>CM060916.1:850304214-859686714 GCA_030737875.1 Allium sativum | reverse complement strand
TTGATATTTTTGGAAATTTTTATTAACAATAATGGATTGGTTTCGATTTATAGTAAATTGGATTTTTGTAAAGATAATGGGTTTGTAGCGTTTCCTCTACCTTAGTAATTTCGGGAATGAAATTCTTTTAAGGGAGAAGGAATGTAATGTCCTGTATTTTTGGTAGTCATATATTTAAAATATTTTATTATTTTAAATATTGAATTAGAATTATAAACGGATTTGTAATATAGAATTCGTCATAAAACGAATTTTGAATGTTAAGTTTATATTTAATTTAAATGGAACTCATAAATCTCACGGTAGTTCGTAATTTACGTTTTGAAATTCAATTGAATATACAGAATCCATTTTAAGTCGGGATTCTTTAAAACAAGAATCATCCGAATTTATTTGATTATAATTTTCTAATGAAGGAGAAAAGTGGAGATTTCATATTATAGATTGTTAGTTATGTCCAATTCAAATTTAGAATAGTCGCTATGGAATTCGTTAATAAACGATAACGTTTATTCAATAAAATATAATGGATTTTTATATATTTTGAATATCATTTAACTCGAAATTGTAAATATTGAGTTTAAAATATATATTGGTTTATTCTGAAGCTTTACAATATTTTATTTGGAGATATATGATTATACTAATTTATTAATATTTTAAATAGAATTATTTTGATTTAATTATATTTTATCGATATTATATCAGCCAGGGAAATAGCTATTTTTCAAATGGTCTTCATTTCCGACGAAATGAATTTTATTGGAATACGTATGGCTAGTTATTATTAGATTTTCAGTTTAGGAGCCAATCATAGTTATTTTATCTATGTGTGCAATTTAAAGGTGAACCAACAAATCAAAATAATGCCATTATGCAAATAAAGCCGGTTTTCCACGAGATTAATTTCATTGGGGCCGGAACATCAAGACGTAGCAGTATATTTATTTTCGTTGAGTTTAGAGTTGGTGTGTGGCGATACATATATTTAGCGGACAACAGTAACATAAATTGACCGTATAAAAACAAACATGTCTACCCTCTGCAACGACTAAGAATTTTCGTGCCTACCTAAATAAAATACGCCCACATGTACCCTTTTTCCTATGCACATTCCAAGCTAACATCAGATAAAACCTTCCCAGGTAGAGAAGAACTCACGTGTAGCTTAGTTCCTAAGCAAAACAAAGTCCACCCCTATATTGTGCAACTACGTGCATATCTACCGTGTACCATCTAAGAGATGACGTTGTGTCTATCCTAAATTTTTCCCACTTATAAATATAACATAAGCCGCCGCTTCAATGTTTTCCTCCGCAAACAAGTAAAACCTGGGGTCATCCAAGACTAAACGCCTCCATTTCAAATGAATGGCAGTTCTAATCAATACTTCTCCTCCTTTTCAATTGCCGATCTGATAACTAAAACTTAAAATCCCAACTGCAAACATCTTCGGCTAGGCAAGGGCTACAGATCCTACGGTGGAGATCGGGTTTAGTTCATAATGATGGTCCGAAATGGGCAACGAAGGTCTGGCATTCAAGGAGCTGCTGCCGCTGATGGCTTAGGCAGGGTGAGCAGGTTTCTGAGTCACCGGTCAAAGAGGTGAAGATGCATACATCGCCTATCGCTGATGGTGGTTCGGATGTTAGTAGGAGGCAAGGCAGTATGGATATTGGGCGGCAGGGGGATACGTGGTATAGAGCAGCAGTACGTGTGTGGGGTTCGTATGAGAAGCAGTATTCGAATAAGAGCAAGTATGCATGGAGAAAATCAGTTTAAGCTATGATGGTTTGAAACAAAGGAAGAAGTATATATGGGAAGATTGCATGGGGTACAAAAATGTAGCTGGATGGAACAAAAAGAGAAAGCAAAACGTGAGGCATAGTAAAATAGAAGTGAAATAATAGGAAATGGGGTGTCAGGTCTTGCAAGCGGAGATAGGGAGGTCTGCATTCGAAGACAACATAGGAGGAAGTTAAATTTTGGACATATTTAAACGTAGAGAAAAAACATACGGGTAACCGAAGTTAAGATGGATGTGTAGTTTAAATGTGGAATGATAGATGAAATGACCCGAAAATCCGGACCAATTTGAGCTGACCAAATAACACAAGTCCAACCCCAAATTGTACTGGAAATTCAAGAAATTAATACAAATAAGATAGAAGGTGAGGATAGATAAGATAGAACTAATAGAATAGAAGAAGAAGAAGAACATCATCATCAGAGTAAACACGAAACTCACAACGGAACGAATAAAATATAACATAACTTTTGAAATAAAACAATTATGTATACAGTAGCACTTATCAAAGTACAACACTTACAACAATAGCGGAAATAATAATAGCTATAGAATCTTGAAGCCTCCTGCTCCAAGCTCCCCAAGTGTATATGTAAAATCCCGACTACTTGACTTCCCGTACAAATTTAGGCACCCAAGAGTTTAGGGAAACAAAACAAAATAAACTCCGGGTCAGTCATGGGACTGGTATGAGTAAAATAGTTTAAAACAGTTGAACAGGTATATGATATCTCATAAGACCACGCCGTGAATACGGAACGGGTTTTTCCCTTATGAGAATCCAACATCTTTGACAAACAATATCATTCTGATATTATAATAATGTCTAAGTACAAATAGATATCAATCTAGCAGAAACGCTTTCATCTCATGTTCTACATAAATAGTATACAATCAAAATCGCAAGCACGTATTGGATAATGGGTTTCCAACTACGACAAGGTATGGAACCACCTTCCGATCAGTGTACCCTAGGAACGATACACTGGAGTTCAACAAGAACATCTTGCAACTCAGCCACACATGACCGACCACTCATTTCGCTTGAGTGTATCGAATGTACATCACCAACGGTTGGGATCAACAACCGTTCCCGTATATATATATAGGACAACATTGATAGATTAAAGAAGCAAATGAATATTCTCTAGATAGGTGATTATACACCCTACTTCGGTGCGACCGACTTAGCCATGCTGCCTGCCCGATTTCTGTCATTTACCGGATGTGAGGCTAGAAGCTACGCTTATCTTTTCACATACCACATCTTCATTCACTTAGAATGTCACATCGTCATACCCACTAAATCACAAATTAATTTTTCCAAAAATACCACGGGTATAAGCTAAGAGAAATGAATTCCTCCGCCACCAACGTAAATACGTTTGAAACGATCAACTTACGTGATCTACCAGATATACTCTGTCATACCTTCGTCCATACAAGTTGTCCTGGGACTGGACAAACCGAAGGCACTATTCAGTATATCCATCTTAGTCGCTGTTATCTAAGACTTATACAATAGCCCTTGCACTTTACTCCGTCTTCAATTATCTTTGGCATATATGATTCGCAACGCTTATGCCAATACAGAATGGTTCTTTGGATAATAATCCAACCGGTCTTTCCATATTAACAACGTTAAAATGGTCAAAACTTTGATAGTCGGTGAGTTAACTATCAAATGAAAACACGTGTGCAAACAACGATATTATTTCGAAATGGAAATACTATCAATCAATCATCAATCACTACCATTCCACAACTATCAGATTCTAACTGTAAACTAGTAGGAAAACAATTCTCTAAGTATAAACCCCGAAGGCCGAAACCAACATCAGATCCACACTCAGAAAACCATTCGACTTAACTAATATCTAGTCAGTTTCTAATATTGTTTTAACTCTATTTGATTAACTCTTATTCGAGTAACTAATATTCAATTTCTCCTTTTAATAACGTTTATCCATTTATAAAGATTTACTTCTAGTAACGGTTCTTCATTTTAAAAATGTCCTTTTTATCACGTTTCTCCACTTATACAGATTTCCTTTTTATACACCTTATTCCGTTAGAAATGATTTTCTTTTTTATAACATCCTAATTCGTTAGAAATATTTTCCTTTTTATAACATCCTAATCTGTTAGAAATATTTTCCTTTTTATAACATCCTAATCTGTTAGAAATATTTTCCTTTTTATATTCTATTTATTTTCTAAATAAATATTCCTTTTATAAAATCCTATGATTTTATATATATTTCATTTTCAATATATGTTTTGAAAATTCCCTTTTTACTTTCCAGTATTCATTATGGTATTTAAAATACCCAATAACATGATCAATATCATCCAAACATTTAAAATCAATAACCAATTTTATACCACAACATATATCACAATGTATGATAAACAGTAAAATAAATGTTGAGGAATCCAGTCGGATTCCTCCAACTTGTATCCCTGCACCCACAGATGTTAATCAACATAAATAACGTCAATTTCATTTCACATGAAATATACTGATTTACAGAATCAATATTTGATTGTCGATTTATATATATATATAACTATATCTAAGTTTTCAATCAAATCTATTTAACAGCCCAAACAATCAGTACACATCAATCAATCATTTTCTATCAAAAATAAAGTACAGTTTATAAAAATATAAACTGATCTGAGTTAGTGAGTTTTACTCACATTGGACGATCATCGTTAATAACGATAACCATCTCTTGATTCAGATGGACAATTTATTCCGCTATAAATTGTGATGAGCTCCAATCATTTCAATCCAGTTCCATGGCGCAGTGTTTGTTCACACGATCCTGTCGGATCTGGGTTGGTCGGATTCCCTTCTCCTTCACTAACTTCTTCCCCGAGATGTATCTCTCGCTCCAGAAAACATTCAGCCCCATTGTCAAATCCTTAAACTACATCCCCTTCCTCATCACTTCACCATGTTAATACCCATCAAAGCCTCACGTTTTATCTTTCTCGGCCCACTCACGGAAACATGAACCCGTCTCCACACTTGTACTTCATCTTCCTATTGTAAATAATTCCTTCCAGATAAATATTCCACCACAAGCGTCACACTCCACTGTGAATCCTAACATCAAAACCATTTATGCCTTTAAGGCTTTAAACTTCACTCGTCCTCCCACGTTATTCCTGTCCCCAGCAACTTCTAAATCCATTGCAAAAACTTCTTCTCTCATTCCAATACCCATTCTAACCCTACGTTACAACCACTTGCTCCCTGAACCCATACTTACGTACAGCCGGCCCATCACCATTCCCACATTTCTCTTGAATGCCTAGACCTTTTCATTCCACGCGGTGCTCCATACAGTAAATACCCGAACTCCAGTATTTACATTAAGTTCTCACCCTTCATACAACTCCATCTTTACCATTAACGCACTTCCATGTTTTTCACAATTTTTAAAACCATGAAAGACCCATTGTGCTCGTTGAAACCAAGCTGCAAATGATGCCAGCTTGAACATGCATCCCGTCGCATTCGTCAGTACTCATCCACTCCTCCTCATTTCGGTTTCCAACGCAACAGACTCCCCCACCATCTCCTTCCAAAGTCCGTTATAACCCCAAACCACCAACTCCTAGTCGCGCCCTTCACTCTTCATTGAATTCTCGTTCCAGAACCTCGCTGACCCTCCTCCTCCCAAATCCGACTATTTACACCGCTCGCCAGAGATCGCAGCCTCCTACCGTGACGACCCCCCTCTTAATTCGTACCCATAAATCACGCAGTAGGTCTCAGCAAAGCTCTATAAAGCTAGAAATCCGTAAATCCGAAGAGGATCCAAGCCCTAGCTTCGCTGGCTCCAGACCAGCGTACCTTCTTGACGTCGGACCAGAAACGAAGCCCACCAGAGTGTAGCGGACCCCTCCCCGATCTCGAATATGTTGGACTTGGTATTTATAGATTTTTTAATGGGTTTTATTTTGATTTCTTTCTATGTTGAAACTTCGGTTTCTTATTGCTGGAAAATGATTTGGGGTGACGGCCGTTTTTGAGCAGAAGAGAATTAGGTCTAAATCGTTATTTCGGGGCTGTTATTTATAGAGTAAAGGTATTAGATATTGGTATAGTGTAAGGGTAGGTCTTTGTCCACGTTACTTGTTTTGATACCACAGAAGAACGGATAGTTTTTGAAGGGTGAAACGTGGACGGTTAAGCACCAAGGAATATCATTTATATATATATGTTCACTTATTAAGGGTACCTCATTTCGTGAAATTTCGTTTGTTTACGAACTGCTATAGACAGAAATAACCATACTGTTGTGACCAGTAAGGTACCACGATTTCAAAAATATAATAATACCGGTAGGTTGACTCATATTTTGAAACCTCAAAATGTTGATTTCAGGGTGCGAAATACTTCAAATAAAAAGTCACTTATTTAATTAATTAAAAATCACAGTAAAATTCTAAAAATTAAATTATCATTATGTCCCAAAAGAACCTTGTCTAAATTCGAACCCGATCTCTAGTTATATCGAATAAACTGATATGGTTGATAAACGATTCTATAGCGACTATTTTAAAATTTGATTTGGACATATCTAAAAATCTACACAACGAAATCCTGATTTTTATCTTCCACTAGAAAGATATATTCCACCAGCTCCGTACGTTTCTTGTTTCACAGAAATCCGATTTAAAACGAACCCCGTACATTCAGTTGAAGTTCGAATCGCCAATTTACGAACTACAGCGCCATTTCAAGCTCGATTTTAATTATAATATAATTATACGTTCAAACTGACGTCGATTGAATATATTCGTCAATATACTTCAACTCTAAGCTGAATTAAATATTAAGGATGACCCAGTTCACATTATATTGTGATTTCCAATATTTTGATTATTTGCTGAATTAAATATATTATTTAATTTATTATTTTAATTAAATATTCACTATTATTTAATTTAACGATCATTAAATTCTCTAATTCACTATTTAAATAATTAAATAAATTAATTATAATACCTCTGCCAATGCGGGTCATTACAATAGAAGTAGCTGAATGACGAAGAAAGAATTACCATTTTATAGTGCAAAGTGGAAAGAAATATATGAGACCGTTTAATTTAGTTTATAGCATTAAAAAAGATTGGGCTGCAAATGAAATAAAATAAAGAATGGACCTGTTTTGTTAAACACGTGGAAAATGGTTTGTGCAAATAGATATCCAGCATGTGAAATGGTCCAGAAAATTAATGTTGAAAGTGAACATGCTAAGGAGGTTATCGAATACAGTAGCAGGAGATGGTCGAACGAGACAAAGCAAAACAATCAGGACTGTGAATTTGAAATTAACCGGTCTGAATGTATCCTAAGCTAAAGTAATTATTTTAATATCTCATTAATTAGTGATTAATTTATTTAATATGAATTGAGTACTTAAAATGTTTTAACTTGGATCTATGGTTAACAGAATTTAACAAACTAGCTTGCACTAGAATCGTGGTGACGAGCACAATCTTATGGACTGTTTTGGACAGAGACGAAGATAGCTAAAATTTATAGTTAAATCAAACACTGTTTAATTTAACTGTAACCAAACCGCTTTAGAAACGAATGGAAATCAAATTGAGTATAACTCACTCAGTTTTTACCCACTTATATTTTATATAAGTCGGGATTTATGTTATATGCTATGGTTGATAATTGTTTGTTGTGTGCTAAACGGTTATATATATACATAGATGAATTGGTTGATTTAATGTTAGTTTAATTTAAATGAGAACCAATCGTTATTTTAACAATTATTCCCAAACGAGGTAACTTACCTTGTTGGTTACGTTTACAATCTTTTAAACATATTAAATTAAAATATGGATGCTTTAATTACTGTTATTTATTTATCGTTGAATAATGTATCTGTTTATTGAATTGAATAATATTATTTGAGATAACTTATTTGGATGCAGGGCAGAACAGGTTGGAGGGAACCAACTGGATTACTCAAATTTATTGTTATTTTCATATTACAATTATATGAGTTGTTTGACCAACCTGATTAGATGATTGATTCGTTTATTGATCGTTGAATCTAAATTCAACGTTTGTTATGATATTAACCAATTGACAATATTGGTTGGGTAATTGGCAGCATATGTCCTATAAATCAATCGTTTTATAAATGTTGATTCACCGTCAGGTGAATCGATAGAAATGAAGTTATAAAATTTATTTTATAGCCAAAATAGATTTCTAAATCTATAATTTTGAATGAAAGTGTAACAACTCAGAATTTTAGAACCAATTTTAAATTTCAATTTAAGCAACTTTGATGAATACGGAATATAAGTTGGTTATTTTTGCGAAATAAAATTTTGACAATAACTTTAAAATTAGTTTTTAGATGTTATTTAATTAAAAACAAACTCAGGAAAATTATTTAATTAATTTGTAAATCTCATTTTTGAAAATTTTAGAAATTCGATTTTTAAAATCATCGCATAGCCCTTAAAAAGTGAAATTTTGCATATGAGCTCAGAATTCGGACGAGACCAATTTTTCATGATTTGCAATGATAAATCATTGCTAGATTCAAAATGGCGCGTTAAATGGACCCAGTATGTGGCCGCGAGAGGAAAAACTGTTTGTTCAAAAACTGATAGTCGATTTTCATAGGAACATTATTGAGAGATCTCGGAATTCGATTCTACTTTTTTTTTTGGGATTTGCATCATCAAATAATGGTAAGGTTCCAAGTTTCGTGATTTTTAGAGTTAGTATGTGACCGAGCGTGATTTTTAAAGTGAAAAACATACAATATTTTGACTTTAAAAATTCATTGTTATAGAAAACGGACTCGGAACTCGATGAAACAAGTTTCGTTGGGTCTGTAATGTCAGAGCGTAGTTATATGTCAATTTTCATTGAAAAGGAAATTCGTAGGTGATCACACGGATTTTTAAATGATGAAAATAGGAAAAATTTTAGTAGAATTGATTAAAATAAAATATTATAAAAAAAATTCCTCCCACTATATAACATCCTAACCTTTTCCTAAAACCTCCCTTTCTCTTCCTTGGTCAAAAACGCAGTGCCTCCACAAAATAAAAAGAAATGGTGAAAGCTTAACTTCAATAATTTTTTAAAAATCATACAAACGTCCTAAAATCATGAAATAAATATATATGAGATCCTTGAGAGCTCCCCTTCATTTCTGTGTGAGTATTGAGTGGTTCGGCACCCATTTTCCTTACTGCATTTTTTTACAGTAAACGTATGCGGGCTCGGGTTAAAGATTTCGAGAGTTTGAGGCACTTATTTAATGATTCGAGCTCGTTGTTGAATTCATGAGATTGATTAGAGCTTGGTATGAAATTTTGTGATTTAATGGAAAACAAATGTCGAGGCTCTCCTGGAATGGTGCGTGAAAACCTGTTCGGTGCAAGGAGGTTGATGGGTACGAGTTGTGGAGGATTGAGCCGAGCGGATGGAGAGTTTTATGATTTGGCGATTTGGAATGGCACCGTAAATGGCATTTGGTTGTTGAGTATTTATTTATATGGTTGATTTGGCGATTTGTATATTGTGATTGTTCTGTATGGCGCAAGCCTAGTCAGGAGAGGGGTAATGCATAGACATTATTCCGGTGCTATAAAATAGCGCCGTTATAATGCCGAATTTTTCTGAAACATGTTAGAAAAATGTTAATATATTTATGGTAGTTGAAATAAGATTACACATCAATTTACAATTTGGACGACTTGTTTATGTTCGTCTATTTATGTGATATCGATTGGGATGATAATTTTTACACATTGCCCAAGTACACAAATAATAATCATTATTTGTTGGTTGAAAACCCCACGCGGGTCTTGGGATGATACTCTGATCACACATATCCCTTGTGACACCCCACGTCCGTTAATGTCACTCACTAAGGGAATGCATTAAGTTTCATGGAGCGTTATAAGTAAACAAAATAGAAATTCACAAGACAAATACATAAAATAGTACTTGAAAATTTAAGACTTCATTGCAGCGGAAATAGAAATAAGTTTGGTTACATCTCCAAACCCATAATACCAAAAGCCAAGTACACAACTATCTGTCTTGTACAAAAGCCATCAGAGTACATAATTTTAAAACCATAATCCCCAACAGAATTAAATACCATAAATAAGAAGAATCGAAGCCAAACAATACTTCAAGCACTTCCAGCACTTCAAGCAGAGAGAAATTTGGATCAAGCTATAGTATTCCCACCCTAAGGGGGGGGGAGGAAAGAAAAGAGGCAAAACAAAAAGGGTCAGACATAACGTCTAGCGAGTCCAGTGACTTTAACATATAATAAGTAAAAGCAACATGACAAGAATATAAATTGGATATAAGAGATGATTGTATCATGAGGCAGGTATATGTAGATAAACAAGATAAGCATGATAGAACATCGGTTGCGCTTTTAACCTCTACAAAGTATTCCTCTGCACCATACTAGTTTCAGACTACAAAATGATCCCCGCTTAACTAAACAGAATAATGGTAGTTTTCCGTGTATTTCTAGTGCCATCCATAGGTAGCCAACGTGCTCCTAACCCAACTAAACGTACCTAACTACCCTCCCCATTCGATCGGCTCCCTAACTCATAGATACCTGTGCTGGCCCCACAGTAGGGTGTATCACTCCCTAAAGTGGCAACCCCGATAAAATTGAATTTCATAGCTTATATCTACCAATGCCACAACGTCTTACCTCCCAGCCTGGATCCATGCACGCACATGACTCCGTTGGACCTGCACTGCCATCGTCTTACTCTTTTGACCTCTTACAATCAATTCAGTAAGCGTGCCCCTTCCTCGACCTAGTTTGAGTGCTTCCTAGATACCAATATGGGTTTAGTGATTGAAAAGGATCCACATACATGACACAAGCTACCCTCCTAAGCTTGGTCCCCACTACTAGGATTTCCCACTTAACCCGTTTCTTATATCCATGTCTTCCCACATGTGCTATCATGGTTAAGCGTTCTAACCAATTTAAGTTATCCATGCTACTCATGTTACCCATGCTACCCATGTTACCCACTTAACCCCTTTATTATATCCATGTCAACCATACATGTGTCGTCATGGTTAAGTGTTCATTATTATTTATTATATCCATAAACGAGTAAGACCTCTCACATTAGATTACTGTTTGTGGTTACTGGATATGCCGGGCGGTTCCGGGAAGACTTCTACCACATCTGAATCTAACCTCATGTTTTAGCACCATTACGTGTCCAATTTCCACCCAAAACTTCTCACACTAGATTACCGTTTGCGGTTGCTGGATATGCCGGGTGGTACCGGGCAGACTTCTACTGCATCCAAATCTAACCACGTGTCTTAGGAATATATTCTTCTTTTCATTAATTCATGCCCAATTTCAACTCTTGGATTATAGTGAATACCAATTAGCCATAAATCCCATTCCAATTTATGCCTATAATCCCATACATAAGATATGCCCAATTATGCCCAAGCCCCTTTTCACAATTATCAACAATTTATGCCCAATTACTTTTCATTAAACATTTCCCAATCATCCCAACGTTATTCCTATGCATATCTTAACAAGATTGGCTTAGGCTCGAAGGTAGCCTAGTCTTAAAAATAAAAAGGGGAAGAGGATGGAAAGAGAATCAAAACTGGAATAAATAAATAAACAGGCATAAGAACGATAAAATAGATCAAATAGGCATATGATGATAGCATGAATCTGATGAACAACAAATAACAGATCTGACATGATTCAACTTAATGACAAGCACATACCTAGATCCAATTTACAACCCTATCATAATAAAAAGGGTGAAAATGGGGTCTTATCTATAGCCTCAGTTCATTGTATCGGGTCAAAACGGGCGTTTAAATACAAAAGAGTAATTTTGCCCAGAAAACAGGGGAGGTCGACCCCTATGTCGACATCCCTTAAGGGGGGTCGAGCCCGATGTCGACACCCCTTAAAGGGGGTCGACACCTGGGTCTACACCCTCCACCTACTTTTCCTGCCTCCTTTTCTAAGTTTGAATTCAAATTGTAATTATTATTTTATTAATTTAATTCTTCTTATTCTTTAAATCTTCTAAGCTTCATAACTTCTTCATATGATATCCATTTTACGCAAACTCGGACTCTATCCCAAGCAGAATTCCGAGATAAACGCAATGGAGCAGCCCGTTTTACTTAATTATTATTCCAAAAATTAAGTATTCTTTAATTTATCAAATTAGTGTTTTTCTTAAAATTTTGGGGTGTTACATTCTCCCCTACTTAAAGGATTTCGTACCCGAAATCTCCAAGTTAAGAAGAATGCATGTCCTACCATCCATCTACTCATCCACCAGTCACAGGCGTCCAGTGTCCTTAAAAGATCTCTAATGGTTTAATGAACATATGCAAAGTGTGTGTATATATCCTTAAGTTAATGCAAAATCAGGCAGTCCACTGATTCAGTTGACCTTCTTAATGCAAATCATGTTAGTGCCATGCATCCATTATGTATTCAAAAGATTCTTAATGATACATATCATTTCTGTATGCGTGCACAACCATCCACCAAAACGCAACATCCATATAATGATACACCCAATTTCCATCCATGAAATAAAATATGCACACACATCTATATGCAATATGAAAGTGATTGAGTAGATCTAGTGCCTATGTATGTGTAAATGCATCCACGAGCAACCACTAGCAAACACTTGCATCCACCAAACATAACATGTCTCAAACACATGTTTACATCCATATGACTACTATTTAAAGATCGAAGATATAGTCGAGAGGATATACTAAACGACAGAAATAAGTATGAACAAAGCTTGTAGAAAAAAGAGAAGTTAAGAACATACCCTCAAAAAGAAAAGGGTATGACGCACATATCTTGTCTTTAGTCTCCCCAGTCGCATCTCCTTGATCATCTCCCCATTGAACTTTAACCAACTTGACATCTCGGTTGCATAGCTTCTTGACCTCCGATCTAAGAATGCATGTAGCAACTCTTCTAACTGTGGCTTCTCGCTTCTCTTCTACTTCTCTAAGCGCGCTCGGCTCTACTACTTCCGTGGTATCATGCAAACACTTCCGCAAATGAGATACGTGGAAAACGTCATGAACACTAGTCAACCTTTCCGGTAGCTTCACTCTATAGGCCATCTGCCCAATCCTTTCTGTTATGGGAAAGGGCCCCACAAATCTTAGTGCCAATTTCCCTACAGATCCAAAGAGAACTACGTTCCTCATCGGTGAAACTTTAATGAAAACCATGTCTCCAACCTCAAACTCAAGATCGGTCCTTCTCTTGTCGGCGTATGATTTCTGTCGATATTGTGCCGTCTTCATGCATCTTCGAATCGAGTCCATCATCACCGAGGTTTCCCTAATCATCTCGGGTCTAAGAAAAATCTTATCTGTAGACTCCCACCAACAAGTTGGAGATCGGAACGGTCATCCATATAAAGCCTGGAAAGGTGCCAAGCCAATACTAGCTTGATAACTGTTGTTGTAAGCGAACTCCACTAATGGAAGGTGTTCTTCCCATGTCCCTCCGAAATCTAGGATACATAGCCTCGAGAGGTCCTCAAGAACTCTATTCACCCTTTCCGTCTTTCCATCCGTTAGTCACTTGGTTACATTTCATTACTCAGTTATACAAACACTCCTACATTTCATTGACAATGCTTCATCTTTTGTCTTCTGTCTTTACATCTTTCAGTCAGTCCAGTCTTCTGTTTACCTATCACAGTAGACACACACACAGAGTAATCTGGAACAAAAATATTTTTCTAAATTCTAGCAGATATGATTTTTATTTTAAAATTTTATTTTCCTAAGAATTTTGGTGTGTTTCTCATCACTTTTCATGATTTGATCTGATATGTGTATATAATCGCTCTCTCTCTCTCTCTCTCACACACACACACACACATATATATATATATACTACAAGTGCACCATACATGTATACATATACATTGAATATATATACACATATTTCTGTGCAGGGATAGGGAAATTACTCTGATTGACTGCATATACACACGTGTATAAATTTACACGTGTACACTACCTCGCCAATCAAAATGGTGTGTAGCATCTGAAGAGCAGCCACGTCGACCAACTCGATCCAATGCAAGAGAAAGTATGTCAAATACACAACAACATGGCCGAGGCAACCTAAAACATTGTCAAAGCACAAGGTCGAGCCTACAAGTGCTGAAATGGAGCAGCATACATGATGAACATGGCTACAAGTAGTTACATAACAATGCACAAGCTCAAACAGAAGCCAACATGGATACATATACTCAAGAACATGGTCGAGCCAGTGTTTCAAATGCATTAACAAAGTGTCAAGACAGTGCCACAAACATACATGGAGAAGCTACAAATTCAGTTCAGACAGTTCAGATAAGAAAAGCTCTATCAAAGCTCACATTGATTCAGCAAGCTTGTGTGGGTGCAACATACAGAAGTTCGGTGATGAACGTAAGTACAAAGTTACATCAAGATGGTTGAAGCAGTAACATGTAAGTGCATATGCGTGATCAGAGTCAAGCAAGTGAACATGCCAGTTTAGTGAAAAACAATAGCCAAGCAAGTGTACAAGTATGATGGAATCAGTTACATGCAAGCCAATGAGTTCAAATGAGCTTTATGCAGCTACGTGGTTCAAGCAAATACATACATGCATAAGCAGTTCGACAGGGTGATAAAGCACAAGCAAGTTTTCTCATGTAAGCAAGACAGTCCAGCATAAAAACAACATGATCAAATGATGGACAAAGTCACGCAAGTGTATATGTATATACATGGCTTGTATATATAATAGTGCAACATTTTATCGACATGGCATGGCAACACATTAGTTCTAGATGGCTATGTTCAAGTGCTATATTGTATAAGTCAAAGTCATGGAATGTTCAACTACATAGCATGGAACATGATTGAAGAAGTTAGTAAACAAAACCAGTCCACACACAATAGCAAGAAAGCATTTTATTGATCCCAGAAGTTGTTTCAAGAAATATTTATTTCGAATTCAAGAGGCCAATAAATCAATATTGGACTCATCTGTTGATAAAAAAACAATTTATTTTTTTGTCCAGTTTTACAAATGAAATCAGTGAACAATAAGTTTTTGGCAAGAACGTAGCTATAAAATGTTTTGTTTTTATTTCTAGATTTCACAAAACATATTTGGCAATAAATCAGAGAGTCACATGACAATCATGGAATCAATCATGCAAAGGGGCCACAATTTCAATTATTTAATTTCCATATTTTTATCAATCAAGGCTCGAATCAATCAGGCATCATGGAAGGGGCAATTATATTTATCAAGCATTTATCCACAATAGCATAATTCGACCAGATTCACAGTAGAAGGGAAAAATCATGTCTGAATTTATCCAACTCAATCAAAGCCGAGAAATCAACAAATCAGCAAATCATTTATGAAATCAGTGAAGTCGATTTAGGGTTTCTTTACACTATAAATAATCACCATTTCATCATTGGCTATGCTATCGAAATCCAATACAATCAATTAAAGAATTCAAGAGAAATTCAGATAACTCACAATCTTTTTAGGGATTCGATCAACACCCAAATCAATTCATCAAGATAGAGAAAGCATCGTACTAATCAATGAAGTCACGATATCCTTTTCAGGCGATGCGATCTGGTTTGGGGAAAAGAAGAAAAACCGTAGTTTTCGAGTCAGCCGCCATTCTCATTTCAGAAGAGATCGGGTTTAACATAATAAGCAAATGGACTGGCCAATGTTTTAAGGGATAAGGGTTTTCCCTTTATAGTTTTATTTTTTAATTGTATTGTTTTCTTTTGTAATCGTTGATCAGTTTCTAGAGTCTGTAAAATCTAGGGGATTTCTAGTTTCATCTGTAAAACTAGAGGTTTTCTAGTTTCGTTTGTAAAACTATACTGTTTACTAGAGTCTGTAAAACGAGGGGAAAATATGACCTAGGAGATATAGGTCAGTCTAGGGTTTTGAGCGTAGGATTAGAACAACAACAGGTTTTGCGAGCGTACAAAACTGTATAGGCGGTTAGCGGGGGTTCGTGAGTTTGTAAATCTTTGTATGTGGGAGTATGTTTAATACCTAGTAGAAACCTTAGTGAATGCAGCAGTAGGCAGGGTTTTGCCGAAGCTGGGTATATCTGTTGTCATTTACTTTCCACACTTATTTACTCTGCTATCTTTGCTGTGGTTATTATTCTTTGTTGTGATAATTTTTAAGTATCTCGTAAAACTGTGATAAAACTTATTTACCCCCCTATGGTTAATCATCCAACAAGTGGTATCAGAGCAGGTTATTTCATTAACTCTAGAGTCATGGTGTTCCCTAGTTGTCAGTATAGCGAGAGTCAGTTCAGTGATATTCCAATTATTTACAATGAAACAGATTTATTAATTTGGAAATCAAAAATCGAATTATATTTAAAATCTATTAATTTGGAATGTTGGAATATTATTGAAAATTTGGGAGATATGTCAGATAAGAGGAATAAGGTTTTCGATGCTCATGCTATGCATATTATTTATTCTTATCTTGGTAATGATCAGTTAAAATTTGTCTCTCATTGTTTGACTGTGCAGGATAATTGGAAAACTCTCAACGCTTTGTGTGGGAAAGAAGACAACTGTTTAAAACCCCAGAAAGTCAACTTAGATTCAAATTTATGCTTGAAAAGAGAAACAGATGAAAATTAAGGCAGATCAGACGATGGAGATTCAACATACAATGAGACTAAAAGCCTCTCATATGAAGATTTGGTTTATATGTAGTTGATTTAATTAAATCTGTTGGTAAACTCCATCATAGAAACAAATCTTTGAAATCTAAGAATCATGAGTTGACCAACAAAATTAACTGCTTAGAATCAAAATTGTCTAATGTCATAAAATTTGAAAACTCTGATTGTGAAAATTGTTTGAAATTAAAAACTACTCTTGTTCATCTCAATAATAACATTCAAAGGCTTGAAGAAGAAATTCTGATTTTAAAAGAAAATGAGATTGAGCTAAAAAGTGCAAACAATTTTTTATGAAAGGAATTTGAAAATTTTAAGATTATAAAAAATTCCGAATATGAATTTGCTGAAAAACAAAATTTGTTGAAAACGGATTTGATTTTGAAAGAGCTTGAAAATGAGATTGAAAAATTCAAAATCTTTGAAAAACTTGAATTTGAAAATCGAAAACATTTTGAATCTGAGATTTCTGAGTCCCAAGCAAGAATTAAATCTCTTAAAAATGAAAATTTGGTTTTGAAACAACATGACACTGAAAGAAAGATCGCTAATAATCATTGTTCAGATTTATTCAAAGAAAACAGTGATCTTAAATCCAAAATTCAACGATTAGAATCAACTTTGAATAAATTTTCTACTAGAGAAATCGTTGGATATATTGTTTAAAAACCAATTTTCTATTGGAAATAAGCGTGGACTCGGTTTTGGGAGAAAAATGGTTTTGAAAGACGGAATTCCAATGATTTTAGGAATCCTTTAAGCTCTTTTGAAAAGAAACGTTTTGAAAATTCGAACTCAGATAATTTCAAAGGATTTTTAAATCATAAACGAAATGAGAATTTGTTTGGTAACAAATCTCTTAAATGTTTTTGGATCCCAAATAAAAATAAAATGACTTCGATTAACTTCAAACAGATATGGGTTCCAATAGGTACAAAGGTGAATTCGAATGGTTTGTTATACATATAGGTTTGGGTACCGAAAGCTCAATACACAGCTATGAGTGGTTTTACAACTTTTGTCAGACAACTCGATCCCCAAAATACTTATGTACCGAAGGTTGGATGAGGAACGACTTTCTAGAAGAATCAAAGATCGTTTGACATTTCAAGGATAATTGACGTATGTTCCTTTGCCAAGTTTGCTGAATTGGAGATCCACAACATCTACTGAAAATCTGGTATAATCTCTAAACTGAGCTCTGTTAATATTTTTTGTTTATTTCTCCTTCTACCCTTTCTATTTTTTTATTCTTTTTTTATTTGTTTTTTCACTACCATATATTTTTGTTTCTTTCTGAGCTTTTTTAATCTCCAATTGCAGAATTCTTCGTTTTCTGGAAATTCGCTTCATTTGAATAAAACTCTTATGTTTTAATCATTTCCAGATCTTGAATTTAAACGTATATATATCTGCAATTGTTTTTATGTTTATTTTCTTTTTTCTGAATTCCTAATAGTGTTGAAGCATTTGTGTCATATATTGAACACTCTTATTTTGAATTCTTATTTTTTTGAAGATCCGAAAATTTGTTGAAATTTCACACACCTCTGCTGTTTTGAGTTTCTTCTTATTCATATTTTGAATGGCTTAATATATTATACTCATTACAGCATACTGTTATTTATCAGTTGTGATTATTTCATTGATTTTTGGATTGGCTTGAATATTTTTTTGATTGGAAACTTTTGGCTAGAATCATCTTACTACATCTTGAAATTTATTATTATTCATGATCATATGACCTGGATATATGTTTGTTTGAAATCATCTGAAATTTTTGATATTTTGAATCTCACACACCTCTCAAATTTGAAATTATTAATCCTGTGTGATTGATTCATTGTATCTCAAAATTTACATCTATTCAAGTGATTTCAAATAAATTATTTCGAATCTTGGATCATAAATCATGACCATCTGAAACATCTCAAACTTTTTTCTTGACAAGCCTGCTTTGAAACTGATTGTTGTGTTGCTCTAATAAAAGGAATCATTTTGAAAATGTTCTTATTTTTTGGGTGCTTTGGTAAATATTGATTGCTGCTCTGATAAACGTGCCTAATTTTTTTGTCTTGTCTGGTTGGGCTTTATGTTTGGATATCATTATCTAGGATACCCTTGTTAGCCACCCATGCCATTTAAAATCCTCGTAAATAGAGACGCCAACAAGTGGTATTAGTTCAGATGTGTTGTTGTCTATGATCTATTCTCATCATGTATTTTTTTTTTAATCTGTCATGTCTTGTGTAAATATTTTGATTTCTTCTTGCAACTAATTTTCAATTTTAAAATTATTTATTGATTTTTCATTCATAAATTGAAATCAATAACCATATTGAACGGTAGTTAAAATTCACCAAAATTATTTATCAGATTTTAAAATTGTGACGAGTTATGACTAATACTTCACAACAAGAGGAGATTCTATTTAAACTTTCATGATGATTGAATAGTTGTTATAATATCTTTGAATTTGTGCTTATTTCACGAACATCTTCTCTATCTATCATCCTTCTGTCATCCATCATGAGTTTATATAATTGTGGAGAGTTTAATTTAAAAAAATCATCTTAAATAAACAGTAATAATATTGGTGATGGAATTGTGATTATATTACTTTTCAGGGTTAGTGATAATTGAAAATTTTCAAGAATCCCGGTACAGTTGAGCATATTTCGTAATATCATTAATTTGGAAATTTATTTCACAAGTTGATTGACAATTTTAGATGTAATCAAAAACCGCGATTTTATTTTACGGCAAGTGCACGCCGTCTGCTGTAGTAATTGTGCGAGTATGGGTATAATCCACAGAGAGTTGTATAATTTGCTAATGTTCATTTGAATTCTAGGCAAGTTAGATGAAATTGTGATTGTTGTTTTAATTAAAAAATCAGATGAGAATAGCAATGATGTTGTAGAGAATAATTAAGAGTTGTGAGAATTAGGGATGAAACCTATTAATCTTTTGGCAAATCAATAGATCTCAAGCAAATAAAAAGAGAAAACACAGACAATTAAAGGCAAGAAAGAGCAGAAGTTAAAATAAAACAAAAGAGAGCGCAGACTAAAATGAGTAAAGAAGAATTTTTCAAGAAGAAATATATAACAGAGAGCAGAATAAAAAGAAAACCAAATTTTATTGCTGAAATAGAAGTTTGATTACGAAAGAAGAAATGAAAAAAACCTAAGTTGATGCCAATTGGCATCCAATGCCAAGATGATCTAAATTGGCACTAGGTAAGGGTATTTATAGTATTCCCAAGATTTAGATCTAAAAGAATAGAATTCTCTAGAATTTGGGCCTAGTATTTTTCTAGTATCTTATCCTTTATTATTCTAGAATTTCCTTTCTCTTCATTTTGTAGAAACTTTTTAATTTAAGAATCTAATTCCTTGGCTTGATCTTCTTTTAGGCACTTGTTGATCCAGTGTGTTCCATATTACTCTAGAGGCTTCTATCTCCCGTATCTTCTAGAATCTTCTTGTGTTGGCTTTCTCTATTAGAGTTTCCCTTTGAGGTTGGAAAAACCAAATAAGGTGTGTGCTAGGATTTGAACCCATGACCTCCTAATAGTTTGCGCCACTTCAAACAAACTAAGCTGTGATTGCTTTTGTGTACAATTTGGTTTCCATCTTCTTTTCTATCAAGCCTTGAATTGAAATGTTGTTCTAAAGCCAATTCTTCAAGAGTTTCTTCATTTCTGGTAAATTATAAACCTGCAGCAAACAAAACTAGAAGACCCAGTAGTTCTACTTTAAGAGTAGCAAAATATATAACTAAGCAGTGAAAATTTACATAATTTGATGTTCGTCAAATACCCCCACACTAGAACCATTATTCGTCCTCGAATAAAACTTATCTAGATTTATTAGCCACACTTTCATAGGGAATCACGATTGCATTTAGCGTATGCAACAAGCTTTTAAACCCCTAGGTGTCCCTAGTAGGACGAGTTGTGTCTCTTGAGGGTTTTCAGCGGATAGTACCCACAAAATCCAAATGCAACATGATGTGCTATTAATGCAACTATATGAATGCAAAATTATATGAAAATTTGATGAGTTGGTTTATTATAAATAGCTACAATATTGTAGTGTATAACTTTTCCAGTCAAAATCAAGAAATTTAAGTTCATCGTTTAGCAACAGACCTCAAAAGTCAAGTTTCCATCACATCAAACTTTAGCTTGCTAATATTTTAGGTTGAAACAAGGTGGAATTGTGAAGTCCGATTTGAGGTCCTTGTCAAGTTTGCAAAGTGATATTTCTATTTTTACTTGTACAAAAATTTCAAATTGATAAAATTAAAGAGTATGCTTTGATGGCAATTACTTACCCTCTCCTTATTATTTGTATGTTTACTTAATGTAACATTCCCTTTTTTCTCTCTTTTTTTTCTTTTTTTACTCGCACACCTAACCCGTGGACCAAGGTACACCGTCCATGCACTGCCTTTGTCGGGCTTATGCGAGAATGGAATAGAGCTTGGAGGATTGTGCAAGCCGACTAATGTCAGTGTAGGTCGGTGATCCTTAGGTGCCCAACTCATAAAATAAGACCAAGGTACACCTCCCATGCACTGCCTTTCGGGATGACGTGAGAGTGGGACAGAGCTTGGCAGGTGTACACACCAACGCTATATGTACTTGCAATGTTGGATACCCTTGGTTTATTAATTATTACTTTGATTATCATTATAATTATTAGCCTAGAGGATAATGCAAAATCATCTTAGCATCTCATAGATTTGAAAACTGTCAACACTTTTTAAACAATGACACTAAATAACAAGCTTCATAATTATCACCTGTGAATCAGACTGCATGTTAGCTTATGATTGTCTTCTGTAATTTTCATTTTTCATCTTATTTTCCATCTGAAGCTAATGATTCACAACAATTCCATCAGATAACTAGTATAATATGACCGTGTCTATTTATAATAAACCGATTTCATCAAGTTCTCATAAAAAGTTCGAACAAAAAATGAATATATATGCATGGAAATATGAATGCACCCCTAAATGCAAAATATGAATGCATTATGTGCCTCTCCCCTCACACTTAATTTCAACAGTGTCCTCACTGTTCATAACGTTTTCTAAACTTGAAGGAGAGTACCCATAAATGAATGCAATGCAAAATGATTTGTAATATATAATGCAGTCTGCTAATATACAAAAATGGATTGTATATGAAATAATATAAATGTTTACGATGAATGCGATGCAGAGTCTTCCACCACCTTTTCCTTCCACCCTTGGTTCTTGTATTATTGATTCCCCCCATGCTGTGTTTAGCAACATTTTTTAACAAGCAAATTCTTTTTATCAACATTTCATCCTTATACCTTGAATTATAGTTAATTAAATTAACATCAAGGTATCTTGCAATATAAAATTCTTCCGTCCAACCTGTATGCACCATGTGATTCATGTACTCCACAAATTTATCGGTGTAATCTATCAAAAATAAGCGATCATGCATGATTATAGTTGATCCAGTAAAATCAACATGTTGAATGTCTACTAACAATTTACTTAATTTTGGATCATCGATTAAAAGAGAAGATTCAATATCACGTCCAATATCAAGTGTCTTGTTAGTTGACATTTCAACATTCTCATTAAATTCAAAATTAAGCATAGGTTCACATTGACCACCAGTCTTGTTAATTGAATTATCGACTTCACACACAAAACTTTCATGTTTTTCCTCTTTTGCAATTTCTTTAAAATTTAAACTTATCTCATCATTGGGTGAAAGTTTATCCTCGAACAGTCCAAAAAATCCATGTTCACAAAAGTCATCATCTTTAACAACAAAATTTTTAGCGACTTTATTATCAACGTCATTTTCAACTTTAAAAATTGTTGTTTCTTTTTTATTTATGTCAAATAAAGGGAGATTACAATTCAGACTTAAGTCGATTTCTTTAAAAGAATTGAAATCCAAATCTATTCGTGAATTTTCAACTTCTTCATTAGGGTTATCGTTTTCAATTTCGTAAGTGGTTATTTCAAAATCATCGTTGTGATTAGGATTTGGATTATCGTTCAATTTGCTGCAAGTTTGGCTTGGTGCTTCTTCATATGATTTATATGATGATAAGTTCATTATCATGTTCATCAGCTGGTATGTTTCTTTTTGCATTTTTAATTTGCCTCTCGAGACGAACATAGCCTTCGTCGTAATGGTTATTTCCAAAATTATAATCCAAGTCATTTTCATTATCAAAGTTATTTCCATTTTGATTTTCATCAATGTAAGTTTCTTGATACGGATCGATTCATTTTCATCATCAATATTATTTCCATTTTCTATTTTGTTTTCGTATTCATCAAAATTATATTGGTCCATGGAATCAAAATCCGTTTGAAAATGGAAATTACTTTAATACTGAGAATCAGAATCGTAACCAAAATCATTGAAGTTAGAAGAGAAATTTTGGTTATTTTTAAAATGTTGACTTGAATTATTTTGAAAATATTGTTCACTTTGTAGATCATTTTCAAATTGATTTTTATGTTCATACTGACTTTTAGGACATTTGTAGGATATGGCAGTTTTTTCTCTCGCTTTCTTTCTTTTCTCCTTGAAATCATGCAAAGTTTGAACTAAGAGCTCAGTATAGGCTTTTTCATCGTATTCTAAATCCTCTAGCTGAAATCTGTTTGATGCCCTTTTATAGAAATTACTAGAATTATAATCCAAATCATTGCACCTATCAAAATTATTTGTATATTGATTTTCATTTCCGCTTTCATTAAAATCATATTGATGTTGGAAATTGTTTTGGAAATGAAAATTATTATTATAATTGTGAAAATCATTTTGACAATGCGAATTGGGCTCATAACCAAAATTACTAGAATCAGAAGAATAATTGTAATTTTGGTCCCATTTTAAATGTTGATTTGGATTATTCGGAAACAACGTTTGTTTTGAAAATCGTTTGTACCATAACCAAAGTTATCTCCTCTACGAAAATTATTCTCAAAGCGATTTCCATACGCGTATTGATTGTGAAAATAATTATTTTGATGTGGACTAGGCAAGTAACCATAAGTGTTAATGTTTGAACAAAAACCTTTATTTCGATGATTTTAAAATTTCGACTTTGGTTTGTTTGACCATAAATTATCTCTCTTAAAGTTATCTTTTTCTTTGCACGATCAGTTGATGAATATTTGTTACGTTGATTATCAACCATTTTTTATACGATTTAACTAGAGCGCAGATAAATTCAAATAAAAGGTAACACTTACAGAGTTATATCTCATCCGAAACAGGATTGACTTGTTGATTCCGATGGCGCTTCTTGCTTTAGTCCTCACTGCTCCCCTTATATTCTCTTTAGTGCTCCCTTTTTTATGACTTCCTTATTCCCTTCTTTTTTCTATTTTTTTGGTGCAGACTATGCAAATGAAACAAATATGAAATGAAATGCAGACGGTTTAAAACCAAAGAAAAAGGATTATATTTTTTTTCTTTTAGGAAAAAATGCAAGACTTGAAAGAAGTAAAATAAATGGAAAACTACAAACTATAATGGTACAGGGAATTTTTTTTCCCTTCTGAAATGTAAATGGAAAATAATATTTTTTTTCTTCAGACTATGTAAAGGAAACAAATATGAAATGCAATGTAGATGTTCAAAACTAAAGGAAAAGGATGATGTTGTTGTATCTCTTTTTTTTTAATTTAAATTGTTGAAAGGAGAATGTAAATGTGGAAAAGTAAGCAAATAATGTTTTTTTTAGTTTTTAATATAGAAAGATGCAAGTGAAATGCAGACTATGTAAAAGAGCAGGACTGAAATGCAGACCAAGGCAAAGAGATGATGTTGCTATGTAAAGTAAAAAGTTGAAAATAATTTGTTTTTTTGTTAATACAGAGAAAACAAAGAACTACAAACTAAATAGCAAATAGAAAAAAAAGAAGAAAAAAAAACTAACACGAATCGAATGTTAAATAAACACTAAAAATTATTAAAAACTCCCCGGCAACGGCCCCAAAAACTTGATCGACGATTTTAGATGTAATCAAAAACCGTGATTTCATTTTATCGCAAGCGCACGGCGTCTGCTGTAGTAATTGTGCGAGTACAGGACGAATCCACAGGGAGCTGTATAATTTGATAATGTTTATTTAAATTCTAGGCGAGTTAGACGAAATTAGGATTGTTGTTTTAATTAAGAAATTAGAAGAGAATAGCAATGATCTTGCAAAGAATAATTAAGAGTTGTGAGAATTAGAGATGAGATCTATAAATCTCTTGGCAAATCAATAGATCTCAAGAAAATAAAAAGAGAAAACACAGACAATCTAATACAAGCAAGAGCAGAAGTTAAAATAAAGCAAAAGAGAGCGCAGACTGAAATGAGTAAAAAAAGATTTTTTTCAAGAAGAAATATATAACAAAGAGCAGAATAAAAAGAAAACCAAATTTTATTGCTGAAATAGAAGTTTGATTACGAAAGAAGAAATGAAAAAAAACCTAAGTTGATGCCAATTGGCATCCAATGCCAAGATGATCTAAATTGGCACTAGGTAAGGGTATTTATAGTATTCCCAAGATTCAGATCTAAAAGAATAGAATTCTCTAGAATTTGGGCCTAGTATTTCTCTAGTATCTTATCCTTTATTATTCTAGAATTTCCTTTTTCCTCATTCTGTAGAAACTTTTTAATTTAAGAATCTAATTCCTTGGCTTGATCTTCTTTTAGGCACTTGTTGATCCAGTGTGTTCCATATTACTCTAGAGGCTTGTATGTCCCGTATCTTCCAGAATCTTCTTGTGTTGGCTTGCTTTATTAGAGTTTCCCTTGGAGGTTGGAAAAGAAAAACGAGTAAGGTGTGTGCTGTGGGATTTGAACCCATGACCTCCTATTAATTTGCGCCACTTTAAACCAGCTGAGCTATGATTACTTTTGTGTACAATTTGGTTTCCAGCTTCTTTTCAATTAAGCCTTGAATTGAACTATTATTCTAAAGCCAATTCTTCAAGAGTTTCTTCATTTCTAGAAAATTATAAACCTACAACAAAAAAAACTGAAAGACCTAGTGGTTCTGCTTCAAGAGTAGTAAAATATACAATTTAGCAATGAAAATTTACATAATTTGATGTTCATCACAAGTCATTCCTATTTCTACCACATTTCGATCATCCATTTTAGTTTATATACCGAGGAGTCTTTTTGAACCTGAAAATGATAAATATATATATATATATGTATATTTATAATTAATATTCATAAGTGTTTCTCTAACCTAATTTAAAAATCCAAGATCTGGTTATGCGTGGTCAGTGTGCTCTTAAAAAAAAGGAAATAAATAAAAATTTGTATGAAATTATCCTTAGTATGAAAAAACCAGCCTATCAATCCATATTCTAACTTGTGAAATGTGTTAATATCTTATGACGTATTATGATTTGTTGATTGATTGCTACTGTGATTTGAGATTATTCGATTTTGTCACTTAAGTTGAATCTATAACAGTAGTCCAAATCCATCACTGTTTTTGTACTCATTTTTACAAAAATTCTTTTGAATATAATTGGAAATCTTTGTTTTAAAACTCTCTCCATTTATATAAATTTCATCGTAAATCCATCATTCTAAAATGTGAAATTTGCACTAGTTCTTAGAATATTATGATTTTTGTTTGATTGATTGAGATTTATGATGAACATTCTCTCTCTTAACCATTTTTATACTTATATTTTCATTGCAATTTTAATTTTTGTATCCTTTTGTTGATAACAAAAGGGGGAGAATGGTTAAGATTTTGATATATGAGTGAATATTTCATAAATATTTCTAATATTGAAAAATCATTCGATTTATTCTGTTCACTCATGCACATATATAGGGGAAGTTTTGTTGTAGGGGGAGCATACAAATAGGGGGAGTTCCACAATTCATTATCAAACACATTTATTATCTTCAAAATCTTATTATATGTTTGTCATCATCAAAAGGAGGAGATTGTTGTATATAATGATGTTGTATATAACAATTATATGATTTTTGTTTGACGATAACAAACAAATATATGTATTATAAATGTTCTTGTAATTGTACTGTTATACAACATCACATACAGAAATAAATATTAACATTTAAATAGAATACTACTGCACAAGAATTTAAATATTCAAACACTATTTTATTTAAATATAATATTTTATTTTAATATCTAAAGCAGTACAAATTTATAACTCCCCTGTTTGTACAATTCACTGATACATTTCATTTGTATACACATTAAATTTCATACAATGTTCCTCACTACAACTCTCAGTCACTTAGTTACATTTCATTATCCAGTTATACAGACACTTATACATTTCACTAACACTGCTTCATCTTCTGTCTTCTGTCTTCTGCCTCCATAGCTTTCAGTAAGTCCAGTCTTCTGCTTACCTGTCACAGTAGAAATACACACACAATAATCTGGAACATAAATATTTTTATAAATTCTAGCAGATATGAATTTTATTATAAAATTTTATTTACCTCAGAATTTTGGTGTGTTTCTCATCACTTGTCCTGACTTGGTCTGATATGTATATATAATTGTTCACATATATATACTGTAAGTGCACCATACATGTATGCACATACATTGTATGTATATACACATATTTCTGTGTAGAGATAGGGAAATTATTCTGATTGACTGCATATACACACGTGTATAAATTTACATGTGTGCACTACCTCACCAATCAAAATGGTGTGTAGCATTTGAAGAGCAGCCACGTGGACCAACTCGTCCAGTGCAAGTGAAATTATGTCAAATACACAGTAACATGGCCGAGGCAACCCAAAAACATTGTCAAAGCATAAGGTCGAGCCCACAAGTGCTAAAATTGAGCAGCATACATGATGAACATGGCTATAAGCAATTGCATAACAATGCACAAGCTCAAACAAAAGCCAACATGGATACATATACTCAAGAACATGGTCGAGCCAATGTTTCAAATGCATTAACAAAGTGTCAAGACAGTGCCACAAACATATATGGAGAAGCTACAAAATTAGTTTGGACAGTTCAGTGAATAAAAGCTCTATCAAAGCTCACATTGATTCAGCAAGCTTGAATGGGTGCAGCATATAGAAGTTCGGTGATCAACATAAGTACAAAGTTACATTAACATGGTCGAAGCAGTAACATGTAAGTGCATATACGTGATCAGAGTCAAGCAAGTGAACATGCCAGTCTATTGAAAAACAATAGCCAAGCAAGTGTACGAGTATGATGGAATCAGTTACATGCAAGCCAATGAGTTCAAATGAGCTATATGCAAGTACATGGTTCAAGCAAATACATACATGCATAAGCAGTTCAACAGGTTGATAAAGCACAAGCAAGTTTTCTCATGTAAGCAAGACAATCCAGCATAGACAACAGCATGATCGAATGATGGACTGAGTTAAGCAAAGTGTATATGTATATACACGGCTTGTATATATAACAGTGCAACATTTTATCAACATGGCATGGCAACATAGCAGTTCTACATGGCTATGTTCAAATGCTATAATGTATAAGTCAAAGTCAGTGAAGGTTGAACTACATAACATGGAACAGGATTGAAGAAGTTAGTAAACAAAACAAGTCCATAAACAATAGCAAGAAAGCATTTTATTGATCCCAGAAGTTGTTTCAAGAAATATTTATTTTGAATTCAAGAGTCCAATAAATCAATACTGGAAATCATATTTGGCAAGAGAAATCGGTGCTCATCTGTTAGGAAAGAAACAATTTATTTTATTTCCAGTTTTACAAATGAAATCAGTGAACAATAAGTTTTTGACAAGAACGAAAATGGCTAGAAAACATTTTTTTATTTCCAGATTTCACGAAACATATTTGGCAATAAATCAGAGAGTCACACGGCAATTATGGAATCAATCATGCAAAGGGGCCACAATTTTAGTTATTTGATTTCCGGATTTTTATCAATCAAGGCTCGATTCAATCAAGCATCATGCAAGGGGCAATTATATTTATCAAGCATTTTTCCACAATAGTATAATTTGACCAGATTCATAGTAGAAGGGAAAAATCATATCTAAATTTATCCAACTCAATCAAAGCCGAGAAATTAATTTGAAAACCAACGCAACAAATCAGCAAATCATTTATTAAATCAGAGAAGTCAATTTAGGGTTTCTTTACCCTATAAATAATCACCATTTCATCATTGTCTATGCTATCGAAACCCAATAAAACCAATTCAAGAATTCAAGAGAAATTCAGATAACTCACAATCTTTTTAAGGATTCGACCAGCACCCGAATCAATCAAGCATGATAGAGAAAGCATCAGAGTAATCGCTGAAGTCATGACATCCTTTTCAGGCAAAGCGATTTGGTTTGGGGAAAAGAAGAGAAACCTAGTTTTTGAGTCAGCCGCCATTCTCATTTCAGAAGAGATCGGGTTTAACATAGTAAGAAAATGGGCTGGCCAATGTTTTAAGGGATAAGGGTTTTCTCTTTATTGTTTTATTTTTTTAATTGTATTGTTTTCTTTGTAATCGTTGATCAGTTTCTAGAGTCTGCAAAATCTAGGAGTTTTCTTGTTTCGTCTTCAAAACTAGGGGTTTTCTAGTTTCGTTTGTAAAACTATAAAGTTTACTGGATTCTGTAAAACTAGGGGAAAATTTGGCCTAGGGGATATAGGTATGTCTAGGGTTTTGAGTGTAGGATTAGAACAATAGCAAGTTTTGCAAGTGTACAAAACTGTATAGGCGGTTAGCGAGGAGTTCACAAGTTTACAAGTCTTTGTATGCGGGAGTCTGTTTAATACCTAGTAGAAACCTTAGTGAATGCAGCAGTAGGCAGGGTTTTGGCCGAAGCAGGGTATATCTGTTGTCATTTAATTTCCGTGCTATCTGTGCTGTGATTATTATTCTGTGCTGTGATAATTTTTAAATATCTGGTAAAACTGTGATAAACCCTATTCACTCTCCCTCTAGGGTTAATCTAGATCCAACAAAACTGTCGGTAATATCCTATCAGTCCAAGAAAACTTCTCACATCAGTCGCATTCTTAGGTCTATCCCAATCCTGGATTGCTGACACTTTAGCGGGATCAACCGTTACTCCGTTTCCAGAAACAACATGACCTTAGAATCTCACTTCACCCTTCCAGAAGTGACACTTCGAAAACTTAGCCTTCAGCTGATGCTTTCGCAAAACTTTCAAAACAACTCGCAAGTGTGTCTTGTGTTCTTCCACGTTCCTGGAATAAATCAGAATATCATCCACGAACACAAGCATGAACTTGTTCAACTGATCCCTGAAAACTCTATTCATAAGACCCACAAAATAGGCTGGCGCGTTAGTCACCCCGAATGGCATCACCAACCATTCAAAGAAACCGTATGGTGTCCTAAAAGCGGTCTTTGGTAAACTATCCATTGCCACCCTCAACTGGTGAAATCCGTTGCCAAATCCATCTGAGAAAACAGTTTAGGCTCGTGAAGCTGATCGAACAAGTCATCAATCCTTGGCAACAAATACTTGTTCTTCTTGGTCACCTTGTTTAGCTCACAATAATCAACACACAACCTTAGAGATCTATCATCCTTGGTTATAAACACCATCGGTGCACCCCATTCGGATACGCTCCTCCGAATGAATCCTTTTTCCAAAAGGTCATGAACTTGCACCTCTAACTCTCGTTGTTCCTTAGGTGCCATCCTCCTAAGAGGCAAAACGATTGATCTAGCACCCTCGGCCAAATCGATCCTAAACTCAATATCACGATGCGCGGCAACCTTTTGACCTCGTCAAAGACATCTTCAAACTACGCGATCGGCACAGATGACAAGTCTTCCCGTGGAATCACAAGCGAATATAGATAGCTTACGAAGACCCCGTCTTGGGGCTTACATCTAATCAACACTTTTCGCCCTTCCACATCCCCGACTCTCATCTCTAGCTTCTCGCAATTCACTCTTGTCGCATACCTCTTGAGCCAATCCATGCCCAAGATGATCCCAAACCCAGCGAAGTTAAGAACAAAGCAATCACACACACAGGAGCAACCATGACATGACAACGCTAGAACACACAACATGCACAAACTGGATGAACCCCAAGCTGGATTAGTTACGATCAATAGTCTATCACAAAACTCGGGTTCCAAACCCAAGCAGCACACATGCTCATTGCAAATGAAAGAATGCGATGCTCCAGTGTCGAACAACACTCGAACTGAAACATCTTTGATAGAAAGAGTACCTTGGAAAATGACACCCTTTCCCTTCTCCTCTGCAGAAGCACCCCTTGAAGAAGACGGCACGACTTCCAAATCATATGCCTTTACGATGTGCTTTTCCTTGCTGCTTCGGGACAATCCTTCTTCTCATTCCCTGGTTTCCCGCACTTCTTCTCAGCCTTGGGATTCTTGCACTCATTAGCAAAATGTCCTTTCTGCTGGCAGTTAAAGCAAACTACCTCACTCTTAGGTTTCCTCTTGCCATCTATCCCCTTTTGCTGCTGCTGCTTCCATTTCTTATTATTGTTACAACCCTGCTGTGGTTTTGGAGCTTCCTTGGGTGCAACAACGACAACTTCTTCTCCCTTAGGAAACAAGCTCTCATGTCGAACAACCTTCTCAACCATCTTCTCATATGGGTCATCCAGATGATCCACCAGTGGCTACCCAATATGCTTGTCCAAGCCCATCACAAACTTCTAGTTCTTCTGGTATGGAGTTTCAATGTACAAGCGAGCATACTTGGACATGGCCTTGAAATCAGAAACATACTCAAGAACTGGTCTGCCGTTCTGCTTCAACTCCACAAACTACTTGAAGGCAACAAATTTCTGAGCAGTAGATATGAACTTAGCCTCAAACTTGACTCTGAACTGATCCCACGTGATCTCATCCTCTGGAGTCTCAAGCGTGATTGAGTTCCACCAATCTGTGGCTCTACCTATTGCATCATCAATGCCCAAGTCTCCAAAGATTCTGATACAAGCATCTAGCCATCTCTGGACCTCAACCGTTGGCTCTGTCCCTTTAAAAGGCTTTCCTCCAAGAGATGAGAAATCTATGCATAGCTTATGTCCACTGCTCTCGGTACCTGAACCTGAACTCCTACATCAACTGCAGCGGTTTCTGGAGTGAGTGCCCTACTCATGATCTCTACCATCATGGCCTCGAATATGGTTGGGTAGTCTCGTATACCTCCATTTCCCCCTCCAGAACCAGCTTCCTCCCTAGCAGCATGTCTTGAAGTACGTCGACTCATTCAAAATCTGCAATTTAGAATAATTAGTCACTTCCAAGAAAAACTGCTAAATGGAGTCCATACATTACTACAATATACGCTAATATATAAAGTATGCATCCATCAAAATCTACAAGTACGTCTCTCATACATTATTACGTTCTTGAAATTTAGCTAAAATAGTTAACCAAAGCTCTAATACCAAATGTGACGACCGCCCGTAACCCCCTGCACTTAAACAAGAGGAATAGTGTGTCAGGCAGCTATAGACAATCATCAGAGTAGGTAAACATGCGTTAAACCTGTCGTATAACTCGCAACGCAAGGATAAAATATAACAGGTAATAAGAGTAAAGCATAATTGCATTGAAATTAAAATTTCCATATCACTAAGGAAGTCTCCATGCATCTTAGGATTACATCAACAAATGTCTGTACAAAAAGCCTCATTACAACACTCAAGAAAACACAACAATGGAAACAAAGATACTAGATAAAAGAAATATAATACGCCAGCCTCATGCTCCCCACCGCACTGCAGCATCGTCATCACTAATCACCTGTCACCTGATTTGCCCATCCAAAACCGGATGAACAACCCAAGTGTTAACCTACTTTGTGAACTAGGCTATGCAAAATTAAGAGATCGATTAAATGAAGAATGTTGACCAAGAGATACACCCTTGGAAGATCGGATCAGATCCCAGTTGCCAAGCCAAGAGGTTGTGAAGCAGAAGACAAAGGAACGGGGGAAGAATCGGATCAGAACGGTGAAATCCGATCCACTCCCTTCTCTTTGCATACTCGATCCACCACTCCATCCTTCCATCCGAACCGATCCGAACCCCGGTAACTGAAGCCACTGCAGTTATACCCACGTTCCCTGAAGACTCAGAGCGGTTAGAAGGTCATGTTCCCACGTTCACCCACTAACTCAATGTGCTAGCACCATCTTATGAGATCCGGACCCGACCGAGGTGGGATGTACGCCACGTGGATCCGAACCAAAACCGTTTCAGGAACACTTTCCACCTATAAATACACCATCAAGGGACATTTGGAAGGATCTTTTTGCATTTTCAGAACTCAAACTCCTTTGCTATCCAAATTTCATCAACTTATTCAGATTACAATCATCTTTTGAAGCATATTGTGGAGGAAATTGAGTGAATCAATACACTATATGAGTGAAAATTTAGTGAGAATTATTGTTGTACTTGCATTCAAATCATCAATTCAAAGAGTAGACAGTGGACGTAGGCTATTTAACGCCGAACCACTATAAAATTGTGTGTTTTCTTCGTTTTTCAATTCATTTCAGCAGAATCATTAATAATCTGGGTGTTAGAGCCAATTTTGGATCTAACATTTTGGTGCTTTCACTTAGAATTTTTGAATTCTCCTCGTTTTGGTATTATCATTCTACTATTTGGACCTTCAAGTTCAAAGAACTTAATCCTCTGTTTCTGATATCTTTAAGTACCTGTTGGTTAATCACTGAAGAATTGGAGATTATGGCCAAAGGAAAAGGCAAAGAAATCCAAAGTAATCGAGAGAATGAAGTTAACGAAGATCAGCAAACAATGGTCGTGACGAGGTCGCATGGTCAAGGCTCTGGAGCAGGCCGCTCCGGTCAGGAAGGTCCAAACTGAATAAAAGACCCTAATACGAGCCGAACTAATGATGTTGAGGTCGCCCACTCTCCCCATCCGAACTGGTCCGGTCTCACCACTGTGCTCTGACCCGAACCAAAGTCAAGCTGGAACTTCTACTCGAGCTCCCACCAATGCTCCGATTCCAGCCGCTATGACCAATGATCAGCCTGACCCATCTGCACCCGTCACACAAGGAGACTTTTCATGCTTTCTTGACATGCTCCAAAGTACTAAGGAGGCATTGGGGGCCCATAAGCGTCACAGTTTTCGCATGCAAGAGAACATGATCACCATGAGTACGGAACTCAAGGAGCTCTGGAGGCAAAAGACACCTTCCCTAGCACGTCGCCTTGCTGCAAATTATTCATCTTCTTCAGATGAGGGACGTCCTTGTGAAAGAAGGCCGCTTTAGCGACCTCAGAACCTTGATCAGTTAACTTTTGGATCTTTAGGATCCCGTGGAGACGCCGCTCGTGTGTCAGGGCCTGATGACCCGAGCTTGAGAGAGCCTATGCTGTTGCCCATGCGTGGATCACATGTTCTACCCAGGGATCCTAATATTACTAATCCTACGCAACAACAACTTCTCCAGCCCCTTCCTCTTGAGATCGACCGGGATCGTAGGGAGCAATGTAAAGCAGCCGCCGCTAGAAATAGAAGATTATCCCCTAATCAGGAACCCAAGGGTAATCCGAATATCAGACCGAGAGAACCTGTGCAGACATTAACAAATGCCGATGTATGGGCAATGGTGCACCAGATTATGCCCGAAAGCCGACGATACACTAATAAGGACAGGGGCATTGAGCGAAGTCATACCCCCTTCACAGATGATATATTGGATTTCTAGTTCCCTCGGCGGTTCAACTTGCCTCAGATGGATCAGTATTCAGGAAGAACGGACCCAGGGCAGGATCTGATGAGGTATGCATGGTTCATGAACGCTGCAGCAGCTCCAGATAATGTCAAATGCAAGGCCTTTCTGATTTATCTAGAAGACGTGGCATTAATGTGGTTCACCCAACTCCCTCCACGGTCGATATCAAATTTCATAGAATTGAGTGAGTGCTTTATGAACCAATTCCGACTTCATGCCCAAAAGTCCAAGAGCGTCATAGAGTTGTCAAGGATTAAGCAGGCTCTAGGTGAATCTTTGTAATCATATTTAGACCGCTTCAACCTGGCTGTCACCAAAGTTAGTGACCCTCATGAACCCACTATTCTGATGGCCCTAATAGAAGGAGTTGACCCGGGCACAGCATTTGGGGATTATCTTTTCGGGAAACCACCTCCCACTAGGGAATTGTTCTACGAAAAGGCCAATATTTGTTTAAGGCGAGAAGAAGCCCATGCAAATAGGAAGAGAAAGTCTGAAGGGGCCTCAAGGGAAGGTGTCCAAAGTAATGTTGTTATGAAGCAATCCGGTGACAGTTCAGGGAAGGTTAAGGTAAACGTCGGCAACCAGAACGGAGGTAATAACAACAGGAATGAGAATAGCAATAAGAGGAATAGGAACTGAGGGAATAACTCTAGTAAAAGACCTCGATTCCAGACTTTTGAAAACTACTCACCGTTAAGTGATACGTTGGAGAATGTTTACTTGGATACATACAACATATTGCAATACAAAAAGCCACCGCCTAGAGACTCCACTGAAAAAGAGATCACAATGGGAAAGTTTTGTTTGTTCCATGGAACCCACGACCATTCCACCAACGAATGCTGTCATTTGAGAGATGTAGTTGAAAAGTTGTTGCAGGAAGGGAAGTTAGATGAGTACAAAGTTGCCCCACGGGACAGGGGGCAAGGAGGGCAAGCCCCGAACCAAAGTCAGCCCACTTCCAAACCTATAACACAGCTGAAAGGTAAAGGGATTGTTATTAATACCATTAAAGGAAGACCCCATCTAGCTAGCCATAGTTTCAAAGCAATGGATCGGTACGTTAATGCTACTAAGAACTTTGAGGTAGGAGAATGTAGTAACCTCGAAGACATTACTCCTGTAAAACAACAAAAGACGATGTCAGACGACGTCATATTCCGTAGTAGAGATGATACCGGAATTCAATCACCAACTGAAGACCCACTGGTAATTACCACGGCCATCGGCCCCACATTAGTCCATAAAGTGTTGGTGGACAATGGGAGTTCAGTCAATATCCTCTTCAAGAAAGCTTTTGAACAAATGAGACTTGAAGCAAAAGATTTAAAGCCCTGCGAAGGATGGATACAGGGCTTCAATGGGGTGTCAACGGCTCCGATGGGCTACGCAGAATTACCAGTGACATTAGGACAGGTAGATCGCTAGAGAGTGAGGATTCTGCCATTTGTAGTTTTGGATGTAGGGTCACCATACAACGCTTTCCTAGGCCGACCGACCCTCGCCGAATTTAGTGCATGTATTGCACCTTGGTGCTTGCTGCTTAAATTCCCGACTGACGCGGGAATAGGGGTGATGAGAGGCGACCAAGCTACGGGACGAGCTTCTTACATGACGGATTTGAAGATGCTAATGAAGGGGTTGAATATAGAATCTAAGGACGATTCTCCCCTTCGAAGGAAAACTCAGCATAGCAATTAAGGGGTCCAACCCCAGGAGAGTCGCCCTTAGATGTGCTCGAGGACATAGATCCCAGAGAGGATAGAGAACTCGAGGACAGAAAGGCGACTCCAAATGAGACAACAGTAGATATATCTATTGTTGAGTCAGATTCGACAAAAGTACTAAAGATTGGATCGCAGCTAGATCCAATTCGAGCGAAAGAGTTGGCTGGTTTCTTAAGGGAAAATTTAGATGTGGTTGCCTGGATTCACGCTGACATATGTCGGATTTCGCCTGCTATTATGAGCCACTCTTTAAGCATCAACCCAAAGCACTCGTCGGTCAAGTAGAAAAGACGGATGTTAGGCCCAGAGCGGTCAGCAGCTTTGAAAGAAGAGGTAGAGAAATTAAAGGATATTGGATTCATTAAAGATTCGAAATATCCCGACTGGATATCAAATCTTGTCCTGGTCAAAAAATCTAATAGGAAGTGGCGTACATGTATTGACTTCTTTGATTTGAACAAGGCTTGTCCGAAGGATAGTTTTCCTCTTTCCAGGATTGATCAGCTAGTAGACTCGATGGCCGGACACGAGCTTTTATCCTTTATGGATGCCTATTTGAGTTACAATCAAATTCCCATGCACATACCAGATCAGGAGCACACAAGTTTCATCACAGACTTAGGGTTATATTGTTATGTGGTAATGCCGTTTGGATTAAAGAATGCAGGAGCCACGTATCAGCGTTTGGTCAACCGCATGTTCTATAATAAAATCGGAAAAACCATGGAGGTTTATGTGGACGACATGCTTGTGAAGTCTAGACAATCTTCTGACCATACAAGGGACTTAGCTGAAATGCTTGACATTCTTCGAAGGTATGGAATGAAGGTAAACCCCCTAAAATGCTCATTTGGGGTCGCATCTGGGAAATTCCTTGGGTTTAACGTGAGTTCTCGAGGGATTGAGATAAATCCTAGTCAAATAGCAGTAATAAGGAATATTGAAGAACCACGAAAGATTAAGGATGTTCAGAGCCTGGCCGGAAAAGTTGCTGCATTGAGCAGGTTTATCTCCAAAGCCACAGATAAGGGCGCACCTTTCTTCGATTTGATAAAACGAGGAAAACGAAATTTTGAGTGGACTCCAGATTGTGTAGTGGCTTTTCAAAATCTATTAGACTTACTAGAAAAGCCTCCAATATTATCAAAACCCATAGAACATGAGGATTTGTTTGTCTTCCTATTGGTGTCATCTCATGCCGTTAGTACAGCGTTGGTACGTGAAGAAGATAAAGTCCAGAGGCCTGTATACTACGTAAGCAAGAAGCTAGCCGCCGTGGAAAGTAATTATCCAAAAATAGAAAAACTTGCTTATAGCCTCCTGATTGCTTCCTGCAAACCTCATCATTACTTTCAGGCTCACCCGATAGTTGTATACACCGATCAACCTTTAAGGCAAGTGCTGCAAAAACGCGAAGCGTCGCGGCGGTTACTTAAATGGAACATCGAGTTGAGTCAATTCGATTTGAATTTTCAGCCATGGAAGTCAATAAGAGGGCAGGCATTGGCCGACTTCATAGTTGAATTCACAATTCTTGAAGAGGAAATGTGGGTGACAAGGTGGTTACTTTAGAACAAGAGCTAGAGCTTAGTCCATGGAAGCTATATACGGACGGAGCCAAAAATGATCGAAGGTCCGGCGTCGGAGTTGTTTTAATCACTCCTGAAGGACGATCTATTTACTATGCATTGTGATTAGAATTTGCTGCTACCAATAACGATTCCAAGTATGAAGCCCTGATTGTCGAGCTGAAGCTCGCCAAAGAACTAGGAGTGAAGACACTGGATATATACTACGACTCCAAGATAGTTATATGCCAGGTACGAGAGGAGTTTGTTACTAAAGGACCTCGGCTCGTTACTTATCTCAAAAAATTAAAGGAGTTGTTGGACAATTTGGAGCATTACAGCATAACGCATATCCCAAGAACAGAGAATCAAAAAGCAGATCAGTTGGCAAAACTAGCAAGTTCTTATAACCCCAAAGAAACTGAAATGGTTTCGATAGAAATTTTGGAATCACCGAGTTTCGATCTGATGGAGGTGGAATTAGCCTTAGAAGTTGATCCAGAGAGAGCATCGTGGATGACACCGATCAAGAATTTTCTCAAAAGTGGAACCCTCCCATTGAAGAAAAGCGAAAGATGAGCTGTAACATGTAATGCTGCAAGATTACAGGACGATGTCCTTTATCGCCAAGGGTTTTCAATGCCCCTATTACGGCGTATCGCACATGACGACATCAAACGTGTACTGCGAGAAGTACACGAAGGTGAGTGCGGGGACCACACTGGGGGGCAAACCCTAGCAAACAAAATGTTGCGGTATGGATATTTTTGGCCTACCGTGAATAAATACACGGCTGATTATTCACTACGCTGCGACATATGTCAAAGATTCGCCAAAATTCTCAGAGCACCTCCGACTTAGCTCAAGTCAATGGTAAGCCCATGGCTGTTTGCCATGTGGGGAATTGATATTATTGGAGTGTTACCTATCGCCAAAGGGGGAGCAAAGTACGCGATCGTCGCCGTGGAATATTTCACGAAATGGGTGGAAGCTGAACCTTTAACCACGATCACGGCAAGAAAGGTGATTAGTTTTGTGGTCAGAAACATTATCTGTCGATTTGGGATACTGAAGACCATCATAACTGATAATGGGACACAATTCGACAGCATTGAATTCATAAACTTCTGCCAGAAATACATGATTGATAAACGATACACCGCTGTAGCTCACCCGCAGTCAAACGGCCAGGTCGAAGCAATAAACAAGGTCGTTAAATCTATTCTCAAGAAGCGGTTGGAGCGGGCCAAAGCCAAGTGGGTAGATGAGTTGCCACTAGCTTTGTAGGCCTACAGGATAACCTTTAAGACAGCACTGGCCATACCCCTTTTTCACTCTCCTTCGGGTCAGAAGCAGTAATCCCGATAGAACTAGAAGTCCCTTCTCATCGAGTAGCGTACTATGACCCGATGGAATAGAACACTCCTCCTAGAGTCTCTTGATATGGTTAAAGAAAAAAGAGACGAAGCAGATTTGCGTGCCTCAAGACATCGACTTCAAGTAGCACGTTATTATGACCGGAAAGATTGCTTCAAAACCTTCGAACCAGGAGACTTATTATTGAAACGAGTCTTCCCGCCTTCAACCCAATTGGGTCCAAAATGGGAAGGGCCATAGCCGTCCAACGGAAGCTTGATACAGGAGCATTCAAGCTAACGACCATGGACGGTGAAGTGATTCCCAGAGCCTGGAATGCTCAGCACTTGCGATGACACCTGAGCTAAATATGAAATGTCTTCCTTTTTGTTTTTATAAGCTATGTAAAAAGGCACGACTTGCCTTATAAAGTTTGTTTGTATGAACAAAGGATTATGAAGTGGACGTAGGCTACGACTTAGCCGAACCACTATAAAAATATCGTGTGTCATTTACTTTCCTGCATTATCTCTATCTTCAACAATTATTCTATCATGACTATGAAACACGAAACATTAAATTAGATTTAGAAAATTGGAGATAACCTATATGCAGGAGCGAACAAAATTGTAACACCCCGAATTTCGGTTAATGCTAAAATTCACTAATTATAGAATAAATAATCTCAGATGTGAGAATTGGGGGAAACGGGCTGCGTCATTGCGTTCGTCTCGGAAAAATACGCGAAATAGAGTCCGAGTTTTCGAGAATCGGAGTCCGTATGGCCCAGTTATGGCCCAATGAAGTTGGCAGAAAATTTAAGTTAAAAACAGATTTAAAATTCAGTTCTAAAGCAAGTTTGGAGCCAAAAGCGGAAAGGGTGGGAAAGTTCCCGCCTAGCCCCGTGTCGACAGGCATGTCGACAGGGGTGTCGACAGCCCTGTCGACAGGGGTGTCGACACAGGGTGTCGGCCCTGTTGATCTGGGTGCACCAGATCTGGTTTTTGGGTTAGTCTTGGGCTGTGTTCTAGAGGGTTCCGAAATCTGATGGTCCTAATCTAATTTGGGGCTAATCCTATGGTCTAAAAACACTACCTAATTGTAAAGACCCGCAACTCCCCGTAAAGGGAAGCGTCGGATAGTTCGAGAACAAACCACAGCAGAACGCATATAAAAGAACATTTCATTATATATTACAACAATGCATCAGATTACAAGAATATACAGAGTATAAACGAATATTACACAGAAATATCAGAGATTTTAAATTACATTTAAATACATAGCAGCGGAAAATATTACAATACACAACTAGAAGCAGATATACGGATACAAAGCTTTCCGGATATCGTTCCAGCTGTAAACCAGGATCCTGTGAATATAAATCTGCAAAACCAAAACTACTAGCTGCCCGTGTCGAAAATAGGGGCACCCAGAGTTTAGGTTAAAACAATAAACTCCAGGTCAGTCATGTGACTGGTGTGAGAACTAAAACAGTTATTAATCTTTATTTTAAATCATTAGGTAAATCAAGGGACCACGCCGTATAACACGGAACGGGTTTCCTCCCAAGAATACCAGTGCATAAAACAAACAGCGCAATGCTAAATAAAGAAAAATGAAGCTGTTATAAGACCCAGGTCCCATCACACAATGCAACGCAGCCGAGGATAGGGTTTTCCCTTATAACAGCCAAAGAATGCTTGATACGTTTAAAACAAATCATTTGATACTATAATAAGTGCATAGTGTATAAAACACTTCAAATCATAAGTATCAATCATAGGCGGCATGGGTACCATATATCATGTCGCCATATATAGGTTTACAAATAAAACCGCAAATGTCACGTATTTGGAAATTGGATTTCCATCTATGAACCGAGGCTAGGGGCAAGATCCTCAACCGATTCGAGACTGCCTAGCCCGAGTCTCAGGATCAGAGCTCGAGTGACCCTAGGAGCGACAGGGCCGGTCCACCGATGTGGATTAAAATGCCTGAACACTACGTTTCCCCGCCCTTTGGGGCGTAAATGAGCCACTAAATGACTCCATCGGTTCGAGAACGACCGATCAATCCGAGGCGCCTCGCAACAGCAACAACCACATAAGTCAAACTCGTCAGGGCGTGTAAAACCACTGACGCCACTTCTAACTAGGAGGAAACGCAGGCCCTCCCTGAGGTCCTTTCTCCCGTTTTTGGTTCATACCTGGTGTGAAACACGCGAGGTAAACGTTACACAAAGCTACGCCACAAAGGCCGTGCTTTGATCATCACCACAAGACTTTGCTTTTCAACAGAAGCCTTGATCATTTGCATCTTAGCATGCCACACAGGCAAGCCATCCTATGCAACCGATATCAGTCACACAGAATGAAATCCGATGTCAGACACACAGTCCATTTACAAGTCCGTTCTGGGTCTGAACGAAACCGGAGGCACCTAGTACCCCGCATATCCATCGACCTCCAAGTACGTCTGGACGATCACTAACTGTTTCCATCTTCTTGGGTGTACAGCCCAATCAAGATCATCAGTAACTACCCAAACGACGTGAAGACCTCCGGTCTTCGACCATCGTCTTCATCTTCGACTTATCGTCGTATCAGTTACTCAGAATGGGATAAACCCGGTCTTTCCGAATAACTCGCGTATATTTTAAATAAGTGTTACACAAACACAACATACGCCTCATTCCAATTCATTAGTCACTAACCGTAAATTAATCAAGAGAATAATTCCCCAAATATTAACCCCGAAGGCCGAAACCAACATCAGATCAATATCCAGAAAACCATTCTGCTTGGCTAACCGCCAGTTAGTTTCTAAATTTCACATTCAAATCTAATTAAAGATTTAACTATCGCCTGGAGCAAAACTGGTGATACTCCATCCTCGATCTTTTCAATCTAATTAAAGATTCATTAAAACTCCACTTAGTTTTAATCTGTGACTGGGTTAAAGAATCAGTGTCATTTAAAACACGGTTCACGATAAACCCAAAGTCACATCCCATTAATTATCGGGTTAAAGAACAAGTGTTATTTAAAACACTGTTCACGATAAACCCAAAAATCAATATCCATTCAATTCCAATTAAATATTATTTAATTGGTACACTTCATTAAATCTAAATCAAAAGATTTAATCTTTTCTCAGCTGGGTTCAAGAACAGTGTTAGTGAAGACACCATTCACGACAAACCCAAATCACATTCATTAATTATCGGGTTAAAGAACAAGTGTTATTTAAAACACTGTTCACGATAAACCCAAAAATCAATATCCATTCAATTCCAATTAAATATTATTTAATTGGTACACTTCATTAAATCTAAATAAAAAGACTTAATCTTTTCTCAACTGGGTTCAAGAACAGTGTTAGTGAAGACACCATTCACGACAAACCCAAATCACATTCATTAATTATCGGGTTAAAGAACAAGTGTTATTTAAAACACTGTTCACGATAAACCCAAAAATCAATATCAATTCAATTCCAATTAAATATTATTTAATTGGTACACTTCATTAAATCTAAATAAAAAGACTTAATCTTTTCTCAACTGGGTTCAAGAACAGTGTTAGTGAAGACACCATTCACGACAAACCCAAATCACATTCATTAATTATCGGGTTAAAGAACAAGTGTTATTTAAAACACTGTTCACGATAAACCCAAAAATCAATATCAATTCAATTCCAATTAAATATTATTTAATTGGTACACTTCATTAAATCTAAATAAAAAGACTTAATCTTTTCTCAACTGGGTTCAAGAACAGTGTTAGTGAAGACACCATTCACGACAAACCCAAATCACATTTGATATTAAACACAAGGCTCTGAATAGAAAATATCCCGGCTTATATTCAATATCAAATTCTACGATTAACAAATGTCGTATTAGAAATAACGATATAAATATACATATCTTTCAAATTTCCATAACAACACCTGTATAATCACGAATTCCAACATCGAAATATTCCGAAGACAATTTCGATTCAAATCCACTCCAATGCAATCATTGGAAATTTTGATTATTTTTAAAACCCTTTTCGAATTCAATTTATTTATTTAAAAATAAATAGAATTTTAATTCTAGTTCAAAACTAGTTCATTTCGATAAAAATCTATTTTTATCTTTTCAAATAGGGAGTTTTTCATCCCACATCTTTCTAAATCATTTCTTATGATTTTACACAAATTATTACTATTTTTAATAATTTTATCAAGGCCCGTACAGTCGATTTCCATCAATGGTCATCGAACTGCACTTATAGCGACCTTTTTCGAATTTGATTTGGACATAATTCCAAATCCAACCGTTAGATTTCAAATTTCTAACATTCTTTAGAAAGCTCTTTTCGATACGAACCCAACGGTTCCGGTTTTAGGAGAATCCGACGGTCGGATCTCCCGCAATGTCCGTTTGAAATAAATGGTCGAAATTCACGAACTGCCGCGGCGCGGCGCGTTCTATTCAGGCCATTATATTATATATATAATATATATAATATATATTTCGTCGATTCCTATTTAAAACGAATTATATAAATAGTTTTAAAATTTGGTTCAAAATCTATTTCAACTTCCATTTCAATTCAAAGCAAAATTGAATTCTTCTTTATAAATTCGGTTTAAAATTCATTTCTATTCAATTCAAATTTCAATTCAATTTGAATTCATATTCAATTCAATTCACTTCGAAATCGTTTTCAATTCAATTCATTTCGAAATCGTTTTCAATTCAATTCATTTCGAATTCGTTTTCAATTCAATTCATTTCGAAATCGTTTTCAATTCAATTCATTTCGAAATCGTTTTCAATTCAATTCATTTCGAATTCGTTTTCAATTCAATTCATTTCGAAATCGTTTTCAATTCAATTCATTTCGAATTCGTTTTCAATTCAATTCATTTCGAAATCGTTTTCAATTCAATTCATTTCGAATTCGTTTTCAATTCAATTCATTTCGAAATCGTTTTCAATTCAATTCATTTCGAAATCGTTTTCAATTCAATTCATTTCGAATTCGTTTTCAATTCAATTCATTTCGAAATCGTTTTCAATTCAATTCATTTCGAATTCGTTTTCAATTCAATTCATTTCGAAATCGTTTTCAATTCAATTCATTTCGAATTCGTTTTCAATTCAATTCATTTCGAAATCGTTTTCAATTCAATTCATTTCGAAATCGTTTTCAATTCAATTCATTTCGAAATCGTTTTCAATTCAATTCATTTCGAAATCGTTTTCAATTCAATTCATTTCGAAATCGTTTTCAATTCAATTCATTTCGAAATCGTTTTCAATTCAATTCATTTCGAAATCGTTTTCAATTCAATTCATTTCGAATTCGTTTTCAATTCAATTCATTTCGAAATCGTTTTCAATTCAATTCATTTCGAAATCGTTTTCAATTCAATTCATTTCGAAATCGTTTTCAATTCAATTCATTTCGAAATCGTTTTCTAAAATCGATATAAATATCGTTCACGTCAAAATGGCGTCAATCTAATCAACACGGCTTCATATATTCCTTTATTTTCAAATATTCTATTTCGAATATTTCTTTTTCAAATATTTCTTTTTCAAAACTGGAATGAGGCCCAATCAATTACCATATAAAATTAATTATATGGATTTTCATACAACACATGTATATAATAGCATTGAAAATAATCAACCATCAACCAAAGTGCACTACACTGTATAAGCATCAAATATAGATATTCAACGCTTATAACAGCCTGTCAATCAATCGATCGACATATTTAATCAATCAGGATGAGTGAACTTCAAATTTCATCCTAACACCCGTGTGGGGTTTCAAACAATCAAACACATATTTTATTTGTGCAGTTAGGCGATGTGTAAAATTTATCGACCCAATCAACGTCATTCAAATAGGTGTACATAAACAAACCGTCTGGTTTGTAAATGAATATTTATTTATTCACATTCACGTTAAAAATTATATTTTTAACGATAACACATTTTATTTTAACATATGAATTTCTATTCAGTTCATTTTTTTTAATAAAATGCTATTTTTATTTTTCTAACTTATTTTAGAAAATTTCGGCGGCATAACGGCACGATACTAGAAACGGGACAAGGCCTAGCCTTATCCCCGGTCTAGTGAAGGCCCACGCCATTCACATATCAATTTTAATCAATTTCCAATTCAACCAATCAATCAAATCCAAATCAAATAATCTAACCAACTACACAACCAAACAAACAAGTCCATGGTATGTGGACGGGTGTCGGGTGCTTCTAATAAGCACCGTCTGCATCCTAGTATATATATATATAACTAGAAAATAAATTTGAAAGGTGAGAAATTCTCACATATAGCTATCCTAGCTCCACGGCTCTTCATTTAGAGATCTTCACCGTCATCGCACCTTTTTGTCATCTTCGTTGCCCGTAGCCACTACATATGTAAAAATCGAATTTTTACTTTGCTATTCAATATATAAAAATCGTATTTTCCTATCGAAGTTCAATATATAAAAATTCTATTTTTATTTCGACTTCCTAATCTCCTTTTAGTTTATAAATCATTTTTTTTTTTTTTTTTTTAAATCATCTTAAAAATCAGTTTTTTTATACTTTTATAAAATTCAGTTTTTACTTAACTTAAAAAAAAACAGTTTTAAACATTATAAAATCAGTTTTAAACATTATAAAAAAACAGTTTTAAACATTATAAAAACAGTTTTAACTTAAAATAAAATTCAGTTTTATCTACTTAAAATATAAATCAGTTTTTTATACTTAATAATTTTCAGTTTTTTTTTTTTCCATCTAAAATAAAAATCAGAAGAAAAAAAAAAAAAAACAGTAAATTAAAAATCAGAAAACTCACATCTTAATGTTCGGAGGAGGGCTCGCATCGCTAGTGGGGTGGTCGGAGTTCGTCATTGGCGGCGTAGGGGGGGGGGGTGCTCCGGCGGCTAGGGTTTCAAATGGGGGGGGCCAACGTCGGACCTGGTTCCTCCTCGCGAAGCGCCTGCGTGGAAGAAAGAGGGAGAGCGAATTGGGGATCGGTCTGAGGTGGGGGAGGCGGAGCGCGGCCTGAGACGACGCCAGGGTGGGCGGCGTTGGCGAATGGGAGGGGCGGGTTTTTTTTCTCTTTTTTTTTTTTTTATTCGATTTCTGTTTGAAAGATAAGAGGGGGGGGCCAGAGGATATAAGAAAGGTGCTTTTTTTTTTTATTTAATTATTTAATATTTTTTTATTCAAAAAGTTGACTTTTACATACGACCTCGAAACGAGGTCCACCGCCTGTCGTCCATAGCGTTTCACCCCCATTCCGAACACAATGGGATATGTACCGCAAGCTGAATCGACCGTTTCGATCAGTTTCCGTTGCATTTACATTTAAATCATTATATTGAATTTTAAACGTACATTTCAAATTACCGGGGTCACATACTAACCAGAAAAATTCCAGAAAAATATTTTCTAGCTTCGTATTGACGATACGGTCCTAACAAAACTAGTTTCGTCGAATTCTGAGACCGTTGGAAAAATGGCCAATTTCCAGTCGATTAAATTCAACTGAAATGGTCAAACGCGTTTTCCTTTGCCACGCTCACCTATTGAATCGAAAAATTATGAAATTTGGAATCTAGCAATAATTTAACATCCCGGACCCAACAAAACTGGTTTCGTCGAAATCCGAGGTCGTTTGCAAAATGTCCATTTTTAAGGGCCTTATATATATAAAAATATATATAAATTCCACAGCGACTATTTCTAATTTTAAACTGGACATATCTTATCATTTCTAAAATGAAATCTCGGTTTGTTAACTTCGTTAGAAAGATATTCACTATTAGATTCCATTATTTTTGGTTTCACTAAAATCCGGATTATTTTGCACCCGGTACATTCAATTGAAGTTTGAAATCGAATTATCGAACTACCGCGCCATTTTCAATTCTATTTATAATTATATATAAATATTTATATTCTAACGACGACGCGTATAATATATACGTTCGAATTCTATTCAAAATAAATTTCTCGTCGATTATATTTAAAATAATCTATTTTAAATATTCAAAATTCGCTATAATCGCCAAAATAAAAATTTTAAACTGGCCCAGATTTTCCGGGTTGTTACAATCTCCCCCACTTAAAACTTTTCGTCCCCGAAAAGGAACGAAGTCGAAAGTGGTTTGATTATTTAACACTACGCTCGACCTGGCTTCCATTCTCCAACTTTTCAGTTTCTGAGAATTTCTAAAATTTCAAAAATTTGGCTAACACCCTAAATTTTTGAAAAATTTCGCCATAACCTCCCCTGCAATGGGAGCATCGGGGAATTTCAAATAGCTTCCCCGGTCCTTCAGACCTCAAAAAGAAAAAGAAAAAGCCAAGCGGCTAGCCAATAGGCTCACAAAATCATCATCACCCAAACAAAACAGGAAATTATGTAGTAAACATGTACCTATTTGTCGGGCAAACAAATTTTATTCTCTGCTCTAGCCTCCTTGCTATGACCTGTTCAATGATATATATGTATATACATGCAAATGCGACCAATTTTCAATACAATTCAATATTTGGTTCAATTAGGCTAAATGGTTCAAAATTATCAAACAGATAAACAAACAACACAAACATCAATCAATTAGTGGATTAGAGTTTCAAATTGATAATTTTGATACATATACAAAAATCATGTTTTTGATGCCAAATCACAACAATTAGCCCTATCTAATTTCTTTTTGGTTCTCACACCAGTCAAATGGAAATATATAGAAATCACACCTTCGAAACACGAATATAAATGTTGATGATGCGATCGCTATCATCAATATCATCTTCGGGCGACTAGAGTGTGGTTCTATATCTATCCAATATATTAAAATTTCAAATACACGCGGATCAGACGTATACGCAAAATCTATATATACTGGATTGTCCACATCAATATAATTAAATAATCAAATACGAATAAGTGATTTAAATTTTCAAAACAAAAATTTGTTTTCATTTGAAAAATATACTCTTCACACTCGTTCTAGGATACTACTGATCCCATCTCTAACGAGTCATTCTCGTTGGAAATTACTAATCCAATATCTGATGAATTCTTTCGTATGGTTCTAATGTGCTTTGTTCTCTGAGCTTTGCAAACCAAAGCTCTGATACCACGTGTAAAGACCCGCAACTCCCCGTAAAGGGAAGCGTCGGATAGTTCGAGAACAAACCACAGCAGAACGCATATAAAAGAACATTTCATTATATATTACAACAATGCATCAGATTACAAGAATATACAGAGTATAAACGAATATTACACAGAAATATCAGAGATTTTAAATTACATTTAAATACATAGCAGCGGAAAATATTACAATACACAACTAGAAGCAGATATACGGATACAAAGCTTTCCGGATATCGTTCCAGCTGTAAACCAGGATCCTGTGAATATAAATCTGCAAAACCAAAACTACTAGCTGCCCGTGTCGAAAATAGGGGCACCCAGAGTTTAGGTTAAAACAATAAACTCCAGGTCAGTCATGTGACTGGTGTGAGAACTAAAACAGTTATTAATCTTTATTTTAAATCATTAGGTAAATCAAGGGACCACGCCGTATAACACGGAACGGGTTTCCTCCCAAGAATACCAGTGCATAAAACAAACAGCGCAATGCTAAATAAAGAAAAATGAAGCTGTTATAAGACCCAGGTCCCATCACACAATGCAACGCAGCCGAGGATAGGGTTTTCCCTTATAACAGCCAAAGAATGCTTGATACGTTTAAAACAAATCATTTGATACTATAATAAGTGCATAGTGTATAAAACACTTCAAATCATAAGTATCAATCATAGGCGGCATGGGTACCATATATCATGTCGCCATATATAGGTTTACAAATAAAACCGCAAATGTCACGTATTTGGAAATTGGATTTCCATCTATGAACCGAGGCTAGGGGCAAGATCCTCAACCGATTCGAGACTGCCTAGCCCGAGTCTCAGGATCAGAGCTCGAGTGACCCTAGGAGCGACAGGGCCGGTCCACCGATGTGGATTAAAATGCCTGAACACTACGTTTCCCCGCCCTTTGGGGCGTAAATGAGCCACTAAATGACTCCATCGGTTCGAGAACGACCGATCAATCCGAGGCGCCTCGCAACAGCAACAACCACATAAGTCAAACTCGTCAGGGCGTGTAAAACCACTGACGCCACTTCTAACTAGGAGGAAACGCAGGCCCTCCCTGAGGTCCTTTCTCCCGTTTTTGGTTCATACCTGGTGTGAAACACGCGAGGTAAACGTTACACAAAGCTACGCCACAAAGGCCGTGCTTTGATCATCACCACAAGACTTTGCTTTTCAACAGAAGCCTTGATCATTTGCATCTTAGCATGCCACACAGGCAAGCCATCCTATGCAACCGATATCAGTCACACAGAATGAAATCCGATGTCAGACACACAGTCCATTTACAAGTCCGTTCTGGGTCTGAACGAAACCGGAGGCACCTAGTACCCCGCATATCCATCGACCTCCAAGTACGTCTGGACGATCACTAACTGTTTCCATCTTCTTGGGTGTACAGCCCAATCAAGATCATCAGTAACTACCCAAACGACGTGAAGACCTCCGGTCTTCGACCATCGTCTTCATCTTCGACTTATCGTCGTATCAGTTACTCAGAATGGGATAAACCCGGTCTTTCCGAATAACTCGCGTATATTTTAAATAAGTGTTACACAAACACAACATACGCCTCATTCCAATTCATTAGTCACTAACCGTAAATTAATCAAGAGAATAATTCCCCAAATATTAACCCCGAAGGCCGAAACCAACATCAGATCAATATCCAGAAAACCATTCTGCTTGGCTAACCGCCAGTTAGTTTCTAAATTTCACATTCAAATCTAATTAAAGATTTAACTATCGCCTGGAGCAAAACTGGTGATACTCCATCCTCGATCTTTTCAATCTAATTAAAGATTCATTAAAACTCCACTTAGTTTTAATCTGTGACTGGGTTAAAGAATCAGTGTCATTTAAAACACGGTTCACGATAAACCCAAAGTCACATCCCATTAATTATCGGGTTAAAGAACAAGTGTTATTTAAAACACTGTTCACGATAAACCCAAAAATCAATATCCATTCAATTCCAATTAAATATTATTTAATTGGTACACTTCATTAAATCTAAATCAAAAGATTTAATCTTTTCTCAGCTGGGTTCAAGAACAGTGTTAGTGAAGACACCATTCACGACAAACCCAAATCACATTCATTAATTATCGGGTTAAAGAACAAGTGTTATTTAAAACACTGTTCACGATAAACCCAAAAATCAATATCCATTCAATTCCAATTAAATATTATTTAATTGGTACACTTCATTAAATCTAAATAAAAAGACTTAATCTTTTCTCAACTGGGTTCAAGAACAGTGTTAGTGAAGACACCATTCACGACAAACCCAAATCACATTCATTAATTATCGGGTTAAAGAACAAGTGTTATTTAAAACACTGTTCACGATAAACCCAAAAATCAATATCAATTCAATTCCAATTAAATATTATTTAATTGGTACACTTCATTAAATCTAAATAAAAAGACTTAATCTTTTCTCAACTGGGTTCAAGAACAGTGTTAGTGAAGACACCATTCACGACAAACCCAAATCACATTCATTAATTATCGGGTTAAAGAACAAGTGTTATTTAAAACACTGTTCACGATAAACCCAAAAATCAATATCAATTCAATTCCAATTAAATATTATTTAATTGGTACACTTCATTAAATCTAAATAAAAAGACTTAATCTTTTCTCAACTGGGTTCAAGAACAGTGTTAGTGAAGACACCATTCACGACAAACCCAAATCACATTTGATATTAAACACAAGGCTCTGAATAGAAAATATCCCGGCTTATATTCAATATCAAATTCTACGATTAACAAATGTCGTATTAGAAATAACGATATAAATATACATATCTTTCAAATTTCCATAACAACACCTGTATAATCACGAATTCCAACATCGAAATATTCCGAAGACAATTTCGATTCAAATCCACTCCAATGCAATCATTGGAAATTTTGATTATTTTTAAAACCCTTTTCGAATTCAATTTATTTATTTAAAAATAAATAGAATTTTAATTCTAGTTCAAAACTAGTTCATTTCGATAAAAATCTATTTTTATCTTTTCAAATAGGGAGTTTTTCATCCCACATCTTTCTAAATCATTTCTTATGATTTTACACAAATTATTACTATTTTTAATAATTTTATCAAGGCCCGTACAGTCGATTTCCATCAATGGTCATCGAACTGCACTTATAGCGACCTTTTTCGAATTTGATTTGGACATAATTCCAAATCCAACCGTTAGATTTCAAATTTCTAACATTCTTTAGAAAGCTCTTTTCGATACGAACCCAACGGTTCCGGTTTTAGGAGAATCCGACGGTCGGATCTCCCGCAATGTCCGTTTGAAATAAATGGTCGAAATTCACGAACTGCCGCGGCGCGGCGCGTTCTATTCAGGCCATTATATTATATATATAATATATATAATATATATTTCGTCGATTCCTATTTAAAACGAATTATATAAATAGTTTTAAAATTTGGTTCAAAATCTATTTCAACTTCCATTTCAATTCAAAGCAAAATTGAATTCTTCTTTATAAATTCGGTTTAAAATTCATTTCTATTCAATTCAAATTTCAATTCAATTTGAATTCATATTCAATTCAATTCACTTCGAAATCGTTTTCAATTCAATTCATTTCGAAATCGTTTTCAATTCAATTCATTTCGAATTCGTTTTCAATTCAATTCATTTCGAAATCGTTTTCAATTCAATTCATTTCGAAATCGTTTTCAATTCAATTCATTTCGAATTCGTTTTCAATTCAATTCATTTCGAAATCGTTTTCAATTCAATTCATTTCGAATTCGTTTTCAATTCAATTCATTTCGAAATCGTTTTCAATTCAATTCATTTCGAATTCGTTTTCAATTCAATTCATTTCGAAATCGTTTTCAATTCAATTCATTTCGAAATCGTTTTCAATTCAATTCATTTCGAATTCGTTTTCAATTCAATTCATTTCGAAATCGTTTTCAATTCAATTCATTTCGAATTCGTTTTCAATTCAATTCATTTCGAAATCGTTTTCAATTCAATTCATTTCGAAATCGTTTTCAATTCAATTCATTTCGAATTCGTTTTCAATTCAATTCATTTCGAAATCGTTTTCAATTCAATTCATTTCGAAATCGTTTTCAATTCAATTCATTTCGAAATCGTTTTCAATTCAATTCATTTCGAAATCGTTTTCAATTCAATTCATTTCGAAATCGTTTTCAATTCAATTCATTTCGAAATCGTTTTCAATTCAATTCATTTCGAATTCGTTTTCAATTCAATTCATTTCGAAATCGTTTTCAATTCAATTCATTTCGAAATCGTTTTCAATTCAATTCATTTCGAAATCGTTTTCAATTCAATTCATTTCGAAATCGTTTTCTTAAATCGATATAAATATCGTTCACGTCAAAATGGCGTCAATCTAATCAACACGGCTTCATATATTCCTTTATTTTCAAATATTCTATTTCGAATATTTCTTTTTCAAATATTTCTTTTTCAAAACTGGAATGAGGCCCAATCAATTACCATATAAAATTAATTATATGGATTTTCATACAACACATGTATATAATAGCATTGAAAATAATCAACCATCAACCAAAGTGCACTACACTGTATAAGCATCAAATATAGATATTCAACGCTTATAACAGCCTGTCAATCAATCGATCGACATATTTAATCAATCAGGATGAGTGAACTTCAAATTTCATCCTAACACCCGTGTGGGGTTTCAAACAATCAAACACATATTTTATTTGTGCAGTTAGGCGATGTGTAAAATTTATCGACCCAATCAACGTCATTCAAATAGGTGTACATAAACAAACCGTCTGGTTTGTAAATGAATATTTATTTATTCACATTCACGTTAAAAATTATATTTTTAACGATAACACATTTTATTTTAACATATGAATTTCTATTCAGTTCATTTTTTTTAATAAAATGCTATTTTTATTTTTCTAACTTATTTTAGAAAATTTCGGCGGCATAACGGCACGATACTAGAAACGGGACAAGGCCTAGCCTTATCCCCGGTCTAGTGAAGGCCCACGCCATTCACATATCAATTTTAATCAATTTCCAATTCAACCAATCAATCAAATCCAAATCAAATAATCTAACCAACTACACAACCAAACAAACAAGTCCATGGTATGTGGACGGGTGTCGGGTGCTTCTAATAAGCACCGTCTGCATCCTAGTATATATATATATAACTAGAAAATAAATTTGAAAGGTGAGAAATTCTCACATATAGCTATCCTAGCTCCACGGCTCTTCATTTAGAGATCTTCACCGTCATCGCACCTTTTTGTCATCTTCGTTGCCCGTAGCCACTACATATGTAAAAATCGAATTTTTACTTTGCTATTCAATATATAAAAATCGTATTTTCCTATCGAAGTTCAATATATAAAAATTCTATTTTTATTTCGACTTCCTAATCTCCTTTTAGTTTATAAATCATTTTTTTTTTTTTTTTAAATCATCTTAAAAATCAGTTTTTTTATACTTTTATAAAATTCAGTTTTTACTTAACTTAAAAAAAAACAGTTTTAAACATTATAAAATCAGTTTTAAACATTATAAAAAAACAGTTTTAAACATTATAAAAACAGTTTTAACTTAAAATAAAATTCAGTTTTATCTACTTAAAATATAAATCAGTTTTTTATACTTAATAATTTTCAGTTTTTTTTTTTTTCCATCTAAAATAAAAATCAGAAGAAAAAAAAAAAAAAAAAACAGTAAATTAAAAATCAGAAAACTCACATCTTAATGTTCGGAGGAGGGCTCGCATCGCTAGTGGGGTGGTCGGAGTTCGTCATTGGCGGCGTAGGGGGGGGTGCTCCGGCGGCTAGGGTTTCAAATGGGGGGGGCCAACGTCGGACCTGGTTCCTCCTCGCGAAGCGCCTGCGTGGAAGAAAGAGGGAGAGCGAATTGGGGATCGGTCTGAGGTGGGGGAGGCGGAGCGCGGCCTGAGACGACGCCAGGGTGGGCGGCGTTGGCGAATGGGAGGGGCGGGTTTTTTTTCTCTTTTTTTTTTTTTTATTCGATTTCTGTTTGAAAGATAAGAGGGGGGGGCCAGAGGATATAAGAAAGGTGCTTTTTTTTTTTATTTAATTATTTAATATTTTTTTATTCAAAAAGTTGACTTTTACATACGACCTCGAAACGAGGTCCACCGCCTGTCGTCCATAGCGTTTCACCCCCATTCCGAACACAATGGGATATGTACCGCAAGCTGAATCGACCGTTTCGATCAGTTTCCGTTGCATTTACATTTAAATCATTATATTGAATTTTAAACGTACATTTCAAATTACCGGGGTCACATAATAACCAGAAAAATTCCAGAAAAATATTTTCTAGCTTCGTATTGACGATACGGTCCTAACAAAACTAGTTTCGTCGAATTCTGAGACCGTTGGAAAAATGGCCAATTTCCAGTCGATTAAATTCAACTGAAATGGTCAAACGCGTTTTCCTTTGCCACGCTCACCTATTGAATCGAAAAATTATGAAATTTGGAATCTAGCAATAATTTAACATCCCGGACCCAACAAAACTGGTTTCGTCGAAATCCGAGGTCGTTTGCAAAATGTCCATTTTTAAGGGCCTTATATATATAAAAATATATATAAATTCCACAGCGACTATTTCTAATTTTAAACTGGACATATCTTATCATTTCTAAAATGAAATCTCGGTTTGTTAACTTCGTTAGAAAGATATTCACTATTAGATTCCATTATTTTTGGTTTCACTAAAATCCGGATTATTTTGCACCCGGTACATTCAATTGAAGTTTGAAATCGAATTATCGAACTACCGCGCCATTTTCAATTCTATTTATAATTATATATAAATATTTATATTCTAACGACGACGCGTATAATATATACGTTCGAATTCTATTCAAAATAAATTTCTCGTCGATTATATTTAAAATAATCTATTTTAAATATTCAAAATTCGCTATAATCGCCAAAATAAAAATTTTAAACTGGCCCAGATTTTCCGGGTTGTTACACTAATCCTATAAATAAGACCCCAACCCTACCCTAATTTATTCATAATTAGAGCTTGTAACTAAACTATGGCAAAATGAAACTTGATCATGGCCTCCACAAATCAATAAAGAGAGTTGCAAGCTAATCAACCTCTAATCAACATCTTCTTCAACTAAAGCAACTAATTCCACTTCATAAGTTTGCTAATCTTGGGTTTGGTGAGTTTCTATCACTTTAACATCAATTGCTAAAGTAAGTAGATTTGGTGTAATGAGACTTATGGTCTTGAATGCGGATTAGTGAGTTTGAATCATTTGTAATGATATGCTACTCTATGTTTTCCTATGTTTATGCATAGTTATTAAGTGGGTTTATGCATGTTTAATAAGTTGGTTTATGCATGTTTAACAAGTGAGTTATGCAAGTTCATATGCAAGTTATGTGTATGATGTTATGCAAGTTCATATGCAAGTTATGTGTATGATGTTATGTAAGTTATGTGTATGATGTTATGCAAGTTCATATGCAAGTTATGTGTATGATGTTATGTAAGTTATGTGTAAGTTGTTATGCAAGTCCATATGAAAGTTATGTATATGCTTAAATGCAAGTTTAACATGATATGCAAGTTATGCATGCTTATGCAAGAATGTGAATGCTTATGCAAGTTATGTGTATGCTTAAATGCATGTTTGACATGTTGTGCAAGTTATGAGAATGCTTATATGCAAGTTCAACATGTTATGCAAGATATGTGTATGATAATATGCAAGTTCATATGCAACATGTTATGCAAGTCATGTGTATGATAATATGCAAGTTTGGGTTAAATGTAGTTGGGTTAATATATGCTCATATATGCAAGTTGACATCCTTTTAACCCATGACCAAGTTATATGCTAAGATTTGGTTAAACCCATGATATTTGTGATGGATCTTCCCTTTATCATGTCATGAGAACGATTTACGTGGGGAACGATGGGGTTAATAAATATGTTAATAAAAGTGTGATTGGGTATGATTAAGCATACCATAAAAATAAATTAACATAAGTGGGAATTTACCTATTGAGTTAGGTCTACCCCATGGGAATTTACCTATTGAGTTAGGTCTACCCATGTTATGAAAAACTTGATATTAATTAGGGATAATTAATATGGGGGTGATTAATTAGGTGTAATTAATCGACTAAGACACGAGGTTGGACTCATTTGTAGTGTAAAACTGCCCGGACCCTACCGGCTTAACCAGTTGCTACAAATGTCAGCCCAATGTGAGAGGTCTTAGCCATAAATTAAATACGTGATTAAAGTAAAGACACGAGGTTAGACTCTGTTATGACGTAAGACTGCCCGGACCCTACCGGCTTAACCAGGCGGTCATAACAGCTAGTCTAATGTGGGAGGTCTTTATGGGAGATCACGGTCTTAATTAATTAAGAAACACTTAACCATATTAGCATGTAGTGGGACATGAGGGGTTAAGTGGGTGCCTAGGGTGGCATGTGGAAATTTAGTGGTTGCCTTGGGTAGCAATAGAAAATACGATTAGAATACTTAACCAAAGTGGAACATGTAACTAAAACATGATTAAAGGGTTAAGTGGGTGCCTTTGGTGGCATGAGGAAACCTAATGGGTGCCTTGGGTGGCATGTGGAAATCTAGTGGGTGCCTTGGGTGGCAATTGAAATATAATTAAATGACTTAACCAAACTTTAAACATGTAAGTGAACATGATTATTAAAAGGGTTAAGTGGGTTACACTAGATGAATGACAAGCTTAGGTGGGTAGCTTGTGGGGGACCCATTATAGGGTTACATTTGATGAATGACAAGCTTAGGTGGGTAGCTTGTGGGGACCCATTATTGGGTTATACTAAATGAATGACAAGCTTAGGTGGGTAGCTTGTGGGGGCCCATTACAATCGGTATCCCATACGTATCTTTGTGAGCTCGGCCCAAGCCGAGGACGGGACACGCATACTGGGTTTGTCTATAAGCGGCCAAAACGGGGTAGCGGTGGCAACGCAAGTCCAACGGGCTTCATATGTGTGTGTGGGCCCGGGCTGGTAGATAAGCCGTTGTTGCATCGTGTAGATATAAGCCGTGCACCGTTAATTATATCGGGTTGCCACTTTGGGGAGTGATACACCCCACTGTGGGGCCGGTACGGGTATCTACGGTAGGGAGCCGATCGCTTGGGGGTAGTGGGTACACCTAGTGGAGATAGGGGCAGACGACACCTATGTAGTCAGCTAGGGTTACAAGAAACTACTGGGCAAAAATTACTATGTACACTTAGTGGGATCAACCTTTAAATTACCCTTGGTGGGTAGAACTGGTGTGGTGCAGTGTTGTAATTACCCTTGGGTGGGTATATGCGCCTTTACCGATATCTTAAGTACAGAGTTGTAATTACCCTTGGGTGGGTAGATGTGTCTTTACGGTTATCTTAGTTTATCCTAAGCCTACCAAGCTGCTTAGTGTAGCCATTCATCCCAGTCGTTACCGTATGTCAACTTATGTCTTCTCTGGTTACTTTAATGATTGTATTGTTAAAGTTATAGGACTCACTCAGACTTATGTCTGACCCCGTTGTTGTTTATCTTTTTCCCAACCCTCAGGTTTCAGAGTGGGCCTAGCACTAGTGGGCTTGGATCAGACCGCTATATCTATCTTTTGGGGATTGGACCGTAGAAGTAAAGCTCGGTTTATCTTTTCTATTATGGCTATTATCTATTTAGTGGGATTATGTACTTCTATTTTATCAGGATGGATATTATGTACTTGACTCTGGTTTATGGTTTTGTGATGTAACCAAACATGTTTTACTCTCCGCTGCAATGAAATGATGTTTTAAATTTTCAAGTATTACTTATATCTGTCTTGTTGTAATTTTTCTGTTCTATACTCACTAAAAATACTCCACCAAAACTAAGGCATTCCCTTAGTGAGTGACCTTAGCGGGTGTGGGGTGTTACACGTGGTATCAGAGCTTAAGGTTACCAGAACAGATAAAATTTTTAGAAAAACTATTTTCTAAGAATATTTTTGAAAGGAGTATTTTTAAAAAGGGTGCGTTTTTTAGAGGTCCCTATTAGGTTTCAAAATATAAAAAAAACCCGGTCATAAACTTATTGTAAATTTAGTCCCTGTTTTTCGAAAATTCATAAAAAAAATATTAAAAAAATATAAAAAAATCACGTAAATTCGTATTTAAATAAAACATGTACTCGCCCAAAAATTCAGATCATAATAAAATCAAAACATGCATCAAAATCGAAAAAATACAGAAAACAACGAAAAATGCAGTAATCTGCATCAAATCATGCACATATTTGGAATACTTGCATTCATCTGTGCAAGTATTCCTCTGTTATATTTTTACATGCAATACTTGCATACATGTGTGCAAGTATTTAAAATAGTTGCATACATGTATGCAGGTTTCTGCACATATTTTATTTTCACATGTAAATACTTGCATACATGTGTGCAAGTATTTCAAATAGTTGCACACATGTATGCAGGTTTCTGCATGCATTTTCAACTAAAACAGCTTCAGAAATACTTGCATACATGTATGCAACTATTGGCAAAAGTTGCATACATGTATGCAACTATTTGCAAGCTTTTAAATTCACAATACATCCCTGTAATTAATGTTTTCTCTGTAAACCCGCCCCCTATTTTAGCTGCCGCCTGGAATCATCCGCCTGCCACTTTCCATACCTCCGCCTCTTTCGTTTTCTGTCCAAATTTTCAGGCGCTATCACTTAAAAAAAAAAAAAAAAATTTCTAAAATCTGTAAACATTCTCGGAAGTCCACAGAAAAAAAAAAAAAAAGTTGCATAAATGTATGCAACTTTTACGAATAGTTGCATACATTTATGCAACTATTCGAATACACATGCATATATTTATGCACGCCTGTTTGAAAATTTGCATACATGTATGCAGTTTTTCTATATAACTGCATACATGTGTGCATATATGTCAAAATACATGCAAACGTGAATAAGTTGCACGTAGGTATGCAGTTTTTAAATAAATGCATCGGCAGATGCATGTTTTAACAATATGTGCATACATGTATGCATTTATACTGCAGTTTTGACGTAGATTTGAAATAAATGCATACATGTATGCAACTAATCGATTTATATGCATGTTTTGATGCAATTTACTGCATTTCGTTGATTTTCTGTATTTCGTGATTTCGACGTTGTTTTTAATGTTTTTTTGATCTGATTTTTTTCACGATTAATTGTTTTAATTAAATACGAATTTACATGCTTTTTTAATATTTTTTTGGAATGTTTTTATATGTTTTTGAAAATAGGGACTAAATTTACAATAAGTTTATGACCGGATGTGAGCCTAATTAAGTTTCGTTTTAGGGATGTGTGCCTAATATTCACTTTTGAAAACATGTCTTTTAAGAGAAAAGTTTTTAAAAGAAAAGCATAATCCCCAATAGCCATATCTATATCTTTCGAATTCTCCGTTTTGAATCTCTTCCTCTCTCTCATTTTGAGTTTCCCCTCCGCGTATAGATGATCTTTCTAAGATAGATAAGGATGGAAAACCACTTCAAGGGATTTAGACGTTAATCAGATTAGAAGTTGGTTCAGGAAGGAGGAGGACTGGTAGGTACCTATTGGATAGACGATGAGAGGAAGGCTCAAATAGTTGTTTGGTTAATGAAGGATGAAACCTCATTGGTGGGAGGTTACGAGGGGAGAATGGGGAAGAAGAAGGCTAGTAGTTATCCTTTTGGGAGGAATAGGACACCTTATTAGGATTGTCCAAAGGAGCAAGGGCAAGGTATGGAATTTCCTGGAGGGTAGTTGTATTCCCTCACGGCTAGTGTACCAGATGGGGATAGGACCGTCTAGGTTGGAATTTGGATTTCTATATTATCCGATTCGAACTCTATTTGATTCTGATGTATCGAGTTCGTTTATCTCATCATTGTTAGTTGAGTCACTGCACTTAGACACCAGTTAGTAGATGATCCCTTAGTTGTTTCAAACCCAATTGGGGTTCCATGATGTGTTTGGGTTTGAAAGTTTCTATACTTAGCGTTGAGTTTAGATGTGATGCTTGTTGGGCTTCACGGGCTATGGGTTAGTTTTGGGCATGGACTGGTTATGCAGTAGGGGTGCCGTTCTTGATTTTGAAGGGAGAGTTGTTAGGCTTATGACCCGCTTGGGTAACACTCTCGAGATCTCTTGTAATCCCATGGAATCTGTTATGCTAAGTATCTAGAATCGCTTGACACGACGGTCTAGAGTTTGCGATCTGTAAGTGCGGTCCGGGAATGCTCGGATGTGTGTGAGGAGGTGGAGGGCCTACCTCCGGAGCGGGAGATTGACTTCCGAATATATCTGGTAGATAATGCCAAACCAGTATCTTAGCCAGTATGCCACACGGCTCCTCGTGAGAGGAGGGAACTCCATAAGTAAGTAGGCGATTTGCTTGAGAAGGGGTTCATAAGACGAAGCATATCGGAGTGGGGTGCTCCAGTAATTTTTGCCACGAAGGCGGATGGGTCCCTCAGACTTTGTGTAGGCTAAAGAGAACTAAATAAACTCACAAAGAAGAATAGACACCCATTGCCGAGGATTGATGATCTCTTTGATCAGTCGGTTGGCGCCTCAGTGTTTTCGCAGTTGGACTTAGCCACGGGGTTTCATCGGGGAGAGTGGCTGAGGATAGTATAGAGGAGACTGCCCTTAGGACTCCGGATGGTTTTTATGAGTGGCTGGTGATGCCATTTGGTTTGACGAACGCCCCCGCATACTTTGTTGATTTGATGAGAAGGGTGTTCAGGGAGTACCTAAATAAGTTCGTGATGGTCTTTGTGGATGACATCTTGGTCTTTTCTAGGAGCGAAATAAGTTTCCGTATGTGCTCAATAGGGTGAGCAAAGCCAGTTAGGGGAAAAACGGTGGTTTGGGAGCGAGACTGGCAAGGACATCCAAAGTTGGTCAAAGGCTTAATTGTTTAGCCATTTTTACTAGTATCATCTCACGTAGGTCGCCTGAACTCGAAGGAGATATCCCTTGGATGTTTGTCTGATATTGGTATAGGCCTTTGGGGCTTGCATTTGGGGGACGTCGAGTTCGACTAGGGTGGTCTGCGTGAGAGATGGACAGTTGTGATGATTTTGGATGGGATTCTTAGCATCCTATGAGTTTGAGATAGCGTATGCCCATGGCAAGGGAAACATGGTAGCGGACGCCTTAAGTAGAAAAAGGTTGTCCTTGAGTTCATTGTTCGTTGAACGACGGAGCTTAGAGTTTATTTCTATGTTTGACTTTAGACCTTCCGTTGACTTTGTACCCGGTTTGCTAGCCTCCTCGGAGGTTAGGCCTACTCTTTTAGGGCGTATTGGCGGAGCACAGCGGGACGACCCACAATTGGTTGAGTTAGTAGAGAAGCTCATGAGGAAGGGGAGTCGTCCAGCCATTTGAGTAGGTACACCCTAGATGGTAAGGGGTGGTTGTGTAAAGACGGTAGACTTTGTGTACCACAAACAAGGGTTTGAGGAAGGCTATACTTGTTAATGCACATCGGTCGAAAAATGACCATTCATCCGGGTGGGGACAAGATGTACCAAGACATGAAGCGGATTTTCTTTTGGGCCGGTATGAAGAAAGATGTGGCCGAGTATGTCGCTAGATGCTTGGTGTGCCAACAAGTGAAAGCGGAGCAAAAGAAACCCGGTGTGTTGCTTCACCCATTGGAAGTTCCGCTATGGAAGTGGGATCGTGTCGATGGATTACCGAGATTGAGGAAGGGTAATACGGGAATTTGGGTTGTGGTAGATAGATTTACTAAGAGTGCCCATTTCATACCCGTGAAGAGCAAGAGGACTGTTCCAAGTCTAGCTTCAGTTTACATTCGAGAGATTGATAGATTACATGGTGTACCTTCCAGTATAGTGAGCGATCGAGATCCTATCTTCACTAGCGAGTTTTGGAAGAGTTTGCAAGAGGCGGTAGGGACTCAGTTATGTTAGAGTACCGCATATCATCCTCAGACGGACGGTCAGACTAAGGGGGTGAATCGTATTTTAGAAGACCTTTTGAGGCTATGTATCTTGGATTTTGGAGGTACATGGGAAGAGCATCTTCCATTGGTGAAGTTCGCATATAATAACAGCTTTCAGTCTAGTATTAGCATGGCTCCTTTCGAAGCTCTTTAGGGAAGGCCTTGTCGATCACCTACATGTTGGTGGGAATCTACGGATAAGATCTTGGTTGGGCCGATATGGTTAGAGAGACTTCGGGAAAAGATTGATTTGATTCGAAGAAGGATGAAAGCGGCGCAAGATAAACAGACAGAAATCTTATGCGGACAAGAGGAAAGCAGAGCTTAAGTTTGATGTTGGGGACATGGTTTTATCAAGGTATCTCCATTACGGAATGTGGTTCGCTTTGGATCTGTTGGAAAGTTAGCACCAAGGGTTGCTGGGCCGTTTCCTATTAAGGAAAGGATTGGACAGACGGCATATAGAGTGGAGTTGCCCTACAGGCTTAGTGGTGTACATGATACATTCCATGTGTCACATTCGAGGAAGTGCCTACATGAGACCGCAGAGGTGTTAGAGCCGAGCTTGCTTAGAGAAGTGGAGGTAGAGCGTGATACAACGATTCGACGAGCTCCTACTCGCATCCTTGGGTCAGAGACTAGGAAGTTGAGAAACTGAGAGGTTCAACTAGTCAAAGTACAATGAGGAGAAGATGAGAGCAACGCAACTTGGAGACGGAAGCGAAGATGCGTTCATTGTACCCATTTCTTTTTGAGGATATGTCTTTTAATTTCTCCTCTATCGTTTGACTAGTACTTATCTTATCTGTAGTATGTCCTCTCATTAGTACTTTTGACCTTTAGATAGGGTAAACCTATGGTTGAAACATGTGTTTGAGACATGTTATGGTTGATGGATGCATGTGGATGCAAGTGTTTGCTAGTGGTTGCTCGTGGATGCATGTACACACACTTTAGGCACTAGATCGGCTCAGTCACTTCATATTGCATATTGCATATAATTGTGTGTAGGTAGCTATATTTATGGATGTATAATGATTGTGTTATCATATGGATGATGCATTTTGGTGAATGATTGTGCACTCATGTAGATATCGTATGTGTCGATAGGGTTATCTCGCATACATATTGGATGCATGGCACTATCATGGTTTGCTTATGTTCGTACATTAGATAGGGAACATATACACACACTTTTTGCATATGCTCATACATCATTAGAAATTGTTTTAAGGACAATGGATGCCCGTGTTTGATGGATTGAGTAGATGGTTGTTTGGATGGTAGGATATGCATTCTCCTTAGCTTAGAGATTTCGGGGACGAAATCCTTTAAGGAGGGGAGAATGTAACACCCCGAATTTCGGTTAATGCTAAAATTCACTAATTACAGAATAAATAATCTCAGATGTGAGAATTGGGGGAAAAGGGCTGCGTCATTGCGTTCGTCTCGGAAAAATACGCGAAATAGAGTCCGAGTTTTCGAGAATCTGAGTCCGTATGGCCCAGTTATGGCCCAATGAAGTTGGCAGAAAATTTAAGTTAAAAACAGATTTAAAATTCAGTTCTAAAGCAAGTTTGGAGCCAAAAGCGGAAAGGGTGGGAAAGTTCCCGCCTAGCCCCGTGTCGACAGGCATGTCGACAGGGGTGTCGACAGCCCTGTCGACAGGGGTGTCGACACAGGGTGTCGGCCCTGTTGATCTGGGTGCACCAGATCTGGTTTTTGGGTTAGTCTTGGGCTGTGTTCTAGAGGGTTCCGAAATCTGATGGTCCTAATCTAATTTGGGGCTAATCCTATGGTCTAAAAACACTACCTAATCCTATAAATAAGACCCCAACCCTACCCTAATTTATTCATAATTAGAGCTTGTAACTAAACTATGGCAAAATGAAACTTGATCATGGCCTCCACAAATCAATAAAGAGAGTTGCAAGCTAATCAACCTCTAATCAACATCTTCTTCAACTAAAGCAACTAATTCCACTTCATAAGTTTGCTAATCTTGGGTTTGGTGAGTTTCTATCACTTTAACATCAATTGCTAAAGTAAGTAGATTTGGTGTAATGAGACTTATGGTCTTGAATGCGGATTAGTGAGTTTGAATCATTTGTAATGATATGCTACTCTATGTTTTCCTATGTTTATGCATAGTTATTAAGTGGGTTTATGCATGTTTAATAAGTTGGTTTATGCATGTTTAACAAGTGAGTTATGCAAGTTCATATGCAAGTTATGTGTATGATGTTATGCAAGTTCATATGCAAGTTATGTGTATGATGTTATGTAAGTTATGTGTATGATGTTATGCAAGTTCATATGCAAGTTATGTGTATGATGTTATGTAAGTTATGTGTAAGTTGTTATGCAAGTCCATATGAAAGTTATGTATATGCTTAAATGCAAGTTTAACATGATATGCAAGTTATGCATGCTTATGCAAGAATGTGAATGCTTATGCAAGTTATGTGTATGCTTAAATGCATGTTTGACATGTTGTGCAAGTTATGAGAATGCTTATATGCAAGTTCAACATGTTATGCAAGATATGTGTATGATAATATGCAAGTTCATATGCAACATGTTATGCAAGTCATGTGTATGATAATATGCAAGTTTGGGTTAAATGTAGTTGGGTTAATATATGCTCATATATGCAAGTTGACATCCTTTTAACCCATGACCAAGTTATATGCTAAGATTTGGTTAAACCCATGATATTTGTGATGGATCTTCCCTTTATCATGTCATGAGAACGATTTACGTGGGGAACGATGGGGTTAATAAATATGTTAATAAAAGTGTGATTGGGTATGATTAAGCATACCATAAAAATAAATTAACATAAGTGGGAATTTACCTATTGAGTTAGGTCTACCCCATGGGAATTTACCTATTGAGTTAGGTCTACCCATGTTATGAAAAACTTGATATTAATTAGGGATAATTAATATGGGGGTGATTAATTAGGTGTAATTAATCGACTAAGACACGAGGTTGGACTCATTTGTAGTGTAAAACTGCCCGGACCCTACCGGCTTAACCAGTTGCTACAAATGTCAGCCCAATGTGAGAGGTCTTAGCCATAAATTAAATACGTGATTAAAGTAAAGACACGAGGTTAGACTCTGTTATGACGTAAGACTGCCCGGATCCTACCGGCTTAACCAGGCGGTCATAACAGCTAGTCTAATGTGGGAGGTCTTTATGGGAGATCACGGTCTTAATTAATTAAGAAACACTTAACCATATTAGCATGTAGTGGGACATGAGGGGTTAAGTGGGTGCCTTGGGTGGCATTTGGAAATTTAGTGGTTGCCTTGGGTGGCAATAGAAAATACGATTAGAATACTTAACCAAAGTGGAACATGTAACTAAAACATGATTAAAGGGTTAAGTGGGTGCCTTTGGTGGCATGAGGAAACCTAATGGGTGCCTTGGGTGGCATGTGGAAATCTAGTGGGTGCCTTGGGTGGCAACTGAAATATAATTAAATGACTTAACCAAACTTTAAACATGTAAGTGAACATGATTATTAAAAGGGTTAAGTGGGTTACACTAGATGAATGACAAGCTTAGGTGGGTAGCTTGTGGGGGACCCATTATAGGGTTACATTTGATGAATGACAAGCTTAGGTGGGTAGCTTGTGGGGACCCATTATTGGGTTATACTAAATGAATGACAAGCTTAGGTGGGTAGCTTGTGGGGGCCCATTACAACCGGTATCCCATACGTATCTTTGTGAGCTCGGCCCAAGCCGAGGACGGGACACGCATACTGGGTTTGTCTATAAGCGGCCAAAACGGGGTAGCGGTGGCAACGCAAGTCCAACGGGCTTCATATGCGTGTGTGGGCCCGGGCTGGTAGATAAGCCGTTGTTGCATCGTGTAGATATAAGCCGTGCACCGTTAATTATATCGGGTTGCCACTTTGGGGAGTGATACACCCCACTGTGGGGCCAGCACGGGTATCTACGGTAGGGAGCCGATCGCTTGGGGGTAGTGGGTACTCCTAGTGGAGATAGGGGCAGACGGCACCTATGTAGTCAGCTAGGGTTACAAGAAACTACTGGGTAAAAATTACTAAGTACACTTAGTGGGATCAACCTTTAAATTACCCTTGGTGGGTAGAACTGGTGTGGTGCAGTGTTGTAATTACCCTTGGGTGGGTATATGCGCCTTTACCGATATCTTAAGTACAGAGTTGTAATTACCCTTGGGTGGGTAGATGTGTCTTTACGGTTATCTTAGTTTATCCTAAGCCTACCAAGCTGCTTAGTGTAGCCATTCATCCCCAGTCGTTACCGTATGTCAACTTATGTCTTCTCTGGTTACTTTAATGATTGTATTGTTAAAGTTATAGGACTCACTCAGACTTATGTCTGACCCCGTTGTTGTTTATCTTTTTCCCAACCCTCAGGTTTCAGAGTGGGCCTAGCACTAGTGGGCTTGGATCAGACCGCTATATCTATCTTTTGGGGCTTGGACCGTAGAAGTAAAGCTCGGTTTATCTTTTCTATTATGGCTATTATCTATTTAGTGGGATTATGTACTTCTATTTTATCAGGATGGATATTATGTACTTGACTCTGGTTTATGGTTTTGTGATGTAACCAAACATGTTTTACTCTCCGCTGCAATGAAATGATGTTTTAAATTTTCAAGTATTACTTATATCTGTCTTGTTGTAATTTTTCTGTTCTATACTCACTAAAAATACTCCACCAAAACTAAGGCATTCCCTTAGTGAGTGACCTTAGCGGGTGTGGGGTGTTACAAAAATGATCGCTTGTATGATAAAATGCAAAGAATGGGAAGATGACATTCTTAACTCTAACTCTCATGAATCGAGAGAGAGTATAAAGGACGGGAAGAAGACCCTTGAGTCGTGAAGGTGCACCCCAATAAGAGACCGCCTCAGTAATACTCTAACCTGGTTATGAGATAGGAGAATATAAAGATGCTAAAAAGAACAAGCATCAATAACGAAAGGAATATGGCCCCGTCAGAGAATCGAGGGCAACTGGATTTTGAATTTAATCAATCTTGAATAAGTCTTAATTAGTTATCCAAGATTGATTGGGGGAATACATATGTACACCTGTTCCCCTTAATAATGACTTTATTATATAACTGTGATATGACATGTTGTTCATTTGCATTTTTACTTAAATGCTAAATTTACAAATATCAGACATTGCAGGGAACAAACTACTTTATTTACAAACATGTGAGTTCATACAGGAAAGCTAAGCAAAAGATGCGAGGGCGGCACTCGCTACAACAATAGCGGACTAGTGGAATATCAAAATAAAAAACAAATCGCACTATTACTTGGACTGTGGAGTAGACTTGGACTTCTTGGCAACCTTAAGAGCTTTTTTAGCTTCTTTTTCAGCATCGGACATGAGATGCTTTAGTTTCTTCTTCTCTATAATTGAGGTACCAGAGTCGATAGATTTCTTCCCAGGAGTCGGAGCACTGGGATCAAGAGAATATTTTTTAGAAAGCTCCTCTGTAATTGACCTAGTTGAAAGCTTAACAACTAACCTCGATCCAGCATCCACCACTGGAAGGGGCTTAAGGCTTTCGAGGTTTATCTCCTCGACTTTTAGCTGCATGCGCTTGTCTTGTTTGTCTTTCATTTCAGCCAAAGTCACGTCATCAGCATTCTTCGAATCCCCAATTATAGCAACATCAGGATCTTCTTCATGCCCATCATTACCACCGTCACCTTTCAAAGTGTCTCTCATTTCATCATCATGAGAAGTGTCGGTGTTAGGCGGTATGGGAGTCTTATTGATAGCCTCCTCTTTTTTACCTTCAGCTCCCCTTCCGGACTCAATGATGGTAGCCTCATCCTGTCCTCCCTGAGTCTCTTCCACGTATTTTTCCCCAATGGTGGTTCCCCGATGCTCGTCAGTCTTCTCGGTTGGTTCAGCACCTACAGATTGAGAAGCAACAGTTACCAACTCAGAAGAAAACAAAGAATCCTCAATCGATTGCCCAATGATGTGACGAAAGGTGGCGACTACCTTGGCAAATTGGGGTGAAAAGGTGAAAATACCTTTTGATGATTTCTCAATTGGGGCGGCTACTGTCTCTGATGCTGATTCAGGTATAGGAGATAAAAGAGGTGCTCTAGGAATTCCTGGATTTTCGGGATCATATTCCTCTACTCCAGTAGCTTCGACGGTAATGGAAGAGGAACCAACTTCAAGGATATTCTTTCCTTTGGATTGGCGCTTCTCCTCCTCTATGGTAGCAGCAATAAGGCGACACCCCTCGGCCAGGCGTGCCGGTTAATCATCTTTCAGATACTTCTCTATGAGTTGGTCTTCATCAACGAAGTCTACATTAAGTTCATCTTTTTCCCATTCGATAATTTGATTCCACACATGAACTAAGGTAGTCGGATAGTCTTCAATCTAAGAGATGTTTCGGCGACGGATTATGTCTGCAAAGAATTCAATCATCAGTTTGCCAAAGCCATGCAATTCTTTTTGAGCCTCTTATAGTTGTTTATGAGTTTCTTCAGCAGACTTAATAGCGCTATCCACATTCCCCTCAGCTAAGGAAGCTCTAGTCTCAGCTTCCATTAACTTGGACTCCAAGTCAGCATTTCGTTTCTCCAACTCGGCATTCTTCCTCGCTAACTCGGCCTTTTCTTGCTCAAGAGTACTGTAAGCTAGTTGCACCTTGACACTTTCTGACTTAGCATCTTCAGCTTGTTTCTTCAGATCTAAAAGCTCTTGACTGTGAGATTCCAGTAGGTCATGATAACGCTTTTGTAATTCCTCAAATTGCTTTTTGAAGCTGTCGGCGTCTCGTCGAGCAATGGCAAGTTGGGCCTATGTATCTTCTAAGTCCTTTTCCAGATTTTTCAAAGGATTCTCATCGGAATCTGCAACTTTCTTCATTGCATCGACGTCTGTAATTAAGTTCCAAATGATTCTCGAGAGATTGCATGAATACTTGTACATCTCCGAGTACTGTTTCTCTACTACGTCGATCTTTGCCCTAGCCTCATCTGCCCACTTTGAAGAAATAGGCTCGAGTGCGGGTAAGAAAGTTAAATTCTCAAAGTAATGATCTGGGAAATGCTTCTTCAGATAAGCCAGTTTCGTTTTGGAATCAGCGTCATGTGGTGCGGGTTTGCAATATGATAGTTCAATATGTTTTCGCTTAGCAGGGACGATGGTTGCATCGCCTTTTTCAGATCGCTTCTCAGAAGTTTTGTGCTTGTCACGCGAATCAATGTGTTTCGGTGGACTTTTTCTCTATTATATTTATCTTTGGGAGAAATTTGGTCTTTGGATTGTGATGTGTCCCCCCCCCCCACGATGACTTTGGTAGCTCTTATATCTGTCCGGATCTAACCGAACAGGAGAACGAGAGCCGGAAGTGTGAGGTCGATGAGAATCATGATGCCTTCTGTCATCTCTGCCCCGGTTCTCACGGCTATCATGCTCGATGTCAGAAGGAGGTCTGGACATGCTACGGCGAATCTTCCCGACATCATAGTAAGGGCATGACATTGTACCTGTGCAACAATACAAGTGGAGTTCAGAATCGACATTCACATAAGACATAAGTGTTGTGACGTGCGGTGCTAATGTGTTATGTGCATCCTAAGTGACGTCCCCCCCAACAAACCCGAGCCTGAAGCCAGATTAGCATGAGTAGGCTCTTTGGTCTTCACGGGAGTAGTCTCCTCTGAAGAAGTGAAGGTTAAAGGATTCGTTCTGAAGTCCTCTGAAGTATAAATAGTTTCGGGCAGGGGAAGATTTCCTAAACCCTTAAATGTAGAATCGTCGGTAGTAGGAGCATATCCTTGAGAAGCGTCTAGTGGCAGCTCTTTAGGAGATGTTGACTTTTCTGGAGAAATGGCGTCATCAGGAATGGTATACCCTTCTCTGCACTTCTCAGCTATGTTGGCTAATTCATCGTCCTGAGTTGAGGACGGAGAGGGAGGAGTCCTAAGAGTTATCGTTGGACCTTTTGAGCCCTAACCCGTCTCAGGGATAATGTCGACCGGGGGTATGTATACATATGGATCTGCCCCATGACCTATACAATGGGTAATAGATAGTAACCCGTGACGATGGAGATACTCATCCTTAAGGACAGCGTCGATGGTTAAGAACTTTTGGTCGCCATTGAGCAGCTGGTGCAAACGATCAAAGTATATTTGACCCGATATTTTCTTTGGGTTATCAACTGCAAATGAAAGCAAGTTAATGTGTTGGCATAAACATTCAAAGTTGGAATCTAGAAAGTCGGTTCCTTACTTGATTTGGTCCATCTCCTGGCGCACCCCGGTTGCTGTCTGATATAAAACCATTCAGGTTTTGATTTACCAGCTTTGCTGCTATATGGAACGGTGATAATTTTCCTTTTCGGAACTGATTCAAAGTATGAGAAGGAGGGAGTCTCTTGAGTCCGATGCTTGAAATTATAAAAGAAGAGGATGTCATCGAAGGTAGGCTCTATACCTAAAACCTCTTTGTATGCTATATACAAGGTGTATAAATAAGCATAAGAGTTGGGATGTAACTGCATGGGGGCAATCCGCATCTGTCTCAGAAAATCGACGACAAAAGGCAGAAACGGAGGTATTGCCCCAACTAGACACATTAATCGGGTGATAGCCATAAATTCTTTCGGTGGATTGTGGGGGCGATCTGTTTTCGAAGGCAACGGGGTATCTCTTCTTAGCATCCCATGCTTTAGACATATTCAGATGAGTTTATCATCGTCGATCGTCGACTCAACAGAATCTTTGGCTAACTCCAATATGGTGGCAGTTTCAAACTCATCGAGAGCGCGATCATTTCCTACCTCTCCTTCCTCTTCCTCACCAAGAGGGACATCACCCCCGGAAGATACTTCACTACTGTGTGCTTCCATTTCATAATCTAGGCCCTCATCATCCCATTCTGGGTCTGAGGAAGAGGATATGTCATCAAGAGTAAGTTTCTCGGATGTTCCTGTGACTTCTCCCTTTTCTGCTAATCTAGATGAACGTCTCTCTGCCATGGTCACTAAACTACTAAAGAAGCAATAACATAAGTTAGAGTAAAATAGCCCGTATCCCCCTATGCATATGTATGAACTAAGGTGTGAACAGTGTGTGCAAGAGATGCAAAGTAAATATGTGATAGCATAATGCAGAAGTTTGGCGGAGCAGTAATTTTTACGATAGTCTTAAATGTTTGCTCATGTCCATAGGGCACTGTCCTAACTGTTCATTAAGTTGTAAAGTAACGACAAGCATTGATTGAGCAAGTCGGACATTTCTTGTGCATTAAGTTGGATGGTTTCAGTTCGGTTCTGATATATATGTTAGGATCGGATTGGACGCCCATAGAGGAATGGGTTCGGACTGGGGGCAGGTCCATGTGTGGTCCAAAGCAGAAGTTAATGCGCTGCATGCAAATCGGTTCGGTTCGAAGGTTGGTAATTCAAGCAGTCCGGATCGGTCCGAATACCCATATCTTTCCATGACCATTTCTTTCACTCCGACCGACCCGGTTGGGCACACTTGGTTTCTCTCCTTCTCTTTATTTTTCACTCCGACCCGACCCGGTCAGATGAACCCCTTCCTCCTATCCATTCTTATGCCTCTTCGCCCGAACCGATCCCAAACCTTTCCCTCTTCTTCTTCTTCTCCATCCTCTTTCTTCCTTAACCAACACTGAACCCAGTCTCGTGCCAAACACCCCAATCAAAGCCAAGTATTTATGTGCTGGCACGTTCAACGACAGATTTTAACCCCCTCCATTACTACCTCGAGATGGCAACGAGGCCATTAACGACAATGGTGAGGAGGGGGAGTCATGGCATCAAGGTCAGTTAAGTTCCATGCTCAAATCGTCTGAATCATCCACAAATTCGAATCGATATCAATTAAAAAGGAATTATCTAATGTTTTTTAACCCATCTATGTAATTAACTCGAGAATTGAAGGAAGATTTGAAAGGTTTAGGTGTTAGGGTTTTCTATTTTCTGTGCAAAACCTAGAAAGCGACGAGAACGAAAATTAATGGAGAAGGAAACGGAGAAATTGTGAATTTATATAAAAGTGGAATGGCCCTTTGTATTCCTGCCAACGTGTCCCCCATTCCAATCAGACCGGAAGGTAGGCCCATGATGATTTGGCCCATTGGCACAACGAGTTTGACAGCAGGAAGAACCATGTGGATCAGACCCGAACCCAAGCATAACCACAAGTATTAATTCAATGAACGAATTGAACTTAAAGAAAAATATATATACTAAAGTGTACCTGGAAGAGCTACTGGACATCAAGCGGAATTCTCGGAGTTATTTGAAATGAAGAAGGTAATTTGGGCATTCTATGATATATATATATATATATGTACACACACAACAGGAGATACGACTTTACAAAGCAACGCGGCTCTACGAACGAATGGAAGCGATTATTCAACAACATTGATTCAGGGACCGATGTTCAAACCATTTCGAAGCACACTTTATCTTCAATAGAAGCGTACTCCAAGCGGGCAAAATGTTAGCCTACTTTGTGAACTAGGCTACGCAATATTAAGAGATCGATTAAGTGAAGAATGTTGACCAAGAGATACACCCCTTGGAAGATCGGATCGGATCCCAGTTGTCAAGCCAAGACGTTGTGAAGCAGAAGACAAAGGAACGGGGGCAGAATCGGATCGGAACGGTGAAATCTGATCCGCTCCCTTCTCTTTGCATACTCGATCCACCACTCCATCCTTCCATCCAAACCGATCCGAACCCAGGTAACTGAAGCCACTGCAGTTATACCCACGTTCAATGAAGATTCGGAGCGGTTAGAAGGTCATGTTCCCACGTTCACCCACTAACTCAATGTGCTGGCACCATCTTATGAGATCCGGGCCCAATAGAGGTGGGATGTACGCCACGTGGATCCGAACCGAAACCGTTTCAGGAACACTTTCCACCTATAAATATACCATCAAGGGACATTTGGAAGGATCCTTTTGCATTTTCAGAACTCAAATTCCTTTGCTATCCGAATTTCATCAACTTATTCAGATTACAATCACCTTTTGAAGCATATCGTGGAGGAAATTGAGTGAATCAATACATTGTATGAGTGAAAATTGAGTGAGAATTATTGTTGTACTTGCATTCAAATCATCAATTCAAAGACCATACAGTGGACGTAGGCTATTTAACGCTGAACCACTATAAAATTGTGTGTTTTCTTCGTTTTTGATTTCATTTCAGTAGAATCATTACTAATCTTGGTGTTAGAGCCAAATTTGGATCTAACACCAAGGTAATAAGAGGAAACATAAAGCCCTGAGTCAGACAACAATCTTAGTGAGTGATTAAACAGCTATCCAACATCATCAACAAGTATATGAAAATAGGTAGATAAACAAACCAATCTACTAATCACTAGAGAAGAACTCAAACCTGCCTTCCCCGCTCCTGACAGTGATATCCTTTTCAATGCAAACAATTAAAGGAATAATAAATCATCCATGGCAATCGGAACAACCATTGAGCCATGGCACAGCAACTCAACCAACATTCAATAGCAATCACAACAATCAGATATGTCTCACGTAAACCATCCTAATCAAGTTCGACATCCCTCAAGTATAAGCCCCAGAGGCCTATACCAATATTAGACAAGCACCCAAGAAAATATCTCCCTCTACGTCGGACAATCTACATGAGATAGTACAAGCAAAGCGACCAAACATCCATGACTGACTCTGGCTATCACCGCCATCCTTGCTTCGAAACCATCGTTAATCGTATGATGGCCAACCTTGCCACAAGTCAAGGGCTAATGGTAAACCCAGTTCAAGCTGCAATTCCATGCACCATACGAGGAAACATATGCTTGTCCATCCTTGACAACAAGGCCTTTCAACCGATACCCAACGTACTCGACCAGCTACCTTCTGGTCTTTTAGATGCCCCTATTGTACCCCTGCTTCTAGCTCGCTAGAACATACGACAATGAAAATTTCTCGGCCTTCACATCTCGAGACATCCAACCCGACGACTTTTTATAACACAAATGACCTTAAACCATTATCCATCAACTCGCAACCTTTGAGTTGTCTTCACATTCGTTGTTTTTAAATGATCAACGAATGTCACCCATCACTTCGAACATTCCCACTTGAATTCTCTTCAAATCCCGTCCTGCTGATCCTCTCTGACCAATCGATCCTCCCTGATAGATCGGTCCTTCCGTCTGACCGATCCTCCTTGACCAACCGATCCTCCCTGACCGATCGGTCCTTCCGTCTGACTGGTCCTCCTTGACTGATCGGTCCTTCCATCTGATCGATCCTCCCTGACCAACAGATCCTCCCAGACCGATTGGTCCTTCCGTCTGACCGATCCTCCCTGACCGATCAGTCCTTCCGTCCGACCGATCCTCCCTGACCGATCGATCACTACAACAAAAAATACTTTTTGCAACAGGCCAAATCTATTGCAGTAGACCTATTGCAACAGGCCAGCGCCCGTCTATATAGATGAAGTTGCAAAAGGTCGGTCCCTTTTCGCAACAATTTTGCCCATTGCAATAAGATGTTGCAGTATACTTTTTGCCAACGGGCTTTTTTGTTGCAACAGATACTTTTCCACCAGTATATGTCGGTTGCAATAGATTCATAAATCGTTAAAAAAATATTACAGCTTATAGATATTACATATTAAATCTATTCTTTTTAGTAATAGTGTATATCACAAAATGAAATAAACAAATAAAAAATTTATTTTAACAAAGTTTTAATAGTACAAACAATTACAACAAAAATTTCTATAATTTTCGTACATCATTCATGTACAACAATTTCATTTCTCACACAACACTTTTTTTTCGAATAGAGTATTTTCTAATCATATTTCTACTCTATCATACATATACTATAACAAGAGAATGCATATCAGCTATTCACTAAAACAAATATGCAGTTCATCTCCAAGTTTGTTGTCGATCATGAACATGCACATGCCTATCCAGTAATATGTACGTCATTCCAGCGAACTCTACATCAAAAACCTAGAACTGGCAACACCTTCTGTGCTACCTTGCAACCCATTGATGTGTAATACTGCAAAATCCAACTTTTTTAACTGACTTGTTTCAACAAATCTATGATGGTTTCTTAACAAAAAAAAGAAAGTAAACTACTCGACGGGGACCAAAATCAATTGCAGTTTATAGGCATTGTATCGCCAAAATGTTAAACAGGTTGAACTTCAGTGCTCTATGCGTTAAATATCTTCCTCCACATGTATCATTCAAGCTAAAAGAAGATAAAAGAGTGCTCGGTACACATGTATTTAATCCAACAATAACCTGACCATGATACAACAGTTTACAAATGAACTTTGCTGAGGATGTACCTGAAAATTTTCAACTGCGGTCATCATGTTCTTTGGGAAGAGATTAAAATTTGCACTGGAAAAAGCAAAGAATTTTAGCTGACTTGGCTCATTAAAAAGAAAAATATAGTTAAATTATTATTTGTACTTAAAATGGTGATGTTTATCTTGTCATTCAAGCCCTTGTGCAAATGAAAATCTCTTCTACTTGTCAAATAGCAATGCAATTCAAAAAGAGTTATCAACACACAAGACAAAAAGCATTGAACAATACCATTGAACTGAGATGTAAACTTGAAATGTGCATGTAAACTTGAAATAGCATATAAGCCTTAGTAGGAAAGCCTTATCTGGTTATCATTAACTTATAATTTGTGCCAAGAACTCAAAAAGAAAAAAAGGAATATTGTCGTCGTAGCAAAAGCAAAAGGACGACGAATCCAAATTAAGACCAAGCTTATAGATGGAGAAGTCGAAATACTTGAATCAGTTCATAGAAGAGACAGATTGGTACACCGACATTGTTCTCACCGCCCTGTTGCCTAGCTGGGCTTGGAAGCCTTACTACGGTTGGCATTTCATCCACTGGATGGCATTCTACAAGCAATACCCTATGTATTATGTCTATTTATGGTGCCAAATCTTAATCCACATTCTTCTGTTATTCTGCGAAGCCATATGAACAGTAAATATCCATGACTGCATCCATGGAAAATTATGGCCAGTTATGGGTGCTATCTACATACCATTCATCACATGACATATCGCCATAATTATGGACACTACACCATTTGGATGGACTGGATGCTTGGAACCCTTCGCGGCCCTAAAGTAGATAACTCCATCAAAGTTGAGTGAGCCTTTTCTCATGCATTTAATGCGCATTTACATGTGTACTGTTGCTGCTCATGGTAGGTGGTGAACATTAAATTATGTTGTTATTAGCATCGCTTATGCAGTGCGATCTTTCCTGTAGCTAATATATAAATCTTTGTACTGTATTGTGTGGATTTTGATTTGCTATGTCAAGTTGGCCTGCCAATCTAATACTGCTGCATCCTTCGACCAAAACCAAGTCACAGAATAAACCCCAAATCGAAATCACCGCCATATACTGAACTTCAATCTCATGCATCCTTTGGCCTGCAATCAAATCAATTACCATTAACCTCACCTACGCCTATGGCGAATTCAACTTGCGCCTACCTCAATCGACTTCCTCAAGAAACAACCTTGCATCACAAAGCCAAATTCAATGCTCAACCAATTCCCAAATCTTCACAAATCGCAAGATGCCCGAAGCACAAAATCACACATTGTGCCCTCGATCAGCAATTGCAAATTCCAGTTGCAAGTTCTCGAACATAATTAAGTGGATTTCGAATTTTCTAATTTTGAATTCCAATTGCGGTAGCAAAGAGTAAGACAAAAGAGAAAGGTATGAAGGAAGCTTGGTGGAGTAGGATGTATAAAGCATCAGCTTAGAACAAATTTGATGAGAAGATGGTGGCAAAAAATAAGGATTGAGGGGAAGGGCGGTGGAAATTTTTTGAGGAGAAGGAGAAAATGGGGTTTTGGTTTTCAAGTGAGATTGGCAAGTATTAATTAAGTCAGAGGAGATATGATATGCGATTTTGAAAATATGGAATGCCTGCTAAGCAACCATCGATACGTGTGAATATTCTGGCACAAATTTTAAATCTGGAGCCAAAATTTCAAACGTAGAAGCCAATAATTTAACTCTTTAGAGCCAAAAAAACTTTATTATATGGTAAAAATTAAATATTAATTTGAATTATTAATCATTAATAATAGTTGTTATTGTTGAATCATCAATAGTAGCTACTACTTATTAATTTATAATTAAAAATAATAAGCCTTAATTATTAATAATTAATTATCTTTTATTTGATAATATCTACTAATTATAAAATATAAAATACTACTTCCTATTTATCAATTATCTATTATCATTTATTACTTCATATTTAAGTTATTCATTTATATTAAAATAAATTAATTTTTTTGGAACAAAAAAAAATTATTGTTAATTCTAACTCTTGAATACCAAATACTAAATTATAAATATTACTTCTTAATTGTATATTACTTACTTTTTAATTATTAGTGAATAAATACTAGACTTAATTATTATTAATTATCAATTACTTAATGGAAATGATTTAAAATGTAATCATAATTATTAAAAACTACTACTTATTTGTTAATTGATAATTAATAATTATTGCTTATTAATTCTTAATTGATTATTAAAAGTTAAGCATTAAAAGCTAATACTTATTTTTAATAGTATGTTTTTCGCAAATGGCTTTACTAGTTGTAAAAAATACAATTATTGCAAGTGGCGAAAACAGTTGCAAAAGATATTTATTTGCAACTGGCTTTGGAAGCGCAGTTGTGAATAATATGTTTGTTGCAACTGTTACAGAGGCACAGTTGCTAAAAGTTTGATTTTGCAACAGGAAGGGATAAACAGTTGCTAAAAATATGTTTTTTTACAACAGGAAAGAAAAGCCTGTTGATAAATCTTATCTATTGCAACTGCTATAATAGGTATGTTGCTAAATATCATTTACTGCAACTGTCATGTGTCGCCTGTTGCAAACAGCTAGTTGCAATATGGTATTTTTCTTGTAGTGAATCCTCCCTGATCGATCGGTCCTTCTCTTCCAGATCCGATCCAACACGTTTTCAACCCGAAATACGACCAAAACTTTGCCGATTACCAATATCGGCGACACCCAATTCATTCATAAGCATGTTATGAAGTCAATAACAACGTCAAATCATCAATAAACACATGAAATTCACTAAAAACATGATAAATGGATATATGAACTTAAATGTTAGATCTAACTTACATAAACATATGAAATAACATAGAAATTACCATTTAAAGTTGCTAGATTGGATCCCATGGTGATTCGTATGAAATAAGCTTACCGCAAAGTAGATTTTGGAGAAAAACACTTGAAATTGATGCAAAACATGATCAAACATTCATATACTTGATTGATTCCGTGTAAGAGATGCATATCAGTCGCCAAAGTTCTCGATCAACCCAAAAACTCGTAGATCTAGACTCGAACAGCGAAGAATTTGCTCCAAATTCCTCGATTCGATGAAATCACTCTTGAAATGGTGTAGATCTAGCTTCAAACGATGTTGATCTTCGATTCTTTTATGTAGAACTTTATTTTAGTGGTGGAAAAGTGGAGAACATAGAGGAAATGCAGGATCCAAAATGTAACGACCCGGAAAATTTTCGACCTAGAAAATTCGACATAAAACACCATGTCGACTATTCAAGCATCGGAAATACCAGATAGTTAATGGAAAAAATAGAGGGTGAGAAATAGAAAGAAAGAAATTTAGAATAGAAGAAGAAGAAGAACATACATCATCAGAGTAAACACGAATCTTACAGCAGAACGAATAAAATGTAACATAACTTTGAAATAAAACCAGTATATGTATACAATAACATTATCAGAGTACAACACAGTGGAAATAACAATAGCTTCAAAATCCTGAAGCCTCCTACTCTAAGCTCTCCAAGTATATCTGTAAAATCTCGACTACTTGACTGCTCGTACAAATTTGGGCACCCAAGAGTTTAGGGTGTAAAACAAAACAAAATAAACTTTGGGTCAGTCATGGGACTGGTGTGAATAAACTCCAAACACTTGGTTTAACTTTAAAAATCCTTTTAAAAGAAAGAATAAATCGTAAGACCAATCCACACATAAACATGGATGGTTTTTACCTTACGATGACCCAAACATTCTTTAAAATCAATACTTGTCTGATATTATAATAATGTCTAGATCAAGTAAATAACAATGTAGCAGAACACTTGCATCTCACGTTCTGCATACATAATATGTAATCATGAACCATGGGAGCTTACTGGATACTGGATTTCCAACTATGACAAGGTATGGAACCACCTTCCTATCGTGTATCTCTAGAGGAGAATACACTGGGTTCAACAAGAACATCTTGCAAACCGGCTACAGATGACCGACCACTCATTTTGCTTGAGTGTATCGAATGTATATCACCAACGGTTGGGATCAGCAACCGTTTCCCAATAAGGGACAATATCGATAGATTAAAGAAGGAAATGAATATTCTCTAGATAGGTGATTATACACCCTAATGGGAGCTACCCACATAGCCATGTTGCCTGCCCGATTTTTGATATTTCCCAATTGTGAGGCTAGAGGCTATAACTTACCTTTTTAACATGTCATATCTTCATTTACTTTGAATGCCACATCATGAAACCCGCCAAATCATTTATCGATTTCCCAACAATATCATGGGTATAAAGATAAGAGAAACGAATTCCCCCGCCACCAAACGTAATGCGTTTGAAGAGATCAATATATATATATATATATATATATGATCTATTAGGCATACTCTGTCATACATTCGTCCATACAAGTTGTCCTGGGACAGGACAAACCGAAGGAATTATTCTGTAAATCCATCTTAGGCAATTTCTACCTAGGATCGCCAGAATAAACCTTGCATAAACTCCGTCTTCAATTGGCTTCGATATATTTGATTCAAAACGATAATGCCCGTACGGAGTGGTTTTCAGATAATAAATCTGATCCCGGTCTATCCGTATTGACAACGGAAATGGTCAAAAACTTCGATAATCGGTGATTTAAATATCAAAGAAGAACATGTGTGCGAACAACGATATTATTTCCAGATGGAAATTCTATCGATCAATCATCATTTATCATTTATCTTCTTTAGTTCATCTATCATTAATTCATTCATTTTTCATTTCCTGTTTCCATATATTCACAAATCCTTATTTTTCTAAATTTAGAAAATATACGTTATTCATATTGGAAAACATTTCCATTCCTTGTTCAAGCATTACTACCCTCCCACATCTATAGTTCCTAACTGTAACCTAGCAAGAGAACTACTCCCTAAGTATAACCCCGAAGGTCGAAACCAACATCAGATCGATACTCAGGAAACCATTCAACTTACTAATCTCTAGCCAGTCTCTAATTTTGCTTAACTCCATTTCTTAATTGATTATCAATGAAACATTTCATTTTCTATGCTTAGAAAATATTTCTGATTATATTTGGAAAACATTTCCAAAACTTATTTATATGGATTTCAACTTAACATTGTATAAAACATCGTTACGACCGCTCACCCCATTAATCGCTTATTACTTAACGGTATCTTTAACAAATCTTCGCCATCGAACTTCAACTATTCCTTAGTTAATTACAAAGTCAATCAAGTTGGGGTATAATTACCTCTCAAACCTTAACTGAACAACGTTCTTAACCTTGTAACAGAAAAACTCATAACTCTAATTTCTACAATCATTTGCTTATGCAAAATCTGGGATTCAGATTACGAATCCACTTCTTATCTGAAAACATTGATTATAACTATAGCATTAAAATCCCTGCCTCTGAAATATCTAACTTTAAAAACATAACTTTTGTTTCTTAATTTGTATAAATAACAAACAACTAATTTATTAATAAATAAATCTTGATGTTTACACCGAAAATGGTCTAAACACCCAAGGTACTAAACTGTACTTCACCAGTTCTGTAAGAAATAAATGGAACCGTGTTTAATCAGCAATAAAAAGTGAAAAAATGCAAGAAAAATAAAGTAGAGACGAGATTTAGAGTGGTTCATCCATTAATGAGGCCTACGTCCACTATGAAGGTGATTTCCTGTCTTATAACGAGAATTACAAAGTACATCAACTCTCTCTTTTCATACATTTCTATACCCACTCAATATACCCTCATTAATATATTTCAATCTAAGGAATTATACAAGAGAATAGTGGAATTTGAGGAGAAGAAGGATGGGTGAATGATTGAGAAGAGGGATGTCTTCGTTTTACTTCAACATAAGATTGCGCTTGACGCCATGGCCGAATATGTGGCTGAGGATGAAGTTCGGCGGCACTTCGTGGTTTTTATGAAGCCGATCCCTTTTACGTTGGAAGCCATGGTGTATTTATAGGTGAACTTCCCTTGGTAAATGACCTGAAATCCATTTATTCAGGTTGTGGATCGTTCATTTTGTTAATTACGACCATGCCATTGGCTAGCTGTAGCCAGTTGTAGCCAGCTGTCCATGGCGGTATCCAGTTATCATGTGTGGGCGGCTCGTTGGAACGAGTATCTTGAATAGCTGAGCGGCTCCATGTAAGCGAGCGTCCTGTGAGCACTTTGGGAGATTTTGTAAGAGCGGAACGTGGGTCTGGAGTTGATTCTCCTTTGTTTCTTACGCGACCGTCCTTCTCGGTCCGAGGGCGCTCGTCTTCTTGTCGCCTTTGTATGGAGCTGTTTGGCTTCATAGTTATGTTATGAGGTCGCTCTCGCTTAATTTGGATGGGCGACCGGCTTTATTTCGACGTTTGAGCGGTTCTTAGGATATGCAACCTTTATCTTTATCGGGTCACACTTCTCATAATATTATATGTTGTTATCTTCGGTCGCATTAGTTGACTTGGCCTGCCTTGGGTTTGATATTTGGATCTTGCTCTGTGTGGTTGCATCGTGCACGGCCGACCCTGGTGATACCCGTCTTGTACCCTTTGCTCAATGTGCGTATGAATTTTTAGGGATCAACACTTGCCCCTCGAAGTCCGTGATTTCTTTTGTATGGAATCACTGGCTTCGTGTAACGAACAGGAATTTTCGGCCCCGAAAATCGGCATAGCTACCTTAACCGTAACTCATGCCGACCCTTCAAACACCGAAAACACTGGACGTTATTAGAAAAAATTTAGAGGGTGAGATAAGAAAGAAAGAAATATAAGAATAGAAGAAGAAGAAGAAGAAAAAACACAACGCAGAGTCTCACATCGCAGCGGAACAAAATATAATACAGAAATAAAAACTTTATTGAGAGCTTTCAAAATACTTACAATATCAGAGTACATCACACAATGGGACAGTTATAATACCCTGTTCCCATATACAACACAGCGGAATAGTAGCTATATAATATCATACGTTTGAACATCTCCAACTCGTCTCTTCCCCGCATTCGATAACCTGAACCTGTACAGCCCGGGCTAACCCGAGCATTTACAAAACACCGGGTCAGTCTGGTGAACCAGAGTGAGAAAAACTCGCATAGTATTAAGGGTAATCATCCAACTTGCTTTTAAAGTTCAAAATCTTTTCAAAACAAAAGGATAATCGTAAGACCAATTCTACACACAAACACGGACGGTTTTTACCTTACGATAACCCAAAACATTTTTGAAATCAATATCTTTTCTGATATTATAATAATGTCTAAATACAAATAAATATCAATCTAGTGGAACGCTTGCATCTCACGCTCCACATATATATTATACAAACAAAATCGCGGCGTTTATTGGAGATTGGATTCCGACCTTGACAAGGTATGGGACCACCTGCCGATAGTGTATCTCTAGAGGCGAATACACTGGGTTCGACAAGAACGTCTTGCAACCCGGCCCACACATGACCGACCACTCATTTCGCTTGAGTGTACCGAATGTATATCACCAATGGTTGGGCTCAAACCACCGTTTCCCGAAGAGGGACAACATCGAATATATTAAAGGAGCAAAAGGATTTTCTCTAGATAGGTGATTATTCACTCTAATGGGAGCAACCCACATAGCCATGCTGCCTGCCCGATTTTTGTCATTTACCGGCTGTGAGGCTTGTGGTTTAAATTATTTTTCAAACACCTGGTCATTTTCCACTTTGAATGCCACATCGTCAGATCCGCCAGATATCACTAATTGACATCCACAAAAATACTCTATCAATTAAGCTAAGAGAACGGCCATTCTCCGCCAACAACTATAGCACGTTTGAAGAAATCAACGTACGAAATTCCTTTGGAAATACTTTGTCAGACATCCGTCCATACAAGTCATCCAGGAACAGGATGAACCGAAGGTACTCTCCTACTGCATCCAATATAGGAATCACCCCATAGATCAGTAACGAGAAGTCCTTGCAATCCCGTAGATTTCAACCACGATAGAACCACAGTTCATCTCTGACCGCTAAAACAGAGATTTAGTAGCTCTTCCGCTTATGAAAATCCATGGCCTTCAATGCTCCATCTCGACCGTCTTCTGATAACTTCACGTATTTGTTGGTCGGAATGGTTTTCGAACATAAATTCGATCTCGGCCTTTCCGTACCAACAATCGTATTGGATAGATTTGATAGTCGGTGATTTAACTATCAAAATAATCAGTGTTTCAATCACGACAATCCGATGGCTCACTGATTCTGTATTCAGCATCACTTGGCCTTTTAAATTTAACAAATGTAAATTCAAACTCTTAAATATATCGACATTTTAAATATAGCTTTACGCTTCTTATTTAACATAAGCTTATTCTTTAACAAATTCATTTTAACACTTAGGAGAATCTTATATCATATTTCGTTTTTCGACTTATTTCTCGAAAATAACGTCACGGCCTATCTTTTATTCACCACTTGAAAGCAAAATCAAATGTTTATTCTTAGAGAATAAAACTCACTTTATATTTCCTTCCTAACACGAACATATCATTATAATTCGCTCAATCCCCTTTCTATTTCCCTTTTACCTTGGAACCCTCATTTTTTTATATTTTCCAAGTCTTAATTACACGCTACATTATTATCTCTAAAATGGAAATAATAAATTAATACTAACTCCTTCAACCATTACCAACTCATATCCACCTCAAAAAATTCCGAAGTCGTTCAAATTGGGGTATTTTAATTACCTCTCAGACCTTGATCAACAACGTTCATATCTGGAGATAAATACAAGTTGTAATCCAAACCCACATTTCACTCTAATAGCCCTTCCAATTTCCATTTAACTATTTTACTCAAAATACAGTTTTGTACAACCATCTTACCTTTTTGAAATATATTCCTTATTATTCTTTTAATTCAATGATTAAATAATTCCCTATAAAATACCACATTTTAACCTCGACCCCTTTTCAAACAAATTCAACTCATAATTCAGATTTATTTACAAAATCCTATGATCCACTTCTTTTATGGAATTCACTTTTCCAACTCCTTTTCAATCCCTTTTGACACTTCCTGCTTGAAATTCACTTTTCAATTCTCCACTTTCCTTTAACCCCATGATTTCGTAACGTTAATGTAAAATTAACGCTTTAACACTTTTAAACTCCTTTTATCTAACTCTGGTTTAATATAAACCATTTTATCCCAAACTCCTTTGACTTAATTCAAATAATTAAGTAACCTTTATTTCAAGTTATTGTATTTGCTTGAAATTCCTGTTATAACTTTGTTGTAAAAATTTGGGTTTTAAATATAAAACCGTACATAAACTCCTTTCACCATCCAACTAGATTTGGTTCCAACTCCAATTACCTTTAAATGAATTTCCATTTAAAGAGAAATTTTCTAAATTATTATTAATTAAAATAATAATTTACCTCGATCATTAACTGCTGTAAAAATAGTTAATCCCTTTATTAACTAAAATAAATAGTAAACCTTATTAAAATTTAAACAATATTCATTGAACTATTTTATTTAAAACGCACTTATTTAATAATCAATTCCAATTAAAACTGTCGATTTAGTCAACCCAACATGGTTATACCATAAATCGATTCCAATTTGTTTTTCCCCTCAAATTAATTAATAATATAATTAATTAATTTAAATAATTCCATTAAATTTGTTTCTCAACAACATAATTATCCAAATTTAACTGTTACGTTAACTTCCCTATTCTCATCTTTACACATCTGATTAACATCAGTTTTGACTTTATAAAATCAATTTACAATTGATTATAACCATGAATATTTATTCCCTTTCAATAAAGTTTTATTCCAAATATATATTTCAAAATCTATCTCCAGTTATAAAATAAATTTTATAACTTCAGTTCTATCAATTCACCTAACGGTAAATCAATATAAACAAAACAAATTTACTTTTAGGTCATTCACTGCTGATTACTCAACCAATATAACCCATCGGTTAAGACACAACACTGGTTGACTTTTCAGTCAATGATCACTACTAAAAACAATTACCCAATCATGACAGTTCATATATGATAATATGAAAATAAATAATATATTTGAGGAATCCGGTTGGATCCCTCCAACCTGTCCTTCCCTGTATACAAATGGTTATCTCAAACAGATTATTCAATTCAAACAGATCAAACAATTCAACCAATTTAAACACGTTTATTTTATAAACGTGACCAACAAGGTGAGTTACCTTTATTGGAACCAATCGTTAGAATAACGATTTGGTATTTCACTGAAATTAAACGACGGTTTTAATTTCATCAGTTAAATAAATAAATAAATATATAATTAGCAAACAGTCAACCATTGGCAAGCAGAGCACACAAAATAAAAACCCAATTTATATAAAATATAAATGGGAAAACTGAGTGAGTTTAACTCACCTTGATCTGATTTATCGTTGAAGTAGTTCGGTAACAGTTAAATTAAACGGCCATTTTAATTTAACTGTAATCTTCAACTGTCTCCATTTCTGTTCAAAAATGTTCCATACTGTAAATCTCGTCAAGATGATCCCAGCGTCTTTTTGGTTTGCTCCATTCTGTCAACATACGTGATAGTTATACAATTTAGAATTATACAATTTTATACTAAATAATAAATTCTCTTAATTAAAAAATTATATTTGCAAATCTAATTACGGATAAAAACTTAATTACGCGTGTTGTTCTTGACCTCTTATTACCTAAGCTGAAAGTTTGCTTGATTCAGATCCCATATGCACCAACTATAGATGATTAAATATTAACGATATCATTAATAATTAACTAATTCCCAATTAAGAATTTACTAATCTTAATTAATAATTGATCCTTAATCAACTATTAAATTAAACTAAGCTCAGTTTAACTAATTATTTGTGCACAGTTTTTAACACACCGATTAGTTCTCAAATTGTCCAAGCAAACCCCCTTACTTCAGTTACTGGCCGACCCTATTTGGTTCCGTCCTTTTCTTACTAAGGTGTTTTATATTATAAATTAACCAACTCTTAATTTAATTAATTACTTAATTAACAGGAAAAATGAACTAATTACGTTATAATCAGTATCAGCCGCCCCTTTTTCACAGCTTTCCCCTTCTTTGTTTGTTCCTCCTGCCTTCGTTCTTGGTTCAGAAATGCGTCCCAGCTCTTCATTCGTTCGTGTCCCCCCTTCCTTCACGTTCTTCTAATTTTGCTGATACCGCTTCTTCCCTATTTTGCAAAACGCGGCAGACAACCGTGATTTCAACACTTCACCGCCGGTGGGCCCCATCGCTGGACCCAGCCACTCCCCCACTGTAGCGATCGCCGTCGACTACACTTCCATCTCCGACCAGCCTTGGCCCGAACCATCACCCGTATCGCCACCAAAAAGCAAGAACACGGGACTGTCTTTCTGCACTTCAACCGAGAATTTCACCACCACCGTGCACCTATTCGAGGCCGCACCTCCGCCAGTAGGTCCGCCACACCTCAGCGCCCACTTCTCCTTTTGGAACCTTGGACAAAAATAGATGGATTGAGAGCTGTGAATTTTTATTGGAGGATGACTACATACTTTTGCAAAGTGGGAAACAAACGAATGGGGAAAGCGATTATATAAGCTAAAGAACATCGTGATCACCACGTTTACGTGATGGTGAAGGAATTGGAGAAGTTTGACTGCCAAGGAACCAAGAAGTGTGCTGTACAAGGAATGATTTTATATTATTATAATTTAACGAGACTTCGCGCTAAAGTAACACGTAAAACTAACCACAGACGTCTTCTGTCTTCTGATAAAAAGGCTAATCTTAGTGTAAAAAGGTATTCCGGACCCAATGGGACAAGTTTCGTCGAAATCCGAGGTCGTATGAAAAAATTTCCTTTATAAAACCAGAAATAAACACGCATTTAATTTTTTCACGATCACCAGATAAATCAAATCAACTTGAAACTTTGCAATCCTATAATAATTCTTCAATACGAACCCAACGGCACCAGTTTCGTCGCATTCCGAGACTGTTTCCCCGGTAGGCCATTTTTACGCGCACCGCAATGCCCTTTTGAACACCAAATTAACCGATCTTCAAAAATAACAAACTATATACCTATCCTGGCCCTAATCGACGATACGAATTCAACGGAATTGGTTTCACGGCTTAATTCGGTCGTCTGCTCAAGTTACACTCAAATCTCTCTTTATTAAAATAATTACGCGCTATAGAAATTGAACGGACGTTTGTGGCTACCGCGGTCACTTACAACATCGGTTTGCCACGTCATTTAACACCGTATAATAATTTAATGATACGGTTCTAATGAAACTAGTTTCATCGAAATCTGAGTCCGTTTGCAAAATGGCCATTTTAAAGGTCGATATTTAAATATCGATTTTCACAGCGACTATTTCAAAATTTGATTTAGCCATAACTTACAATCTATAACACAAAACCTGGATTTTTCTCTTTCATATGAAAATTATTATCAATACGGTTCTAACGTTTCTTGTTTCACTGAAATCCGACTTATATCGAATCCTGTATAGCCAGTTGAAGTTAAAAATTCAATATTACGAACTACCGCGCGATTTCAAGCTCGATTTATATTATAAATAAATTATAACGTTCAAACTTCGTTTTAATAACGAATTCAATATTAAAATCCTTTAATATTCCAAGTAAAATATTTAAAATAATAAATTAAATTAAATATTTGGCGGCCAAAAACACAGGTCGTTACATTCTTCCCCCCTTAAAATAATTTCGTCCTCGAAATTGCTAAGGTAAGAAAGAACGTTACAAACCCATTAATTTTCAATCTAATTTCTTTAAATCAAAAACCATTTTATTATCATCAATATAAATTTTCAAAAATATTGAAAATTTTCTAACACCTTAAATTCCCGAAAAATTTCGGTAGAGTCTCCCCTGCACGGAGTGACATCTGCGATATCGCAGGAACAAATAATAATATATATACATTGACCAATGGTCGGAAAACAAAAATCAAAGCCCCAAAATTTATATTTTCGCGTAGGCGTACCTTTTTGCGAGCATTATTGCTTAACATATACGCGATTTACTCAACCAATATCAATTTGCTCAGCCATCTAACACCTGTACTCAACTCAATTCACATATCAGTAACAGATATATGAAATTCTGAGATAATATTTCACTAATCAACTGGTATAACTATACCAATTGCAAAGTCAAACGCATAACTTCAATTCATAACCAAATACAGGGTTAAATCGTAAATTCAAATTCATATTCAGTTCATTCCAGTTTGAGTATACCGGAAATTTATTCTTTAGTTTGAAATTTATTCAACTTCATTAAATCATTGACTTATTTCATTCAAACCCGTTTACCATCCAATAACAAACATTTCAATACACAACCAAATCAATTGAATTCACATTCAGCATTAATATTTTTCTTTGATTTCACATGTTTGAACATCAATCGATTCATATTCGATTGATTTCTTGTTAATTATTATTTATTCATCAAATTTCAAATTTATTTATATCAATTACAATATCATTATTAATTTCACTTAACCAAGTTAAATTTCAATTCAAATTTTCAATTCGATTTGAATTTCATTCAAATCGATCAAACACATTAATATCACAATGATTTGAGAAAATTATTCCTTTTCTATAAAAATATAATTTGGGTAAAACTATTTCATTTACCCGCTTTACAAAACAATATTGTATCAATTGCCAGTCCAATGCTTCTCAACAATTGAACTGATCAAATAACACAATACAAAACATTTGTATATAAAATTTACAAATACGCTCTCATATATATACACTCAATCTCGATCTAGGGTATCACTAACCCAATCTCTATCGAATTACACCACAGAGCCAAGGTTATTACTAAACCAATAGCTCTGATACCACTGTAACGAACAGGAATTTTCGGCCCCGAAAATCGGCATAGCTACCTTAACTGTAACTCATGCCGACCCTTCAAACAGCGAAAACACTGGACGTTATTAGAAAAAATTTAGAGGGTGAGATAAGAAAGAAAGAAATATAAGAATAGAAGAAGAAGAAGAAACAACATAACACAGAGTCTCAGATCGCAGCGGAACAAAATGTAATACAGAAATAAAAACTTTATTGAGAGCTTTCAAAATACTTACAATATCAGAGTACATCACATAATGGGACAGTTATAATACCATGTTCCCATATACAACACACAGCGGAATAGTAGCTATATAATATCATACGTCTGAACATCTCCAGCTCGTCTCTTCCTAGCGTTCGATAACCTGAACCTGTACAGCCCGGGCTAACCCGAGCATTTACAAAACACCGGGCCAGTCTGGTGAACCGGAGTGAGAAAAACTCGCACAGTATTAAGGGTAATCATCCAACTTGCTTTTAAAGTTCAAAATCTTTTTGAAAGAGAAGGATAATCGTAAGACCAAGTCCACACACAAACACGGACGGTTTTTACCTTACGATAACCCAAAACATTTTTGAAATCAATATCTTTTCTGATACTATAATAATGTCTAAATACAAATAAATATCAATCTAGTGGAACGCTTGCATCTCACGCTCCATATATATATTATACGAACAAAACTGCGGCGCTTATTGGAGATTGGATTCCGACATTGACAAGGTATGGGACCACCTGCCGATAGTGTATCTCTAGAGGCGAATACACTGGGTTCAACAAGAACGTCTTGCAACCCGGCCCACACATGACCGAGCACTCATTTCGCTTGAGTGTAACGAATGTATATCACCAACGGTTGGGCTCAAACCACCGTTTCCCAAAGAGGGACAGCATCGAATAGATTAAAGGAGCAAAAGGATTTTCTCTAGATAGGTGATTATACACCCTAATGGGAGCGACCCACAGAGCCATGCTGCCTGCCCGATTTTTGACATTTACTGGCTGTGAAGCTTGAGGTTTAAATTATTTTTCAAACGCCTGGTCATTTTCCACTTTGAATGCCACATCGTCAAATCCGCCAGATATCACTAATTGACATCCACAAAAATACTCTAGCAATTAAGCTAAGAGAACGACCATTCTCCGCCAACAACTATAGCACGTTTGAAGAAATCAACGTACGTAATTTCTTTGGAAATACTTTGTTAGACATCTGTCCATACAAGTCATCCAGGAACAGGATGAACCGAAGGTACTCTCCTACTGCATCTAATATAGGAATCACCCCATGGATCAGTAACGAGAAGTCCTTGTAATCCCGTAGATTTCAACCACGACAGAACCACAGTTTATCTCTGACCGCTAAACCAGAGATTTAGTAGTTCTTCCGCTTATGAAAATCCACGGTCTTCGATGCTCCATCTCGACCGTCTTCTGATATCTTCACGTATTTGTTGGTCGGAATGGTTTTCGAATATAAATTCGATCCCGGCCTTTCCATACCAACAATCATATTGGACAGATTTGATAGTCGGTGATTTAACTATCAAAATAATCAGTGTTTCAATCATGACAATCCAATGGCTCACTGGTTCAGTATTCAGCATCACTTGGCCTTTTAAATTTAACAAATGTAAATTCAAACTCTTAAATATCTCGACATTTTCAATATAGCTTTACGCTTCTTATTTAACATAAGCTTAACAAATTCATTTTAACACTTAGGAGAATCTTATATCATATTTCGTTTTTCGACTTATTTCTCGAAAATAACGTCACGGCTTATCTTTTATTCACCACTTGAAAGCAAAATCAAATGTTTATTCTTAGAGAATAAAACTCACTTTATATTTCCTTCCTAACACGAACATATCATTATAATTCGCTCAACCCCCTTTCTATTCTCTTTTACCTTGGAACCCTCATTTTTTTATATTTTCCAACTCTTAATTACACGTTACATTATTATCTCTGAAATGGAAATAATAAATTAATACTAACTCCTTCAACCATTACCAACTCATATCCACCTCAAAAAATTCCGAAGTCGTTCAAGTTGGGGTATTTTAATTACCTCTCAGACCTTGATCAACACGTTCATATCTGGAGATAAATACAAGTTGTAATCCAAACCCACATTTCACTCTAATAGCCCTTCCAATTTCCATTTAACTATTTTACTCAAAATACAGTTTTGTACAACCATCTTACCTTTTTGAAATATATTCCTTATTATTCTTTTGATTCAATGATTAAATAATTCCCTATAAAATACCACATTTTAACCTCGACCCCTTTTTAAACAAATTCATTTCATAATTCGGATTTATTTACAAAATCTTACGATCCACTTCTTTTATGGAATTCACTTTTCCAACTCCTTTTCAATCCCTTTTGACACTTCCCGCTTGAAATTCACATTTCAATTCTCCACTTTCCTTTAACCCCATGATTTCGTAACGTTAATGTAAAATTAACGCTTTAACACTTTTAAACTCCTTTTATCTAACTCTGGTTTAATATAAACCATTTTATCCCAAACTCCTTTGACTTAATTCAAATAATTAAGTAACCTTTATTTCAAGTTATTGTATTTGCTTGAAATTCCTGTTATAACTTTGTTATAAAAATTTGGGTTTTAAATATAAAACCGTACATAAACTCCTTTCACCATCCAACCAGATTTGGTTCCAACTCCAATTACCTTTAAATGAATTTCCATTTAAAGAGAAATTTTCTAAATTATTATTAATTAAAATAATAATTTACCTCGATCATTAACTACTGTAAAAATAGTTAATCCCTTTATTAACTAAAATAAATAGTAAATCTTATTAAAATTTAAACAATATTCATTAAACTATTTTATTTAAAACGCACTTATTTAATAATCAATTCCAATTAAAACTGTCGATTTAGTCAACCCAACATGGTTATACCATAAATCGATTCCAATTTGTTTTTCCCCTCAAATTAATTAATAATATAATTAATTAATTTAAATAATTCCATTAAATTTGTTTCTCAACAACATAATTATCCAAATTTAACTATTACGTTAACTTCCCTATTCTCATCTTTACACATCTGATTAACATCAGTTTTGACTTTATAAAATCAATTTACAATTGATTATAACCATGAATATTTATTCCCTTTCAATAAAGTTTTATTCCAAATATATATTTCAAAATCTATCTCCAGTTATAAAATAAATTTTATAACTTCAGTTCTATCAATTCACCTAACGGTAAATCAATATAAACAAAACAAATTTACTTTTAGGTCATTCACTGCTGATTACTCAACCAATATAACCCATCGGTTAAGACACAACACTGGTTGACTTTTCAGTCAATGATCACTACTAAAAACAATTACCCAATCATGACAGTTCATATATGATAATATGAAAATAAATAATATATTTGAGGAATCCGGTTGGATCCCTCCAACCTGTCCTTCCCTGTATACAAATGGTTATCTCAAACAGATTATTCAATTCAAACAGATCAAGCAATTCAAACAATTCAACCAATTTAAACACGTTTATTTTATAAACGTGACCAACAAGGTGAGTTACCTTTATTGGAACCAATCGTTAGAATAACGATTTGGTATTTCACTGAAATTAAACGACGGTTTTAATTTCATCAGTTAAATAAATTAATAAATATATAATTAGCAAACAGTCAACCATTGGCAAGCAGAGCACACAAAATAAAAACCCAATTTATATAAAATATAAATGGGAAAACTGAGTGAGTTTAACTCACCTTGATCTGATTTATCGTTGAAGTAGTTCGGTTACAGTTAAATTAAACGGTCATTTTAATTTAACTGTAATTTTCAACTGTCTCCATTTCTGTTCAAAAATGTTAAATACTGTAAATCTCGTCAAGATGATCCCAACGTCTTTTTGGTTCGCTCCATTCTGTCAACATACGTTAGAGTTATACAATTTAGAATTATACGATTTTATACTAAATAATTAATTCTCTTAATTAAAAATTTATATTTGCAAATCTAATTACGGATAAAAACTTAATTACGCGTGTTGTTCTTGACCTCTTATTACCTAAGCTAAAAGTTTGCTTGATTCAAATCCCATATGCACCAACTATCGATGATTAAATATTAACGATATCATTAATAATTAACTAATTCCCAATTAATAATTTACTAATCTTAATTTATAATTAATCCTTAATCATCTATTAAATTAAACTAAGCTCAGTTTAACTAATTATTTGTGCTAAACAGTTTTTAACACATCGATTAGTTCTCAAATTGTCCAAGCAAACCCCCTTACTTCAGTTACTGGCCGACCCTATTTGGTTCCGTCCTTTACTTACTAAGGTGTTTTATATTATAAATTAACCAACTCTTAATTTAATTAATTACTTAATTAACAGGAAAAATGAACTAATTACGTTATAATCAGTATCAGCCGCCCTTTTTTTACAGCTTTCCCCTTCTTTGTTTGTTCCTCCTGCCTTCGTTCTTGGTTTAGAAATGCTTCCCAGCTCTTCATTCGTTCATGCCACCCTTCCTTCATGTTCTTCTAATTTTGCTGATACCGCTTCTTCCCTATTTTGCAAAACGCGGCAGACAACCGTGATTTCAACACTTCACCGCCGGCGGGCCCCATCGTCGGACCCGGTCACTCCCCCACTATAGCGATCGCCGTCGACTACACTTCCATCTCCGACCAGCCTTGGCCCGAACCATCACCCGTATTGCCACCAAAAAGCTGGAACACGGGACTGTCTTTCTGCACTTCGACAGAGAATTTCACCACCACCGTGCACCTTTTCGAGGCCGCACCTCCGCCAGTAAGTCCGCCACACCTCAGCGCCCACTTCTCCTTTTGGAACCTTGGAAAAAAATCGATGGATTAAGAGCTGTGAATTTTTATTGGAGGATGACTGCATATTTTTGCAAAGTGGGAAACAAACGAATGGGGAAAGTGATTATATAGGCTAAAGAACACCGTGATCACCACGTTTACGTGATTGTGAAGGAATTGGAGAAGTTTGACTGCCAAGGAACCAAGAAGTGTGTTGTACAAGGAATGATTTTATATTATTATAATTTAACGAGACTTCGCGCTGAAGTAACACATAAAACTAACCACAGACGTCTTCTGTCTTCTGATAAAAAGGCTAATCTTAGTGTAAAAAGGTATTCCGGACCCAATGGGACAAGTTTCGTCGAAATCCGAGGTCGTATGAAAAAATTTCCTTTATAAAACCAGAAATAAACACGCATTTAATTTTTTCACGATCACCAGATATATCAAATCAACTTGAAACTTTGCAATCCTATAATAATTCTTCAATGCGAACCCAACGGCACCAGGTTCGTTGCATTTCGAGACTGTTTCCCCGATAGGCCATTTTTACGCGCACCGCAGTGCCCTTTTGAACACCAAATTAACCGATCTTCAAAAATAACAAACTATATACCGATCCTGGCCCTAATCGACGATACGAATTCAACGGAATTGGTTTCACGGCTTAATTCGGTCGTCTGCTCAAGTTACACTCAAATCTCTCTTTATTAAAATAATTACGCGCTATAGAAATTGAACGGACGTTTGTGGCTACCATGGCCACATACAACATCGGTTTGCCAAGCCATTTAACACCGTATAATAATTTAATGATACGGTTCTAATGAAACTAGTTTCGTCAAAATCTGAGTCCGTTTGCAAAATGGCCATTTTAAAGGTCGATATTTAAATAGCGATTTTCACAGCGACTATTTCAAAATTTAATTTAGCCATTACTTACAATCTATAACACAAAACCTGGATTTTTCTCTTTCATACGAAAATTATCATCAATACGGTTCTAACATTTCTTGTTTCACTGAAATCCGACTTATATCGAATCCGGTATAGCCATTTGAAGTTAAAAATTCAATATTACGAACTGCCGCGTGATTTCAAGCTCGATTTATATTATAAATAAATTATAACGTTGAAACTTTGTTTTGATAACTAATTCAATATTAAAATCCTTTAATATTCCAAGTAAAATATTTAAAATAATAAATTAAATTAAAAATTTGGCGGCCAAAAACACGGGTCATTACACTTCGACATATTTGAACGCACATTGGTTGGTGGGTTTGTCCTGACTTGTTGAGGAGTCGTTCGTGAAGGAACTGAGATTGCTTTGTTGTAGCTGACAGGCGTCTTTACCTTTGGGCGAGATGTTTGTACTTCTTTTCTTTATTATAAATAGCTAAATTATGGGGAACTGAATACGCCAACTGGTCTTCTGATAGGACACCTGTTTCAGTACTCCAGTGTTATGCTGACATGGCGAGGAGTACTTCTGAGGTGTGCCTTTTGATCTCCCCTTCATTCTCTGATTTTTCATTCGATTTTGCTTTCGTCTATCTTTCAAGAGGGTCTCTCAAATCTGGAAGAAAAACTTCGTATCTTTCCACTGCTACTCAGATTTGTTCATTCTTTCTCGTGTTCATTCTTCGTTTGAGCCTTACGGCTATTCCCTGGTCCGTTTGCAGGATGGTCTCATCTCCAGAACAACACCAAAAGGGAACCTTTGTCGATTTGAGCATCTCAAGAGATGAGATTCAGTCGGTTGGCCAACCACCCGTAAATTCTCCTTCCGACTCTTTTTACACGGAATTTAAAGCTATTATCAACAGGCCTCGTCACACTCCTGGGCCTTGCAGTCCCAGATTTGCTAAGCGGTTTCGGGGATGGAGTTTACAGGGGTCCCTTCGAACGTGAATGTATCTCCAGCTGACTCTCTGAATTTCCCTTGTGAAATGATTGCGGTGAAAGATCGAATGTTGGCTCGCCTTGAGACTACTATGCAATAATTTGGAGAACAAATGGATTTGCTGAAGAATCATTCCTCGAAGCGGATGATTGGCTGGCATAAGTTGGCCTCTGACCTCCAAAAACTTCACAAAGACAACCTTGAGCGTATTTCTGTTTTGGAAAACGATAAAGAGAAGTTGATCCAAGCCCTAAGGTCCAAAGATAGCGTAGTCGCTTCCTTCACCCCTGGGGATGTTGAGTCAGCGATTTCTGCACATGCTGAAGGGCCTTCATCTTCCTCTGTTTCGAAGAGGAAAGTTGGTAGGCCAAGGAAGGTCAGGAATCCATAATCTCCTCTTTCTTGGTTGTTTTGCTTTTTGAATTTTAGGACCGGTTGTGTAAGCGGGTGCCGGTCCTCGCTCATGACATCGTGCTGGTTGTTGTTTGCGACTTTGTGTTTGACCTGTGTAACACCCCACATCCGTTAGTGTCACTCACAAAGGGAATGCACTAAGTTCTGTGGAGCATTTAGGGTAAAAGATGCAGATAAATTACAAGGCAGACATAAATTAAATAGCGGAAAATAAAACTTTGCTTTATTGATAAATTAGTTTGTACAATGATTTCTTTACAATATCAGAGTATCATCTGTCTTACAAAATAAAGAAGCATAAAACAATATTTATATTCCCCAGTTTTAGCAAGAGCCAGCCATAGCATCTGAAAAGAGAACCCAAGCAAAACTTCGACAAATCTTCAAGCTGGGAAAGAGTGACAGTCCAACTTAACCTGAGCTATATTATTCCCTCCTTTACTACCGGGGGGGACGGAAGAAAAGAAGACGAAAGAAAAACAGAGTCAGACAAAAAGCCTGAGTAAGTTCAGTAACTTCTAGCATGTGAACATGGAAAAACAGAACGACATGAATTAACTGAATACAAGATAACACCATGATGATAGGGTCAGCATGATTAGACCAGATAATCACAAGATATGCTAAGAAAAGATAAACTGCATATGCTCTAATACTTTCGCCGCTTCGCCATTTTCTTGTTATACTGATTTCTATATCTCTGCACCACCTAACTAGTGTTCCAACTAGTAACGATAATGTGATCCCAATCCCTGTAGTTTCCATTGCCTTCAGGCATACATTTATTATTTATTACCTAGATCTAATCTAGGGTTTTCTAACAAGTGCTTTCTAGATTCAACTAGAGTTTACGCTATCTACTGAATGCTTCTCGGATTCAGGGTTTATGCCACCTAGTCCAACTAGGGATTATGCTACCTGTCGAACGATGCCCCCAAGTCTAGGACACACTACCTAGAGTGGTATATGTTCCTATACTTCCCCACGCATGTATCGCGAATCGTTATCGCTTGTCTAGATGCACATGTCCTGTAATGTGCGGCCCGAGTCCTGTGGCAAGGCAAATCAAGAAACACAGAACTCGGTCGGAAGCTTTCAGATATCTACCGATGCAGATACTATGGTCTGTTTTTATTCTAGTGGCTATGGTCCCACTCGACCCCTCCCTCAACTAATGGAAGGCACACCTTGAAAATTGAGAACTATACGCAGGCCCCCTATGCCCCACTGTCCTATGGCCATCCGCAACCATAACTAGATAGCAAGTATATGGTCTTTTGGAGTTCTCCACCTTCCCGCTTCACGTATCTCGATTGACTGAAGATGGATGGTAGATGACGAGTTGCTATCACAGGGCTACCGGTTTCTCGCCGAATCACGCTGGTCCATCCTAGTCTTTAGGTTGCCATATTTTGCAACCAAGGCATACCCTTGGTTCTTCTACCGAAGACCTTAACCTCTATGAGCCCAGGAGGATCATCTGCAGCCTCACAGAGGGATACCAAGAGTACTCTCACGTCCCCTCGAAGCCTCGGGCTTCGTAACCCAATTCGTTGGAGCCTTCGTTTTAATCAGACGGACGTTCGCTCCTTCCCGTGTTATACTAAGAATTAAACTTAGTTTTGCTAACTAAGGTTTACCACTTAGTTTCCAGAATCATTGTTTTCTTAACTAAGGTTTACTACTTAGTTCCTTTTAACTAAGGTTTACTACTTAGTTCTCTTTCCCGTCAATTTGGATTGGTTAAGTTAAGTGTCATTAGTCAATTCAAGCTAACTTAACCCTCTTCATTTATCCTGTTAAACTGGTTAAGTGTTATCAGTAATTCATGTTGACTTAACCCTACCACAAACCAAGTTATATTGGTTAAGTATTTCTTATTACTTAACCCTACCCATTCATCTTGTATTGGTTAAGTGTTCCTTTTTAACTTAACCTTGCCCGTCTGTTTTAACTAACATGTTATTAATGGTTAAGTATTATCCCTTCATGTTTTAGACTTAGCCCTATTCCTTTATCAAAATCTAACGGTTAAGTGTTCAAGTTTACTTAACCCTGTGGTCTAGTCCAGCTAACATATCAAATTGGCTAAGTGTATTTACTTAACCCCAGCCTCTAGTCTAGTTAACATGTTAATTTGGCTAAGTGTATTAACTTTACTTAACCCCACCTTCTAGTCTAGTTAACATGTTAATTTGGCTAAGTGTTTTCTTAGTTACTTAACCCCTACAAATCTTGTCTTGTTACCATGAGTTTGGTTAAGTGTCTCTATGGACTTAACCCTCCCATTCTAGCTTAACTGTGTTAAGTTGGTTAAGTGTTCCTATGGACTTAACCCTCCCATTCTAGCTTAATTGTGTTAAGTGTCTGTATGAACCTAACCCCACCCACTGGTCTGGTTATCATGTTGAATTGGTTAAGTGTCTTAGTTAACTTAACCCTACCATTCTTGTTCTAGCTTTAATTAAATAGATTAAAGCCGCGACCACTCACATTAGACAGATATTGTTGCGATTACTGGATGTGCCGGTTGGTTCCGGGCTTGTTTACATCGCAACTCAGTCTAACCTCGGGTTAGGCCTATTTGTGTTTTCTAAGTTCAAAGGGTTTCGATTAATTTTCAAATCTGGTTCTGAAAGTAACCACCCCGTCCGTCGGATCAGTTAGGGATAGCCAGGGAGAGCAGGAAACTTGTATTTTCCAAACCCAAGCCTAGACACTATCCTCTCTGTCACCCTAGAACTTTTTGGTGTATTATTAAAAGAGATGTCGTTAATAAACCTTTAATTTGTCTAAATTTACATTTTTCTCATTTAGGACAAATTCTATAAGTAAATTATTCCTAATTTACTTATCTCCTAATTACTCTTTTAATGTAAATTGTCAACATTCATTCTTATGGCTCATTTCCCCCTCTAAATCATATTTACGCTTTTTGGTATGTAAACTATACCAAATTAAGTGTCCCTAACCATGATTTTGCTAAACATGACAACTACTCACAATTATGGCCAATTTCAAATTTATGCCAATACACTTATTACGCCAAATTAGCTAATCCAATTCTGATTTAACATTCTAGTTCATGTCAAACTAGACTTACTATTCTAGTTCACAGTTCATGTAAATGCTAGATTTACAAGTCAATACTAGATTCAAATTACACATCCTATAATTCATGTCAAATTTATCCAATTTGCATTTCTATGAACATGCCATAATACATGTTCCCAATTTATGCCAATTTCCAAGTTTATAACTATGTTTTTAGTAAATTTCATATTTTGCCCAAATCGTATTCCCACCGTTCGTATAATCATGATTCAATCTAGATTATAGATGAATCTAGACTCGCAGAAAATAGGGAATGAACCAAAAATGCTATGAAAAAGATAGACATAATAACTGGCATAAAATGATAATTTACTAATTACAAACCTAACGAATTTCACTGATATTGATCTAAAACATCGAAGGCCTATAGGTCTGAAAATCTTATGACATAAAAAGGGTTGAATAACGACGTAGGTTCAAGAACATGGGTAGACCTAACTTAATAGGTAAATTCCAAAGGTCTAAAACCAAAGAAAACCAAGAATAGACAGAATAGATAATCGGGTTTAGACCCAATTTCACAGTCACAAAACTTAAGCAACACTTTCCTAGTCATGAATCATAAGTGTTTAATCACAGTTGTCCTTGTTATGTCATAGGCAGTAGTCTATGTTTCCTAATCAAAGGCATAAGCTTGTGTTCACAGTGAAGGAAATAATCCTCATAGTCACAGTCATAGGCAATGTTCATAGTCATAGGCAATGTTCATAGTCATATGCAATGCCTAATTGGTCATCGCATCATAACAGTTCTTAATTAGGTCCAAGGATATAAGCACTGATTCGAATAGAGAGAGATTTGGCATATTCTTTTATTCCTTTAATTTCATGTCACGAACAGAGAAAAACGTTCAAATCTAAAAAGTAACCGACTTACAGAGATTAGATTAGATTAGAAAGATGGTGTTGCTATGATTCGTGCGACGTTGCTTGAAACCGTTTGAGTTGGCCTTTGATTCTTATCTTGAAGCTTTAATCTTGATTCGAATCTCTTCTGGACAACTTGAGCAGCATAACCTTGTCTTGGATTTTCGTATTATTTTCTTATTTTTATTTATTTGTACATTTTCTCAGAGGCAGCATAAGGATAGAAAAGAATTCTGAATAGAGAAGGAGACTAGGGCTGTTTATATAGTGTTAGGAGGACGAATCTGGTCAGAATGGCGTCCGGATACATCAAAATGAACCCAGGTTCAAAACCTGGATTTCGGGAGAAGGTCGACCCCCAGGTCGACTACCCAGTCGACCTGGCCAGGGGGGTCGACCCCCAGGTCGACACCCTAGTCGACCTGGGTACCCAGGTCGACTCCCAGGTCGACCCCCTGGTCGACCTGGGTCCTGGGCGGGAACTTTCCCGCCCAGCCCGCTTCTGGGTCTGTTTTGAAATTTGAACTTCGCTGAAACTTCCGGAGGCCATATCTTTCTCATACGGACTCCGATTTACGCAAACTCGGACTCGTTTTCATGCAGAATTGCGAGACGAACACAATGGCGCAGCCCGTTTCCCTTGATTTTGATTTTAAATGCTAATTCTGCCTTGATTTGTGAATCTTAGTGTTACAGAATTACGGGGTGTTACATTCTCCCCCACTTAAAAGGATTTCGTCCCCGAAATCTTCAAGTTAGGAAGAATGTGTCCTACCATCCAATCCATCTACTCAAACATTCAATCACAGGAATTCATTGTCCTTAAAAGATTTTTAATGCTTTCATGCATAGTGTGTGTATATGTCTTTATCTAATGCAAAATCAGGCGGTCTACTGATTCAGTTGACCTCCTTAATGCAAATCATGTCAGTGCCATGCGTCCAATCATGTATGCAAGCATCCCTAGTTACGTAAATACTACATGCGTGCATAGCTATTCATCCATATGCAACGTCCATATGATAACATATCAAGTTCAACTTACAAACAAATACATATCTGTAAATGCAATATGAAAGCGTCCGAACTGATCTAGTGCCTAATACGTATGCATATGCATTCACGAGCAACCATTAGCTCCCACTTGCAACCATCAACATGTTTCAAATACATGTTTACACCCCTTGGCTTCTACCTAAGGATCGAAGATACGACCTAGAGGATATACTTTGGAAAGAGAGAAACAATTATGCGTAAAGCTCCTATAAAAAGAAATCAAGGATGCACCCTTAAGGAAAAAGGGTATGATGCTAGTATCTAGCCTTCTTGAGCTTTACTCCATTGTATCTCAACTAATATAACTTCACGATTGTGAAGTTCCTGATCTCCATTTCCAAAATAAACAGATGTTAATCACGGTACCAAGTATATGTACTAAGATGATTAGAGGTCTCTCTCTTATCCACCATGCCATAACTATAAGGGTCGAAAGGTCACTACGTGCTTTTTGGAGTGCCTGCCACAACTATTCATCTCTCACGCGAACCATCCTAGTCGAACTCGACATTCCTCAAGTACAGGCCCCAAAGGCCTAAACCAATATCAGACAAGCACCCAAGGAATATCTCCTCCGAATTTAGACGATCTACGTGAGATGATATAAGCAAACTTGATAGCTATTCTCAAATCCCTACTAACCAAAAATAAACTGGTCGGACTACCAATTGGATTTGAGACTCTAGTGGGATCTTTCTACTATACAAGTACTATGGTGCAGAGACTCACTATGGAAGTGGATATGAACAAATGCGAAGCGCTAAAACCAAAGGAAAGAGTACGAACATCAAAACTAGACTCTTCCAACAGAACTTTACCACCTTTCTCCTAGGTACGCTTGTTGGTGAAAGTATGTACTTGCCCTTCTGAAAATCTTGTTCCTCGTTCTTGCCCTTGTCCTTAATTATATGCCCTATCATACCCTAGTAAAGATACTTCCTCTTGCCTTAGGTTTTATAATTTCTTCCTCCTTCGTGAGCAAAATCTACATCCATGAATTCCTCATCCTCTTCCGTGCGTAGTCATGTTGACAAATCACTCGAAAGCTGCTTCCATCGTACAGAAAACCCTATAAGCTTGAAAGAAAACTAGCCGTAGGTAAAACTACTACGGTTATAGATGGAAGTCGGGCACTACCTCGCCCTTCGATGAGGTTACCTCCCAGAAAGCCAGGAGCCCCAGAGACTCAAGAAAGAAGGAGACAAGAGTTCAAACAGAGGAAGAGAAGATAGTGCGTATGACTTTGGGGAATATGCCTTTTTAAACAAATCTTTTCTCTTGAAAATGCTTCTTTTAAAACCGTTTTGAAAATAATTTTTCAAATCCTTTATCTGATCTGGTAACCTTCAACTCTGATACCACGTGTAACACCCCACATCCGTTAGTGTCACTCACAAAGGGAATGCACTAAGTTCTGTGGAGCATTTAGGGTAAAAGATGCAGATAAATTACAAGACAGACAGAAATTAAACAGCGGAAAATAAAACTTTGCTTTATTGATAAAATAGTTTGTACAATGATTTCTTTACAATATCAGAGTATCATCTGTCTTACAAAATAAAGAAGCATAAAACAATATTTATATTCCCCAGTTTTAGCAAGAGCCAGCCATAGCATCTGAAAAGAGAACCCAAGCAAAACTTCGACAAATCTTCAAGCTGGGAAAGAGTGACAGTCCAACTTAACCTGATCTATATTATTCCCTCCTTTACTACTTGGGGGGGGGGGACGGAAGAAAAGAAGACGAAAGAAAAACAGAGTCAGACATAAAGCCTGAGTAAGTTCAGTAACTTCTAGCATGTGAACATGGAAAAACAGAACGACATGAATTAACTGAATACAATATAACACCATGATGATTGGGTCAGCAAGATTAGACCAGATAATCACAAGATATGTTAAGATAAGATAAACTTGATATGCTCTAATACTTTCGCCGCTTCGCCATTTCCTTGTTATACTGATTTCTATATCTCCGCACCACCTAACTAGTGTTCCAACTAGTAACGATAACGTGATCCCAATCCCTGTAGTTTCCATTGCCTTCAGGCATACATTTATTATTTATTACCTAGATCTAATCTAGGGTTTTCTAACAAGTGCTTTCTAGATTCAACTAGAGTTTACGCTATCTGCTGAACGCTTATCGGATTCATGGTTTATGGCACCTAGTCCAACTAGGGATTATGCTACCTGTCGAACGATGCCCCCCAAGTCTAGGACACACTACCTAGAGTGGTATATGTTCCTATACTTCCCCACGCAAGTATCGCGAATCGTTATCGCTTGTCTAGATGCACATGTCCTGTAATGTGCGGCCCGAGTCCTGTGGTAGGGCAAATCAAGAAACACAGAACTCGGTCGGGAGCTTTCAGATATCTGCCGACGCAGATACTAAGGTCTGTTTTTATTCCAGTGGCTATGGTCCCACTCGACCCCTCCCTCAACTAATGGAAGGCACACCTAGAAAAATGAGAACTATACGCAGGCCCCCTATGCCCCACTGTCCTATGGCCATCCGCAACCATAACTAGATAGCAAGTATATAGTCTTTTGGAGTTCTCCACCTTCCCGCTTCACGTATCTCGATTGACTGAAGATGGATGGTAGACGACGAGTTGCTATCACAGGGCTACCGGTTTCTCGCCGAATCACGCTGGTCCATCCTAGTCTTTAGGTTGCCATATTTTACAACCAAGGCATACCCTTGGTTCTTCTACCGAAGACCTTAACCTCTGTGAGCCCAGTAGGATCATCTGCAGCCTCACAGAGGGATACCAAGAGTACCCTCACGTCCCCTCGAAGCCTCGGGCTTCGTAACCCAATTCGTTAGAGCCTTCGTTTTAATCAGACGGACGTTCGCTCCTTCCCGTGTTATACTAAGAATTACTACTTAGTTTTGCTAACTAAGGTTTACCACTTAGTTTCCAGAATCGTTATTTTCTTAACTAAGGTTTACTACTTAGTTCCTTTTAACTAAGGTTTACTACTTAGTTCTCTTTCCCGTCAATTTGGATTAGTTAAGTTAAGTGTCATTAGTCAATTCAAGCTAACTTAACCCTCTTCATTTATCCTGTTAAACTGGTTAAGTGTTGTCAGTAATTCATGTTAACTTAACCCTACCACAAACCAAGTTATATTGGTTAAGTATTTCTTATTACTTAACCCTACCCATTCATCCTGTATTGGTTAAGTGTTCCTTTTTAACTTAACCTTGCCCGTCTGTTTTAACTAACATGTTATTAATGGTTAAGTATTATCCCTTCATGTTTTAGACTTAGCCCTATTCCTTTATCAAAATATGACGGTTAAGTGTTCAAGTTTACTTAACCCTGTGGTCAAGTCCAGCTAACATATCAAATTGGCTAAGTGTATTTACTTAACCCCAGCCTCTAGTCTAGTTAACATGTTAATTTGGCTAAGTGTATTAACTTTACTTAACCCCACCTTCTAGTCTAGTTAACACGTTAATTTGGCTAAGTGTTTTCTTAGTTACTTAACCCCTACAAATTTTGTCTTGTTACTATGAGTTTGGTTAAGTGTCCCTATGGACTTAACCCTCCCATTCTAGCATAACTGTGTTAAGTTGGTTAAGTGTTCCTATGGACTTAACCCTCCCATTCTAGCTTAACTGTGTTAAGTGTCTGTATGAACCTAACCCCACCCACTGGTCTGGTTATCATGTTGAATTGGTTAAGTGTCTTAGTTAACTTAACCCTACCATTCTTGTTCTAGCTTTAATTAAATAGATTAAAGCCGCGACCACTCACATTAGACAGATATTGTTGCGATTACTGGATGTGCCGGTTGGTTCCGGGCAGGCTTACATCGCAACTCAGTCTAACCTCGGGTTAGGCCTATTCGTGTTTACTAAGTTCAAAGGGTTTTGATTAATTTTCAAATCAGGTTTTGAAAGTAACCATCCCGTCCGTCGGATCAGTTAGGGATAGCCAGGGAGAGCAGGAAACTTGTATTTTCCAAACCCAAGCCTAGACACTATCCTCTCTGTCACCCTAGAACTTTCTGGTGTATTATTAAAAGAGATGTCGTTAATAAACCTTTAATTTGTCTAAATTTACATTTTTCTCATTTAGGACAAATTCTATAAGTAAATTATTCCTAATTTACTTATCTCCTAATTACTCTTTTAATGTAAATTGTCAACATTCATTCTTATGGCCCATTTCCCCCTCTAAATCATATTTATGCGTTTTGGTATGTAAACTATACCAAATTAAGTGTCACTAACCATGATTTTGCTAAACATGACAACTACTCACCATTATGGCCAATTTCAAATTTATGCCAATACAATTATTACGCCAAATTAGCTAATCCAATTCTGATTTAACATTCTAGTTCATGTCAAACTAGACTTACTATTCTAGTTCACAGTTCATGTAAATGCTAGATTTACAAGTCAATACTAGATTCAAATTACACATCCTATAATTCATGTCAAATTTATCCAATTTGCATTTCTATGAACATGCCATAATACATGTTCCCAATTTATGCCAATTTCCAAGTTTATAACTATGTTTTTAGTAAATTTCATATTTTGCCCAAATCGTATTCCCACCGTTCGTATAATCGTGATTCAATCTAGATTATAGATGAATCTAGACTCGTAGAAAATAGGGAATGAACCAAAGATGCTATGAAAAAGATAGACATAATAACTGGCATAAAATGATAATTTACTAATTACAGACCTAACGAATTTCACTGAAATTGATCTAAAACATCGAAGGCCTATAGGTCTGAAAATCTTATGACATAAAAAGGGTTGAATAACGACGTAGGTTCAAGAACATGGGTAGACCTAACTTAATAGGTAAATTCCCAAGGTCTAAAACCAAAGAAAACCAAGAATAGACAGAATAGATAATCGGGTTTAGACCCAATTTCACAGTCACAAAACTTAAGCAACACTTTCCTAGTCATGAATCATAAGTGTTTAATCACAGTTGTCCTTGTTATGTCATAGGCAATAGTCTATGTTTCCTAATCAAAGGCATAAGCTTGTGTTCACAGTCAAGGAAATAATCCTCATAGTCACAGTCATAGGCAATGTTCATAGTCATAGGCAGTGTTCATAGTCATAGGCAATGTTCATAGTCATAGGCAATGCCTAATTGGTCATCGCATCATAACAGTTCTTAATTAGGTCCAAGAATATAAGCACTGATTCGAATAGAGAGAGATTTGGCATATTCTTTTATTCCTTTAATTTCATGTCACGAACAGAGAAAAACGTACAAATCTAAAAAGTAACCGACTTACAGAGATTAGATTAGAATAGAAAGATGGTGTTGCTATGATTCGTGCGACGTTGCTTGAAACCGTTTGAGTTGGCCTTTGATTCTTATCTTGAAGCTTTAATCTTGATTCGAATATCTTCTGGACAACTTGAGCAGCATAACCTTGTCTTGGATTTTAGTATTATTTTCTTATTTTTATTTATTTATACATTTTCTCAGAGGCAGCATAAGGATAGAAAAGAATTGTGAATAGAGAAGGAGAATAGGGCTGTTTATATAGTGTTAGGCGGACGAATCTGGTCAGAATGGCGTCCGGATACATCAAAATGAACCCAGGTTCAAAACCTGGATTTCGGGAGCAGGTCGACCCCCCGGTCGACTACCCAGTCGACCTGGCCGGGGGGAGGGGGGTCGACCCCCAGGTCGACACCCTAGTCGACCTGGGTACCCAGGTCGACTCCCAGGTCGACCCCCTGGTCGACCTGGGTCCTGGGCGGGAACTTTCCCGCCCAGCCCGCTTCTGGGTCTGTTTTGAAATTTGAACTTCGTTGAAACTTCCGGAGGCCATATCTTTCTCATACGGACTCTGATTTACGCAAACTCGAACTCGTTTTCATGCAGAATTCTGAGACGAACGCAATGGCACAGCCCGTTTTCCTTGATTTTGATTTTAAATTCTAATTCTGCCTTGATTTGTGAATCTTAGTGTTACAGAATTACGGGGTGTTACATTCTCCCCCACTTAAAAGGATTTCGTCCCCGAAATCTTCAAGTTAGGAAGAATGTGTCCTACCATCCAATCACCCATCTACTCAACCATTCAATCACAGGCATTCATTGTCCTTAAAAGATTTCTAATGCTTTCATGCATAGTGTGTGTATATGTCTTTATCTAATGCAAAATCAGGCGGTCTACTGAATCAGTTGACCTCCTTAATGCAAATCATGTCAGTGCCATGCGTCCAATCATGTATGCAAGCATCCCTAGTTACGTAAATACTACATGCGTGCATAGCCATTCATCCATATGCAACGTCCATATGATAACATATCAAGTTCAACTTACAAACAAATACATATCTGTAAATTCAATATGAAAGCATCCGAACTGATCTAGTGCCTAATACGTATGCATATGCATTCACGAGCAACCATTAGCACCCACTTGCAACCATCAACATGTTTCAAATACATTTTTACACCCATTGGCTTCTACCTAAGGATCGAAGATACGACCTAGAGGATATACTTTGGAAAGAGAGAAACAATTATGCGTAAAGCTCCTATAAAAAGAAATCAAGGATGCACCCTTAAGGAAAAAGGGTATGATGCTAGTATCTAGTCTTCTTGAGCTTTACTCCACTGTATCTCAACTAATTTAACTTCACGATTGTGAAGTTCCTGATCTCCATTTCCAAAATAAACAGATGTTAATCACGGTACCAAGTATATGTACTAAGATGATTAGAGGTCTCTCTCTTATCCACCATGCCATAACTATATGTGTCGAAAGGTCACTACGTGCTTTTTGGAGTGCCTGCCACAACTATTCATCTCTCACGTGAACCATCCTAGTCGAACTCGACATTCCTCAAGTACAGGCCCCAAAGGCCTAAACCAATATCAGACAAGCACCCAAGGAATATCTCCTCCGAATTTAGACGATCTACGTGTGGTTATATAAGAAAACTCGGTAGCTATTCTCAAATCCCTACTAACCAAAAATAAACTGGTCGGACTACCAATTGGATTTGAGACTCTAGTGGGATCTTTCTACTATACAAGTACTATGGTGCAGAGACTCACTATGGAAGTGGATATGAACAAATGCGAAGCGCTAAAACCAAAGGAAAGAGTACGAACAGCAAAACTAGACTCTTCCAACAGAACTTTACTACCTTTCTCCTAGGTACGCTTGGTGGTGAAAGTATGTACTTGCCCTTCTGAAAATCTTGTTCCTCGTTCTTGCCCTTGTCCTTAATTATATGCCCTATCATACCCTAGTAAAGATACTTCCTCTTGCCTTAGGTTTTATAATTTCTTCCTCCTTCGTGAGCAAAATCTACATCCATGAATTCCTCATCCTCTTCCGTGTGTAGTCATGTTAACAAATCTCTCGAAAGCTGCTTCCATCGTACAGAAAACCCTATAAGCTTGAAAGAAAACTGGCCGTAGGTAAAACTACTACGGTTATAGATGGAAGTCGGGCACTACCTCGCCCTTCGATGAGGTTACCTCCCAGAAAGCCAGGAGCCCCAAGGACTCAAGAAAGAAGGAGACAAGAGTTCAAACAGAGGAAGAGAAGATAGTGCGTATGGCTTTGGGGAATATGCCTTTTTAAACAAATCTTTTCTCTTGAAAATGCTTCTTTTAAAACCGTTTTGAAAATAATTTTTCAAATCCTTTATCTGATCTGGTAACCTTCAGCTCTGATACCACGTGTAACACCCCACATCCGTTAGTGTCACTCACAAAGGGAATGCACTAAGTTCTGTGGAGCATTTAGGGTAAAAGATGCAGATAAATTACAAGACAGACAGAAATTAAACAGCGGAAAATAAAACTTTGCTTTATTGATAAATAGTTTGTACAATGATTTCTTTACAATATCAGAGTATCATCTGTCTTACAAAATAAAGAAGCATAAAACAATATTTATATTCCCTAGTTTTAGCAAGAGCCAGCCATAGCATCTGAAAAGAGAACCCAAGCAAAACTTCGACAAATCTTCAAGCTGGGAAAGAGTGACAGTCCAACTTAACCTGAGCTATATTATTCCCTCCTTTACTACCTGGGGGGGAACGGAAGAAAAGAAGACGAAAGAAAAACAGAGTCAGATATAAAGCCTGAGTAAGTTCGGTAACTTCTAGCATGTGAACATGGAAAAACAGAACGACATGAATTAACTGAATACAAGATAACACCATGATGATAGGGTCAGCAAGATTAGACCAGATAATCACAAGATATGCTAAGATAAGATAAACTTGATATGCTCTAATACTTTCGCCGCTTCGCCATTTCCTTGTTATACTGATTTCTATATCTCTGCACCACCTAACTAGTGTTCCAACTAGTAACGATAACGTGATCCCAATCCCTGTAGTTTCCATTACCTTCAGGCATACATTTATTATTTATTACCTAGATCTAATCTAGGGTTTTCTAACAAGTGCTTTCTAGATTCAACTAGAGTTTACGCTATCTGTTGAACGCTTCTCGGATTCAGGGTTTATGCCACCTAGTCCAACTAGGGATTATGCTACCTGTCGAACGATGCCCCGAAGTCTAGGACACACTACCTAGAGTGGTATATGTTCCTATACTTCCCCACGCATGTATCGCGAATCGTTATCGCTTGTCTAGATGCACATGTCCTGTAATGTGCGGCCCGAGTCCTGTGGCAGGGAAAATCAAGAAACACAGAATTCGGTCGGGAGCTTTCAGATATCTACCGATGAAGATACTAAGGTCTGTTTTTATTCCAGTGACTATGGTCCAACTCGACCCCTCCCTCAACTAATGGAAGGCACACCCTGTAAAATGAGAACTATACGCAGGCCCCCTATGCCCCACTGTCCTATGACCATCCGCAACCATAACTAGATAGCAAGTATATGGTCTTTTGGAGTTCTCCACCTTCCCGCTTCACGTATCTCGTTTGACTGAAGATGGATGGTAGACGACGAGTTGCTATCACAGGGCTACCGGTTTCTCGCCGAATCACGCTGGTCCATCCTAGTCTTTAGGTTGCCATATTTTGCAACCAAGGCATACCCTTGGTTCTTCTACCGAAGACCTTAACCTCTGTGAGCCCAGGAGGATCATCTGCAGCCTCACAGAGGGATACCAAGAGTACCCTCATGTCCCTTCGAAGCCTCGGGCTTCCTAACCCAATTCATTGGAGCCTTCGTTTTAATCAGATGGACGTTCGCTCCTTCCCGTGTTATACTAAGAATTACTACTTAGTTTTGCAAACTAAGGATTACCACTTAGTTTCCAGAATCGTTGTTTTCTTAACTAAGGTTTACTACTTAGTTCCTTTTAACTAAGGTTTACTACTTAGTTCTCTTTCCCGTCAATTTGGATTGGTTAAGTTAAGTGTCATTAGTCAATTCAAGCTAATTTAACCCTCTTCATTTATCCTGTTAAACTGGTTAAGTGTTATCAGTAATTCATGTTGACTTAACCCTACCACAAACCAAGTTATATTGGTTAAGTATTTCTTATTACTTAACCCTACCCATTCATCCTGTATTGGTTAAGTGTTCCTTTTTAACTTAACCTTGCCCGTCTGTTTTAACTAACATGTTATTAATGGTTAAGTATTATCCATTCATGTTTTAGACTTAGCCCTATTCCTTTATCAAAATCTGACGGTTAACTGTTCAAGTTTACTTAACCTTGTGGTCTAGTCCAGCTAACATATCAAATTGGCTAAGTGTATGTACTTAACCCCAGCCTCTAGTCTAGTTAACATGTTAATTTGGCTAAGTGTATTAACTTTACTTAACCCCACCTTCTAATATAGTTAACATGTTAATTTGGCTAAGTGTTTTCTTAGTTACTTAACCCCTACAAATCTTGTCTTGTTACCATGAGTTTGGTTAAGTGTCCCTATGGACTTAACCCTCCCATTCTAGCTTAACTGTGTTAAGTTGGTTAAGTGTTCCTATGGACTTAACCCTCCCATTCTAGCTTAACTGTGTTAAGTGACTGTATGAACCTAACCCCACCCACTGGTCTGGTTATCATGTTGAATTGGTTAAGTGTCTTAGTTAACTTAACCCTACCATTCTTGTTCTAGCTTTAATTAAATAGATTAAAGCCGCGGCCACTCACATTAGACAGATATTGTTGCAATTACTGGATGTGCCGATTGGTTCCGGGCAGGTTTACATCGCAACTCAGTCTTACCTCGGGTTAGGCCTATTCGTGTTTTCTAAGTTCAAAGGGTTTTGATTAATTTTCAAATCAGGTTCTGAAAGTAACCATCCCGTCCGTCGGATCAGTTAGGGATAGCCAGGGAGAGCAGGAAACTTGTATTTTCCAAACCCAAACCTAGACACTATCCTCTCTGTCACCCTAGAACTTTTTGGTGTATTATTAAAAGAGATATCGTTAATAAACCTTTAATTTGTCTAAATTTACATTTTTCTCATTTAGGACAAATTCTATAAGTAAATTATTCCTAATTTACTTATCTCCTAATTACTCTTTTAATGTAAATTGTCAACATTCATTCTTATGGCCCATTTCCCCCTCTAAATCATATTTATGCTTTTTGGTATGTAAACTATACCAAATTAAGTGTCACTAACCATGATTTTGCTAAACATGACAACTACTCAAAATTATGGCCAATTTCAAATTTATGCCGATACACTTATTACGCCAAATTAGCTAATCCAATTCTGATTTAACATTCTAGTTCATGTCAAACTAGACTTACTATTCTAGTTCACAGTTCGTGTAAATGCTAGATTTACAAGTCAATACTAGATTCAAATTACACATCCTATAATTCATGTCAAATTTATCCAATTTGCATTTCTATGAACATGCCATAATACATGTTCCCAATTTATGCCAATTTCCAAGTTTATAACTATGTTTTTTAGTAAATTTCATATTTTGCCCAAATCGTATTTCCACCGTTTGTATAATCGTGATTCAATCTAGATTATAGATGAATCTAGACTCGTAAAAAATAGGGAATGAACCAAAGATGCTATGAAAAAGATAGACATAATAACTGGCATAAAATGATAATTTACTAATTACAGACCTAACGAATTTCACTGAAATTGATCTAAAACATCGAAGCCCTATAGGTCTGAAAATTTTATGACATAAAAAGGGTTGAATAACGACGTAGGTTCAAGAACATGGGTAGACCTAACTTAATAGGTAAATTCCCAAGGTCTAAAACCAAAGAAAACCAAGAATAGACAGAATAGATAATCGGGTTTAGACCCAATTTCACAGTCACAAAACTTAAGCAACACTTTCCTAGTCATGAATCATAAGTGTTTAATCACAGTTGTCCTTGTTATGTCATAGGCAATAGTCTATGTTTCCTAATCAAAGTCATAAGCTTGTGTTCACAGTCAAGGAAATAATCCTCATAGTCACAGTCATAGGCAATGTTCATAGTCATAGGCAATGTTCATAGGCAATGTTCATAGTCATAGGCAATGTTCATAGTCATAGGCAATGCCTAATTGGTCATCGCATCATAACAGTTCTTAATTAGGTCCAAGGATATAAGCACTGATTCGAATAGAGAGAGATTTGGCATATTCTTTTATTCCTTTAATTTCATGTCACGAACAGAGAAAAACGTTCAAATCTAAAAAGTAACCGACTTACAAAGATTAGATTAGAATAGAAAGATGGTGTTGCTATGATTCGTGCGACGTTGCTTGAAACCGTTTGAGTTGGCCTTTGATTCTTATCTTGAAGCTTTAATCTTGATTCGAATCTCTTCTGGACAACTTGAGCAGCATAACCTTGTCTTGGATTTCCGTATTATTTTTTTATTTTTATTTATTTATACATTTTCTCAGAGGCAGCATAAGGATAGAAAAGAATTGTGAATAGAGAAGGAGACTAGGGCTGTTTATATAGTGTTAGGCGGACGAATCTGGTCAGAATGGCGTCCGGATACATCAAAATGAACCCAGGTTCAAAACCTGGATTTCGGGATCAGGTCGACCCCCAGGTCGACTACCCAGTCGACCTGGCCAGGGGGGTCGACCCCCAGGTCGACACCCTAGTCGACCTGGGTACCCAGGTCGACTCCCAGGTCGACCTGGGTACCCAGGTCGACTCCCAGGTCGACCTGGGTCTTGGGCGGGAACTTTCCCGCCCAGCCAGCTTCTGGGTCTGTTTTGAAATTTGAACTTCGCTGAAACTTCCGAAGGCCATATCTTTCTCATACGGACTCCGATTTACGCAAACTAGGACTCGTTTTCATGCAGAATTCCGAGACGAACGCAATGGCACAGCCCTTTTCCCTTGATTTTGATTTTAAATTCTAATTCTGCCTTGATTTGTGAATCTTAGTGTTATAGAATTACGGGGTGTTATAACTTGTGACACTCTCTGTGCTCCTGATGAATGGTTACTTGACTGGTTTTGTGATGCTTTCCATGTCCGTGCTATGCCATGTCTCTTTGACCTGCTTTGACAATACACACACATTTTTCTTAAAAGTTTTTCACAGCGATCGTGCGTTAGCGTCGTATCACGAGGCATTCATTCGTACGTTAATATCGTAGCGTGAGGCGCTCGTTCGTACGTTAATCTCGAGGCACTCGCTTGTTAACGTCGTATTACGGTTAGTCTTGTATTGTTCTTATTAAGCTGGGATTATCCAGCCCTTAGTATTTGATTTGGTTGGTAAGTCTTTAGTTGTTTTACTTTGGCAAGTCAACCATTTATATTTTTTATTAAATATTCTGCTTTATTTGTTTGGCGTATTTTCGTGATGCATTTTTATGCGTGCCCACGTGGGAGGACTTGGGCTCCAATGTGGAATCCGAACTTGGCTTCATTTGACTTGGTTAACAACAAAGAACAAGAACAGACACCCCCATACGGCTAGGATTTCTGCTTTTGTACTCTTGGCTTTGTTTGACTTGGTTAACAACAAAGAACAAGATTGGGTACCTCCATACGGCTAGGATTTCTGCTGTTGTAATCCATCCCCAACTCTGTTTGACTTGTTTAATAACAGAGACAAGGATGGCCACCTCCTTTCAGTCGGGTTTCTGTTTTGCGCTGGTCTTTCCAACATGTTTAATCCTTCCCCATTTTATGCTTCATCCGAGGGGCAGACACTAATTCATCTCATCGAGCTTTAACTCAAAAGGTAAAAATTCGTGTCTTTTACCTACCAAGGTAGGTGCTCCTTGAAATTGGCAATTTTTCCGTTTCGGGACATGCCGGTTTTTCCAACTTTATGCTTTGACCAAGGACACAGACGTTGGTTCGCCTCATTGAGTTTTTTTTTCTCAAGCTGGAAAACCCGTGTCCAGCACCTAGGAAGGTCACCTAAAAAGGTGCTTTTTCGGTGGGCTTAGCGATTTTATCCATGGGATTTTTGAGTTGCTTTTTCTCCATCATTGACTCTTTTAATCTGGCACCAATCTTTTGTTGGTCCTATGTTGAGAGGTCCAGTGTTTCCTGATGGAAGTTGGAATTCCTCGAGTTAGTGCTTCCTGTTCACTCGTTTGCCTACATAAGGAAGTCAACTTTTAGTAGAGGATCGTGAATGAGTGTCCTGTACATGTAATTAGGATTCCATATTCAGTCACTTCATGTACATCATTAAAAATGCAAAAATTTCATGAATCTTTACGACATTTTCTATGTATTTGAATAACATGCTATAAGAAATAATGACGGATATGCTCGTTGTTCCATGCTCGTGGGATCTGGTTCCCATCTGTGGTGGCCAATTTGAACGTTCTGTCCTGGAGTTTCTGGCTTATAACATAAGGTCCTTCCCAATTGGGCCCGAAGACTCCAGTACCGGTCATTATCTTTTTCAGAACGAGGTCTCCGATTTCAAAAGTTCTATGTTTGACTTTTGAATTGAAGTGCCTGGCCACCCTCCTTTGGTGTGCGGCTACTCTGAGTTCTGCTTCTTTTCTTCTTTCCTCGAGTTGGTCGAGGGCTTCGAGCTGTAGCTTCTCGTTCTCTTTGGGGTCGAAATGTATCCTTCGGTGGGTTGGGACTTTCAACTCAACTGGTATCTTAGCTTCGGAGCCATAGGATAAAGGAAAGGGAGTATGCCCTGTTGCCATTTTGTGCATAGTGCGATACGCCCATAATGCCAACGGGAGTTCATTTACCCATCCACCCTTAGCCTTTTCTAATCTCTTCTTGATGGTAGCCTTGATGATTTTATTTACTGCCTCCACCTGCCCGTTCACTTGTGGATGAGCGACTGTTGAAAAGCTTTTTTGTATTTTATACTTGGCGCAAAAGTTTTGAAACTCTTCACTTTCGAACTGGGTTCCGTTGTCCGTGATTATCTTTGGTGGCACCCCAACCCTGCATATGATATTTTTAAAGATAAAGTTAATAACCTTCTTTGAAGTTATAGTGGCCAACGGTTCTGCTTCAGCCCATTTCGTAAAGTAGTCAATGGCAACAATTGCATATTTGAAACCGGATTTTGCAGTGGGAAGGGCTCCTATGAGGTCGATGCCCCAGATAGCAAACAGCCATGGGCTGACCATGTGGGTTATAGTTGTGGATGGCATCCTTGGGATCTTGGCGAATCTTTGGCACCTGTCACATTTTTTGGTGTATGCCGTAGAATCTTTATTGATATCTGGCCCGAAGTAGCCATATCGTAGGATCTTCTTGGCCAAAGTTTGTCCTTCGGTATGACCTCCGCACTCCTCTTCGTGCAGTTCCGCCATAATTGCCTTAGACTCCTTCTCCGTAACACAACGAAGTAAAGGTGTAGAAAACCCCCGTCTATACAATCGTCCATCTTGAATAAGGTATAGAGGAGCTTTTCGTAAGATCTTTCTTAGGAGTTTGGTTTCAATCGGGAGTGCCCCAGCTGCGAGGTATTCTTTAATTGGCGTCATCCATGAATTTGATTCATCAGCTATTTCCATGATCCAATCCATTTCGGTCTGCTTTGTACTTGGATTGGAAAGGACTTCTACTGGGACTAACCCCATTAGCTGTGCATCCCCTGTGCTCGCGTATTTGGCTAATGCATCAGCTTTATTATTTCCTTCCCTGGGAATTTGAGATATGGTGTAATGCTCGAAAGCTTCCAACAATTTCAAGGCTTTTGTGAGATAATTTGGCAAGTTTCCCGTTTTTGCTTGAAATTCTCCCAGAATCTGGCATACTACGATCTGGGAGACACTGAAGATCTGTATAGTTTTTATCTGCAATTATTTCGCTAGCTTTATTCCTGCGATAAGGGCTTCGTACTCGGCCTCGTTGTTGGTTGAGGTGAATTCTAACCTTAGTGCATAGCAAAAGGACCTTCCCTCAGAGGTCTCGAGAACTACACCTGCCCCCAAACAGCGGTCGTTCGATGCCCCATCTACAAATAGCTTCCACTGGACATTAGTTTCGATGTCATCTTGCTCCTTTACTTCCCCTCGGTCGGTAAACTCTGCAATGAAGTCGGCAAGCGCTTTTCAGTTGATCTCTTTCTGGGGATGATACGTAATGTCGTACTGGATGAGCTCTATATTCCATTTTAATAATCTTCTGGAGGTTTCTGGTCGGCACAGGACTTGCCTCAGAGGTTGGTCTTTGATCACCTTGATGGGATGAGCTTGGAAGTAGGGACGAAGCTTCTTTGATGCAATGAGTAAACAATAAGCAAGTTTTTCAAGTTTTGGATAATTAAGCTCCGCTCTGGATAACCTCTTACTGATGTAATAGACTGGTTTTTGTATCTTCAAATTCTCTCTGATTAGTGATGCACTTAGAGCATGGGTAGAGACCGCCAGGTATAGAAACAAATCTTCCCCGTCACTAAGCTTTGACAGCATAGGTGGTGTCGCCATATGTTGGATCAGTTCTTTGAAGGCTTTCTGGCACTTAGGGGTCCATTGTATCTCCTTTTTTCCTTTCCTGAGGGCATCGAAGAATGGAAGACATCTATTCGTTGCCCTAGATATAAAGCGATTTAACGCTGCGATTTACCCATTCAAACACTGAAGCTCCTTCTTGGTTCCTGGGGCACGCATTTCTCTCAGAGCTGATATTTTGGCTGGGTTAGCTTCTATACCTCTAGCATTGACCAGGTACCCAGGGAACTTACCTGAGCCAACACCAAAACTACATTTCAAATGGTTCAACTTCAGGCCATATTGTCGTAAGATGTCGAACATTCGGGCTAGGTCCTCCAAATGGTCTATCGCTTTCTTCGACTTAACCAACATGTCATCGACATAAACTTCCATCGTCCTGCCAATCTGTTTCTTGAACATAGCATTTACCAGTCGTTGGTAAGTCGCTCCTACGTTTTTTAGACCAAATGGCATCACCTTATAGCAATATAGGCCAAGATCGGTAATGAAGCTGGTGTTTTCCTGGTCTGGTCCATACATCACAATTTGATTGTAGCCGGAATATGCATCCATGAAAAGACAGCAATTCATGGCCGGCCGTGGAATCCACCAGTTGGTCGATTCTGGGGGAGGGAAACTATCTTTCGGACAAGCTTTATTTAGGTCTGAATAATCCACACAGACCCGCCATTTGCCATTTGATTTCTTTACGAGCACCGCATTGGATACCCATTTCGGATATGTAGACTCTCTAATAAAACCATTTTCCATTAATCTGTCAACTTCTTCATTTAAGGCGCGCGATCTCTCCGGCCCCTGGGTTCTCCTTTTTTGTTTGACATCCGGAATGCGCGGGTCAATGTTTAGCTTATGAACTGCAACATCCGGAGATATCCCGCACATGTCGGAATTGTTCCATGCGAACACGTCTAAGTTAGCCATTAAAAAGGCAATCAACTGGTTTTTCAATTCAGGGTTCAGCCAAGATCCTATATTCAACACACAGTTTGGGTCCTTTGGATTTACAGCTATAGGAATCGTGTCTTCGGCCGAAGTCGCCCTTTCATCCTCTGCACTGGCTTCTCTAGGATCGATCTCATTTTGCATTCCGCTATGTTGACCAGTGCACGGACCTTTCTTTAGTTGCTATAAGGGGGAGTTTTGGATGCGAGGGAGAACCTCCGCATCCTTTCCTATTTCTTTTCTCTTGGCCTCTTTCAGTTCTGTCACATAGCAGTCCCTTGCGGCAATTTGATCGCCCTTGATTACCCTGATTCCCTTTTCGGTTGGAAACTTCATAATCAAACACTAAGGAGCTAAAGCAATCTTGAAACCCGAAAGCGTCGGTCTCCTAAGGAATGCATTGTAAGACGAGAACTCGTCTATTATGACAAAGGTTTGTACCATGGAAACTCGACGCTCCCCGTCTGCCAATTCGATAGGCAGATCTATCATTCCGATGGGATGAGTAGGTTGACCTGTAAAACCGTGGTTCTTATGTGGGTATGCGCGCACCTCTGCCTTGGAGAGGTTCATCTTTTGGAAAGTGTTTTATAAAGATCACATTGACTGATGCCCCAGTGTCGACTAGGAACCTTTTTACCACTGTAGGCCCAAGACCAATTGTGATCACCATGGCATCAATAGTTGGCGTAATTAAGCCTTCTACGTCCATATCTTTGAATATCACATCCTCGGTTGAAGTTTTGTGCATTTTCGTCGGAAGCTCGTTGTTCAAGATCATGCAACTTTCCTCTTCCATGTCATGCTTCAGTTCGTTAGCGTATCTTTCCATATCTGCCCAACTGCTCCCGACTGGGTGGGGACCCCCAAATATCATATTGATTGCCGGTCTTCAGTCAACAGGCATTTGGTCATGTTCACTCGAGTTGGGCTGGCTAGCCGCATTGCTATGCCCCTGCACGGCTAGAGTGCTTTAGGGATTTTTCACATACTGTTGGAGTCGGTTCTTCCTGATGAGCTCCTCAATCAAATTCTTCAGGTGCGGCATTCGTTAGTGTTGTGCCCTAGCTGGCTATGGAAACAGAAGAATTTCCCAGAATTCGCCTGTTGCTCAATTACCTTCTGCGGCTTCATCTGAGGGAAAAGGCCCGAGTCCTTCGCGGCTTGGTAAATCCTTTCCGGGGTTTCGTTCAGGAGGGTTAGCTCAGATGGTTTGTACATCCGTGTCTTCTTATAAGCTTGGCTATCCCTCTTATCATTTCCCCTCTTTTGTCCTATATCGCTTTTCTGTTCTACCATGGGCTCATCGCTCTTTCCTTCTCCGGCTGTGTTATTTTCTATAGTCTTCTGGATGCCTGGAGCGTCATCTACCACACTCATGTATTCCTCAGTCTTCTTGTAAAACTTCTTTAGAGTCTTTGGTTTCTTCATCTTAAGCCACTTTCCAAATTCTTACTTCTTATCGATGGCCCCTCTCAGGGCTGCCAGCAAATACCAAGGTTCTGGTTCTATGACCTCCGCTGCTGCAGCATTGAAACGTGTAAGGAAAGCTCTGATGGTTTCCCCATGCTTTTGTTCCATTTCGCTGAGCGACATCACATCCCTTGCCTTGGTGGTCTGTACTCGGATTTGATCTTAGAACCTCCTTGCTAGATCCGCAAACTGATCGATACATCTAGGTGGAAGTCTGGTGAACCATAGCGAGACCACACCTTCTAGGCACACGGGAAAGTATAAGCACTTGATTTCGTCGGTAGCCCGAGCTCTATTCATGTGCTGGTCGTACTTGAACAGGAAAATGGTTGGATCTCCAGCTCCGTTATAAGGCGCTATTGCTGGTGGTATAAATTTCTTCGGGAATTTTGCTTGACGGATTTCCTCTGTGAATGGGATTTTGTTGGGAGAAAACTCCCATTCTTTCTCCTCATCCTCTCGAGCTGCCTTCCCCTTCATTACTCACTGGATTAGGTCTGCGATGCGCCTTTCACCGCCTGTTTGTTCATCAGGATCGATGTTGATGTTCTTATCAGCGCGACCATGGTTTAAGCTTCGGCACCTTGCATCCTTCTTGAGGGAGGTTACGTTGGTGCGACCCATCACACGTTCTTCTTTGCACTATGGAGATCTGACTTTAGGATGCTCAACGCCGGCCTCTCCACTGTCTCTCACTAGGCTATGAGGTTGTCTAGGGTCTAAGGTTGATGAGCCCTCTTTTTCATCAGCATTAGCCACAGTATTTGGTGGTAACAAATTGGCTTGACCATTGGTTAGGACATCAAACCTTTCCATTACCATCTTTGCTGTACTATTCATTTACTCGTTCAAGACGGTTACAACCACATTCAATTCATCTCGCGTTACAGATGGCCCAGAGGTTTCCCCAGCCCCATGATCCTAGATTTGAGGTGTAGCTTCGTCAGCATTACCATCCTCATTGACCGCAACGACTTTAGTAGATTTGCCGCTTTTCTTTGATCCAACCATGATTTCAAAGGAGAAAACAATTTTGGGATGTTTTTACTACTGAACTTACAAAAGGAATTTATGAACACGGTCCCACGGTGGGCGCCAAAATGTTTACACCAAAAATGGTCTAAACACCCAAGGTACTAAATTGTACTTCACCAATTTGGTAAGAAATAAATGGAACCGTGTTTAATCAGTAATAAAAAGTGAAAAAATACGAGAAAAGTAAAGTAAGACGAGATTTAGAGTGGTTCAGCCGTTAATGGATAAAAAAGAACGATACATTTTTTTCTTTCCTATTAAGGAAAGAAAATGTTTTTTTCGATAACGATAACGATAAAGAAAAAAAGATATAAGATATAGAGGAAATGTACTATGTTATATTTATATTTATTATATACTATTAATATAATTAAATAATTCTGAATCGTGGATACATATGTATTCTAAATATACAAAAATTACTGCTCGGTCCAGGATCATGGGGTCTTTTTCTATCAGATAGGAAGGGCTGTTGCACAAAATGTACTTCTAAGTAATTGCCCCATAGATCCTATATCTATCTATATGAAGAAGAAATCGTGTAAGGAAGGAGATTCCTATTTGTACAAATGGTACTTCATCCACTATGAAGGTGATTTCCTGTCTTATAACGAAAATTACAAAGTACATCAACTCTCCCTTTTCATACATTTCTATACCCGCTCAATATACCATCATTAATATATTTCAATCTAAGGAATTATACAAGAGAATAGTGGAATTTGAGGAGAAGAAGGATGGATGAATGATTGAGAAGAGAGATGTCTTCGTTTTCCTTCAACGTAAGATTGCGCTTGACGCCATAGCCGAATCTGTGGCTGAGGATGAAGTTCGACAGCACTTCGTGGTTTTTTGAAGCCGATGCCTTTTACGTTGGTAGCCATGGTGTATTTATAAGTGAACTTCCCTTGATAAATGAGCTGGAATCCGTTTATTCATGCTGTGGATCGTTCATTTTGTTAATTACGACCATGTCATTGGCTAGTTGTAGCTAGCTGTAGCCAGCTGTTCGTGGCTGTATCCAGTTATCATGTGCGGGCGGCTCGTTGGAACGAGTATCTTGAATAGCTGAGCGAGTCCATGTAAGCGAGCGTCCTGTGAGCGCTTTGGGAGATTTTGTAAGAGCGGAACGCGGGTCTGGAGTTGATTCTCCTTTGTTTCTTGTGCGACCGTCCTTCTCGGTTCGAGGGTGCTCGCCTTTTGCCGCCTTTGTATGGAGCTGTTTGGCTTCATAGTTATGTTATAAGGTCGCTCCCGTTTATGTTGAACGGGCGACCGGCTTTATTTCGATGTTCGAGCGGTTCTTAGGATATAAGACCTTTATCTTTATCGGGTCGCACTTCTCATAATATGTTATGCTGTTATCTTCGGTCGCATTAGTTGACTTGGCCTACCTTGGGTTTGATATTTGGATCTTGCTCTGTGTGGTTGCGTCGTGCACGGCCGACCCTGGTGATAGCCGTCTTGTACCCTTTACTCAATATGCATATGAATTTTTAGGGACCAACACTTGATTTTAAAACCAGAAAGTAAATAGTACTTTCCTGAATTCGATATAATCGAATTCGACGTATAACTCTCTTTCGAGTAATCTCTATTCGAGTAACTCTTCTCGAATAACTTATATTTGATTAACTATTTTCCGAGTAACTATATTCGATTAATTCTCTTTTGAATAACTTATATTCGATTAACTCTCTCTCTCTCTCTTCGAATAACTTATATTCAATTAACTCTCTTCGAATAACTTATATTCGATTATCTCTCTTTGAATGACTTGTATTCGAATAACTTATATTCGATTAACTCACTCTCTCTCTCTCTCTTCGAATAAGTTATATTCGATTAACTCTCTTCGAATAACTTATATTCTATTATCTATCTTCGAATGACTTGTATTCGATTATCTCTCTTCGAATGACTTGTATTCGATTAACTCACTTCGAATATATGAATAACTTATATTCACTTAACTCATTTCGAATAACTAATATTCGATTAACTAATATTCGATTTAACTCTTATTTGATTAACTCTATTCGAATAACTAATATTCAATTAACTAATATTCAATTAACTAATATTCAATTAACTTTATTCGAATGACTAATATTCGATTAACTCTATTCGAATGACTAATATTCGATTAACTCTATTCGAATGACTAATATTCGGTTAACTCTAATCCGATTAACTCTACACGATTAAATCTTATTCAAATTCCCATTTCAATTTCCTATTTCAAAACCCAAATTTCTTTTATAAATGTTTTAATTTATAAAATATTCATTTTAATCCATTATTCACGTCGAATGTGAAAAATATTTCTTTTATATAATCCATTAAGTTTGATTTCATATTTTAAAATAATATCTCATTCCCAAATTCTATTTATACTTCGATTTATGGAATTATTCATACGAAACCCCTTTTTATTCCTAACACTTAAATCTCATTTTTAATTCCCTCTATAAATGTTGAGTTCACATTTTATTAAAAATATCAGTGTTCAAACTGATTTCTGTTTCTCTATATAAGTTCATACTTATATATCCCATTTATCAAATGATAAACATTTTATTTAATTTATAGAACATTATTTATAAATTAATCTTCTCAATTTATCTGTTAAAACATATTTTTATTTAATATCTATTTTAAATAAAAATCTTAAATTTCTTATATAACTCGAAATCTCCTTTGTATAATTCTATTTATTTTCCAAAATATTTTCTTTTATAATATCAGTTGATTTTATAAATTCCTTTATTTCAATATACACATTGAAATCTTCCTTTTATATAAAATCCTTCGATTTATATAATAATTTTTTTCAATAAACTTATTGAAACTTCCCTTTCTCATCACAGGATTTCTAATGTGTTGGCTAGCTTTTTGACCTAGCCACCAAAGTCCAAAAGCAAAGGAAATATGAGTCTTTAGGGGTCCGACCCCTCGAGCATTCGATCGTGGTCATATCGTCACCCCCGAATCGTGACACTCCCCCGGATCGCTGCGCCAGTATGCGACCCGATCGCCCCTCGTAGCCTCGATCCGATCTGTACCTGTAGCCACAACCCGTCCTCTCCTCTTCACCACGAGGCGATCCGATTCCAGATACCAAGTTGAAGGTCAAGACCGATTCATTCACGATCCGAGAAGGCAGGATCTCGCGACACCTGTCCATAACTGTCATATTGACCAATTCTTCCTTAAGCTACGAACCAGTCCGAGATCCTCGGGATGTGGGCCACGTATGACCGCGATCCGCCAGAAGAAATCAGCTATAAATAGCCCAGAACTTGGCATTTTTCAGGATCTTTTGGCAGTTTTAAGGATTGATTCCACCATTACTGTCATACCACTATTTCTTACCAGATTTACTTCGAGATAACTGAGAGAAATCGTAATTGTAAAAGTGAGTTTGAGAGAAATCATTGGTTGTACTAGCATCCAAAGTATAATCAATAGCATATAAAGTGGACGTAGGCTCGTTAACACCGAACCACTATAAACCGTGTGTGTTTTCTGCTTTTTCCTCATTTTTCAGTTATAATTCCCTACGAATCAGAACAATTTGGGTGTTAGAGCCAAATTTTTATCTAACATTTTGGTGCTTTCACTGAGAAATCAATTTCTCAGCATATTGGATTGTTGCTCCGTTGTTTGGATATTCAAGTCCGAAGGAAACAGTCCCGAAATTTCACTGTTCAAATTTTTGAAGATTCCAACGGCATCTGATATCATGGCCGGAAAGAAGTCTTAGGAAGTACGAGCTTCGCAGGCGATTGAAGTCGCGAATGAAGCAGTTGAAGAAAGTGTACATGAGCAGGTTGAGGAGGGCCTCGCGGATCGCGGTGACATAGGAGCGGACCGATCTGGACGTGGCGTCACGAACCAGTCTGAAGGGGGCGCCACGATCCGAACTGAAGGGGTCGTCACTCGATCCCACGACAACGCCGCGAACCCTCCCCCTAATGATACCACGATCCGACCCCAGGGGGGCGCTACGAGCCACAGACACAGGTCCACTGCGATCCGAAGTGATGACCAGACTACTACTCAACCTGGAAAGGAGGTTATGGCTCGCTCTTCCCGTCCCGGTACCTCTGTTCGACCTGGCTCAAGTTCTCTGCGCATAAGAGAAAATGTTGATGATCAATATGACCCCTCTGCTCCGGTCACTGAAGGAGATCTCTCTCGCTTCTTTGAAATGTGGGATAGGCTGTTTGATGAATTAGTTGCTTAAAGGCAGCAAAACTCTGTGTTGCGACAGAACTTAACTGCTATGGATAGAAGGATCGATGATCTCGCAAGGCAAAGAATAGTCCCAGTTCGTCCTCTCACCCCAGAGTACTCTTCTTCATCAGAGGAATCGCCAAGACCTCCGCGGCGACCGTATGAGAGGGCTGAAAACATAGAGCAGCTCCGACTCGGAACCCTGCCATCACAAGAGGAAGAGACACTTGGTGTAGGACCTTTAGACCGCAACTTGAATAATCGTGCCGCAACTCCTAGAGCTCGAGTTGTGGACAATCCTGTTGAGAATAGACCACCTCAGCCCCTTTGCCGTACAAATACTCATGGTAACAGGGGGCAACGAAGCCCAATCCGAGCTCCAGATTTCGTGGTTGTTCCTAGAAGAGAGATCGGAGAATTCCACCGAGCGAGAAGCGCTGATCCCGAGCCTCCGATGACCAGTGCAAATGTTGCAGCTATGGTCCATCAAATCCTGGAAGATAGCCGTGACAAAGGAATGAAGATTGGGGGATTGACCGCAATCACACCCCTTTTACTGATGACATTCTAGACGTAACATTCCCGAGGCGCTTCAACATGCCTCAGATGAACCGTTACGCGGGTAGATCTGATCCAATCCAACATCTAATGAGATATTCTTGGTCAATGACTGCTGCCGCAGCCTCTGACGCTGTAAAGTGCAAAGCATTCCCTATATTCCTGGAGGATGTAGCGTTATTATGGTTTACTCACTTACCAGCAAGATCGATTTCCAGTTTCAGGGAGTTGAGTGAAAGGTTCGTGGAACAGTTCTGCATTTATGCACAGAGGACAAAGAGTGTGATTGATCTGTTCCTTGTCAAACAACGACCAGGCGAGAGCTTGAGGATGTATCTGGATCGTTTCAACCTAGCCGCCACTGAAGTCAAGGATCCCCATGAGCCTACTGTTGTGGCATCCCTGATTGATGGGGTAGATAAAGATACTGAATTTGGGAGATACCTGGCCGGCAAGCCACCTCATACTAGAGAACTGTTCTACGAGAAAGCAAACGTACGCTTACGTCAGGAGGAGGTATATGCTAACCAGAAGATGAAAATGGCAAATAAGGAGAAAATCCAAAGTAATGTGGCCATCAAGCAAACCGGAGACAACTCGGGGAAGGTTGAAGTCAATGTTGGAAACCGAAACCAGGGCGGCGGCCACCAGTCAGGAAACAATGGTAACAGCAGTAATGGCAATAATCGAAAGAGAAATCGGGGGAACGACTCCCAGAGAAGGACCCGTCCCAGGTCTTTCGAAAATTATACGCCAATCTATGATACTTTGGAGCATATCTTCGTAGACTCATACAACGTTCTCCAACATAAAAGGCCTACTCCAAGAGATTCGACGGAGAAAGAACGTGAGACGGGGAAGTTTTGTCTCTTCCATCAGACTCACGGCCACTCTACAAATGAATGCCATCATCTGAGAGACGTAGTTGAGAGGCTGCTCCGGGAAGGGAAATTGGATGAGTACAGGGTGACTCCTAGAGACAGGGGGCAAACTATTCAGACCCCGAACCAAAACCAGAATCAACCAACTGCCAGGCCAACTGTCCAGCAAAAAGGAAAGGATCTTGATATCAATACCATAATCGGAGGGTTTCACCTAGCCGGGCATAGTTTCAAGGCGATGGATCAGTACGTAAACGCGACAAAGCAGCATCTTGAGGTAGGAGAGTGTAGCCACCCTGAGGACAATGTCCTGGTAAAACAGCAAAAGATGATGTCAGATGATGTCATTTTCCGCGATCGAGAGAGTATTGGAGTCCACGCTCCACCCGAAGATCCATTTGTAATCACAGTTCCTATTGGCCCGGCCACTGTTCATAAAGTTTTAGTGGATAACGGGAGTTCAGTCAACATTCTATTCAAAAAGACGTTCGATCAAATGAACCTTGAATTGAAAGATTTAAAGCCGTGTGAAGGATGGATCTGTGGATTTAACGGAGCCTCAACTGCTCCAATGGGATATGTAGAGCTGCCGGTAACACTTGGGAAAGGAGAACGCCAGAGAGTGAGAATTCTTCCCTTTGTGGTTTTGGGTATTGAATCGCCTTATAATGCCTTCTTGGGCCAACCTGCCCTAGCAAAGTTTAGAGCTTGTATAGCTCCCTGGTGCTTGTTATTGAAGTTTCCTACGGAAGTTGGTGTTGGTATAGTCAGAGGAGATCAGGTTGTCGCACGAGCATGTTACATTGCAGAGCTAAAGCTACTCCGTAAAGGAATAGGTATAGAAACTAAAGACGCTGCTTCCCCCACAAGGGAGGAGACGTCATAGCAATTAAAAAGAATGGCTATGGGTGAGTCGCCCAGAGAACTGCCCGAAGATATAGATCCCAGAGAGGACGAAGAGACTGGGGGCAGAATGGCGGCTCCCAACGAAATGACTGTAGATGTACCGATCGATGATAGTAACCCAGAGAAGGTCCTGAAGATTGGATCCCAGTTGGATCCAGTTCGAGCTAAAGAACTGACGGATTTCCTGAAAGATAACTTGGATGTATTTGCTTGGACCCACGCGGACATGTGTGGGATATCTCCATCAATCATGAGTCACTCATTAAGCATTAACCCAAAGCATCCCCCTGTGAAACAAAAAAGGCGAATGCTGGGCCCAGAGAGGTCTGCGGCCTTGAAAGAAGAAGTTGAAAAGCTAAGAAGTAACGGATTCATCAGAGACTCAACCTACCCAGATTGGATTTCAAATCCAGTTTTGGTGAAGAAGGCCAATGGGAAGTGGCGTACGTGTATTGATTTTTCGTATTTGAATAAAGCCTGCCCAAAAGATAGCTTTCCGTTACCCAGAATTGATCAGTTGGTAGATTCAACGGCGGGTCATGAGCTTCTCTCTTTCATGGATGCTTATTCAGGATATAACCAGATCCCTATGCATGTCCCAGATCAAGAACACACTAGCTTCATTACGGATCTGGGATTATACTGCTACATGGTAATGCCTTTTAGTTTGAAGAACGCAGGCGCTACATATCAACGATTAGTGAACAGAATGTTCTATAACCAGATTGGGAAAACGATGGAGGTATACGTTGACGACATGTTGGTTAAGTCCAGACAATCATCCAATCACACTACAGACTTGGCAGAGATGTTTGGTATCCTTCGAAAGTATGGGATGAAACTCAACCCAACGAAATGCTCATTTGGGGTTGCCTCCGGGAAATTATTGGGATTCATTGTCAGCTCGCGTAGGATTGAGATTAATCCAGACTAGATCGCAGCAATCAGAGGCATTCAAGAGCCTAGACAAATCAAAGATGTGCAAAGCCTTGCAGGGAAAGTAGCAGCATTAAGCAGATTCATCTCTAGAGCGACAGACAAATGCATTCCATTCTTTGAATTGATAAAGCAAGGAAAACGCAATTTTAGATGGACTCATGATTGCATAGAAGCATTTCAGAACCTGTTGAATCATCTAAAGAGGCCTTCTATATTGTCTAAGCTAGTGGACCACGAGGATTTATTCGTGTACTTAGCAGTGTCGTCCCACGCGATCAGCTCAGCATTAGTGAGAGAAGAAGACAAGGTTCAAAGGCCAGTGTACTACGTGAGTAAAAAATTGGCGGCAGCTGAGTGCAATTATCCGAGGATAGAAAAGCTGGCGTACAGTTTATTGATTGCATCTAGGAAGCTTCGACATTATTTCCAAGCTCATCCTATCACCGTGTACACTGATCATCCGCTCAAGAAAGTTCTACAGAGACCAGAAGCTTCTGGGAGATTGCTCAAATGGAATATTGAATTGAGTCAATTTGATCTGAATTTTCAGCCCCGACGATCGATACGGGGGCAAGTGCTGGCAGATTTCATAGCAGAATTTACTGTCCCGGAGGATGACATAGTAAATGAAGAGGCTGAGCCGTTAACTACAGTCACAACCAAGCGAGTGATTAATTTCATTGTTAGGAACATTATTTGTCGGTTTGGGATCCCGAAGATCGTCATAACTGACAATGGAACCCAATTTGATAGCGACGAGTTCAGGGACTTCTGCCAGAAGTACCACATCGAGAAACGGTACACCTCTGTGGCACATCCGCAGTCGAACGGACAGGTCGAAGCAGCAAACAAAGTGATTAAGTCCATTATCAAAAGAAGATTGAAGCGGGCCAAAGCCATGTGGGTCGATGAATTACCCTTGGCATTATGGGCCTATAGGACAATGTATAAATCGGCGACAGGCCATACCCCCTTCTCCCTTGCTTTTGGAGCGGAGGCAGTCATCTCGGTTGAGCTAAAAGTACCATCTCACCGAGTCACTTACTACGATCCGATGACTAATAATGAGTTGCTCCTTGAATCCCTAGATACAATAGAGGAGAAGAGGGATGAGGCAGACCTGCGTGCCTTGAGACACAAGCAACAGGTCGCTAGATACTACAACAAAAGGGTTCGATCCCGAACCTTTGAACCCGGAAATTTGGTTCTGAAGCGTGTCTTTCCACCCCCAACTCATATGGGTGCGAAGTGGGAAGGACCATACTCCGTTCTACGAAGGCTTTATAATGGAACCTTCAAGCTAACAACTATAGATGGAGAATGTAACACCCCTCTCGAAAAGCTAACACAAAGATCTTTTAGCACAGTGGTTAGTGCGTGGTGTTGCTTTCCGGGAGGTCGGGGGTTCGAATCTTGCGGGTGTCATATTTGGTATCAGAGCCTGTACCCAGCCGGAATTGTGTGTGTAATGCTGCGGATATCAGTTGGTGTGGTACTGATGCAGGTTACACACACAACGCCTGGGTGGTGAGTGATATGAGCCAACGAGGACGTTGGGCTCTTTATGGGGGCTAGTATGTAACACCCCTCTCGAAAAGCTAACACAAAGATCTTTTAGCACAGTGGTTAGTGCGTGGTGTTGCTTTCCGGGAGGTCGGGGGTTCGAATCTTGCGGGTGTCATAGAGAAGAAATCCCCAGAGTGTGGAATGCCCAACATTTGCGGCCCTATCTGACGTAAAGTTGTCAGATTTATCCTTTTGTTTCATAGGACCATGTAAAAGGCATGACTTGCCTAGAATAGTCCAATGTTTTGAGCAAAGGATTATTAAGTGGACGTAGGTCATGATTCGACCGAACCACTATAAAAATATTGTGTGTCGTTTACCTTTATTTGCACTATTATTTATTTGCTCTTCTATCTTTATAAAGTTTGCTGTAAAACCATACAGCGATCACAGAAACGTGTAATTCTAAGAGCCTTCGATCAGAATGGAGAGTAATCCGTAGCTAGAACGCTGAAGGTACAATAAACTGAATCACACCATTGATTGCACTCTAACTCTCCAGAGCCGAGAGAGAACATAAAGGACGCGAAAATAACGTCCACATGGCAAGGTGACGCACCATGATAAGAACCGCCTTGATAGAACTCTAACCTTGGCGACTGCCAGGAGAGTATAAAAGCGTCTATGATTAAGCGCTGAGAAAGAGCTCTTACCCCGCTGAAGGATCGGGGGGCGACTGAACAGCTGAGCTCGAACTCTAACCTTGGCGACCGCCGGGAGAGTATAAAAGCGTCTATGATTAAGTGCTGAGAAAGATCTCTTACCCCGCTGAAGGATCGGGGGGCGACTGAACAGCCGAGCTCGAACTCTAACCTTGGCGACCGCCGGGAGAGTATAAAAGCATCTAGGATTAAGCGCTGAGAAAGAGCTCTTACTCCGCTGAAGGATCGTGGGGCGACCGAACAGCTGAGCTCGAACTCTAACCTTGGCGACCGCCAGGAGAGTATAAAGGCGTCTATGATTAAGCGCTGAGAAGGATGCTGGAGACTCAGCATCCCCAGAATTTCTGCCCCGCTGAAGGATCGGTGAGCGGATCAGGGTACGAGTTCGAACTTTAACCCGCTGACGAATCAGGAAAGTATAGAGGTACACGATGATGCAAAAGAAATAAACTTTCATTCATAAATAGCAAGCTTACAAGATAAAGAGGAACCTAAACAAAACTGAGGGCCATTCTCACAATTACATTTCATGGCCAGTGGAAAGCCTAAAAACGAAATACGGACAAACGACCACATCCTACTTATGCTTGGGAGACGGCTTGGATTTTTTCTCCTTCTTCTGCTGTTCCAGCTCCGCCTTGCCAGCATCAGATTGATCACTCTTCTTTCTTTTTCTTTTGTCAATAAGGGGAGATGAGGGATCATCAGAAGACTGGGAAGCAAGCTGTTTGGTAATTGATTTGGGTTGGAGTTTTAGTACCTACCCAGTTTTGGGATTAAACTCTGAGATCGGAGGTACATTCAAAGGCTCTTGCTCATCTTTTTTCATGGCCAGCTGTTTGTCTTGCCTAGCCTTCCTTTCAGCCAAGGTTTCCTCATCATCGCCTCTGATTTCTTTGGTAATGGTGACTTCCTCTTCATCGTCTTCGTGGTGCCCGTCCATATATCTCAAAGCCTCGATGGGCTCAGCATCTCGGGAAATATCAGCACTGGGTGCGAGAATGACTTTCTCCATTGTCGCACCTTCGGACTGCTTTGGAGCGTTAGCACTAGCACTTGGCGGGATGTCAATCTTCTCCGCCTTTGTCTTTTTCTCAGCATCCTTATCGGCTGGCCCGCCACCTGTAACATGAGAAACAAATGTTATTTCAGGAGAGAATGCGGTTTGCTCAGTTGATTGTTCGGCAAGACGGCGACAAGTGACGATTGCTTTGACAAATTGTGGAGAGAATATAGAGATACCTTCCGCTGATCCTCCATCCAAGCTAGCAGCGGAAGCTCAGACAACTGGAGGAGTCGGACCCAGAGGAATCAATGGATCATCGGGACTGTATTCCTCAATTTCGGAGGCCTTGGGCTCTGCAGCTGAGCTCGAGCCTTCTTCAATTTTATTTTTGCCCTTGGCCAGAGTTTTCTCCTTATCCATCTCTTCTTGGAGTAAGTGTTTGTCTTTCTCTAAATCCTCGGGTTCGTTATCCTTAAGAATGGTTCGCATCAGCTCATTCTCATCAATCTCATCGACTCCTAATCGCCGTTTCTCGCCCTGGACGATTGCATCCCATATGTTGGCTAAGGTGACATGGTAGTCCGGGATCCAGGAAATGTTACGGGTCTTGATGACCTGGCCAAGGAAGTCAAACAGCATTTCTTCGAATCCTTCAATATCTTTCTCCCTCTCGAGGAGCTTTTCATTAGAAGCAGTAGCCATTTCAATGGCACTTTCCACATTATTTTCAGCAAGAACCGCGCGCTTCTCTGCTTGCGCGAGTTGATCATTCAGAATCGCCCTTTCTTTTTCGGCCAGAGCTAAACTATCTTTCAAGCTTGCCTTTTCTTTCTCCCAAGCAGCTTTTTCAGCTTCGAAATGATCCTGTGCTGTTTTCAGTTCGGTGTTGGCCATCTTGAGATCTTCCACCTCCTTCTTTAATGACACACGCTCTTTGCTGTAAGAATTGAGCCCATTATGAAAACGTTGCCTGGCCTCCTCCAGCTCTGTCTTGTAATTTTTAGCATCTCATTGAGCTAATGCAAGCATAGATTGTGCATCTTCCAAGTCCTTTTCCATTTTCACCCTGGCCCTGTCATTGTTATCTATCCTTACTTTGGACCTGTGCGCTTCCATCTCTAGCGTTCGGATAACGTCTGTAAGGTTGACAGCGTGTTTCTTCATCGCCTCATATTGCTTGGCTACATAGCGAACATGTCCGATGACTTCAGTATCCCAATTCCCAGGAACTGGTTCCAGAGCTGGAACGAACATCATCCTCTCGAAGAAGATATTGAGGAATTGTTCTCGTAATTTCCCCATCTTAGCCTGAGCCTCAGGACCATGGACATAGTCTCATGCCCCGGGGGCACTTAAACTTTGTTGACTGGAGGGGACGATGTCAGTTTTCTCCTTCTCAGAATCCTTGTTTGGATCCTTGTTTTTATCCTTAGGCTCGTGGTGTTTTTTGGATGATCTGCTGTGAGACGGCGCGCTCTTCGGAGGAGTTAAGTCTTTGGGAAGTTGTTTTCCCCCTGTAGGTGGCACTGGATGACTATGGGGCTTTCCAGAGGTTTGTTTTGACGAAGATCTGGACCGTGAAGAATGAGGCTTGTGAGAATCCCAGGACCAATGGCTATCTCCCCCTCGGTTGCTGCTACGAGCACGCTCAGGATCTGAACAAAGACTCGGGGTGCCCGCACGAAGGGAACGATAAGAATAAGATTGTCTACGAGTCATCCTTCCTGCAAATGAAACAAGCATATATTAGAACTATGAACAACAATAGTGTAGAAAGTGCTGTGGTGAGCGGTGCATGTGATCTGTGCATCCCATATAATCCCCTAACGGACCAGGGCCCAGAGCTAGGCTCGTCTGTGTAGTTTCTTTTTCTCCAACGGGGCCATTCGCTTCCTCGGAGGAAAGAAAGAATGGTTCCTCATCGAAGTCTTTATGAGAGTAAATGGCATCTGGCAGAGGAATCTTGTTTAGTTCCCCTATTATCTGCTCCTCCGTGAAATCATCATGAACGACGGGATCGACCGGCGGTGAAGCTCTTGAGGGAGAATGCTCTTTAGAGGCCGGAATTTTTTTAGGCTCGTCAACCCGGATCTCATCTCCCTTATACATATTCAGATCTTCATCGTCTTGATCAATGAGCGGTGAAGGACTCTTGTGGAGTCTAGTTGTTTCTGTAGCCCGTGAGGTTCCCTCTCCCCCAACCAGAGGCACATATTTATAAGATATGCCGTCCTTGCCCCGTCCGAATCTTATATCTAGAAGACGGTGCTTGTGAAGATTCTCGTCGGTGAGACACAGCTTTATTCTCAAGAAATCTGATTCGCTTTTGAGAAGACGAGATAATCGGTTTTCATACACCGAGCCTTTTGTCTTGGGGAAAGTATGATCTGCATGGAGAAAAGAAACATGTGAGCGTCTTGATTATTTAGTCAAGTCACCAATCTGGAGAATTAAAATCCACTTGCTTTAAGCCATCTTCGTGCGCATCCCGCCTACAGTTTTATGTAAAACCAATCGGCTTTGGGATCCCCTATATTGCTGTAACCGTCAGTTACGACCTTTCTGTTGACTACTGATTCAAAGAAGGATATATTTGGAGTTGCCTTGGAACGATGCTTAAAAAGGTAATAGAACTTTAAATCCTTAAAGGTAAGCTCAGTCCCCAGAACTTCTGGATACGCAACGGATAAAGTGTATAGAGATGCATAAGCATTGGGGTGGAGCTGCATTGGAGCAATACGCAACCGCCTTAAAGTTTCGACGACGATTGGCGGGAACGGAGGAATAGCGCCTACCATACACATCAATCTACTAATGGTCATGTACCCAGCTGGGGCAGAATTAGGTCTATCATCCTTGCCTGGAGTTTTGACATCATCCCAAGATATTCCGTGCTTCAAGCATAGTTTCCGAATCTTGGTGTCGTCCAATTTGGAAGCCAGACAATTAGTGAACTTGTCTATACCCTTAGCTCCCGGAAGTTCATCAGGAGCCCGATCGTCCGCCTCTTCGGAGGATGTATCGTCTGAAGACATTGATTCCGCACCAGAGTCCATTTTGTAGTCAGGATCGGACTTATCCCGATCTGAGGTTGAGGGAAGCACGTTGGGTTCATGATGCGCTGATGTCTCTGGTTCAGTGCATTTCTCTGTCATCTCAATCACTTGTTTATCTGATATAGCTGTGTTGGCAAGTATAACGAATTAGAATACAACTACCCTTCCCCCGTGTGTGCAAGTGCAAGTGTGTGCATGTGTATGCATTAAGGAAAAGCATAAAGATAATAAGATCATCGAGATTTCATTCATTGTCCACTATCAAGTTAAACTGTTGTTCAGTCCAGAAAGTTCGTCTCAAAGGCTCTAACCTAACTTACCATGGGTGTATTAAAGTTAAGTCGCGTTGTTTGTGTAGCAAGTAAATCAGATCGCACAACTCCTCGAATCGCATGTCTCCTCGGATCGCATGTCTCCTCGGATCGCAAGACAGGGGTCGGATCGCGAAGCATCTACGGATCGCGAAGCAAACACAGACTTGTAGAAAAAACATCAACTCGAGTAAGAGCGCTGGATCGTGGAAATCGGAGGGATCGCTCTAACCTCTCGCGATTCGCCTCGATCATCTCGATCCGAACCGACATTTCAACATGGAAGCATTCGTTCATCCTCCTCGATCCGATCCGTCCCTGCTACCACGACCCGATCTCCGAATTCCACTGCCTCGTCATCACCACGATCCGATCCAGCCTCCTTCTTCTTCTCCTTCGATTCTCCTCCCTACTCACGAAACCAGTACCACCTCTCTCCCAAAAGTCACAGTTTTCACAAAACTCCACCAACTCTTCACTCAAACTAACTGAAACTCAAGTAAAACGAAGATAGAGACGCTAGACTATGTTTTTTATGACATTACCTTTCTTAAAAGTGAAGAAATTTGGGTTTTTCTCTTTTGAAATCGGAAAAGATATGGGTTTGGTCAGAGCTTCAGGCGGCGGATCGAAGAGAGAAGAAGAAGAGAAGAAGGAATAGAGGTCGGGTTTATATAGGTGGGTTCATGACCGTTAATCTTCCCTTTTTTGTCTCGATCGAACCATGGGGGCCTGGTGGGCCACGAGTCCAAGCCCATCGGAGAAAGGGGGCGCGGCCTGCTTCACTGAAGACCCATCTGAATGATGGATCACGACGAGCCTCCTTTCCACGATCCGCACCACATAACGACGATCCGAACCCAATAACGATCATTAATAGAAGAATATGAACGAAGTTTAAAGGATTAAAAAAAATTTACTCGACAATCTTGTGATGAAATCTCCAAAAGATCGCAGAAAATAAGGTTATCTGACGAATAAAGAAATAATCGATGGTATATCTGGATATATATACTAATCAGGGAATGCAACTCTTTAAAACGACACGTCGATACGAACGAACGGGTACGACCTTTGATTCGCATCACTTCAGGAAAAGACAGTTCAAAAATTTCGAAGCATGTTCCATCCTCGATAAAACATACTTCGAGGGGGCAAAATGTTGGCTAGCTTTTTGACCTAGCCACCAAAGTCCAAAAGCAAAGGAAATATGAGTGTTTAAGGGTCCGACCCCTCGAGCATTCGATCGTGGTCATATCGTCACCCCCGAATCGTGACACTCCCCCGGATCGCTGCGCCAGTATGCGACCCGATCGCCCCTCGTAGCCTCGATCCGATCTGTACATGTAGCCACGACCCATCCTCTCCTCTTCACCACGAGGCGATCCGATTCCAGATACCAAATTGAAGGTCAAGACCGAGTCATTCACGATCCGAGAAGGCAGGATCTCGCGACACCTGTCCACAACTGTCATATTGACCAATTCTTCCTTAAGCTACGAACCAGTCCGAGATCCTCGGGATGTGGGCCACGTATGACTGCGATCCGCCTGAAGAAATCAGCTATAAATAGCCCAGAACTTGGCATTTTTCAGGATCTTTTGGCAGTTTTAAGGATTGATTCCACCATTACTGTCATACCACTATTTCTTACCAGATTTACTTCGAGATAACTGAGCGAAATCGTAATTGTAAAAGTGAGTTTGAGAGAAATCATTGGTTGTACTAGCATCCAAAGTATAATCAATAGCATATAAAGTGGAAGTAGGCTCGTTAACGCCGAACCACTATAAACCGTGTGTGTTTTCTGCATTTTCCTCATTTTTCAGCTATAATTCCCTACGAATCAGAACAATTTGGGTGTTAGAGCCAAATTTTGTTCTAACATAATGATATTCAAAATACCCAATAACAGTGATCAATGTCATTCAAACACACATAATCAATAACGGATTATATATCACATCATATATCACAATATATGAAAAACAGTAACATAAATGTTGAGGAATCCATTCGGATCCCTCCAACCGGTTTTCCCGCATCCACAGATGTTAAACAACATAATATAACATCGATTTAATTTCAATATGGAATATTTTGATAAACAGAATCAATATTGATTAACGATTTAAATATATACCGTTATCTGTAATTTCAACCAATTAACTAGCAGTTCATCCAAACAATCAACATTCAACAATCAATTATCATTACTAGATTATATTTATAAAAATATAAATTGATCAAAGTTAGTGAGATTTGCTCACTTTGGACGATTATCGTTAAATAACGATAATTGTCGGTTGATTCTGACGGACGTTTTATTTTTCCATAAATGGAGACAAGCTCCAAATCACTCTAAACTAGTTCCATGTTGTGTCCCTCATCCATATGATCCTGACGAATTTTGTTTCATACAGTTTCGATAACGTATGACAAAGTTATGCTTTATACAAATTTAATACACTATTTAATTAAATAAAACTTTAATTTATTTATAGAATTGGGCCTCACCCCCTTAATCCTGGTCCAACCGCACTACTTCAAAGCCCATGACTTGCTTCAAAAGCCTTCTTCACCGTAAACTCCATCTTCAGTTCGAATAAGAGAAAAACCAATCATCATTTTCGCCATTTCTAGCTCCAACCGCACCCCCAATCTTTAAGGAAAACTCAAACGAACCTCGCCAGGCTTCTTCCCTTCTCCTCCTCCTTAACTTCATCACCATGAATCCATTTCCGCGCTTCCTTTCCCAAATGCGTCGAATAGCAGCCTCGCACCCCTACTATAAATCACTGACAACCATTTTTTTCAAATTCCACAAAAAAATGCCAATCAACTCTATTTCACATCCTCGACCCAAAACTAATAACAAAATCGTGAATTAAAGCTCCAATGTTCACTGATTTCAAACCCTAGCACTGCTGTACATATTTGCACTGATTTCAGGGGATGTCGAAACCTACAAAATGGGTATCACAATGAAGCTGAGATCGAAACAAACTCAGATATACAGCTTTCATGATTTATAGAATTTTCTTGGATTTGTTTTGGAATTTTGAATCACCCAATTTTTGTTTTCTCTTTACTGAAGGAGATGGCGGACATTGTGTTGACCGTAGAAAAAGGTAAGTTAGGGTAAGGATAGTTAAGGGTATTTATAGGAAGAGGGGTTGCTTAAAAACTAAGCTACATATTTTTTTTTTTATTTTTTATTTTTCTTATTTACCACTCTAAAAATTTCTATGATCACACACAATATCCAAAAATCATGAAAATGGGCATGCAGCTAGAGTTTGACATTACGGCCCAACGAAACTTGTTTCGTCGAATTCCGAGTCTGTTTGCTCACACAGCGTATTTTTATAGGTCAAATTATCGACTATTTTTCACATTAAAATTCCGCATGGCCACATACTAATTCCAAAAATCACGAAAATTGAAATCTAACAATAATTTGATATTACATATTTTATAAAAATTAGCTTCGTCAAATTCGGAGGTCGTTTGCAAAAATGGCTATTTTCTGAAGCTCTAAATAGACCAATTTAAACATATTAATATATTTAAAAACAATTTAATTAAATATTAATAAATTAAAATTATCATGTATATATTCACATACAATATCATACAGCTCCAAAATATATAGATCTCGATTTAAAACTCGATATTCCAAATTTCTCGGTTAAATCGATATTCAATTATATAAAAATCCCTTTTATTATATAAATAAAACGTTATAAATTATAAACGAATTCCATAGCGTTTTTCTGGAAATTTGATTTTGAAATAATTATCAATCCAATAGACGAAATCTCAATTTTTCTCTTTCATCAGAAAAATATAGTTCACTAGATCCGTACGTTTCTTGTTTCACAGAAATCCGACTTAAAACGAATTCTGTACGTCCACTTGAAGTTCAAATCGCCAAATTACGAACTGCCGCGACGTTACGAGCTCGATTATAATAAAATTATAATTAATACATTCTAACATCGTTCAAATAATACATTCGTTATTAGAATTCAATTCTAAATTGCATTATACCATATATATGATCAAATTCGCACCATATTGTGAATTAAGCTATTTCTGAATATTTCGGAATTATAATATATTTTATATTATAAATATTAATTAAATATTCATTATTATTAATTCAAGTTATCGATATCGCCCAATCGATATTTAATAATTAAATAAATTAATTATTCAACCGTTAAAAATACAGGATGTTACATTCTCCCCCCTTAAAATAGTCCCATCCCCGAAATTGCTAAGCTAGAAAAATGCTACTAACTCTACTAACTAGATTTAAAATCTTTTGTTTTACTTCTTAATTCAGTTTCGACTGAACCAATTAATTTCCATTAAAATACTAATTTATTTCGACTAACCAAAATTTTCAAAAATTCTGAAAATTTTCTAACACCCGAAATTTTCGAAAAAATTCGCCAGCACCTCCTTCGTACCGTCAATACGTCAAACCACATCTCGCCTCTCTAGACCTTCTCCAATCCAAAAAAAAATCAAATAGCCAAGGAGCTTGCCAATTCGGCTCATAAAACTCATATCCAATATGAAATATAAGCTTGTACCTTTTTGTCGGGCATATCATTATCTCATTTTCATTTGCTGCCAATTCAACATATACAAATGTCATCCCAATTGATTTTCAATCAATTCGTTCTCAATCCAAATCATTCGCTTAACACAAACCAAATTCCATTCAACTCCAATATCAAATTTCAAACTCTTGACTTATCAACTTAATTCCATTCCAGATTATTCTCTAATCAAATCCAGTTTTATTTAAATTTGTTCAAGTTAAATTTTAATTTATTTATTCACTTTTACCATCTCAATCTATTTAACTTCACAAGTTAAATTTAAATTCCAGAATTTAAATTCTTGGGTTTTTTTCAAATCAATTTGAAATCATGATACCAATTCAAAACCTTTGAATTTATAAACAACTTGTTTCCTTAAAACAATTCAAAAAAAAATCTTTTGTAGTAATCCGTCACTTAGAAACTCGAAAATGAACACTGATGATGCAGCTGTCACCATCAGAATCTATTTTCTAGCGATCGAAGTGAGTTCAATACTATAACATTTTCAAAACCATTTCTTAAACCACTTCCATTTTGAAATCAGTTCAAAATATCCTTCCAATGTTTGTAAACAATTTAAAATCTCCCAGGATTTTAAAATTTCATTATACTTAATCCAGATTCATTTACAAACACTTTTCCAATTTCTGCAATTTTAATTCCAATTATGATTTAAATTCAGATTTAATTCATCTGATTCCATATATTACATTCATATGAATTCTGATTGGCTATTTACATAACCATTTCACTTTTTATAATCTCATTCGATTATAATAACAACCAACACAACCAATATACTATTATATTTCCAATATAGATATTTTCTTTATATCAAAATATATTTCGGGTAAAATTATTCCATTTACCCTTTTTTTCAAAACATACAGTGTCGGTTCATCGTACTCGAGTGTTTAGCAACTCCTACCGATACAGTGGATCAAACTGATCGATTAGAACTCATAAACAACTCAACCAATAAATCACCACAATATAAAATTATTTTATATCAAATAACAAATACGCGCTCATATATATACACTCAAACTCAATCTAGGGTATTACTAACCCCATCTCTACCGAGTTACGCCACAGAGCCATGGTATTTACTTAACCTTCAGCTCTGATACCACTGTAATGACCCGGAAAATTTTCGACCTAGAAAATTCGACATAAAACATTATGTCGACCATTCAAGCATCGGAAATACCGAATAGTTAATGAAAGAAAATAGAGGGTGAGAAATAGAAAGAACGAAATTTAGAATAGAAGAAGAAGAAGAACATACATCATCAGAGTAAACACGAATCTCACAGCGGAACGAATAAAATATAACATAACTTGGAAATAAAACCAGTATATGTATACAATAACATTATCAGAGTACAACACTTACAACATGGTGGAAACAACAATACCTATAAAATCCTGAAGCCTCCTGCTCCAAGCTCTCCAAGTATATCTGTAAAATCCCGACTACTTGACTGCCCGTACAAATTTATGCACCCAAGAGTTTAGGGTAAAACAAAACAAATTAAACTCTGGGTCAGTCATGGGACTGGTGTTAATAAACTCCAAACACTTGGTTTAACTTTAAAAATCCTTTTAAAAGAAAGAATAAATCATCAGCCAAATCCACACATAAACATGGATGGTTTTTACCTTACGATAACCCAAACATTCTTTAAAATCAATACTTGTCTGATATTATAATAATGTCCAGATCAAGTAAATAACAATGTAGCAGAACGCTTGCATCTCACGTTCCACGTACATAATATATAATCATGAACCGCGGGCGCTTATTGGATACTGGATTTCCAACTATGACAAGGTATGGAACCACCTTCCGACAATGTATCTCTAGAGGAGAATGCATTGGGTTCAACAAGAACATCTTGCAACCCGACCACACATGACTGACCACTCATTTCACTTAAGTGTATCGAATATATATCACCAACGGTTGGAATCAGCAACCGTCTCCCGATAAGGGACAACATCGATAGATTAAAGAAGGAAATGAATATTCTCTAGAAAGGTGATTATACACCCTAATGGGAGCTACCCACATAGCCATGCTCGCTGCCCGATTTTTGTCATTTCCCAGAGGCTAGAGGCCATAACTTACCTTTTTTAACGTGTCATATCTTCATTTACTTTGAATGTCACATCATCAAACCCGCCAAATCATTTATAGATTTCCCAATAATATCACAGGTATAAAGCTAAGAGAAATGAATTCCTCTGCCACAAAACGTAATACGTTTGAAGAGAAATATATATATATATATATAATCTATTAGGCATACTCTGTTAGACATTCGTCCTTACAAGTTGTCCTGGGACTGGACAAACCGAAGGAATTATTCTGTAAATCCATCTTAGGCAATTTCTACCTAGGATCGCCAGAATAACCCTTGCATAAACACCATCTTCAATTGGCTTCGATATATTTGATTCGAAACGATAAAACCCATACGGAGTGATTTTCAGATAATAAATCTGATCCTGGTCTCTCTATATTGACAACGGAAATGGTCAAAAACTTCGATAGTCGGTGATTTAACTATCAAAGAAAAACATGTGTGCAAACAACGATATTATTTCCAGATGGAAATTCTATCGATCAATCATCATTTATCATTTATCTTCTTTAGTTAATTTATCATTAATTCATTCATTTTCCATTTCCTGTTTCCATATATTCATAGATCCTTATTTTTCTAAATTTAGAAAATATACGTTATTCACATTGGAAAACATTTCCATTCCTTGTTCACGCATTACTACCCTCCCACATCTATAGTTCCTAACGTTAACCTAGCAAGAGAACAACTCCCTAAGTATGACCCCGAAGGTCGAAATCAACATCAAATCGATACTTAGGAAACCATTCAACTTACTAATCTCTAGCCAGTCTCTAATTTTGCTTAACTCCATTTCTTAATTGATTATCAATGAAACATTTCATTTTCTATGCTTAGAAAATATTTCTGATTATATTTGGGAAACATTTCCAAAACTCATTTATATGGATTTCAACTTAACGTTGTATAAAACATCGTTACGACCGCTCACCCCATTAATCGCTTATTACTTAACGGTATCTTTAACAAATCTTCGCCATCGAACTTCAACTATTCCTTAGTTAATTATGAAGTCAATCAAGTTGGGGTATAATTACCTCTCAAACCTTAACTGAACAATGTTCTTAACCTTGCAACAGAAAAAGCTCATCACTCCAATTTTTACCATCATTTGCTTACGCAAAATCTCGGATTCAGATTACGAATCGACTTCTTATCTGAAAACATTGATTATAACTATAGCATTAAAATCCCTGCCTCTGAAATATCTAACTTTAAAAATATAACTTTTGTTTCTTAATTTGAATAAATAATAAACAACTAATTTGTTAATAAATAAATAAATCTTGATTTAAAAACCGAAAAGTAAATAGTACTTTCCCGAATTCGATATAATCGAATTCGACGTATAAATCTCTTTCAAGTAATCTCTATTCGATTAACTCTTCTAGAATAACTTATATTCGATTAACTATTTTCCGAATAACTATATTCGATTAATTCTCTTTCGAATAACGTATATTCGACTAACTCTCTTCGAATAACTTATATTCGATTAACTCTCTCTTCGAATAACTAATATTCGATTAAATCTCTTCGAATAACTTATATTCGATTATCTCTCTTCGAATGACTTGTATTCGATTAACTCTCTTCAAATAACTTATATTCGATTAACTCTCTCTCTTCGAATAACTTATATTCGATAAACTCTCTTCGAATAACTTATATTTGATTATCTCTCTTCGAATGACGTGTATTCGATTATCTCTCTTCGAATGACTTGTATTCGATTAACTCACTTCGAATAACTTATATTCGATTAACTCACTTTGAATAACTTATATTCACTTAACTCATTTCGAATAACTAATATTCGACTAACTCTAATTCGATTAACTCTTATTTAATTAACTCTATTCGAATAACTAATATTCAATTAACTAATATTCGATTAACTAATATTCGATTAACTTTATTCGAATGACTAATATTCGATTAACTCTATTCAAATGACTAATATTCGATTAACTCTATTTGAATGACTAATATTTGATTAACTCTAATCCGATTAACACTAATCCGATTAACTCTATATGATTAACTCTATATGATTAACTCTTATTCAAATTCCCATTTCAATTTCGTATTTCAAAACCCAAATTTCTTTTATAAATGTTTTAATTTATAAAATATTCATTTTAATCCATTATTCACATCGAATGTGAAAAATATTTCTTTTATATAATCCATTAAGTTTGATTTCATATTTTAAAATAATATCTCATTCCCAAATTCTATTTATACTTCGATTTATAGAATTATTCATACAAAACTACTTTCTATTCCGAACACTTAAATCTCATTTATAATTCCCTCCATAAATGTTGAGTTCGCATTTTGTTAAAAATATCGGTGTTCAAACCGATTTCTGTTTCTCTATATAAGTTCATACTTATATATTCCATTTATCAAATGATAAATATTTTATTTAATTTATAAAACATTATTTATAAATTAGTCTTCTCAATTTATCTGTTAAAACATATTTTTATTTAATATCTCTTTTAAATAAAAATCTCAAATTTCTTTTATAACTCGAAATCTCCTTTGTATAATTCTATTTATTTTCCAAAATAATTTCTTTTATAAAATCTGTGGATTTATTAATTCCATTATTTCAATATACACATTGAAATCTTCCTTTTATCTAAAATCCTTCAATTTATATAATAATTTTTTTAAATAAACTTATTGAAATTTTCCTTTCTTATCCCAGGATTTCTTATGATATTTATAATACCCAATAACAATGATCAATGTCATTCAAACACATATAATCAATAACGGATTATATATCACATCATATATCACAATATATGAAAAACAGTAACATAAATATTGAGGATTCCAGTCGGATCCCCAAACTGTTTTCCTGCATCCACGGATGTTAAACAACATAATATAACATCGATTTCATTTTAATATTAAATATTCTGATAAACAGAATCAATATTGATTAACGATTTATATATATACCATTATCTGTAATTTCAACCAATCGACTAGCAGTTCATCCAAACAATCAACACACAACAATCAATTATCATTTATCAATACCAGATTATATTTATAAAAATATAAATTGATCAGAGTTAGTGAGATTTACTCACTTTGGATGACTATCGTTAAATAACGATAACTGGCGATTGATTCTGATGGACCTTTTATTTTTCCATAAATGGAGACAAGCTCCAAATCAGTCCAAACTAGTTCCATGTTGTATCCCTCGTCCATGCGATCCTGGCGGATCTTGTTTCATGCAATTTGGATGACGTATGACAAAGTTATGCTTTATACAAATTTAATACACTATTTAATTAAATAAAACTTTAATTTATTTGTAGAATTGGACCTCACCCCCTTAATCCTGGCCCAACCGCACTACTTCAAAGCCCATGACCTGCTTCAAAAGACTTCTTCACCATGAGCTCCTTCTTCAGTTCGAATAGGAGAAAAACCGATCACCATTTTCGTCATTTCTAGCTCCAACCGCACCTCCAATCTTCAAGGAAAACTCAAACGAACCTTGCCAGGCTTCTTCCCTTTTCCTCCTCCTTAACTTCATCACCACGAATCTACTTCCGCGCTTCCTTACCCAAATGCGTTGAACAGCAGCCTTGCACCCCTACTGTAAATCATCGACACCCATTTTGTTTGAATTCCAAAAAAAAATATGCCAATCAACTCTATTTCACTTCCTCGATCCAAAACTAATAACAAAATCGTGAATTAAAGCTCTAATGTTCACCGATTTCAAACTCTAGCACCGCTGTACATATTTGCAGTGATTTCAACGGACGTCGAACCCTACAAAATGGGTATCACAATGAAGTTGAGATCGAAACAAACTCAGATATATAGCTTTCATGATTTATATAATTTTCTTGGATTTGTTTTGGAATTTTGAATCACCCAATTTTGTTTTCTCTTTACTGAAGGATACGGCGGAAACTGTGTTGACCGTAGAAAGAGGTAAGTTAGGGTTAAGGATAGTTAAGGGTATTTATAGGAAGAGGGGTTACATAAAAACTAAGCTAGATATTTTTTTTATATTTTTTTATTTGCTTATTTACCACTCTAAAAATTCCTGTGATCACACACGATATCCAGAAATCATGAAAATGGGCATGCAGCTAGAGTTTGACATTACGGACCCAACGAAACTTATTTCGTCGAATTCTGAGTCTGTTTGCTCACACAGCGTATTTTTAAAGGTCAAATTATCGACTGTTTTTCACATTAAAATTACGCATGGCCACATACTGATTCCAAAAATCACGAAAATTGAAATCTAACAATAATTTGATATTACGGATTTTATCAAAATAGTTTCGTCGAATTCGGAGGTTGTTTGCAAAAATGGCTATTTTCTAAAGCTCTAAATAAACCAATTCAAATATATTAATATATTTAAAAACAATTTAATTAAATATTAATAAATTAATATTATCGTGTATATATTCACATAGAATATCATACGGCTACAAAATATACATATCTTGATTTATAACTCGACATTCCAAATTTCCAGGTTAAATCGATATTCAATTATATAAAAATCACTTTTATTATATAAACAAAACGTTATAAATTATAAAAATATAGTTCACTAGATTTTTCTCTTTCATTAGAAAAATATAGTTCACTAGATCCGTACGTTTCTTGTTTCACAGAAATCCGACTTAAAACGGATTCTGTACATCAAGTTAAAGTTCAAATCGCCAAATTACGAACTGCCACGACGTTATAGGCTCGATTATAATAAAATTATAATTAATACGTTCTAACATCGTTCAAATAATATATTCGTTATTCGAATTCAATTCTAAACTGTATTATACCTTATATATGATGAAATTCGCACCGTATTGTGAATTCAGCTATTTCTGAATATTTAAACATTATAATATATTTTATATTATAAATATTAATTAAATATTCATTATTATTATTCAAGTTATCGATATCGCCCAAGCGATATTTAATAATTAAATTAATTAATTATTCAACCGTTAAAAATACGGGACGTTACACCAAATGAGAGAATGAGGAAAGTAAACTATTTCATATGCCTCCCACCCTCTATTTATAGCCTCCCTTCAGCCCACTAATGGGCCTCTCCAAATCAGCCCATTAAGGACCTACAAAACATGAACAACCAATTGTGAAACCTTAAAATAGCTATTCCTCCCAAACCGCTGAAGCAAATCTTTAATGTGAGTACTCTACGGAATGGGAACCACCATTTCCTTTCCCATAAGACTGACCTTGGCACCTGAATCGATTCGAGTCAAAGGTTATGACATGTACAAAACTAACAGGGACAAAATGGTCACAAATAAAATTGGTAAAAATCATGGGCATGTCTCACATCCTCATGAACAACATATCAAAAGATGAGAATAACCTAACCCTTAGGGAACAAAATAAAAATATTTTACGATCCTCCGATATGCAAAATGCGGGCTGTTACAACAAATCTGAATTTGAGTGGCATTCCGGGGTTTTGAGATGTTGTCGTATCTTCCATATAACGCGTCGAGAGTTTTCCAGATGTCATGTGCAGTTAAACAATGAGAGATAAATTTTAATCGATCATTACTAAGATAGCAATCGAAAACCTTATTCCTCTTATCTTGCATATCTCCCAAATTTTCAATAATATTCCAATATTAAAAATTATCAGATTTTAGATAGAATTCAATTTTCGATTTCCAAATTAAAACGTCTGTCCCATTGAAAATATCTGGAATATTACTGGACTGACTCTTGCTAGATTGAAAGTTGGGGAAATCACTTTTGGGGAGATCCATACCTCTAGAGTTAAACAAAAAATACTTGCTCCGATACCACTTTTTGGATCTAGATTAACCCAAGAGGGGGTGAATAGGGTTTACTAGTTTATCGCTGAGTAATAAAGTTGTACTGGATATTAAAATAGATCACAGCACGGATAATAATCAAAGTAAATAAATGCTGAAAGTAAATGACACACAGATATTCCTAGCTTTGGCAAACCTTGCCTACTATTGCATTCCCTAAGGTTTTAACATAGAATTAAACAGATTCCCGCATACAAAAACTTATAAACTCGTGACTCCCTTGCTAACCACCTATACAGTCTTGTACACTAACAAAACATGCTGCTGTTCTAATCCTACACTAAAAATCCTGCACTGATCTTTATCACTAAGATCGGATTTTCCCCTAGCTACAAACCCGTTGCGAGTAACCCCTAATTTTTACTGAAAAAACTAGAAAATAGATTATGTCTTTCCTTTTTTAAACCCAATTGTTTTTTCTCTCTAAAAAATGGAGGCCGGTCCAATTGTTACTAGGGTTTTATGAAATCCCAAAAACTTGACTTTGATTGCTGAAGAAAAGTGGTTCTCTGATGATCTTTGACTGTCGTCATTCTTGTCAATAGTTTGGGATTACTTGCGATTGAATAGTGAGTGATTTCTGATTTGAATTTTTGTTGAGCTTTTGTATTGATTGTTTCTTGTTTCGATCACATTTCCTGTGATGAATTGGTGATATTATATAGGGTAATAGAAACTTAGACCATTCTCTGATTTCCCCAAATGCTTGACTGATTTTGCGTGTGATTCCCCTTTTGGTTGTCTTGATAAATTCGGCTTTGACTGTGCATGATTGATGATTGAATACTCGATTTGTTGTCACAAGTTCACACTTGATTTCTGCAACTAATTTGGAGATAAATTATACATGAATTTGCAATCTTCCCAAAAAATAGTTCCTAGAATTTACCACAAATAAAAAATTGCCCTTTGTAAAATCTGGGATGACATGAATTTATTTTTTCCTCAACAATAATGTGGCATGACTGGAAATAATCACATTGATTTCATGCTAAAAATATTTGTTTAATTCTAGAAACAAAATTGAATATTGTACTTGCCTAAAATTCCATTGTCCATGGCTGCATGTAAATGTTTGGTTGATGACATATTCATATGATTTCCTAATTTCAATTACTGGAAATAAATCTTGGATAGTTCTTGCCTAAAATAGTGCACTTGTGCATACGAGATAAAATCCATTTGTACATGTGTATTTCATTTCTGCCAAATTACTGTGTTGAATTGCTTTCATACGTGGAGTGATCTTCTGTCCAAATCTGTTTCTGCATCTGTACACATGTATATGCAGGAACACTTTGCACTTGTGACGAGCTTGTAAATCAAAAAAGGAATTCCTGGTTTTCTTGCATAAACAATCCTTATATTGGTTGAGTTGCTGAGCCTCTACCATGCATGCTTGTGACTTGTATCTTGTCATGTGAGCTCTATCATATGTGACTTGTATTTTGAACCGTTTTGCATGATACTTTGCACCTTCATATTGACTTGGCCAAAAAAAAATTGTTGCAACCTTCTTAGCATGTTTGGCATTGTGTATACTGTCTTGTACCACTTAGATTACTATAGCATGTGTATGGTATTGCTCTTTGTCCCTGTTTGTGTGAATTATTGCACTGTCCATTTGTGTTTGTAAAAACAACTGCACTTACCGTTGTTTACATCCCTTTAAAGCTGTTGAACCTTTTCCTGGTTTGTGTAAATACTGCGTGAACCTCAGTTGTGATGCACCTTCCATGTTGGACTCACTTTAGCTTGTGCATAGTTGTTTTGTTCTTTGGAATGCTGATTCGCATTAGAACCATTCTGAGCTGTTTGAAAGGTTTACCATTTGTTTTGTTTTGTGACTTCACTTGTTCATGATCCATTTTGCTACTGCCTGTATATCTTTGCACATTATCTTTATTCACTGCTTTATACATGTTGTCTTGGTTAATCCCATTGGTATTTGTTGTTGAAAACTAGCTCGACCAGGGTTGTATATGTCGATCGTGAATATGCTTGCATTCATATGTGTTGCTTTATGACCTTGTTGGGTCCCTATCCTTTTGCTGTTGAACCTGAATGTTTGGGCTTTGAAAATTTTCATGTGTGTTGAGCAAGGTTCCTACTGCTCTGCGCATTCATTTATGCCATTTATATACATATATGTATATATATACATATGTGTGTGTGTATATATGTGTGTGTGTGTACACATGTGTGGCTTCATATGTGTATTTTTATGTGTTCATGGATACTTGCGGCATGAAAATGTTGTCAAGCTTCAACAAACTCATCATATTCAATATATTTGTCCCTTTCTGACCATTTTTCCCCTGCACAGAAATATGTGTATATATACACACACGTATGTGTATACATGTATAGTGCGCGTGCAGTATATATATATATATATATATATATATATATATGAGCACTAGAGACAAATATGCATATCAGATCAAGTCATGGAAAATGATGAGAAAAACACCAAAATTCTAAGGCAAATAAATTTTAAAATAAAATTGTATCTGCTAGAATGTAAAATAATTTTGTTCTTGTTTACTGTGTGTGTTCCTGTATGTGACAGGTAAGCAGATGACTGGACTGGCAGTGAAGCTGGCAGAAGACAGAGGAAAAGACTATGTCAGTGTGTCAGTGTATGTGTCAATGAATGTATGAGTGACTGAAAGTGAGTTTGCACAATTGAGTGTTTGAGTGTTATAGCGAGGAACAGTGTACATGAAATTGAATATGAAATGTATTGCAGTACTGAGTGTACAAATAGTGGAGTTATAAATTTGTACTGTTTGAAATGTGAAATAAAATATTACATTTAAATAAAATACTGTTTGAATATTTAAATTCTTGTGCAGTAGTATTCTATTTAAATGTAAATATTTATTTCTGTATGTGATGTTGTATAACAGTACAATTATAAACACATTTATAATGCATATATTTGTTTTTATCATCAAACAAAAATTATATAATTGATACCAGAAGAGCATACAAATAGAGGGAAGTTCCACAATTCATTATCAAACATTGTTATATACAACAATATCCCCTTTTTGATGATTACAAACATAACAGATTCAACAATTTGAAGGGGATCTGCAATCCCGACTAGATCGTGTGCCCCCAACAAGTAATGGAGCATTAGTAAATTGGCCCTCCATGATAGCACCAGAGTTAACAACATCATGAGAGACAGAACTTTGATTAGAAAGGACGTGCACATTTGAAGAATGATCACTAGAGGAAGACGTAGGCTCTTGAGTAGTGATCCCTACAATGATTAGGTCAAATAGAGTCGGAATATCGGAAGCGACAACAGCAGCTTCAATGCGAGGAGCATCGGCACAAACACTGACATGGAGGGGGGAACAATAGATGCTTACACAAAGAAAAGACCAGCGGAGATATGACTAGGGACCAAGGCCACAACAACAATATTGGAAGCACAAGTGCCACGAATTAATCAGGACAAAGAACTGTAGGGCTACTGGAAAAAAATCAAGTGTGCGAGATGGTCTAGCTGGCCAAAGGTCAAGGCATGGATCGAAGTGATCATGGATCCAGGATCATCACAAGGCAATGTAGGGAACACAGAGGTCGACGACGGCTGACTGGAAACCAAACCATCATCTAAGACATGGTTGGCTTGCAGGCCATTAGCAGTTCAAGACTTGCGCAAATTTAATAATCCACAACCGAAGGAAGGACATCGCGAGAAGCTTCAATAGTCGAAGACTTCGGCACCTCCATGTTAGATGCAACATTATAATGGAAACATGATGCATAAGTAGGCATTTTGAACCCATACATCACAACTTCCAATGTTTCCCAATTAATGAAATCATTATTAAAAACTGGAAAAAAAAAGGGCAGCGACATCAATTAATACATGGGAAAAACCAATTTTTGAACTATTTTCCATTATATCACCCAAACCCAACCGAACGCCCAACACATTCGCAACCGCACAAAATTTCATGATCCCACATTTCTTCTGGAATATAAAATCTCACCCAAGTCGGTAAAGAATTAAAGACGTATTTCATATAAATTTAAACGGGGGTCCGGTTCTTCAGCATAACCACTCTAGAGTCAAAAAATACAGATTACCATTCAAAACTCTCACCACGACCTGAACATGATCAAACCTGACAATGAAGTGACCATTCTTCCTAAAAAATAACTAAAACTTACCTGCTGTTTTCCACACGTGCTTAAGGAAAGTAGTGAGATGAATGAAGTAGGGACGTGAACCAATGATGTATAGTGTTGTGGAGGAATTTTGATTCAAGACCGCTCAAATCAAAAATCCCCAACGCCGCGGAAAACGAGATCGTGGTAATAGTGCAAAAACAACCAATCGAACAATCTCAATCTTATCCAAGCCAATCACAATCACCAAATAATGGAAATAATAGAGCAATAACGAGAAACTAAATCACACAGGGATTTATAGTGGTTCCACCGACGTCTTGTCAGTGTACGTCCACTTTGAGAGAGAAATCTTTATTAATATCAATAGAAGAGTACAAGAGATTGATTACAATGATCAAATTTACTAGAAAAATTTGATTTTGTGGAGAAAAGAATTGAAGAAGATTAGGATTTCCAAAACCCTAATTAGAATAAATCTTGATCTAATCTCATGATTTGTCATATCTCCTTTTGGATTTGATGTAGCTTATATAGGCATAGAGAAGTATATGGAAATTCCAAAAATTTCCTCTAGATCCGAAATATCCTCCAGATCCAAAATATTCTCTCCAATAGTATCGCATACTTCAACACTCCACCTCGATACTATATCCATCTACATCACAACCTTCAATGCACCCAAGCATTTCCTTCTATCTTCAATCAAGAAAGCTTGAATGTTTCACCAATGAACTCCGGCATAGCCACCGCCCATTGCACTTCACTAACGAGTTCAGGCATAGCCCCCACCCGTCAATAAAGTGTTGAAACATCCAACTCCTAAACCAGTCCCACCAAAAGACAATGTACTCGGGAGTGAAAACGAGTACTTACCATGAAGATAGAACAACAACCTCTCACTGATACTCTTCTACATCCAAGTTTCTCTCTACCTAGCATCTCTCCAAGCGAATTAAGTTCGAGCAATGCTCGAACTTCCCAACCGGCAATGTCTTAGTGAACATGTCCGCCGCGTTATCCTTTGTGTGCACTTTCCGAAGGCATACTTGCTTGTCTTCGTCCATGGCTACTAGAAATGACTCTCTTACTTCAATATGCTTCGTTCGTGAGCTAAACGCCAAATTCTCCGCCAAATGTATAGCACTTTGGCTATCACATCGAACATCAATACTCTCATGTTCGAAACCCAAGTCACACAATAGTCGCTTCAAATAGAGTGCCTTCTTTGCCGCTTCCACAGCGGCTATCAACTCCGCCTCCGTAGTGGATAAAGCAACTACGGTCTGCAATCTCGATCTCCAACTAATGGTCGTACCACCAAGTGTGAAGACATATCCGGAAGTTGATTTCCTCCGATCCCTATCACCGGCGTAGTCCGAGTCACAATAACCAACTAACTTGCAACTCAATCCATCACTACCACAAAAAACAAGACCATGAGATGCTGTACCTTTCAAGTATCTCAATATAGCCTTCACGGCTTCCCAATGCGATTTCCCCGGATTAGCCATATACCGACTAACCACCCCGACGGAATTTGCAATATCGGGCCTTGTACACACCATGGCATACATTAAGCTAGCAACCACACTTGCATATGGCACCTTTGCCATATAAGCCTTGTCTTTCTCTCCGATAGGTGATCCCTTATCCGAAAGCTTCATATGTAAAGGTAACGGTGTATTTAACGCCTTTGCATTCTCCATGTTAAACCGGCAAAGCACCTTCTTAATGTACTCCTTTTGAGTCAATCTCAACTCAAAACGCTTTCGGTCCCTTACAATCTCCATGCCCAAGATCTTCTTTGCTTCTCCAAGGTCTTTCATCTCGAACTCCACCTTTAATTTCTCTTTCAACTTGTTGATTTCTGCCTTGTCCTTAGAAGCAATGAGCATATCGTCCACATACAAGAGTAAATACACCCAACAATCATTTCCTAACCTCTTGAAGTAAATGCAAGCATCCTTGATGCTTCGATGGAAGCCACTTTCAAGCATGAAATGATCAAATCTCTTGTACCATTGCCTAGGTGATTGCTTCAAACCATATAGTGATTTCTTCAACTTGCAAACTAGTTCTGACTTACCTTCTACAACAAACCCTTCTGGTTGCTCCATGTAGATGTCTTCATCCAAGTCTCCATGCAAGAAGGTGGTTTTCACATCTAGTTGCTCCAACTCCAAGTCGTAAATAGCAACTAATGCAAGTAGTATCCGGATAGAAGTATGCCTCACAACCGGTGCGAAGATCTCATCATACTCCTTTCCTTTCCTCTGTGCAAACCCCTTAGCCACTAGCCTAGCTTTGTATCTTCCATCGTCCTTCACCTTATATATCCATTTGCACCCAATAGCACGGTTTCCTTGAGGAAGTGGAACCAACTCCCAAGTCTGGTTCTTCATCAACGATTGCATCTCTTTCTTCATGGCGCAAATCCACTTCGAGCTATCACTCGAACCCATGACGTCATCAAGGTCCATCGGCTCATTTTGGACTACATGAAGAGCATAGTCCAAATTCTCACAAAAGCTAAGATAGTTCCAATCACCATATCTTTCAGGTGGCCTTATAGCACGCCGACCAACCCGAGTAGCAATACCATCACCCGGTCTTCCTTCAGCTCCACCTTGAACTGAATCTTCTCTAGGCTCGTGCACATCACCAACACTACTAGAGGAATCCTTTGGACTATGTGATGTAACATCAACCGCATTCACCTCGCAAGCACCTCCAACAACTCTACTCTCTCTAGGTCTGAAAGTGGGAATAACTTCCTTCTCCTTCGATTCACCATGAACCAAATCCGGAACATCCGATGAGCCTTCGTTCTCCTTGACATAACCGACTCATCAAAAGAAACATGACGAGAAACCATAGCCTTCTTCGTTTCCGGATTCCAAATCCGATAGCCTTTGACGCCATCCATATATCCGAGAAAAATCCCTTTGAAAGCTCTAGGCGAGAGCCTATCATTCCCCGGATCATGCACATAAACAGGACTGCCAAATACACGAAGATAACTCAAGTCAATGCTCTTCCCTTTCCACACTTCCTCCGGAATTTTGTTATCAATAGCCGAGCACGGAATTCGATTAATAATATGCACCGCGGTTGACAAAGCTTCGGCCCAAAATCCCTTAGACAAACCAGATGTCAATCTCAAGCATCGAGCTTTCTCTAGTAGAGTTCGGTTCATTCTCTCCGCCACTCCATTAGATTACGGATCTCCCGGTGTAGTAAAATGCCTCTGAATACCATGATGCTTGCAAAAATTCAGAAACTCTTCGGAAACATACTCGCCGCCATTATCGGACCTAAGAACCTTCAAAGATCTTCCACTCTCATTCTCAACAAGAGCCTTCCATTCTTTGAATCTTGCAAATGCCTCCGACTTGGCCTTCATTACATACACCCAAACCTTCCGAGAAAAATCATCAATGAAAGAAATATAATATCTTGCTCCTCCCAAAGAAGCTACAAGCGCTGGTCCCCAAACATCCGTGTGCACATACTCAAGAATCCCTCTTGAATCATGTTTTCCTTCACCGATTTATACTCTAGTTTGCTTCCCCATGACACATTCCTCGCAAAACTCCAACTTGCTGAAACTCTCACCATCAATCATCTCCCTTCGACAAAGAACATCTAAACTCTTCTCCGAGACATGACCCAATCTCAAATGCCACAGCCGTGTAGCATCTAAGCCACGAGAACTATCAACACTGACACAAGTTTCGCCTTGCACAGTCACTCCTTGAAGCAAATAAATACCATGAGTTCTAGCACCCCTCATAACCACAAGCACACCCTTCGAAACCCTCAAGCTATCACTCTCAATCGTGATCTTGCAACCTAAAGAATCCAACTGTCCCAAAGAGATAAGTGACTTCCGTAGTCCCGGAACATAGCGCACATTAGTGAGAGTACGAACCACTCCGTCAAACATTCGAATTTGCACGGATCCAATGCCCTTCGACTTGCAAACTACACCATTTCCCATAACAATTGATTTTCTTTCCCGTTCAACATAAGAAGAAAAACAATTCCTATTAGGCGTCATGTGATATGAAGCCCCCGAATCAAGCACCCAATCGCTGCCCGAAACATCTGATGCTACTGCCGACAAAACATCTATGTCTCCCTCACCAACATCTCTCTCCACCGCAACCGATGAAGATGCTACTTCCTTCTTCCCCTTCTCTGGACAATCATTCTTCCAGTGACCAGGTTTCTTACATATAAAGCACTTGCCATTTCTTTCCTTTGACTTTCGTCTTCCACCGGGCTTCTTAGACTTAGAACGCCCCCGGTTTCCCTTCTTCTCTGACTTTTCTTTCTCCGCAAATAAACCTTGACCATTACCAGCACCACTACTACCATCACTCAGCTCCTTCATCTGATCTCGCAATTCCTCACTAAGAAGACCCGTCTTGACATCATTTAGAGTCAATGTATCCCGGCCATAGATCAAATTGTCTGAGAACCCAGTATAGCGCTCAGGCAACGAACATAGCAATATCATCGCCTTCTGCTCCTCCTCAATCTTCAAATCTACCGCCTTCATCTTCATTAGCAAATCATCAAACACATTTAAGTGCACCTTTAGCGAAGTTCCTTCCTTCATCTTGTAGGTAAAGAAAGTCTGCAACAAGATCAGTCGATTTGTGAGTGATTTCTTCATATACAACTCCTCCAACTTGTTCCAAATACCTTTAGCAGTCGTCTCACCACTAATTTCGGAAATAACATTCTCTCCTATGGCAAGTTGAAGTGTAGTGAATGCCCACTCTTCCATTTCTTCTCTCTCTACATCTGAGATGTCCTCTGGCAATAAATGTGTATCAAACACTACGCGATGTACCCGATTCCGCCTAAGAACCGCTTTCATCTTCCACTGCCACTTTTCGAAATCATTATCGCCATTCCACTTGTTGATAACCAATTGTGAACCAGCAGCTGCATATGACCCACGTACATAAGGAGCTACACCACTTGGACCAACTGTTGATGAATTATTTGAACCTGATTCCGGCATTTCTACAACTATCTACCAACACCAATGCTCTGATACCAAATGTTGTGGAGGAATTTTGATTCCAAACCGCTCAAATCAAAAATCCCCAACGCCGCGGAAAACGAGATCGTGGTAATAGTGCAAAAACAACCAATCGAACAATCTCAATCTTATCCAAGCCAATCACAATCACCAAATAATGGAAATAATAGAGCAATAACGAGAAACTAAATCACACAGGGATTTATAGTGGTTCCACCGACGTCTTGTCAGTGTACGTCCACTTTGAGAGAGAAACCTTTATTAATATCAATAGAAGAGTACAAGAGATTGATTACAATGATCAAATTTACTAGAAAAATTTGATTTTGTGGAGAAAAGAATTGAAGAAGATTAGGATTGCCAAAACCCTAATTAGAATAAATCTTGATCTAATCTCATGATTTGTCATATCTCCTTTTGGATTTGATGTAGCTTATATAGGCATAGAGAAGTATATGGAAATTCCAAAAATTTCCTCTAGATCCGAAATATTCTCCAGATCCAAAATATCCTCCAGATCCAAAATATTCTCCAGATCCAAAATATTCTCTACAATAGTATCGCATACTTCAACGGTATAGCACAATGGAGTCACCCATCGGTCCATAGATAATTTGCTCATAGAATTGAACATAAAGGCTCAACGCTCAACATTGATCGTCAAGGTTCAGTAAAACTGGACGAAGAGTGAGAAATAGGAGTTGTAGAAGAACCCATTAAAGCTGACTTCCAATTGAGTGAGCGATCACTATCGCAGGAGCCACAACGGGAATCGGTTGAACACGAGCAGGCATTGACAAGGCCGAACCATGGGGAAACAACATCGACCGTGATCGGCTTCACTGGAGCATGGAAGAAAGCACCCGAAACCAAGACTGGGAGGAAGGGACATTTGGTGCGACGACCCATGCAATTAGGTCTGACAATCGCGAGAGAGGATGCCAACTGAGGAAGGGGAAACCCTAGAACTCATTACCTAGCTGCCATCTGATGATATTTGAATATAGGATATGAATCAATATTTATATGACTGTATGATATACTCATGTATGATCTACAATCTTTAGTATTTTCATGCTTATCATATTTTTACATGTATGTTACTTATGAAAGAATTGTATTTTATGTTCAACTTCTGTGTAATTGTTTAGTATTTCAGATCGTTTTTATGTTCTACGTTTAATAATAATTTATGTTCAACGATCGTAAGTTATAAGCCATTGTTAACTTGTATTGTGTTATTTTTTCTAGTTTGAGAAAATTACATTTTTGGAATATGAATATTATTTCATAAATTAATTACAAATGAATAATTTAGCAAATCAACTATAGGTTATTATTTTTATGGTAGTAGTCATAAAAATTATTATGTAAGAATATTAATTTTTAACATATCGTATACTCTGGAACGATTTCTATATGAGCTTTAAGACCCAAGATGGAATCTGAGGCAAGCACCCGAGTTGGACTCATATCACCCAAGATCTCCTCTAGTACGCTATCATATCTTTAAAAACTCCAAGAAGAAACGTCATTAAATTTTAGGATTTAAAACCTTACTTGTGACCGTGAGTAATATATCACAATAAATATAAACATATCATTTAAATGTTTGTATTCAACATATATCAAGGCTGGGTATCGCTGTATCCATTGAGACTAGAGTACATAATGCTATCCAAATATTGGAAAGTGTATTGCACATGACCACCAGGGATATGTACTAATAGTTATTGGATGTCTATGGAATGACATACTCTATAATTTTTGTTCGTTAATATAACTAAGGTCAAAAAGAAACTATCGATTCAATTAATTTACACAGTTCTGTCGATTTGAGAATAATGTGGATCTTCAATATAAAAGTTCCGCTTTATTTACAGCCAAATCATGGTATAACATCCATCGAGTTACTACAGTTGGATCAAGTGGAAGTATTGGAAGTGAAGCACAATTCAAGAGATGATTTGTTTTCTCAATTATATGGTACTACACTCAACTCAAGTCAACTCAAGGTCAAATTCTTTAGCCAATGCCTTTCGTGTAATAGTAGTTTTTACTATTGAAGTAAGGACTTTGTATTAGTACTATAAAGTTGAACGTGGAAGATATTAGAATTTATACCATTACCAAATTCGATAAATCCAAAGGGATATAGTTTCGATAAAGATAATTGGTGAAAATAATTATCACAACCGGGTAACGCCTCTTAAACTAAAATTGACTTTTCCCGAAGTGAATAAGCAATAAATTTTACCATAATGTCACACATTTTCTAAGTGACGTGTATAAGTTAACATTCAAATAGTTCGATGTTAGTTGTTAAACAAATTTATACCTAAGAGTCACATAACCGAAATGATGAATTCCTTATGACCTAGCAATTTACTTGGTTTTGATTAAAGGTAATGTCCAGGATTGGAATTGGATAATAAACTACTTTATCCTACCTGGTTACTGGCCTAGCATGAGTAGTGATGTGATCCCAAACGTTTCTCCTTAACAGAAAAATGCCCAATTTGTATTGGGTCTTGGGGAAATTTTCAAAATTATTTGAAAATCTAGAACTTTAGATTTAAATGTTAAATTTAGAATAAGAAAAATATTATAATTCTTATAATATAAAATTTTCAAATTATTTTGAAACAAAATGAAATTTTAAATTTAAAAGTATAGTTTAGAATAAAGAATATGCATACAATAAATGTTTTAATTTTCAAAATATGCGAAAATTAATTTTGAAATTTATAAGTTATTAATGAGATTGATATATCAAATTAGCAAAAATATGTTAAGTAGTAAATACATGTTTACAAGTATTATACATTTTGATATATGTACTGTTGTTTCTTAAAAAGTTTAAAATGAAATAATTATACATGTATATATATATGTCAGAAAAAATATGAAATTAATGTAATTTGATAAAAATTGTTTAAATAAATAAATTAAAGGTTAATTAAAAAAATAGATAAATCAAAGGTAGATTAATAAAGTAAATTAATTAACCACTACCACATAAGTATAATATATGCGTTATACTATTAAGGTTATAATATATAATAAATATTGAATATAAATGTTATATTAGGCTAATATAAAATTAATTAAAAGTAATTAAAATTAAGTAAACAAGATTTAATAAATGTAATAATATACATAAGACTATTATATAGGTAATGCGAAATATAAAAGTTATATTATAATAAAACTTACAATATGAATGTATAAATTAAATATGGAACATCAAAGAAACCCAATATTTATGGACTAAAAAAATACTATAGATGTAAGAATACTATAATTTCTAATGTAGCTGACATGTAAATCACGAGAGTATTCCATAAGAGATACATTATTCCATAAGTTGATATCACTCAATGTAGTATACTAAAGATTACGAATCTTCAGTATAATCCCATCCTCTACTATATACACACACACATTATATTAATTACTTAAACACTCCTTAGTTCTTGAGCAAACTTAAGCTAAATATATTATGGATGGTGTTTTCAACATATTGCATATACGAGGTATGAAAATTATATATATATTTGTTGAGCAACATCAAGATACATACACTCTAATTAGGCTATCACGATATGGTATGTATAAGTGAATAATCTCTTTTGATTTGTTAAGAAAACTTAAGGTCAAAATGATATTAGGACAAGGTATCAAAGAGTTAAGAGTTTCACATGATACAATCGATAATGTGTTATCCATCATTTATGGGCCTACGAATTGTTGAGCAAACTCAACGTCGGAATACCAAGACAAATGAGTCATAACAATCAGTAGCTAATTCGATAGCTTTCTATGTTTTTGCTTGGGGTTTCATGAAATGTAAAAGACTAGTGGGAACCCTAGATAAATGAATGATAACATTCAATCTTTCTAATATTGTATAAACATATACCATAAAATGTTATATTGATCTACATTGATAAATTTATGCACTTTATATGATTGGTTAAATATTTTTCAACAAAAATGCATAGATGAATTAAGTTTAATCTTGACATAGATAAATATATATACTTATTAATAAATGATTATTGATTCTATATGCACCAAGTGCCTAATTTTACAACTACTTAAAAAATTGTAATATGATCGATTGCGTGTTTATTTGGTCAAAACCATATATTGGCATTCTATAAGTTTTGGGCTCTAAATGTGTACTATCACACATAAATGTTTGTGGTAAAAGGTCAAAGTTCGTAATGTATGATATTTCGATGAAGTTAGTTCATTCGATAATAAGCCTATAAACAATATTATGAGATTGAGTTTTCAATTTGATTGATTACAAAAGATCATATTATGTTAAATGTAACACAAGGTCAAAACTACAATGTAATCTAAGAAATCGATCTCTGAAATGTTAGTTTGATCACTTACGTAAAGTGCAATTTCTAATGTCTTGAAAAGCTAAAGATAATTAAGTGTGCGTTGTAAAGAGTTCATTATGATATTGTAGTTAAAGATTTTTTTTGGATGGTTTGACCATTTAATGACAAACTAATGTCTAAGAGTAAATGTAATTTAAGTTATAGTTGGGATAAAGAGAGTTATCAATCATTTCTACTTCATAATGAAATATTGGAAATAAGAATTGTAGGAATAGTGATTGGTACTTAACCTTGGAATAAGAAATATGATTTTCATTTGAAATATTGGAATTAAGAATTGTAGGAATAGTGATTGGTACTTAACCTTGGAATAATAAATATGATTTTCATTTGATATTGTATTTAGTGTAGAAAATTCTATGGGACTTATTTGTGAGTTTAAGATATGTGAACAATGAACTTTGCACTATAAACTAACTACTGTCTATGGAATAAATAAGCCATATTAGATGAATTATGGACCTCCAAGTTTAGTATGCTATTGTAATAAATTGGAAATAGTGGAAGCTTGTCATACAACAACATATTAATTGCACCAAAATACGAAACTTGTTTCGTAAAACATATCACACGTTATTTATGAAATAATGAATGTTATATCAGTATTAATTGAAAAATATACATAGTTGTAATGAGTAGTATGAATATTTATTATGAAATAAGGCTATATTATGGCATTTTTTTAATAACAAAATCGATGCTTTGAAAATAGAAATCATATAATATTAATTATAATTATTTTGCAATTATAGACAAAGTCATAGTTTTGAGAATAATTTTATTGTATAATTATGAATCACATTATATTGGTTAGCTATGTCTCAAAAATTCAAGGGCAATGCTCCTAATAAGTGGGAGTGTTATAGGAGTTGATGAACACTTCGGACTGATACATACTGATGTATACAATTAGAATTCAGTTAATACCAAAATGGTACACATACTTTGCCATGTTTATCGATGATTATCCCCAATATGGACATATATATTTGATATACATGTATTATGTTTATGTTAAGTTCTTAGAATATAAAATGTACGTAGATAAAATAAAACGCAGTAGAATAAAATGATTCGATTTAGTTGAATTTGTAAGTATATATGAAAAGCGATTCGAACGCGCCTAAAAAGAATTAAGATTCAACAAATAGAAGTCACTCTTCCTTATGATCAATAATGATGTAATAATAAGGAGTAACTAAAATTTGTCGAACGAAGTACTACTTCTATAAAATAATGTATTTAAGAGTGGTAAACAATGTTAAAGTTAATTTCATCTCAATAATACTTTACAATATCACACGAGATAAGGATTTATACCAAATCTCAACATATTCTAGGAAAGAAGTTTCTAGTTGTGCGAGTCAAAAGTATATATGTAATAGTTGTATATAAGGGATCATGTATGAGTCTTTCCAAAAGAATTTTGGGAATGACTATCAGTAAACGAAATATTTATGTTAACATAAGTTTACAAAATTATAACTAAATAAATTTTATGTAAAAGGTAATTTATGAAACATTTATGAATGTCTATTCCATTACATGGAGAAATAATCCTATTTCAAGATATTCCAACTTCGTAATGAAGAAATTTCTTTGAGAAATTATTGGTACTGAAATAAATAAATTAGATATGATCAAAGGATAAACCCGATTACTCTAAGGCAAAATGCAATTAACTAACCTAATTGAAAATATCACATTATAATGTTTTAGCATTAGAATGTCAAGTAAGTACTTTTTTACATTGAAGATAAAAATGATATTTTTATCAATGTCGAAAATATTAGTAAACCTCGGTTGTTTAGTTGAACTATTAAGAGTGTTGACTCTATGATATGTTATGATACAAAAATTCATAATGAATTTCAAATACATAATCAAAATATGATTTTAATAGTTGGGTCCAAAGAAATATAATCCATTGGCTACAATATGTCTACGAGAAAGGCAAATGTTATTAGTAAACCACATTGGTAAGAATATTACCATAAATTTCAATCGATGCAATTAATGTAATAAGTTCATCATTCAGTGTGCTTAGGTTCTTTTGGATTCACTCGCAAACTTATCACTACGTATGGCTTCATGTTTAGCAGATATGCGTTGAAATGGAATTTTTTTTCTTTTGAAAAAGGATAAAATATATTGCCAAGAAAAAATAACTTTCTGGCACAAGGTAACAAAACAACTAAAATGGAAAAAAGCAAGAAAATAAGAGAAAGAAAAAGGGGAAGGCCAGCAATAATACAAAGCAGTTAAGACCCAACGAGAACTTGATCCACCTAAAAGAAAGGGGTCCTACACCGATCTCCAAGAAGTTAGAAACCTTCTTACTCCAAGGGATCTGGAACTGTTCCGAAGAAATGAGATGCACAGAGTAACTATCTAATCGACGATGTTTGAAGTCCATCACAATCAATAACTCAAAAGAGATGGGATCAAAATATAGGATACCAATATTTGATTGCAAGTCTTGATCCCTCATATGACAGTTCTCTAGTCCATAATTACAAGTAACAAGATCGTGCTTCATATCCAATGTAATATTAATATGCAGAGAATTGGTCCATTAGAAATGGAATCCCCAAAAGAGATGCAAAAGAATTCAACTTAAATTGGAGATTCAACAATTTGAAAAGAGTCCGGAGATGTAATCGAATTTGATGACCCAACGATAGACGAAATCAAAGCACCTGAAGAACACATGTTAACAACATTAGCATGAGCCTCAAAGGCAGTTCCATATGGACCCTCAAAGACAACGACAACCAACGAATCTGCAACATTAGGCTATGAAACGATGAAAGGCTAAGCATAAGCATTAACTACCTGAAAACATTATAGGCCAGTAGTATTAGGATGGAATTTGAAAGCAAGTGGAAGAACTATAGTATGTGTAGGAGGCTCCACATCCACGGTGAGGCTGGAGCAATGAGAGAAAGTTGGGAGACACATCTGGGAGTGTAGTAATATGGAAACACGAGGCCAAAGGGAGATGATGATAGGCTTAGCATGAGAGTAGATTCAAAGGTTGGAGTTGGGACTGAAGACCGGTCGGGGAGACTAAATGTAGTGGGTGGCACGAGATTATCAGACGAAGTTGATTTAGGCTGCAAAACACTTTGCGGAGCCAAATAATTATTATAGGAATGGATAAAAACATCACACTTCTCACATTGTGGAGGATTAAATTCGTATACAGCAGGAACACAGTGAGACTGTCCATTAAAGATATCAACAATGACTGTCTTTAGAAAATGCCGATGAAGCATGCATTCCCACCAAAACTGTTAGAAATCAATGTATGAATGAAATTTACTTTAGTCCCACATTGCCAAAGATAAGATAAGATGTGTGTATATATGTCCATTCGGCATTCCTCATTGTCTATATTGGCCCTTAGGGTCAGGTAATTTTGTGCGAGGGGGAGGACCTACATCATGTGAACCAAACACACACGCGCGCGCGCGCCGCCCGCCCGACCGACCCGAATTAATTTTCTTCTTCTTCCTCCGTTGTCTGATTCCTCGAATTACTACATCTCAGCCAGTGCATACTCGCTACAATCTCGAGCAGATTCTCGTCTGTTGTATCCTGTGAGGCTTCGACTGAAAGTCTTAAGGAAACTGTACGATACAGGCCTCAGACGAACTCGGTTAGGTTACAATTCTTTGTTGTTTACCTTTCATTGTGTATACAGGATAATTCTGTATACTGGACCAATACTGTGGTATTGGTTAATTTGTGCGCGGTATCATACTGGCACTGTTTGACAGACAAAATTCTTCTGTCGCTGAATTGATTTAAGTGCAAATCAGTTTACTTTGAACAGACAACAGTACTGATTCTAATTTGAAACGCTTTTATTCTGTTACAAATTAGAAACAGTAATATTCTGTTTCAAATTCTGTGTTGCGAATACAGACTGAATAAACCAGAATTGTTCAAAGGAGAAGGTGATGATTTTCTGACATGGCAGAATCAGATGTTGTTCTATCTCACCACCCTTGGCTTGCAAAAGTATCTTGAAGAAGATGAACCGGTGCCACCTACACCAGGAAATGCCAAGGATGCACCAAAGCATGATGGTCCGTCTATTGATGCGTGGAGGCATTCGGATTTTTTATGCAGAAACTACATTCTCAACTGCCTAGATAAGGTTTTGTACAAAGTTTTCCAACCCATAAAGACTGCAAAAGCTCTCTGGAATGCTTTGGCTACAAAATACAAGACGCAGAATGTGAGTTTGAAGAAGTTCATCGTCGACAAGTTCATGGACTACAAAATGGTGGACTCAAAGTCAGTGACTTCTCAAGTGCAAGAGTTGCAGATTATTATCCATGAGATGGAAGCAGAAGGTCACAAAGTTGGTGAATCATTTCTGGTTGAAGCAATTACCGGAAAGTTGCCACCATCTTGGAGAGACTACCGCAACTACTTGAAGCACAAAAAGAAGGAGATATCCTTACAAGACCTCATCGTCAGATTAAAGATAGAGGCAGATAATCGTGGAGTCACTCAACCTAAAAGTGAAGAGGCGCTTGTTACTGAAGGGTCAAAGAAAAAAGGGCACTTCAACAAAAACAAGAAAAGAAAGGCGCCAGAGGACAAGCAGAATAACCAGAAGAAGTCCAAGAAATTCAATGGTGATTGTTGGGTTTGTGGCAAGACTGGTCATCAAGCAAAAGAGTGCAGACACAAGAAAAAGAAAAATTCGGAAGCAAATGTGGTGGACAACATGGACATCGATGAATCCAATTTTTCAGGAGTTGTGACCGAATGCAACTTGATCCAGAATTCTGCACAATGGTGGTTGGACACGGGTGCTACTAGGCATATATGCTCTGATAAGTCCGTCTTTTCAACCTACACCAAATTGGATCAAGATGAGAAACTCTATATGGGCAATTCATAGGTTTCCATGGTTGAAGGCAAAGGAACAGTCACCCTCAAGTTCACTTCTGGGAAGACTATTCGTCTGAATGATGTCCTTCATGTTCCAGAGATCCGCAAGAATCTCATTTCTGGGTCCATGCTTTCGAAGAAGGGATTCAAGATGGTCTTCGAGTCAGACAAGATGGTTCTGTCCAAGGCAGGAATCTATATAGGAAGGGGTTACTTGTGTGATGGCCTATTTAAGGCAAATGTAGCCGTGATCGGCAATAATATGTATTCTGATAATGCTATGAATAAAAAGGAAGTTTCTTATATCGTTGAGCATGAAACTTTATTATGGCATGATAGATTAGGACATATTAATTTCCGAAAAATGAAAAAACTTGCAAATTTAGAGTTAATTCCTAAATTTCAAGTGGATAAAAACTACAAATGTGAGACATGCGTAGAAGCAAAAATGGTTAAGAAACCATTTCATACTGTTGATAGAAGCACCGAACCACTAGGTTTGGTACATACTGATTTATGTGATTTCAAATCAATACCTACAAGAGGTGGGAAAAAGTATTTTATCACATTTATTGATGATTATACACGATATTGCTACGTATATCTTTTAAACAGTAAAGATGAGGCAATTACATCGTTTATAAAATATAAAGCTGAAGTAGAAAATCAGCTTAATAAGAAGATCAAGATATTGAGATCAGATCGAGGTGGAGAATATGAATCGCCGTTTGAACAATTATGTGCAGAAAATGGAATAATTCATCAAACGACAGCACCATATTCACCACAACAAAATGGCATAGCCGAGAGGAAAAACAGAACGTTAAAAGATATGATTAATGCAATGCTTTTAACGTCTGGTTTACCGACGAACTTGTGGGGGGAAGCTTTGAATATGTCTAATCACATATTAAACAAAGTTCCTCACAGTAAAACGGGAAAAATTCCATATGAGTTATGGAAAGGACATCTACCAAGCTTCAAATACCTCAAAGTGTGGGGGTGCTTGGCAAAGGTTCCTATCCCGCCTCCCAAGAAGGTCAAACTTGGACCAAAAACAGTAGATTGTTATTACTTAGGGCCAGCCCAAAATAGTAGTGCATATAGATTTTTGGTATTCAAGTCTGATATAGATGATATCCATGTAAATACAATCATGGAATCAAGAGATGCTTCATTCTTTGAAGATGTGTTTCCACACAAAAGAAATGAAGGAAATAATGTCCCCAAAAGGACACGAGAAGAATCAAATAGCCCACATGAAGATGAAACTCATCGTGAAGTTGATGAAGTTGAACCAAGAAGAAGCGTAAGGGCCAGAACATCCAAATCATTTGGCTCTGAGTTCCTCACTTACGTACTTGAACATGAACCTCAAACATATAAAGAGGCCATGTCATCTTCTGAATCTTCGTATTGGAAAGAAGCAATCCAAAGTGAGATTGATTCAATTCTAAGTAATAAAACTTGGGAAATTGTTGATATTCCACCTGGAATAAAACCAATTGGCTGCAAATGGATTTTCAAAAAGAAAATGAAAGCAGATGGCTCTATCGACAAATATAAAGCCAGATTAGTAGCCAAAGGATATCGTCAAAAAGAAGGAATAGACTTCTTTGATACATATTCACCTGTTACACGAATAACCTCAATAAGAATGTTAATAGCAATTGCATCCATCTATAATCTAGAAATTCATCAGATGGATGTAAAGACGGCATTCTTGAATGGAGATCTCGATGAGGAAATCTACATGGAGCAACCCGAAGGTTTTATATCCAAGGGAAATGAAAATAAAGTCTGTAAATTGGTAAAATCATTATACGGACTCAAACAAGCTCCAAAACAATGGCACGAAAAATTTGATAGTGTCATGATGCAAAATGGTTTTCGTATAAATGAATGTGATAAATGTGTTTATTATAAACAAATTGGACAATCATATGTCATGATTTGCTTATATGTGGACGATATGTTAATTTTTGGTCCTAACATAAAAGTTATAGAGACCATAAAGAAAATGCTGATCAACAATTTCGATATGAAAGATTTAGGAGTTGCAGATGTTATTTTGGGAATCAAAATAATAAGAACCCCTAATGGAATTGAATTATCTCAGTCACATTATGTTGACAAAGTGATTGAAAGATTTCAAGATCTTGGGATTAAAGGAGTAAAAACACCTTTTAATCCATCAGAAGTACTACATAAAAACACTAATGAGAGTGTAATGCAACTGGAATACTCTCGTGTAATAGGATGTCTAATGTATCTTATGAATTGCACGAGACCAGATATAGCCTATGCAGTAAGTCGACTGAGCAGGTATACAAGTAATCCAGGAAAGGAACACTGGAAAGCACTAATGAGAGTGCTTGGATACATAAAGAATACCACAAATTATTCTTTGCATTACGGAAAATATCCAGCTGTATTAGAAGGATATAGTGATGCAAACTGGATTGCCGATTCAGAGGAGTCAAAATCCACAAGTGGTTATGTTTTTACTCTAGCAGGAGCAGCAGTATCATGGAAATCTACTAAGCAAACATGCATAGCTCGATCAACGATGGAATCTGAGTTTATTGCTTTAGATAAAGCAGGCGAAGAAGCAGAATGGCTTCGTCACTTCTTAGAAGATATTCCACTTTGGCCTAAACCTGTAACGGCCATATGTATTCACTGCGACAATCAAGCAGCGCTAAGTAGAGCGAAAAACTTTGTTTATAATGGCAAATCTCAACATATTCGAAGACGCCATAACACGGTTAGGCAGTTACTCTCAAATGGAACTATTTCCATAGATTATGTGAGAACAAATGATAACCTAGCGGATCCATTTACAAAAGGGTTATCACGAGAGAAAATTGACTGCGCATCGAGGGGAATGGGTTTAAAAGCCTAAACCAACAAGAGTTATCTTATACGGAAACCTATCCTAGCGACTGGAGATCCCACGGACTAGGATCAATAGGCAAACCAGTTCTGAATAACTCAAGATGTAATGCATTTAATCCTACTCCATTCCTATGGTGCACAATATAAAATGCATGCCTACAGAAGTTTCACAGGTTAAAGCTATGCTTTTTAATGATGACCATATCTTGTAAAATAATAAGTGGGGTATATGTAGGATACTCCTAATGGTAGCGATCACCTATGTTAGTGTGAGCTGGGTCGGCTCTATGAGAATATTAAAGGCTTATATTCTCTATATACACTCGCAGAACCAGAAAAGTGTTTCAGGACCAAAATGAACACAACCAAGAGATTGGGTGATAAGGGAAATAATGTTTGTTAAACTTATTGTCTGGTTATACAATAACGGCTGACGGTTCAAGATGAAATAATTCACCGATTAGCCAAGTATATCCGATGAGTTTCAACTAGGGAAAGTTCAAAGTGAAATATCTACTTATCCTCAATAAAACATTATTCCATATGTAGTCTGAGATATTACACTTTGTGTGGGGGAAAAAGTATATTATCAATCATGTGGGGGATTGTTAGAAATCAATGTATGAATGAAATTTACTTTAGTCCCACATTGCCAAAGATAAGATAAGATGTGTGTATATATGTCCATTCCTCATTCCCTATATTGGCCCTTAGGGTCAGGTAATTTTGTGCGAGGGGGAGGACCTACATCATGTGAACCAAACACACGCGCGCGCGCGCGCCGCCCGCCCATCCGACCGAACCGAATTAATTTTCTTCTTCTTCCTCCGTTGTCTGATTCCTCGAATTACTACATCTCAGCCAGTGCATACTCGCTACAATCTCGAGCAGATTCTCGTTTGTTGTATCCTGGGAGGCTTCGACTGAAAGTCTTAAGGAAACTGTACGATACAGGCCTCAGACGAACTCGGTTAGGTTTCAATTCTTTGTTGTTTACCTTTCATTGTGTATACAGGATAATTCTGTATACTGGACCAATACTGTGGTATTGGTTAATTTGTGCGCGGTATCATACTGGCACTGTTTGACAGACAAAATTCTTCTGTCGCTGAATTGATTTAAGTGCAAATCAGTTTACTTTGAACAGACAATAGTACTGATTCTAATTTGAAACGCTTTTATTCTGTTACAAATTAGAAACAGTAATATTCTGTTTCAAATTCTGTGTTGCGAATACAGACTGAATAACAAAAACCTTGGTAAATTCCAATCAAGGCAGATCTTCCATACACATCCATCGTGATTGGAGTGCCGAGCATGTTAGAAATTGCACTAATAATCGCAAATTCCCAAAATTCAGCTTAAATATCCAAGCGCACCGTGATAGGCAACGAGGAGAATGAGTCCTTAGATAAACAAAGACTTAGCTCCCACTTCTGAATGATAATCAAATATGAGTCGAATAAGAATGGAACACCCCTCAAGATGCGCCTGTAATCCTCAATCATCCCAAATTTCATGAAGAATAAACCACTTTTCTTGGAAAATAACTCAAATTTGCCTACTAAATTCCACATATAATGAATGTAGGAACAAAAATTAAAATAGTAAAGCTTAGCACCAACCACATACATCATTAGAGTATTACCCCATCTCCTTATAAATTTTTGCAACATTAGTTCGGAGATAGAAGCCTGAGAAGCACTTGAAATGCTTCATGGCTTAATAAACTAGAGACGAAGGAGACTGCTAGCCATTGCTGCCGCATGATTGCACATAGTGGCCGCCTCTAACCAACTCAAACCCAACCAATATGCACCAGATTTCACCACGAAGGGAGAACCAACAACATTGGACATATCAGACTATATCACATTAGAGGAGAAGGTAGAACCAATTGACACTTCGAACCTAGCCCTTTCACCGATAATAAGAGGAACTACCTTAGGATTGGAGACAAAAACCAAAACCTTAGCAGAAGCTTGCTTCAAAAGAAAATTAACATCAACTTCGAAAAAGAGGTCATGGAGTGCCTCGAAATGAAGAAAGCAACGCTTGTTCTTGTGCTTACCCATATGGTGGCTGCAACCTAGCACAATCGAGAGAGGGTTGAAAATTAAGCCTAACTTTATTTAAATAATGGAAACTTTATTCGCACAAGCTAGCCACCATTGATTTTTAAAAGGAATTACCTTATTGGATGGACAAACAAAATTTATTGAATATGTGAATGGTTAAAAGGAAAAATTCTAAATATATTTAGAAAAGAGTACTTGCACGTAACAACCAAAGTATCTTGAATTCAGTCGGAGCATTACTTGAGCTTGTGATTGTATGGATATGATCAAAGAATTGATATGAAACGATTGTTTGATAAGCACGAATTTTGAATAAGTATTTTGATAGAAATATGAATAATTTTCCAGCTAAAATGCAGAGGAAGCATGTGATTATAAGAAAGAATGTTAAATGGTGCATTGATATTTGAAAACTATAAATAAATAGCACATTGTTGATTTTAGCAATGTAATTATGTTAAAACAAACCTTAATTGTTTTCATACTTAAGCTTGGGTTATAAAGTATATCTTTCAAATCGAGCATAAGGATATCGGAACGTTCCAAATTGACATGCAAAGACATTTTACTAAATTGTTTAATATGGAATATGTGAGGTATTTTCTTATGGATTGCTAATAGGACTTATCACATATGTTACATTGTCTACGATATCAAAATTTGCCTATGTATTAAAGCATGAAGCATAAATTAAAGCCAAATTGATACCGACAAATGATAGTTTAGAGCGTTCTTATGTTTTTATTTAATAACGGAGAACTATTTGCAGAAACAAAAAAACTTCTTATGAAGGAATGTTTGGACTCAAAACTACATAATTGATATTGAGTATAGAATGTCAATAATAAATTCAACTTAATAATGTTCAAATCATAAATGTTCCAAAGGAAAAACTGTGACTGATTCGATGAAAAATGCTAAATATACTGCCATGAATGATACTATAATAAAAGAATAAGTATAAAATTTAAATCCACAAATTTAGAACTGAGCCGAGGCTGATTCCAGATGTGAAGAGTTTATATATTTGTTATATGATAACAATGTAACTGTATATTTCGTAACAAAAGTTAATCTCAGTGAAAATCAGAAAACATACTTTTAATCTTTCCACGTGATAAAGCAACATATCAACGTCGGAGAGAGTTAACTAATATAGTAGATAATTTGAAACTAGTAGCATATCCGTTGACTAAGTGAATAACCTTATAGGTTTATAAGAAGCCAAATAAAAATGTTAGAATGAGATTCCATAATTGACCCCAAGTGCAAGTGAGAGATTGATAGAGATACGGGTATGCCCGAGTGGCAATTATGTAACTTGTTACATATATTCAACTCATTGACAAATCTTATTCAAAATAAAAGGTACATTCTTTTGTAATATACTTGTTGTAATTTGTTATATTAATTAACTAATTTAACTAAAATATATTTAGTTGTAATTCCTTTGATGATATATTTTATGATAGTAACTATAAAGTGTTGTAACCCTCGATAATATACCATAATCTGTATAAATATACCAATGTTCCCAATCAAGATACATCGTGATTGGATATTGATGTATCCGTTAAAACTAGAGTACGTAAAGCTTCCCAATTATTAGGTAATGTATTACTCGTGATTGCTATGGAAACCAAATGGCTACATACTGATAGTTATTGGATAAGTGTAGTACTACACACTTGATATTTCTCTATCGATTAATATAAATAAGGTCAAACAGAAAATATCGACGTGACTAATTTGCACAATTCTCTAGACTAGATAGTACTTATATGTCTATCTCCATAATTTCGCTGCCAAAATCATTATCTCTCTCAACTCCAAAAATTCTTGATTTTAATTCTATTTAAAATATTACTACTCGATAGTAGAAGGTCGGTGATTCCAAGAGTAGCAATCTGATGGATCGGGAACAACTTAATGAGGGAATACTTGCTTCTATATGGATTCGAAGGCATCATCAATTGGTATTCTTAATACATATTGTGGAAATTAAATTATATTATATGGTTCAAAAATGCGTTTTTGACATTTGTATATACCAAGATTTTGAATCTTCGATACCTCGCCTAGGATGGAAATCTGAGATTTCACCCGAAATATGAGATTTAACAACCTTTTCAGTTATATGTGTTATAAATACACTTTATTTTAGTCAGGATATTAGCACTAAATTTTCTTCAAAATTTGAAATTTGAAACCTTATTATATACACATTATTACTTTCGTATGTCTAGTTAAGTGAGGTTTCGTAAATTAGATGTAGTTGTGGCAAACTAGTTCGGTTATGTGCATGGAATGATTATTATTTCCCATAATTTAAGTATAAACAAATGTACTTAACTGTACAACACAGCCTTCTTGCATTATCACTTCGCCTTATGTATCGGCAAAACATTTGCATGTAGTGAATGAAAGATCCGTACATTAGATGTAAGCGTTTTACAAGAGACAACACCTAGTTGCTTCATTGTACCAAATGATAACCAAGTCATGGTGATCACAACTACAAACCGAAATTTCTCACCTTGTTGTTTTGTCACCCACACAATCCCAAAAGAAAATATGACTCTCCATGCATACAGTTGTACCCATTACTCATTTTTCTTACATCGAAACCAATATAATATGTAATGAAATATTGTGTGCATCATGCTAAAAACACAGCAGTATAGAGAGCTATGCCTCAAAACTTCTCCACTACCAGTCCAAACTAAAATCCACTGTTGTTATGATAACAGTTGTCACTATATATATATATATATATATATATATATATATATATATATATATATATATATATATATATATATATACACACACACACACACACACCATATGAAAGCTAATACATGCACACTCTTTCCACATAAAAAAATTATGTGGCATTATAGGGGTATGAAGTCATACTATTCTTACCCTAAAAAATCCAAATCAATTATGTTACAATCCCCAATCTCCTCTAATGTCTTTTCGAAGGAGCAGTGTGTGTGTTTGATTTCTCAGTGTTCGTTTCTGAATATAAATAGTGTTATCAGCAACTATACATGCAAACTTAACTGTATCTCTTGAAATTGGAACTTCTTCTATATGATCTGCAACACTTTTTTACAAATTTTTGGTAGGAGTCCCAAAAGATTCACCTTCTGAATAGATGTCCTCATAATTAGAAGATTCATTTGCATCTTCAATGATAAGTCCGCCTTGAGCTTGCTACAGACAAGTGAAAAAATTATGCAATGGGGTTTCTATGCATTGCCATAGCTTCCTCTTTCTTATGCGGTGAGGGACTGTGAAATTGCTAGAGTTGGAGACCCCTTCAGTCGAGTATGGCGCTTCAGAACTCCCTGTTGAAACAAATATGTTTTGCTGATCATTGTATGATTGATTAGGATCATAAGTAGAACTAGTGCTAGCCTACATATGTGAATGTTGCTGCGCTTTATTTGGACTGTTTTTCCTTTCCTCCTCCTGCGCCGGCTTACTATCACTAATCTTTACTCTAACTTCTTTACATGACTTATTATCCAACTTCACTTTTTCATACTGAGATTTGTGATCCCTACTCGAGTCGTTAATATAAGGATCATAAGTAGGCTTGGACTACAATTTTTAGGGCTATGACCAAATACCTCATAGTTCTCACATGGTTTCAGTTTATTCTCATAAGAAATCTAAATATCGAACATAGATCCATCTAATTTTATCCTTGTACTGATTTAGGGAACTTAAATCCTAACTTTATTTTAACCAAAATTCCAGTGTATCGAGTCTCGTTCGTTGTGTTACTATATGAATTTGATTCTCAAATGTAATTTAAATTCCACTAATTGCATCATGATTCCAAAGTTCCAATTTATATCATGTTATCTAATACATATTGGAATTGAGCACAAATAATCCCTTGTTAATTGCATACCAGATTTCCACATTTTTAAAATGACAATTTTAGAATTAAACATATAGGGACCCGACTTGATTATTCTTACGTGGTCCTCCTCTTTTTCAAATTTAATTACGAAAAAACCATTCTGCCTATAGAAAATATTAGTATTACCTATGGGTTTCCAAACTTTCTTCAAAATGTATGTGAATTGGGCATACAATTTCTGCTATTAATCACATAGGCAATAATTGAGTTCTTCCATTTGGCTTCTGCGACATTTTTGTTCGATTCAGGGATTTGAAATTACACCCTTCCTTTCTCACAAATCGGTCGTATGAAATTCAGATCGACAACTTGCTGTTCCATATCCTATATGTTTATTCCTTTAACCGCTTCGGACCAAGATTTGCTCCACGTTTCTGAAATTGGATGGACAACCGGTAGGCCTTGCCAAGGAACTAGTGGTATAAGTAATGGTTTCTCTTGGGTAACGGTTTCGCTTTGAATCACCGTGCCCGCCATTTTAGAATGCATATATTTATATATGTATGTAACAACCCAAGAATTTCTGATGATTAAAATATAAATTTAATGTTGGAATAAATATTTATGTGTAATTTCGACTATCTTGAACTATATTTGCGTAATCCCTTTTTAATGAAATTATAAATGTTTTGTCAAATAAACGAGATTTACATTTCAAACCGGTTGAATCACTAGCGTTAGAATTCCTATGATAAACGTTATAGAAAAGAAAAGAAAAAATTGTTATTAACAAATTTAACGCTGCAACACGAATAATGTAATTTAATTAATAAATGAATTATTTTTGTGGTTGGTTTACGAAGAAAATATATACTTGTATTTGAAATTTAAATTTAAACTTGGACTTTTAACTATTGTGAACAGGAATTGCATTTGCAAATATGATTTTCAATTTAAAAACGTTTTGCCAAGATTACCGTTATTACAAACCTGTGTTGAAACGTGTCAGTGGAAACAAAATTAATTTGAAATAAATTTTTGTAGTTTAATTTAAGAGCGATTTATCGATTTAAGAATTTAATTGCGAAGTAAAATATCAGTTTAAAATTTTTGTTCAGTTTCTGTTTGCGTAGCCTTAAAATATTTTATAGAATTTTTCGGTAATTCTTAATTTGTGAAATAAGCCTAAAAAATTTTAACGTATTTTGGGCGACTTTGGTCCTTTTGATACTTTACAGAGTCAATCAACTGGTCTGTTTTATTACTGTTTTGTGAGCTTAGTACATTGTTGTACATGATGTTATTTCTAGTTGTGGTTATTCGCCATTGATAAATTTAATAAAATGAAACTAAGAATAATATGTCACAAAAAGAAGCAATTCATTTTAGTTCGCCATTTGTTCCATGCGCATGAAAAACCGTCTGGAGCATTATATCTCGTGTGTGTCCACTCCCCCCTTGTGCATGCTTATTTCTCGTTCTTCCCACATCGGTTTGTAAATAAATTTGGGTGGTGAATAGTTGTCTTTATTTTTAGCCTAGGCTCCCAACGTAAAGAGCAATTCTTCTGGACCCAAATCCCATGTGCCCTATGTGCCCAACCAATGGGATCCCCCTAATTTCCACCTTTTGCAATTAAGTCCCTACGATAATTTAGAGACTTAACTACAAAAGGTGGAAATCAGGGGGCTTCCATTGGTTGGGCACATGGGATTTGGGTCCAGAAGAATTTAAGGACAAGCCACACCTCTATCAAACTCCTCTCAGCTTCTACCCTCTATACCTGATTTTGAACATTTTGCATGAAATCGAAACTTCCATCAGCTTCGACCGAAGCAGCCCACTGCATGAAACTCTCCACCATCCATCGCTGTACACCACGCAGGGCCGGCCCTGACAATTTCATGGCCCAAGGCAGGAAGTGCAGAAAAAAAAGTTTTGAAGGGGCTCTAAACAAAGGAACTACTACCGAAATTGAAAGAACTAGAGTCATTTCACATTTGCCTCTAATATTGTTATTAGAGGCCAAAAATATTATTAAATTGCCTCTACGATTAATATTATTAAATTGCCTCTATGATTATGAGAGACAATTTAAGAATGGCCCCAAAAAACAATTTCCCTAATAACAAATTGAGGCACTTAAGGTATTTGATTTGCCTCTATTAGAACACAGTCCACGTAAGCATTACACCTATTGTACTAAAGGTGGCAAAAGTAAATGCCTATAAAAGTTTCAACAAAGGCACTAGAAAATGCCTCTAATACCATGCACAAATATTACCTGAACGAGACACACTTGATAATATCCTTAACGAAATGCTTATAATAAATCAAATATTAACTACAAGACAAATACAGTATATAATCATAATATATACTTGCGTGCAACACACTATTACATACAGGTTATATTCCAACATGGATATAGACAGTTGCAAAAAAGAAATTTTAAGAAGATCCCAAAAAAATTGATATAACAAGTTACATTACATTGTTAATTCATCAAAAAAATGTAACAGATTCACTCACTTAAAAAAAAAATACACATTGCACTCATGACTTGACTTACTGATATATTAATACACATCCAAATGCGCTAACTGATATTCCTTCCAAAGGTAAACTTCTGCTCAAATGGAAGGAAACCTCTTAGCACTAACTAATAGTAGTTATGAGGAGGAGAAGGCTCTTGTATCCCGAATTCAAAGTGACACGCTTCGGCTTAACCAAATTTGCACAGAGCGGTTTTATGATGCCGGCTCAAACACAATACCAAACCAGACAGAAGAGATGGCGATCAAAAAACAATTCCTTAAAGCTCAACACATGATTCTTCAATATTTGTTAAACATGATGGAAACTTGTAAAGCAAAAGGATTTGTGAATGGCCTTATTTCGAAAGATGGACAAGTTGCCACTAGTTCATCTGAAAGTCTGCATAGTTGGTAGCAGGAAATCCATATCCATCAAACCGGGCCTACAGCCATAGTTGATTACTAATCTAGTCTTTCTGTTGCTAACGCTTGTGGAGATAAGCCATACATCAATATCAAAGAAAGGCCGCAGGATATGACCGATACAACATTAGGAACACTGCTCTCAGCTTTAATGCAGCACTGCGTACCACCTTAAAGGTACCCTCTTGAAAAGGGGATCCCACCACATTGGTGGCCTGCAAAAAAGGTAACATGGCGGGCCGAGTTGGGGTTCCTTTCAGACTTAGGACAACCTCCTTACAAGGAACCTCATGATTTAAGGAAGATATGGAAGACTGCGGTGCTCATTGCTGTCATCAGAAATATTTTGCCTAATATAGATAGGATACATCCAATTATCAAGCAATAGAAAGCGCTTTAGAATAAAATGAATGCTAAACAGCTTCATGCTTGGTCATCTATGCTCGAGCAAATGGACCGTGAATGAGTGAAAGAGAACCTCAGTGCTCCTCAGCCCAGGTTGGACCATGAACGCGTGAGAGAGAACCTCAGTTCTCCTCTGCCTAGGTTCAAAAGTAATACTACTAGCAGTCATCTTCTTAGCCAATATAACCCAAATGTTTCCCTGAATGATGCTGGGTATTATATTCAGAGATGATGATATAGTATTGATATTTGCAATAATTTCTATGGCCAGCCTGAACTCAATAGCAAAATGCAATTTTACCGATGATATTTCAGAATATGATGCTATAAACGAGTACCTAAGACTGAAATTTTAGCAACTTAGAAGACCCAAAAAAGCAGGTTACATGGTAGTGCAATGAATATAGAACTCAAATCAATACAACTTGGATTTAAACTAAGCTTAGTTAAATGTTTAATAACTTGGGAATAGCATCTTTGCCTCAATGATTAATACCAGTTGTTAAAACTGGAGGGCATGTTACTGCTACATGGACGACAAATAATCCATTTATATCGCTTTAGATATTTATATTTTGATTATGCCTTAGTGGATTACCACAGTGAATTCAAATAAAATTTTGGTAAACATGTTGAGTTAGATTAGCATACCAAGCAGTATGGGCTCTTCTGTTCAGCTATGTACGGGCCGAATAGTGCTAGAATGGCCTGGAAACTCATGAAGTTGAACCAATATCAAGTGGGTTGATTCTCAATGACCCGAATTATTACTGGCGGCAGTTGTTTATTATGTCCACTGCACACAATTATGACGGCAGAAGCGTATGTCAAATGTATTAAATGGCAAAAGGCGGCGTATCATTTTCTAACAAAATCTGTACTATTCCAAAACAAACAAATTCATTTTGAGAAAGTAGTAAAGCAAGGTAATATATAATATAGCAATGGCAAATGTGTAAATGAGACAAAATATTACCTATAAAATGTAGGATGAGATGTACATTATCCGTATTGCTGAATGATTCGCCTAAGAAGGAGTTGGGTACGTCACTTATTGTCCTACAAATACTTCCAAAGAAAAAGCTAAGAAAAGAGCATGTATTGTGCATTTTTTGCATGATCAGAAATCGTTTTCTATATATGTCTATATTAATGAATTCAGTCCGAAACCAAAAATGTCTTAACAAACCATAATACCCCAAGAGATTCTGCAACTCAAATTATAACAAAGATGTTGGGAGTGTGCAGTTATTTAATTTTTTGTTTTTAATTTTAATTTTTCTTCTAAGATCAGTTTGTTTTATAAAAAAACAGATTAAAAATAAGTTTACATAATTCACCCTAATAAGGACTATAGTAGGAATGGAAAATACGACCGGTCTGTAACCAAATGCATATATGAATAATTTAACTATTCATTCTATAGTTGAATATGCCAGAACGTTTTTTGAAATTTACTATTCACTTTAACATGGTGATTTTACAAACATGTGATTTGTTTGTTAATACAGGGTTTTTTTTCATTGAAAGAATACTACTGTGTAGATTCTACCTCATTATCTATGGTTGATTCTAAGTAACATATAAAAAGATTGAATTCTAAAACATAGATGTTAGAAGTTCACAAAATACTTTAAACATTATGTATCATAAAAGCACATTTTTTATTGCTCTGCGCCTTTTTGTCCTATAAAATTTTGTACTTTAGAGCTTTTTATCTTGCGCTTTGTTACCATTTGTGCCTTGAATTCCCAAAAAAAAAAAACATTATGTACATCCTGCTTTTTTTTTGCAGCAAAGCGAGCAGCTTGACAGCACTGTCCATACCAATAGGTACAGTCTTACACTTCAATATGATGTTTCTATTGCATTTAATACTATATCTTTCTCAATATTTCTTTGTCGTTCCAATATTTCATTTATTCGTATCAGACATTATGACCACAAAAAGCTTAAAACTACAAGAGGAAAGACCTATATGAACAAATTTATTTGCAAAAGTGAATGATATACATGTAAAATTCTATCATTTGTTATACCCGTATGAAATAATTTGTTACTATGTCGTATTAACCTTATTTTGGGTGGCATTACTATTTGTATCCAAACGCCTTGTTTGTTTCTCTTGTTTTGTTAAGTACCTTCTTCTACCAATTTCTAGAGGGAATTTCAGGATGTACATGCTTATATGATAAAAGATCTGACATCAAAGGTAAATAGTGTAGTTTTTGCAGAAAAATGTTATTTTAAAGGACCATTTATATGAAAATTTTCAAGCGGTTCTATTTATTTATGATGATTTGCTTTGTTTAGTAAAATATATATTGTTGAGTTTTATGCTTAAATCCCATCTTTTAAGAAATAAATATCGCACTAATTTTTTATACACTGATGAGTGTGCTAAACAGAGAGGGAGGGAGCGTAGGTAGGAAAGGGGGAGTGGGGTTGGGGTGGGGCGTATGAGCCTTTGAAAGACTTATGAAGACCATATGTAAGATAGATAAATGTAGTTACAAAGAGCATATGCAACCAAAAAAAGGCTGGTCGAAACTCTTAAGTATATGATAAATGTGATTAAGCTTATGTTAACGGTAAAATATTTACCAAAAATGAGTCGTAGGACTTGTGAGAACAACAAATAAGTGAATGAATCATATGTGCTCTGACACCAAATTTTGGTACAAGGCATATAGTTGAAAATTGAAGATGTTCATCATAAAACCAACAATGTATGAAACCATATATTACCTGGCAGACCAGCAACATGTTTCTCATACTTGTATGTTGGTAGAAATGTAATTAAACTTCATGCATTCTTTAAAATACTTTGCCTGCTTTCATTTCTGCTCGAAGTTGATCTTTTTCCCGCAGACAATCAAAACATCTTTGAGAAACCATGTCTATAGCCTCATCATAAATAATGCTATGCAACCTGTAATTGATATCACCCATAAATACAACCAAATCTACTTCGGATAAGTCAGGCTTTCCACCATCAGAGTTACATGCTGGTGCCTAAAATAAATAATACATCAGTGTAGTATATTATTGACAAACCAAACAAAATAGAAATATGCAAAATTAAATTTGCAGGGAATGCTTTATACAAGCATATGTTGCCACCCCAATTAGATGGAACAGAAGACGCCGCAGCAGCTGCATGACGATGTCGATATGTCATAAGTACAAAAAATGAGACTCAAATATTCAATAATATCAACCAAAAATAATTTGTAAGAGTGTATATCTTTTTTTCTGTTAGTGAATTGGGACACCATTATATAAATAGACTAAACATCCTATTTTGAAAGATTATTTCTACATTACATATAGAAAATATCTTGATGGTTACATTGCAGATGTATCATGCCAAAAAATATTAGGTGATAGTTATTTTCTGTTGTCAAGTCATCATGTACCCACAAATATTGTACTGAATAATGTAGACTGGACTGGATGTATTTATCGTCCAATTGACCATAAATAGCCCGCCCAACAGCTGAGTTACACAAGAGCAACAACAAAAATGTACGTGGAAAGTAAAAGACATGCACAGTATTGGTAATTTTACCTGACGGAGGTTGAATCCCATGTGAAGGCCTAGAGAAAGACATGGTCCAATATATATGATCATAGTCATCATTTCTCTTGTATGTATAAAACAACTATCACTAAATAATGTTTCATTCTCATTTTTGTCCATGACATTATTTTCCTCAAGGCTATACCAACATTAATCATCAAATGCATTTGAACTGTTCTAGCTACTCTCACCCATTACATAATCCGGGGACCCAGGTCAGTCGCATATTTATCTCTTTATGTTACAAATTTTTGGCTCAAAGATATTATAATTTTGGTAGGGTACTACATGTTATTTTGCTCACTTTCTTCATAATCGATTACAGTCAGAATTGAAACAAAATGAAAATAAGTTGAACAACCACAGTGCACAATTACTGTCTTTTTTCCTTCTTTTGTTGAACTCCAGTGGACAATAAAACAATATGTAGCAAAGAGAACAATTGTAAAAAGAAGAATATGCTAATGCCTATTCTATAAGTACTCTTAAATGTAATGTCAACCAAACTGATTGAATCAAACAATAAGACATCATTATTATAGAATATTTTCAATATATGTACATTTTTTAGAGGAAAAAAAAATACTATTAGCAATGGTATCTAAGGTTCAATAAATTATTCGACATGCCAATGAAAAATCACACACAATTCTTTTTATCAATAGTTTGTTTTTAATTGTCTTCTGAAGCTCAAATAAATTAACCAAACTGAAATCAAAGATATGTGCTTGTTTGAACATTAAAACATACCACTTATGTGCAATTAGTTTCGAATAGAAATTCTTATGCAAATATAGACAAAAGGGGAATAATAAAGACTAACAATTGAAAATATGAGTTGAAAATGAAGAAAAGTGCAATTATGACTATTTACGTTCAGGATGCTAGACCACTATTGTTTAATCGGAAATGTTTTCTTCCTCAATTTCAACGAGCAAGAAGCATAAAGAGATAAAGAAATAGAACAACACAGACAACAAACTAAGCAGAAAATATAAAATAAAATTGAAGATATGCATCTAAGTTGCTTGGATGGAAACAATTTCTTCAAAAATTACTCCGGATAGGGTTTATACAATATTGAAATCATGATATCACACGAATACTTACCATTGTTGTTCGATTAAATGGGAGAATTCCGTTGAATCGCAAAAAGATTTCTGACTTTGCTGGAGCGATTAATGACTTTTTAGATGATAGAATTAGAATTAATTTCTCAGAAGATGGACTCGAAGAAAGAAAAAGAATAAAGTAGCTTAGCGGTAATCTAAAACTTTACCGCCATATGTAGCAAAAAAGGATAAATAACAAGGGCATTTATTTTTGCCCTGGTAGGCACTAGTAGAGGCCAGAATAAATTATTTATTTTTGCCCTGGTAGGCACTAGTAGAGGCCAGAATAAATTTTGCCTTTAATTAATTACAGGTGCGTTTCTAAATGCCCTAATAGGTAATTAGTAAAGACTAATGGCGATTATGCCTCTAATGAGGTATCATTGGAGGCCAAATTTTAAAAACGCCTCTAGTTTGATGCTCCTAATATCCTTAAAATTGGTAGATATCTATATGTTTATGGGGAACAGAACATTGGCACGAGGAATTGAACCACGGTCTTCTAGAGAGCAACCATGTATCCTTACCACTCAGCTATACATACTACAGCAATAGCATGTGAAATGCAAACTTTTATATACCGTTTATAATGTGAGCTCGAGGCCCCTCCCAAGCCCGAGGCCACCGCCTGGGTGGCCTTGGGACAGGGCCGGGCCTGGCACCACGTTCGCCACACTCCGCCGTCCAATCGCCTATCAGTTCGGTCATCACATAAATCTGCAGCATCGTTTCTTTCTCCACCCTTGCCACTTCATCTAACACCTGCTGTCGCCTCCAGCGCCACCTCGAGCCGTCGTTGTCCTCCTCTCAGCTCCGCCACCTCGCCTACCTACACCTCAGGTCGTTCCCGTGACCATCGCTACTGTTTTCTCCTTCACAAAACCCCCTCCCATATCCGCGTTCAGCTCCACCTCACGTCACGTTCATCCCGCCGCAGCTAAGCTACCTAACTCTGCCGCAGCCACCTTCTGCAACGCCCAGCTGTCCTCCACAAAGTCACCGTACCCACCTCAGGCGATTGCAAGACCAGCGTGGCCTCATTCCTCTGTCTACTCGTCTCCCTACCGTTTGCTTTAATTAAAGTAGTCAGCTTTCCTTTTTTTTTAAAAAATAGTCCACAACCTTTCGAAGAAAAGAACCATCCCATTCCTCTTTGGTTGCATGCAGCAACTGCCTTGTCCACATTAGCCTAACCTTGCTTGTGAGGAAGGAAAATGAACTGGGTAGGTATTAATATAATTAAGTGCATATATTAAAGTATATATATAATATGATTGGTGCATGTTAATGGCAAGGGGACCGTATGATTCCAGTGTCTGAAAAGAGTCTTCAACGCATTCAAGGTTGGTTCGCGGTTAATACATGTATGATAGGGTGCGCGTACGCTAGCGTTGCTTGTAAGCTTATACGTCGTTGTTTACAGTTAAGACGGAATTTCATCGGTAAGGGAATCAGAGCACAATGAAGATGCGAACTTTAATTTAAAATTTATTTTAAATTAGTGGTTAATTATAATTGATGTTAATAGAAAGTGGATGTTATTGGTTGCATGAATGATTGATCACTAGTTATGAAAATAACGCCATAAAATTTGGTTACAAATATTGCTATGGTTGACGTTATAAAATGAAGGTCTAGACGCGTTAGTGTTATAACGCGTGTTACGAATTATTTGTTGTATGCATTAGAAATGGATGACATGTAGCGTGAAATATTTTGAGCATTTTTGAACGTAACGCTTGCACGGAATTTATTTGGTTGTTTCAATGGTTGTGTTAAAGTGAATGATTCATGTTTGTCATATGGTCGTTTGAAATGGATGATTTTATGGAAACACATGCACCATGGTTGTGGATTTATGTGGATCGTCAATTTAATTCTCCTTCCCATGAACGACTTTAAAAATATTAAAATATTGGAGAATTTTGTTGAAAATATTTTTCAAGTGGAAATAAGTTTGAAATTAAAACAATAATGTGATAGCGATATATATATATATATATTGTTCCGTTATGTTATGTTACGCTTCAAAATAATTAAATGAGTTGAAAATTTTGTATCGAGTTTTAAAATGGATTTTTTTATGCAAATATAATTGGATTACTATATTTGAAAATCTAAATGATCGACAAATGTTCATATAAACAAATTTTGATGGTTTCGGAATATAGATTGGACAATGTTTGAACATGCATTAGCAATGAATTTTGAAAATGGGATGAGATTGGAAGATTTATTATTTTAAGTTCCAAGGTAGTTTGAAAAATATTTTGGAATTTGAAATAATGATTGTAAAGTAAAGTGATTTTTGAAACGCCAACGTAAAAATAGAATGTTATTTTGAAATGGTTTTAAGTTAAGTTATGAGATTTAGTTTATTTTGGAAAGAACGAGGCGAATTATATTAACGTTATAGCCTGAATTGAACACGTCGCGTAGGGACGATTTATTAATATTGATTCTTATTTTTCAAATGATCATAACTTGAACGTTTAAAAATCGAATCAACATGAAACATGAAACGTTGGATTTCTACTAATGTTACCTTTTGAATAGAAAGAAAATTTAAATTCAACGTATGGTTTTAAAATTTTGAAAGGCGCTATATTTACAGTTTAGCGACCATAATAAGGAATCGATTAAATGGATTATAAGTGGTTGAATTCTGGAAATTGGTATTAAACATATTTTAAAATGATTTAGTTGTAGATCTGAACTTTTAATAGTTCAAAATTAAACCCACTTTAATCTTTTAAGAGTTTCTTTTATTTTCTTTGGAAAATGGTTGGCTTTGAACTATAGTCTTAAACTGGAAAGGTGTGAAACATTTCCAAAGATTTAAAAGGATTATAGAAAATGTTAACTAACATAAAGAGATTATGTTTTTAATTTAAGGTTGGTAAATGAATATCGGGTTGTAAAGGAATTTGGTAGTCAACAGGGTTAAAGGATTTTGAAGTACATAACCTTAAATGAATTGATAAAAATTGGGAAGGAATTTCGAAATGGAAATCTGTGTAATCCATGACTATTTTTTTATTTACGCTTATTACTTGGAAAGACCGGGATCAGATACAGGTTTGAAAACCATTCCAAGTAATAATACGACGCTATGAAGCAAACCAAGACTTGTGAATCGACGAATGAAAACCGGGAATCTTTGGATTTATTTGGACGGATTGCTGATGTCACAAATCAGGATGTACACCTGATATGAGGTTATAAGTGGCATGAGGTCTGAAGTTTGTTCCGTTCAGACATAGAATGGACTTGTATGGATTGTGTGTCTGACATTGAAATTGACATCATAACACTGATTCCCGTTGATATGTACCTGGTTTGTGACGTATGAGCTCGAAGTGGTTAAGTATTGATGGAAATCAGTGATCATGTTGTGAATGGACAATGTGACATACCTAAGATATGAAATGTGTTGTACGATCAAGGTTAAGCATGGCTTTGTGTATGACGTGACATCGACAAACCTCACACCCCGGATGATGAGAAACTGGCGGTTAGATTGTTGACATATATATGATTTTGTGATTGATAGCTGCAGCGGAGGTACCTCTTATGAATTTGAGGAACAGGGTATGTTCGGTGGTCCGTGTCTAGATGAAAACCGTTGATCTACCTCGCGATTTGTAATTGGTGTCCGTGTTTGGATGAAAAAGCCGTGTTACATTTCGTTTGTGTTCCGATTGATCTTTCGTGCCAGGAATCATTAAGTTGGAAATCCAAATCTCCAATACGAGCCATACGATTTTGATTGTATATATATGGCGACATAATATTATGGGTATTATGCCGTCTAGGATTAATACATTTATTTGCGAATTTGTTTCCACATTATATAATAGTATTAAAAGAGGATTTTCACGTATGAAAGCATGTTTGGTTATCATAAGACAAAACTCGCCCATTTGGTGTGCACTTGCATTGTATGATGTGGGATGAGCTTATGATAGCTTCAGTTTCTTAAAGGTCATTGCGAATTCATATGCACGAGTATTCATATGGAGTAAACCCGTTCTGCATTAGCGGCGTGATCCGGTGGATTTCCGAACTTTAAAATGAATCCTAAAAACAATTGTTTTATGTTCTCACACCAGTACCATGACTGACCTAGAGTTTATTTTTCTTTCCTAAACTCTGGGTGCCTACTAATTTTCACACGGGCAGCTAGTAGTTTAGTTTTGCAGTTATAGATCGTTGGAGCAAGATTCGGAGTGATTCCTGAGTTGGAGTTCAAGCTAGAGTTTGGAGCTTCCATTATATCTTAATTATCGTCTTCTTCCGCTGTATATTTTGATGTAACTCTAATATTCCATGTAACTCTGATGTAATATTGTATAAGGAAAAGAAAAGTTTTATTATTTTGTTCAATATGTGTAAGTACCCATAACAACTCGCCTTTGTGAACGGTTTAAGTTGGTTTAGTTACCGGCGAGATTCGGACGAAAAGACGGGTCGTTACAACGCGGTATCAGAGCTTTGGTTATACAAAGCTATTGGGTATGACATATTTGAACAAAGGGATAGAACTCATCGGAGTTATAATATCTCATTAGAGATAGGGTTAGGAATGCCCTAGAATGAGGTTTTGGAATACTGAGTTTGAGAGAGCGTATTTGAAAATAAATTATTTTGGAACAAGGTAGATTGTTTTAAAAGAGCGTAATTATGTTGAAATATAACTCAATAAGAATTCTCGAGTATTTTATTCAACGTCACGATTGGACTATCAGTATGTGAAAATTTCGAATGTACACCCAGCCAGTGTATGTATGAAGTCTTATATATATATATATATATATATATATATACTAGATGGATATAGAATCACATCCTAGTCACTTGAGGATAATTCTGTTGATTGATCGATCATCATCAGATATTTATTTTCGAGTTTCGAAAGTGGGATAACTATATGATTATGGTTAAGACGTCGAGAAATACTTAAATTATTTCAACAAATTTTGCAAATGTTAAATAAATTCAACATAAGATGGATAATAAGTGTAGATGAGAATCAAACCATTTTGTCAACAATTGGGAATATACATTTGGAAGTACACATAAGTGAAATAAATTTTAAGACATTATGCTTAAGACATGTTGAAAATATCACTTCATCTTTCAAGATGACAATAAAGTAGATCAAATTATGACAAGGTTTAAATATGAAGATCTAATAAGATACCATCTTACCCACGTCAACAAATATAAGCAATAGATTCGCATATATGCCTAGCATGAATTGTAAATGACAAAATGCAAGCTAAACTAGTTTGCTCAAAGTATATTTAAAGAAATTGAACTCCCCTTAAGAAATTTGTAGGTAATTTTGACTTAAGTTAAGAAATCTGTATAAAAGATGGTTTAAATTATAACACACTTCTAAGTGGGGGAGAAACTACACTTTTATGAATGAATTTGATGAAATTTCTTAATCGGTAATCACTTATGATACAAAGGAAGTGGAAAAAAATTTTAAGTACGGTTCTCGAGTACCCGTGTGATTGAGCTTCCTACACTTATATCCTTAGTTACCCTTCCTACCGTTGACCAAAGTTAGTTCCATCCTTCGAACCATTGAGTAGTGTCATCCCCTTTTTCTTATAAGCTTGGTTAAATATCTTGACGCGAATCATCGTACTTTGAACTCCTATCTATACATATCGACGTAACTTGAGTGCAGGGAAGATGATACGGTATACCCTCTGCACCAATTGCTGAACGAAACCAAGACTTATACTAGATAATTTTGTTTATCCAAGAAATTATGTTAACAAAACTTCAACGGAAAAAGTTTATATTGGAAGGGGTTGAAGTATAAGATCTAACTTATGTAAGGAAAAAATTAGATTTTTGAAATATTTATCATCCGGGGTGTGGCTTCGAAACTTTAAATTAATTTCTAGTGTTCTAAGAAACGATACTAGTTTGAAATAGGTATACGCCGAATCAGAGTGGTGCAGCAGAAGCACGATGGAATTTTGAAGAAAATGTTCAAGAATTTTTCCGACTAGTTGAATAATTTAATTTTTCCAAACAAAACTTGATACTTAAAATAAGGATTTAAAATGAGATTTGTCTTGAACTATTTTGGGAATAATGTTTGGGAAAAAGGGTATCCTAGTATAAATATGGAATAAAAAAAACTCTTGAAAGTATATGGAAATATGTTGAAAACCTTGGGCTGTTTAGAAATCAAAGGAAGTTAAAAATGAGTCATGAAGTATAAACGATTTTCTGAAACTTTAAATATACAAAGGCTCGAATTTGCATGAAATCCATGTTGAAAACTAATAAGAACATTGTATTTCCAAAAGAAAATTTATGGTTATGTATAATAGTTGGATGTTGCGAAATGAACTGAGACTTATGGAGCTGGATACGATTCTTAAACCCTTTAACATAGTAAATTTGAAATCTATAAATAAGATCGTTGATTTCGGAATACGAGACACAAGTTGTACCTTTTAAGCGATCGGGTTTATACCCCAACTATCTTTGACACGATAAATGGCTTACAAAGTGGTTTTGACGACTTCAATCCCGATACTTTGAAATGTTTCGAACAACAAAATTATGGTTAAAACAATTGTAAACTTTAGTTGTGAAATGATTTGCAACTTCAGGATATGAAATGACTTGGTTTGTTCGAGTGACTCATGACTAAACTGAGTTGTAATTGGATTGCGTACGATGGGTGGTACTCAGTAGCCCGTCATGAGGGAGAACTTCTCGAACTAATAAATTTATTTGATTTCACTATTGAGCATTTGAAATTTTGAAGCAAATTTGGTTTTTGAAATCCCGAAGTGAAGTATGATATGTAGTATTTCAATGGCTTGAAATGAAAACAGGATTCTAAGTCGAAGAATCATTTGAAGCTTTCAAATGCTTTGAAATATAATAATTTATGGAACACTTTAACTTATCTAATTTATTTTTGCATTTCACCAAACTACTATATTTGGCATTTGATTTATGATTTACCTATTTCAAGTCTTCTTACATATAGTAGTCTACTATTGTACTTTCTATTTTCAAACAAATTGCTAAATTTCTTAAATTTCTTATGTTTTACTATCTTATTTTAACTTTTAAAGCTATCTTATGTTAAACCTATGAATTTTATTAAACCTACTCAAACCAAACGACTTATTATAAAGTAACCTTATCATTTAAACTACTTTCACTTTTACATATAATTTCCATACCTAAAGCATAACTATTTTACATTATATAGCTAGTGCCTTATATAGCTTTATACAATGAGTTAAGTTTTGTTTAATATTTCGATATAAGAAATTTACTAATTTAGTTGTATGATAAATTTTGTGTTTGATCTATTAATAACCTTTTGATAAAATTTCAAGCTCATTAGAAATTGATAACGTATTTTGATTTAATAAGCTTGATTTATATGTTAGTCTTAATAAATTTTATGAATAAGATTTATTTTATTTATGCAAAATTTTACAACCTCTCCTTTTCGAGGACGAAAAGCCTTAAGTGGGGGAGAATGTAACAACCCAAGAATTTCTGACGCTTAAAGTATAAATTTAATGTTTGAATAAATATTTATGTGTAATTTCGCCTATTTTGAACTATATTTGTGTAAACCCTTTTTCATGAAATTATAAATGTTTTGTCAAATAAATGAGATTTACATTTCAAACCGGTTGAATCATTAGCATAAGAATTCCTATGATAAACATTATAGAAGAGAAAAAAATTGTTATTAACGAATTTAGCGCTCCAACATGAATAATGTAATTTAGTTAATAAATGAATTATTTTTGTGGTTGGTTTACGAAGAAAATATATACTTGTATTTGAAGTTTAAATTTAAACTTGGACTTTTAACTATTGTGAACAGGAATTGCATTTGCAAATATGATTTTCAATTTAAAAACGTTTTGCCAAGATTAGCGTTATTAAAAACTTGTGTTGAAACATGTCAGTGGAAATCCTAAAATTAATTTGAAATAAATTTTTGCAGTTTAATTTAAGAGCGATTTATTGATTTATGAATTTAATTGCGAAGTAAAATATCAGTTTAAAATTTTTGTTCAGTTTCTGTTTGCGTAGCCTTAAAATATTTTATAGAATTTTTCGGAAATTTTTAATTTGTGAAATAAGCCTAAAATTTTCTAACGTATTTTGGGCGACTGTGGTCCTTTTGATACTTTACAGAGTCAATCAACCGGTCTGTTTTATTACTGTTTTGTGATCTTAGTACATTGTTGAACACGATGTTATTTCCAGTTGTGGTTATTCGCCATTGATAAATTTAATAAAATAAAACTAAGAATAAAATGTCACAAAAAGAAGCAATTCATTTTAGTTCGCCATTTGTTCCATGCACATGAAAAACCGTCAGGAGCATTATATCTCGTGTGTGTCTACGCCCCCTTTGTGCATGCTTATTTCTCGTTCATCCTACATCGGTTTGTAAATAAATTTGGGTGGTGAACAGTTGTCTTTATTTTGAACATTTTGCATGAAATCGAAACTTCCATCAGCTTCGACCGAAGCAGCCCAGTGCATGAAACTCTCCCCCATTCATCGCCGTGCACCACGTCCGCTACACTCCGTCGTCCTATCGCTTATCAGTTCGGTCATCCCATAAATCCGCAACATCGTTTCTTTCTCCACCCTTGCCACTTCGTTTGAAACCTACTGCCGCCTCCAACGCCACCTCGAGCCGCCGCTGTCCTCCTCTCAGCTCCCCCACCTCTCCTACCTACACCTCAGGCCATTCCCGTGACCATCGCTACTGTTTTCTCCTTCACAAAACCCCCTCCCATATCCGCGTTCAGCTCCACCTCACGCCACGTTCATCCCGCCGTAGCTAAGCTACCTAACTCTGCCGCAGCCACCTTCTGCAACGCCAACCTGTCCTCCACAAATTCGCCGTACCCACCTCAGGCGATTGCAAGACCAGCATGGCCTCATTCCTCCGTCTACTCGTCTCCCTACCATTTGCTTTAATTAAAGTAGTCAGCTTTCCTTTTTTAAAAAACCAGTCCACAACCTTTCGAAGAAAAGAACCATCACATTCCTCTTTGGTTGCATGTAGCAACTGCCTTGTCCACATTAGCCTAACCTTGCTTGTGAGGAAGACAAATGAACTGGGTAGGTATTAATATAATTAAGTGCATATATTAAAGTATATATAATATGATTGGTGCATGTTAATGGCAAGGGGACCGTATGATTCCAGTGTCTGAAAAGAGTCTTCAACGCATTCAAGGTTGGTTCGTGGTTAATACAAGTGTGATAGGGTGCGCGTACGCTATCGTTGCTTGTAAGCTTATACGTCGTTGTTTACAGTTAAGACGGAATTTCATCGGTAAGGGAATCAGAGCACAATGAAGATGCGAACTTTAATTTAAAATTTATTTTAAATTAGTGGTTAATTATAATTGATGTTAATAGAAAGTGGATGTTATTGGTTGCATGAATGATTGATCACTAGTTATGAAAATAACGCCATAATATTTGGTTACAAATGTTGCTATGGTTGACGCTATAAAATGAAGGTCTAGACGCGTTAGTGTTATAACGCGTGTTATGAATTATTTGTTGTATGCATTAGAAATGGATGACATGTAGCGTGAAATATTTTGAGCATTTTTGAACGTAACGCTTGCACAGAATTTATTTGGTTGTTTTAATGGTTGTGTTAAAGTGAATGATTCATGTTTGTCATATGGTCGTTTGAAATGGATGATTTTATGGAAACACATGCACCATGGTTGTGGGTTTATGTGGATCATCAATTTAATTCTCCTTCAAATGAACGACTTTAAAAATATTAAAATATTGGAGAATGTAGTTGAAAACATTTTTCAAGTGGAAATAAGTTTGAAATTTAAACAATAATGTTATAGCGATATATATATATATATATATATATATATATTGTTCCGTTATGTTATGTTACGCTTCAAAATAATTAAATGAGTTGAAAATTTTGTATCGAGTTTTAAAATGGATTTGTTTATGCAAATAAAACTGGATTACTATATTTGAAAATCTAAATGATCGGCAAATGTTCATATAAACAAATTTTGACGGTTTCGGAATATAGATTGGACAATGTTTGAGCATGCATTAGCAATGAATTTTGAAAATGGGATGAGATTGGAAGATTTATTATTTTAAGTTTCAAGGTAGTTTTAAAAATATTTTGGAATTTGAAATAATGATTGTAAAGTAAAGTGATTTTTGAAACGCCAACGTAAAAATAGAATGTTATTTGAAAATGGTTTTAAGTTAAGTTATGAGATTTAGTTTATTTTGGAAAGAACGTGGCAAATTATATTAACGTTATAGCTTGAATTGAACACGTCGCGTAGCGACGATTTATTAATATTGATTTTTATTTTTCAAATGATCATAACTTGAACGTTTAAAAATCGAATCGACATGAAACAAGAAACGTTGGGTTTCTACTAATGTTAACTTTTGAATACAAAGAAATTTTAAATTTCAACGTATGGTTTTAAAATTTTGAAAGGCGCTATATTTACAGTTTAGCGACTATAATAAGGAATCGATTAAATGGATTATAAGTGTTAGAATTCTGGAAATTGGTATTAAACATATTTTAAAATGATTTAGTTGTAGATGTGAACTTTTAATAGTTCAAAATTAAACCAACTTTAGTCTTTTAAGATTTTCTTTTATTTTCTTTGGAAAATGGTTGGTTTGAACTATAGTCTTAAACCGGAAAGGTGTGAAACATTTCGGAAAGATTTAAAAGGATTATAGAAAATGTTAACTAACATAAAGAGATTATGTTTTTAATTTAAGGTTGGTAAATGAATATCGGGTTGTAAAGGAATTTCGTAGTCAACAAGGTTAAAGGATTTTGAAGTACATAACCTTAAATGAATTGATAAAAATTGGGAAGGAATTTTGAAATGGAAATCTCTGTAATCCATGACTATGGTTTTATATATGCTTATTACTTGGAAAGACCGGGATCTGATATAGGTCTGAAAACCATTCCAAGTAATAATACGACGCTATGAAGCAAACCAAGACTTGTGAATCGACGAATGAAGACCGGGAATCTTTGGATTTATTTGGACGGATTTGCTGATGTCACAAATCAGGGTGTACACCTGATATGAGGTTATAAGTGGCATGAGGTCTGAAATTTGTTCCGTTCAGACATAGAATGGACTTGTATGGATTGTGTATCTGACATTGTAATTGACAGTATAACACTGATTCCCGTTGATATGTACCTGGTTTGTGACGTATGAGCTCGAAGTGGTTAAGTATTGATGGAAATCAGTGATTATTGTAACAATAAGTGATCTCGCTCGATCCGAGTCGATCGCTAAACCGACCAAGACCGTTCGAAAGCCCAGATTGCTTTGAGAACAAGACGAATCAGAACACAAACAGAAGAACATTTCATTGTTTATTACAACAATTCCATCAGAATACAAGAATATACAGAGTATAAATGAATATTATACATCAGAGAAATATAAAAAGATTACAATAAATTACATAGCAGTGGAAAAACAATACAATACAAAACACAACTGAAAGTAATACACGGATACAGAGCTTTCCGAGCATCGTTCCAGCCGTAAATTAGGATCCTGTGAATATAAATCTGCAAAACCAAAACTACTAGCTGCCCGTGTCAAAAATAGGGGCACCCAGAGTTTAGGTTAAAACATTAAACTCCAGGTCAGTCATGTGACTCGTGTGAGAACTTAAACAGTTATTTAAAACTTTACTTTAAAAGAGAGTAATTCAAGGGACCACGCCGTATAACACGGAACGAGTTTCCTCCCAAGAATACTAGTGCATATAACAAAACAGCGCAATGCTTTTTGGAAAAATGAAGCTATTATAAGACCCAGGTCCCATCACACAATGCAACGCAAGCCGGAGGATAGGGTTTTCCCTTATAATAGCCAAACATGCTTGGTACGTTTAAAACAAATCATTTGATACTATTATAAGTGTATAGTGTCAAATCAATTTCAATCATAAGTATCAATCATAGACGGCATGGGTACCATATATCATGTCGCCATACTAGGATCTACAAATAAAACCGCAAGTCACGTATTGGAAATTGGATTTCCGTCATGAGTCGAGGCAAGGGGCAAGCTCCTCTCCGTTCGAGACACTCTAGAAAATGTCTCAGGACCACACACATTAATCCTTGGAATCGGTTGGGACGGTCCTCCCTTACTTTTGAGGATTGACAATTCCTGAACACACGTTTCCCGGTCCTATCAGACCTATATCCGAGGCGCCTCGCATTCCAACGACCACACAGGTAAAAAGTATATAAATGTCAGGGCTGGTAGGTCACTGACATCACCCATAGCTACAAAGAAACGTCGTGTTCTCCCAACGGTCCGTATTCCGTTTTTGACTCATACCGAGGTGTGAGGCTCGCGAATTCACGCTATACACAAAGCTATGCCACACAGGCTGTGCTTTGATCATCTACCACAAGACTTTGGTTTTCAACAGAAGCCTTGATCATCTGCCACTTAGGCATGCCACACAGGCAATTCACTCCATGCGACTGATGTCCATCGATATACAACCTCTGAGCTCGTACGTCTCAGAGAAGGGTGTTAAGCAAGAGAATAAATTCTCCGCCACCAAACAGATGTATATTTAATAGAGATCAATCAACACTGAATAAAATCCAGTGTCAGACACACAGTCCATTTACAAGTTCGTTCTGGGTCTGAACGAAACCGGAGGCACTTTCCTCGCATATCCATCGATCTCCAAGTACATCTGGACGATCACCAACTGATTCCCTCATCTTGGGTGTACAACCCAATCAAGATCATCAGTAATCACCCAAACGATGTGAAGACTTCCAGTCTTCAACCACCGTCTTCATCTTCGACTTATCGTCGAATCGGTTATTCAGAATGGGTATAAACCTGGCCTTTCCGAATAACCCGCGTATATAATAAACAAATGTTACACAAACACAACATACGCCTCATTCCAATTCTTTTATTCTGATATTCACATTCTTAGGGAAAGGTTCCCATTAATTTTATCAAAGATAAATTCTTCTAAATTTATTCTTTAATCTTCCTTTGGATATCATTTCAAACCATATCATGGTTTTCCAAACTAGTCGGGATTAGCGAACCACACCGAAGTAATTATTTATTTTTTTCCCAATCCCAACCTATTCATCCCATGGAGCAAAACTGGTGATACTCCATATCTAACACCATGGTGTTATCGGTAAATATCAATTACCATTTCACGTTCAAATCTAATTATAGATTTAACTATCGCTTTGGAGCAAAACTGGTGATACTCCATTCTCGATCATTTTAATCTAATTAAAGATTCATTAAAACTCCACTTAGTTTTAATCTTCCCAAAAATCAATATCCTGTCTTTAACTGGGTTAAAGAACCAATGTCATCTAAAACACGATTCACGATAAACCCAAAATCACTTTCCATCATTAATCGGGTTAAAGAGCAGGTGTTATTCAAAACATCGCTCACAATAAACCCAAAAACCCATTTATATTCAATTCCAATTAAATACCAATTAACTGGACAATTTCACTAAATCTTAACTAAAAGATTTATTCCTTTCTACACTGGGTCCAAAAACAGTGTTATTTAAGACACCATTCACGACGAACCGAAAATCCCATTTGATATTAAATACAAGGCTCTGAATAGAAAATATATCGGCTTAAATTCAATATCAAATTCTAAAACCAACAAATATCGTATCGGAAATAACGACATAAATATATCTTCCAAATTTCCACAACCATATCTGTATAATCACGAAATCCAACATCGAAATATCCCGAAGATAATTTCGATTCAAATCCATTCCACTTCGTATATTGGAAATTCTGATTATTTTTAAAACCACTTCAAATCCAATTTATTTTATTTAAAAATAATTGGATTTTAATTCTAGTTATAACTAGTTCATTTCGATAAAAATATATTTTTATCCTTTCAAATATGGGATTTTTCATCCCAGTTCTTTCAAATTCATATATTATGATTTTACACAAATTATTGATATTTTTAATAATTTTATCAAGGCCCGTACAGTCGATTTCCAATAACGGTCGTCGAACTGCACTTACAGCGACCTTTTCCAAATTTGATTTGGACGTAACTCCAAATCCGACCGTTAGATTTCATATTTCTAATATTCATTGGAAAGCTCTTTTCGATACCAACCCAACGGTTCCGGTTTCAGGAGGATCCGACGGTCGGATCTCCCGCAACGTCAATTCGAAGTCAATGGTTGAAATTTGCGAACTGCCGCGGCGCGGCGCATTCTATTCAGGCCATTTAATATATATAATATATATATTATATATATTTCATCGATTTCAATTCAAAACGTATTTTATAATTCGTTTTCAAAACAATTTCAATTTCATATTCAATTTTTAAATCAAAATTGAATATTTCATATCATTGATATATAAATGATAATATTTTCAAAACGTTACATTTTGAAATCACTTCCTTTTCGATATTCGAATAAAATCGATATAAATATCGTTCGCGTCAAAATGGCGCAAATCTAATCAACACGGCTTTATATATTTCAATAACTTCGTTATTCTATTCAACAAATGAATATTTTCTTCAACACATGAATATTTACTTCTTTCAACACATGAATATTTATTAATTCTCACTTACAATAAAAGGGTGAATTTTATTGTATAAATATTTTATTCAACACATGAATACACTTTCAACACATGAATTCTCAACACATGAGCATAGTCAACACATGACTATTTATTCTATTCAACACATGAATTTTCTTTTATAATATTCTTTATTTCCCAATTGGAATGAGGCTCAATCAATTACCATATAATGTTAATTATATGGATTCCACACAACACATGTATATAATAGCAACGATAAATAACAATCGTCATCCAGAGTGCACCACACAACTACATAAGCATTAAATATAAATATTTAACGCTTACACATCCTGTCAATCCAACGATCGACATATCACTAAACAATTGGGATTAGTGTACGCCAAATATCATCCCAACACCCGTGTGGGGTTTCAAATCAACAAACACATATTTTTATTCACACACACGTTAAAAATAATATTTTTAACGATCAAATATTTTTAACTATATAAATATTTTATTTTATTTCACATCAACATCACAAACAAACTTCTCAACACATCAAACAAGCATACAAGTCGCCCATGGTCTGTGGACGACGGGTGTCGGGCGCTGCTAAGCACTGTCTGCATCCTAGTATATATTTTAGCTAGAAAACAAGATTTAAAGTGAGAAGTTCTCACCGACTAGCTAAACCAAACACCACGACTCTTCATAGGTAGAAATCTTCGTCGTGCTCGCCTTTTGTCAATTTTCTTGTCCGTAGCCACTACATATATAAAAATCACATTTATATATTGTTGCCATGTATATAAAAATCACATTTTTATAATCACTCTATATGGATAAAAATCTCATTTTTATACCGCTACTATATAGATAAAAATTCCATTTTTATACCACTACTATATAGATTAAAATTCCATTTTTATACCGCTACTATATAGATAAAAATTCCATTTTTATAACGGTGTTCATATAATAAAGATTATATTTTTATCACGCTATTCTTTAAATAAAAATTATATTTTTATATATCTACTTCTAATATAAAGATCGAATTTTTATATCATCGCTATAAAAATCACATTTTTATTTCAACATACATATAATAAAAATCATATCTTTCTTTGCTAGTATCACATATAAAAATCAAATCTTTCTTACATAATGTTGTTTATAATTTAATTACTGCCTAATCACTAACCTAGATAATTACATTAAGAAAAATAACATAAAAACTCACTTTTTTATTCACTTTTCTTCCGCAGAGGGGCCCCACAGTCGGTGGGCGTGGAGATGGCGGCGACTGGACCAGCTAGTGGCGCTGGGGTCGTGCGGTGGCACGCCGGAGTCAGCAGGGGGCTCGACGTCATTCTCTGATAGCGGCTAGGGTTTCATTGGTGTAGTGGGGTCTCGCGTGACACGCTGGAAGGGGAGAGGAAGAAGCGCGAGGGGGCGGAAGGGGTGTCGAGGAGGAGGGCGGCGGATCGGTGATGGGGTGCGGCGGCGCCACCCATCGGAGGAGCGACGGCTCCTCCGTCTTCTTCTCTTTTTTTTATTTGGTTTTGAAATGAACGACAAAGAAAAGGGGGGGTGGCTAAGGAGATAAAGGGTTTGGCTTTCTCTTTTTATTTTATTATTTAATTTCAAAAAGCAACTTTTAATTTCGAACTCGAAATCGAACCCACTGACTGTCGTACATAGCTAATTACCCCCATTCCGAACACAATGGGATATGTATCGCAGGCTGATTCGATCGTTTCGATCAGTTTTTGTCAAAATCAAAATATAACTCTATATATTGAATTTGAACGCGCATTTCAATTTACCGGGGCTATATACTAACTAGAAAAATTCCCAAAATAATATTTTCTAGCTTCGTATTGACGATACGGTCCTAAAAAAACTAATTTCGTCAAATTCCGAGACCGTTTGAAAAATGGCCATTTTTCAGTCGATCGAAATTGACTTAAACTGTCAAAACACGTTTTCCTTTGCCACGCTCACATATTGATTCGAAAAATTATGAATTTTGGAATCTAGCAATAATTTGATCTCCCGGATCCAACAAAAGTGGTTTCGTCGAAAACCGAAGTCGCTTGCAAAATTTCCATTTTTAAGGGCTAGAATTCCATACCGACTATTCTGAATTTTCAACTAGGCATAACTTTTTATCCCCGCTATGAAATTTCGATTTTTCGGATTCGTTGGAAAGATATTCTCAATTAGATTCAAATATTTTTGGTTTCGCTAAAATCCAGTTTATTTTGCACCCGGTACATTCATTTGAAGTTTGAAATCGAATTATCGAACTACCGCGCCATTTTCAATTCCTTTTATAATTTTAAATAATTATTTATATTCTAATGACGATTCAAATAAATATATACGTTCTATTTCTATTCGAAATAAATTTCTCGTTGTTATTATTTAAAATAATTCATTTTAAATATGCAAAATTCATTAAAATTGCCAAAATAAAAATTTTAAATTGGCTCAGATTTCCGGGTTATTACAATCTCCCCCACTTAAAACTTTTCGTCCCCGAAAAGGAACGAAGCTGAAAGTTGTTTAACTAATCAACTCAACTTCCATTATTTTCTATACGGCTTAAGTTCTTCAACTTTTCAGTTTCTAAGAACCTTTCAAATTATTCAAAAATTTGGCTAACACCCTAAATTTTCGAAAAATTTCGCCATAACCTCCCCTGCACCGGGGACTTCGGGATATTTCATATAGCCTCCCATGGCCTTCTTCAATCCAAAAGAAAAAGAAAAATCCAAGCGGCTAGCCAATCGGCTCATAAAATCATCCAAAACCCAAGAAATACAATAAGCATGTACCTATTTGTCGGGCAAACAATTTTATTCCTCTTCTCTAGCCTCTTTGCAATGACCTGTTCACACATATATACATGTACATGTATGCATATTCAAACAATTTTCAACACAGTTTAATATTTGGTTCAATTTGGCCTAAATGGTTAAAAATATCAAACCAATAATCAAACAACACAACCATCAATCAATTAGTGAATTAACGTTTCAAATTCATAATTTTGATACATATACAGAAAATCATGTTTTTGATGCCAAATCACAACAATAAACCTATCTAGTTTTGGTTCTCACACCAGTCTGATGGAAATATATAGAAATCCCACTTTCAAAACTCGAACACAAACTACTGATGCTATATAGTCATCAGTAGAATCATCCTCGGGCGACTAGAGTGTGATTCTATATCTATCTAGTATATTAAAACTTCGAATATACGTTCATGACGCGTATATGCAAAATCTTTATATACTCGATTGTCCAAATCAATACAAATAAAATATTCAAATACGTATAATAGGGATTAAATTTTCAAAACAAAATTGTTTTCCTTTTTAAAAACATACTCTTCACACTCGTTCTAGGATACTACTGATCCTATCTCTAACGAGTCATTCTTATTGGATATTACTAATCCAATCTCTGATGAATTCTTTCGTATGGTTCTAATGCGTCTTGTTCTCGAGCTCTGTAAACCAGAGCTCTGATACCATTGTAACAATAAGTGATCTAGCTCGATCCGAATCGATCGCTAAATCGACCTAGACCGTTCGAAAGCCCGGATTGCTTTGAGAACAAGACGAATAAGAACACAAACAGAAGAACATTTCATTGTTTATTGCAACAATTCCATCAGAATACAAGAATATACAGAGTATAAATGAATATTATACATCAGAGAAATATCAGAGATTACAATAAATTACATAGCAGCGGAAAAACAAAACAAAACACAACTGAAAGTAATACACGGATACAAAGCTTTCCGAGCATCGTTCCAGCTGTAAATCAGGATCCTGTGAATATAAATCTGCAAAACCAAAACTACTAGCTGCCCGTGTCGAAAATAGGGGCACCCGGAGTTTAGGTTAAAACATTAAACTCCAAGTCAGTCATGTGACTCGTGTGAGAACTAAAACAGTTATTTAAAACTTTACTTTAAAAGAGAGTAATTCAAGGGACCACGCCGTATAACACGGAACGAGTTTCCTCCCAAGAATACTAGTGCATATAACAAAACAGCGCAATGCTTTTTGGAAAAATGAAGCTATAATAAGACCCAGGTCCCATCACACAATGCAACGCAAGCCGGAGGATAGGGTTTTCCCTTATAATAGCCAAACATGCTTGGTACGTTTAAAACAAATCATTTGATACTATTATAAGTGTATAGTGTCAAATAAATTTCAATCATAAGTATCAATCATATACGGCATGGGTACCATATATCATGTCGCCATACTAGGCTCTACAAATAAAACCGCAAGTCACGTATTGGAAATTGGATTTCCGTCATGAGTCGAGGCAAGGGGCAAGCTCCTCTCCGTTCGAGACACTCTAGCAAATGTCTCAGGACCACACACAGCAATCCTTGGAATCGGTTGGGCCGGTCCTCTCTTACTTTTGAGGATTGACAATTCCTGAACACACGTTTCCCGGTCCTATCAGACCTATATCCGAGGCGCCTCGCATTCCAACAACCACAAGGGTAAAAAGTATATAAATGTCAGGGCTGGTAGGTCACTGACATCACCCATAGCTACAAAGAAACGTCGTGTTCTCCCAACGGTCCGTATCCCGTTTTTGACTCATACCGAGGTGTGAGGCTCGCGAATTCACGCTATACACAAAGCTATGCCACACAGGCTGTGCTTTGATCACCTACCACAAGACTTTGCTTTTCAACAGAAGCCTTGATCATCTGCCACTTAGGCGTGCCACACAGGCAATTCACTCCATGCGACTGATGTCCATCGGTATACAACCTCTGAGCTCGTACGTCTCAGAGAAGGGTGTTAAGCAAGAGAATAAATTCTCCGCCACCAAACAGATGTATATTTAATAGAGATCAATCAACACAGAATAAAATCCAGTGTCAGACACGCAATAAACCCAAAATCACTTTCCATCGTTAATCGGGTTAAAGAGCAGGTGTTATTCAAAACATCGCTCACAATAAACCCAAAAACCCATTTATATTCAATTCCAATTAAATACCAATTAACTGGACAATTTCACTAAATCTTAACTAAAAGATTTATTCCTTTCTACACTGGGTCCAAAAACAGTGTTATTTAAGACACCATTCACGACGAACCCAAAATCCCATTTGATATTAAATACAAGGCTCTGAATAGAAAATATATCGGCTTAAATTCAATATCAAATTCTGAAACCAACAAATATCGTATCGGGAATAACGATATAAATATATCTTCCAAATTTCCACAACCATATTTGTATAATCACGAAATCCAACATCGAAATATTCCGAAGATAATTTCGATTCAAATCCATTCCAATTCGTATATTGGAAATTCTGATTATTTTTAAAACCACTTCAAATCTATTTTATTTATTTAAAAATAATTGGATTTTAATTCTAGTTATAACTAGTTCATTTCGATAAAAATATATTTTTATCCTTTCAAATATGGGATTTTTCATCCCAGTTCTTTCCAATTCATATATTATGATTTTACACAAATTATTGATATTTTTAATAATTTTATCAAGGCCCGTACAGTCGATTTCCAAAAACGGTCGTCGAACTGCACTTACAGCGACCTTTTCCAAATTTGATTTGGACGTAACTCCAAATCCAACCGTTAGATTTCATATTTCTAATATTCATTGGAAAGCTCTTTTCGATACCAACCCAACGGTTCCGGTTTCAGGAGGATCCGACGGTCGGATCTCCCGCAACGTCAATTCGAAGTCAATGGTCGAAATTCGCGAACTACCGCGGCGCGACGCGTTCTATTCAGGCCATTTAATATATATAATATATATATTATATATATTTCGGCGATTTCAATTCAAAACGTATTTTATAATTCGTTTTAAATTCGTTTTCAAAACAATTTCAATTTCATATTCAATTTTTAAATCAAAATTGAATATTCCATATCATTAATATATAAATGATAAAATTTTCAAAACGTTACATTTTGAAATCACTTCCTTTTCGATATTCGAATAAAATCGATATAAATATCGTTCGCGTCAAAATGGCGCAAATCTAATCAACACGGCTTTATATATTTCAATAACTTCGTTATTCTATTCAACAAATGGATATTTTCTTCAACACATGAATATTTACTTCTTTCAACACATGAATATTTATTAATTCTCACTTACAATAGAAGGGTGAATTTTATTGTATAAATATTTTATTCAACACATGAATACACTTTCAACACATGAATTCTCAACACATGAGCATCGTCAACACATGACTATTTATTCTATTCAACACATGAATTTTCTTTTATAACATTCTTTATTTCCCAATTGGAATGAGGCCCAATCAATTACCATATAATGTTAATTATATGGATTCCACACAACACATGTATATAATAGCAACGATAAATAACAATCGTCATCCAGAGTGCACCACACAACTACATAAGCATTAAATATAAATATTTAACGCTTACACAGCTTGTCAATCCAACGATCGGCATATCACTAAACAATTGGGATTAGCGTACGCCAAATATCATCCCAACACCCGTGTGGGGTTTCAAATCAACAAACACATTTTTTTATTCACACACACGTTAAAAATAATATTTTTAACGATCAAATATTTTTAACTATATAAATATTTTATTTCATTTCACATCAACATCACAAACAAACTTCTCAACACATCAAACAAGCATACAAGTAGTCCATGGTCTGTGGACGACGGGTGTCGGGCGCTGCTAAGCACTGTCTGCATCCTAGTATATATTTTAGCTAGAAAACAAGATTTAAAGTGAGAAGTTCTCACCGACTAGCTAAACCAAACATCACGACTCTTCATAGGTAGAAATCTTCGTCGTGCTCGCCTTTTGTCAATTTCCTTGTCCGTAGCCACTACATATATAAAAATCACATTTTTATATTGTTGCCATGTATATAAAAATCACATTTTTATAATCACTCTATATGGATAAAAATCTCATTTTTATACCGCTACTATATAGATAAAAAATCCATTTTTATACCGCTACTATATAAATACAAATTCCATTTTTATACCGCTACTATATGCATAAAAATTCTATTTTTATAACGGTGTTCATATAATAAAGATTATATTTTTATCACGCTATTCTTTATATAAAAATTATATTTTTATATATCTACTTCTAATATAAAGATCGAATTTTTATATCATCGCTATAAAAATCACATTTTTATTTCAACATATATATAATAAAAATCGTATCTTTCTTTGCTAATATCACATATAAAAATCAAATCTTTCTTACATAATGTTGTTTATAATTTAATTACTGCCTCATCACTAACTAGATAATTACATTAAGAAAAATAACATAAAAACTCACTTTTTTATTCACTTTTCTTCCGCAGAGGGGCCCTACAGTCGGTGGGCGTGGAGATGGCGGCGATTGGACCTGTTGGTGGCGCTGGGGTGGTGCGGTGGCGCGCCAGAGTCAGCAGGGGGCTCAGCGTCGTTCTCTGATGGCGGCTAGGGTTTCATTGGTGGAGTGGGGTCTCGTGTGACGCGCTGGAAGGGGAGAGGAAGAAGTGCGAGGGGGCGGAGGGGGTGTCTAGGAGGAGGGCGGCAGATCGGTGATGGGGCACGGCGGCGCCATCCATCGGAGGAGCGACGGCTCCTCCGTCTTCTTCTCTCTTTTTTTATTTGGTTTTGAAACGAACGACAAAGAAAAGGGGGGGCTAAGGAGATAAAGGGTTAATTTCAAAAAGTAACTTTTAATTTCGAACTCAAAATCGAACCCACCGATTGTCGTTTATAGCTAATTACCCCCATTCCGAACACAATGGGATATGTATCGCAGGCTGATTCGATCAGTTTTTGTCAAAATCAAAATATAACTCTATATATTGAATTTGAACGTGCATTTCAATTTACCGGGGCTACATGCTAACTAGAAAAATTCCCAAAAAATATTTTCTAGCTTCGTATTGATGATACGGTCCTAACAAAACTAATTTCGTCAAATTCTGAGAACGTTTGAAAAATGGCCATTTTTCAGTCGATCGAAATTGACTTAAACTGTCAAAATACGTTTTCCTTTGCCACGCTCACATATTGATTCGAAAAATTATGAATTTTGGAATATAGCAATAATTTGACCTGCCGGATCCAACAAAAGTGGTTTCGTCGAAAACCGAAGTCGTTTGCAAAATTTCCATTTTTAAGGGCTAGAATTCCATAGCGACTATTCTGAATTTTCAACTGGGCATAACTTTTTTATTCCCGCTATGAAATTTCGATTTTTCGGATTCGTTGGAAAGATATTCTCACGTATGAAAGCATGTTTGGTTATCATAAGACAAAACTCGTCCATTTGGTGTGCACTTGCATTGTGTGATGTGGGACGAGCTTATGATAGCTTCAGTTTCTTAAAGGTCATTACGAATTCATATGCACGGGTATTCATATGGAGTAAACCCGTTACGCGTTAGCGGCGTGATCCAGTGGATTTCTCAACTTTAAAATGAATCCTAAAAACAACTGTTTTATGTTCTCACACCAGTCCCATGACTGACCTAGAGTTTATTTTTCTTTCCTAAACTCTGGATGCCCACTAATTTTCACACGGGCAGCTAGTAGTTTAGTTTTGCAGTTATAGATCGTTGGAGCAAGATTCAGAGCGCTTCCTGAGTTGGAGTTCACGCTAGAGTTTGGAGCTTCCATTATATCATAATTATCGTCTTCTTCCGCTGTATATTTTGTTGTAACTCTGATGTAATATTGTATAAGGCAATGAAAAGTTTTATTATTTTGTTCAATATGTGTAAGTACCCATAACAACTCGCCTTTGTGAACGGTTTAAGTCGGTTTAATTACCGGCGAGATTCAGGCACAAAGATGGGTCGTTACAACGCGGTATCAGAGCTTTGATTATACAAAGCTATAGTGTACGACATATTTGAACAAAGGGATAGAACTCATTGGAGTTATAATATCTCATTAGAGATAGGGTTATGAATGCCATAGAATGAGGTTCTGGAATACTGAGTTTGAGAGAGCGTATTTGAAAATAGATTATTTTGGAACAAAGTAGATTGTTTTTAAAGAGCGTAATTACGTTGAAATAAAACTCAATAAGAATTCTCGAGTATTTTACTCGACGTCACGATTGGACTATCAGTATGTGAAAATTTCGAATGTACACCCGACCACTGTATGTACGAAGTCTTATACATATATATATATATATATATATACTAGATGGATATTGTAACGACCCTACATATATATATATATACTAGATGGATATTGTAACGACCCGGATTTTCAGCCGTTGAATTCTGAATATTTAAATTGGTTTAAATATTTTATTTGAATTATATATAGGAATTTATAACGAATTTATTTATAAAACGAAGTTTGAACGTATAATTTATAATATAATTTAAACGAGCTCGTAATGATGCGACAGTTCGTAATTTGACGTTTTGAACTTCAATTGGATATACAGAATCCAATATAAGTCGGATTTCTTTGAAACAAGAAACGTGTGAATCTATTAAACAATATATTTCTAATGGAAGTGAAAAATCGAGATTTCGTCTTATATATTGTGAATTACGTCCAAATCAAATTTTCAGAAAGTCGCTTTGGAATCGTATATAGGCCATAACGGTTATTTAAATATCGGTCTTGAATTTGGACAAGATTCTTTTAAGGCGTAGTTATAATTTAATTTTTAGAATTTTACTGTAATTTTTAATTAATTAAATACGCAACTTTTTATTTGGAGTATTTTGCACCCTATATCAATATTTTGGAGTTTCATAATATAAGTTAAACTACCAATATTATTATTTTTTTGGGATCGTGGCGTATTGCTTTTCACGATCATATTTTTATTTCTGTCCGGAGCGATCGATAAAGTAGAAAAAAAGGGATCCTCATAAAATACCGGCATGTTACGTTTCCTTTCACAATCAACATGTCTAACTGAACAATCTTTTGTATATCACCATACTTTTATTTGTGTAAAGAAACTTCCCATCAATCTTTTTCCAAAACAGTAAAACAAAAATCTAACCAAATCTGTAAAGAACCTTATCAAATCTTTGACATATCTTGACACGTTAAGTTTGATATCTCCGCAAACCGTACCACCATAAACATATCACAGCCTATCCTATTTGCCTTTGCACATGACTGGTGCATGTTCTCAAATCATGGATGTGAAAACGCAAACCATCGCACATGTCTAACTGAAAACCTTCCCCACTTAAAGCCTCTGAGAAATTTAATGAACGCACATGGTAATTTAAAGTAAAGCATCAGCCTACATTGGAAAAAAAACCAACCTACCCTATTCTATTACTTGGGTTCCAAGTGATTAAATCATATATGTAACTGCTTGTTCCTGTATCCTTCATACTGTGGAACGAACTAGCTGCCAATCAAAGAAATAAATTCCTATCCTATATCTATTACCGTCCCTTCCCCAATACTCCCAAATCCCTAATATCCCAATTCTCACTTCCGTATTCCCTATTCTTCTATTAGATCGAAATACTTCTTCACAATAAATAAAATCCCAAATTCAAAAATCAATCACAAATAAAATACTCAATAGAAAATTCGACTTTTGAATTCATTACTCCCGTTATAACGAGAGCTGCAATTCGAGGTAAGCTATTGGGTTTTCACGAGATTTCAGTTCACTGTTTTATGGCTACCGCAAGCCTAAGGTTGAATTGTTTGGAAAGATTAGTGTTTCAATTGAAGAACTGATGTTCGAATCTATGCTTAGTGTTTTGAATGAGTTGAAGACTGAAGTTGTTCTTGCATTAGCTGAGCTCGACGTAGTGTTTAGTGATGGAGTGAGGAGGAAGAGAGCATGGACTGCTACTGTTTTAAAGAGGGGTCGACAAGTTGAACTGAGAATATTAGAATGGTGGGTATGGCAAATTGTTGAGCAGGTGGACTCGAGCATGCTGGTTGGAGAACAGCTTTGGGAAAGTGGCAAGTGCGTTAGCAGGTTGGCTTCCAAGCCTATATATATTTATATATAGGACAAAACGAAGTGCATGAGAAGAGAGGTGGGGACTGGTTTTGGGAAAATCATTGGGGAAAACATGAATAACGATATTAATGGGGATTTTCAACTATTGAAGTTGCTTAAGAAAGCTTGGAGAAACATATCGTGAGAAAAAGCAGTGGAGAGAAGGGGAGGAGCGGTTTTCCTGCGTTGAAAATGATGCACAATGACGAGTTGTTCTCTATAAAAAAAACCCGGTGAAACGATTAAAACGTAATTAAAGGCAAGTAATATTTTATTTATTAGTTAATGATATTGGTGCATGAAACTGTTTGGGGGCGTGGAGGAGCGGATCAAAGGGTTCTATTCGAATTAAGCTAGAAATGAGGAATCATATATGTTGATGGGTATTCGGGTGTGCGCGGAGAGAACGGGCCTGAAAGGGATTATGGTAAATTAAGGAATCATTCGAAACCAGTCACATTGGAATCGTAACTGTGAGCACTGACATGGCTGAGAATAAAACTACTGGAATTTTGGGATAAAGATCAAACGCTGCTTGATTTTAAATGAAACAAAAGCAGAATCGTCAACTGCAAAACAAGGTGAGTAAACTCACTAACTCTGCTTTGTTTATATTTTTATATAAACGAGTTTTAAATTTATTTATAATAATTTTATACTGTGTGATGGTTGATCAGTTGAGATGGTTGATAAAATTGGTTGAAATAGTTGATATAGATACATCGTTGATCGATTATTGGTTCTGTTTACTATGATATCTCATATTGATGTGATTAACATCTGTGGATGCAGGGAAACAGGTTGGAGGGGCCCAACTGGGTTCCTCAACATTTATATTATTGTTTTCATATATTTGCGTTATATGATGTGATATGTATTCTATGATTGATTTTGTTGTCACTGGCCATATAAATTTTAGTATTTAAATACTATAAAATATTTTCGTATATGGGAAAAGGAGTTTGGGATTTAAAAAGAAAATTTATTTTCAAAAATAGAAATTTACTTTCAAATAAAATTGAAAGTAGAAATACGTTTAAATGAATAAAACATGAAGTGTTTATAAATGAGTTTGTAACTTAAGTGAATTATTTATCATTGGATAAATTGAAAGATAAATTCAAATTTTAATTTATATGGAAAGTGGAAATCGGTTTTTAAACAAATATTTGAAATGAGATTTGAACTTAGCTATTATTAAAGAAATTTAAACGAGGTTTTAAATGATTGAAATAAAAAGAGATGAGGCTTGTATGAACAATTCTGAATAGGAATTATATATAGAATTTGGATTTAAGATATTATTTTTAAGTACGAAATCAGACTGATTTAATGGTATATTAAAGAAATATATTCAGAATTAAAGTGAATAATGGTTTAATGTAAATATTTTGCGAATAAAATATCTATAAAGGAAATTAGATTTGGAATATGAATACAAATTAGAATTTGAGTGAGAAAGGGAAATGGATAATCGTTTAAAATAAAAACGATGAGTTTATTCCAAAATTTGGAATGTGAAATAAGGTGTGATAACGTTATGTAAACCGAAATGGGTATAAAGGGATTTGGTAATGATTTGGGAAGCATGAATTCAAATGGGAATTTGGAATTTGAATTAACCTGAAATGATAGATAAATTCTGAAGTTCGGAATATAAATCGAATATAGAATTATTCGAGAGAAAGTTATTTATTGGAATGCGATTGTATCGAATTTAGGGAAGTAGTTATTTTTACTTTCCGCTTTGAATCAAATTTAATTATTTAATTATTTATTTATTTACTTATGAATTGAAATCAATAAGTACAAGTTATATCTTTATATACCAATTATTTGGGAACAACGATTATAACGCTATCGTTATAAATCTAAACCGCGATTATAAAGTTACTGTTATCATAAGTGTTTTATAAATCTTAGCAACAATTTTAGCGATGTCGTTATAATAAATGTTTTTTGTAATTCTAAACAGTGATTTTAACGCTGCCGTTATAATGCGATCTTAACGCTATTGTTATAATAAATGTGTTATAATTCTAGAAAGCGATTGTAAGGCTGTTGTTAAAAGTAAGGTTTTATAAATCAAATATTTGGAAACAGCGATTATAACACTACTGTTATAATCAATATTTTTCCGTAAAAGAAGTGGATTCTTATATCGAATCCGAGAGTCGCGTAAGCGATGTTTTGTTTAAAGTTGTGAGCTTTGGCTATTTCGAGGTTAGAATTGTTGTTCAGTTAAGGTCTGAGAGGTAACTATACCCCTACTTGATTGACTTCAGTTTTAACTAAGGAATGGTTAAGGTTCGATAGTGAAGGTTAGTTAAGTGAATTTAGTTAATAAGTGAAATGGTTTGAGTTAGCATAGCGATGTTTTAGTTAAACATCATTTTAAATCTAATGAAAGCGTTTTGGAAATGTTTTCCAAATAAGAATCAGAAATGTTTCTAATATAGAAATTAAGGAATGTGAGCAAATATGGAAATGTTTCCAAATATTAATAAAGTATATTTTCTATAATTAGGGGATAAGAGTTTACGAATATATAGAAATGGAAAAGGAATAAATTAATGATAAGTGAATTTAAGAGATAAATGAATGATGATTGATCGATAGAATTTCCATCTGGAAATAATATCGTTGTTTGCACACATATTTTTCTTTGATAATTAAATCACCGACTATCGAAGTTTTTGACCATTTTTCCGTTGTCAATACGGACAGACCGGGATCAGATCCAGTATCTGAAAACCACTCTGTATGGACGTTAGCGTTGCGATCGAATATGATGAAGAAAATTGAAGACGGAGTTATGCAAGGGCTATCCTGTTTATAGAATAGTGCCTTCGGTTTGTCCAGTCCCAGGACAACGTGAATGGACGAATGTCTGATAGAGTATATATAACGGATCGCATAAGTTGATCTCTTCGAACGTACTTACGTTTGGTGGCGGAGGAATTCGTTTCTCTTAACTTTATACCCGTGGTATTTTTAGGGAAATCAATTTGTGATTTGGCGGGTATGACGATGTGGCATTCAAAGAGAATGGTGGTCAGGTGTTCTAAAAGATACATAATGACCTCAAGCCTCATCAACCGGGAAATGACAGAAATTGGGCAGGCAGCATGGCTATATGGGTCGCTCCCATTAGGATGTATAATCACCTATCTAGAGAAATTCCAATTGCTTCTTTAATCTATTGATGTTGTCCCGTTCGGGAAACTGTTGCTGATCTCAACCGTTGGTGATATACATTCGATACACTCTAGCGAAATGAGTGGTCGGTCATGTATGGGCCAGGTTGCAAGAAGTTCTTGTTGAACCCAGTGTATTCGCCTCTAGAGATACACTATCGGAAGGTGGTTCCATACCTTGTCATGTTGGAAATCCAATCTCCAATAAGCGCCCTACGGTTTTTGATTTAATATTATATATGGAGCGTGAGATGCAAGCGTTCCGCTAGATTGTTATTTATTTGATTTAGACACTATTATAATATCACTGGATTTGACATCAAAATATTTTGGTTATCGTAAGGTAAAAACCATCCGTGTTTATGTGTGGATTGGTCTTACGATTATTATTTCTTTTGGAAGGTTTTGAAAGTTAAACAAATGATTGGAGTTTACTCACACCAGTCCCATGACTGACCCAGAGTTTATTTTGTTGTTTTCCCTAAATTCTTGGGTGCCCATATTTGTACGGGCAGTCAAGTAGTCGGGATTTTACAGATTCACTTCGGAGAAGCTTGAAGCAGGAGGCTTCACCTGTTAGCTATAAACTATCATATTTTCCGCTGTGTACTATGTTGTATCTGGAAACAGGTGTTTATAACTGTTCCAGAAATGGCTGTTGAGCTCTGATGATGGTATGTATATCAAGTTACTGAATTATATTTCAAAGTCTATGTTACCTAATATATTTTATTCATTCCGCTGTGAGATTTGTGCTCTTCGTTTTTCTTCTTTTCTAATTTATCTTTTCTTTCTATTTCTCATCCTCTAACTTCTTTCTATTAATGATTCGTATTTCTGTGCAATTTGGGTTGGACGGGTGGTGTTATTAGTCGACTCAAAGGGTATGGAAATTCGGGCCATTACAGTTGGTATTAGAGTTGAAGGTTGAGTGATAACCTTGGATCTGTGGTGTAACTCAATAGAGATGGGGTTAGTAATACCCTAGATTGAGTTTGAATGTACATATATGAGAGTGTATTTGTAAATTTGATATAAAAATTGTTTTATATTGTGTTGACTGGTTTGTTGAGTGGTTTAGGAATTCTGGTCGATACAGGATGTACAACTGTATTGATAGGTGTTTCTAAACTCTCGAACAAAACAATTCGACATAGTATTGTTTTAAAGTTGGGTAAATGAATTAATTTTTCCCAAAGGATATTTTTGATATAAAAGTGATAATTTTCTGAAATTATTGAATGTGTTGATTGTTATTGCAATCAAATGGAATTAGGAAATATTGAAATGGTTATATAATTTATATACGGATAATGTTTGCCAATGAGGTAAACCAAGATTAAGTTCAAACCAGAATTGGAATTTAAATCCTGGGTGTTCAGTTTAAAAGTATTTTCTGAAGTATTATAAAGTAATATAGCATTACCTGAAGGTATTTTTGAATAAGAATAGTTTTAAATATATTTTGAAAATTATTAAGCATTGAAATCACTTTAGTGGCAAGAAAATAATTCTGATAATGGGTCCCGACATTATCGGTGTTCATTTTCAAGTTTCTGAGTGATGGATTGCTACCATGAAAATTTGTTGATTGGAAATTAGTTTGAAAAGAACAAATTATTTATATAAAATCCAAGTGTTTTGAATTTACAAAAGATTATAAATATATTTGTATAATATATGTGATTTCAAACTAATTTGAAATAAAACCCGGGAATTTAAATTCTGAAATTTAAATTTAACTTATATAAGTTGAATAAATTGAAATGGTGGAAGTAAATCAAATGGATTGAAATTTAACTTAAGTTAAATGGAAATTGAAACTCAAACTGAATAAGGGGATTGATTCTGAAATAAAGGTTAATTGGAATCGATAGAATGGAAGTGAACTAATCAGAAGTTGATTAGAGATTTCAAAACTGGAAGTTGGATTGATTTGAAACCAACTGGAAATGGATATATGTATGCCGAGCAGATATTGAAGGGAAGCAAATGAAAGAGATAGAATTATGCCCGGCAAAAAGGTAAATGTTTACAATATTACTTGGGTTTGATGATTTTATGAGCCTATAGGGCAAGCCGCTTGGCTTTTTGATTTTCTTTTGGATTGAAGAAGGCCTAGAAAGGCGAGTTGTGATTGTACTGGTTAAGCCGTGCAAAGGGGATGCTGGCGAAATTTTTTAAAAATTTAAGAGTTATAAAATTTTCAAGAAATTTTTGATAATTTAAAAACGAGTAGTTAATTATAACTGAAATAAGAAAACCAGAATTGGTTAATAAAATTTCAGCTGATGAAATTGATAAATGGATTTTAAATCAATTGGAATGGGGTGTGAATAGGCAGAAGAGCATATGGATTGAAGGAAAGAAAGTGATGGTGGATTGTCCAAAAATGGTGGACATATCATTTGGAAAGGATTCTGAATGGTCGAGTGTTGGTATGAAAATTCGAAGGTCGGGTAAGAACTGAGTTATGAAGATATGGAATATAAGATTTCAACTAAGCAGGTTATGAGGAGTTAGAGTTATAGCATTTTACTGCTTAGCAATTTCGAGGACGAAATTATTTTAAGGGGGAAGGAATGTAACGACCCGGATTTTCAGCCGTTGAATTCTGAATATTTAAATTGGTTTAAATATTTTATTTGAATTATATATAGGAATTTATAACGAATTTATTTATAAAATGAAGTTTGAACGTATAATTTATAATATAATTTAAACGAGCTCGTAATGGTGCGACAGTTCGTAATTTGACGTTTTGAACTTCAATTGGATATACAGAATCCAATATAAGTCGGATTTCTATTAAACAAGAAACGTGTGAATCTATTAAACAATATCTTTCTAATGGAAGTGAAAAATCGAGATTTCGTCTTATATATTGTGAATTACGTCCAAATCAAATTTTCAGAAAGTCGTTGTGGAATCGTATATAGGCCATAACGGTTATTTAAATATATTTAAATATCGGTCTTGAATTTGGACAAGATTCTTTTTAGGCGTAGTTATAATTTAATTTTTAGAATTTTACTGTAATTTTTAATTAATTAAATACGAAACTTTTTATTTGTAGTATTTTGCACCCTATATCAATATTTTGGAGTTTCATAATATAAGTTAAACTACCGATATTATTATTATTTTGGGATCGTGGCGTATTGCTTTTCACGATCATATTTTTATTTCTGTCCGGAGCGATCGATAAAGTAGAAAAAAAGGGATCCTCATAATATACCGGCATGTTACGTTTCCTTTCACAATCAACATGTCTAACTGAACAATCTTTTGTATATCACCATACTTTTATTTGTGTAAAGATATTCCCATCAATCTTTTTCCAAAACAGTAAAACAAAAATCTAATCAAATCTGTAAAGAACCTTATCATATCTATAACATATCTTGACACGTTAAGTTTGATATCTCCGCAAACCGTACCACCTTAAACATATCACAGCTTATCCTATTTGCCTTTGCACATGACTGGTGCATGTTCTCAAATCATGGATGTGAAAACGCAAACCATCGCACATGTCTAACTGAAAACCTTCCCCACTTAAAGCCTCTGAGAAATTTAATGAACGCACATGGTAATTTAAAGTAAAGCATCAGCCTACATTGGAAAAAAACCAACCTACCCTATTCTATTACTTGGGTGCCAAGTGATTAAATCATATATATAACTGCTTGTTCCTGTATCCTTCATACTGTGGAACGAACTAGCTGCCAATCAAAGAAATAAATTCCTATCCTATATCTATTACCGTCCCTTCCCCAATACTCCCAAATCCCTAATATCCCAATTCTCACTTCCGTATTCCCTATTCTTCTATTAGATCGAAATACTTCTTCACAATAAATAAAATCCCAAATTCAAAAATCAATCACAAATAAAATACTCAATAGAAAATTCGACTTTTGAATTCATTACTCCCGTTATAACGAGAGCTGCAATTCGAGGTAAGCTATTGGGTTTTCACGAGATTTCAGTTCGCTGTTTTATGGCTACCGCAAGCCTAAGGTTGAATTGTTTGGAAAGATTAGTGTTTCAATTGAAGAACTGATGTTCGAATCTATGCTTAGTGTTTTGAATGAGTTGAAGACTGAAGTTGTTCTTGCATTAGCTGAGCTCGACGTAGTGTTTAGTGATGGAGTGAGGAGGAAGAGAGCATGGACTGTTACTGTTTTAAAGAGGGGTCGACAAGTTGAACGGAGAATATTAGAATGGTGGGTATGGCAAATTGTTGAGCAGGTGGACTCGAGCATGCTGGTTGGAGAACAGCTTTGGGAAAGTGGCAAGTGCGTTAGTAGGTTGGCTTCCAAGCCTATATATATTTATATATAGGACAAAACGAAGTGCATGAGAAGAGAGGTGGGGACTGGGTTTGGGAAAATCATTGGGGAAAACATGAATAACGATATTAATGGGGATTTTCAACTATTGAAGTTGCTTAAGAAAGCTGGGAGAAACATATCGTGAGCAAAAGCAGTGGAGAGAAGGGGAGGAGCGGTTTTCCAGCGTTGAAAATGATGCACAATGACGAGTTCTTCTCTATAAAAAAGCCCGGTGAAACGATTAAAACGTAATTAAAGGCAAGTAATATTTTATTTATTAGTTAATGATATTGGTGCATGAAACTGTTTGGGGGCGTGGAGGAGCGGATCAAAGGGTTCTGTTCGAATTAAGCTAGAAATGAGGAGTCATATATGTTGATGGGTATTCGGGTGTGCGCGGAGAGAACAGGCCTGAAAGGGATTAGAGTAAATTAAGGAATCATTCGAAACCGGTCACATTGGAATCGTAACTGTGAGCACTGACGTGGATGAGAATAAAACTACTGGAATTTTGGGATAAAGATCAAACGCTGCTTGATTTTAAATGAAACAAAAGCAGAATCGTCAACTGCAAAACAAGGTGAGTAAACTCACTAACTCTGCTTCGTTTATATTTTTATATAAATGAGTTTTAAATTTATTTATAATAATTTTATGTTATGTGATGGTTGAGATGGTTGATAAAATTGGTTGAAATGGTTGATATAGATACATCGTTGATCGATTATCAGTTCTGTTTACTATGCTATCTCATATTGATGTGACTAACATCTGTGGATGCAGGGAAACAGGTTGGAGGGGCCCAACTGGGTTCCTCAACATTTATATTATTGTTTTCATATATTTGCGTCATATGATGTGATATGTATTCTATGATTGATTTTGTTGTCACTGGCCCTATAAATTTTAGTATTTAAATACTATAAAATATTTTCGAATATTGGAAAAGGAGTTTGGGATTTAAAAAGAAAATTTATTTTCAAAAATAGAAATTTACTTTCAAATAAAATTGAAAGTAGAAATACGTTTAAATGAATAAAACATGAAGTGTTTATAAATGAGTTTGTAACTTAAGTGAATTATTTATCATTGGATAAATTGAAAGATAAATTCAAATTTTAATTTATATGGAAAGTGGAAATCGGTTTTTAAACAAATATTTGAAATGAGATTTGAACTTAGCTATTATTAAAGAAATTTAAACGAGGTTTTAAATGATTGAAATAAAAAGAGATGAGGCTTGTATGAACAATTCTGAATAGGAATTATATATAGAATTTGGATTTAAGATATTATTTTTTAAGTACGAAATCAGACTGATTTAATGGTGTATTAAAGAAATATATTCAGAATTAAAGTGAATAATGGTTTAATGTAAATATTTTGTGAATAAAATATCTATAAAGGAAATTAGATTTGGAATATGAATACAAATTAGAATTTGAGTGAGAAAGGGAAATGGATAATCGTTTAAAATAAAAACGATGAGTTTATTCCAAAATTTGGAATGTGAAATAAGGTGTGATAACGTTATGTAAACCGAAATGGGTATAAAGGGATTTGGTAATGATTTGGGAAGCATGAATTCAAATGGGAATTTGGAATTTGAATTAACCTGAAATGATAGATAAATTCCGAAGTTCGGAATATAAATCGAATATAGAATTATTCGAGAGAAAGTTATTTATTGGAATGCGATTGTATCGAATTTAGGGAAGTAGTTATTTTTACTTTCCGCTTTGTATCAAATTTAATTATTTAATTATTTAATTATTTACTTATGAATTGAAATCAATAAGTACAAGTTATATTTTTATATACCAATTATTTGGGAATAACGATTATAACGCTATCGTTATAAATCTAAACAGCGATTATAAAGCTACTGTTATCATAAGTGTTTTATAAATCTAAGCAGCAATTTTAGCGCTGCCGTTATAATAAATGTTTTTTGTAATTCTAAACAGCGATTTTAACACTGCTGTTATAATGCGATCTTAACGCTATTGTTATAATAAATGTGCTATAATTCTAGACAGCGATTGTAAGGCTGTTGTTAAAAGTAAGGTTTTATAAATCAAATATTTGGAAACAGCGATTATAACGCTACTGTTATAATCAATATTTTTCCGTAAAAGAAGTGGATTCTTATATCGAATCCGAGAGTCGCGTAAGCGATGTTTTGTTTAAAGTTGTGAGCTTTGGCTATTTCGAGGTTAGAATTGTTGTTCAGTTAAGGTCTGAGAGGTAACTATGCCCCAACTTGATTGACTTCAGTTTTAACTAAGGAATGGTTAAGGTTCGATAGTGAAGGTTAGTTAAGTGAATTTAGTTAATAAGTGAAATGGTTTGAGTTGGCATAGCGATGTTTTAGTTAAACATCATTTTGAATCTAATGAAAGCGTTTTGGAAATGTTTTCCAAATAAGAATCAGACATGTTTCTAATATAGAAATTAAGGAATGTGAGCAAATATGGAAATGTTTCCAAATATTAATAAAGTATATTTTCTAAATTTAGGGGATAAGAGTTTACGAATATATAGAAATGGAAAAGGAATAAATTAATGATAAGTGAATTTAAGAGATAAATGAATGATGATTGATCGATAGAATTTCCATCTGGAAATAATATCGTTGTTTGCACACATATTTTTCTTTGATAGTTAAATCACCGACTATCAAAATTTTTGACCATTTTTCCGTCGTCAATACGGAGAGACCAGGATCAGATCCAGTATCTGAAAACCACTCTGTATGGACGTTAGCGTTGCGATCGAATATGATAAAGAAAATTGGAGATGGAGTTATGCAAGGGCTATCATGTTTATAGAATAGTGCCTTCGGTTTGTCCAGTCCCAGGACAACGTGAATGGACGAATGTCCGACAGAGTATATCTAACGGATCGCGTAAGTTGATCTCTTCAAACGTACTTACGTTTGGTGGCGGAGGAATTCGTTGATTTCATGGGTGGTACTCAGTAGCCCGTCATGAGGGAGAACTTCTCGAACTAATAAAATTATTTGATTTCACTATTGAGCATTTGAAATTTTGAAGCAAATTCGGTTTTTGAAAATTCCGAAGTGAAGTATGATATGTAGTATTTCAATGGCTTGAAATGAAAATAGGATTATAAGTCGAAGAATCATTTGAAGCTTTCAAATGCTTTGAAATATAGTAATTTATGGAACACTTTAACTTATCTAATTTATTTTGCATTTCACCAAACTACTATATCTGGCATTTGTATTTATGATTTACCTATTTCAAGTCTTCTTACATATAGTAGTCTACTATTGTACTCTCTATTTTCAACCAAATTGCTAAATTTCTTATGTTTTACTATCTTATTTTAACTTTTAAAGCTATCTTATGTTAAACCTTTGAATTTTATTAAACCTACTCTAACCAAATGACTTATTATAAAGTAACCTTATCATTTAAACTACTTTCACTTTTACATAGATTTTCCATACCTAAAGCATAACTATTTTACATTATATGGCTAGTGGGTTATATAGCTTTATACAATGAGTTATGTTTGGTTTAATATTTTGATATAAGAAATTTACAAATTTAGTTGTGTGATAAATTTTGTGTTTGATCTATTAATAACCTTTTGATAAAATTTCAAGCTCATTAGAAATTGATAAAGTATTTTGATTTAATAAGCTTGATTTATATGTTAGTCTTAATAAATTTTATGAATAAGATTTATTTTATTTATGCAAAATTTTACAACCTCTCCTTTTCGAGGACGAAAAGCCTTAAGTGGGGGAGAATGTAACAACCCAAGAATTTCTGACGCTTAAAGTATAAATTTAATGTTGGAATAAATATTTGTGTAATTTCGACAATTTTGAACTATATTTGTGTAAACCCTTTTTCATGAAATTATAAATGTTTTGTCAAATAAATGAGATTTACATTTCAAAGCAGTTGAATCATTAGCATTAGAATTCCTATGATAAACATTATAGAAGAGAGAAAAAATTGTTATTAACAAATTTAACGCTGCAACATGAATAATGTAATTTAATTAATAAATGAATTATTTTTGTGGTTGGTTTACGAAGAAAATATATACTTGTATTTGAAATTTAAATTTAAACTTGGACTTTTAACTATTGTGAACAGGAATTGCATTTGCAAATATGATTTTCAATTTAAAAACATTTTGCCAAGATTAGCGTTATTAAAAACTTGTGTTGAAACGTGTCAGTGGAAATCCTAAAATTAATTTGAAATAATTTTTTGCAGTTTAATTTTAGAGCGATATATTGATTTAAGAATTTAATTGCGAAGTAAAATATCGGTTTAAAATTTTGTTCAGTTTCTGTTTGCGTAGCCTTAAAATATTTTATAGAATTTTTCGGTAATTTTTAATTTGTGAATTAAGCCTAAAATTTTCTAACATATTTTGGGCAACTGTGGTCCTTTTGATACTTTACAGAGTCAATCAACCGGTCTGTTTTATTACTGCTTTGTGATCTTAGTACATTGTTGAACACGATGTTATTTCTAGTTGTGGTTATTCACCATTGATAAATTTAATAAAATAAAACTAAGAATAATATGTCACAAAAAGAAGCAATTTATTTTAGTTCGCCATTTGTTCCATGCACATGAAAAACCGTCTGGAGCATTATATCTCATGTGTGTCTACTCCCCGCTTATGCATGCTTATTTCTCGTTCTTCCCACATTGGTTTGTAAATAAATTTGGGTGGTGAACAGTTGTCTTTATTTTTAGCCTAGCCTCCCAACGCGTGCCATCATTCCCTGGAAAACTCTCCCACGTGGTCTCCTTTTTCTGTTTCTACTCTCTTTTTTCTTTGGCTTTGCTGAGAGAAAATTTACGAACTACCTACCTGCCTCTACTAAAACTCCTCCTAGCTTCCGCCCTCTATACTTGATTTTGAACATTTTGCATGAAATCGAAACTTCCATCAGCTTCGACTGAAGCAGCCCACTACATGAAACTCTCTACCATCCATCACTGTGCACCACGTTCGCAACACTTCGCTGTCCTATCACCTGTCAGTTCGATCATCCCATAAATCCGCAGCACCGTTTCTTTCTCCACCCTTGCCACTTCGTCTAACACCTGCTGCCGCCTCCAGCGCCACCTCGAGCAGCCACTGTCCTCCTCTCAGCTCCGCCACCTCGCCTACCTACACCTCAGGCCGTTCCCGTGAACATCGCTACTGTTTTCTCCTTCACAAAACCCCCTCCCATACCCGCGTTTAGCTCCATCTCACGCCACGTTCATCCCGCTGCAGCTAAGCTACCTAACTCTGCCGCAGCCACCTTCTGCAACGCCCAGCTGTCCTCCACAAAGTCATCGTACCCACCTCAGGCGATTGCAAGACCAGCGAGGCCTCATTCCTCCGTCTACTCGTCTCCCTACCGTTTGCTTTAATTAAAGTAGCCAGCTTTCCTTTTTAAAAAAAAAAACCAGTCCACAACCTTTCGAAGAAAAGAACCAGTCCTCTTTGGTTGCATGCAGCAACTGCCTTGTCCACATTAGCCTAACCTTGCTTGTGAGGAAGGAAAATGAACTGGGTAGGTATTAATATAATTAAGTGTATATATTAAAGTATATATATAATATGATTGGTGCATGTTAATGGCAAGGGTACCATATGATTCTAGTGTCTGAAAAGAGTCTTCCTAACGCATTCAAGGTTGGTTCGCGGTTAATACAAGTATGATAGGGTGCGCGTACGCTAGCGTTGCTTGTATGCTTATACGTCGTTGTTTACAGTTAAGACGGAATTTCATCGGTAAGGGAATCAGAGCACAATGAAGATGCGAACTTTAATTTAAAATTTATTTTAAATTAGTGGTTAATTATAATTGATGTTAATAGAAAGTGGATGTTATTGGTTGCATGAATGATTGATCACTAGTTATGAAAATAACGCCATAAAATTTGGTTACAAATGTTGCTATGGTTGATGCTATAAAATGAAGGTCTAGACGCATTAGTGTTATAACGCGTGTTACGAATTATTTGTTGTATGCATTAGAAATGAATGACATGTAGCATGAAATATTTTGAGCATTTTTGAACGTAACGCTTGCACGGAATTTATTTGGTTGTTTCAATGGTTGTGTTAAAGTGAATGATTTATGTTTGTCATATGGTCGTTTGAAATGGATGATTTTATGGAAACACATGCACCATGGTTGTGGATTTATGTGGATCGTCAATTTAATTCTCCTTCCCATGAACGACTTTAAAAATATTAAAATATTGGAGAATTTAGTTGAAAATATTTTTCAGGTGGAAATAAGTTTGAAATTTAAACAATAATGTGATAGTGATATATATATATAGTTCAGTTATGTTATGTTACGCTTCAAAATAATTAAATGAGTTAAAAATTTTGTATCGAGTTTTAAAATGGATTTTTTTATGCAAATAAAATTGGATTACTATATCTAAATGATCAGCAAATGTTCATATAAACAAATTTTGATGGTTTCGGAATATATATTGGACAATGTTTGAACATGCATTAGCAATGAATTTTGAAAATGGGATGAGATTGGAAGATTTATTATTTTAAGTTCCAAGGTAGTTTGAAAAATATTTTGGAATTCGAAATAATGATTGTAAAGTAAAGTGATTTTTGAAATGCCAACATAAAAATAGAATGTTATTTTGAAATGGTTTTCAGTTAAGTTATGAGATTTAGTTTATTTTGGAAAGAACGAGGCGAATTATATTAACGTTATAGCTTGAATTGAACACGTCGCGTAGGGACGATTTATTAATATTGATTCTTATTTTTTAAAATGATCATAACTTGAACGTTTAAAAATCGAATCAACATGAAACATGAAACGTTGGATTTCTACTAGTGTTACCTTTTGAATAGAAAGAAAATTTAAATTCAACGTATGGTTTTAAAATTTTGAAAGGCGCTATATTTACAGTTTAGCGACCATAATAAGGAATCGATTAAATGGATTATAAGTGGTTGAATTCTGGAAATTGGTATTAAACATATTTTAAAATGATTTAGTTGTAGATCTGAACTTTTAATAGTTAAAAATTAAACCCACTTTAGTCTTTTAAGAGTTTCTTTTATTTTCTTTGGAAAATGGTTGGCTTTGAACTATAGTCTTAAACTGGAAAGGTGTGAAACATTTCCAAAGATTTAAAAGGATTATAGAAAATGTTAACTAACATAAAGAGATTATGTTTTTAATATAAGGTTGGTAAATGAATATCGGGTTGTAAAGGAATTTCGTAGTCAACAGGGTTAAAGGATTTTGAAGTACATAACCTTAAATGAATTGATAAAAATTGGGAAGGAATTTCGAAATGGAAATCTGTGTAATCCATGACTATTGTTTTATTTACGCTTATTACTTGGAAAGAACGGGATCAGATACAGGTCTGAAAACCATTCCAAGTAATAATACGACGCTATGAAGCAATCCAAGACTTGTGAATCGACGAATGAAAACCGGGAATCTTTGGATTTATTTGGACGGATTGCTGATGTCACAAATCAGGATGTACACCTGATATGAGGTTATAAGTGGCATGAGGTCTGAAATTTGTTCCGTTCAGACATAGAATGGACTTGTATGGATTGTGTGTCTGACATTGTAATTGACAGCATAACACTGATTCTCGTTGATATGTACCTGGTTTGTGACGTATGAGCTCGAAGTGGTTAAGTATTGATGGAAATCAGTGATCATGTTGTGAATGGACAATGTGACATACCTAAGATATGAAATGAGCTGGTACGATCAAGGTTAAGCATAGCTTTGTGTGTCACGTGACATCGACAAACCTCACACCCCAGATGATGAGATGCTAGCGGTTAGGTTGTTGACATATATATGATTTTATGATTGATAGCTGCGGCGGAGGTACCTCTTATGAACCTGAGGAACAGGGTATGTTCGGTGGTCCGTGTCTGGACGAAAACCGTTGATCTACCTCGCGATTTGTAATTGGTGTCCGTGTATGGATGAAAAAGCCGTGTTACATTTCGTTTGTGTTCCGATTGATCTTTCGTGCCAGGAATCATCAAGTTGGAAATCCAAATCTCCAATACGAGCCATACGATTTTGATTGTATATATATGGCGACATAATATTATGGGTATTATGCCGTCTAGGATTAATACATTTATTTGCGAATTTGTTTCCACATTATATAATAGTATTAAAAGAGGATTTTCACGTATAAAGCATGTTTGGTTATCATAAGACAAAACTCGCCCATTTGGTGTGCACTTGCATTGTATGATGTGGGATGAGCTTATGATAGCTTCAGTTTCTTAAAGGTCATTGCGAATTCATATGCACGAGTATTCATATGGAGTAAACCCGTTCTGCATTAGCGGCGTGATCCGGTGGATTTCCCAACTTTAAAATGAATCCTAAAAACAAATTTTTTATGTTCTCACACCAGTACCATGACTGACCTAGAGTTTATTTTTCTTTCCTAAACTCTGGGTGCCCACTAATTTTCACACGGGCAGCTAGTAGTTTAGTTTTGCAGTTATAGATCGTTGGAGCAAGATTCAGAGCGCTTCCTGAGTTGGAGTTCAAGCTAGAGTTTGGAGCTTCCATTATATCTTAATTATCGTCTTCTTCCGCTGTATATTTTGATGTAACTCTGATATTCCATGTAACTCTGATGTAATATTGTATAAGGAAATGAAAAGTTTTATTATTTTGTTCAATATGTGTAAGTACCCATAACAACTCGCCTTTGTGAACGGTTTAAGTCGGTTTAATTACCGGCGAGATTCGGACGAAAAGACGGGTCGTTACAACGCGGTATCAGAGCTTTGGTTATACAAAGCTATAAGGTATGACATATTTGAACAAGGGATAGAACTCATCGGAGTTATAATATCTCATTAGAGATAGGGTTAGGAATACCCTAGAATGAGGTTTTGGAATACTGAGTTTGAGAGAGCGTATTTGAAAATAAATTATTTTGGAACAAGGTAGATTGTTTTAAAAGAGCGTAATTACGTTGAAATATAACTCAATAAGAATTCTCGAGCATTTTATTCAACGTCACGATTGGACTATCAGTATGTGAAAATTTCGAATGTACACCCAGCCAGTGTATGTACGAAGTCTTATATATATATATATATATATATATACTAGATGGATATAGAATCACACCCTAGTCACTTGAGGATAATTCTGTTGATTGATCGATCATCATCAGATATTTATTTTCGAGTTTCGAAAGTGGGATAACTATATGATTCTGGTTAAGACGTCGAGAAATACTTAAATTATTTCAACAAATTTTGCAAATGTTAAATAAATTCAACATAAGATGGATAATAAGTATAGATGAGAATCAAACCATTTTGTCAACAATTGGGAATATACATTTGGAAGTACACATAAGTGAAATAAATTTTAAGACATTATGCTTAAGACATGTTGAAAATATCACTTCATCTTTCAAGATGACAATATAGCAGATCAAATTATGACAAGGTTTAAATATGAAGATCTAATAAGATACCATCTTACCCACGTCAACAAATATAAGCAATAGATTCGCATATATGCCTAGCATGAATTGTAAATGACAAAATGCAAGCTAAACTAGTTTGCTCAAAGTATATTTAAAGAAATTGAACTCCCCTTAAAAAATTTGTAGGTGATTTTGACTTAAGTTAAGAAATCTGTATAAAAGATGGTTTAAATTATAACACACTTCTAAGTGGGGGAGAAACTACACTTTTATGAATGAATTTGATGAAATTTCTTAATCGGTAATCACTTATGATACAAAGGAAGTGAAAAAAAAATTAAGTACGGTTCTCGAGTACCCGTGATTGAGCTTCCTACACTTATATCCTTAGTTACTCTTCCTACCATTGACCAAAGTTAGTTCCATCCTTCGAACCATTGAGTAGTGTCATCCCCTTTTTCTTATAAGCTTGGTTAAATATCTTGACGCGAATCATCGTACTTTGGACTCCTATCTATACATATCGACGTAACTTGAGTGCAGGGAAGTTGATCCGGTATACCCTCTGCACCAATTGCTGAACGAAACCAAGACTTAAACTAGATAATTTTGTTTATCCAAGAAATTATGTTAACAAAACTTCAACGGAAAAAGTTTATATTGAAAGGGGTTAAGTATAAGATCTAACTTATGTAAGGAAAAAATTGGAATTTTGAAATATTTATCATCCAGGGTGTGGCTTCGAAACTTTAAACTAATTTCTAGTGTTCTAAGAAACGATACTAGTTTGAAATAGGTATACGCCGAATCAGAGTGGTGCAGCAGAAGCACGATGGAATTTTGAAGAAAATGTCCACGAATTTTTCCGATTAGTTAAATAATTTAATTTTTCCAAACAAAACTTGATACTTAAAATAAGGATTTAAAATGAGATTTGTCTTGAACTATTTTGGGAATAATGTTTGGCAAAAAGGGTATCCTAGTATAAATATGGAATAAAAAAAACTCTTGAATGTATATGGAAATATGTTGAAAACCTTGGGCTGTTTAGAAATCAAAGGAAGTTAAAAATGAGTCATGAAGTATAAACGATTTTCTGAAACTTTAAATATACAAAGGCTTGAATTTGCATGAAATCCATGTTGAAAACTAATAAGAACATTGTATTTCCAAAAGAAAATTTATGGTTATGTATAATAGTTGGATGTTGCAAAATGAACTGAGACTTATGGAGTTGGATACGATTCTTAAACCCTTTAACATAGTAACTTTGAAATCTATAAATAAGATCATTAATTTCGGAATACGAGACACAAGTTGTACCTTTTAAGCGATCGGGTTTATACCCCAACTATCTTTGACACGATAAATGGCTTACAAAGTGGTTTTGACGACTTCAATCCCGATACATTGAAATGTTTCGAACAACAAAATTATGGTTAAAACAATTGTAAACTTTAATTGTGAAATGATTTGCAACTCCGGGATATGAAATGACTTTGTTTGTTCGAGACTCATGACTAAACTGAACTGTAATTGGATTGCGTACGATGGGTGGTACTCAGTAGCCCGTCATGAGGGAGAACTTCTCGAACTAATAAATTTATTTGATTTCACTATTGAGCATTTGAAATGTTGAAGAAAATTTGGTTTTTGAAAATCCCGAAGTGAAGTATGATATGTAGTATTTCAATGGCTTGAAATGAAAACAGGATTCTAAGTCGAAGAATCATTTGAAGCTTTCAAATGCTTTGAAATATAGTAATTTATGGAACACTTTAACTTATCTAATTTATTTTTGCATTTCACCAAACTACTATATTTGGCTTTTGTATTTATGATTTACCTATTTCAAGTCTTCTTACATATAGTAGTCTACTGTTGTACTTTCTATTTTCAACCAAATTGCTAAATTTCTTAAATTTCTTATGTTTTACTATCTTATTTTAACTTTTAAAGCTATCCTATGTTAAACCTATGAATTTTATTAAACCTACTCAAACCAAACGACTTATTATAAAGTAACCTTATCATTTAAACTACTTTCACTTTTACATAGATTTTCCATACCTAAAGCATAACTATTTTACATTATATAGCTAGTGCCTTATATAGCTTTATACAATGAGTTAAGTTTGGTTTAATATTTTGATATAAGAAATTTACTAATTTAGTTGTATGATAAATTTTGTGTTTGATCTAGTAATAATCTTTTGATAAAATTTCAAGCTCATTAGAAATTGATAAAGTATTTTGATTTAATAAGCTTGATTTATATGTTAGTCTTAATAAATTTTATGAATAAGATTTATTTTATTTATGCAAATTTTTACAACCTCTCCTTTTCGAGGACGAAAAGCCTTAAGTGGGAGAGAATGTAACAACCCAAGAATTTCTGATGCTTAAAGTATAAATTTAGTGTTGGAATAAATATTTATGTGTAATTTCGCCTATTTTGAACTATATTTGTGTAAACCCTTTTTCATGAAATTATAAATGTTTTGTCAAATAAATGAGATTTACATTTCAAACCGGTTGAATCATTAGCATAAGAATTCCTATGATAAACATTACAGAAGAGAAAAAAATTGTTATTAACAAATTTAACGCTCCAACATGAATAATGTAATTTATTTAATAAATGAATTATTTTTGTGGTTGGTTTAGGGAGAAAATATATACTTGTATTTGAAGTTTAAATTTAAACTTGGACTTTTAACTATTGTGAACAGGAATTGCATTTGCAAATATGATTTTCAATTTAAAAACGTTTTGCCAAGATTAGCGTTATTAAAAACTTGTGTTGAAACATGTCAGTGGAAATCCTAAAATTAATTTGAAATAAATTTTTGCAGTTTAATTTAAGAGTGATTTATTTATTTATGAATTTAATTGCGAAGTAAAATATCAGTTTAAAATTTTTGTTCAGTTTCAGTTTGCCTAGCCTTAAAATATTTTATAGAATTTTTCGGTAATTTTTAATTTGTGAAATAAGCCTAAATTTTTCTAACGTATTTTGGGCGACTGTGGTCCTTTTGATACTTTACAGAGTCAATCAACCGGTCTGTTTTATTACTGTTTTGTGATCTTAGTACATTGTTGAACACGATGTTATTTCTAGTTGTGGTTATTCGCCATTGATAAATTTAATAAAATAAAACTAAGAATAAAATGTCATGAAAATAAGCAATTCATTTTAGTTCGCCATTTGTTCCATGCACATGAAAAACCGTCTGGAGCATTATATCTCGTGTGTGTCTACTCCCCCCTTGTGCATGCTTATTTCTCGTTCATCCCACATCGGTTTGTAAATAAATTTGGGTGGTGAACAGTTGTCTTTATTTTGAACATTTTGCATGAAATCGAAACTTCCATCAGCTTCGACCGAAGAAGCCCACTGCATGAAACTCTCCACCAATCATCGCTGTGCTCCACGTCCGCCACACTCCGTCGTCCTATCGCCTATCAGTTCGGTCATCCCATGAATCTGCATCATCGTTTCTTTCTCCACCCTTGCCACTTCGTCTGACATCTGCTGCCGCCTCCAACGCCACCTCGAGTCGCCGCTGTCCTCCTCTCAGCTCCCCCACCCCTCCTACCTACACCTCAGGCCATTCCCGTGACCATCGCTACTGTTTTCTTCTTCACAAAAGCCCCTCCCATATCCGCGTTCATCTCCACCTCACGCCACGTTCATCCCGCTGTAGCTAAGCTACCTAACTCTGCCGCAGCCACCTTCTGCAACGCCAACCTGTCCTCCACAAATTCGTCGTGCCCACCTCAGGCGATTGCAAGACCAGCGTGGCCTCATTCCTCCGTCTACTCGTCTCCCTACCATTTGCTTTAATTAAAGTAGTCAGCTTTCCTTTTTTTTAAAACCAGTCCACAACCTTTCGAAGAAAAGAACCATCCCATTCCTCTTTGGTTGCATGTAGCAACTGCCTTGTCCACATTAGCCTAACCTTGCTTGTGAGGAAGGAAAATGAACTGGGTAGGTATTAATATAATTAAGTGCATATATTAAAGTATATATATAATATGATTGGTGCATGTTAATGGCAAGGGGACCGTATGATTCCAGTGTCTGAAAAGAGCCTTCAACGCATTCAAGGTTGGTTCGCGGTTAATACAAGTGTGATAGGGTGCGCGTACGCTAGCATTGCTTGTAAGCTTATACGTCGTTGTTTACAGTTAAGACAGAATTTCATCGGTAAGGAAATCAGAGCACAATGAAGATGCGAACTTTAATTTAAAATTTATTTTAAATTAGTGGTTAATTATAATTGATGTTAATAGAAAGTGAATGTTATTGGTTGCATGAATGATTGATCACTAGTTATGAAAATAACGCCATAATATTTGGTTACAAATGTTGCTATGGTTGACGCTATAAAATGAAGGTCTAGACGCGTTAGTGTTATAACGCGTGTTACGAATTATTTGTTGTATGCATTAGAAATGGATGACATGTAGCGTGAAATATTTTGAGCATTTTTGAACGTAACGCTTGCACAGAATTTATTTGGTTGTTTTAATGGTTGTGTTAAAGTGAATGAATCATGTTTGTCATATGGTCGTTTGAAATGGATGATTTTATGGAAATACATGCACCATGGTTGTGGGTTTATGTGGATCATCAATTTAATTCTCCTTCCAATGAACGACTTTAAAAATATTAAAATATTGGAGAATTTAGTTGAAAACATTTTTCAAGTGGAAATAAGTTTGAAATTTAAACAATAATGTTATAGCGATATATATATATATATATATATATTGTTCCGTTATGTTATGTTACGCTTCAAAATAATTAAATGAGTTGAAAATTTTGTATCGAGTTTTAAAATGGATTTGTTTATGCAAATAAAACTGGATTACTATATTTGAAAATCTAAATGATCGGCAAATGTTCATATAAACAAATTTTGACGGTTTCGGAATATAGATTGGACAATGTTTGAGCATGCATTAGCAATGAATTTTGAAAATGGGATGAGATTGGAAGATTTATTATTTTAAGTTTCAAGGTAGTTTGAAAAATATTTTGGAATTTGAAATAATGATTGTAAAGTAAAGTGATTTTTGAAACGCCAACGTAAAAATAGAATGTTATTTGAAAATGGTTTTAAGTTAAGTTATGAGATTTAGTTTATTTTGGAAAGAACATGGCGAATGATATTAACGTTATAGCTTGAATTGAACACGTCGCGTAGGGACGATTTATTAATATTGATTTTTATTTTTCAAATGATCATAACTTGAACGTTTAAAAATCGAATCGACATGAAACAAGAAACGTTGGATTTCCACTAATGTTAACTTTTGAATACAAAGAAATTTTAAATTTCAACGTATGGTTTTAAAATTTTGAAAGGCGCTATATTTACAGTTTAGCGACCATAATAAGGAATCGATTAAATGGATTATAAGTGTTAGAATTCTGTAAATTGGTATTAAACATATTTTAAAATGATTTAGTTGTAGATGTGAACTTTTAATAGTTCAAAATTAAACCAACTTTAGTCTTTTAAGATTTTCTTTTATTTTCTTTGGAAAATGGTTGGTTTGAACTATAGTCTTAAACCGGAAAGGTGTGAAACATTTCGGAAAGATTTAAAAGGATTATAGAAAATGTTAACTAACATAAAGAGATTATGTTTTTAATTTAATGTTGGTAAATGAATATCGGGTTGTAAAGGAATTTCGTAGTCAACAGGGTTAAAGGATTTTGAAGTACATAACCTTAAATGAATTAATAAAAATTGGGAAGGAATTTTGAAATGGAAATCTCTGTAATCCATGACTATTGTTTTATATATGCTTATTACTTGGAAAGACCGGGATCTGATATAGGTCTGAACACCATTCCAAGTAATAATACGACGCTATGAAGCAAACCAAGACTTGTGAATCGACGAATGAAGACCGGGAATCTTTGGATTTATTTGGACGGATTTGTTGATGTCACAAATCAGGGTGTACACCTGATATGAGGTTATAAGTGGCATGAGGTCTGAAATTTGTTCCGTTCAGACATAGAATGGACTTGTATGGATTGTGTATCTGACATTGTAATTGACAGTATAACACTGATTCCCGTTGATATGTACCTGGTTTGTGACGTATGAGCTCGAAGTGGTTAAGTATTGATGGAAATCAGTGATTATTGTAACAATAAGTGATCTCGCTCGATCCGAGTCGATCGCTAAACCGACCAAAACCGTTCGAAAGCCCGGATTGCTTTGAGAACAAGACGAATCAGAACAAAAACAGAAGAACATTTCATTGTTTATTACAACAATTCCATCAGAATACAAGAATATACAGAGTGTAAATGAATATTATACATCTGAGAAATATCAGAGATTACAATAAATTACATAGCAGCAGAAAAACAATACAAAACACAACTGAAAGTAATACACGGATACAGAGCTTTCCGAGCATCGTTCCAGCTGTAAATCAGGATCCTGTGAATATAAATCTGCAAAACCAAAACTACTAGCTGCCCGTGTCGAAAATAGGGACACCCAGAGTTTAGGTTAAAACATTAAACTCCAGGTCAGTCATGTGACTCGTGTGAGAACTAAAACAGTTATTTAAAACTTTACTTTAAAAGAGAGTAATTCAAGGGACCACGCCGTATAACACGGAACGAGTTTCCTCCCAAGAATACTAGTGCATATAACAAAACAGTGCAATGCTTTTTGGAAAAATGAAGCTATTATAAGACCCAGGTCCCATCACACAATGCAACGCAAGCCGGAGGATAGGGTTTTCCCTTATAATAGCCAAACATGTTTGGTACGTTTAAAACGAATCATTTGATACTATTATAAGTGTATAGTGTCAAATCAATTTCAATCATAAGTATCAATCATAGACGGCATGGGTACCATATATCATGTCGCCATACTAGGCTCTATAAATAAAACCGCAAGTCACGTATTGGAAATTGGATTTCTGTCATGAGTCGAGGCAAGGGGCAAGCTCCTCTCCGTTCGAGACACTCTAGCAAATGTCTCAGGACCACACACAGCAATCCTTGGAATCGGTTGGGCCGGTCCTCTCTTACTTTTGAGGATTGACAATTCCTGAACACATGTTTCCCGGTCCTATCAGACCTATATCCGAGGCGCCTCGCATTCCAACAACCACACAGGTAAAAAGTATACAAATGTCAGGGTTGGTAGGTCACTGACATCACCCATAGCTACAAAGAAACGTCGTGTTCTCCCAAAGGTCCGTATCCCGTTTTTGACTCATACCGAGGTGTGAGGCTCGCGAATTCACGCTATACACAAAGCTATGCCACACAGGTTGTGCTTTGATCATCTACCATAAGACTTTGGTTTTCAACAGAAGCCTTGATCATCTGCCACTTAGGCATGCCACACAGGCAATTCACTCCATGCGACTGATGTCCATCGATATACAACCTCTGAGCTCGTACGTCTCAGAGAAGGGTGTTAAGCAAGAGAATAAATTCTCCGCCACCAAACAGATGTATATTTAATAGAGATCAATCAACACATAATAAAATCCAGTGTCAGACACACAGTCCATTTACAAGTTCGTTCTGGGTCTGAACGAAACCGGAGGCACTTTCCTCGCATATCCATCGATCTCCAAGTACGTCTGGACGATCACCAACTGATTCCCTCATCTTGGGTGTACAGCCCAATCAAGATCATCAGTAATCACCCAAACGATGTGAAGACTTCCGGTCTTCAACCACCGTCTTCATCTTCGACTTATCGTCGAATCGGTTATTCAGAATGGGTATAAACCCGGCCTTTCCGAATAACCCGCGTATATAATAAACAAATGTTACACAAACACAACATACGCCTCATTCCAATTCATAATATTCTTTTATTCTGATATTCACATTCTTAGGGAAAGGTTCCCATTAATTTTATCAAAGATAAATTCTTCTAAATTTATTCTTTAATCTTCCTTTGGATATCATTTCAAACCATATCATGGTTTTCCAAACTAGTCGGGATTAGCGAACCACACCGAAGTAATTATTTATTTTATTTCCCAATCCCAACCTATTCATCCCATGGAGCAAAACTGGTGATACTCCATATCTAACACCACGGTGTTATCGGTAAATATCAATTACCATTTCACGTTCAAATCTAATTAAAGATTTAACTATCGCTTTGGAGCAAAACTGGTGATACTCCATTCTCGATCATTTTAATCTAATTAAAGATTCATTAAAACTCCACTTAGTTTTAATCTTCCCAAAAATCAATATCTTGTCTTTAACTGGGTTAAAGAACCAATGTCATCTAAAACACGATTCACAATAAACCCAAAATCACTTTCCATCGTTAATCGGGTTAAAGAGCAGGTATTATTCAAAACATCGCTCACAATAAACCCAAAAACCCATTTATATTCAATTCCAATTAAATACCAATTAACTGGACAATTTCACTAAATCTTAACTAAAAGATTTATTCCTTTCTACACTGGGTCCAAAAACAGTGTTATTTAAGACACCATTCACGACGAACCCAAAATCCCATTTGATATTAAATACAAGGCTCTAAATAGAAAATATATCGGCTTAAATTCAATATCAAATTCTGAAACCAACAAATATCGTATCGGAAATAATGATATAAATATATCTTCCAAATTTCCACAACCATATCTGTATAATCACGAAATCCAACATCGAAATATTCCAAAGATAATTTCGATTCAAATCCATTCCAATTCGTATATTGGAAATTCTGATTATTTTTAAAACCACTTCAAATCCAATTTATTTATTTAAAAATAATTGGATTTTAATTCTAGTTATAACTAGTTCATTTTAATAAAAATATATTTTTATCCTTTCAAATATGGGATTTTTCATCCCAGATCTTTCCAATTCATATATTATGATTTTATTATTGATATTTTTAATAATTTTATCAAGGCCCGTACAGTCGATTTCCAATAACGGTCGTCGAACTGCACTTACAGCGACCTTTTCCAAATTTGATTTGGACGTAACTCCAAATCCAACATGTATATAATAGCAACGATAAATAATAATCGTCATCCAGAGTGCACCACACAACTACATAAGCATTAAATATAAATATTTAACGCTTACACAGTCTGTCAATCGAACGATCGACACATCACTAAACAATTGGGATTAGTGTACGCCAAATATCATCCCAACACCCGTGTGGGGTTTCAAATCAACAAACACATATTTTTATTCACACACACGTTAAAAATAATATTTTTAACGATCAAATATTTTTAACTATATAAATATTTTATTTCATTTCACATCAACATCACAAACAAACTTCTCAACACATCAAACAAGCACACAAGTCGTCCATGGTCTGTGGACGACGGGTGTCGGGCGCTGCTAAGCACTGTCTGCATCCTAATATATATTTTAGCTAGAAAACAAGATTTAAAGTGAGAAGTTCTCACCGACTAGCTAAACCAAACACCACGACTCTTCATAGGTAGAAATCTTCGCCGTGCTCGCCTTTTGTCAATTTCCTTGTCCGTAGCCACTACATATATAAAAATCACATTTTTATATTGTTGCCATGTATATAAAAATCACATTTTTATAATCACTCTATATGGATAAAAATCTCATTTTTATACTGCAACTATATAGATAAAAATTCCATTTTTATACCGCTACTATATAGATAAAAATTCTATTTTTATAACGGTGTTCATATAATAAAGATTATATTTTTATCACGCTATTCTTTATATAAAAATTATATTTTTATATATCTACTTCTAATATAAAGATCGAATTTTTATATCATCGCTATAAAAATCACATTTTTATTTCAACATATATATAATAAAAATCATATCTTTCTTTGCTAATATCACATATAAAAATCAAATCTTTCTTACATAATGTTGTTTATAATTTAATTACCGCCTAATCACTAACCTAGATAATTACATTAAGAAAAATAACATAAAAACTCACTTTTTTATTCGCTTTTCTTCCGCAGAGGGGCCCCACAGTCGGTGGGCGTGGAGATGGCGGCGACTGGAATAGCTGGTGGCGCTGGGGTCGTGTGGTGGCGCGCCGGAGTCAGCAGGGGGCTCTGCGTCGTCAATGATGGCGGCTAGGATTTCATTGGTGTAGTGGGGTCTCACGTGACACGCTGGAAGGGGAGAGGAAGAAGCGCGAGGGGGCGGAGGGGGTGTCGAGGAGGAGGGCGACGGATCGGTGATGGGGCGCGGCGGCGCCACCCATCGGAGGAGCGACGGCTCCTCCGTCTTCTTCTCTTTTTTTATTTGGTTTTGAAATGAACGACAAAGAAAAGGGGGGGCTAAGGAGATAAAGGGTTTGACTTTCTATTTTTATTTTATTATTTAATTATTTAATTTCAAAAAGCAACTTTTAATTTCGAACTCGATATCGAACCCACCGACTGTCGTTCATAGCTAATTACCCCCATTCCGAACACAATGGGATATGTATCGCAGGCTGATTCGATCATTTCGATCAGTTTTTGTCAAAATCAAAATATAACTCTATATATTGAATTTGAACGCGCATTTCAATTTACCGGGGCTACATACTAACTAGAAAATTTCCCAAAATTTTTTTTTCTAGCTTCGTATTGACGATACGGCCCTAGCAAAACTAATTTCGTCAAATTCCGAGACCGTTTGAAAAATGGCCATTTTTCAGTCGATCGAAATTGACTGAAACTGTCAAAACACGTTTTCCTTTGCCACACTCACATATTGATTCGAAAAATTATGAATTTTGGAATCTAGCACTAATTTGACCTCCCGGATCCAACAAAAGTGGTTTCGTCGAAAACCGAAGTCGTTTGCAAAATTTCCATTTTTAAGGGCCAGAATTCCATAGCGACTATTCTGAATTTTCAACTGGGCATAACTTTTTATCCCCGCTATGAAATTTCGATTTTTCGGATTCGTTGGAAAGATATTCTCAATTAGATTCAAATGTTTTTGGTTTCGCTAAAATCCAGTTTATTTTGCACCCGGTACATTCATTTGAAGTTTGAAATCGAATTATCGAACTACCGCGCCATTTTCAATTCCTTTTATAATTATAAATAATTATTTATATTCTAACGACGATTCAAATAAATATATACATTCTATTTCTATTCGAAATAAATTTCTCGTCGTTATTATTTAAAATAATTCATTTTAAATATTCAAAATTCATTAAAATTGCCAAAATAAAAATTTTAAATTGGCTCAGATTTCCGGGTTATTACAATCTCCCCCACTTAAAACTTTTCGTCCCCGAAAAGGAACAAAGCTGAAAGTTGTTTAACTAATCAACTCAACTTCCATTATTTTCTATACGGCTTAAGTTCTTCAACTTTTCAGTTTCTAAGAACCTTTCAAATTCTTCAAAAATTTGGCTAACACCCTAAATTTTCGAAAAATTTCGCCATAACCTCCCCTGCACCGAGGACTTCGGGATATTTCATATAGCCTCCCATGGCCTTCTTCAATCCAAAAGAAAAAGAAAAAGCCAAGCGGCTCATAAAATCATCCAAAACCCAAGAAATACAATAAGCATGTACCTATTTATCGGGCAAACAATTTTATTCCTCTTCTCTAGCCTCTTTGCAATGACCTGTTCACACATATAAACATGTACATGTATGCATATTCAAACAATTTTCAATACAGTTTAATATTTGGTTCAATTTGTCCTAAATGGTTAAAAATATCAAACCAATAATCAAACAACACAACCATCAATCAATTAGTGAATTAACGTTTCAAATTCATAATTTTGATACATATACAGACAATCATGTTTTTGATGCCAAATCACAACAATAAACCTATCTAGTTTTGGTTCTCACACCAGTCTGATGGAAATATATAGAAATCCCACTTTCGAAACTCGAACACAAACTACTGATGCTATATAGTCATCAGTAGAATCATCCTCGGGCGACTAGAGTGTGATTCTATATCTATCTAGTATATTAAAACTTCGAATATACGTTCATGACGCGTATATGCAAAATCTTTATATACTCGATTGTCCAAATCAATACAAATAAAATATTCAAATACGTATAATACGGATTAAATTTTCAAAACAAAATTGTTTTCCTTTTTAAAAACATACTCTTTACACTCGTTCTAGGATACTACTGATCCTATCTCTAACGAGTCATTCTTATTGGATATTACTAATCCAATCTCTGATGAATTCTTTCGTATGGTTCTAATGCGTCTTGTTCTCGAGCTCTGTAAACCAGAGCTCTGATACCACTGTAACAATAAGTGATCTAGCTCGATCCGAGTCGATCGCTAAACCGACCAAGACCGTTCGAAAGCCGGATTGCTTTGAGAACAAGACAAATCAGAACACAAACAGAAGAACATTTCATTGTTTATTACAATAATTCCATTAGAATACAAGAATATACAGAGTATAAATGAATATTATACATCAGAGAAATATCAGAGATTACAATAAATTACATAGCAGCGGAAAAACAATACAAAACACAACTGAAAGTAATACACGGATACAGAGCTTTCCGAGCATCGTTCCAGCTGTAAATCAGGATCCTGTGAATATAAATCTACAAAACCAAAACTACTAGCTGCCCGTGTCGAAAATAGGGGCACCCAGAATTTAGGTTAAAACATTAAACTCCAGGTCAGTCATGTGACTCGTGTGAGAACTAAAACAGTTATTTAAAACTTTACTTTAAAAGAGAGTAATTCAAGGGACCACGCCGTATAACACGGAACGAGTTTCCACCCAAGAATACTAGTGCATATAACAAAACAGCGCAATGCTTTTTGGAAAAATGAAGCTATTATAAGACCCAGGTCCCATCACACAATGCAACGCAAGCCGAAGGATAGGGTTTTCCCTTATAATAGCCAAACATGCTTGGTACGTTTAAAACAAATCATTAGATACTATTATAAGTGTATAGTGTCAAATCAATTTCAATCATAAGTATCAATCATAGACGGTATGGGTACCATATATCATGTCGCCATACTAGGCTCTACAAATAAAACCGCAAGTCACGTATTGGAAATTGGATTTCCGTCATGAGTCGAGGAAAGGGGCAAGCTCCTCTCCGTTCGAGACACTCTAGCAAATGTCTCAGGACCACACACAACAATCCTTGGAATCGGTTGGGTCGGTCCTCTCTTACTTTTGAGGATTGACAATTCCTGAACACACGTTTCCCGGTCCTATCAGACCTATATCCGAGGCGCCTCGCATTCCAACAAACACAAAGGTAAAAAGTATATAAATGTCAGGGCTGGTAGGTCACTGACATCACCCATAGCTACAAAGAAACGTCGTGTTCTCCCAAAGGTCCGTATCCCGTTTTTGACTCATACCGAGGTGTGAGGCTCGCGAATTCACGCTATACACAAAGCTATGCCACACAGGTTGTGCTTTGATCATCTACCATAAGACTTTGCTTTTCAACAGAAGCCTTGATCATCTGCCACTTAGGCATGCCACACAGGCAATTCACTCCATGCGACTGATGTCCATCGATATACAACCTCTGAGCTCGTACGTCTCAGAGAAGGGTGTTAAGCAAGAGAATAAATTCTCCGCCACCCAACAGATGTATATTTAATTGAGATCAACCAACACAGAATAAAATCCAGGGTCAGACACACAGTCCATTTACAAGTTCGTTCTGGGTCTAAACGAAAACGGAGGCACTTTCCTCGCATATCCATCGATCTCCAAGTACGTCTGGACGATCACCAACTGATTCCCTCATCTTGGGTGTACAGCCCAATCAAGATCATCAGTAATCACCCAAACGATGTGAAGACTTCCGGTCTTCAACCACCGTCTTCATCTTCGACTTATCTTCGAATCGGTTATTCAGAATGGGTATAAACCCGGCCTTTCCGAATAACCCGCGTATATAATAAACAAATGTTACACAAACACAACATACGCCTCATTCCAATTTAGAATATTCTTTTATTCTGATATTCACATTCTTAGGGAAAGGTTCCCATTAATTTTATCAAAGATAAATTCTTCTAAATTTATTCTTTAATCTTCCTTTGGATATCATTTCAAACCATATCATGGTTTTCCAAACTAGTCGGGATTAGCGAACCACACCGAAGTAATTATTTATTTTATTTCCCAATCCCAACCTATTCATCCCATGGAGCAAAACTGGTGATACTCCATATCTAACACCACGGTGTTATCGGTAAATATCAATTACCATTTCACGTTCAAATCTAATTAAAGATTTAACTATCGCTTTGGAGCAAAACTGGTGATACTCCATTCTCGATCATTTTAATCTAATTAAAGATTCATTAAAACTCCACTTAGTTTTAATCTTCCCAAAAATCAATATCCTGTCTTTAACTGGGTTAAAGAACCAATGTCATCTAAAACACGATTCACGATAAACCCAAAATCACTTTCCATCGTTAATCGGGTTAAAGAGCAGGTATTATTCAAAACATCGCTCACAATAAACCCAAAAACCCATTTATATTCAATTCCAATTAAATACCAATTAACTGGACAATTTCACTAAATCTTAACTAAAAGATTTATTCCTTTCTACACTGGGTCCAAAAACAGTGTTATTTAAGACACCATTCACGACGAACCCAAAATCCTATTTGATATTAAATACAAGGCTCTAAATAGAAAATATATCGGCTTAAATTCAATATCAAATTCTGAAACCAACAAATATCGTATCGGAAATAACGATATAAATATATCTTCCAAATTTCCACAACCATATCTGTATAATCACGAAATCCAACATCGAAATATTCCAAAGATAATTTCGATTCAAATCCATTCCAATTCGTATATTGGAAATTCTGATTATTTTTAAAACCACTTCAAATCCAATTTATTTATTTAAAAATAATTGGATTTTAATTCTAGTTATAACTAGTTCATTTTGATAAAAATATATTTTTATCTTTTCAAATATGGGATTTTTCATCCCAGTTCTTTCCAATTCATATATTATGATTTTATTATTGATATTTTTAATAATTTTATCAAGGCCCGTACAGTCGATTTCCAATAACGGTCGTCGAACTGCACTTACAGCGACCTTTTCCAAATTTGATTTGGATGTAACTCCAAATCCAACCGTTAGATTTCAGATTTCTAATATTCATTGGAATGCTCTTTTCGATACGAACCCAACGGTTCCGGTTTCAGGAGGATCCGACGGTCGGATCTCCCGCAACGTCAATTCGAAGTCAGTGGTCGAAATTCGCGAACTGCCGTGGCGCGCGCGTTCTATTCAGGCCATTTAATATATATAATATATATATTATATATATTTCGTCGATTTCTATTCAAAACGTATTTTATAATTCGTTTTAAATTCGTTTTCAAAACAATTTCATATTCAATTTTTAAATCAAAACTGAATATTCCATATCATTAATATATAAATGATAATATTTTCAAAACGTTACATTTTGAAATCACTTCCTTTTCGATATTCGAATAAAATCGATATAAATATCGTTCGCGTCAAAATGGCGCAAATCTAATCAACACGGCTTTATATATTTCAATAACTTCGTTATTCTATTCAACAAATGAATATTTTCTTCAACACATGAATATTTACTTCTTTCAACACATGAATATTTATTAATTCTCACTTACAATAAAAGGGTGAATTTTATTGTATAAATATTTTATTCAACACATGAATACACTTTCAACACATGAATTCTCAACACATGAGCATCGTCAACACATGACTATTTATTCTATTCAACACATGAATTTTCTTTTATAATATTCTTTATTTCCCAATTGGAATGAGGCCCAATCAATTACCATATAATGTTAATTATATGGATTCCACACAACACATGTATATAATAGCAACGATAAATAACAATCGTCATCCAGAGTGCTCCACACAACTACATAAGCATTAAATATAAATATTTAACGCTTACACGTCCTGTCAAACCAACGATCGACATATCACTAAACAATTGGGATTAGTGTACGCCAAATATCATCCCAACACCCGTGTGGGGTTTCAAATCAACAAACACATATTTTTATTCACACACACGTTAAAAATAATATTTTTAACGATCAAATATTTTTAACTATATAAATATTTTATTTCATTTCACATCAACATCACAAACAAACTTCTCAACACATCAAACAAGCATACAAGTCGTCCATGGTCTGTGGACGACGGGTGTCGGGCGCTGCTAAGCACTGTCTGCATCCTAGTATATATTTTAGCTAGAAAACAAGATTTAAAGTGAGAAGTTCTCACCGACTAGCTAAACCAAACACCACGACTCTTCATAGGTAGAAATCTTCGTCGTGCTCGCCTTTTGTCAATTTCCTTGTCCGTAGCCACTACATATATAAAAATCACATTTTTATATTGTTGCCATGTATATAAAAATCACATTTTTAAAATCACTCTATATGGATAAAAATCTCATTTTTATACCGCTACTATATAGACAAAAATTCCATTTTTATACCGCTACTATATAGATAAAAATTCTATTTTTATAACGGTGTTCATAGAATAAAGATTATATTTTTATCACGCTATTCTTTATATAAAAAATATATTTTTATATATCTACTTCTAATATAAATATCAAATTTTTATATCATCGCTATAAAAATCACATTTTTATTTCAACATATATATAATAAAAATCATATCTTTCTTTGCTAATATCACATATAAAAATCAAGTCTTTCTTACATAATGTTGTTTATAATTTAATTACTGCCTAATCACTAACCTAGATAATTACATTGAGAAAAATATCATAAAAACTCACTTTTTTATTCACTTTTCTTCCGCAGAGGGGCCCTACAGTCGGTGGGCGTGGAGATGGCGGCGATTGGACCCGTTGGTGGCACTGGGGTGGTGCGGTGGCGCGTCGGAGTCAACAGGGGGCTCGGCGTCGTTCTCTGATGGCGGCTAGGGTTTCATTGGTGGAGTGGGGTCTCGCGAGAGGGCGGAGGGGGTGTCGAGGAGGAGGGCGGCGGATCGGTGATGGGGCACGGCGGCGCCACCCATCGGAGGAGCTACGGCTCCTCCGTCTTCTTCTCTCTTTTTTTATTTGGTTTTGAAACGAACGACAAAGAAAAGGGGGGCTAAGGAGATAAAGGGTTTGACTTTCTCTTTTTATTTTATTAATTAATTATTTAATTTCAAAAAGCCACTTTTAATTTCGAACTCGAAATCGAATCCACCGACTGTCGTTTATAGCTAATTACCTCCATTCTGAACACAATGGGATATGTATCGCAGGCTGATTCGATCGTTTCGATCAGTTTTTGTCAAAATCAAAATATAACTCTATATATTGAATTTGAACACGCATTTCAATTTAACGAGGCTACATACTAACTAGAAAAATTCCCAAAAAATATTTTCTAGCTTCGTATTGACGATACGGTCCTAATAAAACTAATTTCGTCAAATTCTGAGAACGTTTGAAAAATGGCCATTTTTCAGTCGATCGAAATTGACTTAAACTGTCAAAATACGTTTATCTTTGCCGCGCTCACATATTGATTCGAAAACTTATGAATTTTGGAATCTAGCAATAATTTGACCTCTCGGATCCAACAAAAGTGGTTTCGTCGAAAACCGAAGTCGTTTGCAAAATTTCCATTTTTAAGGGCTAGAAATCCATAGCGACTATTCTGAATTTTCAACTGGGCATAACTTTTTTATTCCCGCTATGAAATTTCGATTTTTCGGATTCGTTGGAAACATATTCTCAATTAGATTCAAATATTTTTGGTTTCGCTAAAATCTGGTTTATTTTGCACCCGGTACATTCATTTGAAGTTTGAAATCGAATTATCGAACTACCGGACAATGTGACAAACTTAAGATATGAAATGAGCTGGTATGATCAAGGCATTGCTTTTTTAAGCATAGCTTTGTGTATGACGTGACATCGACAAACCTCACACCCCGGATGATGAGAAACTGGCGGTTAGGTTGTTGACACATATATGATTTTGTGATTGATAGCTACGGCGGAGGTACCTCTTATGAGCTTGAGGAACAGGGTATATTCGGGGGTCCGTGTCTGGACGAAAACCTTTGATCTACCTCGCGATTTGTAGTTGGTGTCCGTGTATGGATGAAAAAGCCGTGTTACATTTCGTTTGTGTTCCGATTGATCTTTCGTGCCAGGAATCATCAAGTTGGAAATCCAAATCTCCAATACGAGCCATACGATTTTGATTGTGTATATATGGCGACATAATATTATGGGTATTATGCCATCTAGGATTAATACATTTATTTGTGAAATTGTTTCCATATTATATAATAGTATTAAAAGAGGATTTTCACGTATGAAAGCATGTTTGGTTATCATAAGACAAAACTCGTCCATTTGGTGTGCACTTGCATTGTGTGATGTGGGACGAGCTTATGATAGCTTCAGTTTCTTAAATGTCATTGCGAATTCATATGCACGGGTATTCATATGGAGTAAACCCGTTCCGCGTTAGCGGCGTGATCCAGTGGATTTCTCAACTTTAAAATGAATCCTAAAAACAACTGTTTTATGTTCTCACACCAGTCCCATGACTGAACTAGAGTTTATTTTTCTTTCCTAAACTCTGGATGCCCACTAATTTTCACATGGGCAGCTAGTAGTTTAGTTTTGCAGTTATAGATCATTGGACCAAGATTCGGAGCGCTTCCTGAGTTGGAGTTCAAGCTAGAGTTTGGAGCTTCCATTATATCTTAATTATCGTCTTCTTCCGCTGTATATTTTGATGTAACTCTGATATTCCATGTATTTACTCGAGTTTGGAGCTAGAGTTTGGAGTATTTTACTCGACGTCACGATTGGACTATCAGTATGTGAAAATTTCGAATGTACACCCGGCCACTGTATGTACGAAGTCTTATACATATATATATATATATATATATATATATACTAGATGGATATTGTAACGACCCTACATATATATATACTAGATGGATATTGTAACAACCCGGATTTTCAGCCATTGAATTCTGAATATTTAAATTGCTTTAAATATTTTATTTGAATTATATATAGGAATTTATAACGAAATTATTTATAAAACGAAGTTTGAACGTATAATTTATAATATAATTTAAACGAGCTCGTAATGATGCGACAGTTCGTAATTTGACGTTTTGAACTTCAATTGGATATACAGAATCCAATATAAGTCGGATTTCTGTGAAACAAGAAATGTGTGAATCTATTAAACAATATCTTTCTAATGGAAGTGAAAAATCGAGATTTCGTCTTATATATTGTGAATTACGTCCAAATCAAATTTTCAGAAAGTCGTTGTGGAATCGTATATAGGCCATAACGGTTATTTAAATATATTTAAATATCGGTCTTGAATTTGGACAAGATTCTTTTGAGGCGTAGTTATAATTTAATTTTCAGAATTTTACTATAATTTTTAATTAATTAAATACGCAACTTTTTATTTGGAGTATTTTGCACCCTATATCAATATTTTGGAGTTTCATAATATAAGTTAAACTACCGATATTATTATTTTTTTGGGATCGTGGCGTATTGCTTTTCACGATCATATTTCTATTTCTGTCCGGAGCGATCGATAAAGTAGAAAAAAAGGGATCCTCATAAAATACCGGCATGTTACATTTCCTTTCACAATCAACATGTCTAACTGAACAATCTTTTGTATATCACCATACTTTTATTTGTGTAAAGAAACTTCCCATCAATCTTTTTCCAAAACAGTAAAACAAAAATCTAACCAAATCTGTAAAGAACCTTATCAGATCTTTGACATATCTTGACACGTTAAGTTTGATATCTCCGCAAACCGTACCACCATAAACATATCACAGCCTATCCTATTTGCCTTTGCACATGACTGGTGCATGTTCTCAAATCCCTAATATCCCAATTATCACTTCCGTATTCCCTATTCTTCTATCAGATCGAAATGCTTCTTCATAATAAATAAAATCCCAAATTCAAAAAATCAATCACAAATAAAATACTCAATAGAAAATTCGACTTTTGAATTCATTACTCCCGTTATAACGAGAGCTGCAATTCGAGGTAAGCTATTGGGTTTTCACGAGATTTCAGTTCGCTGTTTCATGGCTACCGCAAGCCTAAGGTTGAATTGTTTGGAAAGATTAGTGTTTCAATTGAAGAACTGATGTTCGAATCTATGCTCAAGGTGTTGAATGAGTTGAAGACTGAAGTTGTTCTTGCATTAGCTGAGTTCGACGTAGTGTTTAGTGATGGAGTGAGGAGGAAGAGAGCATGGACTGTTACTGTTTTAAAGAGGGGTAGACAAGTTGAACGGAGAAGATTAGAACGGTGGGTATGGCAAATTATTGAGCAGGTGGACTCGAGCATGCTGGTTGGAGAACAGCTTTGGGAAAGTGGCAAGTGCGTTAGCAGGTTGGCTTCCAAGCCTATATATATTTATATATAGGACAAAACGAAGTGCATGAGAAGAGAGGTGGGGACTGGTTTTGGGAAAATCATTGGGGAAAACATGAATAACGATATTAATGGGGATTTTCAACTATTGAAGTTGCTTAAGAAAGCTTGGAGAAACATATCGTGAGAAAAAGCAGTGGAGAGAAGGGGAGGAGCGGTTTTCCTGCGTTGAAAATGATGCACAATGACGAGTTGTTCTCTATAAAAAAAAACCGGTGAAACGATTAAAACGTAATTAAAGGCAAGTACTATTTTATTTATTAGTTAATGATATTAGTGCATGAAACTGTTTGGGGGCGTGGAGGAGCGGATCAAAGGGTTCTGTTCGAATTAAGCTAGAAATGAGGAGTCATATATGTTGATGGGTATTCGGGTGTGCGCGGAGAGAACGGGCCTGAAAGGGATTAGAGTAAATTAAGGAACCATTCGAAACCGGTCACATTGGAATCGTAACTATGAGCACTGATGTGGATGAGAATAAAACTACTGGAATTATGGGATAAAGATCAAACGATGCTTGATTTTAAATGAAACAAAAGCAGAATCGTCAACTGCAAAACAAGGTGAGTAAACTCACTAACTCTGCTTCGTTTATATTTTTATATAAACGAGTTTTAAATTTATTTATAATAATTTTATGCTGTGTGATGGTTGATCGGTTGAGATGGTTGATAAACTTGGTTGAAATAGTTGATATAGATACATCGTTGATCGATTATCAGTTCTGTTTACTATGATATCTCATATTGATGTGACTAACATCTGTGGATGCAGGGAAATAGGTTGGAGGGGCCCAACTGGGTTCCTCAACATTTATATTATTGTTTTCATATATTTGCGTTATATGATGTGATATGTATTATATGATTGATTTTGTTGTCACTGGCCCTATAAATTTTAGTATTTAAATACTATAAAATATTTTCGTATATGGGAAAAGGAGTTTGGGATTTAAAAAGAAAAATTATTTTCAAAAATAGAAATTTACTTTCAAATAAAATTGAAAGTAGAAATACGTTTAAATGAATAAAACATGAAGTGTTTATAAATGAGTTTGTAACTTAAGTGAATTATTTATCATTGGATAAATTGAAAGATAAATTCAAATTTTAATTTATATGGAAAGTGGAAATCGGTTTTTAAACAAATATTTGAAATGAGATTTGAACTTAGCTATTATTAAAGAAATTTAAACGAGGTTTTAAATGATTGAAATAAAAAGAGATGAGGCTTGTATGAACAATTCTGAATAGGAATTATATATAGAATTTGGATTTAAGATATTATTTTTAAGTACGAAATCAGATTGATTTAATGGTATATTAAAGAAATATATTCAGAATTAAAGTGAATAATGGTTTAATGTAAATATTTTGCGAATAAAATATCTATAAAGGAAATTAGATTTGGAATATGAATACAAATTAGAATTTGAGTGAGAAAGGGAAATGGATAATCGTTTAAAATAAAAACGATGAGTTTATTCCAAAATTTGGAATGTGAAATAAGGTGTGATAACGTTATATAAACCGAAATGGGTATAAACGGATTTGGTAATGATTTGGGAAGCATGAATTCAAATGGGAATTTGGAATTTGAATTAACCTGAAATGATAGATAAATTCCGAAGTTCGGAATATAAATCGAATATAGAATTATTCGAGAGAAAGTTATTTATTGGAATGCGATTGTATCGAATTTAGGGAAGTAGTTATCTTTACTTTCCGCTTTGAATCAAATTTAATTATTTAATTATTTACTTATGAATTGAAATCAATAAGTACAAATTATATTTTTATGTACCAATTATTTGGGAACAACGATTATAACGCTATCGTTATAAATCTATACAGCGATTATAAAGCTACTGTTATCATAATTGTTTTATAAATCTAAGCAGCAATTTTAGCGCTGCCGTTATAATAAATGTTTTTTGTTATTCTAAACAGCGATTTTAACGCTGCCGTTATAATGCGATCTTAATGCTATTGTTATAATAAATGTGCTATAATTCTAGACAGCGATTGTAAGGCTGTTGTTAAAAGTAAGGTTTTGTAAATCAAATATTTGGAAACAGCGATTATAACGTTACTGTTATAATCAATATTTTTCCGTAAAAGAAGTGGATTCTTATATCGAATCCGAGAGTCGCGTAAGCGATGTTTTGTTTAAAGTTGTGAGCTTTGGCTATTTCGAGGTTAGAATTGTTGTTCAGTTAAGGTCTGAGAGGTAACTATACCCCAACTTGATTGACTTCAGTTTTAACTAAGGAATGGTTAAGGTTCGATAGTGAAGGTTAGTTAAGTGAATTTAGTTAATAAGTGAAATGGTTTGAGCTGGCATAGCGATGTTTTAGTTAAACATCATTTTAAATCTAATGAAAGCGTTTTGGAAATGTTTTCCAAATAAGAATCAGAAATGTTTCTAATATAGAAATTAAGGAATGTGAGCAAATATGGAAATGTTTCCAAATATTAATAAAGTATATTTTCTAAATTTAGGGGATAAGAGTTTACGAATATATAGAAATGGAAAAGGAATAAATTAATGATAAGTGAATTTAAGAGATAAATGAATGATGATTGATCGATAGAATTTCCATCTGGAAATAATATCGTTGTTTGCACACATATTTTTCTTTGATAGTTAAATCACCGACTATCGAAGTTTTTGACCATTTTTCCGTCGTCAATACGGAGAGACCGGGATCAGATCCAGTATCTGAAAACCACTATGTATGGACGTTAGCGTTGCGATTGAATATGATGAAGAAAATTGAACGGAGTTATGCAAGGGCTATCCTGTTTATAGAATAGTGCCTTCGGTTTGTCCAGTCCCAGGACAACGTGAATGGACGAATGTCTGACAGAGTATATCTAACGGATCGCGTAAGTTGATCTCTTCAAATGTACTTACGTTTGGTGGTGGAGGAATTCGTTTCTCTTAGCTTTATACCCGTGGTATTTTTGGGGAAATCAATTAGTGATTTGGCGGGTATGACGATGTGGCATTCAAAGAGAATGGTGGTCAGGTGTTCTAAAAGATACATAATGACCTCAAGCCTCATCAACCGGGAAATGACAGAAATCGGGCAGGCAACATGGCTATGTGGGTCGCTCCCATTAGGATGTATAATCCCCTATCTAGAGAAATTCCAATTGCTTCTTTAATCTATCGATGTTGTCCCTTTCGGGAAACGGTTGCTGATCCCAAACGTTGGTGATATACATTTGATACACTCAATCGAAATCAGTGGTCGGTCATGTATGGGCTGGGTTGCAAGAAGTTCATGTTGAACCCAGTGTATTCGCCTCTAGAGATACACTATCAGAAGGTGGTTCCATACCTTGTCATGTTGGAAATCCAATCTCTAATAAGCGCCCTGCGGTTTTTGATTTAATATTATATATGGAGCGTGAGATGCAAGCGTTCCGCTAGATTGTTATTTATTTGATTTAAACACTATTATAATATCACTGGATTTGAAATCAAAATATTTTGGTTATCGTAAGGTAAAAACCATCCGTGTTTATGTGTGGATTGGTCTTACGATTATCATTTCTTTTGGAAGGTTTTGAAAGTTAAACAAATGATTGGAGTTTACTCACACCAGTCCCATGACTGACCCAGAGTTTATTTTGTTGTTTTCCCTTAACTCTTGGGTGCCCATATTTGTACGGGCAGTCAAGTAGTCGGGATTTTACAGATTCACTTCGGAGAAGCTTGAAGCAGGAGGCTTCACCTGTTAGCTATAAACTATCATATTTTCCGCTGTGTACTATGTTGTATCTGGAAACAGGTGTTTAGAACTATTCCAAAAATGGCTGTTGAGCTCTGATGATGGTATGTATATCAAGTTACTGAATTATATTTCAAAGTCTATGTTACCTAATATATTTTATTCGTTCCGCTGTGAGATTTGTGCTCTTCGTTTTTCTTCTTTTCTAATTTCTCTTTTCTTTCTATTTCTCATCCTCTAACTTCTTTCTATTAATGATTCGTATTTTTGTGCAATTTGGGTTGGACGGGTGGTGTTATCAAAGGGTACGGAAATTCAGGCCATTACAGATATAGAATCACACCCTAGTCGCTTGAGGATAATTCTATTGATTGATCGATCATCATCAGATATTTATTTTCGAGTTTCGAAAGTGGGATAACTATATGATTCTGGTTAAGACGTCGAGAAATACTTAAATTATTTCAACAAATTTCGCAAATGTTAAATAAATTCAACATAAGATGGATAATAAGTATAGATCAGAATCAAACCATTTTGTCAACAATTGGGAATATACATTTGGAAGTGCACATAAGTGAAATAAATTTTAAGACATTATGCTTAAGACATGTTGAAAATATCACTTCATCTTTCTAGATGACAATATAGTAGATCAAATTATGACAAGGTTTGAATATGAAGATCTAATAAGATACCATCTTACCCATGTCAACAAATATAAGCAATAGATTCGCATATATGCCTAGCATGAATTGTAAATGACAAAATGCAAGCTAAACTAGTTTGCTCAAAGTATATTTAAAGAATTTGAACTCCCCTTAAGAAATTTGTAGGCGATTTTGACTTAAGTTAAGAAATCTGTATAAAAGATGGTTTAAATTATAACACACTTCTAAGTGGGGGAGAAGACTACACTTGAATGAATGAATTTGATGAAATTTATTAATCGGTAATCACTTATGAAACAAAGGAAGTGGAAAAAAAATTGAAGTACGGTTCTCGAGTACCCGTGATTGAGCTTCCTACACTTATATCCTTAGTTACCCTTCCTACTATTGACCTAAGTTAGTTCCATCATTCGAACCATTGAGTAGTGTCATCCCCTTTTTCTTATAAGCTTGGTTCAATATCTTGACGCGAATGGTCGTACTTTGAAGTTTGAACTCCTATCTATACATCTCGACGCAACTTGAGTGTAGGGAAGTTGATCCGGTATACCCTTTGCACCAATTGCTGAACGAAACCAAGACTTAAACTAGATAATTTTGTTTATCCAAGAAATTATGTTAACAAAACTTCAACGGAAAAAGTTTATATTGAAAGGGGTTGAAGTATAAGATCTAACTTATGTAAGGAAAAATTTGGATTTTTGAAATATTTATCATCCGGGGTGTGGCTTCGTAACTTTAAACTAATTTCTAGTGTTCTAAGAAACGATACTAGTTTGAAATAGGTATACGCCAAATCAGAGTGGTGCAGCAGAAGCACGATGGAATTTTGAAGAAAATGTTCAAGAATTTTTCCGACTAGTTGAATAATTTAATTTTGCCAAACAAAACTTGATACTTAAAATAAGGATTTAAAATGAGATTTGTCTTGAACTATTTTGGGAATAATGTTTAGGAAAAAGGGTATCCTAGTATAAATATGGAAAAAAAAACTCTTGAAAGTATATGGAAATATGTTGAAAACCTTGGGCTGTTTAGAAATTAAAGGAAGTTAAAAATGAGTTATGAAGTATAAACAATTTTCTGAAACTTTAAATATACAAAGGCTCGAATTTGCATGAAATCCATGTTGAAAGCTAATAAGAACATTGTATTTCCAAAAGAAAATTTATGGTTATGTATAATAGTTGGATGTTGCAAAATGAATTGAGACTTATGGAGTTGGATACGATTCTTAAACCCTTTAACATAGTAAATTTGAAATCTGTAAATAAGATCATTAATTTCGGAATATGAAACGCAAGTTGTACCTTTTAAGCAATCGGGTTTGTACCCCAACTATCTTTGACAGATAAATGGCTTACAAAGTGGTTTTGACGACTTCAATCCCGATACTTTGAAATGTTTCGAACAACAAAATTATGGTTAAAACAATTGTAAACTTTAGTTGCGAAATGATTTGCAACTTCGGGATATGAAATGACTTTGTTTGTTCGAGTGACTCATGACTAAACTGAGCTGTAATTGGATTGCGTACGATGGGTGGTACTCAGTAGCCCGTCATGAGGGAGAACTTCTCGAACTAATAAATTTATTTGATTTCACTATTGATCATTTGAAATTTTGAAGCAAATTCGATTTTTGAAAATTCCGAAGTGAAGTATGATATGTAGTATTTCAATGGCTTGAAATGAAAACAGGATTCTAAGTCGAAGAATCATTTGAAGCTTTCAAATGCTTTGAAATATAGTAATTTATGGAACACTTTAACTTATCTAATTTATTTTGCATTTCACCAAACTACTATATCTGGCATTTGTATTTATGATTTACCTATTTCAAGTCTTCTTACATATAGTAGTCTACTATTGTACTCTCTATTTTCAACCAAACTGCTAAATTTCTTAAATTTCTTATGTTTTACTATCTTATTTTAACTTTTAAAGCTATCTTATGTTAAACCTTTGAATTTTATTAAACCTACTCTAACCAAACGACTTATTATAAAGTAACCTTATCATTTAAACTACTTTCACTTTTACATAGATTTTCCATACCTAAAGCATAACTATTTTACATTATATAGCTAGTGCGTTATATAGCTTTATACAATGAGTTAAGTTTGGTTTAATATTTTGATATAAGAAATTTACAAATTTAGTTGTGTGATAAATTTTGTGTTTGATCTATTAATAACCTTTTGATAAAATTTCAAGCTCATTAGAAATTGATAAAGTATTTTGATTTAATAAGCTTGATTTATATGTTAGTCTTAATAAATTTTATGAATAAGATTTATTTTATTTATGCAAAATTTTACAACCTCTCCGTTTCGAGGACGAAAAGCCTTAAGTGGGGGAGAATGTAACAACCCAAGAATTTCTGAGGATTAAAGTATAAATTTAATGTTGGAATAAATATTTGTGTAATTTCGACAATTTTGAACTATATTTGTGTAAACCCTTTTTCATGAAATTATAAATGTTTTGTCAAATAAATGAGATTTACATTTCAAAGCAGTTGAATCATTAGCATTAGAATTCCTATGATAAACATTATAGAAGAGAAAAAAATTGTTATTAACAAATTTAACGCTGCAACATGAATAATGTAATTTAATTAATAAATGAATTAGTTTTGTGGTTGGTTTACGAAGAAAATATATACTTGTATTTGAAATTTAAATTTAAACTTGGACTTTTAACTATTGTGAACAGGAATTGCATTTGCAAATATGATTTTCAATTTAAAAACGTTTTGCCAAGATTAGCGTTATTAAAAACTTGTGTTGAAACGTGTCAGTGGAAATCCTAAAATTAATTTGAAATAATTTTTTGCAGTTTAATTTTAGAGCGATATATTGATTTAAGAATTTAATTGCGAAGTAAAATATCGGTTTAAAATTTTTGGTCAGTTTCTGTTTGCGTAGCCTTAAAATATTTTATAGAATTTTTCGGTAATTTTTTAATTTGTGAATTAAGCCAAAAAAATTCTAACGTATTTTGGGCGACTGTGGTTCTTTTGATACTTTACAGAGTCAGTCAACCGGTCTGTTTTATTACTGCTTTGTGATCTTAGTACATTGTTGAACACGATGTTATTTCTAGTTGTGGTTATTCGCCATTAATAAATTTAATAAAATAAAACAAAGAATAATATGTCACAAAAAGAAGCAATTCATTTTAGTTCGCCATTTGTTCCATGCACATGAAAAACCGTCTGGAGCATTATATCTCATGTGTGTCTACTCCCCCCTTGTGCATGCTTATTTCTCGTTCTTCCCACATTGGTTTGTAAATAAATTTGGGTGGTGAACAGTTGTCTTTATTTTTAGCCTAGCCTCCCAACGCGTGCCATCATTCCCTCGAAAACTCTTCCACGTGTCTCCTTTTTCTGTTTCTACTCTCTTTTTTCTTTTGCTTTGCTGAGAGAAAATTTACGAACTAGCTACCTGCCTCTACTCAAACTCCTCCCAGCTTCCGCCCTCTATACCTGATTTTGAACATTTTGCATGAAACCGAAACTTCCATCAGCTTCGACCAAAGCAGCCCACTACATGAAACTCTCTACCATCCATCACTGTGCACCACGTTCGCAACACTTCGCCGTCCTATCACCTGTCGGTTCGATCATCCCATAAATCCGCAGCACCGTTTCTTTCTCCACCCTTGCCACTTCGTCTGACACCTACTGCCGCCTCCAGCGCCACCTCGAGCCGCCACTGTCCTCCTCTCAGCTCCGCCACCTCGCCTACCTACACCTCAGGCCGTTCCCGTGACCATCGCTACTGTTTTCTCCTTCACAAAACCCCCTCCCATACCCGCGTTTAGCTCCATCTCACGCTACGTTCATCCCCACCGCAGCTAAGCTACCTAACTCCAGCGCAGCCACCTTCTGCAATGCCCAACTGTCCTCCACAAAGTTGTCGTACCCATCTCAGGCGATTGCAAGATCAGCGTGGCCTCATTCCTCCGTTTACTCGTCTCCCTTCCGTTTGCTTTAATTAAAGTAGTCAGCTTTCCTTTTTTTTTTTAAAACCTATCCGCAACCTTTCGAAGAATAGAACCATCCCATTCCTCTTTGGTTGCATGCAGCAACTGCCTTGTCCACATTAGCCTAACCTTGCTTGTGAGGAAGGAAACTGAACTGGGTAGGTATTAATATAAATAAGTGTATATGTTAAAGTATATATATAATATGATTGGTGCATGTTAATGGCAAGGGGACCGTATAATTGCAATGTCTGATAAGAGTCTTCCTAACGCATTTAAGGTTGGTTCGCAATTAATACAAGTGTGATAGGGTGCGCATACACTAGCGTTGCTCGTAAGCTTATACGGGGTTGTTTACAGTTAAGACGGAATTTCGTCGGTAAGGGAATTAGATCACAATGAAGGTGAGAACTTTAATTTAAAATTTATTTTAAATTAGTGGTTAATTATAATTAGTTAGTAATTATAATTGATGTTAATAGAAAGTGGATGTTATTGGTTGCATGAATGATTGATCACTAGTTATGAAAATAACGTCATAAAATTTGGTTACAAATGTTGCTATCGTTGACGCTATAAAATGAAGGTCTAGACGGGTTAATGTTATAACGCGTGTTATGGATTATTTGTTGTATGCATTAGAAATGGATGACATTGTAATTGACAGCATAACACTGATTTCCGTTGATATGTACCTGGTTTGTGACATATGAGCTCGAAGTGGTTTAGTATTGATGGAAATCAGTGATCATGTTGTGAATGGACAATGTGACATACTTAAGATATGAAATGAGCTGGTATGATCAAGGCATTGCTTATTTATGCATAGCTTTGTGTATGACGTGACATCGACAAACCTCACACTCCGGATGATGAGAAACTGGCGGTTAGGTTGTTGATATATATATATATATATATATATATATATATATATATATGATTTTGTGATTGATAGTTGCGGCGGAGGTACCTCTTATGAACTTGAGGAACAAGGTATGTTCGGGGGTTCGTGTCTGGACGAAAACATACCTCGCGATTTGTAGTTGGTGTCCGTGTATGGATGAAAAAGCCGTCTTACATTTCGTTTCTATTTCGATTGATATTTCATGCCAGGAATCATCAAGTTGGAAATCCAAATCTCCAATACGAGCCATACGATTTTGATTGTATATATATGGCGACATAATATTATGGATATTATACCATCTAGGATTAATACATTTATTTGCGAAATTGTTTCCACATTATATAATAGTATTAAAAGAGAATTTTCACATATGAAAGGATGTTTGGTTATCATAAGACAAAACTCGCTCATTTGGTGTGCGCTTGCATTGTGTGATATGGCACGAGCTTATGATAGCTTCATTTTCTTAAAGGTCATTACGAATTCATATGCACGGGTATTCACATGGAGTAAACCCGTTCCGCGTTAGCGGCGCGGTCCGGTGGATTTCCGAACTTTAAAATGAATCCTAAAAACAATTGTTTTATGTTCTCACACCAGTCCCATAATTGACCTGGAGTTTATTTTTCTTTCCTAAACTCCGGGTGCCGACTAATGTTCACACGGGCAGCTAGCATTACACTAAAAAACGCTTTTAACAGCGTTTCAAAAATGTTGTTGTATGATATTACAGTGTTTTGATAAACGTTGTATAACGACATGCAGTCGTAGGCCTCTTTTTTTCAATAGCGGAAAATAGACGCTGTTAAAAATTGAGTTTCACAACGTTTTTTATGAGCTCTTAATACTTTATACACAACGTTTTTCCTGAGTTGTTAATACTTTATGCACAGCGTTTATAACGAGCTGTTAATAGTTTTCAAGTGTGTGTTGCTTCCATTTTCAACAGCGGATTATAAACGTTGTTACTAATATTTCACAGCGTTTTCCTTATGCTATTATAGTGAATATACTTTGTCTTTTCATAGAACTAACAACATTATATAAACGCTGTCGTTGGTTCTTGATATTTCTACTCCACCATTGTCACGTTCCATTGCAATATTTATATAAATAATCTACACTCATTTCATCGTATTTCAACCAAACAATATACATAACATCGTATCAAACTAGAAACTACCACATGAAAATATAATTATTAATCATCATTTTCATAAAGTAATATGAATACAATATCCGTAGACAAAATTTACATAATTTCATAAACAAATATCGTATAACATTAGACAAACTTATGAAAACAAACTCATTTATGATGCATGTTAAAAACATACATATTTATCCCTTCACCCTTTGGTTCTGGCACATACCGCTTAAGTATGTCGTTTATTGCTTCCTTTTAGTCCACGCTGCAGATTGCTCCATTGTTCGTCTCTTTAATGTTTCAAGTCCACTTGAGCTTCAACACTGTAGGATTGGGCAGTTTCAATATAATGAAAAAAACATGGACAGAAGCAAGCTGGTATAGTATAAGCTCAATCAGTTCTCATTATTAATCTATACTATATTATAAAAGATGAGTATCAAATGTTGCATTCTCCTTGACCCTCGCTTAATTGAAACTGAAGCGTCTTCTTTTACTTCGGTGTGCAAGTCTTCTTAAATTAATCTGAAACGTAACCCTTTATTAATCTTTTTGGCTCTGCATCTTTACCCTTCCTCTCCCTACATATCCCTCTGTAACCCTCCTTTCTTTTTCAGCAAAGGAAAAAAGTGAATGAACTTCGGTTCCAAACATTTAACTACCGACTTTTATTCCCTATTTTCCTTCCAGTTTAGACCATGTGGAAAACTTTCTACCTCATCACATCGTATATCCCCATGTTTCTATGTTCCTTTCCTCCTTTTTTAACCCTAATTCAAATTTGGGGTACTGCATCAAAGTTAATCTGGAACAGGCAAATGGCGAACCATTACATCACGCGTAGCTTTCTCTGAAGATTGATTTCTTTGTGTTATCGGCTGTTCCGCTGTCTTTCTTCTCGATCTTTTTCCGGTGGCTTGCCTACCCTTACTTAGCTTGATTCCATCGGTGAGCCTGGCGTCGCGCTTCCTTCATTCGCCCAGTTACTTACCCTATTGGAGGTAAAAGAAATCATAATATCTAATAATGCACCCATTGTCTTGCCGTTATTTTACCGTTTGAGATTGCTTGTGTTTGGTTTGCTGATTATTTTATTGTTTTTTCATGTTGTAATTCAAAAATGTGAAGGACTAAGTCCCTACCTTGATTTTCATCTCATCAGTCTATTAGATATCATGAAATTTATCTACCGTGATGATCAGATAATCAACTATGTATACTTGAAGTCCAAGGAATTATGATTGTCCTAAAATACAATCCATATTTCACTTTGCTTCTTACTGTTTTTAGTAGGAACCAATAAGTGCAGAATTCTACTCTGAATGCTACCAAAACCATGCTTGGTCAAGAGTGGTTGAGATTCTATTTTCTATGATAGTGATCTGAATTGTGATAATTATATTTTCTCTTATTTTTCTTATAATTGCTTGAAGTTTATTTGTTTCTTAATTTTAATTAGACTATATTATAGGTGCTAAGATATTTGATTGTATATACAGGATAAAGACCTGAATTTCATTTGTGTAACAACTAATAGCAAGTTTTTTTGTTTTTTTTTTGTTTCGTTTTGTAATTTACAGGTAAGTTTATACTTTCTTTTTCAGCCCACCAGAATTGAAGGTTGTCTCTAAGAATATGATGTTGTGATGGTAAGTTGTATTATGGTAATTATATTTTCTCTTATTCCTTTTATAGTTGCTCGCTGTTTATTTGTCATCGTTTTCTTAGTTACACTATATTATGTGTGCTAAGATATTTGATTTTATATACAACATAAAATTTTGGATTTCATTTATTTAACAGCAAGATTTCTATTATTTTCTGTTTTGTAATTCATAGGTAAGTTTCTTCTTTGTTTTTTGGCCCACCAGAGTTGGAGGTCGTCTCTAAGAATAGTAGGTTGCTATGATGGTGCTTCTTCTACAATGGTAATTACATTTTCTCTTATTTCTTATGAAGCATATTAATTATAATTCTTATTTCTACAATGCTAATTACCTTAGGGTTAGTATGAGATGAGAAGAAGAAATCGTATGTAATATAGAATATTAAGTGTCGTTGTTGGATGTTGTTGATACTCGGATTGATGTTTTTCTATTTCACAATCCATACAATAATGTTTCAATAGGAAAATTTCCTAAAACTTTATCCGTTGGTTTCAAATCATGCATTAGAATGACCGTTCTAGCATGATTATGGGTTATACTTGCAACAGTCAATTTTCACTTAGTGAGTACACCAAATATATTTTCTGTCCGCCATATTTTCAAGATATGCATTTGTAATTTTTTTTGTTTTATTATGATCATGAGCTTTGCATCCCAAACATAATACTACGGTTTTGACAACTAACAATGCATTGTATGTAAATCTCACTTAAATCTTTGGTAATCGTGGAGGGTTCGTAGAATGTACTTTTTTCCTCTAAAGATGTTTCTTTGATTATTAATCTTCTTTTTGGCACTTAGTCTGTGGTTATGGCAATTATTGTACAAAACCTTCAAGCATTTGTATTTCCTCCATTTATGGTCTAGGTGAGGCGTATTTCCTTCAAGTTCTTCGACACATTAGGCGATGCTTAAAAGCTTGCTGAAACATTAAGTCGCATGTCTTAGGTAAACATAGCTACAGATACATAGCTTTGCTTCACAGTTATAGATGCTCAAATAATTTCTTATTACATTTTTGGAATGAATGGATGCACAATTGCACATAAGATATCTTTATTGAACTTTCCAATACTTCTTTATGCAAATTTTATGTATGATTTTTTTTTTTTTTTCAAAAACATGTATAAATCTGCACTGCACAGATACATGCAATAATTTACCATTGTTGAGGGTATCCAAAGAAATTTTTGGGTGGAAGTTATCGGTTAATTTCTATTACTAGGCTTGCTTAAATTATGGATTGGATGGAAATTTTGAAGAACTAGAAGAGGTAAGACCATGCTTTTATGATTTAATTTGTATTTGATTTTCAAATTGGACCATGCTATCCGTTAAGTAGTTTATCGATCAGATTTCTTTAATTAGTTGAGTTCAATGCAGTATAGGCAATGCACTTTTACTACCGTAGATGAACATTTACTGTTGTAATTAAAATAAACTGCCAACAACACACATAAATGAGATTGATTAGTTTCTTCTTTGGTAAACTTACAAGAAATTTTATATGGGGTTCTACATGATTTCATAAGTACAATTGTATGCTAAAGGATACGAACATGCTTTCTTTGATATATTAGCCACATTTCATCCTAAATGTAGCTTTTAGTTGCAAATAAATTTATGAAGAATTGCAGTCGACCTAAATAAGTTGATAATTTTTAGAATTTATTAATATTGCTTCAAATTATTTTTACCTGTTAGCACTTATTATTTGAACATTATTGCTTTAGCTTAGTAGTTACATGTTAGGATGGAGATATATTGTAAAATTTATATCTTCATTTATGAGTTGATGAGTATCAAGCTAATTAAATGGTTTACCATGAATAAATAAATTTTTTTTGGGTCTTTTCATCCATTGGCAAATAGTAAATTTGAAATGCAACTAAACTTACTGCATTTAAAAATTACAACATTATAAGACTGCTGCATTTACAAACTGCATTTAATACGATTCCCATTTTTTGAAGTTTTGGCTTTTCCATTATTTATATTTATATGCTTATTTCAAATATGCCTAATTTATTAGGAATAAATTTTCTAAATAAACCTTTCTATTTTCCATGCTAGGATTTAGCTATTATTAATAAAACAATTAAATATTGATTCAAATGTGTATATTAATTGTCTTAATTTCAGCTTTGTTTGTTTTAAATGGTAAAGTGCTGAATGGAGAATACGGTTTGAATCACTAACCAAACACAACCATTATGGATTGACAGCTTAGAGAATTTGTTAATATTGCTTCTGCTGGGTTTTTCCTTTCTTTCAATACTTCTGATTTGAACATCATTGCTTTAGCATGGTTATAACATGTTAGGATGATGATATAATGTACAAGTGATTTCTTTATATATGAGTTGATTAGTACCCAGTTAAATAAGTAAGTTCATCATGAGTATTTCTTTTCATCCATTAACAAACAGTAAAATTAAAATGTAGCTAAAACTACTACATTTAAAAATACAGATATTGGCCACTACGTCTGTAGGCTGCATTTAAAATGATTCCAATTTGTTTCGCATGAAGCTTCAATTTTTATTATTATATATATGTATATATTCAAAATAAGCCAAATCTATTTGGATTAAGTTTTCTAGGTGAATCTTCCCATTTTTCATGCTAGAATTTATCTATTAAAATTGAATACTGACTCCAAATGTATATATTAGTTGTCCTAATTTTAATCTTATTTGTTAGAGTTGTAAAAAGTGCTCAAATGAAGAAAACGATATGAATCGTTAATTAAACGCATGTTGATTGCAAATTGAACAAGCAATTAAGGTAACTAATCAAAAACATTTTGTCAATCTTGATAGAATTGTAATGGTGAACCGTTGTACAATTTAGAGATTTCAAATATTAAAGTACCTCAATATTGATGGGTTATTGTTGATTTGAATGAAATCATTCGTAATCAGGTATTTAAAAATTTATCTTTTAATTTTCTCATTATTAATTGTTCCTCTTATGGAATTACCATTCCGTTGATTAATTTCATGTGAAGAAACATTTGTGAGTTCTAATAAATTTAAAATTTAGAGGTAATCAAGATGAATTAATAATTATAGAAAATTTATTAATAGTGCTCTTATTTGAATTTTTCTTATTATTTTTAATTTAAACGTTGTTGATTCAATTAAGTTATAGAATGTTAGGTTGAAGACATGACAGTGTAACAACTGTATCTTTGTTTATGACGATGAGTATAAATATAAACAACAAAGTTTTCCATGAATAAATGTTTTTTAGTCTTTTCATTCATCGACAAATAGTAAATTTAAAATGTAATTAAATGTTATGCGTTCAGAAACAACACAAATTATAAAGCTGTTAATTTTTTTCCTAATAATGGTAATCGTAGTTCTCGCAGTTGTTTCCTTAACCTTAAATATCATACCTAGAACGCTTTCATGTAGGTATACAAGTATTTTTTCCAATTAAATAAGGTTTACTCCTTTGTCTTTGTTGAAACTTTTATCTAGGGACTAGAATCTTTGGATCAGCAGTTTCAACTTTCAATGACATGTGTCGTGTATTTAGATGAAATAGTGTTCTGATAGGTTAAGCGTCATGATTTTATGTGGTTGCTACATCAAAACTTGAAGTCATGTAATTGCACCATCCTTGACTAGAGTTGCAGATTGTGTTGCATTTTTAGTAGTTGCATTTTAATTTCATATTTTATTTCATTTGAAGTGAATTGGTGTTCTATGCTATCAATGTCAGTTGACGTGAATTCTTCGGATTATATTTAAAGGTCTGCTCTGTTGAACTGATTAGGACGTAGTAATTAATTTAATTTAATTTTCAAATCCTAGAAACAAATTCCATAATATTAGTGCTCTATTAGTTTGAGAAAAAAATATTTCATACCCCAACGTCTACTCACCATTTGTAGTTGACTAATATGAACGTTTGAACAATATAATGACCCATCTGTAGGGGCTATGCTTGCAACACATTAATTACAATTTACCTTTAAGGTAAAAGTTATTAAATATCCATTGGTCAGCACATAGACTTTAATTTTAAAATGTTGGTTTTATTTCTTATATTTGGAAAAGTTATGCAGCTAAAGTAGTAGTAATATGATTAAAGTGTGACCTTACATTGAGCAATGCTACGGGCAGCAGTTGCACATGCACCAGTCGCGCACAGTCGCGATTTGATTGACTCCAGCTTTACTTTGGTAATAAATATATGATGAAATGTAGGACCATCGGCATATTTTAACAAATCTCAGCCAATCATGCAGCGAGTTCCACAACAGTCGCTTATAAAGCGATTGAGATTAGCATTCCACTTTCAGCAATATCTGACATATCTATTTATTATGGTTGTATCATTTACTACTTTTCATGTAAGAAATTTGTGGTGTTATTATTTATTTAGATTGAATATGACGAGTATGGAAGTTTTTCAATACTTTGATGTAGTTAGGATCTTAATTAATTTTATGTTTGGTATTTACCTATTTCCCTATATTTCAAATTTACATAGGCATATGGATATGATGTTAGTTTAGCAGTTATGGCAAAGATAGCATATAACATTTAATCAGTTCAACGTCTGCCATTTGATATTTTAAATAATTTATTTAATCGTGTTATACTTATTTGTATCCAGTGTTACCAACATGTCAAACTTTCTTATTTCTCCTTTTATGCTGTGCGTAAACCTGCAGTCGAATATACAGCCCAAATGTATAAGGTTTCTCTTTTATGTTGTTAGTTGGTCATCATATCCGCTGTTCAATGATCTCTTTAACTACACATGTTTATTACTTATCTATTTCACAACATCAATGTTTTGCTGTTTGTTTATATCTTTGGTTATGTCAGCAATACCCATCATTCTTTATCTTTTAACTTTTCCCTATTCCATTTTTTTTCATACAGGGATAAGGAATCTATACATACATGTTATCCTCAGCATATGAGAAATGAGTTTTTAGTTGCAAGAACATCAAGATGTAGCTAAAACTCGCAAGTGCGGAATACAACTACCTGTTCATTTTTATCCCAATCAAGTCAAATCATGTGGATAAGTACAATGGATAAAAAGGTTTTGCATATTGGTGTGTGGAAAATGAGTTCATACTCAGATCACAAAACTAAATAAATTTGACTATTGAGTAACTGAAGAGTTGTCTTCTATGCTAATAACTTAAATATGCTCAACCGTCCTAATGCAAAAGTTTTACATAAATTTTTGTATCAATTCAATCAAGTTTGAAAGCAACTTTTTTAAAAACATTTATGTTTGTATAGCTAAAAAATAAAAAAAATATGTTAACTAGAACACAAGTGCTCTGACACTTAGGTAATTATTGGCAGTTACATACAATAAATATGTTTTTCAGCTCTAGCACTTGGTTGTTGATGAATTTACTCATTACTAGGTTGCTATGTTGATTACACATGTAAATATCAACAATCTAATATCTTCTGGTGATGTTTATATTTCTTTGAGGATTTCTGTAAAAAAATTGAAATTATAATATGAAGTCTGCATTTATACCTACTTATCCAATCATAACTCGCTAATAAAAATTCAGTCAAGCTACAATCCATTTTTTGATCCTTCTAATATTATAGGTGGTTATCACAATTGTAAGCGAGTTTGTCTTCTTACAGTGGTTTGATCATTAGACTCTTGCTTTAGTTTTGCCTGATATATGTTATGTTTTATGATCCTATAGCTCAACCATTCAAAATAGTTATTTTGCAGGTAGTGAATTGAATATTTCTTACAAGTAATGAAGTATCCGTTCTGATGATAGCTGCATCAATGATGTTATTATTATTATTATGTACTTTGCTCGCATTTTTTAAAGTTACATGTTTTTCTATATTGTAGGTGCAACCAGTCATATATATAATACACAAGATAAATAATCTAATGTTATTGATTTTGTTTTTATTCAGATATGTTTGTTATAGGTTTTTAGTTATGGTTTTTTATTATTATTCCAATTCAGTTTTTATGTATTACAACATATTGACTATTGTTGACCTACAATTGTAGTTTAGTATACGATACAGGTGCGCTCATTAATGCGGCATATGTTGTGTCTTCTCAAATCAAAATATGCATTCATATCAGAGTATGTTAAATGCATCAAATTTTACTTATTTTCATTACTTGCTTTGATAATAAAATTCCTAATAAGAAAAAAGGAATCCAACTATGAAGAAGTAGAAAGGATGAGAAAACATTATCTACTATCATTTGTGTCTAGGATCTGCCAGTTATGTAAGGCTACTTTTAATATTTAAGAATAAGGTGGCAGTAAAGATGCATGGTTCGAGAAATGTTTATATTAGTTTATTACATCAGTGTAACCAATGATGTAGAAAAAAAAAATATAAACCAGTGATGTGTGAGCGGATTATCACATGTAATACTTTTTTGATTGGGGCATATCATAAAGTGGTGCATCATTTGATTATTTGTTATCGACATTCCTAAGAAAATAGAAGCAGTTATATACAAAGAGAATGTGTTTAGTTCGTAGTTTTTCCCCTTCTTTTGTTACAGATATTAGTTTAAAATAGTAGTGCTTTAAATATCTAAGCTTTCTCAATTACATATTTCTTTCTATGTGGATTTCCTATATACAAATGCATAGGATATTAATGATGTCTCGCAAATTTTTATATTAATGGATCTTCAGTCATGGATGCATACTTATGCACAAGCAGTATATTACGATTAAACTAGCCTGCATATTAGTGTTAAAATTCAAGTGTAGTTGATCATGTATTCAAAACTAAAGCTTAAAAACATTTAAAAAAATGTTTTGAAAAAAACTTTGGAAAAATTATATCTTTCCCAAAAAACTAAATAAAAATAAAAATCACGATAATTAAATAAAGGTCGATTTTTTGGGTAGTTTAATAAAATATGTAAAATTTAAATATGTTAAAATGGTAAGAAATATCAAAAAGCTTTTACAAAAAGATTGAAATTTTCTCCAATTGCTTTTTTTTATGAATATTCAAATATCTTTATACCGGTTGTAATACCATTGACGTCACACTTTTTTAGTATCAACGTAAACTATCAAAAATACCCGTAAATATAAAATCTTAATATCGCTTGAAAATAAGATCTAACAATTATATTTCTTTTACAAATTCAAAACATATGTATACAAGTATTATCATATTTTAACTACATCTTCCTTTAAATGTGTTTATTCAATTAAATGGTTTTTGTGTACTCAATACACAAGTTCACTTATGGTGAATACTAATAATATTCTAAGATTACATGCTTGCATAGAATAAGTGAAGTTCCTATTACGAAGATAACAAGACTATTAGAGAAATTAGCAGCTTATGATTACTAAAAATTTTAGGGTTGAAATATGTACTAGAAGTTAATCGAACTCTGGCCATTTAGGATAGGCAAATACTCAGCAAACATTCAGTTTTCATATTAAAAAATCAACATTGAGGCATAAGATAAATGCGAAAGGAAAATGGTTTAAAGTTATATTTGCATAGTCTGTACTTTCCTTTGCACATACAAAATAGTTTGCAAGTTTTATCTAATCTTCTTATCTCATAGCCTATGTGCAAGGTTATCACGACGCCAAGTCGAGCCACTACCGTCTAGAAGACTAGTCGACAAGTCGCCTGACTAGTCGTGACTAGTCGACAAGTCTTTTATATACATATATTTATTAGAATTAAATATATAATAAGAAATTGAGCAAATTTATAGATAGACAACAACCAAAAAATATCATCATTATCTTATCTAGCATTAATGACATCCAATTAACAGGCATTAGCGGTAGCAGTGTCAAATTAATAGGTAACAGTGATAAACAGTAATAACGAGCCCATTTTTCAGCTCGTTGACTCAACTTACCGACCCCACTCTAGATCCTCTTAATTTTAAAATTATTTGAAAGATGCTTATCTGTATTGGTATCAAATAAAAATTAAAAGAAGTCTACACGCTTCATCAAGTATAACCGTGAGGAGGAGCAGCGAGGAGCCGCGAGCAGGCGTCGCGAGGTGGAGCAGCTCTCGATCCAAGAAATTAGCGAGGAGCCACGAGCAGGCGTCGCGAGGTGGAGCAGCTCTCGATCCAAGAAATTAGGGTTTCTCTCCAAGGCAAAATATCGATGTCGAGGTAAAATATCGATTAGTAAAACATCGATCTTTTTCTACTGATGTCGATCCAAAATTAGGGTTTCTGGGCCAATTAGGGTTTACCGTCGAAATGAATAAGTCGATCATCGTCGAACTTCAGAAAGCGACATGTCGACTTGTCGACGACTAGTCGTCGACGTGATAACAGTGCCTATGTGTTTGTATTTTAGTTGAAGTTATGAACCAGTTTGTAACGATGCTAAAAACATAAATTGGGTTGTTTTCAAAATAATTTTTTACATTTTGAAAGACTATCGTGAATCTTAAAAATCATCACACTGAAGACCACTTTTGAAAACATAGAGTGATCTACTTTTACTCTTGCATTTGAATTGTTAACTATTACTACAAAGCGCTGACTTCACCGTAACGTAATTTCATCAATTTTTTCTATTAAGCATAACGTTGTCTTCCAAATGAAAATTTGATCATTAGCAAAATTATTTTTCAATGTATACTTTGAAGCAAAGCACTTCTTCAAAGTGATAGAATATATAATTGACCAACGAAGTCAAATTTAAACATAAAACTTTAAACAATACACTTACAAACAAGTAGTTTTACAATAGACCGTATGCGAAGCACGGGTTCGCACTTGTTATCTATTAGCGAAACAGTGATGATTTCTTTTAATTATCTTTGTCATCGTCAGACATTATGCAATGGTGCTAATGGTGCACTGCACCAAAGTAATGGTGCACAGGTGCACCACTCTTGTGGTGCAAATGCACCACAGTGGTGAACTGCACCATACAGTGGTACAGCAGCTAACAGACTTAAGTGATTGGACGACCACCCCAATCTCTAGTTTACTTACATTGAACTTTTATCATACATCAGCATGATAGTTCATCCTAATAATATTGGCCTTATAAAATGGAAGTACAGAATAATATATGTGACAATCAAAACTGCTCAACAAAAAATAAACTAGGCATCATCAAAATAAAAAACGCTTCGGATTTTTGATATGAAATCTCAGTAAATATAAACTATATCGCTAAGATCAAACCATCAAAGGCAGCAACTGATAGATAGTCAACGCCTGAATAAAATAATGTAGGACTCAAAAATAGCTGAAAGTAGAAGAAAATCATTATTGTTCCATGATCTCTCAAATGTGAAATATTGAATTTCCAATTTATGAATCTTGTCTACATGACAATTTTAACAAAACTGTCAACTGAAAAGAACATGTTTTTCATGCAAAACGTTAACTATTTTGAATGAGCACAACCCAATATTGCTTCACCTTCCCAAAAAGCGATTAGAATTTGGACGTTCTTCGACAAAGAATAATTCGTATCTAATGACTGAAATAAACCTAAAATCGGCTAATCTGATAAACCTAAACAAGATAAATTAGGGTGATTCATTAATAAGGGAATACCTGTGGTATTATTGGTGAATTAGGGAAGCAACTATCAAATCCATTATTCTACAATAAAGATGAGCACAAGTTGGAAAAAACACAAAAACTAAGAACAAAAGCAAAGCACAAAAATGATACATAATTAGTACTTGGAAAGATTCAAACCCAAAACAATGCAAGATATCAATGGATCTTGTCGAGCAGCATCCCACTTCTGTAAGAAAACTATTAACTTGATCTACAAGCCGGTCAAACAAGCATTCATACATTGATTTCGCTAATGTGTCCCGAATTGTGATTGCCTAAGGAAATAATATTAAGAATGTAAACACTATACTCCAAACTTGCAAGGAAAATATAAAAATTAAAAACCTGTTGTAATGTCACCCTTTCTACAGAACTTTCAGCTCCAGGGCATTTCTACATTAAAAAAACAAAGATGCATAGATTCAATTCTGCATTAAAAAAACATCAAGTAAGCACATGCATGTGGAAAAAATAAATTCAAGGCCACTTCTCACATTGCTTCTACCTGGGTAATCTTATTATTACCAACTGGCTGCACATTAGGCATCGCCATGTTTGGAACAGAAGAAGAATCAGTAGAAAGCTTCTCATTCATGCCCAATAGATGCCTACTCTCCATTGAAGGGTTCAACCTTTCATCTTTATATGCAGTTAACTTCACGAGTTGCTCAGTTCCAACGAATACATGTAAGCATTTGCCTATGTGTTGCAGTATTTCCCTTTAAATAACCGAGAATAAATATCTACAAGTTATCAAACACCAAAAGCTCAAGAGGTTTTCATTTTATTTTCTTGGTATGCTATTAGTATATATGCAAGATCACTTTATCCATCAACATGTAACTCAGAGAAACATACCAGAAATCAAATGAGTTCATGAAGGTCATGGATGAAGATTTCTCACAACAGATGTAACTTGGAAGAATGCATGGTTAAGATCTGTGTTCTGAACAATATTGTATAGTTTATGATATTTCATCATGTAGCGATATATAGATGATGATTATAACGTCGGAGAATATGATGTCACAATGATAATTCTATTTATTTAAAAGAAAAGAAAGATATTGATAAGACATTGACTATGCATTCTTCTACTAGTATAGGCCTACATGTTCAGTACATTTACATTATGTATGTTAAAAATGAGTGCTAGCAGATTAGCAGTAAAGAAATACAGGGGTAGGACATTACACACTATGTAAATAAGGAATGTAAGAAATTATAAAAATAGAAAGGTCAATGTACCTGGGGCAGTCCAGTAATTGAAGGAGAAAAATTAGTTTTATTTGACATTCTTTTCAGAAAATATAAATCGGTAATCAACTGTTTAACATAACCGTAGACCAAAAAATATACCGAAGGCCACAATTTAAGTGATGTACGATGTCAAAACATGAAGGCAGTGCACCTTAGAAACACATTACCAGATATAACAAAAGGCTTTGTTTTTTGTCTAACAATCTAAACACGTAGACAGTGGAGTAAAATATAACAAACCCGATCCCAGTACATGATGTATAAATTGAAATTGCAGACTTAACAGTTGAGTTATGCATTGTTTGATGGTCACAGTTAAAGATCACCTCGAGCAGCATAGGTAACAAATTAATGGCATCATAACAGTTTGCACTGTTCAATATTAGAAACATAACAGTCAAGCATTAATATTTAAGGATAAGCAACTTAAAGTTGGTTAAAAACAAATGGTTAAAACTTAAATTATTACAAATTTGCATTATACTGCAGCTCTCAATCATTTGAAACTGCATGAACTTTTGGCAATAAACATGATTGTTGACTTATAAATTCATACCATATTTCACACATAAAAAAGGGAACCAAGTATAAAATTTTCAATTGAACGGAACACATTAGAAGACATATTTCGGAGGTACAACAAAACTGAAACTTTCTCATAGATTGATTCTTTTTCCAAACACATTTTTAAGTGGTGAATTATCCTTTGAAAATCGGCATGAAAAAGAACAGAACACATTGCAAAAGAATGGTCAGACATGCATAAGAAGGGGGAAAATGGAAGTCTGACAAAGTAAAATCCAACCCACGAGCAGATAACAATGTAATGTCGAAGAGAAATCTAAAGAATAAAACACAAAACATAAAAAATATTCTTAGAAGAAGAGCAATAGATGAGCACAATAACTGTGGTTATTGGCGTAGTTGAAGCAAGATGTCGCAACCAGTCAACACAAATTGAATCAAGGTTGTCTCTTTTCGTTGGGCTTCATATTGGTTTCCTATAATTGGCCGAAAGTTGAATTGCTTATTAGGGATGGAACTGTCCTCTTCTGGGAAAGGTTGGATGGTTGATGTCAACTCGATGCTTATTCTGATACATACAGCTGAGGATTTGCAGGATGAATGTTTTGTTGCAGGATGTATGTAATTATGTGCTTTCTTATTGATAAATGTTCAAACAAAAAACAGGGAAGAGGTTACCAAATATGTCGAATGGTCTAATGAGCAAACCACTTTTTGCTAGTACTACATACATAAAATCTGTAATTGAAGGTTGAAAAGTATGTATTTGTCAAAAATTAGACCTTTAACAGGAATAGAGTTTATGCTAAATTTAGAAGCATAGCTTGTGCAATCGAACATGCATAGGCTTCACTGCTTACATGAATTCAATCTTTAATACTGTCTAATAAGATTGTATTAAAGAAGTACATAGTTTATCAACCAAAAATACCTTAGCGACATTTATGTGATGTTAACTCTTTTTTTAAATACCATAAATCCGACTAATGTTAAAGCTACAAGTGTAAGTGCATAACTATACGTCAAAGGATGTACTTCATGTCTAACATGAGTTTATGTTCTATTACCGTTTTATTCATTAGTATAAAGGAGATGGATAGTGTCACTTAATGTGGCCAATACAAAGATAATGGTCAAGCAACCTCTAAAAGTTATATTCACGATTAAAATAATTCAATATGCAAATTTATTTACCAAAACTGGGAAGAAGCACCACCCTTTATCAAAATTCCATGCTTCCTCAAAACAACGGCGGATCCAACCCTGGGCGGGCCTGGGCTACAGCCCAGGGTCAGGAAAGTAATTGTGCAGAAGAAAGTTTTTCAATTTCCAATCACGCCGCTCTTCTTCCTTTTTGCTTTGACCTCCTCTTCTCCCCTCTCTTTCTCTTCTATGCAAAATTCACTTCGCTCTTCTCTAGATAATTTTGTGAACTCTTCATTTTCGACTAGATCTAAAAAGAACTGAAGAAGTATGACCCCTCCACTGTTGTCCGTAAGCCACTTCTTTTCAATGTTTCGGCAACCATTTTAGGCTCTCAAACAATCAAACCTTCGATCTATGGTTTGGGCATGTCGAGTATCTTTTCTTTGAACCAATTTACCGCTTTGGCAGTCGCTAATGGATTTGAACAAGTTTCTGGCATTTCCAATCCAGTCCTACAATCTTTCATTTCTTTCTTACAGTCTTACTAGTTTTTGCCTCTTGAAGTGAGGTCCTTCTTTGGTCTAAATCTCAACTAACGTGTATGATGTGGTTAATATGTTTTGCGGGATGGTACTTGTGGTGTTGTTGCTGATTGGAATGACAAAGATGGTGTCTTGGTAGTGAGTCTGCGCCTTTAGTGGAGGTTTGCACTAATGAAACATGCAGACATGGTATTCAACCAAATGTTTATAAGCAGCATGGTAGTGCTCTGGTTAGGTCCACTTCTCCCTGTTTACTGCGTTGCTAATTAAATTTGAAATGCAATGGATATTATAGAGAAATTTTAAATGATATTATAGTAGAAATATGATATTAATTGTTGTCATGTTGAATTTAAATAGGCATCATTATCCAACAATGCTATTTGCTCAATGTCAAAATTTCAAATGCATTGCTGTCAAACTGTAAATTAGGCAAACTATAAATTAGCCCACCCCTCTGTTAATTCCTGGATCCGCCCTTGCCTCAAAATATTGAATTTGATTCAAATACTTGAATTGGACAAACTAGAACGTGAAAGCAACAAAAATATGACATAGTTTCCGATATAGCATTTGTTTCTATCTTATAATTACATATTACTATTAGAGTATTGTGTACTCTTGCACCACTGGAAATATTAACTTAAAGTCAGCATTTAAACTAAGATATTATAATGATTTGCTTCTGTTTCATCGGCCATCTTGCATTATAAACTGATACCCATTGTGTTGCAGGGCTTCCCAATCTCACTTCGTTCTAGGATGTGCCCCGTCATCTGCATACTCCTCAACCAATCTACCTCGATTCTGTCCGACCTATATGCACGTAATATAATTTAAATATCACCAAATATAAACTAGGATCTGCTCCAAAGGTCGGTGTCATATTTGTAGCATTGATATACCTTTAAAGCTCCATCGATTAAGTTTGGTCATAATTGAATGCATGGGTCAATCAGACTATCAAAAATAGAAATTAGTTTGGAATAATTTGGTTCTTCGTCAAACTTCATGTTTGTCACGATTTCAAGGAAATTTTTAAATGGAGCTAGGCAAGCTCGACTATACAAAAGAAGAGCTGCATATTCTGCAAATTCAAAAAATGAAAAGCAGAAAATACTTAGTCTAACTCAACTCCAATAATTGAAGACATATGGCAAGATTTCTTAAAATGTTATATAGAGTATGTTGATTGTAAGTCCTTATCTTGCAATTGCATTTAAACTAGAACAATATAGGGAGGTGCTTTTTACTTATTTGTTTTTGTATTATATTGTTATGAATACTTCATTTTTTGTTTCCATAAATTATGCAAATCCTTATGTTGCATTACAGTTATAGCTGAAACAAGTATAAAATATAGGATGGTGAAGCCAATTATGGTTTTCTTTCAGTTGTGTGCCTTCGTATTGAAAAGAAGAAGTAGATATCCTGATATATTCAACCAGCATAAAAAACTAATGTTCATTACAATATAATATCACCGCATTTACAATAAAATGTCTAAATGAAATGTTAAAAATCCAAGAAATTGTATTTTCCGACCAAATAAAGTTGTTCTTGGATCGAATGTTACACGATAAGTTAAGACATAAGTTTGAATAGAATCAAACTCATTATAGGTAAGTCTGGCATATACTTCAGCTATATGTCAAATGGTAACAAATTAGAATAAGATGGAGCAGGGATGGTGTTGGCAAATGCGGCTAAAAATGGGGAAGAACTGGTAGCAGATGCGCATAAAGATTGAGAAACTGCACATTTTCGAAATAGTTCTTTCTTCTTTTTTATTTAGGAAAAGGAAGGTTAACCCCTCACTTCTGCAGTTAAAGTAATACAATTTCTTTCTAGCTTCTAAATTTGTTGTTCAGGTATAATATATATGGATCTGAGTATATACACAATTATTATGAAAGGGAGAACTCACTGCACCATGGATGAAGTGGTTAGAGATTCAAATCCCATCAAATCACGAAATAAACAAAGCTGTACTCCATCTTTCCTTTACAATTAACCCATGATTATTAAAACTAAGATAAAATTGTAGTCTAGTTTTAGATCGGCTTTTCTATACCCGCTCTCGTCAGTTATAATGGTGATTCAAAATCTTGCTAGGGATTCAAGTGGAATTTGAAGAATGGTGGAAGCACCAATACAGCTCATATGGATCCAAAATCCGGTAAATACAAACTAATAAATTAGCAAACGAAAATTCCAGAAAAAATCCTATATCAAATAGTCAAAATCTAGCTTAATAAAATGTAAAAATCTTCAACAAGGCAGATATAAAAAATGTTACGTTGTGTAAAATGGCAAGATTCATTAATAAAAGCAAGGAGCTAAGCACTCATCCACCATTTCCACAAGGTTAGGATTTTCCAATGCAGCTGCTACACGTTCTTTGTCATTCAATTGCATGTTTACTGGAAATACAGAGATCACAATATGAGAATGAATTTAAAGGTTACAGCAAACATAATAAAAGCAAACAGCCGAGAATATGAATCCATACCAGCAGCTTCAGTTGCATGCGTCCCAAGAATCAACCTCCAGGCAAAGACCAAATTAGTATGTAACGACTGTTTAAAAACAAAAGGTTGTATGTTTAAATTTAAAGGATGAATTAGAGTTGAATCCGAGAAACATGTCTGAATCAAAACTTCTTCGAATCACCTCTAACATAAAGACAATGCATTTTCTCTAATTTGTACTTTCTCTAATCCATACGTGAAAAAGACAAGTTAGAGCTGAATAAATCTAAGTACCTGAACTAGACAAATTAGAGCACCATGAAATTGACAAACGACTGAAATAGGCAATGACTAAATTGAAGAATACGATTTTAGGGCGAGACGAAATCCAAAAGAGAGGGAAATGAAACTGCACGGGAAAAATAAGAGGGAAAGCGAAATTATTTGGGAAAGTGCAGGACCGAGAAAGGCACATGGTGTGTTTTGAGATAAGCCTTAAGTCAGCGTTTTGAGATAAGCTTATTGGGCCTAAATAAGCTTTTAACCGCATTTATTTTTAATGCCGACAATGATTGCGGTTAAAAACAATATTTCTTGTAGTGTAGTAGTTTAGTTTTGCAGTTATAGATCGTTTGAGCAAGATTCAGAGCGTTTCCTGAGTTGGAGTTCACGCTAGAGTTTGGAGCTTCCATTATATCTTAATTATCGTCTTCTTCCGCTGTATATTTTATTGTAACTCTGATATTCCATGTAACTCTGATGTAATATTGTATAAGACAATGAAAAGTTCTATTATTTTGTTCAATATGTGTAAGTAACCATAACAACTCGCCTTTGTGAACGGTTTAAGTCGGTTTAATTACCGGCGAGATTCAGGCAAAAAAAAGGGTCGTTAATATATATATATATATATATATATATATATATATATATATATATATATATATATATATATATTTGAAACTAGGTTAAAATTTTATTAGGCATATACAGCCTAAATTGGAGTTGATTACATGAAATTGCCCATAAGTCCACGTAACAAACAAAGCAATAAATTGTCAAACCCAATAATAAATACATCCATCTGTTCGAACTAGAACATTCCCAAAACGACTCTCTTCGTCTTCCTCTTTCTTCCACTTCAGCTGCAAATTCATGGAGTGTCAAACGCTCTACTGGTTCCTGGAATTTGAGCCAGAAGTTCCATCAGATCCTTATCTGACGATTCAGTGCCTAATGACTCCCAGTTATCGGTGAGTCTTCTTCCTTTAATTATTCTTTTGCTTAGGTTAACGTCTATGAGAGCAAATCGACTAACCATCTTGGTTGTACTCTTTTTTTCTTTGAAAACACATGCATTCCTCTCTCTCCAAATCGCTGCAATAGCATATGTCAAGGCAACTTTATCCAATTTGGCTACCAGACGATCATGATTTGGGTTCCTGGCCAGGTATGTTGAAATATCCTATAAATCATAATTTTGGTTCCTTGGATCTACCAACTTGAGTATGATTTGTAAAGGAGTGAAACTCCTTCACAGCAGGCAACGATTCACTGGAGATTTCTATGTTTTGGGTTTTGATGCTTTTGATATTTTAGTTGGAGGAGATTGGCTTAGAAAGTACGATGTTGTTATTTCCTGTAAAGCCCGAACCGTCACTTTAGTAAGCGATTGGGGTGTATCCTTAGTCATCGAATGTCGAATGCCTCAGGACTATGCAGGCAGCTTTATATTCTCTCTTGATTCCCATCCGAGTGACCTCCTCTACTCCTATAGTCAAGGATTTTTCCGATGTATTTGGTGAGGTCACTTCTCTTCCACCTAAACGTGAAATTGAATTTCGCATTGACCTTATTCCTGGGGCCCGTCCAGTTGTCCTTCCTCCCAGACGAATGGCACCTAAGGAGAAAGTTGAATTGAAGAACCAGATTGATGATTTGTTTTCCAAAGGTCTAATTAGGCCTAGTTTTTCTGAATGGGGAGCTGTTGTTGTTTTTGTCACCAAGTCTGATGGTTCTTTAAGGATGTGTGTTGATTATAGAGAGCTGAACAAACTCACAATGAAGAATCGTTATCCCATGCCTCGTATTAATGACATGTTCGATCAGCTTTATGGAGCTAAAGTTTTCTCTCAGCTTGATTTGGCTACTGGTTTCCACCAGCTTAGAGTAGCCGAGGAGAGTATTCCTAAGACAGCTTTCCGAACCGATAGTGGATTTTTCGAATGGTTGGTCATGCCTTTTGGATTAACCAATGCTCCAGCTTTCTTTGTTGATCTTATGAATCGAGTTTTTCGAGATGTTCTTAACCAGTTTGTCCTTGTCTTTGTCGATGACATTCTTGTGTTTTCTAAATCTGAGAAGGAGCATCTAGCACACTTGACCTTTGTCCTTCAAACACTTAGAAACCATCAGCTGAAAGCCAAATTCTCTAAATGCCATTTATGGAAAGATGAAGTCCGATTCCTAGGGCACATTGTTTCAGAGAATGGAGTTTCTGTTGACCCAGTTAAGATCGCCGCGATTAATGTAAGTATTTCCACCTTTCTTTTGTTATTTGAATTCCTTTCCTTCTTCAGAACTCGTTCACCCTATTCTATTTCAGGATTGGGAGAGACCTAGGACTCCGACACACATCCGTAGCTTTTTGGGCCTAGCCGGTTATTATAGAAGATTTATCGAGAATTTTGCTCAAATTTCTGCCCCTCTTACTGCTTTGACTCGAAAGAATGCCAAGTTTGACTGGAGCGATAAGTGTGAAGCTGCATTTAATGAGTTGAAGCAAAAGCTTACCTCTGCTCCTATTCTTACCGTTCCAAATGGAAGTGAAGGATTAACAGTATACACTGATGCTTGTAAAGAAGGATTGGGTGCTGTGTTGATGCAAAATGGGAAGGTTGTTGCTTATGCTAGTCGCCAGCTGAAGACGCATGAAGTTAATTATGCCACTCATGATTTGGAATTGCTCGCTGTTGTGTTTGCTTTGAAGTTATGGAGGCACCATCTTTTAGGTACTAAGTTTGAACTCTTTACCGATCACCAGTCGCTTAAGTATATATTTTCCCAGAAAGATCTGAATCAGAGGCAATTTAGGTGGCTCGAGTTCTTAGCAGCTTATGACCTCGACATTAATTATACACCAGGGAAAGGCAATGTGGTAGCGGATGCATTGAGTCGAAAGAAGGCCATGTTGTATCAGATAGTGGCTACTTCATCTCTTATGGACCGTATAATAGCCAAACAAGATGATGATGAAATGCTTAAGCTCATGAGGGATAATATTCAGAATAGAGAAGGAGATCAACATAATGAAGAAGGGGCTCATATTGATCAACATGGGGTTTTACGAATAAATAATCGTATTTGTGTACCGAATGTTGATGGCTTGAGGCAAGAAGTTCTTAAGGAGAATCATCGTTCCAGACTTTCTATCCATCCCGGTGTCACGAAGATGTATCAGAATATGAAGAAGTTGTATTGGTGGAGCGGCATGAAGCGGGATATCTCCACATACGTTAGTAAGTGTGCCACTTGCCAACAGGTCAAGGCTGGTCACCAGAAGACCGCTGGATTGTTGCAACCTCTTGAGATCCCTATTTGGAAGTGGGATCAGGTTTCTATGGATTTTATTGATGGTTTGCCTAGGACGAGGAGAGGTAACGAGAGTATTTGGGTAGTAGTCGATCGATTGACCAAATCCGCTCATTTTATTCCGGTAAAAGCTAGTCGCACAGCTTCGAGCTTAGCAGAGATTTATATAAAGGAGATTGTAAGGTTTCATGGTGTTCCATCCAGTATAGTTTGCGATCGTGATCCTATCTTTACTAGCAAATTTTGGAAAGCTTTTCAAGATGCTCTGGGTATCCGTTTAAATCTCAGCACTGCCTACCATCCTCAAACTGACGGTCAAACGGAATGGGTAAATCAGGTTCTAGAGGATCTTCTTCGTGCTTGTGTCCTTGATTATGGAGGATCTTGGGAAGATCATCTCCATCTCGTCGAATTCACCTATAATAACAGCTATCAGGTATATCTTTTATTTAGATTTAGATTTAGAATCAGTCGTGTTTAAATCAAAATTTGATTCAATTGGATTCCGTTCTTTTAAATTCAGGCAAGCATCGAGATGTCTCCGTTTACCGCTCTTTATGTACGACCTTGTAAATCACCAGCTTGTTGGATTGAGTCGGGTGACCGCCTTGTTTTTGGACCTGATATGATATTGGAAGCAACTGAGAAAGTCGAGGAGATTAGAAGGAAGATGTGAATCGCTCAGGATAGGCAGAAGAAATATGCGGACAGACGGAGAAAGGATCTTGAATTTGCAGTAGGGGATCAAGTTTTCCTTAAGATCTCACCGTTGAGAAATGTGATTCGCTTTGGTCGAAAAGGGAAGTTAGCTCCTAGATTCATCGGTCCTTTTCGTATCGTGGATAGAGTTTGTTCTTTGGCTTATAAATTGGAGTTGCCGGAGAAATTGCCGGGAGTGCACAACGTGTTTCACGTATCGCATCTTCGTAAGTATCTTCATGATCCTTCTCTATTTGTTCAACCCTCTACATTAGAGACTTTGGATGTGGAGCCGAATCTCACCGTCGAGAGGAAGCCACTACGTATTGTCGATAGTAGGATGAAACATCTAAGAAGAAAATCTGTCAACTTGGTCAAAGTACAGTGGAGTACGGACGATCAAGATTGTACCTGGGAGACTGAGGAAAGCATACGTGCTTCGTACCCAGAACTATTTGATTCAGGTATTCTTCTATTCAAATCTATCATTTTCGTTCTATCTTGTAAGTTACTTTTCCAATTCCATTTCTTTTCGAGGACGAAAAGTTTCAAGTGGGGGAGAGTGTAACGATTCGTCATTTTCTACGTTTTAAACATCGAATAAATCAAAGTTTGTCTCGAATGTTAACGGTCGATATGAACAACGGAAGAAAATTTATTTTTGGTATGCGTCCATTTAAAGATAGCGAGTGGTAAATTTTCGTCAGTAAAATTTAAAAGTCCATTCGGTAGTGTTATTTCAGCGTAAGTCGGTTCAAATATTGAACGAACGAAATTAATTTTAAAACCTAAATATCTGTACATAAGAAAAATATTTTGCTCATGCTGATGATGACGGCGTAATTCGTTTCGCGAAATTCGGACGATTCTAGCTCCGTTTGAATTTTTCCGTACGAAGTAGCAGTGTACCGTAATTTTAAAATTTGAGTTTTTGATAAAAGAGTCATGACACTGATGTTTTTGTACCATTGCGTTCGTCTCGTCGCGCTGATCACCATGATATATTCATTTGCGCATTTTGGTGCCCGATGGACCACCGTATGAATAAAACAGTGTATTATATCGGTACTCTGTCCTATGTAATTTTATTTTTTTTGAGTTTTATGTCCATATGTGTGTCTTTTTGAAGCTGTGATGTGCCATACATTACATTCCTGCCTTCATTTCAGCCATCATCACTTCTGATTCACGGATTTGAATTTTTATTTTTCTAAGTCATATGGAAGTGGGATAAAATGCATGGTGCATGGCATGTTCACAAGTCATGTTACGTACCATTCATTTTGCTTTGTTCTTTTCGTTTGTTTTCAAACTTAAATGCAACGCTCATAGTTCTCAAATTTTGAATTTTTCCATTTTGGATCCTATTTATCTTCCACGACTTATCCATGCGAACTATCTGGGATGTAACTATTAAGTTACTATTCCTCTTCATTTTCTTAAAATATTTTCGCCTGTACCCATTTTTGCAAACTCGGTTCATGCTACAGATCGTCGCGAGGTAAATTTCTGATTTACATTTATTTTGTCTTTTGTTTCCATCTGTAAATTGTAAATAAAGCATGCCTAACTTCACCTACCCGATGTGCCATCGCCAGAGCCACCCTTCGCCTCTACTGTAACCGTAGCCGGCACCCTTCCGACCGAACTCAGCACCAAGCCACTGATCTCGACCAACTCTTCCTTCCCATTTTATGAAAACCGTACTGCTTAAAAAAAAAAAAAATGAATCCAACGTGTAAGCCAACCGAGACCATGTTCAACCTGATACTCCATCGGCCTGCTACACTTCTGATCTCACCCAACGCTGAACCCGAACCCCGTTGTTTCCCTTGTTAGTTGAAAACCAAACTGTTATTAAAAAAAAAAAAAACCTTTTTTTTTGCCTTAAAAACTTTTGCTGTAGCCTATTGGTTTATGCGTTAGTAGTAGTTGCATGCTTCCCATTGTATATCTTTCCCATGCACTTTATATATGAAGAAAAATATATGCTGAGTTATATGTTTACATATGTAACTATCTTGTTAAATTTTAATTTGTTAGAATTGGTTGTGAAACTGGAAATTTTGTTTTGGGTAGTTGAAAATGCTTCGAGAAACCATAGTTTATTATACAAATATTATGGTATATGGACCGTAGGTTAGAAACTATTGGGTATGCATGTTTATTACTTAAGAAGTTGCTGTGAATGGTATTTCTCCCATGCGTGTAGACATCTGGACCATGCCATAAACATCTAAAACCATGTCAGTTGCTGAGTAATTGTGTTTTACAATTATAGGACGGTGTTAGTTTAGTTCAAACGTGAAAAAAAAATTGGAACCTTGTCAAGTTTAGCTTAGGTGTAACATTACTATATATGTATGTCATCCTTTAATATGTATGAATGCCATAATTTAAAATGTGTGTATATTCCTGCTGAAACTATACTATGCGTGCATAATTTTTTTTTTTTTTTTTTTTTTTAAATCAAACGCTACTCGGTTTATACGTGTTTTGACCGTAACTTGTTTGTCCAGTTCGGTGAAGTTTCGGTGTCGTTTTTTTCAGCGTCTATCGGTTGTTGTCTCTATTCTGCACCACTGAAGGTGAGTTGTTCAACTCACACCTAACTAACATTTTTTTTTAGTGAAATAGCTGCATTCAAATATTATGGAAATGTTAGCACTTTTTATGCAAATATGACACACCGACACACACATGACTTGAAACGATATCGTGTGAACTTGATGATTGATAGTGTTCTATGCTTATTTAATTACTGAAATTCATACTGCAAGTTCCTGTAGGTTAGAAAATCAGTGTGGGTTGAAATGATAGATACCCGAACCACTGTATAGATTTAGGGACAAAACTGAATTGATTTGGGATGCGGATTGAAATGATACACACCCGGAATTTGAAACTTGACGGATTGAAATGATATACATCTGTATTACTTGATCTAGGTAGAAAATTATTATATGGACACCGTTGGTCTATTTTTGAAATTTTTCTAAAATTATAAAATATTTTACTTATAAATTATTTTGGATTTTAGACTTTATTATGCTTTTGGTTAATAAAACTTAAAATATGTATATGTATTTTAGAAGTTATCAAATCAGTTTTATTCAAATCTAGAGTTTTCTTTTAAAGTAAATTATTTTTCAAGGTATTTTTAAATAAAATAAAGTAATAAGATTTTAGGTAATTTAACAAATATTTTATTTTAACTTAGTATACATATGTTTCTAAAATTATTTTAAATCTAAGATTTCCTATAAACGATTTTTATAAAGTGATTTATAAATAATGACCATGGTGTGAAAAATGTAAACGATTGGTTGTTAAAGAGACCGGGATCGGCTATTGTCATACTCTCTGCCAATACCGAAAACCACTTTAACAACTGTGTACACGGTGGAGAATTCAAAAATGAAGTAGAATGATTTGGAGGCGATTACTGGATTGAAGAAAGAGAACGATAATGGATAGCCTTGACTTTCGAGTCATAATTAAAATGACTAAAACGGGAGCTATACCGAGACCAATGGCGTCATACCCCTTATCGAACATGCTTCTTCGAACCCATTCTATTACTTTTGTGATCGATTTGGTGCACACCTTGATTCGAAGTGTGTTCGAGGTGGGCGGTAGTTGCGGCTATGCGTCACCACCAGTCCGGTTCTATAAATGGTAGATTCCTACCCTGGGTATTGCCTCGCGTGCCTTGTCATATTTATCCTGATCGCGCCCACTACGAGTTTGTTTTGTACCGTACCTATGGAGTGCTCCCTGAGTATACCGCCGGTTTGGAGGGGCTTACAGTACTGTATAGACTACGGGAATATATATAAACGGTGTAAGGGTAATATGGTAATCCCGCTTACATTATTTTGATACTTTACTTTACTGATAGACATTATCGTACATATCGTATTCTATTATGTAGTAAATAGTTTAACGGATCCTTAAAGGATAGTGATCCCAGATATCCTTTAAGTTACTTGTGCATTCAGTTGACATTTCACTTGAGTTTGTTTACTTACATGAGAATGTTAGTCCTGACTCGAGTGTTTTTTGTTTTTACTTTACTCTCGGGTCAGCCTGAGTGTTGCAGCTTTAGGAATTCTTCTTGGAGCTGAAGCCGTTGGAGTTCGTTGGATATTTATCTATTCAGTTTTCTGTTATTCAGTTATTTCCGTTCAGACTCATGTTATTTGTTTTGTTAGCAACTTCGCTATTTTGGACCTCTCTTATGTATTTGTTTTGAGACTTTGTTTACTTCTAGTAGCTTCATGAACTACTATGTTGTTTATTCCGCTGCAAATATTGTAATACTCTGTGTCTGTGATCTATGATTCTGTGATTGATTTATTTACTGTATATGTTAAGTATTGCCAATTTATATAACAATTTACTATTTTGAGCAATTCAAGTCAGACATGTGTGGATTATTGTCGATTTGAATTGTTTGAAATGGTAGGTCGTTACATTTTTTGCGATAATTTTAGAATATTCGCATGCAAAAAATAAATGCTCATGAGTTTCTTCAGAAGTTCCACATAAAACACACAGCCTTTCTTTACCACTTGAATAATCTGTCGCGAGTAGATAGTCGTTGCATTAATGCTTTGTATGCAGTAAGTGAATGTTTAGGACAAATTGCTTTATCCCAGATAGGTTTTCTCCAAATTTTATTTTCATGTTTAAGCCGAATTGCATTCCATGCTGCCTTAATTGAAAATTCACCATTTGTGTTATTCCATGCCCATATATCCTTTTCTCTTCCTGCATATATTAGCATTGTTTTAATTTCCTGAATGATAGCCCTGTTGCATGGCAAGTAATCACATTTCCATGATTGGTTATCAGTAATTGAGTCTACATTGATGTTAGGGGAACCAAAAGCAGAGTAAGTATCCCATCCAACAATGTCGATCATGGATCTACCCAAAATCCAAGGGTTTTTCCACAAATTTGTATCTTTACCATTCACAAATTCTCGAGTGCAGTTTTCAGCTAGCTTATCTCTCATTCTAATATATCTTTCCAGTTTGGAGATGCATTGTTATCTATTGCCATTTGCCAAAAATTATCTTTTATATAACGTTGTCTCATCCATCTAGCCCACATACCATTGTAACAATTTTCCAACCTTGTTTGAGAGTGAATACATTTCTCGTATCTCTGATATTTCTTAGTCCAGCATCACCTTCCTCCTTTGGTCTACTTAGATACTCAAATTTAATTTTGTGATATCCACCTCCCCATATGAAATCTGCACAAACTCATTCAATCTTTTCAATTGATGCAACAGGGATTTAAAACGTTTGCAGCCAAAAATTTACCTTTGCATGAATAACAGTATGCACTAGTTCTATTTTTCCAGCCAACGATTAAGTTTTAAAGCTCCAACCTTGCAGTTTGTCCTTTATTTTGCTAATAAATTCAACACATTCTCTATTAGTTATTTTGTTCGTAGAAAGAGGTACTTCCAAATATTTAACTGGTAGAGATCCTTTAGTCACACTCAAAATATCAAAAATCGCGTGTCTATTTCCACAAAACTGGCTAAAATAGCATTTAGTTTTATTCTCACTCACTTTCAAGCCAACATACTTCTCCAAAAAGTGGAAATTACTTTTGATAGTTCTAACTGCATTTTCATTCGATTTAATGCATATTATCAGGTCATCAACGTATAAGAGGTGGCTTATCTTTGGTTGGAAATTATACACTGTCTGAATATGTCTATTGTGCACCGACAATTCCATCTGGAGAGAAAAGTACTCCATTTCAACAGCCAACAGGTAAGGAGACAATGGATCTCCTTGTCTTATCCCCCTATTTGATCCAATGAATCCCTTAGGGATACCATTGATCAGTATAGAGAAGGTAGAGGTAGATATGCATTCATTAATCAACTTGACAAATTTATTAGGGAACCCCATACCATATAACATGTGAATAATAAAATGACAAATTATCTTATCATATGCTTTGTGAAGGTCTACTTTCAAACAGAATTTGTTAGCACCAGGTCTGTTGAAATTTCTAACAAGTTCATGAGCCAACAACGAATTCTCTGAAATATTTCTACCTTTTATGAATGCACTCTGACAATCAGAGATGATGTCTGGTAATATCTATTTCATTTTGTTGCATATTACCTTACAGAGAATTTTGTATAGAACATTGTAGTAAGAGATAGATCTGAATTCTTCTAGTATGGTGGGATTTTCGACTTTTGGAATGAGACAAATGAAAGTGTGATTCATTTCTTTAATTAATTTACCAGATGTAAATGCTTCTTGAATATCTTGTGTAACATGTTCTTTCATGTGTTGTTAGTGTTTTTTGAAGAACCCAGCCCCTATCCCATCTAGACCTGGACTGGAATCATCGTTAATGGATTGGAGAGCCACCCAGACTTCGTCGTACATGACATGGTTGCACAACATCCTTTTGCCTCTGGCATTCACTACACGCCTACAATGAATGATAGGTAAGTTAGTTTCACATTCACTATTGTATAGAGACTTAAAGTAAGCAATAGCATCTCTTTCAAGTTTTATATGATCAATACAATAGTTCCCCTGATTATCAATCAAATGAGAACTACTGTTAATATGCTTGCGTATGGACATTTTAGTACAGAAGAACTTGGTGCATTCATCTCCTTCAGTTAGCCATTGTACTTTAGCTTTTTGTTTCAATTCGATGGCTTTACATTCAAGAGCTTTCTTTAATTCTCCTTGAGTTGTGTGGTATTTACTCCGAACTTCATCATAATAATCCCCATCATCAATCATTTGTAGATACGTAGCACAATCATTTTGCAATTGATCAATGACATCAATATCCTTCGGTCTCTATTTTTTCCACTTTTTAAGGCATTTTTTTTAGCATTTGAATAACTTTGAAACCAGCACAACCATCTTGTATGTCGCATAAGTTAAAGTTAATGACATTATCATAGCCTTCAATTCATTGCCAAGCATTAACATATCTAAATGATTTGCCTTTTAAGTTACTTTTCTTTTCCAAAAGTTATATGAGAATGGGACTGTGATCACTCGATATATATATATATATATATATATATATATATATGTATATGTATATGTATATGTATATGTATGTATGTATGTATGTATGTATGTATGTATGCATGTATGTATGGTTTTAGAAGTTTCTTTTTTGGCAAAGCCGACCGATTTTTATAGTGGTCGCAACCAATTATTATAAAATATGGGAAAATAGGTCTATGTACATGCATAGAACAGCCATACTGGGTTTAAAGTACATGAAAGTTCTATGCAAAGAATCATCATCTAGAACTACCCGATTCTAATCACCTAAAGGCCCGTCGATAGCGATAAAGAGTTCATTATCCTTAACCAGATAGTATATTATACAATGTTCATCGTCATCCTCAGAAACGACGCGGAAGAATACATGACACTCTGTATGAAACCACATGTAAGAAGAGGAGTGAATCACAGAGGATTGTTCCATAAACCGATTAAAGTCGGAACCGCAGGCTCAGGACTCACAAGCGGGGATACACCAACTTCCAAACACACAACAAGACCATGATTAGAAATAATGTCAGAAGAGGGAGGACCTAAGGTGCTAGAGATAGGTATAGGAACCAAATGAGGGGATAGGCTCAACAATAGGAAGAACTGCCTTAAGGACCCAATGATAGGTTGGAGGCTTAGGAAGTGGAAATTTAACAGGAAGGGGGACAAAAGGCGAATGCTTACAAGTCAAGGCAGTCTGACCAAAAGAATGGCAAGACGAACAAATTTCTAGGGTCCCACCATATCGCACTTTAACCTCAGCAATAACACCTGGGGCTAGCTGGAACTTGTTAGAAGTGGGAAGAGGCTTGTTAGGAGAAATTTCAATAAGAGCTTCGGCATAAACTAGTTTACCACGAGCTGTAGCAGTGGCATCAAAACATCTCAATTTTCCAATATGGCAACCAAGCCAGTTCAGGCCAACCAAATGTTGAAGAATGGACGAGATTTGGAAGAAGTATATCCAAGCTGGAATAGATAACCTGATCTATAGCACGAAATATCGATGGAGATCATTCAGAGACTATAAACGATTTTCCTTCAAAAAAGGTGGGTTCAGACTGCAATACAATAAGTTACTCTCCGAAGGAGGAAAATTTTAAATAGTACATTGAATCGAGGAACATTGCGTTAATGTCAGCCCTAAGTTTCCACAAACTTTTGCAAGAGCTCTCAAGTCAGCAATGCGATGTTGGGGATCAACAAAAAAAACCACGACATAACCTGACCAAAATCTTGCTCCGTCATAAATTAATTTAGGAAATAGTTGCGAGACACAATTCACAACATTCAGAACAAATTCCATTGGATTATACACTCCAGCATTATTCGGCAGTGAAGGGAAGAGAGGTCCAAGTCTTAAGGGGAGCTTCATTGAGCATAGTGCCAACATTACCAGGCAACACAACACTAACCTTGGAATTTCCACAAATAGCAGGGGCTCATAAAGGATTTACAACCAAATCTCTACATTCCAAGGCAAAAACAACATGCCCACACCTGCCTGATCCACAAGGCTTACACCAGATTTTAATACTGTCCATACTGCTATCGATAATCAAATCTTTATCAGGCATAGCTGAAGCAGCCGAGGGTCCTTCATTAACAGTAGCACTAGTGGATCATTTAGGGAGGCTTACAACATGAGAAGGAGCTCGCCTAGATGAGGGGGCTAATGGGAAATCATCTCTAGAGGGGGCTAACCTAGAAGAAGAAACCTGGCCGATGCAAGTAGCCTCGCCGGCATAGGATGAAGCTCTAAGGATTCATGTTCAAACAGGAGTGGTAAGTACTTGTGCTTTCAAGGCATCGGAGCCAGACTAGAAATTGCAGAAATTAGGTTAAAATTGCAATTTTAGAATTCGTAGGATATTGAAAAATTTATGTATATTTGAGATTTGGTACAGGTGTTGGTTTTAGAATTTTCTTACTATCATTTATATGTGTAATGAATTATGAAATTCGAAAAATTGGGTTTTTCCAATAGATATATTTCTATGTTAATACTTATTGATTTTTGAAACTAGTTATTATATTTGAAATATTTATTGAATAAAAATCCAAATTATATTTTTAAAATTAATAAACAATTATAGTAACTATAGAATATTTTAAGGTATATTCACTGACATTTAATATTTTTAATAATTCGTTTAACATCTAAATAGTATATCAATTATTAAATTAATTCAAAAATTTATCAATGTATTTTGTAATCATAATTTAATGAATCTTGAATTTGTAAAATTAAGAATTTGAATATTTAATTTATGTATAGTTATTAGGGACAAAAATATGCATTTTTAACTATGTATTAGCTACAAAATATAATAGTTTAGTCCCAAAATTCACCTAACTTTTTTATAACTTCTATCTCATGATCCTTGAATTTCTTAAAAATATTAAGTTTGATTTCTAACAATTAATAATTTAGTATTTAATTATTATTATATATCAAAATGATTAATTATAAACCAAAGACTTCAAATTCCTCTTTTCATGGCATCCTTGAGCCACAAAATTTCGTCCTCTATACCACACTAGTCCTCATACATCACTTCCTCTCAAATCAACGGCCAACTCTCACTACCTTCTGGTGCGCTGCCTCCTCCTCCTATCCCTCCTTCTCTAGATCCACCTCCCACCTCCATCTCTAATGCTACCCTGCCTCTTCCTCCACCTCCTACTCCCTTCCCTATCGCTTCTTCTATTCCACTCAATTTCGTTGGTAAAGCACTGGCTCCTTCTAAGGATATTATTAACACTAGCAACAATGTCTGGCAAGATTACATAGTTGCCTTTTTTCTCGATGCTCTGTTGTCTTACTCTGCTATCATTACCCACCTAAAAGGAATCTGGGAACCAACTTGGAGTATCAGGTTTAAATTGACAGTCAAGGTGTTTTTTCCTACTTTTGAACATTGAAGACATGCAGCGTCTGATTAGAGCTAACCCTGTTATTATCATGAATAAAATCTTTATTGTGAAACCATGGGATGTTGGGATTAATATATGTAGTATTAATAGAGTTCATGTAACACCCCACATCCGTTAGTGTCACTCACAAAGGGAATGCACTAAGTTCTGTGGAGCATTTAAGGTAAAAGATGCAGATAAATTACAAGACAAACAAAATTTAAAACAACGGAAAATAGAACTTTACTTTATTGATAAAATAGTTTGTACAACAATTGTTTTCCAACACCAGAATATCTGTCTTACAAAATAAAGAAGCATAAAATAACAGTTTATATTCCCTAATGTAGCATGAGCCAGCCATAGCAATGGAAAAGAGAATCCAAGCAAAACTTCGACTAATCTTCAGCTTGGAAAGAGACCGAGCTTAAGTAGTAACATTCCCTCCCTGCGGACCTGGGGGGGGGGGGGGACGGAAGACAAGAAAGCGAAAGAAAACAGAGTCAGACATAAAGTCTGGTAAGTTCAGTAACTTTCAGCATGTGAACAGGGAAAAGCAACACGACATGAATTAACTGAATACAATATAATACCATGATGATAGGGTAAACAAGATAACATAAGATTAACGCAAGATATGCTAAGACAAGATAAGATATGCTTCACTACTTCCTCTGCTTTGCTATTACCTTGTTATTCTGGTTTCTATATCTCTGCACCACCTAACTAGTATCTCAACTAGTAATATGTATAAAATGATAACGTGACCCCAATCCCTGTAATTGCCGTTGCCTTTAGGTGTACATCTATTATTTATTACCTAGATCTAATCTAGGGTTTTCTATCGAGCGCTTTCCAGATTTAACCAGGGTTTACACGACCTAGATCCAACTAGGGTTTATGTTACCTATTAAACGCTTCTCGGATTCAGGGTTTATGCCACCTAGGTCCAACTAGGGATTATGCTACCTGTCGAACGATGCCCCTTAGTCTATGACACACTACCTAGGACGGTATATGTTCCTAGACTTTCCCCACGTATGTGTCGCGAACCGTTATCGCTGTCTAGATGCACATGTCCTGTATATGTGCGGCCCGAGTCCCGTGGCAGGGCCGCTTTAGAAACACGGAACTTGGTCGGGAGCTTTTCAGATATCTGCCGATGCAGATACTAAGGTCTGTTTTTCTACCAGTGGTTATGGTCCCACGTGACCCCTCCCTCAACTAATAAAAGGCAATCCAAGAAAATTAAGCGCGAGAACTGTACTCTTGCCACCCTATGCCCTACTTTCCGATTGGCCAGCCTCACCCATAACTAGATAGCAAGTATATGGTCTGTTGGGAGTTCTCTGCCTTTCCGCATACGTACAACGATTGACTAAAGATGGTAGGTAGACGACGAGTTGCTATCACAGGGCTACTGGTCTCGCCGAATCACGTTGGTCCATCCTAGTCTTTAGGTTGCCTTATATTGCAACCAAGGCATACCCTTGGTTCTTCTAACACAGACCTTAACCTCTGTGAGCCCAGGAGGATCATATGCCACCTCATAGAGGGATACCAAGAGTATCCTCACGTCCCCTCGAAGCCTCAGGCTTCGTAACCCAATTCGTTGGAGCCCTCTCTAAGATCAGATGGACGTTCGCTCCTACTTGTGATATACTAAGGATTACTACTTAGTTTTCTAACTAAGGTTTACCACTTAGTTTGTTGAATCATCGTTTTCTTAACTAAGGTTTACAACTTTGTTCATATTAACTAAGGTTTACTACTTAGTTCTTGTTCTTGTCAAGTTGGGTTGGTTAAGTGTCATTAGTCAATTAGAGTCAACTTAACCCCTTTCGTTTGTCACATTAAACTGGTTAAGTGTTATCAGTAGTTCATGTTGACTTAACCCCTACCACAAACCGAGTTATATTGGTTAAGCATTTTCTTATTACTTAACCTTACCCATTCACCTTGTATTGGTTAAACGTTCCCTTTAACCTAACCTTGCCCACCTGTTTTAACTGTCATGTTATAGTGGTTAAGTGTTCCCTTAGCTAACTTAACCCTAACATCTGTTTAATTAACATGTTCTAATGGTTAAGTATTGTCCCTTCATGTTTTTAACTTAGCCCTATTCATTTATCCTGCTATGATGGCTAAGTGTTCCAAGTTTACTTAACCCCACCTTCTAGTTTTAGTTAACATGTTAAATTGGCTAAGTGTATTAAATTTACTTAACCCCTACAAGTCTTGTCTTGTTAACATGTTAAATTGGCTAAGTGTTTTTCTTGGTTACTTAACCCTTACAAATCCTGTCTTGTTACCATGTTAAGTTGGTTAAGTATTCCTATGGACTTAACCCTATCAATTCTAGCTTAGCTTTAATTGTCTTATTAAAGCACCAACCACTCACATTAGACAGGTATTGTTGCGGTTACTGGACAGCCGGTCGGTTCCGGGCAGGTTTACACCACAACTCAGTCTAACCTCGGGTCCTTATTGGGCTTAATGCCTTAACCTCCCACATTGGATAGGTATTGTTGTGACTACTGGACAGCCGGGCGGGTCCGGGCAGGTTTACATCACAACTCAATCCAACCTCGGGTTAAGCATATTCGTATTGTCTAAATTTACATTTCTCACTTAGGACGAATTCTATAAGTAAATTATTCCTAATTTACTTATTCCAAAATTACTCTTTTAATGTACATTGTCAACGTTTGTTATTATGGCCCATTTCCCCCATAAATCAGTTGTACTTATACCATTTTTGCCCAAGCCTAATGTACATGTCAATTACTCACAATTATGACTAAATTCAAAATTGTGCTAGTATGCTCATTATGCCTAATTAACTTAATTTAGCTAGTCCAATTCTGATTTAATATTCTAATTTCAGTTCATGTCAAAACTAGACTTGTTATTCTAACTTTCATCTTAATAGTCATGCTATAATGCATGTTCCCAAATTATGCCAATTTCCAAGTTTAGTTAATTTCATGTTTTTCCCAAAACGTATTCCCATCGTTCGTATAATCGTGATTCAACCTAGATTATAAATAAATCTAGATTCGTGGATAAAAGGGAATGAACCAAAATGCCGTGAAAGAATAGACATAATAACTGGCATAAGATGATAGTTCACAAGCATATAGATCTGGTAATATTACGACATGAAAAGGGTTGAATAGTATAGGTTCAAGAACATGGGTAGACCTAACTTAATAGGTAAATTCCCAAGATCAAGATCCAAGGATAACTAAGAATAAACTGAAATAGAAAGTCAAGCCTAGATCCAATATAATGCCAGTTTGGTGTACAACATGGTTTTGTAACTACAGTGTCATGGGCATAAATAATAATCTTATATCCATAGTCATAGGCAATAAATCCTCACAGTCAATGAATCACAGTCATAGGCGATGTTCATAGTCAAAGGAAAATAATTCTCACAGTCGTGAGTCACAGTCATAGGCAATGTTCATAGGAAATGTTCATAGTCAAAAAGGCATATGGTTTTAAGGTCCATAGTTTCATAGTCACAGTCTTATTGGTCATCGAATCGTAACAGTTCTTAATTAGGTCCAAAGATATAAGCACTGATTCGAACAGAAAGATTTGGCATATTATTTTATTCCTTTAATTTCATGTCACGAATAAACAAAACGTTCAAATCTAAAAAGTAACCGACTTACAGAGATTAGATTAGATTCGTAGAAAAACAGTCGTTGAAGTCGTTTGAATCTTCACTTGAATCCTAACTTGTTTTGAATCTCCTCTTGAAAGTCTTGAGTAGCATTTCCTCGTCTTGATTTATTTTATATATTATTTTATTTATTATTTAATTTAGAGGAGGAGAAGAAGCCATGTCCACCAAGAATCTTTGCAGCATAAGGTTAGAGAAGAATTGTGTAAAGAGGAGGCTAGGAGGCTGTTTATATAGGATTAGAGTCGTGAATCTGGTCAGAAAATCGGGCCAGAAACATCAAAATGAACCCAGGTTCAAAACTGGGTTCTGGCACCAGGTCGACGCCCAGGTCGACCTGGTCAGGGGGGTCGACTACCCAGTCAACTCCCCAGTCGACCTGGGTCCTGGGTGGGAATTTTCCCGCCCAGCCCGCTTTTGGGTTTGAATTCGAATTTCGAGCTGTTTTCGATTCTGAAAATTCCTGAAACTTTGGAGGGTCATATCTCCCTCATACGAACTCCGATTCTTGCAAACTCGGACTCGTTTCCAAGCAGAATTTCGAGACGAACGCAATGGCGTAACCCTTTTCCCTTAATTCTTCTTCTAACAATTAATTATACCTTAATTTGTGAAACTTAATGTTACAGAATCACGGGGTGTTACAGTTCATGTCTGGATTAAGCTAGACAACTTACCGCTATATGCTTGGCCGAAACTAGGAATTAGTTGGTTCGGATCAAGATTTGGAAAATTCTTATGTATGGATACATCTACTGAGAAAATTGACAGACTAGAATTAGAAAAATGTATGGTCGAAGTTAATCCCGATGTAGGTTTACCCACCAAATTCTTATGTCAGTTCGCATCAAGCGTTCCTCCCCAATCATCACTAGCGCGGTTGTTAACCAAAGCACTTCTATATACAAGCCCTTAGTCTGTGACAAGCAACAACAAAATGAAGTTTTATCTGATAAAGCTTCCTTTTCAAACTTGGCTAAGAAAAAAACTTAAAACTAAGAAAAGCCATCCTTATGCTCATCTGGTTACCCCAGCGGCATACAAGGCACCCCCTCCACTGATAGCTGCTGACATGGATGCCCAATCACCGCAGTCAGCTACTCTCCCAGGCTACAACACTAGAAGTAATAGGAATGAACAGTTAAAGAGAAATATCTTTGAAAATGGCTAACTCCCTTGTTCATGTCATTAGTACCTTTGTTGGTTTATGTTATTTGCATCCTGCTATTTGAATTTGTGAGTCTTGGTTCAAGTCATTCCTTTTCATGATTTATTTTGCCTGTTTTGGTCATGATAGTGTTTCTCTAGTATGTTTGTACTACTTTGTAGTTATCATCACTGCGTGGAAGAGGTGTTTGAGTCGTCAGTAGATGTACATGTTGTATATCTCCTATACCCCCTCTTTTTATTATTTTTATATAAGACCATAAGCAACAATCCGTTCTGTTCAGTTATACTCTCTCTTGTTTTTCAACTGGTCCAACGAGCCGAGTAACCAGAAGGGAGGAAGCAGCCACGAACTAGCCACAGAAGAGTTTACAACGGCAAAGAATTTGCCGTTATAAGATTACAACGACAAACTCTTTGCCGTTGTAACATTATAATTGCGAACACTTTGCCGTTATAATGTTATAACGACAAAGTGTTTGTCGTTATAACCCAAACCCAGAAACCCCCCCTCCCCACGCCGCCACCCCTCTTCTTCATTCTCCTTCCCCACATTTCAAACCCGAAAATCCAACATCATCCCCCAATTTTCACCCAAAATTTTCCACCAATTCACCAATCCGTCAGCTTTTAACCAAATTAACTACCGTATTTGAGATATTCGTTCGAAAATATGGCTAGATTACTAAAAAAATTCGCCAAAAAATTCATGCATGGCGACGATGGTGGCACCGGGGGTAGTGGCGTAGGCGGGAATGGTGCGGGGGTAGTGGCGCAGGCGGGAGTGGTGCAGGGGTAGAGGCGAACAACCAGTCGCACAGTACGTGCCCGGAATAGAAGACTTGCTTGCAGCCGTCGAAAACATGGAGAACCAGGACGTAGGGGTGCACGAGGAAGGCGGCCGTCGTGGACGCGGCGGTCGTAGGGGCGGACGAGCAGGCAGGGCGCGTAGGGGTGTGGGATCGGTTTCTGCTAGGCAGGCCGATCTCGATGGTTTTCTGGATCCGAACCTCAGCGCCGCGAAGCTTCCTTTGCTATCCAACTTTCGCATTCTTCCAGAAGGCGAAGTACACATTAGCACGCAGTCGAGTTTGCCTGTAAGTATTTTTAGTATTATTTAAATAATATTCTTTAAGTATTAGACATTGAGTAGATAGTATAACATTTTGTTGAACTGTTGGCAGTCACGGAATATACGTTCACGTGGTTCGTTAGCGACCACACTTAGATATTATCATGCACAGTTGGCGGGTAAGGAGGGGGTCGTAGCACTGTTACATACTCTTGGATTTCATTTTTTCTAGGTAATATTAAAGACCTTTTAATGAAACAAGTGGATAATTTATTAGTCCTAGTTTATCTTATTGTGCGCTTTACAATTTTAGGAATAAACCATGTTATAAATGTTGATGTTCAATTGTGTGCGGCCATTGCTCTACGGTGATACAAAACCACCCACACATTTCACTTTCCTTGTGGTGAGTTAGGACTTACACCGCTTGATTTCTCCATGTTTACTGGTATTAGTATTAGAGTAGATGCTTATCCCGCACTTCCTTTTGATGATGGTCGATGGCGTGATCGTGCACTTCTTCATGATCTACTGCCTCATTTTGACGTTTCTGATGCGTCGTATCAGGCAGAAGGCGCTATCAGAGTGAGCGCCATCTGTGCGGCCATGGATAGCATACTCGCTCAGTACTCTGTTGTTGATGACTTGGAGCTTGCTCGATTATTTGTGTTATACCTTATGGGTAACCTATTCTTTAGTTCTACGAGCAGTAGTTTGCCTGTCGGGTTTGTTGCGGTCGCGGCTGAGTTAAATGCCAATGAGGCGATTTTATATGATTGGGGCACACCTATCCTTGCATACCTATACAGATGTCTCGACATGCAGTGCACCATCTCTGATTCTCAGGTTTCTTTATAAGGATTCTGGGAGTTGTTACAGTACTGGTATTTTGAGTACTCTAGGAACTTTTATTTTGTCACCCGTACTTCAGACCCGTCGACCTTTTTCCCTAGTATATGCTTTTGGACTACGGACAACTGGGGGTCCAGGGATAATGAGTCACGCCATGTGTATCTAGTTGCCCACAACCCGATCGAGTTGAGGATGTATAGGGATCAGATTATATGGCATCCATTTGAGCAGAGTACATCAGTTGGTCTTGATATCATACAGATTGCTAAGTTGCTTGCCGGACGGAGATTTCCACTTATATCCTATCCCTCGGCGGTAGGTGCTTATTGGTTTCTTGGTGAGAGGTGCTGGAGACAGTTGTATGACTTCGACGCTATTCTCGATGATCCACACCCACATACTTATCGGTGTATGATTTACCCGTCGGAGCAGCTAGATATAGCCAGGGCAACAGGCTGGTGGACGGCCGAGAGCTTTGTTATTACCGGGAAGTCATACCTTGCCTTCTGGCACAGATTTTTCACTGGGTCTTCAGACACGATTACACATGCAGCATCGATTGATTTAGTAGGACCATCTGCTATACGACACGGCATACGTCCACCTGTTGTCGATGATATTACCCAACCCAGCCAGAGTTTTCGTGCAGCTGATCATGTGGCGGCCACCAGTCATTTTGGTTGGACCATGGTAGTGCCCACCATTGGACCAGATCGTTACGTTGACATGTATCATCCTCCGACCCATCACGATTACCCGGATCCTACACAGATATAATATCATGATTTGTATGATATGAAGATGGGGATTAGGCATACGGGCTACGTAGAGCACAGGCGTAGCCTAGAGTACTATGATGGTGAGTTGCGTCGTGTTGCAGAGGAGGCACGACAACATCATGCGCATTTAGAGGCCCAGCTTGAGGCAGAGCGCAAGAGATTGCAGGACTTGCAGACGTATTACCACCATTGGTCTAGTGCAGGGTCGAGTCAGCCTCCAGATGTTGGTGATGCTGAGAGACCTCATCGGCGCCGCACACGTCCACATCCACATTCAGGTGACTCGGACGACTGACTTACTACCACTTTTATGTACTTTCGCAGTTATCAGTTGTATGGTCTTATTGTTTGAGTAGACGTTCTGCATTTGTTGACTACCACTATTATGTACTTTTGTTGTATTACCACTATTATGTACTTTTGTTGTATTACGTTTTCCTAGTTGATAGTTGTATGTTCCTTTTGTTTGAGTAGATGTTCTGTATTTGGTCACTACCATTATTATGTACTTTCGATGTATTACGTTTTCGTAGTTGTCAGTTGTATGTTCCTATTGTTTGAGTAGGCGTTATGTATTTGTTGACTAGCACTATTATGTACTTTCGATGTATTTTGTGTACGTTCTGATTATGTTTCTGTGTAGAGACTGTATTTGGTTATGTGTAGAGACTGTATTTCTGTGTAGAGAATGTTTTTGTGTAGAGACGGTATGTTCTGTTGTTCTAGTTCCTGTAAGTGTTGTTTGGAATGTAATAACGTTTGAATTTGACGTTGAACAAGATTGCCCCTTTCTCCTTTAGAAATGAAAAATTCTTAATTATATATAGTTTATAATATAATTAAAACGAGCCCAAAACGCCGTGGTAGTTCGTAATTTTCAATACGAACTTTAACTGAATATACCAGAACCGATATAGGTCGGAATTCTGTGAAACAAGAATCGTCCAGGTCGTTTTAAACCGAATTTCTGAATATTTATAAAACCATTTATTAAATAAATACAAAGGAAATTCACCATTATATTCTCTGGTACCCTATCCCATATTGAAGGACATACCACTACCTAACCTACACGTGAAGATGGCAAAGATATTCCATTCTCCATTATCTCGTGACATTAATTTAGATTCCCTACACTGACCTTTCACATCACAATAACTGTTGGCAGTCTCTACTAGTTTCATATACTGTTGACATTTATTGCCAACCTTTCACATCACAACAACTGTCCGAATTGACTACTCTATGACATAACCATTATTATCCCAACCATTATGTCGGAACCATTATTGCCAAAAAATATGGCTAGAATAATTTGACTACTCAAGGCAGAGATATTATCCAAACCATTATTACCAACCATTCTTGCCTACAGGTAGTGCCAACCATTATTGCCAAGCATTATTGCCAACCTTTCACATCACAACAACTGTCTGAATTGACTACTCTATGACAGAACCATTATTATCCCAACCATTATGTCGGAACCATTATTGTCAAAAAATATGGCTAGAATAATTTGACTACTCAAGGCAGAGATATTATCCAAACTATTATTGCCAACCATTCTTGCCTACAGGTAGTGCCAACCATTATTGCCAAGCATTATTGCCAACCTTTCACATCACAACAACTGTCTGAATTGACTACTCTATGACAGAACCATTATTATCCCAACCATTATGTCGGAACCATTATAGCCAAAAAATATGGCTAGAATAATTTGATTACTCAAAGCAGAGATATTATCCAAACCATTATTGCCAACCATTCTTGCCTACAGGTATTGCCAACCATTATTGCCAGGCATTATTGCCTACCTTTCACATCACAACAACTATCCGAATTGACTACTCAATGACAGAACCATTATTATCCCAACCATTATGTCGTAACCATTATTGCCAAAAAATATGGCTAGAATAATTTGACTACTCAAGGCAGAGATATTATCCAAACCATTATTGCCAACCATTCTTTCCTACATGTATTACCAACCATTATTGCCAACCTTTCACATCACAACAACTGCCCGATTTGACTACTCAATGACAGAGATATTATGTTAACCATCCTTGCTTATATATATCTGTCCTACGTCTACACTAAGGGAGAACAACGAAACTAAATTTAAAAAATAGCAAGCAATGGATCCAAATCTATACTACCATTACTACGAAGTCATGAATCAAACTGACGATTCCGAACTACAAATGTAGGAAGAGACGGAGGAGGAGCTAGAACAACACGCAATGGTTGGGTATTCCAATTATTTTGCTGAAGGCTCAATGAACAACCGTCGAGGTAGTATGCATGGCCGGATTGACCGACGGTATAAGAGAGACTACAAGGATGGACATGAAAGACTAATGAGGGATTACTTCATCGACGATCCAACCTACGATATAACTTTGTTCCGCCGTCGTTATCGTATGAGTCCGGAAATTTTCTCAAAAAATTATCTTGAACTTCATCAGTCAAACCCATATTTCACTTATAGACTGAACGGAGCACAAGAAATCGGCCACTCGCCCCACATCAAAGTTTCATCGGCGTTGAGGATGTTAAGCTATGGAACATCTGGCGACCAAATGGATGAATATTTCAGAATCGCAGCATCAATAGCAATAGAGTGTCTAAAAGAATTCTGTAAAACAGTTGTTGAACAGTCCGGGAAGGGGTATCTACGGACGCCTGGACCAAACGATATAAGCAGGATACTACGCACGGGAGAAGCTAGAGGATTTCCAGGTATGATTGGAAGTTTAGATTGCATGCATTGGCCTTGGAAAAACTGCCCAACAGGATGGAAAGGAATGTTCACCGGACATAAGAAAGTGCCATCAATGATCCTTGAAGCAGTAGCAACAGACGATTTATGGGTTTGGCATGCTTTTTTTGGATTCCCAGGTTCATTGAATGATATAAATGTTTTAAAACAATCATATCTTTTCACAGAACTTGCTAATGGACTGTCAACAGATGTTTCATATAACGTTGGTAATATCGAACACAAAACTGGATACTACCTAGTGGATGAAATATACCCAAAGTGGAGAACTTTGATGCAAGGATACAGAGTACCATCAAATGACAAAGAAAGTTATTTCACTGAAAAAGTAGCTAGCTACAGAAAGGACATCGAACGTACGTTTGGTGTTTTACAAGCCCGATTTCATATTTTATGAAATCCTACTCGTTTTCATGATGCAAGAGTGCTTTCAGAAATCATGTATGCTTGTATAATAATACATAACATGATTGTGGAGTCTGAAAGAGGCGGATATAAGAATCAAAAGTCTGATTATCCTGACATGTTTACGGGGTCAAATGCAAAACCCCATAAAGATGTAAACTCAATGGAAGAATATGTTGATATGGTTCAACACATTGAAGATCGATCTGCGCACTTCCAATTGCGTGACCAGTTGGTGGAACATTTGTGGGCGCATAAAGGAAGGAATAGTCGGAATCATTAGTTGGTACTAGAACTTAACTATGTATCAGTGTGTAGTCGTGTACTATGTATCAATGTGTAGTCGTGTACTATGTATCAGTGTGTAGTCGTGTACTATGTTTCAGAGTACTATGTATCAGAGTGTAGTTGGGTCAATAAATCTGGTTTCCAATCATAATGTAGATTGTATCATTATTTCAACAACTAGTACATAAATAATAAAAACAGGTCACAATCATAGTACAACTCAACCCAACGTATAAAGCTAGTACAAAAACAACAACTACTACATAAATACTACAAATAGGTCACAATCATATTACAACTCAACCCAACATATATAGCTAGTACATAAACACCAACCAATACATAAATACTACAAATAGTTCACAATCATATTACAACTTAACCCAACATACATAGCTAGTCCTTATACGAGCCACTACCGCTTCCGCTTCCTTTATTTTTTATGTACTCTCCAATCTGCTCGGTTACTAGTTCTTGCTGTAGAGGGGAAAGCTTACTAAAGTCACATGTAATCATTTTAATATAATTCTTCTCTCGCAGCATAGCTTTCGTCTCCTCCAGCTTCTCTCGTGCCATTGCTTTCTTCTCCTCCTGCTTATCTCGTAGCAAAGCTTGTTTCTCCGTATGTGCTTGTCTACGAAGTTCTCGATCATCCCTAACTGCCTTTTGGAACTCTCCGTCGCTGCGGTTTCTTTGCACCGAAAATCGATCTCTATGCTCTTTTGTCTTCTTAGCTGAATTATCTATTGTTTCCATAAATCTAGATAACTCTGCACCATGTTGCTCCTGCTGAATTGACTTGGCTCTGCCAATAGGTCGTCCGTCACTAGTTCCAAATAAAGAGTTTCTTTCTTGCGAACTCGGGTCACTTCCTGGACTGTAATCAGAGTAGTTCATCCTTCTAGCTTTGTTCTGCTGCTCAAACATGAAGTTGCTGGGTTCTTCCACTTCGACAAACTTGATAGAAGCTCGAAACAGTCATGAAATTTAAATGGAAGTCCATAGTTTTGTTGGTAGGCCTTTCGTGACTCTTCAATCTGTAACACAAAGTCGAAATTGTATGAGTGTATGACATTTCTAACTAATCAACCATAGTATAGTAAGTTATTTTTAAAAGTAATCTACGGTACTTACAACGTCATAAGGTGCAGCACCGCTTTGTTGCCTGTTCTGCAAGCTTGTCAGTATTGCCAGATAGTTCTGGCATGAGGCATTCATAACTCTATAACCGCCTCTAAGTGATCCCCATGTTCTTTTCCTCGCTTCCAACGAATTGTAAAACTCTGCAACTCTTTCCCAAAATTTCTGACCTTTCATATTATTCCCAACAATGCTGTCTTTTGAAATGCGTATCCACGATTTAGCAAGTGAAACGTACTGCTCGGAAGTAAACTTACATTGTTTTTTCTTCCATCCGCTGTTGTTCCTTCCCCTTCAGCATGATTATCCTCAATATCTTCTATTCCGGGATCCGGCTCCGATTCAACTTCGGTTTGGTGTCGTTTACTGAAAATGCCACTTAAAGACTTCCACTTCGTCTTCTTTTGGTTATATTCGGGACTGATAGGTGCAACGTATTCTTGATTAAATTCTTCAGAATTTGTAACATTCGCATCCTCATTTGCATCTTCCTCCTCTGCCTTCTCCATTGAAGTTTCAACATTTTCTTCATTAGTAGGAGAGACATACCTATACGAAAACTGTCTTCGCAAATTTTGCGTACATTCGCGGTCACGAACCTCGGTCTGTTGCGGAGTTAGATGAGGTTGTTGACTTTGATCGGTCTGCATCATCATTGACATATACGACGAATGATCGTCGTACACGCCTACCACGGGCGGTCTTTGGTAATACTGTGGCGGGGCGGTAGAATGGATGGGAGGAAAGTTAGGAGGAGCGAGCGGTTGGAACGGTGGTCCATATGGATAATTTGAATACGGCAAGTAGCCATATTCGTGAGATGGCTGCAACGATTGCTGTTGTTGGACTGAACGTTGCATGGCATATAATGACGAGTGCGGTTTGGACATGGGTTTCTTGACTGAAGTTTTTTTTCCGGCTCGCTTGGGTGCAGAAGAAGACATTTTTTTATGTTGAAGAGGTTGAAGCTGAGAAGGTGGAGCGGTTGTGTGGAAGAGGAAGGAGGTATGTTTGTTTATAGGGGAGGATACACACTAGGCATTGGAGCACAACGGCTATGTAATACAACGGCAAAGTGTTTGCCGTTATAAGTTTATAACGGCAAACTCTTTGTCGTTATAAGTTTATAACGGCAAAGAGTTTGCCGTTATAAACTTATAACGGAAAACACTTTGCCGTTATATCCACCAACCCTTGTCCAGTGCACCAGCCACGAACGAGCTCCAAACCAGCCATAGACTAGCCACGGATGACTGAACAAGCCACACATGGTTGCTCCGTGACTTATTTAGTAACTGAACAAGGCATTGTTGGTTGTGCTCTAATAGATGTGTTATAGATCACATTAAAAACCGGTCCTCCTTGCCAAAATTATAAACTATGAAATTTATAATTTAGCAAATTAATTCACTTTCATGTCTAGTTATAATATTAAATTATATGCATTAATTTTTTATAATTTTTCTATATATATATACATATATATAATTTATGATCTTTAATATTACTCTATAATTACATGCACATATTTATATAGCATGTATTATATACAAAATGAGCTGATTTGTCTGTTTTAATGTAGATCTCAATATCTATATACGAGCATATCGTACCTTTAATGGATTATTATGTTACACATGTCTACAAACACACACACACACACATTTATATATGAATGACACATACGTAAATAAATTGAATCAGTGCAAAATGTTAATTAAATAAATGCTTGATTTTATTTGGATTAAAATCTAGAAATGTTCTAAAAAAGTTTATATTTCGTAGTCCCTATAAAGATTCAAAAGGATAATTTTTTGAGATCCTCCTATAAATTTCGCTATGAGCTGGCCTAGTCCTAACCAAATCCATTCATCATCTTGATGGTGATGGTTTCAAGAGTAGATGGAAAGACATACTTCAAGTTAGCATGGGAGGGAGAACCATTATTGGACTTGCAGAGTTCTATCATGAGTACTATATATATATATGTATATATATATATGTATGTATGTATGTATATATATATGATAAGTGGATGTCGAGGTGGAAGAGACCAATTTGTTTGAGGAAATTGATGTTATGGAAGATGGGATATCACTAAATGTTAAGTTTGGTAAGGAAAAGAAAAAAAAGTCGAGGGTGGCGACGTGGATTATAAGTAAGCCAAGAGGCTTAAGAAAGAATTCTAGTAACCTAAATTCACCTCTTTCGTGTAGCTGAACGAGATTTTAGAGTAGAAGTACTTGGACATTAGGAGTCATCTCCCCTATAGGAAGCCGATAAGAAGGGACATCATGGACCATGAGTGAAATTATGCGAAATGCTACATATTCTATGATCCGGATGGGCATAATACGAATGACTTCAGGTATACGAAGGACTTGATTAAAGAGCATGTCAGGAGTGGTCGCTTCAACGATACGTCACAAACTCAATTGCCATGGTGTAAGAGGAGCATCCACGACTCGTAGCCAGAGACAACCCGGGATTTGATTCATGACATCTATCCCATGATCGTGATGGAATAGTTGCAGGTTTGTCTCTTACACCCTATTTTGTGAACTCATCTTTTACCTATTTTTAATAATTAGGACAATAAACTTATGCTACTTAGACGTTTAGGAATCCGAAGATATCCCTAGACATGCACAAAGTGGAATATTCAAGGTGAATATCTTAGATTTTCTTCTTGTTTATGTTGTTTATAAACTAATTAAAAGGAAATAAAAATTCATCAAAAGAAGATGACTTGTCCACCACAAGGCGATAACACCCATTTAAAGGTTAAATCGATTTATTATCGTTGGTTCCTGCTGGATAAGTGTTTGGGGTTCAGCAAGGATTGCAATTTGTCACATTTGAATGCTTCAAAACTTGATAAGGCAAGAACTAGACTGCTTCATTGAAAAGCAAACGGATAGGCTTAATATCGTTGTGTACTATTGGATAAGTGGATTGGAGCTCATCAGGGATAGACTAGGTCCCGTTGAAATGTATGCATGACTAGAGAGAAAGGGGTTGAACACTTCACCGAAGAGTGATTGGTTTGAACTACTCTTTATTAATTCTCTTTTGTAAAAGAGCTACTGGATTAGACTTGGCAAGGGCCCTGAGATAAGACATGATCAGTTAGGCTAAGCTATGCAGAGAAAGGATCCAAGGATAAACCATTGATCAGCCTGAAAATGATATAAATCGATTCGTTTAAACTAAGAAAGAGCTCATTGGCACAAAGAACATTGGGCTCGCCTAAATTAAAAACGCACTAGACATTCTAGAAAGAACTTCACCCTGAAACTAAAACCTAATAGTTTGAAGAAACTTCCTGATTAAAGATTAGAACTCCAAACGATCCTAATAGGTAGTCAAATCAAAATTCGATTTCATTTAGCGATCCAAAGAGATCTTCTGATTGTAACTTGAATACCAAAGGTCCGAATATGATAAAACTCAAATTGGAAATAGGATAGCCTAATAATATCATGCCTCAAATTGGATGCGACACTTTGGAAACAAGATAGCACGGTGGAAATGTAACACCCCGAATTTTAGTTAATACTAAAATTCACTAATTACAGAATAAATAATCTCAGATGAGGGAATTGGGGGAAACGGGCTGCGTCATTGCGTTCGTCTCGGAAAAATACGCGAAATAGAGTCCGAGTTTTCGAAAATCGGAGTCCGTATGGCCCAGTTATGGCCCGATGAAGTTTACAGAAAATTCAAAGCTAAAAACAGATTTAAAAATTTAAATTCAGATTTTAAAATAGAGCAAGCGGGGCCAGGCGGGAAGATTCCCGCCCTAGCCATGTCGACAGGGCTGTCGACAGGGATGTCGACTGCCCTGTCGACTTGCCTGTCGACAGGGGGGCGACGCCCAGTAAAACTGGGTGCACCAGTTTGGGTTCTTGGGCTGGCTTGGAGGGCTGGTTCTGGAAGCTTCTTGGATCTGACGGGTCTAAGCCAATCTAGGGTTAATCTAAGGGTCTAAAATGCAACCTAATCCTATAAATAAGACCCTAACCCTATCCTAATTCATTCATAATTAGATCTTGTAACTAAACTATGGCAAAATGAAACTTGATCATGGCCTCCACAAATCAATGAAGAGGAAAGCAAGCTAATCAACCTCTCTAATCAACCTCTAATCCATTCTAAGCATCTTAATCTTCTTCATTTGGAGTGCAAATTGCTAGTTGTGAGTTTCTATCACTTTAACATCAATTGTTAAAGCAAGTAGATTAGGTGTAATGAGACTTATGGTCTTGAATGCGGATTAGTGAGTTTGAATCATTTGTAATGATATGCTACTCTATGTTTTTCTATGTTTATGCATGATTAATAAGTTGGTTTATGCATGTTTAACAAGTGGGTTATGCATGTTGAGTATGTAAGTTTATGCAAGTTTAGTATGATGTATGTTATGTTTACATGATGCTAAATATGCAAGTTGTGGGCTATGTGATCATATGCATGTTATGCAAGTTCATGATGATATGCTATGCAAGTTACATGTATGTTAATATGCAAGATATGCTATGCAAGTTACATGTATTTTAATATGCAAGATATGCTATGCAAGTTACATGTATGTTAATATGCAAGATATGCTATGCAAGTTACATGTATGTTAATATGCAAGATATGCTATGCAAGTTACATGTTTGTTAATATGCAAGTTCATGATGACACATTATGCAAGTTTATGAGTTAATACGCAAGTATGTGAATGTTTATGCAAGAATGTGAATGCTTATGCAAGTTATGTGTATGCTTAAATGCATGTTTAACATGTTATGCAAGTTGTGAGAATGCCTATATGCAAGTTTAACATGTTATGCAAGTTATGTGAATGCTTATATGCAAGTTTAACATGTTATGCAAGTTATGTGAATGCTTATATGCAAGTTCAACATGTTATGCAAGATATGTGTATGATAATATGCAAGTTCATATGCAATATGTTATGCAAGTCATGTGTGATAATATGCAAGTTTGGGTTAAATGTAGTTGGGTTAATATATGCTCATATATGCAAGTTGACATCCTCTTAACCCATGATAAAGTTATATGCTAAGATTTGGTTAAACCCATGATATTTGTGATGGATCTTCCCTTTTATTATGTCGTGAAATGAGAACGATTTGCGTGGGGAACGATGGGGTTAATAAATATGTTAATAAAAGTATGATTGGGTATGATTAAGCATACCATAAAAATAAATTAACATAAGTGGGAATTTACCTATTGAGTTAGGTCTACCCCATGGGAATTTACCTATTGAGTTAGGTCTACCCATGTTATGAGAAACTTGATATTAATTAGGGACAATTAATATGGGGGTAATTAATTAGATGTAATTAATCGACTAAGACACGAGGTTGGACTCATTTGTAGTGTAAAACTGCCCGGACCCAACCGGCTTAACCAGTTGCTACAAATGTTAGCCCAATGTGAGAGGTCTTAGGCACAAACTAAATACGTGATTAATGTAAAGACACGAGGTTAGACTCGGTTATGACATAAGGCTGCCCGGACCCAACCGGCTTAACCAGCGGTCATAAAAGATAGTCTAATGTGAGAGGTCTTTATGAGGATCACGGTCTTAATTAATTAAGAAACACTTAACCATATAAGCATGTTGTGGGGCATGAGGGTTAAGTGGGTGCCTTGGGTGGCATGAGGAAATTAGTGGGTTGCCTCGGGTGGCAATAGAAAATACGATTAGAATACTTAACCAAAGTGGGACATGTAAGTAAACATGATTAAAGGGTTAAGTAAGTGCCATGGGTGGCATGTGAAAATACGATTAGAATACTTAACCAAAGTGGGACATGTAAGTAAACATGATTAAAGGGTTAAGTAAGTGCCATAGGTGGCATGTAGAAATCTAGTGGGTGCCTTAAGGGGCAATTGAAATATGATTAGATGACTTAACCAAAACTTAACATGTAAGTGGGCATGATTATAAAGAGGGGTTAAGTGGGATGCACTAGATAAAAATTGCAAGCTTAGGTGGTAGCTTGTGGGGGCCCATTTCAACCAATATCCCAAACGTATCTTTGTGGGCTCGACTCTAGTCGGGTGACGGGACACGCATATTGGGCTTGACTATAAGAGGCCAAACCGGGTTAACGGTGGCAACGCGGGACCAACGGGTTTCATATGCGTGTGTGGACCCAGGCTGGTTGGTAAGTCGTTGTTGCATCGTGTAGATATAAAGCCGTGCACCGTTGATATTATCAGGTGGCCACGTTGGGGAATGATACACCCCAATTGTGGGACCAGCACGGGTATCTACAGTAGGGAGCCGATCGCTTGGGAGTAGTGGGTACACCTTTGTAGTCAGATAGGGGTACACGAAACTACTAAATTGCTAAGTACATTTAGTGGGATCAACCTTTAAGTAGGAATTACTCTTGGTGGCTAGAACTGGTGTGGTGCAGTGTAGGAATTACCCTTGGGTGGATAAGTCTGGGGCGGTGTAATCTAGTAATTATCCTTGGGTGGATAAATGCGTCTTTACGGTTTTCTTAGTTTATCCTAAGTTTGCCAAGCTGCTTTGTGTAGCCATTCATCCCCAGGCGTTACCGTATATCAACTTATGTCTTCTCTATTTACTTTAATGATTGTATTGTTAAAGTTATAGGACTCACTCAGACTTATGTCTGACCCCGTTGTTGTTTATCTTTTTTCCCAAACCTCAGGTTATCCGAGTGGGCCTAGTACTAGTGGGCTTTGATCAGATTGCTGTATCTATCCTTTGGAGCTTGGGCCGTTGAAGTAAAGCTCAGTTCATCTTTCCTTTTATGGCTATTGTTTACTTAGTGGGATTATGTACTTATTTTTATCAAGGTGGATATTTTGTACTTGACTCTTGTATGGTTTTGTGATGTAACCAAACATGTTTTACTTTCTGCTGCAATGAAATGATGATTTAAATTTTCAAGTATTACTTATATCTGTCTTGTTGTAATTTTACTGTTCTATATTCACTTAAAATACTTCACCGAAACTAAGGCATTCCCCTCCTATGAGTGACCTTAGCGGGTGTGGGGTGTTACACGTGGTATCAGAGCAAAGGTTACCAGAACAGATAAAATTTTTAGAAAAACTATTTTCTAAGAATATTTTTGAAAGGAGTATTTTCAAAAACATGTCTTTTAAGAAAAAAGTTTTTGAAAGAAAAGCATAATCCCCAATAGCCATATCTATATCTTTCGAATTCTCCGTTTTGAATCTCTTCCTCTCTCTCATTTTGAGTTTCCCCTCCGCGTATAGATGATCTTTCTAAGATAGATAAGGATGGAAAACCACTTCAAGGGACTTAGACGTTAATCAGATTAGAAGTTGGTTTAAGAAGGAGGAGGACTGGTAGGCACCTATAGGATAGACGATGAGAGGAAGGCTCAATAGTTGTATGGTTAATAAAGGAAGAAAACCTCATTGGTGGGAGGTTACGAGTGGAGAATGGGAAGAAGAAGAAGGTTAGTAGTTATCCTTTGGGGAGGAAGGGGACACCTTATTAGGATTGTCCAAAGAGGCAAGGGCAAGGTACGGAATCTCCTGGAGGGTAGTTGTATTCCCTCACGGCTAGTGAACTAGATGGGGAAAGGACCGTCTAGGTTGGAATTTGGGATTTCTATATTATCTGATTCGAACTTTATTTAATTTTGACGCATCGAGTTCGTTTATCTCATCATTGTTAGTTGAGTCACTGCACTTAGACACCAGTTTGGTAGAGGATCCCTTAGTTGTTTCAAACCCAATTGGGGCTCCATGATGTGTTTGGGTTTGAAAGTTTCTATACTTAGCGTTGAGTTTAGATGTGATGCTTGTTGGGCTTCACAGGCTATGGGTTAGTTTTGGGCATAGACTGGTTATCCAGTAGGGGTGCCGTTCTTGATTTTGAAGGGAGAGTTGTTAGGTTTATGACCCGCTTGGGTAACACTCTCGAGATCTCTTGTAATCCCATGGAATCTGTTATGCTAAGTTATCTGGAATCGCTTGACACGTCGGTCAAAAGTTTGCGATCAGTTAGAGTGGTCCGGGAATACTCGGATGTGTTTGAAGAGGTGAAGGGCTTACCTCCGGAGCGGGAGATTGACTTCCGAATATATCTGGTAGATAATGCCAAACCAGTATCTTGGCCAGTGTGCCACAAGGCTCCTCGTGAGAGGAGGGAACTCCATAAGCGAGTAGACGATTTACTTGAGAAGGGGTTCATAAGACGAAGTATATCGGAGTGGGGTGCTCCGGTAGTTTTTGTCACGAAGGCGGATGGGTCCCTCAGACTTTGTGTAGGTTAAAGAGAGCTAAATAAACTCACAAAGAAGAATAGACACCCATTGTCGAGGATTGATGATCTCTTTGATCAGTTAGTGGGCGCCTCAATATTTTCGCAGTTGGACTTAGCCACGAGGTTTCGTCAGTTGAGAGTGACTGAGGATAGTATAGAGAAGACTACCTTTAGGACTCCGGATGGTTTTTATGAGTGGCTGGAGATGCCATTTGGTTTGACGAACGCCCCCGCATGTGATGAGAAGGGTGTTCAGGGAGTACCTAAATAAGTTAGGGATGGTCTTTGTAAATGACACCTTGGTTTTTTTTTCTGGGAGCGAAATAAGTTTTCGTATGTGCTCAATAGGGTGAGCAAAGCCAGTTATGGGAAAAACGGTGGTTTTGGAGCAAGACTGGCGAGGACATCCAAAGTTGGTCAAAGGCTTAATTGTTTAGCCATTTTTACTAGTATCATCTCACGTAGGTCGCCTGAACTCGAAGGATATATCCCTTAGGTGTTTGTCTGATATTGGTTTAGGCCTTTGGGGCTTGCATTTGGGGGATATCGAGTTCGACTAGGGTGGTCTGCGTGAGAGATGGATAGTTGTGATGATTTTTGGATGAGATTCTAAGCATCCTATGAGTTTGAGATAGCGTATACCCATGGCAAGGGTAACATGGTAGCGGACGCCTTAAGTAGAAAAAGGTTGTCCTTGAGTTCATTGTTCGTTGAACGACGGAGCTTAGAGTTTATTTCTATGTTTTAGACCTTCCGTTGACTTTGTACCCGGTTTGCTAGCCTCCTCGGAGGTTAGGCCTACTCTTTTGGGAAGGATTGGCGGAGCACAGCAAGACGACCCACAGCTGGTTGAGTTAGTAGAGAAGCTCATGAGGAGGGGGAGTCGTCCAGCCATTTGAGTAGGTACACCCTAGATGGTAAGGGGTGGTTGCGTAGAGACGGTGGACTTTGTGTACCGCAAGACGAGGGTTTGTGGAAGGCTATACTTGATGATGCACATCGATCGAAGATGACCATTCATCCTGATAGGGACAAGATGTACCAAGACATGAAGCGAGTTTTCTTTTGGGCCGGTATGAAGAAAGATGTGGCCGAATATGTCGCTAGATGCTTGGTGTGCCAACAAGTGGAAGCAGAGTAAAAGAAACCAGGTGGGTTACTTTACCCATTGGAGGTTCCACAATGAAAGTGGATAGTGTCTTGATGGATTGTTATCGATGGGTTACCAAGATCGAGAAAGGGTAATACGGGAATTTGGGTTATGGTAGATAGACTTACTAAGAGTGCCCATCTTATACCCGTGAAGAGTAAGAGAACTGCTCCATGGCTAGCTTCAGTTTACATTCGGGAGATTATTAGATTGCATGGTGTACCTTCCAGTATAGTGAGCGATTGAGATCCTATCTTCACTAGAGAGTTTTGGAAGAGTTTGCAAGAGGCGGTAGGGACTCAGTTGTGTTTGAGTACCGCATATCATCCTCAGACGGACGGCCAGACCGAGAGGGTGAATCGTATCTTAGAAGATCTCTTGAGGCTTTGTATCTTGGATTTTGGAGGTACATGGGAAGAACATCTTCCTTTGGTGGAGTTCGCATACAATAACAGCTTTCAGTCTAGTATTGGTATGGCTCCTTTCGAAGCTCTTTATGGAAGGCCTTGTCGATCTCCTACATGTTGGTGGGAATCTACGGATAAGATCTTGTTTGGGCCAGATATGGTTAGAGAGACTTCAGAGGAGATTGATTTGATTCGAGGAAGGATGAAAGCAGCGCAAGATAGACAGAAATCTTATGCGGATCGGAGAAGGACGGATCTTGAGTTTGAGGTTGGGGACATGGTCTTTGTCAAAGTATCTCCGTTGAGAAATGTTGTTCGCTTTGGGTCCGTTGGGAAGTTAGCACCGAGGTTTGTTGGACTGTTTCCTATTAAGGAAAGAATTGGATAGATGGCATATAGAGTGGAGTTGCCTGAGAGACTTAGTGGTGTACATGATATGTTCCATGTGTCACATTTGAGGAAGTGCCTACATGAGACCGCATAGGTGGTAGAGCCGAGCTTACTTAGAGAAGTGGAAGAAGAGCGTGATGAGACGATTCGACGAGCTCCTACTCGCATCCTTGGGTCAGAGACTAGGAAGTTGAGGAATCGAGAGGTTCAGCTAGTTAAGGTGCAATGGGGAGATGACGGAAGCAGTGCTACTTGGGAGACGGAAGCGAAGATGCGTTCTTTGTATCCATTTCTTTTTGAGAGTATAATTTCTCCTCTATCGTTTGACTAGTACTTATCTTATCTGTAGTATGTCCTCTCATTCGTACCTTTGAACTTTAGATAGGGAAAACCTATGGTTGAAACATGTGTTTGAGACATGTTATGTTTGATGGATGCAAGTGGATGCAAGTGTTTGCTAGTGGTTGCTCGTGGATGCATATATACACACTCTAGGCACTAGATCGGCTCAGTCACTTCATATTGCATATTGCATATAATTGTGTGTAGGTAGCTATATTTATGGATGTATAATGATTGTGTTATCATATGGATGATGCATTTTGGTGAATGATTGTGCACTCATGTAGATATTGTATGTGTCGATAGGGGTTCTCTCGCATACATAATGGATGCATGGCACTATCATGGTTTGCATATGTTCGTACATTAGATAGGGAACATATACACACACTTTTCGCATATGCTCATACATCATTAGAAATTGTTTTAAGGACAATGGATGCCGTGTTTGATGGATTGAGTAGATGGTTGTTTGGATGGTAGGATATGCATTCTCCTTAGCTTAGAGATTTCGGGGGCGAAATCCTTTAAGGAGGGGAGAATGTAACACCCCGAATTTTAGTTAATACTAAAATTCACTAATTACAGAATAAATAATCTCAGATGAGGGAATTGGGGGAAACGGGCTGCGTCATTGCGTTCGTCTCGGAAAAATACGCGAAATAGACTCCGAGTTTTCGAAAATCGGAGTCCGTATGGCCCAGTTATGGCCCGATGAAGTTTACAGAAAATTCAAAGCTAAAAACAGATTTAAAAATTTAAATTCAGATTTTAAAATAGAGCAAGCGGGGCCAGGCGGGAAGATTCCCGCCCTAGCCATGTCGACAGGGCTGTCGACAGGGCTGTCGACAGGGATGTCGACTGCCCTGTCGACTTGCCTGTCGACAGGGGGGCGACGCCCAGTAAAACTGGGTGCACCAGTTTGGGTTCTTGGGCTGGCTTGGAGGGCTGGTTCTGGAAGCTTCTTGGATCTGACGGGTCTAAGCCAATCTAGGGTTAATCTAAGGGTCTAAAATGCAACCTAATCCTATAAATAAGACCCTAACCCTATCCTAATTCATTCATAATTAGATCTTGTAACTAAACTATGGCAAAATGAAACTTGATCATGGCCTCCACAAATCAATGAAGAGGAAAGCAAGCTAATCAACCTCTCTAATCAACCTCTAATCCATTCTAAGCATCTTAATCTTCTTCATTTGGAGTGCAAATTGCTAGTTGTGAGTTTCTATCACTTTAACATCAATTGTTAAAGCAAGTAGATTAGGTGTAATGAGACTTATGGTCTTGAATGCGGATTAGTGAGTTTGAATCATTTGTAATGATATGCTACTCTATGTTTTTCTATGTTTATGCATGATTAATAAGTTGGTTTATGCATGTTTAACAAGTGGGTTATGCATGTTGAGTATGTAAGTTTATGCAAGTTTAGTATGATGTATGTTATGTTTACATGATGCTAAATATGCAAGTTGTGGGCTATGTGATCATATGCATGTTATGCAAGTTCATGATGATATGCTATGCAAGTTACATGTATGTTAATATGCAAGATATGCTATGCAAGTTACATGTATGTTAATATGCAAGATATGCTATGCAAGTTACATGTATGCTAATATGCAAGATATGCTATGCAAGTTACATGTATGTTAATATGCAAGATATGCTATGCAAGTTACATGTTTGTTAATATGCAAGTTCATGATGACACATTATGCAAGTTTATGAGTTAATATGCAAGTATGTGAATGTTTATGCAAGAATGTGAATGCTTATGCAAGTTATGTGTATGCTTAAATGCATGTTTAACATGTTATGCAAGTTGTGAGAATGCCTATATGCAAGTTTAACATGTTATGCAAGTTATGTGAATGCTTATATGCAAGTTTAACATGTTATGCAAGTTATGTGAATGCTTATATGCAAGTTCAACATGTTATGCAAGATATGTGTATGATAATATGCAAGTTCATATGCAATATGTTATGCAAGTCATGTGTGATAATATGCAAGTTTGGGTTAAATGTAGTTGGGTTAATATATGCTCATATATGCAAGTTGACATCCTCTTAACCCATGATAAAGTTATATGCTAAGATTTGGTTAAACCCATGATATTTGTGATGGATCTTCCCTTTTATTATGTCGTGAAATGAGAACGATTTGCGTGGGGAACGATGGGGTTAATAAATATGTTAATAAAAGTATGATTGGGTATGATTAAGCATACCATAAAAATAAATTAACATAAGTGGGAATTTACCTATTGAGTTAGGTATACCCCATGGGAATTTACCTATTGAGTTAGGTCTACCCATGTTATGAGAAACTTGATATTAATTAGGGACAATTAATATGGGGGTGATTAATTAGATGTAATTAATCGACTAAGACACGAGGTTGGACTCATTTGTAGTGTAAAACTGCCCGGACCCAACCGGCTTAACCAGTTGCTACAAATGTTAGCCCAATGTGAGAGGTCTTAGGCACAAACTAAATACGTGATTAATGTAAAGACACGAGGTTAGACTCGGTTATGACATAAGGCTGCCCGGACCCAACCGGCTTAACCAGCGGTCATAAAAGATAGTCTAATGTGAGAGGTCTTTATGAGGATCACGGTCTTAATTAATTAAGAAACACTTAACCATATAAGCATGTTGTGGGGCATGAGGGTTAAGTGGGTGCCTTGGGTGGCATGAGGAAATTAGTGGGTTGCCTCGGGTGGCAATAGAAAATACGATTAGAATACTTAACCAAAGTGGGACATGTAAGTAAACATGATTAAAGGGTTAAGTAAGTGCCATGGGTGGCATGTGAAAATACGATTAGAATACTTAACCAAAGTGGGACATGTAAGTAAACATGATTAAAGGGTTAAGTAAGTGCCATAGGTGGCATGTAGAAATCTAGTGGGTGCCTTAAGGGGCAATTGAAATATGATTAGATGACTTAACCAAAACTTAACATGTAAGTGGGCATGATTATAAAGAGGGGTTAAGTGGGATGCACTAGATAAAAATTGCAAGCTTAGGTGGTAGCTTGTGGGGGCCCATTTCAACCAATATCCCAAACGTATCTTTGTGGGCTCGACTCTAGTCGGGTGACGGGACACGCATATTGGGCTTGACTATAAGAGGCCAAACCGGGTTAACGGTAGCAACGCGGGACCAACGGGTTTCATATGCGTGTGTGGACCCGGGCTGGTTGGTAAGTCGTTGTTGCATCGTGTAGATATAAAGCCGTGCACCGTTGATATTATCAGGTGGCCACGTTGGGGAATGATACACCCCAATTGTGGGACCAGCACGGGTATCTACAGTAGGGAGCCGATCGCTTGGGAGTAGTGGGTACACCTTTGTAGTCAGATAGGGGTACACGAAACTACTAAATTGCTAAGTACATTTAGTGGGATCAACCTTTAAGTAGGAATTACTCTTGGTGGGTAGAACTGGTGTGGTGCAGTGTAGGAATTACCCTTGGGTGGATAAGTCTGGGGCGGTGTAATCTAGTAATTATCCTTGGGTGGATAAATGCGTCTTTACGGTTATCTTAGTTTATCCTAAGTTTGCCAAGCTGCTTTGTGTAGCCATTCATCCCCAGGCGTTACCGTATATCAACTTATGTCTTCTCTGTTTACTTTAATGATTGTATTGTTAAAGTTATAGGACTCACTCAGACTTATGTCTGACCCCGTTGTTGTTTATCTTTTTTCCCAAACCTCAGGTTATCCGAGTGGGCCTAGTACTAGTGGGCTTTGATCAGATTGCTGTATCTATCCTTTGGAGCTTGGGCCGTTGAAGTAAAGCTCAGTTCATCTTTCCTTTTATGGCTATTGTTTACTTAGTGGGATTATGTACTTATTTTTATCAAGGTGGATATTTTGTACTTGACTCTTGTATGGTTTTGTGATGTAACCAAACATGTTTTACTTTCTGCTGCAATGAAATGATGATTTAAATTTTCAAGTATTACTTATATCTGTCTTGTTGTAATTTTACTGTTCTATATTCACTTAAAATACTTCACCGAAACTAAGGCATTCCCCTCCTATGAGTGACCTTAGCGGGTGTGGGGTGTTACAGGAAATGCCCTAGAATGGATGATGTGCACTTCGATGGATAGGAACACCTTGAAAATAGATGACTTGGATTCGAAAAGTGGATACTAGAACATCACAGTTGGTTTGACTGAAGGACTCACCTTGAGCAGGATTTATTCTTATCCAGTTTGGTCTGGAATCTTAATTAGGATTAAGTCTTAGTCAGCCAAACCAGAAAACTTTACCTTGAGCAAGACTGAGAATTTAGTCTTTAATGACTTACCATTTGTCGAACTGAATTCTCTATCATTATTCCTTGAGCTAGATTACTTCTTGATTGGTTTACCTTGAGCGAGATTAAATCTTGGTCATCTTCTCTGGTTAGCTTCACCTTGAACAAGATTGATTCTTGATCGATTTCCCTTGGGCATGATTTATCCTTAGTTAGTTTCACTGTGAGTGAGATTGAGTCTTGGTTATTTTAGCCCAGACAGGTTGGCCACAAGCAGATTCGATTTGCTTAGCCCAACGACTTTACCTTAATCGGGTTCTGTCGTCTTTGCCTAGTGACTTTGGCTTAAGAGAATTTTGTTGGCTTTGCCTAATTTTATTTCCTTAAGTAGATTCGATTGGTTTTGACTTAACCTTATTTAGTGAGCCTGGTAATAGGTTTCTTGCTGATTAGATAAGGATAAAACTTAAGAGCCGGGGTGCTTTACCTTCATTAGGAAAAAGTAACCCTGCTTTAATTGATTAAAAGGCTTTAACACTATCTTTCATTTTCTAAAAGGAACAATCATTGGAATTTGACTAAGCATTTGAATAGAAAAGAAACAGAAGAGCTCAATTATTAGACTCGAACTTTTTAGACTTATTTTCATTCAAAGCTCATCCTTTGTAACACCCCAAGATTTAAAATATTAGAATAATTAAGGAATAAATTAAAAAAGAAATAAACCTTTATAGATAACCAAAATTTGCAACGAAAGCTTCATCATCAAGTCCGTAGCGATTTTTTGGACAATTTTCATACATAACTTATTATAATCCGAGTTGAGATGGAAAAGATATGAGAGGGACAAGATATCAAAAGTTTAAAATTTAAAGTTTTGGTTTCAAGATTTTGAAAGAAAAAAACATTGCCTAGATCGCCGTCCTAGGGACTGTCGACTGTAGCATTCAACCATTCCTGGCGACGGTCGACAAAAGCGGGTCGTACCTAGCCATAAATCTGGCCAGGTACGTAACGAAGATTTACATATGAAAACATCAATGTTTTTGGACAGTAAGATTTAGTTTTAGACTTTGATGAATGGTCATATTCAAACCTAAAATTAACCAAAGACTAGATTTGAACCTAAAAGTTAATCTGATGGCTAGGATTAAGTCTATGACAGAATAACACCAGACTTGATCAAGGTAAATCCAATTTCCCAAGATCCTATACTAAAACTATAAATAAGAGGCTAGGCCTAACCCTCATTACATTTCAAACATTCTTTTCTTCCTCCTTGCTAAATTTCCTCTAAACATATAGAGGTTGAGACTGGAACAAAAATTTTAAGAGGAAAAAGATAAAATATAAAAAAATTATAAGAAGGCCCTAAGACAATTAGTAGAGGCTAATGATCGACTGCTTAGGACCTCAGGCGAGTGAGAAGCAATTGCATTTCTTTTAGCTAGAAAGATTAATAAATTAGGCTTAAAAGTAGTTCTAGTTTACATTTAAATTTCCTTTCATTTACACTTATTTTACATTCAATTTACATGTATAAAAAATGTCATATATTATGCAGTTTTTTGATTTAAAAGATAGTTGGATTCATATACATATATGTGAAAATAATAAAAAAAAACTTTACCTATGTTGATGCGCAAAAGTAGACAACACCCAATGAGTTCCAAGGTAATTAAACTATTCCAAGGTAACGAAACTAATCGTCCAGAATGGAATTATGTAGGAAAGTAAATAACACGGTATTATATAGTGGTTTTGGTCCACAAGAACCTACATCCACTGTGAAGGTTTTGCTCTTTTCATTAAGTTTTAGTCAAAGTACAATGGTGGGAACCATGGTTCCATGTGGCTACATTGGTAATAATCGAAAATAAGTACAAGTTCATCATAAACAGAGGAGGAGTCCTTCTAAAAATGCCTATGCTGCCCAAAATGTCCAAGTCTTGAAGAACGAGGTAGATCTCTTCTTCCCGAAATGCAAAGGTGAGTTAGGGAGTCCAAGATGTAGTTTCTTCTTCCCGAAGTGTTCGAAGAGCATGGAGCCAACCCCTTTCACGTTGTCAATTGGAAGGTATTTATAGGAGAGATGGAGGAAGTGGAGCAGATATGGGTAGGTAGGAGAAGAGACTGGAAATCATGTGCCCATAATATTTGTACCCTGAGGTCGGTACTAATCCCGAGGGTCGGTACATATATGTGGTTCTGTTCTGCTTCGAAGCTTTGAACTCTTCTTCAAATTACTTCGTATCTGGTAGCACCAATCCTGGGAGTGAGGTTGTAGGATAGGAAATTGGAGAGTGTGGAGCTTTAGATACGAATTTTCATGGAGGAGGTTATACCAATGCCGAAAGTTGTATTATATTATGGGGATATGGTTTTGGTGTAGAGGCTTTGGGATACAAATTTTGGTGGATGGTGAATACCGAGCCAAAAGCACATAGTAAAATTTAACCAATTTTGATGAGCCAGGACGACTACTCTTTTGCGACTCCATATGGGTTTTGTTCATGGGTATCTTAGCGACACTTGTGGGCAGTTAAACCATGCGATGGGCTGAGTAGCGTGATCCTGAACTACTTATGGTATTTGAGCCGAAAGGCTGGGTAATACTTACACCCCTAAGGATGTCTCATGTTAATATGACATGCTTTGAGTAGAGACAAGCATTTCCAGAAGTCGGGAATATCTCCAAGTCATGTCGAGCGATTCATCGTGATCTTCCCATTGAGTAACCATAACACTTTATCGTAGCTTGTTTATATGAGTGCACGATTCCTGCATTGTTGGGAAATCTTGTTGCTTTGAACTTTGTCGCTTGGACTGGAATCTATATGATTGCTCAGATGAGTGTCTAATTCCCGTCGATTCAATAAATCAAATAGTAATCGCCAAACCCCGCTTACATTGAAACGTAAATGGGTTATTGTCGGCACAGATTTCCATATACACTCAACGTATGCTCATGATTTTGCACGATACGTTGGGAGTTCACAATGAAACATAATCGAAGTGGGATGTTTTAGGCATGCGGTCGCGCTAGTTGGGTTCCGAGAACATTATTGAATCGAAAATTCAATCACTTGGCATGCATTCTAGAACATTTAGGTTTGTGTGTACGCGATTGGTTAGCGAGTCGAGTCGGTTTCGACAACCAAGATTTCGAAAATGCGTATACATGATTGTCGCCATGGCCTAAGTTTTGAAAGTTTTACTGATCCTGAAGATTGTCGAGTTTCCCTCTTTTCTCCTTCATTTTTAGCTCTCCTTTTCTAATAATCGAGGTCGATACCAACCCTAGGATCGGTACTGATCCTGGAACAGTAAGAAAAATTCCACATTTTTGAGTTTTCCCCACTTCTCTCCATAAGGTGGATCCGAAATTCCTCTTCCTCTTTACTAGCCTATTTTCATACTCCACCACTAAGAATATTTGAACCCTTTTAACTTCGAAAATCTTACGGCTATTCATTGATAACCAAGACCACTTTGCTCGACAGAATCGATCCCCAAACACCTCCACTCTCTCCTTCTTCCAGCTATATTCAGATGGTTTTATTTTCTTGGAACTTGTATTTGAATTGGATGAAGGAGACAAGGATGCGCCATTGGTTGATGATGAGGCTGATGGTCGAGATGACTGGCCATGGCGATGAAAGCGTGGGATATTGGAATTTGAGAGCCATGGAGGAAAGAAGAGGAAGGGAAATTTGTATCCCCAGGAAAGAAGCTAGGGGATATGAAAATTCTAGAGGGAGATGGATCGGTGGAGATGAAAATGTGAATATCTCGAGGAAACAAAATTGTTTTCCATATCCTGGGACTTCACATTTCTCGAAGTTGAATGTTGGGATGGAAATTTCTAGAGTGTGTGGGGATATGAAATAAAATTTCATATCCTGAAAACTTAGGAAAATTTTCGACTCAGAAACTCAACTTCACGAAGTTGAGTCTTTTCGCGATGTCGTGCATCCAATTGAGAATTAAACGAACATATCGTCGCATAACGTGTTAATTCTCGAAAGACGAGCCTATTTGGATTGATAGTTCGGACATGCATATAGGATTAGAGCATAAACTCGGATTATGGACATATGATTGAACTACCAATCCCTCGACTTGATTTCTAACCTGATCATGATATAACCACAACTCATCATGAATTCTGTGACCTCGGTTAGCGAAGATGATGGTTTAAGTTTACGAAACTAGAAACCATCAACGCATTCGACATGTTTTACTATAATTGCATTAGCACGCACGACACTACACGTTCCATGTTATTTTACACCAATATAGAGGGTTCCGTTCTTTGTGTAGTTACTAACACAACTATCTCAAGAGTATAATTTTCAATGGCACAAAGAAACTCCAGACAACTTCGACCTTGGCAGCCAAAATTGCATAATCGGGTTCTTCTAAATCTTCTTACCATTCCATCCCTACAGGTAGCGAGCCTGAGACATCCATGTCTTTCACCTCGTACCAACAAATGATCGCACATATATGCATGACCAAGATGTGCAAACAAAAGGATCGCAACATTTGAATGAGCATGAGGATGAGCCGGTTATCCTAGGAGAGGAAGAAGCCGCAGGAGTTTGGCTGTACAAAGAATAGGATGTTGGTGGCAAAAAGGAAGGCGTTCTTTTGGCACTCAAAATGATGGCGGATGCCGTTATTCTATAGAGTCTTTCGGATGCGGTTGTCTTGCAAATTGATGAAACTTCGTTGAGGCGCATTTGTGCGAAGCAAGGAATATTCTGGGATGACGTTTTGATTTCCAGGAATGATGATAGGGTGCACGCACCACCAGAGGGCTATACTTACTAGAGCATCCTTATGTGCTCTATCGGGTGTGTGCCTTCGTCATGCCCGTACATCCGGCATATTCTGCACTTCTTTCAACTAGCGTCGATGATGCAGCTTCATCCGAAAGCATGTGCCTTTCTGATCTGCACTTATATCCTTTTCATCAAGTGGTTGGGCATAGAACCGACTAAGAAAGACATTTGACTTCTCTGTACAGTAAAGAGAAGAAGCATTTCATCTTCCCTCGTCTTCTTAAAAGCATAGGCCAACAGTCACGTCACCCTGGGGAATAGGAACAAGCTTAGCTACTTCAAGCACGATTGTTTCTTCGTCCGATGCTCCCCAGGATTTGCAAGGATATAGTCTGTAGACCGTAACTGTTTTAAGACTTATGTTGTTATTAAAATCAATCAAGTCATAAGCTCTAAAGTAACTTGAAAATTTATGTGGTGGGTATCCCCCGAATTACGAGGGATAGTTTTTACTCTGGGAAAGTCTTAGAACTGAGGAGTGTGCCAAATGCATATCATAATGCCCAGACTTTGCTATCAGATTTTCTTTTTCACATATCAGTCCTACTTCCCGAAGGTTGCTTGACAGGTCATAAGGATAAAGACGAAGAAAAGGAGGTTATAGCGGAATCTGAGGGTGGAGTGGCTCCTCCGGGTCCACAAATAGAATTTCCATTTATTGTGCATCTTGAAGTCCCCCTAGTCGAAAATGGAGGTTGCAAAAGCTCAGGGAAAAATAGGTGGTTATGATGGCGATGATGAGGAGGGATCCAGCGGAGGGGATGAGTTGATTCCCACTCCTTTTTCGTCTTCGGAAGAGGAGATGAGGTCGGGAGAAGGTCTCAAACTAACTTCTCCAATAATTACCTCATAGACCACCGCGTTGACGGAGGTTGAACATCAGTTCTCGGACTTGATATAGACCCCATCGAGACATTTATTTTCCGGGTTAATGACACAAGCGTTGAGAGCATATTGCTGAGTATTGGCGATGTTACCCCTTCAAGCAGGCCGACATCTGGTCCGGAGAGGGAACATTTAGGATGCACACATTTATAAGAACTACATGACACAACACTTATTCGTGATTGAATGTTCAGTTCTGACTTAATTTTTTCTTGGTGCAGGTGCAATGGTCCATGAACGCGATAAAGACCGAGATTGGGGGTCCGAGAGTTATTGACGACCGAAAGGTGGATCCGTAAGCAGCTTCATTAGAATTGCAGAGTTGCAAACACAACCCCCGCGATCTTATGGACTTGGTAGTAGTCGGCGACATAGAGAACAAGCCCTACATTTAAGTCTCCATCAAGAGCTGTCGGGCCAGTCGGAGTGTAGAATAGAAATAGCTAGCACAACGCAGCCGACGATGACTGTTCCTCCCTATATTCCATTTGTAGTGTTGTTAGCTAAGGTCATGAGAAAGAAAAAGATCGAAGAAGGCTCGGGAGCTAGATTAAGGGATGTGAGGAAGCGGGGCCTCACGGTGCCCGAGATGTCGGATATCCCAGAGCTGAGTGATGTATAAAAGAAGGATATCTTGAAGAAGTCTTTCCCGAGCTTTTATTTATAGGAGCTGCTATGGATTCCCGGCATGCATCAGATTCCGTTGCACATCGATGAGGAAATGTGGATCGGGTATACTTTATCTTCCATTAATACTGGGTCATGTACAAATACATCAAGAGACTCTCTGAGCTTATTTTTCAAAAGAATATTGGGATTAAATGATTAAAGCTCGAGGTTAATTTTGAATGGAAGATCTTCAAGAATCGAGAACCGAGATAGGTAAGGTAAGATTCTAATAAGCGTCTATTCGAGTAACACTTTTATATGCTAACTCTCTGTTGTCAAAACAGGTGGATTGAAGAGGGGTCTGGAAAGGGTTAAGGAAGACATGGTCAAGGCTCAAGAAGAGCACAAGGATATGCTGGCCTCGATCACAGTCTGGGTAGCAACACTTAAAAACGATAATAGAACCGTCTCTGGGAAAACGGCTGCAGAAGGAAAATGAGGAGGTGTAGCAGCTTCGATAAAACAAAAAGGCTCAGACCAATAGGAATGAGAAGCTGCAGGAGGATAATAAGAGCGCGCAATGCTTGATCAAAGAAAATGAAGAGCTTAGTAAACTTCTCAAATCAAATCGTATTGAACTCGAACAGGTGAGAAATGATAAGGAGTCGGCGAAGGCTTCAAATAGTGAAGTTCTCAGAGCTGGAAGAGCTAAAGCTAGATAGGCTTGAGAGAAGACGGAGATAGAGCTAATGGTGTGGGGCTTCTGTGTAAAGGCATTTCGATTTCGCGGAATCTCGGAGATCGAAGATTTGCCTACATGCTAGTTCTAGCTTAGGAGAAGTTGGTGGAGAATGAAGTTGCCATCCTAAAGGTTGAGACGGTGGACGAGGCGACGCTGATGGCCCAATACCTAATAGATGAAGAGCACTAGGTGTTGGAGGAAGGAAGAGCCATGCCAAAAGAGGATGCTGAGGCGGAGAGGGCGAAGCGATTTGCTGTTGAAAAGGGAATAACAATAGTTAAAGAGATCATGGTGGTCGCTTACGAATTTGGAGGTTGTAGTTCTTGTTAGACCAAAAAAAGATTTTAATATCCAATAGACTTGGATTTGTAGAGAATAATGAAGAAATATTAATGAAAACCAAAGAAAAACAACAAACACACAAGATTTGTAATGGTTCGGTGTTAACGAGCCTATGTCCACTTTATAATTTCTCCATTCAGCAAGAAATTACAATTACAACACTTGAAATCCACAAACACTCTATAAATAATCAAGATTCTCTTAAAAAATATTGAAAATCGTTTGAATATGAAAGACACAGCCTCGAATCGAATAGGAATGGCAGACGGTATATGATCTTTCCAACTCTCAAGTGTCAAAAGTCCTCTTTTTAGCCTCCGGATCGTGTATTTATAGGCATGGGTTCTCGAAAATAGGCGGGAACAGTTAGGCATAGATGGAATTAAAACCTCAAGTATAAGAGATAGTGGAAGCAGTTTCATGCAGAAGGCAGGATCGATTCACGGGACACGTGGTAGAAGCTCCGGGCTTTTAGAAGATAATGGGGTGTATAGCAGGATTTTGGGTAACTGCCTTGCCATGTTCGAAATAGGGATCAGATCGAGAGTTTGATCCAATATTGTTCAATCCGAGGAACGAGCATCCGTAATCCCTGACTCATTCGATCTAATCCGACATGTTGTTCGATCTGAAGCTTGGTCTTGCATCAACCATACTTACGGACCGGACCCTTGTCGAGCCGAGATCAACTCTGAATCTAGGCATATAGTGGAGGCTTGGGTACCCTTGATCATGAGTTCCTGGACCTTAGACAACCTTGCTAAAAAGGCAGGCTAATTGTAGCACCCCGTGATCTAATGAACATTAATTATACATAATGATGGAAAACTAAATAATACTTAATTAAATATTAAGAATTAAGTAAAACGAGGTGTACCATTGCGTTTGTCTCGGAATTCTGGTTTAGATATACTCGGATTTTGCGTAAAACAGACATCATATGAAGAAGTTATGAAGGTTAGAAATTTGTATACACATAAGGAGTCATATATATAAACATAATTCAAATAAATTCAAAAGATAGAAGTGGGGTAGGTTACATGGCAATAAGACATTATAAGACGACCCACGCTGGGCCTGGGTCGACCCAAGAACCGGTAGGTCGACCATAGGTCGACCCAGGGAGTAGGTGGGTCGACCCACCCCTGATCTGGGTAGATACGTTGGTTGTTTCTGGACTGTTTTTTATACCTAGTTCATTATTTTATTGACTGGTCGGATTTAAAAACAGAAAATCTGACGACTAAGGATTATCTTGTTAAAGGCGTGCACTCTTATCAAATCAATTAAACTTCTTCATTCTTCTTCCTCAAACTTCTATTCTAAAAAATTAAGATGATGATAGGGAGATGCTGCCGCAACATGGATTTAATCAAGAAAATGCTTATCTAATTTATACAAGATTCTCTTCTGCAACATCAGCATATTATCTTCTATTCCTTAAATCCAATCTCTGTGAGTTCACGATACTTTTAGATATGAAATTTAACTGAGATCCTGACATGTTAATAAACCTGAATCTTAGACTATGTCTGTTAATTAATTGATTCATATCTAAACAATTTTCTTGTAATTACATGTATTTTTCTGTATCCCTGTTCTGTTGTTCAGTTGTTATTATAAGCCTACTCGCTTTCCCCATTTTATTTTATAAGTCTACACTGCCATCGAGCCTAGGCCAATCTCGCTTAGATATATGTACAAACGAAATTCAGATAATTGGGTAATGAATTGAAAGGATAATGAAAGAGGAAAATTTGGGGCATATCGTATACTACAGAATATGAATGTTAAATCTGTGGGGTTAAGTAAACCTGTTAAATCTATGAGGTTAAGCAAACCTGCTAAATCTGTGGGGTTAAGTAAACCTGTTAAATCTGTGGAGTTAAGTATGTTGTATATAACATTGTTGTATACACAATTATATGATTTTTGTTTGATGATAACAACCAAATATATATTACTAAAAATGTGTTTGTATTCGTACTGTTATATCACATCACAAACAGAAATATAATATTTATATTTAAATAAAATACTACTGGACAAGAATTTAAATATTCAAACAGTATTTTATTAAATATAATATTTTATTTCAACATTTCATACAGTACATATTTTATACTCCTCTATTTGTATATTTCACTGATATATATTACAGTACAATCATTTTCACTCATACAGTGCTCTTCACTACAAAAACACTCACTCACTCAGTTTACAGCTCATATTTATATTCAGACACTTCATTGACACACTCATATACAGTCTCTTAGTCTTCTGTCCTCTACCAGTCAACACTGTCAGTCCAGTCATCATCTGCTTACCTGTCATATGAAACAAAAACACACAGTAGACTGCAATAGGAATAAAACTGAATACATGCAAATATAAATTTAGTTTAAATTTTACTTGCCTCAGAATTTCGGTGTGTTTCTCATCATTTTTCATGACTTGATCTTATATGTGAATATAGCACGCGCACGATATATGTATACACACACATGTGTATGTAAATACACATATTACATTGCGTGGACATGAAAATCATTCAGGATGGACTGCATGTACACACATGCATAAATATACATGTGTGCACTGCCTCGCCAATCAAAATGTAACGAGCAACTAAGGAGCAGCCGCGTGGACCAACTCGACTCAGTGCAGCATGTCATGGACAGTGCACCAATTCAGCCCAAACATTCTTTCAAAACAGCATGTCAATATACAAGTGAACACAATGCAGCATTGATTTAAAATGATCGAGTCATGGTTAAGTAAAGTCAAGGCTCATGCACACGACAACTCAAACATGATTCAGGAAATATGCTTCAAGCCAACATACAAATAGAGCATCATATACGAACATATACACACACACATTTGTGTATATATACACACACGTATGTACACAGTTTTAAGGAGTAGGCAACAAATGATGGTGTACAAGTATGACAAAACAAGAAGGAGCCAACATACATGCATGAATAGGTGTGCACAGAAATATACATAGATATAAGGTAGAATATACATTCATGAATGGACGTACTTTTTCAAATGTCAAGCATGGTGGCAGATCCCTTTGGTTGAAGAAGTTCAGATCAAATTGCAAATAGCAGAACGACAATACCAAAACAAAGTGCCGACATGAATGATTCAGCATACATGTACAAAGTTCAACACAACAGCAAGATCAAGCCAAATTGGTACAAACATGGTGTAACTACATGCAACAGCAAACACACTTAGGTTCACGACAAATGGTCGAGACAGTTTAGAATGCAACAGTAGAAGAATGGTTCAACACATGCAAATATGTACTAGCATGGAACTTGTAACACCCCATGTCCGTTAATGTCACTCACAAAGGGAATGCATTAACTTCCATGAAGCATTATAAGTAAACAGAACAGACTATTACAAGACATACGTAAAGCAGTACTTGAAAATTTTATAACTTTATTACAGCAGAAACAGAAATAAGTTCGATTACATCTTTCCAAAATCACAATAACAAAACTCAAGTACACAAGTATCAGTCTTATACAAAATCCTTCAAAATGCATAATTTTAAAGCCATAATCCCCAACATAAACTGCCATGAAAAGATAGAGTCAAAGCCAAGCAATACTTCAAGCACTTCAAGTAGAGAGAATCTGAATCAAGCTCCTACGTTTCCACCTGAGCACCTGGGGGGGAAACGGAAAGAAAAGAGGCGAAGCAAACTAGGTCAGACATAAGTCTGGTGAGTCTAGTGACTTTCAGCATATAAACAGATAATAGTATCATGACATGTAAGTAAAACTGGATGAGAGATAACAGCAACAAGAGTAGTAGGTATGCTTAAGTTAAACAGAATGATATAGACCAAGATATGCTTCTTACCTATAACTTACTTCTCTGCACTAATACTAGTATAACAGGTTAGGTGTTACCCTAACGTCTAAACTGAAACAGAAACGGAAACAGAATAATCTTGCAGAAACAGAGTGCTAGTAGTGGGCCTTTACGACCCCAACAGAAACAAAAGGTACAAAAACAGAATGCTAGGAACAGGCATTTACCACCCCAACAGAAACAGACGGTACAGAAACAGAATGTTAGTAATGGGCCTTTACCACCCCAATAGAAACAGACGGAACTAGGTGTACCCCTAATTCTACCCTAAGTGATCGGCTCCCTAATACATAAATACCTTGTGTCGGCCCCACGGTAGGGTGTATCACTCCCTGAAGTGGCAACCTACGGAGAGACACAGACCTATTTACAGATGTCACAGCGTCTTAACTTCCCCAGAGCAGACCAGATCCATGCACGCACATGACCCGGTTGGAATGCGCCATCAACACCCCTCGCCATTATCAGAATGAACCTCTTATAATTAGTTCAGTAAGCGTGCCCGGACCCTACCTAGTGTTGGGTCATAGTTTTGATACCAGAAAAGGGTTACTGACTAATATGGGTCCCACACAACAGATGACACAAGTAATTACCCCTCCTAACCTTGTGTCCCCAGACTAACAGATTTCGCATTAACTTGTTTACAGATTTTAGATGTACAGAGTTCAGATTAACTAGTTCTTAGATCAGACATACATGTTAACAAATTTTCAAACTAACTGATTAGATGTACGGATTAACAAACTTATAGATTGTTTCACCTAACCTTGTATTGGGCCTATAGATTCACGAAACAGGTTTATTAGATTCATCAGTCCAGTTAATTTAACCCTATCCACCGAACACATTTTAGGCATCATATTTATCTTAGATTTGCATTAATTAATTATTAATGCACATACCTCTCACATTAGGTCGGTAGCTTGTGGCCGCTGGATGTGCCGGGTGGTTCCGGGCAGACTTCTGCCACAAGCCAGACCTAACCTCATGTCTAAGCATCTTTTGATTATGCCTACAACCTCTCACATTAGACTGGCAGTTTGCGGTTGCTGGTTAAGCCGGTTGGGTCCGGGCAGGCTTCTACTGCAAACATAGTCTAACCTCGTGTCTCAGCATTTTTAGCTAAAGTATTCATTCACAGATTATGCCAATATCAGACTAATTATGCCTATTTACAAATTAACTTCTTTACAAGTTACAGCAGATTATTCAAGGTTCTATTAACATGTTTTTCTCAATTTTAGATCGAGCCTACAAACTACATACCCAAATCACAGTATTCAGTTCCAACAGATCTAGCGGATTGGGCAATTTAACAGATTTAAACATATCTTAAAGTTCCATTGACATATCTTGCCTAATAATAAATTAAGCCTCATTTTACATGCCCAAATTATGGTCATAATTCACAATATAACATACGCCCAAATTTAGTTAAATTTTGCACAATACAGAATATTCTCTAAAAGCCCCAAATCATGATATACAATATGAATTATGCCAATTTATAGCCTTTGCTTTCAGCGTAGGCCAAATATCAAAAATCCCCTTTTTAGGCGTATTCACATTTAATAGTTATCCTAATTTTAATGTAGATCTTTACGCCTAAGTTGCATATCCCTTTTTTTTTCAAGTCATAGATCATGATATAAAGTATGCCCAAACCTAGATCTTAAATTATAACATGCATTTTGTCCCCAAAATCAGATCTTGAATTATAACATGCATTATGCCCCCAAATTACAAGTCATATGTTATCATAGCATAATTCTCCTTCTCCCAAATCATACACCGTCATATATAGCATGCCCAGATCTAGATCTTAAATTACAATATATGTTGTGTTCTCAAATCAGTCATAAATCAGCTATGTCCAATTATGAATCGTTCAATATTTTCCCAAATTTAGCGTTCATGCGTTCGTCTCTTATGAGAATTTGGCTCAGGCTCGTGGTAGCCTGGCTATAAAACAAAAAGGAAGAAAAGAGGGAAAAGATACAGAACAGTCACAATAATATTAACAAGATAGATCTATAGAAAAACAGATCTGATAAACCAAAGTATGCATAACCTCAGATTCAGATTCACAAAAATGTCAAGATAATAATTAAATTTCATATCTGAAAATAACTGTACTCACAAACAAAGGAAAATCTTGTTTTCTGGGATCTGTATTCTGAAATTGAACAGCTATCCTTTGACGTAGATTATTGATTCTTTAATTCAGATTTGATTCGTAGAAAATAGCTATTGAAGTTGTTGAATTAGCCTTTGATTCCCTACTTGAATTCTAACTTGGTTCCATGGAGAACTTGAGCATAACGATGTCTTTGATTTATTTTTAGAGAAGGAGAGAGCAATGGAGGCTAGATAATAGTGTAAGAGATTTAGGTTTTGGCTTAGGATGTATTTATAGGAGAATAGAAGTGTTTAGGGCCTTATATATCAACTTAGAACCAATCCGGACGATCAGAACAGCCAAAACCACGTCACAAGCCAACGAATCGGATCTGGGCCAAAACAGGGTGACCTGTAGGGGGGGAGGTCGACCCCCAGGTCGACTACCTGGTCGACCTATGACCCAGGTCAACCCCTTGGTCGACCTGGGTCCTGGGCGGGAAATTTCCCGCCCAGCCCGGGTGTGCGTTTTGAATTTCGAATTTTGAATCTTAAATTCGAGCTGGTTTTTATTTTAAATCCTGAAACTTCTGAAGGCCATAACTTCTTCATACGAAGTCCGATTTACGCAAACTTGGACTCTATTCCAAGCATAATTCCAAGACGAACGCAATGGCGTAACACGTTTCCCCTAATTCTTCTTCTAAAAATTAAGTATTCTTTAATTCGTTACTTTAATGTTTACAGAAAATACGGGGTGTTACATTCTCCCCTCCTTAAAGGATTTCGTCCCCGAAATCTTCAAGTTAAGAAGAATGTGTCCTACCATCCAATCACCCATCTACTCAACCATCATCCACAAGCATCCATTGTCCTTAGAAAACTTCTAATGTTGTATGAACATATGCAAAAGTGTGTGTATATGTCTCTTATCTAATGCAAAGATCAGACGCTCTACTAATTCAGTTGACATCCTCAATGCGAATTATGTTAGTGCCATGAGTCCAATTATGTATGAAAGAAATCCTATTTGATACACATCATTTCTATATGAGTGCATAACCATTCATCCAAATGCAACTTCCATGAGATGAGTCAATCATTTTGCATCCACAAAAATTGAAAAATGCACACACATCCATATGCAGTATGAGAGTGTTTTTGAGCCGATCTAGTGCCTAGTGTGTGTATATGCATCCATGAGCAACCACTAGCAACCACTTGCATCCACTTGCAACCATCAAACATAACATATCTCAAACACATGTTTACACTCATTAGTTTCTACCTAAAGGTCGAAGATTTGATCGATAGGATACAACCGAGTGATAGAAGCAAGTACAACTAAAACCAAAGCTCTGCTCCCATTAGACATCGGTTAAGAGAATAATTCCCTAAGTATCAACCCCGAAGACCGAAATCAACATCAGATGGACACTCAGAGAATCACTCCCATTAAACAATGTCCAAACTGGAAATCTACTTCACGCTTCGAGTAAGAACCCCTATCCTTTTCAGAAATATTCTAATACTTACAGACTACTGGTACAGATCAGATTATCAAATGATTCTTAGGAAACTAAGCATGATAAAACCCCACCATTCCCAAAAAATCCAGAATGTATGCACCTAACACAGATACCCTCAAACCCCAACTTATCACAAATAGATGAGTCGTAACTATAGCGGGATCAGAAACAAGACTAGTATTAAAGTGCCGAGTCTCAATTACAGAATCAAAATGCCAGAATCAAAAAGAGTTTTAACTCCATAATCAGATAAGGAAATTAAACCTTCTACAGAAATTTTCCTATTACTATCCTATCCACAAGCCTCGAGAGCATTCGCTGTCCTCTGCCCTTGCCCTCGTTTCTTCGGGCAGTCCCTAGTGAAGTGTCCCATTTCACCACAGTTGAAGCAAGCGCCCTTCCTCTTTCTGCAATCCTTGTTCAGATGAGTCAAGCTTCCACAAGTAAAGCACTTTTTCCCCTTCTTATCTTCAGACTTTTCATCCTTCTTTTGTGTTTCCTTTTTGGGCCACGCTTTCTTGTTCTGTGGTCCTTCGGGCTTTTCTTCTTTCTTCTCACTTTTGGCTTCCTCTTCATGCATTAACGCCATGTCAACCAATTTCTCGAAGGTATCCCCCATAGGAATGTGGGCCATAGCCAACCCATGTAGCAGTTCATTCAAACCATTAACGAATCTCAGGGCCTTCTTCTCAGGCGTGTTCACCAAGTCTAAGCCAAATCTCGCCAACTGATTGAACTTGTTGACGTACTCTTTCACTGCTAAGTTCCCTTGCTTCAATACCAAGAACCTCTCCGTGTATAAATTCTCTTCTGCTCGTGAGTGAAATTTCATCTCGAACCTACACCTGAAATCCATCCATGTCTCCACCGCTCGTTCTCCATTTGTGACCTCCCACCAGAATGAGGCTTCATCGATAAGTAACCACACAACTAACTGTATCTTCTTCCTATCATCCAATTCGAAGATAATGAACAAATCTTCTGTTTCTTGCTTCCACGAATGATTCAGTCCCATTAAAGTTCTTTCCGTCCATAGCTCGAAAGTCTCTACATGTCTTTGGGAAAGTATTCACGCGCGGAGGTAGAGGAGGAGGAACCGCTGCAGCTGGGGGAGGAGGGACGTCTACTGGGCCTGCATCATTAGCCCTAGCTTCTAGGTACCTTCTGAACCAGCCTGGTACCGGTACGCCCTCTGGAAGGTTAAGATCCCCAGACATGCTGAAACGAAAAAGGAAAGATTCAAAACAAAGGATAGAAAGATGGCTCTTGGGGATTATGTTTTTCAAAATAAACTTTACTTTTGAAAATACTTCCTTTTTTATAAAAAAAAACCTTTTTGAAAATAGTTTCAAAAACTTTTTATCAAAGCCGGTAACCTTCAGCTTTGATACCAAGTGTAACACCCCATGTCCGTTAATGTCACTCACAAAGGGAATGCATTAACTTCCATGAAGCATTATAAGTAAACAGAACAGACTATTACAAGACAGATACATAAAGCAGTACTTGAAAATTTTATAACTTTATTACAGCAAAAACAGAAATAAGTTCGATTACATCTTTCCAAAATCACAATAACAAAACTCAAGTACACAAGTATCAGTCTTATACAAAATCCTTCAGAATGCGTAATTTTAAAGCCATAATCCCCAACATAAACTGCCATGAAAAGATAGAGTCAAAGGCAAGCAATACTTCAAGCATTTCAAGCAGAGAGAATCTGAACCAAGCTCCTACATTTCCACCCTGAGCATCTGGAGGGGGGAACGGAAAGAAAAGAGGCGAAGCAAACTAGGTCAGACATAAGTTTGGTGAGTCCAGTGACTTTCAGCATATAAATAGATAATAGCATCATGACGTGTAAGTAAAACTGGATGAGAGATAATAGCAACAGTAGTAGGAATGCTTAAGTTAAACAGAATGATATAGACCAAGATATGCTTCTTACCTATATCTTACTTCTCTGCACTAATACCAGTATAACAGGATTAGGAGTTACCCTAATGTCTAAACTGAAACAGAAACGAAAACAGAATAATCTTGCAGAAACAGAGTGATAGTAGTGGGCCTTTACCACCCCAATAGAAACAGAAGGTACAGAAACAGAATGCTAGGAATGGGCCTTTACCACCCCAACAGAAACAGACGGTACAGAAACAGAATGCTAGTAACGGGCCTTTACCACCCCAATGGGCCTTTACCACCCCAACAGAAACAGACGGAACTAGGTGTACCCCTAATTCTACCCCAAGCGATCGGCTCCCTAATACATAAATACCCTGTGTCGGCCCCATAGTAGGGTGTATCACTCCCTAAAGTGGCAACCTACGGAGAGACACAGACCTATTTACAGATGTCACGGCGTCTTAACTTCCCCGGAGCAGACCGGATCCATGCACGCACATGACCCGGTTGGAATGCGCCATCAACACCCCTCGCCATTATCAGAATGAACCTCTTATAATTAGTTCAGTAAGCGTTCCCGGACCCTACCTAGTGTTGGGTCATAGTTTTGATACTAGAAAAGGGTTACTGACTAATATGGGTCCCACACAACAGATGACACAAGTGATTACCCATCCTAACCTTATGTCCCCAGACTAAAAAATTTCAAATTAACTTGTTTATAGATTTCAGATGTACAGAATTCAGATTAACTAGTTCTCAGATCAGACATACATGTTAACAAATTTTCAGACTAACGGATCAGATGTACGGATTAACATACTTACAGATTATTTCACCTAACCTTGTATTAGGCCTACAGATTCACGAAACGGGTTTATTAGATTCATCAGTCCAGTTAATTTAACCCTATCCACCCAACACATTTTAGGCATCATATTTATCTTAGATTTGCATTAATTAATTATTAATGCACAAACCTCTCACATTAGGTCGGTAGCTTGTGGCCGCTGGATGTGCCGGGCGGTTCCGGGCAGACTTCTGCCACAAGCCAGACCTAACCTCGTGTCTAAGCATCTTTTGATTATGCCTACGACCTCTCACATTAGATTGGCAGTTTGCGGTTGCTGGTTAAGCTGGTTGGGTCCAGGCAGGCTTCTACCGCAAACAGAGTCTAACCTCGTGTCTCAGCATTTTTAGCTAAAGTATTCATTCACAGATTATGCCAATATCAGACTAATTATGCCTATTCAACAAATTAACTTCTTTACAAGTTACAGCAGATTATTAAAGGTTCTATTAACATGTTTTGCTCAATTTTAGATCGAGCCTATAGACTACATACCCAAATCACAGTACTCAGTTCCAACAGATCTAGCGGATTGGGCAATTTAACAGATTTAAACATATCTTAAAGTTCCATTGACATATCTTGCCTAATAATAAATTAAGCCTCATTTTACATGCCCAAATTATGGTCATAATTCACAATATAACATATGCCCAAATTTAGTTAAATTTTGCACAATACAGAATATTCTCTAAAAGCCCCAAATCATGATATACAATATGAATTATGCCAATTTATAGCCTTTGCTTTCAGCGTATGCCAAATATCAAAAATCCCCTTTTTAGGCGTATTCACATTTAATAGTTATCCTAATTTTAATGTAGATCTTTACGCCTAAGTTGCATATCCCTTTTTTTTCATGTCATAGATCATGATATAAAGTATGCCCAAACCTTGATCTTAAATTATAACATGCATTTTGTCCCCAAAATCAGATCTTGAATTATAACATGCATTATGTCCCCAAATTACAAGTCATATGTTATCATTGCATAATTCTCCTTCTCCCAAATCATACACCGTCATATATAGCATGCCCAGATCTAGATCTTAAATTACAATATATGTTGTGTTCTCAAATCAATCATAAATCAGCTATGTTCAATTATGCATCGTTCAATATTTTCCTAAATTTAGCGTTCGTGCGTTCATCTCTTATGAGAATTTGGCTCAAGCTCGTGGTAGCCTAGCTATAAAACAAAAAGGAAGAAAAGAGGGAAAAGATACAGAACAGTCACAATAATATTAACAAGATAAATCCATAGAAAAACAGATCTGATAAACCAAAGTATGCATAACCTCAGATTCATATTCACAAAAATGTCAAGATAATAATTAAATTTCATATCTGAAAATAACTGTACTCACAAATAAAGGAAAATCTTGTTTTCTGGGATCTGTATTCTGAAACTGAACAGCTATCCCTTGACGTAGATTATTGATTCTTTAATTTAGATTTGATTTGTAGAAAATAGCTGTTAAAATTGCTGAATTAGCCTTTGATTCCCTACTTGAATTCTAACTTGGTTCCACGAAGAACTTGAGCATAACAATGTCTTTGATTTATTTTTATAGAAGGAGAGAGCAATGGAGGCTAGAGAATAGTGTAAGAGATTTAGGTTTTGGCTTAAGGATGTATTTATAGGAGAATAGAAGTGTTTAGGGCCTTAGATATCAACTTAGAACCAATCCGGACCCTCAGAACAGCCAAAACCACGTCACAAGCCAAAGAAAATCGGATCTGGGCCAAAACAGGTCGACTTGTATGGGGGAAGTCGACCCCCAGGTCGACCTAGGTCCTGTGCGGGAAATTTCCCGCCCAGCCCGGGTGTGCGTTTTGAATTTCGAATTTTGAATCTTAAATTCGAGCTGGTTTTTATTTTAAATCCTGAAACTTCTGAAGGCCATAACTTCTTCATACGAAGTCCGATTTACGCAAACTTGGACTCTATTCCAAGCAGAATTCCGAGACGAACGCAATAGCATAACCCGTTTCCCCTAATTCTTCTTCTAAAAATTAAGTATTCTTTAATTCGTTACTTTAATGTTTATCGAAAATAAGGGGTGTTACAGAACTTGACATGGTAACATGAGTCGTAGTTACTTACAATTTTATACAGCAAAGCAAATGAATGTGCATGGTGGAGCTACACAACATGAACTGGTTCAAAGCTGGACGAATACACAAACCAGGTTCAGGAATTCATGGACTTTAATTTAAGTGAGCATGAGCACAACATAAAAACATTTAATTGGTTTCCAGAATTGAGTATGCAAGTTTGGCAAGCAAGAAACAAGTGAAAAGTTTTCGGCAAGAAATCATTTCCAGAAATCACAAAAGCATGAATGATTCACAGGTTTCTAGCAAGCTAAATATTTGGTAGAGAATCATTCAAAGGAAAGAAATAAAATCTGCATTGCTAGCATATGTTATTCATGGAAATCGATTTTTGATTATCTTTGCCAAAGTTTACAAATATGCAGGAATCTTTTTGAAGACTAAAATCACATTCAAATTTTTTTCCGGAAATGATCCTCTCAATATAAATCGGCCAAAAGAAATTTCAAAAATCACAGGGCTTATTTTTGGCAAGAAAATATTTGGCAAGAATTTTTTTAAATTATGCAAGCATTTTTTTGGCAACATTTCAAAGAGTATTCATGGCTTGAAATCAAACACGGAAGAATTTCATAGAAATCAATTTATATATATTTCCAATTCATGAGAAAGCAATTAAATGTTTCCAGTTTTCACATGGTATATTCGGCAATTATTCATCACAAATCAATCACGAATTTTCAACAATCAACACAGAGCAATCAAAAGAGGAAACCGCAAATATCAGAGCAAGCCACATATTGAAATCAGAGAGATGTTAAGGATTTTATAATCCTATAAATACCAATTCATCATCGACTTTTTAAGGGATCGAAAACAAGAGCAAAAAATTCAAAGAGAAGACGAAATTAAATTCAGATTTACTCACATCGTTTTTTCGATCGCCATATCAAAAATCGAAGAATCACATAGCCACAAAGACTTGATCATTAGAGAAGCTATCTTCATCAATTCCAGCAAGCCATCGATTCGATTTGGGAAATCAAAAGGAAACCCTAGATTTTTCATCACCGCCAATTTTTTTTCACAAAGCAAAGAGGATCGGGGAAAACAAATGTGGACGCAATAAACAAGTGGGCCGACCATTTTTTCTTAAGTGCTAAAAAGGGGAGAGCTTATTTGTTTAGTTTAATTAAGGGTTTTTCTAATTTCTTTTTTATTATTTTTATTTTGTTTGTAATTTGGGTTGTAAAACGATTCGAACAGTTTCTAGAGTCTGTAAAATTGTAGGAATCCAGTTATGGTGTTTAACTAGCAGCTTACTAGAGTTTGTAAAACTAGGGAAAATATGGCCTAGGGGATATAGTTCAGTCTAGGGTTTTGAGCGTAGGACTAGAATAGAAGCGAGGGGTTCGCGAGTTTACATGTTCTTGTAAGCGGGATTTGTTCTATTACCTAATAGAAACCTTAGGAATGCAGTAGTAGGCACGGTTTTGCCGAAGCTGGGTATCTTTGTGTTAGTTACTTTCTGCATTTTTATTTCTACTGCTTTCTGTGATTTGTTTATTATTTTAATATCCCGTAATTGTTGAACTCAACGAATTATTGTAATAAACCCTATTCACCCCCTCTAGGGTTAATCTAGATCCAACAAGTGGTATCAAAGCAGGTTTTTCTATTAACTCTAGAGTTATGTGTCTCCTAGTTGTCAGTCCATAGAGAGTCAGTCCAGTCGTATTCCATCTATTTTTAATGGTACATATTTTTTAAATTGGAAATCAGAAATGGAATCCTATTTAAAATCTGTTAATATTGAATATTGGAATATTATTGAACATGTGGGTGATATGTCAGATAAGAAAAATAAAGCTGCTAATACACATGCAATGTATATTATATGTTCTTATCTTAGTGATGATCTATTTAAATTTATTTCTCATTGTTCAACTGCACAGAAAATTTGGAACACTCTCGAGTCAAAGGATGGGCGAAAGGAAGACAACTGCTCAAAACCCCACAAGATCAACTCAGATTCAGATTTATGCTTAATAGGCCATGTAGATGAAATTTCAGATAAATCAGATAATGGAGATTCAACAGACGAATGATAGCAAATTTCTCTTATGAAGATTTAGTTTAAATGTTGTTGATTTAACTAAATCTGTTGATAAGCTCCAACATAAAAACAAATCTTTAAAATCTATGAATCTTGAGTTGACTAGCAAAATTCATGATTTGGAATTAAAACTTAAAAACGTTAAGAAGTCTTTGAATTCTAATTGCAAAAATTGTTTGAATTTGAAAAATGATCTTGTTCATCAAAATGAAAATATTCAGAAACTTGAGAATGAAATCCTGTTTTTAAAAGAGAACAAGATAGAGCTTGAAAGCACAAACAATTATTTGCAAAAGAAATTTGAAATTTTTAAGACTATCAAAAATTCCGAATATGAAATTGCTGAAAAGTAAAATTTGTTAAAAACTGATTTGATCTTGAAAAAACTCGAAAATGAGATTGAAAACTTCAAAACCTTTGAAAGCCTTGAATCTGAAAAACAAAAACATTTTGAATCTGAGATTTCTGAGTCCCAAGCCAAAATCAAATTGCTTGAATCTGAAAATATGGTTTTGAAACAATATGATGCTGAAAGGAAGATCAGTAATAACCGTTGTTCCGATTTAATAAAAGAAACGGTGATCTTAAATTCAAAATTCAACGACTAAAGTCAACTTTGGCTAAATTTTCCGATACAGAAAAATCTTTGAATATGTTGTTGAAAAACCAAATTTCTATTGGAAATAAACATAGTCTTGATTTTGGGAGTAATATTGTTTTTGGAAAATGAAATTCTAATGATCTTAAAAAAAATTCAAACTACTTTAAAAAGAATCGTTTTGAAATTTTGAACTCTGATAATTTCAAAGGATTTTTAAATCACAACCGAGTTGAGAATCTATTTTATAAAAAAACCATCTAAACATTTTTGGACCCCAAAAAGAAATAAAATAAATTCATCTAAATTCAAACAGATCTGGGTCCCTAAAGGCACTTTTGTAAATTCTGATGGATTTTTATACAAATAAGTTTAGGCACCAAAACGTTCGAATACAATTGTGAGTGGTTTTACAAATTTTGTTAGACCACTCGATCCTCTAAACTCTTAGGTACCAGAGGAGGCCGAGGAACTGCTTTATGAAAGAAAAACTGAATTCAAACTGCTTCGTAACATTGGATCATCTACAGTTCCTTAGCCAAGCTTGTTGAATTAGAGTTTCTGGTTTACATCGTCTTCAGGTATGATTTCTAAACTCATCTTTGTAAATATTTTTTTAGTGTATTCCATCTTTTACCCCCTTCTATTTATTTTCTTCTGTTTCTTCTAATTTGATTTGACACTACCATATCCTTCTTATTCTGTGCTTTCTTAACTTCCAATTGCAGTTTTCATGAGCTTCTGGAAATTCGCTTTATTTGAATAAAACTCTCTTGTTTTAATCATTTCCAGATCCTGAATTTAACCTTGTATATATCTGCAATTGTTTTGAAGTTTATTTTTTTTAATTCTTAACAGTGCTGAAGCATTCATGTCATATCTTGAACCCTGTTAATTTTGAATTCCAAATTTGTGAAGATCTGAAATATTAATGAAATTTCACACACCTCTGCTGTTTTGAGTTTCTTCTAATTCATTTTGGAAAGGCTTAAAATATTATACTCATTATAGCACACTGCTATTTATCAGTTGTGATAATTTCAATAATATTCGGATTGGCTTGAAATTTTCTGAATTGAAAAACATTTTGCTTGATTCATTGTTTTCATCTTGAAAATCATCTTTATTCATGATTATCTGACTTGGACATTCGTTTGTTTCAAATCATTTGGAATTTCTGAAATTTTGAATCTCATACGTCTCTCAGATTTGAAATTATTAATCATGTGTGATTGGTTCATTGTATCTCTAGATTTACATCTATTTAAGTGATTTCAAATAAATCATTTCTTAATTTTTTGGATCATGAATTATCTCTTATGCCTGATGTAAATAATCCGAAAATTTCACTTGCGCTTGTCAGAGATTTTTGTGAAAAATTCTTTGAAAATCTGATTTTGTAATTCACTGTTATTTCATGATCAATTGGCTTGAATATTTGTTTGAAATCATTTGAAGTTATTGATTTCTTGAATCTCACCCAATTCCTGAATTTGAAATTTACAAAACGGTGTGATTGATTCATTTAATCTTGAGATTTCCATATTCCCTCAAGTGATTTCAAATAAATTGTATTTTTGGATCATGAATCACCTTTTATGACCATCAGATTTTTTTTTGAAACATCTTCTTGACAAGCCTCCTTTGATATGGGTTTAGTGCTGCTCTGATACTGATTCAAAAATATTTTGATGACTTCTTGCCTTGGTAAATTCTGTTTTCTGCTCTGATAAATATTCTTAATTTGTTAGTCTTGCTGCTTGGGCATATCGAATATTCATTGTCTTGGATACCCTTGTTATCCTGCCATGCCATGTTAAAATCTTCGTAAATAGAGACGTCAACAAGTGGTGTCTATTTAGATGTGCTGTATTCTTGAATCTATTCTCATCATGTATGTATTTTTGAATCCCTCATGTCTTGTATAGATCTTAAGATTTCCTCTTGTAATTGATTTTCAATTTTAAAATTATTTATTGATTATTCATTCAGAAATTGGAATCAATAACCAAATTGAACTGTATTTAGAACTCATCAAAATTATTAACAGATATTAAAATTGTGATGAGTTATGACTGCATACTTTACAACAAAAGGATATTCTATTTAAATTTTCATGATGATTGAATAGCTATTATAATATCTTTGAATTGGTACTTATTTCACGAACATCTTCTCTATCTACCATCATTCTGTCATCCGTCATGAGTTTATATTAATGTGGAGTGTTTATATTTTTTAGAAACTCATCTTATATAAACAGTGAAAATAGTAGTGATGGAAATGTGACGTATTTTTCAGAAATAGCGACAATTTGAAAATTTTCGAGAATCCCGGTACAGTTGAGCATATTTCATAATATGATTAATTTATAAATTTATTTCACAAACCATTCCTGTACATACCACGTTTCTATCATCCATTTTGGTTTTATATACCGAGGAGTCATTTTGAACCTAAAAATGATAAAAATATAACATACATAAGTGTTTCTCTAACCTCATTTAAAAATCCAAGCTCTGGTTATGCATGGTTATGAGAAAACTTATAATTTAAGTTGTGACTGGCCTCATTTAAAAATCCAAGATCTGGTTATGCATTGTCAGTGTGCTCTTAAATAAAAAAAGGAAATGAAAATAACTTGAAATAAATAAATTTGTATGAAATTCTCCTCTGTGTATAATAACAAGCCTATCAATCCATATTCTAACTTGTGAAATGTGTGGATATTTTATGACGTATTATGATTTGTTGATTGATAGCTACTAGGATTTGAGATTATTCGATTTTTTCACTTAAGTTGAACTTATAAACGTAGTCCAAATACATCACTGTTTTTGTGTTTCAATTTTAAAAAGATTGTTTTGAAAAAATTGGAATCCATATTTTTATAACTATTCCACTACAACAAAATGACCCTATTACAACGGTGGAACACCGTTGTAATAGGGTTTTTACAACGGTGGGCAAACCGTCGTGTCTTAAGAAGTTGTAATAGCCTAATATCTTTTACAACTTTTCTGCACTGTTGCAAGACCGTTGTAATATGTATATTTTACAACTTTTTTCCACCGTTGTAATAAGTTTATTACAACAGTTATGCACCGTTGTTGTTTTAATTTTTACATTTTATTACAATTTTTATATTTTACAATTGTAATATATCCACAAATTATATACATATTACTAATAAAAGAATTCATTGCAGAACATATTATCTACAAAACTGAAAATATCAAACAAACTTAAACCATGAACCAAAACAATATATTATTAATTTCAAACTCATCATTTTTTTTACATAATACATTGACAAAACTGAAGATACAAAGACTTTATAACAGTTCTAACTTTCTTCTGCTCCTGTTAATCTCCTTGTGCTCCTTTTTCTCCTTAATATCCGTTCCTAAGAAAGAAATTATCAAACTGTTAGTGCTGCAGTATAGATTTATGCATGTAACAAAAATTGGAAAAATGTGAGTGCACAAAATAAACAGCTAATACAATGCATTCAAACCATTATATACGTAAATAACCTGACCATTATATACAATGCATGTAACGTTGGATGATTCATTTTGTTATATACAATGCACTGAAAAGCTTTGCCGCGGCAAAGCTATGCAGTGCAATCACTTTGCCGCGGCAAAGCTTTGCAGTGCAAAGCTTGTTGCGGCAAAGCTTTGCACTGCTACTTGCAGTGCAAAGATTTGCTGCAGCAAAGCTTTGCACAGCAAAGCTTTGCGGCAACAAAGCTTTGGCAAAGCTTTGCACAGTGTGCAAAGCTTTGCACTGTAAATAGCAGTGCAAAGCTTTGCCGCTGCAAGCTTTGCACTGCAAAGCATTGCCGCGGCAAAGCTATGCACTGCAAAGCTTTGCCGCAGCAAAGCTATGCAGTGCAATCACTGCATAGCTTTGCACTGCAAAGCTTTGCCGCAGCAAAGCTTTGGCAAAGCTTTTACATAGCAAAGCTTTGCACTGCAAATAGCAGTGCAAAGCTTTGCCGCAGCAAAGATTTGGCAAAGCTTTTGCACGGCAAAGCTTTGCGCTGCAAATAGCAGTGCAAAGCTTTGCAATGCAAAGCTTAGGCAAAGCTTTGCAAGCTTAGGCAAAGCTTTGCAGTGCAATCACTGCATAGCTATGCCGCAGCAAAGCTTTTTTGCATATTCATCAAGTTTATAAGCAAAATAGCCTCCTGTGCCTAGAATTAGAACACAAAATGCACAGACAAACCAAAATAAAACTTGCAAGAACAGATCACAATAATCCCAAGCAGCAAAACCATAGAACCACAAGGCTGCAAAACCATAGAACCACAACAAACCCTTCGAAACTTCCTCAAAACCAACAACCAACTAACAGTTCCTCAAATTCCTCGATAACTCAATAAACCAATTCCAAAATCCACTCAACAAGCAAAGAACCCATCGAAAAAAGCAAAATAGACATACCGTAGCAGTGCAAAGCTTAATTCGTATCACACCCAATACGAAATCATATCTGAAATCAGACAATCTGATGGTCGAACTATAGATCTAACCCAATACGAGCCCCATGGTTCTGAAATCACATGAATCGAAATATAGATCTAACCCAAATTAAACAAACAAAATATTACAGCTAATTTAAAACGAGTAAAAAGGAGAAACTTAGCTTAATTCGAGATCGCTCGTCGTGAAGGCTCGGGGGTTGGCTGGCGATGGCCAAACTGGTGGTCTGTGGGGGTTTAGGGTTGATGGAGAATCATTGAGGAGGTCGAAGGGGTAGTTGCGAAGTCGGTTATCTCGTGTTACGGAGGAAGAAAAGGGGATCTAGGGTTTTTCTTCAATTCGGTTTTGAGAAATTTGTGAGGCGGCTTGAGTGAATGAAGGGGGTTACGATGGAATTAGGGTTATAAGGGATGGCGGGTCGTGTACGTTTGGTTGGGCCGACGGATCATAAGGGTAAATATACTTATTAATAGTATTAGATATTACTTTTTGTTATTAGTTATTACCTATTAATGTTACATATTAAATATTACTTATAAATGAAATATTAAATGTTAAATATTGATCATCAAACATTTGATGTTAAATATTAAATTATAAATAATGACGTGTATAAGTTATTATCAAGAAAAACCAATTATAAAAACCCTTTATTACAAATGTCGAGAAAAATCAATTTTTATAAATTTGTTATTGCAATTGTCGTCTATCGAACGTTGCAAATATTTAGTTAATTGTAATATGGTGATTAATTTTGAATTATTAAATATTTTGTTACATATTGATTATTTATTAAATTTATTTTTTATAGTTATTATTAGTTAATAATTATTAAATTAAAAAATTACGTTCATCATAGATTATAAACTAATTGGTACATCTTAAAAAAAACATACTTGAACCTCACACGCAAATACATGTGAACTCCAGACAGATGAATTATTTGTAAATTATTAATTAATTAAGTAATATTTATTTGTTTACTTATTATTGATTATTAATTATTACTTACTAATTAGTTATTAATTAAATGTTAATTATTAATTAGGATTATTTCATATTAACAATAGTTATTATTTAACTTTTACTTATTTCTACTTAGTTATAATCGAGTAATAACTATTAAAAGCTTATAATGTATATGTCACCTAAATATTAATTAATAAGCAGTTAACATTAACTATTAAACATTAATTACCACTTATTAACTATTAATTATTTAATAAATATTATTGATTCCTAAGTTTATTATTAATTATTAATTATTATTAAATATTAATATAATTAGTTATTAAATATAGATATTATAAACATGAAGTTTGTAATGGGCATCTATTACAACAAACAAAACAAAAAGTTGTTAAAAATATGTTTATTACAACTTTAGGGAATGCCACCATTGTAAAAAACCATTTATTACAACGGTGTTTTTACCACCGTTGTAAAAAACCATTTATTACAACGGTGTCTTTACCACCGTTGTAAAAAACCATTTATTACAACGGTGCGTTTACCACCGTTGTAAAAAACCATTTATTACAACGGTGCTTTTACCACCGTTGTAAAATTAAAGTTGTAATATGGTGTTTTTGTTGTAGTGTTCCCATTTTAATAAATTTCATCATAAATCCATCATTCTCAAATGTGAAATTTTGTCACTGATTCTTAGAATATTATGATTTTTGTTTGATTTATTGAGATTTATGGTGAACATTTCTCTCTTAAGCTGATGTTTCTAGTCATATTACCATCGCTATTTTAATGTCTGTATCCTTTTGATGATAACAAAAGGGGGAGAATGGTTAAGATTTTTATTAATGAGTGAATATTTTATAAATATTTTTACTATTGAAAAATCATTCGATTCACTCATGCACATATCTAGGGGGAGTTTAGTTGTAGGGGGAGCATACATTTAGGGGGAGTTCCACAATTCACAAACAAACACATCTACTATATTCAAAATCTTAATATTTGTTTGTCATCATCAAAAGGGGGAGATTGTTGTATATAACGCTATTGTATACACAATTATATAATTTTTGTTTGATGATAACAACCAAATATATATTACTACAAATGTGTTTGTAATCGTACTGTTATATCACATCACATATAGAAATATAATATTTATATTTAAATAAAATACTACTGGACAAGAATTTAAATATTCAAACAGTATTTTATTAAATATAATATTTTATTTCAATATTTCATACAGTATATATTTTATACTCCTCTATTTGTACATTTCACTGATATATATTACAGTACAATCATTTTCACTCATACAGTGCTCCTCACTACAAAAACACTCACTCACTCACTCATTCAGTTTACAGCACATATTTATATTCAGACACTTCATTGACACACTCATATACAGTCTCCTGGTCTTCTGTCCTCTACCAGTCAACACTGTCAGTCCAGTCATCATCTGCTTACCTGTCATATGAAACAAAAACACACAGTAGACTGCAATAGGAATAAAACCGAATACATGCAAATATAAATTTAGTTTAAATTTTACTTGCCTCAGAATTTCGGTGTGTTTCTCATCATTTTTCATGACTTGATCTTATATGTGAATATAGCACGCGCACGATATATGTATACACACACATGTGTATGTATATACACATATTACATTGCGTGGACATGAAAATCATTCAGGATGGACTGCATGTACACACGTGCATAAATATACACGTTTGCACTGCCTCGCTAATCAAAATGTTACGAGCAACTGAGGAGAAGCCGCATGGAAAAACTCGACTCAGTGCAACATGTCATGGACAGTGCAACAATTCAGCCCAAACATTCTTTCAAAACAGCATGTCAATATACAAGTGAACACAATGCAGCAATGATTTAAAATGATCGAGTCATGGTTAAGTAAAGTCAAGGCTCATGCACATGACAACTCAAACATGATTCAGAAAATATGTTTTAAGCCAACATACAAATAGAGCATCATATACAAACATATATACACACACATTTGTGTATATATACACGTATGTACACAGTTTTAAAGAGTAGGCAACAAATGATGGTGTACAAGTATGACAAAATAGGAAGGAGCCAACATACGTGCATGAATAGGTGTGTACAAAATTATTCATATATACAAGGCATAATCAGCATTCATGAATGGATGTATTCTTTCAAATGTCGAGCATGGTGGCGGATCACTTTGGTTGAAGAAGTTCAGGTCAAATTGCAAATAGCAGAATAGCAATCCCAAAACAAAGTGCCAACATGAATGATTCAGCATGCATGTACAAAAGTTCAACACAGCAGCAAGATCAAGCCAGATTGGTGAAAACATGGTGTAACTACATGCAACAACAAACACACCTAGGTTCATGACAAATGGACGAGACAGTTTAGAATGCAACAGTAGAAGATTCGTTCAACACATGCGTATATGCACCAGCATGGAACTCGACATGGGAACATGAGTCATAGTTACTTGCAAGTTAATACAGCAAAGCAAATGAATGTGCATGGTGGAGCTACACAACATGAACTGGTTTAAGGCCGGATGAATACACAAACCAGGTTCAAGAATTCATGGACTCTAATTTAAGTGAGCATGAGCACGACATGAAAATATTTAATTGGTTTCCAGAATTGAGTATGCAAGTTTGGCAAGCAAGAAATAAGTGAAGAGTTTCTAGCAAGAAATCATTTCCAGAAATCACAAAAGCATGAATGATTCACAAGTTTTTAGCAAGCTCAATATTTGGTAGAGAATCATTGAAAGGAAAGAAATAAAATCTGCATTGTTGGCATATGTTATTCATGGATATCATTTTTGATTTTCTTTGCCAAAGTTTACAAATATGCAGGAGTAGACTAAAATCACATTCAAATTTTATTCCAGAAATGATCCTCTCAATTTAAATCGGCCACAAGAAATTTCAGAAATCACAAGGCTTATTTTTGGCAAGAAAATATTTAGCAAGATTTTTTTTAAATTATGCAAGCATTTTTTTTTGGCAACATTTAAAAGAGTATTCATGTCTTGAAAACAAACACGCAAGCATTTCAAAGAAATCAATTTCTATAGATTTCCAATTCATGAGACAACAATTAAATATTTCCAGTTTTCATATGATATATTCGGCAATTATTCATCACAAATCAATCACGAATTTTCCACAATCAACGCAGAGCAATCAAAAGAAGAAACCGCAAAAATCAGAGCAAGCCACATATTGAAATCAGAGAGATGTTAAGGATTTTATAATCCTATAAATACCGATTCATCATCGGCTTTTTAAGGGATCGAAAACAAGAGCAAAAAATTCAAAGAGCATACGAATTTAAATTCAGATTTACTCACATCGTTTTTTCGATCGCCATATCACAAATCGAAGAATTACATAGCCACAAAGACTTGATCATCAGAGAAGTTATCATCATTAATTCCAGCAAGCCATCGATTCGATTTGGGAAATCAAAAGGAAACCCTAGATTTTTCATCACCACCATTTTTTTTCACAAAGCAAAGAGGATCGGGGAAAAAAAATGTGGATGCAATAAACAAGTGGGCCGGCCATTTTTTCTTAAGGGCTAAAAAAAGGGGAGAGCTTATTTGTTTAGTTTAATTAAGGGTTTTTCTATTTTTTTTATATTTTTTTTGTAATTTAGGTTGTAAAACGATTCGAACAGGTTCTAGAGTCTGTAAAATTCTAGGAATCTAGTTACGGTGTTTAACTGGCAGCTTACTAGAGTCTGTAAAACTAGGGAAAATCTGGCCTAGGGGATATAGGTCAGTCTAGGATTTTGAGCGTAGGACTAGAATAGAAGCGAGGGGTTCGCGAGTTTACATGGTCTTGTAAGCAGGATCTATTCTATTACCTAGTAGAAACCTTTGGAATGCAGCAGTAGGCAGGGTTTTGCCGAAGCTGGGTATCTCTATGTGTTATTTACTTTCTGCATTTTTATTTCTGCTGCTTTCTGTGATCTGTTTATTATTTTAATATCCTGTAATTGTTGAACTCGGCGAATTATTGTAATAAACCCTATTCACCCCCCTCTAAGGTTAATCTAGATCCAACAAAGCAAATCTGTTAAATCTGTGAGCTTAAGTAAACCTGTTAAATTTGTGGGGTTAAGAAAACCTGTTAAATCTATGGCGTTATGTGAACCTGTTAAATCTGTAAGGCTTAGCCTGAAATCCTAGTTAATTTGTGGCACAAGCTTAGGGGTTTGGTTTGTGTCATCTGTTGTTTGGGACCCATATCAGTCAGTATCCCTTTGCGGTTTCAAATAGGGACCCCGCACTAGGTAGGGGTCAGGGCATGCTTTACTAAACTGATAGTAAAAGGTTCATCTGAAAGGGGAGGTGTATAGGCACACTCCAGAGAAGTCATGAGCATGCATGGATCTCATTGGGGAAAATAAGATGTTGTAGCACCAGTAAATAGGTCCGTGTTCTACTGTTAGTTGCCACTATAGGGAATGATACACCCTACTGTGGGGCTGGCATAAGGTATTTACACATTAAGGAGTCGATCACTTGGGTAGTAATTAGGGTACATCTAGTCCTGCTATTATATTTCTGTTGAGGTAACACCTGTCATTTCTGTTGGTAACACCCGTCATTTCTGTTGGGGTAAAACCTATTATGTAACTAGTGTACACCTAATATTGCCATTATGTTTTTATTGGGATAGTTATGTTATTATGTTCATGTTGGGTAATTGGGGTAACACCTTAGCCTGTCATTGATCATGTTATACTAGTATTGGTGTAAAGAGAAGTAAGTTAGATCTATCTTGGGATATAATTTAGAAGCATAACTTAGTCCATATTATCCTGCTTATCCTGTTTATCCAGTTTATGCCAGCTATGTTACCATTATCTCTCATCAAATTTTATTTACTTGTCTTGATGCCTTTATTTCTTCACATGCTAGAATTCACTGGACTCACCAAACTTTATGTCTGAACCTTTTTGTTTCCCTTCTTTCTTTCCCCCCAGGTTCTCAGGGTGGGAACGCTCAGTCGTGATTATGACTTTACATATCTGTACTCTGATGGTTTTAGTATAAGGCAGCTCTTTTGGCATGAGGTTCTTGGTTTTAGTATATTAGCTTGATGTTGTTACTGGTATTGAGACTACATTGTTTTTCTGTTGAATAATGAAATTTTATTTCCACTACTATTTTTATATATTTGTCTTGTGAGATTCTGTTTCTGTTTACCTATAATGCTAACTTAATGCATTTTGATAAAGAGTGACATTTACGGACGTGGGGTGTCACATTTGGTATCTCAGCTAAAGGTTACAAGATCGGAGAAAATTATTTGGAAATTGTTTTCAAAAATAAAAAAAAATCAAAATAAAATGCCTATTTTTGGAAAAAAATACATATCCCTTAAGGCTATATAAAATATCTTTTTGATTCTATGTTTGAATCCCTTTTCTTCTCCTTTCAGCATGTCTTGGGCACCTAATCTTCCTGAAGGCGTGGCCCTACCGGCATGGTTCCGTAGGTATCTAGAGGCTACGGTACCTACCAGAGTCCCAGATGCCCCACCTCCAGCTGTAGCCGAAGCAGCTCAAAATTCTAGTCTAGCCTTTTTTAAGCTTTGCAAAGACTTTTGCACATTGGGTGGAAAGACTTTCCGTGGTTTCGAGAGTTATCTTGAGGTGTGCAATTGGTTACGGGAGACCGAGAGTGTTTTCGATCTTTTCGAGTTTGATGACCATAGGAAGATATAGTTGGCCGCATAGCAGCTTAAGGACGAAGCTCCGTTTTGGTGGGAGGTGACACATGTAGGATGTCTAGTAGATACTTGAAAAGACTTCTGATAGAGATTCGAGATGAAGTTTCTTTCTCAAACAGAAGAGAGTATGCAGATGGAGAGATTTTTGGTTCTTAAGCAAGGGAATATGTCTGTCAAAGAGTATGTCAATAAGTTCAATCAGTTGGCAAGATTTGGTCTTGAATTGGTGAATACCCCGCACGAGAAAGCTTTAAGGTTTGCGAGAGGATTAAATAAACCCCTCAGAGGATTGACATTATCGCATATACCGATGGGGGCAACTTTTGAAAAGCTTATTGACATGGCCTTGATGCACGAAGACGGTAAGGATGGGAAGAAAGAGGTTAAGACCGAGGAGGTGCAAAACAAGAAAGTGTGGCCCAATAAAGGAATGCAAAAGAAAGGTAGAAAGCCTGACAAGGCTCAGACCAAGAAGGAAAAGAGAAGCCATGGTTGTGGGAACTTGGGTCAGTTGGTTAAGGATTGCAGAAAGAGGAAGGGGGCTTGCTTCAACTGTGGTGAAGTTGGACACTTTACTAAGGAATGCCCGAGGAAGCAAGGACAGGGACAAAGAAAAGGATCTTCTGGAGAGCAGGTGCATGATCTTGAGGCTAGTGGACCAGACAGAGGTAGGAAAGTTACTATCGAAGGTTTGATTTCCCTTTGCGATTATCCTATTAGGACTCTTTTTAAATTCTAGCGCTTCTCACTCTTTTATATCTGATTATGTGGTGGAGTCTCTGCACCTTAATACTAGTATTGTTTCTGACCCCGTTATGGTCTCAAACCGCATAGGAGGTACGACTCATCTGTCTATGATATGTCGGGGTTTGAGGATATCTGTATTAGGCATCGAGTTTGAGTGAGATACGTATATGCTTGGTTTTATGGGCTATGGTCTGATTTTAGAGATGGATTGGCTAGCCATGTTTGGTTCCATTCTAGACTGTGAGATGAGAGTCATTATGATTGTGATGTGCTATGGAAGAACTCTCGAGATTTCGTGTGACCCACGGGGGTCGGTTATGCTCAGCTTTCTAGATTCGCTTGATGCTCCTGTCGATGATTTGCAATCTGTAACCATAGTCTGTGATTATCCGAATGTTTATGATGAGGTTGGAGGTTTACCTTTGAGGCATGGGATAGATTTCCGGATTTACCTAGTGGATAATGCGAAGCCAGTGGCATTGTCTGTGCGCCATATGGATCCTAGAGAAAGGAGGGAGCTTAGCAAGCAAGTAGGGAAATTACTTGAGAAGGGGTTTATTAGGAGAAGTATATCAGAATGGGGGACTCCAGTCGTCTTCATGACCAAAGGGGACGGCTCATTTTATCTATGCGTGGATCATAAGGAGTTGAATAAGCTCACCGCGAAGAATAGGCACCCACTCCTGAGGATTGACGATCTGTTTAACCAGCTTGTTGGCGCATCTGTTTTCTTGCAGTTAGATTTGGCCATGGGGTTTCATCAGTTAAGGGTGGCCGTGGATAGTATATATAAGATTTCTTTTATAACTCTAGATGGTTTCTTTGAGTGACTAGTCGTGCCTTTTGGGTTGACTAATGCACCCGCGTATTTTGTGGATCTAATGAGTAGGGTGTTTAGGGCGTTTGTGAATAAATTTGTGGTGATCTTTGTGGATGACATCCCGATATTCTCGAAGAGTGAATAAGAATATGCCCTACATTTGGGAGAAGTTTTGAGGTCTCTCAGAGCACATCAGATTAAAGAGAAATTCTACAAGTGTCACTTTTGGAGAAAAGAAGTAAGGTTTTTAGGGCATGTGGTCTCCAAGGATGTGATAGCCGTGGATCCCGCGAAGGTGGTTGCAGTTCAAGATTGTAAGGTTCCAAAGAATGCAACATAGGTAAGGAGTTTTCTTGGTTTGATGGGCTATTATTGAAAGTTTATCAAGGACTTTGCAAAGATATCAGCCCCACTCACCCGTTTGACGAAGAAGAACTTGACCTTTTCTTGGAGCATAGATTGTGAGGATGCTTTCCAACGGTTGAAGAGGGTTCTGATAACAACCCAAGTTTTGAAATTGCCTGATGGTAATAAGGTGTTTACAGTATACACCGATGCCTGTGGCACAGTGCCTGGTGCCGCCTTGATGCAAGAGGGGAGGGTAGTATGCTACGGTAGTAGACAATTGAGAATTCATGAAAGGAACTACCCTACCCATGATTTGGAGTTGGCTGCTACAGTGTTGCGCTTAAGACTTGGCGACATTACCTACTTGGTGAAAGGTTTGAGTTATATACAAATCATAAGTCGCTCAAATATCTGTTCTCGTAGAAGGTTCTCAATTTGAGACAGCAAAGATGGATGGAGTTCCTAGCGTCCTATGGCTTTGAGATAGATTATACCCTTGGCAAGGGTAATGTAGTAGCGGACGCATTGAGTAGGCAGAGAATGAACTTGAGTCATCTATTAGTAGAGAGGTGGAGCTTAGAGTACATATCGGCCTTGTATTTTAGGCCATCTACGAATCTTGCACTTAGTTTGTGGCATCTTTAGAGGTGCGACCTAATCTTATTGGTCATATAGGATCTTCGCAGCGAGAGGACCCACAGGTAGCAGACATCTTGGATAGGCTCAGTAGAGGGGAGACCTCTAGTCACCTTAGTAGGAATTCTGTGGATGATAGAGGGTGACTACGATGAGAAAGAAGGTTATTTGTTCCCCGAGTAGAAGGTTTGTTGAGGGTAGTCCTTGAGGAAGCCCATCATTCTAGGATGACTATCCATCCTGGCGGCGATAAGATGTATCAGGACATGAAGAGGGTTTTCTTTTGGGTTGGGATGAAGAAAGATATAGCGGAGTTTGTAGCTCGATATCTAGTTTGCCAGCAAGTAAAGGCTGAACAAAAGAAGTCTGGAAGATTGTTTCAGCCTTTCGGATGTCCCATAATGGAAGTGGGAGAGCGTCTCTATGGATTTCATCAATGGTTTGCCTAGGTCGAGAAGAGGCAACACCAGTATTTGAGTTATAGAGGACATGCTTACTTAGAGCGCTCATTTCATTCCTGTTAAGAGCAAGAGGATAGCGACATGGTTTGGCATTAGTTTATCTTCGATAGATAGTCCATCTACATGGTGTTTATCCTAGTATAGTAAGTGATCGTGACCCCATCTTCACTAGTTGAGTTTCGGAAGAGTTTGCAAAAGGCATTATGTACACAATTATGTTTGAGCATGACATATCACCCTCAGACCGATGGACAGACTGAGAGGGTAAATAGGGTTCTTGAGGATCTTTTGAGACTGTGTATCCTAGATTTCGGAGGAACTTTGGAGGAGCATCTCCCATTGGACGACCTTGCAGATCACCGACTTGTTGGTAGGAGTTTATGGATAGGCTTCTACTTGGACCTGAGATGGTTAGGGAGATTTCAGAAAAGATTGATATTATCCGCCAACGTATGAAGACAGCTTAGGATTGGCTGAAGTCCTATGCAGATAAGAAAAGGACTGATATAGAGTTTACGGTAGGAGACATGGTTTTCACCACAGTATCGCCTCTGAGGAATGTAGTTCGCTTTGGATCTATAGGGAAATTAGAGCCAAGATTTGTAGGGCCATTTCACATAGTAGAGAGGATAGTTCGAATGGCCTATAGGGTGAGACTACCAGAGAGGTTGGCAGGTGTTCATGACGTTTTTCACATTTCCCATTTGCAGAAATGTCTTCACGACACGGAAGAGGTGGTAAATCGAGCACGCTTGAGGAAGTAGAGTTGGAGAAAGAGGCAACGGTTAGACAAGTTCCTACCCGTATACTTGGATCGGAGGTTAAGAAACTGCATAACAAAGAGATTAGGTTGGTAAAAGTGCAATGGGGAGAAGATCGCAATGATGCAACTTAGGTGACTGAAGACAAGATTCGCGTTTCGTACCCTTTTCTTTTTGAGGGTATGTTCTTAACTTCTTTTTCCAGGCTTTTATTTGTACTTGCTTCTATCATTCGACAATATCCTATCGATCGAATCTTCGACCTTTAGGTAGAAACCAATGGGTGTAGACATGTGTTTGAGATATGTAATGATTGATGAATGCAAGTGGATGCAAGTGTTTGCTCGTGGATGCATATACACGCATTAGGCACTAAATCAGCTCAAACACTCTCATACTACATATAGATGTGTGTGCATTTCAGTTTTGATGGATGAAAATGGTTGACTCATCACATGGATATTGCATATTGGTGGATGATTGTACACACATGTAGAACTTAAATGATATATTACGGTCCTTTTGCATATATTTTGGATACATGGCACCGACATATTGCATTAAGGAAGTCGACTAAATCGGGAGACCGCTTGATTTTCGCATTAGTACAGGGACATATACACACAACCTACGCATATGTTCATAGAAGCATTAGAAATCCCTAAGGACAATGGATGCTTGTGGATGACGGATGAGTACATGATTGTAGGGGGATGTAATAAACATTATTATTGACTTAGAGATTTCAGGGACAAAATCCTTTTAAGCAAAGGAGAATATAACACCCCGTGATTTAATGAATATTAATTATAAATTAATGACAATAAACTAAATAATACTTAATTGAATATTAGGAATTAAGTAAAATGGACTGCACGATTGCGTTTTCTCGGAATTCTGGTTTAGACAGACTCCGAGTTTGCGTAAAACAGACATCATATAAAAAAGTTATGAAGGTTAGAAGTTTGTATACACATAAGGAGTCATATGTATAAACATATTTCAAATAAATTCAAAAGAGACAAAGCGGGGTAGGTTACGTGGCAACAGGCTGGTGTAGGATGACCCACACTAGGCTTGGGTCGACTAAAGTACCGATGGGTCGACGCAAGTGGTAGGTGGGTCGACCCACCCCTGATCTGGGCAGATACGTTGGCTGTTTCTAGACTGTTTTATATACCTAGTTCATTATTTTATTGAATGGTTAATTTAAAAATATAAAATCTATCGGTTAAGGATTGTCTTGTGAATTCTATATAAAGGCATGCACTCCTATCAAATCAATTACACTTCTTCATTCTTCTTCCTCAAACTTCTATTCTAAAAATTTAAGATGAGGATAATGAGATGTTGCCGCAACCGGGATTGAATCAAGACAATTCTTATTTGATTTATACAAGTTTATCTTCTACAACATCAGCATATTATCTTTTGTTCTTTAGATCCAATCTCCGTGAGTTCAAGTTACTTTTAGATATGAAATTTAACTGTAATCCTGACAGGTTAATAAACCTGAATCGGAGACTGTGCTTGTTAATTAATTGATTCATATCTAAACATTTTTCCTATAATTACATGTATTTTTCTGTATCCCGATTCTGCTGTTCAGTTATTACTATATGCCTATTTATTTTCTTCTTCCTCTCTTTTCGCTTTTTTATTTTATAAGTCTAGGTTACGTTCGAGCCTAGGCCAATCTCACTGAGATATACGTACGAATGAAATTGGGATACTTGGGGAATGAATTGAAAGGATAATGAAAGAGGGAAATTTGGGGCATATCATATACTATAGAATATGACTGTTAAACTTGTGGGGTTAAGTAAGTAAACCAGTTAAATCTGTGCGGTTAAGTAAACTTGTTAAATCTGTGGGGTTAAGAAAATCTGTTAAATCTATGGAGTTATGTGAACCTGTTAAATCTGTAAGACTTAAGCCAAAATCCTAGTTAATTGGAGGCACATGCTTAGAGGGTTTCGCTTGTGTAATCTGTTGTTTGTGACCCATAGCAGTCAGTATCCTTTTCTTCTATCAAATAGGGACCCCGCACTAGGTAGGGGTCAGGGCACGCTTTACCGAACTGATAGTAAGAGGTTCATCTGAAAGGGGGTGTGCGGGCGCATTCCAACGGAGTCATGAGCGTGCATGAGTCCAATTGGGGAAAATAAGCAGCTGTAGCACCGGTAAATAGGTCTGTGTCCTACTGTTAGTTGCCACTTTAGGGAATGATACACCCTACTGTGGATCTGGCACATTGTATTTACACAATAGGGAGCCGATCGCTTGGGTAGTAATTATGGTACATCTAGTCCTACTGTTATATTTCTATTAGGTAACATCAGTCATTTCTGTTGGGGTGACACACTTCATTTCTGTTGGGGTAAAACCTATTATGTAACTAGAGTACACCTAATACTGCCATTATGTTTCTGTTGGGATAATTCTGTTATTATGTTCTTGTTGGGTAATTAGGGTAACACCTAAGCCTGTCATGATCCTGTAATACTAGAATTGGTGTAGAGAGAAATAAGTTAGATCTATCTTGGGATATAATTTAGAAGCATAACTTGGTCCATATTATCCTGTTTATCCTGCTTATCCAGTTTATGCCTGCTATATGTTACTATTGTTAACCCCATTGTGAAAATGCGCTTTAGAATTAAGAAGTGCATACGAACGCTGACTAGCGGCTTCGATAATTAATACGTAAAAGCTTTTGCAAACGTACATAATAGATTTTGGGGTGCGACCTAAGCAAGGTCGTCGGCACGTGGTAGTAGAACAAAGAAATGGGCACAAGGTCATGAAGAATGACCATAAAATACTCATGATGTTCAAACGTTTTCAGACCGCATGCTGGACATTTTTATACCGCAAGTCATTGTGCATATTAATGCTAGATCGTACCTAACAACGAGCTAAACATTTATATCAGCATGATCATTTGAAAACAGGTCCTTGGTCTGCTTTACACATGAGTTCGTTAGTACACGAAGTGCATAGAACATGATGCAACAAAGATATTTTACAAAATATGTTTTAGGTAGTTCCTGGAAGGGGCAGTTTAGTGCATTAATTTTAGACCATGAATTAAAGTACAGATCACTGGTGTAATAAAGTGCCTGATAAATAAGTAGTAGTTGCTGATACGTGGTGCTAGCTGAATGCATGGACCGTGTATTGAAGAAAAATAGGTCGGTTGCATTTCTTAGGAAAAAAATTGGGTCATAGTTAACGACCTAAGGTGTTATACATCGGTTGCATGCAAGGGGAAAACGTGATTCAGTGCCAAGATGTTCACTAAGGATAAGCAATGACACCAGGTCGTCATGTGTGAATATACGATGCGAGTATAGATCTTGAATGCATAACAATCTCAGCAAGTAACACGTGGCACGAGTTCATGTGGAGATAAAACACATATTTGGACTGTTAAATAAATGGGATGACAGTTGTAAAGCCTTAGATCGTGGGGCACTCCATATTTTGGTTCGCAATTTCTCATTTAGGTCATTACATTTCTTTTAGGTCGTGCCCATTCTTTTTAGCCCGTAAATGATTTTATGTCGTGCAAGCTTCTAGGTCGCCAATTGGAATGGAGGACGTTGGCAAGTTAAGACCATTGGAGGCGTGCCAGCTGTAAAGAAAGTATGCCAGTTGTTGACAACTCTTAAAAGCACGAATTGTTTAATACAAAAGATGCCAAATACAAATTAAGTTGGTGTAGCAATGTTTAGACCACATAAATGTTTTAGGACGTAAGGCATTGCTTAGGTCATGTGAGAAAATTTTAGGTCGTTGGGCTTTCACGAACTGTACGCATAATTCCATTATGTTTAGGTCATGGAAGTATGCCTTGGATTGTCTAGACCATGATAGGTCGTTGCATGTTATTTCGTTACATGTGATTTAGACCGCAACTCCTTTTTAGATTGTGGATATATTTTTTGGTCACTGGGTGTAAAGAGAGGCATGTTGGACCGCCAACCATATGCCAACCGTATGCCAACCACACGCCAACCAAGCGCCAACTACACCACGTCATATAATTACGACATTGCCACTCGGTCCAAATACCACCTATAAATACCCCACTTCTCAACCATTTTGGGGGGATTCCATTGCCACGAAGTGCCGCCAAATCATTTCTCCATTGCTCCAAGCTCTCTCTAAGTTCCATTAATGGCCGCATAAACTCAATCCATCTTCTTCCATGAACACTTGGATCAAGCCTCCTCCTTCCTCCATTAGAGATCACTCGAAGCTCAAATCAAGCTCTCCAATCTTCATTCAATCCTCTCTCAAGTCTAGATCTATCATCTTCAAGTCTAGATCTATCATCTCCAAGCCTAGATTTATCATCTCCAGGACTAAATCTATCATCTCCATGCCTAGATCTAACACAAATTCTCCATGGAACCAAGGTAGATCATCTAAATTTCTAAGTGATTGAAGATCTACACTCCAACCGCCATTAATCAAGAGATCTCATCCATTCCTCCACGAATTCAAGTGTAATCTAGATCTAAAGAGAGAGATGAAAAAAATGAGCGAATTCATGTACTTTATAACCTCAAATGCAATAATAAAAATGATATTCAAAGTGGACGTAGATCCAAATTGATCGAACCACTATAAAAATCCATTGTTCTCTACTTTTTACTTTGATTTTGTGTTTGTGGCTCCATAATCTCTAATTATACCATTTGGTGAAGTGCATCTAAAGCACCTTTGGTGTTGTGACCATTTTTGGTTTCAACATTTGGCGCCCACCATGGGGACACGTTTACATTCTCAAGCTTAAGAGCCTTGTCTGAGATCATGTCGAAATATAAGAAGACTAATAGCAAATCCGTTGGAGAAACCGACAACGTTGCTAACAACGAAGCTACTCCACAAACCAATCGTCTCGAAGTTGGTCAAAATCCCATAAGTGGAGCTTGCATCACAAAAGGCGAATTGGACACGATGGTTACCAACATAAACCAACGAATGGATTCTTCTACCAAAGTGATGATGGAAAAGCTTGACGCTATCCTCAATGCCCGTCCCAATCCTGCCCTTCATTGAGTCCAAGTCAACCTTGACGAAAAGGAAGACTCATCCGCTTCTAATCAAAATCACCACAATGACGTGGAAGACGCTGAAGGCTGGGCAAACAACGAAGACGGAGCCAGCATCAAAGACCCCAAGCCAAGAGCTAAAAGTCGTTCCAATCGAAACACTCAAAAGGTTGCTAGTCCCACATAAAGGGCACTTCCTCGATTTTTAAACTACTATATATTGCCAAGGCAACAGTCCGGTAAAGAAGTCGAAGTCAGTCCTGTGGAACAACCCAACACTGAAGAGTATATCGCGGACATAATAGAAAAAATCATGAAAAAGAACCAAGCTCGCAATGATAATGATCGAGAATGGGATTTTTCTCCTAACAAAACCCTGTTTACTGATAGGGTACTTGAAGCAGAGTGTCCAAAGAAGTTCACTCCTACTCTGCCTCCGTACAATGGTCTTGTCGATCCTAACTACTTCCTGTTCTGGTATGAATGGCATATGAATGCAGCTAAAGAAACAGATGAGATGAGATGCACATACTTTCCTCTTTACTTAGAAGGTGCTGCGTCACTATGGTTCACAAAGCTACCACCTAAATCCATGTACCAGTTTTCTGACTTGACCAAAAAGTTCAAGGAGCAGTTCCGCCTGTATGATACAAAAGCCAAAGATGCTATAACACTCTCAACGATGGAGCATAATCTAGAGGAATCTGTTAAAGCCTTTCTCAGCCGGTTCAATGTTGCCTTGTCTAAAGTGAGGAATCCAGAGCTACACATAATCCTCATGGCTTTACTCAACGCTATAGATAAGAAAAGCGAGTTCGGAAAATGATTAAAAATAAAGGAACCAAATACGCTTGACAATTTCTATAATAAATCAGGAGTACATGAGAGTGGACGACGATCCTCCTACTAGCACAAGCACCATTGCCGAAGACAAGAAGAATATCAATGCTCATGTCAACCAACAGAAAACTCAGGGGAAAAAACGAACCAACGACAGGAACGACAACAAAGCTAATAAAAAGTCTCACCTTTATGATTCCTCAGAGCTAACTCCTCTGAACGATACTCCTGAGAACATCTACTCTGCCACAAAGGACGCAGAGGATTACCCGGAACCTCGTTCAATGAAGGTGACGAACAACATGGCCAAATCTGGGAAGTTCTACCGGTTCCACAATCAGCTAGGCCACAACACCAACGAGTTTAGGAAGCTAAAAGCACAGATCGAAGAACTAATCAGAAAGAACCGTCTGCAACAATATGTTAAAAAACCTAAAACTGCAACTCCACAGGGGCAAGGGACGTCAAACGGCCAACCCGGTCAAAACAACAAATCTCCTGAAGCCCCTCCAAAGCCATTCGTTTACCGATTACTAGTGGTGCTCTAATATCAATGGCTCAGAATAAGCGATCATCATCGCAACAACTTTATTTCATGCTTTACTTCTTGCTATGTTCTACTTTCTTGTAAAAATCTGTAATATTTTACATGCACTGTACTGAACACTAGCTATTATGAATAAAGCCCGCTTATCTTTGTAAATCTTTTACTTGCAAAATTTTCATAAAATTTGCTAACAGATGATTTCCTGTTGTAAGCAATCCAACAAGCATTTGCTCTCTTAAAATCCGACCAAGTGAGACAGCTCCAAATGAGTCAAACGATTAAGAAGAGCAGCAACCAACCACGGATCCAAAACCTCAACGAAAATTCCAAAGGTTCGTGGGAATTTGTGGTACGAAACGATGCGCGGGAGCTCGCTATGTGAGACGATGCACGGAAGTTCGTTGCACGGAGCGATGCAACCTCATCCCAAAGGTTCATGGGAATTCATGGCGCGAAACGATGCGTGGGAGCTTGCTATGCGAGACGATGCGCGACAGCTCGCTATGCAAGACGATGTGCGAGAGTTCGTTGCACGGAGCGATGCAACCTCATTCCAAAGGTTCGTGGGAATTCATGGTGCAAAATGATGCGCGGGAGCTCGCTATGTGAGACAATGTGCGGGAGTTCGTTGCACAGAGCAATGCAATCTCATCCCAAAGGTTTGTGGGAATTCGTGGCGCGAAACGATGCACAAAGCTCGCTATGCGGAAGTTCGTTACGTAGAGCGATGCAACCTCATCCCAAAGGTTCGTGGGAATTTGTGGCACGAAACGATTCGCGGGAGCTCGCTATGCGAGATGATGTGCGGGAGTTCATTGCGCGGAGCAATGCAACCTCATCCCTAATTTTCGCGGGAATTCGTTGCACGAAACGAAGCGCGGGTGCTCGCTATGCCAAACGAAGCATGGGAGTTCGTCGAGCGGAGCGATGCAACCTCGTCCAAATCTCGCGGGAGTTCACTCTGTGAAACGATGCGACAACCAAAAACCCTTTCCATATAGAAAGCAACCTCTTCATAGAAGAGATCAATGATGTTCAAAGAAGCTTATATTGTCAATTCAGTCGACAGGAAAAAACAGACGTTGGATTATAAACGGCTTCTCCAAAGTCGGGGAATCCAATGGAGTTTCCAATATCCAAACTAATCGACAAAGCGGGCGAATGTTGAGCCGCAAAAACACTTCATACAGTGAAGACTGATAATGACCTCCTAGGCGGGGGCACTGAATTCAAAGGCCATCCCGAGTAAGGGCATGAATATTAAAAGCTTCTCCAAGAAGAAGCAAAAGATAAATCACAGATACATATTTCCTAAATGAGAAATGTCGTACACCATCATATAAGTCGATTAAAACGATAACGTTTGAAATCCACAGTTGGCTTTGCTCGATTAGTTGATCTTAAGTGTTAATGTAAATTCGAATTAAAATGTTGTGTTTGCGCAATTAATAACCGACGAGTTTTAAACCGTTGGGTAAAACAGTCCTATGCAAACATTTTTATTCAATTCGAAATAAAATTCGCTATAAGACAATTTCTAGTCTGCTATCGATATGGACTGTAGGTGGTGAAAGTATAAGTGAAAAATTGTGTGAGTTCTTGTTTTACTTATAGAACAGGTAGTATGGACCATATAAATTCAAAACATGATTCGCTATAGCAACAAAAGCTACCCAACGCAGATCGCATTAACAACGTTCATTTCGAAGCCCGCATTTCTCGCAAGCAAAAAATACAAGCTTCGAGGGTTAAACGTTAACCCCGTTGTGAAAAGGCGGTTCAGAACTAAGAAGTGCGTACGAACGCCGACAAGCGGCTGCGAAAATTAATACGTAAAAGCTTCTGCAAATGTACATAATAGATTTAGGGGTGCGACCTAAGCAAGGTCGTCGGCACGTGGCTAGTAGAACAAAGAAAAGGGCACTAGGTCGTGAAGAATGACCATAAAATACTCATGACCTTCAAACGTTTTCAGACAGCATGCTGGACATTTTTATACTGCAAGTCATTGTGCATATTAATGCTATATCGTACGTAACAACGAGCTAAACATTTAGATCGTCATGATCATTTGAAAACAGTTCCTTGGTTTGCTTTACACATGGGTTCGTTAGTACACGAAGTGCATGGAACGTGTTGGATCAGCAAAGATATTTTACAAAATATGATTTAGGTATTTCTTGGAAGGCATGGTTTAGCTCATTAATTTTAGACCGTGAATTAAAGTATGATCACTGGTGTAAATACGTGGTGCTAGCTGAACGCATGGACCGTGTATTGAAGATAAATAGGTCGGTTGCATTTCTCAGGAAAACAGTTGGGTCATAGTTAAAGACCTAAGGGGTTATACATCGGTTGCATGCAAGGGGAAAACGTGATTCAGTGCCAAGATGTTCACTAAGGATAAGCAATGACAGCAGGTCGTCGCGTGTGTATATACGATGCGAGTATGGATCGTGAATGCATAAAAATCTCAGCAAGTCACACGTGGCACAAGTTCATGCGGAGATAACACACATATCTTGACTGTTAAATAAATGGGATGACAGTTGTAAAGCCTTAGATCATGGGGCACTCCATATTTTAGTCCGCAATTTCTCATTTAGGTCATTGTAATTCTTTTAGGTCGTGCCCATCCTTTTTAGCCCGTAAATGATTTTATGTCATGCAAGCTTCTAGGTCGCCAGTTGGAACGGAGGATGTTGGCAAGTTAAGACCATTGGAGCCGTGCCAGTTGTAAAGAAAGGATGCTAGCTGTTGACAGCTCTTGAAAAAACGAATTATTTAATACAAAAATGCCAAATACAAATTAAGTTGGTGGAGCAATGTTTAGTTCACATAAATGTTTTAGGACGTAAGGCATTGCTTAGGTCATGTGAGACAATTTTAGGTCGTTGGGCTTTCACGAACTGTACACGGAATCCCATCATGTTTAGGTCATGGAAATCATATGCCTGGGATAGTCCAGACTATGATAGGTCGTTGCATGTTATTTAGACTGCAACTCCTTTTTAGACCATGGATATATTTTTAGGTCGCTGGGTGTAGAGAGAGGCATGTTGGACCGCCAACCGTGTGCGAACCGTATGCCAACCATACGCCAACCATACGCAAACTAACCGCCGACTACACCACATCATATAATTACGACATTGCCACTCGGTCCAAATACCACCTATAAATACCCCTTTTCAACCATTTTTGGGGGATTCCATTGCCATAAAGTGCCACCAAATCATTTCTCCATCGCTCCAAGCTCTCTTCAAGCTCCATTAATGGCCACTTAAGCTCAATCCATCTTCTTCCATGAACACTTGGATCAAGCTTCCTCCTTCCTCCATTAGAGAACACTCGAAGCTCAAATCGAGCTCTCCAATCTCTGTTCAGTCCTCTCTCAAGTCTAGATCTATCATCTTCAAGTCTAGATCTATCATCTCCAAGCCTAGATCTATCATCTCCAGGCCTTGATTTATCATCTCCAAGCCTAGATCTAACACAAATTCTCCATGGAACCAAGGAAGATCGTCTAAATTTTTAAGTGATTGAAGATCTACACTCAAACTATAACACCCCACCTCCGCTAGGGTCACTCACAAAGGGAATGCACTAGTTTTGGTGGAGCATTATCTAGGTAAACATACACAGAGATATCACAAGACAGAACATAAATGAAACAGCGGAAGAAATTAAAAATCAAATCTTATTACTTTCAAGAAAAGAGTCAAAATCTCATATATCCAAAGTACAAGTTGCCCTTATTCCATTACATCAAGTTCTAAATAAAGAAGCATAAACTTAAAATAACAAAAGTAATTTATTCCCCAAAAATAGCAGACGTGCAGCCATAGCATAGCTCAAGACCAAACCGTACATGAGCTGACAGAAAGCAAGCTAAATCCAAGCTAAGAGCTAGAGTTTCCTCCCTGAGAACCTGGGGGAAGAAACGAAAGAAAAATAGGCGAAAGGAAACGGGTCAGTCATAAAGACTGGTAAGTCCAAGTGACTTTCAGCATAAAAACAGGTAAAGGTAACATGACATGTATAAACTGAAAGTAAACATAAGTATGATGTCAAGATGGATAAGATAGACTAAGATAACATGATAAATCAAGTACAGGTCAAGTATAGCATCGCATGTTCAAGGTTCGCTGCACCAACTGTACTAGTAGCCCAACCCATGTCAAGTATTAATCATGAAATGATCCCTTGGCCCAAAATCGTGAATGACCCATTACTAGGTCCAACGGAACGATCCACTAATCGATCGGCTCCCTACAAGTTCTAGCTCATTGTGTTTCTGTGTCATACGGCCCTATCACGAATGTAGTCACATGTGCTAGGTCCACCATAGGGTGTATCAAGCCCTATGGTGCCAACCACCGACATGAATCAAGCATGCATAGATAAACCTACTGATGCCCAATGCCTGCTTTTTCAACTCCGGACCACGTGCACGACCATAGCCCGCCTGAACCTACACTGGCGCACCCACACAGCCGTCGTTCTGGTCACTTACAATCAGCCCAGTAATCGTGCCCCACCTTGCCTAGTTCCAAGGTTCCATGATACATCTAGTGGGTTACTGCTGAAATGGACCGCGTAACTAGGGTTTCCGTCTAGTAGGTTAAGTGTTGTCATTTAAATTCGAGACTTAACCCCATCAGCCTAGCATATCAAGTTGGCTAAGTGTTGTCATTTAAGTTCGTGACTTAGCCCTAGTATTCATGTGTTAAGTTGGTTAGGTGTTGTCGTTCAAGTTCATGACCTAACCCTACCAATCATATTTCAAGTTGGTTAAGTGTTGTCTTTCATGTTCATGACTTAACCCTATCATGTGGCATTAATTCATTAATGCACCCTAACCTCTCACATCAGACCTGTTGTTGTGGTCACTGGATATGCCGGGCGGTTCCGGGCAGATTTACACCACAACTCAGTCTGACCTCGGGTTTTAAGCGCGATATGACCAACTACCCACATTGGATCCTATTGTTTGCAGTAACTGGATTTGCCGGGCGGTTCCGGGCAGATTTACACTGTAAACTAAACCCAACCTCGAGTTGGCCATTTTCAAGTTCATTCTAGTGTCATGACCATGTTCAAGTTTCATGTCAAGTTCGTGTCAAGTTTCATGTTTCAACTTATGCCTATTGTCAAGTTCATGATTCATGTTTATAACCAGTTCATGTTTTTGCCTAATCTACCCAAATCGTATTCCCATCGCATGTAAACGTTAATCGATCTAAATTACAAGCAAATCTAAATCTAGAGATAAAGGGAATAACATCAAAACTATGATAGGTAGAAGGGACAAGCATAAAGCGATAAAAGAGATTACAAGACTGGCATGATATAACTTGAGATAATCGGTTACAACATCACTGGCATATAGAAATTAACAGGGTTTTCAAATCTAGCAAAATAAGGTGATAGTCCTGATAAAAACTTGACATAAAAGAATAGGCATGCACAAGCAAGCCAAATACAAGGATAATGGGTCAATGGTTTTTGGTGTACATAATAACGAATAAACTAAGCAAGTCACACCCTAGGTATGGGATCCAACTAAATGCCAATTCGGTGTTCAACATGGTTTTCAACTATAGTGTTATGAGCAATCAACTATAATAGTCAATTAACCACAATAGTTATACAATAGTCATGGATAATTACCCAAAAGAGTTCTAGGCCACTACCCTAATAGTCATAGGCAATTAACTGTAATAGTTTCAAAGTCGTGGTCATAGTCTTATGTTCATAATCATAGGCAGTAATTCATAGTCACGAGTCATAGGTGATTAGCCAAAATTGTCCTTGTCATAGTCATAGGCAATGGTCTTATGTTCTCAGTCATAGGCATAGTCTTATGTTCTCAGTCATAGTCCTTGGCCATTAACAATGGTTTCAATGTCATAGGCATGATAACGTTTGATTTTTAATGCGAATAGGCCCAAACTGATTTCAAAGCAATATTCCCAAATGTCAAGATCCAAGAAGAATAAAAATAGATATGAATCATACGTATATCAAATTCCAATTTATAACATGCCCATATCAAGTTTATAATTTTCATCTAAAAGTAACCGAAACTTACAGTGCGTGGATCGAGAATTAGAAAGCAGAATTTGATTATTGAATCTCTATTTGATTGATCGTGTTCTAATTGAAATCCCCCAATTTGCAAATCTCTAAGCGTAGTCTTGATGGAGAAGGAGCAGTCCTTTTTCTTCCTTTTTATCTTATTATTTTGATTACCTCAGAAGCAGCATAAGGACAGAATGAAATGGTGTGGAGAGAATGAGGCTAGGGGTGAGTTTATATAGGATTAGGAAGACGAATCTGGACAGAAAACGAGTCTAAATACATCAGGATGCATCTGGTTCAAGAAGTGGGTTCGGGAGGCAGGTCGACCCCCAGGTCGACTCCCCAGTCGACCTGGTCAGGGGGGAGGGGGGGCGACACCCCAGTCGACTCCCCAGTCGATCTGGTTGGGGGGGTCGACTCCCCAGTCGACCTGGGTATATGGGCGGGAATTTTCCCGCCAGCCTTCTCTGGGTTTGAATTTCGAATTTCTGGCTTTATTTTCAAGCTGTTTTATTTTATTTAAATTCCTGAAACTTCGGAGGGTCGTATCTTGGTCATACGGACTCCGATTTTCGAAAACTCGGACTCGATTTCATGCAGAATTCCGAGACGAACGCAATGGCGCAACCCGTTTCCCCTGATTATTATTTTATAATTTAATTCTGCCCTGATTTCTTGTTTTAACATGTTATAAAAATACGGGTTGTTACACCAACCACCATTAATCAACAGATATCATCCATTCCTCCATGAATTCAAGTGTAATCTAGATTTAAAGAGAGAGATGAACAAAATGAGCGAATTCATGTACTTTGTAACCTCCAATGCAATAATAAAAATGATATTCAAAGTGGACGTAGATCTAAATCGATCGAACCGCTATAAAAATCCTTTGTTCTCTAGTTTTTCCTTATATTTTGTGTTTGTGGCTCCATAATCTCTAATTACACCATTTGATGAAGTGCTTCTGAAGCACCTTTGGTGTTGTGACCATTTTTGGTTTCAAAAACTATTATCTCTCAACCAATTTTATTTTCCTGTCTTCATGCCTTTATTTCTTCACATGCTAAAAGTCACTGGACTCGCCAGACTTTATTTCTAACCCTTTTTGTTTCCCTTCTTTCTTTCTTCCCCACGGTTCTCAGGGTGGGAACGCTCAGTTGTGATTATGACTTTACGTTTTTGTACTCTGACAGATGTTTTGGCTTGAGGTTCTTGGTTTCAGTATATTAGTTTGATGTTGTAACTGGTTTTGAGACTATGTTGTTTTTCTGTTGAATAATGAAATTTTCGCTGTTATTTTTATTTATCTTTCTTGCGAGATTTTGTTCCTGTTTACCTATAACGCTTCACGAAACTTAATGCATTCTGATAAAGAGTGACATTAACGGACATGGGGTGTCACACTAACATTTTGCCCCCAGAGCATACCTTTTCGTAGGCGAGGTGTGCTATGAACCTGTTGAGCTATCCATTCTTGAATAAACAACAGTCAGCAGTCGTGTTTTTCTATGAAGTCGTGACTCTTGATTTCTTGTGTCATGTATAAATGGAAGATCATATGCATAATTATTTTTGTCGGATCAGCAAGTCAACACCTTTCCCTGGAGTGGTGACAAATAAACAGGTAAATTCTTCTAACCATGTCGCTGTCGTTTTAAACAATTTTTTTGTGATCATTGGAATTTGATCAAACCACATAAGTCTGTTTCACTACCAAAAGCACGAAATAATTGTTGAGGATGCTGTGAAAAAACATGCATCTGTCGTCTTTTCAGAGGGAGTCAAATAGCCACCCTAAGCACTTTATATAAGTCGATTCATCCCTCTTTTACCTCTTACCTTATTTTTCCACTACCAAATCATTTCAAATCGGTGAACCCTAATCCCCAAATCTTCTTGAATACCCTTTAATCCCAAACTCCATTCAAAGTTGGGTTGTCAATTTGCTCGATTCATGTAATTTGTATCGTTATTTGAGAATTCACCTGGGTTATATCTGAATTCGAAATGAATTGTTCTGATTCGCATTGGAATTGGGTTTGATTTGTGGTGAGGCTGTAGTGTCGTGCTTCGAGGCTCACCGCCGCTATTCTGAGCAATAGAATCACCTCTCATGGCGATTTTGGTTCTGCCATGGTAACACTTAGAGATAAGTATGGAGATGGGTGACAGCGCGATGGGGTTCCAGTGAGGGAGAAGGAAGAAAAAAGAAATGGTCAGGCTGGATTTGAAAAAGTCTGGAGGGGAGAAGGTTCAGATGGATTGGAGGACCAGAAAGTTAGGATGGCTACAGATGCCTAGTGTTTCATGGGTTCAGATCGAATAGTTTTTATCCGAAGCTATTCGTCCTGAGTGAGTTCGATCTGGAGCACTCAAATCGGAGACTTCTATCCGAACTATTTCTTCCTTGTACTTAAGCATTTCAAGCAATCCACATGGCTCACACATATTTACATGTATCCAAGTCGACGAGCATGGAAATACAATAATTTCAATGCATTATAAATAGATTAATTAAAACCAACATAACACCCATTCTCGCGGACAGCTAGGATAAAGCCTTTCAGAACTCGGACCAAAGTGGCATTGCATTCTATCTTAAATATTTGGGACATAAATACATAACTCTTTGCAATATTGCAACGCATAATAAAAAGTTACATGCATTCAATACTTCTTTCCTTTTTGCATTCATCACACCTGCACCGCACACACTAACACACACACAAGGGGGGCACATGTTACTTTCTTCTAATCTTCAATGTTTCTTGTATAGTACAACAAGTATGTCTAAGGGATATCCTACAAGATATTCTGAGTTTGAAAAGGGAAAAGCTTCAGAGATATCAACCATTCTCGATATTCTTCCACCAAATTCTAACTCTGATGATGCTGATCCAAAATTCGAAGTTGACACTCATAGGGAGGTAGAATCCTCTGAAGAAGGAATTTCTATGGACGAGGAGGTAGGAGGAGTAGGAGACAATATAGATCCTGACATCTTCAATGATGCGGTCTTTCGGGAAGAGCCCCGTGACCCTTGGGTATCCACCAAGGATGAATCAAGACTTTGACAATTATGTCTAAAACATAGGATTTCTTGGGATGACGTTCAAGTCATCGGCATCTTAAATAGACCTCGGAATCCTCTAAAAGGATACAAGGAGATAAGTCGACAGATGTGCTTAGTCAGAATCATTCCTTGTTTCACCCTTTCATCGTCGATTTTCTTAGACAAGTGAAAATAGCTCACATGCAGCTTCATCTGACAGCGCATTCATACTTGTACCCTTTGTATATAGCATATATAGAAGTCTTAGGTATAGAGCCCACCAATGAGGATATAAACTTCTTCAACAACTTCAAACATCTCCAGCAAGGGACTCCTTCCTTCCTCTACTTCAGATCCATGCGAAGGAAAATTATCATTGAGGGATTCAGTAATGTGGGCGACATAAGGCCAAACTGGTTCTATATTCGACATTAAGCCGGGTGTGCCAAAAGGTGGCTTCAATATAGTAAGCTTCAAGGCACAAGTTTTTTCTCCTCAACCATGTGTGAAATATTTCTGAACTTTCTTTTCATTCTCAGTTCCAAATCCGAAGAAATCGCAAGGTCAAGTGTACTAAGACCATCTTACTACTATTGAATGCCCCGCCGGATTTGGTCAGTGTCAAGAGCTGTTTAGTGGATGGGTTTCTTCATCGGTATCATTTACTTAGCCCACAGCGAAGCATGGGAGTTTGTGGAGGTCGCGCTCCAGTATATGTGCCCCCAGCTTAGATTCCTCCGGTGTCAGCGAAGACTGAAAACGTGTCCCTAGTCGGGGGGCAGGCAACAGTATCATCTGAGACTGGGAGGGCCCCAAAGAGCAAACACCTCGCAACTTCATGTCAGGAACCTCGACCGAGGGAGAAGGATAAATCCCCCAAGAAAGTGACTAGCGAGACGCTTAAGATCCCCTCCTCCATAAACGTATTCATAGAGGATCTCTTAGAAAGACTTGTTGAAGAAGTGCCCAAGGATCTTTTTCCAAGGGATGCATGTGCTGTGGGGAAGCAATATTCTCGTAAAATCTATCTCCAGCCAAATCGCCAACTCAAGTTACTCGCCAAGGGAAATCAATATCTCATTTTTGAGGCTTGGGCGATCCTCCTTTGCCAGATACTATATATTCCTCTCAAGACATTAGATCTGGTTATTTCTTTCCTACTATCAAGGAGGAAGTCACACCCACTAAGATGGGAAAGATGACACCAACCAGCAAAACTTCAAGCTCTGGTCCGTCGAGGGGATCACTTAGGATATACACAATACAAACACTGCACGTCACAACACTTGTGTGTTGCATTATTTCCTGATCCTAACCTTAGTCTATTCTGTCTTGTAGGAGCCATGTCTCACCGAAGTTATGATCCTATAAAACTTTGCATCAGTCTTCCAAAAGTCTTATTCTAACGCTGAGCGGTACTATCGAGATGATAGCGAGAGAGAGGATAGAAGGAGTTATCAACAAAAGTATTATCACTCTTAACGCTCCTGCTCTCCGGTCCTTTTAGAGTTTGAGAAGGAAAAAGCTACCAAGGTTATCGTGAAGGGGATAAACAAACATCCAAGACCCCACCTCTTCCAAAAGAATCACAACCTCAACAAAAACATTCCAAGAAGCACTCTGACCCAAAAGAAAAATCCAATGATAATGACGGTGTAGCTATCGTTCCATCCAAGCGTAAATCCACTGATATCTCTACATCAAAGCCCATTGTCCTTGATGCCTCTACTGTCGGGAGGATAAAAGTTTTAAAGGAGAAATTCCCTCGATATCACTTTAGGAATATGCCCTTTGTGCCTAATCTCCAACCAGTCCTCGAAGATTGGTCCATCGTTGTTAAGGAAAATATAGACTTCGTCGATTGACAATACATGGAAACCTGCAAGTATGCCTGGAAGCTATTTGTGATTATACAGGATCTTCAGTTGGACTTAGACAATAAAAAAAAGTCCAAGTGTGACATCTCTTCTAAGCGGGCTACTGAAAAAGAATGTGAAGATGCTCAAGCCAAGCTTGCACTTGCAGAATGAGAAACTGATAAATATAAGTATGAGCATGATGAGTTGCTAAAACGCTTCCACAACAAGCTTGAAGTCAATAGAAAAGAACGCGCTGCACTTAAGGAACAATGCCAAAGTGTTATGGCTGAGAACACCAATTTGAAATTATCTTTCTCTCATCTCAAGCACGAGAAATTCGAACTTAAAAAGGAGACTGCTGATCTAAGAGCCAAGCTGGCTGAGGCACAGGAGAAGGCAATGAGGACTGAGGAATGCACCAATACTACTCTTAAGTCTGCTTCTAACTCCAAATCTCAATTTGAGGTTGAGAAAGCCGTGATGGAGAAACAACTCATTAAAGCTAAACAAGTCTGGATGACGTGGGACATCTCATAATGTCTTTCTTTGCACAAGTCCTTCAATACCGTGATATAACATTGGTGGAGGAATGGCCCAAGACTCCAGTCGATGCATGGAACGAGCTTGTTGACAACGAGAAGTGCAGGTTGAAAGTTGAAACTATGGATGAGGAACAACTAATGATAACATTCTTGAGGTGTGATGAGCCTGAACATCTGGCAGAAGGATGAAGGCTACTAAAGGAAGTTGAAGATGCCGCGAAAAGTGAGGCTGTGTAAAGATGCCATTGAAGGTGGTTCTAGCTCTTCCTCTACAGTGCCCAAGGCTGAGGAGATAGACATGTACGATCCAGAATGTCTAGGACTTATTACATGCACAATTCTCCCCACCATTACTGAAGCTAAGACTCTCGTAACTCCTGGAGATCAGTTGGCCGAAGGTATTTCCACATTCTCTCCTCAGTTTGCTAAAGCTATTCTGGAGTGTCGTCGTGCTATGAGGATTCCAATTGCGAGGCCTGTTATTTTTTTGGAACAAATAACCATTACTTTCCCTGCTTTAGGCACAAATCTTGCTGATGTTGCTAAGGAGCAAGAGATAAAGCCAACTAACAAGCCAGGAGTGCCTCTTGGTAATGATGCCTTGGAGGAAGGAGAGATGATAGTCACATTAAAAGATCTTGATGGCAAGGATGGCGATCACGATGTCATCTATCTTGGGGATTCCGGTAAGACCAGGGAACTGACACTTGTAGAGAAGAAGGCGAGAAATCAGGGAAACCTCTTACAAGTCAAGATTGCGGCCTTGTCCATGCCTCTTCTCGCTGATTCCCTTAATGTGGTCCTCCCTTCCAGCACGGAGGTCTCTACCGATCTTCCCCCTAAAGGATCCAAGCTCCAAGCCTACTCCTGAGCCTGAAGAATCTTCAACTAGGAAGAAGAAAAAGAAAAAAATGTATACTTACCAAGACAGAGAAGGAGGAGAAAAAGGTCAGAAAGCTTAAGAAGACCAAGACATCTAAGTCCTAGATGCCTTCAAACATGTTTCTTTTAGTTTTCCACTGCCCTGCTGTGGTTGTTATGAGTGTGGCCCTCACCTTTTGCTTTACCATTCTGTACAAAATAAGTAATTAGTAAGGTAGTTATCATTCTGCACAAATTTGTAATTAATGAAGTAGCAATTTGTGTCAATTATTCGTTTTCCATTCAATGTATTTGCGATTCAATTTTTAGACATGAAATCACATAATTTGGAGTTATAGTATATTTGCCCCAAATTAACCTTGAATTATAAGCTAAGTCCACGACATAATCGAGGTTAATTTGTAAGATCATGCCTCTGCCCCCGGCATCAATGGGGATTTAAGGCTAAGTCTACGCTTATGTCCCCAAGACTTCTGTATGGTAGGAGCTAAGTCCTTTGGATATTCGGTCCCAATGTTTTTATACTATCCCGTCGTGAATTCACGTTAGAGTTGTAGGTTAAGGCAGTCTCAAGTCATGGTGCACCATTTCATGCCTACCTTAATTTTATACACGCTCTCGAGTCATGAGAGTTAGAGTTGGTTGTGCGAACAGTCATGTCATTCGCTTTTGGCATCCGGTCTACACTTTAAGTCCTAAAGTGGGATTTTAATGATTTGAGTGCCAATATCGAACTCGAATTAAGTGAAATTTTCATTCCAAACTCTGAGGAACAAGATTAATTGGACAAGTGGTCGGATCACACTTGTTCGGTCCTGTCCTTTACCCTTAGTCAAGGGAAAAGGTTGCCTTCAGGTACGGTCGGGTTCCACCGCTGTTGTTTATACATTGCTTAAGCATCTTTTCCTCTCTTTGGTTTACAAAGTGAGGATTCCTACGTCAAGCTTCGAAATCAAGATTGATTTTAGTTAACCCAAGTTCGATTAGTCATGGAATTGGGATAACTTGTCAAAGCATGAACAAGTGAACACCGTCAGGGAGATAATCACTCACTTTGTTCACATTCAATATAAGCCAATCAGGTTATAAAACTTAATCAAATAAATAAACTGTCACAGAGCATTGAAAGAGTCTTTATTTATAAGCAATAACCATGGGCGAGTCACGCCTCATTCATAATTCAGGAATAAAAAAGGCTTAAGTTAAATAGTGCCAAAAATACTCGACATTCCATGATCTTGGAAGTTGATCGCCATCAACTGTCGTTGGCTTGAAAACTTCGTTATCAAGCTTTCGATGAAAAACATATGGTCCTTCTCATTTCGGGCCCCTGTAGATCGGGGTCGGGAAAACACATTTCTGAAGTAGGTCACCAGGCTTAAAGGTCCTTGATCATACTTTTCAATTATATTATCTGCCAACTTGATGTCTATGCTTTGAAGCACACAAGTACGCTTCCTCTCTCTCTCTCTTCTCATTGATCATATCAAGCGACTCCATGAGAAGAGCTTTATTAGTCAAAGGATCATAGTACGTCATTCTATGGGATGGGACTTCAAGTTCTACGGGTATGATTGCTTTTGAACCATATGGGAGTGCAAAAGGAGTATGGCCAGTTGCTCACTTATGGGTAGTTCGATGTGCCCAGAGAGCTAAAGGCAATTCATCAACCCACTTGGCCGTTGCTTGTAACGGCCGTTTCTTCATAATGGTCTTGATGATCTTGTTCATGGCTTCTACTTGTCCATTTGATTGTGTGTGCTCAACTATTGTGTATCACTTCTCGATATGATGCTGTCTATAGAAATCTTTTAACACTACAACAAAAACACCATATTACAACTTTAATTTTACAACTGTTCGTAAAGCACAGTTGTAATAAATGCTTTTTTACAACTGTATAAAACGCACTGTTGTAATAAATGTTTTTTACAACTGTGAAATAATCACTGTTGTAATAAACATATATATCACAACTTTTCATTTTATTAGTTGTAATAGAGATGCCTAGTACAAACTTCATGTTTATAATATCTATATTTAATAACTAATTATATTGATATTTAATAATAATAATAATTAATAATAAACTTGGGAATCAATAATATTTGTCAATTATTATTAAATAATTAATAGTTAATAAGTAGTAATTTATTTTTAATAGTTACTGTATGTTAACTAACTACTTATTAATTAATGGTAACATAAGCTTTTAATAAGTATTACTCTCGATTATAATTAACTAAGTAGAAAATAAGTAAAACTTAATTAATAACTATTATTAATAAGTAATATTTGATTTGGTAGTAACTATTTCAGCAGTTTTAATAAATATAATTTGGTAGTGAACAACCGCGCTATAGTTTGTGCGCTTTTGATAGATTTTTTTATTTGCGTGTAAACTTAATGTTGTAAGTAGTCCCTGGCATTGCTTTTGATCTGCCGACTTTTGACAATTTTAATTACAAAGTAATATTTAATATTTGGCAATTAAATTATTTAATAATTCATAAAATTATTAATAATAAATATAACATTTAGAATAATTAATAAATAAGATTTTAATAAACAGTAAAAATTAAATACAAATATTTAATATTCAGTATTTCTTTTTTCTACCAAATATAATAGAGGCCTATTAAATATTAGTATTAATTAATAATATTAATATTTTAATAATTATTAATAACTGATAATAACCTTACAAATAAATAATAATTCCCAAGTTCTCTAAATAGTAATTATTTTTTAATAATGATTGTTAAGTATTTAATAATGAGTAATTAGTAAAATATACAAAATAAACTTTTAATAAATTATATTTAATTGTAAGTAAGAAGAAATAAGAAATAATTAATAATAACTATTATTAATAAGTAATGTATAATATTTTAGCAAATTAATTCCCAAGTTATCCATATTATATTTAATACAAATTTGTACTTGGTTCTAGCTTATAATGTTTAATTATGTAGGTTTAGGCAAAATCCTAATTATGCACACCGAAAAAAGCGACGTCCTGTAGATATTAGTGAAATTTTGGTGGGAACCGCGAAATTTTGGCTCCAAAACAAATCACGTTTGGTATTTTACTCTCACGCTGCGTTGGGAACAACGAAATTTTGGCGTCTCTTCCTATACCCTAAATCAAAACGATCCCCAAATTCTCCAACCACTGCTCTTCCTCAATCTTTCTCCTCCCCAAACGTTTAAAAACATGTCATTCGAAAATCTCTACAAAATAGAATAAAATTCTATAAATCCTAATTCTTAGATCTTTACTCTAGAAATGAGATGCTCTACCCATTCCTATGCGGTTTATTTGGTGCGATCCAGATTTGGGGAGGAGTTGATTTTTCCAGTAGGCTTAGGGCGTGGGTTTTGATGGTTTTGGGATTTTGGGGAGGAGTTTATTTGATGGTTTTGGTGCGATCCAAATTTGGGGTGGAGTTGATTTGGGGAGGAGTTGATTTTTCCAGTAGGCTTAGGGTGAGAAACGTGGTGATTGAGAGGAGGTTGTCACACTGAGTTCGATGTGGTGATGGCTTCTCTAACAACAACGTGAAGGAAGAGCTGACAACGTTCAAAAGGGTATTAAAATGGGAAGATGATGTTTGAGGTGAGTACTGTTTTACTGTTCCAACAGGGATGACGTTGTTGGATTTATTTTCTTTGTTCTGAAAAAAAACCGCAAGTGGGAGTAAAAAAGGTGATTGTTGGGCATGGATATAGGCACTGACTGCGATGTGGGGGTTGCGGCATGAATGGGGAAGGAGTTTGATCTTAGAGGAGACAACCATGGTGTTGAGTGCTGTGCGTGGGTGTAGTCGATTCTGGTGATGGACAGTGGGTGTGCATGTATGTTGAAGGGAAAGTGGAAGTTCGAAAATGACATACTGGAGAAGTTTGAAGATGTGTAAATGGGGAAGTTGATGAGTGAAAGCACTGAAGCTCTTGTAAAAAAATATGATGAAAGAAAATGGCATACTGGAGCAGTTTGAAGATGTATAAATGGGGCAGTGTCATACGGTTACAGGAACAGTTGTTGACCGATGGCATATAATCAGATTTTGTATCACTTCTCCCTTGTTCTGCATCCAGTTGCTGGTAATTCACGTTTATCTTTCTCTTTATTAATGTCCTGCGACAATTTGGTACATAATAGTGTTATTGCTTGCAAATTACATATAACACAACAATATTTGGAGCACACTTACCTGAAAGACAAAACCCTTTACTTGCCTTTTTCGTTTTGAAGCATGTCAGCTGTGCGTGTAACATGATTGCTTACTGGGTCATCGAAAATACGATGAAAATAAATTATTTGTTAGCTTACTCTTTGTCAATTGCTTTTGCTGCTATGCTATTAGTCGCGATGCACGCTCTCTATTTTCTAACAAAGCATACTGATAATACTTCATATATTTCTCCTGCACTTATAATCGTATATTTTTGACGATTACAACTGAAGTTGCAATAGTGAGACTGCGGATTGAATTTTATTATACCGACTGAGGATTGAATTTTATGTAGTTATGCTTCAGCTGCTTATGTAGTTCATAAAAAATGTTGGCTTATTCGAAAACTAGATGGACAAACAAAGATGAAATCAAGGGGAGGATGTTCAATTTCATTCTTTGTTGTTTCGAGTCAGCAGCAATGTTCAAAATGCAGTTTTAAGTGTTTGTTTTGCGTACGGTAAACCCATTAAATAAAATTTGTTAACGAACATTCAGCATTTAAATTTTGTTGTATTATTGTAAGTAAATAAATTATGTTCATGTTGCCAAGATATAAAAAGGTTGAAACAATAATGGATTTGCGATAGACTATTTGCTCGTTGCAATGTAGACGGTCGAAAATAGTGAAAGTCATATACTATTAAGAGTGGTTTCTCATCATTATAAAAATGATGAAACTCTCATCAGTATGTATTAAGTCTGATATGTGAATAGTCTATCCTCTAATATGTGAATGCACAATTCTAGATTTCCGTTGGCTGGAGACATACAATGGCGCTTACATCAGATGGACATGTTTATTGCTGGGGTCGTGAGTGATCAACATTGCTACTTGAAGCTAAAACAGGTCGTGAGCGATTGACTTGTTACTTGAACAAGCTAATAAGAAGGCACAAGAACATATGGATATTCTGAGAAGAAAATTACCTGAAAAACTTGAAGAAAAGGTAACTTCTCTTTCCAATCTTTTGCGTACAGAAATATTAGTTTGTCAAATATTAACATTAGTCATATTATAAAATACATCAGGTTAAAGTGAGGAGATCAAGCATTTAACTTCTAAGGTTGATCATGCGGAAAACCATGCAAGTAATTTGACTTCCAGGTTGGAGGTAATGTTCACGTCTTTCAAAAATTGATTAGCTTCCTTGGTTTTATTTTCTGATAATGTTTTGTTTTATCTTCATTTTTGTTGAGAACTACAGAACCCCGAGTCCAGACTGAAGAGCTACGAGATGGAAACTAATAACCTAGACAACGAACCGAAGACTGTAACCGCTGAAGGAGTTCCATTTTTATGTGGTAATTGGGCTTTGTAATTGGGTTAAAGGCGAGGACAATTGTAAGACAATTGTAATTTTATACATTTTTATGTGGTATATGATTTATAATTTGTGTTATGAATATAAAGTTGTGATTTTTATCAATGAATGGATCATGATGCCTTTAAACTTACATTTATTTCTTATGTTATTTATCTATTTACTGTTGCACATATAAAATATATATAGATTCTTATGAATATAATTTGTGGATAAATTACAAATGTAAAATAAAAGTTGTAATAAAATATATCACAACGGTTATAAATAGTTGTTAAAACTACAACAACAACGGTGCATAACTGTTGTAATAAAGTTTATTACAACGGTGGAAAAAAGTTGTAAAATATACATATTACAACGGTGTTGCAACGGTGCAAAAAAGTTGTAAAAGATTTTAGGCTATTACAACTTCTTAATACACGATGGTTAGCCCACTGTTGTAAAATGTATATTACAACGGTGTTCCACCATTGTAATATGGTCATTTTGTTGTAGTGTAACTTTGTGCTATCGAATTGGGTTCCATTATCAGTATGATAGTGCGAGGTAGCCTAAATTGACATATGATATTTCTGATGATAAATTTGATCACCTGCTTGGTCGTGATGGTGGCTAATGGTTCTGCTTCAGCCTACTTCATATGGTAATCCACCGCCACGATTGCATACTTCGTTCCACCTTTGGATATTGGAAGACTTCCGATAATGTCTACTCCTCATATTACAAATGGCCAAGGAATTACCATCTAGGTGAGTTGGTCAGGAGGGGCTCTAGGAATCCTAGAAAAACTCTGGCATTTGCCGCAGCTTCGTGAATAATCAGTTGCATCTCGGTTTATGGTAGGTCAAAAGTAGTCGTAGTAATATCTTCTTTGCTAAGGTTTGTCCTCAAGTGTGGTCGCTGCAATCACCTTCATGCACTCCTCGCAATACACGCTTGACGTCATCATTAGCGATGCACCGGAGTAAAGGAACAGAAAATCCTCTTCTGTAAAGCGTTCCATGCTGCATAATATATCTTGAAGCTTTGTTGATAATGACACGCTTTTCTCTCTTTCTCTTTGGAAGTATTTCATGCTGCAGTAAATTCTTTATAGGAGTCATCCATGACTCTCTTTCAGGCTCGATTCCAATATCTGATCGATTTCTACCTGATTAAGGCTTGGTGCATTCAGGACTTCAGTTGGAACCAAATCCTATTCCTCAGGGCTATCAGATCTGGCCATTTTGGCATATCAGGCTGCTTTATGATTCTCCTCCCATGGGATATGGGAAATGCTATAGTATTTGACGCCATCCAACAGTTCCAGGTAAGCAACGAGTAATGGTCCCTTTGTCTGATAATCTTTCCAAACCTGAAACACAATAATTTGAGAGTCATAAAAAATATCCAACACAACTACTCATAATTTCTTCGTGAGTTTCAGCCATGCAATCAGGGCTTCATACTCAGAATCGTTGTTAGTGCGGGAAAAATTCATCCTTAAGGCAAAATAGATCGATGGTCCCTCTGGAGTTACCAAGACAACCCCAATGCCGGAACGTCGATCATCGAGAACACCATCTGTATACAGCTTCCAGATGCCCAATTCCAGATTAGTCTCTAGAGGACTTGAATTATCATCCAAGGTAGCCTCCTATGAAGTCATGAATTCGGTTATGAAATCAGCCAATGCTTTCCCTTGGATTGTGTTGACGCGCAATATGTCGTCAACACTCAAGATTCTTAATTACTTAAGAATTATCATTTCGCGTAGGAAATAAAGTGCGATAGTGGTTCGGTCCCGCATGGGACCTACGTCCACTTTGGAAGTGTTGTTGGTATTTTATTAATAATGAAGAATTACAAGCATGTAAGCATCATATGACATCCTTTTACAAGCATTTCTAAGGATTTTAAGGTCATATATGTCATATACAAATATTTGGGAAAAGGACAATTTTTCTCTTCTTCTTCCTCAAAGCGAGGATGCCATTAAAATGGTCTCTTGGAGCTTCACAAGAGATGCCAACATGCTAAAAGACAACCCCTTTGAACTGTGAGGTGGTGGGGTATTTATAGAGGAGTGATTAGGTGGGAGTAGGTAGGAGTAGGTAGAAATAGGGACCCACACCCGAAATCTCGAACCTCTAGGTGCCATGTCCGAAATCTCAAACCCCAAGCCGAAGCCTGTAATTTCGTACCCTTGTGGGGTACGAATTTCGAACCCCCTAGGAGCTCGAAATTCATACCCCGAGGTTTACAAGAAATGTTGGAAAATTGGCCGAGGGGCGTTGTGACTAAGGTTTTTGTCTTTCTGGGTTTCGTGGTAAAGGTTTGGCGATGTTTTAGAGGTGTGGTGAGGCTTCGCCTGGCTCAATCCCTTCTCGACCCATTCCTGTGAGTCCATGGCGGCACTATCGTCTTTATCCTCATGCGATGCGTTAAGCTGAACGTATCTCGTGTACTTTTGGGAAACAGACCAAAAGGCCAGTTAACATTTGCCCCATATAGTGCATCTTGTCTCGACATGATGTGCTTTGTGTTGTGGAGGCTTAATTGAATTGTCGATTTTCTTGTAAACTAAAAAAATAGATGTTAGTGATCGGCACCGCTTGCTTTGTAGCTTGTAAGCGGGTCGTCGTTAGCATGATGCTATTGCAGCTTGGCTTTGCACGTGTATCCTCGTCGGACTCAGGTTCGCGCGCTTGTAGGTATACGTGAATACGCATGGATATTATTTTGTCTCTTTTTTTGGGCTTTCGAAATTTTCTAATCGAGGGCTTCGAGATTTCGGTTCAAAAATTTTGAACCCTTGGGGTTTGAAATTTCAAACCCGAGTGGTTCGAAAATTTTGAACCCCGAAGGGGAAACGAAAGGGCGGAACTCGACTATAAATAGAGGACCTCCCCCTATTCTTTTCTCATTTCCATTTTATGCTTCCGCCATTTTCGAGCTCTGAGCTTTTTCTTTAGAACTTCAAAACGAGGTAGGACTCGAGGCTTTTCGGGGCACGAGCCTCTCCCTTGAATTCAACAGTGAATGGTGGGGCCGAGGTCATCCTCGAGCCCCTCTCGTGCACGAGTTCGAAGCGAGTGAGGGAAAGCTCGACTGAAGTGAAAGGGAGGATGGAGGAGGTAGAGCAGGGAGAGCTCGAACCCATGGGGTTCGGTTTTTCGAAACCGCACGGGGGTTCCAGACTTCGAGCTCCGGAGGGGTTCGAACACTCGAACCCGCATGGGGTTCGAGGCTTCAAGTCCCGAGGGGTTCGAATTCTCGAACCTGTTAGGGGTTCGAGATTTCGAGCTTCGGAGGGGTTCGAGCCCTCGTACCCACATGAGGTTCGAGGCTTCGAGCCCCGAGGGGTTCGAATTCTCGAACCCGCTGGGGGTTCGAATTCTCGAACCCGCTGGGGGTTCGAGATTTCGAGCTTTGGATGGTTTCGAGCACTCGAACCCGCATGGGGTTCAAAGGTTCGAGCCCTGATGAAGCTCAAACACATGAACCCTGTGTGGTATTCGAGGACTTGAACCCCGGGAGGGTGCGAGTTCTTGTTTGGCTCTTTTTTAGTTTGTCCCCTGCCTCCTCTCGACTACTTTGGTGTTTATGATTATGTAGTCGAGGACTTGGACTTTTCACATAGGATAGAGCATAACTCTGAACTGTGATTGAACTGCTTGACTGTTTGATCTTTCTTTGCGTACTTTGTTCTCACATATCATAATAACACACGCACATGTTAGTTTGCACCAACACGAGGGATACAAGTTATTCTGATGCGATGTCTAACACTGTTGTGTTAAAATATAGTTTGGAAAATGAATACGCAGTCTATGTCGGAACATACTTCTGGTACCGAAACTTCTCTGCCTTTGTCGCACACATCTAGCTCCCCTAGCGGTGCCAGCTCGACAGGCAGCGAGCTTGAGACTCTAGAGGGATCATCTCCTTCTCAAACAACGAACTTAACGGAATCAGCCGAATATGTGCAGCCATTGGAGATTGAGCATTCCCCGGTCATTCATGAGGAACATGAGAATGTGGATATTATGGAGGGTGATTCCACCGTGGCACCAGACATGCTGGCCGATGCTGAGATTATTGAGAATCCGCCGGATCTCGTGCCGTCGCATATGGACGCATCAACAGCTAGAAAGATGGCACTGCAGTTTAACATTCCCGTGGATGATGTTCTTGCACCCAGAGAAGGTGGTCAGGCTCATATGCCTCCCGAAGATCTTACGGCATGGAAGAGACAAGTCTGCGTTGTTGGGTGCATGCCCCCGGCCAACGACTTCATACAGGACATGCTATATTACTTCTGCATCGCACCCTCGCAACTACACCCGAATGCATATGCGTCACTCTTGGGCACTTATGTTTTATTCCGGGAACACTTGAACCTCGTGTCGATCGGGGACGACATTCGGTATTTGTTTCAACTAAAGAAGAGAGCGGGTACATCGCAGTTTTATCTCGAAGCTTCTCCTAAGACCAAATTATTTTTCGGGAAGTGGTCCAACCCGAATGTTTATAAGCACGAGTGGTTCTTCCTATGCTGTCCTCCAGGGTTTGTGAGGAGATGGTTGGAAGGAAGTAAGACTTTTTGACTTTTGCTCTTTGTTGCAATGTTTACAGATTTAGTGTCTTATATTCGACTTTTCTATGATATGATAGGGCAACTTGAAGCGCCTACTAGTGCTATATATCAACAACGTCTCGAGGCTTTGCAGGCGATCCCAGACGAGCTACGCTCAACTGAATTGGTTATAAGTCCAGATCGACTACGCCAGGTTGGGCTATTGATTGAAGACCAAGCTATTGTTAGACCTGCTATCACGGGCGTTGGGTCGAAGAAGAAGGTGGCCGAAATCCCGAAAGTTGGAGGTCGCAAGAGGAAAGCTCCCATCGTTGCCACTGAGCCAGAAAAGGTCGCTCGGGTGCAGAAAGAGACTGACGTTGAGGGGACAGTTGCCGCGGACAAGGATCCATCGATCGCTTCGATTACGCCTGAAGCGAGAGAAAGAGCGACGATGAGGTCTCCGCCTATGGCGATTTCCCCTGAGACTGCTATCATATTTGAAGCGAAAGGTCAGTTTGACGGTCTTAACAGAGTTCCTATGCCGCCATCCCCTTGGTTCGGCACCACGAGTATGGACGTACTTGCTTTAGCCGCTGTGGTGTTTACTCCTTCGAGCGGACCGACACCCGGTTTGTTGAGAGGACACTTAGGATGCATTCATTTCATGAGCGTCACATTACTGCATTTGTTTGTTTTTATGAGGTGCGTGGACTCTAACTTTGTTTGTTTGATAGGTGACATTGGCTAGAGGAAGAGGAGGCCGACACTATGGTCGAGGAGGTCCTCGATATCCTCGGAATACTTTTCTTAAGAGCTTCAAGAGTGGGTCCAGCTTATATGGGAACACCCCGCCTCCCACAGACAGACATGCTTGATGTGGTTCTAGGGATCTCACTCAGCGATCTCCTCCTCTGCCTCCTTCCCGAGGAATCGATGCGGATACTCGTCCCACTGTAGGGGGGTCGGGGCCTTTGCCGCCAATAATTCCCCCAAATGCGTCGTCATCGGCTCCTCCCCCGTTTCGGAAGCGATAGAACTGCCAACGAGCTATGCAAAGCAGGGAGGGGCCCTGCAAAAGAAGCAGGATTTGCTGGTGTCCAGGCCCCGAGAGCTTTCTATAGATGAGAGGAAGGCGCTACCGAAGGAGAAGTTTCCCTAATACTATTTTAACGAGCTCAAGTACCTTCCTGACATTAGTCCGTTCCCTCGGGTGGACGACGAAGTTGTGTGGCAGAAAGTGCAGGTCGTATACTTCTAGGCCTGAGAACTTAGCAAATATTCCTTGGGTGTCTCTGAGTTAGTTAAGGAGAAGAACTTGAAGCTTCTCAACCAATAACTGACTATCGATGCTGAGCAAACCACTGTTAGGACCTCGGAGAAGTAGCTTGGTAGGTTTGCTTTCCTTGTCGTAATCACTCTCCATTTTTTTGTTAAGAGAACCATTTTTGAATGTTGACTTTTAATGCCTTTCTCATAGCAGAGAGGAAGGAGGCTTATGAGCAGTTAAGAAGGGAGAAGGATCATGCTGCGACGGCCTTTAAGGAAACAGTGGCGTCATTAACAATGGAAAATACATCCCTAAAGCATGACAAAGCCGAGCTGGTGAGGGTAAATGCCGACTTAGAGAAGGACAACGAATGAGTGTCCCAGGTCCAGCAAGAAAACGAAGCCCTGAAGCGGGAAGCTGCCGAGATGAGGGAGCAATTAGCGGCAGCCAACATGGAAAAAGAGGATGCCGAGACCGCTAGTAAGGATATGCTAACTTCTGTGGACGGGCTCAAGATAGAGCACATGAGAGAGGTGGAGCAGCTGAGGGAAGAACTTGAGGGCAAGGAATTTGAGGTGGCCGCATCCCTGGAGGAGAATATCAGGGACATGTATGTAAAGATACTGAAGACTCGCGGGATCTTATGGGTCGGAAATTATCTTCAGATGCTAGCCCAGACTTAGAAGAGGTTGATTCCGCACGAGGCTAGTTTGCGCCAAGCGGATGTGGCGAGTCTTGACGAGGGCCAGCTGATGAAGGAGATCTTGACTGACGACGAGCTCGTTAAGCTAGAGGAGGGAAGGAGGTTGTTAGTAGAGAAGGCTGAAAGAGAGAGGTTGGAACTTTGGGCTGCTGAGATGGGTAAATCCAAAGTTTCGGAGGTTGTGATCACCGCAGAGACCCTTGGAGAGAGTTCATTCCAACCATTTGTTCCCGAGTCTGCTACCGCTGTTGACCCTACTATCCTGGTCCATGCTTGGACTAAGTATGATCCTGAGTATCAAGGATTAGGGATAGCTGAGCTCGCCTCATCCAGTATGACAAGTGCACTTCCCTTCATCCCCCTGGCATCCTTGACTGGAGGTAAATTTTCTTTATTGCAAATTACCGAAGATGATGTGGTTATTAAGTTTATGGACTAAAAGGTTGTTTTTTTCCTATACAGCCACTACTGGAGTTGTTGCGATGCCGGGCTTTGGCCCTATAATCCCCAAGGTGATGGATTTGGATTGGGTTTGCCAGGAGTGCAACTTGAGGGAGGAAGTATCCGTTTAGACACCTTTTTTGACATCAATCTCGGGTCACATGTGTATAAGGATGTTATGTTAGAGCAGAGAGAGATGTTGGATAGCGATGGCGGCCAGGACCTGGGCCCGGTGGATGCTGATGTGCCTTCGATTGCGGCCATGGTGGAGTCCCAGAAAATCCGGATAGCTCTTAAAGTCGAAGAGCACGAGGAAAAGGAAAAGCAGGATGAGGCCGCCATTTAGAAGGCGTGGGAGGAGGCCAGGCAGAAGGCTGAGAGGAAGGCAGTCGCTGTTGAGGAAAAGGCGAAAGCTGATGCCGAGGCCGAGAGAGCGAGGATTGCTGAGGAGGCCCGACAGAAGAGGCTCGCCGATGAGGCTGAGTAGAAGAGAGCGGTTAAGGAGGCTAGAAGGAAAGAAGCCGCAGACACTGAAAGGAGAGTCTCGGAGACCATGGAGCATAAATCTAAGAAGCTGGCCGACAGGAAAGCAACGAAGGAGGCTAAGGAGAAGGCAGGGCAAGGGACACAACCATCCCTTGAAGGGAGTGAAGCCATGCTGGCCCTTGCATCGGGTGCTACCCCCAAGCCCTTGTCGCTTACTATTCAAGCTGACATCACCGAGATCTCTAGTGGTGAGGGTGAAGGAGGCTGGCGGCTCTCGATCACTCACAAATCTACGACACCTCCAACGGGTAAAGGAGGAATAAGAGGATCTGGAAGGAAGAGGCATTCTTCTGGCGGAGACCTGTACAGTGCAAAATCTGCAAGGAAGACACAGAAAAAGAAGAAACAAGGAAAGCAATAGCAATTATAGTAAATGTTACCGTTATTTTGCTTATATAGGCCGATTAGTATATGCGAGTACGACCCTCGCTTTTGGTCTTTGAAGGCACGGTGTGGAATGTATGTACACCCTGCTATTAGAAAGAAAAAGTGTTAGACACGTAGGTTGTATTCTGTGTGTGTGAAAAAAGGAAATATCACGTTTCATTTAAGTGCTCGAATGTTCTTCTTATGTTTTCAGGCGTCCCGTACTTGCATAAGCATACGCATTGTCGCACTCATTGAAACGTGATCAGGAGTCTCTAGTTTGGGAGTGTCCCGAGTATAGAGATTATCCTCGGTTTTAGTTCGGGGGCTGATTCCCTCAACTCAGGAGCCCCGTACTTTGTAAGAAACTGGGTCAGGACCGTCTGCCTTGGACTGCCCGGATGACGTCCAAGTAGGTTGAAGGATAAGATGTCCAAGTAGGTTGAAGGATAAAACTCGACAGAGGACTATGAGCAACAGCGCGAGCTTTTGAGGTCGCACTTGTCTGGCTGTTAGGCTGCTCTCAAGTCATGGGACTTGAGAGCGAGAACAATTTTACCTCGGTCTTGGAACGCGGCTGAGCACAGGACCGAGATTCGAGTGTGTGGTTATTTATACTTGATCACTACTCGGGCTAGGACTCGAGTGGCGAGGCTAGCTCCCGTGCTCGGGGTGCCGATCGAGGCTAGTGGTGTGGTTCGAGACTCGAGGGTGACATCGGCACCTGTGCTCGGGGTGCCGATGCGGTGCTCAAATCTTGATGCATGCAAATTGGATGCGATGGTTACTTGCATAGCGTAGGTAAGGAGTAAGCATTAGAAGTCAAAGAATCTGAACACCATTTTTACTAATAACTTTGGCAGTAACAACCTTTACAATGCTTTGAATTTCAAGGAAACGAAACATTGTGAAAAACATGAAAACTACAGGCTAAGTTAAGTGAAGTAACGACGGAGGTGTTCGCTATGCCATGCCCTTGGGAGCTCGGCTCCATCCATAGTGGCAAGTTTGAAGGTCTCATTGCTGAGTTTGCATTGGATGGTGTACGGGCCTTCCCAACGGGGACTGAGTACAGTCGGTGGGGGAAAGACCCGCTTCAGGATGAGGTCACTGATGTTGAGGTCCTTTTGACACACACAAGAGTTGTAGTATCGGGCGACTCGTAGTTGTTGGGCGGTGGCCCTGAGTTCAGCTTCGTTCCCCTTTTCTTCGAGTAGGTTGAGTGATCCTATGAGTAAGTCGTGATTGGTTCGTGGATAGAAGTAGGTGACTCGGTGAGACTGAAACTTTAGCTCAATGGGGATGACGACTTCAGATCCATAGGTAAGGGCGAATGGAGTGTGGTCGGTTGCTATCTTATGAGTGGTTCGATTGGCCCATAGGGCCAGAGGGAGCTCGTCTGCCCACAAGCCCCCTGGCTTTCTCCAGACGCTTCTTGATAATGAATTTAACTACTTTGTTGACAGCCTCAACTTGCCCATTGGCTTGAGGGTGAGCCACAACTGAGAATCTTTGTAACACCCCGTAATTTTAGAAAACACTAAAATGACAAATTAAAGAATACTTAATTTTATAAGAGGAATTAAGTAAAACGTGCTGCGCCATTGCGTTCGTCTCGAAATTCTGCTCGAGATAGAGTCCGAGTTTGCGTAAAACAGACATCGTATGAAGAAGTTATGAAGCTTAGAATATTACAAGTTAAAGCAGAACAAAATAAATTGAATAATCAAATCAAATTCAAACCGAATAGCAAAAGCGGGAAAAGTAGGTGGTCGAGTGTAGACACCGGTGTCGACCCCCCTTAAGGGGTGTCGACATAGGTGTCGACCCCCCTTAAGGGGTGTCGACATAGGTGTCGACCCTGTATTCTAGGCAGAATTTCTGATTCGTTTGTTGACACCCATTCTGACCCGATACGTTGACCCGAGGTCATAAATAAGACCTCATTTTCACTCTTTTTCTCACCTTCAACAATGGCGACGCCATGCTGCTACTCCGACTCAAATTGATTTAAGTTTTCTTCTTTAACAATCAAAGATTAGATTCAGATCTACATTAGCAACGCCTTATTCTCTACTTTTAGATCCAATCTCTGTGAGTTCATGTTACTTTCACATGTAATTAACTAATAAGTAATTATGATAGGTTCGTAAATTGGATCTAAGTATATGCCTGTGAATAAGTTGAATCATATCAGATCTGCTATTTTTTGTTCATCAGATTCATACCCAAATGCTATCATCATATGCCTATCTTGTTAATTTGATCTATTTTAACGTCATATGCATGTTTTGTTATTTATGCCTATTCTGATTCTCTTCCCTTCCTCTTTCCCTTTTTATTTTTATAAGTCTAGGCTACCTTCGAGCCTAGGCCAATCTCGTTGAGATATACGTGCGAATAACATTGGGATAATGGGGAAAAGTTTGGGAATAATTAATGAAAATTAATTGGGCATAATTTGTTGATAATTAATGAAAAATGGTTTGGGCATAATCTTTATTTGATAAGATTTTGGGCATAACTTATGTGTGGGATTATAGGCATAAACTGGATTGGGATTTATGGGTAATTGGCATTCACTATAATCCAGAATTTGGATATAAACCATATTGAATATGAACTAGAGGCTAAGAACCTATACGTCTAAGACACGAGGTTAGATTCGGATTGCAGTAGAAGTCTGCCCAGAACCTCCCGGCATATCCAGCAACCGCAAACGGTAATCTAATGTGAGAGATCGAAGGTGAAATCGGACACGTAATGGTGCTAAGACACGAGGTTAGATTCAGATTGCGGTAGAAGTCTGCAAGGAACCTCCCGGCATATCCAGCAACCGCAAACGGTAATCTAATGTAGGAGGTCTTGCGCATTTACGAATGTGAATAAGTAATGAACACTTAACTAAGATGGCACATGTATCGTTACATGGATTTAATAAGAAAAAGGAGTTAAGTGGATTAATAATAACGTGAATGAACTAGAACACTTAACCAAGATGGCACATGTGGGAAGACATGGATATAATAATGAAAAGGGTTAAGTGGGAAATCCTAGTAGTGGGGATGCAAGCTTAGGAGGGTAGCTTGTGTCATGTGTGTGGGACCCTTTTCAATCAGTAACCCATGTTGGTATCTAGGAAGCACTCGAACAAGGTCGAGGAAGGGGCACGCTGATTGGATTGATGTATGAGGTCAAAAGAGTAAGGACGATGGTAGCACAGGTCCGACAGAGTCATGTGCGTGCATAGTTCCGGCTTGGGAGATTAAGACGTTGTGGCATCGGTAGATATAAGCTGTGCAATTCAGTTGTATCGGGGTTGCCACTTTAGCGAGTGATACACCCTACTGTGGGGCCAGCACAGGTTTCTACGAGTTAGGGAGCCGATCGAATGGGGAGGGTAGTAGGTACATCTAGTTTGGTTAGGAGCACATTGGCTACCTATGGTTGTCTAGAAGTACACGAAAAACTACCATTATCTTGTTTAGCTAAGAAGGGATCATCTTGTGGTCTGAAACTAGTATTGGTGCAGAGGAATATTTTGTAAGATGTTATAAGCGCAATCGATGATTTATCATGCTTAACCTATATATCTTGTTATACCTGTCTTATGATATAGTAATCTCTTATATCCTGTTTACATGCTTGTCATGTTGCTTTTGCTTTTTATATGTTAATGTCACTGGACTCCCCAGACTTTATGTCTGACCCTTTTTGTTTCGCCTCTTTTCTTTCCTTTTCCCCTTAGTTCCTCAGAGTGGGAATACTCAAGCTTGATCCGGATTTCTCTCTGCTTGAAGTGCATGAAGTATTGCATGGCTTTGTTTCTCCTTTATTATGGCGATTTCTTTTGGGTATTATGGTTTTAAATCTATGTACTCTGATGGCTTTTGTACAAGACTGATATTTTGTGTACTTGGTTTTGGTATTCCGGTTTGATGATGTAACCAAACTTATTTCCGTTTCTACTGCAATGAAGTTTTAAAATTTCAAGTACTATTTTATGTATCTGTCTTGTGAAATTTTGTTTTGTTTACTTATAGCGCTCCACGAAACTTAATGCATTCCCTTAGTGAGTGACATTAACGGACATGGGGTGTCACATGTGGTATCAGAGCTGAAGGTTACCAGATCGGATATTAAATTTTGAAAATTGTTTTCAAAAGGATTTTTGAAACGAAGTATTTTTCAAAGAAAAGCTTGTTTTGAAAAACATATTCCCCAAAGCCATATGTACTATCTTTCGATTCTCTGTTTTGAATCTCTTTTCTTTTCAGCATGTCTGGGTAACCTAATCTTCCTGAGGGCGTACAGATACCGGCTTGGTTTCGCAGGTGTGACACCCCGCGTCCGTTAATGTCACTCACTAAGGGAATGCATTAAGTTTCATGGAGCGTTATAAGTGTATAGAACAGAATATCACAAGTCAGATATATAAAATGGTACTTCAAATTTAAAATTTATTTCATTGCAGCTGAAAGCAAAACATGTCTGGTCACAACATCAAAACCACATATCAAAGCCAAGTACACAAATATCCATCTTGAACAAAATTATTATCAGAGTACATAAAAGCGAAACCATAATCCCACTCCAAAATGCCATAAGAAGGAGAAACAAAACAAAGCATTACATTCAGCACTTCCAATCACTTCCGGTATAGGGAAAGAGATCCGAATCAAGCCTCACTAATCCCACCCTAAGAACATGGGGAGGGGGGAAGGAAAGAAAAGAGGCGAAACAAAAAGGGCAGACATAAAGTCTGGCGAGTCCAGTGACTTTAACAATATAATTAGTAAAGTAACAGGATAAGAACATAAACTGGATATAAGATATGACTGTAACATAAGCAGGTATGACAAGGTAAACAAGATGAACAAGATATAACATTGACTGCGCTTCTAACCACTATAAGACATTTCCTGCACCGCACCAATACTAGTTTCATACTAAAAGATGATCCCTCCGTAACTAATCATAATAATGGTAGTCTCGTGTACTTCTAGTTACTATCATAGGTGCCAACTTGCTCCTGTCCCCACTAGTTGTACCCACTACCCTCCCCAATCGATCGGCTCCCTAACTCGTAGATACCTGTGTTGGTCCCACAGTAGGGTGTATCACTCCCTAAAGTGGCAACCCAATACTACTAAAATGCATAGCTTATACCTACACAATGCAACAACGTCTTAACTAGCAGCCCGAACCCACGCACGCATATGACTCCGTTGGACTTGCGTTGCCATAGCTCTTTACTCTTTTGACCTCTTACAATCAATCCCAGTAAGCGTGTCCCGCCCTCGACCTAGTTCGAGCTCATATAAATACTAAAAATGGGTTACTGGTTGAAAAGGATCCCCACACTTGACACAAGCTTCCCTCCTAAGCTTGGTCCCCACTAGGATTTCCCATTTAACCCCTTTTATTATTCCCATGTCTTCCCACATGTCTTATCTTGGTTAAGTGCATTAATTATGTTTCACATGCTACCCATGTCACCCACTTAACCCTTTATTATTCCCATGTCTTACCACATGTCTTATCTTGGTTAAGTTTTCATTAATTCATTATACTCGTAATCGTGCAAGACCTCCCACATTAGATTACCGTTTGCGGTTGCTGGATATACCGGACGGTTCTGAGCAGACTTCTACCACAGTCCGAATCTAACCTCGTGTCTTAGCACTATTACGAATCTAATTTCTGCCTTTGACCTATCACATTCGATTACCGTTTGCGGTTGCTGGATGTGTCTGGCGGTTCCGGACAGACTTCTACCGCAATCCGAATCTAACCTCGTGTCTTAGGCGTTCATTATCTTTTCCTTTATTCATGCCCAATTTCAAGTCTCTGATTATAATGTATTCCAATTACCCATAATTTGCAATTCAAATTATGCTTAAAATTCTAATTCAAGTTATGCCTATAAACAAATGTATACAAGTTGTACCAAATTGTGCCCAAACCAATTTCATAATTATTAATAGTCTTATGCTAATTTCTTTTTATTACATATTTCCCAAACCTTTCCCAATCGTTTAAACGTTATTTGTATGCAAATCTCAACTTAGGTTCGAAGTTAGCCTAGTCTCAAAATATTAATAAAAAGAGGAAGGGAAGAGAATCAAAATATCAAGACTGGCATAAACATAAGAACATGCATATGAAACATAAACAGGCATATAACGATAAAATAGATTAGATAGGCATATGATAACAATTGGGTACGAATCTAAAGGATAACGATTTAAAAACTTGATATGATTCATCTTACTTACAGGCATATACATTAGATCCAACTTACAATCCTATCACAATTACTTTTTAATTTAATTATATGTGAAAGTAACATAAACTCACAGTGGTTGGATCAAAGAAGAGAAATAATGTTTGTTGTTGCAAATTTGAATCTAATCTTGAATCTAGTCTAGAATCTAATCTTGTTTGCTGAAGAAGTCTAATTTAATTTGAGTTCGAGAAGCAGCATGGCGTCGCCATTGTCGAGGGTGAGAAAAACAATGAGATTAGGGTTCTTTATATAGCCTAGGACTCGCGAATCAAGCTAACAAAACATTCCAGGTTCAAAGAAACATTTCTGCCTAGATCTAACAGGAGGGGTCGACACCCCTTCATGGGTGTCGACACGGGTGTCGACACCCCTTCATTGGTGTCAACACCCATGTCGACACCCGGGGGATGGGGTCCACACCTCTGGGCAAGATTTTTCCCACTCACTCATTTTGAACGATTTTGAATTCGAATTTGATTTATTATTAAATTATTTTAATTCTGCTTATTCTTTAAATCTTCCGAGCTTCATAACTTCTTCATACAGTGTCCGATTTACGCAAACTCGGAGTCTATTCGAGGCAAAATTCCGAGACAAACGCAATGGCATAACCCATTTCACTTAATTATCCTTCTAAAAATTAAGTATTCTTAAAATTGTTAATTTTAATATTTTAAAATTACGGGGTGTTACATTCTCCCCTAGTTAAAGGATTTCGTCCCCGAAATCTCCAAGTTAAGAAGAATGTATATCCTACCATCCATCATCCATCTACTCATCCACCAATCATAGGCATCCACTGTCCTAAGAATATTTCTAATGCTTTCATGAACAAAAGCAAAGTGTGTGTATATGTCCTTACCCTAATACAAAATCAGGCGGTCTACTAACTCAGTCGACCTCCTTAATGCAAATCATGATAGTGCCATGCGTCCATTATGTATGCAAAGGAATCTTAATGATAGATATCATTTCTATATGGGTGCACAACCATTCATCGAAATACAACATTCGTATGATAACACATTCAATATAAATCCATTAATTTAAACATGTACACTCTTCCATATGCAATATGAAAGTGATTGAGTCGATCTAGTGCCTAATGTGTGTGTAAATGCATCCACGAGAAACCACTTGCATCCACTTGCATCCACCAAACATAACATGTCTCAAACACATGTTTACAACCATAGGAATTCCAATTTAAAGATCGAAGATATAATCGAGAGGATATACTAAACGATAGAACAAGCATAAACAAAGCGGTAGAAAAAGGAGAAGTTAAGAAATACCCTCAAAAAGGAAAGGGTACAACGCACATATCTTGTCTTCCATCTCCCAAGTTGCATCTCCCTGATCGTCTTCCCATTGGAATTTAACCAACTTGACCACTCGGTTGCGTAACTTCTTAACCTCCGATCCAAGGATGCCTGTAGGAACTCGTCTAATCGTGGCATCTCGCTCTACTTCCACTTCCCTAAGCGTGCTCGACTTTACTACTTCTGCGGTATCATGTAAACATTTCCGCAAATGCGAAACGTGAAATATGTCATGAACACCACTAAGTCTCTCTGGCAACTTCACTCTGTAGGCCATCTGTCCAATTCTTTCTGTAATGAGGAATAGCCCTACAAACCTTGGTGCCAATTTCCCTACAAATCCAAAGCGAACTACATTCCTCAACGATGACACTTTAATAAAAACCATGTCCCCAACATCGAACTCAAGATCAGGTCTTCACTTATCAGCATATGATTTTTGCCGGTCCTGTGCCGTCTTCATGCGTCTTCGAATCAAGTCTATCTTCTCCAAGGTTTCCCTGACCATCTCGGGTCCAAGCAAAACCTTATCCGTGGATTCCCACCAACAAGTTGGTGATCGGCAAGGTCGTCCATATAGAGTCTCAAAAGGTGTCATGCCTATACTACTCTAATAGCTGTTGTTGTAGGCGAACTCTACTAATGGAAGGTGTTCCTCCCATGTCCCTCCAAAATCCAAGATGCATAACCTCAAAAGATCTTCTAGAACCCTATTCACCCTTTCTGTTTGCCCATCCATCTGAGGGTGATAAGCGATACTCAAACATAATTGCGTTCCTACCGCCTCTTATAAGCTCTTCCAAATCTCGCTAGTGAATATGGGATCTCGATCGATTACGATACTAGAAGGTATGCCATGTAGACGAACTATCTCTCGGAGATAAACAGATGCTAACCATGTCGCCATTCTTTTACTCTTAATGGGAATGAAATGGGCGCTTTTAGTAAGTCTATCTAATGCTACCTAAATCCCCTTATTACCCTTCTTTGACCTTGGCAACCTGTCGACGAAATCCATGGAAACGCTTTCCCATTTCCACTATGGAACCTCTAAAGGGTGAAGCAAACCACTAGGCTTCTTTGCTCAGCCTTGACTTGCTGGCAAACTAAGCATCTAGAAACGAACTCAGCCACATCCTTCTTCATTCCGGCCCAAAAGAAAAATCGCTTCATGTCCTTATACATCTTTTCACCACCGGGATGTATAGTCATCTTAGAACGATGTGCATCTTCAAGGATCGCCTTTCTCAAACTCTCGTCTCATGATACGCAAAGTCTCCCACCCCTACGCAGCCAACCTTTGTCATCTATAATATACCTAATAAGACAGCTCGAAGACTCCCCTCTTATGAGCTTATCTAATATCTCTATCAACTGTGGGTCATCTCGCTGTGCCGCTCCTATCTGACCCAAAAGTGTAGGTCGCACCTCTAACGATGCGAACAAACCAGGTACATAATCGATAGAGGTCTGAAATCAAAGGTAGATGTGTACTCCAAACTATGATGTTCTACGAACAAAGGACTCAAAGTCAACCTCTTTCTACTTAAGGCGTCAGCCACAACGTTACCCTTGCCAGGGGTATATGCAATCTCGAAATCGTAGGATGCTAAGAACTTATCCACCTTTGTTGCTTCAAGTTTAAATCCTTTTGAGAGAACAAGTACTTCAACAACTTATGGTCTGTATACAACTCAAACCTCTCTCCAAGGAAATAATGGCGCAAAGACTTAAGCACAAAAACTATGGCAGCTTATTCTAAGTCGTGGGTAGGGTAATTCTTCTCATGGGCCTTCAACTGCCTTCCACCATAACATATCACCCTTCCCTCTTGCATCAAAACTGCGCCAAGCCCTGTCCCGCAAGCATCGGTATACACTGTGAACGGTTTACTCCCATTCGGCAAAACTAAAACTGGAGTTGTCGTCAAAGCCCTCTTTAAATGTTGAAAAGCATCATCACAGTCAACATCCCAAGAAAAGGTTAAATTCTTTTTTGTTAACCGTGTAAGTGGGGATGATATCTTCGAAAAGTCCTTGATGAACTTCCTATAATAGCCCGCCAACCCAGGAAAACTTCTTACTTCCGTTGCATTCCTAGGAATCTTCCAATCATGGATTTCTACCACCTTCGCGAGCTCCACTGTTATCCCCTCTCTAGAGATCACGTGCCCTAACAACCTTACTTCCTTCCTCCAAAAATGACATTTGGAGAACTTAGCCTTGAGTTGATGTGCTCGAAGGGTCTCTAAGACTTCTCTAAGATGTAAGGCATGCACCTCCTCGCTTTTAGAGAAAATCAAGATATCATCCACAAAGACTACCACAAACTTGTTTAGAAACTCCGTAAACACCTTACTCTTCAAGTCTACGTAATACGCGGGTGCATTCGTCAAACCAAAAGGCATGATGAGCCATTCGAAGAAACCATCTGGAGTTCAAAAAGCAGTCTTATCTATGCTATCCTCAGCTACCCTCAACTGATGAAATCCTTTAGCTAAGTCCAACTGCGAGAAACTCGAAGCACCAACCAACTGATCGAACAAATCATCTATTCTCGGTAATGGGTGTTTATTTTTCTTCGTGAGCTTATTTAGCTCCCTATAGTCCATGCACAATCGAAGCAAACCATCAGCCTTCGTAGCAAAAAAAGCTGGAGCACCCCGTTCCGAAATACTTCTCCTTATGAACCCTTTCTCAAGTAGCTCCCCTACTTGCTTACTGAGTTCCCTCCTTTCCCTCGGAGCCATGTGGCGCACTTGTAATGCAACTAGCTTTGCATTATCTACTAAGTATATACGGAAGTCTATCTCGTGCCTCGGGAGTAAACCCCGAACCTCCTCAAAGACGTCATCATACTCACGGACTACTTGAACAGATTGCAAATCATCGATGGATGCATCAAGTGATTCTAGGTAGCTAAGCATCACTGATCCCCTAGGGTCACATGAAATATCAAGGGTCTTTCCATAACGAGTCAACAATCCAACTACCCTCCTTTCACAGTCTAGGATGGTACCATATCTGGCTAGCCAATCCATCCCTGGAATCAAGCCATAACCCATGAATCCAAGAACGTAGGCATTGCATTCAAACTTAACGCCCAAGATAGACACTCTTAAATCCCGACAAATCATAGATAAATGAGCCGAAACACCAATAGGATTTGAGACTACAACGGGATCCATAACTAAACTAGTATTTAGGTGCAGTGTTTCAACTAACGAAGCAGATATAAACAAATGTGAAGCGCCAGAATCAAACAAAGTTCTAACAAGATGATCAAAAAGGAAAATCAAACTTTCAACAGAAATGTTTCTACCTGTCTCTTGCACGGGTGCCACGAGAGCATGAACCTGCCCTCCAGAAGTAAATCCGGTCCTCTGTCCTTGCCCTTGTCCTTGCCTCCTCGGGCAATCTTTAATCAGATGTCCTGCCTCATCGCATTGGTAACAACAAGGCTTCTTCTTCTTCTGATAGTCCTTCTTTAAGTGGCTTGGTATTCCACAATTTTGAAACTTCCTTTTCTCATGGCCCTTGTTATCCTTACCACCTTTCTTTTGTTGTTGTTGTGCCTTCTTTGGATCCATTTTCTTATTATGTGTCCTATCCATTTTAGCACCTTTTCTCCTCTTCATTCATCAATGCCATATCAACAAGTTTTTTGAAAGTATCCCTCATAGGAATGTGGGATATAGCCAATCCGTGAAGCGATTCGTTCAAACTCTTAGCAAATCTGTAACAGCCCGCATCTCGGAGATGTGGGCTATTACAAAATCTCAAGGCTTTCTTATGCGGCGTGTTCACCAACTCTAAATCAAATCTAGCCAACTGTTTAAACTTGTTAACATACTCCTTAACAGAAAAATTTCCTTGTTTCAAAGCCAAGAACCTCTCCATGTATAAACTTTCTTCTACTTGTGAAAGAAATTTCAACTCGAACCTCTGTCTGAAATCGATCCATGTCTCCAATGCACGTTCTCCATTTGTTACCTCCTACCAAAATGAAGCTTTATCCTTCAATAGCCAAGTAGCTAGCTGAACCTTCCTTCCATCGTCTTCCTCAAACATACCAAACAACTCCTCCACCTCATTGAGCCAATTCCTAGCCTCAACAAACGTCTCAGTCCCATGAAACGGTTTCCTGCCCATCGCATGGAAGTCCTTACATATCTTAGAAAAATCATGTGCATGCGGAGGAAGAGGTGGAACAACGGCTGCAGCTGGGGGAGGAGCGTCTGCTGGGCCTGCGGTAGGAGCTGTAGCCTCCAGATACCTTCTGAACTAGGCCGGTATCTGTACGCCCTCCGGTAGATTGGGTTCCCCAGACATGCTGAAAAGAAAAGGGAAGAGATTCAAAATAGAGAATCGAAAGAAAGACATATGGCTTTGTGGATTATGTTTTTCAAAATAAACCTTTCTCATAAAAATACTCTCTTTAAAACATTCTTTTGGAAACACTTCTTTGTAAAACACGCTTTTGAAAATTGTTTTCAAAACCTCTTTATTTGTTCTAGTAACCTTCGGCTCTTATACCATGTGTGACACCCCACGTCCGTCAATGTCACTCACAAAGGGAATGCATTAAGTTTCATGTAGTGTTATAAGTGTATAGAACAGAATATCACAAGACAGATATATAAAATGGTACTTCAAATTTAAAATTTATTTCATTTCAGCAGAAAGAAAAACATGTCTGGTTACAACATCAAAACCACATATTAAAGCCAAGTACACAAATATCCATCTTGAACAAAATTATTATCAGAGTACATAAAAGCAAAACCATAATCCTACTCTAAAATGTCATATGAAAGAGAAACAAAGCTAAGCATTACTTTTAGCACTTCCAAGCACTTCCAGTATAGAGAAAAAGATCTGAATCAAGCCTCACTAATCCCACTCTGAGAACCTGGAGGGGAAAGGAAAGAGACGAAACAAAAAGGGTCAGACATAAAGTCTGGCGAGTCCAGTGACTTTAACAATATAATTAGTAAAGTAACAGGATAAGAACATAAACTGGATATAAGAGATGACTGTAACATAAGAAGGTATAACAAGGTAAACAAGATGAATAAGATATATAACATTGACTGCGCTTCTAACCACTATAAGACATTTCCTGCACCGCACCAATACTAGTTTCATACTAAAAGATGATCCCTCTGTAACTAATCATAATAATGGTAGTCTCGTGTACTTCTGGTTACTATCATAGGTGCCAACTAGCTCCTATCCCCACTAGTTATACCCACTACCCTCCCCATCCGATCGGCTCCCTAACTTATAGATACATGTGATGGCCCCACAGTAGGGTGTATCACTCCCTAAAGTGGCAACCTGATACTACTTAAATGCACAGCTTATACCTACACGATGCAACAACGTCTTAACTACCAACCCGGACCCACACACGCACATGACTCCGTTGGACTTGCGTGCCATCGCACTTTACTCTTTTGATCTCTTACAATCAACCCCAGTAAGCGTGTCTCGCCCTCGACCTAGTTCGAGCTCATATAGATACTAAAAATGGGTTACTGGTTGAAAAGGGTCCCCACACTTGACACAAGCTTCCCTCCTAAGCTTGGTCCCGACTAGGATTTCCCACTTAACCCCTTTTATTATTCCCATGTCTTCCCATATGTCTTATCTTGGTTAAGTGAATTAACTATGTTACACATGCTACCCATGTCACCCACTTAACCCTTTATTATTCCCATGTCTTACCACATGTCTTATCTTGGTTAAGTGTTCATTAATTCATTATACTCGTAATCGTGCAAGACCTCCCATATTAGATTACCGTTTGCGGTTGATGGATATGCCGAGCGGTTCCGGGAAGACTTCTACGGCAATCCGAATCTAACCTCGTGTCTTAGCACTATTACAAATCTAATTTCTGCCTTTGACCTCTCACATTTGATTACCGTTTGCGGTTGCTGGATGTGCCGGGCGGTTCCTGGCAGACTTCTTTTGTAGTCCGAATCTAACCTCGTGTCTTAGGCGTTCATTATCTTTTCCTTTATTCATGCCCAATTTCAAGTCTTGGATTATAATGTATTCCAATTACCCATAATTTCCAATTCATATTATGCTTATAATTCTAATTCAAGTTATGCCTATAATCCCCCGTATACAAGTTATACCAAATTATGCCCAAACCAATTTCATAATTACTAACAGTCTTATGCCAATTACTTTTTATTACATATTTCCCAAACCTTTCCCAATCGTTCAAACGTTATTCGTACGTAAATCTCAACTTAGGCTCGAACTTAGCCTAGTGTTTACACCAAAAATGGTCTAAACACCCAAGGTACTAAACTGTACTTCACCAATTTGGTAAGAAATAAATGGAACCGTGTTTAATCAGCAATTAAAAATGAAAAATGCGAGAAAGGTAAAGTAGAGACGAGATTTAGAGTGGTTCAGCCGTTAATGAGGCCTACGTCCACTATGAAGGTGATTTCCAATCTATAATGAGGATTACAAAATACATCAACTCTCTCTTTTCATACATATCTATACTCACTCAATATACCTTCGTTTATATACTTCAATCTTGGAATTATACAAGAGAATGGTGGAATTTGAGGAGAAGAAGGATGGATGAATGATTGAGAAGGAGGATGCCTTCGTTTTCCCTTATCACAAGATTGTACCTGACGCCATGGCCGAATCAGTAGTTGAGGATAGAATTTTGCAGCACTTCGTGGTTTCAAAGATTGGATCCCCTTTACGTTGGCAGTCATGGTGTATTTATAGGTGAGCTCCCTTCAGGAAATGACCTGAAATCTGTTTATGCAGGCTATAGATCGTTCATTCTATTAATTACGATCATACCATCGGCTAGCTGTAGCCAGCTGTTTGTGGCTGTATTCAGTTATCATGCGCGAGCGACTCAATGGAGCGAGCATCTTGAGTAGTTGTGCGAGTGACTCAACTGAGCAAGTGTCCTGGGTAGTTGAGCGGGTGACTCAACGGAGCGAGTGTCCTGAGTAGTTAAGCGAGTGACTCAACGGAGCGAGTGTCCTGGGTAGTTGAGCGAGTTCGTAGGACTTTGGGAAATTTTATAAGGGCAGAACGTGGGACTGGAATTGATTCTCCTTTGTTCCTTGCGCGAACGCCCTTCTTGGTTCAAGGGCGCTCGTCCTTTTGCTGGCTTTGTGTGGTGCTGTTTGTCCCTATGGCTACGCTACAAGGTCGCTCCCGCTTATGTTGAATGGGCGACTTGCTTTGGGTTTGATATTTGGCCGTTTAAGTGCCTCGGATAGCATTGCGCACGACCGACCCTGATGATGTCCGTCCCGTATCCTTTACTCAATGTACGTATGGATTTTTTAGGGACTAACACTTGCTCCTCGAAGTCCGTGGTTTCTTTTAGTAAGGAATTACTGGCTTCGACATATTTGTTCGCACATTGTTTGGTAGATTTATCCTGACTTGTCGAGGGGTCGTTCATGCAAAAGATTAAGATTGCTTCACTGTAGCTGATTGGTATTGTCTTTTTCTGTGAGCAAGAGGCTTGATGTATTTTTTTTGGTTATTGTGCGAATAGTTGAATTTCGGGATGCCAGCTGGAACTTGATGAGACACTTTTTGTGTAATCGGGCACTAAGATGACGTGGTGAGAATACTCTAGATATACGCCTTTTAATCTTCCTTCTTATCTTCTTACCTGTGCGTATTTAATTGGTTTTCCACGCATACCTATGTGTGCTTGTTTTGGATGACCCCCAATTGCCCGAATGCTGAGCCCATTAATCTGATCATTGGGCTGTCGAGCGATCGGATGAAAATACTATTTCGGTTTGTCAGCCCTTTCGTTTATCTATTACTTTGCCATCTTCTTCTTTTTCAAAGGAAAGCTTTAATGGCGGCGCTATTCTAAGTAATCTTCTTTACTACTTGGACCCCTTTCACAACTCCTGAATATTATAGTTCTTTTATTGTTCTAATTTACATTCGTGTATGGCGCCGTCATCAAGGCCTCTGCAATCTCAAGATCGATTTACCCGGACTGTTCGCCTAGATTTGAGACTGTTCGCTCGTCTGTAAATAAATTCCTCCCCTTGATTTTATCTTAACCCAATTTTAAAGCATGAATTTGATCGTGCGACTTTGAGGTTTCTAAGTAAGGTTTTCCTTTTTCCATAATTCCATAACTCCAGTAAGCATTCTATGTCGGACCAGGTCGAAAGGTCTGATCAAGTAGAAAGTTCTGACCAAGTTGTGTCTACGCCCCATGTCGTCTCTTCGATAGGTTCTACCCAAGATTTCCCACAACCTTATGCACTCTTTGAAGTACCCAGCGAGAGGCACCCGACGGAGCTTCCTCCTAGCTCGTTCCATCCGCTGTGCAAACAATTTGGTATTTCGGAGAAAGAAGAGGCCAAGCCGCCTAGGGAAAAAGAGTTCGCAGATATCCCTCCCAAAGGATATGTTGCTGTTACTCGTGGAATGTTGAAAAGCAGAGCGGTTCCTCCCTTTAACCCTTATATAGAAATGATTCTCCAGAGCTCGGCCATTGCCCTGTATCAGTTACATCCTAATGGTTATGCGATTTTGATAAGCCTTTATATCCTTTTTATGAGGGAAAAACATCGGGCTCCTTCGTTTGAGGATATATGCTCATTATATGCTTTCAGGACAAGAAACCAGTGTCCCTCATTTATCTTTGTGGAAAGCCGGGGTTCGAAAATAATTACTGGTTTAGTGGACAGTGTGCGAGGATTTCCCAATCAGTACTTCTTTGTCCAATGTCCCGATAATTTCTGCGGCTTTTAGATGGAAAATAGTGAGTATTTTTATTCCTTAAATTCCATCTTTCTTCCTCTTCCTTTCCTTTTCTTAAAACCTTTTGGATATACTGCAGCGCTTCCCGATCAAAGCATACCCTTTGACCAAGATCTATGCAACTCATTATTAGCTGTCGACGAGGGCCAGAGGAATAGGAAATTCTTGATCACCGAAGGGTTCTTAAAGCAATACAATTTGCTTTCCTCTCTGCGCACCTTCCCGGTGGATACTTCCGATAAAAAGGAAGCTACCAGCAAATCCCCTGTCAAGAAATCTTCGAAAAAGGGATGTTCTAGCGCCGTAGGGAGCAGCGAGGCATATTTCAGCAGCAAAGCGACCTCTTTCAAAAAGGTAGTATCCAAGCATCTAAGACACAAAGGCTCTAAGACTTCAGTGGTCATGCACGAAGAAGATGGGTCTTCCTTAGAGGAAGCTGCCCAAGGAGATGCGAACGTGACTTCTTCGAAGATTACCTCGGATCAAGTGCGGGAAGAGGAGCAGCTCGATGAAATTGTAGTAATTTCTAAAGAAAACCCGGGAGGTGGAGAGAATTCTTCTAAGGACAACAAAGAGGAAGATGGTTCAGAAGCTTTTAAAGGTATTGATCCCCCTGTCTTAGCTGAAGGCCTTGTTCAAGGTAAGATCGCTACTTGAACATTTATATTTCAAAAATCCTTTAATCATAAGAATTTTACGAAAAAAACCCTTGTTTTTGGGTCAAAGTGATATCTCATAAAGCCTGGAACTGCTTTAGCCTCGTTGTTTTCATATATTTTATGTATCCTCTTTCCTGGCTTTCTTTCTCATATTTATACAATTAAGGTGCTTAGATCTTCTTTTTCCTCTTAGATCCAGGAATGGGATCATCTTTATCGGATAGTTTCTCTCAGCAATTTGCTCTCGTCGATCCACGGAATATCTTACAGTCTAGTCTTTCTCGTTGCCTCAAGCGTTCCCGTCCATCTTCAGATCTTCTAACCCAAGATGCTCTTGAAGCACCACTGGCGAGTTTGCTAAAGAAGAAGAAGCATGATCATTCTCGGGTATCTGGAAGAGAAAACCAGGATGCCAAGAGGAGGGGAGGTAATAATAAACAAGATAAGGATAGGCTTGGTGGGTCTTCAGAACCGGCTGAACTTTTATGCCCTAGTTCTTCGGTCCCTGTGAAGTCATTGCTCAAACCCTCTATGCCTAATGCACCTGCTCTCTGTCAGATTCAAGCGATTCTTGACAGACCTCCCTATAGAGTTGCCCCTGGTAATCCTAAGTTGAAGGACAGGTTTGGAGACTGGGACCTACGGGGGATGGACCTCGATTTAGACTTGTCTCCCCATGATGACCAGAGTACCGTCGGGGAGTTGAGCGCCATAAAAAATTATGTGACCTCCCAGCTTGCCACTATCATGGGTCAGCTTGAAGTTCAGTTAGATAAGGCCAAAAATACTTCCAAAGAGCGATTTGAGTCTTGGAACAGGTTCTGCTTCGAATTTCAGAAGCTGAATACTCAACATCTTGAGCATATCGAGCTTTTGGAGAGCGATAAGACCGAATTGATCCATGTGATCAAAAGTCAAGCGGCCAAAATTGCATTCTTCAAGGATGGGAACAGTAGGATGAACAGCTTGGAGGCCGACAATAGAAAATTTCAAGAGGAGATTGAAGCCGCCAAAAAACAACTTGATGAGGCTTAAGCTGACCGTGAGTTCGCTGAATCTCAATTAACTTCTGTACAACAGGCTGTGGTTTCTTGTCGGCAGGAGAAGGCAATGCTCGAAGTTAAACTCGCTTCCCAAAGTAAGGTTCTTGAAACTTTAGAAGAAGATAAAGCAAGGTTAACCAGCGAGCTTGACTGAGCCAGAATTAAAACTGAAGAGACCCTATTTCGATTTTACACCTTTAGTGTTATGACCCGTGGAAGCTTGAGCTGTCTGAACAAGGACTTCCCCCGTACATTAGCTCTTGTCTTGGAACAAGTGCTCAGCTACTCCAAAGATAAGTAAGATAGTGTTCTGCAAGAAGCCCTCCTTGAGGCAGGCGATCGCGATGCTTTGGAAAAAACCAGGAGACTACTGGCTGGTGAACGAGCTCAATCCCTTGGAAAAGAAGTCCAGAATGTTGTACATGTTCATGCCCCCAATCCTGTAGGAGATGGAGCTTCAGGATCCCAAGTTTTCCTGACGGAACCTTCCGTTGCTAATGAAGGTACCTCTAAGGTTCATTTGTTTGATGACCACGCTGTCCCTGAAAACATCGCAAAATGATGTGCTGTTATTTTGCATTTTTTAGTACCAACTTTACAACCGTGTGTCTCTGTGATGGATTTGTATTTTTTTATTACGCGTTAGCGTTGATACGTTATAACTTATCGCAATTTTATTTGTTTGCATCGTATTACACTTTTATGGGTTGTGCGATGGTTACGTTTTTACGTCGTTCATCATCAGTGTCGCTAATTTGCTTTGAATTTAGGACATCATATTTCCTCTTTTGCCCCTTCTTTGAGGGGTTTAGTTCTTATTATGCATATATTCACATTTTTTAACGGTCTGGTAATTCAAACCTTTAAAGTTTATTTTTGGATGTGTACTTTTATAAGGCGCAGATATCTTGTTGTACATTTAATCCTGTTCCTAATTGATTTGGCATCCCAAGCCCTTCAGAAACTTGATTAAATGCATTTCCGTATGTTCAATTTGTTTTTTTTATATGTGTACCCAATCCCCTATCTCACTAACTCAGTGACCCGAGCCCTTCGGAGACTGGTTTTTAGTACGTGCCCCCTGAGAGGACTTGGGTTACAAGTTTTCGACCCAATTTCTATCTTATTTGACCCAGCTATTATGATCAAATAGAGACCTAAATTGGATACCCCCATACGGCTAGGATTTTTGATACCCCCTTTCGGCTAGGATTTCTGATACCCCCTTCCGGCTAGGATTTCTATTTTTGTGCTGGTCTTTCCAGCATGTTTATGGGACCTTCCGATCCTAGGACTGGTGTTATCCAGCCTAGGTTTTTTTTAAAGAAAACAAAGAGTGTAGCCTCCGGATTTTGGTGTGCTCTCCATGAATTGCTTTGGAATGATTCTTTCCCTTTGAGTTTTGCAAGATGATGGGTTTGGCTATGCTGCCTGGTTTGACCAATGCTCTCTATGCGCGATGCACAACTTGCCCTATATTAGAGACCAATTTTAGCATTAGTTCACAAATAATTTTTGTTTTTCATGAGATTATAATCCATGAGCGAACATCTTTTATCATGAAGAGCTTTTACATAACACAATAAAGGTGGATCACAGATCATTTCATGGAAATACAGCTGGAAAAGACAGACTATAGAAACAGTAAAATAAAGAGAATGGGGGTCGCGCATTTCCAGTTCTGGATATTGGATTGCGCCCAGTGGTCATTAGTCAATGATTGGTCGTAAGTCTTCGAGCGCTTGGGTTATCTCGTGCGAACCGGCCTGATCAGCAACCTTACCTTGCCTCTGACTTTCTGATGCGTTTTGAGGACTCTTAACATATTGCTGCAGTTGAATTTTTCGGATGAGATCCTCAATCAAATTTCTCAAGTGTCGACATTCATTCATGTTGTGCCCTGGTTGATTATGAAATCGGCAGAACTTTCCGGAATTTGCCTGTTGTTCTGTGATCCTTTGCGGTTTTACCTGAGGAAACATGCCTGAGTCCTTCGTGGGAGAGTGGATTTTATCTGGAGTTTCACTCAATTGAGTCAATTCTGTTGGCTTAAAGAATTTTGACTTCTTGTGTACTTTACTGTCTCTCCCATCAAACCCTCTCTTATGCCCAGAGTCATCCTTCTGAATTATCTGGGAAGATTCGTTGCTCTTCCCTTCCTTAATATTACTATTCCTCGTGTCCTTCTGAGCATTCAGGGTATTGGTTTCCACGCTCATGTATTCTTCGGCTTTCTTGTAGAACTTCTTTAGAGTCTTTGGTTTCTTCATCTTGAGCCATTTCCCGAATTCTGACTTCTTATCGATAGCCCCTTTCAAGGCTGCCAATAAGTACCAAGGCTCCGGTTCTATAACCTCTGCTGTTGCAGCATGGAAGCCTATAAGAAAAGCTTTGATGGTTTCTCCGGGCATTTGTTCCATCTCACTGAGTGACATCACATCCCTTGCCCTGGTGGTCTGTAATCAGAATTGATCCTGAAATCTCCTTGCCAGATCAGCAAACTGGTCGATACATCTAGGTGGAAGTCTGGTGAACCATAGTGAGGCCACACCTTCCAAGCACACGGGAAAGTATAAGCACTTGATTTCATCAGTGGCCCTAGCTCCATTCATGTGTTGGTCGTACTTGAACAGAAAAATGGTTGGATCTCCAACTCCGCTATAAGGTGCTATTGTTGGGGGTATAAATTTCTTAGGGAATTTCGCTTGACGAATTTCCTCTATGAATGGATTTTTGCTGGGGGAAAATTCCCATTCTTTCTCCGCATCTTCTCGGGTCGCCTTCTCCTTCATTATTCGCTAGATCATGTCTGTGATGCGCCTCTCGTCACCTGCTTGTTCATCGGGATCGGTATTGACGTTTTTATCGGTGCGACCACGGTTTGAGCTTCGGCGCCTTGCATATTTTTTGAGGGATGTTACATTGGTGGGACTTGCGGAGGCCCGATCCGCACGTTCTTCTTTGCGCTGTGGAGATTTGGGCTTAGGATCCTCAACGTCGGCCTCTATCCTGTCTCCCACTAGGCTGTGAGGTCGTCCAGGGTCTGAGGCTGATGAGTCCTCTTTTTCACCAGTATTAACCACAGTGTTTGGTGGTAACAAATTGGCTTGAACATTGGTCAGGACATCAAACCTTTCCATTATCATCTTCGTCGTATTATCCATTTTTTCGTTCAGGCCGGTTACAACCACGTTTAATTCATCTCGTGTTATAGATGGCCTAGGGGTGTCCCCTGCCCCTTGATTCAAGATCTGCGGTGTAGCTTCGTTAGCATTATCATACTCACTGATCGTAGTAACTTTAGTAGATTTGTCGCTTTTCTTCGATCCAACCATGGTTTCAAAGGAGAAAGCGTTTTTGGGATTTTTTTTTAGATTACTGAACTACAAAAGGAAATTATGAACACGGCGCCACGGTGGGCGCCAAAATGTTTACACCAAAAATGGTCTAAACACCCAAGGTACTAACTGTACTTCACCAATTTGGTAAGAATAAATGGAAGTGTGTTTAATTAGCAGTTAAAAATGAAAATGCGAGAAAGGTAAAGTAAAGACGAGATTTAGAGTGGTTCAGGCGTTAGTGAGGCCTACGTCCACTATGAAGGTGATTTCCAATTTTATAATGAGGATTACAAAATACATCAACTCTTTCTTTTCATGCATATCTATACTCACTCAATATACCTTCATTATATATTACAATCTTGGAATTATACAAGAGAATGGTGGAATTTGAGGAGAAGAAGGATGGATGAATGATTGAGAAGGAGGATGCCTTCGTTTTCCCTCATCACATGATTGTACCTGACGCCATGGCTGAATCAGTAGTTGAGGTTAGAATTTTGCAGCACTTCGTGGTTTCAAAGATTGGATCCCCTTTATGTTGGCATTCATGGTGTATTTATAGGTGAGCTCCCTTCAGGAAATGACCTGAAATCTGTTTATGCAGGCTACAGATCGTTCATTCTATTAATTACGATCATACCATCGGCTAGCTGTTGCCAGCTGTCCGTGGTTGTATTCAGTTATCATGCGCGAGCGACTCAATGGAGCGAGCGTCTTGAGTAGTTGTGCGAGTGACTCAACGGAGCGAGTGTCCTGGTTAGTTGAGCGGGTGACTCAACAGAGCGAGTGTCCTGAGTAGTTGAGCGAGTGACTCAATGGAGCGAGTGTCCTGGGTAGTTGAGCGGGTCCGTAGGACTTTGGGAAATTTTATAAGGGCAGAACGTGGGACTGGAATTGATTCTCCTTTGTTCCTTGCGCGACCGACCATCTTGGTTCAAGGGCGCTCGTCCTTTTGCTGCCTTTGTGTGGTGCTGTTTGTCCCTATGGCTACGCTACAAGGTCGCTCCCACCTATGTTGAATGGGCGACTTACTTTAGGTTTGATATTTGGCCGCTTAGGTGCCTCGGATAGCATTGCGTACGACCGACCCTGATGATGTCCGTCCCGTATCCTTTACTCAATGTGCATATCGATTTTTTAGGGATTAACACCTAGTCTCAAAATATTTAAAAAAAGGAAAGGAGGAAGGGAAGAGAATCAAAATGTCTAGACTGGCATAAACATAAGAACATGCATATGAAACATAAACAGGAACATAACGATAAAATATATTAGATAGGCATATGATAAAAATTGGGTACGAATCTGAAGGATAACGATTTAAAAACTTGATAAGATTCATCTTACTTACAGGCATATACATTAGATCCAATTTACAATCCTATCACAATTACTTTTTAATTTAATTATATGTGAAAGTAACATAAACTCACAATGGTTGGATCAAAGAAGAGAAATAATGTTTGTTGTTGCAAATCTGAATCTAATCTTGAATCTAGTCTTGAATCTAATCTTGTTTGCTGAAGAAGTCTAATTTAATTTGAGTTGGAGCAGCAGCATGGCGTCGCCATTGTCGAGGGTGAGAAAAACAATGAGATTAGGGTTCTTTATATAGCCTAGAACTCGTGAATCAAGCTAACAAAACAGTCCAGGTTCAAAGAAACGTTTCTGCCCAGATCTGGTAGGGGGGTCGACACCCCTTCATGGGTGTCGACACTGGTGTCGACACCCCTTCATTGGTGTCGACACCCATGTCGACACCCGGGGGATGGGGTCGACACTTCTGGGCGGGTTTTTTTCCGCTCACTCGTTTCGAACGATTTTGAATTCGAATTTGATTTATTATTAAATTATTTTAATTTTGCTTATTCTTTAAATCTTCCGAGCTTCATAACTTCTTCATATGGTGTCCGATTCACGCAAACTCGGACTCTATTCCAAGCAGAATTCCGAGACAAACGCAACGACGTAACCCATTTCACTTAATTATTCTTCTAAAAATTAAGTACTCTTAAATTTGTTAATTTTAATATTTTAAAATTACGGGGGGTTATAGTAGGTATCTGGAGGCTACGGCTCCTACCGCAGGCCCAGCAGACACTGCTCCCCCAGCTGCAGCCGTTGTTCCACCTTTTCCTCCACGTGTAGATGCTTTTTCTAAGATATGCAAGGATTTCCGTGCGATGGGCGGGAAACCATTTAGTGCGACTGAGATGTTTGTAGAAGGTAGGAATTGGCTTAAAGAAACAGAGGATGTGTTTGATATCATTGAAGTTGACGATCGAAGGAAGATTCAGTTAGTCGTTTGGCAGCTGAAGGATGAATCTTCGTTTTAGTGGGAAGTGACGAACGCGGGACGTCCGGTGGAAACTTGGATTGATTTCTGATAGAGATTCGAATTGAAATTTCTTTCTCAAGCAGAGGAGAGTATGCATATCGAAAGGTTTTTGGCATTAAAGCAAGGAAACATGTCTTTTAAGGAGTATGTTAATAAGTTTAACCAATTGGCGAGGTTTGGAGTCAATAAATACCTCGCATAAGAAGGCTTTGAGGTTTGCTAAAGGAATGAATGAACCGCTCCATGGGTTGGCTATGTCCACATTCCTATGGGGCGACCTTTGAGAAACTTGTTGATATGGCGTTGATTCATGAATAAGAAAAGGGGGCCAATGTTAATGGGGCACAGAATAGGAAAGCGGAGCCTTAAAAAGGACCGCAGGAACAAAAGAAGGGCGAAAGAATGACAAAGGCCAAGAGAAAAAGAGATGTCACAATTGTGGAATCATTAGTCACTTAAGGAAGAATTGTAGGAAGAAAAAGAAGACTGGTAGTTTCAAATTTGGTGAGGCAGGACATCTTATCAAGGATTTCCCAAAGAGGCAAGGGCAAGGTCAAAGGACAGGATCTTCTTCCGGAGGGCGGTGCATGCTCTCATGGCTGATGTGCAAGAGAGAGGTAGGAAAATTTATGTTGAAAATTTGATTTTCCTTTTCGATCATCCTGTTAGAACTCTTTTTGATTCTGGCGCTTCGAATTCATTTATATCCGCTTCTTTAATTGAGACTCTGCACCTTGATACTAGTATAGTTTTGGATCCCGTTGTTGTCTCAAATCCTGTTGGGGGTTCGGCTCATTTGTCTATGATTTGTCGGGATTTTAGAGTGCCTATATTGGGCGTTGAGTTCGAATGCAACGCCTGCGTACTTGGTTTCATGGGTTATGGTTTGATTCTAGGGATGGATTGGGTAGCCAGGTATGGTGCGATCCTAGATTTTGAAAGGAGGGTAGTTAGACTTTTGACTTGCCATGGAAAGACCCCCGAGATTTTGTGCGACCCTAAGAGTTCTGTGATGCTTAGTTACCTAGAATCGCTTGATACATCTATCGACGATTTACGATCTATTTGAGTAGTCCGTGAGTATTCTGATGTTTTTGAGGAAGTTTGGGGTTTACCTCCAAGGCGCGAGATTGATTTCTGTATATACTTGGTAGACAATGCAAAGTCAGTCCCATTGCCCGTGCGCCACATGGCTTCGAGAGAGAGGAGGGAGCTTAGCAAATAAGTACGGGAGCTACTTGAGAAAGGGATAATTGGGCGAAGCATTTCAGAATGAGGTTCTCCGGTTGTTTTTGCAACAAAGGCTGATGGTTCGCTTCACTTATGTGTGGATTACAGGGATCTGAATAAGCTCACTAAGAAGAATAGGCACCCACTTCCGAGGATAGACGATTTGTTTGATCAGTTAGTCGGTGCGTCTGTTTTCTCTCGGTTGGACTTAGCTACGGGGTTTCATTAGTTGAGGGTAGCTGAGGATAGTATAGATAAGAATTCCTTTAGAACTCCAAACGGTTTTTTTGAGTGGCTTGTCATGCCTTTTGGTTTGACGAATGCACCTGCCTATTTTGTAAACTTGATGAGTAGGGTGTTTCGGGAGTTTCTGAATAAGTTTGTGGTGGTCTTTGTTGATGATATCTTGATTTTCTTGAGGAGCAAGGAAATGCATGCCTTACACCTAAAGGAAGTTTTGGAGGCCCTTTGGGTATATCGGCTTAAGGCGAAATTCTCCAAATGTCATTTTTTGAGGAAAGAAGTAAGGTTCTAAGGGCATGTGGTCTCTAAAGAAAGGATAGCAGTGGATCCCGCGAAGGTAGTGGCAATCCAAGGTCGGAAGATTCCGAAGAATGCAACAGAAGTAAGAAGCTTTCTTGGTTTGGCGGGCTATTCTAGGAAGTTCATTAAGGACTTTGCGAAGATATCAGCCCCACTCACTCGGTTAACGAAGAAGAATTTGACCTTTTCTTGGGATGTTGACTGTGACGATGCTTTTCAGCATTTGAAGAGGGCTTTGACAACTGCCCCAGTCTTGACTTTGCTGAACGGGAGCAAACCATTCACAGTATATGCCATTGCTTGCGGGATAGGGCTTGACGCAGTTTTGATGTAAGAGGGAAGGGTGATATGTTATGGTAGAAGGCAGTTGAAGCTCCATGAGAAGAATTACCCTACCCACGATTTGGAATTAGCTGCCATAGTGTTTACGCTTAAGTCTTGGTGTCATTATTTGGTTGGAGAAAGGTTTGAGTTGTATACAGATCATAAATCGTTGAAGTACTTGTTCTCTTAGAAGGATCTCAACTTAATGCAACAGAGATGGATGGAATTATTAGCATCCTATGACGACCTCTGGCAAGGGTAATGTGGTAGCGGACGCCTTGAGTAGAAAAACATTGACCTTGAGTCCTTCGTTTGTAGAGCGACGGGTTTGGGAATACATATCGACGTTTGATTTTAGACCCTCTACCAAGATTGTACCCGGTTTTTTGGCATCGCTAGAGGTGCGACCTATGATATTGGGTCAGATAGGAGCTTCACAGCGAGAAGACCCACAGATAGTTGGGATAGTAGATAAGCTCATGAGAGGGGAGTCTTCGAGCCATCTTAGTAGATATTATATAGATGATAGAGGTTGGTTGCGTCGTGATGGGATACTTTGTGTACCACGAGTCGGAAGTTTGAGAAAGACGATCCTTGAAGAAGCACATCGTTCTAGGATGACTATACATCCCGGTGGTGACAAGATGTATAAAGATATGAAGAGAGTTTTCTTTTGGGCCGGAATGAAGAGGGATGTAGTGGAGTTCGTTTCTAGATGTTTAGTTTGCCAGCAAGTTAAGGCTAAGCAAAAGAAGCCCGGTGGTTTGCTTCACCCTTTAGAGGTCCCGCAGTGGAAATAGGAGAGCATTTCCATGGATTCCGTTGATGGGTTTCCCAGGTCAAGGAAAGGAAATACCGGGATTTGGGTAGTAGTTGATAGACTTACTAAGAGCGCCCATTTCATTCCTACTAAGAGTAAGATGTAAAGACCCGCAACTCCCCCGTAAAGGAAAGCGTCGGATAGTTCGAGAACAAACCACAACAGAACGCATACAGAAGAACATTTCATTGCTTATTACAACAATGCATCAGATTACAAGAATATACAGAGTATAAATGAATATTACACAGAAATATCAGAGATTTAAATTACATTTAAATACATAGCAGCGGAAAATAATACAATACACAACTAGAAGTAGATATACGGATACAAAGCTTTCCGGATATCATTCCAGCTGTAAACCAGGATCCTGTGAATATAAATCTGCAAAACCAAAACTACTAGCTGCCCGTGTCAAAATAGGGGCACCCAGAGTTTAGGTTAAAACAATAAACTCCAGGTCAGTCATGGGACTGGTGTGAGAACTAAAACAGTTATTAATCTTTGTTTTTAAAGTTAGGTAAATCAAGGGACCACGCCGTATAACACGGAACGGGTTTCCTCCCAAGAATACCAGTGCATAAAACAAACAGCGCAATGCTAAATAAAGAAAATGAAGCTGTTATAAGACCCAGGTCCCATCACACAATGTAACGCAGTCGAGGATAGGGTTTTTACCTTATAACAGCCAAAGAATGCTTGATACGTTTAAAACAAATCATTTGATACCATAATAAGTGCATAGTGTATAAAACACTTCAAATCATAAGTATCAATCATAGGCGGCATGGGTACCATATATCATGTCGCCATATATAGGTTTACAAATAAAACCGCAAATGTCACGTATTTGGAAATTGGATTTCCATCTATGAACCGAGGCTAGGGGCAAGATCCTCAACCGATTTGAGACGCTCTAGCCCGTGTCTCAGGATCAGAGCTCGAGTGACCCTTGGAGCGACAGGGCCGGTCCACCGATGTGGATTAAAATGCCTGAACACTGCGTTTCCCCACCCTTTGGGGTGTCAATGAGCCAACAAATGACTCCATCGGTTCGAGAACGACCGATCAATCCGAGGCGCCTCGCAACAGCAACAACCACATAAGTCAAACTCGTCAGGGCGTGTAAAACCACTGACGCCACTTCTAACTAGAAAGAAACGCAAGTCCTCCCTGAGGTCCGTCTCCCGTTTTTGGTTCATACCGGGTGTGAAACACGCGAGGTAAACGTTACACAAAGCTACGCCACAAAGGCCGTGCTTTGATCATCACCACAAGACTTTGCTTTTCAACAGAAGCCTTGATCATTTGCATCTTAGCATGCCACACAGGCAAGCCATCCTATGCAACCGATATCAGTCACACAGAATGAAATCCGATGTCAGACACACAGTCCATTTACAAGTCCGTTCTGGGTCTGAACGAAACCGGAGGCACCTAGTACCCCGCATATCCATCGATCTCCAAGTACGTCTGGACGATCACTAACTGTTTCCATCTTCTTGGGTGTACAGCCCAATCAAGATCATCAGTTATCACCCAAACGACGTGAAGACCTCCGGTCTTCGACCATCGTCTTCATCTTCGACTTATCGTCGTATCAGTTATTCAGAATGGGTTAAACCCGGTCTTTCCGAATAACTCGCGTATATTTTAAATAAGTGTTACACAAACACAACATACGCCTCATTCCAATTCATTAGTCACTAACCGTAAATTAATCAAGAGAATAATTCCCCAAATATTAACCCCGAAGGCCGAAACCAACATCAGATCAATATCCAGAAAACCATTCTGCTTGGCTAACCGCCAGTTAGTTTCTAAATTTCACATTCAAATCTAATTAAAGATTTAACTATCGCCTGGAGCAAAACTGGTGATACTCCATTCTCGATCTTTTCAATCTAATTAAAGATTCATTAAAACTCCACTTAGTTTTAATCTGTGACTGGGTTAAAGAATCAGTGTCATTTAAAACACGGTTCACGATAAACCCAAAGTCACATCCCATTAATTATCGGGTTAAAGAACAAGTGTTATTTAAAACACTGTTCACGATAAACCCAAAAATCAATATCCATTCAATTCCAATTAAATATTATTTAATTGGTACACTTCATTAAATCTAAATCAAAAGATTTAATCTTTTCTCAGCTGGGTTCAAGAACAGTGTTAGTGAAGACACCATTCACGACAAACCCAAATCACATTCATTAATTATCGGGTTAAAGAACAAGTGTTATTTAAAACACTGTTCACGATAAACCCAAAAATCAATATCAATTCAATTCCAATTAAATATTATTTAATTGGTACACTTCATTAAATCTAAATAAAAAGATTTAATCTTTTCTCAACTGGGTTCAAGAACAGTGTTAGTGAAGACACCATTCACGACAAACCCAAATCACATTCGATATTAAACACAAGGCTCTGAATAGAAAATATATCGGCCTATATTCAATATCAAATTCTACGATTAACAAATGTCGTAGTGGAAATAACGATATTAAAAATATATCTTTCAAATTTCCATAACAACACCTGTATAATCACGAATTCCAACATCGAAATATTCCGAAGACAATTTCGATTCAAATCCACTCCAATGCAATCATTGGAAATTTTGGTTATTTTCAAAACCCTTTTCCAATCCAATTTATTTATTTAAAAATAAATAGAATTATAATTCTAGTTCAAAACTAGTTCATTTCGATAAAAATCTATTTTTATCTTTTCAAATATGGAGTTTTTCATCCCAAATCTTCACAAATCATTTCTTATGATTTTACATAAATTATTACTATTTTTACTAATTTTATCAAGGCCCGTACAGTCGATTTCCATCAACGGCCATCGAACTGCACTTACAGCGACCTTTTTCGAATTTGATTTGGACATAATTCCAAATCCAACCGTTAGATTTCAAATTTCTAATATTCGTTAGAAAGCTCTTTTCGATACGAACCCAACGGTTCCGGTTTTAGGAGAATCCGACGGTCGGATCTCCCGCAATGTCCATTTGAAATAAATGGTCGAAATTCACGAACTGCCGCGGCGCGGCGCGTTCTATTCAGGCCATTATATTATATATATATAATATATATAATATATACTTCGTCGATTCCTATTCAAAACGAATTATATAAATAGTTTTAAAATCGTTTCCAAAAAAAAAATTTCAACTTCCATTTCAATTCAAATCAAAATTGAATTCTTCTTTATAAATTCGTTTCAAAATTCATTTCTATTCAATTCAAATTTCAATTCAATTTGAATTCATTTCAATTCGCTTTCAATTCAATTTGAATTCGTTTTCAATTCAATTCATTTCGAAATCGTTTTCAATTCAATTCATTTCGAAATCGATTCCAATTCATTTTGAATTCGTTTTCGATTCAATTCATTTCGAAATCGTTTTCAATTCAATTCATTTCGAAATCGTTTTCAAAATCGATATAAATATCGTTCATGTCAAAATGGCGTCAATCTAATCAACACGGCTTCATAAATTTCTATTTTCAAATATTCTATTTCAAATATTTCTTTTTCAAAATAGTTGTTATTATCAAAATATTTCGTTCAACACATGACCAATCTCAATGAATGAGTACTGTCAACACATGAACTTTTATTTTATAATATTCTTTAATTTTCAAATTGGAATGAGGCCCAATCAATTACCATATAAAGTTAATTATATGGATTTCCATACAACACATGTATATACTAGCATTGAAAAATAATCAACCATCAACCAAAGTGCACTACACTGTATAAGCATCAAATATTGATATCTAACGCTTATAACAGCATGTCAATCAATCGATCGACATATTTAATCAATCAGGATGAGTGAACTGCATATTTCATCCTAACACCCGTGTGGGGTTTCAAACAATCAAACACAGATTTTTATTCGTGCAGTTGGGCGATGTGTAAAATTTATCGACCCAATCAATGTCAGTCAAATCAGTGTACATAAACAAACCGTCTGGTTTGTAAATGAATATTTTATTTATTCGCATTCACGTTAAAAATTATATTTTTAACGATAAAACATTTTATTTCAACATATGAATTTCTATCCAGTTCATTCTTTAAATAAAATGCTATTTTTATTTTTCTAACATATTTTAGAAAATTTCGGCGGCATAACGGCACGATACTAGAAACGGGACAAGGCCTAGCCTTGTCCCCGGTCTAGTGAAGGCCCACGCCATTCACACATCAATCAAATCAATTCGTTATGCAAACCACAAAATTTGGAGTAAGGGTCTAACCTAGCCTTACTCCTTCGCCTTATAACGGCGCACGTCTAATCCTAACCAATTTATCGATTCGATTTTTCACACCACAAATCACATTCAAACCAATATCGCAATCAATCACCAATCAATCAAACAAACAAGTCCATGGTCTGTGGACGATTGTGTCGGGTGCTACTAAGCACCGTCTGCATCCTAGTATATATATAACTGGAAATAAAATTGAAAGGTGAGAAATTCTCACTTATAGCTATCCTAGCTCCACGGCACTTCATTTGCAGAAGATCTCCATCGCTATCGCATCTTCGTCATCTTCGTTGCCCAAGGCCACTATATATATAAAATCGAATTTTTACTTCGTTATTCTATACATAAAAATCATATTTTTATTTCGAAGTTCAATACATAAAAATCGAATTTTTATTTCAAAGTTCAATAGATAAAAATCGAATTTTTATTTCAAAGCTCAATAGATAAAAATCGAATTTTTATTTCAAAGTTCAATAGATAAAAATCGAATTTTTATTTCATCAAAAATAATATCTTTCTATGATATTATTATATTTTTACATAAGATGAAATCATACATTTCAAATCAAAGAAAACATATTTTTCTTATCACGGAAAACGTATTTCTCGAATCAAAGAAGATGGATTCTTCGAATCAAAGAAAATGGATTCTTTCATTCGCTATGATTTATAAAAACATATTTTTATCTCGGAGTTCAACATTTAAAAATCATATTTTCATTTTAAAAATTCAATCTTTTCCCATTTTAAAAATTCAATCTTTTTCATTTTTAAAATCTTTTATATAAATAAAAAAAAAAACAGTTTTAAAACATTTAAAATCAGTTTAAAAATGTTTTTTTTTTCAAATCAGTTTTTAAAATTATAAAAATCAGTTTTAATAAATTAAACAAATCAGCTTTTAAAAATCTGTTTTAAACCTAAATCGAAATTAAAATAAAAATAAAATACAATAAAATTACTTACAGTATTTTGAAGAGGGGGGGGGGTCTTCTTGCGTCGCGGTCGAGGTGAAAGAGGCGGGGGGTGTGTCGCCTTGTTCGCGGTCGAGGTGGAAGCTTCGATGGGGGGAGGCTGCGTCGATTGAAGAAAAGGGGGGGGTTTCGAGGGCGTCGCAGGCAAAGGGAGAAGGGGACGGAGGGCGGTGGCGAACGCCAGGGGGGGGCGCGCGATGGAGGCGGCGGCGGCTCTCCCCGTTGATCGATTAGGTTTATATCCCCTTTTTTTTTTTTTTTTTCTCTTTTCGATTTTTCTTTGTTATGAATCGGGGGGGGGGGGGCCTGAGCGGGTTTAAGGGGGGGGAGATTTTTTTATTTATTTATTAATTTATTATTTTATTATTTTAAAAGTTGACTTTTACATACGTCATCTAAACGAGGTCCACCACCTGTCGTCCATAGCGTTCAACCCCCATTCCGAACACAATGGGATATGCATCGCAAGCTGATTTGATCGTTACAATCAGTTTCCTTTCGAATTTTCATTTAAATTACTATATTGAATTTTAAACGCACATTTCAAATTACTGGGGTCACATACTAACTCTATAAATTCCATAAAAATATTTTCTAGCTTCGTATTGACGATACGGTCCTAACAAAACTAGTTTCGTCAAATTCTGAGATCGTTTGAAAAATGGCCAATTTCCAGTCGATTAAAATCAACTGAAACTGGTCAAACGCGTTTTCCTTTGCCACGCTCACATATTGATTCGAAAAATTATGAAATTTGAAACCTAGCAATAACCTGACATCACGGACCCAACAAAACTGGTTTCGTCGAAATCCGAGGTCATTTGCAAAATGTCCATTTTTAAGGGCCTGAATTCCATAGCGACTATTCAGAATTTTCAACTGGACATATCTTTTGACTCCCGCTATGAAATCTTGATTATTCGGATTCGTTGAAAAGATATTCACAAAGGGATCCCATTATTTTTGGTTTCACTAAAATCCGGATTGTTTTGCACCCGGTACATTCAATTGAAGTTTGAAATCGAATTATCGAACTACCGCGCCATTTTTAATTCTATTTATAATTATATATAAATATTTATATTCTAACGACGACGCGTATAATATATACGTTCAAATTCTATTCGAAATAAATTTCAAGTCGATATTATTTAAAATAATTCATTTTAAATAATCAAAATTCGCTATAATTGCCAAAATAAAAATTTTAAACTGGCCCAGATTTTCGGGTTGTTACAATCTCCCCCACTTAAAACTTTTCGTCCCCGAAAAGGAACAAAATCGAAAGTGGTTTGATTAATTAGCTCTACGTTCGATCTGGCTTCCATTCTCCAACTTTTCAGTTTCTGAGAATTTTCTAAAATTTCAAAAATTTGGCTAACACCCTAAATTTTTGAAAAATTTCGCCATAACCTCCCCTGCACCGGGAGCATCGGGGAATTTCAAATAGCTTCCCCGGTCCTTCAGATCTCAAAAAGAAAAAGAAAAAGCCAAGCGGCTAGCCAATAGGCTCACAAAATCATCATCACCCAAACAAAACAGGAAATTATGTAGTAAACATGTACCTATTTGTCGGGCAAACAAATTTTATTCTCTGCTCTAGCCTCCTTGCTATGACCTGTTCAATGATATACATGTATATGCAAATGCGACCAATTTTCAATACAATTCAATATTTGATGCTATTAGGCATAAATGGCTAAAAATTAGCAAACAAATAAACAAACATCACAAACATCAATCAATTAGTGAAATAGAGTTTCAAATTCATAACTTTGATACATACACAAAAATCATGTTTTTGATGCCAAATCACAACATTGTATTCTAGCTATATAGATAAGTTTTGGTTCTCACACCAGCCTAATGGAAATATATAGATATCACACCTTCGTCACTCGAAAATAAATACTGTTAACGCTGCAGCATTATCAGAATCATCCCCGGGCAACTAGAATGTGATTCCATATCTATCCAGTATATTAAAACTTTGAATATACGTTTGCAAGGCGTATATGCAAATTCTTTATATACTGAATTGTCCAAAATCAATATAAACAAATAATCAAATACGAATAGTTGATTTAAATTTCAAAACAAAATTTGTTTTCACTTTAAAAATATACTCTTCACACTCGTTCTAGGATACTACTGATCCCATCTCTAACGAGTCATTCTAATTGGATATTGCTAATCCAATATCTGATGAATTCTTTCGTATGTTTCTAATGTGTCTTGTTCTCGAGCTCTGTAAACCAAAGCTCTGATACCACGTGTAAAGACCCGCAACTCCCCCGTAAAGGAAAGCGTCGGATAGTTCGAGAACAAACCACAACAGAACGCATACAGAAGAACATTTCATTGCTTATTACAACAATGCATCAGATTACAAGAATATACAGAGTATAAATGAATATTACACAGAAATATCAGAGATTTAAATTACATTTAAATACATAGCAGCGGAAAATAATACAATACACAACTAGAAGTAGATATACGGATACAAAGCTTTCCGGATATCGTTCCAGCTGTAAACCAGGATCCTGTGAATATAAATCTGCAAAACCAAAACTACTAGCTGCCCGTGTCAAAATAGGGGCACCCAGAGTTTAGGTTAAAACAATAAACTCCAGGTCAGTCATGGGACTGGTGTGAGAACTAAAACAGTTATTAATCTTTGTTTTTAAAGTTAGGTAAATCAAGGGACCACGCCGTATAACACGGAACGGGTTTCCTCCCAAGAATACCAGTGCATAAAACAAACAGCGCAATGCTAAATAAAGAAAATGAAGCTGTTATAAGACCCAGGTCCCATCACACAATGTAACGCAGTCGAGGATAGGGTTTTTACCTTATAACAGCCAAAGAATGCTTGATACGTTTAAAACAAATCATTTGATACCATAATAAGTGCATAGTGTATAAAACACTTCAAATCATAAGTATCAATCATAGGCGGCATGGGTACCATATATCATGTCGCCATATATAGGTTTACAAATAAAACCGCAAATGTCACGTATTTGGAAATTGGATTTCCATCTATGAACCGAGGCTAGGGGCAAGATCCTCAACCGATTTGAGACGCTCTAGCCCGTGTCTCAGGATCAGAGCTCGAGTGACCCTTGGAGCGACAGGGCCGGTCCACCGATGTGGATTAAAATGCCTGAACACTGCGTTTCCCCACCCTTTGGGGTGTCAATGAGCCAACAAATGACTCCATCGGTTCGAGAACGACCGATCAATCCGAGGCGCCTCGCAACAGCAACAACCACATAAGTCAAACTCGTCAGGGCGTGTAAAACCACTGACGCCACTTCTAACTAGAAAGAAACGCAAGTCCTCCCTGAGGTCCGTCTCCCGTTTTTGGTTCATACCGGGTGTGAAACACGCGAGGTAAACGTTACACAAAGCTACGCCACAAAGGCCGTGCTTTGATCATCACCACAAGACTTTGCTTTTCAACAGAAGCCTTGATCATTTGCATCTTAGCATGCCACACAGGCAAGCCATCCTATGCAACCGATATCAGTCACACAGAATGAAATCCGATGTCAGACACACAGTCCATTTACAAGTCCGTTCTGGGTCTGAACGAAACCGGAGGCACCTAGTACCCCGCATATCCATCGATCTCCAAGTACGTCTGGACGATCACTAACTGTTTCCATCTTCTTGGGTGTACAGCCCAATCAAGATCATCAGTTATCACCCAAACGACGTGAAGACCTCCGGTCTTCGACCATCGTCTTCATCTTCGACTTATCGTCGTATCAGTTATTCAGAATGGGTTAAACCCGGTCTTTCCGAATAACTCGCGTATATTTTAAATAAGTGTTACACAAACACAACATACGCCTCATTCCAATTCATTAGTCACTAACCGTAAATTAATCAAGAGAATAATTCCCCAAATATTAACCCCGAAGGCCGAAACCAACATCAGATCAATATCCAGAAAACCATTCTGCTTGGCTAACCGCCAGTTAGTTTCTAAATTTCACATTCAAATCTAATTAAAGATTTAACTATCGCCTGGAGCAAAACTGGTGATACTCCATTCTCGATCTTTTCAATCTAATTAAAGATTCATTAAAACTCCACTTAGTTTTAATCTGTGACTGGGTTAAAGAATCAGTGTCATTTAAAACACGGTTCACGATAAACCCAAAGTCACATCCCATTAATTATCGGGTTAAAGAACAAGTGTTATTTAAAACACTGTTCACGATAAACCCAAAAATCAATATCCATTCAATTCCAATTAAATATTATTTAATTGGTACACTTCATTAAATCTAAATCAAAAGATTTAATCTTTTCTCAGCTGGGTTCAAGAACAGTGTTAGTGAAGACACCATTCACGACAAACCCAAATCACATTCATTAATTATCGGGTTAAAGAACAAGTGTTATTTAAAACACTGTTCACGATAAACCCAAAAATCAATATCAATTCAATTCCAATTAAATATTATTTAATTGGTACACTTCATTAAATCTAAATAAAAAGATTTAATCTTTTCTCAACTGGGTTCAAGAACAGTGTTAGTGAAGACACCATTCACGACAAACCCAAATCACATTCGATATTAAACACAAGGCTCTGAATAGAAAATATATCGGCCTATATTCAATATCAAATTCTACGATTAACAAATGTCGTAGTGGAAATAACGATATTAAAAATATATCTTTCAAATTTCCATAACAACACCTGTATAATCACGAATTCCAACATCGAAATATTCCGAAGACAATTTCGATTCAAATCCACTCCAATGCAATCATTGGAAATTTTGGTTATTTTCAAAACCCTTTTCCAATCCAATTTATTTATTTAAAAATAAATAGAATTATAATTCTAGTTCAAAACTAGTTCATTTCGATAAAAATCTATTTTTATCTTTTCAAATATGGAGTTTTTCATCCCAAATCTTCACAAATCATTTCTTATGATTTTACATAAATTATTACTATTTTTACTAATTTTATCAAGGCCCGTACAGTCGATTTCCATCAACGGCCATCGAACTGCACTTACAGCGACCTTTTTCGAATTTGATTTGGACATAATTCCAAATCCAACCGTTAGATTTCAATTTTCTAATATTCGTTAGAAAGCTCTTTTCGATACGAACCCAACGGTTCCGGTTTTAGGAGAATCCGACGGTCGGATCTCCCGCAATGTCCATTTGAAATAAATGGTCGAAATTCACGAACTGCCGCGGCGCGGCGCGTTCTATTCAGGCCATTATATTATATATATATAATATATATAATATATACTTCGTCGATTCCTATTCAAAACGAATTATATAAATAGTTTTAAAATCGTTTCCAAAAAAAAAATTTCAACTTCCATTTCAATTCAAATCAAAATTGAATTCTTCTTTATAAATTCATTTCAAAATTCATTTCTATTCAATTCAAATTTCAATTCAATTTGAATTCATTTCAATTCGCTTTCAATTCAATTTGAATTCGTTTTCAATTCAATTCATTTCGAAATCGTTTTCAATTCAATTCATTTCGAAATCGATTCCAATTCATTTTGAATTCGTTTTCGATTCAATTCATTTCGAAATCGTTTTCAATTCAATTCATTTCGAAATCGTTTTCAAAATCGATATAAATATCGTTCATGTCAAAATGGCGTCAATCTAATCAACACGGCTTCATAAATTTCTATTTTCAAATATTCTATTTCAAATATTTCTTTTTCAAAATAGTTGTTATTATCAAAATATTTCGTTCAACACATGACCAATCTCAATGAATGAGTACTGTCAACACATGAACTTTTATTTTATAATATTCTTTAATTTTCAAATTGGAATGAGGCCCAATCAATTACCATATAAAGTTAATTATATGGATTTCCATACAACACATGTATATACTAGCATTGAAAAATAATCAACCATCAACCAAAGTGCACTACACTGTATAAGCATCAAATATTGATATCTAACGCTTATAACAGCATGTCAATCAATCGATCGACATATTTAATCAATCAGGATGAGTGAACTGCATATTTCATCCTAACACCCGTGTGGGGTTTCAAACAATCAAACACAGATTTTTATTCGTGCAGTTGGGCGATGTGTAAAATTTATCGACCCAATCAATGTCAGTCAAATCAGTGTACATAAACAAACCGTCTGGTTTGTAAATGAATATTTTATTTATTCGCATTCACGTTAAAAATTATATTTTTAACGATAAAACATTTTATTTCAACATATGAATTTCTATCCAGTTCATTCTTTAAATAAAATGCTATTTTTATTTTTCTAACATATTTTAGAAAATTTCGGCGGCATAACGGCACGATACTAGAAACGGGACAAGGCCTAGCCTTGTCCCCGGTCTAGTGAAGGCCCACGCCATTCACACATCAATCAAATCAATTCGTTATGCAAACCACAAAATTTGGAGTAAGGGTCTAACCTAGCCTTACTCCTTCGCCTTATAACGGCGCACGTCTAATCCTAACCAATTTATCGATTCGATTTTTCACACCACAAATCACATTCAAACCAATATCGCAATCAATCACCAATCAATCAAACAAACAAGTCCATGGTCTGTGGACGATTGTGTCGGGTGCTACTAAGCACCGTCTGCATCCTAGTATATATATATAACTGGAAATAAAATTGAAAGGTGAGAAATTCTCACTTATAGCTATCCTAGCTCCACGGCACTTCATTTGCAGAAGATCTCCATCGCTATCGCATCTTCGTCATCTTCGTTGCCCAAGGCCACTATATATATAAAATCGAATTTTTACTTCGTTATTCTATACATAAAAATCATATTTTTATTTCGAAGTTCAATACATAAAAATCGAATTTTTATTTCAAAGTTCAATAGATAAAAATCGAATTTTTATTTCAAAGCTCAATAGATAAAAATCGAATTTTTATTTCAAAGTTCAATAGATAAAAATCGAATTTTTATTTCATCAAAAATAATATCTTTCTATGATATTATTATATTTTTACATAAGATGAAATCATACATTTCAAATCAAAGAAAACATATTTTTCTTATCACGGAAAACGTATTTCTCGAATCAAAGAAGATGGATTCTTCGAATCAAAGAAAATGGATTCTTTCATTCGCTATGATTTATAAAAACATATTTTTATCTCGGAGTTCAACATTTAAAAATCATATTTTCATTTTAAAAATTCAATCTTTTCCCATTTTAAAAATTCAATCTTTTTCATTTTTAAAATCTTTTATATAAATAAAAAAAAAACAGTTTTAAAACATTTAAAATCAGTTTAAAAATGTTTTTTTTTTCAAATCAGTTTTTAAAATTATAAAAATCAGTTTTAATAAATTAAACAAATCAGCTTTTAAAAATCTGTTTTAAACCTAAATCGAAATTAAAATAAAAATAAAATACAATAAAATTACTTACAGTATTTTGAAGAGGGGGGGGTCTTCTTGCGTCGCGGTCGAGGTGAAAGAGGCGGGGGGTGTGTCGCCTTGTTCGCGGTCGAGGTGGAAGCTTCGATGGGGGGAGGCTGCGTCGATTGAAGAAAAGGGGGGGGTTTCGAGGGCGTCGCAGGCAAAGGGAGAAGGGGACGGAGGGCGGTGGCGAACGCCAGGGGGGGGCGCGCGATGGAGGCGGCGGCGGCTCTCCCCGTTGATCGATTAGGTTTATATCCCCTTTTTTTTTTTTTTTTTCTCTTTTCGATTTTTCTTTGTTATGAATCGGGGGGGGGCCTGAGCGGGTTTAAGGGGGGGGGGAGATTTTTTTATTTATTTATTAATTTATTATTTTATTATTTTAAAAGTTGACTTTTACATACGTCATCTAAACGAGGTCCACCACCTGTCGTCCATAGCGTTCAACCCCCATTCCGAACACAATGGGATATGCATCGCAAGCTGATTTGATCGTTACAATCAGTTTCCTTTCGAATTTTCATTTAAATTACTATATTGAATTTTAAACGCACATTTCAAATTACTGGGGTCACATACTAACTCTATAAATTCCATAAAAATATTTTCTAGCTTCGTATTGACGATACGGTCCTAACAAAACTAGTTTCGTCAAATTCTGAGATCGTTTGAAAAATGGCCAATTTCCAGTCGATTAAAATCAACTGAAACTGGTCAAACGCGTTTTCCTTTGCCACGCTCACATATTGATTCGAAAAATTATGAAATTTGAAACCTAGCAATAACCTGACATCACGGACCCAACAAAACTGGTTTCGTCGAAATCCGAGGTCATTTGCAAAATGTCCATTTTTAAGGGCCTGAATTCCATAGCAACTATTCAGAATTTTCAACTGGACATATCTTTTGACTCCCGCTATGAAATCTTGATTATTCGGATTCGTTGAAAAGATATTCACAAAGGGATCCCATTATTTTTGGTTTCACTAAAATCCGGATTGTTTTGCACCCGGTACATTCAATTGAAGTTTGAAATCGAATTATCGAACTACCGCGCCATTTTTAATTCTATTTATAATTATATATAAATATTTATATTCTAACGACGACGCGTATAATATATACGTTCAAATTCTATTCGAAATAAATTTCAAGTCGATATTATTTAAAATAATTCATTTTAAATAATCAAAATTCGCTATAATTGCCAAAATAAAAATTTTAAACTGGCCCAGATTTTCGGGTTGTTACATAAGAGAACGGCGACATGGTTAGCATCCATTTACCTCCGAGAAAGAGTTCGTCTACATGGTATACCTTCTAGTATCGTGAGAGATCGTGATCCCATATTCACTACTGAGTTTTGGAAAAGCTTACAAGAGGCGGTAGGTACGCAGTTACGTTTGAGCACCGCTTATCATCCTCAGACGAATGGACAGACAGATTGGGTGAATAGAGTTTTTCACACGCGCAGCTAGTAGTTTAGTTTTGCAGTTATAGATCATTGGAACATGACTCGGAGAAATTTCTGAGTTGGAGTTCTCACTAGAGTTTGGTGCTTCTGCTATATCATACTATTCTTCCGCTGAGAGTATATTTATTTTCTTCCGCCGTATATTTTGTTGTAACTCTGATATTCCATGTAGCTCTGATGTAATATTGTATTATGCAATGAAAAGTTATGTTATTTTGTTCGATATATGTTTGTGCAAATAAAAATTCGTCTTTATGAGCAATTTAAGTTGGTTTAAGTACCGGCGGAAAATCGGGCAAAAAGACGGGTCGTTATAGTTGGTACTGAAGCAAAATTTTACAACTCTTCTTTTCGAGGACGAAAAGCTTTAAGTGTTGGGAGATTGTAACAACCTAAGAATTTTACGCTTAAAATATAAAAATTTAATTAAAAGATTTTTATTTTACTTGGAATTTTATCTATTTTATTGTGTAATTTGGTTAAGACAATGTTCGTTCCGAAAATTGTTTTGTCGTTAATCAAATTTTTAGAAATGAGTTGTAGTTCAGTCGCTGAGAACGGTTAGAAGTTGAAATTAAATTATAATTAAATATTGGTTTAAAATATTGGTTTAAAATAATGTATACGTTAGTCTGAGAAGTAAGATTCTGTGCATGAAGGTAACAACGTCCATGATGTGATTATCTAGTGTTGTGCGCGGCTGATACAGAGCATTGACAACGGTGAATTTGGAGAGCATTTGGTGAGAACTCCTGTCCATTTATTTTTAATTTTAAGTAGAGAATTAGTTATAAAATAATTTATAATTAAAATGTGTTAACATTAGTTGATTGCGTGCGGATAATTGATGATTGCATGCAATATTAGATGGCGATTATGTGGTTAAACACATTGTACACTGAGCGTTATTGGACGTAACGCTCACGCACAAACAAATTGGTTGATTTTCTTTTATGATGGAAGAATTCGTGCTCGTTGATATGGTTGATTTATGTGGTAGTTTCCAGTTGCATGAAATCACACACACGCAACGCAGTTGTGGAATTATATGGGTAGCCAATTTAAATCTCCTCCATATAACAAATTTATTATTGAAGTAATTTTGTAAATTTTGGTTTTGAATTGGTATTTTAGACGGTTCGTAAGTGCAAATGATATTCGAAAAAAAACCGACTTTGGCAATATTTTCAACTACTTATTAATTATCAAGTTTGAATTGAGTCTTGTAATTAAATTTGATAATGGTTAAGTTGTATATTCGAACATTGTTTATAAATATAAACGACTGGTTCTATTATTTTATAACGGCTATTGGTAATATTTGAAACGTCTAAACGAGTTGGAAGAAAAATATTATTTGAAGTCTTCAATGAAACTTGAAATTTAGCTAAAAAAATGATTTGACGTATGTATTCAATAATGGTTTTGAAGGAAAAAAAACGATTTGGGTCATGAATCAAAATTTGGTTTTATTTACAGTCTATTTGTATTGAATAGCTGTAGATGAATAAGCGTTGGAAAAATTTTATTATTGAGTTTCGAATTAAATTGAATTGAGATCTGCATATGGAAACATGATTTTCAAAATTGATATTATGCGATTTAAGGACTTAGATGATTCATATTTGAATCATTTTATGGTTTGAATTAAATGCGGCACGTAATGACAGTTAGTTAATATAAATCTTAAATCTCAAGTGGTTATTACTTGAATTTTTAAATCAGACTAACATGAAACGGAAATGTCGGATTTCTATAAATGATAGTTTCGAATAAAAAGAAAATTTCAAATTCTGATGTATGGTTTTCAGGTATGATTTGAAAGGAGTTGTTGTATTTTATCGTTTGACAACCATAATAAGAAATAGGTTGAAATGAATCATAAATTATTGAATTTTGGGAAATTAGTTAAATCATATTTAAATGATTTGAGTTGAAAGAAGGGAATTTTGAATGATTGTCAATCTATAATTATTCTAATACTTTAAGAAATGCTTTTACATTTCATTGGGAATGGTTTGATTTTGAAGCTTATAAATCAGGAATTATGGCCTAAAAGGTGTAAAAAGATTTGGAAGGATTTAAAGAATTATGGAAATGTTAGTTAACATAAAGAAATCATGTTTTAAGGTTGGTAAATGAATATCGGGTTTGTAAAGAATTAAGATGTTAACGGGATTAAACGATGTTGAAATGAACCCAACCTTTAATAAATTGACGACCATTGGGAAGAAGATTTGAATTGGAAACCCGTGTAATCCATAACTATTCTTTAAGTACGCTTATTACTTGGGAAGATCGGGATCAGATATAAGTCTGAAAACCATTCCAAGTAATAATATGGTGCTATTTGAAGACTTGGAAATGGAAAATGAAGACCATGGATCTTTGGATTATTTAGATTGATCGCCGATGTCTCGTATCGGGCCGTACACCTGGTTCGAGGTTATAAGTGGCATGAGGTCTGAATATATTTGAGGATTTTCGGATTTTGTTCCGTTCAAACCCAGAATGGACTTGAATGGATTGTGTGTCTAACGTTGTAATTGACAGCATAACACTGATTTCCGTTGATATGTATCTGGTTTCCGACGTATGAGATCGAAGTGGTTATGTAATGATGGAAATCAGTGATCATGTTGTGAATGGACAATGTGACATACTTAAGGTACGAAATGAGCTTGTATGATCAGAGCATTGCTTACCTAGGCATGCTTTGTGTATGATGTGACATCGAAAAACCTCACACCCCGGATTGATGAGAAACTAGCGGTTAGGTTGTATACTTATATATGATTAATAATGAAAGCTGCAGCGGTGGTACCACTTATGAACTTGGGGAAATCGGGTATGTTCGGGGGTCCGTGTCTAGACGAAAACCGTTGATCTACCCTGCGATTTGTTGTTGGTGTCCGAGTCTGGATGGAAAAGTCGTGTTACACTTCTCTTCGTATCCCTGATTGATCTTTCGTGCCAGGAATCATCAAGTTGGAATTCCAATCTCCAATACGAGCCATGTGGTTTTAATTGTATGTATGTATATATATATATATGGCGACATAATATTATGGGTATTATGCCGTCTAGGATTAATACATTTATTTGTGAAATGGTTTTCCACACTATATAATAATATTGAAAGAGGACTTTTGACGTATGAAAGCATGTTTGGTTATCATAAGACAAACTCGCCCATCTGTTGTGCGCTTGCATTGTGTAATGTGGGACGAGCTTATGATAGCTTCATTTTTCTAAAAGTCATCGCGTATTTATATGCATGGGTATTCACATGGAGTAATCACGTTCCGCATTAGCGGCGTGGTCCTGTGAATTTCCCAACTTTAAAATAAATCCTAAAAACAACTGTTTTATGTTCTCACACAAATCCCATGACTGACATGGAGTTTATTGTTCCTTCCTAAACTCCGGGTGCCCACTAATTTTCACATGGGCAGCTAGTAGTTTAGTTTTGCAGTTATAGATCGTTGGAGCGAGATCAAAGCGCTGTCTGAGTTGGAGTACACGCTAGAGTTGGAGCTTCCGCTATATCATAAGGCTTTTCCGCTGAGAGTATTTATTTTCTTTTTCTTCCACTGTGTGTGTGTATATATATATATGTTGTACTCTGATATTTCGTGTAACTCTGTTGTAATATTGAATCATGCAATGAAAAGTTCTGTTATTTTGCTCAACATATGTGTGTACTCTACAATTCGTATTTATGAATGGTTTAAGTTGGTTTAATTACCGGCGAGAACTGGGCAAAAAACAGATGGGTCGTTAAAGATCTCTTGAGGCTATGTATCCTAGATTTTGGAGGAACATGGGAAGAACACCTTCCATTGGTGGAGTTCGCCTACAACAACAGTTATCAAGCTAGTATAATTATGGCACCTTTCAAAGCTTTATATGGACGACCGTGTCAATCACCAACTTGTTGGTGGAATTCTACCGATAAGATTTTTCGTGGACCCGAGATGATTAGGGAAACCTCTGATGATCGGCTCCTACTCGCATAGTTACATGTGTCTTACGGCCCTCGTTGTTGTAGTTACCTATGCTGGTCCCACCATGGGGTGTATCAAGTCCCATGGTGGCGGCCCGACACAATCCTAGGATGCACAGGTATGCTACTGGTGCCCAGTGCCTTATTTTTCTGCACCGGAGTGTGTGCACGCCCGCACCCCGTTAGAACCTACACTGCTGCACCACCGCCGTCGATTTGACCTCTTACAGTCAGCCCAGTAATCGTGCCCCACCCTGCCTAGTTCAGGGTATCCTGATACACCTTGTAGGGTTACTGCTGAAAAGGGTCCCCCGCTACTAGGTTTTCTATTTCTAGCCAACATGCTAAGTTGGTTAAGTGTTTTGTAAACCTAACCCCCAATCAGTCTGTATAGTTTAACATGTTCCATTTTGATTAAGTATTAATTTAATTTACTTAATCCTATCAATCCTGACTCAGCCTTAATTGTCTTATTAAAGTCTCGACCTCTCACATTAGACAGGTATTGTTGTGGCTGCCTGTTGCCGGTTGGGTCCGGGCAGTCTTACACCACAACTCAGTCTAACCTCGGGTCCTTATTGGGCTCTGTGTTTAACCACCCACATTGGATAGGTATTTTTGTGACTACTGGACAGCCGGGCGGTTCCGGGCAGGTTTACATCACAACTCAATCCAACCTCGGGTTAAACACATCGTATTTTCTACATTTACATATTTTGTCTCTTTTCTTTTTATATGTAAATATTTGCGGCCCATTATTCAAATTCATCTTTATTGGGTGAAACTAATTTACACCACTTAATTGTTTTTCAAAGTCGTTGGCATGCGTCAAACATGCCAACACATATGTTTTATATTTTAACCCAATCGCCATTACCCCCGTTTTATACGTTTGCTACAATATAACATATGTTGGGTTTAACATTTAAACCCAACTTAGCCACATGAAAAAGGGGAGGCTTATAACATGGTGTTTATATATTCTAAGCAACATAAAAAGGGGAGTGTGAACGCATGAACTTGCAACATAGCGAACTAATTAACATAAATTAGGCACTTGTGAACTTGCATTGTAATAGCATATAATTATGGCATAAACATACCCAAACATGAATCATGGTTTTTATTCTATTCATAGAATTATGGTATAAACATACCTAAACATGAAATCATGGTTTTTGATCTATATAATCATGGCATAAATATACCTAAACATGAATCATGGTTGTCAATTTATTCATAGAATCATGGCATAAACATATCTAAACTTGAATCATGGTTCTTAATCTATCTATGTAAACTTGCAAGTGGAATGTAATTCTAATGTAACTTATGTGTCACATATAGCATATGATTTTGATAACAACATAGGCCTAAAACATGTTTTTCAATTAGGCATAACAACAAACATAGTTTAGTCATGTTCATAGAATTAATACAAGTTCACAAAGATGCTTGCTTTTGTCACTAATACAAAAGCATGGTTTTTATACTTGAACCATGATGCCAATTCCAACATAACTTCATATGAATCATAATACTCAAATGGATCCAATTACACTAAAGATGACCATAAAATTATACATCATGTTGGCATAATATACTTGCATGAATCTCAAATAAACTACCACAACATATAGTTGTTACTTTCAACATGAATCATATACTTGCAATTATCAAATAGGTGTTGTAATAAACTACCACAAACATGTAGTTTTTCAACATGAATCATATGCTTGCGAATATCCAATCGTATACCACAACATTTCCAAATCGTTTAGAATCAAAGCAACATACAAATATAGATTATTATCGCCACAATTCCATTTCTCACTTTACACAAATCAAAACACAATTATTTATTCACATCGGAATAGCACTCTACTTACAACGTATGACGAATCTTCAATTCAGGAATCTGAATTCTGAATTTGGAGATGCTATCCTTTGTTGTAGGCGTTGTTTTGATTTAATTGACGTTGCTTTAAGCTTTCGAACTATCTCCTGATTGTCTCTCAATTTCTGACGGCTATTCCTAGTCTTTCCTCAGCAGCATGACGGTCTCATCTCCATTTTTGTTTGTGTGAATTAGGGTTAGTCTTAGGTCCTTTTTATAGAGTTTGTGAGTTGATTAGGACCATCGATGGAGCTTGGTGTAATAATAGCCGTTCGTTTGAAGGAGAGACCAACCAGGAGCTGACACCTAGCCCTAGTGACAAGGCAAGGCTCAGAAAATCGACCAAACACAGACCAGGCCAGCCAGGGGGGCTGGGTTCGACCTGGCTCAGGGGCCAGGTCGACACGCCAGTCGACTTGGCAGTCGACACCGTGTCGACTTGGTAGTCGACACCGTGTCGACTTGGCAGTCGACACGGGTGACCCAGGTCGACTACCTAGTCGACCTGGGTGCCTTGGGCGGGAAAATTCCCGCCCTGGCCAATGCGGCCCGATTTTGAATTTTGAATTGGTTTTTCTGAGCTGTTTTGGTCTGTTTGAATTTTAAACTGAATTCTGAAACTTCCGAAGGCCATATCTTCTTCATACGGAGTCCGTTTTACGCAAACTCGGACTCCATCTCAAGCAGAATTCCGAGACGAACGCAATGGCGTATCCCGTTTCCCTTAATTCTTTAATTTGAAATTAGTTATACTTTAATTTGTGAATTTCACTGTTATAGAATACACGGGGTGTTACAGCACATGACCGACAAAAAACATATGCTGATAAGAGAAGGACTGGTCTTGAGTTCGAAGTTGGAGACATGGTTTTCATTAAGGTTTCACCGTTGAGGAACGATGCTCGCTTTGGATCCGTAAGGAAATTGGCACCAAGATTTGTAGGGCCATTTCCCATAACAGAAATGATTGGACAGATGGCATATAGAGTGAAGCTGCCTAAGAGACTTAATGGTGTTCATAACATTTTCCACATGTCTCATTTGCGGAAGTGTTTGCACGATACCGTGGAAGTAGTAGAGCCGAGCATTCTTAGGGAAGTAGAAGTGGAGCGAGAGGCAACAGTTAGACGTGTTCCTATATGCATTCTTGGATCATAGATCAAGAAGCTATGCAAACGAGAGATCAAGTTGTTTAAAGTTCAATGGGGAGATGATCAAGGAGATGCGACTTGGGAGACTGAAGACAAGATACGCGCGTCGTACCCTTTCCTTTTTGAGGGTATATTCTTAACTTCTCCTTTTTCCAAAAGTTTTATTCATACTTGTTTCTGTTGTTTAGTATATCCTCTCGATCATATCTTCGATCTTAGGGTAGAAATCCTATGGATGTAAACATGTGTTTGAGACATGTTATGTTTGGTGGACGCAACTACATGCAAGTGTTTGCTAGTGGATGCATTTACACAAACATTAGGCACTAGATCGGCTCAATCACTCTCATATTGCATATAGATGCATGTGCATATTTTATTTTATGGATGGAAATTGGATGTATCATCATATGGATGTTGCATTTTGGTGAATGGTTGCACACGCATATAGAAATGATATGTAGCATTAGGATTCTTTTTCATACATAATGGATGCATGGCACTAACATGATTTGCATTAAGGAGGTCAACTGAATCAGTGGACTGCCTAGTTTTGCATTAGCTTAAGGACATATACACACACTTTGCGTATGTTCATAAAAGCATTAGAAATCTTTTAAGGACTATGGATGCCTGTGATTGGTGGATGAGTAGATGGATGATGGATGGTAGGATATACATTCTTCTTAATTTGGAGATTTCGGGGATGAAATCCTTTAAGAAGGAGAGAATGTAACACCCCGTAAATTTAGAAAACACTAAAATGACAAATTAAAGAATACTTAATTTTTATAAGAGTAATTAATAAAACGGGCTGCGCCATTGCGTTCGTCTCTGAATTCTGCTTGAGACAAAGTCTGAATTTGCGTAAAACGTACGTCGTATGAAGAAGTTATGAAGCTTAGAAGATTACAAGTTAAAGCAAAATTAAATAAATTAAATAATCAAATCAAATTCAAATTCAAACTGAAAAGCAGAAGCAGGAAAAGTAGGTGGTTGGGTGTAGACACCGGTGTCGACCTCCATTAAGGGGTGTCGACATAGGTGTCGACCCCCTACTCTAGGCAGAATTTCTGATTCGTTTGTGGACACCCGTTCTGACACGATATGTTGACCTGAGGTTATAAATAAGACTCCATTTTCACTCTTTTTCTCACCTTCAATAACGGCGACGCCATGCTGCTGCTCCGACTCAGATTGATTTAAGTTTTCTTCTTCAACAATCAAAGATTAGATTCAAATCTACATCAGCAACGCCTTATTCCCTACTTTTAGATCCAATCCCTGTGAGTTCATCCTACTTTCACATGTAATTAACTAATAAGTAATTATGATAGGTTTGTAAATTGGATCTAAGTATATGCCTGTGAATAAGTTGAATCATATCAGATCTGTTATTTGTTGTTCATTAGATTCATACCCAAATGCTATCATCATATGCATATCTTGTTAGTTTGATCTATTTTATCGTCATATGCCTAATTTGTTATTTATGCCTATTCTGATTCTCCTCCCTTCCTCTTTCCCTTTTTATTTTTATAAGTCTAGGCTACCTTCGAGCCTAGGCCAATCTCATTGAGATATACGTGCGAATAACGTTGGGATGATGTGGAAGAATTTGGGAATAATTAATGAAAAGTAACTGGGAATAATTTGTTGATAATTAATGAAAAGTGGTTTGGGCATAATCTTTATTTGATAAGATTTTGGGCATAACTTATGTGTGGGATTATAGGCATAAATTGGGTTGGGATTTATGGGTAATTGGCATTCACTATAATCCAAGACTTGAATTTGGGTATAGACCATATTGAATATGTACCAGAGGCTAAGAACACATAAGCCTAAGACACGAGGTTAGATTCGGATTGCGGTAGAAGTCTGCCCGGAACCGTCCGACATATCCAGCAACCTCATATGGCAATCTAATGTGAGAGGTCGAAGGTGAAATCGGACACATAATGATGCTAAGACACGAGGTTAGATTCGAATTGCGGTAGAAGTCTGCCCTGAACCGTCTGGCACATCCAGCAACCGCAAACGGTAATCTAATGTAGGAGTCTTGCGCATTTACGGATGTGAATAAGTAATGAACAGTTAACTAAGATGGCACATGTATCGTTACATGGATTTAATAAGAAAAAGGAGTTAAGTGGATTAATAATAACGTGAATGAGCTAGAACACTTAACCAAGATGCCACATGTGGGAAGACATGGATATAATGATAAAAAGGGTTAAGTGGGAAATCCTAGTAGTGGGGATGCAAGCTTAGGAGGGTAGCTTGTGTCATGTGTGTGGGACTCTTTTCAATCAGTAACCCATGTTGGTATCTAGGAAGCACTCGAACTAGGTCGAGGAAGGGGCACGCTTACTGAATTGATTATAAGAGGTCAAAAGAGTAAGGACGTTGGCAGCGCAGGACCGACGGAGTCATGTGCGTGCATGGTTCCGGCTTGCGAGATTAAGACGTTGTGGAATCGGTAGATATAAGTTGTGCAATTCAGTTGTATCGGGGTTGCCACTTTAGGGAGTAATACATCCTACTATGGGGCCATCACGGGTATCTACGAGTTAGGGAGCCGATCGAATGAGGAGGGTAGTAGGTACATCTAGTTTGGTTTGGAGCACGTTGGCTACCTATGGTTGTCTAGAAGTACGCGAAAACTACCATTATCTTGTTTAGCTAAGAAGGGATCATCTTGTGGCTGAAACTAGTATTGGTGCAGAGGAATATTTTGTAAGAGGTTAGAAGCGTAATCGATGATCTATCATGCTTATCCTGTTTATCTTGTTATACCTGCCTTATGATACAGTCATCTTTTATATCCAGTTTATATGCTTGTCATGTTGCTTTTACTTATTATATGTTAAAGTAACTGGACTCGCCAGACTTTATGTATAACCCTTTTTGTTTTGCCTCTTTTCATTCCTCCCCCAGGTCTTCAGGGTGGAAATACTCAAGCTTGATCTGGATTTCTCTCTGCTTGAAGTGCTAGAAGCGCTTGAAGTGTTGCTTGGCTTTGTTTCTCCTTTATTATGGCGATTTCTTTTGGGGATTATGGTTTTTAATCTATGTACTCTGATGGCTTTAGTACAAGAATAATATTTTGTGTACTTGGTTTTGGTATTTCGGTTTGATGATGTAACCGAACTTATTTCCGTTTCCGCTGCAATGAAGTTTTAAATTTTCAAGTACTATCTTATGTATTTGTCTTGTGAAATTCTGTTCTGTTTACTCATAATGCTCCACAAAACTTAATGCATTCCCTTAATGAGTGACATTAACGGACGTGGGGTGTCATAATCTTTTTTCGATGTCGTGCCGCTGACAGATGGTCTTGAATTCTGCGCTCTCGAATTGAGTGTCGTTGTCGTAGATGATGGTTTGGGGGACCCCGTAACGGGTGATGATATTGCAGACGACGAAATTGATTACCTTCTTGGTAGTGATTGTGGCGAGAGCTTCAGCTTCTTCCCATTTAGTGAAGTAATCGGCTGCAACGATGGCGTATCTTAGCCCGCCTTTAGTGATTGGAAGAGTTCCAATAATGTCTATTCCCCACAAGGAAAATGGCCAAGGACTGAACATTTGAGTTAGCTCGGTAGGCGGGGCTTGAGGTATCTTCGAGAAGCGCTGACATTTATCGCATTTGCGGGCATAGTCCGTGGCATCTTAATCGAGTGTGGGCCAGAAGTAACCTTGCCTGATGATCTTTCTTGCTAGGGCTTGCCCCCCCGGTGTGGTTGCCGCATTCGCCTTCGTGTACATCTGCTAAAATGTGGTCGACGTCGTTATTGGTGACACACTGTAGCAAGGGGACAGAGAAGCCTCTACGGTAGAGCACACCGTTCAACATGATTTAGAGGGATGACTGACGGGTGGGTGCTCTCCTTTGCTTGTAACGTTCTGGCAAGGTCCCGTGTTGCAGGTAGTTATTGATCGGTGTCACCCAAGATTCAGGTTCGTCCTCGGTGCTAATCACCGAATCAGCTTGTGATGGACCAATCTTGGTGCCTCGAGTACTTCGACCGGAGCGATTCCCATGGGTTGTGTGTCGTCTGAGCTTGCCAGTTTGGCCAATGAGTCGGCCTTTTCATTTTTTTCTCGTGGGATGTGCATGATAACAAAGTGGTCGAAGCTAGAGAGCAGTCCCTGAACTTGGGCGAGATAGGGAGCAAGTCGCGTCCCCTTAGCTTGATATTCCCGGTGTACCTGGCACACAATGAGTTGCGAGTCAGAGAAAATCTGCATATTCTTGAGGTTGAGCTTGATCGCGATACTTAGTCCGGCTATTAAGGCCTCATATTCTACATCGTTGTTGGTAGCAAGGAAGTTAAGATTCAGGGCATAGCATATTGAGCGCTTTTTTGTCGTGATGAGCACGATTCCGGCTCTAGAGTACTTGGCGTTTTAGGACCCATCCACAAATAGTTTCCAATGGAGATCGGAAGCATTGAGATCCTCGAGAGGAGTCTCCTCGGGGGTGGTGAATTCTACTATGAAGTCAGCTAGTGCCTGCCCGAGGATGGCTCGTCGAGGGATGAAGGTTATCTCGAACTGACTTAGCTCGATATTCCATTTCAGAAGTCTCCCGGATGCCTCAGGTCGCTGCAAAACCTGTCGCAAAGGTTGGTCGGTGTATACCTTTATGGGATGAGACTGAAAGTATGGTTGGAGCTTTCGGGAGGAAATCAGTAAGCAACAGGCTAGCTTTTCGAGCTTTGGGTAGTTCTTTTCTTCTCCCGCCAATCTTTTGCTAATGTAATAGATGGGTCGCTGGATGTGGTCCTCGATGCGTATTAGAGCTGAGCTGATTGCCTGGGTAGAGCTAGCCAAATAAATGTATAAGTCCTCGTGGTCCACTAGCTTGGATAAGATAGGTAGTCGCTCTAAGTGATTCAAAAGGTCCTTGAATGCGGCGATGCATTTTGAGGTCCATTCGAAATTGCACTTTCATTTCCGAACCGAAGAAGGGAATGCATTTGTTTGTGGCTTTGGATATGAACCGACTTAAAGCGGCAACCTTTCCGTTTAGGCTCTAGACATCCTTTATATTCTGAGGTGTTTTAATATCTCGGATAGCTTGGATCTTATCTGGGTTAGCTTCAATGCCTCGGAAGTTGACGATGAAACCCTGGAATTTTCCTGAAGCGACCCCAATGGAGCACTTCAAGGGGTTGAGTTTCGTATAGTATTGGCGGAGGACATCGTACATTTTGGAAAGATCGTGGACGTTGTCGCTTGACATCTTTAATTTTACCAGCATGTCGTCCATGTATACCTCCATGGTTTTTTCAATCAGGTCCTTGAAGAGGCGGTTGGCCATACACTGGTAGGTGGCTCCGGCATTCTTAAGACTGAAAGGCATGACATGGTAACAGTAGAGCCCGAGATCGGTTATAAAAGAAGTGTGATCATGATCGGGAAGGTTCACTGGGATTTGATTGTATCCCGAGCAAGCGTCCATAAAGGACAAGAGTTGGTATCCGGCGGTCGAGTCGACAAGCCGGTCGATCTTCGGAGCGGGAATGTAACACCCCACGTCCATTAATGTCACTCACTAAGGGAATGCATTAACTTCCATGGAGCGTTATAAGTGTATAGAACAGAACTTCACAAGACAGATATATAAAATGGTACTTAAAAATTCAAAATTTATTCATTGCAGCGGAAAAGAAAAACATGTCTTATTACAATATCAAAACCACATACTAAAACCAAATACACAAATATCCATCTTGAACATAATTATTATCAGAGTACATAAAACCAAAACCATAACCCCACTCCAAAATGCCGTATGAAAGAGAAACAAAGCTGAGCATTACTTTCAGCACTTCCAAGCACTTCTAGTAGAGAGAAAGAGATCCAAATCAAGCTTCACTAGTCCTACCCTGAGAACCTGAGGGGGGGAAGGAAAGAAAAGAGGCAAAACAAAAAAGGGTCAGACATCAAGTCTGGCGAGTCCATTGACTTTAACAATACAATTAGCAAAGTAACAGGATAAAAGCATAAACTGAATATAAGAGATGACTGTAACATAAGTAAGTATGACAAGGTAAACAAGCTGAACAAGATATAACCTCGATTGCGCTTCTAACTAACATAAGACATTTCCCGCACCGCACCAATACTAGTTCCCTACCAAAAGATGATCCCTCCTACTAATCATAACAACGGTAGCTCCGTGTACTCCTAGCTGCTATCGTAGGTGCTCACTTGCTCCTACCCCCACTAGTTGTACCCACTACCCTCCCCATTCAATCTGCTCCCTAACTCATAGATACATGTGCTGGCCTCACAGTAGGGTGTATCACTCCCTAAAGTGGCAACCCGATACTACTAAAATGCACAGCTTATACCTACATGATGAAACAACGTCTTACCTACCAGCCCGGACCCACGCACGCGCATGACTCCGTTGGACTTGCGTTGCCATCGCTCTTTACTCTTTTGACCTCTTACAATAAACCCCAGTAAGCGTGTCCCGTCCTCGACCTAGTACGAGCACACATAGATACTAAAATGGGTTACTGGTTGAAAAGGGTCCCCATACTTGACACAAGCTCCCCTCCTCAGCTTGGTCCCCGCTAGGATTTCCCACTTAACCCCTTTTTATTACTCCCATGTCTTACCATATGTCTCATTATGGTTAAGTTCTCTTAATTATGTTTCACATGCTGCCCATGTCACCCACTTAACCCCTTTACTATTCTCATGTCTTACCGCATGTCTTATATTGGTTAAGTGTTTTTAATTAATTCATTATACCCGTAATCGTGTAAGACCTCCCACATTAGATTACCGTTTGCGGTTGCTGGATATGGCGGGCGGTTCTGGGCGGTTCCAGGCATACTTCTACCGCAATCTGAATCTAACCTCATGACTTAGCACTATTACGCTTCTAATTTCTGCCTTCGACCTCTCACATTAGATTGCCGTTTTGCGGTTGCTGGATATGCCAGACGGTTCAGGGTAGACTTCCACCGCAATCCGAATCTAACCTTGTGTCTTAGGCGTTCATTATCTTTTCCTTTTATTCATGCCCAATTTCAAGTCTTTATTTATGTATTCCTATTACCCATAATTTCCAATTATGCTTATAATGCTAATTTATGCCTATAATTCCATGTGTACAAGTTATACCAAATTATGCCCAAATCAATTTCTTAATTATTAACAATTCTATGCCAATTTCTTTTATTACATATTTCCCCAAACTTTTCCCAAATCGTTCAAACGTTATTCGTACGCAAATCTCAACTTAGGCTCGAAGTTAGCCTAGTCTCAAAAATAAAAACGAAAAGAGGAAGGGAAGAGAATCGAAACATCAAGACTGGCATAAACATAAGAATAGGAATATGAAATATAAACAGGCATATAACGATAAAATAGATCATATAGGCATATGACATATTTTTGGATATGAATTTGAAAGATAATGACTTATAAACTTGATAACATTCATCTTACGTACAGGCATGTTCATTAAATCCAATTTTTAATCCTATCACAATTACTTTTAATTTTATTATATGTGAAAGTAACATAAACTCGCAGCGACAGGATTCTTAGAAAAGAGAACTACGCGTTGTTGTAGCAATTCTGATCTTGAATAATCTCTACTTTGATTGTTGAAGAAGAAAAGCTAGATTAATCCGCGTTGAAGCAGCATCATGGCGTCGCCATAGGTTTAGGTGAAGAAAAGAATGAGATTAGGGATCTATTGATAGTGGAGGTTCAGTGTATTGGGTCCAAACGTATGTCTAGATATGAAAAACAGCTTTTCTGCCCGGATCTGAAAGGGGTCGACACCCCCTATGGGTGTCGACACCAGTGTCGACACCCCTTCATGCATGTCGACACCTATGTCGACACCTGGGGGTGGGGGTCGACACCCCTGGGCGGGATTTTTCCCGCTCACCTGATTATCGGATTCGAATTCCTAATTTAATTTATTATTTTAATTCTGCTTATTCTTTAAATCTTCCGAGCTTCATAACTTCTTCATACGATGTCCGATTTACGCAAACTCGGACTCTATCTCAAGCAGAATTTTGAGACGAACGCAATGGCGTAACCCGTTTCACTTAATTCTTCTTCTAAAAATTAAGTATTCTTAAATTTGTTAATTTTAATATTTTAAAATTACGGGGTGTTACATTCTCCCCTACTTAAAGGGTTTCGTCCCCGAAATCTCCAAGTTAAGAAGAATGTATATCCTACCATCCAACATCCATCTTCTCAACCATCAATCACAGGCATCCATTGTCCTTAAAAGGTTTCTAATGCTTTTATGAACATATGCATAGTGTGTGTATATGTCCTTACCCTAATGCAAAATCAGGCGGTCTACTGATTCAGCTGACCTCCTTATTGCAAATCATGATAGTGCCATGCGTCCATTATGTATGCAAAAGAATCCTACTGATACATATCATGTGTGCACAACCATTCATCCAAATGCAGCATCCATATGACAACACATTCAATATTCATCCATTAGTTCAAATATGCACACTCATCCACATGCAATATGAAAGTGATTGAGCTGACCTAGTGCCTAATGTGTGTGTAGATGCATCCTCGAGCAAGCACTAGCAAACATTTGCATCTACTTGCATCCACAAAAACATAACATGTCTCAAACACATGTTTACAACCATAGGATTTTCTACCTAAAGATCGAAGATGTAATCGAGAGGATATACTAAACGATAGAACAAGTATAAACAAAGCGGTAGAATAAGGAGCAGTTAGGAACATACCCTCAAAAAGGAAAGGGTATGACGCACGTATCTTGTCTTATGTCTCCCAAGTCGCGTCTCCTTGATCATCTCCCCATTGGACTTTAACTAACTTAACCTCTCGGTTGCGTAATTTTTTGACCTCCGACCCAAGGATGCATGTAGGAACTCGTCTAATCGTGGCATCTCGCTTTACTTCCACTTCCCTAAGCATGCTCGGCTCCATTACTTCTGCGGTATCATGTAAACATTTCCGCAAATGCGACACGTGAAATACGTCATGAACACCACTAAGTTTCTCAGGCAATTTCACTTTGTACGCCATCTGTCCAATTCTTTCTGTAACAGGGAATGGCCCTACGAACCTTGGTGCCAATTTCCTTATAGGTCCAAAACGAACTACATTCCTCAATGGTGATACTTTAATAAAAATCATGTCTCCAACATCGAACTCCAGATCGGTTCTTCTCTTATCGGCGTATGACTTTTGTCGTTCCTGTGCCATCTTCATGAGCCTTTGGATCAAGTATATCTTCTCTGAGGTTTCCCTAACCATCTTGGGCCCAAGAAAAATCTTATCCGTAGATTCCCACCAACAAGTCGGTGATCGGCAAGGTCGTCCATATAGAGCTTCAAAAGGAGCCATGCCAATGCTAGTCTGATAGTTGTTGTTGTAGGCGACCTCTACTAATGGAAGGTGTTCTTCCCATGTCCCTCTAAAGTCCAAGATGCATAACCTCAAAAGATCTTCTAGAATCCTATTCACTCTTTTAGTTTCGCCGTCTGTCTGAGGGTGATAAGCGGTACTCAAACACAATTGTGTTCCTACCTCCTCTTATATGCTCTTCCAAAACTCACTAGTGAAAATGGGATCTCGATCGCTTACGATACTAGAAGGTATGCCATGTAGTCGAACTATCTCTCGGAGATAAACGGATGCTAACCATGCCGCTGTTCTTTTACTCTTAACGGGAATTAAGTGGGCGCTCTTAGTAAGTCTATCTACTACTACCAAATTCCCGTATTACCCTTCTTTGACCTCGGCAACCCGTCGACAAAATCCATGGAAATGCTTTCCCATTTCCACTGCGGAATCTCTAAAGGGTGAAGTAAACCACCTGGCTTCTTTAGCTCAGCCTTGACTTGCTGACAGACTAAGCATCTTGAAACGAACTCAGCCACATCCTTCTTCATTCCGGCCCAAAAGAAAACTCGCTTCATGTCCTTATACATCTTGTCACCACCGGGATGTATGGTCATCTTAGAACGATTTGCTTCTTCAAGGACCGTCCTCCTCAAGCTCTCGTCTCGTGATACGCAAAGTCTCCCATCCCTACGCAACCAACATTTTTCATCTATAGTATACCCACTAAGATGGCTCGAAGACTCCCCTCTTATGAGCTTATCCACTATCTCTATCAACTGTGGGTCATCTCGCTGTGTCGCCCCTATCTGACCCAAAAGCGTAGGTCGTACCTCTAACGATGCCAACAAACCAGGTACATAATCGATAGAGGGTCTTAAGTCAAAGGTAGATATGTACTCCAAACTCTGCCGCTCTACGAACAAAGGACTCAAAATCAGCTTCTTTCTGCTCAAAGCGTCAGCTACTACGTTACCCTTGCCAGGGGTATATGCAATCTCAAAATCATAGGATGCTAAGAACTCCATCCACCTTTGTTGCCTTAAGTTTAAGTCTTTTTGAGAAAACAAGTATTTTAGTGATTTATGATCTGTATACAACTCAAACCTTTCCCCAAGCAAATAATGGCGCCAAGACTTAAGCGCAAAAACTATGGTAGCTAATTCTAAGTCGTGGGTAGGGTAATTCCTTTCATGGACATTCAATTGCCTTCCACCATAGCATATCACCCTTCCCTCTTGCATCAAAACTGCGCCAAACCCTGTCCCGCAAGCATCGGTATATACTGTGAACGGTTTACTCCCATTCGGCAAAACTAAAACTGGAGCTGTCGTCAAAGCCCTCTTCAAACGTTGGAAAGCATCATCACAGTCAACATCCCAAGAAAAGGTCAAGTTCTTTTTCGTTAACCGTGTAAGTGGGGCTGATATCTTCGCAAAGTCATTAATGAACTTCCTATAATATCCCGCCAACCCTAGAAAACTTCTTACTTCCGTTGCATTCCTAGGAATCTTCCAATCTTGGATTGCTACCTCCTTTGCGGGATCTACTGCTATCCCTTTCTTAGAGACCATGTGTCCTAAGAATCTCACTTCCTTCCTCCAAAAATGGCCTTTGGAGAACTTAGCCTTCAGTTGATGTGCTCGAAGGGCCTCTAAGACTTCCCTAAGATGTAAGGCATGCTCTTCCTTGCTTCTAGAGAAAACAAAAATATCATCCACAAAGACTACTACAAACTTGTTTAGAAACTCCCTAAACACCCTACTCATCAAGTCTACGAAATATGCAGGTGCATTCGTTTCATCCAAAAGGCATGACGAGCCACACGAAGAAACCGTCGGGAGTCCTAAAAGCAGTCTTATCTATACTATCCTCAGCTACCCTCAACTAATGAAATCTTGTAGCTAAGTCCAACTACGAGAAAACTGAAGCACCAACCAACTGATCGAACAAATCATCTATCCTCCGCAATGGGTGTCTATTCTTCTTCGTGAGTTTGTTTAGCTCCTTATAGCCCATGCACAATCTAAGTGAACCGTCAGCCTTCGTAGAAAAAACAACTGAAGCACCCCATTCCAAAATACTTCTTCTTATGAACCCTTTCTCAAGTAGCTCCCCTACTTGTTTACTGAGTTCCTTCCTCTCTCTCGGAGCCATATGGCGCACTGGCAATGCAACTGGCTTTGCATTATCTACCAAGTATATACGGAAATCTATCTCGCGCCTTGGGGGTAAACCCCGAACCTCATCAAAGACGTCATCATACTCATAGACTACTCAAACAGATTGCAAGTCATCAATGGGTGCATCAAGTGATTCTAGGTAGCTAAGCATCACCGAACCCCTAGGGTCACAAGAAATATCAAGGGTCTTTCCACAATGAGTCAACAATCTAACTTAATGCCTAAGATTGCAAGTCATCAATGGGTGCACCATACTTGGCTAGCCGATCCATCCCTAGAATCAAGCGATAGCCCATGAAACCAAGAACATAGGCGTTGCATTCAAACTTAACGCCTAAGATAGACACTCTCAAATCCCGGCAAATCATAAATAAATGAGTCGAACCACCAATAGGATTTGAGACTACAATGGGATCCATAACTAACGAAGCAAATATAAATGAATGCGAAGCGCCAAAATCAAACAATGTTCTAAAAGGATGATCAAAAAGGAAAATCAAACTTTTAACAGAAATGTTTCTACCTCCTTCTTTCCCTGGTGCCATGAGAGCATGAACCTGCCCTCCAGAAGTAGATCCTATCCTCTGTCCTTGCCCTTGTCCTTGCCTCTTCGGGCAATCTTTAATCATATGTACTGCCTCACCGTAATGGTAACAACCAAACTTCTTCTTCTTTCTACAGTCCTTCTTTAAGTGGCCAAGCATTCCGCAATTGAAACACTTCCTTTTCTCTTGGCCCTTGCTATCCTTACCGCCTTTCTTTTGTTGTTGTTGTTGTGCTTTCTTTGGATTCCCCCTCTTATCCTGTGTTCTATCCATTTTAGCACATTTCTCCTCTTCATTCATCAATGCTATATCAACAAGTTTCTCGAAAGTAGCCCCCATAGGAATGTGGGACATAGCCAATCCGTGAAGCGGTTCGTTCAAGCCCTTAGCAAATCTCAAGGCTTTCTTATGCGGTGTGTTCACCAATTCTAAACCAAATCTAGCCAACTGGTTAAACTTGTTAACATACTCCTTAATAGACAAGTTTCCTAGTTTCAAAGCCAAGAACCTCTCCATGTATAAACTTTCTTCTGCTTGTGAAAGAAATTTCAACTCGAACCTCTGTCTGAAATCCATCTATGTCTCCACTACATGTTCTCCATTCGTTACCTCCCATCAAAATGAAGCTTCATCCTTCAATAGCCAAGCAGCTAGTTGGACCTTCCTTCCATCGTCTACCTCAAAGATACCAAACAAGTCCTCCACTTCCTTGAGCCAATGTCTAGCTTCGACAAACGTCTCAGTCCCATGAAACGGTTTTCCGCCCATTGCATGGAAGTCCTTACATATCTTAGAAGAAGCATCTACACGCGGAGGAAGAGGTGGAACAACGGCAGCAGCTGGGGGAGGATGAACATTTGATAGGCCTGTGGCAATAGCCCTAGCCTCCAGATACCTTCTGAACCAGCCTGGTATCTGTACGCCCTCGGGTATATCGGGTTCCCCAGACTAGGGATGGCAATGGGGCGGGGCGGGCGCGGGTAGTACCACCCCATCACCCGCCCCGTTGGGTGATTTTTTGCCCCGTGCCCGCCCCATACCCGCACGGGTATCCATTAAACGGGTTTTAAACGGGTTGCGGGTAATGGCGGGTATTCGTGGGTATCCATTATATTTATTTAATTTATTTTTTAGCTATTTATTGAAATTATTTAAAAGTACATTTGGTAAAAAAAACAAATTAGATCAATTCTTAAATGCTAACATCAAAATACCAATACATATTTAAACCAATATCCAAAAAAGAAGAGACAACAATAGAAGTATCCATCAAAATATCAACAACCAGTTATAAACTGTTGAGTAAAAGCATGCACACAAATACCGAACAGCCAACAACAATATTTTTTGTATTGACTATTAATAATAAATCACATTCAATACGGGCACGGGTACCCGCGGACATGGATATTTTACTATCCGTACCCGCCCCATTAATTAACGGATATTAAAAATACCCGTTTATTTTACCCATGGATACCCATTTAACTATCCGTTTCATACCCATGACGGATTTTACCCGCGGATAACCGCGGGTACGGATTTTTTTGCCATCCCTACCCCAGACATGCTGAAAATAAAAAGGAAGAGATTCAAAACAGAGAATCGAAAGAAAGATACATGGCTTTTGGGGATTATGTTTTTCATAATAAACCTTTCTCTTGAAAATACCTTCTTTAAAACATGTTTTTGAAAATACTTCTTTTTTAAAATACGCTTTTGAAAATTGTTTTCAAAATCTTTTATATGTTCCGGTAACCTTCAGCTCTGATACCACGTGTAACACCCCACGTCCATTAATGTCACTCACTAAGGGAATGCATTAACTTCAATGGAGCGTTATAAGTGTATAAAACAGAACATCACAAGACAGATATATAAAATGGTACTTAAAAATTCAAAATTGATTCATTGCAGCGGAAAAGCAAAACATGTCTGATTACAACTCAAAACCACATACTAAAACCAAGTATACAAATATCCATCTTGAAAATAATTATTATCAGAGTACATAAAAGCAAAACCATAATCCCACTCCAAAATGCCATATGAAAGAGAAACAAAGCTGAGCATTACTTTCAGCACTTCCAAGCACTTCTAGTAGAGAGAAAGAGATCCAAATCAAGCTTCACTAGTCCCACCCTGAGAACCTGGGGGGAAAGGAAAGAAAAGAGGCGAAACAAAAAGGGTCAGACATAAAGTCTGGCGAATCCAGTGACTTTAACAATATAATTAGCAAAGTAACAGGATAAAAGCATAAACTGGATATAAGAGATGACTGTAACATAAGAAAGTATGACAAGGTAAACAAGTTGAACAAGATATAACCTCGATTGCGCTTCTAACTAACATAAGACATTTCCTGCGTCGCACCAATGCTAGTTCCCTACCAAAAGATGATGACTCCTACTAATCATAACAACGATAGCTTCATGTACTCCTTGCTGCTATCGAGGTTCCCACTTACTCCTACCTCCACTAGTTGTACCCACTACCCTCCCCATTCGATCAGCTCCCTAACTTGTAGATACCTGTGTTGGCCCCATAGTAAGGTGTATCACTCCCTAAAGTGGCAACATGATACTACTAAAATGCATAGCTTATACCTACACGATGCAACAAAGTCTTACCTACCAGCCCGGACCCACGCACGCACATGACTCCGTTGGACTTGCGTTGCCATTGCTCTTTACTCTTTTGACCTCTTACAATCAACACTAGTAAGCGTGTCCTGTCCTCGACCTAGTTCGAGTGCACATAGATACTAAAATGGGTTACTGATTGAAAAGGGTCCCCATACTTGACACAAGCCCCCCTCCTAAGCTTGGTCCCCAATAGGATTTCCCACTTAACCCCTTTTTATTACTCCCATGTCTTACCACATGTCTCATTATGGTTAAGTTCTCTTAATTATGTTTCACATGTTGCTCATGTCACCCACTTAACCCCTTTACTATTCTCATGTCTTACCGCATGTCTTATCTTGGTTAAGTGTTTTTAATTAATTCATTATACCCGTAATCGTGTAAGACCTCCCACATTAGATTACCGTTTGCGGTTGCTGGATATGGCGGGCGGTTCTGGGCGGTTCCAGGCATACTTCTACCGCAATCTGAATCTAACCTCGTGACTTAGCACTATTACGCTTCTAATTTCTGCCTTCGACCTCTCACATTAGATTGTCGTTTTGCGGTTGCTGGATATGCCAGACGGTTCAGGGTAGACTTCCACCGCAATCCGAATATAACCTCGTGTCTTAGGCGTTCATTATCTTTTCCTTTTATTCATGCCCAATTTCAAGTCTTTTATTTATGTATTCCTATTACCCATAATTTCCAATTATGCTTATAATGCTAATTTAAGTTATGCCTATAATTCCATGTGTACAAGTTATACCAAATTATGCCCAAATCAATTTCTTAATTATTAACAATTCTATGCCAATTTCTTTTATTACATATTTCCCCAAACTTTTCCCAAATCGTTCAAACGTTATTCGTACGCAAATCTCAACTTAGGCTCGAAGTTAGCCTAGTCTCAAAAATAAAAACGAAAAGAGGAAGGGAAGAGAATCGAAACATCAAGACTGACATAAACATAAGAACAGGAATATGAAATATAAACAGGCATATAACGATAAAATAGATCAGATAGGCATATGACAGATTTTTGGATATGAATTTGAAAGATAATGACTTATAAACTTGATAACATTCATCTTACGTACAGGCATGTTCATTAAATCCAATTTTTAATCCTATCACAATTACTTTTAATTTAATTATATGTGAAAGTAACATAAACTCACAACGATGGGATTCTTAGAAAAGAGAATTAGGCGTTGTTGTAGCAATTCTGATCTTGGATAATCTCTACTTTGATTGTTGAAGAAGAAAAGCTAGATTAATCCGCGTTGAAATAGCATCATGGCGTTGCCATAGGTTTGAGTGAAGAAAAGAATGAGATTAGGGCTCTATTTATAGTGGAGGTTCAGTGTATTGGGTCCAAACGTATGTCTAGATACGAAAAACAGCTTTTCTGCCCGGATCTGAAAGGGGTCGACACCCCCCTATGGGTGTCGACACCTATGTCGACTCTGGGGGTGGGGGTCGACAACCCTAAGCGGGATTTTTCCCGCTCACCTGATTTTCGGATTCGAATTTCGAATTTAATTTATTATTTTAATTCTACTTATTCTTTAAATCTTCCGAGCTTCATAACTTCTTCATACGATGTCCGATTTACGCAAACTCGGACTCTATCTCAAGCAGAATTCCGAGACGAACACAATGGCGTAATCCGTTTCACTTAAATCTTCTTCTAAAAATTAAGTATTATTAAATTTGTTAATTTTAATGTTTTAAAATTATGGGGTGTTACAGGGAAGCTATCTTTAGGGCATGCCATTTTTAAGTCGGAGAAATCGATGCACGTTCGCCACTTGCCGTTGGGCTTCTTAACTAGAACCGGATTCGAGACCCATTCAGGGTAGTTGGCTTCACGGATGAAATTATTGTTAATTAGCCGATCACCTCATCATTAAGCGCGTTGGACCTTTCGGGGCCCAGGATGTGGCGCTTTTGTTTGATCGGAGGTATCGCGGGATCGAGAGTTAGCTGGTGACATGCAATTGCAGGGTCAATGCCCTTCATATCAGAATGAGTCCAAGCGAACATGTCAAGGTTAGCTCTTAGTAAATCCACCAGATTTTTTTTTATTGCAGGGTGAAGTTGCGATCCGATCTTCAAGACCTTTGGTGGATTATCGGGAGTGACTGATATGTCTTCAGTTAGTTCAACGGGGGTAGCCCTTTCGTACTCGGGCTCTTCGCCTTCCCTTGGACCCAGGACGTCGGAAAGGCGGGAGTGGTGCCTGAGCCAGGGCTTAGACGCCTTTGATTTCTATGTGAAGATGTTTTTGGCGCAAGAGGGAAAAGGTACGATCTTGCCTTTGTCCTTGTTGCGTGCGTTCTACCCTTCCGTGGCATAGCAATTTCGAGTGGCTACTTGGTCCCCTTTAATTGTTCCAATCCCATTCTCTATTGGGAACTTCATTAGCAGTGATCACGGCAACAGACAGACTTGGAATTCCCTGAGGAAAGGACGTCCAAAGAAACCGTTGTAGGGAGAGATGATGTCAATGACCACAAGAGTGAGGACACAGACCCGACTGCAGCTCCCCTCGCCAAGCTCAACGAGTAGGTCGATCATGCCCACGGGTAGGCTAGATGATCCATTAAAGCCGCCTCCATCTTCGTTTGGTTGTAAGAAACTTTAAAGATGATGTTGACCGAGCTTCCAGAGTCGATCAGTATCTTCCGAACAGATGCAGGTCCGATTTGAGTTGTGATTACGAGAGGATATGTAGTTGGGATGTCAATTCCCGTAGATTCCCTTTCTCGAAAAACAACATCATCCTGCATTGTTTTCTAAAGCTTGGTGGGAATGGATTCGTCCAAAGCGGAGCAAGCTTGCAGGGTTGCGCGGTTAAAGGAGCTTACATACTCTTCTATTTTTTGGAAACTTTCATGTATGGGATAAGGCCCGCCATATATGGTGTTGATTACAATGCCCCACATTGGGTTTGATGGCCTGGGATTTTCTTGGGCAGGTGCTGGAGGTGCGGGCACAGAAGGACCTGGAGCTGTCTCAGGAGGGAATGGAGCTTGGACATACTATTCAAGGCGCTTCTCACGGATGAGTTTTTCGATAGCATCCTTGAGTTGACGACAATCGTTAGTGTTGTGTCCATACAGGTCGTGGAATCGGCAACATTTACTGGAGTTCTTCTCGAGGTCCGTCGACTCCATGTACTTGAGTTTCTTATAGTCAAGAGTATTGCACATAGCTAGGTAGATGTTCTCAATGTCTTCATTCAATGGAGTGTAAGTTTCATAAGTTTGATGGCGGCCAGGCTTTTTGGGATCCGCTGGAGCCTAATTATTATTGCGATCGCCTGGCCTAGCATTATTTGGTTTCGGCTTGTAGGGGCCTACCCCTTGTCTCTACCGAAAGGTTCTCCTATTTGTTTCCCTTTGACACTGTCATTGGTCGTGTCTACTTATGGGTTGTCGGGACGATTGGTGTAGGAGTTTCAACTGCGCCTCGCTTCTTCTTGACGTAGGAATTGTTCGGCCTTCTCGTAGAAGGCGTCGAGGCTCTTAGGTTGTTTCCTGTCAATCCATGCCTCGAATTCTGAAGTTAGGATGACACCCTTCGCAAGTTGGAAGAGTACGGTGCGAGGCTCGGGATCATCGACTTCGGCTAGAGTGGTATTGAACCGAGAAAGGTAGCTTTTGAGCGACTCAGTGGGTCCTTGGTATAAGTTGCACAATGTGAGAGCGTTCTTTGGAGTCGGGACATGCATCCGGAATTGTCTAACCAAAGACATGTAGATCTGGCCAAGGTACTGATAGACACGAGCGGATGGCGCGAGAACCAGTGCAAAGTTGTACCGGCTAAGCAGACTGCGAAGCATTTGCATTTGACCCGGTCCGTGGCCCGGTTGGAGTCCATTTGCCATTCCTACCAGTTCAAAAAAGCACACGGATCTGTGGTGCCGTCATAGAGTGCCATTTGTGGCATGACGAAGGGTCGAGGCCACTCTGCTTCGTGCACGATTCTCGTAAAGGGATTGCGCCTTAGGTATGCTTTCCACGGTTCATTGGAATTCCTTCGCATGTCTCGCATGATTCTCCGGACCATATCGGGAAGGTAGGTTGGATGGGGATCCTCTGGCGGGATCCATGGGTTTTAGCGAGCCTTAGTTGTTCTTTCACGTGGTCGCCTCCTATGATGCACATCGGGCTAATCCTCTTCCATGTCGTCAATGTCGATGACTCGGTTTCGATTTGGATGGCGAGGCTGAGCGCGTTGATATGCATCTTGGACTGGAAGGACTCGACCCTGACGAGTCGTTGGAGAGGTATGCTCTTGCTATTGAGCCCCGTTAGTTGGGTTCTATCGAAGAGGGAGTCGATTGCTTGGACCCGGTTCATCGTTGATAATGAGTCGGGAGCGATCTCGTCGTGGAACGTCGCCACTGTAAGTGATGGTTGGCTAATCGCCGTTCCCGTTGCCGTTGGTATCGGCGTGAATGCGGACGGCAACGTTGTCGATGAGATTGAACCTCCTTCTCTGATGTGGGCCCCTTGATTCGTAAGAAGAGGTTTCTGAGATAGTGCGTCTTGGTCAAGCACTGTTCGAAGCGAGTTGGAGTCGCGCGATAATGCGTTGACTTTCCTGAAGTTGGCGCATAAGGTCTATGTTATGCCTTAGCGCTTGATTAAGCTTGAGAGCTGTATTTTGACACTTCTCAATGAGCGCGTGGATTTGCGCTTGTGTCGTGGGAGCTTCGGGATCCACATGAGGAAGGATTTCAGTTGTGGTCGGGATATCCACCGGTTGGGGTTGCTGGGACGTTCCAGCGTCGGCTGCGGCAGAAGAGCCAATCGCCGCATTCTTTGGTCGATTTACCATCGTAAGCGGACCCGGCGGCAGGTTTAAGCAAGGAACCTTAAAGCGCGTCGAAGTCGAGATGGAGGTTTACGACAAAGAAGCGACTTCGAGTTATCTCAATGAAAGCACCAAAATGTTGACGTGCAAAATTGTCGTCAACACTCAAGATTCTTAATTACTTAAGAATTAGTGTTTCGCGTAGGAAATAAAGTGCGGAAAAGCAATAAATCACACAAGAGACTTATAGTGGTTCGGTCCCACGTGGGACCTACGTCCACTTTGGAAGTGTTGTTGGTATTTTATTAATAATAAAGAATTACAAGCATGTAAGCATCATATGACATCCTTTTACAAGCATTTCTAAGGATTTTAAGGTCATATATGTCATATACAAATATTTGGGAAAAGGAGAATTTTCCCCTTCTTCTTCCTCAAAGTGAGGATGCCATTAAAGTGGTCTCTTGGAGCTTCACAAGGGATGCCAACATACTAAAAGCCAACCCCTTTGAAGTGTGAGGTAATGGGGTATTTAAAGAGGAGTGGTTAGGTGGGAGTAGGTAGGAGTAGGTAGAAATAGGGACCCACACCCAAAATCTCGAATCCCGAGGTGCCATATCCGAAATCTCGAACCCCAAGCTGAAGCCCGAAATTTCGTACCATGGTGGGGTACAAATTTCGAACCCCGAGGGGTTCGAAACTCATACCTCGTGGGGTACGAAAATCAAACCCCGGTACGAATTTTGAACCCTTTAGGGATTCGAAATTCACACCCCGAGGATTACGAGAAATGTTGGAAAATTGGCCGAGGAGCATTGCGGCTAAGGTTTTTGTCTTTCTGGGTTTCAGGGTGAAGGTCTGGCAATGTTTTAGAGGTGTTGTGAGGCTTCGGCTAGAGCGATCCCTTCTCGGCCCATTCCTGTGACTCCGTGGCGACACTCTCGTCTTTATCTTCATGCGATGCATTAAGCTAAACGCGTCTCGTGTATTTTTGGGAATCAGACCAAAAGGCCGGTTAACAGATTGACTTTCTAGGAAATGCGAGGTCGAACTAACTTAGTTCGATGCTCCACTTAAGTATCCTACCAGATGCCTGAGGTTGCTGAAGAACCTATTGCAGTGGCTGGTCGGTGTATATCATGATTCTGTGAGCCTGGAAATAATGACGCAGTTTCCTTGAAGCGATCATGAAGCTATATTTGAGCTTTTCAATCTTTGGATAGTTGCGTTTCTCCCCTGTTAACTTCTTGCTCACATAATAGACGAGTCTTTAGACCTTATCTTCCTCACGGACAAGCGTTGAACTGATTGTAGATACCGCTAGGTTTACAAACAAATCCTCTGATCTATATGCTTAGATAATATCGGGGGTCTTTCTAAGTGACTTAATAGATTATGGAAAGACTCGACACAATCCGTGGTCCAATCAAAGTTGTGCTTCCCTTACTTTATTAATTCAAAGAAGGGAATGCACTTATCAGTAGCTCAAGAGATGAATCTACTCAAAACTGCTACCTTTCCTTCCAAGCTCTATACATTTTAAATCTTTCAAGGTTCTCGGATATTCCTAATTGCCTCAATCTGATTTGGGTTGATTTCAACCCCACGCAAATTGATGACGAACCCCAAAAACTTCCCTGATGCAACGCCAAAAGAGCATTTCAAAGGGTTGAGTTTCATCCTGTAATGCCGGAGGATATTGAACACTTCTGCTAAGTTTCCAACATGATTGGCCGAATGCTTCGACTTAACAAGCATGTTTTCTACATACACCTCCATCGATTTCTCGATTTGGTTATGGAACATACAATCAACCAATCATTCTTTCCCTCTTGCAACAACTTCTCAACCACATCTCTCAAGTGACAACATTCATTCGTCGAATGGAAAAACATTTCATGGAACAAACTGTACATTCCAGTCTCACGTTCTTTCTCCCTTAAGTCCCTCGGAGGCGGTTTCTTATATTGCATCACGTTACATGTATCGAGATATATATTCTCAAAAGTATCATTCAATAGTGTGTAACTGTCAAATGATTGGAACCGGGGTCGCTTCTTAGCGTTCCCTTTCCGATTCCCATTTCCTCATTTCCATTCTTCTCCTAGCGATCATTCTTCTTATTTTGGTTCCCAACATTAACTTCAACTTTTACGAAATTGTCGTCGGACCGTCTCATTGCAATATTACTCTGAATTTCTTCACAACCTCGCTAACCCTTCTTTTTCGATGCAGATATGCGTCTTCTTGTTGCAAATGCATGTTCGTCTTTTCATAAAATAGCTCTATTGTCGTGGGAGGTTTTCCAACCAAATATCTCACAAACTCTGAGTTCTTATCCACACCATCGACAATTGCCATCAGAATTGTCTCCGAGTTAGGGTTGCTCACTTCAGTGACAGCCATATTGAAGCGGTCGAGAGAACTCCTTAAATTCTCTCTCCAGGGGCTTGCTTAGCCGTCAAAAGCTCCATCATGTGCTTGGACTTCAACATGTGCAATCGAAATTGAGTCAAGAACTTCTCGCTCAGGTCTCTGAAGTTGGGAACTGACCGGGGAACAGCCTAGTAAACCACATCATTGCCACTCCTTTAAGGTACATCGAGAAGGCTTTACACATAATAGCATCAGGAGCCACTACTGCGTTTATATACCATGAATAATGCATCAAATGCTATCGTGGGTCCATCCTTTTTGAGTAATGAATTATAGCGGGCAAATTAAATTGCCTTGGGAACTGGGCCTCCAAAATATCGTCAGTAAAGGGAGTATGGCTATGATCTATGCCCCAATCCTCATTAGTGTAGTCCCTACTATCAAGCATTGCCTTCCATATCATTTCTCTACCTCGACACTGATCATCTCATGTTCTGGTTTGGTACTCTCGACTCGTCGAACTATCTCTATTCCTTTTACAGACAACGTTGCCTAATCCTCCGTGTGGGTGACACTTCCCTGCCCTCTATGGTCTCGGTCTATCACAGAACGAGTGGGGGGAGATATGGGAGCATAGGCTGTTCGGGAAGTGCCTTGTTCCCTTGAGGGAGCTCGATATCGATTTGTCATTAGAATAGGTTCAACCAGACAAGAATCTTTGGGGCAAAGTCGAATTGCTGCATATTCACGGGAAGGTATTGAACCGAATCGGAGCTGATGAAGGTTTTCTGCCCTTTCATAAGGCCACCTTTGACATGGTTGTCGTTCACCTTCCTCATACGAGGACGAGTCTTTTGTCATTTGACGAAGTGGCGGGGATAGTGTCCTTTGCCTTTAGAACTCTTCCCACGGCTTAGCCATGACATCCACATCATTTCTCAATGTAATGCTGTCTCATCTTTATGCATCCAACATAGCAGTAGTCTCTTCTAACTTGCTAAACAGATGTGCAAAGTCATATCTTATAACAAATGCTGAAGAAGGGGCTTAATCGGCAATTGGAACTGTGATATCTATCATGGGATCAGATCGAACAGTACCGATTCATATTGAATTCCACCCGGGTTGGCTCGAACAAGGCTCATTCAATCCGGGACCCTAGAACCATCTGCGATTTGAGATGTTGTGCGTCGCTGGTTGACGCTCCACGAGAGGTTTGATGAGCTTTGTCTCTTTTAGAAACAAGGTGTCTAGATTATCAAAAACAATGAGGATATGGACAATTAAACCGGACTCGGAGATCTGAATAGTAGACAAATAATAAAAAAAGGGCTGAGAATTCAGGTTCTCAGTGAAAACACGAAATTCTTAGACCAAATATGGTTCTAACACCCAATATACTAGGATTTGTAGAAAATAATAAATAAATATGAAACGTATACCAGAGAAAAACAGCAAACACACAATATAGTGGTTCAGCATTAATGAGCCTACATCCACTTTATAATTTCTCTATTCAGCAAAAAAGTACATTTACAACACTTAAAATCCTCAAACACTCAAGATATAATCAAGATTCTCTCAAAAATATTTAAAATCACTCAATATGAAAGAGACATGCTCGAATCGAATAGGAATAGTGGACGGTATATGATCTTTCCTACTCTCAAGTGTCAAAAATCCTCCTTTTGGCCTCTGGATCGTGTATTTGTTGGCATTGGTTCTGGAAAATAGGCGGGGATGGTTAGGCATAGATGGCATTCGAACCGCAAGTATAGAAGATAGTGGGAGCAGTTTCATATAAAAGGCAGGATCGGCTCGTGCGACACATGGCAGAAGCTCCGGGAGTTTACAAGATAATAAGGAGAACAACATGATCGTGGGTAACTGCAATGACAAGTTCAAAATAGGGATCAAATCGAGCGTTCGATCCGATATTATTTGATTCATGGAACGACGATCCATAATTTTTGACTCATTCAATCCGATCTGACCTATTGTTCGATTCGAAGCTTGGTCTTGCACCAACCATACTTATGGACCTGACATTTGTCAAGCTGATATTAACTCCGAATCTAGGCATATAGTGGATGCTTGGGGACCCTTGATTATGAATTCCTGGACCTTGGTGGGCTTTGCTAAAAAGGAAAGATAACAGTTCCCAACAATAGCAAGTCATTCCTCTTGGCCCTGTTGTAGGTTCGTCCGTGCAAGCTCCGGTGGTTAGAGAATATGACCCCGACCATCCAGAGTTGGAGCACGAAAACTTCACTCCATCGACGACCGAAAGCGCTGGGCCTTAGGAGCCACACAGAAAGCGATGGAAGATATATCCACTTCCTTACTGGTATTCCAAAGATGGTAACACGAAGTCGAAGAAGACTATATCTTCTTTTTTTAATCGCGCAGGTTCCTTTGAAGTGTGGAGACAGTTGGCTTCAAAACAACAATGGCTACCGTGTTCGGGTTTGATATGCAAGTTTATAGATAGAAATTGGTAGAGGAATTTGGTCACCTAGACATGTTCCTGGTTTTGGAACTGGGTGAGCTCAGAATGAAAGATTTCGACAAACTCTTCGGGATGGATAAGGGAAAGCAGGAGGTACACCACTTATTGACTTGATAGGCATAAGCAGGCAGGCCGACTATGCACGAACAGGTCGAAAAATAGCGGGCCCAAGTGCTGGTGAAGTCCGAAAAGTTAGAGGCGAAGAGGAAGGCGGACAAGGAGGCACGACTCAAGGCTCAGGAGAAGGTGAGGATGAATGGCGAGGTAGAGGCGCAAACCATAATTAGAGAGGAGGCCCGAAAGAAGGCGGAAGAGGAAGCCACGCAGTAAAGGGAAGGATTAGTTCGTGCGGCTAAAGCCCAAGGTGGAGGTTAAGCTGAAAGCCGAGGCAGAGACCCGAAAGAAGGCCGAGAGGGACACAAAGAGGAAGGCTGATAGGGAGGCCAAGAAAGCTAAGTAAAGACCGAGAAGACACCACTCATGGAGGTAGATCACATTGTTGTGTTGGCACTTGAAATGAAGCCTTAGCTTAAACCTTGAAGGTCCTGCCTGGCCTCGACATTAAAGCCCACCTCATAGAGATTTCGAGTGAATCTGATCAAAAATTGCTACTCGAAGGAGACTGAAATTTGAGATAAGGCATCGTCCCCAGCCTACTCTGCCGAAAAGGAAGAAGGGAAGCGATAGAGGTAGCTCCAAAATGAAGAGGAAGAGAAGAGAGGAGGAGCCACCCGAGTTTGGGTCGGAGAAGAAGTAGAAAGGTGGCCTTCCGTAGTGATAGTTACTGATAGCTTTTGGTTTTTGTAGCCGATAGGATATGTAAATATGGCCCACGCTTTTAGAGGCACGATGTTGTTTTGATGTACATTGTGTCGTTAGAAAAAATGATGTATTTTACTTGTGAATAAAAGTTAGTTTACTTTGCTTACATTACGCGTCGTTTTAAGTGCCCAAGTACTCTTTAAATTTTTCAGCATTATAATTATGTAAATTAACTCGTCGTTACAATTAGATTTGAGTTTGTTGGAGGAGGACTTTCGAGACTTCGGGAATTCGAAGTTGATTCGGGAAAACACAAAAATCTCTTACAAGTGCGTAGGGACACAAATTTTAGTTTCGCATCCCGAGGACTTAACTAAAATTTTCTATTTATTTGGGAGTTTGAAGTTGAGTTGTTTTCTTCAATCCCAAGCTGTAGTTAGAAATCTTGGATTGTCACGCGACGTTGCACGATTGGGATGGGATTGAAGTCGAAGGTAATGGAACCGATTGGCATGACATTTGAGAAATGAACTTTCAATAACTGATCAATTCTAAGATTCGAATCCTAATCTAATCACGTCGTAATCATCATTCGATCCAAGTATCGCGGCTGTGGTTGGCGATGACAATGGTTTTAGTTATAAACTAAAGGTTGTCACCACATTCCGAAATGTTTATTTATAAGGAGTGTTGGCCTTGGGGTCGTCAGAGGTGACTACCATGGTGTCGAGACTTTGATTGTAGGTCTTCTTATCTACGTAGTGGGTTCACTACCAAAAGTTTTCTCTGTAGGTCATGGAGAAGATTATAATAGTGAGCACGTAGGAATTGGTGGAAGATTGGTGCCCCCGGGTCTGCTTTCTGTTGCACCCCCGGTTGCACTTCCCGACATGCCCTTAACTGAATGGGAGGTGGCCGGAGCTCAGGTGGAGGAAGAAGGCCATGAAGACATCGAAGACGAGGTGTTCATTGGAGAAGCGGGTTTTCTTTTTTACTTATGTTCCATCTTCGATGAGGGAGACAAGATTGGGAGTGATTCACAAACCAATTTCTCCGACGATGACTTCAGAGTTCACTACGTCAATGGAAACAGTTGCGGGAACTAGTGGCGGACATGTGCCTCCAGGCCCGCTTCCATTTGTGCACCTGGTTGTGTTTCCTGACGTGCCCACAACTGTCAGGGAGGTTTCCAAAGCTCAAGTAGAGGTGGAAGGCCATGCCAAAATCGAAGAGGAGGTGTTCGTTGTAGAATAGGGTTTTCTTTTTACTCTCGTTCCATCCTCGATGACGGAGACAAGTTTGGGAGTAATTTGCAAATTGGTTCCTCTCGCGTTGACCTTTGTTATCACTGCATCGATAAAGGTGGTTGATCTAAATGCTAAATTGTTTTTTCACACATTCCAGTAGTTGTACTCGTATGATGTAATTCATCGTTGTACTTAGATTTGGGTTGGTCAAAATTCCACTAGTGAGAAACTCAAGTCGTGCGGAGTTTGAGTGAAATGGCGCCAATAGACTGGCTCTTGAGTATGCCCGAGCATAGGTAGGTCATGTTAAGTCTATTGGGCTTATAGTGGTACCGATAGACCAAGCATACGTAGGTCGTGATATGTCTATCCGACTTAAACTTTCCCCTTGTTTCAGAGATAAGTGTGGTTGAGTTTGTTTGATTTCATTTATAGTAGTGATACTCTGGTGATTCACGGATGAATCTCATAGGTTGTGGCTAATGTTTTGGCACTTTATACCAGGACTAAAACTATGTTAGTTCAAGAACAACTAAAGTATTTTGTTGGGAATTAAACATACAATCAAATTGCTTCTGAAAATAAAAACAACTAATTTCACACGAGGCGTATCTCGAACAAGACGAGATAAAGGCTATGGCGACGTGGATCAGAACCACTTATTTATGGCGAGATCTTGCTGAGTCAGAAAATGGATCCCTAGGGATCTAGTTGTTAGCCAAGGTCCTGCTTGGTCAAAATCCTTGGTGAGCATTGGATGGCTCGAGAACTTCTCCCGAGAGACCCTGTCGGTATTGCTCAAGCTTTCCCAAATGGACAAGTTTTTTAATTTCGTCTTTTAGGTGGAGGCATTTGTCTGTGTCATGGCCATACACACTGTGAAACCAACAACATCCAAGTGATAAATTGAAGAAACTTAAGTATCACTCCAAGTGCTAAATCAAAGACGGTAGGAAAAAGGTGAAATATTTAATCCTCTCAAAGAAAGCACCAGAATATTGATGAGAAAAAGTTGGCAACAACACCCAACGAGTTCCAAAATAATTAAACTAAATGTTCGAAGTGGAAATTATGTAGAAAATAGATAACATAGTATTTTATAGTGTTTTTGTCTGCTACAGCCTACTTCCATTGTGAAGGTTTTGCTCTTTTTATTCACCTTTAGTCAAATTACAAGGGTGTGAACCATGGTTTCATGTGAGTACAATGGAAATGGTGAGAAATAAGTACAAATTGTCCAAAATGGAGGTGGAGTCCTTCTTCTCGAAATGCCTATGCAGCAAAAAATGTCCAAGTCTTCAAGAAGGAGGTAAATCTCTTCTTATTGAAATGCAAGGATGAGTTAGGGAGTCGAAGGAGTAGTTTCTTCTTCTTAAAGTGTTCAAAGAGCGTGAAGCCAACCCCTTTCACACTACAGGTTGGAAGCTATTTATAAGAGAGCTGGAGGAAGTGGAGCAGGTAAGAGCAAGTAGGAGCAGAGGCTGGAAAGCACATGACCATAATTGTCATACCTCAAGGTCGGTACGTATCTCGAGACTTTGTCTTGTTCTACTACGAAGCTTTAAACTCTTCTTCGATCCACTTCTTATCTGAGTGCATCGATCCTAGAAGTGAGGTCGTGGGACACAAAATCAGGGAGTGTTGAGATTTGGATGCGATAGGTCGTTGAGAAGCTTATATAGACCCCAAGAGTTGTATTGTGGGGATACTGGTTTGGTGTAGAGGCTTTGTGATATGAATTTTGGTGGATGGCGAATACCGACCTCGAAGTATCTAGTTTTAAGCAATTTTGACGAACCGCGCGACAATTTTTTTATGAGTCCATCTGAGCTTTGTTCCTGGGTAATTTAGCGACATTTCTGGGCTATTTAACCGCACAATGGGCCGAGCCGTATGGGCCTAGACTGCTTCTAGTATCGGGCCAAAAGGCTAAGTAACAATTTAAATGCAAATTAAACAAAATGTGTAGATTTATTAGCAAAAGATAGACTAATTCTTATGAGAATTAAAGATACATGTGATTAGCATAAAATTGTTAATAGAAGAGTATCTATTTTAAAATTTTATTATATAATAGTAAAGAGTCAAATTTTATGGAAGTTGAATTATAACACTAGTTATAATAATAAAAGAAAAAGAGCAGAATTATTATAATTAGTAGTTCATGGAAAATAGATGGCTATCACAACAATGATAGATAGAGATTTCACATTCAATGACTATCGTGAAAAGAAAAAAATCTAAAAGGTTAAGAATGTCAAAATAAGAAGAAGAAAGTTAGCAAAGATTCATAATAATAAAAAGAGAGAACAAAAACCTCTGTAACACTTAGAATGGTTGTAAGACTATTATCATTCAGTTTTTCTCTTTTTAGCAATTACTTGTTATTCACCATACTTTTACGTCTGACCCATTGTGTTTCTCTTCCCAAAAAAAGGCATGCTTGGAAGTAGATGAATCTTGACCTGCTTGGAGCATTGCTTGGACTCTCTATTTTTATATGTTCTCTTTTTCATTTTATCTTTGTCTTGATTTAATGCATTGATTTAAGAGAGGGTGTTTTGATATATATTTTGTACTCTGATATATAGTAATTTTGAGATTTAAATGTATTGACATTTTGTTCAGTTATGATTAATGAAATGATGTTTTTCTTAAAAATTTAATTAAGTTATTTTGTTTCATGATTTTATGTCATGTTATCTTAGTCTATATATGCATTAGCTATGTTAACAGATAAAATTGTCATCACACCCAAAGAGTCTCGATTACTCGAGAACAATGTTTCGCATACGGAAAATAACAGTTTTGTAAGCAAATAACATAGAAGTTTACAATGGTTCGGTTTGTATTGAACCTAAGTCCACTTTGAAGGCTTTTGCTTATTTTATTGACTATCGAAGGTTACAAGTACAAGGCATCCTTATACAAATTTTAGCTAAGTAATCGGGTGTGATGTTTCTCATATGTAAAGTCTTGGGAGAAAAATATATGTTCTTCTTCTTCCTTTAATTCTAGGCAGCAATTAATGATGTTCCAAGGTTGGATCTTCCGCTATGTCAATTCTAAGTTACGTGTTGACGTTCGCGAACTGTCGCTTTGCGACACGTTCTATTCAAACCCGAATCGATTTAATAGTTTATTAGATAAATCGAAATGTTTCTAAACCTTTATTCAGTTATATAAAATCATACGGTCATTTAGAAAAACTCGTTTCAGCCGTTTAACTTCAAAACTAAAATTTTCACTATTATTGTCCAATTTCATATTATTCTAATGAATATAATAATATTATTTTTCTGGAAATTCTCCGTTTATGCTCAAAATTTGCTATGGTCATAATAAAAATAAACAAGAAACTTCCGAAAGAAAATCTCGTCTCAAACGTTTACAACATATCCTAACTGAACTTCACTTCTAAAAGTTACTATTCATTTAAATTCCAAATACTTCGAATAGCCAAAAGTATATTAAAAATATTTTAAAATCATTTGTCGTAGTTACGAATATTCATTGATATTTTAAAATAAACGCGTCCATCCAAAATTGGATATCGAAATTTATTTTCAGTTTTCACCTCATTTTTATATTATTAAAATATTCATTTTTTTTGGATTGAAATGAAATTCAACCAAACATCGTACAAATTTTTTTATATGCATTCCAAAACATCCAAAATAGTTGCGGACAACTATTGAACATCTAAAAACATCCAATGTGCATTTATGCTCAAAACAAGCTCCAAATTAATTATTGAGGCTTATCTCGCCTGTTTAACCAAATGATTAACACGCGAACTACAAAACCAGGGAGATGTGTAAATAGAAATCATCCCCGGACCCGTTTGGGGTTTTCAACCATCCAACAATCATTTAATGAATCATTTATTTGTTACATTTAATTTTTATTCAAATGGGTGAACATAAACAAGACGTTCACTTGTAAATGCATTCTTACACAAATTTCATTATTATAACCAAACATGACATTTTTGTTAATCAATATAATTATTCAAATCTCATCCACATCACAACCAATCAATCATCCAATGCCATGTACGACGTCACCAAGTGTCCATCCACATTGTTCGAAATACGAGTGTCATATATTCAACCAATACTTCTAAAGAAAATAAAACCCATGTGAATCATTCAAGTGTCGAACGTAAGGGATAACATTCATAACAACTAAGTTAACTTGCATAAAATATTCAATGTCAATATAAAGGTGACATAATCAATTTTCTAACTTGCAACTTAACTAATTTCACCGTATTAACTAACAATTTAAAGCGGCTAACTAATTAACTTTTCATAATTAATTTAACTACTCTAATACACAAATTAAAGCAAGAAACTCTCACCCTAAATATCAGAAAGCAATACGCTGCAATTTCAGACTTTTCGGTGCTTGCTACTGCCTAAAAATCTCGCCTTTTTGGCCCGGAATGCCTTAAAACTCTTCGACAACCTCGGTATACACTCTAGCAAGTGTATGGAGCAAGAAATGAAGGATCTTTGGCCGATTGGAGGCTTCTAGGGCTCGGGTCATTGCTGTTCGGAAGTGGAGAGGAGCTCGGAGAGGCTTACAACTCGTCTGGAGTGCCTAGGGTTTACTAAGAAGGAGCTAGAGGCTAGTGTATGAAGCTAGGAACCCTAAATGAAGCACCTTTTCATGAATTGGAGGGATTGGAGGAAGAAAAGAGGAGAGGAAGGGGGGCTGCTGTGTCGACGTGGGGTAGGGGGGTAGGGTAGGGGGCGACGACAAGGGAGGGGGCTAGGGTTTGGAGGGGGTCTCCACACTACGCCATAGATGGCCTACGACAACCCCAGAGAAGTGATGCAATAGGTGCCAAAAAGTGTTGCTATAGGCAAAAAATGATTTGTGGCAACACTTTTTTGGGGTTGCCTTTTGCCGCGTTGCCTTAGAGTCAAAGGCAACGCCTTTACGACTCTATGGCGATATCGGTACAGGTGTTGCCACAGGTACCAATACAAAAAAAAAATACCCTTTCGCAACTGCCAAAAACAGTTGTAATATGTCTAGTACAGCTGGCAATTGTAATAAAGTCAACCTTTTTTACAACTGTTTCTAGCAGTTGTTAAAATTTGTTTTACGACTGCTAAAAGTAATTACACCTCAACTGCTATTAACCAAAGATTTCATAATATTATAATAAATATTATTATAACACAGTATTTTATTCGAATAAATATTTTATTTCAACATTTCAAATGGTACAAATTTTTTGACTCCACTATTGTACATTTACTCGTATATTACACAATCATTCATATTTACATACATTTCGCACTACATTGTCACTCGATTCACTCATATACAGACTCACACATACAACCATAAACAAGAAAAAAATACACGAAAATGATTATATAAACTACTACCTTTATCTTTTCCCTTCTGATGGTTCACTCATGAATGGCCACTGATACATCGACATTACTTCATCATTGACCATTCATGCATAATGTAACGACCCGAAAAAAAGTCGATCTTGGTTATCCGATATACAACACATATCGAACATCCAAGGATCGAAAATACCCGGATGGTTAATGAAAGAAGTTAGAGGGTGAGGATAGATAAGGTAGAAACTTAGAATAGAAGAAGAAGAACATCATCATCATCAGAGTAAACACGAATCTCACAGCGGAACGAATAAAATATAACATAAATTTTGAAATACAAACAGTATATGTATACAATAACATTGCAGAGTACAACACTTACAACACAGCGGAAATAAACAATAGCTATATAATCCTAAAGCCTCCTGCTCCAAGCTCTCCAAGTGTATCTGTAAAATCCCGACTACTTGACTGCCCGTACAAATTTAGGCACCCAAGAGTTTAGGGAAAACAAACAAATAAACTCCGGGTCAGTCATGGGACTGGTGTGAATAAAACTCCAAACACTTGGTTAAATAAAGGATATCTCATAAGACCACGCCGTGAAAACGGAACGGGTTTTTCCCTTATGAGAATCCAAACAACTTTAAAATCAATACTTGTCTGATATTATAATAATGTCTAGATCAAGTAAATAACAATCTAGCGGAACGCTTGCATCTCACGTTCCACAAATATAATATAAAATCATAAACCGCAGGCGCTTATTGGATAATGGATTTCCAACTATGACAAGGTATGGAACCACCTTCCGATCAGTGTACTCTAGGAACGATGCACTGGAGTTCAACAAGAACATCTTGCAACTCAGCCACACATGACCGACCACTCATTTCGCTTGAGTGTATCGAATGTATATCACCAATGGTTGGGATCACCAACCGTTTCCCGTATATATGGGACATCATTGATAGATTAAAGAAGCAAATGAATATTCTCAAGATAGGTGATTATACACCCTACTTCGGAGCGACCGACTTAGCCATGCTGCCTGCCCGATTTCTGTCCTTTACCGGATGTGAGGCTAGAAGCTACACGTATCTTTTTACATATCATATCTTCATTTACTTGGAATACCACATCGTCATACCCTTTAAATCACAAATTGATTTATCCAAAAATAACACGGGTATACAGCTAAGAGAAACGAATTCCTCCGCCACCAAACATGAATACGTTTCAAGAGATCAACTTACACAATCTATCAGATATACTCTGTCAGACCTTCGTCTATACAAGTTGTCCTGGGACTGGACAAACCGAAGGCACTATTCAGTAAAACCATCTTAGGCAATCTTTTCCTAAGATTTATACAACAGCCCTTGCACTTTACTCCGTCTTCAATTTTCTTTGGCATATATGACTCGCAACGCTTATGCCAATACGGAGTGGTTCTTTGGATAAAAATCCAACCGGTCTCTCCATATTAACAACGTTAAAATGGTCAAAACTTCGATAGTCGGTGAGTTAATTATCAAAGAAAAACACGTGTGCAAACAACGATATCATTTCCAGATGGAAATCATATCGATCAATCATCATTTAACATTTATCTCTTTAGCTCATTAATTTACTTATCTCCTGTTTCCATATATTCTAAATTCTTATCTTCCATTATCAGAAAACATTTCTGATTCTTATTTGGAAAACATTTCCAAACTCCTTCACGATCAAACCTTACCATTCCTTTGTTAAGAAGGAAGTAAATCAAGTTGGGGTATAATTACCTATCAGACCTTAACCGAACAACGTTTTAACTTTGAAATAGTCAAAGTTTATCTTTTAAACCTTTAACAACTTCCTTATGTAACTCTCAGATTCTATTTACGAATCCACTTCTTTATTGAAAACATTGGTTATAACGATAATGTTATAATCCGTACTTCTGCAATATCTAACTTGTAATTCTAACTTTTTATTCTTTAATGTGAATAAATAAATAAACCCCTAATTTATAAATTAATAAATCCTTATTTAAACACCGGAAAGTATAAGTACTTTCCCGAATTCGATATAATCGAATTCGACGATTAACTCTCTTCGAGTAATCTCTATTTGATTAACTCTTCTTCGAATAACCTATATTCGATTGTCTCTCTTCGAATAACTTATATTCGATTAACTCACTCTTTCGAATAAACTATATTCGATCTCTTTCTTTTGAAACACTATATTCGATAATCTCCTTTCGATTAAACTATAATCGATAACTCCTTTCGATTAAACTAACGTCGAAAATTCCTTTCGATTAAACTATAATCGATAACTCCTTTCCTTTAACTCTATTCGAATAACTAATATTCGATTAACTCTATTTAACTCCATTTAACTCTATTCGAATAACTAATATTCAATAACTCTATTTAACTCTATTCGAGTAACTAATATTCGATTAACTCTATTTAACTCCATTCGAATAACTAATATTCGATTAACTCTATTTAACTCCATTTAACTCCATTCGCTTGACTCTAGATCGCAGCGATCACATTGGTTACGCCTGATTCCCTCAGGAAACATCCGACCGCCTTAGGCTATCTATAGCCCTGCGAATTTCGCTAGCAGTCGTGCTAAATGGCATCTCATTTGGATTAACTCTAATTGATTAATACTAACTGGTTAACTCTAACTGGTTAACTCTAACTGATCAATTTTAACTGGTCAACCCTAATTGATTAACCCTACTGGTTAACTCTAACTCATTTACTCTATTCGATTAACTCTAATCGAATAACTAATATTCGATTAACTCATTTCGATTAACTCTTTTGAATTAACTCCTTTGATTTATTCCTTTTCTATTTGTTTACTTAACAAATAACTATTCCCTTTCAATTCTATTTATTTAACAAATAAATATTTCTTTTATCTTTTCTATTTATTTAACAAATATTTTCTTTTATATTTGATTTCACAAATATTTTCCTTTATATTTGATTTCACAAATATTTTCCTTTATATTTGATTTCACAAATATTTCCTTTATATTTGTTTAACAAATATTTCTCTTACGATTTGTTTTTATTTATTTACAAAATAAAAGATCCTTTTATACTTCTATTTATTTAACAAATAAATATTTCCTTTATACTTCTATTTTATTTGTAAATGGTTTACAAATATTTCTCTTTCTATTTGTCTGACAAATATTTTCCTTTATATTTGTTCTACGAATATCTTCCTTTATATTTAATTTCACAAATATTTTTTTACGATTTGTTTTCACAAATATTCTTTTATATTATCCCTTGATTTTATAAATATTCCTTTTTATAAAATCCCTTGATTTTATAAATAAATTTCCTTCTTATGATATCTTATTCTATTTATAAGTGTTTTACAAATATCTCCTTTTCGATTTCATCTTTGATTTTATAAGTAATTTCTTTTATAAAATCCTTTTTCCTTTTATATATAAAATCCATGGATTTTATATAAATAATTTATTTTCAAATAAACTTTGAAAATCCCCTTTCTATTTCCCAGTATTTCTTACGGTATTTAAAATACCAGTTAACAGTGATCGATATAATTCAAACACACATAATCCACAACAGATTATATATCACATCATATATTACGATATATGAACAGAACAGTATTATAAATATTGAGGAGTCCAGTTGGACCCCTCCAACATGTTTCCCTGCATCACATATGTTAAACACTATAGATAACATCACTTTCATTTCAAGAAGAAATATCCTGATTGCCAGAATTAATATTTAATAATGATATATATATATATATATATATAACCATAACTGTGTTTTCAATCAATTATTTAACAGTCCATCTAAACAGTCCATACACAGCAATTCATCAATATTTATCAAAAATAAAGCATAGTTTATAAAAAGATCAACTGAACAGAGTTAGTGAGATTTACTCACATTGAGGATCATCGTTAATAACGATAAAAATCGCTTGATTCGGACGGACAATTTATTTTGCTATAAATTGTAACGAGCTCCAATGGACTTCCAGTCAGTTCCATGGTGTAGCCACCGTCCATACGATCCCAACGGATCTTGTTTTGCTGAAAACCGATAGCGTATGATAAAGTTATCGAATTTACAAGCTTATACGTAATTTAAATAAATTAAACTTAAATTCATTTTTTCTATATTCTATTGGGCCCTTACCTTTCTACCCCGGCCCATCCTCTTTTGAAATCCGACCCGCCATCCATATCAACAGTATCATCTCCTAATTACAACTGCACTCCTGTATCAACATCTCACCATCGATTCTCCACGTTATCAGAAACCACCCACACCATCTCATCAACTTCATCAAAACTCTCCTTCAAAACCATCCCACTCCAGAGACCACTCACATCTCCTCATGAAACGCAAGCAACCAGTCCACTCCTGTACCACAAACAACACAGCACGCCCCTTTTCTTGTAACCACAACACCATCTCTCCCCTTGAAACGTTCCTGCCATTGAACAACATCCACCCATTATTTCAATTCGCATAACCCCTCACCCGTAGGCACTTCTACCAACACACTCCACTCGCAGCCCAGCCCTTCATTTGCGTCTTCCAGTCCTCATGGTTTCAGGTATGCCGCCACGCACTGCTACTACCGGTGCCGTAAACCTTACAGTCCCCTTCCACTCTCGATACATCATTTCACTAACGTTACTCTTCCCCTGCAAGCCTCTTGGATGGTTTGTGTTGCGTTTGAAAGGGACCGAAAGAAGCAGTAGCTTACGTTATAAATTCAAGGGTAGCGTCAGGGTTTGTTTTACTATTTCTTTGATTGAAGAATTTGAAGAGGATTCGGTTTCTGGTAAACGAAAATGGCGGCTCAAAATTTTAAGTGCGGTGGACCTTTAATTAGGTTTAGAAAATAAATTGAAGCTCATTTATACTGTTAGATCTTTGAAGACGTGGGCACTTAGTACTCCAATGTGGTATGTATGGTTAAGGAATAGCCAACGCGGTTGAATAGGGAACTTAGGAGTAGTGCAAATACATATATATTATTAAGTCTAGTGAATTTCGTTAAGTAAAATCACTTCATGTCCGAGATGGTACGGACTGAAATAAGGATACAGTCGCGTCCAGTGATGAGCCACGATCCCAAAAATATGATAATACCAGTAGATTAACTCATATTGTGAAACCCCAAAATCGCTGATTAAGGGTGCAAAATACTCCAAATAAAAAGCGGCTTATTTAATTAATTAAAAATTACAGTAAAAGTTTAAAAATTAAATTATCGTTATGCCTCAAAAGAACCTTGTCTAAATTCAAACCCGATATTCATATATATTGAAAACCCTTTTATAACGTAAATAAAGCGTTGCAAATTATAAAGGAAATCCACATCGACTTTTCTGAAATTTGATTTGGACGTAAATCAAAATCTACCCGACGAAATCCAGATTTTTCTCTTCCATTAGAAAAAATATACTCCACCAGCTCCATACGTTTCTTTTTTCACATAAATCCGATTTAAAACGGCTTCTGTATATTCGTTTGAAGTTCGAATCGCCAATTTACGAACTGCAGCGCCATTTCGAGCTTGATTTTAATTATAATATAATTATACGTTCAAACTGTCGTCGATTGAATATATTCGTCAATATAATTCAACTCTAAACTGAATTATATATTTTAAATACTCCAATTCACACTATATTGTGAATTCCACTATTTTTGATTATTTCTGAATTAAATATATTATTCTATTATTATTATTTAAATTAATTAAATAATCCATATAATTTAATTTAACGACCATTTAATTCTCTAAATTACTATTTGTATAATTAAATTAATTAATTATAACACCGTAAAAAATACGGGTCGTTACACATAACATTCAAGATACCTATATAACTGCAGGAAACATGCATGATTAAGGTAGAATCATGAAATGTAATACTTTCCACTATGGGTCTATACAGACATATGTAAAGGAACTTCATTTTATCTGTTATGAACAAGTGAACATCAACTACTTTCATTTTTGATTCCTAAATCTGCATTTCTAAACAAGTGAACATATAACATATGAAACACACATTTCTAATCTATAACATAGAAGAAAATAAAAACACCTCTATAGTTATGGCAACAACAGCTGTGCATTTCTAATCTTATTGGCATACCGGGTGCTGTTAACGTGCTAGCCAAGGATTAGAAGAATGGAATATGCAGACATTAACTAATAGCACCTTGCTTTTGTCGTTCTTTCTTTAGCTTCTTCTTTGAAACAGGCTTCTTCTCTTTCGGTCCGAGAATTCTCTGTGCATAATACATAAAGAAATTAAACTACAAGAACCGAATTAAGCAAAGATGTCAGGCTAAGCTTTACAAACGCTAAATATGGCAAAAGAACAAAAATCATATAACACGATAGATTTGAATATATCAGCATAAAGTAGATCATTACCTGCAATTATAAACAAAATTTAAATGAAGAAGCAACCTCCATCACGGGCTCTTCCACCAGTTGATTGTCTAGTCATTGTAACACAGGGTCCTACGGCTCGAGCATGCATTTTATCAAGAACCTAATGAATCATCAGCTGATTTATTAGTTATTAAATCAAGAACAATGACCGAAAATCTATCTTCCAACCCAGAGTAACATATCCAGGTGAAACAAAGTATGCATATCAGATTTCGTCATCAGATGCATAATACTTACACGCTGCATAACAGCCATGAACAAAAACGATCTTCATAATATGAAAATAATGTAATGATTGATGTTCTCAAACAAGACATACAACATGTTTTATCCACCTTAACCATTTTTCACCAACGAGTCAAGACACAGGTTATATGAGGTGCATCCCTAAGCTAAAAGCAGTACAAAGTCATTTCACATCGACCCACTCAATGTATAGAAGCTGCAACAAGACTAGTGATAGCAGACCGACACTAACCATCACTCTAGTTGCCAATACTAAACAGTCCAGTCAAAAGAAGAATCCAAATCTCCATGTCACCAGAAAACCATCACCATGCTACAGTAGTAGCAAGAATGACGCAGGGAGCCAGGGAGGCATGGACAAAATTACATCAAGACAGGAAAAGCAGTAGGTTTCGAAAAAAAGAACCATGCGAGAATTACAACAACAAACTTCCATAGGCAGAGTTACATAAACACATTGGCTTCCAAAAGACCAGTTAAGTGCTTGCATCATCAGATTAACATAACTATGCTTCCAAATTATAATACCACAACAGTACTGAAACGAGTTCAAAGAAAATGGTACCAAAACAAGGTAGAAGACCTGACACCCCAAGCATACACTGACCTCTCTGTAGACATGTTATCGCCGAGAGGGTAAAGGAAAGGTAATGCAGATAACCACATTGAAACTACAGCAATACTATACAAAAATTTTCAGCATGCAAACCCGACACAGACAAGAACCAAAACGATGAGAAACAAGACTCGGTGCCAACTCCAAAAACCGAGACAAACCCAGGAAATTAAGCTCAGCCAAGAACCATCACTAACTCAGGTCGAAAATCACCATAGCACAAACGAATACAAACTGAAACAAGAACCAAGCAAACCAAAGCTTACTAATACAAACACCGATCCACGAGCATAAACATAAGCATGTCAAAAGTCTTTGATCCACATCCAAAAGAAAAGGCTATGAACTGCAATATAGTATTCAACACGAGGACCGATGAACGTTGGCGAGAGATGGAGTCGCGTATCCTAAAATCAGTTGAACAAGGTCTGGAAGAAGTGAGAACACCACGAGTCAGAACGATTAAGGTACACAAGGAATCGAGAAGGGCTAGGAGAAAAGGAAGACGACAACCAAGAATTGGCTTGAAAGGTAGATTCAGAGCAGATCTATGAGTACATAAATTAGGTAATGACAACAGATTTATGTCCTATTTCCAAATTCATTGAACTGTGAATACATAAATTAGGTGCTCCCATATATATTTCTATTCAATAAAAACAAAATTTACTTGATGGATTTCATGCAATTAGAAACAAAATTTAAATCGGAATAAAATTAAATTGCCACAAAGTAGATCATTACCTGCAATTAGTATACAAGATAGATTTGAATATATCAACAAACTCCATTTACTTGATTTTTCCGATAGAAAAAACAAAGGGTCAACCAAAAAAGAGGGCATCAGTGTATTTAGTAATTACCTAGTAATAGGATATCCCTTTCCATTTTAGTTGGAAACTCCAACGTCAGTAGTTGGTTGGAGTAGGAACGTTGAGGAATATTCAGAAGAAAGGAATATGTAATTCTTCTCCTACTCTGATATCTAGTAGTGAATTCGAAGCCTGGTACGAAATGATGAATTTTAGAAAGAAATTAGGTTTTTTTCCCCAAGCGGCAGTTGGGAGGAGAAGTTATGTTCATGGATATTAAGAAGCTGAATTTCAATTTGTTGAAGAGGGCAAAACCCTAGCTTTCAATCAAGGAAGCGGACTATTTTTTTTTTCTCAGGTGAAAAGAAACAAAGGCAAATAGCGTGAATCATCTTTCAGCGGGAAAATGAAATTTTGGAGCCAAGAAGCTGAGATGGTGAAGGAAATTCAGATTGATGCGGATGAGCAATGTAGACCGTTGGATCGTATTCACGCGGATTGCTAACTTTATTAATTTAAAAATATCTATAGCTATTGCAACACAATTTTATATCTATGCTAACACATTGAAGCGTGCGTTGCAATAGACAAAAAACAGCATAGCAATAACAACATTGTAGCTAGCAACACCATGGATTTTCGTTGCGATAGGTCATCTATGGCGTAGTGCCATTAATATGAAAAAGGAGGAAATAAAGGTGGAGGAAAATTTGAAGAGAAAAGAGGAGAGAAAGTGAATTTAAGTAGAAAATCACTCTCCACTCCCAACGTTCACCCGACTGCAAACATTCTCCGAACGCTACGCCCTTTTGGCATGAGATAACACACATCGATACGAATCCGACAAGGCAAGTTTCGTCGAATTCCGAGTTCGTTTGCCCTTCCGTTTTAATTTTCTCTCTAACTCAGATTTTGATATTTTTATGTATTTTGGCGCACGTTGAATCCACTCACGCCAATATGACAACTCCATAAATAACGGAACTTAGATTTTATTCCTTTATTTATTGTTACGAATCCAAAAAAATAATAATATGGAATCGAATTCCGAGGTCGTCTCTATAATATTCCTTTGTAAATTGACCATTTGTTTTGTCCCAAACGGGTTTATCACGCACAACCACATATTGAGTCCGTAGGGCGCGCATTTTGGAATCCAACAATGATTTGATATTCCGAATCCAAAAAAATGGTATCGTCGAATTCTGAGCTTTCTAACAAAATTTCACTTCTTAAGGGCGAGGCGATTATTTTGAAAATTGAATTTTTCAAAATGTTCAAAAACAAAGCTTATAAATTAATGAATTTTTGAAAAATAGGGATGTTGTTTACAATAAGTTTTGGACCGGACCTGAGCTTAATTTTGAAACCTATTAGGGACCTAAGACAAATGCTCCTTATCTTTTTTGCTAGTCCATGGATCGGACGAACGGAAGCTTATAATGTAGCAGTATTTGAAAGAACACTTTGATTAGGATGGAAATCAAAATTCTAATTATTCATAGTCATCGCTTCACTATACGACAGATGAGATATATTTTGATTGTGTGTTTGAGAATATTGTTTTTGAATAGAAAAAGTGTTTACTTTGTATTTAATAAAACATGCTGAATTTATAAGATATAATCTGAAATGTACCGTTAAAAACCGTTGTAATTCAAAAATATAACCGTTGTAATGAATCTGAATGGCAAAATACAACCGTCTATAGTCGCTGGAGAGGTCGAAAGGAGCTACTTGAGTCGGGGAGTCTGCCTGGACGTGTAAATCCAAATGTCCATTTAGTAGACGTTCAAGTTTGGAAGCTCATTAAATGACGTTCGTTTAAAAGCATTTCCAACAGCGGCTGTACGTTCACTTTAGCCTCCAGAGTGCAAAATTTGTTATCAAACCTTACTGCCAGTTGTCCAAAATCAATTATTCTTAAGGCCAAAAAACAGGCCTTCGTGTCATACCGTGTTTCCCTTTTCTCCGTCTTCCCCGCCCCCAAATTTTCTGCAAAGTCTCGCAGTTCTCCCGACAAATTTCACAATTCTATCGTCGCCTTTTCAATTTTGAGATGTTTTGCAATCTCAATTTGCGGATCGCCTTTTTATTTCTAGGGTTTCACCACCTCAATAGGCTAATCGTCGACCTCATTTAACTGACTTGGACCTTCTGCCAAACCTTGTCCGTCAAATTTGCTCGTCGTTCCTTCGCCTGAATCACTACTCAAATCTATTTGCTTTGTGTATAATCCTTCGGCCTCGACTGGAGTCATCGTGTGGCATTGGATCACTAAGTTGAAGCTTAGCCTTGTTCCCACGTTTGATATTCTCAATCGGTATGTTTTCCTCGATTTATTCAACAATAATGGAATATGACTTAAGTTTAGAACATACGTAGCGTGTTTGATTTTATGGCTGTTGAAATTCAAGTTCATTACAATATAAAGCTATAACTTTATATAAGTTGAATTGTTGCTGCCAGAGATGCATTATTCATCATGTAAGACTTTCCGATGCTGAAGTGTAATTTCTAAGATTGACTGTAAATGCTTGTTCTTTGCGTGTATAGTAAAGATGGACAGTAGCTTTCCTCAAGCTACTTGAGCTTCATTCTAGCTGCCAGAATTTTTTCTTCTTCTATTAGTGACCAGTTTTGAACACTATTTTTTAAGCAATTTCAAATGAATAATAGTATGGGAAAGTGCAGGCAAATAAACTGAAATGCTTGTAAATCTTAGTTGTGAATTTTGAATTAAATATTAAGTAACAAACTAATGGCTCAATTGGATCGATTAAAATAAGTTGCTTTTCGACTTTAGAAAACAAAAAACTAGTTCATTTTGGATTTCAAAATGTCAAAATGCGATTTATGTAAGTCGATTCAAACGGGGCATAGTAAATGTTGCTTATGACTTACCAACTTGTTAACAACTTATTTTTCCTTTTTATAAGCTTTTGGCTGACATGCAAATAGTAAGAAGTAAATATTTTTTTTTATATAGTTATTTGCAACTAGTTGCCAAACATGCTCTTAAAGTTTAATTCTTAGTTTCTAACTTACTGCCTTTTACCTTCATAATTCAATAGATAAGTCTGGAGTTGTAAATATTAGAAGCTAGAAGCAAGGCTGGGAGCGAAAATGAGAAATAGGACAATTTGCAAATACTTACAGCTTCATGGAGTGTAAGATAACAAAAACACCAATTCAGACACACAAACATGTGTGTTAATTATGCTACATATCGTTTTGAAGGTTAATAGTTTGCTTAATTTTATTACAACCATATACAGTAGATGATGCCTTCAAGATTAAAACATAACACCCAGTTTGGATTAAAACATAACACCCAGTTTGGTCTGAAGTCAGCTCAAATTACAATTCCAGGCATGTTATAATTTTAGCATCATTCGAATAAACATCATATTGCAAAATCTAATATGAGTTGTTTGCATCTGCTTAATGTAAAATTTCCATCTTATTTTCATTTGGGCGTTTCCAAAAAATTAACCTTGATTCGATTTTCACTAGTTTTGTTTTGGCTTCTAAGATTTCATTTTATATCTGCATGGCGAACATAATCATGGAATGAGTATTGCTTGTTAGTATCAACCATCTATCTTGAATATATTAAACTTTTACTATGTACAATTAGCTCATAGTAATTACAATCATGGTTAAAACAATGTTATGCTACAGTTATCTATCCATTATATGAATAACAAAGAGTAGTCAGGAAACAAGTGTGTCTATGTGGCTGTATTTATTTCAGATGAATGTGCCCTTTCTGATGTATTTTTTTAATCCTTTATGTTCTTTTTCTATCACTAGAAGGAGATGAGAGGAGGGGATTAGCAATTTGTATATGGTAAGAAAGAGGAATAATAGCTACATAGTTATTTAGATGTGAGACTGAAGTACTAGGATCATATAAAATTGACAGAATTTGAGAAACTGCAAGTTAGAATTAAGCCATCTTTTTGCGTGCTATCCATGTTTTTGTTAAGGATTTCACCTTTTTTTCAGGAATAACAGGCATGTTTTTCCATGCACTCTCTTTGTTTTGTTTTTTGAGGTTTAGGGGAAAAAATTGAGATTTGTGACTATTCAAACCAATCCGAGCAATATCTTTTTCCAAATCCTGTCAAAACATGTTAGAATTGAGCCAAGCTAAATAAGACACCATAGATAATATTCACTAACATTATATTATTCTTATTTTTTCTTTTTATTATTATTCTATATTATTAGTTATTACGCAACAACATATATTTTTGAAACCTGCCATGATAAATCTTGCATGATGTGCACGTACGAGAATTCATTATAGCCATGCTCACTGTGAGCTGGTATGGTTTTTTATTTTGTCCATCTATAATAAATTTTAGTTTGTTTGGTGGATCCTAAGATGAGGGTGATACACTAAGCAGATAGAATTAGCTCCTACATTTAATATGTGGCATTGTGAAGACACCGAATGAATCATTTATGCCTTTGAGTTGGATTAACTAATATATATTCAAAAATTCATTTGGAACCCAACATAGTAATCTCGGACAATGTTGACATATATATCAAATATTTGTTATTGTGAAGACATCTAATACATGGCAATCTGCGGGGCTTGAGATATATTTCAAATGATTCAATCAAAAAGTAGTTTCATGGGTTTGTATTTTCACATTTCTACCCATTAGCTATAAAAACTTTGATTGATTCTCAGTATATCTAATAGATTAGCTATTGTGGTTCTTGCCAGTCGAATACTATGTTTTTTAAATAAATGATCAAGGTTTTTTTCTTTTCTTGATTCAAGCATACCAGAAAATTTAGATTGATGTACGAAGTAATTCTTACATATATGTTAAATTTGATGTTAACTAATATTATATGTATATAATGCTTGCTGTAAATCAACTTTTATTGTAATTATAATACTAACTTAATTTAGCATTTACATAAATAATATTATATTAATGTTTTTTTTTAGATAAAATTTATTCTTAGTTAGGAAACTTTTGGTCCCATTTTTCCTTTTTATTTAAGTCTGTAGAGAGGTGGTATCTTTCTGATATTTGCATTTCGGTTACCATTGGTCTATTATCAGTTCATTAGAAGTAAACAGAGCAAATTTCAAATAAAGAGAATTCTTTTACTACAAGAAAAAACATGTATTACAACATCATACTTGCAATGTTTGACGAATGCATTGTGAAAAAGTTTAGGGTGCGTTTGGTTTACGTTTTTTAATTTTGAGTTTTCGCACATACAAATATACCAACGACGCACACAAATCGTGAAAAATGGTCGTTTTACAAAATGAAGTTAACACACAAAACCAAAAACAACTTTTTATTATTTTCCATATTTTAAGAATCAATAACAAATTCATGTATCCACCATTCCGCGGTCCCCTTAGTCACTCCCTTCGCCTTTGTTCCGTCACCTCCACTTTACCTCAAATCTTCTCACCTTTCTTAATTAACGTCGAAAACTCAAAACTAAAAACTAAAAATAAACCAAACGCTAATATTCTACAGTGCTTTTAGTAAAAACATTTATACCACGAAAATTTCATCATTGGGTTTCGTTCAATTTAGGAAAGGTCAGGAACTTTGTTTTTTACCTTTCGCTTTGTAATGGTTTTATGAACCTGTAGATCTATTATAAAACTTTACACAAAAATTCATTAGTTTTAATTAAAGTAATAAATGAATAAACTAAATTGAAGTCATAGTTAAACCTAGGCAATATTTACCGTATGGTGAAGATTGGAGCCCACTGAATAAATGCTGGTAAGTGGTTTTTGTCTTGTTATGGATTCATTAATTGCATTCAGCAAAAGATAACTGTATAGTTAATGAAAATAATTCTGATGAATTCCATGTTATGCTTTTAGCGTCTTACTTTGAGAACTATGCTTTTGTTTCTAATAACATCTACCGTTATTGCTTCCTAGAAGCATTTCCAACAATCAAAAGGTAAGTGAACTTCTAAGTAGTTTCCTGCTCTAAACCATCCTATTAAATTTATATATATTCATTGTGTGACGCTGATAATAATAATATAATCATAATAAAATTCATTCTGTACTTTTATAGTTTAATATTTTGTTGTTTCAAGTTATTTTGTTGCAAAATCAAAAAGAATAACGTTTAAGTTCACGATATTATGGTTTTTTAACTTACTGAAAAGATTCTTTGTTTGAACATGTCTCAATCTGGACTATTTTGATGCCTGATGCCAAATGTGCTCGAGTGGCACTGTTCATATTTAGTACTTTGATGCATATATAACTTTGGCTAACTGACTATAAGGGTTTGTTATGTGATACACACTCACATATGTGATTATTTCAAGCAGTAATAATTCTTCTATAAATCATACTACTTGGTATAAATCACACTGCTATTTAACGTTGAGTTAAATGACTTCGCCATATAAATTATGACATTAGTTTTATTGGTATTTACTTTCAATCTAGTTTAACATATGATTATGTTATTTTCTTTAATGGTTATGTGAAAATTAAACTATTTAGTTGGATGTTGCACTGAGCAGGACGGACCCAATGGAAAAAGCTGGGGAAACTAATGGATCCAAACCTTGGAATCAGTTCACAAGGTGAACCTTAATGCTCATATCGGGTCAAGTATCGAACTAAGGTGGGCTCAACTGTATGTGAGCATGGATTGAGTAAACAACAGATGGCGCATCTTGCAAAAGCTTGTACACATAAGAACCCACAGCTAAGGCCAAGCACGAGGTCTATAGTAATTGGTTCGATGATGCGTTCTTCAACAGCGAAATATTTGGATATGGGATTGTTTTATTGGAACCAAGCCCTTGTTAACCTCATGCCTAGGCGGCAATTTACAAAATGTCTGTTCTGGATTCTTATATGTTCAAGTTTACAAATGTGTTTACTTTAGGAAACTCTTATATGCATCATGTACCTTATATTGACTACTTAAGCAAGCCTTTATATTCTGCTAATTTATTGTTTCCATAGTGTACGATGTGTTTATTGGCGTAAGAATCAGTGTTCCACGTATTAGATGAATACATAATTTGGGCATTCAATCTTACAAGTAATTTATTAATATGTCATTTTCATTATTTATTGGAAAAAATATTCAGTATGTATTCATTGTTTGGTACTTGTGATTTGTTGTTTATAATCCAAATAATATTTTCCAATATATGTTGTTGATTGTATATTTAATTTAAAGTGACATATATAGTATTAGTTGTTGTGAAGACATTTAATACATGGCAATCTGTGGGGCTTAGAGATATATTTGGAATGATTCAATCAAAAAGTAGTTTAGTGTTACTTTATTGCATTAGTCTTGCTCCATAATGCATGTTCAATTTAGATGCAAGGAAAGATTTTTCCATGAATCTATGTATATGGAAGAAAGCACGACTTTCATTATTAACTATATAAGTTTTGACGAATATGTTTATAAACTTAGTACGATCTGAAATATAGCTTTGATGTGTATACCAATGTTCAAAATTTGAGTTTTTGATTTAGTTTCGGTCATTTGAAATTTTTGATATTCCGGTCTCATTTCAGAAACTCTTGTTATTCCACTTTGATGTAATACTTCTCCACCTACCGATTTTATCTTTTACATTTAGTTTAACTAACATAACACAAATAGATGACTTACGTATACAATTTTAATTAAAAGTTTGTCTTTTTTGTTTGTAGTCACATTGGAGTAACAACAAACGGTTAGAGCGACTGTTGCTTGACATAAGAAGTTTATCTATTTTTATTAGCACGTAAATGCATTTTTATTGATATATGTTATAAATTAAGTTATGTTTTGTAATGGGCTTATTAATTCACAAATGGTGTACATGTAATATGAAAGTAACATAAGGCTATTGTTGTTAGGTGGTGGTTTATATGGATATCTCAACATCGTGATTATTTGCCTTTGGAAAGTTATACCATGTGCTGATAGATGAGATAAATCTTTATTTATTTTTCTCGCCCTTCACAAGTCCATAAATCTCATATGAGTTTAGAGTTGTTAATATATGTTTTAAGATCTGGTTTGGAAGGAAGTATGCCATCAAATTTATGCTGCACTCTTTTCCTGATTATATAGACCATTTGGATATATGTGGTTTGGAAGAAACTTGATCTCTTTGTAGAGCCTCTATTAGGAATTATTGATACGTCTCATTAGTTACCGACTATTCGACGAAATCAAGTTTCTTGCTAGAAGAGATAACAACAATGAAAAATATCTATGTTTTAGGTTAATTTTTATTTTTAATAATGTAGTTTCATAAGACTTGAACTATTTATTTATTTTTTTGCATTATATATTTTTTTAAATTAAATCTTCACAAGTATGATACATGTTTTAAGCTAATATTTGTTTGGTTTCCCATTTTATTTTTCAAATTCAATAATAAGTTAGAGCTACAAAGAAACTGAAAATAGTACATATCAATACATTGGTAGTAGATCCTCGTTATAAAGCTGGTTTACATGTATAACCCTTAGCGTAATTGAATTTACAATTTTATAATTTTACAATCATCCATACATTTTTTAAACAAATCAGTCAGTTTTTTTTTTTTTTTTTTTAATCAAAATCGTAATTAAGAAAAAATTAACATTTTTTTCTCTATTATTATGCAATTTAACGGTCGGTTTTCTCTACCGTTGTGCGGTAATACTAGTCAATTACATTCCAACAGGTTTTATTTACATTTTTGTAATTAAATCGTGCGTCCGTTGAACATATGTTTAAAACTCAAGCTTTATTCAAGACATTTGAAAACAAATTTGTTAAAACGCTCTTATGTTTGGGCGCTCAGGCCCAAACCGAAAAATAAATAAAAATAACAATGCTTGATGGCTTGTTAAACAAGCCTGCTTGGACGGCTGCTGGAGAAGAGAAAAGCAAATCGAATGTAATTGACGCGGCAAAACCGCTGGAGTTGCGCTAACGATAAATTCTCCTGTGATTTCACAAGAGGAGTTCGGTCTTCCTCCTTATTGTCTTCTTGTCAATCTTCGGAGTTATCCCTTCATATTTTCGGTGAGTTTCTCCATTCTTACCAATCTCAAAATTGAACGATTTATAATTAAGCAGAAAATTTCAAACTCTGCAGTTGTTTCGGGTTGTAAAAATTTGATTTTGAATGGTATATAATTTTTAGTTTTTAATTAGAAAACTGCTTCATCTAATGGCCAGTTCTATTCCTTTTCACCAACCATTTCTCTTTTTTTATATTGTTTGGGATAAAGCGAAGAATTGGCGTAATTCTGTTTCATAATCAGCCGTTGTCTACAACATCTAATTTTTATGAGCTTGATTTCACTGCTGCAGCGTTGAAAATGGCTTGTGGAACCATCCCTGTTTCTTTTCCAACTCTTAAAAGCAGCTACTCAGGATTAAGCTATTCAAAGAGCGTGGATATTACAAATGTTGCATATGTCCCAGGGCATTCTCACAGAAGCAAATCTTTGAGAATAAAGTGTTCGTCTGCGACATACAGTTTTAATTCGGATTCGGAATGGGATTCGGATTTGGAATCGGATTCGGATACTACCAAACGGCTAAGCTTTCCAGATTGGCCTCATGGCCTTCCACAATGGACCTTTTCCGAACCCATTGGCTTGGCTACTTTTGAATCAACAAGTTGAGCTGTTGTCTAGCATATCAATAAGCTATTTTTTCTACTTATAAGTTGTTGCCAAGACACCCTCTTAATTCATGGTAGCTTTGTATTGCTATTTGTGAAGAAATGTTTGCAAATTTGTAAGTAGTTGTTTTTTTTTAATCTGCAGCTCAAAAGCAATGTTATTGTGAATCACCGCACAAGACTATCAGAAGAAAAACCCGAACTGTGATGGTTGGAAATGTTGCACTTGGAAGTGATCATCCAATAAAAATTCAGACAATGACTACTTCAGACACCAAGAATGTGGCCCAAACAGTCGAAGAGATCATGAGAATAGCAGACAGAGGAGCAGATTTGGTTCGTATTACAGTGCAAGGAGAGAGAGAAGCAGATGCCTGCTTTGATATAAAAAACACTCTTGTTCAAAAAAATTATAATATTCCTCTGGTGGCAGATGTTCACTTTGCCCCTTCAGTTGCATTGAGAGTAGCTGAATGTTTTGATAAAATTTGTGTCAATACTGGGAATTTTGCTGACATACGGCCTCGACTTGAGGAAGAACAAGAAGGCTGCTATTTGTACGATGATTTATTTAATCAAGCGCGGGAGCAAAAATGGAAGGTTGAAAAAATTAACTGTCTTTGATCCACCTAGATAACCTTGATCAGTTTCATTGATGAATCTTTCATATTGTTATTATCAACTAAAAGTAGTTATGCATGCCTTTGTAGCATTGATCTTTTTTCTATTTTCGGTATTGATCCAGGTTTTCCTTCCATTACTGGAAAAATGTAAGAAGTACGGCAGAGCACTGGACATTAGAGCAATTCATGGAAATTTATCTGATCTAATAACAAATTACCATGGCGATTCTCCTACGGGAATGGTAATCAATTATGTTTTGCATAACTATTATATTTTCTTATGTAGAATACGATGGTAAAATCTATACAAATGATCATCAAACAGGTTGAATCAGCAGTTGAATTTGCATTATTTTGCCGGGTTTTGGATCACCATAATTTTGTTTTTTCAATGAAAGCCAGCAATCCAGTCATCATGGTTCAAGCTTATCGCTTACTAGCGTCTAAGATGTATATGGATGGTTGGGATTATCCGTTGCATCTAGAAGTTGCCGACGCTGGAAAAGGTGAAGATGGAAGAATGAAGTCTGCGATTAGAATTGGAGCTCTTCTTCAGGTGATATTCTTTTCCAAATTCACTGCTATACTTCATAGTTTCAAGATAGCTTGGTGCAAGTTGATTTTTGAAGCCCATCAATGTCTTCCAAATCATATTTAGCCCTCTTCTTCCCTCAACTTGATACATGTCTATATAATTTTTTTAGAGTAGAAGAATGTCATTATTCAATTAAGCATAATACAAGTATTTTTTGAATTGTGACGATCAAAACTGTTTTGTGCACCTATATGTTTTCAATTGACATACGTATGAACTTATTTATCATCTTTTCTGCGTTCTAAAATTTGCTTGGAATCTAACAATGCATAATGTAACTTGTAATATGTTGCTAGTCTGTCCAATCAGATTTTTTTACAGTATAGTTCATTTAAACTATCCGAGAACATATATTATATGGTTCCTTGTGCAATCATGTTTGGCCAACGAAAATTTTACTATTCTTTGTTAATTTTGGGATATGGGCTATTTGTACAAAATGGAGAGGAATGTTGTAGTTTATTTATATATTTATTTTACAGGATGGATTAGGTGATACAATCAGAGTTCCGCTCACCGAACCACTTGAAGAAGAAATTGCTCACTGCAGAAAATTAGCTAATTTAGGAATGCACGCTTCTAAACTTCAAAAAGGAGTAGTAAGTTTCTAACTCTGGTTCATTCTACACTATTTGAGAACATGTTAAAAAAGAAATAATTAAGAATTAATCAGTTGTAATTTATACAGGTTCCTTTTGATGAGAAGTACAGACGTTTTTACAGTTTTGATAAAGAAAGAAGGGGGCAGCTTCCTTTACAGAAGGAAGTATGTTTTCAACGTTCAATACAGATGTTATATATAACTCATTTCTAACTAAAAGTTCTCGATTTATAGGGAGATGTGGTTGATTACAGAGGAGTTCTACATAGGGATGGTTCAGTTCTTATGTCTATATCACTCCATAAATTGAAGGTAGGATTGAAATTAGTTTTTTTCTTTACTGAAGAAATTTTGTAACATGAAGAATGTCATCTATAGTCGCATACCCCAACTTATTTTTCATAATAGCTTAGTTGGGTATTATTCCTCATTGCCAGACACCGGAACATCTATACAAGTCTCTTGCAGCTAAACTCATTGTTGGTATGCCATTTAAGGTATGTTTTGATAAATTATTTTATAATAACAGAAAAAAATTGAACTTTTCTAACTACCAAGATGTCAGGATCTGGCAACGGTTGATTCAATTCTACTCAGAGAGCTTCCTCCTTTAGAAGATGCTGATTCTGTGTGTAAATTTGATATGTTAATTCTAATGTTATTTTCTTTATTTTCCATGTAGTGGTTAAAAATTTAATCTTTTTATTCCAGAGATTGGCTTTAAAAAGATTGACTGATGTCGGTATTGGAGTTTTGGTACCTTTATCTGAACAATATGCTAAACAATTTCCTAATGCTATTGCACTAGTAAATCTTCGACAACTTTGGACTGGTGCATACAGGCTTATGGCTGAAGGTACAACCATTTAAAATTCATTGAATCATAACGTGCAAAGTATGAAACTATTATATTTTGGTCCTTTATCCATCAAACAAAACTGTGGGCTTTCTCAACATTCTTACAAAAAAGGATTAAATTTTGTTTTACTTGACACTTTTTAAGGATGCATTTGATTTTAATTTTCTAATTTTGGGTTCTTGTATATACAAAATACGAACGATGCACACATATCGTGTAAAATGATCGTTTTACAAAATGAAATTAACACAAAAAACAGAAAATGGTTTTTTATCATTTTCCATATTTTAAGAAACAAAGGAAAAACGATGGCAAATTCATCCATCCCTTTTATTATTCCCTTCGCCTTTGATTCGTCATCTCCGGTACCCGTCAAATCTTCACATCTTTCGAAATTTAACGTTGAAAACTCAAAACTCAAAACATAAAGTAAACTAAACACTGCTTAAGTGTTGTGATTTGTGACATAAAATCATATTTATGTTGAAGAAAACGACGTTTGAAAGTAATTTGTGATAGAGGAGGTAGTTTGAAAATTGAAGATCGGATTATATTATTTTGACCAAGTTTTTCTCATCTTTAACCTATGATATTTCTGAGGGGCAAATTGGTTATTTTGCCTAAGCCTTCTATTCTCCTATGAAAGCAACACTTAGGATTAGATTATAATCATGAGATTGAGATTGAAATAGTTGATCCAAGGTTTTGCCATCGTTCTTCATTGTTCTCCTTCTCCAAAAAAATTGCAGTCATCTTGATATTTCTTTCCATCTCAATAAGGTTATTTATTCAATTGTGGTTTGTTTACTTTTTGATTTTTGATCCATTGAGTGTAAACAAAAAAATTGATTTTGTAGACCAATAAAGAGGGTGGTTTGGTGCAATATCTTGTGTTTGAGCTTGTAATTTCATGTCTGTGTTGTTTACCATTAAAATCATCTTTTAAGTAATTGGACGAATACGATCCTCGTCGCTTCCGCAAAAGGAGCAATTTTTCTAACACTAATTATTTTAATGTAGGCACTAGATTGGCTGTGACGCTAAGAGGCGATGAATCCTATGAAGATCTCGGTATACTTAAAGCAGTTAATAATATCATCATGTTACTGCACAACTTGCCACACGCTGAAGATAAAATAAGCAGGGTTCATGCAGCAAGAAGGTCTCTCTCTCTCTCGATCTCTCTCGATTGATCGATTGATCGATCGAAGTGCTTTAGCTTGAATTACAACTTTTTTTTAGGCTTTTTGAGTACTTAAGAGATAAAGCTCTGGATTTCCCAGTAATTCATCATTTACAATATCCTGAAGGGACGGATAAGTAAGTTTTAATTTGAGACTGTATAACGTAATGGGAAATTTTTATCCTACTAAATTTTTTTTACGTCTTTTTCACACTAATACAGAGATGATCTAGTTACTGACGCTGGAAGCAATGTTGGTGCTCTTCTCATTGATAGACTTGGTGATGGTTTGATGCTTGAGGCTCCTGATCAAGATTTTGACTTTTTGAGAAACGCTTCTTTCAATATACTTCAAGGCTGCAGAATGCGCAACCCAAAAACAGTAAGATATTTATTACTTGCGTTTCTTATCATCCATCATGACTTATGCTTGTACAATGAAATGGAGAAATAGGAAAAGAAAGGAAAAATTATACTAATACCCAGTTTCGAGAACTCACATAGCTCATTTGAAACTTTTTACTAATAACAATTTTAAAATTAATTGGAATTTTAACCCTCTAATGAAAATTGGAGCCCCATTAACAATTCCCTTTGAAGTCAACTACCGAGATGCTACTAGATAGCCAAAGACAAAGCTTCCACTCTCAAAATCGAGTTTACAATGCTAGGACCAAGAAGAAATCGAGTTGACAATACTAGGGAAAGGAAGAAATCGAGGTCGAGTATGCAGACTTAGATGATTGTTTGATTTCAAATTTTCCGGTAACCCCCCACTGAAGCCAATTTTTTCGTTTAGTTTTTAGTTCTGTCAGGGCCGGCTCGGAGCCAGTCCGAGCAGCCGGTCGCCTTAGACAACCCTTTTTGATGGGACAACCACCAGAGAATGGCGGTGACAGTAGTTGTGAACAAAAAAATTATCATCAAATAAAGTTGATATGCAAAATTTCGTATGGAATTAATAGCTAAGTTGGTTGCACATATGGTCCTATATCTATAGGTCCAGTGTTTGATTAACACAGCAGCTTTATTTTCCCTTTTTTCGTCTGAGGCAACCCATGTTTGTCTGAAATGTAGAGCCACCCCTGAGTTCTGTTACGGTGGATACCGGTAGAGTTCGATTGGAATTTTGGGATGCCATCCGATACCTCAAACCATGACTAATATTGTAAACATTGTTTAGAATAGAATGTTCCATTGATTTACAAAAGACAATGTTAAGAGATTATTTTCAGATAAGGAGGGGTAAATTATAGGGTTTCTAGCTAAAATAAACTAGTATTGGGACTTCAACGAATAAGATGGCTTACTATTCTATCTATCTTTTGAAGCAAAATTCAGCAACAATCCATTAGAAAACGAGATAGTTCATTGAGAACTATTTCTGGTGAGGTCTAGTAGGAAAAAAAGTTGAAGAAAACAGTAATAGATCACTTAAAAAGCCGACAATTCTTCTACTTATACATATACATAGGATTTTTTATATAGAATTAAAGTTAGTTGCATTTTTTTGTTAAGCGGAGGGGCAATATAACAGTGTTGGTGATTATGATATAACATGGACATATACATGCACGCATATGTATATACAACATGTTTACGTATATATAGCCTAGAGTTAGCTAATAATCCTTACTTTTGAAAAATTATGATGTACCACAGGAATATGTTTCGTGCCCATCATGCAGCTTTGCAACGTTTGATCTCCAGAAAATTAGTGCTGAGATCAGGGATAAAACTTCGCATCTACCCGGCGTGTCCGTAAGTGGAAAAAAAGTCTTTAATTTGCAGTTATTTATAAGTTTATAATTTGAGGAAATTATTAATGCATCACTTGTACAGATTGGTATCATGGGTTGCTGCATTAACGAGAACTGTGAGACGGTTGATGTCGATTTCCAATATTTTGGCGCTGGTGTTGGAGACGTTGGCCTTTATTCAGGAAAGGTATGTTCATATTTATAGAGCAGTGTTGCAATTTAGCAAGTAGTATGCATCATTAATATTTACGTGACACATAATTTCTGAGTGGGGCTAAATGCATTATAGTGTGAAAACCATTTTATCTTGTTTATGCGGTGGTATACAGCTGACTGGAAATCAAGTTATTATTATTTATTTATTTTTTTTAAAAAAATCTACACTGTTATCGGTGGTATAGAACTAAATAATTACTTCCTCTTGCTCTTTTTACAAAAGATGGTTTGGTTTTACAAGATGCTTATTTTTTGGTATGTTAACTATTATTGAAATTTAAATGCAGTCTTAAATAAATACATAAAAGTAAATAATCCAGACTCTCTCTCTTACACACACAGGAGGCGGCTAAGTGGTGTGTCCCAATTGACGAAGCTACTGATGAATTGATCCAGTTGATAAAAGATCATGGACGCTGGGTAGACCCACCAATAGAAGAATAGACTGAACTATGGATATGTGTTGTTGACAAGCATGATTATGGGTTTTATAGTTGAAAATATATTTCATTTAGTATGATTATTTGGGATAAATATATAGTCTAAGCTATGTATAATAAGTATACTTTGTTTTCTTTAGTGTCCAGTTTTGTATGCAGATTGGCTCTTCAGATATGTACTTTAAACAATTAAGGAATCTTACATATACGTAAGCCAGAACCTTATGAACTGCATATGTACAAGTGTAACAGATTTGTATTTACTTGGATTTCAAAAACACTGCATCTCAAGAGATTTATCATTGTTTGAGTTTCAAAATATGAGATTCTGAATATAACAAATTTTGAAAGCATCAAAATTCAAGTTTACGTAGTTAAATATATTCTGCTTTCAAATAAAGAGTATTCAAAATACATTTGAAGTCGCTCTAATCAGTGGATGTCCTGATTTAAATATACAGTTGTATTTTGGTTTTGGATGTGCCTGAAGTTGGAAGAGATTCCAAGATATATGGATTCCAGTGCATATTGATTTCAGGTGTCGACCATGGCTAAGTTTTTATTGGCTTTTAAAGTACACAACTTCCAATATTTTGATACATGTATTCCCATTTGTAAAATGTATCAGGCTTTAAAATTTTCCGGCCTGCGCCAACATATGAGTTTTGAGTGGATAATTGGCTTTAAACGCGCGCGCGTACACACACAGGCCCGGCCCTGAGGCTAGGCGACCTAGACGGTCGCCTCGGGTCTGGGCGGAGGAGGTAGGAGGAGGATAGCCTCAAAATTTTGGAGTTTTCTATACTGATATCTTATAGTTTCCTATTTGACTGTACCAGTCCAGTGGTAGTGCGCGCAACGTATTGGTTATCAACCAGAGTTCAAACCTAGCTAGCTATAGTTTTTTATACTTCCTGTTATATTTGTGTTGGCAAAAAAACAAAAAAATGGCCAAGGGCCCCCACTTTTTCAGGGCTGGCACTGCATATATATATATATATACACACACACACACACACACACATATACACACATTGAGAAAGTGCAAACTTCAAATGACTATGAGTGTTGAGAAAATTTTAGCTATGATGACAAACAACTTCAACGCATACACTTTCATACTGGACTTTCCAGCTTAGTTTGCACTATTAAAATTAGACTTTACCATCTGATCGTTCTTTCAAAATAAAATAAAAAATAAACATCATGTTGCAAAAATAAAAGAAAAACATAAGAAATGAAAGAGAGCAGACATTTTTATTCATTCAGATCTAATTACAACATACACAAGCTCTCTATTTATAGGCTTAACATGTCTCATCAATTACAATATTGTCCCTTGCATTAAGCGTATTCACCCTTAAAGACATATATATTACAACACTCCCCCTTGAATATGCGTATGCAAAGATGATAAGATTGATTGCCTCATTAAAAACCTTTTTATGAAAAACCCTGTGGGAAAAATCATAAATAAGGAAAATAGTACAATTTTCATCTCTAGGTAACATATTGACAATGTTCCAATGAGGGTTGATACTTCTGGATCAAAATAATGCCTCGTTAAAAACCTTACTAGCAAAAACCCAGTGGGAAAAATATTAGTAAAGGAAAAGAGTACACTATAGCATTATATATGCTCCCCCTGATTCGTAACGCATTATTCAAATAGTTTGGTGATGCAAACGACGCATACCAATTTTATAAACCATCTTCTGAAATGTTGACTTTGGAAGTGCTTTGGTGAATAAATCTGCTGGATTTTCTTGAGACTGAATTTGCTTCACTTCTATCTTATTGTCTTTTTGAAGTTCATGTGTGAAGAAGAATTTGGGAGAAATGTGCTTCGTCCTATCACCCTTGATGTATCCTGTTTGAATCTGAGCTACGCATGCGGCATTGTCTTCATAAATAATGGTTGATCTTTTTGTAGTTGAGGGAAGTTGACATGTGTTTCGAATATGTTCGATTAATGATTTTAACCAAATACATTCTCGGCTTGCTTCATGTAGTGCTAATATTTCAGAATGATTAGATGATGTTGCTACCAACGTTTGTTTTGTAGATCGCCATGAAATAGCTGCATTACTGTTAGTAACACATATCCAGTTTGTGACCTTGCTTTATGTGGATCAGAAAGGTAACCTGCATCAGCATAACCAACTAGAATCGGATTATTGCCTGTGTTAGAATAAAATAAGCCCAAATATGTGGTTCCTCGCAGATATCTCATAATATGTTTATGCCGTTCCAGTGTCTTTTAGTTGGTGCAGAACTATATCTTGCTAGAAGATTGACTGAAAATGCAATATCTGGTCTCATGCATTGGGCTAAATATAACAATGCACCAATTGCACTGAGATATGGTACTTCTGGACCAAGTATATTTTCATCATCTTCTTTTGGTCGGTAAAGGTCCTTTTTAATATCTAGTGATCTGACAACCATAGGTGTACTAAGTGGATATGCTTTATCCATTTGAAAACGCTTCAGGATTTTCTCAATGTAATTTGATTGATGGATTAATATGCCATTTTTACTGTGCTCAATCTGTAGACCAAGACAATATTTGGTTTTTCCAAGATCTTTCATTTCAAATTCCTGTTTTAGGTAATCTATTGTTTCATTGATCTCTTCTGGAGTTCCAATCAAATTTATATCATCAACATATACCGCTAAGATAACAAATCCCTTTACCGATTTCTTTATAAAGACACATGGACAAATGAGGTTGTTTTTGTATTCATCTTTTACTAAATATTCACTAAGACGGTTATACCACATTCTTCCAGATTGTTTCAAACCGTATAGTGATCTTCTCAATTTTAATGAATACATTGACTTTGATTTTGCTTCAGGCAATTTATATCCGTCTGGGATTTTCATGTAAATATCGGTATCTAATTCACCGTATAGAGCTGTCACAACATCAGTCAATCTTATGTCAAGCTTCTCAGAAACTACAAGGCTTATTAAATATCGAAATGTTATGACATCCATAACAGGAGAGTATGTTTCTTTGAAGTCAAAACCTGGTCTCTGCAGGAAACCTTGTGCAACAAGCCTTGCTTTGTATCTCACAACTTCATTTTTATCATTTCGTTTTCTAACGAATACCCATTTGTAACCGACTGGTTTAACACCTTCTGGTGTTTTCTCTATTGGTCCAAATACACCATGTTTTTGAAGTGAATGTAACTCAACCTGAATAGCATCTTTCCATTTTGGCCAATCTTGTCTTTTTCGACATTCATATATGCTAGTTGGTTCATTATCATTATTCTCATTATAGTCATGACTTTCAGTTATTTCAGTAGCTACTGCGAATGAGAATACATCATCAATTGTTATTTTACTTCGATCCCACATTTCTCCATAATTCGTATAGAATATTGAGATCTCATTATTATTAGGTACCATTTTATTTTCGGAAGCTTCTATTATTTCTTCTGGGATAATAGTTCCTTCACTGATTTTAGGAGAATTGAGATTTTCTTTTGAGTTATCCTTTGGATCATTCATAACCTCTTCGGGAGGTTTGCTAATTGATGATTTTTCATTAGACTTTCTTTTTCTAGGCGTCAAGTCTTTTGAACCTATCGGTCTTCCACATTTTTGTCTAGCTTTAGATTCATTTGCTGCTATCGGTCCTTCGGGGATTTCAATTCTAGCTGGTGTATTTGCTGCTGGAATGTGAGATTTAGTTATCTTTGCAGCATCATTAAATGCATCTGGCATTTGATTTGCAATATTTTGAATATGCAAAATTCTTTGTACCTCGTATTGACATTGTTTGGTACGTGGATCCAAATAAAACATAGAGGGGTTATTCCATGAAATTTCACGCCGTTCTACTGGAATGGTCTTTTCTCCCCCTAACGGCGGGAAATTTGACTCATCAAATTTGCAATCTGCAAATCTTGCAGTAAATACATCACTCGTAAGAGGTTCAAGATAACGAATTATCGAAGGTGAGTCAAATCCCACATAAATTCCCAACCTTCTTTGAGGACCCATTTTAGTACGTAGTGGGGGATTAATGGGTACATGCACAGCGCAACCAAATTTTCGTAGATGTGAAATATTTGGCTGGGATCCGGTTAAAAGCTGTGATGGTGAAAACTGATGATAAGCCGTTGGTCTAATTTTAATCAATTTGGATGCATGCAAAATTGCATGTCCCCAAGCTGTAACAGGCAGCTTTGATTGCATAAGCAGCGGTCTTGCAATAAGTTGCAAACACTTAATTAATGATTCTGCCAGACCATTTTGAGTGTGAACATGAGCTACTGGATGTTCAACTTCAATTCCCAGTGATAAACAATAATCATCAAATACTTGAGAAGTGAATTCTCCTGCATTATCTAATCGTATTGATTTAATTTGATGATCAGGGAAGTGTGCTCTTAATTTAATTATTTGAGCAAGTAATTTGGCAAATGCCATGTTTCTAGTAGAGAGCAAACATACATGTGACCAACGAGTTGATGCATCAATTAATACCATAAAGTATCTAAATGGCCCGCAAGCGGGATGAATCGGACCACATATATCACCTTGAATTCTTTGCAAAAATGCTGGAGATTCAGAGGTGATCTTACCGTATGAAGGTCGAGTAATTAATTTTCCTTGTGCACATGATGTACACATGTAATCATTTGGTAAATTCAACTGATTTGGTAAATCATGCCCATTTGAATTCTTAGCAATTTTACGCATCATAGTTGATCCAGGATGACCTAAACGATCATGCCAAAGAATCAATTTCTTTGTATCTGTGAGCTTCTGGCTCATGTTTACAAAATGAGATTCAACTATGCCAATTTTAGTAAAGTATAATCCAGTTAAAATTGTACCAAATTTTTCTAAAATAAGCTTCTGGCTCTCAATTTTAGAAATAACAAAAAGATATTCTTTGTTGTTTTCATTTATAGTTTCAATATGATATCCATTCATTCTTATATCTTTGAAGATAAGCAGATTTCTTTTAGAATTGCTTGAATATAGCGCATTTTGAATGAATATATGTGTACCATTTGGTAACACTATATGGGCTCTTCCGGACCCTTCAATTATATTGGCTGAACCAACTATAGTTGAAAGTTTATATGAAATATTTTCAGATAATTCAGAGAAAAACTTCGGGTTTTTCAATATCGTATGAGTAGTTCCACTATCAACTAGACATATATCATCACTTAAACATTGTCGATCCATACCTTAAGAAATAAATATAACCAGTCAATAACAGAAATTATTCATAAATATAAATAAATGTCCACGAGAATAAACTAATCATCATGTCCAACATTACACGTTATTTCTGCAGTTCCATAAGAAAAGATTAAAAGAAAAATAAATAAACAAAAAGTTCCAAACTAATACATGCTGAAAAGAAACAAACTGAAAATCACATAATAAGCTTCAGGCTACTTATTGGTTGGTTCGGTCATCTCTTCGAATATTGCATTCAAATTTTCGTCGCTGAACAAATTCCCATCATAGTCTTTGAAGAAATCATCTAACTTCAGGTCAGTGTTATCGGACAATCCCTCAGTGTTATTTGTCTCGATATTCTTCGATTTATGGTATTCTTCGATTGTTTTCTTCGACGATCTACAAGTCCGTGACCAGTGACCAGTACGCCCGCATCTGTAGCAAATGTCCTCATAATGCTTCTTATTTTCAGCAGCTGAATTATTGCTATTTTCAGGCTCATTTTTCGTTTGCTGCTTAAAATTAGTGGTTTTGTTAACTCCAAATCCACTATAACCACCTCTGCTGGGGTTGTATCCACGACCACGTCCTCTTCCTCTTCCTCTGCCACGACCTCTTCCGGAGTGGGCAAAGTTAGCATTAACTTCAGGTAATGCAGCTGAACCAGTTGGTCTTGAGGAGTGGTTTTTAAGAAGTAGTTCATTGTTTTGTTCAGCAATCAACAAACATTCAATCAATTCAGAATATTTTGTAAAATGACGTTCTCGATATTGCTGCTGCAGGAGCACATTCGAGGCATGAAATGTTGAGAAGGTCTTCTCTAACATTTGTGCGTCATCTACCTTCTCTCCACATAATTTCAGTTTAGAAGTTATTCTAAACGTAGCGGAATTGTATTCCCTTACGGTTTTAAAGTCTTGAAACCTCAGGTTCAGCCATTCTTGTCTCGTATTTGGAAGTATGACCGTCTTCTGGTGGTCATATCGCTCCTTCAGGGAGTTCCATAGGCGGAGAGGGTCCTTTTCAGTTAAATATTCTGATTTTAAATCATCGTGGATGTGGCGTCTTAAAAATATCAGAGCCTTTGCTTTTTCCTGCTGGGACATATTGTTACCATTTTTAATGGCGTTCACTAAGCACTGAGATTGCAAGTGGATCTCGGCGTCTAGGATCCATGACAAATAATTGTCTCCAGAAATGTCCAATGCTTTAAATTCAAGCTTAGCAATGTTTGACATTTTGCGAACTACACATAAAATATATTGCATTAAATAAATTGTACGATCATAATAAAAAGAATACGATGATAAAATAAATAATAAATTACTGAGGACATGGTATCATTATTTTCAGATCACAAATCACGTAAGAACCAAGATAAAATTAAAATTAAAATTAAAATGAACATTATTCACACGGAAAGTCTTCATTTAAGCTCAACACCACAGAGAAATATGTACTTAGCAGCGAACATAAACATCAGCAAATAATGATAAATATATGTACTGAAAAATAATAGACAAATCCAAATGGTAATAGATTATCAATCTCGTAAGCTCCCATGAAGGACGACAGCATTTATGATACATAGGCATATAATTCCAAGGAGTTTACAACAAAAATTAAAGTTTGCAGCCTTTGCTGGAAAAAAAAAGCAAACGCATGATGGCATGATGTGAAGACAAGCATGTTGCATGCATTCTCTTATTTCAGAACAGTAAGAGCAAGAAAAATAAAATAGAACAATAAAGTGATATATGTCAAACAACATGATCTTTATACAACACTTCACTGTACATGTACCGCATAAAGTTTCATGCTACAGATTCTATTTCTAAAAGTAAAACAATGTACCTTGGATTGAAAAAGGTGAAGTGACAGAAAAAAATGCTTTGGGTATGCTTAAAATTTCACTTTTTCGATGAGGGAGAACGATGAAAATACTTGTTGTGTGGAAGTAAATCAGCAGGTAGTACTTATAAAGGAAAAATAACTATCCCGGAGTATTTGTAGACCCAGTATAAGTAGGTAAGATAACGCCTAAAAATAGGAACGATTACACTAGAGAAACAGTAATATTGGGTACCAAGAGAAATGGTACACCGATTACAAGTTTCAGACCTTTTCAAAACAAATGAAACACATATTTGAACTTAAAAAAATAATAAAAATCGTGCTGATAACGTGTTGCAAAAATAAAAGAAAAACATAAGAAATGAGAGAGAGCAGACATTTTTATTCATTCAGATCTAATTACAACATACACAAGCTCTCTATTTATAGGCTTAACATGTCTCATCAATTACAATATTGTCCCTTGCATTAAGCGTATTCACCCTTAAAGACATATATATTACAACACATCAGCTAATTTAGTGGATCACATGCATCACTGGATTCTATGATGCAACTGATTCTTACACTAGAAATTTCTCATATATGAGTTTATCTACAGTGGCTCCAAATATGTGCATATTATTGTGAATCTAACTTCAATTTGTAAACTTCTCCATATTTATGTGTGTATATTAGCCCTAAGTAGATTTATGTTGATGTATAAAATTCCAATTTCTCGTGTAACCAATATAATTTTTTGAGAATTATTATTTCATCAAGAGAGATTCTAATAGAGAAGTATATTTTCAACTTGAGAGATTATTAGTTCATGAATCATGACTTCTTGCACTCACAGACGAGATATTTCTTTTTGTTAAGAAAGACAAGATGAGGTGCCATTTTGTATATTTTAAAAGCTATAACAATATACTAGTATTTATCGTAACAAGTGATTTTTATTCAAAGAATCCTACCATAAATATCTTTAAGGAAACAATATTTTCAAAAAAGAGTTACTATCAACATATATCTATCTATTTTAAAGTAGAATTTTACAAAGTTCTTTATACTTCAAAAGCAACTGTTAATGCGATCCCTTTATGTTGTCAGTACCCGAGCTAAAAGAATCTTCCTCTGTGAGCTATCAAACCATAGATTGCAACCATTTGAAGCTCACATTTCTACCTTAAGACTGCAAGAGTTAGGAAAATCCCTTCTGGACTGTACACCATGAAAGCAAGGAAAATTTATACTTACACCATTATAGCCCCTCAAGTATCTTTCAAAAGAATAATTTTTAATCTGGAATTGTAATCACAAGTAGTTTAGTGGATCAAATTAAACTCATAATCACTAAGACAATTCATCATTGTTACGAAATGATACTAGTCAGTCTCCAAATAAAAATGGTTTTGATTAAACCAGGTACTTAGGAATAAATCACCGTCTAATACTCGAATTATATACGAGATTTAAACTAAACCATTCTAAAGTAAAACAATTAGGTTACGATATAAATTAATCCCTTCAGCTGTGACTCACTTCCATTTTCCAAAATAGATGTTCCTTAGGTATGAGTTGCTTCAGATTCTGAAAAGTGCTATCTAACTCATTTCTACATGAATCAATTACAAAAGCTCGTAATCTTGACGTGAAATACTCACGAGGTTGAAAAAGAATTCTGCTGAACTCGTAAGAAGGTTCAAACACAACCAAACAACCATGGATAATCCATGCCTTGAACAAAAGAGAGGAAATGAACGTCTTTGGCCATAATGGGACACATATACCAAGTATGAACAAGAGTGCCCCCTCCAATCAATATCGAAATAATGCTTTACCAAGATATAAAGAAGGAATCACTCGATCTAAGCAATGAACTAAGGAACAAAGTTGTTGCACGAACAACTAAATATCAACAAGAAATATCTAAATACTATAACACAAAAGTCAAAGGAAGAGTATTTTCAAAAGGATGATCTGGCACTGCGAAAAGTCATTGAAAACAATAAGGTACCGTTCGCAACCACAGTATACCATATTTCAGTTGCGTTTGCGTCCGACGCGTGGATGTGGTTTACCACGTTCACCAACGGCACGGTTGAACGATGCCATCGCCTCATTTTCGAACGCCCTTGTCCAACGCCATCGCATTATCTTATAACATTCCTCCTCCTCAGCGTCTACTTCCCATTTCCCTTATTAAATCATCTCTTACTTGCTTCAATTTTCATCAATCACCTTCTTCTTCTTCATCATCTTCCAAAAAAAAAATATCTACCTCCGATTCATCTTTCGATTTCGATGGTTTGCTTTATCTATACAGGATATCATCGTGTCAAAATTCATGGAGGAATCATATAACTCGTTATGTGACAGACTACAACATCATGATCTCTATTCAACGACAGAAATTTATGTTAGAGAAATGGTTGGTATTTTCATTAACACAATGATTACTGGCTCTCAAATAGATAACTTCGTGGAAGATTTCAAAGAGCAGGTCGCACAATTTCCATTTGTTTTCATGTTGTTTTAAACGCTTTTCAATCACTTGCTGCTGATATAATAAAGCCACACAATCCACAGTTTTATAATGTTCCACATCACATCCACAATTCAATCCGGTTCTATCCATATTTTAAAACTATATTGGTTCTATAGATGATACACACGTAATGGCACACTTACCTACTGATCGATTTATTCCGTACATCGGAAGAAAATGTTATGCTACACATAATGTATTATCGGTATGTTCTTTTGATTTGCAGTTTACTTATGTTATGGTTGGTTGGGAAAGGACTACGCTTGATAGTAGAATTTTTAATTTGGTTATAAATGATAGAAACTCCAACTATCCTAAACCTCCAGTTGGATAGTATTATTTGGTCGATTCGAGATATTCACTTCAGATTGGATATTTACCACCTTATCGATATATGAGGTATCATATTCCGCATTTTTGTGAGACTGTAAATCAACCAAAATCCGCTAATAAATTGTTTAATTTCTACCATTCAAGTTTGTGAATGGTCGTTGAAAGAACTTATGGTTTCTGGAGAAAAAAGTTTGTCATTTTGAAGAGTATACCACCATACCCATTTGAAACTCAGGTCAAATTTGTCGTAGCTACAATGGCTTTACCTTACACAACTACATACGCAAATATAACAGTGGTGATCCAGATTTTATGGCTTTTGATGATGATCCGGAATTTATTCCTGATGAATAATTGAAGAAATATTATGCTCTGAGAAATGAGACGAAAGAAGACACTGAATGGGTACAACAAAATGGATGCCCTGAAATGCCAGCACTTCGACATACCTCAAGAGATAAGTTGGTTGCTACAGGGCTGCGCTGAAATATAGTACTATATCTGTATTTGTAAGTGTATTTGTATTTATATCTGTATTTTAAATTTATATTTCTTTATCTGTATATCACTAATATTTTAAAATTGTATTTTTTTACAGTGTTAAAATTAAGTGCATATTACAAAATAACACATCTCAAATACCCCGTTCAAGAACCATGCTCAAATACCCCGTTCGTAGCAAAAAAACGCATTCTCCATTTACAAACGTGTCATGCTCAAATGCCATGTTACCGTTTGTCAAAAACGCACCCTAAAAGGCCGTCGAATGGATTTATTGAACCAAAATTAGGAACGATCATTAGTAATACATAAGGAAATATTACTTGGAACGTATGCAGTTAAAGCCAACTAAAGCCCTGCAAAATCCCCGCTATAGCCCATAGCGCTCTCCGTCCACTATGCTATTTCAGTTTACCACTGATGAACAGTAGTTCCGCTTTAAGCCCCGCAATTTTTCGCTGCATCCGCTAAATCAACGCTATTTAGCACTCGCTTTAACAATATTAATATACAGGGGATCATTTGACCAGTTATCTTTTAAATTAAATTAAAAAAATTTAAAGTAAAGAGCTAATTTGAAGTCATAAGTGTTTTATATAAGATAGAAATCTGTAGTAATCCTCGAATCTAGTGTACATAACCATGACATTCTTTAATTTTGTTATAGAATATTAATTAATATTCGTTTCTACTACATAAATGATGTGAGAATGATATATAGTTAATTTTAATTATATAGTTTTATATCTAATTAACATTTTTCTCCTCCGCTTTATACCCGCTACAGCTTTTTACACCTTTACCGCTATAGAACCACTAAGCATTTTAACTGCACAACTTGGAACATACACGCTCAGGCGACAGAATGGTAATGTACTAGTAAGAGACTGGAATACCAAGCACTTATGGCCATGTTTTCCAACATTGAAACAATGAAATCAGTGTGCTTATAAAGAAAAATCGCAGCAAACAAACAAGTCTTTGGCATGTCTAACATAGGAAAGTCCCCGGCACTTCCCGGGAAATTTTTAAGAAGCAAATTTTGGCACTTTGAAAACATTTAAAGGAAGAAAGCCCTTGATCTATTTCAAGGCATTATGGAAAAAATCCCTTGACCTATTTCAAGGCATTAAGAAGAGAAAGACCTTGACCTACTTTAAGGCATTAAGCCTTCTCTTATTATCTACCACGCCCTTAGTTGATCAACTCTTAGACGGAGGAAGCTCTTGACTTGTTTCAAGGCATAAAGCCTTCAGAACCTGCTATACGCCTTATTAGAGCACCACTTCGAGGGAGGACATCATACCGAATAGAAGTTTCTGGTTCATTAGTTAATCATACCAAACATAATTTTTGGTTCATCAATCAATTTATACAACATAAAAGTCTCTATTCCATTAACTTATCACATCAGATAGGAGTTTCGGGTTCATCAATCCTTTATTACCGGGCAAAAAGTTTCTAACCACCACCCAATTATTTTTGGACAAGGGGTTTACAGTCATCAGTCAGTTATGCCAGATGTAGGTTTCTGGTCCAATGATCAGTCACACTAGTAAAGTTTCTGATCACTAGTCTACCATTGTAGGAATGGAGTGTTTGGCCATCGATCTATTATTATCAGATAAAGATTTTTGGCCTTTTATTAATTCCCGGTGTGGAATTCTGAACTTTTATTATTATCGAATATGGATTTTTGGTGCTTTATTAATTCCAGATATGCAATTATGCTCTTTTATTTTTGTTAGGTATGGATTTCTGGTCTTTTATAATCATCAGTTATGGAAATACAAATTTTTATTATTTCCAGACATGGATTTCTGGTCTTCCATTAGTGCCAAATATGGTTTTCTGGTCTTTTATTCTATTATTACCAGATGGGAATTCTTAATTTTTTATTTTTAAATATGAAATGGTGGACCTTTATTAATTCCATATAAAGATTTATGGTCTTCTATTAGTTTTGGATAAGGAATCCATGCCTTCTACTTCATCAAATTGGTTTTCTATCCTTCTATTCTATTATTGTTCCAGATATAGTTTATAGATCTTATGTTCTATTGTTACCAAATGAGGATTACCGATCTTCTTTGGTTTTCTAAAATCGTTTATGCTCTTATATTATGCCAAATAAGGATATTTTGGGTTTCTCTTATAACTCTTTGGGTTTCTACTACTAACTTAAGTGGTTATCCGATCTTTCTAATTTTTGAGACATATGTTATCTCCAAAGTGACATTTTAGTATGGTTTTCTGGACTTTCATTATTATTTTTGGAAAAAGGTTTATGTACTTACAATATCATTTCCAAAGGAGGATCTCTGCTCTTTTATCAGGCCAATGTGAATTTTTGGCCTTTCACTATTTGTAACACCCTACATTTCTTAATGTACCCATATAAGGATTCCATTAAGAATTATGAAGCGTTTAGATATGAGATAACATCACAGAGACTAAAATTCATAAGACGACATAATAAAAACACAGAAGAACTTAAATTTTCACTTATAGCAGAATAAAAAGTGTCATTACATCATAGACCATAAAAACCATAGTTGTCTCGTAAAAACTACATAATCAAAGTATCATAAAAAAAATCCTCCTCAATGCCAAATACAAAAACAAGTAGAACATGGAACAATACATGTAAAAACATATAATCATACAAATGAGAATCTCTAATAGGATGAGTTGGGCCAAATCTCTCTCAAGCACTAGATCCTCCACCTTGAGAAGTTGAGGGGAAGGAAGGAAGAAGAGAAAAAGTAAAATAGTCAGACATAAAGCCTGGTGAGTTCAGTAATTGCTAGCATGAGTGATAAAAGAGGAAATCTAGGAAGGATAATAATTTAATGCTCAACACAGTAAATAAGAACAAGAATATACTTCCATGAATATATTCGTTTGTCAAATCATTCGATTTCTGTATCATTTGCTGCAATCCCATAAATTAGGATATAACCTAATTCTACCCATCGATCGTCTCCTAAACCACAATAGTGATAACCTACGCCGACTAGGGCCTCGAGTTTATTTGACCAGACCCATTAGCTCTAAGAACATAGCGTAAATCACTAACGTCACAACGTCTTATCTTCCCTAATAGGCGCGATGCACGCTCACTACATCGTCGGATCATGCCCGTACCCACCACATTTGGACCTCTTACTACCCAGTTCAGCATAAGTGTGCATTTGCCTCCTCGTAAGACATCGATATATTGTGTAAAAATCAATACTGACTGATACCGATCCCCAACCAAAATGAAAATTGACATAAGTCACCCTAAGACTTAGTCCCCAATTTAATTTACTAGCGTCAAGGCCCTTATAGAATTATTGTTGACCGCCTAGCTAACCTAGACCCTATAGTATTGTCAACAAACTCTAAGGTCACTAAAAACAATTATTTTAATTTGTATCTTATTTTCCCTAATCAGTCTACCCCTACTACTGAAACAAAGCAATACTATGAGCGTTTTATTTCCCCTAATCAACCTCGTCGTCGGAACAGACTCCTACTGCATATTTTCTTAATAGATCACTTATTTTCCCTAATCGGCTTATTCTGCCTGTAACACCCCAAATTTACTGTTAACTGTATAATAACAAATTTAAGTATAATTAATTCTTAATGAAAGAATTAAGGGAAACAGGTTTCACCGTTGCGATCATCTCGAAATTATGCTTGAGATAGAGTCCGAATTTGCGTGAATCGGACTCCGTATGAAGGAGTTATGACCTCTGGAAGTTTCAGAATTCAAATTAAAATTCAAACAGTTCAAAACGAAGTTCAAAATTCAAAAATCAGACCAAACTGGGCTGGGCGGGAAAATTCCCGCCCTGACACCAGGTCGACCAAGGGGTCGACCTAGGGGTCGACCTAGGGGTCGACCTGGGGGTCGACCTGCCCAGTCGACCTGGTTTGGCCCTGGCTGGCCTGGTCGGGTTCTGGTCGATTTCTGAGGCTTGGTTGTGTCACTAGGGCTGACATGTCGCATTTTGGTTGGCTCTTTTCGAAGTGAATGGTCTAGATTCGTCTATGATCATCTGACGGCTCAAATCAATATGAAATTCTATAAATACAACCTAAGACTCCAACCTAAATTCACATAAGAAATTAGAAACGGAGCCGCCATGCTATCGGTAGGAAATTGAGAGGAGCCCTCACTTGTAGAAAAGCTTAGAGACGAGCCAAATTAAAGTTAAAACACAAATCAAATCAACGTTAGTCTACCCAAAGGAAAGCATATCAAATTCAGAATTCTGAAATCAGAAAACAAGACCGTCGTTTATTGTAAGTATAGTGGTTTTTCTGATGTGAATAAAAGTTAGGATTTGATTCGATGTAAAATGGAAATGGAATTGTGTTATTATGTAACAACGATGTTAATTCACATCTATGTATTGAAATGATTGTAGTATTGTGATGTTTGTGGTATAGTTGAATTGATATTGATCCTATTATACATATAGAATCACATGCAAGTTGTATAGTTCATGTTGTAATCGACACCTATATGTTTATGTGATTATATAGGTTGTATGTGATTAAGATGTCATGTATATATATATGTTAGAACCTTTATGCCTAAACGATTATGTTCACATACATGCTACTATGTTTGTAAGAAAGTTGCAAGTTAATTGGATCCATGCCAAGATCCGCTTTAATACATGTTCCATGTGGTAATTAGTTATATAATTGGATCTAGTTCGCACCCTTGTCATAAAATTATACATGCTTATGAAAATGTCATATTCTTGTCATATGCTAGTGATGTTCGATGTTATGCCTAGATCCAAAACATGTTTAGGCTTATGTTGTCTAAATCATATGTTAATTTATGTGACACCTATTGGGTTAGATCCCTATTTAAATGCAAGTTCACATATATGAAAGTGATTTAGGCTATGTTGTAAATTCACATGTATGTTGATTAGTCATTTTGCAAGTTCACCCCTATTATGTTCATAATGACTATGCCAAAATGCCAAGTTCACACCTATGACATTCATGATGATCATTTTACAAGTTCACCCCTATTATGTATAAGTTTACACCTATGACATGTTATGTAGATAGATTCCTTCATGCAAACTTTGTGCGCTAAATTAGGCTAAGATTTTAGCCTAATCTCATATGTTAAAATCATGCGAATGAAAAATTAGGCTAAGAGTTGTTAGCCTAATATTTAGACGGGGTAACGTTGGGTAAAATGGGTAGGAAAACTTGGCATAAAAATATATGAAATTGGCATGTTTGTCACATGCCAAAATTGGTGACATTTAAACGGTATAAATTCTTATACCAAAAATGTTAAACTTGGAATGTGGGCCATAACATTTAATGGTTGACAAATTTACATATAACCAGTAATAAAGACAAATATGTAAATTTAGAAAATACGAATGTGCTTAACACGAGGTTGGATTGAGTTGTGATGTAAACCTGCCCGGACCCGCCCGGCTGTCCAGTAGTCACAACAATACCTATCCAATGTGGGTTGTTAAGCATGGAGCCCAATAAGGACCCGAGGTTAGACTGAGTTACAGTGTAAATCTGCCCGGAACCGACCGGCATATCCAGTAACCGTAACAATATCTGTCTAATGTGAGTGGTCGGTGCTTTAAGAGCCTAAGGGAAGATGGTAGGGTTAAGTTAACTAAAACACTTAACCAAATTCAGCATGTTAACAAGAATTGATGGGTGGGGTTAGGTTAATACAGACACTTAACCACTTAAAATGTTTGACTAGAAAACCCTAGTAACGGGGACCCATTTCAGCAGTAACCCAATTAGGTATCATGGTATCCTGGAACTAGGCAGAGCGGGGCACGATTACTGGGCTGATTGTAAGCGGTCAAAAGCGACGGCGGTTGGTGCACAGTGTGGGTTCTAACGGAGTGCGGGCGTGCACACACTTCGGAGCAGACAAACAGGGCACTGGCGCATCAGTAGTATAACCTATGTATTCTAGGGATTGTGTCGGGCCGCCACCATGGGTCTTGATACACCCCATGGTGGAACCAGCATAGGTATCTACAATCATTGGGGGCCGTAAGACACAGATGATTATGCGAGCAGGAGCCGATCATTTTGAAAAAGGGGATCACTTCACCCTCAGCATGGGGTGCCAGTCAGAATAAATACAAGTAGGTGCAGAGATATAGTGTGGGGTGCGATAGGATATTCGATTCAAACTTCTTTATCTTAGTTTATGTTACTTTCCTATTTCCAGTTTATACCTATCATGCCCTTATTCTTATTCACATACTGAAGAGTCACTAGACTTACCAGGCTTTATGTCTGACCCTTTTTTCTTTCGTCTTCTCTTCTTCCGTTTCCCCCCAGGTCCATAGGGAGGAAACAACTCAGTTTAGTCAGACTCTTTGCAAAGCTTTAAGATAGTAGATGTACGGTTTGGACTCTCTTGCTTTGGCTATGGCTGTTGGATACAATCATGGGGATTTATGCAGTTTTAATTATGTTTTATGCTTCTTTATTTAATAACCAAGACAGAAATGATGATGTAATGTTTTGGAAGTGTTATGTGAAAGTTATGGAAGTGTTTTGTATAAACAAGTATTATATGAATTAAAAAGTCTGTTGTTTTTCCGCTGCTTATATATATGTGTTTATATCTGTCTTGTGTTTATCTGTGACTGTTACTTACAAACCTCCACCAAAGTTAAGGCAGTCCCTTTGTGAGTGACCTTAATGGAGGGTGGGGTGTTTCACTTGGTATCAGAGCATAGGTTTACCAGATAAGATAAAAGTTTTTGAAACTATTTTCGAAAGAGAAGTTTAAAGAAGCATTTTTAAGAAAAAGTTTTGATATTTTAAAAGGCATAATCCCCCAAAAAGCCATATGCACTATCTCTCTCTATCCTTCGTTTTGAACCTTTCCTTTTTTTTGTTTCAGCATGTCTGGAGACCTTAACCTTCCAGAAGGAGTACCGATACCCGACTGGTTCCGTAGGTACCTAGAGGCTAGGGCCAATGACACGGGCCCTGCCGACATTCCTACTCCCCCGCTACAGACACTTTTACTCCTCCTCCTCTACGTGAACCAGCAAGCGGAAGAATCGCAGAACAAGAAGACAGATAATAGTCAAGGAGGAAAGGACCACAACAATAATAACAAGACACGTGAGAAATGGAAATGTTATTTCTATGGCATTGTTGGACATATAGTGAAAGACTGCAGAAAGAAGAAGAGGAAGATGAGTGCTACTTGCTTCCATTACGGCGAGACTGGGCACTTGGCTAAGGACTGCCCAAAGAAGCGGGGGCAGGGACAGAGGGCTGGGTCCACTTCAGGGGGTCAAGTTCATGTACTTGTGGCACCTCCACAGGAACGAGGTAGAAATATTTCTGTAGAAAGCTTAGTTTATCTTTATGATCACCCAGTTCACACTCTCTTTGATTCTGGTGCATCACACTCCTTTATTTCATCTGCTTTAGTAGAATCTCTGCACCTAGACACTAGTATGGTAGAAGATCCCTTGGTTGTCTCAAATCAAATTGGGTGCTCGGCTTATTTGTCGATGGTTTGCTTGGATTTGAAAATCTCTATTCTAAGTGTTGAATTTAGATGTAGTGCCTTTGTTTTGGGCTTCTCAGGATATGGATTGATCTTAGGCATGGACTGGTTATCCAGTAATAGTGCCATTCTTGATTGTGAGAAAAGAGTGGTTAGGCTCTTGACTCGGCTCGGTAACACTCTAGAAATTACTTGTAATCCCTTGAATGCTGTTATGCTTAGTTATCTAGAGTCGCTTGACGCTTCTGTTGAGAATTTACAGTCGGTTAGAGTGGTCCAGGAATATCCGAATGTCTTTGAAGAGATGAAAGGCTTACCTCCGAAGCGGGAAATAGACTTCCACATATATCTCGTTGATAATGCAAATCCCGTGTATGTGCCTGTTAGGCACATGGCTCCAAAGGAGAGAAAGGAGCTCAGTAAGCAAGTTAAGGAGCTTCTCGAGAAGGGGTTTATAAGAAGGAGTATCTCGAAATGAGGTGCTCCAGTGGTGTTCGCCACCAAAGCAGACGGTTCACTACGTCTTTGTGTGGACTATAGGGAGATAAACAAGCTGACTAAGAAAAATAGGCACCCTCTTCCTAGAATCGACGATTTGTTTGATCAGCTTGTAGGTGCGTCGGTTTTCTCCCAACTTGATCTGGCTACTAGGTTCCATCAGCTAAGAGTAGCTGAAGATAGCATCGATAAAACGACATTCAGAACCCCAGACGGTTTCTTCGAGTGGCTTGTCATGCCTTTCGTCTTGACAAACGCACCTGCTTATTTCGTAGACCTAATGAGCAGGGTATTCAGAGAATTCCTCAATAAATTCGTGGTGGTCTTCGTAGATGATATTTTGATCTTCTCAAAGAATGAGGAAGAACATGCTCAGCATCTGAAAGAAATCATGGAAACTCTCCGAGTTCATCAGCTAAAAGCCAAATTCTCCAAGTGCCACTTTTGGAGAGAAGAAGTAAGATTTCTTGGATATATAGTGTCCAAAGAAGGGTTGGCGGTGGACCCCGCGAAAGTGGTGGCAGTGCAAGATTAGAAGACACCAAGAAATGCAACCGAAGTCCAAAGCTTTCTTGGGCTAGCAGGTTTTTACCGAAAGTTCATTAGGGATTTCGTGAAAATCTCAGCTCCACTCACAAGGCTAACAAAGAAGAATCTAGCATTTGCTTGGGATTTGGACTGTGACATTGCTTTCCAACGCCTAAAAAGGGCTCTTACAACAGCCCCAGTTCTAACTTTGCCTGACGGAAGCAAAATGTTCATAGTATACATGGATGCATGTGGAACAGGACTAGGCGCTGTTCTAATGCAAGAAGGGAGGGTAGTAGCTTATGGTGGAAGGCAATTGAAGGTTCATGAAAAGAACTACCCAACCCACGATCTTGAGTTGGCCACCATCGTCTTTGCACTTAAGTCTAGGCGCCATTATCTTCTAGGTGAGAAGTTCGAATTATACACTGACCATAAATCATTGAAATATCTCTTCTCGCAGAAAGATCTTAACTTGAGGCAGCAAAGGTGGATGGAGTTTCTTGTCTCGTATGATTTTGAAATTTCCTATACTCCCGGCAAAGGCAACGTAGTAGCAGACGCATTGAGCCAAAAGAAACTGACCTTAAGCCCTCTCTTTGTGGAAAGGCAAAGCTTGGAGTATATAGCCAGTTTTAACTTTAGGCCCTCCTCGGATTTTGTACCAGGTTTGTTAGCATCTCTCGAAGTACGCCCTACTCTCTTGGACTCAATAGGGACTGCACAACGTGAAGACCCTCAGCTTGTTGATATGATTGATAAGCTTATTAGGGGTGAGACTTCCAGTCACCTCAATAGGTACTCCATCGATGATAGGGGTTGGCTGAGGTGAGATGGAAGACGGTGCATCCCACAAGCAAGGGAGTTGACAAAGAAGGTTCTTGAGGAAGCACATCATTCCAAGATGACAATACACCCAGGCGGGGACAAGATGTACAAGGACGTAAAGAGAGTTTTCTATTGGAGCGGCATGAAGAAGGACGTGGCAGATTTCGTTTCCAAGTGCGTGACTTGCCAACAGGTCAAGGCAGAACAAAAGAAACCTGGAGGACTGCTTCATCCTTTAGAGGTACCACAGTGGAAGTGGGATAGCATTTCAATGGACATCATTGATGGACTGCCTAGGTCAAGAAGAGGCAATACTAGCATTTGGGTAATAGTGGATAGGCTTACTAAAAGCGCCCACTTTTTACCTGTCAAGAGTAGAAGGACTGCCTCATCTCTAGCATCTCTTTATCTCAAGGAAATAGTTCAACTCCATGGGATACCCTCCAGCATTGTTAGTGACCAAGACCCTATCTTCACAAGCGAGTTTTGGTGGAGTCTGCAGGAAGCTGTAGGCACACAGTTATGTTTGAGCACGGCCTATCACCCCTAAACCGATGGCCAGACGGAAAGGGTGGATAGAGTTTTAGAGGATCTTTTGAGACTTTGCGTTCTTGACTTTGGACGGACATGGGAGGATCATCTTCCTTTGATGGAATTCGCCTACAACAACAGCTACCAAGCCACCATCGGTATGGCGCCCTTCGAAGCTCTATATGGAAGACCGTGCCGATCACCAACTTGTTGGTGCGAGTCTACTGACAAACTTATACTTGGGCCGGACATGATTCGAGAGACTTCAGAGAAAGTAGACTTGATACGAAGAAGAATGAAGACAGCCCAAGACATACAGAAATCCTATGCCGACAAAAGAAGGACCGGCCTTGAGTTTGAGGTTGGGGACAGGGTTTTCCTTAAGGTATCTCCTTTAAGGAACGTCGTTCGCTTTGGATCCGCAGGGAAGCTAGCACCAAGATTTGTAGGACCGTTCCCTATCATCGAGAAGATTGGGAAAATGGCTTATAGAGTAGAGATGCCTGAAAGGTTGGCTTGAATTCACAACGTCTTTCACGTTTCTCATCTCTGGAAATGTCTACATGAATCTGCGGAAGTGGTGGAGCCAAGCAATCTAGAAGAAGCCGAAGTAGAACGCGAAGCAACTGTAAGGAGAGTTCCAACTCGAATCGTAGGAACCGAAGTCAGAAAGCTACGCAACCGCGAAGTAAAGCTCGTCAAAGTTCAGTGGAGCGACGCCGAGTAAGACGCGACTTGGGAAACTGAGGACATAATTCGCGCGGCTTACCCTTTTCTTTTTGAGGGTATATCCTTGATCTCTCTTTTTCCTTAAGTTTTGCTTGAATCTATCTTTTTCGGTATATTTCCTCGATATTATCCTTTATCCTTAGGTAGGTAACCCTTTGGATGTAAACATGTATTTGAAACATGTTATGATTGATGGCTGCAAGTGGTTGCAAGTGGTTGCTAGTGGTTGCTCGTGGATGTATATACACACACAACCTAGGTTTTAGATCGGCTCAGTCACTTCATACTGCATATGCATATATGTATTCATATTTGTATGTGGTTGAAACTTGATATGTCGTCATATGGATGTTGCATTTGTATAAATGGTTGCGCACTCATGTAGAATTATGAGTAAGGACAAACTTTTGCATACATAATGGATTCATGGCACTTACATGATTTGCATTAAGGAGCTCAACTGAATCAGTAGACCGCCTGATTTTGCACTAGATAAGGACATGTACACACACTGTGCATATGATCATAAAGCATTAGAAGTCTTTTAAGGACAATGGATGCCTGTGTTTGATGGTTGAGTAGATGGACGATTGGATGTTAGGACTTACGTTCTTCCAGACTTGAAGATTTCGGGGACGAAATCCTAAAAGGAGGGGAGAATGTAACACCCCAAATTTACTATTAACTGTATAATAACAAATTTAAGTATAATTAATTCTTAATGAAAGAATTAAGGGAAACGGGCTTCACCGTTGCGATAGTCTCGGAATTCTGCTTGAGATAGAGTCCGAATTTGCGTGAATCGGACTCCGAATGAAGGAGTTATGACCTCCGGAAGTTTCAGAATTCAAATTAAAATTCAAACAGTTCAAAAACGAAGTTCAAAATTCAAAAATCAGACCAAACTGGGCTGGGCGGGAAAATTCCCGCCCAGACACCAGGTCGACCAGGGGGTCGACCTGGGTGACCAGGTCGACCTGCCCAGTCGACCTGGTTTGGCCCTAGCTGGCCTGGTCGGGTTCTGGTCGATTTCTGAGGCTTGGCTGTGTCACTAGGGCTGACATGTCGCATTTTGGTTGGCTCCTTTCGAAGTGAATGGTCTAGATACGTCTATGATCATCTGACGGCTCAAATCAATTTGAAATTCTGTAAATACAACCAAAGACTCCAACCTCAATTCACATAAGAAATTAGAGACGGAGCCGCCATGCTGTTGGTAGGAAATTGAGAGGAGCCTCCACTTGTAGAAAAGCTTAGAGACGAGCCAAATTAAAGTTAAAACACGAATCAAATCAACGTTAGTCTACCCAAAGGAAAGCATATCAAATTCAGAAATCAGAAAACAAGACCGTCGTTTATTGTAAGTATAGTGGTTTTTCCGATGTGAATAAAAGTTAGGATTTGATTCGATGTAAAATGGAATTGGAATTGTGTTATTGTGTAACAACGATGTTAATTCACATCTATGTATTGAAATGATTGTAGTACTGTGATGTTTGTGGTATAGTTGAATTGATATTGATGCTATTGTATATATAGAATCACATGCAAGTTGTATAGTTCATGTTGTAATCGACACCTATATGTTTATGTGATTATATAGGTTGTATGTGATTAAGATGTCATGTATATATATATATATATATATATATATATATATATATATATGTTAGAACCTTTATGCCTAAACGATTATGTTCACATACATGCTACTATGTTTGTAAGAAAGTTGCAAGTTAATTGGATCCATGCCAAGATCCGCTTTAATACATGTTCCATGTTGTAATTAGATATATAATTGGATCTAGTTCGCACTCTTGTCATAAAATTATACATGCTTATGAAAATTTCATATTCTTGTCATATGCTACTGATGTTCGATGTTATGCCTAGATCCAAAACATGTTTAGGCTTATGTTGTCTAAATCATATGTTAATTTATGTGACACCTATTTGGTTAGATCTCTATTTGAATGCAAGTTCACATATATGAAAGTGATTTAGGCTATGTTGTAAATTCACATGTATGTTGATTAGTCATTTTGCAAGTTCACCCCTATTATGTTCATAATGACTATGCCAAAATGCCAAGTTCACACCTATGACATTCATGATGATCATTTTGCAAGTTCACCCCTATTATGTATAAGTTTACACCTATGACATGTTATGTAGATAGATTCCTTCATGCAAACTTTGTGCGCTAAATTAGGCTAAGTTTTTAGCCTAATCTCATATGTTAAAATCATGCGAATGAAAAATTAGGCTAAGAGTCGTTAGACTAATATTTAGACGGGGTAACGTTGGGTAAAATGGGTAGGAAAACTTGGCATAAAAATATATGAAATTAGCATGTTTGTCACATGCCAAAATTGGTGACATTTAAACGGTATAAATTCTTATACCAAAAATGTTAAACTTGGAATGCGGGCCATAACATTTAATGGTTGACAAATTTACATATAACCAGTAATAAAGACAAATATGTAAATTTAGAAAATACGAATGTGCTTAACACGAGGTTGGATTGAGTTGTGATGTAAACCTGCCCGGACCCGCCCGGCTGTCCAGTAGTCACAACAATACCTATCCAATGTGGGTGGTTAAGCATGGAGCCCAATAAGGACCCGAGGTTAGACTGAGTTACGGTGTAAATCTTCCCGGAACCGACCGGTACATCCAGTAACCGTAACAATATATGTCTAATGTGAGTGGTCGGTGCTTTAAGAGGCTAAGGACAGATGGTAGGGTTAAGTTAACTAAAACACTAAACCAAATTCAACATGTTAACAAGAATTGATGGGTGGGGTTAGGTTAATACAGACACTTAACCACTTAACATGTTTGACTAGAAAACCCTAGTAACGGGGACCCATTTCAGCAGTAACCCAATTAGGTATCATGGTACCCTGGAACTAGGCATGGTGGGGCACGATTACTGGGCTGATTGTAAGCGGTCAAAAGCGACGGCGGTTGGTGCACAGTGTGGGTTCTAACGGAGTGCGGGCGTGCACACACTTCGGAGCAGACAAACAGGGCACTGGCGCATCAGTATTATAACCTATGTATTCTAAGGATTGTGTCGGGCCGCCACCATGGGTCTTGATACACCCCATGGTGGGACCAGCATAGGTATCTACAATCATTGGGGGCCGTAAGACACAGATGATTATGCGAGTAGGAGCCGATCATTTAGAAAAAGGGGATCACTTCACCCTCAGCATGGGGTGCCAGTCAGAATAAATACAAGTAGGTGCAGAGATATAGTGTGGGGTGCGATAGGATATTCGATTCAAACTGCTTTATCTTAGTTTATGATACTTTCCTATTTCCAGTTTATACCTATCATGCCCTTATTCTTATTCACATACTGAAGAGTCATTAGACTTACCAGGCTTTATGTCTGACCCTATTTTCTTTCGTCTTCTTTTCTTCCTTTCCCCCCCCCCCCAGATTCACAGGGAGGAAACAACTCAGTTTAGTCAGACTCTTTGCAAAGCTTCAAGATAGTAGATGTACGGTTTGGACTCTCTTGCTTTGGCTATGGCTGTTGGATACAATCATGGGGATTTATGCAGTTTTAATTATGTTTTATGCTTCTTTATTTAATAGCCAAGACAGAATTGATGATGTAATGTTTTGGAAGTGTTATGTGACAGTTATGGAAGTGTTTTGTATGAACAAGTATTTTATGAAATAAAAAGTCTGTTGTTTTTTCGCTGCTTATATATATGTGTTTATATCTGTCTTGTGTTTATCTGTGACTGTTACTTACAAACCTCCACCAAAGTTAAGGCAGTCCCTTTGTGAGTGACCTTAATGGAGGGTGGGGTTTTTCACTGCCGGAACGGACCACTACTACTCATGCTTATTAATTCTTCTATTTTAAACTTAACGCCAATCTTAAGTTTATTAATAAACCTACCTTCTTCATGTAACTTTTATCATATCATAAACTTCAATTTATAGGTTGTCTATAAACATCACTTTTTTGTAGTTTAATTGTACAACACAATCCTCGCCATTAACGTCTATCCAAATGTCATTTATGCAGTTTATCAAAGTTACACTTCGATTATTTTTTGTTGCCTAATTTTCAATAAGCCCAATTTATCTTTTTTGTACACATTTCTTATTTCTTCCTATTGCGCTTTTATTGTTAATTTCTTATTTCAACCCAAATTGCGCATAAACAAGAAAGAAATAAATGGTTTAGGCTCTTAAAGTCTTAAAACTCAACATCAATATAAAAAGGACAATGGCATATGCTCTCGCATGGCCTAGGCTCAGAGAACTAAGAACAAATCTAAAATAAAATAGGGCTGAAACTAAACTATAATAAAATCACATACAAAGAAAAGGAGATATAGATGAACTGAATAAAACAATAGTAATATAATAGATTACTGAAATAGACAAAATAAAGGATAAAAGCAAAAATCATATTTACATAGGTTATTGATAGAAAAAAAGTATAAATCAGAAGGAATTCACAACTTATTATAGTGTCAAGAAAGACCCTAATTTGTATTGAATCTTGCAATTACCGAAATTACTCATAATTTTTAAGCAAATCCAATTAAGCCCCGGTAGGAAATCTCTTTATTGAATATTCTTTAAAATATGTGCAGACCCAAGCCTAAGTACTCCATTAAAAATATTTGAGAAGAAGGTTGTTTGTGGTGGAGGAAAAGAATGAAGGAAATGGACTAGGGAGGAATAGGTAAGGTTTGGAGCCATATTTATAATAGAGCTAGGGGATTTTGGATCGTTGGATTTTAGGTTAAAAACTTAGGCCATCAGAGTAAAGAAGCTTCCCGAGAATTGCACCCGTGCCAGCCAAATCGATCCAGGAACATGTGCTCCAGGTTGCGCACATTACCCAAATGGGTCGATCCACTTGGGGTCTAGGTCGACCCCTAGGTCGATCCCGTTGGAGGCTGGGTCACCCCAGTTGATCGTGATTTGCGCTTAAATTAATTTCTGATTAATTCGATGTTTAAGTCAATTTCAAATTTGAATTTTAAGCTTCTTTCTTTCATATGTTCTTTGTTTTAAGTCCGATTTTAGCAAACCAAATGTCTATCTTAGACAGAATTTCATAATGGGCACAATGGCGCAACCCTCGTTGCCTATTTCTCAATATTTTTTCTAATAAATATTTATTTTATTAATATTTAATTAAATTTCTTTGTTAAAATTTTGGGTTATTACATTCTCCCCTTCTTAAAGGATTTCATCCTCGATATCTTCAAGGTTAGAAGAATGTCATAAATATTATCACACCACTATCTACATCTATCTACTCATCCACCAATCACAGGCATCCTTTGTCTTTAGGATTTCTAATGATTTTCATGAGCATATGCAATAGTGTAGTGTATATGTCCCTAATTAATGCAAGAAATTAGGTGGTCCACTAATTCGGTCGATCTCTTTTTATGAAATTTATGTCAGTGTCATGCATCCAAAATGTATGCAAAATAATCCTACTGGTACATAAAATTATATGCAAGCTACAACCACCATCAACAAAATGCAACATTCATATGATAATCATCTAATTTTCATCCATAATTACAAGTGAGTTAAAAGTATCACACACATATATATATGCAATCATTTAGACTCCTAGTTGTCGATCACTAATTAATGCCTAGTGTGTGCTATGCATCCATTGCATCCACTAGAAAATACTTGCATCCACTTGAATCCAACAAACATAACATGTCCTAATAACAAGTTTAGAATATGTCCTACCATCCATGGAATTTTTTAAGACACGCTAATTCAAATGATAGGAAATGGATAAGGTTCAAACTCAAAATTAAGAAAGGATTGAGAGCGTAATATCAAAAAGGAATGGAAAAGATGCGCAAATCATCCCCTCTAGTTCCCATGTTGCTTTGCTGATGTACTCCCCCCACTGAACCTTAACGAGTCTAATCTCCTTGTTTCTTAACTTCTTTATTTCTGTAACGACCCGAAAAATTCTACGCTTGAATTTTCGATAATAATATTTAATGTCGTATTACTTACCAAAAACCCAAGTATCAAAAACCAGATTGTTAAAATAAAGAAGTTAGAGGGTGAGAAAAGAAGAAAGAATATTAGAATAGAAGAATAAGAAGATCAAAGTCTCACAGCGGAATGGACAAAATATAATATATCAAAATTCTTTATAGAAAAAGGAACTGTGTGTGTGTGTATATATATATATATCTTACGATCGTAGTACACTATCATTTCAATACAACACACACAACGGAAAAAATAAATATCATAGAATACGGGTATACGTCTTGACTCCATCTCCCTTCCCGAAGCTCCAAACGAAACCTAACCTGGTAATATACTCGGTCTGACCCGAGCACATTTTGAAGCAAAGCAAAATCAACCCAGATAAGTCAGGAATACTTTCAGTGATAAATTTACATTCCAAACATCTTATTTAACTTTAGAAAATCCTTTTGAAAGAAAAGGATAATCGTAAGACCATCCCACACATTAACACGGACGGTTTTTACCTTACGACAACCCAAAACATTTTCGATATCAAATCCGATGATATTATAATAGTATTTATCAAACCACAAATAAATAACCAACTACCAGAACACTTGCATCTCATGCTCTACATACTTAGTATATAATCAAAACCACATGCTTATTAGAGAATGGATTTCCAATTATGACAACGTATGAGACCACCTCCCGATAGTGTATCTCCAGAGAGGAATACATTGGGTTCAACAAGAACATCTTGCAACCCGGCCACTCATTCAACTTAAGTGTACCGAATATATTGTCCAATGATTGGGCTCAAACCACCGTTATCTGTAAGTATAAGAAGCAACATAATAAAGAAGCAAATGGAATTTCTCTAGATCAGTGACAATACACCCTAATGGGAATGACCCACATAGCCATGTTTGCTACCTGATTTCTGTCATTTTCCTTCCCGGTTGATGAGGATTGAGGTCACGATTACCCTTCAGAGAATATCACATTTAACTTTGAATGCCACATCATCAGATCCACCAAATCACTGATTGACATCCATAAATATATTATGGGTGTTATGCTAAAAGAAGTTTCCTTCTCCGCCATCAAACTTGGTATATTTGTAAAAATCAATGTACGTGACTCTCAAGAAATACTCTATCAGATATTCGTCCATACAAGTCATCCAGGAATAGGATAAGCTGAAGGCACTCTCCTACCGCATCCTATATAGGAATCACCCCAAGGATCAGTAGCGAGTAGTCCTTGCAATCCGAAGATTTCAATCACGACATAATCACAAGTCAAAATATCCTCGGGAGATACCTAGAGATATTCAACGAGTAGTTCTTCCGCTTATGAAGAACCACGGTCTTCAATGCTCCATTTTAAGTATCCCTGCAAGTTAGTTTAGAATAAAAAGTTGGTTCGAATTGGTTTTGGGTCTAGTTCCCATCCCGAACTCTTCGAAACAACACATAAAAAGTCTAATAACAATATTTCATTGATAGTCGGGTTTTTAACTATCAACTCAAATAGTATAGATCAGTACTTCAGCAGCTCAGGCCCTTCGTATTAAAATCATTCATTTAAACCTCTTCATCGATTCTTACAATCGGTTTCATATACTTATCTCAATTGGATAAGAATATTCACAAATCTCTTGTTTTCGTTTACTTTGAAAATGATAACTAATCTTTATCTCAATAAAATAAAAGTATTCACCAACTCCTCTTCTTATTTCCTTTATATCGAAATATTATTATATTTCACAAAAACCTCTTTATTTCCTTTAATTCGGAAATATTGCTATATATTTACAAAATCTCCTTTCATTTCCTTTGCTTTGGAAATATTATTATATTTACTTAACCAATCGATATAGGTTTAAGTACCGGTCTGTATGGTCAAAATATCGTCAAGCGACGTACTCATTATAATATAACCCTAACCACTTTTACTACTTTAAAACTTTATCAATTAAAGTTTACAAATATTGCTTATAGAAAACACAATTATATTTCCCATATCAAATTCCATTTCAAAACCAATATAATCTGTTATTCTTATTTTCCTGAAAACCAAAACTATCGACTTATTTCATCGAATAAGTGCATTTACCAAACTTGCTATTTTCATTGTTTAGAAAATAGTGTTATATACTTAATCAAATGATATAAGTATAGTCACACTTCATATCTGGGCCAAACAATGTCAAATAATGCATTGATTACTTTTAAAAACCCAATGGTTTTATCAAATTTCTAAATTTTTGCAAATTAATGTTGCAATACTATTCTTATGGAAATAATAAATTGTTAACAACATCCTTACCCATTACAAACTAATACCTTCCCTTGATAATAGTGAAGTCATTTGTTACTACCAAAATTTAACATCGAAACAAGCTGTCGGTGAAGGGGTATCGGACTACAACCAACGGAGAATAATGATCTGAAAGTATGGATCCGGCACCAGGCTAAACCCGATAGCATAAAAGAAGCAATTGGAACAACAGGCTATCGACACCAGTTTAAAGGAGAAGAGATTGATTCTGATACGAAAAGAGTATCTCGGCAGGGTAGTGCCGACACAGAAGGCAACTAACGCGAGCTCAATTCCAAAGGCAATTCACTTAAAGCCAGAAGTATATATAAGGGAAGGACGAAAGCTTATGACTCGAAACTAAGGGCATGACAAGAGGCACCAAGCAAAGCAAAAGAAGGCAAAAGGGCTATCGACACTAATTAACTTAGTGTCGATCAAAAAGAGATGAAGACATCAAAGGCACAGGAATCCAAAAGCGTCCTTCCGTAAAATTGAAATCCATTGCAGAGGTTCACTAAGAGCAAACTAAAAGCTTATGAGAAGAAGAGCTATCCACGCTAACTCGCATAGTGTTGATACCGAAAGGTATGATTGTTCCCAAAGCGTAGGAAGCTCACTGCCGAAAGCCTGGAGCCGTTCCCAAAGCTATCTATACCAACAAGCTTGGTATTGATACGAAAGATAGAAGCAACATCAAAGGGAAACTCCAAAGACTGAGACCAACTTTCCGAAGACCCAAGACTGATACACCAAAGACTGTTATTTCTGTCAATAATGACAGAAGGGCGGCCGAGACTAAGGCAACCGAAACTGAAAGGAGAGAATCGGCTGACACCTAGCTTTCGCAATTCGGAAGAGGCCTCTACTAGACCAATGATGGAAAGGGTCCCAATTTGTCTATAAATAAGACCCCAGGGTTCACATTTTAGGACTTTTTCTCATTCCCCGATCTTGTATTCTTATACTAGAGAGAAAACCCTAATTTCTAAATCAATTTGGGGATTTCCTTTGTAAACACTTGTGTACTCGAACCAGTGATCAATAAAGAGTGGATCAGCACTTAGCATAATTTCTATGACTATCTATCTGTTTCTTTTGCATATTTCTCTATGCATCCTACGCGTCAAAGGTTCCCCGCACAAGGGCTTAACCTTTCCTCAAGATTATAGAAATACCCTTCTACCAATCGATTAGCTTTCTATCTCGCACTGTGCTTAGGGAGCCATTGTCCCAAGGTAAGTGTTGGTTATTAAGTCTCGTAAGCGTGATACTTACCCCTTGAGGGAAGAGTAACTAATCTTCGGGCTTGAGACCTTGATATCAAGGAAACGGTGAACTAACTCAAGCTTGTAGGAACAAATCAATCCCCTTTCTCCATTAGTACCACTTCCTTAGACCTATTTCCATTGTTGATGAAAATTATCGTTAACATTTTGACGCTAGAAGGAGGTCTTGAACCTCCAACCTTGTGGTTAACTTAAACCACATTTCTAACTGTGCTTTCCGTCCCGGATTGGACTAAGCTTTGAATAAGCAAGAATAATGGATAAAGGATCCCAAAAAGAGTCTTCCCAATCTCAAATGGCTATGTCAGATATTTCTGACCCAAGAATAATGGAAGAGCAGAGGCTTAGATTAGAAGACCTACAAGTTGAAAGCGAAATGAAAGAAGTAAAACCCTATACCCTTGGCCGTTGGAGCATTAACTCTTTCCATTTAGGACCACCCCAATCGTTGCCCTAAGCAATCCTACTCCCAAGAAGTGCAACTCATTTAACCATATAAAAGAAATCATTCAAGCATAGGCTAAGGGAATCGTATTTGGGAAGAGAATGGAGAAAGATTTCAGTCACTTCTCGGCTAGAGAATTCAAGAAAGTGGAACCTCAATCTCCTAACACGACAAAGAGAGAGCTTGAGAATAAGGAAGAACCAAGAAAGTTGGGTAACAAAAAGGTTAAGTTCCAACAAGGAAAAGAGATCTTTGAGTAAAGATTGCCAGGGGAATGCAAACTTATAACATCTATCGAGGAAATCTACTTCCTAATCAAACATGAGCTCAACTGTTGGCCATCGCAAAAGAAGAAACCTAAAAATGAGGTCAAATTAGGAGGACCCTATTACTACTATCATATGATGAACGTGCACGAAACCAACCATTGCAGAGCCCTAGAAGGGATGGTCATCAATTTCTTTAGACAAGGGAAACTGTGCATATATATAAAGAAAACATAGTCAACTATAGTAACTGGTTCTTTAAGGGAAGAGCACCTAAATAAATAAGGGGATGGAATCCCTCTTAAAAATTTAGGGCAACCCGAAAGGGGCTAAATGAATGAATGGATAAAAACCCTTATCACCGCCAAGATGGCTATAGCAAGGCACCCCTCGGAGAGGGGTGATGTGTAAGCCTTTCTCCGCGCCTAAATCAGAAAGGGCCAGGTTAAAGCATCGAAAGCGTAAGCCTCTGATACACGCTAGAAATGGTCGAGATGGAGCATCTAATTAGCATGTCGTGCCTCTGCTCACAAAAGAGTATGTCATGCCTCTACTATGAACTAAGCATGTCCTACCTCTGCTCGTAGAAGAGCACGTCCTACCGCTGGTAATGCTCCTCGTTACCCGTAGAAGGGAACAAAAACACTTATCCGCGCCTACGATGGCTAGGTTAAGGCACCCATTGGAGGGGGTGGAGGGTAAGCCTATATCACTGCCTACAATGGCCAGGTAGAGCGTCGAAAGAGTAAGTCTTTAATTAACATCCACGATGGCCTGATTAAAGCTTTTAAGCCCTTATCATCGCCTACGATGGCCCGGGTAAGGCGCCTCCTGGAGGGAGGTCGGGTTAGTCCTTGGGCCCTACTTGAGAATAAGCTCCCAGAGAGTGGCCAACAGAAATTCATTGGATTCCCGTCAAACACCCGAATCTGGGTTACGGGTCAAAACTCCAAATTATTGCCAGAGGAACCGTTATGTACATCACTTACTAATACCCTAATCTTGGTTATGAAGACTCTAATTCCCACTCATAGGAAAGGACTTACAAAACAAGACCTGGGCTGGGGTCCTAAGTCTACTATCTAAAAACCTTCAAGTAAAGATAGTGATCTTTTATCTCGTTCAGGGAGATCTCTTTAACCCATTACATGCCAAATCGTCACTCATCATTTCGGCATAATATGTGATGCGAATAATCACATTACACAAAAGCACATGCTCAAGGAAGAGCTCGAGTAAGTATCTTAAGCTTTCCCGATAAAACCTTATAACAAAGGTAACGCTCTTCTTAAATACCCCACAAAGGGTGGTTTTATGAGTATACCTATTAAACCGAAATACTTTTACTAACGAGGAGAATGTGAATAAGACTATTATCCTATCATGCATTTATTATTAAAATACTAATGATTTTACAAAAAGCAGACAATGTATCATGTGTATTTTGCAAAACTAACAATAAATAGTGTGTGTCAAGTTTGCACATAACAGGGCAACAGGGCTCTTGGGAGATAGTATTCCTAACATGGAAAGAGATCACATATTAGGTGATATTTACACAATCTACGAACTTGTTTACAAAACCCTTTCACAAGTTACTATAAACATATTACTGCTGCGTCAAGTGCTTTACGTTTAAGACACACAAATACCACACCACAATTATCAAGTAAAGAAATCCCATAATAGATAGGCTTCTTAATTCAAGTCAGGATTTTTTAAGGCGAATTCCAAGGATTCATAGCCTGTTTTTGTTTTCGTCAACATAACTTCCAGTTCGTCAATCCGACGAAGTAATTTGCCTATTTCCTCATTTGAACTGGTAGAGAGGTTAACCTTTAAATGGTTTTGTAGCTCAACGATAGTTTTATCTTTTTCTTTAATCTGATTCTCTAAAAAGGACACTTGTTCCTTTAGATTCTTGTTAGCTATTTTTTGGAGGTAACATGTCCTTTCTCGTTTTGAAGTAGGAGCGTCCTTAAAAATGTCTTTTTGACCCATAATTACTAGCGGTTCATCCTTAAGATGGGAGAAGGAGAGGGAAGTCTGGAACTGATTCCCCTACTAATAAGCAAGATGAAGTACAATGATATGCAAAGTCTAGCTATCGAAAAATAACACTAATAGTATCATATTTGTTAAAGGAAAGCTACAACATGAACTTCATCTATATGAATTCTGGACCATTTCAGTAATACACATATCCATAGATTATAAAAGTACAAACTTAATTATCAATACACTTGTCATCCATATTATACATCAATACAGCAAAACTGAATCATAAGTTTATGAGACGGGCTCGATGGAAATCCTTATTTTAATATAACAACAATAGACATGAAGCACTTCTTAAAATTACACCTTTGTGAAAGTAGGGTTCTGTCACGATATAAGGAAACTAATCATTGCTACAAACCCGAAAAGGAGAAAAACATTTCGAAAGAGAAATCCAAACCTTTGTGGCAGGAATGTTGGATTGAGTGCAAAGTTCTTTCCACTTTGGATCAGAGGAACCATCCTACCTGAGGAACTTTGACCGGGTCTTGAGCAGGTAGAAGACTTGAGGGGTCAATGTTGGTTCCCTCAGAATTATGCGTGCTTGTAGTAGTAGAAGGTGGGTCACTGACATCCTTATCAAATTCACCTCATTGACTCCCGTCACCAGGACCGCCTCCATTACTACCTACATCTTCATCAGCAAAAGTCATGTCCTCTTCCTCGCCATAGAAATCATCAGGAAGCTCTTCAATAAACAAGAGGTCTCAAGCTTTGCCTTGTCTTTCTTTAGGGCTTCAACTTTCTGTTTAGCTAGCCTAATCCTTTCCATAACTCTACTCTGGACAGAAGGATGGACAGAAGTAAATTCGATTCCTGGGAACTTTTTGGAAATATCGAAGAAGGCAAGGAAAAGAGCATCTTCGTAATATTCCATGACAATCTGCGGCAGATGATCCTTCAAAAATTCAGATATCCTGTTGATGTTCTCATAAAATATTCGTTTCGTGTTGGAAAGCTTGTTGTCCATCTTCTCCAACTCATCAGCATGATTGGCTGCCATTTCTACCTACTTGATCTTAAGAATTGAAACCTGGTTGGATAAACTACCCTTATCTTGCCTTTCCTCCTCAAGTGAGGCCCTTATTCTCTCACACTCTCCATCGCTTTTTACCTTCGCTGGAGAGAAGATGTCAACTTTGGCCTTTAAAGCAACATGCTCCTCGCTAAGTGGGTTGAACCTAACAGGAGACGCGAAAGGGCCATTCCCTGAGACAAGAGCCAACCTTTTTTCACCTAGAGGATAAAAATGATAGATTTACCTAGGAAAATAACATGATAAAAGAGAAATTAAGGAGGATAAACTCATACCAAATGCTGCTCCTTGACAGGTTGTTGATAGAAATCCTCCGAGTACAAAGGTATGGAGGACTACGAAATTTTAGCAACTTTGGAAGAGGAAAGACCAAGGTTTACAGGCTTATCAAAATCCAAGATCAATGAGGGAGGACTAGAAGAACTAACATTCTGAGAAGAGGAAGATGGAAATGAACTATGTTTTCTCATATCAAACTCACTCAGGAGTACGGAGGTTGTGGAATCACTTGTGAATTTGTTTCTGGGGGACATCTCAGGTGAAGAATCAATATCAATAACATTTCCAACATCAGTGATGACAGGACCAGGAGTTGTTTGCACTTCAATTGTAACAATGGCGTCTTCAGAAAAAAGAACAGACTTGTCATGCTTTCGCTTTTTAAGAGATGGATCAACAATAGAGCCAACAAACCTTTTCAATGCATCAGCATCAGATTGATCTAAAGCATTAAGGGCAGAAGTTTCTTCAAATGTTGGGGTCCCTGATCAGAAGTAACCATTTCAGAAGAGAAAAGGAGAAAAAAATCAAGACACAAAAATATGAAATCATGTGAGAGAAGGAACACAGTTCTTTTCAAAGCACCTTTGAATATGGGAGATGATGCATTGAATGTATCGGAGCCTCGAGACAAGCTCTCAGCGCCAGAAAAGTGGATAGGAGGTTGTCCCAAAACTGCCCTGGAGAAAGAAGGCCGCATTGGAGAAAACTGTTCACAGTAAGGAAGGTTGACCAACGTCCTAGCTTCTTAGACGCCTTAAAGATGAACTTGACAGCTTGAGTCTCCTCAGCGGACAAAGTAATGTTTTTGGAAGAAGGATCTGGACAGAAACAAAGGTCAAACAAAAACATGGAAATAACATAATCATTCCTCAAAGACAAGAAACTCACCAAGATCAGCAAAACTGCCAGATATAAGGGAGGACACCTGATGCAAAAGAATTGATCTTCCCAAGGCTTAGCCTTACTGAAACCGTCACTTAACAACTTCCTTATTGTGTTCACACACAAGATGGGTGACTCTGCACTTTTGGAAAATCGTACCAAGTGACGAATGAGGTTAGGACTAAGGGAATCCAGGCCTGACCCGAGTTCTAGAATTTCAAGACATAAGAGTAAGGTATAAGTGTTCGGTGAAAGATGAATAGGGGGAATCCCCAGGTCCCTCAAGAGCCTAGATATAAAAGGTTGGATAGGAAAAAAGCTCCCGTTCCAGATATGGATTGTTGAATATGCAAAGTATCCCTTTAGGGGGTTTTGGATGGTGCCTTGGGTAGAAGCTGGAACGAAATCTACTCCAGATATCCCAAAACTGTTAAAGATGGATTCACTTCATCTTAGGAAGTTATAAGAGATTATTTCAAAGCAAACGCCTTCTTCACTCGTGGAGTGCCAAAACCCTTAGACTTCGACTTGTCGGTACTTTTTCGCCAGACTTGATGCTGCCACGTGATATCGTTCCATAATAGGAATACATTAGTATCATATTCTTTTACAAAAAATGTGCATAAATGGTCAAGTAACATAAAAACTTGGAAATATTATAAATTTGGACTGAAAAACATCGGATTAATCAAGAGAATTAATCTTGATAAGATTTATATATAAGTTGCATACACTGAGGAGCAGTTAAGCCCTTAGTAATGATCAAACTAACTACCTCTACACCAAAGCCAAAAAAGTGAAAGGTAGATACTGAGATAATCAAAATATGAATAGAATTGGCTGCTGGTTCGACCAAAGCCAAATGATTAGTGTTATCACCAAGGGACAAACTGGCCTCGAAATCCAGTACCAGTAAAATCAGGATCAAGATTCTTCTATGTTGAACCCCTCGATTTTGCCGACACCAAAACCAAAAGGGAAGCAGAACCTTCGGCAACACTTTCGGGTTAATCCGACACCCACTAGGTCAAAAGCCAAGTAGACACATATATTGGTGTCGGTAAAAATCGGAAATAAAATAAGTTAGCAACATTGGTGTTGAATTAACTCGTACCGGAAGCATAGCATTTTACTTTATAATTGGGATTAACCTATCTTGTACAATTTCACATTTTAAGCCCCAAAAGTGTATTATGAAAATAAGTAACTTATTTAGTCCACCATTAATCATTATCCAAAATATAATCATTGTTAAACTCACACCTAAAACATGAAAATCCTAATCGATTTCCTAATCAGGTTAATAGCACGATTTAAATTTCTACTTGCATTCGAAATAGAAGTACTTACAGAAAAGTCGAATTTGAAATTCCGAAAGGCATGTAAAATTCTCGGAGAACAATTATCTTGTTTAAGTAATGGATTTGCAGGTGAAAGGATGAGGAAGAAGAAGAAAGAGCATTTATGTTAAAGCGACTTCCGAATCTCAGTCGTACAAGCAAGATTAAATCACGAATCAAATTGAAGGTGTGACGGCCTCCCCGTACCATCAGACATTTTCCCGAAATGCACTGTGCCAATGCCCTACTGCACGGGATGATCGTCAAAAGGGTTGAAATAATGATTACCGAAGAACCTGTAGTATATCTCACAGCGCATGGAATAAAATATAGGGTGCGTTTTTTATAGGTCCCTATTAACGTTTTAAATTAGGCTCAGGTCCGGTCATTAACTTATTGTAAATTTAGTCCCTATTTTTCGAAAGTACACTAAAAAAATCACGTAAATTCATAATTAATTAAAACAATTAATCGTGAAAAAATTCAGGTGAAAAAACATCAAAAAGAATGTCAAAATCAAAAATTACACAAAAACAACGAAATGCAGTAAAATGCATCAAAAGATGCATATAATTCAATTAGTTGCATACATGTATGCATTTATTTCAATTCTACGTCAAAACTGCAGTACAAATGCATACATGTAGGCGCATATTGTAAATACATGCATCTTCCCATGCATTTATTTGAAAACATCATACGTACGTGCAACTTTTTCACTTTTACATATATTTTCACATATATGCACACATGTATGCAGATATACAGAAAAACTGCGTATATGTATGCAGTTATTCAAGAGGCGTGCGAACATATGTGCATGCGTATTCAAAAATTTGCACATAAGTATGCAACTATAGGCAATAGTTGCATACATATATGCAACTATTTTTTTTTCTTTGCGTGGACTTCTGGGATTATTTCCAGATTTTAGAATTTTTTTTATGTGACAGCGCATTTTTTTTTTTGCAAAACACGTAAACCAAACATGGATGTGAAGAAAAGGTGGAAGTTCCTTGAAAAAAGGCGGGCGGCAGCAAAAAGAGGGACCGGATTTACAACTTTAAAACATAAGGGACGTGAGCTGTATTAACTTTGAAAATAGGGATGTGTGTCTAATTTTCACTAAAATATAATAATAACATAACTTGATATAAAATGGGCGAGACGGTACATAAGCTGAAAACTAAACCATATCCATCTGAGTAGTGGAATCCAAAATACAGCTTCATAACCGATTATTACAACTTTAAAATACTGTCTCTAAAAGGAAATAAAAGAGGTACAGTACTAATTCCTGAAGCAGTGACCATTAACAACACAGGGAGAATATATAAAGTACGTGGAAGCCTCCTGCTCGTCTTCAGACGGCTACTCGTGCATTACCACCTAACCTGTCTTTAGTCTGCTCGTTTAGGAGCACCTAGAGTAATAAGAGGAAACATAAAACTCTGGGTCAGACGAAAGTTTAGTCTGAGCGATAGCAAATCTATATCACTAAATAAAGTAATAACCGGTATAAATAATCATACCTGACCTGGACCTACAACCAAAGAGTTAGCACAACAAGATGTACAATACTCTAAGTGTAAAATGGAAGTGTGCACGTCATGGTGACAACAAACATCAAACATATCAATCATCCTCACATCTCTCACTCAGTGCGTAAAGCATACGATATCCACCGCTTTGATCACCAAATCCATTTGGGGACATGACGGGTCCACACCGCCCTGGACTCCGTACAACTATTGCTATGATCACAATGCCCTGGTCTATAGTTAATAACTGTAACAACCCGGAATTTCAGGACCAATTTAAAATTTTAATATAAGTTATTTTAATGGATTTTAGATATTTAAAATGATTTATTTTAAATAATAACGACTAAAAATTTATTTTATACGAAGTTAGAACTTATTAATTTGTATTAATTATATATTGAACCTTAAATGACGCGGTAGTTTGAAAATTTGATTTTGAACTTTAATTGAATGTTTAGAATTCATTATAAATCAGAATTAGATGAAACCAGAAATGTTAGGATCGAATTAATCATATCATTCTAATGATTGTAAGAAATTTAGGTTTCACTTTATAAATTGTAAGTTATGTATAAATTAATATTTAGAATAGTCGCTGGGGAATTTTTAAGTCGTGTTTTTAAAGATTTTTAAAATCATTACATAGCCCTTAAAAAGCGAAATTTTGCATATGAGCTCAGAATTCGACGAAATAAAATTTTCTGGATTTGGAATGTCATATTATTGTTAAGTTTCAATTTTCATAATTTTTGGAACTAATATGAGAGCATGGCAAATTTAAAGGCACGATCAATTTCAATTGTAAATTTAATCGACTAGAAAAAGGCCATTTTGCAAACGGACTCGGAATTCGACGAAACTAGTTCCTATAGGACCGTATCGTCAAAACATAGCTAGATTCCAAAATTCGTAATTTTTGGAGTCAGTATGTGGCCCCGGTAAATTTAAATGTACATTGAAATCAATATTGAACGTTATATTAATTTATATTTTAAGTTTAATAAAAACTATTAAAAACAGCCGAATTGGCTTACGGGACATATCTCATTATGTCCGGAATGGGGTTATTTAGCTAGGGGTGATAGTCGTTGGGTTTGATTTGGAGTTCAGATAGAAAAACCCCTTTTTCACAAATTAAAAATATTTATATATAATCTCAACCAATCAAAATAGGGTCAAACCCTAATTCATTCCAGTCAAAACCCGTTCCTCCGCCCCCGTTGGTTTTCAGCGATCAAAATCGCTCCAACCTTCTTCGATCAATATCTCATAAACCGTTCACTAATTGAAGAAATTCGTATCTAGACAATCGAAGAGCTTGGCGAGCTCTACCACCCGGAAGGTGGTGACTGGTTCAGATGTCCGGGGTGCTCAGATCTGGAGCTCGAAGTGGCGATCTTTGGTGCGGGTTTCGAGGGCCTATGGGAGCAAGAGTTGGCTGAGGTTCAGGGGGGTGGCGCGCTGTGCATAGCCAGTTGAGGTGATGGTCTCGATGGGTGGCGGGTCGCTTCTGGAGGTGCGTGTGAGGAGAGAGGGACAGTGAAGGTTTTGGGTTCGGCTATCTGATGAAGACGATGAGTTTTAAGGTAATTAGGAGAAAGTTTAAAATTAATTATTTAATTAGTTTTCTAATTTTGTAATTAATGTTTTAAAGACCGTGTCTTTTTCATACGAGCTCAGAAAATTACAAACTCAGGTCCGTTGCGATCGTGGCGACGAACTCTACAACCTGGAATTAACCGGATTGGAAAAGGAGCAAGTTAGAAGTTTAGGCGAATTCAAATCCAAACGATATCCAAATCGTCACTAAGATTGACGGAGTGGAACCCTACATGATAACTCTTTCTCACTCAACTATTTTAATTATGTTATTATATCCTAGGTTGTAAATGGTGCTTAGTAGCTCCTGTCACTGTTGTTTGAGACCATGGATGATTTGTTGTTATGTGATGTTATGTTATGTTGTGATTGAAATTTAGAAATATTTAACATGTATAAATTAATGTTAACACATTTATGATAGTTGAAATAAAATTACACATCCATTTACAAGTTGGACGACTTGTTTATGCTCGCATATTTATGTGATATCGATTGGGATGATAATTTTTACACATCGCCCAAGTGCGCAAATAATAATCAGTATTTGTTGGTTGAAAACCCCACATGTCTTGGGATGATATTCTGATCACACACCTCCCTTTCGATTAGTTGTATGTCAATCGATTGATTGACAGACTGTTGTGAGCATTATTCATTTATTTAATGCTTATACAGTTGTAGAATGCACTTTGGATGTTGTTTGAATGTTTAATGATTATTTATCATTATTGTTGAATACATGCGATGTATGAAATCCATATAACTAAAATTATATGGTAATTGATTGGCCTCATTCCAATTTGGAAATAACAAATATTTTAAATCTAATACTCAGTGAAGAAGTAAAATATGATTTTGATGTCCGATTTTGGATGGACACAAAAATATTAAACTTTTGTTTTGATATCCGATTTTGGATGGACACAAAAATATTAAAATATGGTTTTGATGTCCAATTTTAGATGGACACAAAAATATTAAATATGGTTTTGATGTTCGATTTTGGATGGACACAAAAATAGTAAAATATGGTTTTGATTTCCGATTTTGGATGGACACAAAAATATTAAAGTATGGTTTTGATGTCCGATTTTGGATGGACACAAAAATATTAAAGTTTGGTTTTGATGTCCGATTTTGGATGGACACGAAAATATTGAAATGCGAAGCCGAGTTAGGTAGATAAACGCCATTTTATCTCAAACGGATTGTTATATCGATTTTGTTTATCTTTATAATAAATATCGAAAGATTTGATTTCAAAATCTGATATTTTGAAAAGATTATTATTATGATATTATAATAATATGGAAAATTCAATTTTGGTTTAAAATAGAAATACAAGTTAGAATCGTTTTCAAACGAATTTATAAATTTTTTATATAATACGTTTTGAATGGAAATCAACGATATATATATTTAAATGGTTTGAATCGAACGTGTCGCGCAGCGACTGTTCGCGAATTTCAACCATTGACTTTGAATGGACGTCACGGGAGATCCGACCGTCGGATTTTCCGAAAACCGGAACCCTTGGGTTCGTATCGAAAAGAGCTTTCAAATGAGTATACGAGATTTGAAATTTAATGGTTGGATTTTGAAAATTGTCAAATTCAAATTTGAATAAAAGCAGCGCCAGTGCAGTTAAATGACCTAAAACGACACTTAACTAAAAGGGCCTATTTTTAAATGATTAAAAATATGGAAAATTTATGTTAAGTCATAATAAATGATTTGAAAAGATTTTTGGATGAAATATTCCAAATTTATAAAGATAAAAGATATTTTTATCTGAATAATTTGTATATCAACTTAAGTAGTGAAATGAAATGAATTGAAAGGGTTTTAATATAACCAGAATTTTCCCAATGCATGAATTGGAAATGGATTTGAATGAAAATTATCTTCGGATATTTCGATATTGGAATCCGTGATTATACGGATATTGTTAAGGAATTTGGAAGATATAGATATCATTATTCCCAATACGATATCCGTTGGTTTTAGAATTTGATATTGAATATGCCGATATAATTACTATTCAGAGCATTGTATTTAATATCAAATTGGATTTTGGGTTTGTCGTGAATGGTGTCTTAAATAACACTGTTCTTAAACCCATTTGAGAAATGAATAAATCTTTTAACTAAGATTTAATGAGATTTTCCAAGTAATAAATATAATTGGAATTAAATGGAAGATGATTTTGGGTTGATTGTGAACAATGTTTTTAAATGACATTAGTTCTTAAAACCCGATTAACAGGGAAATTATGATTTGGAATTTATTAATCTTTTAACTAAGATTTAATGGAATTTTCCAAAGTAATGTTTTCCAATTTAATACATTAAATTGGAACCGAGTGGAATTCGATTTATTAATAATAGAGATAAACTTCTGTGAAGGAAGACCGTTACTATTAATGGAATTTAAAAGGCTTGGCCGTTATTCCACTTATAGTATTAGTTTGACACGGAAATTTATATCGATTACGATTAAGCTGTTTTCCGTGAAGGTTCCATAATTAATGGAATATGATTTTGGGGTTTACCATGAACTGTGTTTTAAGTGACATTGGTTCTTTAAGCCAGTTAAAGACATGATTAATTTCCTAAGGTGAACAATCATTAAATAATGATTTTTGACGATTAAAACTAAAGGGAGTTTAATAAATCTTTAATTAGATTGAAATATGAATAAGGTAATTAAACTTACCGAATTCTGGAAATGATTTGAAATGGAGTACCACCAGTTTTACTCCATGCGATAGTTAAATCTTTAATTAGATTTAGAGCGTTGAATGGTAATTAATTTAACGGAAACACATTGGGTGTTAGATATGGAGTACTACCAGTTTTGCTCCATGGGATGAATAGGTTGGGATAGGAATAATAATAAATGATTACTTCGGTAAGGCGTAAATCCCGACTAGTTTGATAAACCTTTATTTGGTTTAAATTGTGAAAAGATATTACAAAATCTTTTGAAATGATTTCCGAGGAAGATTAAACAATAAGTTTTTAAGGAATTTTATTTGATAAAATTAATGGGAACCTTTCCTAGAGAAAAGAACATTTGAATAAAAAAAATACTCTGAATTGGAATGAGGCGTATGTTGCATTTTTATAACACTTGATTATAAGATACGCGAGTTATTCGGAAAGACCGGGCTTAACCCATTCTGAATAACAGATATGACGACTAAATTTCGAGATGAAGATGGTGGTTAAAGACCGAAGATCTTCACATCGAATGGATGATTATTGATGCCTCGATTAGGCAGTACACTCAAGACGGGGTTATAGTAGTGGTCGTCTAGACGTACTTGGAGATCGACCGGATATGCGAGGACCTCTCTCATGTATCAGACATATGGGACGAGGAATAAGGTGCCTCCGGTTTCGTTCAGACCCAGAATGGACTTGCAAATGGATTGTATGTCTGACATTGTATTCATTGTCACCTTATTTGTTGATCTCTACTAAGTGTATATCTGTTTAGTGGCGGAGAATTTATTCTTTTGCTTAACACCCCTCTTTGAGACGTACAAGCTTAGAGGTTATATATTGGTAGATGATCAATGTTATGGTATGGATTGTCAATGTGGCATGCTAAGATGCAAATGATCAAGGCTTTTGTTGAAAAGCAGAGTCTTGTGGATAATGATCAAACAACGGTTTTAATTAGCATAGCTTTTTGTATAGTGCTAATTCGCGAGCTTCACATCCGGTATGAACCAGAAATGGGATGAGAGACCGCAGGGAGGACATGCGTTTCTTTCTAGCTAGGAGTGATGTCATGGTATGGAGCCCAGACATTTTACTTATGTGGATGGTGCAAAGCGAGGTACCTCGGATTTGAGTCCCTAGTGGCTCTTGATATGGTCGACATACTGGCTAGATTTTATGCCCCATAGGGCAGGGATACGTATTGTTCAGGAATATCCAATCCACTAAAGTAAGTGTGGACCGGCCCTGCCGCTCCCAGGTGCAGTTGTGGCTGAATCCTGAGACATGGTAGGCTAGATTGTCTCGAATCGGAAGGAGAGATCCCTTGCCATGGTTCATGATGGAAATCCAATTTCCAATACGACATTTTATGGTTTTATTTGTAAACCTATATGGCGACATGATATATGGTACCCATGCCATCTATGATTGATACATTTATGTTTGTAGTTGATTTCTTCACTTATAGTAATAATAGAAGATGAATTTCGCGTATCAAGCATATTTGGCCATTATAAGGTAAAACTCTATCCTTTAGTTTGTATTTGCATTGTGTGATGGGACCTGAGTCTTATAATGACTTCATTGTTCTTTATTTAGCATTGCGCTGTTTGTTTTATGCACTTGTATTCCTGGGGTAAACCCGTTCTATGAAATACGGCATGGTCCCTTGATTTACCTAACTTGAAAATAAAGTTATTAACTGTTTTAGTTCTCACACAAGTCCCATGACTGACTCAGAGTTTATTATTTTAACCTAAACTCTGGGTGCCCATATTTACCACATGGGCAACTAGTAGTTTTTGTATTCGCAGATATTATTTCACAAGATTCTGAATTACGGCTGGAGCTATATTTAGAATGCTTTGTATCCGTCTATTTCTTTCAGTTGTGTCAGATGATGTATTTTCCGCTTTGCATTGTTTTTGTACATTTTATTTCCGCTAGTATGTAATTTATTATATAATATTTTCCACTGTGTAATATTTATTCACTTGTACTCTTGTTCTTGTACTCTGATGTAAATTGTTGTAATAAGAATGAAATGTTCTACTGTTCAGTGTTCTGATGCGTCGTGTTCTCATGGCAAATCTGAGTTTGCTCGTCTTTCGGATCGGACTTGGGTGGTTTATGGTCGATTCGAAGGTCGGGGAAGTTCAGGTTGCCACAGTTGGTATCAAAGCTTTGGTTTTAAAAAGCTCGAGAACAAGACACATTAGAACCGAACGAAAGAATTCATTAGAGATTGTATACGAGATTTGAAATCTAACGGTTGGATTTTGAAAAATGTCAAATTCAAATTTGAATAAAAGCAGCGCAAGTGCAGTTAAATGACCTGAAACGCCATTTAACTAAAAGGCCCTATTTTTAAATGATTAAAAATATGGAAAAATTATGTTAAGTCATAATAAATGATTTGAAAAGATTTTTGGATAAAATATTCCAAATTTATAAAGATATTTTTATCTGAATAAGTTGTATATCAACTTAAGTAGTGAAATGAAATGAATTGAAAGGGTTTTAATATAACCAGAATTTTTCCAATGCATGAATTGGAAATGGATTTGAATGGAAATTATCTTCGAATATTTCGATATTGGAATCCGTGATTATACAGATATTGTTGAGGAATTTGGAAGATATAGATATCGTTATTCCTAATACGATATCCGTTGGTTTCAGAATTTGATATTGAATATAAGCCGAAATAATTACTCTTCAGAGCCTTGTATTTAATATCAAATTGGATTTTGGGTTTGTCGTGAATGCTATCTTAAATAACATTGTTCTTAAACCCATTTGATAAAAGAATAAATCTTTTAACTAAGATTTAATGAGATTTTCCAATTAATAAATATAATTGAAATTTAAAGGAAGATGATTTTCGGTTGATTGTGAACAATGTTTTTAAATGATATTAGTTCTTAAAACCCGATTAACAGGGAAATTATGATTTGGAATTTATTAATCTTTTAACTAAGATTTAATGGAATTTTCCAAAATAATGTTTTCCAATTTAATACATTAAATTGGAACGGAGTAGAATTCGATTTATTAATAATCGAGATAAGCTTCTGTGAAGGAAGACCATTACTATTTATGAAATTTAAAAGGCTTGGACGTTGTTCGACTTATAGTATTTGTTTGACACAGAAATATATATCGATTACGATTAAGCTGTTTTCCATGAAGGTTCCAGAATTAATGGAATATGATTTTGGGGTTTATTGTGAACTGTGTTTTAAGAGACATTGGTTCTTTAACCCAGTTAAAGACATGATTAATTTCCAAAAGGTGAATAATCAATAAATAATGATTTTTGAAGATTAAAACTAAAAGGAGTTTAATAAATCTTTAATTAGATTGAAATATGAATATGGTAATTAAACTTACCGAATTCAGGAAATGATTCGAAATGGAGTTCCACCAGTTTTACTCCATGCGATAGTTAAATCTTTAATTAGATTTGAAGCGTTGAATGGTAATTAATTTTACCGAAAACACATTGGGTGTTAAATATGGAGTACTACCAGTTTTGCTCCATGGGATGAATAGGTTGGGATAGGAATAATAATAAATGATTACTTCAGTAAGGCGTAAATCCCGAATAGTTTGATAAACCTTTATTTGGTTTAAATTATGAAAAGATATTACAAAATCTTTTGAAATGATTTCCGAGGAAGATTAAACAATAAGTTTAAAAGGAATTTTATTTGATAAAATTAATGGGAATCTTTCCCAGAGAAAAGAACATTTGAATAAAAGAATATTCTGAATTGGAATGAGGTGTATGTTGTGTTTTTATAGCACTTGATTATTAGATACGCGAGTTATTCGGAAAGACCGGGTTTAACCCATTCTGAATAACTGATGTAATGACTAAATGTCGACGATGAAGACGGTGGTTGAAGACCAAAGATCTTCACATCGAATTGATGATTACTAATGCCTCGATTGGGAAGTATTCCCAAGACGGGGTTATAATGGTGGTCGTCCAGACGTACTTGGAGATCGAACGGATATGCGAGGACCTCTCTCCTATATTGGACATATGGGACGAGGAATAAGGTGTCTCCGGTTTCGTTCCGACCCAGAACGGAGTTGCAAATGGATTGTGTGTCTGACATTGTATTCCTTGTCACCGTATTTGTTGATCTCTAGTAAATGTATATCTACTTGGTGGCAGACAATTTATTATCTTGCTTAACACCCTTCTCTAAGATATACGAGCTTAGAGGTTATATATTGGTAGATGACCAATGATATGGTATGGATTGTCAATGCGGCATGCTAAGATGCAAATGATCAAGGATTTTGTTGAAAAGTAGAGTCTTGTGGATGATGATCAAAGCATGGCTTTAATTAGCATAGCTTTGTGTATAGCGTTAATTCACGAGCTTCACACCTCGGTATGAACCAGAAACGGGATGAGCGACTGCAAGGAGGACAAGCGTTTCTTTCTAGCTAGGAGTGATGTCATGGTATGGAGCCCAGACATTTTACATATGTGGATGTTGGAAAGCGAGGTACCTCGGATTCGAGTCCCTAGTGGCTCTTGATATGGTCGACATACTGACCAAATTTTATGCCCCATACAGAAGGGGAAACGTATTGTTCAGGAATAACCAATCCACTAAAGTAAGTGTGGATCGGCCCTGCCGCTCCCAGGTGTAGTTGCGACTGAATCCTGAGACATGGTAGGCTAGATTGTCTCGAATCGGAAGGAGAGATCCCTTGCGTTGGTTCATGATGGAAATCCAATTTCCAATATGACATTTTTACGGTTTTAGTTGTAAACCTATATGGCGACATGATATATGGTACCCATGCCGTCTATGATTGATACATTTATGTTTGAAGTTGATTTATTCACTTATAGTAATAATAAAAGATGAATTTCACGTATAAAGCATATTTGGCCATTATAAGGTAAAACTCTGTCCTCTGGTTTGTGTTTGCATTCTGTGATGGGACCTAAGTCTTATAATGGCTTCATTATTCTTTATTTAGCATTGCACTATTTGTTTTATGCACTGGTATTCCTGGGGCTAAACCCGTTCCATGACATACGGCATGGTCCCTTGATTTACCTAACTTTAAAATAAAGTTATTAACTATTTTAGTTCTCACACCAGTCCCACGACTGGCTTGGAGTTTATTGTTTTAACCTAAACTCTGGGTGCCCATATTTTCCACACGGTCAACTAGTAGTTTTGGTATTCGCAGATATTATTTCATAGGATCCTGGATTACGGCTGGAGCTATATTCAGAATGCTTTATATCCATCTATTTCTTTCAGTTGTGTCAAATGATGTATTTTCCGCTTCGCATTGTATTTGTACATTTTATTTCCGCTGCTATGTAATTTATTCTCTAATATTTTCCGTTGTGTAATATTTATTCATTTGTACTCTTATTCTTGTACTCTGATGTAAATTGTTGTAATAACAATGACATGTCCTACTATTCAGTGTTCTGATGTGTCCTGTTCTCATGGCAAATCTGAGTTTGCTCGTCTTTCGGATCGGACTTGTGTGGCTTATGGTCGATTCGAAGGTCGGGGAAGTTCAGGTCGCCACAATAACCTTACCCAGTCCATACTGCCCTGGCTCTGGGTACCGACCAACCTGTCCACACCGCCTTGGCTTTGGTTTGTCTACATGCCCCCTCTCTTAATGGTGAACCAAAGTTATAGATATTGATAACCCCTTTGCACACGTCCCGCAGCAAGGCCTAACTCTTGAAGTTAACTCGTTGGATCCCATTTGGTTCCTAAGCGATAACTTTTCGCTTGGACTTCCTTTGCACCTCGGGTTTTGGTCGGATTTAAGTTGATCTTCAGAAGGGCTCACGATCGTCGTCGCGTGGTAGAAGTTCAAATCCGGTTCGATTCGGGGTCACCATCACGGTTCTGTTCGTGATCATCATCTGCTCATGTTCACCATCGGCTCGTGGTCACCATGGGGTTGTGACCATAAGGGTTGTGGTCACCATGGGGTCGTAACCATAGGGGTCACCATCACCATCCGGCTCATGGTCACCCTGTGAGTCACCATCACCATTACGAACCGAAATCCTGTAGTTCTTCCAGCAAGCTAATTTCGCCGAACGACAGCGTTTTTGTTGAATCATGGAATTTCGATCAATGACAAATCCAAATGAAGATCAAGAACAATCATGAATTGGAGAGTGTTATATATATAGGTATGGAGTCGTGTTAGATTTATGTTAAAATCTATCCTCAAGTATAACACGGATGCACATAAACACACACACACACATATATATATATATATATAAAGCTTAAAAAGATCAAGGCTATATAGTTTTAAGTGTACCAGTCGACTTGTACAATTTCCACCAATTGACTGGTTACAGTGAAAGATTATATAATGAATAGTTTTAATAGGAGAATTTAAATTTATATGTTATATACTTTTGTACTAGGTTACTCATTAATTTATGACCAGTCGACTGATCTGGAATTACAGTATTTTTATGAAGTGTCACTTCCTTTCATGAAGTGATTCCTCTTCAATTCTCAATGGAAATGGTTGCAACTTTTTGTGGAAACTCTTCATGAAATAATGCTACTCTTCTAAACTTATAAATTGATTTCAAATCATGTTTTCAAATCACCGAATTTCATTCTAATCTCTCTACATTCTTGATCTTATTTTCTGCATTCTAAACTCTCTCAAAAGCTCTCAAATATAAATTACTTATTGAATCATTGAATTGATTTCATATGTCTTGATTCATTAAGTAATATACTTCCTTACATCTTCACATACACTTCACATACCTGAGGAAAAGATTATAGGAAGGGTGTACTCAATCGTTGGCTAATCAGTGTTGAAAAGCATATGGAAATTATGGACAAAAATATGGTACTTATTTCTAAATTTCTTAAAAAAAATTATGTTGTTATAATATGGTTTACATTTATTAAAAAAACATGTAGTATTTTAGTTAATTCTATATTAGGCTAAATATAGTATTATAAGAAGCATAAAAACTAGCTGTCTACGATTAGTTATTTTACTAAGCTTTTTATTCGGATTTTATATTTGCAAGATTATTTATTTTCTATTTTTAGACTAAGGATTAACCAACTACTATTTTTTAGTTTGAAAATATAAATTTTGTACGGTTATAAACAAAACAACCGCTTATTCTTTTACAGGAAATAAGGAATGTCTATTTAAAGCTTCCTTACTTTGTTTTAAATATATTCATCTCTTTCCGGAAAAGCTTATTCTATAAAAAGTGTTATTAATGTCTAAGAAAACTCCAACATCATCTCCAAACAAAACTAATTCGTCTGATTCTATCAAAATATTAGATACTCCACCACTGATTAAAGAATCCGAATTAAAATGGCAAAATTACCGAATGGGATATTCAATGGATAAGAAGAAGAAAAAGTAGCTCATTGAATCTCCTACAACAAAATACATGGTTAGTGAAATATGACACTACCAAGAAGAACAAATGAAATTTCAAAGAGAGTTGTATTACGAGCAAAGAGAGACTTCAAATAGTTTAGGATTTTTAGAATCTATAGCTATCCGAGCATGTGGAAAATCAAGGGTGATGGAACCACGACACTATCCATGTTCGTTAACACCCGAAAGAGTGCAAACTTCCGTAAGTTCATGGAAAAACACTGCTACATATGAGCCGAATTCGTGGGATAGCAATTTTAAAGATAACGAAGGAACAATTACTCAAAACTCAAAGAAAGATTCATCATTCTTAGATTCTGAATGAATTATTTTCATCTTATTTGTTTTTACTTTTGTTTTGTTTTTTAATAAAACTTGCATGTAATCGTTATATAAGTTTTGTTTGTTTGGATATGATCAATAAGAGGTTACCTTTGATCCTAAATATATGAACATAAGTCATGAATAAATATATATAAGTATATAAAAATATAGACTCAAAATCAAATTCAAGTACTGTCCAGAACAATAACCATTCGACTGGTTATTTTCGTACCATTCGATTGGTACAGTCAAAAATAGAAAACTGCTTCAGGACCAAACCATTATTAAACCCACCTACCCTTTCATTTTTGCGTCCAAACCGTTTTCAAAGCCTTCCGAAACCCTAAAAATTTGAAATTAAAAACCATGGCTCCTCCCAAACGTCAAAGAGAAATAGGATCATCCTCCGCAACTCGAGCAAAGAAGAATCTTGATCCTTAAATAGATCAATGGTTGTGGAATGATAAAGCTAAGAAAAGGTGGAAAGTTCTATCAAGTTTGAAATTCTTCCCCGGTCCCTTTGTTAAGTTTGAAGACTTCGATTCCTATGGTTTACACAATTTAGCACGTCAAGGTAGACTCAAATCACTCTTAGATTATTCACAAAACAATATAAAACTAAATGTTACCATGATAAAGCTATTTTTGGCGAAGTTGAATTTGGACCATTAAGATCCCGAAAATAAAGAAAATTGTGTATGGAGTATGGTGTGCGGACAACCAATTTTTCTCGCTATTGATAGATTAACACACATTTTATATTCACATACGGATGGTGTTCTCTTATCGGAACTTGATTGTAAATTTGGGGTTAGAGATGAAATAAGTCATCTTTTTATAGACGATGATTCTGATGGATCTCGTACTAAGGATTTAAGGCCAAATGCAAGAATTCTACATCACGTACTTACATGAACTATTCTACCAAGTTCTGGAACTAATGATCTCATCTATGGTGAAACTTTCCGAGCCTTATATGCAACATTTAGTAAGACAAAAGTAAATTGGGTTCGAATAATCATGGATCATCTTCTTCTTTACACTTAAGGAACGACTAATTATTTATTCTATGGTGAATACTTGATGCGAGTACTTGAAAGTGCAAACATTCCTAAACCGGAAGGATCCGACATTATTGAGATTAAGGTTTTGGATAAAAATAACTTAAAACAAATCCATATGCCTCCTCCAACCATTCGAATTATGAGTTTAGATAGTTGGAAAAAGAGAAACATGGATCAACCTTCATCTTCTAGAGCTACTCACGCTAATCCCGAAGATGTTAGGTTAACAGAGTCTTCGCAAACATTTAGGCAAGCTCTTGATGTTGTCGCTCGTAATCAACTTCTCTTAGAAGCAAGAATCAAAAGATTGGATAAGAAAGTTGATAAAAAGTTTGAGAAGGTCAAAAAGTTTCTTGGAAAAATGTGGACATCCATTTTTGCTCTCTTGCAACTACCGGACACGTGACGGATCAGGAGAAAAGGCCTATTTCTCCTATCGATTGGACTTCTTCCGAAAGCACCGAGTTGGAAGAATTTTAGTTATATAGGATTGTACTAGTTCATTTTCATGAAATAATTTCATGTTCTTTTGGTTTGTTATGTCATTTTGTAAACACTTTAAATCGTTTCATAGGTTGTATGCTTTTTAACATTTGTATGACTTATTAACTATGATGTTATGTGTTATCATGTATGGGTTGTATGTTACATCTTATGCTATCATGTTGTCTTTTATTATTTTGATCGATAACAAAGGGGGAGAAAAAGATGATATAATCTTTTTATGTTCATACACATATGAGTATGTTTGAAATGATTTGAATGATATGCACACATAAGTATGTTTGAAAGTATTATATAATGTATGATCATATGAATGCTCATGTTTACATGATGTATGCTTCGGAATTATTATGTCTGTTTATGAATGTCTATGATATGAATGAATATGAATATATATTATGATTATATGCTAACATTTTGTGCATGAAATCAAAGGGTAAGTTTATGTTTTATATATACTAACAATCCTCAAGTATATCACGAATGCACGTAAACATATATATATATATATATATATATATATTAGTAAAGCTTAAAAAGATCAAGGATGTACAGTTTTAACTGTACCAGTCGACTGGTACAATTTCCACCAGTCGACTGGTTACAGTGAAAAACTGTATAACGGCTAATTTTAATAGGAGAATTTAAATTTATAAATTATATGCTTCTGTACTAGTTGACTCATTGATTTATGACTAGTCGACTGATCTAGAATTATAGTATTTTTATGAAGAGTCACTTCCTTTCATGAAGAGATTCCTCTTCAATTCTCAATGGAAATGGTTGCAACTTTTTGTGGAAACTCTTCATGAAAGAATGCTACTCTTCTACACTTATAAATTCATTTCAAATCATGTTTTCAAATCACCGAATTTCATTATAATCTCTCTACATTCATGATCTTATTTCCTGCATTCTAAACTCTCTCAAAAATTCTTAAATATAAATTACTTATTGAATCATTGAATTGATTTCATATCTCTTGATTCATTAAGTAATATACTTCCATACATCTTCACATACGCTTCACATACTTGAGGAAAATATTATAGGAAGGGTGTACTCAATCGTTGGCTAATCAGTGTTGAAAGAAGAACACATTCAGAAGTCAAAAACCTTTTTTTTGGAAAGTCCTGTGTTATTTCTCAGGCGGGGACATCCTTGTTGTTTCTCGGGTGTATTGGTGACATGTTCCTCTGGGTGAAGAGTGGGTGTTGATTAATGGAAATTCCAGAGAGGAGCTTCGAGACTGGACGTAGGACGGGAAGTCTGAACCAGTATAAAAATTCGGGTGTCATCTTTAGTTTACTACTTTTATTTACTATTCATATCACACTAGATCATATTCAGTTGCATAACAAGTTAGCATATCATATATAATTCCGCATATCCATGTAAGTGATCCTGCTTAAAGTCGTAAACCGATTCACCTCGACTTCTCAGTTTTCAACTATTCTAACCTTTCTGTGAAATCACAAAACATACCAAACAACAGTAGTAACATGTAGAATCAACCAAAAACATCAAAGCAACGATTTCACATGTTAATTTAGATCAAACATACTCAAATCCATGATTTTCCCCTTAATCACCTAAATTTCGAGATTTACAAAATAAATGCAAATCAACCCAATTTCATATATGTGACATAAAATATGGTCCTAGAATTTATGCATATTTTTCTAGAATTTTTAGATGCTAATTTCACTAATTATCACTAATCAACCCTAATTAGTGTATAAACATGCAAATCACTCACCTTAGCCAACAATGAATGATAGATCTGAAACTTTTATTGATTTGGCTCGGATTCCTATGTACTGCAGCAGCTCTACCTCGAATTTGGTGTTAATCCGGCTTGATTTGATGTAGATTTGATTAATTGTGATTAGAAAGTGATTAGAGAGAGATTTAGAAGATGGAAGCCATGATTAGGGTTTGAGAAAGGTTTGTGGCGGCTAGAAAAATGAAAGGAGATGATTCTCCAACTCCTTTCTGCCCTCCCATAACCCTAATCTTGAAATGGGTTATAGGTCTAGCTGCTAATCGCCCTATTAAGCCCAATTAGGCTATTTTCCATCTTTCAAATCTTATTTCAGCCATATCTCCAAACGCTAAGTCCGTTTAATTAGTGTGACCACTCTATGGAATGGGAAACCATCATCCAAATCCAATGGAAGAGGTTTCAGGTCAAAACTCCTTACCAATCAAAATTTATAGGCAAAACAAGATTCGCCAGGGGCAAAATGGTCATTTAAAAATCCGGCAAAAATCGAGATTGTGGAAAATGACCGCAATAATCGATTCCCAAAGTTACACAACCATATGACTTCATATGAAATAAAATAAATACTCTATGATCCTCTGATACGTAGAATACGGGTCGTTACAGAAGGATACCAAGAGACGGGAAGTCAAAATACAGAGGTAAAGTCAGAGTTTGGCTTAATAAGTCGAAACGAACCCTTCAATAGGGGGAGGCAAATGTTACTACCAAAATTTAACACCGAAAAAAGCGGTCGGTGAAGGGGTATCGGACTACAACCAGCGTAGAAGAATGATCTGAAAGCATGGATTCAACATCAGGCTAAAGCCGACAGCATAAAAGTAGCAATTGGAACATGCTACCAACACTAGTTTAAAGGAGAAGAGCTTGATCATGATACGAAAAGAGTATACCAGTAGGGTAGTGCCGACACGGAAGGCAACTGACGCGAGCTCAATTTCGAAGGAAATTGACTTAAAGCCGGAAGCAATTATAAGGAAAGGATGAAAGATTATGACCCGAACTATGGGCATGACAAGAGGCACCAAGCCAAGAAGTAAAAGAAAAAATGGATATCGGCACTAATTAACTTAGTATCGATACAAAAAGAGATGAAGACATCAAAGGCACAGGAATCTGAAAGCCTCCTTTTGGAAAACCGAAATCCATTCCATAAGTTCACCAAGAGAAAACTAAAAGCTTCTTAGGAGAAGAGGTATCCACGCTAACTCTGTTAGTGTTGATACCGAAAGGGGTGATGGTTCCTAAAGCATGGTAAGCTTACTGCTGAAAGCCTAGAGCCATTCCCAAAGCTATCCATACCAACAAGCTTGGTATTGATACGAAAATTAGTACCAACATCAAAGGGAAACTCCAAAGATCGAGACCAACTTTCCGAAGAGCCAATACTGATACACCAAAGACTGTGTTATTTCTGTCAACAATGACAGAAGGGCCTACTCAGAGCATCCACCACTACATTCCTCTTTCCTATGGTATAAGAAATCTTGAAATCGTGGGATGCTATAAACTCCATCCAACGCTACTGCCTCAAGTTAAGACCCTTTTGCGAGAATAAATACTTGAGAGACTTAGGATCGGTATACAACTCAAACCACTCGCCCATCAAGTAATGCCTCAAAGACTTAAGGGAAAAAATAATAGCTTTTGGCTCTAAATCATCGGTAGGATAATTCTTCTCATGTACCCTTAGTTGTCTGCTCCCATAACAAACAACCCTACCCTCTTGCATTAGGACTGCGCCCAATCTTGTACTGCAAGCATTTGCATACACCATAAACATCTTTAAACCGTTTGGGAGAGTCAACACTGGAGCAGTCGTGAGAGCCTTTTTTCAATCTCAAAAAGGAATCCTTGCAATCCATGTTCCATGAGAATACTAAGTTCTTCTTAGTAAGGCGGGTAAGAGGAGATGAAATCCGTGCAAATTCCTTAATAAATTTCTGATAAAACCCCTCTAAACCAAGAAAGCTCCTCACCTCCGTCGCTTTCTTGGGGACCTTCTAGCCTTGCACAGCCACCACTTTAGCGGGATTGTAACAACCCGCCCGGAATGTACCGAAATTTCAACCTAGAAAAGGCCCATCGAAACTTATAGCCACCCAAGCGGATCACTGGTTCCTCAAAACACAAATATACAAAGCATTAAATGCAGATAAACTCATAGAGCGGAATGATAAAATTTAATAGTCAAAGAAAAGATGCACCATTTATTTTAAAATCACATGTTCAAATACAAAATACCAAATTCACATGTTTAAAAAGGTACATCATTATTATTCATCATTAACTTTTTTCCAACAATAAAACAACAATAACAACCAACAATATGATAATAGTTGTGTTGCCTTCTTCAGGCGCCATCATCGCCTTGTTCATTATGCTTACTCCTCAGCTATTGACCTATTCAATATGTTAAGGAGAGGGGTCAGAACATAAAGTTCTGGTGAATGAAAATAACATGTGTTTAAAGGCTATACTATATATTTGTCAGGTTATATACTTTAAATTATGTCTAGGTACCACACAAGCATGCACAAACAAAGGTATATTCTAATTAATGAGGTGGGCATCTGAATCAGTCGCTTGATACCTTCATTAATGCATTTAGGTGGATCAGTGATCGCTTAAGACCCAACGAGGTGGACATTGTCGGTCATTTAAGGTCCATTCTAATATATTCATTAAGGGTGGATTCCTATGATCACTTAGGACCCTAAGTTGGACCTTAGCCACTTAATACCCCGTCCTATACGCCAGCGTTATAAATATATATATATACACACACACACTCTCACTAGTAATATGAGAAGTAGTATCTCGTCGTTTAGTACCGGTTTAGGGTAGGCCCGCATATAGCCGTTTAAGACTCCTCCGGCGGATGCCTCATGTTACTACTTAACTGATATTACGGTAGTAGACCTATACCACTTAAGACTTCCCTTATACGGTAGTTAATAATTGCATGCAATGTCCCACGTATACCTAACTCATCCCTATGTTGGCTCTTACATAGCTCCTATAGGAAGTGGACATTCCGTTAAACTACCTTACTCCACTAACGCCATGACTAAACCACTTTAGAGAAGGAGGACTCATACACCTCTTTGAATATAATAAAGGAAGGTTTCATGACTTTGGCCTAAACTAAGGAATAAACCTTCGGCATTGGCCTAGCCCTAACCACTTAAGACCCAAGCTAGATAAGAAGAAAATAATCCACTTAAGAACTTCTCAAGGCAGGTAGTAAGCATATGTATATGCACATATATAATAGTTATATATACACACACTTTAGTCTTCTCACATTAAACCGACTTGTGACGGCCGCCCGGTACCATCAGACATTTCCTCGAAGTGCGCTGTGCCAATGACCATCTGGCACGGGACGATCGTCAAAAGGGTTGAAACAATGATACCGAAGAACCTGTAGTATATCTCACAGCGCATGGAATAAAATATAATAATAACATAACTTGATTTAACAGGTGAGACAGTACATAAGATGAAAACTAAACCATATCCATCAGAGTAACGGAATCCGAAATACAGCTTCATAACCGATTATTACAACTTTAAAATATTGTCTCTAAATGAAATAAAAGAGGTACACTACTAAGTGCCCGAAGCAGTGACCATTAATAACACAGGGAGAATATATAAAGTAGTTGGATGCCTCCCGCTTGTCTCCGGACAACTACTCATGCATAACCATCTAACTTGTCTCTAGTCTGCTCGTTTAGGAGCACCTAGAGTAATAAGAGAAAACATAAAACTATGGGTCAGAGGAAAGTCTTGTGTGAGAGATAGTAAATTTGTATCACTAAATAAAGCAATATCAGGTATAAATAATCATACCTGACCTGGACATGCAACCAAAGAGTTAGCATAACAAGATGTACAATACTCTAAGGTAACACTAACATTGAGTGTAAAATGGAAGTGTGTGTGTCATGGTGATATCAAACATCAAACATAACAATCATCCTCACATCTCTCACTAAGTGCGTAAAGCATACGATATCCACCACTTTGATCACCAAATCCATTTGGGGCCATGACGGGTCCACACCGCCCTGGACTCTGTACAACTATTGCTATGACCACACCGCCCTGGTCTATAGTCAATAACCCTACCCAGTCCATACTGCCCTGGCTCTGGGCACGGGCCACCCAGTCCACACCGCCTTAGCACTAGTTCGTCTATATGCCCCCTCTCTCAATGGTGAACCAAAGTTATACATATCAATAACCCCTTTGCACACGTCCCGCAGCAAAGCCCAACTCTTGAAGTTAATTCATTGGTTCCCATCTGGACCCTAAGTGATAAATTTTCGCTTGGACTTTCTTTGCATATCGGGTTTTGGTCGGATTGATGTTGATCTACAGAAGGGTTCATGATCGTCATTGTGTGGTAGAAGTTTAAATCTGGTTCGGTTCGGGGTCACCGTCACGGTTCGGTTCGTGGTCACCATCGGCTTGTGATCACCATCGGCTCGTGGTCAACATAGGGGTCGTGGTCACCATGGGGTTATGACCATAAGGGTCGTGGTCACCATGGGGTCATGGTCACCATGGGGACGTGACCATAGGGGTCACCATCACCATCTGGCCTGTGGTCACTATGGCGGTTCGTGGTCACCCTAGGGGTCACCATCACCATCACGAACCGAAATCCTGCAGTTCTTCCAGCAAGCTAATTTCGCCAAACAACGGCGTTTTCAACCATTCTAATCTTCCTATGAAATCATAAAACATATCAAATAGCAGTAGTAACATGTAGAATCAACCAAAAACATCAAAACAACGATTTCACATGTTAATTTAGATCAAACATACCCAAATCCATGATTTTCCCCTTAATCCCCTAAATTCCGGGATTTACAAAATAAGTCCAAATCAACCCAATTTCATATACGTGACATAAAATATGGTCTTAGAATTTATGCATATTTTTTCAGAATTTTTAGATGCTAATTTCACTAATATTCACTAATCACCCCTAATTAGTGTATAAACATGCAAATTTCTCACCTTAGCCAATAATGAATGACAGATCTGAAACTTTTATTGATTTGGCTCGGATTCCTATGTAGTCAGCAGCTCTACCTCGAATTTGGTGTTAATCCGGCTTGATTTGATGTAGATTTGATTAATTTGTGATTAGAGAGAGATTTAGAAGATGGAAGCCATGATTAGGGTTTGAGAAAGGTTTGTGGCAGCTAGAAAAATGAAAGGAGATGATTCTCCAACCCCTTTCGGCTCTCCCATAACCCTTATCCTGAAATGGGTTATGGGTCTAGCTGCTAATTACCCTATTAAGCCCAATTAGGCTGTTTTCCATCTTTCAAATCTTATTTCAGATGTATCTCCCAAACGGTAAGTCCGTTTGATTAATGTGACCACTCTAAAGAATGGTGTAATAACCCGCATTGGCAGAGGTATTATAATTAATTTATTTAATTATTTAAATGGTGATTAAAAGGATTTAATGGTCGCGAAATTAAATAATGGTGAATATTTAATTAAAATAATAAATTAAATAATATATTTAATTCTGAAACAATCAGAATTGGCTGAAATGGCGATATGGTGTGAACTGGATCATCTGTGATATTTAATTCAGCTTAGAATTTGATTAGAATAACGAATATATTATATAAACGACAGTTTGAACGTATAATTATATTATAATCGAGCTTGAAATGGCGCTGCAGTTCGCTATTTGGCGATTTGAACTTCAACTGAATATACAGAATTCATTTTAAGCCGGATTTCTGTGAAACAAGAAACGTGTGGAGCTGGTGGAGTATATCTTTCTAGTGGAAGAGAAAAATCGGGATTTCGTTGTGTAGATTTTGATTTATGATCAAATCAAATTTTCGAATAGTCGCTATGAAATCGTTTATCAACCAGAACGATATATTTAATTTTAATTAAATATTGGCCTCGAATTTAGACAAGCCCTTTTAGACGTAGTGATAATTTAATTTTTAGAATTTTACTGTAATTTTTAATTAATTAAATATGCAACTTTTTATTTGGAGTATTTTGCACCCTTAACCAAAATTTTCGGGTTTCACAATATGAGTTAATCTACCGGTATTATTATGTTTTTGGGATCGGGGTACTGAGCTCGACACAACGGTATTTTTATTTTTGTCCGTGCTTAAGAGGAATTTTACCCAACGGGGTATACACTAGAACTAATCAAGCTAATTCCTTTTGGCACTAAACCATGTACAAAATATTTTAAACATTTGGATGGCTCATCTTCAATCACGTGTAAACAAATACACCTAAGGTTTTGAATGGCTTCGGACCAGGCAACACATATTAAAACGTTGGTTCCTTTTTGTCCATCCACTCAACCTCATTTTTGGCTTCTCAAAACATAAAACGTGGCTGGTAAAACTCCTCAAAGCAACACCTATATAAACGCCGAAGAATCTAAACCCTAAATATGTGCCATGAACACTTAAAACGATTTTTCTCACTTGCTCTCGCCTTTTCATTTGTTACAAACGAAAGCTGCAACTGCCTACAAATGGGGGTACACGAGTGAAGTTCTGGAACATGGTGAACAGTGAGGTTGGTGTGAAGTTCGTGAGTCACGGCAAGGCAAAACGAAGAGGAGGCTACCGGTTTCAGAAGTGGGAGGAACCGGACTGTTGAAGGTTGGAGGTAGGAAGATGGATGCATGTATGGAGAGTATGGGGGGGCATGCTGTGCGTGTACAGCATAAGACAAGGGAAGGTGAAGATGTAAAGAAATAAGAAGAAGAAAAGGAGGGTGAAGGATTGTAACGTTGGAGAATGGGGAGGCTGTTTAGTGCTGGAGCGTGCTGTGTATATTGAGGAGAAATGGAGAAGGGGGACGTGGAAACAGGTTTGGGGTTGTGAGGAAGATGAGGCTAGAAAGATGCGGTCTGGATTTGTTATGAACGTGGATGGGCCTATTATTAAATGACAACGTCAGTTTTACGAACGATCTGATCCGTTGGAATCATGGAATCACAGGCTACGTACTGGAACTAACTGGGAGTGAATCCGAGCTCGTTACAATTTATGGCGAAATAAATTGTCCGACTCAATCAAAGAACGCGAACCGGTTATTTAACGGTTAACGCGCCAATGTGAGTAAATCTCACTAACTCTGAACAATTTAAAATTTCATGTTGTATTTTTAGAACTGTTAAAAATTGTCTGATTGATTGTGTGTTGACTATTTGATTGAACTGCTAGTCAGTTAGTTGAATTTCTATATTGATTCTGTTTAACAGAATATATCATATGGAACTGAAAGTGATGTTATCTATATTGTTTAACATCTGTGATGCAGGGAAAAAGGTTAGAGGAATCCGACTGGATTCCTCAACATTTATTTTACTGTGATTTATATATTGTGATATATGATGTGATATATAATCTGTTGTTGATTATGGGTGTTTGGACGATATTTATCGTTGTTATATGGTGTGTTAAATACCATAAGAAATACCAGAATGTGGAAAAGGGATTTTCAAAGTATATTTTAAAAATAATTTATTTATATAAAATCAATGGATTTTATATTATAAAAGAAAAAGGATTTTGAATAAAAGAAATATATTTGTAAATCAAATATAAGGGAATTATATTTGTAAATCAAATATAAGGGAATCATATTTGTTAATCAAATATAAGGGGATTTATTTGTTAATCAAATATAAAGGAATTTATTTGTTAATCAAATATAGAAGGAATTTATTTGTTAATTAAAAGTAAAGGATATATTTATTTGTTAAATAAATAGGATTAAAAGGAGATATTTATTTGGTAAATAAATAGGATTAAAAGAAGATATTTACTTGTTAGAATAAATAGAATTAGAATAAAGGAAATATTTATTTAGAAAATAAATACGATATTATAAAAGGAGTTAGAATTAATCCGTTAGAGTTAAAGGAGTTAATCGAATATAATTTATTTAAATAGAGTTAAAGGAGTAAATTGAATATAGTTTATTTGAAAGAAGTTAATCAGTTAGAGGTAATCAAATAGAGCTAATCGATTAGAGTTAAAAACGAACTAGAGTTAATTGATTAGAGTTAAAAACGAACTAGAGTTAATCGATTAGAGTTAAAAACGAACTAGAGTTAAGAAATAGAGTTAAACAAGATTAGAAACTGACTAGAGATTAGATAAGTTGAATAGTTTTCTGAGTATCGATCTGATGTTGGTTTCGGCCTTCGGGGTTTATACATGGGAAGTTGTTCTCTTATTAGTTTACAGTTAGAGTCTGATAGTTGTGGGATGATAGTGATTGATGATTGATCGAAAGAATTTCCTTCTGGAAATGATATCGTTGTTTGCGCACGTATTTTCCTTCGATAGTTAAATCACAGACTATCGAAGTTTTGACCATTTTAACGTTGTTAATATGGAGAGACCGGTTGGATTATTATCCAAAGAACCACTCTGTATTGGCATAAGCGTTGCGAAATCATATATGCCAAAGATAATTGAAGACAGAGTAAAGTGCAAGGGTTGTTGTATAAATCTTAGATAACAGTGCCTAAGATGGATATACTGAATAGTGCCTTCGACTCATCCTGTTCCTGGATGACTTGTATGGACGAATGTCTGACAGAGTATTTCTAGACGATCACGTATATTGATTTCTCCAACCGTACCAAGAGTGGAAGCGGAGAAGGGAACTTCTTTTAGCTAACACATAATGTATTGTTGAGAACGTCAATCGGTGATTTGATGGATTTGACGATGTGACATTCGAAGTGAATCTGGTGTGATGATAAAGCGTAGCTTCTAGCCTCATCAACCGGTAAATGACAGAAATCGGGCGGGCAGCATGGCTATGTAGGTCGCACCTATTAGGGTGTATAATCACCTGATCTAGAGTTTCATTTAATTCTAAAAATCTATTGTCGATACTGTCCCATTTGGGAAACGGTTGCTGATCCCAACCGTTAGTGATATACATTCGATACACTCAAGCGAAATGAGTGGTCGGTCATGTGTGGCCGGGTTGCAAGATGTTCTTGTTGAACCCAGTGTATTCCTCTCTAGAGGTACACTAGTGAAAGGTGGTTCCATACCTTGTCATAGTTGGAAATCCATTACCTAATACGTGCTTGCGGTTTTGATTGTATACTATATATGTAGAACGTGAGATGAAAGCGTTTCTGCTAGATGATTATATATACTATGGTTGATAGACATTATTATAATATCAAGAGGTTATTGATATAAAGATACTTTGGATTCACATAAGGGAAAAACCCATTCCGTTATGCGGCGTGGTCTTATGAGATATCGTTTACTTGTTCGAATTGTTTTTAAACTGTTTTACTCATACCAGTCCCATGACTGACCCGGAGTTTATTTGTTTGTTTCCCTAAACTCTTGGGTGCCAAAATTTGTACGGGCAGTCAAGTAGTCGGGATTTACAGATATACCTGAAGAGCTGGAGCAGGAGGCTTCAGGATCATATAGCTATAGTTATTTCCGCTGTGTTGTAAGTGTTGTACTTTGATAATGATGTATATTCAAGTACAGATGTATATTTCAAAGTTATGTTACATATATTATATGTTATTCGTTCCGCTGTGAGATTCGTGTTACTCTGATGTTGTGTTCTTCTTCTTCTTCTATTCTAAGTTTCTATCTTATCTTTCCTCACCCTCTAATTTCTTTCATTAATGATCATTATTTTTTGATGTTTGGTTAGTCGTCATCGTGTTTATGTCGATAACCAAAGTCGCCCAAAATCCCGGGTCATTACAGTTGGTATCAGAGCCTGGTTAAGAATTACCTTGGCTCTGTGGCGTGACTCAGTAGAGATAGGGTTAGTAATACCCTAGATTGAGTTGAGTGTATATATACGAGTGAACGTATTTGTATTTGATATAAAAATTTGTTTTATATTGTGGAGATTTATTTGTTGAGTTGTTTATGGATTCTGGTCTATCAGTTTGATCCACTGTATCGGTAGGAGTTTATAAACACTCGAATACGATGGGTCGGCACGATATGTTTTGAAAAGAGGGTAAATGATATAATTTTACCCAAATTATATTTTGATATAAAGGAGATATATTGGTTGTGATTATAATCGAGTAAGATTATAAGTAAAATGGTTATGTAAATAATCGATCAGAATCCATATAAGTAAATTATATGGAATCGAAATGAATTAAATCTGAAATTTAAATCAGAATTGTAATTAAAGTCCCAGAAGTTGAAAAAGTGTTTGTAAATGAATCTGGATTAAGTATAAGGAAATTTTAAAATCCTGGGAGATTTTAAATTGGTTTAAAGCATTGTGAATGGTATTTGAAATATATTTCAAAGTGGAAGTGCTTGAGAAATGATTTTGAAAGCTGGTATAGTATTGAACTCACTTCGATCACTGGGAAATAACTCTGATGATGATGGCCACATCATCAGTGTCATTTTCGAGTTGTAAGTGACGGATTACTACCAAAGATGTTATTTTTGAAATTGTTTAGAAAAGCAAGTGTTTTGAATCTTGAAAAGGGAAGTTTGATTTCGATGTGGCAAACTGTTTAAAATTCTCAGGAAAAGGTTGTTGAATTAAAACCAATTTGAATCAAAAGTTGGAAAAGAAATTGGAAATTAAGTTGAAATCAATTATGTGGAAATTGAATTGGATTAGAATAAAGGATATCGAGTAAATTGAAGTGTTGAGTAAGAATTTTGAATTGAGATTGGAATTTGAGTTTGAATTGAATTCGAATTAGGTATAAGCGAAAAATCGGTTGAGATGACGTTGGATATGTTGAATTGATAACAGGTAAAGTGATAGAGTTGATATGCCCGATAAAAAGGTACAAGTTTATATTTCATATGGCATGAGATTTTGATGAGCCGAATTGGCAAGCCGCTTGGCTGTTTGATTTTCTTTTGGGTTGGAGATGGCCCAGAGAGGCGAGTTGGAGTTTGACTTATTGACCAGTATAAAGGAGGTGCTGGCGAAATTTTTCGAAAAGTTAAGGCGCTAGAAAATTTTCAGGATTTTTGAAATTTTTCGTTAGTCAGAATTAATTAATAATTTTTAATTGAAATTAAATTGGTTTAGTTGAAACTGAAGTTAAGAAGTGAACAAATATGTTCTAACCAGTCGATAAGGTCGTTCTCTACCTTTTAGCAATTTCGAGGACGAAATTATTTTAAGTGGGAAGATTGTAATGACCCGCATTGGCAGAAGTATTATAATTAATTTATTTCATTATTTAAATGGTGATTAAAAGGATTTAATGGTCGTGAAATTAAATAATGGTGAATATTTAATTAAAATAATAAATTAAATAATATATTTAATTCTGAAACAATCAGAATTGGCTGAAATGGCGATATGGTGTGAACTGGATCATCTGTGATATTTAATTCAGCTTAGAATTTGATTAGAATAACGAATATATTATATAAATGACAGTTTGAACATATAATTATATTATAATCGAGCTTGAAATGGCACTGCAGTTCGCTATTTGGCGATTTGAACTTCAACTGAATATACAGAATTCGTTTTAAGCCGGATTTCTGTGAAACAAGAAACGTGTGGAGCTGGTGGAGTATATCTTTCTAGTGGAAGAGAAAAATCGGGATTTCGTTGTGTAGATTTTGATTTATGATCAAATCAAATTTTCGAATAGTCGCTATGAAATCGTTTATCAACCAGAACGATATATTTAATTTTAATTAAATATTGGCCTCGAATTTAGACAAGCCCTTTTAGATGTAGTGATAATTTAATTTTTAGAATTTTACTGTAATTTTTAATTAATTTAATATGCAACTTTTTATTTGGAGTATTTTGCACCCTTAACCAAAATTTTGGGGTTTCACAATATGAGTTAATCTACCGGTATTATTATGTTTTTGGGATCGGGGTACTGAGCTCGACACAACGGTATTTTTATTTTTGTCTGTGCTTAAGAGGAATTTTACGCAACGAGGTATACACTAGAACTAATCAAGCTAATTCCTTTTGGCACTAAACCATGTACAAAATATTTTAAACATTTGGATGGCTCATCTTCAATCACGTGTAAACAAATACACCTAAGGTTTTGAATGGCTTCGGACCAGGCAACACATATTAAAATGTTGGTTCCTTTTTGTCCATCCACTCAACCTCATTTTTGGCTTCTCAAAACATAAAACGTGGCTGGTAAAACTCCTCAAAGCAACACCTATATAAACGCCGAAGAATCTAAACCCTAAATATGTGCCATGAACACTTAAAACGATTTTTCTCACTTGCTCTCGCCTTTTCATTTGTTACAAACGAAAGTTGCAACTGCCTACAAATGGGGGTACACGAGTGAAGTTCTGGAACATGGTGAACGGTGAGGTTGGTGTGAAGTTCGTGAGTCACGGCAAGGCAAAACGAAGAGGAGGCTACCGGTTTCAGAAGTGGGAGGAACCGGACTGTTGAAGGTTGGAGGTAGGAAGATGGATGCATGTATGGAGAGTATGGGGGGCATGCTGTGCGTGTACAGCATAAGACAAGGGAAGGTGAAGATGTAAAGAAATAAGAAGAAGAAAAGGAGGGTGAAGGATTGTAACGTTGGAGAATGGGGAGGCTGTCTAGTGCTGGAGCGTGCTGTGTATATTGAGGAGAAATGGAGAAGGGGGACGTGGAAACAGGTTTGGGGTTGTGAGGAAGATGAGGCTAGAAAGATGCGGTCTGGATTTGTTATGAACGTGGATGGGCCTATTATTAAATGACAACGTCAGTTTTACGAACGATCTGATCCGTTGGAATCATGGAATCACAGGCTACGTACTGGAACTAACTGGGAGTGAATCCGAGCTCGTTACAATTTATTGCGAAATAAATTGTCCGACTCAATCAAAGAACGCAAACCGGTTATTTAACGGTTAACGCGCCAATGTGAGTAAATCTCACTAACTCTGAACAGTTTAAAATTTCATGTTGTATTTTTAGAACTGTTAAAAATTGTCTGATTGATTTTGTGTTGACTGTTTGATTGAACTGCCAGTCAGTTAGTTGAATTTCTATATTGATTCTGTTTAACAGAATATATCATATGGACTTGAAAGTGATGTTATCTATATTGTTTTACATCTGTGATGCAGGGAAAAAGGTTGGAGGAATCCGACTGGATTCCTCAACATTTATTTTACTGTGATTTATATATTGTGATATATGATGTGATATATAATCTGTTGTTGATTATGGGTGTTTGGACGATATTTATCGTTGTTATATGGTGTGTTAAATACCATAAGAAATACCAGAATGTGGAAAAGGGATTTTCAAAGTATATTTTAAAAATAATTTATTTATATAAAATCAATGGATTTTATATTATAAAAGAAAAAGGATTTTGAATAAAAGAAATATATTTGTAAATCAAATATAAGGGAATTATATTTGTAAATCAAATATAAGGGAATTATATTTGTTAATCAAATATAAGGGGATTTATTTGTTAATCAAATATAAAGGAATTTATTTGTTAATCAAATATAGAAGGAATTTATTTGTTAATTAAAAGTAAAGGATATATTTATTTGTTAAATAAATAGGATTAAAAGGAGATACTTATTTGGTAAATAAATAGGATTAAAAGAAGATATTTACTTGTTAGAATAAATAGAATTAGAATAAAGGAAATATTTATTTAGAAAATAAATACGATATTATAAAAGGAGTTAGAATTAATCAGTTAGAGTTAAAGGAGTTAATCGAATATAATTTATTTAAATAGAGTTAAAGGAGTAAATTGAATATAGTTTATTTGAAAGAAGTTAATCAGTTAGAGGTAATCAAATAGAGCTAATCGATTAGAGTTAAAAACAAACTAGAGTTAATTGATTAGAGTTAAAAACGAACTAGAGTTAATCGATTAGAGTTAAAAACGAACTAGAGTTAAGAAATAGAGTTAAACAAGTTTAGAAACTGAGTAGAGATTAATTAAGTTGAATAGTTTTCTGAGTATCGATCTGATGTTGGTTTCAGCCTTCGGGGTTTATACATGGGAAGTTGTTCTCTTATTAGTTTACAGTTAGAGTCTGATAGTTGTGGGATGATAGTGATTGATGATTGATCGATAGAATTTCCTTATGGAAATGATATCGTTGTTTGCACACGTATTTTCCTTCGATAGTTAAATCACAGACTATCGAAGTTTTGACCATTTTAACGTTGTTAATATGGAGAGACCGGTTGGATTATCCAAAGAACCACTCTGTATTGGCATAAGCGTTGCGAAATCATATATGCCAAAGATAATTGAAGACAGAGTAAAGTGCAAGGGCTGTTGTATAAATCTTAGATAACAGTGCCTAAGATGGATATACTGAATAGTGCCTTCGACTCATCCTGTTCCTGGATGACTTGTATGGACGGATGTCTGACAGAGTATTTCCAGACGATCACGTATATTGATTTCTCCAATCGTACAAAGAGTGGAAGCGGAGAAGGGAACTTCTTTTAGCTAACACATAATGTATTGTTGAGGACGTCAATCGGTGATTTGATGGATTTGACGATGTGAAATTCGAAGTGAATCTGGTGTGATGATAAAGCGTAGCTTCTAGCCTCATCAACCGGTAAATGACAGAAATTGGGCGGGCAACATGGCTATGTAGGTCGCACCTATTAGGGTGTATAATCACCTGATCTAGAGTTTCATTTAATTCTAAAAATCTATTGTCGATACTGTCCCATTCGGGAAACGGTTGCTGATCCCAACCGTTGGTGATATACATTCGATACGCTCAAGCGAAATGAGTGGTCGGTCATGTGTGCTCGGGTTGCAAGATGTTCTTGTTGAACCCAGTGTATTCCTCTCTAGAGGTATACTAGTGAAAGGTGGTTCCATACCTTGTCATAGTTGGAAATCCATTACCAAATACGTGCTTGCAGTTTTGATTGTATACTATATATGTAGAACGTGAGATGAAAGCGTTTCTGCTAGATGATTATATATACTATGGTTGATAGACATTATTATAATATCAAAAGGTTTTTGATATAAAGATACTTTGGATTCTCATAAGGGAAAAACCCATTCCGTTATGCGGCGTGGTCTTATGAGATATCGTTTACTTGTTCGAATTGTTTTTAAACTGTTTTACTCATACCAGTCCCATGACTGACCCGGAGTTTATTTGTTTGTTTCCCTAAACTCTTGGGTGCCTAAATTTGTACGGGCAGTCAAGTAGTCGGGATTTACAGATATACCTGAAGAGATGGAGCAGGAGGCTTCAGGATCATATAGCTATAGTTATTTCCGCTGTGTTGTAAGTGTTGTACTTTGATAATGATGTATATTCAAGTACAGATGTATATTTCAAAGTTATGTTACATATATTATATGTTATTCGTTCCGCTGTGAGATTCGTGTTACTCTGATGTTGTGTTCTTCTTCTTCTTCTATTCTAAGTTTCTATCTTATCTTTCCTCACCCTCTAATTTCTTTCATTAATGATCGGTATTTTTTGATGTTTGGTTAGTCGTCATCGTGTTTATGTCGATAACCAAAGTCGCCCAAAATCCCGGGTCATTAAAAATGGGTTACCATCATCCAAATCCAATGGAAGTGGTTTGAGGTCAAAACTCCTTACCAATCAATAGGTACATGAAAAACAAGATTCGCCAGGGGCTAAATGGTCATTTAAAAATCCGACAAAAATCATGAATGTGGGAAATGACCCCAATAGTCGTTTCCCAAAGTGGCACAACTATATGACTTCGTATGAAAATAAAATAAATACTTTACGATCCTCCAATACGTAGAATACGGGTTGTTACACTCTCCCCTCTTAAGAAATTTCGCCTCTGAAATTCCTTAACCAAGAAAACATACAATAGTGTCCCACATGCCTACCAACCATTTACAAACAATCAAACGTATAGAATAAACACTATAAGCCTGTCCTAGCACGCGGTTTACTAACAAGGGAATAACTATATCACAACTAAAAACTTACCAGGTAAAGAGCTATGTATACGACTTCCTTATACTCTCCTCGATTTCCCAAGTACAATCATTCTCATTATCACCCCACTTGACCTTAACCAGTTTCGCCGTCTTTCTTCGAAGTTGTTTTGTATCGTGTCCGACAAAACGAATCGTTATGTGACTTCCAACTGCCTCGGATTCTACCTTGATATCATCCAAATGATCTGGTGTTATAATCATATTAGAATCGTGCACGAACTTCCTTAACTTAGAAACATGAAATACGTTGTGCACTCCCGCCATCTTGTCAGCTAATCCAACTTTATATGCTAAATTCCCAACTCTCTCGAGAATTGGAAATGGACCTACAAACCTTGGTGCTAACTTACCTCTTCTACCAAATCTAATCACATTCTTCAACGGAGAGATATTGACGAATACCAAGTCATCAACGGAGAATCTCAAATCTCTTCGTCTTTTATCAGCATAACTTTTCTGCATATCTTGGGCAGCCTTCATTCGCTGTTGAATAATCTTGAACTTATCTGAAGTTTCTCTTATTACATCTGGCCCAAACACAAATTTCTCACCGGTTTCCAACCAACATGATGGTGAGTTCCACGGTCTTCCGTACAAAGCTTCAAATGGAGCCATACCAATACTGGACTGATAACTATTACTATATGCAAATTCCACCAGATGCAAATGGTCATCCCGTGACCCCCCAAAATCCAATATACATGCTCTCGTGAGATCCTTTAATACACGATTCACCCTCTCTGTTTAACCCTCGGTTTGAGGATGGTATGCAGTACTGAGATGTGATTCTGACCCTTAGGCCTTTGTAAGCTCTTCCAAAACTCACTAGTAAATAATGGATCTCGGACACTCACAATACGCTTAGGTACTCCATGAAATCTCACTACCCACTTCATATACAGTTTCGCTAACTTAGCTGCCATTCTATTTGGCTTGATCGGTATAAACCTTGCACACTTGGTCAGTCGATCCACAATCATCCAAATACTATCATGACCCGATCTAGTCCTTGGTAAACCATCAATGAAATCCATTGAGACTTGTTTCCATTTCCACTCGGGAATTTCCAACGTTGTAACAAACCACTACGCTTCTTTTGCTCGGCTTTAACTAGCTGGCAGTTCATGCACTTGGACATAAACTTCCCAACGTCTCTCTTCATTCCTTCCGAGTAGTAGGTTTGCTTCATTTCTCAATACATTTTGTTACCACCGGGACGTATAGTCAGTTTCGGGTGATGACACTCTCTAAGCACTTCATCTCTCAATCCATTGACATTGGGAACAACCAGTCTCCCATTCTTTCAAATCCATCCTTCTCGATCAAGTCCATACATGTTCATTCCCTCACCGTCGATACCCATCTCTACCTTGGAGATGATTTCCAATAGATTCGGATCGTCTTTCTGACTGGAACCGATCCGCTCAATCAAAATCAGTCTGATTATCAAATTTGCTAACATCTCTGGATCCAATTCTCACTTAAGTCTGAAATCGTACCCCACGATATACTCTAGTTACTTCCATTCCGGAATCACAGCCCCCAAATTGGCATGTCTCCTACTTAATGCATCAGCTACCGCATTGCTCTCCCCGGGAGTACATGCGATATTGAAATCATATGAAGCCAAGAACTCTAACCATATATGCTGACGAAGATTTAAATCCTTTTGAGAGAAAAGATACTTTAATGACTTATGATCGGTAAACAGCTCGAATCTTTCTCCCAAGAGATAGTGTCTCCACATCTTCAACGTGAACACGATTGCAGCCAATTCCAATTCATGTGTAGGATATCTTTTCTCATGTGGTTTCAGTTGCCGACTAGCATAAGCTATAACCTTACCTCCTTGCATCAATACAGCACCTAGTCTGGTACCACATGCATCTATGTATACCATCATCTCTTTGTTCCCCTTAGGAATAACTAACCTAGTGCACACATTAACTTTTCCTTTAGCTTTTTAAATGCATTCTCATACCTTTCGTCCCAAATAAAAGTTTGATTCTTCTTGGTCAACTGAGTTAACGGTGCCGCTATCTTGGAGAAGTATTGAATAAACTTACGATAATATCTAGCTAATCCCAAGAAACTTCTCATGTCCGTTGCATTCTCGGGCATAGACCAATCTTGCACCGTAGCCACCTTCGCAGGGTCCATAGCAATACCGTTCTCTGAAATAACATGGCCCAAGCATCTCACTTCCCTCCTCCAGAAGTGACACTTAGAAAATTTTGCTTTCAATTGGTGTTTCCTCAACACCTCCATCACTACCCTCAAATGTTCCTTGTGTTCTTCCTCTTCCTTGAGTAAACCAAGTTATCATCCATGAACACAAGAACAAGCTTATTTAATTGATCCCTGAAAATCCTATTCATAAGATCCACAAAATATGCGGGTGCATTGGTCAACCAAAATGGCATGACACTCATAGAATCTAAACGGCGTCCGAAATGCCGTTTTAGGTACACTCTCAGCTGCTATTCGGTGCTTATGAAATCCTATCACGAGATCCAACCGGGAAAACAATATTGCTCCATTTAGTTGATCAAACAAATTATCTATCCATGGAAGAGGATACTTATTTTTCCTAGTCACCTTGTTCAACTCGCGGTAGTCCACACATAAGCGAAGGGAACCATCGGCCTTGGTAGCAAATACAACTGGTGCTCCCCACTCGGAAACACTTCTTCGGATAAATCCCCCGTTTAAAAGATCTCCTACTTGCACTTCGAGCTCTCGTTTCTCCTTTAGCGACATACGACGAAGAGGAATTACTATAGGCCTGGCATCTTTCACTTAATCAATCTGAAACTCAATCTCTCGGTGTGGTGGAAGTCTGGTCACTTCCTCAAAGATGTCCGGATACTCGCCCGCAATAGGCACATCCGATAACTCATCATGCGAGATGTCGAGGGAATTTAGAAAACTAGCCATCACCCCATCACTAGGTAGGCAACCCAATACCACCCTCCGCCCATCATCCGCTTTAATGGTCACCAAAGACCCCTCACAATCTACCACCACTCCATATCTTTGGAGCCAATCGACTCCCAAAATAATGCCAAACCCAGTAAAGTCCAAAACAAAGCAATCACAAGAAAACATACATCCATGACTCGATAAAACCAAATTACAACAAATCATACAAAGACTAGTCGAACCACCGATCGGATTCGTCACAACTAAAGGTTTATCGACAATCTCGGGTTCCAATTTCAACCTATCTACCAGGTCACTAGATATGAAGGAATGGGAAGCCCCAGTATCAAACAATACTCGAACGGGAACATCATAAATAGAAATCATACCTTAAATAACGACGCCCTTTCCCTTCTCCGCCGCAGTTGGGGATTTCGACGAAGAAGGAACAACGTTGATAGCATATGCTTTCACGATCGGCTTCTCCTTAAGGGGTTGTAGACATTCATTCTTGAAATTTCCCACTTGGTCACAGCTGAAGCACTTTATCTCCCCTAACTTCGCTTGACAATCTCCAATATAGTGTCCCTTCTTGCCGCAGCCAAAGCACTCGGCATCTTTCTTATTCTTCTTTTTCTGACCATTCTTGGTTTGGTTCTGTTTTCTCTTATTTTGGGGCTTCTTCTTACCTCCATTGCTTGCCAACGGTTTTGGCTCCTCTGCAGATGTAACAACAACCCTATTACTCGTCTTAGGGTAAAGGCTCTCCGATCTCAATGCTTTTCCCACAATAGATTCGAAAGTCTCATCTATATGATTTATCAGCCTTTTCCCCAAGTACCCATCTAGGCCAGTTATGAACTTCTCATTCTTCTTCTCGGTAGTGTCGATAAGAGATAACCCTTATTTTGATAAGGTATCGAATTTAGAAATATATTTCGAGACTGCCCGACCATTCTGCTTAAGCTCTAACAATTTCTGAAATAACTCTAATTTCTGAGCAGTTGGAATAAACTTATCACTGAAGCGAGTCTTAAACTGATTCCAAGTAACTTGATCTTCGGGCGTAGCCGCTTTAATAGCATTCCACCAATTCATAGCCCGTCCTTGAAGTTGACGCGCTACTAGCTTTCTCTTTACTACATCATCGATCCCCAAATCCTTGAAGATGCGCTCACAACTATCAAGCCAATCCTGGACCTCCGTAGCCGATTCCGTTCCATGGAATGGCTTCCCACCAAGACTAGTATAATCCTTGTTAAACTTGCCGAAATCTACTCTAGGCGCCTGCACTACTACACCACCACTATTAGCAGCATTAGGAACTGCTCCCTGAGCATCCCTAAACATCTCTCGCATGTAGGTAGTAAACACCGTCCTCATATTAGGAACATTCCCATTATTAGCCCCTGAACCCGCTCCCTCTTTAACTCTCGGTGCAGAGTTCCTCACTGTACTCCTCGTATTTCGGCTCATCGTTCTATCTGTAAAGAGAAAACGATTAACCATCTCCTTAGTGGTGCCAGTGCATTGCGACTTCATCCTTAGATATACTAATAGTATATATATAGTTTTGAAAACCAAAATATCACAATTACGCGCTCTCATATACGTATACTATCTCTCCCTGATATCTTCCCCTAGGTTAAACTACGCAACCTAGGCTCTGATACCAAGTGTGACGGCCGCCCCATACCATCAGACATTTCCCCGAAATGCACTGTGCCAATGCCCGACTAGCACGGGATGATCGTCAAAAGGGTTGAAACAATGATTGCCGAAGAACCTGTAGTATATCTCACAGCGCATGGAATAAAATATAATAATAACATAACTTGATACAAAACAGGCAAGATAGTACATAAGATGAAAACTAGACCATATCCATCAGAGTAGCGGAATCCAAAATACAGCTTCATAACCAATTGTTACAACTTTAAAATACTGTCTCTAAAAGAAAATAAAAGGTATACACTGCTAATGCCCGAAGCAATGACCATCAACAACACAGGGAGAATATATAAAGTACATGGAAGCCACCTGCTCGTCTCTGGACAGCTACTCATGCATAACAACCTAACCTGTCTCTAGTCTGCTCGTTTAGGAGCACCCAGAGTAATAAGAGGAAACATAAAACTCTAGGTCAGACGATAGTCTGATGTGAGCGATAAAAAATATATATAACTAAATAAAGCAATAACAAATAAAAAATCATACCTGACCTGGACCTGCAACCAAAGAGTTAGCACAATAAGATGTACAATACTCTAAGGTAACACTAACATAGAGTGTAAAATGGAAGTGTGTGTGTCATGGTGATAGCAAACTACCCTACTCCATTAACGCCTTGACTAAACCACTTTAGAGAAGGAGGACTCATACACCTCTTTGAATATAATAAAGGAAGGTTTCATGACTTTGGCCTAAACTAAGGAATAAACCTTCGGCATTGGCCTAGTCCTAACCACTTAAGACCCAAGCTAGATAAGAAGAAAATAAGCCACTTAAGAACTTCTTAAGGCAGGTAGTAAACATATGCATATGCACATATATAATAGTTATATATACACACACTTTAGACTTCTCACATTAAACCGACTTGTGACAGCCGCCCCGTACCATCAGACATTTCCCCAAAGTGCGTTGTGCCAATGACCAACTGGCACGGGACGATCGTCAAAAGGGTTGAAACAATGATTACCGAAGAACCTGTAGTATATCTCACAGCGCATGGAATAAAATATAATAATAACATAACTTGATATAAATCAGGCGAGACAGTACATAAAATGAAAACTAAACCATATCTATCAGAGTAACGAAATCCGAAATACAGCTTCATAACTGATTATTACAACTTTAAAATATTGTCTCTAAAGGAAGTAAAAGAGGTACACTACTAATGCCAGAAGCAGTGACCATCAATAACACAGGGAGAATATATAAAGTAGTTGGAAGCCTTCTGCTTGTCTCCGGACAGCTACTCATGCATAACCATCTAACTTGTCTCTAGTCTGCTCGTTTAGGAGCACCTAGAGTAATAAGAGAAAACATAAAACTATGGGTCAGACGAAAGTCTTGTGTAAGCGATAGTAAATTTATATCACTAAATAAAGAAATATCAGGTATAAATAATCTTACTTGACTTGGACCTGCAACCAAAGAGTTGGCATAACAAGATGTACAATACTCTAAGGTAACACTAACATTGAGTGTAAAATGGAAGTGTGTGTGTCATGGTGATATCAAACATCAAACATAACAATCATCCTCACATCTCTCACTAAGTGCGTAAAGCATACGATATCCACCGCTTTGATCACGAAATCCATTTGGGGCCATGACGGGTCCACACCGCCCTGGACTCCGTACAACTATTGTTATGACCACATCGCCCTAGTCTATAGTCAATAACCTTACCCAGTCCGTACTACCCTAGCTTTGGGTATAGGCCAATGAGTCCACACCGCCCTGGCTCTAGTTCATCTACATGCCCCCTCTCTCAATGGTGAACCAAAATTATAGATATCGATAACCCCTTTGCACATATCCCGTAGTAAATTCCAACTCTTGAAATTAACTCGTTGGTTCCCATCTGGATCCTAAGCGATAAACTTTCCGGTCGGACTTCCTTTGCATTTCGGGTTCTGGTCGGATTGAAGTTGATCTTCAGAAGGGTTCACGATCGTCGTCGCGTGGTGGACGTTCAAATCCTATTCGGTTTGGGGTCAGCCTCATGGTTCCGTTCATGGTCATCATCGTCTCGTGATCACCATCGGCTCGTGGTCACCATAGGGGTCGTGGTGACCATGGGGTTGTGGTCACCATGCGGTCGTGACCATAGGGGTCACCATTACCATCCAACTCGAGGTCACCATGGTGGTTCATGTCACCCTGGGGGTCACCATCACGAACGGAAATCCTGCAGTTCTTCCAACAAGCTAACTTCGCCAAACGACGACATTTGTAACACCCCGTATTTTAAGAAAACACTAAACTGACAAATTAAAGAATACTTAAATTTTAGAAGAATAATTAAGTAAAACGGGCTGTACCATTGCGTTCGTTTCGGAATTTTGTTTGGGATAGAGTACGAGTTTGCATAAAACAAACATCGTATGAAGAAGTTATGAAGCTTAGAAGATTAGAAGAGAAAGCAGAATTAAATTAATAAAATAATAATTAATATTCGAATTCAAACGCAGAAAACTGGGCGGTAAAAGTAGGTGGATGGTGCAGACCCATGTGTGGACCCCCTTATGGGGTGTCGACATAGGGGTCGACGCCCCTATTTCTGGGCAGAATTGAGTTTTCGTATGTAGACGCCCATTTCGACCCGATACGTTGACCAGAGGCTATAAATAAGACCCCATTCTCACTCTTTTTCTCACCTTCAACAATGGCGATGCCATGCTGCTACTCCAACTCAAACTAAATTAGATTTCTTCTTCAACAAATAAGATTAGATTCATATCTACATCAGCAATGCCTTATTATCTTCTTTTAGATCCAATCTCTGTGAGTCTATGTTACTTTCACATCTAATTAACTAATAAGTGATTATGATAGGGTTGTGAATTGGATCTAAGTATATGCGTGTGATTAAGTTGAATCATATCAGATCTGTTATTTGTTGTATATCAGATTCATGATGTCATCATATGCCTATTTGATCTATTTTATTGTTCTTATGCCTATTTATTTATCTATGCCAGTTTTGATTCTCTTCCGTTCCTCTTTCCCTTTTTATTTTTTTAGACTAGGCTACCTTCGAGCCTAGGCCAATCTCGTTGAGATATGCGTACGAATAACGTTGGGATGATTGGGGAAAAGTTTAGGAAATATTTAATTAAATGTAATTGGGCATAAATTATTGATAATTATGGAAAATTGGTTCGGGCATAATTGGGCATAACTTATGTATGGGATTATAGGCATAAATTGGATTGGGATTTATAGGTAATTGGAATTCACTATAATCCACGAATTGAATTTTGGCATGAATTAATGAAAAGATGAATATACGCCTAAGACACGAGGTTAGATTCGGATGCGGTAGAAGTCTGCCCGGAACCGCCCGGCATATCCAGCAACCGCAAATGGTAATCTAATGTGAGAGGTCTTGGGTGGGAAATTGGACACGTAATGGTGCGAAGACACGAGGTTAGATTCAGATGCGGTAGAAGTCTGCCCGGAACCGCCCGGCATATCCAGCAACTGCAAACGGTAATCTAATGTGAGAGGTCTTACGCGTTTACGGATATAATAAATAATAATGAGCACTTAACCACGACGACACATGTATGGTTGATATGGATATAATAAAGGGGTTAAGTGGGTAACATGGGTGGCATGGATAATATAAATTGAATAGAACACTTAACCAAGATGACACATGTAGAAAGACATAGATATAATAAAGGCATTAAGTGGGTAACATGAGTAGCATGGATAACTTAAATTGGTTAGAACGCTTAACCACGATGGCACATGTGGGAAGACATGGATGTAATTAAAGGGGGTTAAGTGGGAAATCCTAGTAGCGGGGACCAAGCTTAGGAGGCTAGCTTGTGTCATGTGTGTGGACCCTTTTCAATCAGTAAACCCGTATTGGTATCTAGGAAGCACTCTAGGTCGAGGAAGGGGCATGCTTACTGAATTGATTGTAAGAGGTCAAAAGAGTAAGACGATGGCAGCGCAGGTCCAACGGAGTCATGTGTGTGCATGGTTCCGGGTTAGGAGGTAAGGCGTTGTGGCATCGGTAGATATAAGCTATGCAATTCAGTTGTATCGGGGTTGCCACCTTAGGGAATGATACACCCTGCTATGGGGCCAGCACAGGCATCTACGAGTTAGGGAGCCGATCGAACGAGAAGGGTAGTTGGGTACGTCTAGTTGGGTTAGGAGCACGTTGGCTACCTATGGATGGCAGTAGAGTACACAGAAAACTATCATTATTCTATCTAGTTAAGCGGGGATCATTATGTAGTCGGAAACTAGTATGGTGCAGAGGAATACTTTTGTGAGAGGCTAGAAGCGCAACCGATATTCTATCATGCTTATCTTGTTTATCTTGTTATACCTTCTTCATGATACAGTCATCTCTTATATTTGGTTTATACTCTTTTCATGTTGCTTTTACTTATTATATGTTAAAGTCACTGGACTTGCCAGACTTTATGTTTGACCCTTTTTATTTCGCCTCTTTTCTTTCCTTTTTCCCCCCTAGGTCCTCAGGGTGGGAATACTAGAGCTTGATCTGGATTTCTCTCTTCTTGAAGTGCTTGAAGTGCTTGAAGTATTGCTTGGCTTTGTTTCTCCTTATTTATGGCATTTTCTATTGGGGATTATGGTTTTAAAATTGTACTCTGATGGCTTTTGTACAAGACTGATATTTGTGTACTTGTGTTTTGATATTATGGATTTGAAGATGTAACCAAATTTTAGTTTAAACAAATGTTATTTCTACTCACAGTGATTGGGGCAAAGGAAATAACACTGATTTGAACGTTGTAAACGTTGTTCTTCAATCCTACTGCAGACCTATATAAGAGAATCCTATATATTTAAGTCTCATATATAAATTATAGAAATTCCAGAATAAAATCTAAATAGAAATATATTAGAAAAGAAATAGATTAAGGGTAGAAGAAGAAACCTATTTCAACCTAATTTTTGGAATATAAGTAGTAGAATGGAGACACATGGAATGAGAGGGTTTTGGGAATTGTAAGGTGAATGAGGTGGTAATTATAGGAGTGTAAATGAATGGTAACTGTTAGATTAATATAGATTAATCTAAGGTGTCCATTTTCTATAAAACCAACCTAAACACCAACCCAAACCACTCGCACTAGACCTGGGCCGCACCAGGCGGTCGACACCACCCATGAAGGGCGGTCGACCCCTATGTGTCGTCCACTAGGGCGAAAATGCCCAGTGCGCCTGGTGGCGTGTGTTTTTAGTTAATTATATTATTAATTTCCTTATATTACAAATTGCTTTTCTTATGTGATATATTTTTTGTCCCCTGGTTCTTATCTGTTAGTTTGAATTCCAAATTCACCTAAGGGAATGTTTAATTATTCTAATTATGCTATTATATCCCTTAGATATTTATATATATTATAAATTCAAAAGCATACATGTACGCATGTACCGTACGATTTCAATTTATTATTATTTCTTTATGCATACTCCATTTTTAACTTATTATATATGAAAACGTATCAGAATTTCGTCACGAATCCAAATATAATAGTTTCGTGAACAAATTTCTATTTGTCCAAAATTCTCAATTTTCCACTATTTTATATTTATTGTTTATTTAATTCATTAAATTTGTTGGTCTATTTGGTATATTTTTACGGGGTGTTGCATTCTCCCCACCTTAAAAATAGATCTCGTCCTGAAATCTGTTTGAAGGGGAAAAAACACAACTTGCTTTAAGCATCCATGTTATTCACCATATTATTTTTAATTCATCCACAAACCTCCATGACTCGCAATGATTATAAACTGCAGACTTACTAAAGTGAGCTCAATCCTAGCGTGTTTGTGAAATAAATGATGCAGTATGTATGCAAAACAACCTAATGTGCATATATTTTTATGTGAGTGCGCTGTTCAATTGTGTTGCATCCATTTTCCTAGCATCCACAAAGTATCCATAAACGTAACTTGGAAGGAAAAATAACTCAAAAAAAGCTCTGGTTGGGTCTGTCTCATTTTATCCTTGGTATCATAAATGCTTTCCGCAGGGTCATCTCCCAATTGTACTCGGACAAGGCGAATGGCCTTATTGTGGAGTCTTCTGATTCTATGCTCTATAATCTTTGCAATGGCATGGGGAACCCTAGACTGCAACCTGAGGCTCCCTATTTCCCCAATCTTGTTAAGATCAAGTCTGATAATAGAATTAGGAAGGCATTTCCTTAGATGAGATACATGAAAAACGTTATGGATCCCCGATAGGCGCTCTGGGAAATCTACTTGATAAGCCAAAGATCCTATCCTCTCGATAAATTGAAAAGGCCCAATAAATTTGGGAGTCAACTTCCCAGTCTTCCCAAACAGGACAATCTTCTTGAGAGCGGAAACCTTTACAAATACCAAGTCTCCTACACTGAACTGAATTTCCCTCCTCCTCTTATTTGCATATGATTTCTAACGGTCTTAGGATGCTCTCATCCTCTGCCTAATCAACAAAATATTCTCCGTAGAATCACGGACGATGTCTGGTCCATGAAGAACCTTATCGGTAGTTTCCCACCAACATGTTGGCGATTTGCATGGTTGCCTTTAAATCGATTCAAAAGGGGTCATACTAATTGTTGCTTGAAAACTGTTGTTATACACAAACTCCACAAGCGACAAGTGTTCCTCCCAAACTCCTCTAAGGTCGATAATCCAGGCTCTAAGCAAATCTTTGAGGATCCGATTGGTTCTTTCTATCTAGCCATCGGCCTGTGAGTGATAGGTTGTACCTAAGTTGAGCGTTGTCCCTAACCCTGCTTGTAAACTTCTCCAAAACTCACTTGTTAATAGGGGGTTTCGATCGCTAACTATACTTGATGGAATGTCGTGCAACCAAACTATTTCCCTGACATACAACTGGGTTAATGAAGTCGTGGTCCTATTCTTCTTGACTGGTATAAAGTGAGCACTCTTGGTCAAATGGTTCACCATGACCCAAATAGCCTCGTTTCCTCTCTGACTCCTTGGGAGCCCATCAACAAAATCAATGGAAATATGCTTCCATTTTCACATGAAAACTTCTAAATGTAACAGTAATCCTCCAGGCCTTCATTTCCCCATTTTAACTTTTTGGCATGTTAGACACTTGGCCACAAACTCAGCTATCTCTCTTTTTATCCCTTCCCAATGGAAATTTCTCTTCATATCCTTATACATTTTGTCTCCACCAGGGTGTATGGTCATCCTCGGCCTATGGCACTCCTATAAAATTTCCTTCCTCAACTCCTCATCCTTAGGGACACGAAGTCGCTCGTCCTAAGCAAACTCCCATCGTCACTAAGAGAATATATAAGTAAATGAGGAAAGATCTCCTTTTCTCCACTTTCTCCTTCAAGTTTCTTATCACTTCATCAAGATCTTGCATACTCGGAATCCTTTCCCTTAGAGCGGGTCTAACTAGCATAATTCCTAGAAACCTACTAGAAGCTACAGGTGGTGGTTGCAAGTTAAAGTAAGAGAGAAACTCCAACTGTTTTCATTTCAAAATTGCATTCAAAGATTTATGCCTTCTACTTAATGCATTTGCTATGGCCTTCCCATTCCTTGTGGTATACTGGATCATGAAATCAAAAGAGGCAATGTACTCCAAGAAAATACCAAGTTCTTCTTCGTTAGTTGAGTTAAAGGGATAACAATCTTTGTGAAGTCCTGAATAAACTTTCGGTAATATCCTGCTAACTCAAGAAAGCTTCTTACCTTTGTAGTGTTATGAGGTACTTTCCATTCATTAATTACCTCGATCTTCGTGGGGTCAACTGCCGAACCTTTACCTGACACAATATGCCCCAAAAATCTAACTTCTTCTATAACAATCTGAATATCGACAGACCGAATTTTCCTCAAAATTCCAATCTACCAAAGCTCGAGTTGGTATGTCTGGTATCCCGCATAAAAGACAGAGATAATAAATATATCAGAGCTCAGTAAACATCACACAGTGGAATGTATAAAATATAATGTAATCAAATACAGCCTTAACAAAGTGATAATATTGCCAAGCCAGTATCAAAAGCTATTATATCTCAGTCATAAACCTAACCTGCGAATATGTTATGAGGAGAGGGGAAGAACACAAAGTTCTGGTGATTGGAAAATTATACATTCTGAAATAACCCTATATATACTATTCAGTTATGTTGTCTTTTTATTTATTAGGTTGATTAGGTTAACAACACTCAAGGACCAATACTCACGTCGTACCCATCTACTTCCCTGTAGATTAACCAAATATATATATATATATAGCTATCCCCAGTATATCAAGGTACTTCCCATAGTACCCTCCTCGCACGATCTCCGCCGTCATACCATGGAAGCATATGCAACTCTCATCCTACGCCGAACGACGTACAAAAATTCATATTACTATGCCAGGTTGCCGCACAGAACCACCATCGTTATGCTATGCAAGCGTACAGATCATCATATTCGAACTCCTTGGTCAAGCCAAGTCTCAACACAGAGTAATGCCCTCTCGTCTACGATACACCACCCGATGCGTGTACCTAGACTCTCACACGTACGTACTGTCTACTGTACCCTGAGTTCCATATGTACGGAACTCGGTCGGGAGCTTTCCATATCTGTGTGGGTTTGCTCAAAGGACCTATAACACAAATATCCAGAATATGGTCTACATTTTCTTTGTGGCTATGGTCCCACCCCGATCAATCCCTCAACTAGTGAAAGACTACATCAAGAGCTAAGTGACGTGCCCCTAGCAAACAATCTATCATCCAATTTGGCGTGTCCCGCAACCAAAGTCTCAATAGTGAAAGATCGATGGTCTCTTGGTTTAGCTCTAGTATTTGTACATCCCACAGACTACCGATGACCGGTACCCCGTGATTACTATCCTTAAATTTGGTCTTGACCAGCCTCCCTTGAGGAAAACCGCCGAATCACCCAACGCCATCCGCTACAGCCTTCTGACAGCCAAACTACCATTGTAGTCAAGGTATACTCACGGATGGTACCACACAGACCAAACCTTTGCGAGTACAGCCTGAGTGTGAACCGCAACAGAGGACCACCACGGAGTACCCTACCACGTCCCTTGGAAGCCGCGTTCTTCCCTTCAGTCCCGCAAAGCAAACCAACAGAATAATTAGATGGACGTGCTCCTCTCATGCCTCCAGACACCACGATGATCTACCCCGTTGGGTTTTTCACCTTCTTACATGCGGTCTGGTCCAAGCGCATCACACTAACGTGTTATTAGATCCTACGTCTAATATTTTAATCAGACGCTTGTCGTATGTCACCATGTTTCTAATTAACTTGATTATTTCTTATTTCACTGTTATCTCAGGTTACCAGATTCATTAGCACATAGCTAGTTACTTACTTACTTTATTCAGTCTTATGCTGCCGGATTGGGCTTCCGCTTATTATTGATTTCCTTTACTAGACTTCATATTTTCCATTTATAGGTCTACCACTAATAGTAAGCCTACTTCATTCTTTATTATTTAACTATAAGCTTGTTATCACAACCTCTTGTTGTTATTAACTTAGTTCTCTTAACAAAGATTTATTAATAAGTTTTCTTCTCGTTCATTATAGCTTATGTTATAATTCTCACTTGTTCCTCGAACAAGTCCACCAATTATCTTCTATTCTTATTCTCGTAGTTGATCATAAGAAAACTGATAAGGTGCATGAAATGTTTTCCTTAAAGAAATAGGAATATACATGATGGTAAGATATGAAAGATTACAACGATAAAAGAATTGGAATGAATGGGGAATTAACCTACTATAGAAAGATATAATGATCTATTTCTATAACACACACTGACCTAGATCCATAGCTGCAAGCTAATTCTTTTATTTTAATTGTGACTTCTCTTACAACTACGTTCTCAAAAGTAAGTTGTTTATTGAAATATATCACTTTTCCCAAATCCAATTAACTCAGTCCACTATATACCTTCTTTTCTTATTTTCTGAGTTAGATATTTAATCCCTGTTTCATAAATTATTCATAATTACTGCAGTATCCTTTTAACCCAAAATAGGCATGACAATTCTTAAGATCATGTTCACATTTTAATTCAGGCTCCATAATTACAGTATTACAGTAATTTCTCAATTTAAACAGAAGACCTAATATAGCTAGGATTTATACAACAGTTATGTTTTCAACGTATTACAAACCGGTTTAACAGTCAATTTCCACAATTTTTAATTGTTTAACATATTACAGATTACGAGGAATGAAAACGATAGATATACCGTTATCAAAAGTTATAATTTAAATCCACTCACCCAACAACTTTCCAATTCTTGAATCTGATCCAGATTTTTATTCTGTGGCCTTCCTAACTGAATCTATTATTAAAATAACCACAGGTTCACAAATCTGATACTAAAAGTAGAGGGAAAGAAAGAGAGAAATCTAAATAAATCAGATTCAAGAACTTACCTCACGTTGATCAGAAATCTGAACACCTATGTTGTATATTTACATCCTTTATCTTCGAATCCTGAATCAGAACCCCTAAGAACTAATATTCTAATTTCTGAAAGATTTCGAAAAGAAAGAAAATGGCAGAGCCTTAGCAGTGTCTCAGAAAATACGAGTTTAAAGCTAAACCATGCTAGCCTATTTATAGTTGTATAAAAAAGTCTGTTCCATCGGATTTAACCACATAAAATCCAAACTGTATAATTCAGAAACACACGTCATCTAAAAACAGATCAAACCCCGAGTTGGTCGACCCCTGTGTCGACCCGCCTTAGATGTGGGTCGACCCCTAGGTCGACACATGGGTTGACCCATGTGAAACCTGGGCTGATCCATCCAGGGTCTGAACGTGTTCTTTCTGTCTGGCCATCGGCCTGTGAGTGATAGGTTGTACCTAAGTTGAGCGTTGTCCCTAACCCTGCTTGTAAACTTCTCCAAAGCTCACTTGTGAATAGGGGGTTTTGATCGCTAACTATACTTGATGGAACGTCGTGCAACCTAACTATTTCCCTAACATACAACTGGGTTAATGAAGCCGCAGTCCTATTCTTCTTGACTGGTATAAGGTGAGCACTCTTGGTCAAACTGTCCACCATGAACCAAATAGACCCGTTTCCTCTCTGACTCCTTGGAAGCCCATCAACAAAATCCATGGAAATATGCTCCCATTTGCACATGAAAGCTTCTAAAGGTAACCGTAATCCTCCAGGCCTTCCTTTCCACGTTTTAACTTTTTGGCATGTTAGACACTTGGCCACAAACACAGCTATCTCTCTTTTCATCCCATCCCAGTGGAAATTTCTCTTCATATCCTTATACATTTTGTCTCCACCAGGGTGTATGGTCATCCACGGCCTATGGCACTCCTCTAAAATTTCCTTTCTCAACTCCTCATCCTTAGGGACACGAAGTCGCTCGTCCCTAAGCAAACTCCCATCGTCACTAAGAGAATATCTAAGTAAATGAGGAAATATCTCCTTTTCTCCACTTTCTCCTTCAAGTTTCTTATCACTTCATCAATATCTTTCATACTCTGAATCCTTTCCCTTAGAGAGGGTCTAACTAGCATAATTCGTAGAAACCTACTAGAAGCTACAGTGGTGGTTGCAAGTTAAAGTAGGAGAGAAACTCCAACTGTTTTCATTTCAAAATTGCATTCAAAGATTTATGCCTTCTACTTAATGCATTTGCTACGGCCTTCCCATTCCTTGTGGTATACTGGATCATGAAATCAAAAGAGGCAATGTACTCCAAGAAAATACCAAGTTCTTCTTCGTTAGTTGAGTTAATGGGGTAACAATCTTTGCGAAATCCTGAATAAACTTTCGGTAATATCCTGCTAACTCAATAAAAGCTTCTTACCTCTGTAGTGTTACGAGGTACTTTCCATTCATTAATTACCTCGATCTTCGTGGGTCAACTGCCGAACCTTTACCTGACACAATATGCCCCAAAAATCTAACTTCTTCTATAACAATCTGAATTTCGATAGACCGAATTTTCCTCAAAATTCCAATCTATCGAAGCTCGAGTTGGCTTGTCTGGTATCCCACAGAAAAGACATAGATATTAAATATATCAGAGCTCAGTAAACACCACACGACGGAATGTATAAAATATAATGTAATCAAATACAGCCTTACCAAAGTGATAATATTGCCAAGCCAGTATCCAAAGCTATTATATCTCAGTCATAAACCTAACCTGCGAGTGTGTTATGAGGAGAGGGTAAGAACAAAAAGTTCTAGTAACTGGAAAATCATACATTCTGAAATATCCCTACATATACTATTCAGTCATGTTTTCTTTTTATTTATTAGGTTGATTGGGTTAACAACACTCAAGGCCCAATACTCACGTCATACCCATCTACTTCCCTGTAGATTAACCTAATATATATATATACCTATCCCCAATATTTCAAGGTACTTCCCATAGTACCCTCCTCGCACGGTCCCCGCCGTCGCGCCATGGAAGATATGCAACTCTCATCCTACGCCGAACGATGTACGAAAATTCAGATTACTACGCCAGGTTGCCGCACAGAACCACCATCGTTATGCTATGCAAGCGTACAGATCATCATATCCGAACTCCTCGGTCAAGTCAAGTCTCAACACAGATTAATGCTCTCTCTTCTACGATACACCACCCGATGCGTGTACCTAGACTCTCACACGTGCGTATTATTTACTGTACCCTGAGTTTCGTAATAGGGCTGCATCCAATGCACGGAACTCAGTCTGGAGCTTTCCATATCTGTATGGGTTCGCTCAAAGGACCTATAGCACAAATATCTGGAATATGGTCTTCATTTTCTCTATGGCTATGGTCCCACCCCGATCCCTCCCTCAGCTAGTGAAAGAATACATCAAGAGCTAAGTGACTTGCCCCTAGCAAACAATCTATCATCCAATTTGGCGTGTCCCGCAATCAAAGTCCCGATAGTGAAAGATCGATGGTCTCTTGGTTTAGCTCTAGTATTTCTACATCCCACTGACTACCGATGACAGGTACCCGACGATTACTATCCTTAAATTTGGTCCTGACCAGCCTATCTCGAGGAAAACCACCGAATCACCCAACGCCATACGCTACAGCCTTCTGACTGCCAAACTACCATTGTAGTCAAGGTATACTCATCGGGTTGTACCGCACAGAACAAACCTTTGCAAGTACAGCCTGAGTGTGAACCGTAATAGAGGACCACCACAGAGTACCCAACCACGTCCCTCGGAAGCCGCGTTCTTCCCTTCAATCCCGGAAAGCAAGACAATAGAACAATTAGATGGACGTGCTCCTCCTATGCCTCCAGACACCACGATGATCTACCCCGTTGGGTTTTTCACCTTCGTACGTGCGGTGTGGTCCAAGCGGATGACACTAACGTGTTATTAGATCCTACATCTAATATTTTAATCAGACGCTTGTCGTATCTCATCATGTTTCTAATTATCTTGATTATTTCTTATTTCACTGTTATCTCAGGTTACCAGTTTCATTAGCACACAACTTGTTACTTACTTTATTCAGTCTTATGCCGTCGGGGCGGGCTTCCGCTTATTATTGATCTCCTTTACTAGACTTCATATTTTCCATTTAAAAGTCTACCACTAATAATAAGCCTACTTCATTCTTTATTATTTAACTATAAGCTTGTTATCAAAACCTCTTGTTGTTATGTACTTATCAACTTAGTTCTCCTAACTAAGATTTATTAATAAGTTTCCTTCTCGTTCATTATAACTTATGTTATAATTCTCACTTGTCCCTCGAACAAGTCTACCTATTATCTTCTATTCTTATTCTCATAGTTGATCATAAGAGAACTGATAAGGTGCGTGAAATGTTTTCCTTAAATAAATAGGAATATACATGATTGTAAGATATGAAAGATTACAATGGTAAAAGAATTGGAATGAATGGGGAATTAACCTATTACAGAAAGATATAATGATCTATTTCTATAACGCACACTAACCTAGATCCGTAGTTGCAAGCTAATTCTTTTATTTTCATTGTGACTTTTCTTACAACTACGTTCCCAAAAGTAAGTTGTTTATGGAAATATATCACTTTTCCCAAATCTGACTGACTCAGTCCACTATATACCTTCTTTTCTTATTTTCCGAGTTAGATATTTAATCCCTGTTTCATAAATTATTCATAATTACTTCAATATCCTTTTAACCCAAAATAGGCAAGACAATTCTTAAGATCATGTTCAAATTTTGATTCAGGTTACATAATTACAGTATTACAGTAATTTCTCAATTTAAACAGAAGACCTAATATAGTTAAGATTCATACAATAGTAATGTTTTCAATGTATTACAAATAGGTTTAACAGTCAATTTCCACAATTTCCAATTGTTTAACATATTACATATTACGAGGAATGAAAACAATAGATATACCGTTATCAACATGTATAATTTAAATCCACTCACTCAACAACTTTCCAATTCTTGAATATGATCCGTATTTTTTATTATGTGGCCTTCCTAACTGAATCTATTATTAAAATAATCACGGGATCACAAATCTGATACTAAAAGAAGAGGGAAAGAAAGAGAGAAATCTAAATAAATCAGATTCAAGAACTTACCTCACGTTGACCAGAAATCTAAACACCTATGTTGTAGATTTACATTCTTTATCTTCAAATCTTGAATCAAAACCCCTAAGAAATAATATTCTAATTTTTGAAAGTTTTCGAAAAGAAAGAAAATGGCAGAGCCTTAGTAGTGTCTTAGAAAATATGAGTTTAAAGCTAGACCATGCTAGCCTATTTATAGTTGTACAAGAAAGTCTGGTCCATCGGATTTAACCACATAAAATCCAAACTGTATAATTCATAAAAACAGGTCATCTAAAAACAGATCAAACCCCGAGTGGGTCGACCCCTGTGTCGGCCCGCCTTAGAGGTGGGTCGACCCCAAGGTCGGCACATGGGTCGACACACGTGAAACCTGGGCTGATCCATCCTGGGTCTAAACATGTTTTCCCATCCCATTTTAATTCTATTTTAATGTTAATTAATAACGTTTAATTTCTTGCTTAATATAACACACCTGTTTTATAATATTCCCATCATAACTTATCATTGTTTAAATTTCGAATTTGCGCGTATCTATATGCATATAGTCCCTTGATTGTTAATTTATTAATAACTTTTGCATATGCTCCATTTTGGACATGCCATATACCAAAACGAATCAGAAAATTGCCACGAACACAATGGTATATGTTTCGGGGTTAAATTATGAAACTATAATTTAATGATATTTTCATTTTATTATTAATATAAAATACAGGGTGCTACATTCTCCCCTCCTTAGGAAATTTCGTCCCCGAAATTTGATAATGATGGAGTGATGTTCTTCCTCGTATATATTGCAACCATTATGTGTTCATCCAATTTTTCAACCATTTGTGTATTTATGCAAGGTGTAACACATACGATAATATATGAACGTAAAGAACGCCTAAGCGGTAGCTCCTATATGAATGCGAATTTTCTTGAAAATATTTTGAAAACATGATGCACACATCCTAAATATACAAATTTCTATATGAATGCAACATTTTTGAAAATCAAAAATACCTTTTTCAACCTAGATTTCTAACACTCTTGCAAGGCAAGAGCATTGTTCACCCACTTTTTGCATGCAAAACCCTAACAACCAATTTTACAAATTTCTAATTTCAGAAAAAATAAATTTTTTGAATCTTTGTTCTTCGTAATACATTAGGGGAAACTTTGTTTATTATTATTATCTTAGAATCTTAGTTTTCCGTCTGCTACTCAATTATAATTATAATGATTTTAACAAGAACTTTCTTACTAAAAGAAAAGTTTCTAACATAAGATAATACATCACTACAACAAGAAACAAGTTCAAAGCACAAGTTCTACTACAGAAGTCAAAAATAAAGATAGTCAAATCCTAAAATAAGGAGTCCAACAAGCAGCAACTCTAACAACCAGCTATCCCTGGAATGGAGGCCAGGGGCTCTGCCCGAAGGTATCACGGATAAAAGAATCCAACCCACCTAGACACTCCTCCTGGCACCTAGGACTATCCCTAGCCTCCAAATGCATATCTTGCATATCTAACTGTAGTTGCTCAAACCACTGCTGGGCGGCATAAATATCCTGCAGGGTCTGATGCTGGGTTTGTGCAAAATCTACATAAGTGTGTGCCATGTCTTGCTGTCCAAGCAAGATATCCCGATACTGTCTAGCCAACTGGCTCTGCCTCTCAGAGATGGTCCTAACCTCTGCCCTTAAATCCCATGGCCCTTCTGATGGCCATGAGTCCCACTAAGATGACGGGGAAGACCCGACGCCTCAACAGTGTTGCCCTGCTCCCTGATGCTCGTATCCTTCTTGAGGATTAAAATACTGATACTGCCTTTGTCCCTCATCCTGAGAAAACTGTTCTCCAAACCTCGCCTCTGGCTGATATCCGACCACTGCCCCATATGGAATACCGACTGGGCCAAGCTAGTGCTCTCCCTGGTCCTGGTGACCTACATCCTCAGCACTTCTACCCTCAAACTATCCCTTTCCATTACTACCCTCAAACCCACCACCACCAAACTCATCATCCTCGTCATGCTCCATCGACCGCACCTCCTCGTGTAACTGATCCAACTCAATACGCATCCCAGTCAAGGTGGATGCATCAATAAGAGGGTGGGACACTGTGATGTAACTCTCATTCCCTAAAGGGATCTCAGCCTGACTGAACACTACTGTCCAAAGATGTCCAAAAGGGATAGTAGACTGCCTCGTATCAAGAGAAGTAGCAAAGTGATCCATAATCTCTATAGCCCAGTTAACTTCAATCCCAGCAAAAATGGCGTAAGTAGCCTGCCTAACTATGGTAGTGACCATGTCAAAGCTGCCTGTCCGAGTAGTCAGGTTGTATTTCAAAACGCGTATAACCACCCTAGCCAATGGGAGCAAACACGCCATCCCCCATGCCCTATGCTCCACATCCACAAAAATCTTACCCAATGCATCCATACTAGTCATCTCTACCTCGTCTAAATGCACTGCCTCTCCACTAATGTCAAGCATCTCTCCAAACTGCCTCTCAGTGAAAATAATATGTGTCCCCTTCACCTCAGACTGAAAGACTGCCTTTCCATTCTCCTCTCTATAATCTAAATTCGCATAAAAAATATGAACTAACTTTGGATAAGTTGTCCGCTCCACTGTATTGTGGTCGAGAATAACATATAGCCCCGTAGTATGAAATAGCTACTCCAAAGGGGTGCCAATGAAATCTACAAACTTGATTGGTTACCCAAGAAAAATCTGATGCCCCGTAGACATCACATATGCCTCCACTATACTTCTTCGATTGCGATACCAAGCGATCTCTTGTGTGTTTAATTGAGGAAATTGGGCGGCTAAAGAGGGTCATGGTTGCATAGAGAATTTTCTTCAAATTTGTGAGAAAGATGCATAGACCTGGATATAGATGGTCGAAGGCTTCGATTTGGTACCAAGTTTACAAGAAACAGTGGAGTTTTGGAGCGGTGGCGGCAGGTGCAAGGGTTGGGGAATGGGTTTCGCTGGTCTCGATGGGAGGAAGAAATAAAGCGATGAAGCCGAAGGCTTCGTTGCTTTATTTCAGCGAACTGAATGTATGTGAGTTGACCTACCTTCACGATGTGTCGACCCCTGGGTCGACCCACCCTCAGGGTGTGTCGACCCATAGGTCGACCCACCAATTGTTTTTTTTGTTTTTTCGCTTTATTTCTCAACGATGATTAAGCTCCACAATATAAAAAGGGTGGTCGACTGTCTGCTTTACCTTTTCGAACGTTTTCCTTAGTTGTACCGTTGTTTCCAATGATTACTTAAAATCCATTCATTTTCCCGACAGTTTCTTTGGAACTGATTTTCCATTATTTTCTTTTTTCCCCCTTTTTTTACACTTACTCAACCAAACTGCTAAAGGGTTCAATTTCCTTATATTTCCTTTACCTTTTTCTGTAGTGTACAAGTTTTGACATCTCACAACTTCTTCGCCAATCAACTTCTTCCTTGTTTTAAAATATATATAACCATATATACTATTCTTACTATATAAGAATATACAAGTACGTACTCTCACTATTTATATAGGAATCCTAAACCTAAGCTCTAATACCAGATATAACAACCTCAATTTAGACAGACCATATTTTTCTAAAAATTCTAATCTACCGAAGCTCGAGTTGGCTTGTATGGTATCCTACAGAAAAGACAGAGATAATAAATATATTAGAGCTCAGTAAACATCTCACAACGGAATAGATAAAATATAATATAATCAAATATAGCCTTACCAAAATGATAATACTGCCTAGCCAGTATCCAAAGTTATTATATCTCTGCCATAAACCTAACATGCGAGTGTGTTATGAGGAGGGAGTTAGAACATAAAGTCATGGTGACAGGACAAATTATACATTCTGAAATAACCCTACATATAGCGTTCAGTTATGTTTTATTTTTATTTATTAGGTTGATTGGGTTAACAACACTAAGGGCCCAATACTCACGTCGTACCCATCTACTTCCCAGTAGATAGCCTTATATATATAAATATTAATAGCTACCCTGAATATATCAAGGTACTTCTCAAGTACCCTCCTCGCATGGTCTTCGCCATCATGCCATGGAAGCATATGCAACTCTCATCCTATGACGAACGACGTAAGGAAATTCAGATTACTACGCCACTTTGCCGCATAGAACCACCATCGCTATGCTATGCAAGCATACAGATCGTCTTATCCAAACTCCTCGATCAAGACAAGTCTCAACACGGAGCAATTCCCTCTTGTCTACGATACACCACCCGGTGCGTGTACCTAGACCCTCACACGTACGTATTGTCTACTGTACCCCGAGTTCTGTTATAGGTTTTGCATCCAATGCACAAAACTCGGTCGGGAGCTTTCCATATTTGTATGGGTCCGCTCAAAGGACCTATGTTACAGATATCCATAATACGATCTGCATTTTCTCGGTGGCTATGGTCCTACCCTGACCCCTCCCTCAACTGGTGAAAGACTAAATCAAGAGCTAAGTGGCGTGCTGAAATGACCTGAAACCTCCCTTATGGGAAATCACGGATTGAACTGAGAACAAGCCGAATCAGAACACAAACAGAAGAACATTTCATTGCTTATTACAACAATTTCGTCATAATACAAGAATATACAGAGTATGAATAAATACTATACATCATAAAAATATCAAAGATTAAATACATTACTGCAGCGGAAAACAATACAATACACAACTGAAAGAGATATATGGATACAGAGCTTTCCGGATATCGTTCCAGCTGTAAATCAGGATCCTGTGAATATAAATCTGCAAAACCAAAACTACTAGTTGCCCGTGCGGAAAATAAGGGCACCCAGAGTTTAGGTTAAAACAATAAACTCCAGGTCAGTCATGTGACTGGTGTGAGAACTAAAACAGTTATTAATCTTTATTTTAAAGTTAGGTAAATCAAGGTACCACGCCGTATAACACGGAACGGGTTTCCTCCCAGGAATACCAGTGCATAAAACAACAGCGCAATGCTAAATAAAGAACAATGAAGCTATTATAAGACCCAGGTCCCATCACACAATGCAACACAAGCCGAAGGATAGGGTTTTACCTTATAATAGCCAAAGAATGCTTAATACGTTAAAACAAATCATTTGATACTATTATAAATGCATAGTGTATAAAACAACTTCAAATATAAATGTATCAATCCTAGGCGGCATGGGTACCATATATCATGTCGCCATACTAGGCTCTACAATCAAAACCGCAAATGTTACGTATTGGAAGTTGGATTTCCATCTGTGAACCGAGGCAAAAGATAGTCCTCACCGAATTCGAGACTGCCTAGCCCGAGTCTCAGGCAAGTACTCAGTCAAGCCTTTGGATCGTCAGGGCCGGTCCACTGATGTGGATTAAAATGCCTGAACACTGCGTTTCCCCGCCCTTTGGGACGTAAATGAGCCAAATGACTCCATCGGCTCCACACAATCACCGATATATCCGAGGCGCCTCGCAACAGCAACAACCACACAGGTGAAAATAATATAAATGTCAGGGCTGGTAGGTCACTGACACCACCCTAGCTAGAAGGAAACACATGCACTCCCTGATGTCCTCTCCCGTTTCTGGTTCACAACCGGGGTGTGAGGCTCGCGAATTAACGCTACACAAAGCTATGCCACACAGGCCGTGCTTTGATCATCAACCACAAGACTCTGCTTGTCAATAGAAGGGTTAATCATTTGCATCTTAGCATGCAACACAGGCAAACCACTCCATGCAACTGATATCCATCAATCACACAGAATGATATCCAATGTCAGACACACAGTCCATTTACGATTCCGTTCTGGGTCTGAACGAAACCGGAGGCACCTTGTACCTCGCATATCCATCGATCTCCAAGTACGTCTGGACGACCACCAACTGATTCCCTCCTCTTGGGTGTACAGCCCAATCAAGATCATCAGTAATCACCCAAACGACGTGAAGACCTCCGGTCTTCGACCACCGTCTTCATCCTCGACACCACGTCGAATCAGTTATTCAGAATGGGATAAACCCGATCTTTCTGAATAACTCGCGTATATAATAAACAATTGTTACACAAACACAACATACGCCTCATTCCAGTTCAGAATATTCTTTTATTCAAATATTCTTATACTTTGGGAAAGGTCCCCATTAATTTTATCAAAGATAAATTCTTTAAATTTATTCATTAATCTTCTTTTGAATATCAATTCGAACTAGTCGGGATTAGTGAACCACACCGAAGTAATCATTTATTTAATTTCCCAATCCCAACCTATTCATCCCATGAAGTAAAACTGGCCATACTTCATATCTAACATCACGGTGTTATCGGTAAATTCAATTACCATTTCACGTTCAAATCTAATTAAAGATTTAACTATCGCCTGGAGCAAAATTGGTGATACTCCTTTCTCGATCATTTCAATCTAATTAAAGATTCATTAAAACTCCACTTGGTTTTAATCTTCCCAAAAATCAATATCAATGATTGTTTAACTTGGGAAATCATATCCTTTCTTTAACTGGGTTAAAGAACCAATGTCACTTAAAACACGATTCACTATAAACTCAAAATCACATTCTATTTCAATTCCAATTAAATATTATTTAATTGGTATACTTCATTAAATCTAAATAAAAATATTTAATCTTTTTCTCAACTGGGTTAAAGAATAGTGTTAATGATGACACCATTCACAACAAACCCAAATCCCATTTCAAATCCACTTTATTTATTTTAAAAATAAATGGGATTATAATTTTAGTTCAAAACTAGTTCATTTCGATAAAAATATATTTTTATCTTTTCAAATTTGGAATTTTTCATCTCAATTCTTCCTAAATCATTTCTTATGATTTTACACTAATTATTGATATTTTTAATAATTTTATCAAGGCCCATACAGTCGATTTCCATCAACGGCCATCGAACTGCACTTACAACGACCTTTTCCAAATTTGATTTGGACATAATTCCAAATCCAACCGTTAGATTTCTAATATTCGTTGGAAAGATCTTTTCGATACGAACCCAACGGTTCTGGTTTTAGGAGAATCCGACGGTCGGATCACCCGCAACGTCAATTCGAAGTAAATGGTCGAAATTCGCGAACTACCGCAGCGCGGCGCGTTCTATTCAGGCCATTATATATATATATTATATATATTATATATATTTCGTCGATTTACTTTTTTTTAAAACCATTTTACAAATCGTTTTAAATTCGTTTTCAAAACGATTTCAACTTCCTATTCAATTTCAAATCAAAATTGAATATTCCATATCACCGATATATAAATGATAATATTTTCAAAACGTTATATTTTGAAATCACTTCCTTTTCTATATTCATTACAAAAACGAATATAATCGATATAAATATCGTTCGCGTCAAAATGGCGCAAATCTAATCCACACGGCTTTATATATTTCAATAACTTTGTTATTCTATTCAACAAATGAATATTTATTCTATTCAACACATGAATCTATATTTCTTTCAACACATGAATATTCTCAACACATGAGTATCGTCAACACATGACTATTTTTATTATTTAATATATTTTATAGAATTTTGCTTTATATCATTTAATTCTTAATCAGACTCTAACCGTAAATTAGCAAGAGAACAATTCCCTAAGTATTAACCCCGAAGGCCGAAACCAACATCAGATCAATACCGAGGAAACCATTCATCTTAACTGATTTCCAATTAGTTTCTAATTTTATATATGGTAAAGGTGTAAATTTTATTGTTAAAATATCTCGTTCAACACATGATAAGTTTCAACACATGAATATTCTCAACACATGAGTATCGTCAACACATGACTATTTTGTTTTTTCAACACAGGAATATTTATTTTATTCAACACATGAATCTATATTTTATAATATTCTTTATTTTCCCAATTGGAATTAGGCCCAAACAATTACCATATAATGTTAATTATATGGATTCCATGCAACACATGTATATAATAGCAACGATAAATAATCAACCATCATCCAGAGTGCATTCTACACTGTATAAGCATCAAATATAAATATTCAACGCTTATAACAGTCTGTCAATCAATCGATCGACATACAGCTAATTATTGGGATTAGTGTATGTCCAATTTCATCCCAACACCCGTGTGGGGTTTCAAACAATCATACACAGATTTTATTTGTGCAGTTGGGCGATGTGTAAAATTTATCGTCCCAATCAATATCAGTCAAATCGGTGTACATAAACAAATCGTTCGATTTGTAAATGAATATTTATTTTATTTCAACACATGAATATATATTTGATTTCAACACATGAATATATATTTTATTTCAACACATGAATATATATTTTATTTCAACACATGAATATATATTTTATTTCAACACATGAATAAATATTTTATTTCAACACATGAATATATATTTTATTTCACAACATGAATATATATTTTATTTCAACACATGAATATATATTTTATTTAAACACATGAATATATATTTTATTTCACAACATGAATATATATATTATTTCAACACATGAATATATATTTTATTTCACAACACAAACAATCACATAAGTCGTCCATGGTCTGTGGATGACGGGTGTCGGGTGCTGCTAAGCACCGTCTGCATCCTAGTATATATTTCTAACTAGAAAACAAGAATTAAAATTGAGAAGTTCTCACCTTTGAGTTCCACTCCGCCATTCTATATTTCTGAGCGGTTCAGATTCACATTTGTTTTCCACCGGTTCCGTCACAATATGTTTCACGCTGTTCATAATAAAAATCACATTTTTATTTCACTATATATATAATAAAAATCAGATTTTTATTTTGCTACATATATAAAAATTATATATTTATATTCTCTATCTTATAAAAATCATATTTTTATCTCGCTCTTCTATAAATAAAAATCATATTTTTAAAGCGAAGTCATCCAAATAAAAACCACATTTTTATTTAAGCATTCAAACAATAAAAATCGTATTTTTACTTTGATAAAATATATATAAAAATCATATTTTTGATCTTCACATCTAATAAAAATCATATTTTTATCATCATATTTATATAAAAATTATATTTTTAATATGCCGCTAGTATAAAAATTATATTTTTAATATGCCACTAGTATAAAAATTATATTTTTAATATGCCACTAGTATAAAAATTATATTTCTATACTTCACATATAATAAAAATTCAATTTTTCTTCGCTATTCGAATATATAAAAATTCAGTTTTCCTTCTATACTCCTAAAAAAAACTGATTTAAAAGAATATATATTTTTAACATCTAAAAACTGTTTAAAATTGAAAGTAAAACTTACGTTGATTTCCAGAGGAGGAGGGGGTGTTCGAACGACAAGGGGAGAAGAAGGGGAGGTCGCGCGAGGTGCAGGAGGGGGGCAGATCGAGGTGGCGCGGTGGGCTCGCGTGTTTGGGTCTTCGCGTCAGGCTAGGGGGGCGGATCGAGGTGGACGCACTGGAGGGAGGAAGGAGAGTAAGGAGGGGGGAAGGGGTTGGCTATGGTAACGAGGAGAGGGAGGCGACGTTTGATTTGGGAGGAGGGATAGGGTTGGGGATGACGGGGAATTAGGGTTCTTTTGTTTTTTTTCTTTCCACGTGTACTGAGTGAGATAAGGTAAGGGAGAGAGTTATATTATATACATATATAATTATTTTAATTTTAATTTTTAAATCCATAAAGGTTGACTTTTCATTCGAACTCGAAATCAAACCCACCGACTGTCGTCCCTAGCTGATTACCCCCATTCCGAACACAATGGGGTATGTATCGCAAGCCAATTCGGCTGTTACGCTAAGTTTCCGTCAAATTTAAAATATAAATCTATATATTGAATTTGAACGCACATTTCAATTTACCGGGGTCACATACGGACTCTAAAAATTCCAGAAAAATTATTTCTAGCTTCGTATTGACGATATGGTCCTAACAAAACTAATTTCGTCAAATTATGAGACCGTTTGAATAATGGCCATTTTCCAATCGATTAAAATCAACTGAAACTGGTCAAACGCGGTTTCCTTCGCCACGCTCACATATTGATTCAGAAAATTATGAATTTTGAAACCTAGCAATAACGTGACATCCCGAATTCAACAAAAGTGGTTTCGTCAAAAACAGAGGTCGTTTGCAAAATTTCCATTTTTAAGGGCCAGAATTCCATAGCGACTATTCTGAATTTTCAACTAAGCATATCTTTATATTCCCGCTATGAAATTTTGATTTTTCAGATTCGTTGGAAAGATATTCTCAATTAGATTATAATATTTTTGGTTTCGCTAAAATCCGGTTTATTTTGAATCCTGTACATTCATTTGAAGTTTGAAATCGAATTTTCGAACTGCCGTGCCGTTTTCAATTCTTTTTATAATTAAAATAAATTTATTTATATTCTAACGTCGATTCAAATAAATATATACGTTCTAATTCTATTCAAAATAAATTTCTCGTCGTGATTATTTAAAATATATCATTTTAAATATTCAAAATTCTTCGAAATTGCCAAAATAAAAAATTTAAATTGCCTTAGAATTTCCGGGTTGTTACAATCTCCCCCACTTAAAATCTTTTCGTCCTCGAAAAGGAACGGAGCTGAAAGTTGTTTTACAAACCAACTCAACTTCCATTATTTTCATTATGGCTTAAGTTCTTCAACTTTTCAGTTTCTAAGAACTTTTCAAATTTTTCAAAAATTTGGCCAACACCGTAAATTTTCGAAATTTTTTGCCATAACCTTCCCTGTACCGGGAGCTTCGGGATATTTCAAATAGCCTCCCATGGCCCTCAACAATCCAAAAAGAAAAAGAAAAAGCCAAGCGGCTAGCCAATCGGCTCATAAAATCATCAAATCCCCAAGAAATACAATAAACATGTACCTATTTGTTGGGCAAACAATTTTATTCTTCTTCTCTAGCCTCCTTGCTATGACCTGTTCACACATATATATGTATATGCATGCATTTTCAAACAATTTTCAATACAGTTCAATATTTGATTCAGTTTGGCCTAAATGGTTAAAAATATCAAATCAATAATCAAACAACACAAACATCAGTCAATTAGTTGATTAGCTTTTCAAAGTCATAACTTTGATACATATACAGAAAATCATGTTTTTGGTGCCAAATCACAACAATAGCCCTATCTAGTTTTGGTTCTCACACCAGTCAATTGGAAATATATAAATATCACACCTTCGAAACTCGAACATAAATACTGCTAATGTGATCACAATTACCAGTATCATCCCCGGGCGACTAGAGTGTGATTCTATATTTATCCAGTATATTAAAACTTCAAATACACGCGGATCAGACGTATACGCAAAATCTTTGTATACTTGATTGTCCAAATCAATATAAAAATAATATTCAAATACGAATAATTGATTTAAATTTTCAAAACAAAAATTGTTTTCATTTTTATTTGAAGACAACTCTCTTCCGACTCATTCTAGGATACTACTGATCCCATCTCTAACGAGTCATTCTCATAGGATATTACTAATCCAATCTCGGATGAATTCTTTCGTTTGGTTCTAACGTGTCTTGTTCTCCGAGCTCTGTAAACCAATGCTCTGATACCAAAACGAAACGACCCGAAATCCCCCTTACGGGAAATCATGGATTGAACTGAGAACAAGCCGAATCAGAACACAAACAGAAGAACATTTCATTGCTTATTACAACAATTTCATCAAAATACAAGAATATATAGAGTATGAATAAATACTATACATCAGAAAAATATCAGAGATTTAAATACATTACTGTAGTGGAAAATAATACAATACACAACTGAAAGAGATATACAGATACAGAGCTTTCCGGATATCGTTCCAGCTGTAAATCAGGATCCTATGAATATAAATCTGCAAAACCAAAACTACTAGCGGCCCGTGCGGAAAATAAGGGCACCCAGAGTTTAGGTTAAAACAATAAACTCCAGGTCAGTCATGTGACTGGTGTGAGAACTAAAACAGTTACTAATCTTTATTTTAAAGTTAGGTAAATCAAGGGACCACGCCGTATAACACGGAACGGGTTTCCTCCCAAGAATACCAGTGCATAAAACAACAACGCAATGCTAAATAAAGAACAACTAAGCTATTATAAGACCCAGGTCCCATCACACAATGCAACACAAGCCAGAGGATAGGGTTTTACCTTATAATAGCCAAAGAATGCTTGATATGTTAAAAAAAATCATTTGATACTATTATAAGTGCATACTGTATAAAACAACTTCAAATATAAATGTATCAATCCTAGGCGGCATGGGTACCATATATCATGTCGCCATACTAGGCTCAACAATCAAAACCGCAAATGTCACGTATTGGAAGTTGGATTTCCATCTGTGAACCGAGGCAAAAAATAGTCCACACCGAATTCGAGACTGTCTAGCCCGAGTCTTAGGCAAGTACTCAGTCAAGCCTTTGGATCTTCAGGGCTGGTCCACCGATGTGGATTAAAATGCCAGAACACTGCGTTTCCCCGCCCTTTGGGGGCGTAAATGAGCCGAATGACTCCATCGGCTCCACACAGTCACCGATATATCCGAGGCGCCTCGCAACAACAACAACCACATAGGTGAAAATAATATAAATGTCAGGGTTGGTAGGTCACTGACACCACCCTAGCTAGAAGGAAACGCGTGCCCTCCCTGATGTCCTCTCCCATTTCTGGTTCACAACCGGGGTGTGAGGCTCACTAATTAACGCTACACAAAGCTATGCCACACAGGTCGTGCTTTGATCATCAACCATAAGACTCTACTTTTCAACAGAAGCCTTGATCATTTGCATCTTAGCATGCCACACAGGCAAACCACTCCATGCAACCGATATCCATCAATCACACAGAATGATATCCAATGTCAGACACACAGTCCATTTACGAGTCTGTTCTGGGTCTGAACGAAACCGGAGGCACCTTGTACCTCGCATATCCATCGATCTCCAAGTACGTCTGGACGATCACCAACTGATTCCCTCCTCTTGGGTGTACAACCCAATCAAGATCATCAGTAATCACCCAAACGATGTGAAGACCTCCGGTCTTCGACCACCGTCTTCATCCTCGACACCACGTCGAATCAGTTATTCAGAATGGGATAAACCCGGTCTTTCTTAATAACTCGCGTGTATAATAAACAAGTTTTACACAAACACAACATACGCCTCATTCCAGTTCAGAATATTCTTTTATTCAAATATTCTTATACTTTGGGAAAGGTCCCAATTAATTTTATCAAAGATAAATTCTTTAAATTTATTCTTTAATCTTCTTTTGAATATCAATTCAAACTAGTCGGGATTAGCGAACCACACCGAAGTAATCATTTATTTTATTTACCAATCCCAACCTATTCATCCCATGAAGTAAAACTGGTCATACTTCATATCTAACACCACGGTGTTATCGGTAAATTCAATTACCATTTCACGTTCAAATCTAATTAAAGATTTAACTATCGCCTGGAGCAAAACTGGTGATACTCCATTCTCGATCATTTCAATCGAATTAAAGATTCATTAAAACTCCACTTGGTTTTAATCTTCCCAAAAATCAATATCAATGATTGTTTAACTCGGGAAATCATATTCTGTCTTTAACTGGGTTAAAAAACCAATGTCACTTAAAACACGGTTCACTATAAACTCAAAATCACATTCTATTTCAATTCCAATTAAATATTATTTAATTGGTATACTTCATTAAATCTAAATAAAAAGATTTAATCTTTTTCTCAACTGGGTTAAAGAACAGTGTTAATGAAGACACCATTCACAACAAACCTAAATCCCATTTCAAATCCACTTTATTTATTTTAAAAATAAATGGGATTATAATTCTAGTTAAAAACTAGTTCATTTCGATAAAAATATATTTTTATTTTTTCAAATTTGGAATTTTTCATCCCAATTTTTCCTAAATCATTTCTTATGATTTTACACTAATTATTGATATTTTTAATAATTTTATCAAGGCCCATACAGTCGATTTCCATCAACGGCCATCGAACTGCACTTACAACGACCTTTTCCAAATTTAATTTGGACATAATTACAAATCCAACCGTTAGATTTCTAACTTATAATATTCGTTAGAAAACTCTTTTCGATACGAACCCAACGGTTCCGGTTTTAGGAGAATCCGACGGTCGGATCTCCCGCAACATCAATTCGAAGTCAATGGTCGAAATTCGCGAACTGCCGCAACACGGCGCGTTCTATTCAGGCCATTATATATATATAATATATTATATATATTTCGTCGATTTACTTTTTTTTAAAACCATTTTACAAATCGTTTTAAATTCGTTTTCAAAACGATTTCAACTTCTTATTCAATTTCAAATCAAAATTGAATATTCTATATCACCGATATACAAATGATAATATTTTCAAAACGTTATATTTTGAAATCACATCCTTTTCTATATTCATTATAAAAATGAATATAATCGATATAAATATCGTTCGCGTCCAAATGGCGCAAATCTAATCCACACGGCTTTATATATTTCTATAACTTCGTTATTCTATTCAACAAATGAATATTTATTCTATTCAACACATGAATCTATATTTCTTTCAACACATGAATATTCTCAACACATGAGTATCGTCAACACATGACTATTTTTATTATTTAATATATTTTATAGAATTGTGCTTTATATCATTTAATTCTTAATCAGACTCTAACCGTAAATTAGCAAGAGAACAATTCCCTAAGTATTAACCCCGAAGGCCGAAACCAACATCAGATCAATACCCAGAAACCATTCATCTTAACTGATTTCCAGTTAGTTTCTAATTTTATATATGGTAAAGATGTAAATTTTATTGTTAAAATATTTCTTTCAACACATGATAAGTTTCAACACATGAATATTCTCAACACATGAGTATCGTCAACACATGACTATTTTGTTTATTCAACACAGGAATATTTATTTTATTCAACACATTAATCTATATTTTATAATATTCTTTATTTTCCCAGTTGGAATGAGGCCCAAACAATTACCATATAATGTTAATTATATGGATTCCATACAACACATGTATATAATAGCAACGATAAATAATCAACCATCATCCAGAGTGCATTCTACACTGTATAAGCATCAAATATAAATATTCAACGCTTATAACAGCCTGTCAATCAATCGATCGACATACAGCTAATTATTGGGATTAGTGTATGTCCAATTTCATCCCAACACCCATGTGGGGTTTCAAACAATCATACATAGATTTTATTTGTGCAGTTGGGCGAAGTGTAAAATTTATCGTCCTAATCAATATCAGTCAAATCGGTGTACATAAACAAATCGTTCGATTTGTAAATGAATATTTATTTTATTTCAACACATGAATATATATTTGATTTCAACACATGAATATATATTTTATTTCAACACATGAATATATATTTGATTTCAACACATGAATATATATTTTATTTCACAACATGAATATATATTTTATTTCAACACATGAATATATATTTTATTTCAACACATGAATATATATTTTATTTCACAACATGAATATATATTTTATTTCAACACATGAATATATATTTTATTTCAACACATGAATATATATTTTATTTCACAACATGAATATATATTTTATTTCAATACATGAATATATATTTTATTTCACAACACAAACAATCACACAAGTCATCCATGGTCTGTGGACGACGGGTGTCGGGTGCTGCTAAGCACCGTCTGCATCCTAGTATATATTTCTAACTAGAAAACAAGAATTAAAAGTGAGAAGTTCTCACCTTTGAGTTCCACTCCGCCATTCTATATTTCTGAGCGGTTCAGATTCGCATTTGTTTTCCACCAGTTCCGTCACACAATGTTTCACGCTGTTCATAATAAAAATCACATTTTTATTTCACTATATATATAATAAAAATTAGATTTTTATTTTGCTACATATATAAAAATTATATTTTTATATTCTCTATCTTATAAAAATCATATTTTTATCTCGTTCTTCTATAAATAAAGATCATATTTTTAAAGTGAAGTCATCCAAATAAAAACCACATTTTTATTTAACCATTCAAACAATAAAAATCGTATTTTTACTTTGCTCAAATATATATAAAAATCATATTTTTGATCTTCACATCTAATAAAAATCATATTTTTATCATCATATTTATATAAAAATTATATTTTTAATATGCCGCTAGTATAAAAAAAATATTTTTAACATGCCACTAGTAAAAAAATATATTTTTAATATGCCACTAGTATAAAAATTATATTTTTATACTTCACATATAATAAAAATTCAATTTTTCTTCGCTATTCGAATATATAAAAATTCAGTTTTCCTTCTATACTCCTAAAAAAAACTGATTTAAAAGAATATATATTTTTAACATCTAAAAACTGTTTAAAATTGAAAGTAAAACTTACATTGATTTCCAGAGGAGGAGGGGGTGTTTGAACGACAAGGGGAGAAGAGGAGGAGGTCGCGCGAGGTGCAGGAGGGGGGGGGGGGATCAAGGTGGCGCGGTGGGCTCGCGGGTTTGGGTCTTCGCGTCAGGCTAGGGGGTGGATCGAGGTGGACGCGCTGGAGGGAGGAAGGAGAGTAAGGAGGGGGGAAGGGGTTGGCGATGGTAACGAGGGGAGGGAGGCGGGGTCTGTTTTGGGAGGAGGGATCGGGTTGGGGACGACGGGGAATTAGGGTTCTTTTTTTTTCACGTGTACTGGGAGAGATAAGGTAAGGGAGAGAGATATATTATATATATAATTATTTTAATTTTAATTTTTAAATCCATAAAGGTTGACTTTTCATTCGAACTCGAAATCAAACCCACCGACTGTCGTCCCTAGCTAAATACCCCCATTCCGAACACAATGGGGTATGTATCGCAAGCCAATTCGGCTGTTACGCTAAGTTTTCGTCAAATTTAAAATATAAATCTATATATTGAATTTGAACGCACATTTCAATTTACCGGGGTCACATACGGACTCTAAAAATTCCAGAAAAATTATTTCTAGCTTCGTATTGACGATACGGTCCTAACAAAACTAATTTCGTCAAATTATGAGACTGTTTGAATAATGGCCATTTTCCAGTCGATTAAAATCAACTGAAACTGGTCAAACGCGGTTTCCTTCGCCACGCTCACATATTGATTCAGAAAATTATGAATTTTGAAACCTAGCAATAACGTGACATCCCGAATCCAACAAAAGTGGTTTCGTCAAAAACAGAGGTCGTTTGCAAAATTTCCATTTTTAAGGGCCAGAATTCCATAGCGACTATTCTGAATTTTCAACTGGGCATATCTTTTTATTCCCGCTATGAAATTTTGATTTTTTGGATTCGTTGGAAAGATATTCTCAATTAGATTCTAATATTTTTGGTTTCTCTAAAATCCGGTTTATTTTGAATCCTGTACATTCGTTTGAAGTTTGAAATCAAATTTTCGAACTGTCGCGCCATTTTCAATTCCTTTTATAATTAAAATAAATTTATTTATATTCTAACATCGATTCAAATAAATATATACGTTCTAATTCTATTTAAAATAAATTTCTCGTCGTGATTATTTAAAATATATCATTTTAAATATTCAAAATTCGTCGAAATTGCCAAAATAAAATTTTTAAATTGGCTCAGAATTTCCGGGTTGTTACACGTGCCCTTAGAAAACAATCCATCATCCAATTTGGCGTGTCCCGCAACCAAAGTCTCGATAGTGAAAGATAGATGGTCTCTTTGTTTAGCTTTAGTCTTTCCATATGCCACTGACTGCCGATGACAGGTCCCCGACAATTACTATCCTTAAATTTGGTCCGGACCAAGCCTCCCCTGAGGCAAACCGCCGAATCACCCAACGCCATCCGCCACATCCTTCTTACTGTCAAACTACCGTTGTAGTCAAGGTATACTCACCGGGTGGTACCGCACTGACCAAACCTTTGTAGGTACAAGTTGAGCACACACCGCAACAGAGGACCACCACGGAGTACTCTACCACGTCCCTCGGAAGCCGCTTGCTTTATTACAATAGTGCAGAGCAAGCTAATAGAATAACCAGCAGAATAATCAGATGGAAATGCTCTTCCCATGCCTCTAGACACCACGATGATCTACCCCGTTGGGTTCTTCACCTTTGTACATGCAGACCGGTCTAAGCGCATCACACTAACGTGTTATTAGATCCTACGTCTAATATTTTAATCAGGCGCTTGCCATATCTCACCATGTAGCTAATTAACTTGATTATTTCCTATTTCATAGTTATCTCAAGTTACCAGATTCATTAGCACACAGTTGGTTACTTTATTCAGTCCTTTGTCGCCGGAGCAGGCTTCCGCTTATTATTGATTTCCTTTACTAGACTTCATATTTTCCATTTATAAGTCTACCACTAATAATAAGCCTACTTCATTCTTTATTATTTAACTATAAGCTTGTTATCACAACCTCTTGTTGTTATGTACTTATCAACTTAGTTCTCTTAACTAAGATTTATTAATAAGTTTCCTTCTCGTTCATTACAACTTATGCTATAATTCTCACTTGTCCCTAGGACAAGTCTACTTATTATCTTTTGTTCTTATTGTCATAGTTAATCATAATTGGTTATATTCCTCATTCATTCTAATTCTTTTATTTTTGTTAATCTTTCTTTACTTACCATCATGTATATTCCTATTTCTTTAAGGAAAACATTTCATGCATCTTATCAGTTTGATTTACAGAAAGATACAATGATTTATTCCCATAACACACACCGACCAAGATCCGTAGTTGCAAGCTATTTCTTTTATTTTCATTGTGACTTTTCTTGCAACTACGTTCTCAGAAGTAAGTTGTTTATGGAAATATATCACTTTTCCAAAATTCAACTAACTCAGTCCACTACATACCTTCCTTTCTTATTTTCTGAGTTAGATATTTAATCCCTGTTACATATATTATTTATAATTAGTGCAGTATCTTTTTAACCCAAAATAGGCATGACAATTCTTAAGATCACGTTCACATTTTAATTCAGGTTCTGAAATTACAATAACAGTAATTTCTCAATTTAAACAGAAGACCTAATATAGTTAGGATTTATACAACAATAACATTTTCAACGTATTGCAAACAGGTTTAACAGTCAATTTCCACAATTTCCAATTGTATAACATATTACAGATTATGGGGAAAGCAAACGATAGATTTACCATTACCAAAAGATATAATTTAAATCCACTCACCTGGCAGCTTTTCAAGTCTTGAATCGGATCCAGATTTTTTATTCTGTGGCCTTCCTAATTGAATCTATTATTAAAATAATCACGGGTTCACAAATCTGGTACTAAAAGAAGGGGAAAAGAAAGAGAGCGATTTAAATAAATCAGATTCAAGAACATACCACATGTTGATCAGAAATCTGAACTCCTATGTTGTAGATTTACATTCTTTATCTCCAAATCTTGAATCAAAACTCCGAAGAACTGGTATCCTAATTTCTGAAAGATTTCGAGAAGAAAGAAAATGGCAGAGCCTTGGCAGTGACTTAGAAAATATGATTTTAAAGCTAGGACATGCTAGTCTATTTATAGGTGTACGAGAAAGTCTGGTCCATCGGATTTAACCACATAAAATCCAAACCGTATAATTCAGAAAAACACGTCATCTAAATGCAGATCTGACCTCGAGTTGGTCGACCTCTGTGTCGACCCACCTTAGAGGTGGGGCGACCCCTGGGTTGTCACATAGGTCGACCCATGTGAAATCTGGGTCGACCCATCCTGGGTCTGAACGTGTTTTCCCATCTTGTTTGAATTGTGTTTTAACGTCAGTTAATAACCATTAATTTCTCGCTTAATATAACACATATGTTTTATAATATTCCCGTTATAGCTTTTCTTTAAGTTTGAATTTCGAATTTGCATGTATCTATATGCATACAATCCCTTGATTGTTAATTCATTAATAACTTTTGCATACGTGCTCCGTTTTGGACATGCCATATGCCAAAACGAATCAAAAAATTGCCACGAAAACAATGATGTATGTTTTGAGGATAAATTATGAAACTATACTTTATCGATATTTTCATTTTAATACTAATGTAAAATACGGGGTGTTACATTCTCCCTCCTTAGGAAATTTCGTCCTTGAAATTTGACAAGGATGGAGTGATGTTCCTCCTCGTATATATTGCAACCATTATGTGTTCATCCAATTTTTCAACCATTTGTGTACTTATGCAAGGTGTAACACATATGATAATATATGAATGTAAGAATGCCTAAGCAGTACCTTCTATATGAATGCAAATTTTCTTGAAAACATGATGCGCACATCCTAAATATACTGGCAATTTCTATGAATGCAACATTTTTAAAAATCAAAAATACCTTTTTCAACCAATTTTCCCAAACTCTTGCAAAGCAAGAGCATAGTTCACCCAATTTTTTCATCCAAAACCCTACCAACCAATTTTTCAAATTCTAATTTCGGATAAATTAAATTTTCTAAATCTTTGTTCCTCGCAATACCTTTGAGGAAACTTTGTTTATTATTATTATCTTGGAATCTTTGTTTTCTGTCTGCTACTCAATTATAATAATAGTGATTTTAATAAGAACTTTGTTACTAAAAGAAAAGTTTCTAACATAAGATAATACATCACTACAACAAGAAATGAGTTCAAAGTATAAGTTCAACTACATAAGTCAAACTAAAGATAGTCAAATCCTAAAACAAGCAGCAACTCTAAAAACCACATATCCTTGGAATCGAGCCCTGGGTCCCTGCCCAAAGATATCACGGATAAAAAAATCCAACCTACCTAGACACTCATCCTGGCTCCTAGCATTATCCCTAGCTTCCAAATGCATATCTCGCATATCTAACTATAGCTGCTCAAACCGTTGTTGGGCGGCGTACATTATCTGTAGGGTCTGTGCAAACTTTACATGAGCACGTGCCATATCTTGCTGTCCAAGCAAGATATCCTGAAGCTCTCTAGCCAACTGGGTCTACCTCTCAGAGATAGTCCGAACCTCTTCTCTCAAATCCCATGGCCCCTCTGATGGCCATGAGTCCCACTGAGATGACAGGGAAGACCTAGCGCCTCCCCAGTGCTGCCTTGCCCCCCAATGCTCATATCCCTCTTGAGGATTAAAATACTGACACTTTCCCTGTCCCTCATCCTGAGAAAACTGGTCTCTGAACCCCGCCTCCGGCTGATATCTGACCATATGGAAAATTGACTGGGTCTAACTGCTGCTCTCCCTAGTCCTGGTGACCTATATCCTCAGCACCTCCGCCCCCAAACTGTCACACTCCATCACCACCTTCCAACTCACCACCATCAAACTCATCATCCTCATCATGCTCCATCAGTTGGACCTCCTCATGTAACTGATCCAACTCAATACACATCATAGTCAAGGTGGATGCATCAATAAGGGGGTGGGACACTGTGTTGTAACTCTCATTCCCTAAAGGGATCTCAGCCTGTTTGAACACTACTGTCCGAAGATGTCCAAAATGGATAGTAGACTGCCTCGTATCAAGAGCATTAGCAAAGTTCTCCATAATCGCTCTTGCCCAGTTAACTTTAACCCAGCAAAAATGGCGTAAGTAACCTGCCTAACTATGGTAGTGACCCTGTCAAAGCTGCATGTCCGAGCAGTCAGGTTATGCTGCAAAACGCATATAATCACCCCAGTCAATGGGCGCAAATGCGCCATCTCCCAAGCCCTGTGCTCCACATCCACAAAAATCCTACCTAATGCATCCATACTAGTTTTCTCTACCTCGTCCAAATTCATACCCTCTCCTCTAATGTCAATAATCTCTCCAAACCGCCTCTCATTGAAAATATCCTGTGTCCCCTTCACCTCAGACTGAAAGACTGCCTCTCCATTCTCCTCTCTATAATGTAAATTCACATAAAAAAGATGAACTAACCTCGGATAAGTAGCACGCTCCACTGTACTGTGGTCGAGAGTATCATGTAGCCCCGCATTATGAAATAGCTAATCCAAAGTGGTGCCAATAAAATCTGCAAACTTGACGGGGTTCCCTAGCAAAATCTGATGCCCGCTAGACATCACATATGCTTCCACTATACTTCTTCTATTGCGACACCAAGCGATCTCTTGTGGGTTGAATTGAGGAAATTGGGTGGCTAAAGAGCGTCTTTAAGGCATGATGAATTTTCTTCTAATTTGTGAAAAAGATGTGTAGATCTGGATAGAGAAGGTCGAGGACATGTATTTGGTACCAAGTATACAAGAAACAGTGGAGTTTTGGAGCGATGGCGGCTGTTGGAAGGGTTGAGGAAATGGGTTTTGCTGGTCTCGGTGGGAGGAAGAAATAGAGTGACGAAGGCTTCGTCGCTTTATTTCAGCGAACTAAACGTACGTGGGTCGACCCACCCTCATGGTGTGCCGACCTACCTTCAGGGTGTGTCGACCCATGGATTGACCCACCTTCAAGGTGTGTCGACCCTTAGGTCAACCCACCCAATGGTTTTTTTTCTTCATTTTTTCCCTCCGATTCTGGGTGATGATTATGCTCCACAATCTAAAAAGGTTCGATCAACCGTTGTTCCCAATAATTACTTCAAATCTATTCATTTTCCCGATGGTTTCTTTGGAACTGATTTTCCATTATTTTCTTTTTTTCAATTATCTTGTACACTTTCTCAACCAAATGCTAAAGGGTTCGGTTTCCTTATATTTCCCTTAACTTTTTTTTGTAATGTACAAGTCTTGACATCTCACAACTTCTTGACATCACAACTTCTTCCTTGTTTAAAAATATATATAACCATATATACTATTCTTACTATATAAGAATATACAAGTATGTACTCTTACTATTTATACAAGAATCCTAAACTAAAGCTTTGATACCAGATATAACAACCTCAGTTTAGACAGACCAAATTTTTCTAAAAATTCAAATCTACTGAAACTCGAGTTGGCTTGTCTGGTGTCCTACAGAAAAGACAGAGATAGTAAATATATCAGAGCTCAGTAAACATCTTACAACGGAATGGATAAGATATAATATAATCAAATACATCCTTACCAAAGTGGTAATACTACCTAACCAGTATCTAAAGCTAGTATATCTCTGTCATAAACCTAACCTGCGAGTGTGTAATGAGGAGGGAGTTAGAATACAAAGTTCCACTGACTGGAAAATTATACATTCTGAAATAACCCTACATATACCGTTCAGTTATGTTTTCATTTTATTTATTAGGTTGATTGGGTTAACAGCACTCAAGTCGTACCCATCTACTTCCCAGTAGATTAGCCTAATATATATATATATATCTGTGTGTGTGTGTGTGTGTATGTGGCTACCCTCAATAAATCATGGCACTCAAGGCCCAATACTCACGTCGTACCCTTCTACTTCCCAGTAGATTGACGCAATATATATATATATATGTGTGTGTGTGTAGCTACCCTCAATATATCATGGTACTTCCCATAGTACCCTCCTCGCAAGGTCTCCGTCGTCACCCCCTGGAAGCATATGCAACTCTCATCCTATGGCGAATGACGTAAGGAAATTCAGATTACTACGCCACTTTGTCGCACAAAACCACCATCGTTATGCTACGCAAGCGTACAGATTGTCTTATCCGAACTCCTCGGTCCAGCCAAGTCTCAACATGGAGCAATTCCCTCTCGTCTACGATACACCACCCGATGTGTGTACCTAGACCCTCACACGTACGTACTGTCTACTATACCCTGAGTTCCGTTATAGGTTTTGCATCCAATGCAAAGAACTCGGTCGGGAGCTTTCCATATTTGTATGGGTCCGCTCAAAGGACATATGGTACATATATCTATAATACGGTCTGCATTTTCTTGGTGGCTATGGTCCTACCCTGACCCCTCCCTCAACTGGTGAAAGACTAAATCAAGAGCTAAGTGACGTGCCCTTAGAAAACAGTCTATCATCCACTTTGGCGTGTCCCACAACCAAAGTCTTGATAGTGAAAGATAGATGGTCTCTTTGTTTAGCTCTAATCTTTCCACATCCCACTGACTACCGATGACAGGTACCCGACGATTACTATCCTTAAATTTGGTCCTGACCAACCTCCCCTGAGGCAAACTACCGAATCACCCAATGCCATCCACCACAGCCTTCTAACTGCCAAACTACCGTTGCAGTCAAGGTATACTCACCGGGTGGTACTGCACTGACCAGACCTCTGCGAGTACAGCCTGAGCGTGCACCACAACATAGGACCACCACAGAGTACTCTTCCACATACCTCGGAAGCTGCGTGATTCCCTCTAGTCCAGTAGAGCAAGTTAACAGAATAACCAGCAGAATAATCTGATGGATGTGCTCCTCCCATGCCTCCAGACGCCACGATGATCTACCCCGTTGGGTTCTTCACCTTCGTGCATGTGGACTGGTCCAAGCGCATCACACTAACGTGTTATTAGATCATACATCTAATATTTTAATCAAGCGCTTGTCGTATCTCACCTTGTTGCTAATTAACTTGATTATTTCCCATTTTACTGTTATCTCAAGTTACCAGATTCATTAGCACACTGTTGGTCACTTACTTTATTCTCTCTTATGCCGCCGGAGCAGGCTTCCGCTTATTATTGATTTCCTTTAATAGACTTCATATTTTCCATTTATAAGTCTACTACTAATATTAAGCCTACTTCATTCTTTATTATTTAACTATAAGATTGTTATCACAACCTCTTGTTGTTATGTACTTATCGACTTAGTTCTCTTAACTATGATTTATGAATAAGTTTCCTTCTCGTTCATTACAGCTTATGTTATGGTTCTCACTTGTCCCCAGGACAAGTCTACCTATTATCTTTTGTTACTATTCTCATAGTTAATCATAATAGGTTATATTCCCCCATTCATTCCAATTCTTTTGCTGTTGTAATCTTTCTTATCTTACTATCATTTATATTCATGTTTCTATAAGGAAAACATTTCACGCACCTTATCAGTTTGATTTACAGAAAGGTATAATTATCTATTTCCATAATGCACACAGACCTAGATTCGTAGTTGCAAGCTATTTTTTTATTTTCATTGTGACTTTTCTTGCAACTACGTTCTCAGAAGTAAGTTGTTAAAATATATCACTTTTCCTAAATACAACCAACTCAGTCCAATACATACCTTCCTTTCCAATTTTCTGAGTTAGATATTTAATCCCTGTTTCATATATTATTCATAATTACTGCAATATCTTTTTAACCCAAAATAGGCATGGCAATTCTTAACATCAAGTTCACATCTTAATTCAGGTTCCATAATTACATTATTACAGTAATTTCTCAATTTAAACAAAAGACCTAAAATAGTTAGGATTTATACAATAGTAATGTTTTCAACGTATTACAAACAGGTTTAACAGTCAATTTCCAATTGTTTAACATATTACGGGGAATACAAACGATGGATATACCGTTACCAACAGGTATAATTTAAATCCACTCACCTGATAGCTTTCCAATTATTGAATCTGATCTAAATTTGTTATTCTGTGGTCTTCCTAACTAAATCTATTATTAAAATAACCATAGGTCTATAAATCTGATACTAAAAGAAGAGGGAAAGAAAGAAAGAATCTTAATAAATCGGATTCAAGAAATTACCTCACGTTGATCAGATATCTGAATGCATATGTTGTAGATTTACATTTTTTATTTTCAAATCTTGAATCAGAACCCCTAAAAACTAATATTCTAATTTCTGAAAGATTTGGAGAAGAAAGAAAATGGCAGAGCCTTAGCAGTGTCTCAGAAAATATGAGTTTAAAGATAGGCCCTACTAGTCTATTTATAGGTGTACAAAAAAGTCTAGTCCATCGAATTTAACCACATAAAATCCAAACCGTATAGTTTAGAAATACACGTCATCTAAAAATATATCTAACCTCATGTGGGTCGACACATGGGTCTGAACGTGTTTTCCTATCTCATTTGAATTCTGTTTTAACATTAATTTATAACATTTAATTTCTTGCTTAATATAACACATTTGTATTATAATATTCCCGTTATAGCTTATCTTTGAGTTTGAATTTTGAATTTGCATGTATACATATGCATACAATCCCTTGATTGTTAATTCATTAATAACTTTTGCATACGTGCTCCGTTTTGGACATGCCATATACCAAAACGAATCAGAAAATTGCCATGAACACAATGGTATATGTTTCGGGGTTAACGATAATTTATTGATATTTACATTTTATTATTAATGTAAAATACAGGGTGTTACATCTTCTCTCCATAAATGACATTTTGAAAACTTGGCTTTTAACGGGTTCTCTCTCAGTATTCCTAGAACCTATCTTAATTGATTCCCATTCTCTTTACGGTCCTTGGAAAAATATAAGGATATCATTTACAAACACCACGATCTTATTCAAAAACACTCTTCTTATAAGGTCAATAAAAAAGGTGGGTTCATTCGTTAGTCCAAAGGGCATAACTTCCCATTGGAACAATCCATTTGGCATTCTAAATGTGGTTTTATCCTTACTATCATCTGCGATTCTCAGTTAGTGAAATCCAGTTGCAATGTATAATTTGGAAAATACTCAAGCTCCTCCCAAGTGTTCAAACAGGTCATCAATTCTAGGTAAGGGGTACCTATTCTTCTTGGTCAGTTTATTAAGTTCCCTATGATCCATACAAAGTCTTAGGGATACGTCCGCTTTGGTGGCAAATACAACAGGTGCATCCCACTCGGATGTACTTCATCGAATGAAGCCTTTCTGTAGTAACTCCAAAATTTGTTTATCTAACTCTCTCTTTTCTTTAGGCGCCATAAGCCTTAAAGGTAAAGCTATCGGTCTAGTGTGCTTCTCTAGGTCAGTACAAAAAGAGATCTCCTTATGGGTTGGAAGTCCCATGATTCCTCAAAGACATCCAAGAACTCACATACTATAGGGACCGAAGATGGTCCTTCTGAACTAGGAGACAAGGCACATAATTGGCTTTATCCTTGTTTTTAATATTACAAGGGACTCTCAGACTACGTCCTCCACGGCTCTTAAGATGAACAAATCTCTTATCACAATCCAGGATGGCTCCATAAAATGATAGCCAATCCATACCTAGAATAAGGTCATACTCCATAAAATCCAATGCATACGCACCACAGATGAACTCGACATCGTCGATATCCAATATTAGGTCTTTACAGATCAACTTAAGATACTTAGTTCCTACAATAGGGTTAGCTACCTCTATCGAAGTACTAGTGATGGATAAGGAAAGGTTCAATGAGTCAACTAGTCTCTTAGAAATAAAGGAATGGGTTGCTCCTGAGTTAAACAAGATAATCCGGAAATTTTTAAAATAGAAGTTATACCTTCAAGTGCGGGTTGCCCATGATCTTTCGGGGGTCGGCTCTGTATCGATGCAGTTTCTAATGTGAAATTCTATCTGTTTTAAACAATACTTGGCTTTGGGCAATCCCTAGATAAGTGTCCTTCTTCATGGAAATTGAAACATCTCCCCTTAAACTCCTTTTTGGCTAAGACAGTCCAACATTCTATGGCTTCATGGCCCTTACGATTACACCTTGTACAAGTCTTGGCTTCTTTCTTGAACTTACCCCATTTCTTCTTATTCTTCCACCATTATTTCTTCCTATTTTTCTTATAACTAGAATCACCTTATCTCCCTTCTCACCACTCTTGTTCTCTTTAGATCCCTCAGCCGTGCATAAGATGGCAGTCTCTACTAATGTCTCGAATGTTGCTCTGAATGTTACTTGGGCCATCAAAGTTTCTTTTAATGGGAAGTTCAATCCCTTGACAAATCTTAAAGCCTTGTTCATTGGGGTATCCACCAAACCCCTACCAAACTTACACAGCACGGTGAATTTAGCTACGTACTCTTGCAAACTCAGATTTCCTTTTTTGAGATGGATAAATTTCTCTAATTGGATTGACATCTCAACATTGAGTATAAATTTCGCCTTAAAACTAGTATTGAAATTAGCCCACATAAATACTCGGTCCACGTTCTCCCTAAATACCTGGTTCCACCATTTGAGGGATTGTCCAATCAAATGCCAGGCCGCAACTCTCCTCTTAACCTCATCAGACCATCCTGTGGCCTCAAAAATCCTTTTACAGTCAATTATCCAAGATTTAGCCCCAACAAAACCATATGCCCCTGAGAACGATTTTCCACCAAGGTCTGCAAAATCCATGTATGGTCGATGAAAATCAAAAGCTACCTTAGCGGCACTATCTGCAGGCTCCACTAGGGCGAGATTGGCGATAGGTACTTGTTCCACAATCTGAAGATACCGTTGGAACCATTACGGCAAATACCGAGGTCTTGCCTGGTTCCCCTGACCGGAAGGATTATCATCCATTCCACTATCTGAAAAAGAAAGGAAGAATCCTTCGGCGGATACTCTTGAGATAGTATTTAAGTCGAAAAGGAAAGAAAATGATAAAGTTGCCTAGTATAGTTGTGTATGCCTATTGGGGTATAATAATATATAAGCATATATATAGTTTGAAAACCTTTTTCAAAATACAAATACACCTCTCATATGTATATTTTTCCTATAATCGGTTAACCTATGCTCTGATTCCAAATGCAACAACCCGCCCAGAGTTAGCATAAATTTCGACCTAGAAAAGGTCCATCGAAACTTAGATCCACCTAAATAGGTCGTTGGTTCCTATAAGGAATTACCTTTGCACAGAATACAGAATAATACAACGATATGGAATCTCACATGGTGGCATGAGAAAATATTGTAATAAAAATAAGATGTACCACTTTATTCAAAAGCCACATATTCAAATACAAAATACCAAACTCGTATATTAACAACTGTACATCATTATTATTCACCATCAAGAGCTTCTAGCAATAAAAGAGAAATAATAGATAATATCATAATAATAGTCTCATTGCCTTCTTCAGGATCCATCATCGTCTCGTCCATCAAGCCTACGCCCCCACCTACTAACCTATTGGATATGTTAAGGAAAGGGGCCAGAACATAAAGTTCCGGTGATTGAAAATAACATATGCTTAAAGACTATACTCTATATTTAGCAGGTTATATTCTTTAAAGTATGTCTACAAAGTACATAAAATACACACATAAAGTTATATTTTAATTAATGATGGGGATATCCGAGCCAATCGCTTAAGACCTTCATTACTGCATTTAGGGTGGATCAACGATCACTTAAGACCAAACGAGGTAGACATTCTTGGTCACTTAAGGCCTATTCTAATATATTTATTATGGGTGGATTCTTATGATCTCTTATAACCCTAAGGCGGATCCTAGCCACTTAAGATCCTGTCCAAACACGTCAACTTCCTAATTAGATATATATTAAGAAGTACCTCGCTGCTTAGTACCGGTTTAGGGAAGGCTCGCATATAGCCATTTAAGACCCCTCTGGCGGACGCCTCATGTTACTAATTAACTGATGTTACGGTAGTAGACCTATGCCGCTTAAGACTTCCCTTAGATGGTGGTTAATAAAATTGCATGCTATGTCCCACGTATACCAAACCCATCCCTAGGTTGGCCCTCACAAAGCTCCTAGAGGAAGTGAATATTCTGGTAAACTACCCTACACCGTTATCACCATGTTTATACCACTTTAGAGAAGGAGGACCTATATACCACTTCGAATCTAATAACGGTGGGTTACATGATTTTTTCCCTAATCCAAGGAATAAAACTTCATAACGGGACTAGTCATAACCACTTAAGACCTAAACTAGATAAGAAAAAAGTCAGCCATATAAGACCTTCTCAAGGCGGGTAATAAGCCTACCTATTTACACTCATAATATGCATATATATACACTACACCTCTCACATTAAACCAATTACTTGTAGATGTTGGATTTTCCATGCAATTCTGGGAAGACTTCTACTACAAGCGGGCTTAACCTCATGTCATAATGTACTAAGTTTAATGGCTCATGGCACCCTGACCAACATTAGCTATGCTCAATTGTAGTTGCTGAATTTTCCAATTAGTTCCGGGCAGGCTTCTACCACAAATTACGACTAATCTCGTGTCTGTGTGTCATCATTATATATATATATATATATAAGCCATTTATGCACACACAAGCAACAATTAATATGGGGACATTTCAAGTTTCTAACCTTATTCTGACGTATTTACTATGCCATTATTATGTCTGATTATGTTATATAAATATATAATTTAATACATGCTAAAAACGCTAATTTCTATTTGAATTAAGAAACGTTTTAACGGGGTATTTTGTCAATCTTGTTCACATAAAGGTATACAAGCTTTGAAATAATAATTACACACTCAAGTTGCATAATAATTCCATTCAAGAAGGAAAATTTGAAATATGGTTTTTGACAAAATCAATGATTTTTGGAATTTAAAAAAGTTATTATTTCTTCTATTAGACAAACCATAATTTCAAACTTTAAAGGAAAACAGAAGATGAATTCCTTAATTATAGAATAATAGTAAACGTTTTCGGTTATGAACCTTAAAAAGGTAGAAATGGAAATGTCAAGCAGTAAACAATTAAAATGGCAAATTTATAATTGTTGCCTTGATATAACAAGTTTTTATTACTCAGATAAATTTGAAAAGGTTATTTTATTAAAAATTCCATATTAGATATGGTGATAAATTTGTTGTTCCATTAGAAATAAAAAAAGATATATAAAAGTTTGATAAGGTAAACATCATAATTATACCCATTTGAGAGAGAGTGAATGGTAAATTTATTTACTAAAGTTTGGGTAGAATTTGAAATAGTAAAATTCTCATATAATAAGGAGCATATGCGAGGTAACTGAGACGACCCGAAATCCCCACCTGGACTTGATCGAATAGGAAGGCAGATTGCTTCGAGAACACAACGCATTAGAACACAGAACCTAAGAACATTTTATTGTTATTAAAACAATTTACATCATAGTACAAGAATAAGAGTACAAATGAATAATATTACACAACAGAAAATATCATAGATTTAAAATACATAGCAGCGGAAAATAATACATGAGTATAATGTACAGCGGAAATCATCTACAACCACAACTGAAAGAGATACACGGATACAAAACTTTCCGAATATAGCTCCAGCTATAATCCATGATCCTGTGAAAATGAATATCGGCAAAACCAAAACTACTAGCTACCCGTGTGGAGAAAAAGGGCACCCAGAGTTTAGGTTAAAACATTAAACTCCGAGTCAGTCATTGGACTGGTGTGAGAACCAAAACAGTTATTAATTTTTATTTTAAAGTTGAGTAAAGCAAGGGACCAAGCCGTATAACATGGAACGGGCTTCTCCCAAGAATACCAGTGCATAAAACAAACAGCACAATGCTAAATAAAGAAAATGAAGCCATTATAAGACTCAGGTCCCATCACATAATGAAAACACAAACCAGAGGATAAAGTTTTACCTTATAATGGCCAAATATACTTGGTACGCAAAATTCATCTTTTATTATTACTATAAGTGTAGAAATCACTTTCAAATATGAATGTATCAATCATAGGCGGCATGAGTACCATATATCATGTCGCCATATAGGTTTACAACTAAAACCGTAAAGTCGCGTATTGGAAATTGGGTTCCATTTATGACTGAGGCATTGAATCCAAGACTCTGATAAAACCCATATCGACATGCACTCAATTTTTACATTGAATCCAAGACTCGAAATGAATCCATGGACATGCACTCAATTTTTGAATCCAAGACTCAGATAGAAAACCATATCAACATGCACCCAGTTTTTACATTGAATCCAAGACTCGAAATGATTCCTACCGACATGCACTCATTTTCCCTTTTGAGGGGCGAATCTGTATCTTCCACTCTGTTATGGAGTAAACCCTCCCAGATCATATAGATCCTTCCCTCGCGCTACAATGGAGTAAACCCTCCTCGATACCAGATTCCTTCTTAATGTTTATTTGCCCAGCCTTAATCATTCACGGGTTGTGGAACTCGTCGAAGTCACCTCTTGACACACAAAGCTACGCTATATTAAAGCTATGCTTTTATCATCATCCACAAGGCTATGCTTTTCAACAAAAGCCTTGATCTTATGCAACTCAGCATGCCACATTGCCGATCCATGCCGTATCATTGATCATCTACCAATATATAACCTCTAAGCTTGTACGTCTCAGAGAAGGGTGTTAAGCAAGAGAATAAATTCTCCGCCACCAATAGATATATATTTAGCAGAGATCCACAAATACAACAAAAAGGAATACAATGTCAAACATACAATCCATTTACAAGTCCGTTTTGGGTCTGAACAAAACCAGAGGCACCTTATTCCTTGTCCCATATGTCCAATACAGGAGAGAGGCCGTCGCATATCCGGTCGATCTCCAAGTACGTCTGGATGACCACCACTTATTACCTCGTCTTGGGTGTACAACTCAATCAAGATATTAGTAATCATCCATTTGATGTGAAGATCTCTGGTCTTCAACCACCGTCTTCATATCTCCGACCTTCAATTGTCGTATTAGTTATTCAGGATGGGTTAAATCGGGTCTTTTTGAATAACTTGCGTATCTTATAATCAAGTGCTATAAAAACACAATGTACGCCTCATTCCAATCCACGATATTCTTTGGGAAAGGTTCCCGTTAATTTAATCAAAGATAAGTTCATTTAAACTTATTCTTTAATCTTCCTTTGGATATCAATTTCAGAAGATTTTGTAACATCTTTTCACAACTTAAACCAAATTAAGGTTTGTCAAACTAGCCGGGATTAACGCCTTACCGAAGTAATCGTTTATTTTATCCCAATCCTAACCTATTCATCCCATGGAGAAAAACTGGTGGTACTCCATATCTAACAACCAATGTGTTATCGGTAAATTTAATTACCGTTTACCCTTCAAATCTAATTAAAGATTCAAATATCGCATGGAGTAAAACTGGTGGTACTCCATCTCGAATCATTTCTTGAATTCGGTATGTTAAATTACCTTATTTATATTTCAATCTAATTAAAGATTCATTAAAACTCTATCTTAGTTTTAATCTTCAAAAATCATTACTCAATGATTATTCAACTTTAGGAAATTTATCCTGTCTTTAACTGGGTTAAAGAACCAATGTCATTTAAAACACAGTTCACGATAAACCCAAAATCAAATACCATTTCAATCCAATTATATTTGTTAACTGGAAACTTCTATAAACCTTAATCAAAAGATTTATTCTTTTCTCAAATGGGTTCAAGAATAGTGTTATTTAAGACACCATTAACGACAAGCCCGAAATCCAATCTGATATTAAATATAAGGCTTTGAATAGAATTCATATCGAATTATATTCAATATCAAATCCTGAAACCAATAGATATCATATCGGGTGTAACGATATCGATATCTTCCAAATTCACATAACAATATCCGTATAATCACGAAATCCAATACTGGAATATCCAAAGATAATTTCCATTCAAATCCATTCCAGTTTATAAATTGGAAATCTCTGGTTATGTTAAAACCATTTCAATTCCTTTCAGTTCTTTACTTAAGTTGCGAAACAATTTATTCTGATAAAAATGTTTTTTATCTTCATAACTTGTAATATTTCATCAAAAACCTTTTCAAATCATTCATTATGATTTAACATAAATTTTCCCTATTTTAATCATTTAAAAATAGGCCCATTCAGTTAAATGACGTTCCAGGTCATTTAACTGCACTAGCGCTGTTTTTATTCAAATTTGAATTTAGCATTTCTCAAAATCCAACCGTTAGATTTCAAATCTCATATACTCATTTGAAAGATCTATTCGATACGAACCGTTAGGTTCAGGTTCAGAAGAATCCGATGGTCGGATCTTCCGTGACGTCAAATCGAAGTTAATGGTCGAAATTCGCAAACGGTCGCGGCGTGACACGTTCTATTCAAAACATTATATATATATATATATATATAAATATATATATATATATCGTCGATTTCCATTCAAAAAGTATTTTATAAATGTTTATAAATTCATTTTAAAAACGATTCCAACTTGCATTTCAATTTTTAAATCAAAATTGAATATTCCATATCATTATTATATTAAAATGATAATATTTTCAAAATCTCTTATTTTGAAATCCATTTCTTTTCCATATTCATTATACAATGAATGAAATCGATTTGAAAATTCGTTCGAGTTATAATGGCGCAAATCTACTTAACTCGGCTTCATATATTTAAATATTTTTGTGTCCATCCAAAATCGGACATCAAAACTATATTTTGATTCCTTAACTGAATATTTTATTAAAACATTCATTTATTTCTGAATAGGAATAAGGCCCAATCAATTACTATATAATTTTAGTTATATGGATTTCATACATCGCATGTATTCAATAATAATGATAAATAATCATTAAACATCCAAATAACAACCAGAGTGCATTGTAAAATTGTATAAGCATTAAATAGAAAAAATATTCTTTTGACAGTCTGTCAATCTATCGATAGACATACAACTAATTACAAGGGCGATGTGTGATCAGAATATCATCCCAAGACCCGTGTGTGGTTTCAACCAACAAATACTGATTATTATTTGTGCACTTGGGCGATATGTAAAAATTATCATCCCAATCGATATCACTCAAATATGCGAGACATAAACAAGTCGTCCGACTTGTAAATGGAAGTGTACTTTTATTTAAACTATTATAAATATATCAACATTATTTTAACATGTTAAATATTTCAAGTCTCAATCACAACATACCAAACATACAAATCAACAAATCATCCATGGTCTCAAACAACCGTGACAGGTGCTACTAAGTACCATTTACAACCTATGATATAATAACATGTTACAATAGTTGAGTGGGAAAGTGTTCCCACTTTGGTTTCCACTCTGTCATTCTTTAATTTGACGATTTTATTTTGGCTTGAAATTTTACTTGCTCCTTTTCCATTTCGGTCAGTTCCATGTTGTTGAGTTCGTCGCCACGATCACAACGGACCCGGGTTTGCAATTTTCTAAGCACGTATGAAAAAGATATGATCATTTACGTGTTAATTAAATAATTAGAAAAATTAAATATAATTAAAACTTAATTAATCCATTTTTTAAACCTTTTCACCCTTTCAAAATTCTGGCCGTCGACTTTAGGATAACCGCTCACCCCATTTGACCGTCCGCTGCTCCTTCACCGGACCACTGACCGTCGATCAATCGCCACCTCATGAAGCGTCTTGGTAACATCTCCAACCGCCAGTGGTGGCGCCCCGTCCGATGCCCCCAGATGCTCCAAAATCGACCGCGAACGAACCAAATTTGAGCCCAAAATTCAGACGATATACAACACGAGAATCGATCAACCCGGTACCCATTTGAAGATCATAGATTCCTCTTCAATAAGTTTGGGTTAATATTTAGTGGATTAGGAATTAATTTAGATTGAAGTCGAGAGCTTTTTCCGCCATTCAAAATGAAATAGTGGCGGCTTATTTTTTTCTGATTTGGGAAACTAAGGTTTTGACCCTTTATAGAAAATATTTTGTTATTATTTAATTTAAAAATAACTTGTTTAATCTCCAAACTCCAAATCAAACCCAATGACTGTCGTCCTTAGCTAAATACCCTCATTCCGGACACAATGAGACATGTTTCGTAAGCCAATTCGGCTGTTTCGACAGGTTTTTATCAAAATTAAAATATAAATTTATATAACGTTACATATTGAATTTGAACGTACATTTAAATTTGCCGGGGCCACATAATGACTCCCAAATTTACGAATTTTGAAATACAGCTATGTTTTGATGATGCGGTCCCATAGGAACTAGTTTCGACGAATTCCGAGTCCGTTTACAAAATGGCCTTTTTTCCAGTCGATTAAACTTACAACTAAAATTGAACGTGCCTTTACATTTGCCACGCTCACATATTAAATCCAAAAATTATGAAAACTGAAATCTAACAATAATTTGATATTCCAGATTGAGAAAAATCGGTTTCGTCAAATTTGGACGTCGTTTGCAAAATGGCCATTTTTAAGGCATATATATTATTAAAAATATATATAAATTCCATAGCGCTTTTTCTAAATTTAAATTTAGACATAACTTACAATTTATAAAGTAAAATATAAATTTCTTACATTCACTAGAAAGATATAGTTAATTCGATCCTAGCGTTTCTTGTTTCGTCCAGTTCTGATTTATATTGAATCCTGTATATTTATTCAAAGTTTAAAATCGAATTTTCGAACTACCGCACCATTTCAAGCTCGTAATATAATTAATATAAATTTATAAGTTTTATCTTCGATTAAAATAAATTTGTATTCATTATTATTTAAAATAAATCATTTTAAATATTCAAAATCCATTAAAATAGCTTAAATTAAAATTTTAAATTGGTTCTGAAATCCCGGGTTATTACAATCCCCCCCACTTAAAATCTTTTCGTCCTAAAAAAGTAATGGAGCTGAAAGTTGTTTTACTAACTAACTCAACTTTCATTTTGACTTAAGTTCCTCAAATTTCTCAAAAATTTGGCTAACGCCCTAATTTTTTTTGCCATAACCTCCTTTGTACGGGGTCATCGGAAAAACCGCAACTGGCCTCGCAGGGCCCTCACAAATCAAAAGGAAAAAGCCAAGCAGCTAGCCAATCGGTTCATAAAATCATCAAACCCAATGAATATAGTAAACATGTACCTATTTGTCGGGCAAATAATTTTATTCCTCTTCTCTAGCCTCCTTGCTATGACCTGTTCAATATATATGCATGTACATGTATGCAAATCCAATCAATTTTCAATTTAGTTCAATATTACATTCGATTTGGCTAATTCTACCTTTCATTCATTCTTTTATTGGTTTTATCATTCCAATATTTTTATCAATTAAACTAATAATCACACAACACAACCAACAATCAATTTTTTGATTAAATTTCCAAATGCATTACTTTTATATATATACTCAAAAATCATATTTTTGATGCCAAATCACAACATAAAACTTAACAAAGTTTTGGTTCTCACACCAGTCAATTGGAAATATATAGATATCCCACTTTCGAAACTCGAACGTAAATGCTGATGACGGCATGTCAATCACCAGAATCATCCCCGTAAGACTAAGGTGTGATTCTATATCTACCCAGTATATTTGAGACTTCGTATACACGTGGATCAAACGTATATGAAAAATCTCCTTACACTCGATAGTCCAAATTAAGTTTAAAATAAAATACTCAAATACGTATAATAAGTTATAAATTATTTTTTCTTTTCAAAACTAAATTTTTTATTAATAAATATCACTCTTTAAATTCATTCTAGGATATTACTAACCCTATCTCTAACGAGTCATTCTTATAGGATGTTACTAATCCTATCTCCGATGAATTCTTTCGTTCAGTTCTAATGTGTCTTGTTCTCGAGCTTTGTAAACCAAAGCTCTGATACCAACTGAGATGACCCGAAATCCCCGCTTGACCTAGACCGAACAAGAAGGCGAATTGCTTTGAGAACACGACGCATCAGAACACAGAACATAAGAACATTTTATTGTTATTAAAACAATTTACATCATAGTACAAGAATAAGAGTACAAATGAAAAATTTTACACAACAGAAAATATCAGAGATTTAAAATACATAGCAACGGGAAATAATAAATGAGTATAATGTACAGCGGAAATCATCTACAACCACAACTGAAAGAGATACACGGATTCAAAGCTTTCGAATATTGCTCCAGCTATAATCCGTGAACCTATGAAAATGAATATCTGCAAAACCAGAACTACTAGTTGCCCATATGGAAAATAAGGGCACCCAAAGTTTAGGTTAAAACAATAAGCTCCGAGTAAGTCATGGGACTGGTGTGAGAACTAAAACAGTAATTAACTTTTATTTTAAAGTTGAGTAAAGCAAGGTACCATGCCGTATAACATGGAACACGTTTTCTCCCAAGAATACCAGTGCATAAAACAAACAGTGCAATGCTAAATAAAGAAAATGAATCCATTATAAGACTCAGGTCCCATCACATAATGCAAACACAAGCAAGAGGATTGAGTTTTACCTTATAATGGCCAAATATGCTTGCACTATAACAAAATGACCCTATTACAACGGTGGAACACCGTTGTAATATACATTTTACAACGGTGGGCAAACCGTCGTGTATTAAGAAGTTGTAATAGACTAATATCTTTTACAACATTTTTGCACTGTTGCAACACCATTGTAATATGTACATTTTACAACTTTTTTCCACCATTGTAATAAACTTTATTACAACAATTATGCACCGTTGTAATAAAATCTACTACAACTGTTATGCACCGTTGTGATTGACATTTGGGTTTTAAAAAAAAATAAACATCTTTTGCAACTGAAAGAACAATACACTAAATATATCAATACTCCATAAGCAAATCCAATATTACAGTTATTTGGAAACTAATTTATTAAAATACTCAAATATTCAGTATTACAAACAATAAGTTTTAGACAACATTTCGTACATTATTACATGCTTGACCGTTACAAAGCAACTTAGTACAAGCACAAGTTATCCACAAAAAATTGCATATCCTACGGGAGTACACTAGTCGAAGACAAGGAAATCTTTATGCCATTTATCTTTTTGGTGCAAGTTCACTGCAGTGATCAAACCTATTGCATAAGAATATGTCTGTTGTTAGAAAAAATAACAAAAAGTGTTTTTTTTAAGCGAACAATACCAAAATTTGATAACGACATTACTGCAAGAATTCCGCTGCTCACCCCTTGTTGGTCACTCGAGTATGGCAAGAACACTGCAAAGGATCAAAAATGATTTCGTAAAAATCTACGGCAAAATCAATATTCTATGACGGATCATAAAGCAAATTACCAAAATGCCCTGGTGAATTCCTTCAAATAACCCCAAATATCCTGTTCTTACAGTTTGATTGAAAATTCATTTTGTCCCCATAGCAAAATCCTAAAATTTGTCAATGATGGTTATAGTCTAACATAACAGTTGATGGTTTTTTTGAAATAGTCAACTCCTCTGAAAAGCATATACAGTTATCAACAAAAATTTAACTGTACCCACCATTTAACATATGTATATATACTCACAACTCAACACCAAAGCATAAGCGACTCGTTAATTTCAATGCAGTTTGTGATAAATGTTCACCTTCAAGTGAGCAGCAGCTTTGTCCTTGTCAGTAAAGACACTAGTTGACTCAACAACATAATCAACACCAGCCTCACCCCATGGGATCTCCTCAGGGTTTCTTAATAAAAACAAGCACGGATAAGTATAGCACCAAAGCAAGAAGTGCAATAAAATTTATAAGTGCAGATAGTAAACAAGTTCCTAAAGTTTTAAAGACACCAACCTGCAACCAAATATAGCTACTGGTTTGTCACCAAAGAGAAGGGTTTTGGAGTCCTTCACCTTGATTTCATGGTGCTTCCATTGACCATAAACAGTGTCATACTTGAACATGTATGTCTGGTAACCATACAGAGCTCTAAAATTAGTAAGTAATCTAACATAAAAATGTAACAACCTGAACATGGAATAAGCTTTACAATTAATACTTAATGCTAACTCAAGAAGAAATCATTACAATAAATTCTAACAAGCTCGGCAAGAAGAAATCAATGCTTGGCCGATAAAGTACATAAAAAACAACTTAAAATTTAAATTCAATTCAGAAGAAGGCAATTTTCTTCCCAAAAAAACGGCTTCTACAGGATAGATATACTAAAATATAGTTAAAAGCAACAACCTGAGAGACATTCACGGATGTTGGTCCATATTTTTGAACTTTATGCATCAGAGAAACCAATATATGAATCAAACAACCTGAGGCACTTCTTTCCAGCCCCTTGCGATCGACCCTCTCCAGCCCCTTGCGATAACCAGTGCATCCCTCCTCCGACCACTTGAAAGTCGCCGACTTCCTGCACCGAGACCAACGCCTCTCCATCCCCTTGGGTCTCGTGAGTTTAATTGGGGCGGTGGTGTTGGGTATCGTGAGTCGTGAATTTAATTAGAGCGGTGGTGTTAGAGGTTGGTGAAGACCGTAATCCTTTTTTTGAGGCGGCCATTGAAGATCTCGAGAGCTAGGGTTAGGTCTCGAAATTTAACTGGGTTCATGAAAATTTGGGTTAGAAAAGCGGGCTTGTGGAGGGAAGGTAAAAATTTCGAGGACATACAACCGGGCTTGTGGAGGGAAGTGAAAAATTCGGTTTACAGGATCCTACAAGTTTTGTTTCGGAAGTGTTTTGATTTTTCCTTTGGAGCCAAAATGTGTTTTTTTGAAAGCCGAAGTGTTTTGATTTTCAAAGCCAAGAAGTATATTAAAAAAAAATCGAGTATGATCAAAATTTAAAGAAAAGGGTCTAAAAAACCCGTGCCGCAGCGCAGTGCCCAACAATCATCGTCAAGGCTTAATAGTCAAGATTCGACTGTTATTCAGAGAACACCAACAACTAAATGGCGACGACTAGGATTATTTCTAGAGGCATGACATATTCATAGGCTTTATTTAATGCACGGAGTCAAGCAAATTATTAATATTAACGATTATATCTTAATTATTTAACACTAAAAATTAATTATTTAACAATACTGATAATTTATTACTTATTATACCAATTATTAATTTTTGGTGTTAAAAATTATTTACTAATTATTGATTATTTAATAGAAATTATTAATTTATTATTACATAAATACTAATTATAAAATGTTAATTGTAAAAATTGTCACTTATTACAACAGGTAATAGTGAAAAGTTGTAGTAGAATGTTAATTGTTAAAACTGTCAATTATCAATATATTTTTATTTTTTTTATTTTATGAAAAAATGTAATAGAATATTATATAAATTGCTTGAAATTTTTATTAAAATATTTAAAAACAAATATTTAATTATTACTTCTTAATTAGTGATTCTTACTTCTTATTTATTGATTACCAAAATTAATTATTCTTTACTAAAAACTAATTTTTATTTATTTATTTTTAATTTCTAATAATAACTATTATAGCGAAAAGAAATTATTAATATTAGTTATTACATATTTTCAAATGAACTATTTATTATTATTATTAAACAATAGTTATTGAGTATTAATATTTGTATTAATTATTAATATGGTATTTTTGTTGTAGTGTAGTCATATATTACAACAGTCAAAAAATAAAAGTTGTGATAGGTTTTTATTACAACTGTCAAAATAACACAGTTGTTAAAAATAAGTTTATTACAACTTTTCTGGAAAAAAGTTGTAAAAAACATTTATTACAACGGTGATTTTACCACCGTTGTAAAATTAAAGTTGTAATATGGTGTTTTTGTTGTAGTGTTGGTACGCGAAATTCATCTTTTATTATTACTATAAGTGTAGAAATCACTTTTAAATATAAATTTATCAATCAAAGGCGGCATGGGTACCATATATCATGTCGCCATATAGGTTTACAACTAAAACCGTAAAATCGCGTATTGGAAATTGGGTTCCATTTATGACTGAGGCATTGAATCCAAGACTCTGATAAATCCCATATCGACATGCACTCAATTTTTACATTGAATCCAAGACTCGAAATGAATCCACCGACATACACTCAATTTTTGAATCCAAGACTCGGATGGAAAACATATCGACATGCACCCAATTTTTACATTTAATCCAAGACTTGAAATGAATCCTACCGACATGCACTCATTTGCCCTTTTGAGGGGCGAATCTGTATCTTTCACGCTGTCATGGAGTAAACCCTTCCAGATCATATAGATCCTTCCCTTATGCTACAATGGAGTAAACCCTCCTCAATACCAGATTCCTTCTTGCTGTTTATTTGCCCGGCCTCAATCATTCATGGGTTGTGAAACTCGTCGAAGTCACGTATCGACACACAAAGCTACGCTATATTAAAGCTATGCTTTGATCATCATCCACAAGGCTACACTTTTCAACAAAAACCTTGATCTTATGCAACTCAGCATGCCACATTGCCAATCCATGCCGTATCGTTAATCATCTACCAATATATAACCTCTAAGCTCGTGCGTCTCAGAGAAGGGTGTTAAGCAAGAGAATAAATTCTCCGCCACCAATAGATATATATTTAGTAGAGATCCACAAATACATAAAAAAGGAATACAATGTCAAACATACAATCCATTTACAAGTCTGTTCTGGGTCTGAACGAAATCGGAGGCACCTTATTCCTCGTTTCATATGTCCAATACAGTAGAGAGGCCCTCACATATCTGGTCGATCTCCAATTACGTCTGGATGACCACCACTTATTACTTCGTCTTGGGTGTACAGCCCAATCAAGACATCAGTAATCATCCATTCGATGTGAAAATCTCCGTCCTTCAACCACCATCTTCATATCTTCGACCATCAAACGTCGTATCAGTTATTCAGAATGGGTTAAACCGGGGCTTTCTGAATAGCTCGCGTATCTTATAATCAAGTGCTATAAAAACACAACATACGCCTCATTCCAATCCAGGATATTCTTTGGGAAAGGTTCCCGTTATATTTATCAAAGTTAAGTTCATTTAAAATTATTCTTTAATCTTCCTTTGTATATCGATTTCAAAAGATTTTGTAACATCTTTTCACAACTTAAACCAAATTAAGGTTTGTCAAACTAATCGGGATTAACGCCTTACCGAAGTAATCATTTATTTTATCCCAATCCCAACCTATTCATCTCATGGAGAAAAACTGGTGGTACTCCATATCTAACACCCAATGTGTTATCGGTAAATTTAATTATTGTTTACCCTTCAAATCTAATTAAAGATTCAACTATTGCATGGAGTAAAACTGGTGGTACTCTATCTCGAATCATTTCTTGAATTCGGTAAGTTAAATTACCTTATTCATATTCCAATCTAATTAAAGATTCATTAAAACTCTATCTTAGTTTTAATCTTCAAAAATCATTACTCAATGATTATTCAACTTTAGGAAATTAATCCTGTCTATAACTGGGTTAAAGAACCAATGTCATTTAAAACACAGTTCACGATAAACCCAAAATCAACTACCATTTCATTCCAATTATGTTTGTTAACTAGAAACTTCTTTAAACCTTAATCAAAAGATTTATTCTTTTCTGAAATGGGTTCAAGAACAGTGTTATTTAAGACACCATTCACGACAAAACCGAAATCCAATCTGATATTAAATATCAGGCTTTGAATAGAATTCATATCGAATTATATTCAATATCAAATCCTGAAACCAATAGATATCATATCGGGAATTACGATATAGATATCTTCCAAATTCGTTAACAATATCCGTATAATCACGGAATCCAATACTGGAATATACGAAGATGATTTCCGTTCAAATCCATTCCAATTTATACAATGGAAATCTCTGGTTATGTTAAAACCATTTCAATTCCTTTCAGTTCTTTACTTAAGTTGCAAAACAACTTATTCTGATAAAAATATCTTTTATCTTCGTAACTTGGGATATTTCATCTAAAAATCTTTTCAAATCATTCATTATGATTTAACATAATTTTTTCCTATTTTAATCATTTAAAAATAGGCCCATTCAATTAAATGATGTTTCAGGTCATTTAACTGCACTAGCGCTGTTTTTATTCAAATTTGAATTTAACATTTCTCAAAATCCAACCGTTAGATTTCAAATCTCATATAATCATCATTATTTTAACATGTTAAATATTTCAAGTCTCAATCACAACATACATTACATACAAATCAACAAATCATCCATGGTCTCAAACAACTGTGACAGGTACTACAAAGCACCATTTTCAACCTATGATATAATAACATGTTACAATAGTTGTGTGAGAAAGGGTTCTCACTTTGGTTTCCACTCCGTCATTATTTAATTTGACGATTTAATTTTGGCTCAAAATTTTACTTGCTCCTTTTCCATCCGGTCAGTTCCATGTTGTTGAGTTTGTCGCCACGATCGCAACGGACCCAGGTTTGCAATTTTCCGTGCTTGTATGAAAAAGATATGATCATTTACGTGTTAATTAAATAATTAGAAAAATTAAATATAATTAAAACTTAATTAATCCATTTTTTAAACCTTTCCCCCTTTTCAAAATTCTGGCCGTCGACTTAAGGAAAACCGCTAACCCCCTTTGACCGACCGCTGCTCCTCCACCGGACCACTGACCGCCGATCAACTGCCACCTCATGAAGCGTGTTGGCAATATCTCCAACCGCCAGTGGTGGCGCCCCATCTGATGCCCCCAGATGCTCCAAAATCGACTGCAAATGAACCAACTTTGAGCCCAAAATTCAGACGATATACAACACGATAATCGATCAACCCGGTACCCATTTGAAGATCATAGATTGCTCTTCAATCCTGCTTTTATAAGTTTGGATTAATAGTTAGTGGATTGGGAATTAATTTAGATTGAAGTCGAGAGATTTTTCCGCCATTCAAAATGAAACAGCGATGGTTCGTTTTTTCTGATTTGGAAAACTAAGGTTTTGACCCTTTATAGAAAATATTTTGTTATTATTTAATTTAAAAATAACTCGTTTAATCTCCAAACTCCAAATCAAACCCAACGACCATCGTCCCCAGCTAAATTCCCCCATTCCGAACACAACGAGATATGTTTCGTAAGCCAACTCGGCTGTTTCGATAGGTTTTTATCAAAATTAAAATAAAAATTAAAATAAAAATTAATATAATGTTACATATTGAATTTGAACATACATTTAAATTCACCGGGGACACATACTGACTCCAAAAATTACGAGTTTTGAAATCCAACTATGTTTTGAGGATGCGGTCCAATAGGAACTAATTTCATCGAATTCCGAGTCCGTTTGCAAAATGGCCTTTTTTTCCAGTCGATTAAACTTACAACTGAAATTGAACATGCCTTTACATTTGCCACGCTCACATATTAATTCCAAAAATTATGAAAATTGAAACCTAACAATAATTTCACATTGCGGATCCAGAAAAATTGGTTTCGTCGAATTTGGACGTCGTTTGCAAAATGACCATTTTTTAGGCATATATATTATTAAAAATATATATAAATTCCATATCGCTTTTTCTAAATTTAAATTTAGAAATAACTTACAATTTGTAAAGTGAAATCTAAATTTATTACATTTGCTAGAAAGATATAGTTAATTTGATCCTAGCGTTTCTTGTTTCGTCTAATTCTGATTTATATTGAATCCTGTATATTTATTCAAAGTTTAAAATCGAATTTTCGAAATACCACGCCATTTCAGGCTCGTAATATAATTAATATAAATTTATAAGTTCTAACTTCGATTAAAATAAATTTTTAGTTGTTACTATTTAAAATAAATTTTTAGTCGTTATTATTTAAAATAAATCATTTTAAACATTCAATATCCATTAAAATAGCTTAAATTAAAATTTTAAATTGGTTCTGAAATTCCGGGTTGTTACAGTAACAGTTCTAGGAGTGAAACTAATGGGAAATGATTACTCCAATAAATCAATGTGAAAACTTATGACTTAATATGACTATTAAATTCAATTTTGAAAAATACCCTCATGGTGCAAACAAAGTGTACGGAGTGATTAAAGAATTCTTAAAATCAAACCATCACTAAGAAATTCGATAAAAATATACGTGCATGACAGCAAAGATTTTTTTTTTTGGCAAGGCCGACCGATTTTTATAGTGATCCGTAACACTCACAGTAAAGATTTTTAATCTGTACTACTAATGTAAATACAACCTTGAGTTAACGTTTCAAACATATTTTTGCAATAAAATATATTGAGAATATGTAAATGAATATGTTAAAAAGCTTAATTACTACTTGATTTAATGTTGAATTATTAAAGTCTTGTTTTCAAATAAAAATAAGCATTTACTCCAAAATATTTGTCGTTTCAAAAGATATTAAAGATTTACACTCAGAATACTAATAAAAGGCCAATGTTAAAATAAGAGAAATTATTTTTCTCTTAATTCAAGATATTATGAACGTTTGATAAATTTTATAACTTTTAAAATGGGGCATTTATTTAAAAAAAAATTGTAAACAATGGAAGAAGTTATTAGACTTTGTTATTAAAAGATACAAAAACCTTGAGTAATGCCTCAAAATTGTTATTATGTGAAGTAATAAAGTATTTTGAAAAATTTATTAATAAATGTCATTAGATATTTGTAGAAACTTAATTTTCGCATAATTCAATCTTGGGTATTAATTGGGATTCTATTTTCTAGAGTATAATGAACAATTGTTTATTAGTTATTAAAAAGTTTTATTGACCGTTTTAAAAGAGAGAATGGTTGGCGTTCAAATAATTAATAAAGTTAAGTGTTTAAAAAAGAAAAAGTATTTTACTCTTATTTTAAACATTTAGTTAACATTGAAATGAATAGAAAAATCTGAATCCTATTGTAACATTTTGGGATAATTTCAAAAAGGATGTTTTGTTAAAGAACAAAACATGTATTGACATTAAGAGTAAGTATTAAAGTCTTCATGAAAAAATTAACATATCAGGTTTTAATAAGATATTAAATGACTGTTTTAGAATTTGTGCAAATTTGAAAATAATAATATTCAGAAGAATACATTTTGTGTAAGCGCTAAAACTTTCACCTTATAGAAAGAGATAACTCTAGAATAATAAGAGTAGCTGATTAGGTAAGCTAGAATTAGGTTCTAGGACTAAGTAAGGATAAATTACACAACCTAATTTGAAAATTTTAGCGTTAGTCCCAAAAGTTTCTGTTTTAAAGATGGAGAGGTATAGTATTTCCAGAGTCAAGGGTCGGTTGTGGAGTAGATTGCCCTAGATAGTTGGTTTAGCGATTAGTACATTTATATCCATACTTAGTGCTTAGTATATATATAAACAAGTATAACGTAACTTACCGTAATTCATAATTTTGGAGAGAGATTCATGGTTATTAATTGCAAATTTAGTGGGCAATAAATTGTAATTAATAGGAGTAAAAGAGGATTTTGGGGACCGATTCAGAAGAATAAATTGATTCGGAGAAAACAAATATATTTTCAACCTTAAAGGAGCTTGAGAGAGTTAAGTAAATATCTATGGAATGGTCCAGTTTTGAGAATAGATGGACCTTAAATATAAGAAAGGCAAAGGTGGAAAGTTTAAAGAAATGGATTGGCATCTTAGGAAATTAGAATAAAATTATTCAAACCTCAGCACCATTTAAACTACGTAATTGTAGTATAGAACATCCAAAAGAGTATTTTTGGGTTGTAATCACTAATGGTCTCCCATATTGATTGGATAAGGGTATAAAATGGTATAAATAACGGATCCCTATTTATGTTTGCAATGTTGGGATTTGAAGCCCTCGTTAAATTTTGAGATAAATAAGTAATAGAGAATTTCATGGGGATACTTAGCTTAGTGATCTACCATCTATGGGATTTGGAAGTTAATAATGGAATTAGATTTGTAGCATAGAAAATGAAAGTGGGTGGTCTTGTAATTTTTTAAAATATTCAGTGAAGAAGAAGTTTTCCTTAGAAAATGCCATCCTCAAAAATAAGAACTTAAAGCATGAAAATAAGGAATAGGCTTAAATATTGATTAGCCATTCTAGTATGAATATGACTATGTTTGGTTTGCTTAAGGATATTTGTTTTATTTTTATAAAATAGCCCTTTTGTCGTTTTTTTACAAAAGAGACTATATTTGAAATTATAAGGAATATACTCAAAGTATAAAGGATGTGATGTGTAATTTTACGTATTTTCACATAGATTATACTATCTATTCAAAATAAGACAATACTCATTCCTTGTAATTTTAAATATGTCAAAATAATTGTTTGGGCAATGGAAATTATAACAAAAGACCTCACTTGGATTTAAATACCAGTAAATTGGAGCATAGGGAAGTATTCTAGTTATTAGTATATACAAAGAATTAATTCAATAGAATTGGAAATTTTTATTTAGGAAAATACTAAAATTTTGAGTTACATCTCATTCGAAGACTAAAGGACAAACTGAAGACGACCAGAGCTTTAGGAATAAGAAGATGAGTTACTTCTTGAATCTCTTAGACGATAGGAATAATATTTGTCCATTTAAGAGTAGCGTACTTATCTTTTTCTTTAGTAATTAGTGGTCACTCTTGAAGAATTACAAGGAGACCACATAAAATACTAAAGGTTTAATGAAATAACCATTGATAAATTTCTATTCGAACCAAATTTGTTGTTGGACATTGGAAAAAGTATAATTTTATTAGGTAGATTGTGAAGGATAAAGAGTCGATATTGTATTTTAGGCCTTCCCAAGATTAGGGAGATATGCGATATTATGAATTAGAGGAGCCCATAACAGTTTTATGTTTGATAAGATACCTTCACAATATAAAGAATTTTGGTAGGGCCTAATCAAGAAACGAGGACAAAAGATGTGACGACCGCCCCCCATAACCCATGTACTTAACATGAGGAATATTACACTAAAAGGTGTGCCAGGAAGCTATGAACGATCATCCAAATAGGTAAACATTCGCAAAATCTGTCGTAGAACTCATAGCGCAAGGATAAAATATAATAAAAAATATAAAATAGGTAGAGAAAAAAAAGTCCCATATAATATAAATCTAAAACTTTCATATCAACTTGAAAGAAATCCATACAACTTGGAACAACTGTAGAATTCTGTACATGAAAACCTCACTACATAACACTCAGAGTACAAACAAACAACGGTGGAACATCCATATAGGTATAGTATGCAAAATAATTTGTCGGCCTCCTGCTCGTCTTCGGTAAGCATCATCGTCCATTAAGATCTAACATCTACAAACTGTAACTCAGTCTGCCCATACACAATACCGTAGATGAACAGCCCAAGGTAATAAGAGGAAACATAAAACCTTGAGTCAAACAACAGTCTTAGTGAGCGATAAAACATCTGTAACACCCCACCTCCATTAAGGTCACTCGCAAAGGGAATGCCTTAACTTCAGTGGAGCGTTTTAAGTGAATATAGAACAGAAAATCACAACAAGACAGATATAAAGCAGTACTTGAAAATTTAAAACTTTATTTATTGCAGCAGAAGATAAATATGTTTGGTTACATCATCAAAAACCATAAACCAAAGTCAAGTACATAATATCCATCTTGATAAAACAAAGTACATAATCCCACTACTACAAATAGCCATAAAGAAAATGATAGGTTGAGATTTACTTCGGCAATCCAAATCCAAGTGCTCCCAAAGAGATCCCAATCAAGCTCCACTAGTACTAGTCCCACCCTTAGAACCTGGGGGGGGGGGGAAGGAAGAAAAGAGGTGGGAACAAAGGGGGTCAGACATAAAGTCTGGCGAGTGCGATAACTCTAACAACGTAATTATTAAAGCAATATGATAAGATATAAGCTGGAGAATAAGGTAATGACTATGTGAACCACATGGGTATGGCAAGGCAATCAAGAGAAACAAAGATAACGTAAATGGCGCTTCCTAATCTATATAGGATAATTACTATACTCTACTGTACTGTACCATACTGTACTGTACTAACACTAACTGCACCCCTACTAGTCACTCTAGAAATTTGATCCCTCTTGGCCAAATAGAACGATGATAGCTTCGTGTACTACTAGATGTACCCACTATCCTCCATGTTTGACTGTATATCTCTAGTTGCTATCATAGGTACCCAGCGTGTACCTATGCCTACTAGATGTACCCCCTTCAATAAGTAATAATGGTAGTTCTATGTACTCCTAGCTGACGTCATAGGTGCCGCCTGCTCCTATCTCCACTAGGTGTACCCCCTTAGTAATTATTAATAATAGTAGTAGCTTCATGTACCCCTAGCTGACTACATAGGTGTCGTCTGCTCCTATCTCCACTAGGTGTACCCACTACCCTGCCCCATTCGATCGGCTCCCTAACTCGTAGATACCCGTGCTGGCCCCACAGTGGGGTGTATCACTCCCCAAAGTGGAAACCCGATACCACAAATAATGCATGACTTATACATATACGATGCAACAACGTCTTACCTACCAGCCCGGGTCCACACACGCATATGAACCCGTTGGACTTGCGTTGCCACCGCTAACCCGGTTTGGCCTCTTACAGTCAAGCCCAGTATGCGTGTCCCGTCCTCGATTTGGGTCGAGCCCACAAAGATACGTATGGGTTACTGGTTGAAATGGGCCCCCTTGACTTGACACAAGCTATCCACCTAAGCTTGGTCCCCTCTAGTATTTCCCACTTAACCCCACTTCTTATTCATGTTTCAATTACATGTTTTAAATTTGGTTAAGGGTTTCCATTAGTAATTCCACATGCCACCCAAGGCACCCACTTAACCCCTATGTCTCACTTACATGTTTTACCTTGGTTAAGTGTTACTAATCGTATTTCCTCATGCCACCCAAGGCACCCACTAGATTCCGCATGCCACCCAAGGCACCCACTTAACCCCCTCATGTCCCACTACATGTTTATCTGGTTAAGTGTTTCTTAATTCATTAAGACCATAACCTCATAAAGACCTCTCACATTAGACTGACATTTGTGGCAGCTGGATTTGCCGGGCGGGTCCGGGCAGTCTTACACCACAAACGAGCCTAACCTCGTGTCTTTACAACTGTTACATATTTAATTTGTGCCTAAGACCTCTCACATTAGACTGGCATTTGTGGCAGCTGGATTTGCCGGGCGGGTCCGGGCAGTCTTACACCACAAAAGAGCCTAACCTCGTGTCTTAGACGATTAATTACTCCTAATTAATCATTCCCCAATTTGAATTACTTTCCCTATTCAAATTATCAATCAATTCCAAATTTAACGATGTGCATAATTGACTCAATTATGTCCATCCATTTATGGTATGTAAAATCATACCAATTTTCACCACAATTATATTTTATTCCTTTAAAATTAATTACATGCCTTTTTAGGCCATTACATGACAAATTCACAACATGTGTATATCCAGTATTATCCCCATCATACCCCCGTCATTCGTTCGCTTAACATGACATATACATATTAGACTAACGAATAGTCTAATACTAAAAAAAGGGAATAAACGTCACAAAGTCACATACACACAATAATAGATCTAATTTGCATCTAACTTGCAATTAAGAATTACAATATACTTGCATAGTCTTTGTATTATCAAGGATCCAAAAATCATAGATCTAAAAGGTATGAGCTTGCATGTATGAACATAGTTTTACACCCAACTAGCCTAGATAATTATCACAAACTTACATAAACTGTGTATGTCGTCAACCTAAACATAAAGGTGTCATCTTGCATAACTATGGATCCAATAAAGGTGTTAACTTGAGCAAACTATGGATCCACATAAAGGTGTAAACTTGCATAACTATGCATGTCATAGATTCAACATAAAAATGTCAACTTGAATATGGATCTAAACTGTAAAGGTGTGTACTTGTATATATATGAATCCAATTATCACTTAAACTTGCATATGAACATAATACATATACGAACTAGCATATGTTCCACATCCATATTCGCATAAAAACTGATGTTATAAACCTAGGTGATTGGATTATAAAAAGGGATTCATTGACATAAGTTAACATCATGAACTACTAGCATATATTTTAGATCCAAACTTACATAACATCATATAACTCGCATACAACTTGCGTGATCCTATTAACTTGCATAACATCATATGTACAACTTGCATAATCATATTAACTTGCATAACATCATATATGAAACTTGCATAATCATATTAACTTGCATAACATCATATGTGAAACTTGCATAATCATATTAACTTGCATAATCATATTAATCTTGCATAACATCATACATGAAACTTGCATAACATCATATATAAAACTTGCATAACATCATATAATATGAATCAAGTTAACATACATGATTAGACATATGAATTAGATTCACAACCACAACTTATAGTCCAACGTATATCACATCATAATTAATTTAGCAATTATTTTGTTAAGGTGATCGAACTCACCATTCAATGAAGTTCTAGAATTTATTAGCGTCCCTTTGTTGTAGTTGAATTTGCTGTTGGATTGAATTGAGTTGCTTTAATCTTCTTCTAATTGGTGGCGGATACTCTAGGGTTCAAGACGACAGCATGACGGCCATAGTTTTAGTTTTAATTCTGATTTAGGGTTTGAGTCTATAGGTCTTTTTATAGTGCTTTGAATTAATTTAAGCCGTCGGATCACTCTAGGATCCATCTAGGCCTTAGAAACCAAGAAATGATGTCAACAGACCAACCAGAAATCGCCACCTAAGCCCTAAAACATAAAACTTCATCATAGACCATTTAGGGCCGACGGGACCAATTCCAAACCTCCTGAGTCGACCCTGGGGTCGACCCAGCGAGACTCGGGTCGACCCATAAAATAGGTCGGTTTGGTGTTTTGCCTTCCCGCTTCCGCTGTTTTGAATTTTTTTCTTAAATTTTAGGTTGATTTTTTTTTATAAATATATATATATATTTCTATCTTCCTAATTAACCATTTTCGCACTAAAGTACTTTTTGAACCGCGTTCACACTAAGCCGCTTTTTAGCCATTCCCCTAAAACAAAAATATGGCGTTGGCGGGGATCGAACTCTGTACCTCTTGTATGCAAGTCACATGTTCCAACCAAATGAGCTACTTAGTCTTTTGCTTACAAAGCTTAGAACAATGCTAAACATTTATTCTTTAATTTAGTTAATTCGATTATTCAAAAATCCGGGGTGTTACAACATCTATCTTGCATGATTATATGAAAGTGGGCAGAAAGTAACACCCAATCTACCAACATTAACAGAGAAGAACCCCCAAACTCGTCTTTCCCACATCTGACAGGGATAGCCTTTACAACAAACAGGAGAATACAAGAAGTAGCAATCATAGCAATCAGTTTAAGTCCCACGTAAATAGCCCTAGTCGAAATCAACATCCCTTAAGTACAAGCCCCGAAGGCCGAAACCAACATCAGACAAGCTCCCAAGAGACATCTTTCCCAATTTCGAACAATCTATGTTGGAAAGTACAAGCAACACAACCAACAGTCCATGACACTGGCTATCACTTCCAAATCCTACTTCAAAACCATCGTAATCGTATGACGGCCTTCTGCCATATGTCAAGGGCTAATGGTAACCGCGGCTCTAGCTAAAACTCCATACGCCCTACATCCGGTATGTATCTAGGCCTTACTTTGATACCCAAGGTACACGACCGTACATCCCGGTCTTCTAGGCATCCCTATTGTACCCCTTCTTTGAGTCTGCTAGAACATACGACAACGATGATCTCTCAACCTCCAACATCTCTAGTCATTATCATTCACGACTACTCATCGGCTCAAAACACCCTTGAGCAACCATTATCCTCCAACTCAAAAACACCCTTGAGTTGCCTTCACATTCGTTGCTTTCATCGATTAACGAACGCTTCAATCCACCAACTCACAATCTTTGAGTTGAACCCTCATTCGTTACATCTCCCCGATCAACGAACACTTCATGTCACTTCGACTTTCCATCTTGAACTCGCATCGAAGCTACAACCCTTATTGACTTAAAACAGGCTCCGTTTGGTCGAAACTGCATTTCGTAGCATTTCCTGCTTCGTTCCTGCGAAAAACAGGATTTTATGTCAAAATAGCCTTTTTCAGCGCTTCTGGAATGCTATCGTATCATCTCGTTCAATCCTGGATCAATCTTGTGTGAAAAACTAAGTAAAACATCAAAACAGTCTTTCATAACTGTTGGCCAGTTTTTGTATCTAGCTACCAAGAATACGAATACTCGAGTCCAACAAGACAAAGGTGGCGAGCATAAGTCCAAGAAAACCGACTCCTTGACCCGCTCGTGGAAGTGCTCCCTGACCCTCTCGTGGTATAGGCTCGCGACCCGCTCGTGAAGGGTGCTCCACGACCCGTTAGTGATATGGGGTCACGAACCGACCTCGTGCTCAAGGAATAATGGCCATGACTTAGTCCTCCACGAGCCGCCAGTTTAGGATCTGTTGACACTTGTCATAACTGCCATATTGACCGTTTCTCCACCCACTCACGAATGGGTTCGAGATTCTCGGGATTGATGTCACGTGTCCTCACGAACCGCCTGCAGAAATCACCTATAAATAGCCCAACACTTGGCATTTTGAGGGATCTTTTGGCACTTGGGAGTCCTCTTTCCACAATTATCAAATCTCTTCTATTTTTAATCAGATTTAACTCTAACATGCTGAATTTTATTCGATTGATATTGAGAGAATAACCATTGTAATCGTGAAATTGTGAGAATAGCTTGATTGTACTTGTTCTTAATCGAGTAATAAGAATCATATAAAGTAGACGTAGGCTCGTTAACGCTGAACCACTATAAATCTTGTGTTTCTGCTGCTTTTCTTTCTACTTTTAATTCTAATTCAGATAATTTGGGTGTTAGGGCCAAATTTTGGTGCTTTCACTGAGAATTGAATTCTCAACCTACCGGGTTATCGTTCTACTGTTTGGATATTCAAGTCCGAAGAAGTTAGTCCGTTTCTCAGCTGTTTTCAGAAATTCCAACAAAATTAGTACATCATGCCTCCAAAGAAGTCTAAAGACTCAAGAACCTCTCGAGCAAATGAAGCCAATGAAGAAATGTACAAGAACAGGTTGAAGTGCTCAGTCCGTCTCGCAACTCGCAGCGGGGCAAACCTCCCTGAGGATAATGTCACGAACCGCAAGGAGGTGAAGGGCACGAGCCGGCTTAAAGGCGATGTCACGAACCGCCAGGAAAGGGAGCTCATGAGTCGATCTGGAGGCAGGGTCACGAACCGCACTTCAGGAGGAGATGCTTCTCGACCAGGAAAGGGTGTGGCGACCCATGTCACCCATGTTGAAGCTTCCACTCAACCTAATTCAAATGCTCCAAACCGAGATGCAGCAATTGGTGATCAACCTTCAGATTTAGCACTAGTAGCAGAGAGAAAATTTTCTCGATTATTGGACATGTTGGAGAGGACGAATGAAAATTTAGAGGCTCAGAGGAAGGAGAGTTCCGTGATGCGGTAGAATATTACTGCGATGGAAAGACAGATTGAGGAACTCAGAAGACAAAGAAGTCCTTCTCCAACCAATCGTCTCCCTACAGATTACTCATCCTCCTCAGAGGAATGTCCAAGACCACCGCGACGACCATATGAAAGAGAAGAAAATATAGAGCAAGTTAGATTTGGGGATTTTCCTTCTCGAGAAGAGACGGCGCAAAGGCTAGGTCCCGACAACCCCGATTTGGCCGGTCCCGTAATACCCCCTAGACAGGGATCTCGGGCTCCTCCAAGCGAGGAAAATGTCGTTGATCTTACTCAGCATCAACACCACAAGCCCGCTTACCACGTGACTGACCACGAAAACAGGGGCATAGAGGTTCGCCAAGAATTAATGATCAATCAATGCTACCCGGGATGGGAATCGGAGGACCCCGGAGGGCCAGGAGTGCCGACCCTGAATCGACTCTGACTAACTCTAATATTGAAGCAATGGTTCGGAATATTATGTCAAGTAATCGAGGACATATTGACGAGGATTGGGGAATCGATCGAAGTCACATGCCCTTCAACGATGATATATTAGAAGTTAACTTTCCTTGATGTTTCAACTTACCAACGATGAATCGTTACACGGGTTAAGCGGATCCGGTCCAACACTTGATGAGATACTCTTGGTATATGACCACTGCCGCTGCCCCAGACGCCTTGAAATGTATGGCATTTCCACTGTACTTGGAAGATGTAGCACTGACATGGTTCACCCAGTTGTCGTCACGGTCAATCTCAAACTTAAGGAGCTGAGAGAAAGATTCATAAATCAATTCAGGCTTCACGCTCAGAGGTCCAAGAATTCCATTGAACTATCCATGATTAAACAACAACCCGGCGAAACCTTGAAATCGTACCTTGATCGTTTCAACCTAGCGGCTACAGAAGTCAAGGATCCACACGAACAGACCATTCTTATGGCCTCAATCGACGGAGTGGATAAAGATACAGAATTTGGCGAGTACCTGGCTGGCAAGCCACCATTGACTAGAGAGATCTTCTATGAGAAGGCCAAAGTCCAATTGCGCCGAGAAGAGATATACGCAAATCGGAAGAGGAAGGCATCCGATAAGGAAGAAATACAGAGTAATGTGGCCGTTAAGTAGTTTGGGGATAACTCTGGAAGGGTGGAGGTGAATGTCGGGAACAAAAATCATGGGAACGGTCGTCCAGCTGGAAATGGGAATCAGAAGAGAAATCAGAGAAATGACCCACAGAAAATTCCTCGTTTTAGACCATTCGAAAGTTTCACACCATTTAATGATACCCTAGAGAACATTTACCTGGACGCCTTTCACCTCTTTCAAGACCAAAAACCTCCTCCTAGGGACTCAACTGAGATGGAATGAAAAACAGGGAAATTCTGCCTGTTTCATGAAGTCTACGGTCATACCACCAACGAATGTCGTCATTTCAAAGATCTTGTAGAGAGGCTCCTTAGGGAAGGAAAGTTGGATAAATACAAGGCAAAGCCGAGGGATAGAGGACAAATGGACCCTGAGCAGAATAAAGGGCAACCGCCTCAAAAGCCGACTGCTCAGCAGAAAGGTAAAGGGATTGTTATTAATAACATATATGGAGGACCACATCTTGCAGGACATAGCAACAGGGAAATGGACCAGTACGTCAACGCAGCCAAACATCCTGAAGTAGGAGAATGTAGTAATCAGGAGGATCAAACCCCAGTAAAACAACAAAAGACGATGATGGATGATGTCATATTCCGCAGCAGAGAGAGTGCTGGGATACATGCTCCTACTGATGATCCATTGGTGATTACCACCAGTATTGGTCCCACTTTGGTATACAAGGTCTTGGTGGACAACGAAAGTTCGGTGAACATTTTGTTCAAGAAGGCATTTGAGCAGATGAAGCTTGAAACGAAGGACCTAAAACCATGCGATAGCTGGATACGTGGTTTCAACGGTTCCACTACCGCTCCAATGAGATATATTGAGTTGTCGGTAACCCTTGGGGAAGGAGACTGTAGGCGAGTGAGGATTCTTCCATTCGTAGTCATGGACATAAAGTCCTCCTATAATGCTTTCTTAGGGAGACCCGCCGTTGCAGAATTTAGGGCCTGTATTGTGCCACTGTGTTTACTATTAAAGTTCCCGACCAAAGCCGGAGTTGGATTGATTAAGGGTGACCAGGTCACCGGCCGAGCATGCTATATGGAAGAACTGAAGGCACTACGCAATGGAAAAGATGTAGAACCCAAAGGGACATCTCCTCCTGAAAAGGCGAATTCGGCATAGCAATTAAAGTAAATAATTCCTTGAGAATTTTCTGAAGATTTCCCCGAGGATATAGACCCCGGGATGACGAAGAACCTGGGGGCGGGATGGCAACACCTAATGAAACCACTGTTGAAGTACCAATTGATGACCGAGATTCATCGAAGGTTTTAAGGATCAGATCCGAATTGGATCCCCTCCGAGCACGGGAGTTGATAGTTTTTTTAAAGGTAAATCTGGATGTGTTTGCCTGGACCCACGCCGTATGTGTTGGATATCCCCTTCAATTACGAGTCATTTGTTAAACATCGAGCCAGGATATCCGCCCATAAAGAAAAAAAGATGGACACTTGGTCCAGAAAGGTCGGCCGCCTTGAAAGAAGAGGTGGAGAAATTGAGGAGCAACAGATTTGTCAGGGACTCGACCTATCCCGATTGGATCTCTAATCCCGTATTGGTTAAGAAAGAGAACGGGAAATGGCGCACTTGTATAGATTTCTCGGATTTGAATAAAGCCTGCCCGAAGGATAGCTTTCCACTTCCGAGGATCGACCAGTTGGTGGATTCGATAGAAGGCCACGAACTCCTCTCGTTCGTGGATGCTTACTCTAGATACAATCAGATTCCTATGCACGTCCCAGACCAGGAGCACACTAGCTTCATCACAGATTTAGGATTATACTGTTATGGTTATGCCTTTCGATTTAAAGAATGCTGGGGCTACGTATCAGTGTTTGGTGAATAGGATGTTCTACAATCAGATTGGAAAGACCATGGAAGTTTATGTTGATGACATGATTGTGAAATCCAAGCGATCGCTTGATCATACGACTGATTTGGCTGAGATGTTTGATATCCTCCGACTATACGGAATGAAATTAAACCCCTTAAAGTGTTCCTTTGGGGTAGCTTCTGGAAAATTCCTCAGTTTCATCGTCTATTCACGTGGGATTGAAATTAACCCGGATCGGATAGCAGCAATCAGGAATATCCAGGAACCAAGACAAATAAAGGATGTGCAAAGCCTCGCTGGAAAGGTGGCAGCGCTAAGCAGGTTTATTTCTAAAGCCACTAACATATGCATTCCATTCTTCGATCTGATAAAGCGAGGGAAGCGGAATTTCCAGTGGACTCCTGATTGCATAGAGGCATTCCAGAAATTTGTTGGATCACTTGGAGAAACCTCCAATTCTGTCTAAACCTATCGACCACGAAGATCTTTTTGTCTACTTGGCGGTATCGGCCCATGCCATTAGTTCGGCATTGGTTAGAGAGGAAGACAAAGTTCACTGATCGGTGTATTATGTGAGTAAGAAATTGGCAGCAGCGGAACGTAATTATCCGAAGATCGAGAAACTCGCCTATAGTCTGCTGATCGCGTCTAGAAAACTTCGTCACTACTTTCAGGCTCATCCTATCATAGTGTACACCGACCATCCTCTCAGACAGGTCTTGCAGTGACCAGAGGCATCAGGGAGATTACTCAAGTGGAATATATAATTGAGCCAATTCGATTTGAATTTCCAGCCCCGGAGGTCGATAAGGGGACAAGCCCTAGCCGATTTTTTTGCTAAGTTCACCATCCTTGAGGAAGAAGTTACGCCAAGCAAAGATACTGACCTTCCAGAGCAGTAGTATGAATCTGTCACCTGGAAATTGTACAATGACGGTGCCCGGAACGATAGACGCTCTGGCGCCGGAGTGGTATTGATAACTCCTGAAGGACGGCCAATATATTACGCCTTAAGGTTGGAGTTTCATGTCACAAATAACAATTCCGAGTATGAAGCCCTGATTGTCGGGCTAAAGCTCGCAAAGGAGTTGGGTGTTGCTAGGTTGGACATTTCTTGTGACTCCCAGATTATTGTGTCTCAGGTCCGGAAGGAGTTTCAGGCCAAGGGACCATGACTTGTTTTGTATTTGAAAAAGGTAGAGGAGTTACTGAAAAGCCTCTAGCACTATGACATCTCGCATATTCCTCGCTCAGAAAATCAGAAAGCTGATAAATTGGCTAAACTCGCCAGTTCTGACGATCCTGAAAATGTGGAAATGGTCCTGATTGAAACGTTACAAATTCCAAGCATTGATCAAATGAAACTAGACTCAGTCATGGAGACCGAGCCAGAGAAGGAGTCGTAGATGACGCCCATAAAGAACTTCTTAATTGACAGGACACTTCCGGAGAAGAAAAGTGAGAGGCGTGCGGTCGTCCGAAAATCTCCAAGATATGTCATGTAGGATAATATTCTATACCGTCAAGGATTCTCAATGCCCTTGCTCCGATGCGTAGCTCATGACGACATCAGATGTGTACTGAGCGAGATCCATGAAGGCGAATGCGGTGACCATACCGGAGGCCAAACTTTAGCAAACAAGATATTATGATACGACTACATTTGGCCCACGATAAATAAAGATGCAGCTAGTTACACACGGCAATGCGATCGGTGCCAAAAATTCGCAAAAATCCCAAGAGCACCTCCCAACTAACTGAGAACCATGGTGAGCCCTTGGTCGTTCGCCATGTGGGGGATTGATATTATCGGAAGCTTTCCGATCGCAAAGGGAGGTGCAAAATTCGCTATTGTGGCCATAGCCTATTTTACGAAATGGGAAGGGTCGTATGTAAATAAGCGAAAGCTTGATAATGAAACATTCAAGCTGACAAACGTAGAGGGCGCAGAAGTCCCTAGAGTGTGGAACGCCCAACATCTACGACACTACATGACTTAAGCTGTCAATGATTATCTTTTGTTTATTAGGACCATGTAAAAGGCAGGACTTGCCTAGAATAGTCCAGTTATATGAACAAAAGATTATAAAGTGGACGTATGCCCTGATTTGGCCGAACCACTATAAAATATTGCGTGTCACTTACTCTTATTGCACTTACTTTTATTGCATTTTTGGCATACTTTATTTCTATTATGTGATAGTCTATTGTAGGTACCATGGCGACAACAAGGTATGTTAAACTCATAATAAATGATGGAGCCCAAATCCTGGGCCTCTGAGCCTAAAGAGCGAAAGAGCGGGAGCACATGAAAAACACACACGTAAGTGATATGACGATCAAAGCTCTCACTCTCAGAAGATGAGAGGGAGTACGAAGGACGGGGAATCGAACGTCCATAAGGCGTGACGGTGCACCACGAATAAAGACCGCCTTAACCACGCTCTACCCTTGGAATTAGACGGGAAAACATAAAGGCGCCCGGGATTGGCGCCCCAAGAACTCCTACCCTGCTGAAGGATCAAGGAGCAAACTAAAAGCTGAGTTCAAGCTCTATCCCGGGCATACGACATGAGAGTATAAAGGCATGCTGATTAATGCCATAAAAGGGCTCCTAACCCGTTGTAGTATTGGGGGCAATATCGAAAGCTGAGCCCAAACCCCTTATGTCCGGGCATGAGGGGTAATGCACTGTCGATCCTAATCAATCCCCGATAAGCCCTGGCAAGGCACCATATTCAGTGATTGATTAGGGGCATGCTCACATACTACTCACATGCACATTTATATGATAACTGATACACGATATATGTGTTTTTGCTTGATACTCAGTTATAATTTGAATTATATAGAGCTAAATATTGTAAAGTCACAGATTCTTTACACAAAAGGAAATGACATTTTATTTACTATGTGCAGGAGTACAAAGTGGGACTGGTCAAAATGCGAGGGCCACACTCGCAATTACAAGAAAGGGCCAGTGGAAATCAAAAGCAAAAGACTAAACAGACACTACTCAGTCTTCGAGGATGACTTTGGCTTCTTCTCCTTCTTATGTTTCTCCGACTCTTCCTTGTCGGCATCAGAGGTACCACGCTTCTTTGATTATTTCTTAGCAGAAGGAGGATCCTGTGGAGCGTCAAAAGACTGGGATATAAGTTGTGTAGTGATGGACCTAGGAAATTTTATGATAAGCCCAGATTGGGGAGGTACATCAGCGAGAGGCGGAATATTCAAAGGTGCCTCTTCGACCTTAGCTTTCAGGAGATTGTCGTTTTTGGCCTTTATCTCAGCCAGGGTCATAACATCACCACCCTCATTGCTCCCAATAATTTGGACCTCCTCATCTCCATCTCTGTCCCCGTCTCCATCATCCCCTTCGGTGTCTTTAAGCGCATTAATCATCTTAGCACCTTTGGGAATTGTAGGACCAGATGGTATGATAGCCTGTTCAGTCTTCTCGCCAGCCTCATTAATATGATTGGTACCTAAATCAGAAGAAACGGTTATTAGTTCAGGAGAAGAGATGGTCTTTACAATGGTTTCTTCTACAACAACTTTGACAAATTGCGGAGAAAATGTAGAGATGCCTTCTGCCGATTGTTCACCTGGAGCTGCAACGGAACTCTCAACGGTGGAGGAACGGGAATTTCAGCAATGAGCGGGGCATCAGGATGATATTCCTCGATCCCGGCTTCCTTAGACTCTGTCATCGAACTGGAGCCACCCTCCGTTACTCCCTTTCCTTTCAAGCGGTACCTCTCCTTCTCCATGGCCTTCCTCATTTCTTCCCTTCCTTCTGCCAAGCATTGAGGCTCCTTGCCCCTGAGATACTTCTCCATGAGCTTCTCTTCATCGAGCTCTTCTACCCCCAGGCTTTACTTCTCTTCATCGAGCTCTTCTACCCCCAGGCTTTGCTTCTCTTCATCGAGCTCTTCTAACCCCAGGCTTTGCTTCTCTTGTGCGACGATCTGGTCCCATACACCGACTAAAGTGGTGGGGTAGTTTATAATCCAAGAGATATTTCATGTCTTAATGATTTGGACGAAAAAATCCATAAGCAACTCGTCGAACTCCTCAATTTCTTGTCGGGCCTCTGCAAGCTTAGAGGTGGCCTCAAACACAGATGTAAGAGCGGTGTTAGCATGCCCTTCCGCTATGACAGCTCTTTCTTCGGCTTTTGCCAACTTGGCTTTCAAGTCAGCCATCTCCTTGTCCCAACCAGCCTTCTCCTTGGCATGGTGATCATTTGATAATTTCAGCTCAGTGTTAGTTGATTTCAGATCTTCCATCTCTATCTTCATGACCATACGCTCTCCGCTATACCCGTCTATCTCCTTGTGAAACCGCAATGTCAGATCGTCGAATTTTTTCTTATAATCCTCAGCAGACCGCTGAGCCAGGGCAAGCTGAACTTGGGTCTCTTCTAATTGCTTCTCGGCTTTTTCCCTGGCGACGATGTCGTACTCGACATTCTCATTAGCATTTTTCACATCGACACGGAGATGATGAATGATTTCCGATAATTTCTTGGCATGTTTTTTCATCTCGTGATATTGTGTGGCGGCGTGGTCGATCTGCTTTTTAACGTCGTCTTCCCACTTGTCGGGGACTGGTTCGAGTTTCAGAACAAAATGCATACTCCCGAAGTACAAATCAGGAAATTGTTTTTGCAGGAGTTCCAGTCTTTGCTGATTTTTAGTGGTGAAAACAACTGGTTGCCTAGTAGTGATATTGATATTACGCTCTTCGGGAAAAGCGAAGGTAGACTTCCCTTTTTCCAACTCTTTGCTAGATCCCTTCGGTTGATCCTTGGGATCGTGAGGTTTCTCTGAAGGCTTATCTTGGGGCTGCCCACTTTTAGGAGGTATCGGGGATTTAGGAATTTGCTTCCCTCCCCCGTGTGGAACTTGTTGATCCCGATTCTTTTCTGAATCATATCTAGAAGGAGACGAGATGGTGGGGGATGAGTACGGTGAGAGTCATGGTGTCTCCTGCTATCTCTTCCGCGACTGTCGTCACGGCTTCGTCCGACGCTGGAGTCGAATCTAGGAGTACACTCTCTAAGATCTCGATGTGAGTAACTGGGGCGTCCCATCTTTCCCGCAAGATTAGCAAGTGTAAGAATCATAAATTGAAATAGCATACGAGGTGTCGTAGAATGCAGTGTAGTGCAGTGTGTTTCTTAAGTGAACCCCACAACGGACCAGAGCCCGGATTTAGGCTTGTTCGCGTAATATCCCCAACTTTAGTGGGAGTAGGTTCCTCTGCCGAACTATGAAAAAAGGATCTCGCTCCAATGTCTTCAGAAGTACAGATGTCGTCTGGTAGAGGAAGCTTGTCAAGACCCTCATAAAGTCCCTGTTCGGTTTGTTTTTCGGGAACCGGAGATGTGGGAGGTGTCGGAGCACGTGGGGAAGGATGTTTTTCAGAGACTATAGCCTCTTTCGGATGGGTGACATCTGATTTTCCGCCTTTATATACATTTGCCTCCTCATCGTCTTGAATACTAGACGGCGGAGGACTTTTAGGAAGCTCGATTGGTTGGCTCGTCACAGGTGCTACTTTTTCCGCCACTGGGGGCACGTATTTGTAAGGTATACCACCTTGTGCGATCCCTCGTCTAATGTCCAGAAGATGGCGCCTGTGTAGATTCTCGTCAGATACACATGTCTTGATCCTGAGAAATTCGGAGTGGCTTTCTCTAAGACGAGTCAGGCGATTTACATACACATCTCCATCTTGCTTCTTTGGGTTAGAAACTGCAAAATGTAAAGACAGGTTAGCGAGTCGACCTATATAATCGAAGATGATATTTGAAGAAAAAACTAAGGCTTACTCGATTGCAACCACCTCCCTGCAACTCCTTCTTGACATTTTATGTAAAACCATTTGTCCTTAGCGTCGCCGAGGTTGCTATGCCCATCAGTTAGAATTTTCTTTTGAGGGACAGACTCAAAGAAGACAAAGCTCGGGGTTCCTGAGGAGCGATGCTTGAAATGGAAATAGAAGTTCAAGTCTCCGTAAGTAAGCTCGGTACCCAAGACTTCTGCGTAAGCAACATATAAAGTGAATAGGGCAGCATATGCATTGGGGTGAAGCTGCATGGAGGCAATCCGTAGCCGTCTTAGAAGATCGACAACGATTAGAGGAAACAGAGGGATAGCACCAATAGAGCACATGACTTTAGTGATAGCCATATAACCCTCTGGGGGGGGAATGAGGTCTGTCCAACTCTTCTGGGACTCTAATATCGTCCCACGGAATGCCATGCTGCAAGCATATTGTCTTTATATTTGTCTCATCGAGTGTAGGAGCCTTAGAATCGTCAGGGTTCTCAAGAAAAATAGCTCCTTCGAATTCGTCAGGAGCTTTGTCGTCCTCTTCGTCAAGAGATGTACTTTATAAAGATGTGGATGCAGTGTTAGTATCTGAATCATAATCAGAACCAGAATTATCCCAATCCGGATCAGAAGGGAGAACATCGGGATTATAGAAACTCGAGGACTCCAGAGCATCACTCCTATCAACAAGTCAAGAAGAACGTCTACCAGACATAACTGTTATATTAATAAACAAGTGCAAGAAAGATTAGAGTAAGGTTGCCCGTGACCCCCGCGTGTGTAAATACTAGTGAGTGTCCGTATATGCGATGCTGAAAAGAAAATCATGAAGTAAATTATCAAAGCATGGAATTGGCCGCTATAGGTAGCTAAGTTATGAACTTGCTGGGTCCAAGAAATACCGTTCCGAAGGCTTTAACCTAACTGTTCATTGATTTGTTCAAGTCATGATTGATTCTTAGTTGAAATAAAAGTTGACGCTTTTAACTGGTCGATGCTGCTTAATCGAACATTATTGTATAAGATAAGTTGGTTCAGAAGTAGGTCGATTCGTGAGCAACTATATGCGGCTCGTGGCCAGGAATCGGCTCACAGGAAAGAACTGGCTCGTGATCCCTGTTTGACTTGCAGACAAAAATTCCTCCATTTTCGGTTCGTGATAGGAGGTACGGCTCGTGGTCCCGGTCAAAGAGTTGGGGCTCATCGACTCGCGAATGAAGGGCTCGTGAGCTAATGCCACGACCCGATCCACCGTCCCCTTTCACGAACCGATGCCTCTTTTTCCATCCATGAATCGACATCCCAGCTCTTCTTCACGACCCAATAGGCTCCTCATTCCTTCTTCCTCAATCCGCCATCAATCTATGTGCCGCTCCTTTCAACTCCAAACTTCCCTTGTTTCCACGAGTGAAACCGCCACCATGATCCACGATCCGATCTAACTCCTGACTCCTCTCCACGAATCAGATCACCACCTCATCCCACGACCCAAACCGCTGTAGCTCTCTCCTTCTCTCCTCTTCTTACTGGCCCAATTTACAAGCCAACCCCTTGTAATGGAACCATCAATGACATATAAATACGATCAAGGAACAGAATTGGGTACGCTGAAAGAGTACTTTACCCAAGGCGACCCAAATCCCGAGGTAAAAGAAGTAGAAGATGGCGTCGGTGAAGAACAGTTGTGGCCGATGGAGCGAGGACAATCAGTTCTCTCGCAATCAAGAATTAAAACATGATAATTAAACGTTACCAAACTACAAATCCTATTACCTATTTATTCGAAGAAAGGATTTGATTGGATAGAGGACGTCTTGGAAATTAGGGTTAGGAATTAGGGAAAAGTAAAAACAATGGGAGTAAAAAATTAAAAAGATAACGGAAAATCGGATTATATAGGCCCTGTGAGGACTCTTGGTCTCCCCTTTTTTGTTTTATTGAAGTGGCTCGGCCCAGTGACGAGCCTTCGGGTTTGTGGGCCTATTCCCCTAAGCCCAAACGAGTCATCACTCGTGAGCAAGCGAAATGAACGGGCTCGTGGCCCGTCGTCAATGAAGTAGTGGTTGAGGCAATAGGATTTTGTTGGTGAACGAAATGAAAGGCATACCTAAATAAGATCACTCCTCTTTCGCAAGCAAAAAATGGAAACAAGAGGTTTTGTACGAAAGACAAATAAGGAAAGAGAAGAGCATATTTATACTAGAATCGAAAATCATGACATGCGACTTCATGTAACGACGCAACTGTATAGACAAACACGACGATTAAAGATTATCGATTCAAAAAAAGATGGCTCAGGAATTTCAAAGCATGTCTCATCTCCGATAAAACTTACTTTGAGGGGGCAAAATGTTGGCCAGTTTTTGTATCTAGCCACCAAGAATATGAATACTCGAGTCCAACAAGACAAAGGTGGCGAGCATAAGTCCAAGAAAACCTATCCTAACTCATGATATGCAGACCCACTCGTGATTGGCTCGTTCGCGATCGACTCCTTGACCCGCTCATGGAAGTGCTCCTTGACCCGTTCGTGGTATAGGCTCGTGACCCGCTCATGAAGGGTGCTCCACGACCCGTCAGTGATATGGGGTCACGAACCGACCCCGTGCTCAAGGAATAAGGGCCATGACTTAGTCCTCCACGAGCCGCAAGTTCAGGATCTGTTGACACCTGTCCATAACTGCCATATTGACCGTTTCTCCACCCACTCACGAATGGGTCCGAGATTCTCAGGATTGATGCCACGTGTCCTCACGAACCGCCTGTAGGAATCACCTATAAATAGCCCAGCACTTGGCATTTTGAGGGATCTTTTGGCACTTGGGAGTCCTCTTTCCACCATTATCAAATCTCTTCTATTTTTAATCAGATTTAACTCTAACTTGCTGAGTTTTATTTGATTGATATTGAGAGAATAACCATTGTAATCGTGAAGTTGTGAGAATAGCTTGATTGTACTTGTTCTTAATCGAGTAATAAGAATCATATAAAGTGGACGTAGGCTCGTTAACGCCGAACCACTATAAATCTTGTGTTTCTGCTGCTTTTCTTTCTATTTTTAATTCTAATTCAGATAATTTGGGTGTTAGGGCCAAATTTTGGTCTAACAATAGCGCTTCTGAGATGCTATCAAATCTTCTCGTTCGATCCTGGATCAATCTGGTGTGAAAAACTAAGTAAAACATCAAAATAGCCTTTCATAAAATGTCCTACCCGAGAATCCACAAACTGTCCTACCCGAGCATCCACAAACTGTCCTACCTGAGCATCCACAAACTGTCCTACTCAAGCATCCACAAACTGTCCAACCCGAGCATCCACAAACTGTCCTACCCGAGCAAGAAGAATTGTTTGATCTGAGAACTGTCTGATCCGAGCAACGAAACTGTCTAATCCGAGCACTAAAATCACCAAATCTTCAACAAACTTCACGATTGAACACGATACTCGAAACAAATCGAACTTTCAACTTTTCAACGATAATAATTCAACTAAAACAACAATCAATCATCAATTTAACCGTCAATTCAAACAAAAATCGATAATCATTCAAACAAAATGAACGAACACTTAAACGGATCTAAACGTAGAACAAACACATGAAATTACCTTTCAAAAGTTACTAAATTTAGAACCGATGATGATTGAACATTAAAATCACACTTACATTGATTAGATCTATAAGAAAATGACTCGAAATGATGAACAAAATGTTCAAACCACCCATATACTCGATTGAATCTTCATGAGAAATGCTTATCACTCACCACTTCTTTGATTTAGCTCTAAAACATTGTAGAACGATTCCGGACAGCGAAGACCCTTCTCTAAAACTCTCGATTTGATGAAATCTCTCTTCTCTTGATGTAGATCTCGCTTGATTTGGTGTAGATCTTTAATCCCTCTTCGTAGATCTCGATTTTAATGGTGGAATGGTGAAGGAGATGAAGAAATGGAGGACCCAAATGAGGGAATGGAGAAAGTAAACCATTCTCCATGGCTCCCTCCCAATATTTATAGCCAACAACCCAACCCTTAGTAGGCCTCACAAATGATCCCATATTTTAATAACAAAACCTGAACCGAAATTGTGAAACCTTATAACAGCGATTTCTCCTAAACCGCTGGGCCAAATCCTTAATGTGACCACTCTACGGAATGGGAAACATCATTTCCTTTCTAATGAGACTGATTTCAACACCTGATTCGATCCAAGTCAAAAGTTATGTCCTGTACAAAACTGACAAGGGCAAAATGGTCAAAAACAAAATTGGCAAAAATCATGGACATGTCTCACATCCCCATGAACATATCAAAAGATGAGTATAATCCAACTCTCAGGGAATAAAATAAAAATATTTTATGATCCTCCAATGCATAAAAATGTGGGTCGTTACAAAAGACGGAACCTTAGGAATCTTGTGCCACCATAGGTATTTTGGAGCATGGGATTTCATGACTTCGCAATATTCAGTTAGATTGGTTTGAGTATATGGAAGGAAAATCAAGAGAAGGCGTGTAAATTTTAAATTTCATAGCCTTCCTCGAAAGTTTAGGATTATATGATTGCATTGTGGTAGCTAGATTAGAAGATGTTGGCCCGTTTTGTGATCAAGCCACACAAAGCTTAATACTCATGATTGAATGTAATTTAGAGTGTAAGATGGTCGTTTATGAACAAGTGATAGATCGCTTTCGACACCAAGTCGAGATGTTTGCTCGTGGACCTGGCTAGTGAACTAGAGCTCGTCGTCTCGGCTCGTGAAGGCCCACTCGCCATCAACTCGCTCGTGCTCATCTCCACGAGCCAGCTCGGGTCTCGGAAGCACGACCCGACCCCATCATGAGAATAGAAGGAAAAGACCCATTCAAACTCCATGATCACCACGAACCAAAGACTACAGATCCAATGACATGTGTCGATAACGGTTGCTATGACCAATTCTCCACTCACTCACGAACCGCTATGAGATTTCCGGGATAAGCGCCACGTCATCCCGCGAACCGCCTGCAGATTTTTTCTATAAATAGCCCAAGACTTATCATTTTTTGTGGATCTTTTAGCATTCAAGAGTTCTTAGTCCACCATTATCATAATTCTTCCAGAAATATTCAGATATAACTCCAAATTGTTGAGTTTATTTAATAAATATTGAGTGAATTACCATTGTAAATGTGAGATTGCGTGGAAACTGTGATTGTACATGCATTCAATCTTATAATCAAGATTATATAAAGTGGACGTAGGCTCGCTAACGCCGAATCACTATAAATCTCGTGTGTTTGCTGCATTTTATTTCATTTTTAGTTATAATTCTCAACGAATTCAAGTAATTTGGGTGTTAGAACCACTTTTTGGTCTAACATTTTGGTGCTTTCACTGAGAACGAATTCTCAACATATCGGATTGTCATTCTACTATTTGGATTTCTAAGTCCGAAGAAGATAGTCCGCATTTCTTCCCTTTTTGAAGATTTCAGCGATTTCAGTAAAGTCAGAACTTCATGGCTTAACAGAAATCTAAGGATTCACGAACCTCACGAGCGAACGAAGCTAATGAAGAAAGTGTGTAGGAGTAGGTCGAAGTGGTCTCCCCGGCTCGTGGCTCGCAGGGGGCGACCTGATCCCTTGATGGTACCACGAACTGGAATGAAGGCTAAGGAACTGAAGCAACGAACCGACATGAGGTGACCCGATCCAAGGGGGTATCACGAACCGACCCCAGGAGGGACTCGGTTCATTCCACTCTTGTTGATGCTTCCAATCAACATGTATCCATTGCTCCAAATCCAACTGCAACTACTAGTAACCAACCTCCTTCCCCTACACCAATTACCGAGAGATATTTTTCTCGTTTGCTCGATATGTTGGAAAAGACAAACGATGCTTTAGAAGCTCAGATATGTGAGAGTTCTTTGATGCGGGAAAACATAACTGCAATGAGTAGGAAAATTGATGAGATTAGAAGGCAGAGAACACCTTCCCTGACTCAACACCTCAATGTAGATTACCCGTCTTCGTCAGAAGAGCTTGTTCCACCTCCTCGACGGTCATACGAAAGGCTTGAAAATATCCAACAGGTTCAGTTCGGATCGCTCCCGTCCCGTGAGGAAGCCGCATGTCACTTGGATCCTAATGAACCAAGTCTAGCAGACCCCATGTTACTCCCTATGGAAGGATCCCGAGTAAGACTAAGAGATGAAAACGTCGTCAGTCCTACTCAAGGCCAACTTCTTCAACCCTCTCGTCGCGTGGCTAACCACGACCACAGGGGGAAAGGAAGCTTGGCGAGAACCATAGACCAGGCGCCGTTACCCGGGACAAGATCAGGGGGATCCCGTAGGGCCAGAAGCGTCAAACTTGAACCATCCTTGACCAACGCTGATGTTGAAGCAATGGTGAGGCAGATCATGGCAGACAACTGAGGATATACCAACTAAGATTGGGGTATAGACCGGAGCCATACACCTTTCATCGACGACATATTAGACAACCAGTTCCCGAGACGGTTCAACTTGCCAACTATGAAACGTTATGGAGGCAGAACGGATCCGATACAACACTTAATGAGATATTCATGGTATATGAACGTTGCCACTGCTCAAGATGATGTAAAGTGCAAGGCATTCCCGATCCACCTAGAGGATGTCATGCTAATGTGGTTTACTCGACTGCCACCGTGGTCAATCTCCAGCTTTAAGGAATTCAGTGAAAGGTTTATAAATCAATTCTGAATCCATTCACAAAGGTCCAGAAATGTCGTTGAGCTTTCCGTAATTAAATAGTGTCCTGATGAAACTTTGAAGTCATATTTGGATCACTTTAACTTAGCAGTCATGGAAGTGCGAGACCCCATGATTAGACCATCCTAATGGCATTAATTGATGGGGTAGATAAAGATATAGAGTTTGGTAAGTATTTAGCCGGTAAGCCGCCAATGATCAGGGAGATATCCTATGAGAAAGCCAATATCCTCTTACGTTAGGAAGAGGTATATGCCAATCGAAAGAGAAAAGCTATCGATTGAGAAGATATCCGGAGTAATGTGGCCATAAAGCAATCTAGCGATAGCTCTACAAAGGTGGAGGTTATGTTTGGAATCAGAACTAAGGCAATGGTCGTCAACCTGGTGTCAACAACTAGAAAAAGAACGGAGGAACGACTCTAAGAAGAGACCTCGATTCAGAACTTTTGAAAACCTCACACCTTTGAATGACGCGTTAGAGAACATTTACCTAGATACTTACAATGTTATCCAATACAATAAGCCTCTTCCAAGGGATTCAACAGAGAAAGAACATGAAACGGGAAAGTTCTGCCATTTCCATGAGACCTATGGGCATTCAACTAATGAATGCCGCCACTTAAGTGACCTGGTGGAGAAACTTCTTAGAGAAGGAAAGTTGGATGAGTATAAGGAAACCCCGAGAGACTGGGGGCAAGGTGGTCCAGACCAAAATAAAGGGCAGCCTCCTCAAAGGGTTATTGCTCAGCAAAAGGGAAAAGGCATCATCATTAATACCATAGTTGGAGGACCTCACCCAGCTGGACATAGCAACTGGATAATGGAACAATATATTAATGCAGCCAAACACCCCGAAGTAGGGGAGTGCAGCAATCTGGAAGATACTAGCCTGGTAAAGCTGCAAAAGACGATGTCGAATGATGTCATATTCCATGACAGAGAAAGTATCGTAGTTCAAGCCCATATCGATGATCCATTTGTGATTACTACCGCCATCGGTCCTGCCCTAGTACAGAAGGTCCTAGTAGACAACGAGAGTTCTGTTAATACTTTATTCAAAAAAGCATTCAACTAGATGAAGCCTGAGACAAAGGATATGAAACCATGCTGAGGCTAGATACGCGGTTCCAATGGTTCATCAACAACTCTGATGGGATTCGTTGATTAGTTAGTAACTCTTGGAGATGGAGACCGCCGAAGAGTGAGGATTTTCCCATTTGTAATCAGGGGTATTGTTGAAATTCCCTACCGAAGTGGGGGTGGGAATAATCAGGGGTAACTAAGTAACCGGACGAGCCTGTTATATGGCAGAGTTAAAGATGCTACGCAACGGAAAGGACGTAGAGACCAAGGGTAATTCCTCCCCTACAAAGGAAGATTCAACATAGAAATTAAAGAGAATTCCACTGAGGGAGTCGCCTGACGACTTTCCAGAGGACATAGATCCCAGAGAGGAAGAAGAGCCTGGGGACAAGAAGGCGACTCCTATTGAAGCGGCGGTGGATATTTTGATCGATGATAATGACCCAGCGAAGGTCCTAAAGATCGGATCCCATTTGGACCCCCTCCGAATGAGGGAGCTAGCATATTTCCTGATGGCGACCTTGGACGTGTTCTCCTGGACCCACGCCGATATGTGTGGAATATTCCATTCGATCATGAGTCATTCACCGAGCATAAACCCGAAGCATCCATCTGTGAAGCAAAAGAGGCTTATGCTTGGCCCGGAGAGGTCATCCGCCTTCAAAGAGGAAGTAGAGAAGTTAAGAAACAACGGATTCATCCGAGATTCGACTTATCCTGAATGGATTTCAAACCCCGTCCTGGTCAAGAAGGCCAATGGGAAGTGGCGTACATGGATTAATTTCTCGGATCTAAACAAAGCTTTTCCAAAGGACAGCTTTCCACTCCCCAGGATTGACGAATTGGTGGATTCAACGACGTGCCATGAACTTCTCTCTTTTATGGATGCCTATTCGGGATACAATCAGATTCCCATGCATGTTCCGGATTAGGAACACACCATCTTTATCATAGATTTGGGACTGTATTGCTATGTCGTGATGCCCTTCGGACAGAAGAATGCCGGAGCAACATACCAACGCTTGGTGAACCGAATGTTCTACAATCATATCAGGAAAATGATGGAAGTTTATGTCGATGATATGCTTGTGAAGTCCAAGCGATCATCCGAACATACGACGGACTTGGTTGAAATGTTCGATATTCTTCGACGGTATGGGATGAAACTTAATCCTCTAAAATGTTCGTTTGGACTTGCCTCAGGAAAATTCCTTGGCTTTATCGTCAGCTCGTGGAATTGAAATCAACCCCAATCAGATCACAACAATCAGGAATATCCAGGAGCCAAGACAAATTAAAGATGTACAGAGCCTCGTTGGGAAGGTTGCAGCGTTGAGAAGATTCATTTCTAAAGCTACAGATAAGTGCATCCCTTTCTTTGACATAATAAAGCGAGGAAAAATGCAACTTTCAATGGACACCAGATTGCGTGAAAGCTTTATAGAATCTTCTGAATCACTTATAGAAGCCCCGGATACTGTCCAAGCTAGTGGACCACGAAGATTTATTCGTATACTTGGTGGTGTCATCCCATGCAATCAACACAGCATTAGTGCGAGAAGAGGATAAGGTTCAGAGGCCGGTGTATTACGTGAGTAAGAAGCTAGCGGCAGCAGAGCACAACTACCCAAAGATAGAGAAGCTTGCCTATAGCCTGTTGATCGCATCTAGAAAGCTTGGCCATTATTTTCGAGCCCGTCCTATAATTGTTTACACCGATCATCCACTTTGACAAGTCTTACAACGTCCTGAAGCATCCGGAAGGCTTCTCAAATGGAATATCGTGTTGAGTCAATTTGATTTGGACTTTCAACCCCGAAGATCAATAAGGGGGCAAGCATTGGATGACTTCATCGCTGAGTTCACGATCCCTGAAGAAGATGTGTCAGATGAAGAAGTCGTCCTCTCAGAACAGAGATTTGAGTCAAGCACTTGGAAACTGTACACCGACGGTGCTAAGAATGACAGACGGTCCGGCGCCGGAGTTGTGTTGGTCACTCCCGAAGGACGGTCAATCTACTATGCCTTAAGATTAGAGTTTCACGCTACTAATAACGATTCCGAGTATGAGGCCCTGATTGTCGGGCTAAAACTCGCCAAGGAGTTGGGAGCAGTGAGGCTAGACATTTCCTACGACTCTAAAATTATTGTATGCCAGGTTCGAAAGGAGTTCCAGGAAAAAGGACCACGACTTATTTCTTATTTGAAAAGGGTAGAAGAGCTGCTAGAAGACTTGGAACACTACGAAATCTCCCATATTCCTTGAACGAAGAATCAAAAAGCCGATAAATTGGCCAAAATAGCTATCTTTAACAATCCTGGAGACACGGAAATGGTCCCGATTGAAACATTGGAGACTCCGAGTATCGACCAGATGGAAGTTGATCCGATACTGGAGACCGAACCAGAGAAGGAGTCATAGATGACACCCATAAAGAACTTCCTAATCAACAGAATGCTCCCAACAAAGAAAAGGAAAAAACACGTTGTTGTTCGCAAAGCCTCAAGATATATCATGCAAGGCGAAGTTCTTTACAGACAAGGATTTTTGATGCCCTTCCTCCGGTGTATAGCCCATGACGACAGCAAGCACGTACTGAGAGAAGTACACGAAGGTGAATGTGCTGACCACACTAGAGGGCAAACGTTGGCTAAGAAAATATTGCAGTATGGCTAATTCTGGCCTACCATGAATAAAGATGCAGCTGATTATGCACGACGCTGCGACAGGTGCTAGAAATTTACAAAGATTCCTAGGCCTCCCCTAGCCAACATAAAAAAATGGTGAGCCCGTGGTCGTTCGTTGTCTGGGGAATTGACATTATTTGAAGCCTTCCAATCGTCAAGGGTAGAGCGAAATTTGTAATTATGACCGTGGATTACTTTCCGAAATAGGCCGAAGCATAACCATTAACCACAATCCCGACAAAGCAGGTGATAAATTTTATCGTCAGAAATATCATATGTGAATTTGGAATTCCTAAAATCATTATAACTGATAACAGGACCCAGTTTGATAGCACAGAATTCCGAGATTTCTGCCAGAAATATCATATCGAGAAAAGATATACCGCTTTAGCGCATCCGCAATCGAATGGACAAATAGAAGCGGTGAATAAAATAACCAAGTACATTTTGAAGAAGCGATTGAAGCAAGCCAAATTCATGTGGGTCGATGAATTGTCTTTGGCATTATGGGACTATAGAACGACCTACAAGTTGGCAACGGGTCACACTCCCTTCTCATTCGGATCAAAAGCGGTAATTCCTATGGAATTGGAAGTACCCTCTCATAGAACTACTTACTACGATCCGATGACTAACCGAGCATTGATCCTCAAGTCCTTGGACATGATCAAGGAAAAGAGGGACGAAGCTGACCTACGTGCCTCGAGGCACAGACACCAGGTTGCTCGATACTATAACAGAAAGGTTCGATCCCGAACTTTTGAACCTGGAGACCTGGTCTTAAAACGTGTCTTCCCGGACCCTGTCTTCTTGGTCCCGAAATGGGAAGGACCATATACCATCCGTCGAAAGCTTGAAAATGGATCCTTCAGGCTAGCGACCATGGATGGAAATGAAATCCCCAGAGTGTGGAATGCCCAACATTTGCAGCATTACTTGACTTGAATTGTCATGTTTATTATTTTGTTTTTAGGACCATGTAAAAAGGCACGACTTGCCTAGTACAGTCTGTTTACATAAACAAAAGATTATAAAGTAGACGTAGGCTATGATTCGGTCGAACCATTATAAAAATATCGCGTGTTATTTACCTTTATCGCATCTATTTTTTTTTTGTGTTTTATTATGTTCATGATTTTCATTGCAGGTTCTACGATAATCCTAAGGTATGTTAAAATTGAGTTTGAAAACAAAACTTAAGTTAGTAGTCTCCAGCTCTTGAGTAACAGAGTGTAGAAGGAGCAATGACATAAATGACACGACTATTGACACTCTAACTCTCGAGATCTGGGAAAGAGTATAAAGGACGAGGAGATGAAACGTCCATAAGGCGTGAAGGTGCACAACGATTAAAAGACCGCCTTAACTCCACTCTACCTTTGGCATCCGACGGGAGAGTATAAAGGCGCCAGGGACTGAGCGCTGCAAACGAACTCCTACCCTACTGAAGGATTAGGGATGAGATTGAGAGCTGAATTCAAACTCTATTCTGGGTATATGATATAAGAGTATGAAGGCATTGCGATTAAATGCCACAAAAGGACTCCTACCCCACTATAGGATCGGGGGCAAGAATGAAAGATGAGCCCGAACCCCTCATTTCCAAACATGGGAGGCAATACACTGTCGATCCTAATCAATCCCAAACAAGCCCTGGACAGGCACTATGTTCGCGATTGATTGAGAGCATACACATACACATCACACTCATATGGTGACTGCGATATGATATGCTTGTTATTGCTTAGCACTTAGTAATAATTTTTATCGCATGCATTTTTTACTATAGGATCATTGCTTTGAAACCCCTGAATGATTTGTGATGTGATCTTTCTTATAACTTAGTTATATCTTGAATGCTTGCGTATATAACTAAGTAAGACAAATCAGGTACACAACATTGCAAAAGAAACAAATTTATTAACTAAGTGTAGGATTACAAAACAAAGCTGGTCAAAACGTGAGGGCCGCACTCGCAACAACAAAAAGGGCCAGTGGAAATGCAAAATAAATGCAAGCAAGCGAACTTTATTTAGATTTTGGGGATGGCCTGGGTTTCTTCTCTTTCTTTTGCTTCTCCTTCCTATCTGCGTTGGAGATAACATGCTTTCTTGTCTGTTTCCCCAGAGGGGGATCTTATGGAGTGCCGGAGGAGTGAGATGCCAGTTGAGAGGTGATCGACTTCGACTTCGGGAGCTTTGTAATTAACCCAGACCTGGGGGCAACGACAGCGAGAGGATCTATATTTAAAGGCTCTTCTTCAATCTTAGCCTTTAGAAGCACATCGTTCTTTGCCTTCCTCTCTGCCAGAGTCATGTCGTCGTCTTCATTAGTGCCCCCCGTGATCACAACATCCTCATCTCCATCGTCAAGTTCAGTGTCCTTTAGAGCTTCAATTATCTCAACGTCCTTAGGAGACTCTGTGCTTAACGGTATAATGGCCTTCTCAGTTGCCTCGGCCTCTACTTGCTATTCTCCAGTCTCCTCAGCAGGCTTGGCACCTGAAGAACGGGAAGCAATAGTTATTAGCTTAGGAGAAAACATAGGTCTCTCAATTGTTTGCTCCACAATGCGATAACAAGTTATAATGACTTTGACAAATTGTGGAGAGAAAGTATAAATACCTTCAGTTTATTGTTCGCCAGGAGCTGCAGTAGAAGCCTCGACAATAGGAGATGGAACAGGGACTTTGGTTAGCGGATCATCAGGATTGTATTCTTCAACCGTAGTGGCTTTGGATTCAATAGATGAGCTAGAGTGGCCTTCAATCATATTCTTTCCTTTAAGCTGATGCTTCTCCTCCTCCATGACTTCCTTGATTAGTCGCCTCTCTTCCGCCAGACGCTCAGGTTCCTTACCCCTGAGATAAGTTTGCATGAGCTTCTCTTCATCGATAGTCTCAACCTTAAGACGTCTTTTTTCATCATCGACGATTTGATCCCACACATCAACTAAGGTTATTGGGTAGTTTTTGACCCATGCAATATCGCGGGTCCGAATCACTTCAGCGAAGAAGTCGATTGATAACTTTGAGAATCCATCTATCTCCTTCTCTGTAGTAGAAAGCTTAGTAGTAGCTTCAGAAGCAGGCTTAAGGGCAATATCGGTGTGTCCTTCTGCAAGAGCAGCTCTTTCTTCAGCTTGAGCTAACTTGGCCTTCAAGATGGCCATTTCTCTCTCCAAAACAATTTTCTCTTCAGCAACACGGTCATATGATAGTTTCAGCTTGGTGTTAGCTGACTTGAGATCCTCGATTTCCTTCCTCATGTTTGAGCGCTCTTTTCTATTAGGATCAAGCTCAATGTGGAAGCGTTTCTCTATGTCCTCATATTGTTTCTTGTAGTTATCGGCAACTCGCTGAGTAAGGGAAAGCTGGGCTTGTGTATTCTCTAGTTTCTTCTCAGCCTTATCTCTGGCCTTAAATCATACTCGGCCTTCTCCTTAGCATCATCCACGTCTACTTTAAGATGATGAATGATCTCAGAGATCTTATTGGCATGCTTCTTCATTTCTTTATACTGCTTACCTACAAGGTCAATCTGGTCCTTGACATTTGTGACCCAGTCTTCAGGAATCGGTTCAAGATTTGGAATGAAGTGCATATTCCCTAAGTGTAAATATGGAAAATGTTCCCACAAAAGTTTCAGCCTAGCCTCGTTTTCAGTAGTGAAACCTAATGGACGCATAGTAGCTATGTCAATGTTACATTGCCTTGAAGAAACAAGAGTTGTTTTTCCTTTCTCCAACTCTTTCCTCGACCCCTTAGGCTTGTCTTTGGATTCGTGATGTTTCTTGTTTGATTTTTCCTGAAGGTGTGTATTTTTAGGAGGAATCAGAACCTTAGGTAACATTTTATCTCCCTCATGCTAAGTCTGATGGTTACGATGTTTCTCAGTGTCGTGCCTTGAGGGAGAGAAGGAGCGTGAAGAGTAGGAATGATGCGAATCATGATATCTTCGACTATCTCTTCCACGACTATCTCTCCGATGATGCTCAATGTCAAGGTCAAACCGGGGAATGCTTTCGCGAAGATTTCCAGGTTTATAGCGACGTCGAGTCATTGTACCTACAAAGTAATAAACAAGTATAAGATGTTTGGATTCACATCGTGCGTAAGTGTTGTGACGTGCAGTGCAAGTGCAATGTATGTCCTAAGTGTATCCCCCCAACGGACCAGAGCACGAAGTCTGGCTTGTCTGTGCAGTTTCTCCAGCTTTAGCGAGAGTAGGCTCTTCCTCAGAGGTAGGAAAGAAGGATCATGTCCCGATATCCTTGGAGGTGTAGATAATATATGGTAAAGTAAGCTTAGCTAAACCCCTGAATATAGGATCTTCTAACTGAGAATCATGAACTGGAGACTTTATTGGTGGTGGTGTTTGTGGAGAAGGCTGCCTTTCAGAAGTAGAAGCGTCTTGTGGCTTATCGCCTTGTGGTTCACCTCCAGTGTATACATTCAAATCTTCATCATCTTTAATGCTCATCGGTGAAGGGCTCTTGGGAGGATCAGTTGGTTTTTCCTTTTCTGTCATCACCTTCCCCTCGAATGAGGATACGCTACCGGATTCCCCAAGGGCTTGAACTAGGGGCACGTATTGACACCCCACGTCTGTTAATGTCACTTACAAAGGGAATGCATTAAGTTTCGTGAAGCGTTATAGGTAAACAGAAATAACACAAGACAGATTTATAAAATAACAGCTGAAGTAAAAGCTTTAATTAACAGAAAAGCATAATGGTCCAAACAAAGTTACATAGCAAGTTTGAAATATCAAAAACTTATTACAACTCATAAAACTTCTGTCTTGTACTTAATAATCATCAGAGTACAGTAAAAATGAAAGAGCATAATCCCCAAAAGTATATCCATATCAGAGAAGACATGAATAAAGAAGTATATCAAGCAACTCCAAGCAGAAAGGAAGAGAAATCCAGATCAAGCTTGAGTATTCCCACCCTGAGAACCTGGGGGAAAAGGAAAGAAAAAGGTGAAACGAAAAGGGTCAGACATAAAGTCTAGCGAGTCCAGTGACTTTTATCATATAAATAAGTAAAAGCATCACGACAGGCATATAAACTTGATCAAAGAGATAACAGTGTCATAAGGCAAGCGTAGCAAGATAAACAAGGTAAAAAGGATAAGCATGATAGAATATCTATTGCGCTTCTCTAATGTCTTACTTGATATCCCTCGCACCAATACTAGTTTCACATAACTAGATGATCCCCACATATACATATGGTAGCCTTAGGTGTACTTCTAGTGGGAGGGTTTCACCCCCATACAATAACAGGTAGCCAACGTAATCCTAACAAAACTAGATGTACCCAAACTACCCTCCCCAATCGATCGGCTCCCTAACTCGTAGACACCTGTGCTGGCCCCATAGTAGGGTGTATCACTCCCTAAAATGGCAACCCGATACAACTAGATTGCACGGCTTATACCTACTGATGTCACAACGTCTTATTCTTCCTATACCAATCTGGGACCATGCATGCACATGACCCCGTCGAAACCTGCGCTGCCAACATCCTCGCTCTTTTGACCTCTTATAACCAATTCAGTAAGCGTGCCCAGACCCTGACCTAGTTCAGGGTACTCGTTTTATAACTAGATGGGTTACTGATTGAAAAGGGTCACACACAAATGATACAAGCCACCCTCCTACGCTTGCATCCCCACTACTAGGATATCCACAAGGTACGCCTCTCTCTATTGCATAACCCTACATATATGTTAAGTTTGTTAGTTTACTTAAGTTAACTTAACCCCTCCCACTTATTCAAACAACATGTAATATAGGTTAAGTAAACAAAAGGGTTCATCTTGATTAAGCATTAATTATTTATTCATATTCATTATTGCACAGACCTCCCACATTAAGTCGACAGCTTGTGGTTGCTAGATATGTCGGGTGGTTCCGGGCAAACTTCTACCATAAGCTAGACTTAACCTCGTGTCTAAGCATCGCGTAGCTATGCCCTCGACCTCTCACGTTAGATTAACTACTTGCGGTTGCTGGATATGTCGGGCGGTTCCGGGCAGACTTCTACCATAAGTGTAATCTAACCTCAGGTCTAGGCATATTCCTTCTTGGCCAATTGTTAATGTTCATTACAATTTATGCCCAAATTAAAGTCTTTGATTATATTATATGCCATTACCCAAAATCCCAATTCAAGTTATGCCCACAATCCCAAACATAAGTTATGCCCCAAATTTCCCAAACGTTTCCCAATTTCGTTCGCACGTATATCTCTACAAGATTTGGCCTAGACTCGAAGATAGCCTAGACTTATAAAAATATAAAGGGAAAGAGAAAGGGAAGAGAACAAGAATAGGCATAATAACAAAATAGGCATATGATGATAAAACTATTCATAATAACAAGATAGGCATATAATGGTAGAATTTAGGCATATGAGAACTATGGATCTGATGTATAAGTAATGGTGAATCAATTTACTAACAGGTATAGGCTTAGTTCTAATTTATAAACTTGTCAAGATTACTTATTAGTTAATTATATCTAAAAATAACATGAACTCATAGAGACTGGATTTAAGAACAGTGAATTGATTGTTGTTGTCGTTGCACGGATCCTTGAAAATGCCTAACTTATGTTGTTGAAGAAGAATAGGCTATTTTAATCTGAGTTAAAGCAGCGTCTCGACATCACCATTGTTGTAGGTCAGAAAAGCAATGGAAATGGGGTCTTATTTATAGCCTAGGGTCAACGAATTTTGCTCAGAATGGTGTCCGGATATAAGCCAAGAATCTACCTAGAATCATCGGTGTCGACATAGGGGTCGACACCTGTGTTGTGATGTCGACATAGGTGTCGACACCCCTAGGGTAGGAGTCGACCCCTAACGGGCCGATTTCCCTCCTATTTTCCCGCTTCTAGTTTGAACTGTTTTGAATTGACTTATTTATATTTAATTCTCTTATATGTATACAATCTTCTAGGCTTAATAACTTCTTCATACGGTGTCCGTTTTATGCAAACTCAGAGCCTATCTTAAGCAGAATTCTAAGATGAACGCAATGGCGCATCCCATTTTACTTAATTCATAATATTTAATTAAGTATTATTTAATTTCTCATTTTAATGTTCTCTAAAATTCCCTTACTTAAAGGATTTCGTCCCCGGAATTTTTAAGTTAAGAGGAATGTATATCCTAACATCCAACATATCCATCTACTCATCCATCAACCATAAGCATCCATTGTCCTTAAAAGATTTCTAATGCTTATATGAACATATGCATAGGTGTGTGTATATATTCCTAATTCTAATGCGAAAGATCAGGCAGTCCACTAGTTCAGTTGACCTCCTTAATGCAATATATGTTAGTGCTATGAATCCAACATGTATGCAAATTATCCTAGTGTATCATGTTAGTACTATATGCGTGCACAATCATCCATCCAAATGCAGCATCCATGTGATGATACATCCAGTTCAATCCATAAAAAAACCAAAAATACGCACACGCATACATATGCAATTTGAGAGTGATTGAGCCAATCTATTGCCTAGTGTGTGTGTGTGTTTGTATGCGTCCACGAGCAAACACTTGCATCCACTTGCAACCATCAAACATAACATGTCTCAAACACATGTTTACATCCATTGGCTTCTACCTAAGGATCAAAGATATGATCGATAGGATATACTTAATGTTAGAAACAAGCAAAAATAAAACTTACGGAAAAACAAGTTAAGGATATACCCTCAAAAAGAAAATGGTACGATGCGCGTATCTTGTTTTCAGTCTCCCAAGTCGCATCTCCTTGATCATCTCCCCATTGAACTTTCACCAACTTGACTTCACGGTTGCGCAATTTCTTGATCTCTGTTCCAAGAATGAGGGTAGGAACCCTTCTAACTAGCGCCTCTCGTTTCGCTTTCTATTTCCTCAAGCATACTCGGCTCAACTACCTCTGCGGTATCATGCAAACACTTTTGTAAATGAGAGACATGCAAAACATCATGAACACCAACCAGTCTCTCTGGCAACTTTAATCTATAAGCCATCTGCTCAATCCTTTCTGTTATGAGAAATGGCCCTACAAATTTGGGTGCCAGTTTCCCTATAGATCCAAAACGAACCACATTCCTTAACGGTGAAACTTTAATGAAAACCATGTCTCCTACCTCAAATTCAATATCGGTCCTTTTGTCGTCTACATAAGACTTCTGCCTGTCCTAAGCCGTCTTCATGCATCGTCGAATCAGATCTATATTTTCTGAGGTTTCCCTAATCATCTCAGGCCCAAGTAGAAGCTTGTCTGTAGATTCCCACCAACAAGTCGGTGATCTACAGGGTCATCCATATAAAGCCTCAAAGGGTGCCATACTGATACTAGCTCGATAACTATTGTTGTAGGCGAACTCCACTAATGGAAGATGCTCTTCCCATGTCCCTTCAAAATTTAGGATACACAGCCTTAAAAGATCCTCAAGAACTCTATTTACCCTTTCTGTCTGTTCATCAGTTTGAGGATGATAAGCGATGCTCAAACACAACTGCGTACCTACTGCCTCTTGTAAGCTTTTCTAAAACTCACTGGTGAATAATGGATCACTATCACTCATAATACTGGAAGGTATTCCATGTAGACGAACTATCTCATTAAGATAAACTGATGCCAACCATATTTCTGTCCTTTTACTCTTAACATGGATGAGCGCTTTTAGTAAGCCTGTCGACTACTACTCAAATACTGGTGTTGACTTTCCTTGATCTAGGCAACCCATCAATGAAGTCCATAGAGACGCTCTCCCACTTCCACTGTGGGACTTCTATAGGATGAAGCAAACCACCAGGCTTCTTTTGCTCAGCTTTGACTTTCTGGCAAACCAGACATCTAGAAACAAACTCTGCTACATCTTTCTTCATTCTAGCCCAAAAGAAAACCCTTTTCATATCTTTATACATCTTGTCACTACTGGGATGTATAGTCATCTTAGAATGGTGTGCTTCCTCAAGGACGGTCTTTAACAAACTTCTAACTCACGGAACAGTAAGCCTCCCGTCCCGTCGTAACCAACCTCTATCATCTATGGAATATCTATTGAGGTGACAAGAAGTCTCTCCTCTACTGAGCTTATCTAATATGTCCACTATCTATGGGTCCTCTTGCTGCAAAGCTCCTATCTGATCCAAAAGCGTAGGTCACGCTTTTAATGATGCCAATAAACCAGGTATAATCTCGGTAGAGGGTCTAAAATCAAAGGTCGATATATACTCCAAACTTTGCCTTTCTATAAACAGAGGACTTAAGGCCAACCTTTGTCTACTCAAGACATCTGCTACCACATTACCCTTGCCAGGGGTACAAGCAATCTCAAAGTTATATGATGCTAGAAACTCCATCCATCTTTGTTGCCTCAAATTGAGATCCTTTTGTGAGAATAAGTACTTCAAAGATTTATCGTCTGTATACAACTCAAACTTCTCTCCAAGCAAATAATGGCGCCAAGACATAAGCGCAAATACTATGGCAGCTAATTCTAAATCATGGGTAGGGTAGTTCTTCTCATGGACTCTCAACTGTCTTCCTCCATAACATACTGCCTTTCCCTCTTGCATCAAGACAGCACCAAGCCCTGTACCGCATGCATCGGTGTATATTGTAAACATCTTGTTTCCATCAGGTAAAGTTAAAACTGGGGTTGTTGTAAGAGCCCTCTTTAATTGCTGAAAAGCATCATCGCAATCAACATCCCAAGAAAAGGTCATATTCTTCTTTGTTAATCTAGTGAGTGGGGTTGATATCTTCGCAAAGTTCTTAATGAACTTTCTATAATAGCCCGCTAAACCAAGAAAACTTCTTACTTCCGTTGCGTTTCTTAGGATCTATCAATCTTGTACCGCAACCACTTTTGCAGGATATACTGCTACCCCTTCCTTAGAAACCACATGCCCTAGAAATATCACCTCATTTCTCCAAAAATGGCATTTGGAGAACTTTGCCTTGAGCTGATGTGCTCGAAGGGTATCCAAAACTTTCCTTATATGTAATGCATGCTCTTCCTCGCTCTTTGAGAAAATCAAGATATCATCAACAAAGACAAAGACCACCTGAAACTTATTTAGAAACTCCCGAAACACCCTACTCATCAAATCCACAAAATAGGCGGGAGCATTTGTCAAACCAAAAGGCATAACGAGCCACTCAAAGAAACCATCTGAAGTTCTAAAAGCATTCTTGTCTATACTATCCTCAGCCACTCTCAACTGATGAAAACCTATGGCTAAGTCTAACTGGGAGAAAACAGATGCACCAACAAGTTGGTCAAACAAACCATCTATCCTCGGAAGCGGGTGTCTATTTTTCTTAGTGAGCTTATTCAGCTCTCGGTAATCCACACATAAGCGAAGCGAACTATTCGCCTTAGTCGCGAATACTACTAGAGCACCCCATTCAGAAATACTTCGCCTAATAAATCCTTTCTCAAGTAGCTCCCCTACTTGTTTACTAAGCTCCCTTCTCTCTCTTGGAGCCATGTGGTGCCCAGGCAATGCATCTGGCTTTGCATTGTCCACCAAGTATAGGCAGAAATCAATCTCGCACTTCAGAGGTAAACCCGAATTTCTCAAAAACATCAGGATACTCACAGACTAGTCGAACGGATCGTAAATCATCGATAGATGTATCAAGAAATTCTAAGTAGCTAAGCATAATGGAACCCTTAGGGTCACAAGAGATCTCAAGGGTCTTACCAAAGCAGGTCAAAAGTTTAACTTGTTGGAGAATGGAGTTTTGATGACAACAACCTTATTTCAATTATCATTGATTATAAAATATATACTAATACTTTTTGTATAGAATATGTATATATATATATACAGGAATTATATACAGGAAATATTACTGAAGACTGTACAGTTTTAAAGATGACAGAGATTCAAAGATCAAAGAAATTTCAAGACTCATGAGTATTCAAGATTTCAAGAGTTCAAGACTAATATAGTAATAGAGTCAAGTTTATGTAAGACTTCGAATAGCACTCCAGGTTCAAATTCTATTTTTCAAATTATCTGTTTTCAAATTCAAAACTATTTTCAAATTGGTTTCAAACTTCTCTTAAAATAATTTTTAATCTTTCAAGAATTTGAAACTTATGATTTCAAATATATTTCCTAATTTACAAGCATTCTTATTTTTATAGTTTTATTAAATATGTTTTACTAAGTTTATATTTGATTATTTAAAACTCTAAGTTTTCGTATAACCTTTTGTTTATATAAAGTTTATAAATATTTCTTTATAAATTCCTATATATATGTTTATAATTATATTACATATAGTTTTTATATCACATGTATATTAAGTTTTTAATCATATGTTTAATTAATATTTTCTTATGTTTTTGTATTTGAAAAATAATGTTTTAGGAATTTCCAGAATTTAAATATTGATTAAATACTTTAAAAATCATAAAAATGATAAGTATGTCGACATATAAAAAGGGTATGTCGACATATAACTATCAGAAATTTAAATTTGAAAGGAAGTGTTTTTTCACCATTTGAAATGTTTCAGAAACATTGCAACCTTTCACACACTATAAAAAGGGCTTAAATTCAAATTTTTAATAATCTCTTCTTCTCCACTTTCACTCTCTTTCATTATATAATTATTCTTAATCATTTTTATGATTTCTATACCTATACTCTGCCGAATTCAATTTTGTTTTCACTAATCTTCTTCTCTCTACACTCTCTATTCATTATTCTATGAATCAAGTCCTATTGAAGAGTTATAGGGCTGTTTGTAATTGTTTGGGTTGAGTAAAAAAGGAATCAGTGTTTTCCTTGTAGCCGAGAAATCAAGGAAGTAGGAATCGGTGTTTTCCTTGTAGCCGAGAAATCAAGGAAGTAGGAATCGGTGGTATCCCTTGTAGCTGTGAAATCAAGGAGGTTGTACTTGACTATTGAAATAGTTATAAAACTCTGTGCAATCCAGCGTTGTGCAGGACTAGATGTAGGAGCAATCCGAACCAGTATAAAATTCGGTGTGTTCTTTCCTTTTCTGAATTTTTATTTCTCTTTATTTCGCATTTGTGTTTGAATCTGTGTCTGTGATTGTGTTTATGGCATTTGATTCATTCCATTACTCACATAAGTTTTAGATTTTGTTTAAATTCTCACAAACACTATTCACCCCCCCTCTAGTGTTTGTTTTGCCTTAACGATCCATTCCGCATTCCCTAACAATTGGTATCAGAGCAAGGTCTTTCAAAAAGTTCATAATCTGATTTTTGAAAGTTTTTAAATGGCAAATTTTGAACACTAGTTTAAATTTATCCTTGCATCAATATTAAATGAGTCTGCATTCCATTTTATTGAAAAATAAAGTTATCATTTCTTGAAAAGTTTTAATGGATATATCACAAGATCATCATGATGTTATTATTTCAAATTATAATTAGTTATTTTGAAAATTTACTTGATTCTTTGGAAAGGTATGTTGTTATGCAGGAAAGAAGTTATATCTGATGACTGTTGGCCAAAATACATCAAGATGATTATACATCAATCAAGAAAAGAAGAGTTTATGAAGGGATAGGACTTTTGGGCTTATAGTAATTGAAGTGTCCATTCATTTAAGATTCAAATTCAAATATTTGATGCCAAGTTGGTTAAACTACTAAATCATTGATCTCATCATCAAATTCCGGAAGATGTAAATATGATTCAGATTCATCATCAAGCGATGAAGAGCCATAAACCGAAAATTCAAATATGTGCTTCACGAAAATTCAAAATTCGGAAAATTTTGAAGAAAAGGATCTAAAAACCGGGTACGCCTTAATTATTTAATTTTCTTTGGTTGAATGGTTTCGTTGTTTGTTTTGGATTTAGAAATTAAAACTTTAAAATTCAGTCTTGAAATTTGTAATTTAAATTTGAAATTTGAAATTCAAAATAATAATATAATAATAAAATAAAGTGTTTGTATGTTTCATAGAATTAGAATTATTTCAGGAAATCATTAAACCTGAAATATATATATATATATCGTTAATTTAAAATAAAAATCATCAAAACCAAATTCTCTTTGAAAATTAGCCTATATGTCGACATACATTTTACTATATGTCGACATATTTGTCAGAAATTTGAAATTTGGATTTTGAATTTCAAAAGTTTAAAACTTCCCTCTATGTTTTCAATTAGAAAATGTCAGATCAAATTCTAGTTATTAACTTTGTTTGTCTACTTATTTTCTTATATCTTGTTTCAATATATATATATATTATTGTTATAAAATATAAATTTATTTATCTTTTGTATAGCTTAAACATGCATAGTTTAACTCATATATTATTCATATGATTTCATAACAATTTTGGGTTACATTATCACAAATTCTATTTGTAACTTAAATACTTATTTTGATTTCTTATTAAGATTTGTAAAAGATTAAATATTTAACCTAATATTTTGGTATAAAAAATAATATATATATATATATATATGATTTTATGTTTTAAATATAAGAAATTATAGTTTTATAGTTTAATTTATTTCCAGATCTCATAATTTTGTTATGCCTATAGATTTCTTTATAATGTTTTAACATAAAAATGATTCTTTAGCAAATTAATATATTTTGATTTCTAAAGTTTAAATTTAATATTAATTTGTATCAACAAATGCATATATATATATATCATGATAAATTGAATTTTAAGTTCTTTTTAAAATCAGTTTATATTTTTTTTGGCAAGGCTATTTTTTTTGGCAAAGCCGACGGGGGTTAAATGGCCCCCTACCATTTTATTGATATACCAAAGAAGATTACAAGGGAAAACAAGGAAACAAAAAACAAAACAAAAGCAAAACAGAGACGACTAGCTATACCAATACCTAGCGAAGCTAACACATTACACTAAGAACAAGAAGCAAAATGAAAGAAAAGCTACACAAAAATCCCGGGGTCAAAGGTAAAGTTAAGGAATTTAAGACCGTCCCTCACATCACGCCATACATTTTCCTTCCACTGCGCGAGGCTCACAGCTCTACCAGGATCAAAGGCGCACATATTTCTTTGCCTCCAAATATTGCTAACTATTTTCTTCAGGACGTAGCAGAAAATACGAGCTCGAGCGGATCTTCCACGAACATATTTGTATATCCTAACCCACTCGCAAGAGCTGGTAGAGACACAGCAAGGCTCATTGAGTTGTTGTAGAGCATTATTCCAAATGTCCAAAGTGGTTGTGCATTCAAAGAAGAGGTGGGGAATACTTTCTTCATGCGTGTGGCATAACATGCAGGAGGTAGAGATATTCATACCAACCACAGCAAGTTTATCTTTTGTCAGGAGAGCTCCTTTTGTGACCTTCCAAAGCATGAGATTTTCCTTTGCATTGTTGTCATTTCTCCAAACTGCTTTGTGCCACCTACAGGAAACCATAGTTGAGGTGCCAAGCAACATATTATATATTTTATTTATGCGGAACTGCTCACCTTTGCAATTCCAAACAACTGTCACACCATCAAAGCCATGAGACGCAGCATTTTTAATGTAGACCCAAAGAGCATTAACATCATTCGAGGAAGACAGAGGCAGGTTAAGTTGGTTGTCGTTGAAAGCATCATCAACATAGCTCGCATGAGGTATACCAGACATTTCACGTTGCATATAAGTGATGGCTTTGCTGGTAATGAATCCGAAGTCCACCCATGGGTCTGTCCAAAACCTAACACGAGAAAAAGCAACAGTCCCATATTTAAAAAATGGCAGAACCTTCGTACGGAGACGAAGAAGGCTCTTCCAAGTCCAACTGTGATTGGGCTGTACATTCATATCCCAAAACGACTTTTGTTTAATTATATGTTCATGAGACCATTGTACCCAAAGGCTCTGTTTCATACAAAGTAAAGCATCAATATGATTAACAAAAGCGGCTTGATTCCAAATAATAGTATTAAGTATGCCAAGACCCCCTTTATTGATTGGTTTCTCTAGCATTTTAAAGGATATAGGCGCCAAAAATTTGTCGTGAATGTTGCCTTTCCAAATAAATTTCATGAAAGCACTTTTTATCATACCGAGAAGTTTATGAGGGAGAACAAACGTTCGAGCCCAATAAACTTGCATCGCTATGATAACAGACTTAACAAGAGTAATCCGACCCGCTTGACTGAGTAACTTGGTCGACCAACATTCAAGCCTAGATGTGATTCTTTCAAATAAAGGCATACATTGGGAAGTGGTAATTCTAGAAGTGGCCAGAGGAAGACCCAGGTACGAAGAGTTAGTGTTGTTCCTATTCAAACCAATTAAGCTATGTATTTGTTGCATTCTGTGATTACTAACACCAGCTACCATGATTTCAGACTTCTCAAAGTTAATTTTAAGCCCAGTCATCAAATAAAAGCGATCAAGAGTAGCCATTATATTAACAAGAGTAAGATCATTGGGTTTGCAAAAAATTATCAGGTCATCGGCGAACATGAGAGCAGTAATACGGGGGTTCTTGCATTTAGGATGCAGAGCAAATTTATTATCATCAACTAAATTATTAAGCATACCATTAAGTAATTGCATGACCACTATAAAAAGGTAAGAGGAAATAGGATCACCTTGGCGGATGCCTTGTTTGCTTCCAAAGAAACCAACAGAATTACCGTTGACATTAATAGAGAAACGGACCGAGCTAACACACTCATATATCCACGCATTAAATTTAGGTGGAAAGTTCTTGTAACTCAAGATCCTAATGATGGAACTCCATTGAATAGTGTCAAACGCTTTCTTAATATCAAGTTTCAACATAGCACGAGGAGATATGTTAACAGTGTTGTAACCTTTGATGAGCTCATGCGCTAATAAAATATTATCAAGAATGTTGCGTTTCGGCAAAAATGCAGATTGATTGTGTGATATAACATAAGGCAAGACAGCTTTAAGTCTACTAGCAAGGACTTTGGAAATACATTTATAAATAGTATTGCAGCAAGAAATAGGCCTAAAAGCATTAACATGATCCGCGTTATGATTTTTAGGAACGAGCGTAATAATCGTGTTATTGAAAGACGACATCATCTTAGCTTTAGCGAAAAATTGCTTAGCCACTTTGCAAACATCAAAACCAACAATATTCCAATTATGTTGGTAAAACATTGCGTTGAACCCATCAGGTCCCCCGCTCAAGTTAGAATTAAGAGAAAAAATGGCATTCTTGATTTCAGTATCTAAAACAGGGGAAATGAGACTGTGACATTGCAAATCGTTAAGTTTAGGCAGCATATAAGGGTTGATCTCATCTAAAAGGGGGCTAAAATCATGCACATTACCAAACAGAGTTGAAAAGTTATCAACAAAAGCATTTTGAATACCTGTCGCAGAAATGTGTACCTGATCATGCTGATCGATGACGGAGTGAATGTTCTGGTTTTTTTGGTGCGCCTTTAACGAAGCATGAAAATACGCCGTATTCCTATCACCATCAGCAAACCATTTGGACCTAGTTTTATGAATGCTCGTTTGGGCTTCAATTTGTAAAGCAGCAAAAAGCTTTTGTGCCAGCTCAGATTCTAAAGGAGGATAGGAAATGTTGGAAGGATCATTAAACATAAGTTGCTGGATAGTAGTGAGTTGATCCAGCCAAGTAGTAGAGAGCAGGTTTCCACTTCCAAATCTGTTCCTAGCCCATAGCTTAAGGACATCCTTAAGGGCTTTTAATTTTTTATGTAACACAAACATGGGGTTACCGAAACAAGGAGCACACCATGAAGTGGAAACTATATCTTCAAAGTCAGGCTCTTTAATCCAGCAATTGAATAATTTAAAACTAGGTTTCCTAGGAACAGGTTGTTCACTAATATGTATAATCAAAGGAGAGTGATCGGATAAAACTGGGTGTAAAATCTCTACGCTGAGAGAAGGGCAAGTACTAAGCGCGCAATAATTGCAAAAAGCTTGATCAATCTTAGTGAAGGTTCTTGGCCCATCTCGTTTGCTATTATTCCAAGTGAATTCGCAACCATAAGAATTAATTTCAATGAGATTAGAGTTGCTAATCGCAAGATTTATAGGCCTAAGCTCACGAAGAGATACAGCAGTACCACCATATCTGTCGGAAAATTTAAGAGGAGAGTTGAAGTCTCCACAAACTATCCACGGCTCATTGGACTGAAGCAAAGAAGGCAAGGAGTCAAAAAAGACATCCCTCGAAGCAGCAGCATTATTCGCATAGACAAAAGTGCTGTAAAAGGAGGACAAAGACTGAATGTGTATAACATGGCAGTGTATGTGTTGAGAAGACGAATTAACCATAGTGAATCTAAGAGTTGTGGGGTCAAAAAGAATAAGAATCCTACCATAGCTAGCATCGTTAAGATTGTCCAACATATCCCAGTTAGAATTTACATACCTGGCAGCTCTATTTGTAAGCGATTCATTGAGCTTTGTTTCAAGGATGGCAATAGCTCCTAAGTTATACTTTCTTATAAGACTCTTGCAGTGGTCAAGCTTGATGTCCGAATGGGCACCTCTAATGTTCCAAGCGCAAAGATTTTGTATCATTGGGAAACACTTTGTTTTTGTTCGCACTGTTTGTCATCGATCTCGTTTGGACCTGAGATGCTTCAGATGGAGTTTGAGTGTTGCTCGACAACACTGTGGCCATACCTACAGTATCCACATTAATTTGCATGTCATTAAAATTTCTACCATCCTCAAAGAACTTTGAATTATAAGGGGATTTATGCCCCGGAGGTGGTGAAATATTGTTAGAGGGACCATCCTCGATTTTGTTTGATTCGTTGCATGTAGAGTTGCTTTGCTTGTCGAGAGATCTTTCATCACTAGCAGGCAATTGAGATGAAGAAAAGTAAGTGACAGTGGCATTATCATCTGCGTGGAGGACAGGCTTGTCTTTATCAATCAGATCTTTGATATTAGGTTCAAAATTTTTTTCCTTCAATTTGTTGATGGCTTTCATATCAGAAGACAGAAGGCCAACAGAGAAAGGTAGTGTTTCCAGCAGCAAGGGGTGGATGCTATTGTCATCATCAAGAGCATACGAGGAAGTAGAGCACAAGTTGGGAGGCTTTTCGAAAGGATTACATTTTGGCAAGGTAAGATCATTATCAAGAGAGTGCATTTGCATGTTAGTGGTCACGCATGGAATAGAAGAAGAGCTAGCACTGCATATGTCAAATTTGCTTTTCGTTTGATAGCATACCTGAACACCATAGTTAACTAACTCACTATTATTATCCAAGAGAGGGTCAGAGGATCCAGCAGAGTTGGTAAGCATCACTTGATTAGCGGTAGGAGAATCACCTCCCAAAGCTGAATGAACCAACTTGCAATTATCCAATTTGTTAGTGGTATTTATGTTGTTCAAGTTTCCAACAAAATTGTCTTGATTTTCCAATTCATTCCCAGTAGTCTTTATGACCTTATCTGTTGTTACATGCTCTAAGGGGATATTGTTATTATCTTTGGCTAGCACTTCAGTGTCCAAATCACACAACGTGCCAAAGCTATTGAAAGTGGCAACTTTAGTAACTTGCTTCCGGATGTTGTTTTCAATACTTCCACCGATTATTTCTTTGCCTTTTTCTTTATTTCTATCTGTGTTAGCAGTTTTAACATTACATATTTCACCTTCCTCAATATCCATTCCTTCTTGTCCATTCAAAGCACTTTTCCTTCTCTGCCAATCAGATGGCCTTGAACCCGGCCAGAAGTCACCAAACGTGGCTTTGTTCCCATATTGCTTGAATTTAACAGTTCTCTTGTTTTTCTCGAACCTCTGCTCTGGTGGTATAATCTTTAGAAGTTACAAAGCTTCTTTGAGTAGGTATTTCGGCATCTCTCACTTTCATCTTGGTTGTGGCCTGCTTATGAGCCGGGGGTCCTCTGTAAGTACTGGTAATGTTTTCTCCAGTTATATTAATCCTCTTTTCAGGTTGAGTATCTCCTTCACAGTCAACTGTCGCATGTCCGAAGACCTTACATTTCGTACAAACTAATGGTCGCCATAGATAGTTAACATGTACTCTTTGAGTACCTCCGTCCGGGGTAGTGACCATGAAATCATCAACAAGTTCATAATTCGGTGTTACTTCAATTAAACATTTCGCATACTCCAAACGTTCCAATCTTTCAGTCATTTCATCAAAACAAATGAGTCTACCAATTCTACAAGCCAACCAATTAACTCCAGGCAGCGACCAAGTATACATGGGAATGTTTGAGATCTGAACCCAAACAGGGACTGCTTTAACAGAGCCTCAGACATTGCAAACACGTGGGTCATAGGGCTTTATAATAAAAAGTTTATTCCTCATTACGATAGGATCAGCCATTATAACTTTTTGCCTGTCCTCAGCGCATGAAAACTGAAATAGAAAAAGAGTGCCATCCGATTTCACAGTCATAGTACCTTTTAGATTCCACAAATATGTGACTTTTTGAACTACAGCAGTATACGATAGCGGCTCATCTAAGAAAAAGCCAACTAGCTATTCATTCCAAACTTTAGAACCAGCCAGAACTATCTCATCAGTGTGGACCATGGCGCCATCTTCGAAAATGGGGATATAGTCAACGGGCATGTACTTCCCGGCATTACGCAGTAAATGCTAAAACATTGAAGTCCAAGTGCGTTGACTATAAAGAGAATCAGTAGCTTGAGGAAATTCCTGAATGGCAGTCATGACATTGGTAGAAGCTTGAGCGTGAGGAAAGAAGGGGGATGAATTGGCGAGCTTGGCTGAGGGAACGAATTGGACAGCTTGAGATGAATGGGAAGCAAGGGGAGGTATTGAAGACGGGAGAGGTTCAGAGAGGGACAGAGGTAACGGAAGAGAAGGAGGGGTGGGTATGGCGGAGATGGATCTATTGGATCTGGTGGAGTTGGAGGCGGTTGAGGTGGAGGATTAATGGTTGGAGGAGCCAATGGGGAGGAGAGGAGGGCAGGCGATGGAGAAGAGGAACGAAAAGCACTATTTTTATATACTTTTATGAATATATGTTTATAGTTTTCTTTATATGATACAATTTTAATATTCTCTTTAAATATATCTTCACTTTTTACTATAATAAGCACCCTACTAAGATTATTCAACTTCACATTTCTCATAGAATTATTTGAAATATTTTATTATATATTATGAATATCATAAAACTTTTATCTTTCCTATCCTTTCAGTCTCTTTCATAAGTATCATTAACCTAAGTCTATAAATTAATACATATTATCCTTGTTTAATTCAAATAATTTGTAATATATATATATATATATATATGCAAAGTACCTTAAATATATTTTATCTAAATAAATATAATTACCAAATAATTCTGCATACTATCATTACACATCTTATTTGATATCATACATCATTATTATAAATTATAGTACATCTCAAATTAAAATCATTCACATCACAAGTTGTATTTCATTCAGTATATCATTTCATATAGATTTGCATATGTTACACCCCGTAATTTTAAGATATTAAATTTAATAAACTTAAGAACGCTTAATTTTTAGAAGAAGAATTTAGTGAAATGGGTTGCGCCATTGCATTCGTCTCAGAATTCTGCTTGGGATAGAGTCTGAGTTTGCATAAATCGGACACTGTATGAGGAAGATATGAGCCTCGGAAGATTTTAAAGATAAGCAGAATTAAATTAAATAAAAAAAGAACAAAATTCGAAAATCAGTAAAGCGGGCTGGGCGGGAAATCTCCCGCCGATGGGTGTCGACCCCCCATAGGGGGTGTCGACCCCCTGGGGGGGTGTCGACCCCTTTTTGGGTCCGAACAGATGAGGGATGACATGTTTTTCTGTGACGTGTTTTCTTCTGTTGGACGATTCTGGTGGCTCCTAGGCTAATCTAAAGGCCCTAAAACACCTAAAACACCTATAAATAAGTGCCTAGACCTAACCCTAATTCATAACAATTATCTATGACGCCTCCTTGCTGCTGAACTCTCAACTCTCGTAGCCGTCACCTCCAAAACCTAAATCAAGTTAGAGAAGTTCTTCATCAACAATCAACTTAGAAGATTAATCAACATCAAATTAGAGTTCTACAACAACAACGATTCAATTATCTTTTCTTAAACTTGTCAAGGTGAGTTCATGTTACTTTCACAAGATAATTTGGGTTAAAAGTAATTTGGAAAAGGTTGTAAATTGGATTATGAATATGCTAGTAATTAAATCACATCAAGTTCTTACCTTTTTAATTCATATCCAAATTCTGTTGTCATATGCCTATTGGAAATAGTTTCTATGTCAGTTTATGCCTATTGAATCTATTCTTTTATGCCAGTTCGTATTGGATCTATTTTATTGTTCTATGACAGTTCATGTTCATATGCCTATTTGATTTATTGTTCATATTTTCTTATGTCTCTTTTTATGTCAATTTTGATGTTTGCATTCTCTTCTCTACCCCTATTCCTTTTATTTTTGGAACTAGGCTAACTTCGAGCCTATATTGAAATATACGTACGAATTACGTGGGAACGTTGGGGAAAAGATTGGGAAATTATTGAATTGTAATTATGTTATTGGTTTGGGATGATATTGAATAAATTGGCATAATCGAATATGAATAACATGTAATTGGTAAAAATTGGATATTGGACAATATGGAATTGGTGTAATAAATTGTAACTTGAAAATAGGCATAAAGGTGAATAACAATTATAATCATGAATTTGGAATATATGTTGAACTTGGAGTTTGGGTAAAAGATGAAAGTTAATGAACGCCTAAGACACGAGGTTAGATGGATTTGTGTTGGAAGTCTGCCCAGAACCGCCCGGCATATCCAGCAACCACAAAGTGTCGTCTAATGTGAGAGGTTAAAGGCATAAAATTAAAGATGTAATAAGGGTAAGACACGAGGTTAGACTTGGTTTGTGGTAGAAGTCTACCCGGAACCGCCCGGCATATCCAGCAACCGCAAATGTCAGTCTAATGTGAGAGGTCTTACATGATTACGAGTCTAATGAATCAATTAAAGAACACTTAACCAAGATTAAATATGTGGGTTACATGGGAATGGTAAAGGGTTAAGTGGGTGACATGGGTGCCATGTGAAACATAATTAATGTGCACTTAACCGTAGTAAGACATGGGAATAATAATAAGAGGGTTAAGTGGGAAATCCTAGTGGGGACAAAGCATATATGGGAAGCTTGTGTCGAGTGGGGACCCTTTTCATCCAGTAACCCTTTATGAGTATCTAAATGGGCTCGATACTAGGTCGGGGATGGGACAAGCTTACTCAGTTTGGTTGTAAGAGGTCAAAAGCGAGTAGCGGTGGCAACGCAAGTCCAACGGGGTCATGTTCGTGCATGGGTCCGGGCTGGTAGGTAAGACGTTTTGCATCGTGTAGGTATAAGCCGTGCATTTTATGTGGTATCAGGGTTGCCACTTTAGGGAGTGATACACCCTACGGTGGGGCCAACACGGGTATCTACGAGTTTTAGGGAGCCGATCGAATGGGTAGGGTAGTGGGTACCCTAGTGGTGGTAGCAGCATTGCGGCACCTATGATAGCAGCTAGGAGTACACGAAACTACTATCGGTGTTATTGTGGTTACGATTAGTAAGAGGGATCAACTTTTAGTATGGGACTAGTAATAATGCAGTGTAACTTAGTAAATGGTGCAGTGTAGGAAATATATCTTAGTGATTAGAAGCGCAATCATCGTTATATCTTGTCCATCTTATTTACCTTGTAATATCTGATTATGTTACAGTCATTTCTTAATTCTAGTTTATGTTCTTATCCTGTTACTTTATTTATTGTATTGTTAAATTCACTGGACTCGCCAGACTTTATGTCTGACCCTTTTTGTTTTCGCCTCTTTATGTATTTTGGATTTTTTGAAAAGAGACAGTGATCCTTATGTAATGGTTTTAAGTATGATGGAGACAGTTGTTGTAAGCTTGTTTTGAAACATAATGTAACACCCCGTAATTTTAAATATTTAAATTTAGCAAATTAAAGAATAATTAATTTTTAAAAGAATAATTAGGTGAAACGGTTTGCGCCATTGGGTTCCTCTCAGAATTCTGCTTGATATAGAGTCCGAGTTTGCGTAAATCGGACTCCGTATGAAGAAGTTATAAGCCTTAGAAGTTTGTATACGCACAAGGAAGATTATATACGAATATTATAAGTCTAGAAGGTTCAAAACAGGTCTAAAATTCGAAATCAGCCAAAGGGAAGTGAGCGGGAAAATTCCGCTCAATAGGTGTCGAACCTCCCTAGGGGTAGTCGACATAGGTGTCGACCCCCTTTAAGGGGAGTCGACCCCCCTATAGGGGAGTCGACATAGGTGTCGACCCCCCTATAGGGTGTCGACCCCTTTTTCAAATCTGGACGAAATTTATGGACCGTCGTGTTTGGCCGATGTGTAACTCCCTGATTCGCTATGTGACGTATTTTTCTGTTATGGACGATTCTGATGACTCCTAGACTGATCTGAAGGCTCTAAAACACTCTCTACACCTATAAATTAGTGCCTAGACCTGACCTAATTCATAACAATTCCTTCTGACGCCGCTATGCTGCTGAACTCTCAATCCTCTTAGCCGCCGCCTCTAAAAACCTAAATCAAATTAGAAGTTCTTCATCAACAATCAACCTTGGAGATGAATCAACATCTGCACACCTATTTTCTCCTAATCTAAGCACTGTAAGTTCAAGTTATTTTCAGATGTGAATTCTTAATTGAAATTCTTGGCATGTAATAATCTGAATCCAAGCTATACCTGATCATGAGATAATCCTTTCAGATTTATCAAATCTATTTTATCAGATTTGTTCCTGCGATGTTATTCAAATCTATTTTATCAGATTTTTGCCCGCGATGTTATTCAAATCTATTTTATTAGATTTGTGTCTGCGATGTTATTCAAATCTAATCTATTTGATTTATGCCTACAATGTAATTTTATTCAGATCTATACTTATTTTATGTTCCTGATATTGCTATTATCAAATCTAGCGTCGTTTGGCTATTTTATGCCTAATCTTTTATGTTTCCACTTCTTCCCCTTTTATTATGGATCTAGGTTATCTCAAACTTAGACGAAATCTTGTTATATATACGACTGGAGTACGGGGGAATTGGGGCTAATCTATTTTATGTACTATTGGGCGTAACTTGTAATTGAGATTTGGGTATAACTTGTAATTGATATTGGGGCATTATTATCATTATAACGGCTAGTTTGGGTTAATTGGCATATAAATCAAGTTTTGGGGCATAATTGTTATTGTTGCAAATTTGGACGTAAACTGTAAATTGGAATATTAATCTAGATTGGGCATAACTATTGGTTGGGACGCCAAGCATAATGTATATTGTGATTTTGGGGCATGACTATTATTGCAAATTTGGGAAAATTGGGCGTAACCAATTTTGAGTAATAACTTGAATTTGAATTAGTGGGGCATAACTTGTAATTAGCTTTGTTGGGGTATAACTTGAGAATTGGAACATGACTAGTTTTGTGAATTTGGGATGATTAGCATATAAAATCTAGACTTGGACATGTATGGTAAATATGCTAAAAGATAAACATGTCTAACCCGAGGTTAGATTGAGTTGCGGTGTAAAACTTCCCGGAACCGCCTGGCACATCCAGTAACCGCAACAACACAGATCTAATGTGAGAGGTTAGCGCATTTAGCTCAAAACCCGAGGTTAGAATGAGTTTACGGTAGAAGTCTGTCCGAAACCGCCCGGCACATCCAGCAACCGCAAACAACAGTTCTAATGTGAGAGGTTGGGGCATTAATAAATTAATTAATGCCAATAAACAGACATGCTAAGAATGGTAAGGTTAAGTAACATATGAATAGGCGACACTTAACCGTTAAACATGTTAATTAGACAAGAAGGTAGGGTTAAGTAAATTTATAACACTTAACCGTTATAACATGTTAATTAGACAAGAAGGTGGGGTTAAGTAAATTTAGAACACTTAACCGTTATAACATGTTAATTAGACAAGTGAGCAGGGTTAAGTTAACCAATATAACATGATGTGTGGTATGGTTAAGTAACACAAGAAGGCAACACTTAACCAATGTAACATGAAAAGTGGATGGGTTAAGTTAACTTGAATTGATTAATGACACTTAACCAATAAAACATGCTGAACGCATGGGGTTAAGTTAATAAGAAACACTTAACCAATATAACTTGATGAACGAATGGGGTTAAGTTAATGGGGAAGACTTAACCAATATGACATGATGAATGAACGGGGTTAAGTTAATAGGAAACACTTAACCAATACAACATGATGTGTGGGTGGGTTAAGTTAACATGAATGGACAACACTTAACCAATATTACATGAACGAAGCGGATAGGGTTAAGGCAAGCTTAACCAATAATACGTATTGACTTGATTAGTGGGAGGGTTAAGTACATCTCGTGTAGGTGGGTAATGTTAGTATATATATAGGCCCACAAACGTAACCATTGAATAAACATGCTTGAATCGGTAGGAGGGTTAAGTACATCTCGTGTAGGTGGGTAATATTTGTATATATAGGCCCACAAACTTAACCAGTAGGAAACCCTAGTAACGGGGACCCATTTCAGCAGTAACCCACATAGATGTATCATGGTACCCTGAACTAGGCAGGGTGGGGCACGATTACTGGGCTGATTATAAGCGGTCAAAATAGCGGCAGGGGGTGCAGCAGTGTAGTTCCAACGGAGTATGGGCGTGCACGTGCTCCAGAGTGGAAAAGCAGGCACTGGGCATCAGTAGTATACACTGTGCATCTTGAATCGTGTCGGGTCTCTATCATAGGGATTGATACACCTTATGGTGGGGCCAGCATAGGGTATCTACACGCAAGAGAGGGCCGATTGACACAGACACATGGAACATTAATACAAGTAGGGAGCCGATCGAGAAGGTAGTAAGGGTACATCTAACATCTTCGTGGCAATTAGGCGGGTTGAGGTAAGATCCTCGTACTAGATGTACACCTGAAGGCTACCACAATTGCGGGGATTGGGATCACGTTGTAATATTATCATTTTATACAGATTACTTGTTGGGACACTAGTTAGGCGGTATAAAGATATAGAAATCAGAATAACAGGGTAGTAGCGAAGCAGAGAAAGAGTAGAAGCACATTCAGTTTATCTTGCCTTATCATATCCATGCTAATCGTATGTTATCTTGTTATCACGGTATTTCTTACATTCAGTTTCTTCATGTCATGATGCTTTTTCCTATTTACATGCTGAAAGTCACTGGACTTACCAGACTTATGTATGACCTAGTTTGTTTCGCCTCTTTTCTTCCGCCCCCCTCCCCCCAGGTTCACAGAGAGGAAATGTTACCACTTAGCTCAGTTTTCTTTCTAAGATCGAAGATAGTTGATGTATTGCTTTGGACTCTCTCTTCCACTGCTATGGCTGGTTCATGCTTTATTGGGGAATATCATTGTTATTTTTATGCTTCTTTTATACTTGGAAGTTTTTTTTGAATCAAGACAGAAGTTCTATGTATTACTTTTAAGTATGATTGAGACAATTATTATAAAAGCTTGACTGAACCACATTGTTTATAAAATGACTTTATTTTTCGCTGCTTTATTTGTCTGTCTTGTAATTTATCTGCATCTTTTACCTAAAACGCTCCACCAAAGTTAAGGAATTCCCTTTGTGAGTGACCTTAACGGAGGTGGGGTGTTACACGTGGTATCAGAGCTGAAGGTTACCGGATCAGATAAAAGATTTGAAAAATTATTTCAGAACGATTTTAAAAGAAGCATTTTCAACAGAAAAGTTTTGTTTAAAGGCATATTCCCCAAAGCCATATGCACTATCTTTTGATCCTCTGTTTGAATCCTTGTTTCCTTCTTTCCTGATTCTTTGGGGCTCCTTGCTTTCTGGGAGGTAACCTCATCGCGGCATGATTCCATCGGCTTGATGAGACAATGACACCTGTCAAAGGGCGAAGAAGTGCCCAACTTCCATCTATAGCCGTAGTAGTTTCACCTGCGGCAAATTTTCTTTCAAGCTTTGTAGGGTTTTCCATGCGATGGAGGAAGCTTTCGAGAGACCTGTCAACATGTTACACAAGGATGGTAAAGATGAGAATGAGGGAGTTTGGCTAAGGAGCACAACCCAAGGACGAGAAACTCATGGATATGGACTTGGTTCACAAGAAGGAAAGAATAGTAAAACCTAAGACAAGAGGAAGTATCTTTATTATGGTATAACGGGTCATATAATTAAGGACAAGGGCAAGAACAAAGGGAAGGATTTTCAGGAAGGCAAGTGCATGCTCTCACCGCCGGCGTACCTGAGAGAGAGGTACTAAAGCTTCTGTTGAAAAAGTTTAGTTTTTCCTTTTGATCATCCTGTTAGTACTCTTTTTTATTTTAGCGCTTCACATTCGTTTATATCTGCTTCCATAGTTGAGTCTCTGCACCTTAATACTTGTATAGTAGAAGATCCCATTATCGTCTCAAATCCAATTGGTGGTTCAGCTCATTTATCTTTGGTTTGTAAGGATTTGAGAATAACTATATTAAGTATTGAGTTTAGGTGTAATGCTTATGTTTTTGGTTTCATGGGCTATGGGTTGATTCTAGGCATGGATTGGTTAGCTAGTAATTGTGAAAGGAGGGCAGTTAGACTTTTGACCTGCCTCAGAATACCCTCGAGATTTCGTGTGATCTTAAGGGATCAGTTAGGCTTAGCTACCTAGAATCACTTGATGCATCTGTCGACGATTTGCGATCCGTTAGAGTAGTCCATGAGTACGTAGATGTTTTTGATTAGGTTAGGGGTTTATCCCCTAAAATGCGAGATAGACTTCCGCATATTTCTAGTTGACAATGCAAAGCCAGTTGCATTACCTGTACGACACATGACTCCAAGGGAAAGGAATGGCTCAGTAAACAAGTAAAAGAGTTTCTTGAGAAAGGGTTCATAAGGCGAAGTATTTCTGAATGGGGTGCTCTAGTTGTTTTTGCTACAAAGGCGGATGGTTCACTTTGCTTGTGCATAGATGATATTTTTGATCTTCTCAAAGAATGAGGAAGAACATGCTTTGCATCTAAGGGAAGTCTCGGATACCCTCCAAGCGCATCAGCTTAAGGCTAGGTTCTCCAAATATCATTTTTGGAGAGAAAAAGTAAGGTTTCTAAGATAGGTGATATCCAAGGAAGGGATAACAGTAGATCCCACAAAAGTAGTTGCGGTGCAAGATTAGAAGGTTCCGAGGAATGCAACATGAGTAAGAAATTTTCTTGGATTAGCGGGCTGGTACATGGAGTTAATTAAGGACTTTGTGAAGGTATCGGCCCACTTATCAGATTGACGAAGAAGGATCTAACCTTTGCTCGGGATATTGATTGTGATGTCGCTTTCCAACGATCAAAGAGGGCTCTTACAATGGCCCCAGTTTTGACTTTTACCTTACGGTAGTAAAAGGTTTGCGGTATACACGGATGCATGCGGCACGGGACTAGGCGCCATTTTGATATAAGAAGGATGGGTAAGGTCGTAGCGGATGCCTTAAGAAGAAAAAGGTTGACTTCAAGTCCTCTTTATGTGAAAACGAAAAGTTCAGAATACATATCAAACTTTGATTTTAAAAACTTCGGTTAAGTTAGTAGTTGGCATCTCTAGGAGTAAGACCTACGCTTTTGGATCAAATAGGGACTTCACAAAGAAAAGACTCTCAGATCGTTGACGCAATGGATAAGTTAAGACAGTCAGAGCACAATGGAGTGAAGCTCAAGAAGATGCGACTTAGAAGAATGAAGACGAGATACGCGCATCATACCCTTTTGAGGTTATATCCTTGATCTCTCTTTTTCTGTAAAGTTTATTTGCATGCTAGCCTTTATCTTTTAAGTATACCCTCTCGGTCCTATCCTCGATCCTTAGGTAGAAGCCAATGGATGTAAACATGCGTTTGAGACATGTTATGTTTGGTGGATGCAAGTGGATGTAAGTGTTTGCTAGTGGTTGCTCGTGGATGCATATACACACACGTTAGGCACTAGATCGGCTCAGTCACTTTCATATTGCATATGCATATATGTATTGGTATATGGATTGGAACTTGATGTGTTATCATATGGATGTTGCATTTGTATGAATGATTGAGCACTCATATAGAAGTTATAAGGTATGATTAGGAATAATTACATACATGATGGACTCATGACACTGACATAATTCGTATTAAGGAGGTCAACTGAATCAGTAGACCACCTGATTTTGCATTAGATAAGGACATATACACACACTATGCATATGTTCATGAAAAGCATTAGATACTTTTTAAGGACAATGGATGCCTGTGATTGAAGGGTTGAGTAGATGGATGTTGGATGGTAGGATATACATTCTTCTTGACTTGGAGATTTCGCGGATGAAATCCTTTAAGGAGGGGAGAATGTAACACCCCGTAATTTTAAATATTTAAATTTAGTAAATTAAAGAATAATTAATTTGTAAAAGAAGAATTAGGTGAAACGGGTTGCGCCATTGCGTTCGTCTCGGAATTCTGCTTGAGATAGAGTCCGAGTTTGCGTAAATCGGACTCCGTATGAAGAAGTTATAAGCCTGAGGAGTTTGTATACGCATAATGAGGATTATATATGAATATTATAAGTCCAGAAGGTTCAAAACAGGTCTAAAATTTGAAATCAGCCAAAGGGAAGTGAGCGGGAAAATTCCCGCTCAACAGGTGTCGACCCACCTAGGGGGAGTTGACATAGGTGTCGACCCCCCTTAAGGGGAGTCGACATAGGAGTCGACCCCCCTATAGGGGAGTCGACATAGGTGTCGACCCCCCTATAGGGTGTCGACCCCTTTTTCAGATCTGGACGAAATTTCTGGGCCGACGTGTTTTGGCTGATGTGTCGCTCCCTGATTCGCTGTGTGACGTATTTTTCTGTTATGGATGATTCTGATGACTCCTAGACTGATCTGAAGGCTCTAAAACACTCTCTACACCTATAAATTAGTTCCTAGACCTAACCTAATTTATAATAATTCCTTCTGACGCCGCTATGCTGCTGAACTCTCAATCCTCTTAGCCGTCGCCTCTAAAAACCTAAATCAAATTAGAAGTTCTTCATCGACAATCAACCTTGGAGATGAATCAACATCTGCACACCTATTTTCTCCTAATCTAAGCACTGTAAGTTCAAGTTATTTTCAGATGTGAATTCTTAATTGAAATTCTTGGCATGTAATAATCTGAATCCAAGCTATACCTGATCATGAGATAATCCTTTCAGATTTATCAAATCTATTTTATCAGATTTGTTCCTGCGATGTTATTCAAATCTATTTTATCAGATTTGTGCCCACGATGTTATTCAAATCTATTTTTTCATATTTGTGCCTGCGATGTTATTCAAATCTATTTTATCAGATTTGTGCTTGCGATGTTATTCAAATCTAATCTATCAGATTTATGCATGCGATGTAATTTTATTCAGATCTATACTTCTTTTATGTTCCTAATATTGCTATTATCAAATCTAGCGTCGTTTGGCTATTTTATGCCTAATCTTTTATGTTTCCTCTTCTTCCCCTTTTATTATGGATCTAGGTTGTCTCAAACCTAGACGAAATCTTATTATATATACAATTGGAGTACGGGGGGATTGGGGCTAATCTATTTTATGTACTATTGGGCGTAACTTGTAATTGAGATTTGGGTATAACTTGTAATTGATATTGGGGCATTATTATCATTATAACTGCAATTTTGGGTTAATTGGCATATAAATCAAGTTTTGGGGCATAATTGTTATTGTTGCGAATTTGGACGTAAACTGTAAATTGGAATATTAATCTAGATTAGGCATAACTATTGGTTGGGATGCCAAGCATAATGTATATTGTGATTTTGGGGCATGACTATTATTGCAAATTTGGGAAAATTGGGTGTAACCTATTTTGAGTAATAACTTGAATTTTAATTTGTGGGGCATAACTTGCATTTAGCTTTGTTGGGGTATAACTTGAGAATTGGAACATGACTAGTTTTGTGAATTTGGGATGATTAGCATATAAAATCTAGACTTGGACATGTATGGTAAATATGCTAAAAGATAAACATGTCTAACCCGAGGTTAGATTGAGTAGCGGTGTAAAACTGCCCGGAACCGCCCGGCACATCCAGTAACCGCAACAACACAGATCTTATGTGAGAGGTTAGCGCATTTAGCTCAAAACCCGAGGTTAGAATGAGTTTACGGTAGAAGTCTGTCCGAAACCGCCCGGCACATCCAGCAACCGCAAACAACAGTTCTAATGTGAGAGGTTGGGGCATTAATAAATTAATTAATGCCAATAAACAGACATGCTAAGAATGGTAAGGTTAAGTAACATATGAATAGGCGACACTTAACCGTTAAACATGTTAATTAGACAAGAAGGTGGGGTTAAGTAAATTTATAACACTTAACCGTTATAACATGTTAATTAGACAAGAAGGTGGGGTTAAGTAAATTTAGAACACTTAACCGTTATAACATGTTAATAAGACAAGTGAGCAGGGTTAAGTTAACCAATATAACATGATGTGTGGTATGGTTAAGTAACACAAGAAGGCAACACTTAACCAATGTAACATGAAAAGTGGATGGGTTAAGTTAACTTGAATTGATTAATGACACTTAACCAATAAAACATGCTGAACGCATGGGGTTAAGTTAATAAGAAACACTTAACCAATATAACTTGATGAACGAATGGGGTTAAGTTAATGGGGAAGACTTAACCAATATGACATGATGAATGAACGAGGTTAAGTTAATAGGAAACACTTAACCAATACAACAAGATGTGTGGGTGGGTTAAGTTAACATGAATGGACAACACTTAAACAATATTACATGAACAAAGCGGATAGGGTTAAGGCAAGCTTAACCAATAATACGTATTGACTTATCAGTGGAAGGGTTAAGTACATCACGTGTAGGTGGGTAATATTAGTATATATATATAAGCCCACAAACTTAACCATTGAATAAACATGCTTGAATCGGTGGGAGGGTTAAGTACATCTCGTGTAGGTGGGTAACATTTGTATATATAGGCCCACAAACTTAACCAGTAAGAAACCCTAGTAACGGGGACCCATTTCCGCTGTAACCCACATAGATGTATCATAGTACCCTGAACTAGGCAGGGTGGGGCACGATTACTGGGCTGATTATAAGCGGTCAAAATAGCGGCAGGGGGTGCAGCAGTGTAGTTCCAACGGAGTATGGGCGTGCACGTGCTCCGGAGTGGAAAAGCAGGCACTGGGCATCAGTAGTATACACTGTGCATCTTGAATCGTGTCAGGACTCTATCATAGGGATTGATACACCTTATGGTGGGGCCAGCACAGGGTATCTACACGTAAGAGAGGGCCGATTGACATAGACACGTGGAACATTATTACAAGTAGGGAGCCGATCGAGAGGGTAGTAAGGGTACATGTAACATCTTCGTGGCAATTAGGCTGATTGAGGTAAGATCCTCATACTAGATGTACACCTGAAGTCTACCACAATTGCGGGGTTTGGGATCACGTTGTAATATTATCATTTTATACAGATTACTAGTTGGGACACTAATTAGGCAGTGCATAGATATAGAAATCAGAATAACAGGGTAGTAGCGAAGCAGAGAAAGAGTAGAAGCGCATTCAGTTTATCTTGCCTTATCATATACATCCTAATCGTATGTTATCTTGTTATCATGGTATTGTCTTACATTCAGTTTATTCATGTCATGATGCTTTTGCCTATTTACATGTTGAAAGTCACTGGACTTACCAGACTTATGTCTGACCTAGTTTGTTTCGCCTCTTTTGTTCCGTTCCCCCCTCCCCCCTAGGTTCACAGGGAGGAAGTGTTACCACTTAGCTCAGTTTTCTTTCCAAGCTCGAAGATAGTCGATGTATTTCTTTGGACTCTCTCTTCCACTACTATGGCTGGTTCATGCTTTATTGGGGAATATCATTGTTATTTTTATGCTTCTTTTATACTTGGAAGTTTTTTTTGAATCAAGACATTAGTTCTATGTATTACTTTTAAGTATGATTGAGACAATTGTTGTAAAAGCTTGACTGAACCACATTGTTTATAAAATGACTTTATTTTCCGCTGCTTTATTTGTCTGTCTTGTTATTTATCTGCTTCTTTTACCTAAAACGCTCCACTAAAGTTAAGGCATTCCCTTTGTGAGTGACCTTAACGGAGGTGGGGTGTTACACATGTGGTTTATGAAATAATTCTATTCTTCCACTATTTTATTTATCTTTCTTGTAATTTATCTGTTCTATACACTTATAATGTTCCATGGAAGTTAATGCACTCCCTTTGAGAGTGACATTAATGGACATGGGGTGTTACATTTCGTATCAGAGCTAAGGTTACCAGAACAGATAAATGGTTTTCAAAAGCAATTTCAAAAGCTTATTTTTAAGAAGTATTTTCAAAAACTTATTTTAAAGAAGCTAATTTTTAAGAGAAAAGTTTATTATGAAAAGCATAATCACCAAAAGCCATATATCTTTCTTTCGATTCTCTGTTTTGAATCTCTTCCTTTTTCTTTTCAGCTTGTCTAGGGAACCCGATATTCCTGAGGGGGTACAGATACCCGCATGGTTCAGGAGGTATCTAGAGGCTAGGGCTACTGCCGCAGGCCCAGCAAACATTCCTCCTCCTCCTCCCCCAGCTGTAGTCGTTCCTCTACATGTAGATGCTTTCTCTAAGATATGTAAAGACTTTCGTGCGATGGGCGGAAAACCTTTTAATGGGTCTGAGACGTTTGTTGAGGCTGGAAATTGGCTGAAAGAAGTGGAGGACTTGTTTGGTATTTTTGAGGTTGATGATGGGAGGAAGGTGCAACTAGCTGCTTGGTTGATGAAGGATGAAGCCTCATTTTGGTGGGAGGTAACTAATGGAGAGCGTGCTGTGGAGACGTGGATGGATTTTAGGCAGATGCTTGAGTTAAAATTTCTCTCACAAGTGGAGGAGAGTATGTACATGGAGAGGTTCTTAGCTTTGAAGCAAGGAAATATGACAGTGAAGGAGTATATTAACAAATTTAATCAATTGGCGAGGTTTGGGCTAGAGTTGGTAAACACACCTCACAAGAAAGCCTTGAGGTTTGCAAAGGGCTTGAACGAACCGCTTCACGGTTTAGCTATGTCCCACATTCCTATGGGGGCTACGTATGAGAAACTTGTTGACATGACATTTATGCATGAAGAGGAGAAAGGTGCAAATACATTTAAGCCACAAGATAAGAAGGTGGATCCAAAGAAAGCTCAGCAACAACAAAAGAAAGGAGGCAAAGATGGCAAAGAGAAAAGGAAGTGTCATAATTGTGGGATACCCGGCCATTTAAAGAAGGACTGTAGAAAGAAGAAGAAGTTTGGTTGTTATCATTGCGGTGATGCGGGGCATATGGTTAAAGATTGCCCGAGGAAGCAAGGGCAAGGGAAGAGGACAGGATCTACTTCTGGAGGGCAGGTTCATGCTCTCATGGCTCCGGGACAAGAAGGAGGTAGAAACATTTCTGTTGAAAGTCTGATTTTTCTTTTTGATCATCCTGTTCGAACTTTGTTTGATTCTGGTGCTTCACACTCGTTTATTTCTGCATCGTTAGTTGAAACACTGCACTTAAATACTAGTCTAGTTGTGGATCCTATTGTAGTCTCAAATCCTATTGGTGGTTTGGCTCATTTATCTATGGTTTGTCGGGATTTGAGGGCGTCTATCTTGGGCATTGGGTTTGAGTGCAACGCCTTTGGTCTTGGTTTCATGGGCTATGGGTTGATTCTAGGGATGGATTGGCTAGCCAGACATGGTGCCATCTTAGACTGCGAAAGGAGGGTAGTTAGACTATTGACTCGTTGTGGAAAGACCCTTGATATTTCTTGTGACCCTAGAGGTTCGGTGATTCTTAGCTATCTAGAATCACTTGACGCATCCATTGATGATTTGCAGTCTGTTCATGTAGTCCGTGAGTATGTTGATGTCTTTGACGAGGTTAGGGGCTTACCCCCAAAACGCGAGATAGACTTTCGTATATACTTGGTGGATAATGCGAAGCCAGTTTCGTTGCCAATGCGCCACATGGCTCCTAGAGAGAGGAGGGAACTCAATAAGCAAGTAGGGGAGCTACTTGAGAAGGGGTTCATAAGAAGAAGCATTTCGGAATGCGGTGCTCCAGTAGTTTTTGCTACGAAGGCGGACGGTTCACTTAGATTGTGTGTGGACTATAGAGAGATAAATAAACTTACAAAGAAGAATAGGCACCCATTACTGAGGATAGACAATTTATTCGATCAGTTGGGTGGCGCTTCAGTTTTCTCACAGTTGGACTTAGCCACAGGCTTTCATCAGTTGAGGGTGGTTGAGCATAGTATAGACAAGACTGCCTTTAGGACTCCTGGCGGTTTTTTCGAGTGGCTTGTCATGCCCTTTGGTTTTACGAATGCACCCGCATATTTCGTAGACTTGATGAGTAGGGTGTTTAGGGAGATTCTAAATAAGTTCATGGTAGTCTTTGTGGATGATATTTTGATTTTCTCTAGAAGCGAGGAAGAGCATGCCCTACATCTTAGGGAAGTCTAAGAGACCCTTCGTGCACATCAACTTAAAGCTAAGTTTTCCAAATGCCATTTTTGGTGGAAGGAAGTGAGGTTTTTAGGGCACGTAGTCTCTAAGGAAGGGATAGCCGTGGATCCCGCGAAGGTGGTGGCCATCCAAGATTGGAAGGTCCCTAAAAAAATGCAACCGAAGTGAGAAGTTTCTTAGGCTTGGCGGGCTACTATAGGAAGTTCATTAAGGACTTTGCGAAGATATCAGCCCCACTTACACGCTTGACGAAGAAGAATTTAACCTATTTTTGGGATGTTGACTGTGATGACGCTTTCCAACGGTTGAAGAGGGCTTTGATGACAGCTCCAGTTCTAGTTTTGCCAGATGGAAGTAAGCCATTCACAATGTATACCGATGCTTGTGGGACAGGGCTTGGCGCAGTTTTAATGCAAGAGGGAAGGGTGATAAGCTATGGTGGAAGGTAGTTGAAAGTCCACGAGAAGAATTTCCCTACACACAATCTAGAGTTAGCCGCTATAGTTTTTGTTCTTAAGTCTTGGCGCCATTATCTCCTTGGCGAGAAGTTCGAGTTGTACACGGATCATAAATCGCTAAAATACTTGTTCTCTCAAAAAGATTTGAACTTAAGGCAGCAAAGGTGGATGGAGTTCTTGGCATCCTACGATTTTGAGATCGCATATACCCCTGGCAAGGGTAATGTTGTGGCCGACGCCTTGAGTAGGAAGAGGTTGACTTTGAGTCCTTTGTTCGTAGAGCGGCAGAGTTTGAAGTCATTTCTACCTTTGAATTTAGAACCTCTATCGATTATGTACCCAGTTTATTAGCATCCTTAAAGGTGAGACCTACGCTTTTAGGATGGATTGGGGAGGCACAGCGAGATGACCCACAGTTGGTTGAGCTAGTAGAAAAGCTCATCAGAGGGGAGTCTTCAAGCCATCTTAGTCGGTATACCCTAGATGACAAGGGTTGGTTGCGTAGGGATGATAGACTTTGCGTAACACGAGACGAGAATTTGAGGAAGACGATTCTTGATGATGCACATCGTTCTAAGATGACCATATATCCCGGTGGTGACAAGATGTATAAGGACACGAAGCGAGTTTTCTTTTGGGATGGAATGAAGAAGGATGTGGCCGAGTTTGTTGCTAGATGATTGGTGTGCCAACAAGTCAAGGCGGAGCAAAAGAAGCTCGGTGGTTTGCTTCGCCCATTAGAAGTTCCACAGTGGAAGTGGGAGAGTGTTTCCATGGATTTCATTGATGGGTTGCCGAGGTCAAGGAAGGGTAACACGGGGATTTGGGTAGTGGTAGATAGACTTACTAAGAGCGCCTACTTTATTCCCGTTAAAAGTAAAAGAACCGCACCATGGTTAGCTTCTGTTTATATCCGAGAGATAGTTCGTTTGCATGGCATTCCTTCTAGCATAGTGAGCGATAGAGATCCCATTTTCACTAGTCAGTTTTGGAAGAGCTTGCAAGAGGCGGTAGGGACTTAGTTATGTTTGAGCACCGCTTATCATCCTCAGACGGATGGCCAAACCGAGAGGGTGAATCGGATTATAGAAGACCTTTTGAGGTTATGTGTGCTGGACTTTGGAGGGACATGAGAGGAGCATCTTCCATTAGTAGAGTTCGCGTATAACAACAGTTATCAGTCTAGCATTGGCATGGCACCTTTTGAGGCTCTTTATGGACGACCTTGCTGTTCACCTACTTGTTGGTGGGAATCTACAGATAAGGTCTTGCTTGGGCCCAATATGATTAGAGAAACTTCGGAGAAGTTAAACTTGATTCGAAGGCGGATGAAGACGGCACAGGATAGGCAAAAGTCATACGCTGATAGGAGAAGGACTGATCTTGGGTTCAGTGTTGGAGACATGGTCTTTGTTAAGGTATCACCGGTGAGGAGTGTAGTTCGCTTTGGGTCTGTTGGGAAATTGGCACCAAGGTTCGTAGGGCCATTCCCTATTACGGAGAGGATTGGACAGATGGCGTATAGAGTGGAGTTGCCCGAGACGCTTAGTGGTGTACATAACGTATTTCATGTGTCGCATTTGAGGAAGTGCTTACATGATACCGCGGAAGTGGTGGAGCCAAGCATGCTTATAGAGGTGGAAGTGGAGCGAGATGCCATGATTAGACGAGCTCCTACATGCATTCTTGGATCAGAGGTCAAGAAGTTACGCAACCGAGAGGTCAAGCTAGTTAAAGTTCAATGGGGAGATGATCAAGGAGACGCTACTTGGGAGACGGAAGAGAAGATGCGTACGTTGTACCATTTCCTTTTTGAGGGTATGTTCTTAACTTCTCCTTTTTCTATCGCTTTGTTTGTACTTGTTCTATCGTTTAGTATGTCCTCTCAATTACATCTTCGATTTTTAGGTAGGATAATCCTGTGGTTGTAAACATGTATTTGAGACATGTTATGTTTGGTGGATGCAAGTGGATGCAAGTGTTTGCTAGTGGTTGCTCGTGGATGCATTTACACACACAGTAGGCACTAGATCGGCTCAATCACTTTCATAATTGCATATTAATGAGTGTGTATATTTAATTTTATGGATGTATATTGAATGTGTTTATCATATGGATGTTTCATTTGGATAAATGATTGTGCACGCATATATAAATAATATGTATAGGGTTCCTTTGCATACATGATAGATACATGGCACTATCATTATTTTCATTAAGGAGGTCGACTGAATCAGTGGACCGCCTGATTTTGCATTAGTATAAGGACATATACACACACTATGCATATGTTCATGAAAAGCATTAGAAATCTTTTAGGGACAATGGATACCCTTGGTTGATGGTTGAGTAGATGGATGATTGGATGGTAGGATATGCATTCTTCTTAACTTGGAGATTTCGGGGACGAAATCCTTTAAGTAGGGGAGAATGTAACACCTCGTAATTTTAAGATATTAAAATTAATAAACTTAAGAACACTTAATTTTTAGAATAAGAATTAAGTGAAATGGGTTGCTCCATTGCGTTTGTCTCAGAATTCTTCTTGGGATAGAGTCCGAGTTTGCGTAAATCGGACACTGTATGAGGAAGATATGAGCCTCGGAAGATTTTAAAGATAAGCAGAATTAAATTAAGTAAAATAAAAACAAAATTCGAAAATCAAAATCAGTAAAGCGGGATGGGTGGGAAATCTCCCGCCGATTGGTGTCGACCCCCCAATAGAGGGTGTCGACCCCCTAGGGGGTGTCGACACGTTTTTGGGTCCGAACAGATGAGGGCTGACGTGTTTTTCTGTGACGTGTTTACTTCTGTTGGACGGTTCTGGTGGCTCCTAGGCTAATCTAAAGGCCCTAAAACACCTAAAACACCTATAAATAAGTGCCTAGACCTAACCCTAATTCATAACAATTATCTATGATGCCTCCATGCAGCTGAACTCTCAACTCTCGTAGCCGTCACCTCCAAAACCTAAATCAATTTAGAGAAGTTCTTCATTAACAATCAACTTAGAAGATTAATCAATATCAAATTATAGTTCTACAACAACAATGATTCAATTATCTTTTCTTAAACCTGTCAAGGTGAGTTCATGTTACTTTCACAAGATAATTTGGGTTAAAAGTAATTTGGAAAAGGTTGTAAATTGGATTATGAATATGCTTGTAATTAAATCACATCAAGTTCTTACCTTTTTGATTCATATCAAAATTCTGTTGTCATATGCCTATTGGAAATATTTTCTATGTCAGTTCATACCTATTGGATCTATTCTTTTATGCCAGTTCACATTGGATCTATTTTATTGGTCTATGAAAGTTCATGTTCATATGCCTATTTGATTTATTATTCATATTTTCTTATGTCTCTTTTTATGTCAATTTTGATGTTTCCATTCTCTTCTCTACCCCTATTCCTTTTTATTTTTGGAACTAGGCTAACTTCGAGCCTATGTTGAAATATACATAAGAATTATGTGGGAACGTTGGGGAAAAGATTGGGAAATTATTGAATTGTAATTATGTTATTGGTTCGGGATGATATTGAACAAATTGGCATAATCGAATATGAATAACATGTAATTGGTAAAATTTGGATATTGGATAATATGGAATTGGTGTAATAAATTGTAACTTGAAAATAGGCATAAAGGTAAATAACAATTATAATCATGAATTTGGAATATATGTTGAACTTGGGGTTTGGGTAAAAGATGAAAGTTAATGAACGCCTAAGACACGAGGTTAGACGGATTTGTGGTGGAAGTCTGCCCGGAACCGCCCGGCATATCCAGCAACCACAAAGTGTCGTCTAATGTAAGAGGTCAAAGGCATAAAATTAAAGACGTAATAAGGGTAAGACACGAGGTTAGACTTGGTTTGTGGTAGAAGTCTGCCCGGAACCGCCCGGCATATCCAGCAACCGCAAATGTCAGTCTAATGTGAGAGGTCTTACACGATTACGGGTCTAATGAATCAATTAAAGAACACTTAACCAAGATTAAACATGTGGGTGACATGGGAATGGTAAAGGGTTAAGTGGGTGACATGGGTGACATGTGAAACATAATTAATGTGCACTTAACCGTAGTACGACATGTGTAAGACATGGGAATAATAATAAGAGGGTTAAGTGGGAAATCCTAGTGGAGACCAAGCATAGGTGGAAAGCTTGTGTCGAGTAGGGACCCTTTTCAGCCAGTATCCCTTTATGAGTATCTAAATGGGCTCGATACTAGGTCGAGGATGGGACACGCTTACTGGGTTTGATTGTAAGAGGTCAAAAGCGAGTAGCGGTGGCAACGCAAGTCCAATGGGGTCATGTGCGTGCATGGGTCCGGGCTGGTAGGTAAGACGTTGTTGCATCATATAGGTATAAGCCGTGCATTTTATGTGGTATCGGGGTTGCCACTTTAGGGAGTGATACACCCTACGGTGGGGCCAGCACGGGTATCTACGAGTTTTAGGGAGCCGATCGAATGGGTAGGGTAGTGGGTACCCTAGTGGTGGTAGGAGCAGGGCAGCACCTACGATAGCAGCTAGGAGTACACGAAACTACTATCATTGTTATTGTGGTTACGATTAGTAAGAGGGATCAACTTTTAGTATGGGACTAGTAATAATGCAGTGTAACTTAGTAAATGGTGCAGTGTAGGAAATATCTCTTAGTGATTAGAAGCGCAATCATCGTTATATTTTGTCCATCTTATTTACCTTGTCATATCTGATTATGTTACAGTCATTTCTTAATTCCAGTTTATGTTCTTATCCTGTTACGTTACTTATTGTACTGTTAAAGTCACTGGACTCGCCAGACTTTATGTCTGACCCTTTTTGTTTTCGCCTCTCTTCTTTCCTTCCCTCCCCCCCAGGTTCACAGGGAGGGAATACTTCAGCTTAGTGCAGATTTCCTTCAAAAGATTGAAGAGAGTAGATGTATTGCTTTGGACTCTCTTATCTACCGCTATGGCTTTGCTTATGCTCTGTTGGGGATTTATGCAATTATGCTACTTATTTATGTTTTATGCTTCTTTATGTATTTTGGAGTTTTTGAAAAGAGACAGTGATCCTTATGTAATGGTTTTAAGTATGATGGAGACAGTTGTTGTAAACTTGTTTTGAAACATGTGATTTATGAAATAATTCTATTCTTCCGCTGTTTAATTTATCTTTCTTGTAATTTATCTGTTCTATACACTTATAATGCTCCATGGAAATTAATGCATTCCCTTTGAGAGTGATATTAATGGACGTAGGGTGTTACAGCATATGACATACTGCATTATTACCAACACATTTCGTTGTTAACTTTAAAAATATACATAACCCACTGGTCGTGAATGACCCCTAACAAATGGTATAACGTATTTACTATGTCTTAATTAATTTGATTGACTTATTTGGCTTGATTAAATTGTTTGGATTGATTGACTTGTTTGGTTTGTTTGACTTGAATAACTTGATTGATTCACTTGACATGATTAAATTTCATTAGTTGGTGATAGGAATTTTATAATTTTTAGGATAAATAGAAGTTATAATAAATGTTTATCTTTGAATTTATTGGTTGATAGTTTGGATTAAATCACTTTACTTAACTTATATCATAGTTTTAAGGATATCTTATCAGAGTTATTTCTTAGTTTAGATTAAAGTCTTATTGTAGTTTTAAGGAAATTAGAGTTTAGGATAGGTTCAGTCTTGTATTAGATTGAGGGTATTAGATTACTTGAATTGCTTGCTTGAATTGATTGCTTGAATTGATTACTTGAATTGCTTGCTTGAATTGATTATTTGAATTGCTTGATTGGATTGATTTGCTTGTATGAATTGATTGGATTGCTTATCCTTCTACTTTAGACTAGTATAGTCATTAGGATCATTTATAGCATAGATTTAGGATTTAGTAGTAGAATATATTAGCACAAGGATATAATATAGGCATGGATTTAGGGGGAGTATTTTATGATTATAGGATATATATTAGATTTAGGATTCAGGAGGAGTACTTTACTATAGGAAGTATTTAGATAGTTATAGGATTTAGGAGGAGTATTTTTAGAATTTCTTTTTGATAATGCCAAAGGGGGAGAAATTATAAAATATAGACATAGTTTATAGGATAGAGGGAGTATTGAAGGATCATCTGCAACAGGTATATACATGTATGATATTTTATAAACTAAGGTTGTCATCATCAAAAAGGGGGAGATTATTAGAGAATGGAGTTTTGATGACAACAACCTTATTTCAATTATCATTAATTATAAAATATATACTAGCACTTTTTGTATAGAATATATATATATATATATATATGCAGGAATTATAGGAAATATTACTAAAGACTGTACAGTTTTAAAGATGATAGAGATTCAATGATCAGAGAAATTTCAAGACTCATGAGTATTCAAGATTTCAAGAGCTCAAGAGTTCAAGATTAATATAGTAATAGACCCTAGGTTATGTAAGACTCCGAATAGCACTCCAGGTTCAAATTCGTTTTTCAAATTATTTGTTTTCAAATTCAAAACAATTTTCAAATTGATTTCAAACTTCTCTTAAAATAATTTTTAATCTTTCAAGAAGTTCAAACTTATGGTTTCAAATATATTTCCTAATTTATAAGCATTCTTATTTTTATAGTTTTATTAAATATGTTTTACTAAGTTTATATTTGATTATTTAAAACTCTAAGTTTTCATATAACCTTTTGTTTATATATAGCTTATAAATATTTCTTTATAAATTACTATATATATGTTTATAATTATATTACATATAGTTTTTATATCACATGTATATTAAGTATTTAACCATATGTTTAATTAATATTTTCTTATGTTTTTGTATTTGAAAAATAATGTTTTAGCAACTAGTTTTGTTTCAGGAATTTCCAGAATTTAAATATTGATTTAAATACTTAAAAAATACTTTAAAAATCATAAAAATGATAAGTATGTCGACATATAAAAAAGGGTATGTCGACATATAACTGTCAGAAATTTAAATTTGAAAGGAAGTGTTTTTCACCATTTGAAACGTTTCAGAAACGTTGAAACCTTTCACACACTATAAAAAGGGCTTAAATTCAAATTTTTAATCATATCTTCTTCTCCACTTTCACTCTCTTTCATTATATAATTATTCTTAATCATTTTTATGATTTCTATACCTATACTCTGCCAAATTCAATTCTGTTTTGACTAATCTTCTTCTCTCTACACTCTCTATTCATTATTCTCTGAATCAAGTGCTATTGAAAAGTTATAGGGCTGTTTGTAATTGTTTGGGTTGAATAAAAGTTTTTTGGGTTGAGTAAAGAAGGAATCGGCGCTTTCCTTGTAGCCGAGAAATCAAGGAAGTAGGAATCGGTGCTTTCCTTGTAGTTGAGAAATCAAGGAAGTAGGAATCGGTGGTATCCCATGTATCCGTGAAATCAAGGAGGTTGTACTTAACTTTTGAAATAGTAATAAAACTCTGCGCAATCCAGCATTGTGCATGACTGGATGTAGGAGCAATCCGAACCAATATAAAATCTGGTGTGTTCTTTCCTTTTCTGCATTTTTATTTCTGTTTATTTTGCATTTGTGTTTGAATCTGTGTCTGTGATTGTGTTTGTGGTATTTGATTCATTCCGTTACTCACATAAGTTTTAGATTTTGTTTAAATTCTCACAAACACTATTCACCGCCCCTCTAGTGTTTGTTTTTCCTTAACGATCCATTCCGTATTCCCTAACATAACTACCCTCCTTTCACAATCTAGGATGGCACCATACCTGGCTAGCCAATCCATCCCTAGAATCAAACCATAGCCCATGAAACCAAGCACATAGGAGTTGCACTCGAATTCAACGCCCAATATAGATATTCTCAAATCCTGACAAATCATAAACAGATGAGCCAAACCCCCAATGGGATTTGAGACAACAACAGGATCCAAAGTCGTACTAGTACTAAGGTGCAGAGACTAAACTATAGAAGCAGATATAAATGAATGTGAAGCGTCAGAATCAAAAAGAGTTCTAACAGGATGATCAAAAAGGAAAATCAAACCTTTGACAGAAACTTTCCTACCTCTTTCTGGTACACTAGCCGCGAGAGCATGCACCTTCCCTCCAGAAGATCCTGTTCTTTGTCCTTGCCCTTGCCTCATCGGGCAATCCTTGATAAGATGTCCTGTCTCACCACACTGGAAATAACCACCCTTCTTCTTTTTCCTACAATCTTTGATTAGATGACCTACACGACCACAATTATGACACTTCCTCTTCTCTCGGGCTTTATCATTCTTCCCGCCCTTCTTATTCTGTTGCTGTTCTTTCTTAGGTTCCACTTTCTTGTTTTGCGACTCATCAACCATCTTTTCTCCTTTATCTTCTTCGTGAATCAAGGCCATATCAACAAGTTTCTCAAAAGTTGCCCCCATCGGAATATGGGACATAGCCAACCCATGGAGAGGTTCATGTAATCCCCTTGCAAACCTCAAAGCTTTCTTGTGCGTATTATTCACTAGCTCTAGCCCAAACCTAGCCAACTGGTTAAACTTACTGACATACTCCTTAACAGACATGTTCCTTTCTTAAGCGCCAAAAACCTTTCCATATGCATACTCTTCTGATTGAGAAAGAAATTTCAACTCGAATCTCTATCGAAAATCCAACCAAGTCTCTAACGGACGTCCTGCATGCGTTATCTCCCACCAAAACGAAGCCTCATCTTTCAGCTGTAAACGACTAGTTGAATCTTCCTACGATCGTCAACCTCAAAAATCTCAAACAAATCTTCCGTCTCTTTAAGACAATTCCTAGCCTCTACAAAAGACTCAGTTCCATGAAATGGCTTTCCGCCCATAGCACGGAAATCCTTGTATATCTTAGTAAAAGCATCAACGAGTGGAGGAGGAGGAACAACGGCTACAGCTAGGGGAGGAGCGTCTGCTTGGCCTACGACAGGTGTCGTAGCCTCCAGATACCTACGAAACCAGGCCGGTTTCTGTATGCCCTCAAGAAGATTAGGTTCCCCAGTCATGCTGAAAAGAAAGGAAAAAGAGATTCAAACAGAGAATGGAAAGATAATTCATATGGCTTTGGGGAATATATTTTCAAAATAGACTTTTCTTTAAAACCTTTTAGAAAACGATTTTCAAAATATTTTACCTGATCTGGTAACCTTCAGCTCTGATACCAAGTGTGACACCCCACATCCGTTAATGTCACTCAAAATGGGAATGCATTAAGTTTCGTGAAGCGTTTTAGGTAAACAGAAACAGAAATAACACAAGACAGTTATATAAAATAACAGCATAAGTAAAAGCTTTAATTAATAGAAAAGCATAATGGTCCAAACATAGTTACATAGCAAGTCTGAAATATCAAAAACTTATTACATCTCATAAAACTTCTGTCTTGTACTTAATAATCATCAAAGTACAGTAAAAATGAAAGAGCATAATCCCCAAAAGTATAGCCATAGCATAGAAGACATGGAATAAAGCAGTACATCAAGCAACTCCAAGCAGAAAGGAAGAAAAATCCAGATCAAGAGTATTCCCACCCTGAGAACCTGGGAGGAAAGGAAAGAAAAGAGGCGAAACAAAAAGGGTCAGACATAAAGTCTAGCGAGTCCAGCGACTTTTATCAAAGTAAAAGCATCATGACATGCATATAAACTGGATGAAAGAGATAATTGTGTCATAAGGCAGGTGTAGCAAGATAAACAAGGTAAATAGGATAAGCATGATAGAATATCTATTGCGCTTCTCTGATATCTTACTTGACATCCCTCTGCAACAATACTAGTTTTACATAACCAGATGATCCCCACATATACATATGGTAGCCTTAGGTGTACTTCTAGTGAGAGGTTTTCACCCCATACAATAACAGATGGTAGCCTTAGGTTTTCACCCTATACAGATGGTAGCCTTAGGCTCCTAACAAGACTATATGTACCCAAACTACCCTCCCCAATCGATCGGCTCCCTAACTCTTAGATACCTGTGCTGGCCCCATAGTAGGGTGTATCACTCCCTAAAGTGGCAACCTGATACTACTAGATTGCACAACTTATACTTACTGATGCCACAACGTCTTATTCTTCCTTTACCAATCCGGGACCATGCACGCACATGACCCCGTCGGAACCTACGCTGCCAACACCCTCGCTCTTTTGACCTCTTATAATCAATTAAGTAAGCATGCCCAGACCCTGACCTAGTTCAGGATACTCATTTGATACCTAGATGGGTTACTGATTGAAAAGGGTCCCACACAAATGATACAAGCCACCCACCTATGCTTGCATCCCCACTACTAGGATTTCCATAGGGCACGTCTCTCTCTATTGCATAACCGACATATAGGTTAAGTTTGTCAGTTTACTTAAGTTAACTTAACCCCTCCCACTTATTCAAACAACATGTAATATAGGTTAAGTAAAAAAATGGTTCATCTTGATTAAGCATTAATTATTTACTCATATTAATTAATGCACAGACCTTCCACATTAAGTCGATAGCTTGTGGTTGCTGGATATGCCGAGTGGTTTTGGGCAGACTTCTACCACAAGCTAGACTTAACCTTATGTCTAAGCATCGCGTAGTTATGCCCTCGACCTCTCACATTAGATTAACCACTTGCGGCTGCTGGATATGCCGGGCAGTTCCGAGCAGACTTCTACCTAAGTGTAATCTAACCTCAGATCTAGGCATATTCCTTCTTAGCCAATTGTTAAAGTTCATTACAATTTATTCCCAAATTAAAGTCTTTGATTATAGTATATGACATTACCCAAAATACAAATTCAAGTCATGCCCAATATCCCAAACGTAAGTTATGCCCCCAAATTTCCCAAACGTTTCCCAATTTCGTTCGCACGTATATCTCTACGAGATTTGGCCTAGGCTCGAAGGTAGCCTAGACTTATAAAAATAAAAAGGGAAAGAAGGAGGGAGGAGAACAAGAATAGGCATAATAACAATATAGACATATGACGATAAAACTGACCATAATAATAAGATAGCATATAATGGTAGAATTTAGGCATAAGAGAACTGTGGATCTGATGTATAAGTAATGGTGAATTAAGTTACTAAAAGGTATAGACTTAGGTCCAATTTATAAACTTGTCAAAATTACTTATTTATTAATTATATCTAAAAATAACATGAACTCACCGAGACTGGATCTAGGAACAGTGAATTGATTGTTGTTGTCGTTGCATAGATCCTTGAAAACGCCTAACTTATGTTGTTAAAGAAGAATTGGCTATTTTAATTTGAGTTGAAGCAGCGTCTCGACGTCACCATTGTTGTAGGTGAGAAAAACAATGGAAATGGGGTATTATTTATAGCCTAGGGTCAACGAAATTTGCTCATAATCGTGTCCGGATACAAGCCAAGAATCTGCCCAGAACTGGGCAGGGGTCGACATCGGTGTTGACATAGGGGTCGACACCCCTGTTGTGGTGTCGACATAAGTGTCGACACCCCTAGGGTAGGGGTCGACCCCTAACCATCTGATTTCCCTTCTATTTTCTCTCTTCTGGTTTGAACTGTTTTGAATTGACTTGTTTATATTTAATTCTCTTATATGTATACAATCTTCTAGGCTTAATAACTTCTTCATACAATGTCTGTTTTACGCAAACTCAGAGCCTATCTTAAGCAGAATTCCGAAATGAATGCAATGGCACAGCCCATTTTACTTAATTCCCAATATTTAATTAAGTATTATTTAATTTATCATTTTAATGTTCCTTAAAATTACGGGGTGCTACATTCTCCCTTACTTAAAGGATTTCGCCCCCGGAATCTCTAAGTTAAGAGGAATGTATATCCTAACGTCCAACATCCATCTACTCATCCATCAACCACAAGCATCCATTTTCCTTAAAAGATTTCTAATGCTTATATGAACATATGCAAAGGTGTGTGTATATGTTCCTAATTCTAATGCGAAAGATCAGGCGGTCCACTGATTCAGTTGACCTCCTTAATGCAATATATGTTAGTGCCATGAATCCAACATGTATGCAAAGTATCCTAGTGTATCATGTTAGTACTATATGCGTGCACAATCATCCATCCAAATGCAGCATCCATGTGATGATACATCCATTTCCATCCATAAAAAAACAAAAATATGCACACGCATCCATATGCAATATGAGAGTGATTGAGCCGATATATTGCCGTGTGTGTGTGTATGCGTCCACGAGCAACCACTAGCAAACACTTGCATCCACTTGCGTCCACTTGCAACCATAAAACATAACTTGTCTTAAACACATGTTTACATCCATTGGCTTCTACCTAAGGATCAAAGATATGATCGATAGGATATACTTAATGATAGAAACAAGCATAAATAAAACTTTAGAAAAAAGAAGATAAGGATATACCCTCAAAAAGAAAATGGTACGATGCGCGTATATTGTCTTCAGTCTCCGAAGTCGCATCTCCTTGATCATCTCCCCTTTGAACTTTCACCAACTTGACTTCACAGTTGCGCAATTCTTGATCTCTGTTCCAAGAATGCGGGTAGGAACCCTTCTAACTGTCACCTCTCATTCCACTTCTACTTCCTCAAGCATACTTCGCTCAACTACCTCTGCGGTATCATGTAAACACTTATGTAAATGAGAGACGTGGAAAACATCATGAACACCAACCAATATCTCTGGCAACTTTAATCTATAAGTAATCTGCCCAATCCTTTCTGTTATGGGAAATGACTCTACAAATTTGGGTGCTAGTTTCCCTACAGATCCAAAACGAACGACATTCCTTAAAGGTGAAACTTTAATGAAAACCATGTCTCCTACCTCAAACTCAATATCGGTCCTTCTCTTGTCTGCATAAGACTTCTGCCTGTCCTGAGCCTTCTTTATGCGTCGTCGAATCAGAACTATCTTTTCTGAGATTTCTCTAATCATCTCAGGCCCAAGTAGAAGCTTGTCTGTAGATTCCCATCAAGAAGTCGGTGATCTACAGGGTCGTCCATATAGAGCCTCAAAGGGTGCCATACCGATACTAGCTTGATAACTGTTGTTGTAGGTGAACTCCACTAATGGAAGATGATCTTCTCATGTCCCTTCAAAATCTAGGATACACATCCTTAAAAGATCCTCAAGAACTCTATTTACCCTTTCTACCTGTCCATCAGTCTGAGGATGATAAGCCTAAAAATTATGAGGTGTTACAACGGACTTATAAGGCTGGCCTCCTTGATCGTGGCCCTATCTTATATCAACAAGTTGATGCCTGTGCTGGTTCTCATCCAATATACATTTCCTGATACTAAGGAAATTAGACTTGCTTTCTTTAAGGCGAGTCAAGCGATCTTTATATACTTCACCCTCCTCCTTCTTTGGAATGGGAACTGCCAAAAAAAGAAAAAGAAAAATTAGTACAATAACTCGTGTGACTAACACATATGCTTAAGAGTTTTGAGCTTACTTGACTGGAGCTACCTTCTTGCACATCCAGCCTGATATTTGATATAAAACCATTCGGACTTAGCATCGCCTAAGTTACTATGTCCCTCGGTCAGGATTTTCTTGGTTGGGACAACTTCAAAAAAGACAAAGGACGGAGTTCCCATAGAATGGTGCTTGAAATGGAAGAAGAAGTTAAAATCTTTAAAGAAAAGTTTGGTACCAAGAATTTCCGCATATGCGACATACAAAGTATACAGAGCAGCATAAGCATTGGGGTGAAGTTGCATCGGAGCAATGTGCAGTCGTCTTAGAAATTCGACGACGATAGGTGGAAACAGAGGTATGGCGCCTACAGAGCACATCACTTTGTTAATGGCCATGTACCCTTCCGGAGCGAAGTGGGGTCTATCCGTTTCTTACGCCACTTTGACATCATCCCATGGGATTCCATGCTTCAAGAATATATTCTTAAGCTTTATTTCATCAAGTGTGGAAGCTATAGAATCACTTAGGTTTTCCAATAATATGGCGCTTTCAAACTCATCGGGAGCGCGGTCATCTCCAACTCCTCCCTCTTTCTTCCTCATTAAGTGACACTTCACTTCCCGATGATGTTGACTCTTCACTGATATTTGTCTCATAATCTGATCGGAGTTATCCTACTCTAACTTTGATGGAAGTATATCGAGATTGTGGTGGCTAGTAGATTCCGATGATATATTTTCCTTAGATATTCCAGTTGAGTGTCTGCCGGACATGTTACTTGTGCCGATGAATAAACATCAAGTGTTAGAGTGTAGTAGCCCGTAACCCCCGTGTGTGCAAGTGCCAGTGTGTGTAGTGCTGAAAGTAAAAATCTAAAGTAAACACATAAAGAAACTAGTTGGTCAGCATATGTTATGGGGTTATGTTCTCATCAAGTCTAGATTGATTTATTCGAGGGCTCTATCCTAACTATCCATCAATATGTGTGAATTACAGTCGATTTCGATTGAATAGGTGTTAGCTCATTTGATAAATCTGTATTACTAAGTTAGGCGGAGTTATGAACGAAAATTGTCTCATGTACATTGAATTGACTCGTAGTTGAAGTTAGTTATATGTATATGTTGGGATCGAATCATGAATGGGCTTTCGTCTTGCACTAGACAACGGCTTGTGCACGTGCATCGGCTCACCAACAAGGTCGGCTCATGATTGAGGTCCACTTGGGCAATGAGAAGGGTCGCTCACGGAATGGGGCTCGCGATCGGGGACTGGCTCGCCACCTCAACCTGCTCGCATATCCAAGGCTCAAAAATCAAAGACCCACTCACAAAGGAGTCTCAACTCGTACGTCAAGCCAGCTCATGGTCAAAGATTGCGTCAGTGGCATGAATCGACTCGCAAACGCTTAAAGCTAGTCCTCCCTGATTGTTCCAGCTCGTGAGTCTCCATTGGATATGCTCGGATCGGGTCGCTGACCCACGACCCGACCCGACGAAAACCTCTTGTTGTCTCAGCGATCCGACCTACTTAAACCCATCTCTTCTACAATCTTTTGTGTTTAACACCCATAAACCATTCTTCGATCCAGAGGTTATGATGAATACTCCTTCACTTTCTCTACATCTTATTAATTATCATTCTCTTGCGAGCTCGTTCATGAATCGATGGACACTCGCCCCCTTTAATTATCATCTGAACATGGCCGAAGTCACCAACGACGGTGGCTCTACCAGAGGTTACGGCGACGGAGTTATAGATGAAGAAACAAATAAAATTGAAGCAAAATCCGAGGCACGGCTCACTAACAGTTTGAATCGACAATGACAATTGAAGTGAAGGGAGTTTTAATTTATAATTACCTATTTAATTAGATCTCGGATTGAATTCGAGCATAAATAAATTGGGGGAGAATCCGAATTTAGGGTTTCAGAATTGGGGGAAAAGGTAACAGCGGTAAAAGAAAAAGTAAATGAAGGAGGGTGGTGAAAATGCTTTATATAAAGGAAATCGGACCCTTCGTATACCCAGACTCGGCCCGCTATCGTGCAAATGAATCGGTGGACTCTTGGTACTCGACCCATAGGCACAACAGCTTGCACAAGAACAAGCTTCATGGACCGCTCGCAAAGATCGTAACTCGACCCAATCGAAATGTCTCAGAGTTGAACGAAATCGAAGAGAGTCAAAAGAAATTGTGAAAAAGCCCATACAAATGTGCTGGTGAAAATTAAATGAAATAATCTCCAATCTAAGTCAAAGAAAAGTCTGATAATTTACCTGAGAAACTGTCTGCAATCCAGCTAGAAGATGGAGATCGACAAGTATGCAGAAACAATTGAAAACTTAATTCTGTATTTATACTCGCCTCAAAGGATCAGAAAACACGATTTCGTGAAGTGGCTTGACCATACGAATAGACAAGACCGTTGGTGCCTGTCAGTTCAGGAACAGACAGATTGGTAATTTCGAAGTACGTCTCATCCTTGATAAAACGTACTTCGAGGGGGCAAAATGTTGGTTCGTTATGTGATCAAGCCACACAAAGCTTAATACTCATGATTGAATGTAATTTAGAGTGTAAGATGGTCGTCTATGAACAAGTGATAGATCGCTTTCGACACCAAGTCGAGATGTTTGGCTCGGGGACATGGCTAGTTAACTAGAGATTTTGGTCTCGGCTCGTGAAGGCCCACTCGCCATCCACCCACTCGTGCTCATCTCCACGACCCGGCTCGAGTCCCAGAAGCACGACTGAAACGACCTGAAATCCCCGTTTCGGGAAATTGCGGATTGAGTTGAGAACACGACAAATCAGAACACAAACAGAAGAACATTTTATTGTTTATTACAACAATTTTACATCATAGTAGGGAATATACAGAGTACGAATAAATATTACACTTTGAAAATACTAAATTAGAGAATTATATACATAGCAGCGGAAAATAAACAAATAACACAAATGGAAAAAAAATACACGGGCACAAAGCTTCCCGAATATCGCTCAATCTGTAGGTCAGGATCCTGTGAAAATAAAGAACCTGCAAACCAAAACTACTAGCTTCCCGTGCGGAAAATAAGGGCACCTAGAGTTTAGGTCAAAATAATAAACTCTAGGTCAGTCATGTGGCTGGTGTGAGATCTAAAACAGTTACTTACTTTATTTTAAAGTTAAGTAAATCAAGGGACCACGCCGTATAACACGGAACGGGTTTCCTCCCAAGAATACCAGCGCATAAAATCAACAGGGTAATGATAAAAGGAATAATGAAGCCATTATAAGACTCAGGTCCCATCACACAATGCAAACACAAACCAGAGGATAGAGTTTTCCCTTATAATAGCCAAATATGCTTGGTACGCGAAATTCATCTTTTATTTTACTATAAGTGAAGAAAACAACTTTAAATATAAATGTATCAATCCTAGACGACATGGGTACCATCTATCATGTTGCCATACTTGGATATACAACTAAAATCGTAAAGGTACCGTATTGGAAATTGGATTTCCATCATGAGTCGAGGCCAAGGATGGTCTCCTCAACCGACTTCGGAACACTCTAGCACATGTTCCAAGGTTTCACCACATGTGTCCCTTGGATCCTCCAAGGCCGGTCCTCACATATGTTTAGAGGATTGGAAATTCCTGAACACCCGTTTCCCGGTCCTGTCGGACCTATCCATCGAATCCGTAGTAACCAATATATCCGAGGTGCCTCGCAACTATCAACCACATAAGTAAAAATGTCTGGGCTCCATACCATGACACAACTTCTAGCTAGAAGGAAACGGCATGCACTCCTTGGGTCCCTTATCCCATTTTTAACTCATACCGACGTGTGAGGCTCGCGAATTAAAGCTATACACAAAGCGGCGCTATATTAAAGCTATGCTTTGATCATCAACCACAAGGCCCTGCTTTTTAACAAAAGCCTGGATCCATGCAACTCAGTATGCCACACTATCAATCCATACCATATCATCGATCATCTACCAATATGTAACCTCTATGCTCGTACGTCTCAGAGAAGAGTGAAGTAAGAGAATAAATTCTCCTTTACCAAGCAGAAATATATTTAGCAAATATCAAAAATACAGCATAATGGAATACAGTGTCATACACACAATCCATTTGCAAGTCCGTTCTGGGTCTGAACGAAACCGAAGGCACCTTATTCCTCAACCCATATGTCCAATACAGGAGAGAGGTCCTCGCATATCCGGTCGATCTCCAAGTACGTCTGGATGACCACCACTATAACCTAACCTTGGGTGTACAGCCCAATCGAGGCATTAGTAATCATCCATACGATGGGAAGACCTCCGGTCTTGAACCACTGTCTTCCTCATCGACCTTAGTCGTCGTATCAGTTATTCAGAATGGGTTAAACCCGGCCTTTCTGAATAACTCGCGTATCTTATAATCAAGTGCTATAAAAACACAACATACGCCTCATTCCAATATAGAATATTCTTTTATTCAAATATTCTATTTTTTGGGAAGGTTCCCATTAATTTTATCAAAGATAAGTTCATTTAAACTAATTCTTTGATCTGCCTCAAAATCATTTCAAAAGATTTATATATATCTTTTAAACCATTCAAACTAGATTAAGGTTTTCCAAAATAGTCGGGATTAGCGAATCTTACCGAAGTGATCATTTATTATATTTCCCAATCCCAACCTATTCATCCCATGGGGCAAAACTGGTGGTACTCCGTATCTAATACCCACGGTGCTATTGGTAAAATTTAATTACCATTTCACGTTCAAATCTAATTAAAGATTTAACTATCGCTTGGAGTAAAACTGGTGATACTCCATTCTCGATCATTTCCTGAATTCGGTAAGTTTAATTACCTTATTCACATTTCAATCTAATTATAGATTCAATAAAACTCTCAGTTTTAATCTTCAAAATCATTACTTAATGATTATTCATTTTTAGGAAATTAATCCTTTATCTTCCTCAGAAATCATTTCAAAAGATTTATATATATCTTTTCTCAATCTAAACCATATTAAGGTTTATAAAACTAGTCGGGATGAACACCTTACTGAAGTAATCATTTATTTTAGTAATCCAATCCCAACCTATTCATCCCATGGAGAAAAAATGGTGGTACTCCATATCAAACACCCAAGGTGTTATCGGTAATTTAATACCTTTCAACGCTTCAAATCTAATTAAAGATTTAACTATCGCATAGAGTAAAACTGGTGGTACTCCATTCTCGATCTTTTCTGAATTTGATAAATTTATTTATCTCATTCTCCTTTCAATCTAATTAAAGATTCATTAAAACTCTCATTTTTAATCTTTGAAATCATTACTTAATGATTATTCACTTTTAGTAAATCAATCCTGCCTTTACTTAGGTTAAAGAACAAGTGTCATTTAAAACACCGTTCACGATAAACCCGAAATCATATTCCATATCATACGGAATCTCCATAGAAATACGATCAGTCGTAATCAATATGAATGTCCATGTCCGACTAGTAATATACATGGAATAATGGCGAAGCCTTTTAAATTCCAGATATATTAATGGTCTTCCTTCACAAAAGCTTATCTCGATTATTATTGAATCGAATTCTACTCAATTCCAATTTAATGTATTAAATTGGAAAACTCTTCTTTGGAAAATTTCCTTAAATCTTATTAAAAAGATTTATAAATTCCAAATCCTATTTCACTGTTAATTGGGTTAAAGAACTAATGTTGTTTAAAACACAATTCACAATAAATCCAAAATCAACTTCCACTAAATTCCAATTATTTTTATTAACTGGAAAATCTATTTAAATCTTAATTAAAAGATTCATTCTTTTCTCAATTGGGTTTAAGAACGGTATTATTTAAGATACCATTCACAACAAACCCAAAATCCAATTTGATATTAAACATAAGATCCTGAATAGAAATTATATCGACTTATATTCAATATCAAATTCTGAAACCAACGGATATCATATCGGGAATAACGATATCGATATCTTCCAAATTCCTATAACAATATCCGTATAATCACGGAATCTAATACTGGAAAATCCGAAGATAATTTCCATTCAAATCCCTTCCAATATTTTCATTGGAAGTCATTCCGGTTATATTAAAACCATTTCTCATTCTTTTATTTCTTTATAAAAGAAAATAAATCACCTATTCTGATAAAAATATCTTTTATCTTCATAGCTTGGAATATTTCATCCAAAACCATTTCAAATCATTTATTATGATTTTACTTAAATTTTTCCCTATTTTAATTGTTTAAAAATAGGCCGATTTAATTAAATGACGCTTCAGGTCATTTAACGGCACTAGCGCTGTTTTTATTCAAATTCGAATTTAACATTTTTCAAAATCCAGCCTTAGATTTCAAATCTCATATACTCATTTGAAAGCTCTTTTTGATAAGAACCCGTAGGTTCCGGTTTCAGAAGAATCCGATGGTCGGATCTTCCGCAACGTCAAGTCAATAGTCAATAGTCAAAATTTGCGAACGGTCACTGCGCGAAACATTCTATTCAAGCCATTATATATATAATATATATATCGACGATTTCCATTTATAACGTATTTTATAAACGTTATAAATTCGTTTTAAAAACGATTCCGACTTGTGTTTTTTTAAAAACTGAATTTTCCATATCATTATCATATTAAAATGATAATCTTTTCAAAATATTTTATTTTGAAATCCAATTCATTTCCATATTCATTATAAAATGAATAAAATCGATATAAAAATCCGTTCGAGTTAAAATGGTGATTTCTACCTAACTCGGCTTAATATATTTAAATATCTTCGTGTCCATCAAATATCGGACATCAAAATCAGATTTTTATATTTTCGTGTCCATCCAAAATCGAACATCAAAATCGTTCTTTCCAAACTGGAATGAGACCCAATCAATTACCATATAATTTTAGTTATATGGATTTCATACATCGCATGCATTCAAAAATGATGATTAATAATCATCTAACATCCAAACAACCAAAGTGCACTCTACAACTGTATAAGCATTAAATAAGTAAATAACGCTTACAACAGTCTGTAAATCCATCGAATGACATACTACTAATCACAAGGGATATGTGTGGCCAGAATATCATCCCAAGACCCGTGTAGGGTTTCAACCGTCAAACAATAATAATTATTTGTGCACTTGGGCGATGTGTAAAAATTATCGTCCCAATCAATATCACATAAATAGGCGAATCATAAATAAATCGTCCGACTTCTAAATGGATGTGTATTCCTATTTTTAACTGCCATATAACATTTTCCTAACACGTTATGTTTATAAAAATCAATCTTTTTATTTTCCATACATAATCTAGAAATCATATTTTTACTTCAAATAATTTTTCTAACATATTTTAGAAAATTTTGGCAGCATAACAACGCGATACTAGAACCGAAATAGGGTCTAGCCCTATCCCTCGCCTAATAATGGCTCGCGCCATATACAAACCAAATCTAATCGAATCAATTTCCATCTCAAGTCAAACTCAACCATTTTCTTAATAGGGTTGGCAAACCTTATTACACAATAATCACTCAATCAAAAAATCAACCAAACATCCATGGTCTGTACAGAAAGTAGTGTCGGGGGCTATTAAGCCTCGTCTGCAACCTAAGTTTATAATAACTTAAATTAAAAAGATTTGAGTGAGAAATGTTCTCACATTGGGATCCACTCCTCCTAAAATTTTAGAGAGCTCCAAACTTTTTCCGGTCACTTCTAGAATGTAGAACACATCGTCACGAGTCCAATGCCTCCGGTTTCACTGGATTTCGATTTCGTATTAAAAAGATATGATTTTTATAAATAAATATAAGTTTGCAACGCTTTTAAGTGTTATTAACCTTAAAAATTTAAAACAGCCGTTACCTTCAAGATTTCTTCAAATCTAGGTTTCAATTTTTCGTGAAATCGGAGAAGCTTGGCCTAGATCGGATTGCTCTACGTCGTAGAGCTTGGAGTGAGCATCTCGTCGGTGGTGGAGGCGCCCAGTTCGACGGCGGTAGGCAAGCACGGTAGCGGTCGACAGCGGCGAACTTTGAAGGCTCAGATCTCTCCAAATACACAACGAAAAAATCCAAACTTGGTATGGATTTGAAGCTCTCGAGATTCTCTACAAAATTCTCTAAAGAAGCCTTGAATTTTATTGAGTGTGGAGGGAGAAATCGAAGCAGGAAATTTCCAGCTCTTTCCGTCGTTCGATTTGGGGTTACGGGGAGAGAGAAAGTGAATTTTAAAATGAATTTTAATTTTAGAAATTCCTGATTGGTCCATGTATATATAAAATCCAAATATCATGTTTTCTCATCCGAACTCCAAATCAAACCCAACGACTGTCGCCCCCAGGTAAATACCCCCATTCCGGACACAATGGGATATGTTTCGTAAGCCAATTCGGCTATTTTTAACTACTTTTATCAAAATTAAAATATGAATTCATATAACGGTCAATATTGAATTCAACATACATTTTAATTTGTCGGAGCCACAAACTGATTCCAAAAATTACGAATTTTGGAATCTTGCTATGTTTGACGATACGGTCCCATAGGAACTGGTTTCATCAAATTCCGAGTCCGTTTGCAAAATGGCCTTTTTCCAGTCGATTAAATTTACAACTGAAAGTGCAAGTGCCTTTAAGAGTACCCCGCTCACATATTAGCTCCAAAAATTATGAAAATTGGAACCTAACCATAATTTGACATTCTAGATCCATAGAAAGTGGTTTTGTCGAATTCGGAAGTCGTTTGCAAAATTCCCATTTTTAAGGGCTTACATAATTAAAATATATATAGTCTCATAGCGACTTTTCTAAATTTTAATTTAGTGATAACTTACAATTTATAATTCGGAATCTAAATTTCTTACCTTCCTTAGAAAGATACGATTAATTTGATCTTAATATTTCTTGTTTCGTCCAATTCTGACTTATATTGAATTCTGTACATTCAAGTGAAATTCAAAATCGAATTTTCAAACTACCGCGCCATTTCAGGCTTGTAATATATAAATTTTAAATTTATAAGTTTTAACTTCGTTTAAAATAAATTTTTAGTCGTTATTATTTAAAATATTCATTTTAAATATTCAAATTCCATGAAAACAACTTAAATAAAAATTTTAAATTGGTTCTGAAATCCCGGGTTATTACATTCTCCCCCACTTAAAATCTTTTCTTCCTCGAAAAGGAACGAAGCTAAAAGTTGTTTAACTAACCAACTCAACTTTCATTCTAGCTTTCATTCTTCAAGTTTTCAGTTTCTAAGAATTTTCAAATTTCTCAAAAACTTGGCTAACACCCTAAATTTTCAAAAAATTTCACCATAACCTCCTTTGTTCGGGGAGGGGTTTGGAAATTTATTGGGCCGTATTAAGCATCCAATAAATCCAGAAATAGGATACACAATTTTTAGTGACCTATTCTATGCCCAAGGGAGTGTGTAAAAATCATAACTCCAGAGATAAATCTCGTCACCTTGTCCAGTGTTGAAAAATAAATAATCCTTGTGCCGTATCTAAAAACAGGAGAGACGTGAGTTATTGTCAACTCCAAACCCGTGTGGGGTTTTTCTTAAATCCTGCAATTTATCGTTATAATTTATTAAGTCATAGTCATTCTTCTGTCCACCTGCAATACAGTCCACGCCATACAAGCATCTTGCTCATATGGTAAACCAAACCTCATCGTATAAACACCAAATGTTTGTACGGAATATGATATGCTATGTCATCCATAATCAACCTTCGGTTCTACCTGTAATACTGTCCTCGCCATACAAACATCTCGCTCGTATGGTAAATCAATCATCGACATGTAAGCGCCAAATGCTTATATGGAATATGATAGGATATGTTGTCTTCATGATTTATGTGTATGTGGTGTAGTCCATAATTAATTGTTACTATCCTATGGTGTATGTTTATAATCTCACACAGAACAACCATCACACGCATACAAAGCATTCACAGGAGTTCTATATAGTAATAAAATTGCGCATCCAACTCATTAAGGTGTACCTATTTGTCGGGCACGCATTAAATCTCTACTCAACAATATTAACTCAACAACCTATTCAGTATAAATATATATGCATACATATATATCTATACACTATAATCCAATTAATCCAAGCAAAATTTCAATCTAATTTTTATTTTTTTTATTTAGCTTGATTCACTCATTTATTCTTTTATTGGTTTTAATTGTTCCAATATTTTTATCAATTCAATCAAATAGTCAAACAGACAACCATCAATCAATTTGTTAATTAAATTTCCAAATGCATAATTTTTATATACATATATACTCAAAAATCACATTTTTGATGTCAAATCACAACAATAAACTTAACTAAGTTTTGGTTCTCGCACAAGTCGATTGGAATCATATAGATATCCCACTTTCGAAACTCGAGCATAAATACTGGTGATGAGGCCTCATCATCAGAATTATCCTAGCGACTAGAGTGTGATTCTATATCTACCCAGTAAATTTGAGACTTCGTATACACGAGGATCAGACATATATGCAAAATCTCCTAATACTCGATAGTACAAATTCGATATAAAATAAAATACTCAAATTCCTATAATAAGTTATAAATTTCAAAACTAATTTTATTTTTAATTAAAAACACTCTCTCAACTCATCCTAGGATACTGCTGATCCTATCTCTGACGAGTTATTCTCATAGGATATTACTAATCCTATCTCGGATGAATTCTTTCGTTCGGTTCGAATGTGTCTTATTCTCAAGCTTTGTAAAACCAAAGCTCTAATACCAAAATGAAACGACCCGAAATCCCCTTTTCGGGAAATCGCGGATTGAGTTGAGAATGCGACAAATCAAAACAAAAACAGAATAACATTTCATTGTTTATTACAACAATTTTATATCAGAGTAGGGAATATACAAAGTACGAATAAATATTACACTTTGAAAATACTAAATCAGAGAATAATATACATAGCAGCGGAAAATAAACAAATAACACAAACGGAAAAAAAATACATGGGTACAAAGCTTCCCGAATATCGCTCCATCTGTAGGTCAGGATCCTGTGAAAATAAAGAACCTGCAAACCAAAACTACTAGCTGCCCGTGTGAAAAATAAGGGCACCCAGAGTTTAGGTTAAAACAATAAACTCCAGGACAGTTATGTAACTAGTATAAGAACTAAAACAGTTACTTAATTTATTTTAAAGTTAAGCAAATCAAGGGATCATGCCATATAACAAGGAATGAGTTTCCTTCTAAGAATACCAGTGCATAAAATCAACAGCGGAATTCTAAAAGGAATAATGAAGCCATTATAAGACCCAGGTCGCATAACACAATGCAAACACAAACCAGAGATAGAATTTTCCCTTATAATGGCCAAATATGCTTGGTACGCGAAATTCATCTTTTATTATTACTACTAGTGTGTTGTCCGTGCTACGCATACGGGCAGTGTTGGTAACTATTTTGATACACTAAGTTCTTATAAAAATAGGTTTTGAAAATAGAGAAATTATATTTTGAGAAATGACATATATGTTATTGTGTTGTGTAAATTTTTATTTATTTTCTGCAGTAGACACAGTTTGATATATGTACAACTTGTTCTCAATGTGTGGAGCAATCAATACATATTTGAATTTCAGTGTGTAGTAGATGTTTTTTTTCCAACATGTGGGTGCGTTCGCAGCCAAAATTTGGCACGCTCATTTTTTTTTTTTTTTTGCGTCCGACGCGTCGGACGCGAGCACATTTTACCCCTTCTAGATTCCACGATTCTCGAACGTTGGAAAAGTAACTGTTGGCGTCGGACGCGTCGGACGCCAACGGTTAATTTTCCAACGTACCGATTCACTGGCTATAAGAACGAAACCCCCCCCCCACTTCCTCCTCATTCCAACCCGAAACCTCTCCCCTTTTACCCCTTATTTCGAATTTTTTGAGCAATTTCGAGCTGCAAAAACGGTAAATTTTTTTATAGTTGAGTTTATTTTTAAATTCTCTACCATATATATTTTTTTCGAATTTTTTTTTTTTTTTTTTTTTTTTACGCAGATGGCTTCCACTTCCACCACTGCTACCTCGCAGCCTTTTGCGAATTGGACGGACGACCGGGAGTCCGCTTTCATAGATGTCTGCGTTGAGTTCATAGCGGAGCGCAATACAAGCGTCAGTGGGTTCTACGCAACAATCGCAACAACAATGAACAACCGTTTTAATCTGGAGTTCACAGAAAACCAGATTAAAAACAAATGGGACAACATGAAGCGAGCTTTTCGTGATTGGGACATGCTGCTTAGAACACCTGGGGGTGTATGCTGCTTAGAACACCTGAGCTTGTTCGGAGATCGGGGACGTCTGTGGATCTTTGGGAGATTCTGACGATATTTCGCAACGATGAGCGGAATGTTGATATTGCTCAGGAGCTTAGCGATGAGGGCTTATGTGCCTTTATTTCATCGGAGTTGAACTTATTACCTCATCGTCGTTTATTGTAGATTTTCATGTATTTGTTTTAATTCCAGTACCGTTGTGTTTTTTATGTTTTATGAAAAAAGTGGTCGTGTTATGAAATATGTTGTCGTTATAGTTTGATGCAATTAGAATTTAATTAAATCAAAACCATTAATTTAACAATTAAATACCACGCTCAAATACCCTGTTCGTCGCTAAAAACACAATTCCCCTTCGCTACAGTACCACGCTCAAATGGCACGCTCAAATGTCACGCTCACGTTCGTTAAGAACGCACCCATAGTGTGTATTAAATGGTCTAGTTTCTACTGTGCATACTGGTTAGTTACTGTTATATATTTGGAATACAGTTTGTAGTGGTTAGGATTTTACTGTCAATTCCTTCCACTCACACTTTTTAAATGAATACAATGAAGAAAAATCACAAACACAAGAAAATTATAAGAATCTTGATCTTCTTTAACGTAGCAAGGTATAGATTTAAAATAAAATGAAAAAAAATATCTATGAAAAAAGATATGCATCGTCATTATTATGCGAACAAAATAGTTGGAATTAGTCAGAAAACTATAATGAATAAGATCCCATAGTTAATAGAAATTAACTTTGATTTTTAATGCATTAGGACCCATTTGTATCTATCATTATTTATATCAGTACTTTCTAATGCTGAACCATATCAAAATGTTCTGTATATTTATCTTATTTTCAATGATTTTGAACTATTTTGAACATTTTCCTTCCATTGTCATGCGTACCTAGCACAATTGATTTGACTTTGCTACAGTCACAGCGGTTTTATGCCAACTTGTGCATTTTTTTTCCAGAGAATAAATCCATTTTCTATCAATTAATCATGAAAGATTTACAGTTTGTGATCTTAAGACTGCTTCAGTCCTACTAAAATGGGCTTAAACTATGTTACAAAGTAACTTGATGCTCCATCAAAATTTCCGCCTTATCGGATTGACAAAAAAAAGACATAATTTGGATAACATAATAGCTTTCAAGAATTACTGATTAGTAAACTGAAACTAAACTTTTTTTATCACGACTCTGTTACAAACAACAGAATCGGGAGATACCTACATTACTTGAGTTTCTTTACATAAATTCAGATATTTCAGATTTTAGATGTAGGCATTGCAAGAGGAACACCCTGAATTTGGCAAATCCTTCCACTGAAGTGTCACCGTTTTAATCTGAGTGTAGAACTGCATCCCAGCCTTGCCATATAAGTTGAGGTCACCAGCAAAAGATGCTTTAGATCCAGTGAAAGAGAAAAAGTGTAACAGGAATTGGCACGTTAATTCGCACCTGCCCACACTCAATCTCAGTCTGAAATTTCCTTGCAGCTATACCAGATGTTGTAAATATTGGTGGTCCATTACCGTACTTTTCTTTGTTGACAATTGATTTAACTAATTTTGTACCATGACTTCATTTCTCTTACTAATAAGAGATGATGATTAAAGGAATGGACAGTGAATTTTGATGTACATAAAAATGAACTTGATCTCATAATGTTGTATAACTTCCCCTATTTAAAAACGTACCATATGATTCTCACAGTTCCAGGAGATACTCTTGAACTCCAAATACATCAAATTGCAACATAACATCTGGTAAACATATTCAATCGAACCCAAGTTCCTACATGACTAAATAGATTAAGAAATAATGTATTGATATAATAGGATCCTAATAAAAGATATCTTATGAAAGTATTTTAAGATTGATCAAATAAAAATAGTTTAATATATGCAATTAAAATCTAAAATACACGTAGTAATAGAGAATAATAACAGATTGCAAACTACCTATTATTTGCCTGAGTAAATTTTGGAAATTTTTCAAAATAATATTTCAAGAGAATAAGGTAACTGAGCGATGATGACACCGTAACCTTGGATAATTTTACTGAACTACATATATTTTGACCGCTAATACAAAGTTTCTAACTAATTGTATAACACAAACTGGCATTGTTTAATTTACTACTCACAATCAAGGACAATGAATATCGAAAGAATATGGTCCAGCCTTAAGTACAGTACTGATTATACGTGATTAAATTTACAAAAATTGATGTTAAACAATAGAAAAACTGACGATTATCAATCTCACTCCTTAAGCATACATACACACATGCAAGTATATTCACAGGAGACCATTACTTGCCAAAAGAAATATCATGAGAAAAATATATATAAGATTAAGAAAGGTACGAAATAGGAAAAGGAGAAGGTACAGTGCATTACCACAAAAACAGTAACAATAATTACAGTAAAAGGATAGTGTGTGCTGTGAATGCGTTTGTTAAAACTCACTAACTATTCTGCTAATTTAGACCATAAAATTTTCCATGCCTCCTCTCAACTTATTGCTGCTCCCTTTTCTATTGGTATCTCTTTTGTGGATAGTTTCGTTAACATGCATCCATAATATGGCCATAGCCCGTTAACCTTTAGTTTTTCTAAGCATCTTAAGCATAGAAAATCATACTTCTATGGCTTTATTTCGAACCTTTGATAATATGTTAATTATTGTAAGTTTTTATGGTTATTAGGTTGACCTTACAATGTTGATTAATGACCTAGGCTTACATTAAATATGAGTATTAGCTCCATAGGACTAAGGTCTAAAAGATTTCAACTATGAGCATACATAGTTTCCTAAGACTGAGGTACAACATTCTCATCTTCTTGTAGAGTCCATCACAAACAGAAAATATTTTATAAATATAATTTATAATGAATTTAAATAAAGATTTAGTTGACATAAAATACATGACTCGGTAATGGAGATGATAAAAATAAAGAATATCGGAACAAAACATTCCTATAAGAGAAGAACATATGTTATAATATAATGATTGTTATGTTCTTGTTTTTCCATCGTAATAAGAAAAAAGAGGCAAAATAGATGTACATACCTATACACATAAATATGTGTGCACCTTTTTTTCTTCAGCCACATAACCATGCATCTTAAAGGCCAGCTGAAGCTAGAAAACCGCTAGCTATCGCATCTCTAGATAACAACAGCATGCTCTGGAGCTATGCATTCATCTTGGTTTTGAATTGCAATAGCTACCCATTGCATCAACTTCCACTGCAGCTTTTATTTTTAACTTCATCTCACACTCTTCATTTCTGCACATGTAGGCCTGCAACTTTCAACATCATTTTCTTTATTGCACGTATGCATGCTAGCCCATCATTGGATTGTTACTGCCATCGCAACAGCCTCGCTGGAGTTTAATTCGCCTGTAGCATCATCGTTTTTTCCCCTTGCAGCTCCTTGCTAATCATGTCACACAACATAGAATGCACTTTTTTAGCCTCACAGCAACAGCAGCTTATATGCGCTCTCATCGCCTCAATCCCAAGGGCACACACTTGTCTTCCAGCCACTACTTCTTTGCCCAGTTACACCATAACCATCTGCCAGGATGTGAAGGCATCAACGCAATTGCATCGACTGTTCTACGTCTCCACCTAAGTAGTTGCAAGTCCCATGTCCATTATGCGTACTCATATTTAACTTGCAATGGAACACTCACAAAACCATTTACTATATTCCCGAATTTAGACACTTCGTTAACCATTTACTTTAAACATCAAGACACTGGCTCTCATCTTTCCGCTTTGCAGCAACCACCTCCAAATTTTCATTAATCCTGTATTTTGCGTTATTCAACATGCATATATCATTGTAGTTGTTCAAGTACTATACATTTGTGGATCATTTAATGGATGATCTCATATATAGATGTAATCTACAGTAATTACCAGACATTTGTAGGGTATTTGTTTATAATATAATAATTAATGAGTGTTCCCTTTTAAGAGGACAACTCTTTTTTAACCCAAAAAAAGGAAAAAGGAAATGTGAGGAAAAAAATAGATCATAAATGTAAGGAAAAAAAATCAGTTATGCCAAATTTCCTAATGACATAGATGAGAATAAATAAGCCACTCAACCCAACATGTGTTTCCTAAGCTCCTTACTGCTCATATATTCTTTTCCCGAACAATGAAGCATGTACTCTCTTTGAAATCCAAATGATATTTACATTACATGATAATTAGATTATTATAAGATAACTCGTAACTTTAGCACCGTGTTTAGATATGGCACGATTGGTTTATAATTTTAGGACAAAAGTATTATCAATTTTTTAAGTTATCCAATTTAATGCTATATTAAAATCAAACAAAAATTTAGGCCACCAAATCTACAGTAAATATTTTTTACATGTTTATGATGTTCTAACATATAACTGATTTTAAAATGGTTACAAACATATTTGGAATTAGGTTACATAGCAATAAATTCCCAATGCAGGAAAAAGGATAGGAATGAGAAGTTTAAAAACTTAAGAACCGTATTTCATTGCTTTCGGATCTAATAGTTTGTATGCAAACAATTCTAAGAAGTGTCAAAGTAGTTGTAACTTGTTGCTTCATAACATCTAATAGCCATAAAAGATTATATACGATCAGTGGGTAGATGAAGATAAATGAGTCTTACCTTCGACACTTCTTATTTCTAAGCTTGCAGTTCCTGGCATTCACATATACATAACCCTAGTTTAATGAACCTTACTATAAGCAATAAACTTGGGTTAATTAAACGAACTCCATTAAGAGCCGTGAATAGCTGGCAGTCGAAGGAAATCAAAGCAGATTTGTTTTTTTAGGAAAAAGAAGTGTTAACGAATGCAAATCTGGGAAGAAGAGGTCAATGAATGTGGTTAGCGAATAGGAAAGGATGCATTTATGAAATTGAAAATATGTGAAACAAATATAACTGAGATTACATCTTCTTTTGCCGTGTTGTCGCCACATGTCGTTCAAACAAACATGTGGTTCTAATTTTCTATATAAGTAGTAAATAGATTCCAACTGGGTTAAATTTATATTCTTTAATCTTCCATCCACGTAATGGACAGATTATGTATCACGAAAACCATTGACATACATATTAATGCATGGAATTAAAGAACTTATATAAATCAAATATTTTTATGCTCTTTGATAGAATCTGTTTTTTGGTTGATGTTATGCGTTATCAGTTTCCATGTTTGATAAAAAAAAAAATCTATTATATTATAGCAGATTGGTCAACTTCAATTTTATCTATAAACAATACATAACCACCATATGTTTCAGGCAACCACCAAAAGTAAGGAGGGGAATTCTCCTAATATACATATGGTACATCATATTGCCATACACGATACAGATATGGGATACAAAAAAAAAAAATAACATAAGGAGTTTGACATGTTTGCAACTCATACATACTGTAGTTAACCAATAAAAAAGGGCAGATCATTGGAGAGAAATAAATATGAGTTAAACTAACATATGAGCTATAGTGAAATATTTTGGATCGTATCAGGCATTTAAAATTATACTCACATAAAAACCTTGCAGACATACAGTAAAAAATATTACGCACTTATCACCTATTTCAAACTCATAAGCATAATTTGAAACCCAATCACAACATAAGAGACATCGAAAAGGTATATTGACATACATACTAACTGTATGAAAATAAAACAATATTGAGTAGTTATATGAATATTGATTGTGTACTGTGTCCAGAAATAAGTTGTTTCTTATATTCTTACTACAAATAATACAATAGATGTTGACCTTGCGTTGTGTCTAAGAAGAAAGTATATGTTATACCTTTTTGATAAAAAATTACCAACATGAGAACAAATTGTGACAAATTTACTTCGAACTGAAACTAATAATAATTATGCTGTTAGAATAAGTAAAGATGGTTTGACTTCAAGACAAAATGAGAGAGTAAATTTTAACAAATTTATTTGAGGCTGAAAAGGAGGGGTAAGAATAACAGAAGTAAAAAATGTAAATTCAGAATTATCACACTTAAAACTCAAAAGACTTGAACCTACCATAGCCCTTGTTTAAACAGAGGGAAGAGTGAATAGTGAAGAGCGAAAAGACAGAATTCATGTACAGACGCCAAAACGACAAACATGGAAAATGCCAAATTAGATAAATCATCTGCAAGCCGGTCATAACTAAAACAATCTAAAGGTATACGATTATGAGAAACCATAATTTTCAATTATATGCAGTAAGCAGCGATTGGGTACAGACATGAAAATTAGTAATTTGCGAAATACCTGATTTTAAAAATCATCTATAAGCCAGTGGAGGACGAACAACGGACGCTCGCCAGTGTGTTGAAGAATTAGAGCGAAGATGAAGTGATGGTGGCAAATCTGCAGATATCCAGACGGATGGGAAAAATTGTGTTGAGAAAGGATGCGGTTATTCAGAGGGAAAAGTAATGGAGTGGGAGACGCATGAAAAAATAATAACGTTTTAATTAATCAAAAGATACGTGATTCTAACAAAAATAAAAATAAAAAGGACACATGTCGCAACCTAAACACTTTGGTTCCTACTTTCCAATATAAGTAATAGATAAGTGAAGGAAAACAACTTCAAATATGAATGTATCAATCCTAGACGACATGGTTACCATCTACCATGTCGTCATACTAGGCTATACAACTAAAACCGTAAAGGTATCGTATTGGAAATTGGATTTCCGTCATGAGTCGAGGCTAGGGATGGTCTACTCAACCGACTTCGGAACACTCTAGCACATGTTCCAGGGTTTCACAACATGTGTCCCTTGGATCCTCCAAGGCCGGCCCTCACATACGTTTAGAGGATTGGCAATTCCTGAACACCCGTTTCCCGGTCCTGTCGGACCTATCCATCGGCCCCGTAGTAACCGATATATCCGAGGCGCCTCGCAACTATCAACCACATAAGTAAAAATATCTGGGCTTCATACCATGACACAACTCCTAGCAAGAAGGAAACGACATGCACTCCTTGGGTCCCTTATCCCTTTTTAACTCAAAGCGAGATGTGAGGCTCACGAATTAATGCTATACACAAAGCGGCGCTATATTAAAGTTATGCTTTGATCATCAACCACAAGGCCCTGCTTTTCAACACAAGCCTTGATCCATGCAACTCAGCATGCCACACTATCAATCCATACCATATCATCGATCATCTACCAATATGTAACCTCTAAGCTCGTATGTCTCAGAGAAGAGTGAAGTAAGAGAATAAATTCTCCATCACCAAGCAGAAATATATTTAGCAGAGATTAACAATACAGCATAACGGAATACAGTGTCAGACACACAATACATTTGCAAGTCCGTTCTGGGTCTGAACGAAATCGGAGGCACATTATTCCTCATCCCATATGTCCAATATAGGAGAGAGGTCCTCGCATATCCGGTCGATCTCCAAGTACGTCTGGACGACCACCACTATAACTTAACCTTGGGTGTACAGCCCAATCGAGGCATAAATAATCATCCATACGATGTGAAGACCTCCGGTCTTGAACCACCGTCTTCCTCGTCGACCTTAGTCGTCGTATCAGTTATTCAGAATGGGTTAAACCCGGCCTTCCCGAATAACTCGCGTATCTTATAATCAGGTGCTATAAAAACACAATATACGCCTCATACCAATCCAGATTATTCTATCTTTTGGGAAGGTTCCCATTAATTTTATCAAAAATAAGTTCATTTAAACTGATTCTTTGATCTGCCTCGAAATCATTTCAAAAGATATATATATATCTTTTAAACCATTCAAACCAGATTAAGGTTTTCCAAACTAGTCGGGATTAACGAATCTTACCGAAGTGATCATTTATTATATTTCCCAATCCCAACCTATTCATCCCACGTAGCAAAACTGGTGGTACTCCATATCTAACACCCACGGTGCTATTGGTAAAATTTAATTACCATTTCACGTTCAAATCTAATTAAAGATTTAACTATCGCTTGGAGCAAAACTGGTGATACTCCATTCTCGATCATTTCCTGAATTCGGTAAGTTTAATTACTTTATTCACATTTCAATCTAATTATAGATTCATTAAAACTCTCGGTTTTAATCTTCAAAATCATCACTTAACGATTATTCATTTTTAGGAAATTAATCCTTTATCTTCCTCGGAAATCATTTCAAAAGATTTATATATATCTTTTCTCAATCTAAACAGTATTAAGGTGTTTGCGTCAAAAATGACACAAACACCAAATGGTGCAAATGTGCACTTCACCGATTCGGTAAGATTAAAATGTAGAACCGCGATCACAAAAATAAAAGCATAAAAGTAAGAACACAAAGAGATTTTGTAGTGGTTCGATTCAATATGAATCTACGTCCACTTTAGAACCCATTCTCATTATGATATCTCTTTTTACAATATGAATGAACTCTCTTTTACATTCGTTTTCCCTTTTTCTCCTCTTTTCACTCTCTTTTAGGATCTAATTCCACTTGAATTCGGCTAGGAATTGATACGATCTTTTGCTTTATGGTGATAGATGTATAAATCTTCGTTCACTTGAGCGATTGAGTGATCTTCATAAATTCCTTAAAGGTTTAGTGGTAGATCTAGGCTAGAGAGAGATTGGAGATCCTTTGAATGTGTTGGAGATACTTTTCATGATATATGAAGGAGATCCATGGAGCTTTGATCCGATTGAATGCAGCTTTAATGATCATATGAATGAATTTGATTCTCATGAAGTTGGAGAAGTTTTGTTAGATCCATGGAAGCCATTAATGAAGCTTGAAATGGAGCTTGGAGGTTGAAGAAATGATTTGGCGGCCTTTCGGAGTGAAGAAAATCGGTCCCCTTAAAGTGGGGTTGGACCTCTATTTATAGGTGTCGAGCAAATGAGGAGAAAGCCAAAAATATGTAGTGCAAGGAACCGGTCGGTCCTTAAAATATTTATAGATTTTCCACTGAGTATAGCTGTGTACAGCTGGAAAAGGGTACCGGTCGGTCTTGTACCGATCGGTCGGTCCATGTATATTTGAACACCGGTCGGTCTTCAGTTTTATACCGATCGGTATACATATTTGGAACAGGACCGATCAGTGTACAAATGAAGCCGCTCATTATATTACATCTTTGCCATGTTTGTCCTGTAGCGCCTTCATGTTTGTGTTGTTTGGAAACTGGATTGCTTCACATCCACATTGCCACGTGTATCATTGGAGATTAAAATGGGATTGAATAATTACCAAACATGCCATTCATTTATTAATGTATTGCCGTTGTACTTTGAATAAACATCTAGAACCGACCGGTTGCAATTACAAAGCATACTGAACACGTCTTCTGTTTTGACTGACCAACTTGACCATATGAGACCGATCATTCTAGAAACTTATATACTGAATGGTGGTTCTCTAAAGACACGGCACCGATCACATTGCTTTTGTGTTTGTTTGTAACCGACCGGGCTCGGGTGCTGCCGACCGATCGGTCGTATACAATGTAACTGACCGACCCGATAGCTATAACGTGTGATCGTTTGCTTCATTAGACGGTCGGTGCATTAATTCCTGAATCGCGTTTTAATAACGGTGGTAACATTTGCCCCTCGAAGCTTGTATTTTTCGCTTGCGAGGAATGCGGGCTTCGAAATGAACCTTGCTATTGACATATTTTTGAATTGAAATCCAGTTGCTGCTTTTGTTTGCTATAGCAGATCACATTTCGAACTCTATGCTTCATGCCACTTGTTCTGTAATTAAAATAAGCGATTGCACAATTTTGGACTTATACTCACCAACGACTGTCCATATCGATGGTGGGTTAGTTAATCATTAAAAATGATTTATAGTGAATTTCATTTTGGATTGAATAACATGTCTGCATGGAATTGTTCCACTCAACGGTTTATAACTTATCAAGTGTTATCTGCACAAATACGATATTCGAATTCAAATCCGCATTAACGCTTGAAACCAACTAATCAACTAAGATCGATTGTGGATTCCAAATGCTATCATTTTGATGACTTATATGATGGTCGATATTTCACATTTGTGAAATTCGTATTTGAAGTTTATTTTCAGCTTCCCTCCGGAGAAGACTTGGATATCTGTGCCCCTATTTTAGGAAGTCGTTATCAGTCTTCTTCACTGGAAGTATTTTGGATTTGTGGCCCTCGCTTTGGCTAAAATCTAAAACTTGTCGTACCTTCATGAAGGACTTTGGTTAGAACCCCAATGTTTGTCGTTATCGCATCAGGTGCTTCCTGATTCTGACGATCAATCGGGTGCCCCCGAAGAGGACTTAATATGTTATGCCCTTGCTAAGGGTAGACTTCGGGTTTAGTGCCCAATAATCTTGCCATGTTTGAAATGATCAGACGTCACGTGGACTAGTTAGAGGTTCGACATTTTTCACATCTGAAATAATCAGATGTTACGCAGATGGATTGTTCATTCTTCACATCTGATCATATCAGACGCTACGCAAATGAGTTGTACATTCTTCACATCTGATCATATCAGACGCTACGCAAATGAGTTGTTCATTCTTCACATCTGATCATATCAGACGCTACGCAAATGAGTTTTTCATTATTCACATCTGATCATATCAGACGCTACGCAAATGAGTTGTTCATTCTTCACATCTGATCATATCAGACGCTACGCAAATGAGTTGTTCGTTCTTCACATCTGATCATATCAGACGCTACGCAAATGAGTTGTTCATTCTTCACATCTGATCATATCAGATGCTACGCAAATGAGTTGAGCAGTTGTTATATCATTTCATGGGGCTCCTATCAGTTTTCTCTGTCGGATTTTCAACTTGGCAGGATGTTCGTATTTAGAAACTGGTGCTGTGAACCTCTTACTTAGGGAAGTCCCCCCTTTGATAAAAGCAACAGCCCTTGTGTTATGTTCGTCATGGCGCTTGTTCATTGTTTTAATCTTTACGACTTTCCCATTCACTTTTCAAGGCTGTGTTTTTTTCTATCTTTATAATTGTGCATGTCGATATTTAAAGCATTTGGCTCTTGAACTAGAGTTGTTGGGGTCGCGATGTTACAGGAACGAGCGCTCGAAAGATGGCCTGCAATATGAAATCATCTTTTAAGGAAGTTTTGATTTGACATATGATTTTGCAAGCGAGAAATTCATTTAGACAGATATGCTCTTAATCGTAGAGCTAATGTTCAGTGCATCACTTGCAGATTATTACAGACTGTTTACAAGAAATTTTTGAATATAACAGAAAGTAAAATGCAAAGTAAGGCATGAACTGAAGAAGGAAATAGAGCTTGAAGTAAAACGGTGGCGATGTTGATTGCTTATTCCGAGCCATTGGGATTGGAGCTCCATTAGCGGTTATCAACTGATAATCAACCTTGGCATGATTTGAGCAGAAGCTACGTTGCTTGGTCCAGACTAGTCATTTGATGCCCCTTGACCCTGGGAAGTTGTAGAAGGATTCATGGCTTGCGGATTCTTTACATACTGCTGTAGCCTGTTTTTGCTGATCAACTCCTCAATGAGGTTCTTTAGGTGGCGACACTCATTAGTATTATGACCAGGCTGGTTGTGAAATCTGCAGAATTTTCCCGAGTTTGTCGCTTTGTCGCTTATCCTTATCGGATTTGGCTCTGCATACTCTTTGGAATTCTTTATTGCAAGATAGATATTTTCGATAGTGTCGTTCAAAGGCGTTAGCTCTGATGAGTTGAAAAGGCGAGACTTCTTATTGGCCCTATTGTCGTTCCCATCGTTGGCGCGCTTCTGCCCTTGAGTGTTATTCTGATTATACTGAGCAACAGCATTTTTGGGAGCTTCAAGAAGTGGGTTAGCATCAATAATCTGAAGAGGCACTGGACCAGTTTTGACCCGCATGTACTCCTCGGCTTTTTTATAGAATTTCTCAAGCGTACTTGGCTCTTTCATTTTGATCCATTTACCAAATTTGCTATTCTCGTCTATAGCGCTGATTAGAGACATTAAGATCATACGAGATTTGGGATTCCCTACTTCAGATACAGCATCATTAAACCTTTTGAGAAAAGCTCTGATAGATTCTCCTGAATTCTGCCTCATTGATGTAAGAGAAATGACATCCTTAGCCTTCGTAGTTTGCAACCTTAACTGCTCTTTGAATTTCAGAGTCAAATCATCAAATCGGTCGACGGATTTAGGCGGGAGTCTTGTGAACCATAACGATGCTACAATTTCTAGGTAGAGCGGAAAGCACAAGCATTTGATCTCATCCGTCGCCTTGGCTCCATTCATATGCCACTCGTATTTGTATAGGAAGTGATTCGGATCAGAATTTCCGTTATACGGCGGCAGAGTAGGATGAGTGAACTTTTTGGGGAATTCAGCCTTGCGGATCCTCTTTGTGAATGGGTTTTTGCCGAGAGAGAAGTCCCATTCCCTTTCACTATCCTTGCGAGGCATGTTGTCTTTCATGATTTGCTTTACCACATCCGTGATATATTCCTTCGAGTTGTGTTGTTCCGGAGAGCGGACCTCGATCTCTTTTCTGGATGTTCGTCGTGGCGAGCGATCACGTTTAGAGGATCTAGGTCTTTTACTTCCGCTACGGGAAGGTGCCCCCTTGACGGGACTCGCAACTCGTCGATTATTTCGATCGGAGTGGTTTATAGCATTCAACTTTGAGTCTTCGACATTAGCGTTGTCTTCGCCAAAAAATCCTTCTAAGTTGTCATTATGAGGATCGGAGGATGACGAGTTTGCATTCTCTTCAAGGTTGACATGGATTTCCGGAGGAGGAGCGGGATTTGCTTGAGTGTTTAGGAGAGCGCTCACTTTATCCATCAAGGCTTGATTAGCATCAACAAGAGTTTTGTTAGCATTAATTAAAGCTTTGTTGGAGGTTTCCATACGTTAACTCAAGTTAGCGACGGCGGCGTCTAATTCGGCTTTAGTCACTCCAGCTCTGGACATTGAATTTTCTCCACCTTCAAATCGGTTGGGGAGTGGAGTAGTTTCGTTCTTAGCAACATTGTTGTTTTCTCCAATGACATTGCTAGTGGTCTTCTTGGATTTGGCCGTGATCTCAGACAAGGTCTTGAATTTTGATGAGAATTCGTCGATTGGCCTAGATCTTAGATTTGTGGAATCTATAGTAGAAGTAGGCTTAAAACTTCAAGGCGAAGGTAGGAGATGCGAACGCGGCCCCATGGTGGGTGCCAAATGTTTGCGTCAAAAATGACACAAACACCAAATGGTGCAAATGTGCACTTCACCGATTCGGTAAGATTAAAATGTAGAACCGCGATCACAAAAATAAAAGAATAAAAGTAAGAACACAAAGAGATTTTTATAGTGGTTCGATTCAATATGAATCTACGTCCACTTTAGAACCCATTCTCATTATGATATCTCTTTTTACAATATGAATGAACTCTCTTTTACATTCGTTTTCCCTTTTTCTCCTCTTTTTACTCTCTTTTAGGATCTAATTCCACATGAATTCGGCTAGGAATTGATAGGATCTTTTGCTTTATGGTGATAGATGTATAAATCTTTGTTCACATGAGCGATTGAGTGATCTTCATAAATTCCTTAAAGGTTTAGTTGTAGATCTAGGCTAGAGAGAGATTGGAGATCCTTTGAATGTGTTGGAGAGACTTTTCATGATATATGAAGGAGATCCATGGAGCTTTGATCCGATTGAATGTAGCTTTAATGATCATATGAATGGATTTGATTCTAATGAAGTTGGAGAAGTTTTGTTAGATCCATGGAAGCCATTAATGAAGCTTGAAATGGAGCTTGGAGGTTGAAGAAATGATTTGGCGGCCTTTCAGGGTGAAGAAAATCGCCCCCCTTAAAGTGGGGTTGGACCTCTATTTGTAGGTGTCGAGCAAATGAGGAGAAAGCCAAAAATATGTAGTGCAGGGAACCAATCGGTCCTTAAAATATTTACAGATTTTCCACTGAGTAGAGCTGTGTACAGCTGGAAAAGGGTACCGGTCGGTCTTGTACCGATCGGTCGGTCCATGTATATTTGAACACCGATCGATCTTCAGTTTTATACCGATCGATATACATATTTGGAACAGGACCGATCAGTGTACAAATGAAGCCGCTCATTATATTACATCTTTGCCATGTTTGTCCTGTAGCGCCTTCATGTTTGTGTTGTTTGGAAACTGGATTGCTTTACATCCACATTGCCACGTGTATCATTGGAGATTAAAATGGGATTGAATAATTACCAAACATGCCATTCATTTATTAATGTGTTGCCGTTGTACTTTGAATAAACATCTAGAACCGACTGGTTGCAATTACAAAGCATACTGAACACGTCTTCTGTTTTGACTGACCATCTTGTCTATATGAGACCGATCGGTCTAGAAACTTATATACTGAATGGTGGTTCTCCAAAGACACGGCACCAATCACATTGCTTTTGTGTTTGTTTGTAACCGACCGGTCTCGAGTGCTGCCGACCGATCGGTCGTATACAATGTAACTGACCGACCCGATAGCTATAACGCGCGATCGTTTTCTTCATTAGACGGTCGGTGCATTAATTCCTGAACCGCATTTTAATAACGGTGGTAACATAAGGTTTATAAAACTAGTCGGGATTAACGCCTTACCGAAGTAATCATTTATTTTAGTAATCCAATCCCAACCTATTCATCCCATGGATTAAAACTGGAGGTACTCCATATCTAACATCCAAGGTGTTATCGGTAATTTAATACCTTTCAACGCTTCAAATCTAATTAAAGATTTAACTATCGCATGGAGTAAAACTGGTGGTACTCCATTCTCGATCTTTTCTGAATTTGATAAATTTATTTATCTCATTCTCCTTTCAATCTAATTAAAGATTCATTAAAACTCTCAGTTTTAATCTTCGAAATCATTACTTAATGATTATTCACTTTTAGGAAATCAATCCTGCCTTTACTTGGGTTAAAGAACAAGTATCATTTAAAACACCATTCACGATAAACCCAAAATCATATTCCATATCATATGGAATCTCCATAGAAATACGATCAGTCGTAATCAATATGAATGTCCATGTCCGACTAGTAATATACATGGAATAATGGCGAAGACTTTTAAATTCCAAATATATTAACGGTCTTCCTTCATAGACCTCATCTCGATTATTATTGAATCGAATTCTACTCAATTCCAATTTAATGTATTAAATTGGAAAACTCTTCTTTGGAAAATTTCCTTAAATCTTATTAAAAAGATTTATAAATTCCAAATCATATTTCACTATTAATTGGGTTAAAGAACTAATGTTGTTTAAAACATAGTTCACAATAAACCCAAAATCAACTTCCACTAAATTCCAATTATTTTTATTAACTGGAAAATCTCTTTAAATCTTAATTAAAAGATTCATTCTTTTCTCAACTGGGTTTAAGAACGGTATTATTTAAGATACCATTCACAACAAACCCAAAATCCAATTTGATATTAAACATAAGATCCTGAATAGAAATTATATCGACTTATAATCAATATCAAATTCTGAAACCAACAGATATCATATCGGGAATAATGATATCGATATCTTCCAAATTCCCATAACAATATCCGTATAATCACGGAATCCAATACTGGAAAATACGAAGATAATTTCCATTCAAATCCCTTCCAATATTTTCATTGGAAATCATTCCGGTTATATTAAAACCATTTCTCATTCTTTTATTTCTTTATAAAAGAAAATAAATCACTTATTCTGATAAAAATATCTTTTATCTTCATAGCTTGGAATATTTCATCCAAAACCATTTCAAATCGTTTATTATGATTTTACATAAATTTTTCCCTATTTTAATTGTTTAAAAATAGGCCTATTTAATTAAATGACGTTTCAGGTCATTTAATGGCACTAGCGCTGTTTTTTATTCTTTGAATTTGACATTTCTCAAAATCCAGCCGTTAGATTTCAAATCTCATATACTCGTTTGAAAGCTCTTTTCGATACGAACCCGTAGGTTCCGTTTTCAAAAGAATCCGACAGTCAGATCTTCCGCAATGTCAAGTCGAAGTCAATGTTCGAAATTCACGAACGGGCGCTGCGCGAAACGTTCTATTCGAGCCATTATATATATATATATAATATATATCGATGATTTCCATTTATAACGTATTTTATAAACGTTATAAATTCGATTTAAAAACGATTCCAACTTGCATTTTTTTAAAAATTGAATTTTCCATATCATTATCATATTAAAATGATAATCTTTTCAAAATATTTTATTTTGAAATCCAATTCATTTCCATATTCATTATAAAAAGAATAAAATCGATATAAAAATCCGTTCGAGTTAAAATGGCGATTTCTACCTAACTCGGCTTAATATATTTAAATATCTTCGTGTCCATCCAAAATCGGACATCAAAATCAGATTTTTATATTTTCGTGTCCATCCAAAATCGAACATTGAAATCGTTCTTTCCAAACTGGAATGAGACCCAATCAATTAGCATATAATTTTAGTTATATGGATTTCATACATCGCATGCATTCAATAACGATGATTAATAATCATCAAACATCCAAACAACCAAAGTGCACTCTACAACAGTATAAGCATTAAATAAGTGAATAACGCTTACAACAGTATGTAAATCCATCGATTGACATACTACTAATCACAAGGGATATGTGTGGCCAGAATATCATCCCAAGACCCGTGTAGGGTTTCAACCGTCAAACAATAATAATTATTTGTGCACTAGGGTGATGTGTAAAAATTATCGTCCCAATCGATATCACATGAATAGGTGAATCATAAACAAGTCATCCGACTTGTAAATGGGTGTGTATTAGTATTTTTAACTGCAGTATAACATTTTCCTAACACGTTATGTTTATAAAAATCAATCTTTTTATTTTACATACATAAGCTAAAAATCATATTTTTACTTCTAATAATTTTTCTATCATATTTTAGAAAATTTTGGCAGCATAACGGCGCGATACTAGAACCGAAATATGGTCTAGCCCTATCCCTCGCCTAATAATGGCTCGCACCATATACTAACCTAATCTAATCAAATCAATTCCCATCTCAAGTCAAACTCAACCTATTTCTTAATTGGGTTGCCAAACCCTATTACACAATAATCACTCAATCAAATAATCAACCAAACATCCATGGTCTATACAGAAAGTAGTGTCGGGGGCTACTAAGACCCGTCTGCAACCTAAGTTTATAATAACTTAAATTAAAAAGATTTGAGTGAGAAATGTTCTCACATTGGGATCTACTCTTCCTAAAATTGTAGAGAGCTCCAAACTCTTTCCGGTCACTTCTAGAATGTAGAATACGTCATCACGAGTCCAATGCCTCTGGTTTCACTGGATTTCGATTTCGTTTCAAAAAGATATGATTTTTATAAATAAATATAAGTTTGCAACGCTTTTAAGTGTTATTAATCTTAAAATTTTAAAACAGCCGTTACCTTCCAGATTTCTTCAAATCTAGGTTTCAATTTTTCGTGAAATCAGAGAAGCTTGGCCTAGATCGGATTGCTCTGCGTCGTAGAGCTTGGAGAGAGCTTCTCGTCGGTGGTGGAGGCGCCTAGTTCGACGGCAGCAGGCGGGCACGGCGGCGGTCGATAGCGGCGAACTTTGGAGGCTCAGATCTCTCCAAATACACAACGAAAAAAATCCAAACTTGGTATGGATTTGAAGCTCTCGAGATTCTCTACAAAATTCTCTAAAGAAGCCTTGAATTTTATTGAGTGTGGAGTGAGAAATCGGAGCAGGAAATTTCCAACTCTTTCCGTCGTTCGATTTGGGGTTATGGGGAGAGAGAAAGTGGATTTTAAAATGAATTATAATTTTAGAAATTCCTGATTGGTCCATGTATATATAAATTCCAAAAATAGTGTTTTCTCATCCGAACTCCAAATCAGACCCAACGACTGTCACCTCTGATAAACACCCCCATTCCAAACACAATGGGATATGTTTCGTAAGCCAGTTCAGTTTTTTTTAACTGCTTTTATCAAAATTAAAATATGAATTAATATAACGGTCATTATTGAATTCAACATACATTTTAATTTGCCAGGGTCACATACTGATTCCAATAATTACGAATTTTGGAATCTCGCTATGTTTTGACGATACGGTCCCATAGGAAAAGGTTTTGTCAAATTCCGAGTCCGTTTGCAAAATGGCCTTTTTCCAGTCGATTAAATTTACAACTGAAAGTGCAGGTGCCTTTAAGAGTGCCCCGCTCACATATTAGCTCCAAAAATTATGAAAATTGGAACCTAACCATAATTTGACATTTCAGATCCATAGAAAGTGGTTTCGTCTAATTCGGAAGTCGTTTGCAAAATTCCCATTTTTAAGGGCTTACATAATTAAAATATATATTAAAATATATATATAATCTCATAGCGACTTTTCGTCCAATATTTCTTGTTTCGTCCAATTCTGACTTATATTGAATTCTGTACATTCAAGTGAAATTCAAAATCGAATTTTCAAACTACCACGCCATTTCAGGCTCGTAATATATAAATTTTAAATTTATAAGTTCTAACTTCGTTTAAAATAAATTTTTAGTCATTATTATTTAAAATATTCATTTTAAATATTCAAAATCCATGAAAATAGCTTAAATAAAAATTTTAAATTGGTTCTGAAATTCTGGGTTATTACAACGACCCGACCCCATCACAAGAACAGAAGGCAAAGACCCATTCAAACTCCATAATCACCACAAGTCGAAGACTATGGATCCAATGACACGTGTGGATAATGGTTGCTATGACCAATCTCCACTCGCTTAAGAATCGCTCCGAGATTTTCGGGATGAGTGCCACATCATCCCGCGAACCGCCTTCATATATTTTCTATAAATAGCCCAAGACTTGTCATATTTTGGGGATCTTTTGGCACTCAAGAGTTCTTAGTCCACCATTATCATACTACTTCCAGAAATATTTAGATATAACTCCAAATTGCTCAGTTTATTTGAGAAATATTGAGTGAATTATTATTGTAGAAGTGAGATTGAGTGGAAATTGTGATTGTACTTGCATTCAATCTTATAATCAAGATCATATAAAGTGGACGTAGGCTCATTAATGTCGAACCACTATAAATCTCGTGTGTTTACTGCATTTTATTTCATTTCTAGTTATAATTCTCAATGAATTCAAGTAATTTAGGTGTTTGAACCACTTTTTGATCTAATAGAAGGTAGGAGATGGTTGCAACACAAATGCACCGTGCACTCATATAGAAATTATATGCATGTTAGGAAGTGTTGCATACATCCGGCATCAGTTATTACACATACAAGCTAGGACTTAGCTCATTTTAGCAAGTCTGCAATGCATAACCACTATGAGTTATGGATGTTTATAAAATAACATGGGTGTATAACATGATTGTTTAGAGCGAGTTGTGTTTTTTCTCCCTTGGAAAGATTTCGGGATGAAATCTCTTTTAAGGGGGAAGAATGTAACACCCCATGAAAATATACTCTAAATAGACATAGATAATTAAATTAAGTATAAAAAAATAAAATATTAATAAAATATTAATGGGATGAAAATAAGAATTTCGAAAAATTGAGAATTGGGCCACAGAAATATTACTTTTGCACTCATGGCAAGAATCTGATGCGTTTGCATATGTTATTTGTTGAAAACAGAGTTCGTATGAAGAAATTATTATTAAAACAAGTTATTTGTAAATAGTTTACACACAACATTTGAAATTCAAACTGTATAAATAAATATATAGAATATAATTATATTATTAACTGGCATGAAAAGAATATTCCATGATAATTTGAATTGTGTGTGTGTGTATATATATATATATATATATATATATACATATATATACACATGTAGAAAGGGACAAGAATATCCAACTTAAAGAAGGTAATCAATCTAATTTAATACTATAATTAGTATTGAAGAAACGCTCAAAGAAACAAATTCTCTGGCTTGATCCCTGAAGGGGGCCGACCGCCCCCATAAGAGGGGTGTCGACCTTAGGGGTCGAATGCCCTAAAGGAAAACGGGCAATGAAGGCTAGTGTTTATAGGGACTTATATATATAAATTGTAAACAATGAACCAGATTAAATCTAATTGATCTAACGGTTTGTATACACACTTGCAACTATATATACCTCTTACCTAGCCTCTCCCCAGCCCTAATCTAGTTTCTTCTTATGTCTCCATTCTTCCATTGGAATTCCGAAGAAAAGCTTTGGTTTTCTTCTGTTTCCTAAATCTATATTTATTTTCTCCTCTATTCTAATTTATGATTAGGTTTAGATTTTTTGTTCTGGAATTCAAAGATTTATATAAAAGATTTTAATCCCTTGATTTGTATATATAGATTAATAAGAATTGAAGAACATTTTGTACGAAGGAATGGATCCAAAAGAAAACACTATTCAGATTTCTACTATTTTATCCTTCTCAGCACTGTGAGTGGAAATGACATCAGTTTGCTTTTCTCTTTTTTTTGTAGTGTAAATTTGGATCTATATGCCTAAGAGAATTTGGATCTGAGCGAAAATATAATATTAAACATCCTCTAAATTGCTTATATTTTAATTGTTCGTAGAAATGTTCGATCTATTGTATTTATGGTTTTGGGCTATTATACTGATAAAAAAGGACATGATGCTTGTATGTAATTGTCTATATTGTTTGGATTCCTTTTTGTTCCATTTCATGTAAATTCATATGTTTGTTTTTATGCAAAAGGTTAAGATTTGGATAGATTTAGAGCATTCAAATGTATTATTTACAATATATCTAAATATTAAGGTATTGCGTATAAATTAAAGAGAGGAATCTATTCAAAATAGGAGTTATAAACATGTATGTATATTTGATGTATAAAGTTATGTTTATCTTTTATTAATACAATAATCAAAACATGGTTACAATTTAATATGTTGCTATGATTGTTTTTCGCATTTTATTGTCATATGTTAATATGTACATTTATGATGCGGTTGAGGAAAATATGGGAAAATAACTTGTACACCTTTAGGAATTTAATAGTGATTGACATTTCGAATACGTGGTAAGGACGCTAATCTCGTTCGCTAAATTTATGTCTATATTTACATATATATTTGTTTATAACATAGTCAACGTATATAAATGCACATTTAGTGCAATATAAATACGATTAAATTAGGAATATAATTTAAATGTTCCCATAGGATTTGAATGCTTGTATGTGTGTGAGTTAATTGCTTAATTTATGTTAATGACACATGGATACGAGGTTAACTGTTACATGTTGTAAAAGTCTGGCCGGAACCGACCGGCATATCTAACGTCTACAAGTGAATTTGGTTAATGTGAAAGGTCTAGGTTCCATGGGCCATTATAATTAGTATGCTATTATGCGAGGTTAGGCCCAACTTGTAGTAGAAGTCTTCCCAGAACCGTCCGCAAATCCAGCATCTACAAGTACTAGGCCTAATGTGAGATATTTAGTGTGCATATATATATATATATATATATATATATATATATATATATAGAGAGAGAGAGAGTGTGTGTGCGAAGTATGACTGGTTGGGAAAAAGATATTAAGTGGTTGACTAATCTCTTATTGGGTATTAAGTGGTTAGGACTAGGTTTGTTCCTAAGGTTCACTCTTTGGTTCAGAATCTAAGTCATTAGGCCCATGCTTGAGAAATAAATGGTTGTTCGGTCCGCCTTTCTCCCATAAGGTATTAAATGGTCATAATAGACGATAACGTGTGTAGGGGTATTTCTCCAAGTAATATCTTCTTCTTATCTAAGGGGCTAGTGTGGGTTGACCTAGGGATGAATTATGTATACATGGCCTAAGGAACCACCGTCTAAGGGAAGTATTAAGTAGCTTGGAGTTCACCCATAGGGATAGCTAGGTACTAACAAGAGGGTTCGCCAGAGGGGTTCTTCCTATAAGAAGCCATGTTCCTGACCATAGCTTGGTATTAAGTAGCCATTACTATTTCTCTCCCTACGAGAGAGTTATCACTTATAATGTATTAGCATTAGAATGGGGTCTTAAGCGGCATGGCGTCCGCCATTGGGTATTAAGTGACTAGAGAGATGTACACCCTAAATAAATATGGTATTAAGTGACCGTAGGAGATGTTCGCCCTTGATTTAGTTTTGGGGTATTAAGTGACTTTTAGGACGTCTGTCCTATATGATTGCCTTGTGTGTTTGTTGCATAGACATATCTTGAAGAATTTATACTGCCAAATATAAGAGATAGCTATTCCTAAAAACTTATGTGATTTTCATTCACTAGAACTTTATGTTTCGACCTCCCTCCTCTTATTATATAAACAGGACAATATGTGGGAATGCTTGGATCAGTGATACCTTGGAGATGGAGCCCGACGATGGAGGATCCATATCTATTAGGCATTATTTATGGTAGTATTATTATATTGAGATAATTAATGTTGATGCACCTATTATTGCATGAGACCCTTGTAAACGAAATTTATGACGGTTTTAATTAAATGTACGTCTATTTTAAGTTATTATATTTTATCCATTCCACTGTGTGAGATTCTGAATTCGATTTAGTATGCTTTGTTATATCTGTTATACCATTTCCTTATAGGAACCAACGATCCGTTTAGAATGGCTCAAAATTTCGATTGGACTTTCTGGTCGAAATTTAGGCCCTTCCGGGCGGGTTGTTACATATATTCAAGAGTTTATTTCATCAATTCCCAATCATGTTTACTGTATCTTATGATTTTTAGTTTGCATATGTTACTATAAAACAATCTATATGTACTATAAGGCTTTCTCAAGTCAATAAGTTGTTGCCTTGTCCCCAAATCTTCATTACAAATGCTCAAATTCATCCCAAAGGTGATTAATATAAAACATTCAAGCTGTAAAAGTGATCATGTTGAAATATAGATGTTTGGATTGAATTTGAGATACCATAAACTCGATTTTTAAATTTTCGTTAGTTTACAGTTAAAAAAGTGTTTCTATCCAATTTTGAGAGCATATATCTCTTTCATTCTATAATGACGCCTTGTCATTCTTTTTTTGGCTTGTAGTTTTCTTGTTGAATTTGAGATATGTAGAATTTCATAACTTTGCTTGGCCTGAAACATGGCCAAATATTGATCAGAAAATGAATTTGAGGCATGCAGACACCAACTGGAAATCACGTCCAGGTGGGTCGACCATACCCTATCAAGGGTCGAGCTAAGCCAAGTTAGGTTTGACCTAACTTGTTGAATTCATCAATTATGACATCCCCTATATTTTCAAAATTTCGAGTTGTTTTTCTAAGTTCCGATGCATTCTTTTTTATTCGTTCTTTTTGATTTCTTTGATGTTGTGTAGCTTGATGAACGGATTCATTTAGGCTTATTCAAAAGCCTATATTATAGTAAATATATACCTCGAAATGAAGTGATTTCATATATTTTGTTGTTGTTCATTTGTTTCTTTTTTTATGATATTTCTTACATTGTGCACGCTTTTGTAAGTTGTTTTCAAAAGAAACTCTAATATGTAAATAACTATCATTTGAGATAGGGTATTTAAAATTATTTTGAAACCTTGTTTTCGTAATGCATATTTAATATACAAATTGCATGTTTTTGCACTCTTCGACAGAATGAGGAAGTGACCTAAACGATATAACAAAACACGTAGTATGGGACACACAGGTTAATTATTTCGGTTATTTTTGGACTTGTTCGATTTAAGTTGTTTTTCCAGCGTTAAGCAGGCTAACTTATAGTGATCGACATGTGAAAACATGGGTATGAGACATATTGTTATTACTATTTGGATTATTGTTTGGGAGTTTGTGACACATTCTGTTGTTGTTATTGTCGATACTTGGACTGTTAGGTCATATATATATATTGCATACCAATTTTCATATATATATATATATATATATATATATATATATATATATATATATATGAAATTGGGTATCATCTTTTCATTTCATCAAAAGAAAATATAAAATTTATTTACATAAAAAAAGAAAAAACACAAATCCCTCTCGTAGGCCCATAAGCCTAAAACATTTAAAATGTCCTAAGTCTCTTGTATACCGTTATCCACGGTCATTCAATTCGATACACCATTGGTGAAGCAGTGTCAAGTTTCTTGAAGAACGCTCTGAAATGGGTTCATTGTTGCAAACCACGTGAACTATTTCCTTTTCAATCTGCTTTGCTTTAACTGTGTAATGTGTCTTGTGATTAAAAAATATCCACTCGCATCTTACATGCCAAATGAAGCAATTAGATGTAGTGAGAGCTCCAACAGCTAAATCTCTAACTTGATCCTTCTTCTTGAATTTGTGGTGACCCCAAATCGAACTAGCCTCCCTCTTATATTCAGTCGATCACATGCTGCTAGACAAGAACAAATGTCATACTTTGCTGTTTTTGTTGTGCCAAATAACCGAGTATACTAGCTTGGACCGACCTTTCTTCCTTGTTGTTTCCCATACCTTTGTTATATTGAAATCATTGCCATCACACCATTCATAATAATCTGACAATTCAGTAGGATGAACTGCCACATTTTTGATCTCATCCACCACCTCTTGCATCGTAGGATGAAGTGATGGATGGAGGACATTAGATTGGATGATAAGATCCACAATATCATTATCACTTCTTATAGCCTGAAATCTATTGATTCCAAGCAAATCGATGAGGTATTTACAATTTATCCAAGGTTCAAACCATAGTGAGGTTTGATGGCCATTTTCTATCGCCTTGTTCATATATTGCTTTTAACTCGTCCTTAGTCTCATCATGCTTTTCCATTTGGTGGAAGCATTATTATCAATTTCCATCAACCAAAAATGCTTACCACTACAATATACTCTAGTCATCCATTTACACCTGAGGCTGTCTTCAGTTAAAAAGTTCCATAAGAGCTTAAGGTAGCATGCTTTTTTTAGGTCTGAAAATAGTCGTATGCCAATCCCTCCTTCTAGTTTGGGTTTGCATAATGTAGACCAAGAGACTTTGTGCTTTGATCAACCCTAAAAAAAATCTACACAAATTGATTGAATTTTGTCTAGAATATATTCCGGTATTTGATGGACAAATAGCCAGTAAAGAACAATGGGAGCAATGTTCATATCTCCCCGAGTAGCTAAGGAAGTTAGACTGGCATGCCTGAGTTTTCATTTGAATTCGATGTATCAGAGCTTGACATTCCGAATAATGGAGGTAGTTTGAGGAGAGAGGCACGCCTAGATATTTAATAGGTAAAGTTCCTTCCTCAATCCCAAAATATTTTTAATTGTCGTAAAATTGCTTGACCAAAAACTGTAGTTTTATCAACATTAACACTTAACAGTGACGCCAACATAAAGTTTAATTTCTGGAAAATTCCTTTTAAAGAAAATGTAGAAGACAGAGTAGCTTTGCTAAAAATAAGAAGATCATCTACATAGAGCAAATGGGTAATAAGGGGATGAAAGTTGAAAATCAAAGTGAAAAGCTACGGTTCAGTGGCTTCTTGCATAAGATAGGAGAAATAATGCATTGCAATGGCGAATAAGTAAGGGGATAGTAGATCACCTTGTCGAATTCCCCGAGAAGAATGTATGAATCCTTTGGGTAGACCCTGGAATAAGGTGGGCAAAGTAGGAGAGGATATACATTCATATATTAAGTTTGTGAAGTGAGTTGGAAAACCCATGCCGGACATGAAGTAGCATATAGATTCTCGACTGATCAAATCATAAGCTTTTTGCAGATCTACTTTAACATAAAATCTCTACACTCCTTTCTTCTTGAAATCTTTAATTATTATTTGTGCTAGAAGGATATTATCACCAACATTACGACCTTTAATGAATGTACATTGATTTTCTGACATAATATATGGTAGGAAATGTTTAAGCATGTTACACAAAACCTTGAAAAAATATTGTAAAACATACTGCAACATGAAATTGGTCGAAAATGGGACATAGAAGTAGGCTTATATGTTTTGGTTATTAGAGTGATGAAAGTGTGATTAGAGCCTTTTGGCAATTTGCATGAGTGAAAATATCCCACATTGCTAACAAGTCATGTTGTATTGTATCCCAGTATAACTTCATGAATTTGGCATTGAAGCCATCTTGACCAGAGTTGGAGTCATCGTGCATGGAGAAAACAACTTGTTTAACTTCAGTCATGCTAATCTCTTCCATCGGGTACATTATCTCTTGTGCATTGATTAAAGTAATAGTTTGAAATTGGGGAAACTGATTAATAGGGTCATCATTAAATAGAGAAGTAAAATAAGAAATAGCCTACTGTTCTATCTGATCTGGTTTATGTAACAAGTCTCCATTGGAATTGATAAAAGCTTTGATATTATTTTTGAAATCTCTTAGTTGACATTTTGGAATAAAAAAATTCGAATTCATATAACCTTGTTGAAGCCATGACACTTTACTTTGTTTTCTTGAACTCCAGTATTTAATGTTGTTCTTCATCTGCGTATCCTGTCTAGCTTGCAACATTTCATCATAAAGAAAGATATCTTTTGGATTTTGACCTACTGCTATCACCAGAAAGTGAAGCATTTTCTCAGCTACTTGCAGGTCTGTATCTATTCAACTCCTTATTTTATTCCATTTCTTCAATTCTGCTTTGCATGCTGCAAGTTTATGTTGAAATTGATAATCATGAGACCCTCAAGTAGTAGCTAGCCAGCCCTTATATACACATTCAGCTTAACCACCATACATAGGGCATTCATTATTAAATCTAAAGGGGAATCCTTTAGGTTGAGTGGTAGGCACAAGATCTAGAACAAATGGGTTGTGGTCACTTGAATGCTGTAAAAAAGAGAGAGCCTTCATATTAATGAATTTCTGCATATGTATACTGTTAACCAAAACCTTATCAATATGGGTTGCCATGCCTCATCTTCTCTATGTGAAATTAAAACCAAGAGGTTAAATTTCCATTAAACCAGTTTGTAGCAGGCAGTTTTGGAAGGCACGTGGATATTGAAATGGAATTGGCAGGATCCTTTTTTTATCTAGTGGAGAGGTAGCGTTATTAGAATCACCCATCAGAACCCATAAAGTGATAATGTTGCTTGATTCAGATATGAGTGATTTCCAGAGTTGTTGTCGATCTTGAAAGCAATTGCTTCCATAAATCACTGAAATTGTCATTGGTAGACCTCCCTGGTTGCCTGCAGAAAATGTCATTTGTTGAGATGATGAAAAAAGTAGTTGGACTTCCCACACATCAAAGTCCCATTTAACCAATATTCTTCCAATGCAGCTATCAGAATTATTTGTCATATATTTGCAGTGGGGTAGTTTAGAAATAAAAGACTGTAAGTTAGAATAACTTAATTTATTCTCGACCAAACCAACAATAGTTGGTTTGAGTTGTGTTAGGAATTTGAATACGTCACAAATACGTTGTGGCGAATTCATTCCCTAATTGTTCCATGTCATTAAAGTCATTTAATTAGGGAGGAGCTCTACAATTTTCTTTTAGGCGGACCAGTTGATGTATTTAGCTTTTTGGTGTGACGCATGTAGGTTGGATTTTTATCAACAAACTTGGAAACATCTACATCGTCTTCTTTTATGATTTGGGCCTCTTCAGAAATTGCATTTGCAATATACTCAAAGGAATCTTACTCTATATCAGTGGGAAGGTCATTGTTAAGGAATGGAAGATCATCTTCTTCTGAAATATTTGAGTACTGTTCTTGACCCGGAGTAGAGTGAGAAGATGGTGATACATTCTCAGTTACAATATTGGATTGTGTTGTGGTTCAGGAGCATGGAAATTTGATGATGAGGTAGTTGCAACATTTTGTTTAGGCATCCATACAGGGGCTTCATACACAAATGTTTTTTGCTCAAAAATAAGGCATTTATCACATTTACGTGGAATATATTCGCATTCAACAAGAACTTCATGCATTTTTCCATTGTAAAGTAGAATCGGGATTTTTTCCTTTAGTTCAGATTTAATCAATACAGATTTTCACACGAGCATATTTGGTAAAAAAATTCTTTGTGGTTCTACATCTACTAGAAGTGATTTTCCTAAAAAATTGGCAATCATAGATAAAGCATCATTATTCCACATTTCCATCTGTAAATTGAACAATTTAACCCATACTTGCACTTCAGCATTGAATTTTGAGAAATCATAACCAAGCGACCATATATCAATCAACAACAATTTTCCAAAATACGAATATGTCGAAGACTCACTTATTCTGCCAAAATCTAGTACCAATTCAAATTGAACTGTGAAATGATATGATGGGTCAATATGAATTGGAACTGGCCAACAGGTTTCCAAACCTTTTCTATGTAATCCTTCAATTTAGCATAAGAAATGCGGAATTCAATTGGATGAAGGATGATTGTGTCCTTCCATAAATTTGCTGAATGTTTGAAAAATTTTCTAGAAGGAATACATGAGTTTATGATGGCTTGATGAAGTTAAAATGACGGTTTGGCAACCATTAAGTGGAGGGTGACTAAACTGGGTTAACATATGAGGATGGGGAACTACGCGCTGCAGTTAGTTGAGGAGCGGTTGTCAATGGTGGTGGTTCAGGCGGTTTTGGGCATGGAGATGGTGGGTAGTTAACGAACAAGGATTTCGCCATTTTTCATTTGAAATTTTATAAACAAACTTGGAAACATATATATAAGGCTATTAGGATAATCACGGATTGTCGGGTTCTATTTGAGGCTAGGGCTACTTATTGGACTATTGGATCCTTTCTACGCATATAGCCATTTGGCTAATCTGTGGACTATTGAGTCATATCCTTACATTGTTGCTTTTCTAGATTTCATTACATTGATTTCTAGAATTTAGATGATCTATGAATGGTTTCACCATGGTTGTTATTGTAGTTGCTTACATAATCTGGGCGTTATCATATTGTTTACTTATATATGGTGGTTTCATTCAAGTTGATTTGAACTCCTGAATGAGTTCTACATGTTGTTTTGTTGATTTCTATCTTGTTTCAGTGAGTTATATAATTAGATACCATTAGCCTAGCCTTTGCGCTTAGAAATTTATTATTAATGGAAATCCTACACCTTATGTTAATTAATTAAACCTTGCTCATATAATATGCGACATTGAGAATTCGTGTTATCACTTCTTGTTGACACGCTTTTTTGTCGAAGCTGTCACACGTCAAGATAGACATAGGAAAACGCAAAGCGATTCAATCGAAGTCGCGATGCATTCGAAAAAGGATTTGATGTGTGTCTATCGATGCGCTTTTTTGTTAAAGCTGTCACGTGTCCAGACACTGGTTAGCAACGTATTAGGCGTCAGCACCTTCATCAGCAAACATCGCACTGCAACTCTTGTATAAGGCGAACAGTCAGCTGAGCCGAAGGCGAGGCGTCATCCGAGTCGAAGGCGTGGCATCATCCGAGTAGAAGGCGATCCGTCACAAGGTCCGGGCGCAGCGTCGGTGAGGGTCAGGGGCCCCACAGTCCCGGTGGCGATCGACCTACGAATCCACGAAAACTCAAATTTCTTTATTTCGTGTTCAGAAACTTCGACCCCTAAAACGACAAGATTTCGATACCAAGAATCTCGGCCCTCTTCTCTTCATCTTTCTCGTATCCCCTGGAGGGGAACGAAATTCGTACGAATTTCTTGTTTTGTGGCTAAGTTAGGGGTCCAAAATCTTGGCTTGTGGTCCCTACTTTCTACCTACTTCCACCTACCCTCCCTTCTATAAATACCCTTAAGCCTTGGCCTTCATTTGGATCTTTTTCCCTTGGAATTTTTGGACCTAGAGAGCTCCAAAAGCATCATTAATGGCTTCCATCATCCTTCCCAAGGCTATTGGAGATATCTTGGATAAATTAAACATTACATACACGTTTTCCTTCACTTGTTGGACATTTACAAAGATAATTATGCTACTTTTGTCCTGTTGTGGACTTCATGGACATGAATGCTAACCTTAGACATAGTTGACCAAGTCAACACTTCTCAACAAAGAAGAAGAAGGGTGTTTTAGTCAAAGTTTAGAATTAACATACATTTTGATATTCTATTATAACACTTTGCACTTGAATATCGTCGAAACTTGTACAACTTTGTAGCCGACAAATATATGATGAATGATGACTATAAAGTGGACGTAGGCGTTAGTGCCGAACCACTGTAAAATCTTTTTCTCTTGCATTTACTTTATTACACTTTGGAATACTGTGTTACTAACGTAATTGCATACACATTGGGTGTTGGCATTGGGTAAACGACGATTTTCCATGTCGACACTTCTCTTTTGAGATATTAGCCGCTTGTGGGATATTACCTTTCTCTTATTATATCCTAATTATATTTTTTAGCTATACCGACCAGTGTATTTTATACTCGGGTCAGAACGAGTTTTTATAGGTTAGTACCTTATGTAGATACATGTTTATCCAACTTCCACTAATGGACTGCATGTCACTTTTTGATCGCTTATGCATGTTTTAGTCTAGTCTCCTAGTAGTTCTATTCTATGTACTTTGATATATGTACATATTCTTTTATGGGAATTGATGTTGTACATATTGTGGTTTATTCAACCATTATGTATGTCACTTTGTATTGTACTTGATGTATACGTATATGTGACTGTGTTTTTTCTATGATATATGATATTTGTTTTTGTTGTGTTTTGTTTTGTATTGATCCTGTAGCCATCATAGAATTGTATTAGACAAGAATTAAATATGTCGATCCACTTAAGATAAGAAAAAAATATAAACACTTTATTGATGTACTTGATACTTGTTTAATACAAGACTCTAGGTTGGTCATTTCTAACCAGCCCTATTCTCTGCAGTAGTAGACAACCAAGTAATACTTTTTTTAGTTTGGGCCTCAGGGTGGGGTATCACATGGAGGATAACCCAGGATGGTCCTCTGGTGTAGGCATAGAAGAAAGGTCTGTTGGAGGCAGGTCAGCAATGTCAATCAAGAGGGTATGCCTTGACTGTATTTGTATTGGATGCCTAATAAGGTTATCCTTTACAAGCAGTCAAAAAGATGATGGATGATGTGAGGATGCATATGGCTGCTTGGAGTTGGCTTAGTGGTCAGTATCCATAATGATAGTAGCCACTCATATACCTGTCATCATCAGTCGGAAGTGTACATAGGGAAGATCTAGGTTAAACCAACAGTCCAATGATCTTTCACTATAGAGACGTTAGATGAGACGACAATGCCATTTGGTTGTTTATTATAGGGCAATGCCTTAACCCATTAGAAATTTTTTTCAACTAGTTGAGGGGTGGTTGCATGGGGCCATAACCACGTTGGGAAGAGACCAGTTGTTTAGAACTTCTGTATTATGGGCTTAGAAGTTGTCCTTTACAGATGTGGTAAATACTCAACTGAGTTCCATACAAAGTGGGCCTAAGTAGCACCACTTGTTAGCGGAACTTATAAGTATAGAAAAAGCGGTTACGTGTGAATCCTTATTGTAAAGATTGGGTGGTACATCGCAGATATCCGCAATGTAGATACTATGGGCAGTATCTAGGACCTAGGTGGTCCAAGGGCATGTAGTTACATATATATCTACTATTTGGTTGGGTTTACATAGGGAGTAAAAGAGTACCATTTATGCGTGGAGTAGACAGTATTTTAACCTAAATGAACCTAAAATAACTAAAATGGAAATAGAACAATATATGTAGTTTCATGTTTAAAGGTTTATAATCTTTTCATTCATCGTAATTTTAGTTTTGACCCCTTCCTCATAACAACCTTTAAGCTAGATAAAAGGTAAAGCCTTTTCAGCTTAGAGACGCTTGATTTAGTAAGTTTCATTTCCTTGGTAAGTATTTATTTACTATTATATTTTAATTGTTTTCGCTATGAGTTATTTATTGAGCTTTGATATACCTTCTTTGCCTATTTGCAAGATACCAAACTTTTAACTCAAAATTCAATGGATTTGGATTTTATTATTTTGCGAAAAATCCTGGTTTATTGGGATTTAGATTGTTACATTTGGTATCAGAGCTTAGGTTTAGGAATCCTAGATAGATAGTGAGTGAACTTAGTTGTATTTTTAAAATATAAATATATCATATATACCTAAATCCATAAAGAAACCCATTTTTGAAATAAATAACATATGGAAAGTTTTTGGGAAATAGTATTATACATCAAGGTTAGGATTATAGAAAATCCGATAATAGTAGGTCCTAGAGTGACCATGAAGTAGGAAATACTATAAGCTTGGTAATAAGAAGGGTGTCCATATGTTAAGTTTTTGGAATTTGGAATTATTTCAGATTTGTCGGTATGGTAGTAGTGTCATAGAAGCGGAGGTAGAAAATGGATTATGCATATATGTTGTGCATGAACAGTGCTAAAAGTAGATTATAGTGCAGAAATGGATAATCGTAGAAAAATTGATCTAAAGCGCAATTGAAGTGAGCAAATTACTATTCGAAAAATATGTCAGGTAAGGAAGTTGAGAACCCATTTTGAGTCTAGCTCCATAATTATACTTGATTTTTTTTAGGAAATTTTTAGGTTTTAAGCTTATAATCTGCAATTGTGAAATATATTTATTTAAAAGTGTAGGTTGCACAAAAATAAACTTATAATTTAAAAGCATAATTTTTTTTGAAAATATATATACATATATTTTATGGGATTAAACAAAATAAGTGAAAAGGGATGATAGAAATTTTGAAAGAAATTCCAAAAAAACACTATTATGTTGAATCAGAAAAAAATTAGAATAAAGTAGTTACTTTATAGAAGAAGGTTTAGAGTAGTGTAAATAAAGCCTTAAATGATTACATGAATTTGATATGGAAAAAACAGAAAATTTCATGAGTAGTATGGGTTATGACCTTTAATTCATTGGGATAAGAAGAATTGTAAGATGACTTTTTATGAATCGACAAGTTTGTACGCAAGTGCATTTAGTTAAAATAATAAGAAGTGGAAGAGGTATACAAAATAGAGGCAAACATTGTATCTTGTACTACCTATTTCAACAAAGAAAATGAAAGAAATAATAATAAACAGCTCCAATGTATTAAAGTGCGTAACCATTTGAAAAAAATATACTAATAGGTAGACCATAGTAAATGAATAAGAAGTAGTAAATCCTATCTGCTCCAGTTTTTAGCTTTTAAGAAGAGTTTTCAAAATGATAAATTTTGGAAAAAAGATTTAGTGGAATAAATAAACTTTTGAAAAATAATAATAAACACCAAACTAAACTTGTAAGTACGAAGTAGATGAGAATTAATACATTGGTAAGACTGTAAAGAAGATGTAATAAGAAATCCCCATAGTGTACATGGGTCCTGGGATATTAGTAAAGACTAGTAGGATTATTTTGGTATATGAGTAAGCCATAAAACTTAGGTAGTGATTGTAGACAGCTTGTAGAGTGAAATTAAGAAGGGAATGTGATAAATGGTCAACACTCAAAAGGCATGGAACAATATGCAAAGTTTAAGAAAATGGAAATTTACGAATGATATCTCCCAGGTAATTATCGTTCAAATATGAAAATAATTAAAAGAAATTTCAAATCATATAACTTTTATGAAAATGGTGGAGAGAGAGAGAGAGAGAGAGATTTCACATATATATATATATATTCAATAAAGAATGCAGGTTAATTGGAAAGTATTGGTTAATTCATACGAAAATTGGGCTTACATGTTGATCTATAATAAAAAGTAGCAGACTGAATTCAAAGAAAAGATTGAAACCTATTATATGATTTCATAGCTAAGTAAGAACTAGTCCTATTATTATATTTAGGACTTAGTTATAGGGGCTGAGGCAATAGGCAAGGCTCAGTCATAGGGATTGGGATATGAGCCCAACTAGATTTTGGATTAGCAGATAAAGACCTTCTTGGCAATAGATAGGGGCTTAAGAGGATAACGTATGAGAAGCCTTTGGGAGAGTTTTTTAGGCTGTCATGAGAGGCTTAAAATATTTCATTCACGCAGAATTGCAAGTATATCTAGGATGTTTGCATCATGTTTCGAAAACAATTTAAAAAAAGAGCATTTATATAGGTAATAATGCTTATATATTCATGTACATTCATATATTTCATGATGTGATACACTTTGCACAATAACAAGGATGGCTGTAAAACTTGAATGTAATGTAATTGGATGTGATTACGTAAGTGAATGCGAGGGATTACATGATTTTACCATGTCGAATTTCGGAACAAAATTCCAAAATGGTGGGAGAATGTAATGCCCCACATTTTTTGAAATAAATAAATAATATGTAACATACCAAAATTTTGGCAGTAATTAAATTAGTGATTTAAATAGATTCCGAAAATTGGAATTTTTGTAAATGATGGAATCCGACCGTGAAACTTGCACCAGTGTGTTCGTATAGGAATTCTGGTCAACTTTCATGTTTGGAACTTCATGAACGAAGTCCGTATGAAAAAGTTACGGACGAAATATGAAAATGGACGAAAAACAATTAATCAACAATTATATATTAATGGTAGTAAATATTACCATATCTCCCTTTGGTCCCACCATTACCAAGTCGACCCAGGAGGTCAACCATGGTGTCGATCGTTAGATCGGCCTCCCGGTTGATTTGAGCAGGTGGAGGCTAGGATTTTATATAATATAAAGTTACATCAACAGACGAATTTTTCTGGAATTACATCTAACGGTTTAGGGTCATTTCTACGCATATAAATAAAGGGCAAGACCCTTAACCTTTTTCTCATATTCTGGAAGCAGCCGCGAAGCTCTGCCATTCCTAGTTCTCCAATCTCTTCTAAATTTCTAAAATATAAACATATACAAATCAACTTAACAAAGATTGGAGAGATTGAATCTAATTTGTGAAAAAAATTTGGTTCTTCGAATAGGTAATCTTTTCCTTCTTATTTCCTAATTTTTCTTTCAAATCTACAAATTTTAATCAATATATATATCCCTTTTGTATACAAATTATAAATCTGTAAGAGTTGGAAATTATAAGCCTAAAAGTTGTGTTCAGAATTGGATTTGGATAGCTTTCAGGTGAGTGGGAAATATATTCATTGTTCAGAATATCTTATATAATTTGTTTGTGTTAAATCTGGGTTGTGTGCCTAAAATATCAAAAAAAAAGTTGTTTATATAAAATCTGAAATAATATGTGAAGTTGGATATGGATTTTTAGGCCTCTTAGTTTAATATTCTTATATTGCCCACATTTTATCTTGAATTTTTTGTGGTTAATGTAAACTCCCTGAATTTGGAAATCAGTCCCAAAATATTGTCATATGTGTAGTGTTATTATTCTAGATTCATAGGATTTGGGTGTAAATATATGATTTGTGCAGTTATGGTTTTAGAATTACAAACCTATTTGCATTTGGTATTATTTGGGGTTTTTATTTGATTGTTGTAAATTAGCCTTTTTCTCTTTTTAAATAAAAAGCCATTATTTGAAATATACAAGTAAAATAAACAAAAAGAATAGCAAGTGATGCGTAAATTCACGTATTATATACGTAGTTTACATCATCCTTTCTAAATAAAAGTACTACCTATTTCCTTGTGATTTGAAATATGCTAACATTCCTCTTTTAAATAGTTTGGGCAAAATATACAATAATTACAGTAAATAACCTTATTCTGAGATTTTGAATCTCAAAAAAGATTAAACAGTAAAAGGGTTGTTCTAGTCGTTAGTTTAGACTTGAATATAAAATAAGAATATATAATTAGTAACTATGTTAACATCGCGCTTAAAATATAAATATATAATTATTATAATCTTATCCATACAAACCGACATAAATAACGCTATTATATTATTTCTAAATAAATGTTTGTTATGTGTTTGAATTTGAATGATTTCCATTTAAACGGGAATATATATATGGTAATGTTTCCTGTAATAAATGGAAATTAATATTTGTGACCATTATAACAATAAATATGGAGTTGATTAAGGTTACAAATTAGGGAATAAATGTTGTAACCATGAATGTTTTAGGGAAATGAGTTGAATATGAAATAAATGCCAATTTGGTTACAATTTAAATGTGATTAATAGGTGTTGTGACTCCAAATAGGAAAACTAAAAATTGTAATTAACATATAAATATATATATATATATATTCATATAATAACTAATGAAATTAAATAAATATAGTAATATTTGGGAGTTACAACAACTAGAATTAGTGTAATTAAACGGGATTGATATATAAGGGTTATTGATGCTTTAAGAAATATGTTTGTTAGGGTCATTAATGGCACATAACTGTTATAATATGAATGGAATTAAAGGGGATTTAATGGGTATTAATTTCCATAGTAGATACTAAGCTCAATAAGGAAATAAATAATTAAATATCCTAGGATAAGAAGTTATAAGGAATTATCATCATCTATTTTAGTTTAATTCTAGAATTTCTTTAATCAGAAATAAGGATTGGACTTAGTAGGGTAATGATGTGAGGTCAATTTCCTTTTTTGATAGAAGTTTGCACTTTCCAACGGTCATTTACATGTATAATTGATGTGAGATATCATTAACCGTAGGAACTCATGATGATAGTTAATTGCGTAGCGATAATTATTCATAATTTTTTTTTTACTTCAAGCGTTGAGGTATTAAGTGGCTAAAGGGCCCGCCATCTTTCCGAAACAAGAAGCCAAAAAGAAATGATTCGATATCATAGCCTACTTTCGGATTAGAGGTATTAAGTAGTGGGATCCTTCTTTTTGGGTATTAAGTGACTGGATTCACCCTTCCTCATAAGGGTTGAGTCATAGGGTACGCCCTTAACAGGTATTAAGTGATCAGATATCTCCCCACAAATAAGAAGTATTAAATGGCTAATTAGGTCCAAGATCAGTAATATCTGTGATGGTTTGCTTTCTCTAGATAGTAAGTGACTGGCTTAGAGTTCGTCTTAGGATAAGGTATTAAATGTCCATGGGATAGTCTATCTTGTGGGAAGTATTAAGTGACATGGGATTATCGATTACCTAATATGGCCAGCTAGATAGTAACATAGGGGTTTACCCAGGGAATGGCATAAATGATAGTTAGTCATTTACCTATCATGTAGGTCATAAGTGACTTCGTATTATCTCCGCCTTATGCGTGATTGGGATATGCGTGAATGACGAAAGAATTAAATTAGAAGGACTTAATAGCTAGTGCATAGTAAACCACCTAATAGGTATCAGAGGAATTAATGAATTAGGATTAGTGAGAGAACATATTCGAAGTTCTTTTATATTTTCTTTACTTGAATCTAATTTATTTCAATGATGAGATAATTGTGAGCTTATTTACTTAAGATGAGTTTAAAACGACTAAGAGTTAGAAGTATTTTAAGTTTGAGTTTCTAGCCAACTATGACTTAACCCACGGTGCATTTGGCGATTTGTCGTGAAGAGCATGAAGACAATATATGGTGAATCCTATGGATTTGAACTTGGTGATTAGACGAAAAGCTAGCTACAACTGAGATAGTCACGATTTCTGGTTTTTGGTTCGTTCAGAGTTCCAGTCAATGACCTTTTCTTGGTTTTCGATTCAAGTGGGAAATTCATGTAAATATGTCATATTAGTCCGGAAATAAAAATAAGAAGTATAACCGTTTGATACTTCATTTTGAAATTCAGATATTCTTTTGTTGGAACCTATTCCTTTGAGTTCTTAGTTTTATATTCGGAAAAAACTATATTTTTAAAACTATTTTGGAAAGGAAAAGGGTTTCAAAAGTTTTAAATTATTTTATAAAATATAAGATTGTGTAAGTCGATTAGTTTTAAATCTATTCATGTTTCGGATTGTTTGGGTTTTGTATAATTTATAATAAATGACATTTTTCCGTAAAAGAAGGAATTTGGATATTTCAAGGAATATGCCTAAAATGAAAATCGTTATACATTCCTTACGTTCCTCTTTTTGGATATTTTGGGTAAGTTATGTTAATTATCACAAATAATCTTTTTTATATTTAAAATCTTGACAATTAATAAAATGGAAAGGTTGTTCCAGTCTGTAACATGAACTGAAATATAACTTAATTAAAATAATACAAGACCCATAGATTATAAATAAAATTGGACTTCAAATTTTTTTCAGAAGTTTCTCTCGATCTGACTAAAGAAAATCTTTATCCAGCTTGGGGTATTTTATTTCATAAATCATTTGATTTGTTTCTTAGCTAGGTAAGGGGGTAAATCCATTTTTATATTTTTATTACGGATTTCTAACTGAATTTATTTTAGGTATCCTTAAATTGATTGAGTGGTCGTAGCCTTTTGTTAAGACTACCTCAAATCTTTAGAGATGGTTCGGTGTTTTACCGCAGTCTAGAATATCGCCGTGATGAGGACAAGTATTTTTCGGATCGCTTTAAATCTTAATAGGTGATGTGTGACGATTAATATTTTAATTCGAACCTAATAGGGTCAAGGTTCAACCATTGTCCGAAGCTCGTTTAGCAGTTGTGAAACGACCCAAACTTCCACGTGAACGAAAGCATGGATAGAATTGAGGATAACACACAAAAGAACACAAACAGAAGAACATTTCATTGTATATTACAACAATTTCATCAGAATACAAGAATATACAGAGTATATAAACAAATAATATACATTCGATAAATATCAGAGATTCACAACTTACAATGCAGCGGAAAAATAATACAAAATACAACTGAAAAGAATATGCGGATACAGAGCTTTCCGAATATCGTTCCAGCTGTAAACCAGGTTCCTGTGAATATAAATCTGCAAAACCAAAACTACTAGCTGCCCGTGTCGAAATTAAGGGCACCCAGAGTTTAGGTTAAAACAATAAACCCCGGGTCAGTCATGTGACTGGTGTGAGAACTAAAAACAGTTATAAATCTTTATTTTAAAGTTAGGTAAATCAAGGGACCACGCCGTATAGCACGGAACGGGTTTCCTCCCAAGAATACCAGTGCATAAAACAAACAGCGCAATGCTAAATAAAGAACAATGAAGCTATTATAAGACCCAGGTCCCATCACACAATGCAACGCAAGCCGGAGGATAGGGTTTTACCTTATAATAGCCAAAGAATGCTTGATATGCTAAAATTCATCTTTTATTATTACTATAAGTGAAGAAATCAATTTCAATCATAAGTATCAATCATAGGCGGCATGAATGCCCCATACCACTATGTCGCCATATATAGGTTATACAATCAAAACCGCACGGTGTCGTATTTGGAAATTGGATTTCCGTCATGAACCAACGCAAAAGATAGTCCTTACCGACTTCGAGACTCTCTAGCCCGAGCCTCCGGAACAGCCGCAACTGCCCCTTGGAGAAATAAGGCCGGTCCACACGGAGTGGATTATAGTGCCTGAACAATGCGTTTCCCCGCCCTTTGGGGCGTAAATGAGCCAACGAATGACTCCATTGGTCCCGGATCGACCGATATAACCGAGGCGCCTCGCAACAGCAACAACCACACAGGTGAAAATAATATATATGTCAGCCAGTTTAAGCACTGACACCACCTCTAACTAGAAAGAAACGCATGTCCTCCCTGAGGTCCTCGTCCTGTTTTTGGTTCATACCGGGGTGTGAGGTTCGCGAATTAACGCTACACAAAGCTACGCCACAAAGGCCGTGCTTTGATCATCAACCACAAGACTCTGCTTTTCAACAGAAGCCTTGATCATTTGCATCTCAGCATGCCACACAGGCAATTCACGCTATGCAATCGATATCAATCACACAGAATGAAATCCGATGTCAGACACACAGTCCATACAAGTTTGTTTTGGGTCGGAACGAAACCGAAGGCACCTTGTACCTCGCATATCCATCGATCTTCAAGTACGTCTGGACGATCACCAACTGATTCCCTCCTCTTGGGTGTACAGCCCAATCAAGATCATCAGTAATTATCCAAATGATGTGAAGACCTCCGGTCTTCGACCACCGTCTTCATCTTCGACTTATCGTCGATTCAGTTATTCAGAATGGGATAAACCCGGACTTTCTGAATAACTCGCGTATATAATAAACAAGTGTTACACAAACACAACATACGCCTCATTCCAATTCATTTGTCACTAACCGTAAATTAGTAAGAGATCAATTCTCCAAATATTAACCCCGAAGGCCGAAACCAACATCAGATCAATACCCAGGAAACCATTCATCTTAACTAATCTTCAGTTAGCTGCTAAATTTCACATTTTTAGGGAAAGGTTCCCATTAATTTTATCAAAGATAAATTATTTGAATTTATTCTTTAATCTTCTTTTGAATATCAATTCAAACCAAATTATGGTTTATCCAAACTAGTCGAGGTTAACGAACCTTACCGAAGTAATCAATTGTTAAATTTCCCAACCCCATCCTATTCATCCCATGAAGTAAAACTGGTAATACTTAATATCTAACACCACGGTGTTATCGGTAAATTCAATTACCATTTCACGTTTAAATCTAATTAAAGATTTAACTATCGTCTGGAGTAAAACTGGTGGTACTCCATTCTCGATCATTTCTTGAATTTGATAATTTTAATTATCAAATTCACTTTTCAATCTATTTAAAGATTCATTAAAACTCCACTTAGTTTTAATCTTTAACTGGGTTAAAGAACCAATGTCATTTAGAACACGGTTCACGATAAACCCAAAATCGCATTTCATTCCATCAGCCTCTAACCGTAAATTAGCAAGTGAACAATTCCCTAAGTAATAACCCCGAAGGCCAAAACCAACATCAGATCAATACCCAAGAAACCATTCAACTTAACTAATCTTTAGTTAATTTCTGATTTTCTTAACTCCATTGGGTCTAAGAACAGTATTATTAAAGATACCGTTCACGACAACCCAAAATCACATTCCATTAATTGTCGGGTTAAAGAACAAATGTTATTTAAAACACCGTTCACGATAAACCCAAAAATCAATTCCAATTAAATATTATTTACTTGGTACACTTCATTATATTACATCTTTGCCATGTTTGTCCTGTAGCGCCTTCATGTTTGTGTTGTTTGGAAACTGGATTGCTTCACATCCACATTGCCACGTGTATCATTGGAGATTAAAATGGGATTGAATAATTACCAAACATGCCATTCATTTATTAATGTATTGCTGTTGTACTTTGAATAAACATCTAGAACCGACCGGTTGCAATTACAAAGCATACTGAACACGTCTTCTGTTTTGACTGACCAACTTGACCATATGAGACCGATCATTCTAGAAACTTATATACTGAATGGTGGTTCTCTAAAGACACGGCACCGATCACATTGCTTTTGTGTTTGTTTGTAACCGACCGGGCTCGGGTGCTGCCGACCGATCGGTCGTATACAATGTAACTGACCGACCCGATAGCTATAACGTGTGATCGTTTGCTTCATTAGACGGTCGGTGCATTAATTCCTGAATCGCGTTTTAATAACGGTGGTAACATTTGCCCCTCGAAGCTTGTATTTTTCGCTTGCGAGGAATGCAGGCTTCGAAATGAACCTTGCTGTTGACATATTTTTGAATTGAAATCCAGTTGCTGCTTTTGTTTGCTATAGCAGATCACATTTCGAACTCTATGCTTCATGCCACTTGTTCTGTAATTAAAATAAGCGATTGCACAATTTTGGACTTATACTCACCAACGACTGTCCATATCGATGGTGGCTTAGTTAATCATTAAAAATGATTTATAGTGAATTTCATTTTGGATTGAATAACATGTCTGCATGGAATTGTTCCACTCAACGGTTTATAACTTATCAAGTGTTATCTGCACAAATACGATATTCGAATTCAAATCCGCATTAACGCTTGAAACCAACTAATCAACTAAGATCGATTGTGGATTCCAAATGCTATCATTTTGGTGACTTATATGATGGTCGATATTTCACATTTGTGAAATTCGTATTTGAAGTTTATTTTCTGCTTCCCTCCGGAGAAGACTTGGATATCTGTGCCCCTATTTTAGGAAGTCGTTATCAGTCTTCTTCACGGGAAGTATTTTGGATTTGTGGCCCTCGCTTTGGCTAAAATCTAAAACTTGTCGTACCTTCATGAAGGACTTTGGTTAGAACCCCAATGTTTGTCGTTATCGCATCAGGTGCTTCCTGATTCTGACGATCAATCGGGTGCCCCCGAAGAGGACTTTATATGTTATGCCCTTGCTAAGGGTAGACTTCGGGTTTAGTGCCCAATAATCTTGCCATGTTTGAAATGATCAGACGTCACGTGGACTAGTTAGAGGTTCGACATTTTTCACATCTGAAATAATCAGATGTTACGCAGATGGATTGTTCATTCTTCACATCTGATCATATCAGACGCTACGCAAATGAGTTGTTCATTCTTCACATCTGATCATATCAGACGCTACGCAAATGAGTTGTTCATTCTTCACATCTGATCATATCAGACGCTACGCAAATGAGTTGTTCATTCTTCACATCTGATCATATCAGACGCTACGCAAATGAGTTGTTCGTTCTTCACATCTGATCATATCAGACGCTACGCAAATGAGTTGTTCATTCTTCACATCTGATCATATCAGATGCTACGCAAATGAGTTGAGCAGTTGTTATATCATTTCATGGGGCTCCTATCAGTTTTCTCTGTCGGATTTTCAACTTGGCAGGATGTTCGTATTTAGAAACTGGTGCTGTGAACCTCTTACTTAGGGAAGTCCCCCCTTTGATAAAAGCAACAGCCCTTGTGTTATGTTCGTCATGGCGCTTGTTCATTGTTTTAATCTTTACGACTTTCCCATTCACTTTTCAAGGCTGTGTTTTTTTCTATCTTTATAATTGTGCATGTCGATATTTAAAGCATTTGGCTCTTGAACTAGAGTTGTTGGGGTCGCGATGTTACAGGAACGAGCACTCGACAGATGGCCTGCAATATGAAATCATCTTTTAAGGAAGTTTTGATTTGACATATGATTTTGCAAGCGAGAAATTCATTTAGACAGATATGCTCTTAATCGTAGAGCTAATGTTCAGTGCATCACTTGCAGATTATTACAGACTATTTACAAGAAATTTTTGAATATAACAGAAAGTAAAATGCAAAGTAAGGCATGAACTGAAGAAGGAAATAGAGCTTGAAGTAAAACGGTGGCGATGTTGATTGCTTATTCCGAGCCATTGGGATTGGAGCTCCATTAGCGGTTATCAACTGATAATCAACCTTGGCATGATTTGAGCAGAAGCTACGTTGCTTGGTCCAGACTAGTCATTTGATGCCCCTTGATCCTGGGAAGTTGTAGAAGGATTCATGGCTTGCGGATTCTTTACATACTGCTGTAGCCTGTTTTTGCTGATCAACTCCTCAATGAGGTTCTTTAGGTGGCGACACTCATTAGTATTATGACCAGGCTGGTTGTGAAATGTGCAGAATTTTCCCGAGTTTGTCGCTTTGTCGCTTATCCTTATCGGATTTGGCTCTGCATACTCTTTGGAATTCTTTATTGCAAGATAGATATTTTCGATAGTGTCGTTCAAAGGCGTTAGCTCTGATGAGTTGAAAAGGCGAGACTTCTTATTGGACCTATTGTCGTTCCCATCGTTGGCGCGCTTCTGCCCTTGAGTGTTATTCTGATTATACTGAGCAGCAGCATTTTTGGGAGCTTCAAGAAGTGGGTTAGCATCAATAATCTGAAGAGGCACTGGACCAGTTTTGACCCGCATGTACTCCTCGGCTTTTTTATAGAATTTCTCAAGCGTACTTGGCTCTTTCATTTTGATCCATTTACCAAATTTGCTATTCTCGTCTATAGCGCTGATTAGAGACATTAAGATCATACGAGATTTGGGATTCCCTACTTCAGATACAGCATCATTAAACCTTTTGAGAAAAGCTCTGATAGATTCTCCTGAATTCTGCCTCATTGATGTAAGAGAAATGACATCCTTAGCCTTCGTAGCCTGCAACCTTAACTGCTCTTTGAATTTCAGAGTCAAATCATCAAATCGGTCGACGGATTTAGGCGGGAGTCTTGTGAACCATAACGATGCTACAATTTCTAGGTAGAGCGGAAAGCACAAGCATTTGATCTCATCCGTCGCCTTGGCTCCATTCATATGCCACTCGTATTTGTATAGGAAGTGATTCGGATCAGAATTTCCGTTATACGGCGGCAGAGTAGGATGAGTGAACTTTTTGGGGAATTCAGCCTTGCGGATCCTCTTTGTGAATGGGTTTTTGCCGAGAGAGAAGTCCCATTCCCTTTCACTATCCTTGCGAGGCATGTTGTCTTTCATGATTTGCTTTACCACATCCGTGATATATTCCTTCGAGTTGTGTTGTTCCGGAGAGCGGACCTCGATCTCTTTTCTGGATGTTCGTCGTGGCGAGCGATCACGTTTAGAGGATCTAGGTCTTTTACTTCCGCTACGGGAAGGTGCCCCCTTGACGGGACTCGCAACTCATCGATTATTTCGATCGGAGTGGTTTATAGCATTCAACTTTGAGTCTTCGACATTAGCGTTGTCTTCGCCAAAAAATCCTTCTAAGTTGTCATTATGAGGATCGGAGGATGACGAGTTTGCATTCTCTTCAAGGTTGACATGGATTTCCGGAGGAGGAGCGGGATTTGCTTGAGTGTTTAGGAGAGCGCTCACTTTATCCATCAAGGCTTGATTAGCATCAACAAGAGTTTTGTTAGCATTACTTAAAGCTTTGTTGGAGGTTTCCATACGTTAACTCAAGTTAGCGACGGCGGCGTCTAATTCGGCTTTAGTCACTCCAGCTCTGGACATTGAATTTTCTCCACCTTCAAATCGGTTGGGGAGTGGAGTAGTTTCGTTCTTAGCAACATTGTCGTTTTCTCCAATGACATTGCTAGTGGTCTTCTTGGATTTGGCCGTGATCTCAGACAAGGTCTTGAATTTTGATGAGAATTCGTCGATTGGCCTAGATCTTAGATTTGTGGAATCTATAGTAGAAGTAGGCTTAAAACTTCAAGGCGAAGGTAGGAGATGCGAACGCGGCCCCATGGTGGGTGCCAAATGTTTGCGTCAAAAATGACACAAACACCAAATGGTGCAAATGTGCACTTCACCGATTCGGTAAGATTAAAATGTAGAACCGCGATCACAAAAATAAAAGAATAAAAGTAAGAACACAAAGAGATTTTTATAGTGGTTCGATTCAATATGAATCTACGTCCACTTTAGAACCCATTCTCATTATGATATCTCTTTTTACAATATGAATGAACTCTCTTTTACATTCGTTTTCCCTTTTTCTCCTCTTTTTACTCTCTTTTAGGATCTAATTCCACATGAATTCGGCTAGGAATTGATAGGATCTTTTGCTTTATGGTGATAGATGTATAAATCTTTGTTCACATGAGCGATTGAGTGATCTTCATAAATTCCTTAAAGGTTTAGTTGTAGATCTAGGCTAGAGAGAGATTGGAGATCCTTTGAATGTGTTGGAGAGACTTTTCATGATATATGAAGGAGATCCATGGAGCTTTGATCCGATTGAATGTAGCTTTAATGATCATATGAATGGATTTGATTCTAATGAAGTTGGAGAAGTTTTGTTAGATCCATGGAAGCCATTAATGAAGCTTGAAATGGAGCTTGGAGGTTGAAGAAATGATTTGGCGGCCTTTCGGGGTGAAGAAAATCGCTCCCCTTAAAGTGGGGTTGGACCTCTATTTGTAGGTGTCGAGCAAATGAGGAGAAAGCCAAAAATATGTAGTGCAGGGAACCAGTCGGTCCTTAAAATATTTACAGATTTTCCACTGAGTAGAGCTGTGTACAGCTGGAAAAGGGTACCGGTCGGTCTTGTACCGATCGGTCGGTCCATGTATATTTGAACACCGATCGATCTTCAGTTTTATACCGATCGGTATACATATTTGGAACATGACCGATCAGTGTACAAATGAAGCCGCTCATTATATTACATCTTTGCCATGTTTGTCCTGTAGCGCCTTCATGTTTGTGTTGTTTGGAAACTGGATTGCTTTACATCCACATTGCCACGTGTATCATTGGAGATTAAAATGGGATTGAATAATTACCAAACATGCCATTCATTTATTAATGTGTTGCCGTTGTACTTTGAATAAACATCTAGAACCGACTGGTTGCAATTACAAAGCATACTGAACACGTCTTCTGTTTTGACTGACCATCTTGTCTATATGAGACCGATCGGTCTAGAAACTTATATACTGAATGGTGGTTCTCCAAAGACACGGCACCAATCACATTGCTTTTGTGTTTGTTTGTAACCGACCGGGCTCGAGTGTTGCCGACCGATCGGTCGTATACAATGTAACTGACCGACCCGATAGCTATAACGCGCGATCGTTCTCTTCATTAGACGGTCGGTGCATTAATTCCTGAACCGCATTTTAATAACGGTGGTAACATAAGGTTTATAAAACTAGTCGGGATTAACGCCTTACCGAAGTAATCATTTATTTTAGTAATCCAATCCCAACCTATTCATCCCATGGATTAAAACTGGAGGTACTCCATATCTAACATCCAAGGTGTTATCGGTAATTTAATACCTTTCAACGCTTCAAATCTAATTAAAGATTTAACTATCGCGTGGAGTAAAACTGGTGGTACTCCATTCTCGATCTTTTCTGAATTTGATAAATTTATTTATCTCATTCTCCTTTCAATCTAATTAAAGATTCATTAAAACTCTCAGTTTTAATCTTCGAAATCATTACTTAATGATTATTCACTTTTAGGAAATCAATCCTGCCTTTACTTGGGTTAAAGAACAAGTATCATTTAAAACACCATTCATGATAAACCCAAAATCATATTCCATATCATATGGAATCTCCATAGAAATACGATCAGTCGTAATCAATATGAATGTCCATGTCCGACTAGTAATATACATGGAATAATGGCGAAGACTTTTAAATTCCAAATATATTAACGGTCTTCCTTCATAGTCCTCATCTCGATTATTATTGAATCGAATTCTACTCAATTCCAATTTAATGTATTAAATTGGAAAACTCTTCTTTGGAAAATTTCCTTAAATCTTATTAAAAAGATTTATAAATTCCAAATCATATTTCACTATTAATTGGGTTAAAGAACTAATGTTGTTTAAAACATAGTTCACAATAAACCCAAAATCAACTTCCACTAAATTCCAATTATTTTTATTAACTGGAAAATCTCTTTAAATCTTAATTAAAAGATTCATTCTTTTCTCAACTGGGTTTAAGAACGGTATTATTTAAGATACCATTCACAACAAACCCAAAATCCAATTTGATATTAAACATAAGATCCTGATTAGAAATTATATCGACTTATATTCAATATCAAATTCTGAAACCAACAGATATCATATCGGGAATAATGATATCGATATCTTCCAAATTCCCATAACAATATCCGTATAATCACGGAATCCAATACTGGAAAATACGAAGATAATTTCCATTCAAATCCCTTCCAATATTTTCATTGGAAATCATTCCGGTTATATTAAAACCATTTCTCATTCTTTTATTTCTTTATAAAAGAAAATAAATCACTTATTCTGATAAAAATATCTTTTATCTTCATAGCTTGGAATATTTCATCCAAAACCATTTCAAATCGTTTATTATGATTTTACATAAATTTTTCCCTATTTTAATTGTTTAAAAATAGGCCTATTTAATTAAATGACGTTTCAGGTCATTTAATGGCACTAGCGCTGTTTTTTATTCTTTGAATTTGACATTTCTCAAAATCCAGCCGTTAGATTTCAAATCTCATATACTCGTTTGAAAGCTCTTTTCGATACGAACCCGTAGGTTCCGTTTTCAGAAGAATCCGACAGTCAGATCTTCCGCAATGTCAAGTCGAAGTCAATGTTCGAAATTCACGAACGGGCGCTGCGCGAAACGTTCTATTCGAGCCATTATATATATATATAATATATATCGATGATTTCCATTTATAACGTATTTTATAAACGTTATAAATTCGATTTAAAAACGATTCCAACTTGCATTTTTTTAAAAATTGAATTTTCCATATCATTATCATATTAAAATGATAATCTATTCAAAATATTTTATTTTGAAATCCAATTCATTTCCATATTCATTATAAAATGAATAAAATCGATATAAAAATCCGTTCGAGTTAAAATGGCGATTTCTACCTAACTCGGCTTAATATATTTAAATATCTTCGTGTCCATCCAAAATCGGACATCAAAATCAGATTTTTATATTTTCGTGTCCATCCAAAATCGAACATTGAAATCGTTCTTTCCAAACTGGAATGAGACCCAATCAATTAGCATATAATTTTAGTTATATGGATTTCATACATCGCATGCATTCAATAACGATGATTAATAATCATCAAACATCCAAACAACCAAAGTGCACTCTACAACAGTATAAGCATTAAATAAGTGAATAACGCTTACAACAGTATGTAAATCCATCGATTGACATACTACTAATCACAAGGGATATGTGTGGCCAGAATATCATCCCAAGACCCGTGTAGGGTTTCAACCGTCAAACAATAATAATTATTTGTGCACTAGGGTGATGTGTAAAAATTATCGTCCCAATCGATATCACATGAATAGGTGAATCATAAACAAGTCATCCGACTTGTAAATGGGTGTGTATTAGTATTTTTAACTGCAGTATAACATTTTCCTAACACGTTATGTTTATAAAAATCAATCTTTTTATTTTACATACATAAGCTAAAAATCATATTTTTACTTCTAATAATTTTTCTATCATATTTTAGAAAATTTTGGCAGCATAACGGCGCGATACTAGAACCGAAATATGGTCTAGCCCTATCCCTCGCCTAATAATGGCTCGCACCATATACTAACCTAATCTAATCAAATCAATTCCCATCTCAAGTCAAACTCAACCTATTTCTTAATTGGGTTGCCAAACCCTATTACACAATAATCACTCAATCAAATAATCAACCAAACATCCATGGTCTATACAGAAAGTAGTGTCGGGGGCTACTAAGACCCGTCTGCAACCTAAGTTTATAATAACTTAAATTAAAAAGATTTGAGTGAGAAATGTTCTCACATTGGGATCTACTCTTCCTAAAATTGTAGAGAGCTCCAAACTCTTTCCGGTCACTTCTAGAATGTAGAATACGTCATCACGAGTCCAATGCCTCTGGTTTCACTGGATTTCGATTTCGTTTCAAAAAGATATGATTTTTATAAATAAATATAAGTTTGCAACGCTTTTAAGTGTTATTAATCTTAAAAATTTAAAACAGCCGTTACCTTCCAGATTTCTTCAAATCTAGGTTTCAATTTTTCGTGAAATCAGAGAAGCTTGGCCTAGATCGGATTTCTCTGCGTCGTAGAGCTTGGAGAGAGCTTCTCGTCGGTGGTGGAGGCGCCTAGTTCGACGGCAGCAGGCGGGCACGGCGGCGGTCGATAGCGGCGAACTTTGGAGGCTCAGATCTCTCCAAATACACAACGAAAAAAATCCAAACTTGGTATGGATTTGAAGCTCTCGAGATTCTCTACAAAATTCTCTAAAGAAGCCTTGAATTTTATTGAGTGTGGAGTGAGAAATCGGAGCAGGAATTTTCCAACTCTTTCCGTCGTTCGATTTGGGGTTATGGGGAGAGAGAAAGTGGATTTTAAAATGAATTATAATTTTAGAAATTCCTGATTGGTCCATGTATATATAAATTCCAAAAATAGTGTTTTCTCATCCGAACTCCAAATCAGACCCAACGACTGTCACCTCTGATAAACACCCCCATTCCAAACACAATGGGATATGTTTCGTAAGCCAGTTCAGTTTTTTTTAACTGCTTTTATCAAAATTAAAATATGAATTAATATAACGGTCATTATTGAATTCAACATACATTTTAATTTGCCAGGGCCACATACTGATTCCAATAATTACGAATTTTGGAATCTCGCTATGTTTTGACGATACGGTCCCATAGGAAAAGGTTTTGTCAAATTCCGAGTCCGTTTGCAAAATGGCCTTTTTCCAGTCGATTAAATTTACAACTGAAAGTGCAGGTGCCTTTAAGAGTGCCCCGCTCACATATTAGCTCCAAAAATTATGAAAATTGGAACCTAACCATAATTTGACATTTCAGATCCATAGAAAGTGGTTTCGTCTAATTCGGAAGTCGTTTGCAAAATTCCCATTTTTAAGGGCTTACATAATTAAAATATATATTAAAATATATATATAATCTCATAGCGACTTTTCGTCCAATATTTCTTGTTTCGTCCAATTCTGACTTATATTGAATTCTGTACATTCAAGTGAAATTCAAAATCGAATTTTCAAACTACCACGCCATTTCAGGCTCGTAATATATAAATTTTAAATTTATAAGTTCTAACTTCGTTTAAAATAAATTTTTAGTCATTATTATTTAAAATATTCATTTTAAATATTCAAAATCCATGAAAATAGCTTAAATAAAAATTTTAAATTGGTTCTGAAATTCTGGGTTATTACAACGACCCGACCCCATCACAAGAACAGAAGGCAAAGACCCATTCAAACTCCATAATCACCACAAGTCGAAGACTATGGATCCAATGACACGTGTGGATAACGGTTGCTATGACCAATCTCCACTCGCTTAAGAATCGCTCCGAGATTTTCGGGATGAGTGCCACATCATCCCGCGAACCGCCTTCATATATTTTCTATAAATAGCCCAAGACTTGTCATATTTTGGGGATCTTTTGGCACTCAAGAGTTCTTAGTCCACCATTATCATACTACTTCCAGAAATATTTAGATATAACTCCAAATTGCTCAGTTTATTTAAGAAATATTGAGTGAATTATTATTGTAGAAGTGAGATTGAGTGGAAATTGTGATTGTACTTGCATTCAATCTTATAATCAAGATCATATAAAGTGGACGTAGGCTCATTAATGTCGAACCACTATAAATCTCGTGTGTTTACTGCATTTTATTTCATTTCTAGTTATAATTCTCAATGAATTCAAGTAATTTAGGTGTTTGAACCACTTTTTGATCTAATAGAAGGTAGGAGATGGTTGCAACACAAATGCACCGTGCACTCATATAGAAATTATATGCATGTTAGGAAGTGTTGCATACATCCGGCATCAGTTATTACACATACAAGCTAGGACTTAGCTCATTTTAGCAAGTCTGCAATGCATAACCACTATGAGTTATGGATGTTTATAAAATAACATGGGTGTATAACATGATTGTTTAGAGCGAGTTGTGTTTTTTCTCCCTCGGAAAGATTTCGGGATGAAATCTCTTTTAAGGGGGAAGAATGTAACACCCCATGAAAATATACTCTAAATAGACATAGATAATTAAATTAAGTATAAAAAAATAAAATATTAATAAAATATTAATGGGATGAAAATAAGAATTTCGAAAAATTGAGAATTGGGCCATAGAAATATTACTATTGCACTCATGGCAAGAATCTGATGCGTTTGCATATGTTATTTGTTGAAAACAGAGTTCGTATGAAGAAATTATTATTAAAACAAGTTATTTGTAAATAGTTTACACACAACATTTGAAATTCAAACTGTATAAATAAATATATAGAATATAATTATATTATTAATTGGCATGAAAAGAATATTCCATGATAATTTGAATTGTGTGTGTGTGTATATATATATATATACATGTAGAAAGGGACAAGAATATCCAACTTAAAGAAGGTAATCAATCTAATTTAATACTATAATTAGTATTGAAGAAACGCTCAAAGAAACAAATTCTCTGGCTTGATCCCTGAAGGGGGCCGACCGCCCCCATAAGAGGGGTGTCGACCTTAGGGGTCGACTGCCCTAAAGGAAAACGGGCAATGAAGGCTAGTGTTTATAGGGACTTATATATATAAATTGTAAACAATGAACCAGATTAAATCTAATTGATCTAACGGTTTGTATACACACTTGCAACTATATATACCTCTTACCTAGCCTCTCCCCAGCCCTAATCTAGTTTCTTCTTATGTCTCCATTCTTCCATTGGAATTCCGAAGAAAAGCTTTGGTTTTCTTCTGTTTCCTAAATCTATATTTATTTTCTCCTCTATTCTAATTTATGATTAGGTTTAGATTTTTTGTTCTGGAATTCAAAGATTTATATAAAAGATTTTAATCCCTTGATTTGTATATATAGATTAATAAGAATTGGAGAACATTTTGTACGAAGGAATGGATCCAAAAGAAAACACTATTCAGATTTCTACTATTTTATCCTTCTCAGCACTGTGAGTGGAAATGACATCAGTTTGCTTTTCTCTTTTTTTTGTAGTGTAAATTTGGATCTATATGCCTAAGAGAATTTGGATCTGAGCGAAAATATAATATTAAACATCCTCTAAATTGCTTATATTTTAATTGTTCGTAGAAATGTTCGATCTATTGTATTTATGGTTTTGGGCTATTATACTGATAAAAAAGGACATGATGCTTGTATGTAATTGTCTATATTGTTTGGATTCCTTTTTGTTCCATTTCATGTAAATTCATATGTTTGTTTTTATGTAAAAGGTTAAGATTTGGATAGATTTAGAGCATTCAAATGTATTATTTACAATATATCTAAATATTAAGGTTTTGCGTATAAATTAAAGAGAGGAATCTATTCAAAATAGGAGTTATAAACATGTATGTATATTTGATGTATAAAGTTATGTTTATCTTTTATTAATACAATAATCAAAACATGGTTACAATTTAATATGTTGCTATGATTGTTTTTCGCATTTTATTGTCATATGTTAATATGTACATTTATGATGCGGTTGAGGAAAATATGGGAAAATAACTTGTACACCTTTAGGAATTTAATAGTGATTGACATTTCAAATACGTGGTAAGGACGCTAATCTCGTTCGCTAAATTTATGTCTATATTTACATATATATTTGTTTATAACATAGTCAACGTATATAAATGCACATTTAGTGCAATATAAATACGATTAAATTAGGAATATAATTTAAATGTTCCCATAGGATTTGAATGCTTGTATGTGTGTGAGTTAATTGCTTAATTTATGTTAATGACACATGGATACGAGGTTAACTGTTACATGTTGTAAAAGTCTGGCCGGAACCGACCGGCATATCTAACGTCTACAAGTGAATTTGGTTAATGTGAAAGGTCTAGGTTCCATGGGCCATTATAATTAGTATGCTATTATGCGAGGTTAGGCCCAACTTGTAGTAGAAGTCTTCCCAGAACCATCCGCAAATCCAGCATCTACAAGTACTAGGCCTAATGTGAGATATTTAGTGTGCATATATATATATATATATAGAGAGAGAGAGAGAGAGTGTGTGTGTGTGTGTGTGTGCGAAGTATGACTGGTTGGGAAAAAGATATTAAGTGGTTGACTAATCTCTTATTGGGTATTAAGTGGTTAGGACTAGGTTTGTTCCTAAGGTTCACTCTTTGGTTCAGAATCTAAGTCATTAGGCCCATGCTTGAGAAATAAATGGTTGTTCGGTCCGCCTTTCTCCCATAAGGTATTAAATGGTCATAATAGACGATAACGTGTGTAGGGGTATTTCTCCAAGTAATATCTTCTTCTTATCTAAGGGGCTAGTGTGGGTTGACCAAGGGATGAATTATGTATACATGGCCTAAGGAACCACCGTCTAAGGGAAGTATTAAGTAGCTTGGAGTTCACCCATAGGGATAACTAGGTACTAACAAGAGGGTTCGCCAGAGGGGTTCTTCCTATAAGAAGCCATGTTCCTGACCATAGCTTGGTATTAAGTAGCCATTACTATTTCTCTCCCTACGAGAGAGTTATCACTTATAATGTATTAGCATTAGAATGGGGTCTTAAGCGGCATGGGGTCCGCCATTGGGTATTAAGTGACTAGAGAGATGTACACCCTAAATAAATATGGTATTAAGTGACCGTAGGAGATGTTCTCCCTTGATTTAGTTTTGGGGTATTAAGTGACTCTTAGGACGTCTGTCCTATATGATTGCCTTGTGTGTTTGTTGCATAGACATATCTTGAAGAATTTATACTGCCAAATATAAGAGATAGCTATTCCTAAAAACTTATGTGATTTTCATTCACTAGAACTTTATGTTTCGACCTCCCTCCTCTTATTATATAAACAGGACAATATGTGGGAATGCTTGGATCAGTGATACCTTGGAGATGGAGCCCGACGATGGAGGATCCATATCTATTAGGCATTATTTATGGTAGTATTATTATATTGAGATAATTAATGTTGATGCACCTATTATTGCATGAGACCCTTGTAAACGAAATTTATGACGGTTTTAATTAAATGTACGTCTATTTTAAGTTATTATATTTTATCCATTCCACTGTGTGAGATTTTGAATTCGATTTAGTATGCTTTGTTATATCTGTTATACCATTTCCTTATAGGAACCAACGATCCGTTTAGAATGGCTCAAAATTTCGATTGGACTTTCTGGTCGAAATTTAGGCCCTTCCGGGCGGGTTGTTACATATATTCAAGAGTTTATTTCATCAATTCCCAATCATGTTTACTGTATCTTATGATTTTTAGTTTGCATATGTTACTATAAAACAATCTATATGTACTATAAGGCTTTCTCAAGTCAATAAGTTGTTGCCTTGTCCCCAAATCTTCATTACAAATGCTCAAATTCATCCCAAAGGTGATTAGTATAAAACATTCAAGCTGAAAAAGTGATCATGTTGAAATATAGATGTTTGGATTGAATTTGAGATACCATAAACTCGATTTTTAAATTTTCGTTAGTTTACAGTTAAAAAAGTGTTTCTATCCAATTTTGAGAGCATGTATCTCTTTCATTCTATAATGACGCCTTGTCATTCTTTTTTTGGCTTGTAGTTTTCTTGTTGAATTTGAGATATGTAGAATTTCATAACTTTGCTTGGCCTGAAACATGGCCAAATATTGATCAGAAAATGAATTTGAGGCATGCAGACACCAACTGGAAATCACGTCCAGGTGGGTCGACCATACCCTATCAAGGGTCGAGCTAAGCCAAGTTAGGTTTGACCTAACTTGTTGAATTCATCAATTATGACATCCCCTGTATTTTCAAAATTTCGAGTTGTTTTTCTAAGTTCCGATGCATTCTTTTTTATTCGTTCTTTTTGATTTCTTTGATGTTGTGTAGCTTGATGAACGGATTCATTTAGGCTTATTCAAAACCTATATTATAGTAAATATATACCTCGAAATGAAGTGATTTCATATATTTTGTTGTTGTTCATTTGTTTCTTTTTTTATGATATTTCTTACATTGTGCACGCTTTTGTAAGTTGTTTTCAAAAGAAACTCTAATATGTAAATAACTATCATTTGAGATAGGGTATTTAAAATTATTTTGAAACCTTGTTTTCGTAATGCATATTTAATATACAAATTGCATGTTTTTGCACTCTTCGACAGAATGAGGAAGTGACCTAAACGATATAACAAAACACGTAGTATGGGACACACAGGTTAATTATTTCGGTTATTTTTGGACTTGTTCGATTTAAGTTGTTTTTCCAGCGTTAAGCAGGCTAACTTATAGTGATCGATAAGTGAAAACATGGGTATGAGACATATTGTTATTACTATTTGGATTATCGTTTGGGAGTTTGTGACACATTCTGTTGTTGTTATTGTCGATACTTGGACTGTTAGGTCATATATATATTGCATACCAATTTTCATATATATATATATATATATATATATATATGAAATTGGGTATCATCTTTTCATTTCATCAAAAGAAAATATAAAATTTATTTACATAAAAAAAGAAAAAACACAAATCCCTCTCGTAGGCCCATAAGCCTAAAACATTTAAAATGTCCTAAGTCTCTTGTATACCGTTATCCACGGTCATTCAATTCGATACACCATTGGTGAAGCAGTGTCAAGTTTCTTGAAGAACGCTCTGAAATGGGTTCATTGTTGCAAACCACGTGAACTATTTCCTTTTCAATCTGCTTTGCTTTAACTGTGTAATGTGTCTTGTGATTAAAAAATATCCACTCGCATCTTACATGCCAAATGAAGCAATTAGATGTAGTGAGAGCTCCAACAGCTAAATCTCTAAATTGATCCTTCTTCTTGAATTTGTGGTGACCCCAAATCGAACTAGCCTCCCTCTTATATTCAGTCGATCACATGCTGCTAGACAAGAACAAATGTCATACTTTGCTATTTTTGTTGTGCCAAATAACCGAGTATACTAGCTTGGACCGACCTTTCTTCCTTGTTGTTTCCCATACCTTTGTTATATTGAAATCATTGCCATCACACCATTCATAATAATCTGACAATTCAGTAGGATGAACTGCCACATTTTTGATCTCATCCACCACCTCTTGCATCGTAGGATGAAGTGATGGATGGAGGACATTAGATTGGATGATAAGATCCACAATATCATTATCACTTCTTATAGCCTGAAATCTATTGATTCCAAGCAAATCGATGAGGTATTTACAATTTATCCAAGGTTCAAACCATAGTGAGGTTTGATGGCCATTTTCTATCGCCTTGTTCATATATTGCTTTTAACTCGTCCTTAGTCTCATCATGCTTTTCCATGTGGTGGAAGCATTATTATCAATTTCCATCAACCAAAAATGCTTACCACTACAATATACTCTAGTCATCCATTTACACCTGAGGCTGTCTTCAGTTAAAAAGTTCCATAAGAGCTTAAGGTAGCATGCTTTTTTTAGGTCTGAAAATAGTCGTATGCCAATCCCTCCTTCTAGTTTGGGTTTGCATAATGTAGTCCAAGAGACTTTGTGCTTTGATCAACCCTAAAAAAAAATCTACACAAATTGATTGAATTTTGTCTAGAATATATTCCGGTATTTGATGGACAAATAGCCAGTAAAGAACAATGGGAGCAATGTTCATATCTCCCCGAGTAGCTAAGGAAGTTAGACTGGCATGCCTGAGTTTTCATTTGAATTCGATGTATCAGAGCTTGACATTCCGAATAATGGAGGTAGTTTGAGGAGAGAGGCACGCCTAGATATTTAATAGGTAAAGTTCCTTCCTCAATCCCAAAATATTTTTAATTGTCGTAAAATTGCTTGACCAAAAACTGTAGTTTTATCAACATTAACACTTAACAGTGACGCCAACATAAAGTTTAATTTTTGGAAAATTCCTTTTAAAGAAAATGTAGAAGACAGAGTAGCTTTGCTAAAAATAAGAAGATCATCTACATAGAGCAAATGGGTAATAAGGGGATGAAAGTTGAAAATCAAAGTGAAAAGCTACGGTTCAGTGGCTTCTTGCATAAGATAGGAGAAATAATGCATTGCAATGGCGAATAAGTAAGGGGATAGTAGATCACCTTGTCGAATTCCCCGAGAAGAATGTATGAATCCTTTGGGTAGACCCTGGAATAAGGTGGGCAAAGTAGGAGAGGATATACATTCATATATTAAGTTTGTGAAGTGAGTTGGAAAACCCATGCCGGACATGAAGTAGCATATAGATTCTCGACTGATCAAATCATAAGCTTTTTGCAGATCTACTTTAACATAAAATCTCTACACTCCTTTCTTCTTGAAATCTTTAATTATTATTTGTGCTAGAAGGATATTATCACCAACATTACGACCTTTAATGAATGTACATTGATTTTCTGAGATAATATATGGTAGGAAATGTTTAAGCATGTTACACAAAACCTTGAAAAAATATTGTAAAACATACTGCAACATGAAATTGGTCGAAAATGGGACATAGAAGTAGGCTTATATGTTTTGGTTATTAGAGTGATGAAAGTGTGATTAGAGCCTTTTGGCAATTTGCATGAGTGAAAATATCCCACATTGCTAACAAGTCATGTTGTATTGTATCCCAGTATAACTTCATGAATTTGGCATTGAAGCCATCTTGACCAGAGTTGGAGTCATCGTGCATGGAGAAAACAACTTGTTTAACTTCAGTCATGCTAATCTCTTCCATCGGGTACATTATCCCTTGTGCATTGATTAAAGTAATAGTTTGAAATTGGGGAAACTGATTAATAGGGTCATCATTAAATAGAGAAGTAAAATAAGAAATAGCCTACTGTTCTATCTGATCTGGTTTATGTAACAAGTTTCCATTGGAATTGATAAAAGCTTTGATATTATTTTTGAAATCTCTTAGTTGACATTTTGGAATAAAAAAATTCGAATTCATATAACCTTGTTGAAGCCATGACACTTTACTTTGTTTTCTTGAACTCCAGTATTTAATGTTGTTCTTCATCTGCGTATCCTGTCTAGCTTGCAACATTTCATCATAAAGAAAGATATCTTTTGGATTTTGACCTACTGCTATCACCAGAAAGTGAAGCATTTTCTCAGCTACTTGCAGGTCTGTATCTATTCAACTCCTTATTTTATTCCATTTCTTCAATTCTGCTTTGCATGCTGCAAGTTTATGTTGAAATTGATAATCATGAGACCCTCAAGTAGTAGCTAGCCAGCCCTTATATACACATTCAGCTTAACCACCATACATAGGGCATTCATTATTAAATCTAAAGGGGAATCCTTTAGGTTGAGTGGTAGGCACAAGATCTAGAACAAATGGGTTGTGGTCACTTGAATGCTGTAAAAAAGAGAGAGCCTTCATATTAATGAATTTCTGCATATGTATACTGTTAACCAAAACCTTATCAATATGGGTTGCCATGCCTCATCTTCTCTATGTGAAATTAAAACCAAGAGGTTAAATTTCCATTAAACCAGTTTGTAGCAGGCAGTTTTGGAAGGCACGTGGATATTGAAATGGAATTGGCAGGATCCTTTTTTTATCTAGTGGAGAGGTAGCGTTATTAGAATCACCCATCAGAACCCATAAAGTGATAATGTTGCTTGATTCAGATATGAGTGATTTCCAGAGTTGTTGTCGATCTTGAAAGCAATTGCTTCCATAAATCACTGAAATTGTCATTGGTAGACCTCCCTGGTTGCCTGCAGAAAATGTCATTTGTTGAGATGATGAAAAAAGTAGTTGGACTTCCCACACATCAAAGTCCCATTTAACCAATATTCTTCCAATGCAGCTATCAGAATTATTTGTCATATATTTGCAGTGGGGTAGTTTAGAAATAAAAGACTGTAAGTTAGAATAACTTAATTTATTCTCGACCAAACCAACAATAGTTGGTTTGAGTTGTGTTAGGAATTTGAATACGTCACAAATACGTTGTGGCGAATTCATTCCCTAATTGTTCCATGTCATTAAAGTCATTTAATTAGGGAGGAGCTCTACAATTTTCTTTTAGGCGGACCAGTTGATGTATTTAGCTTTTTGGTGTGACGCATGTAGGTTGGATTTTTATCAACAAACTTGGAAACATCTACATCGTCTTCTTTTATGATTTGGGCCTCTTCAGAAATTGCATTTGCAATATACTCAAAGGAATCTTACTCTATATCAGTGGGAAGGTCATTGTTAAGGAATGGAAGATCATCTTCTTCTGAAATATTTGAGTACTGTTCTTGACCCGGAGTAGAGTGAGAAGATGGTGATACATTCTCAGTTACATTATCGGATTGTGTTGTGGTTCAGGAGCATGGAAATTTGATGATGAGGTAGTTGCAACATTTTGTTTAGGCATCCATACAGGGGCTTCATACACAAATGTTTTTTGCTCAAAAATAAGGCATTTATCACATTTACGTGGAATATATTCGCATTCAACAAGAACTTCATGCATTTTTCCATTGTAAAGTAGAATCGGGATTTTTTCCTTTAGTTCAGATTTAATCAATACAGATTTTCACACGAGCATATTTGGTAAAAAAATTCTTTGTGGTTCTACATCTACTAGAAGTGATTTTCCTAAAAAATTGGCAATCATAGATAAAGCATCATTATTCCACATTTCCATCTGTAAATTGAACAATTTAACCCATACTTGCACTTCAGCATTGAATTTTGAGAAATCATAACCAAGCGACCATATATCAATCAACAACAATTTTCCAAAATACGAATATGTCGAAGACTCACTTATTCTGCCAAAATCTAGTACCAATTCAAATTGAACTGTGAAATGATATGATGGGTCAATATGAATTGGAACTGGCCAACAGGTTTCCAAACCTTTTCTATGTAATCCTTCAATTTAGCATAAGAAATGCGGAATTCAATTGGATGAAGGATGATTGTGTCCTTCCATAAATTTGCTGAATGTTTGAAAAATTTTCTAGAAGGAATACATGAGTTTATGATGGCTTGATGAAGTTAAAATGACGGTTTGGCAACCATTAAGTGGAGGGTGACTAAACTGGGTTAACATATGAGGATGGGGAACTACGCGCTGCAGTTAGTTGAGGAGCGGTTGTCAATGGTGGTGGTTCAGGCGGTTTTGGGCATGGAGATGGTGGGTAGTTAACGAACAAGGATTTCGCCATTTTTCATTTGAAATTTTATAAACAAACTTGGAAACATATATATAAGGCTATTAGGATAATCACGGATTGTCGGGTTCTATTTGAGGCTAGGGCTACTTATTGGACTATTGGATCCTTTCTACGCATATAGCCATTTGGCTAATCTGTGGACTATTGAGTCATATCCTTACATTGTTGCTTTTCTAGATTTCATTACATTGATTTCTAGAATTTAGATGATCTATGAATGGTTTCACCATGGTTGTTATTGTAGTTGCTTACATAATCTAGGCGTTATCATATTGTTTACTTATATATGGTGGTTTCATTCAAGTTGATTTGAACTCCTGAATGAGTTCTACATGTTGTTTTGTTGATTTCTATCTTGTTTCAGTGAGTTATATAATTAGATACCATTAGCCTAGCCTTTGCGCTTAGAAATTTATTATTAATGGAAATCCTACACCTTATGTTAATTAATTAAACCTTGCTCATATAATATGCGACATTGAGAATTCGTGTTATCACTTCTTGTTGACACGCTTTTTTGTCGAAGTTGTCACACGTCAAGATAGACATAGGAAAACGCAAAGCGATTCAATCGAAGTCGCGATGCATTCGAAAAAGGATTTGATGTGTGTCTATCGATGCGCTTTTTTGTTAAAGCTGTCACGTGTCCAGACACTGGTTAGCAACGTATTAGGCGTCAGCACCTTCATCAGCAAACATCGCACTGCAACTCTTGTATAAGGCGAACAGTCAGCTGAGCCGAAGGCGAGGCGTCATCCGAGTCGAAGGCGTGGCGTCATCCGAGTAGAAGGCGATCCGTCACAAGGTCCGGGCGCAGCGTCGGTGAGGGTCAGGGGCCCCACAGTCCCGGTGGCGATCGACCTACGAATCCACGAAAACTCGAATTTCTTTATTTCGTGTTCAGAAACTTCGACCCCTAAAACGACAAGATTTCGATACCAAGAATCTCGGCCCTCTTCTCTTCATCTTTCTCGTATCCCCTGGAGGGGAACGAAATTCGTACGAATTTCTTGTTTTGTGGCTAAGTTAGGGGTCCAAAATCTTGGCTTGTGGTCCCTACTTTCTACCTACTTCCACCTACCCTCCCTTCTATAAATACCCTTAAGCCTTGGCCTTCATTTGGATCTTTTTCCCTTGGAATTTTTGGACCTAGAGAGCTCCAAAAGCATCATTAATGGCTTCCATCATCCTTCCCAAGGCTATTGGAGATATCTTGGATAAATTAAACATTACATACACGTTTTCCTTCACATGTTGGACATTTACAAAGATAATTATGCTACTTTTGTCCTGTTGTGGACTTCATGGACATGAATGCTAACCTTAGACATAGTTGACCAAGTCAACACTTCTCAACAAAGAAGAAGAAGGGTGTTTTAGTCAAAGTTTAGAATTAACATACATTTTGATATTCTATTATAACACTTTGCACTTGAATATCGTCGAAACTTGTACAACTTTGTAGCCGACAAATATATGATGAATGATGACTATAAAGTGGACGTAGGCGTTAGTGCCGAACCACTGTAAAATCTTTTTCTCTTGCATTTACTTTATTACACTTTGGAATACTGTGTTACTAACGTAATTGCATACACATTGGGTGTTGGCATTGGGTAAACGACGATTTTCCATGTCGACACTTCTCTTTTGAGATATTAGCCGCTTGTGGGATATTACCTTTATCTTATTATATCCTAATTATATTTTTTAGCTATACCGACCAGTGTATTTTATACTCGGGTCAGAACGAGTTTTTATAGGTTAGTACCTTATGTAGATACATGTTTATCCAACTTCCACTAATGGACTGCATGTCACTTTTTGATCGCTTATGCATGTTTTAGTCTAGTCTCCTAGTAGTTCTATTCTATGTACTTTGATATATGTACATATTCTTTTATGGGAATTGATGTTGTACATATTGTGGTTTATTCAACCATTATGTATGTCACTTTGTATTGTACTTGATGTATACGTATATGTGACTGTGTTTTTTCTATGATATATGATATTTGTTTTTGTTGTGTTTTGTTTTGTATTGATCCTGTAGCCATCATAGAATTGTATTAGACAAGAATTAAATATGTCGATCCACTTAAGATAAGAAAAAAAATATAAACACTTTATTAATGTACTTGATACTTGTTTAATACAAGACTCTAGGTTGGTCATTTCTAACTAGCCCTATTCTCTGCAGTAGTAGACAACCAAGTAATACTTTTTTTAGTTTGGGCCTCAGGGTGGGGTATCACATGGAGGATAACCCAGGATGGTCCTCTGGTGTAGGCATAGAAGAAAGGTCCGTTGGAGGCAGGTCAGCAATGTCAATCAAGAGGGTATGCCTTGACTGTATTTGTATTGGATGCCTAATAAGGTTATCCTTTACAAGCAGTCAAAAAGATGATGGATGATGTGAGGATGCATATGGCTGCTTGGAGTTGGCTTAGTGGTCAGTATCCATAATGATAGTAGCCACTCATATACCTGTCATCATCAGTCGGAAGTGTACTTAGGGAAGATCTAGGTTAAACCAACAGGCCAATGATCTTTCACTATAGAGACGTTAGATGAGACGACAATGCCATTTGGTTGTTTATTATAGGGCAATGCCTTAACCCATTAGAAATTTTTTTCAACTAGTTGAGGGGTGGTTGCATGGGGCCATAACCACGTTGGGAAGAGACCAGTTGTTTAGAACTTCTGTATTATGGGCTTAGAAGTTGTCCTTTACAGATGTGGTAAATACTCAACTGAGTTCCATACAAAGTGGGCCTAAGTAGCACCACTTGTTAGCGGAACTTATAAGTATAGAAAAAGCGGTTACGTGTGAATCCTTATTGTAAAGATTGGGTGGTACATCGCAGATATCCGCAATGTAGATACTATGGGCAGTATCTAGGACCTAGGTGGTCCAAGGGCATGTAGTTACATATATATCTACTATTTGGTTGGGTTTACATAGGGAGTAAAAGAGTACCATTTATGCGTGGAGGCGACAGTATTTTAACCTAAATGAACCTAAAATAACTAAAATGGAAATAGAACAATATATGTAGTTTCATGTTTAAAGGTTTATAATCTTTTCATTCATCGTAATTTTAGTTTTGACCCCTTCCTCATAACAACCTTTAAGCTAGATAAAAGGTAAAGCCTTTTCAGCTTAGAGACGCTTGATTTAGTAAGTTTCATTTCCTTAGTAAGTATTTATTTACTATTATATTTTAATTGTTTTCGCTATGAGTTATTTATTGAGCTTTGATATACCTTCTTTGCCTATTTGCAAGATACCAAACTTTTAACTCAAAATTCAATGGATTTGGATTTTATTATTTTGCGAAAAATCCTGGTTTATTGGGATTTAGATTGTTACATTTGGTATCAGAGCTTAGGTTTAGGAATCCTAGATAGATAGTGAGTGAACTTAGTTGTATTTTTAAAATATAAATATATCATATATACCTAAATCCATAAAGAAACCCATTTTTGAAATAAATAACATATGGAAAGTTTTTGGGAAATAGTATTATACATCAAGGTTAGGATTATAGAAAATCCGATAATAGTAGGTCCTAGAGTGACCATGAAGTAGGAAATACTATAAGCTTGGTAATAAGAAGGGTGTCCATATGTTAAGTTTTTGGAATTTGGAATTATTTCAGATTTGTCGGTATGGTAGTAGTGTCATAGAAGCGGAGGTAGAAAATGGATTATGCATATATGTTGTGCATGAACAGTGCTAAAAGTAGATTATAGTGCAGAAATGGATAATCGTAGAAAAATTGATCTGAAGCGCAATTGAAGTGAGCAAATTACTATTCGAAAAATATGTCAGGTAAGGAAGTTGAGAACCCATTTTGAGTCTAGCTCCATAATTATACTTGATTTTTTTTAGGAAATTTTTAGGTTTTAAGCTTATAATCTGCAATTGTGAAATATATTTATTTAAAAGTGTAGGTTGCACAAAAATAAACTTATAATTTAAAAGCATAATTTTTTTTGAAAATATATATACATATATTTTATGGGATTAAAAAAAATAAGTGAAAAGGGATGATAGAAATTTTGAAAGAAATTCCAAAAAAACACTATTATGTTGAATCAGAAAAAAATTAGAATAAAGTAGTTACTTTATAGAAGAAGGTTTAGAGTAGTGTAAATAAAGCCTTAAATGATTACATGAATTTGATATGGAAAAAACAGAAAATTTCATGAGTAGTATGGGTTATGACCTTTAATTCATTGGGATAAGAAGAATTGTAAGATGACTTTTTATGAATCGACAAGTTTGTACGCAAGTGCATTTAGTTAAAATAATAAGAAGTGGAAGAGGTATACAAAATAGAGGCAAACATTGTATCTTGTACTACCTATTTCAACAAAGAAAATGAAAGAAATAATAATAAACAGCTCCAATGTATTAAAGTGCGTAACCATTTGAAAAAAAATATACTAATAGGTAGACCATAGTAAATGAATAAGAAGTAGTTAATCCTATCTGCTCCAGTTTTTAGCTTTTAAGAAGAGTTTTCAAAATGATAAATTTTGGAAAAAAGATTTAGTGGAATAAATAAACTTTTGAAAAATAATAATAAACACCAAACTAAACTTGTAAGTACGAAGTAGATGAGAATTAATACATTGGTAAGACTGTAAAGAAGATGTAATAAGAAATCCCCATAGTGTACATGGGTCCTGGGATATTAGTAAAGACTAGTAGGATTATTTTGGTATATGAGTAAGCCATAAAACTTAGGTAGTGATTGTAGACAGCTTGTAGAGTGAAATTAAGAAGGGAACGTGATAAATGGTCAACACTCAAAAGGCATGGAACAATATGCAAAGTTTAAGAAAATGGAAATTTACGAATGATATCTCCCAGGTAATTATCGTTCAAATATGAAAATAATTAAAAGAAATTTCAAATCATATAACTTTTATGAAAATGGTGGAGAGAGAGAGAGAGAGAGAGATTTCACATATATATATATATATTCAATAAAGAATGCAGGTTAATTGGAAAGTATTGGTTAATTCATACGAAAATTGGGCTTACATGTTGATCTATAATAAAAAGTAGCAGACTGAATTCAAAGAAAAGATTGAAACCTATTATATGATTTCATAGCTAAGTAAGAACTAGTCCTATTATTATATTTAGGACTTAGTTATAGGGGCTGAGGCAATAGGCAAGGCTCAGTCATAGGGATTGGGATATGAGCCCAACTAGATTTTGGATTAGCAGATAAAGACCTTCTTGGCAATAGATAGGGGCTTAAGAGGATAACGTATGAGAAGCCTTTGGGAGAGTTTTTTAGGCTGTCATGAGAGGCTTAAAATATTTCATTCACGCAGAATTGCAAGTATATCTAGGATGTTTGCATCATGTTTCGAAAACAATTTAAAAAAAGAGCATTTATATAGGTAATAATGCTTATATATTCATGTACATTCATATATTTCATGATGTGATACACTTTGCACAATAACAAGGATGGCTGTAAAACTTGAATGTAATGTAATTGGATGTGATTACGTAAGTGAATGCGAGGGATTACATGATTTTACCATGTCGAATTTCGGAACAAAATTCCAAAATGGTGGGAGAATGTAATGCCCCACATTTTTTGAAATAAATAAATAATATGTAACATACCAAAATTTTGGCAGTAATTAAATTAGTGATTTAAATAGATTCCGAAAATTGGAATTTTTGTAAATGATGGAATCCGACCGTGAAACTTGCACCAGTGTGTTCGTATAGGAATTCTGGTCAACTTTCATGTTTGGAACTTCATGAACGAAGTCCGTATGAAAAAGTTACGGACGAAATATGAAAATGGACGAAAAACAATTAATCAACAATTATATATTAATGGTAGTAAATATTACCATATCTCCCTTTGGTCCCACCATTACCAAGTCGACCCAGGAGGTCAACCATGGTGTCGATCGTTAGATCGGCCTCCCGGTTGATTTGAGCAGGTGGAGGCTAGGATTTTATATAATATAAAGTTACATCAACAGACGAATTTTTCTGGAATTACATCTAACGGTTTAGGGTCATTTCTACGCATATAAATAAAGGGCAAGACCCTTAACCTTTTTCTCATATTCTGGAAGCAGCCGCGAAGCTCTGCCATTCCTAGTTCTCCAATCTCTTCTAAATTTCTAAAATATAAACATATACAAATCAACTTAACAAAGATTGGAGAGATTGAATCTAATTTGTGAAAAAAATTTGGTTCTTCGAATAGGTAATCTTTTCCTTCTTATTTCCTAATTTTTCTTTCAAATCTACAAATTTTAATCAATATATATATCCCTTTTGTATACAAATTATAAATCTGTAAGAGTTGGAAATTATAAGCCTAAAAGTTGTGTTCAGAATTGGATTTGGATAGCTTTCAGGTGAGTGGGAAATATATTCATTGTTCAGAATATCTTATATAATTTGTTTGTGTTAAATCTGGGTTGTGTGCCTAAAATATCAAAAAAAAAGTTGTTTATATAAAATCTGAAATAATATGTGAAGTTGGATATGGATTTTTAGGCCTCTTAGTTTAATATTCTTATATTGCCCACATTTTATCTTGAATTTTTTGTGGTTAATGTAAACTCCCTGAATTTGGAAATCAGTCCCAAAATATTGTCATATGTGTAGTGTTATTATTCTAGATTCATAGGATTTGGGTGTAAATATATGATTTGTGCAGTTATGGTTTTAGAATTACAAACCTATTTGCATTTGGTATTATTTGGGGTTTTTATTTGATTGTTGTAAATTAGCCTTTTTTCTCTTTTTAAATAAAAAGCCATTATTTGAAATATACAAGTAAAATAAACAAAAAGAATAGCAAGTGATGCGTAAATTCACGTATTATATACGTAGTTTACATCATCCTTTCTAAATAAAAGTACTACCTATTTCCTTGTGATTTGAAATATGCTAACATTCCTCTTTTAAATAGTTTGGGCAAAATATACAATAATTACAGTAAATAACCTTATTCTGAGATTTTGAATCTCAAAAAAGATTAAACAGTAAAAGGGTTGTTCTAGTCGTTAGTTTAGACTTGAATATAAAATAAGAATATATAATTAGTAACTATGTTAACATCGCGCTTAAAATATAAATATATAATTATTATAATCTTATCCATACAAACCTACATAAATAACGCTATTATATTATTTCTAAATAAATGTTTGTTATGTGTTTGAATTTGAATGATTTCCATTTAAACGGGAATATATATATGGTAATGTTTCCTGTAATAAATGGAAATTAATATTTGTGACCATTATAACAATAAATATGGAGTTGATTAAGGTTACAAATTAGGGAATAAATGTTGTAACCATGAATGTTTTAGGGAAATGAGTTGAATATGAAATAAATGCCAATTTGGTTACAATTTAAATGTGATTAATAGGTGTTGTGACTCCAAATAGGAAAACTAAAAATTGTAATTAACATATAAATATATATATATATTCATATAATAACTAATGAAATTAAATAAATATAGTAATATTTGGGAGTTACAACAACTAGAATTAGTGTAATTAAACGGGATTGATATATAAGGGTTATTGATGCTTTAAGAAATATGTTTGTTAGGGTCATTAATGGCACATAACTGTTATAATATGAATGGAATTAAAGGGGATTTAATGGGTATTAATTTCCATAGTAGATACTAAGCTCAATAAGGAAATAAATAATTAAATATCCTAGGATAAGAAGTTATAAGGAATTATCATCATCTATTTTAGTTTAATTCTAGAATTTCTTTAATCAGAAATAAGGATTGGACTTAGTAGGGTAATGATGTGAGGTCAATTTCCTTTTTTGATAGAAGTTTGCACTTTCCAACGGTCATTTACATGTATAATTGATGTGAGATATCATTAACCGTAGGAACTCATGATGATAGTTAATTGCGTAGCGATAATTATTCATATTTTTTTTTTACTTCAAGCGTTGAGGTATTAAGTGGCTAAAGGGCCCGCCATCTTTCCGAAACAAGAAGCCAAAAAGAAATGATTCGATATCATAGCCTACTTTCGGATTAGAGGTATTAAGTAGTGGGATCCTTCTTTTTGGGTATTAAGTGACTGGATTCACCCTTCCTCATAAGGGTTGAGTCATAGGGTACGCCCTTAACAGGTATTAAGTGATCAGATATCTCCCCACAAATAAGAAGTATTAAATGGCTAATTAGGTCCAAGATCAGTAATATCTGTGATGGTTTGCTTTCTCTAGATAGTAAGTGACTGGCTTAGAGTTCGTCTTAGGATAAGGTATTAAATGCCCATGGGATAGTCTATCTTGTGGGAAGTATTAAGTGACATGGGATTATCGATTACCTAATATGGCCAGCTAGATAGTAACATAGGGGTTTACCCAGGGAATGGCATAAATGATAGTTAGTCATCTATCTATCATGTAGGTCATAAGTGACTTCTTATTATCTCCGCCTTATGCGTGATTGGGATATGCGTGAATGACGAAAGAATTAAATTAGAAGGACTTAATAGCTAGTGCATAGTAAACCACCTAATAGGTATCAGAGGAATTAATGAATTAGGATTAGTGAGAGAACATATTCGAAGTTCTTTTATATTTTCTTTACTTGAATCTAATTTATTTCAATGATGAGATAATTGTGAGCTTATTTACTTAAGATGAGTTTAAAACGACTAAGAGTTAGAAGTATTTTAAGTTTGAGTTTCTAGCCAACTATGACTTAACCCACGGTGCATTTGTCGATTTGTCGTGAAGAGCATGAAGACAATATATGGTGAATCCTATGGATTTGAACTTGGTGATTAGACGAAAAGCTAGCTACAACTGAGATAGTCACGATTTCTGGTTTTTGGTTCGTTCAGAGTTCCAGTCAATGACCTTTTCTTGGTTTTCGATTCAAGTGGGAAATTCATGTAAATATGTCATATTAGTCCGGAAATAAAAATAAGAAGTATAACCGTTTGATACTTCATTTTGAAATTCAGATATTCTTTTGTTGGAACCTATTCCTTTGAGTTCTTAGTTTTATATTCGGAAAAAACTATATTTTTAAAACTATTTTGGAAAGGAAAAGGGTTTCAAAAGTTTTAAATTACTTTATAAAATATAAGATTGTGTAAGTCGATTAGTTTTAAATCTATTCATGTTTCGGATTGTTTGGGTTTTGTATAATTTATAATAAATGACATTTTTCCGTAAAAGAAGGAATTTGGATATTTCAAGGAATATGCCTAAAATGAAAATCGTTATACATTCCTTACGTTCCTCTTTTTGGATATTTTGGGTAAGTTATGTTAATTATCACAAATAATCTTTTTTATATTTAAAATCTTGACAATTAATAAAATGGAAAGGTTGTTCCAGTCTGTAACATGAACTGAAATATAACTTAATTAAAATAATACAAGACCCATAGATTATAAATAAAATTGGACTTCAAATTTTTTTCAGAAGTTTCTCTCGATCTGACTAAAGAAAATCTTTATCCAGCTTGGGGTATATTATTTCATAAATCATTTGATTTGTTTGTTAGCTAGGTATGGGGGTAAATCCATTTTTATATTTTTATTACGGATTTCTAACTGAATTTATTTTAGGTATCCTTAAATTGATTGAGTGGTCGTAGCCTTTTGTTAAGACTACCTCAAATCTTTAGAGATGGTTCGGTGTTTTACCGCAGTCTAGAATATCGCCGTGATGAGGACAAGTATTTTTCGGATCGCTTTAAATCTTAATAGGTGATGTGTGACGATTAATATTTTAATTCGAACCTAATAGGATCAAGGTTCAACCATTGTCCGAAGCTCGTTTAGCAGTTGTGAAACGACCCAAACTTCCACATGAACGAAAGCATGGATAGAATTGAGGACAACACACAAAAGAACACAAACAGAAGAACATTTCATTGTATATTACAACAATTTCATCAGAATACAAGAATATACAGAGTATATAAACAAATAATATACATTCGATAAATATCAGAGATTCACAATTTACAATGCAGCGGAAAAATAATACAAAATACAACTGAAAAGAATATGCGGATACAGAGCTTTCCGAATATCGTTCCAGCTGTAAACCAGGTTCCTGTGAATATAAATCTGCAAAACCAAAACTACTAGCTGCCCGTGTCGAAATTAAGGGCACCCAGAGTTTAGGTTAAAACAATAAACCCCGGGTCAGTCATGTGACTGGTGTGAGAACTAAAAACAGTTATAAATCTTTATTTTAAAGTTAGGTAAATCAAGGGACCACGCCGTATAGCACGGAACGGGTTTCCTCCCAAGAATACCAGTGCATAAAACAAACAGCGCAATGCTAAATAAAGAACAATGAAGCTATTATAAGACCCAGGTCCCATCACACAATGCAACGCAAGCCGGAGGATAGGGTTTTACCTTATAATAGCCAAAGAATGCTTGATATGCTAAAATTCATCTTTTATTATTACTATAAGTGAAGAAATCAATTTCAATCATAAGTATCAATCATAGGCGGCATGAATGCCCCATACCACTATGTCGCCATATATAGGTTATACAATCAAAACCGCACGGTGTCGTATTTGGAAATTGGATTTCCGTCATGAACCAACGCAAAAGATAGTCCTTACCGACTTCGAGACTCTCTAGCCTGAGCCTCCGGAACAGCCGCAACTGCCCCTTGGAGAAATAAGGCCGGTCCACACGGAGTGGATTATAGTGCCTGAACAATGCGTTTCCCCGCCCTTTGGGGCGTAAATGAGCCAACGAATGACTCCATTGGTCCCGGATCGACCGATATAACCGAGGCGCCTCGCAACAGCAACAACCACACAGGTGAAAATAATATATATGTCAGCCAGTTTAAGCACTGACACCACCTCTAACTAGAAAGAAACGCATGTCCTCCCTGAGGTCCTCGTCCTGTTTTTGGTTCATACCGGGGTGTGAGGTTCGCGAATTAACGCTACACAAAGCTACGCCACAAAGGCCTTGCTTTGATCATCAACCACAAGACTCTGCTTTTTAACAGAAGCCTTGATCATTTGCATCTCAGCATGCCACACAGGCAATTCACGCTATGCAATCGATATCAATCACACAGAATGAAATCCGATGTCAGACACACAGTCCATACAAGTTTGTTCTGGGTCTGAACGAAACCGAAGGCACCTTGTACCTCGCATATCCATCGATCTTCAAGTACGTCTGGACGATCACAAACTGATTCCCTCCTCTTGGGTGTACAGCCCAATCAAGATCATCAGTAATTATCCAAATGATGTGAAGACCTCCGGTCTTCGACCACCGTCTTCATCTTCGACTTATCGTCGATTCAGTTATTCAGAATGGGATAAACCCGGACTTTCTGAATAACTCGCGTATATAATAAACAAGTGTTACACAAACACAACATACGCCTCATTCCAATTCATTTGTCACTAACCGTAAATTAGTAAGAGAACAATTCTCCAAATATTAACCCCGAAGGCCGAAACCAACATCAGATCAATACCCAGGAAACCATTCATCTTAACTAATCTTCAGTTAGCTGCTAAATTTCACATTTTTAGGGAAAGGTTCCCATTAATTTTATCAAAGATAAATTATTTGAATTTATTCTTTAATCTTCTTTTGAATATCAATTCAAACCAAATTATGGTTTATCCAAACTAGTCGAGGTTAACGAACCTTACCGAAGTAATCAATTGTTAAATTTCCCAACCCCATCCTATTCATCCCATGAAGTAAAACTGGTAATACTTCATATCTAACACCACGGTGTTATCGGTAAATTCAATTACCATTTCACGTTTAAATCTAATTAAAGATTTAACTATCGTCTGGAGTAAAACTGGTGGTACTCCATTCTCGATCATTTCTTGAATTTGATAATTTTAATTATCAAATTCACTTTTCAATCTATTTAAAGATTCATTAAAACTCCACTTAGTTTTAATCTTTAACTGGGTTAAAGAACCAATGTCATTTAGAACACGGTTCACGATAAACCCAAAATCGCATTTCATTCCATCAGCCTCTAACCGTAAATTAGCAAGTGAACAATTCCCTAAGTAATAACCCCGAAGGCCAAAACCAACATCAGATCAATACCCAAGAAACCATTCAACTTAACTAATCTTTAGTTAATTTCTGATTTTCTTAACTCCATTGGGTCTAAGAACAGTATTATTAAAGATACCGTTCACGACAACCCAAAATCACATTCCATTAATTGTCGGGTTAAAGAACAAATGTTATTTAAAACACCGTTCACGATAAACCCAAAAATCAATTCCAATTAAATATTATTTACTTGGTACACTTCATTAAATCTAAATAAAAAGATTTAATCTTTTTCTCAACTGGGTTTAAGAACAGTGTTAATGAAGACACCATTCACGACAAACCCAAATCCCATTTGATATTAAATACAAGGCTCTAAATAGAAAATATATCGGCTTATATTCAATATCAAATTCTACGACCAACAAATATCCTATTGGAAATAACGATATATATATCTTTCAAATTCCCATAACAATATCTGTATAATCACGAAACCCAACATCGAAATATTCCGAAGATAATTTCGATTCAAATCCATTTCCAATTTATATATTGGAAATTCTGGTTATTTTCAAAACCATTTCAAATCTAATTTATTTATTTTATAAATACATGGATTTTAATTCTAGTTCAAAACTAGTTCATTTCGATAAAAATCTATTTTTATCTTTTCAAATATGGAGTTTTTCATCCCAATTCTTCCCAAATCATTTCTTATGATTTTACATTAATTATTAATATTTTTAATAATTTTATCAAGGCCCGTACAGTCGATTTCCCTCAACGGTCATCGAACTACACTTACAGCGACCTTTCCCAAATTTGATTTGGACATAATTCCAAATCCAACTGTTAGATTTCTAATTTTTTATATTCGTTAGAAAGCTCTTTTCGATACGAACCCAACGGTTCCGGATTTAGGAGAATCCGACGGTCGGATCTCCCGTAGCGTCAATTCGAAGTCAATGGTCGAAATTCGTGAACTACCGCAGTGCGGCGCGTTCTATTCAGGCCATTATATTATATATATAATATATATAATATATATTTCATCGATTTCTATTTAAAACGAATTTTATAAATAGTTTTAAATTCGGTTTCAAAACGATTTCGACTTCTTATTCAATTTCAAATCAAAAGTGAATTTTTCCTTATAAATTCGTTTTAAATTCAAATCGATTTCAATTCAATTTCCGTTCGTTCTCAATTCGTTTTTATTTCGTTTTCAATTCATTTTGAATTCTTTTCAATTCGTTTTCAATTCATTTACAATTCGATTTGAATTCATTTTCAACTCAATTTGATTCAATTTCTATTTCAATCTAATTTGAATTCATTTTCATTTTTATTCAATTCGAATTCATTTTATTTTCAAAATATTCGATTTTGAAATCACTTTTCCATATTCATTAAAACAAATAAAATCGATATAAATATCGTTCGCGTCAAAATAGCGCATATCTAATCAACACAACTTTATATTTTTCAATAACTTCGTTATTCTATTCAACAGATGAATATTTATTATATTCAACACATGAATCTATATTTCTTTCAACACATAACTAATCTCAACAAATGAGTACTGTCAACACATGACTATTTTTGTTATTTAATATTTTTTTATAAAATTTTGATTTCTATCGTTTAATTTTTAATCAAACTCCAACCGTAAATTTGTAAGAGAACTATTCCCTAAGCATTAACCCCAAAGGCCGAAACCAACATCAGATCAATACCTAGGAGACCACTCATCTTATCTATTTTCCAGTTAGTTCTAATTTTATATATGATAAAGATGTAAATTTTATTGTTAAAATATTTCGCTCAACACATGAATCTATATTTCTTTCAACACATGACTAATCTCAACAAATGAGTACTGTCAACACATAAATCTATATCTTATAATATTCTTTATTTTCCCAATTGGAATGAGGCCCAATCAATCACCATATAATGTTAATTATATGGATTTCATACAACACATGTATATAATAGCAACGATAAATAATCAACCATCATCCAAAGTGCACCACACAACTGCATAAGCATCAAATATAAATAATTAACGCTTACATAGTCTGTCGACCGATCGATCGATATACAACTAAATAATTGGGATTAGTGTACGCCAAATATCATCCTAATACCCGTGTGGGGTTTCGAATCAACAATCACAGATTTTATTTGTGCAGTTGGGCGATGTGTAAAATTTATCGTCCCAATCAATATCAGTCAAATGTGTGTATATAAACAAATCGTCCGATTTGTTTATAAATATATATATATATTTCATTTTACATACACGTTAAAAATTCTATTTTTAACTATAAAATATTTTTAACTATATAAATATTAATTTTAATTCACATCACACAATCAACTACACATCAAAATCAATCAAACAAACAAGCCGCCCATGGTCCGTGGACGACGGGTGTCGGGTGCTACTAAACACCGTCTGCATCCTAGAATATATTTTAACTAGAAAATTAAATTAAAAGGTGAGAAGTTCTCACAGAGGGTTCCACTCCGCCGTGCTTTGCTTTTGAACTGCTGAACCGTCTGGATCAGTTTGAAATTCCAATGTAGTCTTTACTACGCTGTTCATAATAAAAAATATATTTTTATCACTTCATTTCAATAAATAAAATTCATATTTTATTTCTACTTCCTATATTTTTTACAACGCTTCGTTCTATATAAAAATTATATTTTTACTTCTTCTACATGATAAAAATTATATTTTTATATCTACTACATAATAAAGATCAAATTTTTATTATATATAATATAAAAATCATATTTTTATCCTTTCTATAATGTAAAAATTATATTTTTATTCTTTCTATCATATAAAAATTATATTTTTATATTTCACATATGATAAAAGTCATATTTTTATACTGTTCACTTCACAAGAATGATCATATTTTTATATTATCTAGTATATAAAAATCATATTTTTAACCTTTCTATAATGTAAAAATTATATTTTTATTAATAAAAATCATAGCTTTCACCCGCTATGTTATTATATATTTTATAAAAACAATTTCAAAACAATGTCATATTTTTAATTTGATGAATACACTATAAAAATCGCATTTTTAATGTGTTATTATATATATATAAACCGATTTTTACCTTCCCATCATCTAAGTAAAAATCGAATTTTTATCTAGCTATACTATATATAAAAATTGGATTTTTATCATGTTATACTAATTAAAAATCCTACCTTCTCATAATCAAAACAACGTGTATTTGTATTCATAGAAATCAACCCCTTTTTTTATTTAAATTAATTAAACCAAATGCTTAAAATAAATTAAAATAGAGAAAGAAAAAAACTCACAGCTTTTTCAACGGATTAGGGCGTCGGGGTGCAGTGGCGATTTCAGGAGGCTAGGGCGGTTTTGGGTCTCGTGGAAGAGGAAGGGCACGAGGTAGGCGTTGCGGAGGAGCTAAGGGGGGTGGGCTCGGCGGTTTTGTCAGAAGAGGGAGGAAGAGAAGAGCGAGCGTCGAGAGGGGGGGCTTGATGGACGGGGTGCGGTGGCAGCAGCACCGCTGCTGCGGCGATGGAGGCGGCGCGCGCCGCTCCGTCGATCTCGATTCGGGATCGTTTTTTTTTTCTTTCTTTTTATAAAATTTCGATCTGAAAGATAAACGAAAAAAGGGGGGGCTTAAGTGAAAGAGGGAGAGAGTGTTGAGGGGGTTATATATATATTTAATTATTTATTTTCAAAAAGCAACTTTTATTTTCGACCTCGAAACGAGACCCATCGCCTGTCATTCCTAGCTAATTACCCCCATTCCGAACACAATGGGATATGTATCGTAGGCTGATTCGATCGTTTCGATCAGTTTTTGTTGAATTCAACATATAACTCTATATATTGAATTTAAACGCACATTTCAATTTACTGAGGCCACATACTAACTAGAAATATTCCCGAGAAATATTTTCTAGCTTCGTATCGACGATACGGTCCTAACAAAACTAATTTCATCGAATTCTGAGACCGTTTGAAAAATGGCCATTTTCCAGTCGATTGAAATCAACTGAAACTGGCCAAACGCGTTTTCCTTTGCCACGCTCACATATTGATTCGAAAAATTACGAATTTTGAAACCTAGTAATAACTTGACATCATGGATCCAACAAAAGTGGTTTCATCGAATTCCGAGGTCGTTTGCAAAATGATTATTTTTAAGGGCCAGAATTCCATAGCGACTATTCTGAATTTTCATCTGGACATAACTTTTGATTCCCGCTATGAAATTTCAATTTTTCGGATTCGTTGGAAAGATATTCTCAAATAGATACTAATATTTTTGGTTTCGCTAAAATCCGGTTTATTTTGAATCCTGTACATTCATTTGAATTTTGAAATCGAATTATCGAACTACCGCGCCATTTTCAATTCCTTTTATAATTATAAATAATTATTTATATTCTAACGACGATCTATATAATATATACGTTCGAATTCTATTCAAAATAAATTTTTTCGTCGTTATTATTTAAAATAATTCATTTTAAATAATCAAAATTCACTAAAATTGCGCTTTGCCAAAAAAAAATTCACTAAAATTGCCAAAATAAAAATTTTAAATTGGCTCAGATTACCGGGTTATTACAATCTCCCCTACTTAAAACTTTTCATTCCCGAAAAGGAACGAAGCTGAAAGTTGTTTAACTAATCAATTCAACTTCCACTGTTTTCATTATGGCTTAAGTTCTTCAACTTTTCAGTTTCTAAGAACTTTTCAAAATTTTCATAAAATTTGGCTAACACCCTAAATTTTCGAAAAATTTCGCCATAACCTCCCCTGCACCGGGGACTTCAGGATATTTCATATAGCCTCCCATGGCCTTCTTCAATCCAAAAGAAAAAGAAAACGCCAAGCGGCTAGCCAATCGGCTCATAAAATCACCCAAAACTCCAGAAATACAATAAACATGTACCTATTTGTCGGGCAAACAATTTTATTCCTCTGCTCTAGCCTCCTTGCTATGACCTGTTCAATGTAAGTACATGCACATGCATGCAAATGCGATAAATTTTCAATACAACTTACTATTTGGTTCAATTTGGCTAATGGTTCAAATTCTAGTTAATCAACCAATAATCAAACAACACAATCAGCAATCAATTAGTTGATTAGCTTTTCAAATTCATAATTTTGATATATAGTCAAAAATCACATTTTTGGTGCCAAATCACAACAATATATCCTATCTAGTTTTGGTTCTCACACCAGTCAATTGGAAATATATAGAAATCACAATATTGAAACTCGAACACAAGTGCTGATGATGACATGCCATCATCAGAACCATCTCTGGGCGACTAGAGTGGGATTCTATATCTATCCAGTATATTAAAACTTCGAATACACGTGGATCAGACGTATATGCAAAATCTATATATACTTGATTGTCCAAATTCAATACAAATACTTAATCAAATACGAATAATTGATTTAAATTTTCAAAACAAAAATTGTTTTCATTTTAAAATTATACTCTTCACATTCGTTCTAGGATACTACTGATCCCATCTCTAACGAGTCATTCTCATTGGATTTACTAATCCAATTTCCGATGAATCCTTTCGTATGGTTCTAATGTGTCTTGTTCTCTGAGCTTTGTAAACCAAAGCTCTGATACCAAAATGAAACGACCCGAACTTCCCCGTGAAGGAAAGCACGGATAGAATTGAGGACAACACACAAAAGAACACAAACAGAAGAACATTTCATTGTATATTACAACAATTTCATCAGAATACAAGAATATACAGAGTATATAAACAAATAATATACATTCGATAAATATCAGAGATTCACAATTTACAATGCAGCGGAAAAATAATACAAAATACAACTAAAAGAATATGCGGATATAGAGCTTTCCGAATATCATTCCAGCTGTAAACCAGGTTCCTGTGAATATAAATCTGCAAAACCAAAACTACTAGCTGCCCGTGTCGAAATTAAGGGCACCCAGAGTTTAGGTTAAAACAATAAACCCCAGGTCAGTCATGTGACTGGTGTGAGAACTAAAAACAGTTATAAATCTTTATTTTAAAGTTAGGTAAATCAAGGGACCACGCCGTATAGCAAGGAACGGGTTTCCTCCCAAGAATACCAGTGCATAAAACAAACAGGGCAATGCTAAATAAAGAACAATGAAGCTATTAGGTCCCATCACACAATGCAACGCAAGCCGGAGGATAGGTTTTACCTTATAATAGCCAAAGAATGCTTGATATGCTAAAATTCATCTTTTATTATTACTATAAGTGAAGAAATCAATTTCAATCATAAGTATCAATCATAGGCGGCATGAATGCCCCATACCACTATGTCGCCATATATAGGTTATACAATCAAAACTGCACGGTGTCGTATTTGGAAATTGGATTTCCATCATGAACCAACGCAAAAGATAGTCCTTACCGACTTCGAGACTCTCGAGCCCGAGCCTCCGGAACAGCCGCAACTGCCCCTTGGAGCAATAGGGCCGGTCCACACGGAGTGGATTATAGTGCCTGAACAATGCGTTTCCCCGCCCTTTGGGGCGTAAATGAGCCAACGAATGACTCCATTGGTCCCGGATCGACCGATATAACCGAGGCGCCTCTCAACAGCAACAACCACACAGGTGAAAATAATATATATGTCAGCCAGTTTAAGCACTGACACCACCTCTAACTAGAAAGAAGCGCATGTCCTCCCTGAGGTCCTCGTCCTGTTTTTGGTTCATACCGGGGTGTGAGGTTCGCGAATTAACGCTACACAAAGCTACGCCACAAAGGTCGTGCTTTGATCATCAACCACAAGACTCTGCTTTTCAACAGAAGCCTTGATCATTTGCATCTCAGCATGCCACACAGGCAATTCACGCTATGCAATCGATATCAATAACACAGAATGAAATCCAATGTCAGACACACAGTCCATACAAGTTTGTTCTGGGTCTGAACGAAACCGAAGGCACCTTGTACCTCGCATATCCATCGATCTCCAAGTACGTCTGGACGATCACCAATTGATTCCCTCCTCTTAGGTGTACAGCCCAATCAAGATCATCAGTAATTATCCAAATGATGTGAAGACCTCTGGTCTTCGACCACCGTCTTCATCTTCGACTTATCGTCGATTCAGTTATTCAGAATGGGATAAACCCGGACTTTCTGAATAACTCGCGTATATAATAAACAAGTGTTACACAAACACAACATACGCCTCATTCCAATTCATTTGTCACTAACCGTAAATTAGTAAGAGAACAATTCTCCAAATTTTAACCCCGAAGGCCGAAACCAACATCAGATCAATACCCAGGAAACCATTCATCTTAACTAATCTTCAGTTAGCTGCTAAATTTCACATTTTTAGGGAAAGGTTCCCATTAATTTTATCAAAGATAAATTATTTGAATTTATTCTTTAATCTTCTTTTGAATATCAATTCAAACCAAATTATGGTTTAGCCAAACTAGTCGAGGTTAACGAACCTTACCGAAGTAATCAATTGTTAAATTTCCCAACCCCAACCTATTCATCCCATGAAGTAAAACTGGTAATACTTCATATCTAACACCACGGTGTTATCGGTAAATTCAATTACCATTTCACGTTTAAATCTAATTAAAGATTTAACTATCGTCTGGAGTAAAACTGGTGGTACTCCATTCTCGATCATTTCTTGAATTTGATAATTTTAATTATCAAATTCACTTTTCAATCTATTTAAAGGTTCATTAAAACTCCACTTAGTTTTAATCTTTAACTGGGTTAAAGAACCAATGTCATTTAGAACACGGTTCACGATAAACCCAAAATCGCATTTCATTCCATCAGCCTCTAACCGTAAATTAGCAAGTGAACAATTCCCTAAGTAATAACCCTGAAGGCCAAAACCAACATCAGATCAATACCCAAGAAACCATTCAACTTAACTAATCTTTAGTTAATTTCTGATTTTCTTAACTCCATTGGGTCTAAGAACAGTATTATTAAAGATACCGTTCACGACAACCCAAAATCACATTCCATTAATTGTCGGGTTAAAGAAAAAATGTTATTTAAAACACCGTTCACGATAAACCCAAAAATCAATCCCAATTCAATTCCAATTAAATATTATTTAATTGGTACACTTCATTAAATCTAAATAAAAAGATTTAATCTTTTTCTCAATTGGGTTTAAGAACAGTATTAATGAAAACACCATTCACGACAAACCCAAATCCCATTTGATATTAAATACAAGGCTCTGAATAGAAAATATATCAGCTTATATTCAATATCAAATTCTACGACCAACAAATATCGTATTGGACATAACGATATATATATCTTTCAAATTCCCATAACAATATCTATATAATCACGAAATCCAACATCGAAATATTCCGAAGATAATTTCGATTCAAATCCATTTCCAATTTATATATTGGAAATTCTGGTTATTTTCAAAACAATTTCAAATCTAATTTATTTATTTTATAAATAAATGGATTTTAATTCTAGTTCAAAACTAGTTCATTTCGATAAAAATCTATTTTTATCTTTTCAAATATGGAGTTTTTCATCCCAATTCTTCCCAAATCATTTCTTATGATTTTACATTAATTATTAATATTTTTAATAATTTTATCAAGGCCCGTACAGTCGATTTCTCTCAACGGTCATCGAACTACACTTACAGCGACCTTTCCCAAATTTGATTTGGACATAATTCCAAATCCAACTGTTAGATTTCTATTTTCTTATATTCATTAGAAAGCTCTTTTCGATACGAACCCAACGGTTTCGGTTTTAGGAGAATCCGACGGTCGGATCTCCCGTAGCGTCAATTCGAAGTCAATGGTCGAAATTCGTGAACTACCGCAGCGCGGCGCGTTCTATTCAGGCCATTATATTATATATATAATAAATATAATATATATTTCGTCGATTTCTATTTAAAACGAATTTTATAAATAGTTTTAAATTCGGTTTCAAAACGATTTCAACTTCTTATTCAATTTCAAATCAAAAGTGAATTTTTCCTTATAAATTCGTTTTAAATTCATTTCAAATTGATTTCAATTCAAATCGATTTCAATTCAATTTCCGTTCGTTCTCAATTCGTTTTTATTTCGTTTTCAATTCATTTTGAATTCTTTTCAATTCATTTACAATTCGATTTGAATTCATTTTCAACTCAATTTGATTCAATTTCTATTTCAATCTAATTTGAATTCATTTTCATTTCTATTCAATTCGAATTCATTTTATTTTCAAAATATTCGATTTTGAAATCACTTTTCCATATTTATTAAAAACAAATAAAATCGATATAAATATCGTTCGTGTCAAAATAACGCATATCTAATCAACACGGCTTTATATTTTTCAATAACTTCGTTATTCTATTCAACAAATGAATATTTATTCTATTCAACACATGAATCTATATTTCTTTCAACACATAACTAATCTCAACAAATGAGTACTGTCAACACATGACTATTTTTGTTAGTTAATATTTTTTTATAAAATTTTGATTTCTAACGTTTAATTTTTAATCAAACTCCAACCGTAAATTTGTAAGAGAATGATTCCCTAAGCATTAACCCCGAAGGCCGAAACCAACATCAGATCAATACCCAGGAGACCACTCATCTTATCTATTTTCCAGTTAGTTCTAATTTTATATATGATAAAGATGTAAATTTTATTGTTAAAATATTTCTCTCAACACATGAATCTACATTTCTTTCAACACATGACTAATCTCAACAAATGAGTACTGTCAACACATGACTATTTTTGTTATTTAATATTTTTTTATAAAATTTTGATTTCTATCGTTTAATTTTTAATTAAACTCCAACCGTAAATTAGTAAGAGAATGATTCCCTAAGCATTAACCCCGAAGGCCGAAACCAACATCAGATCAATACCCAGGAGACCACTCATCTTATCTATTTTCCAGTTAGTTCTAATTTCATATATGATAAAGATGTAAATTTTATTGTTAAAATATTTCGCTCAACACATGAATCTATATTTCTTTCAACACATGACTAATCTCAACAAATGAGTACTGTTGTAATGACCCGCATTGGCAGAGGTATTATGATTATTTTATTTTATTATATAAATGGTGGTTTAGTGAATTAAATGATCGCGGAATTAAATAATAGTGAATATTTAATTAAAATAATAAATTAAAAATATATTTAATTCTGAAATAATCAGAATTGGCTGAAATGATGATATGGTGTGAACTGGATCATCTGTGATATTTTATTTTGTTTAGAATTGAAGTAGAATAACAAATATATTATTTGAACGATAGTTTGAACGTATAATTATATTATAATTAAAACCGAGCTCGAAATGGCGCTGTAGTTCGTAAATTGGCGATTCGAACTTCAACTGAATATACAGGATTCGTTTTAAGCTGGATTTCTGTGAAACAAGAAACGTACAGAGCTGGTGGAGTATATCTTTCTAGTGGAAAAGAAAAATCAGGATTTCGTCGTATAGATTTTGATTTATGTCCAAATCAAATTTTAGAATAGTCGCTATAGAATCGTCTATCGACCGTAATGGTTTAGTCGATATAACTAGTTATCGGATTCGAATTTGAACAAGGTTCTTTTGAGAAGTAGTGATAATTAAATTTTTAGAATTTTACTGTAATTTTTAATTAATTTAATAAGCGACTTTTTATTTGAAGTATTTCGCACCCTGAAATCAACATTTTGAGGTTTCAAAATATGAGTTAATCTACCGGTATTTTTATATTTTTGGGATCGTGGGGCATTGCTCGTCGCACTGGTATGTTTGTCTCTGTCGATGGGAGTCCCTAAGTGATAAAACGGTGTGTAGCGTCGGTACCCTAATTAAAATATCCTAGTTTGTGGACTGAAACAAAACAACCAAGAAGACTAAATTATGCCACGCGATTCACTTCTGATACCACACCCTTCTTTATAAATCACGATATGTTCCTTTTCCATCACTTAAAAAAATCGAAAAGTGCTTCAGCTCAAAAAAGAAAATGGCCGCTCGAATCAAACTAAAAAAAATCGCTCCCCTTTAATCTTCCATCCTCCCCGTACTCAAATCAAGACCTCGTTCGATCTTCTGTAGCGCGATAAAAAAGTCTCCCCTTTTTTTGGTCTCGAGTTTGACTCGATTTAGGAAATCGATATTTGTTCAGCCGCGTCGACGAGGGAGAGTCAGACCTCTGGTGTTATCTCAGGCGCCGAACAGGAAGCCGAGGTCGCGATTTTTTGGAGCTCGACATATAAAGCAAAGTCGCGACTGGGATGTCGAAGTCGCAGTCACTGTTAGGGTTCATCGCTGATGTCGAAATTGTAGCAGTAGGAGGTTGAGGAGGACGGAAGGGATTTAGAAGGAGTAGAAGAGGAGACTGGCGTGAGGGGTAAACTTGGTTTGAAGAACGGTGTAGGAGTTGAAACGTGAATGATAAAAGTAGTTTAAATTGGCAAATGGCAAGCAATACTGTAGCCGTAAATTTTGGGGAATGGGAAGGGCTGTAGTGTTGGAGTGCACAGGGAATATGGGTATCAGTTTAACAAGGGAGTATGGGATGTTATAAATAACGTGAGGGGGATTGGAAATGGGGTTGTGTGGAGTTTTTGTATAGGACGTGAATATTGGGTTTAGAGGTGAAGTGGTGAAGGACATGGCAGTTGGAATTCGTTTGAAGGAGTGTGTAGCTCAAGGAAGTGGGACGGAAAGGAGCAGGAAGAAAGGAGAGTTACTGTAGGGTACGAGTCAGAATCGGGAATGGGCCATTTGAAATTGTTTAAGGCCCTTAAGAAGAAAAAAAAAGATAAAGAACAAAAAGGAGGAAAACAATGGATCCGCCCTTTTTGTTTTGAAGTTGAAGTCACTGACATGTTTAGACTTCAACACAAAGAGAAGCGGTCGGTCTGAAGGCTTACGGATCGGGTTTCAAGGGTAAATGGGCCACGTAAAGGAAAGCGAAACAAGATCCGTCGGGATCGTATGGACGGACACTACCCAATGGAACTGACTGGGAGTGGATTGGTGCTCGTTACAATTTATAGCGAAATAAATTGTCCGCCTGAATCAAGCGATGGTTATCGTTATTGACGATGATCGTCCAATGTGAGTAAATCTCACTAACTCTGAATAGTTTATAATTTCATGTTGTATTTTTAGAACTGTTAGATATTGGCTGTTTGACTGTGTGTTGACTGTTGGATTGAACTGCTAGTCAGTTAGTTGAAGTTCTATATTGATTCTGTTTAACAGAATATATCATATGGAACTGAAAAAGTGATGTTATCTATATTGTTTAACATCTGTGATGCAGGGAAACAGGTTGGAGGAATCCGACTGGATTCCTCAATAGTTATTTTATTGTTTTTCATATATTTTGATATATGATGTGAATTATAACCTGTTATTGATTAGGTGTGTTTGGACGATAATTATCGTTGTTATATGGTGTGTTAAATACCATAAGAAATACCAGAATGTAGAAAAGGAATATTTTCAAAGTGTATTTTGAAAATGAATTATTTATATAAAATCGATGGATTTTATATAGAAAAGAAAAAGGATTTTTACAAAAGAAATATTTATAAAATCAAAGGATAAGAGAATAAAAAAGGAATCATTTGTAAAGTGAAGAACCGTTACTAAAAGTAAATCTTTATAAATGAATAGTTTATTCGAAAAGGAGCTAATCGAATTAGTTATTCAAATAGAATAAAGAAAAGTTATCGAATAAAGTTAAAAGTGGGTATTCAAATATAGTTTAGCCAAAAGGAGTTATTCGATCAGAATTCATCGAATAGAATTAATTGATTAGAGTTCATCAACCAGAGTTAATCAGTTAGGGTTAACCAGTTAGAGTTAATTGGTTAGAGTAAATCAGTTAGGTTAAAGCGTAGAGTTAAACCAGTTAGTTTAATCGATTAGAGTTAAAGCAAAGGAGTTAATCGATGTTAGTTTAATCAATTAGAGTTAAAGCAAAGGAGTTAATCGAATATAGGTTATTCGAATAGAAGCAAATGAGTTAATCGAATATAGTTTATTCGAAAAGAAAGTAAAAGGAGTTATCGAATATAGTTTATTCGAAAGGAGTTAAGTAAAATGAGTAATCCAATAGTGTTAGTCCAATAGAGTTAATTGATAAGGGTTAATCGAATAGAGTTAAGTGAAAAGAGTCAATCGAATATAACTATTCGAAGAGGTTTAAGTAAGGAAGTTTGTTAAAGAAATATAAAGTGAACTTCGCCTATTTCAAAGTTAGAAATGTTGTTCAGTTAAGGTCTGAGAGGTAGTTCTACCCCAACTTGATTGGCTTCGTTTTTAACTAAGGAATAGTTAAGGTTCGGCAGTACAGGAAATGGTTTGGGTTGGCATCGCGATGGTTTGTTTAAACATCTGTCTAAGTCCAATGAAGAAGCTTTGGAAATGTTTTCCAAATAAGAAACCAGAAATGTTTTTCTAATAAAGAAAACAGGAAATGGAAATGTTTTCCATTGTTAATTACGTATATTTTCTAAATTTAGAAAATAAGAAATATTGAATATAGGGAAACAGGAGATAAGTAAATTAATGAAATAAAGAGATAAATGTTGAATGATGTTTGATCGATATAAATTTCCATTTGGAAATAATATCGTTGTTTGCACACATTTTTTTCTTCGATAGTTAAATCACAGACTATCGAAGTTTTGACCATTTTAACGTTGTTAATATGGAGAGACCGATTGGATTATTATCCAAAGAACCACTCTGTATTGGCATAAGCGTTGCGAATCATATATGCCAAAGGAAATTGAAGACGGAGTTATGCAAGGGCTATCCTGTTTACAGAATAGTGCCTTCGGTTCATCCTGTTCCTGGATGACTTGTAGGGACGGATGTCTGACAGAGTATTTCCAGACGATCACGTATATTGATTTCTCCAACCGTACCAAGAGTGGAAGCGGAGAAGGAAACTTCTTTTAGCTAAAACATAATGTATGGTTGAGGACTTCAATCGGTGATTTGATGGATTGACGATGTGACATTCAAAGTGAATCTGGTGTGATGATAAAGCGTAGCTTCTAGCCTTACATCCGGTAAATGACAGAAATCGGGTAGGCAGCATGGCTAAGTCGGTCGCACCGAAGTAGGGTGTATAATCACCTGATCTAGAGTTTCATTTATTTCTAAAAATCTATTGTCGATACTGTCCCATTCGGGAAACGGTTGCTAATCCCAACCGTTGGTGATATACATTCGATACGCTCAAGCGAAATGAGTGGTCGGTCATGTGTGGCCGGGTTGCAAGATGTTCTTGTTGAACCCAGTGTATTCCTCTCTAGAGGTACACTAGCGAAAGGTGGTTCCATACCTTGTCATAGTTGGAAATCCATTACCCAATACGTGCTTGCGGTTTTGATTGTATACTATATATGTAGGACGTGAGATGAAAGCGTTTCTGCTAGATGATTATATATACTGTGATTGATAGGCATTATTATAATATCAAAAGGTTTTTGATATAAAGTTATTTTGGATTCTCATAAGGGAAAAACCCGTTCCGTTATACGGCGTGGTCTTATGAGATGTTGATTACCCGCTTGAACTGTTTTAAACTGTTTTACTCACACCAGTCCCATGACTGACCCGGAGTTTACTTTGTTGTTTTCCCTAAACTCTTGGGTGCCTAAATTTGTATGGGCAATCAAGTAGTCAGGATTTACAGATACATTGAAGAGCTGGAGCAGGAGGCTTCAGGATCATATAGCTATTATTATTCCGCTGTGTTGTAAGTGCTGTACTTTGATAATGATATGTATATGCAAGTACAAATGTATATTTCAAGTTATGTTATATATATTATATGTTATTCGTTCCGCTGTGAGGTTCGTGTTACTCTGATGTTGTGTTCTTCTTCTTCTTCTATTCTAAGTTTCTATCTTATCTTTCCTCACCCTCTAATTTCTTTCACTAATTACCAGGATTTTTCGATGTTTTGGTTATCGACATCGTGTTTATGTCGATAACCAAAGTCGCTAAAAATCCGGGTCATTACAGTTGGTATCAGAGCGAGGTTAAGAATTACTTGGCTCTGTGGCATGACTCGGTAGAGATAGGGTTAGTAATACCCTAGATTGAGTTGAGTGTATATATACGAGTGAACGTATTTGTTATTGATATAAAAATTGTTTTATATTGTGGGGATTTATTGGTTGAGTTGTTTATGAGTTCTGGTCGATCAGTTTGATCCACTGTATCGGTAGGGATTTTGTAAACACTTGAATACGATGAACCATCATGGTATGTTTTGAAAAAGGGGTAAATGAAATAATTTTACCCAAATTATATTTTGAATATATTGGATATATTGGTTGTTATTATAATCGAGTAAGATTATAAATTAAATGGTTATGTAAATAACCAATCAGAATTCATATAAGTGAAATACGTGAAATCAGATGAGTTAAATCTGAAATTTAAACCAGAAATGGAGTTAAAACTCTGGAGAATTGGATAAGTGTTTGTAAATGGATTTGGATTTAAAATAAGGAAAATTTAAGATCCTGGGAGATTTTAAATTGTTTTACAAGCAGGGTGAATTATATTTTGAAATGAATTTCAAAGTGGAAATGTTTAGAAATGATTTTAGAGTATTGAACTCACTTCGATCGCTGGAAAATAGATTCTGATGATGACAGCTGCATCATCAGTATTCATTTTTGAGTTGTAAGTGATGAATTACTACCAGAGATACTGTTTTGAATTTGTTTTGGGAAAGACAAGTTGTGTTGAATTTCAAAATGGGATTTAAAAATAGAATTTGAATTTTTAAATAGATTTGAAATATTAACTTGTTTTAAAAGAAATAAAACGAGAAGTTCCTTTATAAACGAAGTTTATAAATAGTTCTTTTATAAACGAAGTTTATAAATGAAGTGAAGAGAATTATCATTGGAAAATTCAGAAATAAAAATACAAGTGTGAAATTGAAAGGGAAATCTATTTTCCAAACGTAGAAATATCGATTTCAAAAGGAATTGAAATCGAGACTTATTTAAAGAATGAATAAAGAAAGTTTGAAAAGGAATTTGAATAAAGGAAGTTCAAACATAGAATTTAAATAAGAGAATACAAAGGGGATTTGAATATAGAAATTCAAATTGAGATTTGAATAAAGAAGATTTAAATAATGGAAAATTGAATATGGAATCCATGTAGAGTAATAATAGAAATTGAATATAGAAATTCAAAAGGAATTCAAATATAGAATTTGAATATAGAAAATATAAAGGAATTCAAATATAGGATTTGAATGTCGAAGGTGAAATGGAATGTGAATATAGAATTCAAATGGAATTTAAACTATAGAATTTGAATATATCGAATTTGAATAGAATTTGATATATAGAATTTGAATATATAGAATTTGGATAAAATTTGAATAGAATTAACTAAGTCGAAGAGGAATTAGTTAATCGAGTTTTGAAGTTGAAGTTGAACTTTGAAAGGTGAATTGGATTTGTAAATGGATATTCGAAATCGAATATAGAACTTAAATTTGAAATTTGGACTCAAATTAGTTAATAAGCAAGTTAAAATATATTTGAACATGTCAAGTTCAAATATAAAAGTGAAATAGACTAAAGAGTTAATTAACAAATTAATTAACGAATTGAGTTAAAATGATCAGGTATAGTTAAAATAGATTGGACAGGTATAAATATACATGAGATAGGTATGGATAAGGTATGAAGGTATATAAATAGAATGCTCGAAGAAAAGGTATGTATTTAATTCATATATGAGATTTTATGCGCCGTATCGGCTAGCCACTTGTTTTTTTTCTTTTTCTTTTGGATTGGTGAGGGCCATGGGAGGCTATTTGAAATATCCCGATGCTCCTGGTACCAAGGAGGTTATGGAGAATTTTTCCGGGAATTTAAGGAGTTAGAATATTTTTAAGATAATTTGATAGTTAGAAATCAATGTATCGATATATATATAGAAGTCGATAAGGAAACGAACTTAGAAATAGAATAGTAAAATCAAACAGGAAGACTAAGAATAAAATCTAGTAAGAATAGAAAGAGGAAGCGTATACGTGTTTAAAAGTGAATAAGTAGTTGTATGGTATTGATTTTTTCGAGTAAGTAGTCATATCTGCTTTGACGTTATAAATATTATTCAGTCAAGGTCTGAGAAGTAGTTATACCCCAACTTGATTGATTTCATTATTAACAAATAAATAGTAAGATTTCAGGCTCGAAGATCAATGTTGAATAAGAATTAGTTGAATATAGTATTTGGGTTGTCGTAACGATGTTTTACACAACATCAGTTTTAACCTAAATAAGTGTAAGCTTGGAAATAGAATGATAAATATTTCCTAAGTATAGAAATAAACGAGAACGGAAAAAAGATAAGTAATTGGAATATTTTCCAATTATAAATAGCATATATTTTCTAAAGTTTAGAAAATAAAGGAAGGCGATATTCGGAAATGTTTTCCAAATAACATAAAAGGCCAATATGGTTATTGAAAATATTTGGTTAACAAATATTGATAAAGAAATAGAGAAGTGATTTAACTAATGGAATATTAATTAAGGGCTCAGTTGAATTTCAAAAAGGAAAATTTGATTTTTGAAAAGAGTAAACTGTTTAAAAACTCCCAGGGAAAGATTGTTTGAATTAAAAACATATTTAATAGAAATTGTGAAAGCAAATTTGAATTAAAGTAAAGCCAGTAAAGTGGTAACTCAGATTGAATTAGAATGATATCAAGACAAACTGGATTGTGAGATTCAAATTTGAAGTGTAATGTGATAATCTAGTTAAGAGTTGGGAATCGAGAAGAAACTCGAGTTGAAATGATATTTGGCTCGGATATAAGCGAATGGTTGTGTTGTGGATAAAAGCAGATTGGAATTTGATTGGGATGACCCTTGTATCCGCTGAATTGATAACAGGTGGAAAGGATACAATGATATGCCGACAAAAGGTACAAGTTTATTTTTCTATTGGATATAAGATTTATGAGCCGAATTGGCAAGCCGCTTGGCTGTTTGATTTTCTTTTGGGTTAGAGATGGCCTGGAGTGGCGAGTTGTGGTTTGACGTATATGCCGGTACAAAGGAGACGCTGGCGAAATTTTTCGGAAAGTTAAGGCGTTAGAAAATTTTCAGAATTTTTGAAAATTTTCGTTGATAAGAATTAATTAATATTTAATTGAAATTAAGTTGGTTCAGTTGAAACTGAAGTTAAGAAGTGAACAAAAATGTTCTAACCAGTCGATAGGGTCGTCCTCTGCCTTTTAGCAATTTCGAGAACGAAATTATTTTTAAGTGGGGAAGATTGTAATGACCGGCATTGGCAGAGGTATTATGATTAATTTATTTTATAATGTAAATGGTGGTTTAGTGAATTAAATGATCGTGGAATTAAATAATAGTGAATATTTAATTAAAATAATAAATTAAAAATATATTTAATTCTGAAATAATCAGAATTGGCTGAAATGACGATATGGTGTGAACTGGATCATCTGTGATATTTTATTCAGTTTAGAATTGAAGTAGAATAACAAATATATTATTTGAACGATAGTTTGAACGTATAATTATATTATAATTAAAACAGAGCTCGAAATGGCGCTACAGTTCGTAAATTGGCGATTCGAACTTCAACTGAATATACAGGATTCGTTTTAAGCCGGATTTCTGTGAAACAAGAAACGTACGGAGCTAGTGGAGTATATCTTTCTAGTGGAAAAGAAAAATCAGGATTTCATCGTATAGATTTTGATTTATGTCCAAATCAAATTTTAGAATAGTCGCTATAGAATCGTTTATCGACCGTAATGGTTTAGTCGATATAACTAGTTATCGGATTCGAATTTGAACAAGGTTCTTTTGAGAAGTAGTGATAATTAAATGTTTAGAATTTTACTGTAATTTTTAATTAATTTAATAAGCGACTTTTTATTTAAAGTATTTCGCACCCTGAAATCAACATTTTGAGGTTTCAAAATATGAGTTAATCTACCGGTATTTTTATATTTTTGGGATCGTGGGGCATTGCTCGTCGCACTGGTATGTTTGTCTCTGTCGATGGGAGTCCCTAAGTGATAAAACGGTGTGTAGCGTCGGTACCCTAATTAAAATATCCTAGTTTGTGGACTGAAACAAAACAACCAAGAAGACTAAATTATGCCACGCGATTCACTTCTGATACCACACCCTTCTTTATAAATCACGATATGTTCCTTTTCCATCACTTAAAAAAATCAAAAAGAGCTTCAGCTCAAAACAGAAAATGGCCGCTCGAATCAAAATAAAAAAAATCGCTCCCCTTTAATCTTCCCTCCTCCCCGTACTCAAATCAAGACCTCGTTCGATCTTCTGTAGCGCGATAAAGAAGTCTCCCCTTTTTTTGGTCTCGAGTTTGACTCGATTTATGAAATCGATATTTGTTCAGCCGCGTCGACGAGGGAGAGTCAGACCTCCGGTGTTATCTCAGGCGCCGAACAGGAAGTCGAGGTCGCGATTTTCTGGAGCTTGACATATAAAGCAAAGTCACGACTGGGATGTCGAAGTCGCAGTCACTATTAGGGTTCATCGCTGATGTCGAAATTGTAGCAGTAGGAGGTTGAGGAGGACGGAAGGGATTTAGAAGGAGTAGAAGAGGAGATCGGCGTGAGGGGTAAACTTGGTTTGAAGAACGGTGTAGGAGCTGAAACGTGAATGACAAAAGTAGTTTAAATTGGCAAATGGCAAGCAATACTTTAGCCGTATATTTTGGGGAATGGGAAGGGCTGTAGTGTTGGAGTGCACAGGGAATATGGGTATCGGTTTAACAAGGGAGTATGGGCTGTTATAAATAACGTGAGGGGGATAGGAAATGGGGTTGTGTGGAGTTTTTGTATAGGACGTGAATATTGGGTTTAGAGGTGAAGTGGTGAAGGACATGGATGTTGGAATTCGTGTGAAGGAGTGTGTAGCTCAAGGAAGTGGGACGGAACGGAGCAGGAAGAAAGGAGAGTTACTGTAGGGTACGGGTCAGAATCGGGAATGGGCCATTTGAAATGGTTTAAGGCCCTTAAGAAGAAAAAAAAAAGATAAAGAACAAAAAGGAGGAAAACAATGGATCCGCCCTTTTTGTTTTGAAGTTGAAGTCACTGACACATTTAGAGTTCAACACAAAGAGAAGCGGTCGGTCTGAAGGCTTACGGGTCGGGTTTTCAAGGGTAAATGGGCCACGTAAAGGAAAGCGAAACAAGATCCGTCGGAATCGTATGGACGGACACTACCCAATGGAACTGACTGGGAGTGGATTGGTGCTCGTTACAATTTATAGCAAAATAAATTGTCCGCCTGAATCAAGCAATGGTTATCGTTATTGACGATGATCGTCCAATGTGAGTAAATCTCACTAACTCTGAACAGTTTATAATTTCATGTTGTATTTTTAGAACTGTTAGATATTGGCTGTTTGGCTGTTTGACTGTGTGTTGACTGTTGGATTGAACTGCTAGTCAGTTAGTTGAAGTTCTATATTGATTCTGTTTAACAGAATATATCATATGGAACTGAAAAAGTGATGTTATCTATATTATTTAACATCTGTGATGCAGGGAAACAGGTTGGAGGAATCCGACTGGATTCCTCAACAGTTATGTTATTGTTTTTCATATATTTTGATATATGATGTGAATTATAACCTCTTATTGATTAGGTGTGTTTGGACGATAATTATCGTTGTTATATGGTGTGTTAAATACCATAAGAAATACCAGAATGTAGAAAAGGAATATTTTCAAAGTGTATTTTGAAAATGAATTATTTATATAAAATCGATGGATTTTATATAGAAAAGAAAAAGGATTTTTACAAAAGAAATATTTATAAAATCAAAGGATAAGAGAATAAAAAAGGAATCATTTGTAAAGTGAAGAACCGTTACTAAAAGTAAATCTTTATAAATGAATAGTTTATTCGAAAAGGAGTTAATCGAATTAGTTATTCGAATAGAATAAAGAAAAGTTATCGAATAAAGTTAAAAGGGGGTATTCAAATATAGTTTAGCCAAAAGGAGTTATTCGATCAGAATTCATCGAATAGAATTAATTGATTAGAGTTAATCAACCAGAGTTAATCAGTTAGGGTTAACCAGTTAGAGTTAATTGGTTAGAGTAAATCAGTTAGGTTAAAGCGTAGAGTTAAACCAGTTAGTTTAATCGATTAGAGTTAAAGCAAAGGAGTTAATCGATGTTAGTTTAATCGATTAGAGTTAAAGCAAAGGAGTTAATCGAATATAGGTTATTCGAATAGAAGCAAATGAGTTAATCGAATATAGTTTATTCGAAAAGAAAGTAAAAGGAGTTATCGAATATAGTTTATTCGAAAGGAGTTAAGTAAAATGAGTAATCCAATAGTGTTAGTCCAATAGAGTTAATTGATAAGGGTTAATCGAATAGAGTTAAGTGAAAAGAGTCAATCGAATATAGCTATTCGAAGAGGTTTAAGTAAGGAAGTTTGTTAAAGAAATATAAAGTGAACTTCGCCTATTTCAAAGTTAGAAATGTTGTTCAGTTAAGGTCTGAGAGGTAGTTCTACCCCAACTTGATTGGCTTCGTTTTTAACTAAGGAATAGTTAAGGTTCGGCAGTAAAGGAAATGGTTTGGGTTGGCATCGCGATGGTTTGTTTTAACATCTGTCTAAGTCCAATGAAGAAGCTTTGGAAATGTTTTCCAAATAAGAAACCAGAAATGTTTTTCTAATAAAGAAAATAGGAAATGGAAATGTTTTCCATTGTTAATTACGTATATTTTCTAAATTTAGAAAATAAGAAATATTGAATATAGGGAAACAGGAGATAAGTAAATTAATGAAATAAAGAGATAAATGTTGAATGATGTTTGATCGATATAAATTTCCATTTGGAAATAATATCGTTGTTTGCACACCTGTTTTTCTTCGATAGTTAAATCACATACTATCGAAGTTTTGACCATTTTAACGTTGTTAATATGGAGAGACCGGTTGGATTATTATCCAAAGAACCACTCTGTATTGGCATAAGCGTTGCGAATCATATATGCCAAAGGAAATTGAAGACGGAGTTATGCAAGGGCTATCATGTTTACAGAATAGTGCCTTCGGTTCATCCTGTTCCTGGATGACTTGTAGGGACGGATGTCTGACAGAGTATTTCCAGACGATCACGTATATTGATTTCTCCAACCGTACCAAGAGTGGAAGCGGAGAAGGAAACTTCTTTTAGCTAAAACATAATGTATGGTTGAGGACTTCAATCGGTGATTTGATGGATTGACGATATGACATTCAAGGTGAATCTGGTGTGATGATAAAGCGTAGCTTCTAGCCTCACATCCGGTAAATGACAGAAATCGGGCAGGCAGCATGGCTAAGTCGGTCGCACCAAAGTAGGGTGTATAATCACCTGATCTAGAGTTTCATTTATTTCTAAAAATCTATTGTCGATACGGTCCCATTCAGGAAACGGTTGCTGATCCCAACCGTTGGTGATATACATTCGATACGCTCAAGCGAAATGAGTGGTCGGTCATGTGTGGCCGGGTTGCAAGATGTTCTTGTTGAACCCAGTGTATTCCTCTCTATATGTACACTAGAGAAACGTGGTTCCATACCTTGTCATAGTTGGAAATCCATTACCCAATACGTGCTTGCGGTTTTGATTGTATACTATATATGTAGGACGTGAGATGAAAGCGTTTCTGCTAGATGATTATATATACTGTGATTGATAGGCATTATTATAATATCAAAAGGTTTTTGATATAAAGTTATTTTGGATTCTCATAAGGGAGAAACCCGTTCCGTTAAACGACGTGGTCTTATGAGATGTCGATTACCTGCTTGAACTGTTTTAAACTGTTTTACTCACACCAGTCCCATGACTGACCCGGAGTTTACTTTGTTGTTTTCCCTAAACTCTTGGGTGCCTAAATTTGTATGGGCAGTCAAGTAGTCAGGATTTACAGATACATTGAAGAGCTGGAGCAGGAGGCTTCAGGATCATATAGCTATTATTATTCCGCTGTGTTGTAAGTGCTGTACTTTGATAATGATATGTATATGCAAGTACAAATGTATATTTCAAGTTATGTTATATATATTATATGTTATTCGTTCCACTATGAGATTCGTGTTACTCTGATGTTGTGTTCTTCTTCTTCTTCTATTCTAAGTTTCTATCTTATCTTTCCTCACCCTCTAATTTCTTTCACTAATTACCAGGATTTTTCGATGTTTTGGTTATCGACATCGTGTTTATGTCGATAACCAAAGTCGCTAAAAATCCGGGTCATTACAACTGTCAACACATAAATCTATATCTTATAATATTCTTTATTTTCCCAATTGGAATGAGGCCCAATCAATCACCATATAATGTTAATTATATGGATTTATTACAACACATGTATATAATAGCAACGATAAATAATCAACCATCATCCAAAGTGCACCACACAACTGCATAAGCATCAAATATAAATAATTAACGCTTACACAGTCTGTCGACCGATCGATCGACATACAACTACATAATTGGGATTAGTGTACGCCAAATATCATCCCAATACCCGTGTGGGGTTTCGAATCAACAAACACAAATTTTATTTGTGCAGTTGGGCGATGTGTAAAATTTATCGTCCCAATCAATATCGGTCAAATGTGTGTATATAAACAAATCGTCCGATTTATTTATAAATATATATATTTCATTTTACATACACGTTAAAATTTCTATTTTTAACTATAAAATATTTTTAACTATATAAATATTAATTTTAATTCACATCACACAATCAACTACACATCAAAATCAAACAAACAAACAAACAAACAAGCCGCCCATGGTCTGTGGACGACGGGTGTCGGGTGCTACTAAACACCGTCTGCATCCTAGTATATATTTTAACTAGAAAATTAAATTAAAAGGTGAGAAGTTCTCACAGAGGGTTCCACTCCGCCGTGCTTTGCTTTTGAACTGCTGAACCGTCTGGATCGGTTTGAAATTCCAATGTAGTCTTTACTACGCTGTTCATAATAAAAATTATATTTTTATCACTTTATTTCAATAAATAAAATTCATATTTTATTTCTACTTCCTATATTTTTTACAATGCTTCCTTCTATATAAAAATTATATTTTTACTTCTTCTACATGATAAAAATTATATTTTTATATCTCCTACATAATAAAGATCGAATTTTTATTATCTATATAATATAAAAATCATATTTTTATCCTTTCTATAATGTAAAAATTATATTTTTATTCTTTCTAAGTCATATTTTTATACTGTTCACTTCACAAGAAAGATCGTATTTTTATATTATCTAGTATATAAAAATCATATTTTTATCCCTTCTATAATGTAAAAATTATATTTTTATTAATAAAAATCATAGCTTTCACCCGCTATGTTATTATATATTTTATAAAAACAATTTCAAAACAATGTCATATTTTTAATTTGATGAATACACTATAAAAACCGCATTTTTAATGTGCTATTATATATATAAAAACCGAATTTTTACCTTGCCATCATCTAAGTAAAAATCGAATTTTTATCTAGCTATACTATATATAAAAATTGGATTTTTATCATGCTATACTAATTAAAAATCCTACCTTCTCATAATCAAAACAACGTGTATTTGTATTCATAGAAATCAGCCCCTTTTTTTTTATTTAAATTAATTAAACCAAATGCTTAAAATAAATTAAAATAGAGAAAGAAAAGAAAAAAAAACTCACAGCTTTTTCAGCGGATTAGGGCGTCGGGGTGCAGTGGCGGTTTCAGGAAGCTAGGGCGGTTTTGGGTCTCGTGGAAGAGGAGGGGCACGAGGTAGGCGTTGCGGAGGAGCTAAGGGGGGGCTCGGTGGTTTTGTCAGAAGAGGGAGGAAGAGAAGAGCGAGCGTCGAGAGGGGGGGCTTGATGGACGGGGTGCGGTGGTAGCAGCGCCGCTGCGGCGATGGAGGCGGCGCGCGCCCCTCCGTCGATATCGATTCGGGATCGTATTTTTTTTCTTTCTTTTTATAAAATTTCGATCTGAAAGATAAACGAAAAAAGGGGGGCTTAAGTGAAAGAGGGAGAGAGTGTTGAGGGGGTTTTATATATATTTAATTAATTATTTATTTAATTTCACAAAGCAACTTTTATTTTCGACCTCGAAACGAGACCCACCGCCTGTCGTCACTAGCTAATTACCCCCATTCCGAACACAATGGGATATGTATCGTAGGATGATTCGATAGTTTCGATCAGTTTTCGTTGAATTCAACATATAACTCTATATATTGAATTTAAATGCACATTTCAATTTACTGAGGCCACATACTAACTAGAAAAATTCCCGAGAAATATTTTCTAGCTTCGTATCGACGATACGGTCCTAACAAAAACTAATTTCATCGAATTCTGAGACCGTTTGAAAAATGGCCATTTTCCAGTCGATTGAAATCAACTGAAACTGGTCAAACGCGTTTTCCTTTGCCACGCTCACATATTGATTCGAAAAATTACGAATTTTGAAACCTAGCAATAACTTGACATCACGGATCCAACTAAAGTGGTTTCATCGAATTCCGAGGTCGTTTGCAAAATGACTAGTTTTAACAGAATTCCATAGCGACTATTCTGAATTTTCATCTGGACATAACTTTTGATTCCCGCTATGAAATTTCAATTTTTCGGATTCGTTGGAAAGATATTCTCAAATAGATTCTAATATTTTTGGTTTCGCTAAAATCCGGTATATTTTGAATCCTGTACATTCATTTGAATTTTGAAATCGAATTATCGAACTACCGCGCCATTTTCAATTCCTTTTATAATTATAAATAATTATTTATATTCTAACGACGATCTATATAATATATACGTTCGAATTCTATTCAAAATAAATTTTTTCGGCGTTATTATTTAAAATAATTCATTTTAAATAATCAAAATTCACTAAAATTGCCAAAATAAAAATTTTAAATTGGCTCAGATTTCCGGGTTATTACAAGTTGACTGTCTAGTGTAATACCTAAGGTGGTCAACTAGTTAATGAGTTTTGATATAACTTGAATGTAGGACTCAACCGTAAAAGTTGCGCTCAAAATCAACTCCTTAAACTTCTTCTTTTGTCCCTCTTTCCTTATCTAGCCAAACCATATCTTTTTACTTTTCATTTTCTTCGTAGTCACCTCTTCTCCTCCTTTTGCCATGCTAGTTTGCGCGTTATGTAGATCTCGCCCTGCTATTACTCCTAGATCTAAACCCAATTTCTTCTCTTTGATCATTTCGTAGCCCATAACACCTATTTGCGCTATCTGATTCTCCTCATGTCATTTAGGTCTCACCCCTAGAGAGACAATTTGGTTGGATCGGTATAAGCAGAAGATTTCCTCGCTTTAGGGATAAATGAATTAGTCATAGCAGTAGGATTTGCTTCGGTCCTTTGCTTTGAGATTTGTAACGACCCGGGGAAAAATTTGATGCTCGAATTTCGACAATAATACATAAACCGTATTACATGCCAAGACCCCAAGTATCGAATACACCGGATTGTCAATAGAAGATAATAGAGGGTGAGATAAGAAAGAAAGAAATTTAGAATAGAAGAAGAAGGAGAACATACATCATCAGAGTAAACACGAATCTCATAGGGAACGAATAAAATATAACATAACTTTGAAATAAAATCAGTATATGTATACAATAACATTATTAGAGTACAACACTTACAACACAACGGAAATAACAATAGCTATAAAATCCTGAAGCCTCCTGCTCCAAGCTCTCCAAGTATATCTGAAAAATCCCGACTACTTGACTGCCCGTACAAATTTGTGCACCCAAGAATTTAGGGTAAAACAAAACAAAATAAACTCTGGGTCAATCATGGGACTGGTGTGAATAAACTCCAAACACTTGGTTTAACTTTAAAAATCCTTTTAAAGAAAGGATAATCGTAAGACCGATCCACACATAAACACGGATGGTTTTTACCTTACGATAATCCAAAACATTCTTAAAAATCAATACTCATCTGATATTATAATAATGTCTAAATCAGATAAATAACAATCTAGCGGAACGCTTGCATCTCACGTTCCACATACATAATATATAATCACAAACAGCGGGCGCTTATTGGGTAATGGATTCCGACTGGCAAGGTATGGAACCACCTTCCGACAGTGTATCTCTAGAGGGAAATACACCGGGTTCAACAAGAACATCTTGCAACCCAAGCTACACATGACCGGCCATTCATTTTGCTTGAATGTTCCGAATGTATTATCACCGACGGTTGGGATCAGCAACCGTTTCCCGAAAGGGACAGCATCGATAGATTTAAGAAGCAAAAGGAATTTCTCTAAATCAGGTGACAATACACCCTAATGGGTGCGACCCACATAGCCATACTACTTACCCGATTTTATACCATTTCCGGTTGTGAGGCTAGAAGTCGTAACTTACCTTTTTAACATATCATATCTTCATTTACTTTGAATGCCACATCGTCATACCTGCCAAATCAAAATTTGATTTCTCCAAAAATACCATGGGTATACAGCTAAGAGAAGCGAATTCCTCGGCCACCAAACTTGAATATGTTTGGAGAGATCAACTTACGCGATCTATTAGATATACTCTGTCCGACCTTCTTCCATACAAGTTGTCCTGGGACTCGACAAACCAAAGGAATTATTATGTAAATCCATCTTAGGCAATTTCTACCTAGGATCACCAGAATAACCCTTGCATAAACTCCATCTTCAATTGATTCGAAACGATAATGCCCGTATGGAGTGGTTTTCAGATAAAAAAATCTGATCCCAGTCTCTCCGTATTGACAACGGAAAAATGTTCAAAACTTTGATAATCGGTTTTTTAACTATCAAGGAAAAATGTCCATGTACACACAACGATCTTATTCTCAAATGGAATCTTTATCAATCAATCATCAGTCAACATTTTCTCCTTTTTAAATTAATTCATCATTAATTTATTTATTTATCCCTTTCCCGTTTCCATATATATTTAGAAATTCTTATTTTCTAAATCTAGAAAATATACCTTATTAACATTGAAAAACGTTTCCATTTCTTATTCACGCATCACTATCATTCCACGTCCATCAGTCTCTAACCATAAATTAGTAAGAGAACAATTCCCTAAGTATTAATCCCGAAGGCCGAAACCAACATCAGAACGATACCCAAAAAACCATTCAACTTAACTAATCTCTAGTCAGTTTCTAATTTCTTTGACTCTGTCTCATATCTTCTTATCAAATCATTGCTTATGCAACTCTCAGATTCAATTTATAAATCCAGTTCCTTTAAAAAACGTTGGTTATAACGATAATGTTATAATCTCTACTTTCGAAATATCTAATCTCTAATTTATACTATTATTTCTTAAATTGAATAATAATAATTTATTAAATAAATAAATGAATCTTGATTTAAAAACGGAAAGTAAATAGTACTTTCCTACATTCGACATAATCGAATCCCAATGTATAATTCTCTTTCGAATAAACTATATTCGATAACTCTCATTCCAATAAACTATATTCGATAATCTCTCTTTTTCCTGATTAATTCCTCTTCGAATAACTATATTCGATTAACTCCTTTTTCAAATGATCTACATTCGATTTATCTCCCATTTTATATTCACTGCAGAATTTACAATCCAAATTATCCAACGATAATTATTTTTAATTTATTTATAAACAATGTTTATAAATCACACTACTTGTTTTTATTATTAAACAAGTTATTTTTGCTAGCCATTCGAAATTCCATTTCTTTTTAAAATCTTATTTCAAAAATCCAGTTTCCTTTACAAATGTTTTTATTTGCAAAATATTTACTTAAATCCATTATTCACATCGAATGTGAAAAATATTTCTTTTATAATCTTCTTCTCTGCAAAATACTTACCCTAAATCCATTATTCATATTCAATATGAATAATATATTCTTTATATAATTAAAACAGTTTGGTTTCGTATTTAAAATAATAACTTATTTTAATTATTCTATTTATACTTCTATTTATAAACAATTCATATAAAATCTTATTTTATTTTCGACGCTTTCATAATTCCATTAATAAGTCTTGTTACCACTACGTTCATATTCAGTTTCAAATATCGATGTTAAAATCGATTCTTACTTCTCTATATAAATTCTGACTTATATATTCCATTTATCCAATGATAAATATTTTACTTAATTTATAAAATATTATATATAAATTAATCTTCTCAATTCAACTGTTAACAACATATTTTTATTTAATATTTTAAATAAATCAATTCATATTTCTTTTATAACTCGAAATCCCCTTTTAATAATTCTATTTATTTCCCAAATATTCCCTTTTATAAAATCTGTTGATTTTATAAAATTCCTTTATTTCAATATACACCTTGAAATCTCTCTATAAAATCCCTTGATTTTATATAGTTTTTTATTTCAATATACGTATTGAAATTTCCCTTTTATAAAATCTGTTGATTTTAAATAATATTCTTATTTCAATATACACATTGAAATTTTCCTTTTTTTTCTTTTACATCCCAGGGTTTCTTATGGTATTTAAAATACCAAATAATAATGATCAATATCATTCTAACACACATAATCAATAGCACATTATATATCACAACATATATCACAATATATGAAAATAGTAAAATAAATGTTGAGGAATCCCGTTGGATCCCTCCAACCCGTTTCCCTGCATCCATAGATGTTAAGTAATATAAATAACATCAATTACATTACAATATGAAATATTCTGATAAACAGAATCAATATTTATCTAACGATATGTACATATAACTAGATCTATAATTTCAACCAATTAATTAGCAGTTCATCCGAACAATCATAACACACAGCATTCAATCATTTTTATCAATACTAAATTACGTTTATAAAAATATAAACTGGGCAGAGTTAGTGAGTTTTACTCACTTTGTCTGTTAATCGTTAAATAACGATTACAGTCGTTGATTCAAATCAGGACGTTTTATTTTGTCGTAAATTCAGACAAGCTCCAAATCATTCCCAACTGGCTGCATGTTGTAGCCCTCGTCCATACGATCCCAACGGATCCGGTTTCGTCAACATCGGATAACATGTGACAAAGATACGCATTTTATAAGTTAATATACAAATTTTAAATTTAATATAACTTGATTTATTTTCTTTATTTGGGCTTAACCTTTTAGATTGGCCCAACACTCCTTCTATCTACTTTTAAAGCCACGGCCCGCTCCACTTTAATATCCTTATTCTCCGATAAAAATCGAACTCCAGAAAACCATTTCACTAAATTTTCCAAACATTAGCTTCTTAAATCTCCCTCCATACTCCACCGATTCACAAACCGTTGATGTTGTGGTCTTCTCCTTCCTAAGCGCCACGGATGTGTACTCGACATCCGATTACAAACCGCGATAGCCAGCTCCCCATACAGTAATCATTTCGAACAATTTCCCTACCTGAACGCCACCGTCACCATCGCTGAAGCTCACCCGAGACCGAGCTAACCCCCTAGCCGCGATCGCCACCCCTTCCAGCGCCTCCATTCAAAACCACGTGACCAGTCCCTTCTCCGTTCGATGGAAATCAATTGATGAACGGAAGTGCTTTAAAGTCGAACTATGACCAACACCGACGATGATAGACCACCGGACCGACGCCATACCCTGCGCCTTGGCTCCTTGAACTTTACACCGCCATCGAATCGTCTCCTCGTCTCTTAGAATTCCGGTAGTTCGTGATCCTAGGTTCGCTGCTACATTTTCGACCTCTAGAAAACTATGTCGAGCTGTACAAAATTGGTACCAGCGTGAAGAGCTACTCCTCCTGATTCCAAATATGTATATACTTTGATTTATAAGAATTTATTTCTATTTTCTTTGAATTTTTTATTGTCACGATTTATCTGAGAAGAGAAAGAAGTGGCGGCGTGTTTTTCATTTGACCGTGGAATGAATTAGATTAGGGTTAGGTAATGTAAGGGGTATATATACAGGGTAGGTTAGCTTAGAAAGTAAGCTACTTATTTTATTTTTATTTATTTTTATCATATTTCTATTTGTATTGCTGATTAAAAATTCCTATACTCACATATAATATCCAAAAATCATGAAAATGGCCATACCACTAGAGTTTGACATTACGGACCCAATGAAACTTGTTTCGTCGAATTCCGAGTCTGGTTTCTCACACAGTGTATTTTTAACAGTCAAATTATCGACTGTTTTTCACATTTATAATCCGCACAGCCACATACTGACTCCAAAAATTACAAAAATTGAAATCTAACAATAATTGATTATTACAGAATTTATAAAATTAGTTTCGCTGAAAAAGGAGGTCGTTTGCAAAAATAGCCATTTTCTAAGGTCTACATAAACCAATTAAATATTAATATATTTAAAAATAATTAAATTAATAATAATTATTATCGTATATGTCACAACAGAATATCGTATAACTCCAAAATAAATTTGGATTTATAACACGATATTTCAAAATTCCAGATTATATCGATATTCGATTTATATTAAAAACACTTTTATAATATAAATAAAAAATTATAAATTATAAACGAATTCCATAGCGTTTTTCTGGAAATTTGATTTGGATATAACTTACAATCTATACGACGAAATCTCGACTTTTCACTTCCATTAGAAAAATATGGTTCACCAGATCCGTACGTTTCTTAATTCACAGAAATCCGACTTAAAACAGATTCGGTATATTCAATTGAAGTTCAAAACTCAATATTACGAACTACCGCGACATTACGCGCTCGTTTTAAATATAATTATAAATATACGTTCCAACGTCGTTTATTAAATAGATTCGTTATTATAATTTCGAAGCTAAACTCAACCAAATCTCTCACATTATCCAATTCACACAATATTGTCAATTCAACTTAATTCCGATTATTTCGGAATTAAATATATTATTCTGTTATTTATATTAATTAAATATTCAATATTATTTGATTCAAGTTATCGATATCGCCAAATCGATCTATAAAATAATTAAATAAATTAATTATTCAACCGTTAAAAATATGGGACGTTACAAGATTTGTGTTTGGGAGTGTTGTCTGCGTTGCATCCGCCTTTGGCATATCTTGTTGGAATAGATTTTTATAAAGGCATTTGTTGTTTTGAAGTTAAAGATTTAGCTGTCTTTGGATTGTCTTACTGAGGAGAATCTAGATGAGAATTTAGAGGCATTGGTGTTATACGAGGAATTGAATGATCTTTGGTTTAACAAGCTTTGAAGATTTTGCAGTAGATCTCTTTTCCTAAATGTCGGTTTTTGAGTTGGATAATCTATGTCTAAACTTCCTATGTAGATGAGACTTTTTTTTAGCTAATCAGTCCAAAAATGGGAAGTTACGATTTGATACATTTTTTGATGTGAAAATCAATCTTGGCTTTGATCGATAGCGTAACCATCACTAAGTACCACATCACCTTTGATTTAGTTTGTTGTTCTTTTGTGCTATTTTGTAGAGTTACTTTCCGTATTTTTACCTACCTACTTTTGTTTTTTGGTAATGTTAGATGAATCTCCATGAAAAGAAAAAGACAAAAAAAATCTCCATGAAAAGAATTTTGTGGTAGATTTCTTTTATCACCGCTAATTCTCTCTTAGAAGAGACATTAAGTGGAAACCTCCAATAATACCTGCACTGTCTACAACACGAGATGCGCATTTTGCTATATCATGATATGACCAGTCAAAGGTCATGGAAATGGTTCGAGCTCCTGCTACGAAGCAAGATGTATCGTTATTTATAGCCAATGTTTTGGAGTTTCGATGTTGCTGTATTTGTCCTTTTCTCTTTCCAGCATTTGTTTCTTGGCTTTGTGGTAGATCGTGCTTGTAACTGTTAGTGTTTGTTGTCCTTATTAAATCACATGTTGATATAATGAGATTTCGGATATCTGAAATTATTATGCCATTCACGTTTATCTGTAATTTAATCAGAAATGAAATCTCATTTTTCTTTATCTAACTAACAGTTAGTCTAGAGTTGGAAATAATAGAGTTCTTTGATAAATAAATTTTAGTGAAGGACATATTTTGCGTTGTTTCGTCATGGGTATTACTGTTGTTTGTTGCCTGTTACTTTTTAGTTAAAAATTATTTTTGGGTTTTTTGTGTGCTTTCAGTTTTCGTATTTTTTTGCGTAACCGACTTCCTTCTAGGTTGAAATGTGACCTAAGTCGTTTATGTTTCCACAAAATAATTTTTGAAACTTTTTGAAAATGGTATATTAAAAGAAAGTCATATGTTTGGTTTTTGGTCTGATTTACTTTCTTCGTATATTATTACAAATCTGATTTATACAAAAGCGTAAGGAATTTTAACCTTATATTGTCAAATCTTAGTTTATGTATGAATCTTACATGAAAGGTAAAGCCGTACAAAAAAAGCAAAAGTTTCCAAAATTTACTTGAATTAAAAAAAGAGTAAATTTAGTCTTATGAAAATTTCGATTTAATGGTCATTTGTAAAGCGTAAAAAGATTTTGTACGGTTGATTATGCAGTTTTTGTGGTGCACTAGGGGGGACGACGTGTCAAAAACTTTAACAGTAACAAGGGAGAGACTATCTTAGCCATCGAAGCAACGTTTCCATACTTTGTCAACAACGCATGCATGTTGTTATTTAACTCGTTTTTCGTTTTAGAGCTTGTTTTAAGCCTCCTTTGCTGTCTAAAGATGAAAGACTTTGGAGTATTTTGAAGTAATTGAGGTAAAATTCCACCATAGGACATAAATTGGGAAATTTGTAAGTTGTAAGAACGTTGAATTCTTCGCTTTAATTTCCTTTTTTGGCATAATAGAAATTAATAGGAAATGATTTAGATAAACTGACGAATTGGGTGTTTGTGTTTGGATGCAAAATTGATTGTATCACACTTCTATTCATAGTCATGTGGGGGTTTGGAACGAAAAATGTTTTCAAACATCTGCATTTATATAGAACTGCCAGTACATTTTAGGATGTTTGCATCATGTTTTCAAAGGTATTTTCAAAAGTGAAATGCATACATATAGGAGGATCTGATTTAGAATCATTATGCATACATATTTTGTGGTTGCAATTCATTGTGTACACTGTGCATATTCGCACGTTTGGTTGGAAAGTTGGATGTACACTAATTGATTGTGCAATTTTAGGATAATTAGGATCCTACACCATGACTTTATCATTGGTAAAATTTCGGGGCGAAATTTCTTTTAAGGAGGGAAGAATGTAACACCCTGTAATTTTGACAATAATTAAATCAGTTACTTAAATAGATTCCAATTGGAATTTTTGCAAACGATAGAATCCGAACGATACTTACACTGTTGCATTCGTAACATAATTTTGGTCAACTTTCATGTTTGGAACTTCATCAACGGAATCTGTATGAAAAAGTTATGGATGAAATTCGAAAATGGACAAAAAATAATTAATTAGCAATTATATATTTATTGTAAGGTCAACATAACTCCCCTTACCCCCATCGTTTCCCGTTCGACCCAGGCGGCAAACCGAGCGATCGACCGTGGTGTCGAACGCTTGATCAACGTCCTAGTCGATTTGAGCAGGTAGCGGTTGAAGTTTTATATAATATAAAGTTATATTAATAGAAGGATTTTTTTGAGAATTAAATCTAACGGTTCATGGTCATTTCTACGCATATAATAAAGGGCTAGACCCCACTCTTTTGCTCATATTTTCTGGAGGTAGCTACGAAGCATTGGCATTGCTGATTCTCCAATCTCTTCTAAATTTCTAAAATATAAACATATATAAATTAACTTAACAAAGATTGGAGAGATTGAATCTAGATTTGTGCAAAAAGAGTTGGTTCTTTGAATATGCAATCTTTGTCATAAATTTTCCTTATTATTTTCCAATTTTTCTTCAAATCTTCAAATCCTAATCAGTATATATATCCCCTTTGTATATAATGTAGATTTGTAAGATTTGGAAATTATAGGCCTAAAAATTGTGTTTGGATTTGGATAGCTTTCAGGTGAGTGGGAAATATATTAAATGTTCAAAATTTCTTATGTAATTCGTTTGTGCTAAATTTGGGTTGTATGCCTAAAATATCAATTTTTTTTGTTTACATCAAATATGAAATAATATGTGAAGTTGGATATGGATTTTTAGGCCACTTAGTTTAAGATTCTTATAATTCCTACAATTTATCTTGAATTGTTTTTGGTTATTGTAAACAATATTGTCAGATGTGTAATGTTGTTATTCCAGATTCATAGGATTTGGGTGTAAATATATGTTTTGTGCAGTTATGGTTTTATAACTATAAATTTGTTTGTGTTTGGTATTGTTTAGGGTTTTTATTTGATTGTTGTAAATTAGTCCTTTTTGAATAAAAGACATTATTTGAAATCTACAATAAACATAAACGAAACAGAAAGGAAGGGATGCGTGGATTTACGTATTCTGCACGTAGTTTACATCAACCATTCCAAATAAAAATAATACATATTTCCATATGATTTGAAATATGCCAACATTCCTCTTTTAAATAGTTTGGGAAAAATTTACAACAATTACAATAAATAACATTTTTATGAGGTTTTGAATCTTAAACATGATTAAATGCAAAAATGTTGTTATGGTCGTTAGTTTAGACTAGAATATAAAGTAGTAGTAGTAATAATAAAATATAATTAATAACTACGTTAATATCATGCTTAAAATATAAGTACATAATTACTATAATCTAATTCGTCCAAACCTACATAAACAATGCTATTATATTATTACTAAATAAATGTTTGTTGTGTGTTTGAATTTGAATGATTTCCATTTTAATGGATATATATGATAATGTTTCCCATAATAAATGAAAATGAATATTTGTGACCGTTATAGCAATAAATATGGAGTTTATTGCTATAGTTAAAAGGTTAAAAATAAGGGAATAAATATTATAACCATGATTGATTTGGGAAAATGAACTGAATAGGAAATAAATGACAAATTGGTTACAATTTAAATGTGATTAGGTATAGATGTTGTGACTCCAATTAGGAAAAATAAAAATAATAATAAACCTATATATATACATACAAAAAATAATTTATATAACAAAAAGGAGAATCCACACATTCTCCAACGGCTCACAAAAAAAGTTTATGTAGAAATGGCTAGGTAATCTATGCACACATATAAGCAAGAATATACAAGAAAAAAACAGCTGACAAATACAAATTAATACAACCAGCACCAAACGAAAAGGAGAGCCAAATCCAAGCGGACACTCTGAAGTCACTCGCCAACGATGAGAAAGATGCCAAAGCCTCCATAAGTCCAATGCATAAGGACAGAGAACCGAAGAACCAGGACAAGGCTATGGAAGAAGACAAAATGCTAAGCTAGACAGCTAAAATCTCCTGCTCCCAGACAAGTATAAAATCCAACTGAAAGCTCCAGCTCCACATCCAATGCTCCATCACCAACAAGCTCCAAATTAGCTCCTCCAGCTAGTAATATCCCGAAGAGAAACAATCCAAAAAGATCCTATAAAACGTGGACCTGCTGCACTAGCAAACAATATAAGAAATAAAAACGGAGGTTGGGGAAAGGTTAGGATGAGAAGAGGAGATTGGGGAAACCGCCCGAACTCACAAAATCCGGAGTGGCTTCAGCCGATCCTGCCTTAGGAGAAGGCAGAAATGTGGAAACTAACAATAAAGCCGCCAGCCTCCTCGAGCGGGAGCCTATCACTCCCCTAAACGGCCTACCACGGAAAGCAAGGAAAACATCGTTCCTTACTCGCTGAATGATGGTTAGAGGATCCATAGGAATTTCATCAAAAATTGCTTTGTTCCGCGCGCACCAGATATGCCAGCAGATAAGGCAAGGTATAAAACAAAAAAGGATCGAACGAATAGAATTACCTAAGATACCAGCCCTCCAGTATCTTTGTAAATCAGAAAAGGAAGTGGCGTTACCTCAGAGACCAATAAATTCCTGAAGTAATTCCAGATAGTGGTAGCATAATAGTTACGGAAAAACACATGAGTTGAAGATTCGAACTCGCCTGATCCATAGCACCTGCAACGAGACACGATAGGGGATGCCAATTCTCTGAAGATTCTCGTCTAGCGGTAACCCGTCATGTAGGGTTCTCTACATAAACAAAGAAACCTTTGGAGGTAATCAGACATCCAGATGAAAGAAAAGATATGAAGACGTGGAGTCGGGGATCCTAGACGAACTCCACGCCGCCTAAATCGATAAAGTTCTGTCATCCCATCCAGATCCACCACTATGTGAGCCTAAAAAGGCTTTGACGATTACATGCATTTCCACATCTCACTAGCGTAGGACGGGGATCTAGTGAAATTAGCGTTCGAAAGCCTGTGGTATTTAGTGTGGAGGAACGTTGCCTACAAGGAATCGTTCACTCCAAACCATGCCTACAACTTACAAGCAAAGGCAGTACAAACATCCTTTGGATTACGAAGACCCAGACCCCCCCCCCTCACTTTTGGGACGACTAATGGCATCCCAAGAAATCCTAGGATGTCGATTAGCGTTGTCTTTTTTCCCTCAGAAAAAGGACGCAGCCAACGAATGATAAGAATAGAAGAAGGAAGAAGTTGGAGTCATAGCAGCAAAGATGTGCGATCCTATAGAGTCTAATACATATTTTATGAGAACAAATCTTCCTACCTGAGAAAGAATAGCCGCATTCCAATGATTGATATTACCCCTTGCTTTGTCAGACAAGAGAACGAAAATGGCGTTGAGCTTCCTACCTTTGTAAATAACGATACCAAGATAAGGCAAGGGAAGGGAGGCGGCCTTGAAATCGATTAAGGTTTCGATCAAAGAAGATCTAACCAGAGACAAATCTTTCACCAAAACGAAGCAGCTTTTAGCAGAGTTAACGAGTTGGCTCGAACATCACTCGTACTGCTGAATGAGGCTAAGTAGACGACGAATAGTGCGATGAGTACCATTAGTGAAAATGATAATGTCATCAGCGAACGATAAGGAAGAGATAATAGGGAAACCCCTAGGAATGCCAAACCTATGAATCTGATTTGCTATCGTAAGGGAATGAAATCCACGTACGAAAGCCTCGACAATGATGACAAATAAGGAACCTGAAAAGGGGTCTCCTTGATGAAGGCCCCTTCTCGCCTTAAAATATCTATTTGCCGATCCGTTAATAAGAACGAAAAACCAACAGTTGGAGATGAGTCTCCAAACAATATCAATATGGGGTTCTGGAAACTCGAAAGCCCTCAGAATCTTAATAACAAAAAAACAAGATATGCGGTCGTAAGCCTTAGCCATGTTCAACTTAACGACCACATTAGAACCTCTGACCTTACGATCGATATGAGAAACAAGATCCTGGGTTAAAAGGACATTATCCGTGATCAAACACCCTTGTACAAACCTAGCCTGAGAAGACGAGACAATTCGTTCCAGAAACGGAGCTATTCTGGAGGCTAGAACCTTTGAGATAACCTTATTAGAGAAATTACATAAGCTGGTCGGATGAAAATCCACGCAAGAACGTGGATTTTCACACTTGGGAATAAGAACCAAATTGTTGGAAGTCCATCCTTAAGGAAGGGTTCCACTGCTGAAGAAAAACTGAATAACTAGACAAAAATCCACCTGGATAATCGGCCAAACACTACGGCAAAAGACCTCGTTGAAACCGTCAGGCTCACTCTCACTGTCCTTACTAAGTGCAAAGACGCAAGCATATATCTCTTCTAAGGAAGGAGGTACTCCAAGGTCCACACTCTCTGAAGGAAAAAAAGTCTGGGAATGAAAGCTAACATGACCGGATCAGATCAGACACAGAGGGAGAACCCAGAAATTTTGGAAATGAGATAGAACAGTCTCTTTGATTTCCTCTGGCGTGGAAGACAAGAAAAGATCAAGACGAAGGAACCGGCGAATCGAAACAAGATTATTCCTCTTTTGGATAGAGGAATGGAATATTTTGGAGTTCGTATCTCCTTTGACCGCCCACTTGATCATCGCCTTCTGGCGAAGGTAGTCTTTTTCTATACGAAGTTCTGACGAGAAGGTAAGCTGGGCAAGTGCCCAAGCCTCCTTATTAACCGGTGAAGGATCATCACCAAATGACATTTCAGCTAAGATAAGCTGCTCTTCAGCCGCCCTAACACGTCGAAGATGTTCTTGAAAACTAGCATGTTCCAAGCCTTGAGGCAAGCCTTGAGACGATGCAGCTTACGAGAAAACACAATAGCAGGAGAGCCAATAGAAGAAGAGTTCCAAGAATCTTCCACTACTTGATGGAAAGAGTGGTGGGATCCCCACATTCTCTAAAATCGAAAAGACGACAGACTAGAAAGGGACTAGAGAGAGCAGCAAAGAATAATTGGAGCATAATCTGAAAAGGTACGATGAAGATGGGAGACAAAATACGTGAAGGGAAGGTTGAACCAATCTTTCCATCCAAATACTCTGTCAAGTCTAGAAAGAATTTGGTTAGGACCTTCCTGGTTATTACACCAGGTCAAGGCTAAACTGACGAAGCAAACTTCAGAGAGACCCGAACTGACAATGAAGGCATTGAAATCTGCTACTGCTGCCCGGTTAACAGCATTGCCTCCCCATTTCTCAGCTTGACAAGTGACTACATTAAAGTCACCTCCCAAAACCGAAACCCCAAAACCCAGGTCAGAAAGCGAGAGGATGTCAGACCAGAGGTTTATCCTCTTAACCCGATCACACTTAGCGTAGACCGCAAAAAAAAGGAAAGATGTAGCGATGGACCGAGTTGAACAGATCATCGAGAGAAGTTGGTCTGAGTCGTACACAGAGTGAACCATTACATATTTGGATCAAAGGATCCAAATCTTGTCAGACACATTGGCAATGGCTCCACCAAACCCAATGGATAAAACGGTACTGGTGACCACTTCCGACCCATGAAAGGCTCTAGAAGAGCCACCAGACAAAAAGAATGTTTCTTAATGATGCGCTTCAGCCTAGCCGTCGATGCATCGTTACTAATACCACGAACATTCCAGAACAGGAAATTCGCCGTCCAGAGACACTAGTACAAAACTGTTTATTTGCGTCGCCTTATTTGCGTCGGTTTAGCAGAAACCAGTAGCAAATATGATTTTGTGCGACGGTTTTTTTGAAATCCGTAGCAGGTTGTATGCGGGAAACACTATTAGACAAATTTGCGACAATTTTTTATAAAGCCCGTAGCAAATATTCGAAAATTGCGATGGTTATATTAACAACCGTAGTCAACTATACACGTTGAAAATGTTAATGGGCCGGTTTGCGACAGCTATTCTTTAAAGGTCACACATTCATTGGCCCCCTCCGTCTAAACCTAAATATACATATTCTATTTGGAAAAAAACCGCATCTCAATATGATTTAGAGCAACGACAACCACCGTAACGTCATCATTTCCCCAGATCCGTGCTCACTTCCACTAAAGATGACGACCAGGTACCGACAATTACCATAGTTAGAATGGATGCAGCTGATTTAGGGTTGGCTATTATTGATTTGGGGGAAAATGATTTGATTTAATCCGTCCACTGAAATTGCTAAACTTGGATTACTTGAAGATTTTATAGATAATGGTTTGTGACTTTCCGCATCTCGTTATGATTTTAGTTTTGTGTTAATTGCTCATTTATTGTCTCTCCATTTTTATAATACTAGGCTTATTTGTTTGCTTATAATAATATATTCTCTTAATCTTCATTAGTTATTATAGTTCTACCACGAATTAAAAATTATTTCTGCATAGATAAAAATATTATACACGCTTGATAACTTGAGGGTTATGCTGCTGTTGCATTTATATTTTTGTACATTGCTGATGTACGTTCTTTGTTCCTGTAATTTGTTTGCCTAGGAAACTATTTTTCTTCTTTTCCCGCTGTGTTTTTCTATGTACATAGTACTCAGGCTTCGTTGTTGGGTTTTGACTAAATGACAAGTTCTGTTGGGAAAAAGGGATAAACTTTGGTTGCTCTCTACATGTTTACTGTTTAGTTTTTAGAAGTCTTAAGGAAATCTGACTTTTGTATGTCGTATGCTTGTATTATTATTATTCTAGTTCCTTTGTGGTCTATACACTACTTCAAGTTTGTCGAGTTTTTTTTTTTTTATCTTGTAATCCCTGAATAACAATTATTTTCTTGGCTAATCTGCGTTAAATATTGAGATAGATGGGATGAAGAAGAAGAATTTAAAGGAGTGAATATTTGAGCAGCAGCAAATGGTCAAAAGACGAAGATGAAGAAGAAGGAAACTTGAAGGTTCTTCAAAATAAGCCAAGTGCTCTTATGGGCCTAATTCAAGCATATACCAAAAAGGAAAAATCAGTTCATTGGGGTGACCAGGTCCATTTAAAGCAGGTGCATACATTTATCATTTTCTTAGCATCCGACCACAAAAAAAAATAGATGGGTAATTTTATTCTATGATATGCCATTACTTCTACAGGTTACAGAGAGTGGATTTTCAATAGGTGATGTATACAAACAAAGTAATTCATCACTAGTTATTGGTCCAGGATCAGGCTATAATTTGGTTGGCGATTAATTTTATTAGTGTTCTCTCATTTTACTTCAACATAGTTACTTGTCAATGCCTTTCACCCTGGTTAAATAAACTGGAAGAAGTTAGTACTTATATCGCAACTTCCTAAAATGTACAGCAGCCGAAAGTTTATAAGATCCTAAATTTTAAAATGCATGTTTTCCTTGGTAGAGGGCCAAGAATTTCTAAAATATATATAATTGTCATTTTTAAAAGAAATTAAGTAGGATCTGGCAACAATATTGTGCATTTGAATCAAATACATTAATGTTTTAACTGAAACACGGCCTAGTATTCTACCGAAAAATGTTGCAACAAAGAAACAAGTAACTTCAGCGTTCTCCATGATGATCTCAAATGCAAAAAAAAGGTCTGCATCACATATTCATTCTTGTGTTATGCAACTGGTGTATATCATGATATACATATGATTATTTGAGTAGAGGAAGGGGAGACTGAAATGTGAAGAGTGAGTGATTATGGAATGGAAAAGACAATTTATATAATTGGATGTGATCCCTTGGTTGTATATGTACTGTGCTCAGTATTTTGTGGGGGCTCATTTTTTTAGGCTTCTAGTCCTTTCTGTCAGGTTTAGTGTCTAGTATTTGTTCAGGTGCATTGATAAAAACACTGTAAATTTGTAATGGAATAAACATACATATTAGACTCTATGGAAGATCATTTTGTTTATATAAACTTATAATCTTGTGTTTTGCAGCATATGCTGCCTTAACATTTAGCAGCCCACATGTAAAAAAACATAGATACAGTTAGATCACAATAGGTGTAAACTTGTGAAGAAGTGTAGTGTAGAGGGGTCCGCTAGAAAGGTAAAAAAGAATATGAGAAGATTGAAAGTGAAACGTGAATAAGAGTGAAGACACATTGGGATGAGAGTTGGACCCAGAGAAAAAGATAAAGGTAGAACTAAGCTTAGCTATCTCTTTTTGACCCTGTGTTTGGGATTCAGCTGCAATGCTGCAATAATTTTTGGTTTTTTTAGGTTTTTAATTTTTTATGAACGTTGTTTCCATTTAATATTATTTTTACTACATCATTTTGATATATGCTGATAGAGGTCCTCTGCAGCTGACATGTCTGTTTTTATTCTTATGCATGTATGACCATACGAGTTCAGATGATAAATTGTCGTTTAACTGCATGGTTGTGTACATTTCTTGACTGATCCTATTGTGTTAAGAAGTTTAAAAAAATTGAATGATACATGATATTAAGCACTATTTTTATTATTATTAGCAACTCTTGGGCCCTCTGATTAAAAAGCACAATGCTTGTTCTATTTCATATCCATGTGTTTTTCCATCATTAATACTGTTCCAAATAAACATAGATATTTAATGCAACTTTTGTGATGTTTGACTGTGAAACCTGTGATAGAGAATATCCGATTGTTAGAGTGTTCGCAATAAAAAGAAGAAGATGTATAGTTTATATAATTTAACCGTACTCGACTTTTAGTTAGATTGTAATTTAGTTATATCGTTGTCGCGTTTCCTCAGTTACTGATATGGATAAAGAATACAAACTTTTAGCTATAATTAATATTGATTCCAATTATTTTGTCACCTTTTTAACATACTATTTATCTTATCAAATAAATCTATCTGCATATTAATAACCTACAGGTTAGTGTTGAAAATTTAAAGGGGCAACAAATTAGTGCTTCAGCTTTAAATTATCATAAACATGTTGTACTTTTATATTTCATCCTTCCATTTTGACTAATTTTGATACCCCTAATTTCTTTATTCTTAGTGCTGTGTTTTCACAATTCACAAATGGTGAATTCTTACCTATATATCGCAATAGTAGTTTTCCCTTCTCATATAATTTTATTACATGTCAATTTTAGTTCAAATTAGCTAAGAATGTAGATAATTTGTGTAGGGATGAAGCATTGTTCTATGAGTAGTCTAGGAAATCCATGATGATAGGACTTCGAGAATGAATATATTACCATGTTGTGCATATTTGAAGAAAATATTACCTTGTTGTGCATTTTTGAGGAACTGGCAACTGTACAACCTTATATGTATTTATTAACTTGTTGTACATAAGCATTTATTCATGCGTTTATTAGTCGGTAGATTGTAAGCTTGTGAAAACTAATCTGATAAAACATATGGCAATTGTTTTCGTGCAGAATTTTAGCAGCGAAAGTTTAAGAGAAGCGGCTTATTATACCTTCTTCGATGAAACATTTTTAGGTGACTCTAAATTGATTTTACGTCTGTTAGGGTGAGCCGCTATCACTCTTTCTTTACCATTGTTAAAATTAATTGCACTGAATTAGTGGTTAACTATTTTATACTTACAAAGCAAATATTTGAATCCAGGGTATTGAGTAGGATTTTTTCCTCAACTTTATGTCATTGTTATTCAGAAAAATGTTACTCTGGGAAATTATTTTATTAGACTCAGAAAAATCATTGGTTATCACTTATTTTTTATATTATTATGATTCTTTGATTGTATGAACTTAGAGGGTCCATCGTTTGCAAAATTACTGACTCTAAAAAAAGTGTTGCATGGTAGTAAGAGAAGATATGGTATCTTTAAATAAATTCTTGCAGTTTTATTTTTAAGTACATCGCGTAACAAACTAATAAACACAGAACATGTAGAAATTGGATAAAACTGATGCTTTTGTTCAGTTTCAACATAAAATCTTTCTATTGTATTATAGATGTATAAAATGACAAAATACAATGTATAAACAAAAGAAAGTATTCTATACATGCTTGTCAATTATACTAAAAAATATTATGGCATATATTAATATCGTAGGAGGGTGTTTTTTTAATCTTTTTCTCTTCCGAATACCAGCTTAGGAGCCCCAAAACATTTATTGTTCGCTTCTTCAAGCAGTAAAAATATTTCTTCCATGTCATCTGTTCAAGCAGTGCACCGCCTGCAATTTCAAACATCTTGGCTTATAATGCTTATCAATTATACTAAAAAATATTATGGCATATATTAATATAGTAGGAGGGTGGGTTTTGTGTTTTTTTTTTAATCTTTTTCTCTTCCGGATACCAGCTTAGGATCCCCAAAACATTTATTGTTCGCTTCTTCAAGCAGTAAAAATATTGCTTTCTCGTCATCTGTTCAAGTAGTGCACCACCTGTAGTTTCAGACATCCTGGCTTATAATGCACAAGTTAATGCACAACAAACCTTCCATCCCTATTTGTTCTCCCCTCAGCAATTCTCTTTCATTGTAGAAAAAAGAGTTCCTATCTTGTAGTCATTTATTTTAATGTTTCTATATGATGCAACTTTATATGCTCGAGTACACAGGAGTTTGGTTTTTGGGTTCACTTAAACTCAATGCAACAACTCAAATTCACGGGAGCACTTTAATTCAGTGTGATAGCTCACCCAGTCAAAAGCGGTTCTTCTTTACTCATGTACAGGTGAAAATTTCTACTTGTTGCACTTTTTCTCCCAATCATATATATGCGTTAACTTGCTCAGCACTTCCCATTTTATAGCAATATATCAGAGTTTACTTTCTTCCAGTCAACACTCCATGATGCCAGACTGATTCATTTTCCAACCATTCATAAAAGCCAACCCTGACTTTCACCCTTACAACCCAACTAAAGATTAAAGTATAGCGGATCTTTACTTTCATACAGCAGCTCCAATGCAAAGTAACAGCTTCAATTTCATGCAGGGACTACATTTCCCTGCTCCAACTCCTTGTGACAACATCCTACCACTTCATTATTTGCTATCAAAATTGTTATTATATGGTATATTATTTCGCATGTCTTGCAGCGTCACTAATGCATAAATTTCTGTCAGAATTAATTTCTTAATTATCAACGGACATATAAAATATTAACGGATTTGCAATACAAAACTAAAGCTGAATTTCTGAAATTTTCGAAATGGAAGCAAAATTTCAATATTTATCAGTGACTGGAACGGAAAGCGGAATTTTGGATCTTTGTTAGAACTGCAGATATTTGTACCATAATCTGCACGTTTTCACTGAAAATATTGATTTGTTCCATGAAATTTGTTTTTGAGAAGGTTTTTTGGGGTATTAAGTTTTATAGGGTGAACACTAATTTCCATTAATGCTAATTCGAGCAGTATGGGCTTGTGATCTAAAAATCATATAATGATTGTCAATAGGTGGTTGCGTCATTGCAATTATAGCAATATATAGCATATGTTTTTTCTCTTCGTTTAAATCTTAGGAGCCAAGCTAATGCTTTAGCAATGTATAGCATATGATTTCTCAGAACTCACGTGTTTCCTTTGTAACAATTCCAAAGTATATTACCACTAGTTGTTGTAACTAATAATTCATACTATGTTAACTATTTTTTTTGCAGTTATTTTATCTTTAACATATATTAAATATAACAATATTTGGCATTTCACTTAACCAGCTTGGTTTGTTGAACTATAATTTTCAGTTTTTCCACATCGTGGTCAAGTTGCCTTGTTACATTTCCATCCATATTCAGTGTGTAGTAGTATGAAGTATATTATTTACCCTGTGTCATACACATGTTACTTTTTAACATGGACACATTGCATATGACGTTTGGACCAGTTTTTTTTTTTTATGTACTAAACATGGCTGTCTAATTCTATTATAGTTCAGCACAAGTGTTAGTAATAAAAATAAGTAATGAAGCAATAGACCTTGACAATATTCGGATTTTTATTTATTTACGTTTTTGACTCAGTGAAATATTTTTGATTGAAATCTTTTTGCAGAATGAAAGTGACTTTATTGAATTTGCAATGATACAAAAATTTCAACAGTGAAATGATATGTACTTATCTATTTATATCTCTTTATAACAGAACACGAAGTTGACAAAAGAAATAAAGATATGGGACTTGGGCTGGTTACAATTGTGTCCACATATATAATTTCTCAATAGTGAAATCATTGGCAGACCAGATCACTTGAGAGAAGGGTAAGCCGACATTATTTATTTCCTTCTATGTTACTATTTTTGGAAAAACAAAACCACAATTTGCAAAGTTCTTAGTGTGGTGGTCTCATGTATATGTTTTCACCTATTAGAATAATGATTTTTTTAAACTTTTTCTCACTTATTCAAAATTTGGCAGTCATGTCTCTATATTGGAAGGGGAATGCATGGAAGTCCATTTTCACATTTCATGTTAGACTTTGCATTAGCAACCTTGGCTACGGTGATGCTGTTAAATAAAAATTCTAATATGCAAGCCAATTCTTTTGTTAAATGGCAGGTGCACTATATTCTGGGCTCTTCTTTTAGCTTCAAAGATATCAATCAGCTATTATGTTGAGGTATCTACCTATTTGCAGTTTCTCGTTAGGAATGCTTGATTTTTTGTTTGAGTTTTATGCTTGTATTTAGGTGCTACAAATCCCGAGATTTGTATGCCTATTAGTTTGGGCTCATACTGCTCATTCTAACCAGCTATAATTAGCAACTGATGTAATAAATATGACCATTTGGTAGTGATATTGTTATATCCTTAAAATCAACTGTGTTCGTTCGAGTTTATTTTTAGTTTTGTATTTTTAGACGAAATGTGTCTAATTTTTATTTTTATTTTGACAATTTAGTGTATATGCATGTATTTCCTAATTCTTATTCTATATGCTGGAGATAATCTTGAAATAATTTTAAAATATGTAATAAAAAGTTGACCATGTAATGTAATTAAGGTACTGATTTTTTAAGTGTTCATGTATGCAAGATATCATAAAGATAAAGGGAGCATGAAATTTGGCATTCTAGCACTCTATATCACAATTTGTTGTATTGCATTCATTATTTCCAAAATCACTATTTTTGTGCTCCTGTACAAACGATGGTCAAGAAAAAGAAGAATTGTGGAGGAAAGCATGTCAGGTATATTTCTACTAGAGAAAAATGCATCTATGTTATTATTAACTTGCAAACGTATCCCCAGTTCATATCAAAATCCTTTAAGGTTCCTTGTGTTCCATATTGCATAAGCAGTTCATTATAATTTTGTGAACTATCAACACATGGAAAGGTTTATTGTCCCTGTTGGAAGTTTGTCTTGAATTTCATTGTCATCCCTTAGTTTTTATTACATTAGCTGTGGTTCTTAAGTTTTGAAATAAGTAGTATTATGTAAAATTCAAAATCAAACTTAATTCAAAGTCGAACTTAATTTAGTTAATTCACTAAACTCTGCAATACTGACCCTAAATCAATAATCCATTTTCTGGTCTGGCTTGGGAGTATTGATTCAAGTGCTTTGCATCCTCTCACAACAACCTTAAAATGAAGAATACATCAGTTATGATAAAAACAATAACCTCGTCTCCATTTTATTGAATCTACATCATCACAGCATGGCATGACACCTATTCTCGCATATCTATTTATATAGCACAAAATAGCATGTTCAATATGTTATATTGGCAGTGTGGGTTGTAAACGATGATGATTCTTTAGTTTTGGTGTTAGTTTTGGTTCTGTAATAGGCAATGTTGTTGTGATGATGGGTGTGTTCAATAGCATATATTTAATTTAAAGTGTGTTATGTCATGTGTTTAATTTTGCATGTTATTTTAAATGTTGTACCTTTTATCTTAAAGTGCGTTTATTTGAAAATATATACCGACTTATATCATGTGTTTAATTTTTCTTCCAGAGTTCATGAATTGTTAGAGCTGGCCAAAATCGAGACAATTGTAACATTTAAGGGTGGTTGGATTATGCAAAGGTTATGCATTCATTTTCTTCTATCATTTTAGTTGTTGTGTGAAATTGTGTGATAGATATTCAGTAATATATTTTCAATATGAAATACTTAATCTTTGGATCCATATATATTTTGAAGTATTACGAAGTTAATGGTAAATTGTGTAACATGTAAATTTACGTTAAATATAGTAATTTGACCGTTGTTATTATTTTGATTTATACATACAACTTTATTTGTGTTAAATGTTAATGGTTGGAAGTGCATTTGATGTATGTTCATTTGTATAGTTTATGCTGAGCTGAGTTATGTAGATTGTTATCTAAGCTCATAAGCATATTAATTCTATGATGTTAGTAGTTTTTGTTGCTTTGAAATACAGGTTGGGTGAAGTAGCTAAAAAAACGTTATTTGCGACGATTAATGCTAAAAACTGTGGCAAAAAGCAACTTTTAAAAGCACCAGCAAGATTATTGCGACGGCTATATAAAAAACTATCGCAAAAGAATATATTTTTTACTATGGTTTTTATTAAAATTGATCGCAAAAAAATACATTTTTTGCTACGGTTTTTATAAAAACCGTAGCAAAAAAGCAGAGTTTTGAAACTAAGCAACATTTATTTGCAACTACTGCTGCTAAAAACCGTCGCAAAATTTTCATATTATGCGACTGCTCTTTCAAAAAACTGTCGCAAAAAGTCATATTATGCGACGGCTTTTTAACCGTTGCAAAAGGTTTATTCTTTTTGCGACGTCTGTAGTTGCTACGGTTGTAAAACCGTCGCAAATGGACATAAACAACCGTCGCAAATGGACATAAACAACCGTCGCAAATGACCTGTTTTGTAGTAGTGAGACAGAAAAACCAGGAGACTAACAAGAAGAGGAGCAACTCCTAAGGGAGAAGACACCCTAGATCAGCTCAAATAACATAAAGCATGTGACGAGTAGATCAAACGATCTGCTCAGACGCTGCTATAGAGCGTGTGCGAATGGTGCGAGGAGCTACTCTATATATATTCATATAAGAACTAATGAAATTAAATAAATATAGTAATATTTGGGAGTTACAATAATTAGAATTAGTGTAATTAAATGGGACTGATATAAATATGTTATTGATGCCTTAGGAAATATGACTATTAGGGTCAGCAAATGGAATTAAACGGGATTTAATGGGTATTAATTGCCATAGTAAATGCCAAGTCCAATAAAGAAATAAATAATTAAATGTCCTAGGATAAGAGGTTACTGTATCCCATCCATTCTAGTTAATTATAGAATTTCTTTAATTAGAGACAAGGATTAGACTTAGTAGGTTAATTATGCGAGGCCAGTTTCCTTATTCGGTAGAATTTGCACTTTCCAGCAGTCAGATATATGTATAACTGATATGAGATATCATTAACCATAGGAACTCGTGAAGATGTTAATTGCGTAGCGATGATTATTCCAAAAAAAGGTTTCCTTCAAGTGTTGAAGTATTAAGTGGCTAAAGAGCCCGCCCCCTTTCAAAAGAAGACTCTAAAAAGGAATAATTCGATAGTGTAGCCTGCTTTGGGTTTAGAGATATTAAGTAGTAGGATTCGCCTTTTGGGTATAAAGTGACTGGATTCTCCCTTCCCCGTAAGGGTTAAGTCATAGAGTATGCCCTTAATTGGTATTAAGTGATCAGATAGCCCGCCTTCCCATAAATCAGAAGTATTAAATGGCTAATTGAGTGCGAGATTGGTATTCTCTCAAATGGTCTTCTTTCTCTAAGTAGTAAGTGACTATGTTAGAGTACGCCTTAAAATAAGGTATTAAATGTCCATGGGACTACCTATCCAACATGAAGTATTAAGTGATTAGGGAATTACCTAACAAGGCCAGCTAGATAGTAACACAGGGTCCATCGGGGAAATGTCATAAATGACAATTAGTCATTTACCTATCCTTTAGGTCATAAATGACTACTTAATATCTCTCGCCTCATGTTGGGTTGGGATATGTGTGAATGAAGGAAGCCTTAAATTAAAACGACTTAGTAGTTAGTATATAGCTAACCACCTAATAGGTATTAAGTGATCAATAGATCCGCCATAGGCCTTAAATGATCGTAGGATCCGCCCTTATGTCACTACACCAAAACAGGGGATTCCCAACGAGTATAAGTGTTACAAATAATTTTAGTAACAGTTTTAAGTGTTACCAACGGCCTATAAGGAATTGACCAGTCAAATTTGTAACATTTATAAGTGTTACAAATAGACTAATTGCTAACGCTTTTAAATGTTGGAACTGTAAGATATTGTAACACTTATAAGTGTTACAAACAGACTCATTGCTAACGCTTATAAATGTTGTAATCATAAGACATTGTAACGCTTATAAGTGTTACAAACATTTTCATTGCTAACACTTATAAATGTTGGAACCATAAGATATAGTAACACTTATAAGTGTCACTACCATAATCCTGCTTACACTTATAAATGTTGAAATCAAATATATTAACACTTATAAGTGTCAGTATCATAATCCTACTAACACCTATAAGTTCATTTTTATTTTTTGCATAATTAATATTAAAAATCATAAAACAAATGAGTATAACATATCTTTATGCTTCCAATCACATACATACTTCAACATATCAATTCAATATAAGATTTAGTACACTTCCATATTTCAAATTTAACAATATCACATTCCCATAATACTCGAATATTCGCTACATGCTTCCAATTTTAGAATACCATAATGTTCAAATTATAAAAAGTAATACAAAGTTTTACTAAAGATACATAGAATAGATACTGCGAAGGCGAAACTTGAACCATATCACAAAGCCTCTATCCGAAAACTCACAAAGCTTGTAATGTTCGTTTTGAGGACCATCGTAAATCGGCGCTTCCAAATCTAAAACTTCTGTTATCCAAACAACTTTCTCAACACTTTGCACTATCTCACTTGAGTTATTATTCCATGCCGTTGAAGAAACTGTCAATACATGCAATAGGTGCTTCTCCATACAAAAAAATGAATGTGCCAAAAGTTAGAAAGGCATTTTTATCAACCTGTCAAGTGATAACCAGGTATGTACTTATTCATAATTTTTTAATAAGATGCAAAACCTTAATTTATAATCATCTATCATCATTAAAAGGGAATATATGAACACCATGTACCAACTCTTATGCATGCGATTGTAAGAAGTTAAAAAAAGAAATTTCGATAGCGTTGTTGATCTCAATCAACTTGTACAACAGAAATAATTTAAGAACTGGCAATATATGGAAACTCAAAAGCAGCCACAATTTTAGTACAATATAGTGGAACATAGTTGCTAAAAAAAGAAGTTTAATGTACCTTCATTGAATTAGTCAGAATTGAGTTTGGTCCTCGTTGCAAACAACAATAGTCATGCATACACTGGCTGCATATTCAACATACAGTTAGGTGCTCCTTTCAGCAAACAAAATTTTGTGCGAAGCTTTCAACCAATTGCAACTCAGTTTCTGAACCGAGTTGCAACTCAGTTTGAAAACCGAGTTGCAACTCAGTTTTACATACTGCATTGCAACTCAATTTGCGAACTGAGCTTGCAATTTAGTACGCAAAACCGAGTTGCAACTCGGTTTTCGAACTGAGTTGCAACTCAATTAAAAAAATGAGTTGCAAGCTCAGTTTGCAAACTGAGGTTGCAACTCAGTTTGCAAACCGAGTTGCAACTCAGTTCAGCAAACCGAGTTGCAACTCAGTTTTTCATACTGAATTGCAACTCAGTTTGTGAACTGAGCTTGCAACTCAGTTTTGAGAAACTGATCTTGCAACTCGGTTTACAAACTGAGCTTGCAACTCAGTTTTGCAAAACTGAGCTTGAAATTCGGTTTGTAAACTAAGTTGCAAGCTCAGTTCGCAAACTCAATTGGAAAATATCAAAAATAAATAGATCACAAGAATTTAGATATTAAATGTAAAGGAATAAAGAAGACTTAAATCAGCATCCACCCACATAATCACTAAGTACTGTCATTCAACTATGTACCGTGTTCAACAACATTAAAAAAAAATGGATACACACTTAAGGAATTTTGATTAACCATTATTATTAAGCAATCACTCTGATTACGAGACTATTTACCCAAAGATGAATTGATGCATGACGAGGTCACGACTCTAGTAATTCTACTAACAAATATTAAAACACGAACCTCATTTGTAGCTCCCTCGGCATCTTCATAACCAGTATGTACCTACCATAAAACATTAATAATAATCTATATTATAATATAAAAGGAACAATACTGTTGTTGCAATTTGAAGTAATCTAGCCTTGATGGAAGAAAAATCAGAAGAAGAACCTGAAAAGAAAATCATTTTTCTACCCTTGTTTCCTTTGCAACTGCTAACAGTTACCAAATGCAAAACTGCAATTGTACAGTTGAAAATCTACACAAAAAGAATAGTATGAAGGATTACAGAAATAACTGAATAGAAAAAAATTGCAAAAAGAATCCGAGGAGTCAGGTGCAGCAGTTTTCTTTTGTAACCAGTATCGCTATATTATATGCTATAAGACGCACTATTTTATCGCAGTTTATAAAATTATACCAACGAAATAAGACTAAAATATAGTTATGTTAGGGTAATGAGTGACATATATATTCCCAGCCATTGCTCATTTGTAGAAAAAGCTTAAATAAGTTTGACAAAATGTTGCTGGGAGGTGCTAGAAATTCACACTATTTTTTATGAGTTGGTGTTGATTTGCTCAATTCTCCATGTCCAAATTGAAGCAAAAATGGAAGATCCCTATAGCAATTGTATGCGAATCCAAGCATCAACTTAGAATCTTGATATATATTTAATAATGTAACAAAAGCATTAAAATGTGTAAAGAGCAACTCAGAGTAAAAAAATGAAAGAAAATGAACTGCAAAAGTCTCTTTAGGCTCATTCATATCCTATCTCATTGAATTTTAAGTTATAACCCATCTTATAAGTGAACCAAGAGTAATATAATTAGGCTCATTCATATCCTATCTCCTTGAATTTTAAGTTATAAACTATTTTAAGTATAAAAAAATGTACGTGAAAATAAGTAAATCGATGAGGTTAAAAAAGTATTAAATCTAAAGGTTATGATACACTTACCTTAGCTATGTTGTTGCCGATGTTAAATCAACTTAACAAATGACCAATGTTGTCCTCAATCTTGAATCAACTTAGCAAGTAAATACTAATGCAAAGTTTGATGATGGCAGGAAAATGGATAAAAGTCAATAAACTCCAATTTTGAAATTTCCACTTAATCAGACAATACCAATATTCAGTTACTAAATGTGATGATATTAATATTACCACCATCTCAATAGCATTTATTCAACTAAATCATAAATTGTTTGAAAATTTAAGTAAGAAAAACATAAAAATGTCAAACTACTAAACCAATCTCAAAATATAATTTTCAAGCGTAAGCTAACTTTGTTTAATCGAGAATTCTAAATACGCAGGCACCAAGCAGATAAAAAAATTGTGGCACTGAGAAAGCAGATAAAAGATTGTTGCAACACCTCTACAATCCCTGAATTCCCAAGCGCATCATCTGGATTGGAATTAATCAACATAAGTTTCTCCTCATTCAACAATTTATACAACTTTACGAAAATCAACCTATGCAATTCCCAACCGCACCATCCATGAATATCCTTTAATTTCACTTAGATTTTTTCTAGATCTAAGTGACCTTCTCATTGATCGCTACTTCAGTTTTTGATATAATTTCTTTTGTAAGAAAAAAGAAATGAATTGGGATCGCGGAAATTACCTGAAGCCAAACTCGAAATCGATTCCTTCCCTCGAATTGAACATCGAAGTGGAGGAGCAAGTTGAAGTTGATTCTTCAACTTTAACAAGCCTTCAAATCGCGGAAATCAACAACTTGTTTGCGAAGTCTTCGATCCTTTCGAAATACCAAAATTGATTTGTAATTCTTTTTAATAAGCGGCCATGAAGTAAAAAGCATTGAGGGTTGGGAGAGCATAGGGTTATGGGAGCAACCAATATGGTGTTTACCTTTTTGCCCTCAAAAATCAAGCTTACCAACACAAATAAGCGTCACCAATAAAAAAACTATAAATTTGTATTATTCGTAACACATTTTTAACATAGCAACACATATTAGTGTCGCTAACCAATAACACAAATAAGTGTTGGCAATTGAGAAAAATAAGGGTTACCAAATGGCCAATATGGTGTAGTGTGCTATATTACGTGCGAGGTCAGAAGTGGCTATATAGAATAACATGTCTACTTTATAGGATATTGATTGGTTAAAGAGCCTGCCTCTTAGCTTGATATTTGTTTGAGTGGTGGCTTGAAGGCTTTGAACTTATGTGTAAAAGTTCTATCTCAATATATTGCGCTAGCATTATCTTCGAGAAGCACTACTTTGAGTACAATAGTTGATCATCGTACGTAATTTTCGCAAAACTAGGCTAGAGTTACTAGTCTTTTAGACACAGGATTTGGGTAAAACCAAACGGGATGCATTGTATATTGTAGACAGAGTTATACATTTTCAACTCACCAGGACTTGTTCTGATCCCCTCCTCATAGGTTTATCTAGGGAAAGACATGTCTTTGCAAGTACTCAAATTTGTTTTTTTGCTCTTGTTCTCTCATGCTCAATATTGATGAGGCGAATCTCTTTTAAGGTAGTTGCCTAAGTCGGTACTAGTTATCCTATCTTGTTTCCGCTGTGAGTTATTTTTATTGTACTCTGACTATGTTCGTGCTCATTGTTTGCAAGTACTAAATTTATTTTATCTATGCTTGGATGGGTTTGAGTTTCGATTTTTGTTGAAATTCGGACTCAGAAAAGTACGGGATGTTACATAACATAATTTGATTTTGAACAGAGAAAAATAAGTATTTTTGGAATTGTCATATATACCAAAAATGAAAAAAAAAACAGCATTTCTCCCATGGCTCACAAATACAGAACAACTAAGTAACACACTTTAGTTTCTGTAACCCAAAAAAGAATACAACATTGGTCCAGAAAACATAAAAATAGAGAGAAAGACTTCCAAACAGTACAACAGTTGGAACCCAATAAGAAGAAAACCAAGCTACAACACTCCAAATAAACCAAGAGGACCATACAAAGTTCGGACCAAAGAAACAGTAGTGCAATTCAACGGATGGCTACGAAACGCGTATGAGCATCACAATGGAGCGCAGAATAAAGGATATGACCACCACCAGAATCCTATGACCAGCTCTCTTGAGGCTCTTCCACCCTTGCAGCTCCGTAGGACAAGGAAGTAATTGATGCACCAGCCAGACGAGATGATCAACTAGCAACTAAACCCCTTCGGAATCCCTAACAACACTAGCTTCAACAACCTGGGAAAAAAGGCCTCACCCAACTCCAACACGGGGCCTAGAAACCCCGATTGACATAAAATAATTTTATGGAAAAATTATTAACGTTCGAAGTTTCATGTTAGAAAATAATTGTATATTTAAACCAAAGCGTATATATTTTTTATTTTATAAAAATATAAGCGTGTGAATTGAAGAAATAATGCACGTTTCAATTTGAAAATTAGAACGTGCAGATTAAATGAGAATTAAATGAAAAGTTAATATTATGCAAAAGTAAATTGTAGAAGTAACATTACAAAAACGTAAATAAAATTAATGAAAATGTTAATGTTACGCAAAAGTAACATTATAAAATAATGAATGGGATCCAATAAGTGTTAATGTTATATAAATGTACCATTATAACATTGTTAATGGAAGTTAAATAGAAAGCTAACGTTATAAAATAATAATTATAGTATAACGTTATATAAAATAATTTAAGAATGATAATAGGTGTGTAAACACACGTGTGTATTTATTATATATATATATATATATATGCGTATAAATTGTAGAAGTAACGCACGTTTGAATTTTATTTAGGTTGGGTCAATCAAAGTAATGCTCGGATTAAATTGTAGAAGTAACATCATAAACTGAATTAAAAATAAATATATGTGCGTACAAATTGTAGAAGTAACATATAAACTGAATTAAATCATAAATGAAAAGAAATTAATAAACATTAACAAAGTAATGCTCGGATTAAAACAAAATAAATAATAAACAATAGGAGACACATCAACACGTTGTGTTTAACGTGTGGGGGTCAATCAATATTTAGGTCGGGTCGACCCACCTAAGGGGTACGGGGATCGACTTGTACACGCTTAAATAGCATCCTTTTCTGAGTGTTGAACAAACAAATTTTATTCCTTTTAAATCGAACGGAAAACATCATTTTGGCTCTCTGTAAATAAATATACCGAGCTAGTCTCCAAACCCATAATTTTCTAGACGTACGCGAAAGCTCTATCACTTTTCTTTCTCCAGTTCTTCAGAAAATATATATTTTAGATTTCTGATTACAAATTAGAGGCAAAAACTATAGATCTAAGAAAGAGGTGCCCAAAATAAGCCATTAGTATGATATATGTTCTACATATATGGCTTTTTAGTTAGTTTATTTTATTTGTTTAGATCCAGATTTACAAATTCGTGCAAATTCCAGTTTGTGGATTCAAATACGGTTACAAAAGAGAATGCTATGGGTAATAGAACTGGATTTGAATCAAATATGGAACTTGGATGAGTTTCTTGGGATGTCATTTGTCGTCCCAAGCGCGAGGGTGGGCTTGGTCATTGAAAACCTAGAGATATTTTCACGGCTTATGCTTGCAAGCTCTGGGTTAGGTTTCGATTGAATGATTCCCTCTAGGAATCGTTTCTTCATGCCAAGTATCGGCATCTTATACCCGTTGATTCCTTTAGGACCCCGTCTTAGCTAGTGAGACATGGAAACAGATGTAGGCAGTGAAGACCTTCTCTGATTCTCATGGAGGTGGCGTTGGCTGGATTGGCGTGTCTTTCTCCCTGAGGGTTGCGTGGAACTCCGTCAGAACCCCTAGTCCTAGGATTCCGGCTTTCTCTTTCAGTTGGGACTCCCGCACCCCTAAGGTTTCGATTCTAATGTGGAAAACGCTCCATAATGGTTTCCCATTAGATACAAATCTTAGGAGGATAGGTATCCCCATTGTTTCTCGTTATAGGTGTTGCAGTCCAGGAAATATGGAAACTTCTTACGACCTTTTCTTTTAGGGTCTTTGTGCTCATGTTTTCTGGTCTTACTTCAGGAATTTGGTTGGTCTTCGGGGTAATGCCTCTTCGTTTCTTGATTTTCTTCGCCTTTGGTAGGAAGGCATTTCCGAAAAGTCCCTTCGGGCTTATCCTTTTTCATCTAGTTCCTTGTCTGATCTGTTGGCATCTTTGGTGTGCGCAGAACAAGGCCGTGTTCGATGAAGTTCCCATGAACTCATATTCCATCGTTTATTGGGTTAAGGATGATGTTTTCTTGGTTTTCGTGGAAGGTCATTCATGAGTATTATTCGCTCTCGTTCGCAGAGTTTTGCTCGTTTTTTCAATGTTTTTTGGGCCCTTTCCCTATGCTGCTGAAGGATAATTTGTTTCGTTTTTGTGCATTGGGTGGTGTTGGTCTTTTGTGTTGTCCTCCTGTCCCCCCACCCCTCCCCAACCCCCGCTGATGTTTGGTTTTCTTGTGCAGGGTCTAGGGTGTTAGCTCCTTGTGATAGTTCTTCGATGCTCTTTTAGATGGGGTGTTAGAGCTTGCTTGGTGCATGTTGGTCAGTGCGTCTTTAGCTGCTTGGATTGGCGTTGTTATGCTAGTTGGCCCTCCTTCCATGGCTGGAGAGTGCATCTTAGATAAAGGTTGCTTGGAGATCCAGGAGCTTTTCTTTGCTCGGATTTGTAGGGAGGTCCCTAGCTTTTTCTACCTGGTTTATGGGTCTCTCCTTAGTGTAGAGGCATATGTCTCTGTTTTGTTTTTGTTAGTGTGAGTGGGGCTTTGCTGTATTCGTGTGCTATGATGGGTGTCTGTTTTATTTTGAGTTGTTTCTCCTCTGATTTTACGGTTTCTAGTTCTTTACTGGACCGCTTTTGTTAGACACAAGTGATTGATTATTATCTCCCTTTTGGTATTTATATATGACTTTTTACTTTAAAAAAAGATACGGAACTAGGAATGTTTTTTTTATGTGACTGGATTTAGATTATATATCTTTTGGATAATGGTATATAATATCGTTGATTCATTGAAATTATTTAGTTGACGCTGATATACTTAGACTAAAATGTGGTAATTATTTTATGCACGTTATTTGTATTCAAACTGTAAATCATAAGAAATCACACTTACATACAAATATTGTTCTTGTGGAATAGAATTCCAATAAATATAAGTAATTTTAGGCTTAAGAATCGTAGAGAAATGCATAAGCAAGTGAAAATTTTGCAGTATAAATATCAAACATATAGAATGGAATAAAAAGGAGGAATTTAATATCAAAACAGAATAAGAGTCAGTAGTAGCTTAGTTGGTTGGTTGAGAAAAAAAAGTATATTCCATAATTTAATACAATAAACGTAACTATAAGAATAAAAGAAAAGAAAGCGAGATTAAGGATATTACTGTGTTTTGCACTATCTAGCGATTAAAGGAAAACAGTAAGAGAAATATCTTGTAATTATAGCATATTGCTTACATTGTTTTATATTAAAATACGAAAATGGATTTGTAAAATTTATGTAACCAACCAAGTAGAATGTTACTAACTTCCTAGAATGAAACCTACAATGACGGTAAGAAGAAAAGAATGTAGCAAACAAGAGTTGACAAAAAAGAAATAAAGTTAATAATCAAGTTAAATACTTGAGAGACCTAGAAAAAGAGTAAATGAATAATGTGATTAAGATCTATTGTTGCAATGCATATAATAATAAATAAAGTATTTATTATGATAAATGATTTATAAGAAATATGCACAGTTTCAAATTGAGACTGTCATAAAATGTTAGAAAGCTAAAGTGGATGTAGTATCATAATAAAAGTGTAAAAGCAAATTAAACGAAAGATAAAATAAACTAAACATGTAAAAAAAGATTAGACGTAGGGTCTTTAAGGTGAGGTGCATTTGGGGCAGTCCAATGGAAATCTGAATGTAGGCTTAATACAACAGACAATAGAAGATCACTCAGAATGTGCTTATCTTACGAGGCACGTTTGTAGCAATGTTCCCATATAGTCAAGGACTAATGATCTCATATTCGGCATTGAGATCGGCCAAGCTATGCTAGAGCAGAAAGTGGAGACTTCAAACTAGACGCGGAGGATATCCCGGGATGACCCTCTTATGTAGGCATGGTAGAGCGATCCATTGGAGGCAAGTCTACGGTGTCCATCAAGAGTGTATGCCTTGACCGCATTTGTATTGGAGGCCTAATAGGGTTGCCCTTTACAAGTAATTAAAGGCTTATAGGTGATTTGAGGATGCATGCGACTGTCTGGAACATGCTTCGATGTCAGGACCCATAATGATGGTAGTCGTTCGGATACCTGTCATCGTTAGTCAGAAGCAAGCACGGAGAAGATTTGGGTTAAACCAACAAGTCAGTGATCTTTCACTATAGAGATGTTGGATGAGGTGACAATATCATTTGGTTTCTTAGATTGTTTGTTGTAAGGCAATGCCTTAACCCAATAGAAAGTCTTCTAACTAGTTGAGGGGAGGCTGCGTGTAACCATAGCCACACTGAGAAAAGACAACTCATTTAAATCATTTGTATTGCGGGTCTAGAAGTTGTCATGTGTAGTAAATTTTTGATTGAGTTCCGTACGACGTAGCCCTTAGTAACGCCACTTGTTAACGAAATTCAAAAGTATAAGCAAACTGATTATGTGTGAATTCTCGATGCATGCACTGCGTAGTACATTATGGATATCCGCAATGTAGATACTGCAGATTCAGTTCATGTTTTCCTATCAGATGATGGGAAATTTACATTGTAGACCTGTAGTGTAAGGCATACAAGACGGTCCTTTGTAGATATAGTTGATAGTATTGTTCTATCGAGGAGGATACGAGGGATATTATGTGTAGTATCTAGGACCAAGGTGGTCCAAGGACATGTAATTACATATATTGACTATTAGATTTAGTGTACTTAGAAGTATATGGGTAAGATTTACGTGTAGAGGCGAGAGTATTGTAATCTAAATGAACCTAATATAACTAAAATGAAAATGGAACAGTATATGTAGTGTTATGTTTGAAAATATATATTCTTGTCGTTCACCGGAACTTTAATCTGAACTCTTACTTATAACATTCTGTAGGTTAAATAGAAGATAGTCTTTTCAGCTTAGAGACACTTGATTTAAAAAATATCATTTTCTTAGTAAATGTTTATTTACTATTATATTTTAATCTTTTTCGCTGTGAGTTATTTATTGAGCTTTAATATATTATTTTTGCCTATTTGCAGAATGCCAAATACCCAATCTGAATTTTAATGGATATAGATTTTAGTATTTTGGGAAAAATCAAGACTCGTTGAGATTTGGATTGTTATAATTTCCAAATCCAATTGATGGATCCATAAAAGCATGAACTTACTGATTTGGAAGGCTATCGAAAAATGATGGAAAACTGATTCTAACCGTTGTCAGGGGCTTGAAATAGACCTGTGGAAATCTATGAAACTTGGTGAATTCTAGATATTGACGAACATCATGAATTTTATGAATGTGCGAAGATCCATGAAACTTGATGAATTCTATGTATAGGTGAAGATCCATGAAACTCGGATTTTTTTTTTTTTTTTTTTTTAAAACCGACTTATCTCAATTTTTTTTGTTTTTACTATCTGTTGAGTTTTGTCAAATCCATTGAGTACTGCCTAGTTAAGAGGCCGAATAACAACGTGCAAAACAATTTACAGTTTTGACAAGTAAATGGCAATAACGAAACTTAAACCTTCCAGTTTCAAATACATATTGTCACTTTATACTAGAGTTCAAATGTGAAAACCTAATTTGATACATGCTAACTTCACCTTTAGACCACCATAACGCTAATTCTTTAAAGCACACATGTACTCATCACTCCATTTGATAGATAAATTTGATATGTCCATGTCATTCTGCATCACAACATTTTTTGTAGTAATTCACTATCTTTTGATCCAGTTTATAATACCAGACCATCTTCCCCAGGGATTTCATGTCAAGGTCGATAAAATTTGCCTGCACTTCAAAAATGAAGTTAATTGTCTTATTAATTCAATTTTGATAAATAAAATACAGCAGGTAGAAACTTGGAATATAGAAAAATGCCGAATGGTCTATACGATTGTATGTTCTAAATCTTTGACACAGATGGGGATGCCTATAAAAATGTAAATGATTTTTTCCACTGAATTTGAGCAATCAATGCTTATTGTTATTATTAGGGAATTCCCAACAGTGTGAGTTTGTGGTGAAATGGAACGGATTCCTGTTTTAATTCTCCCCCTCGCGTTGCAGCAATGTAACTTTGAGCATGGGGAGAGAAGAAGAACGAGAATTTGCCCCACTTTTTTTTCAGCATCGAATCTAAACGGGAAAGTGAATGCCGTTTAAGGAGAAAGCAGCAGATTTTCGGCCAATAAACGACGAACATATTCCCGTTCAGCGTTTTTAATTTTTTTTTTCTCTGTTTACTACTGGACTGGACGAGCGTGAATTCTTCACACTTTTATCTTCCTTCCTTGTTGCGTTTTCCCACATTTTGCTGGGAATGCTCTTAGTAGTAGCAGTGGCAGCAGTCATGGTTTTTGAGAATGACCAAACATAAAAATAGAGATCAAGGAAAAATATTGAATATATGAAATGAAATAAAATTGCGAGTAACATATATTTTAAAAGAATTATACGTTGGTACTGATGATATCTTTATTAATAGTTGTCTTAAAAGCACAAACTTTTGGTCCGACCGCAAACTTCTCAAAATACCCTTAGATATAAATTCTTAAATATTAAATTGTTATTTTGTGCAATCTTCCCAATAATCTAGAAGATAAATGTTAGGATTGTCTCGCATGTTGTTAAGGTAGAAATGACAGTTTGAATAAATAGTCTCATATCACGAAATAAATTGAAGGAATGAAGTACAAATATGAGTTAGGCATGTAACATCAAGGATTCTTTTTGTTACAAAAATATGTGTGTCAACTCATATATGTGCGTCCTATGCTAGAGGGAAGGGAGGCTTTGTTCAGACTATCGTTTTATAACAGTGGTATCGAGCTGAAGGTTACAGGCTGAGTCATGCAGGCAAGACAATGCTTTTAAAAGATACTCGTATAATGTGAGTCAAGGGGAAAACGGTTAGGATTGTCTCGCATTTTGTTAAGTAGGAATGACGGTTTGAATAAATAGTCTCACAACACGAAACAAATGGACGGAGTAGAGTACAAATATGAGTGAGTAGACACGTAACATCAGAGATTCGTTTGTTACAAAGATGTGTGTGCAACATATATGCGTGCGCCCTATGTAGAAAGAATGGGGGCTTTGTTCCGACCGTAACAATTCATACATATACAATTTATAAAAAAAACAATTCACATGCAAAACATATTCGTGCGCCGTAACACTTGTAGCTATAATACAGTTTCAATATGTTGGTCCAATCTCTAATTCCAGAATATGCCTTTATATTTCTAAATAAAAGGACAAGAGATTGAATCTCATCGAGAACAAAAATTAACACTTGTTTTCAAAATGAAAATTTAAAAGTTCGAACCTCATGCTCAGGAAAAAAAAAGAAACCATAATTGTTTTCTTCATATTTAAATAATAGATAGAACTAATATCCAATTCAATTATTTTAGATTTATACAAAGGTACTTTAACATGCATGTGCAATGATCATGCCCCAAAATAAATCAAAAAAACAAAAACTTAATATTATAAATAAATTGGAAGAAAAGAAAGAACAAAAATTTATTTGCCATGGCTTAGATTCAGTCTGATTTGCATACTCGGTTTTCCAATACTAACAAAGGCAGTATTTGTCACATAGGGGAGCCAACCCTTCGATCTCAGTTGCTTGTAGAGAAATTTTGAAAAGTCTGGGATTGGACAAAGATGTTGCCAAGTAATTACAAATATTACCGAAGAAAATTATTATAGGAGAAGATATTAATGTCAAACAGTGGTAAATAAGTACTTAAAATTTATATAGATACCTTGTAGTAAAACATCTGGTTACATGACTTCAGAAATATAGAATCATGCTCCGTAGTTGATTGTCTTTCATCACCTGAATGCCTAAAACAAATCATCAAACTGCAGTCTTTTGCAGTAGCAGCGATCAGATATTGTCGAACGCTTCTCAAACTCACTTCCAAGGAAAAAGAATGCAATAAAGAATATTTCTGCAATAGCGCTTCATCAGTTATGTTTTTACACACGCCACATGGTTCTGATAGTATGTTGTAATATAAATGAATGGCTCCTTCTATGTCAAGATGATCGAGTTTTTGAACAGCCAAAAGCTTGTCTAGTACTCTACATTTCAAAAGAGCTCCAGAGATGAGTTCTATGAAGTTTCCAAGAAGCAATCCATTAGTCCTGAGTAAAGCATTGATTTTCTCGTTTGAATCATGAAAATGAGTGGAATCCTTCTCTAGACTGCATCCTAACCCTCCATAGATAAGTGATCCATTGGAAAATATTCGAAAATTGTTTCCAGGAGCATTAAAAAGAGCAGTCAGAGCCCGATTGGTTCTTTCTTCCGATCCAGAAAAGAGATCCAAAGGATCATATTCACTTATTTTGGTTATCTGAGACAAAACATTTCAACTATATGAAGTTATTAAATGGTAGAATATCACGTCTTGCAATATAATACTGTGCAGAGACGCAAGTTATCGTGTACCTCCTTTTCGTGAAGTTTAAGTTGCTGATGCATTTTGAATCGAGTAACTGATTTCTTTATAATATTTTTTTCCACGATGAATTCTGATGAAGGGAGAAATCCACATTTAGGCTGGTTCACCAAATATTGTCGCAATAATTTTAAGAGTCAATTGCTAAATAACAAATAAGAGTGAATAAGATACAAAGGAATTATTATTTAAGTACCTTAATTTCCACAGAGAAGCTCATGACTTCATTAGGACCATATGGAATGACACTGACAACATATAAGCATAGATAATATTACTTAACAGTTGAGATACTCTTTTATTGAATACCGCTTAAGTAGGATAATAGTTGATGGCATTCAAATATAATTAGTATACCACAAAGTTACTACAGCATAGTTAAAAGATGGTCACATCCAAGTGTGGTCTACTTAGCTTCTGTCCCAAAATTGTTTACTATAATATGAGGACAATTCATTTGCTATAGGAAATGCGAAAAGAACATTACTTAAGTGTCCAAAAAAAACCAAAGTAATATTTACCAAGTACATTTTTATGCAAGCACCGATTATATCAAAATTTTAATTTGACATCAATATTGGCATCATTTTACCCAGTCCGGTATTTGAAAACAAGGAATAAAAACATAACATCCCTTGCTATTAACTGTAAGGTTAGACAGTTCAAAAAGGATATTGTTAGAGTGACTCTACTTTTGGATATGAGTGGATTTCGGTAGGGAGGACACTGAATTTGGATGTGTTTTTGGGTATGGATCACGGATCCCCACGCGTAGTGTTTTTTTTTCTTCCTTCCTTTGATGGGGTCTGACCTAAAATTTTTGTCCTCCAATATCCAAAATGGAATCCCTTTAACAGTGTCCTTCAATAAATTCTCATAGGCTGCTTCTATTTCCACCTTATTTTTTTTCCCTTCACCCCCCGCATTGATTTTAAAAAATTCAAATTCTTGGGTTTGCTCTTCTTCTTCTAAATATTTCGGGGAAAAAAGAAAAGACATGGTAGCTTCACCTCTTGTATTGAAATTGTCAAGCTCTCTATAATATTAGGCCTGATAAATTTATTTTCATTTTAGTAAAAGATTCAGCAAAAATACATTCTTTTCAAAGGAATTCAACCTAAATCACAATATTAACGACTGTGAACGATTTTTGAACAACTGCGATTGATTCTAGCAAACACAACAAACTGAAAAATTCGAAAAACATAGAAATTAATCATCGGTTTAATTATGAAAAGATTATTACTCATTTTACAAGATACTGTGGAAAGTTAAAATTAAAGTTAGTAAATTTCAAAAGGAATTTCATGACTTGTAAACAGGTGTATGTGATGATGGAGATAAAGGATAGAAATGGAAGAAAGAAGGGGTTTGAAAAAGTAAATTTTGTGGTGTGTGACATAAGAGAGAGATCAAAGGGGACATAAAGCAAATACTGGGGTGGTAATAGACGCTGCCATTCTTATATGTCAACGTACATAAAAAGCAACTGCAAAGGCCAATGAACACTACAGACAGGCAAAGATACTTCATTAAAAGATATTAGTTGATTACCTTTTGTCGTTCGCAAAAACTGAATGGTCAAACAGAAGGATGGTAGAATCAGAGTGAACATCTACATCAGCGGCTTTAATCCTCCAAGCAGGACGTATGTTATGACAATTGTCTCTTACAGTCTCCAAGAATTCTTTGCAAACATTGATGCGAATCTAAGAAAAAAAATATACGGCATAAGTTTCGATTACTTTTCATTGATAGATGTAAGCTAAAACTTAAAAAGATAGGAGGAAACACAAACCCCAACATCTACATGTTTTGGGTCTAACAAACGACTCATAACTCGTTTCACATAAACTTGCCCCACAAGCTCTTTAGAAGTTGCTTTTGTGATTTCATCAATGTCCCTCCATAGAAGTTGTTCACTTTTAGATAGCACAGGACCTCCATTGGCAACCCTTACTTCACCTTTTTGTACCTTCTTTATTCGCAAAACTTTACCAGCCTGTTTAATTAAATGTTAAATCCATCTAATTATAAACTGGGCAAGCAACTCACAAACCAAACAGTGTAGCATAGCGGTCATTTAAACAGAAATATAACGTACACATTATCGTAGAGGATTAGTTTTTTTTTTTACCTAATTTAACTTTCCACTAGGTAGGGTATAAATGCTTAGGTATCATCTTCATAAACATGATTCAAATATCGTGTGCCTCAATTCAGCTTCAGATATGTCAGTAATTTAGATTTATATTTCATTGATAACCTGGGGTATTTTATTCCAGTTATTAACATTGCAGGCTACAATCAAAAGAGAACTAATTCAATATATGCTTACTGCAAGTTGTACGAAACTCATACAATAGTCAAATGCAAAGTAATAATCCAAATTTTAGAGCTCAGAAACTTCAAATTTGAGGAGATCGCGATCTTAACATATCAACGGCATACAAAGCAGAAAAAAAAAAAAAAAAAAAAAAATACTCAGTTATACAAATTAAGTAAATTACCAGAAATGAATTGGAACCGGTGTAGCTCAAGACGAGATTACCAGCCCCTTCACCTTTATATTCCCAATCTTTGGCATCGGCTTCTCTTAGAACCGTTAATTCCATACTGAACGTATGCACGAAAGAGAATAAACCAACTCCATTTTGAACTTATACACAAAAAAGAATAAATTTATTCCATTTCCAACTTATACACAAAAGAGGATAAATTCGGAATTTGCGGACAAAATGAAAATTCTGTCGAATTGCAGATATGACCGAGCAACAAGAGGCCGCAAAAGGGAAGAACGGCATCTGTAAAGTGACTCGAATGGATAAGGTTCCCTTTAGCAATGGCCGAAAGCAAATCTGTTCTGTTATGCAAGGCGCTAGCGCCCGCTGTGCTACATTGGCATTGCAAGTTGCAACTGTATATATTTGCAAAGGAAAATTCTATTTGCACGTAAATTTTTTACATCACCCATGATAAAATAGATCTAAACCATTGAATCACCCCCATTTAACTTTATTTTTTCATACAAGAACAAAATGATTCAACAATCAAGACTTCACGTCTCTTAATTTGTGTCTGGTTTTATGTTTAAATAGTCATCCCCATTTGCAAATCAATATCTTTTATCTTTTTCTCTGATTAACAAGTAATCATTATTGGTAAATATTTTTAGCATTGCCATTAACACCCAATTTTAAAGGTAAAAATGTTAACTTTATAAGCACTTCATGCAAAATTATAAGCATATGTTCTATTAATGATTTTTTTTTAAAAACCTTTTTTCCTTAGTTAAAAAAAATCAAAAATGCTACTATGACAAAAAAAGTTTTTGTCAAAAAGTACACCAGAGACAAAAAAATAGAAAGTCCACCCCTTGAATTACACAAATACCCCCCTGAATTCCGGAATTACCTCCGTTTCTTACTTTTTGACAAAAAAAAAAATCGGGCTTTCTAGCACTACCCAAAAAAAATATTAAAATCCTAAATGCTTACATATATTTTTTCTTTCTCATTCCTTCTCTAAAAGAAAAATAGCGCAAAAACAGCAAAGAAAGCGAAAAATCAACTTTGAATCTTTATCGATTGTAATTCTACTTGGATATTAGTATAAATTTTCCATTATTTAACTAATGATTTTCGATTAGACTAATGATAACCAATGCAAAATCAAGAGCAGTAAAAGAAATGACAATTAAGTCAATTTACTTGTAATTTTATGCGGGGATTTATTTAACTAGTGTGAGTTCGTGATAGACATGGTTTTATTATTATTAAAAATAAATATTGAGTGGTTTGTCTAATCATGAAAATAAATTGTAATAAAGAAAATACTTTGTACGAAAAATATATATTAAAGAACAAAGAGCTTAATGTTCAAAGTTTAATTATACTGCAATAATGAAACAATGCACCCGAGATAAAGTAGCATATGAAATTTTGGAACTACTTAATGTTAAACGTAAATCTTTCATTGACTAAAGTATTGACTTTTTGTTCTATTCCATTATAACTTAAAATACTAATTCAAATTTTAACCACATATATAAATTGTTTAGACTATAACAATAATCTTAACTTTGATACAGATGGAATCTGCATATGAAATCAACTTAATGATGTAATTGTGAAATGATTTCAAATATATTTTCAATACAGTAATGAATTTTACGAATTGATTTAATTCATTTCCTTAATAGGTTGCGATGTTCAATTACCAAAGGAGTTAAATTTATTTTTCTTAATTTAGGATTTGATAGGACAAAGAACGGTGAACCTAAGATAATTTGACATAATGGGTCCATTAAAAAACACTCTTCGTATGAGTTACAATTTATAAAGGAATCCTTATAAAATTATATGGAGAAAATTTGACAAGGACAAAAATTCAAAATTATTTATTCAAAAGGACATGCCTTTAAAAAATTAAAGTGAAGGACAAAAGCCCAGTCCACTGATTGGTTCACTCAAAAAAACACTTTTGTCTCTTCATTTTCATTTCGCGCGATTTCAGAAAACTCGATATCTCGTAGTCTCCAAAACGTCAATAAATATCAGCTGAAAACCCTATCGTCTCTTCTGAGAATCGACTTTCAGAAAAAGCACAAAATGAATCGGTAGAAAATCAACCACAAATATCATGTGATCAACTTCAGACGCATGCTGAAACCCTTGAAATCGAAAAAAAAATAAAGTCGATTAGCATTATGAAACCCTAGAAATCGACGAGCATCTAGGACAGACAAATATGGAAACACATATGCAATCAACCGTGACTGAAACACCTAGAGAAATGCTTAGAGAAACGATAGAAGATTCAACTGCATAACAACCTGAATCTAAAGTAACCCTAGAATAGATGAAAAGAAAAATACTTCAATAGAGAGAAAGAAGGACTAAAAGAAGAAACAATGGAAAAGTAGTATGAAATATCAGAACAGTATGGAAAAGAAAGTTGAAGAGGCTAAAATGCAGAAGAAAATTCGATAACAATGTTTTATCTGTTATTTTTATTTACATTATGCTTAGTGGAAAAATATTACCAAGTTGCAATTCATTTTGAAACATTCTATAAAAACTGATAGTTAGGAATGTTAAAAACATATATTATGTTGTAATTTGTATAGAAATGAGCTTTGAAAAACCAAATTTTGTTCAGGCTAAAAAAGATATTATGTTACTAAAATATTTTTGAAAACATATCAATTATTGATTGTATTGGTATCATTTATAGTTTAAATGTTGTAATATACATTGTCATGGTATTAGTTTTAGAAGCACACTGGATTGGTGTTGATACTAAAATTCTGTTTGCATGAATTCGGTATTGGTTTTGGAAGCACACTAGTATCAGTTTTGATACTTAGATTCTGTTTATGTCAATATGGTATCGATTCTGCAAGTCAACTGGTATCAGTTTTGATACCGAGATTCATGGTACAAATTTTGAAGGCTTGGTATCAATTTTGAAAACATTGCGGTATCAGATTTTTTTTTTCCGAGTTTCTATTTACCTGAATATGGTGTTATTTTGGTATCTAAATAGGAACGTATCAGTTTTCAATAATGATTTGAAAGCCACTGGTGCCTAAATAGGTATGTATCAATTTTCCATATTGAAATATGCTTTTAAAACTAATATTTAGGAATGCTTAAAAAAGATACTGTGTTGTTCCTATTCATAGTGAAACACTCTTTAAAAACTACTTAACACTTGTATATATATACACACACATTAGGATGATGATTTTGCTAATCCGCGACCACGAGATGCAGAAGATAAAACAACAACAAAAATCAAAAAGAAAACTGCATTTAGCAACTGATTACTATGAAGGCATTCCTATAAACTGATTACTATGAAGGCATTAAACTGATACTGCCAATAAAAATTTATTTTTCCAACTCTCATATATTAGTTTTAAACTCCGCTTGTGCAGTTATCTATGCAGTCTGTCCTAAGCTAGGGTAAAGGAGGAGGGTTGTGATAGGCTTGGCGAACCAACGTAAAAACTTAGCCTCTCTTATGGATATGGAACCTTATGATATTTCGTTGGGGCATAACCCTCTTAGTGACGCGCTATATCGAGGCTCGGATATGGTGTTAAATATGTAAGGGTTGGGCCGCCATTCTCTTAGTGGCGAGTTACACCGACGCCCCAGTGTAGTGATAAGTGAGCAAGGGTCCTCGCATTTTCCTCGGCGGATGCGAGGGATAAGGAAGCTAGTCGACAATAGTAGGGTTTGATTAGGTAGTTGGAATGTAGGGTCCTTAATAGGAAAATTAAGAGAGATAGTGGATACTATGATTAGGAGACGGGTTAACATCTTGTGCGTTCAAGAGACTAAATGGGTGGGTTAAAAGGCGAAGGAGGTGGAGAACATTGGCTTCAAATCGTGGTACACGGGAGAAGTACGTAACAAGAACGGGGTAGGCATATTGATTGACAAGAACCTTTAGAACAAAGTGGTCGATGTCAGAAGACGAGGGGATAGGATCATCCTAGTTAAGCTAATAGCTGGTGAGGCGGCTTTGAATGTCATTGCACAGGTATGTCTTAGTGAAGAAGCCAAGAGGAAATTCTGGGGAAGACTTGGATGTCATGGTTAGAAATGTGCATAGTAGCGAGAAACTTTTTATAGGAGGAGACTTCAATGGCCATGTTGGCTCATCTAGAGGGGTTTTTGAGCGAGTGCATGGTGGTTTTGGCTTTGGCAGTAGGAACCAAGAGGGTGAAGATATATTGAATTTCGCTCTCTCTTTTGATCTCATGATTGCTAATACCTTCTTTAGAAACAGACAATCACATATGATCACCTTCAGTAGCGAACAACAGGCTAGTTACATTGACTTTGTCCTAACTAGAAGAGATAGTAAACAGGATTGTGTTGATTGCAAGGTCATACCTGGAGAATGTGTTGTCTCACAACACCGACTCTTGGTATGCGTGTTTCATCTTCGGATGTTGAAGGATAAGAGAGTGAGGATTAGTAGGACAAAATGGTGGAAACTCAAAGGACTTGCTTCACGGGTGTTTAAAGATAGAGTGATGGGAGAAGGGGCTTGGAATATAGAAGGAGAAGCAAATGTCATGTGGAATGCGATTGTAACTTGCATTTGGAGAGTCGCTACTGAGGAATTTGGGATAACAAGAGGAAGCAAGCGAGAACCCACGGATTTGTGATGGTGGAATGACGACGTGCAAAAGGCTATCAAAGAGAAGAAGGAATGCTACAAATGCATGCACCATCATAGAAGAGAAGAGAACATGTACAGGTACAAAGTGGAAAAGAAGACTGCAAAGAGAGCAGTGAGTGAAGCAAGAGGGCGAGCATACGAAGATTTGTATCAAAGGCTAAGTACAAAGGAGGGTGAAAAAGACGTTTACAGAATAGCTAGGTGTAACAACCCGAAAATCTGGGCCAGTTTAAAATTTTTATTTTGGCCATTTTAGCGAATTTTAAATATTTAAAATAGATTATTTTAAATAAAAACGACGAGAAATTTATTTTGAATAGAATTCGAACGTATATATTATACGCGTCGTCGTTAGAGTATAAATATTTATATATAATTATAAATAGAATTGAAAATGGCACGGTAGTTCGATAATTCGATTTCAAACTTCAATTGAATGTACCGGGTGCAAATCAATCCGGATTTTAGTGAAACCAAAAATAATGGAATCTAATTGTGAATATCTTTCCAACGAATCAGAATGATCAAGATTTCGTAGCGGTAATCAAAAGATATGTCCAGTTGAAAATTCTGAATAGTCGCTATGGAATTCGGGCCCTTAAAAATAGCAATTTTGCAAACGACCTCGGATTTCGACGAAACCAGTTTTGTTGGGTCCGTGATGTTAAGTTATTGTTAGATTCCAAATTTCATAATTTTTCGAATCAATATGTGAGCGTGGCAAAGGAAAACGCGTTTGACCAGTTTCAGTTGATTTTAATCGACTGGAAATTGACCATTTTTCCAACGGCCTCAGAATTCGACGAAACTAGTTTTGTTAGGACCGTATCGTTAATACAAAGCTAGAAAATATTTTTCGAGAATTTTTCTAGTTAGTATGGGACCCCGGTAAATTGAAATGTACGTTTAAAATTCAATATAGTGATTTAAATGAAAATTCAAAAGGAAACCGATTGTAACGATCAAACCAGCTTGCGATACATATCCCATTGTGTTCGGAATGGGGGTTAAACGCTATGGACGACAGGCGGTGGGCCTCGTTTCGAGGTCGTATGTAAAAGTCAACCCTTTTGCTAAATTAAATAATTAAAAAAAAAAAAAAAAAAAAAAAAAAAAAAAAATCATTTCCCTCCCTCCCCCTTTAACCTCGTTCTGGCCCCCCCCCCTTTTTCCATTTCGATCTGCAGAAAGAGAAAAAAAAAAAAAAAAAAAAAAAAAAACCCTAAGCGAATCGCACCCCCCTGAACCCCGAAGCCGCCTCCTCCTCCCCCGAAGCCGCCTCCTCCTCCCAGCGCCCACACCCCGAAGACGCAAGCCGCCACCAGACTCCAAGCATCGCGACGCCTCCAGACCGAAGCCGCCCCTTGAAGCCACCTCGAAGCGGCCGCCGACACCTCGAACACCCCCTCCCCGTCGAATAAAATCGAGCCCCCTCTGTAAGTTTTTAATTGTATTTTGTTTTTATTTTTTTTTTATTTTTTTTATATATAAACTGATTTGTTAAAATTTTAAAAACTGATTTATTTTTAGATTTAAAAACTAACTTCTGATTTGAAAAGAATTTTAAAACTGGTTTTTTTTAAAGAAACTGAAAACTAGATTTTTTATATAAAAATAAAAACTGCATTTTTTATAAAGAGTAAAAACTGCATTTTTAAAAAAAAGAGGAAAACAGATTTGATAAAGGATTTAAAAACTGTTTTTTTTTTTAGAAAATAAAAACTAATTTTATTTTAGATAAGTAAAAAACTGATTTGGTTTTTTAAAAGTTAAAAACTGATTTCTTTAAAAAGTAAAAATCATATTTTTATTTATGGAAAGTCGAAGTAAAAATCAGATTTTTATATATATTGAGTTGAAAGAAAGATTTGTTTTTTTTTATATTGAACTTCGATAGAAAAATGTGATTTTTATATATTGAACTTCGAGTTAAAAATGTGATTTTTATATATTGAACTTCGAATAAAAATGTGATTTTTATATATTGAACTTCGAATAAAAATGTGATTTTTATATATTGAACTTCGAATAAAAATGTGATTTTTATATATTGAACTTCGAGTTAAAAATGTGATTTTTTATATATTGAACTTCGAGTTAAAAATGTGATTTTTATATATTGAACTTCGAGTTAAAAATGTGATTTTTTATATATTGAACTTCGAATAAAAATGTGATTTTTATATATTGAACTTCGAGTTAAAAATGTGATTTTTATATATTGAACTTCGAGTTAAAAATGTGATTTTTATATATTGAACTTCGAGTTAAAAATGTGATTTTTATATATTGAACTTCGAGTTAAAAATGTGATTTTTTATATATTGAACTTCGAGTTAAAAATGTGATTTTTATATATTGAACTTCGAATAAAAATGTGATTTTTATATATTGAACTTCGAGTTAAAAATGTGATTTTTATATATTGAACTTCGAGTAAAAATAGAATTTTTATATATGGAACTTCGATAGAAAAATAGAATTTTTATATATTGAACTTCGATAGGAAAATTCGATTTTTATATATTGAACTTTGAACTAAAAATTCGATTTTTATATATTGAACATCGAAATAAAAATTCGATTTTTATATATTGAACTTTGAAATAAAAATTCGATTTTTATATATTGAACTTTGAAATAAAAATTCGATTTTTATATATTGAACTTTGAAATAAAAATTCGATTTTTATATATTGAACTTTGAAATAAAAATTCGATTTTTATATATTGAACTTTGAAATAAAAATTCGATTTTTATATATTGAACTTTGAAATAAAAATTCGATTTTTATATATTGAACTTTGAAATAAAAATTCGATTTTTATATATTGAACATCGAAATAAAAATTCGATTTTTATATATTGAACTTTGAAATAAAAATTCGATTTTTATATATTGAACTTTGAAATAAAAATTCGATTTTTATATATTGAACATCGAAGTAAAAATTCGATTTTTATATATTGAATAGCGAAGTAAAAATGTGATTTTTATATATGTAGTGAATACGGGCTACGAAGGTGACGAAGATGCGATAGCGACGAAGATTTTCTACTAAGAAGTGCCGTGGAGCTAGGATAGCTATAAGTGAGAATTTCCCACCTTTCAATTTATTTTTCTAGTTATATATATATACTAGGATGCAGACGGTGCTTAGTAGCACCCGACACAATCGTCCACAGACCATGGACTTGTTTGTTTGGTTGCATAGATTAGTTGAATTATTTGTTTGAATTGAATTGTTTGGTGAGATGAATTGATTTGATTGATATGTGAATGGCGTGGGCCTTCACTAGACCGGGGATAAGGCTAGGCCTTGTCCCGTTTCTAGTATCGTGCCGTTATGCCACCGAAATTTTCTAAAATATGTTAGAAAAATAAAAATATCGTTTTTATTGAATAAATGAATTGAATAGAAATTCATATGTTGGAATAAAATGTTTTGTCGTTAAAAATATAATTTTTAAACGTGAATGTGAATAAATAAATATTCATTTACAAACCAGACGGTTTGTTTATGTACACTTATTTGAATGACATTGATTGGGACGATAAATTTTACACATCGCCCAACTGCACAAATAAAATATTTGTTTGATTGTTTGAAAACCCCACACGGGTGTTAGGATGAAATATGCAGTTCACTCATCCTGATTGATTAAATATGTCGATCGATTGATTGACAGGCTGTTATAAGCGTTGAATATCTGTATTTGATGCTTATGCAGTGTAGTGCACTTTGGTTGATGGTTGATTATTTTCAATGCTATTACATACATGTGTTGTATGAAAATCCATGTAATTAATTTTATATGGTAATTGATTGGGCCTCATTCCAATTTGAAAAATAAAGAAAATTTGAAAATAGAAATTTTATGAAGCCGTGTTGATTAGATTGACGCCATTTTGACGTGAACGATATTTGTATCGATTTTATTCATTTTAAAAATGAATATTGAAAAGTGATTTCGAAATCGACGATTTCGAAATGAATTGAATTGAAAACGATTTCGAAATGAATTGAATTGAAAACGATTTCGAAATGAATTGAATTGAAAACGATTTCGAAATGAATTGAATTGAAAACGATTTCGAAATGAATTGAATTGAAAACGATTTCGAAATGAATTGAATTGAAAACTATTTCGAAATGAATTGAATTGAAAACGATTTCGAAATGAATTGAATTGAAAACGATTTCGGAATGAATTGAATTGAAAACGATTTCGAAATGAATTGAATAGAAAACGAATTCAAATGGAATTGAAAGCGAATTGAAATGAATTCAAATTGAATTGAAATTCGAATTGAATAGAAATGAATTTTAAAACGAATTTATAAAGAAGGATTCAATTTTGCTTTGAATTGAAATAGAAGTTGAAATAGAATTTGAAACGAATTTAAAACTATTTATATAATTCGTTTTAAATAGGAATCGACGAAATATATATTATATATATTATATATATAATATAATGGCCTGAATAGAACGCGCCGCGCCGCGGCAGTTCGTGAATTTCGACCATTTATTTCAAACGGACATTGCGGGAGATCCGACCGTCGGATTCTCCTAAAACCGGAACCGTTGGGTTCGTATCGAAAAGAGCTTTCTAAAGAATATTAGAAATTAGAAATCTAACGGTTGGATTTGGAATTATGTCCAAATCAAATTCGAAAAAGGTCGCTGTAAGTGCAGTTCGATGGCCGTTGATGGAAATCGACTGTACGGGCCTTGATAAAATTATTACAAATAGCGATAATTTGTGTAAAATCATAAGAAGTGATTTGTGAAGATTTGGGATGAAAAACTCCATATTTGAAAAGATAAAAATAGATTTTTATCGAAATGAACTAGTTTTGAACTAGAATTATAATTCTATTTATTTTTAAATAAATAAATTGAATTTGAAAAGGGTTTTGAAAATAACCAAAATTTCCAATGATTGCATTGGAGTGGATTTGAATCGAAATTGTCTTCGGAATATTTCGATGTTGGAATTTGTGATTATACAGATGTTGTTATGGAAATTTGAAAGATATATATTTATATCGTTATTTCCAATACGACATTTGTTAATCGTAGAATTTGATATTGAATATAAGCCGATATATTTTCTATTCAGAGCCTTATATTGAATATCAAATGGGATTTGGGTTTGTCGTGAATGGTGTCTTCACTAACACTGTTCTTGAACCCAGTTGAGAAAAGATTAAATCTTTTTATTTAGATTTAATGAAGTGTACCAATTAAATGATATTTAATTGGAATTGAATGGATATTGATTTTTGGGTTTATCGTGAACAGTGTTTTAAATAACACTTGTTCTTTAACCCGATAATTAATGAATGTGATTTGGGTTTGTCGTGAATGGTGTCTTCACTAACACCGTTCTTGAACCCAGTTGAGAAAAGATTAAATCTTTTTATTTAGATTTAATGAAGTGTACCAATTAAATAACATTTAATTGGAATTGAATCGATATTGATTTTTGGGTTTATCGTGGACAGTGTTTTAAATAACACTCGTTCTTTAACCCGATAATTAATGAATGTGACTTTGGGTTTATCGTGAACCGTGTTTTAAATGACACTGATTCTTTAACCCAGTTAAAGATTAAAACTAAGTGGAGTTTTAATGAATCTTTAATTAGATTGAAAAGATCGAGAATGGAGTATCACCAGTTTTGCTCCAGGCGATAGTTAAATCTTTAATTAGATTTGAACGTGAAATTTAGAAACTAACTGTCGGTTAGCTAAGTAGAATGGTTTTCTGGATATTGATCTGATGTTGGTTTCGGCCTTCGGGGTTAATATTTGGGGAATTATTCTCTTGATTAATTTACTGTTAGTGACTAATGAATTGGAATGAGGCGTATGTTGTGTTTGTGTAACACGTATTTAAAATATACGCGAGTTATTCGGAAAGACCGGGTTTATCCCATTCTGAATAACTGATGCGACGATAAGTCGAAGATGAAGACGATGGTCGAAGACCGGAGGTCTTCACGTCGTTTGGGTGATAACTGATGATCTTGATTGGGCTGTACACCCAAGAAGATGGAAACAGTTAGTGATCGTCCAGACGTACTTGGAGATCGATGGATATGCGGGGTACTAGGTGCCTCCGGTTTCGTTCAGACCCAGAACGGACTTGTAAATGGACTGTGTGTCTGACATCGGATTTCATTCTGTGTGACTGATATCGGTTGCATAGGATGGCTTGCCTGTGTGGCATGCTAAGATGCAAATGATCAAGGCTTCTGTTGAAAAGCAAAGTCTTGTGGTTGATGATCAAAGCACGGCCTTTGTGGCGTAGCTTTGTGTAACGTTTGATTCGCGAGTTTCACACCCGGTATGAATCAAAAACGGGAGACGGACCTCAGGGAGGGCATGCGTTTCTTTCTAGTTAGAAGTGGCGTCAGTGGTTTTACACGCCCTGACGAGTTTGACTTATGTGGTTGTTGCTGTTGCGAGGCGCCTCGGTTATATCGGTTTCGGCCGATGCATTCTGGTCGGCTGACGGACCAGACTTACACCCCATAGGGTGGGGAAACGTAGTGTTCAGGAATTTTAATCCACATCGGTGGACCGGCCCTGACGATCCAAGGGCCCACCTGAGTCTGGGTCCTGTGGCTCGGGCTAGAGAGTCACAAATCGGTTGAGGATCTTGCCCCTAGCCTCGGTTCATAGACGGAAATCCAATTTCCAAATACGTGCCATTTGCGATTTTATTTGTAAACCTATATATGGCGACATAGTGGTATGGGGCATTCATGCCGCCTATGATTGATACTTATGATTTGAAGTTGTTTTATACTCTATGCACTTATAATAGTATCAAATGATTTGTTTTAAACGTATCAAGCATTCTTTAGCTGTTATAAGGGAAAACCCTATCCCCCGGCTTGCGATTGCATTGTGTGATAGGACCTGGGTCTTATAACAGCTTCATTTTTCTTTATTTAGCATTGCGCTGTTGTTTATGCACTGGTATTCTTGGGAGGAAACCCGTTCCGTGTTATACGGCGTGGTCCCTTGATTTACCTAACTTTAAAATAAAGATTAATAACTGTTTTAGTTCTCACACCAGTCACATGACTGACCTGGAGTTTATTGTTTTAACCTAAACTCTGGGTGCCCTTATTTTCGACACGGGCAGCTAGTAGTTGGGTTTTGCAGATTTATATTCACAGGATCCTGGTTTACAGCTGGAACGATATCCGGAAAGCTTTGTATCCGTATATCTTCTTCTAGTTGTGTATTGTATTATTTTCCGCTGCTATGTATTTAAATGTAATTTAAATCTCTGATATTTCTGTGTAATATTCCTTTATACTCTGTATATTCTTGTAATCTGATGCATTGTTGTAATATACAATGAAATGTTCTTCTGTATGCGTTCTGTTGTGGCTTGTTCTCGAACTATCCGACGCTTTCCTTTACGGGGAAGTTGCGGGTCTTTACAGTTGGTATCAGAGCTTTGGTTTACAAAGCAGAGAACAAGGCACATTAGAACCATATGAAAGAATTCATCAGATATTGGATTAGTAATATCCAATTTGAATGACTCGTTAGAGATGGGATCAGTAGTATCCTAGAACGAGTGTGAAGAGTATATTTTTGAAAGTGAAAACAAATTTTTGTTTTGAAAATTTAAACCGATTATTCGTATTTGATTATCTATTTATATTGATGTGGACAATCCAGTATATATAGATTTTGCGTATACGTCTGATCCGCGTGTATTCGAAATTTTAATATACCGGATAGATATAGAATTACACTCTAATCGCCCGGAGATGATTTTGATGATGGAGCTCCATCATTAGAATTTATGTTCGAGTGACGAAAGTGGGCTTTCTATATATTTCCTATTGACTGGTGTGAGAACCAAAATTAGATAGGGCCTATTGTAGTGATTTGGCATCAAAAATCTGATTTTTGTATATGTATCAAAATTATGAATTTGAAACGTTAATCCACTAATTGATTGATGTTTGTGTTGTTTGTTTAATTGTTTGATAATTTTGAACTATTATGCCTAATTGAACCAAATATTGAATCATATTGAAATTTGGTCGCATTTGCTTGCATATACATGTATATCATTGAACAGGTCATAGCAAGGAGGCTAGAGCAGAGAATAAAATTTGTTTGCCCGACAAATAGGTACATGTTTACTACATAATTTCCTGTTTTGTTTGGGTGATGATGATTTTGTGAGCCTATTGGCTAGCCGCTTGGCTTTTTATTTTTCTTTTTGAGATCTGAAGGACCGGGGAAGCTATTTGAAATTCCCCGATGCTCCCGGTGCAGGGGAGGTTATGGCGAAATTTTTCAAAAATTTAGGGTGTTAGCCAAATTTTTGAGATTTTAGGAAATTCTCAGAAACTAAAGAGTTGGAGAGTAGAAGCCAGATCGAGCGTAGTGTTGAATAATCAAACCACTTTCGACTTTGTTCCTTTTCGGGGACGAAAAGTTTTAAGTGGGGGAGATTGTAACAACCCGAAAATCTGGGCCAGTTTAAAATTTTTATTTTGGCCATTTTAGCGAATTTTAAATATTTAAAATAGATTATTTTAAATAAAAACGACGAGAAATTTATTTTGAATAGAATTCGAACGTATATATTATACGCGTCGTCGTTAGAGTATAAATATTTATATATAATTATAAATAGAATTGAAAATGGCACGGTAGTTCGATAATTCGATTTCAAACTTCAATTGAATGTACCGGGTGCAAATCAATCCGGATTTTAGTGAAACCAAAAATAATGGAATCTAATTGTGAATATCTTTCCAACGAATCAGAATGATCAAGATTTCGTAGCGGTAATCAAAAGATATGTCCAGTTGAAAATTCTGAATAGTCGCTATGGAATTCGGGCCCTTAAAAATAGCAATTTTGCAAACGACCTCGGATTTCGACGAAACCAGTTTTGTTGGGTCCGTGATGTTAAGTTATTGTTAGATTCCAAATTTCATAATTTTTCGAATCAATATGTGAGCGTGGCAAAGGAAAACGCGTTTGACCAGTTTCAGTTGATTTTAATCGACTGGAAATTGACCATTTTTCCAACGGCCTCAGAATTCGACGAAACTAGTTTTGTTAGGACCGTATCGTCAATACAAAGCTAGAAAATATTTTTCGAGAATTTTTCTAGTTAGTATGGGACCCCGGTAAATTGAAATGTACGTTTAAAATTCAATATAGTGATTTAAATGAAAATTCAAAAGGAAACCGATTGTAACGATCAAACCAGCTTGCGATACATATCCCATTGTGTTCGGAATGGGGGTTAAACGCTATGGACGACAGGCGGTGGGCCTCGTTTCGAGGTCGTATGTAAAAGTCAACCCTTTTGCTAAATTAAATAATTAAAAAAAAAAAAAAAAAAAAAAAAATCATTTCCCTCCCTCCCCCTTTATCCTCGTTCTGCCCCCCCCCCCCCTTTTTCCATTTCGATCTGCAGAAAGAGAAAAAAAAAAAAAAAAAAAAAAAAAAAAACCCTAAGCGAATCGCACCCCCCTGAACCCCGAAGCCGCCTCCTCCTCCCAGCGCCCACACCCCGAAGACGCAAGCCGCCACCAGACTCCAAGCATCGCGACGCCTCCAGACCGAAGCCGCCCCTTGAAGCCACCTCGAAGCGGCCGCCGACACCTCGAACACCCCCTCCCCGTCGAATAAAATCGAGCCCCCTCTGTAAGTTTTTAATTGTATTTTGTTTTTATTTTTTTTTTATTTTTTTTATATATAAACTGATTTGTTAAAATTTTAAAAACTGATTTATTTTTAGATTTAAAAACTAACTTCTGATTTGAAAAGAATTTTAAAACTGGTTTTTTTTAAAGAAACTGAAAACTAGATTTTTTATATAAAAATAAAAACTGCATTTTTTATAAAGAGTAAAAACTGCATTTTTAAAAAAAAGAGGAAAACAGATTTGATAAAGGATTTAAAAACTGTTTTTTTTTTTAGAAAATAAAAACTAATTTTATTTTAGATAAGTAAAAAACTGATTTGGTTTTTTAAAAGTTAAAAACTGATTTCTTTAAAAAGTAAAAATCATATTTTTATTTATGGAAAGTCGAAGTAAAAATCAGATTTTTATATATATTGAGTTGAAAGAAAGATTTGTTTTTTTTTATATTGAACTTCGATAGAAAAATGTGATTTTTATATATTGAACTTCGAGTTAAAAATGTGATTTTTATATATTGAACTTCGAATAAAAATGTGATTTTTATATATTGAACTTCGAATAAAAATGTGATTTTTATATATTGAACTTCGAATAAAAATGTGATTTTTATATATTGAACTTCGAGTTAAAAATGTGATTTTTTATATATTGAACTTCGAGTTAAAAATGTGATTTTTATATATTGAACTTCGAGTTAAAAATGTGATTTTTTATATATTGAACTTCGAATAAAAATGTGATTTTTATATATTGAACTTCGAGTTAAAAATGTGATTTTTATATATTGAACTTCGAGTTAAAAATGTGATTTTTATATATTGAACTTCGAGTTAAAAATGTGATTTTTATATATTGAACTTCGAGTTAAAAATGTGATTTTTTATATATTGAACTTCGAGTTAAAAATGTGATTTTTATATATTGAACTTCGAATAAAAATGTGATTTTTATATATTGAACTTCGAGTTAAAAATGTGATTTTTATATATTGAACTTCGAGTAAAAATAGAATTTTTATATATGGAACTTCGATAGAAAAATAGAATTTTTATATATTGAACTTCGATAGGAAAATTCGATTTTTATATATTGAACTTTGAACTAAAAATTCGATTTTTATATATTGAACATCGAAATAAAAATTCGATTTTTATATATTGAACTTTGAAATAAAAATTCGATTTTTATATATTGAACTTTGAAATAAAAATTCGATTTTTATATATTGAACTTTGAAATAAAAATTCGATTTTTATATATTGAACTTTGAAATAAAAATTCGATTTTTATATATTGAACTTTGAAATAAAAATTCGATTTTTATATATTGAACTTTGAAATAAAAATTCGATTTTTATATATTGAACTTTGAAATAAAAATTCGATTTTTATATATTGAACATCGAAATAAAAATTCGATTTTTATATATTGAACTTTGAAATAAAAATTCGATTTTTATATATTGAACTTTGAAATAAAAATTCGATTTTTATATATTGAACATCGAAGTAAAAATTCGATTTTTATATATTGAATAGCGAAGTAAAAATGTGATTTTTATATATGTAGTGAATACGGGCTACGAAGGTGACGAAGATGCGATAGCGACGAAGATTTTCTACTAAGAAGTGCCGTGGAGCTAGGATAGCTATAAGTGAGAATTTCCCACCTTTCAATTTATTTTTCTAGTTATATATATATACTAGGATGCAGACGGTGCTTAGTAGCACCCGACACAATCGTCCACAGACCATGGACTTGTTTGTTTGGTTGCATAGATTAGTTGAATTATTTGTTTGAATTGAATTGTTTGGTGAGATGAATTGATTTGATTGATATGTGAATGGCGTGGGCCTTCACTAGACCGGGGATAAGGCTAGGCCTTGTCCCGTTTCTAGTATCGTGCCGTTATGCCGCCGAAATTTTCTAAAATATGTTAGAAAAATAAAAATATCGTTTTTATTGAATAAATGAATTGAATAGAAATTCATATGTTGGAATAAAATGTTTTGTCGTTAAAAATATAATTTTTAAACGTGAATGTGAATAAATAAATATTCATTTACAAACCAGACGGTTTGTTTATGTACACTTATTTGAATGACATTGATTGGGACGATAAATTTTACACATCGCCCAACTGCACAAATAAAATATTTGTTTGATTGTTTGAAAACCCCACACGGGTGTTAGGATGAAATATGCAGTTCACTCATCCTGATTGATTAAATATGTCGATCGATTGATTGACAGGCTGTTATAAGCGTTGAATATCTGTATTTGATGCTTATGCAGTGTAGTGCACTTTGGTTGATGGTTGATTATTTTCAATGCTATTATATACATGTGTTGTATGAAAATCCATGTAATTAATTTTATATGGTAATTGATTGGGCCTCATTCCAATTTGAAAAATAAAGAAAATTTGAAAATAGAAATTTTATGAAGCCGTGTTGATTAGATTGACGCCATTTTGACGTGAACGATATTTGTATCGATTTTATTCATTTTAAAAATGAATATTGAAAAGTGATTTCGAAATCGACGATTTCGAAATGAATTGAATTGAAAACGATTTCGAAATGAATTGAATTGAAAACGATTTCGAAATGAATTGAATTGAAAACGATTTCGAAATGAATTGAATTGAAAACGATTTCGAAATGAATTGAATTGAAAACGATTTCGAAATGAATTGAATTGAAAACTATTTCGAAATGAATTGAATTGAAAACGATTTCGAAATGAATTGAATTGAAAACGATTTCGGAATGAATTGAATTGAAAACGATTTCGAAATGAATTGAATAGAAAACGAATTCAAATGGAATTGAAAGCGAATTGAAATGAATTCAAATTGAATTGAAATTCGAATTGAATAGAAATGAATTTTAAAACGAATTTATAAAGAAGGATTCAATTTTGCTTTGAATTGAAATAGAAGTTGAAATAGAATTTGAAACGAATTTAAAACTATTTATATAATTCGTTTTAAATAGGAATCGACGAAATATATATTATATATATTATATATATAATATAATGGCCTGAATAGAACGCGCCGCGCCGCGGCAGTTCGTGAATTTCGACCATTTATTTCAAACGGACATTGCGGGAGATCCGACCGTCGGATTCTCCTAAAACCGGAACCGTTGGGTTCGTATCGAAAAGAGCTTTCTAAAGAATATTAGAAATTAGAAATCTAACGGTTGGATTTGGAATTATGTCCAAATCAAATTCGAAAAAGGTCGCTGTAAGTGCAGTTCGATGGCCGTTGATGGAAATCGACTGTACGGGCCTTGATAAAATTATTACAAATAGCGATAATTTGTGTAAAATCATAAGAAGTGATTTGTGAAGATTTGGGATGAAAAACTCCATATTTGAAAAGATAAAAATAGATTTTTATCGAAATGAACTAGTTTTGAACTAGAATTATAATTCTATTTATTTTTAAATAAATAAATTGAATTTGAAAAGGGTTTTGAAAATAACCAAAATTTCCAATGATTGCATTGGAGTGGATTTGAATCGAAATTGTCTTCGGAATATTTCGATGTTGGAATTTGTGATTATACAGATGTTGTTATGGAAATTTGAAAGATATATATTTATATCGTTATTTCCAATACGACATTTGTTAATCGTAGAATTTGATATTGAATATAAGCCGATATATTTTCTATTCAGAGCCTTATATTGAATATCAAATGGGATTTGGGTTTGTCGTGAATGGTGTCTTCACTAACACTGTTCTTGAACCCAGTTGAGAAAAGATTAAATCTTTTTATTTAGATTTAATGAAGTGTACCAATTAAATGATATTTAATTGGAATTGAATGGATATTGATTTTTGGGTTTATCGTGAACAGTGTTTTAAATAACACTTGTTCTTTAACCCGATAATTAATGAATGTGATTTGGGTTTGTCGTGAATGGTGTCTTCACTAACACCGTTCTTGAACCCAGTTGAGAAAAGATTAAATCTTTTTATTTAGATTTAATGAAGTGTACCAATTAAATAACATTTAATTGGAATTGAATCGATATTGATTTTTGGGTTTATCGTGGACAGTGTTTTAAATAACACTCGTTCTTTAACCCGATAATTAATGAATGTGACTTTGGGTTTATCGTGAACCGTGTTTTAAATGACACTGATTCTTTAACCCAGTTAAAGATTAAAACTAAGTGGAGTTTTAATGAATCTTTAATTAGATTGAAAAGATCGAGAATGGAGTATCACCAGTTTTGCTCCAGGCGATAGTTAAATCTTTAATTAGATTTGAACGTGAAATTTAGAAACTAACTGTCGGTTAGCTAAGTAGAATGGTTTTCTGGATATTGATCTGATGTTGGTTTCGGCCTTCGGGGTTAATATTTAGGGAATTATTCTCTTGATTAATTTACTGTTAGTGACTAATGAATTGGAATGAGGCGTATGTTGTGTTTGTGTAACACGTATTTAAAATATACGCGAGTTATTCGGAAAGACCGGGTTTATCCCATTCTGAATAACTGATGCGACGATAAGTCGAAGATGAAGACGATGGTCGAAGACCGGAGGTCTTCACGTCGTTTGGGTGATAACTGATGATCTTGATTGGGCTGTACACCCAAGAAGATGGAAACAGTTAGTGATCGTCCAGACGTACTTGGAGATCGATGGATATGCGGGGTACTAGGTGCCTCCGGTTTCGTTCAGACCCAGAACGGACTTGTAAATGGACTGTGTGTCTGACATCGGATTTCATTCTGTGTGACTGATATCGGTTGCATAGGATGGCTTGCCTGTGTGGCATGCTAAGATGCAAATGATCAAGGCTTCTGTTGAAAAGCAAAGTCTTGTGGTTGATGATCAAAGCACGACCTTTGTGGCGTAGCTTTGTGTAACGTTTGATTCGCGAGTTTCACACCCGGTATGAATCAAAAACGGGAGACGGACCTCAGGGAGGGCATGCGTTTCTTTCTAGTTAGAAGTGGCGTCAGTGGTTTTACACGCCCTGACGAGTTTGACTTATGTGGTTGTTGCTGTTGCGAGGCGCCTCGGTTATATCGGTTTCGGCCGATGCATTCTGGTCGGCTGACGGACCAGACTTACACCCCATAGGGTGGGGAAACGTAGTGTTCAGGAATTTTAATCCACATCGGTGGACCGGCCCTGACGATCCAAGGGCCCACCTGAGTCTGGGTCCTGTGGCTCGGGCTAGAGAGTCACAAATCGGTTGAGGATCTTGCCCCTAGCCTCGGTTCATAGACGGAAATCCAATTTCCAAATACGTGCCATTTGCGATTTTATTTGTAAACCTATATATGGCGACATAGTGGTATGGGGCATTCATGCCGCCTATGATTGATACTTATGATTTGAAGTTGTTTTATACTCTATGCACTTATAATAGTATCAAATGATTTGTTTTAAACGTATCAAGCATTCTTTAGCTGTTATAAGGGAAAACCCTATCCCCCGGCTTGCGATTGCATTGTGTGATAGGACCTGGGTCTTATAACAGCTTCATTTTTCTTTATTTAGCATTGCGCTGTTGTTTATGCACTGGTATTCTTGGGAGGAAACCCGTTCCGTGTTATACGGCGTGGTCCCTTGATTTACCTAACTTTAAAATAAAGATTAATAACTGTTTTAGTTCTCACACCAGTCACATGACTGACCTGGAGTTTATTGTTTTAACCTAAACTCTGGGTGCCCTTATTTTCGACACGGGCAGCTAGTAGTTGGGTTTTGCAGATTTATATTCACAGGATCCTGGTTTACAGCTGGAACGATATCCGGAAAGCTTTGTATCCGTATATCTTCTTCTAGTTGTGTATTGTATTATTTTCCGCTGCTATGTATTTAAATGTAATTTAAATCTCTGATATTTCTGTGTAATATTCCTTTATACTCTGTATATTCTTGTAATCTGATGCATTGTTGTAATATACAATGAAATGTTCTTCTGTATGCGTTCTGTTGTGGCTTGTTCTCGAACTATCCGACGCTTTCCTTTACGGGGAAGTTGCGGGTCTTTACACTAGGCTACGCGAGAGGAGGACAAGGGACTTCAATCAGATTAAATGCATTAAGGATGAGAATGATATACTTTTGGTGAAGGACGATGAGACAAAGAGTAGGTAGAGAGAATACTTTGATAAGCTTTTCAACAAGGAAAGCGATAGCTCTTCGATCAAGTTGGAAGACTTTGCCGACAACACCAATAAGCATTTTGTGCGGAAATTTCAAGAAGCTGAGATAAAGGGGGCGTTGAAACGGATGAAATCTTGCAAGTAGGTAGGGCCTGATGACATTCCTATTGAGGTATGGAGATCCTTTGGAGATGCAGGGATAACATGGCTAACTAAGTTGCTTAATAATATTTTCAAATCAAACGAAAATGCTAGGTGAGTGGAGGAGAAGCATTTTAGTTTCAATCTTCAAGAATAAAGGAGATATTCAAAGTTGCACAAACTATAGAGGAATTAAGCTTATGAGTCATACAATGAAGCTTTGGGAGAGAGTTTGCGAGCAGCGTTTGAGGAGGTTGACAAGTGTCTCTAGGAATCAATTTGGTATTATGCCTGGAAGGTCAACCATTGAGGCGATTTTCTTGGTTAGGCAACTTATGGAGAGATACAGGGAGCAGAAGAAAGATCTCTACATGTTTTTTATTGACTTGGAGAAAACTTATGACAGAGTGCCAGGAGGGTTACATGGTGGGCGCTAGAAAGGAAGAGAGTGTCATCAAAGTATATTACCCTTATCAAGGATATGTATGAGGGGGTTGTGACTAGTGTTAGGGAACGCGATGGTAAGACCAGAGACTTTCCAATTAACATAGGGTTACATCAAGGTTCGGCTTTGAGCCCCTATATTTTTGCATTAGTGATGGATGAAATCACAAAAAGTATACAAAGGGAGATTCCTTGGTGTATGCTCTTTGTGGATGATGTTGTGCTGATTGATGAAAGTATAATAGGGTTAATCGACAACTGGAGTTGTGGAGGGAGACCTTGGAATCAAAGGGTTTCAGGCTTAGCAGAACTAAAATAGAGTATATGAAGTGTGACTTTAGCGGTGTCAGCTCAGATGACGGAGTGGTTACCCTAGCCGGTAGAGTAGTACCCAAGAAGGAATCGTTTTGATAATTAGGATCTATATTGCAGTTTGATGGGGAGATTGATAAGGATGTTAGTTTTAGAATTCAAGCAGGATGGGTGAAATAGCAACTAGTATCTGGCATTCTCTGTGATAGGAAGATTCTTCAGAAGCTTAAAGGAAGATTATATAGGACAGCAATCAGGCTTGCAATGTTATATGGTGCAGAATGTTAGCCTACTAAGAGGAAACACGTCCAGAAGATAAGTGTAGCAGAGATGCGGATGCTGCGCTGGAGCTGTGGGCATACCAGACGAGATCGGATTAGAAATGAGGATATTCGGGAAAAACTTGGAGTTGCACCTATTGAAGAGAAGTTAGTCCAACACCGCTTGAGATGGTTTGGACATATCCAACGTAGACCATACGATGCACCTGTGCGCGTTAAATTATAGGCCGCGCCGAAGGCCCAAGGAGAGGTAGAGTCGACCTAAAATGACATGGAGGGGATAATAAAGAGGGATATAAGTAATTGGAGTATATCTGAGGAGCTGGAAGTGGATAGGAGTGCATGGAAGTTCGCAATACATGTACCAGAACCTTAGGTCTTTTTTTTAAGACTTTATTTCTCTTTTGTTGAACCTTTTTACTTTTTTTTAATTACTATTTTAGACTTTATTTCATTTTATTGAACCATTTTACTTTTTTTTTAAACCTTTATCAGATATCCTTTTATCTATTTGGTTATTTTAAACCATTATATATATTATTATCAGTATTATTTCTTTTATTTTTATTTTCGGTTCCATATCTAGCCAACCCCAACTTGTTTGGGATATATGGCTTTGTTGTTGTTGTTGTTATATATCAGTTTTAGGTGTCTTTTAATATCAGTTTTTATGATTTTTTGTTAAAATTTATGTAATGTCCCAGAAATTTTGGCAACTGGAATATGAGATTAATAATAGATTTAATAATTAATAATCAATTTATATTGATACGTGGGCTAGGAAAAAAATCAAATATATGGTTTTGTGTATGAATTAAACTCAATATTTAATTTAGAATGGTTGGTTGGGAATCAAATATTTATTGTTGAGTATTGGAAATGAATTTGGTTGGATATTTGAATTGGATTGAAACTCGATTGGAAAATATAAATCGTTGAATTTAAAAATAAACATTATTAACGTCAGATGAATTGGAGATTTTATTTGTTTAAATTGGCCTAGATACATGTGTATTTGTTTATATAAAGAATTTAAATTTTTACATTTCAAATTTAGAAATGAAAAGAATTGTTGTGGACAAACGGAATAAAATCAGTGAACCGATAAATAATTAAAAATTAAAAATAACGTTGGATACAGACAGAGTCGGATTACAACCAGACTAATTTTATTGGATTCAGAACGCGGAGACAAAGTGGTATGTATAATTTTCGTCGCATTTGGAGTTTATTGTTAGAATTTTTGTAAATACACAATGTATTATAAACAGACAACAACAACAATCAGTATTATTCAATTTTTCCACAATTGTCGTATCAAACCATGTTTAAAATAATCACAGAAAGCGCAATCGATTGTGCAACAGAATAAAGATATACGGAAAGTATTCTTTTTAGTACTGTCCGAGTCCAGAAATATTTTGTTTCCTTGAAACAATATTGTCGTCGTATGCACTGGTTGATGTTGTTGCAGTTTGTTTCCCAGGATAAAGTGGACCAACTCCGCAGCATAGTGCCAGCAAACGGAGTTTTGACGAACTGAAGTAGATTACAGAAACTAGATCAGAGGATTACTTTGAAGAAGAAGAAGTAATGCGAGCAGAAAAGTGAATTCTGTCTTGTTTTGGGCAGTGTATTTATAGGTAAGGAGGAGTGCCTGTTCGCATGCATTAGTAACCGTCAGAATTGGAAAGGTTGCGACCCTTTAACCGCCCGGTCATTAATGTGCGTACGCTAAGAATTCAAATGGTTGTATTCATTCAGCTAACAAACATGCCTTTCGAAATTTGGACTGAACGGACATACGTTTAAAATTATGAGTAAAAAATTCTTATTTCAATGCAGTAGCCCAATCAGCAACCGTTGGCCATATTCAATCAAGAGACCCCAAGAGCCCCAAGGCCCAATCTTTGACATTTTAATGCATTATTATGTCAGTCCAAGCCCACACATCCCTAAATTACCCCTCTTTCTTTTATTTTATATAAGCCTATTGGCTTCTAATATATTAGGAGAGATTGTGTTAATATTTTTATGATGTGGGACTTATATGTTGTTATCTCTTCTTCTTCCAAAATTCCTTTCTCTTGCTCTTTCATTTCCAACAATCCCCCAAATGAATGAGCAGTCGATCTTAGTTTCACGAACCATTTATCGCATTGGTTAAAGTAGTACATGGGCCTTGAACTTTCCTAGTAATTACCTATTTGAATCACAGGCGAATCAGTAGACATAGACTGTCCTTGAACTGTAAGCCTTTTGTGTAATTATAAAGTACATAACACACGATAAATATTTCTTATAACCCTTCGTTCTCTGTATGTGTTTGTTTTTACCATGAACATCTGCCCGGTCTCATAAGTGCTTAGAGAATTTGGCCTCGTAATTCTCTTTGAAGCGGCGCCTTCACACTTACATAGGTGATTCTATAAAAGGGTATTCTTTAATTCCTCAGATACATGCATCATTAAAAGTACTAATACTTATCCTTATCCAACATATAATGCACTGACTTATCATAGGAATGGTTTGTGTATAATAGTGCCATCAAGTTTCTCTCTTAAACTTCGTTGTCCCTTTGAACCTAGATCTTGGGATCTCTAGTCAACTAGGTGGGGTTTCCATTTTAGAAAAACCTTTAGTCAATAGGCCTTAGCCCCATTCCCATCGATAAGGTTTGAACTTTCTCTCTCGGCAAGCCTTTTGTAAATGGATCCATTAAGTTATCTTTAGATCGAATGTAATCTATTGTGATAACCCTGTTAGAGAGAAGTTGTCTTATCGTTTTATGTCTACGACGAATATGCCTAGATTTACCATTGTATAGTGTACTATTAGCTCTTCCAATAGTTGATTGACTATCACAATGTATACATATTGGAGGCATTGGTTTGCTCGAATTAGGAATGTTTTCCAAGAAGCTTCAAATCCATTCTGCTTCTTTTGCAGTCTTATCTAGTGCAATAAACTCTGATTCCATCGTAGATCTAGTGATACAAGTCTGTTTGGATGATTTCCATGAAATTTCTCCATTTCCTAATGTGAACACGTATCCACTTGTAGACTTTGTATCATTTGATCCAGTGATCCAATTTGCATCACTGTATCCTTTCACTATTGAAGGATAGTTTGTATAGTATAGACCATAACTCTGTGTATACTTTGGATATCCTAGAACTCTGATTATCGCTTTCCAATGATGCTTACTAGGATTGGTCGTAAATCTATTTAGTTTTCTTACAACATATGCGATATCAGGCCTAGTACAGTTCATAATATACATGATACTTCCTAGTATACGAGAGTATCCCAATTGGTAGATACCATCACCAGTGTTCTTTACCCTATTTTGGTTCATATCTACTAGTGATTTTGCAATAGTTACATTATATTGCTTGAATTTTTCAAGTATTTGGTGATGTAATGCGATTGAGATAATGCATATCCCTGTGGTGTTCTCAGAATTTTTACACCCAATATCACATCAGCTAGTCCTAGGTATTTCTTATCGAATCTAGAGGATAACATATCCTTTGTAGATGTTATATCAAAAGGTCATCAACATAAAGACAAACAATCACATATCCAATATGTGTATGTTTTATGTACACACATTTATCTGATTTATTTATCATGAATCCATTTGATAACATAGTATTATCAAACTTCTCATGCCACTGTTTTGGAGCTTGCTTAAGGCCATAGAGTGATTTTACCAGTTTGCAAACTTTATTCTCATTTTCTGAGCTTAGAAATCCTTCAGGTTGTTTCACATAGATTTCCTCCTCTAGTTCACCATTCAAGAATGAAGTTTTAACATCCATTTGATGTATTTCTAAGTCATGTATGGATGCAATTGCAATGAGCATTCTAATTGATGTTATCCTTGTTATAGGTGAATATGTATCGAAATAGTCCACGTCTTCCTTTTGTCTAAAACCTTGGACTACCAGACGAGCTTTGTACTTGTCTATTGAAACCATCAGGTTTCAATTTCTTTTTAATATCCATTTATTACTTAAGGTCTTACATCCTTGAGGTAAATCAACTAATTCCCAAGTATGATTGTACATAATTGATTCGATCTCATTGTTAATTGCTTCTTTCCAGTAAGGGGCATCGCTGGAAGACAAAGTTTGTTTGTATGTCAATGGATCATCTTCTAACATAAATGTATAGAAGTCTGGTCCAAAGGTTTTTGAAGTCCTTGACCTTTTACTTTTTCTTGGTTCCTCCACTTGTTGTTCAACACTACTTTGCTGAGTGTTATTTTGTTCAACATTCTTAAGAGAATTATGAGGAACTTCATATTCCCTTGGTCTCTTAGGTGTATGATTTTTTGTACCATGTTTTAAGGGAAATATATGTTCGAAAAATCTAGCATTTATTGAATCAATGATGGTATTTTCATGAATATCATTAATTTCAGATTTGTGTACGAAAAATCGACATGCGGTACTGTTTTGTACATACCCAATGATTACACAATCAATAGTTTTTGGTCCAATTTTGGCCTTCTTTGGTTTTGGTACTTCTACTTTGGCAAGACACCCCCACACTTTTAGGTATTTGTAGGATGGTGGTCTGCTTTTCCAAAGTTCATAAGGAGTTTTAGGTGTTCTATTTCGAGGTATTTTATTTAATATATGATTCGTCGAAAGAATAGCTTCTTACCAAAAAAATTCTACCAAGCCAGAGTTAATTAGTAAGGCATTCATCATTTCTTTAAGAGTTCTATTTTTTCGTTCGGCTATACCGTTGGATTGAGGTGAATACGGGGCTATAGTTTCATGTATAATTCCATGCTCAACACAGAACTCCTCAAATGGAGACTCGTATTCTCCTCCTCTATCACTTCATAAAGATTTGATTTTCTTGTTGAGTTGGTTCTCAACTTCTGCCTTATACTGTTTAAACATTTCGAATGTTTCGTCCTTACTTCTAAGGAGATATACACGACAGTATCTGGTACAATCATCAATGAATGTATTAAAGTACCTTTTTCCACCTCTAGTTGACACATTTTTAAATCGCATACATCAGTACGTATTAAGTCTAGAGATTCGGTATCTCGTTCAACATGATGAAATGAGGTTCTTGTCAATTTTGCTTCTACACGAACTTGACATTTATAGTTTGAATCTATATTGCATTTTGGTATAAATTCTAGATTAATCAATTTTCGCAATGTATCAAAGTTTACGTGCCCTAATCTAAAATGCCATATGTTAGAAGATTCAACAGTATAAGCAGACGACTCACTTTCATTCATATCAGCGCGTGTTACAATAGTGGTTACATTTGCTTTAAACAAACCTTCACATACATATCCTCTTCCAATATACACTCCATTCTTGGAAAGCACAAATTTATCAGCTTCAAAGGTCAATTTCAAGTCATGCTTGCTCAGTAACGATCTTGAAATAAGGTTCTTGCGAATTTCTAGAGCATGGAGAACATCATTTAAAGTCAGTTCCTTTCCAGAAGTCAGTTTCAACACAAATTTTCCTTTGCCTTCGACCTTTGAAGTAGAATAATTGCCCATAAAAAGTTGTTCAGCATCGGTTGAAGTTTTATAGGTTGTAAACATCCACTTGTTAGCACATATGTGTTGAGTGGCTCCTGTGTCTACAAACCATTCCTTTGAGTTACCAATAAGGTTGCATTCTGATATTACTGCACATAAATCAAGATTAGAAATGCCTTCTGAAACATTAGCCGTATTTGCTTCTAACTTCTTCTATTCAGGTGCACGACATTCGGCTGCTTTGTGCCCTTTCTTCCCACAGTTTTTGTAATAACCCGGAAATCCGAGCCAATTTAAAAATTTTATTTTGGCAATTTTAGCGAATTTTGAATATTTAAAATAGATTATTTTAAATAATATCGACGAGAAATTTATTTTGAATAGGATTCGAACTTACATATTTATATAGATCGTCGTTAGAATATAAATATTTATTTATATATATAAAGGGAATTGAAAATGGTGCGGTAGTTCGATAATTCGATTTCAAATTTCAATTGAACATACCGGGTGCAAAATAAACCGGATTTTAGTGAAACCAAAAATATTAGAATCTAATTGAGGATATCTTTCCGACGAATCCGAAAAATCGAATTTCATAGCGGGGATAAAAAGATATGTGCAGTTGAAATTTCAGAATAGTCGTTATGGAATTTCGGCCCTTAAAAATAGCCATTTTGCAAACGACCTCGGTTTTCGACGAAACCACTTTTGTTGTATCTTTGAAGTCAAGTTATTGCTAGATTCCAATCTTCATAATTTTTCGAATCAATATGTGAGCGTGGCAAAGGAAAACGCGTTTGACCAGTTTCAGTTGATTTTAATCGATTGGAAAATGGCCATTTTTCAAACGGTCTCAGAATTGGGCGAAATTAGTTTTTTTAGGACCATATCATCAATACGAAGCTAGAAAATATTTTTCTGGAATTTTTCGAGCTAGTATGTGACCCCGATAAATTGAAATGCGCGTTCAAATTCAATATATAGAGTTATATTTTGATTTTGACGAAAACTGACCGAAATGGTCGAATCAACTTACGATACATATCCCATTGTATTCAAAATGGGGGTAATTAGCTATGGACGACAGGCGGTGAGTCTCGTTTCGAGGTCGAAAGAAAAAGTTACTTTTTGAAATCAATAAAAAAAAATTAAATTATTATATATATTATAATCCCCCTTTACTTCTCTCTCTTCTGTAACCGTAGTTTCCACCTGCATCGAAGACCCGAACCCTCCATTCCCTCAGCTCCTCCATCGACCACCTCCGGAGCTCTGGAGCAGCACCCTCCTCTTCTCCGTCGAGGCCTGAAAGCTTTCCACGAATGGCTTTAAACCCTTAATCACGTGAACAACAAAGAAAGGTAATTCCTTTCTGTTTTATTTCCTTTTTATTTACTATAAAAAAAATTGTTTTTAAATAAAAGCAGTATTGTTTTCTTATAGGTTTTTAAAATAGAAAAGGCGAGGTTTTTAAAATATATATGATAGGAAAAGGTCGGATATTTAGTCTAAGAAAGACGATATATTTATATAAACAAAGACGATATTTTTATTTAAACAAAGGCGAGGTTTTTAATCGAATAAAGGTTTGATTTTTATAAAACATAAAGATGCGATTTTTACTTCCAAGAAGATGTGATTTTTATATGATGAAGAGAATAAAAATATAATTTTATACTAGTGGCATATTAAAAATATGATTTTTATATAGTGATGATAATAAAAATTAAATCTTTATATTTGAAAAGGCGAAATCTTTATATTTGAAAAGGCGAAATCTTTATATTTGAAAAGGCGAGATCTTTATATTTGAAAAGGCGAAATCTTTATATTTGAAAAGGCGAAATCTTTATATAGAGAATAGCGTGATAAAAATATAATCTTTATTATATGAACATCGGTGTAAAAATAGAATTTGTATCTATATAGAAGCGGTATAAAAATGTGATTTTTATATATGTAGTGGCTACGGGTAACGAAAGTGACAAAGGACAAGAACTGTATTGGAATTTCAAGCAGATCCAGATGTTCAGCAGTTCAGAAGCAAAGCACGGCGGAGTGGAATCCTCGGTGAGAACTCCTCACTTTTAATTTAATTTTCTAGTTGAAATATATATTAGGATGCAGACAATGTTTAGTAGCACCCGATACCCGTCGTCCACAGACCATGGACGGCTTGTATGCTTGTTTGTTTGATTTTGATGTGTAGTTGATTGTGTGATGTGTTGTGAAATGGAAAATAAAATATTTATATAGTTAAAAATATTTTATAGTTAAAAATAGATTTTTTAACGTAAATATGAAATGAAATAAATTAATATAAACAAATCGGAGATTTGTTTATATACACTGATTTGATTGATATTGATTGGGACGATAAATTTTACACATCGCCCAACTGCACAAATAAAATTTGTGTTTGATTGTTTGAAACCCCACACGGGTATTGGGATGATATTTGGCGTACACTAATCCCAATTATTTACCTGTATGTCGATCGATTGGTCGACAGACTGTGTAAGCATTAATTATTTATATTTAATGCTTATGAAGTTGTGTGGTGCACTCTGGATGATGGTTGATTATTTATCATTGTTATTTTATACATGTGTTGTAGAAAATCCATATAATTAACATTATATGGTAATTGATTGGGCCTCATTCCAGTTTTGAAATAGAAATATTTGAAATAGAAATATTTGAAAATAGAAATATATGAAGCCGTGTTGTTTAGATTTGCGCCATTTTGACGCGAACGATATTTATATCGATTTTATTCATTTTTCAATGAATATTGAAAGTGATTTCGAAATTCAAATTGAAATTGAAAAGAATTGAATTCAAATTGAAATTGAAAAGAATTGAATTCAAATTGAAATTGAAAAGAATTGAATTCGAATTGAAATTGAAAAGAATTGAATTCGAATTGAAATTGAAAAGAATTGAATTCAAATTGAAATTGAATAGATTTGAATTCGAATTGGAATTGAATTAATTTTAAATTCAAATTGAATTGAAAACGAACTGAAATTGAATAAAAAAATCGATTTGAATTGAAATCAATTTGAAAGGAATTTAAAACAAATTTATAGGGAAAAATTCAACTTTGATTTGAATTTGAAATGAAGTTGAAATCATTTCGAAAACGAATTTAAAACGATATATAATATACGTTTAAAAGGAAATCGACGAAATATATAAAATATATTATATATATATATATAATGGCCAGAATAGAACGCGTCGCGCTGCGGCAGTTCGTGAATTTCGACCATTGACTTCGAATGGACGTTGGGGGAGATCTGACCGTCGGATTCTCCTAAAACCGGAACCGTTGGGTTCGTATCGAAAAGAGATTTCTAATGAATATTAGAAATTAGAAATCCAACAGTTGGATTTTGAATTATGTCCAAATCAAATTTGGAAAAGGTCGTTGTAAGTGCAGTTCGATGGCCGTTGATGGAAATCGACTGTACGGGCCTTGATAAAATTATTAAAAATAGTAATAATTTGTGTAAAATCATAAGAAATGATTTGGGAAGAATTGGGATGAAAAACTCCATATTTGAAAAGATAAAAATAGATTTTAATCGAAATGAACTAGTTTTGAACTAGAATTATAATTTTATTTATTTTTAAATAAATAAATTGAACTTGAAAAGGGCTTTAAAAGAAACCAGAATTTCCAATAATTGAATTGGAATGGATTTGAATCGAAATTGTCTTTGGAATATTTCGATGTTGGATTTCGTGATTATACATATGTTGTTATGGAAATTTGAAAGATATATATATATATCGTTATTTCCAATACGATATTTGTTGATCGTAGAATTTGATATTGAATATAAGCCGATATATTTTCTATTCAGAGCCTTGTATTTAATATCAAATGTGATTTGGGTTTGTCGTGAATGGAGTCTTCATTAACACTGTTCTTAAGCCCAGTTGAGAAAATGATTAAATCTTTTTATTTAGATTTAATGAAGTGTACCAATTAAATAATATTTAATTGGAATTGAATTGGTGTTGATTTTTGGGTTTATCATGAACCGTGTTTTAAATGACACCGATTCTTTAACCTAGTTAAAGATTAAAATTAAGTGGAGTTTTAATGAATCTTTAATTAGATTGAAAAGATCGAGAATGGAGTATCACCAGTTTTACTCCAGGCGGTAGTTAAATCTTTAATTAGATTTGAACGTGAAATGGTAATTGAATTTACCGATAACACTGTGGTGTTAGAGATGAAGTATTACCAGTTTTACTTCATGGGATGAATAGGTTGGGATTGGGAATAAATGATTACTCCGGTGTGGTTCGCTAATCCCGACTAGTTTGAATTGATATTCAAAGAAGATTAAAGAATAAATTTAAAGAATTTATCTTTGATGAAATTAATGGGAACCTTTCCCAAAGTATAAGAATATTTGAATAAAAGAATATTCTGAATTGGAATGAGGCGTATGTTGTGTTTGTGTAACACTTGTTTATTATATACGCGAGTTATTCAGAAAGACCGGGTTTATCCCATTCTGAATAACTAAATCGACGTGGTGTCGAAGATGAAGACGATGGTTGAAGATCGGAGGTCTTCACGTCGTTTGGATAATTACCGATGATCTTGATTGGGTCGTACACCCAAGAGGAGAGAATCAGTTGGTGATCGTCCAGACGTACTTGGAGATCGATGGATATGCGGGGTACTAGGTGCCTCCGGTTTCGTTCAGACCCAGAACAAACTTGTAAATGGACTGTGTGTCTGACATTGGATTTTAGTCTGTGTAATTGATTTCTATTAAATATATATCTGTTTGGCGGCGGAGAATTTATTCTCTTGCTTAACTCCCTTCTCTGAGACGTACGAGCTCAGGGGTTATATATTGATGGATATCAAACGCATGAAGTGAATTGCCTGTGTGGCATGCCTAAGTGGCAAATGATCAAGGCTTCTGTTGCAAAGCAAAGTCTTGTGGTTGATGATCAAAGCATGGCCTGTGTGGCATAGCTTTGTGTAACGTGGATTCGCGAGCCTCACACCCCGGTTGTGAACCAGAAACGGGAGAGGACCTCAGGGAGGACAGGCGTTACTTTCTAGTTAGAAGTGGCGTCAGTGGTTTTACACGCCCTGACGAGTTTGACTTATGTGGTTGTTGCTGTTGCGAGGCGCCTCGGTTAGATCGGACGATCCGGGTCCGATGGAGTCATTCGTTGGCTCATTTACGCCATAAAGGGCGGGGAAACGCAGTGTTCAGGCATTTTAATCCACATCGGTGGACCGGCCCTGACGATCCAAGGGCCCACCTGAGTCTGGGTCCTGGGACATGGGCAAGATTGTCTCGAATCGGTAGAGGACGATCCCTGGCCTCGGTTCATAGATGGAAATCCAATTTCCAAATACGTGACTTTGCGGTTTTGATTGTAGAGCCTAGTATTGGCGACATAGTAGCATGGGATGCTATGCTGTCTATGATTTATACTTATGATTGAAATTGTTTTAACACTATACACTTATAGTATCAAATGATTTGTTTTAACGTATCAAGCATGCTTTGGCTATTATAAGGTAAAACCCTATCCCCCGGCTTGCGTTGCATTGTGTGATAGGACCTGGGTCTTATAATAGCTTCATTTTTCTTTATTCAGCATTGCGCTATTTGTTTTATGCACTGGTATTCTTGGGAGGAAACCCGTTCCGCGTTAGCGGCGTGGTCCCTTGATTTACCTAACTTTAAAATAAAGATTTATAACTGTTTTAGTTCTCACACCAGTCACATGACTAACTTGGAGTTTATTGTTTTAACCTAAACTCTGGGTGCCCTTATTTTGACATGGGCAGCTAGTAGTTTCGGTTTTGCATATTTATATTCACGGGAACCTGGTTTACAGCTGGAACGATATCCGGAAAGCTTTGTATCCGTGTATCTTCTTCAGTTGTATTTTGTATTATTTTCCGCTGTTATGTAATTTATTGTAATCTCTGATATTTTATAATGTGTAATATTTAACTATACTCTGTATATTCTTGTATTCTGATGGAATTTTTGTAATTAACAATGAAATGTTCTTCCGTCTGCGTTCTTTTGTGTGTTGTTCTCAAAGTATCCGCTCTTTCCTTCACCGGGAAGTTACGGGTCCTTACATTTGGTATCAGAGCTTTGGTTTACAAAGCTCAGAGAACAAGACACATTAGAACCATACGAAAAAATTCATCAGAAATTGGATTAGTAATATCCAACGAGAATGACTCGTTAGAGATAGGATCAGTAGTATCCTAGAACGAGTGTGAAGAGTATATTTTTGAAAATGAAAACAAAATTTGTTTTGAAATTTAAATCGTTTTATTCATATTTGAATAGTTATTTGTATTGATTTGGACAATCAAGTATATAGAGATTTTAGTATACGTCTGATCCACGTGTATTGACGCCTCGAATATATTCGATAGATATAGAATCCCACTCTAGTCGCCCGGAGATGATTCTGATGATAGTTCGAACATCATCAGAATTGATATTCGAGTTTCGAAGGTGTTATATCTATATATTTCCTATTGACTGGTGTGAGAACCAAAATATAGTTAGAATATATTGTTGTGATTTGGCATCAAAAATGTGATTTTTGACTATGTATCAAAATTATGAATTTGAAACGTTAATCAACTAATTGATTGATGATTGTATTGTTTGATTATAGTTTGATTAATTAAAATGTTAAACCTTTAGCCAAATGGTATCAAATAGTGAGTTATATTGAAAATTAGTCGCATTTGCTTGCATATACATGTACTTACATTGAACAGGTCATAGCGAGGAGGCTAGAGCAGCAGATTAAAATTGTTTGCCCAACAAATAGGTACATGTTTACCATAATTTACTGTTTTGTTTGGATGATGATGATTTTATGAGCCGATTGGCTAACCGCTTGGCTTTTTCTTTTGAGTTGAAGAAGGCCATGGGAGGCTATATGAAATATCCCGAAGTCCCCGGTGCAGGGAAGGTTATGGCGAATTTTTTTGAAAATTTAGGGTATTAGCCAAATTTTTGAAAAATTTGAAAAGTTTTTAGAAACTGAAAAGTTGAAAAACTTAAGCCATAGTGAAAATATGGAAAGTTGAGTTGATTAGTTAAACAACTTTCGACTTCGTTCCTTTTCGGGGAAGAAAAGTTTTAAGTAGGGGAGATTGTAATAACCCGGAAATCCGAGCCAATTTAAAAATTTTATTTTGGCAATTTTAGCGAATTTTGGATATTTAAAATAGATTATTTTAAATAATATCGACGAGAAATTTATTTTGAATAGGATTCGAACGTATATATTTATATAGATCGTCGTTAGAATATACATATTTATTTATATATATAAAGGGAATTGAAAATGGCGCGGTAGTTCGATAATTCGATTTCAAACTTCAATTGAACATACCGGGTGCAAAATAAACCGGATTTTAGTGAAACCAAAAATATTAGAATCTAATTGAGGATATCTTTCCAACGAATCTGAAAAATCGAAATTTCATAGCGGGGATAAAAAGATATGTCCAGTTGAAATTTCAGAATAGTTGCTATGGAATTTCGGCCCTTAAAAATAGCCATTTTGCAAACGACCTCGGTTTTAGAAGAAACCATTTTTGTTGTATCTGTGATGTCAAGTTATTGCTAGATTCCAATCTTCATAATTTTTCGAATCAATATGTGAGCGTGGCAAAGGAAAACGCGTTTGACCAGTTTCAGTTGATTTTAATCGACTGGAAAATGGCCATTTTTCAAACGGTCTCAGAATTGGGCGAAATTAGTTTTGTTAGGACTGTATCGTCAATACGAAGCTAGAAAATATTTTTCTGGAATTTTTCGAGCTATTATGTGACCCCGGTAAATTGAAATGCGCGTTCAAATTCAATATATAGAGTTATATTTTGATTTTGACGAAAACTGACCGAAATGGTCGAATCATCTTACGATACATATCCCATTGTGTTCGGAATGGGGGTAATTAGCTATGGACGACAGGTGGTGAGTCTCGTTTCGAGGTCGAATGAAAAAGTTACTTTTTGAAATCAATAAAAAAAAATTAAATTATTATATATATTATAATCCCCCTTTACTTCTCTCTCTTCTGTAACTCCAAATCGAGATTAAAAAAAGGCGAACGACGGCGGGGGGGATACGCCGCCGCCGCCAGCGCTGGTGTGGGCCACCGCACCATCTCCCCCTATCGCTCCACCTCCCCTCGCCTGGCGCCCCACCGCGACCCCCCTCCTCTTCTCCACCTCGCGCCCCTTCTCTAACAGCCGAGGCCCCCTTCGTTCGATCCCCCGAACCCTAGTTTCCACCTGCATCGAAGACCCGACCCCTCCATTCCCTCAGCTCCTCCATCGACCACCTCCGAAGCTCCGGAGCAGCACCCTCCTCTTCTCCGTCGAGGCCTGAAAGCTTTCCACGAAGGGCTTTAAACCCTTAATCACGTGAACAACAAAGAAAGGTAATTCCTTTCTGTTTTATTTCCTTTTTATTTACTATAAAAAAATTTGTTTTTAAATAAAAGCAGTATTGTTTTCTTATAGGTTTTTAAAATAGAAAAGGCGAGGTTTTTAAAATATATATGATAGGAAAAGGTCGGATATTTAGTCTAAGAAAGACGATATATTTATATAAACAAAGACGATATTTTTATTTAAACAAAGGCGAGGTTTTTAATCGAATAAAGGTTTTATTTTTATAAAACATAAAGATGCGATTTTTATTTCCAAGAAGATGTGATTTTTATATGATGAAGAGAATAAAAATATAATTTTTATACTAGTGGCATATTAAAAATATGATTTTTATATAGTGATGATAATAAAAATTAAATCTTTATATTTGAAAAGGCGAAATCTTTATATTTGAAAACGCGAAATCTTTATATTTGAAAAGGCGAGATCTTTATATTTGAAAAGGCGAAATCTTTATATTTGAAAAGGCGAAATCTTTATATAGAGAATAGCATGATAAAAATATAATCTTAATTATATGAACATCGGTGTAAAAATAGAATTTTTATCTATATAGTAGCGGTATAAAAATGTGATTTTTATATATGTAGTGGCTACGGGTAACGAAAGTGACAAAGGACAAGAACTGTATTGGAATTTCAAGCAGATCCAGATGCTCAGCAGTTCAAAAGCAAAGCACGGCGGAGTGGAACCCTCGGTGAGAACTCCTTACTTTTAATTTAATTTTCTAGTTGAAATATATACTAGGATGTAGACGGTGTTTAGTAGCACCCGACACCCGTCGTCCACAGACCATGGACGGCTTGTATGCTTGTTTGTTTGATTTTGATGTGTAGTTGATTGTGTGATGTGTTGTGAAATGGAAAATAAAATATTTATATAGTTAAAAATATTTTATAGTTAAAAATAGAATTTTTAACGTAAATATGAAATGAAATAAATTAATATAAACAAATCGGAGATTTGTTTATATACACTGATTTGATTGATATTGATTAGGACGATAAATTTTACACATCGCCCAACTGCACAAATAAAATATGTGTTTGATTGTTTGAAACCCCACACGGGTATTGGGATGATATTTGGCGTACACTAAACCCAATTATTTAGGTGTATGTCGATCGATTGTCGACGGACTGTGTAAGCGTTAATTATTTATATTTAATGCTTATGAAGTTGTGTGGTGCACTCTGGATGATAGTTGATTATTTATCGTTGTTATTTTATACACGTGTTGTAGAAAATCCATATAATTAACATTATATGGTAATTGATTGGGCCTCATTCCAGTTTTGAAATAGAAATATTTGAAATAGAAATATTTGAAATAGAAATATTTGAAAATAGAAATATATGAAGCCGTGTTGATTAGATTTGCGCCATTTTGACGCGAACGATATTTATATCGATTTTATTCATTTTTCAATGAATATTGAAAGTGATTTCGAAATTCAAATTGAAATTGAAAACTATTGAATTCAAATTGAAATTGAAAAGAATTGAATTCAAATTGAAATTGAAAAGAATTGAATTCAAATTGAAATTGAAAAGAATTGAATTCAAATTGAAAAGAATTGAATTCAAACTAAAATTGAAAAGAATTGAATTCAAATTGAAATTGAATAGATTTGAATTCGAATTGGAATTGAATTAATTTGAAATTCAAATTGAATTGAAAACGAACTGAAATATAATAAAAAAATCGATTTGAATTGAAATCAATTTGAAAGGAATTTAAAACGAATTTATAAGGAAAAATTCAACTTTGATTTGAATTTGAAATGAAGTTGAAATCATTTCGAAAACGAATTTAAAACGATTTATAATATACGTTTAAAAGGAAATCGATGAAATATATTTATAATATATATATATATATATATTATATATATAATGGCCTGAATAGAACGCGGCGCGCTGCGGCAGTTCGTGAATTTCGATCATTGACTTCGAATGGACGTTGCGGGAGATCCGACCGTCGGATTCTCCTAAAACCGGAACCGTTCGGTTCGTATCGAAAAGAGCTTTCTAACGAATATTAGAAATTAGAAATCTAACGGTCGGATTTGGAATTATGTCCAAATCAAATTTGGAAAAGGTCGCTGTAAGTGCAGTTCGATGGCCGTTGATGAAAATCGACTGTACGGGCCTTGATAAAATTATTAAAAATATTAATAATTTGTGTAAAATCATAAGAAATGATTTGGGAAGAATTGGGATGAAAAACTCCATATTTGAAAAGATAAAAATAGATTTTTATCGAAATGAACTAATTTTGAACTAGAATTATAATTTTATTTATTTTTAAATAAATAAATTGAATTTGAAAAGGGTTTTAAAAGAAACCATAATTTCCAATAATTGAATTGGAATGGATTTGAATCGAAATTGTCTTCGGAATATTTCGATATTGGATTTCGTGATTATACAGATGTTGTTATGGAAATTTGAAAGATATATATATATATCGTTATTTCCAATACGATATTTGTTGATCGTAGAATTTGATATTGAATATAAGCCGATATATTTTCTATTCAGAGCCTTGTATTTAATATCAAATTTGATTTGGGTTTGTCGTGAATGGAGTCTTCATTAACACTGTTCTTAAGCCCAGTTGAGAAAATGATTAAATCTTTTTATTTAGATTTAATGAAGTGTACCAATTAAATAATATTTAATTGGAATTGAATTAGTGTTGATTTTTGGGTTTATCGTGAACCGTGTTTTAAATGACACTGATTCTTTAACCCAGTTAAAGATTAAAACTAAGTGGAGTTTTAATGAATCTTTAATTAGATTGAAAAGATCGAGAATGGAGTATCACCAGTTTTACTCCAGGCGATAGTTAAATCTTTTATTAGATTTGAACGTGAAATGGTAATTGAATTTACCGATAACACTGTGGTGTTAGAGATGAAGTATTACCAGTTTTACTTCATGGGATGAATAGGTTGGGATTGGGAAATAAATGATTACTCCGGTGTGGTTTGCTAATCCCGACTAGTTTGAATTGATATTCAAAGAAGATTAAAGAATAAGTTTAAAGAATTTATCTTTGATAAAATTAATGGGAACCTTTCCCAAAGTATAAGAATATTTGAATAAAAGAATATTCTGAATTGGAATGAGGCGTATGTTGTGTTTGTGTAACACTTGTTTATTATATACATGAGTTATTCAGAAAGACCAGGTTTATCCCATTCTGAATAACTAATTCGACGTGGTGTCGAAGATGAAGATGGTGGTTGAAGACCGGAGGTCTTCACGTCGTTTGGATAATTACTGATGATCTTGATTGGGCCGTACACCCAAGGGGAGAGAATCAGTTGGTGATCGTCCAGACGTACTTGGAGATCGATGGATATGCGTGGTACTAGGTTCCTCCGGTTTCGTTCATACCCAAAACAAACTTGTAAATGGACTGTGTGTCTGACATTGGATTTTAGTCTGTGTGATTGATTTCTATTAAACATATATCTGTTTGGCGGCGGAGAATTTATTCTCTTGCTTAAAGCCCTTCTCTGAGACGTACGAGCTCAGGGGTTATATATTGATGGATATCAAACGCATGGAGTGAATTGCCTGTGTGGCATGCCTAAGTGGCAAATGATCAAGGCTTCTGTTGCAAAGCAAAGTCTTGTGGTTGATGATCAAAGCACGGCCTGTGTGGCATAGCTTTGTGTAACGTGGATTCGCAAGCCTCACACTCCGGTTGTGAACCAGAAACGGGAGAGGACCCCAAGGAGGACATGCGTTTCTTTCTAGTTAGAAGTGGCGTCAGTGGTTTTACACGCCCTGACGAGTTTGACTTATGTGGTTGTTGCTGTTGCGATGCGCCTCGGTTAGATCGGACGATCCGGGTCCGATGGAGTCATTCGTTGGCTCATTTACGCCCCAAAGGGCGGAGGAACGCAGTGTTCAGGCATTTTAATCCACATCGGTGGACCGGCCCTGACGATCCAAGGGCCCACCTGAGTCTGGGTCCTGGGACATGGGCTAGATTGTCTCGAATCGGTAGAGGACGATCCCTGGCCTCGGTTCATAGATGGAAATCCAATTTCCAAATACGTGACTTTGCGGTTTTGATTGTAGAGCCTAGTATTGGCGACATAGTAGCATGGGATGCTATGCCGTCTATGATTTATACTTATGATTGAAATTGTTTTAAAACTATACACTTATAGTATCAAATGATTTGTTTTAACGTATCAAGCATGCTTTGGCTATTATAAGGTAAAACCCTATCCCTCGGCTTGCGTTGCCTTGTGTGATAGGACCTGGGTCTTATAATAGCTTCAGTTTTCTTTATTCAGCATTGCGCTGTTTGTTTTATGCACTGGTATTCTTAGGAGGAAACCCGTTCCGCGTTAGCGGCGTGGTCCCTTGATTTACCTAACTTTAAAATAAAGATTTATAACTGTTTTAGTTCTCACACCAGTCACATGACTGACTTGGAGTTTATTGTTTTAACCTAAACTCTGGGTGCCCTTATTTTGACATGGGCAGCTAGTAGTTTCGGTTTTGCAGATTTATATTCACGGGAACCTGGTTTACAGCTGGAACGATATCCGGAAAGCTTTGTATCCGTGTATCTTCTTCAGTTGTATTTTGTATTATTTTCCGCTGTTATGTAATTTATTGTAATCTCTGATATTTTATAAAGTGTAATATTTATTTATACTCTGTATATTCTTGTATTCTGATGGAATTGTTGTAATTAACAATGAAATATTCTTCCATCTGCGTTCTTTTGTGTGTTGTTCTCAAAGTATCCGCTCTTTCCTTCACTGGGAAGTTACGGGTCCTTACAGTTGTGGCACGACCATAGAAATTTCTTTGACTTCTTAGGAGCATTCTCCCTTTTTCTTTTGTTAGTCTTGTCTGACTCAATAGCATTTTCTTTGGCAGCGATATTCAGAATTTTTGTTGTCTTCCTCAATGCGTAGCCGAACTATGAAATCTTCCATTGTCATTTCCTTACGCTTGTGCTTAAGGTAATTTTTGAAGTCCTTCCAAGAAGGAGGCAGTTTCTCAATAGTTGCGGCAACTTGAAAAGTCTCGCTAAGAGTCATCTTTTCATCTTCTAGTTGACGGATGATAAATTGCAGTTCTTGAGCTTGACTTATCACCGTCTTCGAGTCAACCATTTTGAAGTCAAGAAATTTTCCAGCAATGAATTTCTTCATGCCTGCATCTTCAGTTTTTTACTTCTTTTCCAGAGCCAACTAGAGTTGCTTGGATGTTGCAATAGTTCAATAAACATTGTAGAGGCTATCATTCAGACTATTCAGAATATAGTTTTTACACACGAGTTCATCCAGATAGTCTCTTCAGTCAGAAACTTGGTAAGGCTCAATGTTATTAAATAAAACAACATTTTATGTTGCCAACGCTTGAAATTAATTCCGTTGAATTTCTCTGACTTTTATCAATGGGACAGAGTCATTGTCGGAAGCACAAGTGCTGGCGGAGCGTTTGTCACCGTCTGAATCGGTGCAGAAACACTGTTGGTGTTTTGCATCATTTGCAACAAATATTGTTTCAAGATTGTTAAAATTTTTGTAAATACACAATTGTATTACAAACAGACAACAACAACAATCATTATTATTCAATTATGCCACAATTGAACTGTGTTTACAATAATCACAGAAAGTGCAACCGATTGTGCAATATATTAAAGATATACAGAAAGTATTATTTTTCAGTAATGTCTGAGTCCAGAAATATTATGTTTCCTTTAAACAATATTGTCGTCATATGCACTGGTTGACGTTTTTGCAATTTGTTTCCTAGGATAAAATGGACCAACTCCGCAGCATAGTGCCAGCAAACGGAGTTCTGACAAACTGAAGTAGATTGCAGAAACTAGATCAGAGGATTACTTTGAAGAAGAAGAAGAAATGCGAGCAAAAAGGTGAATTCTGTCTTGTTTTGGGCATTGTATTTATAAGCAAGGAGGAGTGCCTGTTCGCACACATTAGTAACCGTCAGAATTGGAAAGATTGCGACCCTTTAACCGCTCATTCATTAATGTGCATACGCTAAAAATTCAAATGGTTGTATTTATTCAGCTAGTAGACATGCCTTTCGAATTCTGGACTGAACGGACACACCTTTAAAATTATGAGGAAAAAAAATCTCATTTCAATGCACTAGCCCAATCAGCAACCGTTGGGCATATTCAATCAAGAGAACCCAAGAGCCCCAAGGCCCAATCTTCGATATTTTAATATATTATTATGTCATGGCCAAGCCCACACATCCCCAAATAATCCCTCTTTCTTTTATTTTATATAAGCCTATTGGCTTCTATTATATTAGGAGAGATTGTGTTAATATTTTTATGATGTGGGACTTATATGTTGCTATCTCTTCTTCTTCTTCCCAAATTCCTTTCTCTTGCTCTTTCATTTCCAATTGTGTTGATGGTTCAAATATTGAGCATTCAACATCAGTTTGCTGTGCCGGTTAAATATTTAATTAAAAGTGGAAATTTGCCACAAGGGCTCCTTAACCCCTCTTAATTATTTTGGAGGACACGTCTTTCAAATAATTAATTTGCAGGACAAAAACATCGCTCCTCCCCTTCTACTATTAACCAGCTGAAAACCTTTCACCCCAAATCGAGAAAAATGGCCTTCACTTCAATTCCTATCGAAATCGCTCCTCCCCAATTCGTTTCCAACTTCAACCCATAACCAAATCACCACCTAATTTCTCGCTGACACCACCGCTAGTCCTCCAGCAACCTGAAATCTCATGCCAAATCGAAGACCAGGGTGTATCCACTCGGCTTCTCCTCGATCTAGGATAAATCTGCTATTTCAGGTGAGTATTTCTCATGATTAGGCTTTGTTCAAGTTTTTCGTAATTAATCTTAAGCTGGAATAAAATAGTAGTTTGTTTGTTATTGTTTAAACTGAATATCATAGTGATTATCTTTGCCTACTATTGCTGTGTTATTTTTTTATGGCCTTGCCTTGCACCGATGACCATCAGCTTGCTGCCTTTTACTCACTACCATGTCTTGTGTACTTTGCCATCTTACTTAGTTGTTGTATTCGCATTTCCTTGACCTTTTTCTGTGGCCAGCCATGTATTGTTGTGCATTATTGTATACTAGTTTTGTATTGCCAGGTTTTATCATTATTACTTTGTGTATTATCTTGTTTTTATATTATCTTGTGTGAAAAGATAAGTACTTTTAGCTTTTAAATAACTTATGTTTTATCATACAAAAAGATATACAAATTAGCTTTTTTGCTGAAAAGATAATTTAACTTGTGTTTTAACATTATTAATTTTTGTATTAGAAAATAAATAGACAAAAAGATAAATATAGTTAACTTTTTAAATAATTAATTTTTCTTTCATATAAAAACATCTACATATTAGTGTTCTAGTTAAGTTTGTAATATTAATATGCATTTATCATTATACTATACTTGCTTTAGTTTGTATATCATTTTAAATATAGTAAAAACATAGAAAAATATATGCAAGTTAGTTTTATAAAAATGATAAAAAAAATGGTTTTATCTTTTTCAAGCGTTTCATAAAAAAAGATATACAAGTTAGTTTTAATGTTAGATATTTTCCAATAACACAAACAATTGGTATGTTTACAATTAAAGAATATCTTTTTAAACTATTAAAATTTTGTAACAAGTTTATCATTTGTTTCTTTGTGTATTATCTTGTGTGAAAAGATAAATACTTTTAGCTTTTAAATAACTTATGTTTTGTCATACAAAAAGATATACAAATTAGTTTTTTACTGAAAAGATAAATTAACTTATGTTTTAACAGTATTAATTTTTGTATTAGGAAATAAATAGACAAAAAGACAAATATATTTATCATTTTAAATAATTAATTTTTCTTTCGTATAAAAACATATACATATTAGTGTTCCAGTTAAGTTTGTAATATTATTATGCATTTATCATTATACTATATTTGCTTTAATTTGTATACCATTTTAAATACAGTAAAAACATAGAAAAAGATATACAAGTTAGTTTTATAAAAAAAGATATAAAAGATAAATGGTTTTATCTTTTTCAAGTGTTTCATAAAAAAAGATATACAAGTTAGTTTTAATGTTAGATATTTTTCAATAACGCAAACAATTGGTATGTTTATAATAAAAGAATATCTTTTTAAACTGTTAAAATTATGTAACAAGTTTTTCATTTGTTTCTTTGTGTATTATCTTGTGTGAAAAGATAAATACTTTTAGCTTTTAAATAACTTATGTTTTATCATATAAAAAGATATAAAAATTAGCTTTTTTACTGAAAAGATGAATTAACTTATGTTTTAACAATTTAATTTTTGTACTAGGAAATAAATAGACAAAAAGATAAATATATTTATCTTTTTAAATAAATAATTTTTCTCTCGTATAAAAACATATACATATTAGTGTTCTAGTTAAGATTGTAATATTATTATGCATTTATCATTATATTACACTTGCTTTAGTTTGTATATCATTTTAAATACAGTAAAAACATAGAAAAAATATACAAGTTAGTTTTATAAAAAAAGATATAAAGATAAATGGTTTTATCATTTTCAAGTGTTCCATAAAAAAAGATATACAAGTTAGTTTTAGTGTTAGATATTTTCCAATAACACAAACAAATGGTATGTTTATAATAAAAGAATATCTTTTTAAACTATTAAAATTTTGTAACAAGTTTATCATTTGTTTCTTTGTGTACTATCTTGTGTGAAAAGATAAATACTTTTAGCTTTTAAATAACTTATGTTTTATCATACAAAAAGATATACAAATTAGCTTTTTTACTGAAAAGATAAATTAACTTATGTTTTAACAGTACTAATTTTTGTACTAGGAAATAAATAGACAAAAAGATAAATATATTTATCTTTTTAAATAATTAATTTTTCTTTCGTATAAAAACATATACATATTTGTGTTCCAGTTCAGTTTGTAATATTATTATGCAATTATCATTATATTATACTTGCTTTAGTTTGTATATCATTTTACATACAGTAAAACATAGAAAAAGATATACAAGTTAGTTTTATAATAAAAGATATAGAAGATAAATAGTTTTATCTTTTTCAAATGTTTCATAAAAAACGATATACAAGTTAGATTTAATGTTAGATATTTTCCAATAACACAAACAATTGGTATGTTTACAATAAAAGAATATCTTTTAAACTGCTAATTTTTTTTAACAAGTTCAATGAAGTTATGTTTTTTTATACAAAATGATATACATATTAAAATTTTGCAGTAATTTTTTTAACAGTAGTGTTTTATCATTTTCGTTGTTGCTATTGATGTCATATACAGTAACTGATTTTAGTTAAGTTGTTCTTCTTTGCATGAAAAAGATAAAAGTATTTATGTTTGTCTACATGTTTAACTCTCCTAGAGTCTGGTCCCTCTATTCATGAGACCTCCCTTGCTATAGATGAACTGTTTCCAATTTTACTTTTATTGTAGTACATAGTATACAAAAAGAAATTCAAGTATGCCAGTATGATTTAGATCGTTACTGCAAGTTATTCTTTCTTTTTTTTAAAAAGATAAAAGTATTTATGGTCTAACGTATATCCATGTTTGTATATTTCTTTTTTAAAATAACAATCGGTAATATAAAACAATGACTAATACCAGGACGATTTAAAATCAAATGCAGACTAATGACCCTATAAGTAATCATGTTTCGTGCACAACTGAGTTCCTTTTATTTTCTTACATCAACACAATTCATAGTTGTTATTACATTTGTATGATCAATTAATTTGAGGCAAAAAGGAAATGATTGAAAAAAGCAATACTTGGTTTTATGAAACGTAAATTGCTTAAAAAGATAAATATACTTATCTGTTGGTCTACTTGTTTTTATATGGAAACATAAGTTATTCCATGAAGTATTTAAAATAATAAACATATTTCATAAAGTATAATAGATTTACAATCTTTTTTAAAATACTAATATGTATAAATCGTATGGGAAAAACAAAAACTGTTTAAAAAAGATAAACACGTTTATCTTTCGTTTACTTTTATTACATAACGTAGTGTTGAAAATGATATATACATTAAAAATAAATAGATATTTTTTGAAGAAAAAAACCTGTAAGTACATACAAAAGTATAATTTCACAATTTTCATTAAAATAATAATACGAACATTAGTTTTTATTAAAACATATAACTTATTTAAAAAGATAATTGTGTTTGTCTTATTAAAATAGTATGAACATTAAAAAATATGATCATCTAAACTTCTTTATTTCAACATATGATAAATTCTCTTACTCATGATAATATGAAAAAAAATGATAAATGTAACAACCCATTGTTTTCTATAATTTAATTTTTGAATTTATTATGATTTTTGAGTATTTATGGTTATAAATAAAATTTGATGACTTAATTATGTAAATTTATTTGTAAACTTAATTAGTTTTGTAACGTCCCAGAAATTTCAACAACTAAATATGGAATTAATTAAAGAATTTACTATCGATAATGACATTTAATGGATACTTGGATTAGAAATTTAAAAATCAAAACATGTGGTTTTGAGTTGAATTGAATTCAATTTAGAATGGTTGATTGATGATCAAATATTTATTGAATATTTGAATTGAACTTGGTGGGATGGTCGAATTTAATTTGAAATTTTATTTAAGAATTTAAAATGAGTGAATTAATAATAATAATGTGTTATTTACAATCAATAATCTAGACGTATGGAAGATTTGTTTGGATATGTGGATATTTGTATATATAAAGAAATTAAATTCAATGTTTGGAAATGAACAGGGTTGTTGGTGGATAACGGAATAAAATCAGTGAACCGGTAAATAATTTAAAATTTTAAAATACGTTGTACACAAACAAAGTCAGATTACAATTTAATTTATTTTTATTGAGTTCAGATGTGAAGACGTAGTGGTATGTACAGTTTCATTGCGTTTGGAAGTGGTGTTAACGGTACAAATATGGAGTGTTCAACAATGGTTTACAGTACAATTAATATCAATTTTTAACTATTAATAAGCTCTCCAAATATTTATACCCTAATATATAACCCACCCCAGGTAATATTACGCCAACCTATACGTTAAAAATTTTGCTACCCTATAAACCTATTTGATTATACGTTGTGCTTATCTTCGGTTTCCCTTCTATAAATCATGCCTTTTCCTTCCCCCAATTTTACTCAGCAAATAAAAATCATAACTACCATCAATTCAATGGCCACCGAAATTCAGTTTTCCCTTAAACTCTCAAATAATGGCCGAAGCCTGAATTGATATTTCCCCCCAAATCAACCTCTTCCCCCGTTGATTCGCTTACCAGATCTCGACAAAACCAAGCCGCTCGCCTCTAGATTTGTGTCAATTTCCTCCTACCCAAAATCGAAGCCTAGTTTGCCACCGTGTCGACCGTCGTAGACCCTGAATCGTGAGCCAACGAGCTAGCAGACCAAGTTGCACGCCCTCTTCCCTCCAAGCCGCCGCCTTCCACCGAACGGTAGTGATTGCATGCGTCTTTCTCTTACTGTGTAAGGTGAGTTTCAAACTCGCGATAACGTTCAAGTCCTTTAACTTTGTATAAACCGAGATGAATTAGTGGCCTCCTTTGTTTGATTTTGTTGCCCGTGTTATTGTTGCGTGAATTTTTGTTTTACACTTTACAGTTGTTCCACTGGTAATTGCTATATTATCTAAATCTGGAACATAGTTTTTTCACTTGGTTGCCCTATTGTTTGGATTGAATGAGATGGGTGTGCCCAAATAGTTTCCTGAAAACTGCAGTGACCCTTAGCTGATCTTTAGCTTAATTACTTGATCGTGATGGCATGATTTATATGCTTTGACATGTTGGATTATACTATACCAGGTTATTGTGTATAGATGAAGAAATCTGTTGTGTTTATTCTCGAACCTGATGGTTTACCTTAACCTGCATGATCATTTTTTACCGTCAAACTTGTCTGAGTTCGATTCATGTACATGTGTATTAAATTTGCATGTGTATATACATATATACACTTATGTGTATACATATGGCAATTTGACATATAGTTCTTTAACTTCTTGCAAGTCCAACTTGTTTAGCCATGTTTAAGTGAGAACCGAACCTGAATCTAATATTCGTATTAGACACTTGATAAGAGAAATTTTGTGAGCCTTAATTTAACTTGAAGCCACTCTGTAACCGAATGCATGCTGCATATAATGTTGCTTAACTGGTATTTATGGGCCTGGTCTTACATTCATTTTGCTGTCTTGCTGTATGAAAACCAGTTTTAGATTTATAATTTGTGTATGATATCAAATTCTCCTTGAGTTTGTAATGGTGGCATATGCATACATGATTTTGGACCACCCTGTTCATTTAGCTGAATGCTACCTTAAGCTTGCGGCACTGTGTTTCTGGACTGTCGTTGTCCTAATCACACTAGTTATGTAACTTGGACCAGTTGTTTTTGGTCCTGCCATTCATGTCTTACATGGGGCAAGCATTGCACCATTTGAATATATTGATTGATACTAATACCTTTGCCTGTAATCATTTCCTCTGCTATAAGTAAACTTCTCATTTCCTATTTAAAACATTGTTAATGACATATGATATGATATAGAAACATATTACATACATGTATATATGTTTTTAAATAGATTATAAGTAGCAAAATCGAATTTTCATATAAAATCTGAGTTTGAATTGTATGAACCAATGATCAACTAAGTGAGTAAATCCCTCTCTGTTTATTTATTTGATAAATATATATTTATAGGCATACTTAAAACTGCCATACATTTGTAGCCCCTTTTAATTTTATTGCTCCAGGCTATATGTTTAATTTAATTTCTTTTCTTGACCCTCTACAATGGTTAACTCGAATATATGTATGGATTACTTTGCATATACATATTAATCTTTGTTTTTTCCTTTTTTACCCTTTTGATGCTTGGTTCATTGTCATGCTATGAACTATTGTGTTGGGGTCATACTTGTTTACTGAAACCATTTTTAAACTGTTGTGCTGAAACCATTTGTTCATTGAAATAAAAATGCTGAACCCATTTGTGTACTTAATTAAATGAAACAGCTGAAATCATTTGTTTACTGAAATTTGCCAAGTTGAACCCTTCTATAATTGATAAAGGTTTGGGAATCATGCATGTTTATTTTCCTTCATTCATTTACTACCAAACTCATGAATAGTGGACTGACAATTGATTTTCATTCTAAAGTTAACTTCATGAGTTGAGAATTGGTTGATATATTCAAGTGGAACCTGTTGCGCTTGTTATTCAGAATACTCATGAATCACTTGTACTTAATTATTTGGGCATCATTTACTATTGCAAACTGGAAGACACCTTAATACCAGTGTACTTGTTGTAGTTTTCCCTGAAATGAAATATAAGTAATCGTTTATAGAGCCATTGTTGCATTATACACTTTGATCCGGACTGCCACTATAGCTGAGCCATTGTTTGCACATATGTACTATCATCGTATATTCGATTTTGGGACGCTGAGGCAATACGTGTGTGTGTACATATACCCGCATGTGTATATGCAAGCTCCATAAATCTTGTGAGCTATAATATCCTATTCGGTCTGGGATGTTGAGGCGGTGTACGCATATATATATATATATAAAAATATACGTATACACTCGCAAGCTCTCGAGACCGGTCGTCCCTAAAGATAGAACTGATGTGAACATTTATCGCGACCATTTATTATATAGGACAATCGATGCTAGGATTAACTGTTATATTTCAGTTTATATTGAAGTCGATTTACTTGAACTATGATGTAACAACCCGGAAAATTCTGAGCCAATTTAAATTTTTTATTTTGGCAATTTTGATGAAATTTTGAATATTTAAAATGAATTATTTTAAATAATAACGACGAGAAATTATTTTGAATAGAATTAGAAGTATATATTTATATAGATCGACGGTAGAATATAAATATTTATTTTTAATTATAAAAGGAATTGAAAATGGCGCGGTAGTTTGAAATTTCGATTTCGAGTTTCAAATGAATGTACAGGATTCAAAATAAACCGGATTTTAGCAAGACCAAAAATATTAGAATCTATTAGAGAATATCTTTCCAATGAATCCGAAAAATCAAAATTTCATAGCGGGAATAAGAAGTTATGTCTAGTTGAAAATTCAGAAAAGTCGCCGTGGAATTCTGACCTTTAAAAATGGAAATTTTGCAAACGACCTCTGTTTTGGACGAAACCACTTTTGTTGGATCCGAGATGTCAAATTATTGTTAGATTCCAATTTGCATAATTTTCTGAATCAATATGTGAGCGTGGCGAAGTTAAACGTGTTTTAACAGTTTCAGTCAATTTCGATCGACCAGAAAATGGACATTTTTCAAACGGTCTCAGAATTAGATGAAATTAGTTTTGTTAGGACCGTATCGTCAATACGAAGCTAGAAAATAATTTTTGGGAATTTTTAGAGTTCGTATGTGGCCCCGGTAAATTGAATTGAGCGTTCAAATTCAATATATAGATTTATATTTTGATTTTTACGGAAACTGGTTGAAAAAGATGAACTGGTCGAAAAAGCCCCTGACCCCTAACCGCCACTGCAGACCAGCCACCACCCTCCACCGCCTAGCCGCGCCTCCTGCCACCTTCCCCGACCACTTCCGACGCACCAATGCCGGCGTGGGCCCTCCCACAACATCCAAGATCCGGTTTTTACCCTGAAATGTGAGTTTTCTATTTTTATTCTTCGAGTTAGAATTTTTATTTACATTAAGTTTAGATTTTTATGGTAGAAAGTTTAGACTTTTATTGTAAGAAGTTTTGATTTTATAAAATGAAAAGGTTGGATTTTTATATGTGAGATTAGCGAAGAAAGGTTGAATCTTTACAATGTATGCAATGTAATATAAAAATATAATTTTTATATAGAAAGAAGTATAGTAAAAATCTGATTTTTACATATGTAGTAGAGATATAAAAATATGATCTTTATATATAAAAATGTGATTTTTATATAGAGAATGGCGAGAGAAAAATATGATTTTTATTATATGTAGAGATTAAAAATATGATTTTTATATAGTAGAGAATATAAGAATATGATTTTTATATGATAGAATAATAAAAAATATAATTTTTATATAGAAGGAAGTGTTGTAAAAATATATGAAGTAGAAATAAAAGTATGATTTTTAGTGTATACATAGCGTCATGAAAATGTGATTTTTTTTATATATGAAGTAGCATATAAAGATTCAATTTTTAACTATGTAAAGACTCGATTTTTAATCATATAAAGTTTCGGTTTTTAACGTAATAAAAATATAATCTTTATATAGGAAGTAGCGTTGTTAAAAATATAATTTTTAACATATACCGCGTGAAACAGATCTCGTTGGAGACACGATGAATATTTCCTACATATGAAGAGTCGTGGTGAATTGGTTTAGCTAGTCGGTGAGAACTTCTCACTTTAATTCTTGTTTTCTAGCTAAAATTATATATTGGGATGCAGCGGTGCTTAGCAGCACCCGACACCCATCGTCCACAGACCATGGACGACTTGTTTGATTTTGTTGTGTGGTGAAAATTGATTGTGATGTGGAATGAACGGAAACATATTCATGTGTTGAAATAAATTTTTTATCGTTAAAAATATAATTTTTAACGTGAATGTGAATAAATAAATATTCATTTACAAATCATGTTTATGCACACCCATTTGAAGGATATTGATTGGGACGATAAATTTTACACGTCGCCCAACTGCACAAATAACATTCAATGTTTGTGGATTGAAACCCCACACGGGTGTTGGGATGATATTTGACGTACACTAATCCCAATTGTTTAGTGGTATGTCGATCGTTTGATTGACAGACCGTGTAAGCGTTAATTAGTTAGATTTAATGCTTATGCAGTTGTGTGGTGCACTCTGGATGATGGTTGATTATTTATCGTTGCTATTATATACATGTGTTGTATGGAATCCATATAATTAACATTATATACTCATTGAGTGGGTCTCATTCCAATTTAAAAAATAATTTATATTCATGTGTTGAATAAACAAAATAGACATGTGTTGACAATACTCATGTGTTGAGAATATTCATGTGTTGAAACCATTCATGTGTTGAAACCATTCATGTGTTGAAAATATTCATGTGCTGAAACGATTCATGTGTTGAACAAAATATTTATATAATAAAATTCACATTTTTATTGTAAGTAAGAATAAATAAATATTCATGTGTTGAATAAAGTCTATATTCATGTGTTGAAGAAAATATTCATTTGTTGAATAGAATAATGTAGTTATTGAAATATATAAAGCCGTGTTAATTAGATTTGCGCCATTTTGACGCGAACGATATTTATATCGATTATATTCGTTTTTATAATGAATATAGAAAAGGAAGTGATTTCAAAATATAACGTTTTGAAAATATTATCATTTATATATTAATGATATGGAATATTCAATTTTGATTTAAAATTGAATATGAAGTTGAAATTGTTTTTAAAACGAATTTGAAATGATTTATAAAATACATTTAGAATTTAAATCAACGAAATATATATAATATATATATTGTATATATAATGGCCTGAATAGAACGCGCCGCGGCAGTTCGCGAATTTCGACCATTGGCTTCGAACGGACATTACGGGAGATCCGACCGTCGGATTCTCCTAAAACCGGAACTGTTGGGTTCGTATCGAAAAGAGATTTCTAACGAATATTAGAAATTTGAAATCTAACGGTTGTATTTGGAATTATGTCCAAATCAAATTTGGAAAAGGTCGTTGTAAGTGCAGTTCGACGACCGTTATTGGAAATCGACTGAACGAGCCTTGATAAAATTATTAAAAATATTAATAATTTATATAAAATCATAATAAATGATTTAGAAAGAATTGGGGTGAAAAATCCCATATTTAAAAAGGATAAAAATATATTTTTATCGAAATGAACTAGTTATGAACTAGAATTATAATCCAATATTTTTGAATAAATAAATTGGATTTGAAGTGGTTTTAAAAATAATCAGAATTTCCAATATACTAATTGGAATGGATTTGAATCGAAATTATCTTCGGAATATTTCGATGTTGGATTTCGTGATTATACATATATGGTTGTGGAAATTTGGAAGATATATTTATATCGTTATTTCCAATACGATATTTGTTGGTTTCAAAATTTGATATTGAATATAAGCCGATATATTTTCTATTCAGAGCCTTGTATTTAATATCAAATGGGATTTTGGGTTCGTCGTGAATGGTGTCTTAAATAACACTGTTCTCAAACCCAGTTTAGAAAAGAATAAATCTTTTAATTAAGATTTAGTGAAATTGTCCAGTTAATTAGTATTTAATTGGAATTGAATTTAGATTGGTTTTTGGGTTTATCGTGAGCGGTGTTTTGAATAACACCTGTTCTTTAACCCGATTAACAATGGAAAGTGATTTTGGGTTTATCGTGAACCGTGTTTTAGATGACATTGGTTCTTTAACCCAGTTAAAGAAAGGATATTTATTTTTGGGAAGATTAAAACTAAGTGGAGTTTTAATGAATCTTTAATTAGATTAAAGTGATCGAGAATGGAGTATCACCAGTTTTGCTCCAAGCGATAGTTAAATCTTTAATTAGATTTGAACGTGTAATGGTAATTAATATTTACTGATAACACCGTGGTGTTAGATATGGAGTATTACCAGTTTTTCTCCATGGGATGAATAGGTTGGGATTGGGAAATAAAATAAATGATTACTTCGGTGTGGTTCGCTAATCCCGACTAGTTTGGAAAACCTTAACATGGGTTGATTTGATATCAAAAGGAAGATTAAAGATTAAATTTAAAAGAATTTATCTTTGATAAAATTAATGGGAACCTTTCCCTAAGATTGTGAATATTTGAATAAAAGAATATTCTGAATTGGAATGAGGCGTATGTTGTGTTCGTGTAACACTTGTTTATTATATACGCGGGTTATTTGGAAAGGCTGGGTTTATATCCATTCTGAATAACTGATTCGACGATAAGTTGAAGATGAAGACGATGGTTGAAGACCGGAGGTCTTCACATTTTTTGGATGATTACTGATGATCTTGATTGGGCTGTACACCCAAGAGGAGGGAATCAGTTGGTGATCGTCCAGACATACTTAGAGATCGATGGATATGCGATGAATAAGGTTCCTCCGGTTTCGTTCAGACCTAGAACGAACTTGTAAATGGACTGTGTGTCTGACATTGGATTTTATTCTGTGTGATTGATTTCAATTAAATATATATCTGTTTAGCGGTGGAGAATTTATTCTCTTGCTTAACGCCCTTCTTTGAGAATATATCTGTGATTGATTTCAATTAAATTTAGTTTTGTTAGGACCGTATCGTCAAAAGATAGCTAGTTTTATTTTTTGAGAATTTTTGGAGTTAGTATGCTGCCTCGATAAATTAAAATGTACGTTTAAATTCAATATATATTGATTTATATTTTAGTTTTAACAAAAACTGATCAAAACAGTAGAATTGGCTTGCAAAACATATACATTGTGTTCGGAATGGGGTATTTAGCTATAGTAGTTGGGTTTGATGTAGGGTTCGGAGCGTTTAACTTCAATTTTTGGAAATAAGAGAATTAAATTAATATAAATACCCTTCAATTCCCCAAAACCCTAACCACCCGTCTGTTTTCATCAGCTGCCACAAACCGATCGAAGGCCAGAAAAGCTCCAAATTAAATCTCCAAATCGCGCTCAAATTAAACCGAATTAAAGGAGGAAATCAAAGTGAAAACTGAAGAGAATCTCAAGGGCTTTTAATCCATAGTAGGTTGATCGAATATCTTTTCTTGAGGGGTTTGATTTTTGGCCCTAAACAGCCAACATTGGAGCTTGATTTTCCGGTTCTACGGTGGTGCGAGCTCACCGTGACTTCAGGTAGAGATGCGCGGCCTGCAGGGCGACGACGTGAGGTGGTTGGATCGAGATCTGGGTGTCTCGTGTGGCATGCGTCAGGGGAGGAAGGTTTTGAAAGAAATGGGTTTTCTGAGTTCAACGGGGAAGAAAGGGCTTAAGGCCTTAATGATGTAATTATTTTATTTAATTATAGTTAATTATTTAAATTAATGAAAAATGTTTGTAATCTTGTAACTATTTCATACGAGGTCCAAATCCGACCATTTCAGTTGCATTGGACTCGTATCAACGAACTCTATACAATGGAACTGACTCGATCGAAAACGAAGCACGTTAGAATTTCAGGCAAAATCTAATACAAACAGAACTGAAATTCAGAAATAAAAGAATGGCGTAGTGGAAATGAAGGTGAGAACTCTCTTTCACTCAAATTATTTTACAGTTAAAAATATTTTAGGTTGCAAATGGGGCTCAGTAGCCCCCGACACTATATATTGTACAAACCAGAGTTGTTTGTTTGGATTGTAATGTGGAAATTTGGATTGTGATTGTAGAATTGATTGTGATTGATATGTATGGCGCGAGCCAATATCAAGAAAGGGTAATGCTAGACATTACTCCGGTTTAAATATCGCGCCATTATAATGCCGAAATTTTCTAAAATAAAATATTTATTTATTAAAATTATAATTTTTAATGTGTATATGAACTGTATAAAATATTCATGTGTTGAATAAAATATTTATTCATTAAAAATATATTTTTTAATGTGTATATGAACTGTATAAAATATTCATGTGTTGAATAAAATATTTAGTAATTAAAAAATATCATTTTTTTTCGAATGTATGAACTATAAAAAATAGTCAAGTGTTGAAATAAATATTTTATTGATAAAAATATAATTTGTAACGTATATATGAACGGCATAAAATTCTCTTGAAATGAAAATAAATATTCTTTTACAAATCGGACAATTTGTTTATGTACACCCATTTGACTGACATTAATTGGGACGATAAATTTTACATATCACCCAACTACACAAATAATATTCAGTATTTGTTGGTTGAAACCCCACACAGTTATTGTTATGATATTTGACATACAATAATCCAAATTGTTTAGTTGTATGTCAATCGATTGGTTGACAGACTGTTGTAAGCGTTAATTATTTATATTTAATGCTTATGCAGTTGTGTAATGCACTCTAGGTGACAGTTGATTGTGTATCATTATTGTTGTGTACATGTGTGTATGAAATCCATATAAATAACATTATATGGTAATTGACTGTGTCTGATTTCAATTCAGAAAGAACGAATATTTTGAAATAAGGAAATTTTTTAAAATAACAAATATTTTAAAAATAATATTCAGTAAAGGATTAAAATATGATTTTGATGTCTGATTTGGGAGTGGACATGAAAATATTGAAATGTGTGAAGTTGTGTCGATTAGATTTGCGCTATTTTGACGTAAACGATATTTATATCGATTTTATTAATTTTTATAATGAATATCGAAAAGGAAACTATTTCAAAATCGCATGTTTTGAAAATATTATCATTTAAATATTATAATGATAAGGAATATTCAATTTTGATTTAAATTTGAAATGAAAGTGGGAATCTATTTAAAACGAATTTATAAACGATTTATAAAATACGTTTTAAATGGAAATCGATGAAATATATATAATATATATATTATATGTATATTTAATGGCCTGAATAGAACGCATCGCGCCGCGCCCGTTCGCGAATTTCGACCATTGACTTCGAATTGATATTACGGGAGATCCGATCGTCGGATTCTCCTAATCCAAAACCGTTGGGTTCGTATCGAAAAGAGCTTTCCAAAAAACAATAGAGATTTGAAATCTAACGGTTAGATTTGGAATTATGTCCAAATCAAATTTGGAAAAGGTCTCTGTAAATGTAGTTCGATGACCATTTATGGAAATCGACTGTATGGGCCTAGATAAAATTATTAAAAATATTAATAATTTGTGTAAAATCATAATAAATTATTTGGTAAGAATTTAGACGAAAAATTCCACGTTTGTAAAGATAAAAATATATTTTTATCAAAATGAACTAGTTACTAACTAGATTTGAAATCCAATAATTTTTAAATAAATAAATTGGATTTGTAAAGGGTTCTTAATATAAATAGAAATTTCTAATCTATAAATTGGAATGGATTTGAATAGAAATCATCTTCGGGAGATTTCGATATTAGATTCCGTGACTATACGGATATTGTGGAGGAATTTGGAAGATAGATATATGTCGTTATTCCCCATTTGATATGTGTTGGTTTCAGAATTTGATATTGAATATAAGCCGATATTATTTCTATTCAGAGCCTTATATTTAATATCGAATTGGATTTCGGGTTTGTCGTGAATGGTGTCTTCAGTAACACTGTTCTTAAACCCCATGTGAAAAGAATAAATCTTTAATTAAGATTATTAGAGTTTTCAGTTATATCTAGTAATTGGAATAAAATGGAATGTGAATTGGGTTTATTGTGAATGGTGTTTTTTAACGACATTCGTTCTTTAACCCGATTAACAGTGATATGTGATTTGGAATTTATAAATCTCTTTATTAAGATTTAATGGAAATTTTCCAAAGTAAACTTTTCCAATTTAATAAAATAAATTGGAATCTAATAGAATTCGATTTGATAATAATCAAAGTGAACTTCTGTGGAGGAAGATTGTTATTATATATGGAATTTAAAAGGCTTTGCCGTTATTCCATTTATATTATTGGTTGGATATGGAAGTTTATATCGATTATATATATTGAACTGTTTTCCGTGAAGATTCCATAATTAATGGAATGTGATTTTGGGTTTATCGTGAACTGTGTTTTAAATGACACTGGTTCTTTAACCCAGTTAGAGGCAGGATTATTTCCTAAATTTGAATAATCATTACATAATGATTTTTGGGAGATTAAAACTAAGTGGAGTTTTAATGAATCTTTAATTAGATTGAAATGTGAATGTGATAATTTAAATTATCAAATTCGGGAAATGATGGAGAATGGAGTATCACCAATTTTACTCCAGGCAATAGTTAAATCTTTAATTAGATTTGGACGTGAAATGGTAATTAATTTTACCGATAACACCGTGGTGTTAGATATGGAGTGCTACCAGTTTTGCTTCATGGGATGAACAGGTTGGGATTGGGAAATAAAATAAATGATTACTTCGGTAAGGTTTGCTAATCCCGACTAGTTTGGAAAACCTTAATTTGGTTTAAAATTGTGAAAAGAAAATTTGAATGAAAGAATATTCTGGATTGAAGTGAGTCATATGTTTTTATAGCACTTGTTTATAAGATACGCGAGATATTCAGAAAGTCCGGGTTTATCCCGTTCTGAATAATTGATACGACGATAAGTCGACGATGAAGACGGTGATTGAAGACTGGAGATCTTCACATTGTTTGGATGATTACTGATATCTTGATTGGGCTGTACACCCGAGACAAGGTAATAAGCGGTGATCGCCCAGACGTACTTGGAGATCGACATGTTATGCGAGGACCTCTCTCTTGTATTGGACATATGGGATGAGGAATAAGGTGCCTCCGGTTTCGTTCAGTCCCAGAACGAACTTGGAAATGGATGGTATGTCTGACATTGTATTCCTTTATACTATATTCGTTGATCTCTGCTAAATATATATCTGTTTGGTGGCGGAGAATTTATTCTCTTGCTCAACACCCTTCTCTGAGACGTACGAGCTTAGAGGTTATATGTTGGTGGAAATCAATGGTACGGTATTGTGTGACAATGTGGCATGCTGAGTGGCATGTGATTAAGGCTTTTTTTGAAAAGTAGGGCCTTCTGGTTGATGGTCAAAGCTTAGCTTTTGTAACGACCTGGAAAATCAGAGCCAATTTATAATTTTTAATTTGGCTATTTTAATGAATAACTAGTTAGAAATAGCGCGGAAATTGAAAATTTGAATTAAACTTTGACTGAATGTGCAAGATACAAAATAAACCGGATTTTAGTGAAACCAAAAATATTTAAATTTGTTTAAAAATATCTTTCTAACGAATCTGAAAAACCGAAATTTCATAGCGAGAATCAAAAGTTATGGCCAGTTGAATATTCAGAATGGTCGCTATGGAATAAATATAGCCCGTAAAAATAGACGTTTTGCAAATGACCTCCGTTTTCGATGAAACCACTTTGGTTGGATACGGAATGTCAAATTATTGCTCGGTTTCAAATTCTATAATTTTTCGAATTAATATGTGAGCGTGGCAAAGGAAAACGCGTTTGGGAATTTAAGTTTGAATTGGATCGACCAGAAAAAGTCCATTTTTCAAACGGTCTCTAAATTTGGCGAAATTAATTTTGGAGGGACCGTATCGTCCAAACATAGCCAGATTTAATTTTCTGAAAATTTTGAAATCAGTATGTGGCCTCGGCAAATTAAAATGTACGTTCAAAACTAAAAAAATTTGAGCATAGTTCAAATCTAAAATTGAATGTTTTATATTTTAATTTGAGGAATAACTGACTGAAACAGTTGAATGGGCTTATAAAACATATTCCATTGTGTCCGGAATGGGGGGTATTTAGCTAGGGGCGACAGTCGTTGGGTTTGAACTGTGGTTCGTACTGACAAGGGGGTATTTTTGGAATAAATAAATTAAATAAATTATAAAATACATAGCCAATTAAATTCCATTGTTCACAACCGCTCAGACCCAACACCCCCCTCACGAATGACATAAATAGCTCACTACCTTCTCTCCTCCGTTTCTTCTAATCGGCTCAATAAAATCGAGAGCTCCTATTGAGGATATTGAAGAGCATCACAAGAGCTTCAAATCCATGCAAGAGTTGTATTTTTTCGTTGCCTGAATAGCTCGGATCGAAGCCCTGAAGGCCGCGACTTCAACTCGCCGTCGAGCCACCCCTGTAGCGTCGATTTCGACACAATCACCGTGCGCGGAAAGCCCTCTCCCTCCTCTTCAATGTTGTACCCTCTGATCGACGCAATGCTACGCAAATTGCGCGCAATGCTACGCAGATTGCGCGCAAAACTAAAACCTAGTTTTGAACACTTCAGAAAGGTATACGGTTTATTTTAATTAAACTGTTTTTAACAGTTCTAAGCATTGCGAATGGTGATTTTAGAATAAAAATCGTATCTTTATCATACGACAACGAAATTCGATGAAACATGAGACATTGGACTCGTGTGGACGTATTCTACATTCTAGAAGAGACCGAAGAATTTTTAGAGCTCGCTACAATTTTAGGCGAAGACGAAAGCAAGGTGAGATTTCTAAATTCAATTAAATTTAGAAATAAAATATATTAGGTTGTAGACGGAGTTTTGAAACTCCCGACACCGTCCTCCATAAACCATGGACGACTTGTTTGAGTTGTAATGTGAAATTTGGTTGATATTGCGATGGGTTGATTATGGTTGATTGTGGCTAGAACGAAATTGGAATTGTTTATGGAAAAATTCAATTTGATATGAAAATGATAGAAATGTTTAGATCATTAGGATAAGCTCCTTAGGGAACGCCATGAGGCCTAAGGTAGTGCGAGGAGCCGTACTCGGGATGGTGCCGGTTTTAAATCCCCAACCGTTATGCTGCCGAAATTTTCTGAAATGTTCATGTGTTTGAATTTTATTTATGTATTGAAATATATTCATGTGTTGAATAAATTATTTGAACAATAAAATTAACATTTTTATTGTGTATATGAATCGCTAGATATATTCATATGATGAATAAATTGTTTGAACGATAAAAATCACATTTTTATCATGTAAACGAAGTGTTAAAAATATTCATATGTTGAATAAAGGATTTGAACGATAAAAATCACATTTTTATCAAATATACGAAGTGTTAAATATATTAATGTGTTGAATAAATTCATTGAACAATAAAAATAATATTTTTATCAAGTATATGAACCATTAAAAATATTCGAGTGTTGAATAAATGGTTTGAACAACAAAATTAACATTTTTATTGTATGGATAAGTCGCTAAAAATATTCATGTGTTGAAATAAATATGTGTGAGTTAAAAATATTATTTTAACCCGTATATGAAGTGAAAATGGTTTGGAAATCGAAGAAAAATAGGGTTAGAATGAATTATATATACATATATATATATATATTAAAATAAAACGAATAACGAAGCTGTAGTTCACGTTTTGGAATCGTAATTTTAAATGATTAAACCGAGAGATCCGACCATCGGATTTTCCCAAAATTGGAACCGTTAGGTCCGCTTTGAAAAAAATCTTTCCAATGATACAAAATTTGTAAAGATCCAATGGTTAGATTGTGTGGAATGTTTAATTCAAATCTGGATAAAAACAGTGCCGGAATGAATTATATATATATACATATATATATATATATATATAAATTAAAATAAAACGAATAACGACGCTGCAGTTCGCGTTTTGGAATTGTAACTTTAAACAATTACACCCAGAGATCCGACCATCGGATTTTCCCTAAACTGGAACCGTTGGGTCCGCTTTGAAAAGATCTTTCCAATGATATAAAATTTGTAAAGAACCAATTGTTAGATTTTCAGTTACGAGTAAATAAAATCTGAAGAAAAACAGCACCAGGGCCGCATTATGGCCTGAAGCGTCGTTTAAATAAAATGAGTTATTTTTGAATAAATAAAAATAGCGAAAAATCTTTATAAAATATTATAAACGATTTGAAATGGAAATAAACCGAATTTACTTGGTTTATTGGATATTTGATGGTTGAATGTTTTTGACATGAAAATTATATTAATGAATTGAATTATGGATGTCAAATAATTTAACCATGGAAAGAATTGATTTAAAATTCTATATATACGTAAATTATTTGAAAAGCCGAGTTAATTCTCATTTCAAATAATTAGTCGATGATTAGAAGTCGAAGATATGTAGATGGTGCAAGACCGATGATCTTCACATCGAATGGATGGCTACTGATGCCATTGATGGGAGTTGCTGCCCTGAAGGGGTTACAGTGGTGGTTGTCCGGACGTACTTGTTGATTGTTCGGATGTGTTAGGGCCTCTCTCATGTATTGGACATACGGGACGAGGAATAAGGTGCCTCCGGTTTCGTTCAGACCCAGAACGAACTTTTGAATGGACTGTGTGTCTGACATTGGATTTCATTTTGTGTGATTGATAGACATCAGTTGCATGCCTTGAATTGCCTGTGTGACATGCTGAGATGCAAATGATCAAGGCTTTTGTTGAAAAGCAGAGTCTTGTAGTTGATGATCAAAGCACGGCTTTAATATAGCTAGCTTTGTGTATAGCGTTAATTCGCGAGCCTCACACCCCGGTATGAACCAGAAATGGGAGAAGATCTCAGGGACGGCATGCATTTTCTTCTAGCTAGGAGTGGTGTTAGGGTTTTGCAAGCCCTGATGTTTTACTTATGTGGATGATGGAAAGCAAGGCGCCTCGGTTATATCGGTCTCTGCGGAGCCGATGGATGGTTTGGTCGATATATGACCAGTTTACGCCCCATGGGGCGGGGAAACGTATTGTTCAGGCATTTTAATCCACTTCGTGTGGACCGGTTCTGATGATCCAAGGGACCACCAGTGTCTGGGTCCTGAGACATAGGCTAGATTGTCTCGAAGTCGGTAAGGACGATCCTTTGCCTTGGTTCATGGTGGAAATCCAACTTCCAATACGACACGTGCGGTTTTGATTGTAAAACTAGTATGGCGACATAGTAGTATGGGGTACTATACCGTCTATGATTGATATTATGATTGAAATTGTTTTTGAAACATATATGCACTAGTAATAATATCAAATGCTTTTGTTTTATACGTATCAAGCATATTTTGGCCATTATAAGGTAAAACTCTATCCTCCGACTTGCGTTGCATTGTGTGATGGGAATTGAGTCTTATAATGGCTTCATTTCTGTAAAAAGCATTGCGATGTTCAAATGATTTATTTGTTTTAAGCACCGTTAATCCAATGGAGTAAACCCGTTCCGCGTTAGCGGCGTGGTCCTGTGATTGGCCTTATTATAAAATAAGTTAAGTAGATTTCTCATACCAGTCCCATGACTGACTCGTAGTTTGTTTCACTTTGCAAACTCGGGTACCCCTATTTCTACACGGGCAGCCTTATGTTCAGGTTTTAGCAGGCTCATTCTGGATAGCTATGGAGCTGAAGATGGATTCTATCATTTCTATTTTGCTGTTCAGACTTTGTTTTTTATATTATGTTTGATTCCGCTACAGACATTTTTTTATATAAGATAAAACCGTATTTTGTACTAAGTATGATCCTGTTATACTGTGTAACTCTGATGATTATATTTGTTCTAGTGTGATTTATTTTACATTATCTGGTGTAATGATATATTTATGTTCTACTGTTATTGCTTATGTGTTATATTCCAAAGATTATCCTTACTTCTGTAGCACAGGAGTTCAGGGTCATCACATCTGGTATCAGAGCTTTAGTTAATCTTAGTTCTGGAATATAACATATTAATGAACTCGTCAGAAATAGAATTAGAAGTATTCTAAGACGAATAACTCATCCAGATAGGATCGGTAATATCCTAGAATGAGTTTAGCAAAATAGAATACACCCCAATAGATGCATATACATTTAAATATATGTCTCTATGCTTTACAATTTCTTATCTGTTGGCCTGGTTCTTTGTCTGCTATTTGCAGACATAGTAGAAAATGAGTGGCAGAAGCAGAAGGAGTAATTATGGTTTAGCAATCTAATGAGCCAATCGTGCTCCCACAGCCAGGATCAGATATAGAAGCTTTATTAAAGAAGTATCGAAATCTGGGTGGAGTACCATTCTTGGGCAAAGAATCTATTATTGAAACTCAAGCATGGATGCGTTCTGTTGAGAGAATTTTAGAGGGTTTAAAGCCGAGGGATGACCAGAAAAGATTATCGGCATCTTGGGCACTCAAAGACGAAGCTTTAATCTGGTGGGAAACGGTTACTAAGGATAATCCAGAAGGTAATATTAACTGGGATAGATTTAAAGAAATTTTCAATGAAAGATTTATTCCTCCAGAAGCAACTGATCAGCTATACAATGAGTTCTACTCTCTGAAACAAGGAGATATGACCATTCAGGAGTATCAGGATAAATTCAGCAGACTTTCTTGTTTTGCCTCGGAGCTAATTGAAAATCCTTAGAGGAAGAATCTGAGGTTTATTAACGGGCTTCAAAGAAGGTACAAAAATTGCGTAACTGCTCATGTTAAGCTTCCTTTTTCTGAAATGATATACATGGCTTATCACTACGAGGATCTTGACAAGCAAGGCCTTTTGGAGGACGAAGAGGAAGTCAGTTCTAACAACAAGAGAAGTTTGAAACTGATAGCCCCGAGACAAGTACGTAGGCAGAGGCAAGTACGAATTCTGAGTTCAGTAAGAGGCCTAAAGTCAATAGGAAAAAGGTTAAATCTGAGAAAGAACCAGTAACGACTGCCATATGCAATAACTGCAATAAGCAAGGGCATTTTCAAGGGAATTGCAAATCCTCGAAGAAAGGAAGAAAGGTCGGATCAAAATCCAATAAGAAGGTTTGAGAGAGAGCAGGGGATGCCGTAAGTGCCACCAGGCTGGTCATATTGAGAAGAATTGCCAGCTATTAAAGAAATCTGAAGTAGTACAGGTAAATGAAGTGGCAGAAGTTCCTGCATCCTCAGCCAGTCAAGTAAGGCCAGATATTTTGGAAGGCACGCTTACTGTCAAAGATATTCCAGTTAAAGTATTGTTTGATATCGGCGCGTCGCGAAGCTTTATTGCAAGTAATGCGGTTAAGAAGCTGGATTTAAAATTGAAAAAGCTAAAACAACCCATCATTGTCCATAATCCGGTTGGGGGTTCCCTCAATCTTAGTTGGATCTGTGGGGTGCCTGTCTCTTTTTCCCGCTATCGGTTCCCTACCATCTCAATCGTCATGAATTTTACCAAAATTTGATCTTATTTTAGGATCGGATTGGTTAACCAAATACGAAGCTGAGGTTAAATGCACCGAGAGAGTTTTTAAGGCAAAGACTAAATCAGGGAAGTACATAACCATGCCATGTCAAGGTCCAAGTTTGGATAGAACAGACTTTTGGTCAGCTCTTGATGTTTCTCCTGCTTTTATAGAAAATACTCCTACTTCTATAGAAAATATTCCTGCTCCTATAGAAATATTACCGTCGTCAAAAACTATGTAGATGTGTTTGAAGAAGTCAATAGCTTACCTCCGCAAAGAGAGATTGAATCCAGGATTGATTTAACTCTGAATGCCAGACCAGTGGTGCATCCAATTCGGAGAATGACCCTGAAGGAAAAAGAAGAGTTGGGCAACCAAACTCGACAATTGCTGTGGAAAGGTCTGATCAGGCGTAGTTTCTATAATTGGGGAGCTGCAGTGGTATTTGTTCCAAAATCTGACGGTACCCTCAGGCTATGCGTTGATTATCGTGATCTCAATAAGAAGACATTAAAGAATAAATATCCACTGTCGCGTATCGATGATTTATTGGATCGTTTGAAGGGAACTCAAGTATTTTCAAGAATGGACCTAGCTACAGGTTTCCATCAGCTTTGTATTGCCAAAGAGCGTGTTTCTTTGACAGCATTCATAGGTCCAGACTTGTTCTACGAGTGGTTAGTAATGCCGTTCGGCTTATATAACGATCCAGCTTATTTCGTCGACTTAATGAACAGAGTGTTTCAAGAAGTATTGAATAAATTCATACTGGTTTTCATTGACGACATTCTAATCTTCTCTAAGTCAGAAAGCGAGCATGAAAAACATTTAGAACAAGTGTTAGAGATTCTGAGAAGGAACGTCTTGAAGGCTAAGTTTTCTAAATGTATCTTCTGGCAAGATGAAGTGAAGTTCCTTGGTCACGTCGTATCAAAGGAAGGAATTTATGTAGATCCAAGCAAAATTACAGCAATTCAAGACTGGAAGCAGCCTACTACACTCATTGAAGTCTGAAGTTTTCTTGGATTGGCTAGTTATTATCAGAAGTTCGTTAAATATTTATCGAAACTATCTAGTCCAATGACACAGCTTACTAAGAAGCATGCCAGATTTAAGTGGACTCCAGAATGTGAGGCAGCTTTCCAAAAACTGAAATTAAGATTGACAACTGCTCCAGTATTAACGATTATCGATGGAAATCAGGATATGACGGTCTGGACGGATGCTTCTATTGGAGGTTTTTGTGCGGTATAAATGCAAAGAGGCCAAGTAGTCGCTTATACTAGCCGTCAAGTGAAGCCGCATGAAAGGAGATATACTACTCTTGATCTTGAGTTGTTAGCTGTCGTGTTTGCTCTGAAAATCTGGAGACATTATCTATTGCGTGAGAAGTTCGAACTATATACCAACCATCAGTCATTAAAGTATTTATTCACCCAGAAAGATCTGAATCCGGGGCAGCAGCGTTGGCTAGAATTTCTCATGGCATATGACCTTTATATTTTGTATACTCCGGGGAAAGCCAATGTTGTGGCTGATGCGCTCAGCAGAAAGGATGTGATCCTCGCCAATCTTATCATTACGCCTTCATTGATTGATAAAATATCCATTCTTCAAAAAGACGATAATTTTGTTAAAGAGATTATCAAAAGAATTCAAAAGGGCGAAGTCTACAGTTTCCAAGTGGATAGCACGGGAGTTCTGAGATTGAAAGGAAGAATTTGTGTTCCTGACATCCCCGAGCTCAAAGAAGAAGTGTTAGACGAATGTCACAAGTCCAAGCTGAGTATCCATCCAGGGGTTAGTAAAATGTATAATGATCTCAAGCGAACACTCTAGTGGAAGACGATGAAAAGGGACATTTCAATATATGTTAGCAAGTGTTCTACTTGTCAACAAGTCAAAAGCGATCAACGGAAACACGCCAGATTATTGCAACCGTTGGAAATTCCAAATTGGAAGTGGGAACAAATTTCTATGGATTTCATAGATGGCTTGCCCAAAACCAAGAGAGCGAATGACAATATATGGGTGATCGTAGATCGTTTCATGAAGACTGCCCATTTTATACCTGTCAGATCAAATAGAACCGCTCAGAGTCTGGCATAGATCTATTTCAAAGAAGTTGTTAAACTTCATGGAGTCCCCATCAGCATAGCCAGTGATAGAGACCCGATCTTTGCTAGTAAATTCTGGGATGCATTCCAAGCAGAATTGGGAACAAAACTAAACTTGAGCACCACTTATCATCCTCAAACAGATGGTCAAACTGAGAGAGTGAACCACATACTAGAAGATTTATTGCAGGCTTGTATTATTGATTTTGGCGGATCATGGGAACACCACTTGCATTTAGCTGAGTTCTCATACAACAACATTTACCAAGCGAGCTTGCAAATGTCACCATTCGAAGCATTGTATGGTAGACCGTGTAGATCTCCTGCATGTTGGGTAGAACCTGGCAATAGACTTGTATTAGGACCTGATATGATTCGCGATGCTTCAGACAAAGTCGATTTCATTAAGAAACGATTACAAACAGCTCAAAGCCAACAGAAGAGCTATGCAGACTCAAGAAGAAGAGATTTAACATTTGTTGTTGGTGACTATGTGTATTTGAGGGTTTCTCCGATGAGGGGAGTAGTCCGATTTGGCAAAACAGGGAAGTTGGCGCCCAGATTTATTGGTCCATTTCCTATACTTGAATGGATTGGAACTCTCACTTATAGAGTTCAATTACCTGACTGGTTTCCTGGTGTACATGATGTATTCCACGTGTGTCAACGTTGAAAGCATGTACATGATCCAGACTTGGTCGTGGAAGAAGTCGCGCAACAAGATTTGAAAATTACTCTAGAATTGGCAGTGAGGAGAGAGCCGGTAATGATTATTGGCAAAGAAACTAAAGAGCTGAGGAACAAGAAGGTTCACTTAGTCAAAGTGCAGTGGAGTGGTGATCCTAGAGACTGTTCTTGGGAAACTGAAGAGAGCAATAAGCAAGCTTATCCCAATTGCAGAGTGGACATCTGTGATTAACTCTGGTGCAAGTTACATTTACCGTATTTTTCATTTTCGTATTGTTTCCTACTTTACTATTGTTTTTGTTTTGGGATGAGTAGTTTTAACTATATATAATCCGATCTTAGAAAATATGATTTTTAAGTATATATATTTAAAGAAACTATATATTTGAAAAAGTTTAACAATAAATTGATTGCTGGTTGTGTTGTGTGATTGTTAGTTTAACTTATTAATAACATTGGGATAATAAAACCAACATGGGAATGAAAGGTAAATTTAGCCAACTCGATCAAATATTGAACTAGATTGAAATTTTGTTAGAGTTTCCTATATATACATGCATATACATTGAACAGGTAAATGGACTTGCTGTTGAGTAAAGAATTTATTTGCATGCCCGACAAATAGATAAAACTTAATGAGTTGGATGCACAATTTTATTTATTATACAAACTACTGTGAATGCCATTGGATGCAGAGTGCTGGTTGTTCCGTGTGAGATTATAAACTTCGCCATAAGATAGTAACAATTAATTTTGAACTACACTACATGGAATACTGCGTGAAGATAGCATACTCTATCATATACCATATAAGCACTTGGAGCTTGTGTGACGAGGTTGAAGATTTACCATACAAGCGAGAGGCTTGTATGGCGATGACTATATTTCAGGTTGAACCGAAGAATGATATAGACTATATAAAATGTAACGGTAAATTGCCAGATTAATAAAAACGCCACATGGGTCTGGAGTTGACAATAATCGCGTCTTTCTAGTCATTAAGGCACAAAAACTATTTATAGGGTGACGAGAATTTATTCTCTGGATACATGATCTACACACACTCCCCTGTGGATACAAAGTTATATCACTAAAAATATGTGTATGCTTGTTAGGATTTATTGGGTGCCTAATACGGCCCAATAAATTTGCAAACTCCTCCCCGTACAAAGGAGATTATGGCGAAATTTTTCGAAAATTTAGGGTGTTAGCCAAATTTTGAAGAATTTGAAAAGTTTTTAGAAACTGAAAAGTTGAAGAACTTAAGCCATAATTAAAATAATGAAAGTTGAGTTGGTTAGTTAAACAACTTTCAGCTCCGTTCCTTTTTGAGGATGAAAAGATTTTAAGTGGGGGAGATTGTAACAACCCAGAAAATCAGAGCCAAATAAATTTTTTTAATTTGGCTATTTTAATGAATAACGAGTTAGAAATAGCATGGTAGTTGAAAATTTGAATTGAACTTTGACTGAATGTGCAGGATGCAAAATAAACCGGATTTTAGTGAAACCAAAAATATTTAAATCTGTTAAAAATTATATTTCTAATGAATCTGAAAAATTGAAATTTCATAGCGGGATTCAAAAGTTATGGCCAGTTGAATATTCAGAACGGTCGCTATGAATAAATATTGCCCGTAAAAATTGACATTTTGTAAACGACCTCCGTTTTTGACAAAACCACTTTGGTTGGATCCGGAATGTCAAATTATTGCTAGGTTTCAAATTCCATAATTTTTGGAATTAATATGTGAGCGTGGCAAAGGAAAACGTGTTTGGCAATTTTAGTTTGAATTGGATCGACCAGAAAAAGTCCATTTTTCAAACGGTCTCCAAATTCGACGAAATTAATTTTGTTGGGACCGTATCGTCCAAACATAGCCAAATTTATTTTTCTGGAATTTTTGAAATCAGGTTGTGGCCCCGGCAAATTAAAATGTACGTTCAAATCTAAAATTGAATGTTTTATATTTTAATTTAAGGAATAACTGACTGAAACAGTTGAATGGGCTTACGGAACATATTCCATTGTGTCCGAAATGGGGTATTTAGCTGAGGGCGACAGTTGTTGGGTTTGAATTGGGGTTCGTATTGACAAGGGGGTATTTTTGGAATTAAATTAATTAAATAAATTATAAAATACAAGCCAATCAAATTCCATCGTTCACAACCGCTCAGACACGACACCCCCCCACACGAATAACGGAAATATCTCACCACCTTCTCTCCTCCATTTCTTCTAATCAGCTCAATAAAATCGAGAGCTCCTGTTGAGGATATTGAAGAGCATCACAAGAGCTTCAAATCCATGCAAGAGTTGTATTTTTTTCGTTGCCTGAATAGCTCAGATCGAAGCCCTGAAGGCCGCAACTTCAACTCACCGCCGAGCCACTCCTGTAGCATTGATCTTGATGCAACCACCTTGCGCGGAAAGCCCTCTCCCTCCTCTTCGACGTTGTACACTCTGATCGACGCAACGCTACACGGATTGCGCGCAAAACCAAAACCTAGTTTTGAACACTTCATAAAGGTATACGATTTATTATAATTAAACTGTTTTTAACACTTCTAAGCGTTGTGAATGTTGATTTTAGAATAAAAATCGTATCTTTATCGTACGATAACGAAATCAATGAAACAAGAGACATTGGACTCGTGTGGGCGTATTCTGCATTCTAGAAGAGACCGAAGAATTTTTAGAGCTCGCTACAATTTTAGGTGAAGCCGAAAGCAAGGTGAGATTTCTAAATTCAATTAAATTTAGAAATAAAATATATTAGGTTGCAGACGGAGTTTTGAAACTCCCGACACCGTCGTCCATAAACCATGGACGAGTTGTTTGAGTTGTAATGTGAAATTTGGTTGATATTGTGAATGGTTGATTGTAACTGGAATAAAATTGGAATTGTTTATGGAAAATTCAATGTGATATGAAAATGATCGAAATGTTTAGATCATTAGGAGAAGCCTCATAGGGAACGCCGCGAGGCCTAAGGTAGTGCGAGGAGCCGTACTTGGGACGGTGCCGGTTTTAAACCCCCTACCATTATGCTGTCGAAATTTTCTGAAATGTTCATGTGTTTGAACTTTATTCATGTATTGAAATATATTCATGTTTTGAATAAATTGTTTGAATAATAAAATTAACATTTTTATTGTGTATATGAATCGCTAGATATATTCATATGATGATTGAATTGTTTGAATGATAAAAATCACATTTTTATCATGTAAACGAAGTGTTAAAAATATTCATGTGTTGAATAAAGGATTTGAACGATGAAAATCACATTTTTATCAAATATACAAAGTGTTAAATATATTCATATGTTGAATAAATTCTTTGAACGATAAAAATATTATTTTTATCAAGTATATGAACCATTCAAAATATTCGAGTGTTGAATAAATGGTTTGAACAACAAAATTAACATTTTATTGTATGTATAAGTCGCTAAAAATATTCATGTGTTGAAATAAATATGTGTGAGTTAAAAGTATTATTTTAACCCGTATATGAAGTGAAAATGGTTTGGAAGTCGAAGAAAAACAACGCCAGAATGAATTATACTTATATATACATAAATATAAATTAAAATAAAACGAATAACGACGTTGCAGTTCGCGTTTTGGAGTCGAAATTTTAAACGATTACACCGAGAGATCCGACCAGCAGATTTTCCCAAAACTGGAACCGTTGGGTCCGCTTTGAAAAGATATTTCCAACGATATAAAATTTGTAAAGACCCAACGGTTAGATTGTGTGGAATGTTTAATTCAAATCTGGATAAAAACTGCGCTGGAGTAAATTTTTTTTATATATATATATATATATATATATATACAAATTAAAATAAAACAAATAACGACGCTGTAGTTCGCATTTTGGAATCGTAACTTTAAGTGATTGCACCGAGAAATCCGACCATTGGATTTTCCCAAAACTGGAACCGTTGGGTCCGCTTTAAAAAGATATTTCCAATGATATAAAATTTGTAAAGATCCAGCGGTTAGATTTTTAGATACGAATAAATAAAATCTGAAGAAAAACAACATTAGGGCCACGTTATGGCCTGAAGCATCGTTTAAATAAAATGAGCTATTTTTGAATAAATAAAAATAGCGAAAAATCGTTATAAATATTACTTAGTTTATTGAATATTTGATGGTTGAATGTGTTTGACATGAAAATTATATTAATGAACTGAATTATGGATGTCAAATAATTTAACTATGGAAAGAATTGATTTAAAATTCTAAATGTAAGTAAATTATTTGAAAAGGCCGAGTTAATTCTCATTTCAAATAATTGGTCGACGATTAGAAGTCGAATATATGAAGACGGTGCAAGACCGACGATCTTCACATCGAATGGATGGCTACTAATGCCTTTGATGGGAGTTGCTGCCCTGAAAGGGTTACAGTTGTGGTTGTCCGGACGTACTTGTTGATTGTTCGGATGTGCGAGGGCCTCTCTCCTATATTGGACATATGGGACGTGGAATAAGGTGCCTCTGGTTTCGTTCAGACCCAGAACGAACTTGTGAATGGACTATGTGTCTGACATTGGATTTCATTCTGTGTGATTGATAGACATTAGTTGCATAGCTTGAATTGCCTGTGTGGCATGCTGAGATGCAAATGATCAAGGCTTATGTTGAAAAGAAGAGTCTTGTGGTTGATGATCAAAGCATGGCTTTAATATAGCTAGCTTTGTGTATAACGTTAATTCGCGAGCCTCACACCCCGGTATGAACCAGAAACGGGAGAAGACCTCAGGGAAGGCATGTGTTTCCTTCTAGCTAGGAGTGGTGTTAGGGTTTTGCAAGCCCTGATGTTTTACTTACGTGGATGATGGAAAGCGAGGCGCCTCGGTTATATCGATCTCTGCGGAGCCGATGGATGGTTTGGTCGATATATGACCAGTTTACGCCCCATAGGGCGGGAAAACGTATTGTTCAGGCATTTTATTCCACTTTGTGTGGACCGGCCCTGATGATCCAAGGGACCACCTGTGTCTGGGTCCTGAGACATGGGCTAGATTGTCTCGAAGTCGGTAAGGACAATCCCTTGCCTTGGTTCATGGTGGAAATCCAACTTCCAATACGACACATGTAGTTTTGATTGTAAAACTAATATGGCGACATAGTAGTATGGGGTACTATGCCGTCTATGATTGAAATTGTTTTTGTAACATACATGCACTTGTAATAATATCAAATGGTTTTCTTTTATATGTATCAAGCATATTTTGGCCATTATAAGGTAAAACTCTATCCTCCGGCTTGCGTTGCATTGTGTGATGGGACCTTACCCAAAAAAGCCAATTAAGCAGTAAATTCATAAGACAAAACTATCAATAGCAAAAAACTAATACAAATAACATATTTGATTTCAATTATAAAGTCATAGTTAATAAATCTACTAATAAATATAGAAATAAGTCAACATACATGTTCAAACATCGTTTCAAAACAAGATTACATGAAAAATCACTCAGTCTTCAGCTTGTAAGCTCATTCAACTTCTAGAACATGCAATTCACAAGCACAAGTTACAGTCTTATAACAAAGAAAAATGCAAAAATGTTTCAACAATTCATGTTACCGATAATAGAAGAATGCACATGTAACGCCACACATCGAATTCTACACAAATCTATGGTATAACTATATAATATGGTCTACTAGGGCAGAAAATACAAATGATAAGAAACAACCATCAGTGAATGTTATAAACAAGTATTGATGCATCGAATTATGCAATGATTTTGTTTTCGAAGTGTATTCAGACATACAACCCAGCTTTATGTATCTGTCTCACTTACTAAGAAGTTTGATGCATCGATGGAAACTACAATATGACGCTCAAGTTGCAATATTGAATAACTTACCTGGATATAAAAAACCTAAAACCACACACGTCTCCTGAACAAACAAAAGTTATATCATTACCATCTATGACCATGTCCACGTTGTATATATAAGGAGTAAAATTAGAGAATATATTTTGATGTACTATTTATAAACACGGTAAGATGGTATGACACTGGACTATTTATAAACATTTATATAGCAAACAGACATAAGAAGTTACCCTTAGTGAAACTGTCTCTCTGGAAAAATGAACAGCTTCAAGGCAAACTGATCGCTGCTCCAGTTTGATCTCCACTTCAAATGTTTTCTCCTGTTTGGCTGAAGAAATTGTTTCGATTTTTGATCTACCAGACAAAGTGCAACCACCATATTCAAATACCACAGCTACATCTGCTCATACTACCGCAAACATTTCAACTCAAACCATTCAGATCTGACATAGGAAAATGAGTTAGTATCAGATAATTTAGGTGATGAAGAACATTTTGTATAAGTAACAAACCAGATAGATGAAACTGAAAAACCAAGTAAAACAGGAGTAAATGTCTTCCTTATACTAGAAAAAAATGTGAAACTATTCAGAAAAAACATGAGAAACTATCTAAACTACCTCGGACAGAGCCTTAACAGAGCGGAACTTATACAAATGTTTAGCTAGGGAGTTATTCTATAAATCAATTCATTATAAAACAAAAATAGCTAAAACACACAAAGGCAGCATCACCCAAAAGAAAAACCAAGGGAGCCATTTTTACTTACACACTTACAATACAATGTACATTATTACACAAATTTCTTACTAACAAATTCTTTCTAGTGAGGCTATAGTCTAATACCATTGGCGTTGTATTACCTGTCATTTAGTTTTCAAAACTGAGTTGGCAACTCAGTGCTAAAAACTAAGTCGTAGCGACTCAGTTTTGAAATCGAGTCGCTCGTCATAGCAACTCGGTTTTGAACTGAGTCACAGCAACTCATTATTAACACTGAATCGTGTCGCAGCGAATTAAGTCACAGCGACTTAGTTTTGGAAGCTGAGTCATGACTCGGTTTTGAAAAGTGAGCGGCGACTCCACTCAGTTGCAATAACTCGATGAAACCAACTTCACATTCAACTTTTGATTAAAGTTTATTGCGGCTTATTCCATCTTGTACTTTACACATTGAACAATTTCTTATTTAACTATCTAAAAACAGAGCTAGAACCGACTACTCATGTCCAAGTTTAGCCTAAGAAAATTCAAGTTTCCCAATGATACATCTACTAAAACATGCCAAAACAAATTTTAGAAGAAAATTGCAAAAGAAATACAAATTGTATTTAAAAAACAGTTAGACAATGATTAAATAATCCCTATATTTATCTTGATTATGCAATTTCATAATGCTAATTATTGGAAATACGAAACAAAAACTTACACCAGCAATTCCAAAATAACTCAAATTGCCAAACTTATCAAAACCATGTTCTTAGACCATGTGATTGGTTCAGACATATGCATAAACATGAAAGCTATTATTTTCAACAAAGTTTGCAAGCGACAAATCAAACGTGAAGTATTTAGTCAACTCAGTCTTCTCAGTTTTAGGTACAAGCAACCGAGTAACTTTTTTTTATAGCAGTTTACTCAATACTGATTAAAAACAACCAAAGAATGTAGCAAAAATAGTCAAATCTAGGGAACAACTATCAATTTGTAGGCATTACTTATAAAAAACTCAAATAGGGAATGTCAGAGTGAACCAGGTTAAACCATTCCAACTAGTGGAAGTCAAGAAATAAATTTATGTTGTTGATGAATGCCTATTCATGGAATGTGAGAAGATTAAATACAGATGAGAAACTATCTACTACAATTTGGTTTACTTGAATGCAGTGTACAATGGTGTACACAAACATGGGGGAAGTGAGGCATGACATGCAATATTGATAGAGTGCAGATGAATCTTGAGTTTATTCACGTTTTCCTTGACACCAAGAACTGTGGTTATTTTACTCGATTTAAGTGATCACACTCTTATCATCATCTTGATGATTGGAAAGCGAAAGATATACCGTTTAGATATTAACAATTGGTGTACTCAAGAGGGTTACATGAGTTGTGCTGTTCAAGAGCTCACTAAAACTACGTGGGCGGACCACATGCATAATCTTATTCACAAGCTTAAACAAGTCAAGGAAAAGTTAAAGCAGTGGCATTAAAAAAAATGCAACAATGATGTGATTTCAAACTTCAAACAGGATTTTAACCATATCTTTGTGCAGATTGATGAAATCCGAGGGATATTTATTTATATGATCAGCTGTTGCAAGTTAACTAGGAACTTAAAAAAACAATCCCAAATCTAACATAAAGCATTAATGCAGAAAAGTAAAACTTTACGGCTTACTAAGGTGATACTAATTCATTTTTTTGGCCAAAATGTCCAATAGGAAGCACTGCAATAACATTCAGGCAAAACTAACTGCAACTAGGAAGTGTATATGTATGATAAGGAACAAGTAGTATATGAATCTTTACGCTATTATTCCTAATAATATAATGATACTTGTGACTCACATTTACTAGAAATAGAATTAAGAATGATTATAAATCAAGAAGGGAAAAGATACCTATCAACTGCAGTTCAACATTCCAAAGTAAGATATGTTATATCATCAAGTCATGGTTCTAAAAGTCTAGGACCATATAGCTTTTCATCCAAGTTCTTCAAACTTCACTATGACTTATTGGAAGATGACTTATTTCAAGATGCCACTGAAATATTTCAAATTGCAAAGCGACAGTGGATCGAGTTGCCAATTGGGGATTGCATTTCAACAAAAGGTATTTAAAATAGCATATTCATTTTCATATTGTTACTGTTAGCTGCTTCCTGCATTTATTAAATAAAATACATTTACAGTAGTTGGTGTAACTTATATGTGGACATTTATTTTTCATATTTGGTTTTTTACTTAATATATTTAGTTACAAATAAATCATAAGTTACCATACCTAACATATTATTATATCTTGTTAACCTTTCTACTTTTGTTCCTTCAAAACTAGTGATATTGCATTTTTTTCTAATCATAAATTTCTTTGGTGCTAGTTTTTTATTATTAGTCGAACGAATTAATCTGCTCACCAGAATTTAAAAATGAATTCATAGCGATAGAAAACCATGAAAAGGAGCCAATATATGCTGCAAAGCCCATACCTTCAACAATAACCTGAAAGATAATGAATGAACTTAATTAATGATAACCTATAAAGTGTATCGCTGCATAAATACAAAAATCATAAATGATAAATAATTAGTGTCTTATTTGAATATTTCTATAATGAGCATCAAAATCTTTTTTTTTCTTCTGGATCATTAGTTTGTGGTTTAAGCCTAAATTTAAGCATCTTACAAATAACTTTCTCAAGAAAAAATGTTTTGGTTAATCACAAACTCATTCATAATACATACTTTGTCTGATTTATTAGGCTTGAATAAAAGAAAATTGAATTTTGTAATAGCATGCACATGATATAGCAGAACTAAAGTCTTGACAAATTGAAAAGAATATTCATGTAATCCATCTACGTACTCAGACATTCCAAACCAAAAAACATATTTACACTTTCTGAACTCCTTGTCTTATTGACTACTTTGCATACAAAATCTACACCAACTACATATCAATAGTTCGTACTTCTCCGACATTAGTAATTTTCAGTTTGATTTATTCTGATAGTTCAACAGATAATTACCGATACTTTAGTTTACAAATCATCAAAAACAATCAAATAATTAACTGCATAAACTTGGATGAGTAATTAAATTACCGAACAACTCCACTACTGATTTGGATGGATCTAACGTGAATCAGAGACGGTGAAGAGTTATTTTTGTAGTCGCCGTTGCTATAGCGATTCCGCTGGAGTGAACTAAAAATTGCAGGAGTGATGCTGCTGGTGAAGAGTTTTTTTTTATAGTTGCACAGTAACAAATTAATAAGCAATAGTTTATGTTGAATAATCCATATTCAATTAATATTTAATTAATATTGAACGCTTGCCATATTATATATGTATGTATGTATGTATGCATGCATGCATGTAAATATATGTATATGTGTGTGTGTTTTATCGTATCTTCCTTTTTCGGTTTCTTTTTTTGTTTTGAGATGAATCACTGAGGCAGGACAACAAAACACCGAACACTCGAAAATCTTGTTTGTATAAATTCATATTTATTGATGGTTATAATAAAGATGGGTTGAGTAAACAAATAGGCAAAGTACGCTCATATAGTTACCTCTATGAGCAATGAACAAAATAAAATTCGTAGAACATCCGTGTCTGATTACTAGTAAAGTTAAATTGAAAGAACCAGTGAACAATTAATGATCATTCAGTGTTTCTATAGCACAAATTAAGTGGCATCATATGTAGATTTAGTACGTGTGCTATAGGGATGCAAAAAAAATTGTTCATATGCAAGCACACATGCATGTGCGTGCAAACACACACGTGTGCATACGTGTGTATGTAAATATAGTGGATTTCCATATCCTCATCACTTTAATCCATTGTCCCGTGTTACTCCATTATTTTTTCATAGAATCCGAATTGACCCCTTTTTTAATGGATACGATCTTCTTATATTATAGATCATATTTATAAAAAGAAGTATCATCTCAACGCTATAATCAAGTTTAAACCATAAGTGAATATGAGTGGCTGAAATTTTTTCTTTTAATTGTTGTATTGAAAAGCGCGTTTGAAAGGAAAGAAGTTTTGAAAGCATCCTTTTTTTTACCAAATTATCACACAATCTGAATACCTTTTAATATGAAGAAATGGACGCGGAATTTCAAGGGAATAAAAGATGAAGGACTAGAGATTACCTCCATACATGGATATATTGATGTGCGTGTGCATGTGCAAATGCAACTATGCTTATATGTATATGCATATACAAAAAGAAAATTAGATGTACTTGTGTTGGTGTAAATCTAACTGAATTTTGTTTTGGTTTATCTTGGGGATAAGGACGGGTATATAAGAATCAACAAAAACCCTTCTTTCTCGTGGCCTTCATCCCCTAAATTTTCATCATTCATAGCCATTTTACCAATAGATTTATTGCCTGGAAGAGCAAAGGCATTCTTTTTCGTTTCCTTCAGAATTTTTATTCAGAAAGGAGGCTATGGAAACACGTCCTCTACCCCATCTGAACCAATAAATGAAACCTAAAGTTAAAAGAAGAGGAAAATTTATTAACTAATGAGGTATATCATCCATATGATAATGAAAATTTTGTATACCTGATAACCAGAAAAACAGTCTTTTAAATGATCAGCATCGAAAAATGTATCTTTGAAATCCACCACTTCTAGATCAGGCATGTTTGTCCACTGAGCAGGTGAAGGATCCCCGTAACCCAAAAATATATTATGCAACCAATCAGGAACTAATTTCAGCTGTGACATGGAATGTGAGAACAATGAGCAGGATTCTTGTCTCAAATGCTAGTCATTTATCAAGTTATAAAATGAAAATATTTGCAGCTGCAATCGAGACATTAGTTAATTACTGACTGTACCTAGGAATGTAATCAAGAAAAAGTAATTTGGCTGTGTTTCAACTTTAATCGAACATTGTTTATAAAGAACCATGTTACAACTGGAACCAAGTCCACAAAACTAAAGTTCCTCACACACACGCACACATATTAAATGGACTCTCTCTCTCTATACACACGCACACACAATGACACACACACACATACATACGCGCACACACACACACACACACACACACACACATATACATATATATATATATATATATATATATATTAGGAGAAAGGAAGAGTCCTGAATAGGAAAGGTGCAATATACAGGACAAGGAAAAATATTTTGGTAATGGTATGAATTTAAAATTTTATTTAAGAATTTAAAATGAGTGAATTATTAATAATAATGCGTTATTTACAATCAATAATCTAGACGTATGGAAGATTTGTTTGGATATGTGGATATTTGTATATATAAAGAAATTAAATTCAATGTTTGGAAATGAACATGGTTGTTGGTGGATAACGGAATAAAATCAGTGAACCGGTAAATAATTTAAAATTTTAAAATACGTTGTACACAAACAAAGTCAGATTACAATTTAATTTATTTTTATTGAGTTCAAATGTGAAGACGTAGTGGTACGTACAGTTTCATTGTGTTTGGAAGTGGTGTTAACGGTACAAATATGGAGTGTTCAATAATGGTTTACAGTACAATTAATATCAATTTTTAACTATTAACAAGCTCTCCAAATATTTATACCCTAATATATAACCCACCCCATATAATATTACGCCAACCTATACGTTAAAAATTTTGCTACCCTATAAACCTATTTGATTATACGTTGTGCTTATCTTCGGTTTCCCTTCTATAAATCATGCCTTTTCCTTCCCCCAATTTTACTCAGCAAATAAAAATCATAACTACCATCAATTCAATGGCCACCTAAATTCAGTTATCCCCTAAACTCTCAAATAATGGCCGAAGCCTGAATTGATATTTCCCCCCAAATCAACCTCTTCCCTCGTTTATTCTCTTACCAGATCTCGACAAAACCAAGCCGCTCGCCTCCAGATTTGTGTCAATTTCCTCCTACCCACAATCGAAGCCTAGTTTGCCACCGTGTCGACCGTCGTAGACCCTGAATCGTGAGCCAACGAGCTAGTAGACCAAGTTGCATGCCCTCTTCCCTCCAAGCCGCCGCCTTCCACCGAATGGTAGTGATTGCATGCGTCTTTCTCTTACTGTGTAAGGTGAGTTTCAAACTCGCGATAACGTTCAAGTCCTTTAACTTTGTATAAACCGAGATGAATTAGTGGCCTCCTTTGTTTGATTTTGTTGCCCGTGTTATTGTTGCGTGAATTTTTGTTTTACACTTTACAGTTGTTCCACTGGTAATTGCTATATTATTTAAATTTGGAACATAGTTTTTTTCACTTGGTTGCCCTATTGTTTGGATTGAATGTGATGGGTGTGCCCAAATAGTTTCCTGAAAACTGCAGTGACCCTTAGCCGATCATTCGCTTAATTACTTGATCGTGATGGCATGATTTATATGCTTTGACATGTTGGATTATACTATACCAGGTTATCGTGTATAAATGAAGAAATCTGTTGTGTTTGTTCTCGAACCTGATGGTTTACCTTAACCAGCATGATCATTTTTTACCGTCAAACTTGTCTGAGTTCGATTCATGTACATGTGTATTAAATTTGCATGTGTATATACATATATACACTTATGTGTATACATATGGCAATTTGACATATAGTTCTTTAACTTCTTGCAAGTCCAACTTGTTTAGCCATGTTTAAGTGAGAACCGAACCTGAATCTAATATTCGTATTAGACACTTGATAAGAGAAATTTTGTGAGCCTTAATTTAACTTGAAGCCACTCTGTAACCGAATGCATGCTGCATATAATGTTGCTTAACTGGTATTTATGGGTCTGGTCTTACATTCATTTTGTTGTCTTGCTGTATGAAAACCAGTTTTAGATTTATATTTTGTGTATGATATCAAATTCTCCTTGAGTTTGTAATGGTGGCATATGCATACATGATTTTGGACCACCCTGTTCATTTAGCTGAATGCTACCTTAAGCTTGCGGCACTGTGTTTCTGGACTGTCGTTGTCCTAATCACACTAGTTATGTAACTTGGACCAGTTGTTTTTGGTCCTACCATTCATGTCTTACATGGGGCAAGCATTGCACCATTTGAATATATTAATTGATACTAATACCTTTGCCTGTAATCATTTCCTCTGCTATAAGTAAACTTCTCATTTCCTATTTAAAACATTGTTAATGACATATGATATGTGTAGAGACCCGGGAATTTCGACACTCGAATCTCGACACTAATACCAACCGTGTCCAAAACTCAAGTACCGAAAACCCAGAAAGCTAGGAGAAAGAAGTTAGAGGGTGAGAAAAGAAAGAAAGAAAGTTAGAATAGAAGAATAAGAAGAAGAACACAACACATGATCTCACTTCGCAGCGGAACAAAATATAATATTTAAATAAACTTTATAGAGAGCTTGAAATAATACTTACAACATCAGAGTACAACAATTCACCTGGACAGTTATAATAGTCTGTCCTCAAATATGTAACACACAGCGGAATAATAACGGTTGAATCATCATACGTCTGAACTCCTTCAGCTTATCTATGGACTTCAAATCATCTGGTAACCTGAACCTGTACACCCCGGTCTAACCCGAGCATTTACAAAACACCGGGTCAGTCTGGTGAACCAGAGTGAGTAAAACTCGCACAGTATTAAGGGAATCATCCAACTTGATTTTAAAGTTCAAAAATCTTTTCGAAAGAAAAGGATAATCGTAAGACCGAATCCACACATAAACACGGACGGTTTTTACCTTACGATAACCCAAAATATTTTTGAAATCAATATCTTTTCTGATATTATAATAATGTCTAAATACAAGTAAATAGAATCTAGTAGAACGCTTGCATCTCACGCTCTACATATATAGTATACAAACAAAAACCGCGGCGCTTATTGGAGATTGGATTCCGACCTTGACAAGGTATGGGACCACCTGCCGCTCGTGTATCTCTAGAGGCGAATACACTGGGTTCAACAAGAACGTCTTGCAACCCGGCCCACACATGACCGACCACTCATTTCGCTTGAGTGTATCGAATGTATATCACCAACGGTTGGACTCAAACCACCGTTCCCGAATGGGCAGAATCGATAGATTAAAGAACAAAAGGAATTTCTCTAGATAGGTGATTATACATCCTAATGGGAGCGACCCACATAGCCATGCTGCCTGCCCGATTTTTGTCATTTCCCGGTTGATGAGGCTTGAGGTTATAATCGACTTTTGAACAACTGGCCATCATCCACATCGTCCCTACAAGTCATCCAGGAACAGGATGAACCGAAGGTACTCTCCTACTGCATCCAATATAGGAATCACCCCATGGATCATCAGCGAGAAGTCCTTGCAATCCGTAGATTTCAATCACGACAGAATCATCGTTAACTCTGGGGATCAGTCAGAGGTGTTTAACAATAGTCCTTCCGCTCATGAAAACTTACAGTCTTCAATTTCTTCATCCCAATCAGCATCTTCGGCGTATTCGTATTTATTGGTCGGAATGGTTTTCGAATATAAATTCGATCCCGGTTTTTCCATATCAATAACGTTGGGCCAGATTTTGATAGTCGGTTATTTAACTATCAAAATAAACAACCATAAAATAAAATGGATTCATTGGTTTAGAACACAGCATCACTTGGCCAATAAGATAACATAATATTCTCAAATCATTTTATTCCTTTTCCTTATGGCATCTAATTATGTATATTTCTAAACACTTCAACTAATGTTTCACTGCTATTTTCTCAAAATCAATTACTTCTTACGTCTTCCTTATTACAATTAATACCATCCTTCGATAATCCTGAAGTCGTTCAAGTTGGGGTATTTTAATTACCTCTCAGACCTTGATCAACAACACTCTTATCTTAAGATAAATATGAATTGTAATTCATAATCTCATATTCATTCCGATATCAGCAATTTCCGTTTCACTATTTCATTTAACATATGGGTTTTTATAAATCTTCTCATCTTGGAAATCTTCTTTTCAAATATATCACTAATATATTGATTTAGTAAATGATAAATAAAATATCCATATTTAAACTTTAACTTCTTTAAATCATTATAAATCCCATTACTCGATCCTTTTCTCTATTCAATTACAAGAATCCATTTATTCCTTCTGGGAAATCTTATTTCAAACTCGCTCATTTCACTTAATGCCATTATAAAGTAGCGTTAAACTAAAATTAACGTTTTAACTTTCGATCCCTCTTTATATACTTGTTTGCACAACTTTGGTTTAATACAAACCCCTTTCGCCTCGATTTCCCTTCTTAGTTCAAACAGTTATCTTAGGCTTATCGCCTTTTCTTAGAAATCTCTTTTATTACTTAATTTACCAAATCTGGTTTAGAATATAAAGCCGTTCACTCTTCTTTTGAAATCTAATCATAATTCATTATAACTACGATTACTTAAATAAACAATTAACTTAATCGTTAACTTGGATAAATATCCAATTTCCTTTTTCTTATTAAGCCAAACACCCTTTGCTAAAGTCATTTTATTTGATAAATCTGCTCAAATTTATTTAACTTAATAATCAACTGTCGCTATAACAATTGGCTTGGTCGACTTTAACATAAGATAAATTTGTTGATCAATTCTACTCATCTTTTCATTTAAACTAATAAATAATATTATTAATTTAAATAATCCATTTCAAAATAATCTTACTTTAAGTGTTACTTTAGAACAATTAATAATCGTTTCACACTTGCTTACAAATCTTCTTAATACAAGAATTAGCTCTATAAAAGATAAAGCACGTGCTTCGCACACGGTCCATTTTGGTGTTAAAATAGTGATTTTTGGTTAAACCAACAATATACAAATAGAATTGGGTTATTTCTTTTATTTGTAAACTCCATTTAAAAATAATATATTTAAAAAAAATCTATATTCAATTATAGAATAATTGCATAACTTCATTTTCACCGATTCACCTGTCGGTAAATCAATCTTTATAAAACAGTTTTTATTTTGGCCATCTGCTATAAATTCCTCAACCAATATCGCACATCGGTTAATAACCGAATAAATGTTGAATTTAGATTCAACAAACAACCACCAAGCCAATAATCCAATTATGTCGGTTAAACAATTCATGAAATAATCATATGCAAACAAACAATCAGTTCAACTGATAGCGGTCAACTAAAATAATCATTCAGGCATCCAATTCAATTAAATACGTTTATATTGTTATAACGTAACCATCAAGGTACGTTACCTTGTTTGGAAAAATCATCGTTAAAAATAACGATGCCATTTTATTTTAATTAAACAACGTTTAATTTAAATAGTATAGCGAATAACCAAACAACCATTAAATCAACCAAATAAACTAGCAAACATAGCACACAAGCAATAAACCCAATTTATAAAAATAATAAATAGGGTAACTGAGTGATTTTAACTCACCTTGGTTCATTCGTTGAAGCGGTTCCACACCATGCTCCACATCCATACATTGTTCTTTCTCTTTTCATTTTCTTCTTTTTCCTCTTTTTTTTTTTTTTTAAACAAAAGCCCATTCGTCCTTCTCAGCCCATACTTTCTTTTTCTAACCAAAGCATACTGGTCGATGTCCCCATGCAGCAAAGCACGTCTTCCCCATCCTCCCTTAAGAGTTTGCCAACACTTTACGTTATGTGTTTCTTTTTTTGTCTTTTTTTTTTTTTTTTAAAAAGCCCTGCAGGACCATGCACGAACTCAGACCATCCGTATTGGCTCCATCCCCATCAAAATGAACGAACCCAAACTGCAGAAGGACCCCTTCTTCCCAACTGTTTCGGTCATCTTCATCTTTTTTTTTTTTTTTTTAGTTTCTTTGTAAAGGCCAAAAGCCTGTCACCCCTCAAAACTGACTCACGCTACAGCCTGTCCTCCAAAATTTGCAACTCAGCTTCCAGTAGAAACTCTTCCCATGCACTGATCCCCTACCTCTCATCGTCACTAAGCAGTCATCACACGCACCGTACACTTCTCCATCCAAGAGCAACCACCGAGCACAACGTCCGCCTCTGCTCTTGCCTGCAGTACCTCTACACTCACGCACAACTTCACTGGAACACAAAACCTTTCCCTCACATAATCACATTGATAGTTCGGCAGAATGGGCAAGGGGATTTTATAGTTTAAAAATGATGGTATTTTGTTTCCACTTTGTTTGCAGAGGGAAAGGATGTAGAGAAAGGAGGACATACTTGAGCTATATATATAGGTAAGCAAAGCTCAAGATAAGCACCATGTCTCACTCACTAGTACCCAATAGCTCTGCATAGACATTGTGTCTTCACGTCAAAGGCTGCATGTTGATTTGAAACGGGGATCTGTATAATAATTTATAGGCCTCTTTGTTGGTAGGTTAGCATAGATATTTCACTTCAGTCCGTACGCTATATTTTAGATTAGTGTTTACGTTTTCCTACTTGATTTGATTTTAATATAGCTGTGCATGTCCGGGGTAAGCTGTTTGATAGCCCACATGAATTTTCTAGGGTCTGCGTTTAGGTTGATAGGTTGGTCTCCGAAAGTACATACAAAGGAAATATATATATTTGTTATTGTTTCACTTGCGTGTATATATGGCTGCGTTCATTAAGTTGACGAGCCTCTTGCATGTGAAAATCTTAAGCTGGGCATGTGCATTTGTCATATCCTTATGTTGCGCGTACAGGGCTTTAGGGTAGACTAGTATTCGAAATGAAAACATGTAGTGGCGGTGCTATTTGGAGGAGGTAAATTTAGAGTAGGAATATGTATTCACTTAAGGCTTAAAGAGTTTATATTATGCTTTATGTCATTAATTTGATTTTTATGTGTACCGTGTTACATAAAATTACGTGCATATCCGAGCTGCCATCGACAGACATAAGGATACGGTCGTATCGAGCGATGTGCCATGATCCCAAAAATATAATAATATCGGTAGTTTAACTTCTATTGTGAAACCCCAAAATATTGATATAGGGTGTAAAATACTCCGAATAAAAAGTTGTTTATTTAATTAATTAAAAATTACAGTAAAATTCTAAAAATTAAATTATACTTACGTCTCAAAAGAACCTTGTCTAAATTTGAATCCAGTATGCAGTTATTTCAAATAAACTGTTACAGTCGATGAACGATTCTATAGCGACTATTTTAAATTTTGATTAGGCCATATCTCACAATATACACGATGAAATCTCGATTTTTCTGCTTCACTAGAAAATTATTATCAATTAGATTCAGACACTTCTTGTTTCGACGAAATCCGACTTAACATGGATTCAGTATAATCAATTGAAGTTGAAATTCAATTTTACGAACTACCGCGTAGTTTCGAGTTCGTTTTATATTAAATATAAATGTAAACGTTTATTCTTCGTTTTATAATTGAATCCAATATTAAATCTATTCATATTTCCAAATAAATATTTAAACCAATTTAAATATTCGAATTCAAATAACTGGAAAACCCGGGTCGTTACATTCTTCCCCCCTTAAATAAATTTCGTCCTCGAAATTGCTAAGTAAAGAAGAATGATTCAAACTCAATTATTTTCAAAATAATTAGCATTAAAACATTATAAAAAATTTCCGAAAAATTCGTCAGCACCTCTTCTGTACTGTTCGATCCAAACAACTACAACTCGCCTTTCGGGCTTCCCATCGATCAAAAGAAAATCAAGCCAAGCGGCTATCCAACTCAGGGGTATAAAATCACCCACCCAACCAATATATTAAGGTTTACCTTTTTGTTGGGCACTCAATTCCAATTTCAAGTAAATCAATCAACAACTCTTCATCTTCCAACCTGTGCTTCAATATCTGTAACCAAATCAACTCCATTATTTCTAACAATCCAGTTATTCCTTTATATATTTCTCTTGAATTCGCCATGTTTGAATTCATTCCAATATGTTCGACTTATTCTTTTCAAATGGGTTCCAAAACAAGGTTTAAATCTATATCCATGTAATTTATTTCAACCATACAATCCAACCGATTTTCAATCTTTCAGTTGAATTTCGTTAATTTGCATATATTTCTATTGAGTTCGATTTCAATATTCAAATCCACTTATAACTTCATTTTAACTTAACATAAGTTTATTCTAGTTCACATTTGAAGTTCTCTCTTGGTTAAATCTTTTCGATTTCATAACCAAATCCAATTAAATCAACCAATCAAGCCAATATAAGTTTCATACAGCCAACCAATATTTTAAGGCATTATTTTCCTTTTTCTATATGAAAATATGTTTTGGGTAAATTTATTTCATTTACCCTCTTTGCAAAATAATTAAAAATAATTTTGTATTCAAACTACAAATACGCACACTCATATATATACACTCAACTCGATCTAGGGTATTACTAACCCCATCTCTATCGAGTTACGCCACAGAGCCAAGGTTATTCGTAAACCATTGCTCTGATACCAACTGTAGAGACCCGGGAATTTCGACACTCGAATCTCGACACTAATACCAACCGTGTCCAAAACTCAAGTACCGAAAACCCAGAAAGCTAGGAGAAAGAAGTTAGAGGGTGAGAAAAGAAAGAAAGTTAGAATAGAAGAATAAGAAGAAGAACACAACACATGATCTCACTTCGCAGCGGAACAAAATATAATATTTAAATAAACTTTATAGAGAGCTTGAAATAATACTTACAACATCAGAGTACAGCAATTCACCTGGACAGTTATAATAGTCTGTCCTCAAATATGTAACACACAGCGGAATAATAACGGTTGAATCATCATACGTCTGAACTCCTTCAGCTTATCTATGGACTTCAAATCATCTGGTAACCTGAACCTGTACACCCCGGTCTAACCCGAGCATTTACAAAACACCGGGTCAGTCTGGTGAACCAGAGTGAGTAAAACTCGCACAGTATTAAGGGAATCATCCAACTTGATTTTAAAGTTCAAAAATCTTTTCGAAAGAAAAGGATAATCGTAAGACCGAATCCACACATAAACACGGACGGTTTTTACCTTACGATAACCCAAAATATTTTTGAAATCAATATCTTTTCTGATATTATAATAATGTCTAAATACAAGTAAATAGAATCTAGTAGAACGCTTGCATCTCACGCTCTACATATATAGTATACAAACAAAAACCGCGGCGCTTATTGGAGATTGGATTCCGACCTTGACAAGGTATGGGACCACCTGCCGCTCGTGTATCTCTAGAGGCGAATACACTGGGTTCAACAAGAACGTCTTGCAACCCGGCCCACACATGACCGACCACTCATTTCGCTTGAGTGTATCGAATGTATATCACCAACGGTTGGACTCAAACCACCGTTCCCGAATGGGCAGAATCGATAGATTAAAGAACAAAAGGAATTTCTCTAGATAGGTGATTATACATCCTAATGGGAGCGACCCACATAGCCATGCTGCCTGCCCGATTTTTGTCATTTCCCGGTTGATGAGGCTTGAGGTTATAATCGACTTTTGAACAACTGGCCATCATCCACATCGTCCCTACAAGTCATCCAGGAACAGGATGAACCGAAGGTACTCTCCTACTGCATCCAATATAGGAATCACCCCATGGATCATCAGCGAGAAGTCCTTGCAATCCGTAGATTTCAATCACGACAGAATCATCGTTAACTCTGGGGATCAGTCAGAGGTGTTTAACAATAGTCCTTCCGCTCATGAAAACTTACAGTCTTCAATTTCTTCATCCCAATCAGCATCTTCGGCGTATTCGTATTTATTGGTCGGAATGGTTTTCGAATATAAATTCGATCCCGGTTTTTCCATATCAATAACGTTGGGCCAGATTTTGATAGTCGGTTATTTAACTATCAAAATAAACAACCATAAAATAAAATGGATTCATTGGTTTAGAACACAGCATCACTTGGCCAATAAGATAACATAATATTCTCAAATCATTTTATTCCTTTTCCTTATGGCATCTAATTATGTATATTTCTAAACACTTCAACTAATGTTTCACTGCTATTTTCTCAAAATCAATTACTTCTTACGTCTTCCTTATTACAATTAATACCATCCTTCGATAATCCTGAAGTCGTTCAAGTTGGGGTATTTTAATTACCTCTCAGACCTTGATCAACAACACTCTTATCTTAAGATAAATATGAATTGTAATTCATAATCTCATATTCATTCCGATATCAGCAATTTCCGTTTCACTATTTCATTTAACATATGGGTTTTTATAAATCTTCTCATCTTGGAAATCTTCTTTTCAAATATATCACTAATATATTGATTTAGTAAATGATAAATAAAATATCCATATTTAAACTTTAACTTCTTTAAATCATTATAAATCCCATTACTCGATCCTTTTCTCTATTCAATTACAAGAATCCATTTATTCCTTCTGGGAAATCTTATTTCAAACTCGCTCATTTCACTTAATGCCATTATAAAGTAGCGTTAAACTAAAATTAACGTTTTAACTTTCGATCCCTCTTTATATACTTGTTTGCACAACTTTGGTTTAATACAAACCCCTTTCGCCTCGATTTCCCTTCTTAGTTCAAACAGTTATCTTAGGCTTATCGCCTTTTCTTAGAAATCTCTTTTATTACTTAATTTACCAAATCTGGTTTAGAATATAAAGCCGTTCACTCTTCTTTTGAAATCTAATCATAATTCATTATAACTACGATTACTTAAATAAACAATTAACTTAATCGTTAACTTGGATAAATATCCAATTTCCTTTTTCTTATTAAGCCAAACACCCTTTGCTAAAGTCATTTTATTTGATAAATCTGCTCAAATTTATTTAACTTAGTAATCAACTGTCGCTATAACAATTGGCTTGGTCGACTTTAACATAAGATAAATTTGTTGATCAATTCTACTCATCTTTTCATTTAAACTAATAAATAATATTATTAATTTAAATAATCCATTTCAAAATAATCTTACTTTAAGTGTTACTTTAGAACAATTAATAATCGTTTCACACTTGCTTACAAATCTTCTTAATACAAGAATTAGCTCTATAAAAGATAAAGCACGTGCTTCGCACACGGTCCATTTTGGTGTTAAAATAGTGATTTTTGGTTAAACCAACAATATACAAATAGAATTGGGTTATTTCTTTTATTTGTAAACTCCATTTAAAAATAATATATTTAAAAAAAATCTATATTCAATTATAGAATAATTACATAACTTCATTTTCACCGATTCACCTGTCGGTAAATCAATCTTTATAAAACAGTTTTTATTTTGGCCATCTGCTATAAATTCCTCAACCAATATCGCACATCGGTTAATAACCGAATAAATGTTGAATTTAGATTCAACAAACAACCACCAAGCCAATAATCCAATTATGTCGGTTAAACAATTCATGAAATAATCATATGCAAACAAACAATCAGTTCAACTGATAGCGGTCAACTAAAATAATCATTCAGGCATCCAATTCAATTAAATACGTTTATATTGTTATAACGTAACCATCAAGGTACGTTACCTTGTTTGGAAAAATCATCGTTAAAAATAACGATGCCATTTTATTTTAATTAAACAACGTTTAATTTAAATAGTATAGCGAATAACCAAACAACCATTAAATCAACCAAATAAACTAGCAAACATAGCACACAAGCAATAAACCCAATTTATAAAAATAATAAATAGGGTAACTGAGTGATTTTAACTCACCTTGGTTCATTCGTTGAAGCGGTTCCACACCATGCTCCACATCCATACATTGTTCTTTCTCTTTTCATTTTCTTCTTTTTCCTCTTTTTTTTTTTTTTTAAACAAAAGCCCATTCGTCCTTCTCAGCCCATACTTTCTTTTTCTAACCAAAGCATACTGGTCGATGTCCCCATGCAGCAAAGCACGTCTTCCCCATCCTCCCTTAAGAGTTTGCCAACACTTTACGTTGTGTGTTTCTTTTTTTGTCTTTTTTTTTTTTTTTTTAAAAGCCCTGCAGGACCATGCACGAACTCAGACCATCCGTATTGGCTCCATCCCCATCAAAATGAACGAACCCAAACTGCAGAAGGACCCCTTCTTCCCAACTGTTTCGGTCATCTTCATCTTTTTTTTTTTTTTTTTAGTTTCTTTGTAAAGGCCAAAAGCCTGTCACCCCTCAAAACTGACTCACGCTACAGCCTGTCCTCCAAAATTTGCAACTCAGCTTCCAGTAGAAACTCTTCCCATGCACTGATCCCCTACCTCTCATCGTCACTAAGCAGTCATCACACGCACCGTACACTTCTCCATCCAAGAGCAACCACCGAGCACAACGTCCGCCTCTGCTCTTGCCTGCAGTACCTCTACACTCACGCACAACTTCACTGGAACACAAAACCTTTCCCTCACATAATCACATTGATAGTTCGGCAGAATGGGCAAGGGGATTTTATAGTTTAAAAATGATGGTATTTTGTTTCCACTTTGTTTGCAGAGGGAAAGGATGTAGAGAAAGGAGGACATACTTGAGCTATATATATAGGTAAGCAAAGCTCAAGATAAGCACCATGTCTCACTCACTAGTACCCAATAGCTCTGCATAGACATTGTGTCTTCACGTCAAAGGCTGCATGTTGATTTGAAACGGGGATCTGTATAATAATTTATAGGCCTCTTTGTTGGTAGGTTAGCATAGATATTTCACTTCAGTCCGTACGCTATATTTTAGATTAGTGTTTACGTTTTCCTACTTGATTTGATTTTAATATAGCTGTGCATGTCCGGGGTAAGCTGTTTGATAGCCCACATGAATTTTCTAGGGTCTGCGTTTAGGTTGATAGGTTGGTCTCCGAAAGTACATACAAAGGAAATATATATATTTGTTATTGTTTCACTTGCGTGTATATATGGCTGCGTTCATTAAGTTGACGAGCCTCTTGCATGTGAAAATCTTAAGCTGGGCATGTGCATTTGTCATATCCTTATGTTGCGCGTACAGGGCTTTAGGGTAGACTAGTATTCGAAATGAAAACATGTAGTGGCGGTGCTATTTGGAGGAGGTAAATTTAGAGTAGGAATATGTATTCACTTAAGGCTTAAAGAGTTTATATTATGCTTTATGTCATTAATTTGATTTTTATGTGTACCGTGTTACATAAAATTACGTGCATATCCGAGCTGCCATCGACAGACATAAGGATACGGTCGTATCGAGCGATGTGCCATGATCCCAAAAATATAATAATATCGGTAGTTTAACTTCTATTGTGAAACCCCAAAATATTGATATAGGGTGTAAAATACTCCGAATAAAAAGTTGTTTATTTAATTAATTAAAAATTACAGTAAAATTCTAAAAATTAAATTATACTTACGTCTCAAAAGAACCTTGTCTAAATTTGAATCCAGTATGCAGTTATTTCAAATAAACTGTTACAGTCGATGAACGATTCTATAGCGACTATTTTAAATTTTGATTAGGCCATATCTCACAATATACACGATGAAATCTCGATTTTTCTGCTTCACTAGAAAATTATTATCAATTAGATTCAGACACTTCTTGTTTCGACGAAATCCGACTTAACATGGATTCAGTATAATCAATTGAAGTTGAAATTCAATTTTACGAACTACCGCGCAGTTTCGAGTTCGTTTTATATTAAATATAAATGTAAACGTTTATTCTTCGTTTTATAATTGAATCCAATATTAAATCTATTCATATTTCCAAATAAATATTTAAACCAATTTAAATATTCGAATTCAAATAACTGGAAAACCCGGGTCGTTACAATATGATACCGAAACATATTACATACATGTATATATGTTTTTAAATAGATTATAAGTAGCAAAATCGAATTTTCATATAAAATCTGAGTTTGAATTGTATGAACCAATGATCAACTAAGTGAGTAAACCCCTCTCTGTTTATTTATTTGATAAATATATATTTATAGGCATACTTAAAACTGCCATACATTTGTAGCCCCTTTTAATTTTATTGCTCCAGGCTATATGTTTAATTTAATTTCTTTTCTTGACCCTCTACAATGGTTAACTCGAATATATGTATGGATTACTTTGCATATACATATTAATCTTTGTTTTTTCCTTTTTTACCCTTTTGATGCTTGGTTCATTGTCATGCTATGAACTATTGTGTTGGGGCCATACTTGTTTACTGAAACCATTTTTAAATTGTTGTGCTGAAACCATTTGTTCATCGAAACAAAAATGCTGAACCCATTTGTGTACTTAATTAAATGAAACAGCTGAAATAATTTGTTTACTGAAATTTGCCAAGTTGAACCCTTCTATAATTGATAAAGGTTTGGGAATCATGCATGTTTATTTTTCTTCATTCATTTACTACCAAACTCATGAATAGTGGACTGACAATTGATTTTCATTCTAAAGTTAACTTCATGAGTTGAGAATTGGTTGATATATTCAAGTGGAACCTGTTGCGCTTGTTATTCAGAATACTCATGAATCACTTGTACTTAATTATTTGGGCTTCATTTACTATTGCAAACTGGAAGACACCTTAATACCAATGTACTTGTTGTAGTTTTCCCTGAAAAGAAATATAAATAATCGTTTATAGAGCCATTGTTGCATTATACACTTTGATCCAGACTGCCACTATAGCTGAACCATTGTTTGCACATATGTACTATCATCCTATCTTCGATTTTGGGATGCTGAGGCAATACGTGTGCGTGTACATATACCCGCATGTGTATATGCAAGCTCCATAAATCTTGTGAGCTATAATCTCCTATTCGGTCTGGGATGTTGAGGCGGTGTACGCATATATATATAAAAATATACGTATACACTCGCAAGCTCTCGAGACCGGTCGTCCCTAGAGATAGAACTGATGTGAACGTTTATCGCGACCATTTATTATATAGGACAATCGATGCTAGGATTAACTGTTATATTTCAGTTTATATTGAAGTCGATTTACTTGAACTATGATGTAACAACCCGGAAAATTCTGAGCCAATTTAAAAATTTTATTTTGGCAATTTTGATGAAATTTTGAATATTTAAAATGAATTATTTTAAATAATAACGACGAGAAATTATTTTGAATAGAATTAGAAGTATATATTTCTATAGATCGACGTTAGAATATAAATATTTATTTTTAATTATAAAAGGAATTGAAAATGGCGCGGTAGTTTGAAATTTCGATTTCGAGTTTCAAATGAATGTACATGATTCAAAATAAACCGGATTTTAGCGAAACCAAAAATATTAGAATCTATTAGAGAATATCTTTCCAATGAATCCGAAAAATCAAAATTTCATAGCGGGAATAAGAAGTTATGTCCAGTTGAAAATTCAGAAAAGTCACCGTGGAATTCTGACCTTTAAAAATGGAAATTTTACAAACGACCTCTGTTTTGGACGAAACCACTTTTGTTGGATCCGAGATGTCAAATTATTGTTAGATTCCAATTTGCATAATTTTCTGAATCAATATGTGAGCGTGGCGAAGTTAAACGTGTTTTAACAGTTTCAGTCAATTTCGATCGACCAGAAAATGGCCATTTTTCAAACGGTCTCAGAATTAGATGAAATTAGTTTTGTTAGGACCGTATCGTCAATACGAAGCTAGAAAATATTTTTTGGGAATTTTTAGAGTTCGTATATGGCCCTGGTAAATTGAAATAAGCATTCAAATTCAATATATAGATTTATATTTTGATTTTTACGGAAACTAGTCGAAAAAGCCGAACTGGCTTACGATACATATCCCATTGTGTTCGGAATGGGGGTAATTAGCTAGAGGCGATAGTCGGTGGGTTCGATTTCGAGTTTGAAACAAAAAGTTGCTTTATGGGAATTTAAAATAATAAAATTAAATAATATAATATAGCCCCCTCCTTTCTTTTCTCAGTCAAACTCGATTAGAAATAAAAAAAGGGACCCGATGACCAAAACCCGTCGCCCCCTCTGCGAAGACCGCCACCGACGTGCGCTCCACCGTCGGTCACCACCAGCGCCCCCTCCTTCCCTTTCCTCTCTCCTCTCACCCAATGCGTACCACAGCCCCCAAATCCACCAAAACCCGTCGCCCCTGACTCCTAACTGCCACTGCAGACCAGCCACCACCCTCCACCGTCTAGCCGCTCCTCCTGCCACCTTCCCCGACCACTTCCGACGCACCATTGCCGGCGTGGGCCCTCCCACAGCATCCAAGATCCGTTTTTTACCCTGAAATGTGAGTTTTCTATTTTTATTCTTTGGGTTAGAATTTTTATTTACATTAAGTTTAGATTTTTATGGTAGAAAGTTTAGACTTTTGTTGTAAGAAGTTTTGATTTTATAAAATGAAAAGGTTGGATTTTTATATGTGAGATTAACGAAGAAAGGTTGAATCTTTACAATGTATGCAACGTTATATAAAAATATAATTTTTATATAGAAAGAAGTATAGTAAAAATATGATTTTTACATATGTAGTAGAGATATAAAAATATGATCTTTATATATAAAAATGTGATTTTTATATAGAGAATGGTGAGAGAAAAATATGATTTTTATTATATGTAGAGATTAAAAATATGATTTTTATATAGTGGAGAATATAAGAATATGATTTTTATATGATAGAATAATAAAAATATAATTTTTATATAGAAGGAAGTGTTGTAAAAATATATGAAGTAGAAATAAAAGTATGATTTTTAGTGTATACATAGCGTCATGAAAATGTGATTTTTTTTATATATATGAAGTAGCATATAAAGATTCGATTTTTAACTATGTAAAGACTCGATTCTTAATTATATAAAGTTTCGGTTTTTAACGTAATAAAAATATAACCTTTATATAGGAAGTAGCGTTGTTAAAAATATAATTTTTAACATATACCGCGTGAAACAGATCTCGTTGGAGACACAATGAAGATATCCTACATATGAAGAGTCGTGGTGAATTGGTTTAGCTAGTCGGTGAGAACTTCTCACTTTAATTCTTGTTTTCTAGCTAAAATTATATATTAGGATGCAGCGGTGCTCACCCGACACCCGTCGTCCACAGACCATGGACGACTTGTTTGATTTTGTTGTGTGGTGAAAATTGATTGTGATGTGGAATGAACGGAAACATATTCATGTGTTGAAATAAATTATTTATTGTTAAAAATATAATTTTTAACGTGAATGTGAATAAATAAATATTCATTTACAAATCAGACGATTTGTTTATGTACACCCATTTGAAGGATATTGATTGGGACGATAAATTTTACACGTCGCCCAACTGCACAAATAATATTCAATGTTTGTGGATTGAAACCCCACACGGGTGTTGGGATGATATTTGACGTACACTAATCCCAATTGTTTAGTGGTATGTTGATCATTTGATTGACAGACCGTGTAAGCGTTAATTAGTTATATTTAATGCTTATGCAGTTGTGTGGTGCACTCTGGATGATGGTTGATTATTTATCGTTGCTATTATATACATGTGTTGTATGGAATCCATATAATTAACATTATATAGTCATTGAGTGGGTCTCATTCCAATTTAGAAAATAAATTATATTCATGTGTTGAATAAACAAAATAGTCATGTGTTGACAATACTCATGTGTTGAGAATATTCATGTGTTGAAACCATTCATGTGTTGAAACCATTCATGTGTTGAAAATATTCATGTGTTGAAACGATTCATGTGTTGAACAAAATATTTATACAATAAAATTCACATTTTTATTGTAAGTAAGAATAAATAAATATTCATGTGTTGAATAAAGTCTATATTCATGTGTTGAAGAAAATATTCATTTGTTGAATAGAATAATGTAGTTATTGAAATATATAAAGCCGTGTTAATTAGATTTGCGCCATTTTGACGCGAACGATATTTATATCGATTATATTCGTTTTTATAATGAATATAGAAAAGGAAGTGATTTCAAAATATAATGTTTTGAAAATATTATCATTTATATATTAATGATATGGAATATTCAATTTTGATTTAAAATTGAATATGAAGTTGAAATTGTTTTTAAAACGAATTTGAAACGATTTATAAAATACATTTAGAATTTAAATCAATGAAATATATATAATATATATATTGTATATATAATGGCCTGAATAGAACGCGCCGCGGCAGTTCGCGAATTTCGACCATTGGCTTCGAACGGACATTACGGGAGATCCGACCGTCAGATTCTCCTAAAACCGGAACTGTTGGGTTCGTATCGAAAAGAGATTTCTAACGAATATTAGAAATTTGAAATCTAACGGTTGTATTTGGAATTATGTCCAAATCAAATTTGGAAAAGGTCGCTGTAAGTGCAGTTCGACGACCGTTATTGGAAATCGACTGAACGGGCCTTGATAAAATTATTAAAAATATTAATAATTTGTATAAAATCATAATAAATGATTTAGAAAGAATTGGGGTGAAAAATCCCATATTTAAAAAGGATAAATATTTATTTTTATCGAAATGAACTAGTTATGAACTAGAATTATAATCCAATATTTTTGAATAAATAAATTGGATTTGAAGTGGTTTTAAAAATAATAAGAATTTCCAATATACGAATTGGAATGGATTTGAATTGAAATTATCTTCGGAATATTTCGATGTTGGATTTCGTGATTATACATATATGGTTGTGGAAATTTGAAAGATATATTTATATCGTTATTTCCAATACGATATTTGTTGGATTCAAAATTTGATATTGAATATAAGCCGATATATTTTCTATTCAGAGCCTTGTATTTAATATCAAATGGGATTTTGGGTTCGTCGTGAATGGTGTCTTAAATAACACTGTTCTCAAACCCAGTTTAGAAAAGAATAAATCTTTTAATTAAGATTTAGTGAAATTGTCCATTTAATTAGTATTTAATTGGAATTGAATTTAGATTGGTTTTTGGGTTTATCGTGAGCGGTGTTTTGAATAACACCTGTTCTTTAACCCGATTAACAATGGAAAGTGATTTTGGGTTTATCGTGAACCGTGTTTTAGATGACATTGGTTCTTTAACCCAGTTAAAGACAGGATATTTATTTTTGGGAAGATTAAAACTAAGTGAAGTTTTAATGAATCTTTAATTAGATTAAAGTGATCGAGAATGGAGTATCACCAGTTTTGCTCCAAGCGATAGTTAAATCTTTAATTAGATTTGAACGTGTAATGGTAATTAATATTTACTGATAACACCGTGGTGTTAGATATGGAGTATTACCAGTTTTGCTCCATGGGATGAATAGGTTGGGATTGGGAAATAAAATAAATGATTACTTCGGTGTGGTTCGCTAATCCCGACTAGTTTGGAAAACCTTAACATGGGTTGATTTGATATCAAAAGGAAGATTAAAGATTAAATTTAAAAGAATTTATCTTTGATAAAATTAATGGGAACCTTTCCCTAAGATTGTGAATATTTGAATAAAAGAATATTCTGAATTGGAATGAGGCGTATGTTGTGTTCGTGTAACACTTGTTTATTATATACGTGGGTTATTTGGAAAGGCCGGGTTTATATCCATTCTGAATAACTGATTCGACGATAAGTCGAAGATGAAGACGGTGGTTGAAGACCGGAGGTCTTCACATCGTTTGGATGATTACTGATGATCTTGATTGGGCTGTACACCCAAGAGGAGGGAATCAGTTGGTGATCATCCAGACATACTTAGAGATTGATGGATATGCGATGAATAAGGTTCCTCCGATTTCGTTTAGACCCAGAATGAACTTGTAAATGGACTGTGTGTCTGACATTGGATTTTATTCTGTGTGATTAATTTCAATTAAATATATATCTGTTTAGCGGTGGAGAATTTATTCTCTTGCTTAACGCCCTTCTTTGAGAATATATCTGTGATTGATTTCAATTAAATTTAGTTTTGTTAGGACCGTATCGTCAAAACATAGCTAGTTTTATTTTTTGAGAATTTTTAGAGTTAGTATGCTGCCTCGGTAAATTAAAATGTACGTTTAAATTCAATATATATTGATTTATATTTTAGTTTTAACAAAAACTGATCAAAACAGTAGAATTGGCTTGCAAAACATATAGATTGTGTTCGGAATGGGGTATTTAGCTACAGTAGTTGGGTTTGATTTAGGGTTCGGAGCGTTTAACTTCAATTTTTGGAAATAAGAGAATTAAATTAAAATAATTACCCTTCAATTCCCCAAAATCCTAACCACCCGTCTGTTTTCATCAGCTGCCACAAACCGATCGAAGGCCAGAAAAGCTCCAAATTAAATCTCCAAATCGCGCTCAAATTAAACCGAATTAAAGGAGGAAATCAAAATGAAAACTGAAGAGAATCTCAAGGGCTTTTAATCCATAGTAGGTTTATCGAATATCTTTTCTTGAGGGGTTTGATTTTTGGCCCTAAACAGCCAACATTGGAGCTTGATTTTCTGGTTCTACCATGGTGCGAGCTCACCATGACTTCAGGTAGAGATGCGTGGCCTATAGGGCGACGACGTGAGGTGGTTGGATCGAGATCTGGGTGTCTCGTGTGGCGTGCGTCAGGGGAGGAAGGTTTTGAAAGAAATGGGTTTTCTGAGTTCAACGGGGAAGAAAGGGCTTAAGGCTTTAATGATGTAATTATTTTATTTAATTATAGTTAATTATTTTAATTAATGAAAAATGTTTGTAATCTTGTAACTATTTCATACGAGGTCCAAATCCGACCATTTCAGTTGCATTGGACTCGTATCAACGAACTCTATACAATGGAACTGACTCGATCGAAAACGAAGCACGTTAGAATTTCAGGCAAAATCTAATACAAACAGAACTGAAATTCAGAAATAAAAGAATGGCGTAGTGGAAATGAAGGTGAGAACTCTCTTTCACTCAAATTATTTTACAGTTAAAAATATTTTAGGTTGCAAATGGGGCTCAGTAGCCCCAGGCACTATATATTGTACAAACCAGAGTTGTTTGTTTGGATTGTATTGTGGAAATTTGGATTGTGATTGTAGAATTGATTGTGATTGATATGTATGGCGCGAGCCAGTATCAAGAAAGGGGTAATGCTAGACATTACTCCGGTTTAAATATCGCGCCATTATAATGCCGAAATTTTCTAAAATAAAATATTTATTTATTAAAATTATAATTTTTAATGTGTATATGAACTGTATAAAATATTCATGTGTTGAATAAAATATTTATTCATTAAAAATATATTTTTTAATGTGTATATGAACTATATGAAATATTCATGTGTTGAATAAAATATTTAGTAATTAAAAATATCATTTTTTTCGAATGTATGAACTATAAAAAATAGTCAAGTGTTGAAATAAATATTTTATCGATAAAAATATAATTTGTAACGTATATATGAAGGACATAAAATTCTCTTGAAATGAAAATAAATATTCTTTTACAAATCAGACAATTTGTTTATGTACACCCATTTGACTGACATTAATTGGGACGATAAATTTTACATATCACCCAACTACACAAATAATATTCAGTATTTGTTGGTTGAAACTCCACACAGTTATTGTTATGATATTTGACATACACTAATCCCAATTGTTTAGTTGTATGTCAACGATTGGTTGACAGACTGTTGTAAGCGTTAATTATTTATATTTAATGCTTATGCAGTTGTGTAATGCACTCTAGGTGACGGTTGATTGTGTATCATTATTGTTGTGTACATGTGTGCATGAAATCCATATAAATAACATTATATGGTAATTGACTGTGTCTGATTTCAATTCAGAATGAACGAATATTTTGAAATAAGGAAAATTTTTAAAATAACAAATATTTTAAAAATAATATTCAGTAAAGGATTAAAATATGATTTTGATGTCTGATTTGGGAGTGGACATGAAAATATTGAAATGTGTGAAGTTGTGTCGATTAGATTTGCGCTATTTTGACGTGAACGATATTTATATCGATTTTATTAATTTTTATAATGAATATCGAAAAGGAAACTATTTCAAAATCGCATGTTTTGAAAATATTATCATTTAAATATTATAATGATAAGGAATATTCAATTTTGATTTAAAATTGAAATGAAAGTGGGAATATATTTAAAACGAATTTATAAACGATTTATAAAATACGTTTTAAATGGAAATCGACGAAATATATATATTATATGTATATTTAATGGCCTGAATAGAACGCGTCGCGCCGCGCCCGTTCGTGAATTTCGACCATTTACTTCGAATTGATATTACGGGAGATCCAATCATTGGATTCTCCTAATCCAAAACTGTTGGGTTCGTATCGAAAAGAGCTTTCCAAACAACAATAGAGATTTGAAATCTAACGGTTAGATTTGGAATTATGTCCAAATCAAATTTGGAAAAGGTCTCTGTAAATGTAGTTCGATGACCATTTATGGAAATTGACTGTATGGGCCTAGATAAAATTATTAAAAATATTAATAATTTGTGTAAAATCATAATAAATTATTTGGAAAGAATTTGGATGAAAAATTCCATGTTTGTAAAGATAAAAATATATTTTTATCAAAATGAACTGGTTACTAACTAGATTTGAAATCCAATAATTTTTAAATAAATAAATTGGATTTGTAAAGGGTTCTTAATATAAATAGAAATTTCTAATCTATAAATTGGAATGGATTTGAATAGAAATCATCTTCGGGAGATTTCGATATTAGATTCCGTGACTATACGGATATTGTGGAGGAATTTGGAAGATAGATATATGTCGTTATTCCCCATTTGATATGTGTTGGTTTCAGAATTTGATATTGAATATAAGCCGATATTATTTCTATTCAGAGCCTTATATTTAATATCGAATTGGATTTCGGGTTTGTCGTGAATGGTGTCTTCAGTAACACTGTTCTTAAACCCCATGTGAAAAGAATAAATCTTTAATTAAGATTATTAGAGTTTTCAGTTATATCTAGTAATTGGAATAAAATGGAATGTGAATTGGGTTTATTGTGAACGGTGTTTTTAACGACATTCGTTCTTTAACCCGATTAACAGTGAAATGTGATTTGGAATTTATAAATCTCTTTATTAAGATTTAATGGAAATTTTCCAAAGTAAAGTTTTCCAATTTAATAAAATAAATTGGAATCTAATGGAATTCGATTTGATAATAATCAAAGTGAACTTCTGTGGAGGAAGATTGTTATTATATATGGAATTTAAAAGGCTTTGCCGTTATTCCATTTATATTATTGGTTGGATATGGAAGTTTATATCGATTATATATATTGAACTGTTTTCCGTGAAGATTCCATAATTAATGGAATGTGATTTTGGGTTTATCGTGAACTGTGTTTTAAATGACACTGGTTCTTTAACCCAGTTAGAGGCAGGATTATTTCCTAAATTTGAATAATCATTACATAATGATTTTTGGGAGATTAAAACTAAGTGGAGTTTTAATGAATCTTTAATTAGATTGAAATGTGAATGTGATAATTTAAATTATCAAATTCGGGAAATGATGGAGAATGGAGTATCACCAATTTTACTACAGGCGATAGTTAAATCTTTAATTAGATTTGGACGTGAAATGGTAATTAATTTTACCGATAACACCGTGGTGTTAGATATGGAGTGCTACCAGTTTTGCTTCATGGGATGAACAGGTTGGGATTGGGAAATAAAATAAATGATTACTTCGGTAAGGTTTGCTAATCCCGACTAGTTTGGAAAACCTTAATTTGGTTTAAAATTGTGAAAAGAATATTTGAATAAAAGAATATTCTGGATTGAAGTGAGTCGTATGTTTTTATAGCACTTGTTTGTAAGATACGCGAGATATTCAGAAAGTCCGGGTTTATCCCGTTCTGAATAATTGATACGACGATAAGTCGACGATGAAGACGGTGATTGAAGATTGGAGATCTTCACATTGTCTGGATGATTACTGATATCTTGATTGGGCTGACACCTGAGACAAGGTAATAAGTGGTGATCGTCCAGACGTACTTGGAGATCGACATGTTATGCGAGGACCTCTCTCTTGTATTGGACATATGAGATGAGGAATAAGGTGCGTCCGGTTTCGTTCAGTCCTAGAACGAACTTGGAAATGGATGGTATGTCTGACATTGTATTCCTTTATACTGTATTCGTTGATCTCTGCTAAATATATATCTATTTGGTGGCGGAGAATTTATTCTCTTTCTTAACACCCTTCTCTGAGACGTACGAGCTTAGAGGTTATATGTTGGTGGAAATCAATTGTACGGTATTGTGTGACAGTGTGGCATGCTGAGTGGCATGTGATTAAGGATTTTTTTGAAAAGTAGGGCCTTCTGGTTGATGATCAAAGCATGGCTTTGGTAACGACCTGGAAAATCAGAGCCAATTTATAATTTGGCTATTTTAATGAATAACAAGTTAGAAATAGCGCGGAAATTGAAAATTTGAATTGAACTTTGACTGAATGTGCAAGATACAAAATAAACCGGATTTTAGTGAAACCAAAAATATTTAAATTTGTTTAAAAATATCTTTCTAACGAATCTGAAAAACCGAAATTTCATAGCGAGAATCAAAAGTTATTGCCAGTTGAATATTCAGAATGGTCGCTATGGAATAAATATAGCCCGTAAAAATAGACGTTTTGCAAATGACCTCCGTTTTCGATGAAACCACTTTGGTTGGATACGGAATGTCAAATTATTGCTAGGTTTCAAATTCTATAATTTTTCGAATTAATACGTGAGCGTGGCAAAGGAAAACGCGTTTGGGAATTTAAGTTTGAATTGGATCGACCAGAAAAAGTCCATTTTTCAAACGGTCTCCAAATTTGGCAAAATTAATTTTGGAGGGACTGTATCGTCCAAACATAGCCAGATTTAATTTTCTGGAATTTTTGAAATAAGTATGTGGCCTCGGCAAATTAAAATGTACGTTCAAAACTCAAATTTTTTTAGCATAGTTCAAATCTAAAATTGAATGTTTTATATTTTAATTTGAGGAATAACTGACTGAAACAGTTGAATGTGCTTATAAAACATATTCCATTGTGTCCGGAATGGGGGTATTTAGCTAGGGGCGACAGTCGTTGTGTTTGAATTGTGGTTCGTATTGACAAGGGGGTATTTTTGGAATTAAATTAATTAAATAAATTATAAAATACATAGCCAATTAAATTCCATCGTTCACAACCGCTCAGACCCGACACCCCCCTCACGAACGATAGAAATAGCTCACTACCTTCTCTCCTCCGTTTCTTCTAATCGGCTCAATAAAATCGAGAGCTCCTATTGAGGATATTGAAGAGCATCACAAGAGCTTCAAATCCATGCAAGAGTTGTATTTTTTCGTTGCCTGAATAGCTCGGATCGAAGCCCTGAAGGCCGCGACTTCAACTCGCCGCCGAGCCACCCCTGTAGCGTCAATTTCGACGCAATCACCGTGCGCGGAAAGCCCTCTCCTTCCTCTTCAACGTTGTACCCTCTGATCGACGCAATGCTACGCGGATTGCGCGCAAAACTAAAACCTAGTTTTGAACACTTCAGAAAGGTATACGGTTTATTTTAATTAAACTGTTTTTAATAGTTCTAAGCATTGCGAATGGTGATTTTAGAATAAAAATCATATCTTTATCATACGACAACGAAATTCGATGAAACAGGAGACATTGGACTCGTGTGGACGTATTCTACATTCTAGAAGAGACCGAAGAATTTTTAGAGCTCGCTACAATTTTAGGCGAAGCCGAAAGCAAGGTGAGATTTCTGAATTCAATTAAATTTAGAAATAAAATATATTAGGTTGTAGACAGAGTTTTGAAACTCCCGACACCGTCGTCCATAAACCATGGATGACTTGTTTGAGTTGTAATGTGAAATTTGGTTGATATTGCGAAGGGTTGATTATGGTTGATTGTGGCTGGAACGAAATTGGAATTGTTTATGGAAAAATTCAATTTGATATGAAAATGATAGAAATGTTTAGATCATTAGGATAAGCCCCTTAGGGAATGCCATGAGGCCTAAGGTAGTGCGAGTAGCCGTACTCGGGATGGTGCCGGTTTTAAATCCTCAACCGTTATGCTGCTGAAATTTTCTGAAATATTCATGTGTTTGAATTTTATTTATGTATTGAAATATATTCATGTGTTGAATAAATTGTTTGAACAATAAAATTAACATTTTTATTGTGTATATGAATCGCTAGATATATTCATATGATGAATAAATTGTTTGAACGATAAACATCACATTTTTATCATGTAAATGAAGTGTTAAAAATATTCATATGTTGAATAAAGGATTTGAACGATAAAAATCACATTTTTATCAAATATACGAAGTGTTAAATATATTAATGTGTTGAATAAATTCATTGAACAATAAAAATAATATTTTTATCAAGTATATGAACCATTAAAAATATTCGAGTATTGAATAAATGGTTTGAACAATAAAATTAACATTTTTATTGTATGGATAAGTCGCTAAAAATATTCATGTGTTGAAATAAATATGTGTGAGTTAAAAATATTATTTTAACCCGTATATGAAGTGAAAATGGTTTGGAAATCGAAGAAAAACAGGGTTAGAATGAATTATATATACATATATATATTAAAATAAAACGAATAACGACGTTGTAGTTCACGTTTTGGAATCGTAATTTTAAATGATTAAACCGAGAGATCCGACCATCGGATTTTCCCAAAATTGGAACCGTTAGGCCCGCTTTGAAAAAAATCTTTCCAATGATACAAAATTTGTAAAGATCCAATGGTTAGATTGTGTGGAATGTTTAATTCAAATCTGGATAAAAACAGTGCTGGAATGAATTATATATATATATATATATATATATATATATATATAAATTAAAATAAAACGAATAACGACGCTGTAGTTCGCGTTTTGGAATTGTAACTTTAAATGATTACACCCAGAGATCCGACCATCGGATTTTCCCTAAACTGGAACCGTTGGGTCCGCTTTGAAAAGATCTTTCCAATGATATAAAATTTGTAAAGAACCAACGGTTAGATTTTTAGTTACGAGTAAATAAAATCTTAAGAAAAACAGCGCCAGGGCCGCATTATGGCCTGAAGCGTCTTTTAAATAAAATGAGTTATTTTTGAATAAATAAAAATAGCGAAAAATCTTTATAAAATATTATAAACGATTTGAAATGGAAATAAACCGAATTTACTTGGTTTATTGGATATTTGATGGTTGAATGTTTTTGACATGAAAATTATATTAATGAATTGAATTATGGATGTCAAATAATTTAACCATGGAAAGAATTGATTTAAAATTCTATATATACGTAAATTATTTGAAAAGCCGAGTTAATTCTCATTTCAAATAATTAGTCGATGATTAGAAGTCAAAGATATGTAGATGGTGCAAGACCGATGATCTTCACATCGAATGGATGGCTACTGATGCCTTTGATGGGAGTCGTTGCCCTGAAGGGGTTACAGTGGTGGTTGTCCGGACGTACTTGTTGATTGTTCGGATGTGTTAGGGCCTCTCTCATGTATTGGACATACGGGACGAGGAATAAGGTGCCTCCGGTTTCGTTCAGACCCAGAACGAACTTTTGAATAAACTGTGTGTCTGACATTGGATTTCATTCTGTGTGATTGATAGACATCAGTTGCATGCCTTGAATTTCCTGTGTGACATGCTGAGATGCAAATGATCAAGGATTTTGTTGAAAAGCAGAGTCTTGTGGTTGATTATCAAAGCACGGCTTTAATATAGCTAGCTTTGTGTATAGCGTTAATTCGCGAGCCTCACACCCCGGTATGAACCAGAAATGGAAGAAGATCTCAGGGAGGGCATGCGTTTCCTTCTAGCTAGGAGTGATGTTAGGGTTTTGCAAGCCCTGATGTTTTACTTATGTGGATGATGGAAAGCAAGGCGCCTCGGTTATATCGGTCTCTGCGGAGCCGATGGATGGTTTGGTCGATATATGACCAGTTTACGCCCCATGGGGCGGGGAAACGTATTGTTCAGGCATTTTAATCCACTTCGTGTGGACCGGTTCTGATGATCCAAGGGACCACCAGTGTCTGGGTCCTGAGACATGGGCTAGATTGTCTCGAAGTCGGTAAGGACGATCCCTTGCCTTGGTTCATGGTGGAAATCCAACTTCCAATACGACATGTGCGGTTTTGATTGTAAAACTAGTATGGCGACATAGTAGTATGGGGTACTATACCGTCTATGATTGAAATTGTTTTTGAAACATATATGCACTAGTAATAATATCAAATGATTTTGTTTTATACGTATCAAGCATATTTTGGCCATTATAAGGTAAAACTCTATCCTCCGACTTGCGTTGCATTGTGTGATGGGAATTGAGTCTTATAATGGCTTCATTTCTGTAAAAAGCATTGCGATGTTCAAATGATTTATTTGTTTTAAGCACCGTTAATCCAATGGAGTAAACCCGTTCTGCGTTAGCGGCGTGGTCCTGTGATTGGCCTTATTTTAAAATTAGTTAAGTAGATTTCTCATACCAGTCCCATGACTGACTCGTAGTTTGTTTCACTTTGCAAACTCAGGTACCCCTATTTCTACACGGGCAGCCTTGTGTTCAGGTTTTAGCAGGCTCATTCTGGATAGCTATGGAGCTGAAGATGGATTCTATCATTTCTATTTTGTTGTTCAGACTTTGTTATGTATATTATGTTTGATTCCGCTGCAGACATTTTATATAAGATAAAACCGTATTCTGTACTAAGTATGATCCTGTTATACTGTGTAACTCTGATGATTATATTTGTTCTAGTGTGATTTATTGTACATTATCTGGTGTAATGATATATTTCTGTTCTACTGTTATTGTTTATGTGTTATATTCCAAAGATTATCCTTACTTCCGTAGCACGGGAGTTCAGGGTCATCACATCTGGTATCGGAGCTTTAGTTAATCTTAGTTCTGGAATACAACATATTAATGAACTCGTCAGAAATAGAATTAGAAGTATTCTAAGACGAATAACTCATTCAGATAGGATCGGTAATATCCTAGAATGAGTTTAGCAAAATAGAATACACCCCAATAGATGCATATACATTTAAATATATGTCTCTATGCTTTACAATTTCTTATCTGTTGGCCTGGTTCTTTGTCTGATATTTGCAAACATAGTAGAAAATGAGTGGCAGAAGCAGAAGGAGTAATTTTATGGTTCAACAATCTAATGAGCCAATCGTGCTCCCATAGCTAGGATCAGATATAGAAGCTCTATTAAAGAAGTATCGAAATCTGGGTGGAGTACCATTCTTGGGCAAAGAATCTATTATTGAAACTCAAGCATGGATGCGTTCTGTTGAGAGAATTTTAGAGGGTTTAAAGCTGAGGGATGACCAGAAAAGATTACCGGCATCTTGGGCACTCAAAGACGAAGCTTTAATCTAGTGGGAAATGGTTACTAAGGATAATCCAGAAGGTAATATTAACTGGGATAGATTTAAAGAAATTTTCAATGAAAGATTTATTCCTCCAGTAGCAACTGATCGGCTATACAATGAGTTCTACTATATGAAACAAGGAGATATGACCATTCAGGAGTATCAGGATAAATTCAGCAAACTTTCTTGTTTTGCCTCGGAGCTAATTGAAAATCCTTAGAGGAAGAATCTGAGGTTTATTAACGGGCTTCAAAGAAGGTACAAAAATTGCGTAACTGCTCATGTTAAGCTTCCTTTTTCTGAAATGATATACATGGCTTATCACTATGAGGATCTTGACAAGCAAGGCCTTTTGGAGGACGAAGAGGAAGTCAGTTCTAACAACAAGAGAAGTTTGAAACTGATAGCCCCGAGACAAGTACGCAGCCAGAGGCAAGTACGAATTCTGAGTTCAGTAAGAGGCCTAAAGTCAATAGGAAAAAGGTTAAATCTGAGAAAGAACCAGTAACGATTGCCATATGCAATAACTGCAATAAGCAAGGGCATTTGCAAGGGAATTGCAAATCCTCGAAGAAAGGAAGAAAGGTCGGATCAAAATCCAATAAGAAGGTTTGAGAGAGAGCAGGGGATGCCGTAAGTGCCACCAGGCTGGTCATATTGAGAAGAATTGCCAACTATTAAAGAAATCTAAAGTAGTACAGGTAAATGAAGTGGCAGAAGTTCCTGCATCCTCAGCCAGTCAAGTAAGGCCAGATGTTTTGGAAGGAATGCTTACTGTCAAAGATATTCCAGTTAAAGTATTGTTTGATATCGGCGCGTCACGAAGCTTTATTGCAAGTAATGCGGTTAAGAAGCTGGATTTAAAATTGAAAAAGCTAAAACAACCCATCATTGTCCATAATCCGGTTGGGGGTTCCCTCAATCTTAGTTGGATCAGTGGGGTGCCTGTCTCTTTTTCCCGCTATCGGTTCCCTACCATCTCGATCGTCATGAATTTTACCAAAAGTTGATCTTATTTTAGGATTAGATTGGTTAACCAAATACGAAGTTGAGGTTAAATGCACCGAGAGAGTTGTTAAGGCAAAGACTAAATCAGGGAAGTACATAACCATGCCATGTCAAGGTCCAAGTTTGGATAGAACAGACTTTTGGTCAGCTCTTGATGTTTCTCCTGCTTTTATAGAAAATACTCCTACTTCTATAGAAAATATTCCTGCTCCTATAGAAATATTACCGTCGTCAAAAACTATGCAGATGTGTTTGAAGAAGTCAATAGCTTACCTCCGCAAAGAGAGATTGAATCCAGGATTGATTTAACCCCGAATGCCAGACTAGTGGTGCATCCAATTCGGAGAATGACCCTGAAGGAAAAAGAAGAGTTGGGCAACCAAACTCGACAATTGCTGTGGAAGGGTCTGATCAGGCGTAGTTTCTATAATTGGGGAGCTGCAGTGGTATTTGTTCCAAAATCTGACGGTACCCTCAGGCTATGCGTTGATTATCGTGATCTCAATAAGAAGACATTAAAGAATAAATATCCACTGCCGCGTATCGATGATTTATTGGATCGTTTGAAGGGAACTCAAGTATTTTCAAGAATGGACCTAGCTACAGGTTTCCATCAGCTTCGTATTGCCAAAGAGCGTGTTCCTTTGACAGCATTCATAGGTCCAGACTTGTTCTACGAGTGGTTAGTAATGCCGTTCGGCTTATATAACGCTCTAGCTTATTTCGTCGACTTAATGAACAGAGTGTTTCAAGAAGTATTGAATAAATTCATACTGGTTTTCATTGACGACATTCTAATCTTCTCTAAGTCAGAAAGCGAGCATGAAAAACATTTAGAACAAGTGTTAGAGATTCTGAGAAGGAACGTCTTGAAGGCTAAGTTTTCTAAATGTATCTTCTGGCAAGATGAAGTGAAGTTCCTTGGTCACGTCGTATCAAAGGAAGGAATTTATGTAGATCCAAGCAAAATTACAGCAATTCAAGACTGGAAGCAGCCTACTACACCCATTGAAGTCCGAAATTTTCTTGGATTGGCTAGTTATTATCAGAAGTTCATTAAATATTTATCGAAACTATCTAGTCCAATGACACAGCTTACTAAGAAGCATGCCAGATTTAAGTGGACTCCAGAATGTGAGGCAGCTTTCCAAAAACTGAAATTAAGATTGACAACTGCTCCAGTATTAACGATTATCGATGGAAATCAGGATTTGACGGTCTGGACGGATGCTTCTATTGGAGGTTTTTGTGCGGTATAGATGCAAAGAGGCCAAGTAGTCGCTTATACTAGCCGTCAATTGAAGCCGCATGAAAGGAGATATACTACTCTTGATCTTGAGTTGTTAGCTGTCGTGTTTGCTCTGAAAATCTTGAGACATTATCTATTGCGTGAGAAGTTCGAACTATATACCAACCATCAGTCATTAAAGTATTTATTCACCCAGAAAGATCTGAATCCGAGGCAGCAGCGTTGGCTAGAATTTCTCATGGCATATGACCTTTATATTTTGTATACTCCGGGGAAAGCCAATGTTGTGGCTGATGCGCTCAGCATAAAGGATGTGATCATCGCCAATCTTATCATTACGCCTTCGTTGATTGATAAAATATCCATTCTTCAAAAAGACGATAATTTTGTTAAAGAGATTATCAAAAGAATTCATAAGGGCGAAGTCTACAGTTTCCAAGTGGATAGCACGGGAGTTCTGAGATTGAAAGGAAGAATTTGTGTTCCCGACATCCCCGAGCTCAAAGAAGAAGTGTTAGACGAATGTCACAAGTCCAAGCTGAGTATCCATCCAGGGGTTAGTAAAATGTATAATGATCTCAAGCGAACATTCTAGTGGAAGACGATGAAAAGGGACATTTCAATATATGTTAGCAAGTGTTCTACTTGTCAACAAGTCAAAAGCGATCAACGGAAACACGCCGGATTATTGCAACCGTTGGAAATTCCAAATTGGAAGTGGGAACAAATTTCTATGGATTTCATAGATGGCTTGCCCAAAACCAAGAGAGGGAATGACAGTATATGGGTGATCGTAGATCGTTTCATGAAGACTGCCCATTTTATACCTGTCAGATCAAATAGAACCGCTCTGAGTCTGGCATAGATCTATTTCAAAGAAGTTGTTAAACTTCATGGAGTCCCCATCTGCATAGTCAGTGATAGAGACCCGATCTTTGCTAGTAAATTCTGGGATGCATTCCAAGCAGAATTGGGAACAAAACTGAACTTGAGCACCGCTTATCATCCTCAAACAGATGGTCAAACTGAGGGAGTGAACCGCATACTAGAAGATTTATTGCAGGATTGTATTATTGATTTTGGCGGATCATGGGAACACCACTTGCATTTAGCTGAGTTCTCATACAACAACATTTACCAAGTGAGCTTGCAAATGTCACCATTCGAAGCATTGTATGGTAGACCGTGTAGATCTCCTGCATGTTGGGTAGAACCTGGCAATAGACTTGTATTAGGACCTGATATGATTCGCGATGCTTCAGACAAAGTCGGTTTCATTAAGAAACGATTACAAACAGCTTAAAGCCAACAGAAGAGCTATGCAGACTCAAGAAGAAGAGATTTAACATTTGTTGTTGGTGACTATGTGTATTTGAGGGTTTCTCCGATGAGGGGAGTAGTCCGATTTGGCAAAACAGGGAAGTTGGCGCCTAGATTTATTGGTCCATTTCCTATACTTGAATGGATTGGAACTCTCACTTATAGAGTTCAATTACCTGACTGGTTTCCTGGTGTACATGATGTATTCCACATGTGTCATCGTTGAAAGCATGTACATGATCCAGACTTGGTCGTGGAAGAAGTCGCGCAATAAGATTTGAAAATTACTCTAGAATTGGCAGTGAGGAGAGAGCCGGTAATGATTATTGGCAAAGAAACTAAAGAGCTGAGGAACAAGAAGGTTCACTTAGTCAAAGTGCAATGGAGTGGTGATCCTAGAGACTGTACTTGGGAAACTGAAGAGAGCATTAAGCAAGCTTATCCCAATTGCAGAGTGGACATCTCTGATTAACTCTGGTGCAAGTTACATTTACCGTATTTTTCATTTTCGTATTGTTTCCTACTTTACTATTGTTTTCGTTTTGGGATGAGTAGTTTTAACTATATATAATCCGATCTTAGAAAATATGATTTTTAAGTATATATATTTAAAGAAACTATATATTTGAAAAAGTTTAACAATAAATTGATTGCTGGTTGTGTTGTGTGATTGTTAGTTTAACTTATTAATAACATTGGGATAATAAAACCAACATGTGAATGAAAGGTAAATTTAGCCAACTCGATCAAATATTGAACTAGATTGAAATTTTGTTAGAGTTTCCTATATATACATGCATATACATTGAACAGGTAAATGGACTTGCTGTTGAGTAAAGAATTTATTTGCATGCCCGACAAATAGGTAAAACTTAATGAGTTGGATGCACAATTTTATTTATTATACAAACTACCGTGAATGCCATTGGATGCGGAGTGCTGGTTGTTCCGTGTGAGATTATAAACTTCGCCATAAGATAGTAACAATTAATTTTGAACTACACTACATGGAATACTGTGTGAAGATAGCATACTCTATCATATACCACATAAGCACTTGGAGCTTGTGTGACGAGGTTGAAGATTTACCGTACAAGCGAGAGGCTTGTATGGCGATGACTATATTTCAGGTTGAAACGAAGAATGATATGGACTATATAAAATGTAACGGTAAATTACCAGATTAATAAAAACGCCACATGGGTCTGGAGTTGACAATAATCATGTCTTTCTAGTCATTAAGGCACAAAAACTATTTATAGGGTGACGAGAATTTATTCTCTGGATACATGATCTACACACACTCCCTTGTGGACACAAAGTTATATCACTAAAAATATGTGTATGCTTGTTAGGATTTATTGGGTGCCTAATACGGCCCAATAAATTTGCAAACTCCTCCCCGTACAAAGGAGATTATGGCGAAATTTTTAGAAAATTTAGGGTGTTAGCCAAATTTTTGAAGAATTTGAAAAGTTTTTAGAAACTGAAAAGTTGAAGAACTTAAGCTATAATTAAAATAATGAAAGTTGAGTTGGTTAGTTAAACAACTTTCAGCTCCGTTCCTTTTCGAGGACGAAAAGATTTTAAGTGGGGGAGATTGTAACAACCCAGAAAATCAGAGCCAATTAAAATTTTTTAATTTGGCTATTTTAATGAATAACGAGTTAGAAATAGCATGGTAGTTGAAAATTTGAATTGAACTTTGACTGAATGTGCAGGATGCAAAATAAACCGGATTTTAGTGAAACCAAAAATATTTAAATCTGTTTAAAAATATATTTCTAACGAATCTGAAAAATTGAAATTTCATAGCGGGATTCAAAAGTTATGGCTAGTTGAATATTTAGAATGGTCGCTATGAATAAAATTGCCCGTAAAAATTGACATTTTTTAAACGACCTCCATTTTTGAGAAAATCACTTTGGTTGGATCCGGAATGTCAAATTATTGCTAGGTTTCAAATTCCATAATTTTTGGAATTAATATGTTAGCGTGGCAAAGGAAAACGTGTTTGGCAATTTTAGTTTGAATTGGATCGACCAGAAAAAGTCCATTTTTCAAACGATCTCCAAATTCGACGAAATTAATTTTGTTGGGACCGTATCGTCCAAACATAGCCAAATTTATTTTTCTGGAATTTTTGAAATCAGGATGTGGCCCCGACAAATTAAAATGTACGTTCAAATCTAAAATTGAATGTTTTATATTTTAATTTGAGGAATAACTGACTGAAACAGTCGAATGGGCTTACGGAACATATTCCATTGTGTCCGAAATTGGGTATTTAGCTAGGGGCGACAGTCGTTAGGTTTGAATTGGGGTTCGTATTGACTAGGGGGTATTTTTGGAATTAAATTAATTAAATAAATTATAAAATACAAGCCAATCAAATTCCATCATTCACAACCTCTCAGACCCGACACCCCCCCTCACGAATGACGGAAATAGCTCACCACCTTCTCTCCTCCGTTTCTTCTAATCGGCTCAATAAAATCGAGAGCTCCTGTTGAGGATATTGAAGAGCATCACAAGAGCATCAAATCCATGCAAGAGTTGTATTTTTTTCGTTGCCTGAATAGCTCAGATCGAAGCCTTGAAGGCCGCGACTTCAACTCACCGCTGAGCCACTCCTGTAGCATCGATCTTGACGCAACCACCTTGCGCGGAAAGCCCTCTCCCTCCTCTTCGACGTTGTACACTCTGATCGACGCAACGCTACATGGATTGCGCGCAAAACCAAAACCTAGTTTTGAACACTTCATAAAGGTATACGGTTTATTGTAATTAAACTGTTTTTAACACTTCTAAGCGTTGTGAATGTTGATTTTAGAATAAAAATCGTATCTTTATCGTACGATAACGAAATCAATGAAACATGAGACATTGGACTCGTGTGGGCGTATTCTGCATTTTAGAAGAGACCGGAGAATTTTTAGAGCTCGCTACAATTTTAGGTGTAGCCGAAAGCAAGGTGAGATTTCTAAATTCAATTAAATTTAGAAATAAAATATATTAGGTTGTAGACGGAGTTTTGAAACTCCCGACACCGTCGTCCATAAACCATGGACGAGTTGTTTGAGTTGTAATGTGAAATTTGGTTGATATTGCGAATGGTTGATTATGGTTGGTTGTAACTGGAACAAAATTGGAATTGTTTATGGAAAAATTCAATGTGATATGAAAATGATCGAAATGTTTAGATCATTAGGAGAAGCCCCTTAGGGAACGCCGCGAGGCCTTAGGTAGTGCGAGGAGCCGTACTTGGGATGGTGCCGGTTTCAAACCCCCTACCATTATGCTGTTGAAATTTTCTGAAATGTTCATGTGTTTGAATTTTATTCATGTATTGAAATATATTCATGTGTTGAATAAATTGTTTGAATAATAAAATTAACATTTTTATTGTGTATATGAATCGCTAGATATATTCATATGATGATTGAATTGTTTGAATGATAAAAATCACATTTTTATCATGTAAACGAAGTGTTAAAAATATTCATATGTTGAATAAAGGATTTGAACGATGAAAATCACATTTTTATCAAATATACAAAGTGTTAAATATATTCATGTGTTGAATAAATTCTTTGAATGATAAAAATATTATTTTTATCAAGTATATGAACCATTCAAAATATTCGAGTGTTGAATAAATGGTTTGAACAACAAAATTAAAATTTTATTGTATGTATAAGTCGCTAAAAATATTCATGTGTTGAAATAAATATGTGTGAGTTAAAAGTATTATTTTAACCCGTATATGAAGTGAAAATGGTTTGGAAGTCGAAGAAAAACAGCTCCAGAATGAATTATACCTATATATACATAAATATAAATTAAATTAAAACGAATAACGACGTTGCAGTTCGCGTTTTGGAGTTGTAATTTTAAACGATTACACCTAGAGATCCGACCAGCGGATTTTCCCAAAACTAGAACCGTTGGGTCCGCTTTGAAAAGATATTTCCAACGATATAAAATTTGTAAAGACCCAATGGTTAGATTGTGTGGAATGTTTAATTCAAATCTGGATAAAAACTGCGCCAGAATAAATTATATATATATAAATAAATTAAAATAAAACGAATAACGACGCTGCAGTTCGCATTTTGGAATCGTAACTTTAAATGATTGCACCGAGAGATCCGACCATTGGATTTTCCCAAAACTGGAACCGTTGGGTCCGCTTTGAAAAGATCTTTCCAATGATATAAAATTTGTAAAGATCAAACGGTTAGATTTTCAGATACGAATAAATAAAATCTGAAGAAAAACAGCGTTAGGGCCACGTTATGACCTGAAGCATCGTTTAAATAAAATGAGCTATTTTTGAATAAATAAAATAGTCAAAAATCGTTATAAATATTACTTAGTTTATTGAATATTTGATTGTTGAATGTGTTTGACATGAAAATTATATTAATGAACTGAATTATGGATGTCAAATAATTTAACTATGGAAAGAATTGATTTAAAATTCTAAATATAAGTAAATTATTTGAAAAGACCGAGTTAATTCTCATTTCAAATAATTGGTCGACGATTAGAAGTCGAATATATGAAGACGGTGTAAGACCGACGATCTTCACATCGAATGGATGGCTACTGATGCCTTTGATGGGAGTTGCTGCCCTGAAAGGGTTACAGTGGTGGTTGTCCGGACGTACTTGTTGATTGTTCAGATGTGAGAGGGCCTCTCTCCTATATTGGACATATGGGACGAGGAATAAGGTGCCTCCGGTTTCGTTCAGACCCAGAACGAACTTGTGAATGGACTATGTGTCTGACATTGGATTTCATTCTATGTGATTGATAGACATTAGTTGCATAGCTTGAATTGCTTGTGTGGCATGCTGAGATGCAAATGATCAAGCCTTATGTTGAAAAGAAGAGTCTTGTGGTTGATGATCAAAGCATGGCTTTAATATAGCTAGCTTTGTGTATGGCATTAATTCGCGAGCCTCACACCCCGGTATGAACCAAAAACGGGAAAAGACCTCAGGAAAGGCATGTGTTTCCTTCTAGCTAGGAGTGGTGTTAGGGTTTTGAAAGCCCTGATGTTTTACTTACGTGGATGATGGAAAGCGAGGTGCCTCAGTTATATCGGTCTCTGCGGAGCCGATGGATGGTTTGGTCGATATATGACCAGTTTACGCCCCATAGGGCGGGAAAACGTATTGTTCAGGCATTTTAATCCACTTCGTGTGGACCGGCCCTGATGATCCAAGGGACCACCTGTGTCTGGGTCCTGAGACATGGGCTAGATTGTCTCGAAGTCGGTAAGGACAATCCCTTGCCTTGGTTCATGGTGGAATCCAACTTCCAATACGACACATGTAGTTTTGATTGTAAAACTAATATGGCGACCTAGTAGTATGGGGTACTATGCCGTCTATGATTGAAATTGTTTTTGTAACATACATGCACTAGTAATAATATCAAATGATTTTGTTTTATATGTATCAAGCATATTTTGGCCATTATAAGGTAAAACTCTATCCTCCGGCTTGCATTGCATTGTGTGATGGGACCTTACCCAAAAAAAACAATTAAGCAGTAAATTCATAAGACAAAACTATCGATAGCAAAAAACTAATACAAATAGCATATTTGATTTCAATTACAAAGTCATAGTTAATAAATCTACTAATAAATATAGAAATAAGTCAACATACATGTTCAAACATCGTTTCAAAACAAGATTACATGAAAAATCACTTAGTCTTCAGCTCGTAAGCTCGTTCAACTTCTAGAACCTGCAATTTACAAGCACAAGTTACAGTCTTATAACAAAGAAAAATGCCAAAATGTTTCAACAATTCATGTTACCGATAATAGAAGAATGCACCTGTAACGCAACACATCGAATTCTACACAAATCTATGGTATAACTATATAATATGGTCTACTAGGGCAGAAAATACAAATGATAAGAAACAACCATCAGTGAATGTTATAAACAAGTATTGATGCATTGAATTATGCAATGATTTTGTTTTCGAAGTGTATTCAGACATACAACCCAGCTTTATGTATCTGTCTCACTTACTAAGAAGTTTGATGCATCGATGGAAACTACAATATGACGCTCAAGTTGCAACATTGAATAACTTACCTGGATATAAAAAACCTAAAACCACACACGTCTCCTGAACAAACAAAAGTTATATCATTACCATCTATGACCATGTCCACGTTGTATATATAAGGAGTAAAATTAGAGAATATATTTAGACGTACTATTTATAAACACGGTATGATGGTATGACACTGGACTATTTATAAACATTTATATAGCAAACAGACATAAGAAGTTACCCTTAGTGAAACTGTCTCTCTGGAAAAATGAACAGCTTCAAGGCAAACTGATCGCTGCTCCAGTTTGATCTCCACTTCAAATGTTTTCTCCTGTTTGGCTGAAGAAATTGTTTCGATTTTTGATCTACTAGACAAAGTGCAACCACCATATTCAAATACCACAGCTACATCTGCTCATACTACCGCAAACATTTCAACTCAAAGCATTCAGATCTGACATAGGAAAATGAGTTAGTATCAGATAAAACAAAAATAGCTAAAACACACAAAGGCAGCATCACCCAAAAGAAAAACCAAGGGAGCCATTTTTACTTACACACTTACAATACAATGTACATTATTACACAAATTTCTTACTAACAAATTCTTTCTAGTGAGGATATAGTCTAATACCATTGGCGTTGTATTACCTGTCATTTAGTTTTCAAAACTGAGTTGGCAACTCAGTGCTAAAAACTAAGTCGCAGCGACTTAGTTTTGAAATCGAGTCGCTCGTCATAGCAACTCGGTTTTGAACTGAGTCGCAGCGACTCATTATTAACACTGAGTCGTGTCGTAGCGAATTAAGTCACAGCGACTTAGTTTTGGAAGCTGAGTCATGACTCGGTTTTGAAAAGTGAGCAGTGACTCCACTCAGTTGCAATAACTCGATGAAAACAACTTCACATTCAACTTTTGATTAAAGTTTGTTGCGGCTTATTCCATCTTGTACTTTACACATTGAACAATTTCTTATTTATATCTAAAAACAGAGCTAGAACCGACTACTCATGTCCAAGTTTAGCCTAAGAAAATTCAAGTTTCCCAATGATACATCTACTAAAACATGCCAAAACAAATTTTAGAAGAAAATTGCAAAAGAAATACAAATTGTATTTAAAAAACATTTAGACAATGATTAAATAATCCCTATATTTATCTTGATTATGCAATTTCATAATGCTAATTATTAGAAATACGAAACAAAAACTTACACCAACAATTCCAAAATAACTCAAATTGCCAAACTTATCAAAACCATGTTCTTAGACCATGTGATTGGTTTAGACATATGCATAAACATGAAAGCTATTATTTTCAACAAAGTTTGCAAGCGACAAATCAAACGTGAAGTATTTAGTCAACTCAGTCTTCTCAGTTTTAGGTACAAGCAACCGAGTAACTTTTTTTTCAGCAGTTTACTCAATACTGATTAAAAACATCCAAAGAATGTAGCAGAAATAGTCAAATCTAGGGAACAACTATCAATTTGTAGGCATTACTTATAAAAAATTCATATAGGGAATGTCAGAGTGAACCAGGTTAAACCATTCCAACTAGTGGAAGTCAAGAAATAAATTTATGTTGCTGATGAATGCCTATTCATGGAATGTGAGAAGATTAAATACAGATGAGAAACTATCTACTACAATTTGGTTTACTTGAATGCAGTGTACAATGGTGTACACAAACATGGGGGAAGTGAGGCATGACATGCAATATTGATAGAGTGCAGGTGTATCTTGAGTTTATTCACATTTTCCTTGACACCAAGAACTGTGGTTATTTTACTCGGTTTAAGTGATCACACTCCTATCATCATCTTGATGATTGGAAAGTGAAAGATATACCGTTTAGATATTAACACTTGGTGTACTCAAGAGGGTTACATGAGTTGTGCTGTTCAAGGGCTCACTAAAACTAAAACTACGTGGGCGGACCACATGCATAATCTTATTCACAAGCTTAAACAAGTCAAGGAAAAGTCAAAGCAGTGGCATTAAAAAAATGCAACAATGATGTGATTTCAAACTTCAAACAGGATTTTAACTGTATCTTTGTGCAGATTGATGAAATCCGAGGGATATTTATTTATATGATCAGCTGTTGCAAGTTAACTAGGAACTTAAAAAAACAATCCCAAATCTAACATAAAGCATTAATGCAGAAAAGTAAAACTTTACGGCTTACTAAGGTGATACTAATTCAATTTTTTGGCCAAAATGTCCAATAGGAAGCACTGCAATAACATTCAGGCAAAACTAACTGCAACTAGGAAGTGTATATGTATGATAAGGAACAAGTAGTATATGAATCTTTACGCTATTATTCCTCATAATATAATGATACTTGTGACTCACATTTACTAGAAATAAAATTAAGAATGATTATAAATAAAGAAGGGAAAAGATACCTATCAACTGCAGTTCAACATTCCAAAGTAAGATATGTTCTATCATCAAGTCATGGTGCTAAAAGTCCAGGACCATATAGCTTTTCATCCAAGTTCTTCAAACTTCACTGTGACTTATTGGAAGATGACTTATTTCAAGATGCCACTGAAATATTTCAAATTGCAAAGCGACAGTGGATCGAGTTGCCAATTGGGGATTGCATTTCAACAAAAGGTATTTAAAATAGCATATTCATTTTCATATTGTTACTGTTAGCTGCTTCCTGCATTTATTAAATAAAATACATTTAAAGTAGTTGGTGTAACTTATATGTGGACATTTATTTTTCTTATTTGGCTTTTTACTTAATATATTTAGTTACAAATAAATCATAAGTTACCATACCTAACATATTATTATATCTTGTTAACCTTTCTACTTTTGTTCCTTCAAAACTAGTGATATTGCATTTTTTTCTAAACATAAATTTCTTTGGTGCTAGTTTTTTATTATTAGTCGAACGAATTAATCTGCTCACCAGAATTTAAAAATGAATTCATAGCGATAGAAAACCATGAAAAGGAGCCAATATATGCTGCTAAGCCCATACCTTCAACAATAACCTGAAAGATAATGAATGAACTTAATTAATGATAACCTATAAAGTGTATCGCTGCATAAATACAAAAATCATAAATGATAAATAATTAGTGTCTTATTTGAATATTTCTATAATGAGCATCAAAATCTTTTTTTTTCTTCTGGATCATTAGTTTGTGGTTTAAGCCTAAATTTAAGCATCTTACAAATAACTTTCTCAAGAAAAAATGTTTTGGTTAATCACAAACTCATTCATAATACATACTTTGTCTGATTTATTAGGCTTGAATAAAAGAAAATTGAATTTTGTAATAGCATGCACATGATATAGCAGAACTAAAGTCTTGACAAATTGAAAAGAATATTCATGTAATCCATCTACGTACTCAGACATTCCAAACCAAAAAACATATTTACACTTTCTGAACTCCTTGTCTTATTGACTACTTTGCATACAAAATCTACACCAACTACATATCAATAGTTCGTACTTCTCCGACATTAGTAATTTTCAGTTTGATTTATTCTGATAGTTCAACAGATAATTACCGATACTTTAGTTTACAAATCATCAAAAACAATCAAATAATTAACTGCATAAACTTGGATGAGTAATTAAATTACCGAACAACTCCACTACTGATTTGGATGGATCTAACGTGAATCAGAGACGGTGAAGAGTTATTTTTGTAGTCGCCGTTGCTATAGCGATTCCGCTGGAGTGAACTAAAAATTGCAGGAGTGATGCTGCTGGTGAAGAGTTTTTTTTTATAGTTGCACAGTAACAAATTAATAAGCAATAGTTTATGTTGAATAATCCATATTCAATTAATATTTAATTAATATTGAACGCTTGCCATATTATATATGTATGTATGTATGTATGCATGCATGCATGTAAATATATGTATATGTGTGTGTGTTTTATCGTATCTTCCTTTTTCGGTTTCTTTTTTTGTTTTGAGATGAATCACTGAGGCAGGACAACAAAACACCGAACACTCGAAAATCTTGTTTGTATAAATTCATATTTATTGATGGTTATAATAAAGATGGGTTGAGTAAACAAATAGGCAAAGTACGCTCATATAGTTACCTCTATGAGCAATGAACAAAATAAAATTCGTAGAACATCCGTGTCTGATTACTAGTAAAGTTAAATTGAAAGAACCAGTGAACAATTAATGATCATTCAGTGTTTCTATAGCACAAATTAAGTGGCATCATATGTAGATTTAGTACGTGTGCTATAGGGATGCAAAAAAAATTGTTCATATGCAAGCACACATGCATGTGCGTGCAAACACGCACGTGTGCATACGTGTGTATGTAAATATAGTGGATTTCCATATCCTCATCACTTTAATCCATTGTCCTGTGTTACTCCATTATTTTTTCATAGAATCCGAATTGACCCCTTTTTTAATGGATACGATCTTCTTATATTATAGATCATATTTATAAAAAGAAGTATCATCTCAACGCTATAATCAAGTTTAAACCATAAGTGAATATGAGTGGCTGAAATTTTTTCTTTTAATTGTTGTATTGAAAAGCGCGTTTGAAAGGAAAGAAGTTTTGAAAGCATCCTTTTTTTTACCAAATTATCACACAATCTGAATACCTTTTAATATGAAGAAATGGACGCGGAATTTCAAGGGAATAAAAGATGAAGGACTAGAGATTACCTCCATACATGGATATATTGATGTGCGTGTGCATGTGCAAATGCAACTATGCTTATATGTATATGCATATACAAAAAGAAAATTAGATGTACTTGTGTTGGTGTAAATCTAACTGAATTTTGTTTTGGTTTATCTTGGGGATAAGGACGGGTATATAAGAATCAACAAAAACCCTTCTTTCTCGTGGCCTTCATCCCCTAAATTTTCATCATTCATAGCCATTTTACCAATAGATTTATTGCCTGGAAGAGCAAAGGCATTCTTTTTCGTTTCCTTCAGAATTTTTATTCAGAAAGGAGGCTATGGAAACACGTCCTCTACCCCATCTGAACCAATAAATGAAACCTAAAGTTAAAAGAAGAGGAAAATTTATTAACTAATAAGGTATATCATCCATATGATAATGAAAATTTTGTATACCTGATAACCAGAAAAACAGTCTTTTAAATGATCAGCATCGAAAAATGTATCTTTGAAATCCACCACTTCTAGATCAGGCATGTTTGTCCACTGAGCAGGTGAAGGATCCCCGTAACCCAAAAATATATTATGCAACCAATCAGGAACTAATTTCAGCTGTGACATGGAATGTGAGAACAATGAGCAGGATTCTTGTCTCAAATGCTAGTCATTTATCAAGTTATAAAATGAAAATATTTGCAGCTGCAATCGAGACATTAGTTAATTACTGACTGTACCTAGGAATGTAATCAAGAAAAAGTAATTTGGCTGTGTTTCAACTTTAATCGAACATTGTTTATAAAGAACCATGTTACAACTGGAACCAAGTCCACAAAACTAAAGTTCCTCACACACACGCACACATATTAAATGGACTCTCTCTCTCTATACACACGCACACACAATGACACACACACACATACATACGCGCACACACACACACACACACACACATATATATATATATATATATATATATATATATATATTAGGAGAAAGGAAGAGTCCTGAATAGGAAAGGTGCAATATACAGGACAAGGAAAAATATTTTGGTAATGGTATGAATTTAAAATTTTATTTAAGAATTTAAAATGAGTGAATTATTAATAATAATGCGTTATTTACAATCAATAATCTAGACGTATGGAAGATTTGTTTGGATATGTGGATATTTGTATATATAAAGAAATTAAATTCAATGTTTGGAAATGAACAGGGTTGTTGGTGGATAACGGAATAAAATCAGTGAACCGGTAAATAATTTAAAATTTTAAAATACGTTGTACACAAACAAAGTCAGATTACAATTTAATTTATTTTTATTGAGTTCAAATGTGAAGACGTAGTGGTACGTACAGTTTCATTGTGTTTGGAAGTGGTGTTAACGGTACAAATATGGAGTGTTCAATAATGGTTTACAGTACAATTAATATCAATTTTTAACTATTAACAAGCTCTCCAAATATTTATACCCTAATATATAACCCACCCCATATAATATTACGCCAACCTATACGTTAAAAATTTTGCTACCCTATAAACCTATTTGATTATACGTTGTGCTTATCTTCGGTTTCCCTTCTATAAATCATGCCTTTTCCTTCCCCCAATTTTACTCAGCAAATAAAAATCATAACTACCATCAATTCAATGGCCACCTAAATTCAGTTATCCCCTAAACTCTCAAATAATGGCCGAAGCCTGAATTGATATTTCCCCCCAAATCAACCTCTTCCCTCGTTTATTCTCTTACCAGATCTCGACAAAACCAAGCCGCTCGCCTCCAGATTTGTGTCAATTTCCTCCTACCCACAATCGAAGCCTAGTTTGCCACCGTGTCGACCGTCGTAGACCCTGAATCGTGAGCCAACGAGCTAGCAGACCAAGTTGCATGCCCTCTTCCCTCCAAGCCGCCGCCTTCCACCGAATGGTAGTGATTGCATGCGTCTTTCTCTTACTGTGTAAGGTGAGTTTCAAACTCGCGATAACGTTCAAGTCCTTTAACTTTGTATAAACCGAGATGAATTAGTGGCCTCCTTTGTTTGATTTTGTTGCCCGTGTTATTGTTGCGTGAATTTTTGTTTTACACTTTATAGTTGTTCCACTGGTAATTGCTATATTATTTAAATTTGGAACATAGTTTTTTTCACTTGGTTGCCCTATTGTTTGGATTGAATGTGATGGGTGTGCCCAAATAGTTTCCTGAAAACTGCAGTGACCCTTAGCCGATCATTCGCTTAATTACTTGATCGTGATGGCATGATTTATATGCTTTGACATGTTGGATTATACTATACCAGGTTATCGTGTATAAATGAAGAAATCTGTTGTGTTTGTTCTCGAACCTGATGGTTTACCTTAACCAGCATGATCATTTTTTACCGTCAAACTTGTCTGAGTTCGATTCATGTACATGTGTATTAAATTTGCATGTGTATATACATATATACACTTATGTGTATACATATGGCAATTTGACATATAGTTCTTTAACTTCTTGCAAGTCCAACTTGTTTAGCCATGTTTAAGTGAGAACCGAACCTGAATCTAATATTCGTATTAGACACTTGATAAGAGAAATTTTGTGAGCCTTAATTTAACTTGAAGCCACTCTGTAACCGAATGCATGCTGCATATAATGTTGCTTAACTGGTATTTATGGGTCTGGTCTTACATTCATTTTGTTGTCTTGCTGTATGAAAACCAGTTTTAGATTTATATTTTGTGTATGATATCAAATTCTCCTTGAGTTTGTAATGGTGGCATATGCATACATGATTTTGGACCACCCTGTTCATTTAGCTGAATGCTACCTTAAGCTTGCGGCACTGTGTTTCTGGACTGTCGTTGTCCTAATCACACTAGTTATGTAACTTGGACCAGTTGTTTTTGGTCCTACCATTCATGTCTTACATGGGGCAAGCATTGCACCATTTGAATATATTAATTGATACTAATACCTTTGCCTGTAATCATTTCCTCTGCTATAAGTAAACTTCTCATTTCCTATTTAAAACATTGTTAATGACATATGATATGTGTAGAGACCCGGGAATTTCGACACTCGAATCTCGACACTAATACCAACCGTGTCCAAAACTCAAGTACCGAAAACCCAGAAAGCTAGGAGAAAGAAGTTAGAGGGTGAGAAAAGAAAGAAAGAAAGTTAGAATAGAAGAATAAGAAGAAGAACACAACACATGATCTCACTTCGCAGCGGAACAAAATATAATATTTAAATAAACTTTATAGAGAGCTTGAAATAATACTTACAAAATCAGAGTACAACAATTCACCTGGACAGTTATAATAGTCTGTCCTCAAATATGTAACACACAGCGGAATAATAACGGTTGAATCATCATACGTCTGAACTCCTTCAGCTTATCTATGGACTTCAAATCATCTGGTAACCTGAACCTGTACACCCCGGTCTAACCCGAGCATTTACAAAACACCGGGTCAGTCTGGTGAACCAGAGTGAGTAAAACTCGCACAGTATTAAGGGAATCATCCAACTTGATTTTAAAGTTCAAAAATCTTTTCGAAAGAAAAGGATAATCGTAAGACCGAATCCACACATAAACACGGACGGTTTTTACCTTACGATAACCCAATAAAAATACAAAAATCATAAATGATAAATAATTAGTGTCTTATTTGAATATTTCTATAATGAGCATCAAAATCTTTTTTCCTTCTGGATCATTAGTTTGTGGTTTAAGCCTAAATTTAAGCATCTTACAAATAACTTTCTCAAGAAAAAATGTTTTGGTTAATCACAAACTCATTCATAATACATACTTTGTCTGATCTATTAGGCTTGAATAAAAGAAAATTGAATTTTGTAATAGCATGCACATGATATAGCAGAACTAAAGTCTTGACAAATTGAAAAAAATATTCATGTAATCCATCTACGTACTCGGACATTTCAAACCAAAAAACATATTTACACTTTCTGAACTCCTTGTCTTATTGACTACTTTGCATACAAAATCTACACCAACTACATATCAACAGTTCGTACTTCTCCGACATTAGTAATTTTCAGTTTGATTTATTCTGATAGTTCAACAGATAATTACCGATACTTTAGTTTACAAATCATCAAAAACAATCAAATAATTAACTGCATAAACTTGGATGAGTAATTAAATTACCGAACAACTCCACTACTGATTTGGATGGATCTAACGTGAATCAGAGACGATGAAGAGTTATTTTTGTAGTCGCCGCTGCTGTAGCGATTCCGCTGGAGTGAACTAAAAATTGCAGGAGTGATGCTGCTGGTGAAAAGTTTTTTTTTATAGTTGCACAATAACAAATTAATAAGCAATAGTTTATGTTGAATAATCCATATTCAATTAATATTTAATTAATATTGAACGCTTGCCATATTATATATGTATGTATGTATGTATGCATGCATGCATGCATGCATGTAAATATATGTATATGTGTGTGTGTTTTATCGTATCTTCCTTATTCGGTTTCTTTTTTTGTTTTGAGATGAATCAATGAGGCAGACAACAAAACACCGAACACTGGAAAATCTTGTTTGTATAAATTCATATTTATTGATGGTTATAATAAAGATGGGTTGAGGAAACAAATAGGCAAAGTATGCTCATATAGTTACCTCTATGAACAATGAACAAAATAAAATTCGTAGAACATCCGTGTCTGATTACCAGTAAAGTTAAATTGAAAGAACCAGTGAACAATTAATGATCATTCAGTGTTTCTATATCACAAATTAAGTGGCATCATATGTAGATTTGGTACGTGTGCTATAGGGATGCAAAAAAAAATTGTTCATATGCAAGAACACATGCATGTGCGTGCAAACACGCACGTGTGCATACGTGTGTATGTAAATATTGTGGATTTCCACATCCTCATCACTTTAATCCATTGTCCCGCGTTACTCCATTATTTTTTCATAGAATCCGAATTGACCCCTTTTTTAATGGATACGATCTTCTTATATTATAGATCATCTTTATAAAAAGAAGTATCATCTCAACGCTATAATCAAGTTTAAACCATAAGTGAATATGAGTGGCTGAATTTTTTTCTTTTAATTGTTGTATTGAAAAGCGCGTTTGAAAGGAAAGAAGTTTTGAAAGCATCCTTTTTTTACCAAATTATCACACAATCTGAATACCTTTTAATATGAAGAAATGGACGCGGAATTTCAAGGGAATAAAAGATGAAGGACTAGATATTACCTCCATACATGGATATATTGATATGCGTGTGCATGTGCAAATGCAACTATGCTTATATGTATATGCATATACAAAAAGAAAATTAGATGTACTTGTGTTGGTGTAAATCTAACTGAATTTTGTTTTGGTTTATCTTGGGGATAAGGACGGGTATATAAGAATCAACAAAAACCGTTCTTTCTTGTGGCCTTCATCCCCTAAATTTCCATCATTCATAGCCATTTTACCAATAGATTTATTGCCTGGAAGAGCAAAGGCATTCTTTTTCATTTCCTTCGGAATTTTTATTCAGAAAGGAGGCTGTGGAAGCACGTCCTCTACCCCATCTGAACCAATAAGTGAAACCTAAAGTTAAAAGAAGAGGAAAATTTATTAACTAATGAGGTATATCATCCATATGATAATGAAAATTTTGTATACCTGATAACCAGAAAAACAGTCTTTTAAATGATCAGCATCGAGAAATGTATCTTTTAAATCCACCACTTCTAGATCAGGCATGTTTGTCCACTGAGCAGGTGAAGGATCCCCGTAACCCAAAAATATATTATGCAACCAATCAGGAACTAATTTCAGCTGTGACATGGAATGTGAGAACAATGAGAAGGATTCTTGTCTCAAATGCTAGTCATTTATCAAGTTATAAAATGAAAATATTTGCAGCTGCAATCGAGACATTAGTTAATTACTGACTGTACCTAGTGATGTAATCAAGAAAAAGCAATTTGGCTGTGTTTCAACTTTAATCGAACATTGTATATAAAGAACCATGTTACAATTGGAACCAAGTCCACAAAACTAAAGTTCCTCACACACACGCACACATATTAAATGGACTCTCTCTCTCTCTCTCTATACACACGCACACACAATGACACACACACATACATACGCGCATGCACACACACACACACATATATATATATATATTAGGAGAAAGGAAGAGTCCTGAATAGGAAAGGTGCAATATACAGGACAAGGAAAAATATTTTGGTAATGATATGAAATAAAGCTACCAACTATCATATAATATAGTTTAACTTTACAAATTTTCAAGTTTGAAAACAGCAAGTAATCACTATAAATGATTTTGGTCCTTGTACTTCCCTCGAAACTATATATTTCTAATTTTACATCGGACTTGTGAACCTCTATATCAGTTGAGCTATCATCATCACATATAGATCAAAATACCTCCAGCTTACTTCACAAATTTTAAAGGCAATCAACCACACAATGGTCAATGCTTTCAAGTTTTTTGGGTCAATGTACCCAAGTGTTTTTGGCCGGTGCACTCGGGTCTTTTAGCAAATGCATCCATTTTTTTGGCCAAGGACATTTGTATACTTATTTTGCAACATACTAGATTTTTTAGCTTGGAAACATGGAAAATGTCAGCTTCCTTGTGTAATTATTTTAACAATGATTGTAAACAATAAAAAACTTTTTGTTTATATAATGGCCTTTATATTCTTTGTACTGGAGATAGAAGAGTAAATATGACGCTTGACGGTAAGGCTGAAGTATAAAGAGTGAACAAATTGATTGTTTACCACTCATCCAACTTTAAACACCTGAATTAAGCCTAACTTTAGTAGTTTAAACCAAGGTTCGAAGTTCCAGTTTCCGGTTCCGATCATGTAGAAAACTTAAAATTCCGGTTCCGTTACGGGAATTCCGGTTTAATTCCGTTTTGCAAATTCTGGTACATTTTTTTTATAAATACACAAAGATATATATATAGTACTAATAATCATTTACGCTAAATTATTCGAATTACATAGAAGATACAAAATGTACAATATAAAAATTTAATATTGAAACTATTTCTTTGAACATCGTATAAATTTTGTTCTTTGTTATTTTCCTCTAGTGTCGGATGTCTAAATATTAAGTCATAGATGCGACAAAATTTATACTAATGTACTGAGCTGTAGCTAGATTAATAAACATAATTCACAACTATGCCAAAAGCAAGTTATGATTTATATAAGAGCCCTAAAGCTCAATTTATTAATTAAGCTCTAAAGCTTCGGGAGCTGGCCATGCCCGAAGTCGTTACCTTCTTAACCTTCGAATGATCTGACAGAACCATTTATATCATTGTTTCCTTTTTCTTTTTCTTTTTTGAAATGGGTACTAATATTAATTAATAGCATGAAAAATACATTAATATATTCTTGGGTACTTGCCAGCACAACAAATGAAAACATCTCTAGATATTATCCACACATACACAAGCTTCCATACCTAAAAAACTGGAATCAAGAGAAAAAGGGAAAAAGCTCTTAATTAACGTAGCCAGATCCACGATCAATGCGATCAAAACCACCCCCAAGCTCTCGGTCGAGATCGGAGACTGCACCTGATCGCATCCGAACAGTAGAGGATGAAGTCGGGCAAATTCAAATCTAACAAGTAGCTTCGGCCATCATGGTAAAGGAAGGGTACTGTCCAATCGACTTGCAAAACAGTCTAATTAAACGGAATGGTCTTTTAGCTTAATTCTAATCTAGTCAACGCCAGATCCGGAACTCGATGGCCGAAATCCGGCATATCTGCGGATTTTTAAACCATGGTTTATACTCCAAAATACTTTTAAGATAACAAATAACTTGAATTTTGAAAAGAAAGAAAAATTGGTTGTAATCACGTCCTTGCTGTCACTCAAAATCACGAAACCAGTGTGGTTGTAACTGCATACTTTTGACTTCCGAGCAAGCACAAGATGATACAAATATTAGGATAGCTTAAAAGAACATGAAACTCGGTAAATGATTTACCGACTATCAGCATTCACCACATTGCTACTCAATGATTAGATCATATACATGAAAGGCATTAATCATGTAAAGCAAGTAATTTGTCTACTCCACAATACTCAAATTCCTTCCCTAAGATAGTAAAAAAAAACAAGTTAACACCAAACCCAGTAAATATAACAATAAACGCTAAATGGGCTCTTGCCTCATCGTTAAGCTGAAGCACCCTTTGTAGAAACCCTCTAAACGCATCCTTCCTATCATAAAAACAAATCCAAGCAGCTACATTTTCCAGAGATTACAACAAAAAAGGCAAACGGAAAACTCTAAATATAACCTAAGGGCAGCAAAACAAACATACACACAAACACACTTAATCTTGGCATAGTAAACAATTTGAATACCTTCTCATTGACCATTAAAATCATGGACATCACATTCTCGAAGTTGGAACTATCGTCATCAAAGTTAGGCCATAAATAGTTCTCCAAATATTGACTTACTTCGAGAATCATAACCCTTTGAAGTGGAACAGTTTTCCTACACCCAATTTTTATTAGCAGTTCGGAATCATAGATCTGTTTTACAAGTTTCGGATCGAATTTGGCATATAAACATACCCCAAAATTTTAAAAGTGGATAATTATACCTTTTTCAAACTTCAAAATTCATTCTCATTTGTCGAAGGTATAAAAGATGCTTTAATGAATCGTGCTTTAGCTCAAAATCATGGTTAAGCGAAGTGAAGGAACCAAATTTGTTAAGGGATTTTGTGGAATCGAGCTTTGAGGAACTAAACGGGTTACAAAATCGAATCAGGATGAGGGAGGGTTTATGATTAAAGAGGGATTCATGAGTGTAAACAAGATTCGTGATGTAGAGGACTTCAGATTTGGAGTGAATTGGTCACTGGTGTACTGAATTGATGATCTGGAGTGAATTCGATTACTGGTTTTCATGGAGTTTGTCGAGTGAATTGAAGAAATTAGGTTTTAGTTCGTATTCACGAGATTTGGGTAAAGTGAAGTGATGGACCAAATATTTTACTTTTGAGGCTTGGTTTTCATTTTTTTCTTTCGCTCCCGCCTTCTTAACACTCAACAGTAACATAGCGGAAGGTAGGTATAAATAGCACAATTTAACCCTTATTTCTTTTATTTAATTTATATAGCACAATTTATTTGTTATTTTCTTTTCTTTGATTAATTTGTTATAGCTCTTTAATATAAAGCTATGATATAATGCAATGTATATCATATTTTCTTGTAGTGACTGACTCGTAGTTTGTTTCACTTTGCAAACTCGGGTGCCCCTATTTCTACACGGGCAACCTTGTGTTCAGGTTTTAGCAGGCTCATTCTGAATAGCTATGGAGCTGAATATGGATTCTATCATTTCTATTTTGCTATTTAGACTTTGTTATGTATATTATGTTTGATTAAGCTAGAGACATTTTATATAACCTGAAACCGTATTTTGTACTAAGTATGATCCTGTTATTCTGTGTAACTCTGATGATTATATTTGTTCCAGTGTGATTTATTGTACATTATCTGGTGTAATGATATATTTATGTTCTGCTGTTATTGTTTATATGTTATATTCCAAAGATTATCCTTACTTATGTGGTAAGGGAGTTTTGGGTCATCACAGCTTTAAATAGCATAGCTTTGTGTATAGCGTTAATTTGCGAGCCTCACACCCCGGTGTAAACTAGAAACGGGAGGGGACCTCAGGGAGGACATGAGTTTCTTTCTAGCTAGGAGTTGTGTTATGGTATAGAGCCCAGACATTTTACTCATGTAGCTCATGTGGGTGTTGCATATTATTTGATGGATAGCGAGGCGCCTCGGATATATCGATCACTACGGGGCCGATGGATGTTATAGTCGACATACTGACTAGACTTATGCCCCATACGGTGGGGAAATACATTGTTCAAGAATTATAATCCACTAACGTAAGTGTGGATCGGCCCTATCGCTCCAGGTGCAGTTGCGGCTGGTCCTGAGGCTCGGGCTGGACAGTCTCGAATTCGGAAGGACGATCCCTTGCCTTGGTTCATAGATGGAATCCAATTTCCAATACGACATTTCGGTTTTGATTGTAAACCTATATATGGCAACGTAGTAGCATGGGATATTATCCTGTCTATGATTGATACATTTATATTTGAAGTTGTTTTTGACACTATACACCTATAGTAACATCAAGTGATTTTCCTTAAACATACCAAGTATATTTGGCTATTGTAAGGGAAAACTCTATCCTCCGGCTTGCGTTGCATTGTGTGATGGGACCTGAGTCTTATAATAGCTTAATTTTCTTTAATTAGCATTGCGTTGTTTGTTTTATACACTGGTATTCTTGGGAGGAAACCTGTTCTGTGTTATACGGCGTGGTCCCTTGATTTAATCTATTTTAAAATAAAGTTTTAAATAACTGTTTCAGTTCTCACACCAGTCCCATAACTGACCTAGAGTTTATTGTTTTAACCTAAACTCTGGTGCCCATATTTTCCACATAGGCAACTAGTAGATTTGGTTTTGCAGATTATTTCTTTTCCCAGGATCCTAGATTTACACCTGGAGCTATATTCGGAAAGCTCTGTATCCGTGTATATCTTTCAGTTGCGTTATGTATTATTTTTCCATTGTTAATGTAATTTAATCTCTGATATTTTTCTGATGTATATTAGTTATTCATACTCTATTATATTCTTATACTCTGATGTAAACTGTTGTAATAGCAATGAAATGTTCTGTCGTTTGCGTTCGAATTTGTTGTGTTCTCATTACAATCTGTGTTTTCCGGTCTCCTCGAAGGCTAGCGAATTCGGGTCGTAACAAAGTACATCTGGATGATCACCACTTATTACCTTGTCAAGGGTGTACCGACCAATCAAGAGATCAGTAATCATCCAACCGATGTGAAGATCTATGGTCTTCAACCACCGTCTTCATCGTCGACTTAACGTCGAATCAGTTATTTAGAATGGGTATAAACCCAGTCTTTCCGAATAACTCACATATCTAATAAACAAGTTACATAAACACAACATACGCCTCATTCCAATCCAGAATATTCTTTTATTCAAATATTCTTTTCACAATTTAAACAAATTAAGGTTTTCCAAACTATTCGGGATTAACGCACCTTACCGAATTAATCATTTGTTTTATTTCCCAATCCCAACCTATTCATCCCATAGACTAAAACTAGTAATACTCCATATCTAACACCACGGTGTTATCGGTAAAATTAATTACCATTTCACATTCAAATCTAATTAAAGATTTAACTATCGCCTGGAGTAAAACTGGTGTTACTCCGTTCTCCATCATTTCCCAAATTTGATAATTTAAATTATCACATTCACATTTCAATCTAATTAAAGATTCATTAAAACTCCACTTAGTTTTAATCTCACAAATCATTACTTGGTGATTATTTAACTTTGGGAAATCACACATGCCACATCGACAATCTACACCGTACCATTGATTTCTGCCAATATATAACCTCTAAGCTCATACGTCTCAGAGAAGGGTGTTAAGCAAGAGAATAAATTCTCCGCCACCTAACAGATATATATTTAGCAAAGATCAACAATACAATTCGAAATACAATGATAGACATGTAATCTTGTCTTTAACTGGGTTAAAGAACCAGTGTCATTTAAAACACAGTTCATGATAGACCCAAAATCGTATTCCATTAACTATGGAATCTTCACGGAAAACAGATCAATATATAATCGATATCAATCTCCGTATCCGACAAATAATATAAATGGAATATTGAAAAATCCTTTTAAATTCCATATATGTTAACAGTCTTCCTCCATAGAAGCTCAATTCGATTATTACCAAATCGAATTCCATTCAAGTTCAATTTAATATATTAAATTGGAAAACTTTACTTTGGAAAATTTCCATTAAATCTTAATAACAAGATTTATAAATTCCAAATCACATTTCACTGTTAATCGGGTTAAAGAACGAATGTCGTTAAAAAAACAGTTCACCATAAATCCAATTCACATTCCATTTTATTCCAATTACTAAATATAATTGGAAACTCTAATAATCTTGATTAAAAGAATTATTCTTTTCACAACAGGGTTTAAGAATAGCGTTACTGAAGACACCATTCAGCATAAACCCAAAATCCAATTTGATACTAAATACAAGGCTCTAAACAAAAATTATATTGGCTTATATTCAATATCAAATTCTGAAACCAACACATATCGTATGGGGAATAATGATATATATCTATCTTCCAAATTCCTCCACAACATCAGTATAGTCACGGAATCTAATATCAAAATATCCCGAAGATGATTTCTTTTCAAATCCATTCCGATTCATACATTGGAAAATTATGGTTAGATTAAAACCATTCGTCAATCCAATTGATTTATTTAAAAACGTTGGATTGCCTTTCTAGTTAATAACTAGTTCATTTTGATAAAAATATATTTTTATCTTTAAAAATGTGGAATTTTTCATCCAAATTCTTTCTAAATCATCTATTATGATTTTACACTAAATAATTATTAATAATTTTATCAAGGCCCGTACAGTCGGTTTCCAATAACAGCCACCAGACTGCATCCATAGCGACCTTTTCCAAATTTGATTTGGACAAAATTCCAAATCCAACCGTTCAAATTTAAATCTCTTATATTCATTGGAAAGCTCTTTTCGATACGAACCCAACGGTTCCGCTTTTAGGAGAATCTGACGATCAGATCTCCCGCTACATCAATTCGAAGTTAGTGGTTGAAATTCGCGAACGGTCACAGCGCAGCGCATTCTATTCAAGCCATTAATATATATAAAATATATTTTTTTAAAACATATTTTATAAATTCGTTTTAATAAAACGATTCCCACTTTCATTTCAATTTTAAATCAAAATTGAATACTCCTTATCATTACAATATTTAAATGACAATATTTTTAAAATATCTGATTTTGAAGTCATTTCCTTTTTCAATATTCATTATAAAAATGAATAAAATGATATAAATATCGTTCGCGTTAAAATGGCGCATATCTAATCAACACGGCGTCATATATTTCAATATTTTTGTGTCCATCCAAAATCGAACATCTAATTCACATTTTAGTCCTTTACTGAATATTATTTTAAAATATTCGTTATTTAAAAATATTCGTTATTCCTTAATTGGAATCAGACATAGTCAATTACCATATAATGTTATTTATATGGATTTCGTACCTCACATGTACACAACAATAATGATACACAATCAACCATCATCCAGAGTGCATTACACAACTGCATATGCATTAAACATAAATAATTAATGCTTACAACTGTCTGTCTACAATCGATTGACATACAACTAAACAATTGGGATTAGTGTACGCCAAATATCATCTTTATACCTGTGTGGGGTTTCAACCAACAAATACTGAATATTATTTGTGGAGTTGGGCGATGTGTAAAATTTATCGCCCCAATCAATGTTAGTTAAATGGGTGTACATAAACAAGTCGTCCGATTTATAAATGAATATTTATTTTCATTTCAGGAGAATTTTATGTCGTTCACATATACGTTAAAAATTATATTTTTAACGATAAAATATTTATTTCAACACTTGACTATTTTATATAGTTCATTTGTACAATAAAAATCATATTTTTATTGTTCAAACATTTTATTCAACACATGAATATTTTATATAGTTTATTTCAGAAAATTTCGGCCTTATAACGGCGCGATATTAGAGCCGGAGTAATGTCTAGCATTACCCCTCTCCTGATACTGGCTCACGCCATAGAGAACGATCACAATTAATCCAAACAATCCCACAATCAATTTTATAACCGCAATCCAAATTTTCACAGTACAATCCAAACAAACAACCATGGTTTGTACAATAAATAGTGTCAGGAGCTACTATGCCCCATCTATAACCTAGGGTATATTTAACTGTAAAATAATTTGAGTGAGAAAGAGTTCTCACATTAGGATCCACTCCGCCATTGTTCTCTAACTTTCTGATTTCCTGTTCTTGTTCCAGAATTTGCAAACGAGCTCCAATCTTCACACGATCTTTTCTCTTAGCTTAGACGCGCCATTCCGGACAACTTTCGCCAGTGGTCTTCCTTTCGAAAATGCTCCATTTCGCCGGAAATCGTGAAAAGACACAATTCAAACTACTGACTTTGGACGCGTTTTCTGAACGACTCCGTAATCCAAAATACGGCTTCCGTATACTCAAATCGAAGAGAAAATTATGCTCTTCGATTTTGGCACTGTGGAGTTTTGCCATAGGTGCTCGAATTGGAATGTATTGGCTGTGGAAGCTTAGGGGGTAAAATGTAAAATAGAAAATGGGTAAAAATAGGATTTTTATTCGAAGGGGGCCCACAGTTGGAGTTGGAGGCTGAGGGGGGGGGCGTGGGGTCGGAAGTGGTCGGGGGTGGCAATGGTAGTCGGCGGCCGACGTCAAGGGGTCAGTGGCGACAGGTTTTGCTAGGGTTCGGGGAAGAAAGATGGAGGCTGAAGAGGAGTAGGGGGAATCGGAGGGGAGGGCGACAGACTGGGGCGTTGGCCGGTGGTGACGTGGGGGCCTAGAGGCGACAGCGTAGGGCACGCGGTGACAAGAAAGTAGGGTAGTGGGGTCAATGCTAGTTTTTTTTAGCTGAACAGGGAGAGAGAAACAAGCGGGGGTATATAATTTATGTAATAATTTTATTTTTTCCCAAAAAGTTAATTTTTCCTTCAAACTCCAAATCGAACCAAATGACTGTCGTCCCTAGCCAAATACCCTATTCTGGACACAAGGGGTTATGTCCTGTAAGCCAATTCGACATTTCGATCAGTTTTCATCAAAATTAAAATATAAATAAATATAACGTTAAAAATTGGTTTCATTGTACATTTTGATTTACCGAGGCCTTAGACTGACTCCAAAAATCACAGAAAAATAAGTCTAGCTATGTTTTGATGATATTGTCCTAACAAAACTAATTTCGTCGAATTTGGAGAGCATTTGAAAAATGTCCATTTTCTGGTTGATCCAATTCAAACTGATTTTGCCAAAAGCGTTTAAATTCATCACGCTCACATATTAATTCCTAAAATTATGAAATTTGGAATCTAGCAATAATTTGACATTCCAGATCCAAAAAAAAGTGGTTACGTCGGAAACGGAGGTCGTTTGCAAAATGGCTACTTTTAAGGGCTATATATTGTTTAAAACATATATAAATTTCATAGCGACTATTTCAAATTTTAAACTGGACATATCATTCCATTTATATTATGAAATCTAAAATTTTCACATTCTTAGAAAGATATAATTAAACTGATTCAAATGTTTCTTATTTTACGGAAATCCGATTTATTTTGAATCATGTACATTCAATTGAATTTTGAAATCGAATTTTCAAACTACCGCGCCATTTCAGGCTTGTTTTAAAATTAAAATAAATTTATACGTTCTAACTTTGATTTAAATAAATTTTAAATAATTAATTCTCCAAATAAATCATTTTAAATTCTTAAAATCTATTAAAATAGCTAAAATAAAAAATTTAAATTGGTTCTGAAAATCCGGGTTGTTACAGTCCCCCCCCACTTAAAATCTTTTCATCCTCGAAAAGGAATGGAGCTAAAAGTTGTTTAACTAACTAACTCAACATTCATTTTGGCTTTCATTCTTCAACTTTTCAGTTTCTAAGAATTTTCTAATTTCTCAAAAATTTAACTAACACCCTAAATTTTCGAAAAATTTCGCCATAACATCCTTTGTACAGGCTGATCAGTAAAACCGCAACTTGCCTCACAGGGCTCTCATCAATCCAAAAGAAAAAGAAAAAGCCAAGCGGCTAGCCAATCGGCTCATAAAATCATCAAAACTCAAGAAATACAGTTATAAGGTACCTATTTGTCGGGCATACAATTTTATTCCTCTTCTTAGCATTCATGCTATGACCTGTTCATTATATGCACATGTACATATATGCAATTCCAATCAATTTTCAATTCAGTTCAATATTTGATTCGATTTGGTTAAATTTTACCTTTCATTTTTATATTGGTTTTATTAGTGGAATTAATAATCATCCATCACAACCAGCAATCAATTACTTGATTAACTTTACAAATATATAGTTTTTTTATATAGTCAAAAATCGTATTTTTGATGCCAAATCACAACAATAGACCCTGTCTAAGTTTTGGTTCTCACACCAGTAAATTGGAACCATATAGATATCCCACTTTCGAAACTCGAGCATAAATACTGATGATGCGGCCACATCACCAGAATTATCCCCGGGCGGCTAGAGTGTGATTTTATATCCATCCAGTATATTTGAGACTTCAAATACACGTGGATCAGACGTATATTAAAATCTCCATATACCCAATAGTCCAAAATCAATTTAAAAATACTTAAATACGTATAATAAGATTAAAATTTTCAAAACTAAATTTGTTTTCATTTTTATTCTTTATAAATAATATTCTTCTAACTCATTCTAGGATTCTACTGATCCCATCTCTAACGAGTCATTCTCATTGGATATTACTAATCCAATCTGTGATGAATTCTTTCGTTTGGTTCTAACGCGTCTTGTTCCCGAGCTCTTTAAACCAAAGCTCTGATACCAAACTGAAATGACCAAACCCGCCCGTAAGGGAAAGCCCGGATTGAGTTGAGAACACGACAAATCAGAACACAAACAATAGAACACTTCATTGTTGTTACAACAATTTACATCAGATTACAAGAATATAACAGAGTATGAATAAATAATACACACCAGAAAAATATCAGAGATTAAAATACATTACATAGCAGTGGAAAAATAACACAACTGAAAGAAATACACGAATACAAAGTTTTCCAAATATAGCTCCAGCTGTAAATCCAGGATCCTGGAAAAGAAATATTTGCAAAAACCAAAACTACTAGATGCCCGTGCGGAAAATAGGGGCACCCAGAGTTTAGGTTAAAACAATAAACTCCAGGTCAATCATGGGACTAGTGTGAGAACTAAAACAGTTATTTAAAACTTTACTTTAAAATAGAGTAAATCAAGGGAACACGTCGTATAACACAGAACGGGTTTACCCCCATGAGTACCTGTGCATAAAACAGTTTATAGACAACGTAATGCTTTTTGAAAAATGAAGCTATTATAAGACTCAGGTCCCATCACACAATGAAACGCAAGCCGGAGGATAGAGTTTTCCCTTATAATAGCCAAACATGCTTGGTACGTTTAAAACAAAACATTTTGATATTACAATAAGTATACAGTGTCAAAATCAACTTCAAATATAAATGTATCAATCATAGATGGCATAGTATCCCATGCTACTATGCTGCCATACTAGTTCTGAAATTAAAACCGAAATGTCATGTATTGAAAATTGGATTTCCATCTATGTCGAGGCATGGGATGTACTCCTCGCCGGCTTCGAGACAATCTAGCAAATGCCTCAGGGCTCGGATGCTGGCGAGCCCTTAGATCCTACAGGGTCGGTCCTCTCTTACTTTTTTTGATTGGTTATTCTTGAACACACGTTTCCCGGTCCTATCGGACCTATCACTTGGTCACTGAGGACTAATACCCGAGGCGCTTCGCAATCCATCATCCACATAGGTAAAAATAAATAAATGTCTGGGCTCCCCACAATGACACCACCCATAGCTAGAAGAAAACGTCACTTCCTCCCTGTGTCCCTTATCCCTTTTTTGACTCATACCGGGTGTGAGGCTCGCGAATTAATGCTATACACAAAGCTATGCTATTTAAAGCTGTCCTTTGATCATCAACCACAAGACTCTGCATTTCAACAAAAGCCTTAATCACTGCCTCTCTGCATGCCACACTGACAATTCATGCCATGCAACTGATATCCATCAATATATAACCTCTAAGATCATACGTCTCAGAGAAGGGCGTTAAGCAATAGAATAAATTCCCCACTGCCAAACAGATGTATATTTAATAGAAATCAATCACACAGAATGAAATCTAACGTCAGACACACATCCATTTACAACTTCGTTCTGGGTCTGAACGAAACCGGAGGCACCTTATTCCTCGTCCCATATGTCCAATACAGGAGAGAGATCCTCGCATATATGGTAGATCTCCAAGTACGTCTGGACGATCTCCACTTATTACCTTGTCATGGGTGTACCGCCCAATCAAGACATCACTAATCATCCAGCCGATGTGAAGATCTCCGGTCTTTAACCACCGTCTTCATCGTCAACTTATCGTCGAATCAGTTGTTTAGAATGGGCATAAACTGATATTTCCGAATAACTCGCATATCCCATAAACAAGTGCTACACAAACACAACATACGCTTCATTCCAATCCAGAATATTATTTTATTCAAATATTTTTTTCACAATTTAAACCAAATTAAGGATTTCCAAACTAGTCGGGATTAGCGCACGTTACCGAAGTAATCATTTGTTTTATTTCCCAATCCCAACCTATTCATTCCATGAAGCAAAACTGGTAATACTCCATATCTAACACCACGGTGTTATCAATAAAATTAATTACCATTTCACATTCAAATCTAATTAAAGATTTAACTATCGCCTGGAGTAAAACTGGTGGTACTCCATTCTCGATCGTTTCCCAAATTTGATAATTTGAATTATCACATTCACATTTCAATCTAACTAAAGATTCATTATAACTCCACTTAATTTTAATCTAACAAATAATTACTTAATGATTATTTAACTTTGGGAAATCACACATGCCACATCTACAATCTACACTGTACCATTGATTTCTGCCAATATATAACCTCTAAGCTCATACGTCTCAGAGAAGGGTGTTAAGCAAGAGAATAAATTCTCCGCCACCTAATAGATATATATTTAGCAAAGATCAACAATACAATTCGAAATACAATGCTAGACATGTAATCTTGTCTTTAACTAGGTTAAAGAACTAGTGTCATTTAAAACACAGTTCACGATAGACCTAAAATCGTATTCCATTAACTATGGAATCTTCACGGAAAACAGATCAATATATAATCGATATCAATTTCCGTATCTGACTAATAAGATAAATGGAATAACGACGAAGCCTTTTAAATTCCATATATATTAACAGTCTTCCTCCACAGAAGCTCACTTTGATTATTACCAAATCGAATTCCATTCGAGTCTAATTTAATATATTAAATTGGAAAACTTTACTTTGGAAAATTTCCATTAAATCTTAATAAAAAGATTTATAAATTCCAAATCACATTTCACTGTTAATCGGGTTAAAGAACGAATGTCGTTAAAAACACAGTTCACAATATACCCAATTCACATTCCATTTTATGCCAATTACTAAATATAATTGGAAACTCTAAAAATCTTAATTAAAAGATTTATTTTTCACAACGGGTTTAAGAACAGTTTTACTGAGGACACCATTCATGACAAACCCAAAATCCAATTTGATATTAAACACAAGGCTCTAAACAGAAATTATATCGGCTTATATTCAATATCAAATTCTGAAACCAACACATATCGTATGGGGAATAACGATATATATCTATCTTCCAAATTCCTCCACAATATCCATATAGTCATGGAATCCAATATCAAAATATCCCAAGGATAATTTCTATTCAAATACATTCCAATTCATACATTGAAAAATTCTGGTTACATTAAAACCATTCACCAATCCAATTGATTTATTTAAAAACGTTGGATTATCTTTCTAGTTAATGACTAGTTCAATTTGATAAAACTATATTTTTATCTTTTCAAACATGGAATTTTTCATCTAAATTCTTTCCAAATCATCTATTTTTATGCCAATTATTAACATTTTTAATAATTTTATCAAGGCCCATACAGTTAGTTTCCAATAACGGCCACCGAACTGCATCCATAGCGACCTTTTCCAAGTTTGATTTGGACATAATTCCAAATCCAACTGTTCAAATTTAAATCTCTTATATTAATTGGAAAGCTCTTTTCGATACGAACCCAACGGTTCCGGTTTTAGGAGAATTCGACAGTCAGAACTCCCGTTACATCAATTCGAAGTTAATGGTTGAAATTCGCGAATGGTCGCAGCGCGACGCGTTCTATTCAAGCCATTAATATATAATATACATATAATATATATTTCGTTCAAAACGTATTTTATAAATTTGTTTTAAAAAACAATTCCCACATTCATTTCAATTTTGAATCAAAATTGAATACTCCTTATCATTATAGTATTTAAATGATAATATTTTCAAAATATCTGATTTTGAACCCATTTCCTTCTTCAATATTATTATAAAATGAATAACATCGATATAAATATCGTTCGCGTTAAAATGGCACATATCTAATCAACACGGCTTCACATATTTCAATATTTTCATGTCCATCCAAATTCGGACATCAAATTCACATTTTTGTTCTTTACTGAATATTATTTTAAAATATTCGTTATTTTAAATTATTCGTTATTTCTGAATTGGAATCAGACACAATCAATTATCATATAATGTTATTTATATGGATTTCATTCCTCACATGTACACAACAATAATGATACACAATCAACCATCATCCAGAGTGCATTACACAACTGCATAAGCATTAAATATAAATAATTAATGCTTGCAACCGTCTATCAGCCAATAGACTGACATACAACTAAAAAATTGGGATTAGTGTATGTAACAATCGGATTTTCAGAACCAATTTAAAATTTTTATTTCAGCTATTTCAATGGATTTTGAATATTTAAAATGATTTATTTTAAATAATAACGACTAAAAATTAATTTAAATCGAAGTTAGAACGTATAAATTTATTTTAATTATAGAACGAGCCTGAAATGGTGCGGCAGTTTGGAAATTCGATTTTAAATTTCAAATGAATGTATAGAATTCAAAATAAACTGGATTTCAGTAAAACAAGAAATATTTGAATCTGATTAATTATATCTTTCTAAGGAATGTGAAAAATTCAGATATCATAACGGGAATAAAAAATTATGTCCAATTTAAAATTTAAAATAGTTGCCATGGAATTTAATATAATATATATCCCTTAAAAATAGCCATTTGGCAAACGACCTCCATTTTCGACGAAACCACTTTTGTTGGATTCGGAATGTCAAATTATTGCTAGATGCCAATTTTCATAATTTTTGGAATCAATATGTGAGCGTGACAAATTAAAACGTGTTTTGTCAATTTCAGTTGAATTGGATCGACCAGAAAATGGCCATTTTTCAAACGGTCTCCAAATTTAATGAAATTAGTTTTGTTAGGACCGTATCGTCAAAACATAGCTAGATTTGTATTTCTGCAATTTTTAGTGTTAGTATGTGGCCCCGGTAAATTAAAATGTACGTTTGAATTCAATATACATTGATTTATATTTTAATTTAAACGGAAATTGATCGAAACAATCGAATTTGCTTACGGGACATATCTCATTGCGTCCGGAATAGGGGTATTTAGATGGAGGCAAAAGTCGTTGGGTTTGATTTGGGGTTTGAATGAATAGTCAACTTTTATGGAAAAATTAATATAAAATATATATATATATATAATTATAAAACGTTATTTCTCCCCCCATTCATTTTCCCCAAATCGGAATTTTTCCCTGATTGAAAAAGAAAACTGTTCCACCGCAAATCTCGCTCCTCCGCCGTCGTCTTTATCCACCCCGACGCCATCGCCTCACCTCCGTCGACCTTCCCCCATTTCCGTTCTGCCACCTCGCGCAAAAGCCCCCCCTCCATTCCGAACACATGCGCAACCCCCACGATCCTCCCCAGCCCTATCGTCAACGCCCAAACCCGAACAATTGTGAGTATTTCTGATTTTAATTTTATAAAATTATACGATTTTTAGCTATAAAGACATGTTTTTTATTTATGTAAAGTTATAATTTTTACTTATATAAAGTAATGATTTTTATTTACATAAATTAATGATTTTTATTTATATAAAAGCAATGATTTTTATTTACATAAAGTAATGATTTTTATTTATATAATATCCTTATAAAAATTCGATTTATATATATATATATATATAATAGCCTTATTAAAATTCGATTTGTATATATATAATAGCCTTATAAAAATTCGATTTTTATATATATAATGATATGTTAAAAATGTGATATATATATAATGATATGTTAAAAATGTGATTTTTATATATATAGTAATATAAAAAATTGATTTTTATTATATGAATAGCGTTATAAAAATCTGATTTTTATTATATGAATAACGATATAAAAAATATGATTTTAATATATATAGAAGCAATAAAAATATGATTTTTATATATATGGTAGCATTATAAAAAAATATTATTATATATGAAGTAGCAACATAAAAATATAATTTTTATATATGAAGTAGCGATATAAAAATATAATTTTTATATATGAATTAGCGATATAAAAATAAGATTTTTGTATATGTAATAGCAATATAAAAATGTGATTTTTAAATATATATATAGCATTGTTAAAAATACTATTTTTAATACAAATCGCGTGAAACGGATTGCATAGGAATCATGGGGAAGAGCACTATGCACTGGAACAAATCCAAAACGTTCAATTAAAGAATGACGAAGTGGAAACCGAAGGTGAGAACTCCTTCTCACTTAATTTATTTTACAGTTAAAAATATTTTAGGTTGTAGACGGGGCATAGAAGCCCCCAACTATTTATTGTACAAACCATATTATGTGATTTGAGTTATATGGAGTTCAACACTCGAATTCACACAATCACATAGTTGAAAGCCAAGTATGGATATTACCGACACACAGATTCCATACTCTGTGAATAGCCACTTATGGCGCCGTAAATGACATTTGGGGTAGTTGAGTATTTATTTATTTGGATGTTCTGTGTGATTTGATAGTGATTATAAAATTGGTTGTATATTAATTGTGAATTGATTGGAATTGGTTTGTGTATGGCGCGAGCCAGTATTAGGCGAGGGATAAGGCTAGTGAAACACCCCACCTCCGTTAAGGTCACTCACAAAGGGAATGCCTTAACTTCAGTGGAGCATTATAGGTAAAAGGTGCAGATAAATTACAAGACAGGCAAATAAAGCAGCGGAAAATAAAGTCATTTTATAAACAACTTAATTCAGTCAAGCTTTTACAACAATGGTCTCAATCATACTTAAAAGTAATACATAGAGATTCTGTCTTGATCAAAAAACTTCCAAATATAAAAGAAGCATATAAACCACAATGATATTCCCTAATAAAGCATGAACCATCCATAGCAGTGGAAGAGAGAGTCCAAAGTAATACATCAACTATCTTCAAGCTTGGAAAGAAAATTGGGCTAAGTGGTAACATTTCCTCCCTGCGAACCTGGGGGGGAAAATGGAAGAAAAGAGGCGAAACAAAACTAGGTCAGACATAAGTCTGGTAAGTCCAGTAAATTTCAGCATATAAACAGGCAAAAGCATTATGACATGAATAAACTGAATATATGACAATACCGTGAGAACAAGGATAACATGATAACATAGGATAAGTACAAGGTATGATAAGGCAAGATAAACTGAATGTGCTTCTAGTCTTTCTCTACTACGCTACAACTTTGTTATTCTGATTTCTATATCTATCTCTGCACCACCTAACTAGTGTCCCAACTAGTAATCTGTATAAAATGATAATATGATAACGTGATCCCAATCCCCACAATTGTGGTAGCCTTCAGGTGTACATTTATCGTGAGGATTCCACCTCAATCTGCCTAATTGCCATGAACATGTTAAATGTACCCTTACTACCCTATCGATCGGCTTCCTGCTTGTATTAACTTCTCTTGTGTCTGTGTCAATCAGCCCTCCCTTGCGTGGAGATACCCTGTGCTAGTCCCACCATAAGGTGTATCAATCTTTATGATAGCGACCCGACACGATTCAAGATGCACAGTGTATAACTACTGGTACCCAGTGCCTGCTTTTTCCCACTCCGGAGTACATGCACGCCCGTAAACCGTCGGAACCTACACTGACGTACCCCCTACCGCTGTTTTGATCGCTTATAATCAGCCCAGTAATCGTGCCCCACCCTGCCTAGTTTTAGGGTACCATGATACATCTATGTGGGTTACTGCTGAAATGGGTCCCCGTTACTTGGGTTTCCTGCTGGTTAAGTTTGTGGGCATATATATATATACAAATATTACCCACCTACACGAGATGTACTTAACCTTCCCACTGATTCTAGCACGTTTATTTAACGGTTAAGTTGTGTAGGCCTATATGTACTAATATTACCCACCTACACGAGATGTACTTAACCCTCCCATCGATTCAAGCATATTTATTTAATGGTTAAGTTTTGTGGGCCTATATGTACTAATATTAGCCACCAACCCGATATGTACTTAACCCTTCAGCACATTATGTCATATTGGTTAAGTGTTGTCCATTCATGTTAACTTAACCCACCCATTCATCGTGTCATGTTGGTTAAGTGTATCTTATCAACTTAACCCTTCTCACTTATCATGTTAGATTGGTTAAGTGTTTCCTATTAACTTAACCCCGTTCGTTCATCAAGTTATATTGGTCAAGTGTTTCTTGTTACTTAACCACACGTGTTCGTCTTGTTGTATTGGTTAGGTGTCATCAGTCAATTCAAGTTAACATAACCCACCTACTCACCATGTCATGTTACTTTGGTTAAGTGTCGCCTTCTTGTGTTAACTTAACCCTAACACAAACCAAGTTATATTGGTTAAGTGTTAACTTAACCCTTTCCATTTATCATGCTATATCGGTCAAGTGTTTCCTACTAACTTAACCTTAGTCATCCATCTTGTCATATTGGTTAAGTGTTTCTCATTACTTAATCCTAGTCATCTATCTTATCATATTAGTTAAGTGTTTCTCATTACTTAACCCTAGTCATCCATGTTATATTGGTTAAGTGTTCCTATGAACTTAACCCTACTCATTTATCTTGTTCATTAGCATTAATTGATTTATTAATGCACCAACCTCTCACGTTAGATACATGTTGTTGCGGTTACTAGATGTGTCGGGCGGTTACGGGCAGTTTTACACCACAACTCAATCTAACCTCGGGTTTTTCTTGGGCATGATGCACTAACCTCTCACATTAGATAGGTGTTGTTGTGGTTACTGGATGTGCCGGGCGGTTCTGGGCAGTTTTACACCACAACTCAATCTAACCTCGGGTTAGGCATGTTCATCTTTAACCTACACATTTACCCTATATACCCAAATCTAGATTTTACATGCTAATTACCAAATTCACCAAAACTAGTCATGTTACATTTTACGCCCAATCTAGATTTAGTGCTCAAGTTACCCCAAATTCGCTACAATAACAATTTTGCCAAAAACTTGATTTATATGCCAATTTCATACTTTGTCGTTCATCCCAATTCTAGGTTTAATATGTCAAATTACATATTCCATAATTCATGTCAAATTGCATCTTAACAGTTATGCCATGTTACATGTTCCAAATTATGCCAAATAATGTAAATTTCACGTTATACCCAATTTCCCCCGCATTCATAACGTATGTATTTCGAGATTCAGCTCAAGATTCATAATATTAGGGGAGAAGCAAGTTGGAACATCATAAGAATAGGCATAGTCATATGATGATAAAAACTACTGGTCCAATAAACTTGATGTACTAAAAAGACAAGTTTTACAAGGAATACATCACAGGCATATAGATATGATAAGAATTATATCATGAACTTAAAAAGGATTACAATTCCTATATATAACAAGGATAGATATGATTGGACCATTTTCATAGTCAAAAATAATTCCCAAAGATATATATATATATATATATACACTCAAGCACATATTTCAATGATAGGATAGCTTACATCAGGCATATTCTCATATCCATTTTATTACATGTCACAATTAGATTTAGGTGTTCAAATCTAAAAAGTATCTGACTTACAAAACAACGGCAAATCTTGTTTTCATACCTAAGCCATACATCACTATACACCCCAATCTTCTTCTTCCAAATCATAAACTATCATATATATATATATATATCCCAATTTGATATCTTAGACCACAACATGTACTATGCCTTATATTCAATTTACGCCCCAAATCCCAAGTCATACGTCCAATACTTTATGTTTTAAATCTCAAGTCATATGTCCAATACTTTATGCCTCAAGTCCCAAGTCATATGTTCGATACTTTATGCCTCAAATATCAAGTATATGTCCAATACTTTATGCCTCAAATCCCAAGTCATATGTTCGATACACTTTATGTTTTGAATACAACATGTATTATGTCCTTAAATCAATTACAACTCAATTATGCCCAATTTTATTTCCAACGTACGTTCATCTCTTATGAGATCTGGCTCAGGCTTGCAGTAGCCTGGCTATAAAACAAAAAAGGAAGAAGGAAAGAAGAGACAAAGAACGGACATAATATTATCAGTGAGATAGATACAAAGGATATAGAAAGATAGGCAAAATCTCAGATCCGGATTTATTATAAAGTCAGAATCACAATTAACTTTTATTTCTGAAAGTAACGTGAACTTACAAATTATAGAACAGTCTTGAATTCTGGGGTCTGTATTCTGAAACTGAATAGCTCTCCCTTGAAGTAAACTATTTGTTCTTCTAATTTAGATTTGATTTGATTCTTAGAAAATAGTTGTTGAAGTCGTTGAATTAGCCTTTGAATCTCTACTTGAATTCTAAACTTGATTTCTACGAAGAGCTTGAGCAGCATAACCCCATCTTTGATTTATTTTGATATGAATTAGGGTAGTGTATAGGCAAAATGAAGTTGTTTGGAGAGAAAGTGAGGTTTGAGGGTGTTTAAATAGCTTAGGAGCAACGAATCTGGTCAGAACGGACGTCTAAATGCAGAAAAACGAATCTGTCCATGGCTGGAAAAGGGGGGTGATCGACCCCATGGTCGACTTGTTCTACCCAAATCGACCCCTGGTCGACCTGGGTCCTGGGCGGGAAATCTCCCGCCCAGCCCGGGTGTGTGATTTGAATTTCGAAACTTTAAATTTGAATTCGGGCTGGTTTTTATTTAAACCCCTGAAACTTCTAAAGGTCATAACTTCTTCATACGGAGTCCGATTTATGCAAACTCGGAATCTATCTCAAGCAGAATTCCGAAACGAACGCAATGGCGTAACCCGTTTCCCTTAATTATTTTCTTAAAAATTAAGTATACTTTAATTTGTTACTTTGACGTTCACAGAAAACACGGGGTGTTACATTCTCCCCTCCTTAAAGGATTTCGTTCCCGAAATCTTCAAGTTAAGAAGAATGCATATCCTAACATCCAACATCCATCTACTCAACCATTCAATCATAGGCATCCATTGTCCTTAAAAAGATTTCTAATGATTTCATGATCATATGCATAGTGTGTGTACATGTCGTTATCTAATGCAAAATTAGGTGGTCTACTGATTCAGTTGACCCCCTTAATGCGGATTATGTTAGTGCCATGAGTCCATCATGTATGCAATTATTCCTAATTGTACTTTATAACTTCTACATGAGTGCACAGTCGTTTATACAAATGCAACATCCATATGATAACACATCAAGTTTCAATCCATATATATAAAAGTTCACTCATGCATATGCAATATGAAAGTGACTGAGCCAATCTAGTGCCTAATGTGTGTGTATATGCATCCTCGAGCATCCACTGGCAACCAATTGTAACCACTTGCATCCAACAAACATAACATGTCTCAAACACATGTTTACATCCATTGGCTTCTATCTAAGGATCGAGGATAGGACCGAGAGGATATACTTAAAAGATAAAGACTAGCATGCAAATAAACTTTACAGAAAAAGAGGAATCAAGGATATACCCTAAAAAAAGGGTATGATGCACGTATTTAGTCTTCAGTCTTCTAAGTCGCATCTTCTTGAGCTTCACTCCACTGTACCTTAACTTATTTAACTTCACAATTGTGAAGCTTCTTGACCTCCATTTCCAAAACCCACTAGTAAAGATAGGACCTCACTCACTTACTATGCTAGAGGGTATCCAATGTAGTCGAACTATCTTTCCAAGATAAACAGATGTTAACCATGATACCAAGTGTATATACTAAGATGATTAGAGGTCTCTCTTCTACTTAGCTTTTCCATCATGTCACAAATCTGAGGGTCGATATCTCTCATGCAAACCATCCTAGTCGAACTTGACATCCCTTAAGTACAAGCCCCAAAGGCCTAAACCAATATTAGACAAGCACCTAAGGAATACCTCCTCTGAATTTGGACGATCTATGTGAGATGATACTAGCAAAACAACCAAACAATTGAGCACTTAACCGACTCTGACTATCCTCGCCAATCTTGCTCCAAAACTATCGTTGATCGCATAACTGGCTTTGCATTATCAACTAGACATATGAGGAAGTCTGTCTCGAGTTTTAGGGGGAAAACCCCTACCCTAATCAAAACATCTTGCATACTCATAAACTACTCCAACGGATCGAAAATCATCGATAGATACATAAAGTGATTCTAGGTAGCTAAGACAAACTGATCCCTAAGGATCGCACGAAATCTCGAGGGTATTCCCGAGGCAAGTCGAAAGTCTTACTACCCTCCTTTCACAATTAGTAGCTAACCAATCGATTCCTAGAATCAACCCATAGCCCATGAAACCAAAAACATAAGTATCTCAAATCCTTACAAACCAAAGATAAATGAGCCGAACCACAAATTGAATTTGAGACAATAATGGGATCTTCTACTATACAAGTACTAAGGTGCAGAGACTCCACTATGGAAGCAGATATAAATGAATGTGAAGCGCTAAAATCAAAAAGCGTACTAACAGGATGATCAAGAAGGAAAACTAAACTTTTTCAACAGAAACCTTACTACCTCTCTCTCAGGTACGCTGGTGGTGAGGGCATGCATTTGCCATCCTGAAAATCTTGTCATTTGTTCTTTCCCTTACCCTTGATTATACGACCCGTTATACTATAATAAAGATACTTCCTCTTGTCTTAGGTTTTACTATTCTTTCCTCCCCTCCTTTGTGAACCAAGTCTATACCCATGAGTTCTTCATCCTTGGGTTGTGCTCCTTAGCCAAACTTCCTCATTCTCATCTTTGCCATCCTTGTATAACTTGTTTCCAAGTCTCTTGAAAGCTGCCTCCATCGCATGGAAAATCTACAAATCTTGGAAGAGAATTGGCCGTAGGTAAAATTACTGTGACTATGGATGGAGGTTGGGCACTTCTTCGCCCTTTGAAAGGTGTCGTAGTCTCATCGAGCCTATGGAACCATGCCGCGATGAGGTTACCTCCCAGAAAGCCGGGAGCCCCGGAGACTCAGTAAAGAAAGAAAACAAGGATTCAAACAGAGGATCGAAAGATAGTGCATATGGCTTTTGGGAATATGCCTTTAAAACAAAACTTTTCTTTTGAAAATGCTTCTTTTAAAACCGTTTTGAAAATAATTTTTTTCAAATATTTTATCTGATCCGGTAACCTTCAGCTCTAATACCAAGTGAAATACCCCACCTCCGTTAAGGTCACTCACAAAGGGAATGCCTTAACTTTGGTGGAGCATTATAGGTAAAAGATGCAGATAAATTACAAGACAGACAAAACAAAGTAGCGGAAAATAAAGTCATTTTATAACAACTTAATTCAGTCAAGCTTTTACAACAATGGTCTCAATCATAGACTATCTTCGAGCTTGGAAAGAAAAATGGGCTAAGTGGTAACATTTCGTCCCTGTGAACCTGGGAGGGGGGAACGGAAGAAAAGAGGCGAAACAAAAATAGGTCAGACATAAGTCTGGTAAGTCCAGTGACTTTCAGCATATAAACAGGCAAAAGCATTATGACATGAATAAACTGAATATAAGACAATACCGTGAGAACAAGGATAACATGATAACATAGGATAAGTACAAGGTATGAAAAGGCAAGATAAACTGAATGTGCTTCTAGTCTTTCTCTGCATCGCTACTACTTTGTTATTCTGATTTCTATATCTATCTCTACACCACCTAACTAGTGTTCCAACTAGTAATCTGTATAAAATGATAACGTGATCCCAATCCCCGCAATTGTGGTAGCCTTCAGGTGTACATCTATTGTGAGGATTCCACCTCAATTTGCCTAATTGCCATGAACATGTTAGATGTACCCTTACTACCCTATCGATTGGCTCCTTACTTGTATTAATTTCTCTTGTGTCTGTGTCAATCGGCCCTCTCTTGCATGTAGATACCCTGTGATAGTCCCACCATAAGGTGTATCAATCCTTATGATAGCGACCCAACACGATTCAAGATGCACAGTGTATAACTACTGGTACCCAGTGCCTTCTTTTTCCCACTCCGGAGTACGTGCACGCCCATAAACCGTCGGAACCTACACTGACGTACCCCTGCCGCTGTTTTGACCGCTTATAATCAGCCCAGTAATCGTGCCCCACCCTGCCTAGTTTCAGGGTACCATGATACATCTATGTGGGTTACGACTGAGATGGGTCCCCATTATTAGAGTTTCCTGCTGGTTAATTTTGTAGGCCTATATATACAAATATTACCCACCTACACGAGACGTACTTAACCTTCCCACCGATTCTAGCATGTTTATTTAATGGTTAAGTTGTGTGGGCCTATATGTACTAATATTACCCACCTACACGAGATGTACGTAACCCTCCCATCGATTCAAGCATATTTATTTAACGGTTAAGTTTTGTGGGCCTATATGTACTAATATTACCCACCAACCCGATATGTACTTAACCCTTCCGCACATTATGTCATATTGGTTAAGTGTTGTCCGTTCATGTTAACTTAACCCACCCATTCATCGTGTCATATTGGTTAAGTGTTTCTTATTAACTTAACCCTTCTCACTTATCATGTTAGATTGGTTAAGTGTTTCCTATTAACATAACCCCGTTCGTTCATCAAGTTATATTGGTCAAGTGTTTATTGTTACTTAACCCCACGTGTTCGTCTTGTTGTATTGGTTAGGTGTCATCAGTCAATTCAAGTTAACTTAAACCACCTACTCATCATGTTATGTTACTTTGGTTAAGTGTCGCCTTCTTGTATTAACTTAACCCTACCACAAACCAAGTTATATTGGTTAAGTGTTAACTTAAACCCTTTCCATTTATCATGCTATACCGGTCAAGTGTTTCCTATTAACTTAACCCTAGTCATCCATCTTGTCGTATTGGTTAAGTGTTTCTCATTACTTAACCCTAATCATCCATGTTATATTGGTTAAGTGTTCCTATGAACTTAACCCTACTCATTTATCTTGTTCATTAGCATTAATTGATTTATTAATGCACCAACTTCTCACATTAGATATGTGTTGTTACGGTTACTGGATGTGCCGGGCGGTTCCGGGTAGTTTTACACCACAACTCAATCTAACCTCGGGTTTTTCTTGGGCATGATGCACTAACGTCTCACATTAGATAGGTGTTGTTGTGGTTATTGGATGTGTTGGGCGGTTCCGGGCAGTTTTACACCACAACTCAATCTAACCTCGGGTTAGGCATGTTCATCTTTAACCTACACATTTACCCTATATACCCAAATCTAGATTTTACATGATAATTACCAAATTCACCAAAACTAGTCATGTTACATTTTACGCCTAATCTAGATTTAGTGCTCAAGTTACCCCAAATTCGCAACAATAATTTTTTTGCCAAAAACTTGATTTATATGTCAATTTCATACTTTGTCGTTCATGCCAATTCTAGGTTCAATATGTCAAATTACATATTCCATAATTTATGTCAAATTGCATCTTAACAGTAATGCCATGTTACATGTTCCAAATTATGCCAAATAATGTAAATTTCACGTTATACCCAATTTCCCCCGCATTCATTACGTACGTATTTCGAGATTCAACTCAAGATTCATAATATAAGGGGAGAAGCAAGATGGAACATCGTAAGAATAGGCATATTCATATGATGATAAGAACTACTGGTCCAATAAACTTGATGTACTAAAAAGACAAGTTTTGCAAGGAATACATCGCAGGAATATAGATATGATAAGAATTATATCATGAACTTAAAATGGATTACAATTCTGATATACTACAAGGATAGATATGATTGGACCAGTTTCATGGTAAAAAATGATCCCCAAAGATATATATATAATCTAGCACAGATTTCAATGAAAGGATAACTTACATCAGGAATATTCTCATATCCATTTTATTACATGTCACAATTAGATTTAGGTGTTAAAATCTAAAAAGTAACTGACTTACAAAACAACGACAAATCTTATTTTCATGCCTAAGCCATACATCACTATACACCCTAATCTTCTTCTTCCAAATCATAAACTATCATACATACATATGTATATATCCCAATTTTAAATCTTAGACCACAACATGTACTATGCCTTATATTCAATTTACGCCCCAAATCCCAAGTCATACGTCCAATACTTTATGTTTTAAATCTCAAGTCATATATCCAATACTTTATGCCTCAAATCCCAAATCATATGTTCGATACTTTATGCTTCTAATCTCAAGTCATATGTCCAATAATTTATGCCTCAAATCCCAAGTCATATGTTCGATACACTTTATGTTTTGAATACAACATGTGTTATGTCCTCAAATCAGTTACAACTCAATTATGCCTAGTTTTATTTCCAATGTACGTTCATCTCTTATGAGATCTGGCTCAGGCTCGCAGTAGCCTGGCTATAAAACAAAAAGGGAAAAAGGAAAGAAGAGACAAAGAACGGACATAATATTATCAATGAGATAGATCCAAAGGATATAGAAAGACAGGCATAATCTCAGATCTAGATTTATTACAATGTCAGAATCACAATTAACTTTTATTTCTGAAAGTAACATGAACTTACAAATTACAGAACGATCTTGAATTCTAGGGTCTGTATTCTGAAACTGAATAGCTCTTCCTTGAAGTAGACTATTTGTTCTTCTAATTTAGATTTGATTTGATTCTTAGAAAATAGGTGTTGAAGTCGTTGAATTAGCCTTTGAATCTCTACTTGAATTCTAAACTTGATTTCTACGAAGTGCTTGAGCAGCATAACCCCGTCTTTGATTTATTTTGATACGAACTAGGGTAGAGTATAGGAAAAATGAAGTTGTGTGGAGAGAAAGTGAGGTTTGGGTGTGTTTAAATAGATTAGGAGCAACGAATCTGGCCAGAACGGGCGTCTAAATGCAGAAAAACGAATCTGTCCATGGATCTGGAAAAGGGGGGAGGTCGACCCCATTGTCGACCTGTTCTACCTAGGTCGACCCCTAGGTCGACCCCCTGGTCGACCCCTTGGTCGACCTGGGTCCTGGGCAGGAAATTTTCCGCCCAGCCCGGGTGTGTGATTTGAATTTCAAAACTTTAAATTAGAATTCGGGCTGGTTTTTATTTAAACCCCTAAAACTTTTGAAGGTCATAACTTCTTCATACGTAGTCCGATTTACGCAAATTCGGACTCTATCTCAAGCAGAATTCCGAGACGAACGCAATAGTGTAACCCGTTTCCCTTAATTCTTTTCTTAAAAAGTAAGTATACTTTAATTTGTTACTTTGACGTTCACAGAAAATAAGGGGTGTTACAGCTAGACCTTATTCCGGTTCTAGTATTGCGCCTTTATGCTGCCGAAATTTTCTAAAAAGTGTTACAAAAATTTAGTTAGTTAAAAATATTATTTTTAGCTTATAACGGCGATAAATAAAATAATTATTGAATAGTTTAAAATAAGTTCACACATCCATTCACAAGTCAGACGACTTGTTTATGCTCGCTTATTTTTGTGATATCGATGGGACGATAATTTTTACACATCGCCCAAGTGCACAAATAATAATAATTATTTGATGGTTGAAACCCCACGGGTATTAGGATGATATTTGACTTATACTAATCCCAATTGTTTAGTTGTATGTCAATCAATTGGTTGACAGACTGTTGTAAGCGTTAATTATTTATATTTAATGCTTATGCAGTTGTGTGATGCACACTCGATGATGATTGATTGGTTTTGATTGTTGTCATACACATGTGTTGTATGAAATCCATATAAACAAAATTGTATGGTAATCGATTGGGTCTGATTCCAATTCAAAAAGAAGAAAATATTTTAAAATAAGGAAATATTTTAAAATAACGAATATTTTAAAATAATATTCTGTAAAAGATTAAAATGTGATTTTAATGTCCGATATGGGATGGACACGAAAATATTGAAATATATGAAGCCGTGTTGATTAGAGATGCGCCATTTTGACTTGAACGATATTTATATCGATTTTATTCATTTTTATAATGAATATCGAAAAGGAAATGATTTCATAATCAGATATTTTGAAGATAGTATCATTTAAATATTAAAATGACAAGAAGTATTCAATTTTGGTTTGAATTTGAAATGAAAGTGGGAATCGTTTTAAAACGAATCTGTGAACGATTTATAAAATACGATTTAAATGGAAATCAACGAAATATAATATATATATATATTATATATATTTAATGGCCTGAATAGAATGCGCCGCGCCGCGACTGTTCGCGAATTTCAACCATTGACTTCGAATTGACATTACAGGAGATCCGACCGTCGGATTCTCCTAAAATCGGAACCGTTGGGTTCGTACCGAAAAGAACTTTTTAAAGAATATAAGAGATTTAAAATCTAATGGTCGGATTTGGAATTATGTCCAAATCAAATTTAGAAAAGGTCGTTGCAAGTGTAGTTCGATGACGTTTTTGGAAATCGACTAAAAGGGCCTTAATAAAATTGTTAAAAATATCAATAATTTGTGTAAAATCTTAATAAATGATTTGAAAAGAATTAGGATGAAAAAAATCCATGTTTGTAAAGATAAAAATATATTTTTATTAAAATGAACTAGTTATTAACTAGATTTGAAATCCAATAATTTTGTAAATAAAATAAATTGGATTTGCGAATGGTTTTAATATAACCAGAAATTTCCAACGAACGATTTGGAATGGATATGGAATGGAAATAATCTTCGGTATATTTCAATATGGGATTCCGTGATTATACGGATGTCATTACGGAAATTTGGAAGATATATATATATATATATATATATATATCGTTATTTCCAATACGATATTTGTTGGTTTCAGAATTTGATGTTGAATATAAGCAGATATAATTTCTATTCAGAGCCTTGTATTTAATATCAAATAGGATTTTGGATTTGCTGTGAACGGTGTCTTTACTAACACTGTTCTTAAACACAATTGAGAAAAGAATAAATATTTTAATCAAGATTTAGAGAAGTATACCAATTAATTAATATTTAATTGGAATTGAATAAAAGGATTGGATTTTGGGTTTATCGTGAACGATGTCTTTACTAACACTGTATTTAAACCTAGTTGAGGAAAGAATAAATCTTTTAATTAAGATTTAGTGAAGTTTACCAATTAATTAATATTTAATTGGAATTGAATAAAATAACTGGATATTGGGTTTGTCGTGAATGGTGTCTTAAATAACAATGTTCTTAAAGACTGTGTGAAAAGGATAAATCTTTTGATTAAGATTATTAGAGTTTCCAGTTATATTTAGTAACTGGAATAAAATGGAATGTGAATTGAGTTATTTGTGAACTGTGTTTTTAATGACATTCGTTCTTTAATGCAATTAACAGTGAAATGTGATTTGGAATTTATAAATCTTTTTATTAAGATTTAAAGGAAATTTTCCAAAGTAAAGTTTTCCAATTTTGATAAAATAAATTGGAATAGAATGGAATTCAATTTGATAATAATCGAAGTGAACTTCTGTGGAGGAAGACTGTTACTATATATGGAATTTAAAAGGCTTTGCCATTATTCCATTTTTATTATTAGTTGGGTATGGAAGTTTATATCGATTATATATATATTGATCTGTTTTCCGTGAAGATTCCATAATAAATGGAATGTGATTTTGGGTTAATCGTGAACTATGTTTTAAATGACATTGATTCTTTAACCCAGTTAAAGATAGGATCACATGTCTAACATTGTATTTCGAACTGTATTGTTGATCTTTGCTAAATATATATCTGTTTGGTGGCGGATAATTTATTCTCTAGCTTAACACCCTTCTCTGAGACGTACGAGCTCAGAGGTTATATATCGGCAGAAATCAATGGTACGGTGTAGATTGTCGAGGCGACATGTTTGATTTCCTAAAGCTAAATAATCATTAATATTGATTTTTGGGAAGATTAAAATTAACTTACTCCAGATCATATTAACAAAAGACTAGAAATTCATGGTCATGTTAGACCATATTTAATGAAATCCACGATCGCTCCGGATCATTTTTATGGTCCAGTGATCACATACGAGTCAATATGAGATGTTGTTGAAATCATGTGAGTCGATGTCTAGTAAGATTGTCAAAATCATAAGGCAGTAGATAAGTGTGACTCGCTCTCTATTTAATGTACTTGCGATTTGAGTCTTCCAAGTCATGTTTAGCTCATAAGTTTTCTCGTTTGAATGAGTAAGGCAAGTCATGTTGAACTCATAAGCTGTCTCGCTTGAATGAGTAACCCAAGCCTTGTCATATTCGGAATGTATGGTATATATCCTTTGAATCACGTGTCAAGTCAAGGACGTGTTCAAAGTCAGTAAGCTGACGCTCATGCCCATATCGTCGATGGGTGACAGACATAGCCAGTGCTCATGCCCCCAATGTTAGTGGGGGTCGAGCTAAGTCAGTCGGACGTCCAGTCCTTAAGCCTTTATACTCTCCGTCATTGTTTCGAGTTAGAGTTGTAGGTTTTGCAGTCTTAGCCAACCCAAGTCGTTTTATACTCTCTCTCGAATCAGCAAGAGCTAGAGTTGAACATACGAGAAGTCGAATCACACTTGTCTAGGCACTGTTCATTCACTTTAGTCAGAAAGTGAGGATCATTTCATCGAGCGTCAATGAACTTAGTTACTATTATCTGATTAGTCACAGACTTGAGTAAGCTTATAAAAAATACAAGCGACTGAACGCCATTAGGGAGTTAGTCGACCTTCCTTTGTACATTTTTCAGCATATTCAAAAATAGTCATCATACTCTTGTTGAGTTTGTTCTTCATGCTCGGTTCCATTGAGGTCATCATTTTTTGTTGTAGTTTAGGATCCTACGAAACTTTAAGAAGTTGAAAATGTGCATAGAGTAGTCGAGTAGTAGATTCATGCTTTTCATGGCTCGCACTCTTCGTCCCTAGTCATTGGGGGCTTGACTAAGTAGCGGACTTCAAATCCATGTCTTCTCAGTATTCACACTTCCACATCATGTCGTGAGTTAGAGTTGGATGCAAAATGATTTGTTGGTATTCAACCCGTACTGGTTTCTGCTCTCCGATCCAAGCTCTAAGGATTGAAGTTGGGCTGCAAGAGGTCAGACTGTAGTCACTTTGAATGCTCTCATTCTTCCCTTTCCAATTGGGAAGTAGGTGCAGTAAATGGATGGTCACTCTGCACCCCTTTCGTGGTCCATATGCGGCCTTTCAAAATCAAAGCATACGTTATGTACATGCAAATAAGTTATGCCGATTGTAAATACTTTTAATAGTTGTGCCTCCAGTCTAGGGGTAATGGCCAAAGACAGGTGGTCAGACCACACCCATTTCAAATTTAGACATGCATGCATAAAAAAGTATGACTGTCAAAGCTTAAGTGATTGTGTCGTCCAAGTGCTCGAGCTATTGCATTTCCTATTCATTGTACTTGCAACGTGAAACTCGTCGTTGCACTTGAGCTATAGTCAGTCACATATGGGTATGTGTGTCGATTTCAGATATCACTTTTACGGCCCTCTTTCAGTCATTGCCTTAGGTCCTGTGATGTGTTGATGAACCTCCCACTCTCAATGCCTCCTTTCGTGTCGTTGCATTGAGTCGTTTGGGAAGTTTAGAATTAGGAGTCGAAGTCATCCCTTCGAACATGATCCTTCGTTGGTGTATGTAAGTGTGGCCCTCGCGACCATGTTTGGTATCTGTACAGGAACTTGTAATTTGAAAAAGAATAGTTCGCTTAGTCTTGCAAGCTACTAAGTCGATCTTTATGTAACAAGAAATTGTAGCTCGAAATGAAAACATGTTGAGCGTTAATTCATTTTGCATAGAATTATTAAATGTCAAAGTGTCAAGGTACTAAGTGTCATGGTTTGGAGGTATAATGTTTGTGGCCTCCATTTACCTTTGAAACACGGGTTGCGTCTAAGACGTGTTTAAAGTTAATTCAGAAGTTTATGCCCGTGCCCCCAACATCGATGGGAACAAGGTTAAGTCATCCGAATGTCCAGTCCGCAAGTCTTTTATACTCCTATCCTCAGTTGGAGGGCAATGGAGATTGTGTGGACATCGCAGCATCGTCCTTTATACTCTCTCCCCAAGTCGTGAGAGTTAGAGTTCTAGGTTTAGTGGCCTTAAGTCGTGGTGCACCATTCACACTAACCCAACAGGTTTATACTCTCTCTCAGGTCGTGAGAGTTAGAGTTATGGACGTCGTGGCTCGTCCTTTATACTCTCCTAAAGTCAGTTTGGGTTAGAGTTGTGGACGTCATTGTTCATCCTTTATACTCTCCCCTCGTCAATCAGGGTTAGAGTTGTGGATCGAGTGGTCTTAAATCTTGGCGCGCCCATCACACTCATCCTAGATTTATACTCCTATCTAAGCTCTGAGGATTAGAGTTAGTTGGGCAAACAGTTGGGTCACATTTGCCTTGGCGTCATCCCTTTGCTCCCACGTCAAGAGCAAAGGTCGCCATCAGGAATGGTTGGTTCACGTCCTTATTGAGTTTAGACTCCTCCCGTCGGAAGCACGGGAAAGAGTTAAAGACGTCATCAAAGAGCGCTCGAGTCATACTCATTCTCGTCTTAACATTTATCTTTTGTCCCCACATCGAAGGCAAAAGTTATTATGGGATCGTGTCCCGGTAGTCGTTGTTGTCTTCCCATCGGATCAAGGGATGGAGTCGTCGATCTGCTGGATTGTTATGTCACGCCCGAATACATCTCTATGTCTTTCCTGGAGAATCAAAGGCTAGAGGATGAAGAGGCCTCATTAGCATGCCCATGTAAAAATAACACACGTTGAATTCATGTGCGTTTATTTTCTTGCCCCCTACGTCAAGGGCAAAAAGGTCAGTGAATGGATGATCGAACTTCATTTATGTCAGTTTGTTGGCGTCTGGCCAAGAGTAAGCAGGTGAATATTTGAATCACGTTTGCCAAACTTTATGTTCCTCTGATCCAACTATGGAAGGGTTGATTGGTACCAAGCCTCGGGTACCTGCATCATTCATATACGCATTTGCAAGAGTTAGCCATTTCTATAACTCAAGGAGCAGATAAAGGCAAAATGCATGATTGGAAAGCAAGTATGTTGATGGGCGATGTTTCCTCCTCTATTTGGATTTGGATCTACGTAACCCGACGACGTCAAACATAGGATCTTGCCATATGGATTGTCAAACCGGATCCATTCTGATTCGGATTCGGACTTTGAAATGCAAAAGTCGATGCATAATTGTCTTGAGTCACGCCATACATGAGCCGAGTAGTGGGTGGTCATGTCAGATCCATCTTGAGCTATGTAAATTTCCTCGGACGGATGACACGGTTCTGTAAACGAGCGCTTCAGTCAGGCATGTTATGGCAATGCTCTGTAGTTCTGCATATATGTATTGGAAGTATGATCGGTACCAGACTCTGGGTACCTATATCTTTCACACATAAATTCATAAGAGTTATTAGTCACATAAATTACTCATAAAGCATGTAAAGGTAAAAGATATGGGTAAAAAATAATCCTGTTAAGGGAATGAGTATTATTCAGAATGAGAATGGTATCGCGTATCCTTTGCTAGTCCATTATGACTTGTCCCATCTCTGACAGGTGATGACCGCTGAAGCTTTAATTGATGAAGGAAGTCTTTTCAAATCCTCATGGGGGTGGCAATGCCAAGAACGATCTGACCTTGATCGGGGTATTGGGATAATAAAGGCAATCAGACGTCATTTGTGGGTGAATGATGAGGGTGTGTTTCCTTTGAATCACCTTCTTGCCCCCACGGCGAGGGCAAGGAATAAAGGTCAGGTAGTCAGATTAGAACCGCTAATGGTGGAATCTCATCTTGTCAGTGCTAAAGCGGTGATCGGCAGGAGAATAATGGATCAATGATTATAGAAGCTTTGTCTTTTCCATGTCAGGAAGTGAGATACGGAGGCTAGAAATGTAGACATGCCTCGTCCATCCACGGTTATGCCTTAGATTCCACGTCGGGGAATGAGAGCCAATATACAGACAATCAACAAACATTCAAGCTTAAGTGTGTCAAACTTTTAACTCGCCAATCTTCCGGTAAGATTGAAGCAGTTGATTAGGATTGAATAACTTCATTAAATGAGGATGATGGCTCTTGGAAGAATCCTGGTCGTTGCCATCTTGTTGTTGATAATCTCGGACTATCTGCTGAATCTTGGATGATAAGTCTTTACGATTATTGTTGGTCAAAATATATGCCGAGCCGAAGGCGAGCCGTCAAGCGGGTCTGGATGCAGCACTGGAGGGTGTCTGAGGCCCCACAGTCCCGGCACCGCCCGATTCATTCATTTTCGGAAGATCGAGCCTTCTTTGAGACGATCATAAAAATGCATTTTTTTCTGAAAATGGCCCTGTCTCGTCTTGGTATATCTAGAAGAGTTGGTCGACCTAGAGGGTTTCATAAGAGTCAGTCGATCTACAATTGGTTAACCTCGGCTTGAACATTATTATGATGATGGTTGTTCGAACCAATCTCACCCCGATCCAATACCTGCTTCGGGCCAAGCTGCATACGGGGGGGGGGGGAGCCTTCAAATGTGCAAATTCCATTGACTGGTCATTTGGTCGGGTCGATGTCGACCCGAAAAGGGCCGACCCGATCGGGGTTGAACCTAGAACTGGGACAAAATTGGTGTTTGCTGGCGATGCGAATGTTGCTTCTTCTGCTTTCCAAAGCATGTGCAGAAGTATTGGAAACCAGGGCTACTGAAGATGATTGAAACTAGGATTTTGTCTTGGACTTGGTGATCCAAAAGTTGAGCAAAACTCTTAAGACTTTAAGAATTCATTTCTCAGTGAAAGCACCAAACTGCTGATGCAAAAAAGTGGTCATCAACAGCCAAAAGTCGGATTTAAGCATGATATATAAAGAAATATCAGGAAAAGCGAGAAAAAGCATGACAACAACGTTTTTATAGTGGTTCAGCGTTAACAAGCCTACGTCCACTTTATAATCTCATAATAATATCACAAAGTCAGAGATACATTAAATGAGATCGTCATGATCTCCATTACAGAGTCGTTTTTGATAAATATAGTAAGTATTTTTGAGGTGAAATGGTTGGCGGCCATGATTGAGTTGTGGAGGGCATTCTTGAGCTATAAAGTCAGGCTTAGATCTTAGCCAAAAGTCCTCCTCTTTGTTATGTAGCATGGTGTATTTATAGGTGATAGGCTTCAACAATTCGAGTTTCCATGTGTCGGTTGATCCATGTGAATAGCAGATGATGGAGCTGAGTCTTGATTACGTGGAGAGGTCCCCTCCAACATGTGGCAGCATAAGTATAGCTTGATCCAAGTTTATAGGCTTTAGAATAGGTAGTTAGACCAAGTAAGTAGGCTATTAAATAGATCACATGACCAAGTCATTGTTGTAGTGTAAGCTGATCTCAAGACCATCTAGCCTAGGTATTTCGAGCTGAAATATTTCGATCCAAGAACTCTTGAGCCAAGAAGCTTCGAGCCATGAATGTCTGGGCTTGTCCAAGCCTATGCTCGAGCCTTGAGCGATCCTATGATGGGTCCGTTGGTTGACGGCCTTTCCAAAAGGCGGGTCAACAGTTCATAAATCGAAAATCAATAAAAAGAAAGAAACGTGAGAAAATCGCGTTGCTTCACCGCCGTTCAGGCGATCGCCCCCCCCCCCTTAGTCGCTGCTCCGCCGCCACAGGCGCCTCCTTCCTCTCTCCTCCTCCTCCCTCCAGTTTGAGAAAAACCGCGCCCTCTAAACCCTAGAGCCACCAAGACTCCGCCGTCTACCTCAATGTGATCCGCGCCACCCCCACCTGACGACCACTTCGAGCAAAACCCCATCAGATATCTGCAATCAAAACAGTTAGTTTTTATTATAGAAAAATCTGATTTTTTTATGTAGGAAAAATCTGATTTTTATGGGATTAAGTTATGATTTTTATGGGATTAAAATATGATTTTTATGCGATTAAAATCTGATTTTTATGAAATGAAAAGTTTAAATTTTAATTAAATAAAAAGGTTAGATTTTTAAAAATGAAAAGTTTATATTTTTATTAAATGAAAAGATTAGATTTTTAATTATAAAAAGATTATATTTTTAAAATAGAAAAGCGGAGAATTTTAAAAAAGTAAAAGATATGATTTTTCATAATATAAAAATATGATTTTTTATATAATAGAGAATATAAAAATATTATTTTTATATATGTAGCGAATTAAAAAAAATATGATTTTTATATAATAGAGAATATAAAAATATTATTTTTATATATGTAGCGAATTAAAAAAATATGATTTTTATATAATAGAGAATATAAAAATATTATTTTTATATATGTAGCGAATTAAAAATATGATTTTTATATAATAGAGAATATAAAAATATTATTTTTATATATGTAGCGAATTAAAAATATGATTTTTATATAATGGAGAAAATAAGAATATTATTTTTGTATATGTTGCGGTTTAAAAATGTGATTTTTATTATCATGTAGTGAAGTAAAAATATGATTTTTATTTAAATAACTTCGTTTTAAAAATGTGATTTTTATCCATTTAGCGTTGTTATAAAAATATGATTTTTATATATGTAGAGAATATAAAAATATGATTTATATATATATATAACATTAGAATAAAATGTGATTTTTATTTATGTAGTAACAGAATAAAAATGTGATTTTTAATATAAAAATCGTGTGAAACAGATTGCGATAGAACTGGTGGAAAACAAATCCAAATCTGAACCGTTCAGAAATTCAGAAAAGAATGGAGGAGTGGATCCCAAAGGTGAGAACTTCTCACTTTAATTTAATTTCTAGTTAAATATATATAGTAGGATGCAGACGGTGCTTAGTAGCACCCGACACCTTTGTTTGAAACCATGTTTGTTTGGTTGTTTGGTTGAATGGTTTATTTGTTTGAATTTCGTTAGGGATGGGAATAAATTGACTAAAATTGTTTGTATATGGCGCGAGCCATTATTAGGCGAGGGATAAGGCTAGACCTTATCCCGGTTCTAGTATCGCGTCGCTATGCTGCCGAAATTTTCTAAAAAGAACAATAAAAATATCATTTTTATTGTATAAATGAACTAAATAAAATATTCATGAGTTAACATAAACATTTTATCGTTAAAAATATAAATTTTAACGAGTATATGAATGAAAATAAATATTTATTTACAAATCGAATGATTTGTTTATATACACACATTTGATTGATATTGATTGGGACAATATATTTTACACATCGTCCAATTGCACAAATAAAATCTGTGTGTGTTGATTGAAAACCCCACACGGGTATTAGGATGATATTGGACATATACTAATCCCAATATTTAGTTGTATGTCAATCGGTTGGCTGACAGACTGTTGTAAGCGTTAATTATTTATATTTAATGCTTATGCAGTTGTGTAATGCACTCTGGATGATGGTTGACCGTGTTTGATTATTGTTGTATACATGTGTGTATGAAATCCATATAAACAAAATTATATGGTAATTGACTGTGTATGATTCCAATTCGGAACGAACGAATATTTTAAAATAACGAATATTTTATAGTAATATTCAATAAAGGATTAAAATCTGATTTTAATGTTCGATTTACGGAAAATATTGAAATATGTGAAGCCGTGTTGATTAGAGATGCGCCATTTTGACATGAACGATATTTATATCGATTTTATTCATTTTTATAATGAATATCTAAAAGGAAGTGATTTCAAAATATAATATTTTGAAAATATTATCATTTATATATTAATGATATGGAATATTCAGTTTTGATTTAAAATTGAATATGAAGTTGAAATCGTTTTGAAAATGAATTTAAAACGATTTATAAAATACGTTTTAAATGGAAATCGACGAAATATATATAATAGATACACTATATATATATTTAATGGCCTGAATAGAATGCGCTGCACCGCGGTAGTTCGAGAATTTCGACCATTGAATTCAGATGGACATTGCGGGAGATCCGACCGTCGGATTCTTCTAAAACTGGAACCGTTGGGTTCGTATCGAAAAGAGCTTTCCAACGAATTAATAAATTTGAAATCTAACGGTTGGATTTGGAATTATGTCCAAATCAAATTTTGGAAAGGTCGTTGTAAGTGCAATTCGATGACCATTTGTGAAAATCGACTGTATGGGCCTTGATAAAATTATTAAAATTATTAATAATTTGTGTAAAATCATAACAAATGATTTGGAAAGAATTGGGGTGAAAAATTCCATGTTTGCAAAGATAAAAATATATTTTTATCAAAATGAACTAGTTATGAACTAGAATTATAATCCAATATTTTTAAATAGATAAATTGGATTTGAAATGGTTTAAAAAATAACCAGAATTTCCAATATATGGATTGGAATGGATTTGAATCGAAATCATCTTCGGAATATTTCGATATTGGATTCGGTGATTATACGGATATTGTGGAGGAATTTGGAAGATACATATATCATTATTCCTAATACTATATTTGTTGATCTTAGGATTTGATATTGAATATAAGCCGATATAATTTCTATTCAGAGCCTTGTATTTAATATTGAATTAGATTTTGGGTTTGTCGTGAATGGTGTCTTCGTTAACACTGTTCTTAAACCCAATTGAGAAAAGAATAAATCTTTAGTTAAGATTTAGTGAAGTTTTTTTCCAATTAATTAATATTTAATTGGAATTGAATAAAAGAATTGGATTTTGGGTTTGTCATGAATGGTGTCTTAAATAACACTGTTCTTAAACCCCGTGTGAAAAGAATAAATCTTTTAATTAAGATTCTTAGTGTTTCCAGTCAATTAACATTTAATTGGAATAAAACGGGATGTGAATTGGGTTTATTTTGAACTGTGTTTTTAACGACATTCGTTCTTTAACCCGATCTACAGTGAAATATGGTTTGGAATTTATAAATCATTTTATTAAGATTTAATGGAAAATTTCCAAAGTAAAATTTTCCAATTTAATATATTAAATTGGAATTGAATGGAATTCAATTTGATAATAATCGAAGTGAGCTTCTTTGGAGAAAGACTGTTAATATATATGGAATTTAAGAGGCTTTGTCGTTATTCCATTTATATTATTAGTAGGATACGGAAATTGATTTCGATTATATATTAATCTGTTTTCCGTGAAGTTTCCATAATTAATGGAATGTGATTTGGGTTTATCATCTGTGTTTTAAATGACATTAGTTCTTTAACCCAGTTAAAGACTGGATTACATGTCTAACATTGTGTTTCGAACTGTATGGTTGATCTCTGCTAAATATATATCTGTTAGGTGGCGGAGAATTTATTCTCTTGCTTAACACCATTCTCTAAGACGTACGAGCTTAGAGGTTTTATATCGGCAAAAATCAATAGTACGGTGTAGATTGTTGATGCGACATGTTTGTGTTTCCAAAGTTAAATAATCATTACTATTGATTTTTGGGAAGATTAAAACTAAGTGGACTTTTAATGAATCTTTAATTAGATTGAAATGTGAATGTGATAATTTAATTTATCAAATTTTAGAAATGATCAAGAATGGAGTACTACTAGTTTTACTCCGAGCGATAGTTAAATCTTTAATTAGATTTGAATGGGAAATGGTAATTAACTTTACCGATAACACGGTGGTGTTAGATACGGAGGATCATCAGTTTTGCTCCATAGGATGAATAGGTTGGGATTGGGAAATATAACAAATGATTACTTCGGTAAGGAGCGCTAATCCCGACTAGTTTGGATAAACCTCAATTTGGTCTGAATTGATATCCAAAGGAAGATTAAAGAATAAATTTAAAGAATTTATCTTTGATAAAATTAATGGGAACCTTTCCAAAAGTATAAGAATATTTGAATAAAAGAATATTCTGGATTGGAATGATGCATATGTTGTGTTTTTATAGTACTTGTTTATTATATACGCGAGTTATTCGGGAAGGTCGGGTTTGTACCCATTCTGAATAAATGATTCAATGATAAGTCGACGATGAAGAGGTGGTTGAAGACTGGAGGTATTCACATCATTTGGATGATTACCGTGGCTTGATTAGGTTGTACACCCAAGACAAGGTAATAAGTGGTGATCGTCCAGACGTACATGGAGATCGACCGGATATGCGAGGACCTCTCTCCTGTATTGGACACGGGACGAGGAATAAGGTGCCTCTGGTTTCATTTAGACCCAGAACGAACTTGTAAATGGATGTGTGTCTAACATTGGATTCATTCCACGTTGATTGATCTCTATTAAATATATACCTGTTTGGTGGAGGAGAATTTATTCTCTTTCTTAACACCCTTCTCTGAGACGTACGAGCTTAGAGGTTATATATCGATAGACATCAGTCGCATGGCGTGAAATGCCTATGTGGCATGCTGAGATGCAAAAGATCAATGCTTCTGTTGAAAAGCAGAGTCTTGTGGTTGATGATCAAAGCACGACTTTAATATAGCATAGCTTTGTGTAGCATTAATTCGCGAGCCTCACACCCTGGTATAAACTAGAAACGGGAGAGGACTGGAGGGAGGACATGCATTTCTTTCTAGCTAGGAGTGGTGTCATGGTATGGAGCCCATACATCTTTACTTATGTGGATGATGGAAAGCGAGGTACCTCGGATATATCGGTCACTACGGGGTCGATGGATGGATATGGTCGACATACCGACCAGACTTACGCCTCATAGGGCGGGGAAATGCATTATTCAGGAATTACTAATCCTCCAACGTAAGAGAGGACCAGCCCTGAAGATCCAAGGGCCCACCTGAGTCTAGGCCCTTAGACATTGTAGGCTAGACTGTCTCGAAGCGCTAAGGACGATCCCTTGCCTTGGTTTACAGATGGAAATCCAACTTCCAATATGTGACATTTCAGTTTTGATTGCAGAGCCTAGTATTAGCGGCATGATATATGGTACCCATGTCGTCAATGATTGATACATTTATATTTGAAGTAGTTTTATACACTATGCACTTATAATAGTATCAAATGATTTGTTTTAAACATACCAAGCATGTTTGGCTATTATAAGGGAAAACCCTATCCTCTGACTTGCGTTGCATTGTGTGATGGGACCTGGGTCTTATAATAGCTTCATTTTTCCAAAAAGCATTGCGCTGTTTGTTGTATGCACTGGTATTCTTGAGAGAAAACCCGTTCTGTGTTATACGGCGTGGTCCCTTGATTTACCTTATTTCTAAAGTAAAGTTTTAAATAACTGTTTTAGTTCTCACGCCAGTCACATGACTGACCTGGAGTTTATTGTTTTATCCTAAACTCTAGGTGCCCCTATTTTCCACATGGGCAGCTTGTAGTTTTGGTTTTGCAGATTTATTTTTACAGGATCCTAGTTTACATCTGGAGCTATATTCGGAACGCTCTGTATTCGTGTATTTCTTTAAGTTGTGTTATGTATTAATTTTCCGCTGCTTTGTATTTGAATCTTTGATATTTGTCAAATGTATAATATTTATTCATACTCTGCTATATTCTTGCACTCTGATGAAATTGTTGTAATAAGCAATGAAATGTTCTTCTGTTTGCGTTCCGATTAGTCTTGTTCTCAGATAATCCGTTCTTTCTCTTCTCTTCGGAGACTGGGGAAGTTCGGGTCGTTACATTTAGTATCAGAGCTTTGGTTTTACAGAGCTCGAGAACAAGGCATATTAGAACCAAACAAAAGAATTCATCAGAGATTGGATTAGTAATATCCAATGAGAATGACTCGTTACAGATAGGATCAGTAGTATCCTAGAACAAGTGTGAAGAGTGTTATTTTAAAATAAAAATTAAAAACAAATATTGTTTTGAAAATTTAAACCTTATTCAATGTATTTGAATATTTTATTTTAAATTAATTTGGACAATCTAGTATATGGAGATTTTGCATATACGCCTTGTAGACGTGTATACGAAGCCCCAAATATACTGGATAGATATAGAATCACACTTTAGTTGCCCAGACATAATTCTGGCGATGTCGCGACATCATCAGTATTTATGCTCGAGTTTCAAAAGTGGGATGTTTATATATTTCCAGTTGACTGGTGCAAAAACCAAAACTAGACAGGGTCTATTGTTGTGACTTGGCATCAAAAATGGATTTTTCAATATAAAAAAAAAATTATGTGTTTGAAACCATAATCAGCTAATTGATTGCTGGTTGTGTTGTTTGATTAATTAAAATTCTGAACCATTAAGCTAAATTGAATCAAATATTGAACTGACTTGAGAATTGTTTGGAAATTGCATACATGTACATGCATATATATTGAACGGGTCATAACAAAGAGGCTAGAGAAGAGGAATAAAATTGTATGCCCCACAAATAGGTACATGTTTACTAATTTATTGGGTTTGATGATTTTATTAGCCGATTGGCTGGCCGCTTGGCTTTTTCTTTTTCTTCTCGGATGATGAGGGCCCTGCATGGCTAGTTGCGGTTTTAAATGTCTCCCCATACAAAGGAGGTTATAGCGAAATTTTTCAAAAATTTAGGGTGTTAGACAAATTTTTGAAGAATTGGAAAATTCTCAGAAACTGAAAAGTTGAAGAATGGAAGCCAAACTAAAAGTTGAGTTGGTTAGCTAAACAAATTTTAGCTCCGTTCCTTTTCGAGGACGAAAAGATATTAAGTGGGGGAGATTGTAACAACCCAGAAAATCGGAACCAATTTAAAATTTTTATTTTGGCAATTTTAATTAATTTTGAATATTTAAAATATATTTTTTAAATAATTACGGCTAGAAATTTATTTTGAATAGAATTAGAACATATAAATGTATTTAAATTAAAGTTAGAATATAAATATATATATTTTTTAATTATAAAAAGAATTGGAAATGGCGCGGTAGTTTGAAAATTCGATTTCAAATTTCAATTGAATGTGGAGGATTCAAAACAAACCAGATTTTAGTAAACCAAAAATATTTGAATCTGTTTGAAAATATCTTTCCAACGAATGTGAAAAATCCAAATTTCATAGCGGGAATAAAAAGTTAAGTACAGTTGAAAATTCCGAATAGTCGTTATGGAATTTAATATATGTATATATAGCCCTTAAAAATAGCAATTTTGCGAACGAGCTTCGTTTTCGACAAGACCACTTTTGTTAGATCCAGAATGTCAAATTATTACGTGAGCGCTGTGAATTTAAACGTGTTTTGTCAATTCAGTTCGAATTTAATCGACCTGAAAATGACCGTTTTTCAAATGGTCTCCAAATTTGATGAAGTTAGTTTTGTTAGGACCGTATCGTTAAAACATAGCTAGATTTATTTTTATGGAATTTTTTGAGTCCGTATGTGGCCTAGGTAAATTAAAATGTGCGTTTGAATTCAAAATATATTGATTCATATTTTAATTTAAATGAAACTGATTGTAACAGTCGAATTGGCTTACCGGATATATCCCATTGTGTTCGGAATGTGGATATTTAGATAGGGGCGACAGTCGTTGGGTTTGATTCAGAGTTCGGATGGATAAGCAACTTTTTGGAAATTAAAATTAATTAAATAATAATTATATAATTATATATATCCTCTCCCTCACATTTCTCCCTCTCCCCGTTAGTTCATAAATCGAAAATAAAAAAAATGTGAGAAAACCGCGTTGCTCCACCACCGTACAGGCGATCGCACCCTCCCCTGGCTGTTGCTCCACCGCCACAGGTGCCTCCTTCCTCTCTCCTCCTCCTCCCTCCAGTTCGAGAAAAACCGCGCCCTCTAAACCCTAGAGCCACCAAGACTTCTGCCGCCTCCCAAAATGTGATCCACGCCACCCTCTACCTGACGATCACTGTGAGCAAACCCCAATCAGATATCTGCAATCAAAACAGTGAGTTTTTATTATAGAAAAAACTGATTTTTTTGTGTAGGAAAAATCTAATTTTTATGGGATTAAAGTTATGATTTTTACGGGATTAAAATCTGATTTTTATGAAATGAAAATTTTATATTTTACTAAATGAAAAGGTTAGATTTTTAAAAATGAAAATTTTATATTTTAATCAAATGAAAAGATTAGATTTTTAATTATAAAAGGATTTTATTTTAAAGTAGAAAAGAGGAGATTTTTAAAAAAGGAAAAGATATGATTTTTCATAATATAAAAATATGATTTTTATATAATAGAGAATATAAACATATTATTTTTATATATATAGCAAATTAAAAAAATTGATTTTTATATAATAGAGAATATAAAAATATTATTTTTATATATATACCGAATTAAAAATATGTTTTTTATATAATAGAGAATATAAAAAAATATTTTTTTTATGTAGCGAATTAAAAATAGGATTTTTATATAATAGTGAATATAAAAATATTTTTTTTATATGTAGCGGTTTAAAACTATGATTTTTATTATCATGTAGCGAAGTAAAAATATGATTTTTATTTAAATAACTTCATTTTAAAAATGTGATTTTTATTATCATTTAGCTAAGTAAAAATATGATTTTTATTTAAATAACTTCGTTTTAAAAATGTGATTTTTATCCATTTAGTGTTGTTATAAAAAAATGATTTTCATATATGTAGAGAATATAAAAAATATGATTTTTATATACATAATGTTAGAATAAAAATGTGATTTTTATTTATGTAGTGACATAATAAAAATGTGATTTTTAATATAAAAATTGTGTGAAACAGATTGCGATGGAACTGGTGGAAAAAGATATCCAAATTTGAACCGTTCAGAAATTCAGAAAAGAATGGAGGAATGGATCCCAATGGTGAGAACTTCTCACTTTAATTTATTTTCTGTCATAATGCACTATAAATAGAACAGTTGTACCTGAGATGATCTGTGTACCAATTTCTGTTGAGAAACAACAACAACAACAGACAATAAATATAGGTTATGTTCATGTTTGGCTACAAGCCTACGTTACATGAAATTTAACTAAACTATGCAGCTGAAAATAGTCATTTATTTTTCATATATACTATGGGTGTGATCATAAGCATTAAGCTATGAACGTAGAACTGATTCATTGACAAATTAATATGATGAATATATGTGTGTCATATAAGTTGAAGTTTCTATGCAATATTCCATAGCCATACCTCGTTTGTGTGTATGAATTGTGCTAACTTCTACACATGTAAAAACAAGCCCTGACAGCAGCTTTGTTTTAGAGACGATCAACAAATACTCAATAATCTACATAAAGTTCAATATGTAGTTGTAAGTATATTTACTGTCTTCTTCTTAAAATTGCAAGAATATTTGTAGTTATTTTGTAAACTTGCTAAAGTGAATAATTGATTTTTCTCGAGGATCTGTAGGCTTTGTGATTGCATGAGTATCTATTATGGCACTATGAAAATTCAAATACAATTCCTTATTGAATACATGATGAAAAATTTAGGCAATTACCCCCGTTGCGCTACCTAGATTCCAAGATGAAAATAATGGAAATAGAAATTAGAACAGCAAGCAAATACATTAGAAATAAGGAAAAATATTACTTACATGGAAATATAAATGCATGCATATTAGGAGAAAGACAAATTTAGTTAGAGGAAAGGACCCACTACTTGTCAACACAAAATGGTCAGCTGAATATTTACTTATAACATTCACCCATCCCCGCTACAGTCTGCTTACTGTGATCTAGTGGAACTCAAGGAAAACAACTCACCAAATGATTGCGTAACTTCCAAATGAGTAATTGTCAAATTTCTCCTTAAAATCTTATTATGATTTAGCTTTGTATTCATTTCTCCTTCAATCCCCTGTACATTACATCGAGACCAACATTATGAATTTTAAAAGCTAACTCACAAAGGCATCGACAATTCCAATCATATTTCAGTCATTCATAATGGCGAATCATCTCAATACTGAACTAAGAATTAGTTTAATCTTCACCTAGACACTTTTCTATAAAATTCGGCCAACAATCGATAAGTGTGGCTTTAAATACAATCATTAATGGCCACAACAATTCAAAGGATGCCTTAACAAGGTCTAGTATATTAAACTTCTAATAATATGTATGAATAGAGGACCCTATTATCTTACTGATGTTGTGGCCATTTGTCCTTCAGAAATAAATAAATTTAAATTTAAAAAAAAAAAGCAAGAGAACCAAAGTAATACAAATATGCCAGATATTAGTAAGATAGTTTGTAGATGGATAGTTGTCAATGGACATTTGACATGCAAATGTATTTTTTTGACAAAAAATCAAGCAGCATAGGTTGCCATTTATCTTAGATAAAAATATCATATATACCTAAAATAAGGGACATATGTAACAATAAGGAGCATTCTACATTGGATACCAGAGAGGATGGTGAAAATTTCAACAGCTGCAGTTAATGTGAGGGTAATTATGTGTCTCCATCGGCTGGTGGTGAAACTAATAGTATGATGTTGAATTAAGTAGGAATGCATTTGATGTTTTAAGTGAAGTTGATGCTAGAGTTGATGTAGTGATTCATTACAGTAAGGCGAAGGCATCAGCAAATTTCAAAAAGAACGAAAAGTGAAGGCTTTGAATGTAACCAAAGACAGAGCCAACTTTGAATCTACGGGCGATGACCTGATGCTTTTTATTAAGACTGGTTTTGAAGCTTTAAGTGAAATTGAAAATGGAGTCAGTGTAGAGAAAAATGACTGTGTTGTTAAGTCTCCAACATATTGCAATAAGGAATCAAACTAGGAAAAGACAAAGGATAGATTTATCAAAGGAACTCTAGGTTATTGAGATTTGCAAAACCACTCTTCAGCAATCAACGATAATGTTACTGCTGGACCGACTATCGATTCTGCTACGCCAAACCATTTTTGGCTAACTGCACTACCTATTTCAAAAAGCAAAAATGTTAGTGTTCCACCTAAATCTATTTCTAATGCTTACATAGTTTGTAACCAGCAAGCTCTGGTGGGAGTGACTACTGCTTCAAATGATACCCCAGTCAAGCGAAATGAACAAAAAGTGATAAATTATGTTTCAAAAGATTTTCTTAATCAATCCTATAACTAAATTTAACAGCATTTTTCATTGAAAATAGCAAGACAATAACATAGCTTTTCATCATGTAGAAAGATATCTGGAGTGTTGAATACAGTGACATATACTGAAGCACATTTCTCCTTGTAAAAATATCAAGGCAACAACGGATCTTCTCAGCATATAAAAGTAAGTTTAAAAATCAAGGGCCTATAATATTCAGCAATAAAAGGAATCAAAATGGAGAATACATAAAATTGACGTACGAGATCACCTAAACGGTGGACTAGAAGGGTCCATACGATTCCCCAATCTGAACAGCTGCAAATGGAAAGTTGCAATAGTCAAAGTCATAGCTATGTTCTAAAATCAAAGTCTGAGCTACGTGCAAAAAACTATGTCGTTTAAGAAAAACATATTTCAAGCCAAGAACAATTCATATAGATGAAGTAAGCTAAAGTATTACCTAAAACAACGAAGAACTAGGGTTTGGCCGACTCAGTTGATAGTTCCGATTAATCGAAGACGAGGAAGCTACGGCATGCAATTTATGACGGATTTCATTTTCTGTGAGTCACGATGATTGAAAGGGGAATATAAGGAAGAGTGGTTGGTAGGAAATGAAATTTTCAGTGGGAGACGATAAAAGGGGTAAATTCAAGGAACCGCTTACGGTTTTTTTACTTTGAATAGTACAGCGTTTAAGTGAAATTTATCGGTAATTTGGGCCCATAAGGGAAACACATAGCATTCAGTATCTTAAAGTTTCTTATTCTGCATGGATTTAATCCCTCTATGAACCGAAACGCAATTCATGTAAGCTATAAATAAACCATTTTCTTGTAGTGTTTATCTCCAAGAGTATAAATTGCCAGCTAGTTAAAGCTAAGCAAAAGAAGCCTAGTAGTTTGTTACAGCCATTGGAAATTCCCGAATGGAAATAGGAACAAGTCTTAATGGATTTCATTGATGGGTTACCAAGGACCAGATCGGGCCATGATAGCATTTGGGTGATTGTGGACCGATTGACCAAAAGTGCAAAGTTTATACCAGTCAAGTCGAATAGAACGACAGCTAAGTTAGTAAAACTATATATGAAGTGGGTAGTGAGATTTCATGGAATACCCAAAGGCATTGTGAGTGACCGAGACCCGTTGTTTACTAGTAGGTTTTGGAAGAGCTTACAAAAGGCTCTAGGGTCAGAACTACACCTCAGTACCGCGTATCATCCTCAAACTGACAGTCAGACAGAGAGGGTGAATCGAGTATTAGAAGATCTCTTGAGAGCTTGCATATTGGCTTTTGGTGGATCATGGGATGACCATTTGCATCTAGTAGAGTTTGCTTATAATAATAGTTATCAATCCAGTATCGGTATGGCTCCATTTGAAGCTTTGTACGGAAGACCGTTCAACTCACAGTCATGTTGGTTAGAAACTGGTGAGAATTTTGTGCTTGGGCCAGATGTGATAAGAGAAACCTCAGATAAGATCAAAGTTGTCCGACAACGAATGAAGGCTTCCCAAGATAGGCAAAAGAGTTATGCTAATAAGAGAAGGAGAGATTTAAAATTCTCCATTAGTGACTTGGTGTTTGTCAAGATTTCTTCATTAAAGAGCGTGATACGATTTGGTAGGAGAGGCAAGTTAACACCAAGACTTGCTGGTCCATTCCCAGTTCTCGAGCAAGTTGGGAATTTGGCATATAAAGTTGAATTACCAGAGAAGATGGCAGGAGTTCATACGTATTTCATGTTTCCCAGTTAAGGAAATTCGTGCACGACCCCGATATGACTATTTCACCTGATCAGTTGGATGGTATCGATGTAAAACCCAAGGCGGGTGGGAACCGCAAGCCAATTCGTATTGTCGAGCACGATACGAAGCAACTTCGAAGAAAAGCGGTGAATCTAGTCAAAGTTCAGTGGGGCGAGAATGAGAATGACTGTGCTTGGGAGACAGAGGAGAGTATTAAGAAGACGTATCCAGAACTTTTTTCCTGGTAAGATTTTAATTACAACTTAGTATTCTGCATGCTAGGATAGACTTGTTTGTTTGTTTTGTATGTTTGATTGTTGTATATGGCTGATAGGCATGCAGAATCCTTTGTTTGTCTCTTAGTTAAGGAATTTCGGGGGCGAAATTTCTTAAGGGGGGGGGGGGAGAATGTAACAACCCATATTCTACACATCGAAGGATCGTAGAATATTTATTTCTTTCACATACGAATTCGTATGGTCATGTTACTTTGGTAGACGACTATTGGGGTCATTTCCCATGTTCATGATTTTGCCGATTTTTAAATGACCGTTTTGCCCCTAGCTGATCTTGTTTTGGCCATAACTTTTTATTGGTAAGGAGTTTTGACCTGAAACCACTTCCATTAGATTCGGATGATGGTTTACCTTTCCGTAGAGTGGTCATACGTGAAAAACTGACTTACCGTTTCGGAGATATGGTTGAAATAAGGTTTAGAAGGTGAAAAACTGCTTAACCGGGCCAAATGAGGTGATTAGTGAATGGGCCCATAACCCATTTCGGGATTAAGGTTATGGGGAGGCTGAAATGAGTTAGGTTTTCATTCTGTTTTAGTTTTCTAGCCGCCATTTACCTCTTAGAAACCCTAGCAATGGCCTCCACTTTCTAGAATCATTTCTAATCACTGTTTAATCAAGGATTAGCCTAATCTACAACAAATTAAGGAGAAATAGAACCAAAGCAAGGTTGGAGCTGTTGTTAGACATTGGTATTCACCCAGATCAGAGGAGTTTCAGTTCTGAAAGTTTTAATTGTGGCAAAAGTGAGTGATTAGCCTTGTTTTTACACTAATTATGGTTAATTAAGGGTAATTAGTGTTACTTAGCGAATTTAAACATAATTAAATTCTAGAAAAATGTTTAGAAATTCTTAAACACCGTTTTAGATCTCTGTTAGAAGTTTGGGTTAATTTGGTTAAGTTTTGCTAATCCTATCATAAGATTTGCTTAAACATGCTTAAGGGGAAAATATGGGTTTTGGGTATGTTTGATCCATTTTAATACATTAGATTGTTGTTTTGGTGTTTATGGTTGATTTCCTATGTTGCTATGACTGTATGGTATGCTTTGTGAATGATTAGAATAGTTGAAAACGCCATCGTATGGCGTAAAACAGTCGCAGGAAGAGTTGCAGGAATTTGACCCGGACCGGATCGGATCGCCCCTACCCGAACCGACCCGATCGTGAGTCCTTCCCCACGAGCCGACTGAATCGAGCCCATGTACCATGAGCCGTGGTGCACCATACACCACGAGTCTCTATATGTTCCTCACCTCTTCGAGTTTGATCACAATGAGCGGAGCGTCCACGAGTCGATCGCCTTGAGGATCGTGAGCTGAGACAAGCCAGAGCTAGAAGCCACGGACTGGACCACGAGCCACCAGAGGAGCATTGCAACGAACCGACTCGATGGTCACGATCCATCATGAGCTAGAAGCCATCACGAGTCGAGGACAGGAGGGCGAGCCACGAACCGAAGCTAGGAGGGGCAATCCATGAGCCGAGGAAGCTGGTCACGAATCATAGCGCCATGATTGAAGGAGCCACGAATCGAGCATATATGAGCTGAAGTATGGACACGAATGGAAACTGAAGTGCAAACGGGATAATGACCAAACCCGAGATGCAAAGGTAGTTCAAATTAGAAGTCAGAACTCAAGATCTAGACGGGAACCAACGAGTTGACTTCATGATTGGACTTTGCTGCGGGACATGTGCTAAGGGGTTATCGATACCTATAGCTTTGACTCACCACTGAGAGACGGATTAGTGGCTATGGACCAGTGCAATGGGGCCGTTGTGACTCCGTGGGGCAGAGTGATCGTAGCAAAGAATTGGGTGATCAAAGTGGTAGAAATTGTATGCTTTACGCACTAAGTGAGAGATGTGAGGATGATTACTATGTTTGATGTTTGCTACCACCATGACCCCACCCCCATTTACACTTTATGTTAGTGTTACCTTAGAGTACTGTACATCTTGTTGTGATAACTCTTTGGTTGCGGGTCCAGGTTCAGGTATGATTGGATTATACCTGTTATTGTTCTATTTTGTTGCTTATCGCTCATACCAGACTTTTGTCCGACCTAGAGTTTTATGTCTCTTCTTATTACTCTGTGTGCTCTTAAACGAGCAGACTAGAGACAGTTCAGGTGACTATGCACAAGTAGCTGTGCCGGAGACGAGCAGGAGACTTGCACGTATGATATATATAGATATTCCCCCTGTGTCGCTGCTAGTCACTACTTTGGGAATTAGTAGTGTATCTCCCTTATTTTGCTTTAGAGACAGTTTTTAAAAGTTGTAATAACGATGATGTGGAACATAAGCTGTATTTGGATTTTCCGTTGCTATGATGGTTTAGTTTTCAGCTTATGCACTGTCTCGCCTGTTTTATGTCAAGTATGTTATTATTATATTTTATTCCATGCGCTGTAAGACATTCTACAGGCTCCTTGTTAGTTTAAATTCCCTTCTTTTCCTTCCTTTGGCGACCGTCCCGTATTGGTTGGACATTGGCACAGTGCACTTTCATTTGAAATGTCGGCTGGTGCAGGGCGGGCCATCACAAATAGTGACTGATCATATGTGTGAATTGCAAATATAAAGTACTATATTTTGGAAAGTACTTGTGATTATTATGTTGTGCGATGATTTTCCCTATTTCGGGATATAAAAATGATTTAGTATGTGGCTAAAGATTCTGGTAACCCGGACGACTAAAAGTATGGGTGAGATAGCGGTGTAGTCCCCGAGGGCAAGGGATTATGCATCGTCAGTATAGCCTGCTCCATCGTGGGAGGTGCATATATATATATATATATATATATATGTATGTATGTATGTATGTATTAGGTTGGTGAAGTACGTACCCTTTGCCTTGTCTAAGGGGAGCCCGGTATTTGGTTGCACATATTTTTGTATGCATTGTGATGTTTTGGAATTCATATTTCCAAAGATTTTGTTTGAGATCCCGACATGAAATCTACTTTGATATAAAAGCTAGATATGTATTTCAAATTATTTGAAATGATAATTCGATAATAAAGTCCAAATAAATAATTTCTGCAAAGTGAATTGGATTTGGAAAATTCTAGATTTGGGATTCAGCCTAAATATGTAGATTAAGGATTTGCATGTTGTTTGACGCATAGTAGATCCATATATCTATTATTGGTTATTCTTGTACTCTGATGTAAATTGTTGTAATATCAATGAAATGTTCTACTGTTTGTGTTCTGACACGTTGTGTTCTCAAAGCAATCTAGTGTTTCCCGTCTCCTCGGAGAACGGGGGATTTCGGGTCGTTACAGTTGGTATCAGAGCTTTGGTTTACAAAGCTCGAGAACAAGACACATTAGAACCGAAAGAAAGAATTCATCAGAGATAGAATTAGAAATATCCTATAAGAATGACTTGTTATAGATAGGATCAGTAGCATTCTAGAATGAGAAACTCGTTAGAGATAGGGTTAGTAATGCCCTAGAATGAGTTGAGATTGATATACTTATATGTAACGTATTGTGATTATTATATAATCCGGTTTTGGAAATTATATTTTGAATATCTAGAAGTTATATTTTTAGAACTTATATTTCTAGAAATATAAATAATCAATTAATTGTTTATGTGATTGTTTGATTTTTTTATTTTGCTTATTTATGACATCTGATTTAAATAAATTAGATGTTATCTTAGGCAATTTTAAACATTGAATAAATGAAAACACCCTTGTAATTTTATTTTATTTAGTTAAGTTAAACTGAATTTAAAATTTACTAGAAATACATATGCACATATATATTTGTTGAGCAGGTTAATGGCTTCGCGTTGAGTAAAGAAATAAAATGTGTGCGCGACAAAGAGATACACCTTAATGAGTTGTTTGCGCAATTTTATTTATATAAACTCCTGTGAATGAAATTGGATGCGTTGTGATGGTTGTTCAGTGTGAGATTATAAACCATACCATGGGATAGCAACAAATAAATTATGAACTACATTGCATGGCATACTGCATGAAGACAACATATTATATCATATTCCATATAAGCATTTGGCGCTTATATGACGAGATTTAATTTCCATACGAGCAAGACGCTTGTATGGCAATGACCGAATTACAAGTTGAACAAAATACTGCTTATGGACATAATTAAGGAATACATGTAACGGTGCTCGGGGCAAAATTTAATAAAAACCCTACACAGGTCTGGAGATGACAAAAATTCACGTCTCTCTTGTTTTAGACACGACACATGGATTATTTTATTTCCAACACTGGGGCAAGGTCTAAGATTTTGACTTTTACACATCCTCCCTTGTACACAAATAGTCACAAAAATTGTGTATGCTATTTATTGATTTATTAAGTGCCTAATATGGCCCAATAATTTTTTCAAATGCTCCCCGTACAAAGGAGGTTATGATGAAATTTTTCGAAAATTTAGGGTGTTAGCCAAATTTTTGAGAAATTAGACAATTAGAAAATGAAAAGTTGGAGAATGAAAACCAGAATGAAAGTTGAGTTGGATAGTTAAACAACTTTCATCTCCGTTCCTTTTCGAGGACGAAAAGATTTTAAGTGGGGGAGATCGTAACAGCCCGAAATTTATGAACCAATTTAAAATTTTAATTTTAGCCATTTTAATGGGTTTTGATTATTTAAAGTGATTTGTTTTAAATAATAATGATTTAAAATTTATTTAAATCAAAGTTAGAACGTATAAATTTATTTTCATTATAAAACGAACTTGAAATGGTGCGGTAGTTTGAATATTCTATTTTGAACTTCAAACGGATATATAAAATTCAAAATAAATCGGATTTCAGTCAAACCAGAAACATTTGAATCTGTTTAATAATATCTTTCTAACAAATGTAAGAAATTGAGATTTAACTTTATAAATTGAAATTCATGCCCCATTTAAAATTTAGAATAGTCACTATGGAGTTTATATATATTTTAATATAATATATAGCCTTTAAAACTAGCCATTTTGCAAACGACATCCTTTTTGACGAACCACTTTTGTTGGATTCGGAATGTCAAGTTATTATTTGGTTTCAAATTTCATAATTTTTGGAATTAATATGTGAGCATGGTGAATTTAAATGCCTGTTCAGTTTTAATTGTAAATTTAATCGACTGGAAAATGTTCATTTTTTAGACAGTCTCCAAATTCGATGAAATTAGTTTTGTTAGAACTGTATCATCAAAACATAGCTAGATTTATTTTTCTAGGATTTTTGGAGTCAGCATGTAGCTCCAGTAAATTAAAATGTACGTTTAAATTCAATATATATTGATTTATATTTTAAATTTGATAAAAATTGATTGAAATAATCGAATTGGCTTACGAAACATATTCCATTATGTCCGGAATGAGGGTATTTAGCTAGGGGCGACAATCATTGGGTCTCGTTTGGAGTCCGGAGCAATTGACAAATAATTTGTGAATTAAATAATAATATTATAATAGTATATATACCCTTTTCTACTTCTAAACCCTTGTTCAATTTTTAAAATGATGGTCAACATAATTTTTCCATCATCTTCCTGAAGCTTCAACCATCGGCCACCGATGAATTAGCCAATCCAAACATAATCTCGTGACATTGTCAACTACACTTAGGAGCGTGCCATGGAGGGAAGTTGATCTATTGTGGTTGCGTTGCATACAACTATCTGTGGCTTTCATTTCTAGGCAATTAGGGTTTTGCTGTTTTATGATTTTGGTGTCGCATTGGTTGATGACAGGAGTCATGACCAGAGGGGTTCGGGAGAGCTCAGTTGGGCGAAGCGATCGGCAGGTGGGGGGTTGACTCCGGCGGCCTGAGTGGATGGCGGTGATTTAATGATTCGAAATCCCCCGGTCGTCGAAGAGACGGGAAACACTGAATTTCTTTGAGAACACGACTCATCGGAATGCAAATAGTAAAACATTTCATTGCTATTACAACAGTTTACATTAGAGTACAAGAATATCAGAGTACGAATAAATATTACACAGTAAAAAAATAATGCCAGAGATTAAATTACATAGCAGCAGAAATTAAAATGTATGAATACAAAGCACAGTGGAAATACATCAACTAACACCACTGAATGAAATACACGGATACAAAGCTTTCTGAATATAGTTGCAGCTGTAAACCAGGATCCCGTGTAAAGAAATATCTGCGAAACCGAAACTAGTAGCTGCCCATGTGGAAAATATGGGCACCCAGAATTTAGGTGGAAACAATAAACTCCAAGTCAGTCATGGGACTGGTGTGAGAACTAAAACATTTATCAAATTTTTAATTTAAAAGTTGGGAAATCATGGGACCACGCCGTATAACATGGAATGGGTTTTCTCCACATGAATCTCAGTTTAAAATAAAAAATCGCTTTGCTTTTTGGAAAATGAAGCTATTATAAGACTCAGGTCCCATCACACAATGCAATGCAAGCCGGAGGATAGAGTTTTCCCTTATAATAGCCAAAAATTCTTGGTATGATTAAAACAAATCATTTTGATATTACTATATGTGCATAGTGTCAAAAACAACTTCAATATAAATGTATCAATCCTAGACGATATAGGTAACATATATTATGCCACCATATTAGGTCTATAATCAAAACCGAAAAGTCACGTATTGGAAATTGGATTTCCATTTATAAGTCGAGGCAAGGGGTGGCTCCTCTCCGACTCGGGACACTCTAGCACATGTCTCAGGATCATACCTACGGGCAACCCTTGGATGCGGTAAGGCCGATCCAAACATACTCTAGTGGATTAATCATTCCTGAACAATAAGTTTCCCGGTCCTATCGGACCTCCAAACAGGTCAGTACATCGACCCAATGAGCATATAGCCCTATATTCGAGGCGCCTTGCAATCCACCATCCACATAAGTAAAAATGTCTGGGCTTCATACCTTAACACAACTTTTAGCTAGAAAGAAATGCAAGTTCTCCCTACGATCACTATCCCGTCTTTGACTCATACCGGGTGTGAGACTCGCGAATTAACGCTATACTCAAAGCTATGCTAATTAAAGCCGTGCTTTGATCCTCATCCACAAGACTCTGCTTTTCAACAAAAGCCTTGATGATTTGCATCTTAGCATGTCACATTGACAATCCATGCCATGCAACTGATGTCGATATATAACCTCTAAGCTCGTACGTCTCGGAGAAAGGCATTAGCAAGAGAATAAATTCTCCGCCACCAAATAGATATATATTTAACAGAAATCAATCAACACAGAATGGAATCCAATGTCAAACACACATCCATTTACAAATCCGTTCTGGGTCTAAACGAAACCGGAGGCACCTTATTCCTCCTTCCATATGTCCAATACAGAAGAGAGGTCCTCGCATATCCGGTCGATCTCCAAATACGTCTGGACGACCACTACTTATTACCTTGTCTTGGGTGTACAACCCAATCAAGACATCAGTAATCATCCAAACGATGTGAAGAACTCCTGTCTTCAACCGCCGTCTCCATCGTCAATCTTTAGTCGTTTTACTAGTTATTCAGAATGGGACCGGATAAACCTGGTCTTTTTGAATAACTCTCGTATTTTATAATCAATAATTAAGTGCTATAAAAACACATCATACGCCTCATTCCAATTCAAAATATTCTTTATTCAAATATTCACATTTTTAGGGAAAGTTTCACATTAATTTTATCAAAGATAAATTCTTTTAAATTTATTCTTTAATCTTCGTTTAGATATCCATTTTAAAAGATTTTATTTTATTTATCCACAATTCTAAACCAAATTAAGGTTATAAAACTAGTCCGGATTATCGAGCCTTACCGAAGTAATCATTTATTTTATTTTCCAATGCCAACCTATTCATCCCATAGAGCAAAACTGGTAATACTCCATATCTAACACCCACTGTGTTATCGGTAAAATTAATTACTATTTCACGTTCAAATCTAATTAGGGATTCAACTATCGTCTGGAATAAAACTAGTGGTACTCCATTCTCGATCATTTCTCTTGTTTGTTAAATTTATTTATCTCATTCACTTTCCAATCTAATTAAAGATTCATTAATACTCCATTTCAGTTTTAATCTCTACAAATCATCACTTAATGGTTATTCAACTTTAGGAAAATAAATCCTAACTTTAACTGGGTTAAAGAACTAATGTCACTTAAAACACAGTTCACGATAAACCCAAATCACCTTCCATTAACTATGAAATCTTCACGGAAAACAGATCAATATATAATCGATATAAATTTCTATATCATACTAATAATATAAATGGAATAACGGCATAGCCTTTTAAATTCCATATACAGTACCAGTCTTCCTTCATAGAAGCTCATCTCGACTAATACCAAATCGAATTCCATTCAATTCCAATTTAATATATTAAATTGGAAAACTTTTCTTTGGAAAATTCCATTAATCTTATTTAAAAGATTTATAAATTCCAAATCATAATTTAACTATTAATTGGGTTAAAAAACGAATGTTATTTAAAACACTGTTCATGACAAACCCAAAACCCAATTTGATATTAAATATAAGGCTCTGAATAGAAATTATATCGGCTTATATTCAACATCGAATTCTGAAACCAACGGATATCGTATTGGGAATAACGAGATCTGTATATTCCAAATTCCTCAACAATATCCATATAATCACGGATCCCATATCAAAATATTCTGAAGATTATCTCCATTCAAATCCATCCCAATTTGGATTGGAAAAATTCTTGTTATATTAAAACCATTTCAATTCAATTTATTATTTCTAAAAATCATTGGATTGTTATTCTAGTTATTAACTAGTTCATTTTGATAAAAATATACTTTTATAATTTCAAAACTGGAATTTTTCATCCAAAATCTTTCCAAATCATTTATTATGGTTTTACACAATTTTTCCATATTTTTAATGATTTTATTAAGGCCTTTACAGTCGGTTTCCAATAACGGCCACCGAACTACATCCATAGCGACCTTTTCTAAAATTATTTGGACATAATTTGAAATCCAACCATTCAAATTTAAATCTGTTATATTCATTGGAATGATCTTTTCGATATGAACCCAATGGTTCCGGTTTTAGGAGAATCCGACGGTCGGATCTCCTATTACATCAATTTGAAGTCTATGGTTGAAACTCATGAACGGTCGCAGTGCGGCCGTTCTATTCAAACCATATATATATAATATATTTCGTCGATTTCTATTTAAAACGTATTTTATAAATCATTTATAAATTCATTTTAAAACGATTTCCAACTTCATTTTGAATTTTAAATAAATACTAAATATTCTATATCATTATAATTTTAAAATGGTAATATTATCAAAATATCTAATTTTGAAATCACTTCTTTTTCGTATTCATTATAAAATGAATAAAAATCGATAAACAAATATGTTCGAGTTAAAATGGCGTATATACTTAACTCAAATTCCATATTTTCGTGTCCATCTAAAATCGGACATCAAAATCATATTTTGATTCTTCACTGAGTATTATTTTAAAATATTCGTTATTTTAAAATATTCGTTATGTCTGAATCGGAATGCGACTCAATCAATTACCATATAATTTCAGTTATATGGATTTCATACACCGCATGTATTCAACAATAATGATAAATAATCATTCAACATTCAAACATCATCCAGAGTGCATTCTACAACTATATAAGCGTTAAAATAAATAAATAACACTCATCGCAGTCTGTCAGCCAATTGATTGACATACAACTAAATATTGGGATTATTCTATGTCAAATATCATCCCAATACCCGTGTGGGGTTTTGAAACAACAGTCGATTTAAATAAATCATTGGTTAATAAATTTAACCAATTCTGATTCGGTTTGAATTATTTTTCTATTTAATCAATTTTCACTGTTTAAAATTATAAATGAATGTTTACATCACATTTCAACAACCACAAAGTGTATCCACATTGTTTAAAATACGAATGTCGTATATTCAAACAATGCTTCTTGTGTAAATGTGTCGTGAATGTGTCGTGAATAGTTCATGTGTTGAACTCAAGCAATGTCACATACAATAGATAAAAATCAACACTGGCAATTTCTATATATTTACAATTATAAAATAAATAAATAAATAAATGTACAAGTATTTTAGTTAGAATTCTCACTTTATGTTCCACTTCGCCATTCTTTATTTCCGAATTGTTTTTAACTTAATTAAACTGCCCATTCAATTCAGTCAAAAATCCCAACTACCTTTGTTTCCGTTCTAGTCAGTTCTGAAATGTAGTGTTCGTCGTTGCGAATCCAACGCAACTTGAATCGTTCCACTCCGACCTCGTATGAGGAGATATGTTAATTATTATATTTGATAATTTAAATAAATAATTAATTAAAATAATTAAATTGATTTTCCCCTAACCCAAAAATTAATCCCTTCCTCTTCGTTTTTGCCTGAACCGTGAAATCGAACCCATCATCCTCGAGAAAACTCCATTGTCGCCCCGCCCACGACCACTGTGACCCTGAAACACACACCACATAACCACCGCCTATGTGCGAGCTCCCCATGGTGGCCACCTTGGCCAACTCGCGGCTCCGACGAGCCCATAAAACGGCCTGAAGCGGCGGCGCTTCCAACTCCAATATCGAACAGCTCGCCCCTCCGTTTCCAATCAAACCCATGTGAGATTGAAGAGCTCGGAATACTCTCCGATTTCTCTTCTAGAACTGGAGTCTAATTCCTAATGGATTGAAAATGATTTAGCCCCAAATTCCTGATGATTTCTGCCGTTAGAACGATATAGGCGGCTTTAGGAAGACGTTGACCACATCGTTTGTGTTGATTTGGAAATTTGACTCAACACCAAGAGTGTATCAAAACACTTCACCAAATTGGTAAGGAAGAACAAAGTGAGGCTGCAATCACAAAAATACAAAAAAGCATAAGAATAAGAGCACAGAGTTTTTATAGTGGTTCGATCCAATGAGGATCTACATCCACTTTCATAAGAGATTCCATTATCAATATGTCAATTACAAGGATAACTTCACTCTTACAACAAATTAATCACTCTCTTACTTATAGATCTTATTTGACTCCACCAAAAGCCGCAGAGGAATGGAATGGCCAGAGGCGATTTGATGTGATTGAAGAGGAACTAGAATGACCTCCTCAAGTGTTCGAGTTTAAATGACGAGCTTAAAACTCTCGAACCACTTTAATGGACTTGACGAGAATCTTGATTGATAAATTGTTGGATCTTCACTTGATTTTAGAGAATGAGTTTTGGATTTTCTTGAAATAGTTGCGAAGAAATTTTAGCAGCACTTCGTGGCCCAAGGATCCGATCACCTAAATGAAGGAATGAGGGGGGAATTTATAGGTGGAATTCAGGCCAGGTGGCAATTTTGTAAATACTATGCTTTGGTTTTAGGTCGTAGGCAGGCTACAAGGAACGTTACGCGGTCCAAAGCAAGGCGGGACGTGCTAGACGAGGCGGGACGACCCAAAACTTCCTGATATGAGGTGGCACGAGTTAAGGGAGCACGGGACGACCTAACTCGTTCTGGCTGAAGGCGGCGCGAGTTAAAGATCCTGACGACCCATCCTAGAGAGGAATGGGCTAAGAACTTGTATGCTATGATGTCAGGGTCTAAGGAGCTTGGAAAACCAAAAGGTAGGACGAGCTAAAGGACACAGAGCGGGCTAAAAAGATTTTGTTTGCCCGCAACGATCCAAAAGTGGGACGACCCAAAGATTTTTGCAAGCTTCAGAAGCGGAGCGGCCTAAAGATGCCTAGATGGTCTAAAACTTTGAACGAGCTAAAGAATCTGATGTGTTTAAATGACTTCAATGATCCAAAGGTTATTAGCGACCCAAACTCTGAGACGACCTAATCATGCTTATTATTCGCTAGCCATATTTTATAGGTTAACATTTGCCCCTCGAAGTTTGTATGTATCAAGGATAATACGAGCTTCGAATTTGACAGTTTTAATGTGCTGCTAGGTCGAGTTTTTAGGTCGCCAATGCTCTTCAGGTCATCGAAATTCTTGAATTGCTTCAGATCTTAGATCGTTTTAACCTTTTTAGGTCGTTATAGGCCTCGTATCACTGTGGGATTTTTAATCCGCTAACCCCGCTTCTTTATAAATCCCTAGCTTGGGTCATTCTTTTTCGTTCACTCCTCCTTCGAGCTAAAGAATCGTTAATGGAAGCTATCCAAAACTGATTCAAAATTCTCCTGACATCCCGTTCATTGATCAATCAGCAATTTTGACTTCTGCAAATCCAATCTCTTCAAGCTCAGTAGATTCAAAAGTCAATCCAACAATTAAACGATTCAAATTTGAAACTTTTGGCCATTAGAGATCAGGTTTGATTTGCTCTTTTCAATTTTTGAATTTGAATTTGGTTGATGGATCCTTAATTATGCGAGCTTCTTTAAGTCGAATTGGATGTCATTATAACTTCTGAATTTGTGAATCCTTGCGGTTTGGTCATGTGTTTGACGATGATGATGGAATGTTACTTCTTATGATTTTCCATGGCATGTATGTGCTCTTTGAATTCATCGACGATATGTATATTTAATCAACGATTTTGTTACTGTACACATAATTTAAAATGGAGCTTCGTTGTTTATCACGATCCATGTCGCTATATCCTTGAATACTTCAGGTTTTATGCTTTTATGATAGCGGAAACTTCTAGGTCGTTGTCGTATACTTAGATTGCTGGTACAATTGAGTGTCTCGGGTTATCATTTCAAGTTTCAAGCTTTAGGTCATCGACTATATTCAAGGTCTTAGGTCGATTTTTCACTTTAAAACTTGGATTCAAGAACGGTTTAAAGTACTGGCCTCTTGATATAATTCAAGTTTAAATATCACGGTTTTAGGTCGTTTGAAGGTTTAAGGTTTTTAGGTCGTCAAAATAGTTCAAAATCTTGTGGACTGCGCAACGACCTAAGTCTTAAATCCTACCAGAACAACCTAAAGCTCTATGAATCTAAATGTCCTAGAACTCTTGATCGCGACCCAAACCTTCTGATGCTTTAAACAACTTAAAACTCGAATGCTCGAACACTTGAAACCTGTTATTTTGAATATTATGATTTGGTTTCCAGAATGCTCACGCTCCACCTTGATTTCCTTGAGTGAGTATTGATGCTTTTACACTTCAAGCCTCCTAGGTCGTGAACATGACCCTATGCTTTAGGCTGTCATTGACCTAAGGCTCGAGCTTGTTATCACGACCTAAGTACAATGTCAAAACTATTTAAGTCGCTGGACCACCATGGCGACTTAAATCACTTGGATTGAGGAACAAAACAAATTCTTGAACCATAGAAACGACCCAAAGATTTTAGTCTCTATTTTATTGCAAAGCTTCAGCTTTATTTTGTAATTTATTTATAAATGAAATCGTTTGTGTAGAATGACCACTAGGCAGCGATCACACGATCAAAATGAAGGGTCATCTTCTGTTTAAGACGAACTTTCTATGGAGGGTGCTACCCCTCAACCCTTTCTAGTACCTATTCCTTTGGCTACTTTCCCAAAGGAAAAACATTTTACTACTTTGGATCAGGAACACTTTGAGCAACTATGTAGCCAATTTGGAATTCCCATTACAGATGCATTATTGCCAGGCGAGGGCGTACTCACCCATCAATCTCCGGCAGGATATGTAACTGTAAATCGCTTTATGTTGGCCGGTGGCGGTGTTCCTTCTTTTAACCCTTTCATAAAAATAGCCCTGAATCATCTGGCCATTGCTCCTTTTCAATTATATCTGAATGGTTATGCCATCCTTTTAGGGATTTATATACTTTTTATGCAAGTTAAAGAGCGTGAACTGACTTTTCAACAGATTTTCTATCTTTGCTCATTTAGGAAAAGGAAGGACACCCCATATATCATACATGTTGAAGATGCTAGAAACCGTAGGCTTATATCTAACTTACCAGAAAATGTTTCAGGATACCTAACTCAATTTTTCTTTGTCCAATGTCCAGAGTCCTTTCGTGGAAATTGGACAGAAGGAGGTAAACACATTCTGCGAATTAGCTTTATCTTACTTTACCTAGGTAACAGAGGCTTATAATTCTTCTCTTTTCTTTTTTAAAACTCAGTTGCCTCATCCCCATTTAAAGATAACAAAGCATCTGCCTCACTCAGGGTCGTACTCGAAACTATGAAAGCTATCAACGAAACTAGGAAAAGCAGAAGAGTTTTAGTTATAGTTTCGTTACTTCGGCATTATGAACTCCTTCATCCTTTGAGAAAGTTTCCTACTAAGGGAGGACCACCAACTCCCACACCAAATCCAACGAACCCTGATATTGGTGCCCCTGGTGGCGGAAATGAGACTCAAGACCAAATTACCGATCCAAATCTGACCGTTGATCCTTCCTTAAAAAGGTTTTCAGAACCTATTAGGGGCAAGGATCCTATAGCACCGACCAAATTGGTTAAAAAAGAAAATGTCTCTTTAAATCATGAGTCAGAGACGGAATGTAATCAGGGCGAGAGAGATAACATGGAGGTGAATATTTTGGAGTCTGATCATGAGACTTAGCATAATGGGGAAGATGGAAATGCATTGGGGGTCAACCCAAATGCCGAGATGACAACAGAGGACCTTCGTGGTCAAGATGTAACAAGGGAGGATTCTGTAGGTGCCTTTGATAACTTGGGGGTTCTTAATACGGCTAAATTCCTTAGCCAAGATGATACTGTAACTCAGCCTCCTAACTCTCACAACATAACCATCGCGGCTAGCATAAGGGAGATTCCTACCTCCAAGACATGAAAGTTGTCGAAATCCTTAGGAATTCCCTTAGAACCAACAAGGAAGACCGGTTTGTCAGCAACAACTTCTTTTAAAAAACATTTTAAATATACAACACTTCTGATGATCACGTTTTATAATTTACCTTTAATACTTGGCAAACCAATCACTGAAATCTGTTTTGGACTTATTTCAGGTGACCCGGATATGCACAAGAAACGCTCGTCAAACTTTTGAACGGACTTCAGCAAGAAAAGCAAAGTTATTGATCCAAGGCATTTGCTATATCCTGATCCCCCGCGGGCATCTCATCATCATAAACAAAACCATCCTCCCCTGCCTCCGGAGTATTTACATTAGCCCTCACATGTTCCAGGGTTAGGCTTAGCTGAAGAACAAAGATGGAAAATTCGTGAGGAAGAGGATGAGGAGGCAAGAAGGCGTACGTGGTACAAAGAGGATGACCCAAATGTGGAGAGTTGAGGGAAGAAACAAGGAAGGGATGATCCAGGAAAAGGTGGCTTATATAAACATTCCCGAAAAGAGAAGCTACCCATTAGGCCCCGAGTGGTTCCATCTTCAGGCCCTTCCGGTCCCGCACCTGAGGTTTATTCTCTCTTTCATAAGCCTCATCATGATTCCGGACCATTAAGTGATCCTCTCTCCGCAAAACTCCCAGGTTGGAATTTAACAGGGGTTATATTCGATCGTGGTATGAGTTTAACTGATGCTGATGATCTGTCCGAGGAGGTAGATGCAGTAATAAGACAAACACATACTCAATTTGACAACGCCAAGAGCCAACTTGAAACAAAGTGGAATATCGACAAATGCAGTGCCAGGAAAAAGTTGGATGGGTGGAAAAAACTTGGTGATGATCTCCAAAAATGCCATGACACAAGCCATGAAGAAATGTTGGAGGAGTTCTGAAGCCAAAAGAAGAAAAATGGGTTCAACAATGTATTTATATACTTAATGATTAAGTATGTGTAGCTGCAGAATGTAGGGTAGGTAAGCGTTGAGTTTTTATTTCTTCATTTGTTTTGATTTTGAAAGCATAGGGTCTGTTTACCTATCACGATCTAGACTTCCCCGATCCCCGAAGAGACGGAGGAGCCCAGATTGTGTTGAGAACACGACGCATTAGAACACAAACATGAGAACATTTCATTGCTATTACAACAATTTACATCAGAGTACAATAATATATCAGGGTATGAAATAAATATTACACTACGGAAATACAATGTCAGAGGTTAATAATTTACATTTAAATACATAAACATAATGCGCAGCGGGAAATATAAACTACTACAACTGAAAGAAATACATGGATACAAAGCTTTCCAAATATAGATCCAGCTGTAAACAGGATCCTGCTAAATAGAAATCTGCAAAACCAAAACTACTAGTTGCCCATGTGGAAAATATAGGCACCCAGAGTTTAGTAGAAGCAATAAACTCCAGGTCAGTCATGGGACTGGTGTGAGAACTAAAACAGTTATTAAATTTATTTTAAAGTTGGGTAAATCAAGGGACCACGCCATATATCACGGAACAGGTTTTCTCCCAAGAATACCATAAAACAACGCAATACGAAAGGGAAAAATGAAGCTATTATAAGATTCAGGTCCCATCACACAATGCAATGCAAGCTGGAGGACAGAGTTTTACCTTATAATAGCCAAACATGCTTGATACGTGAAATTTATCTTTTATTACTACTAGTGCATAGTGATGAAAACAACTTCAAATATAAATGTATCAATCATAGGCGGCAAAGGTACCATTACATTATGTCGCCATAAAGGTTTACAACTAAAACCACAAGGTTGCATATTGGAAATTGGATTTCCATCTATGAACCGAGGCAAGTAGTCTTCCGCACCGGTTTCGAGACACTAGCAATGCCTTAGGATCACGCCTCTGGGTAACCCTAGTTGGCGGCAGGTCCGGTCAGCCGTCGCTGATTGGCAATTCCATAAACAATACGTTAGCCAGTTATATCGAGCCTATCACAAGGTCAGTACGTCGACCAATCAGGATCCTTTTAGTCGGTCCTGATATCAAATCCAAGGTATCTTGCTTTCCAACATAATCCCACGTCCACATAAGTAAAATGTCTGGGCTCTATACCATGACATCACCCATAGCTAGAAACCAACGTATGTCCATTTCCTGCGGTCCTCATCCCATTTTTGGTTCATACCGAGGTGTGAAGCTCGCGAATTAACGCTACACAAAGTTGCGCTGCTTAAAGTTGTGCTTTGGTCATCAACCACAAAACTCTACTTCTCAACAAAAGCCTTGATCTTTGCATCTTAGCATGCCACATTATCAATCCATACCATTGATTTCCAATAATATATAACCTCTAAGCTCGTACGTCTCAGAGATGGGTGTTAAGCAAGAGAATAAATTGTCTACCACCCAAAAGATATATATTTAGCAGAGATCAACGAATACAGCATAAAGGAATACAATGTCAAACACACCCAAGACGAGGTAATAAGTGGTAGAGTGAGAGGCCTTGCAAATGAGCTAATGTGAACGCAGCATGAGTCTTTAGTGAGCCAAATCTACTTAACTAAACTCTATTTGCAACCGTTCTTCAAGATTTAAACTCTTCAAGCTTTAGTAATTTCAAACTTCACTCTTTTTAAGCAAATTCTTCATGCTTTATCCATCAAATGCTTTAAACCATGCTTTTTATCAACAATATGAAAACACAACTATAAATACACAATATCAATTATTTTAAATAGAAAACAAGATAAATAAGCAGATAAAATATACACATTTACGTGTATATCAAATACCCCCACACTTATCTTTTTATTCGTCCTCGAATAAACTAAACTAAGATATGTCACACTTTCGTAGGAAACACGATTGCATTTAGCGTATGCAACAAGCCGTTAAACCCCTAGTTGTCCCTAGTAGGACGAGTGTTGTCTTATGAGGGTTTTCAGCGGATACTACCCACAAAATCCAAAGCATCTTATGTACGTGGATTAATCAAACAATATATTTAAGGTCTTTCACATTCCATGGACTTTACCTAACTTCAATCATAATGGTTTAGTCCCAAATTGTCCATCCCATTTATTGGTGCAAAAACGAATAAATTTTTTCAAGCTGAATCATAATTCCTTGATAACACTGTAATTGTCTTGAAGGCTAAGAGTGTGGTGTTAACCAAAGTTCTACACATCGACAATGTTCACCTAATAATTTATTCATTTTTTGAATATTTTTGCACCAGTGTAACTGTAATGTATTGGATGTGAGTTATGCATATATTAAAGAAAATTTTGTAAGTTCTAAAAATATTATAAATAAGAGGACAAGTGTGTTAGTTGAACTTCAAGCTACAAAAGATAAAGTAATACTAGGTCACACATAGGCGTTTTGTTTCCTTTCATTTCCTCTACTACAATCCTCGCTTCTAAGTACGGTATGATGGATGTGGATAGAATGGGAATGCTTTATAGTCAAGAATTAATGATGAATGACTATATTATTCTCAAAGATTTTCTCTTTATTGCATTTCTTCTTTCTTTTTCTTCTTTTTTTCTTTCTTTTTTCTTTTTACATGATGAATGATGAGTGGAGATGGATTGGAATGATACCGTATATTATTTCATTTGATTCCTCCTCTACTAAGCAAATCATAACCAACACTTCATGAAAGGAAAGTTTTGTGCCCTAGTTACTTTACTTATATAACCCTAATTCAACACACAAGTCTGGATTGATGTTATATAAAAAACTGAAAGGAAATATAAGCAAAGTTTCGTAAGATAGATAATTCATATAAAATAAGATGTGGTATATGGTTATCCTACCTTAAAACAAGTACGGAGTGGGTAGTGTAATATTGGTATAAAAAGTGACGTTTTTTAAACTTTGAAAATAAATTAGTAAAAAGGTTCTTAAGTATACCAATATAAGTAGAACTTTTCGAAACATCGATGTAAATCGACTAAAACTTGGGTACGAATAATGTGGGGTATCGGAGAAGAACGCTACAATGAGTCATTTCTCCTTAATTGGGCCAAGTAGAATTTAGAACTTACAAATTCAAAAAAATTAGTGAGAAAAAATATTATGCATGAAAAACGAACTCAGAAAATCCAACAAATGTAGGTGCAAAATCATTGTTTATTTAACGATTTCTTTTTATTATTATTTTTACTTGCACATTCTAACATGTATAACAAGGGTTGACACGCTCACTCCAGAACACGATTAACGCCTGCACAGTCTCAAGCCAGCATCTTAAAAAGACACATTACGACTCAATGAATAAATAATGTTCATTCCCATCACCCAACAATTCAACTTATCAAACAAGAACCAAGGTGTTATTTATGAATTTAAGTTAGTCCTTATTCAACGATGACATAGTTCATAAAATTTGATTGCTGGTGTAATGTGAATTTCCCCCCACACTTGAGTGTGACTGTGTCCCCACGGTCGTTAATCAGACATATCTTAGTGAAAGGGAAAGAAAATAAGAGAGTAAGCGTGGCTTACCGGATGCGCATGCAGAAATACGTAGTCATCGAGTAGAAGAACCGGTCCACAATGGACCAATGGATCAGCCTCATTAAGATTATGAGACATAGTTGAAGCACAGAAAATCCAATCATGAAGGATTTTAAATACTGTCAGATTTGGAAAAACAAACATTGTTTTTTCAAAAGTTTGAGTTGCTAATTTTGAAATTTTGACCTTACAATTGATTCTAAAATCGAATTGAATTTCTGTAGCAACTAAAGAGAGGTCATCGGTTCAGTAAAAGTTTCAAAAACAAAATTTGATTTGTTCAGATGATGTGTAAATTGAGAGACGTAAGCATCACTCTCACCCCCACACTTGTTTTGAGAAATATTGTTCGGTTTGGTTTTGATATTTTAAATTTTGTTAACTAAAGGTTCATTGGTAAACCTAAAGTCAAAAATAAACAAATGAATTGTTAGTAAATTTTGAAAACGTGTATTCTCAAAAACAGTGTTATTCCAGAAAGAGTTCAAGTACTGCATAAATTTATCATTGAAAAACAAGTGATCACGGTGAGGTTCAGTCGTAATGATCAAGTCGTAAGGAGTTTCAATAGTTTCAGAAAAATCATTATTTTGTTTAAGATCACATTCAGCAGTTTCGTTGTTTTCAAACTCAATAATTTCAATGTTTTCAAATGTTTCTTTTCAGTTTCAGACCCAACAGCATTATCATCAATCATTTCAAGAAGTTTTCGCTCATCAAAGCCATCCTCACCTAAACAGTTGTTAGTAACTTCGTATTTTTCTTTCAAGTTGACAATCTAAAGTTGCTAAATTTTCAAAATTTTCAGAATCTGAGAGAGGAAGATCAAATTGAAAATTGACATCTTCATTTCAAGAGAAATTAATTTCAAATCAATTACAGATATTTCAACAACCTCATTAAGATTTTCATCAATTTCAAAAGTTTTTAGTTGAAAATTTTCGATTCCAGTAAGAGTTGAATTTTCAGCAGAAGCATTAATTTGAGTCTGAATTTCAGTTTCACAAATATCAGTGTTTTGCACCAGACAATTTTCAAAATTTTCATTTTCATCAAAAGTCATATCGTCAGAATCATCAATAATTGTTATGTAATGCTGTGAAGAAGTTATTGGCTGATTATTGTTTCAAAAAGAAGCGTTGGCAGAAACTTGTTTGCCACTAGATTGGGATTTAAAGTTGTTGTATAAGTTTGTAACTTCAGTTTGAAGAGGAGAAATTTGATACACTATTGTTTGCTATCTGTTACTCTTTGAGCTAGCTCTTCGATATAAGTCCAGTCAAGTTTCATGAAATTCTCAAATTCATCAACGTCATCAATTCCCTCAAGTAATAACTTTTCTAGATTTTGCCAAAATTCAATAGTGTATTGATTGACACTGAAAAGTGTTTATTTTATTACTCTTATGCTTTATCTTTTGTAAATAAATAAATGATACTTTGGTTACTTTTGTATGTTTTTACAGGATGTCAAGAAATGCCTCCTTCAATTCAAATCAAAGGCCAACTACAAGAAAGAGCTACTTCCTCACATCAAATTCATTTCAATTGCAAAAGAAGTAGTAGCTCACTGGTAAAGGCATAGGAATTGGTGCTGAGAGACCTGAGTTCGAACCCCGTCAAGCTCACTTTTTGCCAAAGAAACGGAGCGCGTTCACACTGGCCCCTTTGCTTTGAGAAATATCTGGATTAGTGTTATGTTATATATATACATACACATATTCATGTGTATGTATTTATGATGTGCACCAATTAACATCTCAGCAATAGCCATATTCTCATCATGGAAGTAAATTCAAATCATTCAATCTCAATTAGAAGAATTTCTGATTGAATTGTTACCAAAAAAAAAAAAAGAAGAAAAAAAACCAATTTTGAAGATTTTATCTTATATTGCCTTTGGAGTCTGATAAACGTCCTAGTTTGGAAGAATTAATTAGATGCAATCTTCTATCAATCAAGCCACATGGGAAAATTGAAAGATATGGAAAATAATTACCATGATATGCCCAGATTTTCTCCAATCAGGTAGTCAAGGAAGGCAAGAAATATTCATGAATGAAGAGGGCCATTGATTCATAGACCTAGTTAGGGTTTTCCCCTTCTCATCTATAAATATGTGATTGTAACCATTGTAAAAGGCATCTCATAATTCTGTACTGCCATTAGTTTAATAAAATTTTCTTGTTCTAGTTATTTACATTTCTTTTAAAACAATTTGTGTATCTACACGATTAGATTCGGTAGAACACATATTGTTATTGTCTTTGTTACTGCATACTAGTGTTGACTGTTTGATTAGTTTCAACAGCAACTCTACTTTTAATTCTCTGTTATTGTTCCAGTTATTATTTACTTTTGTTGTTTTTGCTAGTACTTGTTATTTTCTTTCCTGTTGTTGAATTTGATATACGTCTGATTAGATTCAGATTTGTAGCAGTTTCAATAACATTATTTCAACAACATTGAAAACAACCCCCAAAGTTCTGTCTAACACGCCCACGAAACATATAAATAATAAAATTTAACTTTCCTCCCTGTGTTCGACCTGTATGCTACACACCTGTATGCTTGCAGAATTTATTACAAATGTCGCGCTTTTCTAATTCATAGATTAGCGTCGATCAAGTTTTTGAAACTTTTTAAAACACTACAGGTGCTGCCGATCAAGGTGAAATTTTTTAAAACACTACAGGTGCTCTGCTGCAAAGAAAAAAAAAATATAGACAATTGTTGTAAAAATTTTCTGCAGGGGCAGCGGCTTTGAATGTACAATTTTTAATTTCTGCAATTATTTTGTGTGATTGCTGTTATTTCTGCATCTTTTATTCATTCTGTTAAGGGCAATACCCCAATTCACATAAGGTGAGGGATTTCATCACCCTTTCCTTAGCCCACAAATTGCATTTCATCGTAGAATCTGACTAATAATAACGGTTAGACATTGGACTTAAGGGAGTCACGGGCTCATATAGAGCTTAATTATATTGTGATAGTTGATTCATTTGGAACGAATTATTTCTTGGTGTCTAGACTACGGCAGAGAAATAACCGTTTATAAATGTTACGGTGATTCGTAAATATTATATCGGTTGTTACTCTGAAGGTACTTAAACCTTCGGCTGCATTGCTAGGGTGATTCCTGGTGCACCGATAACTCCTGTCCGTTAACTGGCTGAGAAATCTTTTGATCTAAGTAATCAAACGCATCACTTTATAATTTTGGGTTAAGAGCCAATAAGGATAGAACACTTCATTGTAGCTAATTTCTGTGCTTGCATTCAACAACAATGAGCGAAAAAAGTGTTAGCCAACAAAATTCTCCTAGGGGTTCTCGAATCAACCAAAATTTTCCAACCGAATTGGATCAAAATCGAGTGAATCAAAACTTTCCAAACTTTGGGGATCAAAACCAAATAAATCAAAATTTTCAGAACCTCAATATCCAAATGGATAGACCCCTGTCTCTTCGTGAACGATGTTATCCAACTAGGACCGTCCAACCCTCTGTCATCGTTTTTCCACCAGCTGAAGGAAACAATTTTGAGTTGAAACATTCCTTTATTCAAGGGGTACCAAAATTTACTGGGTCTGAAAATGCTTATGAATTTCTGAGTGAATTTGAATTGTATGCGTCCACAACAAAAATGCAACAATTGTCTAACGAATCGATCAAGCTAAGGCTAATCCCATTTGCACTACTTGAAAGCGCTAAAAGATGGCTAAATTCTCTTCCAAAACATTCCATAAGAAGTTGGGATGAATTTGTCACTGCATTTTTGAAAAAGTTTTTCCCTTTCCATAAAACTCTCAAAATCCGAACTGAGATAAATCAATTTTGTCAAAATGAGGGGGAAACTTTTTCAAAATATTTTGAGAGATTCAACCAACTACTGTATAGTTGTCCTCATCATGGAATTCTAAAAGACAACTTGTGTCAAATTGTATATGAAGGGCTTAACTATCAATCTAAAACTCAACTAGAATCAATGTGTGGAGGAGATTTTATGTCTAAAACAGCCGATGAAGCTTGGCGGTTCTTAGAAGATTATTCTGAAAAGGACATGCAATGGGAATCAATTCGCGTTCCCAATCGTACTTCTACTAGAGGAGTGCATGTCGTGGACCCAAATAAAATTCCCGTAGAAAATCAAACTCCTCAAGCCGGAGAAGGGTTACCCCACTACTACTCTCAGGACCAAGCCAATGCTATAGCTCAAAATAACCCTTACTCAGCCACGTACAATCCTGGTTGGAGGAACCACCCAAACTTTTCTTGGTCAAACCCCAATAATTCGGCAAACCCATCTCACATGCAACCCTTTATTCCCAATCCGAATTACCAAGCTCCACCCCCCAATTCTCAAACCTCTCAACTACACCTCAATCCAAACAACCTTATAGGCACCCCAATTTTCAATCATCAAACCAATCATCTCAATCTTCTCAACCATCACAAGATATTGTTCGATTAGAAAAACAAATAAATAATCAAGACGCTAAAATCGACCAACTAATGCATATGATAAAGGAAATGGAGAAAAATAATGAGAAAGGAAAGTTGCCTAGTCAACCTGAGGTGAATCCAAAATATAACTCTCGTACTGTAAATTCTTGTGAGGACGAAAACCATAATCCAGTCAACGCTATTACAACCCTTCGATCTGGAAAGAGGATTGATAATAACGTGGACGACCCTGACGAACCTCCTAATTCGACCCCAATCCCTAATCTTGATGATCACCCATTGGCTTCGAATGCCAATTCTTCTAAACCTCAAGTTCCCTTAAATGTTGGCAATCCCAACAGTTCTTCTCCCAGTGTCGGCAAACCCGACCCACCTTTGACAACCAATGTTGGCAATCCCAACATTTCATTGTCTACACCCCTACCACCTTCTTCTTCGAATGATGGAACTGATCGTAGAGTCGAAAAACCAGTAGCTCCTTTTCCTCATAGACTCAATAATAAGAAAGCGGCAAATTTCGATAAAATTCTGGAAATTTTCAAACAAGTCCGTGTGAACATTCCTCTTTTAGACACCATTGAACAAATTCCTCAATATGCTAAGTGTCTTAAGGAATTGTGCACACAAAAACGTGCGACCAATGTCCCAAAAACCGCCTTTCTAACTGCAAATACAAGCTCTGTTCTTTCAAATCTTGCCCCAGTCAAGTACAAAGACCCTGGCTGCCCTACGATTGATTGCAAAATAGGAAACACCCATATTTCTCGCGCTCTACTTGACCTTGGTGCCAGTGTCAATCTTCTCCCTTATACTGTCTATCGTCAACTTGGACTAGGGGAGATTAAACCAACAAACATCACACTTCAACTAGCCGATCGATCTGTCAAAAAACCATTGGGAATTATCGAAGACGTCTTGATACAGATCGAACAGTTTTACTTCCCTGTCGATTTTATAGTTCTAGAAACAGAGCCTGTCTCAAATCCCAATGTTCAAATACCATTGATCTTAGGACGCCCTTTCTTAGCAACCTCTAATGCTGTCATTAATTGTAGGAATGGTCAACTTCGACTTTCCTTCGGGCACCTAACCATTGAGCTAAACATCTTTAATCTCAACAAGCAACCTAGGGATTTTGAGATCGATGAAATTGACATGATTCAAACCACAGTTGATGAAACCTCTAATGACACTTCTGAAGCTTTAAAAATGTGTCTTGACCATTTCGACTCTGATTTCGATGAACTCGAATACATTTCTGAACTAAACAAAATTCTTGACTCCGATACTTCGTCACCTGAATCTAATCAAGGAATGTTGACCAAAGTTGATACACAAGAACTTCCTAAGTTAGACCTCAAACCCTTGCCAACAGATCTTAAGTACGCCTACCTAGACTCTTCAAAAACTTTTCCCGTAATCTTGGCTTCCGATCTTACCGAGGACCAAGAAGAAAGACTTTTGGATACCTTGCGGGAAAATAAGGACGCCTTGGGGTGGGAAATTAGCGATATAAAAGGAATTAGCCCATCAATTGTGGAACATCGCATACATTTAGTTGATGAGGCTAAACCCACCCGTGAGGCTCAAAGGCGATTAAACCCGAACATGAGAAAAGTGGTCAAGGAGGAGATAATCAAATGTCTAGACAATAACATCATCTATCCCATCTCTGACAGTACTTGGGTGAGTCCGGTACAAGTTGTACCAAAGAAGTCAGGAGTCACAGTGATCAAAAACGACAGTAATGAACTCGTCCCAACAAAAATCAAAACCAAATGGCGTGTGTGCATCGATTATCGAAAGCTTAACTCAGCCACACGAAAAGACCATTTTCCCTTGCCTTTTATTGACCAAATGCTCGAACGCTTAGCGGGACATGAATACTACTGTTTTCTCGATGGATACTCTGGCTATAACCAAATCCCTGTTGCTTTAGAGGATCAACATAAGACCACCTTTACTTGTCCCTTTGGAACCTTTGCTTATCGTCGCATGCCTTTTGGTCTTTGTAATGCCCCCGCGACTTTCCAAAGGTGTATGATGAGTATTTTCTCTGATATGGTGGAAGAATTCTTGGAAATATTCATGGACGATTTTTCAATATATGGATCATCTTTTTCCCAATGTCTCACTCATCTAGAACTCGTCCTTAAGCGTTGTAAGGAGAAATCACTCGTGCTTAATTGGGAGAAATGCCACTTTATGGTAAAAAGGGGGATAGTTCTAGGTCATGTCGTCTCCAAAGATGGCCTAGAAGTCGATAAATCCAAAATCGATTTGATTGCTAACTTACCTCCTCCCAAGTCTGTCAAAGATGTTCGTTCATTTCTTGGCCATGCGGGATTCTATCGAAGATTCATTAAGGATTTCTCAAAAATTTCAAAACCTCTCTCGAATTTACTTGCCAAAGACGTAAAGTTTGAATTTACCAATGATTGCAGAACATCTTTTGAAACTCTTAAATCACTCTTGACCACAACTCCCATCATTCAACCTCCTGATCGGACTCAACCCTTTGAACTTATGTGCGACGCTTCTGACTTTGCTATTGGAGCCATCTTGGGTCAGCGTATCGATAAACTCCCTCGAGTCATTTACTACGCTAGCAAAACCTTAAACGAGGCCCAATTGAATTACTCAACTACTGAAAAGGAATTTTTGGCAGTTGTCTTCGCTCTTGAGAAATTCAGACCATATCTCATAGGATCCAAAGTCATTGTTTACACTGACCATGCTGCCTTACGATATTTGCTTTCTAAGAAGGATGCCAAGGCCCGCTTGATCCGTTGGATCCTTCTTCTTCAAGAATTCGATATAGAAATACGAGATAAAAAGGGTTCTGAAAATGTCGTAGCTGATCATCTCTCTCGAATTGTGCACGGATATGATAACGACACCCCAATCGATGACTATTTTCCTGACGAACAACTCCTTTCGATCTCTAACACCCCTTGGTACGCTGACATTGTGAATTATCTTGTCACACAACAAATGCCCGCTGAATGGTCGAAACAAGATAAACAAAAATTTCTCTCAAAGGTTCGAAACTTCTATTGGGATGACCCATATCTTTTCAAATACTGTCCAGACCAAATCATTCGAAGGTGTGTGCCCGATCATGAACACCAAAGTATTCTCTCTTTCTCACATGACCATGCTTGTGGCGGTCATTTTGGAGTAAGAAAAACTGCTGCAAAAGTTTTGCAAAGCGGTTTTTATTGGCCCACACTCTTCCGTGACGCTTTCGAATTTTGCTCTAAATGTGAGCGATGTCAAAGAACGGGTCGAATCTCTAAGCGAAACATGATGCCTCTCAACCCCATTTTAGTGATTGAGTTATTCGATGTTTGGGGCATCGATTTCATGGGACCATTCCCTAATTCATTTGGGAATCTTTACATCTTACTTGCGGTAGATTATGTCTCAAAATGGGTTGAAGCCATTCCGACCAAAACCAACGACAACAAGGTTGTTGTCAAATTCCTCAAAGAAAACATCTTTTCACGCTTTGGCACACCTCGAGCTATCATTAGCGATAATGGCACTCATTTCTGTAATCGTGCTTTTGAGTCCTTACTCAAGAAATACTCAATCACACACAAGCTGTCGACCCCCTACCATCCACAAACGAGTGGGCAAGTAGAAGTTTCCAATAGACAAATCAAACAAATTCTTGAGAAAACCGTGAATTCCAACAGAAAAGATTGGTCCGTAAAACTGATTGATGCACTTTGGGCTTTTCGCACTGCTTATAAAACCAATCTAGGGATGTCACCATATCGATTAGTCTTTGGAAAGGCCTGTCACTTACCTCTTGAATTAGAGCATCGTGCTCTTTGGGCCATAAAATTTTTGAACTTTGACTTAGAAAAAGCCGGCTCACATAGGAAGTTACAAATTTCTGAATTGGAGGAATTAAGAAATGAGGCGTATGAAAATGCGAAAATCTACAAAGAAAGAACCAAAGCCCAACACGACAAAAACATACTTCGTAAGGAATTCAACGTGGATCAAAAAGTTCTTTTATACGACTCTAGACTTCACTTGTTTCCAGGAAAACTTAGATCTCGATGGACTGGACCTTATGTCGTGAAAACAGTATACCCTCATGGAGCGGTTGAAATTGAAAATCCTAGGGATGGAAGAGTCTTCAAAGTAAACGGTCAACGACTGAAACCATTTTTGGAATTCGAGCAATATGACGAAGACGACTCTATCGATCTGCATGATCATCCACCATAAAATCAGGTGGTACACGTCTTTTTCTTTTATTTTTATTTTTCATTTTTTTATTTTTGTTTTTCTGCCTTAGACAGTTGGGACACTGTCTGAATTAAGTGTGGGGGGGAGTCTGCATTTCATCCATTTTCATTTTATTTCTTTTTATTTTCAGCCATTTAAATAGGACCATCATACATTTTAGACTGTAGTAACATACCATAATTTTTTTTTTTTTTTTTTTTGGAAATTACGACTCATTTTCGATTGATACAACAAAAAAAGTTTACAATTTTTAGTCAGTTGATAGTATTTTTCTCTCTCAACTAAGATCAAATAAGAAATATGATGAAAAGTTGAATTTTGAGGGATAATAGTGTAACCGGTACATAGGGAGATTCTTAGGTGATGGCCATGAAATCTATTCTATATTGTAAACTTTGTTTAAATAAGTGGAGGACTTAAAAGACTTATATTGGCTTTTCAAATCTTTAAAACAAAGTTGTGTAAGTTGAATTCGCATAACTCTCTTTTGTGCTTATATTTTCGATAATAATAATAATAGTATTCCAAGGGTATCCAACATTGCTTGTATATCGAGCGTTGGTGTGCAAACCCGCCAAGCTCTATCCGACATGTTGTTGACAAAGTCAAAGTTGGAATATCTTGGTCTCATTTTATGGGATTGGACACCTAAGGATTACCGACACGTTGTTGACAAAGTCAAAGTCGGCCTGCACAATCCGCCAAGCTCTTTACCCACTCTCCGTTAGTCCGCGAGGCAGTGCATGGGTGGTAAACCTTGGTCTTTTTAGTTAGGTGTATGTACTTAATCATAAATCTTAAAATTTTTATAGAATAAAGAATAAGCGATAATACCCAAACACTTCTTGACCTTACTGATTTGACTAGCCATACATGAGAAAATTAGAATACCACTTTGCAAACTGTGCCAAGCAAACTAAGAATTTATTTCATGGCTGCACTATGTTATCAACCGAACTAACTGGCCAAACTGGAATTTAACATTTGAAAACTTGATTTATATTGAAAATTTGTGACAAGTCGAGGTATCTAAAATAAAATCAACTGATTAGAAATTGTTAACTTATTTTGTTGTACAACCTTCCTGAAACAAGTCGTGCTTTTATTTTTTCGTTTTTATTTGCATATGTCCATTGCATTCATGTAGTTCATTAGAATCATAGCATACTGCATTTGGATTTTGTGGGTAGTATCCGCTGAAAACCTTCACGAGACACCACTCGTCCTACTAGGGACACCTAGAGGTTTAACGGCTTGTTGCATACGCTCAATGCAATCGTGTTTCCTACGAAAGTGTAACCCATCTAGTTTAGTTAGTTTTCATTTTTTTTACTCGAGGACGAGTAAAAGATAAGTGTGGGGGTATTTGATTGACACTGAAAAGTGTTTATTTTATTACTCTTATGCTTTATCTTTTGTAAATAAATAAATGATACTTTGGTTACTTTTGTATGTTTTTACAGGATGTCAAGAAATGCCTCCTTCAATTCAAATCAAAGGCCAACTACAAGAAAGAGCTACTTCCTCACATCAAATTCATTTCAATTGCAAAAGAAGTAGTAGCTCACTGGTAAAGGCATAGGAATTGGTGCTGAGAGACCTGAGTTCGAACCCCGTCAAGCTCACTTTTTGCCAAAGAAACGGAGCGCGTTCACACTGGCCCCTTTGCTTTGAGAAATATCTGGATTAGTGTTATGTTATATATATACATACACATATTCATGTGTATGTATTTATGATGTGCACCAATTAACATCTCAGCAATAGCCATATTCTCATCATGGAAGTAAATTCAAATCATTCAATCTCAATTAGAAGAATTTCTGATTGAATTGTTACCAAAAAAAAAAAGAAGAAAAAAAAACCAATTTTGAAGATTTTATCTTATATTGCCTTTGGAGTCTGATAAACGTCCTAGTTTGGAAGAATTAATTAGATGCAATCTTCTATCAATCAAGCCACATGGGAAAATTGAAAGATATGGAAAATAATTACCATGATATGCCCAGATTTTCTCCAATCAGGTAGTCAAGGAAGGCAAGAAATATTCATGAATGAAGAGGGCCATTGATTCATAGACCTAGTTAGGGTTTTCCCCTTCTCATCTATAAATATGTGATTGTAACCATTGTAAAAGGCATCTCATAATTCTGTACTGCCATTAGTTTAATAAAATTTTCTTGTTCTAGTTATTTACATTTCTTTTAAAACAATTTGTGTATCTACACGATTAGATTCGGTAGAACACATATTGTTATTGTCTTTGTTACTGCATACTAGTGTTGACTGTTTGATTAGTTTCAACAACAACTCTACTTTTAATTCTCTGTTATTGTTCCAGTTATTATTTACTTTTGTTGTTTTTGCTAGTACTTGTTATTTTCTTTCCTGTTGTTGAATTTGATATACGTCTGATTAGATTCAGATTTGTAGCAGTTTCAATAACATTATTTCAACAACATTGAAAACAACCCCCAAAGTTCTGTCTAACACGCCCACGAAACATATAAATAATAAAATTTAACTTTCCTCCCTGTGTTCGACCTGTATGCTACACACCTGTATGCTTGCAGAATTTATTACAAATGTTGCGCTTTTCTAATTCATAGATTAGCGTCGATCATGTATTAAGCCAATTGTTCGATGATACGCATGTTTTCGATATATCTATTTTCGTAATCTTGTTTTTCATCTAAAGTTCGATTCCATTCCTTGATTTCCTTGCGACAAATCCAAATTTCATGCATTAATTGATCAATTTCACTCAGGCCCCCTTCAATAAAATCATAGACACACTAGACTTCAAAATGTCGTTTTTTAGATTCGTCGTTCTTATGTGTTCCTCACTGGTTGACCTTAAAAATTCATTCACCTCGCCTCTTAGAAGTCGTCCATTATTTATTTTCCAAAACCAACATCGCCAAAAATTTAGCTTGTTCGCAACACATTTTTCATATTCGATAACCAACAATTGACATCCACTCGTATTATGAAAATCATTTTGGTTTTCAAAATTTTTGTTAAAACCCGTGTTGCAATTTTTTTGATTTTTAGCACTTTGCTTAGCCATTTGCGCTAAAAGTTGACGCACCTCAGATAAATTCTCCACAATCATAGAATGACGTTTTTCATATTGGGGTGTAACCGTTTGATGAGATTTTTGGAAATTATTCAAAAAGTTTTCAGCTTGAAATTCATTTTGATTTGAATTGTGACCAAAATCATTGAAATTTTGAAAAGAATTGCAATTTTGGTTGTACATGGGGCAAGCGCGCATGTACAAGAAGAAATAAATTTTTCATTGAAAAACTAGTTGCGAAACTTGTGGCTCTAAAGAAGCTCTTAAAAAATATGTTAAAATTAACAACTTCGGATTATATGAATACAAGTCTAGGCCAGGTTCGGACAGGGATTATCAGTGTGCCACAAGTCACTGTAGAAACACGACTAAAGGTTTAAGAACCTATTTGAGTTCTAGACTCTACCGTTCCTTAAACACCTCAGAGAGTATCAATCCTAATTGTCAATTTAACGAATATTTTGTCCTATGAGCTTTGGCGAATCCTCGATTTGATTTCAAAAATAATTTATTTTAAAAACAAGCTATCCAATTTATCCCACATTCATTTTAAAATTTCCAACCACACATCAATAGGCAGAATAATCAATCACAGAACAAACACAAAATAATAAATTGTAGAAATAAAATTTTTACAAGCAAGCTGCGACACTTGCAGAAATTTTTTACAAGCAATTTCTATATTTTTTTCTTTGCAGTAGAGCACCTGTTGTAACACCCCACCTCCGCTAGGGTCACTCACAAAGGGAATGGACTAGCTTTGGTGGAGTATTATCTAGGTAAGCATACACAGAGATATCACAAGACAGAACATAAATAAACAACGGTAGAAATTAAAAACCCAATTTCATTACTTTCAAGAAAGGAGTCAAAACCTCATATATCCAAGGTACAAATCATTCCATTACATCAAGTTCTAGATAAAGAAGCATAAACTTAAAGTAGCAAAAGTAAATTATTCCCCAAACATAGCAGAAGTGCAGCCATAGCATAGCTCAAAACCAAACCGTACATGAGCTGTCAGAAAGCAAGCTAAGTCCAAGCTAAGAGCTAGTGTTTCCTCCCTGAGAACCTGGGGGGAGGGGGGAACGAAAGAAAAAGAGGCTAAAGAAAAAGGGTCAGTCATAAAGACTGGTAAGTCCTAGTGACTTTCAGTATAAAAACTAGTAAAGGTAACAAGACAGGTATAAACTGAAAATAAACGTAAGGATGATGATAAGTCTGGCATGATAAACTAAGATAACGAGATAACTCAAGTATAGCATCGCATGTTCAAGGTTCGCTGCACCAACTGTACTAGTGTTCTAACCCGTGTCAAGTATTAATCATGAAATGATCCCTTGGCCTAATATCATGAAGTGACCCATTACGGGGTCCTACGGTACGATCTACTAATCGATCGGCTCCCTACAAGTTCTAGCTCGTCATGTGTCTGTGTCATACGGCCCTATCCTGAAATGTAGTTACCTGTGCTAGGTCCACCATAGGGTGTATCAAGCCCTATGGTGCCAACCATCGACACGAATCAAGCACGCACAGTGTAAACCTACGGGTGCCCAATGCCTGCTTTTTCAACTCCGGACTACGTGCACGACCATAGTCCGCCTGAACCTACAATGGCGCACCTACTCAGCCGTCATTCTGGTCGCTTACAATCAACCCAGTATTCGTGCCCCACCCTGCCTAGTCCCAGGGTATCATGATACATCTAAGTGGGTTACTACTGAAAAGGACTGCGTAACTAGGGTTTCTAATGGGTTAAGTGTTGTCATTCAAATTCGTGACTTAACCCTATCCAAATCATGTATCAAGTTGGTTAAGTGTGTTCAAGCGGTTCATGACTTAACCTTATCAAATCATCGTGTCAAATTGGTTAAGTATATTCAAGTAGTTCATGACTTAACCCTATCATGTGGCATTAATTCCTTAATGCACCCCAACCTCTCACATTAGACTAGTTATTGTGGTCAATGGATTTGCCGGACGGTTCCGGGCAGATTTACACCACAACATAGTCTAACCTCGGGTTCTAGATGCGGTATGACCAACTACCCACATTGGATCCTATTGTTTACAGTTACTGGATTCGCCGGGCGGTTCCGGGCAGATTTACACTGCAAACTCAACCCAACCTCGAGTTGGCCATTTTCAAGTTTATCTAAGTGTCATGTCCATGTTCAAGTTTTCATGTCGAAATTCATGTCGAGTTTCATGTCATGATTTCACGTAAGTTTCATGTCAAGTTCTTGTCCATATCCAGGTTCAAGTCATAATAACGTTCATGTTCAAAGCTAATTTATGTTTTACCTAACCTACCCAAATCATATTCCCATCGCACATAAACTCGAATCGATACAAATAAATCTAATTAGGGAATATCATAAAAAGGGACGGGTATAAGGTGGCAAAAGTGATTACTAGCATATCATGGTATGACTTGACATAATAGATTATAACATTACTGGCATATGGAATATTGGCCTCAAACATAAAGATTCCAAATCTAGCAAAATAAGGTACTAGTCAAGATAACAGTTGTCATAAGGTGATAGTATAGTCATGGTAGCGATTGACATAAGGTGATAGTATAGTCATGGTAACGATTGACATAAGGTGATAGTCATAAACTTGTGACTAATAGCAGATTCAACATTTCAGGCATAATAATAGGAGGGGTTTTTCCTTTTAATTTACAACATGAATAGGCCCCAAATCAATGTCATAGTAATATACCCAAAAGTCAAGATTGAAGATGAACAAGAATGGATGTAAAACAATCATCATACATAGGTCCAATTTCAATTTACACATATTCATATTACGTTTACAGTTTAACACTAAAAGTAACTGGGGCTTACAGATCGTGGTTCGAGAATTAGAAAAAGAGAGTCGATGTTGAATCTTTATATGCTTAGTCGAGTCCTAACAGAAGTCCCCAAATCAGCAATTCTCTTAACGTATTTTCGACATAGAAGAAGTAGTCTCTTTCTCTTAACTTTTCAACCAGAATTAGAGCAGCATAATGTCCGAGAGAATTTTGTGTAGAGAGACTAGTGTTAGGGGCTGTTTATATAGGGTCAGGTCAACGAATGTAGACAAAAACGGGGCCAGAAACATCAAAGTGAATCCACCTTCAAAAGTGGGCTCGGCCACCAGGTCGACCCCCAGGTCGACACTATGGTCGACCTGGTCCTGGAAAGGTCGACTACATAGTCGACCCCCAGGTTGACCTGGTCCTGGGCGGGAAATTTCCCGCCCAGTCCATTCTGAGGTTTGAATTTCGAAATTTGAATTCGAATTCTGAGCTGTTTTGAACTTGAAAACTTCTGAAAATTTCGAAAGGTCATAACTTGGTCATACGGACTCCGATTATCGAAAACTCGGACTCGTTTCCAAGCAGAATTTTGAGATGAACGCAATAGCGTAACCTGTTTCCCTTGATTCATATTTTAAAAATTAATTCTGCCTTGATTTATGGTTATTACACGTTATAAAAATACGGGTTGTTACATTCTCCCCTCCTTAAAGGATTTCGTCCCCGAAATCTCTAAGTTAGAAAGAATATATCCTACCATCCAATCATCCATCTACTCAAAGCATCATCCATAGGAAACCATTGTCCTTAAAAGATTTCTAATGCTGTATGAACATATGCAGAAAGTGTGTGTATATGTACTTATCTAATGCAAAAGATCAGGCAGATACTGATTCAGTAAACCTCCTTAATGCAGAATATGTTAGTGTAATGAATCCAACATGTATGCAAATTCCTAACATAGTTTATAATCTCTACATGATGCACAAACATTCATTCATATGCAACAACCAAGTGATAGCATAACAAGTCCCATCCATGTACAAGTATAAGCACTCATGCATATGCAACATGAAAATGTGACTGAGTCGATCTAGTGCCTAATGTGTGTCATGCATCCACTAGAAATCACTTGCAAACACTTGCAACCATTTGCAAACATCAACCATAACATGTTTCAATCACATGTTTACATCCATATGGTTCTACCTAAGGTTCTCAAGATAAGATCGAAAATATAACAAGACAAACGTAGGTAGTGAAAGCATGATACGAAAAGGTTTTCAAGTTTATAGGATAAAGAGATCGAGAATGTACCCTCAAAAAGAAATAGGTAAAGCGCGTGTATCTTTTCTTCGGTTTCCCAAGTTGCGTCTTCTTGGGCTTCACTCCACTGAACTTTAACTAGCTTGACTTCTCGATTCCTTATCTTCTTGATCTCCGTTCCTAAGATACGAATCGGAACTCGCCTCAATTTTGCTTCTTTTTCCACTTCTACGCCTTCAAGGATACTTGGCTCAACCACTTCGGATGATTCATGTAAGCACTTTCGAAGATGCGAGACAAGAAAGACATTGTGTACTCCGGCTAGCCTCTCAGGTAATTCTACTTTATAGGCCATTTGCCCAATCCTCTCAATGATAGGGAATGGTCCCACGAACCTTGGTGCTAGCTTTCCAACCGCTCCAAAATGAACTACATTGCGTAAAGGAGGAACTTTTATAAAGACCATGTCCACGACTTCGAACTCTAGGTCTGTCCTTCTCTTGTCCGCATAAGATTTCTGTCTATCTTGGGCCGTTTTCATCCGTCTTCGTATCAACTCAATCTTCTCAGAAGTGTCTCTTATCATGTCGGGCCCAAGTATAAGTCTGTCTGTCATCTCCCACCAACAAGTTGGTGATTTGCACAGTCTTCCGTACAGGGCTTCGAACGGTGCCATTCCGATGCTAGCTTGGTAACTGTTGTTATATGCAAATTCTACGAGAGGAAGATGGTCTTCCCAAGTACCACCGAAGTCAAGAATGCATAGCCTCAGGAGATCCTCTAGTACCCTATTTACCCTTTCGGTTTGTCTATCCATCTGCGGGTGATAGGTCGTGCTCAAGTTCAGTCGTGTACCCATTGCTTCTTGCAGACTATTCCAAAACTGTCTAGTGAAAATCGGGTCACGATCACTAACTATATTAGAAGGAACCCTGTGCAACCGTATTATCTCCTGAAGGTAAATAGACGCTAGCCCTGATGCGGTCCTCTTGCTTTTTACTGGAATGAAGTGAGCACTTTTTGTGAGTCTATCAACTATGACCCATATGCTAGTATTTCCCTTCCTTGACCTAGGTAGTCCATCCACGAAGTCCATCGAGATACTCTCCCATTTCCATTGCGGAACCTCCAAAGGATGTAATAGCCCATCGGGCTTCTTTGACTCGGCCTTACTCGTTGGCACACCATGCACTTTGAAACGAACTCTGCCACGTCCTTTTTCATTCCAGTCCAAAAGAAAATGCGTTTCATAACTCTGTACATCTTATCCCCTCCGGGATGTATGGTCATCTTCGAGTGATGCGCCTCCTCGAGAACTTTCCTTACTAAGTCTCCCACTTGCGGGACGCATAGCCTTCCATCACGCCTTAGCCAACCCTTGTCATCTATGGTATACCTACCGAGGTGACTTGACGTCTCACCACTAATCAGCTTGTCCATGATTTCGACTATCTATGGGTCTTCCCTCTGTGAAGTCCCTACTTGATCTAGAAGTGTAGGTCTTAACTCAAGAGATGCTAACGTAGCAGTCAATGACTAAATAGCAGGTGTAAAATCAAAGGTTGCTATAAATTCAAGGCTTTTCCTTTTAACAAACAAGGGGCTCAAAGTCAACCTTTTTCTACTTAGCGCGTCTGCCACCATGTTACCCTTGCCAGGGGTATAAGCTATATCGAAGTCATATGATGCCAAGAATTCCATCCATCGCTGTTGTCTCAGATTCAAATCTTTCTGTGAGAAGAGGTACTTGAGCGATTTGTGGTCGGTATACAGCTCGAACCTCTCCCCAAGAAGATAATGGCGCCAAGATTTAAGTGTAAAAACGATCGCTGCCAACTCCAAGTCATGTGTGGGATAGTTCTTCTCATGAACTTTAAGTTGTCTACCCCCATAGCATATCACTTTCCCTTCTTGCATTAGGACTGCGCCTAATCCCGTGCCACATGCATCTGTGTACACGGTAAACATCTTACCTCCATCGGGTAATGCCAAAACTGGAGCTGTGGTGAGGGATCTCTTGAGTCTCTGAAAAGCAATCTCACACTCTATGTCCCATGAAAACGCTAGGTTTTTCTTCGTTAACCTAGTAAGAGGGGCTGAAATCTTAGCGAAGTCCTTAATGAACTTCCTATAGTAGCCTGCCAAACTGAGAAAGCTTCTCACTTCAGTTGCGTTCTTAGGAACTTTCCAGTCTTGCACCACAACCACCTTTGCGGGGTCCACGGCGATGCCTTGCTTAGAAACTACATGCCCAAGAAAACGAACTTCCTTCCTCCAAAAATGGCATTTGGAGAACTTAGCCTTTAACTGGTGTGCTCTAAGCGTATCCATGACTTCCTTGAGATGTCTAGCATGCTCTTCTTCATCCTTTGAGAAGATCAGAATATCATCCACGAAAACTACTACAAACTTGTTAAGGAACTCCCGAAACACCCTACTCATCAAATCTACAAAATACGCGGGTGCATTCGTTAACCCAAACGGCATGACGAGCCATTCGAAGAATCCATCTGGAGTCCTAAACGCAGTTTTGTCAATGCTATCCTCAACCACTCTAAGCTGATGGAATCCTGTGGCTAGATCGAGTTGAGAGAAAATAGATGCTCCTACAAGCTGGTCAAACAGATCGTCGATTCTTGGTAGTGGGTGCCTATTCTTCTTCGTCGGCTTGTTTAACTCATGATAATCTACGCACAGACGAAGCGAACCATCCGCCTTAGTAGCGAATACCACCGGAGCACCCCATTCAGAAATGCTTCGTCTTATGAAATTTTTCTCAAGCAACTCCTTAACTTGTTTACTGAGCTCTCTTCTTTCTCGCGGGGCCATGTGCCTAACGGGCAATGAAACTGGCTTGGCATTATCAACAAGATAAATTCGGAAGTCTATCTCACATTTAGGAGGTAAACCCCTTACCTCGTTAAAGACATCTGGATATTCTCGGACCACTTTTACAGATTACAAATTGTCGATGGACGAGTCAAGAGATTCAAGATAACACAACATGACGGGACCCTTAGGGTTACAAGAAATTTCAAGGGTATTACCAAGGCGAGTCATGAGCCTCACTACCCTTCGTTCACAATCAAGAATGGCTCCATAATTGGACAGCCAATCCATGCCTAGAATCAATCCGTATCCCATAAATCCGAGAACATAAGCATTGCACGTGAATTCTACGCTTAAGATAGAAATTCTCAAATCCACACAAATCATAGATAAATGAGCGGAGCCCCCAATTGGATTTGAAACTATAATGGGATCCTCAACTAGACTAATACTTAGGTGCAGATTTTCAACAATATCAGAAGAAATAAAAGTATGCGATGCGCCAGGGTCAAATAAGGTTTGAACAGGAAAGTCAGAAATGTAAGCAAGGCTTTCTACGGAAATATTACTACCTCGGTCCGGTGCTGGAGTGGTGTTGAGAGCATGCAACTGCCCTCCAGAAGGTCCTGCTCGCTGGGTCTGCCCTTGCCCATGTCCTTGCTTCTTAGGGCAATCCTTGCTGATGTGTCCAGTATCACCACAATGAAAGCATTCACCCAACTTTCTCTTATTTTTTCTACAGTCTTTGTCTAGATGTCCCGTAATACCACAAAAGTTGCACTTCCTTGTCTCACGCGCCTTGTAGTTGTTGCCCTTGTTATTCTTGTTATTCTTGTTGCCTCCCTTCTTGGAGTCAACTTTCTTATTCTGAGTCTCATTAGGCTTAACCTCCTTCTTGCTATTCTTGTCTTCCTCATGAAGTAGAGCCTTATCCACCAAGCTTTCAAAGGTCGCCCCCATGGGTATATGAGTTATGGCCAAACTGTGTAGTGGCTCGTTCAATCCTCAAGCAAAGCGTACAGCCTTTTTCTGGGCCGTGTTAACCAAGTCCAAACCGAACCGGGCAAGCTGATTAAACTTATTCACGTACTCCCTAACAGACATGTCCCCTTGCTTGAGTGCGAGGAACCTCTCCATATGAAGGTTCTCTTCTGCTGACGATAAGAATTTAAGCCCAAACCTCTCTCTAAAGTCTGCCCAAGTCTCAATTGGCCTGGTGGCGTTGGTGACTTCCCACCAAAATGCAGCTTCCTCTTTCAACAACCATGATGCCAACTGAACTTTCCTATGGTCCTCCACATCAAAGATAATAAACAAGTCTTCAGTTTCCTTTAGCCAGTTTCGTGCCTCAACGAAGGTTTCAGTTCCAACGAAGTTCTTGCCGCCCATTGCTTTAAAGTCTTTGCATATTTTGGCAAAGGCGGTACCAGGAGGAGGAGGAGGAGGAACCGCGGCTACTGGGGGAGGAGGAGGAGGGATGTCTGCTGGGCCCGCGCCGTTGGCCCTAACTTCTAATTACCTTCGGAACCATCCAAGTACGGGTACTCCCTCAGGAATGTTAAGATCAGACATGCTGAAAAACGAAAAGAAAAAGATTCAAACGAGGAAACAAAGGAAAGTGCTAATGGCTTTTGGGGAATAGATTTTTCTTAAAAATAAAACTTTTCTAAAAAAAATGCTTCTTTATAAATTGTTTTGAAAATAGTTTCAGAAGGTTTTTAAAACTTTTGCCCCGTCTGGTAACCTTCTGCTCTGATACCAAATGTAACACCCCACCTCCGCTAGTGTCACTCACAAAGGGAATGCACTAGTTTTGGTGGAGTATTATCTAGGTAAGCATACACAGAGATATCACAAGACAGAACATAAAATAACAGCGGTAGAAATTAAAAACCAAATTTCATTACTTTCAAGAAAGGAGTCAAAACCTCATATATCCAAGGTACAAATTATTCAATTACATCAAGTTCTAGATAAAGAAGCATAAACTTAAAGTAGCAAAAGTAAATTATTCCCCAAACATAGCAGAAGTGCAGTCATAGCATAGCTCAAGACCAAACCGTACATGAGCTGTCAGAAAGCAAGCAAAGTCCAAGCTAAGAGCTAGTGTTTCCTCCCTGAGAACCTGGAGGGTGGGGGAAACGAAAGAAAAAGAGGCGAAAGAAAAAGGGTCAGTCATAAAGACTGATAAGTCCTAGTGACATTCAGTATAAAAACTAGTAAAGGTAACAAGACAGCTATAAACTGAAAATAAACGTAAGGATGATGATAAGTCTGGCATGATAAACTAAGATAACGAGATAACTCAAGTATAGCATCGCATGTTCAAGGTTCGCTGCACCAACTGTACTATGTTCTAACCCGTATCAAGTATTAATCATGAAATGATCCCTTGGCCCAATATCATGAAGTGACCCATTACGGGGTCCTACGGTACGATCCACTAATCGATCGGCTCCCTACAAGTTCTACCTCGTCATGTGTCTGTGTCATACGGCCCTATCCTGAAATGTAGTTACCTGTGCTAGGTCCACCATAGGGTGTATCAAGCCCTATGGTGCCAACCATCGACACGAATCAAGCACGCATAGTGTAAACCTACGGGTGCCCAATGCCTGCTTTTTCAACTCCGGACTACGTGCACGACCATGGTCCGCATGAACCTACAATGGCGCACCAACTCAGCCGTCGTTCTGGTCGCTTACAATCAGCCCAGTAATCGTGCCCCACCCTGCCTAGTCCCAGGGTATCGTGATACATCTAAGTGGGTTACTGCTGAAAAGGACCACGTAACTAGGGTTTTTAATGGGTTAAGTGTTGTCATTTAAATTCGTGACTTAACCCTATCCAAATCATGTATCAAGTTGGTTAAGTGTGTACAAGCGGTTCATGACTTAACCCTATCAAATCATCGTGTCAAATTGGTTAAGTATATTCAAGTAGTTCATGACTTAACCCTATCATGTGGCATTAATTCATTAATGCACCCCGACCTCTCACATTAGACTAGTTGTTGTGGTCACTGGATTTGTCGGGCGGTTCCGGGCAGATTTACACCACAACATAGTCTAACCTCAGGTTCTAGATGCAATATGACCAACTACCCACATTGGATCCTATTGTTTGCGGTTACTGGATTCGCCGGGCGGTTCCGGGCAGATTTACACTGCAAACTCAACCCAACCTCGAGTTGGCCATTTTCAAGTTTATCTAAGTGTCATGTTCAAGTTTTCATGTCGAAATTCATGTCGAGTTTCATGTCATGATTTCATGTAAGTTTCATGTCAAGTTCTTGTCCATATGCAGGTTCAAGTCATAATAACGTTCATGTTCAAAGCTAATTTATGTTTTACCTAACCTACCCAAATCGTATTCCCATCACACATGAACTCGAATCGATACAAATAAATCTAATTAGGGAATAACATAAAAAGGGACGAGTATAAGGTGGCAAAAGTGATTACTAGCATAGCATGGCATGACTTGAGATAAAAGATTATAACATTACTGGCATATGGAATATTGGCCTCAAACATAAAGATTCCAAATCTAGCAAAATAAGGTGCTAGTCAAGATAACAGTTGTCATAAGGTGATAGTATAGTCATGGTAGCGATTGACATAAGGTGATAGTATAGTCATGGTAACGATTGACATAAGGTGATAGTCATAAACATGTGACTAATAATAGATTCAACATTTCAGGCATGATAATAGGAGGGGTTTTTCCTTTTAATTTACAACATGAATAGGCCCCAAATCAATGTCATAGTAATATACCCAAAAGTCAAGATTCAAGATGAACAAGAATGGATGTAAAACAGTCATCATACATAGGTCCAATTTCAATTTACACATATTCATATTAGGTTTACAGTTTAACACTAAAAGTAACTGGGGCTTACAGATCGTGGTTCGAGAATTAGAAAAAGAGAGTCGATGTTGAATCTTTATATGCTTAGTCGAGTCCTAATAGAAGTCCCCAAATCAGCAATTCTCTTAACGTAGTTTCGACGTAGAAGAAGTAGTCACTTTCTCTTAACTTTTCAACCAGAATTAGAGCAGCATAATGTCCGAGAGAATTTTGTGTAGAGAGACTAGTGTTAGGGGCTGTTTATATAGGGTCAAGTCAACGGATGTAGACAGAAACGAGGCCAGAAACATCAAAGTGAATCCAGCTTCAAAATTGGGCTCGGCCACCAGGTCGACCCCCAGGTCGACACTATGGTCGACCTGGTCCTGGGCAGGTCGACTACATAGTCGACCCCCAGGTCGACCTGGTCCTGGGCGGGAAATTTCCCGCCCAGTCCATTCTGAGGTTTGAATTCGAATTCTGAGCTGTTTTGAACTTGAAAACTTCTGAAAACTTCGAAAGGTCATAACTTGGTCATACGGACTCCGATTTTCGAAAACTAGGACTCATTTCCAAGCAGAATTTCGAGATGAACGCAATGGCGTAACCCGTTTCCCTTGATTCTTATTTTAAAAATTAATTCTGCCTTGATTTATGGTTATTACACGTTATAAAAATACGGGTTGTTACACCTGTAGAGTTTAGAAATCACTCACATAGATCGACAGTTCGTCCAGTGCAACTGAGTAGCGCTAGCGCATTCACACCCCACTTGGTGTGCAACCGCTCCAACAATTCAAATTCGGCTAATTGCAAATTGCTTCGACCTTCGAATCCTTGTTCACTTTGCTTTGGGCTTTGATTTTGTTTTGTTTGATTTTGTTTTTTTAGGAGTTTTTTTTGAATAATAAAAGGAAAAACAAAAGTAAAAGACTAAATTAAAAAAATAAATTAGTTTTAAAAAAACTAAACTAAAGCCAAATTAAAATAAAATAAAATAAGGACTAATCTTAACAAAAAAAAGACCTAGACTAAAAAGAAAGAAAACAAGGAACTTGTTAAACAAAAACATGGGCTAGGTTGGTCAGTCGAAGGCACCTCACATGACTAAATAAAGCTCCAAACCACACAACTAAACGCAAGACCAAGTCAAAAGCTAAAAGTGAAACCCTTTTTATTTATTTTTCGATGATCACAAAGAAACAAAATTCTGCCAAACAAAACAAAGAAAGCTAGGCCCTTTTTATTTTTCTCTTTCGTGTATCAAAATTTCCACCAATACAAACGCTGAATCGTTTAGAATCATGCTCTGTATTTCCTCCTAGAAATCGATTGCCTTGCGTGATTATGTTTGGGGTTTGGAGATCATTTTTTTTTGGATAAATCGGCGTTTAGGGCATTTGATTTGAAGGTGATTTCGGGTTTAACTTTGGTTTTGATATTTGGGTATGCGATTTGGATGTTGATGATGGAGTTTGGATTTGTAAAGATGGGTTTGTGACTGTACGTGGTTTGGGAATTGATATGTGGAGAGGGTTTGTCTTTAGGGATTCTTGTATTAAGGTTGAAGGGTTTGGATTGTTGTGCATGGATTTTGGGTGAAGCATGGTTTGCTGAAGTGACGTGATTGTGGGTCGATTGGGGATTATGAGTTTGGATTATCAGTGCGGATGTTGGTGATTTTAGTCACCGCGGAGATTCTGGCGAGATTACGTCCGACTCAGGGGCTGTTTGGGGCGTGGGTTTGAGAGAATTTGCTGTCGCAATTTTTGGGGTAGGCAAATTGGGGCTCGAGTTCGGTTTGTGGTTTAAAGCTTGGGTGGCACTGACGATTGGTTTTTTTGTTCGATTTTGTTTTTTTAGGAGTTTTTTTCCGAACAATAAAAAGAAAAACAAAAGTAAAAGACTAAAATAAAAATAAACTAATTAAAAGAAACTAAACTAAAGCCAAATTAAAATAAAATAAAATATACAAAGGACTAATATTAACAAAAAATAAGACCTAGGTTAAAAAGAAAGAAAAGAAGGAACTTGTTAAACAAAAACTTGGGCTAGGTTGGTCAGTCGAAGGCTCCTCACGTGCCTAAATAAAGCTCCAAACCACACAGCTAAATGCAAGACCAAGTCAAAAGCTAAAAGTGAAACCCTTTTTATTTATTTTTTTCGAAGATCACAAAGAAACATAATTCTGCCAAACAAAACAAAGAAAGCTGGGCCCCTTTTATTTTTCTCTTTTTTGTATCAAAAATTCCACCAATACAAACGCTGAATCGTTGAGAATCACGCTCTGTATTTCCTCTTAGAAATCGATTGCCTTGCGTAATTATGTTTGGGGTTTGGAGATCAAGTTTTTTTTGGATAAATCGGGGTTTAGGGTATTTGATTTGAAGGCGATTTTGGGTTTAACTATGGTTTTGATATTTGGGTATGCGATTTGGATGTTGATGATGGAGTTTGGATTGGTAACGATGGGTTTTTGACTGTACGCGGTTTGGGAATTAATGTGTGGAGAGGATTTGTCTTTAGGGATTCCTGTATTAAGGTTGAAGGGTTTGGATTGTTGTGCGAGATTGTGGGTGAAGCACGGTTTGCTGAAGTGACGTGATTGTGGGTCGATTGGGGATTATGAGTTTGGATTATCAGTGCGGATGTTGGTGATTTTAGTCACCATGGAGATTCTGGCGTGATTACGTCTAACTCAGGGGCTGTTTGGGGTTAGCGGGTTTGAGAGAATTCGCTGTCGCGATTTTTGGGGTAGGAAAATTGGGGCTCGAGCTCGGTTTGGGGTTTAAAGCGCGGGTGGAACTGACGATGAGGGTTTTGGTATTGGCAGAAGTGGTTTGACAAAGGTGTGATTTGGAAGTTGTTGTATGGTCTGGAATTCAGACGTGATTTCCAATCTGGGTTCTCGTTTGGATAGCAAAGCAGAATAGGGTTTGTTTAGATATTGATTGTGGATGTTCTGAGGAAGAACGTGGAGAGATTCTGGGTTTTGAGCAAAGAAGTGGTCTGGAGTTTGTGAATTGTGCGGTTTTGAGGGATGGACGTTGCATGGTGTTAGAGCTGTCTAGAGTTGAGGTAGTCGGAACGTGAAGAAGATACTAGTAGGAGAGGGTCTTTGAAGTGGGATCTGGTTGGAATTGCTTGCGTGAGAGATGATGGTATATGGACAGGGAAACTGATAAATGACTTGTAGTTATGGTATTGAAATGAATAGCAGGGGATCAAGTGTGGCTAGCAGTTTTAATAATCGGAAGATTGCTTAAATAAGTTGTGATATGGTTGGAGTTGTGATAACGAAGGGCGTGTTGTGTCTGTCAGTGTCAATGGAAATGGGTTGAATTTTCTGGTAAGGAATTTGTGAAGGAATTTTGGTTGTGAGGTGACGAAACAGTTGTGGATGGCCAAGCTAGAGGAGGAACTAGATGTATGTGTGACGTAGAATGGGGTGCTTGCTGGACTGATTTTTATGATGGAAGATTGTGATGAACAGTAATGGAATTATGGTCTTGTTTGTGGTCAGGTTGTTTATGACGACCCAACTTCCAGCAACCTAGAGTTGATGTTTAAACCAACTCCAGATGTTTGAAAATCGGATTCGCTGGGGTAGCACACATTAGAATAGAACAAAATAAACCTTTATTACTCAACATTTGATTACAACAAAGTTTACGTTATAAGAGTTACAACAAAATACACAGCGAAAAAGAAAACAATACGATAGCGGAAGAACTCCAACTCTAGCTCGAAGCTCCAACCTAAAAGCACTTCGAATCTTGCTCCAAGGATCTATAACTGTAAAACTAAACCACTAGCTGCCCGTGTGAAAATTTTGGGCACCCTGAGTTTAGGAAGGAACAATAAACTCCAGGTCAGTCATGGGACTGATGTGAGAACATTAAACATTTTACTTTAAATTAAGGTAAATCACAGGACCACGCCGTATAATATGGAACGGGTTTACTCCTATGATTACCAATGCATAATCATACATGAGTTTTGAAAATGAGACTATTATAAGGCTCGCCCCGAACACACCAAACAAAATGCAAATGCAAGCACACACATGGGCGAGTTTTATTCTTATAATGCCAAATCCATGATATATGTCGATGGTGTGTATTATCACTACTAATTACACTTTAAAACATTTTGCAAATAATTTTACAAATCTAGCTAGCATAGTAACTATGCTTAGATATATAATTTACAAACAAATAATCTGAACGGCTCATATTTGTTATTGGATTTCCAACAAGATGGTTCCTGGCACGAAAGATCGATCTAGGACACGAAGCTAAGTATCTCCCGGATAACATCTAGACAACGGACTCCGAATACATAGCGTGAAGTATATATCCCGGTTTTCATCCATACATCGAACACCATACATACTTTATTCCCTCAGGTTTCACAGGTGGATCCACCGCCAAAGCTTTCGAGTTCAATGATATGTATAGGTATACAATCTAACTGCCAGTTTCCCATCATTTCGGGTTGTGAGGTTCGCGAGGTTTCGTACCACAAAGCTACTCTCTTACACTAAGCCATGCTTTGATCATTTCTTCAACTGCAGCACTTTGCATGCCACACTGTCATTTGATTATCTTCAACCGATAATCACTGACCAAATAACTTTTAGTCAAGGGAATAAATTCCCTTTACCAAACAGAAGTATGTTTAGTAATAATCAGTTAATACATTATAAGATACAGTGTCAGACACGCATCCATACAAGTTCGTTCCGGGTTCGAACGAAGCCGAAGGTGCCTTATTTCATGACTAAGGTTTGAGTGTGAAGGCCTTTGCAATCCAATAGTTCTCCAAATACGTACGGACTTCCTGCCACTTCGGTAATAGGGTCATCTCTCTACTGTACCTATTCAGCAAAGAATCAAATCATCAGGCAACCCGTTTGATGTGAAGAAACACGGTCTTCAGTCGTCGTTTTTATGACTTCGTCTATCACGTCGTATGGTTATTTTAAATGGTTTTCGGAAAATAAATTACGATACCGGTCTTTCTAAATAACCAGCGCTTCATATGAAGTATATATTTCAAATCAATTTCTTTCCATTATATATATGTAACTAAATTTCTTCCTAAATTTAGTAATGATTGTTTATATAAATTCAAACAGTCATTTATAATTGAGGATCAAACCTAACAATATTTCTTCAATTCAAACTCGTTGTATTCATTCCACACAGATTAGTTATATTCGAGTCAAAGGATTCAGGATTGAAATAATTCCCAATTTAAATAAAATATTTGAAATAATAAATTTGTTATATTTTTTTATATATAGACTAATTTTAAAATAGAAATGGTTAAAACAATTACTTAACATATATTAAACTTTGAAGAAGTACAAAAATAGAATATTTTAAACATGGACATATCTTTGAAATCAAATAAGTTTTATTTAAATATTTTTGAAATTTACATACCATGTTTTAAATAGTTGAAACCCTTATAAATATACAAAATACTTTAACTGGGATTTGTTTCCTTTCCATACCAATGACTCATATTCATATATGAAGGGCGTAACTAGTTCCGATAATCTTGAGTTAATCCATAAATTTCAAAGATATTCAACTACTTACTTCATTCACTTAGTTTCGTATTCATGTCCATAAATAACCTTAGCCTTACTCGAGTACAACAATATTATCATCATATCATTCGAGTTAAATCCAACGATTTATAATAGATATACGATTTGGTTAGAAATCGAAACGTCTTGTATCTAGTATACGTTTCCATATTAAACTGATACTTTAAGCGGAATTAATATATTTCTGCCATTTTAACTCCTCAAGTAGTAATAGTCATCATCTACCGAACTTATATTAAATATTTGAAGATAGCTTTTATCCAATCCAATTTTAAACAAATTTTAAATTGAAAAAAAATATATTTATTATAGTTACCGTTTCACAGTGTTCGAAATTCACTTTCAATTTGCTCTTTTACCAGCCTAGATAAGTATACATTGGCCAGGTAAGTTCAGCGCACTGATTGCCGCATTCCTTGCCTTAGTTACACACCCCATTTACCGATCCAGAGCTAGTAACGTAACAAACTTACTTGTTAACTCGTATACTTAAGTTCCATTTTTTATTTTAACGTCAAATTCATAATATTATTCAAAGAAAATTATAATATATTATATTAAATATTTATCTAAACGATATCAAATTTCATGATAGAGTAATCAAGTTTAAATATCATTTCATATACTTTAATAATGTTATTTCAAATTATTATCTAAAGTCATATTAGATTTTACAAGTCCAATAGTTCGAGTTTGCCAAATTTTACAACAACTTATCAATAAAACCGTAATCAAGTTTAAAATCAACAATTTTAATTCAAGGCACTTTTCAAATAAATTTTAATATCAATTTACATTGATAATAACATGTTGGATAGTTTTCAGCATCAAATTATTTATACTATTAAATCAAATTAACAATTTTCCAAAGTATTAATCAAAACATTATTTCATACAATATTTAAAATGTTATTAACATAACTTAGTTAATAAACCGTTTTAATAACACCATATAATTAAATCAACATTAACAAATTTATTCAATACCATAAAATGTTAATTAGGAAAATTATTCGAGGGATCAAATATTACTTTAATTAACAAATGTTATCGAACCAAAGAATATTGGTATTAGTAAATTTGTAAACATTATTGAGTCAATGTTATTAAGTTAATAAAACACTACATAATCACTAAATTGTCATTTAGCCAATAAATCGTTACTTAATTAAATTTAGGAAATTTCCTAATTTTCCGTTAACAATTCATTTAAGTTCCCAATGAGTACATACATACATATATATATATATATATATATATATATATATTCACACATTCAATCACTGTTTTATGCATTCATTTCCTTTATACAACCAACAAATAAATTTCCAAATACACGTTACAGAATTAACGCGCCTCGGTATGCGTTTATTTTTGCAATCATCACAAACTATCAATAAATAATTAATCATTCATGCAACCACACATTATCAAATCCATTAACCATGTACAAAAAAATTTACATCGTATTAAATAATAAAATTAAAGTGTTCTCACCAATCAGCTCTCCCATAATTAATAGCCTACCCAAACTGTGTTGCATGCCCCTCTCTCTCTACGTATTCCTCCTCCGCGTCATTCCTTCTCTTGCGCTTCCTCTCTTCGTTTTCTTTCTTTTCTTCCTCTTTTTTGTCTTTGTTTCTCTTTTTTTATAAAGAGAGGATTGGGCACAAAAATGGGTTCACGGCAGAAACTGGTGGACGCTCACGGATGGCAAGCTCGCGTGCACAATCAAATAAAGGCTTTGCGTTTGGTTCCATTTTTTCTCTCAAAGGAATGGGAGGTCAAGGGTTGGCCGAGGGTGGACTTACAATGCAGCGGCGAAGTGGTGGACTGACGATGACAAGGGAAACTAGGTGCTTGCGTTGCAACTAGGCAATAGAAATCTGATGCTTTTAAATGGAAGGAAAGATGGTGTACAGAAGTGCGCGGTGGAAGGGTTTGAGTTCATAGTTAAGTGGAGAGTTACGGCGGAGAAGAGTTGCCACCAAGTGGAGTTTTATGGTTAGTGGAAGCGGGCATTGGCGACCGTAGTATAAGGAGAAGACGAGAGGAAGAGAGGACACAAGGGGTCTGAGTGGGAATAGAACGCATGCAGGCTTCAGCGCATGCAAGTTTCACACCATTTTTTTTGTTTGAAGTAGGTGTAATCTTTGTGGTAAGGAGGGGACACAGAGTGAAGAAGAACAATGGGAAAAGGAGAACTAAGTTTAATTCCTTAATACCATTTTCGCAGGTATGTAAAAGAAAAGAAAAGAATGAGAGCAACGTGGCTCCATTTTCCTTCAAAAGAGAACAAGTGGCATTGCATGGTTCATATTTTCAACACGCCCTCCCTTTTATTTATTTATTTATTATTTTATTTTATTTTTAAATATACGATATACATGTACAAAAGTTGGCGGCTTGAACTACTCAGTTTGAACGTTAGCACATGGAACGTTTTGGTGGGAACAAAAGAATGGGAAAAGTATTCACAATACAATGCAATTTTATACCTAAATTTTCCTCCTTTTCAATTTCTTTTGTTTTTAATTACCAACAACCAATAACACCAAACTAACAATATAATTGTGTACGACAATGTGCCACGAACCCAAAACACTAATAAAATAGACTGGTTGATTAATTCTGTAAAGTATCAAAAGGGACCACAATTACCCTAAAATACGTTAGAAAAATATATGCTTATTTTTCAAGTTAAAATTTACAGAAAAATTCTATATAATATTTTAAGACTATGCGAACTGAAACTGAACAAAAAATTAAAACGAATATTTAACTATAATTTAATTTCGAATTCTGATCGTTTATAGCAACTAAATTGCAAATCGTTTTAATAATTCAACTAACAATGAAACGTTCTCCCAAAACAAATATTGTTTTAACTAAATTTCACAAATAAAATTAATTTTAATCATTTCAAAATAATAATATTGCCTTAAAATTTTATTTAAACCTTCTAAATTTAATTAAAATTCATATTAAATTCAAATTAAGTTTCAAAAAATCTTGGATCGTTACATTTTTCCCCCTTAAGGCAATTTCGTCCTCGAAATTAAAATGAAGCATATAGAAGGATATAAGTTACCATATTTAATATTTTTGCTCCACAAATTTTCCCAACATCCTTTTAAAATTTGAATCCGAGTTTAAATTCTAAATTCTAATATTTCATTAACAATTTAAATTATATAGAAATAAACCTACAACAATATTATACCAAAATTTCGATTAACACCAATATACATACATTCATTCTTGACTCATATACACTAGTTCTTCACCTTATATATATTCACAAAATTTATCTAGCAAGCCCATTTATATTTAAACAATTGAATTTCAAATACAACCTAAATACTTTATAATCAAATTGCACCATTTATTTACCAGACATTCAAGTACTTATTATTTACTTAACCATATTCAAGGTGTATCGGTTTCTGGTCTTTCGAATTCTAAAATATTTCAAGCTGTTTTAATTTCACCCTATCCCACTTCAATCTCCTATAGTTTGTTCTACTTCCAAATACCAAACTTATACTATTATCAAATTAACATATTTCAAAAATCAAGTTTATTGATTCATTTTGTTTTCCAAACTCATTCTCACATATTTCATTTTCTTAACTTATCTTAAGTGATTACTAACCCTATAATTTTCAAATTATTTCTACTCTATTGTTTATCAAAACCCGTTAACTATCCCAAATTGTCGATAAACTATAACTCAACTCTCTAAATTAAATTCTTCTTACTAAAGTCTATCAAATTTTCTAGATTCATAACTATTCCCAACTCATCTCAATTCAATTGCAAATTCAATTTGTATTGGACAAATAATGAAAACATAACTCATATAAATTTCGATTATTTATTCCAATTCATATTGCTGTATTAAAACATTTTATTACAATTTACTCAACCATTTTCAAACACTTATCTAAACTATTTCAAGTATTTCTCGACTTTTAAATCAAAACCATATAATCATCCCATTTTCGAGACTTGAAAATAAATACTGATAATGATCGATCAATCAACAGAATTGTCTTCCAGCGATTAGAATGTGATTATATAATCTATCTAGTATATATTGGACTTCGTATATACGTTGATCAGGCGTATATGCAAAATCTTCTTCTACTCGATATTCCAATCTCAACGTCGATTAAAATAGTCGAAATTTCTCATTATATGGTACGTTTCAGAATAATTACCCCTTTTTTTAAAAATAATAATTAATTTCAAGATAATTTTCATTTCTAAAATACGCCCAACTAGTTTCAAAATCATCCATAATTTCATTATATATCTCCTTACTAACTTCTTCAAAATCTAGTTTAATCCTTTCTACCAAATTCTTTAATCTTCACCTATTATTTTCTGGACTTTTCAAACGATTCTTTGGATTATTTATCTTATTCTTAACTTCCAAAATTAAGTTATCCGATTTAACCATTCTAAAAGAAAATTTAATTTATATTCAAATATATTCTTTTAGGTTTATTCCAAAATCGTCCTCTCATAGGCAACACTCTAAAACTCATTCAGGGTATTAATTACCCTATCTCTAATGAGTTCAACCACAGCTCTGATACCACTTGTGACGACCCAACTTCCAATCACCTAGAGTTGATGTTTAAACCAACTCCAGATGTTTGATAATCGGATTCGCCAGGGTAGTACACATTAGAACAGAACAAAATAAACCTTTATTACTCAACATTTGATTACAACAAAGTTTACATTACCAAAGTTACAGTAAAATACACAGCGGAAAAGAAAACAATACGATAGCGGAAGAACTCCAACTCTAGCTCGAAGCTCCAACCTAAAAGCACATCGAATCTTGCTCCAAGGATCTATAACCATAAAACTAAACCACTAGCTGCCCATGTGAAAATTTTGGGCACCAAGAGTTTAGAAAGGAACAAAAACTCCAAGTCAGTCATGGGACTGGTGTGAGAACATAAAACATTTTACTTTAAATTAAGCTAAATCACAGGACCACACCGTATAATATGGAACGGGTTACTCCTACGATTACCAGTACATAAGTTGTACATGAGTTTTGAAAATGAGACTATTATAAGGCTCACCCCGAACACACCAAAAAAAATGCAAATGCAAGCGCACACATGGACGAGTTTTATCCTTATAATGCCAAGTCCATGATATATGTCGATGGTGTGCATTATCATTACTAATCACACATTAAAACATTTTGCAAGTAATTTTACAAATCTAGCAAGCATAGTAACTATACTTACATATATAGTTTACAAACAAATAATCTGAATAGCTCGTATTGGTTATTGTATTTCCAACAAGATGGTTCCTAGCACGAAAGATCAATCGAGGACATGAAGCTAAGTATCTCCCGGACAACATCCAGACAACAGACTGCGAATAAATAGCGCAAAGTATATATATCCCAGTTTTCATCTAGACATTGGACACCGTATAAACTTTATTCCCTCAAGTTTCACAGGTGGATCCACCGTCGATGCTTTCAAATTCAATGATATGTATCAGTATACAATCTAACCGCTAGTTTCCCATCATTTTGGGTGTGAGGTTCGAAAGGTTTCGTACCACAAAGCTACTCTCTTACACTAAGCCATGCTTTGATCATTTCTTCAACTGCAACACTTTGCATGCCACACTGTCATTTCATAATCTTCAACCGATAATCACTGACCAAATAACTTTTAGTCAAGGGAATAAATTCCCCTTACCAAACAGAAGTATGGTCAGTAATAATCAATTCGAAATTCAAAAACTTAGAAACCGGCTGAGCGGGAAATCTCCCGCTCAGGGGTGTCGACCCCCCATGGGGTGTCGACATGGGAGTCGACCCTCCTATAGGGGTGTCGACATGGGTGTCGACCCCCCGTAGGGGTCGACCCCTGCCAACTGTGCTGGACAGTGACGATTTTCTGAGTCATAGGGCTACGTGGCGACTTCTGATTTGCCTGATGATGAATTTTCTTAGACTAGACGGCTTTGATGACTCCTAGGTTGATCTAAAGGCCCATTTGATCCTAAACTTCTATATAATCACCCCCAAACCTCAACCCTAGACCTCATAACCCTATTCTATGAAGCTGTCATGCTGTCCATGTCTAAGCTAGCCTAGCCTCCATCTTCTCCAAACTAGAAATCAAGTTAGAAAGCTCCAAACCAAATCCAAATTAGAGAATCAAATGTCTACATCAAGGGTTAATCTTAACAAATTCAGAAATCAGATCCCAGAATACAAGATCTGTTCTTTTTCTGTAAGTTCAGTTATTATTCAGATTTGAACAGCTAATAGAAATCATGACTGTAATAATCGAATCTAGAACTATGCCTAACTCTGATTCGTGCTTATCCTTTTGTCAAATCTGAATTGCCTATGCCTATGAGACTATTGTGATTGACATAATGAAACCTATCATGTCTATGAGACTGTTGTGATTGACATAATGGAACCTATCATGCCTATGAGATTGTTGTAATTGGCATGATGGAACCTATCATGTTGTATATCCTATGCCTTTGAGACTATTGTTATTGATATGATGGAACCTATCATGTTGTACATCTTATGCCTATGAGACTATTGTGATTGATATAATGGAACTTATCATGTTGTACATCAAAATTAGTGATTCTCTTAAGTCCAGTTCTATCTAATCTTTATACCTATGTTGTGAATTGCTTAGCTTGCCCACAGTTATTGTTAATGTATAACATGCCTACTGGAAACATGATTCTTGAATTGGGTACACCTTTACATGCCTATTTTTCCTTATGTCGGTTCTTATGCACTTTCTCTATTTCTTTCCTTTTTATTTTCTTTTATGAATACTAGGTTCATTCAGAACTTAGATTGAATCTCGTTGTACGTGCAATTATAACACGGGAAAATTGGGTATAATTTAATTGAGTAAATTTTGTGGCATAAAACCTGTACTGACTACACTTGGGGAATATTGACATAAAAAGACCAAAACTTCGACACATATGACAAATATGTAAATTGGCTAAAGATGAACATGCCTAACCCGATGTTAGATTGAGTTACGGTGTAAGACTGGCCGGAACCGCCCGACACATCTAACGACTGCAACAATATAGATCTAATGTGAGAGGTTAGCACATTAAGCCCAAAAACCCGAGGTTAGATTAAGTTGCGGTGTAAGACTGCCCGGAACCGCCCGGCACATCCAGCGACCGCACCAATATAGATCTAATGTGAGAGGTTGGTGCTTTAATGAATGAATTAAAGCTAAGGGACGGACAGGATAAGAATGGTAGGGTTAAGTGAATTAAGGCAATACATAACCAACCCAACATGTTAATTAAACAGATGGGTGGGGTTAGTTTAATTTGAGAACACTTAACTGTTATAACGTGTTGATTAGGAACCCTAGTAACGGGGACCCATTTCAGCAGTAACCCACATTGATGTATCACGGTACCCTGAACTAGGGAGGGTGGGGCACGATTACGGGGCTGATTATAAGTGGTAAAAATAGCGACGGGTGGTGCAGCAGTATAGGTTCCGGCAGAGTATGGGCGTGCATGTACTCCGAAGTGGAAAAAGCAGGCACTGGGCATCAGTAGTATATACTGTGCATCTTGAATTTGTGTCGGGTTGCTACCAAAGGAATTGATACACCCCATGGCGGGACGAGCACAGGTATCTACAATCAAGCGGGGCCGAATGACACAAGTAATAAATGCATGTGAGTAGAAGCCGATCGGAAAAAGGGATCATTTTGTTATGAACACATGACGGTAGTTGAAACATTCGTTAGTAGTTGCAGAGAAATTGAAATGAGTGCGATAATATATTCAGTTTATCTTTCCTTATCTTATGTTATCTTATTTCTATGGTATTGTCCTATGTTCAGTTTATTCATGTCATGATCTTTTTACCTATTTACATGCTGAATAATCACTGGACTTACTAGGCTTATGTCTGACTCGTTTTCTTTCGCCTTATTTTCTTCCGTCCCCCCCCCAGTCCGTAGGGAGGGAATACTTCATCTTAGTGTAGACCTTTTCCAGCTTGAAGAGAGTAGATGTATTGCTTGGATTCTCTTTTCTTGGGCTATGGCTGTGGTTACACTTTTATTGGGGATTTATGCTGCTTTACTACTGTTTTATGCTTCTTTATGTGCTTGTAGTTTTAAATCAAGACATATGTCATGTTGTAATAATTTAGAAGTTGGTTTCTGAGACAATACTTGTAATGTTTTAGCTGAACCACGCTATTTATGAAATGATTTTAGTTTTCCGCTGTTTATATGTCTATCTTGTAAATTATCTGTGCCTTTTACCTAAAATGCTTCACCAGAGTTAATGCATTCCCTTTGTGAGTGACCTTAACGGAGGTGGGGTGTTTCACTTGGTATCACCGCGATGATTTACCAAATCAGATAAAAGTTTTTGAAAACTATTTTTCAAAAAAAGAAGTTTGAAGAAGCATTTTCAAGAAAAGTGTTGTTTTATTTTTAAAGAATAATCCCTAAAGCCATATGCACAATCTTTCTATCCTTTGTTTTGAACCTTTTTTTCGTTTCAGCATGTCTGGGGATCTTAATCTTCCTGAGGGCGTACCAATACCTGGCTGGTTCAGAAGGTATCTGGAGGCTAGGGCTAATGATGCAGGCCTAGCAGGCGTTCCTCCTCCCCCAATTGCAGCCGTTCCTCCTCCTCCGCGTGTGAATGCTTTCTCGAAGATATGTAGAGACTTTCGAGCTATAGGTGGAAAGAACTTTAATGGGACTGAGTCATTTATGGAAGCAAGAAACTGGCTCAAGGAAACAAAAGATTTGTTTGTTATCTTCGAAGTGGACGATAGGCAGAAGATACAATTGGCTATATGGTTACTTAAGGACGAAGCCTCTTACTAGTGGGAAGTTACTAATGCTGAGAGACTAGTTGAAACTTAGGAGGATTTCAGAATGAGATTTGAAATGAAGTTCCTTTCACAAGTTGAACGAAGTCTATAGATGGAGAAGTTCTTAGCACTCAAAAAGGGAAGCCTATCGGTTAAGGAATACGTCAACCAATTCAACCAGCTAGCTATATTCGGACTGGAGTTAGTAAACACTCCACATAAAAAGGCTCTTCGATTTGTTAAAGGGTTAAATGAGCCGCTACACAGCCTAGTTATATCCCATATACCTATGGGTGCGACTTTCGAGAGACTGGTGGACATGGCACTGTTACAGGAAGAAGACAAGGATGGCAAGAAAGAGGCAAAGGTGGAAGAACATCTAGACAAGAAAGTGGAGGGATCGCAGAATAAGAAGACGGATTCCAAGAAAGGCGGGAAGAATAACAAACCCCGTGACAAGAGGAAGTGTAAATTTTGTGGCATACCTGGACATCTAATTAAAGACTGCAGGAAGAAGAAGAGGAAGATGAGTGGTTATTTTCAATGCGGTGAGACAGGACATATGGCTAAGGATTGCCCAAGAAGGCAAGGGCAAGGGCAGAGGACTGGATCTACTTCTGGAGTACAGATTCACGCTCTCATTGCACCTCCGCATGAAAGAGGTAGAAATATTTCTGTTGAGAGTTTAGCTCATCTTTATGATTATCCAGTTCGTACTCTTTTTGATTCTGGCGCATCGCACTCTTTTATATCTACTACTTTAGTTGAATCTCTGCACCTAGATACCAGTATAGTGGAGGATCCCATGGTTGTTTCAAATCCAATTGGGGGTTCGGCTCATTTGTCAATGATTTGTTTGGATTTGGAAATTTCTATACTAAGCGTTGGGTTTAGATGTAATGCTTATGTTTTGGGTTTCACGGGCTATGGGTTGATTCTAGGCATGAACCGGTTATCCAGTAATAGTGCCATCCTTGATTGTGAAAGGAGAGTGGTTAGACTTATGACTCGCCTCGGTAAAACTCTCGAAATCTCTTGTAATCCCATGAATTCTGTTATGCTTAGCTATCTAGAATCTCTTGATGCGTTTGTTGAAAACTTACAATCTGTTAGAGTAGTCCGTGAGTACTCGGATGTCATTGAAGAGGTGAAGGGTTTACCTCCGATGCGAGAGATAGACTTCCGCATATACCTTGTTGATAATGCAAAACCTATTGCTTTACCCGTTAGACACATGGCTCAAGGGAAAGGAAAGAGCTCAGCAAGCAAGTTAAAGAGTTGCTTGAAAAGAGGTTCATAAGGCGGAGTATTTCTGAATGGGGTGCTCCAGTGGTGTTTGCAACCAAAGCGAATGGTTCACTTCGCCTGTGCGTGGACTATAGGGAGCTAAACAAGCTGGCCAAGAAGAATAGGCACCCACTTCCTAGAATAGACGACTTGTTCGACCAACTCGTAGGTGCCTCAGTTTTCTCCCAACTAGATCTGGCCACTGGATTTCATCTGCTAAGAGTGGCTGAAGACAGCATAGATAAGACCGCGTTCAGGACCCCGGATGGTTTCTTCGAATGGCTTGTCATGCCTTTCGATTGACAAACGCACCTGCCAATTTCGTAGACTTGATGAGTAGGGTGTTCAGAGAGTTCCTTAATAAATTTGTAGTGGTCTTCGTAGACGACATTTTGATTTTCTCAAAAAGTGAGGAAGAACATGCTTTGCATTTAAGGGAAGTTATGGATACTCTTCGAGCACATCGGCTGAAAGCAAAATTCTCCAAATGTCATTTTTGGAGAGAAGAAGTAAGGTTTCTAGGACATGTGGTGTCCAAAGAGGGGATAGCTGCGAATCCCGCAAAAGTAGTTGCGATGCAAGATTGGAAGGTTCCACGGAATGCAACCGAAGTACGAAGTTTTCTCGGACTAGCGGGCTTTTACAGAAAGTTCACTAAGGACTTTGCGAAGATCTCAACCCCACTTACTAGGTTGAAAAATAAGAACCTAACTTTTGCCTGGGATTTGGATTGTGATGTTGCTTTCCAACGACTGAAAAGGATTCTGACAATGACCCTAGTTCTGACATTGTCGGATGGGAGTAAGACGTTTACGGTATACACAGACGCATGCGGTATCGGACTAGGCGCTGTCTTGATGCAAGAAGGCAACGTAGTATGTTATGGGGGAAGGCAGTTGAAGGCATGAGAAGAACTACCCAACTCATGATTTAGAACTAGCTGCCATTGTTTTCGCTCTTAAGTCATGGCATCATTACCTGCTAGGCGAAAGGTTTGAATTGTTTACTGACCATAAATCATTAAAGTACATTTTCTCACAAAAAGATCTTAACTTAAGACAACAAAGGTGGATTGAATTTCTTGCCTCATACAATTTTGAGATTGCTTATACCCCTGGCAAGGGCAATGTGGTAGCAGACGCCTTAAGTAGGAAAAAGTTGACCTTAAGTCCTCTCTTTGTAGAAAGGCAAAGGTTGGAGTACATGGCAAACTTTGACTTTAGACCCTCCTTTGAATTTGTACCTGGTTGGTTACCATCGCTAGAGGTGCGGCCTACTCTTTTGGACTCAATAGGAACCGCGCAACGTGAAGACCCACAGCTAGTTGATGTGATGGATAAGCTAATTAGAGGTGAGACTTCTAGTCACCTCAATAGATACTCCATCCATGATAAGGGTTGGTTGAGACGGGACGGAAGACTATGCATCCCACAAGCAAGGGATTTGGTGAAATCCGTTCTCGAAGAAGCACATCATTCTAAGTTGATCATACACCTAAGTGGGGACAAGATGTATAAAGACATAAAAAGAGTTTTCTTCTGGAATGGCATGAAGAAGGATGTAGCTGAGTTTGTCTCTAAATTCTTGATATGCCAGCAAGTCAAGGCAAAGCAGAAGAAGCATGGTGGTCTACTTCATCCTCTAGAGGTCCCTCAGTGGAAATGGGATAGAATTTCGATGGAATCTATTGATGGGTTGCCTAGGTCAAGAAGGGGCAATACCAGTATTTGGGTAATAGTGGGCAGGCTCACTAAAAGTGCTCACTTTATACCTGTTAAGAGTAGGAGGACTGCCTCATCATTAACATCCATTTATCTTAAAGAGGTAGTTCGATTGCATAGAATACCTTCTAGCATGGTAAGTGATCGAGATCCTATTTTTACGAGCGAGTTTTGGAAGAGTTTACAAGAGGCTGTAGGCACACAGCTATACTGAAGCACTGCCTATCACCCTTAAACCGAGGGTCAGATTGAAATGGTGAACAAAGTATTAGAAGATCTTTTGAGATTGTGCATTCTTAATTTTGGAGGAACATGGGAGGATCATCTTCCTTTAGTGGAGTTCGCCTACAACAATAGCTACCAAGCCAACATAGGCATGGCACCCTTTGAGGCTTTGTATGGAAGACCATGCCGATCACCAACTTGTTGGTGGGAGTCTACAGACAAGCTCGTACTTGGGCCTGACATGATCAGAGAAACTTCAAAGAAGGTGGACTTGATACGAAGATGAATGAAGACCGCACAAGATAGACAGAAGTCCTATGCTGATAAAAGAAGGACCGACCTTGAGTTTGAGGTTGGAGACAGAGTTTTTCTTAAAGTATCTCCTTTGAAGAATGTCATTCGCTTGGGGTCCGTAGGAAAATTGGCACCAAGATTTGTAGGGCCATTTCCTATCATTGAGAGGATTGGGACGATGGCTTATAAAGTAGAGCTGCACGAAAGATTGGCTGGAGTTCATAATGTTATTGATGTCTCTCATCTACGGAAGTGCTTATATGAGTCTGCAGAAGTTGTGGAGCCGAGCATACTAGAAGAAGTAGAAATGGAGCAAGAAGCGACGGTGAGAAGAGTCCCAACTCGTACCTTGGGTACAGAAGTTAAAAAGCTATGCAATCGTGAGGTCAAGCTATTTAAAGTACAGTGGAGTGACGCTGAAGGAGACGCGACTTGGGAGACTGAAGACAAGATACGCGCATCCTATCCTTATCTTTTTGAGGGTACATCCTTGATCTCTGTTTTTCATAAGTTTACGCATGCTTGTATCTATCTTTTAAGTATATCTCCTCGGTCCTATTCTTAATCCTTAGGTAGAAACCAATGGATGTAAACATGTATTTGAAACATGTTATGATTGATGGTTGCAAGTGGTTGCTCTTGGATGCATATACACACACATTAAGTACTAGATCGGCTCAATCACTTTCATATTGCATATGCATATATGTATTTGTATGTGGATTGAAACTTGATGTGCTATCATATGGATGTTGAATTTGTATGAACGATTGTGCACTCATGTAGAAGTCACAAAATACGATTAGGAATAATTGCATACATGATGACTTATAGCACCGACATGATTCGCATCAAGGAGGTCAACTGAATCAGTAGACCGCCTGATTTTGCATTAGATAAGGACATATACACACACTATGCATATGATCATGAAAGCATTAGAAATCTTTTTAAGGACAATGTATGCCTGTGATTGATGGTTGAGTAGATAAATGTTGGATGTTAGGATACATTCTTCTTAACTTAGAAATTTCGGGGATGAAATCCTTTAAGGAGGGGAGAATGTAACACCCCGTATTTTCTGTGAATATTAAAATTAGAAAATCTAAGAACACTTAATTTCTTTAAAAGAAGAATTGTGAGAAACGGGTTACGCCATTGCGTTCATCTCGGAATTTTGCTTGAGATAGAGTCCGAGTTTTCATGAATCGGACTCCTTATGAAGAAGTTATGGAGGTTAGAAGATTTTTAGTGTAAGCAGAAAATAAATTAAAAATAATAATTAAATAATCAATTTAGTTCGAAATTCAAAAACTCAGAAATCAGCTGAGCGCGAAATCTCCCACTCAGGGGTGTCGACCCCCCCAGGGGTTGTCGACATGGGAGTCGACCCTCCTATAGGGGTGTCGACATGGGTGTCGACCCCCCTGTAGGGGTCAATCCCTACCAACTGTGATGGACAGTGACGACTTTCTGATTCATAGGGATACGTGGCAACTTCTGATTTTTCTGATGATGCATTTTCTTGGACTAGACAGCTCTGATGACCCATATTAATCCTAAACTTCTATATAATCACCCCAAACCTCAACCCTAGACCTCATAACCCTATTCTATGAAGTCGTCATGCTATCCATGTCTAAGCTAGCCTAGCCTCCATCTTCTCCAAACTAGAAATCAAGTTAGAAAGCTCCAAACCAAATCCAAACTAGAGAATCAAACGTCTACATCAAGGGTTGAGCTTAACAAATTCAGAAATCAGATCCCAGAATACAAGATCCGTTCTTTTTCTATAAGTTCAGTTATTATTCAGATTTGAACACCTAATAGAAATCATGACTGTAATAATCAAATGTAGAACTATGCATAATTCTGATTCGTGCTTATCCTTTTGCCAAATCTGAATTGCCTATGCCTATGAGACTATTGTGATTGACATAATGAAACCAATCATGCATATGAGACATTTGTGATTGACGTAATGGAACCTATCATGCATGTGAGACTGTTGTGATTGACATGATGGAACCTATCATGTTGTATATCCTATGCCTTTGAGACTATTTTTATTGATATGATGGAACCTATCATGTTGTACATCCTATGCCTATGAGACTATTGTGATTGATATAATGGAACTTATCATGCTGTACATCGAAATTAGTGATTCTCTTAAGTCCAAATCTATCTAATATTTATACCTATGTTGTGAATTGCTTAGCTTGCCCACACGTATTGTTAATGTACAACATGCCTATTGGGAACATGATTCTTGAATTGGGTACATCTTTACATGCCTATTTTTCCTTATGTCAATTCTTATGCTCCTTCTCTATTTTTTCCCTTTTTATTTTCTTTTATGAATACTAGGTTCATTCGGAACTTAGATTGAATCTCGTTGTACGTGCGATTATAATACAGGAAATTTAGGTATAATTTAATTGAGTAAATTTTGTGGCATAAAACTTGTACTGACTACACTTGGGGAATATTGACATAAAAAGACCAAAACTTGGACACATATGACAAATATGTAAACTGGATAAAGATGAACATGCCTAACCTGAGGTTAGATTGAGTTGCGGTGTAAGACTACCCGGAACCGCCCGGCACATCCAGCGACCGCAATAATATAGATCTATTGTGAGAGGTTAGCGCATTAAGCCCAAAAACCCAAGATTAGATTGAGTTGCGGTGTAAGACTGCCCGGAACCGCCCGGCACATCCAGCGACCGCAACAATATAGATCTATTGTGAGAGGTTGATGCTTTCATGAATGAATTAAAGCTAAGGGACGGACAAACTAAGAATGGTAGGGTTAAGTTAATTAAGGCAATACTTAACCAATACAACATGTAAATTAAACAGATGGGTGGGGTTAGGTTAATTTGAGAACACTTAACCGTTATAACGTGTTGATTAGGAAACCCTAGTAACGGGGACCCATTTCAGCAGTAACCCACATAGATGTATCACGGTACCCTGAACTAGGCAGGGTGGGGCACGATTACTGGGCTGATTATAAGCGGTCAAAATAGCGGCGGGTGGTGCAGCAGTGTAGGTTCCGGCGGAGTATGGGCGTGCACATACTCCGGAGTGGAAAAAGCAGGCACTGGGCATCAGTAGTATACACTGTGCATCTTGAATTTGTGTCGGGTTGCCACCATAGGAATTGATACACCCCATGGCAGGACCAGCACAGGTATCTACAATCGAGCGGGCTGAATGACACAAATAATAAATGCAAGCGAGTAGAAGCCAATCGGAAAAAGGGATCATTTTGTTATGAACACATGACGGTAGTTGAAACATTCGTTAGTAGGTGCAGAGAAATGGAAATGAGTGCAATAATATATTCAGTTTATCTTGCCTTATCTTTTGTTATCTTATTGCTATGGTATTGTCCTATGTTCAGTTTATTCATGTCGTGATCCTTTTACCTCTTTACATGTCGAATAATCACTGGACTTACCAGGCTTATGTCTGAACCGTTTTCTTTCACCTTCTTTTCTTCCATTCCCCCCTCCCCCCCCCAGGTCCGTAGGGAGGGAATACTTCAGCTTAGTGCAGACCTTTTCCAGCTTAAAGAGAGTATATGTATTGCATGGATTCTCTTTTCTTGGGCTATGGTTGTGGTTACACTTTTATTGGGGATTTATGTTGCTTTACTACTGTTTTATGCTTCTTTATGTGCTTGGTGTTTTAAATCAAGACAGATGTATTATTGTAATAGTTTAGATGTTGGGTTTTGAGACAATGCTTGTAATGTTTTGACTGAACCACGCTATTTATGAAATGATTTCAGTTTTCCGCTATTTATATGTCTGTCTTGTAAATTATCTATGCCTTTTACCTAAAATGCTTCACCAAAGATAATGCATTCCCTTTGTGAGTGACCTTAACGAAGGTGGGGTGTTTCAATAAGTATACGTTTGCCAGGTAAGTTCAGCGCACTGGTTGCCACATCCCTTAACTTAGTTACACACCCCGTTTACCGATCCAGAGCTATTAACAGAACAAACTTACTTGGTAACTCGTATACTTAAGTTCCATTCTTTATTTTAACTTCAAATTCATAATATTATTCAAAGAAAATTATAATATTATAAATATTTATCTAAACGATATCAAATTTCATGATAGAGTAATTCAAGTTTAAATATCCTTTCAAATACTTTAATAATGTTATTTCAAATTATTATCTAAAGTCATATTAGATTTCACATGTCCAATAGTTCGAGTTTGCCAAATTTTACAACAATTTATCAATAAAACGGTAATCAAGTTTAAAATTAACAATTTTAATTCAAGGCACTTTTAAAATAAAATTTAATATATATCAATTTACATTGATAATAACATGTTGGATAGTTTTCAACATCAAATTATTTATACTATAACAATTTTCCATAGTATTAATCAAAACATTATTTCATACCATATTTAAAATGTTATTAACATAACTTAGTTAATAAACCATTTTAACAACACCATATAATTAAATCAACATTAACAAATTTATTCAATATCATAAAATGTTAATTAGGAAAATTATTCGAGGGATCAAATATTACTTTAATTAACAAATGTTATCGAACAAAAGAATATTGGTATTAGTAAATTTGCAAATATTATTGAGTCAATATTATTAAGTTAATAAAACACTACATAATCACTAAATTGTCATTTAGCCAATAAATAGTTACTTAATTAAATTTAGGAAATTTCCTAATTTTCCGCTGACAATTCATATAAGGTCGCAATTTGTACACACACATATATATATATATATATATTCACACATTCAATCACCGTTTTATGCATTCATTTCCTATATGCAATCAACAAATAAATTTCCAAATACGCCTTAAATAATTAACGTGCCTCGATATGCGTTTATTTTGGCAATCATCACAAACTATCAATAAATAATTAATCATTCATGCAACCATACATTATCAAATCCATTAACCATGTATAAAAAAATTTAAATCGTATTAAATAATAAAATTAAAGTGTTCTCACCAGTCAGCTGTAACAACCCGAACTTCCTCGGTCTCTTAAGAGAAGAGGGAGAACAGATTGTTTGAGAATACAACAAATCAGAACACAAACAGAAGAACATTTCATTTCTTATTACAACAATTTACATCAGAGTACAAGAATATACAGACTATGAATAAATATTATGCATTTGATAAATAACAGAGATTTACAAATTACAATGTAGCGGAAAATAATACAAAACACAACTGAAAGAGATAAACGGATACAGAGCTTTCCGAATATCATTCCAGCTATAAACCAAGATCCTATGAATATGAATCTGCAAAACCAAAACAATTAGCTGCCCGTGTGGAAATAGGGGCACCCAGAGTTTAGGTTAAAACAATAAACTCCAGGTCAGTCATGTGACTGGTGTGAGAACTAAAACAGTTATTAAATGTTTACTTCAAAAATAAAGTAAATCAAGGGACCACGCCGTGTACACGGAACGGGTTTCCTCCCAAGAATACCAGTGCATAGAATAAACAGCGCAATGCTTTTTGGAAAAATGAAGCTATTATAAGACTCAAGTCCCATCACACAAAGCAACGCAAGCCGGAGGATAGAGTTTTACCTTATAATAGCCAAAAATGCTTGGTACGTTTAAAACAAATCATTTTGATACTATTATAGTGTAAAGTGTATGAAAATAACTTCAAATATAAATGTATCAATCATCGACGGCGTGGGTACCATCTATCATGTCGCCAATACAAGGCTCTATAACCAAAACCGAAATGTCACATATTGGAAATTGGATTTCCGTCATGAGTCTAGGCAAGGGATGTACTCCTAACCGCTTCGAGCCGCTTCGAGACACTCTAGCAAATGCCTCAGGACTACACACTCTGGGTAACCCCTGGATCTTGTAGGGTCGGTCCACACTTACGTTAGTGGATTGGCAAATCCTGAGCACACGTTTCCCGGTCCTATAGGACCTATCCATCGGCTCCGTAGAGACCGATATATCTGAGGAGCCTCGCATTCCAACAACCAAAAAGGTAAAAATATAAAAATGTCTGGGCTTGCAAAACCCCGACACCACCCATAGCTAGAAAGAAACGTCATCCACTCCCTACTGTCCCTTATCCCGTTTTTGACTCATACCGAGGTGTGAGGCTCGCGAATCAATGTTATACACAAAGCTATGCTATATTAAAGCCGTGCTTTGATCATCAACTACAAGACTCTGTTTTTCAATAGAAGCCCTGATCATTTGCATCTCAGCATGCCACACAGGCAATTCACGCTATGCGACTGATATCTATCGATATATAACCTCTGAGCTCGTACGTCTCAGAGAACGGAGTTAAGTAAGAGAATAAATTCTCCGCCGCCAAACAGATATATATTTAACATAAATCAATCAATACAGAATAAAATCCAAGTTCAGACACACATCCATTTACAAGTTCGTTCTGGGTCTGAACGAAACCGGAGGCACCTTATTCCTCATCCCATATGTCCAATACAGGAGAGAGGTCCTTGCATATATTGTCGATCTCCAGGTACGTCTGGACGATCACCACTTATTACCTTAACTTGTCTTGGGTATAAACCCGGCCTTTCCGAATAACTCGCGTGTATAATAAACAAGTACTATAAGAACACAACATACGCCTCATTCCAATTCTGAATATTCTTTTATTTAACTATTCATATCCTTTGGGAAAGGTTCCCATTAATTTTATCAAAGATACTTTCTTTAAATTTATTCTTTAATCTTCCTCTGGATATCAATTCAAACCATTTAAGGTTTTCCAAACAGTCGGGATTAGCGCACCTTACCGAAGTAATCATTTATTTAATCTCCCAATCCCAACTTATACATTCCATGGAGCAAAACTGGTAATACTCCATATCTAACACCACAGTGTTATTGGTAAATTTAATTTCCATTTCACTTTCAAATCTAATTAAAGATTTAACTATCACTTGGAGCAAAACTGGTGATACTCCATTCTCGATCATTTCCCAAATTTGATAATTTAAATTAATCAATTCACATTTCAATCTAATTAAAGATTCATTAAAACTCCACTTAGTTTCAATCTTCCCAAAAAATCAATATTAATGATTATTTAACTTTGGAAGCACTAACATGTCGCATCGACAATCTACACAGTACTATTGATTTCTGCCGATATATAACCTCTAAGCTCGTACCTCCTAGAGAAGGATGTTAAGCAAGAGAACAAATTATCCACCACCAAACAGATATATATTTAGCAGAGATCAACCATACAGTTCGAAATATAATGTTAGACATGTAATCCTGTCTTTTACTGGGTTAAAGAGCTAAATGTCATTTAAAACACAGTTCACGATAAACCCAAATCACATTCCATTAATGGAATCTTCATGGAAAACAAATCAATATATAATCGATATCAATTTCCGTATCCGACTAATAATATAAATGGAATAACGACAAAGCCATTTAAATTCCATATGTATTAACCGTCTTCCTCCACGGAAGTTCACTTCGATTATTATCAAATCAAATTCCATTCAATTCCAATTTAATACATTAAATTGGAAAACTTTACTTTGGAAAATTCCCGTTAAATCTTAATAAAAAGATTTATAAATTCCAAATCCCATTTCACTGTAAATCAGGTTAAAGAACAAATGTCCTTGAAAACACAGCTCACGATAAACCCAATTCACATTCCACTTTATTCTAATTACATGTTAATTAACTGGAAACACCAATAATCTTAATTAAAAGAATTATTCTTTTCACACGAGGTTCAAGAACAGTGTTATTTAAGACACCATTCACGACAAACCCAAAATTCAATTCAATTCAATTTCAATTAAATATTAATTAATTGGTAAACTTCATTAAACCTTAATAAAAATATTTAATCTTTTCTCAACTGGGTTTAAGAACAGTGTTAGTAAAAACACCGTTCACGACGAACCCAAAATCCCATTTGATATTAAATACAAGGCTCTGAATAGAAAATATATTGGCTTATGTTCAATATCAAATTCTGAAATCAACAAATATCGTATTGGAATAACGATATATATATCTTCCAAATTCCTCCACAAGGTCTGTATAATCACGGAATCCAATATCGAAATATATCGAAGATAATTTCGATTCAAATCCATTCCAATTCATACATTGGAAATTCCGGTTATTTTTAAAAACATTTCAAATCCAATTTATTTATTTAAAAATATTGGATTTATAATTCTAGTTCATAACTAGTGAATTTCGATTAAAATATATTTTTACCTTTTCGAATATGGAATTTTTCATCCCAATTCTTTTCAAATCATTTATTATGATTTTACACAAATTATTGATATTTTTAATAATTTTATCAAGGCATGTACAGTCGATTTCCATAAACGGTCATCGAACTGCACTTACAGCGACCTTTTCCAAATTTGATTTGGACATAATTCCAAATCCAACCGTTAGATTTCAAGTTCCCTATATTCGTCGGAAAGCTCTTTTCGATACAAACCCAACGGTTCTGGTTTTAGGAGAATCCGACGGTCGGATCTCCCGTAATGTCCGTTCGAAGTCAATGGTCGAAATTCGCGAACTACCGCGGCGCGTTCTATTCAGGCCATTATATATATCATATATATATATCATCGATTTCCATTTAAAACGTATTTTATAAATCGTTTTAAATTTATTTTCAAAACGATTTCAACTTCATATTCAATTTCAAATCAAAATTGAATATTCCATATCATCGATATATAAATGGTAGTATTTTCAAAACATTAGATTTTGAAATCACTTCCTTTTTTATATTCATTATAAAAATGAATAAAATCGATATAAATATCGTTCGCATCAAAATGGCGTTAATCCAATCAACACGGCTTTATATATTTAAATATTTTCGTGTCCATCCTAAATCGGACATCAAAATCAGATTTTTGATCTTTTACTGAATATTATTTTAAAATATTCGTTATTTTAAAATATTCATTCTTTTTGAACTGGAATCAGACACAATCAATTACCATATAATGTTATTTTTATGGATTTCATACAACACATGTACACAACAATAATCAAACACAGTCGACCATCATCCAGAGTGCATTACACAACTGCGTAAGCATTAAATATCAATAATCAACGCTTATAACAGCCTGTCAACCAATCGATTGATATACAACTAAATATTGGGATTAGCGTATGCCCAATATCATCCCAATACTCGTTTGGGGTTTTCAAACAACAAACACTGATTATTATTTGTGCAGTTGGGTGATGTGTAAAATATATCATCCCAATCCATATCAGTCAAATGTGCGTACATAAACAAATCGTCCAATTTGTAAATGAATATTTATTTATGAAAATTAGGCACACATCCCTAAAAGAAAACTTAATTAGGCTCACATCCGGTCATAAATTATTATAAATTAGGTCCCTATTTTTCAGAACTTTATTAAATAATAATTTTAAAAAATTCATGAATTAATATTAAAATAAATTATGCATTATACAAAAAATTTAGTCCAACAAACAACAAAAAACAAGGCTAAAAACAAAAAAGGCAATTTTTTTTTAGAAAAAAGTGCAGATAAATGCATCATATTATGCACATATTTGATTTTGTTGTATGCATATGTGCATGTATTCCAGTTCTTGCATCCACCATGATTTATTTGCATATTTCTGTGCATGTACTGCATTTTATTGCACAGAAGTATGCAATAATTCGTAACAGTGCAACTCAGTTCATTTTTATTTGCATTCAAGTGTGCAAATAAAACTGAAAACATGCACAGATGTGTGCAACATATCTATAGGCAAAAACGTTAACTGAACTCCCTTTATGCAATAGTTGCATTTATGTATGCAACTATAGGCAATAGTTGCATACACGTATGCAACTTTTTTTTGATTGACGTGGATCTCTGAGATTATTTTATGATTTTAGAATTTTTTTATGTACTACCGCGTTGTTTTCTTGCAGGAAATGGAGGATGCGAAGGGAAGAAAGGAGGAGGCGGAACTTTCAAGATGTGTCAGGCGGAACAAATTCTAGGGACCAGGTTTGAAGAATTTATATGGGAAAGGTGTGGTTTTAATTTCAAACCTTAATAGGGACATCTAAAAAACGCACCCTATTTATTTTATTCATACACACGTTAAAAATTATATTTTTAAGTATAAATATTTATTTCAGCACATGAATATTTCATTTTCAATTTCACATCACAATCAATTTCACCACACAATAAAATCAAACAAGTCATCCATGGTCTGCGGACGACGGGTGTCGGGTGCTGCTAAGCACCGTCTGCATCCTAGTATAATTTTAACTAGAAAATAATCAGAGTGAGGAGTTCTCACCTTTGGTATCCACTCCTCCATTCCTTATTTCTGAGTGGTTCGGATTTGCCCGAATTTCCAATGCAATCTTTTTCACGCTTTTCATAGTAAAAATCACATTTTTAATATGATGATTATATATTTAAAAACACATTTTTATTACGCTGCATATATAATAAAGATTATATTTTTATAACGCTCCTTATATAATAAAAACCATATTTTTATTTCTCTAACGTCATACCAAAGATCGTATTTTTAATATGCCATTCATATATAAAAAAATTTGTATTTTTGTATCGCTACATCTATAAAGATCTCATCTTTATATTCGTAAGAATCTAATCTTTATATATTAAAAATCACATCTTTAATTTCATAAAATCTCGTCTTTATATTTTTAAAAATCACTTTTTATGTTTTTAAAAATCTTGTCTTTATATTTTTAAAAATATCTTCTTTATATTTCTAAAAATCTAATCTTTTCAAAGATAAAAATCATAACCCTTTTACTAACAAAAATCAAATGACTTTTATAAACAAAAATAGTCTAAATCAAAGGGGAGCAAAGCTTACAGCGGGGGAGAAAATTCGGATCTGAGACAAGGGGAGAGGGGGTCGCCGGAGCAGCTATTGCGCGTGGAGGGCTCTTCAGGGCGGTGGGCCAGGGGGCGTTGGCGGCGCGGCTTTGGAAGTGACGGCGGTTGGGTGCAGGTTCCGTTCGATTTGGGGACTCGCGTGGCAAGTGGTGGCGCTCGCGACTGGGAGGGAAGAGGGAGATGAACAGAGGAGGAGCGGTGGTCGGGGCGGGGCAGAGGTTGGTGGGCGATGGGGGACTGGCGACGCGCGGTTTCTTCCTTTTTTTTCTATTTCGATCTGAAAGCAACGGGGAAGAGAATGAGGGAATGGTTGACTTTTATAATAATAATGTATTAATTTAAATTCAAAAAAGTAAATTTTCATTTCATCTCCAATCCGAACCCAACGACTGCCGCCCCTAGCTAATTACCCTCATCCCGAACACAATGGGATATGTCCGGTTGGCCAATTCGACTGTTTCGATCAGTTTTCCTTTAAATTAAAATATAAATCAATATATATATTCAATTTGAATGCACATTTTAATTTACCAGGCCACAAACTGACTCTGAAAATTCCAAAAAAGTATTTCTAGCTTCGTATTGACAATATGGTCCTAACAAAACTAATTTCGTTGAATTTGGAGACCGTTGGAAAAATGGTCATTTTCTGGTCGATCCAAATTGACTGAAACTGTCAAAACACGTTTAACTTCGCCACGCTCACATATTGATCCCAAAATTATGAAAATTGGAATATAGCAATAATTTGACTTTCCGGATCCAACAAAAGAGGTTTTGTCGAAAACGGAGGTCATTTGCAAAATCGCTATTTTTAAGGGCTATATTTCCATAGCGACTATTTTGAATTTTCAACTGAGCATAGCTATTTATTCCCACTATGAAATTTCAATTTTTCGGATTCGTTGGAAAGATATTTTCAAACATATTCACATATTTTTGGTTTCACTAAAATCCGGTTTATTTTGAATCCTGTACATTCATTTGAAATTTGAAATCGAATTTTCAAACTGCCGCGCCATTTTCAATTCCTTTTATAATTAAAATAATTATTTATATTCTAATTTTGATTTAAATAAATATGTACGTTCTAATTATATTCAAAATAAATTTATCATCGTTTTTATTTAAAATAAATCATTTCAAATATTAAAAATTCATTAAAATTGCCAAAATAAAAAATTTAAATTGGTTTTTATTTTCCAGGTTGTTACATCAGCTCTCCTATAATTAATAGCTTACCCAAACTATGTTGCATTCCCCTCTCTCTCTACATATTTCCTCTCCGTGTCATTCCTTCTCTTGCGCTTCCTCTTGTCATTTTATTTCTTTTCTTCCTCTTTTCTGTCTTTGTTTCTCTTTTTTTTTATAAAGAGAGGATAGGGCACAAAAATGGGTTCATGGAAGAAACTGGTGGACGCTCACGAAAGGCAAGCTTGCATGCACAGCTAAACAAAGGATTTGCGTTTGGTTCCCTTTTTTCTCAAAGGAATGGGAGGTCAAGGGTTGGCCGAGGGTGGACTTACAATGCAGCGGCGAAGTGGTGGACTGACGATGGCAAGGGACACTAGGTGCTTGCGTTGCAGCTAGGCAGTAGAAATCTAATGCTTTTAAATGGAAGGAAAGATGGTGTACAGATGTGTGCGGTGGAAGGGTTTGAGTGCACGGTTAGGTGGTGAGTTACGGTGGAGGAGAGTTGCCGCCAAGTGGAGTTTTATGGTCAGTGGAAGCGGGCATTGGCGACCGCAGTATAAGGAGAAGATGAGAGGGAGAGAGGACGCAAGGGGTCTGAATGGGAATAGAGCACATGCAGGCTTCAGCGCATGCAAGTTTCACACCATTTTATTTAAGTGGGTGTAATCTTTGTGGTGAGGAGGAGACAAAGAGTGAAGAAGAAGAACACTGGGAAAATGAGAACTAAGTTTAATTCCTCAATACCATTTTCGCAGATATGTAAAAGAAAAGAATGAGAGCAACGTGGCTCCATTTTCCTTCAAAAGAGAACAAGTGGCATTGCATGGTTCATATTTTCAACACGGCATCCCTTTTATTTATTTATTTATTATTTTATTTTTAAATATATGATATACATGTACAAAAGGTGGTGGCTTATGAACTACTCAGTTTGAAATTTAGCACATAGAACATTTTGGTGGGAACAAAAGAATGGGAAAAGTGTTCACAATACAATGCAATGCAATTTTATACCCAAATTTTCCTCCTTTTAAATTTCTTTTGTTTTTAATTATCAACAACCAATAACACCAAACTAATAATATAATTGATTATGACAATGTGCCACGATCCCAAAACACTAATAAAATAGAATGGTTGATTAATTCTATAAAGTATCAAAAGGGACCACAATTACCCTAAAATACATTAGAAAAATATATGCTTATTTTTCAAATTAAAATTTACAGAAAAATTCTATAAAATATTTTAAGACTATGAGAACTGAAACTGAACGAAAAATTAAAACGAATATTTAACTATAATTTAATTTTGAATTCTGATCGTTTATAGCAACTGAATTGCAAATCGTTTTAATAATTCAACTAACGATGAAACGTTCTCCCAAAACAAATATTTTTTAACTAAATTTCACAAAAAAATTAATTTTAATCATTTCAAAATAAAAATATTCGCTTAAAATTTTATTTAAACCTTCCAAATTTAATTAAAATTCGTATTAAATTCAAATTAAGTTTCAAAAAATCTTTGATCGTTACATTGTTTGTTTGTGTGTGGATGTAACAACCCGTATTTTCAGCGATATATAATTAATTTATTTAATTATTTAAATAGTGAAAATGGTTGTTTAATTAAATAATAGTGAATATTCAATTAATATAAATAATAGAATAATATATTTATTTCTGAAATAGTCGGAAATAGTGAAATGGCAATACGGTGTGAATTGTGCAATTCAAAATATATATATAATTCAGTTTGGAATTGAATTCGAATAACGAATATATTAAATAACGACAGTTTGAACGTATATTTATAATATAATTAAAATCGAGCTCGAAATGGCGTGGTAGTTCGCTATTTGGCGATTAGAACTTCAACTGAATATACAAAATTTGTTTTAAATCGGATTTCTGTGAAACAAGAAATGTATGGAGCTGGTGAAGTATATTTTTCTAGTGGAAGAGAAAAATCAGGATTTCATTGTGTAGATTTTGATTTATGTCCAAATCAAATTTTAAAATAGTTGTTATAGAATCGTTTATCGACCGTAACAGTTTATTCGATATAACTAGATACCGGTTTTGAATTTAGACATGATTCTTTTGAGACATAGTTATAATTTAATTTTTAGAATTTTACTATTATTTTTAATTAATTAAATATGCAACTTTTTATTTGGAGTATTTTGCACCCTATATCAATATTTTAGGGTTTCACAATATGAGTTTACCTACCGATATTTTTATATTTTTGTGATCTGGGCACCGAGCTTGGCACAACAGTATTTTTATTTCTATCATTGGCCGTCCGGATAGGAACAGAACTTCATGTAGAAGGGTCACCAAAATGTTATAACTTAAAATATCCTATACCTAAAACCTAGCCATTCATTTCTCCGATCGAAAACAAGCCACGGTTTCCATCTCCTCAACAAGAAAAAATCAAAACGTGGAAAGCATTCATCCCCTTAATCTAAAATATTAATCCCTATAAATATGCTATCCTTTTTACCTAAACTAAAACTTTCTTTGTTTCTCTGGTCAAAACTCAAGAGCGCCGCCACTTCTATTAAAACCGTGAGAAAGGAAAACAAAGAGAAAAAAATAAAACAAAAATAAAAAAAATTCCATAAATTTGTAGAACACGTATATTTTGATCCAAGAAGGTTCCCTCTTCCTTTCCGTATGGTTTTTGTCTGTTGCAATGGAAGTAGTTCGCTACAGGAAAAAAAATATCGTGAGCTAGGGTTAGTGTAATTTGGGGTTTTGGAGTTGGTTTCATGAATTCATTGTTGGGGTTGGATTCTAGAGATGATTTCACATCTCCGCACAGAATTTTGGTGAATTCCGTACTAAAATATGTTGAAGATTTGCACAGTAGCGAGCTTCAGGAAATGGTGTCGCGATGAGCAGGGTTCGTGCGAGGTGATGGTGTGATTTTCGGGAAGGAGGAGTTTGCAAAGAGAAGTTCAAATGTGTGTTTAGAATGTGAAAACATGGAGTGTGGAGGAGTTTTGGATGGAGGAACCGAATGCAGTTGAAGGAGGATACGGGTTCATGAATACCAGTTTGGGGGAGAAGATAATTGGAGCAGGTTTGGGCTTGTGAGAGGAAATGGGCTGGTATTAAATGGTAAAGGCCCATTTTATTTAATTACATGTTTTAAATCAATTTAAATGCACACTAACTTGTAAACATCATAACTTTGTCATACGGGATCGAAATTCAGCGAAACAAGATCCGACAGGATCGTTTGGACGAGAGCTCCACAACGGAACTGACTGGGAGTGGATTGGAGCTCATTTGAATTTATGGTGAAATAAATTGTTTGATTCAAATCAAACAAACAGTTTATTGTTCTTTAACGATGAAATGCCAACGTGAGTAAAATTCACCAACTCTGAACAGTTATATTTCTATAACGTATTCTTGGAACTGTTAATTATCTGTTGATTGTTGTGTGTTAACTGTTTGGTTGAATTGCTTATGTATTGGTTGAAATTATCGATAACGATATATATATATATATATGTAGTTAATCAAATATGGATTCTGTTTAGCAGTACATTTCATGTTGAAGTGAAATCGATGTTATATATATTGTTTAACATCTGTGGATGCAGGGAAACAGGTTGGGGGAACCCGACTGGATTCCTCAACATTTATTTTTACTGTTTTCATATATTGTGATATATGATGTGATATATAATCTATTGTTGATTATGTGTGTTTGAAAGATAGCGATCGTGGTGAATTGGTATTTTAAATACCGTAAGAAAGACTGGGATATAGAGAAGGGGATTTTCAAAGTATATTTTAAAAATAAATTATTTATATAAAATCAATGGATTTTATATATAAAAGGAAAAGGATTTTATAAAAGGAAATAATTATAAAATCAAAGAGTTAAAAAGGAAAATATTTGTAAAACAAATATAAAGGAAAATGTTTGTAAAACAAATATAAAGGAAATTATTTGTGAAAACAAATATAAAGGGAAATATTTGTAAAACATTTACAAATAGAGGTATAAAAGGATTATTTATTTAGAAAATAAATACAATAGAAAGAGGAATATTTGTAAACCATTTACAAATAAAATAGAAAGAGAAATATTAGTAAAACATTTACAAATAGATTTAAAAAGGAGATATTTGTAAAGCATTTAAAAATAGAATTAAAAAGGAAATATTTATTTAGAAAATAAATAGAGTTATAAAAGGGATTTATTGGGAAATGAAAAGAATGTCATAGAAGGAAATATTTGGCAAATGAATAGAATTTTACACAAGGAAAGTTTAGACCCGTGCTTCGCACACGGGTATAACATGGTATAGATTTAAAGAAAAGGTTTTAAATAGAATATGTTGTAACCAATAAATTGAGAAGATTAATTTATAATTTTATAAATTAAATAAAATATTTATCATTGGATAAATAGAATATATAAGTCAGGGCTTATATAAAAAAGTAAGAATCGATTTCAACATCGATATTTGAAACTGAATATGGACGTAGAGTTAATTAAAGGAGTTAACTAAAATGTGTTAATCAAAATGAGTTAGAGGAGTTAATCGATTAGAGTTTGAGTTAATCGATTATAGTTAAAGTCAATCGATTAGAGTTAGAGTTAACCAATTAGAGTTAATCAGCTAGAGTTAATCAATTAGAGTTAAATCGAACTAAAGTTATTCGAAAGGAGTAATCAAATATTAGTTATTCGAAAGGAGTTAATCGAATATTAGTTTATTCGAAAGGTGTTATCGAATATTAGTTATTCGAAAGGAGTTATCGTATATTAGTTATTCGAAAGGAGTTATCGAATATTAGTTATTCGAAAGGAGTTATCGAATATTAGTTATTCGAAAGGAGTTATCGAATATTAGTTATTCGAATGGAGTTAATCGAATATTAGTTATTCGAAAGGAGTTAATCGAATATTTGTTATTCGAAAGGAGTTAATCGAATATTAGTTATTCTAAAGGAGTTAATCGAATATTAGTTATTCGAAAGGAGTTAATCAAATATAGTTTATTCGGAAGGAGTTAATTGATAAGAGTAAATTAGTAGAGTTAATCCAATAGAGTTAATCAAATAGAGTTAATAGAATTGAGTTAATCAAATAGAGCTAACTGATAAGAGTAAATCGATTTGAGTTAATAGAATAGTGTTAATTGAATATTGTTATTCGAATATAGGTTATTCAAAGAACAGAGATTATCGAATATAGTTTATTCGAAGGAAAGAGTTATCGAATAGAGATTTATTCGAAAGAAAGTTACGTAAGGAAGTTTGTTAAAGACTTAAAAGACAAACTTTGACTATTTCGAAGTTAAAACGTTGTTCAGTTAAGGTCTAATAGGTAATTATACCCCAACTTAATTGACTTCCTTCTTAACTAAGGAATGGTAAGGTTTGATAGATAATGGTGGTTAAGTGAATTTAGTTAATAAGTGAAATGGTTTGGGTTGGCATGGCGATGTTTGATTTAAACATCAGTTTAAATCCAGTGAATGGGTTTTGGAAATGTTTTCCAAATAAGAATCAGAAATGTTTTCTGATAATAGAAAATAAGGATTTAGAATATATGGAAACAGGAGCTAAGTAAATTAATGAACTAAAGAGATAAATGTTAAATGATGATTGATCGATAAAATTTCCATCTGGAAATAATATCTTTGTTCGCACACGTGTTTTTCTTTTATTGTTAAATCACAGACTATCAAAGTTTTGACCATTTTTCCATCGTCAATAAGGAGAGACCGGTTGGATTCTTATCCAAAGAACCACTCCGTATGGGCGTTAGCATTTCGAATCAAATAGATCGAAGACAAATTGAAGACGGAGTAAAGTGCAAGGGTTGTTGTATAAGTCCTAGGTAGAGAATGCCTAGGATGGGTGTACGGATTAATGCCTTCGGTTTGTCTGGTCCCAAGACAACTTGAATGGACGAATGTTTGACAGAGTATATCTGGTAGATCACGTTAGTTGATCGTTTCAAACGTATTTACGTTGGTGGCAGAGGAATTCGTTTCTCTTAGCTTATACCCGCGGTATTTTTGGGGAAATCAATTTGTGATTTGATGGGTATGACGATGTGGCATTCGAAGTAAATGGAGGAGTGATCTGTTAAAAGATACGTTTTGATCACCTCGAGCCTCATCAACTAGGAAATGACAGAAATCGGGCAGGCAACATGGCTAAGTGGTTCGCAACCAAGTAGGGTATATTGTCACCATCTAGAGAATATTCATATTTGTTACTTCTTTCAATTCTGTATCTCCTAGGAATGGTTATGTTGGTTTGCCAACTGTAAGGTGACGATATATTCGATACACTCAAGCGAAATGAGTGGTCGGTCATGTGTGACTGAGTTGCAAGATGTTCTTGTTGAACTCTAGTGTATCGTTTCTGGAGTACACTGAGTGGAAGATGGATCCATACCTTGTCATAGTTGGAATCCATTCCCCAAATAAGAGCCCGCGGTTTTGATTGTATATTATATATGTAGAACGTTAGATGCAAGCGTTTCTACTAGATTGATATTAATTGTGTTAGACATTATTATAATATCAAAATAATATTGTTTTACTAATGATTTGGGTTATCGTAAGGTAAAAACCATCCGTGTTTATGTGTGGATCGGTCTTATGATTATCCTTTGTTTCAAAAGGATTTTGAAAGTTGAATCAAATAATTTGAGTTGAGGCTTCAGAATTATATAGCTATGGTTTTTCTGTTGTGTTGTAAGAGCTATACTTTGGAAATGATATGTATATTCAAGTACAGATTTATATTTCAGAGTTATGTTATGAAATATATTTATCCGTTCCGCTGTGAGGTTCGTGTTTACTCTGATGTTGTATGTTTTTCTTCTTCTTCTATTCTAAGTTTCTATCTTATCTATCCTCACCCTCTAATTTCTTTCATGGACTATCCGGTATTTCCGATGCTTGAATAGTCGACATAATGTTGTATGTCGATATCCAGGATCGCAAAAACCCCGTGTCGTTACAGTGGTATCAGAGCTTAAGGTTAAGTAATTACCTTGGCTCTGTGGCGCGACTCAGTAGAGATGGGGTTAGTAATACCCTAGATTGAGTTGAGTGTATATATACGAGTGAACGTATTTGTTATTTAATATAAAATGGTTTTATATTGTGAGGATTTATTGATTGTGTTGTTTATAGGTTCTGGTTGATCAGTTTGATCCACTGTATCGGTAGGAGTTTCTAAACACTCGAATATGATGGGTCAACACGATATGTTTTGAGAAGAGGGTAAATGAAAATAATTTTGCCCAAGGTATATTTTGATATAGAGAAAATATATATATTGGAATTATAATATATTGGATATATTGGGTGTTATTATAATCGAGTAAGATTATAAATTAAATGGTTTTATATATAACCAAGTAGAATTCGTATAAGGGTTATGAATTAAATGGAATCTGAATTTAAACCAGAATTGGAAATTAAAACTCCGGAAATTTGTAAAAGTGTTTGTAATTGGATTTGAATTGAATATAAGAGAATTTTTAAATCCTAGGAGATTTTAAATTGTTTTACAAGCATGGTAAATGGTATTTTGAAAAAAATTCAAAATAGAAATGTTTAGAAATGGTTTTGAAAAGTGATATAGTATTGAACTCACTTCGGTCGCTGGAAAATAAATTCCGATGTTGATCCGGACATCATTGGTGTTCATTTTCGAGTTGTAAGTGACGGATTACTACCAAAGAGATTGTTTTGAAATTGTTTAGAAAAACAAGTTGTTTTGAACTTCGAAAGGGAATATTTGATTTTTGAAAAGTGAAGCTATTTAAAACTCCCAGGAAAAGATTGTTTGAGTTAAAACCAAATTAAGTAAAATTTGGGAAAAGTAATTTGAAATTGAAATTGAATGGGATTAGAATGATATCGAGACAAATTGGATTTGTGAGATTTGAATTTGAAATGGTATTGGATTGATGAGTTAAGAATTTAAAAATCGAGAAGGGAACTTTGATTTGAAATTGAATTCGACTTAGGTATAAGCGAATGGTTGGATTTGTGGATAAAAACTGATTTGGAGTTTGATTTGAATGACATTGGTATATGTTGAATTGATAACAGGTGAAAGTGATAAGATTGATATGCCCGACAAAAAGGTACAAGTTTATATTTGGTATAAGCATGAGATTTATGAGCCGAATTGGCAAGCCGCTTGTTGTTCGATTTTCTTTTGGGTTGAAGAAAGCCTAGAGAGGCGGGTTGGTGTTTGAACTATTGACCGGTACAAAGGAAGTGCTGGCGAAATTTTTCGAAAAGTTAAGATATAAGAAAATTTTCAGGATTTTTGAAAATTTTCGTTAACAGAAATAAATTAATATTTTTATTGGAATTAATTGGTTCAGTTGAAACTGAAATCAAGAGGTGAAGAAATAATTTTAACCCAGTTGGAGGAGTTTGTTTTCTACCATAGCAATTTCGAGGACGAAATTATTTTAAGGGAGGAAGAATGTAACGACCCGTATTTTCAGCGATATATAATTAATTTATTTAATTATTTAAATAGTGAAAATGGTTGTTTAATTAAATAATAGTGAATATTCAATTAATATAAATAATAGAATAATATATTAATTTTGAAATTGTCGGAAATAGTGAAATGGCAATATAGTGTGAATTGTGCAATTCAAAATATATATAATTCAATTTGGAATTGAATTCGAATAACGAATATATTAAATAATGACAGTTTGAACGTATAGTTATAATATAATTAAAATCGAGCTCGAAATGGCGCGGTAGTTCGTTATTTGGCGATTTGAACTTCAACTGAATATACAGGATTCGTTTTAAATCGGATTTCTGTGAAACAAGAGACGTATGGAACTGGTGAAGTATATTTTTCTAGTGGAAGAGAAAAATCAGGATTACATTGTGTAGATTTTGATTTATGTCCAAATCAAATTTTAAAATAGTCGCTATAGAATCATTTATCGACCGTAACGGTTTATTTGATATAACTAGATACCGGTTTCGAATTTAGACAAGATTCTTTTGAGACGTAGTGATAATTTAATTTTTATAATTTTACTGTAATTTTTAATTAATTAAATACGCAACTTTTTATTTGGAGTATTTTGCACCCTATATCAATATTTTGGGGTTTCACAATATGAGTTTACCTACCGATATTTTTATATTTTTGGGATCTGGGAACCGAGCTTGGCACAATAGTATTTTTATTTCTGTCGTTGGCCGTCCGGATGAGAACATAACTTCATGTAGAAAGGTCACCAAAATGTTATAACTTAAAATATTCTATCCCTAAAACCTAGCCATTCATTTCTCCGATCAAAAACAAGCCACGGTTTCCATCTCCTCAGCAAGAAAAAATCAAAACGTGGAAAGCATTCATCCGCTTAATCTAAAATATTAATCCCTATAAATATGCAATCCTTTTTACGTAAACTAAAACTTTCTTTGTTTCTCTGGTCAAAACTCAAGAGCGCCGCCACTTCTATTAAAACCGTGAGAAAGGAAAATAAAGAGAGAAAAATCAAACAAAAATCAAAAACGAATTCCATAAATTTGTAGAACACAAATATTTTGATCCAAGAAGGTTACCTCTTCCTTTTCGTATGGTTTTTGTCTGTTGCATTGGAAGTAGTTCGCTAGGGAAATAAAAAATATCCTGAGCTAGGGTTAGTGTAATTTGGGGTTTTGGAGTTGGTTTCGTGAATTCATTGTTAGGGTTGGATTCTTGAGATGATTTCGCATCTCCACATAGAATTTTGGTGAATTCCGCACTAAAATATGTCGAAGATTTGCACAGTAGCGAGCTTCAGGAAATGGTGTCGCGATGAGCAGGGTTCATGCGAGGTGATGGTGTGATTTTCGGGAAGGAGAAGTTTGCAAAGAGAAGTTCAAATGTGTGTTTAGAATGTGAAATCATGGAGTGTGGAGGAGTTTTGGATGGAGGAACCGAATGCAGTTGAAGGAGGATACGGGTTCGTGAATACCAGTTTGGGGGAGAAGATAATTGGAGCGGGTTTGGGCTTGTGAGAGGAAATGGGCTAGTATTAAAGGGTAAAGGCCCATTTTATTTAATTACATGTTTTAAATCAATTTAAATGCACACTAACTTGTAAACATCATAACTTTGTCATACGGGATCGAAATTCAGCGAAACAAGATCCGATAGGATCGTATGGACGAGAGCTCCACAATGGAACTGACTAGGGGTGGATTGGAGCTCGATTGAATTTATGGTGAAATAAATTGTTTGATTCAAATCAAACAAACAGTTTATCGTTCTTTAACGATGAACTGCTAAAGTGAGTAAAACTCACCAACTCTGAACAGTTATATTTCTATAACGTATTCTTAGAACTGATAATTATCTGTTGATTGTTGTGTGTTAACTTTTTGGTTGAATTGCTTATGTATTGGTTGAAATTATCGATAACGATATATAAATATATATATATATATATAAATCGTTAATCAAATATTGATTCTGTTTAGTAGTATATTTCATGTTGAAATGAAATCGATGTTATATATATTGTTTAACATCTGTGGATGCAGGGAAACAGGTTGGGGCAATCCGACTGGATTCCTCAACATTTATTTTCACTGTTTTCATATATTGTGAAATATGATGTGATATATAATATGTTGTTGATTATGTATGTTTGAATGGTAGCGAACATGGTGAATTGGTATTTTAAATACCGTAAGAAATACTGGGATATAGAGAAGGGGATTTTAAAAGTATATTTTGAAAATAAATTATTTATATAAAATCAATGGATTTTATATATAAAAGGAAAAGGATTTTATAAAAGGAAATAATTATAAAATCAAAGAGTTAAAGAGGAAAATATAGGTAAAACAAATATAAAGGAAAATATTTGTAAAATAAATATAAAGGAAATTATTTGTGAAAACAAATATAAAGGGAAATATTTGTAAAACATTTACAAATAGAGGTATAAAAGGATTATTTATTTAGAAAATAAATACAATAGAAAGAGGAATATTTGTAAAACATTTACAAATAAAATAGAAAGAGAAATATTAGTAAAACATTTATAAATTGATTTAAAAAGGAGATATTTGTAAAACATTTACAAATAGAATTAAAAAGGTAATATTTATTTAGAAAATAAATAGAGTTATAAAAGGGATTTATTGGGAAATGAAAAGAATGTCATATAAGGAAATATTTGGCAAATGAATAGAATTTTACATCAGGAAAGTTTAGACCCGTGCTTCGCACATGGGTATAACATGGTATAGATTTAAATCAAAGATTTTAAATAGAATCTGTTGTAACCAATAGATTGAGATTATTAATTTATAAATAATATTTTATAAATTAAATTAAATATTTATCATTGGATAAATAGAATATATAAGTCAGGGCTTATATAGAAAAGTAAGAATCGATTTCAACATCGATATTTGAAACTGAATATGGACGTAGAGTTAATCAAAGGAGTTAATCAAAATGTGTTAATCAAAATGAGTTAGAGGAGTTAATCGATTAGAGTTAGAGTTAACCGATTAGAGCTAGAGTTAATCTATTAGAGTTAGGGTTAACCAGTTTGAGTTAATCAGTTAGAGTTAATCGATTAGAGTTAAATCGAACTAGACTTATTCGAAAGGAGTAATCGAATATTAGTTATTCCAAAGGAGTTAATCGAATATTAGTTTATTCGAAAGGAGTTATCGAATATTAGTTATTCAAAAGGAGTTATCGATTATTAGTTATTCGAAAGGAGTTATCGAATATTAGTTATTCGAAAGGAGTTATCGAATATTAGTTATTCGAAAGGAGTTATCGAATATTAGTTATTCGAAAGGAGTTATTGAATATTAGTTATTCGAAAGGAGTTAATCGAATATTAGTTATTCGAAAGGAATTAATCGAATATTAGTTATTCGAAAGGAGTTATTTCGAAAGGAGTTAATCGAATATTTGTTATTCGAAGGGAGTTAATCGAATATAGTTTATTCGAAAGGAGTTAATTGATAAGAGTAAATTAGTTAGAGTTAATTGAATAGAGTTAATCCAATAGAGTTAATCAAATAGAGTTAATAGAATTAAGTTAATCAAATAGAGCTAACTGATAAGAGTAAATCGATTAGAGTAAATCGAATAGTGTTAATTGAATAGAGTTATTCGAATATAAGTTATTCGAAGAAGAGAGATTATCGAATATAGTTTATTCGAAGGAAAGAGTTATCGAATAGAGATTTATTCGAAAGAAAGTTACATAAGGAAGTTTGTTAAGGATTTAAAAGATAAACTTTGACTATTTAGTAGTTAAAACGTTGTTCAGTTAAGGTCTGACAGTTAATTATACCCCAACTTGATTGACTTCCTTCTTAACTAAGGAATGGTAAGGTTTGATAGTGAATGATGGTTAAGTGAATTTAGTTAATAAGTGAAATGGTTTGAGTTGGCATAGCGATGTTTGATTTAAACATCAGCTTAAATCCAGTGAAGGAGTTTTGGAAATGTTTCCAAATAAGAATCAGAAATGTTTTTTGATAATAGAAAATAAGAATTTAGAATATATGGAAACAATAGATAAGTAAATTAATGAACTAAAGAGATAAATGTTAAATGATGATTGATCGATAAAATTTCCATCTGGAAATAATATCATTGTTTGGACACGTGTTTTTCTTTGATAGTTAAATCACAGACTATCAAAGTTTTGACCATTTTTCCGTCGTCAATACGGAGAGACCGGTTGGATTCTTATCCAAAGAACCACTCCGTATGGGCGTTGGCGTTTCGAATCAAATAGATCGAAGACAAATTGAAGACGGAGTAAAGTGCAAGGGTTGTTGTATAAGTCCTAGGTAGAGATTTCCTAGGATGGGTGTATGGAATAGTGCCTTCGGTTTGTCCAGTCCCAAGACAACTTGAATGGACGAAAATTTGACAGAGTATATCTGGTAGATCACGTAAGTTGATCGTTTCAAACGTATTTACATTGGTGGCGGAGGAATTAGTTTCTCTTATCTTATACCCATGGTAGTTTTTGGGTAATCAATTTGTGATTTGACGGGTATGACGATGTGGAATTCGAAGTAAATGGAGGAGTGATCTTTTAAAAGATACGTTTTGACCTCGAGCCTCATCAACTGGGAAATGACAGAAATCGGGCAGGCAGCATGGCTAAGTGGTTCGCAACCAAGTAGGGTATATTGTCACCATCCAGAGAATATTCATATTTGTTACTTCTTTCAATTCTGTATCTCCCGGGAATGGTTATGTTGGTTTACCAACTGTATGGTGACAATATATTCGATACACTCAAGCGAAATGAGTGGTCGGTCATGTGTGGCTGAGTTGCAAGATGTTCTTGTTGAACTCTAGTGTATCGTTTCTAGAGTACACTTAGTGGAAGGTGGATCCATACCTTGTCATAGTTGGAATCCATTCCCCAAATAAGAGCCCGCGGTTTTGATTGTATATTATATATGTAGAAGGTTAGATGCAAGCGTTTCTACTAGATTGATATTACTTGTGTTAGACATTATTATAATATCAGAATAATATTGTTTTACTAATGCTTTGGGTTATCGTAAGGTAAAAACCATTTGTGGTTATGTGTGGATCGGTCTTATTATTATCCTTTGTTTAGAAAGGATTTTGAAAGTTAAATCAAATAATTTGAGTTGAGGCTTCAGAATTATATAGTTATGGTTTTTCCGCTGTGTTGTAAGTGCTGTACTTTGGAAATGATATGTATATTCAAGTACAGATTTATATTTCAAAGTTATGTTATGAAATATACTTATTTGTTCCGCTGTGAGATTCATGTTTACTCTAATGTTGTATGTTCTTCTTCTTCTTCTATTCTAAGTTTCTATCTTATATATCCTCACCCTCTAATTTCTTTCATGGACTATCTGTATTTTCGATGCTTGAATAGTCGACATAATGTTGTATGCCGATATCCAGGATCGCAAAAACCCCGGGTCATTACAGTGGCAATGAAGTGGTGGTCACTGGAGTAGTTTCTATTGTTTTGAATTTGTGAAAAATGGAGATATTGGTGAATGGATGAAGAGGATTTGTTGGATGAATTGAGGTGGTAAAGATTTGCAGAGATTGATAGGGAAGCAGTGGTGGTTTTGTATGTGAATAAAAAAAACCAGAAAAGGAGACAAAAGATTTTTAATTATTTGTAAGAATTGTGAAAAGGGAAGAAAATTTGTAGAAATTTGGAAAGAAATGATTTTTTTTGTAAGTATTGTAAGTAAATGAAAGGAAAGAAATATGTTGTAGAATGAAAAGAAATAAATGAAAGAAGGGGAAGTAAATTGTATTGAAAACAGGAAAGGAGGTAGAAAGGAAAGAAATCAAAGTTTTTTTTATAAATTGTTGGAAAATGGAAGACAATAAAATGGGAAAGAAATCAAACAGAAAATTACAATTTTTTCCTCTCTTAAACAAAAAATCATAGTATCAATACCAAATCAAAACTAATCAAGAGAATTTTTTCTATATATGAAAGAAAAACAAAAAGAATAAAATAAAAAATATTTTTTTGTTTTTTTATGGAAAAATAAAAATATCACCCAAAGGATTTACTAATAAAAATTATTTTGATCCCCGCAATGGCGCCAAAATTTGTTTGCAAACAAATTAACAACTATAACCAATTGTTTAATTCGTTCGGCTTTCCTAAACAACAAGGGTTGTTGTAAAGGGTGTCGAACTCTAGGACTAAAATTATTTTAATAATAAATCCAATCAAGTTATTCCAAAATTTTGATTGGTTGAAAACAACAGAAAAATAAACAAAAAGAGAGTTTTTAATAATAAATGAAAGCAATTAGGGAGTAATGACATAAATTAGATTAATATGAATTAATAACCAATTGCAGATCTAATTCATGTTTTTGTCACAAACATGAATCAATGGTAATTAGGTTTCTGGAAACAAATATGTGAATAATGACAAGTATAGCCTATGCAGGAGCTAAGCTCTTAAACAACCATAGGCTATCAGGACAGATTCACTATTTTATATCTAAAACCCTAAAAATTAGATCTAAATCTGATAAGCGTTAGATCCAACTCAAATATACCCTATGAAGGAGCATAGCTCTTAAGCGACACAGAATATGAAGGTTCAGATCTAACCCTTGGTTTAGATCTAGATCTATATACATGAAGTCCTAATCTCTTTGGCTATGTGATTCATATTGAATCTAATCAAAGCGTCATCACCCCCTAATTAAAGGACATTAGCTAGATATAGCTAAAGAAGAAGAGAAAAAGAAAATAAACAACATAAATAAAATACAATAAAAAGTAAAGAGAAAGGGAGAAGAATGATTTTAATCCAAGAGAAAGTTTACAGAATAGAACCTAATGTCATTACAATTGAAGGAGATGCAGTGTACTTATAGTTGATATGACAAAGACTAGTTGTCTAATTACATAATGTGGGACTAAAGATTTAGCCCAAATAACACATAAGCTTGTGTGAACACAGCTGTAGAGTGAGAGCCTTGCAAATGAGCCAATGTGAATGCAGCATGAGTCATTAGTGAGCAAAATCTACTTAATTGAACTCTATTTGCAACCATTCTTCAAGCTTTAGTAATTTCAAACTTCACTCTTTCTAAGCAAATTCTTCATGCTTTATCCATCAAATGCTTTAAACCATGCTTTTTATCAATAATCTGAAAACACAACTATAAATACACAATATCAATTATTTTAAATAGAAAACAAGATAAATAAGCGGATAAAATATACATATTTACGCGTATATCATTATTCTAGTTATTAACATTTCATCCAGATAAAAATATCTTTTATCTTTTCAAACTTGGGGTATTTCATCCAAAATTATTTCTATATTTTCATGTACATCCAAAATTGGACATCAAAACCAAACATCAACATCTAATTGAATACAATATTAAAATATTCATTTCATTTTGGATTGAAATGAGATTCACTCAACTGCCATATAATTTTAGTTATATGGATTTCATACCTCGCACGTGTTCAACAATTGTGGTAACAACTACTAAACATTCAATTCACATCCAGAGTGTACTTTGCTACTACATAAGCATTAAACAATTAAATAACGCTTATAACAATCTATCAATCAATCGGTTGACATACAACTAAACACAAGGGTGATGTGTGAAGTTATTATCATCTCCAGACCCATGTGGGGTTTTCAACCATCAAACAAATATTATTATTTGTATACTTGGTCAATGTGTAAAAAATCATCCCAACACCCATGTGGGGTTTACATCACAATCCATGTGAACTTATCTAACATTTGGGAGACGGGTGGGCAAATTGTCAACCCAATCATTTATAATATAAACCTTTTGTTTATAACATTCATAATCACAGTTTAATATTGATAACATTAAAACTATAAACATCCATCATCCACCAAACAAATATTCAAATCACAACAATCAACAAATATTCAGTTATAAAAATAAATAACTGTACAAAGATTTTGAGTGAGAGAGTTCTCACCTTGATCGATTTTGAAATCTTTGAAAAAAAGATAAACATTCGATTGTTTACTACGGACGTTTATCTCCACCAAAAATTGCCATGAGCTCCAAATCACTCCAAATTAGTTTCATTGCAAAGCTCTTGTCGGTACGGTTCCAACGGATCTGGCTTCGTTGAATTCCGAAAACATATGAAAAATTTATGATCGTTTTAATTTCTTTTGGTTGTTAATGGTCGAGGAAAGGCCATCTGCTCGGTCGTTTATGGCCGAACGACTGTTAAACAAAAAAAATCATAATTTTTTTCCCTTTCCTGTTCGGTCGTTAATGGCCGAAGGTAAGCCATTCCCACGGCCATTAATGGCCGATTGGCTGTTATTCTTCAAAAATCAATACAATTTTCCTGGAAAACATGTTCAAAATGATATCGGCCAGTGCCCGAAGGCCTATGATGTTATGTACATGCAAATGAGGCTTCTATAACTCACTGAAGCAACTCATAACACCAAACTCCCATGCATAAACATTCATACAAGAAATTTGCAATGATTTTTTATTATAAACTCCAAAAAGACTCAATTCACTAACCAATGCAATCGAATGCGATATAAGCGAATTATAAAGACTTAGAACTTTTCCAGGGCAGCAACGAAGCTTCACAATATCACCAAATCAACTAGTAGCTTATGAATTAGATTGTATGGACAATTCTAATCAAAATTTTCAATTCAATGGAACATAAACTAAAGAACCTGAAACACCCCACCTCCGTTAGGGTCACTCACAAAGGGAATGCCCTAATTTTGGTGGAGGTTTTTAAGTATAAGTCACAGATACACAAGACAGATATAAATACACATATTTTTAAACAGCGGAAAACACAGCAACTTTTATTTCCTCAAAATACGTGCCATACAAACCATACCATAATTGTCTTACAATACTTCCAAAAACATTACATTTCCATAACTGTCTTGATTTTCAAAGAAGCATAAAACATAAAATAAAGCAGCAAAATCCCCATAATGATATCCAAAGCCATGATGCAAACAAAAGAGATCCAAACCGTACATCTACTGTCTTCAAGCTTGTAAAAGAGTCTGGCTAAGCTGAGTTGTTTCCTCCCTGTGGACCTGGGGGGGGGACGAAAGAAAAGAAGACGAAAAGAAAACGGGGTCAGACATAAAGCCTGAGTAAATCAAGTGACTTTTCAGTATATGAATAAGAAAAGGATATGATAGACATAAACTGAAAACAGGATAGTATCATAACTAAGGGAGTGTAGTCCAGAATCGAATATACTATCGAACCCACACTATCTCTGCATTTACTATGATTATTCTAACTGGCACTCCATGCTGAGGGTGAAGTGATCCTTTTTGTTTTTACTAAAGATCGGCTCCTACTCGTACGTGTGTCTTACGACTCCCCCAAGAAGTGTAGATACCTATGCTGGTCCCACCATGGGGTGTATCAAGACCCATGGTGGCGGCCCCGATACAATTACTAGAAGACATAGGTTATACTACTGGTGCCCCCAGTGCCCTGCTTGTCTGCTCCGGAGTGCGTGCACGACCACACACCGTTAGACCTACACTGTGCACCCAACAATTGCCGTTATTTGACCGCTTACATTCAGCCCAGTAATCGTGCCCCACCCTGCCTAGTTTCAGGGTAGCGTTGATACCTAAATTGGGTTACTGCTGAAATGGGTCCCTACGTTACCAGGGTTTTCTAGTCAAACATGTTAAGTGGTTAAGTGTCTGTATATACCTAACCCCACCCATCAATATTTGTTAACATGTTGAATCTTTGGTTAAGTGTTTTCAGTTGACTTAACCCTACCACCTGTCCTTAGCCTTTTAGAGCACCGACCACTCACATTAGACAGATATCACAACGGTTACTGGATGTACCGGTTGGTTCCGGGCAGGTTTACACCGTAGTTCAGTCTAACCTCGGGTCTTTATTGGGCTCAATGTTTAACCACCCACATTGGATAGGTATTGTTGTGACTACTGGACAGCCGGGCGGGTCCTGGCAGGTTTACGTCACAACTCAATCCAACCTCGGATTAAACATGTCGTATTTTCTAAATTTACATTTCACCATTCAATTTAATATGTAAATATCATGTTCTTCATTTTTTTAGGTATAACAATTTATACCGCTATAATATCACAGTCGTTGGCATGCGCCAAACATGCCAACATATATATTTTTATCATGTTTCACACCCAACGCTATTACCCCCGTTTGAACGTACTAATGTTGGGCTCGACACAATTCAGCCCAACTTGATAAACGTGAGAAAAAGGGGAAATCAAGAACATGTAATATTTCTATGTCACATAAAAGGTGTGTAGCGCATGAACTTGCAATTTGGCGATTCAACTAACATAAACATTTGATCATATGAACATGCATTCAAATAGGCATATGACTAAGTAGGTGACATGTGAAATAGCATAACTTTGGATTTGCCTAGATGTGAATTTAAACATATATAACTAGGCATAATGTCAAACACCAAACTAGCATGTTACATGTTCATAAAATGTCCACTTTTTATCATAACCCAAAGGTGTAAACTAACTTTAAAACAAGCAGTCCATTTTAACATGATACTAGCATAATTTGTGAAACCCAAATAATACTTAATATTAATCAAATTATACTTGTGATGAATCTAAGATGTATACATAGGTTTTGAGTCATATAGGCATAAAAGATCTCAAATCTATAACATGTTTACATAAGTATATAGTCCATGATATCAACATAAACATAAAGGGGATATTAACATAAACATGAGATGGTTCTAATCATAGACTTTGCCACAAACTTGCAATTACCATTACTTTCATATACAAACGTATAATAAGCTTGCATCGATCCATTTATGCCACAAATATCAATACACAAAATCACGATAGAACATTACAATACATAGAATTTACATCATGGCGCAATAATACAATTCTATTCTCTATTACATCGTATCACATCATAATTTTATTCAGATTCTGAAAGACCACTATACTTACAACGTGTGACGAATTCTTGGTTTCTGATTTCTGTTTTCTGAATTTGGAGATGCTATCCTTTGGGTAGCAATTTGTTGATTGATTTGATTAGACTTTAGTTTGCTACTTAGTTTGATTCTTGGCGGCTACGATCAACTCCTTCCCGACAGCATGACGACTCCTCTCTTATTTTCTTATGTGAATTAGTTGAGTTTTAGAGTGTATTTATAGAGTTTCAAACAGTTTTGAGCCATCAGGTGCAGTCAGGCGGAAAATCAGACCGTACAGCACAACAGAAATCGAATTAGGGTTAGACCCATCTGGTCAGGCCGACCAAACAAGTCGACCTGCAGGTCGACACCCAAGTCGACTGCGCGGTCGACTTGGGGGGGCCAGGTCGACTGCCCAGTCGACACTAGTGTCGACCTGGTCACTGGGCGGGAATTTTCCCGCCCAGCCCAGTTTGAACTTGAATTTGAATTTTAAACCTGTTCTGAGCTGTTTTTGAATTTCAAATTTATTCTGAAACTTCCGGAGGTCATAACTCCTTCATACGGAGTCTGTTTCACGCAAACTCGGACTCTATCTTAACCAGAATTCCGAGACGAACGCAATGACCTAAGCCATTTCCCTTAATTCTTTCATTAGAATTAATTATACTTTAATTTATGAATTTCACTGTTACAGAATATACGGGGTGTTACATTCTCCCCTACTTAAAAGGATTTCGTCCCCGAAATCTTCAAGTTAGGAAGAATGTATATCCTACCATCCAATCGTCCATCTACTCAACCAACAAACACAGGCGTCCATTGTCCTTAAAGACTTCTAATGCTTTATGATCATATGCATTGTGTGTGTATATGTCCTTATCTAATGCAGAAATCAGGCGGTCCACTGATTCAGTTGACCTCCTAAATGCGGATCATGTAAGTGTCATGAATCCATCATGTATGCAAATTTTTCCTACTCAAAATTCTACATGAGTGCACAACAATTCATACAAATGCGATAACCATATGATAACATATAAAATTTCAACCACATATGAACGAGAATACATATATGCATATGCAATATGAAGTGACTGAGCCGATCTAAAACCTAGAATGTGTGTGTATATGCATCCACGAGCAACCACTAGCAATCATTAGCAACCACTTGCAACCATCATCCATAACATGTTTTCAAATACGTGTTTGCATCCATTTGCTTTCTACCTAAAGAGTTAGAAAAAGGACCGAGGAGATATACCTAAAAGATAGATAAAGCATAACTTAAGGAAAAAGAGGGATCAAAGATGTACCCTCAAAAAGAAAAGGGTAGGCAGCACGTATTCTGTCCTCTGTTTCCCAAGTCGCGTCTTCCTCGGCATCGCTCCACTGAACTTTGACGAGCTTGACTTCGCGGTTGCGTAGCTTTTTGACTTCAGTTCCTAAGATGCGTGTTGGAACTCTTCTTACAGTTGCTTCGCATTCCACTTCGGCTTCTTCTAGAATGCTAGGCTCCACTATTTCAATAGACTCGTGCAAACACTTTCGGAGGTGAGAAACATGAAAGACGTTGTGAACTCCGGCCAGTCTCTCTGGTAGCTCTAATCTATAGGCCATCTTCCCAACCTTCTCGATGATAGGAAATGGTCCTACAAACCTCGGTGCTAGCTTTCCAGTGGATCCAAAGCGAACGACGTTCCGTAGAGGAGATACCTTAAGAAAAACCCTGTCCCCAACCTCAAACTCAAGGTCGGTCCTTCTCTTATCTACGTACGATTTTTGTCTGTCCTGGGCTGTCTTCATCCTTCTCCGTATCAAGTCTACTTTCTCTGAAGTCTCTCGAATCATGTCTGGCCCAAGTATAAGTTTATCCGTGGACTCCCACCAACAAGTTGGTGATTTGCACGGTCTCCCATACAATGCTTCGAAGGGCGCCATACCGATAGTGGCTTGGTAGCTGTTATTGTAGGCGAATTCTACCAAAGGAAGATGCTCTTCCCATGTCTCTCCAAAGTCAAGAACGCAAAGTCTCGAGAGATCCTCTAAAACTCTATTCACCCTTTCCGTCTGGCCATCGATCTGGGGGTGATAGGCCGTGCTCAAACATAACTGTGTGCCTACAGCCTCTTGCAAACTTCGCCAAAACTCGCTCGTGAAAATAGGGTCTCGGTCACTAACAACACTGGAAGATATCCCATGGAGTCGAACTATTTCCTTGAGATAAAGAGATGCTAGAGATGAGGCAGTCCTTCTACTCTTGATAAGTAATAAGTGGGCGCTTTTTGTAATCCTATCCACTATTACCCAAATGCTAGTATTGCCTCTTCTTGACCTAGGCAGTCCATCAATGAAGTCCATCGAAATACTATCCCACTTCCACTGTGGGACCTCTAGGGGGTGAAGTAGTCCTCCAGGCCTTTTCTGTTCCGCCTTGACCTGTTGGCATATCATACACTTGGAAACAAAATCTGCCACGTCCTTCTTCATGCCGTTCCAAGAGAAAACTCTTTTCATGTCCTTGTACATTTTATCCCCGCCTGGATGTATTGTCATCTTGGAATGATGTGCTTCCTCAAGAACCTTCTTTATCAACTCTCTTGCTTGTGGGACGCACAATCTTCCATCGCATCTCAGCCAGCCTTTATCGTCGATAGAGTACCTATTGAGGTGACTAGAAGTCTCGCCCCTAATAAGTCTATCAATCACATCAACAAGCTGAGGGTCTTCATGTTGTGCAGCCCCTATTGAGTCCACTAGAGTCGGGCGTACTTCGAGAGATGCTAGCAAACCCGGTACAAAATCGGAGGAGGGCCTAAAGTTAAAACTGGCTATATACTCCAAGCTTTGCCTTTCTACAAAGAGCGGGCTTAGGGTCAGTTTCTTTCGGCTCAACATGTCTGCCACTACGTTGCCTTTGCCAGGAGTATAGGAAATTTCAAAATCATACGAGGCAAGAAACTCCATCCACCTTTGCTGCCTCGGGTTAAGATCTTTCTGCGAGAAGAGATATTTCAATGATTTATGGTCAGTATATAATTCGAACTTCTCACCTAGGAGATAATGTCGCCAAGACTTAAGTGCAAAGACGATGGCGGCTAACTCAAGATCGCGGGTCGGGTAGTTCTTTTCATGAACTTTCAGTTGCCTTCCACCATAAGCTACTACCCTCCCTTCTTGCATTAGAACGGCGCCTAGTCCCGTTCCACATGCATCTGTATAAACTGTGAACAGTTTGCTTCCGTCCGGCAGAGTTAGAACTGGGGCTATTGTAAGAGCCCATTTCAGGCGTTGGAAACCCAACTCGCAATCTAAGTCCCAGTTGAACACTAGATTCTTCTTTGTCAGCCTTGTGAGTGGAGCTGAGATTTTTGCAAAATCCCTTATGAACTTTCGATAGAAACCGGCTAGCCCAAGAAAGCTTCGGACTTCGGTTGCATTCTATGGTGCCTTCCAGTCCTGGACCGCAACTACCTTTGCAGGGTCTACGGCCAACCCTTCTTTGGATACAACATGCCCAAGAAATCTTACTTCTTCCCTCCAAAAATGGCATTTTGAAAACTTTGCCTTTAGCTGATGTGCTCGGAGAGTAACCATGACTTCTTTCAGATGTTGAGCATGCTCTTCCTCACTCTTTGAAAAGATCAAGATATCGTCTACGAAGGCTACCACAAATTTGTTGAGGAATTCTCTGAACACTCTGCTCATTAGGTCCACGAAGTATGCGGGCGCATTTGTCAGGCCGAAAGGCATGACAAGCCACTCAAAGAAACCGTCTGGGGTTCTGAACGCCGTTTTATCAATACTACCCTCAGCTACTCTTAGCTGATGGAACCCAGTTGCCAGATCAAGTTGCGAGAAAACCGACGCACCTACAAGCTGATCAAACAAATCGTCGATTCGGGGAAGAGGGTGCCTATTTTTCTTGGTCAATTTGTTTAACTCCCTATTGTCAATGCAAAGGCGAAGTGAACCGTCTGCTTTGGTTGCGAACACCACTGGAGCACCCCATTCTGAAATGCTCCTTCGAATGAACCCCTTCTCGAGAAGTTCTTTAACCTGCTTACTGAGCTCCTTTCTCTCTTTTGGAGCCATATGTCTGACAGGTAAAGCTACAGGCTTTGCATTATCCACAAGATAGATACGGAAGTCTATCTCCCGCTTCGGAGGTAAGCCTTTCACCTCCTCGAAGACATCCGGATATTCCCGGACTACTCTAACCGACTGCAAATTCTCATCGGAAGCATCAAGCGACTCTAGATAACTAAGCATAACAGCATTCAAAGGATTACAGGAGATTTCTAGAGTGTTACCAAGACGAGTCAAGAGCCTAACTACTCTTTTCTCACAATCAAGAATGGCACCGTTACTGGATAACCAGTCCATGCCTAAAATCAAACCATATCCCGAGAAGCCTAGGACAAAGGCATTACAACTAAACTCAACACTGAGAATAGAGATTTTCAAACCCAAACAAACCATTGACAAGTAAGCGGAGCCCCCAATTGGATTTGAAACTACTAAGGGATCCTCAACCATACTAGTGTCTAGATGCAGAGATTCTACTAAAGCAGATGAAATAAAGGAGTGTGATGCACCAGAGTCAAAAAGTGTACGAACTGGATGATCATAAAGATAGACTACACTTTCTATAGAAATATTACTACCTCGTTCCTGTGGAGGTGCTGTCAGAGCATGAACTTGACCTCCTGAAGTAGATCCAACTTTCTGTCCCTGCCCTTTCTTCTTTGGGCAGTCCTTAGCTTGGTGCCCAGTCTCTCCGCAATGGAAGCAGCCACCCATCTTTGCCTTCTTCTTCCGGCAGTCTTTCTCTATATGTCCAACTATGCCACAGAAATGGCACTTTCTCTTCTCACGAGACTTCTTGTTCTTTCCTCCTTTCTTAAAGTCTGTCTTCTTAGCCTGTAAACCTTCTTTCTTTTCCTCCGCCTTAGTCACTTTCTTGTCGTGGTCTTCCTCGTGTAGCAACGCCATGTCTACCAAGCTTTCATAAGTCACTCCCGTGGATACATGGGTCATGGCAAGGCTGTGTATAGGCTCATTCAGACCTTTGACGAAGCGAAGCGCCTTCTTGTGCTGGGTATTTACTAAGTCCAGCCCAAATCTGGCCAACTGATTAAACTGATTGACATACTCCCTGACCGTCATGCTTCCCTGTTTAAGATTCAAGAACTTCTCTATTTGCAGGCTCCTTTCAGCTTGGGAGAGGAATTTCAACTCGAACCTTGTCCTAAAATCATCCCAAGTTTCCACTGCCCTCTGAGCATTAGTGATCTCCCACCAATAGGAGGCCTCATCTTTGAGTAACCACACTGGTAGCTGTATCTTTTTCCTGTCATCAACTTCGAAGATGTCAAACAGATCCTCAGTCTCCTTTAGCCAATTTCTTGCTTTTACAAAAGGCTCAGTTCCATGGAAGTCCTTTCCACCCATAGATTTGAAGTCTCTACATGTTTTGGCAAAAGCATTTCCAAGAGGAGGGGCAGGAGGAGGAGGAGGAACCGCTGCCACTGGAGGAGGAATGTTTGCTTGGCCCGCGTCATTGGCTCTTGTTTCTAAGTACCTCCTAAACCAGCTGGGTATCGTTACTCCTTAAGGAAGGTTAAGGTCTCCAGACATGCTGAAACAGAAAAGGAAGATTCAAAACGAAGGATAGAGAGAGATAGTACACATGGATTTTGGGGAATCATGCCTTTTAAAATATAACACTTTTTCTTGAAAAATGCTTCTTTAAACTTTCTTATGAAAACAATTTCAAAAACTTTTATCTGGTAAACCTATAATCTGATACCAAGTGAAACACCCCACCTCCGTTAGGGTCACTCACAAAGGGAATGCCCTAATTTTGGTGGAGGTTTTTAAGTATAAGTCACAGATACACAAGACAGATATAAATACACATATTTTTAAACAGCGGAAAACACAGCAACTTTTATTTCCTCAAAATACGTGCCATACAAACCATACCATAATTGTCTTACAATACTTCCAAAAACATTACATTTCCATAACTGTCTTGATTTTCAAAGAAGCATAAAACATAAAATAAAGCAGCAAAATCCCCATAATGATATCCAAAGCCATGATGCAAACAAAAGAGATCCAAACCGTACATCTACTGTCTTCAAGCTTGTAAAAGAGTCTGGCTAAGCTGAGTTGTTTCCTCCCTGTGGACCTGGGGGGGGGACGAAAGAAAAGAAGACGAAAAGAAAATGGGGTCAGACATAAAGCCTGAGTAAATCTAGTGACTTTTCAGTATATGAATAAGAAAAGGATATGATAGACATAAACTGAAAACAGGATAGTATCATAACTAAGGGAGTGTAGTCCAGAATCGAATATACTATCGAACCCACACTATATCTCTGCATTTACTAGGATTATTCTAACTGGCACCCAATGCTGAGGGTGAAGTGATCCTTTTTGTTTTTATTAAAGATCGGCTCCTACTCGTACGTGTGTCTTACGACTCCCCCAAGAAGTGTAGATACCTATGCTGGTCCCACCATGGGGTGTATCAAGACCCATGGTGGCGGCCCCGACACAATTACTAGAAGACATAGGTTATACTACTGGTGCCCCCAGTGCCCTGCTTGTCTGCTCCGGAGTGCGTGCACGACCACACACCGTTAGACCTACACTGTGCACCCAACAATTGCCGTTATTTGACCGCTTACATTCAACCCAGTAATCGTGCCCCACCTTGCCTAGTTTCAGGGTACCGTTGATACCTAAATTGGGTTACTGCTGAAACGGGTCCCTACGTTACCAGGGTTTTCTAGTCAAACATGTTAAGTGGTTAAGTGTCTGTATATACCTAACCCTACCCATCAATATTTGTTAACATGTTGAATCTTTGGTTAAGTGTTTTCAGTTGACTTAACCCTACCACCTGTCCTTAGCCTTTTAGAGCACCGACCACTCACATTAGACAGATATCACTATGGTTACTTAACCCTACCACCGGTTGGTTCCGGGCAGGTTTACACCGTAGTTCAGTCTAACCTCGGGTCTTTATTGGGCTCAATGTTTAACCACCCACATTGGATAGGTATTGTTGTGACTACTGGACAGCCGGGCGGGTCGTTTACATCACAAGTCAATCCAACCTCGGATTAAACGTGTCGTATTTTCTAAATTTACATTTCACCATTCAATTTAATATGTAAATATCATGTTCTTCATTTTTTTAGGTATAACAATTTATACCGCTATAATATCACAGTCGTTGGCATGCGCCAAACATGCCAACATATATATTTTTATCATGTTTCACACCCAACGCTATTACCCCCATTTGAACGTACTAATGTTGGGATCGATACAATTCAGCCCAACTTGATAAACGTGAGAAAAAGGGGAAATCAAGAACGTGTAATATTTTTATGTCACATAAAAGGTGTGTAGCGCATGAACTTGCAATTTGGTGATTCAACTAACATAAACATTTGATCATATGAACTTGCATTCAAATAGGCATATGACTAAGTAGGTGACATGTGAAATAGCATAACTTTGGATTTGCGTAGATGTGAATTTAAACATATATAACTAGGCATAATGTCAAACACCAAACTAGCATGTTACATGTTCATAAAATGTCCACTTTTTATCATAACCCAAAGGTGTAAACTAACTTTAAAACAAGCAGTCCATTTTAACATGATACTAGCATAATTTGTGAAACCCAAATAATACTTAATATTACTCAAATTATACTTGTGATGAATCTAAGATGTATACATAGGTTTTGAGTCATATAGGCATAAAAGATCTCAAATCTATAACATGTTTACAAAAGTATATAGTCCATGATACCAACATAAACATAAAGGGAATATTAACATAAACATGAGATGGTTCTAATCATAGACTTTGCCACAAACTTGCAATTACCATTACTTTCATATACAAACGTATAATAAGCTTGCATCGATCCATTTATGCCACAAATATCAATACACAAAATCACGATAGAACATTACAATACATAGAATTTACATCATGGCGCAATAATACAATTCTATTCTCAATTACATCGTACCACATCATAATTTTATTCAGATTCTGAAAGACCACTATACTTACAACGTGTGACGAATTCTTGGTTTCTGATTTCTGATTTCTGAATTTGGAGATGCTCTCCTTTGGGTAGCAATTTGTTGATTGATTTGATTAGACTTTAGTTTGCTTCTTAGTTTGATTCTTGGCGGCTACGATCAACTCCTTCCCGACAGCATGACGACTCCTCTCTTATTTTCTTATGTGAATTAGTTGAGTTTTAGAGTGTATTTATAGAGTTTCAAACAGTTTTGAGCCGTCGGATGCAGTCAGGGGGAAAATCAGACCGTACAGCACAACAGAAATCGAATTAGGGTTAGACCCATCTGGTCAGGCCGACCAGACAAGTCGACCTGCAGGTCGACACCCAAGTCGACTGCGCAGTCGACTTGGGGGGGCTAGGTCGACTGCCCAGTCGACACAAGTGTCGACCTGGTCACTGGGCGGGAATTTTCCCGCCCAGCCCAGTTTGAACTTGAATTCGAATTTTAAACCTGTTCTGAGCTGTTTTTGAATTTCAAATTTATTCTGAAATTTCCGGAGGTCATAACTCCTTCATACGGAGTCCGTTTCACGCAAACTCGGACTCTATCTTTACCAGAATTCTGAGACGAACGCAATGGCATAAGCCATTTCCCTTAATTCTTTCATTAGAATTAATTATACTTTAATTTATGAATTTCACTGTTATAGAATATACGGGGTGTTACAGAACCAGAAAGTGTATACTTATCTAACCAATTCATATGCATATGTAAACCCAAATGAACACTAGATTATACTTCTATAAGCTAAAAACTTATGGCATAGACATGGGTTCATGAATAACCCACAAAGCTCTCACCTTTGATCTTAATATAGAAGAAGGAGGCGCATAATCAAGCTAGAACACTCTCTCTTCCAATATAACACACAAATATTCAATTTATACACGAATATACAATATTTCCTAAGAATTAGGTTTAGGAAATCTCACAAACTGAAGAGGAAACAAGATAGAGATGAAGATGGAGGAGCTTACCCTAGATTCTATGCTTGATTTCCTCTTGATTTGAGCTCCAAATTGCAAAAATTAGCTTAGGAATTTTTAATTTCCCTTCCCTATTTTCTATTTTTGTTTGAAGAGAGGAGGTCGATGAAGAGAAGAGGTTCAATTGGTTCTATGGAGTGGCTAGGTTTAGCCAAACCAAGACCCAACCAAGGTGTCAAATCTCCGAAGCTCGGAATACATCGAAGTTTATACTTTTCAAACACACAAACGACATTTCGAACTCAATGGAAATGGTTTCGAGTCCAAATTCGTCCATATGTAAAAAGTGATATTTTGGTCATACATCTAATGGAAGAGACTAAATTTCTCCAACTCCAAAGGTATCAATGCTTATAGTCTTCAAACACACAAATGGCATTTTGAACCCAATGGGATTGGTTTCGTTGACAACGGAGGTCATTTGCACAATGGACATTTTTAATGGCTATATATAATATGAATATATATATATATATATATATATATATATTCCATCATAACTATTCTAAATTTTAAATTAGATATAACTTACAATTTATATAGTGAAATCTCAATTTCTTACATTCGTTAGAAAATTACAATTCAAAATATTGCAACGTTTATTGTTTTATCAAATTCTGAATTATAATGAATTTTATATATTCATTCAAAGTTTAAAAAACAAATTTTCAAACTACCACGCCATTTCAAGCTCGTTTTAATTAAATTTTAAATTTATACGTTCAAACCTCGACTTAAATAAAATTTAAATCGTTAATTCTCAAAATAATTCATCTAAAATATTTAATTTCTATGAAAATGAATTAAAAATAAATTTTAAATTGGTTCCAAAAATACAGGTTGTTAAAAAACTTCTTGTAGGGCATGCATGCCTCATGAGATATAGGGTAGCTTGCATTGCTGTTGTACAATTTCTTAATGGCCAAGGAATAGGGGATAGTAGGATACACGTTTAGGTCTTCGGTTTGATTTGCTCTTATAGTGGTACAAATGAAACCTTGTTTTGGTGTAATGGGTTTCTTACTAAATTATTTAAACATGTTAAACAAATTCGGATTATTTTAATTCCAGCTATAACTCGATTTTGTTTAAGGTGTGTATTAGTTATGGCATTCAAAAGTAAACTGATCAACATATTCATACTGTCGATTGCCATGCCGGTGACATAATGATAACCCACTTGTTATACCTATGATTTAGAGATGGATATTTCTCTAGCTAGTTTCCCATTTCAATCATTTCAAACAGTGTTATGCCACATTTTATTATGCGTATTTATGTGAAACAAACTATGAAACACGTATTATGCTTTTAAAACTTAAGTTTTAAGTTAAAAAGTTTAGCGTACCCCGTTATGTAGACATTTCATTCACATACTAATAACTATCGACAAAATTAAAAATGCCGTTGAGACGACCAATGTGCCACGATCCCAAAAATGTAATAAAATAGACAAGTTATCCTATACTATGAAATTCCAAAATGCTGATATACGGTATAAAATCTGTTAAACAAAAAGTTGTTTATTTTCAAATTAAAAATTACAGAAAAATTCTAAATGTTAACACGAACACAACGGAACTTGTCTCGCATCTTGATTCGATCGTTTGCTCAATTTACGCACAAATATCCATTTGATTTAATTAAATAAATCGTTATAATTTATAAACGATTCCATAAGGCTTTCTGAAATTTTGATTTGGACATAACTCACAATTTATAAGACCATATCTAGATTTTTCACTTTCATTAGAAGAATATGGTTTAACAGATTAGAACATTTCTTGTTTCAAAGAAATCCAACTTATAACGATCCATGTGTATTCAATTGAAGTTCAAAATGTAATATTACGAACTACCATGATGTTACGAGCTCGTTTATAATTTAATTATAAACTATACGTTCAAACGTTGTTTAATAAATAAATTCATGAATCTAACCTCGACTGAATTTCTTACATTATCCATTTCACACAATATTGCCAATTCAACTATTTCAGATTATTTCGGAAATAAATATATCATCCCACTATTTATATTAATTAAATATCCAATATTATTTAATTCAAGTCGTTTTAAATTACCAAATCAATATTCAAATAATTAAATTAATTAATTATTAAATCGTTAAAAATCTGGGATGTTACAAAAGTGTCAAATGACACACACAGTGAATGTAGTTATGAAGTTTGACAAGTCAGAAATTAAGTTCAAGTGTCAATGCAATGATGTTCAAATGGTCTCAATATGAAAGGGATTTCTTTCTAAAAAATCACTGGTGTAAGTACATGAAAGAAATCAATATGCAGCAGTGGCATGGATATTTTGGCAAGTTATTTTTTCCATATTTACAGTGGGGTAAGAACATGGAAACAAACAGTGAATGACTTTGAACAAACATTCACGCTAAATGGCAAATCAAACATGCAAAAAAAATGGAAGAGATTTTTAATGTGCATTTCCTAGCAAATCAATATTTGGCAAGAATATTGCATGTAACCAGATATCTATTCAAAGAAAACTAGGCGAGAAATAAATTTCAAAGATTTCAAGAAATAATCGATTTTTATTCCTGGAAATGACATGCAGGAATTATCGAAGTGTTCAAAATTGATTTATGGCAAGAAATGAATTCACATTTTTAATTCATTCTAGAAATTTGAATGAATTCATTTTTAGGCAAGTTTTTTTTGCAGAAATAGACAACACATTCACGGCATATCAATCACGCAAATATCACTCAGAAATCAATGCAACAATCACGCAAATCGATCCAAAATCAATTCATGAAAATCAGTGAGTATTATGGTTTTATTACCCTATATAAGTTCACCAATTCATCACTGGCAATTTTCGAAAAACGAAGCAACAAATTTGAGAGAAAAAAGAAAAATCAAATCAGAGTACTCACGATTTTCAATTGCAAGAGCCCAAATCAATTGACTAAGAACAACAACACTCGGAGATCATCAAAGAACAAATTTTGTAGAAATTCAAAGTCGTGATTTGTGGGAAGCAAAGCCCTAATTTTATTTGGGTCGTTCAACATTAGTTTAAAGTCAAAACTTTTCAGAAGAAACAAAGAAGGGTCGGCTTTGTTTTTATTTTATTTTAATGGGTTTTATTTTTTAGTTTTTTTTTGTTTTTAAATTTCTTTTGTAACGATCTTACAGTTTTTTGATTTTTTCTCTAAACTAGGGTTTACAAGTTACAGGTTTGTAATTTAAGGAAAATATGATCTTGGTAACAAAGATCAGTCCAACGTTTTGAACGTAGGATTAGAGTAGTAGCAGGATTTGCGAGTTTATAGGGTTTTGTAAGCGGGATTCTGTTTTAATACCTAGTAAAAATCTTCGGAATGCAGCAGTAGGCAGGGGTTTCCTGAAGTTGGGTAAAATCTACGTCATTAAATTTTTGCATTTATTTTCTCTAACAAAACATATGCTCTGATATTTTTATGTCTCGTAAAACCCCAATAAACCCTATTCACCCACCCCCTCTAGGGTTAACCTAGATCCTGTTAGGGGTTGCGGAATGGATCATTAAGGTAAATCAAATACTAAAAGGGGGTGAATAGTGTTTGTGAGAATCTAAACAAAATCTAAAACTTATGTGAATAACAAAATGAAACAAACACCACAAACGCAATCACAGACACAGATTCAAAAACAAATGCAAAATAAACTGAAATAAAAATGCAAAAAAGGAAAGAACACACCAGATTTTATACTGGTTCGGATTGCTCCTATGTCCAGTCCCGCACAACGCTGGATTGCGTAGAGTTTTATTACTATATCAATAGTCAAAGTACAACCTCGTTGATTTCACGGCTACAAGGGATACCACCGATTCCTACTTCCTTGATTTCACAGCTACAAGGAAAAACACCGATTCCTATTTCCTTGACTTCACGGCTACAAGGAACACACCGATTCCTACTTCACTCAACCCAAATAATTACAAACATCCCTATAACACTTCAATAGCACTTGATTCAGAGAGAGATGAGAAGAGAGTGTAGAGAGAAGAAGTTTGATCAAAACGGAATTTAATTTGGCAGAGTATAAGTGTAGAAATCATAAAAATGGTTAAGAATAATTATATAATGAAAGAGAGTGAAAGTGGAGAAGAAGATATGATTAAAAATTCGAATTCAAACCCATTTTATAGTATGTGAAAGGTTGCAACGTTTCTAGAGCGTTACAAATGGTGAAAAGACACTTTCTTTAAAATTTAAATTTCTGACAGTTATATGTCGGCATACCCTTTTTAATATGTCGACATACTTATCATTTTTATGATTTCTAAAGTATTTTTTAAGTATTTAAATCAATATTTAAATTCTAGAAATTCCTGAAATAAAACTAGTTGCTAAAACATTGTCTTTCAATTATAAAAACATAAGAAAATATTAATTAAACATATGATTAAAAACTTAATATATATGTGATATAAAAACTATATATGAAATGACCCAAACTCGCCCTTACGGTAAAGTACGGATTGCTTTGAGAACAACACTCATCAGAACACAAACAGAAGAACATTTCAATGCTTATTACAACAATTACATCAGAGTACAAGAATATTAATATCAAAGATTTATAATTACAATGCAGTGGAAAAATAATACATAACATAACCGGAAGGAATACACGGATACAGAGCTTTCTGAATACCGCTTCAACTGTAAACCAGGATCCTGTGAACATAATATCTGCAAAACCAAAACTACTAGCTTCCTGTGTGGAAAATATGGGTACCCAGAGTTTAGGTTAAAACAATAAACTTCAGGTCAGTCATGGGACTGGTGTGAGGACTAAAACAATTATTAATTTTTAATTTAAAAGTGGGAAATCATGGGACCACGCCGTAACACGGAACGGGTTTACTCCACATGAATCTTAGTTTAAATTAAAACAACACAATGCTTTTTGGAAAAATGAAGCTATTATAAGACACAGGTCCCATCACACAATGCCACGCAAGCCGGAGGATAGAGTTTTACCTTATAATAGCCAAACATGCTTGATACGTATAAAACAAATTATTTTGATATTATTATAAGTGCATAGTGTCAAAAAAACTTCAAATATATATGTATCAATAATAGACGGCATAGTAACCTATCCTATTATGTCGCCATACTAGTTCTATAATTAAAACCTTGAAGGTGTCGTATTGGAAGTTGGATTTCCATCATAAACCAAGGCAAGAGGCCGTCCTTACCGATTTCGAGACTCTCTAGCCCGATGTAACAACCCGAATTTTAACAACATGTGAAAACAAGAAATCAAGGTATAATTAAAAATGAAATAAAATATATAAAAATATGTTTATATAGGTAAATAATGGTGTTGCATAAGAAGAATTAATTAATATTTGGAAGAGAAGAAAAATTAGTTCGGTAACGGTGTGTGTAACGGAAAAGATAGTAAAATAAGGATAATTAATTTAAGAATCAGGAATTAGGTAAAATGGAATTCACCATTACGTTCCTCTCGAAAAAATACACGAAATAGAGTCCGAGTTTTCGAAAATCGGAGTCCGTATGACCAAGATATGGCCAAAACAAGTTTCAGCAGACTTTCTGGCAGACAGAACCGAGTCGACCCTAGAGTCGACCTCCCCAGGCCAGGTCGACCCTAGAGTCGACCCCCCCTACAGGTCGACCTGGTCGGCCTGGTTTGGCCCAGAACCCATTTTTGAAGCCCGGTATGTGTTTTGATGGTCCGGATTGACTCTGGGGTTGATCTAATGGCCTAAATGAGTTGCCTACAACTATTTAAAGACCCTAAGACCTAGCCTAAATCATACTATTTCATTTTAACACTCATGCAGCCGCCATTAAACCTAGAACTCTAAATTAAAAATACAAAGAACAAAAATTAAAGAAGGCGAAGGATGATTCTTGAAGGCTACAACTAGAAGCTACAACAACTACGACGCTTTAGACAACGGATTTGGGGCTATTTGATTTAAAGTTTTGATTTGGATTGCTTGCTTCATATTATAAGTTCTATGTCACTTTTTAGGCAAAAACGCTAAAATAACATGGACATGCTATGAATTGAAACCGGATTTAAGAACTATTATTAATCCATGTTTATATTGTTTAACTTTGAATCAAAATTTGGGAATATTGCTATGTTAATGTTGCAAGTTAAACTTATCATGATGTTGAGGTTGTTATGAATCACTTGGGCTTAATTTTATTGCAAGTTGAACAAATACATGTCCATGGAATCATTATGTTCATTGAAATCCTCATGTTGACTAAACCATGCCTATGATGCTAATTAAACCATGTCTATGATATTAATGAAACTATGCCTGTGATGTTAATATACCAATCATGTTAAGGACAAATTGAGAATTGCTAGGTTATGATGAAAAGTTGGAATCATTATGTTTATAATGCTAGATGAGAATCATTATGTTAAAAATGCTAAATTGGAATCCACTATGCCTATTAGAATTACCATGCCTTTAATGTTTCATGTTTGTAATAAAATGATTATTATGCCCGCAAGGATTATTATGCCTATGATGTAAAGTTGAAATCATCATGTTAAACCAAGTTGGAACCATTATTATGCCAAGTTATCATCATGTTAGTATTGAAACCATGTGATATGTTATAGCCTGTTTATTATGCAAGTGATGTTGGAATTGTCACATATGCCTATCACATGTTTGGTGTTATTCCCCTTTATCTCTTGAATTGTTTATGCTTGCGAACGAAGTACGTTTATATACGTTGGGGATACGATTGGGTAGAATAGGCAAAACTTGAGTTGATTATAATCATAAACCGTGAAATTTGGCATAAGTAGAACATGGAATATGGCACGAAAACTCGACTTGAACATGCCATAACTTGACTTGGAACATGCCTTAGTTGGGCACGAAATTGACATATGAACATGCTATGAAAATAGCACGAATCTGATAAGAACATGGGCATGACTTTAGGAAATAAGAAAGTGGCCAACTCGAGGTTGGGTTGAGTTTGTAGTGTAAATCTGCCCGGAACCGCCCGGCAAATCCAGTTGCTACAAACAATAGGATCCAATGTGGGTAGTTGGTCACATCGCGCTTGAAACCCGAGGTTGGGTTGAGTTCGTAGCGTAAACCTACCCGGAACCGCCCGACAAATCCAGTGGCTACGAACAATAGGATCCAATGTGAGTGGTTCGGTGCATTAACGAATCAATTAATGCCAATTAGGGTTAAGTCATGAACACGAAAAGACAACTTAACCAACTTGAACACGATTTGTAGGGCTAAGTCATGAACTTAAAACGACAACACTTAGCCAACTTGACATGACACGTAAGCGGGTTAAGTCACGAATTTAAATGACATACTTAACCATCTTGACATGATTAGACTGGAAAAGGATTAAGTCACGAATTACATGACTTAATCGGTTAGGCGGGTTAGGCCACGAATTACATGACCTAATCTGTAGGCGAAACCCTAGACATGACCCTTTTCAGTAGTAACCCTCTAGATGTATCAAGGTACCATGGGGCTAGGCCGGGTGGGGCACGATTACTGGGCTGATTGTAAGAGGTGAACGACGGCAGTGGGGTATGCCAGTGTAGGTTCGGTGGGCTACGGTCGTGCACGTATTCCGGGGCAGACACTGGGTATCCATAGATTTATCTGTGCATCTTGAATCGTGTCAGGGGTTGACACCCTAGGGCTGATACACCCGAAGGTGGACCCAGCACAGGTGACTACATTCGTGATTAGCCGTATGACACGGACACTTGACGAGCTAGAACTTGTAGGGAGCCGATCGACTAGATAATCGCTCCGTAGGACCCCGTACTTGGGTCAGACCCTGTTTCAGGGTCATTTCATGATATTGGGCCATGGAATTTATTTCGTGATTAACTTGTGATATGGGACTAGTACACTAGTACAGTCGATGCAACGAATCTCAAACATGTGATGCTTTACTTGACTTGTCTTGACTTATCCTGATCACCTTAGTCTATCTTGTTCACCTTGACACCATTCTTAAGTTTAGTTCCAGTTCATACATGACAGGTTGTTTTAACCGTTTTTACACTGAAAGTCACTAGGACTTACTCAGTCTTTATGACTGACCCTTTTCCTTTCGCCTCTTTTTCTTTCGTTTCCCCCCCCCCCCCAGGTTCTCAGGGAGGAAACACTAGCTCTTAGCTTGGATATCACTTGCTTTGGCTCAGCATGTACGGTTTGCTATGGCTGCTTCTTTTTACTGCACTTGGGGAATAAGCTGTTTTTAAGTTATTGCTTCTTTGGCTATTATTACAAGACAGTTGTAATGAAGCTATTTGAAATGTTTGTAAGAGACATGGTTTATTTTGTAATAAAATGAAGTTCTGTTTTGCTCATAAATTCTTCCGCTGTTTACTTAATTTTTTTTATTAATGTTCTGTCTTGTGATAATTCTGTGATGTTATCTCGATAATACCCCTCCAAAACTAGTGCATTCCCTTTGTGAGTGACCCTAGCGGAGGTGGGGTGTTACACCCGAGCCTCAGGATTCAGTCGCAACTGCACCTAGGTAACATGCAGGGCCGGTCCACACTAAGTGCGATGGTGGATTCATAATTCCTAAGCATGCGTTTCCCTGCCCTATAGGGCGTAAAATCTGGTCAGTAATGTCGACCATAATAATATCCGAGGCACCTCTCTATCCATCATGTAATAATAAGCAACATCCACATGAGTAAAATGTCCGGGCTTGCAAAACCGTGACACCCCTCCTAGCTAGAAAGAAACGCAATGTCCTCCCTGTTGTCCTCTCCCATTTCTAGTTCATACCGGGGTGTGAAGCACGCGAAGTAACGCCATACACAAAGCTATGCTAATTAAAGCCGTGCTTTGATCATCATCCAAAGACTTTGCTTTTCAACAAGAGCCTTGATCATTTGCATTTTGGCATGCCACATTGTCAATCTATACCATACCATTGATTTCTACCAATATATAACCTCTAAACTCGTACGTCTCAGAGAAGGGTGTTAAGAAAGAGAACAAATTCTCCGCCACCAAACAAATATATATTTAGCAGAGATCAATGAATATAGCATAAAGGAATACAACATCAGACATACTATCCGTTTACAAGTCCGTTCTGGGTCTGAACGAAACCGAAGGCACCTTATACCTCGTCCCATATGTCCAATACAGGAGAGAGGCCCTCGCATATCCGTCGATCTCCAAGTACGTCTGGACGATCACCACTTATTACCTTGTCTTGGGTGTACGGCCCAATCAAGACATTAGTAATCATCCAAATAATGTGAAGAACTTCGGTCTTCAACCACCGTCTTCATCTTCGACTCTTCATCGTCGTAGTAGTTATCCAGAATAGGTCAAACCTGGTCTTTCTGAATAATTCGCGTGTATTAAAATCAATTGCTGTAAAAACAATAATACGCCTCATTCCAATTCAGAATATTCTTTTAATAAAATATTCACATTATTAGGGAAGGGTTCCCATTAATTTTATCAAACGTAAATTCTTTTAAATTTATTCTTTAATCTTCCTTGGGATCTCATTTCAAAATATTTTATTTTATCTTTTATCAAATCTAATCCAAATTAAGGTTTATTCACTAGTCGGGATTAACGAACCTTACTGAACTAATCATTTATTATTTATTATTTCAATCCCAACCTATTCATCCCATGAAGCAAAACTGGTAGCACTCCATATCTAACACCCACTGTGTGAACGGTAAATTTAATTACCATTTTTCGCTCAAATCTAATTAAAGATTTAACTATCGCCTGGAGTAAAACTGGTGATACTCCATTCTCGATCATTTCAAGAATTCGATAAATTTAATTATCTCTTTCGCATTTTAATATAATTAAAGATTCATTAAAACTCTAGTTTATTTTTATTGTAAAAAATCATTACTTAATGATTATTTAAATTTAAGAAATTAATCTTATCTTTTAACTGGGTTAAAGAACAAATGTTATTTAAAAACATTGTTCACGATAAACCCAAAATCAGCTTCCATCAAAATGGAATCTTCACAGAAATCAGATCAACATATAATCGATATAAATTACCGTATCAGACTGATAATATAAATGGAATAATAACGACAAAGCCTTTTAAATTCCATATATAGTAACGGTCTTCATTCACAGAAGCTCATCTCGATTATTATTAAATCGAATTCCATTCAATTCCAATTTAATATATTAAATTGGAAAACTTTAGTTTGGAAAATTTCCATTTAAATCTTAACAAAAGATTTATAAATTCCAAATTATATTTTCACTGTTAATTGGGTTAAAGAACAAATGTCGTTAAAAACACAGTTCATTATAAACCCAATTCACATTTCAATCTATTCCAATTACTAAATATAATTGGAAACTCTAATAATCTTAATTAAAAGATTTATAAATTCCAAAATTATATTCTATTTAATCCCAATTAAATATTTATTGGAAAACTTCATTAAATCTTATTTAAAAGATTTATTCTTTTCTAATCGGGGTTTAAGAACAATGTTATTAAAGACACCGTTCACGACAACCCAAAATCCGATTTATTCTCTTTAATTCCAATTAAATATTAATTGATTGGATTTTTATTTTAGTTAATAACTAGTTCATTTTGATAAAAATATATTTTTATCTTTTCAAATATGGAAATTTTCATCCAAAACTTTCCAAATCACTTATTATGATTTTACATAATATTTTCATATTTTTAATAACTTTATCAAGGCCCGTACAGTCGGTTTCCAATAACAGCCACCAAACTACATCCATAGCGATCTTTTTCAAATTTGATTTGGACATAATTTCAAGTCCAACCGTTAGATTTCAAACTTCTTATATTCATTGGAAAGCTCTTTTCGATACGAACCCAACGGTTCTGGTTTTAGGAGAATTCGACGTTCGGATCTCCTGTTACATTAATTTGAAGTTAATGGTCGAAAATCGCGAACAATCACTGCGCGGCGCGTTCTGTTCAGGCCATTAAATATATATATTATATATATTTCATCAATTTCCATTTAAAACGTATTTTATAAATTCGTTTTAAAACAATTTTAACTTCTTTTTCAATTTTAAATCAAAATTGAATATTCTATATCATTATAATAATAAAATGATAATATTTTCAAAATATTATATTTTGAAATCACTGCTCTTCGATATTCATTATAAAATGAATAAAATCGATCGATGAACCCTTAGGGTTAAAATGGCATTTTTACACTTAACCCGGCTTCATTTTTTTTATCCATCTAAAATCGGACATCGAAATCATCATTTTATTCTTTACTGAATATTATTTTAAAATATTCGTTATTTTAAAATATCCTTTATTTAAAAATATTCATTATATTAAAATGACCTTTTACACTAAAATGTTCTTTAGATTAAAATGTTTCTTTACATTAAAAATGTTTCTTTACATTAAAAAGTAATTTTTAATGATCATTTTAATGTTAACATTGAATTGTCAACATTGAATCTTTTTAATGATTCATTCTTTACATTAACAATGTAATTTTCAATGTAAACACAATTTTATCAAACTTGAATCTTTTTATTTATATACGATAAAAATGAAAACTTTTAGTTGTTAAATCTTTCGGTTTCAAACCATGATCATTTTACATCATTCCTTATAAACAATAAAAATGTAATTTTTTATGGTTAACTTTTTTTTTCTTTTTTTCAAAACAATGATCATTTTACCTATTTCTTATACACAACAAAAATGTGAATTTTTATTGTTAAATCTTTTTCTACAAACAATGAGCATTTAGTACATACAATAAAAATATAACTTTTGTTGCTTCAAACAATTTTCATTTCTTATATGAATATTTTTCATATTTTGTACATTCAACAAAAATGAAATTTTTATTGTTTCAAACACTTTTCATTTCACATATGAGTATTTTTCATATTTTGTACATTCAATAAAAATGTAATTTTTATTGTTTCAAACACTTTTCATTTCATATATGAGTATTTTTCATATTTATTCTTTATTTTAAAAGATTCTTTATTTTAAAATGTTATTTATATTCGGAATCGGAATGGGACTCAATCAATTACCATATAATTTTGGTTATATGCATTTCATACATCGCATGTATGCAACAATAATGATAAATAATCATCAAACAGTCTAATCATATCCAAAGTGAACTTTACAACTGTGTGATAAATAAATAACGCTCATCACAGACTGTCAACCCATCGATTGACATACAACTAAATATTGAGACTAGTGTATGTCAAATATCATCCCAATACCCGTGTGGGGTTTTCAAACAACAACATTTTATTTAAATAAATCATTGGTTAATAAATTTAACCAATTCTCACTGTTCAAATTATAAATGAATATTTATAATTTAAATTTCACTATCCTATTAATATTAACATTATTTTTAATGTGTTAAACATTTCAACAATACAAACAAAACTATACAGTCAATTTACATCGTCCATGGTTTATGGACGAGGAAGGTGATCTAACAAGCATGTATACAGTTTATAATGATTAAACTGATAAAAATCTAAACTGGCAATTCTATATATTTTTTAGTTATGAAAATAGATAAATAACAGTGTAGAAATTTTAGTGAGGAGTTCTCACCTTTGGTTTCTACTCTGTCATTCTTTAACCGTACGGTTTGGATTCTATTATGCTTTCAGTCAGTTCCATCGCAATCTATTTCACGTGGTATACATATTAAAAATCATATTTTTTAAATAAGGTCTTTTTATAATTAAAAATCATATTATTTAAATAAGGTCTTTATATAATTAAAAAGCCATTAAAAATATTATTTTTATTTATAAACAATGACATTTTTATTTACAAACAAATGGCTTTTTTATTTACAAACAATGACATTTTTATTTACAAACAAATGACATTTTATTTACAAAATAGTGATCTTTTTATTCACAAAACGATGGTCTTTTTATTCACAAAATGATGACCTTTTTATTCACAAAACGATGGTCTTTTTATTCACAAAACAATGATCTTTTTATTCGCAAAACGATGGTCTTTTTATTCACAAAACAATGATCTTTTTATATTAGAAAGGAATGTTCTTTTATTTTATTTTTATCAAAACAATGTTTATTTTATTTTAAAAAAAACCCATGCTATTTATATAATAAAATCATTTTTTTTTTAATTTTTAAACAATTGCTATTTATTTATATTTTAAACAATGTTATGTATCTACTAATTAACATGTTAAATAAGAGATTACCCTTTTAATTATGTTTATACAAACGTTGCTATATCATTTGATAGCCTGGAACCCGTGCCACTGTTTAAACCCGTCGTCCATGCTCCAAACCTTCAACCGAGATCGCACGCATCACCAATGGCCCGGAGACCCATCTGACATCACTGCTTCGAAGGCCCTAACGTCAGCTTCCACCGCCAGCGACCGCTACCCGCCCGATGAACCCCATCATCCAAAAATCCACTGTGAACGGCGCTGGTTGGAGCTCAAAATTCGAGCTATCCTCTACACCATCCTCGATCTTAGCCGTTGATCTACTTTGTAAGGACCCGTAACTTCCTTGGTCTCCGAGAAGAAGAGGAGGAACGGATTGCCTTGAGAACACGACAAATCAGAACATAACAGAAGAACGTTTCATTGTTTATTACAATAATTCCATCAGTGTAACAACCCGGATTTTGATCTATTTATTTAAAATATTTAATATGGATTTAAATATTGAGCTGATAATATAAATCAATTTTTATATTGAGTTATCGATTAATTAATCGAAAACCGTAATACGAAAACAAATCTGGTTTGATTCAAATTTAAAACTGAACCAAAACAGTTCAGATGATAATGGTCAAACTTCAGTTTGAATTAGAATTATAATATTTATTTATTATTAAAGAATTTATTGTTTTGAATTTAATTTATATTGATTTAAATTAATATCTTCTCCATATGATCGAATTGGGCTTCGATACTTGCCCCCAATGTGTTCAGAATAGTGGTATAACCCTAGGAAGGCCTGTTGTTGGGCTCAAATAGGAGTTGAAATAAACGTGGTAATTTAAATTAAAGGATACCTGTTCGAATCAAACTAAAATAAAAACAAATTCCTTCCTCCTTAAGTAAACAAAGTACACTGTAACCTATCACCTACGTGTAACAACACAGACCAAATGCCTAAGTCTTTAACTTCTATAATAAGACGCGATGCATTCCTCTGTTTCATTTTTACAGAGACCAAACTTCAGAAGGAAATGGCCACTGACCAAGTTTAAGTCCTTCGAAGTGAACCAGTCCCTCATTTCTAAATCCCAGTTCTTTTCGCTAAAAGAAAACCGAAAGCTTCAATTGAAAATGGCCATTCCCTTTCAAAATCCGAACTAACTCCCTTCAGTAAAAGTAAATCGCGATTTCCAATTAAATCTGCGAGGTCTCCTGTGTGTTGTCAGATCCGAGGCATGCGATGGGGTTCTAGAATTAGGGTAGCGCGATTGAGGATACTGGAGCACACGATGGGTGTTGATAGAAGTATGGTACTCGCAAGTTGAAATTGGGTACCGAAGAGGTCAAGTCTTCGATATGGGGTGCTACTCGAAGACTGCGATGTTGTTTGAGGGCTACTGGTGATTGTCAGAGGGGTTGATTAGGAGCAGCGCGATGGTGGAAGGCGATGCTAGCGTGGCATTTATGGCGAGTGGATGCAGGGCTTGCGATGGAGTGAAAATGAGAGGTCGAGTTTTGTGATGACGTCGATGCTGTTATGAATACGAAAAAAATGTTAGATATGTGTTAATGGTGGAGGGATGTATCAATACTGCAGTATACAGTCGGGGTTGAGATGAACAATATGAAGTGTTTCATGTGATTTTTTGAGGAGTAGGTGTCGGCCAGAATTCCTGAAAGGGTAGAAGGATTGAGCCGAGAGATTTGGGTAAGTAAGATAGTTAACCTTAACAATTTATTTAATCAGTTCGTTATTTTATAAATTTATAATGAAATATCAAATTTATACAAGATAGGAAATCGTAAAAATAGAATTTCATAATTGCAGATCTTATAATCTGGAATTCATTTGGAGTCGATCAACGTTAACTGGAACTTAACTTAAATTGGGATATTCGGAAAGTAAAATCGCAGTGAGTAAATCTCACTCTGTTTTTATATAGTATTATTTTTATTTGTTAAAAATATTTGTCTATTGGTTTTTAAGTTGCATTAAATTATTATTGTGGCTAAAAAAATAATATTAGTTATTTAGGATTGGTGGTTGTGGTTATTATATATATATATATTGGTGGTTGGATTCCCGCTGTACCATTAGCGGATGCTTGCAGTATCATTAGCGGATGACCCTATACGCACCACGCTATGATAGTGGATGACCTTCTATACCGCGATATCCTGCCTCGAAGCAGGATGAGTATTATTTATGTTGGCAAACGTCTGTGGATGCAGGAAAACAGGTTGGAGGAATGCAACAGGATTCCTCAAAAATTTATTATTTGTTTGTTCTCATATATATGTTATCACATATGACGTGTTGATTGAATTAGTTGGTTTGATTTTTTAAATATCATTGAGGGCCAAAATGTTGATTTATAAAAATATCATGAAAATGATATTTAAGTTTTAAAAAGGAAAACTCTATTTTTCTAAAAATAGAATTTGAATTTAGAATGGTCTAAAGATATTTACTTGTTTTGAAAATAAATAAAACAAGTATTGAATTATAAACAATGTTTATAAATTAAATAATACAGGGAATTGAAGTGAATTTATAAACGGTGTTTATTAATGAAATAGAATGATTTTCATTGAATAATCAGGGAATTGAATTGAACTGAATTTATAAACGGGGCTTATAAATGTATTGGGAAAAATTATCATTTAATAATTTGAATATTTAAATTCAAATGTGAATTTAAAAATAGAAATGGGGAAATCGTTTTAAAAGAAATAAACGATGGAATTTAGTCTGTTGTTCAGAATATAAATTGAACTAAAATAAATCCGTAAGGTTTTATGATTTGAATTCGATTAATTCGAATTTATTTAAATAGAAGTTAAACTGAATATGAAAATAAATTGGGTGTTATATATATATATATAAGTTATTATTAGTAGAAATTTCCAAAATAAGATTTGGGTTTAAATAGATTTCGAAATAGACTTGTTTAAATATAAAACAAGGAAATTTATAAAATGGTGTTTATAAATAAAATGAATTAATTATCAAGAGATAATCTGAATATTTAACTTCAATTATGAATTTAAAAATATAATTTTAAATCATTCGAAAGGGAACAACTGTTTTTATTCCGCAATTTGGAATATTAAAGGGATGGAGTTTCAAATAGAAATTTGAAAAAGGGAACTTGTTTAAATATATGAAACAAGGAAGTTGAATTTATAAATAGTGTTATAAATTTGGTGAAATAAATTATAATTTGGATAATTTAAACCATTTAAATTCAAATAGGAATTTAAAAGTAGATTGGGAAGTGTTTTGAAACAAACCGATTGACTATATTTCGGAATTCGGAATATAAGCTGAATTGAGAAGGGTTCAACGAGTTTATAATTGAAATTCGATTATATCGAATTTTATAAATAATTTATTTATAAAAGGAATTGGAATTAAATATAGAAGATCGAAGTATAAATAAATTTATTTCCGAGTAAGGAAAAATCAACAATTACAGATAATCGAAAATATTATGTTGAATTGGGAAACAGATTTGATAAATATTAAAAATATATTAGAATGGAGTTGAATTTATTATAAACGAAGTTTAAACGTTTATATATATATATAATTAAAACGAACTCGCCACAGCGCGGTAGTTCGTAAATTGGCGTTTCGAACTTCAATTGAGTATATGGAACCCAATTTAAGTCGGAATTCTGTGAAACAAGAATCGTCGGGACCAATTGAATAATAGTTTTCTAATGGAAGAGAAAAATGTGGATTTCATTTGATAGATTTTGAGTTATGTAAAAATAAAATTTTCAGAAAAGCAGCGCCAAAATCGTTTAAAAACCATAATGGTTTATATAAATAAATATAAGGATTTTAAGTAAATAAAAATCTGAATTTCCATTAGAAAAATCCGGATTTGAGTTGTAAAATAAATATGAACTCAAGTTGTGTAAATAAAATGATTTTTGAAACAAAAATCAGATTTTAAATTATTGAATAGAATTAACTAATTAGAAGAAAAATTAGTTAATGAACCTTTGGGTTGAATTGGACAAATGATAATCGAATGGGGTTTGTAATTTATATTCGAAATCGTATATGGAAATTGAATTGAAAATGGAATTCCGTTTGTTTATGAGCAAGTCAATATTTTATTTGAACATGTTATGTTCAAACAAAAAGGTGAAATAGACGAAATAACTAATTAGAAAATAAATTAGCAAATTGGGTTAAGTCGAGGGGATTGAGTTGAAACAGAATGGTTAGATATATGTTAAGAAGGATTGGAATGAAGTGTATGAAGGTTATAATTTGTGTTCTCGACAATAAGGTACATGTTTAAATTCCATATGAGGATTTATGCGCCGATTCGGCAAGCCACTTGGCCTTTTGATTTTCTTTTTGAATGGAAAGGGCCTAGAGAGGCGAGTTGAGGTTTGAACTATCGACCGGTACAAAGGAGGTTATGGCGAAATTTTCCGGGAATTTAAGGAGTTAGAATATTTTAAGATAATTTGATAATTAGAAATCTATATATCAATATATATAGAATCCGATAAGGAAACGAATTAAAAATAGAATATTATAAACAAAAGGAAATCGAAAATCTAGTAATAGAAAGAGATATATATATATATACACACGTTTTAAAAATGAATAAGTGGGTTTTATGATGTTGATTATTTGAGGTAAGTGGTCTTGTCCATTTTGAAGTTAAGTATGTTTTCAGTCAAGGTCTGAGAGGTAGTTATACCCCAACTTGATTGATTTCGTTTTTAACTGATAAATAGCAAGATCCAGTCTCGAAGAGAAATGTTTGAATAAGAGTTAGTTGAATGCAGTATTTTGGATGGTTGTAACGATGTTTTACACAACATTCGTTTTAACCCAAGTAAGTGGAAATTTGAAAACATAAAAATAAATATTTCCTGAGTATAGAAATAAATGAATGGTCGTGGAAGAGAAAAGTAATTGGAATGTTTTCCAATTATAAATAGAATATATTTTCTAAATATAGAAAATAAAAGAAGTTGATATTTGGAAATGTTCTCCAAATAGCGTAAGAGGTCAAGATGATTATCGAAAATATCGTGTTAACAAATATGGATAAGGAAATGGAGAAGTGTTTTAATTAATAAAATATTAATTAAGAGGCCCAGAGATTTGTTTGATGGTTGGAATTTTTGTTTATTTTTCTTCGATAGTTAAATAACCGACTATCGAAGTGTTTGCCATATCGTTGTCAATAGGGAGAGACCGGTTGGATTATTATCCGAGAACCACTTCGTGTTGGCAGTAGCGTTGCGAATCAGATTATATGAAGGAAATCAGAGACGGAGTAGAGTGCAAGGGCTTTTTCTATTAATGGAAACTGTGCCTTAGGTTTCGTTCAATCCTAGAACGAACTTATATGGACGAATATCTGACAAAGTATTTCCAATGATCGAATATGTTGGTCTGTATAAATATATATGGTGGCAACAGATTTATTCTCTTAGTATAATATCCAGAATATATTTGTGCAAATCAATTAGTGATTAACGGATCTGACAATGTGATATTTAAAGTGATTGTGTTATAAATGAATGATAAGTAAGCGTAGCCTCAGGCCTCAACAACTGGGAAATGACCAAAATCGGGCAGGCAGCATGGCTATGTGGTCAGCTCCCATTAGGGTGTATTATCACCTATCTATAGAAATTCATTTAATTCCTTATTTTATTCGATGTTGTCCCATTCGGGAAACGGTTGTTGATACCAACCATTGGTGATATACATTCGACACACTCAAGCGAAATGAGTGGTCGGTCATGTGTGGCCGGGTTACAAGATGTTCTTGTTGAACCCAGTTTCTTTTCCTCTAGAGATACACTATCGGATGGTGGTTCCATACCTTGTCATAGTTGGAAATTCATTACCCAATAAGTGCTTGCGGTTTTGATTGTATATTACATATGTGGAACGTGAGATGCAAACGTTCCACTAGATTGTTATTTAATTGATTTAGACACTATCATGATATCAAAAGAGTTTTGATATAAAGATTATCGTTTCATTCAAAAGGATATTTAAAGTTAAGTCAAGTGGTTTGGATTCTCATAAGGGAAAAACCCGTTCCGTGTTATACAGCATGGTCTTATGAGATATCGTTTAATTTCTCAAACTATTTCAAATTGTTTACTCATACCAGTCCCATCACTGACCTGGAGTTTATTTTGTTTTGTTTTACCTAAACTCTTGGGTGCCTAAATTTGTACGGGCAATCAAGTAGTCCAGGATTTTACAGATTTATCTGAAGGAGCTTGGAGCAGGAGGCTTCAGTGTTAGTTATATAGAATTTTATTTTGCTGTGTTGTAAGTACTGTACTCTGGTAATGATATGTGTATACAATACAAATTTTGTATTTCAAAAGTTATGATATAGTATATTTTTTTCCGCTGCGATGTGAGATTCTGTGTTGTTATTTCTATTCTTCTTCTACCTTTTTCTTCTAAAAAAAAGATTCGTATTTTCGTGATATTTGGGTTGGACGTGTGATGTTTGTAGTCAACTCAGATATTATGGATTTGCGGGACGTTACAATCAGAGTACAAGAATATGCAGAATATGAATAAATATTATACATCAGAAAAATATCAGATATTACAATACATTACATAGTAGTGGAAAATTAATACAATACACGACTGAAAGAGATATACGGATACAGAGCTTTTCGGATATCGTTCCAGCTGTGAATCAGGATCCTGTGGATATAAATCTGCAAAACCAAAACTACTAGCTGCCTGTGTGGAAAATAGGGGCACCCAGAGTTTAGGTTAAAACAATAAACTACAGGTCAGTCATGTGACTGGTGTGAGAACTAAAACAGTTATTTAAAACATTACTTTAAAAGAGAGTAATTAAAGGGACCACGCCATATAACACGGAACGAGTTTCCTCCCAAAAATACTAGTGCATAAACAATTATAAACAACGCAATGCTTTTTGAAAAATGGAGCTATTATAAGACTCAGATCCCATCACACAATGCAACGCAAGCCGAGGACAGAGTTTTACCTTATAATAGCTAAAAATGTTGGTACGTTTAAAACAAATCATTTTGATACTATTATAGTGTAAAGTGTATGAAAACGATTTCAAATATAAATGTATCAATCATAGACGGTATAGTATCCCTTGCTACTATGTCGCCATACCAGGCTCTACAAATAAAACTGAAATATCAAGTGTTGGAAATTGGATTTCCGTCATGAGCCGAGGCAAGGGGCAAGATCCTCACCGCTTCGAGACACTCTAGCAAATGCCCCAGGACTACACACTTTGGGTAGCCCTTGGAATCGGCTGGGCCGGTCCTTCGTTACGTTTGAGGATTAGTTATTCCTGAACACACATTTCCCGGTCCTATCAGACCTATATCCGAGGCGCCTCACATTCCAACATCCATTAAGGTATAATAATCAACGATGTCAGGGCTAGTAAAACGCTGACAGCACCCATAACTAGAAAGAAACGTCGTGTTCTCCCAGCGGTCCTTATCCCGTTTTTAACTCATACTGAGGTGTGAGGCTCGCGAATCAACGCTATACACAAAGCTACGCCACAAATTCCGTGCTTTGATCATCAACCATAAGACTCTGCTTTTCAACAAAAGCCTTGATCACTGCATCTCAGCATGCCACATAGGAAATTCATGCCATGCGACTGATATCTATCGATATATAACCTCTGAGCTCGTACGTCTCAGAGAAGGGCGTTAAGAAAGAGAACAAATTCTCCGCCGCCATACAGATATATATTTAATAGAAATCAATCAGCACTGAATAAAATCCAATGTCAGACACACAATCCATTTATATGTCCGTTCTGGGTCTGAATGAAACCGGAGGCACCTTATTCCTTCCCCATATGTCCATTATAGAGGAGAGGTCCTCGCAAATCCTTCGATCTCCAAGTACGTTTGGATGATCACCACTTATTACCTCGGCTTGGGTGTACAGCACAATAAAGACATCAGTAATCATCCAAACGATGTGAAGACCTCTGATCTTCAAAAACCGTCTTCATCGTCAACACATCGTCGAATCCATTATTTAGAATGGGTATAAACCCGGTCTTTCCGAATAACTCGCGTATATAATAAACACGTGCTATAAAAACACAACCTACGTCGTATTCCAATTCTGAATATTCTTTTATTCAAATATTCACATCATTAGGGATTTGTTCCCGTTAATTTTATCAAAGATAAATTCTTTTAAATTTATTCTTTAATCTTCCTTTGGATATCATTTCAAACCATTCCATCAGCCTCTAACCGTAAATTGACAAGTGAACAATTCCTTAAGTATTAACCCCGAAGGCCGAGACCAACATCAGACCAATACCTAGGAAATCATTCAACTTAACTAATCTCCAGTTAGTTTCTGATTTTCTTAACTCTATTGTTAATCGGGTTAAAGGACCAGTGTTATTTAAAACATTGTTCACGATAAACCTAAAGACCAATTTCAATTCAATTCAATTCAAATATATTAAATTGGAAAACTTTACTTTGCAAAATTCCTGTTAAATCTTAATAAAAGATTTATAAATTCCAAATCTCATTTCATTGTAAATCGGGTTAAAGAACGAATGTCGTTAAAAACATAGCTCACAACAAACCCAAAATCCAATCAATCTCTAACCGCAAATTAGTAAGAGAACGATTCCCTAAGTATTAACCCCGAAGGCCGAAACCAACATCAGATCAATACCTAGGAAACCATTTAAAATCCAATTATTTATTTAAAAAAAAATGGATTTATTATTCTATTTCAAAATTAGTTCATTTCGATAAAAATGTATTTTTATCTTTTCAAATATGGAATTTTTCAGCCCAATTCTTTCCAAATCATTTATTATGATTTTACACAATTTATTGATATTTTTAATAATTTTATCAAGGCCCGTACAGTCGATTTCCATAAACGGCCACCGAACTGCACTTACAGCGACCTTTTCCAAATTTGATTTGGACATAATTCCAAATCCAACCATTAGATTTCAAATTTCTAATATTCGTTAGAAATCTTTTTTCGATACGAACCCAACGGTTCCGATTTTAGGAGAATTCGACGGTCAGATCTCCCGTAATGTCCGTTCGAAGTCAATGGTCGAAATTCGCGAACTACCGCAGCGCGGCGCGTTCTATTCAAGCCATTATATATATATATATTATATTTCGTCGATTTCCATTTATAATATATTTTATAAATCATTTTGAATTTGTTTTCAAAACAGTTTCAACTTCATATTCAATTCCAAATCAAAATTGAATTTTCCCTTATAAATTCATTTTAAATTCATTTCAAATTGATTTCAATTCCATTTCAATTTCAATTAAATTTCAATTCATTTTGAATTCACTTTAAATCGATTTCAATTCAATTTCAATTCGTTTTGAATTCACTTTAAATCAATTTCAGTTTCAATTCAATTTCAATTCATTTTGAATTCACTTTAAATCGATTTCAATTCAATTTCAATTCCAATTCCAATTCAATTTCAATTCGTTTTGAATTCAGTTTAAATCGATTTCAATTCAATTTCAATTTCAATTCAATTTCAATTCGTTTTGAATTCACTTTAAATCGATTTCAATTCAATTTCAATTCCAATTCAATTTAAATCGGTTTTAATTCAATTTCAATTTCAATTCATTTTGAATATTCTCTATCACTTCAATATTTTCAAAACAACAGATTTTGAAATCACTTTTCGATATTCATTATAAAATGAATAAAATCGACCAAATTCCCGTTCGTGTTAAAATGGTGTTAAATTACTTAACACGACTTCACATTCCAATATTCACTGGATATCATTTTAAAATATTCGTTAATTCTGAACTGGAATCAGACTCAATCAATTACCATATAATTTCAGTTATATGGATTTTATCCAATACATGTATGCAATAATGATGATAAACAATCATTAAAAATTCAAACAACGTCCAGAGTGCATTCTACAACCGTATAAGCATTAAAATAAATATTCAATGCTCATACAGCCTGTCAATCAATCGATCGACATACAGCTAATTATTGGGACTAGTGTATGTCATATATCATCCCAATACCCTTGTGGGGTTTCAATCAACAAATAACGAATTTTATTTGTGTAGTTGGGCGATGTGTAAAATTTATTGTCCCAATCAATATCAGTCAAAGGTGTGTACATAAACAAATCGTCCGATTTGTTTATAAATATTTATTTAATTTATATTCATGTTAAAAATTATATTTTCAACTATAAAATATTTTATTTCCATTTATAAAATATTTTATTTATCCATTCCGCATCACAACCAATTTTCACAACAACATACAATCAAACAAACAAGCCGTCCATGGTTTATGGACGACGAGTGTCGGGTGCTGCTAAGCACCGTCTGCATCCTAGTATATATTTCTAACTGGAAAATAAATAAAAGTGAGAAGTTCTCATCCTTGGAATCCACTTCGCCATTCCTATTTCTGAACAGTCAGGATTTGTTCGAAATTCCAACGCATCTTTTTCACGCTGTTCATATATAAAAATCATATTTTTATCGCTTCATTCCAATAAATAATAATCATATTTTTATTTCTACTTCACATATTTTTACAACGCTTCTTTTTATATAAAAATTATATTTTTATTTCTCTACTTCTTATATAAAGATCGAATTTTTTTATTTCGACGCTATAAAAATCACATTTCTATTTCAACGTATATATAATAAAAATCAGATTTTTATTTCGCTACATATATAAAAATCAAATGTTTATTGTCTCTATAATATAAAAATCATATTTTTATACTATATAAAAATCGAATTTTTATTTCAAAACTATATATATATATATAAATCTCATCTTTCATACGATAGAAATCTCGTCTTTAACTATTAAAAAATCTAATCTTTCCTTATATAAAAATATAATCTTTCTTTATATAGAATATAATCTTTCTATTTATATTATATATAAAAAAACTGAATTTGGAAAATAAAAACTGATTTCAAATTTATGCTAAAACTGATTTTTATTTATATTTACTTATATTAAAACAAACAAAGAAAACAAAAATCAAAAACTAAAAACTCACAGCGTTCAAAGGGGGGAGAAACTTCGCGTCGGAGGCTGGAGGAGGGGGTGTCGCAGCACTGGCGATGGCGGCTCAGGGGGTCCATGGCGGCGCTAGGGTTTGGGGCTTCAACGGCGGGTTTCTTTGGAAGAGGGGGCTTTGGATTCCAGGAGATGGGAGAGGAGGAGCGGGAGGCCGGAGAGGGGGCTGTGATCGTCAGCGGCGCCGCCGCTGGAGACGTGCGGCGGCGGCTTCCTCCCCCCGTCGCTCCCTTTTTTCTTTTGATTTTAAAATGGACCGGGGGGGTTGACTGTAAATAAAGGGAGAAAGAGGGAATGAAAATATATAATTAAATGTATATTTTATTATATTTACTTCAAAAAGCAAATTTTTATTTTGAACTCGAAATCGAATCCATTGACTGTCGTCCCTAGCTAATTACCCCCATTCCGAACACAATGGGATATGTTTCATAAGCCAGTTTGGCTGTTTCGATCGGTTTCCGTCAAAATAAAAAAAAAATCTATATATTGAATTTGAACGCATATTTCAATTGATTGAGGCCACATACGGACTCTAAAAATTCCCAGAAAATATTTTCTAGCTTCGTATTGACGATACGGTTCTAACAAAACTAATTTCGTCAAATTTGGAGATCGTTTGAGAAAATGGCCATTTTCTGGTCGATCCAAATTGACTGAAACTACCAAAACACTTTTTACTTCGCCATGCTCATATATTGATTTCAACAATTATGAATTTTGGAATCTAGCAATAACTTGACATCCTGGATCCAACAAAAGTGGTTTCATCGAAAACGGAGGTCGTTTGCAAAATTTCCATTTTTAAGGGCCAGAATTTCATAGCGACTATTCTGAATTTTCAACTGGACATAACTTTTTATTCCCGCTATGAAATTTGGATTTTTCGGATTCTTTGGAAAGATATTTTTAAATAGATTCTAATATCTTTGGTTTCGCTAAAATCTGGTTTATTTTGAATCCTGTACATTCATTTGAAATTTGAAATCGAATTTTCAAACTATCGCGCCATTAAAATTCCTTTTATAATTAAAAATAAATATTTATATTCCAACTTCGATTCAAATAAATATTTCCATTCTAATTCTATTCAAAATAAATTTTTCATCATTATTATTTAAAATAAATCATTTTAAATATTCAAAATTCACTAAAATTGCCAAAATAAATTTTTTTAATTGGTTCAGATTTCCCGGATTGTTACAATCTCCCCCACTTAAAATCTTTTCGTCCTCGAAAAGGAACGGAGCTGAAAGTTGTTTTACTAATCAACTCAACTTTCATTATTTTTATTATGGCTTAAGTTCTTCAACTTTTCAGTTTCAAAGAACTTTTCAAATTTTTCAAAAATTTGGCTAACACCCTGAATTTTCGAAAAATTTCGCCATAACCTCCCCTACACGGGAGCACCGGGGAAATCCCAAAATTGCCATACATGCCTCTCCAACCCAAAAAGAAAAAGAAACAGCCAAGCGACTAGCCAATCGGCTCATAAAATCATCCAAAACCCATGAAATTAGTAAACATGTACCTATTTGTCGGGCATACTATTTTATTCCCCTGCTCTAGCCTCCTTGCAATGACTTATTCACACATATATATGTACATGCATGCATTTCCAAGCAATTTTCAATACAGTTCAATATTTGGTTCAATTTGGCCTAAATTTACCGTACATTCACATAATGGTTTAAATGAATAATCACATAACACATCCATCAATCAATTAGTGAATTAACGTTTCAAATTCATAATTTTGATATATAGTCAAAAAATCACATTTTTTATGCCAAATCACAATAATAAACCCTATCTAATTTTGGTTCTCACATCAGTCAATTGGGATAATATAGAAATCCCACTATCATCACTCGAACATAATGATGAGTACTCAATCATCAGAATCATCTTCGGGCTACTAGATTATGATTCTATATCTATCCAGTATATTAAAACTTTGAATATACGTTTGCAAGGCGTATATGCAAAATCTTTATATATTGGATTGTCCAAATTCAATACAAATAAATATTCAAGTACGTTGAATATGGTTTAAATTTTCAAAACAAAAATGGTCTTCATTTTTAATTTTAGAAACACACTCTTTGGACTCATTCTAGGATACTGCTGATCCTATCTCTAACGAGTCATTCTCATTGGATATTACTAATCCAACCTCTGATGAATTCTTTCGTTTGGTTCTAATGTGTCTTGTTCTCAAGCTCTGCAAACCAAAGCTCTGATACCAACTGTAAGGACCCGTAACTTCCCCGGTCTCCGAGGAGAAGAGGAGGAACGGATTGCCTTGAGAACATGACAAATCTGAACACAACAGAAGAACATTTCATTGTTTATTACAACAATTCCATCAGAGTACAAGAATATACAGAGTATGAATAAATATTATACATCAGAAAAAATATCAGAGATTACAATACATTACATAGCAGCGGAAAAATAATACAATACACGACTGAAAGAGATATACGGATACAGAGCTTTCCGAATATCGTTCCAGCTGTGAATCAGGGTCCTGTGGATATAAATCTGCAAAACCAAAACTACAAGCTGCCCATGTGGAAAATAGGGGCACCCAGAGTTTAGGTTAAAACAATAAACTCCAGGTCAGTCATGTGACTGGTGTGAGAACTAAAATAGTTATTTAAAACTTTACTTTAAAAGAGAGTAATTCAAGGGACTACGCCGTATAACACGGAACGGGTTTCCTCCCAAGAATACTAGTGCATAAACAGTTATAAACAACGCAATGCTTTTTTAAAAATGGAGCTATTATAAGACTCAGGTCCCATCACACAATGCAACGCAAGCCGGAGGATAGAGTTTTACCTTATAATAGCCAAACATGCTTGGTACATTTAAAAAAAATCATTTTGATACTATTATAGTGTAAAGTGTATGAAAACAATTTCAAATATAAATGTATCAATTATAGACGGTATAGTATCCCATGCTACTATGTCTCCATACTAGGCTCTACAAATAAAACCGAAATATCACGTATTGGAAATTGGATTTCCGTCATGAGCCGAGGCAAGGGGCAAGCTCCTCACCGCTTCGAGACACTCTAGCAAATGCCCCAGGACTACACACTCTGGGTAGCCCTTGGAATCGGCTGGGTCGGTCCTCCGTTACATTTGAGGATTAGTTATTCCTGAACACACGTTTCCCGGTCCTATCGGACCTAAATCCGAGGCGACTCGCATTCCAACATCCACAAAGGTATAATAATCAATAATGTCAAGGCCAGTAAAACGCTGACACCACCCATAACTAGAAAGAAACGTCGTGTTCTCCCAGCGGTCCTTATCCCGTTTTTAACTCATACCGAGGTGTGAGGCTCGCGAATCAATGCTATACAAAATGCAACGCCACAAAGGTCGTGCTTTGGACATCAACCACAAGACTCTGCTTTTCAACAAAAGCCTTGACCATTGCATCTCAGCATGCCACATAGGCAATTCATGTCATGCTACTGATATCTATCGATATATAACCTCTGAGCTCGTACGTCTCAGAGAAGGGCGTTAAGAAAGAGAATAAATTCTCCGCCGCCAAACAGATATATATTTAATAGAAATCAATCGGCATCGAATAAAATCAAATGTCAGACACACAATCCATTTATAAGTCTGTTTTGGGTCTGAACGAAACCGGAGGCACCTTATTCCTTCCCCATATGTCCAATACAGGGGAGAGGTCCTCGCAAATCCGTCGATCTCCAAGTACGTCTGGACGATCACCACTTATTACCTCGGCTTGGGTGTACAGCCCAATCAAGACATCAGTAATCATCCAGACGATGTGAAGACCTTTGGTCTTCAACCACCGTCTTCATCGTCGACACATCGTCGAATCCATTATTCAGAATGGGTATAAACCCGGTCTTTCCGAATAACTCGCGTATATAATAACCACGTGCTATAAAAACACAACCTACGCCTTATTCCAATTCTGAATATTCTTTTACTCAAATATTCACATCATTAGGGATTTGTTCTCATTAATTTTATCAGAGATAAATTCTTTTAAATTTATTCTTTAATTTTCCTTTGGGTATCATTTCAAACCATTCCATTCCATCGGCCTCTAACCGTAAATTAGCAAGTTAACAATTCCCTAAGTATTAACTGTAACAACCCGGATTCCGACAAACCGATTTTCTATTCAAAAATCCAATCCACCGAAACCCGAGTTGGTTGCTCTGGTATCCTGCAGAAAAGACAGAGAAAAGAGATATGTCAGAGTACGGAAAAACACCTCACATCGGAAGGAATAAAATATAATATATTTCAAAACATAGCTTTACCTTAATCACAAAACTGCTAAATCATTATTCCCAAAGCTATAAGTCTCTGTCTAACCTGCGAATGTTATGAGGAGGGGGTCAGAACATAAGTTCTGTGTGAATGAATTTAAACTACACTTCTTGAATAATCCTACATATACCGTTCAATTACACTTTCTTATTTATTAGGTTATACGTGTTATTAGCACTCAAAGCTTACACACACGTCACACCCATCTACCCCTAGTAGATTAACCTAATATAGTGTATATGTAGCTACCCCCAAACTGACGTACACCCCGTGATACCCCACTCGCACGGTCTCCTCCATATCGCTACAGTAATATGCGCAGTCCCTCATCCTATGCCATAGTAACGTACAACGCTACATCCGCATAGAACCACTATCGCTGTTCTACGTAAGCGTACTGACTGCTATCCTCGAACTATTCGATCGAGTTTGGTTCCATCACTGAATAATGCCCTCAAGTCAATGATACACCATCCAGAGTAGACATGGTTGTACCTAGACTTTCCCACGTACGTATCATCAATCGTACTCGATGTTTCTACTGCACATAACCTCTACTTGTGCACCAAGTTCTGTGGCAGGGCTACACCAGAAAACACGGAACTCGGTCGGGAGCTTTTCTATATTTGTACGGACCCGCCTCTAAGAGTGTCCAATGTACAGATATCCCTCGGGTCTGGTTTTTCTATGTTGGTTGTGGCCCCACCTCAGCCCCTCCCTCAACTAGTAAAGACCACATGAGCTAAGCGACCACCCCTAACAAGCAAACAATCTAAACATCCATGTGGGGTCTCCACGCACCCGTCCCTTGATAGCAAAGGTTAACGATCTCTAGGGGTTAGCTCTTGTCTTTTCGCATTCCTTAGGCTGTTGGTGACAGGCATCCGATGATCTTGCTATCGTTTGGTCTTGACCCTCCACCTCCGCCTGAGGCAATCGTCGAACCACCCTTAATGCCACCGCGTACAGCATTCTGACTGCCCCCTACTTGTGCAGTCAAGGCCCACCCACCTGGTAGTTCTGCGCAGACCCAACCTCTGTAATCCTAGCTCGAAGCTAAACCACTACAGAGGACTACCAGGAGCACCTTTAGCGTCTCAGGAAGCCGTGTGTTTCCCCTTCCAGTCCGTTGGAGCCACCAAAATAGCGAATGTGCGCTCTCCTCGTGCCTTTTGAAACCATCATGATCTACCTTGTTGGGTTATTCATCCTACAACGTACGGACTGATTCAAGCGCCTTAGTTTTATATGTCATTAGACCCTAAGTCTAACCATTTATTTCACGCTTGTGCCACCTCGTCAACTTTCTCATTTAACTTGGTTATTCACATTAGCTTCCTTTTTTTTCCCCGTATTCACCAAGTTACCCTTGCTTATTAATTCAATTTGTACTTAACCCACTTAAGTCCATTAATAAGCCCACAACATGCTATTTTCCAATCTCATAAATTATTCCCTTTTTGGGTTACAACAACATATTATACTTAATTCATAGTCAAGTATGCCTTATCCCACATACATACTGATTAGGAGAATAACCCTCTAAACACCAGCCCCGAAGACCGAAATCAACATCAGACTGGCACCCAGAGAATTACTCAACCCAACCAATATATATGATTCTAATTTACTTCTTTTCCACTCATATAACTTATATCATTTTTAATTTCACATTTCTTCTTTCCAAACCACTTAATTTAAGTATATCTTTACATATAAGTTATCTCGTCTTCCTTATCGTTTCCTATAACTTATCTTGTCCCATAAGTTATAATTTCCACCTATTATCCTTTCTTTCCTTATTTAAGTTTATTCATAATAGGTTATTTATCATTCCCCAATTCTTGTCATTAATTTTAGATTAGACTTATTTCATAGTATAAGTCGTCCCACCCTTCAAGTCTTGTATTACATCTTAAGTCATAACCTTCCCTTGTCCCTATGACAAGTTTGCCTATTATTTAATTTTACATCACCGTAACTCAAGTTTATAATAGATAATTATCATTCCCCCAGTACTGTGTCATTAATTTTAGATTTGACTTAACCCTTCCTTTTACTTAACCCGTTACTTAAACTTTACCCAATTCAATTAATTTATGATACCGTTATGGGTCCCATTTGGTTAAGCATATCTAAATTCTATTTCACATGTCACACGTGTCCTACTTAACCCCCTTTTTATTACAGTTTCCATGTCTTACACATGTTTTACTACGGTTAAGTCTACCTTAGTTATGTCTTACATCACATGTCTCACAACGGTTAAGTCCACATTAGTTATGCTTTACATGTCATTTATATCACCCACTTAACCCTCTAACCATACTCATGTCACCCTCATGTCTTATTATGGTTAGTATTTCTTAATTTATTTATAATGCCATAACGATGTATGACCTCTCACATTAGATGTCCGTTCGTGGCTGCTGGATTTGTCGGGCGGTTCCGGGCAGTCTTACACCACAAACGCGCTTAACCTTGTGTCATAAACCAATACGCCTCTAGTTCTTGTCGTTGACCTCTCACATTAGACGTCCGCTTGTGGTTGCTGGATTTGCCGGGCGGTTCTAGGCATTCTTACACCACAAATGCGTCTAACCTCGTGTCATAGGCGTTCGTTAACAATCGTCTTTCACCCAAACACCAAATTCATGTCATATGTTCCAAATTCAACTTAATTACATTTCATTTTTATGCCTATTTCCAATTTTCCATTCACTACACCAATTACATAATAGTTAGCCAATTTTCATATTACCCAAATTATCCAATTATAGCCAAATTCACTAATTCCATGTTATTCATACCCAAACATGCCAATTTCCAATATCCAATTATACCCAATTTCATATAATCATTATTTTCCCAATATATATACCCCAACATTCCCACGTTCATACATATAATCTAATTCACCCTCTAGGCTTACTTTTCAAGTCACGAATAAATTTCACTAATCCATGTTATCCAATTACATGTTGTTAATATTGAATTATACCAATTCCATATCCAATGACAATTATGTCAAACTTACATAAATTCAACATTATAGATTATATTCCTCGACTGCATAAAATAGATTATGCCCAATATATGCAATAACAATTGTTATGCCACAAACCCCAAAATTACAGATTATATTCCAATATCCCCATATTCCAATCGTGCGTATTGTATAATAAGATTTCGTCTAGGTTCGAGATAAACTAGATCCAAAATAAAAAGGGGAAAGGATAAAAAAGGAGAGAACTCAAACGTAGGCATAAATAAAATAACATATCTTATTAAATTAACATCATATTCATTATGGGGAATGGTAAACGATAGAAGCAACATTATACAACAAATATAGTTCAAATCCACTCACCTTGACTGGATTAGAGAAATAAGCGATTTGTTGTTGATGTAGAACGCTGATTTAATCTTCTTATTTGATTATTGGTGAAGAGCTTGAACTGTTGATGAAGAATTTTGCTTCTTGATTTGATTGAACTCCAAAGTTGCTGAAGAACTTGAAATTTAGTTTAAGGTTTTGGGGGCGGCGGCCATGTTTGGTTGAAGTTTGGCAGCATGGAGGCGTCAAAAGGAATTGTTTATGAATTAGGTTCGGTCTAGGCACTATTTCATAGGTGTAGAGAGCGTTTTAGAGCCCTAGGATTGACCTAGAAGCCATCCGGTCCGTACAGCACATCAAACCACGTCATAGGAACAAAAACTGCCCAGATCTGGGGTGGGTCGACCCCCAAGTCGATCTCCTAGGGGGTAGGTCAACCGCCAGGTCGACCCCCTGGTCGACCTGACCCCCAGGTCGACCTGCCCTGTTCTGGGCGGGAAATTTCCCGCCCAGCTGCCTGGGTCGAATTTCGAACTGTTTTGAATCTTCCGAAGGCCATAACTCTTTCATACGGAGTCCGATTTTCGAAAACTTGGACTCTATTTCATGTAGAATTCTGAGGCGAACGCAATGGTGATGTCCATTTTACTTAATTCCTGATATTTAAATTAAGTATCCTTATTTTATTATCTTCTCCGTTACGTACACTGCCATTGAATTAATCTTTCCTTCTCTTTCATGTTAAGTAATTTTCATTATACATTACCATTATTAACCTATCTATGCATATATATATATACATTTTAATTATATTAAAAATGCGGGGTGTTACATTAACGCCGAAGGCCGAGACCAACATCAGACCAATACCCAGGAAATCATTCAACTTAACTAATATCCAGTTAGTTTCTGATTTTCTTAACTCTATTGTTAATCGGGTTAAAGAACCAGTGTTATTTAAAACACCGTTCACGATAAACCCAAAGACCAAATTCAATTCAATTCTAATTAAATATATTAAATTGGAAAACTTTACTTTGGAAAATTACCGTTAAATCTTAATAAAAGATTTATAAATTCCAAATCTCATTTCACTGTAAATCGGGTTAAAGAACGAATGTCGTTAAAAACACAGCTCACAACAAACCCAAAATCCAATCAGTCTCTAAGCGTAAATTAGTAAGAGAACGATTCCCTAAGTATTAACCCCGAAGGCCGAAACCAACATCAGATCAATACCCAGGAAACCATTTCAAATCCAATTTATTTATTTTTAAAAAAATATTGGATTTATTATTCTATTTCAAAACTAGTTCATTTCGATAAAAATATATTTTTATCTTTTCAAATATGGAATTTTTCAGCCCAGTTCTTTCCAAATCATTTATTATGATTTTACACAATTTATTGATATTTTTAATAATTTTATCAAGGCCCGTACGGTCGATTTCCATAAACGGCCATCGAACTGCACTTACAACTACCTTTTCCAAATTTGATTTGGACATAATTCCAAATCCAACCATTAGATTTCAAATTTTTAATATTTGTTAGAAAGCTTTATTCGATACGAACCCAACGATTCTGGTTTTAGGAGAATCCGACGGTCGGATCTCCCGTAATGTCCGTTCGAAGTCAATGGTCGAAATTCGCGAACTGTCGCAGCGCGTTCTATTCAGGCCATTATATATAATATATATATATTATATATATTTCGTCGATTTCCATTTATAACGTATTTTATAAATCTTTTTGAATTTGTTTTCAAAACAGTTTCAACTTCATATTCAATTCCTAATAAAAATTGAATTTTCCCTTATAAATTCATTTTTAATTCATTTCAAATTGATTTCAATTCCATTTCAATTTCAATTCAATTTCAATTCATTTTGAATTCACTTTAAATCGATTTCAATTCAATTTCAATTTGTTTTGAATTCACTTTAAATCGATTTTCAATTCAATTTCAATTTCAATTCATTTTGAATCCACTTTAAATCGATTTCAATTCAATTTCAATTCAATTTCAATTCCAATTCAATTTCAATTCATTTTGAATTCACTTTAAATCGGTTTCAATTCAATTTCAATTTCAATTCATTTTGAATTCACTTTAAATCGATTTCATTTCAATTCCAATTCCAATTCAATTTCAATTCGTTTTAAATCGATTTCAATCAATTTCAATTCATTTTGAATATTCTATATCACTTCAATATTTTCAAAACATCAGATTTTGAAATCACTTTTTGATATTCATTATAAAAATGAATAAAATAGACCAAATTCCCGTTCGTGTTAAAATGGCATTTAACTACTTAACACAACTTCACATTCCAATATTCACTGGATATCATTTTAAAATATTTGTTAATTCTGAACTGGAATCAGACTCAATCAATTACCATATAATTTCAATTATATGGATTTTATCCAATACATGTAAGCAACAATGATTATAAACAATCATTAAAAATTCAAACAACATCCAAAGTGCATTCTACAACCGTATAAGCATTAAAATAAATATTCAACGCTCATACAGCCTGTCAATCAATCGATCGAAATACAACTAATTATTGGGACTAGTGCATGTCATATATCATGCCAATACCCGTGTGGGGTTTCAATCAACAAATAACGAATTTTATTTGTGCAGTTGGGCGATGTGTAAAATTTATCATCCTAATCAATATCAGTCAAATGTGTGTACATAAACAAATCATCCGATTTGTTTATAAATATTTATTTAATTTATGTACACGTTAAAAATTATATTTTCAACTATAAAATATTTTATTTCCATTTATGAATATTTTATTTATCCATTCAGCGTCACAACCAATTTTCACAACAACATACAATCAAACAAACAAGCCGTCCATGGTCTGTGGACGACGGGTGTCGGGTGCTGCTAAGAACCGTCTGCATCCTAGTATATATTTCTTACTAGAAAATAAATAAAAGTGAGAAGTTCTCACCTTTGGGATCCACTCCGCCATTCCTATTTCAGAACGGTCTAGATTTGTTCGACATTCCAACGCACCCTTTTCACGCTGTTCATATATAAAAATCATATTTTTATCGCTTCATTCCAGTAAATAAAAATCATATTTTTATCTATTTCATATATTTTTACAACGCTTCTTTCTATAAAAAAAATTATATTTTTATATCTCTACTTCTTATATAAAGATCGAATTTTTTTATTTCGACGCTATAAAAATCACATTTCTATTTCAACATATATATAATAAAAATCAGATTTTATTTCGCTACATATATAAAAATCAAATTTTTATTATCTCTATAATATAAAAATCATATTTTTATACTATATAAAAATCGAATTTTTATTTCAAAACCATATATATAAAAATCTCATCTTTCATATGATAAAAATCTTGTCTTTAACTAATTAAAAATCTAGTCTTTAGCAAATGAAAAATCTAATCTTTACTTATACAAAAATATAATCTTTCTTTATATAGAATATAATCTTTCTATTTATATTATATATAAAAAAACTGAATTTAGAAAATAAAAACTGATTTCAAATTTATGCTAAAACTGGTTTTTTTTATATTTACTTATATTAAAACAAACAAAGAAAACAAAAATCAATAAACAAAAAACTCACAGCCTTCAGAGGGAGGAGAAACTTCGCGTCGGAGGCTGGAGGAGGGGGTGGCGTGGCACTAGCGATGGCGGCTCAGGGGGTCCATGGCGGCGCTTTGGGGCTTCAACGGCGGGTTTCTTCAGAAGAGGGAGCTTTGGATTCAAGGAGATGGAAGAGGAGGAGTGGGAGGTCGGAGGGGGAGCTGTGATCGTCAGCGGCGTCACCGCTGGAGGCATGCGGCGGCTTCCTCCCCTCATCGCTCCCTTTTTTCTTTTGATTTTAAAATTAACGGGGGGGGTTGACTGTATATAGAGGGAGAAAGAGGGAATGGAAATATATAATTAAATATATTTTTATTATTTTTATTTCAAAAAGAAACTTTTTATTTCGAACTCGAAATCGAACCCACTGATTGTCGTCCCTAGCTAATTATCCCCATTCCGAACACAATGGGATATGTTTCATAAGCCAGTTTGGCTGTTTCGATCGGTTTCCGTCAAAATCAAAATATAAATCAATATATTGAATTTGAACGCACATTTCAATTGATCGGGGCCACATAAGGACTCTAAAAATTCCCAAAAAATATTTTCTAGCTTCATATTGACAATACGGTTCTAAAAAAACTAATTTTGTCAAATTTAGAGATCGTTTGAAAAATGGCCATTTTCTGGTCGATCCAAATTGACTAAAACTGCCAAAACACATTTTACTTCGCCATGCTCACATATTGATTTCAACAATTATGAATTTTGGAATCTAGCAATAACTTGACATCCCGAATGCAACAAAAATGGTTTCGTCGAAAACGGAGGTCATTTGCAAAATTTCCATTTTTAAGGGCCAGAATTCCATAGCGACTATTTTGAATTTTCAACTGGACATAACTTTTTATTCCCGCTATGAAAATTGGATTTTTCGGAATCGTTGGAAAGATATTTTTAAATAGATTCTAATATCTTTGGTTTCGCTAAAATCCGGTTTATTTTGAATCCTGTACATTCATTTGAAATTTGAAATCGAATTTTCGAACTACCGCGCCATTTTCAATTCCTTTTATAATTAAAAATAAATATTTATATTCCAACTTCGATTCAAATAAATATTTCCATTCTTATTCTGTTCAAAATAAATTTTTCGTTGTTATTATTTAAAATAAATCATTTTCAATATTCAGAATTCACTAAAATTGCCAAAACAAAATTTTAAATTGGTTCAGATTTCCCGGGTTGTTACATTCTTGCCTTTGCCGAGCTCGTTGGTTTTCTCTTTGGAAGTTTTGGAGAGCATTGCGTGGATTAAGAGAAAGATGGGGAGAAGATAATGGCGTCACGACCATTGATAAGGGAAGGGGGTGGCTGCGTTTAGATTGGAGAATTAGGGTTTCGTATTGAAGTGCGTGTATTTTATAGGTGTATATAATTTATTATTTAATTCTATTTAGTCTTTAAAAAGTGAATTTCATATTCGAACTCCAAATTAAACCCAACGACTGTCGTCCCTAGCTAATTACCTCTATTCCGGATACAATGTGATATGTCCCATAAGCCAATTCGATGTTTTGATCAATTTTTCTTTAAATTAAAATATAAATCAATGTATATTTAATTTAAACGTACATTTTAATTTATCGGGGCCACATACTAACTCCAAAAATTACAGAAAAATAAATCTAGCAATGTTTTGACGATACGGTCCTAAAAAAACTAATTTCATCGAATTTGGAGACCGTTTGAAAAATGGCTATTTTCTGGTTGATTAAATTCAAACTGAATTGACCAAACGCGTTTAAATTTACCACGCTCACATATTTATTCCAAAATTATGAAAATTGGAATCTAACAATAATTTGACATTCTGGATCCAACAAAAGTGGTTTCGTCGAAAACGGTGGTCGTTGGTAAAATGACTATTAAAATATATATAAATTCCATAGCGACTATTCTGAATTTTAAACTGAGCATAACTTTTGATTCCCGTTATGAAATTTCAATTTTTCAGATTCGTTGGAAAGATATTTTTAAACAAATTTAAATATTTTTGGTAAATCCGCTTTATTTTGAATCCTGTACATTCATTTGAAATTTGAAATCGAATTTTCAAACTGTCGCGCCATTTCAGGCTTGTTATATAATTAAAATAAAATTATTCATTCTAACTTCAATTTAAATAAATTTTCCGTCGTTAGTATTTAAAATAAATTATTTAAAATATTTAAAATCCACTAAATTTGCTAAAATATAAATTTTAAATTAATTCAAAAATATCGGGTTGTTACAATATATAATATAATTATAAACATATATAATATAAATATAAACATAAATATAGGAATTTATAAATAAATATTTATGAACTATAACAACAGGTTATATGAAAACTTAGTGTCTAAATAATCAAATATAAACTTAGTAAAACATATTTAATAAAAATATAAAAATAAGAATACTTATAAATTAGGAAATATATTTGAAATTTTAACTTTGAAATTCTTGGAAGATTAAAAATTATTTTGAGAGAAATTTGAAATCAATTTGAAAATAGTTTTGAACTTGAAAATAGATAATTTGAAAAACAGAATTTGAACCTGGAGTGCTATTCAGAGTCTTACATAAACTAGACTCTATTACTATATTTATCTTGAACTCTTGAAATCTTGATTACACATGAGTCTTGAATCTACTCTGAATTTCGAATCTATAAAAGCTCTTACACTGTATAGTCTTCGGTATTAATTCCTGTAAACAAATCCTGCATATGTGTGTGTGTGTATGTGTAACGACCCGGATTTTTGGCCGATGAATTCTGAATATTTAAATTTTTTTAAAAAATTTAATTGAATTACATATAGGGATTTATTAATTAAAAACGAAGTTTGAACGTTAATTTATAATATAATTATAAAACGAGCTCGAAATCACGCGGCAGTTCGTAATATAGAGTTTTGAACTTCAACTGAGGATACAGGATCTGATATAAGTCGGAGTTTTGTGAAACAAGAAACGTTGGAACCGTATTGATTATATTTTTCATATGAAAGAGAAAAATCTAGATTTCGTGTTATAATTTGTTAGTTATGGCCAAATCAAATTTTGAAATAGTCGCTGTGGAAATCGTTATTTAAAATATACGCGTTAAAATAGCCGTTTTGCAAACGGACTCTGTTTTTGACGAAATCATTTTCATTGGGACCGTATCATTTAATTATTTTACGGTGTTGAATTGCGTGGCAAACCGATGTCGTATGTGACCACGGTAGCCGTAAACGCTCGTTCAGTGCAATTAAATAAATTCAACTGAATAAAGGGATATTAGAGTATAACTTGAACAGACGATCGAATCAGGCCACGAAACCAGTTCCGGTGAATTCGTAGCGTCGGATATAGCCAGGGTAGGTATATAGTTTGTTATTTTTAGAAATCGACAAATTTGGTGTACAGAAGGGCAGTGCGGTACGCGCCAAAAATAGCCTACCGGGGCAACAGTCTCAGAATGCGACGAAACTAGTACCGTTGGGTTCGTATCGAAAAGTTATTGTCGGTATTCGCAGTTTCAAGTTGTTTTGATTTATCTGGTGATCATGAAAAATTTAAACGCGTGTTGATTTCTGGTTTTATAAAGGAAATTTTTTCAAACAATGTCAGAATTCGACGGAACTTGTCCCATTGGGTTCAGAATACCTTTTTACATCAAGATTAGCTTTTTCATCAGTAAACAGAAGTCAACTGTGGCTAGTTTTACTTGATACGTCATCGCGAAGTTTTGCTAAAATATAAAATAATATATTTTCTCTTATATATAATTCATTCCTAACCTATCTGCATAGCCGACCACGTGCTGTCACTTTCATGCCTAAGTCTTTTTATTACCCTGTATGCAGCAGCTTCAAAAAGAGAATAGGTACGGTGTCCCCTGTATTTCTAAACCGTGGAGACAAAGTAATCTGCACTAGCCAACCTACCCTATACCTCAACTCCGTGTTTCCCAAAGCAGTTGAAACTCCGTGTTCCCCAAGCCACTATCTCTTTTAAATACTATTCATCTCTGCTCTATTTTCGTTTCCAAACCAATAACAAAACATGCCAACCACTTTTCTTTTTACGAAAGCTCCTCCTTCAAAACTAATTTAATCGCCACTTCAAATTTCAAGAAAAATCGAAATAAAATTCTATAAAATCCTGAACTCAAAATCTTCGAATCTAGGTAGCCGCGCCTTCAACCTGTTGCGATCAAAATTTGGTACGGGTTGGGCTTTGTAGGGTTTCGGCTATCGGAGTACGGTGGTGGTCGAGGGCTCGGTGAGGCGTGGGCGGTCATGCGATGTTCGGCATCATTGGGGTGATTTATTACGGTGGATGATAATGGTTTTATCAATGATTATTTTGAGAAGCTTTTGCTGTGTTAAGGGGGCGTGATGGAAGTGAGGAATGGTTCGAACTGTGCGTAGAAGGAAAAGGGGGACATGTTGGTTAGAACAAAAATGTTGTCACAGTTCTGAGTGATTCTACCAACTTGATTAAAAGATAGTGACAGTACAAAGTTACTTACAACTGAAATGTTCACGTTTGAATGAAGAATCTTAACTATAAATTGTGTAAATGGATTTCAACTTTTGGGAACTTACAGGAAAATTGAAAGTGGCATTGTGCATGGGAATGTGACCAGGAGAAAGGACCGTGTTTCGGAAGTGGGGAACAAAAAAAAAATTTGGTTTATCTGGAAGAAGTAGATGCGTTGCCTATCTCGTGTCTATTTCTGGATGTTGCTTTATCACCGAATAATGAGGAACTCAACTGCAAGCCATTGGTAGCCAAGTTGACTTCCAGGTTTAATGGATTGACCTTACTTTCAACAGTAAAACCTATTCAAGTTCCCTATTTCCTCTTGACAGCATGTACCGTGCACTCACACTAAGACGCGTTAGGGAGTAAGATGGGGTTAAGGATTTTAAATGTACGATATCAGAATCAAACCAAACAATTGCCGATGGACACAGCGAAGAAATTTATGTTGCAAAACCAGTGTGATCAAGAACAGAGCTATTGGAATTTCACAGTAAAATCAAACGTCGTTTGATTTTAAAAGGAACAAACAACAGAACCGTTAGCTGCGAACCAAGGTGAGTAAACTCACTTACTTCCTCTCGTTTATATTTTAATATATAAACGAGTTTTAAATATTTTTATAATGTGCAATGATTGATTGGTTGAATAGTTGGTAATTTGGTTGAATTGGTTGATAGGATTACACCATTAATTGATCATTAGTTCTGATATTTCATTTTGATGTGAAATAATATTATTGATGTTGATTAACATCTGTGGATGCAGGGAAACAGGTTGGAGGGATCCAACTGGATCCCTCAACATCTTATTTACTGTTTTATTTTGATGGTGATATATGTTGTGCTACATTATCCATGGTTGAATTTGTGTGTTTGGTTTACCCTGGCCTTAGGAACCTGGTATTTTAGATACCGTAAAATATCATCGAATGTGAAAAAGGAAAGTAGAATTTAAAAGCAGAGTTTATTTCCAAATTAGAAATAATTTCTTTTTCATTGAATTGCAAATGGAAACCTATTCCATTGGGTAAACCAAGAAAAATGTATAAATAGAGATATAAATTAAGTGGATCATTAACCATTGGATAAATTAAAAGGTAAGTTCAAATATGAATGTATATTTGAAAGTGAGTATCGGTTTTGAAACCAATATTTGAAAATGGATCCGAATTTAGCAAATTACAGAGGGAAGTTTAAAGAAAGATTTTCAAATGCTTATAATAAAAGTATAAAACAAGGAAATATTGTGCAAATAAAATGTATATAAAAAGGGGATCTATAGAAATCGAATTAAGTGGTTAGAAGAATGTGTAGTTTATAAATATGTTTAAAGGAGAACTTGAATTGTTTAAAATAAACAGAGTTTATAAATGAACAACGGAAGCGTGTGCGTTGCACACGGTATTTTGTTCAAAACAGCAATCATAACGCTGTTGTTATAAGAAATGCTTTTATAATTCTAAACAGCGGTTTTAACGCTGTCTTGGTAAGAAATGCTTTTATAAAACTAAACAGAGATTTTAGCACTGTTGTTATAATAGAGGTTGTAAATCTATACAGCAATTTTAGACGCTGCTGTTAAAATAAATGTCTTGATAAAATCTAAATAGCAATTTTAACGCTGCCGTTATAATAACTGTTTTAATAGCAATCTTAATGCTATGGTTATGATAAGTGTTCTATAATGCTAGACAGCAGTTTTAACGCTGTTGTTGAAAGCAATGTTTTATAAACTGAACATTTGAAGACATCAATTATAACGCTACCGTTATAATCAATATTGTTATAAAGAAGGTATGTTCGTAGGTCAAATCCGAGAGTCGCGTAAGCAATGTTTGGTTTAAAGTTATGAGCTCTGAATATTTCAAAGTAAATGATAGCAAGGGTTGGTTAGTGATATCGTTAATTAACGAATGATTTATGATTTAAGTCATAATAACGATGTTTATAACATCAGTAAATTCTAAGGATTTGGAAATGTTTTCTAACTGGAGTAAAAGATATTTTCTCAATAAAGGAATTATATATATTGGAAATGTTTTCCAATATTCAAGTTAGAAAATAAAAGTCATATTAAAGTTATTATATTTCGGATGCAGGGAATTATAACATCATTGTTATGATCAAGTGATTCCTGAAAGAAAGTGGATTCATAATCGAATCCGAGAGCAACGTAAGGAATCGTGTTAAAAGAAATGGTTAAGGTTCGATAGTGGAAAGTGGTTAAGTGGAAACCAAATGAAGGAGATTTGGCATAGTGATGTTTATTCAAACATCTGTTTAATCAAATGAAAGAGATTTGGGAATGTTTTCCAAATAAGAAGCAGAATTGTTTTCTGAATATAGAAACAAGAGATGGAAATGTTTTCCAATGGTAAATATATATATATTTTCTAAACATAGTGAATAAGAAACATTAAACAACAGGAATAGGGAAATGAACGAATGAATGAAATGATGATTGACCGATAGAATTTCCATCTGGAAATAATATCATTGTTTGCACACCGACATGTTTTCATTTGATAGTTAAATCACCGACTATCAAAAGTTTTGACCATTTTAACGTTGTTAATATGGAGAGACCGGTTGGATTATTATCCAGAGAACCACTCCGTATTGGCATAAGCGTTGCGAATCAAGTATGCTGAATATCTTGAAGACGGGGTGAAGTGCAAGGGCTATTGTATAAGTCTTAGATAACAGTGCCTAAGATGGATGTACTGAATAGTGCCTTCGGTTTGTCCAGACCCAGGACAACTTGTATGGACGAGTGTCTGACAGAGTATTTCCAAAGCGGGTTACGTACGTTGATTCCTTCAAACGTACGAAGCTGGTGGCATAGAAGGGAAACTTCTTTAGCCTAACAATCTGGGTATTTTTGTGGGAATCAACTAGTGATTTCCGATGGATCTGACGATGTGGCATTCAAAGTGAAATGATGGCCAGATGTTCTGGAAGATAATTCAAACCTCAAGCCTCATCAACCCGGAAGTGGACAAAAATCGGGCGGGCAGCATGGCTATGTGGGTCGCACCCATTAGGATGTATGATCACCTATCTAGAGAAATTCCTTTTGTTCTTAAATCTATCGATGCTGTCCCTATTCGGGAGGCGGTTGCTGATCCCAACCGTCGGTGGTATACATTCGATACACTCAAGCGAAATGAGTGGTCGGTCATGTGAGGGCCGGGTTGCAAGACGTTCTTGTTGAACCCAGTGTATTTGCCTCTAGAGATACACGTTCGGAAGGTGGTCCCATACCTTGTCAAGTTGGAATCCAATCTCCAATAAGCGCCATGCGGTTTTTGATTTTATATTATATATGGAGCGTGAGATGCAAGCGTTCCGCTAGATGGTTATTTATTTGTTGTAGACATTATTATAATATCATCGGATTTGATATCAAAAATATTTTTGGGTTATCGTAAGGTAAAAACCATCCGTGTTTATGTGTGGATTGGTCTTACGATTATCATTTTTTTTCCGAAAGATTTTGGAAGTTAAACAAATGGTTGGAGTTTACTCACACCAGTCCCATGACTGACCCAGAGTTTATTTTGTTTGTTTTCCCTAAACTCTTGGGTGCCCAAATTTGTACGGGCAGTCCAGTAGTCGGGATTTTTCAGATTCACTTGGAGAAGATTGAAGCAGGAGGCTTTACCTGTTAGCTATAGACTATCATACTTCCCGCTGTGTATTTTGTTGTATCTTGAAACAGGTGTTTATAACTATTCCAAAGATAACTGTTGTGCTCTGATGATGGTATGTATATATACAGTTATTGTTTTATATTTCAAAAGTATGTTATCTAATATATTTCATTCGTTCCGCTGTGAGTTTGTGATCTTCGTTTTTCTTCTATTCTAATATTTCTTTCTTTCTATTTCTCATCCTCTAACTTCTTTCTAAAAATGATGCGTATTTCTGTACAATTTGAGTTGGACGTGTGGTGTTATTAGTCGACTCAAAGGGTACGGATTTGCGGGTCGTTTCATTTGGTATCAGAGCTGAAGGTTAAGTGATTACCTTGGCTCTGTGGCGTGACTCAATAGAGATGGGGTTAGTAATACCCTAGATTGAGTTTGAGTGTATATATATGAGCGCGTATTTGTAGATTTGATATAAAAATTGTTTTATATTGTGTTGGCTGGTTTGTTGAGTGGTTTATGAATTCTGGTCGATACAGGAAGTACAACCGTATCGATAGGTGTTTCTAAACTCTCGAACAGAACAATTCGACGTAGTATTGTTTTAAAGTGGGTAAGTGATATAATTTGCCCAAAAGTTATTTTGATATAAAGGGATAAATTTTTGAAATTATCGAATGCGTTGATTGTTATTACAATCAAAGGAAATTATAAAATATTGAAATGGTTGTATAAAACCAAATTGAATTTGTATAAGAATAGGATATACAAATAAGCTGAACTGAAATTTAATTCAAACCATAAGTTGGAATTCAATTCCCGGATATTTTGAAAATATTCCTTGAAATATTTTAAGGTAATATAGCATTGGTTTGAAGAGATTTCTGAATTAGAATGATTTTGAATGGATTTTAAAAGGGATTAAGCACTGAAACCACTTCAGTGGCGAGAAAATAATTCTGATAATGGACTGCAGCATTATCGGTATTCATTTTCGAGTTTCTGAGTGACGAATTGCTGCCATAAGTAATTTGGGAATAAAAATTGTTTGGAAAGGACAAGATGATTTAGAAATTCAAATGTTTTGAATTGATTTGATTATAAATATATGTACAAACTAGTTGAAATAAAACCCGGGAATTTGAATTCTAAAGATTTAAAATTTAACTTGTATAAGTTGAATAGATTGAAACGGTAAAAATGTATCAAATGAAGTGAAATTTAAGTTAAGATTAATAAAAATGATTAGAAATAATTCCGAATGGAATTAAATAAAGAAGATGTTGAGATTCGAATTATTAATATGAATCGACTTATGAAGAAGCAAATGAATATATTGGATGTTGTTGATTGGAATTGAATTGGATTCAAACTGAATAAGTGGGTTGACGTAAATAGAAATCATATTTGAATGGATATAATGGAAGTGAACTAATCTGAAGTTGATTAGAGATTTCAAAGTGGAAGTTGGATTGATTTGAAACCAAGTGGAAATGATATATGTATGCTGAGCAGATTTGAATTGAAGCAAATGCAAGGGATAGAATTATGCCCGACAAAAAGGTACATGTTTACAATATTGTTTGGGTTGATGATTTTATGAGCCTATGGGCATGCGCTTGGCTTTTTGATTTTCTTTTGGATTGGAGAAGGCCTAGAAAGGCGAATTGTGGTTGTGCCGATTGAGCCGTGAGAAGGAGATGCTGCCGAAATTTTTCAGAATTTAAAGTATTAGAAAATTTCAGAATTTTTGAAAATTTTCGTTAGTAAGAATAAATGAATATTTTAATTGAAATAAACTGGTCCAGTTAAACTGAAGTTAAGAATTGAACAAAAAGGATTATTGGACCTAGTTAACAGGGTACGTAGCATCTTTTCTTACCTTAGCAATTTCGAGGACGAAATTATTTTAAGGGGGAAGGAATGTAACGACCCGGATTTTTGGCCGATGAATTCTGAATATTTAAATTTGTTTTAAAAAAATTAATTGAATTACATATAGGGATTTATTAATTAAAAACGAAGTTTGAACGTTAATTTATAATATAATTATAAAACGAGCTCGAAATCACGCGGCAGTTCGTAATATAGAGTTTTGAACTTCAACTGAGGATACAGGATCTGATATAAGTCGGAGTTCTGTGAAACAAGAAACGTTGGAACCGTATTGATTATATTTTTCATATGAAAGAGAAAAATCTAGATTTCGTGTTATAATTTGTTAGTTATGGCCAAATCAAATTTTGAAATAGTCGCTGTGGAAATCGTTATTTAAAATATACGCGTTAAAATAGCCGTTTTGCAAACGGACTCTGTTTTTGACGAAATCAGTTTCATTGGGACCGTATCATTTAATTATTGTACGGTGTTGAATTGCGTGGCAAACCGATGTCGTATGTGACCACGGTAGCCGTAAACGCTCGTTCAGTGCAATTAAATAAATTCAACTGAATAAAGGGATATTAGAGTATAACTTGAACAGACGATCGAATCAGGCCACGAAACCAGTTCCGGTGAATTCGTAGCGTCGGATATAGCCAGGGTAGGTATATAGTTTGTTATTTTTAGAAATCGGCAAATTTGGTGTACAGAAGGGCAGTGCGGTACGCGCCAAAAATAGCCTACCGGGGCAACAGTCTCAGAATGCGACGAAACTAGTACCGTTGGGTTCGTATCGAAAAGTTATTGTCGGTATTCGCAGTTTCAAGTTGTTTTGATTTATCTGGTGATCATGAAAAATTTAAACGCGTGTTGATTTCTGGTTTTATAAAGGAAATTTTTTCAAACAATGTCAGAATTCGACGGAACTTGTCCCATTGGGTTCAGAATACCTTTTTACATCAAGATTAGCTTTTTCATCAGTAAACAGAAGTCAACTGTGGCTAGTTTTACTTGATACGTCATCGCGAAGTTTTGCTAAAATATAAAATAATATATTTTCTCTTATATATAATTCATTCCTAACCTATCTGCATAGCCGACCACGTGCTGTCACTTTCATGCCTAAGTCTTTTTATTACCCTGTATGCAGCAGCTTCAAAAAGAGAATAGGTACGGTGTCCCCTGTATTTCTAAACCGTGGAGACAAAGTAATCTGCACTAGCCAACCTACCCTATACCTCAACTCCGTGTTTCCCAAAGCAGTTGAAACTCCGTGTTCCCCAAGCCACTATCTCTTTTAAATACTATTCATCTCTGCTCTATTTTCGTTTCCAAACCAATAACAAAACATGCCAACCACTTTTCTTTTTACGAAAGCTCCTCCTTCAAAACTAATTTAATCGCCACTTCAAATTTCAAGAAAAATCGAAATAAAATTCTATAAAATCCTGAACTCAAAATCTTCGAATCTAGGTAGCCGCGCCTTCAACCTGTTGCGATCAAAATTTGGTACGGGTTGGGCTTTGTAGGGTTTCGGCTATCGGAGTACGGTGGTGGTCGAGGGCTCGGTGAGGCGTGGGCGGTCATGCGATGTTCGGCATCATTGGGGTGATTTATTACGGTGGATGATAATGGTTTTATCAATGATTATTTTGAGAAGCTTTTGCTGTGTTAAGGGGGCGTGATGGAAGTGAGGAATGGTTCGAACTGTGCGTAGAAGGAAAAGGGGGACATGTTGGTTAGAACAAAAATGTTGTCACAGTTCTGAGTGATTCTACCAACTTGATTAAAAGATAGTGACAGTACAAAGTTACTTACAACTGAAATGTTCACGTTTGAATGAAGAATCTTAACTATAAATTGTGTAAATGGATTTCAACTTTTGGGAACTTACAGGAAAATTGAAAGTGGCATTGTGCATGGGAATGTGACCAGGAGAAAGGACCGTGTTTCGGAAATGGGGAACAAAAAAAAAAAATTGGTTTATCTGGAAGAAGTAGATGCGTTGCCTATCTCGTGTCTATTTCTGGATGTTGCTTTATCACCGAATAATGAGGAACTCAACTGCAAGCCATTGGTAGCCAAGTTGACTTTCAGGTTTAATGGATTGACCTTACTTTCAACAGTAAAACCTATTCAAGTTCCCTATTTCCTCTTGACAGCATGTACCGTGCACTCACACTAAGACGCGTTAGGGAGTAAGATGGGGTTAAGGATTTTAAATGTACGATATCAGAATCAAACCAAACAATTGCCGATGGACACAGCGAAGAAATTTATGTTGCAAAACCAGTGTGATCAAGAACAGAGCTATTGGAATTTCACAGTAAAATCAAACGTCGTTTGATTTTAAAAGGAACAAACAACAGAACCGTTAGCTGCGAACCAAGGTGAGTAAACTCACTTACTTCCTCTCGTTTATATTTTAATATATAAACGAGTTTTAAATATTTTTATAATGTGCAATGATTGATTGGTTGAATAGTCGGTAATTTGGTTGAATTGGTTGATAGGATTACACCATTAATTGATCATTAGTTCTGATATTTCATTTTGATGTGAAATAATATTATTGATGTTGATTAACATCTGTGGATGCAGGGAAACAGGTTGGAGGGATCCAACTGGATCCCTCAACATCTTATTTACTGTTTTATTTTGATGGTGATATATGTTGTGCTACATTATCCATGGTTGAATTTGTGTGTTTGGTTTACCCTGGCCTTAGGAACCTGGTATTTTAGATACCGTAAAATATCATCGAATGTGAAAAAGGAAAGTAGAATTTAAAAGCAGAGTTTATTTCCAAATTAGAAATAATTTCTTTTTCATTGAATTGCAAATGGAAACCTATTCCATTGGGTAAACCAAGAAAAATGTATAAATAGAGATATAAATTAAGTGGATCATTAACCATTGGATAAATTAAAAGGTAAGTTCAAATATGAATGTATATTTGAAAGTGAGTATCGGTTTTGAAACCAATATTTGAAAATGGATCCGAATTTAGCAAATTACAGAGGGAAGTTTAAAGAAAGATTTTCAAATGCTTATAATAAAAGTATAAAACAAGGAAATATTGTGCAAATAAAATGTATATAAAAAGGGGATCTATAGAAATCGAATTAAGTGGTTAGAAGAATGTGTAGTTTATAAATATGTTTAAAGGAGAACTTGAATTGTTTAAAATAAACAGAGTTTATAAATGAACAACGGAAGCGTGTGCGTTGCACACGGTATTTTGTTCAAAACAGCAATCATAACGCTGTTGTTATAAGAAATGCTTTTATAATTCTAAACAGCGGTTTTAACGCTGTCTTGGTAAGAAATGCTTTTATAAAACTAAACAGAGATTTTAGCACTGTTGTTATAATAGAGGTTGTAAATCTATACAGCAATTTTAGACGCTGCTGTTAAAATAAATGTCTTGATAAAATCTAAATAGCAATTTTAACGCTGCCGTTATAATAACTGTTTTAATAGCAATCTTAATGCTATGGTTATGATAAGTGTTCTATAATGCTAGACAGCAGTTTTAACGCTGTTGTTGAAAGCAATGTTTTATAAACTGAACATTTGAAGACATCAATTATAACGCTACCGTTATAATCAATATTGTTATAAAGAAGGTATGTTCGTAGGTCAAATCCGAGAGTCGCGTAAGCAATGTTTGGTTTAAAGTTATGAGCTCTGAATATTTCAAAGTAAATGATAGCAAGGGTTGGTTAGTGATATCGTTAATTAACGAATGATTTATGATTTAAGTCATAATAACGATGTTTATAACATCAGTAAATTCTAAGGATTTGGAAATGTTTTCTAACTGGAGTAAAAGATATTTTCTCAATAAAGGAATTATATATATTGGAAATGTTTTCCAATATTCAAGTTAGAAAATAAAAGTCATATTAAAGTTATTATATTTCGGATGCAGGGAATTATAACATCATTGTTATGATCAAGTGATTCCTGAAAGAAAGTGGATTCATAATCGAATCCGAGAGCAACGTAAGGAAGCGTGTTAAAAGAAATGGTTAAGGTTCGATAGTGGAAAGTGGTTAAGTGGAAACCAAATGAAGGAGATTTGGCATAGTGATGTTTATTCAAACATCTGTTTAATCAAATGAAAGAGATTTGGGAATGTTTTCCAAATGAGAAGCAGAATTGTTTTCTGAATATAGAAACAAGAGATGGAAATGTTTTCCAATGGTAAATATATATATATTTTCTAAATATAGTGAATAAGAAACATTAAACAACAGGAATAGGGAAATGAACGAATGAATGAAATGATGATTGACCGATAGAATTTCCATCTGGAAATAATATCATTGTTTGCACACCGACATGTTTTCATTTGATAGTTAAATCACCGACTATCAAAAGTTTTGACCATTTTAACGTTGTTAATATGGAGAGACCGGTTGGATTATTATCCAGAGAACCACTCCGTATTGGCATAAGCGTTGCGAATCAAGTATGCTGAATATCTTGAAGACGGGGTGAAGTGCAAGGGCTATTGTATAAGTCTTAGATAACAGTGCCTAAGATGGATGTACTGAATAGTGCCTTCGGTTTGTCCAGACCCAGGACAACTTGTATGGACGAGTGTCTGACAGAGTATTTCCAAAGGGGGTTACGTACGTTGATTACTTCAAACGTACGAAGCTGGTGGCATAGAAGGGAAACTTCTTTAGCCTAACAATCTGGGTATTTTTGTGGGAATCAACTAGTGATTTCCGATGGATCTGACGATGTGGCATTCAAAGTGAAATGATGGCCAGATGTTCTGGAAGATAATTCAAACCTCAAGCCTCATCAACCCGGAAGTGGACAAAAATCGGGCGGGCAGCATGGCTATGTGGGTCGCACCCATTAGGATGTATGATCACCTATCTAGAGAAATTCCTTTTGTTCTTAAATCTATCGATGCTGTCCCTATTCGGGAGGCGGTTGCTGATCCCAACCGTCGGTGGTATACATTCGATACACTCAAGCGAAATGAGTGGTCGGTCATGTGAGGGCCGGGTTGCAAGACGTTCTTGTTGAACCCAGTGTATTTGCCTCTAGAGATACACGTTCGGAAGGTGGTCCCATACCTTGTCAAGTTGGAATCCAATCTCCAATAAGCGCCATGCGGTTTTTGATTTTATATTATATATGGAGCGTGAGATGCAAGCGTTCCGCTAGATGGTTATTTATTTGTTGTAGACATTATTATAATATCACCGGATTTGATATCAAAAATATTTTTGGGTTATCGTAAGGTAAAAACCATCCGTGTTTATGTGTGGATTGGTCTTACGATTATCATTTTTTTTCCGAAAGATTTTGGAAGTTAAACAAATGGTTGGAGTTTACTCACACCAGTCCCATGACTGACCCAGAGTTTATTTTGTTTGTTTTCCCTAAACTCTTGGGTGCCCAAATTTGTACGGGCAGTCCAGTAGTCGGGATTTTTCAGATTCACTTGGAGAAGATTGAAGCAGGAGGCTTTACCTGTTAGCTATAGACTATCATACTTCCCGCTGTGTATTTTGTTGTATCTGGAAACAGGTGTTTATAACTGTTCCAAAGATAACTGTTGTGCTCTGATGATGGTATGTATATATACAGTTATTGTTTTATATTTCAAAAGTATGTTATCTAATATATTTCATTCGTTCCGCTGTGAGTTTGTGATCTTCGTTTTTCTTCTATTCTAATATTTCTTTCTTTCTATTTCTCATCCTCTAACTTCTTTCTAAAAATGATGCGTATTTCTGTACAATTTGAGTTGGACGTGTGGTGTTATTAGTCGACTCAAAGGGTACGGATTTGCGGGTCGTTTCAGTATGTATATATATATTTTATACAAAAAGTGTTAGTATATATTTATAATCGATGATAATTGAAATAAGGTTGTTGTCATCAAAACTCCATTCCCCAACAATCTCCCCCTTTTTGATGATGACAACCTTAGTTTATTAAATATCATACCTGTATATACCTGTTGATAATGATCCTTCTAATACTCTACCTGTCTGTAAGAATCCTATAAACTAAGTCTATATTTTATAATTTCTCCCCCTTTGGCATTGTCCAAAAGAAATTCTAAAGATACTCCCCCTAAATCGTATAATTATCTAAATATAACTTATAATCAAATCTATACTAAATTTCTAAGTTATATAAATAACTCCCCCTAAATCCTAAATCTGTCTATATATCCTAGCATAAAATACTCCCCCTGAATCCATGCTATAAATGATCCTAAATATAATTATCTCTGATTTTGATTCTAATCTAAAAGATTATAAATCCCCCTAAATTTATGACAACACTATTCTTGTAACAACCCGCAAATTCTGAACCAATTTAAAAATTTTATTTTAGAAAATTTTAATGAATTTTGAAAATATAATATGATTTTTAAGTGGCGCATTTTTTTTATTTGCATTTTTCAATGCAAATATAACATGAAAACAAAAGTTCACATTTAGTTTATATTCCACAATGCAAACAATACATGAAAGAAAAAAAAATATTTTTGTTTGCATGCTACAATGCAAACGAAACATAGAAAATAGAAATACATTTTTTATTTGCATTCTATCATGCAAATAAAACAAGAAGATAAAAATTACATTTTTTTTGTTTGCAACTTTAGTTGCAAACAAACAAGAAAATGAGAATTACATTTTTGGTTTGCAAATTTAGATGCAAGCAAATTTATTTAAAGACAAAGGTTACATTTTTGTCGCATGATTTTAAAATGCGAACAAAACATTAAAATAAAGGTTACATTTTTATTTATTTATTTTCTTCACTTGATGTAAATAAACATAAAATAAGGAGTTGTTCTTTTATTAACATTTCTTGATGTAAATAAAACTAGAAATTAAATATTACATTTTTATTTGCATTACTCAACGCAAATAAACATGAGAATAAAAGATACATTTTCATTTGCAATCCTTAATGCAAATAAATTAGGAAATGAAAAGTTATAATTTTTATTTACATTCCTCTATGTAAATAAACATCGAATAAAAAAGTTGAATCTTTATTTGCATTCTTTATTGCAAATAAAGAATGAAATGAAAAGTTATATTTTTGTTTTTATTTGTATTCCCTATTACAAATGGAATTAAAGATAATATTCTTCTTCCCACTTATTTACAATGAAAGGAATTGAAATAAAGATTATATTTTTATCGCCATTTTAGATGCGATAAAAAGAATAGAAATAAAGATTACATTTTTATTGACATTTTACATACGGGAAAAATAATAGAAATAAAAGAGACATTTTTATCGTGTGTTATATATTGTGTTATATATTGTGTATTACACTGCCATAGACAAGTTACCTGACTTGTTTATGTGATTGGGTCGATCATTTTCACACATCGCCCAAGTGCACAAATGAATTTATTATTTGTTTGTTGGCTGAAACCCCACACGGGTGTTAGGATGAAAATTAACATACACTAATCCCAATATTTAGTTGTATGTTGATCGTTAGATCGACAGGCTGCGATGAGCGTTATTATTTAATTTTAATGCTTACACAGTGGAAATTACACTTTGGATGTAGATGGATGATTTGATGATTATACTGTTATTATGACATGTGTGTGAAATCCATATAATCCAAATTATATGGTAAATGTTTGAGTCGCATTCCGATTCAAGTGTTCTTTTAAATAAGACTATTTTTACATTAGAAATCCTTTTTATATAAAGTGCATATATTTTCATAATATATTTTTAATCAACTTTATGTTAAAACAAAGAATATTTGTAAAAGATAAAGAATTAGTGATATAAAGAATACTTCTCATTTAGAGACTTTATATAAAGAATATTTTTATGATTATTATAAAATATGTTTTAAAAGATTACTAGCATTTGCAATTATATTTTGTGATACGAAATAAATTGAGATGTGAAGTGGATTTATTGTGGACGATGTTTTAAATGACATTTGTCCTTTAATCCAGTTTACATTGAAATTATTATTTGGAACTTATGAATCTATTTTATAGATTTTAAAAAGGCATTTTCTAAAATCAAGTTTTTCCAATTTAATATATTAAATAGGAATTAAGTGGAAATTCGATTGGTAATAATCGAAATGGGCTTCTGTAAAAGAAGACCGATGTTATATATGGAATTTAAGAGGCTTTGCTGATATTCCATTTATATTATTAGTCTGATACAGAAATTTATATCGATTATGTATTGATTTGATTTCTGTGGAATTCCATATTTTGGAAATTGATTTATAGATTTTATTTTCAATTTCTATCTTTGATAAAATTAATGAGAATCTTTTAAATCGAATATCTTATTAAAAGAATACTCGGAGTTGGAATGTGACGAAATGTGTGATTTTCCAATATTTGTTTTATCACAAAATACACGTGTTATTCAGAAAGACCGGGTTTAACCCATTCTGAATAATCATCACGACGATCAAGAGTCGAAGATGAAGACGGTGATTGAAGACCGAAGATTTTCACATCGTTGGGATGATGATGACTGGTATCTTGAATTGGGATTGGCCTTCCAAGGCAAGGTATTTGGTAATGATCATCCAAACGCATTTGGAGATCGACGGACACGTTGTTTCGCTCAGACCCAGAGTGGACTTGTAAATGGATTGCGTGTCTGACATTGTATTCATTTCTGCTGTATTTGTTGAACGCTACTGATTATATATTTCTGTTTGGTGGTGAAGAATTTATTCTTTACTTATCACCCTTCTCTAAGAAGTATGAGCTTAGAGGTTATATATATATATATATATATATATATTGGTAGATGATCAATAATATGGTAGGGTCTGACAATGTGACATGCTAAGACGCAAATGATCAAGGCTTTGTTGAAAAGCAGACCTTGTGGTTGATGATCAAAGCACAGTCTCTTTAGGCATAGCTTTGTGTATATCGTGACTTCGCGAGCCTCACACCCCGGTATGAGTCAAAAACGGGATATGGACCGTAGGGAGTGCACACGTTTCTTTCTAGCTAGGAGTGGTGTTTGGGCTTTAACACGACCCGACATTTTACTTATGTGGATTATGGATTGAGGTACCTCGGGTTTTTATAGGCCGAAAGTGGTCATATTATAGGTCCGAAGGGACCGGGAAACGTGTGTTCAGGCATAACTAATCCACCACCGTTAGGTAGGGACCGGCCCTACCGCATCCAAGGGTTCACTGCAGGGGATCCTGAGGCATTTGCTAGAGTGTCTCGAATCGAAAGAGGATGATCCCTAGCCTCGATCTCATGATGGAAACCCAATTTCCAATACGCCCTTGCGGTTTTGATTGTAAACTTATATATGGCGACATAGTAGGATGGGGAACTATGCCGTCTAAGATTAATACATTTATATTGAAATGTTTTAAGTATATATATATACACACTAATAATAATATCGTTTTTACGTATCAAGCATCTTTTGACCATTATAAGGTAAAACCCTATCCTCTGGTGTGCGTTGCATTGTGTGATGGGACCTGGGTCTTATAATGGTTTCATTTTTCTAAAAAGCATTACGTTATTTGACGATTTACTTTAATTATGCACTGGCAATCCAATGGAGTAAACCTGTTCCACGTTAGCGGCGTGGTCCTGTGATTAGCCTACTTATTAGATAGGTTAAGTTAAGAATTCTCACACCAGTCCCACGACTGACCTGTAGTTTGTTTCACTTTGCAAACTCGGGTGCCCTCTTTCCACACGGGCAGTCGAGTAGCTTTTGCAGATGTAGTTAAGCAGGATCCTTGATTGAAGTCTGAATCTGGGTCCAGAATATTGATGGCTTTCCGCTGAGATTAGTTCCGCTGCAATGTATTTAATTTATTTTAAATGTATCTTCTGTTGTATTATTTATCGATGTACTCTGATATATTCTATACTCTGATGTAACATTTATTATTGATGTTATAAAAGTCTGTGTTGTTGTTCTGATGTGTTGTATGCCCAAAGTTAACGTACGCGGGTTTTGAACGGTCCTGATCGATCTTGCGATCGATTGGGGTCGGGCGAAATCCTGGTCGTTACAATTCTAATAAACTAAATAGAAGGATAACAAACTAAGCAAACTAATTATTAGTCAATTCTAACAAGCAAGTCATTCCAAATAAGCAATTCAAACAAACAATTCAAGCAATCAATTAAAATAATTATTTCAATCAATCAATTCAAGTAACCAATTCAAGCAATCAAATCAAGCAATCAACCAAATTAAATAATATGTAACACTTCTCTTCAATTAATCCTAGAAACTATATAAAACTTCCCCTTAATCTAATACAAGACTAAACCTAGCCTATACTCTAATTTCCTTAATACTATAATAAGACTTTAATCTAGACTTAGAAATAACTTTGATAAATATCCTTAAAATTATTATATAAGTAAAGCATTTCAATCCAATCAATTTAAGTTTTGTTGTCACAAAACATCAATTAAACATGAAACCAGACATTTCTTGTAACTTCTATTTATCCTAAAACCTATAAAGCTCCTATCAACTACAAATGCGTAAGTATATTTCTTAAAAACCTATCAACCACTAATGAAATTTAACCATGTCAAGTAAGTCAATCAAGTTATTCAAGTCAAACAAGTCAAACAATCCAAATAAGTCAATCAATTCAATCAAGCCAATCAATTCAACCAAGCCAAACAAATCAATCAAGTTAATCAAGACAAAGTAAATATGTTATGTATTTGATTAATAATCCTAAATTTCTAATTAGATAAAAACTTTTCATATTATATACTTGTTATGTATGGAGTAAAAGTTAATATGTAATGCAGTGTCTTAGTTATGATGAAGTATGTCATATGCAAATCTATATGAAGTAATATATTGAATGAAATGCAAGTTGTGATGTGAATGATTTTAATTTGAGATGTATAATAATTTATATTAATGATGTATGATATGAAATAAGATGTGTAATGATAATATGCAGAATGGTTTGGTATTTATATCTATTTAGGTAAAATATATTCAAAGTACTATCTAATTATTATACATATACATATATATTATAAATTACTTTAATCAAACAAAAGTAATATACATTAGTTTCTAGACTTCGGTTAATGATACTTTTGAAAGAGATTTAAAGGATAGTAAAGTTGAAAGTTTTATGGTATTCATAGTACATAACGAAATATTTAAAATAATTCTATGAGAAATGTGGAGTTAAATAATCTTAGTGGGGTGCTTCTTTAATATAGTAAAAATTGAAAATCTTTTTGAAGAGAATATAGAATTGTATCATATTAAGTAAACATATAGTCATAATCGTATATATAAAAACTATTTAAAAAAGGATTTAAAATTTAATTTATTGTGAAATATAAATCAATCTTTTGATACAAATGAATTTCAAATTTAAACTTTTAGAAATCAAAATATATTAATTTGTTAAGGAACAATTTATATGTTAAAACTTAAAAAATAAATCTATAGTCAAAACAAAATTATGAAATCTGGATATAAATTAAACTATAATTGCTTATATTTAAGACATAAAATCGTATTATTATTTTTATACCAAAATACTAGGTTAAATATTCAAGCTTTTATAAATCTTAATAAGAAATCAAAATTAGTATTAAGTTACAGATAGTATTTGTAAAATCATACGAACAATGTATAAGTTAAACTATGAATGGTTAAACTATATAAAAGATGAATACATTTAAATTTTATAATAGTAAAAATATATTCTTTTAATATACATATTGTGACGATCCCAAAACCCCGTGACACGGTGTTAAGGATAATCATTGGAATATAACACATTAATCATCATTAGCAGATCACAGATAATAGCATAAACAGAAAATAGAATAATTTACACACATATGACAGCGGAATCATATAGATATCATCACATCAGAGAAGCACAGTACAAAATACAACTTAGTACATAATGATACATAGTCAGTCATCATCGCCTGAGGCGGAATCATACATAAAGAGTACTCAAAACAAATATCAGTCTACATCGCCAATGGCAGAATCATAATATAGATACAATAATGGCGGAGAAAATCCAAGTCAGCACGGTGTAGTCAAGCCTCGCCATGAGCCAAAAGGTGCGTCAGAAACCTGTAACTAGGCTGCCCGTGTGAAAATGAGGGCACCCGAGTTTGCAAGGTGAAACAAACTACGAGTCAGTCATGGGACTGGTATGAGAAATCTACTCAACTTATAAACAACAATAATAAGGCAAATCAAAGGACCACGCCACTTTCGCGGAACGGGTTTACTCCAATGAGTGCTAGTGCATGAAATAAAGTAAATGATTAAATCATCGCAATGATTTTTATAAAATGAAGCCATTATAAGACTCAGGTCCCATCACACAATGCAACGCAAGACGGAGGATAGAGTTTTTACCTTATAATGGCCAAAAATGCTTCATACGAATAAAACAAAAGTGCTTGATATTATTACTAGTGTATATATGTTTCAAAAGCGATTTCAATCATAAATATCAATCATAGGCGGCATAAATGACCCATACCACTATGTCGCCATACTAGTAATGCAATCACGTCCGCATATTTCGTATTGGAAATTGGGTTCCTTCATGAGTCGAGGCAAGGGGCAAGCTCCTCTCCGATTCGAGACACTCTAGCAAATGTCCCTGGACCGCACACATCAATCCCCTGGATCCTCCAAGGCCGGTCCTCTCTTACTTTTGAGGATTAATTATTCCTGAACACACGTTTCCCGGTCCTTACAGACCTATAATCGAGGCGCCTCGTATTCCAACAACCACACAGGTGAAAAATAGATATAAATGTCAGGGCTGGGAGGTCACTGACACCACCATAGCTAGAAAGAAACGTCGTGCACTCCTTGGGTCCTTCTCCCGTTTTTTGACTCATACCGGGGTGTGAGGCTCGCGAATTCACGTTATACACAAAGCTACGTCACACAGACCATGCTTTGATCATCAACCACAAGACTTTGCTTTGCAACAGAAGCCTTGATCATATGCCACTTAGGCGTGCCACACAGGCAATCCACTCCATGTGACTGATTTTTGTCAATACATAACCTCTGAGTTCGTACGTCTCAGAGAAGGGCGTTAAGCAAGAGAATAAATTCTCCGCCGCCAAACAGATATATATTTAATAGAGATCAATCAGCACAGAACAAAATCCAATGTCAGACACACAGTCCATTTACAAGTCCGTTCTGGGTCTGAACGAAACCGGAGGCACCAATTCCTCGCATATCCGTACAATCAACAGTATGTTTGGACGGCTACTACTTCAATTCCTTCATGGTAGCTACTCCAATCACGAGCATCAGTAGCGCCCATCCATCCATTGTGAAGATCGTCGGTCTTCAACCATCTTCGACTCTTCGACTTCTCAACGTCGATCGATTATTTGAAATGAGATAAACTCGGCCTTTTCAAATAACCCACGTATATTTAGATTTTCAAATCAATTAATCACATGGTTGGACTATTCAACATTCACATTTCAGTTATTTAGTTATAATTTTTGTGTCAAATACATTCAACCATCACATATTAAGCAAACACAAAGAAATTGGTTTATTTCCACTCTATATCGTCTATAGTATTTTATAACGATATATCGCCATTTTTATTTAATTTAAAACGGCCATATTTAATTAAACGACGTTTCAGGTCGTGTCGATGCACTGGTGCTGCTTTTCACTAATTTTGTTTTACACATATCTGAAAATCTAACCGTTGGTTCTTCACAAATTTTATATCATTAGGAAGGTCTTTTCAAAACGAATCCAACGGTTTCAGTTTTGGGAAAATCCGACAGTCGGATCTTCCACGTTAGCCTTTTGAAGTTACAATTTCAATTTATTAACTGCAGCGTCGTTATTCGATTAAATTTAATTGTATATATATATATATATATCAAAATATAATCGTTTCTGGCGCTGTTTTTCTTCAGATTTGAATTAAACATTCCAGACAATCCAACCGTCGGATCTTCACAAAGTTGGTGCCGTTGGAAAGATATTTCCAAGGCGAACCCAACGGTTGCGGTTTCGGGAAAATCTAATGGTCGGATTTCCCGTACTAGTCGTTTGAAATCACGGTTTCAAAACACGAACTGCACGGCCACGTTTCGTTTTAATTTCATTTATATTTATATATTTATATAAATATAGTTCACTCAAAAATTCCTATATCGTTTCCACTTCAATTATTTCACTAACGCCTTTAAATTTCGGAAAATTTCTCCATAACCTCCTTTGTACGGGAGGGTCTGGGAAAATTCACAAATAGCCACACGGGCGTCTCATATCAAAAAGAAAAAGAAAAAGCCAAGAGGCTAGCCAACCGGCTCATAAAATCATCACCCAAACAAAGCAGTAAATGTGTACCTATTTGTCGGGCACAAAATTTTATTTCTCTTCTCTAGCCCCTTTGCTTTAACCTGTTCAATAGATATGCATGTACATATACATAATTTCTATCACTTATCATTTTCCATTCAATTTCATATTTGATTTACTTTGGTTTAAAAACACCATTCATTCTAATGTTGCATGCATAGGCTAAAATCATATCATTAACTAATTAACGTATATTTCAACTCATGCACATTTATTTGAACAAGTGGCTATTTTTAACACTTCACATTTCCAAGATGATAATTTTGGCGAACCAAAAATAGATTTCAACACATGACTATTTTATTTAGTTCCTATGCATGTTAAAAATAATATTTCATTCACAAATATTTATTTCAACGTCCGCATATCTCTAGCATATCACATATATGATAAAAATGATATTTTTACCATTTAAAATATTTATTCGACAAATGGATGTTTTCAACACTTCATAGTTTCAATAAAAATGTAATTTTTATTGTTCGATCTTTTTATTCAACACATGAACTTTTCCACTACACACACTTCTCAACACGTGAGCATTTCCACACATGGACATTTTATTTATGTTGTTCATATTAGAAAGATGGGATTTTTATTGTTGAAACTATTTATATAAGGCGAATATTTTTCATACTTCATATATATATAAAAATGTGATTTTTATTGTTAGAACACTACATTCATTCACAAATGAATTTAATTTTCACACGTCACTTTTCAACACACAACCATTTCCACACATGGATATAGTTTCAACATATGGCTTTAATTTCAACGCATGAAAATAATTTCAACATATGAAAATAATTCTAACACACAAATATTATTCAAATTTTCGGCAGCATAACGGCATGGTAGTTAAAACCGGCACCGTCCCTAGTACGGCTCCTTGCTCTACCTTAAAACCTCGCGGTTTTTGACAATGGGGATTCATGCATCTAATTCGCACGCAGGCGACATGTTTATTTTTATTTCCACAAATATTTCCAATTCATTTCAATCACCAATGGGTAATTTTCAACCACAACCAAACAATGTCAACCACAAACAATTATTCAACCATTCGTATTTTTCATCCAATATTCCACACTACTTCACAACAATAAATATCGTCCATGGTTTGTGGACAAGGGGAGTATATATATATATATAATTGCTATATTTCACTTGCATTTCAACACATATATCAATTATTCTATGCATGTAAAATTCATACTTCGCTTATATAGCTTACACTACGCATGTACATATGGTATACGATACGTATGTAATTTATATTTCGCTAATATAAATTATACACGACATTTTCCATTCAATTTCACGTTAATTTAGATTTCTCACATTGGTTTTCGGAGTGCTAAAAATCGATACGATGTCAGAAAAATCCGCGGCTTCTTTTATTGGGTAGAGAGCTTCCTTACGGTCCCGATGTTTCCTGTTTCATCGAATTTCGTCAACACACTAAAAAGATATGATTTTTCAAAATGTAAAGATAAAAAAAACTCACCTTTCACGAAGGTTCAAAACTAGGTTTACGGTTTTCGCGAGAATCGGGGCACGAGGGGATGATCGGCGGGTTGGACGTGGAAGAGGGAAGAGAGGGCTTCCTGTCGGTGGTGGTTTGGTGGCGTTCGGTGGTCAGGATCGGCGGCGGCGGCGCTGGGAAGGTCGGAACTTTGGAGCTTCGATTCTGGCGGCACAGGCGACGAGGGGTGGAGGAAGTTGGTCGGATTTGAAGAGGGGACGGAGGCGCGTCGAGGGGTGGCGGTGGCGAAGGCTGTAGGTGGCGGTAGCGGCGGCGATCGGGGCTGGAAGGTTTGGAGCTCGGGTCGCCGTTCGTTCGAGGGGTTTTTTTTATAATTATGAATGGAGAATTCTGATTGGCCGAGGACTATATTAAATTTTTAAATAGTGTTTTCTCAAACGAACTCCTTTTTAAACCCAACGACTGTCGCCCCTAGCTAAATACCCCCATTCCAGACACAATGGGATATGTTTCATTGCCCAATTCGACTGTTACAGTCAGTTATTCTTCAAATTAAAATATAAAACATTTAATTTTTAACTCTGAACGTACATTTCAATTTGCCAGGGCCACAAACTAATTCGAAAAATTCCAGAAAAATAAATCTAGCTATGTTTTGACGCTACGGTCCCAACAAAACTAGTTTCGTCTAATTCTGAGGTCGTTTGAAAAATGGCCATTTTCTGGTCGATCTAATTTAACAGAAATTGACCAAACACATTTTCTTTTGCTACGCTCACATACTAGCTTCAAAAATTATGAAATTTGAAACCTAGCAATAGTTTGACATCCCGGACCCAACAAAAGTGATTTCGTCAAATTCCGAGGTCGTATGCAAAATATAAATTTTCCAGGGCTATATATTCTATATGGCGACCATTCTGAAAATTCATTCGGCCATAACTTTTGATTCCCGTTATGAAACTTCGATTTTTCAGATTCATTAGAAAGGTATTGACTAACAGATTTAAATATTTTCGGTTTCGCCAAAATCCGTTATATCTTCCACCCTGCACAGTCAGTCAAAGTTGGGATTCAAATTTTCAAACTGACTCACTATTTCAAATTCACTATTTTATTGAAATATTCAATTTCAATTGTTCAAATTCTTTTGAAATCACCAATTTAAAAATTTTAAATTGGCTCGTATTTTCCGGGTTATTACAATCTCCCCCACTTAAAACTTTTCGTCCTCGAAAAGGGAACAACAGTAAAGTAGGAAATAAAATGTAAATGCAAAGTATTGTAAAGGTACCTTGCACCGGAGTTAGTCAGAGATATCCACTCTGCATTTGGGGTAAGCTTGCTTAATGCTTTCCTCAGTCTCCCAAGTACAGTCTCTAGGATCACTGCTCCACTGCACTTTAACTAAATGAACCTTTTTGCTTCTGAGCTCTCTAGTTTGTTTGCCAACAATCTTTAATGGCTCTCTTCTGAGTGATAATTCTGGAGTTATGTCCACATCCTGTTGCGCTGCCTCTTCTACAACAAGATCCAGATCATGCACATGTCTTCTAAGTTGGGATACGTGAAATACATTGTGCACTTCAGGCAACCAATCTGGCAATTGAACCCTATAAGCGAGAGTTCCAATTCGTTCTAGTATAGGAAAGGGACCAATAAATCTCGGTGCCAACTTCCCGGTCTTGCCAAATCTGATTACTCCTCTCATCGGAGAAACCTTCAAATAAACATGATCACCAACAGCAAATGTCAAATCTCTCCTTCTAGAATCTACATAACTTTTCTGTCGGCTTTGGGCGGTTTTCAATCGCTTCTTGATGAAGTCGACTTTATCAGATGCTTCTCTAATCATATCGGGTCCTAACACAAGTCTGTTGCCAGGTTCTACCTAACATGCTGGAGATCTGCAGGGTCTGCCATATAATGCTTCAAATGGCGACATTCCCAAACTTGCTTGATAGCTATTGTTATATGAGAATTCTGCCAAATGCAAATGATCTTCCCATGACCCACCAAAATCGATTATACAAGCCCGCAATAAATCTTCTAGAATTCTATTCACCCGCTCAGTTTGGCCATCTGTTTGAGGGTGATAAGCGGTGCTCATATTCAGTTTCGTTCCCAATTCTGTCTGGAAAGCCTCCCAGAATTTGCTAGTAAATAGGGGATCTCTATCACTGACTATGCTGATGGGAATTCCATGCAGCTTAACAATTTCTTTGAAGTATATATGCGCTAGACTTTGAGCGGTTCTATTGGATCTGACAGGTATAAAATGGGCAGTCTTCGTGAAGCGATCTACGATTACCCAAATGTTGTCATTACCTTTCTTGGTTCGCGGCGAACCATCTATGAAATCCATGGAAATCTGTTCCCATTTCCAACCTGGGACTTCCAACGGTTGCAACAGTCCAGCTAGTTTCTGTTGGTCACTCTTGACCAGTTGACAAGTAGGACATCTGCTAACATACAAAGAAATATCCCTTTTCATTTCCTTCCACCAGAAAGTGCGTTTGATATCGTTGTACATTTTACTCACCCTAGGATGGATGCAAAATTTGGATTTATGGCATTCATCTAGCACTTCTCTTTTGAGCTCGGGGATGTCGGGAACACATATTCTTCTATTCAGCCTCAGAACTCCCTCACTATCCACTTGGAAACTGCAGCCTTCGCCCCTTTGAATCCTTTTTACCATCTCTTTCACAAAATTGTCACTTTTCTGAAGAACAGATATTCTATCAATCAATCCAGGTGTAATTATAAGATTGGCAATGATTGCGGTTTTTCTACTAAGCGCATCCGCTACAACGTTAGCCTTCCCCGGCGTATACAGGATATCAAGATCATACACTGCAAGAAATTCTAGTCAACGCTGCTGTCTCAGATTCAGATCTTTCTGGGTATATAAATACTTCAACGATTGATGATCTGTGTGCAGTATAAATTTCTCGCCCAATAAATAATGCCTCCAGATTTTCAAGGCAAAAACGATGGCTAGCAACTCAAGATCATGAGTCACATAATTTTTCTCATGCGGTTTCAGTTGGCGGCTTGCATAAGCGACTACTTGGCCTCTCTGCATTAACACTGCACCAAGACCTCTAATAGAAGCATCTGTCCAAACCGTTAAATCCTGATTGCCATCAATAATAGTTAACACTGGAGCAGTGGTTAGTTTTGGTTTCAATTCCTGGAAAGCTTCTTCACAGTCGGAAGTCCACTTAAACTTCTCATGCTTCTTTGTGAGCTTCGTTAACGGACCGGATATCTTCGAAAAATCCTTAACAAACTTTCGATAATAACTAGCCAACCCCATAAAACTTCTAACTTCCGTGGGAGTAGTGGGTTGTTTCCAGTCTTGAATCGCTGTTATTTTGGTTGGGTCAACAGAAATTCCTTTCTCTGACACGACATAGCCAAGAAATTTGACTTCTTCTTGCCAGAAGACACATTTAGAGAATTTGGCTTTGAAGACGTTCTTTCTTAGAATCTCCAATACTTGTTCGAAGTGTTTTTCATGCTCGGGTTTTGATTTGGAGTAGATTAAAATATCATCGATAAATACGAGGATAAATTTATTCAGAACTCCCCTGAACACTCTATTCATTAGATCGACAAAGTATGCTGGAGCGTTGCATAGGCCAAACGGCATTACTAACCATTCATAAAATATGTCTGGACCTCTGAAAGCTATCAAAGGAACACACTCTTCTGCTATTCTCAATTGATGAAAACCTGTAGCTAGGTCCATTCGGAAAAATACTTTCGCCCCATTCAATTGGTCTACCAAATCATCGATGCGGGGTAATGGATATTTATTTTTAAGCGTCTGTTTGTTGAGGTCTCGGTAATCAACATATAATCGAAGAGTACCGTCTGACTTTGGGACAAACACGACAGCTGCACCCCAATTAGAAAAACTAGGTCTGATTAGACCCATCCATAACAGTTGACGAGTTTGATCGCCTAATTCTTCTTTTTCTTTCGGAGTCATTCTGCGAATTGGATGTACCACTGGTCTGGCATTGGGAATTAGATCGATTCGGAATTCTATTTCTCTTTGCGGAGGTAAGTTTTCAACTTCTTCAAACACATCCGCGTAGTTCCTAACAATCGGAATCTTTTCTACGGAAGTGGGGATAAGTTCTAATGCCGACCAAAATTCTTCTCTATTCGGATTCGAACCATGACAGGGTATATATATATGTCCAAGCTCCGTTCGGATTTTAACGATTCTTTCTGCACAATTTACCTCGGCTTCGTATTTCGTTAACCATTCTAACCCAAGGATAACGTCGAATTCGGGAAAATCCATAACAATCAAATTAATGGGAAATTTGTAGAAAGAATAAGAGATTGGCACTCTACAACATGTACTGAGAGTAATAGGACCCCCTATCGGGTTATGTACTTCAACCGATTCTTTAAGCTTTCGCTGTTTTAACTTTAATTTGTGCATCGTGTGTCTAGCAATAAAACTACGCGATGCACCTATGTCAAACAATACAGAAACGAGAATATTTTAAATTGCGAGGGTACCTCCCAAAACATCAGGTTTACCTTCTCCATCGGAAGCAGCTGGCGGGCTCGACCCGTCATAGACGTGAGCTACTGTAGCTTTCTTCAGCAAAGGACATTCTTTGACCAGATGATCGGTCTTGCGACAGTTGAAGCACGAGCGAGGGTTCTGGGAGCCTTGGCTCGAGCCTTGAGAGTTTGTCTTCTGCCTCTTCGGAGCTGTGCAGACGTTTGAGTAGTGCCCCGACTTACCACAGTTAAAGCAATTTCCTCTTGGCGGCTTGCCAGTCTGAGGTTTTGAAGATGCTGCTTGGCTTGACTCGCCTTGATTTACAGCGGGCTTGCACTTGTTTCCGGCTTGGCTTCTAGCGCGATCCTGATCCAGATGCCTTTGATCAAGGTCTTCGTAGTTGCATGTCATTTCCACCAGTTCGTTGAATTCCAGCTTGACATGGGCCATGGCTCTATCATGATATTTTCGTCTTAGCCCAAGGATAAACCTCTTATTTTAGGATTTCGCAGTGGCGATGAGCTCCGGAGCATAGGGCGACAACAGTGTAAATTTATTCAGATAATCTTACACGGAAAGATCCCCCTGCTGGAGATTGGCGAAGTCATCGTGCATTCTTTCTAGAGCTTGTTCTAGGACATATTTCTCCTTAAAGAGTTCTTTAAATCCATCCCATGTTCTTCCAGCTTCTCTATTCCCGGCGGTAAGAGATTCCCACCATAGTTCAGCTTGTTCCTGCATAAGCCAGGCGCCCATAATAGCTTTGTCTTCGTCTCCAAGCCTTAGGCCTTCAAGAATTTTCTCGCATGTTTTGAGCCATGCAAGGGCCTCTATTACGGTGCCAGTACCCGAGAAGGTCTTGCCTCCTAAGTTTTTATATCTCTTGGCTACGCGGTCTAGCTCGAAGTATTGAGCTGCCGGAGGTTGTATCAAAGGTCCTTCTTGAGCTGGGATTTCTCCCCTTCCTCGGCCTCGGCCGGCACGGCCTCCTCTAGCGGCGGCTGCTCTGGTAGCCATTTTTCAAATTCCGTATAAGCAACGGAAAAGTCAGCTAACAAAAATAATAGTCTATTGCATAGTTAAGCAAAAAAATTTACGGAAAGATAACGATGGACTGATAAATTGTTTTTGCTATTCTGCTCGGCTCATTCTAGGACTTTACTAGTCCTATCTATAATGAGCGACTCGCCTTAGAATACTACTGATTCTATTTTGACGAAGTGTTTAATGTGTTAGACTCCAGAACTAAGATTAACCAAAGCTCTGATACCAGCTGTGACGATCCCAAAACCCCGTGACACGGTGTTAAGGATAATCATTGGAATATAACACATTAATCATCATTAGCAGATCATAGATAATAGTAAAAACAGAAAATAGAATAATTTACACACATATGACAGCGGAATCATATAGATATCATCACATCAGAGATGCACAGTACAGGATACAACTTAGTACATAATGATACATAGTTAGTCACCATCGCCTGAGGCGGAATCATACATAAAGAGTACTCAAAATAAATATCAATCTACATCGCCAATGGAGGAATCATAATATAGATACAATAATGGCGGAGAAAATCCAAGTCAGCACGGTGTAGTCAAGCCTCGCCATGAGCCAAAAGGTGCGTCAGAAACCTGTAACTAGGCTGCCCATGTGAAAATGAGGGCACCCGAGTTTGCAAGGTGAAACAAACTACGAGTCAGTCATGGGATTGGTATGAGAAATCTACTCAACTTATTAACAACAATAATAAGGCAAATCAAAGGACCACGCCACTTTCGCGGAACGGGTTTACTCCAATGAGTGCTAGTGCATGAAATAAAGTAAATGATTAAATCATCGCAATGCTTTTTATAAAATGAAGCCATTATAAGACTCAGGTCCCATCACACAATGCAACGCAAGCCGGAGGATAGAGTTTTTACCTTATAATGGCCAAAAATGCTTCATACGAATAAAACAAAAGTGCTTGATATTATTACTAGTGTATATATGTTTCAAAAGCGATTTCAATCATAAATATCAATCATAGGCGGCATAAATGACCCATACCACTATGTCGCCATACTAGTAATACAATCACGTCCGCATATTTCGTATTGGAAATTGGGTTCCTTCATGAGTCGAGGCAAGGGGCAAGCTCCTCTCCGATTCGAGACACTCTAGCAAATGTCCCTGGACCGCACACATCAATCCCCTGGATCCTCCAAGGCCGGTCCTCTCTTACTTTTGAGGATTAATTATTCCTGAACACACGTTTCCCGGTCCTTACAGACCTATAATCGAGGCGCCTCGTATTCCAACAGCCACACAGGTGAAAAATAGATATAAATGTCAGGGCTGGGAGGTCACTGACACCACCATAGCTAGAAAGAAACGTCGTGCACTCCTTGGGTCCTTCTCCCGTTTTTGACTCATACCGGGGTGTGAGGCTCGCGAATTCATGTTATACACAAAGCTACGTCACACAGACCATGCTTTGATCATTAACCACAAGACTTTGCTTTGCAACAGAAGCCTTGATCATATGCCACTTAGGCGTGCCACACAGGCAATCCACTCCATGCGACTGATTTCTGTCAATACATAACCTCTGGGTTCGTACGTCTCAGAGAAGGGCGTTAAGCAAGAGAATAAATTCTCCGCCGCCAAACAGATATATATATTTAACAGAGATCAATCAGCACAGAACAAAATCCAATGTCAGACACACAGTCCATTTACAAGTCCGTTCTGGGTCTGAACGAAACCGGAGGCACCAATTCCTCGCATATCCGTACAATCAACAGTATGTTTGGACGGCTACTACTTCAATTCCTTCATGGTAGCTACTCCAATCACGAGCATCAGTAGCGCCCATCCATCCAATGTGAAGATCGTCGGTCTTCAACCATCTTCGACTCTTCGACTTCTCAACGTCGATCGATTATTTGAAATGAGATAAACTCGGCCTTTTCAAATAACCCACGTATATTTAGATTTTCAAATCAATTAATCACATGGTTGGACTATTCAACATTCACATTTCAGTTATTTAGTTATAATTTTCGTGTCAAATACATTCAACCATCACATATCAAGCAAACACAACGAAATTGGTTCATTTCCACTCTATATCGTCTATAGTATTTTATAACGATATATCGCCATTTTTATTTAATTTAAAACGGCTATATTTAATTAAACGACGTTTCAGGTCGTGTCGATGCACTGGCGCTGCTTTTCACTAATTTTGTTTTACACATATCTGAAAATCTAACCGTTGGATCTTCACAAATTTTATATCATTAGGAAGGTCTTTTCAAAACGAATCCAACGGTTTCAGCTTTGGGAAAATCCGACGGTCGGATCTTCCACGCTAGCCTTTTGAAGTTACGATTTCAATTTATTAACTGCAGCGTCGTTATTCGATTTAATTTAATTGTATTTATATATATATATATATATATATATATATATAATCGTTTCTGGCGTTGTTTTTCTTCAGATTTGAATTAAACATTCCAGACAATCCAACCGTCGGATCTTCACAAAGTTGGTGCCGTTGGAAAGATATTTCCAAGGCGAACCCAACGGTTGCGGTTTCGGGAAAATCCAATGGTCGGATTTCCCGTACTAGTCGTTTGAAATCCCGGTTTCAAAACACGAACTGCACGACCATGTTTCGTTTTAATTTCATTTATATTTATATATTTATATAAATATAGTTCATTCAAAAATTCCTATATCGTTTCTACTTCAATTATTTCACTAACGCCTTCAAATTTCGGAAAAATTCGCCATAACCTCCTTTGTACGGGAGGGTCTGGGAAAATTCCCAAATAGCCACACGGGCGTCTCATATCAAAAAGAAAAAGAAAAAGCCAAGCGGCTAGCCAACAGGCTCATAAAATCATCACCCAAACAAAGCAGTAAATGTGTACCTATTTGTCGGGCACAAAATTTTATTTCTCTTCTCTAGCCCCTTTGCTTTAACCTGTTCAATAGATATGCATGTACATATACATAATTTCTATCACTCATCATTTTCCATTCAATTTCATATTTGATTCACTTTGGTTTAAAAACACCATTCATTCTAATGTTGCATGCATAGGCTAAAATCATATCATTAACTAATTAATGTATATTTCAACTCATGCACATTTATTTGAACAAGTGGCTATTTTTAACACTTCACATTTCCAAGATGATAATTTTGGCGAACCAAAAATAGATTTCAACACATGACTATTTTATTTAGTTCCTATGCATGTTAAAAATAATATTTCTTTCATAAATATTTATTTCAACGTCCGCATATCTCTAGCATATCACATATATGATAAAAATGATATTTTTACCATTTAAAATGTTTATTCGACAAATGGATGTTTTCAACACTTCATAGTTTCAATAAAAATGTAATTTTTATTGTTCGATCTTTTTATTCAACACATGAACTTTTCCACTACACACACTTCTCAACACGTGAGCATTTCCACACATGGACATTTTATTTATGTTGTTCATATTAGAAAGATGGGATTTTTATTGTTGAAACTATTTATATAAGGCGAATATTTTTCATACTTCATATATATATAAAAATGTAATTTTTATTGTTAGAACACTACATTCATTCACAAATGAATTTAATTTTCACACGTCACTTTTCAACACACAACCATTTCCACACATGGATATAGTTTCAACATATGGCTTTAATTTCAACGCATGAAAATAATTTCAACATATGAAAATAATTCTAACACACAAAGATTATTCAAAATTTCGGCAGCATAACGGCATGGTAGTTAAAACCGGCACCGTCCCTAGTACGGCTCCTCGCTCTACCTTAAAACCTCGCGGTTTTTGACAATGGGGATTCATGCATCTAATTCGCACGCAGGCGGCATGTTTATTTTTATTTCCACAAATATTTCCAATTCATTTCAATCACCAATGGGTATTTTTCAACCACAACCAAACAATGTCAACCACAAACAATTATTCAACCATTCGTATTTTTCATCCAATATTCCACACTACTTCACAACAATAAATATCGTCCATGGTTTGTGGACGAGGGGAGTATATATATATATAATTGCTATATTTCACTTGCATTTCAACACATATATCAATTATTCTATGCATGTAAAATTCATACTTCGCTTATATAGCTTACACTACGCATGTACATGTGGTATACGATACGTATGTAATTTATATTTCGCTAATATAAATTATACACGACATTTTCCATTCAATTTCAAGTTAATTTAGATTTCTCACATTGGTTTTCGGAGTGCTAAAAATCGATACGATGTCAGAAAAATCTGCGGCTTCTTCTATTGGGTAGAGAGCTTCCTTACGGTCCCGATGTTTCCTGTTTCATCGAATTTCGTCAACACACTAAAAAGATATGATTTTTCAAAGTGTAAAGATAAAAAAAACTCACCTTTCACGAAGGTTCAAAACTAGGTTTACGGTTTTCGCGAGAATCGGGGCACGAGGGGATGATCGACGGGTTGGACATGGAAGAGGGAAGAGAGGGCTTCCTGTCGGTGGTGGTTTGGTGGCGTTCGGTGGTCAGGATCGGCGGCGGCGGCGCTGGGAAGGTCGGAACTTTGGAGCTTCGATTCGGGCGGCACAGGCGACGAGGGGTGGAGGAAGTTGGTCGGATTTGAAGAGGGGACGGAGGCGCGTCGAGGGGTGGCGGTGGCGAAGGCTGTAGGTGGCGGTAGCGGCGGCGATCGAGGCTGGAAGGTTTGGAGCTCGGGTCGCCGTTCGTTCGAGGGTTTTTTTTTATATAATTATGAATCGAGAATTCTGATTGGCCGAGGACTATATTAAATTTTTAAATAGTGTTTTCTCAAACGAACTCCTTTTTAAACCCAACGACTGTCGCCCCTAGCTAAATACCCCCATTCCGGACACAATGGGATATGTTTCATTGGCCAATTCGACTGTTACAATCAGTTATTCTTCAAATTAAAATATAAAACATTTAATTTTTAACTCTGAACGTACATTTCAATTTGCCAGGGCCACAAACTGATTCGAAAAATTCCAGAAAAATAAATCTAGCTATGTTTTGACGCTACAGTTCCAACAAAACTAGTTTCGTCTAATTCTGAGGTCGTTTGAAAATTGGCCATTTTCTGGTTGATCCAATTTAACAGAAATTGACCAAACACATTTTCTTTTGCTACGCTCACATACTAGCTTCAAAAATTATGAAATTTGAAACCTAGCAATAGTTTGACATCCCGGACCCAACAAAAGTGGTTTCGTCGAATTCCGAGGTCGTATGCAAAATATCAATTTTCCAGGGCTATATATTCTATATGGCGACCATTCTGAAAATTCATTCGGCCATAACTTTTGATTCCCGTTATGAAACTTCGATTTTTCAGATTCATTAGAAAGGTATTGACTAACAGATTTAAATATTTTCGGTTTCGCCAAAATCCGTTATATCTTCCACCCTGCACAGTCAGTCAAAGTTGGGATTCAAATTTTCAAACTGACTCACTATTTCTAATTCACTATTTTATTGAAATATTCAATTTCAATTGTTCAAATTCTTTTGAAATCACCAATTTAAAAATTTTAAATTGGCTCGTATTTTCCGGGTTATTACACATATTTTGAAACAAGATATAAGAAAATAAGTAGACAGACTAAGTTAATAATCAGAGTTTGAACTGGAATTTTCTAATTAAAAAATGGAGGAAAGTTTGGAAATTTAAACTTTTAAAATTCAATTTTTGAATTTCATTATGTTAACATGACTATTTATGTATGTCGACATATATCAAAAAGACATATTGTTTTGACTTTTTGGTTTCATTATATTATCGATTTATACTTCTGGTTTAACTATTTTCTGGAATAATATTAATCCTAACAAACATGCAAAATTTATTATGATATTTATTATTATTATAATATTATTATTTTGAATTTCAAAATTCAATTTTCAAATTTGAATTTTAAATTTCAAGTTTGAATTTTAAAGTTTATATTTCAAATTCAAAACTAAAAAAACAAAACAAAGCAAACAAAGCATCCATTTAACCAAAAAGAATTTAAAAATTAATTAAGGTGTACCGGGTTTTCAGATCCATTTCTTCGATATTTTCTGAATTCTGAATTATGTGAAACACATATTGGAATCTCAGGTTTCTGGCTCTCCATCACTTGATGATGAATCTGAATCATATTTACATCTTCCAGAATATGACGATGAGATAATTGATTTAGTAGTTTAACCAACTTGACTCCAAAATTTTGAATTTTGAATGAATTGGACACTTCAACTACTATAAGCCCAAAAAGTCATATCCCTTCATAAACTCTTCTTTTCTTGAATGATGAATGATTATCTTGGTGTCTTTTGGCCAACAGTTATCAATGCTAACTTCTTTTCCTGCAAAACAACATACCTTTTCAAAGAATCAAGTGACTTTTCAAAATAACTACTTGTAATTTGAGATAATAACATCGTGATGATTCAGTGATATATCTATTTAAACTTTTCAAGAAATCATATCATGATAACTTGATTTTTCAATAAAATTGAATGCAGACACATCTAATACTAATGCAATACATGAACCAAAAATAGTGCAAAAATTTATTTCAAAATTTACTATTTAAAAGTTTTCAAAAATCAGATTATGAAATATCTGAAAGACCTTGATCTGATACCAATTGTTAGGGATTGCGGAATGGATCGTTAAGGCAAAACAAACACTAGAGGAGGTGAATAGTGTTTGTGAGAATCTAAACAAAATCTAAAATTTAAGTGAAGAACAGAATGAAACAAACACCACAAACATAATCACAGACATAGATTCATACACAGAAGCAAAATAAACAGAAATAAAAATGCAAAAAAGGAAAGAACACACCGTATTTTATATTGGTTCGGATTGCTCCTACGTCATGTCCCGCACAATGCTGGATTGCGCAGAATTTTATTACTACATCAATAGTCAAGTACAACCTCCTTGATTTCACGACTACAAGGGATAACATCGATTCCTACTTCCTTAATTTCATGGCTACAAGAAAAAACACCGATTCCTACTTCCTTGATTTCAGGGCTACAAGAAACACACCGATTCCTACTTTACTTAAACCAAACAATTACAAATAGCCCTATAACTCTTCAATAGCACTTGATTCAGAGAGAGATGAGAAGAGAGTGCAGAGAGAAGAAGTTTGATCAAAACGGAATTTAATTTGGCAGAGTATAAGTGTAGAAATCATAAAAATGATTAAGAATAATTATATAATGAAAGAGAGTGAAAGTAGAGAAGAAGATATGATTAAAAATTCGAATTCATGCACTTTTTATAGTGTGTGAAAGGTTGCAACGTTTCTGGAGTGTTACAAATGGTGAAAGGACACTTCCTTTCAAATTTAAATTTCTGACAGTTATATGTCGACATACTTATCATTTTTATTATTTTAAAGTATTTTAAATCAATATTTGAATTCTGGAAATTCCTGAAACAAAACTAGTTACTAAAACATTATTTTTCAAGTATAAAAACATAACAAAATATTAGTTAAACATATGATTAAAAACTTAATATATATGTGATATAAAAACTATATATAATTGTTATCCTGCCTTGTAGCCAGGCCACATAAGATCCGAGTGATCGTGACCGTATGTAGTAGAGATCAAGGTTCGTTCCTACTTGAGAGTTGGAAGATGGGTAGAAGAACAAACATGCAAAGAAACACCGAAGTCATCTTGTAGCCTAAGGTCGGATACAAATGGAAGCCTCCGGATCGGATCTGTACGTTGGGGATGAATGGAAACAACTCTGCGTCTTTACTTCAGCACTAGGTCAGATATATCTGAGGGGGGGGGATTCGGTTTGGATGGAATCATGGTCTCGGATCGGATAAGATAGATCATGAACCGGTTCGGATGGAAGAACGAAACTAAAGTCTCTTGGTCGCAACTCATCGGTTCAGACAGATCCTACCTTATCCGATGTCAGTTAATTAATGTAAACCGAGCAATATCCCACTATCTCCTATGTTGATGGATCAGATGCCACGTAACCCCAAGATGTTATCACGTATCCCCTGAAGAATTGGTCCACTACAATGCTACAAATCTGCTTTGCTTGCCACGTCATGGCCACGTTTCTTGCTACCTTAAGGGGTCCAACCCCTATATATACCCAACCGAAATGACGTACAAGGGGCTGCAACTTTGAAACTTGAATACACTGTCTCTCTTACTATTGCAGTATAATCTGGTCTGAAGTTCATCATTTTTCGAATGTAATTCACGAAGTACTGAGAAAAAATCATATGTATTTGAATGATGGAGTGATAGTAACTCATTGTATTGTGGTTGCCTAATGAATCAAGGAATCATAAAGTGGATGTAGGCTCATTAACGCCGAACCACTATAAATCTCGTGTGTCGATTACTTTTTCTATGCTTGTTGATTATCATTCTTGATTGTTATCTGTGAAATTTATTCAATTGGGTGTTAAGACAACTTTTTGGTCTAACAATAATATAATTATAAACATACATAATATAAACATATATATTGGAATTTGTAAAGAAATATTTATAAATTATATATAAACAGAAGGTTATACGAAAACTTAGAGTTTAAATAATCAAATATAAACTTAGTAAAACATATTTAATAAAACTATAAAAATAAGAATACTTATAAATTAGAAAATATATTTGAAATTTTAAGTTTGAAATTCTTGAAAGATCAAAAATTATTTTGAGAGAAGTTTGATGTAGCAACCCGAACTTTCCGGCCGGCCTAAACCGAACAAGAAGGCGGACTGTTTTGAGAACAAGACCAATCGGAACACAAACAGAAGAACATTTCATTGCTTATTACAACAATTACATCAGAGTACAAGAATATATCAGAGTATACATAAATATTACACATTGGAAATACAATATCATAGATTAAAATTACATTAGTAGCAGAAAAATAATACATAACACTACTAAAAGAGATACGTGGATACAAAGATTTCTGAATATAGCTCCAGCTGTAAATCCAAGATCCTGTGAATATAATATCTACAAAACTAAAACTACTAGTTGCCCATGTGGAAAATAGGAGCACCCAGAGTTTAGGTTAAAACATTAAACTCCAGGTCAGTCATGGGACTGGTATGAGAACTAAAACAGTTATTTAAAACTTTACTTTTAGAAATAAAGTAAATCAAGGGACCACGCCGTATAACACGGAACGGGTTTTCTCCCTAGAATACTAGTGCATAAAACAGTTTATAAATAGCACAATGCTTTTTTAAAAATGAAGCTATTATAAGACTCAGGTCCCATCACACAATGCAACACAAGCCGAAGGATAGAGTTTTACCTTATAATAGCCAAACATGCTTAATACGTTTAAAACAAAAATCATTTGATATTACTATAAGTGTATAGTGTCAAAATTAACTTCAAATATAAATGTATCAATCATAGACGGCATAGTACCTGTAACACCCCACCTCCGCCAGGGTGACTCTTGCAAGCACTCTGACTTTGGAGGGGCGTTTGAATCAGGTAAACATGCATAATGATATATCAAGGCAGAACAAGAACATATGTATATATGTAAACAGAGTAAATAACATAGATAAAACAACGGAAGGTTTCAAACCATTTCAAAACAAGTCTGGTACAACATAATGTTAACTTTCCAAATAAACAAGTCTAGATAAAACAACATCAACTGACAAACTGAAATACATAAGTGCTATCCCCAAAATAAGTGAGAACCATAGCTAGCTTCATGTCGAAACCGTACATGAGCTGAAATCCCACAAGCAAGCAATCCAAAATCCAAGCTAGGCTCCTGTATTCCCTCCCTGAGAACCTTGGGGGGGGGGAAACGGAAGAAAAGAGGCGAAAGAAAACAGGTCAGTCAAAAAGACTGAGTAAGCCCTACTACAATCAATGTAAACTGATAAAGTTAACTGGCATGACCAGCAGGGATGAACATAAGGATAACAACATACTACCAGGATGATTAACTAACAAGGTAGATAAAGGTGTCATCGCATAATCAGGATTAAGGTTTTGCACCACAGGTGTACTAGCAAACTAACATGACTGGAATAAACAAGTATTGATCCCTTGGCCCAAGCTTTGGCCCAATAACATGAAGTGACCCTCATACGAGGTCCAATAACATGAAGTGACCCTAACTCAAGGTCCAACCAAACGGTCTAGTCGATCGGCTCCCTATAAGCCTAACTCGTCAAGTGTCGGTGTCCATACGGCCCAAACATAATTGTAGTCAGACTGTGCCGGGTCTCCCGTCGGGTGTATCAAGCCCTAGGGTGGCAACCCCTGGACACCATAAACATGCGTGCACAGTCTCGATCTACTGGTACCCGTGCATGATTTCCCCGGCACCGGACTACGTGCACGACCATAGTCCGTCCGGAACTACACCGGCGTACCACTCTGCCGTCGCTTTTGGTCACTTACCTCCAGTACAGTAATTCATGCCCCACACCCTAGCCTAGACCCTAGGGCCATAATGATACGAACTTGGGATCACTGCTGGAGTGGGCCCCCATTGCTAGGATTTTTCTAGTGGGTTAAGTACGGTTTAACCCTCTTGCTAATCATGAATTAACTTGGTTAAGTGTAACGATGAGTTCACGACTTAACCCTGATTAATCTACCAAGCCCAAATTGGTTAAGTATTAAGTGGACCATGACTTAACCCTAATCACGAGGCATTAATTAATTTAATGCGCCTTAACCTCTCACATTAGACCTTGTTGTGGTTACTAGTTAAGCCGGGCGGGTCCGGGTAGCTTTACACCACAACTTGGTCTAACCTCGGGTTCAAGGTACAACATGGCCAACTTCTCACATTGGGTCCTATTGTTTGTAGCAACTAGTTAGGCCGGTCGGTTCCGGGTAGGTTTATGCTACAAGCTCAACCCAACCTCGAGTTGGTCACACTTATATTTTCTAAGTGTCATGTCCATCATGTTTCCAAAACACATTACAAGTTTTCAAGCAATTGGGTAGACCTAACTTAATAGGTAAATTCCCAATGGGTAGACCTAACTTAATAGGTAAATTCCCAAGCTTATGTTTTTATGTCTTTTAAGTTTACCCAACCCCAAACGCAATCCCATCGCTTACATATCGCCATAGCGCATAAAGGATAGAAAGAGGGAACTTGGCCTAATCACGACATAAAAGTGTTGAAGCCACAAGTTCAACATGGTGGCATATGAAATGTACATATGTTCATATACTTGCATATTACATTTTTAGGCCTCAAAAGCATGCATAAAACCAAACTTAGCATATTGGTGATACATGGTGATAAATGACATGTAAAAATTGCCATAAGTTCGCATTTAGCCTCACATGCAAGTTATCATAAGGGATATGATAACTTACATGTTGCCAAAATGCAACCTTTAGCATAAAGCTTGAAGCTTTATGTTCATAAACCCAAGATAAGCTTGCATAACATGATAGCATGAACAAAATGTTCAATCCAAACTTGCATAACATAACTTGCATATCATATGGCAACTTGCATATCAAACTTGCATAACATAACTTGCATATCATATGGCAACTTGCATTTCAAACTTTCATAACATAACTTGCATATCATATGGCAACTTGCATATCAAACTTGCATAACATAACTTGCATATCATATGGCAACTTGCATATCCAACTTGCATAACATAACTTGCATATCATATGGCAACTTGCATATCAAACTTGCATAACATAACATGCATATCATATGGCAACTTGCATATCCAACTTGCATAACATAACTTGCATATCATATGGCAGCTTGCATATCAAACTTGCATAACATAACTTGCATATCACAACATGACATACTTGCATATTACGACATGATAAACTTGCATATCATAGCATAGTAAATTTGCATATAAACTCGCATATCATACATTTAACTTTAAAGTTTGAGTATTAAAGTAGAATAGGGCTTACAATGCTTATGCGGACTCAAATGAGTATAGCAAATGTAAGAAAACCCTTATGCAACCAATTAAACCCAAAATGCAAGCTTTAACATAAAAACCCTTGAGCCAAAATGATCAAAACTCTTCCTTTATGATGCAAATATAGAAACTTGACTTGAATGAAAGCTAATGATGATCATACAAGCTTGAAAACACTTGTATGCATGGAAAATCTCATAGAAATTGATTTAGGAATTTTATGAAGAGAGTGGAGGCCATGAGAGGATTGATTTTGCCATAGTTTAGTTACTAGAATGAATAATGATGATTTAGGGTTAGGTTAGGGCCTTATTTATAGAGATTAGGACTAGTTCTAGCCTTAGGATTAAACCCTAGTTCCAATCTCAGCCCTCAAAACCGAATCTGGCCCCCAAGCTCAACACAAACCCAAAATGGTGCTCCAGGCTAAACAGCCCGGCTGGACCAAGTCGACAGCCAAGTCGACAGGGCTGTCGACTTGGGTCCAACCAAGTCGACTCCCAAGTCGACATCGCTGTCGACTTGGGTGCTCTGGCGGGATTTTTCCCGCCTGGCCCAAACTGGCCCAATTTCCAATTTCAAACTTGAATTTGAAATCTGTTTTAACTTTGAAATTTTCAGAAAACTTCGTTGGGCCTTAATCGGGTCATACGGACTCCGATTTTCGAAAACTCGGACTCTATTTCGCGTATTTTTCCGAGAAGAACGCAATGGCATAGCCCATTTCCCTTGTTTCAGATTTTAGAATTAAATTCTGCCTCGATTTACATTATAACAGGTTATTGAAAATACGGGTTGTTACTTTCTCCCCTCCTTAAAGGATTTCATCCCCGAAATCTTCAAGTTAGGAAGAACGTATCCTACCATCCAATCATCCATCTACTCAAAACATCATCCACGAGCAATCATTGTCCTTGCAAGATTCTAAATGTTGTATGAACATATGCAAAGGTGTGTGTATATGTACTTATCTAATGCAAATATCATCAATGCAAATTATGTTAGTGAAATGAATCCATATGTATGCAATTCCTAACATAATGTATAACATCTATATGTGTGCACATAACATACATCCATATGCAACATCCATGTGATAACACAAAAAATTTCATCCATGAATAAGCATAAACACTCATGCATATGCAATATGAGGAGTGTGTGAGCCGATCTAGTGCCTAACGTGTATAATGCATCCACGAGTAACCACTTGCAACCACTTGCAACCATCAAGCATAACATGTTTCAAACACATGTTTCATCCAAAGTGTTTCTACCTAAGGTTCTCATGACAAGATTAACACGATATACTAGATAATCCAGACAAACATGGATAGCAAAAGATATGCTACAAAGAGATCGGGAAGATAAGAAAGATATACTCCTTTTTGAATTACAAGAAATCCCTTCCTAAACCTGACATGTATTACTAGTCAATAAGTCGTACCTCCCGACAGAAATAGGACCGAAAATGGGATTGAGAGGATATACGTAAAAAGAAATCATGCGAGTAGTTCCACAGGAAAACAAGGATCAAGGATATGCTCTTAAAAAGAGATATGATGCGCGTATCCAGCCTTTAATCTTCTAAGTCACGTTTCCTTAAGCTTAACTCCACTGTGCTTTGACCGTCTTTTACTTCATGATTCCTTGGCTCCTTGCCTCTTATTTCCAAATATGAATTGGAACCCATTTCATTGTCGTCTCTCGTCTTCCCCTTTCACTTACTCTTCTATCATTCTTGGCTTAAACATAACCATGACCTTAGGATTTCATGCAAGCTCTCCAAAATTCACTAGTGAATCCTGGATCTCGTTTACTTACCATAAAGTATTCCACGCAGCAGAACTTTTCCCGAAAATACCAACCCATGTTGCCAATGAACCATCCGTCTGCGAATGATAGGTCGTGCTTAGATTCAGTTGCTTGCTCATGACTCCCCGTAGACTATCCCAAAACTGGCTAGTGAAGATTGAGTCATGGTTACTACTATCCTTTAGGGAACCTTGTGCAACCGCTTTATTTCTTGAAAGTAAACTGTCGCTAGCGATGATGCAGTCCTTTCGCTCTTTACCGGAGTGAAATGAGTACTCTTCGTGAGTCTACCTACATGCTCGTATTCCCTTTCTTGATCTAGGCAGTCCATACATGAAATCCTTCGTGACGCTTTTCCTACTTCCATTGCGGGGACTTCCAATGGATATAACAGCCCACAGGGCTTCTATGACTCGGCCTTTAACCTGTTGGAGCAACATGCACCTTGGGACAAACTCGGCCACCCCCTCGGGTGATGTGCATCTTCAAGAACCTTCTTTCTCTCATCGCGTCTTAGCCATCCCTTGTCATCTATAGCGAGGTGACTTAACATCTCGCCTCGAATCACTTGTTCTTGATCTCGACTAACTGCGGGTCTTCTTTCTGTGTAGTCCCTACTTGATCCAGAAGGGTAGGTCTAAACTCAAGGGACGCTAACTAACTAATTAAACTGAGAGAACTTCTTACTTCAATTGTCCTCGTCGGAGCTTTCCGGTCCTGAAACGCGATCATTCTAGCGGGATCCACCACTAAGCCTTGCTTAGAAAATATGTGCCCAAGAAATCTAACTTTCCTTCTCCAAAAATGACACTTGGAGAACTTAGCCTTCAACTGATGCGCTCTAAGCGTATCCATCACCTCCACGAGATGCCTTGCGTGCTCTTCCTCATCCTTTGAGAAGATCAGAATATCATCTACGAAGACTACTACAAACTCGTTCAGGAACTCCCTAGACACCCTACTTACCAAGTCCACGAAGTAGGCGGGTGCATTAGCCAAACTGAATGGCATGACCAGCCATTCTAAGAATCCATCTGGAGTTCTGAACGCAGTCTTGTCTATACTATCCTCAGCTACTTTGAGCTGGTGGAACAGATGTTCCTACAAGTTGATCGAACAAATCATCAATTCTTGGCAATGGTTGTCTATTCTTCTTGTTCTACCCACGATAATCAACACACGGGCGAAGCGAACTGTCCACATTAGTAGCGAATACTACTAGAGCACCTTCCTCGGAAATGCTTCATCGAATGAAGTCCTTCTCAAGCAACTCCTTCACTTGCTTACTTAGCTCCCGTCTCACGGGACCATGTGCCTTACCGGCCACAAAACTATCTTGGCATTATCGACCAGATAAATGCGGAAATCTATCTCTCGTTTAGGGGTAACCCCCTTCACTTCACCCAAGATATCAGGATATTCTCGGACCACCCTCACCGATTGCAAACTATCGATAGACGAGTTGAGGGATTCAAGATAACACAACATGACGGGACTCATAGGGTTACTAGAAATTTTTAGGGTATTACCGAGGCAAGCCATGAGCCTCACAACCCTATGCTCAAAAATCAAGGATGGCTCCAAAACTGGACAACCAATCCATGCCCAAAATCAACCCATACCCCATGAAACCGAGAATATAAGCATCACACGAGAACTCTATACCCAAGATAGAGATTTTCAAATCCACGTAGATAATAGACAAATGGGCGGAACCCCCCAATTGGATTTGAAACACACACGGGATCATAAACTAGACTAGTACTTAGGTGCAAACTTTCAACTAGATCAGATGAAATAAACTATGCGATGCACCAAAATCAAACAAGGTACGAACAGAAAAATCAGAAATATATACAAGGCTCTCAACAGGGATACTACCTCGATCGGGAACTGGAGCGGTACTGAGAGCATGAACTTGCCCTCCTGAAGGTCCAGCACGCTGAGTCTGACCCTGGCCTTGCCCTCGCTTCTTCGGGCAATCCTTACTGAAATGTCCAGTCTCACCGCAGAAAAAGCATTCACCATTCTTCCTTTTCCTCTTCTTACAATCCTTGATAAGATGCCCAGCTGAACCGCAATAATGGCACTTCCCCTTGTTGTTCTTGCCCTTGTTGTTGTTCCCCTTGTTGCCTTGACTCTTGTTCTTGTTCTGATTGCCTTGACTGCCCTGACCACTTGGATTACCCTGATTTCCTTTTCCCTGGGAATCAGTATTCTTAGCTTGAGTATCATTTTTCTTGACATCTCCCTGAAGTAACGCCATATCAACCAAGCTCTCAAACGTGGCCCCATGGGGAATATGTGACATAGCCAATCCCTGCAACGGCTCATTCAATCCTCTAGCAAAACGAAGAGCCTTCTTCTGAGGAGTATTCACCATATCCAAGCCAAAACGAGCTAACTGATTGAACTTGTTCACATATTCTTTGACAGACATATCTCCTTGTTTCAATGTTATGAACCTCTCCATTTGCAGATTCTCCTCAGCAGAAGATAGAAACTTAAGCATGAACCTTGCCCTGAAATCGGCCCAAGTCTCAACAGGCCTAGTACCATTGGTGACTTCCCACCAATAAGCGGCTTCATCCTTCATAAGCCAAACTGCCAACAAGATCTTCCTCTGATCGTCTAACCCAAAGGTAGCAAATAAATCCTCGGTCTCTTTCAACCAATTTCTGGCCTCTACAAAAGTCTCAGTGCCTTGGAAATTCTTGCCACCCATTGCTTTGAAATCCTTGCAAGTCTTTGCGAAGTCAGCCTGAGGATGCTGAGGGGGAGGAGGAAGAGGAACCTCAGCGACAGGAGGAGGAGGAACATTAGCGACAGGAGGAGGAATATTAACTTCTGGAGGAGGAGGAGGAGGGACATCTGCGGGGCCGGCTTCGGTCGCCCTAGCCTCCAAAAGTCTCCTATACCAAACAGGTACGTGTACTCCCTCCGGAATAGCAAAGTTATCGGCCATACTGAAAAAGAAAAAGATAGATTCAGAATGGAGAAAAAAACGAAGGGATTTTGCTAATGGCTTTTTGGGGAATAGCCTTTACAATAAACTAGACTTTTCTTTGGAAAATACTTTATACTTGGTTTTGAAAATAGTTTTCCAAAAGTTTTCTAAAAACCTTTTTGTTCCTTCTCGTAAACCATATGCTCTGATACCAAATGTAACACCCCACCTCCGCCAGGGTGACTCTTGCAAGCACTCTGACTTTGGAGGGGCGTTTGAATCAGGTAAACATGCATAATGATATATCAAGGCAGAACAAGAACATATGTATATATGTAAACAGAGTAAATAACATAGATAAAACAGCGGAAGGTTTCAAACCATTTCAAAACAAGTCTGGTACAACATAATGTTAACTTTCCAAATAAACAAGTCTAGATAAAACAACATCAACTGACAAACTGAAATACATAAGTGCTATCCCCAAAATAAGTGAGAACCATAGCTAGCTTCATGTCGAAACCGTACATGAGCTGAAATCCCACAAGCAAGCAATCCAAAATCCAAGCTAGGCTCCTGTATTCCCTCCCTGAGAACCTGGGGGGGAAACGGAAGAAAAGAGGCGAAAGAAAACAGGTCAGTCAAAAAGACTGAGTAAGCCCTACTACAATCAATGTAAACTGATAAAGTTAACTGGCATGAGCAGTAGGGATGAACATAAGGATAACAACATACTAGCAGGATGATTAACTAACAAGGTAGATAAAGGTGTCATCGCATAATCAGGATTAAGGTTTTGCACCACAGGTGTACTAGCAAACTAACATGACTGGAATAAACAAGTATTGATCCCTTGGCCCAAGCTTTGGCCCAATAACATGAAGTGACCCTCATACGAGGTCCAATAACATGAAGTGACCCTAACTCAAGTTCCAACCAAATGGTCTAGTCGATCGGCTCCCTATAAGCCTAACTCGTCAAGTGTCGGTGTCCATACGGCCCAAACAAAATTGTAGTCAGACTGTGCCGGGTCTCCCGTCGGGTGTATCAAGCCCTAGGTTGGCAACCCCTGGACACCATAAACATGCGTGCACAGTCTCGATCTACTGGTACCCGTGCAAGATTTCCCCGGCTCCGGACTACGTGCACGACCATAGTCCGTCCGGAACTACACCGGCGTACCACTCTGCCGTCGCTTTTGGTCACTTACCTCCAGTTCAGTAATTCGTGCCCCACACCCTAGCCTAGACCCTAGGGCCATAATGATACGAACTTGGGATCACTGCTGGAGTGGGCCCCCATTGCTAGGATTTTTCTAGTGGGTTAAGTATGGTTTAACCCTCTTGCTAATCATGAATTAACTTGGTTAAGTGTAACGATGAGTTCACGACTTAACCCTGATTAATCTACCAAGCCCAAATTGGTTAAGTATTAAGTGGACCATGACTTAACCCTAATCACGAGGCATTAATTAATTTAATGCGCCTTAACCTCTCACATTAGACCTTGTTGTGGTTACTAGTTAAGCCGGGCGGGTCCGGGTAGCTTTACACCACAACTTGGTCTAACCTCGGGTTCAAGGTACAACATGGCCAACTTCTCACATTGGGTCCTATTGTTTGTAGCAACTAGTTAGGCCGGTCGATTCCGGGTAGGTTTATGCTACAAGCTCAACCCAACCTCGAGTTGGTCACACTTATATTTTCTAAGTGTCATGTCCATCATGTTTCCAAAACACATTACAAGTTTTCAAGCAATTGGGTAGACCTAACTTAATAGGTAAATTCCCAATGGGTAGACCTAAATTAATAGGTAAATTCCCAAGCTTATGTTTTTATGTCTTTTAAGTTTACCCAACCCCAAACGCAATCCCATCGCTTACATATCGCCATAGCGCATAAAGGATAGAAAGAGGGAACTTGGCCTAATCACGACATAAAAGTGTTGAAGCCACAAGTTCAACATGGTGGCATATGAAATGTACATATGTTCATATACTTGCATATTACATTTTTAGGCCTCAAAAGCATGCATAAAACCAAACTTAGCATATTGGTGATACATGGTGATAAATGACATGTAAAAATGGCCATAAGTTCGCATTTAGCCTCACATGCAAGTTATCATAAGGGATATGATAACTTACATGTTGCCAAAATGCAACCTTTAGCATAAAGCTTGAAGCTTTATGTTCATAAACCCAAGATAAGCTTGCATAACATGATAGCATGAACAAAATGTTCAACCCAAACTTGCATAACATAACTTGCATATCGTATGGCAACTTGCATATCAAACTTGCATAACATAACTTGCATATCATATGGCAACTTGCATATCAAACTTGCATAACATAACTTGCATATCATATGGCAACTTGCATATCAAACTTGCATAACATCACTTGCATATCATATGGCAACTTGCATATCCAATTTGCATAACATAACTTGCATATCATATGGCAACTTGCATATCAAACTTGCATAACATAACTTGCATATCATATGGCAACTTGCATATCCAACTTGCATAACATAACTTGCATATCATATGGCAACTTGCATATCAAACTTGCATAACATAACTTGCATATCACAACATGACATACTTGCATATTACGACATGATAAACTTGCATATCATAGCATAGTAAATTTGCATATAAACTCGCATATCATACATTTAACTTTAAAGTTTAAGTATGAAAGTAGAATAGGGCTTACAATGCTTATGCGAACTCAAATGAGTATAGCAAATGTAAGAAAACCCTTATGCAACCAATTAAACCCAAAATGCAAGCTTTAACATAAAAACCCTTGAGCCAAAATGATCAAAACTCTTCCTTTATGATGCAAATATAGAAACTTGACTTGAATGCAAGCTAATGATGATCATACAAGCTTGAAAACACTTGTATGCATGGAAAATCTCATAGAAATTGATTTAGGAATTTTATGAAGAGAGTGGAGGCCATGAGAGGATTGATTTTGCCATAGTTTAGTTACTAGAATGAATAATGATGATTTAGGGTTAGGTTAGAGCCTTATTTTTAGAGATTAGGACTAGTTCTAGCCTTAGGATTAAACCCTAGTTCCAATCTCAGCCCTCAAAACCGAATCTGGCCCCCAAGCTCAACACAAACCCAAAATGGTGCACCAGGCTAAACAGCCCGGCTGGACCAAGTCGACAGCCAAGTCGACAGGGCTGTCGACTTGGGTCCAACCAAGTCGACTCCCAAGTCGACAGGGCTGTCGACTTGGGTGCTCTGGCGGGATTTTTCCCGCCTGGCCCAAACTGGCCCAATTTCCAATTTCAAACTTGAATTTGAAATCTGTTTTTACTTTGAAATTTTCAGAAAAATTCGTTGGGCCTTAATCGGGTCATACGGACTCCGATTTTCGAAAACTCGGACTCTATTTCGCGTATTTTTCCGAGACGAACGCAATGGCATAGCCCGTTTCCCTTGATTCAGATTTTAGAATTAAATTCTGCCTCGATTTACATTATAACAGGTTATTGAAAATACGGGTTGTTACAGTACCCCATCCTACTATGCCGCCATTAGTTCTGCAATTAAAATTGAAATGTCACGTATTGGAAATTGGATTTCCGTTATGAGTCTAGGCAAGGGATGTACTCCTCACCGGCTTCGAGACACTCTAGAAAATGCCTCAGGGTTCCCCGCAGTGAATCCTTGGATCCTCCAAGGCCGGTCCACACTTACGTTAGTGGATTAGTATTCCTGAACACACGTTTCCCGGTCCTATCAGACCAATCCATAGACCCCGTAGTGACCGATATAACCGAGGCGCCTCGTATCCATCAACCACATAGGTAAAAATAAATAAATGTCTAGGCTCCATACCATGACACCACCCATAGCTAGAAAGAAATTTCAAGCACTCCTTGGGTCCCTTATCCCGTTTTTGACACATACCGAGGTGTGAGGGTCGCGAATTAACACTATACACAAAGCTATGCTATTTAAAGCCATGCTTTGATCATCAACCACAAGAATCTGCTTTTCAACAAAAGCCTTGCTCATTTGCATCTCAGCATGCCACACTTACAATTCACGCCATGCGACTGATGTCTATCGATATATAACCTCTAAGCTTGTACGTCTCAAAAAAGTGTGTTAAGAAAGAGAATAAATTCTCCGCCACCAAACATATATATATTTAATAGAAATCGATCAACATAGAAAAAATCCAATGTTAGACACTCATCCATTTACAAGTCCATTCTGGGTATGAACAAAACCGGAGGCACATTATTACTCGTCCCATATGTCCGATACATGAGAGAGGTCCTCGCATATCCGGTCGATCTCCAAGTATGTCTGGATGATCACCACTTATTACCTTGTCTTGGGTGTACAACCCAATCAAGACATCGGTAATCATCCAAACGATGTGAAGAACTCCGGTCTTCAACCACCGTCTCCATCGTCGACTTATCGTCGAATCTATTATTCAGAATGGGTATAAACCCGTTCTTTCCAAATAATTCACGTATCTTATAATCATGTGCTGGACAAACACGACATACGCCTCATTCCAATCCAGAATGTTCTTTCATTCAAATATTCATATCTTTTGGGAAATGTTCCCTTTAATTTTATCAAATATAAATTCTTTTAAATTTATACTTTAATCTTCCTTTGGATATCAACTTTAAACCAAATTAAGGTTTATCAACTAGTCGGGATTATTGAGCCTTACCGAAGTAATCATTTGTTTAATTTCCTAATCCCAACCTATTCATCCCATGGAGCAAAACTAGTAATACTCCATATCTAATACCATGGTCTTATCGGTAAATTTAATTACCGTTTCACGTTCAAATCTAATTAAAGATTTAACTATCGTCTAGAGTAAAAACTGGTGATATTCCATCCTCTATCATTTCCCAAATTTGATAATTAAAATTATCCCATTCACATTTCAATATAATTAAAGATTCATTAAACATCCACTTAGTTTAAATCTTCCAACAACCATTTTAATGATTATTTTACTTTGGGAAATCGAACATGCCGCATCGACAATCTACACTGTACCATTGATTTCTGTTGAATATAACCTCTAAGCTTGTACGTCTCAGAAAAGGGTGTTAAGCAAGAGAATAAATTCTCTACCACCAAAAAGATATATATTTAGAAGAGATCAACAATACGGTTTGAAATACAATGTTAGACATGCAATCCTGTCTTTAACTGGATTAAAGAACTAATGTCGTTTAAAACACAGTTAACGATAAACCCAAAATCACATTTCATTAACCATGGAATCTTCATGGTAAACAGATCAATACATACTCGATATCAATTTCCGTATCCGACTAATAATATAAATGGAATAATGACAAAGCCTTTTAAATTCCATATATATTAACAGTCTTCCTCCACAAAATCTCACTTCGATTATTACCAAATCGAATTCCATTCCATTCCAATTTATTTTATTAAATTGGAAAACTTTACTTTGGAAAATTTCCATTAAATCTTAATAAAAAGATTTATAAATTCCAAATCACATTTCACTGTTAATCGGGTTAAAGAATAAATGTCGTTACAAACACCGTTCACAATAAACCCAATTCATATTCAATTTTATTCCAATTACTAAATATAACTAGAAACTCTAATAATCTTTATTAAAAGATTTATTCTTTTCACACGGGGTTTAAGAACAGTGTTACTGAAGACACCATTCACGACAAACCCAAAATCCAATTTAATATTAAATACAAAGCTCTAAACAGAAATTATATCGGCTTATATTCGATATCAAATTCTGAAACCAACACATACTGTATGGGGAATAACGATGTATATATCTATCTTCCAAATTCCTCCACAATATCCGCATAGTCACGGAATCCAATATCAAAACATCCCGAAGAGGATTTCTATTCGAATCCATTCCAATTTATAGATTGGAAATTTTTGGTTATATTAAAACCCTTTACATAAATCCAATTTATTTAGTTAAAAATTATTGGATTTCAAATCTAGTTAATAACTAGTTCATTTTGATGAAAATATATTTTTATCTTTACAAACATGGAATTTTTTGTTCAAATTCTTTCCAAATCATTTATTATGATTTTACACAAATAATTAATATTTTTAATAATTTTATTAAGGCGCTTTCAGTCGATTTCCATAAACGATCATCGAACTACATTTACAGCGACCTTTTGCAAATTTGATTTGGACATAATTCCAAATCCAACCATTAGATTTCAAATCTCTATATTCATTGGAAAGCTCGATCCGATATGAACCCAACGGTTCTGGTTTTATGAGAATCCGACGGTCGGATCTCCCGTAATATTAATTCGAAGTCAATGGTCGAAATTCGTGAACGGTTGCAGCGCGGCGCGTTCTATTCAAACCATTTATATATATATAATATATTTCATTCAAAACGTATTTTACAAATTCATTTTAAAATGATTCCCAATTCCATTTCAATTTTAAATCAAAATTGAATACTCCTTATCATTATAATATTTAAATGATAATATTTTCAAAATATCAGATTTTGAAATAATTTCCTTTTCTATATTTTAAAATCATATTTTAATCATTTATGAAATATTATTTTAAAATATTTGTTACTTTATTATATTCGTTATTATAAAATATTCGTTCTTTCTGAATAGGAATCAGACTCAGTCAATTACCATATAATTTATTTGTATGGATTTCATACAACACACATACACAAAAACAATGATAAATAATAATCCGTTATTCAGAGTGCATTACACAACTGCATAAGCATTAATTATAAATAATTAACGCTTACAACAGTTTGTCAACCAATCGATTGACATACAACTAAACAATTGGGATTGATGTATGTTCAATATCATCACAATACCCGTGTGGGGTTTCAACCAACAAATATTGAGTATTATTTGTGCAGTTGGGCGATGTATAAAATTTATTGTCCCAATCAATATCAGTTAAATGGGTGTACAAAAACAAATCGTCTGATTTGTAAATGAATATTTATTTTCAATTCAGGAGAATTTTATGCCATTCATATATACGTTAAAAATTATATTTTTAACGATAAAATATTTATTTCAACACATGAGCATTTTATATAATTCATACATTCAATAAAAATGATATTTTTATTATTCATACATTTTATTCAAAACAGAATTTTCTACACAGTTCATATACACCTTAGAAATTGTATTTTTAATGAATAAATATTTCACAAAATTTCGGCATTATAATGGCGCGATATTAAAACCGGAGTAATGTCTAGCATTACCCCTCTCCTAATACTGGCTCGCGGCATACACAATAGTCAATCACATTCAATACACCACAGTACAATCAATTTTCAACACAACCAAATTTCCACAATACAACTCAAACAAATAATCATGGTTTGTACAATAAATAGTGTCGGGGGATTCTAAGCCCCGTTTGCAGCCTATTATATATTTAACTATAAAATAATTAGAGTTAGAAGGAGTTCTCACTTTGGGATCCACTCCACCATTATTTTCTAATGCTCTGAATTGCTGGTCTAATCCCAGAATTTGCAAACAAGCTCCAATCTTCACGCCGTCTTCTATTCTAGCTTAAACGCGCCATTCCGGACAAGTTTCGCCTAGTGGCCTTTCTTCCAAAATTGGTCCATTTCGGCAGAAATCGCGAATAGACAGTATTTGGGCAGCAGATTTTGGATGCATTTTCTGAACAACTACGGAATCCAAAATGTGACTTCCATATACTCAAATCGACGAGAGTATCGTGATCTTCGACTTTGGCACTGTGGAGTTTTGGCCATAGAGGCTCGGTTTGGGAGATATTGGCTAAAACAGTTTAGAGTGTTATTTGCAAATACAAAAAATAATAAAATTTGGATTTTTAAGTGGAGGGGGCCCACAGGCGGCTGTTGATGGTTGGAGGAGAGTCGCAGTGGGTGCTGAGGCGGCGGGGGCTGGTGCACTGAACGGCGGCGACGGATATAGGCCGGCGACGGCAAGGGTTTCAATTTGGGTTGTGGGGTTTCTTGAGAAAGAGAGAGAGGGAGAGAGAGAGGAGGAGGAGGTAGCGGCGGTAGGGCTGGAGGAGAGGCGATGGGTTTCAGTGTTTTATTTTCTTTTTTTTTTGAAACCGACGGGAGAGAGAAAGGGGTTGACTCCTTATATATTTTATTATTTTTAATTTCAATAAGTAACTTTTTTAATTCGAACTCCAAATCGAACTCACCGGTTGTTGCCCTTAACTAATTACCCGCATTTCAAACATAATGGAATATATTTCGTAAGCCAATTCGATTGTTTCGATTTGTTTTTCTTTAAAATAAAATATAAATCAATATATATTGAATTTGTACGTTCATTTTAATTTACCGGGACCACATACTGACTCAAAAAATTCCAAAATAATAAATCTAACTATGTTTTGACGATACGGTCCTAAAAAAAACTAATTTTGTTGTATTTGGAGGCCATTTAAAAAAATGGCCCTTTTCCAGTCGATTAAATTCAAACTAAATTGACTAAACATGTTTAAATTTACCACGCTCACATATTAATTCCAAAAATTATGGAAATTGGAATCTAGCAATAATTTAACATTCTGGATCCAACAAAAGTGATTTCGTCGAAAACGGAGGTGGTTTGCAAAATGGCTATTTTTAAGGGCTATATAATATATTAAAATATATATAAATTCTATAGCGACTGTTTTAAATTTTAAAATGGACATAACTTTCAATTTACATTATGAAATCTCAGTTTTTCACATTCGTTAGAAAGATATAATTAAACAAATTCAAATATTTCTTTTTTTATTGAAATACGATTTATTTTGAATCCTTCACATTCATTTGAAATTAGAAATCGAATTTTCAAACTACCACGCCATTTCAGGCTCGTTTTATAATTGAAATAAATATATATATTCTAACTTCTATTCGAATAAATTTTTAGTCGTTATTATTTAAAATAAACTATTTTAAATATTCAAAGTCCATTAAAATAGCTAAAATAAAAAATTTAAATTGGTTCTGAAAATCCGGGTTGTTACAATCTTCCCCACTTAAAATCTTTTTGTCCTCGAAAAGGAACGAAGCTGAAAGTTGTTTAACTAACCCACTCAACTTTCATTCTGGCTTTAATTCTTCAACTTTTCAGTTTCTAAGAATTTTCTAATTCTTCAAAAATTTGGCTAACACCCTAAATTTTCAAAAAAATTCACCATAACCTCCTTTGTACGGGTTGATATTTAAAACCGCAACTTGCCTCCCAAGGCCCTCATCAATCCAAAAGAAAAAGAAAAAGCCAAGCGGCTAGCCAATCAGCTCATAAAATCATCAAAAACCCAATAAATAAAATAAACATGTACCTATTTGTCGGGCATACAATTTTGTTCCTCTTCTTAGCTTCTATGTTATGACCTGTTCACACATATATATGTACATGTATGCAATTCTAATCAATTTTCAATTCATTTCAATATTTCACTTGATTTGGCTAAATTTACCTTTCCATTTTCATATTGGTTTTATTGGTTAACAAATAATCAAACATCACAACCAACAATCAATTAGTTGATTAACGTTTCAAATATATATCTTTTAACTTACCCAAAAATCATATGTTGTGTGTCAAATCACAAACAATAAATTCTAGCTAGTTTTGGTTCTCACACCAGTCAATTGTAAATATATAGGTATCCCATTTTCGAAACTCGAACATAAATACTGATAATGGTTCACCATCATCAGAATCATGCCAGGGCGACTAGAGTGATTCTCTATCCATCCAGTATATTTGAGACTTCGTACACACGCAAGCTAGGCGTATATGCGAAATCTTCATATACCCGATAGTCCAAATCAATTTAAAATAAAATATTCAAATACGAATAATAAAATAAAATTTTCAAAACTAAATTTGTTTTTAATAAATAATACTCTTCAAATTCATTCTAGGATCCTACCGATCCCATCTCTGATGAGTCATTCTTATTCGATATTACTAATCCAATCTCCGATGAATTCTTTCGTTTGGTTCTAATGTGTCTTGTTCTCGAGCTCTGTAAACCAAAGCTCTGATACCAACTGTAGCGACCCGAACTTCCCGACCGGCCTAAACCGAAGAAGAAGGCGGACGGCTTTGAGAACAAGACCAATCGAAACAAAAACAGAAGAAGATTTCATTGCTTATTACAACAATTACATCAGAGTACAAGAATATATCAGAGTATGGATAAATATTACACATTGAAAATATAATATGAGAGACTAAAATTACATTAGCAGCGGAAAAATAATACATAACACTAATGAAAGAGATATACGGATACAAAGCTTTTGGAATATAGCTCCAGCTGTAAATCCAGGATCCTGTGAATATAATATCTGCAAAACCGAAACTACTAGCTGCCCGTGTGGAAAATAGGGGCACCCAGAGTTTAGGTTAAAAAAATAAACTCCAGGTCAGTCATGGGACTGGTGTGAGAACCAAAACAGTTATTTAAAACTTTACTTTTAGAAATAAAGTAAATCAAGGGACCACGCCGTATAATACGGAACAGGTTTTCTCCCAAGAATATCAGTGCATAAAACAATTTATAAATAGCACAATGCTTTTCGAAAAATGAAGCTATTATAAAACTCAGGTCCCATCACACAATGCAACGCAAGCCAGAGGATAGAGTTTTACCTTATAATAGCCAAACATGCGTGATACATTTAAAATGAAAATCATTTGATATTCCTGTAAGTGTATAGTGTCAAAATCAACTTCAAAAATAAATGTATCAATCATAGACGGCATAGTACCCCATCCTACTATGTCGCCATACTAGTTCTGCAATTAAAACCGAAATGTCAAATATTGGAAATTGGATTTCCGTCATGAGTCTAGGCAAGGGATGTACTCCTTGTCGGCTTCGAGACACTCTAGCAAATGCCTTAGGGTTCCCTGCAGTGAAACCTTGGATCCTCCAAGGCCGATCCACACTTACGTTAGTGGATTAGTATTCCTGAACACATGTTTCCTGCCTATCGGACTTATCCATCAGCCCCGTAGTGACCGATATAACAGAGGCGCCTCGCTATCCATCATCCACATAGGTAAAAATAAATAAATGTCTGGGCTCCATACCATGACACCACCCATAGCTAGAGAGAAACGTCATGCACTCCTTGGGTCCTTTATTCCGTTTTTGACTCATACCAAGGTGTGAGGTTCGCGAATTAATGCTATACACAAAGCTATGCTATTTAAAGTCGTGCTTTGATCATCAACCACAAGACTCTGCTTTTAAAAAAAGCCTTGATCATTTGCATCTCAGCATGCCACACTAACAATTCACGCCATGCGACTAATGTCTATCGGTATATAACCTTTAAGCTCGTACATCTCAGAGAAGGGTGTTAAGCAAGAGAATAAATTCTCCGCCACCAAATAGATATATATTTAATAGAAACCAATCAACAATGAATAAAATCCAATGTCAGACACACATCCATTTACAAGTCCATTCTGGGACTGAATGAAACCAAAGGCACCTTATTCCTCGTCCTATAGGTCAAATACAGGACAAAGGTCCTCGCATATCCGGTCGATCTCCAAGTACGTCTGGACGATCACCACTTATTACCTTGTCTTGGGTGTACAGCCCAAACAAGACATCAGTAATCATCCAAACGATGTAAAGAACTCCAGTCTTCAACCACCATCTTCATCATCGACTTATCGTCGAATCAATTATTCAGAATTGGCATAAATCCGGCCTTTCCGAATAATTCACATATCTTATAATCAAGTGTTATACAAACACGACATACGCCTCATTCCAATCCAGAATATTATTTTATTCAAATATTCATATCTTTTGGGAATGGTTCCCATTAATTTTATCAAATATAAATTCTTTTAAATTTATACTTTAATATTCCTTTGGATATCAACTTTAAACCAAATCATGATTTATCAACTAGTCGGGATTATCGAGCCTTACCGAAGTATCATTTGTTTAATTTCCCAATCCCAACCTATTCATCCCATGGAGCAAAACTAGTAATACTCCATATCTAACATCACGGTGTTATCGGTAAATTTAATTACCATTTCACGTTCAAATCTAATTAAAGATTTAACTATCTCCTGGAGTAAAAACTGGTGATACTCCATCCTCTATCATTTCCCAAATTTGATAATTTAAATTATCCCATTCACATTTAAATCTAATTAAATATTCATTGAAACTCCACTTTCTACATCGTACCATTGATTTCTGCCGATATATAACCTCTAAGCTCGTACGTCTTAGAGAAGGGTGTTAAGCAAGAGAATAAATTCTCCGCCACCAAATAGATATATATTTAGAAGATGTAATGTCCCCGAAATTTCAACAACTGAGATATGTAATTCGTTAATAAAAAGTTATTTATTAATATTATATTGAGACTTGGATTAGAAAGTTAAAAATCGAATATATGGTTTTGTATATGAATTAAATTCAGAATGGTCGGTTACGAAGCAAATATTTGTTGAATATTTGAATTGAATTTAGTCGGATATTGGAGTTTGAACTGTAATCTGATATGAAAATATAAATAGTCAAATTTAAATATATAAACAGTAAGGAAATTAGAAATTTTATTTGTTGAAATATATCGGAAAATTGGCTTTGATATGGTATGTTCGTATATATAAACAAATTGAAATCGAACGGAGTTGGTTGCGAACAAATGGAACAGATGAATAATTTAAAAATAGAATATCGTCGTATACTAACAGAGTCGAATTAAAACCAGAATATTTTTTGTGAATTCAGAACATTGAAAAGAAGACATACGTATAATTTTTGTTGTGTTTGGATATTGAGCGTTCAATGCCAGTTCAGGGTACAGTTGAATATTAAAATTTTACCTACCTCAGTATATTACTAAAACGATTATCACCTACAACGGAAATATTTCGCAGACCTATATTTTGAAAATCGCGCTCCCTATGACCTATTGATGTTACGTTGTTATTATATTCACATTTTACTCTATAAAAATCATCTCGTTCCCATTTCCTTTAGCGGATAAATTTCTCCCCTTTCAATTTTAATGGTGAAGGCCAATTCCTCTCTTCCCTTTTTATGACCACCGAGAATCAATTTCAACCCCAACTTCAAAGCTTTGTTCGCCTCCTCTTAATCGTCATCGACCAAAAACCCTTTTTACCCAAATTGGTGGTCTTCTTCTTCAAATTATCTTCACCAAAATCGAGGCGTCCACCAGCAAGTGGAGTGCTCCGCCTCCACCACCGCGTTGGGATTCCAGCTGCCATCCACTTTAGATCTAAGCACCCATTTGTTGTCGCTTCAACAACTTGCAAGTTGCCACCTTCGTCTCTAGCAGCTCGTCGGCGTCTCTTCCAAAACAAGGCCACCTCTTTTCCCTCCAAGGTGAGTATTAACTCACTCACGATTTTCTTAGTTCAAGTAGACTGATTTCGATTTAAGTTAAATAGACAATTGATTTCGATTTTTGTTGATTGCCTTGGGGATTTGCCCGAATTCGTTCAGATCTATCGTTACATTGCCATGATGATTGACCGACATGCCTAAATATGTGTATATACGTAGTTTTATACGTGTATACATGTATTTTTGGGTTGTATCGAATCGTAGTCACTAAATTGATTGATCAGTTTCTGGAAACAAAAGTGAATTTGTTTTGTCGATTGTTAATCGGTGATTTCGGGGAATCCTTGAAATATTTATTGCCTAAAATATGACTGTATTTCTGGAAATGATTTCTGAAAATACTAGCAACATATGCGGACATGTTGATTTTTAACTTGCCAAATTTAATCCCTTGAATGCTTGAATGTTAGTTAATTTCAAAACGAAAAAAAAGAAAAAAGAAGAAGAAGAAGTTATGCCCTAACTGATAACTTGATTGAAGCAAATCTTAAATAGCTAAGAACTGGAATAAGATAGTGCATAAGTTATACCTTGATTCTTGTGCCATGTTAAACACATGTATACACAAATCTGTTATTGGATTTATGTGCGTGCTAGAGGACATTTGGGTTCATAACTATATTAATCAAGTAAAGCCTTATTGTGTTGTTTTAAACCGAAATACATGCTGTTTTTTTGAGAAACTTGAAACTGAGTGACCATTCCATATGTTTGGCTTAAGCATTTAGGCATGTACCCTGCGTATTCATTCACCATTGAACATGATATTGTCCCGCCTACTTTACCCTTGATTCGTGTGTTTTTAACAAATGTGTTGGGGCATGTCATTATGTATGCTGCTAGTAAAGACTCGCCTTACTTTGCTATTAAAACTGTATTGTATGCACCTGGATATTCAGTTTATATATGTATTAGTGGCATGTATCTATACTTAAATTCATACTTCTTTTTCTTATTCAGTTCATACTGATACCCGTGTTAGTCGTTGCGTGCCTAGTATCATAATTTGCAACCTTTGGACACTACCCTTAACCATTTGATCTGTCCCTCTTAACACCGATATGGTCCTCAACCCCTATGTCGTTGATGATTAAATGTTTAGCGGTTCATCTGCCTATGCATGCTGCCTTGCCCGTACTGTGCAGTGATGTTACCCTAAACCCCATTGAGTAGCTCATGTCATCTATAACCCGACCTATTTCTTATACGCTATATACATACTTGGGCTGTTCCTTACATTTTTGATACTGTGAATCACCTTGCATATTCATATAAGCTCACTGCCTTGAATTTATTTTACGGACATCGTTCATTAAATTGATATGTCGTATATTTAGCAAGCACAATAGTATATCTATTTTTTTAACACAGTTAATAGTGCACATGGATTAACCTTTTAAAGTCCTTCCACTCTAGTGGTGGTGTTGGCGTATATAATGAAGATGTGTTCCTTCAGTTTAAGTAAAATACATTTTATTCAAGTTGTAGCTGTTTTAATCATGACAAATAGCTTTCCTTTGAGTTTATGGTGATATAGATGAATATGAAGTTTCAAAAACTGACTCAGTCATTGAAATGTTAAGATGTCTTTTGTAAGTGGGAGGAGCATGGTAAATACATGTAAAAGATGCATCGATCGCATGATGCGAATTAACTATTGGACCTGCTCATCTGAACAATTATATCACATCAATATATTTATTATATTTTTCAAACACTCTGCAAACCATATTGTCGACATAGATGAGTCTATGAAGGAAAGGAAACCAAAAGCTTGTTTGGTTTAACTAGTTTTAGTGCTCATTTGTCCTAGCATGGCCACCATTAAAATCATCCCTTTTCTGTTCTTGTATATATACCATTAACAGTTTTATTCTGTTCAATTAGTTAGAAACTGTTCAGTTATGATTTTGGATATTTATTTTGTTAAACATGATACATATTGTTGAGTTGTCTACTATCGCATGCCCAAATGCATCCATGTGCACATAAAATACACACGAACCACTCTTTTTTTGAGCTATTAATTCTATATGATGCTTGTTTTTTTTTCGTTTTTTCTTGGAGTACCCATTGTTACACCACACATAATACATGCATGCTCCCAGCTATACTTCCCATTGCTGCTTTCGAAATATATCACTTTGCACTCAAAGTTAGAAGCTGCACATATCTATAGTATATGTATTTTTTGGGCTTGAGATCCTTACTTTTTTTCCTGCCTTTCGTTTTGCCTGTATGACATTTAGTCATGCATACTTGCTGGGCATTTGAGTTGAAGCTGTTAAGGCCACCCATTGATATTGTACTTGCTATTCTTATTGCCATCTTGTACTGGTGATTAACCACCTATTCGTGCTCACTCAATGATTTATCTGCACCATTCTGACTTGCTCCGTTGGCTTATGCCTACTGGTGTACTTTTAGCTTGAGTCAGTTTGCATTTTTGTTTTGTTCCTCATAGTTGTACAAACTGTTTGTCCCCCTTGTTGCATATTCATCGGTACATAAATGATCCCGTTTTGTATGTGTTATACTTTTTATGTATATACCTACATTGTATGTATGTTATCTTCATACATATGATGCCTCGCTTTATTAATGATGTTTGGTGTTGTAAATTTACATGTTGGCTACTTAGGGGTTAGTATGCTCGAATAACTAATTATATTATGTGTTTATTCGAAGTTGTTTACTTGAACTATGATTAATCCTGACTCGAATATTTTATGTTTTTTGCATGGAACGCTCGAGTCAGACCCTGAGCCTACAGATATATAGATAACATCTTGGGATTAGAAGATTGATGAAGCTGGGGATTTAAGGAGACGCGCACTCTGAAGATTTTTAAAACAGTAAATATTTCTTGTTTTCAAATTGTATTTTTTACAGTCCGCTGTATAGAAAAATTCTTGTATTCAAAAAGTCTGATTAATATATAAAAGTTTATTATGTTTTTCAATATGGTGACATTTATTTATTTTGTTTCTTCTGTGTTGATTCTGTTTATAAACTCTGTAAGCTAAATAATGGTCCGTCGATTTGAATGTTTTGAGTTGGTTCAATTACCAATTTGAAGCGGTCAAAAAGATGGGACGTTACAAGTGGTATTAGAGCTTTGGTTTATTCAAAGCGTAGCTTATCAAGTTTAAAATGAATAGGATCGACACTAGAAAGAGCGAATTTTGAAAATAAAAAGGTTTCGAAATGAAATTTTGAAAGTATAAATAATTTTAAGTTATATTTTGAAAGAAAAATTATTTTGAAACTGGTATTTTAAAAATGATACAGCAAAAACGAAAAAAAATTGAGATTTAAATTTTTCCGGAATCCCTAGTCTTCGGATCTTGATTTGCCAGAGTTCCGTCGATAAGTTCCCTTAGATTTGAATTTCGAATCCATCATCGAATTGTATCTAGGAAAGATAAGTATAAGGGAATCAACGAATTTATGGTGTGTTTAGTAGTCAAAGCTAAATGAAATTGGAAATAAAAATCCAGATGGTAATTTAAATGAAAAGAGAAGATTTGAAAACATTTCAAAAATGAAATGATGAATTATATATATATATATATATATTCAGAATATAAATTAATGTGATAAAAATTGAAAAGGATATCATTGGAATTTGATTGGGTCAAATTGTATTACTAATTTATTTGAATTATTCAGAAGTCAGCAAAATAGTTTATAATTGATTTCGAACCAATAATATAGGGTCGAATATATGAATTCGATAGTAAGATATAAACTTGTTACTTGATTAACAAGAAGTGAAATATGAACAAGAATATAAATGAAGCGAGACATGGATGGAGATTTTGATGGGATTTGAACCGGTAGTTGAATGGAATCAAAATTTATTTAATGTGACAAATTCAGACTTCGATATAAGGAATAATATTTACTTTTTAGAAAGTAAATAATGTTTGAAAGCAAAAAATGCAGTAAATGAAATTAGAGATGGAGGAAATAGAGCCGACCAGTACGGTGAGGTTATTCTGGAGATCAGAATATATGCCAAATGAGAAATTTTTCCAAAGTTTGGAATATAATTATCGAATAGATTATTTAAAAGAAGGTTATGCATGGAGTTAATTATGTTGAATTTTAGGAAAATATTATTTACTTTCCGCTTTTAATCAAATTTAATATATTATTAGTTAATTATTTATGTAGTCAGAATAATAAATAAAATATAATATTAAAAAAAATTCGAAGGTGTGAATTATTATCAGCGATTATTGTAAAGGAAATAAATTGTTAAAATCAGGAATTTCGAGAATTAAATGTTTTGTTGGTGTTTGAAGTGGTAAATTTTATCTGTTTCAAAGTTAATAATGTTGTTCAGTTAAGGTCTAAAAGGAAAATATACCCCAACTTGATTGACTTCATTGTTGACTAAGAAAATGTTATGGTTCGTTAGCCAAAGTGGTTAAATGGAGTAAGAAATGAGTGTTATCAGTTAATTGAAAATATCGGTGTGTAATTAATATTTGTTTTAGTTCAAATAACGAATTTAGAAATATTTACCCTTGAGAATAAAGATTTGTGAATATATGTTTTCCAATAAAAATTATAGGGAATCAATATGATAATTAGAAATGTTTTCAAAAGATTATGAGAGGCTAACGGGTTTTGATAAATCAGGATGGCGAAAACTGAAGAATAAAAAGCCACCCGACGAGAACGAAGAGCGACAGAATGTAAGAGAAGTGGATTCGTAAACTGAATTTGAAAGTTGCATTAAAAAATGATTTGATAAGAAATTAAGAAGTGAAATTTAGAAACTGACTAGTGCTTAGTTAAGTTGAAAATTTTCCTGAGTGTGATCTGATGTTGGTTTCGGCATTCGGGATTGATACTTAGGGAGTTGTTCACTTGCTAATTGGCGGTTGAAAGATTGAATATAGAAGAGTAATGAAGTATGAATGAGTGATTTGTTATGAAAATGAAAAACATAAGTAGATATATTCACGTCTCCTTGTTTACGAGTTCCATCGAAATGAAATAAGACGTATATACATGAATGGATCTGAGAATGAGAAACCGTTGAATGAGGTGAAATGGAGTATGTCCCAAATTAATGTAAATAAGGGAATAAAATAACCTATCAAATTGGTTATAATTGAGGAAATCGTTGAAGAAAATAAATAGTGTGTATTGGAATTGAACCCAAAGTGAAATAAATTGTATATAAATTGGATTGTAATTAAGGAGGACGTTTGGCGAGATTTGAGAATCTGATCCCGGGAAATTTTGAAAATTTATTTTCAAATAATTTGAAATTTACCATATATATAACTATTTTAAAATAGAAGAAAATCATTTTATAGCCTTACCGCTAGGTTGTTTTGATAAAATAAATTTACTTTTAAAGAAAATGATCTGATAAAACAATTTGATTCGGAATGTGAGAATATATATATATATATATATATATGAACATTTGAAATAAAAACCCGGAATTGATTATCGAGTTTGGTGGAATGGTAATTCGATATTTGGAATAATGAATTTGTACATCTTAAGCGATGTTTGGTGGAAATAATTGAATTCGTGATTTCCAATTACTGAATTGAAAATTTAAGGTGCCGATCATTGAATAATTAAATCTTTGTCAATAAAGATATGGATTTTAAGTTGAGATGAATTGTCCACTATTTAAAAAAAGCTAAAACTAAGAAAAAGATTTAAATAATAATTTAATTTGAATTCGAGTTTGTTAATACAAGGATGTATGATGTCTAATAGTTAATAGATTTGAATGAAAATGTTTAAATCAGCAAGGTTGGAATCAAATGATGAAATTGATAATTGGAATTTGGAAGAGAATTTGGTTTGTAACAAATAAATTCATAAATTTGAGTTTGGAAAGATAACAGGATTAATTAAGAGATCAAAATTAAAATTTTGGAATGCGAATGGAATTTTGAGGATGTTCGACTTTTGATATTGGATATAGAAGTTTCCGAAACTTATATAGAAAAATATATGAGAATATAGTGAATTTGGAAACTATAGATTTGGGAGACAATCAATTTGAGATAAAATCATATATACAGAATTTATATGAGATTGAGATGTTTGGAGATGTGATTTGAAAAGAAAATATTATGTAAGTTAACATAAGTATGATTTATGAGAAGTATGAAATGAAGTACTATATGTACGTAGTATTATATGTTTTCAAAAGCAAAATAAGGAAGTACCTTCCTCCTCCTTTGAATTTCGAGCTTAGCTGAAATATGCTATTGGTGGCAGTAGGTTGTCCGGACATAAAACTCATGAGTTGCCATTGAGCACGACCGCTAGCGAAATTCGCAGGGCTACAGGTAGCCTACGGCGGTCGGATATTTCCAGAGGGAATCAGACGTAACCATTGTGATCGCTGCGATCTAGAGTCGTTGGAATACGGTCGTGTAGAGAAACTCGCAGGGCTATAGGTAGCCTACGGCGGATGGATGTTTCTTGGGAGAACTAAGCGTAACCATTGTGACTGCTGCGATCTACAGTCGAATTATAAGGGCGTAATCCGTAGAGCTGTGAAATCTTACGGGCACGGATGTTTCCTGGGGGACCCAGGTGTAACCATTGTGTACCTGCGGTCCATATGATATATCTACAAGTGAAAGAGAAGTAACCATTAGAGTTACTAAAGGTAGAATGGAGCCACCTGTTTAATACAGCAATTTATCTTTGTGACTTGTTTGTCATCATGAATTGATTGGCCCTCGTGACTTGATTTATCTTCATAATTTGACAATTTGTTTCATGACCCTGAGAGAGCAATCAACGCTCAATGACCTCAGATTTTCTGTTGATTCTTAAATGTCTTCTGTTGATCTGTCCATGACGGAATTCGCAGGGAAGTGATTTCCTACAAATACGGATGTTTTCTGGGGGATCCAGACGAAACCATTGTGTATCTGCGATTCATGAACAATCAACATATCAATATCACATTGGTACTTTCCTTATCTGTTTTTAAAAGAATTTTTGAAATATTTTCACTGGGAGTTGAAGCAAGAATATTTAGTACTTAGAGATCTTAGTCATGCATATGCCTAACATCTGTAAGAACGACAATAGACTTGTCAAGCTTCGATTTATCAAGTGCTTTCAAATTAATAAATTGAAATTAAAATATATCTAATTTAATAAGTTAAGAAAGAGGATTTCGAATTATTTTCAAATCCATAGTTTTGAATGCCTAAATTTCGGGCTATGTATATATATATATATATATATATATAAATGTTATAAAACACTTTCAGATTTTTGGAAATTTTCAAAGTCTGACAATTTGCATATTAAAGAGGAAATGTTTAACACTCTTCAATGAATGTTGGGGAATATTTAATGGATTGAATGCGAGGAGATTGGATGTAAGTATAAAAATGGATAAGTATACATTAACCGGTGAGGTTTATAGAGAAATATGGAATAATTTGAGATGCATAAATCCAATTTATGTAGAGATTTGAAATTTAATAAGGGATTGGTTTTGAAAGGAAATTTGATTTTGCAATTTAATTGAATACGCTGGATAAAGTAAAGAGGATCGATATGTTTAAATTTAATTGTGGAAAAATTTCACACAAAGATGAAAATTTGAAGTATACATCGGTATGACTCTAACAATCTCTCCTTTTCGAGGATGAAAAGTTTTAAAGGTGGGAGATTGTAATGTCCCGGAAATTTCGACAACTGAGATATGTAATTCGTTAATAAAAAGTTATTTATTAATTTTATATTGAGACTTGGATTAGAAAGTTAAAAATCGAATATATGGTTTTGTATATGAATTAAATTCAGAATGGTCGGTTACGAAGCAAATATTTGTTGAATATTTGAATTGAATTTAGTCGGATATTGGAATTTGAATTGTAATCCGATATGAAAATATAAATAGTCAAATTTAAATATATAAACTGTAAGGAAATTAGAATTTTATTTGTTGAAATATATCGGAAAATTGGCTTAGATATGGTATATTCGTATATATAAACAAATTAAAATCAAACGGAGTTGGTTGTAAACAAATGGAACAGGTGAATAATTTAAAAATAGAATATCGTCGTATACTAACAGAGTCGAATTAAAACCAAAATAATTTTTGTGAATTCAGAACATTGAAAAGAAGACATACGTATAATTTTTATTGTGTTTGGATATTGAGCGTTCAATGTCAGTTCAGGGTACAGTTGAATATTAAAATTTTACCTACCTCAATATATTACTAAAACGATTATCACCTACAACAGAAATATTTTGCCAAACTATATTTTGAAAATCGCGCTCCCGATGACTTATTGATGTTACGTTGTTATTATCTTCACATTTTACTCTATAAAAATCATCTCGTTCCCATTTCCTTTAGCGGAGAAATTTCTCCCCTTTCAATTTTAATGGCGAAGGCCAATTCCTCTCTTCCCTTTTTATCACCACCGAGAATCAATTTCAACCCCAACTTCAAAGCTTCGTTTGCCTCCTCTTAATCGTCATCGACCAAAAACCCTTTTTGCCTAAATTGGTGGTCTTCTTCTTCAAATTATCTTCACCAAAAATCGAGGCGTCCACCAGCAAGTGGAGTGCTCCGCCTCCACCACTGCGTTGGGATTCCAGCTGCCATCCACTTTAGATCTAAGCACCCATTTGTCGTCGCTTCAACAACTTGCAAGTCGCCGCCTTCGTCTCTAGCAGCTTGCAGGCGTCTCTTCCAAAACAAGGCCACTGCTTTCCCCTCCAAGGTGAGTGTTAACCCACTCACGATTTGCTTAGTTCAAGTAGACTGATTTCTATTTAAGTTAAATAGATAGTTGATTTCGATTTTTGTTGATTGCCTTGTGGATTTTCCCGAATTCGTTCACATTTATCATTACATTGCCATGATGATTGACTGACATGCCTAAATATGTGTATATATGTAGTTTTATACGTGTATACATGTATTTTTGGGTTGTATCGAGTCTTAGTTACTAAATTGATTGATCATTTTCTGGAAACAAAAGTGAATTTGTTTTGTCGATTGATCAGTTTCTGGAAACAAAATATGACTGTATTTCTGGAAATGATTTTCTTAGAATACTAGCAACATATGCAGACATGTTGATTTTTAACTTGCCAAATTTAATCCCTTGAATGCTGGAACGTTAGTTAATTTCAAAAAGAAAAAATAGAAAAAAAAAGAAGAAGAAGAAGTTATGCCCTAACTGATAACTTGATTGAAGCAAATCTTAAATAGCTAAGAACTGGAATAAGACAGTGCATAAGTTATACCTTGATTCTTTTTCTATGTTAAACACATGTATACACAAATCTGTTATTGGATTTATGTGCGTGCTAGAGGACATTTGGGTTCATAATTATATTAATATGGTAAAGCCTTATTGTGTTGTTTTAAACTGAAATACATACTTTTTTTTTTGAGAAACTTGAAACTGAGTGACCATTCCATATGTGTGGCTTAAGCATTTAAGCTTGTACCCTGCGTATTCATTCACCATTGAACATGATATTGTCCCACCTACTTTACCCTTGATTCGTGTGTTTTTACCAAATGTGTTGGGGCATGTCATTATGTATGATGCTAGTAAAGACTCGCCTTGCTTTGCTATTAAAACTGTATGCTATGCACCTAGATATTCAGTTTATATATGTATTAGCGGCATGTATCTATACTTAAATTCATACTTCTTTTTCTTATTCAGTTCATATTGATACCCATGTTAGTCTTTGTGTGCCTAGTTTCATAATTTGCAACCTTTGGACACTACCCTTAACCATTTGATTTGTCCCTCTTAACACCGATATGGTCCTCAACCCCTATGTCGTTGATGGTGAAATGTTTAGCGGTTCATCTGCCTATGCATGCTGCCTTGCCCATACCATGCAGTGATGTTACCCTAAACCCCATTGAGTGGCTCATGTCATCTATAACCTGAGCTATTTCTTATAGGCTATATACATACCTGGGTTGTTCCTTACATTTTTTGATACTGTGAATCACCTTGCATCTTCATACATGCTCACTGCCTTGAATTTATTTTATGGACATCGTTCATTAAATTGATATGTCGTATATTTAGCAAGCACAATAGTATATCTATTTTTTTTAACACAGTTAATAGTGCACATGGATTAACCTTTTAAAGTCCTACCACTCTAGTGGTGGTGTTGGCGTATATAAAGAAGATGTGTTCCTTCAGTTTAAGTAAAATATATTTTATTCAAGTTGTAGCAATTTTAATCATGAAAAATAGCTTTCCTTTGAGTTCATGGTGATATAGGTGAATATGATGTTTCAAAAACTGACTCAGTCATTGAAATGTTAAGATGTCTTTTGTAAGTGGGAGGAGCATGGTAAATACATGTAAAAGATGCATCGATCGCATGATGCGAATTAACTATTGGACCTGCTCATCTGAACAATTATATCACATCAATATCTTTATTATATTTTTCAAACACTCTGCAAACCATATTGTCAACATAGATGAGTCTATGAAGGAAAGGAAACCAAAAGCTTGTTTGTTTTAACTGGTTTTAGTGCTCATTTGTCCTAGTATGGCCACCATTAAAATTTTCCCTTTTCTGTTCTTGTATATATACCATTAACAGTTTTATTCTGTTCAGTTAGTTAGAAACTATTCAGTTATGATTTTGGATATTTATTTTGTTAAACATGATACATACTATTGAGTTGTCTACTATGGCAAGCCCAAATGCATCCACGTGCACATGGAATGCACACGAACCACTCGTTTTTTTTTTTTTTTTTTTTTGAGCTATTAATTCTATATGGTGCTTGTTTTTTTTCTTTTTTCATGGAGTACCCTTTGTCACACCACACATACTACATGCATGCTCCCAGCTATACTTCCCATTGTTGCTTTCGAAATATATCACTTTGCACTCAAAGTTAGAAGCTGCACATATCTATAGTATATGTATTTATTGGGCTTGAGATCCTTACCTTTTTGCTTGCCTATCGTTTTGCTTGCATGACATTTAGTCATGCATACTTGCTGGGCATTTGAGTTGAAGTTGTTAAGGCCGCCCATTGATATTTTACTTGCTATTCTTGTTGCCATCTTGTACTGGTGATTAACCACCTATTTGTGCTCACTCAATGATTTATCTGCACCATTCTGACTTGCTCTGTTGGCTTACGCCTACTGGTGTACTTTTAGCTTGAGTCAGTTTGCATTTTTGTTTTGTTCCTCATAGTTGTACAAACTGTTTGTCCCCCTTGTTGAATGTTCATCGGTACATAAATGATCCCGTTTTGTATTTGTTAGACTTTTTATGTATATACCTACATTGTATGTATGTGATCTTCATACATATGATATCTTCATACATATGATGCCTCGCTTTATTCATGATGTTTAGTGTTGTAAATTTACATGTTGGCTACTCAGGGGTTAATACGCTTGAATAACTAATTATATTATGTGTTTATTCGAAGTTGTTTACTTGAACTATGATTAATCCTGACTCGAGTGTTTTATGTTTTTTGCATGGAACGTTCGAGTCAGGCCGTGAGCCTACATATTTAGAGATAACTGCTTGGGATTCGAAGATTGATGAAGCTGGAGATTTAAGGAGACGTGCAATCTGAAGTATTTTAAAATAGTAAATATTTCTTGTTTTCAAATTGTATTTTTTACAGTCCGCTGTATAGAAAAATTCTTGTATTCAAAAAGTCTGATTAATATATAAAAGTTTATTATGTTGTTCAATATGGTGACATTTATTTATTTTGTGTCTTCTGCGTTGATTCTGTTTATAAACTCTGTAAGCTAAATAACGATCCATCGATTTGAACGTTTTTGAGTTGGTTCAATTACCGATTCGAAGCGGTCAAAAAGATGGGACATTAAAGAAGAGATCAACAATACGGTTACAAATACAATGTTAGGCATGTAATCCTGTCTTTAGTGGATAAAAGAACTAATGACGTTTAAAACACAGTTCACGATAAACCCAAAATCACATACCATTGACCATGGAATCTTCACGGAAAACAAATCAATATATACTCGATATCAATTTCCGTATCCGACTAATAATATAAATGGAATAATGACAAAGCCAATTAAATTCCATATATATTAACAGTCTTCCTGCACAGAAGCTCACTTCGATTATTACCAAATCGTACTCCATTCCATTCCAATTTAATTTATTAAATTGGAAAACTTTACTTCAGAAAATTTCCGTTAAATCTTAATAAAAAGATTTATAAATTCCAAATCACATTTCACTGTTAATCGGGTAAAAGAATGAATGTCGTCGTTCATAGTATACCCAATTCACATTCCATTTTATTCCAATTACTAAATATAACTGGAAACTCTAATAATCTTAATTAAAAGATTTATTCTTTTCACACGGGGTTTAAGAACAGTGTTACTGAAGGCACCATTCACAACAAACCCAAAATCCAATTTAATATTAAATATAAGGCTATAAATAGAAATTATATCGGCTTATATTCAATATCAAATTCTGAAACCAACAAATATCTTATGGGGAATAACGATATATATATCTATCTTCCAAATTCCTCCACAATATCCGTATAGTCACGGAATCCAATATCGAAACATCCCAAAAGATGATTTCTATACGAATCCATTCCAATTTAAAGATTGGAAATTTCTGGTTATATTTAAACCCTTTATATAAATCCAATTTATTTATTTAAAAATTATTGGATTTCGAATCTAGTTAATAAATAGTTCATTTTGATAAAGATATGTTTTTATCTTTACAAACGTGGAATTTTTCGTCCAAATTCTTTCCAAATCATTTATTATGATTTTCCATAAATTATTAATATTTTAATAATTTTATTAAGGCCCTTTCAGTCGATTTCCATAAACGGCCATCGACCTGCATTTACAGCGACCTTTTCCAAATTTGATTTGGACATAATTCCAAATCCAACCGTTAGACTTCAAATTTCTTATATTCATTGGAAAGCACTATTCGATACGAACCCAACGGTTCCGGTTTTAGGAAAATCCGACGGTTGGATGTCCCGTAATATCAATTCGAAGTCAATGGTCGAAATTTGCAAATGGTCGCAACGCGGCGTGTTCTATTTAAATCATTTATATATATAATATATATATAATATATATTTCATTCAAAACGTATTTTATAAATTCGTTTTAAAACGATTTTCAGTTTCATTTCAATATTAAATCAAAATTGAATACTCCTTATCATTATAATGTTTAAATGATAATATTTTCAAAATATCATATTTTGAAATAATTTCCTTTTCGATATTCATTATAAAAGCGAATAAAATCGATATAAATATCGTTCGCGTTAAAATGGCACAAATTTAATCATCATGACTTCACCTATTCAATATTTTCGTGTCCATCCCAAATCGGACATCAAAATCATAATTTAATCCTTTATAGTATATTATTTTAAAATGTTCGCTGTTTTAAAATATTCGTTCTTTCTGAATTGGAATCTGACCTAATCAACTACCATATAATTTATTTATATGGATTTCATACAACACATGTACAAAACAACAATGATAAACAATAATACATCATCCAAAGTGCGTTACACAACTGCATAAGCATTAAATATAAATAATTAATGCTTACTAAAGTTTGTCAACCAATCGAATGACATACCACTAAACAATTGGAATTAGTGTACGTCCAAAATCATCCCAATACCCATGTGGGATTTCAACCAACAAATACTGAATATTTGTGCAGTTGGGCGATGTATAAAATTTATTGTCCCAATCAATATCAGTTAAATGGGTGTACATAAACAAATTGTCCGATTTGTAAATGAATATTTATTTTCATTTCAGGAGAATCTTATGTCGTTCATATATATTTAAAAATTATATTTTTAAAGATAAAATATCTATTTCAACACTTGAGTATTTTATATAGTTCATACATTCAATAAAAATGATATTTTTATTGTTCATACATTTTATTCAACATATGAATATTCTATACAGTTCATATACACATTAAAAATTATATTTTTAATGAATAAATATTTATTTTAGAATTTTTTTGCATTATAACGGCGCGATATTAAAATCGGAGTAATGTCTAGCATTACCCCTCTCCTGATACTGGCTCGTGCCATACACAACAGTCAATCACATTTAATACACCACAATACAATCAATTTTCAACACAACCAAATTTCCACAATACAACTCAAATAAACAATCATGGTTTGTATAATAAATAGCGTCGGGGTCTTCTAAGCCCCGTCTGCATCCTAGTATATATTTAACTGTAAAATAATTAGAGTGAGAAGGAGTTCTCGCTTTGGGATCCACTCCGACGTTGTTTTCTAACGCTCTGAATTGCTGTTTTGATCCCAGAATTTGCAAACAAGCTCTAATCTTCACGTCGCCTTTCTATCCAATCAAATGCGCCAATCCGGACATATTTCGCCTAGTGACCTTTCTTCCGAAATTGGTCCATTTCGCCAGAAATCACGAAAAGACGGTATTTGGATAGCATACTTTGGACGCGTTTTCTGAACAACTACGCAATCCAAAATCTGACTTCCATATACTCAAATCGAAGAGAAAATCGTGCTCTTCGATTTTGGTACTGTGGAATTTTGGCCATAGAGGCTCGGTTTGGTAGATATTGGCTAAAACAGTTCAGGGTGTTATTTGCAAATACAGAAAATAATAAAAATGGGATTTTCAAGTGGATGGGGACCTACAGGCGGTTGTTGGTGGTTGGAAGAGAGGCGCAGGGTGTGCTGAGGCAATGGTGGGTGGTCCACTAACCAGCGGTGACGGATATAGGGCGGCGACGGCTAGGGTTTCAATTTGGGGCTGTGGGGTTTCTTGAGAAAGAGAGAGGGGGGAGAGAGAGGAGGAGGGAGAAGGAGGTGGCGGCGGTCTTTGGTGGTGCAGCGACGTCGGGGTTGCGGCGGCGGTGGGGATGGAGGAAGGGCGACGGGTTTCAGCATTTTTTTCTTTTTTTCTTTGAAACCGATGGGAGAGAGATTGAGGGAAAAAGAAAGGGGTTGACTCCTTATATATTTTATTATTTTTAATTTCAAATAGTAACTTTTTAATTCGAACTCCAAATCGAACTCGACTATCATCGCTAGCTAATTACCCCTATTCCGAACACAATGGAATACGTTTCGTAAGCCAATTTGATTGTTTCGATCAGTTTTTCTTTAAATTAAAATATAAATCAATATATATTGAATTTATACATTCATTTTAATTTACCGGGGCCACATACTGACTCCAAAAATTCGAGAAAAATAAATCTAGCTATGTTTTGACGATACGGTCCTAACAAAACTGATTTCGTCAAATTTGGAGGCCGTTTAAAAAATGGCCTTTTTCTAGTCGATTAAATTCAAACTAAATTGACCAAACGCGTTTAAATTTACCATGCTCACATAAAAATTCCAAAAATTATGAAATTGAATCTAGCAATAATCAGGTCCAACAAAAGTGGATTCGTCGAAAACGGAAGTCATTTGCAAAATGGCTATTTTTAAGGGCTATATATTATACTAAAATATATATAAATTCTATAGTGACTATTTTAAATTTTAAACTGGACATAACTTTCAATTTATATTATGAAATCTCAATTTTCACATCGTTAAAAAGATATAATTAAACAAATTCAAATATTTCTTGTTTACTGAAATCCGATTTATTTTGAATCTTGTACATTCATTTGAAATTAGAAATCGAATTTTCAAACTACCGCGCAATTTCAGGCTCATTTTATAATTAAAATAAATTTATACGTTCTAACTTCGATTCAAATAAATTTTTAGTCATTATTATTTGAAATAAACTATTTTAAATATTCAAAATCCATTAAAATTGCTAAAATAAAAAAATTAAATTGGTTCTGAAAATCTGGGTTATTGCATTTGAATTCAATTTGAAAAAATAGACTTGAATTTGAAAACAGATAATTTGAAAATAGATAATTTGAAAAACTGAATTTGAACCTGGAGTGCTATTCGGAGTCTTACATAAATTAGACTCTATTACTATATTTATCTTGAACTCTTGAAATCTTGATTACTCATGAGTCTTGAATCAACTTTGAATTCTGAATCTCTAAAAGCTCTTAAACTATACAGTCTTCAGTATTGATTCATGTGTACAAATCCTGTATATGTATGTATATATATACACTCTATGCAAAAAAGTGTTAGTATAAATTTTATAATCAATGATAATTGAAATAAGATTGCTGTCATCAAAACTCCATTCTCCAATAGATCCAACAAGTGTTAGCAGAGCCTAGTATTTTCATTAACTCTAGATCCATGGTTTTCCCTAGTTGTCAATCTAATGAGAGTCAGTCCAGTATTATTTCAACTATTCTCAATGGAACAAATTTTTTAAATCATAAATTCAATATGGAATTTTATTTATAATCTGTTCATTTTAAATGTTGGGATATTGATACCAACGGATATGATATGGTAAATAGGAATGATATTGGGTTTATTTCTCATGGTACACATACTGTTTATTCTTATATTGATGATGTTCAGTATAACCATATCTCCTATTGTTTAACTGTACTGGAAATCCTGAAAACTCTCGATACGAAGTATGGCCGAAAAGACGAAAACTTCTCAAAATCCTAGAATGCCAACTTAGATTTAGATTTGTGGTTAAAAGGAGAAACAAATGATGATGATGACAGCGATGGAGACTTTTCATATGACAATATAGTTCATCTTCGTACTAATTTAACTAAAACCATTGATAGTCTGAAATCAAAAAACAAAAACTTGAAATATGAAAACTCTGAGTTGCAATGCAAAATTAAAGATTTGGAATCAAAATTTGAATGCTCTAAAAATTCTTCAAATTCTGACCGCTAAAATAGTTTGAATTTGGAAAACAATCTTGTTCATCCCAATAAAAGTACTCAAAGGCTTGAAAGGAAAATTTGATTTCAAAAGAAAACAAGATTGAGCTAAAAAGTAAAAATAGTTTTTTCAAGAGGAAGTGGAGAATTTTAAGACAACTAAAAATTCCAAATATGATTTTTCTAAGAAACAAAATTTGCTGAAAACTGAATCAATCTTGAATGAGCTTGATAAAGAAATTGAAAAATTCAAAGAATTTGAAAACTTGAATAAAAACAATTTGAATTTGAGATTTCTGAGTCCCAAGCCAAAATTAATGTAACAACCCGGAATTTCTGAACCAATTTAAAATTTTAATTTTAGCTATTTTAATGGATTTTAAGAATTTAAAATGATTTATTTTGAGAATTAATGATTTAAATTTTATTTAAATCGAAGTTAGAACGTATAAAATTATTTTAATTATAAAACGAACTCAAAATGGTGCGGTAGTTTGAAAATTCGATTTTAAATTTCAATTGAATGTATAAGATTCAAAATAAATCGAATTTCAGTAAAACAAGAAACGTTGGAATATTTTGAACTGTAATTTTGTAACGAATATAAGAAATGGATATTTCACTTTATAAATTGAAAGTTATGTCCAGTTTAAAATTTAAAATAGTCGCTATAGAATTTATATATATTTCAATAAATATATAGCCCTTAAAAATAGCCATTTTGCAAACGACCTCGGTTTTCGACGAAACCACCTTTGTTGGATTCGGAATGCCAAATTATAGTTAGGTTTAAAATTTCATAATTTTTGGAATTAATACGTATGCGTAGTATATTTAAACGTGTTTTCAATTTCAGTTTGAATTTAACAAACCAGTTAAAAAGGCCATTTTGCAAACGGTCTCCAAATTCGATGAAATTAATTTTGTTAGGATTGTATCATCAAAACATAAATAGATTTCAATTTCCATAATTTTTGGAGTTAGTATGTGGCCTCAGTAAATTAAAAATGTATGTTAAAATTAAATATTGAACGTTATATTAATTTATATTTTAATTTCGATAAAAACTGATCGAAGCAGTCAAACTGGCTTACAAAACATATTCCATTGTGTCTAAAATGGGGGTATTTGGTTAGAGGCAACAACCATTGGGTTTAATTTGAAGTTCTAATTGATTAATAAGTAAATTAGGAATTAAATAATATAAAATATTTCTATAATAGAGAAAAAATGGCGGACTCTCGTTTTTATCCTAATTCTTGTTTATAGAATTCCAATTCTTTTCCTTCAATTTCATCCTCATCTCTGGTTGATTCAAGGGGTTTTTCTCAACGTTCTTATGCGGATGTGATTAGGCAACCTTTGCCTAATTTTTCTAACTGGAATTCTACCTCATCTAAGGGTTCTTTTCCAAGGAAAAATGCTAGAGATCGATTTTGCTTCAGATATGGTGATTCTTTCCATCTAGCGAAGGATTGCAGGAATGGAATTCGTTGTTTTAATTGTGGAGGCGTGGGTCACTGAAAGAGTAGTTTCCAGAGATGTTTAGAGGCAAATCAGTTTTTGATCTATTGCACTTCAACTGTTCGAGGATATGCCGGAAAATGATTGTTTTCTTAGATCTTTACGTATTGGATTTTCCTAAAACGGAGAACGATGGGTTTTATTTGATGTTGTTGTTTGTTTGGCATTTGGACGGTCTTGTTGATGGGATATTGTGGTGCAGAAGTATCGTTGATGTACTTCCTTCTTTACCACATCCGATGAAAAGAAAGGATCATGCTTTCTCTTACAGTTTGAATCTCTTGAAATTGCGGAGGATCTATACTGATTCGCATTAAAGGAACAAGAGGAAAGCTTTTCTGTTGTTGGATGGGATTCTCGCGCATTTCGATGCAATTAATACTATTATTAATTGTGATCGTAGAGCTGCGGATTTTCAGTTTCTGTCTAATTGCAATGTACCTTCCAATACTCATTTGGGTGCTAAATTTTAGGTGGGGAAGGATAATGTTGTTGAGTCAGATTTGATCGATGATGGAGCGGTGTTTCTTAAAGGAAAGATGGTGGGTTTTGCTAGGAATTATTGGTCTATGCAGTGTTTTGATCCAATGATCATTGACCCTTCTGTCTTGAAATGTATGGGTCTTTGTGAAGGATCATGGTTCAACGTTGGTAAGATCATCAACAATGAGGGGGTTGTGGAAGTGATGACAGGGGTGGACTCGGTGGACATACGAGGTTATGATACTAGCTGTGTTCTTGAGGGTCCTCATGCTAAATTTAAACAGCATTCATGTGCAGAGGAGGGCATTGATTGGTTTGTGGCTGAGGATGTTGATCTATCTAATAGTTTCAGCCTGTTGGAGGAAATTGATGAAGAGATGGCTTCAAGGAAGGAGGGGTTAGGTGGTATTTCAGCGGATCAGAAGGTGGTTTTCCGAAGTCTTCCTCTTTGATGAGGAAAGGTTTTAAAGTTGGTAGAATTAAATTTGGAAGGAAGGAAAAAATGAAGTCTATGAGAAATTCAATACATGAGCGAGATAAGATGTTGGTAGTGAGTACTGTGAGTGAGGACATGGGGGTCAGATATCACAATGATGCTGATAGAGAATGTTTGGATCGGGGGAACAGTCAACCTTTTTGTGATTGCGATAAGGTTGTTTTGGCTAGGGGAGATGTGGTAGAGTATATAGGATATGTGGATGGAACTGTTGATAGTTTTGATTTTGGTGGTAGACATGTGCTCGTGTATGGAGAATCAGTAGTTCAAAATTCGATGTTGGTCAGTTTTGATACGTGCAGTTTTATATTGTTGATGGATATAGGTGGGTGCACTATAATATTGAGGGAGTCGGGTGTGAGACAGCTCTCCATGTTTTTGAGGTCGTGTTTTAGTGTGTTTCATTTGGAGTGTGCTTTGTCTTTTTTGGAGTTAGTTTCAGTTGATCGGTTTAGTTCTTCGGTTAGAGTTGGTTTGCATGAGGTTAGTGAAGGACTTTCATTGAGTAGTGATGTATCCACTACTTCGACTAGGAGGGGGAGGCGTGGGAGTCTAGCTCCCAGTTCTGGTTTAGTCTGGTGTAGCGCGAGGATTAGATATAGCTCCTCTTCTTCTCATGGTAGGCTCCCGAACTCGAATGCTAATAGTAGTAATTTGGGTTTGGGCTCAGGTATGGTTCCTGTTTATAGTAGCGATTATACTCCTTTTACGCTGGGTAGCCTTTCGACTAGTCAGTTATCTCAGCTTGCTAACGAAACTGCTTTTATCATTACTGATATTGAGTTAGATGCAGATTACATTAGAAGTAGGGAATTAGAGAGAGTTAATTCTTTGAGATGTTGAGGATTGTTAGCTGGAATATTAGGGGTCTAAATGATCCTAAAAATGTGCTAAGGTTAGGACATTTTTTAAAGATTTTCATATTGATATTGTTTTCCTTCAGGAGACTAAAATTGAGAACCCATATTTTAGCTTTTATGCGAGGATAGGTGGGTCCCTATTACGTAATTGGGGTTGTCTTCCGGCCATAGGTAGTGTTGGAGGGCTTATGATTGGTTGGAAAGATAATCAATTTAGACTCGTTTAGGAGATTCCTAAGATTTATTCTCTACACATCATTTTAGTCTCTCTTATAGATAATTCTTTACTGGGAATTTCTAATGTGTATGGTCCTCATACAAAAATTGAGAGGAGACTCTTGTGGATTGAATGTGCTGATTTTAGAAATCTTGTTCCCAATCAATGGATTGTGGGGGGAGATTTCAGTGTCACTAGATTTTTAGGGGAGAGATCGCCTCGAGAAGGTGATTTCTCTGATATGGAGGAATTCATTGATTTCATTTTAGATAGTAATTTGATTAAGATTCCTCTAAATAAGAGATCGTTCACTTGGTCTAACGTCAGAGATGGTCCTTCTTTTGCTTTATTAGATAGATTTTTTATTAGTACTGAGGTGGATGACAGATTCTCTATTTGTAGAGTTAAGGGTTTGCCATTTTTATATTCTGATCATTGTCCTATCATCCTTTCGTGTGATTCGAATATTTCTATTAGTTACGGTTTCAAATTTGAGAAGATATGGTTATTGGATTCTAGTTTTATTAACCTTGTTTTTATTAAGTGGAATTCCTTTTTTATTTTAATAATTTGTATAGGGGTAATTCTGCGAAGATTATTGTTGCGAAGCTTGGTAAGTTAAGATTTTTTTCTCAAATGTTGGAATAAGTATATTTTTGGTAGTGTTAGAATTAAGAAAGATAAGATTATGTGTGAGATGTTAGATTTAGACAAGATTAGTGAGTTCAGGATTCTTAATTCCAATGAGAGGGATAGACTTTGCTACCTTAGGAATGGTCTCAACCTGATTTTAGAAAATGAAGAGATCATGTGAAACCAAAGGGCCCGAGTTCAATGGATTAAGGAAGGAGATAACAAAACGAAGTTCTTTCATAGTGTGGCTAATAAAAGGAGGCGTGATAATTTGATTCACTCTATTTTTATTAATAATATGGAAGTGAACGTCCAGAGGGAATGAAATGAGGCTTTCACTAGGTATTATAAGCAGATTTTTGAAGCTAGGATTAAGAGAAGGATTAATGTTAGATGGAATGATATTTATCCGCCAGATTCTAAGGTTGAGTTAGTAGATTTAGACAAGCCTTTCTCTAAACAGGAGATTTGGAAGGCTATTTGCGATATGAATAGACAAAGCTCCTGGGCCTGATGGTTTCTCTGTTCTTTTTTATAAGCAGTTTTGAGAGGTCCTGAAATTTGATATTATTAACCTTTTTAATGATTTTTATTGTGGTGATTTATGATTAGGTAATTTTAACTTTGCCAATGTAATCCTTATTCATAAGAGAGAGGGTGCTAATTCTTTAAAGGATTTCAGGCCTATTTCCTTAATCAATTGTTTCGTCAAGATTATTTCCAAAGTCCTAGCTAATAGGCTTAGTATTAAGATGAACGATATCATTGATTGTTCCTAAACTGCCTTTATTAAAGGCGGAAACATAGTAGATAGAGTGGCCGCTGTGCAAGAGTATATTAATGTCTGTTGTAAAAATATATTTTTCTTGTGCTATTTTGAAGTTAGATTTTGAGAAGGTGTTTGATTCTGTCGATTGGGATTTTATTTGCGAGTTATGTCTTGCTAGGGGTTTTAGTGTCAGATGGATCAACTGGATCATGCTTTTTCTTAAGTTTGGTTGTTTTAATATAGTTGTTGATGGGGTTGTGGGCAAGAAAATTCAATCTAAGAGAGGTCTTAGACAAGGTGATCCTCTATCACCTCTTCTTTTAATTTAGCGGCTGATGATTTCTCTAGAATTATTAAGAGAGCTGTTAGATTAGGTGTCTTAGGCCGTACTGGTAATGAGGAATTTAATAATGATTTATCTATTCTCCAATTTGCAGATGACACATTATTATTTTCCTCTCACTTACCCAAGCATATTATTGCTCTAAAGTTTATTCTTTATTGTTTTGATATGTTATATGGGCTTAAAATCAATTTTGATAAGAGTGCTTTAATGGTTCTCAACGACCTTGATAATGTTGAGTCTCTGGTTGCTGGCACTTTGAACTGTTCTGTCATGAAATTTCTTTTGATTATTTGGGTTTTAAGATTAGGCCTTCGAAACTTAAGAAGGATGATTGGTTAATTATTATTGATAAGATCAGTAATAGATTATCGAGTTGGAATAATAGATTTCTATCTAGAGCAGGTGGATTAGTTCTTGTTAATTCGGTATTGTCTGCTATTCCCACTTATTGGATGGCCGATCATCGATTTCCTCAATGGTTTATTGAGAAAATTGACAGAATTAGGCGTAATTATCTTTGGAGTGGTGTTTCTATTTGTAGAGGCAATAAATGTTTAGTTAACTGGGAGGTGTGTTGTAAACCAAAGAAGGATGGGGCCTGGGGATCATTAATTTATTTAGTTATAATTCTTCCTTGTTAGCCAAATGGTTGTGGAGATTTATATGCCCTGATGTGTCGGTTATTAGGAAGAATATTGTTTCCAAATTTTATTATTCTGGGGGAGAGTTTATTGTTGGTTCTATTTTTAGTTGGATTTATAGATTATCTTATTTTTGGAATTTTGTTTTGAAGTGTTTTTGATTTTTTTTAATTTAGGTTGTAAGTTGACTGTTCATTCAGGAATCTTACTTTCTTTTGGCATGATGCTTGGATTTCTCATTTGCCACTTAAAATTGAATTTTGTGACCTTTTTAATAATAGCTGCTTTAAGAATGCTTTGATTATAGACGTTTATAGAGGAGATTTAGATACCCCATGGGAGTTTACCTTTGATAATATATTAGAAGGGGGAATGTTAAGGCAATTAGCCTTACTAAAAGCTAAGTTAGCTTTGTATCATCTAGATGAGAATAGAGATTGTACTAGTTAGGGTTTCGATAAGAGATTAGTGTACTCTTTTAATTCTATGTATAATTTTATTAATTTTTCTGGTGTTTCTTTGTACCCTTTTAAGTTTTTTTTGAAATCTAATGCTCCTCTTAAAGCTAAGTTTCTTATGTAGTTGATTGTCCATAAGAAGCTTAATACGGTTGAGCTTTTAAAGAAGAAGAATATTATCTTTGATGTTAAGTGTTGTTTCTGTAGTCTTTTGGATGAAGATGTCAATCATTTATTTTTCTCTTGTAATATTACCAATTATATTTTAAATTAGGATTTTTGTTTTTGGTTGTCCCAATTCTCTTAGCAATTATGTTGATTATTGGAATTGTTATAGAGTTATTTATAATTCAAGGCAAAGATATGTGTTGGATTCTTTAGTCGCTATCATTAGTTGGTTCATTTGGTTGGAGAGGAATCAGAGATTTTTCAGTCTATTTCTATTTCTGCTGATAATTTAATTATTAGGATTGTTACTTACTGTCTGGATTGGATGTCTAACTCGCAATATAAGTTTCTTGGCAATTCGCTTTTTGAGAGTTTTTTGATTAAGGTCAAATTTAATTTGAGTTTATTTATTAGAATTAATAGATATTTTAGAAGAAATAGATCTCGCATTTGTTACTAGTTTCTGTATTTTTGGTGTTGCGAGATTATCTCTTTTTCTTTTTTATTTCTACTTCACATATATATATATTCTTTGATATATATATATACACACACACACATATATATACTCATATATATATATATATGTGTGTGTGTGTGTGTGTGAAGGTTACTTATGGTTTGGCTAGTTTCTTTCAGGTCTCAGGTTAATGATTATAGCTGAGGAGCTAAGTGGATAGCTGTCTGGATTGGTGGTTGATATTTGCTTTGGAGTTATTTTTGTGTGTGGTTTTGTAGAGTTTATAGGGATGTTCTACTTTATTTTTTGTTGTATTTAGCTTTGAGTGACCAGTTTTTGTATTGGAATAGATATATTTCATTATCGGGTGGTGGCTTTGACGGAATTCGATATTGAAGTATGATGGGCGGTGGTTTATCCGAAGCTCATCTATCTACTTTCCTTTACATTCATGTAGTCATGTTTTGTATTGTTTGTATCTCCTATTGGGTCTGTGGTCGGATTTTGTAGCCTTTTTGTTTTTATATTATATATGTGTGCTCTCTTCTTTTTAGAAGATCACACATTTTTGTTTTTCAAAAAAAAATATTTTCCATAAAAGGGGCAAAGATGGAAACCCTAGTCCATCATTGTTCAGCCGCCGCCCTTCATTTTCGAAGGCCAATATCATCCGATTTAGAATCCTCAAAATCTCCAAATCGATTCAATAATTTTCGAAAGTTATAAAATGAAAATCAAAGAGGAAGATGAGATCTCTAGAATTGACGGTTGTGATGGGGTTTAAGTTCGTCGTTGGGGAGAATTTCTGGTTTTTTGGTTTAGCGTTTGGTGCGGACTTCGAGGGCCTGGGTTGTTTGAGTTGGTAGTGGTGGCCAGCTAGGGGAGGCGGCGCGAAGGGCTTGTCGGCGGTGGTCTCTGATTAGGACCCGGAGGTCGGAGGCGTAGTGTGGCAGTGGTTTTCTTCTTCGGTGATGGGTCGGTGTGTTTTCCCGAGGGTTAAACGAAGGAGGGTTAATTAGAGGGGTAATTAAATTTTAATTATTCTAATTATATATTAAATTTGTAATGTCGTTACTTTTTCATACGAGCTCAGAAAATTGCAAACTCAGTCACATTGTGATCGTGGAGTCGAACACTACAACATGGAACTGACCAGAACGGAAGCAAAGCAAGTTGAATTTTAAGCTAAATTAAACGGTCGTTTAATTTTGTTTAAAAACAAATTCTTCAAATAAAGACTGACAAAGTGGAAATCAAAGTGAGAACTCTCTCACTAAAATATTGTACAGATATTTATTTTATAACTGAATATATAAATTGCCAGCGTTAATTTTTATCAGTTTTTAATTATCACAAATGTTGTACGCTGCCTGTTAGCTCACTTCACTGTTGTTTGAAACCCATGGATGATTTAATTGACTGTATTGTGTTGTGATTGTGATGATTAACATATTATAAATAATGTTAACATTAATGTGGTAGTTGAAATTTAAATCACAAATATCTATTTATAATTTAAACAGTGAAAATTGGTTGAATAGAAAAATAATTCGAATCGAATTAGAATTAGTTAAATTTATTAACCAATGAATAATTTTAATCAACTGTTGTTTAAAAACCCCACACAGGTATGGGGATGATATTTAACATACACCAATCCCAATATTTAGTTGTATGTCAATCCATTGGTTGACAGACTGTGTTGACTGTTATTTATTTATTTTATTGCTCATAAAGTGGTAGAATGCACTCTAAATGATGTTCGAATGTTTAGTGAGTATTTATCATTATTTTTGAATACATGCGATGTATGAAATCCATATAACTAAAATTATATGATAATTGATGGAGTCGGATTCCGATTCAGAATATGAACGAATATTTTAAAATAATATTCAATAAAGAATCAAAATATGATTTTGATGTCCGATTTTGTATGGACACGAAAATAATGAATATGAAGTCGAGTTAAGTAGATATACGTCATTTTAACTCGAACGGAATTTTCTGTCGATTTTATTCATTTTATAATGAATATCGAAAAGATTTGATTTCAAAATCTGATATTTTGAAAATATTATCATTTTAATATTATAATGATACAGAATATTCAATTTTGATTTAACACTGAAATAGAAGTTGAAATTGTGTTAAAATGAATATATAAACTATTTATAAAATACGTTTTAAATGTAAATAGACAAAATATATTATATGTATTTAAATGGCCTGAATAGAACGCGTCGCGTAGCGACTATTCGCGAATTTCGACATTGACTTCAATTCGATGTAATGAGAGATCCGACCATCGGATTCTCCTAAAACCAGAACCGTTGGGTTCATATCGAAAAGAGCTTTCAAATGGTAATAAGAGATTTGAAATCTAACAGTTAGATTTTAAGATATGTCCAAACCAGTTTTCGAAAAGGTCGCTGTAAATGCAGTTCGATGACCGTATATGGAAATCGACTGAAAGGGCCTGAAAATTTTTATTAAAAATAAGAATAAATTATGTAAAATCATAATAAATGATTTGGAAAGATTTTGGATTAAATATTTCAGGTTTTGAAGAGATAAAAGATATCTTTATCGAAATGAACAAGTTAGCAACTAGATTTGAAATCCAATAATTTTAAATTAATAAATTTGATTTGTAAATGGTTTTGAAATAACCAGAGTTTTCCAACGAATAAATTTGAATGGGTTTGAATGGAAATTATCTTCGGATATTTTCGATGTTGGATTCCGTAATCATATGTATATTGTTATGGGAATTTGAAAGATATAGATATCGTTATTTCCAATACGATATATGTTGGTTTTAGAATTTGATATTGAATATAAGCCGATATGATTTCTATTCTGAGCCTTGTATTTAATATCAAATTGGATTTTGGGTTTTCGTGAATGGCGTCTTTAATAGTACTGTTCTTAAACCCCGTTGGGAAAAGAATAAATCTATTAATTGAGATAAATGAAGTTTTCCAATTTATAATTATAAATTGGAATTAAATGGAAGATGATTTTGGGTTCGTTGTGAACAATGTTTTAATAACATTTTTTCTGTAACCCAATTAATAGTAAAGATATAATTTGGAATTTATAAATCTTTAAACTAAGATTTAATGGAATTTCCAAAGTAAAGTTTTCCAATTTAATACATAAAATTGGAATTGAATGGATTCGATTTGGTAACAATCGAGATGAGCTTTTATGAAGGATGGCCGTTACTATATATGGAATTTAAAAGGCTTTGTCGTTATTCCATTTATATTAGTAGTCTGATACGAAAATTTATATCAATTATATATTGATCGGTTTTCCACGAAGATTCTAATTTAATGGAAGTTGATTTGGGTTTATTGTGAACTGTTTTTTAAATGACATTGCTTATTTAACCCAAGTAAAGACAGGATTTAATTCCTAAAATTTGAATTATCATTAAGTAATGGTGTTTGAGATTAAAACTGAACAAGAATTTTAATGAATCTTTAAGTAGGTTAAAATGAGAAAGGGATAATTAAATTTATCGAATTCATGAAATGATCGAGAATGGAGTACCACTAGTTTTACTCCAGGCGATAGTTAAATCTTTAATTAGATTTGAACGTGAAATGGTAAATAAATTTATCGATAACACCATGCGTGTTAGATATGGAGTACTACCAGTTTTGCTCTATGGGATGAATTGGATGGGATTGGGATTAATAAATAAATGATCACTTTAGTAAGATTCGCTAATCCCGACTAGTTGATAAACCTTAATTTGGTTTAAATTGTGGAAAGATAAAATAAAATCTTTTAAAATGATATCCAAAGGAAGATTAAAGAAATAGTTCAAATAAATTTACCTTTGATAAAATTAATGGGAACCTGTCCCAAATGATATGAATATTTTAATAAAGGAATATTCTGGATTGGAACGAGATGTGTGTGTTATCTTTATTTATCACATGATTATAAAGAAACGCAAGTTATTCGGAAAGACCGTGTTTAACCTATTCTTAATAACTGTTACGACGATTAAAAGTCGAAGATATTGAAGATAGTGTGTAACACCCCATATTTTCTATAAACATTAAAGAATAAATCATTACAAACGTGAGAATTAAGGGAAACGGGTTACGCCATTGCGTTCGTCTCGGAATTCTGCTTGAGATAGAGTCCGAGTTTGCATAAATTGGATTCCGTATGGAGGAGTTATGACCTTCAGAAGATTCGAGAATTTAAATAAACAGCTCAGTTTAAAGTTCAGAAAATTCAAAATTCAAAATTTAAAATTCAAAATCAGAAGCAGAAGCGGGCCGGGCGGGAATTTTCCGCCCAAGGCCAGGTCGACCTCCCCCCATACAGGTAGGCCAGGGGTCGACCTGGGGGTCGACCTCCCCCTCGGGTCAGATCTGAAATCTGATGTGTTTCTCTGTGTGACGAATTGATGTGTCATTAGGGCTTGTGTGGCAAGTTCTGGTTGGTTCTCTTAGATTTGAATAGCTTTGATTTACCCTAGGTTGATCTGACGGCTCCTATTAAATGAAACTTCTATATAAGCAACCTAAATCTAAACCCTGAGCCACACAAAAATATTCCTAAGACCGTCATGCTGTCAACACTCAACCTAGAGTAGCCACCATTCTCATTCAACTAGAAAACAAGTTAGGAATTGCAAATCAAATCTAATTCAACTAAGAGAATTCAACGTCTACAACAAAGGAGAGCTATTCATATACAGAATACAGATCCCATAACACAAGACTAGTCTCCTTTTTGTAAGTCCAGTTGTCATTTAGACCTAAATGATATTAGAATCGTGACTAAATAAATGGATGTAGAACATCGCCTAATATAAATCTATGCCTATCCTTTTTGTTAAAACTGGATTGATTGAGACTATGGTTCTTATCATGCTAAGTTGTGATCATGTTGCATGTAATTTGATGATAAATGTTAAATGCTTGGCAATGAATCCATATGTGGTATAATTTGGCAATGACATATATGTTGTGTAATTTAGCGATGACGTATTATGTTGTATATTTTGGCGATGACATAAATTGGCGATGACATATTATAATTTGGCGATGGAATATCATATTGTGTAATTTGGCAATGACATACCATATTGTATAATTTGGCGATGGCATATCATATTGTGTAATTTGGCGATGACATACCATATTGTATAATTTGGCGATGACACTTCAAGTTGTATGATTTGGTAATGACACCTATATGTTGTATGACAATTTTGGAATTTTGCTATGTTTATGCAAGTTCAACTATGTTCACATATATGACCAAAAATACATGCTAATAAGATTAGGTTCATGTTAAATTTGATCTAACTAATTTGCAAGTTCGCAACTACATGCCTAATTTTAAGTTTATGTAGTTCTATGTAAAACCCCTATTTCAGGATTCATGTTGAGTAGATCTAAATTTGCAAGTTCATAATTGAATGTATATTGTTCTATGCCAAATTCATATGACACATGTGTAGTAAGATCCATATTTTTATGATGTTGGAATTATTACATGTTCCTCTTTTTCCCTTTTTGTGTATGACTTAGGCTATGTAACGAGCCTAACATTTTATGTGATTTATCCGAACGTTTAACAGGGGTAACGTTGGGGAAAAACATGAAATTACATATAATTGGCATATTTGGCTCATAAACATGTAAATGTTTTATGGCATAAAGTAGTATAAATTTTTATACCTAAAAATTATGAACTTGATTTAAAGGGAAAGTGGGGCTTGACTTGAATGACAATAATTTACATATAAATATAAAGAGGTAAATACGTAAATTTAGAAAAGACGAATATGCCTAACCTGAGGTTAGATTGAGTTACGGTGTAAGACTGCTCGGAACCGCCCGGAACATCCAGCAACCATAACAATATATATCTAATGTGGGAGGTTAGTGCATCGAGCCTAAAAGAACCCGAGGTTAAACTGAGTTGCGGTGTAAAACTTCTCGGACCCGATCGGCACATCCAGTGACCACAACCTTACTTGTCTAATGTGAGTGGTTGGTGCTTTAATGAATAAATTAAAGCTAAGTCAGGAATGGTAGGGTTAAGTTAATTAAGGAAACACTTAACCAATACAACAATTTAACTAAACTGATGGGTGAGGTTAGGTTAACTTGGACACTTAACCAATTTAACATGTTAATTAGGAAACCCTAGTAACGGGGACCCATTTCAGCAGTAACCCACATAGATGTATCATGGTACCCTGAACTAGGCAGGGTGGGGAACGATTACTGGGCTGATTATAAGCAGTCAAAACAACGGCAGTTTGTGCATCAGTGTAGATTCCGATGGAGTACGGGCGTGCACGTACTCCGGAGTGGAAAAAGAAGGCATCAGTAGTTATACACTGTGTGTTGACACAATTTTTGGTAAAAGCTGTCACACTGAATATCTGGGTAACATCGCGCTCGGATATGGAGAACATCGTCAGAAGACAAGCAGCGATTTGGTCAAAGTTGCATCACGAACAAAGAAAGGCCCGAAACTCCTATCAGATGACCTTTTTTGGTCCCAAAAACACCGATTACTAAGTTGATCTTTGTAATTCTCGTAGATCTCTGAATTAGCTTCAGTTTGAACTTTGGTTTGGCTCAATCGGACTTACGGTTTGAAAGTTATGCCCGTTTCCGTAAACTGGTGTAATCTGGCAATTTCCTGGATAATGCAACGAAGCGTCACACGATCGGAGTATGGCTCATGCACCCTCGGATCGCCCCTCATCGGATCGGCCCCCTCGGCTCGTGATGCACCTCGTCTCGTGATGCACCTCGTCTCGTGAAGCACCTCGTCTCGTGAAGCACCCCAACTCGTGGAACACATGAAGACCACGACCTGATCGCCAACACTTCACTCCAGCTCGCAACCAGACCCGGATCGTGATAGCCATATCACGATCCGACACATGACCACGAACCGATCTCCAGACCTGCAGATACGCGCACTGTTTTGACCTATTCATAAGGCTATTCCTGCTCCTACTTTTCCGAATCAGGTGCCACGTACCCCCACCACGAACCGGTCCTCCCAGAAGCTCCTCTACGCCTATAAATACACCGAAACATGGCCATTTAAAGGGACTTTTGGCACTTGATCTTGAGGGCTTCCACCATTATCAACGCAAGGACTTTGCGAACAGCGGAAGGCCATTTCTAATCATTCTAATAGGAGGTTATTGTGTATAAAATCAATTTCTAATCTCCATTTCTTCATTGTAAAAACGAGGATTTCGTGTATAAAACGAGATAATTGTACTTGTAACTTCTTAGGATTTAAGAAGAAGATAAAGTGGATGTAGGCTTGGTTTGAGCCGAACCACTATAAAAAATTTGTGTGTTCTCCATTTTTACTGCTTTTTCTGCAATCTATGACCTGTGATCTGCATTTGGGTGTTAGGCCCAGATTTTGGTCTAACATTTTGGCGCGCCAGGTGGGGGCCACATGACAACTTCAACATCTGCTTGGATTTTTTGGCTATTGGATAAATGGCAATCAAAATGAAGAAAACTGGAACTTCCGCTCATGCTGATGATGCTGACGCTGAAGACACAAGGAACGAGGCAAGCCAGGAAGCTTCCTCTCATGGAGATCCTTCTGCATACTTCACCAGAGACGAGATGGACGGAGTTCTCACTGAACTGAGAGATCAGATGGCACGGCAAGATGATCTCCTGTGATGACCCCAAACTTCCACGGGATGAAAGTAAGGAATAATAATTTGGAATACAACATAAATATAACAATACAGATCACAGATACAATATAGTAAAGGAAGACTATAGAATAACAACATCATAGCAGCGGAATATGAATGTCATCAATCACAGAATCCCACAGTCACAGAGTTCTACATTATTACATCAGGTTTCAGCAAAAAGGAAATAAGTCTCAACTTCAAAATAGAACAAATGGAAATAAAATAAGTTTGGATGTCTCAAGTTCTAAAGATAAAATGCAAATAAAAGATAAATGATAGATAATCTTTGTGGTCCAACATAAGCACCTCCAAATAAGCAACTCCAAGATAGATAAACAGCTCCAAGATAGCAACTCCAAAGAAAGCTAGACCTGTCACTTGGCCGCCCGTGTGGAAAAGAGGGCACCCGAGTTTGCAAAAGGTGAAAACAAACTACGAGTCAGTCATGGGACTGGTGTGAAAATTCTTAACTAATTTAACTACTAGTAATGAGGCAAATCCAAGGACCACGCCGCTAACGTGGAACGGGTTTATTTCAATGGATTGTCGTGCATAATTTAAAGCGATTGAACAAATGAATAAGTAAAACGTTAAACAACGCAATGCTTTTGGAAAAATGAAATCACCATAAGACTCAAGTTCCATCACACAATGCAACGCAAACCAGAGGATAGAGTTTTACCTTATGATGATTAAACATGCTAAATACGATAAATACGAATCTAATATTATTATTAGTGTATATAAAAAAACATTTCAAAATAAATGTATCAATCCTAGGAAGCATAGCTACCATATACTATGCCTCCATACTAGTAATACAATCAAATTCGTAGGGTCGTATTTGGAATTTGGCTTCCATCATTAGTCAAGGCTAGGGAGGAGCTCCTTACCGATTCGAGACACTCTAGCTAATGTCTCAGGATCCCCCGCAGTGAACCCTTGTGTGACGGCCCGGCCCGCACCAACCGACATTTACTCCAAAAGTGCACTGTACACATGTCCAGTTAGCACGGGACGGTCGTCAGAAGAAAAGAAAGAGGACGAAGAATCAACAAAGAACCTGTAGAATGTCTCACAGCGCATAGAACAAAATATAATAACAACATACTTGACATAAAACAGGTGAGACAGTGCATAAGCTGAAAACTAGAACTAAGCATCATAGCAGCGGAAATCCAAAGTACAGCTTATTACAACTTTTAAAATATTGTCTCTAAAGCAAAAGCAAGATAAAGAAGGTACACTACTAATGCCCAAGTAGTGACCATCAACGACACAGGGAGAATATCTATATATCATACGTGGAAGCCTCCTGCTCGCCTCCGAATCAGCTACTCGCGCATCACCAGCTAACCTGTCTCTAGTCTGCTCGTATGAGCACCCAGAGTAATAAGAGGAGACATAAAACTCTGGGTCAGACATAAAGCCTGGTATGAGCGATAAGCATCTAAACAGAACAATAACAGGTAGACTAAAACATACCTGAACCTGGACCTGCAACCAAAGAGTTAGCACTACATACTGTACAACACTCTAAGGTGACATTTCAAATGGTGTAAAGATAACGGGGGTGGGGATGTGCATGTCCTAGAGATGGCAAACAATCATGCATAGCAACCATCCTCACATCTCTCACTCAGTGCGTAAAGCATACGATATTCACTACTTTGGTCACCTAATACTTTGGGCCATGACGGAATCCAATCCCGTATAACTATCACTACAAGCCCACTATCCATCTCTCAGTGGTGAACCAAAGTTATGAATACCTACAACCCCTTTGCCCACGGCCCGCAGCAAAGCCCAATCATGAAGTGAACTCATTGGTTCCCATCTGGATCCTGAGCTCTACTTCCTATTTGGACTTCCTTTGCATCTCGAGTTTTGGTCATCACTGGATCGGTTCGGTTCTCAGCTCCTCTTCCCTGTCGGTTCAGATCGGTCTTCAACTCTCCATCGTCAACATGGTTTGGCTCGTGGCATCCACCTGGTGGCGGTTCGGATCGTCATCACCCTTGGCTGATCGGGTCGGGTCTTCAAATCCATCACCATACATCGGTTCGGTTCGGAGGTAGCTATACGGGTTGAGTCGGGGTCTCCAAGTCCATTCCTAGTATATCGGTTCAGTTCGGGTGCTCCATGTCACCTCGGGTCGGTTCGTCAACTGTCTTCCTTCCGTCCCTGTCTTGATCTTCCAGTCCGATCCGATCCCCCATTCCTATTCCCATCCGCTCCGATCCGATCCCCCTCACTTCCCTTCGAGTTGATCTGGTTCCTTCTTCCTTAGCCCGATCCGATCCCAGTTCAACCATTGTGGCCTTCCTTCTTGCCCTTGTGCCAAATCATCGGTTCGGTTCGGTGATCCCTTGCCCAGTCCTTTATCCGGTCCAAGCCCATTCCTCCGATCCGATCCGATCCGAAAGCCTGCACGGTTTTTCTGCAACTTTTCCAGCGAGCATTTTACGCCATTCGACGACGTTTTCGACCATTTTATCTATTCTAATCAATCAAAAAGCTTATCACAAAGTCATAGCAACAAGTAGAAGTGACCTCAAACACCAAAACATCCATATGATAGGTTAAAATGGATCAAACATAGCCAAAACTCCATATTTTCCCTTAAGCATGTTTAGGTGAAACTAATGATATGATTAGCAAAACTTAACCAAATTAACCCAAACTCATATCAGAGGTCTAAAACAATATTTCAGAATTTCTGAATATTTTTCCAGATTTTTAATCATGCATAAATTCGCTAATTTCCACTAATCACCCCTTAATCCTCCAAATTCCGGGATTTGCAAAATTAGTCGAAATTAACCCAAATTCATATCAGAGGCATAAAATGATGTTTTAAAATTTTAGGAATTTTTCTAGATTTTTCTAGGCCATAATTTCGCTAATCTTCGCTAATTACCATAATTAGCCGTAATTAGTGAAAAACAATGCAAATCACTCACCTTAGCCACAAACAAAACTTAAATCTGAAATAAATATCTGATTTGGTGAAGATCCCAATGCAAAACAGCAGCTCTAGTCTTGATTTGGTGTTGATCCGCCTTGATTTGATGTTGCTAAGCCCAATCTTCAAGTTGCTAATGATTTGGAGGTGATTTAGAGATTGGAGGCCATTTTTAGGGTTTCTAAGAGGTAAGTGGAGGCTAGAAAACTGAAATGAAATGAAACCCTAACTCATTTCAGCCTCCCCATAACCCTAATCCCGAAATGGGTTATGGGCCTATTCACTAATCACCCTATTTGGCCAGTTTTTCACCTTCCAAACCTTATTTAAGCCATATCTCCCAAAGGGTAAGTCCGTTTGGCTTATGTAACCAGTCTACGGAAAGAGAAACCATCATTCGAATCCAATGGAAGTGGTTTCAGGTCAAAACTCCTTTCCAATCAAAAGTTATGGACGAAACAAGATCAGCTAGGGGCAAAACGGTCATTTAAAAATCGACAAAAATCATGAACATGAGAAATAACCCCAATAGTCGTCCCCCAACTCTACATGACCATATGACTTCGTATGAGAAAGAAATAAATATTCTACGATGCGTAGAATGCGGGTTGTTACATTCCCCCCCCCCCCCCCTTAAGAAATTTCGCCCCCGAAATTCCCTAACCAAAACACACAAAGAGTCCCGCATGCCTATCTGCCCCAAAACAACAATCAACATGCAAAACAAGTCTATCCTAGCATGCGGTTTACTAACAAGGGAAGAAACTATCACTACCAAAACCTTACCAGGCAAAGAGTTCTGGATACTTCTTCCTTATATCTTCCTCTGTTTCCCAAGTACAGTCTTTTTTCATTCTCACCCCACTGGACTTTGACTAGTTTCACCGCCTTCCTTCGAAGTTGCTTCGTATCGTTCCCAACAATACGCATAGGCTTGCGGTTCTCAACCGCCTCGGGTTCAACCTCGATATCGTCCAACTGATCTGGTGAAATAGCCACATTAGGGTCTTGCACAAACTTCCTTAACTGGGAAACAAGAAACACGCTGTGAACTCCCGCCATCTTGTCAGGTAGCTCTACTTCATACGCCAAATTCCCAACTTGCTCGAGGACTGGGAATGGACCAACAAATCTTGGTGCTAACTTACCTCTCCAACCAATCCGAATCACATTCTCAATGGAGAGATCTTGATGAACACCAAGTCATTCACGAAGAATTCCAAATCTCTTCGTCTCTTATCGAGATAAGTCTTCTGCCTATCTTGGGTAGCCTTCATTCCCTAATATACAATTCACTCAAATACCATCATGACCTGACCTAGTCCTTGGTAAACCATCAATGAAATCCATTGAGACTTGTTTCCAACGGTTGTGACAAACCACTAGGCTTCTTTTTGCTCAGCTTTAACTAACTGGCAATTTATGCATTTGGACATAAACTTCCCAACGTCTTTCTTTATCCTTTCCCAGTAGTAGGTCTAATCCATGTCTCAATATATTTTGTTACCACCGGGATTCATAATCAATTTCGAGTGATGAAATGCTCTAAGCACTTCATCTCTCAGTCCATCTACGTTGGGTATAACTAGTCCTCCATTCTTTTGAAGCCATCCTTCTCGATCAAATCCTTGCTTGATCGTTCTCTTTCCATCGATACCCATCTCTACCCTAGAGACGATTTCCAATAGGTTAGGATCGTCCTTCTAACTGGAACCAATCCACTCAATCAAAATCGATCTAATCGTCGAACTTGCTAACATTTATGGATCCAATCCATACTTAGGTCTGAAATCATATCTTGCGATATTCTCTAGTTGCTTCTATCCTAGAAACAAAACCTCTAAACTGGCATGTCTCCTACTCAATGCAACTATTACCGCACCCAAATCCTTTACTATGATCACTCTGCCCCCATGGAGTCATAGTGACTCCACTGCACTGATCCATAGCCACTAGTCCTTTGCTATGTCCACTCTGCCCCATGAAGTCATAACAACTCCACTGCACTGGCTCATAGCCTTACTAATCCTTTACTATGTCCACTTTGCCCCTCGAGTCATGACGACTCTACTGCACTGGCTCATAGTCCTACTACAATCACTTTGTTCCCCATCGTTGGAACCCTACAGGTGATAGTCTACTCAAGGGAAGAAAAATAGGAACAATATAGCAACCATAACATCCATCGAACAAGTCCTACCTATCACCTGCTAAATTCATAAACACATCGACACCTACATGACTGGTCTAACCAATCCCAATATGTCGATTCTAGTATGTCTGGTCCAACCAGCATCAATAACTAATGGAAGCCCAGCCTCCATACATACACCGATGCCTACTTGACTGGTCCAACCAATCCCAGGCCAATGGAAGCCCCGCCTCCCTACGGACTACCGTACGTCCAACGTACGTTTATCCTCCAAGGATAACTAGATCACGTCCAACGGATCCAAGGTAACGGGCGTCCCCAGATACCCCTGCTTTTAGTCCGCATAATATACTTGAGTCCAACCCAAGTCTATCCATTGTCTTGCTGCCCTCTCGAGTCCAACTCAAGCCGAATCCAATTCCTTGCTACCTTCTCGAGTCCAACTCGAGTCAATCTATAACTCAGACCCAGTCTTGAGTATCCATTACCGACAAACTCTAGTCCAACGTGAGTCGTCTCCCTATTCGTTGCATCTCCAAGATCAACGAACACCCATTTTCTTTTACGAGTTCAAGTCCAACTTGAATCGCCCTAATCTTCGTTGTATCTTCCATGATCAACGAGCACGTCCTGTTCCTTCAAAATTCTACTATCCAATAGAGAACATCAACATAGGGTCCTAAACAATCCATTACTTTGCATCTTTCTCGAGTCCCAGTCGAGCAATCTCATAACCCTATCGAGTCTAACTCTGGGCAGTCTATACCATTGAACAGTCTTATCATGTTCCTTCTGCCCATCACTCCTCGAGTAAACCAAGATATCATCCAATGAAAAATCACAACAACTATTTACCCCTCACGCAAACAATCCTAGTCGAAATCGACATTCCCCAAGCACAAGCCCCAAAGGCCTAAACCAATATCAGACAAACACCCAAGGAACATCTCCTCCGAGTTCGGACAACCCACGTGAGGTGATACTAGCAAAACAATCTAGCACTGGAGCACTCATTTGCCTCCCAGAGACAACTATAACTTGTTACAACGATAACCTTTCAGCTTTCTTAACTCCAGTTACTATCGCCATCATTAGGTAGGTACCTAATACCACCCTATTCCTTTAGAGTAGATCGACTCCCCAAAATAATGCTAAACCCAGTAAAGCCCAAAACAAAGCAATCACAACAAACATACATCCATGACTCGATAAGACCACATTACAAAAAATCATGCCGAAACTAGTCGAACTACCAATCGGGTTCGTCACAACTAGAGGTCTATCGACTATCTCGGGTTTGTCAAACAATACCCAAACAGAAACATCTTAAATAGAAAGCATACCTTTTATAACGACACCCTTTCCCTTCTGCGCCGCACTTGGAGCATTCGATGAAGAAGGAACAGCGTTGATAGCATACGCTTTCACAATCTGCTTCTCCCTAGGAGGTTGTGGGCAATCATCCTTGTGATGTCCCGCCTGGCCGCAATTAAAGCACTTCCTTTCCCCAGGCTTTTCTCGACAATCTCTGGCATAGTGGCCCTTTTTGCCACAACTAAAGCATTCGCAATCTTTCTTGCTCTTTTTCTGGCCATCCTTAGATTGGTTATGTTTCCTCTTATTCTAAGAGTTATTCTTGCCTCCACCGCCCGCTTGCGGTTTTGGCCCTTCTGCAGATGCAGCCTCAGTCTTTGGTTTAGGGTAAAGACTTTCCGATCTCAAAGATTTCCCCATGATCGACTCAAACGTCTCATCGATGTGGTTAATAAGTTTTTCCCCCAAGTACCCATCCAAGCCAGTTATGAACTTCTTGTTCTTCTTTTCGACTGTATCGATAAGGGACCATCCATATTTCGATAAAGTATCGAATTCTGCGATGTACTCCGAGACTGCCCTACCATTCTGCTTAAGCTCCAAGAACTTCCTGAACAATTCTGATTTATGAGCAGCTGGAATAACCTTATCACAAAAGCGAGTCTTAAACTGATTCCAAGTAACTTGATCTTCTGGAGTAGTTGTTCTAATGGCATTCCACCAATTCATCGCTCGCCCTTGCAGCTGACGAGACGTTAGCCTTCTCTTCATTGCATCCTCGATACCCAAGTCATCGAAGATACGATCACAGCTATCCAACCAATCCTGAACATCTATGGCCGACTCCGTTCCGTGGAACGGCTTCCCACCAAGGTTAGTGTAATCCTTGCACAACTTGGTGAAATCGACCCTAGGCGCTTGCACTACTGGACCACCACCATTTCCGGGATTGGGAACGGCTCCCCGAGCATCCCTAAGCATCTCTCTCATAAAGTTAGTGAACATTGTCCTCATGTCAGGAGCATTCCCATGGTTGGTCCCTCTACCAGCACCCCTGGTGTCTCTACTCATCGTTCAATCTGTAAAGAGAAACGATTAACGACCCCATAGTGGTGCTAGTGCAGTACGACTTCATTCTTATACTACTAATAGTATATATATAGATAGCTTTTTGAAAACCAAAGTAATCACAAATACGCGCTCTCATATACGTACTATCTCTCCCTAGGGTCTTTCCCTAGGTTAACTACGCAACCTAGAGCTCTGATACCAAATGTGACGGCCCTCCCCGCACCAACCGACATTTACTCCAAAAGTGCGATGTACACATGTCCAGTTAGCACGGGACGGTCGTCAGAAGAAAAGAAAGAAGACGAAGAATCAACAAAGAACCTGTAGAATGTCTAACAGCGCATAGAACAAAATATAATAACAACATACTTGACATAAAACAGGTGAGACAGTGCATAAGCTGAAAACTAGAACTAAGCATCATAGCAGCGGAAATCCAAAATACAGCTTATTACAACTTTTAAAATACTGTCTCTAAAGAAAAAGCAAGATAAAGAAGGTACACTACTAATGCCCAAGTAGTGACCACCAACGACACAGGGAGAATATCTATATATCATACGTGGAAGCCTCCTGCTCGCCTCCGAATCAGCTACTCGCGCATCACCAGCTAACCTGTCTCTAGTCTGCTCGTATGAGCACCCAGAGTAATAAGAGGAGACATAAAACTCTGGGTCAGACATAAAGCCTGGTATGAGCGATAAGCATCTAAACAGAACAATAACAGGTAGACTAAAACATACCTGAACCTGCAACCAAAGAGTTAGCACTACATACTGTACAACACTCTAAGGTGACATTTCAAATGATGTAAAGATAACGGGGGTGGGGATGTGCATGTCCTAGTGATGGCAAACAATCATGCATAGCAACCATCCTCACATCTCTCACTCAGTGCGTAAAGCATACGATATTCACTACTTTGGTCACCTAATACTTTGGGCCATGACGGAATCCAATCCCGTGGAACTATCACTACAAGCCCACTATCCATCTCTCAGTGGTGAACCAAAGTTATGAATACCTACAACCCCTTTGCCCACGGCCCGCAGCAAAGCCCAATCATGAAGTGAACTCATTGGTTCCCATCTGGATCCTGAGCTCTACTTCCTATTTGGACTTCCTTTGCATCTCGGGTTTTGGTCATCACTGGATCGGTTCGGTTCTCAGCTCCTCTTCCCTGTCGGTTCAGATCGGTCTTCAACTCTCCATCGTCAACATGGTTTGGCTCGTGGCATCCACCTGGTGGCGGTTCGGATCGTCATCACCCTTGGCTGATCGGGTCGGGTCTTCAAATCCATCACCATACATCGGTTCGGTTCGGAGGTAGCTATACGGGTTGAGTCGGGGTCTCCAAGTCCATTCCTAGTATATCGGTTCGGGTTCTCCATGTCACCTCGGGTCGGTTCGTCAACTGTCTTCCTTCCGTCCCTGTCTTGATCTTCTAGTCTGATCCGATCCCCCATTCCTATTCCCATCCGATCCGATCCCCCTCACTTCCCTTCGAGTTGATCTGTTTCCTTCTTCCTTAGCCCGATCCGATCCCAGTTCAACCATTGTGGCCTTCCTTCTTGCCCTTGTGCCAAATCATCGGTTCAGTTCGGTGATCCCTTTCCCAGTCCTCTATCCGGTCCGAGCCCATTCCTCCGATCCGATCTGAAAGCCTGCACTGTTTTTCTGCAACTTTTCCAGTGAGCATTTTACGCCATTCGACGACGTTTTCGACCATTCTATCTATTCTAATCAATCAAAAAGCATACCACAAAGTCATAGCAACAAGTAGAAGTGACCTCAAACACCAAAACATCCATATGATAGGTTAAAATGGATCAAACATAGCCAAAACCCCATATTTTCCCTTAAGCATGTTTAGGTGAAACTAATGATATGATTAGCAAAACTTAACTAAATTAACCCAAACTCATATCAGAGGTCTAAAACAATATTTCAGAATTTCTGAATATTTTTCCAGATTTTTAATCATGCATAAATTCGCTAATTTCCACTAATCACCCCTTAATCCCCCAAATTCCGGGATTTGCAAAATTAGTCGAAATTAACCTAAATTCATATCAGAGGCATAAAATGATGTTTTAGGATTTTAGGAATTTTTCTAGATTTTTCTAAGCCATAATTTCGCTAATCTTCGCTAATTACCATAATTAGCCGTAATTAGTGAAAAACAATGCAAATCACTCACCTTAGCCACAAACAAAACTTAGATCTGAAATAAATCTCTGATTTGGTGAAGAACCCAATGCAAAACAGCAGCTCTAATCTTGATTTGGTGTTGATCCGCCTTGATTTGATGTTGCTAAGCCCAATCTTCAAGTTGCTAGTGATTTGGAGGTGATTTAGAGGTTGGAGGCCATTTTTAGGGTTTCTAAGAGGTAAGTGGAGGCTAGAAAACTGAAATGAAATGAAACCCTAACTCATTTCAGCCTCCCCATAACCCTAATCCCGAAATGGGTTATGGGCTTATTCACTAATCACCCTATTTGGCCCGGTTAAGCAGTTTTTCACCTTCCAAACCTTATTTCAGCCATATCTCCCAAACGGTAAGTCCGTTTGACTAATGTAACCACTCTACGGAAAGAGAAACCATCATTTGAATTCAATGAAAGTGGTTTCAGGTCAAAACTCCTTTCCAATCAAAAGTTATGGATGAAACAAGATCAGCTAGGGGCAAAACGGTCATTTAAAAATCGACAAAAATCATGAACATGAGAAATAACCCCAATAGTCGTCCCCCAACTCTACATGACCATACGACTTCGTATGAGAAAGAAATAAATATTCTACGATCCTTCGATGCGTAGAATGCGGGTTGTTACGCCTTGGAAAGCTGCAGGGCCGGTCCACACATACAGCTTCGTGGATTAGTTATTCCTGAACACACGTTTCCCGATCCTATAGGACCTATCATCCGAGGCACTTCATTCCATCATTCACTTAAGTAAAATATCAGCCAGTTTAAGCACCGACACTTCTTCTAGCTAGAAAGAAACGTGTTGCTCTCCCTGCTTTCCCTTCTCCCGTTTTAGAATCCACTGGGTTGTGAGGCTCGTGAAGCTACGTAATACACAAAGCTATGCTTATTCAAGCTGTGCTTTGATCGTCACCACAAGGTTCTGCTTTTCAACAAGAAACCTTGATCATTGCATCTTAGTATGCCACACTGTCACTCCATATCCTACTATTAATCTTTTGCCAAATTACACAAAAGGGTGTTAAGCAAGAGAATAAATTCTCCGCCACCAAACATTCATACATTCGACAGAAAATCAATAAGTACAATATAAAGGAGCACAATGTCGGACACACATTCCATTTATAAGCCCGTTCTGGGTCGGAACGAAACTGGAGATACCCTCGTCCCGTATGTCCAGTACGGAAAGGAGATACCCGCATATCCGTGAAATCAACACGTGCGTTTGGGAAATTACCCTGACCCTTGAATTGGTTGCAAGTCAATTCAAGATCTTGATCGTTGTCCATTCGAGGGAAGATTTACGGTCTTCATACGCCTTCTTCAAACTTCGATTCTTTACGTCGTTTGATTATTTGGAATGAGAGTAACTCGGACTTTCCAAATAATCGTCGTATACATACATATATATATATATATATATATATTGAAAATCCTTCCTTATCGTTAATATTATTTTGTAACGATTAATTCCTATTTCAATTATTTAAAATAGTTAAATCTTTATTTAACGACGCCATGGGTCAGTGGCGACCCTGGCGCTGCTTTCAACCAATTTTGATTTTCACATTTCTTGAGATCTGACCGTTGGTTTTTAACATATTTTATATCGTTAGAAAGATTTTCCCAAGACGGTCCTAACGGTTCCAGTTTTGGGAAAATCCGACGGCCGGATCTTTTGGTATAGTCGTTTAAAGGTACAATCTCAAAACGCAAACTACCGCGCTCGATTCGTTTAATATTAATTACATTTATATATATAAATACAATCGTTCAACCTTAATAACGTCGTTCGATTTAACAACGAACTAAACAACTACCGATCTCCATTAAATTTTAATTCATTTAAAATGAAGACAATATTTCAACATTTTAAATACATTCTTGTATCCCTTTATTTACATTAAAAATGTAAATTATCATTCAAAGTCCAATTTCTCCCTTATTCTTTAATTTACATTAGAAATGTAAATTTCATCCCTTAAATTACACTATAAAACTCTCTTTGTAATTACATTAAAAATGTAAATTAACAGTGTAAATTTCTATCTTTAGATTTGTCTCTTAATTTACAATATAAAATCATACTTTTAATTACATTAAAAATGTAATTTATATTACATGTCAAATTCTGTTCTTTAATTTGCCCGGTAAAATCCTACCTCTAATTTCATATAAAAATGAAATTTTATATTACATATCAATTCTCATTCTAGTTTACAAATAAAAGTGTACCTTCAATTTACAATGTACATTTTCTCTTTAATTACATAATAAAAGTGTAATTTTAATTATAATGCAAATTATCTTTCTTAAACTACATATAAAAATGAAATTTTTATTCACATGTAAATCCTACTCTTAATTTACATATGAAAATGTGTTTTTAATTCTAATTCCAATTCCTACTCTTTATTTACATGTAAAAATGTAAATTTAACTACAATGTAAATTCCTACTTTTTATTTACATGTAAAAATGTAAATTTAACTACAATGCAAATTCCTACTTTTTATTTACATGTAAAAATGTAAATTTAACTACAATGCAAATTCCTACTTTTTATTTACATGTAAAAATGTAAATTTAACTACAATGCAAATTCCTACTTTTTATTTACATGTAATAATGTAAATTTAAATACAATGCAAATTCCTACTTTTTATCTACATGTAAAAATGTAAATTTAACTACAATGCAAATTCTCATTCTTAAGTTACAAACAAAAAGTGATTTTTACTTTCATGACAAAATCTTATCTTACCATTACATTAAAATGTAATAAATCTTTTTTAATGACGAAATCCTCTTTTTAATCCACATTAAGAAAAATGTACATTTCCTTTTATCCTATTTAGATTAAGGAAAATGTGTATTTTCTTTTACCCTTTTTTTTTACATTAAGGAAAATGTAAATTTTCCTTTATCCTTATTTACATTACTAACATTAGAATTGTGTAATTTAATGTTTTCATGTCTTTGATTAAAACACGAACAATTTCTCTATTTACACAAGTCATCATACAAAGTGGTATATTCATATTGAATGGAAGGTCCTAATTCGATTCAATAACATGAACAAGGGCGAACTTTTGCTATTCATGATTCACTAAAGCATCAATAAGAATTGATCCAACTAAATATATAACAAAATGATTCGTTCTAATTATCCATCACATACAGATCTATAATTTTAACTAACAGATCATACATCACAAATTAACAGATCAGCCATTCAAACTTCATCACATCGCAGATCTAATTTGTTAACAATTCAAATATTTAAATAACTAGAAATATAATAATTAAATTGATTTAATTATATAAATCAGAATCTCACCTTGATTTAAGCAGAAGTAAAAATCCAAATAAATTCAGAAATGGTCGCAATCAATTTCAGCAACTTCTATACGTCTTTACGGTTCCGTCGGATCTGAGATTTTCCAGTTTGGAGTTCGTATGAGTTAATTATCAATTTTTGAATAACAACGACTTTTTACAACTGCTGCTGTGACAGAATAATGCGTGGCAAATATGAAATGTTCATACCTTTGTATTTTGTTCAAAACTTTAATTCCAGAAATCAGAAGATGTAGTTGATGGTTTTCAGAACGGTTTGTTGGAGATTGAAGAGCTTGGAGAGGGGAGTCAGCGCCGGGAAGGGGGTGGGGCGCGTTCGCCTGTGGTAGGCCCGGTTGGGTTCGGCGGCGGCAGACTTTGCGGGGTCGGGGCGACAGCTACAGGCTTCGGGGGGGTATTGATTTTGGTGTGGATTCGAAGAGCATGAAAATCACTTCGAAACGTGTATTGCGGCGAAGGATTTCGTTGAGAAACGAAAGAGAAATCGGAGGTTGAAGTTCTGAAAGGTTATGGGTTTCGGTGGCTGCTGCAAACGATCGGGGAGGATGAATGAACAGTGATTTTTATAATAAAATAATAGGGTTAGGTTATTATTAAATAAATAATTAACCCAATAAAGCCCGTTTAGCGACTTCCTTCTTTTTCAGCTCAATGACTGTCATTCCTACCTATTTACCCCTATTCCGGACTTATCTAACTATGTCCCGCAGGCCCAATTGATCGTCTTGGCCTCCGTTTTCCAGTTTTAATTTTATAAATCATTTATTTTAAATTCAAACGTACTTTCTAATTTACCGGGGATACATATGATCTCAGAAAAATCCAGAAAAATTATTTCTGGCTTTGTTTTGACGATACAGTCCTAACAAAATTAATTTCGTCGAATTCTATGACTGTTTGAAAAATGGCCTTTTTCAAGTCGATTAAAATTGACCGAAATTGACCAAACTAAAATCTTTTTACCACAGTCACAAATTAATTCTAAAAATTATGAAAAATTAAACTTATCAATAATTTGACATTCTGAATCCAACAAAAGTGGTTTCGTCGAAAACAGAGGTCATTTGAAAAATGGCTATTTTTAATATTAAAATATATACAGAAATTCTACAGCGACTATTCTGAAATTTCAACTGGCCATAACTTTTAATTCCCGCTATGAAATTTCGATTTTTTGGATTCTTGGAAAGATATTTTTAAATAGATTCTAATATTTTTGGTTTCACCAAAATCCGATTTACCCTGCATCCTGTACAGTCAGTCAAAGTTCAGATTTGACTTTTTGAACTACCGTGCTATTTTTAATTCCTTTTATAATTAAATTAAATATATTCGTATTAAATTCAATTAAAATAAATTTCTAGTCGTTATTATTTAATATAATTTATTTCAAATATTTAAACACCCTTAAAATCTCAAAAATGAAAATTTTAAATTGGCCCCAAATTCTGGGTTGTTACAATCTCCCCCGCTTAAGAACTTTTCGTCCTCGAAAAGGAAAAAGGAAAATAGAAGATTAGGAACCAACACAGAAAATGTAAAATATTTTAAGCGTACCACAAAACAAAATCTAATCGGAGATATCCACTCTGCATTTGGGATAGGTTTGTTTGATACTCTCCTCGGTTTCCCAAGTGCAGTCTCTAGGATCACTACTCCATTGCACTTTGACTAGGTTGATTTTTTTTATTTCTCGGCTCTCTAGTCTCTTTGCCAATAATTTTCAGTGGCTCCCTTCTCACTGCAAGGCTTGGGGTAGTCTCCAAATCTTGCTGTGCACTCTTCTTGTCCTTCTCCTCATAGCGATAGGCAAACTCATCATGAAGCCTTTCCATTTCTTGCCTTGCAATATATTTTTCATTAAACAACTCTTTAAATTTGGTCCAAGTCATATTTTCTTCATCTTCTCCTATATTAACCAATTCCCACCAATTTTGTGCTTCGCCTTTGACCAGCCATGAAGCCGTAAATCTCTTTCTTTGATCATCTAGCCCTATCCCTCCAAATATCTTCTCATAATTCTTAAGCCATGCTTGAGCCTGCGTCACGTTCTCCGTACCAGTGAATGGAACTCCACCTAAATTCTTGAACTTCTTCGCTACCTTATCCAAGTCAAAGGGCTGCGGTGGTGGTGGTGGCTGTTGAACTGTGGCCTCCTCAGTTTCAGCAACATTTTGCCTCCTTGCTCTAGCGGCAGCAGTACTCATTTTTAGTTAGTTCTCTACGATCAAGGAAAGAGTCAGAACAACTGTAATGGTGATCTTAAGAAATGATAAAGATAAAAGGATGGATAAAAGGATGGCGATAAAATGACTGATTATTATGTATTCTCATGAAATGTTCGCCATAGACTATTGTGATTCTATGTAAACGAATCATTAGAAATATGTTATATTCCAAAGCTATGTTTAACCAAAGCTCTGATACCAACTGTGATGACCCCAAACTTCCACGGGATGAAAGTAAGGAATAATCATTTGGAATACAATATAAATATAACAATACAGATCACGGATACAACATAGTAAAGGAAGACTATAGAATAACAACATCGTAGCAGCGGAATATGAATGTCATCAATCACAGAATCCCACAATCACAGAGTTCTACATTATTACATCAGGTTTCAGCAGAAAGGAAATAAGTCTCAACTTCAAAATAGAACAACTGGAAATAAAATAAGTTTGGATGTCTCAAGTTCTAAAGATAAATCGCAAATAAAAGATAAATGATAGATAATCTTCGTGGTCCAACATAAGCACCTCCAAATAAGCAACTCCAAGATAGATAAACAACTCCAAGATAGCAACTCCAAAGAAAGCTAGACTTGTCACTTGGCTGCCCGTGTGGAAAAGAGGGCACCTGAGTTTGCAAAAGGTGAAAACAAACTACGAGTCAGTCATGGGACTGGTGTGAGAATTCTTAACTAATTTAACTACTAGTAATGAGGCAAATCCAAAGACCACGCCGCTAACGCGGAACGGGTTTATTTCGATGGATTGTCGTGCATAATTTAAAGTGATTGGACAAATGAATAAGTAAAACGTTAAACAACGCAATGCTTTTGGAAAAATGAAATCACCATAAGACTCAAGTCCCATCACACAATGCAACGCAAACCAGAGGATAGTGTTTTACCTTATGTTGATTAAACATGCTAAATACGATAAATACGAATCTAATATTATTATTAGTGTATATAAAAGAAACATTTCAAAATAAATGTATCAATCCTAGGAAGCATAGCTACCATATACTATGCCTCCATACTAGTAATACAATCAAATTCGTAGGGTCGTATTTGGAATTTGGTTTCCATCATGAGTCAAGGCTAGGGAGGAGCTCCTTACCGATTCGAGACACTCTAGCTAATGTCTCAGGATCCCCCGCAGTGAACCCTTGGAAAGCTGCTGTAATAACCTGGAAATCTGAGCCAGTTTAAAAATTTTATTTTGGCAATTTTAGCGAATTTTGAATATTTAAAATAGATTATTTTAAATAATATCGACGAGAAATTTATTTTGAATAGAATTCGAGCGTATATATTTATTCGAATCGTCGTTAGAATATAAATATTTATTTATATATATAAAAGGAATTGAAAATGGCGCGGTAGTTCGATAATTCGATTTCAAAATTCAAATTAATGCACCGGGTGCAAAATAAACCGGATTTTAGTGAAACCAAAAATATTTGAATCTAATTGAGAATATCTTTCCAACAAATCAGAAAAATTGAAATTTCATAGTGGGGATAAAAAGTTATGTCCAGCTGAATTTTCAGAATAGTCGCTATGGAATTCTAGCCCTTAAAAATGGAAATTTTGCAAACGACCTCGGATTTCGACGAAACCACTTTTGTTGGATCCATGATGTAAAGTTATTGCTAGGTTTCAAATTTCATAATTTTTCGAATCAATATGTGAGCGTGGCAAAGGGAAACGTGTTTTGACCATTTTAGTTGAATTTAATCGACTGGAAAATGACCATTTTTCAAACGGTCTCAGAATTCGATGAAATTGGTTTTGTTAGGACCGTAACGTCAATACGAAGCTAGAAAATATTTTTCTTGAATTTTTCTGGTTAGTATGTGGCCCCGGTGATTTGAAATGTGCGTTTAAAATTTCATATAGTGATTTAAATGTAAATTTGGCGAAAACTGATCGAAACAAGCGAATCAGCCTACGACATATATCCCATTGTGTTCGGAATGGGGGTAATTAGCTATAGATGACAGGCGGTGGGCCTCGTTTCGAGGTCGAAATTAAAAGTTGCTTTTTGAAATAATAAAATAAAAAAATAAAAAAAAATTATATACAAAATAAAGTCAACCAATCCTCTCCTATATCCAAGGTCAGGCCCCCCGTTACTTCTCCTGATCGAATTAAATAAAAAAAACCTAACTTTAAAATCGTGCCTCCACCCTCCGCCTTCTCCATCTCCATCGCGCCTCCACCCTTCGCCTCCTCCACTCGCTCCCCTCCCTCAAGCGATCCTCCCACTTCCCCCTCCTCTCGAGCGACGATCGAACCTCCCCTCTAGCCCAACCCACCACCTCGAGACCCCCAGGCCACCATAAACCCGCGAGCTCCATCACGTACCCTCACCGCACCACCCTACGACCTTCCAGCACCCCCTGCGCCGCTGTACGCGCCACCAACAGCCCCAGTTCGGACTGAACCCCTCCTCCAGCAAAGAAATGTGAGTTTTAATTTTAATTTTTAATTTTAATTATTCATGTAATTGAAATGGTGATGTATAGATAATTAAAGTTGCGATTTTTACTTATGGAAAGTTACGATTTTTATGCTAAGACAAAGTTCATGTCTTTATAGCGATAAAGTTGTGATTTTTAAGTGTTTAAAAATATGATTTTTAAGTGTATAGTAATAAAATATTCCTCGTATGAAGTAGCGAATGAAAACGGGATTTTTATCATATATATACAAAGTGAAGAAAAATATATGATTTTTATATATACAAAGTGAAGAAAAATATATGATTTTTATATATACAAAGTGAAGGAAAATATATGATTTTTATATTTTAGAAAGAATAAAAATTCGATTTTTAATTTATAAGAAGCAATATAAAAATATAATTTTTATATAGAAAGAAGCATTGTAAAAATATATGAAGTAAAAATAAAAATACGATTTTTATTTATTGAATGAAGTAATAAAAATATAATTTTTATTATGAACAGCATGAAAAGAACTACATTGGAATTTCAAGCAGATCCAGACAGTTCAGCAGTTCAAAAGCAAAGCACGGCGGAGTGGAACCCTCTATGAGAACTTCTCACCTTTTAATTTTGTTTTATAGTTAATAATATATACTAGGATGCAGACGGTGTTTAGTAGCACCCGACACCCGTCGTCCACATACCATGGACGGCTTGTATGCTTGTTTGTTTGATTTTGATGTGTAGTTGATTGTGTGATGTGATGTGAAAAGAAATAAAATATTTATATAGTTAAAAAAATATTTTATAGTTGAAAATAGAATTTTTAACGTGTATATAAAATAAATAAATATAAACAGATGGGACGATTTGTTTATATACACTGATTTGATTGATATTGATTGGGACGATAAATTTTACACATCGCCCAACTGCACAAATAAAATCTGTGTTTGATTGTTTGAAACCCCACGCGGGTATTGGGATGATATATGACGTACACTAATCCCGATAATTAGTTGTATGTCGATCAATTGATTGACAGACTGTTATAAGCGTTGAATATTTATATTTGATGCTTATACAGTGTAGAATGCACTTTGGATGATGGTTGATTATTTGTCATTGTGGATATATACATGCGTTATATGAAAATCCATAGAAATAAAATCCATGGTAATTGATTGGGCTTCATTCCAGTTTTGAATAGAAATATTTGAAAAAGAAATATTTGAAATAGAATATTTGAAAATAGAAATATATGAAGCCGTGTTGATTAGATTGCCGCCATTTTGACGTGAACGATATTTTTATCGATTTTATTCATTTTATAATGAATATCGAAAGTGATTTCAAAATCTAATATTTTGAAAAGGATTAGAATTCGAATTGAAAGTGAATATAAAAGAATTCGAATTGAAATTGAATAGAAATGAATTCGAATTGGAATTGAATGAAATCGAAAACGAACTGAAATTGAATTAAAAATCGATTTGAATTGAAATCAATTTGAAATGAATTTAAAACGAATTTGTAAGGGAAAATTCAATCTTGATTTGAATTTGAAAAGAAGTTGAAATCATTTTGAAAACGAATTTAAAACGATTTATATAATACGTTTTAAAAGGAAATCGACGAAGTATATATTATATATATTATATATATAATATAATGGCCTGAATAGAACGCGTCGCGCCGCGGCAGTTCGTGAATTTCGACCATTGACTTCGAATGGATATTGCGGGAGATCCGACCGTCGGATTCTCCTAAAACCGGAACCGTTGGATTCGTATCGAAAAGGGCTTTCTAACGAATATTATAAAATATAAATCTATCGTTGGATTTGGAATTATGTCCAAATCAAATTTGAAAAAGATCGCTGAAAGTGCAGTTCGATGGCCGTTGATGGAAATCGACTGTACGGGCCTTGATAAAATTATTAAAAATATCAATAATTTGTGTAAAATCATAAGAAGTGATTTGGGAAGAATTGGGATGAAAAACTCCGTATTTAAAAAGACAAAAATAGATTTTTATCGACATGAACTAGTTTTGAACTAGAATAATAAAAAAAATTAAAATAAATAAATTGGATTTGAAATGGTTTTGAAAATAACCAGAATTTCCAATAATTGCATTGGAATGGATTTGAGTCGAAATTGTCTTCGGAATATTTCGATGTGGGATTTTGTGATTATACAGATATTGTTATGGAAATTTGAAAGATGTATATATATCGTTATTTCCAATACGATATTTGTTGGTCGTAGAATTTGATATTGAATAGAAGCCGGTATATTTTCTATTCAGAGCCTTGTATTTAATATCAAATGTGATTTGGGTTTGTCGTGAATGGTGTCTTCATTAACACTGTTCTTAAACCCAGTTGAGAAAAAGATTAAATCTTTTTATTTAGATTTAATGAAGTGTACCAATTAAATAATATTTAATTGGAATTGAATTGGTATTGATTTTTGGGTTTATCGTGAACAGTGTTTTAAATGACACTTGTTCTTTAACCCGATAATTAATGGAATGTGATTTTGGGTTTACCGTGAACCGTGTTTTAAATGACACTGATTCTTTAACCCAGTTAAAGATTAAAACTAAGTGGAGTTTTAATGAATCTTTAATTAGATTGAAAAGATCGAGAATGGAGTATCGCCAGTTTTACTCCAGGCGATAGTTAAATCTTTAATTAGATTTGAACGTGAAATGGTAATTGAATTTACCGATAACACCGTGGTGTTAGATATAAGTATTACCAGTTTTACTTCATGGTTTAAATAGGTGGGGATTGGGAAATAAAATAAATGATTACTTTGGTGTGGATCGCTAATCCCGACTAGTTCGAATTGATATTCAAAAAGGAGATTAAAGAATAAATTTAAAGAATTTATCTTTGATAAAATTAATGGGAACCTTTCCCAAAATATAGGAATATTTGAATAAAAGAATATTTTGAATTGGAATGAAGCGTATGTTGTGTTTGTGTAACACTTGTTTATTATATACGTGAGTTATTCAGAAAGACCGGGTTTATCCCATTTTGAATAACTGATTCGACGTGGTGTCGAAGATGAAGACGGTGGTCGAAGACCGGAGGTCTTCACATCGTTTGGATAATTATTGATGATCTTGATTGGGTCGTACACCCAAGAGGAGAGAATCAGTTGGTGATCGTCCAGACGTACTTGGAGATCGATGGATATGCGGGGTACTAGGTGCCTCCGGTTTCGTTCAGACCCAGAACGAACTTGTAAATGGACTGTGTGTCTGACATCGGATTTCATTCTGTGTGATTGATATCGATTGCATAGCGTGAATTGCCTGTGTGGCATGCTAAGATGCAAATGATCAAGACTTCTGTTGAAAAGTAAATTCTTGTGGTTGATGATCAAAGCACGGCCTGTGTGGCATAGCTTTGTGTAGCGTTGATTCGCGAGCCTCACACCCCGGTTGTGAACCAGAAACGGGAGAGGACCTCAGGGAGGGCATGCGTTTCCTTCTAGCTAGAAGTGGCGTCAGTGGTTTTACACGCCCTGACGAGTTTGACTTATGTGGTTGTTGCTGTTGCGAGGCGCCTCGGTTAGATCGGACGATCCGGGTCCGATGGAGTCATTCGTTGGCTCATTTACGCCCCATAGGGCGGGGAAACGTAGTGTTCAGGCATAATAATCCACATCGGTGAACCGGCCCTGTTGCTCCAAGGCTTGCCTGAGACTCGGGCCAGACAGTCTCGAATCGGTAGAGGACGATCCCTGGCCTCGGTTCACAGATGGAAATCCAACTTCCAATACGTGACGTTTCGATTTTAGTTGTAATCCTATATATGGCGACATAGTGGGATGGGGTGCTTATGCCGTCTATGATTGATACTTATGATTTGAAGTTGTTTTATACACTATGCACTTTTAAAGGTATCAAATAATTTGTTTTAAACGTATCAAGTATTCTTGGGCTATTATAAGGTAAAAACCCTATCCTCCAGCTTGCGTTGCATTGTGTGATGGGACCTGGGTCTTATAATGGCTTCATTTTTCTTTTTTAGCATTGCGCTGTTGTTTTATGCAATGGTATTCTTGGGAGGAAACCCGTTCCGTGTTATACGGCGTGGTCCCTTGATTTACCGAACTTTAAAATAATGATTAATAACTGTTTTAGTTCTCACACCAGTCCCATGACTGACCTGGAGTTTATTGTTTTAACCTAAACTCTTGGTGCCCTTATTTTGACACGGCCAGCTAGTAGTTTTGGTTTTGCAGATTTATATTCACAGGAACCTGGTTTACAACTGGACCGATATCCGGGAAGCTTTGTATCCGTATATCTCTTTCAGTTGTGTATTGTATTATTTTCCACTGCTATGTAATGTATTGTAATCTCTGATATTTATCGAATGTATTTTATTCATTTATACTCTATATATTCTTGTATCTGATAAATTGTTGTAATTAAAAATTGAAATGTTCTTCCGTCTGCGTTCTATTTTGTGTTGTCCTCAAAACAATCAGGCGTTTCGAATGGTCTAGGTCGGTTTAGCGACTGATTCGGATCGAGCGGAATTCCCGGTCGTCACATTTGGTATCAGAGCTTTGGTTTACAAAGCTCAGAGAATAAGACACATTAGAACCATACGAAAGAATTCCTTAGAGATTGGATTAGTAATATCCAATGAGAATGACTCATTAGAGATGGGGTCAGTAGTATCCTAGAACGAGTGTGAAGGGTATATCTTTAAAGTGAAAACAAATTTTGTTTTGGAAATTTAAATCAATTATTCGTATTTGAATATTTATTTACATTGAATTTGGACAATCCGATATATAAAGATTTTGCATATGCGTCTTGCAAACGTGTATTCGAAGTTTTAATATATTGGATAGATATAGAATCACTCTAGTTTCCCGGGGATAATTCTGGTGATGGGGCACCATCGCCAGTATTTATTTTCGTGTTTCGAAAGTGAGATCTCTATATATTTCCATTAGACTGGTGTGAGAACCAAAACTAGATAGGATGCATTATTGTTGTGAATTGGCATCAAAAATGTGATTTCTGACTATATATCAAAATTATGGATTTGAAACATTAATCAACTAATTGATTGCTGGTTGTGTTTGATTATAGTTTGATTAATTAAAATGTTGAACCTTTAGCCAAATTGAATCAAATAGTGGGTTGTATTGAAAATTTGCCGCATTTGCTTGCATATACATGTACTTACATTGAACAGGTCATAGCAAGGAGGCTAGAGCAGAAGAATAAAATTGTTTGCCCGACAAATAGGTACATGTTTATTGTATTTCTTGAGTTTTGGGTGATTTTGTGAGCCGATTGGCTAGCCGCTTGGCTTTTTCTTTTTCTTTTGGATTGAAGAAGGCCATGGGAGGCTATATGAAATATCCCGAAGTCCCCGGTGCAGGGGAGGTTATGGCGAAATTTTTTGAAAACTTAGGGTGTTAGCCAAATTTTTGAAAAATTTGAAAAGTTCTTAGAAACTGAAAAGTTGAAGAACTTAAGCCGTAATAAAAATAAAGAAAGTTGAGTTGGTTTGATAAACAACTTTCGGCTTCGTTCCTTTTAGGGGATGAAAAGTTTTAAGTGGGGGAGATTGCAGGGCCAGTCCACACATACAGCTTCGTGGATTAGTTATTCCTGAACACACGTTTCCCGATCCTATAGGACCTATCATCTGAGGCGCCTTATTCCATCATCCACATAAGTAAAATATCAGCCAGTTTAAGCACTGACACTACTTCTAGCTAGAAAGAAACATGATGCTCTCCCTGCGTTCCCTTCTCCCGTTTTAGACTCCACCAGGTTGTGAGGCTCGTGAAGCTACGTAATACACAAAGCTATGCTTATTCAAGCTGTGCTTTGATCGTCACCACAAGGTTCTGCTTTTCAACAAGAAACCTTGATCATTGCATCTTAGTATGCCACACTGTCACTCCATATCCTACTATTAATCTTTTGCCAAAATATACAAAAGGGTGTTAAGCAAGATAATAAATTCTCCGCCACCAAACATTCATACATTTGACAGAAAATCAATAAGTACGATATAAAGGAGCACAATGTCGGACACACATTCCATTTATAAGCCCGTTCTGGGTCTGAACGAAACCGGAGATACCCTCATCCCGTATGTCCAGTACGGAAAGGAGATACCCGCATATCCGTGAAATCAACACGTACGTATGGGCAATTACCCCGACCCTTGAATTGGGAGCAAGTCAATTCAGGATCTTGATCGTTGTCCATTCGAGGGAAGATTTACGGTCTTCATACGCCGTCTTCATACTTTGATTCTTTACGTCGTTTGATTATTTGGAATGAGAGTAACTCGGACTTTCCAAATAATCCTCGTATAAATATATATATTGAAAATCCTTCCTTATCGTTAATATTATTTTATAACGATTAATTCCTATTTCAATTATTTAAAATAGTTAAATCTTTATTTAATGACGCCACGGGTCAGTGGCGACCCTGGCGCTGCTTTCAACCAATTTTGATTTTCACATTTCTCGAGATCTGACCGTTGGTTTTTAACATATTTTATATCATTAGAAAGATTTTCCCAAGATGGTCCTAACGGTTCCAGTTTTGGGAAAATCCGACGGTCGGATCTTTTGGTATGGTCGTTTAAAGGTACAATCTCAAAACGCGAACTACCGCGCTCGATTCGTTTAATATTAATTACATTTATATATATAAATATAATCGTTCAACCTTAATAACGTCGTTCGATTTAACAACGAACTAAACAACTACCGATCTCCATTAAATTTTAATTCATTTAAAATGAAGACAATATTTCAACATTTTAAATACATTCTTTTATCCCTTTATTTACATTAAAAATGTAAATTATAACTCAAAGTCCAATTTCTCCCTTATTCTTTAATTTACATTAGAAATGTAAATTTCATCCCTTAAATTACACTATAAAACTCTCTTTGTAATTACATTAAAAATGTAAATTAACAGTGTAAATTTCTATCTTTTGATTTATCTCTTAATTTACAATATAAAATCATACCTTTAATTACATTAAAAATGTAATTTATATTACATGTCAAATTCTGTCCTTTAATTTGCCCGGTAAAATCCTACCTCTAATTTCATATAAAAATGAAATTTTATATTACACATCAATTCTCATTCTAGTTTACAAATAAAAGTGTACCTTCAATTTACAATGTGCATTTTCTCTTTAATTACATAATAAAAGTGTAATTATAATTATAATGCAAATTATCTTTCTTAAACTACATATAAAAATGAAATTTTTATTCACAAGTAAATCCTACTCTTAATTTACATATGAAAATGTGTTTTTAATTCTAATGCCAATTCCTACTCTTTATTTACATGTAAAAATGTAAATTTAACTACAATGTAAATTCCTACTTTTTATTTACATGTAAAAATGTAAATTTAACTACAATGCAAATTCCTACTTTTTATTTACATGTAAAAATGTAAATTTAACTACAATGCAAATTCCTACTTTTTTATTTACATGTAAAAATGTAAATTTAACTACAATGCAAATTCCTACTTTTTATTTACATGTAAAAATGTAAATTTAACTACAATGCAAATTCCTACTTTTTATTTACATGTAAAAATGTAAATTTAACTACAATGCAAATTCTCATTCTTAAGTAACAAACAAAAAGTGATTTTTACTTTCATGACAAAATCTTATCTTACCATTACATGAAAATGTAATAAATCTTTTTTAATGACGAAATCCTCTTTTTTAATCCACATTAAGAAAAACGTACATTTCCTTTTATCCTATTTACATTAAGGAAAATGTATATTTTCTTTTATCCTTTTTTTTTACATTAAGGAAAATGTAAATTTTCCTTTATCCTTATTTACATTACTAACATTAGAATTGTGTAATTTAATGTTTTCATGTCTTTGATTAAAACACGAACAATTTCTCTATTTACACAAGTCATCATACAAAGTGGTATATTCATATTGAATGGAAGGTCCTAATTCGATTCAATAACATGAACAAGGGCGAACTTTTGCTATTCATGATTCACTAAAGCATCAATAAGAATTGATCCAACTAAATATATAACAAAATGATTCGTTCTAATTATCCATCACATATGGATCTATAATTTTAACTAACAGATCATACATCACAAATTAACAAATCAGCCATTCAAACCTCATCACATCGCAGATCTAATTTGTTAACAATTCAAATATTTAAATAACTAGAAATATAATGTTTAACTTGATTTAATTATATAAATCAGAATCTCACCTTGATTTAAGCAGAAGTAAAAATCCAAATAAATTCAGAAATGGTCGTAATCAATTTCAGCAACCTCTATACGTCTTTACGTTTCCGTCGGATCTGAGATTTTCCAGTTTGGAGTTCGTATGAGTTAATTATCAATTTTTGAATAACAATGACCTTTTACAACTGCTGCTGTGACAGAATTAAGCGTGGCAAATCTGAAATGTTCATACCTTTGTATTTTGTTCAAAACTTTAATTCCAAAAATCAGAAGATGTAGTTGATGGTTTTCAGAACGGTTTGTTGGATATTGAAGAGCTTGGAGAGGGGAGTCGGCGCCGGGAAGGGGGTGGGGTGCGTTCGCCTGTGGTGGGCCCGGTTGAGTGCGGCGGTGGCATACTTTGCGGGGTCAGGGCGGCGGCTACAGGCTTCGGGGGGTATTGATTTTGGTGTGGATTCGAAGAGCATGAAAATCTCTTCGAAACGTGTATTGCGGCGAAGGATTTCATTGAGATACGAAAGAGAAATCGGAGTTTGAAGTTCTGAAAGGTTATGGGTTTCGGTGGCTGCTGTAAATGATCGGGGAGGATGAGTGAACAGTGATTTTTATAATAAAATAATAGGGTTAGGTTATTATTAAATAATTAATAAACCCAATAAAGCCCGTTTAGCGACTTCCTTCTTTATCAGCCCAACGACTGTCATTCCTACCTATTTACCCCTATTCCGGACTCATCTGACTATGTCCCGCAGGCCCAATTGATCATCTTGGCCTCTGTTTTCCAGTTTAATTTTATAAATCATTTATTTTAAATTCAAACGTACTTTCTAATTTACCAGGGATACATATGATCTCATAAAAATCCAGAAAAATTATTTCTGGCTTTGTTTTGACAATACGGTCCTAACCAAATTAATTTCGTCAAATTCTGTGACTATTTGAAAAATGGCCTTTTTCAAGTCGATTAAAATTGACCGAAATTGACCAAACTGAAATCTTTTTGCCACAATCACAAATTAATTCTAAAAATTATGAAAAATTAAACTTATCAATAATTTGACATTCTGAATCCAACAAAAGTGGTTTCGTCGAAAACAAAGGTCGTTTGAAAAATGACTATATTTAATATTAAAATATATACAGAAATTCTACAGCGACTATTCTGAAATTTCAACTGGCCATAACTTTTAATTCCGGCTATGAAATTTCGATTTTTCGCGTTGGAAAGATATTTTTAAATAGATTCTAATATTTTTGGTTTCACCAAAATCCGATTTATCCTGCATCCTGTACAGTCAGTCAAAGTTCAAATTTGACTTTTTGAACTACCGTGCTATTTTTAATTCCTTTTATAATTAAATTAAATATATTCGTATTAAATTCAATTAAAACAAATTTCTAGTCGTTATTATTTAATATAATTTATTTCAAATATTTAAATACCCTTAAAATCTCAAAAATGAAAATTTTAAATTGGCCCCAAATTCTGGGTTGTTACATCTCCTCCAGAAACAATAGGAAATGATCAACCAATTCTTCGCTCGGATGGATGGAAGGCCGAGCAACGCTCAATTCATTGGAAATGAAGCCACAGAAGCAGCTTGGGCATCACATGAACTCGGGGGCAACCCCATCGTTATTGGAAATGCACAGCGACCGACTTCAACTCCAGATCGTATAGATACCGGAGCACAAACTCTCACTCAACTGCAGCAGGGATCGGCTCGTGATAGGCCACCAACACCGGGTCGGATCGCCCCTCCTCATTTCTCTCCCTACGAACCATGATCCAGCCTTCACCAACCTGCCTCACAAACCGACCCCATCGAACCGGATCGGGTCGCCACCCTCGATCCACGATCCGCGAGCCGCGATCCCCAGGCAATAGCTCACCAGCAGCCTCCGTTCTCTCCTGCACTCAACGCTGGGGGCACCAGCTCTGATCTTGGTAGTTTGCAACAGCTTTTCGAAGGCAATCGACTCGCTGATCTGATTCAACGCCTCTCGAGAGGCCACACCTATCAGAATGACGTGGATGACGTCAATCACAACCCATTCACTCCGGAAATCAGGAATTCCCGCAATCCCCCGGATTTCAAACTTCCACAACTAGAGCCCTACAACGGCAGGACCGATCCAACCGTGCATCTGATGCGCTACAAACGGCATATGGAAGTTCAATCGGCATCGGAAAATGTCATGGCAATGTGTTTTCCCTCTTTCTGACTGACATAGCCGCTATGTGGATTCGGCAGCTAGAAACGGAATCGATCAGCAGTTGGAACATGTTGGTCGTACACTTTATTGAACAATTTCAGGTTCACATCACTCGGCCCAAGAACGTCATGTCACTTACTACAATCAAGCAGAGGCCCAGAGAAACTCTGCGTTCATTCCTGGAAAGATTCAACGTTGCAGCAGCATCAGTTGACCGACCTGAACCATCGATGGTGCTAATGGCAGCAGTATCCGGTGTTTTGGATAGCTCGGAGTTCAAAAAGTCCTTGTACCGAGACCCACGGCAAAACCTCGGCGAATTTTATCTTGAAGCAGACAGATTTCTGCGGGAAGAAGATGCAACCTCCGAGAAGAAAGTTCTCGATGTCAACATGCTTAAAGACGGAGAACCATCCGATTCTGGATATGGAAAAGGAAAAGTCGCCGTCAGGAATGACCGCAACACTCAGCCCCGGAGAGGGCCCAGATACGACAAGTACACTGAACTCAATGCCCCACTCTCAGACATCTATCTGGACACGAACGGTGCTATCTCCTACCAAAGCCTCCCAGGAGGGAGCCATCGCAAAGAGAACGCGATTCTGGAAAGCACTGCTTATTCCACGATATGGACGGGCATGACACGAATGACTGCAGGCATCTGCGTGATTTGATCGAGGAACGGGTTAGACGTGGAGAGCTTCCCGAGTATGTGAAACTACCAACAGCGCCTGCACCTACGCTGCCACCTCCTGCTCCCCGGAGAGGGAATGACCCTGGATCGAGCTCTCGTGGGCTCATCATCAACTGATCTGGATGAGATCAACTTTCATTCTCTACATTTCTTAGGCTTTAAGATTTTTTTTCTTCTTTCACTAGGTTTTTCGATTGGTTGAATCGGAGTACACACGTTCGGGGTTAGGATGTAGCCCCAAAGTGTGCTCTGGACTCGGTGTCAAACCAATCAGGATTTGCTTTGGTTTTACATTTTGAATTGAATAAGGATTTTCCAAGCATGGATTATGTTTGGAGAATTTAAGTATCTTGTCAGGATGTGGCACGATCCTTAACTTCGGTTAAAGTATGGCTTATACTTATTATGGAACTCTAGGTATGGATTATGCCTAGGGATGGACTATCTTGTCAGGCTGTGGAAAGTGCAGCTCTACTTCTGGTCTGAATATGGTTTATACTCACTTTGGAATCTTAAGTATGGATTATACTTAGGAACGACAAATGGTCTTGTCAGGATGTGAAAAAAGAAATCGGGTATGGATTATACTCGGTTTGAACTTTTGGGTAAGGATTATGCCCTGCAAACGGTCTTGTCAGGATGTGACAAAAGAAATCGGGTATGGATTACACTCGATTTGGACTTCTGGGTATGGATTATGCCTGGAAATGTTGGCCCTCGCCAGGATTTGGCAGGATGATTCAAATGTCCCCTGAGTATAGTTTGTGCCCATTAGACGTCGAAGCATGGTTTATGCTCATAAAATTTGAACAATACCGCCTAGATTTGGCACATTTGCTTTACCTTTATCTCTTTACAGACATGGATTATATTTGTAGCTGGCAGACCCGGCAAGGTCATGGCATTATCGAATTTCTATGGCTTACAGATTTCCTGGACTATCCAGAACACATCTTCCTTCAACCAGCAAGATATGTTCTGGGGGGCAAACTTGTTGACACACTTTTTGGTAAAAGCTGTCACACTAAATATCTGGATAACATCGCGCTCGGATATGGAGAACATCATCAGAAGACAGGCAGCGATTTGGTCAAAGTCGCATCACGAACAAAGAAAGGCCCGAAACTCCTATCAGATGACCTTTTTTGGTCCCGAAAACAATGATTACAAATTTGATCTCTATAACTCCCGTAGATCTTTGAATTAGCTTCAATTTGAGCTTTGGTTTGGCTCAATCGGACTTACGGTTTGAAAGTTATGCCCGTTTTCGTAAACTAGTGTAATCTGGCAATTTCCTGGATAATGCAATGAATCGTCACACGATCGGAGTATGGCTCATGCACCCTCGGATCGCCCCCCTCGTCTCGTGATGCACCTCGTCTTGTGATGCACCTCATCTCGTGAAGCACCTCGTCTCGTGAAGCACCCCGACTCGTGGAACACATGGAGACCACGACCCGATCGCCAACTCTTCACTCCAGCTCGCAACCAGACCCAGATCGTGATAGCCATATCACGATCCGACACATGACCACGAACCGATCTCCAGACCTGCAGATATGCGCATTGTTTTGACCTATTCATAAGGCTACTCCTGCTCCTACTTTCCCGGATCGGGTGCCACGTACCCCACCACGAACCGATCCTCCCAGAAGCTACTCTACGCCTATAAATACACCAAAGCATAGCCATTTAAAGGGACTTTTAGCACTTGATCTTGAGGGCTTCCACCATTATCAACGCAAGGACTTTGAGAACAGCTGAAGGCCATTTCTAATCATTCTAACAGGAGGTTATCGTGTATAAAATCAATTTCTAATCTCGATTTCTTCATTGTAAACACGAGGATTTCGTGTATAAACCGAGATAATTGTACTTGTAACTTCTTAGGATTTAAGAAGAAGATAAAGTGGACGTAGGCTTGGTTTGAGCCGAACCACTATAAACACTTTATGTGTTCCCCATTTTTAATGCTTTTTCTGCATTCTGTGATCTGTGATCTGCATTTGGGTGTTAGGCCCAGATTTTGGTCTAACACTGTGCATCTTGAATCGTGTCGGGTTGCCACCATAGGATTTGATACACCCCATGGTGGGACCAGCACAGGTATCTACAATCGAGCGGGGCCGTATGACACAAGTGGTAAATGCGTGCGAGTAGGAGCCGATCGATAAAAAGGGATCACTGGGTTTGAACTCATGATGATGGTTGAAATATCTAGTAGGTGCAGAGAATATGGATATGAGTGTGATAGTATGATTAGTTTATCTTACCTTGTTTATCTTGCCTTATCCTATGTTACCTTATTTCCTTGTTATTGTCCTATGTCCAGCTTATTCAAGTCATGGTTCTCTTATCAGTTACATGTTGAATAATCACTAGACTTACCAGACTTATGTCTGACCCATTTTATTTCACTCTCTTTTTTTCTTTCCCCCCCCCCCCACAGGTACCCAGGGAGGGAATAGCTCAGCTTAATTCGGACCGTTCATCTTTCCAAGCTTGAAGACTCTTTGATGTATAGCTTGGAACTTCTTATCTTTGGCTATGGCTTTGGACACATTACTACTTGGGGATTTATGCAGTCTTATTTTGTTTTATGCTTCTTTATGTTATAATCAAGACAGAGATTCTGATGTAATGATTTGGAAGTTGTTTTGAGACAGTTTGTTGTAATGTTTTTGTTATGAACCACGAATGAAATAAATTTAGTTTTTCCGCTGCTTATATATGTCTGTCTTGTAAATTATCTGTGTCTTTTACCTATAATGCTCCACCAAAATTAAGGCATTCCCTTTGTGAGTGACCTTAATAGAGGTGGGGTGTTTCACTTGGTATTAGAGCAAAGGTTTACCAGATCAGATAAAATTTTTTGAAAACTGTATTTCAAAAAGAAGTTTAAAGAAGCAATTTTCAAGAAAAAAAAGTGTTTTATTTTAAAAAGGCATAATCCCCTAAAAGCCATATGCACTATCTTTCCATCCTTTGTTTTGAATCTTTCCTTCTTCGTTTCAACATGTCTGGGGATCTTAACCTTTCAGAGGGCGTTCCGGTACCTGGCTGGTTCAGAAGGTACCTAGAGGTTAGAGCTAATGCCGCAGGCCTAAAAGACGTTCCTCCTCCCTCAGCTGCTGCGGATCCTCCTCCTCCGCGTGCAAATACTTTCTCAAAAATATGTAGGGACTTTCGAGCCATGGGTGGAAAGAACTTCAATGGAAATGAATTCTTCGCGGAAGCAAGAGACTGGCTCAAAGAAACTGAGGATTTGTTCGATATCTTCGAAGTGGATGATAGGCAGAAGATACAGTTAGCGGTATGGTTGCTCAAAGACAAAGCTTCCTATTGGTGGGAAGTTACTAACGCTGAAAGACCAGTTGAAACTTGGATGGATTTCAGAATGAGGTTTGAAATGAAATTCCTCTCACAAGCTGAACGAAGCCTAGAGATGGAGAAGTTCTTAGCTCTAAAACAGGGAAGTATGTTGGTCAAGGAATACGTTAACCAATTCAACCAGCTGGCTAGGTTCAGATTGGAGTTAGTGAACACTTCACATAAGAAGGCTCTCCGTTTTGTTAACTGATTGAATGAGCCACTGCACATCGTAGCTATGTCCCATATACCTATGGGTGCGACTTGTGAGAGACCGGTGGACATGGCACTGTTACAAAAAGAATATAAGGTTGGCAAGAAAGAGACAAAGGCGGAAGTACCTCAAGATAAGAAGGATCATAGAGCAAGAAGATAGATTCCAAGAAGGGCGGAAAGAACAACAAACCCCATCACAAGAGGAAGTGTAATTTTTGTTGCATTCCTGGACATCTGGTTAAGGACTGCAGAAAGAAGAAGAGGAAGATGGGTGGTTGTTTCCATTGCGGCGAGACAGGACACATGGCTAGGGATTGCCCCAGAAAGCAAGGGCAAGGGCAGAGATCTGGATCTACTTCTGGAGGGTAGGTTCACGCTTTCATGGCACCTTCGCAAGAACGAGGTAGAAATGTTTCTGTTGAGAGTTTAGTTTATCTTTTTAATCATCCTATCCGTACACTCTTTGATTCTGGCACATCGCACTCTTTTATATCTACTGCTTTAGTTGAATCTCTGCACCCAGACACCAGTTTAGTAGAGGATCCCTTGGTTGTTTCAATGGACCGCCAGATTTTGCATTAGATAAGGAAATGTACACACACTATGCATATGATCTTGAAGCATTAGAAGTCTTTTTAAGGACAATGGACGCCTATGTTTGATGGATGAGTAGATGGACGATTGGATGGTAGGATATACTTTCTTCTCGACTCGAAGATTTCGGGGACGAAATCCTTTAAGGAGGGGAGAATGTAACACCCCGTATTTTCTGTAAACATTAAAGAATAAATAATTACAAACGTGAGAATTACAGGAAACGGGTTACGCCATTGCATTTGTCTTGTAATTCTGCTTGAGATAGAGTCCGAGTTTGCGTAAATTGGATTCCGTATGAAGGAGTTATGACCTTCAGAAGATTCGAGAATTTAAATAAACAGCTCAGTTTAAAGTTCAGAAAATTCAAAATTCAAAATCATAAGCAGAAGCGGGCTGGGCGGGAATTTTCCCGCCCAAGGCCAGGTCGACCAGGGGGTCGACCTCCCCCCATGCAGGTCGACCAGGGGGTCGACCTCCTTTTTGGGTTAGATCTGAAATCTGACGTATTTCTCGGTGGACGAATTGCTGTGTCATTAGGGCTTGTGTGGCAAGTTCTGGTTGGTTCTTTTAGATTTGAATGGCTTTGATTTACCCTGGGTTGATCTGACAGCTCCTATTAAATCAAACTTCTATATAAGCAACCTAAATCTAAACCCTAAGCCGCACAAAAATATTCCTAAGACCGTCATGTTGTCAACACTCAACCTAGAGTAGCCACCATTCTCATTCAACTAGAAAGCAAGTTAGGAATTGCAAATCAAATCAAATTCAACTAAGAGAATTCAACGTCTACAACAAAGGAGAGCTATTCAAATTCAGAATACAGATCCTATAACACGAGACTAGTCTCCTTTTGTAAGTCCAGTTATCATTTAGACCTAAATGATATTAGAATCGTGACTAAATAAATGGATGTAGAACATCGCATAATGTAAATCTATGCCTATCCTTTTTGTTAAAACTGAATTGATTGAGACTATGATTCTTATCATGCTAAATTGTGATCATGTTGTATGTAATTTGATGATAAATGTTAAATGCTTGGCAATGAATCCATATGTGGTATAATTTGGCAATGACATATATGTTGTGTAATTTAGCAATGACATATTATGTTGTATATTTTGGCGATGACATAAATTGGCAATGACATATTATAATTTGGCAATGGAATATCATATTGTATTGTTTGGCAATGACATACCATATTGTATAATTTGGCGATGGCATACAATATTGTGTAATTTGGCGATGACATACCATATTGTATAATTTGGCGATGACATTTCAAGTTGTATGATTTGGTAATGACATTTATATGTTGTATGACAATTTGGGAATTTTTCTATGTTTATGCAAGTTCAACCATGTTCACATATATGACCAAAACTACATGCTAATATGATCAGGTTCATGTTAAATTTGATCCAACTAATTTGCAAGTTCGGGTTGGGTCGGGTCAAGCCAAATACTTCATCCGACCCGTAATGGTTTGGGTTGATGAAAATTGAACCCGCACCCAACCTCATATAGGGTTGGGTTGGGTCGGGTTGAAGTATGGGTTGGGTCGGGTTAAATAGGGTTGGGTTGGGTTGTATGCATGATTAATCCATAACATAAATTTTGACGTAATACTTTATGTTTTAAGACATGCAAAAACATACCTCATGGAAAAACCAACCAATTTCTCACACCAGTACACCACGCAAGTGACTCAGCACACAATATAACTAAATATCCTAAGCATATCCAACTAAATACAAGCAAGTTAATAATGTATGAAGACCAAGTCCAAGCTACATGGAAAAGCGGCTGCCTGGAATGAATAAAATTTCATTAATTCGGTGCAGATATCAGAGTAGAAGTGTGAAGGGTTTTTTATTTTTTCAAAGTGAGGTTGGGTTGGGTTAATATAGGGTTGGGTTGATTGAAAAATTACACCCGACCCATATATAGTATGGGTTAAAAATTGAAACCCATATCCAATCCGAACTACTTTGGGTTGGGTCGGGTTTATGTGGGTTGGGCCGGATTGGTGGGTTGGGTCGGGTTGGATATGGGTTGTGTGCAGCCCTAGCAACTACATGCCTAATTTTAAGTTTATGTAGTTCTATGTAAAACCCCTATTTCATGATTCATGTTGAGTAGATCTAAATTTGCAAGTTCATAATTGAATGTATATTTTTCTATGCCAAATTCATATGACACATGTGTAGTTGGATCCATATTTTTATGATGTTGGAATTATTACATGCTCCTCTTTTTCCCCTTTTGTGTATGACTTAGGCTATGTAACGAGCCTAACATTTTATGTGATTTATGCGAACGTTTAATGGGGGTAACATTGGGGAAAAACATGAAATTACATATGATTGGCATATTTGGCTCATAAACATGTAAATGTTTTATGGCATAAAGTGGTATAAATTTTTATACCTAAAAATTATGAACTTGATTTAAAGGGAAAGCAGGGCTTGACTTGAATGACAATAATTTACATATAAATATAAAGAGGTAAATATGTAAATTTAGAAAAGACGAATATGCCTAACCCGAGGTTAGATTGAGTTACGGTGTAAGACTGCCCGGAACCGCCCGGCACATCCAACAACCGTAACAATATATATCTAATGTGGGAGGTTAGTGCATCGAGCCTAAAAGAACCCAAGGTTAGACTAAGTTGCGGTGTAAAACCGCCCGGACCCGACCGGCACATCCAGTGACCGCAACAATACCTATCTAATGTGAGTGGTTGGTGCTTTAATGAATAAATTAAAGCTAAGTCAGGAATGGTAGGGTTAAGTTAATTAAGGCAAAAACTTAACCAATACAACATGTTAACTAAACTGATGGGTGGAGTTAGGTTAACTTGGACACTTAACCAATTTAACATGTTAATTAGGAAACCCTAGTAACGGGGACCCATTTCAGCAGTAACCCACATATTTGTATCATGGTACCATGAACTAGGCCAGGTAGGGCACGATTACTGGGCTAATCATAAGAGGTCAAAACAACGGCGGTTGGTGCATCAGTGTAGATTCCGACGGAGTACGGGCATGCACGTACTCCGGAGTGGAAAAAACAGGCACTGGGCATTAGTAGTTATACATTGTGCATGTTGAATCATGTTAGGTTGCCACCATAGGATTTGATACACCCCATGATGGGACCAGCACAGGTATCGACAATCGAGCGGGGCCGTATGACACAAGTGGTAAATGCGTGGGAGTAGGAGCCGATCGATAAAGAGGGATCACTGGGTTTGAACTCATGATGATGGTTGAAATATCTAGTAGGTGCAGAGAATATGGTTATGAGTGCGATAGTATGATTAGTTTATCTTACCTTGTTTATCTTGCCTTATCCTATGTTACCTTATTTCCTTGTTATTGTCCTGTGTCCAGCTTATTCAAGTCATGGTTCTCTTATCAGTTTACATGCTGAATAATCACTGGACTTACCAGACTTATGTCTGACCCATTTTCTTTCGCTCTCTTTTCTTCCGTTCCCCCCCTCAGGTACCCAGGGAGGGAATAGCTCAACTTAATTTGGACCGTTCATCTTTCCAAGCTTGAAGACTCTGTGATGTATAGCTTGGAACTTCTTATCTTTGGCAATGGCTTTGGACACACTACTACTTGGGGATTTATGCAGTTTTATTTTGTTTTATGCTTCTTTATGTCATAATCAAGATAGAGATTCTGATATAATGATTTGGAAGTTGTTTTGAGACAGTTTGTTATAATGTTTTCGTTATGAACCATGAATGAAATAAATTTAGTTTGTCCGCTGCTTATATATGTATGTCTTGTAAATTATCAATGTCTTTTACCTATAATGATCCACCAAAATTAAGGCATTCCCTTTGTGAGTGACCTTAACGGAGGTGGGGTGTTTCATGGTGCAAGACTGACAATCTTCACATCGTATAGGGTTGGGTTGGGTTGGGTTGAAGTATGGTTGTAATTCTCACTTACCCAAGCATATTATTGCTCTAAAGTTTATTCTTTATTGTTTTGAGACGTTATATGGGCTTAAAATCAATTTTGATAAGAGTGCTTTAATGGTTCTCAACGACCTTGATAATGTTGAGTCTCTGGTTGCTGGCACTTTGAACTGTTCTGTCATGAAATTTCTTTTGATTATTTGGGTTTTAAGATTAGGCCTTCGAAACTTTAGAAGGATGATTGGTTAATTATTATTGATAAGATCAGTAATAGATTATCGATTTGGAATAATAGATTTCTATCTAGAGCAGGTGGATTAGTTCTTGTTAATTCGGTATTGTCTGCTATTCCCACTTATTGGATGGCCGATCATCGATTTCCTCAATGGTTTATTGAGAAAATTGACAGAATTAGGCGTAATTATCTTTGGAGTGGTGTTTCTATTTGTAGAGGCAATAAATGTTTAGTTAACTGGGAGGTGTGTTGTAAACCAAAGAAGGATGGGGCCTGGGGATCATTAATTTATTTAGTTATAATTCTTCCTTGTTAGCCAAATGGTTGTGGAGATTAATATGCCCTGATGTGTCGGTTATTAGGAAGAATATTGTTTCCAAATTTTATTATTCTGGGGGAGAGTTTATTGTTGGTTCTATTTTTAGTTGGATTTATAGATTATCTTATTTTTGGAATTTTGTTTTGAAGTGTTTTTGATTTTTTTTAATTTAGGTTGTAAGTTGACTGTTCATTCAGGAATCTTACTTTCTTTTGGCATGATGCTTGGATTTCTCATTTGCCACTTAAAATTGAATTTTGTGACCTTTTTAATAATAGCTGCTTTAAGAATGCTTTGATTATAGACGTTTATAGAGGAGATTTAGATACCCCATGGGAGTTTACCTTTGATAATATATTAGAAGGGGGAATGTTAAGGCAATTAGCCTTACTAAAAGCTAAGTTAGCTTTGTATCATCTAGATGAGAATAGAGATTGTACTAGTTAGGGTTTCGATAAGAGATTAGTGTACTCTTTTAATTCTATGTATAATTTTATTAATTTTTCTGGTGTTTCTTTGTACCCTTTTAAGTTTCTTTTGAAATCTAATGCTCCTCTTAAAGCTAAGTTTCTTATGTAGTTGATTGTCCATAAGAAGCTTAATACGGTTGAGCTTTTAAAGAAGAAGAATATTATCTTTGATGTTAAGTGTTGTTTCTGTAGTCTTTTGGATGAAGATGTCGATCATTTATTTTTCTCTTGTAATATTACCAATTATATTTTAAATTAGGATTTTTGTTTTTGGTTGTCCCAATTCTCTTAGCAATTATGTTGATTATTGGAATTGTTATAGAGTTATTTATAATTCAAGGCAAAGATATGTGTTGGATTCTTTAGTCGCTATCATTAGTTGGTTCATTTGGTTGGAGAGGAATCAGAGATTTTTTCAGTCTATTTCTATTTCTGCTGATAATTTAATTATTAGGATTGTTACTTACTGTTTGGATTGGATGTCTAACTCGCAATATAAGTTTCTTGGCAATTCGCTTTTTGAGAGTTTTTTGATTAAGGTCAAATTTAATTTGAGTCTATTTATTAGAATTAATAGATGTTTTAGAAGAAATAGATCTCGCATTTGTTACTAGTTTCTGTATTTTTGGTGTTGCGAGATTATCTCTTTTTCTTTTTTATTTCTACTTCACATATATATATATTCTTTGATATATATATACACACACACATATATATACTCATATATATATATATATATATGTGTGTGTGTGTGTGTGTGTGTGTGTGTGTGTGAAGGTTACTTATGGTTTGGCTAGTTTCTTTCAGGTCTCAGGTTATTGATTATAGCTGAGGAGCTTAGTGGATAGCTGTCTGGATTGGTGGTTGATATTTGCTTTGGAGTTATTTTTGTGTGTGGTTTTGTAGAGTTTATAGGGATGTTCTACTTTATTTTTTGTTGTATTTAGCTTTGAGTGACCAGTTTTTGTATTGGAGTAGATATATTTCATTATTGGGTGGTGGCTTTGACGGAATTCGATATTGAAGTATGATGGGCGGTGGTTTATCCGAAGCTCATCTATCTACTTTCCTTTACATTCATGTAGTCATGTTTTGTATTGTTTGTATCTCCTATTGGGTCTGTGGTCGGATTTTGTAGCCTTTTTGTTTTTATATTATATATGTGTGCTCTCTTCTTTTTAGAAGATCACACATTTTTGTTTTTCAAAAAAAAATATTTTCCATAAAAGGGGCAAAGATGGAAACCCTAGTCCATCATTGTTCAGCCGCCGCCCTTCATTTTCGAAGGCCAATATCATCCGATTTAGAATCCTCAAAATCTCCAAATCGATTCAATAATTTTCGAAAGTTATAAAATGAAAATCAAAGAGGAAGATGAGATCTCTAGAATTGACGGTTGTGATGGGGTTTAAGTTCGTCGTTGGGGAGAATTTCTGGTTTTTTGGTTTAGCGTTTGGTGCGGACTTCGAGGGCCTGGGTTGTTTGAGTTGGTAGTGGTGGCCAGCTAGGGGAGGCGGCGCGAAGGGCTTGTCGGCGGTGGTCTCTGATCAGGACCCGGAGGTCGGAGGCGTAGTGTGGCAGTGGTTTTCTTCTTCGGTGATGGGTCGGTGTGTTTTCCCGAGGGTTAAACGAAGGAGGGTTAATTAGAGGGGTAATTAAATTTTAATTATTCTAATTATATATTAAATTTGTAATGTCGTTACTTTTTCATACGAGCTCAGAAAATTGCAAACTCAGTCACATTGTGATCGTGGAGTCGAACACTACAACATGGAACTGACCAGAACGGAAGCAAAGCAAGTTGAATTTTAAGCTAAATTAAACGGTCGTTTAATTTTGTTTAAAAACAAATTCTTCAAATAAAGACTGACAAAGTGGAAATCAAAGTGAGAACTCTCTCACTAAAATATTGTACAGATATTTATTTTATAACTGAATATATAAATTGCCAGCGTTAATTTTTATCAGTTTTTAATTATCACAAATGTTGTACGCTGCCTGTTAGCTCACTTCACTGTTGTTTGAAACCCATGGATGATTTAATTGACTGTATTGTGTTGTGATTGTGATGATTAACATATTATAAATAATGTTAACATTAATGTGGTAGTTGAAATTTAAATCACAAATATCTATTTATAATTTAAACAGTGAAAATTGGTTGAATAGAAAAATAATTCGAATCGAATTAGAATTGGTTAAATTTATTAACCAATGAATAATTTTAATCAACTGTTGTTTAACAACCCCACACAGGTATGGGGATGATATTTAACATACACCAATCCCAATATTTAGTTGTATGTCAATCCATTGGTTGACAGACTGTGTTGACTGTTATTTATTTATTTTATTGCTCATAAAGTGGTAGAATGCACTCTAAATGATGTTCGAATGTTTAGTGAGTATTTATCATTATTTTTGAATACATGCGATGTATGAAATCCATATAACTAAAATTATATGATAATTGATGGAGTCGGATTCCGATTCAGAATATGAACGAATATTTTAAAATAATATTCAATAAAGAATCAAAATATGATTTTGATGTCCGATTTTGTATGGACATGAAAATAATGAATATGAAGTCGAGTTAAGTAGATATACGTCATTTTAACTCGAACGGAATTTTCTGTCGATTTTATTCATTTTATAATGAATATCGAAAAGATTTGATTTCAAAATCTGATATTTTGAAAATATTATCATTTTAATATTATAATGATACAGAATATTCAATTTTGATTTAACACTGAAATAGAAGTTGAAATTGTGTTAAAATGAATATATAAACTATTTATAAAATACGTTTTAAATGTAAATAGATAAAATATATTATATGTATTTAAATGGCCTGAATAGAACGCGTCGCGTAGCGACTATTCGCGAATTTCGACATTGACTTCAATTCGATGTAATGAGAGATCCGACCATCGGATTCTCCTAAAACCAGAACCGTTGGGTTCATATCGAAAAGAGCTTTCAAATGGTAATAAGAGATTTGAAATCTAACAGTTAGATTTTAAGATATGTCCAAACCAGTTTTCGAAAAGGTCGCTGTAAATGCAGTTCGATGACCGTATATGGAAATCGACTGAAAGGGCCTGAAAAATTTTATTAAAAATAAGAATAAATTATGTAAAATCATAATAAATGATTTGGAAAGATTTTGGATTAAATATTTCAGGTTTTGAAGAGATAAAAGATATCTTTATCGAAATGAACAAGTTAGCAACTAGATTTGAAATCCAATAATTTTAAATTAATAAATTTGATTTGTAAATGGTTTTGAAATAACCAGAGTTTTCCAACGAATAAATTTGAATGGGTTTGAATGGAAATTATCTTCGGATATTTTCGATGTTGGATTCCGTAATCATATTTATATTGTTATGGGAATTTGAAAGATATAGATATCGTTATTTCCAATACGATATATGTTGGTTTTAGAATTTGATATTGAATATAAGCCGATATGATTTCTATTCTGAGCCTTGTATTTAATATCAAATTGGATTTTGGGTTTTCGTGAATGGCGTCTTTAATAGTACTGTTCTTAAACCCCGTTGGGAAAAGAATAAATCTATTAATTGAGATAAATGAAGTTTTCCAATTTATAATTATAAATTGGAATTAAATGGAAGATGATTTTGGGTTCGTTGTGAACAATGTTTTAATAACATTTTTTCTGTAACCCAATTAATAGTAAAGATATAATTTGGAATTTATAAATCTTTAAACTAAGATTTAATGGAATTTCCAAAGTAAAGTTTTTCAATTTAATACATAAAATTGGAATTGAATGGATTCGATTTGGTAACAATCGAGATGAGCTTTTATGAAGGATGGCCGTTACTATATATGGAATTTAAAAGGCTTTGTCGTTATTCCATTTATATTAGTAGTCTGATACGAAAATTTATATCAATTATATATTGATCTGTTTTCCACGAAGATTCTAATTTAATGGAAGTTGATTTGGGTTTATTGTGAACTGTTTTTTAAATGACATTGCTTATTTAACCCAAGTAAAGACAGGATTTAATTCCTAAAATTTGAATTATCATTAAGTAATGGTGTTTGAGATTAAAACTGAACAAGAATTTTAATGAATCTTTAAGTAGGTTAAAATGAGAAAGGGATAATTAAATTTATCGAATTCATGAAATGATCGAGAATGGAGTACCACTAGTTTTACTCCAGGCGATAGTTAAATCTTTAATTAGATTTGAACGTGAAATGGTAAATAAATTTATCGATAACACCATGCGTGTTAGATATGGAGTACTACCAGTTTTGCTCTATGGGATGAATTGAATGGGATTGGGATTAATAAATAAATGATCACTTTAGTAAGATTCGCTAATCCCGACTAGTTGATAAACCTTAATTTGGTTTAAATTGTGGAAAGATAAAATAAAATCTTTTAAAATGATATCCGAAGGAAGATTAAAGAAATAGTTCAAATAAATTTACCTTTGATAAAATTAATGGGAACCTGTCCCAAATGATATGAATATTTTAATAAAGGAATATTCTGGATTGGAACGAGATGTGTGTGTTATCTTTATTTATCACATGATTATAAAGAAACGCTAGTTATTCGGAAAGACCGTGTTTAACCTATTCTTAATAACTGTTACGGCGATTAAAAGTCGAAGATATTGAAGACAGTGTGTAACACCCCATATTTTCTATAAACATTAAAGAATAAATCATTACAAACGTGAGAATTATGGGAAACGGGTTACGCCATTGCGTTCGTCTCGGAATTCTGCTTGAGATAGAGTCCGAGTTTGCATAAATTGGATTCCGTATGAAGGAGTTATGACCTTCAGAAGATTCGAGAATTTAAATAAACAGCTCAGTTTAAAGTTCAGAAAATTCAGAATTCAAAATTCAAAATTCAAAATCAGAAGCAGAAGCGGGCCGGGCGGGAATTTTCCGCCCAAGGCCAGGTCGACCTCCCCCCATACAGGTAGGCCAGGGGTCGACCTGGGGGTCGACCTCCCCCTCGGGTCAGATCTGAAATCTGATGTGTTTCTCTGTGTGACGAATTGATGTGTCATTCGGGCTTGTGTGGCAAGTTCTGGTTGGTTCTCTTAGATTTGAATAGCTTTGATTTACCCTAGGTTGATCTGACGGCTCCTATTAAATGAAACTTCTATATAAGCAACCTAAATCTAAACCCTGAGCCACACAAAAATATTCCTAAGACCGTCATGCTGTCAACACTCAACCTAGAGTAGCCACCATTCTCATTCAACTAGAAAGCAAGTTAGGAATTGCAAATCAAATCTAATTCAACTAAGAGAATTCAACGTCTACAACAAAGGAGAGCTATTCATATACAGAATACAGATCCCATAACACAAGACTAGTCTCCTTTTTGTAAGTCCAGTTGTCATTTAGACCTAAATGATATTAGAATCGTGACTAAATAAATGGATGTAGAACATCGCCTAATATAAATCTATGCCTATCCTTTTTGTTAAAACTGGATTGATTGAGACTATGGTTCTTATCATGCTAAGTTGTGATCATGTTGCATGTAATTTGATGATAAATGTTAAATGCTTGGCAATGAATCCATATGTGGTATAATTTGGCAATGACATATATGTTGTGTAATTTAGCGATGACGTATTATGTTGTATATTTTGGCGATGACATAAATTGGCGATGACATATTATAATTTGGCGATGGAATATCATATTGTGTAATTTGGCAATGACATACCATATTGTATAATTTGGCGATGGCATATCATATTGTGTAATTTGGCGATGACATACCATATTGTATAATTTGGCGATGACACTTCAAGTTGTATGATTTGGTAATGACACCTATATGTTGTATGACAATTTTGGAATTTTGCTATGTTTATGCAAGTTCAACTATGTTCACATATATGACCAAAAATACATGCTAATAAGATTAGGTTCATGTTAAATTTGATCTAACTAATTTGCAAGTTCGCAACTACATGCCTAATTTTAAGTTTATGTAGTTCTATGTAAAACCCCTATTTCATGATTCATGTTGAGTAGATTTAAATTTGCAAGTTCATAATTGAATGTATATTTTTCTATGCCAAATTCATATGACACATGTGTAGTTGGATCCATATTTTTATGATGTTGGAATTATTACATGTTCCTCTTTTTCCCCTTTTGTGTATGACTTAGGCTATGTAACGAGCCTAACATTTTATGTGATTTATGCGAACGTTTAATGGGGGTAACATTGGGGAAAAACATGAAATTACATATGATTGGCATATTTGGCTCATAAACATGTAAATGTTTTATGGCATAAAGTGGTATAAATTTTTATACCTAAAAATTATGAACTTGATTTAAAGGGAAAGCGGGGCTTGACTTGAATGACAATAATTTACATATAAATATAAAGAGGTAAATATGTAAATTTAGAAAAGACGAATATGCCTAACCCGAGGTTAGATTGAGTTACGGTGTAAGACTGCCCGGAACCGCCCGGCACATCCAACAACCGTAACAATATATATCTAATGTGGGAGGTTAGTGCATCGAGCCTAAAAGAACCCAAGGTTAGACTGAGTTGCGGTGTAAAACTGCCCGGACCCGACCGGCACATCCAGTGACCGCAACAATACCTATCTAATGTGAGTGGTTGGTGCTTTAATGAATAAATTAAAGCTAAGTCAGGAATGGTAGGGTTAAGTTAATTAAGGCAACACTTAACCAATACAACATGTTAACTAAACTGATGGGTGGAGTTAGGTTAACTTGGACACTTAACCAATTTAACATGTTAATTAGGAAACCCTAGTAACGGGGACCCATTTCAGCAGTAACCCACATATTTGTATCATGGTACCCTGAACTAGGCCAGGTAGGGCACGATTACTGGGCTAATCATAAGAGGTCAAAACAACGGCGGTTGGTGCATCAGTGTAGATTCCGACGGAGTACGGGCATGCACGTACTCCGGAGTGGAAAAAACAGGCACTGGGCATTAGTAGTTATACATTGTGCATGTTGAATCATGTCAGGTTGCCACCATAGGATTTGATACACCCCATGATGGGACCAGCACAGGTATCGACAATCGAGCGGGGCCGTATGACACAAGTGGTAAATGCGTGGGAGTAGGAGCTGATCGATAAAAAGGGATCACTGTGTTTGAACTCATGATGATGGTTGAAATATCTAGTAGGTGCAGAGAATATGGTTATGAGTGCGATAGTATGATTAGTTTATCTTACCTTGTTTATCTTGCCTTATCCTGTGTTACCTTATTTCCTTGTTATTGTCCTGTGTCCAGCTTATTCAAGTCATGGTTCTCTTATCAGTTTACATGCTGAATAATCACTGGACTTACCAGACTTATGTCTGACCCATTTTCTTTCTCTCTCTTTTCTTCCGTTCCCCCCCCCCTCAGGTACCCAGGGAGGGAATAGCTCAACTTAATTTGGACCGTTCATCTTTCCAAGCTTGAAGACTCTATGATGTATAGCTTGGAACTTCTTATCCTTGGCAATGGCTTTGGACACACTACTACTTGGGGATTTATGCAGTTTTATTTTGTTTTATGCTTCTTTATGTCATAATCAAGATAGAGATTCTGATATAATGATTTGGAAGTTGTTTTGAGACAGTTTGCTATAATGTTTTCGTTATGAACCATGAATGAAATAAATTTAGTTTTTCCGCTGCTTATATATGTATGTCTTGTAAATTATCAATGTCTTTTACCTATAATGATCCACCAAAATTAAGGCATTCCCTTTGTGAGTGACCTTAACGGAGGTGGGGTGTTTTATGGTGCAAGACTGACAATCTTCACATCGTATGGATTTCTACTGATGCCTTTGATTGGAGTTGCTGCCTTGAAAGGGTTATTGTGGTGGTTGTCCAGACTTACTTGTTAATTGTTCGGATATGTGATGGCCTCTCTCCTATATTGGGCATATAGGACGAGGAATAAGGTGCCTCCGGTTTCATTCAAACCCAGAACGGACTTGTAAATGGATGTGTGTCTGACATTGGATTTCATTCTATGTTGATTGATTTCTATTAAATATATATATATATATATGTTTGATGGCAGAGAATTTATTCTCTTACGTAACACCCTTCTCTGAGACGTACGAGCTTAGAGGTTATATATTGATAGGCTTCAGTTGTATGGCATGAATTGTCAATGTGGCATGCTAAGATGCAATGATCAAGGCTTTTTTGAAAAGCAGAGTCTTGTGGATGATAATCAAAGCACGGCTTTAAATAGTGCAGCTTTGTGTAGCGTTAATTCGTGAGCTTCACACCCCGATATGAACTAGAAATGGGATGAGGGACCGCAGGGAGGGCATGCGTTTCTTTCTAGCGAGGAGTGATGTCATGGTATGGAGCCCAGACATTTTACTTATGTGGATGTTGGAAAGAAAAGTACCTCGGATTTGAGTCCCTAGTGGCTCTTGATATAGTCGACATACTGACCAGATTTTATGCCCCATAGGGTAGGGAAACGTATTGTTCAGGAATTGCCAATCCACTGAAGTAAGCGTGGACCGGCCCTGCCGATCCCAGGTGTAGTTGTGGCTTAATCCTATGGCACAAGCTAGAGTGTCTCGAATCGAAAGGAAGATCCCTTGCCTTGGTTCATGATAGAAATCCAATTTCCAATACGACATCATGTGGTTTTAATTATAAACCTATATGGCGACATAATATATGGTACTTATGTTGTCTATGATTGATACATTTATATTTGAAGTTGTTTTAGACACTATGCACTTATAGTAATATCAAAATGATTTGTTTTAAAACGTACCAAACATATTTGGCTATTATAAGGTAAAACTCTATCCTTCGGCTTGTGTTGCATTATGTGATGGGACCTGAGTCTTATAATAGCTTCATTTTTTCTAAAGCATTGCACTATTTATTAAATTGTTTTGTTTCAAACTTTGGTATTCATGGGAGTGAACCCACTTCGTGACATATGGCATGGTCCCGTGATATTGCTAATTTTAAAATAAAGTTAATAACTGTTTTAGTTCTCACACCAATCCCATGATTAACTCGGAGTTTATTGTTTCTACCTAAACTCTAGGTGCCCATATTTTCCACACGGGCAGCTAGTAGTTATGGTTTTCGCAGCTTTTCAAACAAGATCCTGGTTTACAGCTGGAGCTATATTCGGAAAGCTTTATATCCGCATATTTCATTCAGTTGTGGTTGTTGATATTTTCCGCTGTACATTATGTTTATGTATTTAAAATGTAATTTTAATCTCTGATATTGTGTTTCCGCTATGTGATATTTATTCATACCCTGATATACTCTTGTACTCTGATGTAACTGTTGTAATAGAAATAAAATGTTCTAGTGTTGTGTTCCGATGCGTTGTGTTCTCAAAGCAATCCGGGCTCCTCCATCTCCTTGGGATCGGAGAAGTCTGGGTCGTCTCAGTTGGCATCAGAGCTTTGGTTTGCAAAGCTAAAGAACAAGACACATTAGAACCGAATGAGAGAATTCATCAGAGATAGAATTATTAACATTCTGTTTTAGAATATCCGTTACAGATAGGATCAGTAGCATCCTAGAATGAGAAACTCATTAGAGATGGGGTTAGTACTTCCCTAGAATGAGTTAAGAGTGATATATTTAAATGTAACATATTTGTGATTATTATATAATCGATCTTAGAAATTATATTTTTAGTATATTAAATTATATTTTTAGAAAGATAAATAATCAATTAATTGTTTGATTTTTTTGTTTGCTTACTTATGACGTCTTATTTAAATAAATTAGACGTTATCTTAGGCAATTTTGGACTTTGAATTTACTAAAACACTTGTAATTTAATTGTGTTGAATTAAACTGAATTACAAATTTAGTCAGAATTGGATATGTGTGCATATATATACATGCTGAGCAGGTTATGGATTTACTGCTGAGTAGAGAAATAAATTGTGTGCCCGACAAACAGGTACACCTTAATGAGTTGGTTGCGAAATTTTATTATTATATCAACTACTGTGAGTGTTTTTGGATGCGTTGTGATGGTTGTTCTGTGTGAGATTAAAAACATACGCCATAGGATTGCTTCAAATAAATTATGACTACATAACATATATCATGCAGACATCATATCATATTCAATATAAGTATTTGGTGCTTATATGACGAGGTTTGGATTTCCATAGGGGCGAGATGCTTGTATGGCGAGGACAGAATTGTAGATTGTACAGAAAAATGATTATGAACTTAATTAAATATATATAAAGGTGCTCGAGGCAGGATTTAATAAAAACCCAACACATGTCTGGAGATAACAAAAATTCAAGTCTCTCTTGTTTTTAATTAAGGCAAATGGATTATTTTATTTCCAACACTGAGGCAAGGTATGAGATTTCGACTTTATACACGTATCCCTTGGGCATAGATAGGTCATAAAAATTGTGTATGTTTTTTTATTGATTTATTAGGTGCCTAATATGACCCAATAAAATTTTCAAACCCTCCCCGTACAAAGGAGGTTATGGCAGAAAAAATCAAAAATTTAGGGTGTTAGCAAAAATTTTGAGAAATTAGAAAGTTCTTAGAAACTGAAAAGTTGAAGAACTCAAGCCAGAATGAAAGTTGAGTTGGTTAGTTAAACAAATTTTAGCTTCATTCCGTTTCGAGGACGAAAAGATTTTAAGTAGGGGAGATTGAAACAACCCAGAATTTCTGAACCAATTTAAAATATTAATTTTAGTTGTTTTAGTGGATTTTAAGAATTTAAAATGATTTATTTTGACAATTAATGATTTAAAATTTATTCAAATCGAAGTTAGAACGTATAAATTTATTTTAATTATAAAACGAACTCGAAATGGTGTGGTAGTTTGAAAATTCGATTTTAAATTTCAATTGAATGTATAGGATTCAAAATAAATCGGATCTCAGTAAAATAAGAAACGTTGGAATATTTTGAACTGTAATTTTCTAACGAATGTAAGAAATGGAGATTTCACTTTATAAATTGAAAGTTATGTCCAGTTTAAAATTTAAAATAGTCGTTATAGAATTTATATATACTTCAATAAATATATAACCTTAAAAGTATCCATTTTGCAAACGACCTCCGTTTTCGATGAAACTACTTTTGTTGGATCCGGAATGTCAAATTATAGTTAGATTTAAAATTTCATAATTTTTGGAATTAATATGTAAGCGTAGTAAATTTAAACGTGTTTTCAATTTCAGTTTGAATTTAATAAGCTAGTTAAAAAGGCCATTTTGCAAACGGTCTCCAATTCAACGAAATTAATTTTCTTAGGACTGTATCGTCAAAACATAGCTAGATTTCAATTTCCATAATTTTTGGAGTCAGTATGTGGCCCCGGTAAATTAAAATATACGTTAAAATTCAATATTGAACGTCATATTAATTTATATTTTAATTTTGATAAAAACTGATCAAAACAGTCGAATTGGCGTACGAAACATATTCTGTTATGTCCAAAATGGGGGTATTTGGTTAGGAGCGATAGTCGTTGAGTTTAATTTGGAGTTCGAATTGATAAACAATTAAATTAGGAATTAAATAATATACAATATTTTCTATAAAAGAGGCAAAGATGGAAACCCTAGCCCATCATTGTTCAGTTGTCTCCCTTCATTTTCGAAGGCCAATATCACCCGATTTAGAACCCTCAAAATCTCCAAATCGATTCAATAATTTTCGAAGGTTATAAAACAAAAATCGTAGAGGGAGATGAGAAGTCTGGAACTGACGGTTGTGATGTTGATTAAGTTCGTCGTTGGGGAGAATTTCTGGTTCAAAGGTCCGGCATTTGGCGTGGATTTCGAGGGACTAGGGTTGTTCGAGTTAGTCATGGTGGCCAGCTAGGGGAGGCAGCGCGAAGGGCTTGTCGGCGGTTGTCTCTGATCAGGACCCAGAGGTCAGAGGCGTAGTGCAACTGCGGTTTTCTTCTTCAATGATGGGTTGGCATGTTTTCCTGAGGGTTAAACGAAGGAGGGTTAATTAGAGGGGTAATTAAATTTTACTTATAATTTAATTATTCTAGTTATATAATTAACTTTGTAATGCCGTAACTATTTCATACGAGCTCAGAAAATTGCAAACTCAGTAACGTTGTGATCATGGAGTCGAACACTACAACATGGAACTGACCAGAATGGAAACGGAACAAGTTGAATTTTAAGCTAAATTAAATGGTTGTTTAATTTAGTTTAAAAATAAATTCTTCAAATAAAGACTGGCGGAGTGGAAATCAAAGTGAGAACTCTCTCATTAACATATTGTACGGTTATTTATTTTATAACTGAATATATAAATTGCCAGTGTTAATTTTTATCAGTTTTTAATAATCACAAATGTTATACGTTTCCTGTTAGCTCACTTCACTATTTTTTGAAACCCATGGATAATTTAATTGACCGTATTGTATTATGATTATGATGATTAACATATTAAAAATAATGTTAACATTAACGTGGTAGTTGAAATTTAAATCATAAATATATATTTACAATTTAAACAGAGAAAATTGGTTAAGTAGAAAAATAATTTGAATCGACTTAGAATTGGATAAATTTATTAACCAATGATTAATTTTAATCAACTGTTGTTGTTTGAAAACCCCACACGGGTATTGGGATGATATTTGACATACACTAATCCCAATATTTAGTTGTATGTCAATCGATTGGTTGACAGACTGTGGTGAGTGTTATTTATTATTTTAATGCTTATACAGTGGTAGAATGCACTCTGGATGATGTTCGAATGTTTAATGATTATTTATCATTATTGTTGAATACATGCGATGTATGAAATCCATATAACTGAAATTATATGGTAATTGATGGAGTCGCATTCCAATTCAGAATATGAACGAATATTTTAAAATAATATTAAATGAAGAATCAAAATATATTTTGATGTCCGATTTTGGATGGACACGAAAATAATGAATATGAAGCCGTGTTAAGTAGATATATGTCATTTCAAATAGAATGGAATTTTCTGCTGATTTTATTCATTTTATAATGAGCATCGAAAAGATTTGATCTCAAAATCTGATATTTTGAAAATATTATCATTTTAATATTATAATGATATGGAATATTCAATTTTGATTTAAAATTGAAATCGAAGCTGAAATTGTTTTAAATTGAATTTATAAATGATTTATAAAATATGTTTTAAATGGAAATCAACGAAATATGTTATTTATATTTAAATGGCCTAAATAAAATGTGTCGCGCAGCGACTATTCGCGAATTTCGACCGTTGACTTCAAATTGATGTAACGGGAGATCTAACCGTCGGATTACCCTAAAACCATAACCGTTGGGTTTGTATCGGAAAGAGCTTTCGAATGGTAATAAGAGATTTGAGATCTAACGGTTATATTTTAAGATATGCTCAATTCCGTTTTGGAAAAGGTCGTTGTAAATGCAGTTCGATGACCGTATATGGAGACCGACTGAGAGTGCCTTAATAAAAGTATTAAAAATATAAATAAATTATGTAAAATCTTAATAAATGATTTGGAAATACTTTGGATCAAATATTTCAAGTTTTGAAGAGATTAAAGATATTTTTATCGAAATGAACTAGTTAACAACTAGATTAGAAATCCAATAATTTTTAAATTAATAAATTTGATATGTAAATGGTTTTGAAATAACCAGAGTCTTCCAACGAATAAATTGGAATGGGTTTGAATGGAAATTATCTTCAGATATTTTCGATATTGGATTCCGTAATTATACGAATATTGTTATGAGAATTTGAAAGATATAGATATCGTTATTCCGAATACGATATCTGTTGGTTTTAGAAATTGATATTGAATATAAGCTGATATGATTTCTATTCAGAGCCTTGTATTTAATATCAAATTGGATTTTGGGTTTGTCATGAATGGCGTCTTTAATAACATAGTTCTTAAACCCCATTGAGAAAAGAATAAATCTTTTAATTAAGATAAATGAAGTTTTCCAATTTATAATTATAAATTGGGATTAAATGGAAGCTGATTTTGGGTTCATCGTGAATGATGTTTTAAATAACATTTGTTCTTTAACCCAATTAATAGTAAAGATATGATTTGGAATTTATAAATCTTTAAACTAAGATTTAACGTATTTTTTCCAAAGTTAAGTTTTCCAATTTAATGCATTAAATTGGAATTGAATGGAATTCAATTTGGTAATAATCGAGATGAGCTTCTGTGAAGGAAGACCGTTTCTATATGTGGAATTTAAAAGGCTTTGTCGTTTTCCATTTATATTATTATTCTGATACGGAAATTTTTATCAATTATATATTGATTTTTTTTCCGCGAAGACTCCATATTATGGAAGTTGATTTGGGTTTATTGTGAATTGTGTTTTAAATGACATTGCTTGTTTAACCAAAGTAAAGACAGGATTTATTTCCTAAAATTTGAACTATCATTAAGTAATGGTTTTTGAGTTTAAAACTGAACTAGAGTTTTAATGAATCTTTAAGTAGATTAAAATGAGAATGGGGTAATTAAATTTATCAAATTCATGAATTAATCGAGAATGGAGTACCACCAGTTTTACCCTAGGCGATAGTTAAATCTTTAATTAGCTTTGAATGTGAAATGTTAAATAAATTTATCGATAACACCAAGGGTGTTAAATTTGGAGTACTACCAGTTTTGCTTCGTGGGATGAATTGGATGGGATTGGGATTAATAAATAAATGATTACTTTGGTAAGATTCTCTAATCCCGACTAGTTGATAGACCTTAATTTGGTTTAAATTGTGGAAAGATAAAATAAAATCTTTTGAAATGATATCCAAAGGAAGATTAAAGAAATAGTTTAAATAAATTTATCTTTGATAAAATTAATGGGAACCTGTCCCAAATGATATGAATATTTTAATAAAGGAATATTCTGGATTGGAAGGAGATGTGTGTGTTATCTTTATTTATCACATGATTATAAAGATACACTGTAAAAACCCGTATTTTTATAACATGTTAAAGTCATAAATCAAGGCAGAATTAAATTTTAAAATAAGAATTAGTGGAAACGGGTTGCGCCATTGCGTTCATCTCGGAATTCTGCACGAAATCGAGTCCGAGTTTTCGAAAATCGGAGTCCGTATGACCAAGTTATGACCCTTCGAAGTTTCAGGAATTTAAATAAAATAAAACAGCTCAAAAATAAAGCCTGAAATTCGAAATTCAAACCCAAAGAAGGATGGCGGGAAAATTCCCGCCCATATACCCAGGTCAACTGGGTAGTCGACCCCCCCTAACCAGGTCGACTGGGGAGTCGACTGGGGTGTCGATCCCCCCATGACCAGGTCGACCATAGTGTCGACCTGGGGGTCGACCTGCCCCCCGAACCTATTTCCTGAACCAGATGCATTCTAATGTATTTAGATTTGTTCCGTGACCAGATTCGTCTGCCTAACCCTATATAAACAGCCCCCTAGCCTCATTCTCTCCACACCATTTCATTCTGTCCTTATGCTGCTACTAAGATAATCAAAATAATAAGATAAAAAGGAAGAAAAAGGACCGCTTCTTCTCCATCAAGACTACGCTTAGAGATTTGCAAATTGGGGGGATTTCAATTAGAACACGATCAATCAAATAGAGATTCAACAATCAAAATTTGCTTTCTAATTCTCGATCCACGCACTGTAAGTTCAAGTTACTTTGAGATCTAAACTTGTTAATTGTAATTTGGACATGAGATAAAGTGAAATTTGACTTAAGCATGATAATCGATTCATATCTATTCTTGTTCTTCTTGGATCTTGATATTTGGAATATTGCTTTGAAATCAGTTTGGGCCTATTCGCGTTGTAAATCAAATATTATCATGCCTATGACATTGAAACCATTGTTAATGGCCAAGGACTATGACTGAGAACATAAGACTATGCCTATGCCTATGACTGAGAACATAAGACCATTGCCTATGACTATGACAAGGACAATTGTGGCTAATCACCTATGACTCGTGACTATGAATTACTGCCTATGATTATGAACATAAGACTATGACCATGACTTTGAAACTATTATAGTTAATTTCCTATGACTATTAGGGTAGTTGCCTAGAACTCTTTGGATAATTATCCATGACTATTGTGGTTAATTGATTATTATAGTTGATTGCTCAATACACTATAGTTGAAACCATGTTGAACACCAAATTGGCATTTAGTTGGATCCCATACCTAGGGTGTGACTTACTTAGTTTATTCGTTATTATGTACACCAAAAACCATTGACCCATTATTCTTGTATTTGGCTTGCTTGTGCATGCCTATTCTTTTATGTCAAGTTTTTATCAGGACTATCGCCTTATTTTGCTAGATTTGAAACCCTGTTAATTTCTATATGCCAGTGATGTTGTAACCGATTATCTCAAGTTATATCATGCCAGTCTTGTAATCTCTTTTATCGCTTTATGTTTGTCCCTTCTGCCAATCATAATTTTGATATTATTCCCTTTATCTCTAGATTTAGATTTGCTTGTAATTTAGATCGATTAACGTTTACATGCGATGGGAATACGATTTGGATAGATTAGGCAAAACAAGAACTGGTTATAAACATGAATCATGAACTTGATAATAGGCATAAGTTGAAACATGAAACTTGACACGAACTTGACAAGAAACTTGAACATGGTCATGACACTAGAATGAACTTGAAAATGGCCAACTCGAGGTTGGGTTGAGTTTAGAGTGTAAATCTGCCAGGAACCGCCCGACAAATCTAGTTACTGCAAACAATAGGATCCAATGTGAGTAGTTGGTCATATCGCACTTGAAACCCGAGGTTAGACTGAGTTGTGGTGTAAATCTTCCCGGAACCGCCCGGCATATCCAGTGACCACAACAGCAGGTCTAATGTGAGAGGTTGGGGTGCATTCATGAATTAATGCCACATGATAGGGTTAAGTCATGAACATGAAAGACAACACTTAACCAACTTGAAACATGATTGGTAGGGTTAGGTCATGAACTTGAACGACAGCGCTTAACCAACTTGACACGTGAATTGTAGGGCTAAGTCACGAACTTAAATGACAACACTTAGCCAATTTGACATGCTAGACTGATAAGGGTTAAGTCTCAAATTTAAATGACAACACTTAACCTATTGGACGGAAACCCTAGTTACGCGGTCCGTTTCAGCAGTAACCCACTAGATGTATCATGGTACCCTGGAACTAGGCAGGGTGGGGCACGATTACTGGGCTGATTGTAAGCGACCAAAACGACGGCTGTGTTGGTGCGCCAGTGTAGGTTCAGGCGGGCTATGTTCGTGCACGTGGTCCGAAGTTGAAAAAACAGTCATTGGGCATCAGTAGGATTATCTGTGCATTCTTGATTCGTGTCGGTGTTTGGCACCCTGGGGTTTGATACACCCTATGGTGGACCTAGCACAGGTGACTACATTCGTGATAGGGCCGTATGACACAGAAACACAACGAGCTAGAACTTGTAGGGAGCCGATCGATTAGTGGATCGTTCTGTTGGACCTAGTAATGGGTCATTCACGATTTTGGGCCAAGGGATCATTTCATGATTAATACTTGACATGGGTTGGGCTACTAGTACAGTTGGTGCAGCGAACCTTGAACATGCGATGCTATACTTGACCTATACTTGATTCATCATGTTATCTTAGTCTATCTTATCCATCTTGACATCATACTTATGTTTACTTTCAGTTTGTACATGTCGTGTTACCTTTACCTGTTTGTATGCTAAAAGTCACTTGGACTTACCAGTCTTTATGACTGACCCGTTTCCTTTCGCCTCTTTATCTTTCATTCCCCCCAGGTTCTCAAGGAGGAAACACTAGCTCTTAGCTTGGATTTAGCTTGCTTTCTAACAGCTCATGTACGGTTTGGTCTTGAGCTATGTTATGGCTGCACTTCTGCTATGTTTTGGGAATAATTTACTTTTGTTATTTTAAGTTTATGCTTCTTTATTTAGAACTTGATGTAATGGAATAAATGGCGACTTGTACTTTGGATATATGAGGTTTTGACTCTTTTCTTGAAAGTAATAAGATTTGGTTTTTAATTTCTATCGCTGCTTTATTTAAGTTCTGTCTTGTGATATCTCTGTGTATGTTTACCTAGATAATGCTTCACCAAAACTAGTGCATTCCCTTTGTGAGTGACCCTAGCGGAGGTGGGGTGTTACATTTGGTATCAGAGCAGAAGGTTACCAGACTGGGCAAAAGTGTTTAAAAAACCTTCTGAAACTATTTTCAAAACCGTTTATAAAGAAGCATTTTCAAGAAAAGTTTATTTTGAAAAGGCTATTCCCCAAAAGCCATTAGCACTTTCCTTTGTTTCCTCGTTTGAATCTCTATCTTTTCGTTTTTCAGCATGTCTGGGAATCTTAACTTTCTAGAGAGCGTGCCAATACCTGGCTGGTTCAGGAGGTACTTAGAGGCTAGGGCCAACAATGCAGGCCCAGCAGATATTCCTCCTCCAGCTGCAGCGATTCCTCCTCCTCCTCGTGGAAATGCTTTCGCAAAGATGTGTAGAGACTTCAAGGCTATGGGTGGAAAGGACTTCTATGGGACTGAATCCTTTGTGGAAGCAAGGAACTGGCTGAAGGAGACTGAAGATTTGTTCGTCATCTTCGAAGTTGACGACAGGCAAAAGATACAGCTAACAGTGTGGTTGCTTAAAGATGAAGCTTCGTATTGGTGGTAGATTACCCATGCTGAGAGGCCAGTGGAAACTTGGGAAGACTTCCGGATGAGATTTGAGATGAAATTCCTCCCCCAAGCTGAAAGAAGCCTGCAGATGGAGAAGTTCCTAACTCTTAAGCAAGGAAGCATGACAGTCAGGGAGTACGTCAATCAGTTTAATCAGCTGGCCAGATTTGGGCTGGATTTAGTGAACACCCAACACAAGAAGGCTCTTTGCTTCTTCAGAGGTTTGAATGAGACACTACACAGCCTTGCTATGACTCATGTACCCATGGGGGCGACCTTTGAGAGCTTGGTGGATATGGCCCTACTTCATGAAGAAGACGAGAATGGCAAGAAGGAGGTCAAGGCAAATGATTCTCAAAACAAGAAGAAAGACTCCGAGAAAGGAGGCAAGAACAACAACAACAGTAATGACAACAAGACACATGAGAAAAGAAAATGCCACTTCTGTGGTATTGAGGGGCATATAGTCCAGGATTGTAGAAAGAAGAAGATGAAGATGGGAGCATGTTTCCAGTGTGGTGAAACTGGACATATCAGCAAGAACTGCCCTAAGAAGCAAGGGCAAGCCCCGCAAGCAGGACCTTCTAGGGGTACATCTTTAACTTCTTCTCCTTGATGCTCTGTTTTATCTTGTATATCTTTTCAATCCTATCTTGAGAACCTTAGGTAGAACCCTGTGGATGCAAACTTGTATTTGAAACATGTTATGGTTGATGTTTGTGAATGGTTGCAAGTGGTTGCTCGTGGTTGCATAACACACATTAGGCACTAGATCGGCTCGGACATATTTTCATATTGCATATGCATGAGTGTTTATACTTGTTTATGGGTGAAATTGAATGTGTTATCATGTAGATGTTGCATATGGGTGAATGTTTGTGCACACATATAGTGTTTATGTGACTAGGACTATTTGCATACATGTTGGATTCGTGACACTAAACATATTTTGCATTAAGAAGATCAAACAAGCCTGATCATTTGCATTAGATAAGGGACATATACACACACTTTCTGCATATGTTCATATAGCATTAGAAATCTTTTAAGGACAATGATTGCTCGTGAGTGATGGTTGAGTAGATGGATGATTGGATGGTAGGATATATTCTTCCTAACTTAGAGATTTCGGGGACGAAATCCTTTAAGTAGGGAAGAATGTAACAATCCATATTTTTATAACATGTTAAAGTCATAAATCAAGGCACAATTAATTTTTAAAATAAGAATCAGGGGAAACGAGTTACGCCATTGCGTTCATCTCGGAATTCTGCATGAAATCGAGTCCGAGTTTTCGAAAATTGGAGTTCGTATGACCAAGTTATGACCCTCCGAAGTTTCAGGAATTTAAATAAAATAAAACAGCTCGAAAATAAAGCCAGAAATTCGAAATTCAAACCCAAAGAAGTCTGGCGGGAAAATTCCCGCCCATATACCCAGGTCGACTAGGTAGTCGACCCCCCCCCCCCCTAACCAGGTCGACTGGGGTGTCGACACCCCATGACCAGGTCGACCATAGTGTCGACCTGGGGGTCGACCTGCCCCCCGAACCTATTTCCTGAACCAGATGCATTCTGATGTATTTAGACTTGTTCCATGACCAGATTCGTCTGCCTAACCCTATATAAACAGCCCCCTAGCCTCATTCTCTCCACACCATTTCATTCTGTCCTTATGCTGCTTCTAAGATAATCAAAATAATAAGATAAAAAGGAAGAAAAAGGACTGCTTCTTCTCCATCAGGACTACGCTTAGAGATTTGCAAATTGGGCGGATTTCAATTAGAACACGATCAATCAAATAGAGATTCAACAATCAAAACCTGCTTTCTAATTCTCGATCCACGCACTGTAAGTTCAAGTTACTTTGAGATATAAACTTGTTAATTGTAATTTGGACATGAGATAAAGTGAAATTTGACTTAAGCATGATAATCGATTCATATCTATTCTTGTTCTTCTTGGATCTTGATATTTGGAATATTGCTTTGAAATCAGTTTGGGCCTATTCGCGTTGTAAATCAAATATAATCATGCCTATGACATTGAAACCATTGTTAATGGCCAAGGACTATGACTGAGAAAATAAGACTATGCCTATGCCTATAACTGAGAACATAAGACCATTGCCTATTACTATGACAAGGACAATTGTGGCTAATCACCTATGACTCGTGACTATGAATTACTGCCTATGATTATGAACATAAGACCATGACCATGACTTTGAAACTATTATAGTTAATTGCCTATGACTATTAGGGTAGTTGCCTAGAACTCTTTTGGATAATTATCCATGACTATTGTGGTTAATTGATTATTATATTTGATTGCTCAATACACTATAGTTGAAAACCATGTTGAACACCGAATTGGCATTTAGTTGGATCCCATACTTAGGGTGTGACTTACTTAGTTTATTCGTTATTATGTACACCAAAAACCATTGACCCATTATTCTTGTATTTGGCTTACTTGTGCATGCCAATTCTTTTATGTCAAGTTTTTATCAGGACTATCGCCTTATTTTGCTAGATTTGAAACCCTGTTAATTTCTATATGCCAGTGATGTTGTAACCGATTATCTCAAGTTATATCATGCCAGTCTTGTAATCCCTTTTATCGCTTTATGCTTGTCCCTTCTGCCCATCATAGTTTTGATGTTATCCCCTTTATCTCTAGATTTAGATTTGCTTGTAATTTAGATCGATTAACGTTTACATGCGATGGGAATATGATTTGGGTAGATTAGGCAAAACATGAACTGGTTATAAACATGAATCATGAACTTGATAATAGGCATAAGTTGAAACATGAAACTTGACACGAACTTGACATGAAACTTGAACATGGTCATGACACTAGAATGAACTTGAAAATGGCCAACTCGAGGTTGGGTTGAGTTTGCAGTGTAAATCTACCCAGAACCGCCCGGCAAATCCAGTTACTGCAAACAATAGGATCCAATGTGAGTAGTTGGTCATATCGCACTTGAAACCCGAGGTTAGACTGAGTTGTGGTGTAAATCTGCCCGGAACCGCCCGGCATATCCAGTGACCACAACAACAGGTCTAATGTGAGAGGTTGGGGTGCATTAATGAATTAATGCCACATGATAGGGTTAAGTAATGAACATGAAAGACAACACTTAACCAACTTGAAACATGATTGGTAGGGTTAGGTCATGAACTTGAACGACAACGCCTAACCAACTTGACACGTGAATTATAGGGCTAAGTCATGAACTTAAATGACAACACTTAGCCAATTTGACATGCTAGACTGATAAGGGTTAAGTCTCGAATTTAAATGACAACACTTAACCTATTGGACGGAAACCCTAGTTACGCGGTCCGTTTCAGCAGTAACCCACTAGATGTATCATGGTACCCTGGAACTAGGCAGGGTGGGGCACGATTACTGGGCTGATTGTAAGCGACCAAAACGACGGCTGTGTTGGTGCGCCAGTGTAGGTTCAGCCGGGCTATGGTCGTGCATGTGGTCCGAAGTTGAAAAAGCAGGCATTGGGCATCAGTAGGTTTATCTATGCATTCTTGATTCGTGTCGGTGGTTGGCACCCTGGGGCTTGATACACCCTATGGTGGACCTAGCACATGTGACTACATCGTGATAGGGTCGTATGACACAGAAACACAATGAGCTAGAACTTGTAGGGAGCCGATCGATTAGTGGATCGTTCCGTTGGACCTAGCAATGGGTCATTCACGATTTTGGGCTAAGGGATCATTTCATGATTAATACTTGACATGGGTTGGGCTACTAGTACAGTTGGTGCAGCGAACCTTGAACATGTGATGCTATACTTGACCTATACTTGATTCATCGTGTTATCTTAGTCTATCTTATCCATCTTGACATCATATTTATGTTTACTTTCAGTTTGTACATGTCGTGTTACCTTTACCTATTTTTATGCTGAAAGTCACTTGGACTTACCAGTCTTTATGACTGACCCGTTTCCTTTCGCCTCTTTTTCTTTCGTTCCCCCCCCCCCAGGTTCTCAGGGAGGAAACACTAGCTCTTAGCTTGGATTTAGCTTGCTTTCTGACAGCTCATGTACGGTTTGGTCTTGAGCTATGTTATGGCTGCACTTCTGCTATGTTTGGGGAATAATTTACTTTTGTTATTTTAAGTTTATGCTTCTTTATTTAGAACTTGATGTAATGGAATAAATGGAAACTTGTACTTTGGATATATGAGGTTTTGACTCTTTTCTTGAAAGTAATAAAATTTGGTTTTTAATTTCTATCGCTGCTTTATTTAAGTTCTGTCTTGTGATATCTCTGTGTATGTTTACCTAGATAATGCTCCACCAAAACTAGTCCATTCCCTTTGTGAGTGACCCTAGCGGAGGTGGGGTGTTACATACGCGAGTTATTCGGAAAGACCGGGTTTAACCCATTCTGAATAACTGTTACAACGACTAAAATTTGAAGATATTAAAGAAGGTGCAAGACCGACAATCTTCACATCGAATGGATTTCTACTGATGCCTTTGATTGGAGTTGCTGGCTTGAAAGAGTTACAATGGTGGTTGTCCGGACATACTTGTTGATTATTCAGATATACAAGGGCCTCTCTCCTGTATCAGACAATTGGGACGAGGAATAAGGTGCCTCCGGTTTCGTTCAAACCTAAAATGGACTAGTAAATGGATGTGTGTCTGACATTGGATTCCATTCTGTGTTGAATTATTTCTATTAAATATATCTGTTTGGTGGCGGAGAATTTATTCTTTTGCTTAACACCCTTCTCTGAGACGCACGAGCTTATAGGTTATATATCGATAGACATCAGTTGTATGGCATGAATTGTCAATGTGTCAAGCTAAGATGCAATGATCAAGGCTTTTGTTGAAACACAGAGTCTTGTGGATGATGATCAAAGCATGCCTTTAAATAGCGCAGCTTTGTGTAGAGTTAATTCGCGAGCTTCACACCCCGGTATGAACTATAAACGGGATGGGACCGCAGGGAGGGCATGTGTTTCTTTCTAGCTAGGAGTGATGTAATGGTATGGAGCCCAGACATTTTACTTATGTGGATGTTGAAATGTAAGGTACCTAGGATTTGAGTCCCTAGTGGCTCTTGATATGTCGACATACTGACCAGATTTTATGCCCTATAGGGTAGGGAAACGTATTGTTCAGGAATTGCCAATCTACTAAAGTTAGTGCAGACCAGCCTTGCCGATCCCAGGTGCAGTCGTTGCTGAATCCTAAGGCACGGGCTAGAGTGTCTCAAATCGAAAGGAAGATCCCTTGCCTTGGTTCATGATGGAAATCCAATTTCCAATACGACATCATGCGGTTTTAATTGTAAACCTATATGGCGACATAATATCTGGTACTTATGTCGTCTATGATTGATACATTTATATTTGAAGTTGTTTTAGACACTATGCACTTATAGTAATATCAAAATTATTTGTTTTAAAACGTACCAAGCATGTTTGGCTATTATAAGGTAAAACTCTATCCTCCGGCTTGCGTTGCATTGTGTAATGAGACCTGAGTCTTATAATAGCTTCATTTTTCCAAAAAGCATTGCGTTGTTTATTAAATTGTTTTGTTTCAAAATTTGGTATTCATGGGAGTGAACCCGTTCCATGACATACGGCGTGGTCCCATGATATTCCTTATTTTAAAATAAAGTTAATAACTGTTTTAGTTCTCATACCAGTCCCATGACTGACTCGAAGTTTATTTTTTCTACCTAAACTCTGGGTGCCCATATTTTCCACACGGGCAGCTACTAGTTTTGGTTTTCGCAGATATTTCTTTTCATAGGATCCTGGTTTACAGTTGGAGCTATATTGGAAAGCTTTATATCCGCGTATTTCATTCAGTTGTGGTTGTTGATATTTTCCGTTGCACATTATGTTTATGTATTTAAAATATAATTTTAATCTCTGATATTGTGTTTCCGCTGTGTGATATTTATTCATACTGTGTTATAATCTTGTACTCTGATGTAATTGTTGTAATAGCAATGAAATGTTCTAGTGCTTGGGTTCCGATGCGTCGTGTTCTCAAAGCAATCCGGGCTCCTCCGTCTCCTCGGGGATCGGGGAAGTCTGGTCGTCTCAGTTAAATTGATTGAAAACAAAAAATTGAGTTTTGAAACAAACTAATGCTGAAAAGAGAAAGTTCGCTATAAATTGTTGTTCAAATTTAATGAAAGAAAATAGTGGTCTTATATCTAAAATTCAATGGCTTAAATCAACTTTGGATAAATTTTCTAATGGGAAAAATTCATTGAATATCTTGTTGCAAAACCAATTTTCTATTGGAAATAAATGTGGTCTTGGCTTTGGGAAAATTAATGATTTTGAAAAGTTGGATTTTAATGATTTTAAAAATCCTTCAAATTGCTTTAGAAAATATCATTCTGAAAATTTAAACATTGATAGCTTCAAAAGATTTTTAAATCACAAAAAGATGAGAATATGTTATGTAATAATCCATTTAAACAAGCTTGGATCCCACAAGGAAATAAAACGATTTTGACTAAATTCAAACAGATTTAGGTTCCTAAGGGTACAAAGGTAAATTCAAATGGATTGTTGTACAAACAAGTTTGGATATCAAAATGTGTGAACGAAACCGTGAGTGGTTTTACAAATTTTGTTAAATCACTCGATCCTCTACATGCTTAGGTACTGAAGAAGGTTGAGCAACCACTTTGCAAAAGAGAAACTACATTCAGTTTATTCCATATCTTTGAAACATTCAGAGTTCCTTAGCCAAGACTAATGAGTTGGGGATCCACAATGTTTTTCGAAAATTCAGATATGATCTCTAAACTCATTTTTTTCGTTTTATATTCTTTGTTTTTATTCTTCTTCTCCATTCCTCCTTTTGTTAATACTGAATTGTTTTGTCACTGTCATGTTTGTTTTCTTATTCTGAGCCTTCTTTAACTTCAAATTGACAAAATTTTGGTTCTTTGGAAATTTTCTTTATTAGTACAAAACTCTCGTGTTTTTGATTATTTCCAAATCTACAATTTAAAATTGTAAATATTTTGCAATTCTTTTGAAATTTAATTCTTAACAGTTTTCTGAATTCCTAACAGTGCTAAAGCATTCTTATAATATGTTGAACATTGTTAAGCCGAATTCTAAATTTTTGAAGATCTAAAATCTAATGAAATTTCACACAACTTTGTTGTTCTGAGTTTCTACTAGTTCATTTTGGAAAGACTTGACAAACTATACTCATTACAGCGCACCACCATTTTTATGTTGTGATTATCTCATCAGTTTTGGATTGGCTTGGCTATTTTATATTGAAAATATTTTGGCATGAATTATTGTGTTGCATCTTGAAATCCATTTTTATATCATGATCATCTGGCTTGGATATTTGATTATTTTGGATTATTTGAATTTGTTGATATCTTGAATCTCGCACACTTCTTAGACTTGAAATTATAGTCTTGTATGATTGATTCATTGAATCTTGAAATTTACGCATCTCTTCAAGTGATTTCAAATGAACTACTTTAATCTTGGATCATGATCTGTCTCTTGTGCTTGTTACAAATAATTATGAAAAAATATCTTGTGAATTTTATTTTGATATTGAAAGTTTGCTGCTCTATAGATGGAATTGAAGTGCTAGATTTATTTGCTTGAGCTTGGTGATTTATTCTGAAATTCAGTGTATAATTTTTTCATTGACTTCTATGATCAATTGGGAGCCCCCAAGTGGTATCAGTTCTAGAAGCGTGGAAAAAAAATCAAATTCATTTAATTTTTTAATAGATCTTTTTGAATCCCTCTTGTAATTGATATTTTCAATTTTAAAATAATATTTGGTTATTTATTCAGAAATTGAAATTATTGACCAAATATAACTATATTTGGAACTCATCAAAATTATTATCAGATTTTTGAAATTGTGATGAGTTGTGACTATTGTATACTTCACAACAAAAGGAAATTTTATTTAAATTCTCATGATGTTTTGAATAGGTTTTATAATATCTTTAAATTGGTGCTTATTTCACGAACACCTTCTTTTACTATCATCCTTCTGTCATCTATCATGGTTTTATTTAATGTGGAAAGTGTAATATTTTTTAAATCATTAACGAATATACAATTTCAAAATTTATGATGGAAATGTGACTATATTATTTTTCATAAAAAGAGATAATGAAAATTTTCAAAAATCCCAGTACAGTTGAGCATATTTCAGTATATGGTCAATTTTGAAATTTATTTCACAACCATCTCTATACCTATCATATCTCTATCATCCATTTTGGTTTTATATACTGAAGAGATTTGTGTATATTAAGTGTTTCTCTAATCTCATTTAAAAAACCTATATATGGTCATGCATGGTTAAGAGATTACTTATTTTATTAAGTTGCGACTTATCCCATTTAAAAGTCCATATAGGCTATGCATGGTTAGTGTGCTCTTAAAATATATAAATAGAAAAAGAGAAGAAAAGATAATAAATAAAATTATATATATATGAAATCTTCCTTGGTGTGTGACAACCAACCTATCGATCCATTTTCTAATATGTGAAATGTGTTTTTATTTTATGATTTATTATGACTTTCTGTGGTTGATAGTTCTTGGAATTTGCGAATATTTGATTTTGTCGCTCGATTTGAATCTATAACATAGTCTGAATCCATCACTGTTTTTTCTCATTTTTAAAATTTATCTGAAAATAATTGGAATTCATATGTTTTAAAACTCTCTCCATTTTAGGAAATTCATCGTAAATCCATCATTCTACAATGTGAAATTTGTCACTAGTTTGAAGAATATTATGATTTTTGTTTGATTAAATGAGATTTATGATGAGCATTCTCTCCCTTGATCTGATTTTATATTTCTAGTCTATTTTTCATCACTATTTCGATTTCTATATCCTTTTTATGGTAACAAAAGGGGAAGGATGGGTTAAGATTTTGATTGTTGAGTGAATATGTCATGAATATTTTAATATTGGAAATTCAGTTCATTTATTCATTTATCTCATATGCATATATTTAGGGGGAGTTCTATTGTAGGGGGAATACATGTAGGAGGAGCTCTACACTTCATTGTTCAACACATTTATTGTATTTAAAATCTTATTATATGTTTGTCATCATCAAAAGGGGGAGATTGTTGTATATAATAATATGATTTTTGCTTCATGATAACAAACATATATATATATATATATGTATATTATAAATGTTTTTTTAATTGTACTATTCTACTGCATCACATACATAAATAAATATTTATATTTGGATAAAATACTACTGCACAAGAATTTAAATATTCAAACAGTATTTTATCTAAATATAATATTTTATTTCAGTGGTACATATTTCCTAACTCCACTATTGTACATCTCACTGATTCAATACATACAATTTCACATTTACAATGTCTCCTCACTACATTTCACTCAGTCACTTATATACATTCATTCACTCGCTGACACTCACTTTATTTATAGTATGCTTCAGAGTTAGTCTAGTCACTTGCATACCTGTCACAGAAACAAACACACATAGTAAACTGGAACAAAAATTGATTTAAATTCTAGCAAGTATAAATTTATTTTAAATTTTATTTGCCTCAGAATTTTGATGTGTTCCTCATCATACTACTTGACATGGTCTGATATGTCTATATATAAATCTGTGTCTAGACTTCTTGTGATATTCACAGTGAGTCACTGTAAATATAATATTTTATTTCAACATTTCAATAATACATATTTCCTAATTCCAGTATTGTACATCTCACTGACTCAATACATTCAATTTCACATTTACAATGTCTCATCACTACATTTCACTCAGTTACTCATATACATTCATTTACTCACTGACACTCATTTTATCTTCAGTATGCTTTAGAGTCAGTCTAGTCACCCGCATACCTATCACAGAAACACACACAATAAACTGGAACAAAAATTGATTAAATTCTAGTAAGTATAAATTTATTCTAAATTTTATTTGCCTTAAAATTTTGGTGTGTTTCTCATCATATTTCTTGACTTGGTCCGATATGTATAAAAATTCATCTGTGTCTAGACTGCTTGTGGTATTCACAGTGACTCACTGTAAATCCCACAAGTTAGACTATATCTCTAGCGCTCACTTATATAAACTACACATACACAATACATGTATACACATACATATGGATGTATATACACATATATTTTGTGCAGAGGCAATTTGGTCAAATATTAGTGAATGCACATGAACCAAGAAATTCAATGTAAGTGAAAAAAGCAGATGTGAAGCAAATCTCATATACAAACATATTTATACACACACACACACATTTGTGCATACATACATGAATGTATACATGGAGAGCAATCAAGCCAAGCACACATGCATGCAGTATGGAACAAAGGCAAGACAAATATATATAAATACATATTATGTACATATATATACACACATGGAGCTCGACATGGCAGCAAGATCCAAATTCAGTAAACAAGAAGGATGGTACAAACCAAAATGAACAAGCATTCACATGTCAAATATCAAATGCACAAGTCCAAATCAGCAAGCCAAGAAATTAACAATGTACACATGAGTATCAAGAGCAAGCAACAACACTATGCATCTCAAAATAGTTTTAAAGGACAAGCACTTGAATGAAACAGCAATAATAAATGGATGCAGCCATGTACATGGAATATATATACAAGGAGGAAGATGCCAATATATACATGCAACAAATCACGAGCATGAACAATGTTGCAACAGCTACATGATTCACGAATACTACATGTACAGGTTTAAATAAAGGCAACTCAGTATGAACAAACAATGGCTCAAGTGCAAACAGACAGAAGCAATTTTTTAGTGGCAAGTGTGAAGACTGCCCATAACTCCTGCACTTAACTAGGAAAATAATGCGCTGAAAGATATGTCAGGCAGCTATGGATGATCATAAAGGTAGGATAACACAAGTGAAACCTGTTGCATAACTCACAGCGCAAGGATAAAATATAATAGAATATATACAATAGTCAGTAATAGTGAAGCAGAATTGAGAAGAATCTTAAAACTTTCATATCAAATCGAAAGTATATACACACAACATTGGATTACACAATAAGAGTCTATACAATGTTCCTCACTACATTCTCTCAGAGAATACATCGAACAGCGGAAAACAACCAATAGTAGATAGTAGAAAACTAATTCGAAAGCCTCCTGCTCATCATCGCTCAACAACATTGTCCTTATCTAGATCTATCACCTGTAACTTGCTCCTCAGTCTCCTCATCCAAAACCGGATGAACAGCCCATGGTAAAAAGAGGAAACATAAAACCTTGAGTTAGATAACAATCTTAATGAGCGATAAAATAGCTATCTAACATCATCAATAACATATATGAGAAATAGGTAGATCAATAAACTAATCTACCAACATCAACAGAGAAGAAACCCAACCCGTCTCCTCCACATCCGATAGTGATAGCCTTTACAACAGCCAGACAGAAACAACAGTACATTCACGGCAATTAATTATCAAGCATAGTTCATCCTAATTGATATCGACATCTCCCAAGAACAAGCCTCGAAGGCCTAAACCAACATCAGACAAGACTAAAGAGATATCTATTTCGTTGTCGAACAATCTACACAATAAAATACAAGCAAAACAATCATCATCCATGACTCTGGCTATCACTGCCAAACCTGCTTTAAAACCATCGTTAATCGTATGACCGACTCAAAATCTTGTCGACCATCAAGGGCTAATGGTAAATCATGATTCTAGCAAAATTCCATGCGCCATTGTTCTCGTATCTAGGCCCATCGTACAGCGCAGGGTACTCGACCAACCACTTTTAGTCTTTTGGGTGTCCCTATTATACCCCTGCTTTGAGTCCGCTAGAACCTACGACAACGATAATCCCTCGGCCTTCAGTATCTCTAGCCACCCAACCTGATGACTGTTCATAAACTCAAGCAACTTCTCAAGCACCATTATCCACGAACTCACAACCATGAATTGTCTTCACTTCGTTGCATTACAACAATCAACGAATACTTCACAACACTTGAACATTCCTACTTAAATTCACTTAAAAGCCACAACCGCCATCAAGCCGAAAACATACGTCATTTGATCAATATTTGATTCATAGTGTTTCAGCCCGACTCATCAGGTCACAATTGACCCGACTCTATGGATCAAAACAGCCTGACTCTATGTGTCAAAAACGACCCGACTTTATGGGTCAAAATGACCCGACTCTATGGGCCAAAACTGACCCGACTCTCCGGGTCAAAAACGACCCGACTCTCTAGGTCAAAAACGACCCGACTATCTAGGTCAAAAACGACCCGACTCTCTTTTTGGAGCAAGAAGCCATGCAACCCATCCAAAAACGACCCGACTCTATACCTGACCGATCTATCTCTAATCTCGACCAATCCACCACCAAATGACAAAATCGATGCAAACAACTCACCCAAACCATCCTATTCAACTATAAACACTTTAGGAAATCACCAACAGCACTTAAATGACAATTATTTATCATACAACTATAACCAAATCATGATAAATCAATGAATAAACAAAACGATGGATCTAAACTTGCATATACATATGAATTAACATAAGAATTGCCGATTTAAATTGCTATATTAGATCCTATGGTGGTTTAAATTAAAATATACTTACATGATATGGAACTAGGTGAAAACAACTTTAAATGACGAAAATAAGATCAAACAACCCATATACTTGATTGAATCTGTGTGAGAGATGTTTATCACTCACCAAATCTTCAACATAACTTGAAATCGCTAAATTCCCAATCCGAACAGCGAAGAATGATCTTCAAACCTCTCAATTTGATGTGATGTCCCTTTTCTTGATGTACATCTTCAATTTTCTTGCGTAGATCTAGAATTTTAATGGAGAAAAGAGGTATTTGATTGAGCAAGGAGGATCACAAGCTCAACCAAATGAGAGAACAAAGAAAGTAAACTATTCCCCATGCCTCTACCCCCTATTTATAGCCTCTAACCAGCCACTAATGGGCCATAACAATTCCGCCTATTAATGACTTGTTAAACCTAAACAGAAATTGTGCAACACTAAAACAATGATTTCTCCCAAACCGTTGGACCAAATCTTTAATGTGACTACTCTACGAAATTGGAAACATCATTTCTTTTCAATAAAACTAATCTTAGCACTTGATTTGATCCCAGTCAAAATTTATTCCCTATACAAAACTAATAGGGGCAAAATGGTCACAAATAAAATTGGTAAAAATTATGTGTCTCGCATCCCCATAACCAGTATATCAAAATATGAGAATGATCCAACCATCGGGGAATTTAATCCAAATATTTTATGATCCTCCGATATGTAAAATACGGGCTATTACATTCTCCCCCTTAAGAATTTCGCCTTCGAAATTCCAAACAAACACAAGCAACCATAAAAAATTTGCATGCCTACCATCCACGAGCATCAAATTTTACCATTCAAACTAGCATCCATCAAGCCATTCATCCATAGCTTTATCTTAGCACGCAGAGTTCTACAGACAATTGTAACACCCCACATTTTTAATATAATTAAAAATGTACAAATATGTATATATGCATAGATAGGTAAATAATAGTGATGTATAATGAAAAATTAATTCATACACTGAAGAGTAAGGAAATTAATGCGATAACAATGTGTGTAATCGAATAGATGAGAAAATAAAAATACTTAATTTAAATATTAGGAATTAAGTAAAACGGACATCACCATTGCATCCGTCTCGGAATTCTGGTCAAGATAGACACCTGGTTTATGTAAAACGGACATCATATAAAGAAGTTATTAAGCCTAGAAGTTTGTATATGCACAAGATATATATATATGTATGTATACATCTATATATATATATATATATATATATATATATATATATATACAAACAAAATAAATAGCTCTCTGCATTCAGCAACTAGAGAGATTCAAAGTGAAGTGAATCAAGTACATGTTCTTGCATTGGGATAGGCTGATTATTTTGAATGGTGTGGTGGCGGATCTTTTTCTTTTCATAAAGCTTGGGATATGATTAGAAGAAGGGATTCTACTATGTCTTTTCATAAAGTTATTTGGCATGCTAAAAATGCTAACAAAATGTCTTTCATTTCTTATCTAGCTTCTAATAACAGGTTATACACGAAGGATAGAATGGTTCGTTTTGACATGATTGATGAAAACACATGTTGTTTATGTGGTCATTTGAAGAAACTGTGCATCATCTGTTTTTTGAATGCGAGTATTCTTCATTCATATGGAGATCAGCTGCTTTGAAGCTGGAACTGATTGCTGATAATTCAAGTGTTTTTGAAAATGAAGCTGTAAAAATTATGAATGCTTTTAAAGACAAAGATCAGGCTTTGGATATTGCTTGTGCTGCATTCACAGTTGCTGTTTATCAAATCTGGATGGAGAGGAACTCACGTATTTTCAACAACAAATGTTTGGATAAAGTCATTAGATTGCGCATGATTGAAAGAGAAGTCCAGTTCTTAGTCAATGGAAATGGATCTAAAACGAGAAGGAATCATGATAAGTTGAATTTTTAAAGCGTTGGGGAGTGGAGCTTGTTGATACTGGGTGACATTTAGTTGATACTTTTCCTTATTTTACTTGTACGTAAAAGAAGATAAATGGTGTTTGTATGGCTGTAATGAATTGGTATATTAAATAAAGTTTACCAATTTTCAAATATATATATATATATATACAAACAAATTAAAATACAAAATAAAGAATAAAATAAGGATTGCATGTAATAAATACATGCACTGAAAAAAAAAATGTAATGCATGCATTAAAAGAAAGAAAGGATTGGTTGCATGCAATGTAAATATGTTGCATGCACTGATTTGCAAACATAATGCATTAACATTAAAAGAAAAAGATTCATGCAATGGTTTAATTTAAGTATTGTAACTAACATGAAAAAGAGAAGTACGGAGAGAACAATAATTATCATTGTTCTAAAACTTATTACAAAAGACTTCATAGCTCAGTTGGTTAAGACATTGGATTTATAACATGGAGGTCAGGGGTTCGAACCCCGGCAGCGGCATAATTTTTATCTTTGTTTTAGAGAGTGCCAACTAAACATGCAAATATATGTACGTATACAAATTCAAAATTTGAAAGGATAAAAACATACATATAAGGAAATAAAGAAAATATATGTATATATATATATGAGAATATATATATGCATAAATATATGTATACAAAAGATAAAATTCAAGATAAGGCTACAGTCAATGAAATATGGCAAGAATCAAATAACGGTGCAACATCGTTTGAATTTTGAAAATAAAACAAAAATTGTGCGTATATATATACGCGTAAAATGGTCGGTAGAGTAATTGTATACATATAAGAATATTTCATGTGAATAAAACAGTTAAATAAATTCCAGAAATTCAAAATTTCAAAAATCAAATTTCTACGCCAAAACAATTCAAACATTCGAAATTCGAATTTCTGCACCAAAACAGCTTGCGGGACCCAATGCTGACTCAGCGCTGCGTGTACGATAAGATTTGACTAGATTCATCTGTGAACCTGAACTATTTTCTTAACTGGGTTCAATGCTGACTCAGCGCTGCGTGTACGATAAGGTCTTGAGCACCTATATAAACACCCCTAAGACTACAGTTTTCTCTACACATCTTCATTATGCCTATACTCTTCCCTAATTCATATCAAAATAAATCAAAGACGGGTTATGCTGCTCAAGTTCTTCGTTAGAATTCAAGTAGAGAATCAAAGGCTAATTCAACGACTTCAACAACTATTTTCTAAGAATCAAATCTAAATTAGAGGATCGATAATCTACGTCAAGGGATAGCTTTTCAGTTTCAGAAATCAGATCCCAGAATTCGAGATCCGTTCTTAAATCAGTGAGTGGGATTACAATACACTTCATACATAATAGTATTATTATCGTTCGTCATTCCTTAGTTAAAATTCATGTTGCAATTTAAAATAATCTTTATATGCTTAATCTATTCCTCTTCCTATTCTTCCTTTTTATTTTTGAAACTTTGGCTACCTTCGAGCCAAGGTCAATAGCGCGTAAATTATAGTTATTTGGGAAGAGCTTGAGATTCAATGAATTAGGAAATTTGGGTAAAAAGATTATTACATGAATGGTTGTGTAAGCAAAGTAGAAATGGGTTAAGTAGCACTTGACATATGAATAAGCTTAACCAACACATGAGGAATGATAGCAACTTGTTAGGAACACATGTATCGGAAACTGGAATAATAGGTATAGCCTATTAACGGGATTATAAGCATGAATATAAATTGGTTTTTTTGGGTAAAGCTTGAATTTGAGACTTGAAAATTGGATATGCCGTTAAGATCCTAGAAACATAATTAAAAATGGAATATGTTGGACAAACCATGTTTTTATGTAATTATGGAACTCGACACATAACTTGAAATTGACAATAGTGGCATAACTTCAACATGAACATGCTTGTGAATTGGTAATTAAATTTTGATATCTAGAATGAACATGTACATGCTTGTAAATTTATAATTGGCCTATGACATCTAGAATAGACATGAATTGTTAACTGGCTAAACATGAAACATGGCTAACTCGAGGTTAGAATGAGTTTGCGGTGTAATCCTGCCCGAAACCGCCCGGCACATCCAGTGACCGCAAACAATAGGTTTTAATGTGAGATGTTAGTCATAACGTGCTTGAAACCAGAGGTTAGATTGAGTTGTGAGGTAATCCTGCGCGGAACCAACCGGCACATCCAGTGACCGCAACAATAGGTCTAATGTGAGAGGTTGGGCATTAATAATTAATTAATTCTAATGACACATGCTAGTATGGTAAGGTTAAGTCAACATGAAACACTAGACAACACTTAACCAATTTGACATGATATATAGGTGGGTAAAGTCAACGTGAACCGCTAGATAACACTTAATTAATTTGACATGATATATGGGCGGGTTAAGTCAACATGAACTGATAGAGAACACTTAACCAATTTAGCATGGTACATGGGTTGAATTAAATACGTGATTGGGGATTAAGTCAACTTGGACACATGGGCAAACTTAACCAATATAACAATATCAAAGCAAGGAAAAGTGGGGAATGATAAGATTAAATAATAGATAAACTTATCCTAGGGATAAGAATTGAATATGACTTAAGATGTAATACAAGACTCGAAGGGTGGGACGACTTATACCATGAAATAAGTTAATCAAAGCTGGAAATGTGGGAAAACACCCGTACGCTATCATTTGATAAAGAGAACTTAAGTCATGCTTGAATTCATTGGTAAACCTTAGTTAAAAGGAACTAAGTAACAAACCTTAGTTAAAGAGAACTAAGTAACAGAAACTAAGTATCAAACCTTGGTTAAGAGAACCAAGTAATAAACCTTAGTTAAGAGGACTAAGTTGTAAACCTTAGTTAAGAAAACGAACGATTAAGAGAACTAAGTAGTAAACCTTAGTTAAGAGGACTAAGTAGTAAACCTTAGTTAAGAAAGCTAACGATTCAGGAAACTAAGTAGTAAGCCTTAGTTAAGAGAACTAAGTAGTAAACCTTAGTCAAGAAAGCCAAGTAGAACACGAGGAGGAGCGAACGTCCATCTGATCATGAAGAAGGCTCCAACGAACTGGGTTACGAAGCACGCGGCTTCTAGAGGACGTGAGGGTACTCTTGGTATCCCTCTGTGAGGTTGCAGATGATCCTCCTGGGCTCACAGAGGTTAAGGTCTGCGTTAGAAGCCAAGGGTATGCCTTTGTTGTAATATAAACAACCTAAAGACTAGGATGGGTCAGCGTGAGGCGGCGATATCTTATTTAGCCCTGTGATAGCACGTCTTCGTCTACCTACCATCTTGAGTCAATCGTGATATGCAAGCGGAAAGGTGGAGAACTCCAAAAGACCATATACTTTGCTATCTATTTATGGGTGAGGGTGGCCAATAGGTTTGTAGGGGCATAGAGGGCCTGCATACATTTCTCATTCTTGATTTTCTTGGGCGCCTTTCACTAGTTGAGGGAGGGGTCAAGCAGGACCATAGCCACATAGAGATAAAACAGACCTTAGCATCTGCATCAGAAGATAACTTAAAGCTCCCGACCGAGTTCCATGTTTCTTGATTATCCCTGCCATGGGACTCGGGCCGCACATATACAGGACATGTGCAACTAGATATCTAGCACGTTTAACGACACGATTGGGACGTAAAGTCTAGGAACATATATCGCTTTGGGTAGTGTGTCGTAGAGTAGCGGGCATTGTTCGATAGGTAGCATAAACCCTAGTGGCCCTAGGTAGCATAAACCCTGGTCGAATCTAGAAAGCGTTCAATAGGTAGCATAAAACCCAGTTGCCTTGGGTAGCGTAAACCCTGGTTGAATCTAGGAAGCGCTGGATAGAAAACCCTAGATTAGATCTAGGTAATAAACGGAATCTAGTAAGATCAAGAGTGGTAGTCCAAACGATTTCAAGAATGGTGGCACTACACTAAAGTAGTATTGATTTACATGACGAAGCCCGTACGACATACAACAAGGGACTGTATATATACATGGAAAGGATTATACGAGTTGGGGGTATCTACATATACGTTGTATTAGGTTAATCTACTAGTGGGACATGAGTATAGCCTAGAGAGCTAATATCGCGAATAACCTAATAAGCAAGAAAATATAACCGAACGGTATATGTAGGATTATACAGAAGTTTATTCTAAGTCCACTCACACAGAACTTATGTTCTGACCCCCTCCTCATTACATACTTCCAAGTTAGGTTCATGACAGAGATGGTATAAGCTTTGGATACTGGTTAGGCAGTATGTTTTTTAAGGTAAAGCTATATTTAAAGTATATTATACTTTGAATTCCTTCCGCTGTAAAATGTTTACGAATTCTGACATGTTTTCTTTATCTCTATCTTTTTCTATAGGATACCAGAGCGCCCAACTCGGGTTTCGATAGATAAGGTTTTTGAAAAAAATTCGATCTGTCGGAATCCGGGTTGTTACAACAATAGTACAAGCTATAATGATGTAAGGTGACATGACCTTAATGGGTCATACCAATGAAGAGTTCTGGATGGATCGTTTTCATCCTCTCTTCCGTCACTTACGTACAATCATCATCATCCCCACTCCATTGTACCTAGATTAGCTTAGCCGTCTTCCTCCTAAGCAATTTCGTGTTATTTCTCACAACGCGAAGCGGCTTACAAGGTTTTGTAACTATGTTCTTGACTTCTAGATCTTCTTATTGTTCTGGAGATACCGCCACGTTCGAATCACTTTCGTAGAAAAGACACATGGAAAACATTGTGCACACTCGACATCTTCTCGGGTAAATCCAATTTATACACAAGCTTTCAAATCCGCTAGACCATCGGAAACGGTCCAACGAATCTTGGGGCCAACTTTCCTCCGCTTCCAAATTGAACAATATTCTTTAGCGGCGAAATCTTCACAAAAACCATATTGCCAACGTCGAATTCAAAATCTTTTCGACACTTCATCATAACTCTTCTGACGATCTTGGGCTGCCTTCATTCATTGTTGAACGATCTCGATACAATCCGATGTTTCTCTAATCATCTCAGGCCCAAGTATCAACTTATCTATAGTCTCTAACCAACAGGCCTTATAACTACAAGGTCTTCCGTACAATGCTTCATATGGTGTCATCCCAATGCTCGACTGGTAGTTGTTGTTATACGCAAACTCAACTAGATGTAGATGATCTTCCCACGATCCTCCAAAGTCTAATACACAAGCTCTTTGGAGATCTTCCAATACTCAGTTAACCCTCTCGGTTTGACCATCAGATTGGGGATGATAAGTTGTACTCAAACACAACTCGGTTCCCAAAGACTTTTGCAAACTCTTCCAAAACCCACTCGTGAACAATGAATCTCGATCACTTACTATGCTCTTTGGGAAACCATGGAATCGAACTATCCATTTAATATAAAGCTCAGCTAACTTCGACGCTGTCCTAGTTGATTTGAAAGGAATAAATCTCACGCTTTTGGTCAAACGATCCACTATGACCCAAATGCTTTCATTTCCTGCCCTGGTTCTAGGTAGCCGATCGATAAAATCCATCGATATCTACTCCCATGTCCACATGGGAACTTCCAATGGATGAAGTAGTCAACTCGGCTTCTTCTGTTCGGCTTTCACTAACTGACAGTTCATACACTTGGAAATGAATTTTCCAACATCCCTTTTCATTCCTTCCCAGCAGTAGGCTCGCCTTATGTCGTGATACATCTTGTCACTAACGGGATGAATCGTCAACTTTGAGTGGTGACAATTCCTTAGAACCTCATCTCTCAATCCGTCAATGTCAGGAACAACCAGTCTTCCTTTCTTTCAAAGCCAACCCTCTCGATTAACCTCAAATTCCTTATCCCCTGGTTCCAACTTCAGGATTATCTCAACAAGCTTTGCATCCCGCTTTTGGCCCTCTCCAATCCTTTCGATGAGGGTAGGTCTTATCGATAAGCTTGCCAACATTTCAGGTTCCAACTCACCCCGTGGTCTGGAATCAAATCTTGCCAAGTATCGAATTGTTTCCATTCCGAAAACATCGCTCCCAAACTTGTGTGTATTCGACTCAATACATCCGCCACTGTGTTACCTTTACCAGGAGTATAGGCTATATCAAAATCATACGATGCCAGAAACACTAACCACCATTGTTACTGAAGATTCAAATCCTTTTGGGAGAAAAGATACTTCAATGACTTGTGATCTGTAAACAACTCGAATAGAACTCCCAACAGGTAATGTCTCCACATCTTCAGAGAAAACACGATCACTGCCAATTCCAAATCATGACTCAGATAATTACTTTCGTGCGGCTTCAGCTGTCGACTCATGTAGGCCACAACCTTATCCTTTTGCATCAGCACTGCTCCGAGTCCTATACCACCTGCATCGGTGTATACCACCATTTCTTCATTTCCACTTGGAATCGTCAAAATAGGAACACTCGTTAGTCTCTCTTTCATGATTCCAAAAGCCTGCTCACACTTCGCATCCCATGTGAACACCTGATTCTTTATCGTCAGTCTCGTTAATGGTGCAACTATCTTGGAGAAATTCTTGATAAACCGGCAATAATATCCAGCCAGCCCAAGAAAACTCCTTACGTCCATTGCATTCTTAGGTCTATCCCAGTCCTAGATTGTTGCCTCCTTAGCGGGGTCAACCGCAATCCCGTTTCCAGAAACAACATGGCCTAAGAACCTCACTTCGCTTTTCCAGAAGTAACACTTTGAAAACTTAGCTCTCAGCTGATGCTTTCGCAAGATTTCCAAAACAACTCGCAATTGCGTCTTATGCTCTTTCTCATTCGGGGAGAAAACCAGAATATCGTCCATGAGCACAAGCATGAACTTGTTCAACTGATCTCTGAACACCTTATTCATAAGATCTACGAAATATGCTAGCACGTTAGTCAACCCAAATGGCATCACCAACCATTCGAAGAAACCGGATGGTGTCCTAAAAGCAGTCTTCGACACACTATCCTTTGCCACCCCCAATTGATGGAATCTCATTGCCAAATCAATCTGAGAAAACACCTTGGATTCGTGAAGCTGATTGAACAACTATTCTTGGCAACGGATACTTGTTCTTCTTGGTCACCTTGTTCAGCTCACGATGATCCACACATAATCTCAAAGATCATTTTCCTTGGTTGCGAATACAACTGGTGCACCCCATTCGGATACACTTCTTCAAATGAATCCCTTTCCCAAAAGATCACATACTTGCACCTTTAACTCTCGTTGTTCCTTAGGCGTCATTCGCCTAAGAGGAATGACGATAGGTCCAGCACCCTCAACCAAATCGATTCTGAACTCAATCGCGCGATGCGGCGGCAATCCTCTGACCTCTTCAAAGACACCATAAAACTCACTTACGAACAACACCGATTACATTCTTCCAGTGGAATCACAAGCAAATACAAATAGCTCATGAAGACACCATCCTCGGGCTTACATCAAATCACAACCATTCGCCCTTCCACATTCCTGACTGTCACCTCCAGCTTCTCTCAATTCACTTTTACCTCATACCTCTTGAGCTAGTCCATACCCAATATAATCCCAAACCCAACGAAGTTTAAAACAAATCAACCACACACAAAGGAGCAACCATGACTCGACAACACTAGACCACGAAAAATCATACACAAACTGGGAGAACCCCCAACTGGATCCATCACGATCATTAGCCTATCACAAATCTCGGGTTCCAAACCTAATGACAAACAAGCTCATTACAAATGAATGAATGCGATACTTCAGTATCAAACAACACATGAACTGAAGCGTCTTTAATGGTAAGAGTACCTTGAATGACGACACTCTTCCCTTTCTCATCCATCGTAGGAGCCCTTGAAGACGATAGCACAGCTTTCAAAGCATACACCTTCATAACCTGCTTACCCTTCATGCCCAAGCTTTTCACACTTAAAGAACTACCTCTCAGCTTTTGGATTCTTACAATCCTTGAAATAATGGCCCTTTTGCCAGCAATTATAGTAAGTCACTTTGCCTTTCTGCTTCTTCTGGCCATCCTTTCCTTTTTGTTGTTGCTGCTTCCTCTTTTTGTTATTACCACCCTGCTGTGGTTTTGGTTCCTCCTTAGATGCAACAACAGTCTCTTTCTTGGGAAACAAACTCTCATGCCTCGGATCTTTCTCGACGATCTTCTCATAAGTGTCATCGAGATGATCCACCAGCAGGTTCCCAAGGTATTTTTCCAAGCCCGTGAAAACTTCTCGTTCTTTTAATAAGAAGTCTCGACATATGAACGAGCATACTTTGACAAAGCTTTGAGGTCAGAAACATACTCCAACATTGGTCGACAATTCTTCTTAAACTCCACAAAACTCTTAAACAGAATAGACTTTTGAACAGTAAAGATAAACTTCGTCTCAAACTTGACTTGGAATTGCTCCCATGAAATCTCATCTTCTGGGATCTCTAAAGTGACAGAGTTCCACCAATCCATAGCTCTGCCCTGTAGTTGTCTCGATGCAAGCTTCCTCTTAGTCACATCGTCAACTCCCAAGTATCCAAAGATCCTAATGCAAGTGTCAAGCCACCCTTGAATCTCTTCAATCGGCTCCATTCCTTTAAAATGCTTCCCTCCTAGAGTGGTGAAGTCTTTGCATAGATTTGCGAAGTCCACAGCCCTTGGAACCCGCACTTGAACTCCTACATCTATTCTGTCTCCTGAGTGGGTACCCTCCTTAAGATTGTTGTCATCAAGGCTTCGAACATAGCTGGGTAGTTTGGTATAATTCCACAACCCCCTACAGGAACAGTCTCCTCTCTAGCAGCGTGTCTCGATGGTCGACGAAACATTCTAAATCTGCAATATAGAATGATTAGTCCATATACGAGAAAAAATGCAAATGGAGTTCAAATGCTATTATACTTTACACCAATGTATAGTATACATCCATCAGATATCTACAAATATGCCCCTCATATGTAATTACGTCTTAGAATTTTAGCTAAAATCGATAACTAGAGCTCTGATACCAAATGTGATGACCGCCCATAACTCTTGCACTTAACAAAGAGAATAATGCGCTGAAAGACGTGTCAGGTAGCTATGGACGATCATCAAGGTAGGATAACACAAGCGGAACTTGTCGCATAACTCACAGCGCAAAGAGAAAATATAATAGAATATATACAATAGGCAGTAATATTAAAGCAGAGTTGAGAAGAATCTTAAAACTTTCATATTAACTCGAAAGTATATCCATACAATATTGGACTACACAATAAGAGTATGTACAATATGCCTACAGTCTCTCATAGAATACATCAAACAGCGAAAAAATCAAATAGTAAATAGTAGAAAACAATTATGAAAGCCTCCTGCTCGTCGTCGCTCAACAACATCGTCCTCATCAAGATCTATCACTTGTAACCTGCTCCTCGGTCTACCCATCCAAAATCAGATGAACAACCTAAGGTAATAAGAGGAACATAAAACCTTAAGTCAGACAACAGTCTTAATGAGGATAAAGCAGCTATCTAACATCATCAATAACGTATATGAGAAATAGGTATATCAATCAACTAATCTACCAACATCAACAAAGAAGAAACCCAACCCGTCTCCTCCACATCCGATAGTGATAGTCTTTACAATAACCAGATAGAAACAACGGTACATTCATAGCAATCAATTATCAAGCGTAGACCATCCTAATTGATATTGAGATCTGCCAAGCACAAGCCCCGAAGGCCTAAACCAACATCAGACAAGCACCCAAGAGATATCTCCTTCGTCGTCAGACAATCTACACAAGAAAATACAAGCAAAACAATCATCATCCATGACTCTGGCTATCACTGCCAAATCTGCTTTGAAACCATCGTTAATCATATGATCGACTCAACATCTTATCGATTGTCAAGGGCTAATGTTAAACCCCGGTTCTAGAAAAACTCCATACGCCATCGTTCTCGTATTTAGGCTTGTCGTGCTATGCAGGTTACTCGACCAACCACTTCTAGTCTTTTGGACGTCCTCATTATGCCCCTGCTTTGAGTCCGCTAGAATTTACGACAACGATAATCCCTCGACCTTCAGTATCTCTAGCCATCCAACCTGATGACTGTTCATAAGCTCAAGCAACTTCTCGAGCACCAATATCCATGAACTCACAACCTTGAGTCATATTTACTTCGTTGCATTACGACGATCAACGAATATTTCATAACATTTCGGACATTCCAACTTGAATTCACTTCAAAGCCACAAGCACCATCGAGCCGAAAACATATGTCATTTAGTCAATATCCGATTCATAGCGTTTCGGCCCAACTCATCAGATCACAATTGACCCGACTCTATGGATGAAAACGACTCGAATTGATGGGTCAAAAATGAATTGACACTCTTTCTTGAGCAACAAGCCATGCGACCCATCCAAAAACGACCCGACTCCAGATCTGACCAATCTATCTTCAATCTCGACCAATCAACCACTAAACAACAACATCAATGCAAACAACTCACCCAAACCATCCAATTCAACTAACAACACTTTATGATATCACCAACAACACTTAAGCGACTATTATTCATCATACAACCATATGGAATTCACCAAATCATGATAAATCAATAAATAAACAAAACGATGGATCTCAACTTGCATAAACATTTGAATTAACATAAGAATTACCAATCTAAGTTGCTAGATTAGATCCTATGGTGATTCAAATAAAAATATACTTACCATGATATAGATCTAGGTGAAAACAACTTTAAATGATGAAAATAAGACCAAGCAACCCATGTACTTAATTGAATCCGTGTGAGAAATGCTTATCACTCGCCAAATCTTCAAAATAACTTGAAAAAACTAAATTCCCAATTCGGAAGAGAAGAATGATGTTCAAACCTCTCATTTGATGCGATATCCCTTCATTTGATGTAGATCTAGCTTTCTTTGATGTAGATCTTCAATCTTCTTATGTAGATCTAGAATTTTAATAGAGGAAAGATGTATTTGATTGAGCAAGGAGGATCACAAGCTCAACCAAATGAGATAATGAAGAAATTAAACTATTCTCCATGCCTCTACCCCCCCATTTATAGCCTCTAACTAGCCCACTAATGGGCCACACTAAATCAGCTCATTAACGACTTGTTACACCAAAACAAAAATTGTGAAACACTAAAACAACGATTTCTCCCAAATTGCTGAACCAAATCTTTAATGTGACCACTCTACGGAATTGGAAACATCATTTCCTTTCCAATGAAACCAATTTGAACACCTGATTCGATCCCAGTCAAAAGTTATGCCCTATACAAAACTAACATGGGAAAAATGGTCATAAATAAAATTGTTAAAATTATGGACATGTTTCACATCCCCATAACCAGCATATCAAAATATGAGATGGTCCAACCCTCAAGGAATTTAATAAAAATATTTTATGATCCTCAGATACGTAAAATGCGGGATGTTACAGCAAGTATGTGTTGCAACATTTCAACACTATACAGGGGATGTCAAACATAAACAAGCCACGCACAACATTCAAATACATGTTCAGGAGCAGTGTGTACAAGTGCACAAATACATGGAGCTGCCGCATAGATGCACACACTGATGGATCAAGCAAGTGCACATAAAGACTTATGAAGCAACACACATATACATGTATACATAAAATATATGTATGTATATATAGCAGGTACAACAAGACAAGTGTGCATGACTAAGAATGCAAGGTGCACTAGTATAAAAGAAGATAGAGTAGCAACAAGCATGTACAGTGCAGGAGCATGTACACAGTGTCAATGGGATGTCCTCGGTTTCAAGATCAATGACAAGGCAGCAAGTATGCAAAGTGTATCAGCAACATCAAAGGTAGTCAACACAGGTCACTACACAACAGGTATAAACATACATAAGACTGTGCTTGAGCCAATGAAACATGTTAAAGATTCATGCACAGTCAAGCCAAGTGTTAAATGATACACATAGTGAATGCAGTCATGAAGTTTGGCAAGCCAGAAATTAAGTTCAAGTGTCAATGCAATTGATGTTAAAATAGTCTCAATATGAAAGGAATTTCTTTCTCAAAATTCACTGGTCTAAGTAAGTACATGAAAGAAATCAATATGCGGTGGTGGCATGGATATTTTGGCAAGTTGTTTTTTTTCCAAATTTACTATGGGGAAAGAACATGACAACAAACAGTGAATGACATTGCACAAACTTTCACAGTAAATGGTTTTTGCTCAAATCAAGCATGCAAGAAAAATGGAAGAGATTTTTAATGTGCATTTCCTAGCAAATCAATATTTGGTAAGAATATTGCATGTATCCAAAAATCTATTCAAAGAAAAATGAACGAGAAATAAATTACAAAGCTTTCCAGAAACAATCGATTTTTATTTCTGGAAATGACATGCAGGAATTATCGAAGTGTTCAAAATTGATTTATGTCAAAAAATGAATTCACGTTTTTAAATCATTCCAGAAATTCAAATGAATTCATTTTTTAGCAAGTTTTTTCTAGAAATCAACAACATAATTTACGACATAATAATCACGCAAATATCATTCCATAAATCAAAGCAACAATCATGCAAATCAGTCCAAAATCAATTCATGGGAATCAGAGAGTATTAGGGTTTCATAACCCTGTATAAGTTCACCAATTCATCACTGGCAATTATTGAAAAACCAAGCAACAAATTCGAGAGCAAATATCAAATCAAATCAAATCAAATCAGAGTACTCATGGTTTTCGATCGCAAGAGCCTAAATCAATCGACCAAGAACAACGACACTTGAAGATCATCCGAGAAAAAAATTTCTAGAAATTCGAAATCGTGATTTGAGGGAAACAAAGCCCTAATTTTATTTAGGTCGACCGACATTAGTTTAAAGCCAAAACTTTTCAAAAGAAATCAAGAAGGGCCGACTTTGTTTTTATTTTATTTTAAGAGGCTTTGTTTTTTATTTTGTTTTGTTTTTATATTTCTTTTGTAACAATCTTAAAGTTTTCTAGTTTTTCTCTAAACTAGGGTTTACGAGTTACGGGTTTGTAACTCGGGGAAAGATTAGTCCAGGGTTTTGAGCGTAGGATTAGAGCAGTAGCAGGATTTACGAGTTTATAGGGTTCCGGGCAGAATTACGCTGCAAACTCATTCTAACCTCGAGTTAGCCATGTTTATCTTTGCAGCCAATTAATTAATGATTTACCATTTATGCGCACGCCTAATATACATGTCAATTATTCATAGCTAATTCAGATTATGTCAATAACAGACTGAATATATCAACTTAACAGACATAGCAGATAACAGATTTAGGCGACTTAACGGATTCAGAAGATTAAGCAACTAGCAGATTTAGCAGATAACTGATTAGGCATCTCAACAGATTTAGTTTGGCATTTTCAACAGACTTAGCAGATGACAGATTTGGCAGATGAACAGATCTAGCAGACTAGGCAGTAGATTAGGCAATATAACAGAACTAGCAGATTAGGCAAATATAGCAGAACTAGCAAATTAGGCAAATATAACAGATTTAATCATTCCTTATAGTTTCACAAACATATCTTACCTAAATATAAATCTTGCCTAAGTTCACATGCATAAATAATAGTCGCGATTCACAATATGATCATATACCCCATGTTTGCACTAAATTTACATAGCACAGATTTTGGTCATAATTTACCATATATCATATGCTTCAATTTTTATTAAACTTACATAGTAGAGAAGATCCATATATATAATTTATACCAAATATAGCCATAGATTACTATGCATGTCATATATCCCAAAGGTCCCTTACTTAGGTGTTTATTTACATTAATAGATATCCTACTTTCATGTAAATCTTTATACCTAAGCCATATTCTCTTTATCCCAAATCATATGTTCAATATAGTCTATATTTATGTTCAATTATATACCTTTTTACGTCGTGTCCACAAATCATATGTTCAATACCTTTTTATGTTATAAATATAACATGTCCAATCATATGTCTCAGATTTATGTTCTAGCTACAGTCCATGTTCTTTCCTCAAATCAGTCACCTATTTGTCATGCCCAATTTATGCATCATTCATTTTACTGTCCCAAACCTTTTAGCGTATGTTAATCTCTTATGAGATTGGCTCAGGCTCGTGGTAGCCTGGCAATAGAACAGAAAGAGGAAAGAGATACAAAATAAGATAGATCTAAACAGAACATAACAGATATAATCTTAGATTTAGATTTACAATTCATGTCACAATTAGAATTAACGTTTATAGCGGAAAATAACTGTACTTGCCTTGGTTGGATTAAAGAAAGAACTTTAATTGTTGTAGAATCGTTGCAGAAGCTTTAATCTCTAATTTGAATTGAGTTGCTTAGGTTGATGTTGATTAGCTTCTAGTTTTTAATTCCAGCAGAGTAGCGACGCCATTTTTATTTTTATTTAGAACAGAGGCAGAGAAGAAGCAGAATAGAATTGTGTGTAGGGAAGGCTAGGTCTTAGGTTGTTTTTATAGGTGTAGCAATTCATTTCAGCCATCAGATTAACCCTAAAACCAATCCGGACCATCAAAAATCGTCCCTGGGCTTCAAAAACGTGTTCTGGACCGAAACAGGCCGACCAGGTCGACCTATAGGGGGGGAGGTCGACACTATAGTCGACCCCCATGGGGGAGGTCGACTCCCAGGTCGACCTGGCCCCCAGGTCGACCTGCCCAGTTCTGTGCTGACCGAAACCTTCTGAATCTTCTACAGGCCATAACTTCTTCATCTGGACTCCGATTTTCGAAAACTAGGACTCTATTTCATGTAAAATTTCGAGAGGAACGCAATGATGATGTCCATTTTACCTATTTCCTGATTCTTAAATTAATTATCCTCATTTTACTATCTTTTCCGTTACACACACCGTTATCAAACTAATTTTTTCTTCTCTTTCATGTATTAATTAATTCTTCTTATGCATCACCATTATTTACCTATCATAAGCATATTTTCATATATTTTATTTTTAATTATACTTAAAAATGCGGAGTGTTACATTCTCCCCGCCTTAAAGGATTTCGTCCCCGAAATCTTCAAGTTAAGAAGAATGTGTCCTACCATCCAATCATCCATCTACTCAATCACCAATCACAGGCATTCATTGTCCTTAAGAGATTTCTAATGTTGTATGAACATATGCAAGAAGTGTGTGTATATGTTCCTTGTCTAATGCAAAGATCAGGCGGTCCACTGATTCAGTTAACCTCCTTAATGCGAATTATGCCAGTGCCATGAGTCCAACATGTATGTAATTTTCCTACTCGATACATATCATTTCTATATGAGTGCACAACCATTCAGTCATATGCAATATCCATGTGCTGAGTCAATCATTTTGCATCCACAAAAATTAAAAATGCTCACACATCCATATGCAGTATGAGAGTGTTTTCGAGTCGATCTAGTGCCTAGTGTGTGTATACGCATCCACGGGCAACCACTTGCATCCACTTGCAACCATCAAACATAACATGTCTCAAACACATGTTTACACCCATTAGTTTCTACCAGAAGTTCGAAGATACGATTGATAGGATACAGTCGAATGATGGAAACGAGTACAGATAGAACAAAAATTTGGTTCCCATTAGGCATGGGTCCTCAGTATCGGCCCCGAAGACCGAAACCAACATCAAATTGACACCCAGAGGATTACCCTCTTTAGACAATGTCAAAACTGGAAATCTTATCAGAAGTATTCAGATATTTACAGACTACTGGTACAGATCAGGTTCCCTAATGGCTCTTAGGAAGTTAAGCATGATAAAATCATACCCCACGAAAACTCAGAATGTATGCGTCATACTTGACGCCTAACACAGATATCCCTCAAACCCCAATCTCAAACAGATGAGCCATAACCCTTATGGGTCTGAGTCTACAGCGGAATTCAGAAATAATACTAGTATTAAAGTGCAGAGTATCGATTACAAAATCAAAATACCAGAATCAGAAAAAGTCTTAACTCCATAATCAGATAAAGAAATTAAACCTACTATAGAATTTTTTTCCTATTTCTATCCTAGCCACTAGCCTCAAGAGTGTTCTCCTGCCCTCCTTGCCCTCGTCTCTTCGGGCAATCCCTAGTGAAGTGTCCCATCTCTCCATAGTTGAAGCAAGTGCCTTTCCTTTTTCTGCAATCGTTGTTCAGATGAGTCGAGCTCCCACAAGTAAAGCACTTTTTCCCCTTCTTATCTTTAGACTTCTCATCCTTCTTTTGTGTTTCCTTTTTGGGCCCTGTTTTCTTATTCTGTGGTTCTTCCTTCTTTGTCTCTTTCGGGCCCTTGTCTTCCTCGTGCAGTAGTGCCATGCCCACCAATTTCTCGTAAGTGCGTTCCCATGGGTACATGGGTCATGGCTAGGCTGTGCAGTGGCTCATTCAATCCTTTAACAAAGCGGAGAGCCTTTTTATGCTGAGTGTTGACTAAATCCAATCTGAACCTAGCTAGTTGGTTGAACTGGTTGACGTATTCCTTGACCGTCATACTTCCTTGCTTCAGAGATAAGAACTTTTCCAGTTGTAAACTTCGTTCAGCTTGCGAGAGAAATTTTGTCTCGAACCTTGTTCTGAAATCCATCCATGTCTCAACCGACCTCTCGGCGTTAGTGACTTCCCACCAGTAGGAAGCTTCGTCTTTGAGCAGTCATACCACCAACTGTACCTTCTGCCTATCGTCCACCTCGAAGATAACGAATAGATCCTCAGTTTCTTTGAGCCAGTTCCTCGCTTCTACGAAGGATTCAGTTCCCTTGAAATCCTTTCCACCCATGGCCCTAAAATCTCTACAGATCTTTGAGAAAGTAATTGCACGAGGAGGGGGTGGAGGAGAGGGATCATTTGCTGGACCTGCGGCGGCAGTCCTAGCCCCAAGATATTGACGACACCAACCGGGTACATGAACACCCTCTGGTATCTCAGATGCTTCAGACATGCTGAAACGAAAAAGGAAAGATTCAATACAAAAAGGACTGAAGGAAAGATATATGGTTCTTGGGGATCATGCTTTTCAAAATAAGCTTTATTTTTGAAAATACTTCCTTTCAAAACCTTTTTGAAAATAGTTTTAAAAAACTTTACCCAATCTGGTAACCTTCAGCTCTGATACCAAGTGTAACACCCCACCTCCGTTATGGTCACTCACAAAGGGAATGCCTTAACTTTGGTGGAGCATTTTAGTAAACAGAACAGAAACTTACAAGACAGATAAAACAGTACTTGAAAAATTTATAACTTTGTTTCAACAGAACCGAAATAAACTTGGTTACATCCTTTCAAATCACAATATCAGAATTCAAGTACAAAATATCATTCTTGTACAAAAGCCTTCAGAATGCATAGTTTAAAATCATAATCCCCATAGAACGGAAGCTATACAGAGCCAAGCCATACTTTAAGCACTTCAAGCGGAAGAAATCTGGATCAAGCTGGAGTATTCCCTTCTACAAAACCTGGGGGGAAACGGAAGAAAGGAAGCGAAACAACAAGGGTCAGACAAAAAATCTGGCAAGTCCAGTGATTTTCAGTTATGAACAGATAATAATAACATGACATGAAAATAAAACTGGATGAGAGATAACTGTAACAGATGTAGCAGATATAACAGAAGAACAGAATGACATAAGCTATTTCTTTACACTTCTCTGCACTAATACTAGTATAACAGAATTAGGTGTCACCCTAATGTCTAAGCTGAAACAGAAACGGGTACAGAATAATTTCCACGCCGGTAATGGGCCTTTACCACCCGATCAGAAACAGACAGAAGCAGAATGTAGCATAAGGTGTACACTAGTAATTGGGCCTTTACCACCCGAGCAGATGGTACCTCGCAGAAACAGACAGGTGTTGCCACCCAACAGAAACAGACGGTACCAACAGAAACAGACAGAACTAAGTGTACCCTAAAACCCTACCCCAAGCGATCGGCTCCCTAATACATAAATACCCTATGTCGGCCCCACAGTAGGGTGTATCACTCCCTAAAGTGACAACAAATTGGCACAGACCTATTTACAGATGTCACGGCGTCTTACATCCTCAGAGGCAGACCGGGATCCATGCACGCACATGACCCGGTTGGAACGCACCATCAACACCCCTCGCCATTATAGAATGAACCTCTTATAATTAGTTCAGTAAGCGTGCCCGGACCCTACCTACTGTTGGGTCAAAGTTTTGATACCAGAAAGGGTTACTGACTAATATGGGTCCCAAACAACAGATGACACAAGTAATTCCCCTCCTAACCTTGTGTCCCCAGACTAACAGATTTAAGATTAACTTGTTTACAAGTTTCAGACATACAGAGTTTAGATTAACTAGTTCACAGATTAACAGGCTTACAGATTTACTGGTTACAGATTAACCGGTTACAGATTGTCTAACTTTGTATTGGGCCTACTGTAACACCCTTCCTCCGCCAGGGTAACTCTTGCAAGCACACTGGCTTTGGAGGGGCGTTTAAACAAGGTAAACATGCATGCAGATATCACAAGACAGAACATATAAGTAAAACAGAGTAGTAAAGCAGCGGATGAACTAGCATTTCAAAACCAGAGTTAAGTTACAACAAAGTACTCATTATTTTCCAACAAACAAAGTCTAGAGAAAAGCATAAACTGAAAAACTGAAATACATAAAGTACTATCCCTAAAGTGAAGTGATAAACCATAGCTAGCTCAATGTCCAAAAGCGTACATGAGCAAATCCAGTAAGCAAGCTATAAAGATCCAAGCTAAGCTCCAATGTTCCCACCCTGAGAACCTGAGGGGGGAAACGAAAGAAAAGAGGCGAAAGAAAATAGGTCAGTCAAAAAGACTGGTAAGCCCTAACTACTATCTGTCCATGAACTAGTAAAGTTAACTGGCATGAGAAGCTGAGATGAACATAAGGATAACAATATACTGGCATGATGATTAACTAACAAGATAGATAAAGGTGTCATCGCAGAATCAAGGTTAAGTTTTGCACCACGGGTGTACTAGCATTCTAACATGTCAAGTAAAATCAAGAATTGATCCCTTGGCCCAAGCTTGGCCCAACATCATGAGGTGACCTAAATCAAGGTCCAACTACACGGTCTAGTCGATCGGCTCCCTATAAGCCTAACTCGTCAAGTGTCGGTGTCATACGGCTTAATCATGTAATGTAGTTGACTGTGCAGGGTCCACCCTAGGGTGTATCCGGCCCTACGGTGTAACCCTCAGACACAATTTCAGGATGCACAGTCCAAACCTACCGGTGCCCGTGTTCAACTCCGGACTTAATGTGCACGACCATGGTCCGCCTGAACAACCGGTGCATCATTCAGCCGTCTCTTTTGGTCTCTTACAATCAGCCCAGTAATCGTGCCCCACCTTAGCCTAGTCCTAGGGTCTTATGATACTATCTAGAGGGTTACTGCTGAAAAGGACCACGCAACTAGGGTTTCTTAATGGGTTAAATGTGGTTAACCCAATCCAAACGTGGATTAAATTGGTTAAGCGTACCCAAGGTTCCTGACTTAACCCCGATTAACCCATCAAGCCCAAATTGGTTAAGTATTAAGTGGACCATGACTTAACCCTAATCAGGAGGCATTAATTAACTTAATGCGCTTTAACCTCTCACATTAGACTTTGTTGTGGTTACTAGTTAAGCCGGGCGGGTCCGGGTAGCTTTACACCACAATTAGGTCTAACCTCGGGTTCGAGCACAACATGACCAACTTCTCACATTGGGTCCTATTGTTTGTAGCCACTAGTTAAGTCGGGCGGGTCCGGGTAGATTTATGCTACAAACTCAACCCAACCTCGAGTTGGCCACACTCATATTTTCTAAGTGTCATGTCCATTATGTTTCCAAAACATAATTACAAGTTAACATATCACGTCATGTTATAAAAACCATGTTTATGTCATAATGTTACCCAACCTCAACGTAATCCCATCGTTTACTTAATCGCAACAACGCATAAAGGATAAAATAGGGAACTTGGCATAATCATGACAAAAAGGTGTTGAAGCCACAAGTTTAACATGGTGGCATATGAAATGTACATATGTTCATATACTTGCATATTGCATTATTAGGCTTCAAAAGCATGCATAAAACCAAACTTAGCATATAAGTGATACATGGTGATGAATGACATGTAGAAGTTGCTAGAAGTTCGCATTTAGCCTCACATGCAAGTTATCATAAGGGATATGATAACTTCCATGTTGCCAAAATGCAACCTTTAACATAAAGCTTGAAGCTTTAAGCTCACAAACTCAAGTTTAACTTGCATAACATGATAACATGTGTATAATGATCAACCCAAACTTGCATAACATAGCAACATGTGTCATACATAATGATTAAACCAACTTGCATATCATAATGATCAACCAAACTTGCATATAATGATCAACCAAACTTGCATATCATAATGATCAACCAAACTTGCATGTCATAATGATCAACCCCAAACTTGCATCATTCATTTAACTTTAGAGTTCAAAAAAAAAGAAAGTAGAAAAGGGCTTACAATGCTATGAAGACACAAATGAATATTATTATAAAGATTGAGACGAAGCCCTTATGCAATCACCAAAAAACCCAAATATGCAAGCTCCAAATGAAAAACCCTTGAGCCAAATCAATAAAAATCCTTGCTTTGTAATAGAAATGTTGCAACTTGACTTGAATGCAAACTAAGAACACTCATACAAGTTTGAAAACACTTGTATGAACTCAAAATCTCTTATAGAAATAAACTTAGAAATTTTAGCATGAGAGTGGAGGCCATGAGAGGAACAATTTTGATATAGTTTAGTTGTAGGATTGAATAATGGTGATTTAGGCTAGGTTTAGGGGTCTTTTTATAGAAGATTAGGATAGTATTAGCCGTAGAATTAACCCTAGATTCAATCAGAGCCATCAAATCCCGTCACTAGCCAACAAAATAGGTCAAAACAGCCAAATAGGTGCACCAGGTTGCCTGGGTCCGACCAGGCAGGTCGACCCCCAGGTCGACCCTGGGGTCGACTCCCCAGTCGACCTGGGGGGGGAGGTCGACTCCCCAGTCGACCCCCAGGTCGACCCCGTGGGTCTGGCGGGAATTTTCCCGCCACTTCTGAAAATTGAAATTTTTGTATTTAAATATGTTTTGAATTTTTCTAAAACTTCTTCGGGCCTTATCTAGGTCATACGGACTCCATTTTTCGAAAACTCGGACTCTATTTCGCGTATTTTTCCGAGACGAACGCAATGGCACAGCCCGTTTCCCTTGATTCAGATTTTACAGTTTAATTCTGCCTTGATTTATGTTATAACATGTTATTCAATAATACGGGTTGTTACATTCTCCCCTCCTTAAAGGATTTCGTCCCCGAAATCTCCAAGTTAGGAAGAACGTATCCTACCATCCATCATCCATCTACTCAAAACATCATCCACGTGCAGTCATTGTCCTTAAAGGATTCTAAATGCTGTATGATCATATGCAAAGGTGTGTGTATATGTACTTATCTAATGCAAAAATCAGGCGGTTACTGATATAGTAAACCCCCTTAATGCAAAACATGTTAGTGAAATGAGTCCATATGTATGCAAATTCCTTACATAATTTATAATCTCTACATGAGTGCAAATAACATCCATCCATATGCAACATCCACGTGATAGCATAACAAGTTTCATCCATGAATAAGTATAAGCACTCATGCATATGCAACATGAAAGTGTGTGAGCCGATCTTAGTGCCTAACGTGTATCATGCATCCACGAGTATCCACTTGCAAACACTTGCAACCACTAGCAAACATCAAGCATAACATGTTTCAAATACATGTTTCAACCAAGGGTTTCTACCTAAGGTTCTTATGACAAGATTTACGAAACAAGATAAACTAGATAAACATGGATAGCAAAGGGAAGATATACCAATCAAGGAAAAGAGATGGAAAATGTATCCTCAAAAAGAAATGGATAAAGCACACGCATCTTCTCCTTGGTTTCCCAAGTTGCGTCTTCATCGGCTTCACTCCACTGAACTTTCACCAACTTGACTTCTCGATTCCTTAACTTCTTGATCTCTGTTCCCAAAATACGGATCGGAGCTCTTCTCAGGGTTGCCTCTTTCTCTACCTCAATGTCTTCAAGAATGCTTGGTTCAACCACCTCAGTGGACTCATGCAGGCACTTTCGGAGATGCGAGACATGAAAGACATAATGCACTCCGGCTAGCTTCTCGGGAAATTCCACCTTATAGGCCATCTTCCCAATTCTCTCTATGATAGGGAAGGGTCCTACGAACCTTGGTGCCAGCTTCCCAACTGCTCCAAAACGTACCACATTACGCAAAGGAGAAACCTTCACGAAAACCATGTCTCCCACTTCGAATTCCAAATCTGCCCTTCGCTTGTCAGCATAGGATTTCTGTCTATCTTGGGCCGCTTTCATCCTTCTTCTCACTAATTCAACTTTCTCGGATGTGTCCCGTATCATATCGGGCCCAAGTATAAGTCTATCTGTTGTCTCCCACCAACAAGATGGTGACCTACACGGCCTCCCATACAAAGCTTCAAATGGTGCCATCCCTATGCTGGCTTGATAGCTATTATTATAAGCAAACTCTACAAGAGGAAGGTGGTCTTCCCAAGTACCACCGAAGTCGAGAACACAAAGCCTCAAGAGATCTTCTAGCACTCTATTCACCCTTTCGGTTTGGCCATTCGTCTGGGGGTGATAGGCCGTACTCAGATTCAATCGTGTACCCATCGCTTCTTGCAAACTGTTCCAGAACTGGCTAGTGAAAATTGGGTCACGATCACTAACTATGCTAGAAGGAACTCCATGCAACCGCACTATCTCTCGGAGATAAATAGATGCCAGCCATGATGCGGTTCTCTTGCTTTTCACCGGAATAAAATGGGCTCTCTTTATAAGTCTATCAATTATTACCCATATCCCATAAAGCCCAAATAGTTTGGTGACGAACATCTTCACCCTAACCATATATCACAAACAGGCGAGTCATACTCCTTATGGAGTTTGCAACAGAACTAAGATTGAGGATAGGACCGAGAGGATATACTCAAAAGATAGCATGCGAGTAAGCTCTACGGAACAATAGGGATCAAGGATATACTCTTAGAAGGAGATTTAATGCGCGTATCTAGTCTTCAGTCTTCTAAGCCGCATTTTTCTTGTGCTTATTCCCATCGTGCCTTGACCGTCTTTTAACTTAACAATTCCGTAGTTCTTAATTCTTATTTCCAAAATATGAGTTAGAACTCATTTCATCGTTGCCTCTCATTCCACTTCCACTTATTCTTTGCCTAAAATACTTGGCTTTCACCCAACTGCGTACTCATGGTTTCATGCAAGCTTTCCAAGATTCGTTAGTGAATCTTGGATCTCGTTTACATACTATACGATATCCCACGCAGAAAACTATCTCTTGAAAACAAGTGCCAATCCACGTTGCCAAATGTACTTACTAGGGTGTTTCCTCTAACCCATGCTTAAGTAAAATGGACTATCCGCCTTAGTAGCGAATACCACCGGAGCACCCCATTCTGAAATGCTTCGCCTAATGAAATTTTTCTCAAGCTACTCCTTGATTTGCCTACCAAGCTCTCTTCTTTCTCGCGGGGCCATGTGCCTAACGGGCAATGTAACTGGCTTGGCATTATCAACCAGATAAATGCGGAAATCTATCTCCCGCTTAGGGGGTAACCCCCTTACTTCTTCAAAGACATCAGGATAGTCTCGGACCACCCTTACAAGTTGCAGATCATCGATGGACGAGTCAAGAGATTCAAGATAACATAACATGATGGGACCTCTAGGATTACAAGAAATTTCCAAGGTATTACCGAGGCGAGTCATGAGCCTCACCACCCTATGCTCACAGTCAAGAATGGCTCCATAACTGGACAACCAATCCACACCCAAATCAACCCGTATCCCATAAACCCGAAAACCTAAGCATTACACATGAATTCTATGCTCAAGATAGAGATTTTCAAATCCACACAAATCACAGGTAGATGGGCGGAACCCCCAATTGGATTTGAAACACTAACGGGACCTCAGCTAGACTAGTACTTAGGTGCAAACTTTCAACAAGATCAGAAATAAAACTATGCGATGCGCCAGAATCAAATAAGGTGCGAACAGGATAATCAGAAATATAAACAAGACTTTCTATAGAAATACTACCTCGATCCTGAACTGGAGCAGTGTTGAGAGCATGCACTTGCCCTCCAGAAGGTCCTGCACGCTGATTCTGCCCTTGCTTCTTGGGGCAATCCTTGCTAAAATGTCCGGTCTCTCCACAATGAAAGCATTTGCCCGACTTCCTCTTCCTTTTCTTACAGTCTTTAGCTATGTGCCCAACATTCCCACAGTAGTTGCATTTTCTTGGGTCCTTTGCCTTGGCCTTGTTGCCCTTGTTGTTCTTGTTGTTTTTGTTGTTCTGATTGCTCTGATTTCCTCCCCACTTGGAGTCTGTCTTCTTGGCTTGAGTCTCATTAGCCTTGACTTCCTTCTTTCCATTCTTATCGTCTCCTTGAAGCAATGCCATGTCTACTAGTCCCTCAAAAGTGGCCCCCATGGGTATATGAGATAGGGCTAAACCTTGTAATGGCTCATTCAACCCTCATGCAAAGCGTAAAGCCTTCTTCTGGGGAGTATTAACCATGTCCAAACCGAATCGGGCGAGCTGGTTAAACTCATTCACATACTCCCTCACTGTCATGTCCCCTTGCTTCAAAGATATAAACTTCTCCAATTGCAGATTCGCCTCAGCTGATGATAGAAACTTAAGCCCAAATCTTGTCCTAAAGTCGGCCCAAGTCTCTATAGGCCTCGTAGCATTGGTGACCTCCCACCAATAAGCAGCTTCTTCTTTTAATAGCCATGCTGCCAATAAAACCTTTCTATGGTCTTCCACATCAAAGATAGCGAAAAGATCTTTGGTTTCTTTCAACCAATTTCGTGTCTCCACAAAAGTCTCCGTCCCAATAAAGTTCTTGCCACCCATCGCCTTAAAGTCTTTGCAAATCTTAGCGAAATCTACTTGCGGATTCTGAGGAGGAGGAACCTCAGTTATATTGGGGGTATTTGCTGGGCCCAAATCGTTGGCCTGAGCTTCCAAGTACCTCCGGAACCATCCGGGAATGGTCACTCCCTCGGGAAGATTAAGATCGGCCATACTGAAACGAAGAAAAAGATAGATAGATTCAGAACGAGGAAACGAAGGATAGAGCTATGGCTTTTGGGGAATAGCCTTTTTAAAATAACTAGACTTTTCTTGGAAAATACTTAATTGTTTTTGAAAATAGTTTTTCAAAAGGTAAGTTTTAAAAACACTTTTGCTCAAATCTTGTAAACCTTATGCTCTGATACCAAATGTAACACCCCACCTCCGCCAGGGTAACTCTTGCAAGCACACTGGCTTTGGAGGGGCGTTTAAACAAGGTAAACATGCATGCAGATATCACAAGACAGAACATATAAGTAAAACAGAGTAGTAAAGCAGCGGATAAACTAGCATTTCAAAACCAAAGTTAAGTTACAACAAAGTACTCATTATTTTCCAACAAACAAAGTCTAGAGAAAAGCATAAACTCAAAAACTGAAATACATAAAGTACTATCCCCAAAGTGAAGTGATAAACCATAGCTAGCTCAATGTTTAAAAGCGTACATGAGCAAATCCAATAAGCAAGCTATAAAGATCCAAGCTAAGCTCCAATGTTCCCACCCTGAGAACCTGAGGGGGGGAACGGAAGAAAAGAGGCGAAAGAAAACAGGTCAGTCAAAAAGACTGGTAAGCCCTAACTACTATCTGTCCATGAACTAGTAAAGTTAACTGGCATGAGAAGCTGAGATGAACATAAGGATAACAATATACTGGCATGATGATTAACTAACAAGATAGATAAAGGTGTCATCGCATAATCAAGGTTAAGTTTTGCACCACGGGTGTACTAGCATTCTAACATGTCAAGTAAAATCAAGAATTGATCCCTTAGCCTAAGCTTGGCCCAACATCATGAGGTGACCTAAATCAAGGTCCAACTATACGGTCTAGTCGATCGGCTCCCTATAAGCCTAACTCGTCAAGTGTCGGTGTCATACGGCTTAATCATGTAATGTAGTTGACTGTGCAGGGTCCACCCTAGGGTGTATCCGGCCCTACGGTGTAACCCTCAGACACAATTTCAGGATGCACAGTCCAAACCTACCGGTGCCCGTGTTCAACTCCGGACTTAATGTGCACGACCATGGTCCGCCTGAACAACCGGTGCATCATTCAGCCGTCTCTTTTGGTCTCTTACAATCAGCCCAGTAATCGTGCCCCACCCTAGCCTAGTCCTAGGGTCTTATGATACTATCTAGAGGGTTACTGCTGAAAAGGACCACGCAACTAGGGTTTCTTAACGGGTTAAATGTGGTTAACCCGATCCAAACATGGATTAAATTGGTTAAGCGTACCCAAGGTTCCTGACTTAACCCCGATTAACCCATCAAGCCCAAATTGGTTAAGTATTAAGTGGACCATGACTTAACCCTAATCAGGAGGCATTAATTAACTTAATGCGCTTTAACCTCTCACATTAGATTTTGTTGTGGTTACTAGTTAAGCCGGGCGGGTACGGGTAGCTTTACACCACAACTAGGTCTAACCTCGGGTTCGAGCACAACATGACCAACTTCTCACATTGGGTCCTATTGTTTGTAGCCACTAGTTAAGCCGGGCGGGTCCGGGTAGATTTATGCTACAAACTCAACCCAACCTTGAGTTGGCCACACTCATATTTTCTAAGTGTCATGTCCATTATGTTTCCAAAACATAATTACAAGTTAACATATCACGTCATGTTATAAAAACCATGTTTATGTCATAATGTTATCCAACCCCAACGTAATCCCATCGTTTACTTAATCGCAACAACGCATAAAGGATAAAATAGGGAACTTGGCATAATCATGACAAAAAGGTGTTGAAGCCACAAGTTTAACATGGTGGCATATGATGAAATGTACATATGTTCATATACTTGCATATTGCATTATTAGGCTTCAAAAGCATGCATAAAACCAAACTTAGCATATAAGTGATACATGGTGATGAATGACATGTAGAAGTTGCTAGAGGTTCGCATTTAGCCTCACATGCAAGTTATCACGAGGGATATGATAACTTCCATGTTGCCAAAATGCAACCTTTAACATAAAGCTTGAAGCTTTAAGCTCAAAAACTCAAGTTTAACTTGCATAACATGATAACATGTGTATAATGATCAACCCAAACTTGCATAACATAGCAACATGTGCCATACATAATGATTAAACCAACTTGCATATCATAATGATCAACCAAACTTGCATATAATGATCAACCAAACTTGCATATCATAATGATCAACCAAACTTGCATATAATGATCAACCCCAAACTTGCATCATTCATTTAACTTTAGAGTTCAAAAAAAAAGAAAGTAGAAAAGGGCTTACAATGCTATGAAGACACAAATGAATATTATTATAAAGATTGAGACGAAGCCCTTATGCAATCACCAAAAAACCCAAATATGCAAGCTCCAAATGAAAAACCCTTGAGCCAAATCAATAAAAATCCTTGCTTTGTAATAGAAATGTTGCAACTTGACTTGAATGCAAACTAAGAACACTCATACAAGTTTGAAAACACTTGTATGAACTCAAAATCTCTCATAGAAATAAACTTAGAAATTTTAGCATGAGAGTGGAGGCCATGAGAGGAACAATTTTGACATAGTTTATTTGTAGGATTGAATAATGGTGATTTAGGCTAGGTTTATGGGTCTTTTTATAGAAGATTAGGATAGTATTAGCCGTAGGATTAACCCTAGATTCAATCAGAGCCATCAAATCCCGTCACTAGCCAACAAAATAGGTCAAAACAGCCAAATAGGTGCACCAGGTTGCTTGGGTCCGACCAGGCAGGTCGACCCCCAGGTCGACCCTGGGGTCGACTCCCCAGTCGACCTGGGGGGGAGGTCGACTCCCCAGTCGAACCCCAGGTCGACCCCCTGGGTCTGGCGGGAATTTTCCCGCCACTTCTGAAAATTGAAATTTTTGTATTTAAATATGTTTTGAATTTTTCTAAAACTTCTTCGGGCCTTATCTGGGTCATACGGACTCCGTTTTTCGAAAACTCAGACTCTATTTCGCGTATTTTTCCGAGACGAACGCAATGGCACAGCCCGTTTCCCTTGATTCAGATTTTACAGTTTAATTCTGCCTTGATTTATGTTATAACATGTTATTCAAAAATACGGGTTGTTACACCTACAGACTCACAAAACGGGTTTTTCAGATTCATTGGTCCAATTGGTTTAACCTTACCCACCCAACACGTTTTAGACATCATATTTATCTCAGATTTTCATTAATTAAATATTAATGCCCAAACCTCTCACATTAGACTGACAGTTTGCGGCTACTGGTTATGCCGGTTGGTTCCGGCCAGGTTTCTGTCGCAAACTGAGTCTAACCTCGGGTTTCAAGCACGTTATGACTAACTTCTCACATTATAACCTTTTGTTTGCGGCCACTGGAATATGCCGGGCGGTTCCGGGCAGAATTACGCTGCAAACTCATTCTAACCTCGAGTTAGCCATGTTTATCTTTGCGGCCAATTAATTAATGATTTACCATTTATGTCCACGCCTAATATACATGTCAATTATTCATAGCTAATTCAGATTATGTCAATAACAGACTGAATATATCAACTTAACAGACATAGCAGATAACAGATTTAGGCGACTTAACGGATTCAGCAGATTAAGCAACTAGCAGATTTAGCAGATAACTGATTAGGCATCTCAACAGATTTAGTTTGGCATTTTCAACAGACTTAGCAGATGACATATTTGGCAGATGAACAGATCTAGCAGACTAGGCAGTAGATTAGGCAATATAACAGAACTAGCAGATTAGGCAAATATAGCAGAACTAGCAAATTAGGCAAATATAACAGATTTAATCATTCCTTAAAGTTTCACAAACATATCTTGCCTAAATATAAATCTTGCCTAAGTTCACATGAGTAATAATAGTCGTGATTCACAATATGATCATATACCCCATGTTTGCACTAAATTTACATAGCACAGATTTTGGTCATAATTTACCATATATCATATGCTTCAATTTTTATTAAACTTGCATAGTACAGAAGATCCATATATATAATTTATACCAAATATAGCCATAGATTACTATGCATGTCATATATCCCAAAGGTCCCTTACTTAGGTGTTTATTTACATTAATAGATATCCTACTTTCATGTAAATCTTTATACCTAAGCTATATTCTCTTTATCCCAAATCATATGTTCAATACAGTCTATATTTATGTTCAATTATATACCTTTTTATGTCGTGTCCACAAATCATATGTTCAATACCTTTTTATGTTATAAATATAACATGTCCAATCATATGTCTCAGATTTATGTTCTAGCTACAGTCCATGTTCTTTCCTCAAATCAGTCACCTATTGGTCATGCCCAATTTATGCATCATTCATTTTACTGTCCCAATCCTTTTAGCGTATGTTAATCTCTTATGAGATTGGCTCAGGCTCGTGGTAGCCTGGCTATAGAACAGAAAGAGGAAAGAGATACAAAATAAGATAGATCTAAACAGAACAGAACATATATAATCTCAGATTTAGATTTACAATTCATGTCACAATTAGAATTAACGTTTATAGCGGAAAATAACTGTACTTGCCTTGGTTGGATTAAAGAAAGAACTTTAATTGTTGTAGAATCGTTGCAGAAGCTTTAATCTCTAATTTGAATTGAGTTGCTTAGGTTGATGTTGATTAGCTTCTAGTTTTTGATTCCAGCAGAGTAGCGACGCCATTTTTATTTTTATTTAGAACAGAGGCAGAGAAGAAGCAGAATAGAATTGTGTGTAGGGAAGGCTAGGCCTTAGGTTGTTTTTATAGGTGTAGCAATTCATTTCAGCCATCAGATTAACCCTAAAACCAATCCGGACCATCAAAAATCGTCCCTGGGCTTCAAAAACGTGTTCTGGACCGAAACAGGCCGACCAGGTCGACCTGTAGGGGGGGAGGTCGACACTATAGTCGACCCCCATGGGGGAGGTCGACTCCCAGGTCGACCCCCTGGTCGACCTGGCCCCCAGGTCGACCTGCCCAGTTCTGTGCTGACCGAAACCTTCTGAATCTTCTACAGGCCATAACTTCTTCATCCGGACTCCGATTTTCGAAAACTCGGACTCTATTTCATGTAAAATTTCAAGAGGAACGCAATGATGATGTCCATTTTACCAAATTCCTGATTCTTAAATTAATTATCCTCATTTTACTATCTTTTCCGTTACACACACCGTTATCAAACTAATTTTTTCTTCTCTTTCATGTATTAATTAATTCTTCTTATGCATCACCATTATTTACCTATCATAAGCATATTTTCATATATTTTATTTTTAATTATACTTAAAAATGCGGGGTGTTACAGATCCCGTGCGTGTATCCGTAGATGAATGAGTGTTTGAGACATACTGACTTTACAATTGGAAGATTGGTTGTTGGTTATTCAAAATTAAATAAACAAAAGATTTTTTATTTTTTTGTACCAATTAAAAATGGTTCTAACTTTCAAGTTTCTCCAAATCAAAAGCTGCATTTCAACGGTCAAAAAATGGTTAAAGGGTTATAACCTTTCTGAAAGGACATGACAAGTAGATGTCAATTATGTCTCAAACACCCATTTTTCTAACGAAAATGCTAGAAGGTTAGGCAATTTTGTCAGGGAATTTGACAATTACATCCAAAATACTTGGTTCATCACCATCTCAAATTTTTCCTAAGGTCTCACCAACTCCGTACAAGTGTAAGTGGCTTAGCCATTTTATTGCAAGCTGAATTAAACTAAAAGTAGAAAGAGATGATTTATCGCCATCCAAGAGAGCATGTCTAAGGATCAAATCTTCATCTTGTATTTGGGTAAGCCAACTTTGTCGTTTGTTTTCAAATTGTCATGTCATCGGTTGATGGCGATCCTACATGTGATATTAGATCTTCCACAATTCTTCCTGGTTAATGGTTGCTATGTTTCCATCACTATGGCTCTACCCAGGATATACTAAAATAGTTTCCCTTTCCTAACTAGCTAGCTCCTCGATTTTATCCTTCAGATATTAGCATTCATTAGTGTCATTCCCATTAATATCATGAAACAGACACTGTTCTGTGAAGGGCCTTTCTCGTTCAAAAGGCTCTGTAATACCCCGCAAAATAAACCCTAAATTGACATAGATAATTAAATTAAAAATAAACAATAATAAATAAAATATTAATGGCCTAAAAACATAAATAGTTTATAATTGAGAATTGGACCACGGAAATATATCATTGTGTTTATGATGAGATTCTAGTCCATTTTTATATTTTATTTACCAAAAGGGGAGTTCGTATGAAAAAGTTACGAATAAGCAAGTTGTACAAAAATTGTATACATGCAGCATTTGAAATTCAAACTGTAAGAATATAAATTTGAAATAAAATTAAATATAATGACATAATGGAATATTCCTTTGGATTTCAAAATTGTGTGTGTTTGTGTGTATACACAAGAAGGGTATAAAAATCAAAAGAAACGGAAACAATCAATCTAATTAATTACGTAATAAATAAAATAGAAACTGGCTAGATAAATAAATCTACCTACATTCCTTCCTTAAGGGGGGTCGACCACTCCCCTTGAGGGGGGTCGACCTGGGGTCGATTGCCCTCTTAGGGAGGGCGACAACTTCCCTCAAAGGAAGAGAGGTGGGAGTAGACTTATTTTTGAAGGATTTTTATATATATTGCTGGAATGAATTGTCCAGATTTTGCAAAACTAATGTGACGGACCGCACACACTCCAGCAAGTATAAATAAGGCCCTAATCTCTTTTCCAAACCCTACAATCTATTCCCTTTATGCCTCCGTTCGGTTTCTCCACCATCATTGTAAATTCCATAAAATAGGACAGGTTAGATTTCTTCTTCTCCTCTAACCTGTTTCTCTATCTTTTCCATTCTTGTTTTCTTATTGGATTTTGGAATTATATTATATGTATACAAGACTCTAACCTGATTCTTATATACAAATATATTAGTTTAGGAGAAAGTTTGGAATACAATATTTGCGAGGATACAATCCAGAAACTAGTTCTACACAATCTTCTCATCCTTCTCCTAGTAATACTGTGAGTACGAAGTTTATAAGTTTATTGTTTTTTTATAATTGATAGTATAGAATTTGGATTGTTATGCCTAAAGGAATTTGGATTTACATGAAAACAAAACATAAATAAAATCCCCCGAATCTCTTATAATTTGTAGAAATGATCAATCATTTGGATGTATATTGGGTTTTGATTATGAATATAATAAAAGTTCAATTTTTAGGTGTTATACAATTTTGATAATGGTCTGATTTACTTTCTTATCAATTGTAAACCTCATATATGTGAAAAAACATAAGATTTGGGTACTATAGTTTATATAGGTTTAAATATCTATTTATACAAAATTGATAGTTTGAACGTACTAAAACACATGTCACCAATATCTTGGTTTTTGTCTAGAATAATATGAAAAGTAAAGCAATATCAAAAAGAGATTATACATATATTTGTCATATTACACCTTGTCTTTCTTTAATTATTGAAGTAATCTTTAAAACCTAGGTTACAATTTATTTTACTTATGTTGTTTATTTCTTTATTATTGATTTATTGTGAATAAACATTATATAATATGTTGATGAGTTAGGAAAAATAAAGCTTGTAAACCTTAATTTGTTATTAAATAATTTTAACACTTGCATATAATATTATTAATTTTTTATTACAATTGGTTTAAGCGGGGCTCTAGGAGCATATGAAAGAACTTGTGTACCAGTGGGTTGCGCTGGTCCTGGCAACACATACCGACGTGTAATGTCCCATTACCAAGTCATGTACTCCTCATGAGTCAATGTGTTCTCATGTTCCCGTTCCGCACAAGAAAAGTGATTATTCCATAATGTTATCGTCTTTTTATACTCATCTCCACCAACTGTAATATAATAACGGGGAGTAGAATAAGTAAGATGCTGGAGTAGGCCAAACTGCCTCATTACTATATCTGGAAGATGAAATGCACAATTTGTCAGAGAAAACAAAAGCAACTGAGCTCTCCATAGCTATCTAGCCTCGGCGCATTATGGTGAAAGCGCCTCAAGATCTTCTTGACGATAAGGGGTCCATGTGACACCATTATAGTTGAGGACATCAAGCTCGCCCCTATAGAACAACAAATTACATTTCTGTGACGATTGGTGTTCTTAAGTTCAATCCACCCGTACATACATAAATTTGTATATCCTTTACTATACGCTTATATATTTATCAAACCGTATAACCAAAAATATTTTACCTCGCCTCATATAGATTTTTTTTGTCGACTATCGCTCTCTCCATTGTAATACTACTGACCGGAAAATAAGTCCAGGACTATAGCCGCAAAATGAATATGTGATGTACTTCAATATCATCTGTTACTTGTATGACATAATGAATTATCTGAAAACTTAAACCATACCTGAGCAAGACTCAAACAAGCATCTACTCGAAAACATGTAAACCACAATGAATTGAAGTCGTCCAGGAACGGAAGACAATGAAGAGCCACTATGATCTCCGATCTATCACAGAAAAGGCCCTGAGTGATAATGTGCGATATGATAACACGAACATGTTGTGCTATCTACAATGTAGATGCATTCAATAGAATATAACCGATCAACTTTAGTCTATACCAAGTTGTCACAATGGTCTCACTCCCTTTCTGGCATCGTCTAGAGGAGTAAAACCAACCAACCTCTCGAGCAAATTCATATAACTATACACAATATTAGGTGAATAATGGGATCGTCGTTTATTGGCAAATCCCACAACACGGCCACATCCTTAAGAGTAATGGTCATCTCACCTACTCGAAGATGAAATTTAGATATCTTGGGATTCCATCTACCAAGCAAAGCTGTATTCAAATTGTGATATAGTTGTGCGTAGCCTGACTAATATATCGAACCAAATTCCGCTCTCTTTAGGAGCTCCAAAACTCTTGGATGATTGGAAATGACTTGCTTAAGAGTGGAGGTATGGTCAATGGTCCCTTCTGGATCAACTCTCTCTACCTAAGAACGATATAATCCCGTAAAAGCAAGCAAATTTACTACAATAAGATCACATTTCTTAATAAAGTAAACATAATAGTATCGCCTTCAATTTTGGATAATTAGTCTAGTGTTGGTCTTCTAAGTGCAGAATGCTTGGGTCAACCAGTCCAGGTTTTATTTTTTCATATTCTACCAAACAAAAAAAAGCACAAATATCAATCCCAAATTGCATATACCACTACTCAAAAATAGTCAAGAAATGTTAATCTTTATATCCACTTCCCAAATAGTACTAAAAAACAATCAAGCAATCGCTAATCGAACAGTGAAAACAAACACCATGATAGATAAAATATACCGCTTCCAATGTGCACATATTAATTTTAACCAAACATACATGTTTTCAACCCGCAAATAAAACTTAATCATACTAAATCATACGGATGCCTCACAAAACCATGTTTTCAACAAATTACACGCCATATACTAAATCATACTAACTATATGTACGATGACTATATTCAAATTCAAGTTTTCAACCTAAGTAACATACTACGTCATACAAACACCACCAAAATCATGTTTTGGTCTAATGAAACGGCAAATGCTACATCATAGGGACTGTAAATCGAATAATTTTAACCTATATATCATGGTTTCTCAAAACCCTAAAATTAATAAAAATACAATTTTTACATATAAATTGAATAAACGTAACCAATACAAGGAATTTGAGAAGATTAGGAAGTCATACTAGTCGAGTTTAGTAACAAGATAAATGTGTTATTTTGAGTGAATTTGATATTTGGGGAAAATTTTGGTTTTTGATTATAGGTGGGTTAAGTTAGAAATGAAAAGGAGAGGAAGGGACTAGTTTAACTGTCCATTCAGGTCTAGATGGCATCCGAAATGTCGTCTGTTGGCGGCATTTCTAATGCCGTCCATGTATAATTTTGTTTAGTGGACGGCATCTAAGATGCAACTCACTGTAAAATTAAATATATATATATATATATATATATATATATATATATATATATATATATTGAAGGCATCATGCCGTCAGTATCTGACGTGGTAAGAAGTGATCTATTTTAATAATTAGTTTAAAAAATGATCTGTAATGTTGTAAGTTCCCAGAACTGACACAAATCATTATTTTCTCCTTATTTAAAAGTCTTTGGGCGGAACATGACATAACATGTATGAACAAATTACAAAATCAATTTAGAGCTTACCATGATCTAAAATTATTTCATCTTTTACCAGGCAATATATAATACGTTGTAGGAACTTGTCCGAAACTTTAAACCTCATAAAACGTTAGTTTCAACACCTAAAGACAATGTAGATTGTAGATACTCGTTTTCAAACACATGGGTCTTTAGCTAAACCAATTCAAACAAATTGTCTTTTTGCAAATTTCATATGATAGTTTAAAATTGATATGACAAACAAAAAGAGTAGACATGATAAATTTTGAATTAATGATCTAATTGATTGCAAACAAAATCATCTTCTCTGTAACAAAGGTTTACATCAAGTGTGTCACGGTTATGGTTTACTGTCGTCACTACCATTAAACGTAGCTTTGACCGTTGTTAATGATTACGACTTTTAATAATCATTACACATGTTTATATTATATATGTGCGCAAATGGATAAGGTACACAACACCGTTAGTGGTGTCATGGTGACCCCAGTTAAATGGGGTAACAAATTAGCTCTCGGGTATCTCCATCACCAACAGGCCTTATAAAATTTCAACGATCACATGCAACCTTTATTACATTCACTGGCTAAATCAGTAATGATTTGATTATCTGATCGGCCAAATATTAAACAGAACCAAGAACTGCTTATAAGAGCAACTCCAGTGGCTGCTATTACGTGCTGAATATCAAGGATCCTTGCTCCAATCGTTTGGTTCAAACGTAATATTAAGGGTAATGTTCAGGATCCAATTCAGGATTCTGAACTGGACCCTGACGCTTATTTTATGGGCGTCAGGATCTGGCGCCTATAAAGTAGGCGTCAGGGTATGTAACTCCTATTTAACAGAGCATGGCAACTGATATTTGCAGGTCAACCCTATCATAGCAGGTGGATTACTTCACCAAGCATGCTACAAACCAAGGCAGTTGGTCACGTGTTGAGAGTATACTGGCCAAACCTATGATAGCACGTGGATTATTTCATTAACCTTTTTGTAGGTTTATTTGTGATGTGAATTAATGTGCTAGCGCCTATTTTATAGGCGTTAGGTTTCTCGCGTCTATAAAATAGGCGCTAGGGTCTGGCGCCTATAAAATAGGCGTCAGACCACTGAGAATTCTTGGTTCGTTAAGGGCGTAATATTCAGTACCGTGAATATTACATCCTTAATCCACTGGAGATGCTCTAAGAGTGGTCTTTTTATTACAGCTTCATTTCCCAATTCCTGCTGTTGTTTCATAAGAGGTAGCAATATTTTCACGATGGAAGCATGACCAGTAAATGTTCCACACGACAGCCCTTATATGATAGGTCTTAGTTGGACCTATTTGACCTAAGGCCCATTAAGTTTACCGTCTGTACAGGCTGGTTAGTTGGAGATCAATTCTTCTGTCCTCCATGCCCTCCACTCAAATCTTTTCATTTTCGCTTTTTTGTATATAAGACTTCCAACAATTGAGGAATTTAAATGTAAAAGATGAAAATTAGGGGGCTGTGATTGGATTGGACATGGGAACGGGTAACGGGGACAGAACTATTTTTGCGGGTTAGTTTGGCTACCTTGTGTGTTAAAAGTCAGTATCATATATGAATATGACATACATTTTTACAGTTGATTATATGCATGTTACATAAAACTCCTAGCATCCATTTTCCTAAAGAAAATCCAGATGCGCCAGAACAAATTAAAGTACGTATAAATCATATAAGATATTATTCAGAATTTCCAAAGCTGTAAAGGCCATATATGTGTGTACATATAAGTTTAAAACTAGCAAAGTAGCAACGTACAAACAAACATCTATTTTCTTACATTAAGAAAGTACAAAGCGAAGCGTAAAAGGTATAAAATGATAGCATATAATACATTTTAGTCTGCTCAGGGCCATCATCGGTGCCACATATAAACAAACTTCCCAACGCAGTCTGTTTCCGTCGTATGTGTAGTAGAAAACAATGTACAGAATATAAAAGTTGATTCAATTATTTACATTAATTTATTGATTGCAGAAAAGGATAACGCTACATGCAGATTCAGACGTGGGCACTGTGTCGACGCCATCATCACGAATTTTTTTTTACCTGTTCAAGCTTCAAACTAGTTTTATTTTACAACTTCACCTAATATTTTTATCAAGTCCACGACATCTTGATACAAAACTTAAAATATGCATTAATTAATAAGACCGATTACCATAATATGCATTAATACTTTAAATAATTATAAGACCTATTATGTTAATGGTTAACGTTACCTTCCACAAATATTATTAGTATTATAACTTTTTATTTATAAACCAAAATTGTTTATAGTTACTGTTACGATCGACTTATGTACCAAGACTGATATATATTGATAATCCGTTCTAAATTATCATCTGTTGATAAAAGTGTGTACATTAACAATTTTTTTTTTATATTGTACCGCAAGTTTATTAATTTGCTTGTAGCATTACCCAACGAAATAAATAAATTAGAAAGAATTTGTCTAAAAAAAAAATTATATTACCTTACCAATTTAATGAAGTAAATTTAATTGTTTGTTATGAATATTAAATGTACATGTATGCATAAACCGACGCCAGCATTGGGTGAATGTTATTGATAGTTTACTATCGAGAATGATAAACTTACCGTTATAATATCAATTTTAATTGTAAACATTTATCTCAATGGAATATTTGTGGCCCTGCATCTTATAATAACAATTTAATATGATAACGATGTATATTGCATGATTCCATATGTATATAAATCTTTAATAATAATAATCTGTCCAGTACATGTATGACAATTAACAACAAGTTCACGGTAGTCCTGCTCCTATCTAACTTTATCGCATGGCATGTGTAAACTGTTTCTTTTTGCAGATAGCTACGTCTTACATCGGTCGATTTATTTTTCCTTTTTGTCTTGTGTAGGTGCGTATGTTCGTTGTATTTATATTGAATACTCGTTACTTAATGCACACGAAAAGGTATTAAGTAATTTTAAACCTGAAAAAAAACAATTAGTCCATCGACATAGACTATGTAAACTAAACACCATTCCACTACACAACTTATCGTAAAAAAATTTACTTAACTAACAAAAGACTTTCTACTTATTAACTGCGATCGCAATCTTGTTCGGTTTTTTAAACAACGTACAAATAGAAAAAGTGACATTTATTATGAAAATTTTGACTTATGACTTATTTAATCTTTAATTAAACTTAAATAAATACATGCATGAAGAGTTTATTTAAACACGAAACGAAAACAAAAAAACTAAACATAAGAAATCTCAAATATTACATCTTTTTGTTCTGCCTCCAATGCAAAAACAAACAAGTTGAACGACTCACAATTCGTTAGTCTATTTTGTATTTAATTTTTTTGTTTCAGTAGCCGCTCTAATACAAAAAATTAATAAAATTGGTATATGCATATGAGTTCCACCTTCAGTGTTATGACACACGGTTTGTTGTTGATGTTGGCTCCTTTCTATTTTTGAATTATTTTTTTGCAAATCATATATTTTTAAGACATCTAAAAGAAAATGATTTGTCAAAATATGTAATCATATTTTTACATTGAAATCATTTGTTGTTTGTTTTACTTTTATTTATAAGTTGCAACATCTATATTTTATTCTAGTTCGAATTTTTATTTTTATTTTAATCAACAATCTATTTGTTATATCTATTTTTTTTTAAATAATATTAAAATTGGATAATATCTATAAATAAACTTTTTGAATTATAAAATAAATTTATTTGTAAAGTCTAATTTTGATATTATTTGCAATTTGATATTTTTCATTTGTAATGGAAATTTAAAGGTTAAATCTTATTTTCAGGTGCCGTAAAGATTTGGTTTCAGGAGTACTTTTTGTATTTCATCCTAACATAAAAAAAGTGTGGTATCAAAGATGTTACAACTACTAGGGTGCATGCGAGACAAGAAAATGTGTGAACGCTTCTGACACATCCGTAACATAGGCATTTTTCCCGTTAACGTAACGGTTCGAAATGGAGGTGTTGGGCTTCGGTGCATCTGATGCCTCGAAGCCAAACGGCTAAATTTAGAGTTGTTGTGGCAACGGCTATTTCCTTCCCCCTTTTCAACAAATACTCCTCCTTTCATTTCTTCTTTCTCACTAAACTCACTTCAGTTCCTCTCAAAACAAATGTCAAATAGACAACCAAAGCGCCATTGGTACAGCGAGACAATTGGGTTTTTCCTGAAATGTGTCGTTAATTACTGCATACGGTAGATGCGGTAACAACAAAAGTAGGGTTCATAAAGCTATAGCAAAAATATGCTGCAGTGGTTGAAATCAATGGACGAAGAACATATGATTTTCTGGAATTGATCGACGATGGTAAAGTTCGACATAAGTAGAATGGTCTTAGAAACGAATGGGTAAAATGAAAAGCTTGAATAACAAAACTAGATCTGACTAGGATCATGTTCGACAGACAGATTCAGACTCGGAGGAATGGTGGGATGATTGTTTAAAGGTATTTTCCATAAATGTTGTTTTGTTATTTGATAAAACTGTTAGTAATAACTGTTTTTTTAATAGGAATTTGACCCGAGTATTATGAAATATAAAAGGACACCACTTGAGCATTTCGATCTAAAACAACAACTATTTCAAGTAACACATGCAACTGAAAATACGGCGTATACGCCAGCTTATATACTTGTTTTTACTCAAGAAAAACAACCACAATATTTACTCCTTCTGCGCCTGGGCCATATGCAAATCCATGGGCGTTCGATGTCTTTCAAAGTCAGCTAAAGTAGTATATCAAATTTGAATTCACTATCAAATCCTTCTTTGTATCAAGAATTGCCGACTCAACCACCTATTCAGAAAAACCGTGCAGTAAAATCGACACGTTGGTTTATCTTCAAATCGACGTGGAGTATTCAGAAAACGTCGTGATGAAATCGACTAGAAGATGGCTGACATCGTCGATTACATCCACGCTCGAATGTGTGCAAGTCTACAACTGTGGAAAGTTCAAACATAAATGGTCCAAACACAAACTTGTACGGTCAACAGAGAATTATTTAAGCTATACAGACGTGGTAGCGCGCATTAAATGTTTGAGTGAAGGAACAAATTTTATTTTCAGTGAAGTTTTAACATTGTTACACAGCCCATCCATACAGATATGTTCAACATCTTAAACGATGATGACGCAAAAGCACGGTTGTCGATTGAGGTATACCTCGAACGTATTTCTGTTAACTATAAAGTCTATCTGATCAACCAAGTAGGTGGCAACAAATAGGATTTCTAGTTTAATTTTTTAGTTTCTGTTGTATTTCTGCATATTTATTCTCTGTTTGGTTTATTGTATTATTAATTTGATTAAATGATAATATTTTGTTTTAATGATACTGTTCTGTTTTAAACATAAATTAATTAAATTAAAAACCAAACTTAAAAACGATCCACTTAAAACCTCCAAAAGCATTTTCCGGTAATTAAAACGTCGCATTAAAATATCTCGCTACCGCTTCAATCAAACGCATCCTAATTTCGACAATCAAGATTAAGTGCTCTTTGTGTGGGAAAAGATAACCTTGCTTGGAAAGTTTGAAACGTTCTTGGCTTTGGATGAAACTTATTTATAATATACTTACAATAAATTATGAAATATGATGATGTATGTAATGTAGTATTAGCTTTTACCTTTTGCAGCCAAGTATACTACAGTAGACCGCAGCAATTAAAATAATATATGTCGGAGACTAAGAGCAGAAGCAGCCAGTTAATGGGAATGGGTCTTCATTTTGCATTGGGATTCGTTATTGTTCTTTCTACGATTCATGCAGCCAGCCATAACTGATTCCCGTTGTTTCTCCTTTAGTTGACTGCTTTTAATTGGTTTTTTCTTTAACATATCTTTTACTTTTGATAGTCAATTCTGCATGCGTATATTACAACAACAACGTGATCATATTTATAGCAAGATGTCTATTTATCATGGTATGATAAAATGGTAAACAAAAAGAAAGAGGGAAAAAAAAAGATACTTTATTAGTCAACCTTTTTTTTTTTAAATCTTAAGTCAAAATTTGTCGTACCTAGTTTCTATCTTCTTTTACAAATACTGCTGCATATGTCATCGCATCGCTAATTGGACCAAAAAATTACATCAGTGCGATAACATATTTGGTTGATGTAGTACTTGTTTGAACTCGAAAAAAAAAAAAACATTCATGACACTTTTGTTTTGCACAACCAGTTTAGCAGATTTTAAATCTATAGTACCATGAGTTTTACCGTTTCAAATATAATAAAATTTTATATAGTTGTTTAATTCATATACATACATACATATATATATATATATATACATACATACATATATATATATATATATATTAGCAATACAAAATATGAATTTTTTTCCGATATTTGTAGCATAATACACTTGATGTTAACATATAACGACTCAAATAAACCTTTCAATGATTAATTACTGAATTAAAATTTGAAAAGTCTACAACTATTGAGATAAGTTCAAATTATATGTATACAATCATTTATATTTAATTAAATATTATATGTATATCATGATACAGTCGAGATTCCAGACCAGTAGACACTGCAAAATGGGAATGCCTAGAATGCTTCTCTTTAAAACCTGATTTAAGTATGATCTGAAATGATTGGTTACCTAGACTAGTAGAATTCCAGACCGATCATGCACCCGTTCCTTCAGCGAAATGAAATCCCATGTACGGCTGTATCGAAAATCTCTATCCCTGTATTCAATCTTCTGATTTCCACCTTTTTACAATTAAGTCATTTTTCTCTCTCTGACTTAATTGCATAAAAAATAGAAATTAGGTGTCCTGATTAGCAGATTTGTTTTCTCCTTCTGCGCCTCATATGCTACAAAAAGGCGAGATTTAGGTATAGGAAAACCAAAGTATTTGGCCTACTTCAATTTGGACAATGTAACTAAAAAGTTAGTGTTATAAAATAAAATAAGGACGGAAGAAAGCAACAAGTGAGTGAAGACATTTTTATTTATTTAGATTGATTTACAACACATATGAGCTCTCTATTTATAGACTTCATATGTTCTATTAATTATAGAAATGTCTCTTTCATTAAGCATATTCACTCTTAATATTTAATATATTACAACACTTTCCCTTCCCCCGAATATCCGTATACAAAATTGATAATATTAATTTACCCATTAAAAACTTTTTATTAAATCCTATGTGAAAATCATAAATAAGGAAAAATGTACAATTTTACTTATCCTTACGTAACATATTTATAGTGTTACTATGGGCACTACAACAAATGGACCATATTATATTTTACAATGGTGGGTTAAGCGTGGTATGTTAAGAAGTTATAATAGACTACAATCTTTTATAACTATTTTGAACCATTATGACATCGTTGTGGTATGTATATTTTACAACTGTTTTTCATTCTTGTAATAAACTTTATTGCAACTGTTATGCACCGTTGTTATTATAATTTTTTACAACTGTTTATAATCGTTGTGATATATTTTATTACAACTATTATTTTACAATTGTAATACATCTACAAATTAAATACATATTACTAATAAAAGAATTCATTCCAGATATATTGCCTGCAAAACTGAAGATATCAAACAAATTTAAAACATGAACCAAAACAATATATTAGTTTTTTTCAAACTTTTATAATTTTTTTTACATAATACGCTGAATTTATAAATCGTAAAGATAGTTCAATTACATTGATGGATAGTAGCATAGGTTCATAAAACATCACACACATGCATCTAACATAGAATTTCAAATACGTAATTTCTCAAAAGCAGCATGCAATTCCATGATATCCATCCCATTAAAATCCTCATACAGACGAATGACATTATAAATCCCTTGAGTGATGGTTTACTAAGTTCCATTATCTTTAACAACCAAACATGAAACATTGTCAGAATATCAAGTATAAGTCTTCTGCAGATGAATGTCATTACTATAAATGCATATTTACACTTATTTTAGAGAAAATGTTGTATGCATCTAGCCTACTAACTGTTATCATTCAAAAGGAAACAAACTGTGAAGTAGTTCATGTTATTATACCTCAATAAGTTCACTTTATATTATACAGTTTGATCATCATTGTTGTTACTGCAATGATAGTTGTTCTTCTCCTTGTTATTTAAGAAAGAAAAAAAGCACTCATTTGCAGCATGATGATCAAATGAAGGTTCTCCAATTTTCTCCATCCACTTGAAGGAATCAAATGTTGTATGGTAATCAGAGAACACTGTACAAATATTATGAAATTATTATTCAGCATTTAGGTAGGATTTAAGAGGGAGAGTGTGTGTGTATATTCATTTACTTATTTTTAGGAAAAACAGACATACCTACCACATTATTAATACTAGCAAGTACAAATGTGATTAACTAATCATTTACTACAAGGCTACAAGTTTCAGTTAGTTAAAAAACATACCTTCACCATAATACATATATAAAGAAGGAATATCAGCATGATGCAAAAAAGCATAAAAGTCGGAGCCGACCCTCACAAGTCTATCAATTTGTAAGTCGATCATGTTATTATTTGTCTATTTATATACAGAAAATGAACCGCACATGCCTAGCTCAAATTCATTAGTACAAAAGAATTTGTAATGATCCAAATAAATAATAAAACTCAGAAGATAAAAGTGGCTACACGAATGCCTCCATTTGCTGCAACCCATGTCTCATATACACTCTTCCATTGGTTATCTGGACCTTTTACCTGAAATTCAAATAAGAACAAAATCATGCACAATGCAATCATAGATTTCAGATTTAAATAACAAAATTACCAGTTTGGTGGTTTCAATCAAGATATCATCCAGTTGTGGAGAAGCGCCCGCAAAAAATCCAGAACCTTGTACTGCACAATCAACATTTAAGTATGCTACGACATTTTGGGCTAGTATTCCTAAGTTTTCTCAACCCGCTCAGTGGATCCAATCTAAAACGGGAAGAAGAAAAAAAGAAAGCAACTTAAATGTAATTCCAACAATAAGAGAAGTAACTACTTGGCACAGTAATCACTTTAAGAGAAAAATGAGCGTGTTCTTTTTTTGTATACCTAATCATAACAAGTATCTTCCCGAGTTTATATTGCAAGAAAATTTCTATTTATGCATTATTACCAACTGTTGCTCAAATATGTGTTGCTTTGCTCCATCAATACCATAACTCAATACCAGTATCCTAAACATAGACAACAAAATTGAAATACTGCATGGTTAATTAACCAAAATACTAAACAATTTCCGCACTTACATACTATTTAGCATGCATAGCAACCCAAATACAACAACAACAACAAAGCCATATATCCCAAACAAGTTGGGGTTGGCTAGATATGGAACCCAAAATTAAAATAAAATAAAATTAATAATGATGATAATAATATATATATAAAAAAAGGGTTTAAAATAACCAATCAAATAAAAAGTCGCCCGATAAAGGTTTTTTTTTTAAATAATAATAAGAAGAAGAACTAAAAATGTTCAGTAAAAGTGAAATAAAATCAAAAATAGTAAATAAAAAGTAAAAAAGTTAAGTAAACATGAAATAAAGTCTTAAAAAAAAAGAGAGAGAGAGAGAGACACTATGGTTCTGGTACATGGATTGCCAATTTCCATGCATTCCTATCAACTACCAGCTCTTCCGATAAACTCCAGTTACTTAAATCTCTCTTTATTATCTCCTCCCATGTCATTTTAAGTCGACCTCTACCTCTCTTTGGGCCTTCGGCGCGACCTAAAATTCCAGCGCGTACAGGTGCATCGTATGGTCTACGTTGGATATGTCCAAACCATCTCAAGCGGTATTGGACTAACTTCTCTTCAATAGGTGCAACTCCAAGTTTTTCCCGAATATCCTCATTTCTAATCCGATCTCGTCTGGTATGCCCACAGCTCCAACGCTGCATTCGCATCTCTGCTATACTTATCTTCTGGACGTGTTGCCTCTTAGTAGGCCAACATTCTGCACCATATAATAATGCAGGTCTGATTGCTGTCCTATATAACTTTCCTTTAAGCTTCTGAGGAATCTTCCGATCACAGAGAATGCCAGATGCTAGTCGCCATTTCACCCATCCTACTTGAATTCTAAAACTAACATCCTTATCAATCTCTCCATCAAACTGCAACATATATCCTAAGTATCGAAACGATTCCTTCTTGGGTACTACTCTACCGGCCAGGGTAACATCTCCGTCATCTTACCTGACACTGCTAAACTCACACTTCATATACTCTGTTTTAGTTCTGCTAAGCCTGAAACCCTTTGATTCCAAGGTCTCCCTCCACAACTCCAGTTGTCGATTAACCCCTATTCTACTTTCATCAATCAGCACAACATCATCGGCAAAGAGCATACACCAAGGAATCTCCCTTTGTATATCTTTTGTGATTTCATCCATCACTAATGCAAAAATATAGGGGCTCAAAGCCGAACCTTGATGTAACCCTATGTTAATTGGAAAGTCTCTAGTCTCACCATCGCATGCCCTAACACTAGTCACAACCCCCTCGTACATATCCTTAATAAGGGTAATATACTTTGATGGCACTCTCTTCCTTTCTAGCGCCCACCACATAACCCTCCTCGGTACTTTGTCATAAGCTTTCTCCAGGTCAATAAAAACCATGTGGAGATCTTTCTTCTGCTCCCTGTATCTCTCCATAAGTTGTCTAACCAAGAAAATCGCCTCAGTGGTTGACCTTCCCGGCATAAAACCAAATTGATTCCTAGAGACACTTGTTAACCTCCTCAAACGCTGCTCACAAACTCTCTCCCAAAGCTTCATTGTATGACTCATAAGCTTAATTCCTCTATAGTTTGTGCAACTTTGAATATCTCCTTTATTCTTGAAGATTGGAACTAAAATTCTTCTCCTCCACTCATCTGGCATTTTGTTTGATTTGAAAATATTGTTGAACAACTTAGTTAGCCATCTTATCCCTGCATCTCCAAAGTATCTCCACACCTCAATAGGAATATCATCAGGCCCTACCGACTTGCCTGATTTCATACGTTTCAACGCCTCCTTTACCTCAGCTTCTTGAAATCTTCGCACAAAATGTCTATTGTTGCTATCGGCTAAGTCTTCCAACTCGATCGAAGAGCTATCACTTTCTTCGTTGAAAAGCTTATCAAAGTATTCTCTCCACCTATTCTTTATCTCATCTTCCTTCACCAAAAGTCTATCATTCTCATCCTTAATGCATTTAACCCTGATTGAAGTCCCTTGTCCTCCTCTCGCGTAGCCTAGCTATTCTGTAAACGTCTTTTTCACCCTCCTTTGTATTTAGCCTTTGATACAAATCTTCGTACGCTCGTCCCCTTGCTTCACTCACTGCTCTCTTTGCAGTCTTCTTTACCACTTTATATCTGTGCATGTTCTCTTCGCTTCTATGACGGTACATGCGTTTGTAGCATTCCTTCTTCTCTTTGACAGCCTTTTGCACCTCATCATTCCACCACCACGAATCCTTGGGTTCTCGCTTGCTTCCTCTTGTTATCCCAAATACCTCAGTGGCGACTCTCCGAATGCAAGTTGCCATCGCATTCCACATGACATTTGCTTCTCCTTCCACATTCCAAGCTCCTTCTCCCATCACTCTATCTTTAAACACCCGTGAAACATCTCCTTTAAGTTTCCACCATTTTGTCCTACTAATCTTCGTTCTCTTATCCTTCACCACCCAAAGACGAAACACGCTTACCAACAGCTGGTGTTGTGAGACGACACATTCTCCAGGTATGACCTTGCAATCAACACAATCTCGTTTACTATCTCTTCTAGTTAGGACAAAGTCAATCTGGCTAGCCTGTTGGCCACTACTGAAGGTGATCAGATGTGATTGCCTCTTTCTAAAGAAGGTATTAGCAATCATGAGATCAAAAGAGAGAGCGAAATTCAAAATATCTTCGCCCTATTGGTTCCTACTGCCACATCCAAAACCACCATGCACTCGCTCAAAACCCCCGCTAGATGAGCCAACATGGCCATTGAAGTCTCCTCCTATAAAAAGTTTCTCGCTACTATGCACATTCCTAACCATGACATCCAAGTCTTCCCAGAACTTCCTTTTGGCTTCTTCACTTAGACCTACCTGTGGGGCATATGCGCTAATGACATTCAAAACTGCCTCGCCAACTACTAGCTTAACTAGGATGATCCTATCCCCTCGTCTTCTGACGTCAACCACATTGTTCTGAAGGTTCTTGTCAATCAATATGCCTACCCCATTCTTGTTACGTACTTCTCCCGTGTACCACAATTTGAAGCCAGTGTTCTCCACCTCCTTCGCCTTCTGACCCACCCATTTAGTCTCTTGAACGCACAAGATGTTAACCCATCTCCTAATCATAGTATCCACTATCTCTCTTAATTTTCCTGTTAAGGACCCTACATTCCAACTACCTAACCGAACCCTACTATCGTCGACTAGCTTCCTTGCCCCTCGCATCCGCCGAGAAAAATGCGAGGACCCTTGCTCACTTATCACCACACCGGGGCGTCGGTGTAGCGCGCCACTAAGAGAATGGCGGCCCAGCCCTTGCATATTTAACACCATATCCGAGCCTTGATATAGCGCGTCGCTAAGAGGGTTACACCCCAATGATATATCATAAGGTTCCATATCCATAAGAGTGGCTAAGTTTTTACGTTGGCTCGCCAAGCCTATCACAACCCTCCTCCTTTACCCTGGCTTGGGACAGGCTGCATAGAAAACTACACAGGCGGAGTTGCATAGCAACCCAAATAATGAGGAAAAATCCGAAACTACCATAATCTCAATACTTTAAGCATAAGAGACATGATTGAGAGAACCAAATATGGAAAACTTCAAATATGTAACCTGGTAGTTTAAAAGCATAATAGAGTAAGATTGCATTTTTTTTGAGACTTTCTCATGCAAGAATAGATACATCACTTACAATAAGCATAAATTTTCAGTAGATTAAGTACTTGGGGGAAGAGCTCCCGATCCCTCTTTCACCGCTGCAGCAATAGAAGTGAGACAACTTAACTTTGCCACAAACTCTGTAAGACAATCAGTGGCAGTGCACCTCAGTATTAAATCATGACAGTAAAACTCAATCCCAAGGGCAAGTTTTGTTAACCACAACTTGAATTATAAGAACACACCAAATCAAGTATGTTTCAGAGGATCTGCATTACCCTAAACATGATCAATCTGTGATACCCTGGACATATTTGATCACTAGAAATTAGATGTACCATTCCTTAATTAAATCCACATCATCCACAAGCAGTATAACAAACTCCCCTTTGTCCATTCCTTACCACGTCATTTCCATCCATAGCATACTCCCCTTCCTTTCTTTCAATCTCGCTTTCAAAATTTAAATTCACTTGCATTGTCATCCCATCTTTTTGAACCATAACATTCTAGTTCACATCAACAAGTTTTGCAAGTGCATGGAAAGTAGCATTGTCAGTCGAGCTGGTGCTAGTAGCATCACCAACTAATGTTTTATGTCCATTTGCAGAATATAAACCACCAATCTTAGCTACAATAGCAGAAGAATCACATCACCCAATCCACTATCCTATCCCAAATTTGGTAGCCAGACTTATGAAACCACTGAACAAAAATACACAAAAGCAGAACTACAACACTGAAACACCCCATCTCCGTTAAGGTCACCCACAAAGGGAATGCCTTAACTTCGGTGGAGCATTATAGGCAAAGGATGCAGATAAATTACAAGACAGACAAATAAAGCAGCGGAGAATAAAGTCATTTTATAAACAACTTAATTCAGTCAAGCTTTTACAACAATTGTCTCAATCATACTTAAAAGTAATACATAGAAATTCTGTCTTGATTCAAAAACTTCCAAGTATAAAAGAAGCATATAAATAACAATGATATTCCCCAATGAAGCATGAACCAACCATAGCAGTGGAAGAGAGAGTCCAAAACAATACATCGACTATCTTCGAGCTTGGAAGGAAAACTGAGCTAGGTGATGACATTTCCTCCCTGTGAACTTGGGGGGAGGGGGGAACGGAAGAAAAGAGGCGAAACAAAACTAGGTCAGACATGAGTCTGGTAAGTCCAATGACTTTCAGCATATAAACAGGCAAAAGCATCATGACATGAATAAACTGAATATAAACAATACCGTGATAACAGGGATAATAAGATAACATAAGATAAGCATAAGGTATGATAATGCAAGATAAACTGAATGCGCTTCCACTCTTTCTCAGCTTCGCTACTACTTTTTTATTCTGATTTTTATATATATCTCTGCAACACCTAACTAGTGTCCCAACTAGTAAGCTGTATAAAATGATAATATTACAATGTGATCCCAATCCCCGCAAATGGTGGTAGCCTTCAGGTGCACATCTATTGTGAGCATTTTACCTCAATCAACCTAATTGCCATGAACATGTCAAATGTACCCTTACTACCCTATCGATCGACTCCCTTATTTGTATTCATGTTCCAAGTGTTTGTGTCAATCGGCCCTCTCTTGCGTGTAGATACTCTATGTTGGTCCCACTATAAGGTGTATCTATCCTTATGACAGCGACCCGATGCGATTCAAGATGCACAATGTATAATTACTGGTACTTAGTGCCTGCTTTTTCCCACTTCGGAGTACGTGCATGCCCGTAAACCGTCGGATCCTACATTGACGTACCCTCGCCGCTGTTTTGACTGTTTATAATCAGCACAGTAATCGTGCCCCACCCTTCCTAGTTTCAGGGTACCATGATATATCTATGTGGGTTACTGCTGAAATAGGTCCCCGTTACTTGGGTTTCCTATTGGTTAAGTTTGTGGGCCTATATATACAAATATTACTTACCTACACGAGATGCACTTAACCTTCCCACCGATTCTAGCGTGATTATTTAACGGTTAAGTTGTGTGGGCCTATATGTACTAATATTACCCACCTACACGAGATGTACTTAACCCTCCCATTGATTCAAGCATATTTATTTAACAGTTAAGTTTTGTGGGCCTATATGTACTAATATTACCCACTAACCCGATATGTACTTAACCCTCCCGCACATTATGTCATATTGGTTAAGTGTTGTCCATTCATGTTAACTTAACCCACTCATTCATCGTGTCATGTTGGTTAAGTGTTTCTTGTTAACTTAACCCTTCTCACTTATCATATTAGATTGGTTAAGTGTTTCCTATTAACTTAACCCCGTTCATTCATCAAGTTATATTGGTCAAGTGTTTCTTGTTACTTAACCCCACGAGTTCGTCTTGTTGTATTGGTTAAGTGTCATCAGTCAATTCAAGTTAACTTAACCCACCTACTCATCATGTCATGTTACCTTGGTTAAGTGTCGTCTTCTTGTGTTAACTTAACCCTACCACAAACCAAGTTATATTGGTTAAGTGTTAACTTAACCCTTTCCATTTATCATGCTATACCGGTTAAGTGTTTCCTATTGACTTAACCCTAGTCATCCATCTTGTCATATTGGTTAAGTGTTTCTCTTTACTTAACCCTAGTCATCCATGTCATATTGGTTAAGTGTTCGTATGAACTTAACCCTACTCATTCATCTTGTTCATTAGTATTAATTGATTTATTAATGCACCAACCTCTCACATTAGATATGTGTTGTTGCGGTTACTGGATGTGTCTCGGGCGGTTCAGGGCAGTTTTACACCACAACTCAATCTAACCTCGGGTTTTTCTTGGGCATGATGCACTAACCTCTTACATTAGATAGGTGTTGTTGTGGTTACTGGATGTGCCGGGCGGTTCCGGGCAGTTTTACATCACAACTCAATCTAACCTCGGGTTAGGCAGGTTCATCTTTAATCTACACATTTACCCTATATACCCAAATCTAGATTTTACATGCTAATTACCAAATTCAGCAAAACTAGCCATGTTACATTTTACACTCAATCTAGATTTAATGCTCAAGTTACCCCAAATTTGCAACAATAACAATTTTGCCCAAAACTTGATTTATATGCCAACTTCCAACTTTGTCATTCATGCCAATTCTAGGTTCAATATGTCAAATTACATAATTCATATCAAATTGCATCTTAACAGTTATGCCATGTTACATGTTCCAAATTATGCCAAATAATGTCAATTTCATGTTATACCCAATTTCCCCCGCATTCATAACGTGCTTTTTTCAAGATTCAACTCAAGGTTCATAATATAAGGGGAAATGCAAGATGGAACATCATAAGAATAGGCATAGTCATATGATGATAAGAACTACTGTTCCAATAAACTTGATGTACTAAAAAGATAAGTTTTGCAAGGAATACATCGCAGGCATATAGATATGATAAGAATTATATCATGAACATAAAAAGGATGACAATTCTGATATACAACAAGGATAGATATAATTGGACCAATTTCATAGTCAAAAATGATTCTGAAAGATATATATACTCAAGCGCAGATTTCAGTGAAAGGATAGCTTACATCAGGCATATTCTCATATCTATTTTATTACATGTCACAATTAGATTTAGGTGTTCAAATCATAAAAAAAGTAACTGGCTTACAAAACAAAGGCAAATCTTGTTTTCATGCCTAAGCCATACATCACTATACACCCTAATCTTCTTCTTCCAAATCCTAAACTATCATATATATATATATATATATATATATATATATATATGTCCCAATTTTAGATCTTAGACCACAACATGTACTATGCCTTATATTTACAGTTCAATTTACGTCCTGAATCCCAAGTCATATGTTCAATACTTTATGCCTCAAATCTCAAGTCATATCCAATACTTTATGCCTCAAATCTCAAGTCATATGTCCAATACTTTATGCCTCAAATCCCAAGTCATATGTTTGATACACTTTACGTGTTGAATACAAGATGTGTTATGTCCTCAAATCAGTTACAACTCAGTTATGCCCAAATTTATTTCCAATGTGCGTTCATCTCTTATGAGATCTGGCTCAGGCTCGCAGTAGCTTGGCTATAAAAGAAAAAGGGAAGAAGGAAAGAAGAGACAAAGAATGGACAAAATATTATCAATGAGATAGATCCAAAGGATATAGAAAGACAGGCATAATCAGATCCAGATTTATTAAAATATCAGAATCACAATTTACTTTTATTTCTGAAAGTAACGTGAACTTACAAATTATAGAAGGTTCTTGAATTCTGGGATTTGTATTCTGAAACTGAACAGCTCTCCCTTGAAGTAAACTATTTGTTCTTCTAATTTAGATTTGATTTGATTCTTAGAAATAGTTGTTGAAGTCATTGAATTAGCTTTTGAATCTCTACTAGAATTCTAAACTTGATTTCTACGAAGGACTTGAGCAGCATAATCCCATCTTAGATTTATTTTGATATGAATTAGGGTAGAGTATAGGCGTAATGAAGTTGTGTGGAGAGAAAGTGAGGTTTGGGGGTGTTTAAATATCTTAGGAGCAACGAATCTGGTCAGAACGGGCGTTTAAATGCAGAAAAACGAATTTGTCCATGGATTTGGAAAAGGGGGGAGGTCGACCCCCAGGTCGACCCATGGTCGACTTGTTCTACCTAGGTCGACCCCCTGGTCGACCTGGGTCCTGGGCGGGAAATTTCCCGTCTAGCCCGGGTGTGTGATTTGAATTTCGAAACTTTAAATTTGAATTCGGGCTGGTTTTTATTTTAAATTCCTGAAACTTCTAAGAGCCATAACTTCTTCATACGGAGCCCGATTTATGCAAAGTCGGACTCTATCTCAAGCAAAATTCCGAGACAAACGCAATGGCATAACCCGTTTCCTTAAATTCTTCTTTTAAAAATTAAGTATACTTTGATTTGTTACTTTGACGTTCACAGAAAATACGGGGTGTTACAAACACCTACCTTAAATCCTTAATCAAGCACACTAACCTGATTCACGTCACTGAAACTCACTAAATCAAACCCATACCTAAATAGACAAAACCCGAGCTTCAATATAAACAAATACGATATTCTCACAAACAAGACATTATATAAACAAAAGGATATGCTCCTTCTAACGTGGAAGCCAATACTGATGCTCGCATTTTACTAACTTCGAAAGTGGAGAGAGTGAAATAAAGAAAAACAAAAACAAAAATATATAATTGAAATTTCTTCATCGCAAAAGAAACCGATTTGAAATTATGCACAGAAAGAGCGATTTTTTTTTTAAAAAAACTTGTCGTTGAGGCCAACGATGGCCGTAGGTGATGAGGACGAGAAGCGCATTACTAAGTGATGTGGAGTGGAGAGCGGGGAGTCATTCGAGGTTAGGGCCAGGGAGACGAGAGTGGAAATTTTTGGGTTCGATTTTGATTTGGGAAAATGAATTTGAGGCGGCGAAGGTAGGGAAGAGTGAATTCAAGAGGCGGAAATTTTTGGCTTTGCCCGCCTAAATTTCAAACTAAATTATTTCAACTATCCCAAATGAATTGAGAAAAAAAATACTTGTTGAAAATATGCTTACTGCAACCTTATAAAAACAGTGGTTATAAAAAATAAAATTGCAACTGTTATTTGTGATAGTTGTAAAATAAAAGTTGTAATATGGTCTTTTTGCTGTAGTGGGGGGCTGATACTTCTAAATAAGATAACGACTCATTAAAAACCTTACTAACAAAAACTCAATGGGAAAAATATTGGTGAAGGAAAAAAGTACATTATAGCACAATGTTATATGCTTACCCTGATTCATAACACGTTATTCAAATTGTTTGGTGATGCAAGCGACACATAACAATTTTATAAATCGTCTTTAGATATGTTGATTCTGGAAGTGTCCTCGTGAACAAATATGTTGAATTGTCTCAAGACTAGATTTTTTTCACTTCTATTTTATTGTCTTTTTGTAGTTCATGTGTGAAGATGAATTGAGGAGAAATGTGCTTCTTCCTATCACCCTTGATATAAGCTACTTGATTCTGAGTTACACATGCTGCATTGGCTTAAAAAATAATGGTTAATCCTTCTGTAGTTGAGGGAAGTTGACACATACTTCGAAAATGTTCAATCAATGATCTTAAACAAATACATTCTTGACTTGCTTCGTGTATTGCTAATATTTCATAATGCTTGGATGATGTTGCTACTTATTTTTGTAACGACCTACTTTATCTTCCCATTTAAGTCAATAATAAAATAAAATCAATTTTTTCAAAAAAGTAAATTGTTTTAACTATTAGGTTTAATAAAATCAAGTCACAGAACACAAACATACACAGATGCAAAATAACATAATAACCAACAGTAGAACAAATAACTTTTTGGCAAAGTCGTCCAGATTTTAAAGTGGCCGTAAACACTTATTATTATAAAAAATAATAAATACAATATTACTATTACAGGAGATTGATTGTTTTGCAACCTACTATATATTCTGTTTTTGAGGTGGATCGTCCACCGTAGACATATTTAAAGTGGAATTAACACTGCTAATAGACTAGCTTATAGCACAAGAGCTAATCATCATGACTAGAATACTATTGCAAAACCACGCAGGGGCACAAGTATTACATGAACACAAAGTCATTCCTAAATACTAAAATAAGCATTATTCCCAACTATAACACCATAGCCTGGATGCAATTCCATCCTTAACAAAGTAAGGGATTGATACTTCGAGCTCGCATAAGGATAACCAAACTAAGCTAGCAAACTCATTAGCAAAGGATGACAGTAGATGTACAAGAAAAAGCTAAACACCCACTACCTAAAGCAAGAAGTCTTGAGGGGTAAAGCATAGATAAGAACAGGAGACCAAAGCATAAAGCACGAAGTACCACAATTTATTGAAAAATGACATGGAAACCTATCACATTTGAAAACCAACACCTCGCAGAGTCTAAGCGCATCACCACCAGCCCAGACAACAACACAGCTAGAACTCCATCACATGTCCTTAAACTCCCAGAAAGTAATCCATCAACACCAAAACTCAATAGCCAAAAAACCCATGACAAATTCCAGCCAATGACTCAAAGCAAACAAGACGATACTCAATGCTCTCTTCCGAACGAACACCACGAAATGCACCAATAAGATCCTTCCTCGACATCTGATCGGACCTAGAATTCTCAACCTTGTCCCAACGAGATGGAGAACCACTGCCTCCCCTAAGCATACTCGATAGTTAATGAGAACAAAGCTCAGCACAACCAGACAAAGAGAAAGGGTAAGTCGTGAAAACACAACGCAAATCACGACAAAAGAAAAACACAGAGGACTCCACGAAAGCTTCAAAATACCACATCCTATCAAGTCGAGACACTACCGGGATCGAAATTATCCCACAAACAAAACCCAACACAAGTAGCACCAACTTCACCTAAACCCAAAAAACCTCCTGTTTAAGAACATACAAAGCAAGATAAAAACGCACCAAGCAATGAGGAGCAGATTCGCCTGAAAATCTTGTGATGCATGTGAAGGTACCAGAAGGAGTTGGGAGGAGGGGAAGTCGTGAAACTAAACGGTGTAGGCAGCAAAGTGGGACAGTACTAATCAAGATAGGGACACCACGCTAGGTCATAGATCTAAAGGCTGGAGCTTGTTAGGTACGAGCTACGGAGTAGGGAGGAGGATTGAGAGAAAAAAGGAGTAAAATAAAAGAGGCGCTCGGATCTGAAATCCGGATCTGAGAGAAGGAAACGGCGACAGCATCTACGCAGGAGAAAATTAGGCCAGGATCGAAGAGAAGTGGAAAAAGGGTGGAACTGAACATGAAGAAGGAATTGAAGATAGCAATGGTGAGTGCGAAGAAGAGAGAGAAGAGAAAATTTGCCTATACTCCATTAACGGGTGTTGCTCCAATCCATCATGTCATTATGTGTGAGAAGAGTTAATTAAATTCCAGAATAAATAACTTAGTAGTTCATGAAGCTGCTAATCACAAATCTCAAAATAAAAAATACATAACATCAGAGTCATAAATCAACACATCAGAAAAATTGAGATACATAAATTCCAAGTATATAAAAGAATGATGAAAATTAGACAATTGAATCACCAAGATAGCAATACCAAATAGATAATAAGTTGAATCTCCAACAGATCTCTAGCTCTCAAAGGTTGAATCGCCAAATCTTGATACCTTAGTCTGACTGAGCAAAAAGTGAAAAAAAAAACACTCGGATTATAAGTAACAGTCTCAACAGTGAATCAACTCTAGTAAAATGTTCAAATGAAATGCATCAGTAACTTAAAGAATGTATGGGATTCCATTCTTTAAGGATCCGCTAAACTTGATATCGTATAATACAATACACTATTATAATAGTGACTATAGTTAAAAATACAAGTGAAAATAGTGTAAGCAGGATTACATTTTTACCCTTACACTCTTTATAAGCATTGTAGTTTATACAACACTGTAAACCCACCGTAAATTAGTGGCATTAGGGAGCACTCCATAGGTTCAATGCCAAATAAAAATCATAGGGTGCTCGATCAGGATAATATGACAAGGCACACGAGGAATACCCAAGGTCGGATTCTACCAATTGCATGTCCGCATCGGTGATAACACATATCCGCAACTACAGCCCATCGAAATACACTCCCATAATTAAAGAAGCCCCAAATCAATCACGAAGTAATATAGATGGTATCGAAGAAGTGTGTCCGATAGAAGGTGCGACCTCACTTAATCACAATATAACACCAGTTTTAGTCGTTTTAATTATGACCCAGAAGTAGGTCAAGGTTATCCATCATCGTTCTCTTTCTTCAAATCTAGTAATCACCTAAAAATCCATCCTACTTCATTCAGGATTCTCTACCACGTGCATAATTGTTAAAGTGGTTCCCGGTATTGGCAGAGAGTATGACAATATCTGGTCCCAATCTCTTTAACGATCAAACACTTATTTCATACTATGGTCATTTATATTCAAAATCTTATTTAAATCATTGTTTTATATATCATAAATCAATATAATAATAACATTGGTTTATATTCAAATAATTACGTAGAAATGGTTAAAGGTCGTAAGTTATATTTTAAAATATCACAAATCAAATAATAACGATATTGATTTATATTTAAATTATTGATTTTAAATATTTCCACTTCGTAAATTGTATTTCAAAACCAATTCATTATTCGATTAAGTTCATAATTCAAATTCATTCATTATTGGATTAAGTTCAGTATTCATATTTCATATTTATAAAATAATTTATAAACAAAACTACATTTCAATTTCACATTTCTATCTTTCAAACTTAACATTTCAAAAATCTTTCTATTAATATTTCAGGATCAATAGCTTGGATTTGAATAACTTCTTACTTGAAATAGTTAATATAATATAAATAGCTTTATTTAAAAATAATAATTATATTTATATAAAATAATTTGATTTAAATAATTATAAAATAAATAATATAATTGAAATAGTTATCAGAAGTATAATAACCAAGTTAAATATATATAAGGTAGTTATAAAGTAATAATTAAATTTGAATAATATAATTTAAAATAGTTTAATATAAAATAATACAAAGAATACTAATATTTAAAGTTTAGTTAGATCCATGTCTACCATAATGGCTTCCTCTAACGGCTTCCACTACCTCGTCGATCCACCGTCGGCGCCACCTATACATTCCTCCATTCATCCTCCTCCTCCTCTTCCTTCCCAGCTGCTTAACGCCACTTCCACTGTCCCTCCTGCTCAACCTAGTGAAGAACGATTCCAAGACCCGATGATCAACGAGTCTCTCATAAGCTGCATCCCTCCACCATCGTGCCAACAGTCATCTTCCCCTCCTCCCGACTCAACCTCCCAGCAACAATTTCCAGTCCTCCCAGCCTTTGAACTGCTTCTTCCAGCACCCCCGTCAAGCTTCCACCACTGCTGCCTACGCCACTTGAATCTCAGCGACTTTCTTACATGGCATTGTTGTCGCAAAAAGACAGTGGATCTAGCTCATCCCCTCATACGCCACCATTGGCGTTGGCTTTCAAAAGGGGTCTCCTTCCTTTTTTCAAATCGTTTTCGTGCACAGTTCAATTTTTGAAAATTAACCACCAATGCTATCACTGTGCATCAAAGGGACATGTGGCGAAAAATTGCGGGAATGCAAGGATTTGTTATAAATGTGGTTTTTTCGGTCATGACAATAAAAGCTGCACACGAATGGTTATCAACATACAAACAAAGGCAGCTTCGATTCCTGCAAAAGTCTTTGTGCCTTCCTCTGGAAGAAATCTTACGTCTATCACATTGCAACCTCTCACTAAGCACGTGCCAGCAATCGACGAACAACACTCTCTCACCATCACATCAAGCCACTTGCATTAAATTCATCGCTCCTTTCCCATTCATTCCCACCTCTCCAGAAAAATCCAACTTTCCACTTTCTTCTTCTAAAATGGCGCTTCCCGCTGATGCTGCTCACCTCGTCAAAGCCTCTATCCTCATTGGTTACTGGACCCTCACCTCCATCTGCGCCACCCTCTTCGACCTCTTCCACCACTATGACTGGAACGTGCTCATCATCAATGACCAGAGTTACCTCATCCAGTTCCCTTCAGCTGAGCTTTACCACGATGCCCTCAGCCGCCGCTGTCTCAAAAAACTAGGCGCCATTAAGCATGAGACCCAATTTCAGCACCGTCGTCAGGTAATTCTGGCCCACTACTTGGGTCAGAATTAGGGGCTTCCCTATTCACCTCCGTCATCTTCATGACTTTCTCACCGCCGCTATTTACCCAGTTGGGCTTTTTCTTCGTGCTGACGACTTTAGCTGGGCTCAAGTGGACTTCAGGTTCGTCTTTGCTAGAGTTAGGCTGCTCAAAGAAGTGACTTTTCTATGTACATACTCCGCTTACCGACGGCAGCCACTATGTCATTACGGTGGAGGATTGGGATGATTTCCATCCTACACTGAACCCCAATGACTTGTTGCTTGGAAACCATTGGGAGAACAACAAAGAGTTCATGATGGAACTGTTCCAGTTGCCTTTCCCAGAACCTTCCTACTCCGTTGAGCTGGATAACTGTTTGGATGCTATGATTGTTGAATCCTCTATTCCCAAACCCTTGTTTCCCGATCTTGCCAACCCAGACCCTTCTTCCACGCCAGATAGTTCCTTCAAGGCCATCAGACGTATGGGATGGGACCCTTGGCCTTCCTCAAAGCCTAGGTGGGACCCTTTTTTAGACTTGGACCGTTCTGAGCCTTTCCCGTTAGCAGTTAACTCCAGCCCCGCAAACATGCAGCTTGTCCCTCAGGCTTCTACATCACCACCTCCACCCCCCACTCAATAGCGAAGATACTTCTTTGATTGCACTATCCTTGTCCTCATCAGCAGTTAGACGCAGTGTCAGGCTTAATGCCTCCTCATTTGGTACCCAGGAGCAGCCTTTCTTGCCTATGGTCATGGACGTCATACATCTTTGGGATGGGCCAGTTGGCAGTGTTCAGTTAGATGTCTTACACCAGTGGCGCCAGTTTCTTCGGCTATGGTAACATCTTCCAGTTCCGGTTACTTTTCAGCTCCCTCGCTTTGTCAGTTGTCTTTTGGTTAGTACTGTCGGACACCGCATGTAGGTGTTCATTTTGGTTTGCTATGTGGTCTCTTCAGCTTGGTAGTTGGTTAGTTTGGGTTGATATCGTATGTGTATATTTGTTTGAACTTGTAGTTGATCTGTTTGTGTACTCGCGCAAGGCGCTAGGTGCTTCAGTTGCATGTAGGTTGCATGCATATTTTGCCGTTTCTTGGCCAGCGATCCGGCTTGTTGATCGCTTACGTATCTATCTTTATATATATATATAAATATATATACTATTAATCGGGTGTGAAGATCCGTACACGACTGTCTAATCAAAAAAAAATTCAAATAATTTAAAACAGTCCAATACAAACCACTCATCCGTAGTTCAGTTTAATTAAATTTAGATTCACAAATTTACTTCAAATCAATTAAACTCTAAATAATAAATTTTTAGGTTCAAATTATTTCAACGTTATACAAGTTGGGTTATTCAATTATATTCTTAAAGATTCAAATTACTTTCAAATCACCCTTTTATAAAGTTCATATCAACTGAATCTAAATTTCCATTTAATCGATGATAAATTTGTTAACTTCAATTATATTTTGATTCAAAACATTTACTTAACAAATTATCACCAAATTAATTTATTAAGTTTCATAGTCATAACAAATTCATCAAAACCCATTAATTATTAAATTCACGTCTTAGAATCAATCCATCTTGCTTGGTAAATTACATTTCAAATTTTATTATTTGAACAATCAAGTTATCGTTATATTTCTAACTTCTCTTTAAATCATTTTATATACTTGTATTATATATATAGTTTAAAATTTAAATAATATTTATACTATAATAAAAGATTCATTGGTTTACTTATTAAAATAGTTTATATTATTTAAATTTTAAAACTAAATAATATTACAGTTTAAAATCTTGAATTTGTATTAAAACGTATATTAATGTATTTAAAATTTATAACATATAATTCTGTTTTTAAATTTAAATTTAAAGATTTATTAAACAATCATAATATAACTTTGAATAAAATTTAAATTTAAATCTCTAGAATACTTATCAAATCAGAATATTTTATAAATTCAGAAAATACTTTCAAAATAGACCAATGGTGTCCATATATAATTTTCTACCTATGCCAAGTGATACGGATATTGTAACGACCTGCCTTTTTAGTCGTTTCAAGTCGATAATTAAACCAACTCAAACCGTTCAAAATGGAAGTTAGTTATTGCTTACGGTGTTTAAACAAAATTAACATAGAATCACAAAATAAACAGAAAACACAATATATCACATTGGAATAAATTTTATACAAAATATCAAAGTTACAATATTTAATATACAGCAAAATTTAAATACATACAGTCCTAATCAATACAGACACAATTCGGGTTTCCAACGAACCCATAACCTTAGGTAGTTTTTATAAGTAAACGAATCATAACATGAGTTTATCTGTTCTTCACAGTTCTATATCCATATACGTACCGTTGGCATACATATGTATATAAAAATCTAGAAAATTGAATAGAATGACTTGTTTGGCCTAAGTTGGGTTCACATGGGTTAGCTGCAAAGTTGGAAACTGATTTGTATATCCTAGATCTGAAATTTTATTTGCTCTATGATTTTGGCCTTAACCTTCTTTGTTTTGCCTTACCAATACATTTTGGCATATTTTATTGTTCCATGCCTTTTGTCTGACCTGTTCATGCTAGGCATTTTAACACTAGGTGTTTTTGAGCACGATCCTGCATGACACTGTTGCTCAACTTGGTTTCATGCTGTTTTTTCAAAACATATGCTCTGATACCATGTTGTAATGACCGGCCTTTCTAAGCATTTTAGGTCGGTTTGAAGTGGTCAAAAAGACTGGTCGTTACAGATATTTATCACTTCAATCCACGATTTAAAATTTTCGGGTGTTTATCATTTCATCCTACATCCTAATACATAAGTTAGATTCCTAGATCTACACAATGATTTAGATATATAACATGTCAATCCATAAGGATTTTACACATATATATGGAACTTGCAGGATGAGTACAAAACAAATATAACATTTCAATTAACATGCATAAATCAATATACATCATAACAATCAATTTCGTGTCATATGTCAACACTGTGTGTGTGTCACATGTGTACAAACAAATAATCGGGTTTTCTAGAGCAATCCTAACATTTCATATGTCATTTCAAATGATATCAATTTACTAATTTAAATTGTTAATCAGTGAGGATTCTCACCTTGCGTGGCAAATAAGATTTGACGACCAAAGTTGAATAAACATAGAAGCTGACACAAAAGCCAACATAGCATGATCAAATCAACAAACTGAATCTCTAACTTGAATCAACCCAGGCTCGAACAAAATTCCAAATCAGCGCTCCTCTATATTTTACAATATATATATATATATATATATATATATTCGCATGAAGCAAAATATATACATTTGTATAAAATACTGCAAACAAAAAATATATCCCAAACTGGTCACACTAGGGATTGAACCCAGTACCTCAAACTCACCACTCATATGCCTTACCACCTCACCAATACAATCTTTGACTTCCAAACACAACACACATGCATACACATCAACACAAACACACCCAATCACATCCACACACATACCCGAACAGTAGTACACAACAGCTCACCAGAAAGGAAGCAGAAAATGTTGGAGGCAGGGTATCAAGCCAGGGGCTGTGCGGGTTCTAGGGTCCTTGGGTTTCATCGTTTTTATTATTAAAAGGCGAATACGTGTTTTGCAAAAGGAAAGGGAGGAGGTTGCGGCAGTCGGGTCAGGGAAGGCGCACGTGGGCGGAGCTGACAGAGCAGGTTTGTGGCCTGGTGGGGTGAGGTTAGCCAAGGCGTGGGAAGCTGGAGAGGAAGGCTTCAGATTTTATTTTTCTACAGTGGTGCATCCGCAAGAAAACGAGCAAGTGGAAGAAGTGAGAAAGATCATCAAGTCCACCATCAAAAAGCAATACGTGAAGGCTAAAAATGATTGGGTCAGTGAATTCCCACTTGCACTATGTGTCTGTTGAATGACTCAAAATTTCACAATTGGCCACACAACTTTCTCTTTGGCATATGGTCTAAAGCCAATGATCTTGGTACAGTTACAAGTACCTACCCACCATTGAATATATTTGAACCATGCTAAGAATAAATAGTTGCTACTTAAAGTTCTTAATCGAATTGATAAGAAAAGGGAAGGAGCACAAATAAGAATTACATCACACAAAAGAGGGTATTAATGCGCTTCAATGCTAATTTTCTTTACTGTACTTTCAAAGTCAGAGACCCCATTCTTAAACCGAATCATGTAAAACACTAAAGTATTCAGACCAAACTAGAAATGGCCCTATGTTATCAGTAGATGGAGCCTAATTCCTCGAGCTTGGAACCATCTACAACCTTATTTTATTAGAAACTGGAATCTTTGTTTCATCTAGCAAAATAAGTCATCTATATTCACTAAAGCCATTGTAGTCATACTTTTTTCCTTTAAATATCAATAAAATTTGCTTTTAAACCACTGAAATTAGTTTGATATTACAAGTTTATGAAGTGTAAAGCTATGTGGACTCTATGAAATTTAGCACACTTGGAAGTAATCAAGATAACAAAATCATTCACGGTGCATCTACAACCGCTCATATAAAGAAAGAAAAAATACAACACATGCTCCAAGTTTCGAAGTAACACTGGAGGAACTGTTGAGTGCAAAAGAAAAAATCCTAGAATAACCAAACAAAGTGCTATTAAACTTCATCCAAGAGTCCATACTTAACTAAAAATTTCCCGGCCTTGGAGAACAAATTCGACAAATATTGGTTTTGCACCTTAGAAAGTCGAGTAGGAAGCGAATAGTGGTTACACAAAGCCCTCAACATGAATGGGGCGCACAATTTCCTCATTACTGCTGAGGCACATAAAAAGTCCTCTCCATCATTAAGGCGCACAAAATGTTCTCGCCATCATTGAGGCACACCAAAAGTCCTCACCATCAAAGTCCTCACCAACGTTAAGGCACACAAAAAGTAATCACCTTATTTGAGACAGACTAAAAGCCCCCACCATCATTAAGTCATATAAAGCACTCATCATTGTAGAGGCATTGAAAGATCTCACCATCGCTGTGGTGCCCAATTCCCTCATCACCGCTGAGGCACCAAACTCCCTTTCCACCATTCAGGCATGAAAGTCTTCACCACCATTAAGGCACAAAACCTAACCTACACTAATTTTCGTGCCATAGGGAACATAGCCGACCAACGATGGATATGAACCTTAGAAGTGGGTACAGGAAAAATCAGTGTTACCCGAAAATTCTTATCATTTGGTGAGGATTTAACACTAAGACCGATGAATTTTGCATTACTAATAAAGATTTTCTTCTTGCATAATGAGAATCTCACACCAATACTACCTAATTGTCAGACATCGATCCAGAAGTCAATTAATTGAACCATCTGAATCCGACCAAAAGAAAACTAGATCCCGCAAGCCAAAAGAACATAAAAGTTGGAGAATAAAATGACTTATCTGCAAAGTTCTAGATTATGCCCCGAGTAAAAAAAAACATACTCGGTGATTGTTTGTCTTATGGTCATCCAAATCCGAGGGCAATAAAAAATAATAATTTGACAAAACAAGTTTGAAGGAACACAGGTGGACGCATGGTATGGGGGAAAGCACCACTAACATTGACATCAAGAACTTCAAAATAAAGCATATCATAGGCCGACTGTGACAAAAGAAGACTAGCTATAATAAACCTAGATGCTTAAATAAAGAAGTATTGGAACAGATGAAAACACAGAACAAAGAGCAAAGTTTCATATGAACAAACGACAACATTTTTTATTACAAAACGTTTATATACAAGATCTAACATATCTAAATTGCAAGGGCCAGCATCCGCCCAAATCCCTGCTAAGAAAACAAAATAATAGCTGCATATTGTTACAAAAAGGGAGAAAAATGAAAGTGTGCGTGCGTACTTGTCAAGTATAATACACTCACAAGGATTGTGTAATATGACGAACAATATTCAAGTATGAAGCAATAGCTAATCACAGAACTATGTAATATGCAGTAAAAAATAGGAAAAATCACACCAGAGATTTTTATACTGGTTCAGAGCACCGTCCTACGCCCAGTCCCAAACTTCTATCTAGATTTTCACTAACAACAACCTCACTTCACCCAGAGGAACATGTTTATAACACCCAAGCAGCTGAACGGGAAATTCATGCCTCTATCCACACGAGGACTTCACAGCTTGTCTCTTACAACACGGAGGACTTCAAACTTGCTTCTTACAACACGGAGGACTTCAAACAAGATGAGTACACTTGTAGTTTAACAATGTGTGTTCTCAATAACACGAATTTGTCAATTATTGTACAACCTTCCTATAACCTTATCCTCAAATAGAATTTGTGTTTATGAAGATTTTGGAAGATGATATCGTATTTGAATCAAAAGAATAATATTTAATTATAGGATTCAAGAACAATATTGTGAAGAATATGAGCATTTGAATACTTGAGAGTTCAAGAATAGAATCAATAGTATAAAGATTTAGATAAAAAGAATTGGTATCTTGAATTGATGATTTCAAGATGTTTATATAGGAGATAAACAGTTGTAACCATTAGTAAAGAGTTACAAACAATGGATATGATCATTGGTGAAAAGGAAAAGAAGCAACTCTTGAAGAAATGGAAGTGACTATTCGAATAGTTGCTTCTGTTTAAAAATGGTCGACATGTAAAAAGTCACCAGTAGACAGGAATTTGAAAATATATATACGTTATATATATGTGTGCATGTTCATAGGGTTTTCTGGGCAGAATCCGTTGACCGCTGGTATTTGATCGGTCGACCGGTTTTGACTAGAAAGCCATATGAATGTGCACATACACACACACACACACACACACACATATATATATATATTCCCAATATTGAGGGATATGATTATTTGAGGATAGATTTTAACATTAATAACACTACCAAATAAACAACCTTTTATATAAAATACCATATGAAGCTCTTCTTGTCATTTTCGAACCATTGATCATCTCTTTTTGTTGATAATGAATCATCTCTTTGTCAGTAATCAAAACATCATGAATTCCTTGGCTCAACATTCTCCTTCTTTTTGATTGATGACAACATAGCTCTTGGAACTTTAAGAATTCCCGGTTTATGGTTGTGGACCGGAGGACCTCGGTCCACTGTCTAGACCGCTATGTGCTCTTTTCCGTCGGAGCCTGGACCATTTGGGCTTTTTCTGTGACTTTTCAATTTCTCAAATATACATATTTCAGCAATGAAGATATGATATAACTTTATAAATTGTTTTGTGCATTTGTGTTATACTTTGAGGATAGATTTTAACATATTTCTAACACGACTCAAAGTATACATATACATATACATATATATATAAAACCTTATCTCTACGATATGATCTTCATTGCAACTTTATATGTTGGCATCGATCAAAATCTTGTTCTCAACATTCTCCCCCTTTTTGATTGATGACAACACCTTGGATTTTCTCCCTCTGAATATAAAGCTCCCCCTGAATTTCTACAGCATTTGTTAGCTCATAATATAAATAATCTTACCCTGTGATTCCTACGTTAACAAAGTTTAGTACACATATACTATTACCATGTTAAGCACATAGTTTTAAATGATAGTATTAATCATTGTTTCAAATCTCGCAAATATCGCCCGAGATCTCCTTCGAGATCTCGTTTTGGTTTCCTTCCGAAATGAAAAAACAAATATCACTCTAAATCTCCTTTCGAATATATCGCCCGAGATATTGCAATATCGAACGATATATCGACCGAGACGAAATACTAGAATATCGCCCGAGATCTTATTTTTTTGGTTAAAATTTAAATTTGTTCCTGAACTAGAACTATAATTAAAAAACTCAAATCTAGCCATAAAAATCTTTTGTTATTTTACATTTTGCATATTAAATGACTATATTGTATGTTCGTATATGTTTTACAATGCTTATGATTTTCATATTCATCTTTTTACATACATGTTACTTATGAAATTATTTATTTTTTAGTCTACTTATGCTGAATTTTTTTAATGTTTTGGATCTTTTTAGTGTTTCCTGTGCTACAATATTTCAGTTTTAAGCATATTACGATTTGGCATATAAATGATCTTTCACAAAATAAAGAATAACAAAGTTATTTTTCATTTTAAATTTAAGTTACAATGTTTTTAGCATCCATAAAAATCATTTTGTTAAAATATCATTTTTAACATACCATGTACCCCGAGATTGTTCCGATATGAACTTTTAGACCCGAGATGAAAATGCGAGACGAACTCCTGAGTTAGACTCGTCTCGTCCGAGATCTCCCCCGATACTAGACCGAGTCTATAAAATCTCCAAGACGAAACGCGACCATATCCGAGATTTAAAACCTCGGTATATGTAACATGAATTACATGTATCATCATGAGAGAAAATATTTGTCCCCCTTTGTCATCGATTAAAAGGAATTAATACCATAATAAACACAGTAATCGAGAGTAGCAGAGAATACAAATAATTATAGCACCTTTAGGAGATATTGAATCATGTGATTTTTTTGATGAGCCGAGTTTTCAAAGATATTTAGAGATACCAAATAACCTCCTCTTTTTTTGTGGTGTACCTGCAAAAAATATATGGCATTTATAGTTTTGGTACCCACTTGCTTTGTTTGGGTCCATGGGTTAGATGGAAGGTAACCATACTCAAGAGGGTTTAATGGAACCTTTAAAGATAAAATTTTCATTATTAACTACTGAATCAAAATAATCATCGATATATTTTTCTCTATTTTTCTAACTTACAGGAACCCAAATACTTAAGTAATATTCCTTTTTGTACTTCTATATTTATTATAAATATCGTTAGTCATAGAAGTATTTGAATTTCTATAATAATTGGGTCTTGGATGTACATTAGTACTAGTAGTGATATTCTTATTGTACATAAAAGCATATCTAGTACTATTTCTATGATTAGTTTCTTGTTTCTTATATCCCAAACCTTGTTTATTTGAAGCAGATTGTGAAATTTCAATGATTTTTGTCAAATTTTCTCGACTTTTATTGAATTAGAAACATTTTGAGTAATATTATCTGACTTGGTTTGTAAACTAGCTTTTTCTAGGTCCAGAATTTTGACTTTTGCCTTAAGTTAATGATTTTCAGTTGTGAGAGTATTATTTTTTTTTCTTTTTGAGTTTCGATTTCTTGACTCAAAAGAGACAATTGAGAATCAGTATTAGATGATGATTCTTGAGATTTTTCAAGTTCTTCTTCTAATATTTTCTTTTCGTCTTTTAACATATCTCGTTCAAACTCTGCTCTGCTTAAATCTGCTTTGGCTTCTTTCCATTGTCGTTTCATATTTTTAAATTTAACTATCAATTCAGCATTAATATCAAAAACTTCATCAAATGTAGGAATTTGTACCTCATCTTTTGTTGCCATGAAACAAACATTTTGTAACAACCCGTATTTTAATAACATGTTAAGGTAAGAAATCGTGGTATAATTAAATTTTAAAACAAGAATCAAGGGAAACGGGTTGCGCCATTGCATTCGTCTCGAAATTCTTCTTGGAAACAAGTCCGAATTTTCGAAAATCGTAGTATGTATGAATGAGTTATGACCTCTAGAAGTTTCAAGAATTTTCGAAATCAAAAACAGCTCAGAAATTCGAATTCAAATTCGAATTCAAGACCCAGAAGCGGGCTGGGCGGGAAAGTTCCCGCCCAGAGCCCAGGTCGACCAGGGGGTCGACCTGGCCAGACCAGGTCGACCATAGAGTCGACCTGGGGGTCGACCTGCCTCCCGAATCCACTTTTTGAACCAGATGTATCCTGATGTATTTGACCTCGTTTTCTGTCCAGATTCGTCTGCCTATTCCTATATAAACAGCCTCCTAGCCTCATTCTCTTTACACCATTCTTCTTTAACCTTATGCTACTCAAACTCTTGATGATCATGGCTTCTTCTTCTTCCTCTAAATTAAATTAAGATAAATTAAAATACAACACAAAGACTATTTCTTGAAGACTACGGCTAGGAATTGCATATTGGAGATTTGCTTCTGCGATCAAATCAGAATTCATCGATTCAACAAATCGATGACTAGTTTCTAGATTCAACTTCTGCATCTCAATTTCTTAGACCATGATCTATAAGTTCTATTTACTTTGAGATTTAAACTTGTTAAATTTAATATGGACATGGAATGAAATGAAATTGGACCTAAGCTTGATTATCTATTTAGATCTGTTCTTGTCTCTTCTTGAATCTATGATTTTGGGTTATTTCTTATCGATTGAATCATGCCCATTCATGTTGTTGGACCTAGTTTATTATTCAAACGCTAGATTGTAACATAAATTCTTGGATCTTGACTTGTGGGAATATTTCTATTTGGGGCCTATTCATGTTATAAATTGGAATTGGGCCTATGTATGATAATTGATTCACATCTATTCTTGTTTCCATCTTGGATCTTGACATTTGGGAATATTGCTATGAAACTAATTTGGGCCTATTCATGTTGTAAATCAAATTATTTCATGATTATAACCTTAATATGCCTATGACTGTGGACATAAGATTTTGCCTATGCCTATGACTATGACGATGAACATAAGACTATGCCTATGCCTATGACGGTGAACATAAGACTGTTGCCTATGACTATTTGCCTAGAACTATTTTGGATAATTATCCATGACTATTGTGATTAGTCGCTTATGATTCATAACTATGAGGTTTCTACCTATGACTACTGGGGTTAATTGCCTAAGCCTATTATAGTTGATTGTTCATGCCCATAACACTATAGTTGAAAACCATGTTGTACACCGAATTGGCATTTTGTTGGATCGTATACCTAGGGTGTGACTAGCTTAGTTTATTCGCTATTATGTACACCAAAACCATTGGATCCATTATCCTTGTATTTGGCTTACTTTTGCATGCCTATTCTTTTATGTTAGCGTTTACCATAACTATCGCCTTATCTTGCTAGATTTGAATTCCTATATGCCAGTGATGTTGTAACCAATTATCTCAAGTTATGTCATGCTAGTCTTGTAACCCCTTTTATCGCTTTATGCTCGTCCCTTTTGCCTATCATAGTTTTGATGTTATTCCCTTTATTCTGAGATTTGGATTTATTTGTAGTATGGATCGATTCACGTTTACGTGCGATGGTAATACGATTTGGGTAGATTAGGCAAAACATGAATTAGATATGAACATGAATTATGAACTTGATAAAAGGCAAAACTTGAAACATGAATATTGTTATAACTTGAATCTGGATGTGAGCATGAAACTTGCCTTGAAAACTTGACACGAACTTGACATGAAACTTGAACATGGACATGACACTAGAATGAACATGAAAATGGCCAACTCGAGGTTGGGTTGAGTTTGCAGTGTAATTCTTCCCGGAACCGCCCGGCAAATCCAGTTACTGCAAACAATAGGATCCAATGTGGGTAGTTGGTCATATCGCACTTGAAAACCCGAGGCCAGACTGAGTTGTGGTGTAATTCTGCCCGGAACCGCCCAGCATATCCAGTGACCACAACAACAGGTCTGATGTGAGAGGTTGGGGTGCATTAATGAATTAATGCCACATGATAGGGTTAAGTCATGAACATGAAAGACAACACTTAACCAACTTGAAACATGATTGGTAGGGTTAGGTCATGAACCGCTTGAATATACTTAACCAATTTGACATGATGATTTGATAGGGTTAAGTCATGAACCGCTTGAATATACTTAACCAATTTGACACGATGATTTGATAGGGTTAAGTCATGAATCGCTTGAATATACTTAACCAATTTGACACGATGATTTGATAGGGTTAAGTCATGAACCGCTTGAATATACTTAACCAACTTGACACATGATTCGTAGGGCTAAGTCGTGAACTTGAACAACAACACTTAGCCAATTTGACATGACACGTAGGCGGGTTAAGTCACGAACTTGAATGAAAACACTTAACCAACTTGACATGCTAGACTGATGGGGTTAAGTCTCGAATTTAAATGACAACACTTAACCTACTGGACGGAAACCCTAGTTACGCGGTCCTTTTCAGCAGTAACCCTCTAGATGTATCACGGTTCCCTGGAACTAAGCAGGGTGGGGCATGATTACTGGGCTGATTGTAAGCGACCAGAACGACGGCTGAGTTGGTGCGCCATTGTAGGTTCAGGCAGACTATGGTCATGCACGTAGTCCGGAGTTGAAAAAGCAGGCATTGGGCACCAGTAGGTTTACACTGTGCGTGCTTGATTCGTGTTGGTGGTTGGCACCCTATGGCTTGATACACCCTATGGTGGACCTAGCACAGATGACTACATTTCGTGATTGGGCCGTATGACATAGACACATGACGAGCTAGAACTTGTAGGGAGCCGATAGATTAATAGATCGTTTCGTGGGACCAAGTAATGGGTCATTTCATGATATTGGGCAAGGGATCATTTCATAGTTAATACATGACACAGGTTGGATTATGAGTACAGGTGGTAAAGGCCCATTTCTGTTTCTGTTTCTGTTTCTGTTAGGGAGGTAAAAGCCCATTACTATTTCTGTAAAGATCACCCTGTTTCTGTTTCCGTTTCTGTATGGACATTAGGATAACACCTAATTTTGTTATACTAGTACTGGTGCAGAGAATGTTAAACATGCGATGCTATACGTAGTTTATCCGGTTAGCATAGTTTATCTTGTTACCATAGTTCATCTGGTTAGCATAGTTTATCTTGTTACCGTAGTTTATCTGGTTAGCATAGTTTATCTTGTTACCATAGATTATCTGGTTAGCATAGTTTATCTTGTTATCGTAGTTTATCTATTTAGCATAGTTTATCTTGTTATCTTAGTCTAACTTGCCTATCTTGTCATCATCCTTATGTTTACTTTCAGTTTATACATGTCATGTTATCTTTACTTGTTTCTATGCTGAAAGTCACTAGGACTTACCAGTCTTTATGACTGACCCATTTTCTTTCGCCTCTTTTTCTTTCGTTTCCCCCCCAGGTGCTCAGGGAGGAAACACTACTACTTAGTTTGGACTTCTTTCTGCTTCAAGATCATCATATATGGCTTGGACCTTTCTTGGCTATGGCTGCTTTACTGTTTTACTTGGGGAATGATTTATGAATATAGTTTTATGCTTCTTTACTATTGCAAGACAGATTTCGATGTAATGGATTTAATGGCATTTTGATGTAAAAGGATTTAGACCTTTCTAGATTTTAAAGAAATGAAAATTTGGTTCGTCTTCCTCTGTTTTATATGTTCTGTCTTGTAATATTTCTGTGTATCTTTACCTAGATAATGCTCCACCAAAGCTAGTGCATTCTCTTTGTGAGTGACCCTAGCGGAGGTGGGGTGTTACACATTTTCTTGTTCATCTTCTGAATCACTTTCACTATCTGATGAAGATGAGTCTGAATCATCCCATGTGACTGAGAAAGCTCATTCCTTTGATTTGTCCTTCTTGTATTTGAACTTCTCATTTTTCGACTTCTTCTTTTGCTCTGGACAATCTTTGTGCATGTGCCCCTTTTTATGGCAGTTGAAACATTCTATAGCTGATGATGATGGTTTATTTGATCCAGATTTTCTTTTATTATATTGACTAGCTTTTCGTTGTTTCAGGAATTTTTTGAAACCTTTTTCCATAAAAGCTAAGTCTTCATCTTCAGATTCTGATTCATCTTCATCTTTTCCTACATGAAATGCTACATTTTTCTTTTCTTCTTTCTGTTCCTATCTAGCCTGCAAATTTTCTTCATAGGACATTAGATTTCCTATCAATTCATCTGGCTTCATGACAGAAAGGTCATTAGGTTCTTCAATTGCTAATACTTTTCTTTGACATTCACTACTCAGAGAATGTAGGACTGTCGAGACTACATCAAAATCTGAATATTTTTGTCCTATACCAATAAGTGCATGATGAATAGTTTGAAACCGTGAATACATATCATTGATTGTTTCATTCGGCTTCATTTTGAAATTTCGGAACTAACTTTTCAGCATGGCTATTTTGGCTTGTATAACCTTGTTAGTACCTTCATGTGTGGTTTTTAGCATTTGCCAAATTTGATATGCGGTGGTACAAACACTAACACGGTTATATTCGTTTTGATCTAATGCACAAAACAACATATTTATTGCTTTTGCATTTACGGCTGCTGCCGTTTTCTCAGCCGGTGTCCATTCTGTATAATTAGTTGTTGGATTCACTATTTCTTTTTGGGTAGCATTCTAAGCATCATAGCTATTTGATTGCATAAAAATGACATACGTGTTGCCCAATAGCTATAGTTTAGACCATTGAAGAATGGAGGTCTTTGTGTCGATTGACCTTCTGTGTAAGTGGTGTTTTGAGTGCTAGTATTTGCGTTATTTGCCATATTACAAGAATATATCAAATAACTGTGTTACGGTTATAAGATAACCTTGCTCTGATACCAGATGAAAGTGTGCGTGTGTACTTGTCAAGTATACTACACTCACAAGGATTGTGCAATATGACGAACAATATTCAAGTATGAAGCACTAGCTAATCACATAACTATATAATAGTAAATGCAGTAAAAATAGGAAAAATCACACCAGAGATTTTTATACTAGTTTAAGCACCGTCCTACGTCTAGCCCCATACTTCTATCTGGATTTTCACTAACAACAACCTCACTTCACTCGGAGGAACAGGTTTACAACACCCGAGCAGCCGAACGGTAATTTCACGCCTCTGTCAACACGAGGACTTCCTAACTTGCCTCTTACAACACGGAGGACTTCAAACTTGCCTTCTACAATATGAAGGACTTCAAACAAGATGAGTAGACTTGTAGTTTGACAATGTGTGTTCTCAATAACACGAATTTTTCAATTCCTGTACAACCTTCCTATAGTCTTATCCTCAAATAGAATTTGTGTTTATGAAAATTTTGGAAGACGATATCGTATTTGAATCAAAAGAATAATATATAAATTCTAGGATTCAAGAACGAAATTGTGAAGAATATGAGCGTTTGAATACTTGAGAGTTCAAAAATAGAATCAATAGTATAGAGATTTAGATAGAAAGAATTGGTATCTTGAATTGATGATTTCAAGATGGTTATATAGGAGATAAATAGTTGTAACCATTAGTAAAGAGTTACAAACAACGGATATGATCATTGGTGAAAAGAAAAAGAAGCAACTCTTGAAGAAATGGAAGTGACTATTCGAATAGTTGCTTCTTTTTAAAAACAGTCGATAGGTAAAAAATCACCAGTAGATAGGAATTTGAAAATATATATACGTTATATATATGTGTGCATGTTCATAGGATTTTCTGGGCAGAATCAGTTGACCGCTGATATTTGACCGTTCGACCGGTTTTGACCAAAAAGCCATATGAATGTGCACACACACACACACACACACACACACACATATATATATATATATATATATTCCCAATACTGAGGGATGTGATTATTTGAGGATAGATTTTAACGTTAATAACACTACCAAATAAACAACGTTTTATATAAAATACCATATGAAGCTCTTCTTGTCTTTTGCGAACCATTGATCATCTCTTTTTGTCGATAATGAATCATCTCTTTGTCAGTAATCAAAACTTCATGAATTCCTTGACTCAACAAAAAGAAACTCTAAGCATGACACCCGACATTGCTTCATCTTACTTCTCTTCCAATCCTTCCTTATCTTGATGGTAAATTTCCCACGTCTCTCTGGCTTTGCGTTAGAAGGACTAGTGCCGGTAGGAATAACACGAAAATGCCCGGGTCTGCTGGTAACCGTCACCTCATCCATCGCACTCTTTGATTTCTTATGAGCCGCATGTTTGCTGCATGTTTGATGCTTCCTATGGAATGTAAAAGCGCAAATTTATTATAAATTACTGCAAGTGCACAGGTGTGTAGTATGCAGGTCGACACAGGAAAGAAAATTAAATTTTATTATTTTTATATTTCATGGGCGAGTTAGATGAATTTAGACGAATTTGGAGGGTTTGATTGAAAACAATAAGAATTGAAATTGCAGAATAAAAATAACAAACAAAAATAAAATTTGGCTTACCGTTGAATCTAATCATATGCTCAATCGCTAATGAAAATTAAAATTACAAAGGCAACTTGTGCTCTAACAAATCTATTTATACAGATGCCACAAGTTGCTTGAAAAATAAAATTGCAGAATAGAAATAAACAAAAAGGAAAGTAAAATTAGGATTACCATTGAATCCAATCGGACGGTCTTAATGAGTAAAGTTAATTGCAATACTAAATTGTGCTCTACCAAATCTAATTGAATAGATGTCACAAATTCACTAGACCTAAGAGGAGTATAGAGAAGAAAAGAATGAACTCTAAATTCTTCGATGAAGTTTACAATGAGAATACAAGGGTATTTATAGGATAGATAACAAACCTAAACCCTAATACAATCACGAATGGGCCTTAGTTAAATCTAGTAAACTTGGGCCTTCCTCTTTTCCTTTTTCTTCCTTAACAATTCTTCTTTGGTTTGTGATATGGATCTTCTTTCTACAAATTATTTTCTTGTCAAAGAGCAACATGATGTAAGATCTTCATCTGCAAGATTTCATAATCATATGTATATACACAACATTTTAATCTTCATTTTTATTTTTTCTGACTACATGTGGCTTAGTCGGCATATCTTTAAAAAGTGACAAAATAATACCCAAGTAAAATTTATTTACATACAAGAGATAAGATATAAGAGAATAAAATAAACACATTTCTATGTCAATAAAATACCCCCACACTTATCTTTTTACTCGTCCTCGAGTAAAAGAAAAATGAAAATCTAAATTAGATAGGTCACACTTTCGTAGGAAACACGATTGCATTGAGCGTATGCAACAAGCCATTAAACCTCTAAGTGTCCCTAGTAGGACGAGTGGTGTCTCATGAGGGTTTTCAACGAATACTACCCACGAAGTCCGAATGAAGTATGCTATGATTCTAATGTAACCACATGATTGCAACAGACATATGCAAATGAAAACAAAAATGAAAACATGACTTGTTTTAGAAAAGTTGCAACATAGCAGTATACAATTTGAAATTAGTTTATAGAATTTTATATTTCTCAACCCATCATAAATTTTCAACATAATTCAAGCTTTCAAATGTTAAATTCTGTTTTGGCTAGTTGGTTCTGTTGATAACATAGTGCAGCCATGAAATAAATTCTTAGTTTGCTTGTCACAATTTGCAAAGTGGTATTCTCATTTTCTTGTGTATAACTAGTCAAAACAATAAGGTCAAGAAGTGTTCGGGCATCATTGCTTATTCTCTATCTTTATAAAAATTTAAAATTTACAATTAATTGAACACCTAACTTAAAGACCAAGGTATACCATACACCATGCATTGCCTCGCGGACTGACGTCAGAGTTTGGGACAGAGTTTGGCAAATTAATGTAGATCGACGCTGACTTTGTCAACAAAATGTCAGTAATCCTTAGGTCTCCAACTCATAAAATGAGACCAAGATATATCCCCCATGCACTGCCTCGTAGACTGACATGAGAGTTGGGACAGAGCTTGGCAGGTTTGCACATCAACGCTAGATTTACAAGTAATGTTGGATACCCTCGGATTACTATTATTTTTGAATGTAAGAAGAAGAAATAATTACACGATTTTCGCTTAACACAACTTAGTTTTAAAGATTCAAAAAGCAAATATAAGTCCAAGTCCTCCACTCATTAAACAAAGACTACAATTTAGTATAGACTTCATGATTATCACCTAAGAATCTCCCTTTGTACCTGTTACACAATTATCGCTTGTAATTCAACTTTTCATTATATTTCTTATTCAATCTTAGTTGAGAAAAAAATACTATCAATTGATCGAAAAAATTGTTAACTTGCTTCGTTGTACCGATCTAAAATGAGACGTATTTCAAAAAAAAAAAACTAAAAAATTTGGCATGTTACTATAGTTTAAAATGCATGATTGTCCTATCTAAATGCATGAAAATGAAAAGAAGGAAAGTTAAAGAAAAAAATGATTAGAATGCAGACTCCCCCTCCCCACACTTTGACAAAATAGTGTCCACACTATAAATACATTTTCTAAATTTGAAAGATAGTACCCAAAGGTGGATGAGATGCAAAATGATTTGTAAAATTAAATGAAGTTTAACAACTATGTGTGTGTGCCAAGTATAAGAAAAAATAAATTTATGATGGTGGTGAATGTTTGGTGGAAAACAATGTGTGTGCCAAGTATAAGAAAAAATAAATTTATGATGGTGGTGAATGTTTGGTGGAAAACAATATTTCCTTTTCCCCCTACACTTGCCTTTATCGAAAATGATGCATGATGATTTCTTATTTGATTTGCGAGGTACAATAGAAATACAAGTGAATTTTGAAATCAAAATCTTCCCCATGCAAATTTTTTCATGACAATGATTTTTTCCATTCAGATGAATATTACCATAATCACATAAATTTGAGTGTTTTACCACTATTTCTTTTGATGATATGGAATTAAGATTATCTTTGAGATGTTTCATATATTCATTCTCGTCATTTAAAAGTTTAAGTTCGTCTTCAAAAAGTTCATCAAAAGATATTGTAGACATGTCTATTAAGGTAAAGTAAGCTTTTTGAAGAGCTAAATTTGATGTGTCATCCACAACGGTTTCTATCATGTCGATTTACCTTATTTCAGAGTCTTGGTCAAGTGCCAAAAAGAAAAATCGAAGCCAAAGAGTCAACAAATCACCAAAGAAAAATGGTTCAGCCCAACGCCTCAAGACTCACGCACTTAAAATCCCTTTTTAGCAACAAAAATAAAAACAATGGGAAAGGAGAAAAATCTTTAAAAATAATAAAATGACTCAACTAAAAAACAAGCAAAATTAACTAAGCTAAGGAAAAAAAACTAAAGAAATGAAGAGAAAAAAAACTAACTAGACTTAAACTACAAGGCTCTTGCACTCACACAATAGAAAATAAATGAGATAAATCAGATTATAGAATTAATTTTTGTTCAAACTCAAATAATCTAGCTAGTAAACAATAACACTCCCACTCAAACTAAACAAACACGTCCCTTTAAAACCACCAAATTAAAAGACACAACTAAACATGACATTCCGAGCGATGTCAATATACCACAATACCCATAAGATAACAAAGAAAAAATCAACATGCCTCCACAAAGTTTCTCAGAAACCAAAAATCATTTTCGAGTCCCTTTTTCTCACTAGTAAAAACCAAACAGGTCTCGAAACAATTAATAAATCACGCCGCTATTTTTTTAGAAAATCAAAACTGAGTCCAACGAAATCGAATCAGATAGGGGTATTTGATTTCGGGTTTTTGAATCAGTTTTCAAGGGTTCAGACTTGGGTTATTTACAGATTTTGGTGTTTTTCGAATTAGGGTTTGTGGAAGAGGTTGTTTGAGGTTTGAAGGTAGTAGAGGGATTAGTATCGCGTTGTTGATTCGTGGTTGAGGATTTGAATTATGGCTTTGGATGCTGTTGGAAGATCAGTTCTGTAGTGGTGGTTGGAATAAATAACTTGGCCGGGGGATGATGTTGATGATCGGAACTGGATTTGTGGTAATGGGTAATTGCGTTGTTAGTGGTAAACTGCTGCGAGATGTATTGGGTTTTGGCACCCAAGAAATTTTTTTCGAACTCTGGTACGGTTTTGATTTATGGATGCGTGATGGCGAGGAGATGTGTGCACTAATTGGTTGGTGTTGATTAGTTTGTGCATGGATTTTTGAGATGCCTTGAACTTGGTACATGTGATATTGGGTTTTTGGATGATCCTGGTGATTGGGAGGTGTTTAATGGTCATTATGAAAGATCGGATCTAGGAGGTAGAAGGGTTGTTTGGTGAGGGGTATTCTATGCAGTTTTGAACGTGGATGATTGAATATGAAGGGGTAGACAGAGGCTATGTCTTGAGGATGTTGTAAACGAGGTTGAAGTGTATTAGCAGAGCAACTCAAGCTTGAGGATATAAATAAATGGAGTAATAGTTGATGACAGGGGGATCGCTTGGTTGTGGTAGACGGTATGTGGTGATGTAAGTAGTGATATTGTGTGGAGTTGACAGGGGGATGATGATGATTTGGGATTGGTGAAGATGATGGTTGAGGAGATGGTAGTGAATACGGTTTAAAGGATGTGGAGACGAATTTTATGGCAGGCGGCAGAACAAAATAAGGAAAGGAAGAAGAAAAGAAGAAGAAAAAATCACTAGGAAATTTTGGTTTTTTTTCCTGTAAATTTGTAAAAACAGAAAAGAAGTCAAATGTATTGAAAACAGGAGGGGACTAAAGAAAGGAAAGAAATAAATGCGAAAAAAAGGAAAGAAATTGAAAGAATAGGTGGCTAGAATTTTTTTTCTCTTGTTTAGAAGACTACACTATCATTGAATAATACCAAATCAAACTAATCAAGAATTTTTTCTTTGTATACAAGAAAACAAATGGAAAAAAATTATAAAAAAAAACTAATACGAATCGGAAATTAGATAAATAATAAAACTTAATTATTTCCTCCTCGACAATGGCAGTAAAAACTTGTTTGACGCTTGGAATAGAAAAGCGCAAATTTATTATAAATTATTGCCAGCGCACAGGTGTGTAGTATGCAGGTCGAACACAGGGAGGTAAATTAAATTTTATTATTTATATATTTGTTGGGCGAGTTAGACGAATTTGGAGGATTTGATTGAAAACAATAAAAATTGAAATTGCCAAATAAAAATAATAATAAACAGAAATAAAATTAGGATTACCGTTGAATATAATCAAACGGTCAATCACTAATGAAAATTAAAATTGTAAAGGCAACTTGTACTCTACCAAATCTAATTGAATAGAAGGCACAAGTTGCTTGAAAAATAAAATTGAAGAACAAAAATTAACAAACAGCAAAGTAAAATTAGGATTATTGTTGAATCTAATCAGACGGTCAATCACTAATGAGAAAAGTAAATTGCAATAGTAAATTGTGCTTTGCCAAATCTAACTGAATAGATGTATAAACCAAAGAGGAGTTTAGAAAAGAAAAAAATTCTTGGATGAAGTTTACAATGAGAATACAAGGGTATGTATAGAATAGATAACCAACCTAAACCCTAATACTATCACAAATGGACCTTAGTTAAATCTGGTAAACTTCGGCCTTTCCTCTTTTCCTCTTGCTTCCTTGACATTTCTTCTTTGATTTGTGATATAGATCTTCTTTCTACCAATTATTTTCTTGTCCAAAGAGCAACTTGATGTAAGATCTTCATCTGCTATTCTTCATATGTATATACACAACATTTTGATCTTTATTTTCTATTTTTTCTGACTACATGTGGCTTGTGGCTAAGTTGGCATATCTGTAAAAGTGACAAAATAATACCCAAGTAATATTTATTTATATACAAAAGATAAGATATAAGAGCATAAAACAAACACATTTTAATGTTAATCACTACACTAGGATAAACCTTTAGACTTACCCTTATCTTTGGACATGGGATCCTTCCCCTTAGTGGCAATGTCGTTTTCTTATACCTCCTCCTTCAACATCAAATCTTCTAGCTCAATGCTTACCATATCCCATCCTGAGTCATCGCTAGGTCATCCAGATCTTGAAAAGCTTCGATTGTTCTGAATATGGACTTGGTTGGAAGTGGAGGCTGGACCGGAGCTGGAACTATAAAAACTAGAGTAGAGGAAGTGAAGATCGCTTTAGTCCTTGTAACACTAGAGGAAGGAGGAAGTGTGTTCGAGAACTCCGATCCTACATCATGAGTAAAGTGAGCAAGTAAATCATCAATTTTTTTAGAAGAAAACATGAAGCCTTAGAGTTCGAGAAAGGAGAAAATATTAACTTGAGGAATCCATTTGAATACGAAAGTTAATCTCAAACTTTTTCTCATTATTAACATTAGCTTCATCGCTCGAGCGCATCATCGCGGGGAAAACAATAGTTGGAATTGAAGTTTAGATTGGGATGACGATTAGGGCAATAGAGAAATAAATGACATCACCAGAAGTATAGACAATACTAGAAGGGGCCTCAGAACTTGAACTTGTTTGATCATGTAAAGCTTGACCTGAGTACACTACTCCGATTAAGAATTGTTGCTCCCTCTCGAGCTTGATATCTTCTTTTCCTATGGCAAAGGAAGTTTGGGACTCTTCATCAAAGTAGTACAAAATCAGCACTTCCTCTCCATAACCTCCATCGGTATAGTTGAGCTTGTTAATTCTAAATATCATGCAAGTTAAAAGTAACCAGCCTGCCACTTCTCTATATCTCTTTTCTCGGCTTTAATGTTCTACAAGGCAACATCTTTATCAGTCATTTTCAAATCCAAATCAATTCTAACTCCCATCAGAAAAAAAATCAGGAAGTTTTTTGAACATATTCGAAAGGTCAGCCTGTAGCTTGTAAGACTCCCAATATAGGATTTAGTACATATCAAGAGAAGGATTGGCGATAGTACTAGAATTCGAGGCAGAAGAACTAGAATTCGAGGCAGAAGAACTAGTAGAAACATGAATTTCAAGCTTGGGATTCGCCAAAACTTTGGTATACTCATATAAACTTTGATCCACTTTGAGACGTTTAGACGACTCTTTCTCTTCAATAACCTTCTTCTCATATGGCCCCTATCTCTTTTCCTGTAATGACCCTTATTTTAACGATATTTTATATAATATTGATTGTTGATTATTCGATTAACGGTTCCAAAAGGTGATTTCTCACAAACGATCGAATCGGGACTCAAGAATAGTTCTCTTATGTTCGTACGGTTTGTTACGTTAATAAAAATATAAGGATCACTATATTTCGAGATCGAGAGATTTTAAGGTAAAAAACTGTCTCGAAATACGCATAAAATATCGTTATGGGCTACTATCTCAGATTTCAACGCAACTTATACCATCGAAATCGTATCGTTGTCTTGATGCACACCAACGAGTTTCATGGCATTTGGGTGGACTGCTTGATTGTGATGAATCAAAACGTACATCGATTTCTAGTAGAGAATTGAATGGGTTAAATAATAATAAAGCCTAATTATCTAAACCCTGATATTTTGTTGGTCGAGCATTGTTGTGTTCTACAGTACCTCCTTTCCTCTTGATGTTTTTATGCCGCCTCCTCCTAAAAATCAGATCTCTTGATCCATTCATCCTAAAATCACGAGATATATGTAACACCCTGAATTTTCTATGAATATTAAATTAACAAATTTAAGAATATTTAATTTTTAAAGTGAGAATTAAGGGAAACAGGTTACGTCATTGCGTTCGTCTCGGAATTCTGCTTGAGATAGAGTCCGAGTTTGCATGAATTGGACTCCGTATGAAGAAGATATGGCCTTCCGAAGTTTCAGAATTTAGAACAGCTCAGGTTCAGAAAATTTGAAATTAAAATTCAAGCAGGGGAGCAGGCTGGGCGGGAATTCTCCCGCCCAAGGGCCAGGTCGACCAGGGTGTCGACCTACCCACCCCCGGGCTGATATGAAAGATGACGATATTTTGACTCACTGCTGAGTCATTAGGGCTGAGGTGTTATTCCATCTTGACTGGATGGTCTTGATTGCTTCTAGGGTTAATCTGACAGCTCTAAATTAATTAAAATTCTATATAAGCAACCTAACTCTCAACCTAAAATCACACTAATTCATACCAAGGGCCGCCATGCCGTCAATGGAGAACCTAGAGTAGCCGCCGTTCTCTTTCAACTCAAAAACAAGATAGAGGCAATAATCAAAATCAAATCTAATCTAATCTTAATTAAACAATTAGTCTACATCAAAGGCGAGCAATTCAGTTTCATAATATAGATCCCAAAAAAACAAGATTGTTCTTTTGTTTGTGAGTATAATTTCTTTCACAAGTTAATTAATTAACTTAATTGTGATAAGATATAATTGGGATTATGAGAATATGACTTTGAATCATGTGATGTTATGGTTGACAGTTTTGTTATTGTGGGTCTATTTCATATATTGAATTGTACATGTTTAACTTGATTCATCTTATGCAAGTTTGGGATGTTAAATCATATGTATATGAATCTTATGCAAGTTTGGGATGTTAAATCATATGCTAGTTTTTGAATCTTATGCAAGTCTGTAGGTGGATTATACAAAAGTTCATATGTGAATCATGTAGATATATATGCTAGTTTATATGCAAACATGTGATATTAATTTACATGTTTAGATCCATATGCAAGTTCACATCTTTGTGTTTAGATCTATATTTAGATCCATGGAAGTACATAGTTATGCAAATTTATGTTCTATATGCCCATTGCCTATGCTAGTTTTGTATGTGAATCATATGCTAGTTTGAATGAAATTCATATGCAAGTTATAGGAAAACCATATCCATGTATGCAAGTTCATGATTACATGTTTATATCTATATTTAGATCCATGATAGTTTATGCAAATTTATGTATATCCATTGCCTATGCAAGTTATTAGCTATGCAAACTTATGTCATGATTCTTAGATCTATTTTATGTGTTATGCAAGTTGTGATGTTATTTTTCTTTTTATAAGTTAGACTATTTGCGAGTCTAACATATGTCATATTAAAACGTACGAATAGCGTGGGGACAATGGGAAAATGTTAAATATACATAATTGTGAATTGGCATAAAATGGCCTTAAAGGCATATAATCAATTTGAGACATTAATTGGTATAAATTTATATACCTGAAATTATGGACATAATTTAGGTGACAATTATGGACATAAATTAATTTGGAATTTATTGACATATTTGAATAGGATATTAATCCAATTTGGGGTTAAATAATTATGTGTAATAATTAACTGCCTAAGGCACGAGTTTAGACTCGTTTGTGGTATAAGACTGCTAGGATCCGCTCGGCAAATCCAGCAACCAAAAACGGTAATCTAATGTGAGAGGTCAAAGGCACAAATTAAATGCGTAACAATTGTAAATACATGAGGTTAGGCTCGTTTGCGGTATAAGACTGCCTGGACCCGTCCAGTAAATTCGGCAACCGCAAACGGTAGTCTAATGTGGGAGGTCTTTACAAGGTTACGGTTTTAACGAATTAAGTAACACTTAACCAGATAAACATGTGGTGGGACATGGGGGGTTGAGTGGGTGGCCTGGGTGGCATGTGAAATATGATTAGAAACACTTAACCAAGTTGAAAACATGTAAGAAGACATGAATAAGAAGGGGTTAAGTGGGAAGTTCTAGTGGGGAACAAGCATAGGTGGAAAGCTTGTGCCAAACATGGGGACCCTTTTCAAACCAGTAACCCATTAAGTATCTTTGTGAGCTTGAGTTAGATCGAGGACGGGACACGCTTACTGGGTTTGATTGTAAGGGGTCAAAATTGGTTAGCGGTGGCAACGCATGTCCAACGGGGTCATGTGCGTGCGTGGGCCCAAGCTGGTAGGTAAGATGTTGTTGCATCATGTAGATATAAGTCATGCATCTTTAGTGGTATCGGGTTGCCACTTTGGGGAGTGATACACCCCACTGTGGGACCAGCACGAGTATCTATGAGTTAGGGAGCGGATCGCATATGGGTACAACTAGTGGAGATAGGGGCAGGTGACACCTATGAAGGCAACTAGGGGTACACGAAACTACCATTTTCATTATTAAGTTCTATAGGCGGGATCAACTTTTAGGGTGACTAGTAATGGTGCAGTATAGTATTATCCTATAGCGATTAGGAACGAGATTAACGCCAGAATATTCCTATTGTTTTCTTCTTCATGCCCACTTGTTTCACGGTCATACCTTGTTTTACCAGTTTATGCCTTATACTAATTACTTTAATAATTATATTGTTAAAATTATTATACTCGCCAGACTTTATGTCTGACCCCCTTGTTTTCGCCTCTTTTCTTCCTTTCCCCCCAGGTTTTCAGGGTGGGACTAGTTCTAGTAAAGCTTTATCTTGGATCTCTTTCTCTCTCTTTTGGAAGTGCTTGGATTGCTGAAAGTATAGTTCAGCTCATCTCTTTTTTGGCTACTTGTGTTGGGGTTATGCTTTTTTACTTTATGTACTTAGAAAACAATTTGTCAAGATGTATATTAAGTGTACTTGGTTTTACTGTTGGTTTATGAAGTTGTTGTAATCAAACTGTTTCTCCGCTGCAATAAAAGTTGTTCTAAAATTTTCAAGTACCAGTATATGTATCCGTCTTGTTTTATTCTATTCTATACACTAATAATGCTCCATGAAAGTTAATGCATTCCCTTTGAGAGTGACATTAATGGACGTGGGGTGTTACACGTGGTTTCAGAGCCAATACCCAGCCGGAATTGTGGCTCTTGCATGGACCACAGCGCCTGGGTGAGGTATTTGTGAGCCAATGGGGACGTTGGGCTCTGTAGGAGGGGAGAATGTAACATCCCTAAGTCCCACATCGTGGAAGCCTGTGTGAAGTGGGTACTTATATAGTAGAGCCCATCACTTACTAACGCCGAGGCCTTTTGAGGAACAAAACCCCACACCTATACGGTGGCTAAGTTGGGGACAATATCTTGCATCAAAACATCGTGGAAGCTTCGATACCACTATAGCAGTCCACACCTCTATTCACGCAAGATATTGTCTCCAACTTAGCCACTTTATAAGTGTGGGGTTTTGTTCCTCAAAAGGCCTCGGCGTTAGTAAGTGATGGGCTCTACTATATAAGTACCCACTTCACACAAGCTTCCACAATGTGGGACTTAGGGGTGTTACAATACACGTCATTGAACTCGTATGATGATTCTCTACCTTCCTATATGAATTTCATTGTATGCTGTCACCATCGAAGTCCCCTTGCCAGGTTAGGGTTGGGATTCACCTTGGTTATACGTGGATTTGGGTGATTTCGAGAACACCATCGAGTCTAGTGTCGCGAGTGCTTGTCCAGTGAAGTTTCAAGTGTTTCAGTTGGCTCTTGATGAGTGCAACATTTATGCCAAGTAGGTTTCTATAGGCAACTTCCTAATGCCGCTTTTTGCTGAAGGGCACCGGGGCTTGGGACATTGTTATCAACATGTAGGGGCATCGATCAAGGAATGTGACAGTGGAATCGATTTTAGTTTTTGTTGTGAGATGCTCCATGTCACTAGGAATTGGTGCACGATTTTGATGGGTAGTTGCTTGCGTATTACAGGCTTAGGGAAGAAAGGGTTTGACCTAATGAGGAAATTAACCCAATTTAATCACACGTTTAATTATCGAATTGAATTAAAAAATCCGAAAACTTATATCTTTTATAACTTTCTCGTTTTCCCTATTGACTTGTATTGACGAGCTCTACATTTTAGAGCATGTTTGGGCTGATTTGGCTAAGGTGAGTGATATTTTCTCCCATGGAATGTAATTATTCGTAAAGTATAATTTTGTCGTTATAAACTAATTTATAATTATAAAACGTTATATCTAGGATAACCAGACCTAGTAAATAAAAATATTAGAAAGTGATTTGAATAGTATTGAACATTATACCTAGTTGCACGCTATTTACCCGATTGCGCGCTATTGTGCACTATTTTGACTATATTGCTAGATATTGGCTATGTATTATCTAGCTTATTGAAACCATTTTGGATGCTTCTATTCTAGTTTAGGAATTTGTTTGCCTATTGGTTGTATGATTGAATTGTTTGTTTTGTGTAGATTAAAACGCCATTTGTTGGCAACCTGATATTTGGAAATATTTCATTTGCAAGAGTTTGGGGTGTTTATCGATCGAATAAAAATGTTGGTGTATATCAATTGAACTTATAAGCATGGTAGACTTGAATGGGCGAGATATATTTTCGATGAAGCTTCAAAGTGCGTGGATGGATTCGACGACAGAGCAACATTGGAGTTCGACATCAAATTAGAAGTCTTAGATGGAGCAACGAAGTCAAAAGAGAGAGTAAGCATGCTTGACTCTATATAGGTGCTGAGCCTGGGTCGAATAAGGCTCGGATCAACTAAGTCAATGTGAGCATAGTGGTAAGACATGTCGACAAGGTCGACCTGTGAAGGGTAATCAAGCAGGGTCGACTAAGTCGATCTGGACAAGTTCGACCTAGATTTAGGTTAACCTAGAGTCGGGCCGACCCAGGAATGGGCCGATCCGAGAAGAGGCAAATGTGACGGGGATCTCAGGAGCATGATTTCTTCATGATAGTATTTCTTCTTGGCGAGGAGCTGGATTTCGCGATGAATGACGGGCGTTTCCCTTGGTTGTGTATTTTACCAATTTTTGTTAAATACATGATTTGAGTAGTCATTATCAATTGCAATAAAGTGGTCGATATCGATTACTATTGTTGTTGGCCATTGTGGCTTGTTTGACATTGACGACGATGTGATTAGGAGGAGTAAGATGTGATGATTCATTACCCGATGAGGGTGGTTCTGGGATGGGAAGCTAAGCAGTGATGACTTTGACGATGGATAGTGATACTCCGAGATGTATAAAAGACGACATTATGTCGTATTGAGGTGACTATTAAATAGAGAGATATGGGAGTCACCAGATGATATCTTATGACATACGACGACCATCGTGGATAGATCCCATATTGAGGCGACTTCAGCTGGAAGTCTTATGGACAGTCTAGAGATGAATTCTGCTGCGGAGAACGTGTGCGAAGGAGTTATCCATGTTCACAACTTTGGTGCGCTTTAGAGGGAAGGGCACAAGAGTGATTCGGTACCAGTTGTTGTATGGACTGATTCAGCCTGGATCCCAGAGCCATCTGCTGTATGGACTGGGTAGGACATTTGGGTAGAGCCTGTTACTATAGGGACTACTAAGGACCTCGAGAGATTTATTGGCCAAAGTATTGAGTATTGTATACTTCACGTACTAAGTGGGTGAATGTGAGGATGGTTGATGGATGCTATGGTTATTAACTTGTTTATTACTATTTAGTATGTGGACATCTATCACACCATTCCTATGTGTTGTTTATCACACTACAACATGTATCGATTGTTATGTGCTAACTTTGTGGGTGCAGGGGCGGTGCATGTATGATTCTCCATGCCCTATGTGTCGTATATATTATTATTACTTACATTACTTTGAGATTTGGTTATCGCTCACACCAGACTTTTGTCTGACCCAATGTTTTACCTCCCTCTCATTACTTAGGTACTCATCGACGATGCTGATCACCGGACTAGGTGATAGATAATGGTATTGGTCGGAGCTGCACAAGTGGATTCACATGAGACAATGGCTTATATTTATACTTGCATTATATCTATTTATTTCCGTTGGGTCACACTGTGGAGCCTTGACAATGTTGTGTTAGAGACAGTGATAATTTGAGTTTATTTACCTTTTGTATAAACTCTATTATTGTCATATATAATTATATGAGCATGTATACTCTGATTATCTAGTTTATATAGCTATCACTGTCTAGCCTGTTTTATATTTATGATTTGATTGTTATATGTTATCTAACCCACTGTGAGATATATGACAGATTTTGTAATTGTGTTCATGTTCTCTTATTTCTGTTGTCTTCTATCTCCTTCTTTTGCTTCTCTTCTCTTCTACCATTTCTTTCTCCTGACATTGTTTTACATTTACCGGGTGCTTGTACAACATAAATTTTAGTTCTGAGCACCGGTGGTGTAAGGCAGGTCGCCACACTTGTTATCAGAGCTTAAGTTGCATATTTAACCTAACTATTACTAAATTCAAAAGTTAAAGTATACAAGAGAGTACGTATTTGTGTATATTTTGATTTTCAAATCTGTATATTATTAGTACACATATAGTATTGATTTTTTTGCATACGAGTTCCATAGGAATAGTTTTCTTTATTAGCAACCGATCGTTCTATTTGAGATGATCTAGCGAATGAGATACACTTATAATTACTTCTTTGCTGGAGTTGAGAGTCAGACAGAATGGAGAACTACTAGTCTCGATTTACAACTTTGTTTTCAGTAATGTACGATCCATTATATGGGATACTCTTTAAATCTCTGATTAGTTATGGCGCTCACGTGCGACAAGTCGAATATGCCGCATAGTGTGGACACTTATTTATACCTATGGAATATCGTTCCTTGGAACGGAAATTGACTATTGTGGTGCGAGGGCTATTAGGTTCTCACAAGGGATTTCTTTGATGACTTGGAGTTTAAGTAGAATAGATCAGGAGTTTACTCCTAAGAAAACTCCGAGGTTGAGCCAGAGTTGGTTAAGAGTCGTTATCGTTTTGAGTTTTTAAAATCAATTTGCTCGAGACCAGTTCTCAGATTGTTTCAAAGTGGTTTTGCATTGACTTCTTAAAAGTCAATGAGAAATTTATCGATTTAGGCTATAACAACCCACAAACCCGTACTATCTGAGTTGACAAAATACACTACACGTCCAACCTAAATATCACAGAAATACGAATCATTATGAAATAAAGAAGAAAAAGATAGAAGAAGAACAGAAGACAACAACACAGAATCTCACATCGCAGCAGAATAAAATATATTATATATACAACATCTTTTGGAATACAAAATTTTACTGTATAAACACATACACTTACCACAGTACAACACTTACAATAGATTAGAAATAAATAGTAAATATCTAACGCTGAAGCCTCCTGCTCCGAGCTCCTCCAAGGATATCTGAAAATACCTGAACTACTTGACTACCCATACAAATATGGGCACCCAAGATTTTAGGGAAAATATATAAAAATAAACTGTGCGTCAGTCATGGGACTGGTATGAGTAAACAATTTAAAACAGTTTGAGAAAATAAACGATATCTCATAAGACCACGCCGTATAACACAGAATAGGTTTTTCCCTTATGAGAATCCGAAACACCTGATTTAACTTTCAAAATCCTTTTGAAAGAAATGACAATCTTTATATCAAAACTCTTTTGATGTTATAATAGTGTCTAAATCAAATAAAAACAATCTAGTGGAATGTTTGCATCTCACACTCCACATATATAACATACAATCATAACCATGAGCACTTATTGGGTAATGAATTTCCAACTATGTCAAGGTATGGAACCACCTTCCGATAGTGTATCTCTAGAGAGAATACACTGGTTTCAACAAGAACATCTTGTAACCCGACCACACATGACCAACCACTCATTTCGCTTGAGTGTATCGAACGTATATCACCAACGGTTGGGATCAGCAACTGTTTTCCCGAATGGGACAACATCGAATATAATAAAGAATGAAATGAATTTCTCTAGATAGGTGATAATACGCCCTAATTGGGAGCTACCCACTTAGTCATGCTGCCTGACCGATTATTGTCATTTCCCGGTTGTTGAGGCCTGAGGCTACGATTACTTACCTTTCCTTGATAGCACAATCACTTTGAATGCCACATTGTCAGATCCGTTAATCATTAATTGATTTGCACAAATATATTCTGGATATTATGCTAAGAGAATAAATTCTCCGCCACCATATATATTTATATCGATCAACATATGCGATTATTGGAAATACTCCGTCAGGCATTCGTTCATACACTTCATTCTGGGACTGGAAAAAATCGAAGACACAATTTCTATTAATCCATCTTATTCAATTTCTACCTAGGATTAACAAAAAAAGCCCTTTTACTTTAATCCGTCTTCGATTGTCTTCATAAATCTAATTCACAATGCTATTATCAATACGGAGTGGTTCTCGGATAATAATCCAACTGATCTCTCCATATCGACAATGATATTGGCAAACACTTCGATAGTCGGTTATTTAACTATCGAAGAAAAACAAACATCCATTCAAAAAATCAAACAATCACTGGGCCTTTTAATTATTATTTCATTAAATAAATCACTTCCTCACTTCCTTAACAATATTTCTTAACCAAATATTTTCAATAATCATCTTAGCCTCTTATGCTATTTGGAAAACATTTCCATATAGCACCTTCTTTTATTTTCTATAGTTAGAAAATATATTCTATTTATAATTGGAAAACATTCCAATTACTTATCTCTTTCATGACCATTCATTTATATACTTAGGAAATATTTATTATTATATTTCCAAAATTCCACTTACTTGGGTAAAAACGAAAGTTGTGTAAAACTTCGTTACAACAACCCAAAATATTGCATTCAGCTAAATCATATTCAAGTATTAATCTTTGAGATGGAATCTTACTATTTATCGATTAATAATGAAATCAATCAAGTTGGGGTATAATTACCTCTTAGACCTTAAATTAAAACATCATTAACTACAAAACAGACAAGACCACTTACCTCGAATAATCAATATCATAAAAACCAATTAATACGTTTCTCTTTCTATTTTTACCTATTGAATTCTATATATATATATATATATATATATATATATCAACATACTGATTTCTAATTATCAAATTTTTCTAAAAATATTTTAACTCCTTAAATTTCCAGAAAATTTTGCTAGCACCTCCTTTGTATTGATCAAAAGCTCAAACTCCAACTCGCCTTTCTAGGCCCTTTCCATTCAAAAAGAAAATCAAAAAGCCAAGCGGCTTGCTGATTCGGCGCATAAAATATCATATGGAAATTAAACATGTACCTTTTCATCGGGCACTTATATTATAATCTTCATACATTTCATTCATACCTGTCTAACCCATTTACGTCCATTATCAATTTATTCCAACTCAGTCTAGTCATTTTAACTCAATTCGATAATTCATCCTTTAATTAGCTCTTTGTATATTCCACACCTTCATAAACAATTTAAATTTTCTTATAAACCAATCAAATTCTATTTTTAATTCAAGTTTCATATTCGATTTTGAATATAAATCCACCAGTTCAATTTACTTAACCAAGACCCAATTTCGTATCGAAACTCGAATAACTAATTATTTTTCGAATTATTAATTAAAAATCTAACTTTTGCTTTAAAAATCAGCTCACTTATTCCACTTGAGTTCGTATTTATTTTAGATCTTAAGTATGGGGTTTTCTAATGGAAATTCGAATTTTATTTACTTAAAATCCTTTTATTTATTTAAATAAACCATTATGGTTTTATAATGGTTATGGCTGTTTTTTTTTGAAAATTTGATTTTGGCATAACTCAAAATCTATAAGACGAAATCCAAAATTTTCTCTTCTATTAGAAAACCATTATTCAATCAGTGCTGACAATTTTTATTTCAAAGAATTCCGACTTAAATTGAGTCCTATATACTCAATTAAAGTTCGAATGCGAACTTATGAACTACCGCGTTGCGGCGAGTTTGTTTTAATTATATTTAAATATAAACATTTAAACTTTGTTTATAAATAAATTTCAACTCCATTCTAATATATTTTAATATATATAAGATCGACTTTCCAAATCTTAGTTAAACATTTCGATTTTTCTAAATTGTCGATTTTCAAACTCAGTTGTAAATTTATTTACAACTCTATTTATTTTAAGATCCCAATTCCTTTACAAATAAATTATTTACAAAATTTGATATAATCATATTCTAATTTTAAATCCGTTGGATTTCTCTTGATTCAGTTTATATTCCGAATTCCGGAATATAATTCGTCGTCCTCTTTTCAAACGATTTCCAATTCACTTTTAAATTCATACATGAATTTAAACTTCTAAATTATCTAATGATAATTTATCTCACTCAATTTATAAACGTCGTTTATAAATATAACTTCCTTGTTTTATTAAAACAAGTTTTCATCTCAAACTCCATTCTGGTATATTTATTATAACATATACATATAATTGTAGATTCTATTTTCATATTTAATTTCAGTTTATATCTAATACAATTTAAATATTCTTTTCGGAAATAATATATTTTTAATAAATCCGACATAGTCGAATTCTTAAAATAAATCCATATGGATTTATTTTAAGTCAATTTACATTCCGAATACCGGAATAAATTCCATGATTCCTTTTCTTATATGATCCCCAAATTTTCATTTTAAATTCATATTTGAATTTAAATATTTAAATTATCCAAATGATAATTTTTCTTTATTTATAAACATCGTTTATATTACTTATTTAAATATTTAAACAAGTCTCGATTTCAAATCCAATTGAAATTAATTTTCTACTTTGGAAAAATAATTTTCCCTTTTTAAATACACATCTGAATTTAGACTTCCCAAATGATCAAAATGATAATTGTTCCATTTCAGTTATAAACACCATTTAAAAACTCACTTAAATTCCCTATAATGTTTAATTTATAAAAATTGTTTATAAATTTACCACTTCCATTTCCTGTATTATTTAATTTATAAACATCGTTTATAAATTCCATTACTTGTTTTTATTATTCAAAATAAGTAAATATTTCTTAGCCCATTTGAAACTCAAATTCTATTTTTGAAAAACAGATTTTCCATTTTAAATCTCGAAATATCCTTTTCACGATATTTTTATAAATCATCATTTAGATCCAGTGATATTCAACCAATCAAAAACACCCAATTATTAATCACAAGTTTTCAAACACATCATATATGATAATATATATGAAAACAACAAACAATAATATTTTTGAGGAATCCAGTTGGATCCCTCCAACCTGTTTAGCAGCATCCACAGACGTTAGCCAACAGAAATTATACCAGTACTGCTTCAAGGGATGATATCGCGGTATAGAAGGTCATCCACTATCATATTTTGGGGCGCATAGGGTCATCCTCTAATTGTACTATGGGCTTCCGCTAATGGTACTGGGGGAAATATCCAGCAACCAATATATATATATATAATAGCCACAAACACCAATCCTATATAACTAATAAATATATAGAATAGATGCAAAAATATTTAAATGCATCCAATCAACCAACAATATATCTTTAATGATAAAAATAAAATTTCTAAGTGAGAATTATTTACCGTGATCCATTCCGATTCCAACTTTAAATTCCTTTTACTTAGTTGATGTCATCATGAATTCAGCATAATTATCACATGCAAATATATCCCTTTTTAGATAAGATATACGATTTATAAGATTTACGATTATAATTTATATTTTAAAATTCTAATTAAATTAAAAGAAATTACCTTAAACCCATGATTAACAATGCTCTGGCTTTAAAGTAGAACCTAATTCGAATTCCACTAAATCGCCTGAACAAGATGATCTTCGAACTTCCCAGCATCGGCAACAACTTCTCCAGCATCCATCAGACATCGCACTCCATTCCACATCCTCAACTCGATCAAGTTCCATACATCGCGATTCCTCTTTCTTCTTTGAACCCTACTATATGACTTCAACTTCTTTCACAGATCGAATAACCCAAAATATAAACTGTCACACTTTATTTCAAAAGCCATCGCAACCCTAATGTTGAAGTCACGACGTACTTTGGTGTCGAAGTCCACCAGAAGGTCACGCTACTTGTAATTCCATGCCTCGATTCCAATTTTGTACTTCATTCAACCGTTGAAGACAAAAAAACCCAAAATGAAAGCTCGAAAGCTAACTAGGTCTTCTCGCATTCACGAATTTTCCGCCCATTGAGTTCACCAATTCTCGAGCCAAACTGGCAATCCATGATGGCTTTAGGGTTTCGAACAAATAGCGGAAAAGAGGGCTTTCATTTCCATGTAACTTGATGAACAGCTCGTTTTTGACGGTTGATTTCCTCCCTAAACTGAGTCGCGACATCCAACAATGCATCAGCGTGAAGAACATCTTGAAAAGGAGCCACTCGTGATTTATTCTATGGAGTAAGTCAATTTTGAAGTTTTGACTTTGGGATTTAAATTTGGTCTAATAAAGAACGGATATAAGAGCGACCTCCGTTTTTTAGAAGAAATCAAAATAGGAAATTATGTTAGAAAGAAATAAGAAGAAAATAAAAGGGGAGTGTCGCATTATATATAAAGATGAATACTTTGAACTTAAGGAACTAGTTCTACGTTAATACAAAATAATAAATTTTGATTTGATTTTGGTTTAATGCGATTTGATTTATATTTAATGTGATTTGGAATAAAGAGATCATTATTATTTTTAAATAGATACCGATTTAATTTCGAGCTTGTATGTAAATCAAATATTTCGGGGTTAACAACTTGAACTCATTAACCGCTAATGTAACAACTGATGTTTTAATGTTATAACGCTATTCTGACTGAACAATATATGTTTTGAAATTTATTTTGAACTTATATACCATATTAAATCGATACAATATAATTTAAATTCATAAATAATAAATTCCTTGATAATAATTTATTATTGACATCATATATATTCAATTAGAATTTATATTGACCATCTGAATTGTTTTAACTCCGTTTAAATTTCAAATTGAATTATTTCAATATCACGTATTACGATAATTATATATATTCGAAATAAATCGTATTTATATTATTAAATCGATAACTCAATATAAAAATTCATTTATATTATCAACTCAATATTTGAAACCATATTAAATAATTAAAATAAATTGTTCGGAAATCTGGGTCGTTACATAGATGATGTGTTGGTGTCGGAGGGTGTGACTTGGTTCAATATGATTTTGAAGTTTGGTTAGTGCTCTCCTTAGTCACTTCGAAGTGTGGAGTTTGTGGCTTGGTTGGATGATTGGCTCAGAGGGTGATTATTTCATTCCAAGGGAATGTTAATTGGATTTGATCGAGTAAGCTCGTGATGTTAAGCTTGCGTCCAACATAGAAATTTGTCCTACTTTGTCGAGATGAATCGTAGTGATGTATGGGTTTATTATCGTTCCCATCCCGTCGAGCGCTCCCTCGATGAAGCAATAAATTGCAACATCATTACCTGAGTATGTTTCCACAAATGGTGTTTCCATACATATTTTAGTCTGACATCGAGATTTCATCATTCCATTTGATCGTGCGATATGATGGATGAAATGATATTTGGACTCATGAATTGATTTGCCTCTCTTGATTATGACCTACCATATTGAGGGCTTAGTCAGATTCCATATATGTGTAACATTCTGTGTTTGGTCCCCAGAACTTAATAGTATGGGTGACTGCAGCATTCATAACAATTAATGTTGGGCCTCGAAGTAGGGGCATGTTATGACATATTTATCTATACATGGCAGTATACACGGTTCGTCAAAACCTAAATTCATCGAGCCCTGGTTGCATGTTTTCTAAATTGTTTGCATGTTGATTATTGAGCTTAGCTAGACTTAATAGGAGGATACAAAATATGGATTGTATGTGGTGAAGATAGTGGGCTAGGACAAAGCTCAGTAGTGAGTCATCCTCAGTTTAGCCATAGTAGGTTGGGACTTAGATCTTCAATAGCGAGTCGCGTATGATCGGACGATCGCGGGCTGAGACAACACTTTAGTAGCGAGTCATCACTTGAGCTTGTAGCTTCAGAGTATCTACACACATTCGATGCGATGACCAGATTTCCACCATGTTTGAGTCGGTTTCATATCGAGCTTGTTACAGATGTTTTATCGATAAGGAATCCCGAGGAGATTTTACCGATTGTGAATATTTGGGTGGTGTATGTCGATTACAGCATTTTATATGCTGCTTTGATTTTGACTGGATGGGTTGTCCAGACCAACCAGTGAGTCGACATATTTTGAGATTAATTCATTGTGATTTCACATTTCATTGACAAAAGTGGAGTGGTTGGGTCATGTTGTCTCGAGTAGGATGTCGTTGTAAGTCCTATGAGAGTTTGGATGATTCGGAAGTTAAGGTTAACCCATGAGTATATCGGTTTCTCATTCCAAGTAGGAACGAGATGCTGATAACACTCACTTGGTTGTTGGGTAGTCTGAGTTGTGTTTTTTGAATGGAGGGTTATCGTGCTTTTTTCTATAACCAGAACCGTGTGAGAAAAAGTAGTCGACTCCCAATTCGGAGTCGATGGCTATAGAGTTTGTTTGGTGAGTCAGGGGCACCATTCATTGGCCTCTAAGGAGTATGAGATTTCCTATAGATATGTGTAGGAAATGTAGTCGTTTATGTGTGTTGAGTTAGGGACATACTAGTACAAAGGCAATATCCATATGTGGAATGTCGATTGTGTTTAATACTGGTTATAATTCCATATCTCAAAGTGAGGTAGTGCAGACTCGACTAAGGTGGTTGGTTCTGTATTGGAGAGATGTTGTTTCCAACATCATAAGGAGTGGTTGGTTGCACATTCATTTTATAACGAATACGTTGACAGTTAGCGACAGTTGAATAGGATGGATCGAATAGTTTTTATAACTATTCGGGATTTCCTATTGGGTGTAGGAATAGTTGTCGATGATTTCCATCGATAGGTCGAGTTATACTCGATTTATTGACGAGAGATGCTATAATTACTATTCTCTATCTTTAAAACGGAAACCAAGTGGTTGGGTCATCTGTGGATTAAATTTAATATTGGGTGGTTCTTATTAGCTAGGTTAGTATTTGGCATACTAGGATAGGCATGGATGTTATTTTCTATGTTACTATTGTTTTCCATTCATGGTTGATCGTTGGTGATGTTACATGTCCATCTATATTTATAAATTATTAGACATATGGGATAATTATATTATTGTATTTTTCTTTATTCAAAATAAAATACATATATGACTTGAGATGCTATGTTAGATAAATTCAGTTTATTTTACATCTTTTCCCTTGTTGCTATTTCTTCTATTGTGCCTAATCCTATTTGTTGAGTACATGTGTAACACCCCATATTTTTCTATGAATATTAGTAGACAAATTAAAAGAATACTTAATTTTAAAAGTGAGAATTAAGTAAAACAGATTATACCATTGTGTTTGTCTCAAAATTATGGTCAAGATGGACCCAAAGTTTGCATTAAATGGATAATGTATGAGAAAGATATGGACCTTGGAAGTTTGTAAGGGAAATATATGTATATATATAAATTAATAAAATAAAAATCAACCTAAAACTCAAGAAAAAAAATTCAAAACAGCAGAAGCGGGAAGGCAAAATGCCAAACCGACCTATTTTATGGGTCAACCCTAGTCTTGCTGGGTCGACCTCAGGGTCAACTCAGGGTGTTTGGAATCGACCCCATCGGCCTAGAATGGTCTATGATGAAATTTTGTGTTTTAAGGCTTATGTGTCGCACTGTGGTTGGCTGGGTGACATGTCTCTTTGGTTTAGATGGCTCTGATGACTCCTATGCTAATCTAAAGGCCATGGTTTGCCTAACACACCTATAAATACATATCCAAACCTAAACCCTAATTCTATTATTCACTCTCATGGCGCCTCCATGCCGTCAAACTCTCATCTAAACCTGGCCACCACTAAAACCTAAATCAAATCAAAATGTTCTTCATCAACCTAGAGCATTAATCAATATCAAGTTAGAGTTCTTCAACAAAAACAAGCGATTCAATTACTTTTCTAATCCAAACACTGTAAGTTCAGTTATTTTTAGATTTGAAAACCTAAATCTAGTCTTGAAATGTAATAAGATGAAATTGAGACTATGCCTGATTCTATGTTGTTCTTTTGCTTCTTTTCTTATCCTCATGATGCTATTATCATCAGTTTATCTTGTTGTACATCAGTTTTTCATGTTCATTATGATGTTCTTATCAAGTCTTAGCCTTCATGCCTGTGATGATATTTTCATGCCTATTTTCTCTCTGTTCTTATTTTATGCAACTTCTATCTCCCCCTATTTATTTTCTTTTATTGAACGTGGGTTAACTTCGAACCTAGGCTGAAATCACGAAATACGAACGTTTGGAATATGGGGAATATTGGGTATTGCCTATTTGGTTGAATTTATGGGCATAATATGTTTGGTGGAATTATTGGGCATAATTTGTGATGGATATAGGGTATTATTATTATTATAATTGAATGCTTTGGTAAATTGGCATGTAAATCAATATTTGGGCATATGTAAATTGGCATGTAAATCAATATTTAGGCATATGTAAATTGGCATGTAAATCCATAATTGGGCATATGTAAATTGGCATGTAAATCAATAATTGGGCATATGATAATTAGCATGTAAAAAATGGAATTTGGACATAATTGGCAAGTATATAATTTAATTAAATCTAATGGTCGCTTAAGACACGAGGTTAGATTTGAGTTGTGATGTAAGGCTGCCCGGAACCGCCCCGCACATCCAACAACCGCAACGACAACAATCTAATGTGAGAGGTCAAAGGCGAAGATTAGACGGGTAATAATGCCTAACACGAGGTTAGAATGAGTTTGTGGTGTAAGACTGCCCGCAACTGCGCGGCACATCCAACAACCGCAAATAACAAGTCCAATGTGGGAGGTTAGCGCGTTGAATGCTTGAACCCAAGGTTGGAATGGGTTTGCAGTGTAAGACTGCCCGGAACCGCCCGGCACAATCCAGTTATCGCAAATAAGTCCAATGCGAGAGGTTGATGCATTAATAAATAATTAATGCTAAACATGCCAAGGTACATAGAAGTAAGCATTGATTCATTTGGATGCTAATTCGCTTTTATTCACATATAAATGCCGAGCTTTATTAAAAAAAGATATGTAGTAGATGTATAGTAGTGATTATTATCTTTTGGTGCTTTTTTTTATTTTTCCTCCATGTATGGGTAGCCACTTTTGTGCTTTCATTTTTTGTTGTTGGGATGAGCCTTGCATGGAGATTTTGGGTTTTTCCGGATCAAGCCATACAAGGCAGGTGCTACCGAAATTTTCCAGGATTTTTTTAATATTTGGAAAAAGATCCAACATGCGATGCTAAGTTGGATTGTCTCCCCTTTCCATAAGTTATCAATGTTATTTCCCTAACATCAAGTGTTCGAAAAATAATTATACAACTTAGGTGTTTGGTTTGGCTACATCGATCCCATGTTCGATGGTGGTTGTACAAAGGAATGGGAATATTGGCTTCATGCCGAGTTCCTTGTCGATTTCCTTTGTTATAATCACTTTCAATGGTCATTGTTGAGAGCGTTAAGTGACGATTCATCTTGTGTCGTCACTTTTTCATGATTGTTGGGTTGCTTTGTTTTGTCCTTGACGATTTCAAGGACGAAATCCTTTAAGGAGGGAAGAATGAAACGAACCATATTTTAATGATTGGATTTTAAATATTTTATTTAAATATTTATCGTTGATTGTTCGAACTACGGTTCCAAAAGGTGATTTCTCACAAATGATCGAATCAGGACTCGAGAATATTTTTGTTGAGTTCATATTGTTTAATTGTTATATTTCGAGATCAGGAGAATTTAGGGTCAAAACCGTCTCAAAATACATGTAAAATTATCGTTTCGGGCAACTATCTCGGATTTTGATGAAATTGTACCATCGGAATTGTATCTTTGTAGTGATGCATGCCGTCAAGTTTTGTGGTGTTTGGGTCATCCGTTTGATTGTCGCAAATCAAAACGCACATCGATTTCAAGCAGAGAATTAAATAATGATAAAGCTCAATTGTCTAAACCCTAGTATCTAATTGGCCCAGCACTGTTGTGTGCTACAATACCTCCTTCCCTCTTGGTATTTCAATGTCGCCTCCTCCTTCTTCTTCTAAAAATCATATCACTTGATCCATGCATCCTAAAATCACAAGATATACGTCACTGAACTCGTATGATGATTCTCTACCTTCCTACATGAATTTCATTGTAATCCATAACCGTCGATGTCACCCCTCTTAGGTTAGGGTTTGGATTCACCTCGCATATATGTTGATTTGGGTGGTTTCAAGAACACCATCGTGTCGAGTGTCATGAGGTGCTTCTCCGGTGATGTTTTGAAGCAGTTCAGTTGGCTCTTGATGGGTGCTACATTTATGCCGAGCAGGTTCCTGTAGGCGACTTCCTAATGCTACTTTTGTTGTAGGGCACCAGGGCTTGGGACGTTGGTATCAACATGTTGTGCATCTGTAACGACATGGATTTTCACTGTTAATTTTTAAACATTTAAATTGATTTTAAATGTTGTATTGGTAATATAAAATGATTTTTATAAGGAATTATTTATTTATAAAAAAAGATTACTGCATAGTCGGTACCGCGTTAACTTTAACAAATATATACAGATGAATGGCCCATGCTTCCCACATGAGCAATAATTTGAATTGTATTTGCATTAAATATTGATTGCTTGTGTGATATAGTGTTATTTTCTCCCTTCCGTAGATAGGTATCTACATCAAGTAAATTGTATTGTAGATAGCGTACATCTCGTTAATGTCAATACCTTTTCAATCATAATTAAACGCGGATCATATGAGTCAAATTTGAGGGCATGAATAGAAAGCAAAACGACAATATAAAAATAGATTAACATCAAGTTTAAGTAAAGGAATACCGGAAATAAGTGTACATGATATATGTATAGTTTAAGTACACATGGTATGAATGAGAAAATAAGCAGACTTTAAATCCTTGACCAAAATAAATTATATAGCAGCACATGCCAACCAACGACAAATCTAGAATTTTCATTTGCACTAGATAAAACTACGTAAGTGACCAACTATTGAATGGAAAAGGTAAATTTTAATTGAACAGGAAGTTAGCATTATAATAAATAGTTAGATTATGTCACTAATAAACGATGAACATTATATTTATGACAAAATTACTTCAAATAAAAATACAGTAGGTATCAGTAGAGATAAAAAAGAAAGCAGTAGAACGCTTGGAAGTTTCACAATGAAAACTCTACTATTAGGGCTGTATATCGGACAGGACAGTCCGTTGTCCGGCTCGGTCCGAAGCTATAAGGTGTCCAGTCCGTGTCCATCCGATTCTCTTGTAGGACAGAGCTTGGACTCACTAGTGTTCAGTCCGATTTAAAATGTTCGATGTTTTTCTATTATCCAAGGCTGTACCAGACATGACAGTTCGTTGTCCGGCTCGGTCCGAAGCTATATGATGTCCGGTCCGTGTTCGTCCGAATTCTTATAGGACAGAGCTTGGACACACCTTCGGTCCGACCCATTTACACCCCTATCTACTATTACAATTTCTATGCTGAATACATATGACGCAAACAAATGCACGTCCCACCTCGCATACCACACTATTTATTCAAATCAACGCTGAACTAAAAGGTGACAATAAAACAAAATAAAATGCTACCTTATCCTGTAAACCTCAAACAACGTCCGCTCCAAACTATTATCCCGTGCATATCACGTTGTTTTGTTTTCGTGTTCCCCAAACCAACCCTTGCTGTGTGTACCAAACCATCACATTCCCATGCAAACCAATCCATCATTTCCTTTAAAAGCACTGTTCCTCTCTACCTCGTTCTCGTTTTCTTTGATCCAAAACAAAACATGAAGAGAACGAACTTCATAAATCCATTAAAAATAGTAAAAACTCAATGAAAAGTTTTGAAATAAAATCAGCTGGACTTCTGCGAGTTGGCTTTTCAACTTGGTAGGGGTTTTATAGGGTTCAACAGAAATTGTTGATGATCCAAATATCACGATCTGCTAGGTCTGACCACCGCGTGACTTGGTGACAACTGGAGTAGCTATCGCCAGAGCTGGGCGGTTCTGAAGGGCGAGGATGGTGGCGTTCGAGTTCGCTTTGGGCATCTGAGTGGTTTTCTGATCAATTGTGGCTTTGCCGGCGTGGAGCAGGAATGGTCGAAGTTAGCAATTATGTGGGATATGCGAGTTGGAAAAATTTGTTTGATGGGGGCTGAAATGGAGAAGGGCATGAGGTTTCTGGGATACAGGAGCATGTGTGGTGAAGCTCTGACGAATTTTGGCGTCAAAATCATTTCCCAATTCACTGTAGCACTCCAGGAAATACCGGAGTTTACATCGCAGGAGACAACATCGAGTTTGTCCCCATACTTGATGGAGGCATTTTAATGGGTTCAGACTGAAAGGGGAGCAGTGCGGTGCATTGAGAGGTCAAAACGAAGAGGGCCCTGTAGAAATCTGGTAGCACATTGGGTGTGGCGCACGATGGCATAGAGTTCGGTGTGCTTCTGTGATATTGTTTTTTCGTAGGAATTTCTGTTGCCAGCAGCAGGGGTCGCCGACTTCCAGACGTGGAGAAACTTGTGAGTTCCTCAGTGTGGTGTGGGAAGGATGTGTGTGGTGATAAGAATTGAATGGATGGTTTCATTTTCAAGACTAGTGAAGTAGTGAGGGAGTTGCATGAAGAAATAAGCATGGCTACAGCAAATAAAAAGTATCAGTTGGAACCTGTTTTGAGGAGGGGATGGAAATGGGGTTCCTCTTTGCTTGCGACATGCCTTTGGGTAAGTTTCAGACAGTGGGGCATATGGAAAGATAACAAGAAGATGAATATGCTGGAATTAAGGATTAAAGGTAATTAAGGAATAAACAAAATTATAAGTTAACATACGATTTATAAATTGTGTTCAACCATAAATGAAAAGGCTATCGGCCTAGTTAATTATAAAGGAAATTAATTAAGGTTCAATTAGTTATACTAGTAAGGGTTAATGGTTTAAATTAAAATAGTATTGTTTATAACAGTCATGTATTGTGCATATATTATCAGAACTGGACAGAATCTGTCACACTGGAATCACAATGGAGAAATCTACATTGTAGTACTGACGTAGTTGGGGACAAAGCTACTAGAATTTTGTGAGACAATCAAACATCTATTTGATATTAAAACGGAATAAAAGCATAACCGTCTACTGCAAAACAAGGTGAGTAGACTCACTAACTCTGACTCGTTTATAATTTTTATATAAATGAGTTTTAAATTTATTTATAGTAATTTTATATTGTGTGATGGTTGTTTGGATGAATGGTTGATAAAATTAGTTGATACAGTTATATCGTTGATCGATTATTAGTTCTGTTTACTATGAAATTTCATATGGATGTGAAAATAATATAATTGATGTTGATTAACATCTGTGGATGCAGGGAAACAGGTTGGAGGGGTCCAACTGGATTCCTCAACATTTGTATTACTGTTTTTATTTGATTGTGATATATGATGTGTTACATAATTCATGATTGAATATGTTGTGTTTGATTTACCCTGGCCCTAGAAACTTGGTATGTTAGATACCGTAAAATGCTTTCGAACGTGGAAAAGGAAATTGGGATTAAAAATGGAATTTATTTTCAAAATAGAAATAAAATTTAGAATGGAGTTGAAAATTGACACTTGTTCAAGTGGGTATATCAAGAAGTTGTTTATAAATAAGAATATATAAACAAATATATGAAATGAGATTTAAACTTAGCAATTATTAAGGAAATGCTAATGAGATTTTAAATGATTAAAATAAAAAAGAAAAATGAAATGAGACTTATATGAACAATTATGAATAGAAATTATAAATAAAAATTTGGGTTTAAGATAGTATTTATAAGTATGAAATCAAACTATGTATAAAAGGAATATATTCACGATTAAAGTGAATAATGGGTTAAAGAAAATATTATGCAAATGAAATATCAATAAAGGGTATTTATATTGAAATATGAATCCAAATTGTAATTTGAATGAGAAAGGGAAATGGATAATTGTCTTGAAAGAAAACGATGAGTTTTAGTTCAAAATTCGGAATATAAAGATAAAGTGTGATAATGTTTTGTAGACTGGAATGGTTATAAAGAATTTGGTAATGATTTAGAAATGATAAATTTAAAAGTGAATTTGGAATTTGCATTAACCTGAAATGGTAGATAAATTCCAAAGTTCGGATTATAATCGAATATAGATTATTCGAGAGAGTTATTTATTGGAATTCGATTATATCGAATTTCGGAAAGTAGTTATTTTTACTTTCCGTTTGAATCAAATGTAAATATTTATTTATTTACTCATTAATTTATTTAATGCAATAAATAAGTACAAGTTATATTTTTTATATATCAAATATTTGGGAACAACGATTATAACGCTATCGTTATAAATCTGAACATCGATTATAATGCTACTGCTTTCATAAATGTTGTACAAATCTAAACATTGATTTTAGCATTGTCGTTATAATAAATGTTTTGTAAATCTGAATAACGATTTTATCACTGTCGTTATAATAAAGTTTTGTAAATCTAAACAGCGATTTTAACGCTGCCGCTATAATAAATGTCTTATAAATCAAATATTTGGAAACAGCGATTATAACGCTACCATTATAATCAATGTTTTTCCGTAAAGGAAGTTGATTCTTAGATTGAATCTAAGAGTCGCGTAAGCGATATTTTGTTTGAAGTTTTGGGTGTTGACTATTTCAAAGTTGAGAATGTTGTTCAGTTACGGTCTAAGAGGTAATAATACCCCAACTTGATTGACTTCATGATTGATGGAGGAATGGTTAAGGTTCGATGGTGAAGATTGGCATGATATGTTTAGTTAATAAATGGTTAATGGTTTTAGTTATAATAACGATGTTTTATAACATCGGGTTAATTTAAAAGATTTTTGTAATGTTTTCCCAAATAAAATGAGAGAAATTTTCAACGCATAGAAAATGAAATGAATTGGTCAACGAGGAATTAAGAAAGGGAATATGAAAAAAATAATATTAATAAGGTATATTTTCTGAATATAGAAAATAAGGATTTCGTGAATATTTGAAAATGTTTTTTAATTGGAATAAGAGATATTTTCTCAAATAAAGAAATTAGTATAGTGGAAATGTTTTTCCAAGAATCAAGAGAGAAAATAGAGCTTTGAAAGGATACGAGTAATAGGAGAAATTGGGAAATGTTAAATTAATAAGAAATTAATTTAAAGGGCCTAGTGTTGTTTGATGGTTGATCGGTAGGATTTCCATTTGTAAATAGGACCGTTGATTGTATGGATGTTCCTTTTATAGTTAAATCACCGGCTATCAAAGTTTTAGTTTCTTTTATACCTCCGTTGTCAATATGGAGAGACCGGCATCGGATTTAATATCTGAAACCACTCTGTATTGGCATAAGCATTACGAATCAGCATATGCTGAAGATGTTGGAAGACGGAGTAAAGTGCAAGGGCCGTTCTGCCAATCTTATGTAGGAATTTGCCCAAGATGGATTGATGGGATAGTGCCTTTGGTTTGTCCAGTCCCAGGACAACATGTATGTATGAATGTTTGACGACGTGAATTCAAAGTAAATGATGGCAAGATGTTCTAAAAGATAATCGTGACCTCAAGCCTCATCACTCGGGAAATGACAGAAATCGGGCAGGCAGCATGGCCATGTGAGTCATTCCCATTAGGGGTATTATCACCTGATCTAGAGAAAATTAATTTGCTTCTTATTCTATCTGTATGCTTTCGGTAACAGTTGCAGATCACAACCGTTGGTGATAATATGCTCGATACACTCAAGTTAAATGAGTGGTCATCCATGTGTAGGTCAGGTTGCAAGACGTTCTTGTTGAACCCAGTGCATTCCCCTCTAGAGATACACTATCGGAAGGTGGTTCCATACATTGTCATAGTCGGAATCAAATCTCTAATAAGCGCCCTGCGGTTTTTGATTTTGTATTATATATGGAGCATGAGATGCAAGCGTTCCACTAGATTCTATTTATTTGTGGTAGACACTATTATAATATCACAAGATTTGATATCGAAAATATTTTTGGTTATTGTAAGGTGAAAACCATCCATGTTTATGTGTGGATTGGTCTTACGATTATCTTTTCTTTTGAAAGGATATTTAAAAGTTAAACAAATGGTTGGAGTTTACTCACACCAGTCCCATGACTAACCCCGAGTTTATTTTGTTGTTTTCCCCTAAACTCTTGGGTGCCCAAATTTGTATGGGCAATCATGTAGTCGGGATTTAAAAGTTAAACAAATGGTTGGAGTTTACTCACACCAGTCCCATGACCATCCATGTTTATCGGGAAACAGGTGTTTATAACTGTTCCAGGATTAACTATTGTGCTCTAAAAAGGGTATGTATATATAGTTACTGATTTGTATTTCAAAATTATGTTATTTAATATATTTTATTCGTTCCGCTGTAAGACTGTGTTCTTCGTTTTCTTCTATTCTAACTATTCTTTCGTTCTATTTCTCATCCTCTAACTTCTTTCTAATAATGATTCGTATTTCTATGCAATATAGGTTGGACGTGTGGTGTGATTAGTCGACTCAAAGAGTATGGGAATTCGGGCTGTTACAGCTGGTATCAGAGCCGAAGGTTGAGTAGTAACCTTGGCTCTGTGGCGAGATTAAATAGAGATGGGGTTAGAAATACCCCAGATTGAGTTGAGTGTATATATATGAGCGTGTATTTGTAGATTTGATATAAAAATGTTTTATATTGTGTTGAGTGGTTTATGAATTCTGGTCGGCATAGAATGCACAACTGTATCGATAAGTATTCCTAAACTCTCGAACAAAGAAATTCGACACAATATTGTTTTTAAATGGGGTAAATGAAATAATTTTGCCTAAATATTATTTTGATATAAAAGGAATAATTTCTGAATTATTGTATATGAATGTGTTGATTGTTATTACAATGGAGTTATGAAAGATTGAAATGGTTATATAATTTGTACACGGATAATGTATACAAATGAGATAAACCAAGATTAAGTTCAAACCAAAATTGGAATTTAAATTCCGGGTGTTTTAGAAAATATTTTCTGAAATATTATAAAGTAATGTAACATTACTTTAAAGTGTTTTTGAATCAGAATGGTTTAAATGGGTTTTTAAAGGGATTAAGCACTGAAATCACTTCAGTGACAAGAAAATAATTCTGATAATGGATCGCGACATTATCAGTGTTCATTTTCGAGTTTCTAAGTGATGGATTGTTACCAAAACAGATTTATTAATGGAAATTGTTTAACAAAAATTAAGTTGTTTTATAAATTCAAATGTTTTGAACTGGGTTGATTATAATTATGTGTATAAATATATATGATTTCAAACTAATTTGAAATAAAACCCGGGAATTTGAGTTCTAAAATTAAAATTTAACTTGTATAAGTTGAATAGATTGAAATGGGGAAAATGGTATCAAATGAATTGAAATTTAACTTAAATTGAGTTAAATAAAATTGGATTGAATTAGGAATAATTATGAATGAAATTAATTATAGAGAATTGTTGGGATTAGAATTATTAATATAAATTCGACTTATGAATAAGCAAGTTGAATATATATTGGATGTTGTAATTGAAATTGAATTGGATTCAAGTACAACAAGTGGATTGACTTAAATAGAAATCGGATTTGAATTTATAAAATGGAAATGATCTAATCAAAATTTGATTAGAGTGTTAAAAACTGGAAGTCGGATTGATTTGAAACCAACTCGAAATGGATATATGTATGTTAAGAGATATTGAATGGAAGAAAATGCAAGAGAGAGAGAATTTTTCCCGACAAAAAGGTACATGTTTACAATACTACTTGGGTTTGATGGTTTTGTGAGCCTATGGCGCAAGCCGGTTGGCTTTTTGATTTTCTTTCGGATTGGAGAAGGCCAAGAAAGGCGAGTTGTGGTTGAACCAATTGAGTTGTGCAAAGGAGATGCTGGCGAAATTTTTCTAAAATTTAACGAGTTAGAAAATTTTCAAGAAATTTTTGATAATTTAAAATCGAGTATTAAATGTAATTGAAATAAGAAAACCAAAATTGGTCAATAAAATTTCAAGTGGAATAATGAAATTGATAAATGGATTTAAAATCAATTGGAATTGGTGCTAATATGCAGAAGGGTGTATGGATTGAAGACAAGAATGTGATGATGGACTATCCAAAAATGGTGGACAGATTATCTGGAATAAATAACGAAAGGTTGGATATTAATATGAGAATTAGAAGTTCTGGATAGAAAATGAATTATGGAGATATGGAATTTAAGATTTCAACTAAGTAGGTTATGAGGAGTTAGAGTTATAACATCAATACTGCTAAGCAATTTCGAGGACGAAATTATCTTAAGGGTGAAGGAATGTAACGACCCGGATTTTCGTTGTTAATTTTAAAAAATTTAAATTGATTTTAAATGTTGTATGGGTAATATAAAATGATTATTATAAGGAATTATTTATTTATAAAAAAAAGATTATTGCGTAGTCAGTACCGCGTTAACTTTAATAAATATATACAGATGAATGGCCCGTGCTTCGCACACGAGCAATAATTCGAATTGTGTTTGCATTAAATATTGATTGCTTGTGTGATGTAGTTTTATTTTCTCCCTTCCATAGGTAGGTATCTACAGTAAGTAAATTGTATTGTAGATAGCGTACATCTCGTTAATGTCAATACCTTTTCGATCATAATTAAACGTGGATCATATGAGTCAAATTTGAAGGCATGAAAAGAAAGCAAAACGGTAATATAAAAATAGATTAACATTAAGTTTAAGTAAAGGAATACCAGAAATAAGTTTATAGGATATATGTATAGTTTAAGTACACATGGTATGAACGAGAGAATATGCAGACTTTAAATCCTTGACCAAAATAAATTATATAGCAGCACATGCCAACTAACGACAAATCTAGAATTCTCATTTGCATTGGACAAAACTACGTAATTGACCAACTAATGAATGGAAATGGTAAATTTTAATTGAACAGGAAGTTTGCATTATAATAAATAGTCAGATTATGTCATTAATAAACCATGAACATTATATTTATGACAAAATTACTTCAAATAAAAATATGGTAGGCATCAGTAGAGACAAAAACAAAAGGCAGTAGAACGCTTGGAAGTTTCACAATGAAAACTCTACTGTTAGGGTTGTATATCGGACAGGAGAGTCCGTTGTCCGGCTCGGTCCGAAGCTATAAGATGTCCGGTCCGTGTCCGTCCAATTCTCTTATAGGATAGAGCTTGGACACACTAGTGTTTGGTCCCTCTAAAGTGTTCGATGTTTTTCTATTATCCAAGGCTATATCGGACAGGACATTTTGTTGTCCTGCTCGGTCCGAGGCTATATGATGTCCAGTCCGTGTCCGTCCGAATTCTTATTGGACAGAGTTTGGACACACCTTCGTTCGGTCCGGTTCGACCCGTTTACACCCCTGTCTACTGTTACAATTTCTATGCTGAATACATATGACCCAAACATATGCACGTCCCACCTCGCCTACCACACTATTTATTCAAATCAACGCAGAACTAAAAGGTGACAATAAAACAAAATAAAATGCCACCTTATCCTGTAAACCTCAAACAACGTCTGCTCCAAACTATTATCCCATGCATATCACGTTGTTTTGTTTCCATGTTCCCCAAACTAACCCCTATCGTGTGTGCCAAACTATCTCGTTTCCGTGCAAACCAAGCCATCATTTCCTTTAAAAGCACCGCTCCTCTCCACCTCATTCTCATTTTCTTAGATCCAAAACAAAACATGAAGAGATTGAACTTCATAAATCCATTAAAAATAGAAAAAAAACTCAATGAAAAGTTTTGAAATAAAACAGCTGGACTTCTGTGAGTTGGCGCTTCAACTTGGTAAGGGTTTTATTGGGTTCAACAGAAATTGCTGATGATCCAAATATCACGAGATGCTAGGTCTGACCACTGCGTGACTTGGTGAAAACTGGAGTAGCTGTCGCCGGAGCTGGGCGGTTCTAAAGGGAGAGATTGGTGGCGTTCGGGTTCGCCGTGGTCACCTGAGTGGTTTTCTGATCGATTGTGGCTTTGCTGGCTAGGAGCAGGAATGGTCGAAGTTGGTAATTGCGTGGGTTCTGCGAGTGGGAAAAAGTTGGTCGATGGGGGCTGAAACAGAGAAGGGGATGAGGTTTCTGGGCTACAGGAACAAGTGTGGTGGAGTGTTGACGAATGTTGGCATTAAAATCATTTCCCAATTCACTGTAGCACTCCAGGAAATACTAGAGTTCACAACACAGGAGACAACATCGAGTTTGTCCCCCATACTTGATGGAGGTGTTTTGATGGATTCAGACTGAAAGGGGAGCAGTGCGGTGCATTGGGAGGTCAGAACAGAGAGGGCCCAATAGAAATCGGGTAGTGCAGTGGGTGTGGCGCACGATGGCACAGAGTTTGGTGTGCTTCTATGATATTGTTTTGTCGCAGGAATTTCTGTTGCCAGCAGCAGGGGTCGCCGACATCCAGACCTGGAGAAGCGTGTGAGTTCCTCAGTGTGGTGTGGGAAGGATGTGTGTGGTGACACGAATTGAATGGGTGGTTTCATTTTCAAGACTAGTGAAGCAGTGAGGGAGCTGCATGAAGTAATAAGCATGGCTATGGCAATAAAAAGGATCAGTTGGAACCTGTTTTGAGGAGGGGATGGTAATGGGGTTCCTCTTTGCTTGCGTCATGACTTTGGGTAAGTTTCTGACAGTGGGGCATATGGAAAGATAACGAGCAGATGAATATGCTGGAATTAAGGATTAGAGGTAATTAAAGAATAAACAAAATTATAAATTAACATACGTTTTATAAATTGTGTTCAACCAGAAATGAAAAGGCTATCGGCCTAGTTAATTATAGAGGAAATAAATTAAGGTTAAAATAGTTATACAGTTAAGGGTTAATGGTTTAAACTAAAATAGTATTGTTTATAATGGTCATGTATTGTGCATATATTATCAGAACGTGACAGAATCGATCACATTGGTATCACAACGGAGAAATCTACATTGTGCTACTGACGTGGTTGGGGACAGAGCTACTGGAATTTTGTGAGACAATCAAACATCTGTTTGATATTAAAACGGAATAAAAGCATAACCGTTTACTGCAAAACAAGGTGAGTAAACTCACTAATTCTGAATCGTTTATATTTTTTATATAAACAAATTTAAATTTATTTATTGTAATTTTATATTGTGTGATGGTTGTTTGGATGAATGGTTGATAAAATTGGTTGATACAGTTATATCGTTGATCGATTATTAGTTCTGTTTACTATGAAATTTAATATTGATGTGAAAATAATATTATTGATGTTGATTAACATCTGTGGATGCAGGGAAACGGATTGGAAGGATCCAACTAGATTCCTTAACATTTATATTACTGTTTCTATTTGATTGTGATATATGATGTGTTACATAATTCATGATTGAATATGTTGTATTTGATTTACCTTGGCCCTAGAAACCGGGTATGTTAGATACCGTAAAATACTTTCGTACGTGGAAAAGGAAATTAGGATTTAAAATGGAATTTATTTTCAAAATAGAAATAAAATTTAGAATGGAGTTGAAAATAGACACCTGTTTAAGTGGGTATATCAAGAAGTTTTTTATAAATAAGAATATAAATTAAGTGAATTATATATCACTTGATAAGTTGAAATATAAATTCATAATTTGAATTTATATGAAAAAGTGGTAGTCGGTTTTAAAATAAATATTTGAAATGAGATTTAAACTTAACAATTATTAAGGAAACGTTAAACGAGATTTTAAATGATTAAAAGAAAAAAAGAAAAATGAAATGGACTTATATGAACAATTATGAATAGAAATTATAACTAAAAATTTGGGTTTAAGATAGTATTTATAAGTATGAAATCAAACTATGTATAAAAGGAATATATTCACGATTAAAGTGAATAATGGGTTAAAGAAAATATTATGCAAATGAAATATCTATAAAGGGAATTTATATTGAAATATGAATCCAAATTGGAATTTGAATGAGAAAGGGAAATGGATAATTGTCTTAAAAGAAAACGATGAGTTTTATTTCAAAATTCGGAGTATAAAGATAAAGTGTGATAATGTTTTGTAGACTGGAATGGTTATAAAGGAATATGGGAATGATTTGGAAATGATAAATTTAAAAGTGAATTTGGAATTTGCATTAACCTCAAATGGTAGATAAACTCCGAAGTTCAGAATATAATCGAATATAGATTATCCGAGAGAGTTATTTATTGGAATTCAATTATATCTAATTTAGGAAAGTAGTTATTTTTACTTTCCTTTTGAATCAAATGTAATTATTTATTTATTTACTCATTAATTTATTTATTGCAATAAATAAGTACAAGTTATATTTTATATACCAATTATTTGGGAACAACGATTATAACGCTATCGTTATAAATCTAAACAGCGATTATAATGCTACAGTTATCATAAATGTTGTACAAATCTAAACAACGATTTTAGCGTTGTCGTTATAATAAATGTTTTGTAAATCTAAACAATGATTTTAGCGCTGTCGTTATAATAAATGTTTTGTAAATCTAAACAGCGATTTTAACGCTGCCGCTATAATAAATGTCTTATATATCAAATATTTGGAAACAACGATTATAACACTACCGTTATAATCAATGATTTTCCGTAAAGGAAGTGGATTCTTAGATTGAAATTTGAGAGTTGTGTAAGCGATATTTTTGTTTGAAGTTGTGGGTTTTGGCTATTCCAAAGTTAAAAATGTTGTTCAGTTATGGTCTGAGAGGTAATAATACCCCAACTTTATCGACTTCACGATTGATGGAGGAATGGTTAAGGTTCGATGGTGAAGATTGTCTAGCAATATGTTTAGTTAATAAATGGTAAATGGCTTGAGTTATAATAACGATGTTCTTATAACGTTGGGTTAATTTAAAGGAGTTTTGAAATGTTTTCCCAAATAAAATGAGAGATATTTTCTACACATAGAAAATGAAATGAATTGGTCAATGAGGAATTAAGAAAGGGAATATGGAAATACTTTTTTAATATTAATAAGATATATTTTCTGAATATAGAAAATAAGGATTTCGTGAATATTTGAAAATGTTTTTTAACCGGAATAAGATATATTTTCTTGAATAAAGAAATTAGTATATTGGAAATGGTTTTCCAAGAACCAAGAGAGAAAATAGAGCTTTGAAAGGATACGAGTAATCGGAGAAATTGGGAAATGTTAAATTAATAAGAAATTAATTTAAAGGGCCCAATGTTGTTTGATGGTTGATCGGTAGGATTTCCATTTGGAAATAGGATTGTTGATTGTTTGGATGTTCCTTTGATAGTTAAATCACCTGCTATCAAAGTTTTAGTTTCTTTTTTACCTCCGTCGTCAATACGAAGAGACCGGGATCGAATTTAATATCTGAAACCACTCCGTATTGGCATAAGCACTATGAATCAGCTTATGTTAAAGATGTTGGAAGACAGAGTAAAGTGCAAGGGTCGTTCTGCCAATCTTAGGTAGGAATTTGCCTAAGATGGATTGATGGGATAGTGCCTTTGGTTTGTCTAGTCCTAGGACAACATGTATGTACGAATGTTTGACGACGTGAATTCAAAGTAAATGATGGCAAGATGTTCTGAAAGATAATCGTGACCTCAAGCCTCATCACCCGAGAAATGACAAAAATCGGGAAGGCAGCATGACCATGTGGGTCATTCCCATTAGGGGTATTATCACCTGATCTAGAGAAAATTCACTTGCTTCTTATTCTATTCATTGTTGTATCGGTAACAGTTGATGGTTATAACCGTTGGTGATAATATGCTTGATACACTCAAGTTAAATGAGTGGTCATCCATGTGTGGGCCGGGTTGCAAGACGTTCTTGTTGGACCCAGTGTATTCCCCTCTAGAGATACACTATCGGAAGGTGGTTCCATACCTTGTCATGGTCGGAATCCAATCTCCAATAAGCGCCATGCGGTTTTTGATTTTATATTATATATGGAGCGTGATATGCAAGCGTTCCGCTAGATTCTATTTATTTGTGGTAGACACTATTATAATATCACCAGATTTGACATCGAAAATATTTTTGGTTATCGTAAGGTGAAAACCATCTGTGTTTATGTGTGGATTGGGCTTACGATTATCTTTTCTTTTGAAAGGATATTTAAAAGTTAAACAAATGGTTGGAGTTTACTCAGACCAGTCCCATGACTAGAGTTTATTTTGTTGTCTTTCCCTAAACTCTTGGGTGCCCAAATTTGTACGGGCAGTCAAGTAGTCGGGATTTTTCAGATTCACTTGGAGGAGCTAGAAGCAAGAGGCTTCATCGCTATAGATTATCATATTTTATGTTGTGTACCATGTTGTATATGGAAATAGGTGTTTATAACTATTCCAGGAATAACTGTTGTGCTCTGAAAATGGTATGTATATACAATTACTGATTTGTGTTTCAAAAATTATGTTATTCAATATATTTTATTCGTTCCGCTGTGAGATTGTGTTCTTCGTTTTCTTCTATTTTAATTATTCTTTCTTTCTATTTCTCATCCTCTAACTTCTTTCTAATAATGATTCGTATTTCTGCGCAATTTGGGTTGGACGTGTGGTGTGATTAGTCGTCTCAAAGAGTACGGAAATTTGGATCGTTACATCATCGATCAAGGAGTGTGACGTTGGAATCGATTTCAGTTTTTTTTTGTGAGATGCTCTGTGTCATTAGGAATAGGTGCACAGTCTTAATGGGTAGTTGCATGCGTTTTACAGGCTTGGGGAAGAAGGGTTTTGGCCAAATGATGTAATTAACTTAATTTATTGTCATGTTTAATTTTCAAATTGAATTAGAAAATCCATAAACTTATATTTATAACTTTCTCATACGAGGACGAAATTGGGCACGGTTTTTCCTATAGACTCGTATTGATGAGCTCTACATTTTGGGGCTTGTCTGGGCTGATTTGGGTAAGGTGAGTGATATTATCTCTCACTGAATTGTAATTGTTAGTATAGTATAATTTTATCATTTTAAATTGATTACTAATTGTAAAACATGATAACTAGGATAACCATAACTTGTACATAATAAATAAAAATATTAGAAAGCGATTTGAGTAGTATTGAACATTAATATGACATTTTACCTAGTTTCGCGCTATTTACCTGATTGCGCGCTATTTTGCACTGTTGTTACTATGTTGCCAAATATTGGATATTTGGACATATATATCACCTTTATTGCTATAGATAGTTATTATTTGGTTTATTGATACCATTTTGGATGCTTATATGCTAGTTTAGGAATTTGTTTGCCTGTATGTTGTATGATCGAATTGTTTGTTTAGTATAGATTAAAACGTCGTTCATTGGCGACCCAGTATTAGGAAATATTTCAATCGCGAGAGTTTGGCTTGTTTATCGATCAAACAAACATGTTGGTGTATATTGATTGAATTCAAGAGATATATTTTCGATAGTTTTTCAAAGCATATGGATGGATTCGACGATAGAGCAGCATTGGAGTTCGACATCAGATTAGAAGGCTTGGATGGAGCAACAAAGTCGAAGGATGGAGTAAACATGCTCGACTCTATTTATGAGCTGTGACCGGGTCAAATAAGGCTCAGGTCGACTAAGTCGACCAGAGTATAATGACAAGCCCGGGTCGACCAAGCCGACCCGGGAATGGTAATCAAGCCAGGTCGACTAAGTCTATCTGGATTAGTTCGACTTGGAGTTAGGTCAACTCAAAGTTTTACTGAACCGCGAACAGGCTGATCCGGGAAGAGGAAAATGTTATGGTTATCTCAGGGGCAGGAATTCTTCATGGAGGTATTTCTTCTTGGCCAAGAGTTGGATTTCGCGATGAATGTCGGACATTTTCCTTGGTTGTGTATTTAACTAGTTCTGGTTAAATACATGATTTAAGCAGTCGTTATCAGTTGCTATTAATTGGTCGATATCTATTAGTATTGTTGTTTGTAGTTGTGGCCAGTTTGACATTGATGACAATGTGATTGCAAAGAGTAGGATGTGACGATTTGTTATCCGATGAGGGTGATTCTAGGCTAGGAAGCGAAGCAGCGATGACTTCGATGATGGATAGCGATACTCTGAGATGCAGAAAAGACGACATTAAGTCATATTGAGGTGACTGTTAGATAGAGAGAAATGAGAGACACCGGATGATATCCTACGACATACGACGACCGTCGGGGATAGATATCCCATTAAGGCAACTTCATCGGGAAGTTTTATGGACAGTCTAGAGATGAATTCTACTGCGGAGAACGTGTACAAAGGAGTTATCGATGTTCACAACTTCGGTGCACTTTAGAGGGAGGGGCACGAGAGTGATTCAACGCCAGCTGTATGGACTGATTCAGCCTGGACTCAAAATCAGGTTGCTGTATGGACTGGGTATGGCATTTGTGCAGAGGATGTTGTTGTAGGAACCACTAAGGACCCCGAGAGATATAGTAGCCAAAGTATTGAGTATCGTATACTTTAAGCACTGAGTGAGTGAATGTGAGGATGGTTGATGGATGCTATGATTGTTTACTTATTTATTATTATTTAGTATGTAGACATCTATTACACTAGTCTTATATGTTTTTTTATCATAATATATCATTAATCGATTGTTATGTGCTAACTTTGTTGGTGCAGGGGCAGGACAGGTATGATTCTCCATACCCTCCATGCTACATATACTCTTGCGACTTTTACAGTGCTTTGAGATTTGTTTATCGCTCATATCAGAATTTCGTCTAACCAAAGGTTTTATTTCCCATTTATTACCTTGGGTGTTTATCGACGATGCTGATGAGCAGACCAGGTGATAGATACAAATATTGCTTGGAGCTACGCAGGTGGATTCACATGAGACGATGGCTTATATTTATACATGTATTATATCTATTTATTTCAGCTGTGTCGCTCTGTGGAACCTTGACAGTGTTATGTGTTATGTTAGAGACAACTGATCAATTAAGTTTATTTACCTTTTGTACAAACTCTATTACTGTTATATAAAACTATATGAACCTGTATACTATGATTATCTTGTTTATATAGCCATTGTTGTCACGCCTGTTTTATATATGTGATTTGATTATTATATGTTATTTAATATATTGTGAGATATACTATAGGTTCTGTAATTATGTTTCTCTTCTCTCTTATTTCCTTTTATTTCTTCTCATTTCCCTTCTCTTCTACCATTTCTTTCTCTTGATGATCTTTTTATATCGATCAGGAGTTTGTACAGCCCAAATTTTAGTTCTAAGCACCGGTGGTGTTTGGCGGGTCATCACGTTCCATATTCCTTTTCCTTTCCTCCTCTTTGCTTCTTGCACGATCTCTCATCTCTTGCTCTTCTCTCTCATTGTGCCTCCTACTTTTTTCATTCGGCTTTTATTGAGGATGGTAGTCTTTCTGCTCTCGGGGATATTTTAAAATTTGTTTAAGTTTTTTATTATAATGGCGACCCATTGTATGCATGACTTGGAACATATAAAAAATTATAATTGGATTCAGAAATATGTATACATGTAAAAGGAATTTGTGTGTGGAAAGTGTTGGTGATCATAAGTATGTGCAACATGCTGCCCAATATACCTTCAACCGTGTTTCCTTCTAAGTAACGTTGGAATCTAAAACGACGCCAACGTTATATGACATGGGGGGGATCAGAATATAGATCGACTAAGCTGAGTAGCTCTCAAATAATCTTTCTTGGAGTAGCATAAATGCCACTCAAGTCACCAAAAATATTCTTGCCTTAAGAACCTAAAGTTACGAGTAGATTTAAGTCCCTAGACACAACCATGGTCGTAACCTTAGGAATATCCTACTCCTGACGAAATCAGATTAATCCTAGGTGCTCCTCTTTTGGAATCATTCTCCCAGTGTTGGCTTTAGAATCCCAAGATTTCCCATTCCTCAACATTTAAAGAAATAATGGCCTAGCCCTTGTGATAAACAAATTCTTCTTCTTCACACTTTTGAAGAAGTGATATACTTACATGAGCATTAAGCTTTAATCTACCCTAACTACAACAACTCCCACTTCCAAATGATTCCCCCGACGGACCCCTCCACGAGTGCTCCTCCTCCGATATCCCAAGATGAGCGAGTCTCAATCCTAGAACATACAGGAATTGAAACTTCATTGGGAGTGAAAACCCTTGCATGATGAAGAATCCCGAATCTATAAAGGAGCTTATCTTGCTACATAATGTTCCTTTCTTTCTATAGAGCCAGAACTACTACTAAAGTGTCTAAGGTGTCCTGTTGAGTGGTTTTTTCCATTTGGAGTCGTTATGCCTACGAGAAAAACTAGTTTGGACTAAAGTTTCATGTTTCTAATCCAAGCTAAGGGTATGCTATAACGCAAGCACTCACCTCCATTAGTCCACAACCTACTAAACCCCTCTAGGTGGTGGACAAAGAAGAATTGATTTGTGAAGTCGAGCAGCTTGTTGGATAAATGTTGAATATGCTTACGATATCCTTGTACCGCATCAAAGATTAGGGAAGGGTGATCATGTCTCCGCTTGAACAAAAAGAGATATAAAAGCTCAAGAAATGAAGGAGGACGTCTAAGAGTCTGCATGAAGTGCGCAAAAAGGCTTATCACTATGCCATTGCTGATCGGGTAGAGCTAGGATGTCATAATCCCCTATCTTGAAAGTTCGGAAGAAAGTGTTGAATAGAAGAACAATGTCGTTCAAGCATATAAAATGATGGCAAGAGGTATAACTAGATGGAGGCCTATCAACATACTCGTCTTTAGGCAGTAATTACACATCTCCTTTCGAAGTCTCAAACTACAAGCATACCATCTGAAGCATTCATGGGTTGATGATCGAAGGATGCCTCTCTGATGGGGTGGGAATGACTCTTAACACTGATTGAGACACATCTATAACTACTGATCATGGCTTGCTTGACAGGGACATGGGCAGAAGCTCATGTGTGAGTAGATGAAGATGGCAAAATATAAGTAGACTCTACCTCAATGTGAGACTAACCCCTTTATCTAGATTGCACGCGGGTTAGATAATGCGAAGTCATTAAACATAAGGAAATTTGTGTTCGAGATTACCGAGTGCATTCAGCTCTTAAGTATTTACTCAATGGAAGACGTTTGAAATTCAAAATTGACGTGTATCAGTTGGTGAGCTTTGAGCATTGACTAAGAACAAGTGTAGTGCTTCGTCTATGTGATCGAGGTCCAGTGAACCCGCCAAGCTTTCAAATTTGACCATCGTACATAGATAACCCACTTTAACCTAGATAAGCTTTCCATACTATTTCTTTTATTCGAACTAACTAACCATCAATTCGAGAAATCAACAACGAATCCATCACCCAAAACGACATTGGAAGCTACTTGTTTAGGGTCCATTGGATGTGCAAATACTATACAAAGGAAACATTACACTTGAACTAGATCATGCTTTATTTTGATAAATCAAGACTTGGCAAAATTATGCCAATTATAATCCTTAAGCATTGAAGTTTGCGTGAGAAAGTTCAATTCTCAAAATAAGAGCATATATTCATCCTGATATTGATTCTAGGGCACCTATGTTGCTATATATTCAAGGCAATACATTTTATGTCCACTAGTTCCAACTACTTATATGCAAGATAGAATAAGCAACACGATTTCAATTCCAATCTAGATTTATGCTCAAGCCGAGGTCAAAATTAGTTTTATATTTAAGTTGTGTTGAATTAGGTTCTCTCAACATTTAAAGTTGGATCCAAATTCGAGTTAAATCTTCAATTTAATCTGGACTCAAGATAGTCAAGATCCAGGCAGACATCATGTCAAAACCTTATTAGGTTAAACCTGAAAAAGGCAATCAAGCCTTAAGTTCCTAAAGCCAAACTGTTAGTTCGAAGCACAAAATAGGCAAGATGTATGGTCACTAGAGACGGACCCTGAAGGTGGCTTGAAGCGGTGGAATTTGATGAATTAACCAGACCTAGGACTTGAATCGAAATGCCAAACGTATGAGAATCTAGTCCAAAGAATCATGATGAGGCAAGGTATTAGCCTTAGGTGATTATCGACAGCGTTGGGAAAGCTATAGCAGTGCCTAAATCGATCGGAAGCTATAGCGCTGCATAAATCGACTGGGTCGGGTCTTTAGTGCATATGGTCGGATGCTCTAGAAAACATGAAGGAAGTAAAGTAGCAAATAAAATGAATTGGACTGAAGTGCATAATGGGTGTTTCATCTAAAAAAAAAATCTTAGTAAATGAATCGACATTGATCCTTGCCTTATGGATTGGTATCGATCTATCAAAAAAGGTACTGGCTGCCAAAATTTTGATACTCCCTTATCACCTCCTTTTGACGCATCCTATAAAGTTTGAACCAAAAATTTGAACACTGGATAAATGTACAATTGTGATTCAAAAACTCAATTTAACAACTGACTAATCAGGGATAACTCCCTAAGTAGATCAATTATTATGCTTAAGTCAACCATACTATGGAACTCGAAGACAGTTTAATCCATAACACATCCTGTTTACAACTAAAATTTACTCTAGGGGAAAATATTAGTGGTTTTTGACCTAAGAAAAGACCCGTGGAAATAGGAAGTCGATACGAGCCCGATTCAATTTAAATTAATCAGATGGGCTTAAATGAAGGTAAGATGGAAGCCCAAGTAGATTAACTCAAAGGTTGCTCAAGTGTATAATAATACATACCCTAAGATTTACTTCATTTGGACGAAAGGTTGTGTGTCATAAACCATTCCATTATGATCCCAGGCCTTATATTAACCTACACTCTAAGTTTTGTAGTACCTGCACGTTCCAAACTAAAGATATTCAATGGAATGAACAGTTTGAAGATAAATAAGATGAATCGATCTATAAATACATGCTATTGAAGTCTAAACAACATGACTAGAAAAGTGATTGGGAATTCAAAAAATGTTATGTCTATGGATCACTACTGATCTATATCTATTGGTCAGATGGAAGTTATATTTTGGGAGAAATATTGTGGCTTCTTAGATGTCGTCGTGTGATATCTTGGTCCAACTCATCCCTGAACTCCTATAAATATCTTCATACCTTCGACATAGAACCCTGCAAAACTCTACCAAATCACTCTCTCAAATGAAAACTCTTCAGAGACCCCAAGAGCTCTTCATCAAACTAAACTATTGTGGTCTACTTCAATAATTCTCTGTATTCGTCGTTCTTGTTTACTCTATTTTGGAGAATCAATCAAGTATTTGTACTCAAAACTATTGTAGTTAGCATGAAGAGCATAATGAATCTATAGAAATTGGATGTAGTTTCATCAATAGCTGAATCACTATAAAATTTTATGTCTTGCTCTCCTTTTGTTCTTTTATTTCATACCTTTTTCATTTATTTTACATTATCTACAATACCCCTGGATTTGTGATTACCTGTAATCATGATTAATTAATTATAATGAGGAGGTTAACTTATTAATTAAGAACCAAATATTATTTTTGAAATAACTTGTATGATTATCTAACTAAGATTAAATTTTTGGGTTTGAGTTACCTTAGAAGTTGGAGAAACTTTAGTATTTAAATGTTAAGTGAGTAAATGGTCAATCTTTGAGAAGTATACATTTAATTTTGAGGTTAAATTGAAGAAATAAATAATTAAAGATAAATAAATTTGGTTTCCGTCAAAATCTAATCGAATGAACTCTAGTATGTAAAGCAAAGATTGAGAAGACTTTATAATGTAGAAATAACGGCAGCTCAACTCTTGGAAAAGGCGACTAGGGTTTTTCTCGCTCCTCCTCTTTCTTTACGAATGCACCCTTAAATTTTTTTTCCTGTCATAAAATTCACCTTTTTTCATTTCTAACCCTAGCTTTCACCATGCCTTAGATTTGGCTGCTCGTTTTCCCCTAAAATCATACATGCTTCAAAAGTCAGATTTAAAAGTGAATCTCTGTTTCCACCAACATCCGAAGTCTCTGATGAACAAGAGGCGTTCGGATCTAATGCGAAGACAAAGATGGTTTTGTTTCACTACAAGGCCGATTCCCACAAGCTGCTCCATGAATCGAGACTATTATTCAGCTGGTGTCGTTTGGTTTAGCATTTTCGTGTTTTGTCTTAAACTTCATGGTTTGTGCATTTCGTGTGACTCGTACCTTCTGCTTTTGCATCTTCTTTGGATCTGTTTGGAAGGTTTGCTTTCAGTTTTTGGATCTGTATTTTTACATAATTATTTTTCTGGGGTGTGTTGAACTTGTGTTTTTTTGTTTGATGATAACAAAAATATTTTACTAATGTGTTTAAAATTGTAATGTTAACTGTCTTTCACATCATACTGAAATAAAAGATTTTTTTGTATAACAATATTTCTATATAGAAATTGAAATCTACACAAGCAGTTATTATTCAAAAAATTATATTTTTGTTTCATAATCCAAATAGTACATTTTTCCTTTGAACTCTCTGCTATACAAAATATAAATACAAATGTTTTTCACTACATATATATATATATATATATATATATATCATACACATCTCCCCTCACACTTGATAACATATCTCTACACACTCTAACTGTCCCTTTGCTCCTATGGCATCATCCTGAAACCTGTCACAGAAAAGAAATATACAGATAGACTAGGACTGAAAATAGACACTGAACAAATAAAATTTTATTTTATAATTTTTTTATTCGTCTCATATTTTCTATGTGTTTTTCTCATCATCTTTCTGACTTGATCAGCCTCGGCATAACCATACTAGTTCGCTGATCAGAACCAACATCAAACTCAGCTGATTCTGACCATCCCTAACACAGTACAGTAAGTCTGCTGATGTATATTACAGTGTCACATATACAAGACAGGTCAAAAATCAAAAGAGAAATGGAAATGCAAAAATTTTCAGATCAGCAAAAGCAATGCAGCATATTCAAGTTAACATTCAAGTACAATAATGCAACAAACACAATGCAAGTGCAAGTGGTGTACAAGTGATACAAAATTCATGGACCAGTATAATCTTGAATGGTTCAGGATACTGCTACAGCAGCAAACATGAAGTGGCAATGGAGCATGCATGATGATACAAGGCAGGAACACATTCAAGTGCCAAACACAAATACTGAGCAACCAAGAAGTGAACCACAAAGGTCGAGCTTATATAAGATAAATGATAATGCATTCAACATAGCAGCAAAACAAGAAGGTCAAGTGAAAAATGGTGTGTGCACATACAACATGATGGCAGCAGTTTTTTTTTCGTATTGGTTCATGCAGCAAGGCAGCATTCAAGTGTAAAATCAGTACAAGTATGGGTCAAAACTAAGAATATATGCTGCTTAGGAAACTTCACAAATAAATGGTCAAGCCAAACTTTCAAAGTACACGAGACAGTTAGCACCAAATTGGTCGAGCCACTCTGGTATGGCAAAAACTAGTTGCAAAACAAAAATTGGAATACATGTATGTGAAGAACTGGATGGATCTTTGGTGCAAACATTCATGAACAACTTTAAATTACAAGTCAGTGTGTACTTGTTCAAGTCAATGTGGTCGAGCAACAAACTACACATCGGGAAATAAATACGACAATGAGAGAGAATAAGTGCAAAGTGTAAAATGTGATTCACAACAGTGAAGTGCCAGAACAGCAATTGTGTATTTTGGCAAGTGCAAAATTTGTTTGTGGAAAGAGTTTAATGAAAGTTTTTGAAATCAAATTTCTTCTATCCAGTTTTTTCTTTTACAATCATTTTGGCATAGTGACCAAGCAAGCAATTTCAAAAAAGATTTGATTTTTGTATAATCTGTTTTTAAATGAGCAAATAAATGTTTTTGGGAAAGCTTTTATTTTTTTTAGAAATCTCAATTCTTTCTGGAAAGGATAAAATTCCAAAATTGGAATGCAATCACTGTATTGAGAAATCAATAAATGATCGCAAAGAATTCAAGTCAATCAAAGGAACAAAATACATGAACAGATTCATCAAGCAAAATTATTTTCCTAACATATGGAAACAAATTTCAATCGGGTTCAGACAAAGGAAGATTTAAATGCCAAAATTAGCAGCTTGTTTTCAAATTTCAAATTGTCAGAGAATCTACCACCGAAACAAAAAGGAAAGCTTTAAAAATTGGCCTCAAAATTAGACAAAAAAAAATTCCAGGTGCAAAATTCGATTCAAATATTCCTAAATCAAATCGAGCATGTCATTAAACTGAAATCAGAGGATAAGGGTCTCAAAATCCCTATATAAACACACTCTTCCTCATCGACAAAGATCATTCAAGTTATTCAAAACCAATTAAAACCCTAAGGCTTAAATCAGAAAGCTTACAGCATTCGATCAAAGCAGAGAACAATTCTGAGCTGAGCTTGAAGGCAGAATCAATTTACTAAAGGGACATCAAGCCATGGTGATTCAATTTTTGAAGATGCTCTAGACGATTCAGAGAAACCCTAGTCGCCAATTTCTTTTTGGGTTGGAAAATAAAAGAAAAAGGTGACGGCTGATTTATAATTAAGGATACAAAGGGTTTTTTTTATTTAAGGGCTTGTTTGTATTGTATTTTTGTTTTACCTTTCTAACTTCAATTCTTGTTTTTCTAGTTTTAAATAAAACTAGGGTTTACAGATTACTGGTCTGTAGTCTGGGAAAATCTGGTCTAGGGTACACAGGCCAGTCTAGGATTTTGAGCTTAGGGTTAGGACAGGAGCAGGCGTTGCGAGTTTACATAGGATTGTAAGCGGGAACTGTTTGTAACTCCTAGTAGAAATCTTAGAAAGGCAGCAGTAGGCACAAATTGCCGAAACTGGGTATCTCTGCTTTGATTTTCCTTTACTACGATTCTTTCATTACTCTGTGATTGTTTTGATTACTGTTAAACCCTATTCACCCCCCCCCCCCTCTAGGGTTAATATTGATCCTACAATTGGTATCAGAGTAGGTGTTTTTTTACTCTAGAGACATGACAACAATGAATAATGCTTTTTCTGAGGGACAATCTATTGCTAGACCACCCATGTTCAATGGTAGTTATTACGAGTATTGAAAAGCTAGAATGAAAATCTATCTTGTGTCTATTGACTATGATGTCTGGGATATAATTGAAACTGGTTATAAACCACCCACTGTAGTTGTTAACGAAATCGAAATGCTTAAACCAAAAGATAAGTGGGATGCGAATGATAAGAAACTGTACTCTATTGATTCTAAAGCCATGAATGCTTTGATCTGTGCCTTAGATAAAACTGAATATAACAGAATTTCTCATTGTAAAACAGCTAAGGAAATTTGGCATACACTGGAGGTCACTCACGAAGGAACATCGCAAGTGAAAGAATCTAGTCTCGCTCTATTCAGTAATGAGTATGAGAACTTCGCAATGTAGAAGGATGAGAGTATCAAGGACATGTGTGTACGTTTCTCTGTGCTAGTGTACAATGCTAGAGCTCTTGGAAAAGTTTTTATTGAAGTTGAACTTGTGAGAAATATTCTACGTGTTCTACCAATGAACTTCGAAGAAAAAGTCATAGCCATTTAAGAATCAAAGGATCTGAGTAAGCTGAGCATGGAGGATCTCGTTAGAAATCTAATGACATATGAAATGGAGCTAAAATCACGAGGGGATCGTAATAACTCTGATTAGAAGAAGAAGTCAATTTCTTTGTCCTATACTGTCAACAGTGATGGCGAAGATTCATTGAACAGCTTGCAATGGCTATCAGACAAATCACAAAGTGGAGCAAATTCAAACCTCGAAGAAACAAACCAAAATGCAATTAGACGAAGAACTCTGACAATTCAGATAAGGAACCACTTTGCTATAACAGCCAGAAGCCTAGACATCTAAAACACCAAACTGTCCCCTCCTTCTACACAATAGAAACAAGAAGAAAAAGAAAGCCTTTTCTATAATGTGGGACGATGAGGAAGGAGAAGAAGACTCAGATAGCAGTTAGGAAGAGAGTAACCTATGCTTCATGGCAGAATCAGATTCAAAAGATGATAGAGAGGAATCGACTAAGGTATACAGTTATGATGATTTGGTTTTAATGTGTAAACATCCTTTTGAAATCATTGATACACTAGAAGAAAAAGTAGAAAAACTTGAAGAAATTTTTTTTAATCTCAATTCCACCATTGAAAATCTTGAAAAAGACAATTTGACTCTGAAAGAAATTGATGAGATTAAGAGAGAGGACTTTATCAAAAGATGCACTACACTTGTGGACGAAAATACAACACTAAGAACGAAAGTCCAAAATCTTGAAGTCACCTTAAACAAGTTTTCAATTCGACAAACATCTTTCAAAATGTTGCTAGGAAACCAATTGTTTGCTATCAATGGAAAAGGACAAGGTTTTGGTAAAGTACAAAATGGTGTGACTGTGAATGACAATGCGAAAGGTAGAAGCATCTTTCCTAAGTGTGTAAAGTATGGGGAAATTGGCCATAATTTTGAAAACTGCAAGAATGGGAATAAAATTAGAAAATCCACTAGAGTTTGGGTTCCTAAACACTTGGCACACAATTACCATAAATTTTGGAATACAAATAAGAGGACAAAACAAATATGGGTTCCAAAAGATTCTTTCTTTCATCATACTTCAGTCACTGATATCTTTGGACCTAGGAACGTCTCTAGGTCATCTTTCTCCCTTCTTATGTAGGTATGTTGGCGGGCTAAGGAGCAACAAAAATGGTATTTGGATTCAGGTTGCTCCAGACATATGACAGGAGGCAAGAGATTTTTCCTTAGCCTAGAAAGATATAAAGGTAGGAGTGTGACATTAGGTGACAACAACAAATGTAAGATTATTGGTAAGGAAAAAGTAGGTAACAACATTTTTGCCTTAGCTGATGTCTTATGTGTTGATAATTTATATCACAGTCTTATTTCCATAAGCCAATTACATGACAAAGTGTAACAACCCGTATTTTAATAACGTGTTATAACTATAAATCAAGGCATTATTAAATTTTAAAATAAAAATCAAGGGAAACGGGTTACGCCATTACGGTCGTCTCGAAATTCTGCTTGAAAACGAGTCCGAGTTTACGAAAATCGGAGTCCGTATGACCAAGATATGGCTCTCCAAAGTTTCAGAAAATTCCAGAGTTCAAAACAGTTCGAATTCAAGTTCAAAATTCGAATTTCAAAACCCAGACAGACTGGGCGGGAAAAATCCCGCCAGCACCACGTCAACTGGGGAGTCGACTGGGGAGTCGACTCCCCCCAGACCAAGTCGACTGGGCAGTCGACTTGGGTGTCGACCTGGTCACCTAGCCTGTTTTTGGGACAGATGTATCTGGTCTTGTTGCCTGTCCAGGTTCAGCTCCCTAAACCCTATATAAACAACCCCTGACCCTAGACTCTCTATCACATTCTTATCCGGCCTTATGCTGTTGAGGTTCTGACTGGAAGATAGAGAACAAGGAGGCTATTCAAGACTTCGTTAAAGCTACGTTGATTTGGGGATTTGCTAGAGATTCTTCTTCTAATCTTTTGCTTTCTCATTCTCTAGACCACGATCTGTAAGCCCTTTGTCACTCTTAGATCTAAACTGTAAATTTAACATGAACACGATGTAAACTGGAATTATGCCTAAACATGATAACTAGGTTGGATCTACCATGGTATATCTTTGATCTATGACTATCCCTTTTAGATCTGTTATTTTGGATCTAGTTTTGTACACCCAAGATCTATTCGTCTTAAATTTTGACTAGTGGAATATTAGTATGAACTTGATTTGGACATATTCATGTTTAATCTAAAATCCCCATGACCTTTATCTTGACATGCCTGTGATGCTGAATTTATTATTGGGGTTACTATCTTATGCCAATCCTTTACCATGTCTATCACCATATTTTTCCAAGTTGATGTTGAGACCCTATTTCATATGCCTGTAATGTTATAATCATCATGCTTAACTTGTGAACACCTTTGCCATCCTATGACTATCCTTTTTGTGTTATATCCCTCTTTTGACATGTTGTATTAATGCAAATTCACGTACGTTGGGGATACGTTTTGGGGTAGATTAGGCAAACTTGAAATTGGCTATGGAATTGACATGATATAACATGAAAATATGACATGAAAACTTGACATGAGAATAAGCTTGAAAACATGAATTTGGGACATGACAATTAGATAACTTGAAAGTGACCAACTTGAGGTTGGGTTGAATTTGCAACGTAAATCTGCCCGGAACCGCCTGGCAAATCCAGTAGTTGCAAATAATAGGACCCAATGTGGGTAGTTGGTCATATAGCACTTTAAACCCGAGGTTAGACTAGGTTATGGTGTAAAGCTGCCCGGACCCGCCCGGCATATCCAGTAACCATAACCAAGTCTAATGTGAGAGGTTGGGGTGCGTTAAGTAAATTAATGCCACATGGTAAGGTTAAATCATGGACCACTTGAATACACTTAACCAATTTGATACATGTTTGGGTAGGGGTTAAGTCATGACCTTTTTAATGACAACACTTAACCCATTAGAAATCCTAGCCACGTGGTCCCTTTCAGCAGTAACCCACTTAGAAGTATCACGATACCCTGGGGACTAGGCAGGGTGGGGCACGATTACTAGGCTGATTGTAAGCGACCAAGAATAACGGCTGAGTAATGTGCGCCAGTGTAGGTTCAGGCGGACTAGGGTCGTGCACTTAGTCCGGAGTTGAAAAAGTAGGCATGGGCACCCGTAGTACTACATTTTGCGTTCTTGATTTGTGTCAGTGGTTGACACCCTAGGACCTGATACACCCTAGGGTGGACCTAGCACATGTGACTACATTCCGCGACTGGGCCGTATAACACCGACACACGACGAGTAAAGCCGATCGATTAGGATGGACTGTTGGACCCCGTATTGGGTAATTTCATGTTATTGGGTTTAGGGATCATTTCTGGATTTATACTTGACATGGATTTGGACACTAGTACAGTTAGTGCAGTAAACCTTGTATATACGATGCCACTCTTATCTTGTTACCTTTTATTGTCATGTCAGTCCAGTTATTATCTTTATGTTCAATCTCAGTTTCTCATGTCCAGTTAACTTTAATAGTTTTTATGCTGATAGTCACTAGGGCTTACCAGTCTTTTTGACTGACCTGTTTTCTTCCACCTCTTGTTCTTTTGTTTCACCCCCCCCCCCCCCCCCCAAGGTTCTCAGGGAGGAAACTCTAGCTCTTAGCTTGGACTTTGCTTGCTTTCTGACAGCTCATGTACGGTTTGGTCTTGAGCTATGCTATGGCTGCACTCATGCTCTTTTTGGGGAATAATATTGGACTTATGTTGTTTTAAGTACTTTGCTTCTTTAGAACTTGATGTAATGAAATAATGACTTGGTATTTTGATGTAAGAGGTTTTGACTTTATTTTCCACATAATGAGATGTGGTTAAATTTATATCTGCTGCTTTATATACTCTGTTTAATTTATGTTTTGTCTTGTGTTATCTCTGTGCCTGTTTACTAGATAATACCCCTCCAAAACTAGTGCATTCCCTTTGTGAGTGACCCTAGCAAAGTTGGGGTGTTACATTTTGTATCAGAGCAGAAGGTTACCAGACTGGGCAAAAGTTTTAAAAACTTTCTGAAAATTATTTTCAAAACCATTTATAAAGAAGCATTTCTCAAGAAAAGTTCTATTTTTAAGAAAAGGCTATTCCCCAAAATCCATTAGCACTTTCCTTGTTTCCTCGTTTGAATCTTTTTCTTTTCGTTTTTCAGCATGGTCGATCTTAACCTTCCCGAGGGAGTACCCATACCTGGATGGTTCCGAAGGTACTTGGAAGTTTGGGCCAACGATGCGGGCCCGGCAGACATCCCTCCTCCTCCTCCTCCAGTAGTCGCGGTTCCTCCTCCTCCTCCCGGCACCGCCTTCGCCAAAATATGCAAAGACTTTATAGGAATGGGCGGCAAGAGCTTCCTTGGAAATGAGACCTTCGCTGAGGCACGAAACTGATTAAAGGAGACTGAAGACCTATTCGTTATCTTCGATATGGAGGATCATAGGAAAGTTCAGTTGGCAGCATGGTTGTTGAAAGAGGAAGCTGCTTTTTGGTGGGAAGTCACCAACGCTACCAGACCAATTGAGACTTGGGCAGACTTTAGAGAGAGGTTTGGGCTTAAATTCTTATCGTCAGCAGAAGCGAACCTTCAGATGGAGAGGTTCCTGTCACTCAAACAAGGGGACATGTCTGTTAGGGAGTACGTGAATAAGTTTAATCAGCTTGCTCGGTTTGGTTTGGACTTAGTCAACACGGCTGAGAAGAAGGCTCTACGATTTGCTCGAGGATTGAGCGAGCCACTCCACACTATGGCCATGACTCATGTGCCCATGGAAGCGACCTTTGAAAGCTTGGTGAATATGGCCCTACTTCATGAGGAAGACAAGGGTGAGAAAAAGGAGGTTAAGTCTAATGAGACTCAGAACAAGAAGGTTGACTTCAAGAAGGGAGGCAACAAGAATAACAAGAATAACAAGGGCAACAACAACAATGCTAACAAGCCACGTAAGACGAGGAAGTGCAACTTTTGTGGTATCACGGGACATATAGCTAAAGACTGTAGGAGGAAAAAAAGAAAGTTGGGTGAATGCTTTCACTGCAGGGATACTGGACACATCAGTAAGGATTGCCCTAAGAAGCAAGGAGAGGGGCTAGGGCAGACACAACGAGCAGGACCTTCTGGAGGGCAGTTGCAGGCTCTCAACACCACTCCAGCTCTTGACCGAGGTAGTAATATTTCTGTAGAAAGCCTTGTTTACATTTCTGAATTTCCTGTTCGAACCTTATTTGACTCTGGCTCATCGCATACTTTTATCTCTTCTGATATTGTTGAAAATCTGCACTTAAGTACTAGTCTAGTTGATGATCTCGTTAGTGTTTCAAATCCGATTGGGGGCTCCGCCAATTTATCTATGATTTGTGTTGATTTGAGGATTTCCATCTTAAGCGTGGAATTCACGTGTAATGCTTATGTTCTCGGATTCATTGGATATGGTTTAATTCTGGGCGTGGATTGGTTGTCCAATTATGGAGCTATCCTTGATTGTGAACGAAGGGTAGCGAGGCTCATGACACGCCTTGGTAATACCCTTGAAATTTCTTGTAACCCGAAGGGTCCGGTCATGTCATGTTATCTTGAATCTCTCGACTCGTCTATCGACAATCTGCACTCCGTGAGAGTAGTCCAAGAATATCCAGATATCTTTGATGAGGTGAAAGGGTTACCCCCTAAAGGCAAGATAGACTTCCGAATTTATCTGGTTGATAATGCCAAGCCTGTTTCATTGCCGGTTAGGCATATGGCCCCGCGAGAAAGAAGAGAGCTCAGTAAACAAGTCAAGGAGTTGCTCGAGAAAAATTTCATAAGGCGAAGCATTTCTGAATGGGGTGCTCCGGCGGTATTCGCTACTAAGGCGGATGGTTCGCTTCGTCTGTGCGTAGATTATCGTGAGTTAAACAAGCTGACGAATAAGAATAGGCACCACTACCAAGGATCGATGATCTTTTTGACCAGCTTGTGGGAGCATCTGTTTTCTCTCAACTCGATCTAGCAACAGGATTCCATCAACTTAGAGTGGCTGAGAATAGCATTGACAAAACAACGTTTAGGACTCTAGATGGGTTCTTCGAATGGCTCGTCATGCCGTTTGGGTTAACGAATGCACCCGCGTACTTTGTAGACCTGATGAGTAGGGTGTTTCGGGAGTTCCTTAACAAGTTCGTGGTGGTTTTTGTGGACGATATTCTAATCTTCTCAAAGGATGAAGAAGAGCATGCTAGACACCTCAAGGAAGTCATCGATACGCTTAGAGCACACCAGTTAAAGGCTAAGTTCTCCAAATGCCATTTTTGGAGGGAGGATGTTCGGTTTCTTAGGCACGTAGTTTCTAAGCAAGGTTTAGTCGTGGACCCCGCAAAGGTAGTTGCGATGCAAGACTGGAAAATTCCTAAGAATGCAACAGAGGTGAGAAGCTTTCTCGGTTTGGCGGGCTTTTATAGGAAGTTCATTAAGTACTTCGCTAAGATTTCAGCCCCTCTTACTAAGTTAACGAAGAAAAACCTAGCGTTTGCATAGGACACAGAATGTGAGACTGCTTTCCAGAGACTCAAGAGAGCCCTCACCACAGCTCCAGTTTTAGCATTACCCGATGGAGGAAAAATGTTTATGGTGTACACAGATGCGTGCGGCACGGGATTAGGCGCTGTCCTAATGCAAGAAGGAAGAGTGATATGCTATGGGGGTAGACAACTTAAAGTTCATGAGAAGAACTATCCCACACATGACTTGGAGTTAGCCGCGATTGTTTTTGCACTTAAAGCTTGGCGCCATTATCTCCTAGGGGAGAGATTTGAGCTGTACACCGACCACAAATCGCTTAAATATCTCTTTTCACAAAAAGATTTGAATTTGAGACAGCAACGGTGGATGGAATTCTTGGCCTCATATGACTTCGATATAACTTATACCCCTGGCAAGGGTAACGTGGTGGCGGATGCTCTAAGTAGAAAAAGGTTGACTTTGAGCCCCTTATTTGTTGAAAGAAAAAGTCTAGAGTTTATAGCGACCTTTGATTTTACGCATGCTGTTGAGTCATTGACTGGTACGTTAGCATCTCTTGAGCTGAGACCTACGCTTCTAGATCAAGTAGGGACTTCGCAGAAAGAAGACCCACAGATAGTCGAAATCATGGACAAGTTAATCAGTGGTGAGACGTCAAGTCACCTTGGTAGGTATGCCATTGATGACAAAGGATGGCTAAGGCGCGATGGAAGGCTATGTGTTCCACTAGTGGGAGACTTAGTAAATAAAGTTCTCGAAGAGGCGCATCACTCGAAGATGACTATACATCCCGGAGGGGATAAGATGTACAGAGATATGAAATGCATTTTCTTTTGGGCCGGAATTAAAAAGGACGTGGCAGAATTCGTCTCAAAGTGCATGGTGTGCCAACAAGTCAAGGCCGAATCTAAGAAGCCCGGAGGGCTGTTACATCATTTGGAGGTCCCGCAATGGAAGTGGGAAAGTATCTAGATGGATTTCGTGGATGGATTGCCTAGGTCAAGAAAGGGGAATACTAGCATATGAGTCATTGTTGATAGACTCGCGAAGAGTGCTCACTTCATTCCTTAAAAACAAAAGGACTGCATCATGGCTAGCGTCTATTTACCTTCGAGAGATAGTACGGTTGCACGGGGTTCCTTCTAGCATAGTCAGTGACCGTGACCCAATTTTCACTAGCCAGTTTTGGAATAGTCTGCAAGAAGCAATGGGTACGCAACTTAATTTAAGTACAGCCTATCACCCTCAGACGGATGGACAGACCGAAAGGGTAAATAAAGTACTAGAGGATCTTTTGAGGCTATGCATTCTTGATTTTGGTGGTACTTGGGAAGACCATCTCCCTGTCATGGAGTTTGCTTATAATAATAGCTACCAAGCTAGCATAGGGATGGCACCGTTCGAAGCCCTGTATGGAAGACCGTGCAAGTCACCAATTTGTTGGTGGGAGACCACTGACAGACTTATACTTCGGCCCGACATGATACGAGACACTTCTGAGAAGGTGGAGTTGATACGAAGAAGAATGAAAGCGGCCCAAGGTAGACATAAATCTTATGCGGACAAGAGAAGGACAGACCTAGAGTTCGAAGTCGGAGATATGGTTTTCATAAAAGTCTCTCCTTTACGCAATGTGGTTCGTTTTGGAGCAATTGGAAAGCTAGCACTGAGATTCGTAGGAACGTTCCCTATCACTGAGAGGATTGGGCAGATGGCCTATAAGGTAGAGTTACCTGAGAGGCTGGCCGGAGTACACAATGTCTTTCACATCTCGCATCTCCGAAAGTGCCTACATGAATCAGCTGAGGTGGTTGAGCCAAGCATCCTCGAAGGCGTAGAAGTGGAGAAAGAAGCAACGCTGAGGCGAGTTCCTATTCGTATCTTAGGGACGGAGATCAAGAAGCTAAGGAATCGCGAAGTCAAGCTAGTCAAAGTACAGTGGAGTGAAGCCCAAGAAGACGCAACTTGGGAAACCGAGGAGAAGATACGCGCGCTTTACCCATTTCTTTTTGAGGGTACTTTCTCGATCTCTTTTTCCTTTGAGCTTGTAAACCTTTCGTATCATGCTACCTATGTTTGTTTTGTTAATCTTGCCTTAAGAACCTTAGAACCCTCTTTGGATGTAAACATGTATTTGAAACATGTTATGGTTGATGTTTGCAAATGGATGCAAGTGTTTGCAAGTGATTTCTAGTGGATGCATGACACACATTAGGCACTAGATCGGCTCAGACACCTTTTCATGTTGCATTTGCATGGGTGCTTATACTTGTACATGGATGAACTTGTTATGCTATCACGTGGATGTTGCAAATGGATGATGTTTGTGCACTCATGTAGAAATTTTAATTTATGTTAGGAATTTGCATACATGTTGGACTCATTACACTAACATATCTTGCATGAAGGAGGTTTACAGAATCAGTAACCTCCTGATCTTTTGCATTAGATAAATACATATACACACACATACTGCATATGTTCATATAGCATTAGAAATCTTTTTTAAGGAATGGTTGCTCGTGAATGATGTTGTGAGTAGATGGATGTGGATGGTAGGATGCGTTCTTCCTAACTTAGAGATTTTGAGGACGAAATCCTTTAAGGAGTGGAGAATGTAACAACCCGTATTTTAATAACGTGTTATAACTATAAATCAAGGCAGAATTAAATTTTAAAATAAGAATCAAGGGAAATGGGTTACGCCATTACGTTCGTCTCGAAATTCTTCTTGAAAACGAGTCCGAGTTTACGAAAATCGGAGTCCGTATGACCAAGATATGGATCTCCAAAGTTTCAGAAAATTCCAGAGTTCAAAACAGTTCGAATTCAAGTTCAAAATTCGAATTTCAAAACCCAGACAGACTGGGCGGGAAAAATCCCGCCAGCACCAGGTCGTCTGGGGAGTCGACTGGGCAGTCGACCCCCCCAGAACAAGTCGACTGGGCAGTCGACTTGGGTGTCAACCTGGTCACCTAGCCTGTTTTTGGGATAGATGTATCTGGTCTTGTTGCCTATCCAGGTTCAGCTCCCTAAACCCTATATAAACAACCCCTGACCCTAGACTCTCTATCACATTCTTATCCGGCCTTATGCTGCTGAGGTTTTAACTGGAAGATAGAGAACAAGGAGGCTATTCAAGACTTCGTTAGAGCTACGTGGATTTGGGGATTTGCTAGAGATTCTTCTTCTACTCTTTTGCTTTCTCATTCTCTAGACCACGATCCGTAAGCCCTTTGTCACTCTTAGATCTAAACTGTAAATTTAACATGAACACGATGTAAACTGGAATTATGCCTAAACATGATAACTAGGTTGGATCTACCATGGTATATCTTTGATTTATGACTATCCCTTTTAGATCTGTTATTTTGGATCTAGTTTTGTACACCCTAGATTTATTCATCTTAAATTTTGACTTGTGGAATATTAGTATGAACTTGATTTGGACATATTCATGTTTAATCTAAAACCCCCATGTCCTTTATCTTGACATGCCTGTGATGTTGAATTTATTATTGGGGTTACTATCTTATGTCAATCCTTTACCATGTTTATCACCATATTTTTCCAAGTTGATGTTGAGACCCTATTTCATATGCCTGTAATGTTATAATCATCATGCTTAACTTGTGAACACCTTTGCCATCCTATGACTATCCTTTTTGTGTTATATCCCTATTTTGACATGTTGTATTAATGCGAATTCACGTACGTTGGGGATACGTTTTGGGGTAGATTAGGCAAACTTGAAATTGGCTATGGAATTGACATGATATGACATGAAAATATGACATGAAAACTTGACATGAGAATAAGCTTGAAAACATGAATTTGGGACATGACAATTAGATAACTTGAAAGTGGCCAACTCGAGGTTGGGTTGAATTTGCAACGTAAATCTGCCCGGAACCGCCCGGCAAATCCAGTAGTTGCAAATAATAGGACCCAATGTGGGTAGTTGGTCATATAGCACTTTAAACCCGAGGTTAGACTAGGTTATGGTGTAAAGCTGCCCAGACCCGCCCGACACATCCAGTAACCATAACCAAGTCTAATGAGAGAGGTTGGGGTGCGTTAAGTAAATTAATTCCACATGGTAAGGTTAAGTCATGGACCACTTGAATACACTTAACCAATTTGATACATGTTTGGGTAGGGGTTAAGTCATGACCTTTTTAATGACAACACTTAACCATTAGAAATCCTAGCCACGTGGTCCCTTTCAGCAGTAACCTACTTAGAAGTATCACGATACCCTAGGGACTAGGCAGGGTGGGGCACGATTACTGGGTTGATTGTAAGCGACCAAGAATAACGGCTGAGTAAGGTGCACCAGTGTAGGTTCAGGCGGACTAGGGTCGTGCACTTAGTCCGGAGTTGAAAAAGTAGGCATGGGCACCCGTAGTACTACATTGTGCGTGCTTGATTTGTGTCAGTGGTTGACACCCTAGGACCTGATACACCCTAGAGTGGACCTAGCACATGTGACTACATTCCGCGATTGGGCCGTATAACACCGACACACGACGAGTAAAGCCGATCGAGTAGGATGGACTGTTGGACCCCGTATTGGGTCATTTCATGTTATTGGGTTTAAGGATCATTTCTGGATTTATACTTGACATGGATTTGGACACTAGTACAGTTAGTGCAGTAAACCTTGTATATGCGATGCCACTCTTATCTTGTTACCTTTTATTATCATGCCAGTCCAGTTATTATCTTTATGTTTAATCTCAGTTTCTCATGTCCAGTTAACTTTATTAGTTTTTATGTTGATAGTCATTAGGGCTTACCAGTCTTTTTGACTAACCCATTTTCTTCCACCTCTTTTTCTTTCGTTCCCCCCCTCAGGTTCTCAGGGAGGAAACTCTAGCTCTTAGCTTGGACTTTGCTTGCTTTCTGACAGCTCATGTACGGTTTGGTCTTGAGCTATGCTATGGCTGCACTCATGCTCTTTTTGGGGAATAATATTGGACTTATGTTGTTTTAAGTACTTTGCTTCTTTAGAACTTGATGTAATGAAATAATGACTTGGTATTTTGATGTAAGAGGTTTTGACTCTATTTTCCATGTAATGAGATTTTGTTAAATTTATATCCGCTGCTTTATATACTCTGTTTAATTTATGTTCTGTCTTGTGTTATCTCTGTGCCTGTTTACTAGATAATACCCCTCCAAAACTAGTGCATTCCCTTTATGAGTGACCCTAGCAGAGGTGGGGTGTTACACAAAGGAATGAATGTAGTTTTAGACAGTAAAATTTGCAAGATCATCGATACATTCACTGGAAAAGTTGTTTTTACTGGCAAAAGAAAAGGGAATATCTACATGCTCTATTTTGATGATGTGACTGTTTCTAGATGTTTGGTTGCCACTGAAGAAGAGGCAGTTTTATGGCATAGAAGACTAGCACATGCTAGTATGCATCTCCTTGAAAAACTAGAATCAAATGAGCTTGTCAGAGGTTTACCTCATCAGAAATTTAAAAATAACAAAGTGTGTATGGCTTGCTCCATGGCTAAACTTAGTCGCTCGTCATTCCATCCCAAAAATGTTGTTAGTACTTCACGTGTTCTTGAATTTATTCATATGGATTTGTTTGGACCTACCGATACTGCTAGTTTAAATGGTAAATGTTATTGTTATGTTTTGGTTGATGATTACTCTAGATTTACATAGGTTTATTTTCTAGCCAAAAAGTCTGAAACATTTGATTATTTTTCAAAGTTCTCAAAACTTGTTCAAAATGAAAAAGGTGTTTCAATTAAAACTTTGAGAAGCGATCATGGAGGTGAATTTGAAAATTTTAGATTTTGAAAAATCCTGTGAAGAAAATGGGTTAAACATGAATTTTCCGCTCCTCGAACACCTCAACAAAATGGGGTGGTCGAAAGGAAAAATCGTACATTGCATGATATGGCTAGATCTATGCTATGTGAATATAAATTACCTCAAACTTTCTGGGCTGAGGCAATTCTTCAGGCTATGTAATGAATAAAGTCATGATTAGACCAATACTTAATAAAACGTCATATGAACTTCGGTCCGACAAAAAGCCTAACATCTCATATTTTAGAGTTTTTGGATGCACTTGTTATATTCTAAACATAGGAGATCAACTTGGAAAATTTGAATCGAAAACAGTTGATGTAATCTTCATGGGTTATTCTTCAAGGAGAAAAGCTTACAGATTCTTCAATAAACAATCAAGAACAATTGTGGAGACCATTAATGTGAAGTTCAATGAATCATACATAGAGATGGCTTCTGAAAATGATAAACATGAAGGTGGTGTGCAAGAAGACGAGAAAGACAGCAATGAAGTTGGGGAAAACAACGAAGAAGTCTGAAACACCCCACCTCCGTTAAGGTCACTCACAAAGGGAATGCCTTAACTTCGATGGAGCATTATAGGTAAAAGACACAGATAATTTACAAGACAGATGTATATATAAGCAGCGGAAAATAAAACTATCTTTATTTCAAACATGGTTCATAACAAAACATTACAACAAATTGTTTCAAACCAACTTCCAAACCATTACATCATAATTTCTGTCTTGATTATTATATAAAGAAGCATAAAACATAAATAAAACCGCATAAATCCCCAAGTCTAGTGTGTCCAAAGCCATAGCCAAAGATAACAGGTTCCAAGCCGTACATTACAGAATCTTCAAGCTTGGAAAGATGAACGGTCCAAATTAAGCTGAGCTATTCCCTCCCTGGCTACCAAAGGGGGGGAACAGAAGAAAAGAAGACAAAAGAATAATGGGTCAGACATAAGTCTAAGTAAGTCTAGTGACTTTTCAGTGTGTGAATAAGGAAAAGGGTCATGATAGGAATAAACTGAAAATAGGACAGTACCGAAACAACAAACTAACATAAAGCTATATAAGGCAGGATAACCAAATATACATCGCACCCATGTTAAATTCTCTACACCTACATATATTTGTCTAACTAGCACCACGTTTTTATGGTGAAATGATCTCCTTATATCGATCGGTTCCTACTAGCATGCATTTATCACGTGTGTCATTCGGCCCCCGCTTGACTGTAGATACCTATGCTGGTCCCACCACAGGGTGTATCAAATCCTATGGTGGCAACCCGACACAATTCAAGATGCATAGTGTATGACTACTGATGCCCAGTGCCTGCTTTTTCCACTCCGGAGTACGTGCACGCCTGTACTCCACCAGAACCTACATTGATGCACCACCGCCGATGTTTTTGACCATTTATAATCAGCCCAGTAATTTTGTCCAACCCTGCCTAGTTCAGGGTCCAATGATACATCTACGTGGGTTACTACTGAAATGGGTCCTCATTACTAGAGTTTTTGTAACGCCCCGCCCCTGTACCCACTATCGTCCAGTTCATTTCGGAGAAATGTCGCAGACCATAACGGAGAATGAGGTTTGTGAAGGGCAACCGATTGTATAATTGCTCCATATGAGGAATGCACAACGAATTCTGATACTGATTAAAATTTCGATATGACCATTCGACACATAGGGCAACTACACAACGGCTATATGCAATCCGGAAAGTAGTATAAAATAGACAACAACAATAATATAAATATGGTATATCTCAAAGCCAAACATAGGATAATCGTATCACAAAGGCAGAATAGATATGAATAAACCAAGAATGTGTACAACAAACTAGTGGTCATCAAAGATCCACTAATCCCAAAATAATAGATACATACACCACGATCTAAATAAAAGAATATGTACACAACAAATTATAATGTCATAGGTACAAATGTACATAAAACTGCGGAGACAGAGTAGCAAGCTAAAAGCGAAAGATCAATCCTGTGATGAGTCCCAGAGGAGTACCTAAAATGACTCGGCCTGACCCGAGTATCATTTATGAGGAAATAAACAATAAACATAGCAGTCTAGCTGTACATATCAAATAAACTGAGATAATAAGAGATGTAATGCAGGATGACATGATTCTACTAATGACTTCTAATCATAACAAAATATGAAACATGGCATGTCAACACAACTAACTCTAAATAATCTCCTAGCTAATGTAGAATGCAAAATTCCAATGATCATGAATCATCAAGAAATCATAAATCACCAAGTAATCATAAATCATCAAGTAATCATAAATCACCAAGTAATCATAAATCATCAAGACATCATAAATCACCAAGACAACATAAATCACCAAGACATCATAGAAAACATCAGCATGAGGCAGGCCTGTTCACAGATGGATACGATCTCTGAGTAGCGAAACCATTTGTTTGAGCCGAAGCTCCCCACAGAGCTAGGTCGTGACCCCGGAAGAGAGAAAACATCATAAATCATAGAAAGATGGACCGAAGTCCCATAGGCGAAATCCAAGAATCGTAAATCCCACTCAGGCGATCGAGGACCACAAAACACAAGTCATAAAGTATCACATCGATTCGGGTGAATAGAAATTACTCCAAGCTAGTTAATATAAGAAAATAGCAATATTTCCCATAACCACATGATATTCTCGAATATTTACACACTCGTAATTGGTTCCTATTCAAAACAGGGAAAATCATAGAAGCGAAATTGCCATGGTTTTCGATCGGACGAGTCTAAGAATTAACCATCGAAGCAAAAGCAAGGGTTCATAGTCCTTGATTTTACTAAGACGTTTAATGAGATTTCTCATACGAATGATAAAAAAGTTTATAAAATATATACTAGTAGATTTGAGGAAGGTTCATAAAACGATTTCGTAAATTAGCTTCGTATAATGAAACAAGATTGGAAACCATTTTAGTACAAGAATTTGATATCTACTAAATAACGTAAAAACTCTTTATATAATTTCAAAGTGGCAATAAACACTAGTACGATTGCCGAGGCAAATCGATGAAGGGGATTCACGTCATAATGACGTAAATTCAAATCATAAATCATAAACCCACATCACAACAACATACATGAAATCAAGGGATAACGGTTGTAATTTCGATCAACGAACGAATCGAAATCCCAAAATAGCACCCGAAGGTTTTAAACTACATCGGAATAGACTCGAAGGATATCGAGTCGATAATTCACGTTTTAGAGGCGCGAATCATCTTAACAAGAGTATCGAATAAATTCGACATACGAATCTGAACGCACAGGCTTCAGAATGATCACTTATTCAATTCTCATCATAAAGAAACGTGAATCGGCCAAGAAGGATCAACATTGGAAGAATCACATGAGAATCAACGTCGAGGAACCGAGATGTAGAAATCTGCGAACCAGAGAAACTGACAAGTTACAAACGAAGTCGAAATGGGCCGAAACTTTGCTAGGAATGATCCTAGATGGGGTTAAACTGTGGACCGAGGTCTCTTCTGGTATCCACAGCAGAAAAACAGATTCAGATGTCTGAATCATTTAGGTCAGATGTCTGAATGTGCAATCTCCTGAACCCGAAAGAATTTAGTTCATTTTGGCCCCAATTCAGATGTCTGAATTATTCCGGCCAGACGCCTGAATTACAATTCAGATGTCTGAACAATAATTTTTAGACTTCTGAATTCTGTTACTTAAAACTATAATTATTTGGAGCAGGTCAGACGTCTGCTCAAAAATATTTAGACGTCTGAATCCTGTTCTAGAGCACAATTTGCCTTGAAAACATGTTCAAAACAATATCGACGAATGCCCGAAGGCCTATGATGTTAAGCACATATATATGAGGCTTCTAAAACTCATCGGGGTAGCTCATAACACCAAACTTACATGCACAAACATTCATACAAGAGATTTGCGAAGGTTTCGATTATAAATTCCAAAGCGGACAAATTTTCTAACCAAAGCAAATCAAACGCAATTCAAGTGACTTGTGAAGACTTAGAACTTGTTGGGGGACAACGGACCTTCACAACATCACCAAATCAACTCATAGCATATGCATTAGATCATATGAACAATCCTTATCATAATTTTCAACTCAATAAAGAATAAAAACATGAAATCGGCTAAGTTATACTAACATAACCAATTCACTAGCATATGCAAACTCATATGAACACTAAATTACACTTGTACAAGCCAATGGCTTGTGGCATAGATGTGAGTTCTAAAATAACTCACCTTTGCTTGCTAGAAGAAAGAAATCAACCCAAAGCTTTGCTAAATCAACCTCTCTTCAATCAATACTCATGAATCTCCAATCTAAGAGCATATCAACAAGATTCCTATGAGTTAGGTCAAAGGAATTATCACAAATCAAAGAGGCATGGAGTTGGAGAAGATGAAGAGGAAGATGGAGAAGCTTACCCAAGCTTTTGCACTTGATTTCCTCTTGAATTGGATCCCTAAGACAAGCTAGGGCTTAGGGGAGTTTTAATTTCCCTTTCCCTCCCCCATTTTCTATTTCTTTGTTGAAGGTTTGGAAGTGAATGAAGAGGGAGAGAGCTAGGTGGAGCTCTTAAGTGAATGAGCTAGGTTGGCTAACCAAGCCCTAGCCCAAAGTGCTAGATTTTTCGAAGCTCGGAATATATCGAAATTTATACTTTTTGAACACCTAAACGACCTTTTGAACTGAATGGAAGTAGTTTTGAGTCCAAACTCGTCCTATGTAGAAAGTGATATTTTGGTTTTATATCCAAACGAAAAAGACCAAAATCGCCCAACTCAAAAGGTATCGATGTTTATAATCAAAAAGGTCGTAAACGATGATCCAGACTCAATGGAAGTGGTCCCGAATACTAATTTTATTGTTTGTGAAAAACAACATTATGAGTGACACTTCGGAAACAACGATATATTTAAATAAAATATTTAAATCTATTATCATTGAATGAGCGAGTTGTTACAGTTTTCCAGTCAACATGTTAAATTGGTTAAGTGTCCAAATTTACCAAACCCCACCTATCAGTTTAGCTAACATGTTGGATTGGTTAAGTGTTTCCTTAATTGACTTAACCCTACCACTCTTGACTTAGCTTTATTAGAGCACCAACCACCCACCTTAGAGAGGTTTTGTTGTGGTCACTGGATGTGTCGGTCGGTTCCGGATAGTTTTACACCACAACTCAATCTAACCTCGGGTTAGGCATATTCGTCTTTTCTAAATTTATATATTTATCCTTTTATGCTTATATGTAAATTTGTCAACAATTTATTGTTATGGCCTGCTTTCCTTTTAAATCAAATTCATAATTTTTGGTAAGTAAATTATACCATTTCAATGCCATACCATTTACATGGTTATGAGCCAAATATGTTAATTATGTATAGTTTCATGTTTTCCCCAACGTTACCCCCGTTGTACATTCGCAAAATTACATAGGATGTTAGGCTCGACATTTTAGCCTAACTAATAAACTAAAAGGGGAAAAAAGGAACTTGCAACATTCCAACATCATACAAAAATATGGATCTAACAACAGATGTGTCTCATGAACTTGGCTTAGTATACTTTTAATTATGAACTTGCAAACTAGAACTATGCAGCATGAGTCATAAAATAATAGTTTTACAAAGAACTACCAAAATCTAATTAAACATGCAGTAGTGAACTTGCATAGGGATCGAATCATGCTAATATTAATCTAACATAAAGGCATATGGTTCTAACATATAAAGTTGTAGATATAAACATATAGGTTTACATAATCATGTTTTTAACCTATAAACTTGCATGTATTCATAACATGATGGCATCACTTAACTTGCATAAACTTGGCATAATTTCTAAATTGACATAAAACATATAGATATCATCACCAAATTATACAAGGTCGTAGATCTAAACATGTGTGCATAATAGATATAAACAATTATGCATAAACGAGTGACATAGCCTAAAACTTGTATGTAGCATAATATCACCAAACATATATATGATAATTTCATAACATCATAGTTTATTCATAAATTTCCACATAACATAATAGGTTCGATAGACCACAATAATTCATAGGCATATAAGATAGAATAAACATAAATCAGCATCATATACAACTTGATACAATTCTATTTTACAATTCATTACAAACCATGTCTTTAATTCATTCACATCTGAAAGATAACTGTACTTACAATCAGAAAGGAATTCTTGAGTTTTGGGATCTGTATTCTGAAATTGAATTGCTCGCCTTTGATGTAGATCGTTGAATTTTCTTAGTTGAATTAGATTAGATTTAAATTTGACGTAGCTTCAATCTTGCCTTTGAGTTGAAAGGGATGACGGCTATTCTGGGTTCACCATTGACGGCATGGCGGCTCTTGGTATGAATATTTGTGATTTAGGGTTGAGAGTTAGGTTGTTTTTATAGAGGTTTAACTAATTTAGAGCCCTCAGATTAACCCTAGAAATAAACAAGACCACCCAGTCAAGATAGGATAACACCTCAGCCCTAATGACTCAGCAGGGAGTTAGAAATCGTTATCCTTTCAGATCCACCTAGGGGGTAGGTCGACCTGTAGAGTAGGTCGACACTAGGATCGACTTCCTGGTCGACCTGGCCTGGGCGGGAATTTTTCTTGCCCTTCCCTCTACTGTGTTTAAATTTGAATTTTGATTTTTTTTTGAAACTTCTGGAGGCCATAACTTCTTCATACGAAGTCCATTTCACGCAAACTCGGACTCTATCTCAACCAGAATTCCAAGACAAACGCAATGGCGTAACCCGTTTCCCTTCTCACATTTAAAATTAATTATTCTTTAATTCGTTACTTAAGGTTTATCGAAAACACGGGGTGTTACATTCTCCCCTCCTTAAAGGATTTCGTCCCCAAAATCTTCATGTCAAGAAGAACGTATATCCCACCATCCAATCATCCATCTACTCAACCATCAAACACAGGCGTCCATTGTCCTCAAAAGACTTCTAATGCTTCATGATTATATGCATAGTGTGTGTACATGTCCTTATCTAATGCGAAATCAGGCGGTCTACTGATTTAGTTGACCTCCTTAATACAAGTCATGTCGGTGTCATGCGTCCGTAATGTATGCAATCTTCCCTAATCATACTTTCTACATGAGTGCACAATCATTCATACAAATGCAGCATCCACATGATAACACATTAAGTTTCAATCTTATACAAGTATATATATGCATATGCAATATGAAAGTGACTGATCTGATCCAATACCTAAAGTGTGTGTATATGTATCCACGAGCAACCACTAGCAATCACTTGCAACCACTTGCAACCGTCAACCATAACATGTTTCAAATACATGTTTACATCCACTGGTTTCTACCTAAGGATCGAGAACAGCACTGAGGAAAATGCTAAAAAGAAAGATACGAGCATGAACAAACTTAAGGAAAAAGAGATCAAAGATGTACCCTCAAAAAGAAAAGGGTAGGCTGCGCGTATTTTGGCCTCAGTCCCCCAAGTCGTGTCTTCCTTAGCATCACTCCATTGAACTTTTACAAGTTTGACTTCGCGGTTGCGTAGCTTTTGACTTCTGTACCCAAGATATGAGTTGGAACTCTTCTCATAATCGCCTCTCGTTCTACTTCTACGTCCTCTAATATTCTTGGTTCCACCACTTCCATAGACTCATGTAAGCACTTTCGTAAGTGAGAACCGTGAAGGACATTATGAACTCCAGCCAATCTTTCGGGCAGCTTTACTCTATAAGCCATCTTCCCAATCCTTTCAATGATAGGAAACAGCCCTACAAATCTTGGTGCCAACTTTCCTGTGGATCCTAAGCGAATGACGTTCCTCAAAGGAGACACTTTAAGGAAAACCCTGTCCCCAACCTCAAACTCAAGGTCGGTCCTTCTCTTATCTGCGTAGGACATTTGTCTATCTTGGCCTTTCTTCATTCTTTTTCATATCAAGTCCACTTTCTCTGAAGTTTCTCTAATCATATCTTGTCCAAGTATGAGCTTATCTGTAGACTCCCAACAACAAGTTGGTGATCGGCACGGTCTTCCATATAAAGCTTCGAAGGGTGCCATACCTATGGTGGCTTGGTAGTTATTGTTGTAGGAAAACTCCACCAAAGGAAGATGATCCTCCCATGTTCCTCCGAAGTCAAGAATGCATAATCTCAAGAGGTCTTCTAATACTCTGTCCACTCTCTCCGTCTAACCATTGGCTTGGGGGTGATATGTCGTCCTTTAGCATTACTATGTGCCTACAGCCTCTTGCAAGCTCTTCCAAAACTCGCTCGTAAAGATAGGATCTCGGTCGCTAACAATGCTGGAGGGTATCCCGTGGAGTCGGACTATCTCTTTAAGATATATGGATGCTAGAGATGAGGTAGTCCTTCTACTCTTAACGAGTATGAAGTAAGCGCATTTTGTGAGCCTGTCCACTATCACCCAAATACTGGTATTGCCTCTTCTTGACCTAGGCAGCCCATCAATAAAGTCCATCGAGATGTTATCCCATTTCCATAGTGGGACCTCAAGAGGATGAAGCAAACCACCAGGCTTCTTTTGTTCCGCCTTGACTTGCTGGCATACTAAGAACTTCGAGACGAATTCAGCTACATCCCTCTTCATGCCATCCCAAAAGAAAACCCTTTTTACGTCTTTATACATCTTGTCTCCACCGGGGTATATGGTCAATTTGGAATGGTGTGCTTCTTCAAGAACTTTCTTCACCAAATCCCTTGCTTGTGGGATGCATAGCCTTCCATCCCGCCTCAACTAACCCTTATCATCGATGGAGTACCTATTGAGGTGACTAGAAGTCTCACCCCTACTCAACTTATCTATCACATTAACTAGCTGAGGGTCTTCAAGTTGTGCGGTCCCTATTGAGTCCAAAAGAGTAGGCCGCACCTCAAGCGATGCTAACGAACCAGTCACATGATCGACAAAGGGTCTAAAATCAAAGTAGGCTATATACTCCAAGCTCTGCCTTTTAACAAAGAGAGGGTTTAAGGTTAGCTTCTTTCTACTGGCTGCCATCGTCTTTGCACTTAAGTCTTGGCGCCAACTTTCCCGCGGATCCGAAGCGAACGACATTCCTCAAAGTAGATACTTTAAGGAAAACCCTGTCCTCCCGAAGTAGATCCAACTCTCTTCCCTTGCCCTTGCTTTCTTGGGCAGTCCCTAGCCATGTGTCCTACCTCGCCGCAATGAAAACAGCCACGCATCTTCCTTTTCTTATTTGAACCAGTTTCTTGCATCCACGAAGGATTCGTTTCCATTGAAGTTCTTTCCACCCATGGCTCGAAAGTCCCTAGATATTTTTGAGAAAGCATTTGCACAAGGAGGAGGAGGAGGAGTAACCACTTCAGCTGGGGGAGGAGGAATGCCTGCTGGGCCTGCGTCATTGGCCCTAGCCTCTAGGTACCTCCTGAACCAGCCAGGTATCGGTACACCCTCTGGAAGGTTAAGATTCCCAGACATGCTGAAATGAAAGAGGAAAGATTCAACAAAGGATAGAAAGATAATGCATATGGCTTTGGGGGATTATGCCTTTTAAAATAAAATAGCACTTTTTCCTGAAAAATGCTTCTTTTTTTAAAATAGTTTTCAAAAACTTTTATCTGATCTAGTAAACCTTAGCTCTGATACCATTTACATGGTTATGAGCCAAATATGTTAATTATATATAGTTTCATGTTTTCCCCAACGTTACCCCCATTGTACGTTCGCAAAATTACATAGGATGTTAGGCTCGACATCTTAGCCTAACTAATAAACTAAAAGGGGAAAAAGAGGAACTCGCAACATTCCAGCATCATACAAAAATATGGATCTAACTACATATGTGTCTCATGAACTTGGCATAGTATACTTTTAATCATGAACTTGCAAACTAGATCTATGCAACATGAGTCATAAAATAATAGTTTTACAAAGAACTACCAAAATCTAATTAAACATGTAGTGGTGAACGTGCACAGGAATTGAATCATGCTAATCTTGATCTAACATAAAGGCATATGGTTCTAACATATAAAGTTGTAGATCTAAACATATAGGTTTACATAATCATGTTTTTAACCTATAAACTTGCATGTATTCATAACATGATGGCATCACTTAACTTGCATAAACTTGGCATAATTTCTAAATTGACATACAACATATAGATATCATCACCAAATTATACAAGGTCGTAGATCTAAAAATGTATGCATAATGGATCTAAACAATTAGGCATAAACGACGTGACTTAGATTAAAACTTGTATGTATCATAATATCACCAAACGTATATATGATAATTTCATAACATCATAGGTTTATTCACAAATTTCCACAAAACATAATAGGTTCGATAGACCATAATAATTCATAGGCATACAAGATTGAAGCTACGTCAAAATTAAATCTAATCTAATTCAACTAAGAAAATTCAACGATCTACATTAAAGGCAAGCAATTCAATTTCAGAATACAGATCCCAGAACTCAAGAATTCCTTTTTGTTTGTTAGTATAGTTCTCTTTCAGATGTGAATGAGTTAAAGACATGGTTTGTAATGAATTGTAAAATAGAATTGTATCAAGTTTATGTGATGCTGATTTATGTTTATTCATGTCTATTCCCGAAATCTTTTAAGTCAAGAAGGACGTATATCCTACCATCCAATCATCCATCTACTCAACCATCAAACATAGACGTCCATTGTCCTCAAAAGACTTCTAATGCTTCATGATTATATGCATAGTGTGTGTACATGTCCTTATCTAATGCGAAATCAGGCGGTCTACTGAATCAGTTGACCTCCTTAATGCAAGTCATGTGTGTGTCATGCGTCCATAATGTATGCAATCTTCCCTAATCATACTTTCTACATGAGTGCACAATCATTCATACAAATGCAACATCCACATGATAACACATTAAGTTTCAACCATATACAAGTACATATATGCATATGCAATATGAAAGTGACTGATCCGATCTATTACCTAAAGTGTGTGTATATGCATCCACGAGCAACCACTAGCAATCACTTGCAACCATCAACCATAACATGTTTCAAATACATCTTTACATCCATTGGTTTCTACGAAAGGATCGAGAACAACGCTGAGGAAAATACTAAAAAGATAGATACGAGCATGAACAAACTTAAGGAAAAAGAGATCAAAGATGTACCCTCAAAAGAAAAGGGTAGGTTGCGCGTATTTTGGCCTCAGTCTCCCAAGTCATGTCTTCCTCAGCGTCACTGCATTGAACTTTTACAAGTTTGACTTTGCGTAGCTTTTTGAACTATGTACCCAAGATACAAGTTGGAACTCTTCTCACAGTCGCCTCTCGTTCTACTTCTATGTCCTCTAATATGCTTGGTTCCACCACTTCCACAGACTCATGTAAGCACTTTCGTAAGTGAGAAATGTGAAAGACATTATGAACTCCAGCCAATCTTTCGGGCAGCTCTACTCTATAAGCCATCTTCCCAATCCTTTCAATGATAGGAAACGACCCTACAAATCTTGGTGCCAACTTTCCTGCGGATCCGAAGCGAACGACGTTCCTCAAAGGAGATACTTTAAGGGAAACTTTGTCCCCAACCTCAAACTCAAGGTCGGTCCTTCTATTATCTACGTAGGACTTTTGCCTATCTTAGGCAGTCTTCATTCTTTTTTGTATCAAGTCCACTTTCTCTGAAGTTTCTCTAATCATATCTGGTCCAAGTATAAGTTTATCGGTAGACTCCCACCAACAAGTTGGTGATCAGCACGGTCTTCCATATAAAGCTTCGAAGGGTGCCATACATATAGTGGCTTGGTAGCTATTGCTGTAGGCAAACTCCACCAAAGGAAGATGATCCTCCCATGTTCCTCTGAAGTCAATAATGCATAATCTCAAGAGATCTTCTAATACTCTATTCACTCTCTCCGTCTGACCATCGGTTTGGGGGTGATAGGCCGTGCTTAAGCATAACTGTGTGCCTACAGCCTCTTGCAAGCTCTTCCAAAACTCGCTCGTAAAGATAGGATCTCGGTCGCTAACAATGCTGGAGGGTATCCCATGGAGTGGTACTATCTCTTTAAGATATATGGTTGCTAGAGATGAGGCAGTCCTTCTACTCTTAACGAGTATGAAGTAAGAGCTTTTTGTGAGCCTGTCCACTATTACCCAAATACTAGTATTGCCTCTTCTTGACCTAGGCAGTCCATCAATAAAGTCCATCGAGATGTTATCCCATTTCCACTATGGGACCTCTAGAGGATGAAGCAAACCACCAGGCTTCTTTTGTTCCGCCTTGACTTGCTGGCATATTAAGCACTTCGAGACGAATTCAGCTACATCCCTCTTCATGCCATCCCAAAAGAAAACCCTTTTTACGTTTTTATACATCTTGTCTCCACCGGGGTTATAGTCAACTTGGAATGGCGTGCTTCTTCAAGAACTTTCTTCACCAAATCCCTTGCTTGTGGGACACATATCCTTCCATCCCGCCTCAACCAACCCTTATCATCGACGGAGTACCTACTGAGGTGACAAGAAGTCTCACCCCTACTTAACTTATCTATCACATTAACTAGCTGAAGGTCTTCACGTTGTGCGGTCCCTATTGAGTCCAAAAGAGTAGGACGCACCTCTAGCGATGCTAACAAACCAGCACATGATCGACAGAGGGTCTAAAATCAAAGTTGGCTATATACTCCAAGCTCTTCCTTTCAACAAAGAGAGGGTTTAAGGTCAGCTTCTTTCTACTCAAGGCATACGCTACTACATTGCCCTTGCCAGGGGTATAGGAAATCTTGAAATCGTAGGACCGCAAGAATTTCATCCACCTTTGTCGCCTCAAGTTAAGATCTTTCTACGAGAAAAGGTACTTCAACGATTTACGGTCAGTATATAATTCAAACTTATCACCTAGCAGATAATGGCGCCAAGACTTAAGTGCAAAGACGATGGCAACCAACTCTAGGTCGTGGGTTGGGTAGTTTTTCTCAAGTATTTTCAGCTATAAGCCTCCATAAGCCACTACCTTCCCTTCTTGCATCAAGACAGCTCCTAATCTCGTACCGCAAGCATCCGTGTATACGGTAAACATCTTTCTCTCATCCGGCAATGTCAGAACTGGGGCTGTTGTTAGAGCTCTTTTTAAGCGTTGGAAAGCAATATCGCAATCCAAATCCCAAGTGAAAGTTAAGTTCTTCTTTGTCAACTTTGTAAGCGGAGCTGAGATTTTCGCAAAATCTTTGATGAATTCCGGTAAAAGCTTGCTAGCCTGAGGAAGCTTCGGACTTCGGTTGCATTCCATGGGACCTTCCAATCTTGTACCGCAACTACTTTTGCGGGGTCCATAGCTGATCCTTCTTTGGACACCACGTGTCCAAGAAACCTTACTTCTTCCCTCCAGAAGTGGCATTTGGAGAATTTGGCTTTTAACTAGTGTGCACAAAGAGTGTCCATGACTTCCTTTAGATGCTGAGCATGCTCTTCCTCACTCTTCAAGAAAATCAAAATGTCGTCTACGAAGACCACCACAAACTTATTGAGGAACTCCCTGAACACCCTGCTCATCAAATCCATGAAGTAAGTGGGTGCATTTGTCAGGTCAAAAGGCATGACAAGCCACTCGAAGAAACCATCCGGAGTTCTGAACGCGGTCTTGTCAATGCTGTCTTCAGCCACTCTCAGCTCATGAAACCCGGTAGCTAAATCTAGTTGGGAGAAAACCGATGCACCTACAAGCTAATCGAACAAGTCGTCTATTCTTGGGAGTGGGTGCCTATTCTTCTTGGTCAGCTTGTTTAGCTCCCTATAAACCGTCTGCTTTAGTTGCGAACTCTACTGGAGCAACCCATTCAGAAATACTCCACCTTATAAACCCCTTTTCTAGCAGCTCTTTAACTTGCTTGCTGAGTTCTTTCCTCTCCCTTGGAGCCATGTGTCTAACGGACAGCGCGACGGGTTTTGCATTATCAATGAGGTATATGCGGAAGTCTATCTCCCACTTCGGAGGTAACCCTTTAACCTCTTCAAAGACATCCGAGTATTCACAGACTACTCTAATAGACTGCAAATCCTCAATAGACGCATCAAGAGATTCTAGATAGCTAAGCATAATAGAGTTCATGGGATTACAAGAAATTTCGAGAGTGTTACCACGGCGAGTCATGAGTCTAACCACTCTCTTTTCACAGTCGAGGATGGCACCATTACTGGATAGCCAATCCATGCCTAGAATCAACCCATAGCCCGTGAAGCCCAAAACATAGGCATTGCATCTAAATCTGACACTTAATATAGAGATTTCCAAATCCAAACAAATCATTAACAAATAAGTTGAGCCCCTAATTGGATTTGAAACAACCAAGGGATCCTCTACTGAACTGGTGTCTAGGTGTAGAGATTCAAATAAAGCAGTAGATATAAAAGATTGCGATGCGTCAGAATCAAAGAGTGTACGAACAGGATGATCAAAAAGATAAACTAAACTCTCAATAGAAACATTTATACCATGTTCTTGTGGAGGTGCCATGAGAGCATGAACCTGCCCTCCAGAAGTAGATCCAACTCTCTGCCCTTGCCCTTGCTTTCTTGGGTAGTCCCTAGCCATGTGTCCTGCCTCTCCGCAATGAAAACAGCCACCCATCTTCCTTTTCTTCTTCCTGCAGTCCTTAACCAGATGTCTAAGAATGCCAAAAAAATTACACCTCCTCTTGTCACGGGATTTGTTGTTTTTCCCGCCCTTTTTGGAATCTGTCTTCTTACTCTGTGATCCTTCCCCTTTCTTATCTTGAGATGCTTCTACCTTTGTCTCCTTCTTGCCAACTTTATCTTCTTCATGCAATAGTGCCATGTCCACCAGTCTTTCATAAGTCGCACCCATAGGTATATGGGACATAACTACTCTGTGTAGTGGCTCATTCAATCCTTTAACAAAGCAGAGAGCCTTCTTATGTGGAGGGTTCACTAACTCCAATCCGAACCTAGCCAGCTGATTAAATAGGTTAACGTATTCCTTGACCGACATACTTCCCTGTCTGAGGGCTAAGAACTTCTCCATCTGTAGGCTTCGTTTAGCTTATGAGAGGAATTTCATTTCAAACCTCATCCTAAAATCCATCCAAGTATCAATTAGTCTTTCAGCATTAGTGACTTCCCACCAATAGGAAGCTTTGTCTTTGACCAACCATACCGCCAACTGTATCTTCTGCCTATCATCCACTTCGAAGATCTCGAACAAATCCTCTGTTTCTTTGAGCCAGTTTGTTGCTTCCACGAAGGATTCATTTCCACTGAAGTTCTTTCCACCCATGGCTCGAAAGTCCCTACATATTTTTGAGAAAGCATTTGCACGAGGAGGAGGAGGAGGAATGTCTGCTGGGCCTGTGTTGTTGGCCCTAGCCTCTAGGTACCTTTTGAACCAACCGGGTATCGGTACACCCTCTGGAAGGTTAAGATTCCCAGACATGCTGAAATGAAAGAGGAAAGATTCAAAACAAAGGATAGGAAGATAATGCATATGGCTTTGGGGGATTATGCCTTTTAAAATAAAATAACACTTTTTCTTGAAAAATGCTTCTTTTTTTGAAAATAGTTTTCAAAAACTTTTATCTGATCTAGTAAACCTTTGCTCTGATACCATTTACATGGTTATGAGCCAAATATGTTAATTATGTATAGTTTCATGTTTTCCCCAAAGTTACCCCCGTTGAACGTTCACAAAATTACATAGGATGTTAGGCTCGACATTTTAGCCTAACTAATAAACTAAAAGGGGAAAAAGAGGAACTTGCAACATTCCAACATCATACAAAAATATGGATCTAACTACAAATGTGTCTCATGAACTTGACATAGTATACTTTTAATTATGAACTTGCAAACTAGATCTATGCAACATAAGTCATAAAATAATAGTTTTACAAAGAACTACCAAAATCTAATTAAACATGCAGTAGTGAACTTGCATAGGGATTGAATCATGCTAATATTGATCTAACATAAAGGCATATGGTTCTAACATATAAAGTTGTAGATCTAAACATATAGGTTTACATAATCATGTTTTTAACCTATAAACTTGCATGTATTCATAACATGATGGCATCACTTAACTTGCATAAACTTGGCATAATTTCTAAATTGACATACAACATATAGATATCATCACCAAATTATACAAAGTCATGGATCTAAACATGTACGCATAATGGATCTAAACAATTAGGCATAAACGACATGACTTAGCCTAAAACTTGTATGTATCATAATATCACCAAACGTATATATGATAATTTCATAACATCACAGGTTTATTCACAAATTTCCACATAACATAATACGTTCGATAGACCATAATAATTCATAGGCATATATGATAGAATATACATGAATAAACATAAATCGGCATCACATACAACTTGATACAATTCTATTTTACAATTCATTACAAACTATGTCTTCAATTCATTCACATCTGAAAGATAACTATACTTACAAACAAAAAGGAATTCTTGAGTTCTGGGATCTATATTCTGAATTTGAATTGCTCGTCTTTGATGTAGATCGTTTAATTTTCTTAGTTGAATTAGATTAGATTTAATTTTGACGTAGCTTCAATCTTGCCTTTGAGTTGAAAGGGATGACGGCTATTCCAGGTTCACCATTGACGGCATGGCGGCTCTTAGTATGAATATCTGTGATTTAGGGTTGAGAGTTAGGTTGTTTTTATAGAGGTTTAATTAATTTAGAGCCGCCAGATTAACCCTAGAAATAATCAAGACCATCCAGTCAAAATAGGATAACACCTCAGCCCTAATGACTCAGCAGGGAGTCAGAAATCGTCATCCTTTCAGATCTGCCCGGGGGGGGGGGGGGGGTGGGTCGACCCCCAGGTCGACCTGTAGGGTAGGTCGACCTGGCCTGGGTGGGAACTTTTCCTGCTTTGCCCTCTACTGTGTTTAAATTTGAATTTTGATTTTTTTTGAAACTTTCGAAGGCCAATTCATGCAAACTCGGACTCTATCTCAACCAGAATTCCGAGAAGAACGCAATGGCGTAACCCGTTTCCCTTAATTCTCACATTTAAAATGAATTATTCTTTAATTCTTTACTTAAGGTTTATCGAAAACACGGGGTATTACAAAGTCACGAAAGCAACAACTGAAGCTGAAAGGCTAAAATTCAAACCCAATCATCCTCTACATTTGATAATTAGAAGTCCAACGGCTAGTGTTCGCACCCATTCCTCTCTCAACAAGAATGTTTGTGCTTTCTGTATTTACAATGCTTTTATTTCTGAAATAGAACCAAGTTCATATGATATTGCTCTTAATGATGAATCTTGGATTTTAGATATGCAAGAGGAACTTAACCAGTTTGAGAGGAATAAATCTGGAATTTGGTGCCTAGGCCAAAAGACTATCCAGTTGTTGGAACAAAATGGGTGTTTAAAAATAAACTTGATGAATCTGGAAACGTAATTAGAAACAAAGCTAGATTGATTGCTAAGGGATATAATCAAATTGAAAGCATTGATTTCAATGAAACATTTGCTAGGTTAGAAGCAATTAGAATTTTGCTAAGTTTTGCATGTTTTAAAGGTTTTAAACATAAGTAAATGGATGTTATGAGTGCCTTTTTGAATGGTGAGCTGAAAGAAGAAGTTTTTGTTTAACAACCCCCTGGTTTTGAGAGTCATGAATTTCCAAATCATGTGTACAAACTGGAAAAAGCATTATATGGTCTTAAGCAGGCTCCTCGAGCTTGGTATGACTGTCTTTGTTCATATCTTTTGGAAAATGGTTTTAAAAAGGGATGTGCTGACACTACTTTGTTTCTATTACATGATGGTAATGATTTCTTGATTGTTCAGATTTATGTTGATGATATCATTTATGGTGCTACTAATGATATTTTGTGTGAGAAATTTGAAAAATTCATGCAGGACAAATTTGAGATAAGCTTGGTTGGAGAGCTAAAATATTTTCTTGGATTTCAAATCAAACAGAGCAACAAAGGAATCTTCATTTCTCAGACCAAGTATGTAATAGAGCTGTTAAAGAAATTTGGAGTTGAAAATGCAAAACCAATGAGAACACCAATGAGGCCAACAACTAAACTTGACAAAGATGAAAAAGGTGTTCCTATTGATCAGAAAAAATATCGCGGTATAATTGGTTCACTTCTCTATCTCTCTGCTTCTAGACCCGATATTATGTTTCCTGTCTACTTATGTGCTTGTTTTCAATCTAATCCAAAAGAATCTCATTTAAAAGCCACAAAACGAATTTTGAGGTATTTGTTGCACACACCAAAACTTGGCTTGTGGTATCCATCTTGTGACAATTTTGATTTAGTTGGTTTTACTGATGTTGATTATGTTGGCTCACTCACTGATAGGAAGAGCACTAGTGGAACTTGTTTCATGCTAGGACATTCTCTTGTTTCTTGGTCAAGTCGTAAACAAAATTGTGTTGCATTATCCGCCACTTAAGCTGAGTATATTGCATTAGAAAGTTGTTGTGCACATATTTTATGGATGATACAAACTCTATCCGATTTTTGTCTATTCTATAAACTTGTTCCTTTGAAATGTGACAGTAAGAGTGCAATAGATCTTTCAAATAATCCTGTACATCATTCACGCACAAAACACATTGATGTGAGACACCATTTCATTAGAGATCATATTGCTAGAGAGGACATTTGTATTGAATTTATTCAAACTGAATCCTAACTTGCGGATATTTTTACTAAACCCCTTCCTAAAGATAGATTCTGCAGATTACGATTGGATTTGGGAATTATAGAAATTAATTAATCTCTTTGCATTTTTGGGTAAATTTTTTCTCAAGATGTTCTGTTATTAATTTCATTTTCTGGCAAAGTAATCCAATCTTCAAATCATCAAGAAAAGAACAGTTTATTTTGGACAATTATAATAAAATTGTGACTGTGTTAGATTTCAGAAAATGAGATGGATGAAAGCTTCTCTATAACCCTGATTTGATTGAATATATTTTATAATATGAGTAATTTAGAAATTCTTTTCACATCCATCCCTATCCCTATCCCTATCACCCTTTTATCATCCATTATTGTTCTCATATATTAAGGGGATTTTGTGTGTATATATATAATATAATAATAATAAGTATTTCTCTGACCTCATTTAAAAATCCAAGCTCTGATCATGCATGGTCATAAGTTTACTTATTTAATTACATGCTGCAGCTAATCCCATTTAAAAATCCAAGCTCTGGTTATGCGTGGTTAGTGTGCTCTTGAGATTAAAAAAAATTGTATATAGATATAATATATGAAATCCTCCCTGGTATATGTTAATTAGCTTTCCGTTCCATCTTCTAAATTGTGAAATGTATTGCTATCTTACGGATTATTATGATTTTTTTGTTTGATTGGTTGGAGTTTGTGGTTTTTGATTCTATCAAATTTCTTGATCTCTTACTATGGTCCATATCCTTTGCAAATGACCAGCCATGTTCATCTTTTAATGATTACAAAGGGGGAGAAGGAGTTAAGGTTTTGATACGTAAACAGACATCTATAGATTTTATTTTGCCATTAATGCTAAGTGTTTAATTATTTTCTATTTTTTTAATTTTTATTTATGTTTATGTACAATTATAAGGGGAGTTCATATTCAAACACATTCTGATGTATTCAAAATCTCAAGTATGTTTGTCATCATCAAAAGGGGGAGATTGTTGAACCTGTGTTTTTTTATTTTTGATGATAACAAACATATTTTACTAATGTGTTTAAAATTGTACTGTTAACTGTCTTTCACATCATACTGAAATAAAAGATTTTTTTTGTATAATAATGTTTCTATACAGAAATTGAAAATCTACACAAGCAGTTATTATTCAAAAAATTATATTTTGTTTCATAATCCAAACAGTACATTTTTCCTTTGAACTCTCTACCATACACATCTACGCTCACACTTGATTACATATCTCTATACACTCTTACTGTCCCTATGCTCCTATGGCATCATCTTGAAACCTATCACAGAAAAGAAATACATACATAGTCTGGAACTGAAAATAGACATTGAACAAATAAAATTTTATTTTATAATTTTTTATTTGTCTCAGATTTTCTGTGTGTTTTCCTCATCATCTTTCTGACTTAATCAACCTCGACATAACCATACTGGTTTGCTGATTAGGACCAGCATCGAACTCAGCTAATTCTGACCAACCCCAACACCGTACGGTAAGTCTGCTGATGTATATTACATTGTCACATATACAAGACAGGTCAAAAATCAAAAGAGAAATGGAAATGCAAAAATTTTCATATCAACAAAAGCAATGCAGCATATTCAAGTTAATATTCAAGTACAACAATACAACAAACACAATGCAAGTGCAAGTGGTGTACAAGTGATACAAAATTCATGGACCAGTATAATCTTGAATGGTTCAGGATATTGCTTTAGCAACAAACATGAAGTGGTAATGGAGCATGCATGATGATACAAGGCATCAGCACATTCAAGTGCCAAACACAAATACAGAGCAGCCAAGAAGTGAACCACAACGGTCGAGCTTATATAAGAGAAATGATAATGCATTTAACATAGTAGCAAAACAAGAAGGTCAAGTGAAAAATGGTGTGTGCACATACAACTTGATGGCAGCTTTTTTTTTTTTTTTTTTTGGTATTGGTTCATGCAGCAAGGCAACATTCAAGTGTAAAATCAGTACAAGTATGGGTCAAAACTAAGAATACATGCTGCTCATGAAACGTCATAAATAAATAATCAAGCCAAACATTCAAAGTACACGAGACAGTTAGCACCAAAGTGGTCGAGCCACTCTGGTATGACAAAAACTAGTTGCAAAACAAAAACTGGAATACATATATGTGAAGAACTGGATGGATCTTTGGTGCAAACATTCATGAACAGCTTTAAATTACAAGTCAGTGTGTACTTGTTCAAGTCAATGTGGTCGAGCAACAAACTACACAGCAGGAAATAAATACAGCAATGAGAGAGAACAAGTGCAAAGTGTAAAATGTGATTCACAACACTGAAGTGCCAGAACAGCAATTGTGTATTTTGGCAAGTGCAAAATTTGTTTGTGGAAAGAGTTTAATGAAAGTTTCTGAAATCAAATTTTTTTCTTTTACAATCATTTTGGCATAGTGACTAAGCAAGCAATTCACTACTACAAAATAGATCAGTCGCAACGGTTCAGTTGCAACGGTTGTTTACCCCCTTGTTGCATCACTTCAGCAACCAATGCAATAAGGTAAAAAAAAAATTGCATCGGTTTCAGAACCGATGCAACTATAAATTTGCAGCTGTTGTTTTCAACATAAAACTAACCACTATGTTGCACCAGTTACCGGTAATAACCGATGCATAAAAATATGGTTTTGCACCATTTTTTACTACCAACCGATGCAATGTAGAGAACATTGCCTTTAACTCATCCTTATTTTGCATCGCTTGTTTCTGAATATTGATGCAGGATATCACTGTTTGTTTTAAATGTCAATAAAATGACTCCTCATAACAATCAAATATTATATCACACGCAATATTATAATAATTTAAATCAAACTGAAAACAAATGCAGATTGAATAAGATAATACTTAAAAATATATATTTCAATTAGTATCCATAATCCATACAAAAAAGTGATTCATAAGTTCACTTTAGTGCAATAATTCAAATATCTAATACATACACTCATTAAGAAGCAATATAACCTAGACTACGAAGTAGCAACACTTTCGGCATCATTCTTCCCTTCGATCCAAAACAAGAACCTGAGTTGAAGAAATAAACATAATATCAATAAATAAAAATATATTTGAAACTTTGAAGTAAAAACATTAACATATATCGTACATGCACTGAATTCTCAATCTACTCATATAAAGTTAGTCAATCTATATAAATCATGCACTGAATTATCAATGTGATCTGTATAAGTTAAAAAACTGTGCAACAGTACATGTTCAGCATACTACGGTCATTCAAGAAATAAAAGGTTTTTTTTCTCTAGTTCTATCTTTGTATTAGTATATATTGTACATATAATCGTGACATCTTTAAAAAAAAAAGAAGCAGAGATTTTACTATGTTTATAAATAACATTCTGCCATTGAACAGCTTCAGTAACCTCCAATATTGCATAGCAAAACTCCAGCAATTCTAACTTATTTATGTTTTAATTACACATAATTAAAGCATATAACAATGCAAGACTTCAATTTTCATGTGTGATAGAGGTCAGATTTTACATGAAATCTGCAAACTACAACAGAAATGTGAAAGCTTTATAGTGGCATTCAAAACAAATGCCCAATTCATGTGATCAAACGCATATGCTTAGTTCACCTACAAACTATTTTTGTTTACTCTCAGTTCCTCTTCCAAATGTTTTTGTATTGCACTCAGTTCCTCTTCATTTTCTTTTGCTTTATTTTGACATTTTATTGCATAGTTTCTATTACATTTATCCAAAATTTCTCTTCTATGGTTAACTGGGAATATAAGACAATCGAATAACATGAACAATGGGAATTTATCCATGAAATCACAGACTTGTAACTAACAAAATAAATGATACCTTGTCTTCCATTAACAGTGCTTGAAGTTTCAGTCCATCTGCCGTATAGTCTCGTCAAACTGCATATTTCATGGAAAAGAACAAGTAATTTTTTTTCTCAATTTCAGCCAATTTGAATTTATTTACATGGGAACTGAATGTTTATCTAAACAAATTAATCCCCATCAATAACATATTACATGTATTTGTTCTAGAAATGTATAATGTGCTTACAACCTGGAAGTTTTTCAATGCAAATACTTCAAAAATCTATAACATATTTCAATATTTTTGATCTAAACCAATTGAACTGTTTTTTAATAATGACCTAACTCAAGAAAAGTGAAGAAAAATTAAAGTTTCTATAAGCGTATATAAGTGGACCAAACTTCTAGACACCTTGTTAGTCCCCTCGAAGAGGGTGGCTTTCCTTATGTGGCAACCATTTAAGTGGAACAAATTGTGAAAAGCTTAATCCTCCTATTAAGTGTTTCTCCAACATCACTCCAAATTTTTCCATCTACTTTCATAGCAACATTCGTTCTAATGCCAGCTCCTCCTATCATCCCTTACCCTCATCCTATTTGGGTGTATAAAACTGGATGTGCACGATCGCTCTTCCATGTTGTTTTTGTTTTTTAATGGTGCCTTAGAGCACTTAAAACAGTGTAGATCTAGTAAAAAAAAATAGGGAGAATTCCCACTTTTTTTTTTGCCTCCTCGCACTACAGCAGTTTAGGTTTCGGTGTGAGGAAGGAGAAGAAGTGGGAGCTCCTCACACTTTTTTCTTTCAGCGTGGATCCCTAAGCGGTTTTCAATTCACTGTTTAGAGAGGTTTAGGGTAAAATAAAAGAAAAATATATACTAAACAGAAAACTAATTCCCGTTTAGTATATTTAATAATTTTTTTCCTCCCCACTCATTGATGGGTGAGTGAGGATTATCCACGTCTTTTTTCTTGCTACTCACCCTGAAATTCACTCTACTGCTGTGAGTGCTTTTATAAATAACATGAAAACATATACTTACATGATATGACTCATCAGAAAGCTTGTTCTATGTCACATCTTATTGTATAAAAATAGTACTAATGCACCGTAAAACTTAAGGTTGCATTAAGCCTTTTTACTCGTTTAAATATAATTTCGGTGAGTATTATTAAATGGAATGCAACAAATATTAAAGGATAAAACTTCTATTTTCACAGTATTTTGTTCTCTTGCTACTACATGCTATTACCCTTTAAAAGAATTGAATATAAGTGGCAACAAAAACAAAATAGAAATAAACTCAATATCAATGCTAACAACAATACCTCATCTTTGTTCTCAGCAAAACGGTCGTTCTTTTTCCATGTTTAGAAGCTTCCATATATAGGTTGAATTTCTCTTCACAAATAAAGGCAAGCATCTACAAAACCAATTATTAGCAGGATTAACAGTGAACGTGTATTCTTCAAAAGCAAAAATTAACTAAGTTGAGTTACTGGAGCATGCACATCACCTCTTCATCATTTGTAAGAGAGCTACAAGAACTGGAATTCACTCAAATTGTCAATCTAACACTACTAACAGGGGGTAGGCTGTCGCTATCTCACACAGACAGGCTAATGCAAGCAGTATCACACAATAGCATACACAGGTTGCTCAAAACCAATAGCATGAATTGGCAACAGCATGATAATAAGTGACCTAAACATCAACAAATCGTCACATAGACCCAAAAATCTTTCTACATCCTAAATTACATAATTGGAAAATCAATTAGACCACATGCCAAGCACCAAACTGTTGAACATGTCGTACCTTAAAAAGACACCCAAAGTCAAAAGTTATCGGGATGGCAAAGAAGGAAAAGGGAGCGGTTCCTTTCGTTAATGTCATGGCAGCAGTCACTGACGTTCGCAATAACAAAGTAAGGAGGCAAAGAGGGTCGGTTGAGCAGCTGAACAAGAGGGGTTGAGGGAGATTACCTGGTAACCACTGCTGCCATCAGAAAAGTACAACAGTCCCTTAAAACTCTGATGCTTACACAAGAAGTCAGCTCTAGATCCAATAAAGCTCTAGACAGTCCCTTAAACCTCATGATAATACATCAATCAAAAATTCCTAAACCGCTTAATTCTTGCTTCTTAAACACCTCTATTGTCTCACCAAATCCGCCTCCACAAATATTGCAAAAGCAATCATGACTTCCTCCACTTCAAATCGTAACATACGACCACCTCAGTTCCTTTCCCAATCCCTGATTCAACAGCTTGAAAACGCCGCATGCTGCTCTACAAACCAATCTCCCAATTGATAACATCCCAATCATTTTTTTCCTTTCCCTTTTGTATTCGTTTTATTCGGGTTTTTTTTTTTGAACCGTGGTATCTCTCGGCATCTTTAATAGCAACAAAGGATAGGAAGACATTAGAAAATGAAATCAAGAAATTAGACAATAATGCGATTTCATGTCTGAAAGCAGGAGAGGAAAAGGTGAAACGATGGAAAGAAATTGGAGAATGAAATGGAGATGTGAAGGAACCGAAAAGTAAGGAAGGGATAAACACCAACGAAAAGCGGAAAATGAAATAAAAAGCGGGAAATGAAATAATAAGCAGGAAAAGAAATGTTGCGTGAGATTGTTCCATATAATGCAGATCTGTACTTTCTCATTCAATTCGAATAATTAACGTTTAATATAGTTATTGTTTTCTCAAATATTTTTGTAATATATGAGTAAAATAATTTTTGTCATGATGAATTGATGTTTATGTCTGAATTTTAATTTCTAAATTACAATTTTTAATTAGTTTAATTTTGTTTGTGTTGTTAATCAACAAACAACAATGATGTAACGAAAGTCAAAAGGTCATGTGCCTAATGTTAATAAGATTTGATTAATACGTATAAAAATGTAGTTTAAATTAGTAAAAATGCTTAGTTGTTAGATTTTATTTTAAAATGACATATAAAGTTACAGGTATATAGGAGTATTTGTGGAAGCTCGAAGTCGAATCAAAAATATGCGATTCCAAGGCAACAATTGGTAAAAATTTAAAGAAATAACACATATATTTCGAATAATTAACGTTGGTCTTGTCATTTTCTATGGTTGATGTTTCCTCAAAGTTTGTTATAACCTATGTTTAAAAACAATTCTACTATAGTAAATTAACATCCAATTTCTTAAATAAAAAGATGTGTAAAGCATTATTTTTGCAGCGTATTCCGAAAAGCAGTTTGTGGTAAAATTTATTACTATGTAATTTTGTTTAAATTTTAGAAAAAATTAAATAAGATTATTTCTAAATTTACTTTTAAAATTCATTACTAGTACTTACTAATTATTACTTATTTTATTCTTTTTTTATTAATTATAAGTTATATTTTATTATATTTATTAACAATTAAATGTAATTAATTAATATCAACTATAATCTATTAATTATTAATATTTAATAAATTAAATTATTCTATATTAATTATTGTTTATTTTACGTTTTTAGCTAATATTTACTAATTTGTTGTTTATTAGCTTTAATCAACTAGTTTACTTTTACTTTATAAACTATTATTTATTTCTAGTTTATTAAATAACAAGTACTAAATATCACTTCATAAGTATCAACTTTTATTATTGCTTTCAAAAAAAAGTATCAAATTTTATTATTAGTTACTAATTGTTATACAATAATCTTGATATTTGTAATTATTATTTAATGTTAACTATTAGATAATAATAATAATAAACTACTACTTACTAATTAAATATTAAAAATTGATTATTAATTATTTAATATTAATTCTAATTAACTATTAAATGTAATTAAGCAGTATTAACTATAATTTACTATTTATTAATAATTAATAGTAATATTAAAAATATAAAAATAATTTTTGGCTTATTATTATAACAATTAACTAAAAATTATTTATTAGTAATCGTTAATTTTAATAAATTATAGATAATTATATATGTAAGCTATTGTTTATAATTATCAATACGTACATTTGCTTTGATTAAAATAATTTACGTTCGCTTTGGTTCGTGAGATACTGATGCAAACAATATTATTTGCTTCGATGCATATGCATCGGTTCTTAAACAACAATGCAGATAATATTATTTGCTTCGGTGCGTTTGCATCGGTTCTGGAAAAACGGTCCAAATAACACTATATGCATAAGTTCATTTGCATCAGTTCCTAGAAATAAATGCGAATATTGTTATTTGCATCAGTTATAAAGACAACCGATGCAAATAATGCTATGTGCTTCTGTCTATTGCATCAATTGCTCAAAGACTGATGCAAATAACATTATTTGCATTGGTCGTAAAGACAACTGATGCAAATGAGGCGATGCAACATGCATATTTTGTACTAGTGATTTCAAAAAAGATTTGATTTCTGTAAAATCTGTTTTTAAATGAGCAAAGAAATGTTTTTGGGAAAGCTTTTATTTTTTTCAGAAATCTCAATTCTTTTTGGAAAGGATAAAATTCCAAAATTGGAATGCAATCACTGCCTTGAGAAATCAATAAATGATCGCAGAGAATTCAAGTCAATCAAAGGAACAAAATACATAACCAGATTCAGCAAGCAAAAATATTTTCCAAACATATGGAAACAAATTTCAATCGGGTTCAGACAAAGGAAGATTTAAATGCCAAAATTAGCAGCTTTTTTCAAAATTCAAATTGTCAGAGAATCTACCACCGAAACAAAAAGGAAAGCTTTAAAAATCGGCCTCAAAATTAGACAACAAAATTCCAGGTGCAAAATTCGATTCGAATATTCCTAAATCAAATCGAGCAAGTCATTAAACCAAAATCAGAGGATAAGGGTCTCGAAATCCCTATATAAACACACTGTTCCTCATCGATAAAGATCATCCAAGTTATTCAAAAACAATTAAAACCCTAAGGCTTAAATCAGAAAGCTTACAGTGTTCGATCAAAGCAGAGAACAATTCTGAGCTGAGCTTGAAGGCAGAATCAATTTACTGAAGGGACATCGAGTCATGGTGATTCAATTTTTGAAGAAGCCCTAGATGATACAGAGAAACCCTAGCCTCCAATTTCTTTTTGGCTTGGAAAATAAAAGAAAAAGGGGACTGTCGATTTATTATTAAAGATACAAAGGGGGTTTTTATTTAAGGGCTTGTTTTTATTGTATTTTTGTTTTACCTTTCTAACTTCAATTATTGTTTTTCTAGTTTTAAATAAAACTAGCGTTTATATATTACTAGTCTGTAGAATGGGAAAATCTAGTCTAGGGTACACAAGCCAGTCTAGGATTTTGAGCTTAGGGTTAGGATAGGAGCAGGCGTTGCGAGTTTACATAGGATTGTAAGTGGGATCTGTTTGTAACTCCTAGTAGAAATCTTAGAAAGGCAGCAGTAGGCAGAAATTGCGAAAGCTGGGTATCTCTGGTGTGATTTTCCTTTACTGCAGTTTTTTCATTACTCTGTGATTGTTTTGATTACTGTTAAACCCTATTCACCCCCCCCCCCCACCAAGGTTAATATTGATCCTACAGGGTGGACATTACAGTTTTGTACTTCATGATGCTCATTCTTCACGTTATGCAGCTGGTTTGCTAGTGATAAGAAGTGATGACTTTTTCTGGTGAACCGTGTTGTCCTTGTTTCTGTTACGAACACCGCGCCTTTGCGGAAGCGACCAAGATCTTCTTCATCCAATTACTTAAAGATGATTTCTATGGAAACATATGAAAACACACGCACAAACACAATATATTCCACCCAACACTCTCTTTATTGATTCACAAAAACAAATTTTGTTTACACTCACTGGTTTAACAACCAACAATAAACAAATTACAAGAATCAATAACCTTATTGAGAAAGGGAAAGAATATCTAGATGACTGATACTTTTGTTGGGAAAGGAGAACAATGAAGAACAACAGCTAACCCTTAGATTAAATATTTCGGTCTCAATTCCGTGCTTTTAATCTAACCCTGGATACTGTTTTTATAGGAGAATAGCAGACCTAGGCAAATACCCAGTTTGCCCCTTCATTACTTGCAGAATAAGTCACAGAAAGACCAAGTCAAAACCGCAGAAAACTCGCTCAGGCGTCTGACCAATATATGTCAAACGTCTGTCCATGCTCTCGGGTTTCAAAACCCTATAGGCACACCTGTCTGACCGAGATCCCTCGGACGTCTATGCTGAAACATAGTACAAAACTGCTCCTCTTTGCCTTCTTTCTGCTGCTGCTCCATCTCCGCTATCGCCAAGAACATCGATGTCTCGGCTTCATCAACATACGTGATTTCATGTCACAAATCACAACACCCCACCTTGATATGAAATCGCATCACATCAAACGATCTTCCAATACACAAGTCATCTAGCTCTTTCAATGACACTTACTCTCAATTAAACCATTAGAAACACAACCCAGCGTCTGCCAACGATGCATCTTCCCCCGAGATGCACCACGCAACACTAACGGTCTAAAAATGCTTGTAATACCATAGGAATTTCCACCTTGTAGATTTTCTGCATCGACACCCATCTACCACTTGATCTTAGCTCCTTCCTAGATCACCCCAGATCCTTCAAGCATCATCAACATGAAGACCCCTGTCTAATGCATCAGCAGTGACCAAATTAACCTCTCCACCTTGCTGTGGACTTGGTTCTTCAACCGTCACTCGCCTTCCACAGTCGACCACAAAACCAACCAATCTATACAGGTTTCCTGCCTCCAAGATACCTCTCATCACAACACGACCACCCTTCTTCACTCTCAAAACTCCGCCTCGAGTATCATAAGTGTAACCACATCGATCCAACTGATCGAGAGAAATGAGGTTATGCGAACTAGCGGGTACATATCTAACGACAGAGACTTCCCTTACCACGCCATCATCCATACGAAACCGGATTGATCCAATACCACAAGCTGGTAGCTCTACTCCATTGGTTGTTCTAATCACATCGACATTCTTCGCATAAGAAGAGAAATACTTCACATCCTTACAAATGTGAAAACTGGCTCCTGAATCCATCTTCCAAGGATTAACTTCGCAAAATAGGACATCACTAAAAGTATCGCTAATGGAACTTGCAGCAATATCTGCCTGCGCCTCATTACTTCCATCACCATCTGCAACCTTTTTCTTATCCCTCTGATAAACATAACAATTCTTGCGAATGTGACCTTCCTTACCACGATAATAACAAGCACCTTTACCATTAGCCCCTTTCTTCTTTCTTCTTGTATCTTTCCCCGAGTCCTTTGCTACCATGGCCTCATCTTGAACTGATTAAAAACCCGACCTGTTTCTCCTTAGTTCCTCATTCAAAAGGATGCTTCGAACAGTTTCCAAAAAGATGGCTCCACCAGCATTGGAGTTACTCAATGAAACAACCAAAGTTTCCCAACTTTCTGAAAGTGAACTCATCAGCAAAAGAGCCTGCAACTCATCATCAAAATTGACCTTCAGATTTTCCAATTGATTGATCACATCTTGAAACTCATTCAGGTGCTCTGCAATAGACTTCTCCTCTCCCAATCTCAGCTGAACAAGCTTTCGAACCAGAAAAGCCTTACTTGTAGCACTCCTCGACTCATACAAAGATACCAACTTGTCCCACAAATCCTTCGCAGATTCACAATTAGCCACATGATGGAATACTGAATCATCAAGGTACTGCCAAATCAAGGCAATCGCCTTTTCATCCATCTTCTTCCACGTTCCCTCATTCACACCTAAAGGGTTCTTCGCATCTCCAACAATCGGATCATGAAGATCATTGAGGTAAAGCACATCCTCCATCTTAGGCTTCTAAATACCCCAATTTCTTCCGTCAAAAATAGTCATCTTCGGAAATGCCATCATATCCGACATAAAAAATTCCAATCCATAATCACTCTAAGCTTTGCAATGATCTAGCTCTGATACCAACTGTTATGAACACCGTGCCTTTGCGAAAGCGACCAAGATCTTCTTCACCCAATTACTTAAAGATGATTTTTATGGAAACATATGAAAACACACGCACAAACACAAGATATTCCACCCAACCACCCTCTTTATTGATTCACAAAAACAAATTTTGTTTACACTCACTGGTTCAACAAACAACAATAAATAAATTACAAGAATCAATAACCTTATTGAGAAAGGGAAAGAATATCTAGATAACTGATACTTTTGTTGGGGAAGGAGAACAATGAAGAACGACGACTAACCTTTAGATTAAATATTTCGGTCTCAATCCCATGCTTTTAATCCAAACCTAGATGTTGTTTTTATAGGGGAATAGAAGTCCTAGGCAAATACCCAATTTGCCTCTTTATTACTTGCAGAATTAGTCACAGAAAGACCAAGTCAAAACCGCAGAAAACTCGCTCAGACGTCTGACCAATATATGTCAGACGTATGTCCATGCTCTCAGGTTTCAAAACCCTGTAGGCATAGATGTCTGGCCAAGATCCCTCAGACGTCTGTGTTGAAACATAGCACAAAATTGCTCCTCCTTGCCTTCTTTCTACTGCTGCTCCATCTCCATTATCGCCAAGCACATCGATGTCTCGTCTTCATCAACATATGTGATTTTATGTCACAAAGCACAACAGTTTCTTAATGTTTGTCACGCTGGTGGATGTAGTGGTGATGGCCTTCCTTGTCGTTGTGTTGCTTTATCATGGTATTCTGGAAGTTATGTTTTGTTTTAGTGAGTAATACATGTCATATTTCCAGTATCTGTATTGGATTATTTTGAGATTCTCTAAGGTGCAGATCGACATGTTTCTGTAACAACCCGTATTTTTCGATAACATGTTTAAACGAGAATCAAGGCAGAATTAAATTATAAATTTTGAATCAAGTGAAACGGGCTATGCCATTGCGTTCGTCTCGGAAAAATACGCGAAATAGAGTCCGAGTTTTCGAGAATCGGAGTCCGTATGACCCGTTAAAGGCCCAAAGAAGATTTCTGGAAATTTGAATTTCGAAAAAACAGTATTGGAAATCAGATCTGGGGCCAGGCGGGAAGTTTCCCGCCTAGGCCATGTCGACAGGGCTGTCGACAGGCCTGTCGACTTGGGCCCAGACCAAGTCGACAGCCCTGTCGACTTGCCTGTCGACAGGGGGTGACCGGGGCAAGTTGCCTGGTGCACCTGCTTGTCTCACCTGGTCTGGTTCTTGGGCTAGTTCTGGAAGCTTCCGAGATCTGACGGTCCTAATCTATCCTAGGGTTAATCTAAGGGCCTAAAACTATCCTAATCTCTATAAAAACACCCCTAAGCCCCCCCTAAACCCTCATAACTCACCCTCTCCACGAAGTGCTGCCTAAATGCAAAGTGATCATGGCCTCCATCCCCCTTTCCTAAAGCCTAGGCACTCAAATCAAGTTCAAATCAAAAGGTGCAAGCTTGCCACACCAAATAGAGGTCAAATCAACATTGCTATGCGAGTTTCATGATGGTTCTTAGTCAAAGGAGCCACCTTTCTTCGTCATAATGATGCATGATCCCTTTCCTAAGCCTTGCCTAGGTAAGTTCTAGCTACTTGTAGGTTTAAACGATGATTTTGATGTGACATGGGATAAAATGCAAAGTAACATGAGTATGTTAGCTTATGGGAACCTAGTTTGCCTCTTTAACATGAATATATGACTTTGGGTGATGTTGTAGCGACTAAACCATGCTATGCATGTTGCATTGGACTTAGTTTGCCATGCAAGATTGGACCTTTGCTTGTGGTATGTTAGCATGCACACTTGAAACCCCTTTGACTCATGAAACATGTGCATGAATGTGACTTTGAGGCTATGCAAGTATATGAACCCGAAATCCCTTATGATAATAGGCAAGTTTACCTTTTTATCCCATGAGTAACATGGGCATGTTCATCCCTTCATGGTAGGTTTGTGACATGAACACTTATGCAAGTTATTCCCTTTTATGCTATGCATGTTTGTGGCCAAATTACCTTATGACACTATGCATGTTTATGGCCAATCCCTTTATGATGTTATGCATATGGAAGCCAAGCCCTTTTTGGCATCATGCATGTTTTGAGACCAATATGTGACATAGTATCCTTACTATGTTGACTCGCTTTGCTTGCGTTGGGTAAACACGATTTTGGGTAGTTAGATAAACATGAACATGTCGCAAAATCTTAACTTGAATATGACGTGTGTTTATACTTGAAAATATGACTTGAAAGATAACATGGAAGTTGGCATGTAAATATGCATAAAAACATAAGCTTGGGAATTTACCTATTAAGTTAGGTCTACCCATTGGGAATTTACCTATTAAGTTAGGTCTACCCAATTGCTTGAAAACTTGACTATGAACATGACACTAGGCTAAACATGAAAGTGGCCAACTCGAGGTTGGGTTGAGTTTGCAACGTAAAACTACCCGGAACCGACCGGCCTAACTAGTAGTTGCAAACAATAGGACTCAATGTGAGAAGTTGGTCATGTTGTGCTTGAACCCGAGGTTAGACCAAGTTGTGGTGTAAATCTACCCGGACCCGCCCGGCTTAACTAGTAACCACAACAAAGTCTAATGTGAGAGGTTGGGGTGCATTAAATAATTAATGCCACATAATAGGGTTAAGTTAATTTGATTAATGAGGCTTAACCAAATATGATATGGACAAATGGGTTAAGTAATTGGATTAGGCTAATGATACTTAACAAAACATGATAAGCTTGGGTAAGTTAAGTAACTTGATTTGCCTAATGACACTTGACCATTTTTATACGACTAGTGGACGGGATTAAGTTAACCAACACTTAATCAATCCAATACGATAACGTGATAAGGTTAAGTAAATTTTCTTAATGACACTTAACCGTATAATACAGTTAATGGATGGGGTTAAGATTAGACTTAACTAATCTAAACATGGTAATCGGATGGGGTTAAGTTAGCCTAGACTTAATTAATCCAACTTGGTAATTTAATGGGGTTAAGTTAAATACTTAACTAATTTAACACGATGATTTGATGAGGTTAAGTGACCTATACTTAACCAATCTAACTCGTTAATTTGATGAGGTTAAGTTAACTTATACTTAACCAATCTAACGTGAAAACATGATAAGACTAAGTCACGAATCACTTGAATACGCTTGACCGATTTGACTCGGTAATTTGACAAGGTCAAGTTAATTTATATAATTAACCAATCTAAAATGATAATTAGACGAGGTTAAGTTATGGATTGCTTAATATACTTAGCCAACTAGACACATGGTTTGTAGGGTTAAGTCTTGGACTTGGATACTTAGCCAATTTTGACATGGTTTGTAGACGAGCTAAGTTATGAACTTAAGTGACACTTAACCCATTAGATAAACCCTAATTCGGAGGATTAGGTAAATAACCATAGATAACAAGGATTATGGAAATAAGGCTAAGTGGTAAACCTTAGTTAAGGGAAACTAAGTAATAATTCTTAGTCAAGGAAATTTGGACCATTTCTTAGGTAGATTAGTAACCCGATACGTTAGGTCAACGTTTAAGTATGCGTGTAGGAGCAGGCTATCTGATTTAGATAAAGGCTCCAGCGAACTGGGTAACGAAGCAGCGGCTTCGGGGAACGTGAGGATATTCTTGGGATCCCTCTGTGAGCTGCCAGGTCATTATACTAGGCTCATGAGAGGTTGAGGTCTGCGGTAGAAGAACCAAGAATATGCCTTGGTTGCTATGCGAGCGACCTAAAGACTGGGGTGAATAGCAGTGAGTCGACGGATACATAAGGTGCCCGAGATAGCAAGTTCGTCGATCATCTACCATCTTGAGTCAAGCGTGTACGTACGGAAAGGCAGGGAACACCCAACAGACCATAATTGCTATCTAATTCTGGGTGAGGTAGGCCGTAGGATGTGGGCTGGCCGGAGTGTAGTTCTCAAGCAAGATTTTCTCTTGTGTTGCCTTTCACTAGTTGAGGGAGGGGTCTCGTGGGACCATAGCCACGTGTAGAAAAGCAGACCTTAGTATCTGCATCGGCAGATAAATCTAAAGCTCCCGACCGAGTCTTGTATTTCTTGTTTTGCCCTGTGACAGGACTCGGATGGCACGATGTGATACATGTGCATACAGTTATAGAAAACGATTCACGATGAATGCGTGGGAAAAAGGGCGCGGTTGAGGGATAGCGTAATCCCTAGTGGCCTAGGTGGTTTAACCCGAACCGAAATACGAAAGCGTGCAATAGGTAAGCGTAATCCCTAGTGGTACTAGGTGGCGTAAGTCCTAGTAGTTCAAGCGATGATTCATATGGAAGAGCCTAGCTAGAACAAGGGTGACAGTCAAAACGATTTCAAGGATAATACGACATGAGGAAGCCCGTACGAGGTACGGCAAAGGACTGAACTTATATACATGGAAAGAAACATATGATTTAAGTAACCTATATATGCGATATTAGGTTGACATGGACCATTACACGACTTTGAGCACGGGACATTCATGGTTAACACATGACGCGGGTTGGGATACTAGTACGAGAGGTGCAGAGCAAATATACATGTTAGAACTAGGAAGAATATACATAATAGATACCGTGGGATGTTAGACGGGGTAGATACCTTGGGATAATGTACTCGATAGAAATCTGACGATGTGATACCTTGACTTATCATAACACCGTAGTTTATCATGATACCTTAGTTTACCTTGCCACAGTAGTTCAACCGGCTACCCTGGTTTACCTATCTTGTAGTTATCCTTATGTTCACTTTCAGTTTATGCATGTCATGTTACCTTTACCTGTTTTTATACTGGAAGTAGATAGGACTTACTCAGTCTTTTTGACTGACCCGTTTTGTTTCGCCTCTTTTCTTCCGTTCCCCCCCCAAGGTTACAGGGAGGAAACACTGCTGTTTGGTTCGGACTTCTTCTGCTTGAAGGTCATCATGGATGGCTTGGACTTTTCCTGGCTATGGCTACTTTACTGTTTTTACTTGGGGAATAATTTATGAAAAAGTCTTTATGCTTCTTTACTATTGCAAGACAGGTTTTGATGTACTCTGATGTAAAAGGCTTTAGACCTTGTTTATTCATGTTATGAAAGTTTGATTTTACTTCCGCTATTTATATATGTTCTGTCTTGTGATATTTCTGTGCATGTTTACCAATAATGCCCCTCTAAAGCTAGTGCATTCCTTTGCGAGTGACCCTAGCGGAGGTGGGGTGTTACATTTGGTATCAGAGCGAGGTTTCCAGACTGGGCAAAAGTTTTTAAAGACCTTCTGAAAACTATTTGAAAAACCGTTTACAAAGAAGCATTTTTCAAGAAAATTTTCTTTTAAAAAGAAAAAGGCTATTCCCCAAAGGCCATTAGCATTATCCTTGTTTCCTTGATTGAATCTCTTTTCCTTTCTTTCCTCCATCTGTAGTCACAGTAGTTTTAACTGCGACTAGTCTTTTCTATCTACGGAAGTACTTTCCATGCGATGGAGGTGGTTCTCGAGAGACCGTTGCAGAGTTATGCATGAAAGGGTAGTAAGAACAAGGATAAAGGATACGAGCTCAGGGATAAGCAACATGTTGGTATGGCTGAGTCCTAAAAGGAGGGAGAAAGATGAACAATGAAACCCATGACGAGAGAGTACCTTTGGCATGGTGAAACGGGACGGATAGTTAAGTATCATGGAACAGGGACAAGATCATTCGGAGGGCAATAGTATGCTCTCATTTCTAGGGTACCTCAGAAGGAGGGTAACGATCTTGTTAAAGGTTTAGCTTTTCTCCTCTATCATCCTGTCGGGACTTTGTTTTGATCACCGCATCTTTTAAGTCCGCTTCGATAGATTGAGTCTCTGCACCTTAGTACTAGCGTAGTAGAGGATCCCGTTTTTGTCTCAAGTCCTATTGGAAGATCGGTCCATTTACTCATGGCTTGTTTGGATTTGAGAATGTCTATGCCAAGTGTTGAGTTCGGAAATAATGCTTATGTTTATAAGCTATGGATGGATTCTAGGGATGAAGTGGTTATCCAGTAAGGGGTGCCACTCTCAGTTTTGATAAGAGGGTAGTTAGACTCTTGGCTTGCTTTGGTAATACCCTTGAAGTATCGCGTAACCTTTTGGGTTCTGTCATGATTAGTTACCTAGAATCCCTAGATGCCTTTGTTGGAAATTAGAAACCCGATCGAATGGTGTTCGCTAATAAGACGGATGGTTTATTTCGCTTATGTATGGGTTATGGGAATTACCCTAGTAAGTGCGCGCGGTAACTTGTTTACTTCCAAGAGAAAGTTCTTCTACGTGGAATACCTTATGGTGCGAGGTCCGAGATTCACTAGTGAATTTTGGAAAGCTTGCATGAGAGCAAGAGTACGCAGTCATGTTTGCGTCAAGTATTCTAGAAAAGGGTAAGCGCAAATGGAACGAGAGGCGACGAAGAAATGAGTTCCAGCTCAGGTTATGGAAACAGGAAATAAGAAGCTACGAAATCGCGAAGTTAAAGGACGGTCAAGGCACGATGGAACTAAGATCAAGGTAATGCGACTCAGGAGACTGAAGACTAAATACGTGCATGATATCTCTTTTGGAAATATATCCTCGATCCCTGTTTTTCTGTTGAGCTTGCTTGTAGGCTATCTTTTATAGATATCCTCTCGATCCTGTCTCTGTTACAAACCCCGTACGGAGTTTGTTTTGTTTATCTTCTCGGCCCTGTTTCAGGGAATCTTAGGTAGAACCCTATGGATGTAAACATGTATTTGAAACATGTTATGATTGATATGGTTGCAAGTGGTTGCTCGTGGATGCGCGAATACGTATTAGATACTAGCTTGACTCGGTCACATTTCATATTGCATATGCACGAGTATTTATACTTGTTTATGGATGAAATTGAATGTGTTATCATGCGGATGTTGCATATGGATGAATGTTTGTGCACGCATATAGTGAATATGACTAGGACTATTTGCATACATGATGGATTCATAGCACTAAACATATTTTTGCATTCAAAAGATTTTTTTTCAGGCCTGATCATTAGCATTAGCTAAGGAACATGTACACACACGTTTTGCATACATTCATAAAGCATTAGAAGTCGCCTAAGGACAATGGTTGCTTGTGGATGATGGTTTGAGTAGATGGATGATGGATGGTAGGATATGTTCTTCCTAACTTGGAGATTTCGGGGACGAAATCCTAAAAGGAGGGGAGAATGTAACAACCCGTATTTTTCGATAACATGTTTAAACGAGAATCAAGGCAGAATTAAATTATAAATTCTGAATCAAGTGAAACGGGCTATGCCATTGCGTTCGTCTCGGAAAAATACGCGAAATAGAGTCCGAGTTTTCGAGAATCGGAGTCCGTATGACCCGTTAAAGGCCCAAAGAAGATTTCTGGAAATTTGAATTTCGAAAAAACAGTATTGGAAATCAGATCTGGGGCCAGGCGGGAAGTTTCCCGCCTAGGCCATGTCGACAGGGCTGTCGACAGGCCTGTCGACTTGGGCCCAGACCAAGTCGACAGCCCTGTCGACTTGCCTGTCGACAGGGGGTGACCGGGGCAAGTTGCCTGGTGCACCTGCTTGTCTCACCTGGTCTGGTTCTTGGGCTAGTTCTGGAAGCTTCCGAGATCTGACGGTCCTAATCTATCCTAGGGTTAATCTAAGGGCCTAAAACTATCCTAATCTCTATAAAAACACCCCTAAGCCCCCCCTAAACCCTCATAACTCACCCTCTCCACGAAGTGCTGCCTAAATGCAAAGTGATCATGGCCTCCATCCCCCTTTCCTAAAGCCTAGGCACTCAAATCAAGTTCAAATCAAAAGGTGCAAGCTTGCCACACCAAATAGAGGTCAAATCAACATTGCTATGCGAGTTTCATGATGGTTCTTAGTCAAAGGAGCCACCTTTCTTCGTCATAATGATGCATGATCCCTTTCCTAAGCCTTGCCTAGGTAAGTTCTAGCTACTTGTAGGTTTAAACGATGATTTTGATGTGACATGGGATAAAATGCAAAGTAACATGAGTATGTTAGCTTATGGGAACCTAGTTTGCCTCTTTAACATGAATATATGACTTTGGGTGATGTTGTAGCGACTAAACCATGCTATGCATGTTGCATTGGACTTAGTTTGCCATGCAAGATTGGACCTTTGCTTGTGGTATGTTAGCATGCACACTTGAAACCCCTTTGACTCATGAAACATGTGCATGAATGTGACTTTGAGGCTATGCAAGTATATGAACCCGAAATCCCTTATGATAATAGGCAAGTTTACCTTTTTATCCCATGAGTAACATGGGCATGTTCATCCCTTCATGGTAGGTTTGTGACATGAACACTTATGCAAGTTATTCCCTTTTATGCTATGCATGTTTGTGGCCAAATTACCTTATGACACTATGCATGTTTATGGCCAATCCCTTTATGATGTTATGCATATGGAAGCCAAGCCCTTTTTGGCATCATGCATGTTTTGAGACCAATATGTGACATAGTATCCTTACTATGTTGACTCGCTTTGCTTGCGTTGGGTAAACACGATTTTGGGTAGTTTGATAAACATGAACATGTCGCAAAATCTTAACTTGAATATGACGTGTGTTTATACTTGAAAATATGACTTGAAAGATAACATGGAAGTTGGCATGTAAATATGCATAAAAACATAAGCTTGGGAATTTACCTATTAAGTTAGGTCTACCCATTGGGAATTTACCTATTAAGTTAGGTCTACCCAATTGCTTGAAAACTTGACTATGAACATGACACTAGGCTAAACATGAAAGTGGCCAACTCGAGGTTGGGTTGAGTTTGCAACGTAAAACTACCCGGAACCGACCGGCCTAACTAGTAGTTGCAAACAATAGGACTCAATGTGAGAAGTTGGTCATGTTGTGCTTGAACCCGAGGTTAGACCAAGTTGTGGTGTAAATCTACCCGGACCCGCCCGGCTTAACTAGTAACCACAACAAAGTCTAATGTGAGAGGTTGGGGTGCATTAAATAATTAATGCCACATAATAGGGTTAAGTTAATTTGATTAATGAGGCTTAACCAAATATGATATGGACAAATGGGTTAAGTAATTGGATTAGGCTAATGATACTTAACAAAACATGATAAGCTTGGGTAAGTTAAGTAACTTGATTTGCCTAATGACACTTGACCATTTTTATACGACTAGTGGACGGGATTAAGTTAACCAACACTTAATCAATCCAATACGATAACGTGATAAGGTTAAGTAAATTTTCTTAATGACACTTAACCGTATAATACAGTTAATGGATGGGGTTAAGATTAGACTTAACTAATCTAAACATGGTAATCGGATGGGGTTAAGTTAGCCTAGACTTAATTAATCCAACTTGGTAATTTAATGGGGTTAAGTTAAATACTTAACTAATTTAACACGATGATTTGATGAGGTTAAGTGACCTATACTTAACCAATCTAACTCGTTAATTTGATGAGGTTAAGTTAACTTATACTTAACCAATCTAACGTGAAAACATGATAAGACTAAGTCACGAATCACTTGAATACGCTTGACCGATTTGACTCGGTAATTTGACAAGGTCAAGTTAATTTATATAATTAACCAATCTAAAATGATAATTAGACGAGGTTAAGTTATGGATTGCTTAATATACTTAGCCAACTAGACACATGGTTTGTAGGGTTAAGTCTTGGACTTGGATACTTAGCCAATTTTGACATGGTTTGTAGACGAGCTAAGTTATGAACTTAAGTGACACTTAACCCATTAGATAAACCCTAATTCGGAGGATTAGGTAAATAACCATAGATAACAAGGATTATGGAAATAAGGCTAAGTGGTAAACCTTAGTTAAGGGAAACTAAGTAATAATTCTTAGTCAAGGAAATTTGGACCATTTCTTAGGTAGATTAGTAACCCGATACGTTAGGTCAACGTTTAAGTATGCGTGTAGGAGCAGGCTATCTGATTTAGATAAAGGCTCCAGCGAACTGGGTAACGAAGCAGCGGCTTCGGGGAACGTGAGGATATTCTTGGGATCCCTCTGTGAGCTGCCAGGTCATTATACTAGGCTCATGAGAGGTTGAGGTCTGCGGTAGAAGAACCAAGAATATGCCTTGGTTGCTATGCGAGCGACCTAAAGACTGGGGTGAATAGCAGTGAGTCGACGGATACATAAGGTGCCCGAGATAGCAAGTTCGTCGATCATCTACCATCTTGAGTCAAGCGTGTACGTACGGAAAGGCAGGGAACACCCAACAGACCATAATTGCTATCTAATTATGGGTGAGGTAGGCCGTAGGATGTGGGCTGGCCGGAGTGTAGTTCTCAAGCAAGATTTTCTCTTGTGTTGCCTTTCACTAGTTGAGGGAGGGGTCTCGTGGGACCATAGCCACGTGTAGAAAAGCAGACCTTAGTATCTGCATCGGCAGATAAATCTAAAGCTCCCGACCGAGTCTTGTATTTCTTGTTTTGCCCTGTGACAGGACTCGGATGGCACGATGTGATACATGTGCATACAGTTATAGAAAACGATTCACGATGAATGCGTGGGAAAAAGGGCGCGGTTGAGGGATAGCGTAATCCCTAGTGGCCTAGGTGGTTTAACCCGAACCGAAATACGAAAGCGTGCAATAGGTAAGCGTAATCCCTAGTGGTACTAGGTGGCGTAAGTCCTAGTAGTTCAAGCGATGATTCATATGGAAGAGCCTAGCTAGAACAAGGGTGACAGTCAAAACGATTTCAAGGATAATACGACATGAGGAAGCCCGTACGAGGTACGGCAAAGGACTGAACTTATATACATGGAAAGAAACATATGATTTGAGTAACCTATATATGCGATATTAGGTTGACATGGACCATTACACGACTTTGAGCACGGGACATTCATGGTTAACACATGACGCGGGTTGGGATACTAGTACGAGAGGTGCAGAGCAAATATACATGTTAGAACTAGGAAGAATATACATAATAGATACCGTGGGATGTTAGACGGGTAGATACCTTGGGATAATGTACTCGATAGAAATCTGACGATGTGATACCTTGACTTATCATAACACCGTAGTTTATCATGATACCTTAGTTTACCTTGCCACAGTAGTTCAACCGGCTACCCTGGTTTACCTATCTTGTAGTTATCCTTATGTTTACTTTCAGTTTATGCATGTCATGTTACCTTTACCTGTTTTTATACTGGAAGTAGATAGGACTTACTCAGTCTTTTTGACTGACCCGTTTTGTTTCGCCTCTTTTCTTCCGTTCCCCCCCCAGGTTACAGGGAGGAAACACTGCTGTTTGGTTCGGACTTCTTCTGCTTGAAGGTCATCATGGATGGCTTGGACTTTTCCTGGCTATGGCTACTTTACTGTTTTTACTTGGGGAATAATTTATGAAAAAGTCTTTATGCTTCTTTACTATTGCAAGACAGGTTTTGATGTACTCTGATGTAAAAGGCTTTAGACCTTGTTTATTCATGTTATGAAAGTTTGATTTTACTTCCGCTATTTATATATGTTCTGTCTTGTGATATTTCTGTGCATGTTTAGCAATAATGCCCCTCTAAAGCTAGTGCATTCCTTTGCGAGTGACCCTAGCGGAGGTGGGGTGTTACAGTTTCTCTCCATGGTTTGTGATACTGTGAGTTGTTCTTGTTTCTCTGTAGTTATGTTACTTTCCAATTTTTAACGTCCTTGGTTTGAATTTGAAATGTTCTTTGTTGTGCTTTTGGCTTCTCTGTCTTCTTTTGTGATGTTGTGCTTCCTGGTTTTCAGTTTTCTTTTGATGTTATGTTTACACCTAGTGGTGTCTGATAGAGTATGTGTAACTTGGTTTGTTTTGTGTAATTCACAACAGTGTGGTCCATGCCATAGTGTCAGGACAGTTTGTTTCTAAGTAATAGTTTGTTTATAAGTATTTGTGCTCTCTGCGAGGAGTTTGTTATCTTGTAGTAGTCTAGGATTATTGCCTAACTCCCGTACTATAAACTAGGATAGTTGTAGCGAGCGGTCTACTTTAAAAACCGACTAATAGTTAGGCAATCTGGCTAACTTCTTTATATTCATTATTTATTATTTATTATAATAAAAAAGTATTACAGATAGCTATAAAAACCTGTCGGCCTTGCCAGAAAATTTTATAATGTATAAATTTTGATTAAATAAGGATTCACAAAATTCATTTTGTGTATACTAACAAATTATAATAAACATTGGTATGTGCAATGAATTTAGTGTTAAATCTTGTGTTTTAAATATTGTGTTGAAAACAAAATAGAAAATGCAAATATTGATGAAAAATCGATATTTAAGGGTTAAAATAATATTTAGTATAATTGTACAAATCATTTGTGTTAAAATATGTACAAAGTTTGAGTTAAAAATGCATGTTTTGTACATAAAAGAATAAAATATACGATTTAAATTGAAAATGCGATTTTTTTTTGTGTTAACATGTTAAAAACTTGTGTTAAATCTTGTTAAAAAGATTTTTTAACTTGTCATGTAATCTTTAATAGACTTAAGAAAGGTTAAGTGTGTGTTTAAGTGTTAAAGGAGAAAAAAATCTAGTTTAAATTAGGTGGTTTGGGAATAGATAGCCTATTTGAATTTGCATAGCCTAATTAACTAACACTTAAGCCTAATTAAGCTCCTATTAGGCCTAAGGATTAATCAAGGAAAAGTTCGAAGATGATTCTTCAGCACATATCCTTTTTAGAAGAGAAGAAATATTCTTCTTCTTTCTTCCGCTAAATTACAGAACACGGTAGAATAAAATTAAAAACACTTCTCCAAAACTCAAATTTCAATATAAATTTCAAGAGACACCTGTTATTTCATTACTACAATTAAATCTTTAAAACACACTGGGTTTTCATCATCAATTTCTAAAAGCTTTATATAATTTGAGAAACCATTCTTTTTGTGTCTTGCATATGTCTGGATTATCATTTACGAGTGTTGATTCTTCTCTTCAAGCTTAAATTTGCAAGCTTTGCCTCAATCTTTGCTGCAAGCACTTAAAATTCTTCCTAATGATGAGTTTTCTCACACTTCTAACCTATGCAAGCTCTGATAATGTTTATTTGTGATAATCTATGTAAAATCGTATTGTTTGTAACTTATTTCTCAACATTTCTAAGTTACAGTCGAAATAAAGCCTGATTCCATGTTCGCGGCTTTATATCTGTTATGTATATGCAGGAATCTTGTGAAATTTTTATTTGTTGATAGATATGTTGTTCTAGTTCGTGTATATTGAGTTTTAGACCATTCCACGATCATTTGATCATTCAATTTATGTTTGGAAGCTGCAATCGAAAGAGAACTCCGACCTGGGTAACAACCCAAACCTATGATTCGTGGTATTTGGGTAGTCCGAGTGTTATCATGAGTCAATCCCGATGATTGGTGGTGCACAAGCTATTTGCATGTATGTTTGTGAATTCTGAAGCTGATTCTTACATGTTAGGCTATTTTGATGAATTTCGAAGTGAATTATGCGATATGTTTCCTAGGCTTAATCTTGTAGTAGATAAGCCAATATTATCACCAATTTGCACATGAAATTGGTGAAGTTTCTTGTGATTTCCATTGTTGATTTCATGTTTATTCATGAGATTTCCGACATTAATCACATTTTATAAAACAATCCTATATATATCACTTTAAGATAAAGGACTTTCAACGTTTTATTTCGTAAAATAAAACCATCTTAAGGCTATATTACATACGATAGTTTATGATATATAGAGATTTTTAAAGAAATAAATCAAAGTATTTTTGAATTGTTTTACAAACTCATTTTCTCAAAATCCAATTATTTACTATATATAAAATTATAGGATTATACACCATTCGAGTAAGCAAGGTTGTAATTTAAATGAGATAGTAAACCGTGTTGTATGATACATTGGTTTGTTATATCGGTTAATGCCAGAATCGTTGATTTAGGATTTTTCTATTTTTCAGTCTGAAGTAGGCTGACTTGTAGTGAATTAATTAGTAAAACATGTGATATAGGACATATTATTTTCACTTTTTGAGTTACTGTTCGGAAGTCTGTGACACATTCCTAGAGGTCCAAGGTGTCAATACTTGCTTTCGGGGAAATCCAGGCCCGGAGGGGTCATATATACGTATTCACTTGGGCGGGAACCAAGTTACACTCGGTCAGGAGTCGGAGTGTCGAGCGTTTGAATACGTATACAATACTAGGAAAAGCTCAAGGAGCTATATATTTTTATGCATGTGAAATTTGGTTCTTTGGATCTAATTTAAGTTATTTTCTAGATTTCACTATCTATGATTTCCATAATATGAGATTTCCTTTTGATTTCACTATTCTGAGTTATCAACATATATTTATAGATGAGGGCTATCCGAGTTCTTATATATATTGATTTCACATGTATTTTGAACTCTTAGACTTGTCTTTGATTTCTGAGTTTTCCTTAGCTTCTGTGGTTTCCATTCTGTGGTTTACAGGATTATTAATCTTATAAATCATAATATTATAATCAGAGGAATCTACATTAATGAAAACATCCGAGTTAGCGTATTTTACTTGCATGAGATGTTTATATGTTTATTTTGTGATCTTTTCCCATATATTATGTGGAAATCCGAGTTCATATGTCTCCTTTAATTATCAAAGAAATTATTCCCTTGTGTCAAACTATAAGGTAAACTCTAGCCAAACTGAGTTGCAGGTTAGGATTATCTTTGGTCGTTCCTTAGCTATCTCATTCTGGACATCTTTTGGATCTTATATGCATAGTTTTTGTGTAGTTTACTTTAGTTCCTTCACACTCTGATCCTTGTGTACATATTCTTTTGGAAGTCTCGATGATTTATATATTACGGTTTGTATAACCTTTATGTACGTCACATTGTATTGTGTTTGATGTATGCATGTGTGTGCGTGTATGTGTGTGTATGACTGTGTCTTGTAATATCTATTATTTTTGTGTTTTGCTCTGAATTGATCCCTCAGCCACCATAATATTGTATTATGCGAGAATTAAGTATGTTGATCCGCTTGAGAAAAAAGAGAGCACTATATTGACATATTTGATACTTGTTTAACACAAGATTATAGATACATGGTAAGTTTATATATACATGGTTAGGTCCGCAGTAGTAGTCGAGTGGCTAAGGAATTTCGCCATGGTAAAAGTGGCGTGAGTTCGAAATTCAGAATGACATGCTAAGAGCTTACCATGTGCATATGCTAAGATCAGCCACTTATGTGGTGCCTGCGGACCAGGCTAGGTGCACTAGGGAGGGTTTTGCGAATCTGGTCGGTTTCCCTCCTAAACAAATTCAATATATATATATATACACACACATGGTTAGAGCTTCTCCAACAAAGTTTGCATATCCAAAAATTGAAAATCCACACTGAAAACGCCCTCCTACGGCGTTTGGAATTTCCCAATATGTGGATTTCGGGGGAGGGGGGGAGGGTTTCGGAATTCTGGAACTCTTACAACGTTTGTTGAACAAGTGCCAAAAGTCAAACATTTGTTCAACAAACACCAGACTTTTGGCGCTTGTTCAACAACCGCTAGAAAGACGCCTCTGTTAACTAATTTTTTTCCCTAACTTCTTTGTATTAGTTGTTGGTGTTTTTTAAACTTGTTGTTTTTACAAACAAATATGAATTTGTAGTAAGAATCTTGTTTATTAATCATTATCATTGTGGGTGCTGTCATTTTTTTTACTTTGAATTTTAGCGTTTTTCTTGATTTCCATATTGAAGATATTGTTAAGAAACAAAGCTCGAATTAAACTAAAATGATTAACGGTTACATTAGAATAATAGAAAAACTTAAATAACAATAGCACACGAACTTTAATAACGATAGTTTCACTGACTTCCAACAAAGTTCCAAAGATGGTCGGTTAGATTGGTTTGGAGTCTTTGATGGATGCGAGCATTACGATACGACATTTGACTTGCTATGTAAAACTCAAGCTCTACTTCGCTTCCAATCATATATTTGTGCCAAACATCTGGTGGTGGAGAAGCTCTTTCATAATTGAAACCACCTTCCATGTCTCTTTCATCATCGATAATCATGTTATGTAAAATAAGACAAGTGTACATTATCCTAGTCATTTTAACGGGTGGCCATTGTCTGCAAGGATTACTGGTTATAGAAAATTTGGATTAAAGAACACCAAATGCTCTTTCAACATCCATTCTTTGTCCTTCTTGCATTGCTGCAAACCTTGCTTGTTTATTATTTTGTAGGTTCGCACTAGTCCTGACAATGGTACTCCATTTCGGTTATATCCCATACCACGACATTCCAAAAAATGCATGCCATATCCACAAGCCATACGATGCAACAACTTCAAGTATAATTGTTGATGTATGAGTCTTACCCTGATAAGGTCCAACATATGCTTTTGAACAATTCTTCCAGTCCCAATGCATGCAGTATATACTACCTAACATACCAGGCCATCCTCTACTACCATGCATATCCATTAGTTTGTCTCTATCGACATCGTTTGGTCTACGTAAGTATTGATTTCTGTAAACGTCTATTGTGCGTTCCGCTATTTTTAGTTTCATCCTGAGCGTCATTTGAACCTCCTATGATATCATACGCAGTGCTGCTGTTATCTTTTGAGTTCCGGTGAGGCCCGTTGTATGAGAAGCATTGTGTTTGTAGATAAAATACGAATCATGTTGTTGGATACAATCTAGGATTCGAAGAAACAAAGGTCGCCTTATGCGGAATCTCCTCCTAAAATTGTAATGACCCGGGTTTTTGTCGATCTTGGTTATCGCCCTAAACTCAATGATGACTAACCAAACATCGAAAAATACCGGATGATTAATGAAAGAAATTAGAGGGTGAGGAAAGATAAGATAGAAACTTAGAAAAGAAGAAGAAGAAGAACACAACATCAGAGTAACACGAATCTCACAGCGGAACAAATAACATATAATATATGTAACATAACTTTGAAATATAAATCTGTACTTGAATATACATCATTATCAAAGTACAACACTTACAACACAGCGGAAATAAACAATAGCTATATGATCCTGAAGCCTCCTGCTCCAGCTCTTCAAGTATCTGTAAATCCCGACTACTTGACTGGCCGTACAAAATTGGGCACCCAAGAGTTTAGGGAAAACAAAACAAAATAAACTCTGGGTCAGTCATGGGACTGGTATGAGTAAAACAGTTTAAAACAGTTTGAACAAGTAAATGATATCTCATAAGACCACGCCGTATAATGGAACAGGTTTTTCCCTTATGAGAATCCAAAATATCTTTATATCACAAACCTTTTAATATTATAATAATGTCTATCAACCATAGTATAATAATCATCTAGCAGAAACGCTTTCATCTCACGTTCTACATATATAGTATACAATCAAAACCGCAAGCACGTATTGGGTAATGGATTTCCAACTATGACAAGGTATGGAACCACCTTTCACTAGTGTACCTCTAGAAAGGAATACACTGGGTTCAACAAGAACATCTTGCAACTCGGCCACACATGACCGACCACTTATTTCGCTTGAGTGTATCGAATGTATATCACCAACGGTTGGGATCAGCAACCGTTTCCCGAATGGGACAGCATCAACAATAGATTTTTAGAAGTAAATGAAACTCTAGATCAGGTGATTATACACCCTACTTCGGAGCGACCGACTTAGCCATGCTGCCTGCCCGATTTCTGTCATTTACCAGATGATGAGGCTAGAAGCTATGCTTTATCATCACATCAGATTCACTTCGAATGCCATATTGTCAGATCCATAGAAAATAACTAATTGACGTCTACAACAGTACATTACGTGTTAGCCAAAGAAGTTTCCTTCTCCGCTTCCACTCTTGGTACGGTTGAAGAAATCAATGTACGTGACCTTTCTGAAAATACTCTGTCAGACATTCATCCATACAAGTCATCCAGGAACAGGATGAACCGAAGGCACCATTCAATATATCCATCTTAGGCACTGTTATCTAAGATTTATACAACAGCCCTTGCACTTTACTTCGTCTTTAATTATCTTTGGCATATATGATTTGCAACGCTTATGCCAATACAGAGTGGTTCTTTGGATAATAATCCAACCGGTCTCTCCATATTAACAACGTTAAAATGGTCAAAACTTTGATAGTCTGCGATTTAACTATCAAAGAAAAACACGTCTGCAAATAACGATATTATTTCCAAATGTAAATTCTATCAATCAATCATCAATCATATATATATATATATATATATACATATTTCCTTATTTCAATATTTGATTACGTTTCTGATTCTATTTGGAAAACATTTCCAAATCTTCTTTACTTGGATTTAAACTTTAAATCAACATCACGACGACAACTCAAACCACTATACTTATTTACTAAATCACTTAACCACTTTCACTCTCGAACCTTAACCATTTCTAAAAAAACGAAGTCAATCAAGTTGGGGTATAACTACCTCTCAGACCTTAACCGAACAACATTTCAAATCTCGAAATAGGGTAAGTTCATCTTTTAACCCTTTAACACTTCCTTACGAACCCTCAGATTTCTATTTACGAACCTCCTTCTTTTACAAGTTTACATGATTATAACAAAGGTGTTATAATCTCCTGCATCCGAAATATATTATCTTTAATATGACTTTTATTTCCTAACTCGAATAATATAACGACAACTAATTTATTTACTCCTATTCGATTTAACTCTATCGATTAACTCTGTTTGATTAACTCTATTTGATTTACTCTAATCGATTAACTCTTTTCACTTAACTCCTTTCGAATAAACTATATTCGATAACTCCTTTAACTCTATTTGAATAAACCATATTCGATTTACCCCTTTAATTCTATTCAAATAAACTATATTCGATTAACTCCTTATTCGACTCTAATCTATAACTCTTATTTGAATAACTTATTCTAATAACTTATATTCGATTAGCTTACTTTCGAATACTTATATTCGATAATCTCTTTCTTCGAATAAATCTTATTCGATTTAACTCCTGTCGAATAACTAGATTCGATCAACTCACTTCGAATATTTCTGATTGGATTTATTTCTTCGAATAACTAAATTCGATTAACTTATTTCAACTCTATTCGAATAAACTAAATTTGTTTAACTCCATTTGAATAACTCTAGTTCGATTTAACTCTATCGATTAACTCTAACTGGTTTAACCTAACTAGTTTAACTCTAACTGATTTACTCTAACTGGTTTAACTCTACGGTTTAACCTAACTGGTTAACCCTAACTGGTTTAACTCTAACTGATTTACTCTTTGTCCTTATTCAGTTCAAACATCGATGTTGGAATCGATTCTTACTTCTTTATATAAGTCCTGACTTATACATTCTATTTATCCAAACGATAAATATTTAACTTAATTTATAAATATCATTTATAAATCAATCTGCTCCTTTTATCTGTTTTCTTCTTCATATATAAGTTCAGACTTATATATATATATATATATATATATATATTTATCCAAGGATAAATATTTTCTTTATAATCTATTTGTAAATGGTTTACAAATATTACCCTTTTAAATTCTATTTGCAAATGTTTTGCAAATATTCCTTTAATATCTTATTTACTTATCCTAGATGAATAATCCTTTTATTTTCTTATTCCATTTAATAAATAAGTATCCTCTTTATCTTATTCTATTTACAAATGGTTTGTAAATATTTCTTTAGGGTTTTATTCCTACGTATTTCCTTTATTAATTTCTATTTATTTAACAAATAAATACCTCATTTAATATCTCCTTTATTTTCTAAGTAAATAATCCCTATTTAATATTTTATTTATTTAACAAATAAATAATCCATTTTATAGTATCTTATCTATTTATTCTAAATAAATACTTCACTTTATAAATATTCCATTTATAAAGATTTTCCTTTATTTATAATTCCACTTAAAAGTATTTTCTATTTATAAATATTCCATTTATAAATAATTCTATTTATAAATATTCTATTTATAAATATTCTCTCTTATACAATCCTCTTGATTTTATAAATATTCTCCTTTATAAAATCCTCTTGATTATATAAATATTCTCTTTTATAAAATCCTCTTGATTTTATAAATATTCTCTTTTATAAAATCCTCTTGATTTTATAAATATTCTCTTTTTCAATATTCCGGTATGTCATGGTGTTTAACATATCAAGCTATGATGTCCAATATCGTCCATACATATATAATCAACAACAGATTTTAAATCACATCATATATCACATTATATGAAAACAATAAAATAACTATTGAGGAATCCAATCGGATTCCTCCAACCTGTTTCCCTGCATCCATAGATGTTACACAATAAAATCAACACCACTTTCAGTTCCATATGATATGTTTTGTTAAACAGAATCAATATAGAAATTTACTAACTGACTAGCAGTTCAATCAAACAGTCAACACACAGTCAATCAGCCAATATTTAATAGTTCTAAAAATACAACATGAAATTATAAACTGTTCAAAGTTAGTGAGATTTACTCACATTTGCAGTTCATCGTTAAAGAACGATGAACTGTTTGTTTGATTTGAATCAAACAATTTATTTCACCATAAATTCAAATGAGCCCCAATCCACTTCTAGTCAGTTCCATCGCGTAGCCCTCGTCCATACGATCCTAACAGATCTGACCGTTCGAAATTCTGATTCAGTATGTACAAGTTATGGTATTTAGAAGTTAATACACATTTAAAATTTAATAATCATGAATTAAAAGAAACTGGGCCTTAACTTAACTTTCCCCGGCCCAATGCCATTCAAACCCAAACCGGACAAATTCCATCTTCCCCAACACAACGACGGACTCCAGTAAACATCCAAGGCCATTAACGCAACTTCATGACATCCACGTTTCCACCATACTCCACCGTAACAAGCAAGACTGGATTCAAACTCCTCCACTACTCGTGCTCTTTCCAACCAACCCCTTTATGATAAACTCACACGCCCCTTTCCAAATCCGACGTCGAGCCCATTTCACGGCAGTCCAGGAGAAAATGCGACAACTTTATTTTTTTATAAATTCCCAAAAATCAAAACCAAAGCTATTTGATCTTCTGATTACAAATCCGAACTCAAATTCGAGGATTAACACTTAAATCTCCCGAAATGTTGAATCCTAGCTCCACTGGCTTAGAATAGCGAACCCAAAATCAACGTCGAACTCAATGAAACTACCACCGGATTGAAGAGAACGGCTTCACTAATCTATACGAACTTGTTTCATGATTTCTGGGATTTTACCCAATTTGATTTTGAATTTACACTTTGCATTTTCATTGCAAAATAAAGAACGAGAGAGCGGCGGAATATTTGTTGACCCGAGGAATGAAAAATTAGGTTTAGGATTTTAGTTGGGGTATTTATAGGATTAGGGGAGGAGATATTTTCATTATAAATATTCAGTTAAAATCAAAGGTTATTTGTACTTATCTTCTAAAAATTCTTGTGACTACATACGATACCCAAAAATCACGAAAACTGGCATGCAGCTATAGTTCGACATTACGGTCCCAACGAAACTGGTTTCGTCGAATTCCGACTCTATTTGCTCACACAGCGTATTTTTAACTGTCAAAATACTAACTGTTTTTCACTCTAATAATCCGTACGGCCACACAGTGACTTCAAAAATCACGGAAATTGAAATCTAACAATAATTTAACATTGCGGATCCAACAAAATTAGTTTCGTCGAATTCCGACTTCGTTTGCAAAAGTGGCTATTTTTAAAGCTCTGGATGACCCATTTAAATATATAAATATATTTAAATATAATTAAATTTAATATTTAAAAATAAATATTATCGTATATATCCACTGTGGAATACCATACAGCTCTACTGGGATTTAAACTTGATATTTCAAATCCCGATTAAATCGATATTCGATTTATATTGAAATTCCTTTTTAAAATATAATTAATTCCTTTATAAATTATAAAGGAATTCCACAGTGACTTTTCTAAAATTTGATTCCGACGTGAATCAAAATCTACACGACGAAATCCAGATTTTTCTCTTCCACTAGTATGATATTGTAACACCCCACACCCGCTAAGGTCACTCACTAAGGGAATGCCTTAGTTTTGGTGGAGTATTTTTAGTGAGTATAGAACAGAAAAATTACAACAAGACAGATATAAGTAATACTTGAAAATTTAAAACATCATTTCATTGCAGCGGAAAGTAAAACATGTTTGGTTACATCACAAAACCATAACAAGAGTCAAGTACATAATATCCATCCTGATAAAATAGAAGTACATAATCCCACTACATAGATAATAGCCATAATAGAAAAGATAAACCGAGCTTTACTTCTACGGTCCAAGCCCCAAAAGATAGATATAGCGGTATGATCCAAGCCCACTAGTGCTAGGCCCACTCTGAAAACCTGAGGGTTGGGAAAAAGATAAACAACAACGGGGTCAGACATAAGTCTGAGTGAGTCCTATAACTTTAACAATACAATCATTAAAGTAACCAGAGAAGACATAAGTTGACATACGATAACGACTGGGGATGAATGGCTACACTAAGCAGCTTGGTAGGCTTAGGATAAAATAAGATAACCGTAAAGACACATCTACCCACCCAAGGGTAATTACAACTCTGTACTTAAGATATCGGTAAAGACGCATATACCCACCCAAGGGTAATTACAACACTGCACCACACCAGTTCTACCCACCAAGGGTAATTCCTACTTAAAGGTTGATCCCACTAAGTGTACTTAGTAATTTTTACCCAGTAGTTTCTTGTAACCCTAGCTGACTACATAGGTGCCGTCTGCCCCTATCTCCACTAGGTGTACCCACTACCCCCAAGCGATCGGCTCCCTAACGTAGATACCCGTGCTGGCCCCACAGTGGGGTGTATCATTCCCCAATGTGGCAACCTGATAATATCAACGGTGCACGGCTTATACCTACACGATGCAACAACGGCTTATCTACCAGCCCGGGTCCACACACGCCTATGAAACCCGTTGGACTCGCGTTGCCACCGCTACCCCGTTTTGGCCACTTATAGACAAACCCAGTATGCGTGTCCCGTCCTCGGCTTGGGCCGAGCTCACAAAGATACGTATGGGATACCGGTTGTAATGGGCCCCCCACAAGCTACCCACCTAAGCTTGTCATTCATTTAGTATAACCCAATAATGGGTCCCCACAAGCTACCCACCTAAGCTTGTCATTCATCAAATGTAACCCTATAATGGGTCCCCCACAAGCTACCCACCTAAGCTTGTCATTCATCTAGTGTAACCCACTTAACCCTTTTAATAATCATGTTCACTTACATGTTTAAAGTGTGGTTAAGTCATTTAATTATATTTCAATCGCCACCCAAGGCACCCACTAGATTTCCACATGCCACCCAAGGCACCCATTAAATTTCCTCATGCCACCCAAGGCACCCATTAGGTTTCCTCATGCCACCCAAGGCACCCACTTAACCCTTTAATCATGTTTTAGTTACATGTTCCACTTTGGTTAAGTATTCTAATCGTATTTTCTATTGCCACCCAAGGCAACCACTAAATTTCCACATGCCACCCAAGGCACCCACTTAACCCCTCATGTCCCACTACATGCTAATATGGTTAAGTGTTTCTTAATTAATTAAGACCGTGATCTCCCATAAAGACCTCCCACATTAGACTAGCTGTTATGACCGCCTGGTTAAGCCGGTAGGGTCCGGGCAGTCTTACGTCATAACAGAGTCTAACCTCGTGTCTTTACTTTAATCACGTATTTAATTTATGGCTAAGACCTCTCACATTGGGCTGACATTTGTAGCAACTGGTTAAGCCGGTAGGGTCCGGGCAGTTTTACACTACAAATGAGTCCAACCTCGTGTCTTAGTCGATTAATTACACCTAATTAATCACCCCCATATTAATTATCCCTAATTAATACCAAGTTTTTCATAACATGGGTAGACCTAACTCAATAGGTAAATTCCCATGGGGTAGACCTAACTCAATAGGTAAATTCCCACTTATGCTCATTCATTTTATTTTGTTAATATGCATTTTTAACCCCATCGCTCCCCACGTAAATCGTTCTCATTTCATGACATAATAAAGGGAAGATTCATCACAAATATCATGGGGGTAGCCACATCTTAGCATATAACTTTGTCATGGGTTAAGAGGATGTCAACTTGCATATATGAGCATATATTAACCCAACTACATTTAACCCAAACTTGCATATTATCATACACATGACTTGCATAACATGTTGCATATGAACTTGCATATTATCATACACATATCTTGCATAACATGTTGAACTTGCATATAAGCATTCTCATAACTTGCATAACAGGTTAAACTTGCATATAAGCATTCACATAACTTGCATAAGCATGCATAACTTGCATAACATGTTAAACTTGCATATAAGCATACACATAACTTGCATAAGCATTCACATAACTTGCATAAGCATGCATAACTTGCATAACATGTTAAACTTGCATTTAAGCATATACATAACTTGCATAAGCATTCACGTTCTTGCATAAGCATTCACATACTTGCATAAGCATGCATAACTTGCATATCATGTTAAACTTGCATTTAAGCATATACATAACTTGCATATGAACTTGCATAACAACCTACACATAACTTACATAACATCATACACATAACTTGCATATGAACTTGCATAACATCATACACATAACTTACATAACATCATACACATAACTTGCATATGAACTTGCATAACATCATACACATAACTTGCATAACCCACTTATTAAATATGCATAAACCCACTTATTAAACATGCATAAACCCACTTGTTAAACATGCATAAACCAACTTATTAAACATGCATAAACCAACTTATTAAACATGCATAAACCCACTTGTTAAACATGCATAAACCAACTTATTAAACATGCATAAACATAGGAAAACATAGAGTAGCATATCATTACAAATGATTCAAACTCACTAATCCGCATTCAAGACCATAAGTCTCATTACACCAAATCTACTTACTTTAGCAATTGATGTTAAAGTGATAGAAACTCACCAAACCCAAGATTAGCAAACTTATGAAGTGGAATTAGTTGCTTTAGTTGAAGAAGATGTTGATTAGAGGTTGATTAGCTTGCAACTCTCTTCATTGATTTGTGGAGGCCATGATCAAGTTTCATTTTGCCATAGTTTAGTTACAAGATCTAATTATGAATAAATTAGGGTAGGGTTGGGGTCTTATTTATAGGATTAGGTAGTGTTTTAGGCCCTTAGATTAACCCTAGATTAGATTAGGACCCTTAGATTTCGGAAATCTCTAGAACCCAGCCCAAGACTAACCCAAAAACCAGATCTGGTGCACCCAGATTAACAGGGCCGACACCCTGTGTCGACACCCCTGTCGACAGGGTTGTCGACACCCCTGTCGACACCCCTGTCGACATGCCTGTCGACATGGGGCTAGGCGGGAACTTTCCCACCCTTTCCGCTTTTGGCTCCAAACTTGCTTTAGAACTGAATTTTAAATCTGTTTTTAACTTAAATTTTCTGCCAACTTCATTGGGCCATAACTGGGCCATACGGACTCCGATTCTCGAAAACTCGGACTCTATTTCGCGTATTTTTCCGAGACGAACGCAATGACGCAGCCCGTTTCCCCCAATTCTCACATCTGAGATTATTTATTCTGTAATTAGTGAATTTTAGCATTAACCGAAATTCGGGGTGTTACATTCTCCCCTCCTTAAAGGATTTCGTCCCCGAAATCTCTAAGCTAAGGAGAATGCATATCCTACCATCCAAACAACCATCTACTCAATCCATCAAACACGGGCATCCATTGTCCTTAAAACAATTTCTAATGATGTATGAGCATATGCAAAAAGTGTGTGTATATGTTCCCTATCTAATGTACGAACATATGCAAACCATGATAGTGCCATGCATCCAATATGTATGCGAGATAACCCTATCGACACATACGATATCTACATGAGTGCACAATCATTCACCAAAATGCATCATCCATATGATAACACAATCATTATACATCCATAAATATAGCTACCTACACACAATTATATGCAATATGCAATATGAAGTGACTGAGCCGATCTAGTGCCTAAAGTGTGTGTACATGCATCCACGAGCAACCACTAGCAAACACTTGCATCCACATGCATCCATCAACCATAACATGTCTCAAACACATGTTTCAACCATAGGTTTACCCTATCTAAAGGTCAAAAGTACTAACGAGAGGACATACTAAAGATAAGATAAGTACTAGACAAACGATAGAGGAGAAATTAAAAGACATATCCTCAAAAAGAAATGGGTACAATGAACGCATCTTCGCTTCCGTCTCCAAGTTGCGTTGCTCTCATCTTCTCCTCATTGCACTTTGACTAGTTGAACCTCTCGATTCCTCAACTTCCTAGTCTCTGACCCAAGGATGCGAGTAGGAGCTCGTCGAATCGTCTCATCACGCTCTATCTCTACTTCTTTAAGCAAGCTCGACTCTACCACCTCAGCGGTCTTATGTAGGAACTTCCTCAAATGTGACACATAGAATATATCATGTGCACCACTAAGCCTGTCGGGCAACCCCACTCTATATGCCATCTGTCCAATCCTTTCCTTAATAGGAAACGGCCCAACAACCCCTTGGTGCTAACTTTCCAACAGATCCAAAGCGAACCACATTCCGTAACGGAGATACCGTGATAAAACCATGTTCCCCAACATCGAACTTAAGCTCTGCTTTCCTCTTGTCCGCATAAGATTTCTGTCTGTTTATCTTGCGCCGCTTTCATCCTTCTTCGAATCAAATCAATCTTTTCCCGAAGTCTCTCTAACCATATCGGCCCAACCAAGATCTTATCCGTAGATTCCCACCAACATGTAGGTGATCGACAAGGCCTTCCATAAAGAGCTTCGAAAGGAGCCATGCTAATACTAGACTGAAAGCTGTTATTATATGCGAACTTCACCAATGGAAGATGCTCTTCCCATGTACCTCCAAAATCCAAGATACATAGCCTCAAAAGGTCTTCTAAAATACGATTCACCCCCTTAGTCTGACCGTCCGTCTGAGGATGATATGCGGTACTCTAACATAACTGAGTCCCTACCGCCTCTTGCAAACTCTTCCAAAACTCGCTAGTGAAGATAGGATCTCGATCGCTCACTATACTGGAAGGTACACCATGTAATCTATCAATCTCTCGAATGTAAACTAAAGCTAGACTTGGAACAGTCCTCTTGCTCTTCACGGGTATGAAATGGGCACTCTTAGTAAATCTATCTACCACAACCCAAATTCCCGTATTACCCTTCCTCAATCTCGGTAATCCATCGACACGATCCCACTTCCATAGCGGAACTTCCAATGGGTGAAGCAACACACCGGGTTTCTTTTGCTCCGCTTTCACTTGTTGGCACACCAAGCATCTAGCGACATATTCGGCCACACCTTTCTTCATACCGGCCCAAAAGAAAATCCGCTTCATGTCTTGGTACATCTTGTCCCCACCCGGATGAATGGTCATTTTCGACCGATGTGCATTAACAAGTATAGCCTTCCTCAAACCCTTGTTTGTGGTACACAAAGTCTACCGTCTTTACACAACCACCCCTTACCATCTAGGGTGTACCTACTCAAATGGCTGGACGACTCCCCTTCCTCATGAGCTTCTCTACTAACTCAACCAATTGTGGGTCGTCCCGCTGTGCTCCGCCAATACGCCCTAAAAGAGTAGGCCTAACCTCCGAGGAGGCTACCAAACCGGGTACAAAGTCAACGGAAGGTCTAAAGTCAAACATAGAAATAAACTCTAAGCTCCGTCGTTCAACGAACAATGAACTCAAGAACAACCTTTTTCTACTTAAGGCGTCCGCTACCATGTTTCCCTTGCCATGGGCATACGCTATCTCAAACTCATAGGATGCTAAGAATCCCATCCAAAATCATCACAACTGTCCATCTCTCACGCAGACCACCCTAGTCGAACTCGACGTCCCCCAAATGCAAGCCCCAAAGGCCTAAACCAATATCAGACAAACACCCAAGGGATATCTCCTTCGAGTTCAGGCGACCTACGTGAGATGATACTAGTAAAAATGGCTAAACAATTAAGCCTTTGACCAACTTTGGATGTCCTTGCCAGTCTCGCTCCAAAACCACCGTTTTTCCCCTAACTGGCTTTGCTCACCCTATTGAGCACATACGGAAACTTATTTCGCTCCTAGAAAAGACCAAGATGTCATCCACAAAGACCATTACGAACTTATTTAGGTACTCCCTGAACACCCTTCTCATCAAATCAACAAAGTATGCGGGGGCGTTCGTCAAACCAAATGGCATCACCAGCCACTCATAAAAACCATCCGGAGTCCTAAAGGCAGTCTCCTCTATACTACCCTCAGCCACTCTCCCCGATGAAACCCCGTGGCTAAGTCCAACTGCGAAAACATTGAGGCGCCAACCGACTGATCAAAGAGATCATCAATCCTCGGCAATGGGTGTCTATTCTTCTTTGTGAGTTTATTTAGTTTTCTTTAGCCTACACAAAGTCTGAGGGACCCATCCGCCTTCGTGGCAAAAACTACTGGAGCACCCCACTCCGATATGCTTCGTCTTATGAACCCCTTCTCAAGCAAATCGCCTACTTACTTATGGAGTTCCCTCCTCTCACGAGGAGCCATGTGGCACACTGGCCAAGATACTGGTTTGGCATTGTCTACCAGATATATTCGGAAGTCAATCTCCCGCTCCGGAGGTAAGCCCTTCACCTCTTCACACACATCCGAGTATTCCCGGACCGCACTAACAGATCGCAAACTCTAGACCGTCGTGTCAAGCGATTCTAAATAACCTAGCATAACAGTCTCTATGGGATTACAAGAGATCTCGAGAGTGTTACCCAAGCGGGTCATAAGCCTAACAACTCTCTTTCAAAATCAAGAACGGCATCCCTACTGGATAACCAGTCCATGCCCAAACTAACCCATAGCTCGTGAAGCCCAAAAGCATCACATCCAAACTCAATGCTAAGTATAGCAACTTTCAAACCCAAACACATCATGGAGCCCCAATTGGGTTTGAAACAACTAAGGGATCATCTACCAAACTGGTGTCTAAGTGCAGTGACTCAACTAACAATGATGAGATAAACGAACTCGATGCGTCAGAATCAAATAAAGTTCGAATCGGATAATATAGAAATCCAAATTCCAACCTAGACGGTCCTATCCCCATCTGGTACACTAGCCGTGAGGGAATACAACTACCCTCCAGGAGATTCCATACCTTGCCCTTGCTCCTTTGGACAATCCTAATAAGGTGTCCTATTCCTCCCAAAAGGATGACTACTAGCCTTCTTCTTCCCCATTCTCCACTCGTAACCTCCCACCAATGAGGTTTCATCCTTCATTAACCAAACAACTATTTGAGCCTTCCTCTCATCGTCTACCCTATAGGTACCTACCAGTCCTCCTCCTTCTTGAACCAACTTCTAGTCCGACTAATGTCCAAGTCCCTTGAAGTGGTTTTCCATTCTTATCTATCTTAGAAAGGTCATCTATACGTGGAGGGGAAACTCAAAACGAGAGAGGAAGAGATTCAAAACGGAGAATTCGAAAGATAAAGATATGGCTATCGGGGATTATGCTTTCCTTTCAAAAACTTTTCTCTTAAAAGACATGTTTTTGAAAATACTCCTTCCAAAAATATTCTTAGAAAATAGTTTTTCTAAAAATTTTATCTGTTCTGGTAACCTTAAGCTCTGATACCACGTGTAACACCCCACACCCGCTAAGGTCACTCACTAAGGGAATGCCTTAGTTTTGGTGGAGTATTTTTAGTGAGTATAGAACAGAAAAATTACAACAAGACAGATATAAGTAATACTTGAAAATTTAAAACATCATTTCATTGCAGCGGAAAGTAAAACATGTTTGGTTACATCACAAAACCATAACAAGAGTCAAGTACATAATATCCATCCTGATAAAATAGAAGTACATAATCCCACTACATAGATAATAGCCATAATAGAAAAGATAAACCGAGCTTTACTTCTACGGTCCAAGCCTCAAAAGATAGATATAGCGGTATGATCCAAGCCCACTAGTGCTAGGCCCACTCTGAAAACCTGAGGGTTGGGAAAAAGATAAACAACAACGGGGTCAGACATAAGTCTGAGTGAGTCCTATAACTTTAACAATACAATCATTAAAGTAACCAGAGAAGACATAAGTTGACATACGATAACGACTGTGGATGAATGGCTACACTAAGCAGCTTGGTAGGCTTAGGATAAACTAAGATAACCGTAAAGACACATCTACCTACCCAAGGGTAATTACAACTCTGTACTTAAGATATCGGTAAAGACGCATATACCCACCCAAGGGTAATTACAACACTGCACCACACCAGTTCTACCCACCAAGGGTAATTCCTACTTAAAGGTTGATCCCACTAAGTGTACTTAGTAATTTTTACCCAGTAGTTTCTTGTAACCCTAGCTGACTACATAGGTGTCGTCTGCCCCTATCTCCACTAGGTGTACCCACTACCCCCAAGCGATCGGCTCCCTAACGTAGATACCCGTGCTGGCCCCACAGTGGGGTGTATCATTCCCCAATGTGGCAACCTGATAATATCAACGGTGCACGGCTTATACCTACACGATGCAACAACGGCTTATCTACCAGCCCGGGTCCACACACGCCTATGAAACCCGTTGGACTCGCGTTGCCACCGCTACCCCGTTTTGGCCACTTATAGACAAACCCAGTATGCGTGTCCCGTCCTCGGCTTGGGCCGAGCTCACAAAGATACGTATGGGATACCGGTTGTAATGGGCCCCCCCACAAGCTACCCACCTAAGCTTGTCATTCATTTAGTATAACCCAATAATGGGTCCCCACAAGCTACCCACCTAAGCTTGTCATTCATCAAATGTAACCCTATAATGGGTCCCCCACAAGCTACCCACCTAAGCTTGTCATTCATCTAGTGTAACCCACTTAACCCTTTTAATAATCATGTTCACTTACATGTTTAAAGTGTGGTTAAGTCATTTAATTATATTTCAATCGCCACCCAAGGCACCCACTAGATTTCCACATGCCACCCAAGGCACCCATTAAATTTCCTCATGCCACCCAAGGCACCCATTAGGTTTCCTCATGCCACCCAAGGCACCCACTTAACCCTTTAATCATGTTTTAGTTACATGTTCCACTTTGGTTAAGTATTCTAATCGTATTTTCTATTGCCACCCAAGGCAACCACTAAATTTCCACATGCCACCCAAGGCACCCACTTAACCCCTCATGTCCCACTACATGCTAATATGGTTAAGTGTTTCTTAATTAATTAAGACCGTGATCTCCCATAAAGACCTCCCACATTAGACTAGCTGTTATGACCGCCTGGTTAAGCCGGTAGGGTCCGGGCAGTCTTACGTCATAACAGAGTCTAACCTCGTGTCTTTACTTTAATCACGTATTTAATTTATGGCTAAGACCTCTCACATTGGGCTGACATTTGTCGCAACTGGTTAAGCCGGTAGGGTCCGGGCAGTTTTACACTACAAATGAGTCCAACCTCGTGTCTTAGTCGATTAATTACACCTAATTAATCACCCCCATATTAATTATCCCTAATTAATACCAAGTTTTTCATAACATGGGTAGACCTAACTCAATAGGTAAATTCCCATGGGGTAGACCTAACTCAATAGGTAAATTCCCACTTATGCTCATTCATTTTATTTTGTTAATATGCATTTTTAACCCCATCGCTCCCCACGTAAATCGTTCTCATTTCATGACATAATAAAGGGAAGATTCATCACAAATATCATGGGGGTAGCCACATCTTAGCATATAACTTTGTCATGGGTTAAGAGGATGTCAACTTGCATATATGAGCATATATTAACCCAACTACATTTAACCCAAACTTGCATATTATCATACACATGACTTGCATAACATGTTGCATATGAACTTGCATATTATCATACACATATCTTGCATAACATGTTGAACTTGCATATAAGCATTCACATAACTTGCATAACATGTTAAACTTGCATATAAGCATTCACATAACTTGCATAAGCATGCATAACTTGCATAACATGTTAAACTTGCATATAAGCATACACATAACTTGCATAAGCATTCACATAACTTGCATAAGCATGCATAACTTGCATAACATGTTAAACTTGCATTTAAGCATATACATAACTTGCATAAGCATTCACGTTCTTGCATAAGCATTCACATACTTGCATAAGCATGCATAACTTGCATATCATGTTAAACTTGCATTTAAGCATATACATAACTTGCATATGAACTTGCATAACAACCTACACATAACTTACATAACATCATACACATAACTTGCATATGAACTTGCATAACATCATACACATAACTTACATAACATCATACACATAACTTGCATATGAACTTGCATAACATCATACACATAACTTGCATAACCCACTTATTAAATATGCATAAACCCACTTATTAAACATGCATAAACCCACTTGTTAAACATGCATAAACCAACTTATTAAACATGCATAAACCAACTTATTAAACATGCATAAACCCACTTGTTAAACATGCATAAACCAACTTATTAAACATGCATAAACATAGGAAAACATAGAGTAGCATATCATTACAAATGATTCAAACTCACTAATCCGCATTCAAGACCATAAGTCTCATTACACCAAATCTACTTACTTTAGCAATTGATGTTAAAGTGATAGAAACTCACCAAACCCAAGATTAGCAAACTTATGAAGTGGAATTAGTTGCTTTAGTTGAAGAAGATGTTGATTAGAGGTTGATTAGCTTGCAACTCTCTTCATTGATTTGTGGAGGCCATGATCAAGTTTCATTTTGCCATAGTTTAGTTACAAGATCTAATTATGAATAAATTAGGGTAGGGTTGGGGTCTTATTTATAGGATTAGGTAGTGTTTTAGGCCCTTAGATTAACCCTAGATTAGATTAGGACCCTTAGATTTCGGAAATCTCTAGAACCCAGCCCAAGACTAACCCAAAAACCAGATCTGGTGCACCCAGATTAACAGGGCCGACACCCTGTGTCGACACCCCTGTCGACAGGGTTGTCGACACCCCTGTCGACACCCCTGTCGACATGCCTGTCGACACGGGGCTAGGCGGGAACTTTCCCACCCTTTCCGCTTTTGGCTCCAAACTTGCTTTAGAACTGAATTTTAAATCTGTTTTTAACTTAAATTTTCTGCCAACTTCATTGGGCCATAACTGGGCCATACGGACTCCGATTCTCGAAAACTCGGACTCTATTTCGCGTATTTTTCCGAGACGAACGCAATGACGCAGCCCGTTTCCCCCAATTCTCACATCTGAGATTATTTATTCTGTAATTAGTGAATTTTAGCATTAACCGAAATTCGGGGTGTTACAGATATACTCCACCAGCTCCGCACGTTTCTTGTTTCACAGAAATTCGGCTTAAAACGAATCTTGTATATTCAGTTGAAGTTTGAATCGCCAATTTACGAACTGCAACGCCATTTCGAGCTCGATTTTAATTATATTATAACTCTACGTTCAAACTGTCGTTTATATAATATAATCATTATTCAAATTAAATTCCATGCTGAATTAAATATCACAGATGATCCAGTTCACACCATATCGCCATTTCAGCCAATTCTGATTATTTCAGGATTAAATATATTATTTAATTTATTATTTTAATTAAATATTCACCATTATTTAATTCCACGACCATTAAATCCTTTAATTCACCTTTTAAATAATTAAATAAATTAATTATTATAACGCTAAAAATGCGGGTCATTACAAAAATCTTGATCTGTGTAAGTCGAATTTGAAATAAAATAGTCTTTCATTAGTCTGTCATTGTGCCATGAATGACGCCTATTTTTATACCGACGACCTACAACAAAACCACCATGTTTCTTGCTAGATTCTCCATCATCAAGCAGTGCGCACACCAATTTCCTCTGTCGACGAAATGTTCTTGTACCGTAATTTCATATTCGTCATTGTCATCGAACAGATTAAATTCTTCAAAGGGCATTTTTATTTGTTGAAGATATTGAGTTGCTTAGATGATGAATAAAACGGAATTTGTTTGAGTAATAAAGGTTCTAAGTTTCCCAATATTATATATAGAGTTTTAGGTTACAACACTCTTGTTTTCATTGAATATGGCAATTGTATGAAGCCAAAACTAGACTAGTGGCTTCATTGTTGTGTCATTGTCTAGTGCATTGTAGCCACACTTCTTTCTTGGATAACCCACTGTGCTCTCTCTTGGAATCCAGACCTTATTCCTCATTGTTGTGTCATTGTCTAGTGAACTTTCACTACGAGAAACACACAATATAGCAACGGAGCCTTCCAACAGCCTCCAACGGCTTCCAACGGAGCCTAATTATGGAAATTTCTTTACATAATAAAAAAAGGACTTTGGAGGCCGTTGTTTATAATCTCGTTGGTAGCCGTTAGTCACCATTGCATAGTTGAGAAGAAATTCACTCGATCATCTCTCTCGTTCCCCATTTCAATTCCTCCACCAAAACTTCCATCTTTCCCCTAATTTCTTCCTCCATAATTTCTGATTTCGGCCTCCAAGCTCCATCACCCGCCTACAATATCTCCGACTCCTTCAAGGCTCTCCTCCCCCCTTCTAATTTCTAATTCATCTCCATTTTCAAAGGTATGAACCCTAATTTTGTTTCTTATCCTAGGTTTGCTAATTTAAGCTTAATTTGTTTGTTAGACATGTATGTTTGTATGTGTAGTTGTTGCTAATACATGTATATATGGATTGATTTGATTATGTTGCTAATTTAGGGTTAATTATGTTATATATGTATATGCACAGTGTTGTTTTCCGAGTTAAACTATTGATAATCTCATGGTATCTTAATGCACATGAAGATGTACATATGATTGAATTTTATAAACTCCCAATTCATTGAAAACAATATTTAATTTGTCGAAAACATGTAGTAGAAATGGAAATAATTAAGTTTATGTTTTATAAAAATTTAGCGAATACGTACGGTTATATAGTTCGATTTAATGTTCAAAATACACGTATATATGATAAAATTCATATACGTACAATTAAAGACTAAAGAGCACCAATCGTAATATATTATATTCATAAATCCTAATAGAGTTTTTTTCCCCCATGTGATAAGTATTGTATATAATTGTTATGTGAATGTTCGTTTTATTAACGGAACAGACATATATATTCATCATATACAATATCTGTTGGATTTGTCCTTTATATTGGATAAGTTACAAACACAATAATGAAACTAAATCTTGTAAGTCATTTCATTTTAAACGGTTCTCAAAATTTCGAAAGCAATTCCTTTATGTTCCCTGTGTACATGCAATTGTGTACTGTTCAGCGAACTAAACGAAAGTGTTGCCGAAATTTTGTTGAATCGTTTAAATTGAAAAGATTTACGCGATTTAATTACGTTATTGTATTTGTAATGGGAGGTAGGATGATCCACCCGCAAATGATTAATTAACATAATATGCATTCAGCAATAAAATTATTTTAATAAAATGTCAATTATCATCATTAATATGTAAAAGAAATGTTTACATTAAAATACAAACTTAGTTTTTGAGCATTCCGAATGAAAATAGATATTAATATTTATCATGATTAGGATACGAATTTGTGACCTCATATATCAATTATACGGGAATTTTGAGAATTTGACGATCGGACACAAAAATGGTGAATCTATTTCAACTATTAACAGTGATAAAAATAATAAAAATGGTTGTCTACTTAGAAAATGCATTTTTATCTACTTAAAAAAAAATGGACTTTAATATGCTTAAGTAAACTTTATACTATATGCCCTTTTTGGTTTTGCGTTATTTTTATCATTCTTTTTAATCTTCTATGTACTTAGGAAAAATGGATGATTATTTTAATGATCGAAGCTGGATGTACAAACGAAGAGAAACTGATGGCACAATAAACAAACAATTTATTAATGGGGTCGGCGTGTTTATTGATTTTGTTTTAAGTAACAACGGAAACGACATCGAAATCCATTGTCCATGTAGTAGATGCAAGTTATTTGAGCATTTGATACCGCAAATGGTTAGAGTTCATTTGCGTCAGTACGGTTTTGTGTCGAACTATTTGGTTTGGGATCGTCAAGGAGAACCGTTAGCATCTACTTCTGTACAAGTTGAGGTGTTAGTGAATAATGAAAGTTCTACAACAATTCTCGTAGAACAAATGGTTGAAGATGCTGCATGATCAATGTTCCCGGTTCAACAATTAAATGATGACGATGGTAATAATTAAGGAGAACCAACTATTGAAGCCAGAAAAATATATGATTTATTGGATGCCGCGTAAAAACCCCTTTGGGATGGCTGTGAAGCAGAACATAATTATCAGTAACTGCTAAATACATTGCGATGAAATCTAAATACAACCTCACAGAAGCTGGATTTATCGCCATTGTACAAGCTGCGAAGTGGCATATGCCTTCCAATAATTTAATGTGCGAAAATCATTATGAAGTAAAAAAAAAATGATGTCGGCCTTTGGTTTACCGTATCAAAAAAATAGATACATGTCTAAAGGGTTGCATGCTATTTTGAAAGGAAGATATCAACCTTAAGAATTGTAGAATATGTAATCAGGAAAGATACAAACCGAGAAAGAAAAAGGGAAAGGAAGTCCCGTATAAACGTATGCATTATTTACCTATTATTCCAAGACTTCAAAGATTATATGCATCTTTTGTAATCGCGCAACATATAAGATAACAAAGTGTGAGAACACAGGAAGAAAGTATGTTAACACACCCATCTAATGGAGAAGCATGGAAGCATTTTTTCTAGAAGTATCCCGATTTTGCATTTGAGAATCGTAATGTTAGACTTGGTTTATGCACGGTTGGATTTTCACCATTTTCTCAATTTGGTTCTAAATATTCGTCCTGCCCTATAATTGTCAACCATATAATTTACCTCTGTGGATGTATATGGAAACTCCTTATATGTTTCTCAAAATCGTCGTCCCAGGTCCTGATGATCCGACACAAGGAATCGATGTTTATTTACAACCATTGATTGAAGAATTAAAAAAACTGTGGTACGAAGGGATAGAAACATATAATATTTCGCAAAAAAAGAACTTTCGTATGCTTCTTTTTGTGGACAATTATCGATTTTCCTGCGTATGCAATACTTTCAGGTTGGAGTACGGCTGACCATCTAGCTTGTCCATACTGCATGGAAGAAACAAGAGCATTTTCTTTACCTATTGAAAATAAAATTTCACGGTTTGACTGTCATAAATGTTTTCTTCATATTAATCATCCTTTTAGAAGAGATAAGATTTTTTTTATAGATTATAGGTAAGATAGTACGATACCACCTAAAATATGGACAAGTGAAGAAATTTATGAACTTGAACAAGATTGTCCAAAGATTTACGAAACCGGAGTACAGACAGAAATTCAAGGTAATCAACGATTCATAATTGGTGGAAACAAAACATATTTTGGGAGTTGCCTTATTGGAAATATCTCCTGATTCGTCATAATATTGACGTGATGCATAGTGAGAAAAACGTGTTTGACAATGTAATTAATATTTTGAATGTCAAGAGGAAGGCGAAAGATGATTTGAAATCAAGACGTGATATCAAAGTAATATGTAATCGTCCCGAGCTTCATATAAAGCCAAATGACACCAAATAACCGAAAGCGTGCTATGAACTAGATGGTAATCAAGTTAAAATACTTCTAAATTGATGGACGGATTAAGATTCCCGGATGGTATATCTTCCAATCTTCGTAGATGTGTCGATTATAAAAACAATAAATTTAGCGGGATGAAAAGCCATGACAGTCATGTTATGATTAAAAATTTATTGCAAGTCGCTTTCAAAGAACTGTTGCCCGTAAAAGTTTGGACTATTGCAACAAAGCTCTTGTTCTATAAAGAGCTTTATTCTGCTACATTAAAAATAGATCGTCTACGTAAACTAGAGGAAGAAATCCCTGTATTGCTCTGCAAATTGGAAAAATTATTTCTTCTAGGTTTTTTCAATGTTATGCAGCATTTACCTATTCATCTTCCATTAGAAGCATGTCTTCGAGGGCCTGTTCAATATGGATGGATGTATCCATTTGAAAGGTATATTAATATTTTATTAATTAAATTTTGGTTAATGAAATATATAAAATCATAATTTACAATAATTCTAAATAGGTATTTAAATCATCTAAAGAAAAAATTGAGGCAGAAAGCTCGAGTTGAAGGTTCTATTTGCAAATCATACATCAAAGAAGAAGCTTCGTCTTTTCTCTCCTTATTTTATTGATCCTGTGAACATATTATTTGCAAGTACTGCGCGTGATGATGAAGGCATTGATCATGATGAATGTCAAGCGACTTTATCTATTTTTAAAAAACATGGTCGGCCTTCTGGTAGATGTGTAGAAGAATGGATGAATGATAGAGATTATAATGTAGCACACACATATATTCTTCTCAATCGCACTGAAGTTGCACCATTCGTTAGGTAATGAACTTATACATCTATATATACATGTACTGTATCTTTAATCATATATATGTAACATTTGTCCTATATATAATTGCAGCATTTATGAATCACAGTATCCTAACTGTGATATCAGCAAATAATTCGCAAGTTGTTCTAGTAATTATGTTTTTGATCCAACAAATTGTGTTGCGGATGAAGGATTGAAACATTTGGCAATGGGACCAAAAAGAAATGCCAAGACATATCTAATATTCTTTGTTAATGGATATAAATTTAACACTAAAGAATATGGTGCTGAAAAATTAACTGACAATAGCGGTGTATTTGTTAAAGGTAGTGATGATCCAAATGACCATATACACGATTTGTATAGCGTGCTAACCCAGATTCTGCAATTGACATATTTCACACGACCCGTGGAAGAAGTATTTTTGTTTAAATGCAACTTCTTCAGCAATGTTCTAGGTTCTGGAATCAACATGCATCCAAAACATAATCTTATAGAATTAAGACATACTTCCAATTCTTATAAATACGATCCTTTGGTACTTGCCAAACAAGCTCTTCAAGTGTATTACGCTCCTTATCCATCTACAAGAAGAGATAAAATAGATTGGTGGGCTGTTTTTAAAACAAAGGCAAGGTTTACATTTGACGGACGTAATATTCCAAACGACCAAGCTTATCAAGTAAATGTCGAGGAAACTAGAGGAATAGTAATAACCGATGATCAAACAGATTTTTCGACCTTTAAACGACGAATCGAATGCATTAATTGAAGTATTTGAGACAACAGATTAACCATATATAAAGGAGGAGACAGAACCCGAAAGTGACGAGGACTAACCAATAATTCTCATTTTAAAAAGGTAATTTTAATTATGTTATGTTATAGATATTTCTTATGTTATCTACTAACAAGTAACATATTTTTACGAATCAAACTGATATGTTAATTAACCAGGCATTTCTACAAATCAAACTCATATGTAAAATTTCTATGAATCAAACTTGTAATATTAATCAGACATTTGTATTAAGAAATAACATTTTTTTTTGTTATATCATGTCATATTTTTATGTTACGTCAGGCCATATTATTTATGTTATGTCATGCCATATTATTTATATCGCATAGTACTCTTATATGTGTTATCTCTCATACTATTTGTTTTACATAGCTCTTTTATGTAATGTTATGTTGTTGTTTGTAATAGATATGACGTCACAAGATCCTGTAGGTGGCGATGATAGTGGTTCATCGCAGGGTCTAGCCCGTCCTGTGGTGTGACTTAAGCCAAAAGCCATCAAAGGGTATAAATTTAATTTCTGCACAATAAATTATGTAAATTACTGTTTCAGTAGCCATGAAATGTTTTTTTTTTTGAACACAAGGATTTTGAGTTGGAGTCTTCCAACACGGTCTTGAGTACATCAAGACGCGCTTATTAGGCTCGCATGACTGATTATTGGCCCACGTGGACGTTGATACCCAACATGGTCAGCGAGACAATATAGCAGGGTTTTCTGGTACGTACGTGTGCTATATCATTTATTAGATTAATTATGTAGTGATGCTCCTATTTGATAAGTTCATATTTATGTTATTTTTAAAAAATTGCAGGGAGCTGTGGATCTCAAGGAGACCGTTTTAGGCCTCGTCAAACGCCACTGGAAATCTAGAGTGGCAAAAAATTACAGAGAGACGATGAACAACATAAAATCAGGTGGGAAAAAACCTGATTGGATAGGCGAGAAGGTGTGGGATAACGTACATACTTATTGGAATAATAATTATGAGTTTCTGGTAAAGTTACTACAAATTTTATTTAAAATTTTCTATTCAATTAATGTTTAATTTAGAATAAAACATTTTTTTAAATTTAAATGTATAGGCCAAGTCCGCGAGAAATGCACAAACAGGAGCAAGAATCCAGTTACGCATCAGGGTGGGTCTAAGATGTTTCAGCACCATCGCGAGGTCCTGATATATTTATTAATTACATAATTAAAGATTTTAATTTATAAGTTGTTAAAACTAATAGTTGATCCAACATTAGGTTTTAATTTATACACACACACACACACATATATATTTACATATATGTATACATATTTTTTAGGAGAGACACTGTGGTGTTCCTGTATCATACTGGGATGTATTTCAGCATACACATGCATTTCCTGAGGTCGACGACACAAGCTCAGTTTCCTACTCTTGGGATCACGATGCCAAGACGCGTAAGACAAATGTTAGTATAACATAGTTAATATAAATTGGTTATAATTTAATTATTGTGTAATCTAAATTCAATTGTTTTTTAATTTAACAGGAGAAATTTCAGGAACAGAGGGCGCTGATGCTGGATTCCGGTGGGAGGACTGAGTTGACCAACGAGGATGAAGATAGGATATTTGATGTTCTCATGGATCCACCTACCCGAAATAGACGTTATGGTTTTGGCAATTTAGAGGTATCGAAACTAAAATTTATAATAAATACTGAAATTTACTCCAATTGCTATCATTAAAACTTTAGACAAACAATTGCGGAGTATATGTTCTATTTTATTTTAATTTGAGACTAGCATTAATGGTATATCAATCTGATTATTACTCCTATTCTGAAAATCTAAAATTATATACAGGTTCAGACATTTCAGCAGACCTACCAGAGGGTTCAAGATAAGGAGGAGATTACACAGTTCCGAGCATAGATTGCAGAGCTTCATAAGCGTGATCGTCGCCGCAAAGAGTAGGTGGAGCAGCTTAACCGTCAGGTGGCGGATTTCATTGCTTGGTACGGTACGCCACCTTCATCTTCTGGTGGAGAGAGTTGAGGTTAGTTTTATATATATATATATATATATATAAATATGCTATGAGGGTTGATGAGGCTTGATACATTTATGATCATGGTTGTGTATATATGGATGTTGTGTTGGTGATGATGTTGTCGACATGGTGGTGGAGATTTTTGTTGGTGATGACATGGTTTGGACATGATTGTGTATACTGGGTTGTTTTTTATGTAAATATTGGTTTGTGGTATGTGTTTTGTGTTCGATTTTCGTATAATATTGTATTTGGATAAATATTTGATTGATACTAAGATTTATATGCTCAAAATGGAGCAGATGTGATGGATATATATATATATACATATATATATATATATATATATATATATTTGTGCAGCTGGAAGTGTGCAGTTTCTATTCTATATAAAAAAAAAACTAGATTTTCAATGGCTTCCAACGGCAAGTAACAACTTATTGGTCATTGTTTTTCAATGGTTTCCAACGGCTATCCACGGCAAATTTCAACGGTTTTCAACACTTTCCAACGTTTCTTTAGCTAGGAAAAAAACCACGTGGCATTGTAAGATAGTTGGAAGCCGTTGGAAATCTGCATTGCCTACCATTGGTAGTCATTGGAAGCCGCTGATCCATATATCAATGACTACCAATGGTTTTTCCAACGGTCCCTAGCAGTTGGTATGTACCGTTTCTCTTGTAATGTTTAGCCTGTACAAAAAAAACGTACATGCATTAAAGTTGATGTTACTACACGGTGCAAATCTTTTGCTATATGAAAAAGTTTGTCCAACGGGATGAAACAAGCAGACATGAAAAGTCTTCATGATTAATTGTGCCATTAAGGAGAGGACGAAATAGTTGAGTTGACTGCACTCTACCACAAAGCAGGTGATGTTACTACACTCTGTTCCGCAAAACTGATACAATATGATAAAGCTTGTCCAAAGTAACGATTAAAGTTGCCTTGACAAGTCTTGTTGATTAAAGTTGTCAACCAATCTCTCTTCCTCTCTTCCTTATTAAAGACCAACCAACATATCTTCTTCTCTTCATTATTGTTTGCCTCAAACAAGATCTTCTCATCTTTTTTGCTCTTCTCATCTTTGTGTAGGTAAGAAATTTCTTCACGTGTTTTCTCTTCTCATCTGTATTTTATTATGTACTCTTACATATTAAATCATTATTTCAAATTTCCAATTTTCAATTAGGTCAAAATGGCTAATTGGGAATTTGATGAGGATACCAAGGTTCGAATGTACAATGAGTATAAATGTGGTAAGCAACTAGCTGAAGATGTAGAGTTTGTGCCCGAAACGCAATTGGGACTCCAAGTAGAAGCTGTAGAAATCGAGTTTGAACTCTTTAGTGCCACGCAACCATACGTTGCAGTCCAGCGTATCAGACCAGTTCAAAAATCCCATTATGCTCGGTTAAGAGAAGTAATTGCTCAACAGAACCCCGATAGGTCGAACTCTAGCATGACGGGTCGTTCAATCATTTGCTATTGCGGGGTCGAATGTAATGTGCTTGTTTCTAAAAGTCAAACGAATGCAGATCGTCGCTTTTATGGTTGCAAAACGTACATTCATGCACAGAATCGCCAAAGATTAGAAAGTTGTAAAAAAAAAATCATGCATCAATCCACCTTTTACAGAGAGGGGTGTCCAGTACGCATTTGAGATGCAAGCCGAGGTTAGACGCTTGGAAAGATTGAATGTTGCAGCTAAGGCTGAAATGTTGTATGGGTTTGGTGCAACCCGAAACTATGGGTTGTAGTAATATGTTGTGTTGGGTGGTAGTTTTGTTGTTTTGTATGGTGGTATTTATGTTGTATTATTGGGTCGTATTTATGTTGTACTGGGTCGTAGTTATATGTTTGTATTACAAGTTATGTTCTATTGGGTTGTTGTATTAAATTAGATGGACGCAGTTTGTATGCTGTTAGATTGGATGATAGCTAGTGTAATAACGTTTTGTAATTCAAAAATTTCCGAGTACTGGGCAATGTTTGTAGGTGTAATGTTAACTTATTAAAAATGGATCTAATATTTTTAAGTAAACTTGTTTATAATGTTTAGAACAATTTTTTTTACTCAAGTTCGAAACAGACCGTCTGGTCAAAACATCTCTATTTCCGTAATTAAGTTTGAAACAATGCTAAATCAAGCGTGAGCCATTCATACGGTATTAAAAATCCGTAGCTAGGGCGTTTGTTCAACAAACGTCTGAATACGAGGCGTTGGTTGAACAAACGCCTAGTATCGAGGCGTTTGTTCAACAAACGCCTAAACCCTAAGCTATTGCAAATTTTTACCTTTCGATGTACGGAAAACCTAAAATTGAAAATCTGCACTTCCTAAGAGTTGGAGATGCTCTTAGTTTGTATAAACTTACATTTATCCTATTTAACGGGGGCCAAGTCCTTTCAACTGCAAGACTCAGCATCAAACACCAACTCCTTATCAAGCATTTGTTTAGCGATACTGTTTTTGACGCATTCACTATTTCAGATTTTTAATATTTTTTAGATTATATTTTTGTTTGAATATTTTGATTCACTTTGCTAACCACCACATTTTGTATTGCTCCACAACAATTTCTGCAAATCCTTTGCATTCAAACTGGTCCAACGAGTTTTTTTATGCAATTTGTCCTCCTTAACTTTGTTCATTTAATCGTGACATTGAACATGCGTATGCAGTGATTATAAAAGTGGTTTCAGTTCTGTGATTTGTCGAAAATACTAATTTAGTTGTCATCTTAAATTTGGGGATACGTTGCAGCAAAATTAATTAATCATGATTGAATGCCATTTTCCCAGTTCAAAAGACACAAACTTTGGGTAAATCCAGTGAATAAATTTTTGCTGTCTACCCCATAATTATCAAAAGTTTTAACTCTAGTTATCCAACTGATAAATAGTTGAACTAACATTCCAGCCCTGATCATTTAGTCGAAATTTAATATGCAATCTATTCAACCTGATCAAGCTGTCTACATGCATACATACAAAATAGAGTTAAAAAATTGAAATCAGCTGATTGATCTTCCAATATATTTATTTATTTAAAAAGAAGAAGATTATCACTACATTCATATCATATATACTGCAGTTCGTGACATCTTCCTTTACTAGGGTATCATCAGAAACCTAGCTTAAGGTATGCACATGATATCAAGATATAATGCTTTAATTATGCACATTTATTGCTATATATAACTTCACATTCTACAATAAACATTTTCAATCTTTTTCATCCAAAGAAGCCTCATGGATCAACATCAAGCTCCAAAAGAGAAGAAGCAAAGTGATCAATTGGTAGTACCAATCCTTGGAGAAGAAGACGATGAAGAACAAACAAACACAACAAAAGCTTCAAAACACCAACTCCATATTCAAATCCCGCCTCCAAAAATTGCACCAACTCCAAGCCCAAGTTGCCTAAAGCCACCAAGAACTCCCCTCTCTCGGGCCTGCAGTCGCAGAAAACCCAAGTCCAGGTTCGAAGATCCAATCACCGGTTACATCATCAATGATTCTCCAAATGGCCCATTAAGTAGTCGAACCGGTGCCACTCCTCGACTCCCAGGTGAAGTTTCTGATGACTCTGAAGATGACGAAGAGGAAGAAGATGATGAAGAGATCTTTCAGACAGAGCATTTAAAAGGTAGCTCAAAGAGAAGAAGAAAGATCAACTTTTTAGACTTTTTTGAATGGCTGATACTCGTACTTTCCATCATATCAGTAGCTGTAAGTGTTTCAGTGCATAAACTGGAAGGACATGTAATATGGGGACTAGAGATATGGAGATGGGCCTTGATGGTGGTTGTAGTATGCTGTGGTCGCTTAGTTTCTCAATGGTTTATTCAACTCCTCGTGTTCTCGATCGAAAGGAACTTCTTGCTTAAAAAGAAAGTTCTTTATTTTGTCTATGGCTTAAAGCAAAGTGTGCAGTCGTTCATGTGGTTGCTACTTATACTTATAAGCTGGTTGTTCGTGTTCGATCGTGATGTTTATAGGTCGAAGAAGACAAAAAGTGCTTTAATTTTTGTGACCAAGTTACTGATTTCGATGTTGGTTGGTTCTTTTTTATGGCTTTTGAAGACTATGGCGGTGAAGCTATCCGCTTCTTCTTTTCATATGAATAGGTTTTTCGATAGGATTCAGGATTCAATTTTTCATCAGTATTTACTCGAGATGCTTTCTGGACCTCCTGTTATGGAAATGGCAGAGAGAGTAGGGACTGTTTCGACAACTGGTCAGTTGAGTTTTAGGACTAAGATGAAGGGGAAGGGGAAGAAGGAGGAGAAGATTGATGTCTGGAAGCTTTATAAGATGAGGCAAGAGAAGGTTTCTAACTGGACTATGAAAGGGTTGGTTAACGTCGTTAGAACTTCAGGGTTGTCTACTATTTCAAGCACGATTCATGAGACCTCTCAAAGGAAGCAGAAGGAGATTACTTGTGAAGGGGAGGCGAGGACTGCCGCTTACAGGATTTTTAAGAACGTCGCTAAGCCCGGTCAAAAGTAAGTTCTCTTCAACTGATTTAAGGATCTACTAATCTTAATCAATGATGTAAAGTAGAATATACATCATAATGTATTTCAAGTCAAACACCATTAGATCCTGAATTTGTTATTGCTGTGTCAGGTATGTAGATTTACTATAAAGGAATCTATTTATTTATGAAACATAACTTTATTATACAGATACATCGATGGAGAGGATCTGATGAGGTTTCTGACCAAAGAGGAAGCGGAGTACGTGCTTCCATTGTTCGAAGGAGCAGCAGAAACTGGTAGAATCAGAAAATCTGCTCTAAAGAATTGGGTGGTAAATAAAGCATCCATAGTCTTTCAAACCTATTTGTATTTCTAGCAAGTCAGACAATGAGATCGCATTGATTTATGCAGGTGAAATGCTACCTCGATCGCAAATCGCTCGCGCATAGTTTAGATGATTGCAATACAGCAGTGAAACAGCTGCATAAAATCGCAACCTTCCTTGTTATAGTTATAGCAATTGTCATAGCACTTATCATAACTGGCATTGCTACTTCCAGAATACTTCTATTCATCACGTCTCAGCTTGTTTTAGTGGCATTTGTGTTCGGAAATTCATGCAAAATGGTGTTTGAAGCCATTATTTTCGTATTTGTCATGCACCCATATGACGTTGGTGATCGCTGTGTCGTTGATGGATTTATGGTAACTCATTTTTTATATTATAATATTACCAGTTAGTTAACTGAATGATGGGATAATGTAGATAATACACTGTAAAGGAGCAAAGGCGAACCTTATTACAAATATGAGATTTTGTTTGTATGGTAATTGTAATGCAGATGGTAGTGGAAGAGATGAATATATTGACGACGGTGTTTCTGAAATTCGACTTCGAGAAAGTTTGCTATCCAAATTCAGTATTGGCAACCAAGGCCATCAGTAACTTCTACAGAAGCCCAGATATGTGGGATACATTAGCATTCTCTATCAGTATGTCGACTTCAATGGAGAAAATTGGAGCTATGAAGGCAAAGATTAAGACGTAAGTTATTGCTTGAATAACCGTAATATAAATTTGTGATATGATATAAAGGGTTTCATGTGGTCTACCACAAAAAGGTCAAAAGTTATACATAAATCTAAAAAGAGTGCACAGGAAGCTACATTTTCAACCTTCACTCTAAAGTGATTATTATAGTTTTCCTTTTAAATTTTCAGGCACTTAGAGAACACCCCACATCACTGGCACCCAAGTCACAGTGTAGTGGTTCTCGGCATCGAAGAGAGCAACAAAATGAACATGGCTTTATACTGTTACCACACTATGAATTTTCAGCAAATCATAGAGAAAAACCTCAGAAAAACCGAACTATTTCTGGCATTGAAGAGAATATTTGAAGAGCTATCAATCAAATACACTTTGCTGCCTCAAGAAGTTGGATTTAGCTACACTGGCTCTGCTCCATTGCCAATGGCTATCACTAAAAAGATTGAAATTTGATTTAACTCAAGAAGGCATCAAATTTCAGGATTATTGTTGTTTAATTATTCTATGTTCTTAATATGATGTAATGTATAAAATAAACAACCGGTTCGGTTAACTTTTGAAAAGTGAACTCCCAATTGTTTACATGAAGATCAAATCTTCAGTACATAAAATTCTCTATTCCCTATACCCAACCAATCAGGATATTTGATTTCCAACTTTCTGCAGTTAAGTCATTAAAAAAAAGAGGGCTTAATTGCAAAAACGTGGAAATCAGAAAGTCCTGATTGGTTGGTTATAGAGAGACAGAGAAATTTAGATACAGAGTATTTGAGTTGGTTTACATGAGCTGTCTACATGCCTGCAAGTATTAATACATTTGTATATGTTCCTATATACTCATCTCCATAAGATTACTGTTGACTGGAAGGGAAAGATGAATAATTTATGTTATATCTTAACATATCTTATATATATACATACCGATTATGGACAAGGAATTGAGTGCAAGTTGCATACTGGGCAGTTTTTGGTCCCATTCGATGGTTGATGGATTTACCTGTGTACATATTGCATCCTGCAGCCATTATTACTGTATATGATAGGATATATATACAGCCACCTTCTATGAACAATGGTGTACAGGTGAATCCAATTTGCTGTGTCCGGAATATGATACCAATTGATGCATTTGATGCCGTCTATTAAATTGAGCTGCAGATTTACCGTGGGTGCATAAAGATATCCCAGCTGCTCCTAGCCCAACTGCATTGTCCAGATTGCGTTGGCCTTTACCTTGTGGCTGGCATACATGGATAATCTGCATGATTTTTATGCTTCATTTGAGATTTTTCGGATCTATTATCACAACATTAAACAATATTAACAATAATGATCGTTGTACAATAAAAAAAAAAAATACATCCATTGCAAGCTTTTTAAGTTAAAAAGTACCTAAGTTAAATGAATGCTCTGGACTAGATTCTAGATCTTGGTTCTAACACAAAAATATCAAAATGACTAATCTATTTGAATAAAGTACCACTTCTTTTTAAGGGAAAAACAAAATATACTCATGCTAGACTTAGAGATGCTTCACTTAGCTCTGGATTTGAGATATCTGTTGTTTGAGGTCCTCTAAATTTGCTGATGAATCTGTTTTATGTTTTATATATGATTGTTTTAGAAATGTGTATAATAGATAATAGAGTGTTGAAAAAATTCCGTTGAGTTGAGAGAAACTTGAAAATGGCGACATCGACTTTCTCAAATTCCAAATTCTCCAAACAGATACTGTTCGAAATCTCGATTCGGATCATCGATCTAGCTATCCACCTGATCTATGTTCATCCCATCAACATGCAAGAAGGATCAATTCCTCTTCTCAAGGTAATTTCTGTTCAACATATCTGGCTTCTATAATAGAGTTCCCAGATCTAGTTCGTAATAATAAAGCTGATTCTTGCATCGCCAAAGCTGTTAAAGCTAAATCTTGGATAGAGGCAGTGTAAGAGAACATTTTTACTTTTATTTCACGTTTACTGAACATTTTTACTTTTATTTACTATTTTAAATTTTATTTCACTTTTATTGAACATTTTTACTTCTTCTTCTTACTATTATTATTTAAAAAAACCCTTTATCGGACGACTTTTTATTTGATTGGTTATTTTAAACCTTTTATATATATATATATATATATATATATATATATATATATATATATTATTATCATCATTATTTATTTTATTTTATTTTAATTTTGGGTTCCATATCTAGCCAATCCCAACTTGTTGGGGATATATGGCTTTGTTGTTGTTGTTGTTCAATGTAGCTAGGATTAGTGAAACCTTGGTGGAAAAAGCAAGATCAAATTGGTATAATTCAATCGTGTTTTATGTTTATGGTAGCGAGCCTTGTTATAATTATCTGAAAAATTACATCGATAGGAATTGGAACTTGAAGGTAATTATAAATTATTCTCTGAGGAAAATGGTGTTTTCATTAATAAATGTGACATGCAAGAGGATTGTGAAAGAGTCTTAACTGCTGGTCCATATTTCTATAACAAACGCCTAATTTTCATGAAGAAATGACAACCGGGGATGAAGTTAGCTTGCGAGTCTCATAATACTATGCCTATATGGATAAGACTACCCAATTTGGATTTAGATTTCTAGTCTGTAGAGGCTATAAACAGAATTGCTTCTGTTTTGGGTCGCCCTATTAGATTAGATAATATTACTGTAGAGATACGTCGAATTTCTTATGCAAAAATCTTAGTTGAAGTTAGCATTGATTTTATTTAAATTTCTTGAGTTTGTTCATATTCTCTGTGACAATGGAGAAATGATAGGATAGAAAATTCATTATGAGTGGGTTCCTACTATATGCTCAAATTGTAATATTTTTGAACATGCAACTAATTCCTATAAATCAGTTAAACAGTGGATCCCTAAAGTTAATGGTGATAGAGGTTGTGGGATGGAGATTGATGAAACTAAGGATGGACAGGGAAATAATATAGATGTTTTCAAGGAAAGAAAGCTTCAAAATAGCATTTCAAAACATACTGATGATAAATTTATTAAGAACTGTGGTGAGCAAGGCAAGATCCAGGAAAAGGCTATTGTGTTGAATAATTGTATGCAGGTAGAAAACAAAGAAGGAGAAGAGATGTCCATTGAACCTAAAGAAGTTAGGTGTGAAAGTGAACAAAGGGATAAGAATGGAGCATACATAGTTAAGAAAGATAAGAAATTATGTGGTGGAAAGCCAGAATAGGGGGTAGATAAGTATTCAGCAGCCAATATGGTACCAAAAGTAGATAGCACCCTAAATAAAGTTGATTGCATAGATGCGATTATGGATTGTAATGAAAATCAGGGTTATGATTTTTTAAATGTTGAAGACTATGCAACTAAAGAAACATTTATGATTGATTCATATAGTTCTTATAGCTCCTCATCTTGTAGCTTTAAAAAGAGAAAAAGTAAAGTTAGTTCAAGTAAATATAAAAAAGGAAAGAATTATGTTGCTGAAGTTCCTTTGGTGGAGGATAATCCAGAGTGAACCAAACTTGTTTCTCAATTTCAAAATCATTCTAAATCGAAGAAAGGTAAAGATGAAGGAGTAAATCTTGGTTGAATAATTAATGGAGGAGTTGGTAAAAAAACGAATTGTTGCTGGCTTCGGTTATTAAAGTGTTTAAGCTTGGTTTTTTTTTAAGTGTTTTGTTCTGGGATAAATATGGAGTTCTGTGTGTTTTTGTGCGGGTTTATTAATATCAGCAATCTAGTGTGATGGCTTATGGAGTTTAGATCTGTAGGGGAGTTCGTGACTTCGAGCAGTTATGCACGTTGGTTTCTGTGGTTGTAACAACCCACATTTTACGTATCGGAAGATCGTAAAATATTTTTATTTTATTCCCTGATGGTTGGATCATTCTCATCTTTTGATATGTTGCTTATGGGGATGTGAGACATGTCCATGATTTTTACCGATTTTATTTGTGACTATTTTGCCCCTGTCAGTCTTGGAGAGGGAATAACTTTTGAATCAAGTCCAATCAGAGGGTGAGACCTATGCCATTCGAAAGGAATTGATGATTGCCTTTCCGTAGAGTGGTTACATTAAAGATTTGAGAATCAAGTCGAGTCAGAGGTCGACTCGGTTGATTGTTCAGGATTTTGAGCCACATTGGGCTGATTTGAGAAGGCCCAAGTCGTGGGCTGATGGAAACTGAAAATAGAGGGTGAGAGGTATGGGAAATAATTTAACTTCTCCATTCTCTCATTAGGTGGCCTTGAGCTTCTTCTTCCTCTTAACACCTTTCCACCATTAAAAATCAAAATCCAAGGAGGGAATTCATAGATCTACACCATTAAAGGCTAGGTCTACATCAATTGGAGCAAGGATTCATCGGATCTAGTGATTTGGTGCGAGGTGTTTGTTGTCCGGATTCTTATTTCATAAATTTTAGCTTGTTTTGGCAAATAGGTGAGTGATTTACATCTCTCACATAGTTGCAATGAAGTATATAAATGTTTGATCATGTTTTTCATCATATTTAAGTGTTTTATCATAGATCTAAGCCATAATAAGTTCATTCTCACATGAATCACCCTATGATCTATTTTAGCTAGTTTAATTTAATGATTTCAATGCTATTTCATGCGTATATGCAAGTTAGATCTATTGTTGTTCATATTTATATTTATGATGATTTTGGTGGATTTCACATAATTATTGACGAAATGGCCAAATTGGTGATGTTAGTGGTTTCATAATATGTTCATGATTGTGTTGAATGAATTGGATGAGTTGGTTTTGTCGATTGTGTCGATTGGCGAAGTTTTGGTCGAAATTGGAGTTGCATTTGGGAAGTGCAGGTTTTGGGTCGTTCATCCATGGTCAAACACGCACCATAGGGTGGTTTTCTTGGAAAGCAAGATATGAAAGGGAGATCGGTCAAGCAAGCCAAAAGGGAGATCGGTCGAGCGAGCCAAAAGGGAGATCGGTCGAGCGATCCAAAAGGGAGATTGATCCAGGGAGATCGTTCTAGGGAGATCGATCTAGGGAGACTATTTTAGGGAGATTTGTCCAGGGAGACCGGTCCAGGGAGATCGATGCAGGGAGATCGGTCCGGGGAGATCGGTCTAGGGAGATCGGTCCAAGAAGAATGATCCAGGGAGATCGGTCTAGGGAGATCAACCCAGGGAGATCCGTCCAGGGAGATCAGTCCAGAAGGATCGGTCGGACAAGAGGATTGGTCGGACGTGACTTCAAAGTGAATTCAAGTAGGAAGGTTCGAAGTGTTGAGATGTGTTCGTTGATCGGTGAAGAACAACGAATGAAGTGACAACTCAAAGATCGTGAGTTGGTGGATAATGGGTGCTCGAGAAGGTTGCTTGGGCTATGAAAAGTCATTGGGTTGGATGACTAGAGATGAGAAGGCCGAGAGATTATCAGTGTTGTAAGTTCTAGCAGGCTCAAAGCAGGGATACAATAGGGGCACCTAAAAGGCCAGAAGGTTTCTAGTCGAGTACCCTGGGTCTTGTAGAAAGGCCTAGTTGTCAAGATTGGACGTTGTCAAGGTTGGACATATGGAGTTTATGCTAGAACTGGGGTTACATTAGCCTTTGACATACGACAAGGTTGGTCGTCATACGATTAATGATGGTTTCAAAGCAGGATTGGTAGTGATGGCCAGAGTCAGTCATGGATGTTTGATTATTTGGTTTCTTTGTTTGTACCGTCTCATGTAGATTGTCTAACATCGAATGAGATGTTCCTTGGGTGCTGGTCTGATATTGGTTTAGGCCTCTAGAGCTTGTGCGTGAGGGATGTTGAATTCAATTAGGATGATTTACATGAGATATATAATTTGGATGTCATGAGTGATTTTCCATGATTGAATGAGTGTTCTAGTTTTCACGAATGTATGGTTGAAATGTTATCGTAAAGGCTATCACTGTCCGATGTGGGGGAAGATAATGTTGAGTTCTTCTCTGGTGTTGTGGGTAGATTAGTATGTTTATCTATCCACGCTCATGTACTTTATTGTTGAAGTTTGTTAGCTGTTTTATCGCTCACTAAGACTGTTGTCTGACTCAAGGTTTTATGTTTCCTCTTATTACCTTGGGTTATTCATCCGGTTATGGATGGGCAAACTAAGTAGCAGGTGACATGTGATTAGTGGGGACGATGCTGCTGTGCGAAGGTGAGCAAGAGGTTGGCGTATTACTTTTACTACTATCTAGTATTTATTTTTCTGCTGTTTGAGTTACTTTATGAGTGTTGTAGTGAGGCTTTATTTATAGACTTTGATATTTCCTATGATGTTTGGATAATCTTTCAGGATGTTGTGAAAGTTTCAAAAATTTGCTATTTGATGCTTCACTACTAGTATCTGTTGTATATGTTCTATTATATTTTATCCTTACGCTGTGAGTTTTACGACAGGTTCCGCTTGTGTTTACCTACTCTGATGATCGTCCATAGCTGCCTGGCACACCTTTCAGCACATTATTCCTCTTGTTAGTGTAGGGGTTGTGGGAGGTCGTCACATTTGGTACCCGAGCTCTGGTTAACGATTTTTAACCAAAGTTCAAAGACGTAATTACGTATAAGAGACGTATTTGTAGTTTTCAGTTGGATGCTTACTATATATATATATATATATATTAGCATATATAGTAATAGCGGTTGTATTCTTTAGCTGTTTATCTTGTAAGTGGCTAATCATTCTAACGTGTAGATTTAGAATGAGTCGACGTTATACAAGACATACTGTTAGAGAAGAAATTGTGCCTGGAGGGGGTAATGGAGGGGCACATGACTACCCAGCCATGTTTGAAGCTATGATGGAAGCATGCCTTCGAAGGATCCCCACTCTAGTGGCTGCTACGGTTGATGTTGGAGTCCAAATTCCTAGAGCTGTAGAATTTGCAAAGCTAGGCAAAGACTTTACCTCGTTGGGAGGGAAACAGTTCAAGGGCACTGAACCAGTTGAACAGGTTCAAAGGTGGTTGGATACTTGTGTTCGAATTTTCAAGGACTTGGGCATTGATGATGCAATAAAGAGGAAGCTTGCATCAAGGAAGTTAGAGGGCAGAGCAATGGACTGGTGAAATTATGTCACACTTGAGACTCTAGAAGAAGAGATCTCATAGGAGCAATTTCAAGCTAAGTTTGAAGCAATGTTTATCTCCACCGTACAAAAGTTGATTCTGTTTAAGAGATTCGTGGAGCTTAAACAGAATGGTCTCCCAGTTCTTGACTATATTTCTGATTTCGAAGCCTTGTCGAAATAAGCTTGCTCATATGTGGATACTCCTTACGAAAAGAATGAGAAGTTTGTCTTGGGGTTGGAAGAATATCTTGGGAATCAGCTCGTGGATCACCTCGATGATAGCTTTGAGAAGGTCGTCGAAAAAGCTTTGAGGTATGAAAGTCCATTTCCTAAAAAAAGGTCTGTCGTTGCACCTTAGAAGAACAAAAGCCACATCAAGGTGGTAATAATAAGAAGAGGAAGCAGCAACAACAGAAAGGGAAGAGTGGCCAAAAGAAGTCTAAGAGTGAGGTGATTTGCTTCAACAACCAACAAAAAGGCCATTTTGCTAGTGAGTGCAAGAATCCCAAAGCTGAGAAGAAGTGCTTCAAGTATGGGAAGCCTGGGCATGAGAAGAAAGACCGTCTAGAGTCTTCTAAGGGAAAGCAGGTGGTGAAGGCATATGCTTTGGAAGTCGTGCCAACTTCCTCAAGAGCTCTTATGCGGAGGAAAAGGGAAAGAATGTCGTGGTGCAAGGTACTCTTTCTATTCATGGTGTTTCAGTTCGAGTTTTGTTCAATACTGGAGCTTCACATTCATTCATTTGCAATGAACTTGTGTGTCGCTTGGGTTTGGAACCCGAGATTTGTGATAGACCATTGATCGTGACTAATCCAGTTGGGGGTTTGTCCAATTTGTGCATGATATGTCGTGGTCTAGTGTTGTCGAGTCATGGTTGCTCTTTTATGTGTGATTGCTTTGTTCTTAACTTCGCTGGGTTTAGGAGCATCTTGGGGATGGATTGGCTCAAGTGGTATGTGGCAAGGGTGAATTGCGAGAAGCTAGAGGTAAAGGTCGGGGATGTGGAAGGGCGAAAGGTGTTGGTTAGATGTAAGCACGAAGACGGGGTCTTCGTGAGTTATCTATATTCGCTTAGAATTCCACAAGAAGACATGTCATCAGTGCTGATCGCTAATGAGTATGTAGCTGTCTTTGACGAGGTCAGAGGGTTGCAGTCGCATCGTGAGATCAAGTTTAGAATCCATTTGGTCGAGGGTGATAGACCAATCGTTATAGCTCTTAGGCGGATGGCGCCTAAGGAACAGCGAGAGTTAGAGGTGCAAGTTCGAGACCTTTTAGGAAGAGGATTCATTCGGAGGAGTGTATCCGAATGGGGTGCACCGGTCGTGTTTGCAACCAAGGTAGATGGCTCATTAAGATTATGTGTGGACTATCGTGAGTTGAACATGGTTACTAAGAAGGACAAGTATCTGTTGCCAAGGATTGATGACTTGTTCGATCTGTTTCACGAAGCCAAATTGTTTTCTCAGATGGATTTGGCAACGGGATTTCACCTGTTAAGGGTGGCGAAGGATAATGTGCAAAAGACTACTTTTAGGACACCATCCGGTTTCTTTGAATGGTTGGTAATGCCACTCGGGTTGGCTAACGCGCCAGCGTATTTTGTGGATCTTATTAATAGGGTTTTCAAAGATAAGTTGAACAAGTTCATGCTTGTGTTCATGGATGACATTCTGGTTTACTCTCAGAATGAGAAAGAGCATAAGACGCACTTGAGAGTAGTGTTGGAAATCTAACGAAAGCATCAGCTGAGAGCTAAGTTTTCAAAGTGTCGCTTTTGGAAGAGTGAAGTGAGGTTCTTAGGCCATTTTGTTTCTGGAAATGGGATAGCAGTTGACCCCACTAAAGTGGCAGCAATCCAGGAATGGGATAGACCTAACAATGCGATGGATGTGAGAAGTTTTTTTGGGTTGGCTGGTTATTACTGAAGGTTTATCACGGATTTCTCAATGATAGCTGCACCGTTGACAGGATTAATGAAGAAGAACCAAGCGTTCACATGGGATGCGAAGTATGAACAAGCGTTCGGAATCCTGAAGGAGAGATTGACGAGCGCATCTGTGTTGACCATTCCAAGTGGGAATGAAGAGATGGTGGTATACACCGATGCATGTTGTACTGGACTTGGAGCAGTGCTAATGCAGAAGGATAAGGTTGTGGCCTACGCGAGTCGACAGCTGAAGCTGTGAAGTTGGCAGCGATTCTGTTTTCTCTGAAGATGTGAAGACATTACCTATTGGGAATTTGATTCGAGTTATTTACAGATCACAAGTCGTTGAAGTATCTTTTCTCCCAAAAGGATTTGAATCTTCGTTGGCAGTGATGGATAGAGTTTCTGGAATCGTATGATTTTGGTATCACCTATACTCTTGGCAAAGGTAACGCAGTTGCAGATGCGTTGAGTCGAAGACACGTGAGTTTGGGAGCGATGTTTTTAGAATGGAGGAGCCTTTAGTATTTGGCAAGGTTTGTTTCTAGACCAAGGTGTGAGTTGGAACCAGAAATGTTGGCAAGCTTATAGATAAGACCTACTCTCATCGAAAGGTTTAGCGAAAGCCAAAAGCAAGATGCAAAGCTTGTGTAGTTTATCCAGGAACTAGAACCAGACGATAAAGAGTTTGAAGTCGATCGAGAAGGCTGGCTTCGAAAACAAGGGAGATTAGTTGTTCCTGATATCGATGGATTGAGAGATGAGGTTCTGAGAGAATGTCATCACTCGAAGTTGGCGATTGATCTGGGTGGTAATAAGATGTATCAGGACATGAAGCGAACCTACTACTGGGAAGGGATGAAATGAGACATTGGAAAGATCATTTCCAACACTACACCAGAAAAGATCTTTAGTAGCGTTTAAAAAACGCTACCAAAGATTTTAGTAGCGTTTTAAAGAACGCTACTACAGGTCACGCAACTAAAGCTTAATTTTTTTAGTTATGTTTTGATAAACGCTACCAAAATTTTCATATAGCTGAATTTTTCAAACGCAACCAAAGATCTTCTGCAAAGTTCAAAAAACGTCGCGATTGTGCTTGACCTTTTCTTTGTTTTTCTGTAGCATTTATTTTGTGCAACTAAAAAATTTCCATTGCATTTATTTTTGCCCCACAAATTCAGATTGTATGTTTACATTTTCAAAAGCGTTTCTAAAACGCTACTAAAATGTATTCAATGGTTTGTAGTATATTTTAAATGCTACTATATATATACTATTAATGGCTTATATAATTTCATGCAACCAACGTTGTAATAATCAATTAAAATCAATGACAACCGTGTAATTACCATATTCAAATAATTGGGAACATGTTAGTCACGTAAGTGTTATCCATAACCATTTAGATAATAGTTGTCTAACAAAATGAGCAAATTCACATACCACAAGCATTAACAAAAAATTGTACACAAGTATTAACTAATATTATAATACTTATAACAATTGAAGTTACGTCCATTGTTGTAGATGATCTTCACTTCGGAAAAGCTAATTACCTGTAAACAAGTTCGAAAATCAACAATAAGAATTTTCCATGAATTATCAAGTAACATTCAAATAATATTAATTGATTGCTATTAGAACAAGCACATAAACAATCAAGTCGTCCAAGTATACTTATGCAAATTTATAGAATTACCAAACTCCTGTTTCAAAGAGGGAAAACTTAGGTTTCAAAAGAGCCATTAGGGACTTCAAATTAGAATAAGAATATCAAATTGATGAATTAAAGAGACAGAGCTAAAGGAAAAAAATGAGTTGCCAATGGGGTTGATTGGAAAGAAGGGATTCTAATTAATAGAAGATTCGTACAGAGAAGGTAAAATGTTAGTTTCTATTTACAGCCAACTCAGAATGATATTCAATGAAGCAGAAAAGAGGTAAAGGGGTATTATGATATTCACTAGTTTCCAAAATTTAACCAACTCAGTATGACATTCACCAAATCAGAAGTTGATATCAAGACATGGCATCTCAACTTCTTTTGATGAATTAAAGTTCATCCAATTCTAAAATTTGAGTATTAATAATTGATTAATAGCTCACCATAGATTTCTATCTATTCCAATAAGAATACACACACATATGCACGATTGAGTATGTTGTGTGTTTGTTAGTGTGTATATAGTTATACGTATGCACGCACGTGTGTGTGTGTGTGTGTATAGATTAAAGGTACCTGGGATTGGGCAAAGTTGCGGAGATCTGTAGGAGAATACGCCTTCCCGCTGCTTGATATTGACTCCGTACATGATGTGAGCATGTAATCACTGTAAACTACTGAAATAAAACGAAGACGCAACTGGGTGTTGAAGTGCATTCCACTCATCTATCCATATTAAACCATCTGCGGAAAATATATGAACATATATATTTTATGATTATTGTATAATTGATTAATGCTGGGTTATTATTTGTCTTTTATGCTTCTATGATGCTTAACAAAATCAGATAAAAGAATGATTTGGTTTTTGATCATATCATATGGCAGAATGGCAAGTCATACCCTAAAAGATAAACCAACGCACTAGAATACCCAACCAAAAAGAGAGAAATAAACTAAATGTTCAGTTGTATAACCCAACATTAGTATCTATCGTAAGTATTTGGTCAGTGTAATATTTATACCAATAATTTTAAAAATTCCTTTTTAAAAAAACAATCTAAACATCCTTGCAATTCAGACATCACCAACAGAAGTATATAACCTCGTGTTCCAACATATGCAACAAGATATCAGGTTTCAGGACTCCACTGCATGCACTAAAATATAAGAAAACAAAGAGAGATAGGGATACATCAAGTGTACTGGATAAGGAGAGAACTAACCTGAATTCAGTTGTTTTTTAACTTCTTGCTCTATGTTCCACTGTTCAGTCCTGTGTTATTATATCTGGATGCTGGTACATGTTGGATAATAACAGGGTAAGGGGGATGGTAGGTTGGTTGTGTAAACGAGAGCATCGATCTCCATGGCGACAAGAACCTATCTTGAAGTAAAAGGGGGCAGTTCACTTTGTCTTTCTCTGTGCCAAATATCGAAGTAGTATGTTCTTCCATAACTCCTTACTATTTCAAACTATCCTTCCTTACCTTTAGAATTTGATAGTTGACTAGAAGAAAAAAACTTTACTCTGGGAAGTAGAAACTGTTCATCATATGCAAAACGCAGGAAACCGATTTATAAGTGTACATATGACTCTGTAAGCACTATCGTAAAATGAGAATATATCAAAAGGATTATGCCTTATGGCTTTATCTTCAGCAAAGGATTGAAAGCGCTCATACCTTTATGAGATTGAGTTGCATTTATTGTCGCCACATACAGTCTTCTAAATTGATTTTCAGAAAGATGTATGTGCTACTTAACAAACGGGATGTGGTCATATTCTACATTTAGAAGACTGGTTAGGAAATCAGCCTAAATTTCATTACAAAACTAAAGGGATTTCAAAAACAAGAACAAAAAGACGGCTGTATTAACAAATATACCTGGGTTCCTGCCCTTTTGTCATCCCAACTAAACCAAGGTGGCCTTCCCCAATCTGCAAACTACTTTTCATTTTGCACAGTCATATAATTCAAGTACGTCTGATATCCTGTGGCATGATAAAGCCAGGTGGCAACCCACAACAGATCATCCTTATATCCGTAGGAGATAAACCTTCCCCATATCTACATGCACAAAGCTAGTTTATTGAACCGTAGATAAAAGCGTTCTATTTAAAATATATCAATCATAACAGATCTAGATCAGTCATGTAAATGGAGTACTTACTAATACAGGAGTGGAAACTAGTGGTTGAAAAATCAAAACAATCCATAGGAATCAACATTGAAACTTGAATTCTGGAAAATGATGTTGGATTCAGCCAATCATCCCCTAGAGCAGACCATACATCTTGTGTTTTAGACCACTCAAAGAAAAATGGAAGAGTGATGCTCACATTCTTTCTAGTGTCCGAAGAAGCAAAGTTCGTTTAATTCAAATGCAAAAATGTAGTCAAAGTATTAATTACAGAAGCTTGCTAAGGTATTGGATTGTACTCGCGAACAAAACTATTCAAATACATATTCAATAACTGAACTATTCACTACAAGTGGAATAGTAGTTTCCAACGGCCAGGGGCCGTTGGCGGCTGTTGGAGGTCGTTGGTCAACCCGTTGGTATATAGATCAACGGTTTCCAACGACTTCCAATCCAAACAACGCCCATTTTCCAACGACTTCTAACTGGTAGATATGGCCATGTGTCCCATTTTTCTGATCAAAGGGATGTTGGAAAAGGATGGAAACCGTTGCAAAATAGTCGTTTATCGCCGTTGAAATACAATGACCAATAAGCCGTTGCTCGCCGTTGGAAATCTGGGTGTTTTTTTATAGAATTCAGACCTGCCTCTTCAAGCCACACACTACACATACAACCATCGAAACTGCTCCAATCCGAGCATATAACTCAAAATCTGAACCATATATACACCCAATCAAAATAAAAATCAAACATACAACACATTAACTAACCAATATTTACATAACATACGTCGCCAAAACATCATAACCCATGTCCAAACGTAGCCAAAACAACACAAGCATGTCCAAACATCATAACCAACACACCATACCATCACCAAAGCATCATAACATGTCCAAACCATCAATATATACAACAAACATGTAGCAAGCCTCACCAACTCTCAAATCACAAACGCAACCATGTTCAAATGCTAACCTGATCAAGTCTCTCCACCAGAAGATGAAGGTGGCGTACCGTACTGGGCAATGAACTTCGCTAGCTTCTGATTAAGCAACTCCATCTACTGGTCACGCCGATCCTCACGCTCACGAAGCTCCGCAATTTCTGCTTTTAGCTGTTCGATTACTTCCTTGTCCTGAGACCTCTGATACGCCTCCTGAGATGATCTAACCTGTATCATTTACAAGTACATGTGTAATTAGTCATATCATAATTTTTTTATTAATAACATTGTTGTCTTTGTTTTACTTATACTAAATGATCTTATTTTATCATTAATAAGACGTCATTCCAATGTATTTTTAAATGTATTCGAAAGTACTTTGTATAAAAGTAACTGATTATTTTAATTTGAATTTTACTAATAACCATATTATTTTTGTATGAATATATTAAGTAATGGGAAATATTTTTTAGTTATTCCAAAAATTAAAGCACACAATATTCATAGTTTTGCACTTTAGTCCCATCATATAATGATATTTGCATATAAATTTGTTCGAAGCAGTTGATATTTTACAAAGACAATTAGTATTGGATAACATCGAAATTGAAAGAAGCAAAACTATGAACATTTCAAAAGTAAATAAATTATATAATTAAATTACATGATTATCCTCAAGGTATACTCTTAATTTCACCAATATTTTTTGTATGAGTGATGTAAAATGAGTTGATATATAATTGTTCTGCATGTGTGATGTAAAATAATTTGAGTATTACCTCTAGATTTCCATAACCGTATCGTCTGTTCCAGTTAGGCTTATCTATGACAACATCAAATATCATGTCCTCCTCATCCTTGGTCAACTCAGTCCTCCCAGTAGATTCCAGTAACTGCGCCTTATGTGCTTGAAATTTCTCCTGTTAAACATAAAACAAATGAAATTAGATAACACTATGTTAATTAAATTATACCTATAACTTAATTATTCTATACTTACATATCGCTTACACACCTTATCATCATGGCTCCAACTGTACGAAACTGAGTCTGTGTCGTCAGTCTGACTCAGTGCATGAGTATGCTCGAAAGCATCCCAGTATGACACATGAGCCTTACACGCTCTCTCCTGAAATAAGCATGCATATACATATATGTGTGTGTTTGTAAATTAAAACTTAAAGTTAAATCAACTATTAAATTTAAATGATGCAATTACTAAATATACCAGATCCTCTCGATGGTGCTGAAACGACTACGACCCACCTCGATGCACAGGATTCTTGCTCCTGTTAGCTGCATTTCTCTCAGACGAGGCCTATACATTTAATTTGTTTTTAAAAATGTATTATTCCAAATTAAATATTAAATGAATAGAATAATTAAATTAAATATGCAGTAAATTTACCAGAAAATCCTCATTATTGTTCTAATAAGCAAGCAACTCATCCCACACTGATTCGCCTATCCAATTCGGTTTTTTCCCACCTAATTTCAAACTATTCATTGTCTCTCTGTAATTTTTTGCCACTTTAGAATTCCAGTGGCGCTTGACGACATCCAAATATGTCTCCTGCAGATCCACTGAACCCTGCATTTTAAAAAAAAAATAGCATACATATATGAACTTATCAAATAAAAGCATGGGTACTTAACAGAATAAATGTTATATCACACATACCAGAAATTCTTGCCATATAGTCTCCTTCACAATATCGGGTACCGACGTCCATATGGGCCAACATGTAGTCGTGCGAGCCTGATATGCACGTCTAGATATCTTCATGTCTATTCGAACAAAAATTTATATAATTTATTGTACATGAATTAAATTTATACTAAAGACTTAGTATTTACCCTCTGCTGGCTTTTGGCTTAAGCCAGACCACAGGATGAGATAAGTCCGACGGACCACCCTCATCACCACCTTGTGACATCACCTGTTACAGATAACAACATAACATATATAGCATAAACATGAAAGAGCTATGTAAAAACAAGGTATTAGATAACATGAGTAGGAAATGTTATGATTCTATATGTATGCAAATATTTTGAATATTTGCATACATGTACGCAAATATTCGTTCAGAATATTTGCACACGTGTATGCAAATATGCAAATATTTGCATATATACATGCAAATATTTATAGAATAGTTGCATACATGTATGCAAATATTTTGAATATTTGCATACATGTATGCAAATATTCGTTCAGAAATTTGCATACATGTATGCAAAAATTCATCAGAATAGTTGCCTACATATATGCAAAAATTCAAAATATTTGCATACATGTATGCAAATATTCATTCAGAATATTTGCGTACATGTATGCAAATATTATAAATAACACGTAAAAATGAAAACATGGACCAAATTTACAATAAGTTTATGATCGGATGTGAGCTTAATTTTGAAACATAATAGGGATGTGACACTAATTTTCACTAAAAACAAACATAAAATTACCTTTTTAAAATGAGGATTATTGGTTAGTCATCCTCATCACTTTCAGATTCTGACTCCATTTCCTCCTCCATATTTGGTTCATTTGTAGTCTCAAATACGTCAATTAATGTGTTTGATTCATCGTTTAGAGGTCCAAAATCTGTTTGATCATCGGTTATTACTGCTTCTGGATTTTCGTCGACATCTGCTTGATAAGCTTTGTCGTCGACAATATTACGTCCGTCAAAAGTAAGCCTTGCCTTTGTTTTGAAAACATCCCACCAATCTATTTTGTCTCTTCTCGTAGATGGATAAGGAGCATAATAAACTTAAAGAGCTTGTTTGGCAAGTACAAAAGGATCATACTTATAATAACGGGAAGTATGTCTCACTTCAATAAGATTATATTTTGGGTGCAAGTTTATTCCAGAACCCGAAACCTTGCTGAACCAGTTGCACTTAAACAAAAATACTTCTTCCGCGGGTCATGTGAAATATGTTAATTGCAAAATCTGGTTTAGCATGCCATAAAAATCATGTATATAGTCGTTTGGATCATCACTACCTTTCACAAATATACCGCTATTGTCAGTTAATTTTTCAGCACCATATTCTTTAGTGTTAAATTTATATCCATTAACAAAGAATATTGGATATGTCCTGACATTTCTTTTTGGTCCTATTGCCAAATGCTTCAATCCTTCGTCCACAACACAATTTGTTGGATCAAAAACATAATTAGTAAACCAACTAGCGAATTCTTTGCTGATGTCGCTGTTTGGATACTGTGATTCATATATGCTGCAATTATAGGACAAATGTTACATTTATGATTAAACATTTAGTACATGGATACATAGATGTATAACTTCATTACCTAACGAACGGTGCAACTTCAGTGCAGTTGAGAAGAAAAAATGTGTGTGCTGCATTATAATCTTTATCATTCAGCCATTCTTCCAGAAGACCGTCCATGTTTTTTAAAAATTGATAAAGTCGCTGGACAGTCATCTTGATCAATGCCTTCATCATTACGCGCAGTACTTGCAAATGATATGTTCACATGATCACTAAAATAATGGAAGAAGAAAATGAAGCTTCTTCTTCGATGTATCATTTGCAAATAGAAACTTCAACTCGAGCTTTCTACCTCACTTTTTTCTTTAGATGATTTAAATACCTATTTATAATTAATGCAAATTATTTTTATTACACGTTTCATTAACCAAAATTTAAATTAACTAAAAATCAATATACCTTTCAAATGGATACATCCATCCATATTGCACAGGCCCTCGAAAGCGTGCTTCTAATGGAAGATGAATCGGTAAACGCTCCATAACATTGAAAAAACCTAAAGGAAATATTTTTTCCAATTTGCAGAGTAATATAGGAATTTCTTCCTCTAGTTTACGTAAACGATCAAGTTTTAATGTAGTAGAACAAAGCTCTTTATAGAACAAACTAAGCTCCGTTACAACAGTCCAAACTTTTGCGGGCAATAGTTCTTTGAAAGCGACGAGCAATAAATTTTTCATCATAACATGACAGCCGTGACTTTTCATCCCGCTAAGTTTGCTGTTTTTATAGTCGACGCATCTACGAAGATTTGAAGATATACCATCTGCGAATCTTAATCCTTCCATCCATTTTAAAAATATTTTAATTTGATTACTGTCCAATTCATAGCACGCTTTCGGTTTTTGGTGTCATTTGGCTTTATATAAAGCTCCAGACGATTACATATTACTTCAATATCGCGTCTTGATTTCAAATCATCTTTCGTCTTCCCTTTAACATTCAAAATTGTATTGATTACATTATCAAAAACGTTTTTCTCATTATGCATCACGTCAATATTATGACGAATCAGAAGATCTTTCCAATAAGGCAACTCCCAAAATATGCTTTGTTTCCACCAATTATGAGTCATTGATTTACCTTGAATTTCTTCATGTACTCTGGTTTCATGAATCTTGGGAAGATCTTTTACAAGTTCAAAAATTTGTTCACTTGTCCATACTTTAGGTGCTCGCAATGTTTCATGCCTATTGACTGTATAACTTTTCTTATCTCTTCTAAAAGAATGATTAATTTAAAGAAACACCTGTGGCAGTCAAACCATGAAATTTTCTTTCCGATAGGCGAAGAAAATGCTCTTGTTTCTTGCATGCAGTATGGAGAAGCTAGATGACCAGCCGTACTCCAACCTGAAAGCATTGCATAAACAGGAAAATCGCTAATTGTCCACAAAAGAGAAGCACGCATACAAAAGTTTTTTTTTGTGCGAAATATCATATGTTTCTACCCCTTCATACCACAATTTTTTTAATTCTTCAATCAACGGTTGTAAATACACATCGATTCCTTGCGTCGGATCATCAGAACTAGGGAGGACAATTGTGAGAAACATATAAGGCGTTTTCATACACATCCACGAAGGTAAATTATAAGGTGTTACAATTATAGCCAGGATGATTATTTAGAACCAAATTGAGAAAATGGTGAAAACCCATCCATACATAAACCAAGTCTAACATTACGACTCTCAGATGCAAAATTGGGATATTTTTGGTCAAAATGCTTCCATGCTTCTCCATCGGACAGGTGTGTTAACGTACCTTCTTCACGTATTATCACGCTGTGCCATCTCATATATTGCGCGGTTACAGAAGATGCATATAACCTTTGAAGTCTAGGAATAACAGGTAAATAATGCATACGTTTATGTGGGACTTCCTTTCCCTTTTTCTTTCTAGGTTTGTATCTTTCTTGATTACATATTCTACAATTCTTAAGGTTGATATCTTCTTTTCAAAATATCATGCAACCCTTCACACATGTATCTTTTTTTTGATACGGTAAACCAAAGGCCGACATCATTTTTTAACTTCATAATGATTTTCACACATCAAATTATTAGGAGGCATATGCCGCTTCGCAGCTTGTACAACAGTTGTAAATCCAGCTTCTGTGAGGTTGTATTTCGATTTCATCGCAATGTATTCAGCAGTTACTGATAATTGAGTTCCGCTTTCACAACCTTCCCAAATGGGTTTTTTCGCTGCATCTAATAAATCATATATTTTTTTAGTTTGAATATTTGGTTCTTCTTCATCATTATCATCGTCATCGTCATCAATACCATCGTTATCATTAAATTGTTGAACCGGAAACATTGAACGTGTGGCATCTTCAACCATTTGTTCTACGAGATTCATCGTAGCAATTTTATTATTCAATATCTCCTCAATTTGTGTAGAAGTAGATGCTAATGGTTCTCCATGACGATCCCAAACTGAAGAGTTCGGCACAAAACCATACTGACGCAAATGAACTCTAACCATTTGTGGTATCAAATGCTTCAATAACTTGCATCTACTACATGGACAACGGATTTCGACGTCGTTTCCGTTATTACTTAACGCGAAATCAATAAACACGCTGACACCGTTAATAAATTGTTTCTTTATTGTGCCATCAGTTTCTCTTCGTTGGTACATCCAGCTTCGATCATTAAAATAATCGCGATTCATTTTTCCTAAGTACATATAAAATTAGAAAGAATGTTAAAATTTTACAATTTTATTACTTTTATAACAATTTTTGTGTCCGTCACTAAATTCTCAAAATTCCCTTATAATTGATATATGCATGTTATGTTGAAATATATTCACAATTTTATTACCGAATGCATGTTATGTTAATTGATCATTTACTGATGTGTCATCCTACCTCCCATTACAAATATAGTAACGTAATTAAATCACGTAAATCTTTTCAATTTAAACGATTCAACAAAATTTCAGCTGCACTTCCCTTTAGTTCCCTGAACAGTACACAATTGCGTGTACACAGGGAACATAAAGGAAGTACTATCGAAATTTTGAGAACCGTTTAAAATGAAATATTTTACGAGATTTAATTTCATTATTGTATTCGTTACTTGTCCAAAACAAATGACGAATCCAACAAATATTGTATATGATGAATATAAATGTCCGTTTTGTTAATAAAACGAACATTCACATAACGATTATATACAATACTTATTAGATGGGGCCAAAAAAACTCTCTAAGGCTTTATGAATGTAACATATTACGATTTGGTTTTTTCGTGATTGAAGTGTATTTTTTCAACTTTGATTTCAAAATTTCAACTTAATTTTTTTTAAAATCATAGTTGCAGGTTTACGATCAGTTGCAAAACTCAAAAAAAGGCCAAAGCTCAAGTCGTGCGCGTTTGTGCGCCTTAGTGCCTTAATTAACAACTCTGAATTGTACGTATATAAATTTTATCATATATGCGTATATTTTCAACATTGAATCGAACTGTATAGTCGTACGTTATATACAGAGTTAAATGTTGTTTTCGCTAAATTTTTATAAAACATACACATAAATATTTCTATTTCCACCACATGTTTTCAACAAATTAAATATATTTTTCAATGCATAGATCACTATATATGTATACATATATACATATTCAACTTGAACTAATTAAACCCTAGATTAGCAACATAATCAAATAAATCTATAAATACAAACGTACTACCAACAACCAATTGAACTAACTAAAACCCTAGATTAATTAACAACTAAGTAATTTATAAATAAAAACCCTAAATTAGCAACTTAAATGATTAAACCCTACATTAGTGACTAATTAACAACATCATGCATACATACACAAACATACACTAATTAACAAAATTAGGGTTAATACACACAAACATACCTTCAAATTGGAGAAAATCTAAGATTAGAGAGAAGAAGAGAGTGCCTTGACCAACTTGGTGAGATCCTTGCTGCATGGGGGCGTGAAATAAGGTGATTTCAGAATTAAAGGGGTGGGATTTGAGAGTTTTTGCAAAGGAATTCGTGGTGAAACAAAATGGGGAAGAAGGAAAAAGCCTCGGGTAATTTTGCTGCAGGCCCGTGTAACGGGTACGGCCAACGGCCTCCATCAGTTTTATAACCGAGGCCGCCAACGGTTTCCACCTGCGTATATTTGTACTCCATAAGAAAATACCAAATTTTGATTTTCGTTGGAAGCCGTTGGTCAACAGACGTTGAAGGCCGTTGGAACACCACGTCGCTATACTGTACAATCCTTGTAGTGATTATATATGCTTTGAATTGCTGAAACTTAAAAAGACTTTGTACCTTTTTCAAAAAAATATTAATACGTAACAAGAATATTATATAGCAAATAACCACTGTTGAGGAATAAAATCACATTACCAGTTTCACCTTCTTCTGTTCGTAAGTAGAACCCACTCGTTTGCTAGTGAATAATTCATAAGTATATGACCAATCTGATAAACATCTCTCCTTTCAGAAGTTCCGTACTGGGAATACACCCCTATTCATAAAATATAATAAGAACTCTTGTTAAACACCCAAACATTGCAGTATATATAAATCTAGTTAAATCCCTCTAATGTATAAGGAAGAAAAAATCAATGTTCATGATCGATGTCATCTAGGGATCTGAAAGAGCTATCTAAAATAGCTTGATTTATTCAAAAATCAATCTAGTTAGATGGAAAAGATAATGATGTCTAGTGAGATATGTTCATTGTGTAGTTATGTTATTTCTCTCGTTTTTCTGACATGATGGGTGGATTATAATTGCTAATTTTTGCATTCAGAGTTTAATACAGCATGACATTTTCAGTGTTATGATCACTGCCAAATTTCCCAGACATTGTCACTCTATGCAAGAACTGCATTCCCTTTGTAGTTCCAATAACTGCTGCATTCTCTTTGGAAGCTTTAAAAGAACACTTAAAAGTTTAGCAAAAAACAAAAGGCAAATCCAAAGAATTCTATGAATAGCTTAAAAGTCAAGCAAGTAGTCAGTATCCGGATAAGCTACACAACCCTTTAGATAGTCAGATAATCAGTCTGTGTATACAAGCAGTTGAAAATCTCTCCAAGGCCATGAGGTAAGTAGCAACTGACAAAAAATAAAGGTCTCTTATCTGTTATCCCGTTTATTCCTCTTCAAATTCTTTAAAAAAATCCTACTACACCCTGCAAGCAACATCTGTAGGGTGCTACCATCAGCAGTAGCAGATGCCAACACCAGCAGGCAGCTTTTTTAAAAATATATATATAATAAATATCTTCTGTAAACATTGCACCGGAGAGTTTGTAGTACTATTATGTGTTTTGCGTTTATTTGAGTGATAGAATGGATGATTGTAAGTGTTTCATGTTGATCATGCCAAACAAAGATAGTCCATGTGCGCAATGTATCTTTAGCTCTATGATACTTATTTATTTTTGACCATCTTAATGCATCTAGATTGAACATGTATATGGGAACATTATATAGGATATTTAACTTTCTGGAATTAATGTCTTCAAGAAGAGAGGATCTTCTTTTGAACCCGATTTAGAAAACTCATATATAAATTTTGCTGATATATAATAGATGCATTATATGATTGTACAATATTCAGATATTTGTCATGAACTGATTTACGTTTGATAAAACCAAGTTCTTACGCATCACTGTGCATGCCTTCACTTATAAAATGTTCACGATCATGATAAATAGTAACGAATACGATGGTGATACTCGTAATTTTACACACTTACCTAAGTGAACAATTTTCTCTGAAGGCTATAAAATCTCATGGTCTGGATATTGTCAGGTTACTAAAACATTTTGATTCTGATTCTATCAGTAAATCCGGTTACATTGTTCAGAAAGGAGAATCTATGCTCATTGTAGAACTAGGCTGGATATTTTCGATTTATGCTACCATAAATGAGTTGTTTGTAATTAAATGTGATTTTCTCTATAATCCATTAACTAGCCTATTGATTTGTCCCTCAAATACTAAGATAAATTGACATCTAAGAGAAAGGAAAAAAAAACAGGAATAAAATTTATTTTGCTTCTGTTTTCTAAGCTTGATTTCAACATGGTACAGAATAATGAAATACATCAAAAAGAACTGACTAAGGTCACAAAGTAAGCCAGCTACTTTGGGAAGGGGTGTTGCATGCTACACTATATTCAATGGAATTTTGTTCTTAATGCTTAAGCCAGTCAAATGTACTGTGCAAGTAAGTTTCACTATTTCAAAAGACCACAATTTTGCATCATCATATTGCGAGCGCTAGAGGGGTAAAGAATATAAATAAGGTCCAAATGATGTTAATAAATAATAACCAGTTTCACATAGTGATATAGAAATAAAATGGTGGAATTTCTTGAAATTCAGACATGCCAGAAATTATGGAAGCTAAACAATAGAATCAATCTGTTTTACATAGCCACATATGAAATTGTCTTACATCAAATTTGAGACCCAAACCCTATAAATTATAGCAGCTTAAATGATTTCAAAAGATGCCCATATTGATAACATTTTTTAATCAGATTTCATGTTTTAAAAACTAGAATTCAAAACAAACCTGCACCTTATATAGAGAATAAAAAAGACTATGTATACTTCCTATTATGACTGAACTTCTATTCAATTCTTTGGTTATTATCAATAAGTCATGATGTTTATGGTTTTGCTATTTGCATAGCTGCATCACAGGGAAGTTCACTTCATATAAGAGTAAAATGAACATACATTTAAATAATCCAGTAGCCAAAGCATAGAAACTTAACAAGTCTAAGGGTTATATTAGAGAGCTTGGGTTTAATGTTTATAACTAAGTAAGTTTCAAACCTCAGATTTCAATCGCTTTCAAATAAGATATCTTGTATCAGATACGACATTAGAAAAGATGAATGTATATTGAGTGTACTTCTCAGATTAACATCTCTTGTTTTAGAGTACATCTTGACAACATATCTTGTATTTACTTATGCTTCCAAAATAAACATTTATATACTATTTTTTTTTTCAGTGATAGTTATCTAAAAAGAAAATATAGAGAATTAGATATTACAACATGTTCGACTTTCACAGAAAGTAAGTTGAGATAAATACATTTTTCAAGAGTGGTAACTTGACTAGCATGATTGATTTGGTAATGATTGACTGTATACTGAGTGGTATCATTTATTTGTTTGAAAATTTGTTGCCACTCATCAAGATAAAAGGCAAAAGGTATGAATATATGGATAGTGCATGGTAAATAGATGTACATGGATGGAGTAAATATCTTTACATCCATATATAAAGGTTTAAAAAAATGTATGATTCTGAATGAGATCTCGGATTGATTCATATTTCAGAGGAGATTGTAATATTTTAGAGGTGATGAAAGATAAAGGAGATAAGAAAAAAAAGATGATGTTAAGTTTATCTACATCCCAGAATGAGAAAGAGATATAGTAAGAATTTTTTTTTTTGAAACTTTGATATCTAGCCTTTCGATGTTCATATATAATAGAGTATTTATAATTTGAAAGTTTAGGCAATATCATTAACGTTTTAACTGCTAAAGGCAGCAAGGAATTTAAGCATGTATCTAAAAGTCTTGGTAAACATATATCATTGTCACGACAATTTTTTTTTTTTTTTTTTTTTGAAATTCCACAAGGAGAACAAATTGGTAAAATCATCAAAGGTAATTTGACCCAAAATTTTAACTAGTTCAGCTTTCATTATTTATTAAATGCGTAAATTTCTTATTCATGTTTTTTTTCTAGGAAAAATACATTTTTAATGTCCACAATGGCAATACACCAGTAGGTCAAGCATCCTACATATACGTTTTATATGTAAACCAGTCTGAAATTTCAAATCTGCAAATGTGTAACTGGCATCTTTAAATTTTGATCTCAAGGCTTTATATCAAGTTGAACAGTTCCAATCATCTAAAAAATATTCGAATTATACTTGGAAGACTATAATTATACGACTATTTGAATTATACTTAAAAGCTTCACAAACGTGAACTGTTTATTTAGTAGGTTGTATCAGTTCACCACTCAGTCTAGGGGGATCAAGCTACAATATGAAACATTGGTGTATGATGTTAAGAATAACACAGCATCAGAGGTACATATGATGCAACAATGCTACAACTACTCATAATAATACTGTTTAGAACTATCAAATTATTAAAAATGTTAATCATATATTCGGTTGTTTAATTCCCAAAAGTTATGTCCCTGAAGAACTTTTGAACTTAACTTCACTAGGAAAAAACTGAAACACACACTTTTGTGTTAAAGCACTTGTAAACTATACGATGCATTATTCTTATACTAACATAACATATATACCTGAGCGGCCTTGCAAAGCATGAGGGCTACGCCACTTGCTCCATGAGTCCACAACACTAAAAGATCCTTATTACTGCCCTCACTTGAAGGGTAGTTTCCACCATGTTCAAACCTACTTCTTATCAAGTACCTAATTATTTCCTTCACGTCATTTTGATTTTCCATCCTCAGCTTAAAATGAAGCAAGACGTGCATTATTCCAATAAAACCATGAACAGATCCCAAATACCTTGTTCCATGCCACCTATACATTAAAGGTCGGTCCACACTATCAGAAGATGAGGCCCGATCTCCAGTGAGAACTGCGTGTACAATGGGATCAGCCACAGTGGATGGTACACTGCTTGACCTGAGATATTTGTTAACAAAAAGTGCAGCGTAAAAATAACCAGCTCCGCCATGAGGAAGCTCGAACAACATTTTAGATCCACCGTTTTCAGGTCCAGCTGGAAGTGTTGGATCTTCTGCAATCCATCATACAAAGAAACAATTAATGCAACAAGATTTGCATAAATTAAGAATGATAACATGAAGAGATGTAAGAAAAATCATGACTTGGTATGTCATCTCTGTAACTGGCAAGTACCGCTCCTAATGCATAAACTCCAACATTTCCACATAAAAATGTCACATGCCTACAGAACATATATTTTTAGTGCAATTTCTTTGAAGAAGCTAGCAATGAAAACAATAGTTACAGTACCTAGTGCTATTGGAAGTTATTAGGGAACATGCATCAGTGATGTCACTGCATAAAATGAGATCGTCGGTGTCATCTGAAGAACATCAGCGTTGTTCCAAGCAGCCCTGTGTAAGCCATTGGAACATTGCAACTCTTGTTATCAATCATCGACTTGGTCTTCACTATCTACGAAGTGTAAAGGGAAGTTGTAACTGAGTTATAATCTCTTTTACCGTCAGCTATCTGAATACCTGATTTTTGAGGGAAGTTGCAGCATGAAGAAAATCTGTAGTTGAGACGGTGTCTATACCACTGAATATACAAGTCAAACTACCCGCCTCCTACAATAAAAAATTGAGAATAGTTGATGGATAAGAAAACAATTAAGTAAATTAGAAATTTCATCCAATTCGATGAGCAATTGTTTTTTTAGAAAAGCAAATACATCTTAATGCAGAAATAAGAAAAAACTCAAGTTATCAAAATAAAAGGACAGGTTATCATTAAAGGCATACCTTTATGTGATATTTTGGGCTCAACATCTCTGAGAGTTCCTGAACCTGGAGAATCTTAAAGGACCTAAATCTTCGTAATTAGATTTAAAATCCGAGTGCATCAATTCGAAAGGGAGAATCGTCTTTGTTTCGTTCTGAGAGAACATTAATTTAGGGTTTTGATTGATTTTACACCCTGAAAACGAGTTACTTAAAGATGAAAAGGAAAAGTGGGCGACGTGAAAGGTTTTAAGGAAATTTTGGCGGGATCGGTATAGCAACGTTGATGTCTTTAATTTTTATACTGTATACATCAATGGTTACAATCACTCACCAAACCCCGTTGTATATTGTAACTAATAGCACATTTTAGTGCAAGTGTGTGAACTTTTAGTTGGTGAAAACTGAACAGAAAAAGCCAAGTGGTTTGCTTCAGCCATTTGATGGAAGTGGGAGCAAGTATCGATGGATTTTATCGATGGACTACCTAGAACCAAGGAAGGAAACGAAGGGATTTGGGTCATCATGGATCGTTTCACCAAAAGTGCAAGATTCATTCATGTCAAGTCAACGAGGACGGCGTCGAAACTGGCTGAACTTTATGTGAAATGGATAGTTCGATTCCATGGTGTCCCAAAGAGTATTGTGAGTGACCGAGACACATTATTCATGAGTGAAATTTGGAAGAGTCTACAAGAAGCTTTGGCAACAAGTTATGTTTAAGTATGGCTTATCATCCCCAAATGGATGGTCAAACCGAGAGGGTTAACCGAGTTTGGAAAGATCTCCTGAGAGCTTGTTTGTTGGATTTTGGGGGATCTTCGAAAGACCATCTACATCTAGTTGAATTTGCGTATAATAATAACTACCAGTCTAGCATTGGGATGGCACCATATGCGGCATTGTATGGGAGACCATGCAATTCTCCGGGATGTTGGTTAGAAACTGGAGATAAGTTGGTACCTGGGCCAGAGATGATTAGAGAGACCTCGGATTGTATCGAGATCGTTCGACAACGAATGAAGGCGGCACAAGATCGTCAAAAAAGTTATGCTGATAAACGTCGAAAAGATTTGGAATTCGATGTTGGCGATATGGTTTTTGTGAAGATTTCGCCATTGAAGCATGTGGTTAGATTTGGAAGTAAAGGAAAGTTAGCTCCAAGGTTCGTTGGACCATTTCCGATAGTCGAAAGAATTGGAAAGCTCCATATAGATTGTAGTTACCCGAGAAGATTTTGAGTGTGCATAATGTTTTCCATGTGTCGTTTCTATGGAAGTTTGTGCATCATTCCAATGTGGTGGTATCTCCAAAGCAGTATGAAGACTTAGAAGTAAAAACTACAGTTGCGAAACCTCGTAAGCCGCTTCATGTTGTGGGGAATGACACAAAACAGCTTAGGAGAAAGACGATTAAGATTGTCAAGTTACAATGGAGTGAAGATGGTGATGATTATACAAGGGAGATGGAAGAGTGCATGAGAGAGACTCATCCAGGACTTTTCGTCAGCAGGACCCTTTGATATCGTATCATCATTGTATCTTGTTATTGTTTGATAGAATTCTACGTGCTAGGATAAGGCTATGGATGCACGGCTTGATGGTTGCTAATTGGGTGATAGAATTAGCTTCTCATGGATGATAGGCACGTAGAATTATTATGGTTGCTTGTGTTTGCTTGGGATTTCGGGGACGAAATTCTTAAGGGGGGAAGAATGTAACAACCCACATTTTACGTATCCGAAGATCGTAAAATATTTTTATTTTATTCCCTGAGAGTTGGATCATTCTCATCTTTTGATATGTTGCTTATGGGGAAGTGTGACATGTCCATAATTTTTACCGATTTTATTTGTGACCCTTTTTCCCCTATCAGTCTTGCAGAGGGAATAACTTTTGACTCAGGTCGAATCAGAGAGTAAGACCAATGCCATTGGAAAGAAATTGATGATTGTCTTTTTGTAGAGAGCTATATTAAAGATTTGACTCAGCGGTTTGAGAGGAATCGTCGTTTTAAGGTTTTTCAGTTGGCTGTTCAGGATTTTAAGCCACATTGGGCTGATTTGAGAAGGCCCAAGTAGTAGGCTGATGGAACTATGAATAGAGGGTGAGAGGTATGAGAAATAGTTTAACTTCCCCATTCTCTCATTAGGTGGCCTTGAGCTCCTTCTTCCCCTAACACCTTTCCACCAAAAAAAAAAATCAAAATCCAAGGAGAGAAATCATAGATCTACACAATTAAAGGCATGATCTACATCAATTGGAGCAAGGATTCATCGGATCAAGGGATTTGGTGCGAGGTGCTTGCTGTCCGGATTCTTATTTTCAATTTTAGCTTATTTTGGCAAATCAGTGAGCGATTTACATCTCTCACATGGATGCAATGAATTATATGAATGTTTGACCATGTTTTTCATCATATTTAAGTGTTTTATCATAGATCTAAGACATGTTAAGTTCATTTTCACGTGAATCATCCCATGATCTATTTTAGCAAGCTTAATTTAATGATTTCAACGTTATTTCATGTGTATATGCAAGTTAATTCTATTGTTTTGTTCATATTTGCATTTATGATGATTTTGGTGGATTTCACATAATTATTAATGAAATGGCCAAATTGGGGATATTAGTGGTTTCATAACATGTTCATAATTATGTTGAATGAATTGGATGAGTTGGTTTCATCAATTGGTGAAGTTTTGGTCGAAATTGGAGTCACATTTGGGAAGTGCAGGTTTTGGGTCGTACGTCCATGGTCGGTCACGCACCGTAGGGTGGTTTTCTTGGAAAGAAAGATAGGAAAGGGAGATCGATCGAGCGAGCTAAAATGGAGATCGGTCTAGGGAGATTGTTTTAGGGAGATCGGTCCAGGAAGATCGGTCCAGGGAGATCTTTCTAGGGAGATCGGTCCTGGGAGATCGGTCTAGGGAGATCGGTCCAGGGGGAACGATCTAGAGAGATCGGTCTAGGGAGATCGATCCAGGGAGATCGGTCCAGGGATATCGATCAAGGGAGATCGGTCAAGGGAGATCGGTCCAGGGAGATCGGTCTACGGAGATTGGTTCACGGAGATCGGTCCAGGGAGATCGGTTTGGAAGGATCGGTCGGACGTGAGGATTGGTCGGACGTGACTTCAAAGTGAATTCAAGTAGGAAGGTTCGAAGTGTTGAGATGTGTTCATTGATTGGTGAAGAACAACGAATGAACTGACAACTAAAAGGTCGTGAATTGGTGGATAATGGTTGCTCGAGAAGGTTGCTTGGGCTATGAAAAGTCATCGGGTTGGATGACTAGAGATGAGAAGGCCGAGAGATTAACATTTTCGTAAGTTTCTAGCAGGCTCAAAGCAGGGATACAATAAGGGAACCAAAAAGGCCGGAAGGTTGCTAGTCAAGTACCCTGGGTCTTGTAGAAATGCCTAGTTGTCAAGGTTGGACATATGGAGTTTCTGCTAGAACTAGGGTTACCATTAGCCCTTGACATATAACAAGGTTGGCCGTTATACGATTAACGATGGTTTCAAAGCAGGATTGGCGGTGATAACCAAAGTCAGTCATAGATGTCTGATTGTTTGGTTTCTTTGTTTGTACCATCTCATGTAGATTGTCCAACGTCGAAGGAGATGTTCCTTGGATGCTGGGCTGATATTGGTTTAGGCCTCTAGGGCTTGTGCTTGAGGAATGTTGAATTCAATTATGATAATTTAAATGAGATATATAATTTGGCTATCATGAGTGCTCTTCCATGATCGAATGAGTGTTCTGGTTTTCATGGATGTATGGTTGAAATGTTATCGTAAAGGCTATCACTATCCGATGTGGGGGAAGATAAGGTTGAGTTCTTATTTGGTGTTGTAGGTAGATTAGTATATTTATCCATCCATGCTCATATACTTTATTATTGAAGTTTGTTAGCTGTTTTATCACTCACTAAGATTGTTGTCTAACTTAAGGTTTTATGTTTCCTCTTATTACCTTGGGTTGTTCATCCGGTTGTGGATGGGAAAACTAAGTAGCAGGTGACAGGTGATTAGTGGGGACGATGCTGCTTTGCGAAGGCGAGCAGGAGGCTGACGTATTACTTTTACTACTATCTTGTATTTCTTTTTCCGCTGTTTGAGTTACTCTATGAGTGTTGTGGTGAGGCTTTATATACAGACTTTGATATTTCCTATAATGTTTGGATAATCTTTCAGGATGTTGTGAAAGTTTCAAAATTTTGCTATATGATGCTTAACTACTATTAGCTATTGTATATGTTCTATCATATTTTATCCTTGTGTTGTGAGTTTACGATAGGTTCCGCTTGTGTTTACCTTCTTTGATGATCGTTCATAGCTGCCTGGCACATGTTTCAGCACATTATTCCTCTTGTTAGTGCAGGGGCCGTGGGCGGTCGTCACAGTGGTTAGTTTTTTTTTGATATGGAGTTACGGTCATGTTGGTCATATTTGGAGCTTCTGGTTTGTATGCATGCTGAGATTTTGGACTTTGGTCGGCTATGCTTTTGGGCCTTTTTGTATTCATGTATAAGTTTTCATGTTCTCCAAAGTTTGGTTCTGAAGGTTTTTTAGTGAGTTTGTTGTTATGGTTTTTTAGTGGTGGTTTCAGTGTTGTATTATCTTCCATCTGAGTTGGCATTTTCTTTTTGTAAAGTGTTTGTTTGTGTGTGTTGTAATTTTTGGCCAACTCAAATGTTATGTATCCTCTTTTCTACTATAATTAAGTACCCATGTTTATTCAAAAAAATTTGTGTAATAACATGCAATTTATTCATACCGGTTAAGAAACTAGAACATGTTGCATAAATTAAGATACTTTAATTGGAATTAGAGAATCCATGAACAAATCTCATTGACTTCATTGTTACACTAGAAAATTAATTTATGAGACATCAATAACTTATTTATCTGCATGTTTTGTCAGCAGTAATTGCATTTTGAAACTACTTAAGAAATTCATATCAACAATTTTTCACATGATCCGTATGTATCATGGTATAACGCCAAAAGTAAGAGAGTTTGCTAGAAAAAAGAGCTCTAAGAAAATTTCAACAGTTTCCTCCATTTTTAATTAGAATCTTAGACATCTTCGAGACGAATGTAGGATGACGAAGGAGATGAAAGAAAGATATTTTTCATGATGATTTGTCTATGTTCTTCCATTATTTCTCAAAAAAAAAATCACTTTATGTACGAACTTCACTTTCTAAGAAGACAGTTTTTCATGATATGCATACGCCTTTTTCACTTTTGTATAAATTAAAAAAACTAAAAAGACTAAACTACAAGCCCTTTTACTTTTTTTTAAACTAATGGTTTAAATTTTCTAAAATTCTGAGCTATTGATTTGAAATTTTCAGATTTTTAAAATTTTGAACTATTAATTTGAAATTTTCAGTTTTCTAAAATTCCGAACTATTGATTAGAAATTTTGTTCTGTTTTATTTTATGAACTTAAAAATCATGTTTGTTACAAACTACCTCCTTAAAGAATTTTATTCTCGCAATTTCAATTTAGAGAAAGGTCCAAAATAAAACATACATTTAAAATTTAATTATCTTCACCTAAAATTTAACCAAACACCATAAGAAAATAAAAGCATTTTCTCACTTAACTCTTCAATTTTTAAAATCAATATAGTACCTGTCTATAAAACCCCTTAGTTTGGAGTGGAATTTGAAGTCCCATGTCGCGGAATTAGAATATAAAGCGAGAACTTATATAGTAAAGCTCTACCTCCTAATAGCGTTGAGATCTTTTGTGGAACAGTATCCTACTTCTATACAGAGGCTAAGTTGGGGACAAAATCTACGAGAACGAAGGTGCGAGCTATTACAGTACTATCCTTGATTTCCAATATGAAAATAAATTCACAAAAACACATTAAAACAAATTCCAAAATTTTAATTAAAACTCTAGATAATATTTTCTTTTTTCCTAAAATTGTTATAGTAATTATTATACTACCTTTCATATATGAACATAAGTATAATGACCCGCTTTCTTGATCTTCAAATGTCAGCACTAATACATGCGTAGTATTCAAGTGTCGAGCAATAACATATTGGAACGACTCCTGAAGCTCCAAAACAATTTAAACTAATTTAAAATTTACACTCTGTTAACTATCAAATATTTAAATAATGATCATCTGAGTATTTAATTTCCCATAGTTTGTCAAGCCTCTTTAAAATGAATCTTTCATTTATAAAGTCACATATCAGAATTTTTGTTAAATATTCCAATATTTATCTCAACTACGTAAGTATATTCACATAACATTATAATTTCACTACTTAAAAAGATACATTCGTAGCTTATAAAATTTAAATAAGCATATTCAAAAGCATTTAGAAATGCTTTTTTATCACTAAATCACATTTAAAGATCAAACAAAGTTATTTAAAAAGAAACAAATATAAGAAAAAACCCAAACACGGTTTCTCTAGTGTTAAATGTGGAACAATTGTCTATACCACCATATTTAAGAAGATCAAATTTAGTAGAATCAAATATCAATTCCTTTTAATAAACCTTATCAATAATTCCTTTTATAAAATTTCTTATTAAAAATCCCTTCATATTTTTAAAGCCTTTTTTTTTTAAAATAAATTCTTTATAAAAACAATTTTTATTTGAAATACTTAAACGGTTTATCACTATCAATATATAAGTAATTAAGAATTTTACTAAGAATCCATGTTAAACGAGTAATATATTATTACTGGAAAATAAAAGCGCTTTAATACCTCATAAATAATTGATTTGTTAATTTAAAATTAATGTAAATAAGATAAATTTATTTATTTTAAAACACTTTTAATGAATAATTAATAAAACTTCAAATCATTCTAAATGAATGGTTATTAAACTAAAATCAAAGAAATGAGCAGTCATTATTATAAATAATGATACTAAATCTTTAAATCCTTATTTGGTACATAGTAATTGATCATCCTTTAACAATATAAATAATTAATAGAATCATTATTAATAAAAGAAATATTAAACTTAAAATACTATTAACAAGAGTTTTATTTAACTTTAAACCTTATTAACAGACTAATAGTTAACTATTAAATAAATATTTTTTAATAATTAAACAAAATTAATAAACTTTAATCATTATTATAAAATAATTGAAAAAATAAATAAATAATTATTAACCTTAAAACATGATTGATAAAATAAATTAACTTTATTTTAAAACATTATTGAATTATGATCCTTCTTTTGAAAACCATCATGAAATAAATAAATAATTATTTAAAAAAGTTTGTTTCAAATAAACCTAGTGACTATAGTTACACGAAGGGTAGATCTTTATCAAAAAGAAACCAAAAGTAACTATGGCCAAAATCTATAATTCAAAATCATTTATTCCATAGGGAGTAGCAATCACAATAGTACTTAATTAACCACCATATGCTCAACTCATCTTTGTAGTCAAAATAAATAAGCAATTATAGTTATCAACCAATATAACACTTTTTTTTGGCAAAGCCAGCTGGTTTTATAGTGGCCATACCACTTTTGTTAGAATGGGGAGAAGAAAAGAAATACTGCATAGGCATAGTATTCCAAACTGGTTTGAAGTGCCAGTACACTTTAAAATATAGGAGAGAAACTGAGTGTTTTTGCTGCTAACATAGATATCTATTCCTCTGATTCAGAGGAGGATGAAGATGAGGTGGAAGTTGCATGCAGACAACGTCTCATGCGGCACATTGGCAAACAAAGCAGGGAGGTTAGGAACATAATGATTATATTCCATGCCATATAGGTACTTCATCTCCCAATCGTTAGCTTCTAATATAAATTTATTCCAATTTCCATATTTCCATCAGTTATGAGAGTTATATCTTCACTTTCCACATTATAATGCAAGCATTTATTCTCTCTGACATCTGCACCAATAAATAAGTAATATACCTTCTCGGTGGGATTATATCTCATATCAAAACGTAGATCATGCCAAGCTTTCTCTTGTTCATTCCAAATTATTTTACTCTCTACAACATCCAAGGCAGAGCTCTAGGGGTTTCCTGCAGCTTTCTTTGGTTTGGGAGCCTAAATGTAAAGAATTGGTTTTTGGAGAGAGATTTTAACTTGTTTGGAAACATTTGATGTAAGAATTTTTCTTATATCAATTATATGTCCAAACGATTGACATTTAGTGCAAATGTCCAACTGTCAAGTATACTTTATATCCACAAAGGAGTCAAAGCCATCTATCGATACTTTAAGAATTTTAGGAAGTGGTTTGCTCGAGGTAATCTCAATCCTTGCTTTCGCAAAAACCATATTTTTCTAGCTACTATATTGGCATCAAAGCACTTAAATTTACCTATGTGACTAGTTAGACAGTTTAGGCTTAGAAGCATCTGTATAGCAGATGGAATCCGTGTGAATATATCCCAAACTGGAATGGAAGGAACCCTCTCTCTAATACTTTCAATAGATGTACTCCAGGTAGTAACTATGAATAGTTTGCCTCCAATAATGGCTGGGTCCAATTCTAGCACTCTTCTTCTCTCTTCTATATTTATAATTTTGAAATAAAACAAACCATTTACATAGTTACACGAAGACCTCCCCTCAATTTCCATGCATTTCGAACATGTTCACGAACTCCATCGTATGGTACTATTGAGTCTAGGAAAAATCCTATAAGGTAGTCTTTCCAATTGCTTATTCCTTCTTGTACAATCTCCAAAGGAGGGACTGGATTATCTTGAGTGGATGTGAAGTCACGTGGGATGTATGTGCCTGCACATCTAGGCCACGAGGTGAAGAAAGAAGAGTATGTGGGTTTGGTAGGGTTAGAAGTGGACATATTTGGCAATGGATTGGGTTTGGCATTTAGGCAAGCAATTTGTCTGCTATTGGAGTTTGGCTTAAGAACAAGTGAACCAAAACAGGTTGAGTGCCCAGCATTACGTATTTCTTTTGCACCATTTGAAACTTCAACTCCTGCCACATATGTTTTGTTCGATGATATTCCAAGGTTCACATTCTCAGACCCACTTAGCTTTTCACCAAACAGTTGATTTTCATAGTTTATACCTGGCAGAGATTGCGTGCAAACCACATTGGTTTTTTCCGTCCATCGAACATTGCCATTCAATCCCATTAGCAGAGGAGATACTAGCGAGGGGATGACAGTGTTGACCTCTGATAACAGAGTCGCTGGAACAATCTCGGTGGCAAGATTTGACATTGTTGAGCTGCTTCGAAATTTCACCAGATCCAATAAACTACTTCCAGAGCTGGACACAATTTTGGAAAAACTAGGTTATGATTTTTTGTTCTTTGGCATCTGGGAAGAGTAGGGGGAGCTAGATTAGGACGCGTGAGGTAGAAAGAGGCTGGGAGAGGGTATGAAGCGATAGTCGAATTGATTAGTGAGAGAAGTGGATGGAGATGCTGAAATTTAATCGCCTATTTGAGTCTCCATTAGCGATAGTCACTCAAATACTACTAACACTTTTTCAGTACAAATTAATTGACATAAACGAAATGAACAAATTAATATAATAGCAAATAAAGATTTATTCAGCGAACACGATGTCAATTAGAATAAATTTGATCGATTACTATATGATGTTTATTTGGTCAAATTGCAATACCCTAAATTTTAATAAACAATAATTATACAAAGAAAAGTAATAAAATGAATATTAATTAAAATAAAATTCATGATTGGGTAAAACTAAATTCACCGTTGCGTTCGTTATGAAATTCTGGTTCGGATAGACATTTAATTTGCGTAAATCGAGTGAAAAATAAATTAGTTATGATCAGTTAAAGTTCAAATTTTAAATTAGAAAATTTAACATATATATATAACCAGAAATTAATCAACGGTGTATAAGCGACCCAGCCCTTAATTAGGTCGACCCTTGTGTCGGTTGTTTACACCAAAAATGGTCTAAATACCCAAGGTACTAAACCGTACTTCACCAAGTTGGTAAGAAATAAATGGAACCGTGGTTAATCAGCAAATAAAAATGAAAAATGCAAGAAAAGTAAAGTAGAGGCGATATTTAGAGTGGTTCAGCCGTTAACTAGGCCAACGTCCACTGTGAAGGTGAGTTTCAATCTTATAACGAGGATTACAAAATACATCAATTCTCTCTTTTCATACATCTTTGCACTCACTCAGTATACCCTCATTTATATACTTCAATCTTGGGATTATACAAGAGAATGGTAAAATTTGAGGAGAAGGAAAATGGATGGATGATTGAGAAAGGGAATGAAGCCGCCTTCCATGGTCATGAGATTGCTCTTGACGCCATGGCTGAATCGGTTGTTGAGGATAAAATTTGGTAGCACTTCGTGGTCTCCAAGATCCAATCCCCTTTATGTTGATAATCATGGTGTATTTATAAGTGAGCTCCCAATGGGAAATGACCTGAAATCTGTTGATGCCAGCTGCGTATCGCTCACTTGATTAATTACAACCATGCTATTGGCTAGCTGTAGCCAGCTGTCCCGGTTGCATTTAGTTACCACGTACGAGCGATACAATGGAGCGAGCGTCTTGAGTAGTTGTGCGAGTCCCTAGATGCGGGCGTCCATGTGAGATTGATTGCTTTGAGACATCTTATAAGAGCGGAACGTGGGACTGGAATTAATTCTTCTTCATTCCTTCCGCGACCGACCTTCTTGATTCCAGGGCGCTTGACCTTTTGTCGCCCTTGTGCGGCGCTGTTTGTCCCTATGGTTGTGCCATTAATTCGCTCCTGTCTATATTGAATGGGCGATTTTTGCTTTGCTTTTGTGTTTGAGCGGCTTACAGGATATACGACCTTGATCTTTATCGGGCGACACTTCTCGTAGCATATCCTGCCGTTATCTTTGGTCGTACTATCTGTCCTGACTTGCCTTGGGTTTGATATTTAGGTCCTGCTTCATGTCGTCGCATCCTGTTCCGTGGTGAGTCATTTAAGCGCCTCAGATAACATTATGCACGACCGATGGTGCCCGTCCTGCATCCTTTGCTCAATGTGTGTGCGGATTTTTTTGAGGGATTAACACTTGCCCCTCGAAGTCTGTGATTTCTTTTTGTAAGGAATTACTGGCTTCGACGTATTTGGTTGCACACTGTTTTGCAGGCTTGTCCTGACTTGTTGAGGAGTCGTTCGTGCAGGGATTAAGATTGCTTTATTGAAGCTAGTTGGCGTTTTTACTTTTTGGGTGAGGCGCTTGGACTGTTTTGTCATTATTGCAAATAACTAGATTATGGGGAAGTGAACAAGCCAACTAGCCTTCTGATGAGACACACATTTCAGTACTCGAGTATTAGGCTAACATGGTGAGGAGTGCTTTATGATGTGTGTCCTTTAATCTTCCCTTTCATTCTCTTATTTCTCTAACGCTACTCAGGTTTGTTCATTCTTTCTGATGTTCATTCTTCCTTTGAATCTTATGGTTATTTCCTGATCTATTTGTAGGATGGTTCCATCTCTAGAGCGGTGTCGATGGGAAACCTTCTTTGATTTGAACATCCCATAGGACGAGATTCTATCAATTGGTCAACCGTCTATAAACTCTCCCTCCAACCCTTCTTATTCATAATTTCAAGCTATTATTAACAGGCCACGCCATGCTCCTGGGCCTTGTAACCCTAGGCTAGCTAAGTGGTTTCAAGAGTGGAGTTTTCAGGGAGTACCTTCGAATGTGGATATATCTCCATCTGATTCTCAGACTTTCTCTTATGATATGAGCACGGCAAAAGGTCAGACGTTGGCCCGCCTAGAGACTGCTGTTCGTCAGTTTGAGAAATAGATGGATTTGCTGAAAAATCATTCTGCGAAGCAGATGAACGGTTGGCATACATTGACCTGCGGCCTCCAAAGACTTCACAAGGACAACCTTGAACGCATCTCTATTTTGGAAAATGACAAGGCGAAGTTAATGCAGGCTCTTAGGTCCAGGGACAACTTGGTTGCTTCTTCCCCCCTGGGGATGTTGAATCGGCGGTCTCTGCACATGCTAATAGGCCTCCATCTTGTTCTACTCCGACTAGAAGGAAGGTAGGTAGGCCAAGGAAGGTTAGAGATCTGTAATCTCCTTCTCCCTGGTTATTTTGTTTTTTGAACTTTAAGCCCATTTGTGTAAGCGGATGCCGGTCCTCGCTCATGATGCTATGCTGGCTGTGACCTGTTGTTTGATCTATGACACTTCTGTGATCCTGATGAACGGTTGTCTGGTTGGTTTTACGATGCTCTTCGTGTCTTTGCCATGCCATGTCTCTTTGCCCTGCTTGACAATGCGCATACACATTTTTTTTAAGTTTTTCGCGGTGATCGTGCGTTAATATCGTATTACGGGACGTTCGTTCGTACGTTAATATCGAATTACGATGCGTTCGCTCGTTCGTTAATATCGAATTATGGTTAGTCTTACAGCGTTCTTATTAAGCTGGGATCATCCAATTTTTAGTATTTAGCTTTGACTTGGTAAGCTTTTCGTTATTTAATTTTGGCAATTTTAGCTATTTTAATTTTTTATTAAATATCCTGTTTATTTGTTTGGGGTATTTTCGTGATGCATTTTTATGCGTGCCCCATGGGAGGACTTGGGCTCCAATGTTGTAATCCAATCTTGGCTCTGTTTGACTTGGTTAACAACAAAGAACAAGAATGGACACCCCCATACGGCTAGGATTTCTGCTTTTGAAATCTAATCTTGGCTTTGATTGACATGGTTAGCAACAAAGAACAAGAATGGACACCCCCTTTGGCTAGGATTTCTGTTTTTGCGCTGGTCTTTCCAGCATGTTTAATCCTTCCCCATTTTTATGCTTCCTCTCGAGAAGCGGACACTAATTTATCTCATCGAGCCTTGACTCAGAAAGGATAAATTTTGTGCCCTTCACCTAACAAGGTGCTACCCGTGATTGGCAATTTTTTCATTTCGGGACATGTTGGTTTTTCTGACTTTGTGCCTTGCCCTAGGAAACAGACACTAGCTCGCCTCATTGCAAAAAAAAAAATCAAGTTGGAGAACCCATGTCCAGCACCTAAGAAGGTGTTTCTTTGGTGGGCTCAGCGTTTTTATCTGTGGGACTTTTGAGTTTCTTTTGCTTCAGCATCGATTCGTTTAATCTGGAACCAAGCTTTTGTTGGTCCTGTGTTGAGAGATCTAATGTTTCCTGATGAAAGTCGGAACTCCTCGAGTTGGCACCTCCTGATCGCTCGTATGCCTACACAAGGAAGTCAACCTTTAGTGGGAGCGTGTGAATATGTGAGCTATGCATGTAATTAGAACTTCATATTTAGTCACTTTATGTACATCACTCAGAATGCGAAAATTTTCATAAATGTTTACAGCATTTTCTATGCAATTGAATAACATGCTATAAGAAATAACAACGAATATGCTTGCTGTTCCATGCTCGTGGGATCTGATTCCCATCTGTGGTGGCCAATTTGAAAGTACCATCCTGGAGTTTCTGACTTATAACATAAGGCCTTCCCAAATGGGTCCGAAGACCCCAGTACCGGTCATTATCTTTTTTAGAACAAGGTCTCCAATTTCAAAAGTTCTATGCTTGACTTTGGAATTGAAATGCCTGGCCACCCTTCTTTGGCGTGCAGCTACTCTGAGTTCTGCTTCCTTTCTTCCTTCTTCAAGTTGGTCGAGGGCTTCAAGCTGTAGCTTCTCGTTTTCTTTGCGGTCAAAGTGTATCCTTCTATGGGTAGGGACTTCCAACTCCACTGGTATCATGGCTTCAGAGCCATAAGATAAAGACAAAGGAGTATGTCCTGTCGCAGTTTTGTGCGCGGTGCGATAGGCCCATAATGCCAGCGAGAGTTCGTCCACCCATGCGCCTTTAGCCTTCTCTAGTCGCTTCTTAATGGTAGTCTTGATGATTTTATTCACTGCTTCCACCTTCCCGTTTGCTTATGGATGAGCGACTGCTGAAAAGCTTTTCTGGATTTTTTATTTGGCGCAAAAGCTTTGAAACTCCTCACTTTCGAATTGGGTCCCGTTGTCTGTGATTATCTTTTGTGGTATCCCAAACCTACATACGATATTTTTTCAAGACAAAGTTAATAACTTTCTTCGAAGTTATAGTGGCCAATGGTTCCGCTTCAGCCCATTTTGTAAAGTAATCAACGGAAACAATTGTGTATTTAAAACCGGATTTTGCAGTGGAGAGAGCTCCTATGAGGTCGATGCCCCAAATAGAAAATGGCCACGTGCTGACCATGTGAGTTATGGTTGAGGATGGCATCCTTGGGATCTTGGCAAACCTTTGGCACCTATCACATTTTTTTAGTGTAGACCATGGAATCTTTATTGATATCTAGCCAGAAGTAGCCATATTGTAAGATTTTCTTTGCCGAAGTTTGTCCACCGGTATGTCCTCCACATTCCCCTTCGTGTAATTCCGCCGTGATTGCCTTGGACTCCTCCTCTGTAACACAACGAAGTAAAGGTGTAGAAAATCCCCGCCTGTACAATCGTCCGTCCTGAATAAGGTAAAAATGAGCTTTTTGCAAAATCCTTCTTTAAAGTTTGGCTTCAACCAGGAGTGCCCCGGTTGTGAGTTATTCTTTAATGGGTGACATCCATGACTTTGACTCATCAGTTGTTTTCATGATCCACTCCATTTCAGTCTGCTTCGTGCTCGGGCTGGAAAGGATTTCCACTGGAACTAACCCATTAGTTGTGCATGTCCTATGCTTGCATATCTGGCTAATGAATCAGCATTGGTATTTTCCTCTCTAGGAATATGGGATATGGTGTAATGCTCGAAAGTCTCCAACAATTCCAAGGCTTTGGTAAGATAATATGGCAGATTACCCATCTTGGCTTGGAATTCTCCCAGAATCTGGCACACTACGAGTTGAGAGTCGCTGAAGATCTTTATAGTTTTTATTTGCAGCTCTTTTGCTAGTTTTATTCCTGCGATAAGGGCTTCATATTCAGCTTCGTTATTAGTTGACGGAAACTCTAGTCTTAATGCATAGCATAAGGATCTTCCCTCAGGGGTTTCGAGAACTACTCCTGCCCCAGAACAACGATCGTTTGACGCTCCATCTACAAATAATTTCCACTGGATACTAGTATCAATATCATCCTCTTCCTTTACCTCCCCTCGATCGGTAAATTCTGTGATAAAATCGGCAAGCGCTTGTCCGTTGATTGCTTTCCGAGGATGATACATAATGTCGTATTGACTGAGCTCTATATTACATTTTAATAATCTTCCGGGGGTTTCTGGTCGGGACAGAACTTGCCTTAGAGGCTGGTCTGTAAGAACCCTGATGGGATGAGCCTGAAAGTAGGGCCGAAGCTTCTTTAATGCAATGAGCAAACAAAAAGAAAGTTTTTCAAGTTTTGGATAATTAAGCTCCGCTCCAGATAGCCTTTTGCTGATGTAATAGACCGGTTTTTGTACCTTCAGGTCTTCTCTGATCAGTGCTGCGCTTAGGGCATGGGCAGACACTGGTATGTATAGAAATAAGTCTTCCCTATCACTAGGCTTCGATAGCATTGGCAGTGTTGCCAAGTGTTGGATCAATTCCTCGAAGGCTTTCTGACATTCAGGGGTCCACTGTATCTCTTTCTTTCCTTATCTAAGGGGATCGAAGAATGGAAGACACCTGTCTGTCGCCCTAGATATAAAGCGGTTTAAGGCTGCGACCTTCCCATTTAAACACTAGAGTTCCTTCTTGGTTCTTGGGGCATGCATTTCTCTTAAAGCCGATATTTGAACTGGATTAGCTTCAATACCTCTAGCATTGACCATGTACCCAAGGAACTTTCCTGAACCGACACCAAAAGAACATTTCAAGGGATTCAATTTCATGCCATATTGGCGTAAGATATCGAACATTCGGGCTAAGTCCTCCAAATGGTATATTGCTCTCTTTGATTTAACCAACATGTCATCGACGTAGACCTCCATCGTCCTACCGATTTGCTTTTTAAACATAGCGTTTACCAGTCGCTGATAAGTCGCCCCTGCGTTTTTTAGACCAAATGGCATCACCTTATAGTAGTATAGGCCAAAATCGGTAATGAAACTTGTGTCTTCCTGGTCTGGACCGTACATCATGATTTGATTATAGACGGAATATGCATCCATGAAAGATAGCAATTCGTGACCGGCAGTAGAATCCACCAATTGGTTGATTTTGGGAAGAGGGAAACTATCTTTCGGACAAGCTTTATTCAGGTTTGAATAATCTACGCAAACCCGCCATTTACCGTTTGACTTCTTCACAAGAAACGGGTTGGACACCCATTTTGGATAGGTAGATTCTCTAGTGAAACCATTCTCCATTAACCTGTCAACTTCTTCTTTTAAGGCGAGTGACCTCTCCGGTCCCTGGGTTCTCCTTTTTTGTTTGACAACTGGAATGCATGGGTTAATGTTTAGCTTATGGACTACAATGTCCGGAGATATGCCTCACATGTCGGAATGATTCCATGCGAACACATCTAAGTTGGCTCTCAAAAAGGCAATCAATTGATTTTTCAATTCGGGGCTTAGCCGAGATCCTATATTCAACACATGGTTTGGGTCCTTCGGATTTACAGCTACAGGAATTGTATCTTCGGCCGAGGTCGCCCTTTCGTCCTCTGCACTGGCTTCTTTAGAATCGATCTCCTTTTGCTCTCCACTATGTTCGCCCGTGCACATACCCTTTTTTAGTTTCTATATAGGGGGGTTTTTGAATGTGGGGAAGAGCCTCCACATCCTTTCCTGAGTCTTTATTCTTAGCCTCTCTCAGTTCTGTCACATAACGGTCCCTTGCAGCGATTTGGTCGCCCTTAATTACACCAATTCCCTTTACGGTTAGAAACTTCATGGTCAAGCACCATGGAGCTAATGCAACCTTGAAACCTGAAAGAGTCGGTCTCCCAAGGAATGCGTTATAAGATGAAAACTCATCTAAAAGGTTTGTACCATGGAAACCCTACGTTCCCCATCTATCAATTCCACAGGTAAATTTATCATTCTGATGGGTTGCGTAGGTTGACCTGTAAAACCGTGGATCTTATTTGGGTACGTGCGCATCTTTTCCATAGGGAGATTCATCTTTTGGAAAGTATTTATAAAAATCACATTGACTGATGCCCCCATGTCAACTAGGACCCTTTTTACCACCGCAGGTCCGAGACCAATTGTGATCACCATGGCATCGACGGTTGATGTAATTATGCCTTTCGCATCTTTACCTTTGAATATCACATCCTCGGTCGAAGTTTTGAGCGTTTTCATCCGAAGCTCGTTGTTCAAGATCATGCATCCTTCCTTTTTCATGACACCCCTCAATTCATTAGCGTATTTTTCCATCTCTGCCCAACTGCTCCTGGCCGGGCGGGGACCTCCAAATATCACATTGATTATCGGCCTCGAATCGGCTGGCATTTGGGCTTCCGTACTCGAGTCGGGCTGGCTGGCCGCATTGTCATGTCCTTGCATAGCTGGAGTATTTTGAGGATGTTTCACGTACTGCTGGAGTCAGTTCTTCTTGATGAGTTCTTCAATTAAACTCCTCAGGTGTCGGCATTCGTTGCTGCTGTGTCACGGTTGGCCATGAAGCCGATAGAATTTTCTAGAATTCGCCTACTGCTCAGTTATCTTCTGCGGCTTCATTTGAGGGAAAATGCCCAAGTCCTTTGTGGCTTGGTAAATTCTTTCCGGGGTTTCGTTTAGGAGGGTTAGCTCGGACGGTTTGTACAACCGTGTTTTCTTATAGGCCTTGCTATTCCTCCCGTCATTTCCCCTTTTTTGTCCTACATCACTCTTATGCTCAGCCCTAGACTCATTGCCTTTTCCTTCTCTGGCAGTGTTACTTTCTATAGTCTTCTGGACACTTGAGGCTTCATCTTCCATACTCATATATTCCTCAGCTTTTTTGTAAAATTTCTTCAAAGTTTTTGGTTTCTTCATCTTGAGCCACATTCCAAATTCTGACTTCTTATAGATATCTCCTTTCAGGGCTACCAATAAGTACCAAGGCTCTGGTTTTATAACCTCCGCTGCTGCAGCATGGAAGCGCGTAAGGAAACCTCTGATGGTTTCCCCATGCTACTGTTCCATTTCGCCTAATGACATTACATCCCTTACCTTGGTGGTTTGCAGTCGGAATTGATCTTGAAATCTCCTTGCCAGGTCAGCAAATTGGTCAATACATTTAGGTGGAAGTTTGGTGAACCATACTGAGGACACGCATTTCAAACACACGAGAATGTATAGGCACTTGATTTCATCAATGGCCCTAGCTCCATTAATGTGCTGGTCGTACTTGAACAGAAAAATGGTTGGTCCTCCAACTCCGTTATAAGGTGTTACTATTGGGGGTACAAATTTCTTCGGGAATTTCGCTTGATGGATTTCTTCCACGAACGAATTTTTGCTGGAGGGAAAATTCCCATTCTTTCTCTTCATCTTCCCGGGTCGCCTTCTCCTTCATTATTCGCTGTATCATGTCTGTGATGCATCTCTCGTCACCAACCTGCTCATCGGGATTAGCATTGACATTTTTATCGGTGTGACCACGGTTTGAGCTTCGGCGCCTTGCATCCATTTTGAAGGATGTTACATTAGTGGGACTTGTGACAGTTCGAGTCGCATGTTCTTCTTTGCGCCATGGAGATCTGGCCTTAGGATCCTCAACGCCGGCCTCTCCCCTGTCTTCCACTGGGCTGTGAGGTCGTCCAGGGTCTGAGGCTGACGAGTCCTCTTTTTTACCAGTATTAACTATAGTGTTTGGCTATAACAAATTGTCCTGAACATTGGTTAGAACATCAAACCTTTCCATTATCATTTTTGCTGTATTATACATTTTTTTGTTCAGGCCAGTTACAACCACATCCAATTCATCCTGCGTTATAGATGGCTTGGGGGTACCCCCTGCCCCTTGATTCAAGATTTGAGGTGTAGCTTCATCAGAATTTTCACCCTCACAGATCATAGTAACTTTGGTAGATTTGCTGCCTTTCTTCGATCTAACCATGGTTTCAAAAGAGAAAGCACTTTTTGGGATTTTTCTTTTGTGGAACTACGAAAGGGAATTATGAACACGGCCCCACGGTGGGTGCCAAAATGTTTGCACCAAAAATGGTCTAACCACCCAAGGTACTAAATTATAATTCACCAAATTGGTAAGAAATAAATGGAACCGTGGTTAATCAGCAATTAAAAATGAAAAATGCCAGAAAAGTAAAGTAGAGTCGAGATTTAGAGCGGTTCAGCCGTTAACTAGGCCTACGTCCACTGTGAAGGTGGGTTTTAATCTTATAACGAGGATTACAAAATACATCAATTCTCTCTTTTCATACATCTTTGCACTCACTCAATATACCCTTGTTTATATACTTCAATCTTGGGATTATACAAGAGAATGGTAAAATTTGAGGAGAAAGAGAGTGGATGGATGATTGAGTAAGGGAATGAAGTCGTCTTCCATGGTCAAGAGATTGCTCTTGACCCCATGGCTGAATTGGTGGTTGATGATAGAATTTGGCAGCACTTCGTGGTCTCCAAGATCTGATCCCCTTTATATTGATAATCATGGTGTATTTATAGGTGAGCTCCCCTTGGGAAATGACCTGAAATCTATTGATGCCAGCTGTGGATCGCTCATTTGATTAATTATAACCATGCCATTGGCTAGCTGTAGCCAGCTATGCGTGGTTGCATTTAGTTACCACGTACGAGCGATTCAATGGTGCGAGCGTCTTGAGTAGTTGTGTGAGTCCCTAGGAGCAGGCGTCCTTGTGAGATTGGTTGCTTTGAGACATCTTATAAGAGCATAACGTGGGACTGGAATTAATTCTACTTTGTTCCTTGCGCAACCGACCTTCTTGGTTCCAGGGTGCTCGACCTTTTGCCGCCCTTGTGCGACGTTGTTTGTTCCTATGGCTGTGCCATTCGGTCGCTCCCGTTTATGTTGAATGGGCGATTTTCTTCGCTTTTTTTTGAGCAGCTTACAGGATATACGACCTTGATCATTATTGGGCGGCACTTCTCGTAGAGTATCGTTCCGTTATCTTTAGCCGTACTGTCTGTCCTGACTTGCCTTGGTTTGATATTTAGGTCCTGCTCCGTGCGGTCGCATCCTGTTTGGTAGTGAGTCATTTAAGCGCCTCAGATAACATTATGCTCAACTGACTCTGATGGTTCCCGTCCTGCATCCTCTGCTCAATGTGCATGCGGATTTTTTTGAGGGATTAACATCAGCCTAAGTGTATGGCCGGTCGACACAATGCGAGCCAGGCACAAAACCGTGCCTAGCCAATGTCGAGCCTGCTACTGCTATCTTCAGGAGTCTTATTTGCCGACGTGTTACTGATGTGTCTTCTAAGGTTGAGATTAAAAACCTAAAATCCTAAGGCCTAAAATATCTTTCCAAACCTATAATAGACTGCTACTCTTCACTTTTCCCCCACACCTCTTCTTCATTTTCATGGTCTCTACTCCATTATGCTCTAAAATGAATTAAAATTAAGGAACGAGTCAGAGTGCTATCAAATGATAAATCTAAAAGGATATTCTTGTTCTTTTTTTCCATGCCCTTTTTCTAGATCTACAACATCTCTCTGTGAGTTTTGAGTGATTATTAGATCAACTAAATTTATGAGAAGGATTTGACAGTAAAATAGTTTGGATCTACAAGTTTTACATTTACAGTAATTATAAGTTTGTTTCTACAAGTTATTATGCAACCTATTTATTGTCTATTGTTTTTCCCTTTTAAGTTGTTTAATTATTGCAAGTAATTCTTATTCTTTATCTTCTATTTTGTTCTGATTTTATTTTCAGTCTTGCAATCCCTATTTTATTCAATTGTTTATTTTCTAAGTCTAGGCCTTAAGAGTAGTCTAGAACAATTTCTCTTTTTTATTTATTTTTGCGTTGGGACTAGTCCAACCAGAGCCTAGGCCTATCATTTAAATTGTGTAAAAATGGGATTATTATTGAAAGAACGACAAAAGGTGGACTCTGGGCATGTTGAGAATTGGTGAATATTACATTCAAATTATGGACTGTAAATTGGGATAAATTATAATCACAGAATATTAAAATTTATGAATTGGAATAAGTTATACTTAATCGGTCACTAAGTAATATATGATTAGAAAACATGTGAATCAGGATAAAATACACTTAATTAAACATTTAGTGACATGTAATTGTGAAACATGTAAATAGTGATAGATTGGACTTAATTGGATATTAAGTGACATAGGGAAGGGTTGCATAAAAAGGTTACGTTTAATTAATTTTTTTAGTTACAACCTAGTAATATAACACAGTTATATTGGGATTATTAATGAACTTAAACTCGTTAAGTTAAAATTGTGTGATTAATTAGCTAAGGGTTTCATTCCAGTGAGATATAAGGTGCTCGCAAAAATCATAGTTATAAGTTGGGGACCGAGTCTAGGGGTGACTTGTGTCAAGTAAATTTTTGTGTGGGAACCCATATCAGCGGTATCCCTTTGTTATCGCAGAGTTTCTCACTAGATAAAGGTTAGGGTACACTTTACTGAATTGGATAATAATAGGTTCAAAACGAGGTGGGTATGAGCGAGTTCTAGCGGAACCATGAGCGTGCATTGTTCCGAATGGGGAAGATAAGATGTTGTAATGCCTGTGATTAATGCCCTATCTTTTTAGTGGATGGGTTCGGGACTGATAACCTAGAATTCTGTAGCCAACACGGGATATTCGTATCTAGGTAAAAGAAGTCGATCGATGGGTAGAAATTAGGTAAAGCCTAATTATGATATTTTGGTAGTTGGCGCAGCAATTTCCGATATAAATGAGATGTCTATCTTATTTTTCTACTTTACAATACTTTCATGTCCCTTATTATGCATCTATTTATTACTTCCTTACCTTATGCTCATGCTAAAATTTACAAGAGCTCGCTAGACTTATGTCTGACCTAGTTTCTCTCTCTCTCTCTCTCTCTTCCTTCCCCCTAGGTTCTCAGGGTAAAGGGACACACTAGTGATTTTGATCTTTTGACTCAGCTTGGATTCAGACTATTTCTTGCTTCATGTATTATTTCAATACTTGCATTATGACTATTGTAATGACTCATGAGGAAGACAACTTTCGTGGTTTTACTATTGTACACTGATATTTTTTCATAAGACAATTTGTTGTTTTTTGATGATGATTTTATGGTATTTTGAATTGTAATGAATGTTGTGACTGGATTGATTTAATAACAAATGTTAAAAAAAAGTCTCTATTGTATTTTACATTTCTGCCTTATGAGTTTTAGTCTTTGTGTTGTTACTTTATACCTTATTGCTTTATAAAACTTAACGCATCCTCATATGGATGACGTTAAGGGATGTGGAGTGTCACATTTGGTATCAGAGCCTAAGGTTACAAGATTAGAGAAAAGTTTTTAAAAAGGTATTCTCTAGTAAAACCTATTTTTGAAAAAAAATCCTCTCAATTCAATTACAATATACCTTTGATCCCTTTTTAGATCCTTGCCGCTTCTCTTTTCAGCGTGTCTGGGGCTCCCAATTTCCCACAGTGCATTCCCATTCCGACATAGGTCCGTAGATATGTAAAAGCTACGGCGCCTACTGAAATGCAAGGTAATGTCCTACCCGCAGCTGCAGCCATGGTATTTCCACCTAATCCAATAGTAAACTTCTATAAGCTCTGCATGGATTTTTGTGCGATGAGCGGCAAGCCATTTATTTGAATGGATAGTTATGTTAAGGCTTGCAATTGGCTTAGAGAGACGGATCGTGTGTTTGGATTGTTGGAGCTACATGACAAGAGGAGGATTCGATTGGCCCTTTGGCAACCGAAAGGGGAAGCATCGTATTGGTGGGAGGTAGCTCAGGCAGAGCGAACTGTGGGAACATGGGGTGAGTTCAAGGATGGATTCAAGATGAATTTCTTATCACAGACCGAGGAAGTAATGCAGATGAAAAAGTTCTTGAGTCTGAAGCAAGGAAGTATGTCAGTAAAAGAGTATGTGAACAACTATAATGAATTGGCAAGGTTTGGCTTGGATCTAGTTAATACTGCACATAAGAAAGCTTTTAGATTTGCGAGAGGGCTGAACCAACCTTTTCAAAGACTAGCGATGACACATACCCCTATGAGAGCTACATTTGAGAGGCTAGTGGATATGCATCTGATGCATGAAGTTTGAAAAGTGAGCAATCAAGAGGATAAGGTTGAGGAAGCTAAGCTCAATACTAGAAATAAAAAGTTGTGGCCTATGAAGGGTGCAGTAAAGAAGGGAGAGAAACCTAAAAAGGCATAAATAAAGAAGGAAGGTAAGTGTCATGACTGTGGAATGATGGGACACTTTGTCAAAGTCTGTAGGAAGACTAAAAATGCTTGTTTTTTGTGTGGACATATGGGACATTACAACAAGCAATGCCCTTAGAAGCAGGGTCAGGGGAAGGATCATCCGGAGCACAGGTTCATGCGCTTAAAGCGACTCAAACTGGTGGTAGCGGTCAGGAAAGGGGTAGGAAAGTCATAATAGAAGGTTTGATTTCTCTTTTTGACTCTCCTATTAGGACTTTTTTCAATTCCAGTGCTTCTCATTCTTTCATATCCAGTTCTGATGTTGATAGTCTACACCTATATACTTCTATAGTCTTTGGTCCAGTAGTTGCCACAAACCACATAAGAGGTACGGCTCACCAATTTATGATGTGTAGGGGTTTGAGGATTTCTATTCTTGGCATCGAATTTGAGTATGACAAGTATGTACTAGGTTTTATGGTTATGGGCTTATTTTAGGGGATGGATTGGCTGGCCATGTATGGCGTCATCCTTGATTGTGAGAGGAGAGTTATTAGGCTTTTGACATACCACGGTAGGACTCTCGAGAATTCTTACGACCCGCAAGGGCCATTTATGCTCAGTTTCTTAGAATTCCTAGATGCTTCTGTTGACGATCTCAGTTTGGTACTCATTGTTAGAGACATTTCAGACTTATTCAAGGAGGTGAGAGGATTGCCTCCCAGGTGTGAGATATATTTCTGAATATACATGGTGGAAAATTCTAAAAATGTCACTTTATCAGTGCGCCTCATGGATCCAAGAGAGAGGAGGGAGCTCAGTAAGCAAGTGGGTGAGTTGTTCAGGAAGAGATTTATTAGATGGGGAATTTCCGAGTGGGGAGCACTAGTTGTCTTTACGACCAAAGCAGACGGCTCCCTCCATGCATGTGTGGACTACAGGGAGTTAAATAAACTCACTGAGAAGAATAGGCACCCACTTCCATGAATATATGACTTGTTTGACCACCTAGTGGGCACTTCAGTTTTCTCGCAGTTGGATTTAGCCGCAGGTTTCCATCAGCGTAGGTAGCAGATGAAAACATAGACAATAATACTTGTAGGACTCCCTGTGGATTATTTGCTTGGTCGATTATGCCTTTTGGGCAAACCAATGCACCGGCGTACTTTTTGGATTTGATGAGTTGGGTATTTAGGGAGTATCTGAACAAGTTTGTGGTGGCATTTGTCAATGATGTCTTGGTTTTCTCACGAAGTGACGAAGAGCATGCTATGCACTTAGGAGAGGTTCTTCGTACTCTCCAAGTGCATCAGCTGAAGGCGAAGTTCTCTAATTGCCAGTTATGGCGGAAGAAAGTAAGGTTCTTGGGGAATGCTGTCACTAGAGATTGGACAGCTGTAGACCCCACTAAGGTAGCTGCAGTTCAGGATGGGAAAGCCCCAAATGCGATAGAGGTTAGAAGTTTCTTAGGATTGGCGGAAAATTACAGGAAGTTCATTAAGGATTTTGTGCGGATCTCGTCTCTGTATAAATGTCTGACAAAAAAGAACCTGGTTTTTGTTTGGGATGTAGATTTTGAAGACGCATTCTTGAGATTGAAGAAGGCTCTTACATCAGCTGAAGTTTTGACTCTTCCTAATGGTACCAAGATGTTTACAATTTATACAGATGCTTGCAGCATGGGTTTAGGAGCAGTTTTACACCCATATTATTGGCATTGTTGGAGGTGCGACCTAGTATTTTAGAGCGCATAGGAGCCAGTCAGCGCGAGGATCAGTAGTTAGTGGACATTATGGACTGACTCAGTAAAGAATAGACCTCTAGTCGCCTTGGTAGGTATTCTATGGACAAGAGAGGTGGTTACGTCGAGATGGGAGAATGTGTGTTCCTAGAGTTGATGATTTGTTAAGATCGATTTTAGAGGAGGCTCGTCACTCTCGGATGACTATCCATCCGGGTAGTGATAAGATGTACAAAGACATGAGGAGGATTTTTCATTGGACTGGAATGAATAAGGACGTGGCAGAGAATGTAGCCTATGTTAGGTATGAGAATCACATATCTTAAGGCTAAACTAACACTAGAGTGGGGTAAATCGTGGTTTAAAGAGTATGAAAAACTTAAACAATTAATGATTACTCAAACAACTATATGAATCACAGAATGAATATCACAATAGAAACAATTACACATGCATATTCAAATAAAAATAAAATCCAGAAAAGGAAAGATCACACTGGATTTTATACTGGTTAGGACTACTCCTACGTCCAGTCCCACGCAACGCTAGATTGCAAAGTTTTATTAATACTAGTATCAAATTTACAACACTCTTGATTTCACGGCTATGAGGTAAACACCGATTCCACACCCTTGATTTCACGGCTACAAGATTCACACCGATTCAATATCCTTGATTTCACGACTACAAAATTCACACTACTCCCTTCCCTTAATTTACAGGCTTCAAGGAACACGTCATTTCCTTAACAATTACAAACAACCCTATAACTCTTGAATAACACTTCCAAACAGAGAGTATTTGATAGAGATTGGGAATAGAAAGAGGATGATATAATTTGGATTGAAATCGGCAGAGTATAAGTTTAAAAATAAAATTTTTAAAGTAGAATAACAGTGGTAAGAGATATAATGGAGTGGCTGAAGATAAGATAATTGAAATTTCAAAAATGACCCCGTTATATAGAGTTCCAAATGTTGCAACAGTTCTGAAACGTTTTAAAATATGAAAAGACACTTCCTTTGAAATTTGAAAATGTGACAACTATATGTCGACATGTATAAAATGATGTGTCGACATATACTTGTTATTTTGAATTTTTAAATCATTTTTCAAGTGTTTAAACGAATATATTTCTGGAAATTCCTAAATCAAAACTAGTTGTTTAAAATATAATTTCTTAAGTATAAAAACATATTAAACATATGATATAAACTATATCATAATTATAAACATATATATAATATAATTATAAAACTTTATAATATATATAAACTATATAATAAACATATATATTTGAAAACATAAGTAAAAACCTTTAATAATTCGAAATCATTTAGAATGGGGTTTGAAATAGTTTTGAATTCAATTTGAAAATAATTTGAGATAATTTGAAATCAGATTTTGAAAGTGCTAACCGGAGTTTTACATACTAACTAGACTCTATTACTTTGATAATCTTGAACTCTTGAAATCTTGATATCTTAAAACTTATGAGTCTGGAATCTCCTTTGAAATCATGAATCTATAAAACTCTTAACTGTACAGTCTTCAGTATTTACTTCCTGCATATAAATCTTGTATACACAAACACACATATATATATTATGGATAAATATATTAGTATATATTTTATAATCAATAATGTTAACAAGGTTGTTATCATCAAAATTCCATTCTCCAACAATCTCCCCTTTTTTATCTCCAACAATTACAAACAACCCTAGAACTCTTGAATAACACTTCTAAACGGAGAGTAGCTGATAGAGATTGAGAACAGAAAGAGAATGATATAATTTGTATTGAAATCGGTAGATTGTAAGTGTAGAAATCAAAATTTTATAGTATAATAATGGTGGTAAGAGATAGGTTGAAGAAGGAGAAGATTAGGTAATTAAAATTTCGAAAATGATCCTTTTACATGAAGTTCCAAAGGTTGCAACCATTCTGAAACGTTTCAAAATATGAAAAGACACTTCCTTTGAAATTTGAAAATATGACGGTTATATGTCGACATGTAGGAAATGGTATGTCGACATATACTTGTTATTTTGAATTTTTAAATCATTTTTCAAGTGTTTAAACCAATATATATATATATATATATATATATATATATATATATATATTGAAAATTCCTGAATCAAAACTAGCTGCTTAAAATATAATTTCTTAAGTACATAAACATATGATATAAAACTATTTCAATGTATTATGTTTAGAATTTTATATTCTTTTTAAACGGACCTTCAATATTTTCAAAAAAAAATAAAAAAAGGAAGCACCCTATTAAAATTATTTAAATTCATATTTCTTAGAAAATTATTTTGAATACTTATTTTTGATTACTACCTATCATGAATATATATATATATATATTAAAACTTTTATCATTACTATCCTTTCAATCTCTTTCATTAGTATTATTAACCTAAGTCTAGAAGTTAATGTATATTACCTTCATTTGATTTAAATAAATTATAGTATATGCATAATGGTTGGATATTACTTTAAATATCTTTTACAGAAATACATATCATCATCAAACCATTCTACATATTATTATCATAATTTCATATCATACCTCATTTATTACAACACATGTCAAAATAAAATCATTCACATCACAAGTTGCATATCATTCAATATATCATCTCATATTACTTTGCATATGACATTTAGTTCATACTGGATTATAACCAACATACTGCACACACTGCATTACATGTTAACTTTTAACTCCATACATAACAGGTATACTGTATGAGGAGTTTTTTTTATCTAATTAGAAATATATAGGATTATTAATAAAATACATAACATATTTACTTTGACATGTTTGACTTGTTTGGCTTGATTGAATCGATTGACTTTATTCATTTATTTGACTTGATTGGTTTATTTGACTAGATTGACTTGTTTGAATTGTTTTACTTAATTGACTTGTTTGATTTGTTTGACTTGAATAACTTGATTGACTCGTTTGACATGGTTGAATTTCATTAATGGTTGATAAGTTGTTAGGAATATACTTATGCATTTGTGGTTGATAGGAGTTTTATAGATTTTTAGGACAAATAGAAGTTACAAGAAATGTTAGGCTTTATGTTTGAATTTATTTTAATTGATGTTTTGTGACAACAAAACTTAAATTGGTTTATTGTTTGGATTAAATTGCTTAAATACTGACAAATCATTACTTGACTTATATTAATTTAAGTTATATCGTCGTTTTAAGGAAATTTTATATACCAGAATTATTTCTTAATCTAGATTAAAGTCTTACGATAGTTTTAAAGGTATTAGAGTTTAGGCTAGGTTTAGTCTTGTGTTTGTTTAAGGGGGAGTTATAAGAAAAATATAGATTTAGGGAGAGCCATTGATTTAGGGGGAGTTAAATATAGAATTAGTCATAAAATATTATACCAAGTTTAGAAAGATATATTTTTTGTTGATGACAAAAGGGAAAAAATTATAAAATAGGTATAGTTTTAGGGGTAGTTAGAAGGAATTCATGCTGAAAGGGGGAGTAATCGAAGAATCAGATTAACAAGTAATTTCAGATATAAATATCTTATAAACCAAGGTTGTTATTATCAAAATTCCATTCTCCAATAGCCCATGCATGACTTGCTAGCAACTGAAGACTGAGCAAAGGAAACCTGGTTGACTACTCCAGCCTCCAGATATACCACAATAGAAGTGGGAGAGTGTCTCTATGGATTTTATAGATGGGTTGCTCAGATCGAGGAGAGGCAATGCTAGTATTTGGGTTATTATTGACAGATTGACTAAGAGCGTTCACTTTATCCCAGTCAGGAGCAAGAGGACCACAACATGGTTGGCACCGGTATATCTTAGAGAGATTGTCTGACTACATGGAGTACCCTCTAGTAATATTACTGACCGAGTGTTAACCCCGTTCTTAGAACGCGGTTCAAAACTGAGAAGTATTTACGAGTGACGACACACTGCACAGCTGACTCAAGTCGTTTCTACAGAATGGATTCCATGACTCATCCACATGACATGATCAATGTCGTACCATTAAAAACCATGCAAGGCGTGTGTTCAAACCATACGAATGACATGTTTCCAAGTCATTGAATAAAAGATGCCAATCCGTTACAACTACTTAAGAAAAGGCCGACATGTTAAAGGGGCATGTCGTTCGCTTCATACTGCTGACGCTTCGTGTCGCTCGTGAAGCCATGCTGCAACAACAACACGCATGAGTCATTCCGTATGTCATATATGAAGCATAAAGCCACTCAAGTTATGGCGTATGATGTATTAGCCCCATGCCGTTCAAAGGCAAGATGTTATGGACCTAGAAACGACATAAAACATGTCGCTATGTGTATGTTAAAGGGGCATAAGGTTCATCTTGTCGTTCCCACATATGTTAATTAAATCATGCCGCAAATGTAAATGAGAAAAATGAATCATGTCACTTTTCGTGGGTAGCATGTCGAAACATTCCTGGAGCCAGCTGTAAGGCACCACATGCTAGCAGAAAGTAGGCCTTTCCATTCCATGAACCAAGTCATTCAGGCAATTTAATAAATGTCGTGCTTCATGCCACATGCCCCTCTCAAGTTGCTGATATTCATGCCGTACGAAGTAAGCCGCATGACGTAGGGATGTTTATTTCATTAATCACCATGTCGTTGGAGAGATGAATCCATGTCGCAAAATATAAAACAGGTAATCATGTCGTCCACTCTGAATAAAATCATGTCGTTGGATTAGAGAAAGTGAAGTCACTTTCTCCATGTCGTTTAAAAGATAGATTCAGGTCGCATGGCTCATTACTGTTAAGCCATGTCGTGAGATACCTGAGCACACCGCATGTCGTTATCAAGTAACACAACAGGTTGTTGCTTCATAAGGTCATGCTACGTGAGGTTCGTTCATCAAATCGGTAGAACGAGCCAAAATGTCAGGACCAACGTGAAAATAGTTTGGATTGTATAAATAACGTGAGGGCACGTGGCATGTTTCGAGCGAGATTGTTTATAAGGAGAAGGCATGAATATTAAAGTCATTAATTCCATGTCGTTAAAGGGAAACATCATAATCAGCGTGTCGCAAGCCATTTATTTTATACCGCAACTACTTATAGCATTGAGGAGGTTCGGAAAATGAAGTCATGTCGAAGTAAGGTCATGGCGGGTTGAGTCATGGCGTTTTTCTGAATAATTACATAATTGCCACCCGGGCTAAAATCACCTATAAATACCCCTCATAATTCATTTGGGAGGGGGACCGAAAATTCATTCTTAGGAGGAGATTCCACCAAATTCAATGCTCATTTATAACTTCTCTAATGTCTTCCATGGATTCAACAACACTTTTCTAACTTCATGAAGATCAAATCCAAATCAATGATCATTAGAGCTCTCCACAATTGAATCTAAACTCCTTCAATCTCATTCAAGCTACACAATGAATCTCTCAAGCATCATTCAAACAATCTCTTCTCCTCTCAAAAGCCAAAATCGAATGCTAATTCATTATGAAACCTATGAAGATCACGGAAAAGGATCAAAGCACACAAGTGGTTGAAGATTCATCACAAAGCTAAAAGATCTCTTCATTTTCTGCACCAAATTCAAGTGTAATTAGATCATAAGGAAGTTTAAAAGAGAGAAATGATTGTAATGAGGGAAAATTCATATGTTGTACGCTTGAATATCATAATAAGAATGGATTGAAAGTGGACGCAGATTCATATAGAATCAAACCACTATAAAAATTCCTTTGTGTTCTTACTTGCTTTTATTCGTTTATCTTGCGGTTTCGCGGTTCCATATTCTTACCAAATATGTGAAGTGTAGCTTTTACACCTTTGGTGTTTGATCCCAGATTTGGAGCAAACATTTGGCGCCCATCGTAGGGCCGCGTTCGCATCTCCTACCTTCTCTCGCACTTTTACGAGGTTAAGAGACTCGCATTGACGTTCTTAAATGCATCCTTCTCCGAAATTATGGTCAAATCTAAGAAGACCACTAGCAAAACCGTGGTAGAAGCCGATGATGTTGCTAACGAAGAGACACCACTTATTAACCGTTTCGATGTTGGTGAAAACTCGGAAAGCGGAGCTGGCGTGACCAGAAATGAATTAAAAGTCGCTATTGCCAACGTCAACAACCGAGTGGATGCCTCTACTAAAATGATGATGGAGAAACTTGATGCCATCCTTAATGCTCGATCAGATCCAGCCCCTCCAAAAGTGCATGTGGATCTCGAGGAAAATGACAAATCGCCCGCTTCCGATCATAACCGCAACAACAATATGGAAGACGATTATGATTGGGCAAGTGACAGGGACAAAGCTAACATCGAGGATTTTAGGTCAAAAGCTAAGGACCATTCCAAAGCGAGTGCTCGAAAAGCCTCCAATCCTATCACGGGGGCACCTCTTCGTCGAGAAGGCAAAGGGCCAAAACTCGCTAATCAAGGTTGAATGCCTAGACGAACATTTGGTAAAGTGCTCAGCTTCACAGAGCACCATAGCACCGAAGAATACATTTCAGACATGATAGAACGAGCCATGAAAAAAAATCAAGCTAGCAAGGACAACGAAAGAGAATGGGACTTCTCTCCCGATAGGACTCCATTCACCAAAAGAATCCTTGGAGAATAATGTCTGAAGAAGTTCAATCCTCCGACTCTGCCTCCGTACAATGGTCCCGTTGATCCGAACTACTTTCTATTCAAATACGAATGGCATATGAGTGCAGCTAAGGCAACCGATGAGATGTAATGCACATACTTTCCTCTCTACTTAGAAGGTGCCGCAACACTATGGTTCATAAAGCTGCCGCCCAACTCTATCGATCGATTTTATGACCTCACCAAAAAGTTCAAGGAGCAGTTCCACCTGTACGCTACTAAAACGAAGGATGTTATAACACTTTCAGCAATGAAACGGAATCCAGGGGAAACTGTCAAAGCCTTCCTCAGTTGATTTAATGTTTCCTTTTCTAAAGTGAGGAATCCAGAGCCACGCATAATTCTCATGGCTTTACTCGACGCCATAGACAAAGCGAATTTGGAAGATGGATAAAGATGAAGGAACCAACTACGCTTGACAAGTTCTATAAGAAAGCAGAGGAGTACATGTGAGTGGACGATAATCCTATACCTCTTCAGGTCATCGGTGATAATCAACTTCTTGAAGCTCCCAAATGTGCTGCTACTTAGTGTGATCAAAAGAATACTCAGGGGAAGAAGCGAGTAAATGACAGAAATGACAACAAAGCTAATAAAAAGTTTTGCCTTCTTGACTCATCTGAACTAACTCCTCTGAATAACACTCCCGAGAACATCTACCTTGCCACAAAAAACTCAAAAAATTACCCAGAGCCTCGGCTAATTAAAATGAATGACCATCTGACTAAATCCGGGAAGTTCTGTCGGTATCATAATCAGCCAGGCCATAGCACCAACGAATGCAGGCATCTGAAATCATTAATTGAAGAATTAATTAGGAAGAACCGTCTACAACAATTTGTGAAGATCTCCCAAGATGCGAATACTTCTACAGTTCCCCAGAGGCAAGGGGCATCAAATGATCAGTCCGGTCCAAACAACGTGGCTTCTGCTCAAATCACTCCAAGGCTGATAATCAACCGATGAACGTTGATCATGATCTAATACCTGAAACTCAGAATAAGCGATCACTATCGCCTCTTTGCATTAGTCCTTGCTATGTTTTACTTTCTCGTAAAAAGTCTATAATGGTTTACATGCATTGTACAGAACAAGAGTACTACGAATGAAATGTGGCTTGCTTGTGTAAATCTCTGACTTGCAAAATATATATGAAAAATTTGCTAAAAGACGATTTTCTCATTGCAGGCTATTCCATAGGCATTTGCTCCCTCAGGGTCCGACGAAATGAGGCAACTCTGATAATACCAACTCGATGGTTGATCAAGGAAGTCCCAACGAATCAAACGACGAATAGAGAAACAAGCTGTCACGGATCCAAAACCTCATCCCCCAAAGGTTGCGGGAATATGTAGGCGCGAAACGAAGCGCGGGAGCTTGGTAAAGCAAGACGAAGCATGGGAGTTCGTAAGCACGGAGCTATGCAGCCTAAACCCCATGGTTCGCGGGAATCCGTAGGCGCAAAACGAAGCGCGGGAGCTTGCTAAAGCAAGACGAAGCATGGGAGTTCGTAAGCGCAGAGCGATGCAGCCTAAATCTGATGGTTCGCGGGAGTTCGTAGGCGCGAAACGAAGCGCGGGAGCTTGCTAAAGCAAGACGAAGCACGGGAGTTCGTAAGCGCGGAGCGATGCAGCCTAAACCCGATGGTTCACGGGAATCCGTAGGCGCGAAACGAAGCGCGGGAGCTTGCCAAAGCAAGACGAAGCATGGGAGTTCGTAAGCGCGGAGCGATGCAGCCTAAATCCGATGGTTCGCGGGAATCCGTAGTCACGAAACGAAGCGCGGGAGCTTGCTAAAGCAAGACGAAGCGTGGGAGTTCGTAAGCGCAGAGCGATGCATCCTTAACCCAAACCTCGCGGGAATTCGCACTGCGAAACGATGCAACAACCAAAAATTCCTTTCCATAGAGAAAGCGACTTCTCCATAAGAGATATCAACAACGTTCAATAAAATCCGTCATGTCAATTCAATCACAAGAAAAAGACAAGACGTTGGATTGAAAGAACCTCACGAAAACAAGGGGCATCTGATGGAGCCTCCAACATCAAAACCGATCAGCACGACAAACTAACGTTGAGGAGTTTCGCATAATGAATGCAGACAATGGCCACCTAAACCGGGGCACAGATAATCAAAGATTCTCCAAAGAGAAGTAGAGAGTAATCACAAATACATATTTTTCAAATGAGAAATATCATAAGTTATAAGGCGGTAATGTTTGAAATCCACAGTCGGCATAGTCAATTAGTCGATTTCAAACATTAACACAAATTCGAATTAGAATATCATATTTGTGCAGACAGTATTCGATGAGTTATAAACCGTTGAATAAACTAAATCTGTGCAGACACTATATTCAATTCAAAATAAGATTCGCCATGATTCATTTTCTAATGTTTAGACTGACCTGTTATTGATGTAGACGATCAATAATGAAATATAAGTCCAAAAATGCACAATCGCTTGTTTTAATTATAGAACAGGTGGCGAGAAGCAATTTACACTCCGAAATAGTGTCGGGAATCAACGAGTTAAGTTAAAATTCTGACAAGTCCTTAACAGTGCAAAAATACGCTAGAATTCATGATACCAGATCAAACGATGTAACTGTGTGAACAAATCCAGATCGAATTCTGTTTTGGCAAAAATTATCAATTACAATCAAGAAGAAGTTCACCAGTTAGAATGTTTATTTTGAAGCCCGCATTTTCCACAAGCAAAAAAAATACAAGCTTCAAGGGGCAAATGTTAACCCCGTTCTTAGAACACGGTTCAAAACTGAGAAGTATTTACGAGTGACGACACACTGCACAACTGACTCAAGTCGTTTCTACAGAATGTATTCCACGACTCATCCACATGACATGATCAATGTCGTACCATTAAAAACCATGCAAGGCGTGTGTTCAAACCATACAAACAACATGTTTCCAAGTCGTTGAATAAAAGATGCCAACCTGTTACCACGACTTAAGGAAAGGCCGACATGTTAAAGGGTCATGTCGTTCACTTCATACTGCTGACGCTTCGTGTCGCTCGTGAAGCCATGCCGCAACAACCACACGCATGAGTCATTCCGTATGTCATATATGAAGCATAAAGCCACTCAAGTTATGGCGTATCACGTATCATCCCCATGCCGTTCGAAGGCAAGATGTTCTGGACCTGGAAAAGACATAAAACATGTGGCTATGTGTATATTAAAGGGACATCAAGTTCATCTTGTCGTTCCCACATATGTTAATTAAATCATGCCGCAAATGTAAATGAGAAAAATGAATCATGTCACTTTTCGTGGGTAGCATGTCGAAACATTCCTGAAGCCAGCTATAAGGCACCACGTGCTAGCAGAAAGTAGGCCTTTCCATTCCATGAACCAAGTCATTCAGGAAATTTAATAAATGTCGTGCTTCATGCCACATGCCCCTCTCAAGTTGCTGATATTCATGTCGTACGAAGTAAGCCGCATGACGTAGGGATGTTTATTTCGTTAATCACCATGTCATTGGAGAGATGAATCCATGTCGCAAAATATAAAAAGGTAATCATGTCGTCCGCTCTGAATAAAATCATGTCGTTGGATTAGAGAAATTGAAGTCACTTTCTCCATGCCGTTTAAAAGATAGATTCGGGTCGCATGGCTCATTACTGTTAAGCCATGTCATGAGATACATGAGCACACCGCATGTCGTTATCAAGTAACACAACAGGTTGTTACTTCATAAGGTCATGCTACGTGAGGTTCGTTCATCAAGTCGCTAGAATGAGTCAAAACATCAGGACCAATGTGAAAATAGTTTGGATTGTATAAATAACGTGAGGGCACGTGGCATGTTTTGAGCGAGATTGTATATAAGGAGCAGGCATGAATATTAAAATCATTGATTCCATGCCGTTAAAGGGAAACTTCATAATCAGCATGTCGCAAGCCATCTATTTTATACCGCAGCTATTTATAGCGTTGAGGAGGTTCGGAAAATGAAGTTATGTCGAAGTAAGGTCATGGCGGGTTGAGTCATGGCATTTTTCTGAATAATTACAGAATTGCCACCTGGGCTAAAATCACCTATAAATATCCCTCATAATTCATTTGGGAGGGGGACCGAAAATTCATTCTTAGGAGGAGACTCCGCCAAATTCAAAGCTCATCTATAACTTCTCTAATGGCTTCCATGGATTCAACAACACTTTTCTAACTTCATGAAGATCAAATCCAAAACAATGATCATTAGAGCTCTCCACAATTGAATCTAAACTCCTTCAATCTCATTCAAGCTACACAATGAATCTCTCAAGCATCAGTCAAACAATCTCTTCTCCTCTCAAAAGCCAAAATCGAATGCTAATTCACTATGAAACCTATGAAGATCGTGGAAAAGGATCAAAGCACCCAAGTGGTTGAAGATTCATCACAAAGCTAAAAGATCTCTTCATTTGCTTCACCAAATTTAAGTGTAATTAGATCATAAGGAAGTTTAAAAGAGTGAAATGATTGTAATGAGGGAAAAATTCATATGTTGTAAGCTTGAATATCATAATAAGAATGGATTGAAAGCGGACGTAGATTCATATAGAATCGAACCACTATAAAAATTCCTTCGTGTTCTTACTTGCTTTTATTCGTTTATCTTGCGGTTTCGCGGTTCCATATTCTTACCAAATAGGTGAAGTATAGCTTTTACACCTTTGGTGTTTAATCCCAAATTTGGAGCAAACACCGAGGTCTCATCTTTACGAATGAGTTTTGGAGGATCCTGCAGGAGGCATTAGGGACATACCTACGACTTAGTACCTCTTATCACCCTTAGTCGGATGGACAGACAGAAAGGGTTAACAGGATTATTGAGAATTTAATGAGGCTGTGTATCCTATACTTCAAAGGGACTTAGGAGGAGCAAGTTCCGTTGGTAGAGTTCGCATACAATAACAACTATTAGAAGAGTATTAATATGGCTACCTTCGGGGGACTTTATGGATGACCCTGCAAATCACTTATATATAGGTGGGAGCCTAGGACAGACTGCTACTTGGACCTATGATGGTTAGAGAGATTTCAAAGAATAAATTGTTGATTCGAAGGCTAATGAAGGCAGCTAAGGACAGGCAGAAGTCGTATACATATAGGAGAAGGACATACCTAGAGTTCGAGGTAAGAGGTATGGTCTTTGTTAAGGTGTCACCTTTGAGGAGTATAGTTCATTTTGGATTCGCAGGGAAGTTGGTTCCAAGGTTTGTAGGGTCATTCCCAATAGTAGAGAGTATAGGTCAAATGGCCTATAGAATTAGACTACCGGAGAGACAGGAGTTCATGATGTATTCCACGTTTCACACTTGAGGACGTGTCTACATGATTCTGCGGTAGTAGTGCAGCCGAATACCCTTGCCGATATTAAGGTAGGGGCAATCAGTCAGGAGGATTCCTACTCAGATACTGGGATCTAAAGTTATGAAGCTATGGAATGAGGAGATCAAGATAGTTAAGACACAGTTGGGAGAAGATAGCGACGACACGACTTGGTAACCAGAAGATGAGATTCTCGCTTCTTTTCCATTTCTTTTTGAGAGTATGCTCTAAATTCTTTTGTAAGCTTTGAATTTAAATTTATTTTTCCTATCGTTTGAATCATATTTCATAGGTAGAAGCCTATGGATGGTAGAAAATGGTTTAAAACATGTTAGTAGGACATGTTATGGTTGAATGGATTCAGGTGGATGCAAGTGTTTGCTAATTGATGCATATACACACACTAGGCACTGGATTAGGGATCGACTGAACTAAGACACTTACATATCGCATATGGATGTGTGCGTGTTTTAATTTATCTTAAATATGGATGAAAATCATTGAATCATCACTTGGATGTTGCATTTTTGTGAGTGGTTGTCACACATATATAGAATTTATAGTATCATTAGGAATCTTTTGCATATATATTGGTTATACGGCACAGACATGAATTGCATTAAAAAGGTCAATTGAATTAGTAAACCGCTTGATTTTTGCATTGGTTTAGGGACATATACACAACACCTTTGCATATGTATATACAAAACATTAGAAATTTTAAGGACAATGGAAGCTTTTGGTTGATGGTTGCATAGATGTGTGTAGATGATGATTGATAATATTCGTAACAGTCCACTGGCCTTTAAGATTTCGGGGACGAAATCCTTTAAGGAGGTGAGAATGTAACACCTCGAATTTTAATAAACAATAATTAAATAAAAAATAGTAACAAAATAAATATTAATTAAAACAATACTTAGAATTAGGTAAACAGGATTTCATTGTTGCGTCCGTTACGAAATTTTGGTTTAGATAAGCCTTTAGTTTACGTAAATTAGATGAAAAATGAATAAGTTATGATTAGTCAAAATTTGAAATTTAAATTAGAAAATTTAATATATAATCAAAAATTAATCAACGGTGTATGGGTGACCCAGCTCTTAACTGGCTTGACCCCTGTGTCTACCAATGTACATAGCGGGTCGACCTAGTGCGAGCCAGGCACAGAACCGTGCCTGGCCAATGTCAAGCATGCTACTGCAATCTTCTGGAGTCTTCTTTGCTGATGTGTTGCTAATGTGTCCTCTAAGGTTGAGATTAAAAATATAAAATCTTAATTCCTAAATATCCTTCCATACCTATAAATAGATTGCTGCTCTTCACTCTTTCCCCCACACCTCTTCTTCTTTGTTTTCTTTTCCTCCACTCCATTATACTCTAAAATGAAATGAAATTGAGGAACGAGTCAGAGTGCTGTCAAATTGTAAATCTGAAATGATATTATTTTTTTCCAAGGCCTTTTATAGATCTACAATATTTCATTGTAACTTTTATGTAATTGTTTAGATCAGCTAATTTTACAAGAAGGATATGAGAGTAAAATAGTTTGGATCTACAAGTTTTACATTTACAACAATTATAAGTTTGTTTCTACAAATTATTATGCAACCTATTTACTATCTATTATTTACCCCTTTTCGGTTGTTTGATTATTTCAAGTAATCCTTCTTCTTTATTCCCTATTCTAGTATGATTTTATTTACATTATTGTCTAGGTCTTACGAGTAGCCTAGACCAATTTCTCCTTTTTATTTATTTTTGCATTGATCCTAGGCTAACGAGATCCTGGGCATTTATCGTTTAAATTGCATAAAAATGGGAATAATATTAAAAGAATGACAAAAGGGGACTTTTGGCATGTTGAGAATTGGTGAATATTACATTCAAATTATGGACTGTAAATTGGGACAAATTCCAATCAAAAAATATTCAAATTTATGAATTGGAATAAGTTATACTTAATTAGATATTAAGTAATATATGATTAGAAAACATGTGAAATGGGATAAAATACACTTAATTAAACATTAAATGACATGTAATTGTGAAACATGTAAACAGTGATAAATTGGACTTAATTGGATATTAAGTGACATATGGAAAGTTGTATAAAAAGATTACATTTAATTAGAAATGTTAATTACAACCTAGGAATATAACACATGGTTATATTAGGCTTATTAATTAACTTATACGTCTTAAGTTATAATTGTGTGATTATTAAGCTAAGGGGTCTGTTCCAATGAGATATAAGGGCCTCGCAATATTTTTAGTTATAAATTGAGGACCAAGTCTTGGGTGATTTTGCGTCAAGTGCATTTGTGTGTGTAACCCATATTAGTCAGTATACCTTTTTTATCATGGAGTCTCTCACTAGGTAGAGGCTAGGACATGCTTTACTGAACTGGATAGTAAGAGGTTTAAAACAAGGAGGATACGGGTTGGTTATGGCGGAACCATGAGCGTCCATTGTTTCGAATGGGGAAGATAAGCCGCTGTAACTCCTGTAATATATGTTGTGTCTTTTTAGTTGAAGGGTTTGGGACTGATAACCTCGAATTCCATAGTTGGCACAAGTTATTCACATCTGGGTAAAGAAGCCGCTCGATGGGTAGAAATTAGGTAAATCCTAATTAAGATATTTTGGTAGTTGGTGCATCAATTTTGGATATGAATGAAAGGTCTATCTTATTTTTCTACTTTACCATACTTTCATGTCCATTACTATTCATCTGTTGAAATACTTCCTTATCTTATGATCATGCTAAAAATTAATAGAATAATTCAGACTTATGTCTGAACTAGTTTGTTTTCTCTCTATTCCTTTACCTCTCCCCAAGTTCTTATGGTGGAGGAATGTAACAATGACTTTTTCCTTTTGACTCAGCTTGGATTCATACTATTCTTGCTTCATGTATTTCTTCAGTACTTGCTTTATGACTATTGTAATTACTTATGAGGGAGATGAATTTTGTGGTTTTACTATTGTACTCTAATATTTGTCCATGAGACAGTTTTTTGTTTTATGATGATGATTCTATGGTATTTTGAATTACAACCAATGTTGTGACTAGATTAATTTAGTACTAAATGTTAAAAAATGTTCCCGCGGTTTTTTACATTTCTACCTTGTAAGTTTTGGTCTCTATGTTGTTACTTTATACCTTAGCGCTTCACAAAACTTAACGCATCCTCATATAGATGACGTTAAGTGATGTAGGATGTCACACAAATAGATAACACCAAACAAATATTTTGAATTAATTACTTCAAAATTAAATAACATAATCAAATCAACATTATTCGGTCATTCACATATAATCAAATACTTGCAATAATTTTGAATATAAAATAAACTCAAAAATGCTTAATAGTAAATCCAATGTCATAACATGACCTTAAATCACAATTAAACGATCAAATAACATTTCAAGATACTATATCACTATCCTAGATTTAATTCAAATAGTTAAACTCATCCAACAAATGGGAAATCATATGATAATTTAACCAAAGCAAACAACTGCAATATTCATAATCAAACAAATAATTAATATTTAATATACTCTATGTTACATTAGTTAATATGGAAAGAGGAATTTTACTCACTATCGTTCATGTTGTTACTTTCCCATTCTCATTCCGTTTGATTTTAAAAAGCATTTAAAATAAGCCAAAATACTAACTAGCACCAACCTAATTCCATAATGTATATAATGTTACTACGATTCCAATGTGATTGACCGCGTTGGATTTGGATCCCATGTGAAAGAGTTATACATTTTTAAATTATAAAATCAACCACTTAATCACTATTTAAGTTAATTACCCCTTAGGCTCCGCTTGAGAGTTTATTTTCTTCCGGTTTTATTGGTCTTACACGGCTTCATATTTCAAGTGTTACCATAGCACTTGCTTGCAAAAAAAATTCCACGTAGTTGGTCGTTGATTATAAAAACAATAAAAACTAGGGCAGTGTAATTTAAGTAGCAATTTTCAACCCACCAAATAGAAGTGTTTTAAGAGGTTATTTTTTTTCTTCCAATTATGCCCCCAATGATTAAATGTAAAATTACTTTTTTACAAAATTAAAATATAAATATAGAGTTACTTTAGTGGAAACTAAGCTATCAAGCATGCACTGGTCGGTTATAACTACACTTAATGTAAACCAATCAAAATCGGTACATATTTTCAAAACCAGTCAAAAACCGTATCTCAAAACTCCCAAGCGGAGCCATAATCAAATCTTAACTCTTCTTCCTCAAATTAAAATCTCGCCGCCACCTTTTTCTCACTAAAACCAATATCGACCCTTCCCTTCCTTATCTCCAGCTCCACACAACGCTAAACTGTTATTCGACTGTACCATCGATCTTCTAGCCTCAGGCTCCCTTAATTGTCAACACCATTTCATCTCCTCTTCACCGTAGGTAAATGCGACTACCAGTTCTCCAACCAAAAGCCTACAGGTCATGTTTTGGAAATGACCACTAAAGCTTGAAAGACCATGCCATTCAACTTCTTTCACCATAAGTAGGTCTGCCATGCTTTCAGATCGACCTCCGATTCTTCCTACCTTCATCAAGTTCGTTCCCATATGTCGATGGGTTGAAATGGATTTTCTGTACACTACACTGCACCCAAAGAGAGGCACATTCGAGTGAAGCTCTCACCAAGACAAGATCAAAGAAATTAAATTTGGAATTTTCAGCGAAGAGTTTGAATTGATTTTTGAATAGGATAAAAAGTTCTATGTATATGACTTGTATAAATATGGATAACTTGTACAAATTTAATTTTACTAACTTGAATTCCAAGTTATTCTTATCTAACCCTTGAAAACCTGAAGGTTTAAATTATCGACTTGTTAAATGTTTGTATCTAGTAATATTACTTTGTCATATATATACATTTTGATATATATTAAGCTATATTATCCAGAGGAAAAATAAGAAGAAACACTCAGCGGTATTTAGCATTGATTTGGAATACTATTTACAAGTCTATAATTTTCACATCATTACTAGAAATCAATTACGAAATACAGACATCTTTTGGAACTTTGAAAATTTAAAGTAAGGTTTTAGTAAAAGTTGGGTACAGGATTTGAATGACTTGCCAACTCAAGTTCAAGTATTAAATTTGAAATACCTGTCTCAGACTAACTCTTCTTTTCTAAGGGCAAAAAGGTAAGTTATCACCCATAACCCTAAATCAGATGCTCAACGCTTAGTCCAACACTTATTCCTTCCAAGGCCGCAACATAAACAAATAAACAGAATGAAACTTCGAAGATTGAGATCTGAATCAATATCAATTTCAGAGAATCAACAGATTTTGGATTTTTAACATCGGTATTAGCCTCTCAAATCCTCTCTCCATGGCTTCGAATTGGGGCTTCTAGGAATTGGGGCTTCTAGGAATCACGGTAGCTTCTAGGAATCACGATAAGAGGTAAAAACAATGGTATGATGATTGTTATTTTCTTCGATTTGGGATTTAGTTCATGCTTCGATTTACTTGGGCATGCTTCGATTTGGGATTTAGTTCATGTTTCCGTCGCACATATTAAATTAGGTTAGGTAATTTCTCTAGGACTATTTGATAATTATTGTACTGTTATTACAATACTGTTATTCATATTTTAAATGTTTTCTAATGAGCCAAATAACGGTTATATTATATAAAATAAGACAAAGTTTGGAAATTACAGAACATGCTAGTGATAGAATCTTATCTTTAGATCTAGCAGAACTAGTCATGTGGCCATTTGAATTAGTGAACTTTTTATATGGCGGTGGAAAGAATGAACCTGATGGCAGGTTCAAAGCATGAACCCTTTGCTTTTGTATTCCTTTTGCTATTTTTGACACAAGATTGTGTTGTTGGTAGGTTCAAAGCATGAACCTGATGGCAGGGTGATATTAGCTGAATTTGAATCACTTTTCATACTGAACACATATGTACCAAATAATGGATGGAAAGAGGAGGAGAATTCATTCGTAAGAAGAAGAAAATGGGATGAAAGAATTCTTGAATTTGTTCTTCGGATTAAGAAACCCTTAATATGGTGTGGTGACCTCAATGTAAGGTATAGTTTTTTTTTATTAGGTGCTTTATAACTGTTGGTAAAATATTGTTGGTTTGTTTTCTCAGACATTGCTATGGTAAACTTCTTTATTAGATTATATATGCATCTACCATTTACAGAAGGCATTGAATGAATAGAGTTGCACAGTATTGTTTTGAAGGTCTGAAAATATCCTTATTAGGATCTTGGTGAAGGATGCATATGAGTGTTAGCTGTGAAATATTGAGTGCATACAACATTTACGCATCATCATAGGATAGTTGAGTTGGCTAACTCAAAGCATAGGTTAGTTGGAAGAAGAGATGATATATTCATCATAGGTGATGCCATATTTCCATGTGGAGCAGAGGGGTAGAAACATTCAATATAGAAATATTTCCAGTTCATGGATTAGTTAATTGATTCCACGGCGACGTAGATGGTTTCCTGGTCAAATTTATGAACGTAAAGTCCTCAAGCAATAATCATCTAGTGTTGAAGGGAAAAAATGCAAGAAAATTACAAGATGTAACTTGGGTGAGTTTCTTATACAACATTTGGATCTTAGTTGATCATTATATGTAAAACTTCATTTCCTAAGAAATCGCAGGAAGTATGAGTTTTATAGGCAAGAAGTTAAAATTTTCCCAGTCTTATTCCTTAATTGGAACTTTTTAATTCTTGATAGTATACAACGTGCTTTTGTTTTGGTCATGTCAAATAGAATTACTCGTAACTTGTTTGAATTGAAAACTTGTGTCTTAAACGAGTTATGTCGGAATTTTCTTCTTGATTGTATACAATGTGCTTTAGTTTAGGATATGTCAAATAGAATTACTTGTAGCTTGTTTGAACTGAAAACTTGTATTTTTATCGAGTCGTCATTTCGAACAAGCAATCCAGACTAGTTTCTGATATGATAACTGTTGAAAACCTTATTTTAGTATACCTCCTTAACATATACATTAAAATCTACAAAATACGAGTAACACATGTGAGAAGAATTACTGTGTACTCATAATTTGTAATGGGTGTCTGGAACAAATAACTTTTCAAAATTATTTGGAATATTGAAACCATAGCTCATTTTTGTCAGTATATTAATTTTAAATAAACGCGTTATCCCCAATGTCCATAACTTAATATCATGTCATTTCCTCCTTTTGCTTCTATTTTTCTTTTATCTTATATCAAGATGCAATCAAGTTAATTTTTGAATGTCAGTGGAATTAACCTTTTTGCGACTAAGCACACCCTTTTCTGTATAATTAACCTACTGTAGTCAAAATAACAACCTATTGGTTATATGTATTTTTTTTCTGAAGGCTATAATATGTTCTTTGAGTAGCATCCACACACAGTATAGTAAATGTAATGAAAAAAGAAAAATGAAGTTTTTTGTTCCGGCGGTTCATTTGGACTTTCATTTTTTTTTAACCTTTAGGCTCTAAATCACCTTGGGTTTTAGCTAATATTAAACCCTATAAATTGCTATTCATCTATCCTAGAAGGAAGCATACGGAACCTTGTTTGATACCAATCCTATTGCCAGTGAATAGAGCTTATAGTCCTTTAGAAAAGAATATCAGCAATAAGCCACTTTAAACAATGATATTCTTGATATTTGATAGGAAGTACAAATGCCTGCTGCCGGTCTAAAGGTGCACCTAAGAATCCTAGCGAGCTGAAAGATGATACGAGCTCGTCCCGAGAAGGAAAACAGGCAATGAGAATGCTCAAGATATCAATTTTATATAATAAAATTTTACTATGGTTAGTGCCTCCGAAATTTTGTTACGTCATTACTATCCTTTTGAATGTTTTGTTTTCCTGTGCAGGTTCTCATGCGTGCATTGTCAGGTCCTCAGTTCAGAAACTATAATGTATGTTGGTCTCTTTCAGATTCCAAGTATGCTGGTATGTTTTATATGTATCAACGATATTCTTTCTGTATTTAGTTCAGAAGATTGTGATAATAATATTATGAAGCATGAACCAAAAGTATCCACCTTTATAACTACTATATACAATTAACAAGTAATCAATTAGTATTATAATAGTACCAGTCTATCATTTGCAGAAACGTTAGACTAATACAACCATATAATGCATTGCCTACTGGCATATGCAAAATGCATATGCCAGAAGTCATATGCAAAATGCATATGCCAGTAGGCAAATGCAAATGCATATTGCCTACTGGCATATGCATTTTGCATATGCCTTCTAGCATATGCATTTTGCATATTCCTTCTAGCATATGCATTTTGCATATGTCAGTGGCATATGCAAATGCATTACCTACTGGCATATGCAAAATGCATATGCCAGAAGGCATATGCAAAATGCATATGCCAGTAAGCAAATGCAAATGCATATTGCCTACTGGCATATGCAAATATCGTAAATTTATTTATTTTCCATTGTAACCTTCCAGAGTATTGCATAACTAAGAGAGTTGCACGTTCGGTTTATACGTACTTTTTTTTAAAAAAGAAATCATCGTTGCATTTCTTCTTTGTTAATGGGGTCGATATTGGAAATTTTCACTTAAGGTCTTCTTATTTCCCTACTGTAAATTAGGGGTTTCAGTATGGTTTTAAAGATTGGATTGATAAAGGAAAATATATATTGTCGGATTTTGAAATTAGTTTGGTTTGGGTGACTTAGATTTGACGCTTTTAAGTTCACAGGGAATATGCGGTAATACTTAAAATGGCGATATATGCTAAGTGAGTCCCTTCACTTGTTCGTATATTTTAGTTTCCTTGCATTGCTGAAAACTTAATTTCGCATACTGGAATTGTAAATTTGAAATCACTACTTAATTTTTAGATTAGTTACCCACATAAGGGAGAAATCTGAAGAAAAAAAACATTGTAAAATCTACTTTAGAGTTTAGACACAAATATTACTGGTAACCTTATTATTGTTGTTGGGACATCAACAAGTCGATCTTCTTTAGGATGTCAGTGGGTGGAGCTCTTACTGCTATATCAATGTGGCTAAATGAAACACGGGATAGATTTCATGGAAGCGAAGACCTTCCTACTTTGGCTGCTGTTGTAGTAGTGTAAGTTTCTTGAAATTCCTTTCCTTTTGTTTATAAAAGTAAGGGTCGTCTATTTGAACACATAATAAACACAATGGTGATACAAAGTATGTGAACCGTCAGATCCTTTTGTCTTATACGGGATTCTGGGAAGATAGGATTTCAAGTGCAAATCAATGGTGCATATTCATTGTGTCATCAATATTTTGATATTTTGATATCAAAGCTTCCAGTTAGAACTTTGTTTATAAATGTTGTTGATTTTCTTGCAATAACTCCGTTCTTAACATATGCAGTTAAAGACAGCTGACAATAGAATCCTCTAGGAGCAACTACAAGAAAAAGTAAGCACAAATAGAATTCTGTTTAATACGAGTGAAAAAAAGTATTTTTAATAGCACTGTTAAATTAATATATGTAAATATGACAGTCTGCTGAAAACACTCGACTCCAAGAGGAAGTTATTTTGCTACAGCAGCAACTAAACTCAATACAAGCTATGCAAAATTTTGGATGTAAGGTTCGTTATATGGCTGGAATTTCGCATTTGGTACTTGTAGACTTCAAATATGAAAAACATCTTGCATTTTGTTAATTATGTATTGTTTTTACTATGGAATTGGATATTGTATATGTGTTGAATTTAGTATCTTTATGTATTATTATTTTTTGTTAATTTGTACTTTGTTGTTGTCACGAATATGGATTTTTTTCTTATGGATTTCGTTACATGTTGTTATGTCGAGATAATATCATAGCTGAATGCATATTAAATAGAGCTTATGTCATCTTATATGCAAATATAAGTGTTAGCAATGAATATGTTTGTAACTCTTATAAGTGTTATCATATCTTATAGTTCCAACATATATAAGTGTTAGCAATGAATATGTTGGTAACACTTATAAGTGTTACCATATCTTATAGTTCCAACATTTATAAGTGTTAGCAATGAATATGTTTGTAACACTTATAAGTGTTAGCAATGAATATGTTTGTAACACTTATAAGTGTTAGATGTTACTCTGTTCGTAACACTTATAAGTGTTACAGGAAATTCCTCACAGGCCGTTGGTGACACATAAAAGTGTTACAGAAATTATTTCTAACATATATACTTGTTGGGAATCCACTGTTTTGGTGTAGTGATATATATATATATATATATATATATATTTAAAATTCCTGAATCAAAACTAGCTGCTTAAAATATAATTTCTTAAGTACATAAACATATGATATAAAAATATTTCAATGTATTATGTTTAGAATTTTATATTCTTTTTAAACGGACCTTCAATATTTTCAAAAAAAATTAAAAAAAAGGAAGCACCCTATTAAAATTATTTAAATTCATATTTCTTAGAAAATTATTTTGAATACTTATTTTTGATTACTACCTATCATGAATATATATATATATATATATATTAAAACTTTTATCTTTACTATCATTTCAATCTCTTTCATTAGTATTATTAAGCTAAGTCCAGAAGTTAATGTATATTACCTTCATTTGATTTAAATAAATTATAGTATATGCATAATAGTTGGATATTACTTTAAATATCTTTTACAGAAATACATATCATCATCAAACCATTCTACATATTATTATCATAATTTCATATCATACCTCATTTATTACAACACATGTCAAAATAAAATCATTCACATCACAAGTTGCATATCATTCAATATATCATCTCATATTACTTTGCATATGACATTTAGTTCATACTGGATTATAACCAACATACTGCACACACTGCATTACATGTTAACTTTTAACTCCATACATAACAGGTATACTGTATGAGGAGTTTTTTAATCTAATTAGAAATATATAGGATTATTAATCAAATACATAACATATTTACTTTGACATGTTTGACTTGTTTGGCTTGATTGAATCGATTGACTTTATTCACTTATTTGACTTGATTGATTTATTTGACTAGATTGACTTGTTTGAATTGTTTTACTTAATTGACTTGTTTGATTTGTTTGACTTGAATAACTTGATTGACTCGTTTGACATGGTTGAATTTCATTAATGGTTGATAAGTTGTTAGGAATATACTTATGCATTTGTGGTTGATAGGAGTTTTATAGATTTTTAGGACAAATAGAAGTTACAAGAAATGTTAGGCTTTATGTTTGAATTTATTTTAATTGATGTTTTGTGACAACAAAACTTAAATTGGCTTATTGTTTGGATTAAATTGCTTAAATATTGACTTATAATTACTTAACTTATATTAATTTAAGTTATATCGTCGTTTTAAGGAAATTTTATATGCCAGAATTATTTCTTAATCTAGATTAAAGTCTTACGATAGTTTTAAAGGTATTAGAGTTTAGGCTAGGTTTAGTCTTGTGTTTGTTTAAAGGGGAGTTATAAGAAAAATATAGATTTAGAGAGAGCCATAGATTTAGGGGGAGTTAAATATAGAATTAGTCATGAAATATTATTCCAAGTTTAGAAAGATATATTTTTTGTTGATGACAAAAGGGGAAAAAATTATAAAATAGGTATAGTTTTAGGGGTAGTTAGAAGGAATTCATGCTGAAAGGGGGAGTAATCGAAGAATCAGATTAACAAGTAATTTCAGATATAAATATCTTATAAACCAAGGTTGTTATTATCAAAATTCCATTCTCCAACAGCCCATGTATGACTTGCCAGCAACTGAAGGCTGAGCAAAGGAAACCCGGTTGACTACTCCAGCCTCCAGATATACCACAATATAAGTGAGAGAGTGTCTCTATGGATTTTATAGATGGGTTGCTCAGATCGAGGAGAGGCAACGCTAGTATTTTGGTTATTATTGACAGATTGACTAAGAGCGTTCACTTTATCCCATACAGGAGCAAGAGGACAACAACATGGTTGGCACCGGTATATCTTAGAGAGATTGTCTGACTACATGGAGTGCCCTCTAGTAATATTACTGACCGAGTGTTAACCCCGTTCTTAGAACACGGTTCAAAACTGAGAAGTATTTACGAGTGACGACACACTACACAGCTGACTCAAGTCGTTTCTACAGAATGTATTCCATGACTCATCCATATGACATAATCAATGTCATACCATTAAAAACCATGCAAGGCGTGTGTTCAAACCATACGAATGACATGTTTCCAAGTCATTGAATAAAAGATGCCAATCTGTTACAACTACTTAAGAAAAGGCCGACATGTTAAAGGGGCATGTCGTTCGCTTCATACTGCTGACGCTTCATGTCGCTCGTGAAGCCATGCTACAACAACAACACGCATGAGTCATTCCGTATGTCATATATGAAGCATAAAGCCACTCAAGTTATGGCGTGTGACGTATTAGCCCCATGCCGTTCAAAGGCAAGATGTTATGGACCTAGAAACGACATAAAACATGTCGCTATGTGTATATTAAAGGGGCATAAGGTTCATCCTGTCGTTCCCACATATGTTAATTAAATCATGCCGCAAATGAAAACGAGAAAAATGAATCATGTCACTTTTCGTGGGTAGCATGTCGAAACATTCCTGGAGCCAGCTGTAAGGCACCACGTGCTAGCAGAAAGTAGGCCTTTCCATTCCATGAACCAAGTCATTCAGGCAATTTAATAAATGTCGTGCTTCATGCCACATGCCCCTCTCAAGTTGTTGATATTCATGCCATATGAAGTAAGCCGCATGATGTAGGGATGTTTATTTCGTTAATCACCATGTCGTTGGAGAGATGAATCCATGTCACAAAATATAAAAAAGGTAATCATGTCGTCCGCTCTGAATAAAATCATGTCGTTGGATTAGAGAAAGTGAAGTCACTTTCTCCATGTCGTTTAAAAGATAGATTCAGGTCGCATGGCTCATTACTGTTAAGCCATGTCGTGAGATACCTGAGCACACCGCATGTCGTTATCAAGCAACACAGCAGGTTGTTGCTTCATAAGGTCATGCTACGAGAGGTTCGTTCATCAAATCGCTTGAACGAGTCAAAATGTCAGGACCAACGTGAAAATAGTTTGGATTGTATAAATAACGTAAGGGCACGTGGCATGATTTGAGCGAGATTGTTTATAAGGAGCAAGCATGAATATTAAAGTCATTAATTCCATGTCGTTAAAGGAAAACATCATAATCAGCGTGTCGCAAGCCATCTATTTTATACCGCAGCTACTTATAGCATTGAGGAGGTTCGGAAAATGAAGTCATATCGAAGTAAGGACATGGCGGGTTGAGTCATGGCGTTTTTCTGAATAATTAAAGAATTGCCACCTAGGCTAAAATCACCTATAAATACCCCTCATAATTCATTTGGGAGGGGGACCGAAAATTCATTCTTAGGAGGAGATTCCGCCAAATTCAAAGCTCATTTATAACTTCTCTAATGGCTTCCATGGATTCAACAACACTTTTCTAACTTCATGAAGATCAAATCCAAATCAATGATCATTAGAGCTCTCCACAATTGAATATATAACTCCTTCAATCTCATTCAAGCTACACAATGAATCTCTCAAGCATCATTCAAACAATCTCTTTTCCTCTCAAAAGCCAAAATCGAATGCTAATTCACGATGAACCCTATGAAGATCACGGAAAAGGATCAAAGCACACAAGTGGTTGAAGATTCATCACAAAGCTAAAAGATCTCTTCATTTTCTGCACCAAATTCAAGTATAATTAGATCATAAGGAAGTTTAAAAGAGAGAAATGATTGTAATGAGGGAAAATTCATATGTTGTACGCTTGAATATCATAATAAGAATGGATTGAAAGTGGACGCAGATTCATATAGAATCGAACCACTATAAAAATTCCTTTGTGTTCTTACTTGCTTTTATTCGTTTATCTTGCGGTTTCGCGGTTCCATATTCTTACCAAATATGTGAAGTGTAGCTTTTACACCTTTGGTGTTTGATCCCAAATTTGGAGCAAACATTTGGCGCCCACCGTGGGGCCGCGTTCGCATCTCTTACCTTCTCTCGCACTTTTACGAGGTTAAGAGACTCGCATTGACGTTCTTAAATGCATCCTTCTCCGAAATTATGGCAAAATCTAAGAAGACCACTAGCAAAACCGTGGTATAAGCCGATGATGTTGCTAACGAAGAGACACCACTTATTAACCGTTTCGATGTTGGTGAAAACTCGGAAAGCGGAGCTGGCGTGACCAGAAATGAATTAAAAGTCGCTATTGCCAACGTCAACAACCGAGTGGATGCCTCTACTAAAATGATGATGGAGAAACTTGATGCCATCCTTAATGCTCGATCAGATCCAGCCACTCCAAAAGTGCATGTGGATCTCGAGGAAAATGATAAATCGCCCGCTTCCGATCATAACTGCAACAACAATATGGAAGACGATTATGATTGGGCAAGTGACAGGGACGAAGCTAACATCGAGGATTTTAGGTCAAAAGCTAAGGACCATTCCAAAGCGAGTGCTCGAAAAGCCTCCAATCCTATCACGGGGGCACCTCTTCGTCGAGAAGGCAAAGGGCCAAAACTCGCTAATCAAGGTCGAATGCCTAGACGAACATTTGGTAAAGTGCTCAGCTTCACAGAGCACCATAGCACCGAAGAATACATTTCATACATGATAGAACGAGCCATGAAAAAAAATCAAGCTAGCAAGGACAACGAAAGAGAATGGGACTTTTCTCCCGATAGGACACCATTCACCAAAAGAATCCTTGGAGAATAATGTCTGAAGAAGTTCAATCCTCCGACTCTGCCTCCGTACAATGGTCCCGTTGATCCGAACTACTTTCTATTCAAATACGAATGGCATATGAGTGCAGCTAAGGCAACCGATGAGATGTAATGCACATACTTTCCTCTCTACTTAGAAGGTGCCGCATCACTATGGTTCATAAAGCTGCCGCCCAACTCTATCGATCGATTTTCTGACCTCACCAAAAAGTTCAAGGAGCAGTTCCACCTGTACGCTACTAAAGCGAAGGATGCTATAACACTTTCAGCAATGAAACGGAATCCAGGGGAAACTGTCAAAGCCTTCCTCAGTTGATTTAATGTTTCCTTGTCTAAAGTGAGGAATCCAGAGCCATGCATAATTCTCATGGCTTTACTCGGCGCCATAGATAAAGCGAATTTGGAAGATGGATAAAGATGAAGGAACCAACTACGCTTGACAAGTTCTATAAGAAAGCAGAGGGGTACATGTGAGTGGACGATAATCCTATACCTCTTCAGGTCATCGGTGGTAATCAACTTCTTGAAGCTCCCAAATGTGCTGATACTTAGTGTGATCAAAAGAATACTCAGGGGAAGAAGCAAGTAAATGACAGAAATGATAACAAAGCTAATAAAAAGTTTCGCCTTCTTGACTCATCTGAACTAACTCCTCTGAATAACACTCCCGAGAACATCTACCTTGCAACAAAAGACTCAGAAAATTACCCAGAGCCTCGGCTAATAAAAATGAATGACCATCTGACTAAATCCGGGAAGTTCTGTCGGTATCATAATCAGCCGGGCCATAGCACCAACAAATGCAGGCATCTGAAATCATTAATTGAAGAATTAATTAGGAAGAACCGTCTACAACAATTTGTGAAGATCTCCCAAGATGCGAATCCTTCTACAGCTCCCAAGGGGCAAGGGGCATCAAATGATCAGTCCGGTCCAAACAACGTGGCTTCTGTTCAAATCACTCCAAGGCTGATAATCAACCGACGAACGTTGATCATGATCTAATACCTGAAACTCAGAATAAGCGATCACTATCGCCTCTTTGCATTAGTTCTTGCTATGTTTTACTTTCTCGTAAAAAGTCTATAATGGTTTACATGCATTGTACAGAACAAGAGTACTACGAATGAAATGTGGCTTGCTTGTGTAAATCTCTGACTTGCAAAATATATATGAAAAATTTGCTAAATGACGATTTTCTCATTGCAGGCTATTCCATAGGCATTTGCTCCCTCAGGGTCCGACGAAATGAGGCAACTCTGATAATACCAACTCGATGGTTGATCAAGGAAGTCCCAACGAATCAAACGACGAATAGAGAAACAAGCTGTCACGGATCCAAAACCTCATCCCCCAAAGGTTGCGGGAATATGTAGGCGCGAAATGAAGCGCGGGAGCTTGGTAAAGCAAGACGAAGCATGGGAGTTAGTAAGCACGGAGCGATGCAGCCTAAACCCGATGGTTCGCGGGAATCCGTAGGCGCAAAACGAAGCGCGGGAGCTTGCTAAAGAAAGACGAAGTATGGGAGTTCGTAAGCGCAGAGCGATGCAGCCTAAATCTGATGGTTCGCGGGAGTTCGTAGGCACGAAACGAAGCGCGGGAGCTTGCTAAAGCAAGACGAAGCGTGGGAGTTCGTAAGCGCGGAGTGATGCAGCCTAAACCCGATGGTTCACGGGAATCCGTAGGCGCAAAACGAAGCGCGGGAGCATGCCAAAGCAAGACGAAGCGTGGGAGTTCGTAAGCGCGGAGCGATGCAGCCTAAATCCGATGGTTCGCAGGAATCCGTAGGCACGAAACGAAGCGCGGGAGCTTGCTAAAGAAAGACGAAGCGTGGGAGTTCGTAAGCGCGGAGCAATGCAGCCTTAACCCAAACCTCGTGGGAATTCGCACTGCGAAACGATGCAACAACCAAAAATTCCTTTCCATAGAGAACGTGACTTCTCCATATGAGATATCAACAACGTTCAATAAAATCCGTCATGTCAATTCAATCACAAGAAAAAGACAAGACGTTGGATTAAAAGAACCTTACGAAAACAAGGGGCATCTGATGGAGCCTCCAACATCAAACCTGATCAGCACGACAAACAAACGTTGAGCAGTGAAATTCTTCGCATAATGAATGCAGACAATGGCCACATAAACCGGGGCACAGATAATCAAAGATTCTCCAAAGAGAAGTAGAGAGTAATCACAAATACATATTTCTCAAATGAGAAATATCATAAGTTATAAGGCGGTAATGTTTGAAATCCACAGTCGGCATAGTCAATTAGTTGATTTCAAACGTTAACACGAATTCGAATTAGAATATCATATTTGTGCAGACAGTATTCGATGAGTTATAAACCGTTGAATAAACTAAATCTGTGCAGACACAATATTCAATTCAAAATAAGATTCGCCATGATTCATTTTCTAATGTTTAGACTGACCTGTTATTGATGTAGACGATCAATAATGAAATATAAGTCCAAAAATGCACAATCGCTTGTTTTAATTACAGAACAGGTGGCGAGAAGCAATTTACACTCCGAAATAGTGTCGGGAATCAACGAGTTAAGTTAAAATTCTGACAAGTCCTTAACAGTGCAAAAATACGTTGGAATTCATGATACCAGATCAAACGATGTAACTGTGTGAACAAATCCAGATCGAATTCTGTTTTGGCAAAAATTATCAATTACAATCAAGAAGAAGTTCACCAGTTATAATGTTTATTTTGAAGCCCGCATTTTCCACAAGCAAAAAAAAAATATACAAGCTTCGAGGGGCAAATGTTAACCCCGTTCTTAGAACACGGTTCAAAACTGAGAAGTATTTACGAGTGACGACACACTGCACAACTGACTCAAGTCGTTTCTACAGAATGGATTCCACGACTCATCCACATGACATGATCAATGTCGTACCATTAAAAACCATGCAAGGCGTGTGTTCAAACCATACAAACGACATGTTTCCAAGTCGTTGAATAAAAGATGCCAATCCGTTACCACGACTTAAGGAAAGGCCTACATGTTAAAGGGTCATGTCGTTCGCTTCATACTGCTGACGCTTCGTGTCGCTCGTGAAGCCATGCCGCAACAACCACACGCATGAGTCATTCCGTATGTCATATATGAAGCATAAAGTCACTCAAGTTATGGCGTATGACGTATCAACCCCATGCCGTTCGAAGGCAAGATGTTCTGGACCTGGAAACGACATAAAACATGTGGCTATGTGGATATTAAAGGGACATCAGGTTCATCTTGTCGTTCCCACATATGTTAATTAAATCATGCCGCAAATGTAAATGAGAAAAATGAATCATGTCACTTTTCGTGGGTAGTATGTCGAAACATTCCTGAAGCCAGCTATAAGGCACCACGTGCTAGCAGAAAGTAGGCCTTTCCATTCCATGAACCAAGTCATTCAGGAAATTTAATAAATGTCGTGCTTCATGCCGCATGCCCCTCTTAAGTTGCTGATATTCATGTCGTACGAAGTAAGCCGCATGACGTAGGGATGTTTATTTCGTTAATCACCATGTCATTGGAGAGATGAATCCATGTCGCAAAATATAAAAAGGTAATCATGTCGTCCGCTCTGAATAAAATCATGTCGTTGGATTAGAGAAATTGAAGTCACTTTCTCCATGCCGTTTAAAAGATAGATTCGGGTCGCATGGCTCATTACTGTTAAGACATGTCGTGAGATACCTGAGCACACCGCATGTCGTTATCAAGTAACACAACAGGTTGTTACTTCATAAGGTCATGCTACGTGAGGTTCGTTCATCAAGTCGCTAGAATGAGTCAAAACATCAGGACCAACGTGAAAATAGTTTGGATTGTATAAATAACGTGAGGGCACGTGGCATGTTTTGAGCGAGATTGTTTATAAGGAGCAGGCGTGAATATTAAAGTCATTGATTCCATGCCGTTAAAGGGAAACTTCATAATCAGCATGTCGCAAGCCATCTATTTTATACCGCAGCTACTTATAGCGTTGAGGAGGTTCGGAAAATGAAGTCATGTCGAAGTAAGGTCATGGTGGGTTGAGTCATGGCGTTTTTCTGAATAATTACAGAATTGCCACCTGGGCTAAAATCACCTATAAATATCCCTCATAATTCATTTGGGAGGGGGACCGAAAATTCATTCTTAGGAGGAGACTCCGCCAAATTCAAAGCTCATCTATAACTTCTCTAATGGCTTCCATGGATTCAACCACACTTTTCTAACTTCATGAAGATCAAATCCAAAACAATGATCATTAGAGCTCTCCACAATTGAATCTAAACTCCTTCAATCTCATTCAAGCTACACAATGAATCTCTCAAGCATCATTCAAACAATCTCTTCTCCTCTCAAAAGCCAAAATCGAATGCTAATTCACTATGAAACCTATGAAGATCGTGGAAAAGGATCAAAGCACACAAGTGGTTGAAGATTCATCCCAAAGCTAAAAGATCTCTTCATTTTCTGCACCAAATTCAAGTGTAATTAGATCATAAGGAAGTTTAAAAGAGAGAAATGATTGTAATGACGGAAAATTCATATGTTGTACGCTTGAATATTATAATAAGATTGGATTGAAAGTGGACGCATATTCATATAGAATCGAACCACTATAAAAATTTCTTTGTGTTCTTACTTGCTTTTATTCGTTTATCTTGCGGTTTCGCGGTTCCATATTCTTACCAAATAGGTGAAGTGTAGCTTTTACACCTTTGGTGTTTGATCCCAAATTTGGAGCAAACATTTGGCGCCCACCATGGGGCCGCGTTCGCATCTCCTACCTTCTCTCGCACTTTTACAAGGTTAAGAGACTCGCATTGACGTTATTCAACGCATCCTTCTCCGAAATTATGGCCAAATCTAAGAAGACCTCTAGCAAAACCGTGGTAGAAGTCGATGATGTTGCTAACCAAGAGACACCACTTATTAACCGTTTCGATGTTGGTGAAAACTCGGAAAGCGGCGCTGGCGTGACCAGAAATGAATTAAAAGTCGCTATTGCCAACGTCAACAACCGAGTGGATGCCTCTACTAAAATGATGATGGAGAAACTTGATGCCATCCTTAATGCTCGATCAAATCCAGCCCCTCCAAAAGTGCATGTGGATCTCGAGGAAAATGACAAATCGCCCGCTTCCGATCATAACCGCAACAACAATATGGAAGACGATTATGATTGGGCAAGTGACAGGGACGAAGCTAACATCGAGGATTTTAGGTCAAAAGCTAAGGACCATTCCAAAGCAAGTGCTCGAAAAGCCTCCAATCGTATCACGGGGGCACCTCTTCGTCGAGAAGGCAAAGGGCCAAAACTCGCTAATCAAGGTCGAATGCCTAGATGAACATTTGGTAAAGTGCTCAGCTACACAGAGCACCATAGCACCGAAGAATACATTTCAGACATGATAGAACGAGCCATGAAAAAAAATCAAGCTAGCAAGGACAACAAAAGAGAATGGGACTTCTCTCCCGATAGGACTCCATTCACCAAAAGAATCCTTGGAGAATAATGTCTGAAGAAGTTCAATCCTCCGACTCTGCCTCCGTACAATGGTCCCGTTGATCCGAACTACTTTCTATTCAAATACGAATGGCATATGAGTGCAGCTAAGGCAACCGATGAGATGTAATGCACATACTTTCCTCTCTACTTAGAAGGTGCCGCATCACTATGGTTCATAAAGCTGTCGCCCAACTCTATCGATCGATTTTCTGACCTCACCAAAAAGTTCAAGGAGCAATTCCACCTGTACGCTACTAAAGCGAAGGATGCTATAACACTTTCAGCAATGAAACGGAATCCAGGGGAAACTGTCAAAGCCTTCCTCAGTTGATTTAATGTTTCCTTGTCTAAAATGAGGAATCCAGAGCCACGCTTAATTCTCATGGCTTTACTCGACGCTATAGACAAAGCGAATTTGGAAGATGAATAAAGATGAAGGAACCAACTACGCTTGACAAGTTCTACAAGAAAGCAGAGGAGTACATGTGAGTGGATGATAATCCTATACCTCTTCAGGTCATCGGTGGTAATCAAATTCTTGAAGCTCCCAAATGTGCTGCTACTTAGTGTGATCAAAAGAATACTCAGGGGAAGAAGCGAATAAATGACAGAAATGACAACAAAGCTAATAAAAAGTTTCGCCTTCTTGACTCATCTGAACTAACTCCTCTGAATAACACTCCCGAGAACATCTACCTTGCCACAAAAGACTCAGAAAATTACCTAGAGCCCCGGCTAATAAAAATGAATGACCATCTGACTAAATCAGGGAAGTTCTGTCGGTACCATAATCAGCCGGGCCACAACACCAACGAATGCAGGCGTCTGAAATCATTAATTGAAGAATTAATTAGGAAGAACCGTCTACATCAATTTGTGAAGATCTACCAAGATGCGAATCCTTCTACAGCTCCCCAAGGGCAAGGGGCATCAAATGATCAGTCCGGTCCAAACAACGTGGCTTCTACTCAAATCACTCCAAGGATGATAATCAACTGACGAACGTTGATCATGATCTAATACCTGAAACTCAGAATAAGCGATCACTATCGCCTCTTTGCATTAGTCCTTGCTATGTTTTACTTTCTCGTAAAAAGTCTATAATGGTTTACATGCATTGTACAGAACAAGAGTACTACGAATGAAATGTGGCTTGCTTGTGTAAATCTCTGACTTGCAAAATATATATGAAAAATTTGCTAAAAGACGATTTTCTCATTGCAGGCTATTCCATAGGCATTTGCTCCCTCAAGGTCCGACGAAATGAGGCAACTCTGATAATACCAACTCGATGGTTGATCAAGGAAGTCCCAACGAATCAAACGACGAATAGAGCAACAAGCTTTCACGGATCCAAAACCTCATCCCCCAAAGGTTGCGGGAATATGTAGGCGCGAAAATTAGCGCGGGAGCTTGGTAAAGCAAGACGAAGCATGGGAGTTCATAAGCACGGAGCGATGCAGCCTAAACCCGATGGTTCGCGGGAATCCGTAGGCGCAAAACGAAGCGCGGGAGCTTGCTAAAGCAAGATGAAGCATGGGAGTTCGTAAGCGCAGAGCGATGCAGCCTAAATCCGATGGTTCGTGGGAGTTCGTAGGCGTGAAACGAAGAGCGGGAGCTTGCTAAAGCAAGACGAAGCGTGGGAGTTCGTAAGCGCGGAGCGATGCAGCCTAAACCCGATGGTTCACGGGAATCCGTAGGCGCAAAATGAAGCGCGGGAGCTTGCCAAAGCAAGACGAAGCGTGGGAGTTCGTAAGCGCGGAGCGATGCAGCCTAAATCCGATGGTTCGCGGGAATCCGTAGGCACGAAACGAAGCGCGGGAGCTTGCTAAAGCAAGACGAAGCATGGGAGTTCGTAAGCGCGGAGCGATGCAGCCTTAACCCAAACCTCGCAGGAATTCGCACTGCGAAACGATGCAACAACCAAAAATTCCTTTCCATAGAGAAAGCGACTTCTCCATAAGAGATATCAACAACGTTCAATAAAATCCGTCATGTCAATTCAATCACAAGAAAAAGACAATACGTTGGATTAAAAGAACCTCACGAAAACAAGGGGCATCTGGCGGAGCCTCCAACATCAAAACTGATCAGCACGACAAACAAACGTTGAGCACTGAAATTATTCGCATAATGAATGCAGACAATGGCCACCTAAACCGGGGCACAAATCAAAGATTCTCCAAAGAGAAGTAGAGAGTAATCACAAATACATATTTCTCAAATGAGAAATATCATAAGTTATAAGGCGGTAATGTTTGAAATCCACAGTCGGCATAGTCAATTAGTTGATTTCAAACGTTAACACGAATTCGAATTAGAATATCATATTTGTGCAGACAGTATTCGATGAGTTATAAACCGTTGAATAAACTAAATCTATGCAGACACTGTATTCAATTCAAAATAAGATTCGCCATGATTAATTTTCTAATGTTTAGACTAACCTGTTATTGATGTAGACGATCAATAATGAAATATAAGTCCAAAAATGCACAATCGCTTGTTTTAATTACAGAACAGGTGGCAAGAAACAATTTACACTCCGAAATAGTGTCGGGAATCAACGAGTTAAGTTAAAATTCTGACAAGTCCTTAACAGTGCAAAAATACGCTGGAATTCATGATACCAGATCAAACGATGTTACTGTGTGAACAAATCCAGATCGAATTCTATTTTGGCAAAAATTATCAATTACAATCAAGAAGAAGTTCACCAGTTATAATGTTTATTTTGAAGCCCGCATTTTCCACAAGCAAAAAAAAATAATACAAGCTTCGAGGGGCAAATGTCAACCCCATTCTTAGAACATGGTTCAAAACTGAGAAGTATTTACGAGTGACGACACACTGCACAACCGAGTCAAGTCGTTTCTACAGAATGGATTCCACGACTCATCCACATGACATGATCAATGTCGTACCATTAAAAACCATGCAAGGCGTGTGTTCAAACCATACAAACGACATGTTTCCAAGTCGTTGAATAAAAGATGCCAATCCGTTACCACGACTTAAGGAAAGGCCGACATGTTAAAGGGTCATGTCGTTCGCTTCATACTGCTGACGCTTCGTGTCGCTCGTGAAGCCATGCCGCAACAACCACACGCATGAGTCATTACGTATGTCATATATGAAGCATAAATCCACTCAAGTTATGGCGTATGACGTATCAGCCCCATGCCGTTCGAAGGCAAGATGTTCTGGAGCTGGAAACGACATAAAACATGTGGCTATGTGTATATTAAAGGGACACCAGTTTAATCTTGTCGTTCCCACATATGTTAATTAAATCATGCCGCAAATGTAAATGAGAAAAATGAATCATGTCACTTTTCGTGGGTAGCAAGTTGAAACATTCCTGAAGCCAGCTATAAGGCACCACGTGCTAGCAGAAAGTAGGCCTTTCCATTCCATGAACCAAGTCATTCAGGAAATTTAATAAATGTCGTGCTTCATGCTACATGCCCCTCTCAAGTTGCTGATATTCATGTCGTACGAAGTAAGCCGCATGACGTAGGGATGTTTATTTCGTTAATCACCATGTCATTGGAGAGATGAATCCATGTCGCAAAATATAAAAAAGGTAATCATGTCGTCCGCTCTGAATAAAATCATGTCGTTGGATTAGAGAAATTGAAGTCACTTTCTCCATGTCGTTTAAAAGATAGATTCGGGTCGCATGGCTCATTACTGTTAAGCCATATCGTGAGATACCTGAGCACACCGCATGTCGTTATCAAGTAACACAGCAGGTTGTTACTTCATAAGGTCATGCTACGTGAGGTTCGTTCATCATGTCGCTAGAATGAGTCAAAACATCAGGACCAACGTGAAAATAGTTTGGATTGTATAAATAACGTGAGGGCACGTGCAATGTTTTGAGCGAGATTGTTTATAAGGAGCAGGCATGAATATTAAAGTCATTGATTCCATGTCGTTAAAGGGAAACTTCATAATCTGCATGTCGCAAGCCATCTATTTTATACCGCAGCTACTTATAGCGTTGAGGAGGTTCGGAAAATGAAGTCATGTCGAAGTAAGGTCATGGCGAGTTGAGTCATGGCATTTTTCTGAATAATTACAGAATTGCCACCCGGGCTTAAATCACCTATAAATACCCCTCATAATTCATTTGGGAGGGGGACCGAAAATTCATTCTTAGGAGGAGACTCCGCCAAATTCAAAGCTCATCTATAAATTCTCTAATGGCTTCCATGGATTCAACAACACTTTTCTAACTTCATGAAGATCAAATCCAAATCAATGATTATTAGAGCTCTCCACAATTGAATCTAAACTCCTTCAATCTCATTCATGCTACACAATGAATCTCTCAAGCATCATTCAAACAATCTCTTCTCCTCTCAAAAGCCAAAATCGAATGCTAATTCACTATGAAACCTATGAAGATCATGGAAAAGGATCAAAGCACACAAGTGGTTGAAGATTCATCACAAAGCTAAAAGATCTCTTCATTTGCTTCACCAAATTTAAGTGTAATTAGATCGTAAGGAAGTTTAAAAGAGAGAAATGATTGTAATGAGGGAAAAATTCATATGTTGTAAGCTTGAATATCATAATAAGAATGGATTGAAAGCGGACGTAGATTCATATAAAATCGAACCACTATAAAAATTCCTTTGTGTTCTTACTTGCTTTTATTCGTTTATCTTGCGGTTTCGCGGTTCCATATTCTTACCAAATAGGTGAAGTGTAGCTTTTACACCTTTGGTGTTTGATCCCAAATTTGGAGCAAACACCGAGGTCTCATCTTTACGAATGAGTTTTGGAGGATCATGCAGGAGGCATTAGGGACATACCTACGACTTAGTACCTCCTATCACCCTTAGTCGGATGGACAGACAGAAAGGGTTAATAGGATTATCAAGAATTTATTGAGGCTGTGTATCCTATACTTCGAAGTGACTTAGGAGGAGCAAGTTCCATTGGTAGAGTTCGCATACAATAACAACTATTAGAAGAGTATTAATATGGCTACCTTCGGGGGACTTTATGGATGACCCTGCAAATCACTTATATATAGGTGGGAGTCTAGGACAGACTTCTACTTGGACCTAAGATGGTTAGAGAGATTTCAAAGAATATATAGTTGATTCGAAGGCGAATGAAGGCAGCTAAGGACAGGCAGAAGTCGTATACATATAGGAGAAGGACATACCTAGAGTTCAAGGTAAGAGGTATGGTCTTTGTTAAGGTGTCACCTTTGAGGAGTATAGTTCATTTTGGATCCGTAGGGAAGTTGGTGCCAAGGTTTGTAGGGTCATTCCCAATAGTAGAGAGTATAGGTCAAATGGCCTATAGAATTAGACTACCGGAGAGACAGGAGTTCATGATGTATTCCACGTTTCACACTTGAGGACGTGTCTACATGATTCTGCGGTAGTAGTGCAGCCGAATACCCTTGCCGATATTAAGGTAGGGGCAATCAGTCAAGAGGATTCCTACTCAGATACTGGGATCTAAAGTTAAGAAGCTATGGAATGAGGAGATCAAGCTAGTTAAGACACAGTTGGGAGAAGATAGCGACGACACGACTTTGTAACCAGAAGATGAGATTCGCGCTTCTTTTCCATTTCTTTTTGAGAGTATGCTCTAAATTCTTTTGTAAGCTTTGAATTTAAATTTATTTTTCCTATCGTTTGAATCATATTTCATAGGTAGAAGCCTATGGATGGTAGAAAATGGTTTAAAACATGTTAGTAGGACATGTTATGGTTGAATGGATTCAGGTGGATGCAAGTGTTTGCTAATTGACGCATATACACACACTAGGCACTGGATTAGGGATCGACTGAACTAAGACACTTACATATCGCATATGGATGTGTGCGTGTTTTAATTTATCTTAAATATGGATGAAAATCATTGAATCATCACTTGGATGTTGCATTTTTGGTGAGTGGTTGTCGCACATATATAGAATTTATAGTATCATTAGGAATCTTTTGCATATATATTGGTTATACGGCACATACATGAATTGCATTAAAAAGGTCAATTGAATTAGTAAACCGCTTGATTTTTGCATTGGCTTAGGGACATATACACAACACCTTTGCATATGTATATACAAAACATTAGAAATTTTAAGGACAGTGGAAGCTTTTGGTTGATGGTTGCGTAGATGTGTGTAGATGATGGTTGATAATATTCGTAACAGTCCTCTGGCCTTTAAGATTTCGGGGATGAAATCCTTTAAGGAGGTGAGAATGTAACACCTCGAATTTTAATAAACAATAATTAAATAAAAAATAGTAACAAAATAAATATTAATTAAAACAATACTTAGAATTAGGTAAACAGGATTTCATTGTTGCGTCCGTTACGAAATTTTGGTTTAGATAAGCCTTTAGTTTACGTAAATTAGATGAAAAATGAATAAGTTATGATTAGTCAAAATTTGAAATTTAAATTAGAAAATTTAATATATAATCAAAAATTAATCAACGGTGTATGGGTGACCCAACTGGCTTGACCCCTGTGTTTACCCATGTACATAGCGGGTCGACCTAGTGCGAGCCAGGCACAGAACCGTGCCTGGCCAATGTCGAGCATGCTACTGCAATCTTCTGGAGTCTTCTTTGCTGATGTGTTGCTAATGTGTCTTCTAAGGTTGAGAATAAAAACATAAAATCTTAATTCCTAAAATATCCTTCCATACCTATAAATAGATTGCTGCTTTTCACTCTTTCCCCCACACCTCTTCTTCTTCGTTTTCTTTTCCTCCACTCCATTATACTCTAAAATGAAATGAAATTGAGGAATGAGTCAGAGTGCTATCAAATTGTAAATCTGAAATGATATTATTATTTTTCCAAGGCCTTTTATAGATCTACAATATTTCATTGTAACTTTTATGTAATTGTTTAGATCAGCTAATTTTACAAGAAGGATATGAGAGTAAAATAGTTTGGATCTACAAGTTTTACATTTACAACAATTATAAGTTTGTTTCTACAAATTATTATGCAACCTATTTACTATCTATTATTTATCCCTTTTCGGTTGTTTGATTATTTCAAGTAATTCTTCTTCTTTATGCCCAATTCAAGTATGATTTTATTTACATTATTGTCTAGGTCTTACGAGTAGCCTAGACCAATTTCTCCTTTTTATTTATTTTTGCGTTGATCCTAGGCTAACGAGAGCCTGGGCATTTATCGTTTAAATTGCATAAAAATGGAAATAATATTAAAAGAATGACAGAAGGGGACTTTTGGCATGTTGAGAATTGGTGAATATTACATTCAAATTATGGACTGTAAATTGGGATAAATTCCAATCAAAAAATATTCAAATTTATGAATTGGAATAAGTTATACTTAATCAGATATTAAGTAATATATGATTAGAAAACATGTGAAATGGGATAAAATACACTTAATTAAACATTAACTGACATGTAATTGTGAAACATGTAAACAGTGATAAATTGGACTTAATTGGATATTAAGTGACATGGGGAAAGTTGTATAAAAAGATTACATTTAATTAGAAATGTTATTTACAACCTAGGAATATAACACATGGTTATATTAGGCTTATTAATTAACTTATACATCTTAAGTTAAAATTGTGTGATTATTAAGCTAAGGGGTCTGTTCCAATGAGATATAAGGGCCTCGCAGTATTTTTAGTTATAAATTGAGGACCAAGTCTAGGGTGATTTTGCGTCAAGTGCATTTGTGTGTGTAACCCATATTAGTCAGTATACCTTTTTTATCATGGAGTCTCTCACTAAGTAGAGGCTAGGACATGCTTTATTGAACTGGATAGTAAGAGGTTTAAAACAAGGAGGATACGGGTTGGTTATGGCGGAACCATGAGCGTCCATTGTTTCGAATGTCGAAGATAAGCCGTTGTAACTCCTGTAATATATGTTGTGTCTTTTTAGTTGATGGGTTTGGGACTGATAACCTCGAATTCCATAGTTGGCACAAGTTATTCACATATGGGTAAAGAAGCCGCTCGATGGGTAGAAATTAGATAAATCCTAATTAAGATATTTTGGTAGTTGGTGCATCAATTTTGGATATGAATGAAAGGTCTATCTTATTTTTCTACTTTACCATACTTTCATGTCCATTACTATTCATCTGTTGAAATACTTCCTTATCTTATGATCATGCTAAAAATTAATAGAATAATCCAGACTTATGTCTGAACTAGTTTGTTTTCTCTCTATTCCTTTACCCCTCCCCAAGTTCTTATGGTGGAGGAATGTAACAATGACTTTTTTCTTTTGACTCAGCTTGGATTTAGACTATTCTTGCTTCATGTATTTCTTCAGTACTTGCTTTATGACTATTGTAATTACTTTTGAGGGAGATGAATTTTGTGGTTTTACTATTGTACTCTAATATTTGTCCATGAGACAGTTTTTTGTTTTATGATGATGATTCTATGGTATTTTGAATTAAAACCAATGTCGTGACTAGATTAATTTAATAATAAATGTTAAAAAAAGTTTCCGCTGTTTTTTACATTTCTACCTTGTAAATTTTGGTTTATATGTTGTTACTTTATACCTTAGCGCTTCACAAAACTTAACACATCCTCATATAGATGACGTTAAGTGATGTAGGATGTCACATAAATAGATAACACCAAACAAATATTTTGAATTAATTACTTCAAAATTAAATAACATAATCAAATCAACATTATTCGGTCATTCATATATAATCAAATACTTGCAATAATTTTGAATATAAAATAAACTCAAAAATGCTTAATAGTAAATCCAATGTCATAACGTGACCTTAAATCACAATTAAACGATCAAATAACATTTCAAGATACTATATCACTATCCTAGATTTAATTCAAATAGTTAAACTCATCCAACAAATGGGAAATCATATGATAATTTAACCAAAGCAAACAACTGCAATATTCATAATCAAACAAATAATTAATATTTAATATACTCTATGTTACATTAGTTAATATAGAAAGAGGAATTTTACTCACTATCGTTCATGTTGTTACTTTCCCATTCTCATTCCGTTTGATTTTAAAAAGCATTTAAAATAAGCCAAAATACTAACTAGCACCAACCTAATTCCATAATGTATATAATGTTACTACGATTCCAATGTGATTGACCACGTTGGATTTGGATCCCATGTGAAAGAGTTATACATTTTTAAATTATAAAATCAACCACTTAATCACTATTTAAGTTAATTACCCCTTAGGCTCCGCTTGAGAGTTTATTTTCTTCCGGTTTTATTGGTCTTACTCGGCTTCATATTTCAAGTGTTACCATAGCACTTGCTTGCAAAAAAAATTCCACGTAGTTGGTCGTTGATTGTAAAAACAATAAAAACTAGGGCAGTGTAATTTAAGTAGCAATTTTAAACCCACCAAATAGGAGTGTTTTAAGAGGTTATATTTTTTTTCCAATTATGCCCCCGATGATTAAATGTAAAATTACTTTTTTACAAAATTAAAATATAAATATAGAGTTACTTTAGTGGAAACTTAGCTATCAAGCATGCACTAGTCGGTTATAACTACCAATCAAAATCGGTACATATTTTCAAAACCAGTCAAAAAACGTATCTCAAAACTCCCAAGCGGAGCCATAATCAAATCTTAACCCTTCTTCCTCAAATTAAAATCTCGCCGCCACCTTTTTCTCACTAAAACCAATATCGACCCTTCCCTTCCTTATCTCCAGCTCCACACAGTGCTAAACCGTTATTCGACTGTACCATCGATCTTCTGGCCTCAGGCTCCCTTACTTGTCAACACCATTTCATCTCCTCTTCACCATAGGTAAATGCGACTACCAGTACTCCAACCAAAAGCCTACAGGTCATGTTTTGGAAATGACCACCAAAGCTTGAAAGACCATGCCATTCTACTTCTTTCACCACAACTAGGTCTGCCATTCTTTCGGATCGACCTCCGATTCTTCCTACCTTCATCAAGTTCGTTCCCATATGTCGTTTGGTTGAAATGGATTTTCTGTACACTACACTGCACCCAAAGAGAGGCACATTTGAGTGAAGCTCTCACCAAGACAAGATCAAAGAAATTAAATTTGGAATTTTCAGCGAAGAGTTTGAATCGATTTGAATTTTTTAATGATAGTCCTTGATTTCAAAATTTTGCCAAGAAGAAAGGAATGCGAGAAGCCAATAGGCTTAACTTCCTTTGTTTAGGCCCGATATATAAGGGTAAGCAAGTCAGACAAAGAAATATTGTTGTTCATACCCAATGCTTTAATTTTCTTTCTGAGTTTTAAGAATGAAAAAGATGAAATGAATGGAGTAAGGAGATTAATTATTATAAGTGGCTGGCGTGTTGTAGCTAGATCGCCTGCATCTCTTACCCCCAGTTGTCTCCTAGATAAACAAGAAGTAAATTAAGAGATCGAGACAAAGAAAAAAAACTTCTTTTAAGCAGGGTATTAACTCTATTTTCTCCAATTTCGCATCACCCATGCATGATCCACCTCCACAATCATCTAACCCCTGCTCTCCTCATGATTAATTGTATCACGGTTAGGAATGTTAAAGGGTGCAATGTACCCTCTAAGCAAGATGTAAGAAAGTATTTTATCCACCAGGAGTCCATTCAACGTATTGCTATTCTGGAAATTAAGTTACATTAAAACATTGTTTCCTCTTGCAATCATATTATTCATGGATGGTTCTTTGTTGATAACCTCTCTCTTGCCTCTTTCAATTGGATTGCTATTATATGGAGTTCTAATATTTTTTCACCTTTTTGTTATTAACTCCTCAAATCAATTTTGCCACACTAAACCGACTCACTATCCCTCCAGCTATGTTTTCTTTTGCACCTTTATCTATGGCATTAGTCCACTAAATGGAAGATAGGGAAATTGAAATGAGTTACCAAACCCTTACTCTGCCAACCCCTCCTTGGATCGTGCTAGGAGACTAGAATTACATACTTGATGGAATGTAAATCTTTACCAACCATGTAGCCCTGAATGTCTCACAGCACATCTTCTACAATATCCGCCTACCTTTGTCTTCAGACCATTGTCCTTTATCTTGAATTTTGGTGACCTAGTGACAAGATATTCCTCCTAGTTTAGAATTTTTATAATGTGTGGACCTCTCACCCAAGCTTTCTCGATACAATTTAAAAAGCTTGGTCGGTAATTTTTCCGGTAACCCCATGTCCATCAATAAATCTAACTTAAACACACCAAATCCACCCTGTGTTCCTAGACCGTAGAGATTGTTGAAGACGGTTTCAAACTCTCCTCTAATTTAATGCAGGTTCAATCTGATTATGCAACTCTCCTAATGACTTATTGCTCTCTTCATAGGAACACAATCTTTTTGAAGATTAACTCAAGGCTCACTGCACAGAAGTAAATATGATGCATCAGAAATTCAGAGTCAAATTGGAGTAACAAGGGGATAAACACACGGCTTACACAATAACTTCCTTTTATCCAAAACGAAGGCGAATTCAATCTTTTATGTGTCGGACAATGATAACATTCAAAGAGAGCGTCATGAAAGTGTTTTGTAGACTTTTGTTGACCATTTCACCAATATTATTAGTGGTCTGTGCATTGTTAGCATGAATCTTAGGTTTTTGACAATTTGTCCTTTTCTTTGTTATCATGCTCCCAAGATATTGATCCCCAAAATGATATCTCCGAGGAAGAAATTAAGGAGTCCTTTTCCATTTTGAAATCCAGTGTCAAAGGCCTAGATGTATTCATTTCTTATTTATGCGTCTCGTGTCGGGACATTATTAAAGCGGAATTCATTAGAGCTGTCAAAAAAATTCTTCTCTAAATATAGACTGTTAAAAGATATAAATGCTACTAATATATGTCTTTTCCTAAAGTTTCTAATCCTAACTTGGTCAATCATTTTCGGCCTAATAGCTGTTGTAACACTATATGTCACCAAAATTTTGGTGAATAAACTTAAAGTCATCATGCCTTCACTCGTTTATCTAAAGAAAAATGCCTTTATCAATGGTCACAGTATTATTGATAACATTCTTGTGTCGCAAAAGTTATTGAGTGGCTATGATATTGTTGGGGAAATCTCGGTCTTTCCCACTTCGTGAAGTTAAGATAGGCAATTAATATTAAAAGTAGCAATGGGATCACAAGCGTTTATAATTCTCCAATATGGAGATTCTTACACTATACAAAAGAATAGTAGGATTACAAGAATATGATTACAAAAGTAACTCACACTCAACTCAAGCTTAAGGATATATACTTCTCAAGCTATCTCTCTTTTCACTCAAAGAGGCTTCCTAACTCTCAAGTATTTTTCTCACTCTAAGAAGTGGCTTTCTTCCTTGAATTCTTGGATGGTTAGTAATAGGGCTCCTTCTCCTATTTATACTACTCAACCTCCATAATGAATGGTGGAGATTACTTGCATCCGACGGTAGAGATTGATTCTCTAGAATGCTCCAGACTCTCTAGGAATCTCTACACTCTTCCATTCCCTTCTTTATTCTTCCATACTCTTTCGAAAGATTCAAGAAGGTTCCACACATCTCCAGAATATTTCAGAGGGTTCCACACTCTTCCATAAGCTTCTAGAGGGTTCTACACTTCTCTAGAGTTCTCCGGAACATTCTAGAAAATTCTAGATTTCTCCAGAAACGTCTAGAATTTTCTAGAAACTCTCCAATTAAAGAGGCATCCCAACAAATCTCCCCCTCCCGACTTAATTGGGGGTTATTAGTATGCCGGCACCTTGACAGCAGTCTTCAAACTTCTTTGTTGGTACTACCTTGGTCATCATGTCAGACCAGTTCTCATCTGTGTGAACCTTGTCAAGGTGTATTTGCTTTTCCTCGAGAACTCCTCGGATCCAATCATATCTTGTATCAATGTGCTTTGTGCGGGAATGAAATGTTGAATTATTTACCAAGTAAATTGCACTTTGATTGTCACACTTCAAGACATACTTTTCTTGATCCACTCCCAATTCATGCAACAATTTCTTCACCCATAATATCTCCTTGCAAGCTTCAGTAGCTGCGATATACTCTGCCGCTGTAGTGGATAATGCATTACACTTTTGCAGTTTTGATTGCCATGAAATAGCTCCCCCTGCAAAAGTGGTTAAGTATCCCGATGTTGATTTCCTTGAATCAATGTCACCAGCCAAGTCTGCATCTGTATATCTTTCCAACACAGGTTTTCCTTTTCCAAAGTATAAACATCTTTTGGAAGTTCCACGTAGATATCTGTAACAACCCAGAAAATCTGAACCAATTTAAAAATTTTAAATTGGCTAAAATAATGGATTTTAAATATTTAAAATAAATATTTTAAATAATGGCGATGAAAACTGAATTTGCTTGATTTATGTGGCTTTTGATGGTTGAATATGTTTGGTGTGAAAAATACATTAAAGAACAAGTTGGTGTTGTCGATTTATTTAACCATTGAAATAAATTGATTTGAAATTCTAAAAATACGTGAATTATTTGAAAAGGCCGAGTTAATTCTCATTTCAAATAATTGACCGACGATTGAAAGTCAAAGATGAAGACGGTGGTCGAAGACCGGAGATCTTCACCTCGTTTGGATGGTAACCGAGGTCCTAATTGGGAGGCATCCCGAAATACGGATAATGAGTGGTGATCGTCCAGACGTACGTGGTGATCGATGGGTTTGCGAGGTATTTAGTGCCTCGGGTTTCGTTCAGACCCAGAACGGACTTGTAAATGGACTGTGTGTCTGACATTGGATTTTATTTTGTGTTGATTGATCTCTGTTAAATATACATCTGTTTGGAGGCGGAGAATTTATTCTTTCGCTTAACGCCCTTCTCTGAAACGCACGAGCTCAGAGGTTGTATATCGATGGACATCAGTCGCATGGCATGAATTGCCTGTGTGGCATGCTAAGATGCAGTGATTAGGGCTTCTGTTGAAAAGCAAAGTCTTGTGGTGATGACCAAAGCACCGCCTGTGTGGCGTAGCTTTGCGTATAACGTGAAATCGCGAGCCTCACACCCCGGTATGAACCAGAAACGGGAGAAGGACCTCAGGGAGGGCATGCGTTTCTTCCTAGCTAGGGTGGTGTCAGTGACCTACCAGCCCTGACATTTATATACTTTTCACCTGTGTGGTTGTTGCTGTTGCGAGGCGCCTCGGTTTGATCGGACGATCCGGGTCCGATGGAGTCATTCGTTGGCTCATTTACGCCCCAAAGGGCGGGGAAACGTATTGTTCAGGCATAATAATCCACATCGGTGGACCGGCCCTGTCGCTCCAAGGGGCAGTTGCGGCTGTTCCTGAGGCTCGGGCTAGGCAGTCTCGAATTCGGTAAGGACTATCTTTTGCCTTGGTTCATGACAGAAACCCAATTTCCAAATACGTGACTGTGCGGTTTCGATTGTATATATATTTGGCGACATAGTGGCATGGGACGCTCATGTCGTCTATGATTAATAGTTATGATTTGAAATTGTTTTCAAAACATATAAACACTAGCAATAATATCAAATGCCTTTGTTTTATTTGTATCAAGCATATTTTGGCCGTTATAAGGTAAAAATCTATCCTCCGGTTTGCGTTGCATTGTGTGATGGGAACTGAGTCTTACAATGGCTTCATTTTTATAAAATGCATTACGTTGTTTAAAAGAAAGATTTGTTTTAAAGCACTGGCAATCCAATGGAGTAAACCCGTTCCACGAAAGTGGCGTGGTCCTGTGATTAGCCAAATTATATATGTGTTGAGTAGATTTCTCATATCAGTCCCATGACTGACTCGTAGTTTGTTTCACTTTCAAACTCGGGTGCCCCCTTTTTCTGCACGGGCAGCCTTATATTCAGGTTTAGCTGGTTCTTTCTAAATAGCTGGAGCTGAAGATGGATTCTATCATTTATCTCTTTTTATGCTGTTCAGCTCCTATTGTACATATTATGTTTGTTTTCCGCTGTAGACATTTATGTATAGCTGAACTGTATTTTTACTAAGTATGATCATGCATACTGTGTAACTCTTATGATTACTTTTATCCAGTATATTCTATTATTCATTACCTGATGTATTTATTTAATTCTGTTCTGCTATTATCTGTTTCTGTGTTATATTCCATGGATTACCCTTGCCGCCGTCAATACGGGGTTTGGGGTCGTCTCATTTTGGTATTATGTCTGTTTGTTCAGATCACAATAATCCACATATAGACGTAGAGTACCATCAGATTTTGGGAAAAACACCACTGCTGCTCCCCAATCAGAGAAACTAGGCCTGATCAGACCCTTCCATACTAGCTATCGTGTTTGATTGTCAAGTTCTTCTTTCTCTTTCAAGGACATTCTTCGAATAGCGTGAAATACCGGCCTTGCATTGGGAATCAAAGCGATCTTGAAATCTATTTCTCTCTGCGGAGGTAAGCGAACAACTTCTTCAAACAAATCCGCATAGTTCTTGACGACAGGAATGTCTTTGATGAGGTCGGGAATATTCTCTGTGACTCCTGGGATATTTTCTATTTGAGCTGGAGAAACATCGAGAACTGACCAGAAATCTTTTCTATTTGAAGTCGGGCCTTCACATGGTATGGTTATATAATTCCCCGATTGGGCCCTTGCTTTAACCACTCTCTCGGCGCATCTAACCTTAGCTTCATATTTGGTTAGCCAATCCAACCCCAATATAAGATCAAACTCCTTAAAATTCATGACGATGGAGATAGTAGGGAATTTATAGCAGGAAAAAGAGACCGGTACTGCACAAACCCAACGGAGATCGATGGAACCCCCAACCGAATTTTGGACAGTCATTGGTTCTTTGAGTTTTCTCAATTTCAAATCCAACTTCCTAGCTGCATTCTTTGAAATAAAGCTTCGTGACGCGCCGGTGTCAAACAGTACTTTAACTGGAATATTTTTGACATTAAGCGTGTCTTCTAAAACATCAGACCTTCCCTGCCTCTCTGAGGGTGCTGAGGTTTCTGCCACTTCATTTACCTGAGCCTCATTGGTCTTTTTCGATAGCCAACAGTCTTGCTTTACGTGACCAGCTTGATGACAAAGATTACACTTTCTGTAACACCTCGTGTATTTTATAACTGTGAAATTCACAAATTAAGGTATAATAAATTTCAAATCAAAGAATTAAGGGAAACGAGATATGCCATTGCGTTCGTCTTGGAAAAATACGCGAAATAGAGTCCGAGTTTTCGAAAAACGGACTCCGTATGAAGAAGATATGGCCTCCGGAAGTTTCAGAATTCAGTTTAAAATTCAAACGGACCAAAACAGCTCAGAAAAACAATTTCAAATTTCAAAATCAGGCCGGAATGGCCAGGGCGGGAAAATTCCCGCCAAAGGCACCCAGGTCGACTTGGCAGTCGACCTGGGGCTAGCCAGGTCGACTGGGCAGTCGACCTGGGTAACCCGTGTCGACTGCCAAGTCGACACGGTGTCGACTGGGGTGTCGACCTGGCCCCTGAGCCAGGTCGAACCCAGCCCACCCTGGCTGGCCTAGTCTGTGTTTGGTCGATTTTCTGAGCCTTGCCTTGTCCGTAGGGCTAGGTGCCAGCTCCTGGTTGGTCCCTCCTTTGAACGAACGACTATTATTAAACCAAGCTTCATCGACGGTCTAAATCAACTCACAAACTCTATAAAAAGGACCTAAGACTAACCCAAATACACATAAACAAAAATGGAGATGAGACCGTTATGCTGCTGAGGAGAGACTAGAGATAGCCATCAGAAATTGAGAGACAATTAGGAGATAAATCAAAAGCTTAAAGCAACGTTAATTGAATCAAAACAACGCCTACAACAAAGGATAACATCTCCAAATTCAGAATTCAGATTCCTGAATTGAAGATTCATCATACGTTGTAAGTAGAGTGCTATTTCGATGTGAATAATTAATTGCGTTTGATTTGTGTAAAATGCGAAATGGAATTGTGGCGATAATAATCTATATTTGTATGTTATTTTGATTCTAAACGATTGGGAATGTTATGGTATACGATTGGATATTTGCAAGAATGTGATTTGCGTTGGAAGTTAACAATGAAATGGAATTGTGGCGATAATAATCTATATTTGTATGTTATTTTGATTCTAAACGATTTGGAAATGCTATGGTATACGGTTGTATTCATACAAGTATATGATTTATGTTGACAACCATATGTTATGGAAATTTAATTGGAATTCATGCAAGTGTATGATTCGTTATTATGCTAATATGATGTACATACTTTTATGATCATTTTTAGTGTGTAATTGGACTAGGCTAAGTACTATGATTTATACGAATCTATGTTGAAATTGGCAAATCATACTTTTGTGTTAGAAACAAAAGTAAGCACCTTTATGAACATGACTAAACTATGTTTGGTATTATGCCTAGTTGAAACATGTTTTAGGCCTAAGTTGTTATCAAAACCATATGGTGATATATGTGACACAATTAAGTTAAATTTACATCCCAATTGCAAGTTTACAATGATTCATGTTTAAGTATTGTTTATGCCATGATTATATGAATAAAATGATTCATGTTATGCCATGATTATATGTTGTTACAATTGCAAGTTTACAATGATTCATGTTTAAGTATTGTTTATGCCATAATCATATGAATAGAATGAATCATGTTTAAGTATTGTTTATGCCATGATTATATGAATAAAATGATTCATGTTATGCCATGATTATATGTTGTTACAATTGCAAGTTCACATGTGCCTACTTTATGTTAATTGAATCGTTATGTTGCAAGTTCATGCGTTCACACTCCCCTTTTTATGTCTCCTCATAAACATCATGTTATAAGCCTCCCCTTTTTCATATGGCTAAGCTGGGTTTAAATGTTAAACCCAACATATCTTATAATTTAGCGAACGTGTAAAACGGGGGTAATGACGTTTGGGTTAAAATATAGAACATATGTGTTGGCATGTTTGACGCATGCCAACAACCTTGAAAAACAATTAAGTGGCACAAATGAAATTTTAACCAATAAAGATGAATTTGAATAATGGGCCGCAAATATTTACATATAAAAAGAAGAGAGACAAAATATGTAAATGTAGAAAATACGATGTGTTTAACCCGAGGTTGGATTGAGTTGTGATGTAAACCTGCCCGGAACCGCCCGGCTGTCCAATAGTAACAACAATACCTATCCAATGTGGGTGGTTAAACACAGAGCCCAATAAGGACCCGAGATTAGACTGAGTTGTGGCGTAAGACTGCCCGGACCCAAACGACAACAGGCAGCCACAACAATACCTGTCTAATGTGAGAGGTCAAGGCTTTAATAAGACAATTAAGGCTGAGTCAGGATTGATAGGATTAAGTAAATTATATTAATACTTAATCAAAATGGAACATGCTAAACTATACAGACTGATTGGGGGTTAGGTTTATAAAACACTTGACCAACTTAGCATGTTGGCTAGAAATAGAAAACCTAGTAGTGGGGGACCCTTTTCAGCAGTAACCCTACAAGGTGTATCAGGATACCCTGAACTAGGCAGGGTGGGGCACGATTACTGGGCTGACTATAAGAGGTCAAATCGACGGTGGTGGTGCAGCAGTGTAGGTTCTAACGGGGTGCGGGCGTGCACACACTCCGGCACAGAAAAATAAGGCACTGGGCACCAGTAGCATATCTGTGCATTCTAGAATTGTGTCGGGCCGCCACCATGGGACTTGATACACCCCATGGTGGGACCAGCATAGGTAACTACAACAACGGGGGCCGTAAGACACATGTAACTTTGCGAGTAGGAGCCGATCATCAGAAATGGATCACTTCACCCTGATTATGGGGTGCCCGTTGGGAACTAGTTTATATGGGTACAGAGATTAATATGGGGTACGACAGTATATTCAACCCTAGGCAGCTTAACTTAGTTTATGGTGCCTTCCCATTTCCAGTTTATGCTTATCATACCCAGTTCTTTATTCATAGACTGTACAGTCCTAGACTTACTCAGGCTTTATGTCTGACTCTACTTTTCTTTCGTCTTCTTTTCTTCCGTTCCCCCCCAAGGTCCACAGGGAGGGAATACCGCAGCTTGACCAGCCTTCACATCCAGCTTGAAGAGAAAGAATGTACTGCTTTGACCTTTTTCCGTTTTGGACTATGGCTTTGGGCAGCAATGATGGGACATTTGCAGTTTATTTATGTTTTCTTTATGCTTCTTTAATAATGTAATCAAGACAGTTATGAAGATGTTATGTTTTTGGAAGAATTGTAAGACAAGTATGGCATGTTTTTGTGAACACATATTTTGATGAAATAGAAGATGTTGTTGTTTTTCCGTTGTTCAAAAATATGTGTTCTAATATCTGTCTTGTATATCTGTGTCTTATACTTATAAACCTCCACCAAAATTAGGGCATTCCCTTTGAGAGTGACCCTAACGGAGGTGGGGTGTTTCACTTGGTATCAGAGCATAGGTTTACTAGATAAGATAAAAAGTTTTGAAAATTTATTTTCAAAAAGGAAATTTAAAGAAGCATTTTTAAAAGATAAAATATTATTTTATTTTAAAAAAAGCAAAGTCCCCCAAAGCCATAGGTACTATCTCTTATCCTTCGTTTTGAATTTATCCTTTTTGTTTCAGCATGTCCGAAGAACTTAACTTGCCAGAGGGTGTACCAATACCTGGTTGGTTTAGACGGTTCTTAGAAGCAAGGGCCACTCAGCCAGGTCCTACCGTTCCTCCTCCCCCAACTGCAGGGAATCATCCGGCTGCAGCAGCACCTCTTCCTCCACCTCCTCCACAGGGAAACACTTTTGCTAAGATATGTAAAGACTTTAAAGCTATGGGAGGAAAGGATTTTCATGGAACTGAGTCCTTCGTGGCAGCCAGAAATTGGTTGAAAGAAACCGAGGACTTATTCGTCATCTTTGAGGTAGAAGATAGGCAGAAGGTACAACTGGCAGTGTGGCTACTAAAAGGTGACGCTTCCTACTGGTGGGAAGTCACTAATGCAGAAAGACCAGTGGAAACATGGGAGGACTTTAGGGTAAGGTTTGAGGCTAAATTTCTCTCAGACGCAGAAAGGAGTTTGCAGTTGGAAAAATTCTTATTTCTTAAGCAAAGGAACAAGACAGTCAAAGAATATGTTAATCAGTTCGATGAGCTGGCTAGGTTTGGACTGGACCTAGTCAACACCCCGCACAAGAAGGCTCTTCGTTTTGTCAAAGGGTTGAATGAGCCATTACACAGTTTGGCCATGACCCATATACCCATGGGAGCTACATATGAAAGGTTGGTACAGATGGCATTGCTGAACGAAGAGGATAAAGGTAAGAAGGAGACAAGGGCAGAAAGCTCTCAAGGGAAGAAAGAGGGTTTACAGCCTAAGAAGACAGACTTTAAGAAGGGCGGGAAAGACAACAAAGAGAAGAGGAAGTGTAATTTCTGTGGCAAAGTGGGTCACTTAGTGAAAGATTGTCGGAAAAAGAAGGCCAAGATGAATGGTGGGTGTTTTTCTTGCGGTGAGACAGGCCACATGGCAAAGGACTGCCCAAAGAAATGAGGACAGGGGCAGAGGGTTGGATCCACCTCAGGGGCACAGGTTCATTGCTAGAAGCGCCACCTCTGCAACAGCGAGGTATAAATACTTCTGTACAAAGTGTAGTTTATCTTTATGATCACCCCGTTCGCACTTTATTTGATTCTGGCGCATCACACTCCTTTATCTCGTCTGCTTTAGTAGAATCTCTGCACCTAAAAACTAGTATGGTAGAGGACCCCTTAATTGTTTCAAACCCAATTGGGGGTCCAGCTCATTTGTTTATGATCTGTGTGGGATTGAAAATTTCTATTCTAAGCGTAGAATTTAAATGTAGTGCCTTTGTTTTGGGCTTTTCGGGATATGGTTTGATTTTGGGCATGGATTGGCTATCCAGTAATGGGGCCATCCTTGATTGTGAGAAAAGGGTTGTTAGGCTCCTGACCCAGCTCGGTAACACTTTGGAAATTTCTTGTAATCCCTCGTATGCGGTTATGCTTAGTTATCTTGAATCGCTAGATGCCTCGGTCGACAATTTGCAATCGGTTGGAGTGGTCCGGGAATATCTGAATGTCTTCGAAGAGGTGAAGGGCTTGCCTCCGAAGCGGGAGATAGACTTCCGCAAATATCTTGCAGATAATGCAAAGCCCGTTGCGTTGCCCGTTAGACACATGGCTCCATGGGAAACGAAAGAGCTCAGTAAACAGATTAAAGAGCTTCTAGAGAAGGGGTTCATTAGAAGGAGCATTTCAGAATGGGGCGCTCCAGTGGTGTTCGCTACAAAGGCGGATGGTTCACTCCGTCTATGTGTTGATTATAGGGAGCTCAACAAGCAAACGAAAAAGAATAGGCACCCTCTCCCCAGAATTGACGATCTATTTGATCAGCTTGTAGGAGCGTCTGTTTTCTCCCAACTCGATTTAGGACCAGTTTTCATCAGCTAAGGGTGGCTGAAGATAGCATCGATAAAACGGCATTCAGAACCCCAGACGGCTTCTTTGAATGGCTTGTCATGCCTTTCGGCTTGACAAATGCACCTGCTTACTTCGTGGACCTGATGAGTAGGGTATTCAGAGATTTCCTCAATAAGTTCGTAGTGGTCTTCGTAGACGATATCCTTATCTTCTCAAAGAGTGAAGAGGAACATGCTCAGCACTTAAGGGCAATCATGGAAACTCTGCGAGTCCATCAGCTTAAAGGCAAATTCTCCAAATGCCACTTTTGGAGAGAAGTGAGGTTCCTTGGGTACATAGAATCCAAAGAAGGGTTAGCGGTGGACCCTGCTAAGGTAGTAGCGGTGCAGGATTGGAAGACACCAAGGAATGCAACTGAGGTCCGAAGTTTTCTAGGACTAGCAGGTTTCTATCGAAAGTTCATAAGGGATTTTGCGAAAATCTCAGCTCCGCTCACAAGGCTAACCAAGAAGAATCTAGTGTTTAATTGGGACTTGGATTGCGAGTTTGCTTTCCAACGACTAAAAAGGGCTCTTACTACAGCCCCAGTTTTAACATTGCCAGATGGAAGCAAAATGTTCACAGTTTATACAGATGCATGTGGGACAGGGCTAGGCGCCGTCTTAATGCAAGAAGGAAGGGTAGTAGCTTATGGCGGGAGGCAGTTGAAAGTGCATGAAAAGAACTACCCGACCCACGATCTTGAGTTAGCCGCCATCGTCTTTGCACTCAAGTCTTGGCGACACTATCTCCTAGGTGAGAAGTTCGAACTTTACACTGACCATAAATCATTGAAATGTCTTTTCTCGCAGAAAGATCTTAACTTGAGGCAACAGAGATGGATGGAGTTTCTTGCCTTGTACGATTTCGAGATCTCGTACACTTCGGGCAAAGGCAACGTAGTGGCAGACGCGTTGAGCCGAAAGAAACTGACCCTAAGCCCGTTGTTTGTTGAAAGACAAAGCCTAGAGTTTATAGCCAGCTTTGACTTTAGGCCCTCCTCCGATTTTATACCAGACTTGCTAGCATCTATCGAAGTACGCCCGACTTTAGTGGACTCAATAGGGTTAGCACAACGCGAAGACCCTCAGCTAGTGGAGATAATTGATAGACTAATTAGGGGTGAGACTTTAAGTCACCTCAACAAATACTCCATCGACGATAAGGGTTGGCTAAGGCGAGACGAAAGACTATGCGTACCACAAACAAGGGAGTTAGTAAAGAAGGTTCTCGAGGAAGCGCATCACTCCAAGATGACGATACATCCGGGCGGAGATAAAATGTACAAGGACATAAAGAGGACTTTCTTTTGGAACGGCATGAAGAAGGACGTGGCAGATTTCGTTTCTAAGTGTATGGTGTGCCAACAGGTTAAGGCGGAACAGAAAAAGCCTGGCGGTCTGCTCCATCCTCTAGAGGTCCCGCAGTGGAAGTGGGATAGCATCTCAATGGACTTCATTGATGGGCTGTGTAGGTCTAGGAGAGGCAACACTAGCATTTTGGTAATAGTGGATAGGCTTACTAAAAGCGCCCACTTTTTACCTGTCAAGAGTAAAAGAACTGCCTCATCCCTAGCATCTCTTTACCTCAAGGAAATTTTTCGACTCCATGGAATACCCTCCAGCATTGTTAGTGACCAAGACCCTATCTTCACAAGTGAGTTTTGGCGGAGTCTGCAAGAAGCGGTAGGCAAGCAGTTATGCTTGAGCACAGCCTATCATCCCCAAACCGATGGCCAAACAGAAAGAGTGAACAGAGTTTTGGAGGACCTTTTAAAATTGTGCGTCCTTGACTTCGGAGGGACATGGGAAGACCATCTTCCTTTGGTGGAATTTGCCTACAATAACAGCTATCAAGCAACCATCGGAATGGAGCCCTTCGAAGCTTTATATGGAAGACCGTGCCGATCACCCACTTGTTGGTGGGAGTCTACTGATAAGCTCATACTTGGACCAGATATGATCCGAGAGACTTCAGAGAAAGTAGACTTAATACGAAGAAGGATGAAGACGGCCCAAGACAGACAAAAGTCCTACGACGACAAGAGGAGGACCGACCTTGAATTTGAGGTTGGGGACAGAGTTTTTCTTAAGGTATCTCCGCTAAGGAACGTTGTTCGTTTTGGAACCACAGGAAAGCTAGCACCAAGGTTCGTAGGGCCATTCCCTATCATCGAGAAAATTGGGAAAATGGCCTACAGATTAGAGCTACCCGAAAAATTGGCCGGAGTTCACAACGTCTTTCACGTTTCACATCTCCGAAAATGTCTACATGAATCTGCTGAAGTGGTAGAGCCAAATATCCTAGAAGAAGCTGAAGTGGAACGCGAAGCAACCGTGAGGAAAGTTCCAACCCGCATATTAGGAACGGAAGTGAAGAAGCTACGCAACCGCGAAGTCAAACTCGTCAAAGTTCAGTGGAGCAACGCCGAAGAGGATGCAACTTGGGAAATTGACGCTAGAATACGCGCAGCCTACCCTTTTCTTTTCGAGGGTACATCTTTGATCTTTCCTTTTTCCTTAAGTTGCGCTTTTATCTATCTTTTTAGGTATATTTCCTCGACCTTATCTTTTAGGTAGAAACCCTTTGGATGAAAACATGTAATTGAAACATGTTATGGATGATGGTTGCAGGTGATTGCTCGTGGTTGCATATACACACACAATCTAGGTTTTAGATCGGCTCAGTCACTTCATATTGCATATGCATATATGTTTGCATTCGTATATGGCTGAACTTTAATGTATTGTCATATGGATGTTGCATTTGTATGAGTGATTGTGCACTCATGTAGAATCATGAATAGGAAAATCTGTTGAAGTGGTAGAGCCAAATATCCTAGAAGAAGCTGAAGTGGAACACGAAGCAACCGTGAGGAAAGTTCCAACCCGCATATTAGGAACGGAAGTGAAGAAGCTACGCAACCGCGAAGTCAAACTCGTCAAAGTTCAGTGGAGCAACGCTGAAGAGGATGCAACTTGGGAAACTGAAGCTAGAATACGCACAGCCTACCCTTTTCTTTTCGAGGGTACATCTTTGATCTTACCTTTTTCCTTAAGTTGCTCTTTTATCTATCTTTTTAGGTATATTTCCTCGACCTTATCTTTTAGGTAGAAACCCTTTGGATGAAAACATGTAATTGAAACATGTTATGGATGATGGTTGCAGGTGATTGCTAGTGATTGCTAGTGATTGCTCGTGGTTGCATATACACACACAATCTAGGTTTTAGATCGACTCAGTCACTTCATATTGCATATGCATATATGTTTGCATTCGTATATGGCTGAACTTTAATGTGTTGTCATATGGATGTTGCATTTGTATGAATGATTGTGCACTCATGTAGAATCATGAATAGGAAAATTTGCATACATAATGGATTCATGGCACTTACATAATTCGCATTAAGGAGGTCAACTGAATCAGTAGACCGCCTGATTTTGCATTAGATAAGTACATGTACTCACACACTTTGCATATGTTCATGAAGCATTAGAAGTCTTTTAAGGACAATGGATGCTCGTGTTTGATGAATGAGTAGATGGATGTTTGGATGTTAGGATATGCATTCTTCCTAAACTTGAAGATTTCGGGGATGAAATCCTTTTAAGTAGGGGAGAATGTAACCCCCCGTGTATTTTATAACTGTGAAATTCACAAATTAAGGTATAATAAATTTCAAATCAAAGAATTAAGGGAAACGGGATACTCCATTATGTTCGCCTTGGAAAATTACGCGAAATAGAGTCCGAGTTTTCGAAAAACGGACTCCGTATGAAGAAGATATGGCCTCCGGAAGTTTCAGAATTCAGTTTAAAATTCAAACGGACCAAAACAGCTCAGAAAAACAATTTCAAATTTCAAAATCGGGCCGGAATCATGGCGGGAAAATTCCCGCCCAAGGCACCCAGGTCGACTTGGCAGTCGACCTGGGGCTAGCCAGGTCGACTGGGCAGTCGACCTGGGTAACCCGTGTCGACTGCCAAGTCGACACGGTGTCGACTGGGGTGTCGACCTGGCCCCTGAGCCAGGTCGAACCCAGCCCACCCTGGCTGGCCTAGTCTGTGTTTGGTCGATTTTCAGAGCCTTGCCTTGTCACTAGGGCTAGGTGTCAGCTCCTGGTTGGTCCCTCCTTTGAACGAACGGCTATTATTAAACCAAGCTTCATCGACGGTCTAAATCAACTCACAAACTCTATAAAAAGGACCTAAGACTAACCCTAATACACACAAACAAAAATGGAGATGAGACCGTCATGTTGCTGAGGAGAGACTAGAGATAGCCGTCAGAAATTGAGAAACAATTAGGAGATAGATTAAAAGCTTAAAGCAACGTTAATTGAATCAAAACAACGCCTACAACAAAGGATAACATCTCCAAATTCAGAATTCAGATTCCTGAATTGAAGATTCATCATACGTTGTAAGTAGAGTGCTATTCCGATGTGAATAATTAATTGCGTTTGATTTGTGTAAAATGCAAATGGAATTGTGGCGATAATAATCTATATTTGTATGTTATTTTGATTCTAAACGATTGGGAATGTTATGGTATACGATTGGATATTTGCAAGAATGTGATTTGCGTTGGAAGTTAACAATGAAATGGAATTATGGCGATAATAATCTATATTTGTATGTTATTTTGATTCTAAATGATTTGGAAATGCTATGGTATACGGTTGGATTCATACAAGTATATGATTTATGTTGACAACCATATGTTGTGGAAATTTAATTGGAATTCATGCAAGTATATGATTCGTTATTATGCTAATATGATGTACATACTTTTATGATCATTTTTAGTGTGTAATTGGACTAGGCTAAGTACTATGATTTATATGAATCTATGTTGAAATTTGCAAATCATACTTTTGTGTTAGAAACAAAAGTAAGCACCTTTATGAACATGACTAAACTATGTTTGGTATTATGCCTAGTTGAAACATGTTTTAGGCCTAAGTTGTTATCAAAACCATATGGTGATATATGTGACACAATTAAGTTAAATTTACATCCCAATTGCAAGTTTACAATGATTCATGTTTAAGTATTGTTTATGCCATGATTATATGAATAAAATGATTCATGTTATGCCATGATTATATGTTGTTACAATTGCAAGTTTACAATGATTCATGTTTAGGTATTGTTTATGCCATAATCATATGAATAGAATGATTCATGTTTAAGTATTGTTTATGCCATGATTATATGAATAAAATGATTCATGTTATGCCATGATTATATGTTTTTACAATTGCAAGTTCACATGTGCCTACTTTATGTTAATTGAATCGTTATGTTGCAAATTCATGCGTTCACACTCCCCTTTTTATGTCTCCTCATAAACATCATGTTATAAGCCTCCCCTTTTTCATATGGCTAAGTTGGGATTAAATGTTAAACCCAACATATCTTATAATTTAGCGAACGTGTAAAACGGGGGTAATGACGTTTGGGTTAAAATATAGAACATATGTGTTGGCATGTTTGACGCATGCCAACAACCTTGAAAAACAATTAAGTGGCACAAATGAAATTTGAACCAATAAAGATGAATTTGAATAATGGGCCGCAAATATTTACATATAAAAAGAAGAGAGACAAAATATGTAAATGTAGAAAATACAATGTGTTTAACCCGAGGTTGGATTGAGTTGTGATGTAAACCTGCCCGGAACCGCCCGACTGTCCAGTAGTCACAACTATACCTATCCAATGTGGGTGGTTAAACACGGTGCCCAATAAGGACCCGAGATTAGACTGAGTTGTGGTGTAAGACTGCCCGGACCCAACCGACAACAGGCAGCCACAACAATACCTGTCTAATGTGAGAGGTCAAGGCTTTAATAAGACAATTAAGGCTGAGTCAGGATTGATAGGATTAAGTAAATTATATTAATACTTAATCAAAATGGAACATGCTAAACTATACATACTGATTGGGGGTTAGGTTTATAAAACACTTAACCAACTTAGCATGTAGGCTAGAAATAGAAAACCTAGTAGCGGGGGACCCTTTTCAGCAGTAATCCTACAAGGTGTATCAGGATACCCTGAACTAGGCAGGGTGGGGCACGATTACTGGGCTGACTATAAGAGGTCAAATCGACGGCGGTGGTGCAGCAGTGTAGGTTCTAACGGGGGTGCGGGCGTGCACACACTCCGGCGTAGAAAAATAAGGCACTGGGCACCAGTAGCATACCTGTGCATTCTAGAATTGTGTCGGGCCGCCACCATGGGACTTGATACACCCCATGGTGGGACCGGCATAGGTAACTACAACAACGGGGGCCGTAAGACACATGTAACTTTGCGAGTAGGAGCCGATCATCAGAAATGGATCACTTCACCCTGATTATGGGGTGCCCGTTGGGAACTAGTTTATATGGGTACAGAGATTAATATGGGGTACGATAGTATATTCGACCCTAGGCAGCTTAACTTAGTTTATGGTGCCTTCCCATTTCCAGTTTATGCTTATCATACCCAGTTCTTTATTCATAGACTGAATAGTCTTAGACTTACTCAGGCTTTATGTCTGACTCTACTTTTTTTTCGTCTTCTTTTCTTCCGTTTCCCCCCCAGGTCCACAGGGAGGGAATACCGCAGCTTGACCAACCTTCACATCCAGCTTGAAGAGAAAGAATGTATTGCTTGGACCTTTTTCCATTTTGGACTATGGCTTTGGGCAGCAATGATGGGACTTTTGCAGTTTATTTATGTTTTCTTTATGCTTCTTTGATAATGTAACCAAGACAGTTATGAAGATGTTATGTTTTTGGAAGAATTGTAAGACAAGTATGGCATGTTTTTGTGAACACGTATTTTGATGCAATAGAAGATGTTGTTGTTTTTCCGCTGTTCAAAAATATGTGTTTTAATATCTGTCTTGTATATCTGTGACTTATACTTATAAACCTCCACCAAAATTAGGGCATTCCCTTTGGGAGTGACCCTAACGGAGGTGGGGTGTTTCACTTTCTGTTTTCTTTAACCTTGTTCTTTGATTTAGATCCCTCCTTCTTTTGCAATTTCAAGGACTTACATTTCCTAGACAAATGACCTTTTTGGTTGCAGTTTGAGCATGTGGCAGTCGTTGCCGGTTCTTTTTCAGATTTAGCCCTTTTTCTCTTGGTACTGGGCTTCTTACTGACATCAGACTTTGCACTGGCCTCAGGACGATCAGTTTCAGATTCAACCTTATCGCTAGAACTAACTTCCTCCTCGTCGCGCAACATGCCTTTCTTATGGAGATCTTCATACTGATAGGCCATATAAATCATTTCTGAAAAAGGGAGCTTCACATGCCCCATTACTTTATTCTGATATTTCCTTTGAAGCCCGTAAATAAATCTCAAATTCTTTCTCTTCGTATTCTGAATTAGATGGGGAGCAAAGTGAGAAAGTTCGTTGAATTTCTTATGATATTTTGGGATGGTCATATCTCCTTGTATCAAATAAGAAAATTCATCACAAAGGCGCTCAGTCGCTTCGGGAGGAGTAAATCTTTCCAGGAAAATCACTTTGAATCTATCCCAGGTGATATCACCTTCTGGATTATCCTTAATAACTGAATCCCACCAGAACAAAGCTTCTTCTTTGAGTGCCAAGGAGGCCAGTAATCTTTTCTGGTCATCCCTCAGCTTTAATGCTTTGAAGATTTTCTCAGCCGAACGAATCCAAGCTTGTGTTTTCATAATTGCTTCTTTAACCGTGAAGGGTTTTCCACCCAGATTTCTATACTTCATGAATAGAGCTTCTATATCTGGGTCAGTATTACTTCTTCTGTTTCTGGCACTCATTTTCTAGTTCTTCTGCAAATAGCAGATCAAGTGTCAGGTCAACAGAAAAGATATTTCAAAATATAGAGACAAATACTTGAATGTAAATGTGTCTATCTAGGTGTTATTTCATTCCGCTACTCATACTAGGATACTACTGATCCTATATGTAATGAGTAACCCGCCCTAGAATACTACTGGTTCTATTTCTGACGAGTTCGTTAATATGTTATATTCCAGAACTAAGCTTAACCAATGCTCTGATACCAAAATGAGACGACCCCAAACCCCGTATTGACGGCGGCAAGGGTAATCCGTGGAATATAACACAGAAACAGATAATGGCAGAACAAAATTAAATAAATACACCAGGTAATGAATAATAGAATATACCGGATAAAAGTAATCATCAGAGTTACACAGTATACAGGATCATACTTAGTAAAAATACAGTTCAGCTATACATAAATGTCTACAGCGGAAAACAAACATAATATGTACAATAGGAGCTGAACAGCATAAAAAGAGATAAATGATAGAATCCATCTTCAGCTCCAGCTATCCAGAAAGAACCAGCTAAACATGGTTACAAGGCTGCCCGTGCAGAAAAATGGGGCACCCGAGTTTGAAAGTGAAACAAACTACGAGTCAGTCATGGGACTGGTATGAGAAATCTACTCAACACATATATAATTTGGCTAACCACAGGACCACGCCACTTTCATGGAACGGGTTTACTCCATTGGATTGCCAGTGCTTTAAAACAAATCTTTCTTTTAAACAACGCAATACATTTTATAAAAATGAAGCCATTATAAGACTCGGTTCCCATCACACTATGCAACGCAAACCGGAGGATAGAGTTTTTACCTTATAACGGCCAAAATATGCTTGATACGAATAAAACAAAGGCATTTGATATTATTCCTAGTGTTTATATGTTTTGAAAACAATTTCAAATCATAACTATCAATCATAGACGACATGAGCGTCCCATGCCACTATGTCGCCAAATATATATACAATCGAAACCGCACAATCACGTATTTGGAAATTGGATTTCCGTCATGAACCAAGGCAAAAGATAGTCCTTACCGAATTTGAGACTGCCTAGCCCGAGCCTCAGGAACAGCCGCAACTGCCCCTTGGAGCGACAGGGCCGGTCCACCGATGTGGATTATTATGCCTGAACAATATGTTTCCCCGCCCTTTGGGGCGTAAATGAGCCAATGAATGACTCCATCGGACCCGGATCGTGCGATCAAACCGAGGCGCCTCGCAACAGCAACAACCACACAGGTGAAAAGTATATAAATGTCAGGGCTGGTAGGTCACTGACACCACCCAAGCTAGGAAGAAACGCATGCCCTCCCTGAGGTCCTTCTCCCGTTTCTGGTTCATACCGGGGTGTGAGGCTCGCGATTTCACGTTATACACAAAGCTACGCCACACAGGCGGTGCTTTGGTCACCACCACAAGACTTTGCTTTTCAACAGAAGCCCTGATCACCGCATCTTAGCATGCCACACAGGCAATTCATGCCATGCGACTGATGTCCATCGATATACAACCTCTGAGCTCGTGCGTTTTAGAGAAGGGCGTTAAGCGAAAGAATAAATTCTCCGCCGCCAAACAGATGTATATTTAACAGAGATCAATCAACACAGAATAAAATCCAATGTCAGACACACAGTCCATTTACAAGTCCGTTCTAGGTCTGAACGAAACCGGAGGCACTAAATACCTCGCAAACCCATCGATCACCACGTATGTCTGGACGATCACCACTCATTATCCGTATTTCGGGATGCCTCCCAATCAGGACCTCGGTTACCATCCAAACGAGGTGAAGATTTCCGGTCTTCGACCACCGTCTTCATCTTTGACTTTCAATCGTCGGTCAATTATTTGAAATGAGAATTAACTCGGCCTTTTCAAATAATTCACATATTTTTAGAATTTCAAATCAATTTATTTCAATGGTTAAATCAATCGACAACACCAACTTGTTCTTTAATGTATTTTTCACACCAAACATATTCAACCATCAAAAGCCACATAAATCAAGCAAATTCAGTTTATTTCCATTTCATATCATTTATGATATTTTATAACAATTTATTGCTATTTTTATTTATTTTAAAATAGCCAATTTAGTCAAAACGACGCTTCGGGCCATAACGCGGCCGTGGCGCTGTTTTTCTTCAGATTTGATTTACACATAACTGAGAATCTAACCATTGGATCTTCACAAAATTTACTTCATTAGAAAGGTCTTTTCAAAAAGAATCCAACGGTCCAAGTTTCGGGAAAATCCGACGGTCGGATCTCCCGGTACAATCGTTTGAAGTTTTGATTTCAAAATACGAACTACAGCGTCGTTATTCGATTAAATATAATTATATATGTGTGTATATATATATATATATATATATAATCGGTTCTGGCGCTGTTTTTCTTCAGATTTGAATTAAACATTCCAGACAATCCAACCGTTGGATTTTTACAAAGTTGGTGCCGTTGGAAAGATTTTTCCAAGGCGAACCCAATGGTTGCGATTTCAGGATAATCCGATGGTCGGATCTCCCGCACTAGTTGTTTGAAATCACTGTTTGAAATCACGAACCGCACGGCCACGTTTTGTTTTAATTTTATTTATATATATATATTTATATAAATATAGTTCATTCAACAATTTCAATATCGTTTTCACTTCAAATATTTCACTAACGCCTTTAAATTTTGGAAAATTTCGCCATAACCTCCTTTGTACGGGAGGGCTGGGAAATTTCCCAAATAGCCACACGGGCGTCTCATGTCGAAAAGAAAAAGAAAAAGCCAAGCGGCTAGCCAACAGGCTCATAAAATCATCACCCAAACAAAACAGTAAATGTGTACCTATTTGTCGAGAACAAAATTTTATTCCTCTTCTCTAGCCCCTTTGCCATAACCTGTTCAATAAATATGCATGTACATATATACAGTTCTTATCACTTATCATTTTCCATTCAACTTCATATTTGATTCCATTTGGTTTAAAAACACAATTCATTCTAATGTTGCATGCATAGGCGAGAATCATTTCATTAGCTAATTAGTGAGTATTTCGACTCATGCATATCTATTTGAACGAGTTGCTATTTTTAACACTTCACATTTCAACAATTCATGTATATAATAAAAATGTGATTTTTATGGTAAAACAATTCATTTTAAAACACTATCATTTTATATATATTATATTGGTGATAAAAATAGGATTTTCCTTATAAAACAATTTCTTTTAAAACAAGGTCATTTTACATAGCTCATACAGAGGATAGAAAGGTGATTTTTACTATGAAACAATTTATTTCAAAATATGAATACCATTCAACACATGAATTTCTAATCAACGAATGAATATCGATTCAACACATGAAGGTTTTCTATAGTTTCTATATATAGATAAAAATGTGATTTTTATATTTAAAACACGAATACCTTTCAACACATGAATTTCTAATCAACGAATGAATATCGATTCAACACATGAAGGTTTTCTATAGTTTCTATATATAGATAAAAATGTGATTTTTATATTTAAAACACGAATACCTTTCAGCACATGAATTTCTAATCAACGAATAAATATCGATTCAACAGATGAAGGTTTTCTATAGTTTCTATATATAGATAAAAATGTGATTTTTATATTTAGAACACGATTACCTTTCAACACATGAATTTCTAATCAACGAATGAATATCGATTCAACACATGAAGGTTTTCTATTCAACGAATAAATATAGTTCAACAAATGAAAATAATTCAAACACATGAATATTATTCAAAATTTCGGCAGCATAACGGCAGGGTAGTTAAAACCGGGACCGTCCCAAGTATGGCTCCTCGCTCTACCTTAAAACCTCGCGGTTTTTGACAATGGGGATCATGCATCTAGTTCGCACCCAGGCGGCATGTGTATATTTATTTCATTTCCACAAACTAATCCTATGTGGTTTCAACCAAATATTTCTCAACCACAAATGGGTATTTTTCAACCACAATCAATCAATATCAACCACAAACAATCCCAAACAACCATTCGCTATCAATCAATTTTCACACCAATCACAATCAATAAATATCGTCCATGGTTTGTGGACGAGGGGCGTATATATATATATAGCAGTTCACTTCTATTTCAACACATATATAATTTTTACAACGCATATACAACTCATACATCGAACGTATGACTTATACAATGCTTATACATGAGGTGTACAACGCTTATATAACTCGTACATCAACTATATGATTTATACATCGTCGTTTTCCATATTGTTTATAATTTAGAAATCTCACATTGGGTTCCACTCCACCAAAAATAGCAGAAGGCTCAGAAAAATATGCGGTCTCTTCTAGAATGTAGAAGACGTCCACACGGTCACGATGTTTCCTCAGCAAATCATTCGAAACTAGGGTTGTAATTTTCTCCCAATCCGTGAAGCTAGAGGACGATCGGCCTTCGCAGCGTCAAAGGGCTAGGAGAGAGCTTCACGCACGTGGGGGAATGGGCCAGCTCGGTGGCGAATCCTGGTCGTGGCGGCGGCGTGAACTCCCGAACTTTGAGGGGCTGGATCTCCTCGTACGAGCGACGATAGGGGGCGTACCAGCTATGGATGGGAAGAGGGTGGCGAGGGCTTCTGAAAACTCCAAAGGACGGGGGTGTTTCGATGATCAGAATCGCCAGAAAATGGAAGGGAAGGGGGAAGCGGTTTTCCGCCGCTAATCGACTTCGGGGAGAGAGAGAGAAGGAAATTCTTTTTTTTTTTAATAAAAAATTTGATTGGTCGGGGAGGTTTTAAAGGGGTTTTCTGACGCGACCACCAATCCAAACCCAACGACTGTCATCCCCAGCGTTTTACCCCCATTCCGAACACAATGGGTTATGTTTCGTATGCCCATTCGACTGTTTCAGCCAGTTTTCCTTCAAATTAAAATATATAACATTCAATATTTAATTTGAACGTACATTTCAATTTACCAGGGCCACAAACTGATTCGAAAAATTCCAGAAAAATAAATCTAGCTATGTTTTGACGATACGATCCCGACAAAACTAGTTTCGTCGAATTCTGAGACCGTTTGCAAAAAGGCCCATTTTTGGTCGATCAAATTTAACTGTAATTGACCAAAACACATTTTCCTTTGCCACGCTCACATACCAGCTTCAAAAATTATGAAATTTGAAACCTAGCAATAACTTCACATCCCGGATCCAACAAAAGTGGTTTCGTCGAATTCCGAGGTCGTATGCAAAATGGCTAATTTCACGGGCTATATAAATACCATAGCGACCTTTCTGAAAATTCATTCGGCCATAACTTTTGCTTTCCGCTATGAAAATTCGATTTTTCAGATTCGTTAGAAAGGTATTCACTAACAAATTAAATTATTTTGGTTTCAGATTCGTTAGTGAATACCTTTCTAACGAATCTGAAAAATCGAATTTTCATAGCGGAAAGCAAAAGTTATGGCCGAATGAATTTTCAGCAAGGTCGCTATGGAATTTATATAGCCCGTGAAATTGGCCATTTTGCATACGACCTCGGAATTCGACGAAACCACTTTTGTTGAATCCGGGATGTGAAGTTATTGCTAGGTTTCAAATTTCATAATTTTTGAAGCTAGTATGTGAGCGTGGCAAAGGAAAATGTGTTTTGGTCAATTACAGTTAAATTGGATCGACCAAAAATGGGCCTTTTTGCAAACGGTCTCAGAATTCGACGAAACTAGTTTTGTTGGGACCGTAACATAGCTAGATTTATTTTTCTGGAATTTTTCGAATCAGTTTGTGGCCCTGGTAAATTGAAATGTACGTTCAAATTAAATATTGAATGTTATATATTTTAATTTGATGGAAAACTGGCTGAAACAGTCGAGTGGGCCTACGAAACATATCCCATTGTGTTCGGAATGGGGGTAAAACGCTAGGGACGACAGTCGTTGGGTTCGGATTGGTGGTCGCGTCAGAAAACCCCTTTAAAACCTCCCCGACCAATCAAAATTTTAATTAAAAAAAAAGAATTTCCTTCTCTCTCTCTCCCCGAAGTCGATCAGCGGTGGAAAACCGCTTCCCCTTTCCCTTCCATTTTCTGGCGATTTTGATCATCGAAACACCCCTGCCCTTTGGAGTTTTCCGAAGCCCTCGCCACCCTCTTCCCATCCATAGCTGGTACGCCCCCTATCGTCGCTCGTACGAGGATATCCAGCCCCTCAAAGTTCGGGAGTTCACGCAGCCGCCACAACCAAGATTCGCCACCGAGCTGGCCCACTCCCCCACGCGCGCGAAGCTCTCTCCTAGCCCTTCGACGCTGCGAAGGCCGATCGTCCTCTGGCTTCACGGATTGGGAGAAAATTACAACCCTATTTTCGAACGATTTGCTGAGGAAACATCGTGACCGTGTGGATGTTGTAACGACCCGTATTCTACATATCATAGGATTGTAGAATATTTATTTCTTTCCCGTATGAAGTTGTATGGTCATGTAACTTTGGGAAACACCTATTAAAGTCATTTCCTATGTTCATGATTTTTGTTGATTTTTGAATGACCATTTTGCCCCTAGTTGGTACTGTTTTGGCCATAACTTTTGATTGGAAAGGAATTTTGACCTGAAACCCCTTCCATTTGATTCGTTTGATAGTTTCTCTTTCCGTAGAGTGTTCATAATGGCCAAACGGACTTACCGTTTGGGAGATATGGCTGAAACAAGGTTTGGAGGGTGAAAAACTGCTTAACCGGGCCAAATCGGGTGATTAGTGAGTAGGCCCATAACTCATTTCGGGATTAGGGTTATGGGAGGGCTGAAATGGGATGGAGAATCATTCCATTTCAGTTTTCTAGCCTCCACTTATCACCAAGGATCCCTAAAAATGGCCTCCAACCTCTAGATCACCTCCAAACCATCTTTTGGTTAAGGATTTGGCTTAGCAACCCCTAATCAAGGAAGATCTTCACCAAAGCAACAAAGGAGCTGCTATTTGGCATTGAGATTCACATCAAATCAGAGAATTATTTCAGATCTTAGTTTATTTTGTGGCTAAGGTGAGTGATTTGCATAGTTTTGACTAATTATGGCTAATTAGGGTTGATTAGTGTTAATTAGCGAATTTAAACATGATAAAATTCTGGAAAAATGTTTATAAAATTCGGAATGATATTTTAAACCTCTGTTAGAAAGTTGGTTCCATTTGGTTAAGTTTTGCTAATTATATCATTGGTTTCACCTAAACATGCTTAGGGGGGGAATATGGGGTTTTGGGTATGTTTGATCCATTTTGACCTACCATGTTGATGTTTTGATGTTTGTGGTTGATTATGCATGTTGCTATGACCGTATGAAATGCTATGTGACTATTTAGAATAGTTGGAATGGTCGAAAATGCCGTCGAGGGGCGTAAACAGCTCGCTGGACAAGGTGCAGGGGTTCGGATCGCATAGGGGGTTGAGGGACGATCGGATCGCCTTATGGGATCGTGGGACATCACCACGAGTCGAGTCATCTCCTCCGAACCGAACCATCTGCGCAAGGCCCACAAGACGAATCGATGCAGCGCCGTGCCCAAATTGAAGTATTCCGACCCGGATCGCCAATGAGCATTACGACCCGATCCGATCCACTCGTGCTTCATATCACGATCCGATGCACAACGAGATGATGGAGGAGCGTGATCCGATCCGTATGGGGTATTCACGATCCAACCAGAAGTGGAGACCCGATTCGATGGAGACTGGATTCACGAGACGATGGGGGAGTGCGACCTGGTCACCTGGAGGACCACGACCCGATCCGACGTAGGAGGCGCGACCCGATCCAATGAAGAATACTGACGGCGACCCGATCCGATCCGATCTGGTGATGACCAATAACCCGAGATGCAAAGGTAGTCCAAATGGAAGTTAGAGCTCAGGATCCCGGAACCAGTTGGGAACCGATGAGTTCACTTCATGGTTGGACTTTGCTGCGGGACGTGTGCTAAGGAGTTGTCGACGTTCATAACTTCGATTCACCACTAAGAATGAATGATGGGCTACTTATCAGTGCAGTAGGGTCATTATGACCTGATGGGCAAGGTGATGCGTAGTAAGACTATGAGCCAGCGCAGATGGGGTGAATAACTCCATGGGGCAAGTGGACATAGTAAGGATTAGTAAGACTATGAGCCAGCGCAGATGGGGTGAATAACTCCATGGGGCAAGTGGACATAGTAAGGATTAGTAAGGCTATGAGCCAGTGCAGTGGGGTTCTTGTGACTCCATGGGGCAAAGTGGACATAGCAAGTGAAAGTGGCTACGTTATCAGTGCAGTGAAGCCATTTATGACTTCATGGGGCAAAGTGATCGTAGCAAGGTATGTTGGGTGATCGAAGTGGTGAATGTCGTATGCTTTATGCGCTGAGTGAGAGATGTGAGGATGGATGCTATGTTTGATTGTTTGCCATCATTATGACATGCACACCTCCCCCACCTCCGTATCTTTATATTGATTGATATGATACCTTAGAGTGTTGTACAGTATGTAGTGCTAACTCTTTGGTTGCAGGTCCAGGTTCAGGTATGTTTTAGTCTACCTGTTATTGTTCACTTTAGATGCTTATCGCTCATACCAGGCTTTATGTCTGACCCAGAGTTTTATGTCTCCTCTTATTACTCTGGGTGCTCACACGAGCAGACTAGAGACAGGTTAGCTGGTGGTGCGCGAGTAGCTGATTCGGAGGCGGGCAGGAGGCTTCCATGTATGATATATATATATATATATATATATATATATATACACATTCTCCCTGTGTCGTTGGTGGTCACTACTTGGGCATTAGTAGTGTACCTCATTTACCTTACTTTTGCTTTGAGACAGTTTGAAAGTTGTAATAAGCTGTACTTATGGATTTCTGCTGCTATGATGTTTAGTTCTGATTTTCAGCTTATGCACTGTCTCTCCTGTTTTATGTCAAGTATGTTATTATTATATTTTGTCCTATGCGCTGTGAGACATTCTACAGGTTCCTTGTATGTTCATTTCCTTCTTCCTTTTCCTTCTGGCGATCCGTTCCGTGCTAACTGGACATGTGTATAGCGCACCTTTGGAGTAAATGTCGGTTGGTGCGGGGCGGGCCGTCACACTTGGTATCAGAGCTCTAGGTTGCGTAGTTAACCTAGGGAAAGATGCTAGGGAGAGTTAGTACGTATATGAGAGCGCGTATTTGTGATTTCTTTGGTTTTCAAAAGCTGTGTATATATATACTATTAATAGTATAAGAATGAAGTTGCACTGCACTAGTACCACTATGGGGTCGTTGATCGCTTTCCTTTTTCAGATTGACGATGAGCCGACATGTTAGAGGTACCGGTAGAGGGGCCAATAATAGGAATGCCGCTGACATGAGGGCGATGTTTACCAACCTCATGAGAGACATGCTTAGAGAAGTGCAAGGGGCAGTTCCCAATCCCGGAGTTGGTGTTGGCCCAGTAGTGCAGGCGCCTAGGGTCGATTTCGCCAAATTGTGCAAAGATTACACTAATCTTGGTGGGAAGCCGTTCCACGGAACGAAGTCGGCCACAAATGTTCAAGATTGGATGGATAGCTGTGACCGTATCTTTGATGACTTGGGTCTCGAGGATGCGATGAAGAGAAGGCTAGCGTCTCGTCAGTTGCAAGGGCGACCGATGAATTGGTGGAATGCTATCAGAACAGCTACTCCAGAGGACCAGGTTACGTAGGTTCAGTTCAAGGCTCGCTTTAGCGAGAAGTTCATTCCAGCTGCCCAAAAGTCAGTGTTGTTCAAGAGGTTCTTGGGAACTCAAGCAAAATGGGAGGGCAGTTTCTGATTATATTGCTGGGTTCGACACTTTGTCGAAGTATGGACTGTCTCTTATCGATACTCCTGAGAAGAAGAATGAGAAGTTCATTACTGGTTTGGATGGGTACTTGGGGGAAAGGCTTATCAATCACATCGATGAGACTTTTGAATCGATCGTGGGGAAAGCTTTGAGATCAGAGAGCCTTTACCCTAAGTCAAAGACCGAGGCTGCATCTGCAGAAGGGCCAAAGCCGCAAGTAGGCGGTGGAGGCAAGAATAGCTCTCAGAATAAGAGGAAGCAGGACCAATCTAAAGGTGGCCAGAAAAAGAGCAAGAAGGATGTTGAGTGCTTCAGCTGTGGAAAGAAAGGCCATTATGCTAAGGAATGTCGGGCCAAGCCAGCGGAAAGGAAGTGCTACAACTGCGGTCAAGTGGGACATCAGAAAGATAAGTGTCCGCAACCTCTTAAGGAGAAGCAGATTGTGAAAGCATATGCTATTGATGCTGTTCCTTCTTCGTCGAATGCCCCAACTGCGGCGGAGAAAGGAAAGAATGTTGTTATTCAAGGTATGCTTTCTATTTATGATATACCAGTTCGAGTTTTGTTTGATACTGGGGCTTCCCGTTCCTTCATATCTAGTGACCTGGTAGATAGGTTGGGACTGGAACCCAAGATAGTCGATAGACCATTAGTTGTGACGAACCCGATTGGTGGTTCGACTAGCCTTAGTATGATTTGCAAGAATTTGGTCTTATCGAGTCATGGATGTATGTTTGTATGTGATTGCTTTGTTTTGGGCTTTACTGGGTATGGCATTATATTGGGAGTCGATTGGCTCCAAAGATACGGGGTGGTGGTAGACTGTGAGGGCTTTTTGGTGACAGTGAGGGCGGATGATGGGCGGAGGGTAGTGTTTGGTAGTCTACCTAGTGATGGGGTTATGGCTAGTTTTGTAAATTCCCTTGACATCCCGCAGGATGAGTTGTTAGATGTGCCCGTGATTGGCCAGTATCCAGACGTCTTTGAGGAGGTGACCGGGCTTCCACCACACCGAGAGATTGAGTTCCGTATTGATTTAGTGAAAGATGCTAGACCTATAGTGATGCCACTTCGTCGTATGGCACCAAAGGAGCAGCGAGAGCTCGGGGGTGCAAGTCAGCAATCTTTTGAAGAAGGGATTGATTAGAAGGAGTGTCTCCGAGTGGGGGCACCAATTGTGTTTGCTACTAAGGCAGATGGTTCCCTTCGTTTGTGTGTGGACTATCGCGAGTTGAATAAGGTGACGAGGAAGAATAAGTATCCTCTACCGCGGATAGATGATTTGTTTGATCAGCTGGAAGGAGCAAGAGTGTTCTCCCAGTTGGACCTCGCGACAGGATTTCATCAGCTAAGAGTGGCGGATGAGAGTGTTCCGAAAACGGCATTTAGGACGCCGTCTGGATTTTATGAGTGGTTAGTCATGCCATTTGGGTTGACTAATGCACCAGCCTATTTTGTGGATCTTATGAATCAAGTATTCAGAGATCAGTTGAATAAGTTTGTTCTTGTGTTCGTGGATGATATCCTTGTTTATTCAAGGACAGAGGAGGAACACAAGGGGCACTTGAGGATAGTGATGAAGGTGTTGAGGAAACACCAATTGAAAGCGAAATTCTCTAAGTGTTATTTTTGGAGAAGGGAAGTAAGATTCTTGGGTCATGTTGTTTCAGAGTGTGGTATTGCCGTGGACCCTGCGAAGGTGGCTACGGTACAAGATTGGCCTACGCCCAAGAATGCTACAGATGTAAGAAGTTTCTTGGGATTAGCCGGATATTATCGTAAGTTTATCCAGGACTTCTCCAAGATTGCAGCACCGTTGACTCAGTTGACTAAGAAGAATCAGTCCTTCGTCTGGGACGGAGTGTGTGAGGATGCCTTCAAAAGTCTAAAGGAGAGGTTGACGCGTGCGCCAGTGCTAGTCATTCCTAAGGGGAATGAAGAGATGACGGTATACACGGATGCTTGTGGTACCGGACTGGGTGCTGTATTGATGCAAGGAGGTAGGGTTGTAGCTTATGCTAGTCGACAGCTAAAGCCGCATGAGAAGAAGTATCCTACCCATGATTTGGAATTGGCAGCGATTGTATTTGCGCTGAAGATGTGGAGACACTATCTCTTGGGAGAAAGATTTGAGTTGTTTACCGATCATAAATCGTTAAAGTATCTCTTCTCTCAGAAAGATCTGAATCTCCGTCAGCAGAGATGGTTAGAGTTCTTGGCTTCTTATGATTTTGATATCGTATACACACCTGGGAAAGGTAATGCAGTAGCCGATGCCTTGAGTAGGAGACATGCCAGCTTAGGGGCAATGTTTCTTGAATGGAAGCAACTGGAGTTTATCGCGGGGTTTGATTTCAGACCAAAGTGCGAATTGGATCCAGTTATGCTAGCTAGTTTGACGATCAGACCCACTTTGATAGAGCGGATTGGTTCTAATCAGAGGGACGATCCTAACCTATTGGAAATCATCTCCAAGTTAGAGATGGGTATCGATGAGGAGATGAATGTGTATGGGCTTGATCGGGATGGATGGCTTCGAAAGAATGGGAGATTAGTTGTGCCCAACGTAAATGGTTTGAGGGATGAAGTGCTTAGAGAATGTCATCACTCAAAACTGACTATACATCCCGGTGGTAATAAGATGTATCGAGACATGAGACAGACTTACTACTGGGAAGGGATGAAAAGAGACGTTGGGAAGTTTATATCTAAATGCATGAATTGTCAGCTAGTTAAAGCCGAGCAAAAGAAGCCTAGTGGGTTGTTGCAACCATTAGAAATTCCCGAATGGAAATGGGAGCAAGTCTCGATGGATTTCATTGATGGGTTACCAAGGACTAGATCGGGATATGATAGCATTTGGGTAATTGTGGATCGATTGACTAAGAGCGCAAGATTTATACCAGTCAAATCGACCAGAACGGCAGCCAAGTTGGCAGAATTGTATATGAAGTGGGTAGTGAGATTTCATGGAGTACCCAAAAGCATTGTGAGTGACCGAGACCCGTTGTTCGCTAGTGGGTTTTGGAAGAGCTTACAAGAGGCTCTAGGGTCAGGATAACATCTCAGTACCGCATATCATCCTCAGACCGACGGACAGACGGAGAGGGTGAATCGTATATTGGAAGATCTCTTGAGAGCGTGTATATTGGATTTTGGTGGGTCATGGGATGACCATTTGCATCTAGTAGAGTTTGCATATAATAATAGCTACCAATCCAGTATCGGTATGGCTCCATATGAAGCTTTGTACGGAAGACCGTGCAACTCACCATCATGTTGGATAGAGACTGGCGAGAAGTTTGTGCTTGGACCAGATGTGGTGAGAGAAACTTCAGATAAGATTAAGATCATTCAGCAACGAATGAAAGCTGCCCAAGACAGGCAGAAGAGTTATGCTGATAAGAGGAGAAGAGATTTGAAATTCTTCGTTGGTGACTTGGTGTTTGTTAAGATCTCTCCGTTGAAGAGCGTGATACGATTTGGCAGGAGAGGCAAATTGGCACCAAGATTTGTTGGCCCATTCCCTGTTCTTGAATTAGTCGGGAATTTGGCGTATAGAGTTGGCTTACCAGAGAAAATGGCAGGAGTTCACAATGTGTTTCATGTATCCCAACTAAGGAAGTTCGTTCACGACTCAGATATGGCTATTTCACCTGATCAGTTAGAGGACTTCGAGGTAGAACCTGAGGCGGTTGGGAACCGCAAACCGATTCGTATTGTGGGGCACGATACGAAGCGACTTCGAAGGAAGTCGGTGAAGCTAGTCAAGGTTCAGTGGGGCGAGGACGAGAATGATTGTACTTGGGAGACAGAGGAGAGCATTAGGAAGACGCACCCATAACTCTTTGCCTGGTAAGATTTACTTTGCGATTTAGTTATTACACATGCTAGGATAGATTTGTTTTGCTTGTTTTGCATGGTTGATGGTTGTTTTATGATTGATAGGCATGCGGGACCTTTGTGTGTGTTTGGAATAAGGAATTTCGGGGGCGAAATTTCTTAAGGGGGGGGGGGGGGGGTGTGTAACGACCCGTATTCTACACATCATAGGATTGTAGAATATTTATTTCTTTCCCGTATGAACTTGTATGGTCATGTAACTTTGGGAAACACCTATTAAAGTCATTTCCCATGTTCATGATTTTTGTTGATTTTTGAATGACCATTTTGCCCCTAGTCGGTACTGTTTTGGCCATAACTTTTGATTGGAAAGGAATTTTGACCTGAAACCACTTCCATTTGATTCGTTTGATAGTTTCTCTTTCCGTAGAGTGGTCATAATGGCCAAACGGACTTACCGTTTGGGAGATATGGCTGAAACAAGGTTTGGAGGGTGAAAAACTGCTTAACCGGGCCAAATCGGGTGATTAGTGAGTAGGCCCATAACCCATTTCGGGATTAGGGTTATGGAAGGGCTGAAATGGGATGGAGAATCATTCCATTTCAGTTTTCTAGCCTCCACTTATCACCAAGGATCCCTAAAAAAGGCCTCCAACCTCTAGATCACCTCCAAACCATCTTTTGGTTAAGGATTTGGCTTAGCAACCCCTAATCAAGGAAGATCTTCACCAAAGCAACAAAGGAGCTGCTGTTTGGCATTGAGATTCACATCAAATCAGAGAATTATTTTAGATCTTAGTTTATTTTGTGGCTAAGGTGAGTGATTTGCATAGTTTTGCACTAATTATGGCTAATTAGGGTTGATTAGTGTTAATTAGCGAATTTAAACATGATAAAATTCTGGAAAAATGTTTATAAAATTCGGAATGATATTTTAAACCTCTATTAGAAAGTTGGTTCCATTTGGTTAAGTTTTGCTAATCATATCATTGGTTTCACCTAAACATGCTTAAGGGGGAAATATGGGGTTTTGGGTATGTTTGATCCATTTTGACCTACCATGTTGATGTTTTGATGTTTGTGGTTGATTATGCATGTTGCTATGACCGTATGAAATGCTATGTGACTATTTAGAATAGTTGGAATGGTTGAAAACGCCGTCAAGGGGCGTAAACAGCTCGCTGGACAAGGTGCAGGGGTTCGGATCGCATAGGGGGTTGAGGGACGATTGGATCGCCCTATGGGATCGTGGGACATCACCACGAGTCGAGTCATCTCCTCCGAACCGAACCATCTGCGCAAGCCCACGAGACGAATCGATGCAGCGCCGTGCTCAAATTGAAGTATTCCGACCCGGATCGCCAATGAGCATTACAACCCGATCCGATCCACTCGTGCTTCATATCACGATCCGATGCACAACGAGATGATGGAGGAGCGCGATCCGATCCGTATGGGGTATTCACGATCCGACCAGAAGTGGAGACCCAATTCGATGGAGACTGGATTCACGAGACGATGGGGGAGTGCGACCTGATCACCTGGAGGACCACGACCCGATCCGACGTAGGAGGCGCGACCCGATCCAATGAAGAATGCTGACGGCGACCCGATCCGATCCGATCTGGTGATGACCAATAACCCGAGATGCAAAGGTAGTCCAAATGGAAGTTAGAGCTCAGGATCCCGAAACCAGTTGGGAACCGATGAGTTCACTTCATGGTTGGACTTTGCTGCGGGACGTGTGCTAAGGAGTTGTCGACGTTCATAATTTCGATTCACCACTAAGAATGAATGATGGGCTACTTATCAGTGCAGTATGGTCATTATGACCTGAGGGGCAAGGTGATGCGTAGTAAGACTATGAGCCAGCGTAGATGGGGTGAATAACTCCATGAGGCAAGTGGACATAGTAAGGATTAGTAAGACTATGAGCCAGCGCAGATGGGGTGAATAACTCCATGGGGCAAGTGGACATAGTAAGGATTAGTAAGGCTATGAGCCAGTGCAGTGGGGTTCTTGTGACTCCATGGGGCAAAGTGGACATAGCAAGTGAAAGTGGCTACGTTATCAGTGCAGTGAAGCCATTTATGACTTCATGGGGCAAAGTGATCGTAGCAAGGTATGTTGGGTGATCGAAGTGGTGAATGTCGTATGCTTTATGCGTTGAGTGAGAGATGTGAGGATGGATGCTATGTTTGATTGTTTGCCATCATTATGACATGCACACCTCCCCCACCTCCGTATCTTTATATTGATTGATATGATACCTTAGAGTGTTGTACAGTATGTAGTGCTAACTCTTTGGTTGCAGGTCCAGGTTCAGGTATGTTTTAGTCTACCTGTTATTGTTCACTTTAGATGCTTATCGCTCATACCAGGCTTTATGTCTGACCCAGAGTTTTATGTCTCCTCTTATTACTCTGGGTGCTCACACGAGCAGACTAGAGACAGGTTAGCTGGTGGTGCGCGAGTAGCTGATTCGGAGGCGGGCAGGAGGCTTCCACGTATGATACATATATACACATTCTCCCTGTGTCGTTGGTGGTCACTACTTGGGCATTAGTAGTGTACCTCATTTACCTTACTTTGGCTTTGAGACAGTTTGAAAGTTGTAATAAGCTGTACTTATGGATTTCCGCTGCTATGATGTTTAGTTCTGATTTTCAGCTTATGCACTGTCTCTCCTGTTTTATGTCAAGTATGTTATTATTATATTTTGTCCTATGCGCTGTGAGACATTCTACAGGTTCCTTGTATGTTCATTTCCTTCTTCCTTTTCCTTCTGGCGATCCGTTCCGTGCTAACTGGACATGTGTACAGCGCACCTTTGGAGTAAATGTCGGTTGGTGCGGGGCGGGCCGTCACAGACGTCTTCTACATTCTAGAAGAGACCGCATATTTTTCTGAGCCTTCTGCTATTTTTGGTGGAGTGGAACCCAATGTGAGATTTCTAAATTATAAAAAATACGGAAAACGACGATGTATAAATCATATAGTCGATGTACGAGTTATATAAGCGTTGTACACCTCATGTATAAGCGTTGTATAAGTCATACGTTCGATGTATGAGTTGTATATGCGTTGTAAAAATTATATATGTATTGAAATAGAAGTGAATTGCTATATATATATATATGTATGTATGTATGTATACGCCCCTCGTCCACAAACCATGGACGATATTTATTGATTGTGATTGGTGTGAAAATTGATTGATAGCGAATGGTTGTTTGGGATTGTTTTTGGTTGATATTGATTGATTGTGGTTGAAAAATACCCGTTTGTGGTTGAGAAATATTTGGTTGAAACCACATAGGATTAGTTTGTGGAAATGAAATAAATATATACATGCCGCCTGCGTGCGAACTAGATGCATGATCCCCATTGTCAAAAACCGCGAGGTTTTAAGGTAGAGCGAGGAGCCGTACTAGGGACGGTCCCGGTTTTAACTACCCTGCCGTTATGTTGTCGAAATTTTGAATAATATTCATGTGTTTGAATTATTTTCATTTGCTGAACTATATTCATTCGTTGAATAGAAAACCTTCATGTGTTGAATCGATATTCATTCGTTGATTAGAAATTCATGTGTTGAAAGGTATTCGTGTTTTAAATATAAAAATCACATTTTTATCTATATACAGAAACTATAGAAAACCTTCATGTGTTGAATCGATATTCATTCGTTGATTAGAAATTCATGTGTTGAAAGGTATTCGTGTTTTAAATATAAAAATCACATTTTTATCTATATATAGAAACTATAGAAAACTTCATGGGTTGAATCGATATTCATTCGTTGATTAGAAATTCATGTGTTGAAAGGTATTCGTGTTTTAAATATAAAAATCACATTTTTATCTATATATAGAAACTATAGAAAACCATCATGTGTTGAATCGATATTCATTCGTTGATTAGAAATTCATGTGTTGAATGGTATTCATATTTTGAAATAAATTGTTTCATAATAAAAATCACCTTTTTATCCTCTGTATGAGCTATGTAAAATGACCTCGTTTTAAAAGAAATTGTTTTATAAGGAAAATCCTATTTTTATCACCTATATAATATATATAAAATGATAGTGTTTTGAAATGAATTGTTTTACCATAAAAATCACATTTTTATTATATACATGAATTGTTGAAATGTGAAGTGTTAAAAATAGCAACTCGTTCAAATAAATATGCAAGAGTCGAAATATTCACTAATTAGCTAATGATATGATTCTCGCCTATGCATGCAACATTAGAATGAATTGTGTTTTTAAACCAAATGGAATCAAATATGAAGTTGAATGGAAAATGATAAGTGATAAGAACTGTATATATGTACATGCATATTTATTGAACAGGTTATGGCAAAGGGGCTAGAGAAGAGGAATAAAATTTTGTGCCCGACAAATAGGTACACATTTACTGTTTTGTTTGGGTGATGATTTTATGAGCCTGTTGGCTAGCCGCTTGGCTTTTTCTTTTTCTTTTCGACATGAGACGCCCGTGTGGCTATTTGGGAATTTTCCCAGCCCTCCCGTACAAAGGAGGTTATGGCGAAATTTTCCAAAATTTAAAGGCGTTAGTGAAATATTTGAAGTGAAAACGATATTGAAATTGTTGAATGAACTATATTTATATAAACATATAAATATAAATAAAATTAAAACGAAACGTGGCTGTGCAGTTCGTGATTTGAAACCGTGATTTCAAACAAATAGTGCGGGAGATCCGACCATCGGATTTTCCTGAAATCGCAACCGTTGAGTTCGCCTTGGAAAAATCTTTCCAACGGCACCAACTTTGTAAAAATCCAACGGTTGGATTGTCTGGAATGTTTAATTCAAATCTGAAGAAAAACAGCGCCAGAACCAATTATATATATATATATATATAATTATATTTAATCGAATAACGACGCTGCAGTTCGTATTTTGAAATCGAAACTTCAAACGATTGTACCGGGAGATCCGACCGTCGGATTTTCCCGAAACTGGGACCGTTGGATTCGTTTTGAAAAGACCTTTCTAATGAAGTAAATTTTGTGAAGATCCAACGGTTAGATTCTCAGTTATGTGTAAATCAAATCTGAAGAAAAACAGCGCCACGGCCGCGTTATGGCCCGAAGCGTCGTTTTAACTAAATTGGCTATTTTAAAATAAATAAAAATAGCGATAAATTGTTATAAAATATCATAAACGATATGGAATGGAAATAAACTGAATTTGCTTGATTTATGTGGCTTTTGATGGTTGAATATGTTTGGTGTGAAAAATACATTAAAGAACAAGATGGTGTTGTCGATTGATTTAACCATTGAAATAAATTGATTTGAAATTCTAAAAATACGTGAATTATTTGAAAAGGCCGAGTTAATTCTCATTTCAAATAATCGACCGACGATCGAAAGTCAAAGATGAAGACGGTGGTCGAAGACCGGAGATCTTCACCTCGTTTGGATGGTAACCAAGGTCCTGATTGGGAGGCATCCCGAAATACGGATAATGAGTGGTGATCGTCTAGACGTACGTGGTGATCAATGGGTTTGCGAGGTATTTAGTGCCTCCGGTTTCGTTCAGACCCAGAACGGACTTGTAAATGGACTGTGTGTCTGACATTGGATTTTTTTCTGTGTTGATTGATCTCCGTTAAATATACATCTGTTTGGCGGCGGAGAATTTATTCTTTCTCTTAACGCCCTTCTCTGAAACGCACGAGCTCAGAGGTTGTATATCGATGGACATCAGTCGCATGGCATGAATTGCCTGTGTGGCATGCTAAGATGGAGTGATCAGGGCTTCTGTTGAAAAGTAAAGTCTTGTGGTGATGACCAAAGCACCGCCTGTGTGGCGTAGCTTTGTGTATAACGTGAAATCGCGAGCCTCACACCCCGGTATGAACCAGAAACGGGAGAAGGACCTCAGGGAGGGCATGCGTTTCTTCCCACCTAGGGTGGTGTCAATGACCTACCAGCCCTGACATTTATATACTTTTCACCTGTGTGGTTGTTGCTGTTGCGAGGCGCCTCGGTTTGATCGGACGATCCGGGTCCGATGGAGTCATTCGTTGGCTCATTTACGCCCCAAAGGGCGGGGAAACGTATTGTTCAGGCATAATAATCCACATTGGTGGACCGGCCCTGTCGCTCCAAGGGGCAGTTACGGCTGTTCCTGAGGCTCGGGCTAGGCAGTCTCGAATTCGGTAAGGACTATCTTTTGCCTTGGTTCAAGACGGAAATCCAATTTCCAAATACATGACTGTGCGGTTTCGATTGTATATATATTTGGCGACATAGTGGCATGGGACGCTCATGTCGTCTATGATTGATAGTTATGATTTGAAATTGTTTTCAAAACATATAAACACTAGCAATAATATCAAATGCCTTTGTTTTATTCGTATCAAGCATATTTTGGCCGTTATAAGGTAAAAACTCTATCCTCCGGTTTGCGTTGCATTGTGTGATGGGAACTGAGTCTTATAATGGCTTCATTTTTATAAAATGCATTGCGTTGTTTAAAAGAAAGATTTGTTTTAAAGCACTGGCAATCCAATGGAGTAAGCCCATTCCACGAAAGTGGCATGGTCCTGTGATTAGCCAAATTATATATGTGTTGAGTAGATTTCTCATACCAGTCCCATGACTGACTCGTAGTTTGTTTCACTTTCAAACTCGGGTGCCCCCTTTTTCTGCACGGGCAGCCTTGTATTCAGGTTTAGCTGGTTCTTTCTGGATAGCTGGAGCTGAAGATGGATTCTATCATTTATCTCTTTTTATGCTGTTCAGCTCCTATTGTACATATTATGTTTGTTTTCCGCTGTAGACATTTATGTATAGCTGAACTGTATTTTTACTAAGTATGATCCTGTATACTGTGTAACTCTGATGATTACTTTTATCCAGTATATTCTACTATTCATTACCTGATGTATTTATTTAATTCTGTTCTGCTATTATCTGTTTCTGTGTTATATTCCATGGATTACCCTTGCCGCCGTCAATACGGGGTTTGGGGTCGTCTCAATATCGGAGGATCCATTTGACTGCAACCCAATGCTCATTCCCTGGGTTAGCCAAGAAGCGACTGACAACACCAACTACATAAGCAATATCTAGTCTTGTGCATATCATTGCGTACATGAGACTGCCTACTATAGATGAGTATGGTTTCTTCTTCATCTCCTCCTTGTCTTTTTCACTTGTCGGACTCTGCTTCGAACTTAGCTTGAAGTGCCCAGCTAGTGGGGTGTTAACCGGCTTGGATTTGTGCATGTTGAACCTTTCCAACACTTTCTCAATATATCTCTCTTGGGATAGCCACAATAGTTTTTTTGATCTATCATGAGTTATTCTCATCCCAAGGATTTGTTTAGCTGGTCCCAAATCTTTCATGGCAAAGCTCTTGCTTAGATCTTTCTTTAAAGCAGCTATTTTTATGTGATCTTGTCCAATGATTAGAATATCATCAACATAGAGCAGGAGTATGAGAAAGTCACCACTTACATACCTCTTTATGAAGACACAATGATCGCTTTCCGTCTTTTTGAAGTCATGTTCTACCATGAATGCGTCGAACTTCTTGTACCATTGTCTTGGTGCTTGTTTAAGTCCATATAGACTCTTTGTGAGGCGTCACACTAGATCTTCTTTGCCTGGAACTTTGAATCCCTCAGGCTGTTCCATGTAGATCTCTTCCTCTAGGTCACCATGTAGAAATGTCGTCTTAACATCGAGTAGTTCAATCTCCAAACCTTGCACGGCTGCTAGGCCAAGGACACCTCAGATTGATGACATCTTTACCACGGGAGAGAATATCTCTTTAAAGTCAGTACCTTTTTCTTGTCCAAATCTTTTGACGACTAACCGAGCTTTGTAGCGAGGCTTTGAACAGTTCTCTTCGGTCTTGATTCTATACACCCACTTATTCTTCAAAGCTCTTCTCCCTTTTGGCAGCTCCACTAGTTCATATGTATTATTCTCATGCAAGGATTGCATTTCTTCTTGCATGGCTATTCTCCACTCTTCTTTATGACAATCACTCATTGCTTCTTTATAGCTTTGAGGCTTCACCTCATCAGTGAGCATAACGTACTCCTCTGTGTTGTATCGGCTGGATGGTCCTCTGTCCCTTGAGGATCGTCTTGGCTCCGGTGCGATTGGAGTGCTAGATTGGGGTTCTTCCTGGACCGGTTCATCATGAGTTTCATGATCTTCAGCATTACTACTTTCTTGGGTGTTATTATCTTCATGTCGAACCAGAGTAGGTTCAGTATTCTTATAGCTTCTCAACCTTGGCCTCTCTGAATTCTTGATATCTTCAATTGTTTGGTCTTCGAAAAATACAACATTTCTACTGCGAATAACCTTCTTGTTAATTGGATCCCACAACCGGTACCCAAATTCATCCTTAGGTGAACGAAGATAGATACACTCCTTTGTCTTTGCATCAAGCTTAGCTCTCTCATCTTTTGGGATGTGAACAAATGCCCTGCACCTGAACACCTTGAGATGATTATATGAAGCCCTCTTCCCCGTCCAAACTTCCTCAGGAATGGCCCCATCCAAAGGAACTGATGGTGTGAGGTTGACAACGTCGATCACAGCCGTTATAACTCCTCCCAAAAATGATTTGGGTAACTTAGCATGAGAGAGCACACAACGAACTCTTTCTTCAATGGTTCGATTCATTCTTTCAGCTAGCCCATTCAATTGTGGTGTCTTGGGTGAAGTCTTCTCTAGCCTAATATCATATTTATTGCAATAGACTTCAAAAGGGCCTCTATACTCACCTCTGTTATCTGATCGTACACACTTGATCTTCCATCCAGTCTCACGCTCCACTAGAGCATGGAATTCTTTGAAGGCATCAAGCACTTGATCCTTTGATTTTAACAGGTGCAACCATACTTTTCTTGAATGATCATCAATGAAGGTGACAAAATGTAGAGCACCACGAATGGATCTCTCAGACATCGATCATACGTCAGTGTGCACGAGGTCTAGAATGTTCTTTCTCCTTGTGGGCGGAGAAGATCTTTGGAAATAAACCCTTTGTTGTTTTCCAGCTAAACAATGAGCACAAGGATGAAGTGGTTTACCTTTACGTTAGGGAGGAGCTGTTTCTGAATGAGTATGTGAAGACCTTTCTAACTAATGTGCCCAAGTCGTTGGTGCTATATGTTCATATCATCAGTAGAGACGTTTACTTCTTCTTTGCATAGCTTAGCTTGCATTACATACAATGATCCTACCTTCTTTCCTCGAGCCATTGTCAAACTTCCTTTGGTGAGCTTCCACTTCCCTTCACCAAAGTAATTCATCAGACCATCATCATCTAGCTTTCCAGCGGAGATAAGACTGAGGCGCATGGTTGGGACATGCCTCACATCTTTCAAAACAAGCTTGCACCCGGTGCTTGTCGTCAGAGTGATGTCTCCTATTCCAATAATCTTGCTTCTATCTTGATTTCCCATTTGCACCGTGCCAAAGTCACCTCTTTGGTAGGATGAGAAGAAGTTTTCATGTGGAGTAACATGGAAGTAAGCACCAGAATCAATAATCCAAGAACTCTCATCACAAGCAATATTTAGAATGTTACTTTCACCAACGAGATATATCAGATCTTCCTTCAATACTATGGCAACAGTACTCTTTTCTTCTTGCTTCTTCGTTAGGCTTATTTGGTCAGGCTTAACATTACTGGCCTTTAGGTCTCTTTTGAAGCTTCGACATTTCATTTTCTTGTGACTCATCTTTCCACAGTAATAGCATGCAATCTTCGAGCGTGACTTGGATCTTCCTCGAGATTGATGTGGATTTAGGCTCTTACTACGTCCACGAGTTTCATTCCTACCCTGATTCTCAACAACATTAGCTTCGGGAGGAATAGACTCATCTCGTTCCATTCTCCTTGCTTCTTCACCAAGAAGGTTGTCACTGACGGTATCCATAGTTAAGTTTCCTTCCGGGGCTGAGTTACTAAGCGTAACAACAAGTGTGTCCCAACCTTCCGGTAAGGAACTGAGGAGTAGAAGAGCTTGTAACTCATCATCAATCTTCATATCAATTTTTGTTAGTTGATTTACAAGCCCCTTGAAGTTATTCAAGTGCTCAATCGTACTATGACCATCCTTGTACTCCAATTTCACCAACCGTCGAACTAAATTGGCCTTGTTGCGAGGCGTTTTCTTCTGAATCATGGACTCAAGCTTTGTCCATAATTCACAGGCATTTGTATAAGTAGAAACATGCTCGAAGAGAGTTTTGTAAATGTACTTACGGACCATAGCAATAGCCTTCCGGTTCAACAGTTCCCACTGAGCATCAATCTTCCCTGCCACCTTATCTTTGTAGATGATGGGCTCATGCAAATCCTTACAATACAAGTGGTCCTCCATCATTAGCTTCCAATAGGAGTAGTTGTTGGCTGTGAGCTTGAACATGTCTCCATCATAAGCGACATTATCCTCCATCTTGAACTTACACGAGCTTGATTACGACTACAGATGAACCTCGCTATGATACCACTTTTGGGGAAATCTCGGTCTTTCCCACTTCGTGAAGTTAAGATAGGCAATTAAGATTAAAAGTAGAAACGGGATCACAAGCGTTTATAATTCTCCAATATGGAGATTCTTCCACTATACGAAAGAATAGTAGGATTACAAGAATATGATTACAAAAGTAACTCACACTCAACTCAAGCTTAAGGATATATACTTCTCAAGCTATCTCTCTTTTCACTCAAAGAGGCTTTCTAACTCTCAAGTATTTTTCTCACTCTAAGAAGTGGCTTTCTTCCTTGAATTCTTGGATGGTTAGTAATAGGGATCCTTCTCCTATTTATACTACTCAACCTCCATAATGAATGGTGGAGATTACTTGCATCCGACGGTAGAGATTGATTCTCTAGAATGCTCCACACTCTCTAGGAATCTCTACACTCTTCCATTTCCTTCTTTATTCTTCCATACTCTTCCGAAAGATTCCAGAAGGTTCCACACGTCTCCAGAATATTCCAGAGGGTTCCACACTCTTCCACAAGCTTCTAGAGGGTTCTACACTTCTCTAGAGTTCTCCGGAACATTCTAGAAAATTCTAGATTTCTCTAGAAACGTCTAGAATTTTTTAGATTCTCTCCAATTGAGGAGGGATCCAAACAGATATGAAGGCCCTGGGTCCTAGGTGCAACCTCAAAATTGATCTTAAGAAGGCATATAATTCGATTAAGTGGAATGTGATCACTTATATTCTTAACAAGATGGGGTTACCTCCTAAATTCATGAAAATGGTGAATGTTTGTAATTCTACTCTACCCTACCCGATTCAGGTGAATGGAAAGGCCAATGCTTACTTTGTTGGCACTTGTGGCATTCGCTAAGAGGACTCGTTTAGTCCATCTCTTTTCCTGTTGATAATGGAAATTCTCGCCACTCTTTTGGTGGATAGGTCTGCGAGTGATCAAATTGATTATTATCCAAAAGTGTCGTAACCCATCTGTCTCTTCTCTATGCTTTGCGGATGACTCGATTATTTTCGCAAAACCAAACTAGAAGTCTTTGGATGTTATTTTTAGCTCACTTTAAGACTTTAGGATGGCTTCATGGCTTGACGTTAATTACAGTAAATCTGCTCTTTTTTATCTTTGTTATTTCAGAGGAAGCTAAAGTTGAGCTCAATGTTACTTATGATGTCCCTTATGGCCTCCGTGACTGCATGTACTTAGGAGTTCCACTCACTTCTCTAGGTATTAAGACCCAATGCACAAACTATTTAAAAAAATTACTACAAAGTTGACCATATGGCACAATAAATATTACATTCATGTTGGACGATTGACTATTGTTCGATGGGTTATTTTCTTTGTGCAAGTCTACTATACTAGAATATTAGTCCTTCCAAAGAAGCTGCTCAATATGATTAACAACACATGTAACCATTTCTTGTGGTAAGGAAACCTTCTCTAAGAAACCCATTTCTGTTTCTTTCTCCAAAATTCAAAAACCTATGCAATATGCTCGTGTGTTTATTTTGAATTTACATCAATGGACCAAAGCAGCTTTATCTTCCTATCGTAATGATGTGGTCTGTTAAATTTTGCAATACTATATGGTAGAATTGAAGTGGATGGAAGTAGTTTTGCATCGGAGAAGACGGTTCGCAAATTGGAGCTCATAGGTGGAAGTTGCAAGCAATGATGGGCAAGGTTTCAGCAGGCCAATGCGACAAACGTCTGTCATGGGTGACAGACGTCAGTGTTTTCAGGGAAGTTCTTCCCGAGACTTGTGACAGACATCTGTCACTTATGACAGATATCTGTATTGAAGCAAAAATAATTCCCAAGTAGGGGCAGATGTCTTTCATAACTGGGACAGACGTTTGAGGCAACTTTTGTGCTGTTTCGTACTAAGGACATTACATGTTGATTTGTGAAGGTTCCAAGGGCAATTGCTACATTCTATTCTCTCCCTATATAAGCTACTCTCAGATCCAATAGGTTTTGTGCCAGAAAGGAGACTAATCAAATGATAAATCTAGTTTTATTCTAATTAGGGTTTTGACAACTCTAATCTTCTTTAAATTTTATCTCTCCAAAATCAATTTGTTTGGTGAATTTGATAATTGTAATCAAACTCTTTTACTCTTCTATTGATATTAATAATAGGTTCTCTCTCAAAGTAGACGTACACTGACAAGATGTCGGTGGAACCACTATAAAACCCTGTGTGATTTACTTTTCGTTATTTCTATATTATTTCTCTTGTTTGCTGATTATGATAGGCTTGTGGATTGGGTTGCAATTGTTTTGATATGTTGATTGGTTATTTTTTCACGTTTACCACAATCTCGTCTTTCGCTGAGTTGGGGTTTTTGATTTGAGCGGTCTTAAGTCGAAATTCTCTATAACATTTGGTATCAGAGCATTAGTGTTCAGAGCATTAGTGTTAGCATATAGTTGTAGAAATGCTGGAATCAGATTCAAATAGTGCCTCAACATTTGGTCCGAGTGGTGTAGCTTCTTATGTATGTGGGTTGTACGTAGCTTTTGGGTCACAATTGATTATTAACAAGTGGAACGATGATAATGATTTAGAAAAATGGCAATGGAAGACAAAGGCAGTTTTTAGGCGGAATCGGGTACATCAGGTAGTGTTTGATACACATTTATTGCCAGCGGACTTCTCAGATGTAGAGAGAGAAGAAATGAAAGAGTGGGCATTCACCACAGTTCAACTTTCTATGGAAGAGAATGTAATCTCTAAAATTAGTGGTGAAACGACTGCTAAGGGTATTTGTGACAAGTTAGAGGAGCTGTATATGTCACTCACAAATCAACTGATCTTGTTGCGTACTTTCTTTACCTACAAGATGAAGGAAGGAACTTCCCTAAAGGCGCACTTGAATCTGTTTAATGATTTGCCAATGAAGACGAAGGCGGTAGATTTGAAAATTGAGGAGGAGCAGAAGGCGATGATATTATTACAGGTTTCTCAAATAGTTTGATCTATGGTCAGATACATTGACTCTTAATGAAGTCAAGATGGGTCTTCTTCTTGAGGAACTGTGAGATAATATGAAAGAGCCGAGTGATGGAAGTAGTGGTGCGGGTAATGGTCACAGTTTATTTTTAGAGAAGGAGAAATCCGAGAGGAAGGGAAACCAGGGACGTTCTAAGTCTATAAATTCCGGATGGAGAGGATAGTTGAAGGAAAGAAATGGCAAGTGCTTTATATCTAAGAAACCTGGTCATTGGAAGAATGATTGTCTAGACAAAGGGAAGAAGTAAGTAGCATCTTCATCAGTTACGGTGGAGAGAGATGTTGGTGAGGGAGATGTAGATGTTTTGTCAGCTATAACATTGGATGTTTCAAGCAGCGAATGGGTGCTTGATTCAGGGGCTTCCTGTCACATGATGACTAACAGGAATTCTATTTCTTCTTATGTTGATCGAGAAGGAAATTCGACTGTTATGAGAAATAGTGCAGTTTTCAAGTCGAAGGGAATTGGATCCGTACAAATTTGGATGTTTGATGGAGTTGTTCGTACTCTTACTAATGTGCGCTATGTTCCGGAACTACGGAATTCACTTATCTCTTTTGAATAGCTGGATTCTTTAGGATGCCAGATCGCTATTAAGATTGATAGCGTGAGGATTTCGAAGGGAGCGCTTGTGGTTATGAAGGGTGCTAGGACTCATGGAATTTATTTGATTTAAGGTGTGACTGTGGATGGCGAAACATGTGTTGATAGTTCTCATGGCTTAAATGCAATACGATTGTGTCATGTCTCGGAGAAGAGTTCGGATGTTCTTCGTAGAAGGGAGATGATTGATGGTGAGAGTTTCAACAAGCTAGAGTTTTGCGAGGAATGTGTCATGGGGAAGCAAACTAGAGTGTCACTCAATGAATTAAAACATGATTCGAGAGGGATTCTTAAATATGTTCACATGGATGTTTGGGGACCCGCACCAGTAGCTTCTTCGGAAGGAGCAAGCTATTATATTTCTTTCATTGATGATTCTTCTCGTAAGGTTTGGGTGTATGTGCTGAAGGCCAAGTCAGAGGCATTTACAAGGTTCAAAAAATGGAATGGTCTTGTTGAGAATGAGAGTGGAAAGACATCAAAGGTTCATAGATCCGACAATGGTGGAGAGTATGTTTCAAGAGATTTTCTGAAACCTTGCAAGCATCATGGTATTCAGAGACATTTTACTACACGTGGCGATCCACAATCTAATGGAGTAGCGGAAAGAATTAGCCAAACTCTACTGGAGAAAGCTAGATGCCGGAGACTGACATTGGGTTTATTCTCAGGGATTGCTGAAGCTTTGTTAACCGTAATGCATATATTAATCGAATTCCATGCTCGGTTGTTGATAAAAAAATTACGAAGGAAGTGGAAGAGCATTGACTTGAGTTATCTTCGTGTATTTGGCAGTCTTGTTTATGTGCATGATCTAGGGAATGATAAGCTTTCACCTAGAGCTTTCAAGGGGATTTTGCTTGGCTGTATGGAAGGTGTTAAATCCTACCGAATTTGGAATCCGAAAACAAAGTAGGTTGTATTTTCTCATCATGTTACTTTTGATGAGTCGGCTATATTCAAGGAGAATGATGGCTCATCGGATATTTTGAATTTGGTTCATGGTGAATCAAAGGAGAAAAAGGTTATTCCCACTTTCAGGCCTTGAGAAAGTAGAGTTATTGGAGATGTTTATGAGGAGGTAATTGTTGAAGCTACATCATATATTCCACAGGATTCCTCTAGAAGTGTTGGTGCATGAATCTAGAGAAGATTCAGTTCAAGGTGGTGTTGAAGGAAGACCGGGTGACGGTATTGCAACTCGGATTGGTCGTCACGCTATAAGACCCCTCGAAAGATACAGTGATTGGAACTATCATAACTTTTATGAGAATTTGGACTATGCTCTTCATGTAATCCAAGATGAGCCGATGGACCTTGACGATGTCATGTGTTCGAGTGATAGCTCGAAGTGGATTATGTACCATGGAGGAAGAGATGCGATCGTTGATGAAGGATCAGACTTGGGAGTTGGTTCCACTTCCTAAAAGAAACCATGCGATTGGGTGCAAATGGATATACAAGTTGAAGGATGATGGAAGATGCAAAGCTAGGCTTGTGGATAAGGGGTTTGTACAGAGGAAAGGAAAGGGGCATGATGAGATCATCACACTGGTTGGGGGACTTACTTTTATCCGGATTTTACTTGCCATAGTTGCTATTTATGAGATGGAGTTAGAGCAACTTGATGTCAAAACCACCTTCTTTCATAGTGATTTGGATGAAGACATTTACATGGAGAAACCAGAAGGGTTTATTATAGATGGTATGTCAAATTGGTGTGTAAGTTGAAGAAATCACTATATGGTTTGAAATAATCACCTAGGCAATGTTACAAGAGATTTGATCATTTCATGCTTGAAAGTGGCTTTCATCGAAGCATCGAAGATGCTTGTGTATATTTCAAGAAGTTGGGAAATGATTTTTGGGTGTATTTATTCTTGTATATGGACGATATGCTCATTGCTTCTAAAGACAACACGGAAATCAACAAGTTGAAATTAAGATTAAAAGCGGAATTCGAGATGAAAGGCCTTGGAGAAGCAGAAAAGATTTTGAGCATGAAAATTGAAAGGGATCGAAGCATTTTGAGTTGAAATTGACTCAAAAGGAATATATTAGAAAAGTGCTTTGCTGGTTTAGCATGGAGGACGCAATGGCCTCAAATACACCTTTACCTTTACATGTAAAGCTTTTGAGTAAGGGATCGCCTATTGAGAAGAAAGACAAGGTGTATATGCAAAAGTGCCATATATGCTAGTGCAGTTGGTAGTTTGATGTATGTTATGGTGTGTATAAGGCCCAATATTGCAAATGTCATCGAGGTGGTTAGTCGATTCATGGCTGATCCGGGGAAATCACATTGAGAAGTAGTGAAGCTTATTTTGAGATACTTGAAAGGTACAACATCTTATGGTCTTGTTTTTAGGGGTAATAAGGAGAATAATTGCATGTTGTTTGGTTACTGTGATTCGGACGATGCTGGTGATAGAGATCGAAGGAAATCAACTTATGGATATGTCTTCACTCTTTGTGTTACAACCAGAAGTTGGAGATCTAGATTGAAAACCGTAGTTGCTTTATACACTACGGAAGCGGAGTTGATAGATGCGGTGGAGGCGGAAAAGGAAGCACTCTATTTGAAGCGATTGTTGTGTGACTTGGGTTTTGAACATGACAGTGTTGATGTTCAGTGTTATAGCCAAACCATTATCCATTTGGTAGAGAATTTTACGTTTTTCTCATGGACTAAGCATATTGAAGTGAGGGAGTCATTTCTAATAGCCATGGATGAAGACAAGCAAGTATGCCTTCAGAAAGCGCACACAAAGGATAAGGCGGCGAACATGTTCACTAAGACATGGCCGGTTGGGAAGTTCGAGCATTGCTTGAACATAATTCGCTTGGAGAGTGGCTAGGTGTCCTAGGGTGGAACGGTTGAGAGAGAAACTTGGATGTGGAGGAGTATCAGTGAGAGATTGAAGTTCTATCTTCTTAGTATGTTTGTCTTTTTGTGAGACTAGTTTTGGAGTTAGGCGCTTTTAACACTTCATTGGAGGGTGGGGGATTTGCCTAAAATCGTTGGTGGAGTGCAATGGGCGGTGGCTATGCCGAAACTCATTGGGGAAACATTCAAGCTTGCTTGATGGAAGGTAAAGGATGGTTTGGTACCATCTTTGTTGGAGATGGATATAATGTCGGGGTGGAATGTTAAATTTTGCAATATTATAGAAGAATTGAAGTGGATGGAAGTAGCTTTGCATCGGAGAAGATGGTATGTAAGTAGGTGATCATAGGTGGTAGTTGCAAGCAAAGATATGCAATGTTTCAGCAGGCTAGTGCGACAGACGCCTATCATGGGTGACAGACGTCTGTGTTGTCAGGGAAGTTTTTCCCGAGACGTGCGATAAACATTTGTTACTTATGACAGACATCAGTGCTGAAGCAAAAAATAATTCCTTGGTAACGACAGATGTCTGAGGCGGCTTTTGGGTTGTTTCAGATTGAGGACATTATATGTTGATTTGTGAAGGTTCCAAGGGCAATTTGGGGAATTGATACATTCTGTTTTCTCCCTATATAAGCTACTCTCGGATCCAAAATGGTTTGTACCGAAAAGGAGACTAATCAAGTGATTAGATCCAAGTTTATTCTAATTAGGGTTTTGGAAACCCTAATCTTCTTCAATTCTTATCTCCACAAAATCAAAATTTTCCAGTGAATTTGAACATTGTAATCAATCTCTTGTACTCTTCTTTTGATATTATTAAAAGTTTCACTCTCAAAGTAGACGTACACTGACAAGACGTCGGTAGAACAACTATAAATCCCTGTATGATTTACTTTTCGTTATTGCTTTATTATTGCTCTTGTTCGGTGATTGTGATAGGCTTATGGATTATGTTGAGATTGTTTGGATATATTGATTGGTCTTTTTGCACGTTTACAACAATCTCGTCTTCCTTTGAGTTTGCGGTATTGATTTGAGTGGTCATGAGTCAAAGTTCCCCACAACAGTTGTCAATGATAAGAGCTTGTTATAGTTTAAATGGTGTAGTAAATATTACATTGGAAATAGAGTTTTTTGGTCTTTGCATAAGAAACAAAAAGTTAGTAGGTTCAAGAATTGCATTATTGATTTCATGAACAACTTTAAATAGAAACTTGTTGATAGAAATTTCATCTAACTTGCAGGCGTTGTTATGGAACCCTCTGTGTTATGGCACAGACTATGTCCTAAGCGATAGGATGACTTACTTAGATAAAACGCAAATGCGTAATGCCAAGTCTCTTGTAGCGACCCAGGAAATTCGACTCTCGAATTTAGACACTAATACATACCATGTACAAACTCAAGTACTGAAAACCCAAAAAGCTAGAAGAAGAAATAAGAGGGTGAGATAAGAACGAAATATTAGAATAGAAGAAATAACACAAAATCAGAGTCCCACATCATAGTGAAACAAAATATAATTTAAAAATAGTCTTTATTAAGAGCTTAAAATAAAACTTATAATCATCAGAGTTGTAACACCCCGGATTTTTCCGTTAACAGTAAATTAACAAATTAAAGTATAATTAAATTGTAACAGAAAAATTAAGGGAAACGGACATCACCATTGCGTTCGTCTCGGAATTCTGCTTGAGATAGAGTCCGAGTTTGCGCAAAACGGATAACGTATGAAGAAGATATCTTTAATTTAAATATTACAGCAAAACATGAAAAAGAGAAGTAAGGAGAGGACAATAATTATTATTATTCTAAGACTTATTAACAAAAGCCTCTGTAGCTCAGTTGGTAAAGGCATTGGATTTGTAGCATGGAGGTCGGGGGTTCGAACCCCGGCGGCGACATAATTTTTATCTTTGTTTTAGAGAGGGCCAACTGAGCATGCAAATACATGTACGTATACAAATTCAAATTTTGAAAGGATAAGAACGTACATATAAGGAAATAAAGAAAATATATGTATATATATGAGAATATATATATATATATATATATATGCAAAAATATATGTATACAATAGATAAAATTCAAACAGACTAAAACAGCTCAATTTAAAGTTTAATTTTTGAAAATCGAACCCAGTCCCTCCTGGCTGGCCTGGTCTGTGTTTGGTCGAATTTCTGTGGGTTGCTTTGTCATTAGGGCTAGGTGGCAAGTTTTAATTGGTCTCTCTATCGAATGAATGGCTACGATCTAACCTAGCAACATCAATGGTCCTAATCAATTCCTAACCTCAATATAAACAACCCTAGACTAAACCCTAATCTATTCATTCAAATTAAGAACATAGCCGCCATGTTGCTGAGGAACGACTAAGAGTAGCCGCCATCTAGAGAGAGAGGATTAGGGAGAAAGTTCTAAAGCCTAAAGCAATTCAAGCAACCTAAAGCTAATCAATTCAACAAAGGAATCATATCTCTTAATTAGAGAATTTGCCGCAACCATTGTAAGTAGAGTATTACTTTGGTATGAACAAATGATTGTGTAGATATGTATGCTTGAATTGTGGCAAAAAAATTCATATTTGTGCGTTCTTATCAATTTATATACGTTTGGATATTCTGAATTATGTCATTCAATTATAAAGAACTACATGCGGTAGTTCTATGCAAATATACGTTTGGAATATTCGCAAATTATGTGACCTATGTTGAAGCTACATGTATGTAGTTGATTGGAATTTCATGCAAGTTTGGGGCTTTGTTATTATGCCACCATGATGTCTATTTTTGTGCATAAATCATTTTGCAAGTAATTGAGACAAGTTTGGTTGTTATAGTTCATATGAAACTATGTTGGAATTTTGACACCATAATCCATGTATTAAGTCATGCTTTTGCAAAACTTATGAATATGGCTAGGCTATGAATGATATTGGGCATAATTGAAATTCATGATTAAGTCTATCTTGTTTAAAAGAATTATATGATGACATATGTGAGACATGGCTAAGTTAGACACAAAAATCCCTTTTTTGCAAGTTAAAAGCAAACACCATGATTAGGAATATTTATGCATAAGTATACCATCGTCATGTGATTAAATTTAATTAAGTTGAACTATGCTTTTGTGTTAGTAACAAAGTATCCTCTTTGTAAACATGTAGAAACCTTATGAACATGATTTGTTTATATTTATGCCATGAACAAATTTAACTATACCTATGCCATGCTTATGTTTGATATTATGCCATGCTTATTTATGCCATGCTTATGTTTGACATTATGCATAAATAAGGATATAGGTTCATGTTGCAGTTAAACCTATGCAAGTTCACATGCTTTGATTCATGTCACCTATGTTACCACTATGCAAGTACACCAGTTTCTAGTATGTATTTCCAACGTCATATGCAAGTTCATGCGCTCACCTTCCCCCTCTTTGTGTATGTAATTACGCCATAAGCCTCCCCTTTCGCATGGCTAAATTGGGCTTTAAAAGGCTAAGCCCAATATACATAAAACGGACGTGTAAAAACGGGGGTAAATAATGTTGGGCTAAATTAATTTAATGAATGAAAACTAAAGTAAAAGGGCCCAAATTCAAGTATGGGTTGGGCCCATGATTGGTGTAACCTTTACACCATTAACTTAATAATGGGCCGCAAATATTTACATATAAGAAATAAAGAAGAATGACAAGATATATAAATGTAGAAAATACGATATGTTTAACCCGAGGTTGGATTGAGTTGTGATGTAAACCTGCCCGGAACCGCCCGGCTGTCCAGTAGTCACAACAATACCTATCCAATGTGGGAGGTTAAACATGGAGCCCAATAAGGACCCGAGGTTAGACTGAGTTGTGGCGTAAGACTGCCCGGAACCAACCGGCAACAGGCAGCCACAGCAATACCTGTCTAATGTGAGAGGTTAGGGCCTTAATAAGACAATTAAGGCTGAATCAGGATTGTTAGGATTAAATGGACTAAGACTTAATCAAAATGGAACATGCTAAACTAAACGGACTGGTGGGGTTAGGTTAGAAAACACTTAACCAACTTAGCATGTTGGCTAGAGATAGAAAACCTAGTAACGGGGGACCCTTTTCAGCAGTAACCCTACACGGTGTATCATGATACCCTGAAACTAGGCAGGGTGGGGCACGATTACTGGGCTGATTGTAAGAGGTCAAAAATCGATGGCGGTGGTGTAGCAGTGTAGGTTCTAACGGAGTGCGGGTGTGCACACACTCCGGCGCAGAAAAATAAGGCACTGGACACCAGTAGCATACCTGTGCACTCTAAGGTTGTGTCGGGTTGCCACTATGGGACTTGATACACCCCATGGTGGGACCAGCATAGGTAACTACGACATCGGGGGCCGTAAGACACATGTAACTATGCGAGAAGGAGCCGATCATCATAGAATGGATCACATCACCCTGATTATGGGGTGCCAGTGGGAAACTAGTTTATATGGGTTCAGAGATTAACATGGGGTACGATGGTATATTCGACCCTAGACAACTTAACCAAGTTTATAGTGCATGCCCACTTCTCGTTTATACTTATCATACGCAGTTCTTTATTCATAGACAAAATAGTACTAGACTTACTCAGGCTTTATGTCTGACTCTACTTTTCTTTCGTCTTCTTTCTTCCGTTTCCCCCCCAGGTCCTCAGGGAGGGAACACAGCAGCTTGACCTACCTCAACATCCAGCTTGAAGAAGAGAAATGTATTGCTTGGACTTTCCTGTTTTGAACTATGGCTTTGGACAATCCACTATGGGGCTTTTGCAGTTTATCTATGTTTTATTTATGCTTCTTTAAATAATGTACTCAAGACAGATTATGAAAGTGTTATGTTATGTTTTTTTGGAAAGGATGTTGTTGTAACACGTATTTGACTTTATGAAATAAAGTTTGTTGTTCTTCCGCTGTTTACAAATATGTGTTCTTATATCTGTCTTGTATATCTGTGACTTGTACTTATAAACCTCCACCAAAATTAGGGCATTCCCTTTGAGAGTGACCCTAACGGAGGTGGGGTGTTTCACTTGGTATCAGAGCATAGGTTTACCAGATAAGATAAAAAGTTTTGAAAATTTATTTTCAAAAAGGAAATTTAAAGAAGCATTTTTAAAAGATATATATATTATTTTATTTTAAAAGGCAAAGTCCACTCCCCAAAGCCATAGGTACTATCTCTTGTCCTTCGTTTTGAACCTATCCTTTTTGTTTCAGCATGTCCGAAGATCTTAACTTGCCGGAAGGGGTACCAATACCTGGTTGGTTTAGACGGTTCTTAGAAGCAAGGGCCACTCAGCCAGGTCCTACCGTTCCTCCTCCCCCAGCTGCAGGAAATCATCCAGCTGCAGCAGCACCTCTTCCTCCACCTCCTCCACGAGGAAACGCGTTTGCTAAGATATGTAAGGATTTTAAAGCTATGGGAGGAAGGGATTTCCATGGAACTGAGTCCTTCGTAGCAGCTAGAAATTGGCTGAAGGAAACTGAGGATCTATTCATCATCTTTGAGGTAGAGGACAGACAAAAAGTACAATTGGCGGTGTGGCTATTGAAGGGCGAGGCTTCCTACTGGTGGGAAGTCACTAATGCTGAAAGACCAGTAGAAACATGGGAGGACTTTAGGGCAAGGTTTGAGACAAAATTTCTCTCAGATGCGGAAAGAAGTTTGTAGTTGGAGAAATTCTTATTTCTTAAGCAAGGAGACAAGACTGTTAGAGAGTATGTGAATCAGTTTGATGAGCTGGCTAGGTTTGGGCTTGACCTAGTCAACACCCCGCACAAGAAGGCTCTCCGTTTCGTCAAAGGGTTAAATGAGCCATTACACAGTTTGGCCATGACACATATACCCATGGGGGCCACGTATGAAAGATTGGTGCAAATGGCATTGCTGAATGAGGAGGATAAGGGCAAGAAGGAGACAAAGGCAGAAAGCTCTCAAGGGAAGAAAGAGGGTTTGCAACCTAAGAAGACAGACTTTAAGAAAGGCGGGAAAGGCAACAAGGAGAAGAGGAAGTGTAATTTCTATGGCAAAGTGGGGCATTTAGTAAAGGACTGCCGGAAAAAGAAGGCCAAGGAGAATGGTGGGTGCTTTTCTTGCGGTCAGACAGGCCACAGAGCTAAGGACTGCCCAAAGAAACGAGGGCAGGGGCAGGGGTCTGGATCCACTCCAGGGGCACAGGTTCATGTGCTGGAAGCGCCACCTTTGCAACAGCGAGGTACAGACACTTTTGTAGAAAGTGTAGTTTATCTTTATGATCACCCCGTTCGCACTTTATTTGATTCTGGCGCATCACACTCCTTTATCTCGTCTGCTTTAGTAGAATCTCTGCACCTAAAAACTAGTATGGTAGAGGACCCCTTAATTGTTTCAAACCCAATTGGGGGCCCAGCTCATTTGTCTATGATCTGTTTGGATTTGAAAATTTCTATTCTAAGTGTAGAATTTGAATGTAGTGCCTTTGTTTTGGGCTTTTCGGGGTATGGTTTGATTTTGGGTATGGATTGGCTATCCAGTAATGGGGCCATCCTTGATTGTGAGAAAAGGGTTGTTAGGCTCCTAACCCAGCTCGGTAATACTTTGGAAATTTCTTGTAATCCCTCGTATGCGGTTATGCTTAGTTATCTTGAGTCGCTAGATGCCTCTGTTGAAAATTTGCAATCAGTTAGAGTGGTCCGGGAATATCCGGATGTCTTCGAAGAGGTGAAGGGCTTGCCTCCGAAGCGGGAAATAGACTTCCGCATATATCTTGTAGATAATGCAAAGCCCGTTGCGTTGCCCGTTAGACACATGGCTCCACGAGAAAGAAAAGAGCTCAGTAAACAGATTAAAGAGCTTCTAGAGAAGGGGTTCATTAGGAGGAGCATTTCAGAATGGGGCGCTCCAGTGGTGTTCGCTACAAAGGCGGATGGTTCACTCCGTCTATGTGTTGACTATAGGGAGCTCAACAAGCTAACGAAAAAGAATAGGCACCCTCTCCCTAGAATTGACGATTTATTTGACCAGCTTGTAGGAGCGTCTGTTTTCTCCCAACTCGATTTAGCAACCGGTTTTCATCAGCTAAGGGTGGCTGAAGATAGCATCGATAAAACGGCGTTCAGAACCCCAGACGGCTTCTTTGAATGGCTTGTCATGCCTTTCGGCTTGACAAATGCACCTGCTTACTTCGTGGACCTGATGAGTAGGGTATTTAGAGATTTCCTCAACAAATTCGTAGTGGTCTTCGTAGATGATATCCTTATCTTCTCAAAGAATGAAGAGGAACATGCTCAGCACTTAAGGGCAATCATGGAAACGTTGCGAGCCCATCAACTAAAAGCCAAATTCTCCAAATGCCACTTTTGGAGAGAAGAGGTGAGGTTCCTTGGGCACATAGTATCCAAACAAGGGTTAGCGGTGGACCCTGCTAAGGTAGTGGCGGTACAGGATTGGAAGACACCAAGGAATGCAACTGAGGTCCGAAGCTTTCTAGGACTAGCGGGTTTCTATCGAAAATTCATAAGGGATTTTGCGAAAATTTCAGCTCCGCTCACGAAATTGACCAAGAAGAATCTGGTGTTTAATTGGGACTTGGATTGCGAGTTTGCTTTCCAACGACTGAAAAGGGCTCTCACAACAGCCCCAGTTTTGACGCTGCCAGATGGGAGCAAGATGTTCACTGTTTATACGGATGCATGTGGGACAGGGCTAGGCGCCGTCTTAATGCAAGAAGGAAGGGTAGTAGCTTATGGCGGGAGGCAGTTGAAAGTGCACGAAAAGAACTACCCAACCCACGATCTTGAGTTAGCAGCCATCGTCTTTGCACTCAAGTCTTGGCGACACTATCTCCTAGGTGAGAAGTTCGAACTTTACACTGACCATAAATCGTTGAAATATCTTTTCTCGCAGAAGGATCTTAACTTGAGGCAACAAAGGTGGATGGAGTTTCTTGCCTCGTACGATTTCGAAATCTCCTACACTCCGGGCAAAGGCAACGTAGTTGCAGACGCGTTGAGCCGAAAGAAATTGACCCTAAGCCCGTTGTTTGTTGAAAGACAAAGCCTAGAGTTTATAGCCAGCTTCAACTTTAGGCCTTCCTCCGATTTCGTACCGGGCTTGCTAGCATCTCTCGAAGTTCGCCCAACTTTAGTGGATTCAGTAGGGACAGCACAACGTGAAGACCCTCAGCTTGTAGAAATAATTGATAGGCTAATTAGGGGTGAGACTTCAAGTCACCTCAACAGATACTCCATCGACGATAAGGGTTTACTAAGGCGAGATGGAAGGATATGCGTCCCACAGACAAACGATTTAATAAAGAAGGTTCTCGAAGAAGCTCATCACTCCAAGATGACGATACACCCAGGCGGAGATAAAATGTACAAAGACATAAAAAGGACTTTCTTTTGGAACGGCATGAAAAAGGATGTGGCAGAGTTCGTTTCCAAGTGTATGGTGTGCCAACAGGTTAAGGCGGAACAGAAAAAGCCTGGTGGACTACTACATCCTCTAGAGGTCCCGCAGTGGAAGTGGGATAGCATCTCAATGGACTTCATCGATGGGCTGCCTAGGTCTAGGAGAGGCAACACTAGCATTTGGGTAATAGTGGATAGGCTTACTAAAAGCGCCCACTTTTTACCCGTTAAAAGCAAAAGAACTGCCTCATCCCTAGCATCACTTTACCTCAAGGAAATCGTACGACTCCATGGAATACCATCTAGTATTGTTAGTGACCAAGACCCCATTTTCACCAGCGAGTTTTGGCGGAGTCTGCAAGAATCAGTAGGAACGCAGTTATGCTTGAGCACAGCCTATCATCCCCAAACCGACGGCCAAACGGAGAGAGTGAACAGAGTTTTGGAAGACCTTTTAAGGTTATGCGTCCTTGACTTCGGAGGGACATGGGAAGACCACCTTCCTTTGGTGGAATTTGCCTACAACAACAGCTATCAAGCAACCATCGGAATGGCGCCCTTCGAAGCTCTATATGGAAGACCGTGCCGATCGCCCACTTGTTGGTGGGAGTCTACTGATAAGCTCGTACTAGGACCAGACATGATCCGAGAGACTTCAGAGAAAGTAGACTTAATACGAAGAAGGATGAAGACGGCCCAAGACAGACAAAAGTCCTATGCCGACAAGAGGAGAACCGACCTTGAATTTGAAGTTGGAGACAGAGTTTTTCTCAAGGTATCACCGCTAAGAAACGTTGTTCGTTTCGGAACCACAGGAAAGCTAGCACCAAGGTTCGTAGGACCATTCCCTATCATCGAGAAGATTGGGAAAATGGCCTATAGATTAGAGCTACCCGAGAAGTTGGCTGGAGTCCACAACGTTTTTCACGTTTCACATCTCCGAAAATGTCTACATGAGTCCGCTGAAGTGGTAGAGCCGAATATACTCGAAGAGGCCGAAGTGGAACGCGAAGCAACCATAAGGAAGGTTCCAACCCGCATACTAGGAACGGAAGTGAAGAAGCTACGCAACCGCGAAGTCAAACTCGTCAAAGTCCAGTGGAGCGACGCCGAGGGAGACGCGACTTGGGAAACTGAAGCTAGAATACGTACTGCCTACCCTTTTCTGTTCGAGGGTACATTCTTGATCTTTCTTTTTCCTTAAGTTGCGCTTTTATCTATCTTTTTAGGGTATATTTCCTCGACCTTATCTTTTAGGTAGAAACCCTTTTGGATGAAAACATGTAATTGAAACATGTTATGTATGATGGTTGCAAGTGGTTGCAAGTGATTGCTAGTAGTTGCTCGTGGCTGCATATACACACACAATCTAGGTTTTAGATCGGCTCAGTCACTTCATATTGCATATGCATATATGTTTGCACTCGTATATGGTTGAATTGTAATGTGTTGTCATATGGATGTTGCATTTGTACGAAAGATTGTGCACCCATGTAGAATCATGAATAGGAAAAATCTGCATACATAATGGATACATGGCACTTACATGATTCGCATTAAGGAGGTCAACTGAATCAGTAGACCGCCTGATTTTGCATTAGATAAGTTCATGAACACACACACTTCGCATATGATCATGAAGCATTAGAAGTCTTTTAAGGACAATGGATGCTCGTGTTTGATGGATGAGTAGATGGATGATTGAATGTTAGGATTTACATTCTTCCTAAACTTGAAGATTTCGAGGACGAAATCCTTTTAAGTGGGGGAGAATGTAACACCCCGGATTTTTCCGTTAACAGTAAATTAACAAATTAAAGTATAATTAAATTGTAACAGAAAAATTAAGGGAAACGGACATCACCATTGCGTTCGTCTCGGAATTCTGCTTGAGATAGAGTCCGAGTTTGCGCAAAACGGATAACGTATGAAGAAGATATCTTTAATTTAAATATTACAGCAAAACATGAAAAAGAGAAGTAAGGAGAGGACAATAATTATTATTATTCTAAGACTTATTAACAAAAGCCTCTATAGCTCAGTTGGTTAAGGCATTGGATTTGTAGCATGGAGGTCGGGGGTTCGAACCCCGGCGGCGACATAATTTTTATCTCTGTTTTAGAGAGGGCCAACTGAGCATGCAAATACATGTACGTATACAAATTCAAATTTTGAAAGGATAAGAACGTACATATAAGGAAATAAAGAAAATATATGTATATATATGAGAATATATATATATATGCAAAAATATATGTATACAATAGATAAAATTCAAACAGACTAAAACAGCTCAATTTAAAGTTTAATTTTTGAAAATCGAACCCAGTCCCTCCTGGCTGGCCTGGTCTGTGTTTGGTCGAATTTCTGTGGGTTGCTTTGTCATTAGGGCTAGGTGGCAAGTTTTAATTGGTCTCTCTATCGAATGAATGGCTACGATCTAACCTAGCAACATCAATGGTCCTAATCAATTCCTAACCTCTATATAAACAACCCTAGACTAAACCCTAATCTATTCATTCAAATTAAGAACATAGCCGCCATGTTGCTGAGGAACAACTAAGAGTAGCCGCCATCTAGAGAGAGAGGATTAGGGAGAAAGTTCTAAAGCCTAAAGCAATTCAAGCAACCTAAAGCTAACCAATTCAACAAAGGAATCATATCTCTTAATTAGAGAATTTGCCGCAACCATTGTAAGTAGAGTATTACTTTGGTATGAACAAATGATTGTGTAGATATGTATGCTTGAATTGTGGCAAAAAAATTCATATTTGTGCGTTCTTATCAATTTATATACGTTTGGATATTCTGAATTATGTCATTCAATTATAAAGAACTACATGCGGTAGTTCTATGCAAATATACGTTTGGAATATTCGCAAATTATGTGACCTATGTTGAAGCTACATGTATGTAGTTGATTGGAATTTCATGCAAGTTTGGGGCTTTGTTATTATGCCACCATGATGTCTATTTTTGTGCATAAATCATTTTGCAAGTAATTGAGACAAGTTTGGTTGTTATAGTTCATATGAAACTATGTTGGAATTTTGACACCATAATCCATGTATTAAGTCATGCTTTTGCAAAACTTATGAATATGGCTAGGCTATGAATGATATTGGGCATAATTGAAATTCATGATTAAGTCTATCTTGTTTAAAAGAATTATATGATGACATATGTGAGACATGGCTAAGTTAGACACAAAAATCCCTTTTTTGCAAGTTAAAAGCAAACACCATGATTAGGAATATTTATGCATAAGTATACCATCGTTATGTGATTAAATTTAATTAAGTTGAACTATGCTTTTGTGTTAGTAACAAAGTATCCTCTTTGTAAACATGTAGAAACCTTATGAACATGACTTGTTTATATTTATGCCATGAACAAATTTAACTATACCTATGCCATGCTTATGTTTGATATTATGCCATGCTTATTTATGTCATGCTTATGTTTGACATTATGCATAAATAAGGATATAGGTTCATGTTGCAGTTAAACCTATGCAAGTTCACATGCTTTGATTCATGTCACCTATGTTACCACTATGCAAGTACACCAGTTTCTAGTATGTATTTCCAACGTCATATGCAAGTTCATGCGCTCACCTTCCCCCTCTTTGTGTATGTAAGTACGCCATAAGCCTCCCCTTTCGCATGGCTAAATTGGGCTTTAAAAGGCTAAGCCCAATATACATAAAACGGACGTGTAAAAACAGGGGTAAATAACGTTGGGCTAAATTAATTTAATGAATGAAAACTAAAGTAAAAGGGCCCAAATTCAAGTATGGGTTGGGCCCATGATTGGTGTAACCTTTACACCATTAACTTAATAATGGGCCGCAAATATTTACATATAAGAAATAAAGAAGAATGACAAGATATATAAATGTAGAAAATACGATATGTTTAACCCGAGGTTGGATTGAGTTGTGATGTAAACCTGCCCGGAACCGCCCGGTTGTCCAGTAGTCACAACAATACCTATCCAATGTGGGAGGTTAAACATGGAGCCCAATAAGGACCCGAGGTTAGACTGAGTTGTGGCGTAAGACTGCCCGGAACCAACCGGCAACAGGCAGCCACAGCAATACCTGTCTAATGTGAGAGGTTAGGGCCTTAATAAGACAATTAAGGCTGAATCAGGATTGTTAGGATTAAGTGGACTAAGACTTAATCAAAATGGAACATGCTAAACTAAACGGACTGGTGGGGTTAGGTTAGAAAACACTTAACCAACTTAGCATGTTGGCTAGAGATAGAAAACCTAGTAACAGGGGACCCTTTTCAGCAGTAACCCTACACGGTGTATCATGATACCCTAAAACTAGGCAGGGTGGGGCACGATTACTGGGCTGATTGTAAGAGGTCAAAAATCGACGGCGGTGGTGTAGCAGTGTAGGTTCTAACGGAGTGCGGGCGTGCACACACTCCGGCGCAGAAAAATAAGGCACTGGACACCAGTAGCATACCTGTGCACTCTAAGGTTGTGTCGGGTTGCCACTATAGGACTTGATACACCCCATGGTGGGACCAGCATAGGTAACTACGACATCGGGGGCCGTAAGACACATGTAACTATGCGAGTAGGAGCCGATCATCATAGAATGGATCACATCACCCTGATTATGGGGTGCCAGTGGGAAACTAGTTTATATGGGTTCAGAGATTAACATGGGGTACGATAGTATATTCGACCCTAGACAACTTAACCAAGTTTATAGTACATGCCCACTTCTCGTTTATACTTATCATACCCAGTTCTTTATTCATAGACAAAATAGTACTAGACTTACTCAGGCTTTATGTCTGACTCTACTTTTCTTTCGTCTTCTTTCTTCCGTTTCCCCCCCCCCCCCAGGTCCTCAGGGAGGGAACACAGCAGCTTGACCTACCTCAACATCCAGCTTGAAGAAGAGAAATGTATTGCTTGGACTTTCCTGTTTTGAACTATGGCTTTGGACAATCCACTATGGGGCTTTTGCAGTTTATCTATGTTTTATTTATGCTTCTTTAAATAATGTACTCAAGACAGATTATGAAAGTGTTATGTTATGTTTTTTTTGGAAAGGATGTTGTTGTAACACGTATTTGACTTTATGAAATAAAGTTTGTTGTTCTTCCGCTGTTTACAAATATGTGTTCTTATATCTGTCTTGTATATCTGTGACTTGTACTTATAAACCTCCACCAAAATTAGGGCATTCCCTTTGAGAGTGACCCTAACGGAGGTGGGGTGTTTCACTTGGTATCAGAGCATAGGTTTACCAGATAAGATAAAAAGTTTTGAAAATTTATTTTCAAAAAGGAAATTTAAAGAAGCATTTTTAAAAGATATATATATTATTTTATTTTAAAAGGCAAAGTCCACTCCCCAAAGCCATAGGTACTATCTCTTGTCCTTCGTTTTGAACCTATCCTTTTGGTTTCAGCATGTCCGAAGATCTTAACTTGCCGGAAGGGGTACCAATACCTGGTTGGTTTAGACGGTTCTTAGAAGCAAGGGCAACACTTAACCAGTATAACTTGATTTGTGGTAGGGTTAAGTCGACACAATAAGGCAACAATTAACCAAAGTAACATGACAAGTAGGCGAGTTAAGTTAACTTGAATTGATTAATGACACTTAACCAATACAACATGATGAACACGTGGGGTTAAGTTAACAAGGAAACACTTAACCAATATAACTTGATGAACGAACGGGTTTAAATTAATAAGAAACACTTAACCAACATGACACGATGAATGGGTGGGTTAAGTTAACATGAATAGACAACATTTAACCAGTTGACATAATGTGCAGGAGGGTTAAGTACATTTCGGGTTGGTGGGTAATATTAGTAAATATAGGCCCACAAATTTAACCGTTAAATAAACATGCTTGAATCGATGGAAGTGTTAAGTACATCTCATGTAGTTGGGTAATATTAGTACATATAGGCCCACAAACTTAACCGTTAAGAAAACATGCTAGAATTAGTGGGAGGGTTAAGTACATCTCGTGTAGGTGGGTAATATTTGTATATATAGGCACACAAATTTACCTGCAGGAAACCCTAGTAATGGGGACCCATTTCAGCAGTAACCCACATAGATGTATCATGGTACCCTGAAACCAGGCAGGGTGGGGCATGATTACTGGGCTGATTATAAGCGGTCAAATCAGCGGCATGGGGTACGTCAATCTAGGTTCCGACAGTTTACGGACGTGCACGTACTCCGGAGTGGGAAAAAGCAAGCACTGGGTATGAGTAGTTATGCACTGTGCATCTTGAATCGTGTAGGGTTGCTATCATAAGGATTGATACACCTATGGTGGGACCAGCGCAGGGTATCTACACGCAAGAAAGGGCCGATTGACACAGACACATGGAACATTAATACAAGTAGGGAGCCGATCGATAGGGTAGTAAGGGTTCATCTAACATTTTCATGACAATTAGGCAGACTGAGGTGGAATCCTCACGGTAGATGTACACCTGAAGGCTACCACAATTACGGGGATTGGGATCACGTTATCATATAGATTACTAACTGGGACACTAGTTAGGTGGTGTAGAGATAGATATAGAAATCAGAACAACAAAGTAGTAGCGAAGCAGAGAAAGAGTAGAAGCGCATTCAGTTTATCTTGCCTTATCATACCTTATGCTTATCCTATGTTATCATATTATCCTTGTTCTCACGGTATTGTCTTATATTCAGTTTATTCATGTCATAATGCTTTTGCCTGTTTATATGCTGAAAATCACTGGACTTACCAGACTTATGTCTGACCTAGTTTTTTTTCGCCTCTTTTTTTCCATTTCCCCCGACCCCCAAGGTTCACAGGGAGGAAATGTTACCACTTAGCTCAGTTTTCCTTCCAAGCTCGAAGATAGTCGATGCATTGCTTTGGACTCTCTCTTCCACTTCTATGGCTGGTTCATGCTTCATTGGGGAATATCATTGTTATTTTTATGCTTATTTTATACTTGGAAGTTTTTGAATCAAGACAAAATTTCTATGATTACTTTTAAGTATGATTCAGACAATTTTTGTAAAAGCTTGACTGAATTAAGTTGTTTATAAAATGACTTTATTTCCTGCTGCTTTATTTGTCTGTCTTGTAATTTATCTGCATCTTTTACCTTTAATGCTCCACCGAAGTTAAGGTATTCCCTTTGTGAGTGACCTTATTGAAGGCAGGGTGTTACATAACCTCTGATGTTCCACCTCCGATCGCCCAACACCCACCAGTTCAACGCCTTCGATTTTTTGATGTAATTCCGCGGGTAGAGTTTTCATTTCATTTAGAGGACAATGATTTTCAAAATATTCAGAAGTTGGTTTCACTTTGGTTAGTTTACAAAAGAAATAAAAGAAGAGCCAACCGTGTTTATAGCTGCGCAGTGCATTGGCATCCAAGGCTTCTAGTGTAGTAGGACTACAGTATAGGTAGATTGGTGATGGTCTATGTGATGGTGATGGTGAAGGTATAGATATGCGCAAATCTCAGTATATAGGATAGCTAGCTGTAATGTACTTCTACGCATGTGCAAACTGTTCTTCCATAAAGGGAGGTCTGTGTAATTGAATGTGCGTATGTACCTTATGTCATATAGGTGTGCAACGTGTATTTTAGGCTTAGGGTAAGTGTATGTACTTTAATTTACTTAGGCATGATTTTATGTTATAGAGGTAGGGTAGATCTTTATTTTGTGTACATTGGGTACTTCATATAGCAATATAGCATGTGCATTTTCTTATTTTTGGTCTGCGTGCTTTGGTTAGGCATAGACTACGTGTACATTTTCTTAAGGGGTAAGCTTTTAATTGATTTCTTAGAATTTAGGCAATTTGTTTGCCTTAGCTTTTAATGTAAGTCTTTATTATATTTTATATTTTATTTTTGATTTGATTTGGTATGGTTATTTTTACGCCGTTATTAAATACTACCACTTAGATTGTTGTTCATCGTTACCCGTTTAATATACGTACTATCTCACACAAGCTTCAAACACAAAGAAAATGTGTACACTGCTACGTCTAAACGTTATGGTCTCAATGAAACTTGTTTGGTCAAATTCTGACTCCGTTTGGAAAAATAACTTTATTTTAGTTGCATATTATTCAACGGTTCACGTTTAAATATTGCACACTAGTAAAACAACTCCGATTGGCTCCAAACTGAAAATCTAATAATACTTGCTATATGTATTCCAGTAAAATTCATTCCACAGAAAAAGGAGGTTGTTTGAAAAACAACCATTCATACATCTTATAAAATATCGATAAATTATAAATTAAATCCAAAATAATTAAATTAAATAATAATAAATTAGTATTATCGAATATATCCAAATAAAATAATATATCACTTCAAATTCACCCAATATAGATTTACAACTCAACATTAATATTTTCAAGTTAACAATATTCAAATATATGGAAATTCCTTATTAAATTTATTAAATAAACGTTATAATTTATAAACGATTTCCATAGCGACTATTTTAAAAATTGATTTGGACATAACTTACAACATATAAGCTAAAATCTCGATTTTTCTCTTCCATTAGAAAATTATAATCAATTAGATTCGAACGTTTCTTGTTTCACAGAATTCTAACTTAAAACGGATTCTGTATATTCAATTGAAATTCAAAACTCAATATTATGAACTACCGCGACGTTACGGGTTCATTATATTAAATATAAATTTAAACGTTAAATCGTCATTTTAGTAATGAATTCAATATTAAAAATCCATAAATATTCCAAATATAATATTTAAAATAAGTTTAAATATTCGAATTCAAATAGCCAAAAATCCATGTCGTTACATCTCTAACTACATTCACTTCGGTCATGTTGTCTTCCCTCACTATAGTAATCTAGAAGTTCGTTGTCTCTGGCTCGCTATCCAAGGCTTACATCTCATCCTTTCCAACATGGATTCCCTTTGTTAGGGAAAACCACCTTCCAGGAATTCTATCAGCATGGCTTACCATATTTAGACCCAACCATCTCTACATGTTAAAATTCTATGGTTCAATAGGGTTTGGGATATCTCGGGTGCCCATAACCAGAACTTATTCCTGTAGCTTATCCTAAAAAAACGATCTCCTTGCTCATGACAAGATTCTATATATGAATATGATCGCAAACCAATCCTACATCTATTCCATTACGGAGACTATTTTGCATCTTTTCAGTAAACGTAAGTTTGGTTTTGATGTTTGGTATCATATTTTGGATATTGGGGATACCACAGGCTGAGCCAATGTGGCACCGAAGAATGGTATAACATTTTTGTGGGTACTAAGTAGAGAGACAGTAAAATGCAAGTGCTACTTTTAGCATTAAAATATGTGTTGCAATAGGTCTAAGTTGAAAGAAACAGGAGGATTTTTGAAGGTGGAAGAAAAGTTAAAAATGAGATTATAATCAGATGCACTCAGATTATCAAGAGAAGAATTCAGCCTTGAAGGAATACTTCTCAATATGAAAAAACTAATAATTTTATTTTTGGAAGATGGCTAATTTTTTTGTATTTAGTCATAGCCTCTATAATTTTATTTTATACTGGATGGTTAGTATAAAGAGGTAAGGGACCTTTGTAAAACCCTACTTAAAAAATATTAATCATTAATTGAGTGAAGGTTCCAAAGGTGACTTTTCACGTTCGATCGATTCAGGACTTGAAACCATTTCCATTAAGTTAGGATAGTTTGTTACATTAATAAAATATGTAAGGATCGCCATATTTGAGATTTAATGAAGGAAAAATAGTCTCGAAATATAATCTGAAATTGTTATCGTTCTGGGATGTTATGTCAGGTTACAATGAAATTTATATTTTTTGAAACCGTAAGGGTAAGTTGTCATATATATGCGAGTTTCTTTACGATTGGGCTTACTGTCTGGTCGTACGAGCTTCGAACATATATCAATTTATTTAATGAATTATGATTGTATACTTTGAGTTTTAAGAACTGACTTCTATATACAATTGAATTAGGTCTCAAACTAGCTCCATGGCTTTTAAAAGGCCTTTTTACATACGAAACATCAGGGAGCTTGCCTCGATTGGAGATCGCAGGATTTCGAGCATATTCCTAAATTAATTTATAACCATATAACACTAACCAATATCCTTGAATTTGATTGGTCATTCACCATCCTCACCAAATCTACTTGCTATTACATTAGAAAATAATGGCCACCTCTCCTTTAGTGTTGAAAAGAAAATATCTCATGAGCCGCTCCTTTAAAATTCATGATTTCATCTCATTAGACTCATGTCAAAAATCTCTTCGAGCCCATATGCATCTTTTAGTGCGGACTGATGGTCTTGGAAAAAGTCATGTAGGGCTTATAACCTAGGGTTGGTATTGCATGAGATATGGAGATCAATGGTGTATATGATTGCGTCAACACTTATCTCATTGCGAGAAGAACTAGCTGATGAATTCTCATAACGTACGGTCTTCTGAAAGGAAAAACATCGTTTTATGGGGAAGGGTACACGAGTAGGTCGCGGTTTATAGGGGTGTTGTTTTAAGTCAGTGGTGATCATCGCGGAGCATTCACGGAGAGGATTGCATTGGATTTGTAGGTTGGTTAATTCATTGCGTAACATAGGAGGAACTTACAGTTAAATTATGGGTTACTTATTCTAGGATATATGCGTGCAGTAGATAGTCAACGAGGAAGAAAAATAAGTACCATAATAAGGTAATTAATCGGTGGTTAGATTGCAATGAGTTAACTTAATTACATAAATTAGTATGTTAACTTATATATGTTGTAACTTCTGCATACGAGATTGGATTTGGATGTTGTTTCTTCTATTGGACTCGTATTGAAATGCTCTATGCTTTTTGGCTAGTTTGGACTAGTTTGGCAAAATTAAGTGAATTTTCTCTTACCAAATTGTATATGTTTGTACAGTATAAATTGGACGTTTTAAGTGATTTTTAATTATGAAATGTAATTTCTAGGATAGTTAAACTTAGTAAATAACATTTTTTAAAAGTGATTTAGGTAGATTTAAACTGATTACTACATTTTACCTGTTAATGAGCTATTACACGTTATTTTGACCATACTTCTAGACTTAGGCTATTTGGGTATTCATTCCACTTTGATCTCCATGAATAGGTTCTGTTTAGTTTATTGATGCTATTATGTTCTATGCTAGAATAGGAATTTGCATGACCACTAGTTTCATGATCGAATTAATTTCTTGTTTTTAGTTTAGAATGTCATTCAAAGACGATCTAGTATTAGGAAAAGTCATGTCCGTAAGAATTTTTTTTTTCCTATCGATCAAACACACAAGCTTGTGTATATTAATTGAGCGCACAAGGATGATGACTAGAATAGACGGTCTAAATTGTCGAAGAAGTTTTGGGGGCGGATTGAATTCCACAATAGGGCAACATTAGAGCTTAGTGATGAATTTAAAGACGGACCGACATTGGAGCTTGGTGACCAATCTGAAGGTTGAGGATGGGATTGGCGGCATGCTAAAATTCATTAGAATGTTGAATGTTTTTCCTTGACGTGTATTAAACCAATTTTGGTTAAATACATGATCTAAATAGTCGTTATCCATTACTATGGAGTTGTTGATATCGAATACTATTGTGTTGGCCAATCTCTCCAATTTGACGAGGATGATTATGTGGTTTCAAGGACCAGATGCGATAGTTCGTTCGATAATGGTTTCGATATGAGGACTTTTCCACTAGTGGTTTAGCATAAGGCAAGGATGCGGTGCTTCGATGCAACTATTCATCGTCCGATGATGGTGATCCCATGATTGAATTGGGGCTTCTTCAATGGATGACTTGGGAAATTGTAACACCCAATTGTCTAAATCTTAAAGCTAAGCGCTAAGATACTGCAGTCATCTACAGTATTATATTATGCTGATAATAAATAGCATATCGGTATATTAAAATATTAGAATACATAGGAATAACGAAAATTTTAAAACACAATTATTTACAATAAGTATTCATTACATTCTTGTCGTACACTCCTTCTTGATCAAACATAAGTATTACATAATACATATTCTAAGAGAGACATATAAAGATGCCACTTAGGTCGATCAAAGTCAAATTTATATATGCGTATCATTTGTGCCTTTACATACATCAGTAATTAAGTAAATACAGGAAAGAAACTCCTAAAATATCTACTGCCTCCTACATGCCTTTGGATGCCAGAGCGAAGAAGCAAAACCTGAAAACCGTAGCCCTCATCCTACTCAAATGAGTATCCGAGAGTTCAAGGGAAAAACAAATTTTGATTCAATCAATAGGCTGGTGTGAACAATAACTTATCTACCCAAATCAAATAGGAATGTAGCACGACCACACCGCTTTTCGAAATGGGTTTCCCTATGCAAGTACTAAAGTTTAATAACCAATCTTGTGCTCCTGCACTCTCAATGGTTAGAACATAATAATATAACAATCATTATGCAGTACAACAACATAATACCGTGAATTTCCCATCCTCGCTATACTAACTAGTCGTCTTAGCAGTACCATAAGGTATCCTTCGGTTTAAAAAGTTAATCAGTCCATATTAATTTATGAAGTACCTCCTTTAGTGGATGTTAGCTAGCTTCTGCGCACCCCTTATTCTTATTCCGTTGGCTAATTAAGAACTGGTAGTTTTGTTCATAGGTTAACTATAAACCTTTTAGCTGATTGGATATCCCAACGCATATCTCATAGTTTTAACCTTAAGTTAATTAAGAACCCTGTAGTTTTATGCCATAGGATATCTATAAGCCTTTCGCTTATCCTATTGGTAACTCCAATGCTTGAAGTTATAAAAGCATGATAAGGTCCCTTAGGGAGTCTAGATTAAAATATTGACCTTCGTCAGGCAAGGTGTTGCGTTTAAATTGAAGAATCGATTCCTTACCAGAAGCATCATACATAACAATCGTATCATAAACCCCTCCAATAATCTCCCACTTTCTGCTCCCTTTCTAAGTGTCGAAAGCGACATGGTAAAACCTCACGAAACAAAAAGCAAACAAACCAATGCAAGCTAAAAATCTTTTGTAAACATTCATAATCACATTGTTTTATTGAGACAAGGTTTTTCATTTAAACTCGCCTCTTTGGTTCCGCTGATGGGTGCGGAGGCAAGAGCCTTTTATTCCTTAATGTTTGAAGTTCAAAAAAACAGTCACTTTTTTACTTTATAAAATAAAGCTTTAACAAAAACATGTTCCTTAGTCCTTCAAAAGTTAATGAGGCAACAACCTTTAAGCTCTACTTAAACATTAGGAAATCACCTTTCTTCTTTACAACGTAGAGGTTCCATTATTAACCCCTTCGATGATGTCAAGAGGAGAGGAGGTGGCGGCCTCTAAGTTAGGATAACGTTCTAAATTAGAATCCCTTTTACACTATCAGAGGATCCAAAGGCAGTAGCCTCAATACTTCTTTGGGAAAATCAAGTGAAGAAAAACATCCCCTTTCAGCCAAGCCACGGGATATCATGGCTGAAGCCATAAAGCCATTAACATTATATTTTCAAAAATAATCCTATTTATCTGTCACAAGGACCAATGCCTATGTGCGATGGCTGTAAGTCTTATTGGATACAAAAAATCAAAGCCAGTGATCAAAGCTTAAAACGGAAACCCTAGGCCAAAACCTAACTTATGAAAGCAGAATCTCGAATATTTCTTATTCCACCAAGTGACATTACATGCATTCAAAGCTTATCGAAAGGAAGCGGAAGATGCTCTCGACCGTTCCAAAAGGTGCGAAAGGTAATTTCTGAGTAGGGCCTTAGCATGGACAAAGAAGGGTCAGAAAAATTGTTTTATTACATTTGTAGATGTAATTTTCACCAACTCCAATATAAATGTTGAAGTCTTATTGGTTTTCATAAATATGCACAGTTCCTAATAGACTTTTTCATTCTACTATGATTGCTGAAGTTTATCAAATATTTCTTAATAGAATTAGTGCCTTAATTAATGGTAAAAGTCTAGTTGTGACACCCCACGTCCGTTAATGTCACTCACTACGGGAATGCATTAGTTTTCCTGAAGCATTATAGGTAAACAGACACAGAATAATTACAAGACATACATAAATAAGATAGCAGTGGAAATTTAAATTTTTATTTCAACATAAATCATAATACCATGGTCCACAATACCATAAGTCATAAAAACCATTACAATAAAATAACTTCTGTCTTGCGTCATCAGAGTACATAAGAATATAAAAAAATATAATTCCATAGTTGAAAGAGTTAAGCCATAGTGGAGACAATGACTTGAGCCATACTTCAGAAGTAGCTCCTAGCAAGATGATATCTGAGTCCAGACTAAGCCTGAGTGTTTTCACCCTGAGAACCTTGGGGGGGGGATAGAAGAAAGAAGGAGAAAATAAAAAGGTCAGACATAAGGTCTGGCAAGTCTAGTTACTTTAAGCCAGTAAATAAATAAAAGTAACATGATAGGCATATAAAGTGGATAAGAGAGATCAATACATAAATAACAGGTGTGACAAGGTAGACAAGGTAAGATGTATACACTTCTCTAATGATTACTTTGCACTATTACTAGTATAACCAGAATGAGATGATCCCTTCACTATAAGGTGGTAGACTTAGGGTATATGTACAAAATATACCCTAAAGACTACCCTAATCGATCGGCTCCCTACTCCATGTCGGCCCCACAGTAGGATGTATCACGTCCTACAGTGGCAAACCTTTACTGATATTCACAGCCCTATATCTACTGGTGTCTATGTTGTCTTATCCCCCTCTGCCCGGCTCATGCACGCACATGGCCCGGTCGATTTGCACCGCTCACACCGTCCTTTATGTTTGGATCTCTTACAATTAGTCAGTAAGCGTGTCCCCTCTCCGCCTTGTACAGAGTACTTTTATTTATTACCTACTTCAGGTTACTGACTGAAATGTGTTCCACACAATATGATACAAGGTTCCCCCTTTGTCTGTATACCACTAGGTGTCTTTAATTACATAGCCCTATACCAGTTATGCTTACCCTATAAGGTGTCTTTAATTACATAACTTTATTATTTTCCCCGGTTATGTATACCACTAGGTGTCCTTAATTACATAATCATATCGGGTTAAGTTCGTGGGCCTATATGTAAATATTACCCACCCCCTCCAGCTTTACTTAACCCATCCACTATTCCAATCAATTTACTTAACCCTAACCTTAGTTCATAATCATACAATCGCTATAGATTATATTTGGTTAAGTAGTCCAATTCATTACCATGTCCATTTATGGTTTATAATGGGCTAGACCTCCCATATTAAGCCTAGAATGTGTGGATGCTGGATATGCCGATCGGCTCCGGGCAAACTTATTCCACAGTTGGGCCTAACCTCGTGTCTTGGCCCGATTCGTCTTTGCGTACTTAGACCTCTCACATTAGGTTTAACATTAGTGGCTGCTGGATATGCCGGTCGGGTCCGGGCAGACTTCCACCACTAATGCAACCTAACCTCGTGTCATAAGTACAATTACAATTCTTAATTGTAATTACTAGGCATTCCATTTTTAATTAATTAACCAATTAATTAATCCTTTCCTTTTATAGGTGTTAATACCCACTTTACCCAATAATTTGAACTATATGTCCAAAAATGTTCATATTCAGATTATGCCATTATTAGCCCTTTTCCTCGTTCCTTAACTAGTGCCTTCACAAAATTGGCAGCCTGCCTAGGCTAGACAACAGCCTAGTCATAAATGATAATAAGGAAAATAATGGGAATATAACCAAAGTGATCATCTTGGCATAAACATAAACTATCATGATAATAAGGTGAAAATACATACTGGCCTGGACATGAAATTGTCATCAAAACAAGGTGGACATAAAACTGATGAACAGTTGGAAGTCAATTGATTCTAACATAACTATGATGTCACAATATATAGTAAAATCTAAATTAGCAATTTAGATGTCCAATCGGTTTAAATTTAACATGATAACATAAGGTGATAAATTAGATCACATAATTCAGATCTAGAGGTTAAAATATATCTAACATGATAACACAAGTTGACAAATTAGATCACATAATTCAGATCTAGAGGTTAAAATAGATCTAACATGATAACACAAGGTGATAAATTGGATCACATAATTCAGATCTAGAGGTTAAAATATATTTAACATGATAACACAAGGTGAAAAAATAGATCACATAATTCAGATCTAGAGGTTAAAATAGATCTAACATGATAACACAAGGTGATAAATTAGATCACATAATAGCATGTTTAGATCTAAATATGGATTCACATGTCCAATTTACAACATATCTAAGTTGATCGCAATATGACAGGTGAAGGGTGATTTACATACAGAATTAGATTTAACCAATGTTGCAACAGTCAAAATTAATAGATTTACATTCACCACAACATAGCTACAAGTCAAGATCCACATAGGCAATATAATTCAATAACAACAATTGCATTAGATTTGAAGAATTAGATCTATCATGACATAGTGTTAGATCTAACAATAGCATAGATTCACGGTTTACAACGTATCCAAATCACAATCTTTCATAATTAACTTGTAACAGCCCGCCCCTGCACCAGTCGACTTTTTCAATGAAAACGCGTTGTGCCAATGCCTGACTAGAACGGGACGGTCGCCAAAGAAAGGAAAAGAAAGAAATTTGAACCAAAAAAGAACCTGTAGTATACTCATAGCGCATGGAACAAAATATAATAATAACATAATTTGATATAAAACAGGCAAGACAGTGCATAAGCTGAAACTAAACCACCATAGCAGCGGAAAATCCAAAATACAGCTTATGATCTAAACCATCATTATTACAACTTTTAAAACTGTCTCTAAAGCGAAATAGGATGGTACACTACTAATGCTCAAAGCAGTAACCAGCAACAACACATGGAGAATATATAGGGACAATACGTGTAAGCCTCCTGCTTGTCTTCAGACAGCTACTCGTGCATACCACCTAACCTGTCTCTAGTCTGCCCGTTTAAGAGCACCCAGAGTAATAAGAAGAGACATAAAACTCTAGGTCAGACAAAAGTCTGGTATGGGTGATAAGCAGCAAAAACAGAACAATAACAAGTATGCATAACCATACCTGAACCTGGACCTGCACCAAAGAGTTAGCATAGCAGGATGTACAATACAATAAGGTGACACTAACACATGGTGTGAAAATAATGGGGAGGGGGTGTGCATGTCATGGTGATGACAAGCATCTAACATAGCAATCACCCTCACATCTCTCATTCAGTGCATAAGGCATATAATATCTACTACTTTGATCACCCAATCCTTTGCTACGATCACTCTGTCCCATGGAGTCATGACGGCCCCACTGCACTGATCCGTAGCCACTAATCCTTTGTTATGTCCACTCTTCCCCATGGAGTAATGACAACTCCACTGCATCGGGTCATAGCCTTGCTACGATCACTCTGCCCCATGAAGTCATGACAACTTCACTGCACTGGTCCATAGCCAATAATCCGTTCCTCAGTGGAGAGTCAAAGCTATAAACATCGACAACCCCTTTTCACATGTCCCGCAGCAAAGTTAACTCGTTGGTTCCCATCTAGACCCTGAGTTACAACCTCCTATTTGGACTACCTTTGCATCTCGGGTTTGGTCTCCTCCGAATCGATTCGAATTTGCATAGTACCCCAGTTATCATTGGTTCGGTTCAGCCATCCTGGTTCGGTTCATGATTCCTGTAACACCCCGAATTTTCCATTAACACTAAAGTTGCTAAAATATTAATAAGTGTGTAAGAGAGGGGATGTATCTAATATGAATATAAAAAATATTAATAAGTGTGTAAGAGAGGGGATGTATCTAATATTAACACTAAAGTTGCTAAAATATTAATAAGTGTGTAAGAGAGGCGATGTATCTAATATGAATATAAAAAATATTAATAAGTGTGTAAGAGAGGGGATGTATCTAATATGAATATAAAAATATTAATAAGTGTGTAAGAGAGGGGATGTATCTAATATGAATATAAAAATATTAATAAGTGTGTAAGAGAGGGGATGTATCTAATATGTATATAAAAACAATAATAAGTGTGTAAAAGGGGGGGATGTATCTAATGTGTACATTGTAGAATATATATATATATATATATATATATATATATATGGGCAGTTAATGCAAACATGAATAGAAGTTTATTAATTTGCTGAGTGTTTGCTGAGTCACTTCTGACTCATTACTGAGTCAACAAGATAAACCCCATCTTGTCTGAACGGCTGCGGTTATTTCTAGGTTAAATCTAATGGCCTAAATGCATTCTAAAATCTATAAATAAGTGGGTAGACCCAAAACCTAAATCACTTGTAAAATTAGAGAAGCTACCGTCATGCTGCTGCCATGGAGTTCAGCGTAGCCGTCACAAACTAAGAAGAGGAAGCCTAATCATCTACAACTAAATCTACACAAATCAAATCAAAAGATCTCTCTTTCTCTAATTCTTTTCTTTTGTTGGTGAGTATGATGATTCTCACAAGACTATTACAAACTAATTTGACTCAGTTATGAATGGATCACAAGAAAGTGATGTGATTTGTAATTGTAAATTCTATATATTGTGGATCTCTTATTATGTTATTATGTTGTCGTATGATGTAAATTATATATGCTATGTCATGCTATGTTGTAAATTCTCTTACGCTATGTCGTGCTATGTTGAGAATCATGTCAAGCTATGTTATACTATCATACTATGCCATGTTATAAATCATGCTATATTATGTTGAAAAATCATGATGTTGTTGGATCATGCTTAAAGTTATGTTTTTTTTTCTTAATTTAAATGGATCTTGTTTATGGGAATTTGCCTATTAGGTTAGGTGTACCCATAAACTTGAAACTATAATTAAATAAAACTTGATTATGGGAATTTGCCTATTGAGTTAGGTGTACCCATATAAAACCATGTTGTTAAAAAATTAGATGATGTTGATTCACACATGTTCATATGTAAGTTTATGAAAATTGATTGAGATCATATTAGGTGAATTTTGAACAAGTTGACACCTTTAGATCCATGACATGTATAATCTATGCAAGTTGGACATATGCAAGTTTCACCCCTTATTATGATTCATTTGGTCACATATACATGTTGTTATTATGATAATCTCTTTTATGCTATGAGTTAGGCTATTCGAGTCTAACATATATTTTGCGAATAAACGTTCAAACGTGGGGTAGGGGTAATATTAGGAATTAATAAATTGGGTGCAATTTTGTAAGATGTTGCATACCATGAATGAATGTCCATAATTGAGTCAATTATGGACATTGTTAAAAATTGGAAGTAATTAATAATTCAAGTAGGGAATTATTAAAATTGGGGGAAAGTGGATTATTATTAATAATCAATGCTTAGGACACGAGGTTGGACCCGTTTGTGATGTAAACCTGCCCGGACCCGCCCGGCAAATCCAGTAGTCACAAATGTCGGCCCAATGTGAGAGGTCCTAGGCCCAAACTAAAGCATAACAGTTGTAAAGACACGAGGTTAGACTCTTTTATGGTGTAAGACTGCCCGGACCCGCCCGGCAAATCCAGCTGCCATAAATGCCAGTCTAATGTGAGAGGTCTTTATGAGGTTATGGCCTTAATGAACTAAGAAATACTTAAACAGATAATCATGTAAGGTGGGACATGGGGGTTAAGTAGGTGCCTTGGGTGGCATGAGGAATCTGGTGGTTGCCTTTAGAGGCATTTGAAATACGATTAGACTTAACCAAACACACATGTAAATGAACATGACTAAGTGGGTTAAGTGGGATGGACTAATGGGGACAAGCTTAGGTGGAATGCTTGTGGTAAATAGTGGGGGCCCATTTCAACCAGTATCCCAAAACGTATCTTTGTGGGCTCGACCCAAGTCGAGGACGGGACACGCATACTGGGTTTGACTATAAGAGGCCAAAACAGGGAGCGGTGGCAACGCAAGTCCAACGGGTTTCATATGCGTGTGTGGACCCGGGCTGGTAGGTAAGACGTTGTTGCATCGTGTAGGTATAAGCCGTGCATGTCCGTTGTATCAGGTTGCCACTTTAGGGGAGTGATACACCCCACTGTGGGGCCAGCACGGGTATCTACGAGTTAGGGAGCCGATCGAATAATGGGAAGTAGGGTACACCTAGTGGAGATAGGGGCAGGCGGCACCTATGTAGTCAGCTAGGGGTACGTAAAGCCATTGGGAAAGTTTCTAAGTGAAGCTAAGTGGGATGAATCTTTAGGGTGACTGGTGTGGTGCAGTATAGTGTTTATCCTTTAGTATTTAGGAGCGCCTATAACGTTGCCTTTAGCGATTGTCTATGTCCTTAATCTGCTCTTCATAGACATTTTCTTGTTTTCCAGCTTATGCCTTAGTCCAGTTATTTTGGTAATAGTATTGTAGAATTATCATATTCACCAGACTTTATGTCTGACCCCCTCTTTTCCATCCTTTTTCTCCCTTCAGGTCCGCAGGTTGGGCCAAGTTCTAGTGGAGTCTAGTTGGATCGCTTATCTTCTGGAAAGCTTGGACTGCTGAAGTAAAGTCCAGCTTGTTATCTTTCTTTTTAATGGCTATTCATGTAATGGGATTATGTACTTTTTTTTATCAAGATAGATATTGTACTTGACATTGAATATGGTGTTATGATGTAATCAAACATGTTTTGACTTCTGCTACAATGAAATAAAGTTTTTTTGAATTTCCAAGTACTATTTTATATCTGTCTTGTTGTAATTTTACTGTTCTATATTCACTTAAAACCTCCATGGAAGTTAATGCATTCCCTTTGTGAGTGACATTAATGGACGTGGGGTGTTACACGTGGTATCAGAGCATAAGGTTACCAGAACAGATAAAAAAAATTTTAGAAAAATATTTTTTTTTCTAAAGTATTTTTGGAAGAAGTGCTTTCAAAAAAAAAACATGTTATTTAAAGAGAGTTTTTATGAAAAACATAATCCCAAATAGCCACATCCTTATCTTTATCTTTCGAATTCTCCATTTTGAATCTTTCCTTTTTCGTTTCAGCATGGCTGAAGATCTTAATCTCCCAGAAGGTGTGACGATTCCAGGGTGGTTTAGGAGATACTTGGAGGCTAGGGCCACCACTGCAGGCCCAGCGGATACTCCTCCACCCCTAGTTGCACCCATTCCTCCTCCTCCTCCTCGTGTTGACACTTTTGCAAAGACGTGCAAGGAATTCAAGGCTATGGGAGGAAAAACTTTTCAAGGGACTGAGACGTTTGTGGAGGCCAGAGATTGGCTTAAGGAGACTGAGGAATTGTTGGATATCTTTGAAGTGGAAGATGGGAGGAAAGTCCGTTTAGCTGCTTGATTAATGAAGGGAGAGGCCTCGTTTTGGTGGGAGGTCACTAACGGGGAACGTCCAGTTGATTCATGGGCGGATTTCAGACGAAGGTTTGAGGCAAAGTTTCTTTCAAGGGCAGAGGAGAACTTAAATATGGAAAAATTACTTGCACTAAAGCAAGGGAGCTCATCAGTAAAGGAATATGTCAATAAATTTAATCAGTTAGCAAGGTTTGGCTTGGAGTTGGTGAACACGCCAGAGAAGAAAGCTTTGAGGTTCGTTAGAGGCTTGAATGAACCGTTGCAAGGGTTGGCTATGACCCACAGCCCTATGGGAGCCACCTTTGAAAAGCTAGTAGAAATGGCACTTATGCATGAGGATAAGGCAGTTGAAAAGAAAGGGGATCAGAAGAAACCCCAACAGCAAAATAAGAAGGGTGGTAAAAACAATAATGGCAAAGGGAAGAAGAAATGCTTCAATTGTGGGACGCCTGGCCATCTCAGCAAAGATTGTAGAAAGAAAAAGAAGACTGGTTGTTTTCATTGTGGAGATGCGGGACATTTAGTGAAGGACTGTCCAAAGAAGGGGCAGAGGGCAGGGTCTACCTCGGGAGGACAGGTGCAGGCTCTTATGGCACCAGAGCAGGCAAGGGGGCAAGTTCAGGCTATTGCGGCCCCACCGCTGCAAGAAAGAGGTAGAACAATTTCTGTTGAAAGCTTAGTTTTTCTGTTTGATCATCCTGTCCGTACCTTATTCGATTCTGGCGCATCTCATTCGTTTATCTCTGCATCATTAGTTGAATCACTGCACTTGAACACCAGTTTAGTAGAGGATCCCTTGGTCGTTTCAAATCCAATTGGGGTTCGGCTCATTTGACCATGATATGTTTGGATTTGAAAATCTCTATACTTAGCGTTGAATTTAGATGTGATGCTTATGTATTGGGCTTCACGGGCTATGGGCTAATTTTAGGAATGGATTGGTTGTCTAGAAATAGGGTCATTCTTGATTGTGAAAGGAGAGTAGTTAGGCTTGTGACTCGCCTTGGTAATGCTCTCGACATCTTTTGTAATCCCATAAATTCCGTTATGCTAAGTTATCTTGAATCGCTTGACGCGTCTGTAGAGAACTTGCGATCGGTAGAAGTGGTCCGGGAATATCCGGATGTGTTTGAGGAGGTGAAGGGCTTACCTCCAAAGCGGGAGATAGACTTTCGAATTTATCTTGTGGACAATGCTAAACCCGTATCTTTGCCAGTGCGTCACATGGCTCCTCGTGAAAGGAGGGAACTCAATAAGCAAGTAAAGGAGTTGCTTGAGAAGGGGTTCATAAGACGTAGTATATCGGAGTGGGGTGCTCCAGTAGTTTTTGCCACAAAGGCGGATGGGTCTCTTAGACTTTGTATGGACTATAGAGAACTAAACAAGCTTACTAAAAAGAACCGACACCCACTGCCGAGGATTGACGATCTCTTTGATCAGTTAGTTGGCGCCTCAGTGTTTTCGCAGTTGGACTTAGCCACTGGCTTTCATCAACTGAGAGTGGCTGAGGATAGTATAGATAAGACTGCTTTTAGGACTCCTGACGGATTCTATGAATGGCTAGTGATGCCCTTTGGTTTGACAAACGCCCCTGCATATTTTGTTGATTTGATGAGTAGGGTGTTTAGGGAAACCTTAACAAATTCGTGGTAGTCTTTGTGGATGACATCTTAGTCTTTTCTAAGAATAAAGAAGAGCACTCCCTACATCTTAGGGAAGTGTTGGAAACCCTTCGAGCTCATAACCTTAAGGCAAAATTTTCTAAGTGTCACTTCTGGAGGAAGGAAGTACGGTTCTTAGGGCACGTGGTTTCCAAAGAAGGGATAGCAGTGGATCCCGCAAAGGTGGTGGCCATCCAAGATTGGAAGGTCCCTAAAAATGCAACCGAAGTAAGAAGTTTCTTGGGGTTGGCTGGCTACTATAGGAAGTTTATCAAAGACTTCGCAAAAATATCAGCTCCATTAACACGGTTAACGAAGAAGAACCTGGTTTTTACGTGGGACAAAGATTGCGATGATGCGTTCCCACGTTTAAAGAGAGCCTTAACTTCAGCCCTAGTCTTAGTGCTGCCAGACGGGAATAAACCGTTTACCATCTATACTGATGCTTGTGGGACGGGACTTGGCACGGTCCTCATGCAAGAGGGAAGAGTAATAGCCTATGGTGGAAGGCAGTTGAGGGTTCATGAAAAGAATTACCCCACGCATGACTTAGAGCTAGCCGCAATTGTTTTCGCGCTTAAGTCTTGGCGTCACTATCTTCTTGGTGAGAAATTCGAACTGTTCACTGACCACAAATCATTAAAATACTTATTCTCTCAGAAGGATTTGAATTTAAGGCAGAAACGGTGGATGGAATTCTTAGCCTCCTACGATTTTGAAATAGCATATACCCCGGGCAAGGGTAACGTGGTGGCAGACGCCTTAAGTAGGAAAAGGTTGTCCTTGAGTCCGTTGTTTGTTGAACGACAAAGCTTAGAATTCATCTCTATGTTTGACTTTAGACCCTCCATTGACTTAGTACCCGGTCTGTTAGCATCCTTGGAGGTTAGACCTACACTTCTAGGACGGGTTGGTGAGGCACAGCGAGACGACCCACAGTTGGTTGAGATAGTAGAAAAGCTCAAAGGGGGGAGTCGTCAAGCCATCTTCGTAGGTATACCCTAGACGATAAGGGTTGGTTACGAAGGGATAATAGATTTGTGTACCACAAGACGAAGACTTAAGGAAGGCCATTCTTGATGATGCTCATCGCTCAAAAATGACCATTCATCCCGGCGGGGATAAGATGTACAAAGATATGAAGCGGGTTTTCTTTTGGGCCGGTATGAAAAAGGATGTGGCCGAGTACGTCGCTAGATGCTTGGTGTGCCAACGAGTTAAAGCAGAACAAAAGAAACCCGGTGGGTTGCTTCACCCATTAGAAGTTCCACTATGGAAATGGGAAAGCATCTCAATGGATTTTGTGGATGGATTACCAAGATCAAGGAAGGCTAACACGGGGATTTGGGTTATAGTAGATAGACTTACTAAAAGCGCCCATTTTATTCCCGTGAAAAGTAAGAGGACTGCTCCGTGGTTGGCTTCTGTATACATTAAGGAGATAGTTCGTTTGCACGGTATTCCTTCTAGTATAGTAAGCGACCGTGACCCCATCTTTACTAGCGAATTTTGGAAGAGTTTACAAGAGGTGGTAGGGACTCAGCTATGTTTGAGCACCGCATATCATCCTCAGACAGACGGCCAGACCGAGAGGGCGAATCGCATTCTAGAGGATCTTTTAAGGCTTTGTATCCTAGACTTTGGGGGTACATGGGAAGAGCACCTTCCGTTAGTAGAATTCGCATATAATAATAGCTTTCAGTCTAGTATTGGCATGGCACCTTTCGAAGCTCTTTATGGAAGGCCTTGCCGTTCGCCTACATGTTGGTGGGAATCTACCGATAAAATCCTACTTGGGCCCGATATGGTTAGGGAAACCTCGGAGAAGATTGAGTTGATTCGAAGGAGGATGAAAGCAGCACAAGATAGGCAAAAATCGTATGCTGATAAGAGGAGGACAGATCTTGAGTTTGACATTGGGGACATGGTTTTTATCAAAGTATCTCCGTTACAGAATGTTGTTCGCTTTGGGTCCGTGGGGAAATTAGCACCAAGGTTTGTAGGGCCGTTTCCTGTAAAAAACAGGATTGGGAAGATGGCATATAGGGTGGAGTTTCCTGAGAAACTTAGTGGAGTACACGACGTATTCCATGTATCACATTTGAGGAAGTGTTTGCACAAGACCGCGGAGGTGGTAGAGCCGAGCTTGCTTAAAGAGGTGGAAATAGAGCGTGATGCAACAATTAGACGAGATACTACATGCATTCTTGGGTCGGAGATCAAAAAGTTGAGGAATCGAGAGGTCAGACTGGTTAAAGTGCAATGGGGAGATGATGAGAGCAACGCAACTTGGGAGACAGAAGAGAAGATGCGTTCGTTGTACCCTTTTTCTTTTTGAGGGTATGTCTTTTAATTTCTTCTTTATCGCTTAGCTTATCTTATCTTATCTTTAGTATGTCCTCTCATTAGTATCTTTGACCTTTAGTTAGGATAATCCTATGGTTGAAACATGTGTTTGAGACATGTTATGTATGATGGATGCAAAATGGATGCAAGTGTTTGCTAGTGGTTGCTCGTGGATGCATATATACACACACTTTATGCACTAGATCGGCTCAGTCACTTCATATTGCATATTGCATATATATGGATGAATTTAGTATAATGGATGTATAATGGTTGTACCATCATATGGATGCTGCATTCGGTTGAATGGGTGTGCACGCATATAGAAGTAGTATGTAAGCAATTAGGATCTTTTGCATACATAATGGATTCATGACACTTACATAATTTGCATTAAGGAGGTCAACTGAATCAGTAGACCGCCTGATTTCGCATTAGGTAAGGACATGTACACACACTTGCATATGATCATAAAACATTAGAAGTCTTTTAAGGACAATGGATGCCTGTGTATGATGGATGAGTAGATGGACGTTTGGATGGTAGGATATACATTCTTCCAGACTTGAAGATTTCGGGGACGAAATCCTAAAAGGAGGGGAGAATGTAACACCCTGAATTTTCTATTAACACTAAAGTTGCTAAAATATTAATAAGTGTGTAAGAGAGGGGATGTATCTAATACGAATATAAAAAATATTAATAAGTGTGTAAGAGAGGGGATGTATCTAATATGAATATAAAAATATTAATAAGTGTGTAAGAGAGGGGATGTATCTAATATGAATATAAAAATATTAATAAGTGTGTAAGAGAGGGGATGTATCTAATATGTATATAAAAACAATAATAAGTGTGTAAAAGGGGGGGATGTATCTAATGTGTACATTGTAGAATATATATATATATATATATGGGCAGTTAATGCAAACATGAATAGAAGTTTATTAATTTGCTGAGTGTTTGCTGAGTCACTTCTGACTCATTGCTGAGTCAACAAGATAAACCCCATCTTGTCTGAACGGCTGCGGTTATTTCTAGGTTAAATCTAATGGCCTAAATGCATTCTAAAATCTATAAATAAGTGGGTAGACCCAAAACCTAAATCACTTGTAAAATTAGAGAAGCTACCGTCATGCTGCTGCCATGGAGTTCAGCGTAGCCGTCACAAACTAAGAAGAGGAAGCCTAATCATCTACAACTAAATCTACACAAATCAAATCAAAAGATCTCTCTTTCTCTAATTCTTTTCTTTTGTTGGTGAGTATGATGATTCTCACAAGACTATTACAAACTAATTTGACTCAGTTATGAATGGATCACAAGAAAGTGATGTGATTTGTAATTGTAAATTCTATATATTGTGGATCTCTTATTATGTTATTATGTTGTCGTATGATGTAAATTATATATGCTATGTCATGCTATGTTGTAAATTCTCTTATGCTATGTCGTGCTATGTTGAGAATCATGTCAAGCTATGTTATACTATCATACTATGCCATGTTATAAATCATGCTATATTATGTTGAAAAATCATGATGTTGTTGGATCATGCTTAAAGTTATGTTTTTTTTTCTTAATTTAAATGGATCTTGTTTATGGGAATTTGCCTATTAGGTTAGGTGTACCCATAAACTTGAAACTATAATTAAATAAAACTTGATTATGGGAATTTGCCTATTGAGTTAGGTGTACCCATATAAAACCATGTTGTTAAAAAATTAGATGATGTTGATTCACACATGTTCATATGTAAGTTTATGAAAATTGATTGAGATCATATTAGGTGAATTTTGAACAAGTTGACACCTTTAGATCCATGACATGTATAATCTATGCAAGTTGGACATATGCAAGTTTCACCCCTTATTATGATTCATTTGGTCACATATACATGTTGTTATTATGATAATCTCTTTTATGCTATGAGTTAGGCTATTCGAGTCTAACATATATTTTGCGTATAAACGTTCAAACGTGGGGTAGGGGTAATATTAGGAATTAATAAATTGGGTGCAATTTTGTAAGATGTTGCATACCATGAATGAATGTCCATAATTGAGTCAATTATGGACATTGTTAAAAATTGGAAGTAATTAATAATTCAAGTAGGGAATTATTAAAATTGGGGGAAAGTGGATTATTATTAATAATCAATGCTTAGGACACGAGGTTGGACCCGTTTGTGATGTAAACCTGCCCGGACCCGCCCGGCAAATCCAGTAGTCACAAATGTCGGCCCAATGTGAGAGGTCCTAGGCCCAAACTAAAGCATAACAGTTGTAAAGACACGAGGTTAGACTCTTTTATGGTGTAAGACTGCCCGGACCCGCCCGGCAAATCCAGCTGCCATAAATGCCAGTCTAATGTGAGAGGTCTTTATGAGGTTATGGCCTTAATGAACTAAGAAATACTTAACCAGATAATCATGTAAGGTGGGACATGGGGGTTAAGTAGGTGCCTTGGGTGGCATGAGGAATCTGGTGGTTGCCTTTAGAGGCATTTGAAATACGATTAGACTTAACCAAACACACATGTAAATGAACATGACTAAGTGGGTTAAGTGGGATAGACTAATGGGGACAAGCTTAGGTGGAATGCTTGTGGTAAATAGTGGGGGCCCATTTCAACCAGTATCCCAAAACGTATCTTTGTGGGCTCGACCCAAGTCGAGGACGGGACACGCATACTGGGTTTGACTATAAGAGGCCAAAACAGGGAGCGGTGGCAACGCAAGTCCAGCGGGTTTCATATGCGTGTGTGGACCCGGGCTGGTAGGTAAGACGTTGTTGCATCGTGTAGGTATATGCCGTGCATGTCCGTTGTATCAGGTTGCCACTTTAGGGGAGTGATACACCCCACTGTGGGGCCAGCACGGGTATCTACGAGTTAGGGAGCCGATCGAATAATGGGAAGTAGGGTACACCTAGTGGAGATAGGGGCAGGCGGCACCTATGTAGTCAGCTAGGGGTACGTAAAGCCATTGGGAAAGTTTCTAAGTGAAGCTAAGTGGGATGAATCTTTAGGGTGACTGGTGTGGTGCAGTATAATGTTTATCCTTTAGTATTTAGGAGCGCCTATAACGTTGCCTTTAGCGATTGTCTATGTCCTTAATCTGCTCTTCATAGACATTTTCTTGTTTTCCAGCTTATGCCTTAGTCCAGTTATTTTGGTAATAGTATTGTAGAATTATCATATTCACCAGACTTTATGTCTGACCCCCTCTTTTCCATCCTTTTTCTCCCTTCAGGTCCGCAGGTTGGGCCAAGTTCTAGTGGAGTCTAGTTGGATCGCTTATCTTCTGGAAAGCTTGGACTGCTGAAGTAAAGTCCAGCTTGTTATCTTTCTTTTTAATGGCTATTCATGTAATGGGATTATGTACTTTTTTTATCAAGATAGATATTGTACTTGACATTGAATATGGTGTTATGATGTAATCAAACATGTTTTGACTTCTGCTACAATGAAATAAAGTTTTTTTGAATTTCCAAGTACTATTTTATATCTGTCTTGTTGTAATTTTACTGTTCTATATTCACTTAAAACCTCCATGGAAGTTAATGCATTCCCTTTGTGAGTGACATTAATGGACGTGGGGTGTTACAATTCCTCTCCCATAGCATCAGGTCGGTTCGGCCGTAGCCCCCGTCTACGGTTCGGTTCATGATGCCTTCACTCGAACGATTCAGGTCATGAGCTCCCTCTCATGGCGGTTCGGATCGGGATCCTTCTCTCGAGCGGGTCGGGTCGTGAAGCTATTTCGCGGCACATGTCCTCAGACGGTTCGGTTCGTCGTGCCAGCTCCAGAGCATCAGGCCGTGACTTGCTTCTTCAGGCGGTTAGTGGTGCTTAAGCTAGAGAGGTTCGGATCGGGGGTGAGTGTCACGATCAGGTCGGTTCGGAGGGGTGCGATCCGATCCGGTTTCCTGCAACTTTCCAACGACCATTTTATGCCATACGACAGCGTTTTCGACCATTCTAACTTTCCTATGAAATCAAAAACCATTCCAAACAATAATAGCAACATGTATAATCATCCACAAACAGCAAAACAATAATTTAACATGTTTTTATTGATCAAACATACACAAAACTCATGTTTTCCCCTTGATCCCCTTAATCGTGATTTAACCATACGATTAGCAAAACATGTCCAAATTAACCCAAACTTCTAACAAAGGTATAAAATAATATTTTAGAATTTTACAAATTTTTCTAGATTTTTCTGAGCTATAATTTCGCTAATTATCAGTAATCACCCCTAATTAGCTGTAATTAGTGAAAACAATGCAAATCACTCACCTTAGCCACAAATGAATTATAGATCTGAACTTCTCTACTATTTTGAGTCGAATTCCTATGCAACACAGCAGCTCCAACTCTGATTTGATGTCGATTTTCCTTGATTTGATGTTGATTAGGCTAATATATGCTTAAACGGTGATTTGGGGGTGACTTAGAAGGTGGAGGCCATTGTTAGGGTTGAAGAGAGATAAGTGCGGCTGAGAAAATGAAAAATAAATCGTTTCCTAACTAATTTCAGCCTCCCCATAACCCTAATCACGAAATGGGTTATGGGTCTAGCGGCTAATTACCCTAATTAGGCTCGGTTAAGCTGTTTTTCACCTTCCAAACCTTATTTCAGCCATATCTCCCAAATGGCAAGTCCGTTTGGCTAATGTAACCACTCTACGGAAAGGTAAACCATCATTTGAATTCAAAGGAAGTGGTTTCAGGTAAAACCCCTTACCAATCAAAAGTTATAGGCAAAACAAGATTCGTCAGGGGCAAAACAGTCATTTAAAAATCGACAAAAATCGTGAACACGGAAAATGACCCCAATAGTCGTTCCCCAAAGTTACACGACCATACGACCTCATACAAAAATGAAATAAATATTCTACGATTCTCCGATGCGTAGAATGCGAGTCGTTAAATTCTACCCCCCTTAAGAAATTTCGCCCCCCGAAATTCCTTAACTAAGAAGTATTCGGTCCCGCATTCTATTAGTCATTCACAACATTCAAACATACACAACAAGTACAACAAGCCTACCCTAGCATGCGGTTTACTAACAAGGGAAGAAGCTATCACAATTAAAATCTTACCAGGCAAAGAGTTCTGGACACATCTTCCTTATGCCCTCCTCTGTTTCCCAAGTACAGTCATTCTCATTTTCGCCCTACTGAACCTTGACCAGTTTCACCGTCTTCTTTCGAAGTTGCTTCGTGTTGTACTCGACAATATGGATCGGCCTGCGGTTCCCAACCGCCTCGGGTTCTACTTCGATGTCATCAAACTGATCCGGTGAAATAGTCGTATCGGGGTCTTGCACGAACTTCCTTAACTGGGAAACGTGAAACACGTTATGAACTCCCGTCATCTTGTCTGGCAACTCAACTATATATGCCAAATTCCCAACTTGCTCGAGAACTAGAAATTGACCAACAAATCTTGGTGCTAACTTGCCTCTCCTACCAAATCGAATCACGCTCTTGAATGGAGAAATCTTTACAAACACCAAGTCGCCAACGGAGAATTTCAAATCTCTTCTCCTCTTATCAGCATAACTCTTCTGTCTATCTTGAGCAGCCTTCATTTGTTGTTGGATAACCTTGATCTTGTCTGAAGTTTCTCTTATTACATCTGGACCAAGCACAAATTTCTCACCAATTTCTAGCCAACATGATGGTGAGTTGCACGGTCTTCCATATAAAGCTTCAAATGGAGCCATACCAATACTAGACTGATAACTATTATTATATGCAAATTCAACCAGATGTAAATGGTCATACCATGACCCTCCAAAATCTAGCATGCAAGCTCTCAAGAGATCTTCTAATACTCGATTCACCCTCTCTGTTTGACCATTGGTTTGAGGATGGTATGCGGTACTGAGATGCAATTCTGATCCTAAAGCCTCTTGTAAGCTCTTCCAAAATCCACTAGTAAATAACGGATCTCGGTCACTCACAATGCTTTTGGGTACTCCATGAAAACTCACTACCCACTTCATATACAGTTCTGCTAACTTAGCTGTCATTTTATTCGACTTGATAGGTATAAACCTTGCACTCTTGGTCAATCGGTCCACAATCACCCAAATACTATCATGGCCCGATCTAGTCCTTGGTAACCCATCAATGAAATCCATTGAGACTTGTTCCCATTACCATTCGGGAATTTCTAATGGTTGCAACAAAGCACTAGGCTTCTTTTGTTCAGCTTTAACTAGCTGGCAATTCATGCATTTGGATATAAACTTCCCAACGTCTCTTTTCATCCCTTCCCAGTAGTAAGTCTGCTTCATGTCTCGGTACATTTTGTTACCACCGGGATGTATAGTCAGTTTTGAGTGATGACATTCTCTAAGCACTTTATCTCTCAATCCATTTACATTGGGCATAACTAATCTCGCATTCTTTCTAAGCCATCCATCTCGATCAAGCCCATGCTTGTTCACCTCCTCACTGTCGATACCTATCTCTAATTTGGAGATGATTTCCAATAGGTCAGGATTGTTCCTATGACCGGAACCAATCCGCTCAATCAAAGTGGGTCTGATCGTCAAAATTGCTAACATCTTTGGATCCAATTCGCACTTTGGTATGAAATTATACCCAGCGATAGACTCCAGTTGCTTCCATTCTAGAAACATAGCCCCTAAACTGGCATGTCTCCTACCAATGCATCGGCTACCGCATTGCCCTTTTCTGGTGTATATGCGATATTGAAGTCATAGGAAGCCAAGAATTCTAACCATCTTCGCTGTTGGAGATTTAGATCCTTCAGAGAGAAGAGATACTTTAATGACTTGTGATCAGTAAACAACTCGAATCTTTCTCCCAAAAGATAATGTCTCCACATCTTCAATGCGAACACGATCGCTGCCAACTCCAAATCATGCGTAGGATATCTTTTCTCATGCGGTTTCAGTTGCCGACTAGCATAAGCTACAACCCTACCTCCTTGCATCAATAAAGCACCTAGTCTGGTACCACATGCATCCGTGTATACTGCCATCTCTTCATTCCCTTTAGGAATGACTAACACTGGTGCATGCGTCAACTTTTCCTTTAGACTCTTGAATGCATTTTCACACCTTCCGTCCCAGATGAAAGCTTGATTCTTCTTCGTCAACTGAGTTAATGGTGCTGCTATCTTGAAGAAGTCCTTGATAAACTTATGATAATATTCAGCTAATCCCAAGAAACTTCTTACATCTGTTGCATTCTTGGGCGTAGACCAATCTTGTACTGTAGCCACCTTCACAGGGTCCACGGAAATACCATTCTCTGAAACAACATGGCCCAAGAATCTCACTTCCCTCCTACAGAAGTGACACTTAGAAAACTTCGCTTTCAATTGGTGTTTTCTCAACACTTCCATCACTACTTTCAAATGTTCCTTGTGTTCTTCCTCTGTCCTCGAATAAACAAGTATATCGTCCACGAACACAAGAATAAACTTATTCAATTAATCTTGGAATACTTTATTTATAAGATCCACAAAATATGCTGGTGCATTAGTCAACCCGAATGACATGACCAACCACTCATATAATCCAGACGACGTCCGAAATGCCATTTTAGGAATACTCTCAACTGCTACTCAGAGCTAATGAAATCCTGTCGCGAGGTCCAATTAGGAGAACACTCTTGCTCTCTCCAGTTGATCAAACGAATCATCTATATGCGGAAGGGGATACTTATTCTTCCTAGTCACTTTATTCAACTCGCGATAGTCCACACATAAACGAAGGGAACCATCTGGCTTGGTAGCAAATACAACTGGTGCTCCCAACTCGGAGACACTCCTTCGGATAAATCTCTTCTTCAAAAGATCGTATACTTGCACCCCGAGCTCTCGCTGCTCCCTTGGCGCCATATGACGAAGTGGCATTACTATAGGTCTGGCATCTTTCACTAATTCAATACGGAACTCAATCTCTCGGTGTGGTGGATGTCCGGTCACTTCCTTGAAGATATCTGGATACTGGCTAGCAATGAGAATCCCTGATAACTCGTCTTGCAGAATGTCGAAGGAATTTAGAAAACTAGCCATCACCTCATCACTAGGTAGGCCACTAAACACTACCCTCCGCCCATCATCCGCCCTAATAGTCATCGAAAATCCCTCACGGTCTACCAGCACCCCGTACCTTTGGAGCCAATCGACTCCCAAAATAATGCCAAACACAGTAAAGCCCAAAACAAAGCAATCACAAGCAAACATATATCCATGACTCAATAAGACCACATTTCGAAAAATCATACTAAGGCTAGTCGAACCACTGATCGAGTTCGTCACCACTAAAGGTATATCGTCTATCTCGGGTTTCAATCCCAGCCTATCTACCAGGTCACTAGATATGAAGGAACGGGAAGCCCTAGTTTCAAACAATACTCGAACAGAAACATCATAAATAGAAAGCATACCTTGAATGATGACATTCTTTCCTTTCTCCGCCGCAGTTGGGGCATTCGACGAAGAAGGAACAACATTAATAGCATATGCTTTCACAATAGCTTCTCTTTAGGGGGGTTGCGGACATTTATCCTTGTGATGTCCCACTTGACCACAATTGAAGCACTACCTGTCCGCTGGCTTTTCTCCACATTCTTTGTCATAGTGGCCTTTCTTGCCACAGCTAAGGCACTCAACATCTTTCTTATCTTTCTTTTTTTGACCATCCTTCGTCTGGCTCTTCTTCCTTTTATTCTGTGAATTATTCTTGCCTCTACCGCTTGCCAGCGGCTATGGCCTCTCTGCAGATGCAACAACGACTTCAGCCTTGGGCTTAGGTAAAGGCTCTCTGATCTCAATGATTTTCCAACAATCAATTCAAAAGTCTCACCAATATGGTTTATAAGCCTTTCCCGCAAGTACTGATCTAAGCCTGTTATGAACTTCTCATTTTTCTTCTTAGGAGTATCGATAAGAGATAATCCATATTTAGATAAAGTATCGAACTCAGCAATATATTTCGAGACTGACCTACCATTATGTTTAAGCTCCAAGAACTTCCTAAACAATTCTGATTTCTGAGAAGCTGGGATAAACTTATCACTGAATCGGGCCTTGAACTGATCCCAAGTAACTTGATCCTCAGGGGTAGCTGCCATGATAGCATTCCACCAGTTCATATCACGTCCTTGAAGTTGACGGGATGCTAGCTTCCTCTTCATCGCGTCTTAGATTCTCAGATCCTCGAAGATACGCTCACAACTATCAAGTCAATCCCGAACGTCTGTAGCCGATTCCGTTCCGTGGAACGGCTTCCCACCAAGATTAGTGTAGTCCTTACAGAGCTTGGCAAAATCGGCCCTCGGCGCCTGCACCGCTGCACCACCACCATTTGCAGCATTAGGGGCTGCCCTCTGAACATCCCTAAGCATCTCTCTCATGAAGTCAATGAGAATCGTCCTCATATCCAAAGCATTCCTATTATTGGCTCTTGAACCAGTATTCGTTGTATATCGGCTCATCGTTCAATCTGCAAGGAGAAAACAATTAACCATCTCTTCAGTGGTGCCAGTGCCGTGCGACTCCATCCTTAGACATACTAAAAGTGTATATATATAACTTTTGAAAACCAAAATATCACAAATGTGCACCATCATATACGTACTATCTCTCCCTAGTGTCTTTCCCTAGGTTAACTGCGCAACCTAGAGCTCTGATATCAAATGTGACGGCCCGCCCCTGCACCAGCCGACATTTCCAATGAAAACGCGCTATGCCAATGCTCGACTAGCACGGGACGGTCGCCAAAGAAAGGAAAAGAATTTTTTTTGAACCAACACTGTAGTAAATCTCACAGCGCATGGAGCAAAATATAATAATAACATAATTGGATACAAAACAGGAGAGACAATGCATAAGATGAAACTAAACCATCATAGCAGCGGAAAATCCAAAATAAATCTTATGATCTAAACCATCATTATTACAATTTTCAAACTGTCTCTAAAGCAAAGTAGGAAGGTACACTGCTAATGCCCAAAGTCGTGACCAGCAACAACACAGGGAGAATATATGGGGACAATATGTATAAGCCTCCTGCTCTTCTCCGGACAGCTACTCGTGCATACCACCTAACCTGTCTTTTAGTCTGCCCGTTTAAGAGCACCCAGAATAATATGAAGAGACATAAAACTCTGGGTCAGACAAAAGTCTGGTATGAGCGATAAGCAGCAAAAACAGAACAATAAAAGGTATACATAATCATACCTGGACCTGGACCTGCAACTAAAGAGTTAGCACAACAGGATGTACAATACTCTAAGGTGACACTAAAATATGGTGTGAAAATAATGGGAAGGGGGTGTGCATGTCATGGTGATGGCAAACATCAAACATAACAATCATCCTTACATCTCTCACTCAGTGCATAAAGCATACAATATCTACCACTTTGATCGCCCAATCCTTTGCTACGATCACTCTGCCCCATGGAGTCATGACGGCTCCACTACACTGATCCATAGCCACTAATCCTTTGCTATGTCCACTATGCCCCATGGATTTATGACAACTCTACTGCACTGGCTCATAGCCTTGCTACGATCACTTTGCCCTATGAAGTCATGACAACTTCACTGCACTGATCCATTGCCAATAATATGTTCCTCAGTGGTGAGTCAAAGCTATAGACATCGATAACCCCTTTGCACACGTCCCGCAGTAGAGCCCATCTCATGAAGTTAAATCGTTGGTTCCCCTCTGGATCCTGAGTTACAACCTCCTATTTGAACTACCTTTGTGTCTCGGGTTTGGTCTCCTCCGGATAGGTTCGAATGTGCATAGTACCTCAGTCATCATCGGTTCGGCTCGACTATCCTGGTTCGGTTCGTGATTCCTCTCCCATAGCATCAGGTAAGTTCGGCTCATGGCCCCCATCTCCGGTTCGATTCGTGATGCCTTTACTCGAATGAGTCAGACCGTGAGCTCCCTCTCATGGCGGTTCGGATCGGGCTCCTTCTCTTGAGCGGGTCGGGTCATGGTGCTAGTTCGTGGCACATGTCATCACACGGTTCAGGTCATGGTGCCAGCTCCAGAGCATCAGGTCATGACTTTCTTCTTTAGACAGTTCGTGGTGGCTCAAGCTGGAGCGGTTTGGATCGAGGGTGAGTGTCACGATCGGGTCGGTTTGGAGGGGTGCGATCTGATCCGATTTCCTGCACAGTTTCCTGTAACTTTCCAGCGATTGTTTTACGCCATATAACAGATTTTTCGACCATTCTAACTTTCCTATAAAATCAAAAACCATTCCAAACAATAATAGCAACATGTATAATCATCCACAAACAACAAAACAACAATTTAACATGTTTATATGGATCAAACATACCCAAAACCCATGTTTTCTCCTTAATCCCCTTATCATGATTTAACCATACGATTAGAAAAACATGTCCAAATTAACCCAAACCTCTAACAGAGTTATAAAATAGTATTTTACAAATTTTTCCAAATTTTTCTAGGCTGTAATATCGCTAATTATCACTAATCACCCCTAATTAGCCATAATTAGTGAAAAACAATGCAAATCACTCACCTTAGCCGCATATGAATTGTATATTTGAACTTCTCTGTTTTGAGCTGAAGTCTTATGCAACACAGCAGCTACAACTCTGATTTGGTGTTGATTTGATGTTGATTAGGCTAATATATGCTTAAACGGTGATTTGGGGGTGATTTAGAAGGCGAAGGCCATTGTTAGGGTTGAAGTGAGGTAAATGGCGGCTGAGAAAATGAAAAATAAATCATTTCCTAACTGATTTCAGATTCCCATTACCCTAATCCCAAAATGGGTTATGGGCCTAGCTACTAATCACCCTAATTAGGCCCGGTGAAGTTGTTTTTCACCTTCCAAACCTTATTTCAGCCATATCTCCCAAACTGTAAGTCCGTTTGGCTAATGTGACCACTCTACGGAAAGGTAAACCATCATCTGAATCCAATGGAAGTGGTTTCAAGTCAAAACTCCTTACCAATCAAAAGTTATATGCAAAACAAGATTCGCTAGGGAAAAACAGTCATTTAAAAATCGACAAAAATTGTGAACATGGGAAATGACTCCAATAGTCGTTCCCCAAAGTTACAAGACCATATGACCTCATACAAAAATGAAATAAATATTCTACGATTCTCCGATGCGTAGAATGCGGGTCATTACATTACTTCTATTCATTTAAACCTAAAAATAACTAGAAACTCATAGCGTTAGGTTTAGAGAATAGAGAATGAATGGATCTTAGATTTGATATGCAAAACTGAAATATTTTACATTGTTGAAGAACACGAATCCGTCTAAGTTCGCACACTAACAGCATTTAGCTCCCATGATTTCCAATGAAGAAATATGAGAAATAGCCATGTATTTATAGCTGCAGAACCCTCTGGAACCGACTGCCATATAAGCCCTAGGGTAAATTAGGTCGCGGGTTGCCTCCCAGTTGGAGAAGGCCCGAATACCCAAAAACTCCCACTTTACAGGTGCGCCAGTGTAAAATTGCCTTGGCGCACTTGTGAAGTGCGCCATTTGTACCTGGTTTGAATTTCAAACTTTTATCATCCGTAACTTTTTCATATGTTATCTGTTTTATGCAAACTAGGTGTTTATCCTGACGAGAATTTCTTGACGGACATAATTACATAGTCAGTTTCCCTTAATTCTTAATATTAAATTAATTATTATTTAATTTATCCTCTTTAATGTTAATAAAATTACAGGGCATTACATTCCCCTTACTTAAAGGATTTCGTCCCCGAAATCTCCAAGTTGAGAAGAATGCATATCCTACCATCCATCATCCATCTACTCATCCTTCAAACACTGACATCCATTGTCCTTAAGTATTTCTAATGCTTACATGAATATATTTGCAGAGGTGTGTGTATATGTCCCAATGCTAATGCGAAGATCAGGTGGTCTACTGATTCTGTTGACCTCCTTAATGCAATGTATGTAGTGCCATGAATCCAATATGTATGCAAATAAGCCTATTATAACATGTACGCTCTATATGTGTGCACACTCATTCATCCAAATGCAACATCCATATGCTAGTTCATCAATTTCCATCCATAAAAGAAAAGAAAATGCACACACATCCATATGCAGTATGAGAGTGATTGAGCCGATCTAGTGCCTAATGTGTATGTATATGCATCCACAGGAAACCACTTGCAAACACTTGCATCCACTTGCATCCATCAATCATAACATCTCTCAAAAACATGTTTGCATCCATAGGATTCCTATCTAAAGGTCAAAAAATACTATGGATAAGATATACTCAAATGATAGAAACAAGTACTGATAAAGCTTTGGAAAAAGGAGTTAAGAACATAACCTCGAAAAGAAAAGGGTACGAAGCACGAATCATGTCTTCAGTCTCCTAAGTAGCATCCTCTGGCTTATCTCCCCATTGAACCTTTAGCAACTTGATCTCTTTATTGCGCAGCTTCTTAACTTATGATCATACAACACGGGTAGGGACTCGCCTGACTGTCGCTTCCCGTTCCACATCGACTTCTTCCAACACACTCGGCTCAACGATTACTGCGGTGTCATGCAGGCACTTCTGCAGATGGGAAATGTGGAAAACATCATGAACGCCAGATAGATTGTCTAGGAGTTTTACTCTATAGGCCATTTGGCCAATCCACTTGGTTACGGGAAATGGTCCCACAAACCTAGGTCCCAACTTCCCTACTGATCCGAAGCGAACCACATTCCTCAAAGGTGACACTTTGATAAAAACCAAGTCTCCTACTTCAAATTCGAGGTCAGTCCTTCTCTTGTCTACATAGGATTTTTGCCCGTCTTGAGCTGTCTTCATCCGTCATCGAATAAGGTCAATCTTTTCGGACATTTCCCTAACCATATCCAGTCCAAGTAATATTCTTTCTGTAGACTCTCACCAACAAGTTGGTGATCTATAGGGTCATCCGTACAATACTTCAAAGGGTGCCATGCCGATGCTAGCTTGATAACTGTTATTATAGGCAAACTCTACTAAAGGAAGATGCTCTTCCCAAGTTCCTCCGAAGTCTAGGATACACATCCTCAAAAGATCTTCAAGAATTCTGTTCACCTTCTCTGTCTGTCCATCGGTCTGAGGATGATAACCGGTGCTCAAATACAACTATGTACCTAATGCTTCTTGCAAGCTCCTCCAAAATTCGCTGGTGAAGATGGGGTCACGATCGCTCACGATGCTGGAAGGTACTTCATGAAGATGAACTCTCTCACGCACATAAATTTCTACCAATCATGGTGTCGTTCTTTTACTCTTAACTAGAATAAAGTGAGCGCTTTTAGTGAGTCTATCCACCACAACCCAAATACTGTTGTTGGCTTTCTTCGATCTAGGTAAACCATCTATGAAATCCATAGAGATGCTTTCCCATTTCCACTGCGGAACCTCCAACGGATAAAGTAATCCAGCAGGCTTCTTTTGCTCTGCTTTGACTTGCTGGCAAACTAAACATTGAGAAACAAATTCAGCCACATCTTTCTTCATCCCAGCCCAAAAGAAAACCCTCTTCATGTCCCCATACATCTTATCACCGCCTGGATGAATGGTCATCTTAGAATGGTGGGCTTCTTCTAGGACTGCCTTTATCAAGCTTCCAGTTTGAGGAACACAAAGCCTTCCACACTACACCAAAACAACAAAATTGACACGCCAAGATGTAAAGATCTGATACAGCTTTAAGCCGTATCAAATTTGATAGTGCTCATACCCGTACCAAATTAAATTTGGCACAACTCAATCAATCTGCATCCTCCCCAATGCCTCAAATCTAACCGTTCATCTTTCAAGGTTCGGATTACTTCATTTGATACACGTTTGGGCCGTATCAAAACCACATTGTAATTTCTCTTCTCGAGGAATTCTTCCATTTTTTCATAGGCCGATGATTTCACAAATTATCCTTTCCTAATTATTTTCATTTCCCTCTTCCATAACCCTAGCCTTATTTCTCCCGTCTTTATTCCGCCAGTAACCTTCATCTTCACTCAATCGCTTCTGTCCAAACTTGAATCTCCACAAGATCGATAGTCTCTACATCGGAGGTACTCAAAAGGAAAATTATCTAAAGAAATCCAGGTTAGATTTCCCTAATCTAATTGTAATCTATACGATTGTTAATATACCCTTCGTTCTTTTGATGAACGGGAATTCAATTATTTTCATATAAATCATCAGGTCTTTTATAATGAAACAAAAGTGAAACCAACCAAATACCACACTGGGGTAAGTAATCAGGTTTGCGTCATTAATTCTGACTACTTGTAATTCTATAAAGCTATATTGGATGAGTATGACTGCTTAAAGTTCATTTGCAGTATTCCTTTATCAAGATCGGTTATGTTATTTACAGATGTCTTTTTTAGAAAAAGTGTAGAAACTTCAGATTTGTCTGAAATCATTAGTTTATCCTTGTAGTATAGCATGTAGTATACCTTTCAGTAAATCAAAATCTAGGAATTAGCTACTTGATGAATGCTTCAGCGTAATGGGGATTCTTTTGATTAATTTAACCTATTGAGCTTTTGCCTTTAGGATCCGGTGTCGAATGCCTAAACTTTCAACCTTTTTTAGTTAAAGGCCATTATGACTAAGTTGATCATCGGACCAATATTGCGCTCCTATCTAAAATCAAGTGATAATGGTATTTTTGATTCTAATGCATCAGCTAGAGAGAAGTCTTTATGGTCTAATCCTAAACATCTAGTGAATGACAAAGACATAGATGATACTCGGCGTGCTCCATTTAAATCACCATCTATAGCATATGAGCCACCGCATGAGTGTGTGCAGATAGGATGTGGTATACAGACGACCCTAAGGAGGAATAATGATTTTGATTCAACTCCTGGTTCCCAAACTGCAAGGTATATTTTCTTACTACATATGTCTAATTCCCTACATAACTTTGCATGTTATGCGAATAATTGTTTTCAACGAATGATCCTTTTATATTATGAACATTTTACACTACTAGTCATAAATTTTCTATGTCGTTGGTCACTGATATTCCTTGTTTTGCAATAAACCAAGTAATACACAAATGACAGTCAATAACCAAATTAATGCTGGAACACTAATGAATTTATCAGATAATCCAACTCGGGTGAGCATTAGGCAGAAATGGAGAGCGTCCGACATCACACTCAGAGTCCTAATCATAGTGACCGGAAATGATTTTTCTACATTATATGCACCATTGATACGTGATGGAAGGATGGATAAATTTTACTGGTGGGTATGTTCATGCTGGTTATATACCTATTTCTATATTATCTTCTCAACATTAGATTGTTCCTTGAAGTAATCAAAGTTCATGATACACTTTAGTCATTTTCTCCTCTCAACAATGCATGGTGTGCATTTGCTGTAATGTTGCTTGACTGGCTATTTGAAGCAATTGCTTGTTGTTCCGAACAGCAAGCTCTTAGGCTTGCTGTTCCGAACAGCAAGCTCTTAGGCTTGCTGTTTCGGAATAGCAAGCCATTGTTGTTTCGGAACAGCAAGACATTGCTATTGAACAGCAAGCTTGTTGTTCCGAAACAGCAAGCCTAAGAGCTTGCTGTTCGAAACAGCAAGCCATTGCCTAAAATTTATTATTGTATTCATTTTGGTATAAATGCATTATTGATAACTGGATAGGCGCACCATCACCGTACAAATTAATGGTTCATTATTATAACATATATTCAATTTATTAAGCATTTATTACTTGGTCTGAAATTGTGCTTATGCCTAGTATTACACATGTTAGCTGATTTATTGGTTTTCATATGATTCGCACTGTACTTTGCAACATTGCTCTAGAAATCCTTTTTCGTTCTTACCTAAACAGTTGATTTTGCATTATTGATCATTAGAGCAAATAACAAAAATTACTATTGCTATGTATTTTTTTTACCAATACTGAACTCTTTAATTGAGAACCAAATGTATTTCCTGCAACAACAAACTTGAAGTGAATGATGCATTGGTATTTTATTCTATAGGTTTTGCATGTTTAAATTCCTCCTCTTGACAAGCTAAGAAGCTGTAAATCCTTTCTAAACCAGTCAAGGTGATTTTAACTCACGTTATCTTTCTTAAACAAGCTGCATGTTGAATCATTTCAAGTTTTTGCTCAAAAATTGTTTATTATAACTAGAAATTAGGAAAGCTGCATGTTGAATATGAGTTTGCAAACTCAGTTCCGAACTGAGTTTGAACTCAGTTTTGAATCTGAGTTTGCAAACTCAGTTTCAAAAGAAATATGTTTTTGATTTGAAAAAACATACACTCACGCCCTTATGCAAGATGGATCAAAGTTTATAAAACAAAAGAGTGGTTTGAATTCAAACATAACTTTAAAGATGGATAAAGTAAGGGTTCTAATCGGTATTTCCTTGAATGATGTATAGTTTCATAAAATCTCATTTATTTTTCATCATTCTTCAATTAAAGGTTGATCATACATAGGTATGTGTGTGTATGCATATGTATATACATTTCGATTTTATTTTCATTATTTTGCAGTTTTGTTTGAATGAACCTGTATAGATTCTTCTGTTGATGAGCTAGCTATTTTGGATAAAGAGTAGATTGAGATGTTTTTCTTGGACATATTTATTTGAAAGACTAATTTTGTTGAATCGGTTACCTTTTTCTATACTCTCAATCATGTTTTTTTTATGTGTCTAACATCTGTTAATACATTTATCTTTGCAATCTGTTTGATCCTATGCAAGTTACAATAACAATAGATTTATCATCTTCCCCATCATTAATAAGTGGACTATAATTTAGTTTTATCACAATAGTTGAAAATTCTTTTACCATTTTACAAGGTCAAGGAACAAAAAGCATCATTTTTGGCCTAGAACAAGTATCAGTAGTTTTGTATTGAGCAGCATCCTAATTTTCCTATTTTATCTCCTTTTGGGACGATGGCTTCATCGCTTAATGGAGAGTCAAGAAGAAAGTATTCATGGTGGTGAGATATCCATATCAGCCCAAAGAACTCCAAATGGCTTCAAGACAATCTAACAGGTATAACAACAACTTTTTTTAACCCATGCCTATGTATTTGCTATTTTTTTGCGTAGCCCGGTGCAATATGAAATTCTAGCCAAGCCCTTGACTTAAACAAATACTTTGCACAACTCATAAGATATTTATTTTGAGTACACATTCAGTACTCATAAGATATTTATTGGGTTTAATGAAACATAAGAAATGAATGCCAGATGCCTTATTAGGATCAAAATTTCTGGAAGCCTTTTCAAATCACAAGCAATCGATCAAGCTCTAGGTCTGCAACATCATATTCAGAAAGTTGTGCACGTTTTGAAGTTGTGGTTGAAGCCAACGATTTAACAGTTTATTTTATTACTTCCTTTTTCAAGAATACATCTGAGTCAGGCATAAAATGTATTATTTGTTGGCATCATCATATTATTGACGATACACAGGAACACTTTACTATTCACATGTCTGATTTGTTTCTTAGGCATGTCCTTAGATAGCGAAGCAAGAACCAAATACTTGAAACTCATGTGCTAGAAAACTATCAACTTTAATTTATTATTTGGGTATTCTTCATATGTTTTCTATTTGCTGATGGAAGTCCTAATTTCGAAACTGTGTGCTCCCAATCTCGAACATGTATGTTCTATTACTCACCAAACAAGTTGAAATAAATAGCAGTGTTATTCAACTTTGGTCCCATAGTATTTTGACTGAATTGTTAAACTAACTCCTATTGCTTAATGCATAAAGTTGTTTATAGTGGCAAGTAATTTGATATACAGAACAATTTCTTGTAAGACTTTTTCGAATATTTCACGGAGATCTCTCTACATGTTCGTTCCATCTTCGTTGGTCCAATATCTGGATAGCACATTTGTTGCGCCAGAGGATATCACTGTGTGCTTTGTAGCAAATAATTTCTTTATGAAGTTCCATATTGCTATAATGTTTAACAGTGAAGCTTGTAACATCAGTTCTCACCCAGTAGCATGACAAGTGTGTACTTGATGTTTCATGTAGTTGAAATAAAATTGATATTTGAGTTCACTTTGAATTCAAAGATATTCATCTGTCTCTGAGAGCTTTGAAGTCATATTGTGTTCATGCTTGTGTAACATATTCACAGTGTATATAATTATAATATAGATATGATGAATACAGGCTCGCCTCAATCTAACGCTTGGGAGCCCCAAGTCCTACCAATGAAAAGGGCACATGAAGTACATGCAAGTTTGCGTAAACTGTGTTGTTCATGTTTAAAATAAGAGCTGTCTTGTCATATTATCTAATACATCTTTTTTATACGCATCGCAGTATTAAAACGATGTTTGAAAGCCAACAATTTTCAGAGGCTTTTATTTATTTTCAGCAACTACTCCAAGATGGAATACTAAAGCCTTCTATACAGGGAACAGATTCTGATGAGTGTAATACCTTGAAGAATTATTTACTGCATAATTATTCAAGATCTGCATGGGTAGTACACTATCAAAAACTTAAGGTACTTGTTAGCTGCCGATATCTTTTGTTCTTAGTTCTCTCAATCAATGCATAATTTTTTGGGCTTCAGACTTATATTTCATTATGTTCTAGGTCGTTTCTTATGCCACCAGCTGATACACTGAAGCTCAATATTGAGAAATCATTTAGTTAATTTCCTGTTGATTTTCTTCGTGCAGATTCTTGATGCAATATCCAGCTGCAAACCATCCTTTACTAAGAGCGTCTATTTAGCTTATTCTACTTTGGTCCATAAGTAAGTATCATTTTCAAGTAACTAGATGATATCCTTTTGTATAACATGAGAAATGTGTACATACAGATACATATACTTTCTAAGAAAGTAAACACATGTTGATGCATAGATTAAAGTCCCTTTGATGCAAAACTATAGAAACCAAAGTCATTAGAAATTGTCAGATGACCATTAGTGCTGTTAAACTATTAAATTGAGGCTTTGCAGTAGAAATTGTAACTACCTAACATATTTTCAGACTTCAGTTTCATCTCTAGCTTGTGAACTGAGTTCGCAAACTCAGTTCCGGAACTGAGTTCGCAAAACTGAGTTCGCAAACTCAGTCCTGGAACTGAGTTCGCAAACTCAGCCACAGAACTGAGTTCGCAGCAAACTCGTTTCGAACCGATTTCGTGAACTCAGTTTCGAATCGAGTTCGCGAACTCAGTCTGAAACCGAGTTCGCGAACCCAGTCGAAACCGAGTTTGAGAACTCAGTTCCGGAACTGTGTTTGCGAAGTCAGAAGTATGGAAAAGTTAGCAAACTCGTTTCGAACCGAGTTCGCGAAATCAGTTTCGAACCGAGTTCGCGAACTCAGTTTCGAACCGAGTTCACGAACTCAGTCCGGAACCGAGTTACCGAACTCAGTTCTGGAACTGAGTTTGCGAAGTCAGAAATATGGAAAAGTTTTCATTTTCATTCCGCTTTATTTAAAATCACAGACCGGATTACCCCTTTTTTGATTCATCGCGAATTCAGTTTCGAACCGAGTTCGCGAACTCAGTCCGGAACCAAGTTCACGAACTCAGTCCAGAACCGAGTTCGTGAACTTAGTTCTGGAACCGAGTTTGCGAAGTCAGAATTATGGAGAAGTTTTCATTTTCATTCCACTTCATTTAAAATCGCTGATTGGATTACACCTGTTTTGATTCATTTTCATTCTACTTCATTTAAAACCGCAGGTGAGGACTAAGGAGAGGAGCAGTGGTGGAAGACCGGAAGTGGAGACATGTATGTTTCAGACTTTCAGCTTAGTACCATAGTATTATCACTATATCAGTATGTAATATGTATCTGTATATTGTATCTTAGTAGTGAAACTGAAGTCTATGAGCTGTATCAATCCATTATATTATGTATTACTGTATGTAATATGTATTATCTGTATTATTGTATCTTAGTATGTAATATCATATGTATCATTGTATTATGTTTCAGGCTTTCAAGCTGATTGTATTATTTTTTTAATTTTTTTAAAATTTGATACGGTTTAAAACCGTATCAAATTAATCAACTGATACGGTTTAAACCGTATCAAATTCATACTTTGATACGATTTTAAGCCGTATCAAAATATCAATTTGACACGGTTTTAAACCGTATCATTTTATGAATTTGATACGGTTTTAAGCCGTAATAAAATACCAATTTGATACGGTTTTAAACTGTATCATTTTATGAATTTGAAACGGTTTTAAGCCATATCAAAACAACAGAGATGCCACTTTTTGATACGGCTTAAAACCGTATCAAATTCATTTAGATACAGTCATGAGCACTGCCAAATTGGCATTTTTGGTGTAGTGCCATCTCATCGCATCCACCCTTTTTCATATATGGCATATTTGCTGAGGTGACTAGAAGTCTCCCCTCTTCCGACCTTATCCATGATGTCTATAATCTGTGGGTCACCTTGTTGCGAAGCTCCTATCTGGTCCATAAGAGTCGGTCGTATCTCCAAGAATGCAAAAAAATCAGGCAAAATCTCGATGGAGGGTCAAAAATCAAAAGCTGATATGAACTCCAAGTTCTTTCTTTCCACAAACAGATGACTCAGGGCCACCCCCTGCCTACTTAGTGTGTCTGCCACCACATCACCCTTGCTATGGGTATAATAAATCTCAAAATCATAAGAAGCTAGAAACTCCATCCACCATTGTTGCCTTAAATTGAGATCCTTCTACGAGACCAGATACTTGAGAGATTTATGATTGGTGTACAACTCGAACTTCTCTCCAAGTAAATAATGACGCCACGTCTTTAACGTAAACATTATAGCATCTTGCTCTTGATCATGGGTGGGGTAGTTCTTTTCATGAGCCCTCAACTGTCTACCCCCATAACACACTAGTTTCCCTTCTTGCATTAGAACTGCACCAAGCCTTGTACCACACGCATCAGTGTAAACAATAAACACCTTATTTCCGTCAGGCAAGGTCAAGATTGGGGATGTTGTCAGAGCCTCTTCAGTCGTTAGAAAGCAACGTCACAGTCTATATGCCATGAGAATGCCAAGTTCTTCTTCGTCAGCCTGGTGAGTGGGGCTAATATCTTTGCGAAGTCCTTAATGAACTTCCTATAGTAACATGCTAACCCAAGAAAGCTTCTCACCTCGGTTGCATTTTTAGGAACCCACCAATCTTGCACCACAACCACCTTCACGGGATCTACATATATCCCTTCTTTAGAGACCACATGCCCTAAGAATCTCACCTCTTTTTTCAAAAAATGGCATTTGGATAATTTTGCTTTAAGCTGATGGTCACGGAGGGTTTTCAAAACTTCTCTCAAATGCCGGACATGCTCTTCTTCGCTCTTGGAGAAGATCAAAATATCATCAACACAGACTATGAAAAATTTATTTAGGAACTCCCGAAACACATTACTCATCAAATCAACAAAATAGGCGGGTGCATCAAATCAACAAAATAGGTGGCTGCATTCTTCAGCCCAAAAGGCATAACTAACCATTCAAAGAAATCGTCCGTAGTCCTAAAGGCAATCTTATCTATGCTATCCTCAGCCACCCTCAACTGATGAAACCCCATGGCCAAGTATAACCGAGAAAATACCGAGGTACCAACAAGCTGATCAAATAAATCATCAATCCTCTGAAGCGGGTGCCTATTCTTCTTAGTGACTTTATCCAGCTCTCTATAGTCAACACACAAATGAAGCGAACCATCTGCCTTTGTCGTGAATACTACTGGAGCACCCCATTCAGATATGCTTCGTCTGATAAACCCTTTCTCAGTTAGCTCCCCTACTTGCTTACTCAGCTCCCTCCTTTCCCTTGGAGCCATATGGCGCACTGGAAATGCAACTGGCTTTCAATTGTGCACCAAATATATACGAAAGTCGATCTCGCACCTCGGAGGTAAACCCCGAACCTCATCAAAAACATTGGAAAAATCTCAGACTACTGGAATAGATTGCATATCATCGATGGATGCATCAAGAGACTCTAGGAAACTAAGCATAACCGGCCCTTGTGGGTCACTGTAACACCCGTATTTTTCGGGAAATATGTTAAGTAACAAATCAGAGAATAATTAAATTGTAACAAAATAATTAAGGGAAACGGGTTACGCCATTGCGTTCGTCTTGAAATTCTTCTTGGAATAGAGTCCAAGTTTGCGTAAATCGGACTCCGTATGAAGAAGATATAGCCTTCGGAATTTTCAATAAAAACCAGCCCGAAATTCAAAAATTCAGATTTCGAAATTCAAAACAGACACCCGGGCTGGGCGGGAAAATCCCCGCCTAGGACCCAGGTCGACACTAGGGTCGACCTGGGTAAACAGGTCGACACTAGGATCGACCTCCCCCCTTTTTCCAGATCTAGAGACAGATCCAATTTTCTGCACCTGGACGCCTTTTTGACCGGATTCGTGAGTTCTAACCAATTTAAACACCCCCAAACCTAGCTTTCTCTCCACACAATTTCATTCTGCCTATACTCTGCCTCTATTCTAATTAAAATAAGAATGGCGTCACTACTCTGCTGAAATCTAAGTTAGAACTAGTGCATCTTCTTCTTCCAATCTGAATTGAATTAAAAGAACGACTAATCTACATCAACGGAAATCTATTCAGCTTCAGAAAACAGATTTTAGCAAAACAAGACTTGCCTATATTTTGTAAATACAGTTATATTTCTGATTTAAACATTAATTGGAAGTCATGTCTTGTAAGAAACAGATATTAGAACAGTGCCTATTAGTTTATCTATGTGGATTCATGCTTATTCATGCGATTTTCATTTGTTATATTCTTGTGATGAGACTATTGCCTATGACTATGACTATGACTATGACTATGAGGCCTTTGCCTAAGACTATGACCATGAAACTGTTGCCTATGAAATTATTGCCTATGACTATGATTCGTGACTATGAGACTGCTGCCCACAATTATGATTCATAACTATGAGACTATTACCTATGACATTGATTAAGAAATTATTATGATTTGTCGCCCATGACTATTGTGGTTAATTGCCTATAACTATTGTAGTTAGTTGCTTATGCCTATTCCCATTGTTACAATTAACCAATCATGTTGTACCTTGAACTGGCATTATGTGGGACCAAATCACCTATGCCTATTCCCTTGATTATGTTGGATCTCATATTTAGTGTGTAAATTGGCTAGTTTATTCCTATTCACTATTATGTACATCGAACCTGTTGGAGCCATTATTTTTGTATGCCTATTCTTTTATATTAATTCTTGTGCTTATCCCCAATTCCTTTTGTTAGTGCCATTTCATGAGTACTTAGAAAACTTGTGAAATCATGTTATACATACGATTATGATGCGGGGATTGGACGTAGCTTAATTAAGTTAATTTGGCATAATAAATATGTTGGCATAATCTAAATTGGCTATAATAGTGAATGATTTACATGCGTATTATACTTGGGCATAAATTGATAAATTTAAATTGGCCGCAAAGTATGTAATTGGCATGTAAAACAAGTTTGGACATAAACGGTAAACTAGAATATTGAATCTAATTTTGACATGAACTATAAATTGGAATATTAATCTAGATTGGGCATGAACTGAAAAAGGGGAATATTAAATCTGAATTGGTATAAACTGCAAGTTGGGCTAATTGATAAATAAATCAAGTTTTGGGCATAGAATATAAATATGTTAATTGACACGACAAATGAATATGTTCTAAGATAAATTGATTTACAGAAAATTTACATAAATAGTAAATATGTAAATTAGAGAAGAGGAAAATGCCTAACCCGAGGTTAGATTGAGTTGTGGTGTAAAACTGCCCGGAACCGCCCGGCACATCCAGTAACCACAACAATACCTGTCTAATGTGAGAGGTTACTGCATCAAGCCCAGAAAAATCCGAGGTTAGACTTAGTTATGGTGTAAAACTGCCTGGAACCGACCGGCATATCCAGTAACCACAACAATACCTGTCTAATGTGAGTGGTTGGTGTTTTAATTAATTGATTAAAGCTCATGAACAATCAAGCTAGAAATGGTGAGGTTAAGTAATTAAGAAAACACTTAACCAACTTAACATGTTAACAAGACAAGAAGGGTGGGGTTAAGTAACTGAGAAAACACTTAGCCAATTCAACATGTTAACTAGACAAGATTGATAAGGGTTAAGTTACTTTGGACACTTAACCAACTTAACATGTTAACAAGGCAAGATTTGTGGGGGTTAAGTAACTAAGGAAACACTTAACCATTATATATAATATGTAAACTAGACTAGTGGGTAAGGTTAAGTAAATGTTTAGCCGTTATAGCATGATAAATAAACAGGGTTATGTTAATGAGAGACACTTGAATAGTATAACTTGACAAACGAGTAAGGTTAAGGAACACTTAACCAATTTGACATGATGTAGGGGTGGGTTAAGTCAACATGAACCACTAGATAACACTTAACCAATTTGACATGATATATGGGTAGGTTAAGTCAATGTAAACTGCTGGATAACCTTAACCAATCCAACATGATGAGGAAGAGAACTAAGTAGTAAACCTTAGTTAAGAGGACTAAGTTGTAAACCTTAGTTAAGAAAACGAACAATTCAGGAAACTAAGTAGTAAACCTTAGTTAAGAGAACTAAGTAGTAAACCTTGGTCAAGAAAACCAAGTAGAATACAAGGAGGAAGAGCGAACGTCCATCTGATCATGAAGAAGGCTCCAATGAACCCGGTTACGAAGCATGCGGCTTCGAGGGGACATAAGGGTACTCTTGGTATCCCTCTGTGAGGCTACATATGATCCTCCTGGGCTCACAGAGGTTAAGGTATGCGTTAGAAGAGCCAAGGGTATGCCTTGGTGGCAATAATAAGGCAGTTTAAAGACTAGGATGGATCAGCGTGATTCGGCGAGACCAGTTTTTGCCCTTTGATAGCAACTCGTCGTCTATTTACAATCTTGAGTCAGTCGAGATACATTAAGTGGAAAGGTGGAGAACTCCAATAGACCATATACTTGCTATCTAGTTATGGGTGAGGTTGGCCCATAGTTTTGTGGGGCATAAAGGGGCCTGCGTACAGTTCTCATTCTTGATTTTCTTGGGTGCCTTTCATTTGTTAGTTGAGGGAGGGGTGCAGTGGGACCATAGCCACTGTAAAAGTAGACCTTAGCATCTGCAATCGGCAGATATCTGAAAGCTCCCGACCGAGTTCCGTGTTTCTTGATTAGCCCTGCCACGGGACTCGGGTTGCACATATAGAGGACATGTGCATCTAGACATCGATAACGATTCACGACACAAACGTGGGGAAAGTCTAAGGACATATACCGCTCTGGGTAGTGTGTCCTAGACTAGGGGACATCGTTCGATAGGTCGCATAATCCCTAGTTGGGCCTAGGTCACGTAAACCCTGAATCCGAGAAGCGTTCAATAAGTAGCATAAACCCCAGTGGCCCTAGGTAGCGTAAACCCTGGTTGAATCTAGGAAGCATTCGATAAGTAAACCCTAGTTGGATCTAGGTAACACTCGATGGATAAGGGACTGCATACACAATAAAAAGGGGGATCATCTTATCATGAACACACAATGATAGTTGAAACAGTCCTTAATGGGTGCAGAGAAATAGAAGTGGATGCGATAGCCAATTCCATTAATCTTACCTTGTCTTGTTTTAGGGTTATCTTATCACTATAGTATGTTTCTAAATTTAGTTTGTTCATGTCATAGTCATTTTCTTGTTTGTATGTTGAAGTATAACTGAACTTACCAGACTTATGTCTGACCTAGTTTGTTTTCGCCTCTTTTCTTCCGTTCCCCCCGATAGCCAGGGAGGGAATAGCTCAGCTCATTTTGGACCGTTACTCTTTCCGATCTGGAAGATTCTTTGACGCATTGCTTTGGACTCCATTTTATTCTACTATGGCAGGCTCATGCTTCATTGGAGAATATCATTGTCAGTTTATGCTTCTTTATTTTAAACAAGACAGATGCCCTCTTGTAATAAGTATTGGTGTTGTAAAACAATCTTTGTACAAGCTGTGTTTTAATCAATAAAGGTCATTTATTTTCCACTGCTTTATTTGTCTGTCTTGTAATTTTTCTGCAACTTGTACCAAAAATGCTCCACCGAAGTTAAGACATTCCCTTTGTGAGTGACCTTAACGGAGGTGGGGTGTTACACTTGGTATCAGAGCTGAAGGTTACCGGATTAGATAAAAAGATTTGAAAAATTATTTTCAACAATTTTAAAAGAAGCATTTTCAAAAGAAAAGTTTTATTTTAAAGGCATATTCCCCAAAGCCATATGCAATATCTTTTGATCCTATGTTTGAATCCTTGTTTCCTTATTTCCTGTGTCTCGGGGGCTCCTGGCTTTCTGGGAGGTAACCTTATCGCAACATGGTTCCGTAGGTTTGATGAGACTACGACACTTGTCAAAGGGCAAATAAGTGCCTAACTTCCATCCGTAGCCGTAATTTTCTTTCGAGCTTTGTAGGATTCTCCGTGCAATGGAGGCATCTTTTGAGAGACATGTCAACAAGTTACACAAGGATGAAGAACCCATGGATATGGACTTGGAGGGGAGGAAAGAATAGTAAGACCTAAAACAAGAGGAAGTGTCTTTATTTTGGTATAACGGTTCGCATAATTAAGGGCAAGGGCAAGAACAAAGGACAGGATTTTCCGGAAGACATGCGCATGCTCTCACCGCCAGCATACCTGAGAGAGAGGTAGTAAAGTTTATGTTGAAAAAGAATAGTTTTTCTTTTTGATCATCCCGTTCGTACACTATTTGATTCTGGCGCATCACACTAATTTGTATCTGCTGCTTTAGTTGAGTCTCTGCACCTTATATATTGTATAGTAGAGGACCCCATTATAGTCTCAAATCCAATTGCTTGTTCGACTCATTTATCTTTAACTTGTGAGGATTTGATAATAGCTATATTAATGCTTATGTTTTTGGTTTAATCGGCTATGGGTTGATTCTGGGCATGGATTGGTTAGCTACTAATTGTGAAACGGGGGTAGTTAGACTTTTCACTTGCCTCGGGAATACACTCGAGATATCGTGCGATCCTAAGGGATCAGTTTGTCTTAGCTACCTAGAATCACTTTATTTGTCTATCGACGATTTTCAATTCGTTGGAATAGTCCATGAGTACGCAAGATGTTTTGATTAGGGTAGGGGTTTTCCCCCTAAAACTCGAGACAGACTTCCGCATATATCTAGATGACACTGCAAAACCAGTTATGCGATCAACGATAATTTTGGAGCAAAATTGGCGAGGATAGCTAGAGTCGATAAAGTGCTCAATTGTTTGGTTGTTTTGCTAGTATCATCTCCCATAGATCGTCCAAATTCGGAGGAGGTATCCCTCCGGTGCTTGTCTAATATTGGTTTAAGCCTTTGGGGCTTGTACTTGAGGGATGTCGAGTTTGACTAGGATGGTTTGCGTGAGAAATAAATGGTTGGGGCTGGCACCCTAAGTAGGACTGACCTTAAGAGAAGTAAAAAGCACATAGCAACCATTAGCTTTAGACCCTCAGATTTGTAACATGATGGATAAGCCAAGTAGAGGAGAGACCTCTAATCATCTTAGGATATACACTTGGTATCATGGTTAACATCTGTTTATCTTGGAAGGGTAGTTTGACTACATTGGATAACCTCTAGCACAGTAAGTGACCAAGGCCCTATCTTTACTAGTGAGTTGTGGAAATGGAGGTCAAGAAGCTTCGCAACCATGAAGTTAAGGTACAGTGGAGAGAAGCTCACGAAGATGAAACTTAAAAGACTAGATACACGCATCATACCCTTTTTGAGGGTATATCCTTGATCTCTCTTTTTCTATATAGTTTATTTTCCTGACTAGTCTCTATCTTTTAAGTATATCCTCTCGGTCCTATCCTTAATTCTTAAGTAGAAGCCAATGGATGTAAACATGTGTTTGAAACATGTTATGTTTGATGGTTCCAAGTAGTTACTAGTAGTTGCTCGTGAGTGCATATACACACACATTGGGCACTAGATTGGCTCAGTCACTTCCTTATTACATATACATATATGTATTTGTGAAAATTGATGTGTTATCATATGGACGATGCATTTGTATGAATGATTGTGCACTCATGTAGAAGTTATAAAAAACGATTAGGAGTAGTTGCATACATGATGGACTCATGGCACTGACATGATTTGCATTAAGGAGGTCAACTGAATCAGTAGACCGCCTGATTTTGCATTAGATAAGGACATATACACACACTATTCACATAATCATGAAAAGCATTAGAAACCTTCTAAGGACAATGGATGCCTGTGATTGGATGGTTGAGTAGATAGATGTTCGATGGTAGGATAAACATTCTTCCTAACTTAGAGATTTCGGGGACGAAATCCTTTAAAGGAGGGGAGAATGTAACACCCTGTATTTTTTGTGAAATACGTTAAGTAACAAATCAGAGAATAATTAAATTGTAACAAAATAATTAAGGAAAAAGGGTTATGCCATTGCGTTCGTATCGAAATTCTGCTTGGCATTGAGTCCAAGTTTGCGTAAATCGAACTCCGTATGAAGAAGATATGGCCTTCGGAAGTTTCAATAAAAACCAGCCTGAAATTCAAAAATTCAGATTTCGAAATTCAAAACAAACATCCGGGCTGGGCGGGAAAATTCCTGCCCAGAACCCAGGTCGACACTAGGGTCGACCTGGGGTCGACCTGGGTAAACAGGTCGACACTAGGGTCGACCTTAGGGTCAACCTCCCCCCTTTTTCTAGTTCTGGAGACCAATCCATTTTTTTGCACCTGGACGCCTTTCTGAATGGATTCGTGAGCTCTAACGTATTTAAACACCCCCAAACCTAGATTTCTCTCCACACTATTTCATTCTATCTATACTCTGCCTCTATTCTAATTAAAATAAGAATGGCGTCGCTACTCTGCTGAAATCTAAGCTAGAACTAGTGCATCTTCTTCTTCCAATCTGAATAGAATTAAAAGAATGACTAATCTACATCAAAGGAAAGCTATTCAGCTTTAGAAAACAGATTTCATAAAAACAAGGCTTGCCTATATTTTTTAAGTATAGTTATATTTCCAATTTAAACATTAATTGGAAGTCATGTCTTGTAAGAAACTGATATTAGAATGGTGCCTATTAGTTTATCTATGTGGATTCATGTTTATTTATGCGATTTTCCTATGTCGTATTCTTGGGATGAGACTATTGCCTATGACTATGACTATGAGACCTTTACCTAAGACTATGATCATGAAACTGTTGCCTACGAAATTATTGCCTATGACTATGATTCATGACTATGAGACTGCTGCCCATGACTATGATTCATAACTATGAAACTATTGCCTATGACTTGATTAAGAAATTATTGTGATTAGTCGCCCATGACTGTTGTGGTTAATTGCCTATAACTATTGTAGTTAGTTGCTTATGCCTATTCCCATTGTTACAATTAACCAATCATATTGTACTTTGAACTGGCATTATGTTGGACCAAATCACCTATGCCTATTCCCTTGATTATGTTGGATCTCATATTTAGTGTGTAACTTGGCTAGTTTATTCCTCTTCATTATTATGTACATCGAACCTGTTGGAGCCATTATTTTTGTATGCCTATTCTTTTATATCAATTTTTGTGCTTATCCCCTATTCCTTTTGTTAGTGCCATTTCATGAGTACTTAGAAAACTTGTGAAATCATGTTATACGTCCAATTATGATGCGGGGATTGGGCGTAGCTTAATTAAGTTAATTTGGCATAATAAATATGTTGGCATAATCTAAATTGGTTATAATAGTGAATGATTTACATGTATATTAAACTTGGGCACAAATTGGTAAATTTTAATTGGCCTTAAAGTATGTAATTGGCATGTAAACCAAGTTTTGGACATAAACGGTAAACTAGAATATTGAATCTAGTTTTGACATGAACTGTAAATTAGAATATTAATCTAGATTGGGCATGAACTGAAAAAGGGAAATATTAAATCTAAATTGGTATAAACTGCAAGTTGGGCTAATTGATAGGTAAATCAAGTTTTGGGCATAGAATATAAATATGTTAATTGGCATGACAAATGAATATGATCTAAGCTAAATTGATTTATGGAAAATTTACATAAATAGTAAATATGTAAATTAGAGAAGAGGAAAATGCCTAACTCGAGGTTAGATTGAGTTATGGTGTAAAACTGCATGGAACCGCCCGACACATCCAGTAACCACAACAATACCTGTCTAATGTGAGAGGTTAGTGCATCAAGCCCAGAAAGACCCGAGGTTAGACTAAGTTGTGGTGTAAAACTGCCCGGAACCGACCGGCATATCCAGTAACCACAACAATACCTGTCTAATGTGAGTGGTTGGTGCTTTAATTAATTGATTAAGCTCATGAACAATCAAGCTAGAAATGGTGAGGTTAAGTAATTAAGGAAACACTTAACCAACTTAACATGTTAACAAGACAAGAAGGGTGGGGTTAAGTAACTGAAAAAACACTTAGCCAATTCAACATGTTAACTAGACAAGATTGATAGGGGTTAAGTTAATTTGGACACTTAACCAACTTAACATGTTAACAAGGCAAGATTTGTGGGGGTTAATTAACTAAGGAAACACTTAACCATTATATATAACATGTAAACTAGACAAGTGGGTAAGGTTAAGTAAATGTTTAACCGTTATAACATGCTAACTAGACTAGATGGTGGGGTTAAGTAAACTTAGAACACTTAGCCGTTATAGCATGATAAATAAACAGGGTTAAGTCAATGAGAGACACATAACCAGTATAATCTGACAAACGAGTAAGGTTAAGGAACACTTAACCAATTTGACATGATGTAGGGGTGGGTTAAGTCAACATGAACCGCTAGATAACACTTAACCAATTTGACATGATATATGGGAAGGTTAAGTCAACGTAAACTACTGGATAACACTTAACTATTCCAACATGACGAGGAAGAGAACTAAGTAGTAAACCATAGTTAGGAGGACTAAGTTGTAAACCTTAGTTAAGAAAACGAACGATTCAGGAAACTAAGTAGTAAACCTTAGTTAAGAGAACTAAGTAGTAAACCTTGGTCAAGAAAACCAAGTAGAATACAAGGAGGAGCGAACATCCATCTGATCATGAAGAAGGCTCCAATGAACTGGTTATGAAGCACGCGGCTTCGAGGGGACGTGAGGGTACTCTTGGTATCCCTCTGTGAGGTTGCAGATGATCCTCCTAGGCTCAAAGAGGTTAAGGTCTGCATTAGAAGAGCCAAGGTTATGCCTTGGTTGCAATAATAAGGCAACCTAAAGACTAGGATGGACCAGTGTGATTAGGCGAGACTAGTTTTTGCCCTGTGATAGCAACTCGTCGTCTACCTACCATCTTGAGTCAGTCGAGATACGTGAAGCGGAAAGGCAGAGAACTCCAATAAACCATATACTTGCTATCTAGTTATGGGTGAGGTTGGCCCATATGTTTGTGAGGCATAGAGGGGCCTGTGTACAATTCTCATTCTTGATTTTCTTGGGTGCCTTTCATTTGTTAGTTGAGGGAGGGGTCTAGTGGGACCATAGCCACTATAAAAGCAGACCTTAGCATCTGCAATCGGCAGATATCTGAAAGCTCCCGACCGAGTTCCGTGTTTCTTAATTAGCCCTGCTACGGGACTCGGGTCGCACATATAGAGGACATGTGCATCTAGACATCGATACTGATTCATGACACATACGTGGGGAAAGTCTACGAACATATACCACTCTGGGTAGTGTGTCCTAGAATAGGGGGCATCGTTCGATAGGTAGCATAATCCCTAGTTGGACCTAGGTCGCGTAAACCTTGAATCCGAGAAGCGCTCAATAGGTAGCATAAACCCTAGTGGCCCTGGGTAGCATAAACCCTGGTTGAATCTAGGAAGCATTCGATAAGTAAACCCTAGTTGGATCTAGGTAACACTCGATGGATAAGGGACTGCATACACAATAAAAAGGGGGATCATCTTATCATGAACACACGATGATAGTTTAAACAGTCCTTAGTGGGTGCAGAGAAATAGAAGTGGGTGCGATAGCCAATTCCGTTAATCTTACCTTGTCTTGTTTTAGGGTTATCTTATCACTATGGTATGGTTCTAAGTTCGGTTTGTTCACGTCATAGTCATTTTCTTGTTTGCATGCTGAAGTATAACTGGACTCACCAGACTTATGTCTGACCTAATTTGTTTTCGCCTCTTTTCTTCCATTTCCCCCCTCCCCCCAAGGTAGCCAGGGAGGGAACAGTTCAGCCCATTTTGGACCATTACTCTTTTCGAGCTTGAAGATTCTTTGATGCATTGCTTTGAACTCCATTTTCTGCTGCTATGGCTGGCTCATGCTTTATTGGGGAATATCATTGTCAGTTTATGCTTCTTTATTTTAAACTAGGCAGATTCTCTGTTGTAATAAGTATTGGTGTTGTAAAACAATCTTTGCAGACGTTGTGTTTTAATCAATAAAGGTTATTTATTTTCTACTCCTTTATTTGTTTGTCTTGTAATTTTTTTGCAACTCGTACCAAAAATGCTCCACCGAAGTTAAGGCATTCTCTTTGTGAGTGACCTTAACGGAGGTGGGGTGTTACAGTCACATGAAATTTCGAGGGTTCTCCCATAACATGTCAGAAGCTTAACAACCCTTTTCTCACAATCCAGAATGGCACCATTCGTGGTAAGCCAATCCATTCCTAGAATCAACCCATAGCATATAAACCCGAGCACATACGCGTCGCATTCAAACTCGACGCCCAACACAGATATTTTCAAACCCCAACAAATCATAGATAAATGAGTCGAACCACTAATGGGGTTTGAAACAACTATGGGATCCACGACCATACTAGTAATTAAGTGCAGAGATTCAACTATAGAACTTGATATAAATGAATGTGAGGCAGCAAAATCAAAAAGTGTTCTAATATGATGGTTTGAAAGAGAAATTAAACATTCCACAGAAATTTTTCTACCTCTATCAGGAGCACTGATTGCGATAGTATGTATCTGCCTCTAGAATTTCCTGCCCTTTGACCTTGTCCCTGTGATCCCCGTTTCTTCGGGCACTCTTTAGCAAAGTGTCCGGCCTCTCCACAATGGTAGCAAGAGTTCTTCCTTCACTTATAGTCTTTAACCAGATGACCTTCCTTCCCACAATGGTGACATTTTCTCTTATCCTTGCCTTTATCATTCTTCCCTCCTTTCTTCTACTATTGTTTTTGCCCCTTTTTGGGCCACACCTTCCTATTTGCGATGTCTTCTTTGCCTTCTTTTCTCCCTTGTCTTCCTCATGCATTAGGGCCATATCGATAAGCTTTTCAAAAGTAGCCCCCATTGGAATATGGGACATGGCTAAACCATGCAGAGGCTCATTCAGCCCTTTAGCAAACCGCAAAGCCCTTTTGTGCGGCTATCCACCAACTCTAAACCGAACCTTGCTAGTTGGTTGAATTTATTCACATACTCTTTTATAGTCAAATTTCTCTGTTGAGTGCTAAGAATCTCTCCATCTGCATCCTTCTTTCGGCTTGGGAAAGAAATTTCATTTCGAACATTTGTCTAAAATCTTCCCAAGTTTCCACCGGACATCCAGCCTGAGTGACTTCCCACCTAAATGAGGCTTCGTCCTTCAATAGCTAGGCGGCTAATTGAACCTTCCTTCTATCCTCTACTTCGAAGATTACGAATAAATCCTCGGTCTCCTTGAGCCAATTCCGAGCCTCTACGAATGTGTCGTTCCCATGGAATGACTTCCCTCCCATAGCATGGAAGTCCTTGCAGATCTTGGCGAAGTTATCTACTCTTGGAGGGGGAGGAGGAGGAATGACTAGTGCAGCTGGGGGAGGAACATTTCTTTAGCCTTCGGCAGGTGTCGTGGCCTCTAAATATCTATGGAGTCATCCGGGTATTGTGACGGCCTCTGGGATATTAGGAATGTTTTGTTCCCCAGACATGCTAAAAAAGGAAAAAAATTAGATAAAGGACCGAAGGATACAATATATGGATTTTTTTTAGGGAATGTTTTTCAAAACAGACCTTTCTTTAGGAAAATGCTTTCTTTTAAAACCTTTTTGAAAATAATTTTCAAAAACTTTTGTCTAATCTGGTAACCTTCAGCTCTGGTACAAAGTGTGACACATCACGTCCGTTAATGTCACTTACTAAGGGAATGCATTAAGTTTCGTGAAGCGTTATAGGGAAACAGACAGAGAATAATTACAAGATAGATATATATAAGATAGCAGCGGAAATTTAAATTTTTATTTCAACATAAATCATAATACCGTCGTCCACAATACCATAAGTCACAAAAACTATTACAATAAAATAACTTCTGGCTTGCATCATCAGAGTACATAAGAATATAAAAAAACTTAATTCCCCAATTGAAAGAGTTAAGCCATAGTAGAGACAAGGACTTGAGCCATTCTTCAGAAGTAGCTCCTAGCAAGATGATATCTGAGTCCAGACAAAGCCCGAGTGTTTCCTCCCTGAGAACCTGTAGGGGGGACCGGAAGAAAGAAGGAGAAACAAAAAGGGTCAGACATAAAGTCTGGCAAGTCTTGCTACTTTTAGCCAGTAAATAAATAAAAATAATATGATAGGCATATAAAGTGGATAAGAGAGATCACTACATAGATGACAGGTGTGATAAGGTAGACAAGGTAAGGTGTATACACTTCTCTAATGATTACTCTGCACTATTACTAGTATAAACAGAATGAGATGATCCCTTCCACTATAAGGTGGTAGACTTAGGGCATAGTCCAAAATATACCCTAACGACTATCCTAATCGATCGGCTCCCTACTCTGTAGATACTCTGTGCCAGCCCCACGATAGGATGTATCACGTCCTACAGTGGCAACCCTTCACTGATATGCACAGCCCCATATCTACTGGTGTCACGATCGTCTTATCCCCCTCTACCTGGCTCATGCACGCACATGGCCTGGTCGGTTTGCGCCGACCACACCGTCCTTTACGTTTGGATCTCTTACAATCAGTTAGTAAGCATGTCCCCTCTCTGTTTACTACGGAGTACTTTTATTTGATACCTACTCCGGGTTACTGACTAAAATGGGTCCCACACAATATGATACAAGCTCTCCCCCTTTGTCTTGTATCCCCCACTAGGTTTTTCACTGACTATGTATACCACTAGGTGTCTTTAATTACATAGCCCTATACCAATAATGCTTACCCTATAAGGTGTCTTCAATTACATAACTTTATTATTTTCCCCGGTTATGTATACCACTAAATATCTTTAATTACATAACCTTATCGGGTAAAGTTCATGGGCTTATATGTAAATATTACCCACTCCCTCCAGCTTTACTTAACCCATCCACTATTCCAATCAATTTACTTAACACTAACCTTAGTTCATAATCATACAATCCCTATGGATTAGATTTGGTTAAGTAGTCCAATTCGTTACCATGTCCATTTATGGTTTATAATGGGCTGGACCTCCCACATTAGGCCTACAATGTGTGGATGTTGGATATGCCGGTCGGCTCCGGGCAGACTTATCCCACAGTTGGGCCTAACCTCGTGTCTTGGCCCGATTCGTCTTTGCGTACTTAGACCTCCCACATTAGGTTTAACATTATTGGCTGCTGGATATGTCGGTCGGGTCCGGGCAGACTTCCACCACTAATGAATCTAACCTCGCGTCATAAGTACAATTACAATTCCTAATTTTAATTACTAGGCATTCCATTTTTAATTAATTAACTAATTAATTAATCCTTTCCTTTTCTAGGTGTTAATACCCACTTTACCCAATAATGTGAATTATATGTCCAAAAATGTTCATAGTCAGATTATACTATTATTAACCCTTTTTCCCCCGTTCCTTAACTAGCCCTTCACAAAATTAGCAGCATGCCTAGGCTGGACAACAGCCTAGTCAAAAATGACAATAGGGAAAATAAAGGGAATATAACCAAAGTGATCATCTTGGCATAAACATAAACTAGCATGATAACAAGGTGAACATACATACTGGTCTGGACATGAAATTGTCATTATAACAAGGTGGACATAAAACTGATGAACGGTTGGCAGTCAATTGATTCTAACACAAGTATGATGTCACAATAAGCATAGCAAGATTTAAACTAGCAATTTAGATGTCCAATCGGTTTAGATCTAACATGATAACACAAGGTGATAAATTAGATCACATAATTCAGATCTAGAGGTTAAAATATATCTAACATGATAACATAAGGTGACAAATTAGATCACATAATTCAGATCTATAGGTTAAAATAGATCTAACATGATAACACAAGGTGATAAAATAGATCACATAATTCAGATCTAGAGGTTAAAATAGATCTAACATGATAACACAAAGTGATAAATTAGATCACATAATTCAGATCTAGAGGTTAAAATAGACCTAACATGATAACACAAGGTGATAATCACATAATTGCATATTTAGATCTAAATATGGATTCACATGTCCAATTTACAACATATCTAAGTTGATCGCAATATGGTAGGTGAAGGGTGATTTAAATGCAGAATTAGATTTAACCAATGTTGCAGCTGTCAAAATTAATAGATTTACATTCACCACAACATAGTTACAAGTCAAGATCTACATAGGCAATATAATATAATAACCACAATTGCATTAGATCTAAAGAATTAGATCTATTATGACATAGTATCAGATTTAACAATAGCATAGATTCAAGGTTTACAACGTATCCAAATCAAAGTCTTTCATAATTTACTTCTATTCATTTAAACCTAAAAATAACTAGAAACTCACAGGGTTAGGTTTAGAGTATAAAGAAAGAATGGATCTTGGATTTTATTTGCAAAACTGAAATTGTTTGTTGTTGAAGAAAACGAATCCGTCTTAGGTCTCATACCAGCAGCATTTGGCTCCCATGATTTCCGATGAAGAAATATGAGAAATAGCCATTTGTGCTATTTAATGTTAACAAAATTATGAGGTGTTACACTAGCCAACTTAGAAGAATCATATCGGTTGATCTTTACACAGGGATATCCCAAAAATTCAGAAATTTAATGATAAATCCATCATTTTCGCTCATAGAAATATGGAGTCAAAATAGTTATTTTAACCGTTTAATTAAGATTTCTCGTAATTAACGTGTAATTATACTTAGAAATATTCACATGATTTCATACAACTTTGGAAAATCACGAGATTGAAAAATCATCTCTCAGTAGATGTTAAAAATAATCATATTAATGTTCTAAGTTAACTGAAGGTGTTTAAATTTAGTTTTTTCTATAAACTCCGTTTAAGCAACATGCAACTCATGTATGTTAAGTCATTTAAGCATTGCCTCATTCAAGCAACACATCGACACATACAAACATGAAAAAAATCATGTAAATCATTTCGGTATACCCAAATAATTGGAAAAAAAATATCTGTAAGAACCACTATTCACCTTGATTATTATTTTATTATTGAGATTTGTGGTGGTAGACCCTAGAGCTTCTATTTCCCTAAACTTTAATTTGATTTTCTCTAAACCTTCGGCACTTTAATGGTCGACTTCTTAGGAATACTCTTAGATTTGTGAGATTGAGATAGTGAGCGTCAAAGATGTAGAAAAGAGATTATATAAAAGGCAAGCGTTTTCCAATTTTTCCTTGCATAACCCCATATATGTTTAATCCATTTACCTTTTTCCTAAGGCCATCTCTTTACTCATTTATAAACACAAATCTGAAGTCAACATTCTAATTACATATCCTAAATAATGTTTATAGAAATGGGGGATGCTACATCGATGATGGGCCGGATTTCGGGGACTGTGGAGTTGGGGAATAGAGTTTTGATGACAACAACCTTATTTCAATATTAATGGAATATAAAATATATACTAACACCTTTACATAGTATATATATATACATACATATGCAGGATTTATGTAACGGCTGGAAATTTCCGACTCCTCGAGAGTCGGAAATTCCGAGACGTTAGTGAAAGAATTTAGAAGGTGAGAAAGAAAAGATAGAACTAATAGAATAGAAGAAGAAGAAGAAGAACATCAGAATCATCAGAGTAACACGAATCTCACAGCGGAACGAATAACATATAATATATATAACATAACTTTGAAGTAAACAGTTATATATATACAATAGCACTTATCAGAGTACAACACTTACAACACAGTGGAAATAACTATAGCTATAGAATCTTGAAGTCTCCTGCTCCAAGCTCTCCATGTATATCTGTAAATCCCAACTACTTGACTGCCCGTACAAATTTAGGCACCCAAGAGTTTAGGGAAAACAACAAAGAAAACTCCGGGTCAGTCATGGGACTGGTATGAGTAAAATAGTTTAAAGCAGGTATAGGATATCTCATAAGACCACGCCGTGAATACGGAACGGGTTTTTCCCTTATGAGTATCTGAACAACTTTGACAAGCAATATCATTGTGATATTATAATAATGTCTAACTACAAATAGGTATCAATCTAGCAGAAACGCTTGCATCTCACGTTCTACATACATAGTAAAAATCATAAACCGCAGGGCGCTTATCGGAGAATGGATTCCAACATACAAGGTATGGGAGCACCTTCTGAATAGTGTACTCTAGAGGTGATACACTCAGGGTTCAACAAGAACGTCTTGCAACCCGGCCACACATGACCGCTCACTCATTTAGCTTGAGTGTCGCGAATATATTGCCACCACGGTTATAGGCCATCAAACCGTCATTCGAAGATACAGAATCAAAAAGAAGTATAAATATGGATATTCCCTAGATCGGTGACAATACACCCTGCTTGGGGATGACCCAACTAGCCATGCTGCCTAGCCCAACTTTTGTTACTTCCTGGTGTGAGGCTAGAAGCTACGTCTATCTTCAGAACATCTGATCACCATTCACTTTGAATGCCACATCGTCATACCCGCCAAATCACAAATTGACTTATCCAAAAATAACACGGGTATATAGCTAAGAGAAACGAATTCCTCCGCCACCAAACGTGAATACGTTTGAACAGATCAACTTACGCGATCCATTGGATATACTCTGTCAGACCTTCTTCCGTATACATTGTCCTGGGACTGGACAAACCGAAGGCACTATTCAGTATATCCATCTTAGTCATTGTTATCTAAGACTTATACAACAGCCCTTGCACTTTACTCCGTCTTCAATTTATCTTTGGCATATATTGCTCGCAACGCTTATGCCAATACAGAGTGGTTCTTTGGATAATAATCCAACCGGTCTCTCCATATTAACAACGTAAATATGGTCAAAACTTTGATAGTCTGTGATTCAACTATCAAATGAAAACATGTCGGTGTACAAACAACAATCTTATTTCCAAATGGAAATTCGATCGATCAATCATCATATGTTCATATTTCCTTATTTCATATATTTAGAAAATATATGTTATTAATCATTGGAAAACATTTCCATAGCTTATTTTCACATCACTATTATTTCGCAACTATCAGTCCCTAACTGTAACTAGTATGAGAACAATTCTCTAAGTATCAATCCGGAAGGTCGAAACCAACATCATATCGTCACTTAGAAAACCGTTCAACTTACCCTCTCCAGTCAGTTTCTGAATTTGCTTAACTCTATTTCTTAAATTCTTATCATGAAAACATTTCATTTTCTATGTTTAGAAAACAAATCTGACTATATTGGGAAAACGTTTCCAAAACTCATTTACGGATTTTCAATGAACGTTGTATAAAACATCGTTACGCTTAATCCATTAATCGCCTATTACTTAACTATATTTCAAATCAACCTTTTCTATCGAACCACAACTATTCCTTTGTCAATTCTGAAGTCAATCAAGTTGGGGTATAATTACCTCTCAGACCTTAATTGAACAACGTCCTTTACTGTGAAATAGATGAAGCTCGTCACTCACTTTTTACAATCATCTGTTTACGCAAATTCTTGGATTCAGGTTACGAATCTACTTTTTATATGAAAACGTTTGATTATAACTATAACGTTATAATTCCTACTTCTGCAATATCTAACCTAAATTATAACTTTATCTCCTAACTCGAATAATTTAACAGACACCTAATTTCTAAATCAATAACTAAATCTTGATTTAAACCCTGGAAAGTAAATAGTACTTTCCCGAATTCGCTATAATTGAATTCGACGTATAACTCTCTTTCGAGTAATCTCTATTTGATTAACTCTTCTTCGAATAACTCATATTCGAAATCTCTCTCTTTCGAATAAACAATATTCGATCTCTTTCTTTCGAATATGCTATATTCGAAAATCTCCTTTTGATTTACTTATCGATAACTCCTTTCGATCAAACTAAAATCGATAACTCCTTTAACTCTATTCGAATAACTAATATTCGACTAACTCCTTTGGATCGACTCATTTGATTAAATCCTTCGAATAACAAATTCGAATAACTTACCTTCGAATAACCAATATTCGATTTACTCTAACTCGATTAACTTAATTCTAATCGATTTACTCCATTTCGATTCAACTTAATTCAAATCGATTAACTTAACTCAAATTGATTAACTCCTTTCGAATAACTAAATTCGATTTAACTCTAATTGAATAACTAATATTCAATTAACTCTTACGTGTTTAACTCTATTTGAATAAGTAATTCGAATCACTCTAATGTGTTTAACTCTATTCAAATATCAAATTCGAATATCTCATTTCGAATAACTAAATTCGATTACCTCTTTTAACTTTACTCGAATAACTATTTTCGATTAACACCTTCTTTCGAATAACTATATTCGATTAATTCTTCGACTAACTCCTTTGGATTAACTAACTTCGAATAACTCCTTTGGATTAGCTAACTTCGAATAACTCCTTTGGATTAACTAACTTCGAATAACCCCTTTGGATTAACTAACTTCGAATAACCAATATTCGATAACTATTCTTCGAATAAATAATATTCGGTAACTCTTCTCAAATGAATAACATTTGATTTCTCCACTCGAATAAACTATATTCGATAACTCTTCTCAAATGAATCACATTTGATTTCTCCACTCGAATAAACTATATTCGATTTCTCTTCTCTCGAATACACTATATTCGATAACTCTACTTCGGATAAGTGATATTCGACAACTCTACTCGATTAACTCTACTTGGATAACTCTAACTGATCAACTCTAACTGGTCAACTCTAACTGGTCAACTCTAACTGGTTTAACCTAACTGGTTAACTCGTCTTGATTAACTGAACTAATCCACTTAGTTTAACTTAGCTAATTCACGTTGATTAACTCTAGCCGATTCATTTAGTTTAAATCAACTAATTTACTTCGATTAACCAATTAGTTAACTTAACTAATTCACTTTGATTAACCACTTAGTTTAACTTAACTAATTCACATCGATTAATCCTTTAGTTTAACTTAACTAATTCACATCGATTAATCATTTAGTTTAACTTAACAAATTCACTTTGATTCACCGCTTAGTTTAACTTAACTAATTTACTTTGGTTAACTTAACCAATTACTTTGATTAACTCGATTTGGTTAACCTAACCAATTACTTTGTTTAACCCGACTAACTTGCTTTGGTCAACCTAACCAATTACTTTGTTTAATCCTTTATACTCGATTAACAAATATTTCTCCTTTATACTTGATTAACCAATATTTTCCTTTATACTCAAAATCCCCTTTTCTTTATAATATAAAATCCATCGATTTTATATAAATAAATTATTTTCAAATTATAGTTTGAAAATCTCTTTTCTATATCCTGGTATTTCTTATGGTTTTTAACACATCATCTAACAACGATGAATATCGTCCAACCACACATAATCACAATAGATTATATATATCACATTTATATATCACAATACATAAATTACAGTAAAAATAACTGTTGAGAAATCCAGTTGGATTCCTCCAACCTGTTTCCCTGCATCACAGATGTTAGACAATATAGATAGCATCACTTTCAGTTCCATATGATGTATTCTGTTAAACAGAATCAATATAGAAATTTAACTAACTGACTAGCAGTTCAATCAACCAATCAACACACAGTCAAACAGACAATTTTAACAGTTCTAACAATGCAACATGAAATTATAAACTGTTCAGAGTTAGTGAGATTTACTCACCTTGACGCGTTAACCGTTAAATAACGATTTGCGTCAGTTGATGGGACCAGCGTTTTAATCCATCTAACCTTGTGATGAGCTCCAGTTCGCTCCAAACCAATTCCAGTACAGATCCATCCGTTCGAAATTCGACAATTGTTCGGTCCAACCTTTCAAGGTCCACACCCGCCGTCTTTTCCATGATTTAAACTCCTTGTTTCCGGTAGCGGTTTCAACACTAATTTCGCTTCATTTTCTTTTAGTGTATTTTATTTTCTTCGTTTTCTCCAAACACCTAAAACTTCATAACGATCACACTCTTCTCATGGACTATCACCTTGCCTTGTATTGCCAAGTAAATCAACTCGTGAACTACCATGCTGGTTTAATCCGTTCGTTACTTCACATTGCTGTTTATCATCTTTCCACTCTCCGTTATAACTTTTTGCTTCAAAACGATATGCCTCCCCTCACCAAGACGTTGTTTCATTTTTGTATAGCACGTACAACAATAGTTTTCTTGACACATGCATGGTTTCTGCTTCATCACACCAAACCGAGACCGCCACTACCCTTGACAGCTTAACTGCTCCAACGTTGACTGCCATCATTGAAATTAAACACCTCTCCTTCCATTTCGTTCCAGACATTTTCCCTTCACTCTTGAAAGCTTCAACTCCCAAAAATCCACAAACAAAGCCACGTCCCCTTCATCATTTTCCGCCCTCTCACTAACATACTTCATTAGACTTTAACACAGCACAGCCCTCAAGCATCTCTCTCCTCTCCCATGCAATAACACGTCCGCACCTTGACCCTATGCACCACATTCCCCCTGTCCATTTAGCCTCCGCCTGTACACACTTTCAGCCTCAAGACTCTCTACATGTCCACGTTCGCAACTGATCTCTCTCCCTTCCATTCTTTCTGTCCTCAACTCGCAAGCATTAAAACTCCACGTTCGCACTTTCTGTTTAACGTTCTCATGGCCATTATTCCATCTTTCTTTCCTTGCGTTTAGCTTTAGTTTCCAAGAAAACAATATATGAATATATCTCCTGGTGCGAAGAGAAGAATGGGGAGGGGAAAAATAGTGAGGAGCAAACTGTTATAAACGTTTTCTGCTGCATATATATAGGTGCGCTCGGTTTTCTTCGTTACTAAGTTTATTTTGTGTGGATGCTTTGATTGCTAGGTTGCGTTTCTTTAAAAAAAGTGACGTGTATGTTTTTGAGGACCACAAAGAATCTATGGCCGAGAACAAAGAAGATGTGGTTAGGTTTAGATCACATAATACGTTAGGATATTTTTTTCTTTTTTATTTAGTAAAGCTATGAACTTCGAATTACTCCACTCCGCTTACGTACGGGCAGCTACGGACAGAAATAAATATATCGTTGAAATCAGCGAGGTGTTAGGATTCCAAAAATATAATAATACCGGTAGGTCGACTCATATTGTGAAACCCCAAAATGTTGATTACAGAGTGCAAAATACTCCAACTAAAAAGTTGCTTATTTAATTAATTAAAAATTAACATAAAATTCTAAAAATCAAATTATCACTACTTCCCAACAGAACCTTGTCTAAATTCAAACCCGATATTCAAATATATTGAAAACTCTTTTATAACGTAAATAAAGCGTTGCAAATTATAAAGGAATTCCACAGCGACTTTTCTAAAATTTGATTTGGACATATCTCAAAATCTACACGACGAAATCTCGATTTTTCTCTTCCATATGAAAAATATAGTTCAACAGATCCGTACGTTTCTTGTTTCACAGAAATCCGGCTTAAAACGAATCCTGTACATTCAGTTGAAGTTCGAATCGCCAAATAGCGAACTGCCGTGACGTTTCAGGTTCGTTTTAATTATAATTATAAATTATAAGTTCGAACGTTTTACTTTAAGTTATCGATATCGCCAAATCGATATATAAATCATTAAATAAATTAATTATTCGACAGCTAACAAAACGCGCCATTACAATTTATAAACAGGAATTATTACTGAAGACTATACAATTTTAAAGATGTTAGAGATTTAGAATTCAGAGATATTTCAAGACTCATGAGTATTCAATATTTTAAGAGTTCAAGATAAATATAGTTATAGAGCCTAGATTATGTAAGATTCTGAATAGCACTAGAGGTTCAAATTCAAAATAATTTCAAATTCTGTTTTTCTATTTTTGATTTAAAATTCAGTTTTCAAATTCTATCTTCAATTTTTATCTTCTCTAATTTACTTTCTATTTTAATTTGATTTTAAACTTGAATTTTATAAGTCTATACTTTATAAGTTTTGTATAATTATTCTTTGTGCACTTTATATTTATATAGTTTTAAACTTTATAGTTTTATAAATATGTTTATATAGTTAATATTTACATTTCTATATGACTTTCTGCTTTACAATATTTATTTATTACATTATAGTTTAATTCAAGAATTTCCATAATATATATATATATATGTGTGTGTGTGTGTGTGTGTATATCGAAATACTTTAAAAAATGCTCAAAAATCAATTTTGTACTAAAGGTATGTCGACATACAAATAACATATAACTGTCATTTTTTCAAAATCGAAAGGAAGTGGCCTTTCACTATTTGTGAAGGTTCTAAGATGTTGCAACCTTTCACACATTATAAAAAGGGGCAGATTTCAAATTTTTAATCACATCTTCTCTAACTTCATTCCTTTTCACTACACCATTATTTCTTATCATTTTTATGATTCCTATACCTATACTCCGCCGAATTCAATTCTGTTTTCATTAATCTTCTTCTCTCTACACTCTCTACTCTTTACTCTCCGAGTCAAGTGCTATTGAAGAGTTATAGGTGTTTGTAATTGTTTGGGTTGAGTAAAGTAATCGGTGGTATCTGTTTTAGCCGTGAAATCAAGGACAGGTAATCAATCGTATCCCTCGTAGCCGTGAAATCAAGGAGGTTGGAATTGGTGGAATCCGTTGTAGTCGTGAAATCAAGGAGGTTGTAATTGGATATTGATACAGTAATAAAACTCTGCACAATCCAGCGTTGGGCGGGACTGGAAGTAGGAGCAATTCCAAGCCAGTATAAAATCCAGTGTGTTCTTTCCTTTTCTTCATCTTATTTCTGTTTACTTTTGTGTTTGTGTTTGAATTTGTGTATGTGAGTGTGTTTGTGGTGTTTGATCCATATAGTAGTTTAAATAAGTTTTAGATTTTGTTTAAATTTTCTAAAAATCTATTCACCCCCTCTAGTGTTTGTCTTGCCTTAACAATCCATTCCGCAATCCCTAACATGTGGGAGGAGGATTAGGAGACTGAGGATATTCTACGATGGATGATGATTGTCAAGGATGGTAACCAGCCACGATGACTTACGGAAGACTGTAAAGACAGTTTCAGGATGAACTTGTTGCGAAGAAGGTGTGCAAAGGGATTTTCGATATTCATCGGTCCTTACATACTCGTATAGTGGGGTATTAGTGGAATATGGGATAGTCTAGTATCCTGGATTTTAGGGTAGTCTGGTTCCTGACCAACTAAGGATGAGGATAAATTATTCCTTAACTATGAGTTAGTGATACGAATATCGTATTCTAACGCACTGAGTGAATGGGAGGATAGATGATGGATGATATGATTGATTAATTATTTATCACTTTATGGGGAGTTATGTTATGTGTGTATCACTGTTTCAGATATCTGGACATCCCTAGTATTCTAATGTAGGATACACACAATATGATTATCATAGAGTAGTATATATTTTATATGTGCTAGCGTAAGTATTTTGTATACCGTCCATGCCATATATTATTAAGACTTTTACAATACATTAAGATTTGTTTATTGCTTACATCAGACTACTATCTGGCCAGAGGTTCTTTTGTAGAGGGTCAGTCCACTGTTAGATCACAACTATTTAATGGTAGTAATTATCCATCTTGGGCATATAGAATGAAAATATATTTACAGCCAGTAGACCAGCTACATGGAACAGTACACAAAATGAATTTTTTGAACTGATAACTGCTTTTGCACAATCGGCAAATGAGAAAAAGACTGTTGCACAAAGCAATTCTAAAGCCATGAATATGTTATTTTGTTCATTAGATAGGAATGAGTTTGATAGAATGTCTGTATGTAAAACTGCTTATGAAATTTGGAGAACTTTACAAGTTACTCATGAGGGAACTATTAAAATTAAACAAACTAAAATAGCAATGTTATTTAATTAGTTTGAGTTATTCAAAATGAATGAGAATGAGCCTATTTCAGATATGTATTGCGGATTTCAAGAAATAGTGCATTCATTAATATCACTTGGAAAAACCTATTCTGAAGCAGATCAAGTCATAAAAATGTTGAGTTCATTGAATCCAAAATGGGATCAGAAAACTTTGGCAATTAAAGAAGCCAATGATGTCAATGAAATGAAGATTGAAGAGTTAATCGGAAATCTGATGTCATATGAAGTCCAGTTACATAAAAGAAAAGAAAACAGGTCAACAGAGAAGAAATTTATTGCATTAAAAGCAACAACAAATGATTCAGACTCAAGTAGTAAAGATGATGAAGAAACAGCTCTTATGACAAATCATTGTAGAAGATTTCTGAGATATAAAATGAAAAATTATAACCAAGGAAGTTCAAAAAGTAATGATGGTCGATGTTATAACTTCAACAAACCTGGCCTCATAAAGAAAATATGTCCATATCCAGACAGATCGATTCAACAAATAGACAACAACAATTTGTCGAGAAAGAGAAAGAAAGAATACGCAATAATATTAGATGATTTAGATTCATCATCAAGTGAGTAAGAACCAGAAACCGAAAATATGAATATATGCTTAATAGTAACTGAGAGTTCAGAAAATTTCCAAGAAAAGGATCTAAAAACCGAGTACACCTTAACTAATTTTTAATTTTATTTGGTTGAATGGTTGCTTTGTTTGTTTGTGTGTTTGTGTGTTCGTTAAGATAAGAATTATTTCAGGAAATTGTTAAACCTGAAATATAAATTGATAAGATAAATTTCAATTCATAAAAATTTAACTCTCTTTGAAAATAGATATATATGTCGATATACATACATGTATATGTCGACATATCTGACTAGTAATTTGAAATTAAAATTTTGAATTTCAAAAGTTTAAACTTTCAAACTTTCCTCCATCTTTTCATCAACTCCCAAGGTTTGAAAAAGCGCCATTTCAATTTGAAAACTTGCGCCTGTTCAGTTCATATCCATTCAATTTCTATATATACATCTATTCTCTTTACCTTTCATTCACAACTCAAAACAATATTCTTCATATCTATTCACTTCAAAATTATCAATTCAATGGCTTCCACAAATTTGTCTTAAAAATTGAAGATAACCAAAACCATCAAAGGCTTTCTTCATAATGATAAAGAGGCTATCAAAACCTATGCTAACTACTTAGCAAATGCTAAGGTTAGCATGGGTGCTTTCACCGTCTTTGGAGATTTTCCTTCCTATGAACTTACTTCTCTCTTCGAAAAGAATGAAGTCCAATGTCTAATTGATTCTCGTGACAACGAAGAAGTATGTTATCCCAAACTCGTCAAGATGCTCTATGTGAATCTAAGTCACGGATTTTATCAAGGCAACGAAGAACAAATTTGGAGTAGCGTCAAAGGAATGCAAATTGTCCTTGATGTCGAACTCTTAGGCATTATTCTCAATTGTAGAAGCATGAACTCAGATTTTTCGGATTTTGTTATCGACAAAATCGATTTGCTGACCTATCACAACATATTTCAAGATGATGCTCCAATGGAGTTCAAAAGTCGTTTCTTTCGTCCAAAAACACGAATAGTCAACCTTCTCCTCCAACATACCATCACTCTCCGTTCCGGAAATTTCAACAATCTAACTCTCAAAGTCCAAAAGTCTCTCTTTGCTATCATGGGTGGCTATACTGTCAATTGGGACGAAATGATCTTAAATGAAATTAAGCCCATAGAATTATCATCAAGAGAAAACACTCTCTACTATGGTGTTTACCTCACTCGTATTTTCAAATATTTTGAAGTTGATCTTCATGGAGAAGAGTATGTGCCTAGAAAAGTATTAGACTCTTCAAACATTCATCTCATGCATATTCCTCTCACTTTCAAACCGTATGACACATTCAAAGCCAAACAAGCTCGAATGCAACAAGAACAAGAGCCAATGGAAGTCGAAGAAGAAGAGTCTTCTTTAGAAAGTGTTGAGCATCTGACCAACACTAGACGAATTTTTAAAGAAATGATAGTTAAAAATCAAGTGAAAATCGTCAACAATCAAAAGAAGCTCTACAAGAAACTTTCCAAAGTGTCCAAATTCATGGTCAAGATAGGAAGAAACTTGGAATTTCATCTTCCTCATCATATTCCGCTGAGAATTAGCCTATTTAGTTTTATTTACCTTCATGTATTTGCATTCTAATTTCTTAATTAGTGTGTCTTAATTAGTTGGACGTATTTGCTTTCTAATAAGTAATGAATGGAGTTTTATTTCTGTTTAAAATAATTTTTAAGTCATTATACAATTAATTATAGTTCAAAAGATTCAAAATTTGAAAATTTTCAAAAAAATTTAATGGTTATGTCGACATACATTTATGTATATGTCGACATATAACTGCCAGATTTTCAAAATGTTTTAAATTATAAAATTAAATAACTACTCATGTTCAATCAAAATCCAATGAAATTCATACACTATTTAAGCCTATTTCTTTCATAAAATTTCGTTATTATATTTCTCCTTCTTCCTTATTCATTTCCTCTCAAATCCATGGCAAATCCTATCCATAACATAAGTGAAAATCTTGATGATTCTTTGAATTCGTTCAAGAAAATTCTCTCTATATTACTACGTAATCAGCGCAAACTAGAGTTAATTCGGACGAGAAAGGTGGAATGTCAAGAGAAACATTTTGATGTAATTCGTTGGTCAACCTCTTCTCATTTCAGAAATGAAAACAACAAAGACTCACTCAACAATGAGGAAGAATGGAAGGGCATCAAGAAGAATCCAATCACTGGACGAGATGAATGGGTTGAAGTCCCAAGAAACATTTAATTGATTGGTATGGGTGATTTGATTAATTTGTTTGAATTTGATTTAGATTTTATAACTTAAAACTTGTGTATATATATATATATATATTAAGACATATAGTGTGGTGTGCTTTGATTTGATTCGATTTGGTTTGTATATATAACAACAAACATATGTAATTATAATACTTGGATTGATTTGTACTTAATCATCGTAATGCTAGTAATACTATTATAGGTTTACATAGATTAAGGGGGAGTATTCTACTTTGAATTACTTTGCATTAGTTATAAATTAAGGGGGAGTATCATAATTAGATTAGTTACTTATAGGTTTTATTTAGATAATTATACAAATTAGGGAGAGTAGTATTAGAATTTCTTTTTGATAATGCCAATGGAGGAGAAATTATAAAATATAGACAGGGGGAGTACTTGAAGGATCATCATCAACAGGTATATACAGGTATGATATTTTATAAACTAAGGTTGTCATCATCAAAAAGGGGGAGATTGTTGGAGAATGGAGTTTTGATGACAACAAACTTATTTCAAAATTAATTGATTATAAAATATATACTAATACCTTATCTAGAACATATATATAAATATACATGTGTAGGATTTATATACAGGAATTACTGCTGAAGATTGTATAGTTTTAAAGATGTTAGACATTCATAATTTAGAGATGTTTCAAGACCCACGAGTATTCGAGATTTCAAGACTTAAAGAGTTCAAGATAAATATAGTTTAGAGTTTATATTATGTAAGACTCTGAATAGCACTCCGGGTTCAAATTCAGAATAATTTCAAATTCTGCTTTTCAATTTCTGATTTCAAATTCTGTTTTTAAATTCTACCTTCAATCTTTATATTCTCGATTTTACTTTCTATTTCAATTTGTTTTTAAACTTGAGTTTTATAAGTTTATACTTTATAATTTTTATATATTTATACTTTTTATACTTTATATTTATATAGTTTGTAACTTTATAATTTTGTAAATATGTTTATATAGTATTTACGTTTCTATATGATTTTCTACTTTACAATATTTATTTATAACACTATATTTTAATTCAAGAATTTCCAGAATTATATATATATATATATATATATATGTATGTATGTATGCATCAAAATCTTGAAAAAAATGCTCAAAAATCAATTTTGTGCTAAGGGTATGTTGACATACAAATAACCCCATGTTGACATATAACTGTCATTTTTTCAAAATTGAAAGGAGGTGCCTTTTCACTATTTGTGACCGTTTTGAGATGTTGCAACCTTTCACACATTATAAAAAGGGGCTGATTTCGAAATTTTAATTACTTCTTCTTCTCTAACTTCATTCCTTTTCATTACACCATTCTTTTTTATCATTTTTATGATTTCTGTACCTATACTCTACTGAATTCAATTTTGTTTTCATTAATATTCTTCTCTCTACACTCTCTACTCATTACTCTATGAATCAAGTGCTATTGAAGAGTTATATGGCTGCCTGTAATTATCTGGGTTAAGTAAAATAATCAGTGGTATCCGTTGTAGCCGTGAAACTAAGGACGGGTAATTGGTGGTATCCTTTGTAGCCGTGAAATCAAGGAGGTTGGAATCGGTGGTATCCCTTGAAGCCATGAAATCAAGGAGGTTGTAATTGGATACTGATATAGTAATAAAACTCCGCACAATCGAGCGTTGTGCGGGACTGGACATAGGAGCAATTCCAAAACAGTATAAAATCCGGTGTGTTCTTTCCTTTTCTACATCTTATTTTTGTTTATTTTTGTGTTTGTGTTTGAATCTATGTTTGTGAGTGTGTTTGTAGTGTTTGATCCATATAACAATTCAAATAAGTTTTAGATCTTGTTTAAATTCTCAAAAACACTATTCACCCCCTCTAGTGTTTGTTTTTCCTTAACGATCCATTCTGTAATCCCTAACATATGGGAAGAGGATTAGGAGACTGAGGATATTCTAAGATGCATGATGATTGTCAAGGATGGTACCTAGCCATGATGATTTTGGTAAGATTGTAAAGACAGATTCAAGATGAACTATGTTGCGAAGAAGATGTGCAAAGGGATTTGGTCAGGGTTATCCCGGACTGTGTTTCGGAGTTGTCGACTTGACAAAAGGGGCGGGCACTCTCGATTCGGAGGTAGGAACTCTCTTTAACCCCCACGTTACTTTGATAATTGTGGGGCACTATGTACTTATAGCCTCTACGAGTTGCTTGCAAGTGAATGGGGTCGGTGCATGGCGAACGGAACTCCAGCGCCCGAAGGAAGCGATCAAAAGCTCTCTAAGAGAGAGCTCGCCTCAACCCCCTACTAAATAGGAAGAGGGGTACTTTACTTTCGATATCCATAGTCCCTTACATACACTTATAATGGGATATTATTGGACTATGGGATAGTCTAGTATCCTGGATTTTAGGGTAGTCTAGTTCCTGACCAACTAAGGATGAGGATAAATTATTCCTTGACTATGAGTTAGTGATACGAATGTCGTATTCTAACGTACTGGGTGAGTGAATGAGAGGATAGATGATGGATGATATGTTTTCTTAATTATTTATCACTTTATGAGGAGTTATGTGTGTATCACTGTTTCAGATATCAGGACATCCCTAGTATTCTAATGTAAGATACACACATTATGATTATCATAGAGTAGTATATATTTTATATGTGCTAACATAAGTATTCTGTATACCCTCCATGCCATAAATTATTAAGACTTTTTCAGTAATTTGAGATTTTTTTATTTCTCACATAAGACTATTATCTTGCCCAAGGCTCTTTTATAGAGCGTCAGTCCACTGTTAGACCACTACTGTTTAATGGTAGTAATTATTCATATTGGGCATGTAGAATGAAAATATATTTACAGTTAGTAGAATTAGACAAATGGAACAGTACATAAAAAGAATTTATTGAACCCACAACTGCTTTCGCATAATGGACAAATGAACAAAAGATTTTTGCACAAAGCAATTCTAAAGCCATGAAAATTTTATTTTGTTCATTAGATAGAAATGAGTTTAATAGAGTGTCCATATGTAAAACTGCTTATGAAATTGGATAACTTTACAAGTTACTCATGAAGGAACTAGTAAAGTTAAACAAAATAAAATAGCAATGTTAGTTAATCAGTTTGATTTATTCAAAATGAATGAGAATGAGTCTATTTCAGATATGTATTGCTGATTTCAAGAAATAGTGCATTCATTTACAACACTTGGAAAAATCTATTCTGAAGCAGATCAAGTCAGAAAAATATTGAGTTCATTGAATCCAGAATGGGATCAAAAAACTTTGGCAATTGAAGAAGCCAATGATGTCAATTAAATGAAGATTGAAGAGATAATCAGAAATCTGATGTCATACGAAGTCCAGTTACAGAAAAGAAAACAAGTCAACAGAGAAGAAAACTATTGCATTAAAAGCAACAACAAATGATTCAGACTCAAGTAGCAAAAATGTTGAAGAAACAACTCTTATGACAAATCATTTTAGAAGATTTCTGAGATATAAAAGAAAAATTATAACCAAGGAAGTTCAAAAAGTAATGATGGTCGATGTTATAACTGCAACAAACCTGGCCACATAAAGAAAATGTGTCCATATCCAGACAGATCGGTTCAACAAACAGACAACAACAATTCATCGAGAAAGAGAAAGAAAGAATACACAGCAACATTAGATGATTCAGATACATTATCAAGTGATGAAGAACCAGAAACCGGAAATACAAATATATGCTTTATGGAAATTTAGATTTCAGAAAATTTGGAAGAAAGGGATCTAAAAACTGGGTACGCCTTAATTAATTTTTAATTTTATTTAGTTAAATGATTGCTTTGTTTGTTTGCTTTGATTTGAATATAAAAACTTTAAAATTTATACTTCAAATTTGAATTTTGAATTTTGAAATTCAAAATAATTATAGATAATAAATAACAAATAAGATAATAAAATAAATTGATTGTGTGTTTGTTAGGATTAGAATTATTTCAGAAAATTGTTAAACCTGAAATATAAATTTCAATTCGCAAAAATTTAATTCTCTTTGAAAATAGACATAAATGTATATGTTGACATATCTGACTAGTAATTTGAAATTCAAATTTTGAATTTCAAAGGTTAAAACTTTCAAACTTCCCTACATCTTTTCACCAACAACCAAGGTCTGAAAAGGTGTCATTTCAGTCTGAAAACTTATGCCTATTCAATTCATATCCATTCAATTTCTATATATACATCTATTCTCTTTAGCTTTCATTCATGTAACACCCCACACCCGCTACGGTCACTCACTAAGGGAATGCCATAACATCGGTGGAGTATTTTAAGTGAATATAGAACAGAAAAATTACAACAAGACAGATATAAGTAATACTTGAGAATTTAAAACATCATTTCATTTCAGCGGAAAGTAAAACATGTTTGGTTACACCAAAACCATAAATAAGAGTCAAGTACATAATATCCATCCTGATAAAAACAAAAGTACATAATCCCACTACATAACCTAATAGCCATAATAGAAAAGATAAACTGAGCTTTACATCCTAGGTCCAAGCTCCAAAAGATAGATAAAGCAGTCTGATCAAAGCCCACTAGTGCTAGGCCCACTCTGAAAACCTGAGGGTTGGGAAAAAGATAAAGAAACAACGGGGTCAGACATAAGTCTGAGTGAGTCCTATAACCTTAACAATACAATCATTAAAGTAATTAGGGTATGATATAAACAAGGTACGGTACCTCTGGGGATAATGACTACACTAAGTAGCCAACTAAACACAGGATGTACTAAGATAACCGAAAAGACGCATTTATCCACCCAAGGATAATTACTAGATTGCACCACCCCAGATCTACCCACCCAAGGGTAATTCCTACACTGCACCACACCAGTTCTACCCACCCAAGGGTAATTCCTACTTAAAGGTTGATCCCACTAAGTGTACTTAGTAATTTTACCCAGTAGTTTCTTGTACCCCTAGCTGACTACATAGGTGCCGTCTGCCCCTATCTCCACTAGGTGTACCCACTACTCCCCAAGCGATCGGCTCCCTACCGTAGATACCCGTGCTGGCCCCACAGTGGGGTGTATCACTCCCCAAAGTGGCAACCCGATAATCAATGGTGCACGGCTTATACCTACACGATGCAACAACGTCTTACCTACCAGCCCGGGTCCACACACGCATATGAAACCCGTTGGACTCGCGTTGCCACCGCTACCCCGTTTTGGCCTCTTATAGTCAAGCCCAATATGCGTGTCCCGTCCTCGACTTGGGTCGAGCCCACAAAGATACGTTTGGGATATTGGTTGAAATGGGCCCCCACAAGCTACTACTTAAGCTTGCCCTTTTATCTAGTGCGTCCCACTTAACCCCTTTTATAATCATGCCCACTTACATGTTAAGGTTTGATTAAGTCATCTAATCATATTTCAATTGCCACTTAAGGCCCCCACAAGCTACTACTTAAGCTTGTCATTTAATTATATTTCAATTGCCACTTAAGGCCCCCACAAGCTACTACTTAAGCTTGTCATTATATTTCAATTGCCACTTAAGGCCCCCACAAGCTACTACTTAAGCTTGTCATTTAATTATATTTCAATTGCCACTTAAGGCACCCACTAGATTTCCGCATGCCACCCAAGACACTTACTTGATTCCCACATGCCACCCAAGGCACTTACTTAATTCCCACATGCCACCCAAGGCACTTACTTAACCCTTTAATCATGTTTAATTACATGTTCCACTTTGGTTAAGTATTCTAATCGTATTTTCTATTGCCACCCAAGGCAACCCACTAGTTTCCTCATGCCACCCAAGGCACCCCCACTAGTTACTACATGCCACCCAAGGCACCCACTTAACCCCTCATGCCCCTCTACATGCTAATTTGGTTAAGTGTTTCTTAATTAATTAAGATCATAACCTTTGTAAAGACCTCTCACATTAGACTGTCTTTTATGGCAGCTGGATATGCCGGTTGGTTCCGGGCAGCCTTACACCATAACAGAGTCTAACCTCGTGTCTTTACACTTGTCACGTATTTAGTTTATGACTAAGACCTCTCACATTGGGCCAATCATTTGTAGCCGCTGGATTTGCCGGTCGGTTCCGGGCAGTCTTATGCTACAAAAGGGTCCAACCTCGTGTCTTTGTAGATTAATTACACCTAATTAATCACCCCCACAATTTGTATTAATTATCCCTAATTAATTACAAATATTTAAGAATATGGGTAGACCTAACTCAATAGGTAAATTCCCAATTCCATAATATGTGTAGACCTAACTTAATAGGTAAATTCCCAATTATGTCCATCCACTTTATGGTATGTTTAATCATACCCACTTCACACAATTTTATGTGTTCATTAATTTTTACCCCATCGTCCCCACGTAAATACGTTAACATGAAATAATTCAAAAAAGAAGATTCATCATACACACAATGGGTTCAACTTAGCATATCATTAGCATTATCATGGGTTTAAAAGGTGTCAACTTGTATATATGACCATAAACCCAACTTGCATAAATAACCAACCCAAACTTGCATGAATCACATATGTCATAAAGATGGTAACTTGCTTAAATGTTCATGTCATAGACCTATCATAAAGGTGTCAACTTGCATACATGTCATAGGTCTAAAAGGGATGAACTTGCACATGTACTTATGTCATACATAAAGGCAAACTTGCATATGAACTTGCATCATAACTTGTATATGAACTTGCATCATAACTTGCATATGAACTTGCATCATAACTTGCATATGAACTTGCATCATAACTTGCATATGAACTTGCATAACATGCCATGCTTAGAGGCAAAATTGCATATATTATGCATATCATAAAAAGAGACAAACTTGCATATGAACTTGCATCATAACTTTTATATGAACTTGCATCATAACTTGCATATGAACTTGCATCATAACTTGCATAAAACCAAACACTTAGCATGCATACAACCAAATACTTAGCATGCATAAAACCAAATACTTAGCATGCATAAAACCAAATACATAACTTGCATAACATGTTACATATAAACTAGCATATAATCTCACATATAGCTTGCATAACATGTTACATATGAATCAATGTTCAACATAGTGTTTTGCATCATAAAACATAGCATTAGACTTGCATATAGCATAAAACTTGCAAAACACACAACATACACTATACTAAACTTGCATAAACACATTGATTCCACAAACATAGCCATATCTTATCATATCCTATCATAATCAATTTAATAATTGATTGTTAAGTCTATAGAAACTCACCACTAAACTCCAATAAGCAAACCCTTGCCACAAATCACCCAAAAACTCTAGCCTTGAACATAAAGCTTGCAACTTGATGATGAATGCAAGCTAATGACCACTCATACAACTTAAAAATGCTTGTATGAACATGAAAGCCTTCATAGAAATAGTTGAGAAAGAGGATGGAGGCTAGGGTTTTGAGTGGAGGCATTATCATAGAAAATTTTGGCATAGTTTAGTTAGAGGATAGGATTAGGATCATTTAGGGCTAGCTTAGGGTCTTATTTATAGGATTAGGTTGTGTCTTAGACCCTTAGATTAACCCTAGGTTAGTTTAGGTCCGTCAGATTTCATCCCAAGCCCTCCAACCCAGCCCAAAACTCAACCAGGTGCACCCAGACCAAAATCAGCCGACAGGGCAAGTCGACAGCCCTGTCGACTGCCAAGCCGACAGGCATGTCGACAGGCAAGTCGACAGCCCTGTCGACAGCCAAGTCGACTTGGCTGGGCGGGAGTTTTCCCGCCTGGCCCCCATTTCTGCTTGTTTTGAAATTCAAATTTCCCGAAAACTTCTTTGGGCCTTAACCGGGTCATACGGACTCCGATTTACAAAATTTTGGACTCTATTTCGCGTATTTTTCCGAGACGAACGCAATGGCACAGCCCGTTTCCCCCAATTCTCACTTCTGAGATTATTTATTCTATAATTAGTGAATATTAGTATTAACTGAAATTCGGGGTGTTACATTCTCCCCTCCTTAAAGGATTTCGTCCCCGAAATCTCTAAGCTAAGGAGAATGCATATCCTACCATCCAAACAACCATCTACTCAATCCATCAAACACGAGCATCCATTGTCCTTAAAACAATTTCTAATGATGTATGAGTATATGCAAAAAGTGTGTGTATATGTTCCCTATCTAATGTATGAACATATGCAAACCATGATAGTGCCATGCATCCAATATGTATGCGAAAGAACCCTATCGACACATACTATATCTACATGAGTGCACAATCATTCACCAAAATGCATCATCCATATGATAACACAATCATTATGCATCCATAAATATAGCTACCTACACACAATTATATGCAATATGCAATATGAAGTGACTGAGCCGATCTAGTGTCTAGAGTGTGTGTATATGTATCCACGAGCAACCACTAGCAAACACTTGCATCCACATGCATCCATCAATCATAACATGTCTCAAACACATGTTTCAACCATAGGTTTACCCTATCTAAAGGTCAAAGCTACTAATGAGAGGACATACTACAGATAAGATAAGCACTAGACAAACGATAAAAGAGACGTTTAAAGGACATACCCTCAAAAAGGAATGGGTATAACGAACGCATCTTCGCTTCTGTCTCCCAAGTAGCATTGCTCTCACCTTCTCCCCTTTTCAATCTGACTAGTCGAACCTCTCTGTTTCTCAACTTCCTAATCTCTGACCCAAGGATGCGGGTAGGAGCTCGTCGAATAATCACATCACGCTCTACCTTTACTTCTTTAAGCAAGCTCGGCTCTACCGCCTCCGCGGTCTCATGTAGGCACTTCCTCAAATGTGACACATGAAATACGTCATGTTTCCTATGCAACCGAACTATTTCTCGAATATAAACTGAAGCTAGACATGGAACAGTCCTCTTGCTCTTCACGGGTATGAAATGGGCACTCTTAGTAAGTCTATCTACCAACAACCCAAATTCCCGTATTACCTTTCCTCGATCTCGGTAATCCATCGAGACACTATCCCACTTCCATAGCGGAACCTCCAATGGGTGAAGCAACCCACCGGGTTTCTTCTGCTCCGCTTTCATTTGCTAGCACACCAATCATCTAGCGACATACTCGGCCACATCTTTCTTCATACCGGCCCAAAAGAAAACTCGCTTCATGTCTTGGTACATCTTGTCCCTATCGGGATGAATGGTCATCTTCGACCGATGTGCATCATCAAGTATAGCCTTCCTCAAACCCTCGCCTTGCGGTACACAAAGTCTACCGTCTCTACGCAACCACCCCTTACCATCTAGGGTGTACCCACTCAAATGGCTGGACGACTCCCCCTCCTCATGAGCTTCTCTACTAACTCAACCAACCGTGGGTCGTCCCGCTGTGCTCCGCCAATACGCCCCAAAAGAGTAGGCCTAACCTCCAAGGAGGCTAGCAAACCGGGTACAAAGTCAACGGAAGGTCTAAAGTCAAACATAGAAATAAACTCTAAGCTTTGCTAATCCACGAACAATGGACTCAAAGACAACCTTTTTCTGCTTAAGGCGTCTGCCACCACGTTACCCTTGCCAGGGGTATACGCTATCTCAAACTTATAGGATGCTAAGAATTCCATCCACCTTTGTTGTCTTAAGACAATGCGCTCAAAGAGTCTCCAACACTTCCCTAAGATGTAGGGCATGCTTTTCTCCACTTCTAGAGAAAATCAGGATATTCTCCCATGCAAAATCGTCACAACTATCCATCTCTCACGCAGACCACCCTGGTCGAACTCGACATCCCCCAAATGCAAGCCCCAAAGGCCTAAACCAATATCAGACAAACATCCATGGGATACCTCCTTCGAATTCAGACGACCTACGTGAGATGATACTAGTAAAAACGGCTAAATAATTAAGCCCTTGTCCAACTCTGGATGTCCTCGCCAGTCTCGCTCCAAAACCACCGTTTATCCCATAACTGGCTTTGCTCAACCTATTGAGCACATACGAAAACTTATTTCGCTCCTAGAAAAGACCAAGATGTCATTTACAAAGACCATCACGAACTTATTTAGGTACTCCCTGAACACCCTTCTCATCAAATCAATAAAGTATGCGGGGGCGTTCGTCAAACCAAATGGCATCACCAGCCACTCATAAAAACCATCCGGAGTCCTAAAGGCAGTCTTCTCTATACTATCCTCAGCCACTCTCAACTGACGAAACCCCGTGGCTAAGTCCAACTGCGAAAATACTGAGGCGCCAACTAACTGATCAAAGAGATCATCAATCCTCGGCAATGGGTGTCTATTCTTCTTTGTGAGTTTATTTAGTTCTCTTTAGCCTACACAAAGTCTGAGGGACCCATCCGCCTCTGTGGCAAAGACTACTGGAGCACCCCACTCCGATATACTTCGTCTTATGAACCCCTTCTCAAGCAAATCGCCTACTTGCTTATGGAGTTCCCTCCTCTCACGAGGAGCCATGTGGCACACTGGCCAAGATACTGGCTTGGCATTGTCTATCAGATATATCCGGAAGTCAATATCCCGCTCCGGAGGTAAGCCCTTCACCTCCTCAAACACATCCGAGTATTCCCGGACCACTCTAACAGATCACAAACTCTCGACCGACTTGTCAAGCGATTCTAGATAACTTAGCATAACAGATTCCATGGGATTACAAGAGACCTCGAGAGTGTTACCCAAGCGGGTCATAAACCTAACAACTCTCCCTTCAAAATCAAGAACGGCACCCCTACTGGATAACCAGTCCATGCCCAAAACTAACCCATAGCCCGTGAAGCCCAAAAAGCATCACATCTAAACTCAATGCTAAGTATAGCAACTTTCAAACCCAAACACATCATGGAGCCCCAATTGGGTTTGAAACAACTAAGGGATCATCTACTAACTGGTGTCTAAGTGCAGTGACTCAACTAACAATGATGAGATAAACGAACTCGATGCGTCAGAATCAAATAGAGTTCGAATCGGATAATAAAGAAATCCAAATTCCAACCTAGACGGTCCTATCCCCATCTGGTACCCTAGTCGTGAGGGAATACAACTACCCTCCAGGAGATTCCGTACCTTGCCCTTGCCTCTTTGGACAATCCTAATAAGGTGTCCTATTCCTCCCAAAAGGATAACTACTCGCCTTCTTCATCCCATTCTCCACTCGTAACCTCCCACCAATGAGGTTTCATCCTTCATTAACCAAACAACTATTTGAGCCTTCCTCCCATCGTCTATCCAATAGATACCTACCAGTCCTCCTCCTTCTTGAACCAACTTCTAATCTGACTATCGTGTAAGTCCCTTGAAGTGGTCTTCCATTCTTATCTATCTTAGAAAGATCACCTATACATGGAGGGGAAGCCCAAAACGAGAGAGGAAGAGATTCAAAACGGAGAATTCGAAAGATAAAGATATGGCTATCGGGGATTATGCTTTTCTTTCAAAAACTTTTCTCTTAAAAGACATGTTTTTGAAAATACTCATTTCAAAAATATTCTTAGAAAATAGTTTTTCTAAAAAATTTATCTGTTCTGGTAAACTTAAGCTCTGATACCACGTGTAACACCCCACACCCGCTACGGTCACTCACTAAGGGAATGCCATAACATCGGTGGAGTATTTTATGTGAATATAGAACAGAAAAATTACAACAAGACAGATATAAGTAATACTTGAGAATTTAAAACATCATTTCATTTCAGCGGAAAGTAAAACATGTTTGGTTACACCAAAACCATAAATAAGAGTCAAGTACATAATATCCATCCTGATAAAAACAAAAGTACATAATCCCACTACATAACCTAATAGCCATAATAGAAAAGATAAACTGAGCTTTACATCCAAGGTCCAAGCTCCAAAAGATAGATAAATCAGTCTGATCAAAGCCCACTAGTGCTAGGCCCACTCTGAAAACCTGAGGGTTGGGAAAAAGATAAAGAAACAACGGGGTCAGACATAAGTCTGAGTGAGTCCTATAACCTTAACAATACAATCATTAAAGTAATTAGGATATGATATAAACAAGGTACAGTACCTCTGGGGATAATGACTACACTAAGTAGCCAACTAAACACAGGATGTACTAAGATAACCGAAAAGACGCATTTATCCACCCAAGGATAATTACTAGATTGCACCACCCCAGATCTACCCACCCAAGGGTAATTCCTACACTGCACCACACCAGTTCTACCCACCCAAGGGTAATTCCTACTTAAAGGTTGATCCCACTAAGTGTACTTAGTAATTTTACCCAGTAGTTTCTTGTACCCCTAGCTGACTACATAGGTGCCGTCTGCCCCTATCTCCACTAGGTGTACCCACTACTCCCCAAGCGATCGGCTCCCTACCGTAGATACTCGTGCTGGCCCCACAGTGGGGTGTATCACTCCCCAAAGTGGCAACCCGATAATCAATGGTGCACGGCTTATACCTACACGATGCAACAACGTCTTACCTACCAGCCCGGGTCCACACACGCATATGAAACCCGTTGGACTCGCGTTGCCACCGCTACCCCGTTTTGGCCTCTTATAGTCAAGCCCAATATGCGTGACCCGTCCTCGACTTGGTTCGAGCCCACAAAGATACGTTTGGGATATTGGTTGAAATGGGCCCCCACAAGCTACTACTTAAGCTTGCCCTTTTATCTAGTGCGTCCCACTTAACCCCTTTTATAATCATGCCCACTTACATGTTAAGGTTTGGTTAAGTCATCTAATCATATTTCAATTGCCACTTAAGGCCCCCACAAGCTACTACTTAAGCTTGTCATTTAATTATATTTCAATTGCCACTTAAGGCCCCCACAAGCTACTACTTAAGCTTGTCATTATATTTCAATTGCCACTTAAGGCCCCCACAAGCTACTACTTAAGCTTGTCATTTAATTATATTTCAATTGCCACTTAAGGCACCCACTAGATTTCCGCATGCCACCCAAGGCACTTACTTGATTCCCACATGCCACCCAAGGCACTTACTTAATTCCCACATGCCACCCAAGGCACTTACTTAACCCTTTAATCATGTTTAATTACATGTTCCACTTTGGTTAAGTATTCTAATCGTATTTTCTATTGCCACCCAAGGCAACCCACTAGTTTCCTCATGCCACCCAAGGCACCCCCACTAGTTACTACATGCCACCCAAGGCACCCACTTAACCCCTCATGCCCCTCTACATGCTAATTTGGTTAAGTGTTTCTTAATTAATTAAGATCGTAACCTTTGTAAAGACCTCTCACATTAGACTGTCTTTTATGGCAGCTGGATATGCCGGTTGGTTCCGGGCAGCCTTACACCATAACAGAATCTAACCTCGTGTCTTTACACTTGTCACGTATTTAGTTTATGACTAAGACCTCTCACATTGGGCCAATCATTTGTAGCCGCTGGATTTGCCGGTCGGTTCCGGGCAGTCTTATGCTACAAAAGGGTCCAACCTCGTGTCTTAGTAGATTAATTACACCTTATTAATCACCCCCACAATTTGTACTAATTATCCCTAATTAATTACAAATATTTAAGAATATGGGTAGACCTAACTCAATAGGTAAATTCCCAATTCCATAATATGGGTAGACCTAACTTAATAGGTAAATTCCCAATTATGTCCATCCACTTTATGGTATGTTTAATCATACCCACTTCACACAATTTTATGTGTTCATTAATTTTTACCCCATCGTCCCCACGTAAATACGTTAACATGAAATACTTCAAAAAAGAAGATTCATCATACACACAATGGGTTCAACTTAGCATATCATTAGCATTATCATGGGTTTAAAAGGTGTCAACTTGTATATATGACCATAAACCCAACTTGCATAAATAACCAACCCAAACTTGCATGAATCACATATGTCATAAAGATGGTAACTTGCTTAAATGTTCATGTCATAGACCTATCATAAAGGTGTCAACTTGCATACATGTCATTGGTCTAAAAGGGATGAACTTGCACATGTACTTATGTCATACATAGAGGCAAACTTGCATATGAACTTGCATCATAACTTGTATATGAACTTGCATCATAACTTGCATATGAACTTGCATCATAACTTGCATATGAACTTGCATCATAACTTGCATATGAACTTGCATAACATGCCATACTTAGAGGCAAACTTGCATATATTATGCATATCATAAAAAGAGACAAACTTGCATATGAACTTGCATCATAACTTTCATATGAACTTGCATCATAACTTGCATATGAACTTGCATCATAACTTGCATAAAACCAAACACTTAGCATGCATACAACCAAATACTTAGCATGCATAAAACCAAATACTTAGCATGCATAAAACCAAATACATAACTTGCATAACATGTTACATATAAACTTGCATATAATCTCACACATAGCTTGCATAACATGTTACATATGAATCAATGTTCAACATAGTGTTTTGCATCATAAAACATAGCATTAGACTTGCATATAGCATAAAACTTGCAAACACACAACATACACTATACTAAACTTGCATAAACACATTGACTCCACAAACATAGCCATATCTTATCATATCCTATCATAATCAATTTAACAATTGATTGTTAAGTCTATAGAAACTCACCACTAAACTCCAATAAGCAAACCCTTGCCACAAATCACCCAAAAACTCCAGCCTTGAACATAAAGCTTGCAACTTGATGATGAATGCAAGCTAATGACCACTCATACAACTTAAAAATGCTTGTATGAACATGAAAGCCTTCATAGAAATAGTTGAGAAAGAGGATGGAGGCTAGGGTTTTGAGTGGAGGCATTATCATAGAAAATTTTGGCATAGTTTAGTTAGAGGATAGGATTAGGATCATTTAGGGCTAGCTTAGGGTCTTATTTATAGGATTAGATTGTGTTTTAGACCCTTAGATTAACCCTAGGTTAGTTTAGGTCCGTCAGATTTCATCCCAAGCCCTCCAACCCAGCCCAAAACTCAACCAGGTGCACCCAGACCAAAATCAGCCGACAGGGCAAGTCGACAGCCCTGTCGACTGCCAAGTCGACAGGCATGTCGACAGGCAAGTCGACAGCCCTGTCGACAACCAAGTCGACTTGGCTGGGCGGGAGTTTTCCCGCCTGGCCCCCATTTCTGCCTGTTTTGAAATTCAAATTTCCCGAAAACTTCTTTGGGCCTTAACCGGGTCATACGGACTCCGATTTACAAAATTTCGGACTCTATTTCGCGTATTTTTCCGAGACGAACGCAATGGCACAGCCCGTTTCCCCCAATTCTCAGTTCTGAGATTATTTATTCTGTAATTAGTGAATATTAGTATTAACTGAAATTCGGGGTGTTACAATTCACAACTCAAAACAATATTCTTCAAATCTATTCTTTTCAAAATTATCAATTCAATGGCTTCCTCAAGTTCTTCTCAAAAATTGAAGATAACCAAAACCATCAAATGCTATTTTCATAATGACAAAGAGGCTATCAAAACCTATGCTAACTACTTAGCAAATGTTAAGGTTAGCATGGGTGCTTTCGCCGTCTTTGGAGATTTTCCTTCCTACGAACTTACTTCTCTCTTCGAAAAGAACAACATCCTAAGTCTAATTAATTCTTGTGACAACGACAAAGTATTCTATCCCAAACTCGACAATATGCTCTATGCGAATCTCAGTCGCGGATTTTACGAAGGCAACGAAGAACAAATTTGGAGTAGCGTCAAAGGCACGCAAATTTTCCTCGATGCTGAACTCATACGCACTATTCTAAATTATCGAAGCACGGGCTCGGATTTTTCGGATTTTGTTATCGACAAAACCGATTTGGAGACATATCACGACATATTCGAAGACGATGCTTCAATGGAGTTCAAAAATCGCTTCTTTCGTCCAAAAACAAGAATTGTCAACCTTCTCCTCCAACATACCATCACTCCCCGTTCCCGAAATATCAACTATCCAACTCTCAAAGTCCAAAAGTCTCCCTTTGCAATTATGGGTGGCTATACTATCAATTGGGCCGAAATGATCTTAAATGAAATTAAGCCCATTGAATTATGGTCTAGAGAAAACACTCTCTACAATGGTGTTTATCTTACTTGTATTTTCAAATTTTGTGAATTTGACCTTCATGGAGATGAGTATGTGTCCAGAAAAGTGTTTGACTCCTCAAACATTCATCTTTTGCAAAGTCCTCTCACTTTCAAACCGTATGAGACATTCGAAGCCAAACAAGCTCGAATGCAACAAGAACAAGAGCCAATGGAAGTTGAAGAAGTAGAAGAGGCTTCTTTAGAAAGTGTTGAATGTCTGACCAACACTAGACGCATTTTCAAAGAAACGATTGTTCAAAATCAAGTGAAAATCGCCAACAATCAAAAGAAGCTCAACAAGAAACTTTCCAAAGTATCCAAATTCATTGTCAAGATAGGAAGAAAGCTCAGAATTTCATCTTCCTCATCATCTTCCGCTGAGAACTAGCCTATTTAGTTTTATTTATCTTCATTTATTTGCTTATATTTCCTTGTATTTGCTTTCGAATCTCGTATTTAGTGTGTCTTAATTAATTGGATGTATTTTCTTTCTATCAAGCAATGAATGAGTTCTATTTTTGTTTAAAATTATTTTTAAGTCACTGTACATTTAATTATAGTTCAAAAGATTCAAAATTTTCAAGAAAAATTAATAGTTATGTTGACATACATTTATGTATATGTCGACATATAACTGCCAGATTTTCAAAATATTTCAAATTATAAAATTAAATAATTACTCACATTCATTCAAAATCCAACGAATTTCGGGCCCTATTTAAGCTTAATTCTTCCAGAAAATTTCATTATTCTATTTCTCCTTCTTCCTTATTCATTTGGTCTCAAATTCATGGCAAATCCTATCCATAACATAAGCGAAAATCTTGATGATTCTTTGAATTCTTTCAAGAAAATTCTCTCTATAGTACTACGTAATCAACGCAAACTGGAGTTAATTCAGATGAGAATGGTGGAGTATCAAGAGAAACATTTTGACGTAATCTCTTCTCATTTCAGAAATGAAAACAACAAAGACTCATTCAACAATGAAAAAGAATGGAAGGACATCAAGAAGAACCCAATCACTGGATGAGATGAATGGGTTGAAGTCCTAAGAAACATTTAATTGATTGGTATGGTTGATTTAATTAATTTGTTTGAATTTGATTTGGATTTTATAACTTAAAACTTGTATATATTAAGACATATAGTGTGGCGTGCTTTGATTTGATTTGGTTTGTATATATAACAACAAACATATGTAATTATAATACTTGGATTGGTTTGTTTTTAATCATCATAATGCTAGTAATACTATTATAGGTTTACATAGATTAAGGGGGAGTATTCTACTTTGAATTACTTTGCATTAGTTATAAATTAAGGGGGAGTATCATAATTGGATTAGTTACTTATAGGTTTTATTTAGATAATTATACAAATTAGGGGATTAGTTTTAGAATTCCTTTTTGATAATGCTAAAGGGGAGAGAAATTATACAATATAGATAGGAGGAGTACTTGAAGGATCATCATCAAAGGTATATACAGGTATGATATTTTATAAACTAAGGTTGTCATCATCAAAAAGGGGGAGATTGTTGGTGAATGGAGTTTTGATGACAACAACCTTATTTCAATATTAATTAATTATAAATTATATACTAACATCTTTATCTAGAATATACATACATAAATATACCTGTGCAGGATTTATATACAGGAATTATTACTAAAGACTATACAATTTTAAAGATGTTAATAATTCAGAATTCAGAGATGTTTCAAGACTCACGAGTATCCAAGATTTCAAGAGTTCAAGAGCTCAAGCTAAGTGTAGTTATAGAGTCTAGATTATGTAAGACTCTGAATAGCATTCCAGGATTAAATTCAAAATAATTTCAAATTCTGTTTTTCAATTTCCGATTTCAAATTCTGTTTAAAGATTCTATCTTCAATCTTTATCTTCTCTATTTTACTTTTTTTTTCTAGTTTGATTTTAAACTTGAGCTTTATAAGTCTATACTTCTTAAGTTTTATATATTTTCACTTTATATATTTATAGTTTTAAACTTTATAATTTTAAAATATGTTTATATAGTTTATATTTACATGTCTATATGATGTTCTAGTTTACAATATTTATTTATAGCACTATATTTTAATTCAAGAATTTCCAGAATTATATATATATATATATATATATATATACACATATATATATATACACACACACACATCAAAACACTTGAAAAAATGCTCAAAAATCAATTTTGTACTAAGGGTATGTTGACATACAAATAACCCCATGTCGACATATAACTGTCATTTTTTCAAAGTTGAAAGGAAGTGTCTTTTCACTATTTGTGACGGTTGCAACCTTTCACACATTATAAAAAGAGGCTGATTTTGAATTTTTAATTACTTCTTCTCTAACTTCATTCCTTTTCATTACACCATTATTTCTTATCATTTTTATGATTCCTACACCTACTCTGCCGAATTCAATTCTGTTTTCATTAATTTCTTCTCTCTATACTCTCTACTCATTACTCTTTGAATCAAGTGATATTGAAGAATTATAAAGCTATTTGTAATTGTTTGGGTTGAGTAAATTATTCGGTGGTATCTGCTGTAGCCATGAAATCAAGAATGGGTAATCGGTGGTATCCCTTGTAGCCGTGAAATCAAGGTGTTTGGATTCGGTGGTATCCCATGTAGCCATGAAATCAAGGAGGTTGTAATTGGATATTGATATAGTAATAAAACTCAACACAATCCAGTGTTGTGCGGGACTGGACGTAGGAGCAATTCCGAACCAGTATAAAATCTGGTGTATTCTTTCCTTTTCTGCATCTTATTTCTGTTTATTTTTGTGTTTATATTTGAATCTGTGTCTGTGAGTGTGTTTGATCCATATAGTAGTTCAAATAAGTTTTGGATTTTGTTTAAAATTTCAAAAACACTATTCATCGCCCCTCTAGTGTTTGTTTTGCCTTGACGATCCATTCCGCAATCCCTAACATGTGGGAGGAGGATTAGGGGACTGAGGATATTCTACAATGGATGATGATTTTCAAGGATGGTACCCAGCTATGATGACTTTGGGAAGATTGTAAAGACAGTTTCAAGATTAACTATGTTGCAAAGAAGGTGTGCAAAGGGATTTTTGATATTTATTGGTCCTTATATACTCGTATAGTAGGATATTAGTGGACTATGGGATAGTCTAGTATCCTGGATTTTAGGGTAGTCTAGTTCCTGACCAACTAAGGATGAGGACAAATTATTCCTTGACTATGATTTAGTGATACGAATGTCATATTCTAACACACTGAGTGAGTGAATGAGAGGATAGATGATGGATGATATGTTTGCTTAATTATTTATCACTTTATGAGGAGTTATGTTATGTGTGTATCACTGTTTCAGATATTTGGACATCCCTAGTATTCTAATGTAGTATACACACATTATGATTATCATAGAGTAGTATATATTTTATACTGCTAACATAAGTATTCTGCATACCGTCCTTGCCATATATTATTAAGACTTTTACAGTACTTTGAGATTTGTTTATTGCTCACATCAGACTATTATATAGCGAAAGTTTTATCTCCCTCTTATTACCTTGGGTGCTCATTGACGATGCTGATGAGTAGACCAGGTAATAGGTAAGGGTATTACTTTGAGCTATGTCGGTGCATCAACATGAGCTGACGTACATCATACTTATGTTTGTACTGCTACTGTTATTCCGCCATATGGTACTGTATAGCCTTGACAATGCTATGTATTCTTCTTAGACTTGGTTTATCAGTAGAATTTGGTTTTTTGTATAAACTCTATTGCACTTCTGTATAATTGTAGGAGCTTGCATACAAAATTATGTGGTCTACATAATTATTACTACCTCACATATTTTATATCTATGTTCTTTATTATTATACATTATTTGATGCGCTTTGATATATACAACCTGTGTTTTGATTCTATATGATTGTATTTCATGTTAATTTCTTCCTTTCTGTTCTCTTCAACATATTCTTTTCTTTCACATTTTTCTTCTTTTTTCTTATATCTTTCTCTTGGTGATCGCCTTACAACGATCGAGTTTTTATAGATCACGTAATTGGGTCATATGAGCACTGGTGGTATATGGCGATGTCACACATAAGTTATATCGGGTTAGGACAATTCGACATTCCACTTAAGCAATCTCCCTTAAGCTTTAAGTCATTGCAAGACATGTTGCAATGGTTCGTCAGTAAAAACTTTAACTGTGTATGCTTGGAAGTAACGGCAGGGCTTTTTGGAGGCAGTAATGAGGGAGTAAGCCAACATCTCAATCTTTAGGTAGTTACGCTTCTAGATCTTTGGGTAGCTCCATTCTGCACCTAGTGTATTTTAACTCACATAGTAAAAAAATTCCCGATGTGTCGATCGTCATGCACGATCATAGAACAAATGGCATCCAATGACACAACCAAGCAAATAGATAAGTCTTCATAATCCATTGACTTTGATAAGATAAAGGCCTCTCTAGACAGTCTATCAATTTTTGGAAATCTTTTGTGCTGACTGGAGTCCAAGCAAAGTTGTGCTTCTCTATCTTAATCAGGTCGAAGAAAGGGAAGCATTCATTGATCGCTCTGGATATGAAATGACTAAGGGTAGCTACATGTAATGACCCGACTTTTTGCTCAATTTTCGCCGATAATTAAACCAACTTAAACCGTTCATAAAGACGGATTGTTAGGGGTACTTACACATTTGCATAAAATAAGAAGAACTTCTCTATTATCATTACAATAATATTACATCAGAATTACCAGAGAAATATCAGAGTACATCGATTATGCAACGGAAAAGATATTAAACTCAACGGAAGAATATGCATGCTCTAGGATATAATAGCTCCATCTAAACCAACATCCTGCTCTAACCAACTCCAAGACTAAATCTGCGAACCAAACTACTAAGCTTCCCATGTAAAAATTATGGGCGCTTAGAGTTTAGTTGTGGGAATAATAAACTCCAGGTCAGTCATGGGACTGGTGTGAGAACTCAAAACATTTGTTTTTAGGTTTTATTTTAAAGTTAGGTAATTCACCGGACTACGCCTCTAATGCGGAACGGGTTTACTCCATGTGAATACCAGTGCATAGAAATTCGCAGCGACTTTTTGAAAAACGAAACTAACATAAGGTCTCGCGGCGCACACACACAATGCAAACGCACACATGGGTGTGGTTTCTCCTTATGCAGTCAAAAATGCTTGATACGTGAAAATCCTCTTTCAATACTATAATATAATGCGAAAACAATTTCGATAGTAAATGTATCAATCCTAGCCAGCATAGGTACCATATACTATACTGACATATGGTATACAATCAAAATCGTACGGACTCGTAGCGGAGATTGGATTTCCAACAATGACCAGGCAAAGGAACTTCCTTCCGAACTTAATTTTGAACACCTCTAGAGGGATGCCCGAGGATCAACAGTGATGCTCCTCATGCCAACACAAGGCCGGGTTACCCCTTAATTGGGTAACTTAGAGTACGCCTGAATATGTCATCTCCCAGTCATTACCGACCTTTCCGAGCGCACACCAACAACAACCACAAAAGTAGATGCTTTTACCATATAGGTTAATACCTGGGTTCCATACCATAGTACACCTTTTATCTAGAAGAAGACAACTCCCAATAACCCTGCTGCATTTCTTCATATTTTGGTCATTTACCAGGGTGTGAGGCTTGTCGAGGTCCCGATATACACAAAGCTTCACTTAAATAAGCCATGCTTTGATCATCCAAAGCTCACCACATAACTTAAGTATGCCACATTGTCCATTCACAATGCATCACTGATTTCTATCGATATATAACCTCTAAGATCATACGTCTTAGAGAAGGGTGTTAAGCAAGAGAATATATTCTTTGTCACCAAACAGATATATATTTAACAGAGATAAGTGCTATGCAGTTATTACAATGTCTGACACACAATACATAAATGTCCGTTCTGGGTCTGAACGAAACAACAATCCAAAATTCCTTCACATACGTTTGGGCTTCTTGCCACTTAGCTGGTATAAAATTCACCTGCAAATGGGAGCTACTCATTTGAGACATTCAGCAAGTCATCCTTACGATATGAAGGGTCCCGGTCTTCAATTGCTCCACAACGTCGTATTATTACTTGGAATGGTTTTCGGACATACATCTGATCCCAGTCTTCCCAAATAATAAGCGTAATTTTTAAAACACAATTACGGAACATGCAGGCTTTCAACCAAATCTCCTTCCGTCTTATCTTTTGTTAAATTAAATTTCTTTAAACCCATTCTCAAATTATCTTTAACAAAATCCATATTTAACCCTTCTTCTTTAAAACACATCCCTTAAATCAAAGATAATCTAGCCCCAAAGCCTAAATTAATTTTCCATTTGATAACTCGTTATCAAAACCCAGTTTCCTTTGAAAATCCTTTAATCCCTATTTCAACCATAGTTTCCAATTAAATTGATTTTCCAACATTCAATTCTTTAATCCTAACTAAAAGATTATATTTGGTTCCCAATTTCTTAATTTTAATTTTCTCAAATCGAAGATTTGATTAAATTCCAATTTACGATATGAATTTCCACAACTCAATCTCATTGGGCTTCAAGAATGATATTGTTGAAGATATGATTCACGACAAAACCCAAATCAATCGGTATTGAACATAAGTAACACAGAAATTGTATCTACTTATATTCGATATCAATTCTCATAATCAACGAATACTATAAGTGGAATAACAATATAATAATAATATCTTCCAAATTCCTTAAATAGTATATGTTTACACCAAAGAATTTCATATCAAATATCCGAAGATTATTTCTATCCAACTTATCCCAATTAAATTGGGAAACCCATATCTTACTTAAAAGATTTATCCAACTCTTTGACATTAGATCAGGATAGAAATACCTTCAACTTATACATAATATTAATCTCCTTATCCAACTCACACTATAAGCGGAATCATAGTGAACTACTTTTTAAATTCTTCAAATAGCAAGAGTCAGCATCTACCGAATTAATATCAAACATCCAAAGATTATCTCCAACCATATCCAATTATTTAAAATTGAAAACCGTATTAATATCAATTTAAATTCCATGTAAAATATTTATAATACTTTTAAACCTTTGAAAACATTCCACAAATCACTACTTATAGTTCAGAAAATAGTTTACAAGTTAAAACTTCAAAATAGATTGTTCTTGAAGGAAGCGTTACAATAGCATTTCAAAAGTGTTACAAAAGCATTACAAAATAGTTATCTTAACTATTTTGATCAAAATATCATTTATCTTAACCAGAACCTAAACTTTACAATTCAAAATACCTTGTCATAATTCATAATGATTTTACAAAAAAATTCCATATTTTTAAAACATTTAAAAATAGTTGTTTATAGTTATGGTCAACAACTGTTCTTACATCGACCTTTTCCAAAACAGTTTAAAACATAACTTAAAAATTATAACTCGAATTTAAAATCTACTTTCACTCATTTGAAAGTTGTTGTTAATGGAAATCAAACGTTCTTCATTTTATGGAAATCTGATTTAGATTGCAAAAGTTATAAGCGTTTAAAGTTTGCATCTAAAATACGTAAATTGCCGTTATGCGACAAGCTCTATTTTGACCATAATAAGCATTATTCTACAATACTTCAAAATATCTTAGAAAACCATTATATCCTTATATAACCCTTTTAAAATCATTTAAATTTACTTTCCAAATTATTTTGGATCTAAAATTCAACTTTTTTTTTACTTAATAAATCAAATTCCAATTCATTTCTAAATTCAGTTAACTTCAAATTAACCATCCCATTCGTTGGATCAGTTAGGGATAGCCAAGGAGAGCAGGAAACTTAATTTCCAAACCCAAGACTAGACACTATCATCTCTGTCATCCTATAATGTTCCGATATTTATTTATTCATTTAAAGGACTTATCGATATATATGAATTCATACATATGGTCATTCCCAATTATTACCCTTTAACTTCAGTAATGATATTGTTTCTAATTACGAAGGAGACTTGTCGATCACCAATGTGATATCATAATTTTTGTGTCATAGTGTGTGCAAAACAACATCAACAACCATTTAAACATCCATAGCAACCATCATCAACATAATTAATAAAATCATAACTGTGCACACGCATTATAACACTAACGCTTAATAGTGTGTGTGGTCTAAACTATGCATCCATCATCCATCACAACAAATATCAATCATCATTAACCAGTAATAATTCATCACTATATTTAAATTAGTCTAACCGTTAATTAAATATATAAACCGTGGTTGAAGAGTTCTCACCTAACAACTTTCCAAATCTTCACAGTAGGCGAGCCTAGTTGAGCGAACCATCAGGCAGTATTTCAGCGCAACGTCTTCTTCCCCAATATATATATATATGTATACATATATATATACACACTAATCTCTCTCTATCATAAGAGGAGGAGGAGCAGGATGTCAACGAACTTCGGCAAGGTGATGGTGGAAAAGAAGAAGACTTATGCCATGAAAACCATGGCCATAAGCTTAAGAAGAAGGAGGAAGATAGGAAAAATGAAAATGGATGATAAAAAGTGAAGTAAAGAGCACCTTATAGAGGAAAGGAGTAAGGAGGTAAAGACACATAAGGGGACATGTGGAAACCATGCATGAAAGGAGGCATGCAAAAAATCAAGTGTCCTTACACTTGTCTTCAGGAGGGAAAGTGATCTTTTGGTAGCATTTCGTTTAAAATGCTATGAAAACCAAGGACAACACTTAGTTATAACGCTACTAGTTCATGTTATGGTTTGACAAATCCGATCAAATGAAAAATAGTATCAATAACCCAAACTTATTAATAATCATTCTCATTTATAATTCAAGTAAAATCTATCATATAACTTATCAAAATTATTAAATATTCTAAACCATATATATATTTATGTCTAAATTTAAATTCAAATTAAGTAATAAAAATTCCAATTTTAAATTAGTTAAAAATTCTGGATCATTACACTACATTTCCATTTAGACTTTGCATATCTTTAATCTCCTTGGGTACCTTTGTGTTTCTGATGGTAGCTATCTTCTCGAGACTGGCCACAATCCCATGAGAATGAAATATGAAGCCCTAGAATTTCTGGGACGTAACTCCAAAGGAACCACTTCAGAGGATTGAGCTTCATTTCGTATTTGGGAAGAACGCCAGGCATTTGCGTAAATCATCAACTTACCATTCGTTAGACATGATTTCATGAGCTTATCATCCACGCATACCTCTATGGATTTTCCAGTTTGGTCTTTAAACTTCTTATTGACTAGTCTTTGGTAAAATTCTCCACCATTTTTCAGTCCATAGGGCATCACCAAATTAATATATTGCTCTAAATTATTTATAAAGCTACTATGTTCTTGATCTAGAACACGCTTCTAAATCTGATTATAACTAGAATAGGCATCCATGAAAGAGAGAGGCCTATGACCAGCAGTCAAATCCATATGTAGATCAATTATGGAAAGTATAAAACTATCTTTCGGGAAAGCTTTATATAGATCTAAATAGTCTATGCACGTACCCATTTCCCATTGTACTTATTTACTAACAACGGGTTAGAAACACAATCTGAATATAGGGAATCACGTATAAAATCGCTACTTTTCAGTTTGTCCTCTTCTTATTTTAGCGCAGTCGATCTCCCCACACATAGAATATGCCTTCATTGTTTTACTGGCACGGAAGTTGGATTATTGTTTGATGTATGGCTTGCTATCTTAAATGAGATTCCATGCATTTTTTATTGTACCTAGAAGAACACATGAAGGTTCTGCTTGAGAAATTCTACCAATTTCTTCCTATGCATTGGTCAAGAAAAGATCCGATTTTTTGGACCTTTGATGGGTCATAATTGTCAACTAGGATTTAAATCAAGGTTTTCATGGGAGTGGCCCTGCTATATCCTATCTCTACTTCTCTTCTAGGATCTAAGTATTTAAACAATTTATTGTGCTACTCAGGCTTGGATTTCTTCTTTGACTGATACGGATCATGTTCCTTGATAGAAATCCCTAACTCCTTTTCTTTCCCTGTGTGAAGCCCATTATTACATTCTGCCATATAACAAGCTTTTGCAGCAACCTAGCTAGTCTCTTTTCACCATTCTGACTCCACTGTACATCAGGAACTTCATCAACAAAACCATTTTACTTGAATTCAACAAGGGAAATTAGCTAAGAAAAGCATTATATGGTGGGTATATATCTAGAAAAATAAATAGGAGAATTCCCACTCTCTAGTGATCCCCTTCTCCCAATTCCACTGGTAATTCTACCGTTCCTACTGGCTCATTGGTTGATCCATTGAAACCATGAATATAAGCCGTATATGGTTTCAAATATTTAGCTTCCAATATTATCTAATCATAAGCTTTTTTTGAACAAACTATTGACGGAGCTTCTGCGATCAGCAAGGATTCTCCACGCCATTGCAAGGCCAATTATGGCTAAAATTACTAAAGGATCGATTGATGGAGACTCCACTCCATTATCTTTATGATTTCTAGAGATGCAATCATCCATCATCATCTGTCCCTACTTAGCCGATGCTAATTCTTTTACATCATCGCACTCCTCGTACTCCACATGCTTCGTTGCATAAATAAAATATTTCATAATTCTCTAACTTTTGCCAATTGGATATGGTCCACCAACTATATTATTAATAATAATACCCTTGTTCTTTTGCTAAGGTGTAGCTTTGGGTGCTACCTAACTGAGACGACTACCCTACATTTATGACATCTAAGATACCTGAGGATTGTGGTGCTATTATGCTCGGATATTGTAACTGAATATCTAGGTAGGAAAGAACTAAAACAACATAGAACCTATCATAATCTCATAGCGCACATAATAATACACAATAATAAAAACTTATTGACATAAAACATGAAAAATGGTAAATAGCTAAAATGAATCCCATAATCAAGGAATCAAATTCAAAGTAGTAAAGAACAATGTCATAAAGTTATACAAACGAAAATAACCCCAAGGGAATTGTCTCTCAAATGAAGATACTATTGATCCCCGTAGTACAGAACAACGAAAAGTAAAGGAATACATATAAATAAAACATGAAATAGCCTCTTTCACACCTCCCGATCAGCTACTCATGTTGAGTCCTAACCTTCTTCTAGTCTGCTAATGTGAGAGCATACAAACTAAGAAAAATTGAAGCATACAACTCCAAGTCTGACAAAGTATGGTGTGAGTGATAGAAATATCAAGTGCTAAAGATAATTGAAACACATTATGGAAAATCCTATCTAACATGTCCCTGCATCCATAGAGTTAGCACATAAAAGTATATACTAATCTACAACATCAATATCATACGTCTAATCTATGTCGGAGTAGTGGGGTGTCTAATGTCTACATCAACGCCACTATATTTGATTTAATGCTACCTATATCTAATGACATCCCTAAGGGTGATAAATGATTAAGCGAACATAGAATACATCATCCATACTCATATTCACTCGCTTAACGCATTGGGTATATATTACTTTTGGTCCCCCAGAATTTGCCCCGCTTCGAAGATCTTTGAGTTAAAATAGCCTACATCTGGCTGACAACCTACATCTGGTCAAGAATGAGCATAATTAATTTCCATGGGCCCCTTTGTTGATAAGCAATCCTGCGGTCCAGCTGATGTCAGACGGGTAACTTACAAAATGGCTTACAACATACATTTGGTCAAAGACTCGATCAAGCCTCAGCTCTCCAGCTATTTGTTCGAACCTACATACTAAAGTTCCCTTTGCATATGAATTTCTACTCCCTGAATTTGTCATGACATCTCCTCTATCTCAACTAATAGTCTTTTTATCCTGACTCATAGTCCCCTACTCTTCTTCTAGGAGTTGAAATGGGCATTTGTTGGAGTCATTCCTTCTGTGTTCAGAATGGTTATTAAGCTACACAATTAAAGAGTCTTCACGGTGACGTCGTTGTGAAGTAAAGTTCCAACAGAAAAATACAATCCCTTTGATAAGTCATACCAACCCTATACTCTATTCCCATAGGGGTCGCATAACCACAAATCGCATATGCTCGAATAAGTTTTGATCCCAATGTTTGGGATCGGTGACCAATTTGGTTTGGCTTTTCCATTTGCAAGGTTGACCCAACCCTTCTTTACATCATCGATTTGAAGTCGTAGTTGACCATCCCTCATGTAGTGTTTCACCTGATACAAAGCTCCAAACCCTTGCACTAATCTAGTCCCTCTCATGAAACCCAGACCAATCTGCTTCCTTCACCCCTATGCTGATCTGAGTCACAAAACTAGGCTGATCTGAGCTTTTTTCCACCATAACTCTGTTGAAATAGTTCCAATCAACTTGAAATTTGAAATGTAGGCTCTAGGACCATCCTTTATAAAAAAAATTGTGAAATTTTGGACAATTTCAATTTTATGCTGATCTAAACATAATTGGATATAACTCCTCCGCACGAATTCCAATGATCCAAAAAATTTCACATATTCTTTAGAGACCTTAAGTTGATTTCCTTTAAGTTTGGTGCGAATTTGAGCATTTTTCTAAAAATCCTTATTCCTAGTCGCCATTTGGGGGCTTTCTGCAACATTCAAACAACAAATTCATGCACTAAATCATTAAAACAACATATGATAAATAATAATCATTTCAACCAATTTATGTAGTCTAGACTTAAAAATAAGAACATAGGTTAATGTAGATCCACTAGTGATTTCATAGGAAAATTGTTACAATCTAATCCCTAACCATCTGAATTCATAGTTTTAATTTAAAATTACAATTCTTATCATGTTCATAATTTTAAGAAAGATTTAAAAACTAGAAAGTGTATAAATTTGTAAACGAGAGAAAAATCACTTACCTTTGCCTTTAGAAAACTGTTGATCCAAAATAATTTTTCTACATCTGAAATGGAATTATTAAATATGGATAGATCTTCCCTCCTAGGAGCTACAAATATAATCTCCATGTTTGGATTTACTAAATCCTTTATTTTAAATTTAATTCAATAGAGAAATCTAAATTTTTGGATGAAGAAAATATTTTAATGGAAGTAGAAGCTTTGGGGAAGAATAAAAGATAACGAAAGAAATGAGTTACAGTAACTCATTTAAGCCCATTTTCTTCCTAATTTCGAAATAATGGTTTCCGCCTAATTATGGGCCTTAATTGCTGAAAATTGGCCATTTCAATTTCAAAAATTCTTTAAACGACCATATCTCTCGAAAGGTTTATTCGTTTTTAACATATAACCACTACACCATTCTAATCTAATGTTAGTGGCTCTGAATAAATATTCTAATCCAATCAAAAGCTATGGACGAAATAAGATTTCGCTGGGGGATAAAATGGCTACACAAATATTTGATAAAAATTATAAACATGAGAAATGCCTCTAATAGCTATTCCCAAAAATTATAGAATGATATGACTTTATACAAAAATAATATTTCTTATTTTTGCACTGAAAATACGCAAAGCTACGGGTCCTTACATAAATCAAATATGCACCATAGAAATCAACAAAGAAGAGAATAATCTATTCCTATCGTAGCATTCAAGGTACTATAATAACACACATTTATTATGTCGTCTATAAAAGTAAAAGGCATAAGCAAAAATCTTATGAAGAGCCATGGTATACTTCCTCACGCTTCCTTCGGCTTTTCAAGTGAAACCACCCTCACATTCACTCCATTCAACCTTTAATAACTTCACCACTTTCCTCGTTAACTGCTTTGTTTCATGTTTAATAATATGAATTAGCCTACGAGATCTTGAAGCCCTGACTCAATCTCGATGGCATCCAACTGATATAGTATGATAGTAATATTAAAGTCATGCACAAATTCCTGTAATTGAGAAACATAGAATACATTGTGCACTCTAACCATGTTTTGAGGTAAGTCAATTCCATAAGCAAGGTTCCTGATCCTTTCTATGATTGGAAATGGACCCACTAATCTCGGTGCCAACTTCCCTCTCTTACCGAGCCGAAAAACGTTCTACAAAGGAGAAATTTTTACAAACACCATATCTTTGATAGAGAATTATAAATCTTTATGCCTCTTATCGGCATAATTCTTCTACCTTTCCTAAGCAAACCTCATTCACTTCCAAATGAGGTCAATATTCTCTAAAGTGTCTCTCATCATCTCTATCCCAAGTATCAATTTTTCGCTTGCTCTACACCATCATGAAGGAGTGTTGTATGTTCTCCCATGCAGTGGCTCAAATGGTGTTATGCCGATGCTGGATTGATAACTATTAAAGTGTGTGAATTCAACAAGAAGCAAATGATCATCTCATGAGCCTCCTAAATCTATTATGCGAGCCCAGAGAAATCTTCGAAAATAAAATTCATCCTCTCCATTTGACTGTCAGTTTGGGGGTGATAAGCTATATAAGGTGCAGCTCTGTTCCTAGTGCATATTGTAAGATTCTCCAAAAATCACTAATGAACAATGAGTCTTGGTTACTCAAAATGCTCTTCGGGTATACCATGGAATCACACTATCCACTTCACATTTAAATTAGCCAGCTTGGTCGATGTCCTATTTAACTTAACGAGTATAAATCTAGCACTCTTGGTGAATTGATCAACTATAACAAAAATTTTGTCGTACCTTAATTAGTTTCTCGATACTTCATCAATGATGGCGATTGACACTTGTTCCCACTTCCATTTAGGAACCTTCAGAGGTAGCATTGAACCATTAGGCTTCTTCTACTCTACCTTAACCTAGTGGAAGTTCATGTACATTGAGATGAATACTCCAGTATCCTTCTTCATCCCTTCGCAATAATAAGTATGATTCATATCATGGTATATTTTATTACCATCATGATATATGGTCAATCTTAAGTGATGACACTCTCAAAGAACTTCATCTCTAAAACCATCTATGTATAGGATAACCAATCTTCCCTTCTTACTAAGCCAACCACTAAGGTCAAGTCTGTATTGTTTTACATCCACAATCTCAATTGCAATCTTGATTTTAGCAATAATCTCAACCAAATTGGGATCATACTTTTGACTCTAACAAATCCTCTCGATCAACATGGGTGTGATAATCAATGTTACCAACACTTATGGCTCCAACTCACAACTAGGTCAAATATCAAAACTTGAGAAATATTCCAACTGCTACCATTCAATGAACATGGCCCCTAAACTGGCATTGTTCGACTCAAAGTAACAATTATGTATTACCCTTCCTTGGTGTATATAATACTCCAAAGTTATAGGAAGCTAAACGCTCTAACCATCGTTGCTGGAGAAGGTTAAGATCCTTTTGTGCACAGAGATACTTTAATGACATATGATCGGTGAACAGTTCCAACCTTTCCCCTAGAAGATATGCTTTCATAATTTCAATGTAAAAACAATTGCCGCTAGTTCTATTTCATCGGTAGGATACCTCTTCTCATGCAGTTTAATTGTCTGCTAGCATAAACTACTACCATTCTACATCAGTACCTTCCATAACTCGGTACAATAAGCTTACGTGTATATCGTCATCTCCTCATACCCACCCGGAATAGATGACGTTATTGTACTTGCCAATCTTTCCTTCAATCTCATAAATTAATGCTAACATCTAGTATCCCAAGTTAAAGTATGATTCTTCTTAGTCAAACTGATCAACAGTGATACTATATTAGAGAAATTTTTGATGAAATTTCGATAATATCCTACTAATCATAGAAATCTCCTCACGTATGTAGCATTCCTATGGTATGGTCAAATCTTATTCTATTGCATCCTTCATAGGATCTACAACAATACTTTGCTCCGAAATGAAATGACCTAAGAATCTCACCTCTCCATAAGTGACATCACGAAAGTTTTTTTCTTTAGATGGTTTTCCGTCAAAACCCCAAAAAAAATTCTCAAAAGTTTCTTGTCCTCCTGCTTTAATAGAGATTGTACCAAAATACCATCAACAAACACAAGCACAAACTTATTCAACTGGTCTCTAAAGGCACGGTTCATATGATACCCAAAACATGCAAGTGAATTGGTTAGGTCAAATGGAATAACCAACCACTTATATAATCCAGGCAGCGTTTGAAACAAGGTTGTAAGCACACACAACTGTGCAGTTAATGCCTCAATATTTGTAACACCCCGAATTTTCTATGAACATAAGAGTAACAAATCAAAGAATAATTAAACTGCAACAAAATAATTAAGGTAATCGGGTTGCGCCATAGCGTTCGTATCTAAATTCTTCTTGGAATAGAGTCCAAGTTTGCGTAAATCGGACTCCGTATGAAGAAGATATAGCCTTCAGAAGTTTCAGTAAAAATCAGTCCGGAATTCAAAAATTCAAATTTCGAAATTCAAACAGACACCCGGGCTGGGCGGGAAAATTCCCGCCCAAGGCCCAGGTCGACACTAGGTTCGACCTGGGGTTCGATCTGGCTAAACAGGTTGACACTAGGGTCGACCTCCCCCCCTTCCAGATCTGTAGACAGATCCATTTTTCTGCACCTGGACGCCTTTCTGACCGGATTCATGAGCTCTGACCTATTTAAACACCCCCAAACCAAGCTTTCTCTCCACACAATTTCATTCTGCCTATACTCTGCCTCTATTCTAATTAAAAATAAAATAATGGCATCGCTACTCTGCTGAAACCTTGGATAAATCTAGTGCATCTTCTTCCAAACTGAATAGGATTAAAAGAACAACTAGTCTACATCAAAGGAGTGCTATTCAGTGTCATAACACAGATTCCAGAATACAAAAATCGTTCCCTTTTTGTGAGTACAGTTATTTTCAGATATGAAATTTAATAATTATCTTGACGTTTTTGTGAGTCTGGATCTGAGGTTATGCATACTTTTATGTGGATTTATCTTAACTGTGACTATACTGTATCTGTTCTCTCTTTTCTTCCTTTTTGTTTATAGCCAGGCTACCACGAGCCTGCGCCAAATCTCATAAGAGATTAATGCATGAAAGCTAATTTTGGGACAAATAATGAATATTGCATAATTGGACATGACTGATCTATGACTGATTTGAGAAAAGAACATAGGTTGTAAATTAAGATCTAGAATCAGTGCATACTATGTATAAAAGACTGTAATTTGGAAGAATATGATAGCATTTGACTTGGTATTTGGAATATAATGCATATTATAATGCAAGATCTGATTTTGAGGACTTAATACATGATTAAAATTTAAGATCTAGATTTTGGGGGCATATTTTATATCACGATCTATGACTTGAAAAGAGAAAAAAAAAGATATATGTGACTTAGGCGTAAAGATCTATATTAAAATAGGTTAACTATTAATGAGAATGCGCCTAAATACGGATTTTAAGATATTTGGCATCATAGGCTATAATTTGGCATAATTCATATTGTTTGGCACTTTTTAGAGAATATTCTGTACTACGAAAAGTTTAATTAAAATTTGGGGAATATGTTGTATTATGAATTATGACCATGATTTAGGCAAGATATGTGAATAGAATTTTAGAAATGATTAATCTGTTGAATTGCCTAATCTGCTAAATCTGTTATCTGCTAAATATGTTGAATTGCCTAATCTGCCAAATCTGTTATCTGCTAAATCTGTTGAATTACTTAATCTGCCAAATCTGTTATCTGCTAAATCTGTTGAATTGTCAAATCTGCCAAATCTGTTATCAGCTAAATCCGTTAAATTTCCTAATCTGTTGAAAGCTAAATAATTGTAATTTGGGTATGAAAATCCATAGGCTCATCTAAGATTGAGTAAAACATGGAAATTCGATTAATCTGCTGTAACCTGTAAGGAAGTACAATCTGTTAAATAGACATAAATTAGTCTGATAACTGTATAATATGTATTGGAATAAATTGGCTATGACACGAGGTTAGACTCCGTTTGCGGTGGAAGCCTGCCCGGAACCAACCGGCTTGATCAGCGACCGCAAAATGTCAGTCTAATGTGAGAAGTCGTAGGCATAACTAAAATATGCTTAGACACGAGGTTAGGTCTGGCTTGTGGCAGAAGTCTGTCCGGAACCGCCCAGCATATCCAGCGGCCACAAACTACCGACCTAATGTGAGAGGTCTGTGCATTAATAATAAATTAATGCAAATCTAAGATAAATATGATACCTAAAACGCGATGGGTGGATAGGGTTAAAACAATTGGACTGATGAATCTAATAAACCCATTTCATAAATCTGTGGGCACAATACAAAGTTAGGTAAAACAATCTATAAGTCTGTTAAATCCGTACATCTGATCTGTTAATCTGAAAACTTGTTAACTTGATTGTCTGATTTGTGAACTAGTAAATCTGATCTCTGTATGTCTGAAACTTTTAAACAAATTAATCTGAAATCTATTAGTCTGGGGACACAAGGTTAGGAGGGGAATACTTGTGTCATCTGTTGTTTGGGACCCATATTAGTCAGTAACCCTTTATGTTATCAAAACTTTGACCCCACACTATGTAGGGGTCCGGGAACGCTTACTGAACTAATTATAAGCAGTTCATTCTGATAACGGCGAGGGTTGTTGATTGTGCATTCCAACCAGGTCATGTGCGTGCATGGATCCGATCTGCTCTGAGGATGTAAGACACCATGACATTTGTAAATAATTCTGTGCTAATAGGTTGTCACTTTAGGGAGTGATACACCCTACTGTGGGCCGACACAGGGTATTTATGTATTAGGGAGCCGATCGCTTGGGGGTAGGACTAGGGTACACTAATTTCTGTCTGTTTCTGTTGGTACCATCTGTTTCCATTGGGTGGCAACACCTATCTGTTTCTGCGTGGTACCGTCTGTTGGGGGTGGTAAAGGACCATTACTAGTGTACACCTTATTCTAATATTCTGTTTCCGTAGGGATTACTCTGCTTTCGTACCTTCTTTCTGTTGGGGTGGTAAAGGCCCATTAGTTGGGTGGTAAATGCCCATTATTAGTATTATGCTTCTATACCTTCTGTCTGTTCGGGTGGTAAAGGCCCATTACTAGCATTCTATTTCAATAGAGATTATTCTGTTTTCGTTTCTGTTTCAGTTTAGACATTAGGGTAACACCTAATCCTGCTATACTAGTATTAGTGCAGAGAAGTGAAGACAAAGTAAGACTCTTAGCTTAGTCTATATCATTCTATTAACCTGCTATTCCTGTTACGTTTGTCTCTCATCCAGATTTATTTACATGTCATGATACTATTATCTGTTTATATGCTGAAAGTCACTGGACTCACCAGACTTATGTCTGACCTAGTTTGTTTCGCCTCTTTTCTTTCCGTCCCCCCTAGGTTTTTAGGGTGGAGACATAGGAGCTTGATTTAGATTCTCTCTGCTTGAAGTATTTGAAGTATTACTTGGCTTTGGCTCTATCTTTCCATGGCAGTTTATATTGGGGATTATGACTTTAAAAACTATGCATTCTGAAGGCTTTTGTACAAGACCGATATTTTGTACTTGAATTCTGATATTATGATTTGGAAAGATGTAACCAAACTTATTTCTGTTTCTGTTGTAATAAAGTTATAAAATTTTCAAGTACTACTTTATCTGTCTTGAAAATTTTCTGATCTGTCTACTAAAATGCTCCATCAAAGTTATGGCTTTCCCTTTGTGAGTGACCTTAACGGAGGTGGGAGGTTACACTTGGTATCAGAGCTAAAGGTTACCAGATTTGATAAAAAGTTTTGAAAACTATTTTAAAAAAGGTTCAAAAAGGAAGTATTTTCAAATGTAGAGTTTATTTTGAAAAACATAATCCCCAAAGCCACAGCCTATCTTTCTATCCTTTGTTTTGAATCTTTCCTTTCCTTTCGTTTCAGCATGCCTGGGGATCTTAACCTTCCGGAGGGCGTACCGATACCTGGCTGGTTCAGAAGGTACCTAGAAGCTAGGGATAATGATGCAGGCCCAACAAACGTCCCTCGTCCCCCAGCTGTAGCGGTTCCTCCTCCTCCTCCGCACGTGAATGCTTTCCCGAAGATATGTAGAGACTTTCAAGCCATGGGCGGGAAGAACTTTAATGGAACTGAATCCTTCGTGGAGGCAAGGAACTGGCTCAAAGTAACTGAGGATTTGTTCATTATCTTCGAGGTGGACGATAGGCAGAAGATACAATTGGCGGTATGGTTGCTTAAGGACGAAGCTTCTTTTTGGTCGGAGGTCACAAATGGAGAGCGTCCGGTAGAGAGATGGATGGATTTCAGGCATAGGTTCGTGATGAAATTTCTCTCACGAGCAGAAGAGAGTCTATACGTAGATAGGTTCTTGGCATTGAAGCAGGGGAATTCATCAGTGAGAGAGTACGTCAACAAGTTTAATCAGTTGGCAAGATTCGGCTTAGATTTGGTAAATACGCCACATAAGAAGGCACTAAGGTTTGCTAAAGGTTTGAACGAGCCGCTACACGGATTGGCAATGTTCCACATTCCTATGGGGGCTACCATCGAGCAATTAGTTGACATGCCATTGATACATGAAGAGGAAACCAAGAGTGAGAAGAAAGAAGAAAAGCTTGAAGGACCACAGAACAAGAAGGCAGGGCCCAAAAAGGAAACACAAAAGAAGGATGAGAAGTCTGAAGACAAGAAGGAGAAGAAGTGCTTTACTTGTGGAAGCTCGAACCATCTGAACAAGGATTGCAGAAAGAGGAAGGGCACTTGCTTCAACTGTGGAGAAATGGGGCACTTCACTAGGGACTGCCCGAAGAAACGAGGACAAGGGCAGAGGGCAGGACCAACTTCCGGAGGACAGGCGAATACCCTCGAGGCTCGTGGATAGGATAGAAATAGGAAAACTTTCTGCAGAGGGATTAATCTCCTAATCTGATTGTGGAGTTAGCAACTCTTTCTGATTCTGGCATTTTGATTCTGTAATTGAAACTCTGCACTTTAATACTAGTCTTGTTTCTGGTTCCGCTATAGTCTCAAACCCCATGAGGGTTGCGACTCATCTTTTTGTGATAAGTTGGGGTTTGAGGGTATCTGTGTTGGGCATTAAGTTGACTATAACACATATATTATGGGTTCTTATCATGCTTAGTTTCCTAATAATCATTTGGTAATCTGATCTGTATCAGTAGTCTGTAGGTATCTAAATATTTCTGAAAAGAATAGGAGTTTTTACTCAAAGCATGAAATAGATTTCCAGTTGGGCATTTGTTTAATGGGAGTGATTCTCTGAGTGTTAATCTGATGTTGATTTCGGTCTTCGGGGTTGATACTTACGGGGTTATTCTCTTAAACTGATGTCTAATGGGAACCTAGCTTTTGTTTTAACTGTACTTGCTTCTATCACTCGACTTTATCCTATCGACCGAGTCTTCGACCTTTAGGTAGGAACTAATGGGTGTAAACATGTGTTTTTTAAGACATGTTATGTTTGATGGTTGCAAGTGGATGCAAGTGGTTGCTAATGGTTGCTCGTGGATGCATATACACACACTAGGCACTAGATCGGCTCAAAAACACTCTCATACTACATATGAATGTGTGTGCATTTTTTTAAATTTTTTATGGATGCGAAATGGTCAACTCAGCACATGGATATTGCATATGAATGAACGGTTGTGCACTCATATAGAAATGATATGTATCAAATAGGAAAATTGCATACACGTTGGACTCATGGCACTGACATAATTCGCATTAAGGAGGTCAACTGAATCAGTGGACCACCTAATCTTTGCATTAGATAAGGAACATATACACACACTTTTGCATATGTTCATACAACATTAGAAGTTTTCTAAGGAAAATGGATGCTTATGGATGATGGTTGAGTAGATGGGTGATTGGATGGTAGGACACATTCTTCCTAACTTGGAGATTTCGGGGACGAAATCCTTTAAGGAGGGGAGAATGTAACACCTCGAATTTTCTGTGAACTTAAGAGTAACAAATCCGAGAATAATTGAATTGTAACAAAATAATTAAGGGAAACGAGTAACGCCATTGCGTTCATCTTGAAATTCTCCTTGGGATAGAGTCCAAGTTTGCGTAAATTGGACTCCGTATGAAGAAGATATGGCCTTCAGAAGTTTCAGTAAAATTCAGCCCGGAATTCAAAAATTCGAATTTCGAAATTCAAACAGACACCTGGGCTGGGCGGGAAAATTCCCGCCCAGGGCCCAGGTCGACACTAGGGTCGACCTGGGGGTCGATCTGGCTAATCAGGTTGACACTAGGGTCGACCCTCGGGTCGACCTCCCCCCCTTTTCCAGATCTGTAGACAGATCCATTTTTCTGCACCTGGACGCCTTTCTGACCGGATTCATGAGCTCTAACCTATTTAAACACCCCCAAACCCAGCTTTCTCTCCACACAATTTCATTCTGCCTATACTCTGCCTCTATTCAAATTAAAAATAAAATAATGGCGTCGCTACTCTGCTGAAACCTAGGATAAATTTAGTATATCTTCTTCCAAACTGAATAGGATTAAAAGAACAACTAGTCTACATCAAAGGAGCGCTATTCAGTGTCAGAACACAGATTCTAGAATACAAGAATCGTTCCCTTTTTGTGAGTACAGTTATTTTCAGATATGAAATTTAATAATTATCTTGACATTTTTGTGAATCTGGATCTGAGGTTATGCATACTTTTCTGTGGATTCATCTTAACTGTGACTATTCTATATCAGTTATCTCCTTTCTTCCTTTTTGTTTATAGCCAGGCTACCACGAGCCTACGCCAAATCTCATAAGAGATTAATGCATGAACGCTAATTTTGGGACAAATAATGAATATTGCATAATTGGACATGACTGATCTGTGACTGATTTGAGAAAAGAACATAGGTTGTAAATTAAGATCTAGAATCAGTGCATACTATGTATAAAAGACCGTGATTTGGAAGAAGAATTATTATATGATGGCATATGACTTGGGATTTGGAATATAATGCATATTATAATGCAAGATCTGATTTTGAGGACTTAATACGTGATTAAAATTTAAGATCTAGATTTTGGGGGCATATTTTATATCATGATCTATGACTTGAAAAGAGAAAAAAAAAATATGTGACTTAGGCCTAAAGATCTATATTAAAATAGGTTAACTATTAATGAGAATGCGCCTAAATATGGATTTTAGGATATTTGGCATCATAGGCTATAATTTGCATAATTCATATTGTTTTGGACTTTTTAGAGAATATTCTGTACTATGCAAAGTTTAATTAAAATTTTGGGCATATGTTGTATTATGAATTATGACCATGATTTAGGCAAGATATGTGAATAGAATTTTAGAAATGATTAATCTGTTGAATTGCCTAATCTTCCAAATCTGTTATCTGCTAAATCTGTTGAATTACCTAATCTGCTAAATCTGTTATCTGCTAAATCTATTGAATTACCTAGTCTGCCAAATCTGTTATCTGCTAAATCTGTTGAATTACCTAATCTGCCAAATCTATTATCAGCTAAATCCATTAAATTGCCTAATCTGTTGAAACCTAAATAATTGTAATTTGGATATGAAAATCCGTAGGCTCGATCTAAGATTGAGTAAAACATGGAAATTCGATTAATCTGCTGTAACCTATAAGGAAGTTTAATCTGTTAAATAGACATAAATTAGTCTGATATCTGTATAATCTGTATTGGAATAAATTGGCTATGACACGAGGTTAGGCTTCGTTTGCGGTGGAAGCCTGCCCGGAACCAACCGGCTTAACCAACGACCGCAAACTGCCAGTCTAATGTTAGAGGTCGTAGGCATAACTAAAATATGCTAGGGCACAAGGTTAGGTCTGGCTTGTGGCAGAAGTCTACCCGGAACCGCCCGGCATATCCAGCGGCCACAAGCTACCGACCTAATGTGAGAGGTCTTGCATTAATAATTAATTAATGCAAATCTAAGATAAATATGATACCTAAAACGTGTTGGGTGGATAGGGTTAAAACAACTGGACTGATGAATCTAATAAACCCGTTCGTAAATCTGTAGGCCCAATACAAAGTTAGGTAAAACAATCTGTAAGTCTGTTAAATCCGTACATCTGATCTGTTAATCTGAAAACTTGTTAACTTGATTGTCTGATCTGTGAACTAGTAAATCTGAGCTCTGTATGTCTGAAACTTGTAAACAAGTTAGTCTGAAATCTATTAGTCTAGGGACACAAGGTTAGGAGGGGAAATATTTGTGTCATCTGTTGTTTGGGACCCATATTAGTCTGTAACCCTTTCTGGTATCAAAACTTTGACCCCATACTATGTAGGGGTCCGGGCACGCTTACTGAACTAATTATAAGCGGTTCATTCTGATAATGGCGAGGGGTGTTGATGGTGCGTTCCAACCAGGTCATGTGCGTGCATGGATCCGGTCTGCTCTGTGGATGTAAGACATCGTGACATCTGTAAATAAGTCTGTGCCAATAGGTTGTCACTTTATGGAATGATACACCCTACTGGGGGGGGGGGCGGACACAGGGTATTTATGTATTAGGGAGCCAATCGCTTGGGGGTAGGACTTAGGGTACACTTAGTTCTGTCTGTTTCTGTTGGTACCATCTGTTTCCGTTGGGTGGCAACACCCGTCTGTTTCTGCGTGGTACCATCTATTGGGATGGTAAAAGCCCATTACTAGTGTACACCTAATTCTGACATTCTGTTTCCGTAGGGATTACTCTGTTTCCATACCTTCTGTCTATTGGGGTGGTAAAGGCCCATTAGTTGGGTGGTAAAGGCCCATTATTAGTATTCTGCTTCTGTACCTTCTGTCTATTCGGGTGGTAAAGGCCCATTACTAGCATTCTATTTCTGTAGAGATTATTCTGTTTCTGTTTCTGTTTCAGTTTAGACATTAGGGTAACAACTAATCCTGTTATACTAGTATTAGTGCAGAGAAGTAAAGACTAAGTAAGAAGTTTAGCTTAGTCTTTATCATTCTGTTAACCTGCTATTCCTGTTATGGTTATCTCTCATCCAGTTTTATTTACATGTCATGATACTATTATCTGTTTATATGCTGAAGGTCACTGGACTCACCAGACTTATGTCTGACCTAGTTTGTTTCGCCTCTTTTCTTTCCGTTCCCCCCACCCAGTTTTTAGGGTGGAGACATAGGAGCTTGATTTAGATTCTCTCTGCTTGAAGTATTTGAAGTATTGGTTGGCTTTGGCTCTATCTTTCCATGGCAGTTTATATTGGGGATTATGACTTTAAAAACTATGCATTCTGAAGGCTTTTGTACAAGACCGATTTTTATACTTGAATTCTGATATTGTGATTTGGAAAGATGTAACCAAACTTATTTCTGTTTCTGTTGTAATAAAGTTATAAAATTTTCAAGTACTACTTTATCTGTCTTGTAAATTTTCTGTTCTGTCTACTAAAACGCTCCATCAAAGTTAAGGCATTCCCTTTGTGAGTGACCTTAACGGAGGTGGGGTGTTACAATATTGCCCCGCCATATCCCTATTATATCGTGTAGTGAATTTCTACCGCTAAGCAGCTTCAAAATAGCTTTTGAGATTGCCTTTCTGCTTTAAGCCCTGTTATATTCCATATTCCTGATATATCCTATTATTCTAGCTATAATACGTTATTTTTACTATATCTTTTATAAAAGAAATAATTTGAAAATGACATTTATACATTATAAAATTTATAAAATTAGATTTTAAATAAAACTTTTCAACATATATTTTTAAGGATAAAAAACATTTAATGTTTTGTTAAATTTAATCAAGTTAAATAAAAGTTTATATTTATATATATTTGCATACATTTTATTTAGAATTAAGGGTGTACTAATTATAATTAACTCGAATGTAAATTCTCTATTTATTTATCATTTATGCATTTGTTAAAGTACTAAATATGAGTTTTTATGTTATTTCAGACTCATCCTCTAAATACCACCATTTCCTCGGTTTATCCCTGCTATAACTTTTTATGCCTCCGCCGCATTGAATCCACTGAGCGCTTTAACTGCATAGGAACACACTCTCTAGCCACTCTGAGCTGGTGAAATCTAGTTGCAAGATCTAACTATGAAAATGAAATGGCACCGCAAAGAAGATCAAACAAACTATCAACATATGGGAAAGGATACTTATTCTTCCTTGTAATCATATTCAGCTCACGGTAATCAACATATAATCTTAGAGAACCATCCATGCTTGTTGCGAATACTAGTGGTGCACTTACTTGGATATACTCCTCCATATGAAAATGTTCCCAAATATATCATTCACCTGCATCTCGAGCTTTCTCCGCTCTCTAAGTGGCATCCTTCTCAAAGGTATCACTGTTGGTCTATCATTCTTTGTTAATAGAATATGGAATTCAATCTCTTTATGCAATGCAAGTCTGGTCACTTCTTTAAATACCTCTGGATACTCCCTAGGGATTGATACTGTCGACAAATCATCATTGGAACCTAAAGTGATTGCAGATAATTGGCTATCACCTCCTCAACTGGTAAAATCCTACCGTTGCTTTCTACTCTTCACTCGTCTCTATCATCACCGACATCCACTCACAATTTACCATTACTTCGTACTTACTCAACCATTCCACCCTAAATATAATACCAAACCCCACAAACTCCAAAACAAACCAATCACAAAAAAAGAGCATCTATGACTCGATAAAACAAGATTATGATAAACCATGCTAAGATTGGCGGGTCCCCTGACGAGGTGCGTTACTATAAAAGGTTTGTCTACAGTTTTGGGTTCTAATCCTAATCCATAAACTGAGTCTCTAGATGTAAAGGAATGGGAAGCCCATTATAAAACAAAACTCAAACAGGAAAATTGAAAATGAAAAGCACACATTGAATAATAATTCCCTTTACCTTTGCCGAAGGGACATCCAACAAATTTGGAACAAAATTGGTAGCATAAGCTTTCACTACTTGCTTAGCCGCATCAGGGATATCTTTCTTGAAGTATCTAGTCTTATGACAGAGATGACACTTTTGCTTACCCCTCTTACACTGATTCTAATGATACCCTCCTAGCTGCAGTTATAGCAAGACATACCTTCTACTTTTGCCCTTCTTTATTTTAAGGTAGCTTCCTTTTGTTGTTTCATTTCTTTGCTCCTTCCTCCCTAGCCTATGGCTTTTCTTATCCTTAGAAGTAAAATTAGCTACAACTTTGGACTTAGGGTAGCTACTCTTATGTTTGAGCGCCTTCCAACTACTGCCTCGAAGGCCTCATCAATATAGTTCAAAAGCTTCCACCTAAGATGGTCAAGAATAAACTTCCCATTCATTCTCTATGGGGTGTTGACAAAGGACATCCCAACTTTGAAAAAATGTAGAACTCGACCATATAGTCGGAGACATTCATGTGTCCCTATGTCAACTGTAAAAATTTCCCAAACAACGGCGACTTATGAGCAGCCGAATGAACTGCTCTTCAGAATGAGCCTTGAACTCATTCCAGGTGAATCTGTCCTTCGCTGTAAGTGACATTCACCACATTACTCAATTCACTGCATGTCCTTTGAGTTGACATGAGTACAACCTCCTCTTCGTTGCATCATCCAGATTAAGATAACCGAAAATTCACTGACAAGGGTTGATCAATCTTGGACCTCCATTGTCGATTCCATTTATAGAAAGAGTTCACACTGGAAAATTCTTTACTAAGCTTGGAGAAATCAAATATGGGCGCCTACGGTTGAGCACCATTCCCAAAGGTAGTTGTTAGGAGAAGCTACTTGGGTATTTTATAACTTGTTCATATGAAGTTATTAAAGATAACTTCAAATTTAGGGTTAGCAACCTCCGAACCATTCCCTCCTTCAACAACTGAATTTGGATTCCTTACAACACTTATCATCCAATGACTCATCCTTCAAATATGGATAAATATTATTAGCCTTCTTACAAGGAACCTTACTTCTCTAGTGGTTATGTGCAATGCGACTTATACTATATACACATATATTATAGATTTGAAAACCAAAATATATAATATCAATGTGCTCTCATATACAAACACACACTCGATTCAACCCTTAGTTTACACAACGAAATCTAAGCTCTCACACCGAATGAGATGACCACCATATAGTTCTGATACTCGGGATACCTAAAGAGTGTGTTGCTATTATCCTCGGATAGTGTGAGGTGATCTTCTAAGTAGAAAAGAACTGAAACTACCCAAAACCTATATATAACTCATAGGAAATGGAATAATATTTATTAATAAAACACAATAATACAAAACACGTGAGATAGTAAATAATTGAAATGAATCCCATAATTAAAGTAATAGGTTCAAAAAAAATAAACATCAATGTATACTAGTGGAAATAACCCCAATGGAACTGTCTCTCAAAATGAAGATACTACTGAACCCCGCAATAGTAAATAACAAAAAATAAAGGAGTACATATAAATAATACATGAAACTGCCTTTCGCTCGCCTCCCTATCATCTACTTGTGCTAAGTCTTAACTGCCTCTAGTATAATTATGTGAGAGCACATAGAGTAATAAGAAGAGAAACATAAAACTTCAAGTCAGATAAAGTAAAATATAAGCGATAAAAATCTCAAGTACTAAAAATACCTAGAATGCATAGTATGGAAAATAATATCTGACTTATCCCTACATCCACAAGTTAGCACATAATAGGTGTAACCTATATTAGAGTACTGAGGTGCCTAAATGTCTGCATCAACACTACCATATCTACATCAATGCTACATTCATCTAATGACATCCCTAAGGGTGATAAATGACTAATAAAACACAGGATACACCATCCATCCTTGCATTTACTCACTTATGCAAGTAATATGTTTTATTACCCAGAATCTATACTCACCTAGAAAAGCTCTAAACTGAAGCAGCCTACATTAGGTCGACAACCTAAATCTAATCGAGAATGAGATTAAATTATTGTCACAAGTCCCTTTATGGATAAACAACCTACATCTGGTTGAATGTCCGATGGGTAACCTACGAAATGGCTTGCAACCTATATCTAATAGAAGACTTAATCGAAGCTTAATGATCAATTCTCTAAGTACCTATAAGAACCAACATTATAAAGTTCCTTTCCACATGAATCTCTACTGTAGAGCTTATCCTGAAACTTTTTTCATAACTCCCATCTAAAGACATCTGGTCGGGAACTGGCTAGACAACAAACATCTATAGTCAAACTCTGCTCCTTGCACCTCTCTTAATAGCTCCTTCTCTCGACTAATAGTCTTCCCATCCTAGCTAATAGTTACCTACTCTTCTTCTATGAGCTCAAATGACTATTTGTGAGAGTCGTTCCTTATGGATTTGGAATGACATTGATCAACTTAATTAAAGGGTCATTGCGTTGACGTTGCCGTGAAGTTAAACCTCAACTAATAACTATGACCCTTTGAAATGTTATGCCAACCGCGTACTATACTCCCATAGGGGTCGCATGATCTAAATCATGTATGCTCAGGTTGGTACCAATGCCATTGTTTGGGACCGGTGATCGATCTGAATTGGTGTGCTCACACCATTCTGAACTAGATCGGTGTACTTACACCTATCTGTCCCCTTCCGTCCGCATGGCCGATTCGAATTCGTATACTTCACCAATTTGATGCCCTAGTCAGTCTGATCCCTTATGCAATGTTCCACCTTATCAGAAGCTCCATACCCTTTCACTGATCTGATACCTCTCATGAAACTCTGATTGGTCTGCTTCCTTCAACCCTATACCAATCCGAGACACAAAACTAGGTCGATATAAACTTTTTTCCAACATAAGTCTATTTTACTAACTCTAATCAAATGAGATTTGAAACATAGGCTCTAGTACTCATCCATTATCACCTATAAAAATTCCATGAAATTTTGGAACTTTCAATTTTATGTTGATCCCAATATAATTGGTCATAACATGTCTATATGATCTCCAAACACCCTAAATTTTACATACAACCTATAGAGAACTTCTAGGTCAACTCTACCAAGTTTGGTGCGAATCTGAGCACATTATATTCTCAACCTTTTGGAAAAATCCTAATTTTAGGTTGTCATTCATAGCTAATCATTCGAACAATAGCTTCATATATGAAGTCATCCAAAACAACATAAAATAATAATCAATCGTTTTGACCAACTTATATAGTCTAGATCTAAAAATAAGAAAATGGTTTATGTAGGTCACTAGTGATTTTATATGAAAAAGTTCACATTCTAATCCTAATAATTTGAATTCATATTTCTAATTTAAAACTAATATTCCTAGTGTTTAAATTTTGAAGAATGATTTTATGTAGAAATTTGTAAATAAGTGTAACAACCCGCACCTCCGTTCACGCAAGATATTGTCCCCAACTTAGCCACAGTATATGTGTGGGGTTTTGTTCCTCAAAAGGACTCGGCTAAGTTTCGAGATTTGCCAACACATGGCGTTGCCACATAGGCTGAGCCAACCTTTCTACTAACACCGATATTGTCCCTACTTTGCCACCTCCTAGGTGTAGGGTTTTCATCCACTAGGCATCGACATTAGTAAGAGATGAGCTCTACTATATAAGTACCCACTTCACACAGGCTTCCATGATATGGGACTTAGGGGTGTTACATTCTCCCCTCCTATAGAGCCCAACGTCCATGTTGGCTCACAAACACCTCACCCAGGCGATGTGGTCCATACAGGAGCAACAATTCCGACTGGGTATTGGCTCTGATACCACTATAACAACCCGCACCTCTGTTCACGCAAGATATTGTCCCCAACTTAGCCACTGTATAGGTGTGGGGTTTTGTTCCTCAAAAGGCCTCGACTAAATAGGGATAGATCTTCTCTTTTAGTAGTTACAAATATGTTCTTTTTGGCTAGATCTACTAAATCCTCTGTTTTTATTTTTATTTGGTGAAGAAATCTAGATTTGGATGAAGAAATTATATTTAATTAAGGTAGAAGCTTTGGGGAATAAGAAGAGAAAAAGTAAATGAAAGAAATGAGTTACGTACAACAACTCATTTCATCCTTTTTCTTTCTAATCCCAAAATTAAGGTTTGGCCCCTAATTATGGGCCTCAATAAGTTGTTTGAATTTCGAAAATTCTTTAAATATCCATATCAATTAAATTATTTATTCGGTTTCGACATATAACCACTATATCAAAAGGGAAACCATCAGCAGATCCGAAAGAAGTAGTTTCAAATAAAAATTCCATTCCTGTCAACAGTTATGGATGGAATAAAATTTCACCAAAGGTAAAAACGATTGTAGAAAAATCTGATTTTTTTTATAAAAATGTTAAATGCCTCTAATAGTCATTGCGTAAAATTATAAAATGATACGACCTCATATGAAAATATTATTTCTTATTTACGCACTAAAAATGCGCAAAGCTACAAGTCTTTACACTGTTCGTGGATCAATTCTCGATGATGTCTCAGAGATGGAAACACTCATTTTCATATGGTTGAGAATCTCGTGGAACAACCAAAACTTTCTATTTCATTTTTCACTGTCGGTCAATTCTTTAACATGAGGCTTTTTGTATTTGGCCATTGTACATATACCGAAATATATATTTCTGACGAGTCCTTAGCCAAGGTGAACTTAGTAAAGTTGGAAGGCTTGTTGCACTTCCTTGCATTTCTTTATCGACTTTGGTTTCTGTCGTCATTACTATCTCATCCTTAAACATAACCTCATTGGTTCTGATTTTTCATGTTCACATGCATCTCGCATGAGTTACCTCCAGTCTGTTGCATTGCTATATTACTCTGAGTTCCCTCGAGACCAAGTCCTAAACTTTCTTTCTTGCGAGTTCTCATTTTTGTTCAACAAAAACAAATTATCTTCGCAAAAATTAATCCTATTTAAGGGAGGCTTTCCTATCATCCATTCCCCATATTCAAAGTTTGGATCAACACCTTTGATCAAGGTCATTAAGCTCATTTTTTCATCTAGATCACTTGCTTCTATTATTGTTACATTGAACCATTCCAAATAATCCTTTATAAGCCCTCCCTAAACTTGTAGCACACTGGACAAGGTCGTTATGTGTTTTGATTTTGCATTATTGATGCGAAATTGGTTCAAAAATCTTGTTCCTAACTCCTGGAACGATGATATTGATTTTGGCTGCAGCATCATGAACCACATTGTCGATATCCCTTCCAAGTGTATTGGGAAAACCTTATATTCAATAGCATCTACGGCCTGCACCGAGTCTGTATACCATTGGTACCCAGATCGGGTATGACTTCGTTCAGGATGAATTGAATCTTCAGGGTATTTTGCTTATAGAGTGTCATCGATAAATCGGGTATGACTTCGTTCGATTCCTTGACCTTTATTACTAAAACTTTGAATATCTCTCATAATCTATCTCATCATAGCAATTAAATTAGTAGTTTAAATTGAAGCTGGATAACTTTCTGGATCCATTTCATATCTTAGTCTTCTTGGCTTTCTTCCTTCAGGATGAACCCATCGAGCAATGTATCTGGTTGGACTTCATTAAGTCTCTGGCATCCCGATCATCAACTAACCGCAAGAGAGATGCAACAATCACGCGAGAAGAGCGTAGGAATTTTGGTTTGCACAAGGATAAATTAGGTTCGGATCAGCCCTTGCATCTCGTTATGTATTGGCATGACTACCCCAATCTAGATCAGCACAATGGGTACGACCGATACTGATGCGATCATGTCAGTTTGGATCTTTAACCCTTAGGTACAGCGCCGCTCTGAGCATTATGACTTGCGATTTGGAGTCTGCTTTCTTCAATCCTCCTGGCTGGCTTCGATGACTTGTTCTGAAGATGGAGGCATCTTGGATTCAATGAATTCCAGAGTCGAAGAGCGCCTTATCCATACATTCCATTGCGAATTCGTTCGTTTCATTTGATTTCTCAAATCATGCTTATCTCTCGTTTATTGGTCTAAGTCATCATGTGTTTGTTCCAACTTTCTCATCGTGTTTATCAAGTCAGCCTGGGTAACCACTCCATTTGTTGCGAAAGTGTTAGAAATAGATTTAGCAGAAGGAGGATCACCAACTTCAATAGTCAGACTTTGGTCTCTTTGTTGAATGCTTGTTTCTCCTTCAGCCCGAGCACTCACATAGGAAGTAGAAGCCTTCTTCTTAGCAATCATATTGATATATGGAGAATCTTAACCCCTTTTACATAGAAAATGGCAAGGTAACAGATTTTCCCTCAATGGACTTGATATCCATTAGTAGATGAGAATGTCTAAGTATCGAGAATCACTTATTTCTCAGTGGAAGCACCAGAATGTTAGTGTTTAAAAACCTGTTAACACCCAAAATAGAATATATGTAGAGAGTAATAAAGAAATGAAGAAATATGAATGAAAATGAAGGAAATAAGGCAACACAATCACAAAAAATTATAGTGGTTCCACAGCGGAGACCACATCCACTTTCAAAGAAAATTCACTTACATTTTTATTAGTACAACGTTTTGAATGGGTAAAGATTCAGATTGGCATGAAATTTCAGGAAATGTTAAGAGTATAAAAATGATTCTTCTTCTAGCTTTGGCACTACATATATATCAGCATGGAGGTCTGAGAATTTCTAGAGGCAAAGTAGAGGTCGTGGATAGAGTGGAGAACGTGGGTTACCCACGTTCTAGTTTTGCAATTCATAACAGCAGGCAGTGGTGAGATCCGTCGGTATCGATCACCGATACTTATCCAAAACAGTAACCTTTTGCGCATTCTGGATAGTTATATATTATATCTTTGCTACCTTTTCTTTGCTTCGCTACTTCGCTTGATGGTTCTTTTTTGCTTCCAAGTTTGAGTGACATAGGTTTACTTTAAGTTGGGTCAATTCAAGTTGGATAGCTTACATGCTTGGGTTTTTATGAGATTTCTATCCTAAGATCTTCTTGAAATTATGAGGTCGTCGTCTTCGTTATAATTTAAGCCTTGCATATAGGCCATTGCTTTTGGTTATTGGGCTGACGATTACTATGTTAAGATTATATACGTGATTTGAGATAGCTTAGCTGAAAGGGCAGGTAACATATATGTAGAATAAATTAACCTTTAATTCGTTTATTTAATAACTAACCTTTTATTTAACCATTAGTTAAGCAATTTTAATTAAATTGTATTAACCTTGAAATTTAATTCAAATACAAAATGTATACTTGTGTTATTTTAAACATTTCAAAACAACGTAACATATATCATAATATATAACATATATATACATTTATTAATTAATTAACTCATTTGATTAATTTTATTAATCATATTGATTAATTTCAAAATAGATATGTATTATTTTTCTAAAATTTTGAAAAAGAAGAGTATGATATAACTTTATAATATATGTATATCTTATTTTAAATTCATCTTTTTAACTTTAAAATTTTGTATTTTATATTTTCAAACAATTCTGGAAATTAGTCTAGGACCCAATTCAAATTGAGTCTCTTATATTCCCTTTGGGTGCACATATCTACTTGGACCAGACTAGTATCTAACTAGGGTAGAGTATAAGACTACTTATTCCCAATTATAAGCATTGCTTTTCTAGACACTGCACTAATTGTGCTTTAAACTTAATTAATTAACCATAACAATACTATTTATGCCACATGGTCTATCGGGCTTCGGTGCTGTTGATGGAATGGGTCGGCCCGCGGTAGAATTTATGGGTGAATTTCCAACAAAAATTATTGGATATTTATTGGACTTATGAAATTTGTTTACATCATTTCTAAATATATTTGATTATAATCTTTTATTTTATTTACAATTAATAAATTATATAGTTTTATTAAATTAACATCATGATATATATATATATATATATATATATATATATATATATATATATATATATATATATATATAGACACACACGCGTTAGGCATCGCTACTAACACGTTAGCACACCCAATATACTATATAGGAATATATGTTTCCAAATATATGTACATATATAAATTGTAGCTTATATATGAATATTATGAATATGCATATATATGCACACATATGTATATACATGTATTATCGTATATCCAAAGAATGATTAAATAGTTTTATGCGAAACAATAATATATTCAAATAAATATACATATGTATATTTAGAACTTTATAAGTAGAGTTATCAGTTATTCATAGGTAAAACCGGAAATGGCGACTGGTGCCGATGATTTTGTTTCTTCTTCTTCTCTCTGACTTATTTCCTTCCCAATCTCTTCACCCTCCTCTTCTTTTCCACTCATATCGGCATCATCTTTCTCCAAGTCTAGTTTTACGTGGTCGCTCGCCACTCCAACTGATATCTCTTCTCAAATCTGAAAAGTCGACATTGCTTCTACCCTTGCTTAACTCAATTCGATGATGATTCGCAAATAAAACTCCTGTGCGGCAGCTTAGAAACCACCGCGATCTTCTAACTCCTATCTGTTCCTCACAAGAGACTGCTTACAACAACGAGGGTCAGGATCTGTGGTTGTATTTCTAGTGGTGTTTTTGTTTTGAATGTGAGCCTTTTATCTTGTGTACTGCGTTTGTTTTGATTGGCCTTAGATATGTTTTGTGCTCTTTGGATCAGTCATTACTTTGTTTGGAGTGGTGTTTTGTTGTTTCATGGTTGCTTTTCTATCGTGAAATCCTACCTTCATCTATACATGTAAGGCCTTTCCCTGTTTTTAGCTTTTGCGTAGTGTTTTAATTCTTTTCCATGATTCACCTCCCCATTGTTGTGTACGTCCATGTTTTGTCTGGCCATGCTTGGAGATTTTGGCTGGCACGACAACTAGGGCATGAAGTCATTCTGCTTTAAGGTAATATGCGTTCTTGGGTGGCTCTGCTCAAGGTATGGAAGAAGTGTCAAAGCTTCAAATGATAGTTCAAGAAAGTTCCCGATGTCATAGTCTTCTTGGAATCTTCTCCTTTTGCTGTTTTAATGGTCCGTGTTGTTCAAGAAGAGGCAGTGGCTCGTCTTGGTTGTTGCTGCAATGGAGTGTTGGTGTGGCTGCATTGTTCATTCATTGTCAGGTCATTTGAAACAGTGTTCACTGTTCTTACTTTTTGAAGTACCTGGTACTCGATGCCATGACATAGCAGTTTGGCATATGTCTCGAGGAGTTGCGATATAGCTCTGCATGGACACAAAGAGTGTTGCATTGTCTACTGTGCAGTAGTTCAGTAGTTTGTTCACCTACTTTTAAGGTAGGTAGGTGAACAAAACACTTTGAGCTGATTGGTGTCAGTGGATCACATACGGGACCCCCTGGTTTTCACCAGTCAGACTCCGTTGTCTTGTTCACCTACCTTAAAAGAGGTGAACAAAGCCAGCCTCGTCTATTGTACTAGCATGGCTTACAAAAGTCTTTGTGCGCCTCAATATTTTTTACCTACTGTCCTTGGACTTCTTGTACTTACGTAATATTATTTAGATGAAATTTGTTTGAGTCATAGAAGATAATGTAAGTTGGTTATGAAATTAACTCCCTGCGTGGAGTTTAGGAAATCATATTGTAGTCTATTTAATTTAGGCTAGCTCCAGTGCTACAAGCCTGTAACGTAGAGAAGACGGAACACTATAAATTCTGTAAGTGGTGAACGATCCACCTTAAAAACCGAAGTAGCTAATTGTCAACTAATAATCACCTGTACTATAGTGCATTTTTTATTATTATTTATAACAAAAAGTGTTTGCGGTCACCTTAAAAACTGGTCAGTTTCGCCAAAAAAATCCTTATAAGTAAATTACTAACGATATATATCCGTATTACTATATCTATGTGAATATAAATATATTATTTAAGCGTTAACTAAATAATATTTTGTTAAAACCCATGAATGATAAAATCACTAGTTTATATAATAAAAATGATATACTGTTTAATTTAATTTTTAATATATACACACAAATAACATATTCATGATATATAATTATGCATATTAATTTATTAAATTATTTTTGAAACACCCCATACCCCTTAATGTTACCCAAAATAAGACCCTGTTAAGGAATATGAAGCATTATAGGTATAAAGATATAAACACATCACATAGATTAAGATTCACAAGACATAAATAAAACACAGCGGAAGAAGAAGACTGTTTACCAAAGTGACAAAACCATTTATTTCAAAAAAATCCAACTGTCACATAATAGCATGTCTCATGAAGATAAAAATTTCACTCATAAAATAGCATCATAATACGTAAATAATACTCCTGTAGTAGTCAATAGATACAACCAAACTATGAAAAAGAAATAACAAAGAGTAATACAACTGCAACAAAGAAATCCTCTAGGACAGAAATAGCTAAATAATCTGAACCATGCAATTTCTCCTTGCGAGCCTGGGGGGAGAAAAAAGGAAAGAAGGAAGGAAAATATGTTAGACATTAAGTCTGGTTGGTTGTTATGATTACTAGCACGATTGATAAGAAAAATGAATACATATAAAATAGTAGTTCTAGTGTCTCATAGAGTAAGGGTTCGTGTATACCTAAAGTGGATGTATAAGATAACCATTCTCATTCAACTTTTGACTATTTGCACTTCTACAAATTCAAAACATGATATAATTAGGAAAATCTTCCTGATACTCCCCATCGATCGGCTAGCAAAACCACAGAGTGACAACCTATGTCTACTATGGCCTTGGGCTTATGGGGCCTTAGCCATCAGGAAAAAAGACAGAGTTAGTCATAGGTGCCACAGTGTCTAATTTTCTCTTGTCGGCTCAATGCACGCAGATTGACCCATCAGAACGTACCCATGTCCCGTTCAATTTAGACAATCCTACTATCACCTACAGCATGGTGCATGCCCTCGCCTCTTATATGAGACCGTATGTAATAAAAAAAGGTATGATACATGGCATGGATCCCCAACAAATAATACTTGATCCAAATCCCCACTGGTTTGAACCCCCATAGAATAACCCTAGAATTTTAGGCTCATAGTTTGACCCCTTCTAAATCAATATGTTCGTATTAAATCGTAACACGTAATCATAAGACTTCCATAGAATTTTAGGCTTGTAACTTTATACCTTTTAAGTAAATATGTTGATATGAATCCTACCTATCTTTTCAACCATGTTTGTTTATTATGATTTCCTAATTATCATATTTAGGATCATAACTTAATACCCTTTTATGTCAATATGTTCATGTTAAAACCTAATGCCTTATCACAAAGCCACCATAGAATGTTTAGGCTCATAACTTAACACCTTTTATGTCAATATGTTCAGAATAAAGCCCAATTGTCTTTTTAACCAATACCTATCATATTCATATTTGCAAATAAACCATGTTTGTTTTTATGATTTTCCCATTATCATTTTTAAGCAAATATAGGTTATAGCTCATTTTTCTATCACAACCTATACCATAATCATTGAACAAGCTTAATCAAGTTTGTGTATTATCAGTCTAACGTTCTCATTATAGTTTTGCAACATCTATCCAATTAGGCCCAAATTATTGATTATCCTAATTTAAACAAGTTTCCCAAATGTGCACATTATAAAGGATAATAATCAGTTGTATGCAATTAGGCATATCAATCTATGCCTAAATTAGTCGTATACATATTCCTTTAGGCTTATTGGGCATAACCAAAATAAGCTGTAAAAATCCGACAAAGAATAAGGGAAAGAAGATTGAGAATATAATTAAGAATAATCTAAACATTAATTACATAGAAACTGTAAGTAAAGACAAAAAAATACAGAAAACTACTTATAGAAAGAAATTACAGAAAAGATGAATGAACACAAATTGTAAATAACTATAAGTAAAAGGACAGTAAACAAATTTACATCTTTAACTACAATTATTCCTATTTACCCTAAAATATAACCAAAAATCTAAATAATTACAAAAACTCACTAGAAAGCTTTACCTTCTAGATCCACTAGAACATCCTCTTGAAATAAATAAAATAGAACATATTTTAATTTAATCTTAACCCTTAAAATTTAGATTAAGGTGGCCTACCTTTAATAAGAAGGCTAGCCTACAGTTTAAAATTCGGCTAGTCTGTCTCCAAAAGATGACAACCTAGAAAAGGAAGAGATGTATTGTGAGAAAATGGGAAGAGGTTGGGGGTTCATTTATAGGTGGATCAAAAGACCCTCATCCATTAGATTTAGGTTTTAAATCTAAATCTACCATGTCCTTGTGTCAATCTAGATAAACAATGTCAGCTGCTAATAAAATCAAAAAACGTCATCCTTAAAACCCCTAAATTAATCTCCTTCATTCGCTGTGTTTTGTGCCTAGCAAGTAAACATGTCAGGCGTGGGTTGACCCAGTACCTTGTTGAGTCGACACATGGATGGCGCCACTTATGGCTTGGGTCGACAGATGGTCGACCTGGCCATGAGCTGGGTCGTCCTGGGCAACTCGTAACATTATTCTTCATTTTAAATCTCTGATTTGAATTTCAAATTTCGATTCATCATATCTCCTTCTTTTTAAGTCTGTTTTATGCATATGCATCTAAACTAGAATATCATAATGGACACAATGACGCATTCTCCATTGAAAATTTCTGTGATTTTTCAACTTATTCTTTAATTACTAAATTTGTTAATTAGTTATTGTTTGTTAAAATCAGGGTTGTTACATTCTCCCCTCCTTAAAGGATTTCGTCCCTAAAATCTTCAAGGGTAGGAGTATAGGATGAATAATTTCATACAAATATCCACAACCATTCACTCATACATCATCCAACCATATTCCTTATATTTTCCGATGGTTTTCATGTACTTATGCAATAGTGCATTGCATTTGTTTATAACTAATGCAAAAGTTTAGGCGGTCTACTGATTCAGTTGACCTCCTCTTAATGCAATTATGCCAGTTTCGTGCATCCAATATATGCAAAAAGTCCTAATGATAACAGATACCTCTATATGTTTGCTTTAACCACATTCATATGCAACAACCATATGACAACACCCATTTATATCATCCATAAAATAATATAAAATTCCCATACATCCATATGCAAATATCCTATTAGCCGATCATTGGTGCATATTATGTATATATGCATCCACTTTTTTCACTTGCAAACACTTTCATCCATTTGCAAGCATCATACATAACATGTACCAACAACATATTTCAGTCATGTCCTACCATCCATGGCTTAAATCCTAAGATCATAGATTCAAAGGAATGGAAAGATAGAACCTACTCAAAACTAAATATGGAGAAATATCGAAGCATACCATCAAAAAGGTATGGATAAGAGACATGTATCTTCTCTTATAGTTACCAAGTGGCTTCATTAGAATCTTCTCCCCATTGAACCTTTACAAGCCGTACCACCTTATTCCTTAGCTTCTCAATGTCAAAGTCTAGGATCCATGTAGGTGCTCATCGAATAGATGCCACTTGCTCAATCTCCATGTCATACAATGAACAAGGTTCTACTACTTGAGTCATGTAATATAACATCTCATAAAATAAGCCTTAAATATATGTAAGATAATTCAATTTAAAATAAATAATAATAACCAGTAATAAATTAATGGGCTGAAAATAGAATTTTGAATAATTAGGAATTGGAAACCCTATAAGTTGTTATTTTCTATCTTTTGTAGTTTGGATATGGATTGTTATTCCTGTATGGGATTTGGATTAAACGAAAATAAAACACTATAAATCCTATAACTTGTCTATCGATGAAACAGTCAATCAAAAGTGTTATATTAGGTTTATGTTATTTGAATAATAAACATTAGGCTTTGGGTGCTGTGAAATACTTGGTTTTGGGGTCTAATTCACTTAATTCTTATTTTAAATTTTCATATATTTTGTATACTAAAATGTAAGATTGTGTATTGTGAAATAATAGGTTTAAACGTCTATTTTAAATAGACTAGTTTAAACGTATTATATAAAATATATTAGGGTCTTAGATTTTTGTATGTAATATTAGTTATAAGTGAATCATTACCAGAAGCAAGGTTTTTGCATATATGATTGGATTTATTGCACGTTGCCTATACTTTTATTATTTAGTGATTACTCAAACCTAGGTTGCAAGTTTTATTTTTATGTGTTGTTAACTTGTTATTTCCCTTTTTGTCATTAAATGAGAATATGCATGATGGACCATGTTAACTGATATGGAAATTAACTTGTATACCTTAATTATGATTGTTAGTATTGACATTTCAAACGTGTTAGTATTGACATTTCAAACATGTGTACCTTAATTAGAGATGATGTACCCAAATCAGTAAGCGATGCCACCAATCATAATAACAATTGATTTCCACATCATAGGGAAAATCTAGTCGTAACCTCTCATCTTCATAATAATGCACTAAATAAGACGCACATACATGGGTTATTTAGACGTAAGTTCTATACTTCGAAAACCAACATCTAGGAAAGAGATATGCTGCAAAAATCTTGAAGCAAAGACTACGCAAATCCTTTAACCACGATCAATTCTTTCAGCCCTAAAGTGGTGGAACATTCTACTCACTCTAATACAACCAAATGGTCTCTCCCTAGTAATGAGACATAAATGGTGCTAGGAAGATCGAATAGCGCAAGTAGGTGTTACAGACTAAGAATTTTGGGTTTATATGTTGATGTAAGGATGCAACTTTCATGTTTGAGCCTTAGGTTCAAGTTATATCAAAACTCATCGATTAGTTGACCACTTTAGATTTAACGCTAGACGATTAAGTGGTAGACGGGATTTGGGCATAGATTGAACCTAGAACCAGTTAGGGTAGGAGCGAAATACTAATCATTCCACGTCATCTTTTAAGATCAGACGTGATTTGAAAAATTCTTTGTCCTCACCACTGTAGTGCCACAGACCACCATCTAGTTTCGTACCATCTTCCAAAGATTTACAATGGTCTTAACAAGAGGTTACGACCACATAACATCTCAAGGATACCTGAAAATATCTCATATAGTATTTCTGTATTGAATTTATACGAAATTATCCCCTTATCTAACTGACGGTCGAATAACAATTAAAGAAGAATATACCCTAACTTGATAAAAATTTCCTTAGTTTATTAGAGAGAGAAATTTAGAAATGCTTTTCGAAGTAAAATTTTGCTTATAAAGTGAGGGTCTCTCTCTTTGCATGTTTATTATTATTACTTTCAAAACCAAATCTTATTTTATTTGAAGGTAACTTTTCTAGAAAAATAATTTTAAGCCTTTAATACCCTCCCTTTTCGAAACAAGCTTAAATTAAAAAAAAAAACTGATTATAAGGCTAAGAAACTCAAAGAAATCAATTCAAACAAAGAAATATACGGCTTGTCATAATTGGGTAATGAGTGAACACACCTCATTAACATGCCTCCGGACTAATACGACATATTAACAAGAATTTCCCATTTGCTTAAAACCAAGAAAAGAACTTCGACCGGAGTGCTCCAAACAACAACCAAAATTGCGACACATTAGGCACTACCAGCTTTTAAAACAACTGCCACATGATTCCACCATATGTCATCCTCATGCTCTTCAAAACAATCACCACACACATCATAGGGTAAATTTGAGATTAGCGAGAAACTAGAACTCTAAAATATCTCCAACTCATAATCCTTTGGTCCATTCTTACTAGGTAGGACTACAGCTATTCATTGTAAATTTATTTAGAGTCAAGCACAAAAATCCATAAAATATAGAAAAAATTGAATATGTTCTCTCACTTAATCCTAATTTATTAATTCCTCTGACTGTCTAAACCTAAGTTCTGATACCAAATGTAACAACCCGCACATTTCTAAACCCAAATTTCAATAAAATCAAAATTCAAACTCATCCAAGCATGGATCATCTGGATCTGATACATGCAAATATTCAGCATAAGCATAATCAAAGTGCAATAATACTAAACTCAAAGAGGAAACAAGATAGGATAACAAGTATTGTCTATGACAACTACCTTAATAGTGAATTGCCACATCAATACCAAGAATGAGAGAACAAGGATGAAAAAAACAAGCATTAACATTTCCAAAGACCTATCACCCCAATTTAAACCTGAGAGTCGTTATGAGGAGGGGATCAAAACAACAAATCCTGTTAAGTAGCAAATATATAACATTGTCCACAATATACAAACATATCCTAATAGGTTTAACCAAAATTACATGTCTAACGAGTTTAGTGATTCTAATATAACCTTGCATGGTTATGCATAATGATTAACTACCATACCAAAGGTAGCACTTTCCAAAATAGTTTATTAAATCCTGATATAGAACATTTTTGCCTAAATGAAGCCTTTAAACCAACCTACAGACCAACAACTAAGAGGTAGACTCTCTGGCCATATAGTACCTCAACAAATCAAAAGAGGCAAGTCTTATAACCATTTACAACTTCACTCAAAATATATTATATATAGTGGATTCCTACAATCACTTAAGTCCTAAAACGGATCCACTAATCATTTAATACCTTGATAGGAAGTACTATCACACTATAATAAGTTACAATACACTAGATATTATGTCCCCTAACTAATAATTAAAGCTTTCGCCATTTGCATATCCTAACTTCGCATAAGGTGAGAGATAAGAGGCACTCATTATGACCTTAGGATAGGTAAACGGCTTCTTGCCATTTAAGACCTTCCCATGGTGAATCCCTACATTACTCTCTAACTGGCCTTATTGGATAATCCCCAAGCCACCTAATACTCCCATGGGATAGGCAGATCATTGATACCTCTATAGCGGCCATTTAATATCATATACTAAGGCGGATTTAATCCAGTCACTTACTACCTAAAGGAAGCGAACCCATCCATAGATTACCAACCTTATACACAATTTGTCGTTTAATACTTTTTATTGGAAACAACGAGTTACCTGATCGCTTAATACCTAATGAAGGTTGATCTTATAACTCTATCCTTACTCCTACCCTATGTGGAGGATCCTAAAATTACTTAAAACCTACCGAAGTAGGCCATGATACTAAGTACCCTTAAGATTTTGAAAGTAAGGTGGTCCCTATAGCACTTAAGACCTCGATGTTTGAATTAAATCATTCGGAACATCACATACTATGATAATATAATTGTTACATTTTCCAATGATCAATGATATCTCACATCAATTGTATGTAAATTGAGACGACCCCAAAGCCCGTACTGACGGTGGCAAGGGTAATCTTTGGAATATAACACATAAACAGATAATAGCAGAACATAATTAAATAAATACACCAGATAATGTACAAATAATACACTGGATAAACATAATCATCAGAGTTACACAGTATACATGATCATACTTAGTACAAATACAGTTCAGCTATACATAAATGTCTATAGCGGAAAACAAACATAATATGTACAATAGGAGCTGAACAGCATAAAAAGAGATAAATGATATAATCCATCCTCAGCTCCAGCTATCCAGAAAGAGCCTGCTAAAACCTGAAGACAAGGCTGCCCGTGTAGAAATAAGGGCACCTGAGTTTGCAAGTGAAACAAACTACGAGTTAGTCATGGGACTGGTATGAGAAATCTACTTAACACATTTTATAATTTGGCTAATCACAAGACCACTCCACTTTCGCGGAACGGGTTTACTCCATTGGATTGTCAGTGCTTTAAAACAGTAATTCTTTTAAACATCGCAATGCTTTTTATAAAAATGAAGCCATTATAAGACTCAGTTCCCATCACACAATGCAATGCAAACCGGAGGATAGAGTTTTTACCTTATAATGGCCAATATATGCTTGATACGAATAAAACAAAAGAATTTGATATAATTACTAGTGTCTATATATTTCAAAAACAATTTCAAATCATAAGTATCAATCATAGACGGCATTAATGCCCCATACCACCATGTCGCCATATATAGGTATACAACCAAAACCGCACAGTCACGTATTTGGAAATTGGATTCCCGTCATGAACCAGGGCAAAAGATAGTCCTTACCGAATTCGAGACGCTCTAGCCCGTGTCTCAGGAACAGCCGCAACTGCACCTTGGATCGTCAGGGCCGGTCCACCGATGTGGATTATTATGCCTGAACACTGCGTTTCCCCGCCTTTTGGGGCGTAAATGAGCCAACGAATGGCTCCATCGTCTTCACATAGTCACCGATATATCCGAGGCGCCTCGCAACAGCAACAACCACACAGGTGAGAATAATATAAATGTCAGCCAGTTTAAGAACTAACACCACCTCTAGCTAGAAGGAACCGCATGCCCTCCCTGACGTCCTCTCTCATTTCTGGTTCATACCGGGGTGTGAGGCTCGCGAATTCACGTTATACACAAAGCTATGCCACACAGGCCGTGCTTTGATCATCAATCACAAGACTTTGCTTTTCAACAGAAGCCTTGATCACTGCATCATAGCATGCCACATAGGCAATTCACATCATGCAACTGAGGTCTATCAATCACACAGAATGAAATCCAATGTCAGACATACAGTCCATTTACAAGTCCGTTCTGGGTCTGAACGAATCCGGAGGCACTATATACCTCGCATACCCATGATCTCCTCGTACGTCTGGACGATCACCACTTATTATCTATATTTCGGGATGCCTCCCATTCAATACATCTGTTACAATCCAACCGAGGTGAAGATCTCCGGTCTTCAACCACCGTCTTCATCATCGACTTCTTATCGTCGATTCAGTTATTCAGAATGGGATAAACCCGGTCTTTCTGAGCAACTCGCGTATATAATAAACAAGTGCTACACAAACACAACATACGCCTCATTTCAATTCATCATTCACTAACCGTAAATTAGTAAGAGAAAGATTTCCCATGTATTAATCCCGAAGGCCGAAACCAACATCAGATCAAAACCCAGGAAACCATTCGACTTAGCTAACCTTCAGTTAGTCTCTAAATTTCAGATTCAACCATCAAATATCCAATAAAATGGGTAAATTCGGTTTATTTCCATTCCATATTGTTTATAATATTTTATAACAATTTATCGCTATTTTTATTTATTTAAAAATAGCCGATTTGTTCAAACGACGCTTCAGGCCATAACGCGGCCGTGGCGCTGTTTTTCTTCAGATTTGATTTACGCATCTCTTAAAATCTAATCGTTGGATCTTCAAAAATTTTATATCATTAGAAAGATCTTTTCAAAACGAATCCAATGGTTTCAGTTTTGGAAAAATCCGGCCGTCGGGTCTCCCAGTACACTCGTTTGAAGTTTCGATTTCAAAATACGAATGCAGCGTCGTTATTCGATTTAATTAATTATATATATATAATCAATTCTGGCCCTGTTTTTCTTCAGATTTGATTTAAACATTCCAGACAATCCAACCGTTGGATCTTCACAAAGTTGGTGTCGGTGGAAAGATATTTCCAAAGCGAACCCAACGGTTCCGGTTTTGGGAAAATCTGATGGTCGGATCTCCCGCACTAATCGTTTGAAATCACGATTTCAAAACACGAGCTGTAGCTTCGTTATTCGATATATTTTAATTATATTTATACATATATATAAATATAATCTATTCTTCGATTTCAAAACCATATTCTTTTCATACATTTGATAAAAATGATATTTTTATCCAACAGACATTTATTTTGACACTTCACTATTTTTAACAATTTATGTATATAATAAAAATGTGATTTTTATTCAAAACACGACTATTTTATATAGTTCATATAGATGATAAAAATATGATTTTTATTATAAAACAATTTCTTTCAAAACACGCCTATTTTATATAGTTCATATAGATGATAAAAATATGATTTTTATTATAAAACAATTTATTTCAAAACATGATTATTTTATATAGTTCATATAGATGATAAAAATATGATTTTTATTATAAAACAATTTATTTCAAAACATGAATGTCGTTCAACACATGAATTTCTATTCAACACATGAATTTCTATTCAACACACGAATATAGTTTCAACACATGAAAATAATTCTAACACATGAATATTATTGAAAAATTCGGCAGCATAACGGCAGGGTAGTTAAAACCGGGACCGTCCCTAGTACAGCTCCTCGCTCTACCTTAAAGCCTCGCAGCTTTTGACAATGGGGATTTCATGCATCTAGTTCGCACGCAGGCGGCATGTTTATTTTTTTTCTTTTCTACAAACTAGTCCTATGTGGTTTCAACCAAATAATTCTCAACCACAAACGGGTATTTTTCAACCACAATCAATCAATTTCAACCACAAACAATTCTAATCAACCATTCGCTATCAACCAATTTTCACACCAATCACAACCAATAAATATCGTCCATAGTTTGTGGACGAGGGGCGTATATATATATATATAAGTATATTTCACTTCTATTTCAAAACATATGTAATTTTTACAACGCATATATAACTTATACATCGAGCATACAACTTATACAATGCTTATACATGAGGTGTACAATGCTTATATAACTCATACTTCGAATATATAATTTATACATCGTCATTTCCATATTGTTTATAATTCAGAAATCTCACATTGGGTTCCACTCCACCAAAATAGCAGAAGGCTCAGAAAATATGCGGTCTCTTCTAGAATGTAGAAGACGTCCACACGAGTCCACTGTCTCTTGTTTCACTGGATTTCGACTACATAGCAAAAAGATACGATTTTTACAAATACAATTAGTTTTGCGATGGTTTTACAGCGTTGAAATCAATTCAGAATAGACAAGCCGTACCTTTTCAACTTATATTCGAAACTAGGTTTCGAATTTCTGACCAAACCGTGTAGCGGTTGCTCGATCGGATTTCACCACGGGGTAGGACCTGGAGAGGCGCACGTGTGCCAGGAAGGTGGTCCAGTTCGTCGCTGGTATGGAGGCGCGGTGGGCCTTCAAACGACCGGAATTCATAGCCCTGGATCTCGAAAACTACGGCGCGATAGGAGGGGATCCTTACATGGATTTGAAGCTCTCGAGGAGCTCTTCAAAAAGTTGCAAAGTAGTGATGGGTACTGGTGCGTGGATCGAGCAGAAAGGAGGAGAGAAGGAAGAAATGGGAAGCCGTCGTCGATCAGATAAGGAGCGAGGGGTTTTTGAATTTTTATTTTAAAATAAATTATGAAAGGAATAATTTCATTGGTCCGTGCTTCGTTTAATCTTTAAAATATGGTTTTCTAATACGAACACCAATTCCAACCCAACGACTGTCGTCCCTAGCTAAATACCCCTATTCCGAACACACTGGGATATGTTTCGAAGGCCCATTCGACTATTTCAGTCAGTTTCTCTTCAAATTAAAATATAAAACATTCAATAATTATTTTGAATGTACATTTCAATTTGCCGGGGCCACATACTGATTATAAAAATTCCCGAAAAATAAATCTAGCTATGTTTTGACGATACGGTCCCAACAAAACTAGTTTCGTCAAATTCTGAGACCGTTTGAAAAATGGCCCTTTTTTGGTCGATCCAATTTAATAGAAATCGACCAAACACATTTTCCTTTGCCACGCTCACATACTAGCTTCAAAAATTATGAAATTTGAAACCTAGCAATAATTTGACATTCTGGATCCAACAAAAGTGGTTTCGTCAAATTCTGAGGTCGTTTGCAAAATGGCCATTTTCATGGGCTATATAAACTCTATAGCGACCTTTCTGAAAAGTCATTTGGCCATAACTTTTGCTTCCCGCTACGAAACTTCAATTTTTCAGATTCGTTAGAAAGATATTCACTAACAAATTTAAATATTTTTGGTTCCACTAAAATCCGTTTTATTTTGCACCCGGTACAGTCAGTCAAAGTTTGAATTGAAAATTTGAAACTGCCGCGCCATTTCAGGCCTTGTTTATAATTCCAAATAATTATATTGGTTTTCAAACATCGATTCAAACACAATTTTCATCGTTATTATTTAAAATATTTATTTTAAATATTTAAAATCCACTAAAATAGCCAAATTTAAATTTTAAATTGGTTCAGATTTTACGGGTTGTTACAATCTCCCCCACTTAAAACTTTTCATCCCCGAAAAGGAACAAAGTCGAAAGTGGTTTGATTAATCAACTCTACTTTAAATCTGGCTTCCATTCTTCAACTTTTTAGTTTCTAAGAATTTTCAAATTCTTCAAACTTTTGGCTAACACCCTAAATTTTCGAAAAAATTCGCCATAACCTCCTTTGTACGGGGAGGGGTTTGGAAATTTATTGGGCCGTATTAGGTACCCAATAAATCCTAATAAGCATGCACATATTTAAAGTGATATATTCCGGTGTCCACAGGGGAGTGTGTATTGATCATAACTCCAGAGAATAAATTCTCGTCACCCTATAAATGGATTTTGTACCTTAATGACCAGAGAGACGTGTTTATTGTCATCTCCAGACCCGTGTGGTTTTTTTTATTAATCTTGCAATTTACCGTTACATTTTATATGGTCCATATCAGTCATCTGTTCAACCTGTAATATATAGTCATCGCCATACAAGCCTCTCGCTCGTATGGTAAATCTTCAACCTCGTCACACAAGCTCCAAATGCTTATAGGGTATATGATGAAGTATGCCTATCTTCAGGAAGTATGCCATGTAGTGTAGTTCAAAATTAATTGTTACTATCCTATGACGAAATTTATTATTATACATAGAACAACCAGCACTCCGCATCCAATGACACTCACAGGAGTTGATATAATAATAAAATTGCACATCCAACTCATTAAAGTTTACCTATTTGTCGGGCACGCAAATAAATTCTTTACTCAACTGCTATCCATTTACCTGTTCAAACATATATAATGCACATGTATATATTTTTATCTATTTTTAACTCAGTTCAATGTGTGATTTAATCGAATAAATTCTACCATTCATTCTCTTATTGATTAGATTAACTATCGTTCTAATAATTTAATTAATCAAATCCACTATCACACAACACAAAAAACAATCAAATTTTTTTAACTTTTCAAATGTATATCTTTTATATATTCAAAAATTATATTTCTAAAACCAAACTATATATATAATCACAAATACGTTATTTATAAACATATAACTCTCAACTCGTTCTGGGGCACTTCTGACCCCATCTCTAACGAGTTATTCTGATTCTGCTGGACTCATACTAGGATATTATTGATCCTATCTGTAATGAGTTATTCGTCCTAGAACACTACTGTTTCTATTTCTGATGAGTTCGTTAACATGTTATATTCCTGAGATAAGCTTAACCAAAGCTCTGATACCACGTTGAGACGACCCCAAACCCCGTACTGACGGTGGCAAGGGTAATCTTTGGAATATAACACATAAACAGATAATAGCATAACAGAATTAAAAAATACACCAGATAATGTACAAATAATACACTGGATAAACATAATCATCAGAGTTACATAGTATACAGGATCATACTTAGTACAAATACAGTTCAGTTATACATAAATGTCTAGCGGAAAACAAACATAATATGTACTATAGGAGCTGAACAACATAAAAAGAGATAAATGATAGAATCCATCCTCAGCTCCAGCTATCCAGAAAGAGCCTGCTAAAACCTGAAGACAAGGCTGCCCGTGTAGAAATAAGGGCACCCGAGTTTGCAAGTGAAACAAACTACTAGTCAGTCATGGGACTGGTATGAGAAATCTACTTAACACATTTTATAATATGGCTAATCACAAGACCACGCCACTTTCGCGGAACTGGTTTACTCCATTGGATTGTCAGTGCTTTAAAACAGTAATTCTTTTAAACATCGCAATGCTTTTTATAAAAATGAAGCCATTATAAGACTCAGTTCCCATCACACAATGCAACGCAAACCGGAGGATAGAGTTTTTACCTTATAATGGCCAAAATATGCTTGATACGAATAATACAAAAGAATTTGATATTATTACTAGTGTCTATAAATTTCAAAAACAATTTCAAATCATAAGTATCAATCATAGACGGCATTAATGCCCCCATACCACCATGTCACCATATATAGGTATACATCCAAAACCGCACAGTCACGTATTTGGAAATTGGATTCCCGTCATGAACCAAGGCAAAAGATAGTTCTTACCGAATTCGAGACGCTCTAGCCCGTGTCTCAGGAACAGCCGCAACTGCACCTTGGATCGTCAGGGCCAGTCCACCGATGTGGATTATTATGCCTGAACACTGCGTTTCCCCGCCCTTTGGGCCGTAAATGGGCCAACGAATGGCTCCATCGGCTTCACATAGTCACCGATATATCCGAGGCTCCTCGCAACAACAACAACCCCACAGGTGAGAATAATATAAATGTCAGCCAGTTTAAGCACTGACACCACCTCTAGCTAGAAGGAACTGCATGCCCTCCCTGATGTCCTCCCCCGTTTTTGGTTCATACCGGGGTGTGAGGCTCGCGAATTCACGTTATACACAAAGCTATACCACACAGGCCGTGCTTTGATCATCAATCACAAAACTTTGCTTTTCAACAGAAGCCTTGATCACTGCATCTTAGCATGCCACACGGGCAATTCACAAAATGCAACCGACGTCTATCAATCACACAGAATGAAATCCAATGTCAGACACACAGTCCATTTACAAGTCCGTTCTGTGTCTGAACGAAACCGGAGGCACTATATACCTCGCATACCCATCAATCTCCACGTACGTCTGGACGATCACCACTTATTATCTATATTTCGGGGAGCCTCCCAATCAAGACATCAGTTACCATCCAACCGAGGTGAAGATCTCCAGTCTTCATCATCGACTTCTTATCGTCGATTCAGTTATTCAGAATGGGATAAACCCGGTCTTTCTGATAAACTCGCGTATATAATAAACTAGTGCTACACAAACACAACATACGCCTCATTTCAATTCATCAGTTACTAACCGTAAATTAGTAAGAGAACGATTTCCCATGTATTAACCCCGAAGGCTGAAACCAACATCAGATCAAAACCCAGGAAACCATTCGACTTAGCTAACCTTCAGTTAGTTTCTAAATTTCAGATTCAACCATCAAATATCCAATAAACCAAGTAAATTCGGTTTATTTCCATTCCATATTGTTTATAATATTTTATTACGATTTATCGCTATTTTTATTTATTTCAAAATGGCCAATTTATTCAAACGACGCTTCAGGCCATAACGCGGCTGTGGCGCTGTTTTTCTTCTGATTTGATTTACACATATCTGAAAATCTAACCGTTGGATCATCACAAATTTTATATCATTAAAAAGATCTTTTCAAAATGAATCCAACGGTTTTAGTTTTAGGAAAATCCGACGGTCGGATCTCCCGGTACACTCGTTTGCAGTTTCGATTTTAAAATACGAACTGCAGCGTCGTTATTCGATTTAATTTAATTATATTTTTATATATATATATAAATATAATCGATTCTGGCGCTGTTTTTCTTCAGATTTGATTTAAACATTCCGGACAATCCAACCGTTGGATCTTCACGAAGTTGGTGTCGGTGGAAAGATATTTCCAAAGCGAACCCAACGGTTTCAGTTTCGGGGAAATACGATGGTCGGATCTCCCGCACTAATCGTTTGAAATCACGATTTCAAAACACGAACTGCAGCTTCGTTATTCGATATATTTTAATTATATTTATACATATATATAAATATAATCTATTCTTCGATTTCAAAACCATATTCTTTTCATACATTTGATAAAAATGATATTTTTATCCAACAAACATTTATTTCGACACTTCACTATTTTTAACAATTTATGTATATAATAAAAATGTGATTTTTATTGTAAAACAATTTATTTCAAAACACGACTATTTTATATAGTACATATAGATGATAAAAATATGATTTTTATTATAAAACAATTTCTTTCAAAACACGACTATTTTATACAGTTCATATAGATGATAAAAATATGATTTTTATTATAAAACAATTTATTTCAAAACATGACTATTTTATATAGTTCATATAGATGATAAAAATATGATTTTTGTTATAAAACAATTTATTTCAAAACATGAATGTCGTTCAACACATGAATTTCTATTCAACAAATGAATTTCTATTCGACACACGAATATAGTTTCAACACATGAAAATAATTCTAACACATGAATATTATTGAAAATCTCGGCAGCATAACGGTAGGGTAGTTAAAACTGGGACCGTCCCTAGTACGGCTCCTTGCTCTACCTTAATGCCTCACAGCTTTTGACAATGAGGATTTCATGCATCTAGTTCGCACGCAGGCGGCATGTTTATTTTTTTTTCTTTTCCACAAACTAATCCTATGTGGTTTCAACCAGATAATTCTCAACCACAAACGGGTATTTTTCAACCACAATCAATCAATTTCAACCACAAACAATTTTAATCAACCATTCGCTATCAACCAATTTTCACACCAATCACAACCAATAAATATCGTCCATGGTTTGTGGATGAGGGGCACATATATATATAAGCATATTTCACTTCTATTTCAACACATATATAATTTTTACAACGCATATATAACTTATAAATCGAACATACAACTTATACAACGCTTATACATGAGGTGTACAATGCTTATATAACTCATACTTCGAATATATAATTTATACATCGTCATTTCCATATATTTTATAATTCAGAAATCTCACATTGGGTTCCACTCCACCAAAAATAGCAGAAGGCTTAGAAAAATATGCGGTCTCTTCTAGAATGTAGAAGACGTCCACACGAGTCCACTGTCTCTTATTTCACTGGATTTCGACTACATAGCAAAAAGGTACGATTTTTAGAAATATAATTAGTTTTGCGACGGTTTTACAGCGTTGAAATCAATTCAAAATAGACAAGCCATACCTTTTCAACTTATATTCGAAACTAGGTTTCGAATTTCTGACAAAACCGTGTAGCGGTTGCTCGATCGGATTTCACCACGGGGTAGGGCCTGGAGAGGCGCACGTGCGCCAGGAAGGGGGTCCAGTTCGTCGTTGGTATGGAGGCATGGCGGGCCTTCAAACAGCCAGAATTCGTGGCCCTGGATCTTGAAAACTACGGCGTGATAGGAGGCGATCCTTACATGGATCTGAAGCTCTCGAGGGGCTCTTCAAAAAGTTGCAAAAGAGCGATGGGTACTGGTGCGTGGATCAAGCAGAAAGGAGGAGAAAAGGAAGAAAGGGGAAGCCGCCGTCGATCAGATAGGGAGCGAGGGGTTTTTGAATTTTTATTTTAAAATAAATTATGAAAGGAATAATTTCATTGGTCCGTGCTTCGTTTAATCTTTAAAATAGGGTTTTCTAATACGAACACCAATTCCAACCCAACGATTGTCGTCCCTAGCTAAATACCCCCATTCCGAACACACAGGGATATGTTTTGAAGGCCCATTCGATTGTCTCAGTCAGTTTCTCTTCAAATTAAAATATAAAACATTCAATAATTATTTTGAACGTACATTTCAATTTGCCGTGGCCACATACTGATTCTAAAAATTCCCGAAAAATAAATCTAGCTATGTTTTGACGATACGGTCCCAACAAAACTAGTTTCGTCGAATTCTGAGATCGTTTGAAAAATGGCCCTTTTCTGGTCGATCCAATTTAATAGAAATCGACCAAACACATTTTCCTTCGCCACGCTCACATACTAGCTTCAAAAATTATGAAATTTGAAACCTAGCAATAATTTGACATCCCGAATCCAACAGAAGTGGTTTCGTCGAATTCTGAGATCGTTTGCAAAATAGCCATTTTCACGGGCTATATAAACTCTATAGCGACCTTTCTGAAAATTCATTTGGCCATAAATTTTGCTTCCCGCTACAAAACTTCAATTTTTCAGGTTCGTTAGAAAGATATTCACTAATAGATTTAAATATTTTTGGTTTCACTAAAATCTGTTTTATTTTGTACCCGGTACAATCAGTCAAAGTTTGAATTGAAAATTTGAAACTGCCGCACCATTTCAGGCCTTGTTTATAATTCCAAATAATTATATTGTTTTTCAAACATCGATTCAAACACAATTTTCGTCGTTATTATTTAAAATATTTATTTTAAATATTTAAAATCCACTAAAATAGCCAAATTAAAATTTTAAATTGGTTCAGATTTTACGGGTTGTTACATAAATTCGACTATTGAAAAGTACAGACTTTTGTCGAATAACTCAACTAATCTCACATCATCAACTCGTTGAGTCCATTTCTTATAATAATTAGAGATATAATTTGTATAATTTAAATAATTATAAGATAAAATTGATTATTCCAAAAAGATAAGAGAAGGCTAACATAAATTTAAGATGATTGATTGGATTTTGTATTAATTATGGTAATTCTACCGAAATTTTATTTTAGATTAATTGCCATATGCCATTAATAACAATAATGATCATTTTTCCTAAGGCACTGGAAACCGCAATCGGTGTTATTTATATCAGTCCCGCTTATTTTCATTAATCGCTATTTAATTATAACACATTAATATCCTTAAAGTTATTATTTCAATTTCTCATAAATTAGAGTTACAATATTTAATTCGCATTTGTACTAGTTGTAACTTTTTAAATCCTTTAATTTATTGCTACATTTATTTTCCGTAAACCCCAAGGTTACAACCATTAATTCTCCATTTATTACAGATACACCAATTTACATTCGTAGTTAATGGAGAACAACCCAAATTCAAACCTAACTTAAATATCTACCAAATATTAATAAAATGCATTAATATGTAAGATTTGGGATGAAAAGACACACATGCGCATGCATGCATATATATATATATATATATATATATATATATATTTGTGTGTGTGTGTGTGCGCGCGCGTGTGTATTGAGGCATGTATTACGCATATACTAATTTTTCAAATTTCTATGTTTAGTTAGTTTACTAGTTCTGACTAATTTACATTATAATGTGACCAAATGACTAGAACCATCTTCCTATGTTCTGACTTGCTAAAAATTCAAATTTTAATAAAAAGGTATTTTGCTATAAATCTCATTAATTTACGCGAACATTTTAAAAGGAGGAAATATCTACTTATTTAAAACTACAAGGAACATATGTTCTTTTATTCGGAATAGACAGTGTAAATTACGTGCAAAAGACGTAAATTTACATGTCTCTTCCTTTTGATTATTTATAATTCCTTATAATTTCAAGTATGGTCTTTTTGTAGAAAAAGAATAGAAAGTGCTTATTTATAAAAGCTAAACAAATCCTTAAACAATTAAAAACATGGATAATTTTGAAAGTCTATAGGGGTGGATCGTATAGTGTACATGCAAGTATTTATGTATATGCTAATAAGTATACGATAATAATGTAAATTCATATATGGAAAATGTACAGCAGAGTTTTATACTGGTTTGGACCTCCCATTCTACGTCCAGTCCCGAAACTCCCTTTCGGAATTTTACTCTCAACAAACCCTCACTTCTCCCGGAGGAACGGGTTTGGTTACAATAAAGTTTTCTTGTCAAATGTGTGGTCAAATGCAACATGGTTATTGACTGATAAGTGCACAAACTTCCAATATATCTTCTAAGTAGTAACTACTATGAAGCACATGAGTATACGGAAGATTTGGTTGATGATACGAGTTGCTAGAACGTTGATTGATAGATTCATGTAGTATAAAATATGGAGATAGTTGAGTAAGTCAGGTTAGTTGCCTTCTCTTGAGTCTTAATGCTTTATATAGTTATGAGGAGTTGTATTTGAGTGGTGATGGCCATTGCTTGTTATCCAAAAAATTGTCTTGTTTGATGGTGAAGAGATGTAGTGAAGAGAAGCCAAAATGTCTTTTGAAAAAGTGGTCTTGTTTGATGGTGAAGGGATGCAGTGAAGAGAAGCCAAAATGTCTTTTGCAAAAGTGACAGTTATAGTTCGGTTCAACTGCCCAAACCCTAAGTTAGACATCTGAAAATAATTTCTGACGTCTGTAGCCTAGATCAGATATTCCCTGAGTTTACCAGCAGAAGTCTAAAAATAATTTCAAATGCTTGATACTGTGTACCAACAATTTCTTGTCCATTGTGTGTACTCTTTGTTGCTTTACTTAATTTGCTCTTTCTCGTATTTCACTTGCTTGCTATTGACCATTTCTATCATGTCATATCTAGAGTCAATCTTGTAGATAGCCTGCATAAATATATATGTATGGGTATATACGATTTCCGTTGTATAGTTGTTTTCAACGAAACCGTAGAATGGATTTCCTAATATTCTCCCCTTTTTTATGATGACAACTATACAATGTACTTAGAAAAATAATTTATATAACTCCCTATGAATATATGAACTCCCCCTACTAAATCTCTTCCGCTTTGTCATGATCGAAAAGGAGATAAATTTTAATTTAACATAAAACCGTTCATACCATGATATATTAACTAGGTAGGTTTGTTAGATATTATATACAGACCATAATCAAAAACGTATAACCGATCATATCATGATATATTATATCTTTCTAACATATTAGATAGCATGTACACTAACAAAGATCAAAGAAATAATCGAGCATAGCATAACCAGGAAAATATCACCATTACATAGTTCCTCAATATGTTCACATAACTTAACACAATTTAAACAAATACACATCATCATCATAGTCATAACTTAAGGTTTTAAATAATATTTACATTGTTGACAAAATATAAAGTTGTAAACTGTTCTTACGCAATGTCACCATGAGTCTTGTCTTCTACCTCCTTATCCTTATCACCATCTTTTGATGATTCCCCTTAAAATATGTCCTTTTTTGGTGACGAGAAAGGAGATTGTGGAGATAACGTAGGTGGTTATGGTCATTATAGGAGTTCTTAAGTGAAAGTACCACTGTATTTAAACTTTTTTCAACAGTTGTAGGTCATGACGCTAAGTTTAGTTCCATATTAGCGATTCGATCTCCTAAAGAAATTTGATTTTGATCGAGAACATGTTGATTTTGAATGATTATTTCACATAGAGCTTCATCAGGAAGAATTTGAGTTTTAGGTGGAACTAAATCTTCATTGGCTTGATAGTCGAAGGAACAAGGAGAAGAAGGTTCATGTTAAAGCTCTCGTTAATGCTCTCGATGACGTTCTTATTGTACATGATATTTTTCCTTCCATTCTTTAAGAGTGATAAATTAGGAGGTTCATTTGGTAAGTGCATAAGTTGGAAAAACTTTTTTGAAGCTTCTTTAGTTGGAACCTCTTCAAACGTTGATAAATAAGAAGGAACTTTATCATATTGTAACAACCTCATGATATATGGAGCATAAATGATTGATCTACGTTATTGATTCCATACATTTCATCAAATATAAATTATTCCCAATTAATTCTTGCCCCACTGAATATAGCGCATAATGCTTTGTGCTCGAGATCGCATATTTTTTCATGACTTCTTAGTCAAGGAATAATTGTACTGATAAGCATTTGAGTTAGAAGCCTAGCTTTTGGACGTAAAAACGTTTTAAGTAAAGTGTGGCATACGATCTTCCCAAATTTGATGTGTGATATGATCCCTTGGTTTGAATTGCACGTCAAGAATATCATAAAGATTTTGTCCGATATTAGAACATTGGAGAATACTTCCCATATTTTTAAGGCCATATCGAACCGTATTTCCATATATGCTTGACCTAAGCCACTCATTTTCATTTTTGGCATTCCAAACGATAGAACTATCTAAGTTAGCATAGTGTTGATGCCTAAAATGGTCGTCAACACCAGAGAGTTCCAAAATTTTGAAACTTTTTGTCCAGAGAGGAGAAACATAAAAAATGCAGTTATAATGCGCGGGAAAGTAAAGGACACAGTTATTTATAGTGGTTCGGCCAATCGGGGCCTACATCCACTTTGAAGATTGTACTGATTTTATTCCATTGTAACAAATTACAACTAGGTTATTACAAAAAGCTACAATGATTAACAATATCCTCTTAGTCCTTGTCATTGATCTACCTTGCTGAGCGAGAGTAGTCGAGGTGTTGTCGATGTTATAGCGTAGCCGAGTCGAGGCCAAGTCGAGGCCGAGTGAGGCGGAGTCGAGGCCGAGTGATGCGGAGTCGAGGACGAGGGTCTGCGGGAGGCAGAGTCGAGGCCGAGTGAGTTAGAGTCGAGGCCAAGTGAGTCGAGGCCGAGTAAGTCGAGGCTGAGTGAGGCGGAGTCGAGGCCGAGTGAGTTGAGGCCAGGTGAGGTGGAGTCGAGGCCGAGTAAGTCGAGGCTGGGTGAAGCGGAGGCGAGGCCGAGTAAGTCGAGGTCAAGTAAGTCGAGGCCGAGTGAGGAGGAGTTGACGCCGAGTGAGTCGAGGCCGGGAGAGGCGGAGTCGAGGCCGAGTGAGTCGAGGCCGGGTGAGGAGAGGCCGAGTGATTCGAGGCCGGGTGAGGCAGAGTCGAGGCCGAGTAAGTCAAGGTCGGGTGAAGCGGAGTCGAGGCCGAGTAAGTCGAGGCCGAGTAAGTCAAGGCTGAGTGAGGGGGGCCAAGTGAGGCAGAGTCGAGGCCGAGTGGGGCAAAGTCGAGGCAGAGTCGAGGCCAAGTGAGGCGGAATTGAGGCCGCGGTCCGCAGGGGGTGGAGTTAAGGCCGAAGGGGTCCGAGAGGTTTTCGGAGTCGGATGGGTCTGAGAGGTGGTTGGAGGTAAGCCGTAAGTACCCCGAAGGGAGTAAGTATCCCGGAAGGAGTTTGGAGTCATCTTCTTCCCAATGGCCTTGCTGCCATTAATGGAGCTCTCAAGCCCAGTCCCCTTGAAATGAATGAGGTAGGGGGTATTTATAGGAAGAGGTTAGGTGAGAGTAGGTAGAAAGTACTAAGGGATAAATAGTAGTGGGAAAAGGGATAAAAAGGAGTGGCATTTGTGCCATGGAGTGATCAACCAAAAATAGGTGATCGGCGTGTGCCGATCGGCTATTTTTAGGTGATCAACATGGTCGGGAGCTTGCCGGGGCAAGATTTGGTTATGTCACACCCCAAGGTATATCCCTTCAGAAAATCTCGAACCTCGACTGCATTGAAGCCCAGGAACTCGAACCCGTCCCTGGGGTTCGAACTTGGGTTCGAACTTCGAACCCCGCATGGGTTTGAACTCCGAACCCCTTGGGGTTTGAACTTCGAACCTGGCGTGGGTTCGAACTTCGAACCCCGCGTGGGTTCGAACTTCAAACCCCGAGTGGGTTCGAACTTCGAACCCCGAGGGGGTAGAAATTCGTACCCCGAGGGTACGAGGAGTGTATGAAAATGAGGACAATGGGCATCACGGCTAAGGCCTTTGCCCTTACGGGGTTCGAGGTGATGGACTGGCGATGTTTTGGAGGAGCGGTGAGGTCCTTGCTGGCGCGATCCCTTCTCGACCTATTTCATTTGCTTTATGGCGACACTCCCATCTTTAACTACACGCGATACATTGAGTCTAGCGTGTCTTGTGTACTTTTGGTAACTGGACCAAAAGGCCAGTTAACATTTGCCAAAAAAGTACGTCTTGTCTTGACCTCTTGTCTTGACATGATGTGCTTTGGAATGATAGTTGGGTTGAAGTTTTATCTTGTAAGTTATAGGAAAAAGCATGTTAGTTAGCGGGCTCGCTTGCCGTGGGATCATGAGCGAGCCATTGTTGGTTTGGTGTGCATATTTGAACCCTTAAGGCTTGTAGGCGCACATTTGAATCGAGTTGGTCTGCTCGGTTGAGATTCCCAAAGCGTGTACGCATGGTCATTGCCATGGTTTGGTTGCATTATTTCCCTAAGTGGTTGCTGAAACGTCGTTGGGATGGAGCTTCGAAGTTAAGTGGATATGATCATAGCTTGGCGTACGATCCCGAATTCCGATCCCAGAACGTTTGTTTGGGGTATGCTGATCCCCTGATTGTAGTTGCTTCCTTCCTTCTCTTCTCCGGATAGAAAATCATCGTAAGGCCTGGAGGACACCCAAATACTTCTTTTGTATTTTGGATGTTCGAGGTGTTGTTAGGTTTTACGGGAGAGGGGAAGAGAGATATGGAAAGTAAAAGGGATTTCGGATTTGGTATTCAAGAACGTGGAGTCGTGGACCTTGGGAAATGGGATTAGGAATTTGAATTAAGGTTGCCAAGCATGTGTGAATACGGGATTGGGATTTGTGTCCCAAATGCTTATTAAATCTTTCACGCTCTTCAGGAATTCGAATCTTGTTTGAGGAGATGACAACTGAACCGGCATGCGGTAGCATGAGACATAACTTAGCACTCCCATGACTTTGTCAAGCCTTGTCTTCAATCTTAAGTTTGTAAACTTGATTCTTGTCATGGCGCCTTATGAGCGGGCAATGATTAGTGATTTTTGGTCTTGCGACGCGGTCCTCAAGGAATGGACCTGCTTGGATTGTCAGCTTGAGCGTTTATGTAAGATATCGACATGTAGTCGAGCTATTAGTCTTGGGATCCGATCAATAACCTAACCACGATGCGACCGCATCTTGACTTAGAAGTTGCACTGGCGGTTAGTGATGGTCGTGGCGTTAGTTATTGAAGCTAAAGGCTGCCACCACGTTCCAAAGTTTCATCTTTTTGTGGAGTTCGGGTACTAATGGAAGCCGAGAAGCCTCCATGGCCTGAACTTTGGCTCTGGATTTCTTTCGTTGCGAGGTGAAGGTACTCTAAAGATGGTGGCTCCGTAGGATGCTGTGAAGATGATGCTAGTGCAGAGACTTAAGGGGATCTAACCGGGTCTTGAGATTGCCAGGCCAGTGCGACAATCCGTAGAGGGTTGCCCCAGGCCCGGGTGCCTGCTAGATTCTGCTCGACGTCAGAGACAAGCTAACAAGCTCGGATCGTTGCTCAATGTTTCATGTCTGGTCATTAATTGGGTTGAACGTAACACAAATGGTTGGCGAATGATTCTAGAAATGAACTTATTTGGACTGATTGCTCGGATACGTGCGCAAGATGCGGGCATATGGTCGAGTTGTTAGTCTCCAATCCAATTATGTTGGGATCATTATCCGATTTGAAAAATGGTGCTGACGTTTTACCGGTAACTACTGCCTTAGTTATCCAAACTAGGTGTCATCGTCGCGTTTCGATGCGCTTGTAGGTATGCATCGAGGGGTATGAGTTTGCTTCATGTTGCGTTTAAGTATGAGTTTGCTAGCAGGGCTCTGAGACTTTGCGAACCCAATGAACCGTCCATGGAAACCCGAGAACTTGCGCTGAAATATGGATTTTTAATTTTGCGTATTGAGAATTTATCTAAGTTCTATAGTTCCTCGGGGAACCAGTGGTTATATTGCTCCCTCTGTCCTTTTGTGCGGGCTTCTACGCCCGGCCTGCCTATTATTTCCGGGAGGTTAGAAGTTTCCCAGAACCGAGGCTTTGGGTCCGGGTCCTCCTCGTGGCGAGGTGTATGTTCCTCTTTAGAATGGTCGCCCCGATGGATGTGGCAATGGAAATGCCAGCGCGGAAGCTGGTGGAGATCCTCCTCATGTCCTGCGATGTGTAAGCTGGTGAGGAGATAGGCGGGGAACTACCACCACGCTCGAGTACTTGCTAACTGAAGAGGATGCGAGCGATGAATCCTCAGAGGTTAAATAGTTGCTTCTTTTGCTGGGAAGCCCCTCTGGAGCGGAGGCGACGCAAGGCTTTGCCCCCTTGCTTCCTCAAGTGTCCGAGTCCCAGTTCTGGTTGGAGTTACAGCGGGGGCAATTTGGAGTAATAGGAGAACCCGTGGCTTCAGGATCCCATATTCGTATGAGCCTCTTTGGAGGAGGAGAAGTTGGCGGTTGACTGAAGTGCTCATACGACGGGCATAGCGGATGTAAGCGTGCAAGCAATGCAAGCTGAGGTGGAGGATCGGGAAGCCCGGCTGGTGGCAAAATCAGAGTAGCCAGAGGGGAAGACAGATAGGATGAGGCTGCCATATAGGATGCATGGGTGAAGGCTAGTCGGGATGCCCAGGAGAAATCTGCCGCTATGGTGGCGAAAAGGTAGGCCAATGCTGAGGCGGAGAAGGAGAGGGCCTTTGAGTACGCTAGAAAAAGGAGAGCCGTCGATGATGCCCACCAGAAGAGGGAGAGAGGACCCTAAGCGAACTTGAAGTGGACGCAGTTATGCGATTCCAGGATAGGGAGCCAGCTGATCCGAAAACCGCCAAGGATGCTGAGAAGAGAGCAGAGTTGGGTGCCAGGAAGGCTTGGGGAGAACCCAGGCTGCATTGGTCCTTGCTTCTTACATCGTACCTAAGCCGTTACCATGTATTGCTCTTGGGGTGATTATGATAATTACAAGCGGCGAGGATGATGGCTGATGGTGCGCATCGATGCCTCATGAATCCGTTACTCCTGTGTTGGGTAGAGGAGGAGGAAACAGTTCTGGAAGGAAAGGGCCCATTGCTGTTGGTGACCTGCCTGTATCAAACCTGCATAGAAAAAAGGAAAAGAGAAGGAAAGGATGAGCAACATCAGTAATTATTAAAGGAATTAAAGATACTTTGGGTTAGGTAAACCAATAGTATATGCGAGTGTGACCCTCGCTTTTGGTCCCTAAAGATATGGTGTGGCTTTCATGTATACCCTATCATCAGAGAGAAGAGATGTTAGACATGTAATTTGTCGTAACGTGTGTGTGTGTTGAAAAGAAATATGATTTAGTAAAGATCGTCGTTTGTGTTAAATGTTTGGATATTTTTCCTATGTTTTCAGGCGTCCCATACTTGCATATGCATACTTATCGTTACACTTAACAAAAAAGCGATTGTGTATTCCGCGCCTTGGGTTGATCATTCCAAGGGGTGTGATAGTGTACCGTGCTTAGGGTCATTATTCCAGAGGGGTGTGATAGAGTACCGCGCTCTGGGTCGTTGTTCCAGAGAGTGTGAGACAGTGCGCAGGCTTCGTGTAGGTTTCCCTCAGCTAAGGAAACCCGTAGTTTGCGAAGCCAGGCTTGAGCGCCTGTTGTTTTTTCTTGGGTTGCCTGGGGTTAATCCTAAGAGTAGCGAAGGCGCATAATGTCGTGTTGTGCGGTCCGTCCGGTGTAGGCTCTCCCGTCGTTCATCAGGTTGAGACGAGCCTTTAGGCGTCGTCGTTCGCCAGGAAAGAGAAGCCTGGATCATCAGCCCGTACGGTCCAATCGTGGCCATGGGCTACCCCTTAGCCTTGAGAGCTTCGGGGAAGAGACGATTTAAGGTCGGTCTCGGTGCTGCGCTAAGATTCGGCCATCACCCATAGTTCGAGGGGAGTTTCTATCGCCTCGTCTGGCTGTTGGGTGGTTGAACGATTTATCCTTGGCAAGAGACCGAGGTTCGAGTTCGAGGTTATTTATACTCGATCGCTCCACGGGCCGGCGACTCGAGTAGCGTGGCCGGCTCCCGTGTTCGAGGTGCCGGTCGTAGTCAATGTTGTTTGGCCTCGATGTGAGATCGAGGTTTGGATGGCAGCACCGGTTCCGTACTCGGAGAGCCGATGCGGCGATCGGAAGTTTGAACGCAAGCTGGTTGTCAGGATTAATCAAACACGTCATGCACGGAGAAAACATGGAAGGTAGACAGGAAACTGAACATCACTCCTACGGATATCTCTGGTAGTAGTAGCCTTTGCAATGCCTCAAATTGAAGGAAAGCAAAACATCGTTGGAAGGCCTGAATTGATTGTACACTAAGCTATGTAGAGTAGAGGTGAAGATGTTTGTTGTTCCATGCCCTTGGGAGTTCGGCTCCGTCCATGGTTGAAAGTTTGAAAGTTCCATCGTTGAGCTTCCGTTGTATGAGTATGGGCCTTCCTAACGAGGGGCGAGACCTACTGGTGGGGGAAAGACCCGTTGTAAGACGTGGTTGCCGATGTCGAGGTCCTTATGGAGGACTCTAGAGTTGAAGTATCAGGCTACTTGTTGTTGATTTGAGGCTTGATCCAGGGGACCAGTTTCCGGGTCGGAGATGTTGATCCAGTGTAGCACGCTCATGTATATGAACTAGCCATAATGGTTGACTACATGTCGGACAGAAGCCATTCGGAAGGCTTACAACATTTGAGGCCTGATATCAACTAGATCGGTGCAAAAGGCGACTTATGTGAGGCGAGTTGTGAGGCATGGATGCTCATTGTTGCCATAGCCCTAATGAGCCGGGGGGATGATCTTATGGGATTAATTGTTGGTCGAAGTTTTTTTTAGTGGGAGTCTTTGATGAGCATCGAGTGGCTCGGAGATCCCATGCAGTGCAGATCTCCGATGAGCATCGAGTGGCTTGAAGGTCGCACGAAGTGGGAACCCTCGATGAGCGTCGAGTGGCTCGGAGATCCTGTGCAGTAGGAATCTTTGATGAGCATTGAGAGGCTCGGAGTTCCCATGCATGCGGATGAGTTCCTCAATGTTGTTCTGCAAGTGACGAAACATGTTAATGTTGTGTACGTGGATGTGGTAGAATCAACAATATCCTGTAGATCACCTTGGCGCGCTTGTCGGACTTTCAGGTCTTGGCCTTTTATATAGTGGGGAATTACAAGCTACGAGATTGATTTTCTAGGGGATGACCCTGAAGGAAGTATAATTGCGGAAAGAAGGAAGCCGAAGGCGCTTCTCTTTATTATTGTGACTACCTTTGCTGGCGCAAGCAAGATTGCGTAGGGCGATGGGATTAGAGTTGTTGTAGCTCTGGGTGTCAGCACGAGGCAAGATGTTGAGGGCAGAAGCTTGATTCCTCTACGCTAGGTTTCGGCATAGGAAGTAGTCGGCCTTCATGTAGAGTATCTCCTGAATCTTTGATTGCTTTTGATCGGTCCGTGCTCTGAGCTCGAAACCAAGTGGTATGCCATTTTTAAGCTAAACGAATGTGATTCGAGGAGTAGGTTTCTGGACCTTGGCCAAGGCCGTGTTGGATCTTGCAAGGTAGTCTTTGAGAGTTTTCACGGGTGCCTTGGCAGATGTTCGAGACCGAGGGGATGTCCCTGGGCCTTGCGACGTGAATCCTGGATTGCGCAGCCAACTTTCCAACGAGTTAGTCGAGAGTGGTGATAGTTCAAGGCGGAAGTCGAGAGAACCATAATAGAGCCGTCTTGGAAAAGGACAGGATAGCACTTGCAACTTATGGCGTTGGCGGCATGTAATGAACCCATGTGCCATTTGTGGCGGCTAATGAAGCTTCAAGGATCATTGCCCCTTTGAGTAAGGAGTAAGTGTTGGCATGTCGAAGTGCTTGTGCCATTAAGTACTAAGGATAGCCGAAGTGAATGGATTATGCCTTGCACTAGTTTTGCTGATGTCGTGGACGTGCCCCCGTGATTCTCTAACGATCTCACGGATCATGTTGGCAATAAGTGGAGGCCGGGATCACGCTACATTATAAAGGTCGTGATCTAGTTAAGGAGTTTGGAGCCTAGCGAGCCTTCTCGAAGGAAGGTCTTCGTACTTGGTTATACTTCGCGGAGGTCAGTTGAGGTGAACTTGGTCCAGTCAGATGCTAGAAGCATAAGCGACAAGTTTGGACTCCTAGCAGTTTGAGTCCGCCTAGCGGGGGCTCAAGCGTCAAAGCCGCAAATGGCCAGGATGAAGCGTTTCGTTTCTAATGGTGATTCTGACATTGTCGTGGTTAGAGGTTAGTCGTGCCGTCATAGAACGCTACATGTGGCATTTTGAAGTATCGGGACCACTCGGCTTCGTGTATGGTCCAAGCGAATGTATAATGCATTGAGTGTTCCAACGGATGACATCCGCGGTCTCTGACCCATTTCTGAAAGCAAGCAGTTGATAATAATTGTCTGGAGTGGCATTAGTGCCCCCAGTGTTTAAGTCCAAACTGGGAATTGGTTGATCAACAAATTCCGATTGGATTCCAACTTAGGGGGCTACATCGGGCCTAATTCCGACTCGCGGAACCATGGGAGCAGCGCCATCCAAAGCTACATGTTGGTGCTTGAGCAGCATTTCCAACTGCGAAGCCCGCAACCTGACCGAACAAATCGTTACGGGCCAGTGGAGACGTCGGACTAGGGGTGCCCCCGAGTGTAGCGGACTGGCCCGTTCCGAGTAGCGGTTATTAGTCAGCTGGTTAGTTTCCGAGGTTTCCCCCAAGTCCCGAGTCACAGGTGGACGAACATTGGTACTCGTCTCAATAGTGTATGCCAGGCCAATCAGCGTGTAACACCCCGAATTTTCTGAGAATATTAAAATTAACAAATTCAAGAACACTTAATTTTTACAAGAAGAATTAAGTGAAATGGGTTGCGCTATTACGTTCATCTCAAAATTTTGGTCAAGATAGACATTTGGTTTGCATAAAATGGATACCTTATGAAGAAGTTATTAAGCCTTGAAGTTTGTATGCATATGAGAAATATATATAAATATATATATATAAATTAAATAAATAAATATGAAAAAAAGTTCAAAACAGCGAATCGGGAGGGGGAATAACCGAACCGACCCATTTTTTAGGTCGACCCAAGCCCGGCTGGGTGGACTGGGGGTTGATTCAGGCTGTTTGGCTGTCGACCCATGGGCCGATTCGCTCTAAGGCAGATGTGGCATCTGATTGATTCTGATGGACTCCTTGCTGAGTCATTAGGGCTGATGTGGCTATTCTATCTTGTATAAATGGCTTTGATTTTCTCTAGGTTAATCTGACGGTTCCTATTAAATCAAACTTCTATATAAGCAACCTAATACATCAACCCTAAATCACATTAAAAATCAAACCAATAGCCGTCATGCTGCCATTGGACAACCTCGAGTAGCCGCCGTTCAACTTGAAGAAAATTAAAAGAGACAAACCAAATCAAATCAAAATTAAACTAAAACAATGATTGTCTACATTAAAGGCGAGAATTTCAACTTTAGAATACAGATTCCAGAAATCAAGATTGTCTTTTTTAAGTGTAGTTGTCTTTTAGATGTAAATAAATTTAAGACGTGATTTGATATAAAGTGAAAAATAGAATTATACCATGTTGTATAACATTGACGATGCTGATTCATGTTTGTTTCTTATGATGATTTTATCATGAATTGTCTTGGAATGTTTGTGGCTTATTGGACTTGGTGTTGGATCTATTAAAGATTGAGAATGAAACTATCAATATCATATGCAAGTTATATGTTTCATGTTAAGATCTATATATATATATATATATATGTTTATATGATTAATGCAAGTTGTATGTATTATGTTAGATCCAAGTCAAGATCTACATATATATATTCATATGCTTTATGTTAGATCCATATGCCTATATATATGTTCATATGCGAGTTACAAGTTTTATGTTGGATCCATGTCAAGATCTTTCTAGGTTCATATGATTAATGCAAGTTATATGTTTTATGATAGATCCAAGTCACGATCTAATAATACATATGTTCATATGCAAGTTACATGTTAGATCCAAAACTAGATCTATATTTATATGCATGTTTGTAAAGTGGACTTATGCAAGTTCACCTTGTTATATCTAGTTCACACCTATATGTTAATGTTAAAATTATACATGCCTTGGTATTGGACATGTCATGATTATGTCATAGGCTAGTTTATAATTGAGGTTATGTTCACATATGCCTAGATCTACATATTAACATGTTTTAGGCTTATGATTATCTAAGTCTAAATTATATGCAATTTCGTGTGACATGTTAAATTATATGAATAAAGTTTTATGTAAAATTTACATGTTTGGTTGAATCTATATTATGAATGTTCCCTTCTTTACCTCTTGTTTATATATTAGGCTAATATGCGGGCCCAATGACATGTGATTAATACGAATGAACAAACGGGGGTAACGTTGGGATAGTTATTAAATCAAAACTTGTTAATAATGTAGGTGGGCCCAAAACCATTTAAATGGTTAAGGCTAGGAATGGTATAATTTATGCCATTAGTCTTGAACATAATTAAAATATGTGACATGAAACACTTGTAGAAAATTCATGTATATAAAATGTAAAAGATGAATATGCCTAACCCGAGGTTAGACTGAGTTGTGGTGTAAAACTGCCCGGAACCGACCGGCACATCCAGTAACCACAACAATACCTGTCTAATGTGAGAGGTTAGTGCATCAAGCCCAGAAAGACCGAGGTTAAATTGAGTTGTGGTGTAAAACTGCCCGGAACTGACCAGCACATCCAGTAACCACAACAATATCTGTCTAATGTGAGTGGTTGGTGCTTTAATTAATTAATTAATTAAAGCTCATGAATTATCAAGCTAGAAATGGTGAGGTTAAGTAATTAAGGGGAAACTTAACCAATTAACGTGTTAATAAGACAAGATTGGTGGGGTTAAGTAACTGAGGAAACACTTAACCAACTTAACATGTCAACTAGACAAGATTGATAGGGGTTAAGTCAAACCAAGGATACTTAACCAATTTAGCATGTTGACTAGAAAAACCCTAGTGACGGGGACCCGTTTCAGCAGCAACCCACATGGATGTATCAAGGTACCCTGAACTAGGCAGGGTAGGGCACGGTTACTGGGCTGAATATAAGCGGTCAAAAGGCGGCGGTTAGGTGGGTCAGTGTAGGTTCCGACGGAGTACAGGTGTGCACGGGCTCCGGAGTGGAAAAAGAAGGCACTGGGCACCAGGCGTACACTTGTGCGTCTTTGAATCGTGTCAGGGTTGCCATTATAGGACTTGATACACCCTATACTGGAACAAGCGCAAGTACTTAAAAATCACGTGGGGGCCGCAGGGCACCGGGAATACATGAATGCTAGTAGGAGCTAATCAATACATGAATGAGATCACTTTATCATGAACATACATTGCTGGTTAAACAACTCTTAGTGGGTGTAGAGAAGTAAAAGTGGGTGCGATAGCCAAATCTAGTTAAATCTTACTTTACCTCGTTTTAGGACTACCCTATCCTTGTGGTATCATTCTAAGTTCAGTTTATTCATGTCATAGTATTTTTCTTGTTTACATGCTATTAAATAACTGGGCTTACTAGACTTATGTCTGACCCATTTTCCTTTCGCTTCTTTTCTTCCGTCCCCCCCTCCCCCTAGGTCCGCAGGCAGGAAACACTTCTGGTTAGTCCAGGTTAGCCAAAGCTTGAAGACCGTAGATGTAAGGCTTGGACTTTCCTTTTTGAGCTATGGCTATGGTCAAGCACTTATTGGGGATTTATGTCATTTTATTTTCAGTATTGCTTCTTTATGTTTTCAAGACAAATGAAAAGTTGTAATAATTTGGAAGGTTGAAACAGTTGTTGAATTGTTGTGTTGAACAAGTATTTATGAAATAATATTGATCTTTTTCCACCGCATAAATTTTCTGTCTTGTAATTTATTAGTATCTTATACCTTAAAACACTCCATTGAAGTTAAGTCATTCCCGTTGAGAGTGACCTTAACGGAGATGAGGTGTTACACTTGGTATCAGAGCTAAAGTTTACCAGATCGGATAAAATTTTTGAAACTATTTTTCAAAAAGAAGTCATAAAGAAGCATTTTCAAGAAAAAGTGTTAATTTAAAAAGGCATGATCCCCAAAGCCATATGCACTATATTTCTATCCTTCGTCTCCTTTTTGTTTCAGCATGTCTGGGGATCTTAGCCTTCCAGAGGGTGTACCGATACCTGGCTGGTTCAGGAGATACTTAGTAGCTAGGGCCAATGACGCGGGCCCAACAGACATTCCTCTTCCCCTAGCTGCTCCTCCTCCTCCTCCACCAAGAGGAAATGCTTTCTCAAAGATCTGTAGAGACTTTAGATCCATGGGTGGAAAAGACTTTAAGGGGAGCGAATCATTCGTGGAAGCCAGAAACTGGCTCAAGGAGACTGAGGACTTATTCGTTATCTTTGAAGTAGATGAGAGGCAGAAACTACAGTTGGTGGTGTGGTTGCTCAAAGACGAGGCCTCCTTCTGGTGGGAAGTCACTAATGCTGAAAGACCGACAGAGACTTTGGAGGACTTCAGAGTGAGATTTGAAATGAAGTTCCTCTCACAAGCTTAGCAGAGTCTGCAAATGGTGAAGTTCCTATCACTTAAACAGGGCAGCTTGTCGGTCAAAGAATACGTCAATAAATTCAACCAACTTCCTCGATTTGGACTGGAGTTAGTAAACACTCCACACAAGAAGGCTCTCCTCTTTGCCAAAGGACTGAATGAGCCATTGCAAGGTTTGGCAATGTCCCATATACCTATGGGAGCGACTTACGAGAGACTGGTGGACATGGCTCTGTTGCAAGAGGAGAACAAAGATGGCAAGAAGGAGGTGAAGAAGGAAGAGCCTCAAAACAAGAAAGGAGATGGATCTCAAAACAAGAAGACGGACCCCAAGAAAGGCGAGAAGGATAACAAATCCCATAAGAAGATGAAGCGCAATTTCTGTGGGATACTTGGACACTTGGCTAGGGACTCTAGAAAGAAAAAGAGGAAATTAGGCGCTTGTTTCCAATGCGGGGATATTGGAAACTTGTCTAAGGACTGCCTAAAAAAGCAAGGGCAGGGACAGAGGACTGGATCATCTTCTGGAGGGCAGGTTCATGCTCTCGTTGCACCTCTACAGGAACGAGGTAGACATATTTCTGTTGAGAGTTTAGTTTATCTGTTTGATAATCCTGTTCGTACTCTTTTTGATTTTGGCGCATCGCACTCTTTTATATCTACTGCTTTAGTTGAATCTCTGCACCTAGACACCCATATAGTAGAGGATCCCTTGGTGGGTTCAAATCCAATTGGGGGCTCAGTTTATTTTTCAATGATTTGTTTGGATTTGGAAATCTATATTTTACGCGTTGGGTTTAAATGTAATGCTTATGTTTTGGGCTTCACGGGCTATGGACTGATTCTAGGCATGGACTGGCTATCCAGTAATGGTGTCGTCCTCGATTGTGAAAAGAGAGTGGTTAGACTCATGACTCGCCTCAGTAACACTCTCGAAATCTCTTGTAATCCCATGAATTCTGTTACACTAAGTTATCTAGAATCTCTTGATGCGTTTGTTGAGAATTAGCAATCTGTTAGAGTGGTCCGTGAATACTCGGATGTGTTTGAAGAGGTAAAGAGCTTACCTCTTAAGCGGGAGATAGACTTCCGCATATACCTCGTTGATAATGCATAACCCATTGCTTTACTCGTTAGACACATGGCTCCAAGGGAGAGAAAAGAACTTAGCAAGCAAGTTAAAAAGCTGCTTGAAAAGGGGTTCATAAGACGGAGTATTTTTGAATGGGATGCTCCAGTAGTGTTCACGACCAAAGCCGATGGTTCACTCCGCCTATGCGTGGATTATAGGGAGCTGAACAAGATGACCAAGAAGAATAGGCACCCACTCCCAAGAATTGACGATCTGTTTGATCAGCTCGCAGGTGCATCCATTTTCTCCCAACTAGATCTAGCTACCGGGTTTCATCAGCTAAGAGTGGCTGAAAATAGCATTGACAAGACCGCATTTAGGACCCCGGATGGCTTCTTCGAGTGGCTTGTCATGCCTTCCGGCTTGACAAATGCACCTGCTTATTTCGTGGACTTGATGAGCAGGGTGCTCCGGGAATTCCTCAATAAGTTTGTGGTGGTCTTCGTGGACGATATTTTGATCTTCTCGAAGAGTAAGGAAGAGCATGCTCAGTACTTAAGGGAAGTCATGGATACTCTCCGTGCACATTAGTTGAAAGCCAAATTCTCCAAATGCCATTTCTGGAGAGAAGAAGTTAGATTCCTTGGACACTTGGTGTCTAAAGAGGGGTTAGCCATGGACCCCGCAAAAGTAGTTGTTGTGCAAGATTGGAAGATTCCACGAAACGCAACTGAAGTCCGAAGCTTTCTCGGGCTAGCAGGCTTTTACCGGAAGTTCATCAAAGACTTTGCGAAAATCTCAGCTCCACTTACAAGGTTGACTAAGAAGAACCTAGTTTTCGCTTGGGATTTGGATTGCGATATTGCTTTCCAACGCTTGAAAAGGGCTCTAACAACAGCCCCAGTTCTGACATTGCCTGATGGGAGAAAGATGTTTACCGTATACATGGATGCATGTGGTACAGGATTAGGTGCTGACTTGATGCAAGAAGGGAAGGTAGTAGCTAATGGTGGAAGGCAGTTGGAAGTACATGAGAAAAACTACCCAACCCACGACCTAGAATTAGTGGCCATCGTTATCGCTCTTAAGTCTTGGCGCCATTATCTCCTAGGTGAGAAGTTTGAATTGTTTACTGACCATAAATCATTGAAGTAACTTTTCTCATAGAAGGATCTCAACTTGAGGCAGCAAAGATGGATGGAGTTTCGTGCCTTATATGATTTTGAGATTTCCTATACTCCTGGCAAGGGCAATGTGGTAGCAGACGCTCTGAGTAAAAAGAAGCTGACCTTAAGCCCTCTCTTTGTAGAAAGGCAAAGCTTGGAGTACAAAGCCAACTTTGACTTTAGACCCTCCTCTGAATTTGTAGCTGGCTTGTTAGCAACACTGGAAGTGCGACCTACACTTTTTGACTCAATAGGAACCGCACAACGTGAAGACCCTCAGCTAGTAGATGTGATAGATAAGCAGATTAGGTGTGAGACTTCGAGTCACCTCAATAGATACTCCATCGATGATAAGGGATGGTTAAGACGGGATGGAAGGCAATGCGTCCCACAAGTAAGAGATTTAGTGAAAATGGTTCTAGAAGAAGCACACCATTCAAAGATGACCATACACCCTGGCGGAGACAAAATGTATAAAGACATCAAAAGAGTTTTCTTTTGGAATGGCACGAAGAGGGACGTAGCTGAATTCATTTCTAAGTGCATGATATGCTAGCAGGTCAAGGCGGAGCAGAAGAAGCCTGGTGGTTTTCTCCATCCTCTAGAGGTCCCATAGTGGAAATGGGATAACATTTCGATGGACTTTATTGATGGGTTGCCTAGGTCAAGAAGGGGTAATACCAGTATTTGGGTAATAGTGGACCGACTCACAAAAAGTGCTCACTTTATACCTATCAAAAGTAGAAGGACCGCCTCATCTCTAGCATCTCTATATCTTAAAGAGATAGTTCGACTACATGGGATACCTTCCAGCATAGTAAGCGATCGAGACCCTATCTTTACAAGCGAGTTCTGGAAGAGTTTGCAAGAGGTTGTAGGCACACAACTATGTTTAAGCACGACCTACCATCCCTAAACTGATGGACAGACGGAAAGGGTGAACAGAGTCTTAGAAGACCTCTTAAGATAGTGTGTTCTTGACTTTGGACGGACATGGGAAGATCATCTTCCTCTAGTGAAATTCGCCTACAACAATAGCTACAATAGGCTTGACACCCTTCGAAGCCTTATAGACCCTGTCGATCACCAACCTGTTGGTGGGAATCCACAGACAAGCTTACACTTGGGCCAAACATGATTAGGGAAACCTCAGAAAAGGTGGATCTAATAAGAAGACGAATGAAGACTGCTCAGACAGAAGTCCTATGCAGATGAAAGAAGGACCGACCTTGAGTTTGAGGTTGGAGACAGAGTGTTCCTTAAAGTATCTCCTTTGAGGAATGTTGTTCGCTTTGGATCCAAAGGGAAATTGGCACCTAGATTCATAGGACCATTTCCTATCATTGAAAGAATTGGGACGATGGCCTACAGATTAGAGCTACCTGAAAAGTTGGCTGGAGTTCACAATGTTTTTCATGTTTCTCACCTACAGAAGTGCTTACATGAGTCTGCGGAAGTGGTGGAACCAAAGATACTAGAAGAGGTAGAAGTGGAACGAGAAGCAACAGTGAGAAGAATCCCAACTCGTATCTTGGGAACGGAAGTCAAAAAGCTACGCAACTGTGAAGTCAAGCTTGTTAAAATACAATGGAGTGACAATGAAGAAGACGCGACTTGGGAGACCGAAAGCAAGAAACGCACAGCCTACCCTTACCTTTTTGAGGCTACATCTTTGATCTCTCCTTTATCATAAGTTTATTCATGCTTAGTTATCTTCTCGATCCTATTTCTTGATCCTTAGTAGAAATCAATGGATGTAAACATGTATTTGAAACATGTTATGGTTGATGGATGCAAAGTGGTTGCAAGTGGTTGCTAGTGATTGCTCGTGGATGCATATGCACATAAACATTAGGTTCTAGATCGGCTCAATCACTTTCATATTGCATATGAACGCAGGAAATTGTATGTGGACTGAAACTTGATGTGTTATCATATGGACGTTGCATTTGTATGTATGATTGTGCACTCATGTAGAATTATGAATAGGAAAAATTGCATACATAATGGACTCATGGCACTCTCATGATTCGCATTAAGGATGTCAACTGGATCAGTAGACCGCCTGATTTTGCACTAGATAAGAGACATATACACACACTCTACATATGTTCATATGGCGTTAGAAGTCTTTTATGGACAATGGATGCTTGTGGATGATGGATGAGTAGATGGATGATTGGATGTTAAGATGCATTCTTCTTAACTTGAAGATTTCGGGGACGAAATCCTTTAAGGAGGGGAGAATGTAACACCCCGAATTTTCTGAGAATATTAAAATTAACAAATTCAAGAACACTTAATTTTTAGAAGAAGAATTAAGTGAAATGGGTTGCGCTGTTACGTTCGTCTCAATATTTTGGTCAAGATAGACATTTGGTTTGCATAAAATGGATACCTTATGAAGAAGTTATTAAGCCTTGAAGTTTGTATGCATATGAGAAATATATATATATATATATATATATATATATAAATAAAATAAATATGCAAAAAAGTTCAAAACAGCGAGTCGGGAGGGGGAATAACTGAACCGACCCATTTTTGAGGTCGACCCGAGCCTCACTGGGTCGACTGGGGGTAGATTCAGGGTGCTTGGCTGTCAACCCATGGGCCGATTTGCTCTAAGGTAGATGTGGCATCTGATTGGTTCTGATGGACTCCTTGCTGAGTCATTAGGGATGATGTGGCTATTCTATCTTGTCTGATTGGCTTTGATTTGCTCTAGGTTAATCTGATGGTTCCTATTAAATCAAACTTCTATATAAGCAACCTAATACCTCAACCCTAAGTCATATTAAAAATCAAACCAAGAGCCGTCATGCTGCCGTTGGACAACCTCGAGTAGCCGCCGTTCAACTTGAAGCAAATTAAAAGAGACAAACCAAATCAAATCAAAATTAAACTAAAACAACGATTGTCTACATCAAAGGCGAGCATTTCAACTTCAGAATACAGATTCCAAAAATCAAGATTGTCTTTTGTAAGTGTAGTTATCTTTTAGATGTAAATAAATTTAAGACGTGATTTGATATAAAGTGAAAAATAGAATTATACCATGTTGTATAACATTGACGATGCTAATTCATGTTTGTTTCTTATGATAATTTTATCATGAATTGTCTTGGAATGTTTGTGGCTTATTGGACTTAGTGTTGGATCTATTAAAGATTAAGAATGAAACTATCAATATCATATGCATGTTATATGTTTCATGTTAAGATCTACATATATATGTTTATATGATTAATGTAAGTTGTATGTATTATGTTAGATCCAAGTCAAGATCTACATATATATATATATATATATATATTCATATGCTTTATGTTAGATCCATATGCCTATATATATGTTCATATGTTCATACGCAAGTTACAAGTTTTATGTTGGATCCATGTCAAGATCTATCTAGGTTCATATGATTAATGCAAGTTATATGTTTTATGATAGATCCAAGTCACGATCTAATTATACATATGTTCATAGGCAAGTTACATGTTAGATCGAAAATTAGATCTATATATATGCATGTATGTAAAGTGGACTTATGCAAGTTCACCTTGTTAGATCTAGTTCACACCTATATGTTAATGTTAAAATTATACATGCCTTGGGATTGGACATGTCATGATTATGTCATACGCTAGTTTATAATTGAGGTTATGTTCACATATGCCTAGATCTACATATTAACATGTTTTAGGCTTATGATTATCTAAGTCTAAATTATATGCAAGTTCATGTGACATGTTAAATTATATGAATAAAGTTTCATGCAAAATTTACATGTTTGGTTAAATCTATATTATGCATGTTCCCTTCTTTACCTCTTGTTTATAAATTAGGCTAACATGCGGGCCCAATGACTTTATGTGATTAATACGAATGAACAAACGGGTGTAACGTTGGGATAGTTATTAAATGAGAACACGTTAATAATGTAGGTAGGCCCAAAACCATGTAAATGGTTAAGGCCATGAATGGTATAATTTATACCATTAGTCTTGAACATAATTAAAATATGTGACATGAAACACTTGTAGAAAATTCACATATATAAAATGTAAAAGATGAATATGCCTAACCCGAGGTTAGACTGAGTTGTGGTGTAAACCTGCCTGGAACCGATCGGCACATCTAGTAACCACAACAATACTTGTCTAATACGAGAGGTTAGTGCATCAAGCACAGAAAGACCCGAGGTTAGACTGAGTTGTGGTGTAAAACTTCCCGGAACCGACTGGCACATCCAGTAACCACTACAATACCTGTCTAATGTGAGTGGTTGGTGCTTTAATTAATTAATTAATTAAAGCTCATGAATTATCAAGCTAGAAATGGTGAGGTTAAGTAATTAAGGAGAAACTTAACCAACTTAATGTGTTAACAAGACAAGATTGGTGTGGTTAAGTAACTGAGGAAACACTTAACCAACTTAACATGTTAACTAGACAAGATTGATAGGGGTTAAGTCAAACCAAGGACACTTAACCAATTTAGCATGTTGACTAGATAAACCCTAGTAACGGGGACCCGTTTCAGCAGCAACCCACATAGATGTATCAAGGTACCATGAACTAGGCAGGGTGGGGCACGATTACTGGGCTGAATATAAGCGGTCAAAAGGGCGGCGGTTAGGTGCGTCAGTGTAGGTTCCGACGGAGTACGGGCGTGCACGGGCTCTGGAGTGGAAAAAGCAGGCACTGGGCACCGAGCGTACACTTGTGCATCTTTGAATCGTGTCAGGATTGCCATTATAGGACTTGATACACCCTATACTGGAACTAGCACAAGTACTTAAAAATCACGTGCGGCCGCATGACACCGGGAATACATGAATGCGAGTAGGAGCCGATCAACATATGAATGGGATCACTTTATCATGAACATACATTGCTAGTTAAACAGCTCTTAGTGGGTGCAGAGAAGTAAAAGTGGGTGCGATAGCCAAATCTAGTTAAATCTTACTTAACCTCGTTTTAGGACTACCCTATCCTTGTGGTATCATTCTAAGTTCAGTTTATTCATGTCATAGTCTTTTACTTGTTTACATGCTGTTAAATAACTGGGCTTACCAGACTTATGTCTGACCCATTTTCCTTTCACTTCTTTTCTTCCGTTCCCCCCCGGTCCATAGGGAGGAAACACTTCTGGTTAGTCCAGGTTAGCCAAAGCTTGAAGACCGTAGATGTAAGGCTTGGACTTTCCTTTTTGAGCTATGGCTATGGTCAAGCACTTATTGGGGATTTATGTCATTTTATTTTCAGTATTTCTTCTTTATGTTTTCAAGACAGATGAAAAGTTGTAATAATTTGGAAGGTTGAAACAGTTATTGAATTGTTGTGTTGAACAAGTATTTATGAAATAATATTGATCTTTTTCTACTGCATAAATTTTCTGTCTTGTAATTTATTAGTATCTTGTACCTTAAAACGCTCCACCGAAGTTAAGGCATTCCCTTTGAGAGTGAACTTAACGGAGGTAGGGTTTTACATGGCGCTGATGCACTCTTATTCTGCTTTTGATTCTGGCCAGGAAGATTTCAAAAGTTTCTACCTACCGCTTAAGTCGAGCTTTCAAATCTGTGACAAGATTCTTATTTATTCCGTCGATTCCTACCCAAGTGACGTAGTTCGATAGAGGTCCGGTTCGTCTTCCTCCATGTCCTCTTCATCTGTGATTGGGCCCTAGTGTGGACGATGAGGCGGAGTGGGGTGGTGCAGATCCTATTTTGTTAGAGCGCGGGTCATTAGAATAGCGGGCCCATTACTTTGATTGGCGGCCACTGGATTATGTCAAGGAAGAGGTTAGTTGGTAGGAACTGATCCGTCCTTGATGATTAAGCAAGAGTTGTCTCAGTACTGTGCCCCTCGCTACATGTGACTTGTAGTTCGGTCACCGTTGTCGTTGTCGAAAGCGTTGGTGTGAACGGCGACGTCGTTAATAGGACTAAACCTCCTTTTTTGATGCGGGCCCCTCGGTTTGGAAGAGGAAGTTTCTGAGACAGTTAGTCACGGTCGGGTGCCGCTTTGAGTTGGCTGAGGTCGAGCGAAGATGCGCTAATGTTTTTTGAAGTTGTCACATAAGGTCGATGTTATTCCCCACTGCTTGGTTGATCTTGACAATTGTGTTCTCATATTTTCCATTAAGCGCGCGGATCTGAGCTTGTGTCGCGGGAGCTTGGGGGTCCACAACAGGAGGGACGTTTTCATTAGTGGCCGGGATACCCGCCGGTTGAGGTTGTTGGGATGTACCGGCCTCGGTTGCGGCAGAAGAGCCGACCATTGCATTCTTTGGTCGCTTTGCCATCGTGAGCGGACTCGACGACAGGTTTAGCAAGGAACCTTAAGCTCACTGGGGGTCGAGATCACAATGTGCGACAAAGAAACAAATCTGGGTTCTCTCCCTAATGTGCTTCTCCTTATTGTGAGTCGGGCGATGCTTCGCCGAGCATGTTGCTAAACTAATTCCTTGTTTTTCCTGAATTAGGCCTCGAGCCATCGCTCAGTTTCTTGTAATCTTCGGGTAAGCGTTAGAAGCTACACTTGGGTTACCAAGGCCTCGGGGGCCGAAGGCAACGCCACATTAGCAACGGCTAATATGTCGAAAAGAAACCGCCGACGGACCGGAGTGACTTGATTATCATTATATGGTCTACCAAGTGCGGATTTTCCCCTTTCTTACTACTGTCGAGAAATCTGTTTGGTGAACAAGATGGAATTTTAGCAGCATAAACAAACTTACGGTTTGAGAATTGGTAGGAAGAATCGGCTTCGTCGAGTTTGGGCGAAGGCGTTGTTTGATGGAGGTTGAGGGGAAATTCCGAATGAGGATCAATAGTGCATGGTACGACTATGGGGATCTTTCCTTAGTTCACCATTGCCGATGGGCTCGGTTCGTAAGTCTGAGAAAACTTAAGTAGCATCCAAAGTCTTGTTGACTGAGTAGAAGGAAAGACGAGGTTTCGATTCCTCGAAGGAAGTGACAGAAAGTCGACCGTAGGTGCGCGCTTTACTTCCCCCTTCCTAGCGCACCAAATGTTGACGCCTAAAATGGTCATCAACACCAGAGAGTTCCAAAAATTTGGAACTTTTAGTCCACAGCGGAGAAATATAAAAAATGCAGTAATAATGTGTAGGAAAGTAAAGGACACAGTTATTTATAGTGGTTCGGCCCATCGGGGCCTACATCCACTTTGAAGATTGTACTGATTTTATTCCATTATAACAAATTACAACTAGGTTATTATAAAAAGCTACAATGATTAACAATATCCTCTTAGTCCTTGTTATTGATCTTCCTTATTGAGCTAGAGTAGTCGAGGTGTTGTCGATGTTGTAGCGTAGCCGAGTCGAGGAGGAGTCGAGGCCGAGTGAGGCGGAGTCGAGCCCGAGTGATGCGGAGTCGAGGCCGAGGTCCGCGGAAGGCGGAGTCGAGGCCGAGGGTCCGCAGGAGGCGGAGCCGAGGCCGAGTGATGCGGAGCCGAGGCCGAGTGAGGCAGAGTCGAAGCCGAGTGAGTCGAGGCCGAGTAAGTCGAGGCCGAGTGAGGCGGAGTCGAGGCCGAGTGAGTCGAGGCCGGGTGAGGCGGAGTCAAGGCCGAGTAAGTCGAGGCTGGGTGAGGCGGAGTCGAGGCCGAGTAAGTCGAGGCCGAGTGAGGCGGAGTCGAGGCTGGGAGAGGCGGAGTCGAGGCAGAGTAAGTTGGGGTCGAGAGAGTCGAGGCCGGATGAGGCGAGGCCATGCAAGTCGAGGCTGTGTGAAGCAGAGTCGAGGCAGAGTAAGTCAAGGCCGGGTGAAGCCGAGTCGAGGCCGAGTAAGTCGATGCTGAGTGAGGCAGGGCTGAGTGATGCGGAGTCGAGGCCGAGTGGGGGCAGAGTCGAGGCCGAGTGATGCGGAGTCGAGGCCGAGTGAGGCGGGGTCGAGGCCGAGTGAGGCAGAGTCGAGGCCGAGTGAGGCGGAGTCGAGGCCGCGGTCCGCGGGAGGCGGAGTCGAGTCCAAAGGGGTCCGAGAGGTTGTTGGAGTCGGACGGGTCCGAGAGGTGGTCGGAGGTAAGCCGTAAGTACCCCGAAGGGAGTAAGTATCCCCGAAGGAGTCTGGAGTTATCTACTTCCCCAATGACCTTGCTGCCATTAATGGAGCTCTCATGCTCTCAAGCCCAGTCCCCTTGAAATGAATGAGGTAGGGGGTATTTATAGGAAGAGGTTAGGTGAGAGTAGGTAGAAAGTACTAAGGGATAAAAAGGAGTGGGAAAAGGGATAAAAAGGAGTGGGGTTTGTGCCATGGAGTGATCAACCAAAAATAGATAATCGACGTGTGCCGATCAGCTATTTTTTGGTGATCAACATGGCCGGGAGATTGCCGGGGTAAGATTTGGTTATGTCACACCCCAAGGTATATCCCTTCAGAAAATCTCGAACCCTGACCGCATTGAAGCCTAGGAACTCGAACCCATCCATGGGGTTCGAACTTCGAACCCCGCACGGGTTCGAACTCCGAAACCCATGGGGTTCGAACTTCGAACTCGGCGTGGGTTCGAACTTCGAACCCGCGTGGGTTCGAACTTCGAACCCCGAGTGGGTACGAATTTCATACCCCGCGGGGGTACAAAATTCATATCCCGAGGGGTACGAGGAGTGTATAAAAATGAGTACAATGGGCATCACGGCTAAGGCCTTTGCCCTTACGGGGTTCTAGGTGATGGATTGGCGATATTTTGGAGGAGCGGTGAGGTCCTTGCTGGCGCGATCCCTTCTCAACCTATTTCGTTTGCTTTATGGCAACACTCCCATCTTTAACCACACGTGATACATTGAGTCGAGCGTGTCTTGTGTACTTTTGGTAACCAGACCAAAAGGCCGGTTAACACATAGTATAAGAATAACGAAAGTTGATCAACTGAACATTATTATGCAAAAATGAAATGAGTGTGTCAAGGCCAACATCTTAACACAAACCATGTAATTCACATAATGTAAAATCTTGTAAATAATAGAAAGGACCTGTATGAAGCTTTTTCTTCTTCATTTCCTTGTATCTATCAATGGAAAAGGAGCATTATTCATCCATTTGTCTATTTGGGTTTGAGAGCACCCTTGAGGATTTTTGAAACGACCCGGACTTCCCCAATCCCCGAGGAGACGGAGGAGCCCTGATTGCTTTGAGAACACGACGTATCAAAACACAAACAAAAGAACCTTTCATTGATATTACAAAAATTTACATCAGAGTACAAGAATATATTAGAGTTCAAATCATATACAGTAGAAAAAAATATCAAAGATTTAAATTACAAAATAGCGGAAAATATATACATAAATATAATGTGCCGCGGAAAACATCAACTACCACAACTGAAAGAAATACACGAATACAAAGCTTTCCGAATATTGCTTTAGCTGTAATCCAAGATCCTGAGAAAAGAAATATCTGCGAAAAACCAAAACTACTAGCTGCCCATATGGAAAATATGGGCACCTAGAGTTTAGGTAGAAACAATAAACTCCGATTCAGTCATGGGACTGGTGTGAGAACTAAAACATTTATTATATCTTTACTTTAATAGTTGAGAAATCATAGGACCACGCCGCATAACACCCAACGAGTGTACTCCACATGAATCTCGGTTTAAAATAAAACAACGCAATGCTTTTTGGAAAATGAAGCTGTTATAAGACTCGGGTCTCATCACACAATGCAACGCAAGCCGGAGGATAGAGTTTTACCTTATAATAGCCAAACATACTTGGTATGTTCAAAACAAATCATTTTGATATTACTATAAGTGTAGTGTGTCAAAATAACTTCATATATAAATGTATCAATCTTAGACGACATAGTACCCCATCCTACTATGTCGCCATATAGGTTTACAACTAAAATAGAAAAGTGTCATATTGGAAATTGGATTTCCATCATGAGTCATGGCAAGGGATGGTCTCCTTACCGATTCGGATCACCTCTAGCAAAATGAGCCAAGATCATACCTATGGGCAATCCTTGGATCCTGCAGTGTCGATCCTCCCTTACTTTTGAGGATTATTTAGTCCTGAACACACGTTTCCTGGTCCTATCGGACCTATCACTTGGCCAGTAGTGACCAATATATCTGAGGCGCCTCGCAATCCATCATCCATATAAGTAAAAATGCCTAGGCTCCATACCATGACACTACTTCTAGCTAAAAAGAAACGACATGCACTCACTGCATCCCTTATCCCATTTTTGACTCATACCGAGGTGCGAGGCTCGCGAATTAACGCTCTACACAAAGCTATGCTACTTAAGGCCGTGCTTTGATCATCATCCACAAGACTTTGCTTTTCAACAAAAGCCTTAATCATTTGCATCTAAGCATGCCCCATTGACAATTCACGCCATACAACTGATGTTTATCAATATATAACCTCTAAGCTCGTACGTCTTAGAGAAGCGTGTTAAGCAAGAGAATAAATTCTCCACCACCAAATAAATATATATTTAATAGAAATCAATCAACATAGAATGAAATACAATGTCAGACACACGTCCATTTACAAGTCCATTCTGGGTTAGAACGAAACCGGAGGCACCTTTTTCCTCGTCCCATATGTCCAATACAGGAGAGAGGCCCTCGCATATCCGATCGATCTCTAAGTACGTCTGGGCGATCACCACTTATTACTTTATCATGGGTGTATAGACCAATCAAGACATCAGTAATCATCCAAATGATGTGAAGATCTCCAGTCTTCAACCACTATCTTCGTCGTCGACTTTTAGTCGTTGTATTAGTTATTCAGAATGGTTAAACCCAGTCTTTCTGAATAATTCGTGTATTTTATAATCTATAATCAAGTGCTATAAAAACATATCATACGCCTCATTCCAATTCAGAATATTCTTTTTATTCAAATATTCATATCTTTAGGGAAAGGTTCCCATTAATTTTATCAAGGATAAATTCTTTTAAACCTATTCTTTAATCTTCCTTTGGATATCAATTTCAAAAGATTTTATTTTATCCTTTAACAATTCTAAATCAAATTAAGGTTTATAAAACTAGTCGAGATTATTGAGCTTTACCATAGTAATCATTTATTTTATTTATTCCAATTATAACCTATTCATCCCATGGAACAAAACTAGTGGTACTCCATTTCTAACACCCATTGTGTTATTGGTAAAATTAATTACCATTTCACGTTCAAATCTAATTAAAGATTTAACTATCGCCTAGTGTATACCTTATGGTACTCCATTCTCGATCATTTCATGAATTCGATAAATTTAATTATCCTATTCTCATTTTAATCTACGTAAAGATTTATACAAACTCTAGTTCAGTTTTGATCTCAAAAATCAGTACTTTATGATTATTCAAATTTTAGGAAATAAAATCTGTCTTTACTTGGGTTAAAGAACAAATGTCGTTTAAACATTATTCATGGTAAACCCAAAATCTTCTTCCATTAAAATGGAACTTTCACGAAATTCATAACAGTATATAATCGATATAATTTTCCATATCGTACTACTACTATAAGCAGAATAATGGCGAGGACTTTTAAATTCCATAAAGAGTAATGTTCTTCTTTCACAGAATCTCATCCCGATTATCACTAAATCGGATTCCATTCAGTTCCAATTTAATATATTAAATTGGAAACCTTTACTTTGGAAAAATTCTATTAAATCTTAAAATATTTATAAATTCAAGATGATAACTTCGCTGTTAATTGGGTTAAAGAACGAATGTCATTTTAAAACGTTGTTCACAATAAACCCCAAAATCATCATCCATTAATTCCAATTTATAATTATAAATTGGAAAACTTCATTTAACTTAATTAAAAGATTTATTCTTTTCTCAACGGGGTTTAAGAACAATGTTATTAAAGATGCCACTCACGACAAACCCCAAATCCAATCTGATATTAAATACAAGGCTCTGAATAAAAATAATATCGGCTTATATTCAATATCAAATTCTGAAACCAACGGATATCGTATTGGGAATAACGATATCTGTATTTTCCAAATTCCTCAACGATATCCATATAATCATGGAATCCAATATCGAAATATTCCGAAGATTAATTCTATTTAAATCCATTCCAGTTCATACACTGGAAAATTCTGATTATTTCAAAAACCACTTACAAATCCAATTTATTTATTTAAAAAAATTGGGTTATTATTCTAGTTATTAACTAGTTCATTTCGATAAAAATATTTTTTTCCAAACTTGGAGTTATTCATCCAAATTTTTTCCAAATCATTCATTATGATTTTACATAATTTATTCGTAATTTTAATAATCTTAATAAGGCCCTTACAGTCAATTTCCAATAACGGCCACTAATCTGCATCCGTAGCGACCTTTTTTGAAATTGATTTGGACATAATTTAAAATCCAACCATCCAAATATAAATCTCTTATATTCGTTGGAAAGTTCTTTTCAATATGAACCCAAAGGTTTCGGATTTAGGAGAATCCGATGGTCGGATTTCCCATTACATCAATTTGAAGTTGTTGGTTGAAATTCGTGAACGGCCGTTGCGCGATGCGTTCTATTCAAGCCATTAAATATATATAATATATATATATATATATCATCGATTTCCATTTAAAACTTATTTTATAAATCGTTCTAAATTCATTTTAAAGCGATTTCAACTTCCTTTTTAATTCTAAATCAAAATCGAATATCCTATATTATTATAATACTAAATGATAATATTTTCAAAATATCATATTTTGAAATCAATTCATTTCGATATTCATTATAAAACGAATAAAATCGATAGAAATTCTGTTCGAGTTAAAATGACGCATTTTTACTTAACTCGGCTTCATATATTCATTTCAGTTATGAATATTTCTATATTTTTGTGTCCATCCAAAATCGGACATCAAAATCATATTTTGATTCTTCACTGAATATTATTTTAAAATATTCGTTATTTCTGAATTGGAATCAGACTCAATCAATTACCATATAATTTTATTTATATGGATTCCATACATCGCATGTATTCAAAAATAGTGATAAACAACTATTAAACATTCAATTCACATCCAGAGTGCAATTTACAACTGTATAAGCATTAAATAATTAAATAACATTTATCACAATCTGTCAATCCATTGGTTGACATACAACTAAATCCAAAGGAGCGGTGAATTAATTATCGTCCTCAGACCCGTATGGGGTTTCAACCAACAAAAATTAATTCAAATTAATCATTAGTTAATAAATTTAACCAATATGAATTTGATTTGAATTATTTTTCTAATTAACCAATTTTCACTGTTTAAATAATAAATGAATATTTATAATTTAATTTAAACTACCACAAATTTTTTAACATTATTTGAAATATGTTAATCATCATAATCACAACACAATATAGTCAATTAAATCATCCATGGTTTTCAAATAACAGTGATTGTGAGCTAACAGGCACTGTACAACATTTGGGATAATTAAAACTGATAAAAATCAATACTGGCAATCACTACATTCAGTTATAAAATAAATAACTGTATAAATATTTTAGTGAGAGGGTTCTCACATTGGTTTCCACTCCGCATTCTTTTATTTGCGTTCGTTTTAACTAAATCAAACTGGATGTTTAATTTAGTCAAAAATTCTAGCTGCTTCCAAATTCCTTCCAATCAATTCTGAAATGTAGAGCTCGACCCCACGATCGCAATGCAATTGAAATCGTCAGATTTCGACCTCGTATGAAAAAGATATGGTCTTTTAAGCATTAATTACATAATTAGATAATTAAGTAAGTTAATTTCCTTAATCCACCTTCTTCCTTTATGTTAAAATACTGGAGCCCCCAAAACCATCGTTCGGATTCGGACTTCACCCACCGTCGCTGCTACGAACAACCGAACTCCGATCTAACAATGCTACGGTGACCACCTTAGCGGCACCTCCCTCCTCCGCTACCAACGTTGAACTAACGGGTCCCATGTAGGCCGGAAGCGGTTGTGAATGGCAACACTTCGAGTGCCGAAATCGAGCAAAATACTCAATGATAATTTACTATACGGGTATAGATTTGAAGAGCAAGGGAAGCTCTTCGATTTTTGTTTTATACGTTTCTTGAGTTGTTTAGAGCATTTGGAGAAAATGGGAAAGAAGTTTGGAGTAGTTTTCATCGTTGATTTTAGGGCTTGCGCGGAAATTGGGAACAATGGTTTAGAGAAATTGAATATATATATATATATATTATATATTTTTAATATTATTTTAATTTCAAAAAGTGAGACTTTGCAAATGAACTCCAAATCAAACCCAATGACTGTCGCCCCTAGCTAAATACTCCATTCCGAACACAATGGGATATGTTTCATAAACCAATTCAACTGTTTCGATCAGTTTTTATCAAAATTAAAACATAAATTAATATAACAGTCAATATTGAATTTAAACGTACATTTTAATTTACCGTAGCCACATACTGACTCCAAAAATTATGAAAATTGAAATCTAGCTATGTTCTGATGATACGGTCCTAACAAAATTAGTTTCATCGAATTTGGAGGTCGTTTGAAAAATGGACTTTTTCCAGTCGATTAAATTTAAATTGAAATTGCAAAACAAATTCAAATTCACTACGCTCACATATTAAGTCAAAATGGCTTCCAATTTCAAATCTAGCAATAATTTGACATTTCGGGTCCAACAAAAGTGGTTTCATCGAAAACGGAAGTCGTTTGCAAAATGGCTATTTTTAAGGGCTATATATTATTAAAAAATATATAAATTCCATAGCGATTAGTTTGAATTTTAAACTGGCCATAACTTACAATTTATAAAGTGAAATCTTAGTTTCTTACAGTAGTCAGAGAATTACAGTTCAAAATATTCCAACGTTTCTAATTTTACTGCGCCATTTCGAGTTCGTATTATAATTAAAATAAATTTATACGTTCTAACTTCAATTTAAATAATTTTTTAGTCGTTATTATTTAAAATAAATCATTTTAAATATACAGAACCCATTAAAATAGCTAAAATAAAAATTTTAAATTGGTTCAGAAATTTCTAGTTGTTATAATTTTGTTATAGATTCTCTTATGGATTTGATGTTGATCCTTCCTCACTTTTCCTATTTGATACACATTTACCTATAGGCTCCATGAATATAATGATTTGGATAAATTAGGATTATGGATTTTGGAGTTTTAAAGGGAGAAAAGTGAAAGAGGAAGAAGAAACAACCGATTGAGGGATTTATAAAAACCAACGATTCGATTTCAAACATCTAAAATTGCTTTTAGACGTTTGTAATAGGTTTTGATTGTAACTCAAAACATCTTTCAGAAGTCTATGGATTTTTTTCATACGTCGGTGAGGGTGGTTTAAACGAGAATTGATGCCCAAAAGTTATTTATAATATCTGAATTTTTTTGGCAGATGTCTGAAATTTGTGTTTTCTGATAAATTTTATCCGGGGACTTATTTCAAACATCTGGATATTAATGGCAAACATATAATATATGTGATGTCTGGTATTTTAATCCGAGACCACTCTTAGACGTCTGATCATTTATTTTAGATGCCTAGTCTATGAAAATCGATACGGTTGAATGTTATTTCACACGTTTGAAAGTTGTGGCAAACGTAGGAATATTCCAGTTTTTGTGTATATTTGAATGGTTAAGCAAAATTTTTGGTTTTTATTTTTATTTATAGGAAAATATATTTTATTATTACTCAATAGAATATAAATACCAAGTTTTTATGCTTTTATTCTACTTGGTTATTACAATATACTTATATTGATTATTTTAATTGATTGGCGACCATGGTAGTCGTTTTGTAGAAGGTGATGGAGGTCCTTCATTTCACATTTTCTTGAATGTAAGCCTTTTTCTGGATTTTCACATAGACGAGGAGATTTTTTATGTAGACATCTTTTTATCAGAGAATGTCTACACATTACATAGAGTGCTTTTTTAAGAAAATTCAGATGTTGAATTATGCCTTTTTGTTTAAAGTATATCTCCTTCTGCACATCCATCATCTCGCGTTGATAATGAGATATTTCATCTAATTTCTCATCGATTGTTTTCTTATCGTTCCATTTCAGTCCTCTGAGTAGTGTAGATAATCCTCATTTTTGTTTCAGAAGATCTGGTGTTGGAAGAAATCGTGGAGATGAAGGAGTTTTGATTAGAATTGAACCCAACAAGGTGAAATTTTAGAATACATGATGTGTATGGAAAATTTTATTTTATGTTTCTGTTTTGATTTGTATTACCATTTATAGAAATTAAAGTTGGTGAAATCTTGTGAAGAGGAAATTCCTAAAAAAAATGGTTAATGAATATAGACTATACTTATTTGTGGATAGAAAATAATGCTTATTTTTAGATAAGAAATTTGTTACGTTAATTCAAAGAAAGTACATATCCCTAGATCACATCGTAGTTTAACAAATGTTTTCTCGGTTGATGGTTTGGTAAAGATATCTGCTATTTGATTTTAAGTATTTGCATAATCTAAAGTAATAACACCCTTTTCTACGTTATCATGTAAAAAATGATGTCATATACCTATGTGTTTGGTTCTAGATTTATTAACTGGATTCTTAGATAAATTTATAGCTTGTATTGTCGTAGTAAAAATTAGATTTTTCAATGATTATTCCATAATCTTAAGCGTCTTCCACGTATTACTTGTGCATATGCTAGGGTTGTTGAAATATATTCAGCTTCACATGTTGACAAAGATACACAATTTTTTTTACTACACCATGATATTGATGATGTTCGATAAAATGACATGTTTCGCTAGTATTTGTACGATCTTTTTAACACCCGCCAAAGTTAGCATCGCTATAAGAAACTGGTTCGAATGATGATCCTTTATTATAGAATAAACCATAGTCTTTTGTATTTGATAAATATCGTAAAGTTCTTTTAACGACACGTTGATGAGATTCTTTTGGTTTTCTTGAAATCTAGCACATAGGCAAACACTCATCATAATGTCGGGTCGATAGTGGTTAAGTACAATAATGAACCTATCATACAATGATATAATTTTTCATCAAAGTCTTTTCCAATATCGTCTTTTTCTAAATGAACACTAGTATTCATTGGAGTTGGTTTGCTTGATGTTTTATCCATGCCAAAACTTTGTAATAAATTATTACAATATTTTTCTTGATGTATAAAACTTCCATTTTTAAGTTGCTTTATTTGTAAACCCAAGAAAAAGTTTGATTCTCACCTATGTTAGATTTCAAATTAGTTTTCCATGATATTTGAAAATTCAACACGTAAATTTTCATTATTTAATTCAAAAATAATATCATCAGCGTAAATTTGTACTACTAAAATATCATCATTTTCTCGCTTAATAAAAAGAGTGGTATCTATTTTTCCTATTTGGAAACCAAAGAATATTAAATGATGTCTAAATTGTTTGTACCAAGCTCAAAGAGCTTGTTTTAAACCATATAAGGCTTTATTTGATTTTAAAACATGATCGGGATATTCTACATGAAGAAAAGTGGTGGTTGTTCTACAAATACATTTTCTTTATTAAACCCATTTAAAAAGGCACTTTTGACATCCGTTTAGTATAATTTAAAATATGATGACATGCAAATGCTAATAATGTATGTGTAGCCTCTAATTTAGCGACAAGGGGAACATCTCATCATAGACAATTCCTTCTTCTTTGTTATAGCCCTCATCTACTAATCATGCTTTATTTCTAAATATATTACCAGTTTCATCCGAACTCCGCCTGTGTAGTTTTCTATGCAGCCTGTCCCAAGCCAGGGTAAAGGAGGAGGGTTGTGATAGGCTTGGCGAGCCAACGTAAAAACTTAGCCACTCTTATGGATATGGAACCTTATTATATATCGTTGGGCGTAACCCTCTTAGCGACGCACTATATCGAGGCTCGGATATGGTGTTAAATATGCAAGGGCTGGGCCGCCATTCTCTTAGTGGCGCGCTACACTGACGCCCCGGTGTAGTGGTAAGTGAGCAAGGGTCCTCGCATTTTTCTCGGCGGATGCGAGGGGCAAGGAAGCTAGTCGACGATAGTAGGGTTCGGTTAGGTAGTTGGAATGTAGGGTCCTTAACAGGAAAATTAAGAGAGATGGTGGATACTATGATTAGGAGACGGGTTAACATCTTGTGCGTTCAAGAGACTAAATGGGTGGGTCATAAGGCGAAGGAGGTGGAGAACACTGGCTTCAAATTGTGGTACACGGGAGAAGTATGTAACAAGAACGAGGCAGGCATATTGATTGACAAGAACCTTCAGAACAATGTGGTTGACGTCAGAAGACGAGGGGATAGGATCATCCTAGTTAAGCTAGTAGTTGGCGAGGCAGTTTTGAATGTCATTAGCGCATATGCCCCACAGGTAGGTCTAAGCGAAGAAGCCAAAAGGAAGTTCTGGGAAGACTTGGATGTCATGGTTAGGAATGTGCATAGTAGCGAGAAACTTTTTATAGGAGGAGACTTCAATGGCCATGTTGGCTCATCTAGCGGGGGTTTTGAGCGAGTGCATGGTGGTTTTGGATTTGGCAGTAGGAACCAAGAGGGTGAAGATATTTTGAATTTCTCTCTCTCTTTTGATCTCATGATTGCTAATACCTTCTTTAGAAAGAGGCAATCACATCTGATCACCTTCAGTAGTGGCCAACAGGCTAGCCAGATTGACTTTGTCCTAACTAGAAGAGATAGTAAATGAGATTGTGTTGATTGCAAGGTCATACCTGGAGAATGTGTCGTCTCACAACACCAGCTGTTGGTATGCGTGTTTTGTCTTCGGGTGGTGAAGGATAAGAGAGCGAAGATTAGCAGGACGAAATGGTGGAAACTCAAAGGAGATGCTTCACGGGTGTTTAAAGATAGAGTGATGGGAGAAGTAGCTTGGAATGTGGAAGGAGAAGCAAATGTCATGTAGAATGCGATGGTAACTTGCATTCGGAGTGTTGCCACTGAGGTATTTGGGATAACAAGAGGAAGCAAGCGAGAACCCAAGGATTCGTGGTGGTGGAATGACGAGGTGCAAAAGGCTATCAAAGAGAAGAAGGAATGCTACAAATGCATGTACCGTCATAGAAGTGAAGAGAACATGCATAGGTATAAAGTGGCAAAGATGACTGCAAAGAGAGCAGTGAGCGAAGCAAGAGGACGAGCGTACGAAGATTTGTATCAAAGGCTAAGTACAAAGGAGGGCGAAAAAGACGTTTACAGAATAGCTAGGCTACGCAAGAGGAGGACAAGGGACTTCAATCAGGTTAAATGCATTAAGGATGAGAATGATAGACTTTTGGTGAAGGAACATGAGATAAAGAATAGGTGGAGAGAATACTTTGATAAGCTTTTCAACGAAGAAAGTGATAGCTCTTCGATCGAGTTGGAAGACGTAGCCGATAGCACCAATAGACATTTTGTGCGGAGATTTCAAGAAGCTGAGGTAAAGGGGGCGTTGAAACGTATGAAATCAGGCAAGTCGGTAGGGCCTGATGATATTCCTATTGAAGTGTGGAGATGCTTTGGAGATGCAGGGATAAAATGGCTAACTAAGTTATTCAACAATATTTTCAAATCAAACAAAATGCCAGATGAGTGGAGGAGAAGCATTTTAGTTCCAATCTTCAAGAAAAAAGGAGATATTCAAAGTTGCACAAACTATAGAGGAATTAAGCTTATGAGTCATACAATGAAGCTTTGGGAGAGAGTTTGCGAGCAGCGTTTGAGGAGGTTGACAAGTGTCTCTAGGAATCAATTTGGTTTTATGCCAGGAAGGTCAACCACTGAGGCGATTTTCTTGGTTAGGCAACTTATGGAGAGATACAGGGAGCAAAAGAAAGATCTCCACATGGTTTTTATTGACCTGGAGAAAGCTTATGACAGAGTACCGAGGAGGGTTATGTGGTGGGCGCTAGAAAGGAAGAGAGTGCCATCAAAGTATATTACCCTTATTAAGGATATGTACGAGGGGGTTGTGACTAGTGTTAGGGCATGCGATGGTGAGACAAGAGACTTTCCAATTAACATAGGGTTACATCAAGGTTCTGCTTTGAGCCCCTATATTTTTGCATTAGTGATGGATGAAATCACAAAAGATATACAAAGGGAGATTCCCTGGTGTATGCTCTTTGCCGATGATGTTGTGCTGATTGATGAAAGTAGAATAGGGGTTAATCGACAACTGGAGTTGTGGAGGGAGACATTGGAATCAAAGGGTTTCAGGCTTAGCAGAACTAAAACAAAGTATATGAAGTGTGAGTTTAGCAGTGTCAGGTCAGATTACGGAGATGTTACCCTGGCCGGTAGAGTAGTACCCAAGAAGGAATCGTTTCGATACTTAGGATCTATGTTGCAGTTTGATGGTGAGATTGATAAGGATGTTAGTTTTAGAATTCAAGCAGGATGGGTGAAATGGCGACTAGCATCTGGCATTCTCTGTGATCGGAAGATTCCTCAGAAGCTTAAAGGAAAGTTTTATAGGACAGCAATCAGACCTGCAATGTTATATGGTGCAGAATGTTGGCCTACTAAGAGGCAACACGTCCAGAAGATAAGTATAGCAGAGATGCGAATGTTGCGTTGGAGCTGTGGGCATACCAGACGAGATCGGATTAGAAATGAGGATATTCGGGAAAAACTTGGAGTTGCACCTATTGAAGAGAAGTTAGTCCAATACTGCTTGAGATGGTTTGGACATATCCAACGTAGACCATACGATGCACCTGTACGCGCTGGAATTCTAGGTCGCGCCGAAGGCCCAAAGAGAGGTAGAGGTCGACCTAAAATGACATGGGAGGAGATAATAAAGAGAGATTTAAGTAACTGAAGTTTATCGGAAGAGCTGGTAGTTGATAGGAGTGCATGGAAATTGGCAATCCACGTACCAGAACCATAGGTTTTATATATATATACTTTATTTCACGTTTACTTAACCTTTTTACTTTTTATTTACTATTTCAGATTTTATTTCACTTTTATTGAACATTTTTACTTATTATTATTATTTAAAAAAAACTTTATCGGACGACTTTTTATTTGATTGGTTATTTTAAACCCTTTTTATATATATATGTATGTATTATCATCATTATTAATTTTATTTCATTTTAATTTTGGGTTCCATATCTAGCCAACCCCAACTTGTTTGGGATATATGGCTTTGTTGTTGTTGTTGTATTACCAGTTTCATCCGATTCATTTTATAAAACTACTTTGTTCCAATAACAGATTGATTATCTGGTCTTGGAACTAATTCCTATACATTATTATGTTCAAATTGATTTAATTTTTCTTGCATTGTTAGAATCCAAAAATCATCATTAACAGCTTCTTTATAATTTTTAGGTTTCAAATTTGATACGAATGCAACATGAATTAATTGATTGAATTAGTTTCTAGTTACTCTTATATTAAGCTCTCTGATAATATAGTCTTTAGGATGATTTCTTAGAATTCTTGGTGATGAAGTTAAAATATTATTTTGTACATTTGTTTCATTTTTAGGAGGGTTTGAATTATTCTTTGTTATTGATATAATTTCTTCATTACCAATAATTTGGTTTTTAATAAAATTTTCATCAATGAAACACGCAATCTTTCTTCGATTATGTTAGTTCATTTATTGAAAATTCTATATACCTTACTTCGATCCGAATATCCAACAAAGATTCCTTCTTAATCTTTAGGATTAAATTATCCTAGATTGTCTTTAGTATTTAATATAAAACATTTTGGGCCAAATGTTTTAAAATACAACACTTAAGGTTTCTTTCCAAAAAGCATTACATAACAAGTATGTTTGTTTTAGGGCATAATGCTACTCTATTTGAAACATAGCAAGCCGTAGCAATAGCTTCATCCCAAAAATGTTTTTGTAAGTTACTATTATCTACTGATGTTCGTGCACGTTCTTGTAACGTTCAATTTTTTCTTTCTATTAAAACATTTTGCTATGTTGTGCGAGGAAAGGAAAAATTATGATTGATTCCCTTTTTATTACAAAAATTTGTAAAAAGTTCGATTTCAAATTCTCCGCCATGACTACTTCAAATATTTTTAATTTTTAAATCCATTTGATTTTTAATTTTCTTAGCAAAAATTTTAAACATACCGATATTGTCGCCTTTGTGTTTTAAGACAAGAGTCTAAGTATATATTTAGAAATCATCTTCTATTACAAAAACATATTTTTTATGATTTATATATCGTACTTGAGTTAGCAAAAATTTATATATCTTTAGAAATCATTTTTTGATTTAAACGAACTTCATTTTAATTTACCAATTTGACATGCATCACACAAATTTTCTACTTTATAATTTATTTTAGGTAATCCTTTTACTAACTCATATTTTGCTAATTTGTTAATATGCTTGAAATTTATATGTCAAAACCGCTTATGCCACAACCACGGATCATCATGTTTGGTCGTTAAACATAAATATGAATTTCGTTTAATATTTATATTTAAGACATCGATATTTTTATTCCTAAATCCCTTAAATACTATGGTATTATTATTATTATCAACAATATTACATTTATCCTTGTAACAACCCGGATTTTCAGAACCAATTTAAAATTTTTATTTTGTCAATTTTAAAGGATTTTGAATATTTAAAATGATTTATTTTAAATAATAATGACTAAAAATATATTTTTATAGTAGTTAGAACGTAAATTTATTTTAATAATAGAACGAGCCTGAAATGGCGCGGCAGCTTGAAAATTCGATTTCAAATTTCAAATGAACGAACATGATTCAAAATAAATAGGATTTCAGTAAAAATAGAAATATTTGAATCGGTTTAATTATAGCTTTCTAAAGATTGTGAAAAATTCAGATTTCATGTTGGGAATAAAAAGTTGTGTCCAGTTTAAAACTTAAAATAGTCACTATGGAATTTATATATATTTTATATAATATAAAACACTTAAAAATAACCATTTTGCAAATGATCTTCGTTTTTTACGAAACCGCTTTTGTTGAATCCGGAATGTTAAATTACTGCTAGATTCCAATTTTCATAATTTTTGAAATAATATGTGAGCGTGGTAAATTTAAACATGTTTGGTCAATTCAGTTTGAATTTAATCGACTGGAAAATGACTGTTTTTCAAACGGTCTCCAAATTCGACGAAATTTGTTTTGTTAGGACTGTATCGTCAAAACATAGCTAGATTTATTTTTCTGGAATTATTGTAGTCAGTATGTGGCCCCAGTAAATTAAAATGTATGTTAAAATCAATTTTAAACGTTAAATTAATTTATATTTTAATTTTTATAAAAACTGATCATAACAGTCAAATCGGCTTACCGGATATACCCCATTGTGTTAGAAATGGGGGTACTTAGTTAAGGGTGATAGTCGTTGGGCTCGAATTGGAGTTCGAAATTAAAAGTCAACTTTTTTGGAATAAATTGAATTAATTAAATTTTTATAAAAGCCCCCCTTCACTTTCTCTTTCCTCGATCAGAAATTGAAAATGAAAAAAAAGGAAACCTAAAATCGCCGCCGCCTAACCCCGTCGTCCAGCCACCCACCGCCGCACGCCACTTGCAGGCGCCTGCGCCTTCGCCTCCTCCCACCGATCATCCTCCAGTCGCTGCCCCTCCTTCTTTTCTTTCTCTCCTTCTCTAAACGCCGAAACCCTCCACAATTCCGCCGCCGTGGGCCCTACCTCCGACCGCTGATTGCCTGAGTCTTCTCCACCCCACCAGCGACGCCACTGCGAGCTTCTCCCTCCATTCCTATGGAAAATAACAATAAGTTTTTATTTTTATTTAATTTAAATACTTTGTTTAAAAATCAGGTTTATATATATATAAATTAGTCTAAAAAATAACATTTTGTATATATTAATATTAGTACAAAAATTTGATTTTTATATATATAAATAGCAAATAAAAATTTGATTTATATATATATGAATAGAATAAAATAAATTGGATTTATATATATATTAAAGCAAGATAAAAATATGATTTTTATTGTTTAAATGGTAAGATAAAAATATGATTTTTATTGTTTGAATAGCATTTTAAAAATATAATTTTTATATAAGAAGTAGCGATATAAAAATATAATTTTTATATATGAAGTAGCGATATAAAAATATAATTTTAATATATGAAGTAGCATATGAAAAATATAATTTTTATGTATGAAGTAGCATTATAAAAATATAATTTTTATATAGAGATATAAAAAAATAATTTTTATTTATATGAATAGCATATAAAAATGTGATTTATATATATATATATAGTAATAATATAAAAATATGATTATTATATTTGTAGTAGTGATATAAAGATATGATTTTTATTTATGAGAAGATATGATTTTTATTTATGTTAATAAAGATGTGATTTTTATATGAAATACATTAGAATAAAAATGTGATTTTTATTTAAATAACCTCGTAATAAAAATATGATTTATATATATATATATATATACACAGTAGCGTTATAAAAGTATGCTTTTTATATATACAGTAGTGTTATAAAAATATGATTTTTACATATGTAGCGAATTAAAAATATGATTTTTATATATATAATAGCGTTATAAAAATATGATTTTTTATATATGTAGCGAATTAAAAATATGCTTTATATATATATAGTAGCGATATAAAAATGTGATTTTTAATGTACATTGCGTGAAACAGACTACGTTGGAAGCACGGTGAAGAACACAACGCAATGGAAATAAATCCAAACCATCGTCCGCTAAAGAATGGAGGAGTGGATCCTAAAGGTGAGAACTTCTCACTCTAACTTTGTTTACAGTTAAATATATATGCTAGGATGCAGATGTGCTTAGTAGCACCCGACACCTTTGATTGAAACCATGGATGTTTGGTTGTTTGTTTTGATGGATTTATTTGTTTAGATTTGGTTTGGGATGTGAATGGAATTGATTGAATTTGGTTTGTGTATGGCGCGAGCCATTATTAGGCGATGGATTAGGCTAGACCTTATTCCGGTTCTAGTATCGCGCCGTTATGCTGCCGAAATTTTCTAAATAAAATGCGTTAGTTAGAAATAACATTTTTAATGTGTATATGAACTATGTAAAATATTCATGTGTTGAAATAAATATTTTATCGTTAAAAATACAAATTTTAACGTATATATAAAAGGCAAAAATTCTCCTAAGATGAAAATAAATATTCATATACAAATCGGATGATTTGTTTATGTACATTCATTTAACTGACATGGATTAGGACGATATATTTTACATATCGCCCAACTGCACAAATAATATTCAGTATTTGTTGGTTGAAACCCACACGAGTATTGGGATGATATTTGACATACACTAATCCCAATTGTTTAGTTGTATGTCAATCGATTGGTTGAATGACTGTTGTAAGCGTTAAATATTTATATTTAGTGCTTATGCAGTTGTGTAAGGCACTCTGGATGATGGTTGATTGTGTATCATGGTTATTGTATGCATGTGTTGTCTGAAATCCATATAAATAAAATTATACGGTAATTGACGGTGTCTGATTCCAATTCAGGAATAACGAATATTTTAAAGTAATATATATTTTAAAATAATATTCAATAAAGGATTAAAATCTGATTTTAATGTCTGATTTTGGATGCACACGAAAATATTGAAATATATGAAGCCGTGTTGATTAGAGATGTTCCATTTTGACGCCAGCAATATTTATATCGATTTTACTCAATGAATATCGAAATGGAAAATATTTCAAAATCTGATTTTTGAAAATATTATAATGATAAGGAATATTCAATGTGATTTAAAATTGAAATGAAAGTGGAAATCGTTTTTAAAACGAATTTATAAAATATGTTTTAAATGGAAATCGATGAAATATGTATATAATATATATATATATATATATATATATATATATATTTAATGGCCTGAATAGAACGCGTTGCGCCGCGATCGTTCGTGAATTTCGACCTTTGACTTCGTATTGATATTAAGGGAGATCCAACTGTCAGATTCTCCTAAAACCATAACCGTTGGGTTCGTATCGAAAAGAGCTTTCTAACGAATATAAGAGATTTGAAATCTAACGGTTAGATTTGGAATTATATCCAAATCAAATTTGGAAAAGGTCGCTGTAAGTGCAGTTCGATGATCGTTTATGAAAATCGACTGAAAGGGCCTTAATAAAATTATTAAAAATATTAATAATTTATGTTAAAATCATAATAAATGATTTGGAAAGAACTGGGATGAAAAATTCCATATTTGAAAAGACAAAAATATATTTTTATCGAATTGAACTAGTTATTAACTAGAATTATAATCCAATTATTTTTAAATAAATAAATTGGATTGAGAATGGGCTTTAATATACCCGGAATTTCCAATATATGAATTGGATTGGATTTGAATGGAAATCATCTTTGGAATATTTTGATGTTGGATTTCGTGATTATATGGATATTGTTATGGAAATTTGGAAGATATATTTATATCGTTATTTCCACTACGATGTTTGTTGGTTTCAAAATTTGATATTGAATATAAGCCGATATAATTTCTATTCAGAGCCTTGTATTTAATATCAAACAAGATTTTGGGTTTGTGATGAACGGTGTCTTAAATAAATCTATTCTTAAACCCAGTTGAGAAAAGAATAAATCTTTAATTTAAGATTTAGTGAAGTTTTCCAATTAATTAATATTTAATTGGAATTGAATAAAAGAATTGGATTTTTAGGTTTATCGTGGACAGTGTTTTAAATAACACTTGTTCTTTAACCCGATTAACAATGAAATGTGATTTGGAATTTATAAATCTATTTATTAAGATTTAATGGAAAATTTCCAAAGTAAAGTTTTCCAATTAATTAATATTTAATTGGAATTTGATTTATTAATAATTGAAGTGAGCTTTGTGTAGGAAGACTGTTACTATATATGGAATTTAAAAGGCTTTGCTGTTATTCCATTTATATTATTAGTCGGATACAGAAATTGATATCGATTATATGTTGATCCGTTTTCCATGAAGATTCCATAATTAATGGAATGTGATTTTGGGTTTATCGTGAACTGTGTTTTAAACGACATTAGTTCTTTAACCCAATTAAAGACAGGATTACATGTCTAACATTGTATTTCGAACTGTATTGTTGATCTCTGCTAAATATATATCTGTTTGGTGGCGGAGAATTTATTCTCTTGCTTAACACCCTTCTCTAAGACGTACGAGCTTAGAGGATATATATTGGTAGAAATCAATGGTATGGTGTAGATTGTCAATGCAGCATGTCTGATTTCCCAAAGTTAAATAATCATTAATATTGATTTTTGGGAAGATTAAAACTAAGTGGAATTTTAATGAATCTTTAATTAGATTGAAATGTGAATGTAATAATTTAAATTATCAAATTTGGGAAATGATCGAGAATGGAGTATCACCTGTTCTGCTCCAAGCGTTAGTTAAATCTTTAATTAGATTTGAGCGTGAAATGGTAATTAAATTTACCGATAACACCATGGTGTTAGATATGGAGTGTTACCAATTTTGTTGCATGGGATGAATAGGTTGGGATTGGGAAAAATAAAACAAATGATTACTTCGGTAAGGTGCGCTAATCCCGACTAGTTTGGATAAACCTTAATTTGGTTTAAATTGATATCCAAAGGAAGATTAAAGAATAAATTTAAAGAATTTATCTTTGATAAAATTAATGATAACCTTCCCTAATGGTGTGAATATTTGAATAAAAGAATAATCTGAATTGGAATGAAGCGTACGTTGTGTTTGTGTAGCACTTGTTTATTATGTACGCGAGTTATTCGGAAAGGCCGGGTTTATACCCATTCAGAATATCTGATTCGACGATAAGTCAACGATGAAGATGGTGGTTAAAGACCGGAGGTCTTCACATCGTTTGGATGATTACTGATGTCTTGATTGGGCGGTACACCTAAGACAATGTAATAAGTTGTGATTGTCCAGACGTACTTGGAGATCGACCGGATATGCGAGGACCTCTCTCCTATATTGGACATATGGGACGAGGAATAAGGTGCCTCCGGTTTCATTCAGACCCAGAACGAACTACTAAATGGATGTGTGTCTGACATTGGATTTTATTCTGTGTTGATTGATCTCTATTAAATATTTATCTGTTTGGTGGCGGAGAATTTATTCTCTTTCTTAACACCCTTCTCTGAGACGCACGAGGTCAGAGGTTATATATCGATAGACATTAGTTGCATGGCGTGAATTGTTAGTGTGGCATACAGAGATGCAGTGATCAAGGCTTTCATTGAAAACTAGAGTCTTATGGTTGATGATCAAAGCACGACCTTAAAGGGCATAGCTTTGTGTATAGCGTTAATTCACGAGCCTCACACCTCGGTATGAGTCAAAAACGGTATCAGGGACACAGATAGGACATGATGTTTCCTTCTAGCTATGGGTAGTGTCATGGTATGGAGCCCAGACATTTATATATTTTTACCTATGTGGATGATGGATATCGAGGCACTCTGGATATATCGGTTACTATGGAGCCGATGGATAGGTCTTATAAGACCGGGAAACGTGTGTTCAGGAATTGCCAATCCTCAAACGTAAGAGAGGACTGACCCTATGGGAACCAAGGGTTGCCTAGAGTGTGTAATCCTGAGACATTTGCTAGAGTGTCTCGAAGCGGTGAGGAGCCATCCCTGGCCTCAACTCATAGATAGAATCCAATTTCCAATACGTGACATTTCGGTTTTGATTGTAGATACTAGTATAGCGACATGATATATGGTACCCATGCTGTCTATGATTGATACATTTATATTTGAAGTTGTTTTATACACTTTACACTTATAATAGTATCAAAATGATTTGTTTTAAACGTATCAAGCATGTTTGGCTATTATAAGGTAAAACTCTATCCTCCGGCTTGCGTTGTATTGTGTGATGGGACATGAGTCTTATAATAGCTTCATTTTCCCAAAAAGCATTGCACTATTTGTTTTATGCACTGGTATTCTTGGGAGGAAACCCGTTCCGTGTTATACGACATTGTCCCTTGATTTACCAAATTCTAAAGTAAAGTTTTAAATAACTATTTTTGTTCTTATACCAGTCACATGACTGACCTGGAGTTTATTGTTTTAAGCTAAACTCTGGGTGCCCCTATTTTCCACACGGGCAGCTAGTAGTTTCGGTTTTGCAGATATTATATTCACAGGATCCTGGATTTACAACTGGACCTATATACAGAAAGCTCTGTATCATTGTATTTCTTTTAGTTATGTTATGTTTATTTTTCCGCTACATTGTAATTTTAAATCTTTGATATTTTCCTATGTGTATTATTTATTTATACTCTGTTATATTCTTGTACTCTGACGTAGATTGTTGTAATAAGCAATGAAATGTTCTTCTATATGTGTTCTGATTGTCGTGTTCTCAACTCAATCTGGGCTTTCCCGTAAGGGCGAGTTTGGATCTTATCAGTCCTTTTCAAATTTTACTTGAAAACCTTTATCGCATAATTGACTTATACTAAGAATATTTGTTATAATATTATGTTTTAAATTTTCAAATAACAAAACATTTGTTATAATAGGAGAGCTAGAAATTGATGACTTCCCTAATGCCGATGACATATCCTTTTGAATTATGTCCAAAGGTTACCATGCCTCCACCATGATGTGTTGTATTTGATAACATTTTTGCATTTTTGGTCATGTGTTTGGAGCATCCAATATCAAGTATTCATTTCTCCATATTTTTTATTTTGGACACGTGCAAGATAAAATAATTTAATTGGTACCCAATTCCTCTGTTAGGGTCCTAAATGTTAGGCGGGGAAGGCAGCCTTACCCAAGCAGATTTAGGGCCTTTAAAATTATAATTTATGTTATAAACTACATTTTTTTAAGAAATTATCAATATTCTTTTATCTAACAAGTTTATTATTAGATTTAGGAATCCATATCTTTATTTCCTTAGGTTTCAAAATCTTTTTTCTTTTTTATAAAGAAAACTATGTTTTTTAGGTATTAAATCCTTTTTAAAACCTGTTCCATTCATATTTCCTAAAGGCTTGGAATTTTTGATTAAATTTTCTAAATTTATTTTGGCTTCGTTGAATTTTGAAACATTTGAACTAATCTTTTCTAACTCATTTTTGAGTTCTAAAATTTCAGAACATGTTATTTCTAGATTACTTTCTAAAGTTATATTTTTATTTAAATATATTCATTTTCCAATTTAACTTTTCCTAACTTTGTTGTTAATAAATTATTTTCCAAAGATATTTTTTGTGCTTATCTTGGATATTTATAATTCTAATTCTTCTTCTATGTTGTCTTCTCATCTTTTAACATACCTATTTCAGGCTCCATTTGATTCATCTTAGCAATGTATTCTTTATTTAATTTTTTTGATTTCTCTATATTTATCATCTAATTCTATGTTAAGTTCTAGTATTTCATTATAAGTAAGTTCGGGACAGACCTCAACTGTTTTTGCCATAAAGCATACATTGGCTTGTTCCGATTCACTATCACTGTCAGATGAAGAAGAATCCGAGTTATCCCAGGTGACTTGGAAACCCCCTCTTTTCTTTTTGAATTTTTCTTTTTTCCTCTTCTTTTTATCATTATTGAGTTTTGGAAGTCTTTCTTCATATGTTCAAATTCATCACATTCATAGCATTTGATTGAAGTTTGAATTGCGACACTGGACTATCCATCTTTTTGAAACTTTGTCATCCTTCTAAATTTCTTGGGTTTTTTTTAGTTTTTGGCGATAAACACAATTTCATCTTCATCCAAGTCAGAATCTTCATTATTGGCTTGAAAAGCTATGTTATTCTTCTCATTGTTTTGTTCCTTTCAAGCTTGTTGGCTAACATCATAGGACATTGAATTTCCTATCAATTATTCAACTTTGAGTGTTGAAAGATCATTAGCTTCTTCTGTAGATAATACTTTTCTTTCCCATTCAGATGTTAAAGAATTGAGTATTCGAGATACTAAATTGAAATCAATAAATTTTACTCTTGGTGCCATTAGATCATGTTGAATAGTTTGGAATCTCGAATACATATCAACTTTTGACTCACTTTGTTTCATTTTAAAGGACGAAAATTGATTTTACAAAATTGAAATTTTAGTTTGCTTGAATTTGGTAGTACCTTTGTGTGTTACTTATAAGGTTCACAAAATGTCATATGCAGTGTTACATAACATGACTCATGAAAATTCATTTTTATCTAAAGAGACAAATGGAACATTCATGGCTTTTTCATTATTTGAATCTGCGTATTTTTGTGCATTGGTCCACGTACTCACTTCAGTGGTAGGTGCTTCGTACTTATTTTGAGTACCAGACCATATTTCTAATCCGTTGGCTTCCATAAAAGTTCACATACGAGTTTACCAATATGCATAGTTGGAACCATTAAAAGGTAAGGGACGTGTTGTGGACTGACCTTCATGAAATATACTTGCCATGTTATTGTGATTCAAAAAAAAAAGCGTGTTACTATATTCTGATCCAAAAAATTGTGCTTTGATATCAACTGAAAGTCTATAAAGGTGGATTGTACAGTGTACAGGCAAGTATTTATGTACATGCCGCTAAGTATAAGATAATATTTTTTTTTTGAAAATTGGTACGCTTTTAATAGCTTTCAAAAATAACAGTACAGACTGTCAAATAAAACAAACATGCGAAAAAACAAAAAGTAAATACATGGTGCAAAAATAAAGAAAAAAGAACATAAAATTAATCTAAATAAGACCCATGATGAGGTCATCTCCCAAGGTTGGAAATCGTCCCGCTTGTTGTACATCTTGTGCATTTTACTTCAGGGCTATATGCTCCTAAGTATATGATAATAATATAATTATAGATATGGAAAATGCAAACCAGAGTTTTATACTGGTTCGGACCTCCCATCCTACGTCCTGTCCTGAAGCCCCCCTTCTGAATTCTACTTTCAACAAACCCTTCCTTTGCCCAAAGGAATAGGCTTGGTTACAATAAAGTTTTGTAACACCTCGTATTTTCTGAGAATATTAAAATAACAAATTAAAGAATAATTTATTTGAAAAAGAGGAATGAGAAAAGAATGATGTTTAGCATTATTCTAAAGTTTGCAAGCAAAAGACTTAGTAGCTCATTTGGTTAGAACATGTGACTTGCGTACAAAAGTTACAGAGTTCGATCCCCGCCAGCGCCATATTTTTGTTTTAGGGGAATGGCTAAAAAGTGGCTTAGTGTGAACGCAGTTCAAAAAGTGGTTTAGTATGAAAATGGTTAATTATGAAGAAGTTATTAAGCCATGAAGTTTGTATGCATATGAGAGAAATATATATATAGATATATATAAAAATTAAATAAATAAATATTCAAAAAAAGTTCAAAACAGCGAATCGGGAGGGGGAATAGCCGAACCGCACCATTTTTGGAGTAGACCCAAGCCCCGCTGGGTCAACTAGAAGTCAATCCAGGGTGTACGGCTGCCAACCCGTGGCCTGATTCGCCCTAAGGGCTGATATGGCATCTGAGTGGTCCAGATCAGTTCTAGGGTTAATCCTAAGGCCTAAATAACTTCCTACACCTATATATACACCCTAAGACCTAACCCTAATTCTAAAAAATTTCTATGACACCATTATGCTATCAAATTCTCTCTTAAACCCTAGCCGCTGCCTCTAAATCAAATCTCAAGTGTTCAACTTCAACTCAAATTAAAGAATAGAGCTTCTACAACAATTCAAGAAGATAAATCAGCAACACCGCAACGTTTCTACACCAATTTCAATGCATAATTTTATTCTTTAACCACGAAAGGTGAGTACGGTGATTTTCACAATATAATGGGATTAAAAGTAACATGATGAAGTTGTAAAGAGGATTCATATGTATGTATGTAATTTAAATCTCATCCAAGTCTTCACCTTTTTGATTCATGTCATCATATGCCTATGTTTCTATGTAAAGTTCATACCTTTATCAGTTTATTCATGTTGAATCTGTCATTATGCCTCTATGCCAATTTACATGCCCCATTATTTCATGATGTTGGGTTAATTCCAATTTTCTGTGATTTGATTCTCTCTAGTTATCCCTATTCCTTTTATTTTTGGATCTAGGCTACCTTCGAGCCTATGTTAAAAATACGCATGAATGAAAATACGTAGGAACGATGGGAATGTGTGAAATATGGAAAATTGGATATTATTGGATATTTTGGATAATATATGAAATTGGCATATTTGGGTATGAATTACATGGAATTGATGAAATTGCCTATAATTGTAAATTTGTAATTGAGGCTAATTAATATGTAATTAGTGACAATTTGGAATAGGCAATGTTATAAACATGATTATATGTTTAATTGGATATACATGATATGAAAACTGGGTATGGGTGAAATACGATTATTAATAAACCTTTGACACGAGATTAGGCGCAATTATGGCGTAAGACTGTCCGGAACCGCCCGGCAAATCTAGCTGCCACAATTGGACGCCTAATGTGAGAGGTCAAAGGAATGAATTGTAGGCGCAATGGTTAATGACACGAGGTTAGACCCGGTTTGTGGCGTAAGACTGCCCGGAACCGCCTGGCAAATCCAGTGGCCACAAAGCGTTCGGTCTAATGTGGGAGATCATGCACCGTTCGTCATAAGGAATGAATTAAGGAATACTCACCATAATAAGACATGGGTATGGTTAGAGAGTTAAGTGGGGTGACATGTAAATTATGACATGTAAATATGGACTTAACGGGAATAAGGTAGAACATGTAAATTATGACATGTAAGTATAGACTTAACCGTAGCATGTGTAAGACATGGACATTTAAATTAAAATGGTTAAGTGGGAGAAAAACCTAGTGGGGACCAAGCATAGGTGGGAGGCTTGTGTCGGATGGGGACCCGTTTCAACCAGTAACCCGTTTGAGTATCTAATTGGGCCCGGTACTAGGCCGGGGTTGGGGCACGCTTACTGGGCTTGAATGTAAGAGGTCAAAACGTGAATAGTGGTGGTAACATGAGTCCAACGGGTTCATGTGCGTGCATGGGTCCGGGTTGGTAGGTGTTGCATCGTGTAGGTATGGCTGTGCATTTCATGTTGGTATCGGGGTTGCCACTTTGGGGAGTGATACCCCACCGTGGGGCCAGCACGGGTGCCTACGGGGTTTAGGGAGCCGATCGAATAGGTAGGGTAAGGGTACCTTAGCGGTGGTAGGAGCAAGCCGGCACCTACGATAGCAGCTAGGAACAAGTAACTACCAAGTTTTTCATGTGGGTACAGTTAGTGGGAAGGGATCAACCTTTAGTAAATAGAGACTAGTAGATGTGCGGTGTAATTAAGTAATGTGGTGTAACTTAGCAAAAGTGCGGTGTAACGAAATACATGTTGGTTGAGTTGGACAGTCCTTTGGGGGCTAGTCTGATGTTGACTTCGGTCTTCGGGGTTAGTACTTGGAGGGTTGTTCGCTTAGCCAAGGTGTAGGATTGTCTTAGTACTTAGGAACGGAATCATCTTGTCCATCCTTTTTATCTACCTTATCTATGTTACAGCCATATCATGATGCCTATTTATGTCTTGATCATTTATCTTACCTATTATTATTTTTAAATTACTGGACTCGCTAGACTTTATGTCTGACCCGTTTTGTTTCCACCTCTTTTCTTTCCTTTCTCCCCCCCCCCCTCAGGTTTGCAAGGAGGGAATACTACAGCTTAGTGCTGATTTCTTTCAGTTGCTTGAAAAGAGTAGATGTATCACTTTGTACTCTTTCATCTTTATGGCTTTGCTTATGCTCAGTGGGGATTTATGCATTTATGTTATTTAAGTATTTGCTTCTTTAAGTACTTTGAAGTTTTTGGAAAATACAATTGATCCTATTGTAATGGTTTTTGGAGACTACTTATGTAAGCATGTTTTGAAGTTATGATGCTATAAAATAAGTTTTATCTTCTGCTGTGTTTTATTTATTTATTCTTGTAATTTATCTGTTCTATACTACTATAACGCTTCATGACATCAATGCATTCCCTTTGTGAGTGACAGTAATGGCCATGGGGTGTTACATATCAGAGCTATGGTTACAAGAACAGATAAAAAGTTTTGAAAAGTGTTTTCAAAAGTAATATTTTCAAAGAAAGTATTTTCAAAAACTTGTTTTAAAGAAGCTATTTTCAAGGAAAGTTTACTTTACAAGGCATAATCCCCGTAAGCCATACATCTCTCTTTCGCTTCCCTTGTTTTGAAACTCTTTCTTTTTCTTTTCAGCATGTCTGGAGCATCTGAGATACCAGAGGGTGTTCATGTACCCTGTTGGTTTCGTCAATATCTCGAGGCTAGGGCCGCTGCCGCAGGTCCGACCGACATTCCTCCTCCTCCCCCTGCTCCAGTCATTCCTCCGCATGGAGATGCTTTCTCCAAGATATGTAAAGACTTTCGTTCGATGGGTGGAAAACCTTTTAGTGGGTCTGAAACGTTCGTTGAAGCTCGAAATTGGTTGAAAGAAGTGGAGGACCTGTTTGGCATTTTCGATTTGGACGATTGTAAGAAGGTCCAATTGGCTGCTTAGTTGATGAAGGACGAAGCTTCGTTTTGGTGGGAGGTTACTAATGGAGAGCGTGCTGTAGAGACATGGGAAGATTTTAGGGGAAGGTTTGAGTTGAAATTCCTTTCTCAAGCTGAGGAGAGTATGCACATGGAGAGGTTCTTGACATTGAAGCAGAAAAACATGACCGTGAAGGAGTATGTAACCGAATTTAATAAGTTGGCGAGATTTGGGCTAAAGTTGGTGAATACGCCTCACAAGAAGGCCTTGAGGTTTGCAAAGGGCGTAAATGAACCGCTTCACAGTTTGGCCATGTCCCACATTCCAATGGGGGCTACGTATGAAAACCTTGTTGATATGGCATACATGCATGAAGAAGAAAAGGGTGTAAGTACTTTTAGGCCGCAAGATAAGAAGGAGGATCCAAAGAAAGCCCAACAACAAAAGAAAGGTGGTAAAGAAAAGAGGAAGTGTCACAACTGTGGGATACCCGGCCATTTGAAGAAAGAGTGTAGGAAGAAGAAGAAGTTCGCTTGTTATCATTGTGGTGATCCAGGTCATGCTGTCAAGGACTATCCTAAGAAGCAAGGGTAGAGGGCAGGTTCTACTTCGGGAGGCCAGGTTCATGCTCTCATGGCTCCGGGGCAGGAAGAAGGTAGAAAAATTTATGTCGAAAGTTTGATTTTCTTGTTTGATCATCCTGTCCGTACTTTATTCGATTTTGGCGCATCACATTCGTTTATCTCTACATCATTAGTTGAAACATTGCACTTAAATACTAGTCTCGTTGTGGATCCCATTATAGTCTCAAATCCTATTGGTGGGTCGGCTCATTTATCCATGGTTTGTAGGGATTTGAGATTGTCTATCTTAGGCGTTGGTTTTGAATGTAATGCTTTTGTGCTTGGTTTTATGGGCTAGGGTTGATACTAGGGATGGATTGGCTAGCCAGACATGGTGCCATCCTAGATTGTGAATGAAGGGTAGTGAAATTGTTGACTCATAGTGGAAAGACCCTTGATATTTCTTGTGACCCTAGAGGATCGGTGATGCTTAGTTATCTTGAGTCACTTGACGCATCCAATGATGATTTACATTCTGTTCGTATAGTCCGTGAATATGTTGATGTCTTCGATGAGGTGAGGGGTCTACCTCCAAAACATGAGATAGACTTTCGTATTTATCTTGTAGACAATGCAAAATCTGTATCTCTGCCAGTACGCCACATGGCTCCTCGTGAGAGGAAGGAACTCAATAAGCAAGTGGGGGAGTTGCTTGAGAAGGGGTTCATAAGACGTAGTATATTGGAGTGGGGTGCTCCAGTAGTATTTGCCACAAAGGCGGATGGGTCCCTTAGACTTTGTGTGGACTATAGAGAACTTAATAAGCTTACTAAGAAGAATAGGCACCCACTGCCGAGGATTGACGATCTCTTCGATCAGTTAGTTGGCGCCTCAGTGTTTTCGCAGTTGGACTTAGCCACCGGTTTCCACCAGTTGAGAGTGGCTAAGGATAGCATAGACAAGGCTGCCTTTAGGACTCCGAAGGATTCTATGAGTGGTTTATGATGCCCTTCGGTTTGACAAACGCCCCCGCATACTTTGTTGACTTGATGAGTAGGGTGTTTATGGAGTACCTTAATAAATTCATGGTGGTTTTGGTGGATGACATCTTGATCTTTTCTAAGAGCAAGGAAGAGCATGCCCTACATCTTATGGAAGTGTTGGAGATCCTTCAAGTGCATAACCTTAAAGCTTAATTTTCTAAATGTCACTTTTGGAGGAAGGAAGTGCGATTCTTAGGGCATGTGGTTTCCAAAGAAGGGATAGCTGTGGATCCCGCGAAGGTGGTGGCCATCCAAGATTGGAAGGTCCCTAAAAATGCTACCGAGATGAGGAGTTTCTTGGGGTTGGCTGACTACTATAGGAAGTTTATCAAGGACTTCGCAAATATATCATCCCCATTGACACGCTTGACGAAGAAGAACCTAGTTTTCACGTGGGACGTAGATTGTGATGATGCGTTCCAACGTTTAAAAAGAGCTTTGAACACAACCCCAGTCTTAGTGTTGCCAGATGGGAGTAAGCCATTTACCATTTATACCGTTGCTTATGGGACAGGACTAGGCGCAGTCTTAATGCAAGAGGGGAGGGTAACAGCCTAAGGAGGAAGGCACTTGAGAGTGCATGAGAAAAATTACCCTACACATGACCTAGAGTTGGCCGCTATTGTTTTCGCACTTAAGTCTTTGTGCCATTATCTTCTTGGCAAGAAATTCGAATTGTTTATAGACCACAAATCGCTAAAATACTTGTTCTCTCAGAAGGACTTGAACATAAGGCAGCAAAGGTAGATGGAATTCTTAGCGTCCTATGGTTTCGAGATAGCATATACCCCTGGCAAGGGTAACGTGGTGGCAGACGCCTTAAGTAGGAAAAGGTTGTCCTTGAGTCCGTTGTTTGTTGAGCGGAAAAGCTTAGAGTTTATCTCTACGTTTGACTTTAGACCTTCCATTGACTTTGTACCCGGTGTGCTAGCATCCTTCGAGGTCAGACCTACGCTTTTGGGACGGATTGGTGAGGCATAGTGAGATGACCCACAGTTGGTTGAGTTAGTAGAGAAGCTCATAAGAGGGGAGTCATCGAGCCATCTCAGTAGGTATACCCTAGATGATAAGGGTTGGTTACGTAGGGACGGTAGACTTTGTGTACCACGAGACGAGAACTTGAGGAAGACCATTCTTGATGATGCACATCGTTCGAATATGACCATTCATCCCGACGGGGACAAGATGTACATGGACATGAGACGAGTTTACTTTTGGGCCGGTATGAAGAGGGATGTGGCCGAGTTTGTCGCTCTATGCTTGGTGTGCCAACAAGTAAAAGCAGAGCAAAAGAAGGCCGGTGGGTTGCTTCACCCATTGGAGGTCCCACAATGGAAGTGGGAGAGTGTCTCGATGGACTTTGTTGATGGGTTACCAAGATCGAGGAAGGGTAATACGGGGATTTGGGTTGTGGTAGACAGACTTACTAAGAGCGCCCATTTCATTCCCGTGAAGAGTAAGAGGACTGCTCCATGGTTAGCCTCCGTATACATTCGAGAGATAGTTCATTTGCACGGTGTTCCTTCTAGCTTAGTGAGCGATCACGATCCTATCTTTACTAGTGAGTTTTGGAAGAGCTTGCTTAGAGAGGTGGAAATAGAGCGTGATGCGACGATTCGACGAGCTCCTACATGCATTCTTGGGTCGGAGATTAAGAAGTTGAGGAATCGAGAGGTCAAGCTAGTCAAAATTCAATGGGGAGATGATGAGAGTGACTCTACTTGGGAGATGGAAGAGAAGATGCGTTCATTGTACCCTTTTCTTTTCGAGGGAATGTCTTTTAATTTCTCCTTTATCGCTTAGCTTGTACTTGTTCTATCTTTAGTATGTCCTCTCACTAGTATCTTTGACCTTTAGATAGGGTAGTCCTATGGTTGAAACATGTGTTTGAGACATGTTAGGTATGGTGGATGCATGTGGATGCAAGTGTTTGCTAGTGGTTACTCATGGATGCATACACACACACTTTAGGCACTAGATCGGTTCAGTCACTTTCATATTGCATATTGCATATAAATGGATGTATTTAGTAAAATGAATGTACATTGAATGTGTGTATCATATGGATGTTGCATTTAAATGAATGGTTGTGCACACATGTAGTAATGATATGTATAGGGTTCTTTGCATACATGATGGATACATGGCACTATCATTATTTGCATTAAGGAGGTCGACTGAATCAGTGGACCGCCTGATTTTGCATTAGTATACGGACATATACACACACTATGCATATGTACATGAAAAGCATTAGAAATCTTTTAAGGACCATGGTCGCTGGTGGTTGATGGTTGAGTAGATGGATGATTGGATGGTAGGATACGTTCTTCTCGACTTAGAGATTTCGAGGACGAAATCCTTTAAGTAGGGGAGAATGTAACACCCCGTATTTTCTGAGAATATTAAAATAACAAATTAAAGAATAATTCATTTGAAAAAGAGGAATGAGAAATGAATGATGTTTAGCATTGTTCTAAGGTTTGTAAGCAAAAGACTTAGTAGTTCATTTGGTTAGAACATGTGACTTGCATACAAAAGGTACAGAGTTCGATCCCCGCCAGCGCCATATTTTTGTTTTAGGGGAATGACTAAAAAGTGGCTTAGTGTGAACGCAGTTCAAAAAGTGGTTTAATGTGAAAATGGTTAATTATGAAGAAGTTATTAAGCCATGAAGTTTGTATGCATATGAGAGAAATATATATATATATAGATATATCTAAAAATTAAATAAATAAATATTCAAAAAAAGTTCAAAATAGCGAATCTGGAGGGGGAATAGCCAAACCGCACCATTTTTGGAGTCGAACCAAGACCCACTGGGTCGACTAGAGGTCAATCCAGGGTGTTTGGCAGCCAACCCGTGGCCCGATTCGCCCTAAGGGCTGATATGGCTTCTGAGTGGTCCAGATCAGTTCTAGGGTTAATCCTAAGGCCTAAATAACTTCCTACACCTATATATACACCCTAAGACCAAACCCTAATTCATAAATATTATCTATGACACCATTATGCTGTCAAATTCTCTCTTAAACCCTAGTCGCCGCCTCTAAATCAAATCTCAAGTGTTCAACTTCAACTCAAATTAAAGATTAGAGCTTCTACAACAATTCAAGAAGATAAATCAGCAATACGGCAATGTTTCTACACCAATTTCAGTGCATAATTCTATTCTTTAACCACGAAAGGTGAGTATGGTGATTTTCACAATATAATGGGATTAAAAGTAACATGATGAAGTTGTAAAGAGGATTCATATGTATGTATGTAATTTAAATCTCATCCAAGTCTTCACCTTTTTTATTCATGTCATCATATGCCTATGTTTCTATGTAAAGTTCATACCTTTATCAGTTTATTCATGTTGAAACTGTCATTATGCCTCTATGCCAGTTTACATGCCCTTTATTTCATGATGTTGTGTTAAGTCCAATTTTCTATGATTTGATTCTCTCTTCTTATCCCTATTCCTTTTATTTTTGGATCTATGCTACCTTCGAGCCTATGTTAAAAATATGCGCGAATGCAAATATGTTGGAACGATGGGAATATGTGAAATATGGTAAATTGGATATTATTGGATATTTTGGATAATTGGATAATATGTTAAATTGGCATATTTCGGTATGAATTACATGGAATTGATGAAATTGACTATAATTGTAAATTTGTAATTGAGGGTAATTAATATGTAATTAGTGACAATTTGGAATAGGAAATGTTATAAACATGATTATATGTTTAATTGGATATACATGACATGAAAATTTGGTATGGGTGAAATACGATTATTAATAAACCTTTGACACGAGGTTGGGCGCAATTGTGGCGTAAGACTGCCCGGAACCACCCGGCAAATCCAGCTGCCACAATTGGACGCCTAATGTGAGAGGTCAAAGGAATGAATTGTAGGCGCAATGGTTAATGACACGAGGTTAAACCCGGTTTGTGGCGTAAGACTGCCCGGAACCTCCCGGCAAATCCAGCGGCCACAAAGCGTTCGGTCTAATGTGGGAGGTCATGCACCGTTCGTCATAAGGAATGAATTAAGGAATATTAACCATAATAAGACATGGGTATGGTTAGAGGGTTAAGTGGGGTGACATGTAAATTATGACATGTAAATATGGACTCAACCGGAATAAGATAGGACATGTAAGTTATGACATGTAAGTATGGACTTAACCGTAGCATGTGTAAGACATGGACATTTAAATTAAAATGGTTAAGTGGGAGAAAAACCTAGTGGGGACCAATCATAGGTGGGAGGCTTGTGTCGGATGGGGACCCGTTTGAGTATCTAATTGGGCCCGGTACTAGGCCGGGGTTGGGGCCCGCTTACTAGGCTTGAATGTAAGAGGTCAAAACGTGAATAACGGTGGCAACGCGAGTCCAACGGGTTCATGTGCGTGCATGGGTCCGGGCTGGTAGGTAAGACGTTGTTGCATCGTGTAGGTATGGCCCTGCATTTTATGTTGGTATCGGGGTTTCCACTTTGGGGAGTGATACACCCCACTATGGGGCCAGCACGGGTGCCTACGGGGTTTAGGGAGTCGATCGAATGGGTAGGGTAAGGGTACCTTAGCAGTGGTAGGAGCAAGCCGGCACCTACGATAGCAGCTAGGTACAATTAACTACTAAGTTTGTCATGTGGGTACAGTTAGTGGGAAGGGATCAACCTTTAGTAAATAGAGACTAGTAGATGTGCGGTGTAATTATGTAATGTGGTGTAACTTAGCAAAAGTGCGATGTAACGAAATACATGTTGGTTGAGTTGGATAGTCCTTTGGGTGCTAGTCTGATGTTGACTTCGGTCTTCGGGGTTAGTACTTGGAGGGTTGTTTGCTTAGCCAAGGTGTAGGATTGTCTTAGTACTTAGGAACGGAATCATCTTGTCCATCCTTTTTACCTACCTTATCTATGTTACAACCATATCATGATGCCTATTTATGTCTTGATCATTTACCTTACCTATTATTTGTTAAAATTACTGGAATTGCCAGAATTATGTCTGACCCATTTGGTTTCCACCTCTTTTCTTTCCTTTCTCCCCCCTCAGGTTTGCAAGGAGGGAATACTACAGCTTAATGTTGATTTCTTTCAGTTGCTTGAAAAGAGTAGATGTATCGCTTTGGACTCTCTCATCTTTATGGCTTTGCTTATGCTTAGTGGGGATTTATGCATTTATGTTATTTAAGTATTTGCTTCTTTATGTACTTTGAAGTTTTTGGAAAAGACAATTGATCCTGTTGTAATGGTTTTGGAGACTACTTATGTAAGCTTGTTTTGAAGTTATGATGCTATGAAATAAGTTTTATCTTCTGCTGTGTTTTATTTATTTATTCTTGTAATTTATATGTTCTATACTACTATAATTCTTCATGACATTAATGCATTCCCTTTGTGAGTGACATTAATGGCCATGGGGTATTACAAGTCTTGTCAAAAATGTTTTCAGGAATATTGATTTATAAGTGCACGGACTTCCAATATATCTTTGAAGTAGTAATTGCTATAAAGCACATGAGTCTATGGAAGATTTGGTTGATGATGTGAGTTGCTAGAACATTGATTGATAGATTCAAAGAGTACAAAGTATAGAGATATTTGAGTAACTCAGATTAATTGCCTTCTCTTGAATCTTGATGCTTTATATAGTTTTGAGGAGTTGTATTTGAGTGGTGGTGGCCATTGTTGCTTATCCAGAAGCTGTATTGTTTGATGGTGAAGAGATATAGTGAAGAGAAGTTAGGATATCTTTTAAAAAAGTGACAGTTACAGTTCATTCCAACTTGTTTAACCATAGGTCGAATATTTTCAGACGTTTGAAGCCTACTTCAGATATTTCCCGAGTTCACCAGCAGACATCTGAAAATAATTTTAGACATTTGATACTGTATATCAGCAATTTCTTGTCCATTGTGGTGTACTCTTCTTTGCTTTACTTGGTTTGCTTTTCTCATATTTCACTTGCTTGTTATCGACCATTGCTATCATGTCTTATCTTGACTCGATCTTGTAGATAGCCTCTCTCTCTCTCTCTCTATATATATATATATGTATATGTATGTATGTATGTATGTATGTATACGATTTCCATTGTATTGTTGTCATCGAAACCATAGAATGGAGTTTCTATTAAATTCGGATTAAAAAGGGAAATTTACATGAAATTCTATAATTACACCCTTTCTTGTAGATCTTGAGTAAAACCACAAACAACAATCTCAATATTACTTAAGGACTGAATTCCAACTTTGGTGTAATTGCTAGTAAGAAGACACGGAAAGAATTGTTGGTGAGATATAGATATTCTAATAAAAAGCCAACAATTTCAGTTACATGTTTAAGTATATATATTCAAATTACACCAACGAAACAGACTTGATATTATAAACAACATATAGACAACATATAGATTTCTCACTCATCTGTAAAGCTTTCCTAGATCCCAGATCTAAACTAAGCTTTTAAGTTTCATTTATAAATTCTTATAGATATATATAATATGTGTAAAAAGTGGATATGTATACATATTAAAATTTGCAGATCAAGAAAAGAACTAGAATTGAAAAAAAAATTCTAAGAAATTAGCTTACACAAAAAAAACTCATATTTATTCCCAAAGTTGGATTTATTCTCTCTATTTCTTGTTATTTGATTTGAAAATTATTTTATTTAAGAAAGTTTGGAAGAGATTAGTGAAATGAAAATAGCAGAGCTTGGCTGCTGCCTCCATAAAATATGAGAAAAGATAGAAATTCTACGTCTTTATTTATAGGCATAGAAATGACACAGAACTATTAATTAAAACATAGAAAATCCATGTGTATATTGAAATATAAAACTCTTCAACCCTAGCCACCACACTGCCACATCGACAACAGGTCGATAGAGTTGTTGACCTCTTGGTCAACCTGGTAGTTGCTGGAGCCAGGTGATTAACGTAAGAGTAATTGCAATTTATTCAGTTAATTATATTCCATCCATATTCATCTTTCATTTGTAACTTTTTCATATGGACTCCATTCGCGAAGTTCTAAACATGAAAGTTTACCAGAATCCCGTCACAAATGCAACGATGTAAGTTTCATGGTCGGATTGATTGTTTGCTTAAATTTATTTTTGGAACGTACTTAAATAACTAATTTAATTAACGCCAGATTTCAGGTGTTACAAGCCTTATGTGTATTATTATATTTAATAAACCTTATTTAATTAACTTTAATCAATTAACATTTTAATTATTCTTTTATTAACTTAACATTTATATTTAGTTGATTATATATTATAACTTTAAACACATACATCATAAATATGTGTGTACTATTTAATTAATTAACTTAAGATTATTTCATTCTATCGATTAACTTTTTATTCATTTATCTTGTTAATTAACCTTTAATTTATTTATTCAATATAAAATCAATTATATTATCATGGAATTCAATTCATATGCATAATGTATACCTATGTTATTTTAATTATTTCAAAATAAGATAACATATATCATAAGATATAATATATGTATATATTTATTAATCAATTAACTTATTTTATTAATTTATTTTATTAGTCTAAAATTAATTATTAAATATTTTGAAATTTTAATTGTGTTATAACATATACAATATGCATATATTTTATTTCAAATTTAACTTCTAAATTTAAAGTTTTACATTTTTATATTTTCAAAACAATTTCAAATTTTTATATTTTAACATTTACAATTTTATTCTTGTTTTGGATTTAACCTTTTAAATTTTAAACTTATATTTTAATTGTCAAATAATTTTGAAAATCAACCAATGCCAAATTCAAATTGGCCCTTCTTTATTAGGTGCAACCGTAGGGATCATATATTTGTTCGGGACATGTTGGTAGCTCGGTATGGTACAGTGCTTGATTACCCAAACTCAACCCTAAATACTATTTTTATAGCACCATACTAATTAGGCTGTGAGCTTAATCGGTTAAGCCTAACATGACTATTTTGATCGCACAGATTATTGGGCTTTGATATTATTGTTGGAACTAAGACGGCATGTAGTAGAAGTTATAGGTGAATTTCAATTTTTTTCACCCTATTGGATCTTTATTAGGCCTAAAAAGTCTAGTTCATTTAAATTATTTCTAAAGAAATTTTGGCAATGCAAGCTGGTTTGTATAATGGTTTGTACACTCTTTATTGTTAGACAGGAAAGAACAAGTGTTATGCACATGTACGAAACAACAATAGTTCGTTTAAAGTGCCAAAACATTGAAAACACAATTCAGGATTGAAGAAAAAAGCTTTAACTACTAAATTACAAGAGCTTGTCCCCTCGTCAGGGAAGTAGGAGCTACTGGATGCTAGCGAACCTGAACTTGTGTCATGCAAAAGCTTGCTAGGAGATCTAGAAGGTTTAGCACGTAAGCAAAGTACCTAAAGTCGTAGATAAGTTTCATGTTCCAAGTAACATCATTCTAAATGGCCTTATTTCGATCATTAAAGAAGGACAATATAAAATTATCTCAAAGCCATTAGCTAAGTAGTATAATCGTCTCAACTCATCCTTATTTTCCAATGCAAACATTAAACAAAATTGCAAGCAGGATCATAATGCATCTCAGAGTTCTCATGAAATCCACGCCTTCTTATGGTGGTTCCACTGAATAACATGTTCTTCTGAGGCAGCATGAATTACTTGAATAATTTCTGGGTCCAAGCTTAGAAGCATGTAGAGTAATAATAAAGGCTTTGCAATAGGCGAAACCATTCCAGAAATAGGCTGTGAGGACTATTAGGAGCCCAAACACTTGTAGGCAGTCTGGGGAGGAGGGTATTTACCGGAATGGTGTCATCATAAGAGAGATTGTACGAAGAAGGCAAATGACCAAAGAACGGTAGAAGGAGCAAATATCAGTTTACCAGTTGAATTTAACATCAACAAACAACTCGTAGCCTTCTATGGAAATATTAGTTTAGAGGGAAGAGGTCTATCATTGCAATCTCAATCAAATCCTTAGTAAAGATTAGATTTTATATGTAATAGTATTCGCATTAAACAATTAAATTTGCATACATAACTAACTAGCTAGTTAAAACCCAATAGAGTTTGGAGCACAGATGGAATATGAGTAAATATCATCCATATCGGGATGGAAATTACATGCTCTTTAGCTCTATTAATCACAGGACTCCAAGTCATAATAATGAATAGATTTTCATCAGTAATGGACGGTTCAGATTCAAGGACCCTCAATCTTTCCTGGACGCTCGAAAATCTAAAGTAAAATAAACCATTCACGTTGTTAACGCCTAAGTCACCTTTTAGTTTCAAGAAACTGCAAACATGTTCATGAACATAGAAATAGGATACTACCAAGTCTTGAAAAAGCCAACTAAGGTGTCTTTCAATAAGTCAACACCTTCTTGAATAATGTCATCCAGTGCTTTAAGTTAGAGGGGAAAGTATCGAAACCACAGGGAGAGTAATAACCAATGACTCTCAATAAAGAGGTAAAAAAGAAGCTCCCTTTCGGTTGGGGAAGCTTGCTACGAGTCAGACATTGATTGAATAGGTGTAACTATTATCACGAATAGGGAAAATAGGCATTTCAAGATTGGAATAGTTATAGTTGTTACGACAATTCCACAAACACTTGGCAGTCGAGAGAAATGGTTCGAATTATCCTGTAACCCAGACATAATGGGAACGCTCAACATATTATTTGCATTATAACGAACACAATTACAATCATCAACTTGCCTTAAATTATGATTAATACTACAAACAAACTCATCAGACATTGTATTATTTTTAACAACTGTCGTTCTTAGGTTTGCATCCATAACCTTCCAATTAGCAATAGGCGAGACACACTCTGGAATCATTGCAGAGAGGGAAGAGGGTCCCAATTCAAATAAAATCATATGTTTCATTTAAACTTATAATATATCAATAGAAACTAACTCAATTTGTTTTCAAGTTAAATAAAAATATACGTATGTATCATACAGATATGCATACATGTGTACATATGTAACATGATATACTATTGCGACAACCCCAAACTTCCGCGGTACGAAAGTAAGGATAATCATAGGAACATAACATAATTACAACAATAACAGATCTCAGATAATAGCATAACACATAAATTATTGCAGCGGAAATGGAAATGTCATCACAACATAACATCACAGACATCAGAGTACGCAGTTAAAGGATACACTTAGCAAAATAAAAGTCTCAACAAAGAAGGAAATAAGTCTCAATCCACATCAAGTACATCAAAGATCAATAGAGTCTAACTGTCTCAAGAAGCAATTAAAAGATAAAAAGAAAACGGTTCTTCATCTTCTTCATAAGCAAGCTCCAGTCCAAAATGTGTCCATACCTAAAACCTGTCATTTGGCTACCCGTGTGGAAAGAGGGCACCCGAGTTTGCAAAGTGAAACAAACTACGAGTCAGTCATGGGACTGGTATGAGAAATATTTACTAACTAACAATATGGATAATCACAGGACCATGCCGCTAACGCGGAACGGGTTTACTCCATTGGATTGCCAGTGCATAAGTTTAATAAATTTTATTTCAAAAACAACGCAATGCTTTTTAGAAAATTAAATCATTATAAGACTCAAGTCTCATCACACAATGCAACGGAAATCGGAGGATAAAGTTTTACCTTATAATGATAAAAAATGCTTGATACAAAGAAAATAATATTTTTAATACTATTATTAGTGTCTAATATGTTTCAAAAATACTTCGAAGTAAATGTATCAATCCTAAACGGCATAACTACCATATACTATGTCGCCATATATAGGTTTACAAACAAAACCGTACCGTCGTATTGGATTTTGGGTTTCCATCATGAGTCAAGGCTAGGGACGATCTCATAAATGATTCGAGACACTCTAGCAATGTCTCAGGATCACACCTACGTGCATACCTTGGATCCTGCAGGGTCGGTCAACAAATAACGTTCGTGGATTAGTTATGCCTGAACACACGCTTCCCGATCCTACTAGACCAATAAAATGGTCACAATTGACAATAAAACCAAAGCGCCTCATTCCATCAACAATATAAGTAAAATGCCATGGCTTGTAAAACCTTGATACCACTTCTAGCTAGAAAGAAACGTGTGCACTCCCAACGTTCCCTTGTCCTGTTTCTGACTCTACCAGGGTGTGAGGCTCGCGAGATAACGTAATACACAAAGCAATGCCGAAATAGGCTATGCTTTGATCATCATCCACAAGGCTCTGCTTTTCAACAAAAGCCTCGATCAGTTGCATCTTGGCATGTCACATTGACAATTCACGCCATGCGATCGATAACTACCAATATATAACCTTTGAGCTCATGCGTCTCAAAGAAGGGTGTTAAGCAAGAGAATAAATTCTCTACCACTACAGATATATATTAAATAGAAATCAATTTAATTACACGGAATGAAATTCAATGTCGGACACACATCCATTTACAAGTCCGTTCTGGGTCTGAACGAAACCGGAGTCACCTTATTCTTCGTCCCGTACGTCCAATACGAAAGAGAGGTGCTCGCATATTCGGACAATCAACAAGTACATCCGGACAACTACCACTTTAACACTTTACTGGCAGCTAAGCAATGTCGGGCATCAGTAGTTATCCTTTCGATGTGAAGATCGCCGGTCTTCAATCGCCGTCTTTAAGATCTTCAATTTAGATCATCATGTAATAATTTGAAATGAGATTTAACTCGGTCCTTTCAAATGATACTCGCATATATATAGTTTAAAATCATTTCATATCGTTAGTAGTATTTAATAATGATTTATCACTATTTTTATTTATATAAAAATAGCTAAATCAATTTAACGATACTTCGGGTCAACAGGCGGCCCTAGCGCTGTTTTTTATTGAAATCTAATTTGCACTTATCTCGAAATCTAACCGTTTGATTTTAACAAAGTTTATATCGTTGGAAAGATCTTCCGAAAGCGGTCCTAACTATTCCAGTTTTTGGAAAATCCGACGGTTGGATCTTTTGGTATAATCGTTTAAAGTTACGATTTCGAAACGCTAACTACCGTGCGCGATTTGTTTAATTTTAGTTTATATTTATATATATAATTATATATATATATATATATATAAACTCTTCGACGATTTCACTAACGTATTTAACATGCCAAATAAAAGAACGTTTTCATTGGCATATCATATCTATGTACTATCAAACCAAATATATTTCATTTACATGAAAATTGATCCAATGACGAGTCAACTTTGCATATACATTCTAATATATGCAAATGTAAATATACATGTAATTTTGACAGTACATATAAATTATACTATATGCAACATAATATAAATGTGCTTTTAACAACGCATATAAATCCTAATGTATGCGATGTAATTATAAATGTTATTTTAGCAACGCACATAAATTCTAATATATGCGATGTAATTATAAATGAGATTTTAACAACGCATATAAATTCTAATATATGCGATGTAATTATAAATGAAATTTTAACAACGCATATAAATTTTAATATATGCGATGTAATTATTAATGTGCTTTTATCCATTTCATTAGAAACAAAGTTTTAATGTAAACATGTTTCATTTTAAAACATGAATGTTTGTCCAACTTCTGTTATTACATTAAAAGGTGAATTTTTAATGTAAAACATATATTTAAAAAAAAACATGATTCTTTTTCTACATTTCTATTATTACATTAAAAAGTGGATTTCTAATGTAAAACATGTTTTCTGTTTAAAACATGTTTCTTTTTCTACATTTCTATTGCTACATTAAAAAAAAAGTGGATTTTTAATGTAAAACATATTTTCATTTTAAAACATGTCTTTCCTACATTTCTATTTTACATTAAAAGGTGGATTTTTAATGTAAAACATGTTTTCATTTTAAAACATGAATCTTTCCTTTTTTTTTTAACATTACATTAAAAATGTATATTTTAATGAAATCATGTTTTGATTTCAAAACATGAGCATTTTTCTTATTTTTCAACATTACATTAAAAATGTATATTTTAATGAAATCATGTTTTGATTTCAAAACATGTGCATTTTTCTTATTTTTCAACATTACATTAAAAATGTTTATTTTAATGAAATCATGTTTTGATTTCAAAACATGTACATTTTTCTTATTTTTCAACATTACATTAAAAATGTATATTTTAATAAAATAAGGTTTTGATTTAAAACATGTATCTTTTCACTACTTTCATTCTTGACACTAAAATATGAAATTTTTAATAAAATCGTGTGTTTATTCAAAACATGAACATTTTCTATTCTTCAATTCTTGTCATTAAAGTGTAAATTTTTAATGAAATTATGTTTTTATTCGAAACATGTGTATTTTCTATTTTTATATTCTTGTCATTAAAAATGTAATTTTTTAATGAAATCCTGTTTTCATTCAAGATATGTACAATTTCTATATTCTAACATTATATTAAAAATGTGAACTTTTTATATGAAATCATGTTTTGATTAAAAACATGTACATTTTCTTATTGTCTAATATTACATTAAAATGTGAACTTTTTAATGTAATGTTTTATTTTGTTTAAAAACCTGAACATTTCTATTTTATGATAATTCCATAAAATGATAGAAATTTATATTTCATTTTTGTTGAATATTCTAATTCAACAAAAGTGATACTTTAATTTTGATTGAAAATTCTAATTCAATCAATAACAACAAAAGTGATATTTTATTTTGATTGAAAATTCTAATTCAGTCAATAACAACAAAAGTGATATTTTAATTTTGATTGAAAATTTTAATTCAATCAATAACAACAAAAGTGACATTTTAATTTGATTGAAAATTCAAATTCAATCAATAACAACAAAAGTGATATTTTAATTTTGATTGAAAATTCTAATTCAATCAAACAACAATCCAAAAGTGATATTTTAATTTGATTGAAAATTCTAGTTCAATCAAACATTAACAAAAAGTGATATTTTATTTGGTTGAAAATTCTAGTTCAATTAAACAATAACAAAAGTGACATTTTATTTGATTGAAAATTCTAGTTTAATAAAACAATAACAAAAGTGACATTTTATTTGATTGAAAATTTTAGTTCAATCAAACATTAACAAAAAGTGATATTTTATTTGATTGAAAATTCTAGTTCAATCAACCAATAACAAAAAGTGATATTTTATTTTGATAATAAAAATGAATATTTTATTGTAGATCTATATTTGACAAAACTACGTCTCATGTCCTCAAATAAAATATGAAATTTATATCATAACATCAAACCACTATACATAGATCTGAATTAAAAATTAATTTTTTATTTCAAATTAAGATCAGATAATAAACCAAAGATTCAAACAAGATCTAACAAACATAAGAAACATGATCAACGATAAACATTCAAAAGTTTCAAATCACCGTTCTGATTTAATTCTCATAAATATACGGTTTTAATTGATGATAATTAATTAAATTTTTAATATAAAAAATATAAGAAACCTCACGGTCGTTTGAATCTGAGTGGTTTAGATCTGCAATTTTGGCCAAAATTTGATTAGCTCAGAATTGGTTCTAGTCAGGACAGAAGGATAGATCTTGGTTTCACGATCGTGCAGGATCTGAAATTTTTCGATTCCGAGTTCGTATGAGTGAGATACGAATTAATTTACACTGTTAATATTTTTAAATCAAATTATTAAAATAATAAAAGGATTTCTATCCTCTTTCTTCTTCAGACAAACAAGGCCGTGGTTTTTCAAATTAGTTCAAACTTAGGTCTAGGAATTTCATCGAATTGGTGAAGCTGGAGACCGATCGGACATTGGCACGTCGAAGGGGGGAGTGTGGAGCACGTTCATCACAGGTGGGGCCCAGCTCGGTGGAGGCCTGGTGGTGCGGTTCGGTTATGAACGGCGGGGGCTTGATTCTCGGAGCTCGTGCCACCAGGGGACGATCAAACCATACAAAATCGAAGAGCAAGAAGAGTACAACGATAATGTCTTAAGGACTGGGGTCTAATTTATGGTGGATTGATCGCTGTTAAGGAATCAAAATGGGAGAGTGGCGACCATGGATTTTGATGTAGGCGGCGACTCGGTTAAGAGAATTAGGGTTTTGAAGAAATGAATGTGTTTTTATAATATTATATTTCTAATTTTTACAAATAAATACGTAAATTCTTAACAACTCCAATTTCAGTCCAACAGGAGTTGTTTCTACATATTTGCCCCTGTTCCGGAACTAATGGGCTAAGTCCCGTCAGCCTAAACGACTGTTTTTGGTATGATTTCTTTAATATAAAATTTAAATCCTTTATTAAATTAATTTAATCGTACATTTAAATTCACTGGGGCCACCTATGGACTCCGAAAATTCCCGAAAAATAAATTTAGCTATGTTTTGACGATACAGTCCTAACAAAATTAATTTCGTTGAATTTGGATACTGTTTGAAAAATGGTCTTTTTAACGGTCGATCAAATTCAATAGAAATTATTGAATCGCGGTTTAATTTACTACTCTCACAAATTAATTCTAAAAATAATGGAAAATTAAACTTAGCAATAATTTGACATTCTGGATCCGACCAAAGTGGTTTATTCAAAAACGAAGGTCGATTGTAAAATGGCCTTTTATACGGGCTATAAATTATACTATATTCCGTAGCGACTATTCTGAATATTCAACTGGCCATAAATTTTGATTCCCACTATAAAATTTCAATTTTCAGATTCGTTGCAAAGATATTTTCAAACAAATTTAGATATTTTTGGTTTCACTAAAATCCGTTAAATTTTGTATCCTCTATAATCAGTCAAAGTTAATATTTGACTTTTCAACTACCATACTATTTCCAATTCCTTTTAAAATTAAAATAGATATATTCGCTCTAACTTCGATGAAAATAAAATCTTTAATCGTTATTATTTAAAATAAATTATTTTAACTATTCAAAATTCACTGAAATAGCCAAAATAAAAAATTTAAATTGGTCCTGATTTTCCGGGTTGTTACAATCTCCCCCACTTAAAAGCTTTTCGTCCTCGAAAAGGTAACAATAGTAAAGTAGGAAACAAAATGGAAAATGCAAGGTATTGTAAATGTACCTCAACACAAGAGTTATTCGGAGATGTCCACTTTGCACTTAGGATAAGCCTGTTTGATGCTATCCTCCGTCTCCTATGTACAGTCTCTAGGATCCCCGCTCCACTGCACTTTGACTAAGTGGATCCTCTTGTTCCTCCGGACTCGGGTCATTTTGCCAACTATTTTCACTGGCTCTCTTCTCACTGCTAAGCTCGGGGTAATCTCCAAATCTTGTTGTGTTGCTTCCTCCATAACTAAGTCTGGATCATGAACATGCTTCCGGAGTTGGGACACATGAAATACATCGTGAACCCCTGGGAACCAGTCCGACAACTGCACTCTATAAGCGAGGGTTCCAATCCTTTCGAGAATAGGAAATGGACCAATGAATCTCGGCGCCAACTTCCCAGTCTTCCCAAATCGAACTACACCTCTCAGTAGGGAAACCCTCAAGTATACAAGATCACCAATAGAGAATTCTAAATCCATTCTGCGTGAGTCTGCATAGCTCTTCTATCGGCTTTGAGTAGCCAACAATCGCTTCTTAATAAAATCAACTTTATCTGCTGCTTCACGAATCATGTCGGGACCCAATACTAATCGATTATCAGGTTCCACCCAACAAGCAGGAGATCTGCATGGCCAGCCATATAATGCTTCAAAAGGCGACATCTGCAAGCCCGCTTGATAACTGTTATTATAAGAGTATTCAACCAAGTGCAAATGATCTTCCCATGACCCGCCAAAATCAAGGATGCATGTTCGCAACAAGTCTTCTAATATGCGGTTCACCCTCTGTCTGGCCCTCGGTCTGAGGATGATAAGCGGTGCTCAGATGCAACTTGTTCCCTAGCTCCTCCTGGAAAGCTTCCATAATTTGCTAGAAAATATCGGATCATGGTCACTGACAATGCTACTGGGAATTCCATGTAGTTTGACAATCTCTCTGATATAAAGTTGTGCCAAAGTTTGAGCTGTTCTATTAGATTTGACAGGGATGAAATGGGCAGTCTTTGTGAAGCGATGTACAATCACCCATATGCTGTCATTCCCTTTTCTAGTTCGGGGCAATCCATCAATAAAGTCCATAGAAATTTGGTCCCACTTCCAACCTGGAACATCTAGCGGTTGCAACAATCCTGCTAGCTTTTAATGATCGCTTTTGACTTGCTGGCAGGTGGGACATCTAGCAACATATATAGAAATGTCTCTCTTCATAGATCTCCACCAAAATGTGCGGTTGAGGTCATGATACATCTTGCTCACCCCTGGATGAATGTTGAGCTTAGATTCGTGACATTCATCCATTACTTCCTTTTTGAGCTGAGGAAGATTCTGAACACAAATTCGGCCCTATAGCCTCATAACCCCTTTGTCGTCAATCTGGAAACTCGTGGGTTCGCCTTCCCTAACTCTTTTGCTAATTCTCTGAATAAATTCATCATTCTTCTGAAGAGCAGAGATCTTATCGATCAAGGAAGGTGTAATAATGAGATTGGCGAGGATAAGATTGGTGCTGGCCGTATTCTTCCTGCTGAGTACATCTGCTACTACATTGGCTTTCCCTGGAGTATATAAGATGTCCAGGTCACAGGGTGCGAGTAATTCAACCCAACGTTGCTGCCTCAAGTTCAAATCTCTTTGGTTGAACAGATACTTTAAGGATTTGTGATTAGTATACAGCTCGAATTTCTCACCTAAGAGAGAGTGCCTCCATAACTTTAGAGAAAATACGATGGCCATTAGCTCAAGATCATGAGTGGCGTAATTCTTCTCATGCGGTTTTAACTGACGGCCATGCAACTACTTTGTCCCTTTGCATTAGCACTGCACCAATACCTTAAATAGATAAAAGGATAACATGTTAAAATAATATTTGACACTAAAAATGTCATCTCTAACATGTTTATTTAGATAAAAAGAATAACCTTCTCTAAAAGCGTTTGTCTAAACTTTTAGATTTTGATTGCCATCAATAATGGTCAACACAGGAGCAGTGATCAACCTCCGTTTCAGTTCTTCGAAAGCTGCCTTACATTCGGGTGTCCAAATGAACTTAGTATGCTTCTTAGTCAGCTTCGTCAATAGACAAGATAATTTCGAGAAATCTTTAACGAATTTCCAATAATAGCCAGCCAGTCCTAAGAGACTTCTGACTTCTGTGGGCGTGCTAGGCTACTTCCAATCTTGGATGGCCGAGATCTTTCCTAAATCTACCGAAATGCCTTCCTTTGATACAACATAGTCGAGGAATTTCACCTCTTCTTGCCAGAATATGCATTTGCAGAATTTGGCTTTCAACACATTTCTTCACAAAATCTCCAAGACTTCTTTCAAATGCTTTTCATGCTCAGCAGTGGATTTAGAAAAGATCAGGATGTCATCAATGAACACCAACACAAATTTATTTAAAACATCTCGGAATTCTCTATTCATCAGATCAAAAAAGTACGCTGGAGCATTGAATAGGCCGAAGGGCATCACTCGACATTCATAAAATAAGTTTGGTCCTTTGAAAGCTGTCAAAGGAACACATTCTTCGGCAATGCGTAATTGGTGGAAACCTGTAGCTAGGCCCATCCTAGAGAATACTAGTGCTCCATTCAAGCAGTCCAATAGATCATCAATACGTGGCAGTGGGTATTTATTTTTCAGTGTTTGCTTATTTAGATCATGGTAGTCCACACATAGTATGAGGGTACCATCTGACTTTGGGACAAACACCACTGCTGCACCCCAGCTTGAGAAGCTAGGCCTGATCAGACCCTTCCACAAAAGTTGCTTTGTTTGATTGCTCAGCTCCTCTTTTTCTTTCAGTGTCATTCTCCAAATGGAGTCCACAACGGATCTTGCATTCGAAACTAAGTCAATCCTGAAGTCGATTTCTCTGCGCGGAGGTAAGCTGTCAACTTCTTCAAACACATCCGCATAGTCTCTGACGATAGGAATATACTTAATAGAAGCAGGAGTGACTTCTAGAGAAGGCCAAAATTCTTTCCTATCTGTGGCTGAGCCGTGGCATGGAATAGCAATAATATCTCCAAATTTGGTTTTAATTCTGACTACTCTTTCAGTGCATAGTACCTCAGCCTCATACTTTGTTAGCCAATCCATTCCATGTATGATATCATACCCGGAGAAATTCATGATGATCAAATTAAAAGGAAATTGGAAGTAGGAATAGGAAACAAGCACTCCACAATACTGATCGAGAATAAAGTGAACCTCCTATCGGACTATGGGCTCTAATCGGTTCTTTAAGTTTTCTTGATTTCAATTTAAGCTTTTTAATCGTGTTGCTAGAAATGAAACTTCTTGATGCGCCAGTGTCAAACAAAACTGTTATAGGAATGTTCTTAATGTTAAGATACCTCCTAAAACATTAGGTTTACCTGCTCCTTTGGAAGAAGCCAGTGCAGCCGCTCCATCATAGACATGTGCTACTTCAGATTTCTTGAGTAGAGGACAATTTTTGATAAAGTGCCCCGTCTTATGGCAATTAAAGCACTCCTGAGTGTTTCGAGAATTTTGACCGCGGTTCTAACTCGGTCCAGACTCATTTCTTCTAGGCTTCTTTAGGGCTCGACATTCATAGTCAAAATGCCCCATCTTCTAACAATATAAGCACTTCACCTTAGACTTGTCTCTTTTCCTTTCCCCTGGGGCTTGGCGATAGAATAATCGCTCGCTTTTGCTTTTCTATTGGCTTATTTTCTTTTGTTGTTGTTCTGATTCTTTTCACGCTCCTGTTGTGCATTCCTATCATTATCCTCATAACGGTTAGCCATCTCGATCACTTCATTGAAGGGGAGGTTGATGTGAGCAGTGACCCTGTTCAGGTACTTCTTGGAAAGGCCATTGATAAATCTCTTGTTCTTTGGCACTAGTTCCTGAACTAGTTCTAGAACGTAGCGTGAGAGTTCCTCGAACTTCCGCACATATTCTGAAATGGCCATATCACCCTGCTGCATATTGGAGAATTTATCATGGAGCCTCTCAACTTCCTACGGAGGGATATACTTATCATTGAAGAGCTCTTTGAACCTGGCCCAATACATGTTGGCCACATCATTGCCTATTTTGACTGTGTCCCACCAAATTTCAGCTTGGTCTTTCAATAGCCATGTTGCCAGAAAGCGCTTGCGTTGATCTTCCAATTCCAAGCCTTCAATGATTTTCTCACAGTTCTTAAGCCATGCCTATGCCTCAATCACAGTCTCTTGCCCGGTAAAGGATACGCCCCCTAGATTTCTGTACTTTTTGGACATTTTATCCAAGTCAAACGGCTGCGGGGGTGGAGGCGGTGTTACAGCCTCTGGAGTGGGCTGTCCCTAGGTCGTAGGAGTGTCATCTCTAGCTATGCCTCTAGCCCCACCTCTACCTCGGGCTCTAGTTCGTGCTCTTGTGCTCATTTCTTAGTTAGTTCTGTACCATCAAGGAAAGAGTCAGACAAAGAGAAATGATAATTTAAAGGAAAGGTTAAAAGTAGAAACATGTGATAAGATGATAATGTTGTAATGACGGATTAATATGTGCTATTCTGCTGTGCTCATTCTAGGACATTACTAATCCTATCTCTAGTGAGCTACTCGTCTTAGAATACTACTGATTCTATCTAGACGAATTGTTCTAAAAATGTTATACTCCGAAGCTAAGGTTAACCTTTAGCTCTGATACCAACTGTGACAACCCCAAACTTCCATGGTACGAAAGTAAGGATAATCATAGGAACATAACATAATTACAACAATAACAGATCTCAGATAATAGCATAACATAAATTATTGCAGTGGAAATGGAAATGTCATCACAACATTACATCACACACATCAGAGTACGTAGTTTGTAACACCCCACCTCCGCTAGGGTCACTCACAAAGGGAATGCACTAGTTTTGGTGGAGTATTATCTAGGTAAACATGCACAGAGATATCACAAGGCAGAACATAAATAAAGCAGCGGTAGAAATTAAAAACCAACTTTTTATTATTTCCAAGAAAAAGTCAAAAGCTCATATATCCAAGATACAAATTATTCCATTACATCAAGTTCATAGTAAAGAAGCATAAACTTAAAACAAAAGTAAATTATTCCCCATAAATAGCAGAAGCAGCCATAGCATAGCCCAACACCAAATCGTATATGAGCTGTCAGAAAGGACGTTGAATCCAAGCTAAGAGCTAGTGTTTCCTCCTTGGGAACCTGGGGGGGAACGAAAGAAAAAGGGGCGAAAGAAAAAGGGTCAGTCATAAAGACTGGTAAGCCCTAGTGACTTTCAGTATGAAAACTAGTAAAGGTAGCATGATATGTGAAAACTAGAATTAAACATAAGGATGATAGCAGAACTAGTTGGATAATTAAGATAACAAGATAAGTCAAGTCTGGCATCGCATGTTCAAGGTTCGCTGCACCAACCGTACTAGTATTCTAACCCATATCAAGTATTAACCATGAAATGATCCCTTAGCCCAGTGTCATGAAGTGACCCATTACGGGGTCCTACGGTACGATCTACTAATCGATCGGCTCCCTACAATTCCTAGCTCGTCATATGTCTGTGTCATACGACCCTATCCAGAAATGTAGTTACCTGTGCTAGGTCCACCATAGGGTGTATCAAGTCCTATGGTGCCAATCACCGACACGAATCAAGCACGCACAGTGTAAATCTACGGGTGTCCAATGCCTGCTTTTTCAACTCCGGACTACGTGCACGACCATAGCCCGCCTGAACCTACAATGGCGCACCTACTCAGCCGTCGTTCTGGTCGCTTACAATCAGCCCAGTAATCGTGCCCCACCCTGCCTAGTCCCAGGGTATCGTGATACATCTAAGTGGGTTACTGCTGAAAAGGACCGCGTAACTAGGGTTTCTAATGGGTTAAGTGTTGTCATTTAAATTTGTGACTTAACCCTATCCAAATCATGTATCAAGTTGGTTAAGTGTGTTCAAGCAGTTCATGACTTAACCCTATCAAGTCATCGTGTCAAGTTGGTTAAGTATATTCAAGTGGTTCATGACTTAACCCAATCATGTGGCATTAATTCATTAGTGCACGCCAACCTCTCACATTAGACTAACTATTACATCACAACATAGTCTAACCTCGGGTTTTTACGTGCGATATGACCAACTACCCACATTGGATCCTATTATTTGCAGCCACTGGATTTGTCGGGCGGTTTCGGGTAGATTTACACTGCAAACTCAACCCAACCTCGAGTTGGCCATTTTCAAGTTTATCTAACTGTCATGCCCACGTTCAAGTTTTCATGTCTAGATTCATGCCGAGTTTTCAAGTCATGATTTATGTCAAATCGTGTCAAGTTCATGTCCATATTCAGGTTCAAGTTTAAAGCTAATTTATATTTTACCTAATCTACCGAAATCGTATTCCCATCGCACGAAGGTTTGAATCGATACAATTAAATCTAATTAGGGAGTGACATAAAAAGAAATGGGTATAAGGTGGAAAGAGTGATTACTAGCGTAGCATGATATGACTTGAAATAAAACATTACTGGTATATGAAATATTGGCCTTAAACATAAAGATTCTAAATCTAGCAAGATAAGGCACTGGTTAAAATAACAGTTGTCACAAGGTGATAGTATAGTCATAGTAACGACTGTCATAAGATGATAGTATAGTCATAGTAACGACTGTCATAAGATGATAGTATAGTCACAGTACGACTGTCGTAAGGTGATAATCATAAACATGTGGCTAATAACAGATTCAACATGATAATAAGAGGGGTTTCTCTTTTTGATTTACATCATGAATAGGCCCCAAATCGATGTCATAGTAATATTCAAGAGTCAAAATCCAAGATGAACAAGAATGAATGTAAACAGTCATCATACATAGGTCCAATTTCAATTTTACATCATATTCATATTACATTTACAGTTTAAATCTGAAAATAACTGGGGCTTACAGATCGTGGTTCGAGAATTAGAAAAAGAGAGTCGTTTGTTGCTTAGTCAAGTCCTAATAGAAGTCCCCTAATCAGCAATTCCTTTAACGCAGTCTCTACGTAGTAGAAGCAGTCTCTCCCTCAAACTTTTCAACCAGAATCAGAGCAGCATAAAGTCAGAAAGAATTTTGTGTAGAGAGACTAGTGTTAGGGGCTGTATTTATAGGGTCAGGTCAACGAATGTGGACAGAAATGAGGCCAAATACATCAGAGTGAATCTAGCTTCAGAAATGGGCTCGGGCACCAGGTCGACACTATGGTCGACCTGGCCCTGGGTAGGTCGACTACATAGTCGACCCCCAGGTTGACCTGGTCCTGGGCGGGATTTTTCCCGCCCAGTCCATTTGGAGGTTTGAAATTCGAATTTTGAATTCGAATTGAGTCTATTTTGAATTCGAATTGAGTCTGTTTTGAATCTGAAAATTTCTAAAAACATCGAATGGTCATAACTTGGTCATACGGACTCCGATTCTCGAAAACTCGGACTCGTTTCCAAGCAGAATTTCGAGACGAACGCAATGGCGTAACCCGTTTCCCTTGATTCTTATTATAAAAATTAATTCTGCCTTGATTTATGGTTATTACACATTATAAAAACACGGGTTGTTACGTTCTCCTCTCCTTAAAGTATTTCGTCCCCGAAATCTCTAAGTTAGGGAGGATGTGTCCTACCATCCAATCAACCAGCTACTCAAAGCATCATCTACATGCAACCATTGTCCTTAAAAGACTTCTAGTGCTGTATGAACATATGCAGAAAGTGTGTGTATATGAACTTTATCTAATGTAAAAGATCATGCGGTTACTGATTCAGTAAACCTCCTTAATGCAAAATATGTTAGTGTCATGAATCCAACATGTATGCAAATTCCTAGCATAGTTTATAATCTCTACATGATTGCACAGTCATTCATCCATATGCAACATCCAAGTGATAGCATAACAAGTTCCATCCATGTACAAGTATAAGCACCCATGCATATGCAACATGAAAATGTGACTGAGCCGATCTAGTGCCTAATGTGTGTCATGCATCCACTAGCAACCACTTGCAACCATCAACCATAACACGTTTCAATCACATGTTTACATCCATACGGTTCTACCTAAGGTTCTCAAGATAAGATCGAGAAGACAACAAGACAAACATAGATATTAGAAGCATGATACGAAAAGGGTTTCAAGGAAAAAGAGATCAAGAATGTACCCTCAAAAAGAAATGGGTAAAGCGCGCGTATCTTTTTTTCGGTTTCCCAAGTTGCGTCCTCTTGGGCTTCACTCCACTGCACTTTCACTAGCTTGACTTCTCGATTCCTTAGCTTCTTAATCTTCGTTCCTAAGATACGAATCGGAACTCGCCTCAATGTTTCTTCTCTCTCTACTTCCACGTCTTCAAGGATGCTTGGCTAAACCACTTCGGCTGACTCATGCAAACACTTCCGGAGACGCGAGACGTGAAAGACATTGTGTACTTCAGACAACTTCTCGGGTAAGTCTACCTTGTAGGCCATCCGTCCAATCCTCTCAATGATGGGGAACGATCCTACAAATCTTGGTGCTAGCTTTCCAACTGCCCCAAAACGAACTACATTGTGCAAAGGAGAAACCTTTATAAAGGCCATATCTCTGACTTCGAACTCTAAGTCTGTCCTTCTCTGGTCCGCATAAGATTTCTGTCTATCTTGGGCCGTTTTCATCCGTCTTCGTATCAACTCAATCTTCTCAGAAGTGTCCCTTATCATATCAGGGCCAAGTATAAGCCTATCTGTCATCTCCCACCAACAAGTTGGCGACTTGCACGGTCTTCCATATGGGGCTTCGAACGGTGCCATTCCGATGCTAGCTTGGTAACTGTTATTATACGCAAACTCCACGAGAGGAAGATGGTCTTCCCAAGTACCACCAAAGTCCAGAATGCATAGCCTCAGGAGATCTTCTAGTACCCTATTTACCCTTTCGGTTTGTCCATCCGTTTGTGGGTGATAGGCCGTGCTTAAGTTCAGTCGTGTTCCCATTGCTTCTTGCAGACTATTCCAGAACTGGCTAGTGAAAATCGGGTCAAGATCACTAACTATACAAGAAGGAACTCCATGCAATCGTACTATTTCTCGAAGGTAAATAGACGCTAGCCCTGATGCGGTCCTCTTGCTCTTCACCGGAATGAAGTGAGCGCTTTTCGTGAGTCTATCAACTATGACCCATATGCTAGTATTTCTCTTCCTAGACCTAGGCAGTCCATCCACGAAATCCATTGAGATACTCTCCCATTTCCATTTCGGAACCTCCAAAGGATGTAACAGCCCACCGGGCTTCTTCGACTCGGCCTTTACTTGTTGGCACACCATGCACTTCGAAACGAACTCTGCCACGTCCTTTTTCATTCCCGCCCAAAAGAAAATGCGTTTCATATCCCTGTACATCTTATCCCCTCCGGGATGTATAGTCATCTTCGAGTGGTGCGCTTCTTCGAGAACTCTCCTTACTAAGTCTCCCACTTGTGGGACACATAACCTTCCATCGCGCCTTAGCCATCCCTTGTCATCTATGGCATACCTACTGAGGTGACTTGACGTCTCACCTCTAATCAGCTTGTCCATGATTTCAGCTAACTGTGGGTCTTCCTTCTGTGAAGTCCCTACTTGGTCTAGAAGTGTAGGTCTTAGCTCAAGAGATGCTAACGTAGCGGTCAGTGACTCAACAACAGGTGTAAAATCAAAGGTTGCTATAAACTCAAGGCTTTTCATTTCAATAAACAAGGGGCTCAAAGTCAGCCTTTTTCTACTTAGTGCGTCTGCCACCACATTACCCTTGCCAGGGGTATAAGCTATATCGAAGTCATATGATGCCAAGAACTCCATCCACCGCTGTTGCCTTAGATTCAAGTCTTTCTATGAGAAAAGGTACTTAAGCGATTTGTGGTCGGTATACAGCTCGAACCTCTCCCCTAGAAGATAATGGCGCCAAGCTTTAAGTGCAAAAACAATCGCGGCCAACTCCAAGTCATGCGTGGAATAGTTTTTCTCATGGACTTTAAGTTGTCTGCCCCCGTAGCATATTACTCTTCCTTCCTGCATTAGGACAGCGCCTAGTCCCGTGCCGCACGCATCTGTGTGCACAGTAAACATCTTGCCTCCATCGGGTAATGCTAAGACTGGAGCTGTGGTGAGGGCCCTCTTAAGTCTCTGAAAAGCAGCATCACATTCTATGTCCCATGAAAAAGGTAGGTTCTTCTTTGTTAATTTAGTAAGAGGGGCTGAAATCTTAGCGAAGTCCTTAATGAACTTCCTGTAGTAGCCCGCCAAACCGAGGAAGCTCCTCACCTCCGTTGCATTCTTAGGAATTTTCCAGTCCTGTACCGCAATTACTTTTGCGGGGTCCACGACTATGCCTTGCTTAGAAACTACATGTCCAAGGAACCTAACTTCCTTCCTCCAAAAATGGCATTTGGAGAACTTAGCCTTTAACTGGTGTGCTCTAAGCGTTTCCATGACTTCCTTGAGATGCCTAGCATGCTCTTCTTCATCTTTTGAGAAGATCAAAATATCATCCACGAAAACTACCACAAACTTGTTAAGGAACTCCCGAAACACCCTGCTCATCAAATCTACAAAGTATGCGGGTGCATTCGTTAACCCAAACGGCATAACGAGCCATTCGAAGAACCCATCCGGAGTCCTAAATGCAGTTTTGTCAATGGTATCCTCAGCCACTCTGAGCTGATGGAATCCTGTGGCTAGATCGAGTTGAGAGAAAACAGATGCTCCCATAAGCTGGTCAAACAGATCGTCGATTCTTGGTAGTGGGTGCTTATTCTTCTTTGTCAGCTTGTTTAACTCACGATAATCTACGCACAGACGAAGCGATCCATCCGCCTTAGTAGCGAATACTACCGGAGCACCTCATTCAGAAATGTTTCATCTTATGAAATTTTTCTCAAGCAACTCGTTGATTTGTTTACTGAGCTCTCTTCTTTCTCGCGGGGCCATGTGCCTAACGGGCAATGAAACAGGCTTGGCATTATCAACAAGATAAATTCGGAACTCTATCTCGCGTTTAGGAGGTAATCCCCTCACTTCATCAAAGACATCTGGGTATTCTCGGACCACTCTTACAGATTGCAAATTATCATCGGACGAGTCAAGGGATTCAAGATAACATAACATGACCGGACCCTTAGGGTTACAAGAAATTTCAAGGGTATTACCAAGGCGATTCAAGGGCCTCACTACCCTTCGTTCACAATCAAGAATGGCTCCATAATCGGATAGCCAATCCATACCTAGGATCAAACCGTATCCCATAAATCCGAGAACATAAGCATTACATGTGAATTCTACGCTTAAGATAGAGATCCTCAAATCTACACACATCATAGATAAATGGGTGGAGCCCCTAATTGGATTTGAAACTATAACGGGATCCTCAACTAGACTAGTACTTAGGTGCAGATTTTCAACAATATCAGAAGAAATAAAAGTATGCGATGCGCCAAAGTCAAATAAAGTTCGAACAGGAAAGTCAGAAATGTAAACAAGGCTTTCTACGGAAATATTACTACCTCGGTCAGGAGCTGGAGCAGTGTTGAGAGCATGCAACTGCCGTCCAGAAGGTCCTGCTCGCTGAGTCTGCCCCTTCCCTTGGTTCTTAGGGCAATCCTTGCTGATGTGTCCAGTATCTCCACAATGAAAGCATTCACCCAACTTCCTCTTCTTCCTTCTACAGTCTTTAGCTAGATGTCCAGTAATACCACAGAAGTTGCACTTCCTCGTCTCACGTGATTTGTTGTTGCTCTTGTTATTCTTATTATTCTTGTTGTTCCCCTTCTTGAAGTCAACCTTCTTATTCTGAGTCTCATTAGGCTTAACCTCCTTCTTGCTATTCTTGTCTTTCTCATGGAGTAGAGCCATATCCACCAAGCTTTCAAAGGTCACCCCCATAGGTATATGAGTTAGGACCAAGCTGTGTAGTGGCTCGTTCAATCCTCGAGCAAAGCGTACAGCCTTTTTCTGGGCTGTGTTGACCAAATCCAAACCGAACCGAGCAAGCTGATTAAACTTATTCACGTACTCCCTCACATACATATACCCTTGCTTGAGTGCTAGGAACCTCACCATCTGAAGGTTCTCCTCTGCTGACAATAAGAATTTAAGCCCAAACCTTTCTCTAAAGTCTGCCCAAGTCTCAACTGGCCTGATAGCGTTGGTGACTTCCCACCAAAATGCAGCTTCCTCTTTCAACAACCATGCTGCCAACTGAACTTTCCTATGGTCCTCCATATCAAAGATAATAAACAAGTCTTCTGTTTCCTTTAGCCAGTTTCGTGCCTCAACGAAGGTTGCAGTTCCAACGAAGTTCTTGCCGCCCATCGCATTAAAGTCTTTGCATATTTTGGCAAAGGCGGTACCAGGAGGATGAACCGCAGCCATTGGGGAGGAGGAGGAGGGATGTCTGCCGTGCCCGCGTCGTTGGCCCTGGCTTCTAAGTAACTTCGGAACCATCCAGGCACGGGTATTCCCTCAGGAAGGTTAAGATGGGCCATGCTGAAAAACGAAAAGAAAAGATTCAAACGAGGAAACAAAGTAAAGTGCTAATGGCTTCTTGGGGAATAACCTTTTTAAACATAAAACTTTTCTTGAAAAATGCTTCTTTATAAATAGTTTTGAAAACAGTTTCAGAAGGTTTTTAAAACTTTTTCCAAGCCTGGTAACCTTCTGCTCTGATACCAAATTGTAACACCCCACCTCCGTTAGGGTCACTCACAAAGGGAATGCACTAGTTTTGGTGGAGTATTATCTAGGTAAACATGCACAGAGATATCACAAGGCAGAACATAAATAAAGCAGCGGTAGAAATTAAAAACCAACTTTTTATTAATTCCAAGAAAAGAGTCAAAAGCTCATATATCCAAGATACAAATTATTCCATTACATCAAGTTCATAGTAAAGAAGCATAAACTTTAAAACAAAAGTAAATTATTCCCCATAAATAGCAGAAGCAACCATAGCATAGCCCAAGACCAAACCGTACATGAGCTGTCAGAAAGCAAGTTGAATCCAAGCTAAGAGCTAGTGTTTCCTCCCTGGGAACCTGGGGGGGAATGAAAGAAAAAGGGGCGAAAGAAAAAGGGTCAGTCATAAAGACTGGTAAGCCCTAGTGACTTTCAGTATGAAAACTAGTAAAGGTAACATGATATGTGAAAACTGGAATTAAACATAAGGATGATAACAGAACTAGTTGGATAATTAAGATAACAAGATAAGTCAAGTCTGGCATCGCATGTTCAAGGTTCGCTGCACCAACTGTACTAGTATTCTAACCCATATCAAGTATTAACCATGAAATGATCCCTTAGCCCAGTGTCATGAAGTGACCCATTACGGGGTCCTACGGTACGATCTACTAATCGATCGGCCCCCTACAAGTCCTAGCTCGTCATGTGTCTGTGTCATACGGCCCTATCCAGAAATGTAGTTACATGTGCTAGGTCCACCATAGGGTGTATCAAGTCCTATGGTGCCAACCACCGACACGAATCAAGCACGCACAGTGTAAATCTACGGGTGCCCAATGCCTGCTTTTTCAACTCCGGACTACGTGCACGACCATAGCCCGCCTGAACCTACAATGGCACACCTACTCAGCCGTCATTCTGGTCGCTTACAATCAGCCCAGTAATCGTGCCCCACCCTGCCTAGTCCCAGGGTATCGTGATACATCTAAGTGGGTTACTGCTGAAAAGGACCGCGTAACTAGGGTTTCTAATGGGTTAAGTGTTGTCATTTAAATTGATGACTTAACCCTATCCAAATCATGTATCAAGTTGGTTAAGTGTGTTCAAGCAGTTCATGACTTAACCCTATCAAGTCATCGTGTCAAGTTGGTTAAGTATATTCAAGTGGTTCATGACTTAACCCTATCATGTGGCATTAATTCATTAGTGCACGCCAACCTCTCACATTAGACTAACTGTTGTGGTTACTGGATTTGCCGGGCGGTTCCGGGCAGATTTACATCACAACATAGTCTAACCTCGGGTTTTTACGTGCGATATGACCAATTACCCACATTGGATCCTATTGTTTGCAGCCACTGGATTTGCCGGGCGGTTCCGGGCAGATTTACACTGCAAACTCAACCCAACCTCGAGTTGGCCATTTTCAAGTTTACCTAACTGTCATGCCCACGTTCAAGTTTTCATGTCTAGATTCATGCCGAGTTTTCAAGTCATGATTTATGTCAAATCGTGTCAAGTTCATGTCCATATTCAGGTTCAAGTTTAAAGCTAATTTATATTTTACCTAATCTACCGAAATCGTATTCCCATCGCACGAAGGTTCGAATCGATACAATTAAATCTAATTAGGGAGTGACATAAAAAGAAATGGGTATAAGGTGGCAAGAGTGATTACTAGCATAGCATGATATGACTTGAAATAAAACATTACTGGTATATGAAATATTGGCCTTAAACATAAAGATTCTAAATCTAGCAAGATAAGGCACTGGTTAAAATAACAGTTGTCACAAGATGATAGTATAGTCATAGTAATGACTGTCATAAGATGATAGTATAGTCATAGTAACGACTGTCATAAGATGATAGTATAGTCACAGTACGACTGTCGTAAGGTGATAATCATAAACATGTGGCTAATAACAGATTCAACATGATAATAAGAGGGGTTTCTCTTTTTGATTTACAACATGAATAGGCCCCAAATCGATGTCATAGTAATATTCTAGAGTCAAGATCCAAGACGAACAAGAATGAATGTAAACAGTCATCATACATAGGTCCACTTTCAATTTTACATCATATTCATAATACATTTACAGTTTAAATCTGAAAATAACTGGGGCTTACAGATCGTGGTTCGAGAATTAGAAAAAGAGAGTCGTTTGTTGCTTAGTCAAGTCCTAATAGAAGTCCCCTAATCAGCAATTCCTTTAACGCAGTCTCAACGTAGTAGAAGCAGTCTCTCCCTCAAACTTTTCAACCAGAATCAGAGCAACATAAAGTCAGAAAGAATTTTGTGTAGAGAGACTGGTGTTAGGGGCTGTATTTATAGGGTCAGGTCAACGAATGTGGACAGAAATGAGGCCAAATACATCAGAGTGAATCTAGCTTCAGAAATGGGCTCGGGCACCAGGTCGACACTATGGTCGACCTAGCCCTGGGTAGGTCGACTACATAGTCGACCCCCAGGTCGACCTGGTCCTGGGCGGGATTTTTCCCGCCCAGTCCATTTGGAGGTTTGAAATTCGAATTTTGAATTCGAATTGAGTCTGTTTTGAATCTGAAATTTTTTGAAAACATCGAATGGTCATAACTTGGTCATACGGACTCCGATTCTCGAAAACTCGGACTCGTTTCCAAGCAGAATTTCAAGACGAACGCAATGATGTAACCCGTTTCCCTTGATTCTTATTTTAAAACTTAATTCTGCCTTGATTTATGGTTATTACACGTTATAAAAACACGGGTTGTTACATAGTTATAGGATACACTTAGCAAAACAAAAGTCTCAACAAAGAAGGAATAAATCTCAATCCACATCAAGTACATCCAAGATCAATAGAGTCTAAATGTCTCAAGAAGCAATCAAAAGATAAAAAGAAAAGGGTTCTTCATCTTCTTCATCAGCAAGCTCCAGTCCAAAATGTGTCCATACCTAAAACCTGTCATTTGGCAGCCCATGTAGAAAGAGGGCACCCGAGTTTGCAAATTGAAACAAACTACGAGTAAGTCATGGGACTGGTATGAGAAATCTTTACTAAATAACAATATGGCTAATCACAGGACCACGCTGCTAACACGGAACGGGTTAACTCCATTGAATTTCCAGTGCATAAGTTTAATAAATTTTATTTCAAAAAAAATGCAATGCTTTTTAGAAAATGAAATCATTATAAGAATCAAGTCCCATCACACAAAGCAACGCAAACCGGAGGATAGAGTTTTACCATATAATGATCAAAAATGCTTGATACGCAGAAAATAATATTTTTAATATTATTATTAGTGTCTAGTATGTTTCAAAAATACTTCAAAGTAAATGTATCAATCCTAGATGGCATAGCTACCATATACTATGTCGCCATATATAAGTTTACAATCAAAACCGTAATGTCGTATTGGAGATTGGGTTTATATGTTGAGTCAAGGCTAGGGAAGATCTCCTAACCGATTCGAGACACTCTAGCAATGTCTCAGGATCACACCTATGGGCAACCCTTGGATCCGGCTGGGCCGATCCACAAATAACGTTAGTGGATTAGTTATGCCTGAACACACGCTTCCCGATCCTACTGGACCTATAAAATGGTCACAAATGACCAATAAAACCGAGGCGCCTCATTCCATCAACCACATAAGTAAAATGCCAGGGCTTGCAAAACCTTGATACCACTTCTAGCTAGAAAGAAATGTGTGCACTCCCTGTGTTCCCTTGTATCGTTTCTGACTCTACCAGGGTGTGAGGCTCGCGAGGTAACGTAATACACAAAGCTATGCTGAAATAGGCAATGCTTTGATCATCATCCATAAGGCTCTGCTTTTCAACAAAAGCCTCGATCAATTGCATATTGGCATGTTACATTGACAATTCACGCCATGTGATTGATAACTACCAATATATAACCTTTGAGCTCATGCGTCTCAAAGAAGGGTGCTAAGAAAGAGAATAAATTCTCCACCACCACAAATATATTGTAATAACCCGGAAAATACGAGCCAATTTAAAAAATTTAAATTGATGATTTCAAAGGAATTTAAACAATTGAAATAGAATATTTCAATAAAATAGTGAATTAGAAATAGTGAGTCAGTTTGAAAATTTGAATTCAAACTTTGACTGATTGTGCAGGGTGGAAAATATAACGGATTTTAGTGAAACCAAAAATATTTAAATCTGTTAGTCAATACCTTTCTAACGAATCTGAAAAATCAAAATTTCATAACGGGAATCAAAAGTTATGGCCGAATGAATTTTCAGAAAGGTCGCTATATAGAATATGTAGCCCTGGAAAATTGATATTTTGCATACGACCTCGGAATTCGACGAAACCACTTTTGTTGGGTCCGGGATGTCAAACTATTGCTAGATTTCAAATTTCATAATTTTTGAAGCTAGTATGTGAACGTGGCAAAAGAAAATGTGTTTGGTCAATTTCTGTTAAATTGGATCGACCAGAAAATGGCCATTTTTCAAACGATCTCAGAATTCGACGAAACTAGTTTTGTTGGGACCGTAGCGTCAAAACATAGCAAGATTTATTTTTCTGGAATTTTTCGAATCAATTTGTGGCCCTGGTAAATTGAAATGTACGTTCAAAGTTAAAAATTAAATGTTTTATACTTTAATTTAAAAAATAACTGACTGTAACAGTCGAATTGGCCTACGAAACATATCCCATTGTGTCCGGGATGGGGGTATTTAGCTGGGGGCGACAGTCGTTGGGTTTAAAAAGGAGTTTGTTGGAGAAAACACTATTTAAAAATATAATAAAACCATCGACCAATCATATTTCTCCATTCATTAAAAATAAAAATAAAAAAAATCTCCGAAACCCTCGCTCTCGACGATCACCGTCGTTCCAACCTTCCAGCCCATTTTCCGTTCGCCTCCGCCGCTTCCAGCCTCCGCCACCGCCACCCCTCGACGCGCTTCCGCCTTCTCTTCAAATCCGACCCCACCACGTCCCCGACCGACCCCTCCTCCGCCCGAATCGAACCCAGAAAGTCCCGACCTTCCCAGCGCCGCCGCCGACGATCCCGACCACCGAACGCCACCAAACCACCACCGATAGATAGCCCTCTCTTCCCTCTTCCACGTCCAACCCGCCGATCATCCCCTCGTGCCTCGGTTTTCGCGAAAACCGTAAACCTAGTTTTGAACCATCGTGAAAAGTGAGTTTTTTTTTATGTTTGCACTTTGAAAAATCATATCTTTTTGGTGTGTTGATGAAATTCGATGAAACAGGAAACATCGGGACTGCAAGGAAGCTCTCTACCAAATAGAAGAAGCCGCGGAATTTTCTGAATCACCTACGAATTTTAGGACCCCGAAAACCAATGTGAGAAATCTAAATTAAATAGAATTTGAATGGAAAATGTCGTGTATAAATTATATTAGCAAAATATAAATTACACACGTGTTGTATACCTCATGTACATGCGTGGTGTAAGCTATATAAGCGAAGTATGAATTATACATGCATAGAATAATTGATATATGTGTTGAAATGCAAGTGAAATATAGCAATTATAATATATATATATACTCCCCTCGTCCACAAACCATGGACGATATTTATTGTTGTGAATTGGTGTGAAATATTGGATGAAAAATACGAATGGTTGAATAATTGTTTGTGGTTGATATTGTTTGGTTGTGGTTGAAAAATACCCATTGGTGATTGAAATGAATTGGAAATATTTGTGGAAATAAAAATAAACATGCCGTCTGCGTGCGAATTAGATGCATGAATCCCCATTGTCAAAAACCGCGAGGTTTTAAGGTAGAGCGAGGAGCCGTACTAGGGACGGTGCCAGTTTAAACTACCCTGCCGTTATGCTGCCGAAATTTTGAATAATCTTTATGTGTTAGAATAATTTTCATATGTTGAAATTATCTTCATGCGTTGAAATTAAAGTCATATGTTGAAACTATATCCATGTGTGGAAATGTTCATGTGTTGAAAAGTGATGTGTGAAAATTAAATTCATTTGTGAATGAATGAAGTGTTTAAACAATAAAAATCACATTTTAAAATATATATGAAGTATGAAAAATATTCGCCTTATATAAATAGTTTCAACAATAAAAATTCCATCTTTCTAATATGAACAACATAAATAAAATATCCATGTGTGGAAATGCTCATGTGTTGAGAAGTGTGTGTAGTGGAAAAATTCATGTGTTGAATAAAAAGATCGAACGATAAAAATTACATTTTTATTGAAGCTATGAAGTGTTGGAAACATCCATTTGTCGAATAAATATTTTAAATGATAAAAATATCATTTTTATCATATATGTGATATGCTAGAGATATGCAGACGTTGAAATACATATTTGTGAAGAAATATTATTTTTAACATGCATAGGAACTAAATAAAATAGTCATGTGTTGAAATCTATTTTAGTTCGCCAAAATTATCATCTTTGAAATGTGAAGTGTTAAAAATAGCCACTTGTTCAAATAAATGTGCATGAGTTGAAATACACATTAATTAGCTAATGATATGATTTTAGCCTATGCATGCAACATTAGAATGAATGGTGTCTTTAAACCAAAGTAAATCAAATATGAAGTTAAATGGAAAATGATAAGTGATAAAAATTGTATATATGTACATGCATATTTATTGAACAGGTTATAGCAAAGGGGCTAGAGAAGAGGAATAAAATTTTGTGCCCGACAAATAGGTACACATTTACTGTTTTGTTTGGGTGATGATTTTATGAGCCTGTTGGCTAGCCGCTTGGCTTTTTCTTTTTCTTTTCGACATGAGACGCCCGTGTGGCTATTTGGGAATTTTCCCAGCCCCTCCCGTACAAAGGAGGTTATGGCGAAATTTTCCAAAATTTAAAGGCGTTAGTGAAATAATTGAAGTAAAAACGATATAGGGATTTTTGAATGGACTATATTTATATAAATATATAAATATAAATAAAATTAAAACGAAACGTGGCCGTGCAGTTCGTGTTTTGAAACCGTGATTTCAAACGACTAGTGCGGGAAATCCGACCATTGGATTTTCCCGAAACCGCAACCGTTGGGTTCGCCTTGGAAATACCTTTCCAACGGCACCAACTTCGTGAAGATCCGACGGTTGGATTATCTGGAATGTTTAATTCAAATCTGAAGAAAAACAGCGCCAGAAACGATTTTATTTATATATAAATATAATTAAATTAAATCGAATAACGATGCTGCAGTTCGTAAATTGAAATCGTAACTTCAAATGGCTAGTGTGGAAGATTCGACCGTCGGATTTTCCCAAAACTGAAACCGCTGGATTCGTTTTGAAATGACCTTCCTAATGATATAAATTTTGTGAAGATCTAACGGTTAGATTTTCAGATATGTGTAAAACAAAATTAGTGAAAAACAGCGCCAGTGCATCGACACGACCTGAAACGTCGTTTAATTAAATATGGCCATTTTAAATTAAATAAAAATGGGATATATCGTTATAAAATACTATAGACGATATAGAGTGGAAATAAGCCAATTTTGTTGTGTTTGCTTGATATGTGATGGTTGAATGTATTTGACATGAAAACTATAACTAAAAAACTGAAATGTGAATGTTGAATAGTCCAACCATGTGAATAAATGATTTGAAAATCTAAATATACGTGGATTATTTGAAAAGGCCGAGTTCATCTCATTTCAAATAATCGATCGACGTTGAGAAGTCGAAGACGGTTGAAGACCGACGATCTTCACATTGGATGGATGGGCGCTACTGATGCTCGTGATTAGAGTAGCTACCATGAAGGAACTGAAGTAGTAGCCGTCCAAACATACTGTTGATTGTACGGATATGCGAGGAATTGGTGCCTACGGTTTCGTTCAGACCCAGAACGGACTTGTAAATGGACTGTGTGTCTGACATTGGATTTTGTTCTGTGTTGATTGATATCTGTTAAATATATATCTGTTTGGCGGCAGAGAATTTATTCTCTTGCTTAACGCCCTTCTCTGAGACGTACGAGCCCAGAGGTTATGTATTGACAGAAATCAGTCGCATGGAGTGGATTGCCTGTGTGGGACGCCTAAGTGGCATATGATCAAGGCTTCTGTTGCAAAGCAAAGTCTTGTGGTTGATGATCAAAGCATGGTCTGTGTGACGTAGCTTTGTGTAGGATGTGAATTTGCGAGCCTCACACCCCGGTATGAGTCAAAAACGGGAGAAGGACCCAAGGAGTGCACGACGTTTCCTTCTAGCTATGGTGGTGTCAGTGACCTCCCAACCCTGACATTTATATCTATTTTTCACCTGTGTGGTTGTTGGAATACGAGGCGCCTCGATTATAGGTCTGTAAGGACCGGGAAACGTGTGTTCAGGAATAACTAATCCTCAAAAGTAAGAGAGGACCGGCCTTGGAGGATCCAGGGGATTGCTGTGTGCGGTCCCTAGGCATTTGCTAGAGTGTCTCGAATCAGAGAGGAGCTTGCCCCTTGCCTCGACTCATGAAGGAATCCAATTTCCAATATGAAATATGCGGACGTGATTGTATTACTAGTACGGCGACATAGTGGTATGGGTCATTTATGCCGCCTATGATTGATATTTATGATTGAAATCACTTTTGAAATATATATGCACTAGTAATAATATCAAACAGTTTTGTTTAATTCGTATGAAGCATTTTTGGCCATTATAAGGTAAAAACTCTATCCTCCGGCTTGCGTTGCATTGTGTGATGGGACTTGAGTCTTATAATGGCTTCATTTTATAAAAAGCATTGCGATGATTTAATCATTTACTTTATTTCATGCACTAGCACTCATTGGAGTAAACCCGTTCCGCGAAAGTGGCGTGGTCCTTTGATTTGCCTTATTATTGTTGTTAATAAGTTATGTAGATTTCTCATACCAGTCCCATGACTGACTCGTAGTTTGTTTCACCTTGCAAACTCGGGTGCCCTCATTTTCACACGGGCAGCCTAGTTACAGTTTTCTGAAGCACTTTTGGCTCATGGCGAGGCTTGACTACACCGTGCTGACTTGGATTTTCTCCGCCATTATTGTATCTATATTATGATTCCGCCATTGGCGATGTAGACTGATATTTATTTTGAGTACTCTTTATGTATGATTCCGCCTCAGGCGATGGTGACTGACTATGTATCATTATGCACTAAGTTGTATCCTGTACTGTGCTTCTCTGATGTGATGATATCTATATGATTCCGCTGTCATATGTGTGTAAATTATTCTATTTTCTGTTTATGCTATTATCTGTGATCTGCTAATGATGATTAATGTGTTATATTCCAATGATTATCCTTGACACCGTGTCACGGGGTTTTGGGATCGTCACAGCTGGTATCAGAGCCTTGGTTAACCTTAGTTCTGGAGTCTAACACATTAAACACTTCGTCAAAATAGAATCAGTAGTATTCTAAGGCGAGTCGCTCATTAGAGATAGGACTAGTAAAGTCCTAGAATGAGCCGGGTAGAATAGCAAAAACAATTTGATCAGTCCATCGTTATCTTTCCGTAAATTTTCTGCTTAACAATGCAATAAACTATCATTTCTGTTAGCTGACTCTTTCCTTGCTTATGCAGAATTTGAAAAATGGCAACCAGAGCAGCCGCCAATAGAGGAGGCCGGGCCGGCCGAGGCCGAGGAAGGGGAGAAGCCCCAGTTCAAGAAGGACCTTTGATACAACCTCCGGTCGCTCAATACTTCGAGCTAGACCGTGTAGCTAAGAGATATAAGAACTTATGAGGCAAGACCTTCTCGGGAACTGGCACAGTAATAGAGGCCCTTGCATGGCTCAAAACATGCGAGAAAATTCTTGAAGGCCTAAGGCTTGGCGACGAAGACAAAGCTATTATGGGCGCCTAGCTTATGCAGGAACAAGCTGAACTATGGTGGGAATCTCTCACCGCCGGGAATAGAGACGCTGGAAGAACATGGGATGGATTCAAAGAACTCTTCTAGGAGAAATATGTCCCAGAACAGGCTCTAGAACGAATGCACGATGACTTCGCCAATCTCCAGCAGGGGGATCTTTCCGTGCAAGATTATCTGAATAAATTTACACTGTTGTCGCCCTATGCTTCAGAGCTCGTCGCCACTGCAAAGTCCAAAAATAAGAGGTTTATCCTTGGGCTAAGGAGACAGTATCATGATAGAGCCATGGCCCATGTCAAGCTGGAATTCAACGAACTGGTGGAAATGACATGTAACTACGAAGACCTTGATCAAAGGCATCTGGATCAGGATCGCGCTAAAAGCCAAGCCGGGAATAAGCGCAAGCCTGCTGTAAATCAAGGCGAGTCAAGCCAAGCAGCATCTTCAAAACCTCAGACTGGCAAGCCGCCGAGAGGAATTTTCTTTAACTGTGGCAAAGCGGGGCACTACTCTAATGTATGCACAGCCCCGAAGAGGCAGAAGACAAATTCACAAGGTTCAAGCCAGGGTTCTCAAAACCCTCGCTCGTGCTTCAATTGTCGCAAGACGGATCATCTAGTCAAAGACTGTCCTTTGCTGAAGAAGGCCACAGTAGCTCACGTCTATGACGGGTCGAGCCCGCCAGCTGCTTCCGATGGAGCAGGTAAACCCGATGTTTTGGGAGGTACCCTTATAATTAAAAATATTCCTGTTTCTGTATTGTTTGACACAGGTGCATCACGTAGTTTTATTGCTAGAAACACAATGCACAAATTAAAGTTAAAACAGAGAAAGCTAAAAGAATCAGTTGAAGTACATAATCCGATAGGAGGATCTCTTATTCTCAGTTCATGTTGTAAAGTGCCAATCTCCTATTCTTTCTACAAGTTTCCTTTCAATCTAATCGTTATGGATTTTCCCGAATTTGATATCATTCTCGGGCTAGATTGGTTAACGAAATACAAAGCTGAGGTAAAGTGTGCGGAAAGAATCGTTAAAATTCGAACGAAGCTTAGACATATATTTATACTCTGTCATGGTTCGAATCCGAATAGAGAACAATTTTGGTCGGCATTAGAACTTATTCCCACTTCATTGGAAAAGATTCCGATTGTTAGAAACTATGCGGATGTGTTTGAAGAAGTTGAAAAATTACCTCCGCAAAGAGAAATAGAATTCCGAATCGATCTAATTCCCAACGCCAGACCAGTGGTACATCCAATTCGCAGAATGACTCCGAAGGAAAAAGAAGAATTAGGCGATCAAACTCATCAACTGTTGTGGAAGGGTCTAATCAGATCTAGCTTTTCTAATTGGGGTGCAGCTGTTGTGTTTGTCCCAAAGTCAGACGGTACTCTTCGATTATGCGTTGATTACCGAGACCTCAACAAACAGACGCTCAAAAATAAGTATCCATTACCCCGCATCGATGATTTGCTAGACCAATTGAATGGGGCGAAAGTATTTTCCCGAATGGACCTAGCTACAGGTTTTCATCAATTGAGAATAGCAGAAGAGTGTGTCCCTTTGACAGCTTTCAGAGGTCCAGACATATTTTATGAATGGTTAGTAATGCCGTTTGGCCTGTGTAACGCTCCAGCATACTTTGTCGATCTAATGAATAGAGTGTTCAGGGGAGTTCTGAATAAATTTGTCCTCGTCTTCATCGATGATATTTTAATCTACTCCAAATCAAAACCCGAGCATGAAAAACACTTAGAACAAGTATTGGAGATTCTAAGAAAGAACGTCTTCAAAGCCAAATTCTCTAAATGTGTCTTCTAGCAAGAAGAAGTCAAATTTCTTGGCCATGTTGTGTCAGAGAAAGGGATTTCTGTTGACCCAAGCAAAATAACAGCGATTCAAGACTGGAAACAACCCACTACTCCCACAGAAGTTAGAAGTTTTATGGGGTTGGCTAGTTATTATTGAAAGTTCGTTAAGGATTTTTCGAAGATATCCGGTCCTTTAACGAAGCTCACAAAGAAACATGAGAAGTTTAAGTGGACTTCCGACTGTGGAGAAGCTTTCCAGGAATTGAAATCGAAACTGACCGCTGCTCCAGTGTTAACCATTATTGATGGCAATCAGGATTTAACGGTTTGGACAGATGCTTCTATTAGAGGTCTTGGTGCAGTGTTAATGCAGAGAGGCCAAGTAGTCGCTTATGCAAGCCGCCAATTGAAACCGCATGAGAAGAATTATGTGACTCATGATCTTGAGTTGCTAGCCATCGTTTTTGCATTGAAAATCTGGAGGCATTATTTATTGGGCGAGAAATTTATACTATACACAGATCATCAATCATTGAAATATTTATACACCCAAAAAGATCTGAATTTGAGACAGCAGCGTTGGCTAGAATTTCTTGCAGCGTATGATCTTGATATCCTGTATACGCCGGGGAAGGCTAACGTTGTAGCGGATGCGCTTAGTAGGAAAACCGCAATCATTGCCAATCTTATAATTACGCCAGGATTGATTGATAGAATATCTGTTCTTCAGAAAAGTGACAATTTTGTGAAGGAGATGATAAGAAGGATTCAAAGGGGCGAAGGATCCAGTTTCCAGGTGGATAGTGAGGGAGTTCTAAGGTTGAATGGAAGAATATGTGTTCCCGACATTCCTGAGCTCAAAAGAGAAGTGCTGGATGAATGCCATAAATCCAAATTTTGCATCCATCCTGGGGTGAGTAAAGTGTACAACGATATCAAACGCACTTTCTGGTGGAAGGCAATGAAAAGGGATATTTCTTTGTATGTTAGCAGATGCCCTACTTTTAAAATTGGTCAAGAGCGACCAACAGAAGCTAGCTGGATTGTTGCAACCGTTGGAAGTTCCAAGTTGGAAATGGGAACAGATTTCCATGGATTTCATAGATGGCTTGCCGCGAACCAGGAAAGGTAATGACAGCATTTGGGTAATCGTAGATCGCTTCACGAAGACTGCCCATTTTATACCTGTCAGATCCAACAGAACCGCTCAAAGTCTAGCACAAATATATTTCAAAGAAATCGTTAAGCTGCATGGGATTCCCATCAGCATAGTCAGTGATAGAGACCCGATAGTTGCTAGCAAATTCTGGGAGGCTTTCCAAACAGAATTGGGAACGAAACTAAATATGAGCACCGCTTATCACCCTCAAACAGATGGCCAAACTGAGCGGGTGAATAGAATTCTAGAAGATTTATTGCGAGCTTGTATAATTGATTTCGGTGGGTCATGGGAAGATCACTTGCATTTGGCAGAATTCTCATATAACAATAGTTATCAAGCAATTTTGGGAATGTCGCCATTTGAAGCATTGTATGGCAGACCGTGCAGATCTCCAGCATGTTGGGTAGAACCTGGCAACAGACTTGTGTTAGGACCCGATATGATTAGAGAAGCATCTGATAAAGTCGACTTCATCAAAAAGCGATTGAGAACCGCCCAAAGCCGACAGAAAAGTTATGCAGATTCTAGAAGACGAGATTTGACATTTGCTGTTGGTGACCATGTTTATTTGAAGGTTTCTCCGATGAGAGGAGTAATCAGATTTGGCAAAACTGGGAAGTTGGCACCGAGATTTATTGGTCCCTTTCCTATACTCGAACGAATTGGAACTCTTGCTTATAGGGTTCAATTACCAGATTGGTTACCTGGAGTGCACGATGTATTTCACGTATCTCAACTTAGAAGACATGTGCATGATTCGGATCTTGCTGTAGAAGAAGCAGCGCAACAGGATGTAGATATAACTCCAGAATTAGCACTCAGAAGAGAGCCATTAAAGATTGTTGGCAAAGAAACTAGAGAACTAAGAAGCAAAAAGGTTCATTTAGTTAAAGTGCAGTGGAGCAGTGATCCTAGAGACTGAGGAAAGCATTAAGCAAGCTTACCCCAAATGCAGAGTGGATATCTCTGACTAACTCCGGTGTAAGGTACCTTTACAATACTTTGCATTTACATTTTGTTTCCTACTTTACTGTTGTTTCCTTTTCGAGGACGGAAAGTTTTAAGTGAGGTAGATTGTAATAACCCGGAAAATACGAGCCAATTTAAAATTTTTAAATTGATGATTTCAAAGGAATTTAAACAATTGAAATAGAATATTTCAATAAAATAGTGAATTAGAAATAGTGAGTCAGTTTGAAAATTTGAATTCAAACTTTGACTGACTGTGCAGGGTGGAAAATATAACGGATTTTAGTGAAACCAAAAATATTTAAATCTGTTAGTCAATACCTTTCTAACGAATCTGAAAAATCGAAATTTCATAATGGGAATCAAAAGTTATGGCCGAATGAATTTTCAGAAAGGTCGCTATATAGAATATGTAGCCCTGGAAAATTGATATTTTGCATACGACCTCGGAATTCGACGAAACCACTTTTGTTGGGTCCGGGATGTCAAACTATTGCTAGGTTTCAAATTTCATAATTTTTGAAGCTAGTATGTGAGCGTGGCAAAAGAAAATGTGTTTGGTCAATTTCTGTTAAATTGGATCGACTAGAAAATGGCCATTTTTCAAACGATCTCAGAATTCGACGAAACTAGTTTTGTTGGGACTGTAGCGTCAAAACATAGCCAGATTTATTTTTCTGCAATTTTTCGAATCAGTTTGTGGCCCTGGTAAATTGAAATGTACGTTCAAAGTTAAAAATTAAATGTTTTATACTTTAATTTGAAAAATAACTGACTATAACAGTCGAATTGGCCTACGAAACATATCCCATTGTGTCCGGGATGGGGGTATTTAGCTAGGGGCGATAGTCGTTGGGTTTAAAAAGGAGTTTGTTGGAGAAAACACTATTTAAAAATATAATAAAACCATCGACCAATCATATTTCTCCATTCATTAAAAATAAAAATAAAAAAATCTCTGAAACCCTCGCTCTCGACGATCACCGTCGTTCCAACCTTCCAGCCCATTTTCCGTTCGCCTCCGCCGCTTCCAGCCTCCGCCACCCCTCGACGCGCCTTCGCCTCCCCTTCAAATCCGACCCCACCACGTCCCCGACCGACCCCTCCTCCGCCCGAATCGAGCCCAGAAAGTCCCGACCTTCCCAGCGCCGCCGCCGACGATCCCGACCACCGAACGCCACCAAACCCCCACCGACAGATAGCCATCTCTTCCCTCTTCCACGTCCAACCCACCGATCATCCCCTCGTGCCTCGGTTTTCGCGAAAACCGTAAACCTAGTTTTGAACCATCGTGAAAGGTGAGTTTTTTTTATATTTGCACTTTGAAAAATCATATCTTTTTGGTGTGTTGACGAAATTCGATGAAACAGGAAGCATCGGGACCGCAAGGAAGCTCTCTACCAAATAGAAGAAGCCTCGGATTTTTCTGAGCCACCTACGAATTTTAGCACCCTGAAAACCAATGTGAGAAATCTAAATTAAATAGAATTTGAATGGAAAATGTCGTGTATAAATTATTTTAGCAAAATATAAATTACACATGTGTTGTATACCTCATGTACATGTGTGGTGTAAGCTATATAAGCGAAGTATGAATTATACATGCATAGAATAATTGATATATGTGTTGAAATGCAAGTGAAATATAGCAATTATATTATATATATATATATACTCCCCTCATCCACAAACCATGGACGATATTTATTGTTGTGAATTGGTGTGAAATATTGGATGAAAAATACGAATGGTTGAATAATTGTTTGTGGTTGATATTGTTTGGTTGTGGTTGAAAAATACCCATTGGTGATTGAAATGAATTGGAAATATTTGTGGAAATAAAAATAAACATGCCGCCTGCGTGCGAATTAGATGCATGAATCCCCATTGTCAAAAACCGCGAGGTTTTAAGGTAGAGCGAGGAGCCGTACTAGTGACGGTGCCGGTTTTAACTACCCTGCCGTTATGCTGCCAAAATTTTGAATAATCTTTATGTGTTAGAATAATTTTCATATGTTGAAATTATCTTCATGCGTTGAAATTAAAGTCATATGTTGAAACTATATCCATGTGTGGAAATGTTCATGTGTTGAAAAGTGATGTGTGAAAATTAAATTCATTTGTGAATGAATGAAGTATTTAAACAATAAAAATCACATTTTAAAATATATATGAAGTATGAAAAATATTCGCCTTATATAAATAGTTTCAACAATAAAAATTTCATCTTTCTAATATGAACAACATAAATAAAATATCCATGTGTGGAAATGCTCATGTGTTGAGAAGTGTGTGTAGTGGAAAAATTCATGTGTTGAATAAAAAGATCGAACGATAAAAATTACATTTTTATTGAAGCTATGAAGTGTTGGAAACATTCATTTGTCGAATAAATATTTTAAATGATAAAAATATCATTTTTATCATATATGTGATATGCTAGAGATATGCGGACGTTGAAATACATATTTGTGAAGAAATATTATTTTTAACATGCATAGGAACTAAATAAAATAGTCATGTGTTGAAATCTATTTTAGTTCGCCAAAATTATCATCTTTGAAATGTGAAGTGTTAAAAATAGCCACTTGTTCAAATAAATGTGCATGAGTTGAAATATACGTTGATTAGCTAATGATATGATTTTAGCCTATGCATGCAACATTAGAATGAATGGTGTTTTTAAACCAAAGTAAATCAAATATGAAGTTGAATGGAAAATGATAAGCGATAAAAATTGTATATATGTACATGCATATTTATTGAATAGGTTATAGCAAAGGGGCTAGAGAAGAGGAATAAAATTTTGTGCCCGACAAATAGGTACACATTTACTGTTTTGTTTGGGTGATGATTTTATGAGCCTGTTGGCTAGCCTCTTGGCTTTTTCTTTTTCTTTTCGACATGAGACGCCCGTGTGGCTATTTGGGAATTTTCCCAGCCCCTCCCGTACAAAGGAGGTTATGGCGAAATTTTCCAAAATTTAAAGACGTTAGTGAAATAATTGAAGTAAAAACGATATAGGGATTTTTGAATGGACTATATTTATATAAATATATAAATATAAATAAAATTAAAACGAAACGTGGCCGTGCAGTTCGTGTTTTGAAACCGTGATTTCAAACGACTAGTGCGGGAAATCCGACCATTGGATTTTCCCGAAACCGCAACCGTTGGGTTCGCCTTGGAAATACCTTTCCAACGGTACCAACTTTGTGAAGATCCGACGGTTGGATTATCTGGAATGTTTAATTCAAATCTGAAGAAAAACAGCGCCAGAAACGATTATATTTATATATATATAAATATAATTAAATTAAATCGAATAACGACGCTGCAGTTCGTAAATTGAAATCGTAACTTCAAATGGCTAGTGTGGAAGATCCGACCGTCGGATTTTCCCAAAACTGAAACCGTTGGATTCGTTTTGAAATGACCTTCCTAATGATATAAATTTTGTGAAGATCCAACGGTTAGATTTTCAGATATGTGTAAAACAAAATTAGTGAAAAACAGCGCCAGTGCATCGACATGACCTGAAACGTCGTTTAATTAAATATGGCCATTTTAAATTAAATAAAAATGGCGATATATCGTTATAAAATACTGTGGACGATATAGAGTGGAAATAAGCCAATTTTGTTGTGTTTGCTTGATATGTGATGGTTGAATGTATTTGACATGAAAACTATAACTAAAGAACTGAAATGTGAATGTTGAATAGTCCAACCATGTGAATAAATGATTTGAAAATCTAAATATACGTGGATTATTTGAAAAGTCTGAGTTCATCTCATTTCAAATAATCGATCGACATTGAGAAGTCGAAGAGTCGAAGACGGTTGAAGACCGACGATCTTCACATTGGATGGATGGGCGCTACTGATGCTCGTGATTGGAGTAGCTACCATGAAGGAACTGAAGTAGTAGCCGTCCAAACATACTGTTGATTGTACGGATATGCGAGGAATTGGTGCCTCCGGTTTCGTTCAGACCCAGAACGGACTTGTAAATAGACTGTGTGTCTGACATTGGATTTTGCTCTGTGTTGATTGATCTCTGTTAAATATGTATCTATTTGGCGGCGGAGAATTTATTCTCTTGCTTAACGCCCTTCTCTGAGACGTACGAGCCCAGAGGTTATGTATTGACAGAAATCAGTCGCATGGAGTGGATTGCCTGTGTGGCACACCTAAGTGGCATATGATCAAGGCTTCTGTTGCAAAGCAAAGTCTTGTGGTTGATGATCAAAGCATGGTCTGTGTGACGTAGCTTTGTGTAGGACGTGAATTCGCGAGCCTCACACCCCGGTATGAGTCAAAAACGAGAGAAGGACCCAAGGAGTGCACGACGTTTCCTTCTAGCTATGGTGGTGTCAGTGACCTCCCATCCCTGACATTTATATCTATTTTTCACCTGTGTGGTTGTTGGAATACGAGGCGCCTCGATTATAGGTCTGTAAGGACCGGGAAACGTGTGTTCAGGAATAACTAATCCTCAAAAGTAAGAGAGGACCGGCCTTGGAGGATCCAGGTGATTGCTGTGTGCGGTCCCGAGGCATTTGCTAGAGTGTCTCGAATCGGAGAGGAGCTTGCCCCTTGCCTCGACTCATGAAGGAATCCAATTTCCAATACGAAATATGCGGACGTGATTGTATTACTAGTATGACGACATAGTGGTATGGGTCATTTATGCCGCCTATGATTGATATTTATGATTGAAATCGCTTTTGAAATATATATGCACTAGTAATAATATCAAACACTTTTGTTTAATTCGTATGAAGCATTTTTGGCCATTATAAGGTAAAAACTCTATCCTCCGTCTTGCATTGCATTGTGTGATGGGACCTAAGTCTTATAATGGCTTCATTTTATAAAAAGCATTGCGATGATTTAATCATTTACTTTATTTCATGCACTAGCACTCATTGGAGTAAACCCGTTCCACGAAAGTGGCGTGGTCCTTTGATTTGCCTTATTATTGTTGTTAATAAGTTATGTAGATTTCTCATACCAGTCCCATGACTGACTCGTAGTTTGTTTCACCTTGCAAACTCGGGTGCCCTCATTTTCACACGGGCAGCCTAGTTACAGGTTTCTGACGCACTTTTGGCTCATGGCGAGGCTTGACTACACCGTGCTGACTTGGATTTTCTCCTCCATTATTGTATCTATATTATGATTCCACCATTGGCGATGTAGACTGATATTTATTTTGAGTACTCTTTATGTATGATTCCGCCTCAGGCGATGGTGACTGACTATGTATCATTATGCACTAAGTTGTATCCTGTACTGTGCTTCTTTGATGTGATGATATCTATATGATTCCGCTGTCATATGTGTGTAAATTATTCTATTTTCTGTTTATGCTATTATCTGTGATCTGCTAATGATGAATAATGTGTTATATTCCAATGATTATCCTTGACACCGTGTCACGGGGTTTTGGGATCGTCACATATATATATTAAATATAAATCAATTTAATTACACGCAATGAAATTCAATATCGGACACACATCCATTTACAAGTCCGTTCTGGGTCTGAACGAAACCGAAGTCACCTTATTCCTCGTCCCGTATGTCCAATACGGAAGAGAAGTGCTTGCATATCCAGACAATCAACAAGTACGTCCGGAAAACTACCACTTTAACCCTTTACTGGTAGCTAACAAATGCCGGGCATCAATAGTTATCCTTTCGATGTGAAGATCGTCGGTCTTCAATCGCCGTCTCTAAGATCTTCAATTTAAATCGTCATATAATCATTCGAAATGAGAATTAACTCTGTCTTTTCAAATGATTCTCGCATATATATAGTTTAAAATCATTTCATATCGTTAATAGTGTTTAATAATGATTTATCGCTATTTTTATTTATATAAAAATAGCTAAATCAATTTAATGACGCTTCAGGTCAATAGGCGGCCCTGGCGCTGTTTTATCGAAATTTGATTTACACTTATCTCGAAATCTAACCGTTGGATTTTAACAATGTTTATATCTTTCGAAAGATCTTCCCAAAGCGGTCCTAACAGTTCCAGTTTTGGGAAAATCCGACGGTTGGATCTTTCGGTATAATCGTTCAAAGTTGCAATTTTGAAACACGAAACACCGCGCGCGATTTGTTTAATTTTAATTTATATTTATATATATAATTATATATATATATATATATAAAAACTCTTCGATGATTTTACTAACGTATTTAACGCGCCAAATAAAAGAACGTTTTCATTGGCATATCATATCTATGTACTGTCAAACCAAATATATTTCATTTACATGAAAATTGATCCAATGACAAGTCAACTTTGGATAAACATTCTAATGTATGCAAATGTAAATATACATGTAATTTTGACAGTGCATATAAATTCTAATATATGCAATGTAATATAAATTTGCTTTTAACAACGCATATAAATCCTAATATATGCGATGTAATTATAAATGTAATTTTAGCAACGCACATAAATTTTAATATGTGCGATGTAATTATAAATGAGATTTTAACAACGCATATAAATTCTAATATATGCGATGTAATTATAAATGAAATTTTAACAATGCATATAAATTCTAATATATGCGATGTAATTATTAATGTGCTTTTATCCATTTCATTAAAAACAAAGTTTTTAATGTAAACATGTTTTGTTTTAAAAACACGAATGTTTGTCAACTTCTATTATTACATTAAAAGGTAAATTTTTAATGTAAAACATATTTCTTTTTTTTTTAAAAAAAACATGAATCTTTTTCTACATTTCTATTATTACATTAAAAAGTGGATTTTTAATGTAAAACATGTATTCTTTTTGAAACATGTTTCTTTTTCTACATTTCTATTGCTACATTAAAAAAAATTGGATTTTTAGTGTAAAACATATTTTCATTTTAAAACATGTTTTTTCCTACATTTCTATTATTACATTAAAAGTTGGATTTTTAATGTAAAACATGTTTTTATTTTAAAAAATGAATCTTTCCTTATTTTTAACATTACATTAAAAATGTATATTTTAATGAAATCATGTTTTGATTTCAAAATAAGTGCATTTTTCTTATTTTTCAACATTATATTAAAAATATATATTTTAATGAAATCATGTTTTGATTTCAAAACACGTGCATTTTTCTTATATTTCAATATTGCATTAAAAATGTATATTTTAATGAAATCATGTTTTGATTTCAAAACATGTGCATTTTTCTTATTTTTCAACATTACATTAAAAATGTATATTTTAATGAAATCATGTTTTGATTTCAAAACATGTGCATTTTTCTTATTTTTCAACATTACATTAAAAATGTATATTTTAATGAAATCATGTTTTGATTTCAAAACATGTGCATTTTTCTTATGTTTCAACTTTACATTAAAAATGTATATTTTAATGAAATCATGTTTTGATTTCAAAACATGTATTTTTTCACTACTTTCATTCTTGATACTAAAATATGAAATTTTTAATAAAATCATGTTTTTATTCAAAACATGAACATTTTCTATTCTTCTATTCTTGTCATTAAAAGTGTAAATATTTAATGAAATCATGTTTTTATTCAAAACATGTGTATTTTCTATTTATAAATTCTTGTCATTAAAAATGTAAATTTTTAATGAAATCCTGTTTTCATTCAAAACATGTATAATTTCTATATTCTAACATTATATTAAAAATGTGAACTTTTTATATGAAATCATGTTTTGATTAAAAACATGTACATTTTCTTATTGTCTAACATTACATTAAAATGTGAACATTTTAATGTAATGTTTTATTTTGTTTAAAAACCTGGACATTTCTATTTTATGATAATTCCATAAAACAATAGAAATTTATATTTCATTTTTGTTGAATATTCTAATTCAACAAAAGTGATACTTTAATTTTGATTGAAAATTCTAATTCAATCAATAATAACAAAAGTGATATTTTAATTTTGATTGAAAATTCTAATTCAATCAATAACAATAGAAGTGATATTTTAATTTGATTGAAAATTCTAATTCAATCAATAACAACAAAAGTGATATTTTAGTTTTGATTGAAAATTCTAATTCAATCAAACAACATTCCAAAAGTGATATTTTTATTTGATTGAAAATTCTAGTTCAATCAAACATTAACAAAAAGTGATATTTTATTTGATTGAAAATTTTAGTTCAATCAAACAATAACAAAAGTGACATTTTATTTGATTGAAAATGCTAGTTCAATCAAACAATAACAAAAGTGACATTTTATTTGATTGAAAATTTTAGTTCAATCAAACATTAACAAAAAGTGATATTTTATTTGATTGAAAATTCATGTTCAATCAAATAATAACAAAAAGTGATATTATATTTTGACAATAAAAATGAACATTTTATTGTAGATTTATATTTGACAAAACTGCGTCTCATGTCCTTAAATAAAACATGAAATTTATATCATAACATCAAACCACTATACATAGATCTGAAATAAAAATAAAATTTTTATTTCAAATCAAGATCAGATAATAAACCATAGATTCAAACAAGATGTAACAAACATAAGAAACATGATCAACAATAAACATTCAACAGTTTCAAATCAAACATCTGATTTAATTCTCATAACTATACGGATTTAATTGACGATAATTAATTAAATTTTTAATTATAAAAAATATAAGAAATCTCACTGTCGTTTGAATCTGGGTGGTCCTGATCTGCAATTTTGGCCAAAATTTGATCAGCTCAGAATTGGTTCTAGTAAGGACAGCAGGGTAGATCTCGGTTTCACGATCGTACAGGATCTGAAATTTTTCGATTTCGAGTTCGTATGAGTGAGATACGAATTAATTTACATTGCTAATATTTTTAAATTAAATTACTAAAATAATAAAAGGATTTTTACCCTCTTTCTTCTTCAAACAAACAAGGCCGTGGTTTTTCAAATTAGTTCAAACTTAGGTTGTAACATCCGCGTTTTTCGACCATTCAAATCGACAATGATCCTTAATGTCGACATAAACAGATCAAAAATATGGATAGTTATTGGGATTAAAATAAGAAAAATAAGAAAGAAGGAAACAAATACAGAATCTCGCAGCGGAAGGACAAAATATGATAGTTAAATAACAGTTCATGAAGTTGTTAAAACATACATTTGATTATATTTACATAATTTATCAGAGTAAATTAACATGCAACATACCAATATATGCAGCGGAATAATAATTTTAATACGTCTGTTGAGCTCCATCTTCATCTTCATAATGGAATCTTCAAAGCAAGAGAATCTTTGCTAACTGTAACTCGGTCTGAGCCGAACATATTGCAAAAAAAACACAACAAACACTCGGATCAGAACTAAATCATTCTCATATTAGTTAAATCAAATTTCATGTAATAATATGAATGCAGTAACTTAAGAGATGTTACGGGAATTCCCATCTCCTAAGGGTCCGTCAAACTAATATCATATAATATAATACGCTATTATAATAGTGTCTACGGTTAAATATAACATATTAAAATAGCGTAAGCAGGATTACATTTTTACCCTTACACCGTTTATAATACCGTAGTCTATATAGATACGTAAAGTCCACAGTACATAGTGGCTATCAGAGGGAACTCCATAGGTACGGTACAAATCAAAATCGTAGGGGGCTCGATCAGGATAATATGACAAGGCACACGAGGAATGCCCAGAGTAGGAATATACTGGTTGCATGCCCGGGCTAGTGGTAATGCATAGCCGCAACTACCGCCCACCTCGAACAACACTCTGAAATCACAGATGCACATCAAATCAATCAACCCGAGGGGCTTTAGTAATAAAGGAAGAAGTGTTGCCGATGGAGGTAGCTAACCCCACTTGGTCACGGTATAGCTCTGTTTTAGTCATTTTAATTATGACCCGAAGGTCAAGGATATCCATCATCGTTCTCTTTCTTCAAATCCAGGAATCGCCTCCAAATCCATCCAATACCATTTATGGAACTCCACCGCGTACACAGTTGCTAAAGTGGTTTTCGGTATTGGCAAAGAGTATGACAATATCCGATCCCAGTCTCTTTAACAACCAATCGTTTACATTTTTCACACCGGTCAGTTCTTTTACATTTCAAAGAGGTTCATACTTCATATCAAAATATCATAGTTTCAAAATCATTCAATATTCAAGATAGAATATTATTCATACTAAAATCTCCATTTAAACCAATTAAAATTTTGAAACAATTCCAACTTTAATAATTTGAATATTAAAATTATTAACAGTATATTTAAAATAGTTTAGATATAAATTGAAATAGTTTGAAAATAAATAGTTTGTAATTTAAAATAGAATTTATCAAATTTATTAAAATATATAGTTAAAACATTAAGTAATTTATAATATAAATAGTTAATTTTAAAATGATTTATTTAAAATAATTTATAAAATAAAATAGTAATAAAGTAACATAGCTTATAAAGAATAATAATAATTATTAAAATAGTTTATAAAAAGATTTGAAATACTATAGTTGGAATTAGAATCATTTCTCTAACATTTTCAACTAAACTTGAAGTCAAATTTCAACTTCAATTCAATCAACTCAATTTTCAATAATTCCATCGATTAAACTTCCAATTTACATTCATTTCAATTCGATCAAATTAATTCAATTAGTTACATTCCAAATCAGATTCTCATTTTCAATGATATCAATTTATGGCAAATATCGAGTTCACAATTAGTATATAATTCAAATCAATGTTGATTCATAATAAAATTCAAAAGTGGGTGAAACCGTTCAATTTCAATAAATTTGATTTACATTATATTTCACTTTTTATTTAGCTTCAGTTACAATACAAATTTATTTCCCTTTTTTTATATATGTTCAAAATTCAATGTTCAAGTTCAAAGGAAATAAATTATAAAACATCGCTTATATTGTCTTTAAAACAATATTTCAAAATTCATGGTTAAAACAAATTTTATTTAACCGACCGGTGTCCGTATATAATTTTCTATGCTATGGCCAAAGTGGTACTTAAATTTTAATTTTAGTATTTTGGTAAAGGATATATATCATTTCAATCCAAATCAGGGTCATAAGTATTTATCATTTCAACCTACGTTCTTAATTCATTTTAATGATTAATCCCGGGTTTATTCGATGCCCGTAACATCTGGGGTAATGATTTGGATTAATCAGCACAAACAAATGGTTGTATATGAATAAATTTGAATAACAGGTAAATTCACACAATTAACATCAATATGTCAAACATATCAAATTCAAGTCATTCATCACATCAATACATGCAAACAGTCCAATATCATATAAACTTACAATTTTTCAGATGTCAGGTTTTAAACAGCAATTAAATGTCGAATTTTTACTTAACTATAAACTTATATTTAACAGTCAAAATTAACTACATTATCGATGTAAATAAATGTAAATATGCAAATTTAAACTATCAAACATCAATCCATACAATCATACCATGATATAATATCAATTTAACAAATATTAGAATACTTTAGTTACGTGTGAGTGGGTTTAATCACTCACCTTGGCTTTCAACGAGATTGAAATCCAATTTTTATGTAGCGACCCGAACTTTCCCAGTAAGGAAAGCACGGATTACCGTGAGGACAAGTCGAATCGGAACGCAAACAGAAGAACATTTCATTGCTATTACAACAATTTCCATCAAAGTACAAGAATATACAGAGTATGAATAAATATTACACATTTGATAAATATCAGAGATTTAAATACATTACTGCAGCGGAAAAATAATACAACACACAACTGAAAGAAACACATGGATATAGAGCTTTCCGGTATCGTTCCAGCTGTAAACCAGGATCCTGTGAATATAAATCTGCAAAACCAAAACTACTAGCTGCCCATGTGGAAAAAAGGGCACCCAGAGTTTAGGTTAAAACAATAAACTCCAGGTCAGTCATGTGACTGGTGTGAGAACTAAAACAGTTATTAATCTTTATTTTTAAAGTTAGATAAATCAAGGGACCACGCCGTATAACATGGAACGAGTTTCCTCCCAAGAATACTAGTGCATAAAACAAACAGCGCAATGCTAAATAAAGAAAAATGAAGCTATTATAAGACCCAGGTCCCATCACACAATGCAACGCAAGCCAGAGGATAGGGTTTCCCCTTATAATAGCCAAAGAATGCTTGATATGTTCAAAAACAGATTATTTTGATATTACTATAAGTGTATAGTGCCAAAACAATTTCAAATATAAATGTATCAATCCTAGACGGCATAGCATCCTATGCTACTATGTCGCCAATACTAGGCTCTACAAATAAAACCGAAATGTCACGTATTGGAAATTGGATTCCATCATGAGTCGAGGCAAGGGGCAAGCTCCTCTCCGTTCGAGACATTCTAGCAAATGTCTAAGGACCACACACAGCGATCCTTGGAATCGGTTGGGCCGGTCCTCTCTTACTTTTGAGGATTGACAATTCCTGAACACACGTTTCTCGGTCCTATCAGACCTATATCCGAGGCGCCTCGCATTCCAACAACCACATAGGTAAAAAGTATATAAATGTCAGGACTGGTAGGTCACTGACATCACCCACAGCTAGAAAGAAACGTCGTGTTCTCCCGACGATCCTTATCCCATTTTTGACTCATACCAAGGTGTAAGGCTCGCGAATTAATGCTATACACAAAGCTATGCCACATAGGCCGTGCTTTGATCATCAACCACAAGACTTAGCTTTTTAAAAGAAGCCTTGATCATTTGCCACTTAGGCATGCCACACAGGCAATTCACTCCATGCAATTGATATCCATCAATATATAACCTCTGCGCACATACGTCTCAGAGAAGGGCGTTAAGCAAGAGAATAAATTCTCCGCCACTAAACAGATATATATTTAATAGAAATCAATCACACAGAATAAAATCCAATGTCAGACACACAGTCCATTTACAAGTTCGTTGTGAGTCTTAACGAAGCCGGAGGAACCTTATTCCTCGCATATCCATCGATCTCCAAGTACATCTGGACGATCACCAACTGATTCCCTCCTTTTGGGTGTATAGCCCAATCAAGATCATCAGTAATCATCCAAATGATGTGAAGACCTCCAGTCTACAACCACCGTCTTCATCTTCGACTTATCGTCGAATCGGTTATTCAGAATGGGTATAAACCCGGCCTTCCAGAATAGCCCGCATATATAATAAACAAGTGTTACACAAACCAACATACGCCTCATTCCAATTCAGAATATTCTTTATTCAAATATTCACATTCTTAGGGAAATGTTCCCATTAATTTTATCAAAGATAAGTTCTTCTAAATTTATTCTTTAATCTTCCTATGGATATCATTTCAAACCATGTTAAGGTTTTCCAAACTAGTCGGGATTAGTGAACCACACCGAAGTAATTATTTATTTTATTTCCCAATCCCAACCTATTCATCCCATGGAGCAAAACTGGTAATACTCCATATCTAACACCACGGTGTTATGGGTAAATATTAATTACCATTACACGTTCAAATCTAATTAAAGATTTAACTATCGCTTTGGAGCAAAACTGGTGATACTCCATTCTCGATCACTTTAGTCTAATTAAAGATACATTAAAAATCCACTTAGTTTTAGTCTTCCCACAAATCAATATCCTGTCTTTAACTGGGTTAAAGAACCAATGTCATATAAATCACAGTTCACGATAAACCCAAAATCACTTTCCATTGTTAATCGGGTTAAAGAACAGGTGTTATTCAAAACACCGCTCACGATAAACCCCAAAAACCAATTTAAATTCAATTCCAATTAAATACTAATTAATCGGACAATTTCACTAAATCTTAATTAAAAGATTTATTCTTTTCTAAACTGGGTTCAAGAACAGTGTTATTTAAGACACCATTCACGACGAACCCAAAATCCCATTTGATATTAAATACAAGGCTCTGAATAGAAAATATATCAGCTTATATTCAATATCAAATTCTGAAACCAACAAATATCGTATTGGAAATAACAATATAAATATATCTTTCAAATTTCCACAACCATATCTGTATAATCACGAAATCCAACATCGAAATATTCTGAATATAATTTCGATTCAAATCTATTCCAATTCGTATATTGGAAATTCTGATTATTCTTAAAACCACTTCAAATCCAATTTATTTATTCAAAATATTGGATTATAATTCTAGTTCATAACTAGTTCATTTCGATAACAATATATTTTTATCCTTACAAATGTGGAAGTTTTCATCCCAGTTCTTTCAAAATCATTTATTATGATTTTACACAAATTACTAATAATTTTATTAATTTTATCAAGGCCCGTAAAGTCGATTTCCAATAACGGTCGTCGAACTACAATTACAGCGACCTTTTCGAAATTTTATTTGGACATAATTCCAAATCCAGCTGTTAGATTTCAAATCTCTTATATTCATTGGAAAGCTCTTTTCGATACGAACCCAACGGTTCTGATTTTAGGAGAATCCAACGGTCGGATCTCCCGTAACGTCAATTCGAAGCCAATGGTCGAAATTCGCGAACTATCGCGGTGCGGCGCGTTCTATTCAGGCCATTTAATATATATATATAATATATATATATATATTATATATATTTCATTGATTTCAATTCTAAATGTATTTTATAATTTGTTTAAATTTGTTTAAATTCGTTTTCAAAACAATTTCAACTTCATATTCAATTTTAAATCAAAATTAAATATTCCATACCATTAATATATAAATGATAATATTTTCAAAATATTAGATTTTGAAATCACTTCCTTTTCTATATTCATTATAAAAACGAATATAATCGATATAAATATTGTTCGCGTCAAAATGGCGCAAATCTAATCAACACGGCTTTATATATTTCAATAACTTCGTTATACTATTCAACAAATGAATATCTTCTTCAACACATGAATATATATTTCTTTCAAAACATGAATATTCTCAACACATGAGTATCGTCAACACATGACTATTTTTGTTATTTAATATATTTTATAAAATTATGATTTCTATCGTTTAATTCTTAATCAGACTCTAACCGTAAATTAGTAAGAGAACGATTCCCTAAATATTAATCTCGAAGGCCGAAACCAACATCAGATCAATACCCAAGAAACCACTCATCTTAGCTCGTTTCCAGTTAGTTTCTAATTTTATATATGATAAAGATGTGAATTTTATTGTTAAAATATTTCGTTCAACACATGATAAGTTTCAACACATGAATATTCTCAACACACGTGTCTTCTTTTATTCAACACATGAATATCTATTCTATTCAACACATGAATATATATATTTTATAATATTCTTTATTTTCCAAATTGGAATGAGGCCCAATCAATTACCATATAATGTTAATTATATGGATTCCATACAACACATGTATATAATAGCAATGATAAATAATCAACCATCATCCAAAGTGCACCACACAACTGCATAAGCATTAAATATAAATAATTAACGCTTACACAGTTTGTCAACCAACCGCGATATACAATTAAATAATTGGGATTAGTTTACGCCAAATATCATCCCAACACCCGTGTGGGGTTTCAAATCAACAAACAATAAAAATTATTTGTGTAGTTGGGTGATGTGTAAAATTTATCGTCCCAATCAATATCAATCAAATCAGTATACATAAACAAATCGTTTAATTTGTAAATGAATATTTATTTATTCACATTCACGTTAAATTTATATTTTTAACGATAAATAATTTATTTCAACACATGAATATATTTCTATTCATTCCACATCACAATAAATTTTCACAACACATCAATCAAACAAACAAGTCATCCATGGTCTGTGGACGGTAGGTGTCGGGTGCTGCTAAGCACCGTCTGCATCCTAGTATATAATTTTAACTAGAAAACAAGAATTAAAGTGAGAAGTTCTCACCATTGGGTTCCACTCCGCCAGTTTTACTTCTGGACTTCTGAACCATTTGGATTTGTTTGAAATTCCAATGTAGTCCTAACCACGTTGTTCATAATAAAAATTATATTTTTATTGCTTCATTCCAATAAATAAAAATCACATTTCATTAACGATTCATATATTTCTACAGAGCTCCTTCCTATATAAAAATTATATTTCTATATATCTACTTCTAATATAAAGATCGAATTTTTATTTCAACACTACAAAAATCACATTTTTATTTCAACATATATATAATAAAAATCAGATTTTTATTTCGCTACATATATAAAAATTATATTTTTATATTCTCTATTATATAAAAATTCTATTTTCAATCTGCTACTCGTATAAAAATCGAATTTTTATTTCGCTACAACATATATAAAAATTGTATTTTTATTCTTCCTATGATATAAAAATTATATTTTTATTCTTCCTATGATATAAAAATTATATTTTTATTCTTCCTATGATATAAAAATTATATTTTTATTATTCCAATGATATAAAAATTATGTTTTTATTCTTCCTATGATATAAAAATTATATTTTTGATTCACTACTTATATAAAAATCATATTTTTATAATATAAAAATCATATTTTCCTTCCATGAAAAATCTAATCTTTTCTTACATCAAAAATCAAATCTTTTCTATTGAGTAAAAATCCAAACTTTCCTTATATGATGTCATATATAATTTACCATTTACAGTAAATCAAAATAAATGAGTAAAAACTCACCTTTTTACTGTAAAAATCGGATCTCAGTTGCCGGAGCTCGCGGTGGGGGAAGCGGAATCCGGCCAGAGGCGGCATCGGCGTCAGGGAAGGCACGCCAGGTCGGAGGCGGGCCTATAGTGGCCGAGGCGGAGGGTTTAGGGTCTGGAAGCTTTTGGGATTCGCGGTTTTCTCTGAATTGGAATTGGTCATCGGCGGTTTTCGAGTAGAGGAGGGGTTGTGTAGGGGGACGGCGGTAGTGGGACGCAGGACGGAGCGGTGGGCATCGTCGACGACGGTGGCATGGGATGGGGCATCGTGGTTTTCTACGTGTTCTTTTTTTTATTTCTTGCGGCTGAATGAAAAGGGGGAAGGGAGAGGTGAGGTGTTATTTATAAATATATATATTTTATTATTTGAAAATTCCAAAATGCAACTTTTTATTTCGGACTCGAAATCGAACCCACCGACTGTTGTCCCCAGCTAATTACCCCCATTGCGAACACAATGGGATATGTATCGTAAGCCAATTCGATAGTTTCGATCAGTTTCCGTCCAAATTAAAATATAAATCTATATATTGAATTTGAACGCGCATTTCAATTTACCGGGGTCACATACGGACTCTAGAAATTCCCAAAAAATATTTTCTAGATTCGTATTGACGATTCGTTCCTAAAAAACTAATTTCATCAAATTCTGAGACCGTTTGAAAAATGGCCATTTTCTGGTCGATCGAAATTGACTGAAATCGCCAAAACACGTTTTCTTTTGCCACGCTCACATATTGATTTCAAAAATTACGAATTTTGGAATCTAGCAATAACTTGACATCCCAGATCCATCAAAAGTGGTTTCGTCGAAAACTAAGGTCGCTTGCAAAATTTCCATTTTTAAGGGCCAAAATTTCATAGCGACTATTCTGAAATTTCAACTAGGCCTAACTTTTTATCCCCGCTATGAAATTTCAATTTTTAGGATTCATTGGAAAGATATTTTCAAATAGATTCTAATATTTTTGGTTTCGCCAAAATATGGTTTATTTTGAATCCTGTACATTCATTTGAAATTTGAAATCGAATTTTCGAACTACCGCGCCATTTTCAATTCCTTTTATATAAAAAAATTATATTCTAACGTCGATCTACATGAATATATACGTTCTAATTCTATTCAAAATAAATTTCTCATCGTTATTATTTAAAATAATTCATTTTAAATATTCAAAATTCATTAAAATTGCCAGTATAAAAATTTTAAATTGGCTTAGAATTTCTGGATTGTTACAATCTCCCCCACTTAAAACTTTTCGTCCTCGAAAAGGAACGAAGCTGAAAGTTGTTTAACAAACCAACTCAACTTTCATTATTTTCATTACGGCTTAAGTTCTTCAACTTTTCAACTTCTAAGAACTTTTCAAATTCTTCAAAAATTCAGCTAACACCCTAAATTTTTGAAAAATCTCTCCATAACCTCCCCTGCACCGAGAGCTTCGGGATATTTCAAATTTCCTCCCATGGCCCTCACCAATCCAAAAGAAAAAGATAAAGCCAAGCGGCTAGCCAATCGGCTCAATCATCAAAAACCCAAGAAATACAATAAACATGTACCTATTTGTAACACCCCGTGAATTTTATAACGTTAAGCTTCACAAATTAAAGTATAATTAATTCTAAATGAAAGAATTAAGGGAAATGGGTTACACCATTACGTTCGTCTCGGAATTCTGCTTGAGATAGAGTCCGAGTTTGCGTGAATCAGACTCCGTATGAAGGAGTTATGGCCTTCGGAAGTTTCAGAATAAAATTTTAATTCAAACAGCTCAGTTTAAAATTCAAAATTCGAATTACAGGTTCAAACTGGGCTGGGCGAGAATATTCCCGCCCAGAGACCAGGTCGACCATAGGGTCGACCATGGTGTCGACCTGGCCACCCCAGGTCGACCATAGTGTCGACCTGCCTGGTCGACCTGGCTAGCTAGGTCTGGCTCTGGCTCGAATTTCTGTCGCCCTCTCTGTCACTAGGGCTGACGTGTCACCTCTTGATTGGCTCTTTAAACTTTGTATGGTCTAGATTCCTCCTGTCTTCATCTGACGGCTCAAAACAATTTAAAAATCTACAAATACACCCTAAGTCTCAACTGAAAATTCACACAAAAAATAAGAAAGGAGTCGTCATGCTGCCAGGGAGGAATTGAACATAGCCATCAGGAGAGAAAAGCCTAAGAGACGAATCAAATTAAGAAGAAGATAAAAGTTAAATCAAATTAATCGACGCAACGTTAGTCTACCCAAAGGAGCGCATCTTAGTTTCAGAATCCAGAATCCACAATTCAAGATTCTGCATTCGTTGTAAGTATAGTGACCTTTCAGAATATGAATAAAAACTGTGATGTGATTCGATGTAAATGAAAATAGAATTGTGTTATTGTATAAATTTTGTGTATTGTAATGGTTCTATCATGACTTGTGTATTGATGTTTGTGGCATAAATTGATTGGTGCAAGCCTATTGAATAATTTTATATGAAACAATGGCACTTGCAAGTTTGTGGCAAAAACTAGAATTTGATCCCTTTATGTTTATGCCTATGGCATGGATTATATACATTCACTAAGTCTAAATTAAGGCTTATGCAAACATGTTCTAGATTTGAAACCTTTAATGCCTACATGACCCAAAACCTATGATATCATTTTCATGTTTATTTGCAAGTATAATTGGATCTATGTTAAGTATCATTTGGATTTCATAAACTATGCAAGTTCATGTTTATTTGCAAGTATAATTGGATCCATATTAAGTATCGTTTGGGTTTCATAAACTATGCAAGTTCATGTTGAAATAGGCTATGTGATTAGATGTTATAATTGAACATTATGGTGAATATACAACATGCTAGTTTTGTGGTTGACATTATGCCAAGTTCAACATGTTTAAACACAAGTTTGTATTAGCCTAAACTATGCCATTTCATATGTCACCTACTTAGTTATACTTTGATTTTAATGCAAGTTCACATGACCCATCATTTATGTTAGTATCGCTAAATTGCAAGTTCATGCGCCACACACCCTTATATGTTGTAAAATATTACATGTTCTTGATTTCCCCTTTTCTTGCACTTATAAAGTTGGGCTGAATTGTGTCAAGCCCAACATTTGTTATAACATTGCGAACGTATAAACGGGGGTAATAACGTTGGGTGTAAAACATGAAAATATATATTGGCATGTTTGGCGCATGCCAATGACAATGACATTTTAGCGGTATGAATTGATATACCCAAGAATAAAAGATATGACATTTACATATATAATTGAGATGTAATAAAATATGTAAATTTAGATAACACGATATGCTTAACCCGAGGTTGGATTGAGTTGTGATGTAAACCTGCCCGGACCCGCCCGACTATCCAGTAGTCACAACAATACCTATCCAATGTGGGTGGTTAAGCATTGAGCCCAATAATGACCCGAGGTTAGACTGAGCTACGGTGTAAACCTGCCCGGAACCAACCGGCATATCCAGTAACCGTTGCAATACCTATCTAATGTGAGTGGTCAGGTGCTCCTAAGAGGCTAAGGACAGATGGTAGGGTTAAGTCAACTATAACACTTAACCAAATTCAACATGTTAACAAGAATTGATGGGTAGGGTTTGGTAAACACAGACACTTAACCACTTAACATGTTTGACTAGAAAATCCTGGTAACGAGGGACCCGTTTCTGCAGTAATCCAAGTTAGGTATCAACGGTACCCTGAAACTAGGCAGGGTGGGGCACGATTACTGGGCTGATTGTAAGCGGTCAAACGACGGCGGTGGGTGTGCAGTGTAGGTCTAACGGGGTGCGGGCGTGCACACACTCCGGAGCAGACAACCGGGGCACTGGGGACACCAGTAGTATAACCTATGCTTTCTAGAATTTGTGTCGGGGCCGCCACCATGGGTCTTGATACACCCCATAGTGGGACCAGCATAGGTATCTACAATTCTTGGAGGCGTATGACACATATTAATGTGAGTAGGAACCGATCTTTAGAAAAATGGGGATCACTTCACCCTCAGCGTGGGGTGCCAGTTAGAATAAACTCAAGTAGATGCAGAGATATAGTATGGGTGCGATAGTACATTCGACACTTCCTTAGCATGTGACACTTTCCTATTTTCAGTATATATCTATCATGCCCTTTTCTTATTCACATACTGAAGGGTTACTAGATTTACTCAGGCTTTATGTCTGACTCTATTTTCTTTTCGTCTTCTTTTCTTTCGTTTCCCCCCAGGTTCACAGGGAGGGAACAACTCAGCTCAGTCAGGCTCTTTACAAGCTCCAAGACCGTAGATGTATGATTTGGATCTCTTTTGCTCGAATTATGGCTTTGGATATCACTATGGGGATTTTTTCAATTTAATTATGTTTTATGCTTCTTTAATGATCAAGACAGTTATGAGGTTGTAATGTTGGAAGTATTTTGAGACAATAATGGAATGTTTTTTTTGAACACGTATTGATGAAATAAAAGTCTGTTTGGTTATCTGCTATTTAAAATATGTGTATTTAAATCTGTCTTGAGTTTATCTGTGGCTTTTACATATAAACCTCCACCAAAGTTAAGGCATTCCCTTTGTGAGTGACCTTAATGGAGGTGGGGTGTTTCACTTGGTATCAGAGCATAGGTTTACCAGATAAGATAAAAGTTATTGAAATTGTTTTCAAAAAGAAAGTTTAAAGAAGCATTTTTCAAGAAAAAGTGTTATATTTATAAAAAAAAGACAAAATCCCCTAAAGCCATGTGCCCTATCTATCTCTCTCTATCCTTCGTTTTGAATTTTTCCTTTCTGTTTCAGCATGTCTGGAGACCTTAACCTTCCGGAAGGAGTGCCGATTCCCGGCTGGTTTAGGAGGTACCTAGAAGCAAGGGCCAATGGCGAGGGCCCAGCAGACATCCCTCCTCCAATGGCCGCGGTTTCTCTTCCTCCTCCACCTCCTCGTGGAAATGCCTTCGCAAAAACATGTAGAGACTTCAAGGCTATGGGTGGAAAAGACTTTTATGGGACAGAATCATTTGTAGGAGCAAGAAACTGGTTAAAGGAGACTGAGGATCTGTTTGTCATCTTCGAAGTTGATGACAGGAAAAAGATACAACTAGCAGTATGGTTACTTAAAGATGAAGCTTTTATTGGTGGGAAATTACCAATGCTCAGAGGGCGGTGGAAACATGGGAAGACTTCAAGACAAGGTTTGAGATGAAATTCCTCTCCCAAGCTGAAAGAAGCATGAAAATGGAGAAGTTTCTAACTCTGAAACAGGGAAGTATGACAATCAGGGAGTATGTTAATCAGTTTAATCAGCTGGCCAGATTTGGGCTAGACTTAGTAGACACCCAACACAAGAAGGCACTTCGCTTCGTCAAGGGTTTGAATGAGCCTCTACGCAGCCTTGCCATGACCCTTGTATCCACGGGAGCGACTTATGAAAGCTTGGTGGACATGGCGTTGCTACACGAGGAAGACCACGACAAGAAAGAAACTAAGGGGGAAGAGAAGAAAGAGGGTCTACAAACAAAGAAAACAGACTTCAAGAAAGGAGGGAAGAACAATAAGCCCCGTGAGAAGAGAAGGTGCAATTTCTGTGGCATTGTGGGCCATATATCAAAAGACTGCCGAAAAAGAAAGGCGAAGATGGGTGGTTGCTTCCATTGTGGAGAGACTGGGCACCAAGCTAAGGACTGCCCAAAGAAGAAAGGGCAGGGACAAAAAGCCGGATCCACTTCAGAGGGTCAGGTTCATGCACTAGTGGCACCTCAGCAGGAACGAGGTAATAATATTTCTGTTGAAAGTGTAGTCTATCTTTATGATCATCCAGTTCATACACTTTTTGACTCTGGCGCATCACACTCTTTCATTTCATCTGCCTTAGTAGAATCTCTGCATCTAGACACTAGTATGGTAGAAGATCCCTTAGTAGTTTCAAATCCAATTGGGGGCTCCGCTTACTTGTCAATGGTTTGTTTGGGTTTGAAAATCTCTATTCTCAACATTGAGTTTAGTTGTAATGCCTTTGTCTTGGGCTTCTCGGGATATGGTTTGATCTTAGGCATGGACTGGTTATCCAGTAATAGTGCCATTCTTGATTGTGAGAAAAGAGTAGTTAGACTCTTGACTCGGCTTGGTAACACTCTAGAAATTTCTTGTAATCCCTTGAATGCTGTTATGCTTAGTTATCTAGAGTCGCTTGATGCTTCTGATGAGAATTTGCAATCAGTTAGAGTAGTCCGGGAATATCCGGATGTCTTTGAGTAGGTGAAAGGCTTACCTCCGAGGCGGGAAATAGACTTCCGCATATATCTTGTAGATAACGCAAAGCCTGTAGCTTTACCTATCAGACACATGGCTCAAAGGGAGAGAAAGGAGCTCAGTAAGCAGGTTAAAGAACTTCTTGAAAAGGGGTTCATTAGACAGAGCATTTCGGAATGGGGTGCTCCAGTGGTGTTCGCAACCAAAGCGGACGGTTCGCTTCGCCTTTGCGTCGACTTTAGAGAGTTAAACAAATTGACCAAGAAAAATAGGCACCCTCTTCCCCGAATCGATGATTTGTTTGATTAGCTTGTTGGTGCGACGGTCTTCTCCCAACTTGATCTGGCAACCGGGTTCCATCAACTAAGAGTAGCTGAAGATAGTATTGATAAAATGGCATTTAGAACCCCAGACGGTTTCTTCGAGTGGCTTGTCATGCCTTTCGGTTTGACAAACACACCCGCTTATTTCGTAGACCTAATGAGCAGGGTGTTCAGAGAATTCCTCAACAAATTTTTGGTTGTCTTCGTAGATGATATCTTAATCTTCTCAAAGAGTGAGGAAGAACATGCTCAGCATCTGAAAGAAATCATGGATACTCTCCGGGCACATCAGCTAAAAGCCAAATTCTCCAAGTGTCACTTCTGGAGAAAAGAAGATTTCTGGGGCATATAGTGTCCAAAGAGGGGTTGGCTGTGCACCCCGCGAAAGTGGTGGCAGTGCAAGATTGGAAGACACCAAGAAATGCAATCGAAGTTCGAAGCTTTCTTGGGCTAGCCGGTTTTTACCGAAAGTTTATTAAGGATTTCGCGAAAATCTCAGCTCCACTCACAAGGCTAACAAAGAAGAATCTGGCATTCACTTGGGATTTGGACTGCGAGTTTGCTTTCCAACGATTAAAAAGGGCTCTTACAACAGCCCCAGTTCTGACCTTTCCAGATGGAAGCAAAATGTTCACAGTATACACGGATGCATGTGGAACGGGACTAGGCGTTGTTCTAATGCAAGAAGGAAAGGTAATAGCTTATGGCGGAAGACAATTGAAAGTTCATGAAAAGAACTAACCAACCCACGATCTTGAGTTAGCCGCCATCGTCTTTGCGCTTAAGTCTTGGCGCCATTATCTCCTAGGTGAGAAGTTTGAATTATACACTGACCATAAATCATTGAAATATCTCTTCTCACAAAAGGATCTTAACTTGAGGCAGCAAAGGTGGATGGAGTTTCTTGCCTCGTATGACTTTGAAATTTCCTATACTCCCGGCAAAGGCAACGTAGTAGCAGACGCGTTCAGCCGAAAGAAACTGACCTTAAGCCCACTCTTCGTAGAGAGGCAAAGCTTGGAGTATATAGCCAGTTTCAACTTTAGGCCCTCCTCGGATTTTGTAACGGGTTTGTTAGCATCTCTCGAAGTACGCCCTACTCTCTTGGACTCAATAGGGACTGCACAACGTGAAGACTCTCAGCTTGTTGATGTGATTGATAAACTTATTAGGGGTGAGACTTCTAGTCACCTCAGTAGGTACGCCATCGATGATAAGGGTTGGTTGAGGCGAGATGGAAGATTATGCATCCCACAAGCAAGGGAGTTGACAAAGAAGGTTCTCGAGGAAGCGCATCATTCCAAGATGACTATACACCCTGGCGGTGATAAGATGTACAAGGATATAAAAAGGACTTTCTTTTGGAGCGGCATGAAACAAGATGTGGCAGATTTCGTTTCTAAGTGCATGACCTGCCAACGGGTCAAGGCGGAACAGAAGAAACCTGGAGGACTACTTCACCCTTTAGAGGTTCCACAGTGGAAGTAGGATAGCATTTCAATGGATTTCATTGATGGACTGCTTAAGTCGAGAAGAGGCAACACTAGCATTTGGGTAATAGTGGATAGGCTTACTAAGAGCGCTCACTTCATACCTATCAAGAGTAGAAGGACTGCCTCATCTCTAGCTTCTCTTTATCTCAAGGAAATAGTTCGACTTCATGGGATACCCTCCAGCATTGTTAGTGACCGAGACCCTATCTTCACAAGTGAGTTTTGGCGGAGTCTGCAAGAAGCTGTAGGCACACAGTTATGTTTGAGCACGACCTATCACCCCCAAACCGATGGCCAGACGGAAAGGGTGAATAGAGTTTTAGAGGATCTTTTAAGACTTTGTGTTCTTGATTTTGGAGGGATTTGGGAGGATCTCCTTCCTTTAGTGGAATTTTGCTACAACAACAGCTACTAAGCTACCATCGGTATGGCACCCTTCGAAGCCATGTATGGAAGACTGTGCAAATCACCAACTTGTTGGTGGGAGTCTGCGGATAGGCTTATACTTGGGCCAGACATGATTCGAGAGACTTCGGAGAAAGTGGACTTGATACGTAGAAGGATGAAGACTACCCAAGACAGACAGAAATCCTACGCCGACAAAAGAAGGACCGACCTTGAGTTTGAGGTTGGGGACAGGGTTTTCCTTAAGGTATCTCCTTTAAGGAACGTCGTTCGCTTTGGATCCGCAGGAAAGCTAGCACCAAGATTTGTAGGACCGTTTCCTATCATCGAGAAGGTTGGGAAGATGGCCTATAGATTAGAGCTACCCGAGATACTGGCTGGAGTTCACAACGTCTTTCATGTTTCTCACCTCCGGAAGTGTTTACATGAGTCTGCGGAAGTGGTGGAACCTAGCATTCTAGAATAAGCCGAAGTGGAACGTGAAGCAACTTTGAGGAAAATTCCAACCCACATCTTAGGAACTGAAGTGAAAAAGCTACGCTACCGAGAAGTCAAACTCGTTAAAGTCCAGTGGAGCGACGCCGAGGAAGACGCGACTTGGGAAACTAAGGACAGAATACGCGCTGCCTACCCTCTTCTTTTTGAGGGTACATCTTTGATCTCTCTCTTTTTCCTTAAGTTATGCCTTATCTATCTTTTTAGGTATATCTCCTCGGTACTTTTCTTAACTCCTTAGGTAGAAAACAAATGGATGCAAACATGTATTTGAAAACATGTTATGGATGATGGCTGCAAATGGTTGCCAGTGGTTGCTCGTGGATGCATATACACACACACCCTAGGTTATAGATCAGCTCAGTCACTTCATATTGCATATGCATATATATGTATTCTCATTTGTATAAAGTTGAAACTTGATATGCTGTCATATGGTCGTCGCATTTGTATGAATAGTTGTGCACTCATGTAGAATTATGAGTAAGAAAAATTTGCATACATAATGGATTCATGACACTTACATGATTCGCATTAAGGAGGTCAACTGAATCAGTAGACCTCCTGATTTTTGCATTAGATAAGGACACGTACACACACTATGCATGTGATCATGAAGCATTAGAAGTCTTTTAAGGACAGTGGATGCCTGTGTTTGTTGGTTGAGTAGATGGACTGTTGGATGGTAGGATATACATTCTTCCTAACTTGAAGATTTCGAGGACGAAATCCTTTTAAGGGGGGAGAATGTAACACCCCGTGAATTTTATAACGTTAAGCTTCACAAATTAAGTATAATTAATTCTAAATGAAAGAATTAAGGGAAATGGGTTACTCCATTGCGTTCGTCTCGCAATTCTGCTTGAGATAGAGTCCGAGTTTGCGTGAATCGGACTCCGTATGAAGGAGTTATGGCCTTCGGAAGTTTCAGAATAAAATTTAAATTCAAACAGCTCAGTTTAAAATTCAAAATTCGAATTACAGGTTCAAATTGGGCTGGGCGGGAAAATTCCCTCCCAGAGACCAGGTCGACCATAGGGTCGACCATGGTGTCGACCTGGCCTCCCCAGGTCGACCACAGTGTCGACCTGGCCACCCCAGGTCGACCATAGTGTCGACCTGGGTGTCGACCTGCCTGGTCGACCTGGCAGGCTAGGTCTGGCTCTGGCTCGAATTTCTGTGGCCCTCTGTGTCACTAGGGCTGACGTGTCACCTCTTGATTGGCTCTTTAAACTTTGTATGGTCTAGATTCCTCCTGTCTTCATCTGACGGCTCAAAACAATTTAAAAATCTATAAATACACCCTAAGTCTCAACTGAAAATTCACACAAAAATATAAGAAAGGAGTCGTCATGCTGCCAGGGAGGAATTGAACATAGCCGTCAAGAGAGAAAATCCTAAGAGACGAATCAAATTAAGAAGAAGATAAAAGTTAAATCAAATTAATCGACGCAACGTTAGTCTACCCAAAGTAGCGCATCTCAGTTTCAGAATTCAGAATCCACAATTCAAGATTCTGCATTCGTTGTAAGTATAGTGACCTTTCAGAATATGAATAAAAACTGTGATGTGATTCGATGTAAATGAAAATAGAATTGTGTTATTGTATAAATTCTGTGTATAGTAATGGTTCTATCATGACTTGTGTACTGATGTTTGTGGCATAAATTGATTGGTGCAAGCCTATTGAATAATTGTATATGAAAACAATGGCACTTGCAGAGATATAGTATGGGTGCGAGTTAGAATAAGCTCAAGTAGATGCAGAGATATAGTATGGGTGCGATAGTACATTCGACACTTCCTTAGCTTGTGACACTTTCCTATTTTCATTATATATCTATCATGCCCTTTTCTTATTCACATACTGAAGGGTTACTAGATTTACTCAGGATTTATGTCTGACTCTGTTTTCTTTTCATCTTCTTTTCTTTCGTTTCCCCCCAGGTCCACAGGGAGGGAACAGCTCAGCTCAGTCAGGCTCTTTACAAGCTCCAAGACCATAGATGTATGATTTGGATCTCTTTTGCTCGGATTATGGCTTTGGATATCACTATGGGGATTTTTGTCACTTTAATTATGTTTTATGCTTCTTTAATGATCAAGACAATTATGAGGTTGTAATGTTGGAAGTATTTTGAGACAATTATGGAATGTTTTGTTTTGAACACGTATTGATGAAATAAAAGTCTGTTTGGTTATCCGCTGTTTAAAATGTGTATTTATATCTGTCTTGAGTTTATCTGTGGCTTTTACTTATAAACCTCCACCAAAGTTAAGGCATTCCCTTTGTGAGTGACCTTAATGGAGGTGGGGTGTTTCACTATTTGTTGGGCAAACAATTTTATTCCTCTGCTCTAGCCTCCTCGCTATGACCTGATCAATGGATATACATGCATATGCATGCAATAATCAATTTTCAATATAGTTTAATATTCGGTTCAGTTTGGGATAATGGTTCAAAATTTCAATTAATCAAACCAACAATCAAACAATACAACCAGCAATCAATTAGTAAATTAATGTTTATAAATAAAATCATGTTTTTGATGCCAAATCACAGCAATAATCCTATCTAGCTTTGGTTCTCACACCAGTCTGATGGAAATATATATATATATATCCCTCTTTTCAAAACTCAAACACAAATGCTGATGATGTCCAGACTATCATCAGGATCGCCTCCGGGCGACTAGAGTGTGATTCTATATCTATCCAGTATATTAAAACTTCAAATATACGTTCATGATTCGTATATGAAAAATCTTTATATACTCAATTGTTCAAATTCAATACAAATAAAATATTCAAATACGTACCATTAGATATAAATTTTCAAAACAAAGTTTGTTTCCAATTTTATTTTAAAAATATACTCTTCACATTCGTTCTAGGATACTACTGATCCTATCTCTAACGAGTTATTCTCATTGGAAATTACTATTCCAATCTCTGATGAATTCTTTCGTTTGGTTCTAATGTGTCTTGTTCTCGAGCTCTGTAAACCAAAACTCTGATACTAACTGTAACGACCCGAACTTCCCCGGTAAGGAAAGCACGGATTACCGTGAGGACAAGACGAATCGAAACGCAAACAGAAGAACATTTCATTGCTATTATAACAATTTCCATCAGAGTACAAGAATATACAGTGTATGAATAAATATTACACATTTGATAAATATCAGAGATTTAAATACATTACTGTAGCGGAAAAATAATACAACACACAGCTGAAAGAAACACATGGATACAGAGCTCTCCGAGTATCGTTCCAACTGTAAACCAGGATCCTGTGAATATAAATTTGCAAAACCAAAACAACTAGCTGCCCGTGTGGAAAATAGGGCACCAGAGTTTAGGTTAAAACAATAAACTCCAGGTCAGTCATGTAACTGGTGTGAGAACTAAAACAGTTATTAATCTTTATTTTTAAAGTTAGGTAAATCAAGGGACCAAGCCGTATAACAGGAACGGGTTTCCTCCCAAGAATACCAGTGCGTAAAACAAAGAGGGCAATGCTAAATAAAGAAAAATGAAGCTATTATAAGACCCAGGTCCCATCACACAATGCAACGCAAGCCGGAGGATAGGGTTTTCCCTTATAATAGCCAAAGAATGCTCGATACGTTTAAAAACAGATTATTTTGATATTACTATAAGTGTATAGTGTCAAAAAAAATTCAAATATAAATGTATCAATCCTAAACGGCATAGCATCCCATGCTACTATGTCTCCAATACTAGGCTCTACAAATAAAACCGAAATGTCACGTATTGGAAATTGGATTCCATCATGAGTCGAGGCAAGGTCTAAGCTCCTCTTCGTTCGAGACGCTCTAGCAAATGTCTTAGGACCACACACAGCGATTCTTGGAATTGGTTGGGCCGGTACTCTCTTACTTTTGAGGATTGGCAATTCCTAAACACACGTTTCCCGGTCCTATCAGAACTATATCCGAGGCGCCTTGTGTTCCAACAAACACACATGTAAAAAGTATATAAATGCCAGGGCTGGTAAGTTACTGACATCACCCATAGCTAGAAAGAAACATCGTGTTCTCCCAGCGGTCCTTATCCCATTTTTGACTCATACCGAGGTGTAAGGCTCGCGAATTAACGCTTTACACAAAGCTATGCCACATAGGCCATGCTTTGATCATCTACCACAAGACTTTTCTTTTCAACATAAGACTTGATCATTTGCCACTTAGGCATGCCACACAGGGAATTCACTCCATGCAATTGATATCAATCAATATATAACCTCTGAGCTCATACTTCTCAGAGAAGGGCGTTAAACAAGAGAATAAATTCTCCGTCGCCAAACAGATATATATTTAATAGAAATCAATCACACAGAATAAAATCCAATGTCAGACACATAGTCCATTTACAAGTTCATTCTGGGTCTGAACATATCCGGAGGAACCTTATTCCTCGCATATCCATCGATCTCCAAGTACGTCTAGACAATCACCAACTGATTCCCTCCTTTTGGGTGTACAGCCCAATCAAGATCATCAGTAATCATCCAAACGATGTGAATACCTCTGGTCTTCAACCACCGTCTTCATCTTCGACTTATCGTCGAATCGGTTATTCAGAATGGGTATAAACCTGGCCTTTCCGAATAGCCCGTGTATATAATAAACAAGTGTTACACAAACACAACATACGCCTCATTCCAATTCAGAATATTCTTTATTCAAATACTCACATACTTAGGGAAAGGTTCCCATTAATTTTATCAAAGATAAATTCTTCTAAATTTATTCTTTAATCTTCCTTTGGATATCATTTCAAACCATGTTAAGGTTTTCCAAACTAGTCGGGTTTAGCAAACCACACCGAAGTAATTATTTATTTTATTTCCCAATCCCAACCTATTCATCCCATGGAGCAAAACTGGTAATACTCCATATCTAACACCACGGTGTTATGGGTAAATATTAATTACCATTACACATTCAAATCTAATTAAAGATTTGACTATCGCTTTGGAGCAAAACTGGTGATACTCCATTCTCGATCACTTTAATCTAATTAAAGATTCATTAAAAATCCACATAGTTTTAATCTTCCCACAAATCAATATCTTGTCTTTAACTGGGTTAAAGAACCAATGTCATCTAAATCACGGTTCATGATAAACCCAAAATCACTTTCCATTGTTAATCGGGTTAAAGAACAGGTGTTATTCAAAACACCGCTCACGGTAAACCCCAAAAACCAATTTAAATTCAATTCCAATTAAATACCAATTAATTGGACAATTTCACTAAATCTTAATTAAAAGATTTATTCTTTTCTAAACTGGGTTCAAGAACAGTGTTATTTAAGACACCATTCACGAAGAACCCAAAATCCCATTTGATATTAAATACAAGGCTCTGAATAGAAAATATATCGGCTTATATTCAATATCAAATTCTCAAACCAACAAATATCGTATTCAAAATAACGATATAAATATATCTTTCAAATTTCCACAACCATATATGTATTGTTATGAAATCCAACATTGAAATATTCCAAAGATAATTTCGATTCAAATCTATTCCAATTCGTATATTGGAAATTCTGATTATTTTTAAAACCACTTCAAATCCAATTTATTTATTCAAAAATATTGGATTATAATTCTAGTTCATAACTAGTTCATTTCAATAAAAATATATTTTATCCTTACAAATGTGGAATTTTTCATACCAGTTCTTTCAAAATCGTTTATTATGATTTTACACAAGTTATTAATATTTTTAATAATTTTATCAAGGCCCGTACAGTCGATTTCCGATAACGGTCGTTGAACTGCACTTACAACGACCTTTTCCAAATTTGATTTGGACATAATTCCAAATCCAACCATTAGATTTCAAATCTCTTATATTCATTAGAAAGCTCTTTTCAATACGAACCCAATGGTTTCGATTTTAGGATAATCCGACGGTCGGATCTCCCGTAATGTCAATTCAAAGTCAATAGTCGAAATTTGCGAACTGCCGCGACGCGGCGCATTCTATTCAGGCCATTTAATATATATATTTTATATATTTCGTCGATTTCAATTCTAAACGTATTTTATAATTTGTTTAAATTCGTTTTCAAAACATTTCAACTTCATATTCAATTTTAAATCAAAATTGAATATTCCATATCATTAATATATAAATGATAATATTTTCAAAATATTAGATTTTGAAATCACTTCTTTTTCTATATTCATTATAAAAACGAATATAATCGATATAAATATCGTTTGCGTCAAAATGGCGCAAATCTAATCAACACGGCTTTATATATTTCAATAACTTCGTTATTCTATTCAACAAATGAATATCTTCTTCAACACATGAATATATATTTCTTTCAACACATGAATATTCTCAATACATGAGTATTGTCAACACATGGCTATTTTTGTTATTTAATATATTTTATAAAATTATGACTTCTATCGTTTAATTCTTAATCAGACTCTAACCGTAAATTAGTAAGAGAACGATTCCCTAAATATTAACCCCGAAGGCCGAAACCAACATAAGATCAATACCCAGGAAACCACTCATCTTAGCTCGTTTCCAGTTAGTTTCTAATTTTATATATGATAAAGATGTGAATTTTTTTGTTAAAATATTTCGTTCAACACATGAATATTCTCAACACATGATTCTTCTTTTATTCAACACATGAATATTTATTCTATTCAACACATGAATATATATATTTTATAATATTCTTTATTTTCCAAATTGGAATAAGGCCCAATCAATTACATATAATGTTAATTATATGGATTCCATACAACACATGTATATAATAGCAATGATAAATAATCAACCACCATCCAAAGTGCACCACACAACTGCATAAGCATTAAATATAAATAATTAACGCTTACATAGTCTGTCAACCAATCGATCGACATACAAAAATTGGGATTAGTGTACGCCAAATATCATCCCAACACCCGTGTGGGATTTCAAATCAACAAACAATGAATATTATTTGTGTAGTTGGGCGATGTGTAAAATTTATCGTCCCAATCAATATCAGTCAAATCAGTGTACATAAACAATTCGTTAATCTGTAAATGAATATTTATTTATTCACATTCACGTTAAATTTATATTTTTAACGATAAATAATTTATTTCAACACATGAATATATTTCTATTCATTCCACATCACAATCAATTTTCACAATACATCAATCAAACAAACAAGTCATCCATGGTCTGTGGACGGCGGGTGTCGGGTGCTGCTAAGCACCGTCTGCATCCTAGTATATAATTTTAACTAGAAAACAAGAATTAAAGTGAGAAGTTCTCTCCATTGGGTTCCACTCCGCCAGTTTTACTTCTGAACTTCTGAACCATTTGGATTTGTTTGAAATTCCAATGTAGTACTCACCACGCTGTTCATAATAAAAATTATATTTTTATTGCTTCATTCCAATAAATAAAAATCACATTTCATTTACGATTCATATATTTCTATAGAGCTCCTTCCTATATAAAAATTATATTTTTATATATCTACTTCTAATATAAAGATCGAATTTTTATTTCAACACTATAAAAATCACATTTTTATTTCAACATATATATAATAAAAATCAGATTTTTATTTCGCTACATATATAAAAATTATATTTTTATATCCTCTATTATATAAAAATTCTATTTTCAATCCGCTACTCGTATAAAAATCGAATTTTTATTTCGCTACAACATATATAAAAATTGTAATTTTATTCTTCCTATGATATAAATATTATATTTTTATTCTTCCTATGATATAAAAATTATATTTTTATTCTTCCTATGATATAAAAATTATATTTTTATTATTCCTATGATATAAAAATTATATTTTTATTATTCCTATGATATAAAAATTATAATTTTGATTCACTACTTATATAAAAATCATATTTTTATAATATAAAAATCATATTTTCCTTCCATGAAAAATCTAATCTTTTCTTACATCAAAAATCAAATCTTTTCTATTGAGTAAAATCCAAACTTTCCTTATACAATGTCATACAAATTTACCATTTACAGTAAATCAAAATAAATGAGTAAAAACTCACCTTTTTACTGTAAAAATCGGATCTCGGTTGCTGGAGCTCGCGGTGGGGCAAGCGGAATCCGGCCAGAGGCGGCGCCGGCATCAAGGAAGGCACGGCAGGTCGGAGGCAGGCCCACAGTGGCCAAGGCGGAGGGTTTAGGGTCTGGAAGCTTTTGGGATTCGCGGTTTTCTCTGAATTAGAATTGGGCATTGGCGGTTTTCGAGTGGAGGAGGGGTTGTGGAGGGGGACGACGGTTGTGGGGCGCAGGCCGGAGCGGTGGGCGTCGTCGACGACGGTGGCGTGGGCTGGGGCATCGCGGTTTTCCGCATCTTTTTTTTATTTCTTTCGACTGAATGAAAAGGGGAAGGGAGAGGTGAGGTGTTATTTATATATATATATATATATATATATTATTTGAAAATTCCAAAAAGCAACTTTTTATTTCGGACTCGAAATCGAACCCACCGACTGTTGTCCCTAGATAATTAACCCCATTCTGAACACAATGGGATATGTGTCATAAGTTGATTCGATCGTTTCGATCAGTTTCTGTCCAAATCAAAATATAAATCTATATATGGAATTTGAACGCGCATTTAAATTTACCTAGGCCACATACGGACTCTAGAAATTCCCGAAAAATATTTTCTAGCTTCGTATTGACGATACGGTCCTAACAAAACTAATTTCGTCAAATTCTGTTACCATTTGATAAATGGCTATTTTCTAGTCGATCGAAATTGACTAAAACCGTCAAAACATGTTTTCTTTTGCCACGCTCACATATTGATTTCAAAAATTACGAATTTTGGAATCTAGCAATAACTTGACATCTTAGATCCAACAAAAGTGGTTTCGTTGAAAACTGAGGTCGCTTGCAAAATTTCCATTTTTAAGGGCCAAAATTCCATAGCGACTATTCTGAAATTTCAACTGGACTTAACTTTTTATCCCCGCTATGAAATTTCAGTTTTTCGGATTCTTTGAAAGATATTTTCAAATAGATTCTAATACTTTTGGTTTCGCCAAAATCCGGTTTATTTTGAATCCTGTACATTCATTTGAAATTTGAAATCGAATTTTCAAACTACCGCGCCATTTTCAGTTCCATTTATAAAGAAATAAAAATAAATATTTATATTCTAACGTCGATCTATATAAATATATACGTTCTAATTCTATTCAAAATAAATATCTCGTTGTTACTATTTAAAATAATTCATTTTAAATATTCAAAATTCATTAAAATTGCCAAAATAAAAATTTTAAATTGGCTTAGAATTCCTGGGTTGTTACATTTTAGCCCAAAATTCAATGGTCTCAGAATAAGTGCCATCGTGAAGAGCACGATGATACGAATCCAACATAATTTATTTCGTCCGATTATGACCTCGTAGCAGAAAGTTATACCCATTTAAACATTTGGAAGCTCAAATTAAAATAAAATAAACAAAACCTCACCAATATAATTTTAACACGTCAGCTTAACTTTCCATGTCATCCCTTCTTCTTCTCCCATTATCTAAAACTACTCACGACGACTCCAGTAATCCATTCTCGAGATTTGCTAATCACAATTTCTGCCTTATTTCTACAAGATTTGAACATCCGTCGATTGTTACGAACTCCTCAATGCATGCTCTCCGCATCCATGTCCTTCACCTATATCTCGAATGAAACATGAAAAATGCATCTGCTGTCTTCTCCATTAGAACACTGTATAGGATGCGAAACTTTCGCGCCCAGAAATCCTCCAAACTATGGCCATCTTCCCCTCTTGTCTCCACGAACTCCACACACACCCCGTTTTGCCTTCGACGCCACCAGCAATCATTGTGTTCGCAAACCCAGCTTCGTCTATGAAAAGTCGATCCCCAGTTCTTATGTCGCACCTAAAACTAAGGCCATGGATGTGGAGATCTCATTGATATGAGATCAACGAACCCATTTGTTTTCGATTTCATGGAGTCATATATTTTATATTATTGTTTGAAGATTGGATCAAAGGCGGCCATTGAAATATCATTTTAAAGATACAACATCATGTTTACAGGGAATTGAGAGAAAAGATAATTTATGGGCAAATTTTTAGTGTTAATTAAATTGTAAAAATAAATAAATTCCAAATATGATTAAAATGGTTCTAGTTATAAATTTTATTTACATAAAACCGCAAAATAAATCATTTGCAGTTACAATAATTTATATGCCTTTTATATTTGTAGTTTCCAATTTGAAGAAATTAATTAACATGCTGAATTTCTCATTTCAAATTTATTAGCATCCCACAATCATGTTTTATTAACTATTATACTTGTTAAAATATTAGAAAGAAATTTTAGATCCAATCAAATTCTCTATTTTCTTAAATTTCCATTTAAATCCATATTAATCGTTTATTTTAGTTTCCAATTTTATTATTAACAAATTCAAAGTAGATTATCTTTCCAATTACAAATCAACAACAAGTTATTTGTCTCCATGAATAAAATAAATGTTAGTTAAAATTCTATATATAATTATCGTCTTAATTAATATCATCTAACATTTAATCACATAAATTTCACACTAATATAAAATAGATAAAGAAATGAAGCATAATGGTTGTTATTCTAAAGTAATTTTAATCATATCCATAAATCTATAGCTTTCAAAAAAAATACTATAATTACTTACCAACTTTAACTTAATCAAAATAAAATAAAATTTAATTAGAAAATCAAATTTTACTAACATTAAATTCCAATTTTTATTATTAACAAAATCCAATTTAGATTTCAGTTTTTTTTAAATTAACTAAAACTGTTTCATTTAAATATCTCAATATTAAGTTTCAGCTTTAAATCTTAACAGTACAAATCAAAACCAAATTTCGTTTACAATTGATGTGAAATATTATTGTCAAAATAAGTCGGGTTTCAATAACAAATCAATTTAATTAAGTTTACACCATTTGATTCCATAATTAATCATTAAATTTAAATTACATATTTATTGACTCAATTTAATACAAATAAATTTCAATTCTCAATAATTAAAAACATACCAAATTATAGCAATATTTACAATCAAAGGAGATTATTGCATTTATAACAAGTTGAGATTCATTATATACCCAAAATGGTTTATATTCTTTATATTCACAAATCTAGATTTTTCAATATATGAATAGAGTTTCAAAATTAGTTTATCCATTTCATATATGGTTACTTCAATAATAGTTCCAAATTCAATATAAATTAATTACTAAACATAAATTATTATTGAATATAATTATTGAAATTCATTGTTAACAAGTCAAATCAAGTTAATATCTTAACAATATACGACATAAATCATTATTTTTTAATAATTAAAACAATTGTTAAAAGAAATCACATTAAATTTAATAATTCAAATCATCGCAAATCTCGGGATGTTACACTCTCCCCCACTTAAAACTTTTCGTCCTCGAAAAGGCGTAGTATGAAGGTTGTCAATTTATATATATGTTTTGCCATATAATTTTTTCAACTTGATTTTACTAATATTTTAGTTTCAAATTAGGAGTTTCCGTACCGCGATTTTTCTGAAAATTTGAATTACACATATCTTAAAATCTACAAGTCGAAATCTAATTTTTTTTTCTCTTTCATTAGAAAACTAATTCAAACATATCCCAAGGATTCTTGTTTTAAAGAATTCCGATTTTATTTGGATCCTATACATTTATTTAAACTTCAATTCAGAAAATTACGAACTGCAGCTTCGCGACGAGCTCGTTTTTAATTAAATTAAATTTATTCATTCAACCTTCGTTAAGTTTATAAATTATAAGCCTATTGACTTATATTTTCGCAAAACCAAACATTAATATCAATATATTTGGTTTATTACTAAATAATTCTCTTAATCAATTTTTCATTGATTCGGTTAATTCATATTATTAACCATAACATAACTAAGTGTACATCGTTTATTACATAACTTAAGTTTTATTTATTTTTAACCAATTAAAGTTTCAACTTCATTATCCATTCTTATACTTGTGCATTTTTTTTATTGTTTATTTTTATTACATTTAACTTTTTAATTAATTAGCAAGTTATTCATGCTACAGAACATAATTAATTATTACACAAATTTCAATGGTTACCATTTGTTTCATTCTATTATCCAATTCTTAAGAATTTTATTTTAATTATAACTCTCTTAATATTTGGAAGTTCCAATTCATTACTTATTCAAGATTTCAAGAATTAAATTTCAGGCTTTTTTTTCAATTTTTTTTAATTTAATATATCATTTACATAAAACCATACTATAAAAAGGGATTTAAATAAAGTTCAATTTCATAAAACAAAATACAAAATATTAAATGTCTCCCTACTTAGACTCTTGAAATTAAACATCGATGATGCGTGCACTCATCACCGAAATCATTTTCAAAGAAAAGAGGGTATACACTTATTATTATTATTATTATTATTATTTTTCCAATAATTCATTTAAAACAATTTCTATATGAAACACTTATAAAACATAAATTTATTATTTCAAACCATTTGCAAATCAATATTACAAAATCACCCGAAATCAAATTCTCAAATTCATATTTTAGTTCTTATTTCATTATCAATGAATTTTCAATATTTGATTTTTCTTTAACCAATCAACAACCAATGGTTTAACTATTAACTAATCGAATGATAAATGATGAAAATTTAATATTATCATAAAAATTCATATATTTTCAAATAATTATATATAAATATACAATATAGTTCAAAACAATATTATGTCGATAAGCTCTGTTCGAGTGTTTGGAAATCCCTATCGATTCCTTGGGGCCTAAGTACTGACCAGAATTCAAAAATACCCCACAGAACAAATCAACACAATACAAAATCATTTTTATATCAAAATACAAGTATGCTCTCTCATATACAATCAAACTCATTCTAGAGCATTACTGCTCCATCTCTAATGAGTTAATCCCAAATAGAGCCAATGTTATTGCTAAACCAAAGCTCTGATACCAAATGTAACATCCGCGTTTTTCGACCATTCAAATCGACAATGATCCTTAATGTCGACATAAACAGATCAGAAATACAGATAGTTATTGGGATTAAAATAAGAAAAAGAAGAAGGAAACAAATACAGAATCTCGCAGCGGAAGGACAAAATATAATAATTAAATAACAGTTCATGAAGCTGTTAAAACATACATTTGATTATATTTACATAATTTATCAGAGTAAATTAACATACAACATACCAATATATGCAGCGGAATAATAATTTTAATACATCTGTTGAGCTCCATCTTCATCTTCATAATGGAATCTTCAAAGCAAGGGAATCTTTGATAACTGTAACTCGGTCTGACCCGAGCGTATTGCAAAAAAAAAAGAAACACAACAAACATCCGGATCAGAACTAAATCATTCTCATATTAGTTAAATCAAATTTCATGTAATAATATGAATGCAATAACTTAAGAGATATTACGGGAATTCCCATCTCCTAAGGGTCCGTCAACTAATACCATATAATATAATGCGCTATTATAATAGTGTCTACGGTTAAATATAACATATTGAAATAGTGTAAGCGGGATTACATTTTTACCCTTACACCGTTTATAATACCATAGTCTATACAGATACCGTAAAGTCCACAGTACGTAATGGCTATCAGAGGGCACTCCATAGGCACGGTACAAATCAAAATCGTAGGAGGCTCGATCAGGATAATATGACAAGGCACACGAGGAATGCCCAGAGTAGGAATATACTAGTTGCATGCCCGGACTGGTGGTAATACATAGCCGCAACTACCGTCCACCTCGAACAACACTCCGAAATCACAGATGCGCATCAAATCAATCAACCCGAGGGACTATAGTAATAAAGGAAGAAGTGTAGCTGATGGAGGTAGCTAACCCCACTTGGTCACGGTATAGCCCTGTTTTAGTCATTTTAATTATGATCCGAAGGTCAAGGATATCCATCATCGTTCTCTTTCTTCAAATCCATTAATCGCCTTCGAATCCATCCAACACCATTTTTGGAACTCCACCGCGTACACGGTTGTTAAAGTGGTTTTCGGTATTGGCAGAGAGTATGACAATATCCAATCCCGGTCTCTTTAATAACCAATCGTTTACATTTTTCACACCGGCCAGTTCTTTTACATTTCAAAGAGGTTCATACTTCATATCAAAATATCAGAGTTTCAAACTCATTCAATATTCAAGATAGAATATTATTCATACTAAAATATCCATTTAAACCAGTTAAAATTTTGAAACAATTCCAACTTTAATAATTTGAATATTAAAATAATTAACAGTATATTTAAAATAGTTTAGATATATAATTGAAATAGTTTGAAAATAAATAGTTTGTAATTTAAAATAGAATTTATCAAATTTATTAAAATATATAATTAAAACATTAAGTAATTTATAATATAACTAGTTAATTTTAAAATGATTTATTTAAAATAATTTATAAAATAAAATAGTAATAAAGTAACATAGTTTATAAAGAATAATAATTATTGAAATAATTTATAAAATGATTTGAAATACTATAGTTGGAACTAGAATCGTTTCTCTAACATTTTCAACTAAACTTGAAGTCAAATTTCAACTTCAATTCAACCAACTCAATTTTCAATCATTCCATCAATTAAACTTCCAATTTACATTCATTTCAATTCGATCAAATTAACTCAACTAGTTACATTCCAAATCAGATTCTCATTTTCAATGATTTCAATTTATGGCAAATATCGAATTCACAATTAGTATATAATTCAAATCAATGTTGATTCATAATAAAATTCAAAGGTGGGTGAAACCATTCAATTTCAATAAATTTGATTTACATTATATTTCACTTTATATTTAACTTCAGTTACAATACAAATTTATTTCCCTTTTATATATATATATATATTCAAAATTCAAGGTTCAAGTTCAAAGGAAATAAATTATAAAACATCGCTTATACTGTCTTTAAAACAATATTTCAAAATTCATGGTTAAAACAAATTTTATTTAACTAACCGATGTCCGTATATTTTTCTATCCTATGGTTAAGTGATACTTAAATTTTAATTTTAGTATTTTGGAAAAGGATATATATCATTTAAATCCAAATCAGGGTCATAGGTATTTATCATTTCAACCTACGTTCTTAATTCATTTTAATGATTAATCCCGGGTTTATTCACACAATTAACATCAATATGTCAAACATATCAAATTCAAGTCATTCATCACATCAATACATACAAACAGTCCAATATCATATAAACTTACAAATTTTCAGATGTCAGGTTTTAAACAACAATTAAATGTCGAATTTTTACTTAACTGTAAACTTATATTTAACAGTCAAAATTAACTACATTATCGATGCAAATAAATGTAAATATGCAAATTTAAATTGTCAAACATCAATCCATACAATCATATCATGATATAATATCAATTTAACTAATATTAGAATACTTTAGTTATGCGGGAGTGGGTTTGATCGCTCACCTTGGCTTTAAACGAGATTGAAATCCAATTTTTAGCCCAAAATTCAACGATCTCAGAATCAGTTCAAATCAGTGCCATCGTGAAGAGCATGACGAAGCGAATCCAACACAATTTAATTCGTCCGATTCCGACCTTGTAGCAGAAAGTTATACCCATTTGAACATTTGGAAGTTCAAATTAAAATAAAATAAATAAAACCTCACCAATACAATTTTAACACGTCAGCTTAACTTTCCATGTCATCCCTTCTTCTTCTCCCATTATCTAAAACTACTCAAGACGACTCCAGTAATCCATTCTCGTGATTTCTAATCACAATTTCTGCCTCATTCCTACAAGATTTGAACATCTGTCGATTGCTATGAACTCCTCATTGCATGCTCTCCGCATCCATGTCCTTTACCTATATCTCGAATAAACATAAAAATGCATCTACTGTCTTCTCCATTCGAGCACTGTATAGGATGCGAAACTTTCGTGCCCAGAAATCCTCCAAACTATGGCCATCTTCCCCTCTTGTCTCCACGAACTCCACACACATCCCGTTTTGCCTTCGACGCCACCAGCAATCATTGTGTTCGCAAACCCAGCTTCGGCTATGAAAAGTCGATCCCCAGTTCTTATGCCGCACCCAAAACTAAGGCCATGGATGTGGAGATCTCGTTGATATGAGATCAACGAACCCGTTTGTTTTCGATTTCATGGAGTCATATATTTTATATTATTGTTTGAAGATTGGATCAAAGGCGGCCATTGAAATATCATTTTAAAGATACAGCATCATGTTTACAGGGAATTGGGAGAAAAGATAATTTGTGGGTAAATTTTTAGTGTTAATTAAATTGTAAAAATAAATAAATTCTAAATATGAATAAAATGGTTCTAGTTATAAATTTTATTTACATAAAACCGCAAAATAAATCATTTGCAATTACAATAATTTATATGCCTTTTATATTTATAGTTTCCAATTTGAAGAAATTAATTAACATGTTGAATTTCTCATTTCAAATTTATTAGCATCCCACAATCATGTTTTATTAACTATTATACTTGTTAAACTATTAGAAAGAAATTTTAGATCCAATCGAATTCTCTCTTTTCTTAAATTTCCATTTAAATCCATATTAATCGTTTATTTTAGTTTCCAACTTTATTATTAACAAATTCAAAGTAAATTATCTTTCCAATTACAAATCAACTACAAGTTATTTGTCTCCATGAATAAAATAAATGTTAGTTAAAATTCTATATATAATTATCGTCTTAATTAATATCATCTAACATTTAATCACATAAATTTAACACTAATATAAAATAGATAAAGAAATGAAGCATAATGGTTGTTATTCTAAAGTAATTTTAATCATATCCATAAATCTATAGCTTTCAAAAAAAATACTATAATTACTTACCAACTTTAACTTAATCAAAATAAAATAAAATTTTAATTAGAAAAACAAATTTTACTAACATTAAATTCCAATTTTTATTATCAACAAAATTCAATTTAGATTTCAGTTTTTTTTAAATTAACTAAAACTATTTCATTTAAATATCTCAATATTAAGTTTCAGCTTTAAATCTTAACAGTACAAACCAAAACCAAATTTCATTTACAATCGATGTAAAATATTATTGTCAAAATAAGTCGGGTTTCAATAACAAATCAATTTAATTAAATTTACACCATTATATTCCATAATTAATCATTAAATTTAAATTACATATTTATTGACTCAATTTAATACAAATAAATTTCAATTCTCAATAATTAAAAACATACCAAATTATAGCAATATTTACAATCAAAGGAGATTACTGCATTTATAACAAGTTGAGATTCATTATATACCCAAAATGGTTTATATTCTTTATATTCACAAATCTAGATTTTTCAATATATGAATGGAGTTTCAAAATTAGTTTATCCATTTCATATATGGTTACTTCAATAATAGTTTCAAATTCAATATAAGTAAATTACTAAACATAAATTATTATTGAATATAATTATTGAAATTCATTGTTAACAAGTAAAATCAAGTTAATATCTTAACAATATATGACATAAATCATTATTTTTTAGTAATTAAAACAATTGTTAAAAGAAATCACATTAAATTTAATAATTCAAATTGTCGCAAATCTCGGGATGTTACACTCTCCCCCACTTAAAACTTTTCGTCCTCAAAAAGGCGTAGTATGAAGGTTTTCAATTTATATATGTAACGACCCAGATTTTTGAATAATTTATTTTAAATATTTAGTATTGTTTTAAATATTTAGTTGATAATATAAATGATATTTTTTATTGAATTATCAATTTAATACGGCCGTTTATATTTACATTCGAATTTAAATTTCAATATCAAATCACAGAGTTCAAAATAACGTTGTAATATTGAAGATGTCGGTTGTCACGTTAAAATAGCGGTCCGGGGTTTTAAATTAAAGGACCACCAGACAATTTAATTAAAGTAAAAATCAAATCAAAAATCAAATCGTTATCGTTTTAAAAAGAATAAAAATCTCCTTATATCAAATCAAATTAAATTATATTATATTTAAAATCGAAATCATTTTAAATCCTTTAAAAAGATATCGCGTGTACTTCAGCCGACCACACATTAAAACCTTGCCTCCCTCTCCTCTTTAAATACACAACTTCCTTTCCCACTAATTCAATAAGACAGGATGAAAAAAAAAAAAAAAAAAAGAGGAATCGGTTCCTTACTAAAAGGTCTGAAATCAAAGTTCAGATAAAAGAAAACAGAAATCACGAATGAAATCAATACTCGCGAGTTGTTCTGGAGCTCAACGATCTCGAGCGCTGCCTACAGTTCATCGCGATTTGATTGGAAGACCTAGAGGGTTCAACGAGGTTCAATTCAGGCGTTGGTCTCATCATCGACTTCCGATCTGAGGGTATGGCGGAACTCGAGCACCGATCTTCAATTCGAGCGTGGGTTCTTCTGTTCGTCGCAAGCCTGATTTGGAAGAGGTCGAGTTTCGAGATGATGTTGGTGTTGTGAATACGAACAAAGGTTCGATCTGTGGTAATGGTGTAGTGATGTTCGATTTGGGGTTCCGTTCTTTTTGGGTGCTGCAGTTTCTGTTCTTGGGTTTTGGAAGTATACGACGTGGGTTCGAAGGGTGTTGCCGTGAGTTGTTTGAAGACTGGTGAAGTCTGGAGTTCGATCCTTCTAATGACAAGCAGGAGTTTGACAGTGGAGTAAATGGATCAAGGTAATTTCAATTAAATACCTTAATTAGTTTAAAGTTTAAAGAAAATATCCTAATTAGTTAATGTTAAAAATACATAGGTCTGCTTAAATTGGTTAAGTTAGAATTAATTTAATAACCATTAATAGAAGAGAAGAATAGAGGAAGTATTTAAATAATTGATTTAATAAATAAATGGTTAATCGGTAAAATTAAATAAAATTGTCGCAGGATCAAATATCATTCGAGAAGATTAGTAGCCAGTAATTTCGAGATAAACAGGATATTCGACAACTGCAAATCACGGTGAGTAAATCTCACTCACCTTTTATTTATAATTATTTTTAACCGTTAAGAATAATTGTTTGTTGCTTGTGTGAATGGTTTCTGGTTATTTTATATATATTAGTTATTTAGGCTATATATATATATTGGGTTGATTGATTGGTTGGATTCCCGCAGTCTCATTAGCGGATGCCCGCGGTTTCATAGCGGATGATTACCCTATACGCCCCACGCTATGATTAGTGGATGACCTTCTATACCGCGATATTCTGCCACGAAGCAGAATGGGTATTATTTATGTACTAACATCTGTGGATGCAGGAAAACAGGTTGGAGGAATCCAACTGGATTCCTCAAAAATATATTATCTGTTTGTTTATTTGTTTGCATATATATATTGTTATATATGATGTGTTAGAAAAATAAATAATTCGTTGCTTTGTGTGTTTAAATATCACTGGGCTTAAGTAAGGATATTTAAAAATATCGTGGAAGGATATTTGAGATTTAAAAGGGAAAATTCTATTTTTAAATAGAATTTGAATTTTAATGGAAATAAAATGTAAACTTGTTTTTGAAAAATAAAACAAGAAGTTTCTTTTTAAACGAAGTTTATAAATAGTTCTTTTATAACGAAGTTATAAACGAAGTAAAAAGAATTATCATTTGATAATTCAGAAATAGAAATACAAGTATGGAATTGAAATTTGAAATGGAATTTCAAAATAAGATGTGAAAAATGGAATTTAAATATATAACTCAAATGAAATTTTGAGTATAACAATTGAATAGTAGAATTAGAAAAGAAGTTTAAATATTTGAATTTTAAATAAAAGAAAAAAAGGAGATTGAATATTAGAAATTCAATTAGAGATTTCGATGTAAAATTTAAAAATAGAATTTGAAATATAGTATTTCAAAGAAGAATTCAAATATGGAATGTGAATAGAGATTTGAATGGAATTTAAATATGAAGTTGAATAGAGATTTGAAATAGAAATTCAAGTGTTGAATTTGAACATGGGATTGAATATAGAAATTCAAGTAGAAATTTGAATATGAGATTTCAAAATAGAATTTGAAATAAACTTTGAAAATAGGATTTCAAAGTAAAATGGGAAATGGAATTTCAAAAATAGGATTTCAAATAGAAAATCCAAATGGTTTTGAAAATGGGATTTGAATTCAGGGGAATTCAAATGGGTTTGAGTGAAGAAATTCAGATGGGTTTGAATATTAGAATTCAAAATGAGTTTGAATATTAGAATTTAAATGGGGCTGGAAATGAATTTGAATATTAGAATTCAAATGGAAAGGGAAAATGAAATTTGAATATAAGAGATTCAAATTGAATTCAAATAGAATTTAGTCTATGGGATTTGAATATGACATTCAAATGGGTTTTAAACTATGGAATTTTGAATATAGAATTGAAAAAGAAGTTTGAATATTTGAATTTCAATAGAATTCAAATATAGGAATCGGAATATAGAAGTTCAAATGGAATTTGAAACATTTAGAATTTCAAATAGAAATTTAAATGGAGTTTGGATATTTAAATTCAAGTATGAATTTCAAATATAGAAATTCAAAAAAAGAGTTGAATTAAAGTGGGAATTCGAATAGAGGATTTGAAATGGAATTCGAATAAAGAATTTGAAATGGAATTCGAATAAAGGATTTCAAATGGGATTTGAATAAAGGATTTAAAACTATGGAATTTGAAATGTAAAGATTCAAATGGAATTTGAAATATATATGAATATATATATATATATATATATATATATATTGGACGAAGTTGAATTCATTTTTAAGGAGTTAAAAAGTTTATATATATAAATATATAATTAAACGAACTCGCCGCAGCGCTGCAGTTCGTAAAATAGCGATTCGAACTTCAATTGAATATATAGAACTCGATTGAAGTCGGATTTCTTTGAAACAAGAACGTCAGGACCGGTTTGATAATAGTTTTCTAATGAAAGAGAAAAATATGAATTTCGTCGTATAGATTTTGAGTTATGTCAAAATCAAATTTTCAGAAAAACAGCGCCAGAACTATTTAAAAACCATAACGGTTCATTTCATTTTATAAAAGGATTTTAAACCAATAAAAACCCAAATTTCTATTTAGAAAATCTCAGATTTGAGTTATGAAATATATGCGAACTTAAGTGAAGTGAAAGAAATGGTTTTTAAAATCAATAATCATATTTTGATTATTGAATAGAGTTGACTAAGACAAAGAGAAATTAGTTAATCGAATATTGAAGATGAACTTTGAAAGGTGAAGGGAATTTGTAAATATATATTTGAAATCGAATATAGAACGTGAATTGAAAATGAAATTCAATTAGTATAATCAAGTTGAAATATATTTGGATAGGCTATATTCAGATATCAAAGTGATATTGGCAAAAGAGTTAATTTGCAAACTGACAAATGAACTAGTTAAAATGATTGAATCGAGCAAACGGTGAATAAGTAAATTAACTTGTGATTTCATATTCAAACCAAATATGAAACTAAAAATGGAAAAAAAGGGATTTGATTTGTATAAGCCAGTGGAATCAAATTTGAACATGTTATGTTCAAACAAAGAAGCGAAATAGGCAAAATAGCTAATTAAAGAATAAATGAGCAGAAACTGAATTCAGACGATTGAATTGAGTTGAATTGAATTGAAAACAGGTGAACATGTGTTAGACAGGTATGGGATAAAGTGATGAAGGTATATAATTTATGTGCTCGACAAAAGGTACATGTCTAAATTCATATATGGGTTTTATGTGCCGTATCGGCAAGCCGTTTGGCTTTTCCTTTTTCTTTTTGATTGAGGAAGATACCGGGAAGCTATTTGAAATTTCCCGATGCTCCCGATACAGGGGAGGTTATGGCGAAATTTTCCGTAAATTTAAGGAGTTAGAATATTTTTAAGATATTTTGATAATTTGAAATCATTGTATCGACGTATTGAATTCGATAGTAAGGCGAATAAAAAGAAATCGAATATTGTAAACAAAAAGGAATAGAGATAAGTGATTGGAATTGTTTCCAATTGCAAATAGAGATATTTTCTAATATATAGAAAATAAAAGAAGTTAATATTGGAAACGTTTTCCAAATGGTATAAGGGCCAATATGGTTATTGAAATATTTGGTTAACAAATATTGATAGAGGAAATGGAGAAGAGATTTAATTAATGAATATTAATTAAAGAGCCCAGTGATTTGTTTGATATGTTTGGTTGAACACTTGTTTTTATTCGATAGTTAAATCACAGACTATCGAAGTTTTTACCATCGTTGTCAATATGGAGAGACCGGTTGGGTTATTATCCGAAGAACCACTCTGTATCGGCATAAGCGTTGCGAACCAAGTATGCTGAATATATTGAAGACGGAGTAAAGTGCAAGGGCTTTTCTAGTAATAGAAATAGTGCCTTCGGTTTCGTTCAATCCCAGAACGAACGTAAATGGACGAATGTCTGACAGAGTATTTCCAATGATCAAATGGGTTGGTCGGTATGAATATATATGGTTGCAACGGATTTATCCCTTAGCATAATATCCAGAATATTTGTGCAAACTCAACTAGTGATTAACGGATCTGACAATGTGGCATTCAAAGTGATTGTGTTATCAATGAATGGTAAGTATGCGTAGCCTCAGGCCTCAACAACCGGAAAAGGACAAAAATCGGGCAGGCAGCATGGCTATGTGGGTCGCACCCATTAGGGTGTATAATCACCTATCTAGAGAAATTCCTTTTGTTTCTAAATCTATCGATTCTGCCCATTCGGGAAACGGTGGTTTGAGTCCAACCGTTGGTGATATACATTCGATACACTCAAGCGAAATGAGTGGTCGGTCATGTGTGGGCCGGGTTGCAAGACGTTCTTGTTGAACCCAGTGTATTTGCCTCTAGAGATACACGTTCGGAAGGTGGTCCCATACCTTGTCAAGTTGGAATCCAATCTCCAATAAGCGCCATGCGGTTTTTGATTTTATATTATATATGGAGCGTGAGATGCAAGCGTTCCGCTAGATGGTTATTTATTTGTTGTAGACATTATTATAATATCACTGGATTTGATATCAAAAATATTTTTGGTTATCGTAAGGTAAAAACCATCCGTGTTTATGTGTGGATCGGTCTTACGATTATCATTTCTTTAAAAAGGATTTTGAAAGTTAAACAAATGGTTGGAGTTTACTCACACCAGTCCCATGACTGACCCAGAGTTTATTTTGATTTGTTTTCCCTAAACTCTTGGGTGCCCAAATTTGTACGGGCAGTCAAGTAGGCGGGATTTCACAGATTCATTTGAAGGAGCTGAAAGCAGGAGGCTTCACCAGTTAGCTATAGGCTATCATATATTCCGCTGTGGACCTTGTTGTATCTGGAAACAGGTGTTTATAACTGTTCCAGAAATGAATGTTGTGCTCTGATGATGGTATGTATATAAAGTTACTGATTTGTATTTCAAAAGTTATGTTATATAATATATTTTATTCGTTCCGCTGTGAGTTTGTGATCTTCGTTTTCTTCTATTCTAATATTTCTTTCTTTCTATTTCTCATCCTCTAACTTCTTCCTAATAATGAGTCGTATTTCTGTGTTATTTGGGTTGGACGTGTGGTGTTTTTAGTCAACTCAGATAGCACGGATTTGCGGGTCGTTTCAGTTGGTATCGGAGCTTAGGTTGAGCGAACACCTAGGCTTGTGTGGCATGTGCTCATTAGAGATAGGGTCAGTAGTACCCTAGAATGAGTTGAGTGTATATATACGAGAAAGCGTATTTGTGAATTGATATAAAAGTTGTTTTATATTGTGTTGGCTTGACTGTTGGGTAATTTATGAATTCTGGTCGAATCGTGGGACGCCACGACGTCGATAGGAGTTTCTAAATACTTGAACAGAAGATTGAACACGATATAGTTTTAAAATGGGTAGATGAAATAATTTTACCCGAAATTCTATTTTGATATAAAAGAATAATTTTCTGAAATTATTATATTATATGGATGTGTCGATTTGTTAGGATTATAATCAAACGAGATTATTAAATTGAAATGGGTATTTATAACCAAATAGAATTTGTATAGGAATTAAATATACAAATGAGATGAATTAGAATTTAATTCAAAACAGAATTAAGAATTCAAAATCCTGGGAAGTTTGGAAATATTTATAAAGTATATTAGAAAAATATAGCTTTGGTTTGAAAGGTTTTTTTTTAAAAGAAAATCATTTTAGATGGATTTTGAAATAATAAGACACTGAACTCACTTCAGTGGCTGGGAAATAATCCTGATGATGATTGCAACAGCATCAGTGTTCATTTTCGAGTTTCTTAAGTGATGAATTGCTACCTTAGGAAAGTTCTTGGTCGAAATCGATTTGGAAGAAAACAAGCTGATTTAGAAAATTCAAATGTTTTGAATATGTGTATATTTATGGGATTTCAAAAGAATTTGAAAAGAAAAACCCAGGGATTTGAATTCTGGAATTGAAATTTAACTTAAACAAGTTAAATGGGTCGAAGTGAATGAATTGATTAAAATCAATTTGAATTGGTTTAACAGAATATAGATTGGATATAAATGGATTGATCGTCGATCATTCGAATTGAATAAAGGAAGACCAAAAGTTTTGGTTGGAGTTAATATGTTGAAATATAAGGAGTTGAGTTTCAACATAAGTGGATTTTTGAAAAGTAATAGATTTGTACCATTTTTTCTACCTTAGCAATTTCGAGGACGAAATTATTTTAAGGGGGGAAGAATGTAACGACCCAGATTTTTGAATAATTTATTTTAAATATTTAGTATTGTTTTAAATATTTAGTTGATAATATAAATGATATTTTTTATTGAATTATCAATTTAATACGGCCGTTTATATTTACATTCGAATTTAAATTTCAATATCAAATCACAGAGTTCAAAATAACGTTGTAATATTGAAGATGTCGGTTGTCACGTTAAAATAGCGGTCCGGGGTTTTAAATTAAAGGACCACCAGACAATTTAATTAAAGTAAAAATCAAATCAAAAATCAAATCGTTATCGTTTTAAAAAGAATAAAAATCTCCTTATATCAAATCAAATTAAATTATATTATATTTAAAATCGAAATCATTTTAAATCCTTTAAAAAGATATCGCGTGTACTTCAGCCGACCACACATTAAAACCTTGCCTCCCTCTCCTCTTTAAATACGCAACTTCCTTTCCCACTAATTCAATAAGACAGGATGAAAAAAAAAAAAAAGAGGAATCGGTTCCTTACTAAAAGGTCTGAAATCAAAGTTCAGATAAAAGAAAACAGAAATCACGAATGAAATCAATACTCGCGAGTTGTTCTGGAGCTCAACTATCTCGAGCGCTGCCTACAGTTCATCGCGATTTGATTGGAAGACCTAGAGGGTTCAACGAGGTTCAATTCAGGCGTTGGTCTCATCATCGACTTCCGATCTGAGGGTATGGCGGAACTCGAGCACCGATCTTCAATTCGAGCGTGGGTTCTTCTGTTCGTCGCAAGCCTGATTTGGAAGAGGTCGAGTTTCGAGATGATGTTGGTGTTGTGAATACGAACAAAGGTTCGATCTGTGGTAATGGTGTAGTGATGTTCGATTTGGGGTTCCGTTCTTTTTGGGTGCTGCAGTTTCTGTTCTTGGGTTTTGGAAGTATACGACGTGGGTTCGAAGGGTGTTGCCGTGAGTTGTTTGAAGACTGGTGAAGTCTGGAGTTCGATCCTTCTAATGACAAGCAGGAGTTTGACAGTGGAGTAAATGGATCAAGGTAATTTCAATTAAATACCTTAATTAGTTTAAAGTTTAAAGAAAATATCCTAATTAGTTAATGTTAAAAATACATAGGTCTGCTTAAATTGGTTAAGTTAGAATTAATTTAATAACCATTAATAGAAGAGAAGAATAGAGGAAGTATTTAAATAATTGATTTAATAAATAAATGGTTAATCGGTAAAATTAAATAAAATTGTCGCAGGATCAAATATCATTCGAGAAGATTAGTAGCCAGTAATTTCGAGATAAACAGGATATTCGACAACTGCAAATCACGGTGAGTAAATCTCACTCACCTTTTATTTATAATTATTTTTAACCGTTAAGAATAATTGTTTGTTGCTTGTGTGAATGGTTTCTGGTTATTTTATATATATTAGTTATTTAGGCTATATATATATATATTGGGTTGATTGATTGGTTGGATTCCCGCAGTCTCATTAGCGGATGCCCGCGGTTTCATAGCGGATGATTACCCTATACGCCCCACGCTATGATTAGTGGATGACCTTCTATACCGCGATATTCTGCCATGAAGCAGAATGGGTATTATTTATGTACTAACATCTGTGGATGCAGGAAAACAGGTTGGAGGAATCCAACTGGATTCCTCAAAAATATATTATCTGTTTGTTTATTTGTTTGCATATATATATTGTTATATATGATGTGTTAGAAAAATAAATAATTCGTTGCTTTGTGTGTTTAAATATCACTGGGCTTAAGTAAGGATATTTAAAAATATCGTGGAAGGATATTTGAGATTTAAAAGGGAAAATTCTATTTTTAAATAGAATTTGAATTTTAATGGAAATAAAATGTAAACTTGTTTTTGAAAAATAAAACAAGAAGTTTCTTTTTAAACGAAGTTTATAAATAGTTCTTTTATAACGAAGTTATAAACGAAGTAAAAAGAATTATCATTTGATAATTCAGAAATAGAAATACAAGTATGGAATTGAAATTTGAAATGGAATTTCAAAATAAGATGTGAAAAATGGAATTTAAATATATAACTCAAATGAAATTTTGAGTATAACAATTGAATAGTAGAATTAGAAAAGAAGTTTAAATATTTGAATTTTAAATAAAAGAAAAAAAGGAGATTGAATATTAGAAATTCAATTAGAGATTTCGATGTAAAATTTAAAAATAGAATTTGAAATATAGTATTTCAAAGAAGAATTCAAATATGGAATGTGAATAGAGATTTGAATGGAATTTAAATATGAAGTTGAATAGAGATTTGAAATAGAAATTCAAGTGTTGAATTTGAACATGGGATTGAATATAGAAATTCAAGTAGAAATTTGAATATGAGATTTCAAAATAGAATTTGAAATAAACTTTGAAAATAGGATTTCAAAGTAAAATGGGAAATGGAATTTCAAAAATAGGATTTCAAATAGAAAATCCAAATGGTTTTGAAAATGGGATTTGAATTCAGGGGAATTCAAATGGGTTTGAGTGAAGAAATTCAGATGGGTTTGAATATTAGAATTCAAAATGAGTTTGAATATTAGAATTTAAATGGGGCTGGAAATGAATTTGAATATTAGAATTCAAATGGAAAGGGAAAATGAAATTTGAATATAAGAGATTCAAATTGAATTCAAATAGAATTTAGTCTATGGGATTTGAATATGACATTCAAATGGGTTTTAAACTATGGAATTTTGAATATAGAATTGAAAAAGAAGTTTGAATATTTGAATTTCAATAGAATTCAAATATAGGAATCGGAATATAGAAGTTCAAATGGAATTTGAAACATTTAGAATTTCAAATAGAAATTTAAATGGAGTTTGGATATTTAAATTCAAGTATGAATTTCAAATATAGAAATTCAAAAAAAGAGTTGAATTAAAGTGGGAATTCGAATAGAGGATTTGAAATGGAATTCGAATAAAGAATTTGAAATGGAATTCGAATAAAGGATTTCAAATGGGATTTGGATAAAGGATTTAAAACTATGGAATTTGAAATGTAAAGATTCAAATGGAATTTGAAATATATATGAATATATATATATATATATATATTGGACGAAGTTGAATTCATTTTTAAGGAGTTAAAAAGTTTATATATATAAATATATAATTAAACGAACTCGCCGCAGCGCTGCAGTTCGTAAAATAGCGATTCGAACTTCAATTGAATATATAGAACTCGATTGAAGTCGGATTTCTTTGAAACAAGAACGTCAGGACCGGTTTGATAATAGTTTTCTAATGAAAGAGAAAAATATGAATTTCGTCGTATAGATTTTGAGTTATGTCAAAATCAAATTTTCAGAAAAACAGCGCCAGAACTATTTAAAAACCATAACGGTTCATTTCATTTTATAAAAGGATTTTAAACCAATAAAAACCCAAATTTCTATTTAGAAAATCTCAGATTTGAGTTATGAAATATATGCGAACTTAAGTGAAGTGAAAGAAATGGTTTTTAAAATCAATAATCATATTTTGATTATTGAATAGAGTTGACTAAGACAAAGAGAAATTAGTTAATCGAATTTTGAAGATGAACTTTGAAAGGTGAAGGGAATTTGTAAATATATATTTGAAATCGAATATAGAACGTGAATTGAAAATGAAATTCAATTAGTATAATCAAGTTGAAATATATTTGGATAGGCTATATTCAGATATCAAAGTGATATTGGCAAAAGAGTTAATTTGCAAACTGACAAATGAACTAGTTAAAATGATTGAATCGAGCAAACGGTGAATAAGTAAATTAACTTGTGATTTCATATTCAAACCAAATATGAAACTAAAAATGGAAAAAAAGGGATTTGATTTGTATAAGCAAGTGGAATCAAATTTGAACATGTTATGTTCAAACAAAGAAGCGAAATAGGCAAAATAGCTAATTAAAGAATAAATGAGCAGAAACTGAATTCAGACGATTGAATTGAGTTGAATTGAATTGAAAACAGGTGAACATGTGTTAGACAGGTATGGGATAAAGTGATGAAGGTATATAATTTATGTGCTCGACAAAAGGTACATGTCTAAATTCATATATGGGTTTTATGTGCCGTATCGGCAAGCCGTTTGGCTTTTCCTTTTTCTTTTTGATTGAGGAAGATACCGGGAAGCTATTTGAAATTTCCCGATGCTCCCGATACAGGGGAGGTTATGGCGAAATTTTCCGTAAATTTAAGGAGTTAGAATATTTTTAAGATATTTTGATAATTTGAAATCATTGTATCGACGTATTGAATTCGATAGTAAGGCGAATAAAAAGAAATCGAATATTGTAAACAAAAAGGAATAGAGATAAGTGATTGGAATTGTTTCCAATTGCAAATAGAGATATTTTCTAATATATAGAAAATAAAAGAAGTTAATATTGGAAACGTTTTCCAAATGGTATAAGGGCCAATATGGTTATTGAAATATTTGGTTAACAAATATTGATAGAGGAAATGGAGAAGAGATTTAATTAATGAATATTAATTAAAGAGCCCAGTGATTTGTTTGATATGTTTGGTTGAACACTTGTTTTTATTCGATAGTTAAATCACAGACTATCGAAGTTTTTACCATCGTTGTCAATATGGAGAGACCGGTTGGGTTATTATCCGAAGAACCACTCTGTATCGGCATAAGCGTTGCGAACCAAGTATGCTGAATATATTGAAGACGGAGTAAAGTGCAAGGGCTTTTCTAGTAATAGAAATAGTGCCTTCGGTTTCGTTCAATCCCAGAACGAACGTAAATGGACGAATGTCTGACAGAGTATTTCCAATGATCAAATGGGTTGGTCGGTATGAATATATATGGTTGCAACGGATTTATCCCTTAGCATAATATCCAGAATATTTGTGCAAACTCAACTAGTGATTAACGGATCTGACAATGTGGCATTCAAAGTGATTGTGTTATCAATGAATGGTAAGTATGCGTAGCCTCAGGCCTCAACAACCGGAAAAGGACAAAAATCGGGCAGGCAGCATGGCTATGTGGGTCGCACCCATTAGGGTGTATAATCACCTATCTAGAGAAATTCCTTTTGTTTCTAAATCTATCGATTCTGCCCATTCGGGAAACGGTGGTTTGAGTCCAACCGTTGGTGATATACATTCGATACACTCAAGCGAAATGAGTGGTCGGTCATGTGTGGGCCGGGTTGCAAGACGTTCTTGTTGAACCCAGTGTATTTGCCTCTAGAGATACACGTTCGGAAGGTGGTCCCATACCTTGTCAAGTTGGAATCCAATCTCCAATAAGCGCCATGCGGTTTTTGATTTTATATTATATATGGAGCGTGAGATGCAAGCGTTCCGCTAGATGGTTATTTATTTGTTGTAGACATTATTATAATATCACTGGATTTGATATCAAAAATATTTTTGGTTATCGTAAGGTAAAAACCATCCGTGTTTATGTGTGGATCGGTCTTACGATTATCATTTCTTTAAAAAGGATTTTGAAAGTTAAACAAATGGTTGGAGTTTACTCACACCAGTCCCATGACTGACCCAGAGTTTATTTTGATTTGTTTTCCCTAAACTCTTGGGTGCCCAAATTTGTACGGGCAGTCAAGTAGGCGGGATTTCACAGATTCATTTGAAGGAGCTGAAAGCAGGAGGCTTCACCAGTTAGCTATAGGCTATCATATATTCCGCTGTGGACCTTGTTGTATCTGGAAACAGGTGTTTATAACTGTTCCAGAAATGAATGTTGTGCTCTGATGATGGTATGTATATAAAGTTACTGATTTGTATTTCAAAAGTTATGTTATATAATATATTTTATTCGTTCCGCTGTGAGTTTGTGATCTTCGTTTTCTTCTATTCTAATATTTCTTTCTTTCTATTTCTCATCCTCTAACTTCTTCCTAATAATGAGTCGTATTTCTGTGTTATTTGGGTTGGACGTGTGGTGTTTTTAGTCAACTCAGATAGCACGGATTTGCGGGTCGTTTCAATATATATGTTTTGCCATATAATTTTTTCAACTTGATTTTATTAATATCTTAGTTTCAAATCAGGAATTTCCGTACCACGATTTTTCTGAAAATCTGAATTACACATATCTTAAAATCTACAAGTCGAAATCTAATTTTTTTCTCTTTCATTAGAAAACTAATTCAAACATATCCCAAGGATTCTTGTTTTAAAAAATTCCGATTTTATTTGGATCCTATACATTTATTTAAACTTCAATTCGGAAAATTACGAACTGCAGCTTCGCGACGAGCTCATTTTTAGTTAAATTAAATTTATTCGTTCAACCTTCATTAAGTTTATAAATTATAAGCCTAATGACTTATATTTTCGCAAAACCAAACATTAATATCAATATATTTGGTTTATTACTAAATATTTCTCTTAATCAATTTTTCATTGATTCGGTTAATTCATATTACTAACCATAACATAACTAAGTGTACATCATTTATTACATAACTTAAGTTTTATTTATTTTTAACCAATCAAAGTTTCCACTTCATTATCCATTCTTATACTTGTGCATTTTTTTTATTGTTTATTCTTATAACATTTAACTTTTTAATTAATTGCTAAGTTATTCATGCTACATAACAGAATAAATTATTACAAAAATTTCAATGATTACCATTTGTTTCATTTTATTATCCAATTCTTAAGAATTTTATTTTAATCATAACTCTCTTAATATTTAGAAGTTCCAATCCATTTCTTGTTCAAGATTTCAAGAATTAAATTTTGGGCTTTTTTTTTCATTTAATATATCATTTACATAAATCCATACTATAAAAAGGGATTTAAATAAAGTTCAATTTCATAAAACAAAATACAAAATATTAAATGTCTCCCTACCTAGACTCTTGAAAATAAACATCGATGATGCGTGCACTCATCACCAAAATCATTTTCAAAGAAAAAAGGGTATACATTTATTATTATTATTATTTTCCAATAATTCATTTGAAACAATTTCTATATGAAACACTTTTAAAATATTAATATATTATTTCAAACCATTTGCAAATCAATATTACAAAATCACCCGAAATCAAATTATCAAATTCATATTTTACTTCTTATTTCATTATCAATGAATTTTTAATAGTTGATTTTTCTTAAACCAATCAACAACCAATGGTTTAGTTATTAACTAATCGAATGATAAATGTTGAAAATTTAATATTATCATCAAAATTCATATATTTTCAAATAATTATATATATAATATAATTCAAAACAATATTATGTCGATAAGCTCTGTTCGAGTGTTTGGAAATCCCTATCTGTTAGATCCAAAATTGGCTCCAACACGCAAATTGTTCAATTATACGAAGATTAATATCAGATAAAATGCAAGAAAAGCAGGAAAGACACGAGATTTATAGTGGTTCGGCGTTAATGAGCCTACGTCCACTTTATATCTATGATTATACTTAAAATTCGAGTACAATCAATGATTTATCCCTCAACCTCACTTTTACAATGTTGATTCACTCAGTAAATTCAAGACATTCTGAACAAGAATAGAGATATAATGTTGGTGGAATTAGAGCTCAGAACTGCCAAAAAGATCCTGAAAAATGCCAAATCTGGGGCTATTTATAGTTGATATTTGCAGACGGATCGCGGTCATACGTGGCACAAATCACGAGGATCTCGGACTGGTTCGTGGCTTGATAAAGAATTTGTCAAAATGGCAGTTATGGACAGGTGTCGCAAGATCCTTCATTTTCGGATCGTGAATGACTTGGTCGTGATCTTCATCTTTGCTTTTGGGGTTGGATCGTGAAGAGGCAGAGGGTACGGATCAGATCTTTCTACTATGAATGGATCAGGTCGCGAAGCTCTAACGAGGACGGATCGAGATGACAGGGATTGGTCGGATCGTGGATACAGGGGGGGCGACCGCGAGCCGTTGCTGGGTACCACAAGCAGGGGTCGTGATGGTGGACCACGAGCCAAAGATGATGTGGTGACCACGATCGAGATTCTAAGGGTCTTGACGAGCGAGATTTCTTATTTTCTTGGTCAGTGAACCTTGGTAGTTTCGTCTAAAAGCTAGCCAACATTTTGCCCCCTCGAAATATGTTTTATTAGTTATGGAACATGCTTCGAAATTGCTGAACTATCCTTTCGTGAAACGATGCAGATTGATAGTCACATCCATTTATAGCGTTGCACTATTTCGAATGGTTACACCCGTTGAAGAGTATAAATATCAGTCCGGATTTCCAATTATTTCTCTATTTATTGGTTAACTTCCATCTTCTGAACTCCAAAGTATATCTCTATCAACTTGTCAGGTAAGTTTTAAATCCCATGAGTATTTCCATATCTTTTATTTTGTGATCATTCTCGAGTTCGAGTGATTGGAACACCATGCGGTTCGTGGAATTGGGCATTCATCACCGTCCAGTGGTTGAGCGGGCCTCCTTTCAAAATACGATGGGCTTTATGGTTTCGATCGGGAGCCATTGGAGGAGCGGGCCGTACCACGAGCCATGGTGGGCTCTTGCACGTGGCCCACATGTTTTCACGGTCCGTGTATCGGGCCGATCCGAATAGGGCAAAAAAAGGGGAAGTGCAAGAGCCCTTATTTTGCCTATATAAACTGCTCCCTTCTTTTCCCTTTTCTATTATTTTTACTGTTGCCGCCTATCTTGATCCAAAACCCTAATTCGAGCAACCTCCCTTTGTAATCCCAATTTAAAAAGGTAAAAATAGTTTTTAATTCTCTGTTTTTTTTTTGTTCTCATGGCTTCGAATTCTGCGTTGCCTCGAGTATCAGCTTCCCTTGTGCTTTTCTCTATTCCGGCGAATTTTCTGACAATCTCAAGGCCATGGCGGTGGATCGCGACGCCAAGAATTGAGAGAGGAAGTGATGAATGGGGTAAATGTGAATAAAGGAAAGAGAAGTTTGGGTCTGGTTTGGATAGGTGGAGCGATATCACAGATGGAAGAAGAAGTTGACTGACAGGGGAGCTTCGGTTGGTCGATTCGTGGATGAGAAGGCGATGCGGTAGGAGAGGAGATGAAGATGTAGTGTTAATTTGATTAGCGGATCGGGTCGTAATACTGGAATGGGATCGTGTCGTGACACTGGCATTAAGGTGGATCGTGGGGATGTTTCACGGTCCGCTCATATACCCCGAACTGAAATGTTTCACGATCCAAAGTTCATCTACTAGCGAGACTAGTAGGCGACCCGTTCTTCACGATCCAACTTGCATTCCACGATCCAAGTGAATCGCGATCCGAACCCCAGATTTTTACGAATCAGCTCTTTTGACGATACCTTGCACATATTAACTAAAGAACATAGTGCAATTATATATCAATTGACATTTAGGTTAGAGCCTTCGAGATGAAATTTCTGGATTGAATAACAACATGACTTTACAGCATATAAGAGCTGTTATCTACTTATCTGATTGACTTCATTCTTTACGTTAATGTATGCACAGGCACACACTTGCACTTAAACACACGGGAAACGGGTAACTTGTGTTCTAATTTTTACTTTCCAACACAGCTATGTCAGATAAACAAGTGACTGAGAAATCGAATTAGAGTACCGAATCAGAGACATTAATACATCATAACCCTGATGTGTTTTCCTCAGATTCAAATGAGGAAAAATCCGATCCTTATTACAAGACAGGCACCGATATAGAGTCAACAACTTCTGAGAGCACGTCCCTTGAAGATGAGGATGATCGAGCTCCTGATGAAATTCCAGGTGTTAAGGAAATAGAGAAGTTCACTGATACTTTACCCTCTAAGTTAGATGATATAAAACTTAAGAAGATATGTTTGAGACACGGAATTCCCTGGGACGATGTGAAAGTTCCAGGAAGCGAAGATAGACCTCATTCTGCCCCAGAGGGGTACATGACTGTTAGTCAACTCATGTGTTGGGTAGGGGCTATTCCTCCTTTTCCTCCACTTGTTGTCGACCTCTTGAGACAGTTACACACTGCCCCCATGCAACTCCATCCGAATGCCTTAGCAGCTCTGTATACTCTGTATATTGCTTATATGGAGATTCTGCAGACTGAACTTACCCTTAACGATCTGAAGTTCTATTATCATTTCAAGCATCGTTCCGTAGGAGCTCCAAATTTCTCTTTCTTCGAATCAGTTGCCAATAGAAAAGTTATGACAAACAGTTACATTAATATAGGGGATGTCAAATCTGACTGGTTCTATATAAAACATCAAGCCGGATGCGCGAGGAAATGGCTACAAGCAAGTATGTTTTCAACTTTCCCGCGTTTAATTCGAATGCATAATTTCAGTGCTAATGAATCATTTTGTTCCATGCAGATCACAATTTTGAGAGAACAGAAGGATCGATGTACGAAGATCGAATGTCCCGCCTTCTCAAGAGTAAGTCAGATTTCTTAAGGATTAAGAAATGTATCACCGATGAGAACCTTCACAAACACCGTCTTTTAGACATAAGATTCGGACTTGGAGCGGGCAGCAAACCTTACAAGTATATACCTCCGATTGAGGGAGAAGGAACTTATCAAGCTGTAAAAACAACTACCCTTCATAAGAGTCCTTCGCCAATGATTAATCAAGATGACGAGGATTTAAACGTATACAAAGGAGACGAGGGGCAAGCCGACGAATCAAGGGAGGTCCCGACCTCTGAAGGGCAGTCTCCCTTAAGAACTTCATCGCCGGTTGATTCTGTCTCTCAAGAAGAATTAACGGAGGAACAGATACTCGGGGAATTAAATAAGATTCCTTTACCAGACGATATTTATACTCAAGAAGATTTCGGAGGGTAACCAATTTTTCCCATCTCTGAAGAGACGAGTCCCCCAGTTGGAGAAAAAGAAGTCATCCAAACGAGCCTAACTCCGCGCCCTGGTCCGTTAAAAAGGGGATTTCACGGGATACACAAATTACACGCACCATTTATCATAACACTCTTTTACCGCCGTCGTTTATAGTTCTAACATGCACTTGTTTCTTTTGCAGGAAAACTGTCTCGTAGACGGTCTTATCCTTACCATTCCCTTCGCGACGGCACACCAAGCCTCCTCCCCGATCCCGATCATGCTCGCAGTGATAGTCGGGGAAGGGATAGTCGTCGGCCCCGGGATTCTCATCAACCTTATTCCACGTGATCTCGATCTCGATCAAAGCAAGGTTCTGAAACGCCTCAAAGTCATTCATCGTTACCAGCTGGGGGCAAACAACTTCCTAGAGATTTGATCCCTCCGAAGAGTACGCCTTCTCATGTCCAGCCTTCTAAAAAACACCACAAGCCAGAGGAAAGAAACAAAGATGAGGGCAGGATTGTGGAGACGGGGAAGACAACTCCTATTTCCTCTAGTGAGCACGGCTTGGATACTACTGCCGCAAAGGATGTTGCCCCCAATACTAAGATTATGGCCAGGCTGGAGCGCTTGCGAAAGCAATTCCCTGACATTTTCTTTGAGAGGATGATGTTTATCAGATCTTGAACCGGTCCTAGAGGATTGGGACACAGAGGTGATAGGGTATGTGTGTCATGTGGCTAAATAGTACGGGGTAATGAAGAAGCATGCTGCTACACTTTCCACTATTATCCGCCAGATGGAGAAGCCAGAGTAAAGATTGATAATGATGCTAGGGCTAGGAGCAAAATGGAAAAAGAACTAGAGGATGCACATGCCCAATTGGCTTTAGCTCGGCGAGACGCAGAGAATTACAGGTCCGAGCTGGAGAGTGCTAGGGAGTGTTTTCGCAGCGAGCTTGACTTAAATAGCCAGGAACGGGTGGCCCTGAGGAAGGAAATGGAAGATCTCAGGGCAGTTAACACCGAACTGAAGACAGCACAGGAACGCTTTGCTGCTAGAAAAGATGCCTGGGAGAGAGAGAGGGCGAGCTTAAAAGATGACCTCGCTCTCGCAAAAAAGGAAAATGAGGTTTTAAATGATCAACTTGCCTAAGCTGAGGAGCGTGCGGCTCTCGCTGAAAACAATGCAAATAATGCTCTTGAGTCGGCCATCGCTGCTGCTGATAAGCACGCCGAAAAAGAGAAAGATATAACTGGTTTTGAGGAGTTGTTATTTGACTTCTTTGGTCAAGTCATCAAGACTCGAGACATCTCTTGGATTCCAGACTATCACGTTTCTTTGGCCAATGTATGGGATGCAATTGTCGAAGGCGAGAAGCGGCGATTGATGGTCGATGAGATCGACGAAAACCAGCTGATGCAGACCTTTCTCAGGGGTGAGGAACCTGAGGCTTTGGAGAAAGGTAGACGCCTAATCCATAAGGAGATCGAGAGGGAGAAGAGTAGGCTCAAGGGCAAGGATAAAGTTGGCAAAGGCTCGAGCTCGGTGGTGGAGCCCAAAGCTTCTGGAGTTGAGGAATATAACCCTGATGATCCATTGATCCCCTTGGCTCCAACCTCTCCAATTGTTGGGACTACCACTACAAATCTGGGAGATGAGTCGGCCGAAGGTATCTCTATATTCTCTCCACAGTTCATCAAAGCAATCATAACTTGTCGTCGTCTCACGGGATAGACAGCCGACATGGCCATATCTCCTCCTGATTCACTAACCTTTGCTTCTCATGGTGTAGGTACCAAAGTGGTCGAAAAAGGTGCAGGGGAGAAGACAGTGGCAGAGAAAGTTGATGTCCCCCCGGGTTCTGGTATTGAAGTTTCCGAGATTCCAAAGCAGATCGAGGACACGACAGGTGAAAGAGTTACAATAGCACCCATGGAGTCCGGCACCAGCGCTCCTGCAGATGCTAAGATTATTGCTGCCTTGCATGACACAAATGGTGGTCATGGAGATGAGGAAGAGGAAGTAGAAATCATAGACGAGGCCAAGGATGATGATAGTGAGACCTTGGCTGAAATACAGGCTGGGGAAGAGAAGAAGTTGGTTCTTAGGAAGGGGGAACATGATCCCGTATTCGTGTCCCCTATTTCTGAAATCGACCCCAAGACTGGGTTGGTTATAAGATTCTCTTCCAATTCAATAACTTCACAACTTGCCTCCCAACCTTCTAGTCCTCCTCCTGAGCCTCTTGTTGATAAGAGTAAGAGGAAGAGGAAGAAAAGTGACCGCTCTGGTACTGATAAAGAGGAGTTGGAGAAACAGAAGAAGGAAAAGAAATTAAAGTCATCTCCCAAGCGTAAATAGAATGCAGTTATTAACTCATATTTTAGTTTTAGGATTTCCTTTGGCCAAAAGATGCAGTCGTGAGAGTGGCCCTCACTTTTTCTTAGCTTCTCGTTTATGTAAATCTGCTTCCAGTAAATGAAGATCTATTTCTTTTGTGCCATTGCGTTCCTGCAAATTCATCATGTCAACAGAGTTTAAATGGTCATAACTGAAATACTCATAGTCAAATATTAAAGTTATAAGTAACGATTATTAATCATAACGAAAACAATCATGGAGAAATACACGTGCTAAGTAAATGTGTAGTGGTGCACGTATATGCCCCCAATCAATCGTCATTATAGTGCCTGGCCAGGGATTATTGGCGATCGATTAGGATTGTATTTGTACTATCTCGATCTTTAAGCGGGGTAATGGTTCTTGTGGCGCTAAGCCTCTAGCACCTTTATACTCTCCCAATCCTTCAGCGGGTTAGATTTCTTGTGGCGCTAAGTCTCTAGTGCCTTTATACTCTCCCGATCCTTCAGCGGGTTAGAGTTCGAGCTCAATTCTTGGTCTGCTCACCGATCCTTCAGCGGGGCAGAAGTTCTGGGGGCGCTAAGTTTCTAGCGCCTTTATACTCTCCCGATCCTTTAGCAGGTTAGAGCGTTATTAAGGAGGTTTTATCATGGTGCACCTTCACGCCTTGGGGACGTCATCTTCGCGTCCTTTATACTCTCTCCCTGATCCCGGGAGTTAGAGTGCAATCAATAGTGCGATTTACCTCGCTGCACCTTTTGGAGCTTTAGTTACCGTGATCCTCCCGATCTGATAGACAGCATTTTGAATTAGCTGTTTTGAGATTACTGCATAATTTAAAACGAATTTCGAAATGGTAACGGTTTATACTGATCAAAATAAAAGAGTAGATAAGGAATGGTGCAGTAAAGGTAAATGACACGCGATATTTTTTATAGTGGTTCGGTCGAATCATGACCTATGTCCACTTTATAATCTTTTGTTCAAACAACCAGACTGTTCTAGGCAAGTCAAGCCTTTTTACATGGTTCTAAAAATAAAAGAGTAAAACTGACACTTTTATGTCAGATAAGGCCGCAAATGCTGGGCATTCCACACTCTGGGGATTGCATCTCCATCTACGGTTGCTAACTTGAAAGTTCCATTATCAATCCTTCGTAAAATGGAGTACGGTCCTTCCCATTTCGGGCCCATATGTACTGGGGGCGGAAAGACATGCTTCAGAGCCAAGTCTCCGGGTTCAAATGTTCGAGCTCGAACTCTTTTGTTGTAATACCGAGCTATTTGTTGTTTATGCCTCAGGGCACGTAAGTCGGCTTCGTCCCATTTTTCCTCAACCATGTCCAGGGATTCAAGGAGCAGCTTATTGTTGGTCATCGGATCGTAATAAATGGTTCGTCTAGATGGTACCTCGAACTCGTCCAGAATGGCTGCTGTAACACCCCACCTCCGCTAGGGTCACTCTTTCGGGGGCACTAGCCTCTGGGGGGCGTTAGAACTGGGTAAGCATGCATAACGATATATCAAGGCAGAACAAGAACATAAATATATATATGTAAAACAGAGTAAGTGAGAATAAAACAGCGGAATATCTCAAACCATCTCAAAACAAGTTTAGTACATCATAAAGTCAACTGCCAAAATAAACATGTCTAGTACATCATAAACAGAAATACTGAAATACATAGTGCTATCCCCAAAATAAAGATGATAAACCATAGCGAGCTCAATGTCCAGGCATACATGAGCTATCCAGCAAACAAGCAAGCGATCCAAGCTAAGCACCACTATTCCCTCCCTGAGAACCTGGGGGGGGGGGGGGGACGGAAGAAAAGAAGCGAAAGAAAACAGGTCAGTCAAAAAGACTGGTAAGCCCTACTACGATCATTCTATAAACTAATAAAGTTAGCATCATGATGGAAACTTGAGATGAGCATTCTGTCAATAGATAAAGGTGTCATCACATAGAGAAGATTAAGCTTTGCACCACAGTGTCCTCAACAAGTCCTCAAGTACCCTATTCACCCTTTCTGTCTGACCGTCCGTTTGTGGGTGATAAGCCGTACTCAGGTTCAACCTCGTGCCCATAGCTTCCTGCAAACTGTTCCAGAACTGATTAGTAAAGATGGGGTCTCGGTCACTGACTATGCTAGAAGGGACTCCGTGTAGTCGTACTATCTCACGAAGATATACTGATGCTAGTCCAGATGCTGTCCTCTTGCTCTTCACCGGAATAAAATGAGCACTTTTCGTAAGCCTATCCACAATCACCCAAATGCTCGTATTCCCTTTCCTTGACCTTGGAAGCCCATCAATAAAGTCCATGGAGATACTTTCCCACTTCCAAAGTGGGACGTCCAGAGGATGCAATAGCTCACCGGGCTTCTTTGACTCAGCCTTAACTTGCTGGCAAATGATACATCTAGAGACAAACTCCGCCACATCCTTCTTCATTCCAGGCCAAAAGAAAATACGCCTCATATCTTGGTACATCTTATCCCCGCCTGGATGTATAGTCAATTTAGAGCGATGTGCTTCTTCCAGAACTTTCCTTACTAAATCTTCTATCATGGGAACACATAACCTTCCATCTCTCCTCAGCCAACCCTTGACATCAACAGAATATCGAGCGAGGTGACTAGACGTCTCCCCTCGAGTCAGCTTATCCATAATCTCAACTATCTGAGGGTCTTCCTTCTGCGAAGCCCCAACTTGATCCAGAAGGGTAGGCCTGAGCTCAAGAGATGCTAAAGAACCGGTCATCGACTCAACTGCCAAAGAGAAATCAAAGGTTGCCAAGAACTCTAAATTCTTCATCTCAACAAATAAAGGACTTAGTCTCAACCTTTTTCTACTCAACGCATCCGCTATAACATTCCCCTTGCCAGGGGTATAGGCTATATCAAAATCGTAGGACGCCAAGAATCCCATCCACCTCTGCTGCCTCAAGTTCAGATCCTTCTGCGAAAAGAGATACTTCAAAGACTTATGACCAGTATATAGCTCAAATCTTTCTCCCAGAAGATAATGACGCCAAGCCTTGAGTGCATATACTATCGCTGCCATCTCTAGATCATGAGTGGGATAGTTCTTCTCATGCACTTTAAGTTGTCTACCACCAAAACATATAACTCTGCCTTCTTGCATCAGAACGGCGCCCAATCCCGTGCCATAAGCATCAGTGTACACGGTAAACATCTTACCACCATCGGGTAAAGCTAGAACTGGTGCTGAGGTAAGGGCTCTTTTGAGTCTTTGAAAAGCAAGCTCACAGTCCATATCCCAAGCAAAAACCAAGTTCTTCTTCGTCAACTTAGTAAGAGGAGCGGATATCTTTGCGAAGTCCTTGATGAACTTCCGGTAAAAGCCTGCAAGACCTAGAAAACTTCTGACTTCGGTTGCATTCCTTGGAGTCTTCCAATCCTGAACCGCAACCAGTTTAGCGGGATCCACTGCTAAGCCCTGCTTAGACACTATATGCCCAAGGAATCTTACTTCCCTTCTCCAAAAGTGACACTTGGAGAACTTGGCCTTCAATTGATGCGCTCTAAGCGTATCCATCACCTCTACAAGATGCCTCGCGTGCTCTTCTTCATCCTTGGAGAAGATCAGAATTCATCCACAAAGACCACGACAAACTTGTTCAAGAACTCTCGAAACACCCTACTCCTCAAGTCCACGAAATACGCGGGTGCATTCGTCAAACCGAACGGCATAACAAGCCATTCAAAGAATCCATCTGGAGTTCTGAATGCAGTCTTGTCTATACTATCTTCAGCCACTCTGAGCTGATGAAATCCAGTAGCAAGATCAAGCTGAGAGAAAACAGAAGCACCAACAAGCTGGTCAAAAAGATCATCAATCCTCGGTAATGGGTGTCTGTTCTTCTTAGTCAGCTTATTCAATTCTCTATAGTCCACACAAAGTCAAAGAGAACCATCTGCCTTAGTAGCAAACACCACAGGCGCTCCCCATTCGGATATACTTCATCTGATGAAGTTCTTTTCAAGCAACTCCTTTATTTGCTTGCTGAGCTCCCGTCTCTCACGCGGAGCCATGTGCCGAACGGGCAAAGAAACAGGCTTAGCATTATCCACCAGATAAATGCGAAAATCAATCTCTCGTTTAGGGGGCAACCCCTTAACTTCTTCAAAAACATCTGGATAATCTCGGACCACCCTTATAAACAGAAGGGTTTCCTCTGGCGAGTCGAGAGATTCAAGATAGCACAACATGACGGGATCCTTCGGATTGCATGAAATCTCTAAGGTGTTGCCAAGGCGAGTCACAAGCCTTACAACCCTATGCTCACAATCAAGAATGGCTCCATATCTAGACAGCCAATCCATGCCCAAAATCAATCCGTATCCCCTGAAACCAAGAACATACGCACTACACAAGAACTCTACACTGAGTATAGAGATCCTCAGATCCTCACATATCATAGATAGATGAGCAGAACCCCCAATGGGATTCGAAACACAAACGGGATCATCCACTAAGCTAGTACTAAGGTGCAAACTATCAACAAGATCGGATGAAATAAAGCTATGTGATGCACCAGAATCAAATAAGGTACGAACTGGAAGATCGGAAACATAAACAAGGTTCTCAACAGAAACAATACCTCGTTCGGGAACTGGAGTGGTGTTGAGAGCATGCACTTGCCCTCCAGATGATCCTGCACGCTGAGTCTGACCCTGCCCTTTCTTCTTCGGGCATTCCTTGCTGAAGTGTCCAGTCTCACCACAGGAAAAACATCCACCACTAAGCTTCCTTTTCTTCTTCCTACAATCCTTAGCAAAGTGTCCAGGTATACCACAGTAATTACACTTTCCCTTGCCTTTGTTATTGTTCCCCTTCTTGTTCTTACTCTGATTCCCCTGACTGCTTTGACCACCTTGATTGCCTTTACCCTGAGAATCGGTCTTCTTTGCTTGGGTATCACTCGACTTGACCTCTTTCTTTCCATCTCCTTGAAGTAGAGCCATATCGACCAGACTCTCAAAGGTAGCTCCATGCGGAATATGCGACATTGCCAAACCCTGCAGTGGCTCATTCAACCCTCTAGCAAATCGGAGAGCCTTCTTCTCAGGGGTGTTCACCATATCCATACCAAAACGGGCCAGCTGATTAAACTTGTTCACATACTCCTTGACAGTCATATCATCTTGCTTTAATGCAATGAACTTCTCCATCTGTAAATTCGCCTCAGCAGAGGATAGAAACTTGGCCACAAATCTAGCTCTCAAATCGGCCCAAGTCTCGACGGGCCTCGTCCCATTGGTGACCTCCCACCAATAGGCTGCTTCGTCCTTCAAAAGCCACACTGTCAATAAGATCTTCCTCTCGTCATCAATCCCAAAGATAGCAAACAAGTCATCAGTGTCTTTCATCCAATTCCTAGCTTCAACAAAAGATTCCGTGCCTAGGAAATTCTTGCCTCCCATCGCCTTGAAGTCTTTACAAACCTTTGTGAAATCAACCTGAGGATGCTGAGGGGGAGGAGGAGGAAGAGGAGCCTCAGCAACTGGAGGAGGAGGAGCAGGAACCACCGGAGGAGGGACATTAGGGAGAGGATTCTCAACTACAGGAGGAGGAGTGGGAGTAGGGTTTGCGGGGCCAGCTGCCGCCCTAGCTTCTAGAAGTCTCCTATACCAGAGTGGTACGTTTACTCCATCCGGGATGGCAAGATTCTCAGCCATACTGAAACGAAAGATAAGATAAGATTAGGCCAAGGGAACGAAGGATAATGCTAATGGCTTTTTTAGGGAATAGCCTTTTTAAAATACTAGACTTTTCTTTGGAAAGTACTTTATACTTGTTTTGAAAATAGTTTTTCAAAAGTCTTTTAAAAACTTTTTGTTCTTTCTTGTAAACCTTATGCTCTGGTACCAAATTTGTAACACCCTACCTCCGCTAGGGTCTCTCTTTCGGGGGCACTAGCCTCTGGGGGGCGTTAGAACTGGGTAAGCATGCATAACGATATATCAAGGCAAAACAAGAACATAAATATATATATGTAAAACAGAGTAAGTGAGAATAAAACAGCGGAATATCTCAAACTATCTCAAAACAAGTTTAGTACATCATAAAGTCAACTGCCAAAATAAACATGTCTAGTACATCATAAACAGAAATACTGAAATACATAGTGCTATCCCCAAAATAAAGATGATAAACCATAGCGAGCTCAATGTCCAGGCATACATGAGCTATCCAGCAAACAAGCAAGCGATCCAAGCTAAGCACCACTATTCCCTCCCTGAGAACCTGGGGGGGGAACGGAAGAAAAGAAGCGAAAGAAAACAGGTCAGTCAAAAAGACTGGTAAGCCCTACTACGATCAGTCTATAAACTAATAAAGTTAGCATCATGATGGAAACTTGAGATGAGCATTCTGTCAATAGATAAAGGTGTCATCACATAGAGAATATTAAGCTTTGCACCACAGTGTACTAGCAAACTAACATAACAGGTATTGATCCCTCAGCCCAGACTTTGGCCCAATAACATGAGGTGACCTTAATATAAGGCCCAGCCCAACGGTCTAGTCGATCGGCTCCCTATAAACCTAACACGTCAAGTGTTGGTGTCCATACGACCCACATATGGTTGTAGTCAGACTGTGCTGGGTCCACCTTTGGGTGTATCAAGCCCTCGGGTGTCAACCCCAGACACCTAAGCAATAATGTACAGTCTAAACCTACTGGTACCCGTGCCTCGAGTTTGTCCAACACCGGACTACGTGCACGTCCGTAGCCCGCCTGGACCCGCACCGCTGTACCACTCAGCCGTCGCTTTTTTGGTCGCTTACATCCGTCCAGTAATCGTGCCCCCGCCCTAGCCTAGCCTCTAGGGTTGTGAATGATACCCAACTGGGATTACTGCTGGAACAGACCACGTTGCTAGGGTTTTCTAAGAGGGTTAAGTGTGGTTTAACCCCTCACTAATCATGGATTAAATTAGTTAAGTGTAACCAACAGTTCACCACTTAACCCCATCTAATCCCTCGTATCCCCAAAAATTGGTTAAGTATTAGTGGGCCATGACTTAACCCTAATCATGAGGCATTAATTAATTTAATGCACCCAACCTCTCACATTAGACCTTGTTGTGGTTACTAGTTAGGCCGGGCGAGTCCGGGTAGGTTTACACCCCAACTTAGTCTAACCTCGGGTTTCACGTGCAACATGACCAACTACTCACATTGGGTCCTATTGCTTGTAGCCACTAGTTAAGCCGGTCGGTTCCGGGTAGATTTATGCTACAAACTCAACCCAACCTCGAGTTAGCCACACTTATGTTTTCTAAGTGTCATGTCCACTTTAATTTCAAAACATAATTACAAGTTTAACAAATACTTGGGTAGACCTAACTTAATAGGTAAATTCCCAAGGGGTAGACCTAACTTAATAGGTAAATTCCCAATCTTATATTTTCATGTATTTTTAAGTTTTACCCAAACCCCCAACGTCATCCTATCGCTTACATATTCGTCATAACGCATAAAGGATAGAAAGAGGGAACTTGGCCCAACATACATGATGAATCTTACATATCATAATAAACATGCATAACATGTTGGACTTGCATAACTTAGCATGGTGAACTTGCATAAAACATGCATAACTTGTCAAACTTACAAATCATGGCATAGTGAACTTGCATAAACATGCATAACTTGTTAAACTTGCAAATCATGGCATAGTGAACTTGCATAAACATGCATAACTTGTTAAACTTGCAAATCATGGCATAGTGAACTTGCATAAACATGCATAACTTATCAAACATGTGTAACATAGCATAGTGAACTCACATAAGCATGCATAACTTATTAAGCATGCATAACATAGCATGGTGAACTCGCATAAGCATGCATAACTTATTAAACATGCATAAATCCCAACTTTCATCACATATTAACTTTAGAGTTTCTAAAATGAAGGTAAGAGGGCTTACAAATATTATAAAGACTCAAATCTACTAATAAAGATTGAGAAGCCCCTTTATGCAAGCATAAAAACCCAAAACAAAGCTCCAATAAGAAATACTCTTAACAAAAATCCCAAAAACTCTAACTTAGCAAATAAAACTTGCAACTTGATGATGTATGCAAGCTAATGATCATTCATACAATTTAGAAATACTTGTATGAACATCATAATCTTCATAGGAATGATTTATGAAGAGGTTGGAGGCTAGGGTTTTTAAGTGGAGGCCATTTGAGAAATCAATTTGACATAGTTTGGTTGCTAGAATGAATAATGGGGTTTTAGGGTAGGATTAGGGTTGTATTTATAGAAGATTAGAGTGTTTTTAGCCCTAGGATTAACCCCAGGTTAGTTTAGGCCCGTCAGATTTTGGAATTCTCTAGAACCAAGCCACACAATCCAAGCCCAGATCAAAATGGTGCGCCAGGCAAAACTGCCTGGCTACCCCGTGTCGACAGGGCTGTCGACAGGGCAGTCGACCCCCTTAGACCCCTGTTGACATGCCTGTCGACTTGGGGGTCTTGGCGGGAATTTTCCCGCTGACGCCAGTTGTGCCTTATCCTTTTTTTTTAATTTAAAATTTAAATCTGTCTTTATTATGGAAATTTCTGAAAACTTAAATGGGCCTTAACTGGGTCATACTGACTCCGATTTTCGAAAACTCGGACTCTATTTCGCGTATTTTTCCGAGACGAACGCAATGGCATAGCCCGTTTCCCTTGATTCAGATTTTTAAATTAAATTCTGCCTCAATTTATATCTTAATAGGTTATTGAAAATATGGGTTGTTACATCCTCCCCTCCTTAAAGGATTTCGTCCCCGAAATCTTCAAGTTAGGAAGGACGTATCCTACCATCCAATCATCCATCTACTCAAAACATCATCCACGAGCAATCATTGTCCTTACAAGATTCTAAATGTTGTATGAACATATGCAAAGGTGTGTGTATATGTACTTATCTAATGCAAGGATCAATGCAAAATATGTTAGTGAAATGTATCCACATGTATGCAATTCCTAACATAATGTATAATATCTATATGTGTGCACATAACATACACCCATATGCAACATCCATGTGATAACACACAATTTTCATCCATGAATAAACATAAACACTCATGCATATGCAATATGAGGAGTTTGCGAGCCGATCTAGTGCCTAATCGTGTATAATGCATCCACGAGCAACCACTTGCAAACACTTGCAACCACTTGCAACCATCAAGCATAACATGTTTCAAACACATGTTTCATCCAAAGGGTTTCTACCTAAGGTTCTCATGACAAGATTAACACGATAAACTAGATAAATATGGATAGCAAAGAGAAAGATGTGCTAACAAAGAAAAGAGATTGAGAGTGTACCCTCAAAAAGGAATGGATAAAGCCTACGCATCTTCTCCTCGGTTTCCCAAGTTGCGTCTTCTTCGGCTTCACTCCATTGAACCTTCACCAATTTGACCTCACGATTCCTTAGCTTCTTGGTCTCTGTCCCCAAGATACGAATCGGGGCTCTCCTCAAAGTAGCTTCTTTCTCCACTTCCACATCTTCCAAAAACACTTGGCTCCACAATCTCTGCTGATTTATGCAAACACTTCCGGAGATGCGAGACATGAAAGACATTATGCACTCCGGACAGCTTCTCGGGCAATAGTACTTTATAAGCCATCTTCCCAATTCTTTCTATGATAGGGAAGGGTCCAACAAATCTCGGTGCTAACTTCCCAACAGCTCCAAATCGGACCACATTCCGCAAAGGAGAAACCTTTACGAAAACCATATCCCCAACATCAAACTCCAAATCGGATCTTCGCTTATCAGCATAGGATTTCTGTCTGTCCTGGGCTGCCTTCATCCGTCTCCTAATCAACTCGACCTTCTCGGATGTATCTCTAATCATGTCAGGCCCAAGTATAAGCTTATCTGTAGTCTCCCACCAACATGTGGGTGACTTGCACGGTCTCCCATATAAAGCCTCAAACGGTGCCATCCCAATGCTTGCCTGATAGCTGTTATTATAAGCAAATTCCACAAGAGGAAGATGGTCTTCCCAAGTACCACCAAAATCCAGAATGCAAAGCCTCAACAAGTCCTCAAGTACCCTATTCACCCTTTCTGTCTGACCGTCCGTTTGTGGGTGATAAGTCGTACTCAGGTTCAACCTCGTGCCCATAGCTTCCTGCAAACTGTTCCAAAACTGATTAGTAAAGATGGGGTCTCGGTCACTGACTATGCTAGAAGGGACTCCGTGTAGTCGTACTATCTCACGAAGATATACTGATGCTAGTCTAGATGCTGTCCTCTTGCTCTTCACCGGAATAAAATGAGCACTTTTCGTAAGCCTATCCACAATCACCCAAATGCTCGTATTCCCTTTCCTTGACCTTGGAAGCCCATCAATAAAGTCCATGGAGATACTTTCCCACTTCCAAAGTGGGACGTCCAGAGGATGCAATAGCCCACCGGGCTTCTTTGACTCAGCCTTAACTTGCTGGCAAATGATACATCTAGAGACAAACTCCGCCACATCCTTCTTCATTCCAGGCCAAAATAAAATACGCCTCATATCTTGGTACATCTTATCCCCGCCTGGATGTATAGTCAATTTAGAGCGATGTGCTTCTTCCAGAACTTTCCTTACTAAATCTTCTATCATGGGAACACATAACCTTCCATCTCTCCTCAGCCAACCCTTGTCATCAACAGAATATCGAGCGAGGTGACTAGACGTCTCCCCTCGAGTCAGCTTATCCATAATCTCAACTATCTGAGGGTCTTCCTTCTGCGAAGCCCCAACTTGATCCAGAAAGGTAGGCCTGAGCTCAAGAGATGCTAAAGAACCGGTCATCGACTCAACTGCCAAAGAGAAATCAAAGGTTGCCAAGAACTCTAAATTCTTCATCTCAACAAATAGAGGACTTAGTGTCAACCTTTTTCTACTCAACGCATCCGCTACAACATTCCCCTTGCCAGGGGTATAGGCTATATCAAAATCGTAGGACGCCAAGAATTCCATCCACCTCTGCTGCCTCAAGTTCAGATCCTTCTGCGAAAAGAGATACTTCAAAGACTTATGATCAGTATATAGCTCAAATCTTTCTCCCAGAAGATAATGACGCCAAGTCTTGAGTGCATATACTATCGCTGCCAGCTCTAGATCATGAGTGGGATAGTTCTTCTCATGCACTTTAAGTTGTCTACCACCAAAACATATAACTCTGCCTTCTTGCATCAGAACGGCGCCCAATCCCGTGCCACAAGCATCAGTGTACACGGTAAACATCTTACCACCATCGGGTAAAGCTAGAACTGGTGCTGAGGTAAGGGCTCTTTTGAGTCCTTGAAAAGCAAGCTCACAGTCCATATCCCAAGCAAAAACCAAGTTCTTCTTCGTCAACTTAGTAAGAGGAGCGGATATCTTTGCGAAGTCCTTGATGAACTTCCGGTAAAAGCCTGCAAGACCTAGAAAACTTCTGACTTCGGTTGCATTCCTTGGAGTCTTCCAATCCTGAACCGCAACCACTTTAGCGGGATCCACTGCTAAGCCCTGCTTAGACACTATATGCCCAAGGAATCTTACTTCCCTTCTCCAAAAGTGACACTTGGAGAACTTGGCCTTCAATTGATGCGCTCTAAGCGTATCCATCACCTCTACAAGATGCCTCGCGTGCTCTTCTTCATCCTTGGAGAAGATCAGAATATCATCCACAAAGACCACGACAAACTTGTTCAAGAACTCTCGAAACACCCTACTCCTCAAGTCCACGAAATACGCGGGTGCATTCGTCAAACCGAACGGCATAACAAGCCATTCAGAGAATCCATCTGGAGTTCTGAATGCAGTCTTGTCTATACTATCTTCAGCCACTCTGAGCTGATGAAATCCAGTAGCAAGATCAAGCTGAGAGAAAACAGAAGCACCAACAAGCTGGTCAAAAAGATCATCAATCCTCGGTAATGGGTGTCTGTTCTTCTTAGTCAGCTTATTCAATTCTCTATAGTCCACACAAAGTCGAAGAGAACCATCTGCCTTAGTAGCAAACACCACAGGCGCTCCCCATTCGGATATACTTCGTCTGATGAAGTTCTTTTCAAGCAACTCCTTTATTTGCTTGCTGAGCTCCCGTCTCTCATGCGGAGCCATGTGCCGAACGGGCAAAGAAACAGGCTTAGCACTATCCACCAGATAAATGCGAAAATCAATCTCTCGTTTAGGGGCCAACCCCTTAACTTCTTCAAAAACATCTGGATAATCTCGGACCACCCTTATAGACAGAAGGGTTTCCTCTGGCGAGTCGAGAGATTCAAGATAGCACAACATGATGGGATCCTTCGGATTGCATGAAATCTCTAAGGTGTTGCCAAGGCGAGTCACAAGCCTCACAACCCTATGCTCACAATCAAGAATGGCTCCATATCTAGACAGCCAATCCATGCCCAAAATCAATCCGTATCCCCTGAAACCAAGAACATACGCACTACACAAGAACTCTACACTGAGTATAGAGATCCTCAGATCCTCACATATCATAGATAGATGAGCAGAACCCCCAATGGGATTCGAAACACAAACGGGATCATCCACTAAGCTAGTACTAAGGTGCAAACTATCAACAAGATCGGATGAAATAAAGCTATGTGATGCACCAGAATCAAATAAGGTACGAACTGGAAGATCGGAAACATAAACAAGGTTCTCAACAGAAACAATACCTCGTTCGGGAACTGGAGTGGTGTTGAGAGCATGCACTTGCCCTCCAGATGATCCTGCACGCTGAGTCTGACCCTGCCCTTTCTTCTTCGGGCATTCCTTGCTGAAGTGTCCAGTCTCACCACAGGAAAAACATCCACCACTAAGCTTCCTTTTCTTCTTCCTACAATCCTTAGCAAAGTGTCCAGGTATACCACAGTAATTACACTTTCCCTTGCCTTTGTTATTGTTCCCCTTCTTGTTCTTACTCTGATTCCCCTGACTGCTTTGACCACCTTGATTGCCTTTACCCTGAGAATCGGTCTTCTTTGCTTGGGTATCACTCGACTTGACCTCTTTCTTTCCATCTCCTTGAAGTAGAGCCATATCGACCAGACTCTCAAAGGTAGCTCCATGCGGAATATGCGACATTGCCAAACCCTGCAGTGGCTCATTCAACCCTCTAGCAAATCGGAGAGCCTTCTTCTCAGGGGTGTTCACCATATCCATACCAAAACGGGCCAGCTGATTAAACTTGTTCACATACTCCTTGACAGTCATATCATCTTGCTTTAATGCAATGAACTTCTCCATCTGTAAATTCGCCTCAGCAGAGGATAGAAACTTGGCCACAAATCTAGCTCTCAAATCGGCCCAAGTCTCGACGGGCCTCGTCCCATTGGTGACCTCCCACCAATAGGCTGCTTCGTCCTTCAAAAGCCACACTATCAATAAGATCTTCCTCTCGTCATCAATCCCAAAGATAGCAAACAAGTCCTCAGTGTCTTTCATCCAATTCCTAGCTTCAACAAAAGATTTCGTGCCTAGGAAATTCTTGCCTCCCATCGCCTTGAAGTCTTTACAAACCTTTGTGAAATCAACCTGAGGATGCTGAGGGGGAGGAGGAGGAAGAGGAGCCTCAGCAACTGGAGGAGGAGGAGCAGGAACCACCGGAGGAGGGACATTAGGGAGAGGATTCTCAACTATAGGAGGAGGAGTGGGAGTAGGGTTTGCGGGGCCAGCTGCCGCCCTAGCTTCTAGAAGTCTCCTATACCGGAGTGGTACGTTTACTCCATCCGGGATGGCAAGATTCTCAGCCATACTGAAACGAAAGATAAGATAAGATTAGGCCAAGGGAACGAAGGATAACGCTAATGGCTTTTTTAGGGAATAGCCTTTTTAAAATACTAGACTTTTCTTTGGAAAGTACTTTATACTTGTTTTGAAAATAGTTTTTCAAAAGTCTTTTAAAAACTTTTTGTTCTTTCTTGTAAACCTTATGCTCTGATACCAAATTTGTAACACCCTACCTCCGCTAGGGTCACTCTTTCGGGGGCACTAGCCTCTGGGGGGCGTTAGAACTGGGTAAGCATGCATAACGATATATCAAGGCAGAACAAGAACATAAATATATATATGTAAAACAGAGTAAGTGAGAATAAAACAGCGGAATATCTCAAACCATCTCAAAACAAGTTTAGTACATCATAAAGTCAACTGCCAAAATAAACATGTCTAGTACATCATAAACAGAAATACTGAAATACATAGTGCTATCCCCAAAATAAAGATGATAAACCATAGCGAGCTCAATGTCCAGGCATACATGAGCTATCCAGCAAACAAGCAAGCGATCCAAGCTAAGCACCACTATTCCCTCCCTGAGAACCTGGGGGGGGGGAGGGAACGGAAGAAAAGACGCGAAAGAAAACAGGTCAGTCAAAAAGACTGGTAAGCCCTACTACGATCAGTCTATAAACTAATAAAGTTAGCATCATGATGGAAACTTGAGATGAGCATTCTGTCAATAGATAAAGGTGTCATCACATAGAGAAGATTAAGCTTTGCACCACAGTGTACTAGCAAACTAACATAACAGGTATTGATCCCTCAGCCCAGACTTTGGCCCAATAACATGAGGTGACCTTAATATAAGGCCCAGCCCAACGGTCTAGTCGATCGGCTCCCTATAAACCTAACACGTCAAGTGTTGGTGTCCATACGGCCCACATATGGTTGTAGTCAGACTGTGCTGGGTCCACCTTTGGGTGTATCAAGCCCTCGGGTGTCAACCCCAGACACCTAAGCAATAATGCACAGTCTAAACCTACTGGTACCCGTGCCTCGAGTTTGTCCAACACCGGACTACGTGCACGTCCGTAGCCCGCCTGGACCCGCACCGCTGTACCACTCAGCCGTCGCTTTTTTGGTCGCTTACATCCATCCAGTAATCGTGCCCCCGCCCTAGCCTAGCCTCTAGGGTTGTGAATGATACCCAACTGGGATTACTGCTGGAACAGACCACGTTGCTAGGGTTTTCTAAGAGGGTTAAGTGTGGTTTAACCCCTCACTAATCATGGATTAAATTAGTTAAGTGTAACCAACAGTTCACCACTTAACCCCATCTAATCCCTCGTATCCCCAAAAATTGGTTAAGTATTAGTGGGCCATGACTTAACCCTAATCATGAGGCATTAATTAATTTAATGCACCTAACCTCTCACATTAGACCTTGTTGTGGTTACTAGTTAGGCCGGGCGGGTCCGGGTAGGTTTACACCATAACTTAGTCTAACCTCGGGTTTCACGTGCAATATGACCAACTACTCACATTGGGTCCTATTGCTTGTAGCCACTAGTTAAGTCGGTCGGTTCCGGGTAGATTTATGCTACAAACTCAACCCAACCTCGAGTTGGCCACACTTATGTTTTCTAAGTGTCATGTCCACTTTAATTTCAAAACATAATTACAAGTTTAACAAATACTTGGGTAGACCTAACTTAATAGGTAAATTCCCAAGGGGTAGACCTAACTTAATAGGTAAATTCCCAATCTTATATTTTCATGTATTTTTAAGTTTTACCTAAACCCCCAACGTCATCCTATCGCTTACATATTCGTCATAACGCATAAAGGATAGAAAGAGGGAACTTGGCCCAACATACATGATGAATCTTACATATCATAATAAACATGCATAACATGTTGGACTTGCATAACTTAGCATGGTGAACTTGCATAAAACATGCATAACTTGTCAAACTTACAAATCATGGCATAGTGAACTTGCATAAACATGCATAACTTGTTAAACTTGCAAATCATGGCATAGTGAACTTGCATAAACATGCATAACTTGTTAAACTTGCAAATCATGGCATAGTGAACTTGCATAAACATGCATAACTTGTTAAACTTGCAAATCATGGCATAGTGAACTTGCATAAACATGCATAACTTATCAAACATGTGTAACATAGCATAGTGAACTCACATAAGCATGCATAACTTATTAAACATGCATAACATAGCATGGTGAACTCGCATAAGCATGCATAACTTATTAAACATGCATAAATCCCAACTTTCATCACATATTAACTTTAGAGTTTCTAAAATGAAGGTAAGAGGGCTTACAAATATTATGAAGACTCAAATCTACTAATAAAGATTGAGAAGCCCCTTTATGCAAGCATAAAAACCCAAAACAAAGCTCCAATAAGAAATACTCTTAACAAAAATCCCAAAAACTCTAGCTTAGCAAATAAAACTTGCAACTTGATGATGTATGCAAGCTAATGATCATTCATACAATTTAGAAATACTTGTATGAACATCATAATCTTCATAGGAATGATTTATGAAGAGGTTGGAGGCTAGGGTTTTTAAGTGGAGGCCATTTGAGAAATCAATTTGACATAGTTTGGTTGCTAGAATGAATAATGGGGTTTTAGGGTAGGATTAGGGTTGTATTTATAGAAGATTAGAGTGTTTTTAGTCCTAGGATTAACCCTAGGTTAGTTTAGGCCCGTCAGATTTCGGAATTCTCTAGAACCAAGCCACACAATCCAAGCCCAGATCAAAATGGTGCGCCAGGCAAAACTGCCTGGCTACCCCGTGTCGACAGGGCTGTCGATAGGGCAGTCGACCCCCTTAGACCCCTGTCGACATGCCTGTCGACTTGGGGGTCTTGGCGGGAATTTTCCCGCTGACGCCAGTTGTGCCTTATCTTTTGTTTTTAATTTAAAATTTAAATCTGTCTTTATTATGGAAATTTCTGAAAACTTAAATGGGCCTTAACTAGGTCATACTGACTCCGATTTTCGAAAACTCGGACTCTATTTCGCGTATTTTTCCGAGACGAACGCAATGGCATAGCCCGTTTCCCTTGATTCAGATTTTTAAATTAAATTCTGCCTCAATTTATATCTTAACAGGTTATTGAAAATACGGGTTGTTACAGCTGCTTCAGCTCCATAAGCAAGGGGAAATGGGGTGTGACCCGTCGCCGACTTGTACGTTGTTCTATAGGCCCATAGTGTCAGGGGTAATTCATCAACCCACATGGCTTTGGCTCTCTTCAATCTTTTCTTTAGAATGGATTTGATCACTTCATTTGCCGCTTCAACTTATCCGTTCGACTTCGGATGTGCCACAGAGGTGTATCTTTTCTCGATGTGATACTTTCGATAGAAATCTTGAAACTCGGTGTTGTCGAATTGGGTCTCATATCGGTTACGATGGCTTTTGGAATCCTGAATCAACATATAATGTTCTTAACGACAAAGGTGATCACTCGCTTAGTTGTGATCATGGTCGAAGGCTCTGCTTCTACCCATTTGGTAAAATAATCCACGGCCACAATAGCGAACTTTGCTTCACCCTTTGCTATGCGAAGGCTCCCAATAATGTCAATTCCCCACATAGCAAAAGGCCACGGGCTTGTCATTGTCTTCAACTGGTAAGGTGGCGCCCTAGGAATCTTGGAGAACTTCTAGCAAGCATCACAACGTCGTGCATACTTGGCTGAATCCTTGTTTATGGTGGGCCAGAAATAGCCCTATCGCAATATCTTCTTTGCCAATATTTGCCCTCTATTGTGGTCGCCACACTCACCTTCGTGGACTTCCTTCAGTACATGCTTGATGTCGTTATGGGCGAGGCACCGGAGGAGAGGCATCGAGAAACCTTGTCTGTACAGGACTTCGCCTTGCAACACATATCGGGAAGCCTTTCGTATAACTGCATGCCTCTCACTTTTCTTTGTTGGGAGCGTTCCATTCATCAAAAAATTCTTTAGAGGGGTCATCCATGACTCCCTTTCAGGTTCAATCTCTAGTACCGGATCAACTTCCATCTGATCCACGCTAGGGAAGTGTAGTATTTCAATCGGGATTAGCTCCGTATGTTCTGGATTATCAAAACTAGCCATCTTTGCTAACTTATCTGCTCTTTGATTCTCCGCCTGAGGAATGTGAGATATGCTGTGGTGATCAAAACTATCTAGCAACTTCTTAACTTTTTCCAAATATGATATCAATCTTGGACTCTTGGCCTGAAACTTTTCGTTAACTTGGTTCACAACTAAATTGGAGTCACAAAAGATGTCTAGCTTTGTTATCCCTAATTCCTTTGCAAGCTTCAACCCAGAAATCAGAGCTTCATACTCGGAATCATTATTAGTTGCGTGGAACTCTAATCTAAGTGCGTAATACATTAGTCGTTTCTCTGGAGTTTCAAGAACTACTCCAGCACTAGATCGTCTGTTATTTTTAGCTCCAACAGTATATAGTTTCCAGGCATTAGGGTCAAGGAGTAGCTTTGGCGGATCGTCTTCCTCGGTTACCACATCATCTTCTGGGATGGTAAACTCTGCTATGAAGTCTGCAAGTGCCTGCCCTCTTATCGACCTTTTGGGTTGGAAGTTCTGGTCGATTTGACTCAGCTCAATGTTCCATTTAAGCAACCTTCCTGATGCTTCTGTCCTTTGTTGGACTTTCTTAAGAGGGTGATTGGTGTAAAACGTGATGGGATGAGCATGGAAATAGTGACGAAGCTTCCTAGATGCAATCAGCAAACTGTACGCAAGCTTTTCTATTTTTGGGTAGTTCCGTTCTGCGGCTACCAATTTCTTACTCACGTAGTACACCGGTCTTTGCACTTTATCCTCCTCTCTTACCAAAGCCGAACTGATTGCGTGGGATGACATTGCTAAGTACACAAATAAATCCTCGTGATCCACAGGCTTAGACAGTATCGGGGGTCATTCCAGATGATTCAATAGATTCTGGAATGCTTATATACAATCAGGAGTCCATTTAAAGTTGCGCTTTCCTCGCTTTATTAGCTCAAAAAACGGGATGCATTTATCCGTAGCTTTTGAGATAAATCTGCTAAGCGCGGCCACTTTTCCAGCAAGGCTTTGCAATCTTTAATCTGCTTTGGTTCTTGAATATTTCGGATTGCTGTAATTTGGTCGGGATTGATCTCAATTCTGCGCGAGCTTACAATGAACCCTAGGAATTTTCCTGATGCTACCCCAAATAAGCATTTCAAAGGATTCAGCTTCATCCCATATTTTCGGAGAATCTCAAACATCTTTGCTAAATCGTTAGTATGATCGGATGACTGTCTGGATTTTACCAACATATCGTCGACATATACCTCCATCGTTTTCCTAGTTTGGTTATAGAACATCCTATTCACCAATCGCTGATATGTAGCGCCGACATTTTTCAAACCGAAAGGCATCACCACATAGCAGTATAATCCCAAATATGTAATGAAACCGGTATGCTCTTGGTCTCGGACATGCATGGGGATCTGATTGTACCCCGAGTACGCATCCATAAAAGAAAGAAGTTCATGACCCGCGGTTGAATCTACCAACTGATCGATTCTAGGCAATGGGAAGTTATCCTTCGGACAAACCTTGTTTAGATCCGAGAAGTCGATGCACGTACACCACTTTCCATTGGCCTTCTTTACCAAAACCGAGTTTGAAATCCAGTCAGGGTATGTCGAATCTTTAATAAATCCTTTACTTCTCAGTTTTTCAACTTCTTCTTTCAAGGGGGCAGACCTTTCTGGACCAAGCATTCGCCTTTTCTTCTTGACAGGAAGATGTTTTGGGTTAATGCTTAACGAATGACTCATAATCGAGGGAGATATCCCATACATGTCTGCATGGGTCCAGCGAATACATCCGAGTTAGCTTTCAAGAAATTTGTTAATTCTTTGGCTCGAACAGGATCCAACTGGGAACCAATCTTCAGGATCTTCTCTGGGTCACTGTCATCGATTGATACATCCACAGTCGCTTCATTGGGAGTCGCCATTCTGCCCCCAGGCTCTTCATCCTCTCTGGGATCTATGTCCTCGGGCAGCTCTCTGCGTGACCCTCCTGGAGGTATTTTTTAGTTGCTATGACGATTCCTCCCTCGGAGGGGAAGAACCACCTTTTGCTTCTACATCTTTCCCTTTGTGGAGCAACTTTAACTCTGCAATGTAGCATGCTCGTGCAACAACTTGATCTCCTCTGATTATGCCTACACCATCATCCGTTGGGAACTTCAACAACAGGCACCAGGGTGCAATGCAGGCCCTGAATTTAGCTAGGGCCGATCGGCCTAAGAAGGCATTGTACGGTGATTCAATATCCAGGACCACGAAGGGGAGGATCCTCACTCTCTGGCGTTCTCCTTCCCCAAGGGTTACTGATAATTCCACGTATCCTATTGGAGCGGTCGAGGCCCCATTATATCCGTGTACCCAACCTTCACATGGTTTCAAATCCTTCGGCTCGAGTTTCATTTGGTCGAATGTTTTCTTGAACAGAATGTTGACCGAACTTCCATTATCCACTAGAACTTTATGGATTGTAGCTAGGACGATGGTGACGGTGATCACTAATGGGTCCTCAGTTGGGGAGTGTACTCCAATACTCTCCCGCTCGCGAAACACGACGTCATCGGACATCGTCTTTTGTTGCTTAACCGGAGCATTGTCCTCGGGGTTACTACATTCCCCCACTTCGAAATGTTGTTTAGCTGCACTTACATATTGGTCCATAGCTCTGAAACTGTGCCTTGCCAGGTGGAGTCCACCAACTATGGTATCGATAACGATATTTTTTCCTTTTTGCTGAGCCGTCGGTTTGGCTGCAGGTTGACTTTGGTTCGGGGCTTGTACGGCTTGCCCCCTGTCCCTAGGAGTCACCTTATATTCATCAAGCTTCCCTTCTTGGAGCAGTTTTTCAACCACATCTCTCAAATGACGACATTCATTTGTGGAATGACCATGGACCTGATGAAAAAGACAGAATTTCCCAGTTTCACGCTCTTTCTCTGTAGAATCTCTTAGAGGAGGCCTTTTGTATTGGAGGACATTGTAGGTATCCAGGAAAATATTCTCCAACGTATCATTTAATGGTGTGAAGCTCTCAAACGGTCTGGGCCGGGATCTCCTCTGAGAGTTATTTCCTCGATTTCTTTTCCGATTATTGTTATTACTATTCCCTGATTGGCGACCGCTGCCTTGATTCTTGTTCCCGACGTTAACTTCAACTTTTCTTGAGCTATCTCCTGTTTGCTTGATGGCTACGTTGCTTTGGATATCTTCCTTATCAATAGCCTTTCTTTTCCGATTAGTGTATATCTCCTCCCGACGCAGGCGAACATTAGCTTTTTCATAAAATATTTCTCTGGACGGGGGTGGTTTGCCGGCCAGATATCTCCAAACTCGGTATCTTTATCGACGCCATCGATTAGGGCCATCAACACAGTTTGCTCATGCGGATCTTTGACTTCTATGACAGCCAAGTTAAAATGATCCAAATACGACCTCAGGCTTTCGTCCGGTCACTGTTTAATAAGGGATAGCTCAATCACATTCTTAGACCTATGGGCATGAAGACAGAATTAGTTCATGAATTTCTCACTCAATTCCCTGAATCTGGATATTGACCGTGCTGGCAAGCGGGTAAACCACAATAACGCCACATATTCCAAGAATGTAGGGAATGCTTTACATTTTACCGCGTCTTTAGCTGCAGCGGCATTCATTGACCAGGAGTATCGCATTAGATGTTGGATGGGGTCAGTCCTGCCCGTATAGCGATTCATGGTTGGCATATTGAAGCGCCTCGGGAATGTAACATCCAGTATGTCGTCAGTAAGGCATATGACTGCGATCTATGCCCCAATGTTTATTCCTCTGACCACGGCTATCTACCATGACTTGCCTAATCATTGCTTCAACCTCTACATGGGTCAGGGTAGATTCGGGATCAGCACTTCTTGCTCGACGGCCTCTTCCAGCATTTCTTTGACGTGCTGCTACAAAGTCTGGGCCCTGAGCAGAACTCCCTTGCCCCCTGTTGATGCGGTCGATCATGCGACAAGCTGGAGGGACACCGTTCCTCGGTAGTAGAGTGGGCTCATTTAAGTTGCGGTTACTAGTTCCCTGATTAAGTGCCTCTTCTTCTCGAGATGGAAGTGACCCAAATCAAAGCTGCTCTATGTTCTCAGCCCTTTCTAATGGGGGCCATCGTCGGTTCCTTCGAGGTTCTTTAGACGACGACGTATGTTCTGGGGAGAAAGGGTGAGCTGGAGGTGGTGAAACCTGCCTTTGAATATTGTCAATTCGTCTTCCTAGGGCAGTAATATTTTGATGCAGCAATGAGCTCTCCTTCCTTTGAGCAGCCAGTTCATTAGTTTGCATATCCAATGCTTCAAGTACTCGAGTCAGATTTCCTTCTGTAACTGGGGCAGAAGGGTCAAACTGGTCATCTTCATCTTCTCTTATACGTAAGGAACTTGAACCGGCTTGAGTAGAAGTTCCAGCATGAGCGGAACGAGCCATAATTTCCTTCCTAGATCGGCTAGTATTCTGATTGTCAGTTCAGATTGTGGTCCTCCTAGGCTGGTGTCTCGTGGTACCCTCCTGGCGTCGGTTTGTGATATTTCCTTGGGATCGGATCGCGGAAGGGTTAGTAGGGGATGGCGACATTATCTTGGGATCTAGTCGTGACACCTTCAGCTGCTCGAGTCGCCACGCCCTCATTGGATCGAATCGCCCCCACTTCTCTACGATCCGGGGACAGAATTTCGACCTGCTCCTGAATGCTCTCTTCAATTGCTTCGTTCGTAGCTTCAGTCGCTTGGGAAGCTCGTACTTCTTTAGACTTCTTTCCAGCCATGATATCTGAGCTTTACTGAAATCTTCAAAAATTGAATGGTGGAGTTTTGGAATGTTTTCTTCGGACTTAACTATCCAAATAATAGAACTACAATCCAATATGCTGAGACTTTATTCTCATTAAAAGCACCAAAATGTTAGATCCAAAATTGGCTCCAACACCCAAATTGTTCAATTATACGAAGATTAATATCAGAAAAAATGCAAGAAAAGCGGGAAAGACACGAGATTTATAGTGGTTCAGCGTTAACGAGCCTACGTCCACTTTATATCTATGATTATACGTAAAATTCGGGTACAATCAATGATTTATCCGACAACCTCACTTTTATAATGTTGATTCACTCAGTAAATTCGAGACAATTCTGAACAAGAATAGAGATATAATAATGGTGGAGTTAGAGCTCAGAATTGCCAAAAAGATCCTGAAAATGCCAAATCTGGGGCTATTTATAGCTGATATTTGCAGACGGATCGTGGTCATACGTGGCACAAAGCCCGAGGAACTCGGACTGGTTCGTGGCTTGATAAAGAATTGGTCAAAATGGCAGTTATGGACAGGTGTCGCAAGATCCTTCATTTTCGGATCGTGAATGATCTTAGCTTCTAGGGTTGGATCATGAAGAGGCAGAGGGTACGGATCAGATCGTTCTGCTGTGAATGGATCGGGTCGCGAAGCTCTGACGAGGACGGATCGAGATGACAGGGATGGGTCAGATCATGGATACAGGGGGGCGACCGCGAGTCGTTGCTGGGTACCACATGCAGGGGTCGTGATGGTGGAACACTAGCCAAAGATGATGTGGTGACCACGATCGAGATTCTGAGGGTCCTGACGAGCGAGGTTCCATATTTTCTTGGTCAGTGAACCTTGGTGGTTTGGTCCAAAATCTAGCCAACACTATCGATTCCTTAGGGCCCCAAGTACCTATCAGAATTCAAAAATAATCAACAGAACAAATCAACACAATACAAAATCATTTTTATATAAAAATACAATTACGCTCTCTCATATACACTCAATCTCATTCTAGAGCATTACTACTCCATCTCTAATGAGTTAATCCCAAATAGAGCCAATGTTTTCGCTAAACCAAAGCTCTGACATCAAATGTAACATCCGCGTTTTTCGACCGTTCAAATCGACAATGATCCTTAATGTCGACATAAACAGATCAAGAATACGGATAGTTATTGGGATTAAAATAAAAAAAAGAAGAAAGAAGGAAACAAATATAGAATCTCGCAGCGGAAGGACAAAATATTATTTAAATAACAGTTCATGAAGTTATTGAAACAAACATTTGATTATATTTACATAATTTATCAGAGTAAATTAACATACAACATACCAATATATGCAAAGGAATAATAATTTTAATACGTCTGTTGAGCTCCATCTTCATCTTCATAATGGAATCTTCAAAGCAAGGGAATCTTTGCTAACTGTAACTCGGTCTAACCCGAGCATATTGCAAAAAAAAAAAACACAACAAACACTCGGATCAGAACTAAATCATTCTCATATTAGTTAAATCAAATTTCATGTAATAATATGAATGTAATAACTTAAGAGATGTTACGGGAATTCCCATCTCCTAGGGTCCGTCAAACTAATATCATATAATATAATACGGTATTATAATAGTATCTACAGTTAAATATAACATATTAAAATAGTGTAAGCAGGATTACATTTTTACCCTTACACCATTTATAATACTGTAGTTTATACAGATACCGTAAAGTCCATAATACGTAGTGGCTATCAGAGGGCACTCCGTAGGTACGGTACAAATCAAAATCGTAGGGGGCTCGATCTGGATAATATGACAAGGCACACGAGGAATGCCCAGAGTAGGAATATACTAGTTGCATGCCCGGACTGGTGGTAACGCATAACCGCAACTACCGCCCACCTCGAACAACACTCTGAAATCACAGATGCGCATCAAGTCAATCAACCCGAGGGACTATAGTAGTAAAGGAAGAAGTGTTGCTGATGGAGGTAGCTAACCCCACTTGGTCACGGTATAGCCCTGTTTTAGTCATTTTAATTATGACCCGAAGGTCAAGGATATCCATCATCGTTCTCTTTCTTCAAATCCAGTAATCGCCTCCAAATCCATCCAACACAATTTCTGGAACTCCACCGCATACACAGTTGTTAAAGTGGTTTTCGGTATTGGCAGAGAGTATGACAATATCCGATCCCGGTCTCTTTAACAACCAATCGTTTACATTTTTCACACCGGTCAGTTCTTTTACAAATAAATCCATAAATTCTTAACAACTCCAATTTTAGTCCAACAGGAGTTGTTCGTACCTATTTGCCCCTATTACAGAACTAATGGGCTAGGTCCTGTCAGCCCAAACGACTGTTTTTGGCATGATTTCTTTAATTTAAAATTTAAATCCTTTATTAAATTATTTTAGTCGTACATTTAAATTCATCGGGGCCACATACTGACTCCGAAAATTTCTAAAAAATAAATTTAGCTATGTTTTGACGATACGGTCCTAAACAAATTAATTTCGTTGAATTTGGGGACCGTTTGAATAATGGCCTTTTTAACGGTCGATCAAATTCAATAGAAATTATCGAATCGCAGTTTAATTTACCACGCTCACAAATTAATGCCAAAAATTCTGGAAAATTAAATTTAGCAAAAATTTGACATTCCAGATCCGAAAAACGTGGTTTCATCGAAAACAGAGGTCGTTTGTAAAATGGCCTTTTATATGGGCTATAAATTATTCTATATTCCGTAGCGACTATTCTGAATATTCAGCTGGCCATAACTTTTGATTCCCGCTATGAAATTTCGAATTTTCAGATTCGTTGGAAAGATATTTTCAAATAGATTTAGATATTTTTGGTTTCACTAAAATCCGTTAAATTTTGAATCTTGTATATTCAGTCAAAGTTCAGATTTGACTTTTCGAACTACCATACTATTTCCAATTCCTTTTGAAATTAAAATTGATATATTCGCTCTAACTTCGATTAAAATGAAATCTTTAATCGTTATTATTTAAAATAAATTATTTTAACTATTTAAAATTCACTGAAACAGCCAAAATAAAAAATTTAAATTGGTTCTAATTTTCCGGGTTGTTAAAACTATGCTAGGTATAACATGCTTGTTGGAATTTACATGTGACAAACACGTTAGCACATCCTACACATATTGTATTTTGTCCAAATATACATATAATTTTTACAACTGTTTAATGTATATATAAATATTCGAGTAGTATATGCATATATATATATATTATTGAAATATATATAATACAAATAAACAAATACATATGTATAACATTATACTATAAAGTATATATACATGTATATAGATAAACACTAATTAATTTTTTAATAAATATACATACATATATTTAAATGTAACTAACAATAAATATAAATATCTACCTAAAAATAAAAAATAACATTTTCAAAAATAGAAAATAAATATAAATATAAATGTAATTACCAAATGTAAATATGATTTTGAATATCTTTTATAATTATAAAACTTGAAATAAACACAAAATTTCAAAATTTTCATTCTCGATTGAATAGTAATAATTGTTTTATATTATTTTACTATATTAATGTGTTTTTGGAATAATTAATCAATCAACCAAAATTTAATAAAAGAAATAAGTTTTACATGTAAAATTATTTCTAATTTTGAAAGTTTGAAAAATTAGGAATGCTATAAAAGAGCCTAAGAATTTTTCCTAATTTTCTAAGTAAAAATAATATTTTTTATTAATTAAATGTTTTTCAACAAAATTTAATAATAATTTTACAAATATTAAAAATAAATTAAAAATTTTAAATTTTGACCGAAAACTAATGTGGTATCATATTAATTTTGAAAAATATAAAAATCAATTCACTAAACATATATATTTTATATAAATTATTAATTCGTATAATGATTAAGTAATAATAAAAAATGTTAAAGAGTTTACAAAAAATGATTTTAATTTGCTAAATAAACATTTATAATGTAAACAAACCATTTTAAATATATTAAATCAGTTATTTATGTGATTTAATTTAGTATAATTCATATAAATAAATCAATTAATTATTTAATATATATATATTGATTAATTATAAATACTTAAAAATAATAATCTTAGTTGAGTGCATTCGATCCTCTCAAAAAAACTTATAAACATAAACATATAACTGATTAATATGTGAAAACAACAATATTTGTAGAAATCCCGCCAAATTAACAATATGTTAATAATGGTGGTATTAGTTCTAGTAATAAGAGCATGGAGAAACTTGTGATTGTTATTCAGACTGCCACAACCAAATAAAAGAAAAGAATGATACAATGGAAGCAGGACACAAAGAAACAATTGGAAAAACCGATGGAGAATATGTGATCAAGGAAAATTTCATGCAACAAATACTTGATGATGTGAAGGAATTTGAGTCTGTAATGAAACTTGGTGGGTCTGACAATGCTGACCCTGTCACTGACACGACGCCTTCGGCATCCACTTTCAACTTCAAACTGGGGTTTATAAACAATGTCAACCCCTTCCACAAGGACAGAAGACTCCGGGGAAGAATACTACAAATGAAAGCGATTGTCAAGCAACCACGTCATCATCAGCGAAGTAAAAAGGGAAGATCAAATTGGTCTACCCATACGAGCACATCCTTCCACCTGCGGCCTATAAAGCCTCCACCATCATACACTATTCCTGAATAACCTATGTCACCGGTGTCTAGAGACCCTCATGCACCTGGTACTCGTACCAGACTCCGAGGTCTTCGGTTCACTAGAGACTAGGCTTTGTGTGGTGTCAGCTGGAGTCAATTTATAGGCTCATGAAATATGCTCATGTGATCGTTGTATTCTGTATGTTTCAAACTGTAGCTAAAGTGTGTTGTCTAGGTTAGTACGTCAGTCATGAATGTCGCTGGACTTTTTGGCTTGGTCGTTCTCCTTCCGTGGAAGCCTTTACTAGCTGGTGCACACACTGTATATCACCTGTATCTATGTTTTTATTATTTTGATATAATAATAAGTGTAACGACAACTCAAAAAACTTGTCGGCCTTGCCAAAACAAAAAAAAACAATATGGTAATAATATTAATACATGTAAATATGTTAATTAAAAGACATCCTAAAAGGCAGGTAGCATGAAAGAAGGATATCGAAGCTAGGAAAAGTAGCTCTCATAAAACAAGAAAGCAGCTTTCAAAAATACTAAAGGAGTAACTGTGAAAGTATTAAAGAAAGAAGGCAAGGTTTCCAAGAAAGAATAGAGGAAGCCCAAGGACTTTAGAGCAAATGAAAAGATTCAATCATGAAAAAAGATGTTAAAAGAACAAAATATCTATTTTAACAGGAAAAGCCCTTTTGGCTCTACCGGAAGGCACACCTGTAGGTAAAATCCTTTTTATCAACCAAAATGAAACAAGTATGTGCCTTCCGAACCAAACACACCATTAGGTCATTTGAAGGGGTTGTCCTGACCATTTGACTTTTCGCTATAAAAGGAAAGTTTTCCCTTGGAAAAAGCAACCCTTCTGAATTGGAGAAATGAGGACCTTTGAAGGTATCTTTCTTATGCAAGCATCGACCTTCTCTTCGGGATTAGAATTACCCTTTGGAGAATTTAAGGGCTACTCTGCAAATACCAAGCAAGCTAACGAGGGATATGTTTCCACCTCTAAATTGTATTGGAACTACTAAGTTTCAAAAAAAATGAAATCGCTTCTATTTGACCTTTGAACCGTCATTCACAGAAGAAACACAATGAAAGAAGAAAACGTGGGAAGGAGCGTAACCTACATTCATAAATATGACCCTTAGGGTCTAAGATCAGGACATATTTTCTTATTCCAAAATTTATAAGCTAAACTACAGAGTAGAAACCCTAATTCCTAAGTAAATTTGGGGACTTCCATTCTTGTAGTCTCATCTAGCAATCAAATCCAGCAGAGTGGGTCAATTATCATTGTCTTGATAATACTAATTTTATGGAGAAGGATGTTAATCAATTTGGTCATTAACAAGCCTAATAGCCAATTGCACTTGATTCACACCTCTATTTTTTTCTTAATCTGGTGCATTATTAAGTCATGTCGTAAATCCTATATGTAAAGAAGTCTCAATAGACACATTCTCAAATTTAAGGGATGACGAATGCATTAGTAGTAATATAGGGAATCATCCCCTTCGAGATGGCCTGAGCGGACAACAGAGGATAAGCTTTATGACATGATAAAAATCACTGATTTTACTTACATGATAGAATCATCATTTATGGGAGAGTAACTTGATTGTTTCGCTCATTGGATCCATATGTCAAGAAGTTTTAAATGGTTTGACCGACACCTATATCGAATGTCAGATTATACGAGAGGCTACCAAAAGGGGATTCCATCACTAGTTATACCTAGCTTCGATGTTGACGAAGACTAAAGAAGAGACTTAAAACTCTAGTAAAAACCTCCATGAAAATAAGTGAGTAAAATAAAACCCTTAACAAGTTATGAGAAGGGATTAATCTACACTAAATAATGAAAATAAAGTAGCATGGAGTTCCTTAACCTTTTGGTTTGCTTCACATTTACATGACCTAGGTGTTGGTGAATTTTATCGTTAATATTATTTAGCGCGATAAGGAGAGTCAAATGTACAAAGGTTATTTTCTCTATATTTTAATTTCTACTATTTAAAATGGTTAAAGGAAAAATAAAGACAAAAACGAATAAGCTAGGTACATAAATAAGGATGTGGTACCAACTACTACCCTGGAAGAGTTCATAACTCCCACCTTCCACCTAAAGAATGCGGCATAAGACAACCTTCCAAATTGGAATTGCCGAAAGCAATTGCCGAAAAGATCGAGCGAATAAAGCAACATATATTAGAAATGCAAGGGATGATCCAAGGCCTTTTTTCTCAAAAATCAATAAAAGCACGTGAGAAATTAAACTATAGCAAATGAGGAAGTTGTTTCTCCTGGAGAGGTTCAAAGGCAAACTTGTATGGAAATAAAAGCAAGAAAGACTCTTCGCCATCTAAATCCAACAAGGCAAAATTGGTTATGTAATAACCCGAATTTTTAATACATAGTAATTAATTAATAAACTAGATTCATTCAATGCCACCTTCTCCTGGACTATTTGGCTCGAGCGCAACAACAGTTGTTTCAATGGACGATCGTCAAGTGAATTACAATTATGCGATAGAATAACTCAAATTTTCTACTTATGGATAAGTGATGAAGCTAGATTTCCATTCATACCGATATTGGTGTATAAAGATCACATCTCTGAGGAATTGGTGGGCAGCTCAGAGGTAGAGTGGTTCTGTCAGCGGAGGTCCTTTCCTCGTTCATGGTGACCAGTTCGTCCTACCCGTTTTGCAGCTCATCCAGCGCGCTGATGTCAGTTCTCTGGTTTCTTTGCAAATCTATCATTGTTGCCTTGCTTTGGAGCATATCACAATGGCTTTTAGGTTGGGTTATGTAGTGTAATCTATATGTATTACTATGTCTATACATTATGGTTTAGCTTGTATACTTGAAACACTATAACTAGAACTTACTTAGTTAACGGTCAGGCTTGTTGACCGTTTATTTTACATATTTAGCTATATGAATCAGCTGTGTAGAATAGCTCTACATAACCGTCTTACTCTAAAAAAATTAATGAATTAATTAATAAAATAATTTGTAAAATTATCATAATCTGGTTCTGGAAATTTCACCAATGGATCCATGGAAATTTTCAGGTCAATTTATATATTTGTTTTGCAAAAAACGAAGTTAAAACAAAGAAGTTATGGTAAATGAAAATCATGGGAAACAAAATAATTTTTTTTTCTACCCGATATGTTTTGACTCCTGGGTCGTGGTTAACCAATAGGCCGACCCCGGTAGCATGTGGGTCAACCTAATAGGGTTTGGGATCAAGTCGCGCCCAGATGGATACATAAACGACAAAGATGTTTTTCATTATAACAGTGCTGAGTTGGCTTGTTTTATTTGTTTAAAATCAAACTTATGCTAATGTGGAAAGTTCCAATTGGCAGCGTCACATGGAAGGCCAAGATTTAATCTATAAATATAGTGGCTTAAGATCCCCAATCTAGCCTACAAATGGACCCCTAGCTGTAACTCATTCTTTACAACATAATATCTTCCCATCTGGGTTCTCTCTTTTTGAGATAGACCTAACTTAAAAAAATTAGGGGAAATGATTTATATAAATATATATATATACATCGTTTGAGACAGGACCTGCAGAGCTATGGAGGAAAGCTTTGGAATATGGATAAGTGTATAATTACTTAAATTTCTGATAATCTAAATTAAAATTGGTTTTATAATAGTTGCAGATTTCTCTATAGTATTTCTTGAAGTTTTGTTAAGTTTTTCAGTAAGTTAGTGTTTCTACAAGTTATTGTTATGTAAGTTATTTTATAGTATTTTAGTCTTTTTCTTGTAGATTTATTTTGTTCAAGCTCTGTAAGATAGACTATCAGCCTTCTTCCCTCTTTTCTATGTTCATGTCTATCGATTATTTTACAGTTTCTATATTTATTTTTGGTTTGTGTCTAAAACGCACTTGAATTTATAAATGTTAGCAGATTGATGACTAATTTAAGTGTATGATTTAATCCTTTTATTTTGCACGCATGGAAAATAATATTAGATACAATTGTGCATATGTGGAATTAAAATATTGAGACTAATTTGCAAAAAGTGTGCATAAAGTATAGTTTTATAATTAAAAAAAGATTGGACTGAAATATGCAAATTATATTAGATTTGACATTAATTATGACACATGTTCTAATTGGAAAAGAACGAACATATTTTCATAGTAATATTATGGTAATTTTTACAGACATATAGTAGAAATCATAATGGATGGATTGGACTTGATTGTAAATATAATTATAACATGAAGGTTATAGTTGAATGAAATGATGGAAATGCTGATTATTGACATGAACTTAAAAGTGAAGTTAAGTTAAATAAACATGTATTGGTTATGGTTCGTTCCAGCAAAAATAGGCTGATTTGGAAAAATAAGTGACCCAAATTAATAAGCATATATTTGTTGCGATCCATTTCGGCAGCACGTGAGCTAATTAAGGAAGATAAATAGCTAAAGGTTAAGGCTCGAGTCAAGCGAGGTTTACACTGAAGTGCAAATTAGAATATTCGTCTGCTAGGATCTTTACCATGGATGGTCTCACAAACAATGATTATAACACCCCGCATTTTTAATTAAATGAGATAAAAATTTGAAGAGCTTCCAGAGTTTGGTCATGGAATTAACGTCATTGCGTCCGTGGCGATTTTCCGATCAATTTAGACCTTTGGATTGCAGAAGATAGATTTAAGATGAAAGAGATACCTTTAAATGGAATATTACAACAAACATGAAAAAAGAAGGTATAAGAAAAGAACAATGACCACCATTATTTTTATTCTTGTTAACTAAAGCCTATGTAGGCCAGTTGGTAAGAGCATGTGACTTCCAAGAGAGTGGCGCACGTTCGATTAACGTGGGCGCCATACTTTTATTTTAGAGGAACGACTAAAATATTACATGTTCTAAGAGAAAATTTGGTATAAATGCACATATAAGGAAAATTATACACATAAGAAAGTACAAAAATATATGTATACATGCATATATATGTGCAAAAAAAATATACAAAAGAGAAATTCAAAATAAACCTGCAATCAATGAAAATAGTAAGATTAAAAGTTGGCATCATGCCATTTGAATTTTTGAAAATGAAATAAAAGTTGCTCGTATATACATACATGTAAAATGGGCACTAGAAGTTTTGTATACATATAAGGAGCTTATATGTAAATATAATATTTAAATAAATCAAAAAAAGTATAATAGGCATACTAATCAAATGTTTAAAGCAAAAATGTTAGAAACAACACCTGGACCCATAAGGGTCGACCCATGTTGTGCCTGGGTCGACCTATGGGTCGAACCATGGGGGCAGGGTCAACCCTAGGGTCGACCCGAGGGTAGGTGGGTCGACCCACCCTAGATCTGGGTAGGTTTATTTGCGAATTTGGACTGTTTTTCAAACTACATTCGTTGCTAACTCAGCGATGCGGTACAAGATCATATCCACTTTCTTGAACACCTATAAATAGCTAGTAGAGCCTAGCCTAAATCTCATATTTTGGAGAGGATGTCTAGACGCTGCCATTCTCCTTCCTCCTCAAATCTCTTCAAGATAAAAAGGGAATAATTATTCTTAGGAAATACTGATTCAAGATCAGGAGGAAAAGAATGTATATCTACAACTTAGTGTTCAGAATTCTGATCGATATGAGGTAGATTCTTGAATCTGGTTAACTTAGATTTCTCTTCTTTTTACCCTTTTCTTTAATTCGAGAATTGTGAATCCATGGTTATTTAGATTCTAGATTTTGTCAAGGGAGCCATGAAATGCTAGGTCTGGACCAGATTCATGAATTGAAAAGCTCTTAGGTGAGTGGATTTAAGGTATACCTTTTGGTAATGGTATAGCTATCATTTGGCATTCCTGGTTTATATGTATAATAAATCTGCTGAAATGATTAATTTGCTAAAATGTATACCTACTAAAATGTTTAATCTGCTGAAATGATTAATCTTTTGAAATGTTTGACCCACTGAAATCTGTAGAAATTAGTACTGTTGTAATTAAAACTGAATTGTATCCTTCGTATAAATGAGGAAACTTCTACAGTACTGTAATCTCGAAAACTAAACTGAGAACATTTCTGCTGTATAAATCCTATTTCCATTAATCACCTGTTTGAATCGGGAATTTCTTTGAATGCTGTAATTATGAAATTTACAATGAATATGATTATTTTCTTAATAGAATTATTATTTCAAAACGGTTGTAAATAGAATTACAGTAATTAAGGAATTGTAAATAACCGCACGGAACATGAGGTTAAGTTCAACTTGTGGTATAAGCCTGCCCGGAACCGCCCGGCAAATCCAGCATGCACAAGTGGTCAACTTAATGTGAGGGGTCTGGTGCATTAACGTACATGAATACGTGTGTATAACTAGAAAGAAATAAATTGCATTAATTATCATTAATGGAAATGAATAAATCCCACAATGGTAAAAGAATTGGAATGATAATAACCTATTATGAAAAAACCTGAATGGGAAAAGTAAAGATAATAGGTAGGCTTGTCCTAGGGACAAGTGGAATTTATAACTTAGGTAATAATAAATGATAGAGAAAATGAGATAACTTATGGAATGAGAAAATTTGTACTTAATTTTAACTTAAGTAATATATAAATCTAGAAACCTGAAACCGACTATTTGTAATAAGTAGTGAAAAAAGGGAAAACTTATGAAATGCAATAAGTTGTACTTAATTATAAAATAAGTAATCTGTAAACCTAAGAATCAAAATCCTTCTGATAAGAAGAACATGTTATCTGAAAACCCGAGAATCTAAAATCTACTGATAAGAATAACAAAGGCTTATTAATCAACTAAAATGGGGTAAGTTATATAACTGAAATTAATAAGCAAGAAGAACTTGGTAACCTGAATAAGAAGTTAATATGATTTGCAATAACCAAGTTAACTGGAAATCTAATGAGGTAGAGCTAGTGCGTAATTAAACATTTGGACATTGGGCCTGATAACACGTTAAATTGAGGCGCTTAGGCCAGTCCGTATGTTTGAAAGTGAAGAACCCAATAGGGTAGATCATCGTGGTGTCATGAGACACAAGGGGAGCACACATCCATCTGATTAATTTTGCCTATTTTGTCGTTGTTCTACTGATATTCTGCTGCCTCCGAAGGACTGGAAGGGGAATCACGCGGCTTTCTGGGATGTGGAGGGTACTACTTGTAGTCTTCTGTGCAGTGGCAGTGTTTAGGCTGTGCTCCCAGAGGTTGGGTCTGCACGTTACTATCCACTGAGTATACCTTGATTGCCATGATAAGGGGCAGTCAGATGGTCGTAGGGTGGCATAGGTGATTCGACAAATCTTGTAATGTCCTATATTTTTGGTAGTCGAATATTTAATTTTTTTTATTTGGAATATTAATGGATTTTAATATTTAAGTCAATATTAAAAAACGAAGTTTGAACGTTAAATTTATATACAATTAAAAAACGAGCTCGTAATGGCTCGGTAGTTCGTAGTATTAAGTTTCGAACTTCAATTGATTATATAGAATCTGTTTTAAGTCGTAATTCTGTGAAACAAAAAACATTGGAATCTTGTTGATTACAATTTTCGTATGAAAGAGAAAAATTCAGATTTCGTGTTATAGATTATTAGTTATGCCCAATTCAAATTGTAAAATAGTCGCTATGGAAATCGTTAATCTTCGAAACGTTTATTTAACAATTTATAAGCGGTTTTGTATATTTTTGATTAGTTTAACACGAATTGGTGACATTGAATTGTATAATATATATTTGAAGTTATATGATATTTCTAGTTGGGTATTTGTGATAATAATAATAATTTATTATTACTTAATTTGATTATTTTGGAATTTATATAATATTTTATTTATATTATATAATCCTTAAAATAGCGAATTTTGTAAACGGCCTCCGTTTTCGATGAAATTAGTTTCATTGGAATCGTAAAGTTAAATTATTATACGGTATTAAATTTAGTGGCAAACCGTTGTCGTATGTGATAACGGTGGCCGTAAATGCTCAGTTATTTTCCATAGCGCGTAATTAATTTAAATTAGTTTAATAAAGGGGTATTTGTGTATAACTTGAGCAGACAATCGAATTAAGCCACGAAATCAATTCCGTTGAGTTCTATCGACATTTAGAGTCAGAATAGGCAGGTAGTTTGTTATTTTCGGACATCGGGTATTTTCGTATCCAAAATAGCGTTGTTTGGCATATAAAATAGCGTACTGGGAAACATTCTCGGAATGCGACGAAACTTGTGCCACTAGATTTGTATTAATTAATATTATAAATTTCAATTTTCGTATCAATAGGACTTACCATTTGATCATGGCAATGATATACACTTTAATCTTTTATTTTGTTTTGGCCAATTTAGACAGGGGTAACTTTAAAGGAATAAATGACTAGCCAAACAAACTCCGATTTTAACAAAACAAATTTCATTGGATTCGTAAGGAACATGTCTAGTAGAATTTCAAAGTTTCAAGTTGATTGGGTTTATTTTGTGATCGTGGGAAATTTAAACGCGTGATTTTTTGCTTGTGATTTATAAAGGACTTTTACAAACGACATCGGAATTTGATGAAACCTGTCCCGTCGAGTCCGAAATATTTTTTTATACTTGGATTAGGAGTATTATCTCAATCAAAGGTCAATGGATAATGTTTTTGCACATTACTTCATGTTGAAGTTTCGTAGAATATTATATTAATAAGTGTTCCATTATATATACCCCAACAGGCAAAATATGGGTCAAACTCTAAGCAAAAGTCAATTTTTTAACTAAGCCGCCATTTATGAATGAGTGGCCAAATACGTTCAACGTTTCCTTATCTGATCACTTCAAATTCTCTGATCAAAATCAAAAAGTTCTTCTACAATTATGTTAAGCTCGTTGATCACTTTCATTGCAATAACCATGATCTGATTTTATGTTTCGACGTGGCCGGAATTGTGCTTGAAAGACCTGGTGTTTATGGTTCTTGTGACGTTGGGAGGCCGAGCTGGAGGGGACCGCATTGATAGGGTAGGAGAAACTATCGTCGGTCTTTGATCAGTCTCTGGCGAAGTGGTAGAGGTGCAGTTGGAGCTTGTTAATGTCGAGATGGGTTCTGGAAGCCTGGAAACAAGTCGGGCGCGTTGTTATCTGTGAAGTAGAAAATTGGTTTTAGCATCTACTAGATATGTGCAAGGAGAGACTGTTGTTAGCAAAATGAAGGTCACCCTACTTTAAATATTGTGGAAGAACAAGAAAACGTGGAGTGATATTGTGGAAGAAGCAAAACAATGGACAGTCCATTCGAATTATCAAAGAAGGAAGGCACGTTGGAAGCTTGTGCATGCATGATTTGTTGTGGTCGACAAAAAAAAACTAGATAACAAGGACTTTGAACAAACGATTGTGAGAAAAGGAGTTTGGCCTATTTGCTATAACAGTAATCTAGCTTTTAATGATTTCATAATCAAAGATTTAGCTCGTTAACTTGAATTAAATTATATACACTAAAATCGAAATGGTTGCATGTGTATATCATGAATATTTATAGAGAAGCAGATAAGAATGGTCGGCCTGAGATCTGAATATCCAAAGTAATTAACATTATTTAATTTTTAATTTAAATGACTAATTATATTATAAATTTTCAAATTACAGGTAACTGTTTATTCCTGTTTGGGTTCAGCAATGAAGACAAGGACGCGTGAGCAACAATTATTCACGGCCTACTGATGGATTTAGAGAAAAAAAAAATAATTAACGATAATTATAATTATGATGAAGGGATAATTATTTTAGGTTAAGCTGTAAGTTTATAATAATTGTAATTCGTGTCTATCTTATCATAATTGGATGAATATAGTATTGTTGGAACCGTCCATACGAGTACTACGCTATGGAACAGAAACGTAATGAATTGAAACCAATTGTGTTTTTCAATTGTATTAAACAATTGTTTAATTTAACTGAAATGAAGTGTTTTAACAGCAAATCAAATCAAGTGAGTTAAACTCACTCATTTTTTTCCCACTTATATTTTATATAAGTCAGGTTTTTATTTTGTGTGATATGATTACTACTGGTTGATTGTTGGTTAAATATATATATATATATATATATTCATATATTGATTGAACCAATGAAATTAAATGTTTTTTAATTTCAGTGAAACACCAAATCATTATTTTAATGATGGGAACCAACTAAGGTAACTTACCTTGTTGGTCATGTTTATACAATAAACATGTTTAAAATTAATTAGTTGTTTGTTGTTGTTAAATAAATTAGTTGATGTTAAATAAACATTATTTATTATTATAAAAATAATCGGTTAAATTGAATTGAATAAATTTATGTGAGATAATCTATTTTAATTCAGGGAAGAACAGGATGGAGGGATCCAACTGGATTCCTCAAATATATTCAATGTTATTTACTTTTATATTATCATTGTATGGACTGTTCTGATTGGATGATTACTTTGGTTGTTGACCGTTGACGTGAAATTCAACATTTGTTTTGTTTGAACCAATGGGTAATATTGGTTGAGTAATTGGCAATGTATGGCGTATAAATCAATCATTTTTCTAAATATTGATTTATAGTTAAGTAAATCGACGAAAATAAAGTTGTAAAAATTATTTTATAACTGAAAATGGATTTTTAAATCTATTATTTTAAATAAAAATTTATTAAAAGGAAATAAATAATTATTATTTATTAATTAAAATTTATAAGCGAGTATTAAATGATTTTATAAAGTAGATTCTTATGTTAAGAAGATTTATAAGCAAATGATCAGAAATTTACCTAATGGTTAAGATTTAATTGTTTTGAGAAAACGATTAATGAAATTATTTAAATTAATTATATTATTAGTTAGTTTAAAGGAAGGACTATGATTTGAATTAGTTAATGAATTAATCGTGTTTTAAGTAGACTAAGTTAACTGTTTTAACTGGGATTGATTATTAAATTAATTTGTTTTGAATTAATCTAATGAAATAGTTCAACGAATATTGGTTATAATTTTAGATTTTTAAAAGAAATTACTAACTGTTACAGTTAATTAAGAAGTTAACTACTGCCACTGTCGTTAATGATTGATGTAACGAACTGGAAAATTTCGATCTCGAAAATCAACACAAATACATCTTGTGTCCAAACTCGAGTACCGAAAGTCCAGAACGTTAAGGAAAGAAGTTAGAGGGTGAGATAAGAAAGAAAGAAATATTAGAATAGAAGAAAATGAACGAACACAATACAGAGTCTCACATAGCAGCGGGACAAAATATAACATATAGATAACTTTATTGAAAGCTTGAAGTATATACTTGCATACATCAGAGTATAGCAGACAAAATCTGGACAGTTATAACAACCCGTCCTCAAATACAACATACACGGAATATACTAGATAAAATCATATGTCTGAACTCCTCCAGCAAGTCTTCTGAACTTCGTGTTATCCGATAACCTGAACCTGTACAACCCGGTCTAACCCGAGCATTACAAATACCCGGTCAGTCTGGTGAACCAGAATGAGAGAAAAAAACTCGCACAGTTTAAGGGGGATCATCAAACTTGATTTTAAAGTTCAAAATTTTTTCAAAAGAAAAAGATAATTGTAAGACCAAACACACACATAAATACAGACAGTTTTTACCTTACGATAACCCAAAACATTTTTGAAAACGATTTTCTTCTGATATTATAATAATGTCTAAATACAATAAATACCAATCTAGCAGAACGCTTGCATCTCACGCTCCACGTGTATAGTATACAATAAAAACCCATGGGATCTTATTGGAGATTGGATTCAGACTATGACAAGGTATGGAACCACCTGCCGATAGTGTATCTCTAAAGAGGAATACACTGGGTTCAACAACAACGTCTTGAACCCGGGCCACACATGATCGACCACTCATTTCGCTTGAGTGTATCGAATGTATATCCCCAACGGTTGGGAGCTACCCACCATTTCCCGAAAAGGGACAACATCAATAGATTAAAAAAGCAAAAGGAATTTCATTAGATAAGTGATTGTACACCCTAATGGGTGCGACCCACATAGCCATGCTGCCTGCCCGATTTTTGTCATTTCCCGGTTGATGAGGCTTGAGGTTATAATCGACTTTTGGAACATCTGGCCACCATTTACTTTGAATGTCACATTGTCAGATCCACCAGATATCACTAACTGATGTCCAAAAAAATACTCTAGTCGTTAAGCTAAGAGAAGTGCCCTTCTCCGTCATCAACTATGGTACGTTTGAAGAAATCGACGTACGTAATCCCTTTGGAAATACTCTGTCAGACATCCGTCCGTACAGGTTGTCCTGGGACTGGACAAACCGAAGGCACCCTCCTACTGCATCCTAGGAATCACCCTATAGATCAGTAGCAAATAGTCCTTGCAATCCGTCGATTCCAACCATGACCGAATCACAGTGTATCTCTGATTACAATTCAAAGATTATAAGTAATTCATCCACTTTATGGAGATCAACGGCCTTCAGTGCTTCAACTCGATCATCATCTGATATCTTCAACATTCATGTATTTGTTGGTCGGAATGGTTTTCGAATATAATTTTGATCTCGATCTTTCCGTACCACAATCGTATGGTCCAGATTTTGATAGTCGGTTATTTAACTATCAAAATAAAAAACCATATAAACATGAAAATAAAACGAGTTCACTGGTTCAGTCTTAGCATCACTTGGCCTTTTAAATTTCCATTCATAAATCAAACCCTTAAAACTTCCAACAAAGCTTTTTATATCTTATTTCCCCAAATACTATTATACCCAAAATTATTTAACTTAAAACATTTCAACTTTATTTCATAATACCATTTATCGAAATTCTAACTTTATTTCTCTCGACTACATTCGTTTCTAAACTAATATCATTCTTGGATAATCATGAAGTCATTCAAGTTGGGGTATTTTATTACCTCTCAGACCTTGAATTAACAACATTTTTATCTTCTAAATATATAGGATTTTATCAACAAAATCTCATTTCACTGATATTCCACATATTTCATTTGCCATTCTATTTAAAACATAGCTTTAATATCACACCTCCTTTTGGAGATCCTATTTCACTCTTAACGCGTTTAGTTAATTTAAGTAACTACTATTAACCTCCTCTATTAACTTTATAGTTTTTTTAAAACATTAAATACACAAATTTTAGTTCTATTATAAATAAAAACTTCATAAACTCTGACAAGTTTATTTCAAACCCATTTGGTTATATCTCCATTAAAACTTCATCTCCCATTTTATATAGCGAACTTAGATCGCATCTTAATCACTTAACTCGCCTCACCGCTTTAATTCAAATTTGGTTTTCCATTTCATACTTTCACTGATCCCTAACCGTGAATCAGTAAGGAATAATTCCCTAAATATTCCACCCCGAAGGCCGAAACCAACATCAGATTGGTATTCAGAAAATCATTTAACTTAACCGATTTCCAGTTAGGTTCCAATTCTTTATTTTCATGTCTTGGGGCTTTATTTTATTCTCAAACCATTTTCAATAACTCGTTCCCTTGATATCTTTGATAACTTGGGTTTCAAAATAGCTTTGTTCAACTTGGATTTTATAAATCTTAATCAAATAGAACTCAAATAAGAATTCAATTAAAACTTGATTTTAAACTTAACTTGTATTTCTATTAATATAATTTGCCTTTTAAACTTTGTTTAATTATAAACAGGACTTATATTTTAATAAATCTCCATTGATACATTTAAACCCCAAGATTTACCACTTTGATCATTATTAGATAAATAATAACCAAATATCAACGTTTACGAAATGTTTACTTCATCATTAACTAATCCCATTAAATTAATGAACTAATATAATATTCACCTTTGGTTAACTTGGTTGACTCGGTCAACTCAAACATGGTTAATTCATTAATCGAATTTCAATTTGTCTTTCCACATAAATTAATTAAAAATATAATTAATTTAAATAAAATTTTATTTACTTTGAATATTATTAAGTAAATAATAATCACTCTCAGTATATCTCTATTTGTTTTCCTTTCTCAATCCTTAATAACGTGTGAAATTTCATTATAAAACCATTTAACAAATTACCTTGAAAACTTGAATAAATAATAAACATTCATTTCTTTTTATATAAGCTTCCTTTCTAAATAATATATTTCAAAATCCATTTCCTCGATTATAAATAAAATTTATAACTTCATTTTTATCAGTTCTTCTGACGAAAAATCAATTCTTATAAGAACAGTGTATATTTGGGGCCATCTGCTTTTAATTCCTCAACCAATATTACCCATTGGTCAATAACATACAAATGTTGAATTTTGATTTCAACAAATCAATAATCGAATAATCCAATCATATTTGTCAATCAGTTCACCTGGTGATGATATGGAAATAAGCAATAAATTTGACGATAGCATGAATAACCAATTCAACCGATCGACTAACAATTCAAGCATTCAATTAAATAATATACGATTATAAACGTAACCAACAAGGTAAGTTATCTCGATTGGAAATAATCGTTATAGATAACAATGGGTTTTGATTAAATTAAACGAACGTTTAATTTAAATCTACTATATAAAATATCGGCATATATCCAAGCGATCAACAAATCAATCAATCAACTAACAACCATAGCACACAACAATAAACCCGACTTATAATAAATATAAGTGGGACAATTGAGTGAGTTGAACTCACCTTGGGTTTCCATTTGGTTGTCAAGACGGTTTGTTTTAATTAAATTAAACAAGCGTCTACTTTAATTAGAACTTCTAGTTGTGCCCAAATCTGTCTAAAACAGCTCCATAATACTATACTCATTGATACGATTCCAAAGCCCCATGTTCAGTTTGATTCTGTCGACATATGAGATCGCTACACAATTAAATGTTTGTGTTATTACTGCAAATAAATTAAACTTGAATTAATAATTATAATATACTAGTTAGACCATCATTTGACGTTCATTAGATTTTAACAAATTACTTTATATTTCATTTTATACATAGGCCAGAACTAATTTATGTTTCATAATATAATATGGACCATGTATAAAAATGGAGCAAATATAAAATATAGGCTACGTTAATTTCCGAAACCTCACCTGTTATGTACTCTTCAGACACTACCTTATTCCCATCTACTTCTGATGAAAGGCCAGCATCTCGTGTCTTTTTCCTTATTTAATAATATATAAGGCCCAAAGCCAATTGGCTTGCAACAGCCCACCCACCCTCTGTTTACATACCTTCTTCTACATTCCTTCATGCGAAACAAAACTACAGCAAAGTTCCCTATTTTTCTTTTGGCCGCAGCATCTCCATATGAAACCATTTCGCCACGTTCTCTGTCCACTTCGAATCTCTCGTTATTCCCTTTTTTATATATGCGAAATCCCAGGCCCAACTTCTCTTTAGCAAGCCCACCCGTCGCCTTTGGTATAGCTGTAACGACCCATATTTTTGACCGTTTAAAATCGACAATAAGCCACACATGTCGACCCAAACAAATCGCAAATGCAGGTAGTTACTGGGGAAAGAAGAAAAGAAAGAAAGAAGAGAAAGACAATAACAGAATCTCACAGCGGAAGAACAACATATAATAAACAAATAGCAGTTAAAAGCAGTTGAAACGTATACTGTGATTATAACATTCAATGATTATCAGAGTTACATATACATACGAATGTACATAATAAGCAGTGGAAATAAATGCAGTGGTTAAACCATACTCATAATAGATATACACGCCAAACTTCGTCTTCGTACTCCAAGGCAAGGAAATCTTCGATAACTGCAACATCTGCTGACCCGAGCGTATTGCATAAAAAGAAAACACAACAAACACTCGGATCAGCACTAAATCATCTCATATAAGTTAAATTAAATAATGAAATAACATCAGTGTCATGGGTACAGTAACTCAAGAGATGTTACGGGATTTTCCATCTCTCAAGGATCCGTTAAACTAATGCATACAAAATATAGTACGCTATTATGATAGTGTCTATCCAGTAAAATATAAATATTGAAAATAGCGTAAGCGGGATTACCATATTACCCTTACGCCGTTTATAGGCATCAACAGTCTATACAGTACCGTAAATTCACCGTACTGGTGTTATCAGAGGGCACTCCATAGAAGGCAAATGCTAAATCAAAATCGTATGGGGCTCGATATGGATATATATGACAAGGCACTCGAGGAAATGCCCAGGGTAGGATTCTACCAATTGCACTCCCGGACCGGTGGTAACGCATAGCAGCCACTACCGCCCACCTCGGAACACACTCCCAAAGTCAAAATGGGCCCAAATCATCATTAACATCATAGTCATAGAAATAGTATCGAAGAAGTGAGTCCGATCAAAGGTGCTACCTCAATTAGTCACGGTATAGCTCCTGTTTAAGTCATTTTAATTCTGACCCGAAGGTCAGGGCTATTTCGCAATCGTTCAACTTCCTTCGATTAAATAATCGCCTTCAAGTCATCATATCTCATTCTGGATATGTCGGAACGTTCACAGATATGTCCAAACGTTTATAGTTGTCAAAGTGGTATCGACACTGACAGAGAGTATGCCTTATGCCGACTCCGGTCTCTTTGACAACCAACGCTTACATCTTTCACATCGGTTGGTTCTTTTACATTTCAAGGTTCGTTTTCATATCAAAATATCGTATTTTGTCTCGAACCAAATTTATAATCAAAAATAGAATATAGTTTTATATCGAAATACCATAAATCATACCAACCCGATTATATTCTAAAATTAGAATATATTTCCATATCTTATATCAAAATCATATAGTATTTCGAAAATCGACTTATATTCAAATAGAATATATTCAATCTCAAAGGATTTCAAATTATTCCAAATCGATTCATATTCGAAATTCATTTATATTCAAATAGAATATATATACTTCTATAACTTACTTTCAATCCCCTTAGGAGATAAGTTTATATTTAGTGGAATATAAACCATCTTCCATATTTGAAACGGTTTGAAATCGATTCATAAAGAAATACTTTTATCTCAACTCCATTTCAACAACGATCTTAGATCCAGCACTTTCCATTCGGAGGAAAAATTTCACTTATAAGATATAAATTTAAAAGATAGATGTTTATAAAGACCTTTATATAAATAATATATGTATAGAATATAATAGAAAAAAATTAGGATAAATAAGTTTAAAACTCTACGTATATATATAAATTTTAAAAATTTACTAAATAGTTTTAAATAAAAAAATATAAGAAAATTTTGGTTATATAAAATAGTTATGGATAAGAATTTAATAAAATAAATTTCAAGAAAGAATAGCTATAAAATCAAAATTTTAAATACATATATATAAATTCTTTACTGAAAATCGATTCTTCCTTCCGAACATTGATACTTGAATCTAAACTCCAGTTTCCATGGGGTTGCTTAGCTCAAAGGACTTATTTCAAATCCCATTTCAACCCATTTCAATGCAAGGATTCAAGACCATACTCGAATTAGGTTTTAAAAAAAACAATTTTCGAGTATTCTCCATTATCTTGATTCAAAAATTTAAATCCCATAAGAATTTATTTAAATCTGAATCTACCCAATTCTTACAAAAGCCAAAATCTAAAATTTTAATCTTTAACACTTCAAATTCGCTTGGGAAAAATTTCCTAAATCATTTCAGGTCATATTTAATATTCAGATTTCAAGGAAAATAAAACTTATCGAAATCAATACTTTCCCTTGAATGAAATTTCAAAAAAATAGAATTTCGAATATTAAAATCATTTAACCAACCGAAGTCCATATATAGTTTGCTATCCTATGGCCAAGTGAGTCTTAAATTTAATTTCTCGATATTTCGGGGTGGATCTATCATTTCGATCCAATTCAGGGTCACAGGTATGTATCATTTCAACCTGTGTTCTTAATTCATTCAATTTGATAAATCCCGGATTTATTAGATGCCCGTAACATCAAAGGTGAGAAATTGGGATTTATCAAAAATGCATGGAATATCATGTACTGAATAAACAGCCAGTTCATGCAGCATTCATTCATCAATCCAATTAAATCAAGGCATCCATCACATCATTTCATTCAAACAGTAAACGAAATCATTTTACTGGTCAACAAGTGTCGGGATTTCTAATTAGAAATTTAAATTAAATTTAAATAACTAATTATCGATTTTATTTGCATATTAACACTTGCATGTCAAACTTAAACAATCGTTCATCAACAACACAAACATGCAACCAAATTTACTTCATAATTTAATTTAATAGATATGGGAATAATTTAGTATTTCGTGAGTGGAAAAATCACTCACCTTTGGGTCTTAATTGGATCGGACGTCCAAAAGAAGCCCAAAATTTGACAGTCTCTAAACACAGCCAGGTTAGTGCCAAAATGTCTGCAATTCCACCACGATCCCAACGCAACAAACCGCGTCCAAATCCGAGTTAATACGAAGAAGTTATCAGTGTTTTCTATACGAGATTTAAATATATAAAAATAAATAAACTATTTTCTCTCACCAATTAAAAGATGCCACGTCAGCACTCTTCTAAACTCCCGCTCCTCCTTCCTTTGCTACAGTGAACAACGCCCAAAGAACCCATTCCAGGCCCGATTTTGACCGAAGATTTCTCCTTCCTCTGACCAAACTAGAACCGGCGACCACCTCCATTGCCTTCCCCTTCGAATCCCGCATCCACGGCATCAGAGCCGCCACCTCCGGTGGCTTCTTCCTCCACCGCCGGCGGTCTGAACGGAAAGGGCATTTGCCCTTCTACGCTGAAATTCCCGCTACCCAATACACTATAAATCGAATGAATACCATCATCGAATTCGTATGACAAATCTCTACCATACCCAGAAGACCAATTCCTCAATTAGCTTGCAAATCAAAAATACCCAAATCGAAGTCTAGGGTTTTCAAAACAGCAACTTTGACCGCGATTTCTGGTAAATCTACTCACTGCATGTCGAAACAAATGGTACCAGCAGCTTCGTATCGTCGAGAGCTTCGATTTGACATATAATTCGATAGGGTTTTGAGAGATTTTATTTTGAGGTGAAATTTGTTTTAAAACTAGGGTTTAGAATTTATTTCTGCCATTAGAGAAAGCTATGGAGGTGGAAATGAACGTACAATGTTAAAATGGCCTGATAGGGTAAAGGTGGATTTTATTTATATATAATTATAAGGCCCAAATATGAGAAATACCCAATTATTTCTTTACATTGATCTCGTTCACATTTTCTCTCGCACGATCAAACGGTAAGTCGGATTGTAACGCAAATTGAAATCTTATCATAATTCACCGTTCCGGTTCTAATGGCGCCAGTTTCGTCGAATTCTAAGATCGTCGCCAAAACAGTTAAATTTCACTGTTAATTAATTGATAAAATATTAGAATTTCAATTAACTATTTTTAATCCAAATTAAATACTAATAAAATTCCATTTTAATCCAATTAAGACTTAAATAAATTTTTATAAATAAATTTCACACATTTCTAAATCTAAATTTGATTTTTTTTTCTTTGATTTGAATTTCATTTATTATATCTCAACTTAGAATTCTTCATCTACCAATTAAATTTGAATTCCCATTTATACTCAATGCAAATTTACTTTATTACTATTACCATAAAAATTTATTTTTAACAACCTTGTAAATATATTTCAAGTATTTAGATTCCAAAGTTGATATTTGAATTTAGACTTGAATTCCAATTTTTAACTTAAACAACTTAATTTTATTAAATCATTTATATAAAGATCCCAAATTCACAACCTTTCTAAATAAGACTAGAATTGAAAATCTATTTATATTCAATTCAAATAATCACCATCATAAATCAACAGGATTTGATTTTTATCTTAATACATCCCAATTTACTTATTTTAAATTGAAATTTAAATATACTGAAAATTGTGGGATGTTACATTCTCCCCCACTTAAAAATCTTTTCGTCCTCGAAAAGAGAACGAACCGATATTAAGCACATATCTATTTTAAATTCATACTTAAAAATAGCCTTTATAAAGTAAGTTATATTTGTAAAACTCATAAATTTTCTAACTCCCGAAATCACGGAAAATTTCGGCAGCATCTCCTTTGTACGGAGAGCTCCGAGAAAATCCCGATATATATATCGATTCAAAATATACATCTCATCAACGATGAGGCATCCCTGAACCAGGGGAAAACAAAAACAAAACCACCAAGCTTATACGTCCCCAAACAAGTACCTCTTTAAGCGTTTATTTTTGCGGTTTTTATTTACCTTCGCATCAAATCTTAGTGCAAGCGAGCTTCCAGCAAAATACCAATCCTTGCACCTACTACATACTCAAACATGCATAAGAATCAAATATATAACAATCCATGGCAAATGTATATAGCTTACATAACATACACAAAGCAATTCAACCACAAAACCAGGATTTTCATAACAGACCAGCGAAAAATCATTGATTATCACCCTTTAAAAGTTGTAATTTGACTAAAACATACTAGGCAAAAGTTATGGTATTTGTTTCAGGCTTTCCGAATTGTCCGGATTCGTCGAATTCCGACAATTCGTTCAAAAGTTATAATTGTTTTAATAAAAGCGAACACTTCAACCCGCACACTGAAAATGCAGATCTGAAATGTTTTACCTAGTTTTTAGCCCTCTAAACCTCAAAATTTGACTCAGCATATTAAAAGAAAATTTAGTTTACATTCTGATCTTTCCGAATTGTACTCGTGGATTAAAATCCGACGCTCCGTTAGGAAGTTATGGTCAAAACAATATTGATATACATCTCAGCTTTAAAATTTCCTGCACATGTTATTGTGGTTAAACTTGAATTTCGACTTAGCAAACATGAGAATTTCAACATGACTCTATAGACGAAAGTTTTAGTTCGGTTCTAAGGTTTTCGGAAAGTCCAAAATTGTCCGATTCCGATCATCCATTCAAAAGTTATGTCCATATTACTACAGCCTATTGACTATTTCAGATTTTTGGCATAAACATTGATCGATTTTATTTCAAGTTCAAACTTTCCAATTCAAAAATTTAAGCCAAACTTAAACCATCTAAATGAATCATTCCATTATGCTTGAGTGTGGTTTAGCCTTTATCGCTCAAGTATACTCATTTTTTTTTTCAACACATTTATTTATTTATCTAAGTCCATTATAGTATTTGCATTTACTTCATTATCCGAGCAATGGTTCGTATTCCATTTCTTATTTATCTTTTATAAGTGTTAAATCGTTATTCCTTCAATTAAATTGAATCCACTTATATTTAGTTCTAAATTGACTAAATTACCTTTTTCCAAGTTTACCTTCATTTGTTTAATTTACTTGACTTATTTGAATTCGTTTGGTTCTAAATTCTTTCGACACTCTACCAAATGATCTAAACTTTGGTTTTAAATTTCTTATACCTTTGTTCTTATTCCAATTTTCAAGTTTATTAAACTTCCATTTACTTACTTAATATTAATCGTTAGTACAAATCCAATTTTACTTACTCCGTCTAACCATCGGCATGAATTCTAGATTAACTTATAAGTTCTCTAAATTGATCTCTTTAATTGAATCCATCGTCTCAACTCAGGTTATATATTTTATATTTTATTCATGTGGTTCAAAAGGTTTTATTTTCTTAACTCAATCCATTTAATTTACTCACCAATCATCGATTGAGTTAAGAACTATTCATGACCAAATCTTATACTTAGTTCTCAAACATTATTATCATTCGATTCCTAAGTTACTAATTTAACTCGATTGCCTTGCACATCATCAAGTTACATTCCATTTCCTTTCATCATTTACACTTAGATTTATAATCGTTACATTGATCCACAGAAAGTAGTTTTATCGGCTTCGGAAGCCGTTTGAAAGATTTCTATTTAAACTTTTATATTAATAAACTATATTTAAATATATATAAATTCCATAGCGCTATTTCTAAATTTTAATTTAACCATAACTTACCATTTACAAAGTGAAAATTAAATTTCTTACATTCATTGGTGAGATATGATCAATCCGATCTTAATGTTTCTTGTTTTATCCAATTCTGACTTATATTGAAATTTTTATATATTTTTTCAAAATTAAAGATCGAATTTCCAAACTACCGCGCCACTTCAGGCTCATATTATATAAATTCATACATTCCGAATTCAAGTTTCGTTTTAATAAATTTATAGTTATCATTAGTTAAAGTAAACTAAACGCTTGATCCCGGTTTTGCAAAACAAGTTCAAAATAACATACATATATACTTATATTATTTTATAAACCATACTATATGAAATTTCAAACCCGAACTTTTAGTTAAGCAAGAAATTTAAATTCTGGGTTTAAATTTAAATTAAACTTTGAATATAGTAAACTAATACCTTTAGAAAATTTATACGATATAGAGTTAAATCCAAAAATTCTGCGGCAAACCCAATTATAATCATCATTGAGTGGTCTATCCCCCACTTAGACTCTTCAGAATAACCATCGATAATGCGTGCACTCATTACCATGGCTATTTCAAAGATCTGAGCAAGGGATTATACACTCGTTTATAAAGACTTTTGAAAGCCCCATTCTTTTTGATAATACTTATAATATGATATTATTTTCAAAATTCGACAAAACTATTTCATAAGTACCCCAGGATCAAGTTTTTAAGTTCCATTCTATTTTATCGCAAACCGTTTGCAACCGCTTAGATTTAAAGATATCATTTCATTTCAAATATTTTCTAAATCCCTTAAAAATTTTCCTTATTAAATTTATTATCGAATCAACCATAATAGGTAATAACTTAATTTTATTACCTTCCCACGACCAATACATATACACTTAAAACAACCAATATACATATAATATATATATAATATAATCGAAAACCATATTATGTCGATTCATTCTGTTCGATTATTTAGGAACTCCTATCGATTGTATGGCGTCCCATATATCGACCAGAATCCATAAATAATCAATAGAACAAGACAACACAATATAAAACCATTTTATATCAAAATACAAGTACGCTCTCTCATATATCTCTTGAACTCATTCTAGGGCGTTTCTAACCCCATCTCTAATGAGTTTATTCCCAACAGAGCTAAGGATATCGCTAACCATTGCTCTGATACCAACTGTAACGACCCATATTTTTGACCGTTTAAAATCGACAATAAGCCACACATGTCGACCCAAACAAATCGCAAATGCAGGTAGTTATTGGGAAAAGAAGAAAAGAAAGAAAGAAGAGAAAGACAATAACAGAATCTCACAGCGGAAGAACAACATATAATAAACAAATAGCAGTTAAAAGCAGTTGAAACGTATATTGTGATTATAACATTCAATGATTATCAGAGTTACATATACATACGAATGTACATAATAAGCAGCGGAAATAAATGCAGTGGTTAAACCATACTCATAATAGATATACACGCCAAACTTCGTCTTCGTTCTCCAAGGCAAGGAAATCTTCGATAACTGCAACATCTGCTGACCCGAGCGTATTGCATAAAAAGAAAACACAACAAACACTCGGATCAGCACTAAATCATCTCATATAAGTTAAATTAAATAATGAAATAACATCAGTGTCATGGGTACAGTAACTCAAGAGATGTTACGGGATTTTCCATCTCTCAAGGATCCGTTAAACTAATGCATACATAATATAGTACGCTATTATGATAGTGTCTATCCAGTAAAATATAAATATTGAAAATAGCGTAAGCGGGATTACCATATTACCCTTACGCCGTTTATAGGCATCAACAGTCTATACAGTACCGTAAATTCACCGTACTGGTGTTATCAGAGGGCACTCCATAGAAGGCAAATGCTAAATCAAAATCGTATGGGGCTCGATATGGATATATATGACAAGGCACTCGAGGAAATGCCCAGGGTAGGATTCTACCAATTGCACTCCCGGACCGGTGGTAACGCATAGCAGCCACTACCGCCCACCTCGGAACACACTCCCAAAGTCAAAATGGGCCCAAATCATCATTATCATCATAGTCATAGAAATAGTATCGAAGGAGTGAGTCCGATCAAAGGTGCTACCTCAATTAGTCACGGTATAGCTCCTGTTTAAGTCATTTTAATTCTGACCCGAAGGTCAGGGCTATTTCGCAATCGTTCAACTTCCTTCGATTAAATAATCGCCTTCAAGTCATCATATCTCATTCTGGATATGTCGGAACGTTCACAGATACGTCCAAACGTTTATAGTTGTCAAAGTGGTATCGACACTGACAGAGAGTATGCCTTATGCCGACTCCGGTCTCTTTGACAACCAACGTTTACATCTTTCACATCGGTTGGTTCTTTTACATTTCAAGGTTCGTTTTCATATCAAAATATCGTATTTTGTCTCGAACCAAAATTATATTCAAAAATAGAATATAGTTTTATATCGAAATACCATAAATCATACCAACCCGATTATATTCTAAAATTAGAATATATTTCCATATCTTATATCAAAATCATATAGTATTTCGAAAATCGACTTATATTCAAATAGAATATATTCAATCTCAAAGGATTTCAAATTATTCCAAATCGATTCATATTCGAAATTCATTTATATTCAAATAGAATATATATACTTCTATAACTTACTTTCAATCCCTTTAGGAGATAAGTTTATATTTAGTGGAATATAAACCATCTTCCATATTTGAAACGGTTTGAAATCGATTCATAAAGAAATACTTTTATCTCAACTCCATTTCAACAACGATCTTAGATCCAGCGCTTTCCATTCGGAGGAAAAATTTCACTTATAAGATATAAATTTAAAAGATAGATGTTTATAAAGACCTTTATATAAATAATATATGTATAGAATATAATAGAAAAAAATTAGGATAAATAAGTTTAAAAACTCTACGTATATATATAAATTTTAAAAATTTACTAAATAGTTTTAAATAAAAGAATATAAGAAAATTTTGGTTATATAAAATAGTTATGGATAAGAATTTAATAAAATAAATTTCAAGAAAGAATAGCTATAAAATCAAAATTTTAAATACATATATATATATTCTTTACTGAAAATCGATTCTTCCTTCCGAACATTGATACTTGAATCTAAACTCCAGTTTCCATGGGGTTGCTTAGCTCAAAGGACTTATTTCAAATCCCATTTCAACCCATTTCAATGCAAGGATTCAAGACCATACTCGAATTAGGTTTAAAAAAAAACAATTTTCGAGTATTCTCCATTATCTTGATTCAAAAATTTAATTCCCATAAGAATTTATTTAAATCTGAATCTACCCAATTCTTACAAAAGCCAAAATCTAAAATTTTAATCTTTAACACTTCAAATTCGCTTGGGAAAAATTTCCTAAATCATTTCAGGTCATATTTAATATTCAGATTTCAAGGAAAATAAAACTTATCGAAATCAATACTTTCCCTTGAATGAAATTTCAAAAAAATAGAATTTCGAATATTAAAATCATTTAACCAACCGATGTCCATATATAGTTTGCTATCCTATGGCCAAGTGAGTCTTAAATTTAATTTCTTGATATTTCGGGGTGGATCTATCATTTCGATCCAATTCAGGGTCACAGGTATGTATCATTTCAACCTGTGTTCTTAATTCATTCAATTTGATAAATCCCGGATTTATTAGATGCCCGTAACATCAAAGGTGAGAAATTGGGATTTATCAAAAATGCATGGAATATCATGTACTGAATAAACAGCCAGTTCATGCAGCATTCATTCATCAATCCAATTAAATCAAGGCATCCATCACATCATTTCATTCAAACAGTAAACGAAATCATTTTACTGGTCAACAAGTGTCGGGATTTCTAATTAGAAATTTAAATTAAATTTAAATAACTAATTATCGATTTTATTTGCATATTAACACTTGCATGTCAAACTTAAACAATCGTTCATCAACAACACAAACATGCAACCAAATTTACTTCATAATTTAATTTAATAGATATGGGAATAATTTAGTATTTTGTGAGTGGAAAAATCACTCACCTTTGGGTCTTAATTGGATCGGACGTCCAAAAGAAGCCCAAAATTTGACAGTCTCTAAACACAGCCAGGTTAGTGCCAAAATGTCTGCAATTCCACCACGATCCCAACGCAACAAACCGCGTCCAAATCCGAGTTAATACGAAGAAGTTATCAGTGTTTTCTATACGAGATTTAAATATATAAAAATAAATAAACTATTTTCTCTCACCAATTAAAAGATGCCACGTCAGCACTCTTCTAAACTCCCGCTCCTCCTTCCTTTGCTACAGTGAACAACGCCCAAAGAACCCATTCCAGGCCCGATTTTGACCGAAGATTTCTCCTTCCTCCGACCAAACTAGAACCGGCGACCACCTCCATTGCCTTCCCCTTCGAATCCCGCATCCACGGCATCAGAGCCGCCACCTCCGGTGGCTTCTTCCTCCACCGCCGGCGGTCTGAACGGAAAGGGCATTTGCCCTTCTACGCTGAAATTCCCGCTACCCAATACACTATAAATCGAATGAATACCATCATCGAATTCGTATGACAAATCTCTACCATACCCAGAAGACCAATTCCTCAATTAGCTTGCAAATCAAAAATACCCAAATCGAAGTCTAGGGTTTTCAAAACAGCAGCTTTGACCGCGATTTCTGGTAAATCTACTCACTGCATGTCGAAACAAATGGTACCAGCAGCTTCGTATCGTCGAGAGCTTCGATTTGACATATAATTCAATAGGGTTTTGAGAGATTTTATTTTGAGGTGAAATTTGTTTTAAAACTAGGGTTTAGAATTTATTTCTGCCATTAGAGAAAGTTATGGAGGTGGAAATGAACGTACAATGTTAAAATGGCCTGATAGGGTAAAGGTGGATTTTATTTATATATAATTATAAGGCCCAAATATGAGAAATACCCAATTATTTCTTTACATTGATCTCGTTCACATTTTCTCTCGCACGATCAAACGGTAAGTCGGATTGTAACGCAAATTGAAATCTTATCATAATTCACCGTTCCGGTTCTGATGGCGCCAGTTTCGTCGAATTCTGAGACCGTCGCCAAAACAGTTAAATTTCACTGTTAATTAATTGATAAAATATTAGAATTTCAATTAACTATTTTTAATCCAAATTAAATACTAATAAAATTCCATTTTAATCCAATTAAGACTTAAATAATTTTTTATAAATAAATTTCACACATTTCTAAATCTAAATTTGATTTTTTTTCTTTGATTTGAATTTCATTTATTATATCTCAACTTAGAATTCTTCATCTACCAATTAAATTTGAATTCCCATTTATACTCAATGCAAATTTACTTTATTACTATTACCATAAAAATTTATTTTTAACAACCTTGTAAATATATTTCAAGTATTTAGATTCCAAAGTTGATATTTGAATTTAGACTTGAATTCCAAATTTTAACTTAAACAACTTAATTTTATTAAATCATTCAAATAAAGATCCCAAATTCACAACCTTTCTAAATAAGACTAGAATTGAAAATCTATTTATATTCAATTCAAATAATCACCATCATAAATCAACAGGATTTGATTTTTATCTTAATACATCCCAATTTACTTATTTTAAATTGAAATTTAAATATACTGAAAATTGTGGGATGTTACAATAGCCTTCCATTTCTCTTCGCACGCAACCTGGGAGCAAACTCTCCCCACGTCCCTTCTTCTCTTACGTTCCCAAACAGTTCTCATGCAGTCCTCTTCATGACTACTTCGTTCTCCTCTTGTCTTCTTTGTTGCAAGCCAACTCATGCATTTAAGGTCCGCGTCATATCCCATTCCTCCCCTTTCATTCGTCAGACCCCTCCCCCTTCAGTCTTTCCTTTGACATCACCTGCTCAGTGATAACCCCCTCTCGAACCACGTCGAGGTGATTATGGTGGCATCGTACCACTTGGCTTGAGTCTCTTATAAACTGGAAAAAAACTTATGCAACCCACTAAGTTGAACTGCATCCTTGTCTGCACACGTCTGGAACTGATCTAATCCTCCATTGTTAAGCCGCCCCGTTGACGCACTTGGAACTTGCGGCTACCAGAGTTCGGCCCCACACCACCAGGGCGCCACCTCTCTCTCTTCAGCTATGGCCCTCTCAGTCGAAGCTTTTATTTTATCTTAAAGGTAAGCTTACGATTAGTATATGGAATGAGGTTTCCAGTCAAAAACTGTATGGGGAGAGATGTAGTTCTTTGTGTTTGCTGGGTAGAAGAGGAGATAAAGCACGGTTTTGTTTGTTGAAACGAAAATGGCAGTTTAAGATCTTAATTTGCAGGAAATGAATGAGGCAGATGCCAATTTATAGCAAAGCAACTGTGGGTACCAAGGCGTTTAAGTATAGGTAAGAAGGGAAAAAAATTGTAGAGTAGCTAGGTTTTTTCAAAAACGTGGACTCAAGATTTTCAGATGGATTGGGACTCAAGGTATAGTGGAATGGGTTTGTAGTAGTGTATATGTTAGTTGATACGTGGGGTTGAAATTTCTAGGTAAAACTTGGGTGCCATGGTCTTTTGATGGATTCCTGTGCAAGGAAAGATGAAGTGTGGGATGGAAGGAGTCTACAGTAGAGAAGAAAGTTTGGGACTCAAGAAAATATTTATTTGGGCGCAGGTAAACAAATAGACTGGCACAAAGTAAAATGAACAGTGGTGAGGAAATTAGTTAAATTAAGGGTATGAATATCTTTATTATTAATAATGAGAACTGAATGAATCAATTTACTTGGCGTTTTTCTGAAATAACTAAAGTACCCTTTACATTTTTGTTGCATGTCATACAAGGAAAGTTTGGCTTTGTTGTGTAAATGGAGCCTGTATTGACAAGTTTTAGTGTATATGTACAGTCCTACTACATGGTTGTTAGAATGAATATCGATTGCAGTGGCTGCTATCGAAGGATAAGGCGAGCTCTTCTCAAGACGCATGGTAAGTCCATATGTTGGCCATGGAAATAACAGTTAACTATAATTATTTCTATTTTCTGACTGACGAAATTAAACAAATTATTTTGATATCCATTGCTATCAATTTTCATGTTGACATAAACATCTATTTTCTACATGCACTTCAAATTTTTAGTAGAAATGATCCTTCGTCAAACTTTGTCTACTTTCACACTCGAAGCTATGACCATTTAGTTATAACCAAAAAAAACTTGATTGCTTAACATTGAAATGTTTATTTTTGGATGAGTCTACGACCTTTATGCATTGAATATTAATAGTTATTTTATTTTAACCTTGGAAAAGACTTGGTTTGTGCAACTAGGCAGCTATTATGGAAACGCGTAATGGCACACATGGAGATTTCAAGTGCTTCTCATATGGAATGATTTTTAATTTTTTTTATCTATTTTTACAATTGTTATTTAGTCCATACGGTATGCGGAATATATAAAAATTCTCTTTAAATTTATTAATATTTCAAATATAATATTTAAAACAAGTTTAAAAATTCAATTCAAATAGATGGAAAATCTGGATCGTTACATTCTTCCCCCCTTAAATAGATTTGTCCCCGAAATTTTCAAGTAAGAAAATGCTCCAAACCCAATTATAAAAATAATTATTTAAGAATTAACCTCAAAAGTCTAAGTTTTAGAAATCAGCGTAAAATTGTCCGGCATCTCCTCTCCATGGCTCGATCGGAACAACTACAATCGCCGCTCTGGGCCTCACATTTGTCCAAACTGTTATCCAAATCAGAGGTATAAAATCAACCATCCAGTCAATAAAATCAAGGCGTACCTATTTGTCGGGCATCATACTCCGATAACCAAGCAAAGCAATAACCAGCTTTTCCAACCTGTTCTTAGCTTCAATTTCAACATAATAACAAATACATGATCTCATCATTATTTTTCATTTCATGTTTTTTTTAAGTTCTTAAAATTAGAATTCAATTTCTCGGTCTCAAATTCATTCAGCTTCTTAAAGTGTTGATGAAATTTTATTTCGACGAATCTAGCATCCAAACAATAAGCAATACACATTTATCAACTAAGTACTGTTTCTATTTCCATATCCAACTATTTATTTGATTTTCTAGTTAGTTTACTTTTTATTTAATAATCCCGATTCAGATTTATTTTCGGGAGCCATCATTCTAATTCATTCTGTTTTAACTCATCTTAAATTAAATCCTGATTTTCAATTCCGTATTAAAATTCTCATTCACAAACTATATATGTGAAATCTGCCGGTTATATCAACCATTCAAATTCAAATTTCCATTTGAATTCCCTTCAAATAAATCAATCAACCCATAATATCTCAATAATTTAATAAAATTATTTCTTTTCCATACAAAAATTTAATTTAGGTAAAATTATTTAATTTATCCTCTTTATAAAACAATATTGTGTCCATTGCCAAACCAAAATTACAGCGAACAAATAACACAATACAAAACATTTGTATATAAAATCTTCAAATAAGCACTCTCGTACATATATACTCCAACTCAATCTAGGGTATTACTAACCCCATCTCTATTGAGTTACACCACATAGCCAAGGTTATTACTAAACAAATAGCTCAGATACCACTGTAACGAACCGGAAAATTTCAATCCCGAAAATCGACACAAATACATCTTGTGTCCAAACTTGTAACACCCCATGTCCATTAATGTCACTCACAAGGGGAATGCATCAATGTCCATGGAGCGTTATTGTTGTATAGAACAAATAAATTACAAGGATAAATAAATAAAACAACACAGCGGAAGTGAAAAACTTATTTCATAGCATCATAACTCAAAACGAGTTTACATAAGTAGTCACCAAAACCATTACAACAGGATCAGTAGTCTTTTCCAAAAACATCAACGTACATAAAGAAGCAAATACTTATATAACATAAATGCATAAATCCCCACTGAGCATAAGCAAAGCCATAAAAATGAGAGAGTCCCAAGCGATACATCTACTCTCTTCAAGCAATTGAAAGAAATCGGCACTAAGCTGTAGTATTCCCTCCTTGCAAACCTGAGGGGGGGAAGGAAGAAAAGTGGTGGAAAGAAAAGGGGGTCAGACATAAAGTCTGACGAGTGCGATAACTTTAACAATATAATTACCAAAATAACTAGGATAAGGCGTAAGCTGGAAAATAAGGAAATGACTGCGAACAAATGGGTATGACAGAACAAAACGAGGAAATAAGATGCACCAAGATAACGTTAAAGGCGCCCCTAATCACTGTAAGATAATTACTATACTGCACCACTACTAGTCAACCTATGCTTGGTCTCCTCTAAGGTTTCTCCCACTTAACCCCATTCTTATTCATGTCTTCTTACATGTTTCAATCTTGGTTAAGTGCATCTAATCGTATTTCAAATGCCACCCAAGGCACCCACTTAACCCCCTCATGTCCCACTACATGTTTATCTGGTTAAGTGTTTCTTAATTCATTAAGACCGTAACCTTGTATAGACCTCCCACATTAGACTGGCATTTGTGGTAGCTGGATTTGTCGGGCGGGTCCGGGCAGTCTTACACCATAAACGAGCCTAACCTCGTGTCTTTACAACTATTACACATTTAATTTATGCCTAAGACCTCCCACATTAGACTGGCATTTGTGGCTGCTGGATTTGTCGGGCGGGTCCGGGCAGTCTTACACCACAAAAGAGTCTAACCTCGTGTCTTAGGCGATTAATTACATAATTAATTATCCCCAATTTGAATTAATTTCCCTATTCAAATTGTCAATCAATTATAAATTTAACTATGTCCATAATTAACACCTTAATTATGTCCATCTATTTATGGTATATAAAATTATACCAATTAACATCACATTTAAGGCATTTATGCCAATTCTCAATATTAAATCTTTTAATATTATCCCATTGCCCCACGTTGTATGTTCATTCATTTAACGTGAAATATATGTTAGACTCGAATAGTCTAACTTATGGAATAAAGAGAAAACATCACAACATGCATAAAATAAAAAAACTAGATCTAAACATAAGGGGTGAACTTGCATGTGTGAATAAGGTTTTTCATCTAAAATTTGCATAGGCCAAAGTCACAAACTTGCATAAACTATGGATGTCATAGATCTAATCATAAGGTGTAAACTTGCATAGGCAATAGTCACAAACTTGCATAAATTATGGATGTCATAGATCTAATCATAAGGTGTGAACTTGCATAGGCAATAGTCGTAAACTTACATTATATGATTCATACTCCAATATACATATACTTGCATATGTGATTTATGCAACATAAACTATATTGTAAACTTGCATCCAAACATGTAAATTAAGATCTACATGTAAACTAGCATATAGAATTTTGTATACTAGTATATAACTCACACATGTCTTAGCCTAAACTTTAGATCCAAGCTTACATAAAATAGATGTCATGAAACATGTAAGGTTTTAAATGATTCTCACTAACTTGCATATGATTCATATCTAAATTAACATCTAAACTTGCATATAGAATTTTCGAGTTAAACTTGCATATGATTTAACATATGAATTAGTTCCAACAACATAACCAAACTAGCATATGAAACATCATTATGAATTGATTGTACATAAGCCAACAATTAACATAGATTTACAACATAGATAATAACATCATAGCTTTACAACATAGATAATAACATAACGGTCAATGATTCACAACATAACCATATAATCCAAAACATAACTCAACCTAATTAAATTGTTAATTATCTTATTAAAGAAATCGAACTCACAACTCAAAGAAGGTCTTGAGTTCTAGAATCTGAGTTTTGAAATTGATTTAGCTCGCCTTTGTAGTAGATTCGTTATTGTTTAGATTAGAGTTGAATAGAATTGAGTTGATTAGCTTTTCTTCCTCCTAAATGGTGGCGGCTACACTAGATTGCAAGGTAATAGCATGACGGCCATAGTTCCAATTTTTATTTGATTTTAGGGTTAGAGTCTACCCAAGTTTATATAGAATTTCAATTTAATTATAGCCGTCAGATGATTTTAGGGTTAATCAAAACCATTCAGTTAGGATAGGGTGACACCTCAGCCTTAATGACTCAGCAAGGAGTCAGAAAGGACTCAGCAATGAGTCACAGTATGGATCAGATCACACCAGAAAGTTGTGCAGGCTTTCTGCTCGGCCTGGGCGCACTTGGGAAGTGCGCCAGTGTATTTTTGCACTGGCACACTTCCCAAGTGCGCCGGTGCATTTATATATATATATTTTTCTCTTGGTTTTTCCTCCTAACTTCGTTCGTCCATATCTCCTTCATACGGTGTCTGTTTTACGCAAACTCGGACTCTATCTCAAGCAGAATTCCGAGACGAACGCGAAAGCGCAACCCGTTTCCCTTAATTCCCTCATTTTAAATTAAGTATTCTTTAATTTGTTAACTTTAATATTAAAATTACGGGGTGTTACATTCTCCCCTCCTTAAAGGATTTCGCCCCCGAAATCTCCAAGTTAAGGAGAATGCATATCCTAACATCCAATCATCCATCTACTCAACCATCAAACACAGGCATCCATTGTCCTTACAAAATTTCTAATGCTGTATGAATATATGCAAGAAGTGTGTGTGTATGTTCCTTATCTAATTCAAAATCAGGCGGTCTACTGATTTAGTTGACCTCCTTGATGCAAATTATGATAGTGCCATGCGTTCATTATGTATGCGAAAGAATCCTATTGATATATATTATTTCTACATGTGTGCACAACCATTCATCAAAATGCAGCATCCATATGATAACACAACCATTATACATCCATTAACTTAAATATTCACACACATTTATATGCAACATGAAGGTGATTGAGCCGACCTAGTGCCTAAAGTGTGTATATGCATCCACGAGCAACCACTAGCAAACATTTGCATCCACATGCATCCATCATACATAACATGTCTCAAACACATGTTTCAACCATAGGACTACCCTATCTAAAGGTCAAAGATACTAGCAAGAGGACATACTAAAGATAAAACGAGTACAAGGTAAGCGATAAAGGAGAAATTAAAAGACATACCCTCGAAAGGAAAAGGGTACAATGAACGCATCTTCTCTTCCGTCTCCCAAGTAGCGTCGCTCTCATCATCTCCCCATTGCACTTTGACTAGCCTGACCTCTCGATTTCTCAACTTCTTAATCTCCGACCTAAGAATGCACGTAGGAGCTCGTCGATTCGTCGCATCACGCTCTATCTCCACCTCTCTAAGCAAGCTCGGCTCTACCACTTCTGCGGTCTTATGCAAGCACTTCCTCAAATGTGATACATGGAATACGTCGTGTACACCACTAAGTCTCTCAGGCAACTCCACTCTATTCGCCATCTGTCCAATCCTCTCCTTAACAGGAAACAGTCCTACGAACCTTGGTGCTAACTTCCCAACGGACCCAAAGCGAACAACATTACATAATGGAGACACCTTGATAAAGACCACGTCCCCAATATCAAACTCAAGATCTGTCCACCTCTTGTCCGCATAAGATTTCTGCCTATCTTGCGCCGTCTTCATCCTCCTTCGAATCAAATCAATCTTTTCCGAAGTCTCTCTAATCATATCGGGCCCAAGCAAGATCTTATTTGTAGATTCCCACCAACATGTAGGCGAACGACACGGTCGTCCATAAAGAGCCTCGAAAGGTGTCATGCCAATGCTAGACTGAAAGCTATTATTATATGCGAACTCCACTAAAGGAAGATGCTCCTCCCATGTACCTCCAAAGTCTAGAACACATAGCCTCAAAAGGTCCTCTAGAATATGATTCACCCTCTCGGTCTGGCTGTCCGTCTAAGGATGATATGCGGTGCTCAAACATAACTGAGTCCCTACCGCCTCTTGCAAGCTCTTCCAAAACTCGCTAGTAAAGATAGGATCGCGATCGCTCACTATGCTAGATGGAACACCGTGCAAACGAACTATCTCTCGAATGTATACAGAGGCTAACCATGGAGCAGTCCTCTTACTCTTCACGGGAATGAAATGGGCGCTCTTAGTAAGTCTGTCTACCACGACCCAAATCCCTGTATTACCCTTCCTCGATCTCGGTAACCCATCAACAAAGTCCATCGAGACACTCTCCCACTTCCATTGTGGGATCTCCAATAGGTGAAGCAACCCACTAGGCTTCTTTTTCTCTGCTTTTACTTGTTGTTACACCAAGCATCTAGTGACGAACTCGGCCACATCCCTCTTCATACCGGCCCAAAAGTAAACTTGTCTCAAGTCCATGTACATCTTGTCCCCGCTGGGATGAATGGTCATCTTCGAACGATGTGCATCATCAAGAATGGTCTTTCTCAAATTCTCGTCTCATGGTACACAAAGTCTACCATCCCTACGTAACCAACCCTTATCATCTAGGGTATACCTACTGCGATGGCTCGATGACTCCCCCTTATGAGCTTCTCTACTAACTCAACCAACTGTGGGTCATCTCGCTGTGCCTCACCAGTCCGTCCTAAAAGCGTAGGTCTGACCTCTAAGGATGCTTGCAAACCTGGTACAAAGTCAATGGAAGGTCCAAAGTCAAACATAGAGATGAACTCTAAGCTTCGCCGTTCAAGAAACAACGGACTCAAGGACAACCTTTTCCTACTTAAGGCGTCTGCCGCCACGTTACCCTTGCCAGGGGTATATGCTATCTCGAAATCATAGGACGCTAAGAATTCCATCCACCTTTGCTGCCTTAAGTTTAAGTCCTTCTAAGAGAACAAGTATTTTAGTGATTTGTGGTTAGTGAACAATTCGAATTTCTCGCCAAGAAGATAATGGCGCCAAGACTTAAGCACGAAAACAATAGTGGCCAACTCTAGGTCATGCGTAGGGTAATTTCTCTCATGTACTCTCAACTGCCTTCCTCCATAGGCTATTACCCTTCCCTCTTGCATTAAGACTGCACCTAGTCCTGTCTCACAAGCATCGGTATAAACGGTAAATGACTTACTCCCATCTGGCAACACTAAGACTGGGGCTGTGGTCAAAGCTCTCTTTAAACGTTGGAACGCATCATCACAATCTACGTCCCACGTGAAAACTAGGTTCTTCTTCATCAAACATGTCAATGGGGCTGATATCTTTACGAAGTCCTTGATAAACTTCCTATAGTAGCCTGCCAACCCCAAGAAACTCCTCACCTCGGTAGCATTTTTAGGGACCTTTCAATCTTGGATAGCCACCACCTTCGCGGGATCCACAGTTATCCCTTCTTTGTAAACCACGTGCCTTAAGAATCGCACTTCCTTCCTCCAAAAGTGACATTTAGAAAATTTAGCTTTAAGGTTATGCGCTCGAAGGGTCTCCAATACTTCCCTAAGATGTAGGGTTGCTCTTCCTCGCTCTTAGAAAAGATCAAGATGTCATCCACAAAGACCACCACGAATTTATTAAGGTACTCCCTAAACACCCTACTCATCAAGTCAACAAAGTATGCGGTGGCGTTTGTCAAACCGAAGGGCATCACAAGCCACTCATAGAAACCGTCCGGAGTCCTAAAGGCAGTCTTGTCTATGCTATCCTCAGCCACTCTCAACTAATGGAAGTCCAACTGCGAAAACACTGAGGCGCCAACTAACTGATCAAAGAGATCGTCAATCCTCGGCAGTGGGTGCATATTCTTCTTAGTAAGTTTATTAAGTTCTCTATATTCCACACAAAGTCTAAGGGACCCATCCGCCTTCGTGGAAAATACTACTGGAGCACCCCACTCCGATATACTACGTCTTATGAACCCTTTCTCAAGCAACTCCCCTACTTGCTTATTGAGTTCCCTCCTCTCACGAGAAGCCATGTGGCGTACTGGCAGAGATACTGGTTTTGCATTGTCTACAAGATAAATACGAAAGTCTATCTCACGTTTTGGGGGTAGACTCCTCACCTCATCGAAGACATCAACATATTCCCGGACTATATGAACAGAATGTAAATCATCATTGGATGCATCAAGTGACTCAAGATAACTAAGCATCACCGATCCTCTAGGGTCATAAGAAATATCAAGGGTCTTTCCACTATGAGTCAACAATTTTACTACCCTTCATTCACAATCTAGGATGGCACCATGTCTGGCTAGCCAATCCATCCCTAGTATCAACCCTAGCCCATGTAACCAAGCACAAAAGCATTACATTCAAAACCTACGCCTAAGATAGACAATCTCAAATCCCTACAGACCATGGATAAATGATCCGACCCATCAATACGATTTGAGACTACAATGGGATCCACAACAAGACTAGTATTTAAGTGCAGTGTCTCAACTAATGATGTAGAGATAAACGAATGTGATGCGCCAGAATCGAATAAAGTACAGACAAGATGATCTAACAGAAAAACTAAACTCTCAGCGGAAATGTTTCTACCTCGTTCTTGCAGCGGTGGAACCGCGAGAGCCTGGACCTACTCCCTTGCCTACCCCGGTGCCACGAGGGCCTGAAGCTGCCCTCCAGAAGTTCTTTGCCCTTGTCCCTGTTTTCTTGGGCAGTCCTTAACTAGATGACCTGCCTCTCCACAGTGGAAACAGCTAGTCTTCTTTTTCCTACAGTCTTTACTCAGATGGCCTGGTGTCCCACAATTAAAGCACTTCTTCTTTCCTTTTCCATTATTGTTATTCCCGCCCTTCTTGTTTTGTTGTTGTGGTTTCTTTTAATCTCCTTTCTTCTCAGGCGCCTTATTAGCATTGGCGCCTTTCTCCTATTCATGCATAAGCGCCATATCAACTAGCCTCTCAAAGGTGGCCCCCATAGGGATGTGGGTCATAGCTAACCCATGTAGTGGCTTGTTTAAACCCTTAACAAATCTCAGGGCCTTCTTTTTAGGTGTATTCACCAAGTCCATGCCAAATCTTGCCAACTAATTGAACTTGTTGACGTATTCTTTCACTGATAGATTCCCTTGCTTCAACGCCAAAAATCTTTCCATATATAAATTCTCTTCAGCTCGTGAGAGAAACTTTGCCTCAAACCTACGCCTGAAATCCGGCCATGTATCAACTAGACGCTCTCCATTAGTGACCTCCCACCAAAACGAAGCTTCGTCCTTCATCAACCAAGCAACCAATTGGACTTTCTTTCAATCGTCCAAATCGAAAATGCCAAACAGATCCTCCACTTCTTTCAACCAATTTCTAGCTTCAATGAATGTTTCAGACCCACTAAAAGATTTTCCACCCATCGAACGAAAGTTTTTACATATCTTGGAGAAAGTATCTCCACGCGGAGGAATGACTGGAGCTGGGGGAGGAGGAGGAACGTTGGCCGATCCCACGGCAGCGGCCCTAGCCTCGAGATATTGACAAAACCAACCGGGTACATGAACACCCTCTGGTATCTCAGGTGCTCGCTGAAAAGAAAAAGAGTTTTAAAACAAGGGAAGCAAAAGAGAGATTTATGGCTTGCGGGGATTATGCTCTTTAAAGTAAACTTTCCTTGAAAATAGCTTCTTTAAAACAAGTTTTTGAAAATACTTTCTAAGAAAATAACACTTTTTAAAAACACTTTTCAAAACTTTTATCTGTTCTTGTAACCATAGCTCTGATACTAAGTGTAACACCCCATGTCCATTAATGTCACTCACAAGGAGAATGCATCAATGCCCATGGAGCGTTATTGTTGTATAGAATAGATAAATTACAAGGATAAATAAATAAAACAACACAGCGGAAGTGAAAAACTTATTTCATAGCATCATAACTCAAAACGAGTTTACATAAGTAGTCTCCAAAACCATTACAACAGGATTAGTAGTCTTTTCCAAAAATTTCAAAGTACATAAAGAAGCAAATACTTAAATAACATAAATGCATAAATCCCCACTGAGCATAAGCAAATCCATAAAGATGAGAGAGTCCCAAGTGATACATCTACTCTCTTCAATCAATTGAAAGAAATCGGCACTAAGCTGTAGTATTCCCTCCTTGCAAACCTGAGGCGGGGAAGGAAGAAAAGAGGTGGAAAGAAAAGGGGGTCAGACATAAAATCTGGCGAGTGCGATAACTTTAACAATATAATTATCAAAATAACTAGGATAAGGCATAAGCTGGAAAATAAGGAAATGACTGTGAACAAATGGGTATGACAGAACAAAACGAGGAAATAAGATGCACCAAGATAACGTTAAAGGCGCCCCTAATCACTGTAAGATAATTACTATACTGCACCACTACTAGTCAACCTAAAAGTTGATCCCGCCTACAGAACTTAATACTGCTAATGGTAGTTCCGTGTACCCCTATCTACCTCCATAGGTGTCGTCTGCCCCTATCTCCAGTGGGTGTACCCACTACCCCCATTCGATCGGCTCCCTAACTCGTAGATACCAGTGCTGGCCCCACAGTGGGGTGTATCACTCCCCAAAGTGGCAACCCGATACAACCAAAAATGCATGGCTTATATCTACACGATGCAACAACGTCTTACCTACCAGCCTGGGCCCACACATGCATATGAACCCGTTGGACTTGCGTTGCCACCGCTGACCCGTTTTGACCTCTTACAATCAAATCCAGTATGTGTGTCCCGTCCTCGACATGGGTCGAGCCCACAAAGATACTTAATGGGTTACTGGTTTGAAAAGGGCCCCCATGCATGACACAAGCTTTCCACCTATGCTTGGTCTCCTTTAAGGTTTTTCCCACTTAACCCCATTCTTATTCATGTCTTCTTACATGTTTCAATCTTGCTTAAGTGCATCTAATCGTATTTCAAATGCCACCCAAGGCACCCACTTAACCCCCTCATGTCCCACTACATGTTTATCTGGTTAAGTGTTTCTTAATTCATTAAGACCGTAACCTTGTATAGACCTCCCACATTAGACTGGCATTTGTGGCGGTTGGATTTGCCGGGCGGGTCCGGGCAGTCTTACACCACAAACGAGCCTAACTTCGTGTCTTTGCAACTGTTACGCATTTAATTTATGCCTAAGACCTCCCATATTAGACTGGCATTTGTGGCTGCTGGATTTGCCGGGCAGGTCCGGGCAGTCTAACACCACAAAAGAGTCTAACCTCGTGTCTTAGGCGATTAATTACATAATTAATTATTCCCTATTTGAATTAATTTCCCTATTCAAATTGTCAATCAATTATAAATTTAACTATGTCCATAATTAACACCTTAATTATGTCCTACTATTTATGGTATATAAAATTATACCAATTAACATCACATTTAAGGCATTTATGCCAATTCTCAATATTAAATCTTTTAATATTATCCCATTGCCCCACGTTATATGTTCGTTCGTTTAACGTGAAATATATGTTAGACTCGAATAGTCTAACTTATGGAATAAAGAGAAAACATCACAACATGCATAGAATAAAAAAACTAGATCTAAACATAAGGGGTGAACTTGCATGTGTGAATAAGGTTTTTCATCTAAAACTTGCATAGGCCAAAGTCACAAACTTGCATAAACTATGGATGTCATAGATCTAATCATTAGGTGTAAACTTACATAGGCAATAGTCACAAACTTGCATAAACTATGGATGTCATAGATCTAATCATAAGGTGTAAACTTCCATAGGAAATAGTCACAAACTTACATTACATGATTCATACTCCAATATATATATATATATATATATATACACACACTTGCATAAGTGATTTATGCAACATAAACTATGGTGTTAACTTGCATCTAAACATGTAAATTAAGATTTACATGTAAACTATCATATAGAATTTTGTATACTAGTATATAACTCACACATGTCTTAGCCTAAACTTTAGATCCAAGCTTACATAAAATAGATGTCATGAAACATGTAAGGTTGTATATGATTGTCACTAACTTGCATATGATTCATATCTAAATTAAATCTAAACTTGCATACAGAATTATCGAGTTAAACTTACGTATGATTTAACATATGAATTAGTTCCAACAACATAACCAAACTAGCATATCAAACATCATTATGAATTGATTGTACATAAGCCAACAATTAACATATATTTACAACATAGATAATAACATCACAGCTTTACAACATAGATAATAACATAACGGTCAATGATTAACAACATAACTATATAATCCAAATCATAACTCAACCTAATTAAATTATTAATTATCTTATTAAAGAAATCGAACTCACAACTCAAAGAAGGTCTTGAGTTCTGGAATCTGAGTTCTAAAATTGATTTAGCTTGCCTTTGTAATAGATTCGTTATTGTTTAGATTGGAGTTGAATAGAATCGAGTTGATTAGCATTTCTTCCTCCTAAATTGTGGCATCTACTTTTGGTTGCAAGGTAATAGCATAACGGCCATACTTCCAATTTTTATTTGATTTTAGGGTTTGAGTCTACCCATGTTTATATAGAATTTCAATTTATTTATAGCCGTCGGATGATCATAGGGTTAATCAAAACCATTCAGTCAGGATAGGGTGACACCTCAGCCCTAATGACTCAGCAAGGAGTCAGAAAGGACTCAACAATGAGTCACGATATGGATCAGATCACACCAGAAAGCTGTGCAGGCTTTCTGCTCGGCCTAGGCGCACTTGGGAAGTGCGCTAATGTATTTTTGTACTGGCGCACTTCTCAAGTGCGCCAGTGCATATATATATATATATATACTGGTTTTTCCGCCTAACTTCGTTCGTCCATATCTCCTTCATACGGTGTCCATTTTATGTAAACTCTGACTCAATCTCAAGCAGAATTCCAAGACGAACGCAATGGCGCAACCCGTTTCCATTAATTCCCTCATTTGAAATTAAGTATTCTTTAATTTATTGACTTTAGTATTAAAATTACGGGGTGTTACAAAACTCGAGTACCGAAAGTCCAAAACTTTAAGGAAAGAAGTTAGAGGGTGAGATAAGAAAGAAAGAATTATTAGAATAGAAGAAGAAGAAGAAGAAGCAACACAACACAGAGTCTCACATCGCAGCGGGACAAAATATAATATATAGATAACTTTATTGAAAGCTTGAAGTGTATACTTACATACATCAGAGTACAACAGACAAAATCTGGATAGTTATAACAACCCATCCTCAAATACAACACATAGCAGAATATACTAGATTAAATCATATGTCTGAACTCCTCTAGAACGTCTTCTGAATTTCGTGTTATCCGATAACCTGAACCTGTACAACCCGGTCTAACCCGAGCATTACAAATATTGGGTCAGTCTGGTGAACCAGAGTGAGATAAAAAACTCGCACAGTTTAAGGGGGATCATCCAACTTGATTTTAAAGTTCAAAATCGTTTCGAAAGAAAAGGATAATCGTAAGACCAAACCCACACATAAATACGGACGGTTTTTACCTTACGATAACCCAAAACATTTTTGAAAATGATATTCTTCTGATATTATAATAATGTCTAAATACAAATAAATATCAATCTAGCAGAACGCTTGCATCTCACGCTCCATATGTATAGTATACAATCAAAAACCGCGGGATCTTATTGGAGACTAGATTCTTACTATGACAGGGTATGGAACCACCTGCCGATAGTGTATCTCTAGAAGGAATACACTGGGTTCAACAAGAATATCTTGCAACCCGGCCCACACATGACTGACCACTCATTTCGCTTGAGTGTATCGAATGTATATCACCAACGGTTGGGAGCTACCCACCATTTCCCGAAAAGGGACAGCATCGATAGATTAAAGAAGCAAAAGGAATTTCTCTAGATAGGTGATTATACACCCTAATGGGTGCGACACACATAGCCATGCTGCCTGCCCGATTTTTGTCATTTCCCGGTTGATGAGGCTTGAGGTTATAATCGACTTTTGGAACATCTGACCACCATTTACTTTGAATGTCACATTATCAGATCCACCAGATATCACTAACTGATGTCCACAAAAATACTCTAGTCGTTAAGCTAAGAGAAGTGCCCTTCTCCGCCATCAACTATGGTACGTTTGAAGAAATCAACGTACGTAATCCCTTTGGAAATACTCTATCATACATCCGTCCATACAAGTTGTCCTGGGACTGGACAAACCAAAGGCACCCTCCTACTGCATCCTAGGAATCACCCTATAGATCAGTAGCAAGTAGTCCTTGCAATCCGTCGATTTCAACCATGACCGAATCACAGTATATCTCTGATTGCAAGTCAAAGGTTATAAGTAATTCTTCCACTTTAGGGAGATTAACGGTCTTCAATGCTCCAACTCGATCATCATCTGATATCTTCAACATTCATGTATTTGTTGGTTGGAATGGTTTTTGAACATAATTTCGATCCCGATCTTTCCGTACCAACAATCGTAGGTGCCAGATTTCGATAGTCGGTTATTTAACTATCAAATAAACAACCATTCAAACATGAAAATAAAACGAGTTCACTGTACTTAGCATCACTTGGCCTTTTAAATTTCCATTCGTAAATCAAACCCTTAAAACTTCCAATAAAGCTTTTTATATCGTATTTTCCAAAATACTATTATACTCAAAATTATTTAACTTAAAACATTTCAACTTTATTTCATAATACCGTTTATCAAAATTCTAACTTTATTTCTCTCAACCCCATTCATTTCTTAACTAATATCATTCTTGGATAATCATGAAGTCATTCAAGTTGGAGTATTTTATTACCTCTCAGACCTTGAATTAACAACATTCTTATCTTCTGAATAGGTAGGGTTTTATCAACAAAATCTCATTTCACTGATATTCCACATATTTCATTTGCCATTCGATTTAAAACATAGCTTTAATATCACACCTCCTTTTGGAGATCCTATTTCAATCTTAACGCGTTTAGTTAATTTAAGTAACTACTATTAACCTCCTCTACTAACTTTATAGTTTTTTTAAAACATTATATATACAAATCTTAGTTCTATCATAAATAAAAACTTCATAAACTCTGACAAGTTTATTTCAAACCCATTTGGTTATATCTCCATTAAAACTTCATTTCCCATTTTATATAGCTAACTTAGATCGCATCTTAATCACTTAACTCGCCTCGCCGCTTTAATTCAAATTTGGGTTTCCATTTCGGGTTCCATTTCATACTTTCATTGATCCCTAACCGTGAATCAGTAAGGAATAATTCCCTAAATATTACACCCCGAAGGCTGAAACCAACATCAGATCGATATTCAGAAAATCATTTAACTTAACCGATTTCCAGTTAGGTTCCAATTCTTTATTTTCACCTATTGGGGCTTTATTTTATTCACAAACCATTTTCAATAACTCGTTCCCTTGATATCTTTGATAACTTGGGTTTCATAATAGCTCTGTTCAACTTGGATTTTATAAATCTTAATCAAATAGAATTTAAATAAGAATTCAATTAAAACTTGATTTTAAACTTACCTTGTATTTCTATTAATATAATTTGCCTTTTAAACTTTATTTAATTATAAATAGGACTTATATTTTAACAAATCTCCATTGATACATTTAAATCCCAAGATTTACCACTTTGATCGTTATTAGATAAATAATAACCAAATATCGACATTTATGAAATGTTTACTTCATCATTAACTAATTCCATTAAATTAATGAACTAATATAATATTCACCTTTGGTTAACTCGGATGACTCGGTCAACTCAAACATGATTAATTCGTTAATCAAATTCCAAATTGTCTTTCCATTTAAATTAATTAAAAATATAATTAATTTAAATAAAATCTTATTTACTTTGAATATTATTAAGTAAATAATAATCACTCTCAGTATATCTCTATTTGTTTTCCTTTCTCAATCCTTAATCACGTGTGAAATTTCATTATAAAACCATTTAACAATTTGCCTTGAAAACTTGAATAAATAATAAACATTCATTTCTTCTTATATAAGCTTCCTTTCTAAATAATATAATTCAAAATTCATTTCCTCGGTTATAAATAAAATTTATAACTTCGTTTTTATCAGTTCTTCTGACGGAAAATCAATTCTTATAAGAACAGTGTATATTTGGGGCCATCTACTTTTAATTCCTCAACCAATATTACCCATTGGTTAATAACAGACAAATGTTAAATTTTGATTTCAAAAATTCAATAATCGAATGATCCAATCATATTTGTCAATCAGTTCACATGGTGATGATATGAAAATAAGCAAAAAAAATTGACGATAGCATGAATAATCAATTCAACCGGTCGACTAACAATTCAAGCATTCAATTAAATAATATATGTTTATATTATAATAAACGTAAACAACAAGGTAAGTTACCTCGATTGGAAATAATCGTTATTGATAACAATTGGTTTTGATTAAATTAAACGAACATTTAACTTAATTCTATTATATAAAATATTGTCATATATCCAAGCGATCAACAAATCAATCAATCAACTAACAACCATAGCGCACAACAATAAACCCGACTTATAATAAATATAAGTGGGACAACTGAGTGAGTTGAACTCACCTTGGGTTTCCATTTGGTTGTCAAGACGATTTTCTTTAATTAAATTAAACAAGTATCTAATTTAATTAAAACTTCCAGTTGTGCCCAACTCTGTCCAAAATAGCTCCATAATACTATGCTCATTGATACGATTCCAAAGCCCCATGTTCACTTTGATTCTGTCTACATATGAGATCTATACACAATTGTACGTTCGCGTTATTATTGCAAATAAATTAAACTTGAATTAATAATTATAATATACTAGTTAGACCATCATTTGACGTTCATTAGATTTTAACAAATTACTTTATATTTCATTTAATACATATGTAACACCCCACATCCATTAATGTCACTCACAAAGGGAATGCATTAACTTCCATGGAGGTTATAAGTGAATATAGAACAGAAAAATTACAACAAGACAGATAATAAATAGTACTTGAAAACTAAAACTTCATTTTTATTGCAGCGGAAACATGTTTATTACATCACAAAACCATTAATCAGAGTCAAGTACATTATCCATCTTCATAAAACAAAATACATAATCCCATTACATAAATAGCCATTAAAGAAGATAACAAGCTGGACTTTACTTCAACGGTCCAAGATTTTCAAAGAGATGAAGCAATCCAATCAAACTCCACTAGAGCTGGGCCCAACCTGAGGACCTGGAGGGGGAAAAGGATAGAAATGGAGGGGGTCAGACATAAAGTGTGGCGAGTATGATAATTCTAACAATACTATTATCAAAATAACTAGACTAAGGCATAAGCTGGAAGACAAGTAAATGTCTATGAACTATTTGGAAGATAAAGATAGCGTTTAAGATAACGTTAAAGATAACGGTAAAGGCATACCTAATTACTAACGAATAGTTACTATACTGCACCGCACATTACTACATTGCAACGCTCCAATTACTACACTGCACCGCACCAGTCACCCTAAAGGTTGATCCCGCATGCTTCACACAGAAACTATATAAATAGCCTTGCGTAGCCCTAGCTGACTACATAGGTGTCGTCTGCCCCTATCTCCACTAGGTGTACCCCACTACCCTCTTAGAAATTTTATAAGTAACTTCGTGTACTCCTAGCTGACTACATAGGTGTCGTCTGCCCCTATCTCCACTAGGTGTACCCCACTACCCACTTTCGATCGGCTCCCTACTCGTAGATACCCGTGCTGGCCCCATAGTGGGGTGTATCACTCCCCTAAAGTGGCAACCCGATACAACTGAGAATGCACAGCTTATACCTACACGATGCAACAACGTCTTACCTACCAGCCCGGGTCCACACATGCATATGAAACCCGTTGGACTTGCGTTGCCACCGCTCCCCGTTTTGGCCTCTTATAGTCAAGCCCAGTATGCGTGTCCCGTCCTCGACTTGGTTCAAGCCCACAAAGATACGTTTGGGATACTGGTTGAAACGGGCCCCCACAAGCTACCCACCTAAGCTTGTCACCACTAGTATATCCCACTTAACCCTCTTAGTCATGTTTCATTTACATGTGTGTTTGGTTAAGTCTTACTAATCGTATTTCACATGCCACTAAGGGCACCCACTAGATTCCTCATGCCACCCAAGGCACCTACTTAACCCCCATGTCCCACCTTACATGTTTATCTGGTTAAGTATTTCTTAATTCATTCAGGCCATAACCTCATAAAGACCTCTCACATTAGACTGGCATTTATGGCAGCTGGATTTGCCGGGCAGGTCCGGGCAGTCTTACACCATAAAAGAGTCTAACCTCGTGTCTTTACAACTTGTTATGCTTTAGTTTAGGCATAGGACCTCTCACATTGGGCTGACATTTGTGACCACTGGATTTGCCGGGCGGGTCCGGGAAGGTTTACGTCACAAACGAGTCCAACCTCGTGTCCTAAGCATTGATTAACACTTAAAATCTTTTACCCCAGTTTTAATAATTCCCTATTCAAATTATTAATTAAGTCAACTTTTAATGATGTCCATAATTGACTCAATTATGGCCATCCACTTATGGCATGCAAAATCATATCAATTGCACCCCAACTTTTTAATATTAAATCCTTAATATTACCCCTACCCCACGTTTATACGTTCGCTTATTCAACGCATAATATAGGCTAGACTTGTATAGTCTAACACCTAGCACGAAGATAAATTATCACAACATATAGACAATTAAAATAAATCTAATCATAATAAGGGTGAAACTTGCATAAACTACACATGTTAAGGATCAAAAGGTGTCAACTTGTTAAATGTCTCAATTTACATGATATGATCATAGCCTAAATCTATACATAAACTTGCATATGGGGTTTTTAGGCAACATAATGATGGTGTGAACTAGCATAGGATATCACATATATCATAGCATAATTCTAGATGTCATAATAGATGTCATGGCATATGTTCATAGCTTTTCTAATCAATCTAACTTGCATATGTAACTTGTCATATAGATCAACATAGCCCAAACATGATGATTTAATTAATATGAACTAACTAGCATAGATGGTAACATCATGGCCTTTTTAACATGTATGATTTATCACAACTTAGCATAGAAACTTTCAACATACATAACATCACCATAGCATGATTTACAACATATAAGATATCATCATCACATAACATTGGATTTACAACATACGTGATAGCAAAAAGGGTTTACAACAACATATATGATAATTCACATCATCTACTCATAATCCATTCATAACTCAATCTAATTAAAATAATAATAATTTTGTTAAGATCATAATACTCACAATTTAGAGAAGAAAAGAGAGAGAGTTTTGCTTTGCTTTAGGGTTGAGAGAATTAGAATTGAATTTGCTTTTCTTCTTTCTTAGTTGGCGGCGGCTCCATTGATTTCCATGGCGACGGTAACTATTCTATTTTAATTAGGTTTAGGGTTAGCATTAGGATGTATTTATAGGTGTAGGAAGTTATTTAGGACCATTAGATTAACCCTGAACCATGAGAACCAATCAAATGCAAAATCTGCATTTGAGCGAATCGGCCCACGGGTTGATAGCCAAACACCCTAGATTAACCCCTAGTCGACCCAGCAAGGCTCGGGTCGACCTCAAAAATGGGCCGGTTCGGTTATTCCCCCTCCCAATTCGCTGTTTGAACTTTTTCGCATATTTATTTATTTAATTTTTAATTTATATATATATATATATATATCAATATATATATTTCTCTGTGCAACCCATTTCACTTAATTCTTTTCTGAAAATTAAGTATACTTTAATTTGTGAATTTTAATGTTATAAAATTACGGGGTGTTACAACATAGGCCAGAACTAATTTACGTTTCATAATATAATATGGACGAGCAAATATAAAATATAGGCTACGTTAATTTCCGAAACCTCACCTGCAATGTACTCTTCAGACACTACCTTATTCCCATCTACTTCTGATGAAAGGCCAACATCTTGTGTCTTTTTCCTTATATAATAATGTTAAAGGCCCGAAGCCAATGGGCTTGCAACAACCCACCCACCCTCTGTTTACACACACCTTCTTCTACATTCCTTCATGTGAAACAAAACTGCAGCAAATTTCCCCAATTTTCTTTTGACCGCAGCATCTCCATATGAAACCATTTCGCCACGTTCTCTGCCTACTTCGATTCTCTTATTATTCCCTTTTTTTATATGTGAAAGCCCAGGCCTACTTCTCTTTAGCAAGCCCACCCGTCTCCTTTGGTATAGCCTTCTATTTCTCTTCGCATGCAACCTGGGAGCAAACTCTCCCCCACATCCCCTCTTCTCTTACGTTCCCAAACATTTCTCATGCAGTCCTCTCCATGACTGCTTCGTTCTCCTTTTGTCTTCTTTGTTGCAATCCAACTCATGCATTTAAGGTTCGCGTCAAACCCCATTCCTCCCCTTTCATTCGTCAGACCCCTCCCCCTTCAGTCTTTCCTTTGACATCACCTACTCAGTGATAACCCCCTCTCGAACCATGTCGACGTGATTATGATGGCGTCGTACCACTTGGCTTGAGTCTCTTATGAACCGGAAAAAACTTACACAACCCACTAAGTCGAACTGCATCCTTGTCTGCACACGTCTGGAACTGATCTGATCCTCAATTGTTAAGCCGCCCTGCTGATGCACTTGGAACTTGCGGCTACCAGAGTCTCAACCCCACACCACCGGGACGCCACCTCTCTCTCTCCAACTATGGCCCTCTCGGTTGGAGCTTTTATTTTTATTTTATCCTAAAGGTAAGCTTACAATTAGTATATGGAATGAGGTTTCCAGTCTTAAACTGTATGGGGAGAGATGGGGTTCTTTGTGTTTGCTGGGTAGGAGAGGAGATAAAGCACAGTTTTGTTTGTTGAAATGAAAATGGCAATTTAAGATCTTAATTTGCAGGAAATGAACGAGGCAGATGCCAATTTATAGCAAAGCAACCATGGGTACCAAGGCGTTTAAGTATAGGTAAGAAGGGAAAAAAATGTAGAGTAGCTAGGCTTTTTCAGAAACGTGGCCTCAAGATTTTCAGATGGATTGGGACTCAAGGTATAGTGGAATGGGTTTGCAGTAGTGTATAGGTCAGCTGATACGTGGGGTTGAAATTTCAAGGTAAAACTTGGGTGCCACGGTATTTAGATGGATTCCTGTGCAAGGAACGAAGAAGTGTGGGATGCAAGGAGTCTTCACTAGAGAAGAAAGTTTGGGACACAAGAAAATATTTATTTGAGCGCAGGTAAACAAATGGACTGGCACAAAGTAAAATTAACAGTGGTGAGGAAATTAGTTAAATTAAGGGTATGAATATCTTTATTATTAATAATAAGAACTGAATGAATCATTTTACTTAGCGTTTTTCTGAAATATCTAAAGTACCCTTTACATTTTTGCTGCATGTCATACAAGGCAAGTTTGGCTTTGTTGTGTAAATGGAACCTGTATTGACAAGTTTTAGTGTATATGTACAGTCCTACTGCATGGTTGTTAGAATGAATATCGACTGCAGTGGCTGCTATCTAAGGATAAGGCGAGCTCTTCTCAAGACGCATGGTAAGTCCATATGCTGGCCATGGTAATAATAGTTAACTATAATTATTTCTATTTTCTGACCGACGAAATTAAAAAAATATATTTTAATATCCATTGCTATCAATTTTCATGTTTACATAACTTCTGTTTTCTACTTGCACTTCAAATTTTTAGTAGAAATGATCCTTCGTCAAACTTTGTCTACTTTCACACTCGAAGGCTATGACCATTTAGTTATAGCCAAAAAAAACTTGATTGCTTAACATTGAAATGTTTATTTTTGGAGAGTCTGTGACCTTTAAGCATTGAATATTAATTGTGATTTTATTTTAACCTTGGAAAAGACTTGGTTTGTGCAACTAGGCAGCTATTATGGAAACGAGTAAAGGCACACATGGAGATTTCAAGTGCTTCTCATATGGAATGATTTTTATTTTTTTATGTCTATTTTTACAATTGTTATTTAGTCTATACGGTATACGGAACATATAGAAATTCTCTTTAAATTTATTAATATTTCAAATATAATATTTAAAACAAGTTTAAAAATTCAATTCAAATAGATGAAAATCTGGGTTATTACAATTAAAGTAAATTATTATTTTAATTAATGATTACTTAGGAGATTATTTTTTAATTGAAATTCATTTAAAAAGTAATCGAAGTTGAATGAAATCTAATTGAATTGTGAAAGGAGTTTATGAACGGGTTTTATATGAAAACCCGAGTTTTTATAACAAAGATAAAAAGGTATTTTAAGCGATAGCTTAAATTAATGTTGACTTAATGTTTGAATTAAGTAAAAGGATATTAAGAATAAAATGTTTTATATTAAACTAGAATTATATAAATGAAGTTTATAATAAGAGATGAGGTGTTAAATCATTAATTTTAAATTAACGTTACTTAATAATGGAATTAAGTAAAATTGGGGAAATTGAAATACAATTTTCAAAGAGTGAAGTGGTTGAATGGATTAGGAAAAGAGACTGTTGAAAATGAATTTAGAAAAAGGAGTGAGTAATAGGATTTTGGAACAAAGATCTGAGTTATTAAATAAATTGTTAAAGAAGTAAAAGAAAAACAGTGATTTTTAGTAAGTCATTTCTTAATTAATCATTAATAAATGATAGTTATATTCGAGAAGGGGATTTCCAAAAGAAGATGGTTATTAAAACCGTATTTTAAATAAATGTTTAAACGAGATTTGTTTTGATATTAAAATGAAATATGGGTCTTAATTACAACTCATATCTATCTTAAGATAAGAACGTTGTTGATCAAAGTCTGAGAGGTAAATAAATTCCCCAACTTGGACGACTTCAGAATTATCTGAGGATGATATTAGTTTGTAATGGAAAAGAGGTTAAGAATAATTTATTATTTCCATATGAGAAATAATAACGCAACATTAATTGCAAAATTTTAAAATATATATAATGTGATTTCCAAATTAACGGGAATAGTAAGATTTGAGAATATATATATATAATAGTATTTCCAAAAGTAAAAGGAAATGAAAAAGTTAAGTTTGAAATTAGTTTATTCTGAATGAATAGAAATTGGATATTGTTTTCAAGTAATAATGTTTTACGTCAAATTTGTTAAAACCAAGGTTGGGAATATATATATGTATATATATATATATATATGATTTAACTCTAATGTATTCGAAATAGTTTTGAAAATAAATGTTATGGTAAAATAAGAAGTAAGTACTGTGTTAAAAATATTGAGATATTTAGAAGTTTAATTAACTATTCGTTAATTATTTTTAATTAAAAGGCCATGTAATGTTGGATATTGAATCAATGAACTCATTTTATTCTCATGATTATATATTTGATACTTAAATAAACGACTGTCAAATTTGGCCAATACGATTGTTGATACGGAATGACCGGGATCGAATTTATATTCGAAGACCATTCCAAACCAACAAATACGTAAAAAATGATTATTTAAAATGGAGAAATTGAAAACCGTTGATCTTCCTGAGCGGAAGAACTACTTGTCGAAATTCTCTGGTTCAGCGGCTAGAGATATTTCGATAGTGATTCTGTCATGGTTGGAATCTATGGATTGCAAGGACTACTCGTTGTTGATCCTTAGGGTGATACCTATATAGGAGGTGGTAGGAGAGTGCCTTTGGTTCATCCTGTTCCTGGATGACTTGTATGGACGAATGTTTGACATAGTATTTCCAAAGGGATCACGTACGTTGATTTCTTCAAACGTACCAAGTTGTTGGCATAGAAGGGAAACTTCTTTTGCTTAACAAACAGAGTATTTGTGTGGAAATCAATTAGTGATTTTCTAGAGGAACCGACGATGTGGTATTCAAAGTGAATGGTGGCCAGATGTTCCAAAGGTATTTATGACCTCAACCTCATCAACTGGAAAGTGGGTTGGTCGCATGGCTATGTTTGTCGCTCCTATTAGGGTGTACTGTCACCATCTACAGAATATTCATATTTGTTATTCTTTTCACTTCTGTATCTCCCGGGAACGGTTATGTTGGTACCAACCGTAGGTGAAAATATATTCGGTACTCTCAAGCGAAATGAGGGGCCGGTCATGTTTAGCCTGAGTTGCAAGATGTTCTTGTTAAACTCAGTGTATTCTTCTCTAGTGATACACTGTCGGAACGATGGTTGCAGATACCTTGCCATGAAAATCCATTCTCCAGTAAGCACACGCAATTTTTATTGTATACTATGTATGTAGAGAGTGAGACGCAAGTGTTATGGTAGATTGTTATTTATTTGTATTTAGACATTATTATTATATCGGAAAAGATATGATTTCAAAAATATTTTGGGTTATCGTAAGGTAAAAACCATCTGTATTTATGTGTGGATTTAGTCTTATCCTTTTCTTTCGAATGGATTTTTGACTTTAAAATCAAGTCGTGTGATATCTTTAAACTTAGTTGGTTTCTCACACTGGTTCACCAGACTGGTCCGGCGTTTGTAATGGGCGGGTTAGACCAGGTTTTAAAGGTTCAGGTTATTGGATACTATGAAGAGACGAGATGGAAGAGTTCAGACGTATAATATTATATAATTATTACTCTGTTGTGTAATTGTTATACAAGGACATGTTAATATAACTATCCAAATGTGTGATGTATTCTGATGATTGTAAGTTTTTATCTCAAACTATCATTAAAGATTTATTTAAATATTATATTTTTTTTCGCTGCAATGTGAGACTTTGTGTTGTGTTGGTTCTTCTTCTTTTATTCTAATATTTCTTTCTTATCTCACGCTCTAATTTCTTCTAATAACTATCTGTTATTTCCGATGCTTGAATAGTTGACATGGAATTTATGTCGATTTTCAGGGTCGAAAATCGTTAGGTCGTTACAGTGGTATTAGAGCTATTGGTTTAGTAATAACCGTGGCTCTGTGGCGTAACTCGATAGAGATTGGGTTAGTAATACCCTAGATTGAGTTGAATTTTTAAATGAGAGAGAGTATTTGTAGATTGCATATACAAATGTTTGGTATTGTGTTGGTCGATCAGTTCAAGTGTTGAGAAGCGTTGAACTGGCAATGGATACAATATTGTTTGTAAAGAGGGTAAATGAAATAATTTTACCCAAATTATATTTTTGTATAAAAAAGTAAAAATTTTATTAAATTATTGAGATATTGGTGTGTTTGGTTGATTTGAATAGAATTCAAATTGGATTAAAAATTTGAATGGTTCAATATAATCCAAAGAGATTTCACATGTGGAATTTGTGAATGGAATTTTGAATTTTGAATTGAATGAATCAAAAAAATTTAACTTGAAGATAAGTTAAATAAGAATAAAAGTGATTTTTGAGATAAAAATTAGAATTTGAATTTTTTTAATAAAGGTAAACTAATTTTGTAATTAAATTAGTCAACTGAATATGAATTGGAATTAACTTGGTTGATTGAAGTTAAGGACGTATATAGGAAATGAATTAAATAAAATTGAAATTTGGAAATTTGGAAATTTAATGAATAATAATTAAATTGAAATCATTTGGATATTAGTCAATTGATAATTGAAAAATGGTTAACCCAAATAAAGTTACAAAGTAAATATTATATTGAATGTATTTGATTGAGTTGATTGTGCATTAGTATTTGATTTGATTGTTGATTATTGATTATTTGTTAGATTAGTCGAATAATTCATCAATGGTTTAATATGAAGATAAATGGATTATAAACCAAGAAAACAGATCCCAGTATTATAAATTTAAATGGAATCGCATATGAATTGATGCTTCATGTTTGAATATTGGAATTGGCGTAGAATACTTGTTGATTAATGAATATTATTTAAATATTTCATATATTTGTTGCTTATATATTGAATTGAGTTAAGTACATGTGCCAGATGGCTTTAAGGAATATATTTTGGTTGAGTACAGGAAGTATGCTCAATAGCGCTAGTAAAAGGTACGCCTACATGAAAATATAAATTTTGGGTCTTTGGTTTTTGTTTTCTGACCATGTGGGTCGACGTATATATATTATTTATTCTTGCGATATCGTAGATGTCACTCAGTATAGGGGAGACTCTGCCGAATTTTTCTAGGAATTTAATATGTTAGAAAATTTCAGATATTTGTGAATTTTTTTATTTACAATAATGAATTGGTTTTCAATTTGGAATAAGTTAGGTTTTTGAAGGGATAATGGGTTTATAACATTTTTCTCACCTTAGTAATTTCGGGGATGAAATTCTATTAAGGGGGGAAAAATGTAATGTCCCGTATTTTTGGTAGTCGAATATTTAAATTATTTTATTTGGAATATTAATGGATTTTTAATATTTAAGTTGAAATTGAACGTCAAATTATATATAATATAAAAACGAGCTCGTAATGGCACGATAGTTTGTAATATTAAGTTTTGAACTTCAATTGAATATACTGAATCAGTTTTAAGTCGGAATTATGTGAAACAAGAAAGTTGGAATCTTGTTGATTATAATTTTTATATGAGAGAGAAAAATCCAGATTACGTGTTATAGATTGCTAGTTATTCCCAATTTAAATTGTAAAATAATCACTATGGAAATCGTTAATAAGCGATTACGTTTATTTAACAATTTATAAGGGGTTTTATATATTTTTGATACGTTTAACTCGAATTGATGATAATGAATTGTATAATTTATATTTAAAGCTATACGATATTTCTAGTTGGGTATTTGTGATAATAATAAAAATTTATTATTACTTAATTCGATTATTTTAGAATTTATATAATATTTTATTTATATTATATAAGCCTTTAAGTAGCGAATTTTGCAAACGGTCTCCGTTTTCGATGAAATTAATTTCATTGGAACTGTAACGTTAAATTATTGTACTGTATTAAATTTTGTGGCAAACCAGTGTTGTATGTGATAAGTAGTCGTAAATGCTCAGTCATTTTCCGTAGCACATAATTAAACTAAATTAATTTAATAAACTTGTATTTGTGTATGACTTGAGCAGACGATCGAATTAAGCCACGAAATATATTTCGTTGAGTTCGTATCGACATTTAGAGTCAGAATAAGCTGGTAGTTAGTTAATTTTGGACATCAGGTATTTTAGTGTCCAAAATAGCGCCGTTTGGCATATAAAAATAGCGTACTAGGAAACAATCTCAGAACGTGACAAAACTTGTGTCATTGGATTCATATTAATTAGTTATTATAAGATTTCAATTTTAGTATCAATCAAACTCACCATTTGATCATGGAATGATAAATTCTTTAATAATCTATTTTATTTTAGCCAATTTAGACAGGGGTAATTTTAATGGAATAAACGACTGGCCAAACGAACTCCGATTTTAACGAAACTAATTTCATTGGATCTGTAAGGAAAAGGTTTAGTAGAATTTCCAAGTTTCAAGTTGATTGGGTTTATTTTGTGACCGTGTGAAATTTAAACGCATGATTTTTCGTCTGTGATTTATAAAGGACTTTTTAGAAATGACCTCGGAATTTGATGAAACCTGTCCCATTGGGTCCGGAATATTTTTATGCAAGGATTAGGAGTTTCATCTCAATCAGAGGTCGTTTGAGATTGTTTATCCACGTTACTTCATGTTGAATTTTCATAGAATATTATATTATATTAATAAGTGTTCCATTATATATACCCCAACAGCCAAAACATGGGTCAAACCCTAAGCAAAAGTCAATTGTTTAATTGAGCCGCCATTTACGAATGAATGGCCAAAAAAGTTCAATGTTTCCTTCTTTGATCTCTTCAAATTCTCTAATCCAAATCAAAAACGTTCTTCTGCAATTATGTTAAGCTCGCTGAGCTTTTTCATTGCAATGGCCATGATTGGATTTTATGTTTCGACGTGGCTAGAATTGTGCTCGAAAGGCTTGACGTTTATAGTGCTTATGATGTCGTTAGACTGAGCTAGAGGGTACCGCATTTCTATCGATAGTGGAGGAGGGCAAGGCGCAACTATCGTCAGTCTTTGATCAGTCTCTGGAGAATTGGTGGAGGTGCGGTTGGAGCTTGTTAATGTCGAAATGGGTTTTGAAAGCCTGGAAATAAGTCAGCCACATTGTTGTGTGTGAAGTAGAAAATTGGTTTGGCATCTACTGGATATGTGCAAGGAGAAACCGTTGTTAGCATAACGAGGGCCAGCCTACTTTATATACTATGGAAGAACAAGAAAACGTGGAGTGATATTGTGGAAGGAACAAAACAATGGATTGTTCTTTCGAATGTTCAAAGAAGGCAGGCACGTTGGAAGCTCGTGCATGCGTGATTTGTTGTGGTCGATAAATAAAAACACGATGACGAGGACCTAGGACAAACGGTTGTGAGAAAAGGAGGTTGGCCGGTTTGCTATAATAGTAATCTAGTTTTTTATCATTTCATAATTAGCGAATTAGCTCGTTAACTTAAATTAAGTTATATACACTAAAATCCAAATGGTTGCAGGCGTATATCGTGAATATATGGAGAGAAGCTTATAAGAATGGTCGGCCTGAGATCTGAATATCCAAAGTAACTAATGTTGTTTAATCTTTAATTTAAATGACAAATTATATTATAAATTTTCAAATTACCAGTAACTGTTTATTCCTGTTAAGGTTCAACAATGAAGACAAGGACGCGTGAGCAACAATTATTCACGACCTGCTGATCGATTTAGAAAAAATATAATTAACGATAATTATATTTATGATTAAGGGATAATTATTTTAGGTTAAACTGTAAGTTAATAATAATTATAATTCGTGTCTATCTTACCATAATTGGGCAATCAAGGTATTATTGGAACTGTCTTGTCGAGTACTACGTTACGGAACAGAAAAGAACGAAATTGAAATCAACTGTGTTTTTCAATTATATTAAACAATTGTTTAATTTAACTGAAATGAATTGTTTTAGTAGCGAATCAAATCAAGGTGAGTAAAACCCACTCAGTTTCCCCCCTTATATTTTATATAAGTCGGGTTTTTATTTTGTGCGCTATGATTGCTACTGATTGATTGTTGGTTAAATATATATTTTTATATTGATTGAACCAATAAAATTAAAGTTGTTTAATTTCATTGAAACACAAAATCATTATTTTAACAATTGGAACCAATTGAGGTAACTTACCTTGTTGGTCATGTTTATATAATAAACGTGTTTAAAATTAATTAATTGTTTGAATTATTTGCTATTGTTAAATAAATTAGTTGATGTTAAATAAAAGTTATTTATTGTTTTAAAAATAATCGGTTAAATTGAATTGAATAAATTTATGTGAGATAATCTATTTTCATGCTGGGAAGAACAGGTTGGAGGGATCCAACTAGATTCCTCAAATATATTTGATGTTATTAATTTTTAAATTATCATTGTATGAACTGTTCTAATTGGATGATTTTTTGGTTATTATTATAACGTGTCGTTCAACATTTGTTTTGTTTAAACCAATGGGTAATATTGGTTGAGTAATTGGCAGTATATGGCCTATAAATAAATCGTTTTTCTAAATATTGATTTACCGTTAAGTATCGACGGAAATAAAGTTGTAAAATTTATTTTATAACTGAAAATAGATTTTTAAATCTATTATTTAGAAGTTTATTAAAAATAAATAAATATTTATTATTTATTAATTAAAATTTATAAGCAAGTATTAATTGATTTTATAAAGTAGATTATTATGTTAATAAGTTTTATAAGCAAATGATCAGAAATTTAGCTAATGGTTAAGATTTAATTATTTTGAGAAAATAGTTAATGAAATTATTTAAATTAATTATATTATTAGTTAATTTAAAGGAAGGACTGTGAGTGGAATTGGTTAACGAATTAATCGTCTTTCAAGTTGACTAGGTTAACCATTTTAACTGGGACTGATTATTAAATTAATTTGTTTTAAATTAATCTAATGAAATAGTTTAATGAATATTGGTTTTAATTTTAAATAAGATTTTAAAAAGAAATTACTAACTGTTATATTTAATTAAGAATTTAAGTACTAGTAGTGTAGTTACTGATTGAAGTAAATTATTATTTTAATTAATAATTATATAGGAGATTACTTTTTAACTGAAATTCATTTAAAAAGTAATCGATGTTGAAATGAAATCTAATTGAATTGTGAAAGGAGTTTATGAACGGGTTTTATATGAGAACCCTTGTTTTTATAATAAAGTTAAAAATGTATTTTAAGCGATAGCTTAAATTAATGTTGACTTAATATTTGAATTAAGTAAAAGGAAATTGAGAATAAAAGGTTTTATATTAAACCAGAATTACATAAACGAAGTTTATACAAAGAGATGAGGTGTTAAATCATTAATTTTAAATTAACGTTACTTAATAATGGAATTAAATAGGGAAATTGAAATAAGATTTTCAAAGAGGGAAGTGGTTGAACGGATTAGAAAAAGGGATCGCTAAAAGTGAATTTAGTAAAGGAGCGAGTGATAAGATTTTGGAACAAAGATCCGAGTTATTAAATAAATTGTTAAAGAAGTAGAAGGAAAAGGGTGATATTTTAGTAAGTCATTTCTTAATCAATGAATTAAGTAATTATAGTAATATTCAAAAAGGGGATTTCCAAAAGAAGGAGGTTTTATAAAACCGTATTTTAAATAAATAGTTAAATGAGATTTGTTTTTGATATTAAAATGAAATATGGGTTTTAATTACAACCCATGTCTTTCTTAAGATAAGAACATTCTTGATCAAGGTCTGAGAGGTAAATAAACACCCCAACTCAGACAACTTCAGAATTTTCTGAGGATGATATTAGTTTGTATTGGAAAAGAGGTTAAGAATAATTTATTATTTCCATATGAGAAATAATAATGCAACGTTAATTGAAAAATTTGAGAATATATGTAATGAGATTTCCGAAGTAACGGAAATAAGAAGATTTGAGAATATATTTATATATAAATTTTTATATGTATAACAATCTTTCCAAAAGTAAAAGGAAATAAAAAAAGTTAAGTTTGATGTGAGTTTATTCTGAAAGAATATAACTTGGATATTTTTTTCAAGTAATAATGTTTTACATCAAATTTGTTAAAACTAAGGTTGGGAATATATATATGATTTAATTCTAATGTATTCGAAATACTTTTGAAAATAAATCTTATGGTAAAATAGGAAGTAAATACTATGTTAAAAATGTTGAGATATTTAGAAGTTTAATTAATTATTCATTAATTATTTTTAATTGAAAGGCCAAGTAATGCTGAATACTAAATCAATGAACTCTTTTATTCCTATGATTACTTATTTGATATTAAAATAACCGACTACCAAAACTGGCCAACACGATTGTTGATACGGAAAGACCGAGATTGAACTTATATTCGAAAACCATTCCGAACTAGCAAATACATAAAAGATGATTATTGAAGATGGAGCAATTGAAGACCGTTGATCTTCCTGAGCGGAAGAACTACTAGTTGAATTTCTCCGGTTTAGCGGCCAGAGATATTTCGACATTGATTCTATCGTGATTGGAATCTACGGATTGCAAGGACTACTCGCTACTAATCCTTAGGCGATACCTATATAGGAGGTGGTTAGAGAGTGTCTTCGATTCATCCTGTTCCTGGATGACTTGTATGGACGAATATCTGATAAAGTATTTCTGAAGGGATCACGTACGTTGTTTTCTTCAAACGTACCAAGTTGCTGGCATAGAAGGGAAACTTCTTTAGCTTAACAACCAAAGTATTTTAGTGAACAGTACCCGACAACATTTAGGGATGAATGTAGACCCATCGGACAGGGATAACCATTCTGGTCCTAACAGATGTGGCAACACCAGTCTGAGCTGAGGGAGGCCACCAGTATATTAATTGGGGATCGACCCAATATATTAATAGGCATCCGTGTGGAAATCAATTAGTGATTTTCTAGAGGATCTGATGATGTGGCATTCAAAGTGAATGGTAGTCAGATGTTCTAAAGGTATTTATGACCTAAACCCTCATCAACCGGAAAATGGTAAAAAACGAGTATGTCGCATGGCTTTGTGGGTCGCTCCCATTAGGGTGTATTATCAGCATCTAGAGAATTTTCAAAATTGTTCTTATTTTTGCTTATGTATCTCCCGGGAACGATTACTTTGGTACCGACTGTAGGTGACAATATATTCGATACTCTCAAGCGAAATGAGGGGCTGGTTATGCTTAGCCTAAGTTGCAAGATTTTTTTGTTGAACGGTGTATTCCTCTCCAGAGATACACAGTCGGAAACGTGGTTGCCCATATCTTGCCATGGAAATCCATTCTCCAATAAGCTCCCACGGTTTTGATCGTATACTATGTGTGTAGAGCGTGAGATGCAAGTGTTCTGCTAGATTGTTACTTATTTGTATTTAGACATTATTATAATATCTGAAAAGATATGATTTCAAAAATGTTTTGGGTTATCGTACGGTACCGTATTTGTATGGACTTTGTCTTACGATTATCCTTTCCTTTCGAAAGGATTTTTGACTTTAAAATCAAGTTGTTTTATATCTTTAAACTTTGTGGGTTTCTCGCTCTGGTTCACCAGACCGATCCAGCATTTGTAATGCTCGAGTTAGACTAGGTTTTACATTTTTAGGTTATCAGATACTATGAATAGCGAGCTGGAAGAGTTCAGACAAATGATATTATATAATTATTACACCGTTATGTGATTGTATATACGGACATGTTAATATAACTATCCAAATGTTTGATGTACTCTGATGATTGTAAGTTTTTATCTCAAACTCTCAATAAAAATTTATTTAAATACTATATTTTGTTCCGCTGCGATGTGAGACTCTGTGTTGTGTTAGTTGTTCTTCTTCTTCTTTTATTCTAATATTTGTTTCTTTCTTATCCCACTCTCTAATTTCTTCAAATAACTATCTGGTATTTCCAATGCTTGAATTGTTGACATGGAGTTTTTTGTGTCGATTTTCGAGGTCGAAAATCCTTGGGTCATTACAAATCTGGTGCCTTGTGACTAGGAGGGTACGACCATCTCATCTGTTTGCATTAGGCGGATTTAACCATCTGATTGATAGTAATCGTTGGGTATTATTCATCGACAATCAGCGTGATGCGGAAAGGCGGAGTGTTAAACCAAAGACAATTGACCTTTTACTGTCGAGGCTTTAGTTGCGGGACACGCCAATTTGGATGTAGATTGTTTGTTAGAGGCACGTCACTTGCTCTCATATCTGTTGGCCTTTCACTTGTTGAGGGAGGGGTCTGGTGGGACCATAGCCACCGTGAAATTGTAGACCATAGCATTTGTGTATGGAGATATCTTAAAAGGTTCCTGATTGAGTATCGTGTATCTGATATTTCTCTGTTACGGAACATGGTGCACAATAGATAATACGTCCAGATACATGCATACCATTTCCGGATGGTGTATTATCGAGATTGAGGCATCGAGTACGATTAATGATACGTACATGAGAAAGTCTAGATACATGCATGTCTGCTCTGGGTGGTGTATCGTAGACTCTAGGGCATTACTCTGTGATGGAATCTGATTAGATCTAATGGTTCGAAGATGGCAGTCTGTAAGCTTTCGTAGCATGGTGATGGCAGTTCTATGCAGAACGTAGCGTTGTTATATAGAGATCTGTATGTCGTTCCATCATAGGATGAGGGACCACGCATATTTCTGTAGCATTGTGGCTAAGACCGTGCGAGTGAAGTACCATGGGGTATACCATAATATTGGGGGTAGATATATGTATATTGTATTAGGTTAATCTACTTGGGAGTAGACGGGTACGACATGTGTAAGCCTTTAGTGTTATCAACACGTGTAACCTAATAAATAATAAAATGTAACTGAATGGTATATGTAGGGTTATTCAGAATGTGTAGTTTAAATCCAGTCACTAGAACTTGTGTTTTGACCCCCTCCTCATAAAATACTCGCATGTTAGATTTGTGGCAGAGATGACAGCTTTAGATACTGGTTAGGGAATATTATTATTTGGATAAGGCTATATTTGATTATATTATATTTTATCCCATTCCGCTGTGAGATGTTTTCTGATCTCTGATACGTTTATTATCTTTATCTTTTCTGTAGGATACCAGACAAACCAACATGCATTTTGATAGATTAGAATTTTAAAAAGAATTCAGTCTGTTGGAATTTGGGTTGTTACATTTGGTATCAGAGCCTAGGTTAATGAATCTGTATAGATAGTGAGTGAACGTATTTGTATCTTTTTTAAATTTTAAATATTATATATATACCTAGGTCCATAAAGGAACCGACTATATAGAGAAGGCATAATACGGTACAAGTTGGGATATTTGTTTTGTACACAAAAGGAATGAATATGGAAATCTAAGACCCTTAGGTAATTTGGGTGGGAAGTGTACAATATACTTTGCATGGAGGAAAGGTGAATCCCATGTGTTAGTATTTCAGGTTAGTGGGTTTGGCAATAAAACCTTATAAACTGGAAAGGTTAAAAAGGGTAAAATGGATTAGGAATATATATATATATATATATATATTTGAGGGAATTGTTGTTGTGGGAGTGCCTAGGTAAGCCAAGGTAAGTTGGAAACCAACTTTTAGTCTTACCCCATTGTTAACTTTTAAGAATTTGAAATTGTAAAAGCTTTTGAAAGATGGTTTATGGTGTTTTCAAGTTTTGATCTTAAAAGTTACAGTCTTAAAATACGTAAAGAACATATTTGAAAAAGTACATATTGAGTTTTGAAGTAAAATGGGGATATTTGGAAATAGTGATTTATTCTGAAAATTTTGTCAAAAATAAAATTCTCTTAGTAAAAGGCGCAAATTATAAAGCATGTATAGCTCGCTACTTTTTATGTTATATTGAATGAAAGGATTAAAAGCAAAACATAGAAAATGTTGCATTTTGTTGAAAACTGGAATTTTTAGTAAAGAAAGTTTTGAAATCTCTATTCTTTTGACAATCATTTTTTATCATTGTTTTAACATAAATTTTGTTAGGTAGACAAAATAAGTTGTAGAAATTATGAATAGACTACATGTTTGCACCTTGTTATAAGTAACTGAACTGACATTGTAAGCAAGAACAGTTGTAAACCAAATTGAGTAACAGTTGTCCTTGTCTACTCCAATTTTTGTGACTTGAAAAAAAATTGATTTGCATTTTTTTTAGATGACATGTTTTTTAGTTTTGCAAAAGTACGTTTTGGTGAGGAAAATAAAGTTTCATCACTTATAACTTTTGGAAGGAAAATAAAATGAGGAAGCCAAACCACGTTTTAAAAAATCCTGGAGTAGGCAAGGATCAGTGCCTATGGAAGACAGAGAAAGTTTTTGAGGTTTTGGAGTAGATAGATAGAATTACCTTGTAAAATGGTAAGTTCTCGTTGAATGCATAAGCATTGAAAAGCCTAGGGTGTTGCTTGTAAATGGCTGTTAGTACACGGCCAGGACTAGTGGTGACTACTAGATAGTAAAGGGCAAGTAAGTGTTTAGATCATGTTGCTAATTTTCTGTTAGGGGAAAAACCCGTTATTACATTTCTGTTAGGATCGTTCTGTTATTTTGTTCTTGTTGGGTAGTTAGGTTAACACCAGAACCTGTCATTGATCCCATGGTTTGAACTTTTCTGTCTAAGAGGGACATAGTCCTGATTTTCTTGGGCCTTAGTAGAAGCCGTATAGAGCGTATATTTTCCTGTTTTAGTTGAAGAACTAAAAGGCTTATTTGAAACTAAACTTAGATCAAAGGATTAAGTTAAATAAGCTAAGAAAAGAGTAATGGCATAGCTAAAAAGGAAACAACAAACTCAGTAAAGCAAAAAACATAATAGTTAAAGAATAATGGAAAATTCTAAGAAATGGCGAATAAGAGTAAATTTTTCTAAGATAGATTGAAAAAGAAAATCTGTGACAAAGAAAGTTTTCTTATGTGGGATGTACTTGGATAGGAAAATAGGGAATCTTTATATAATGGTTACTAAAATCCAAGTAAGGATAGAAAAGGCGACTAAAAGAAAAATGGAGGATGTGAAGCTTTCTGTTTTCTACCTTTTTGTAACATAAGAAATAAGAAATTGAATTTAGAAAATTAGATTTTTCTGAAATTCAAAAAAAAAGTTGCTTGGTAGGGTTTTGGATGCAAAAATTTGATGAACTATGCTCTTGCTCAGTAAGTGTGTGGGAAATTTGGATGAAAAAGTATTTTAATTTTCAAATATTGCATTCATATAGAAATTGTCGGTATACTTAGGATGTGTGCAACATGTTTCAAAGAGATCTTCAAGAAAAATTTGTATTCATATAGTAGGTACCATTTAGGCATTCATTTCATTTATGTATTATTATGTTGAATTACACTTTTCACTAGTACGTGATTGGTTGCAAAATTGGATGCACACATGAGGGTTGTGATTTATGCGAGGAATTACTTGATTTTACCATTACCACATTTCGGGGACGAAATTTCCTATGGGTGGGAGAATGTAACACCTCGCCTTTTTAATTAAATTAAATTAAATAAAATAAAATTTGAAGAGCTTCCGAAATTTGGTCACGCGATTAGCGTCATTGCGTCCGTGGCGATTTTCTGGTCAATTTAGACATATGGATTGCAGAAAATAGATTTAAGATGAAAGAGATACCTTCAAATGGAATATTACAACAAACAAGAAAAGAAGGTATAAGAAAAGAACAATGACCACCATTGTTTTTAGTCTTGTTAACAAAAGTCTATGTAGTCCATGTGACGACCCCAAACCTCGTCCCACGGTGGCAAGGGTAATCTTTGGAATATAACACATAAACAAATAACAGCAGAGCATAAATATATAAATATACCAGATAATGTACAGCAGAATACATTGGATAAACATAATCATCAGAGTTACACATTATACAGGATCATACTTAGTACAAAATACAGTCAGCTTTACATAAAATGTTTACAGCAGAATCAAAACATAATATGTACAATAGGAGCTGAACATCATGAAAAGAAAGAAATGATAGAATCCATCTTCAGCTCCATAGCTATCCAGAAAGGGCTTACTAAAACCTGAATACAAGGCTGCCCGTGTAGAAATAGGGGCACCTGAGTTTGCAAGTGAAACAAACTACGAGTCAGTCATGGGACGGGTATGAGAAATCTACTTAACTTATTTTATAATAAGGCCAATCACAGGACCACGCCGCTAACGCATAACGGGTTTACTCTATTGGATTTCCAGTGCTTTAAAACAAGTAAATCATTTAAACATCGTAATGCTTTTTACAAAAATGAAGCCATTATAAGACTCGGTTCCCATCACATAATGCAACGCAAACCGGAGGATAGAGTTTTACCTTATAATGACCAAAATATGCTTGATACGAATAAAACAAAAGCATTTGATATTATTACTAGTGTTTATATGTTTCAAAAACAATTTCAATCATAAGTATCAATCATAAATAGCATGGGTACCATATATCATGTCGCCATATATAGGTATACAATCAAAATCGCACGAGGTCGTATTTGGAAATTGGATTTCCGTCATGAACCAAGGCAAAGGATCGTCCTTACCGCTTCGAGACAATCTAGCCTATCATGTCTCAGGGCCCAGACTCAGGTGGGCCCTTGGATCGTCAGGGCCGGTCCACACGGAGTGGATTAAAATGTCTGAACACTGTGTTTCCCCACCCAATGGGGCGTAAACTGGTCATATACTGACCAAACCATCGGCCCTGAGGCGACCGATATAACCGAGACGCCTCGCTATCGATCATCCACGTAAGTAAAATTCCCAGGCGTGTAAAACCCAAAACATCTCTCCTAGCTAGAAAGAAACGCAGGTCCTCCCTGAAGTCCTCTCCCCTTTCCATACCGAGGTGTGAGGCTCGCGAATCAATACTAAACACAAAGCTAGCTATTTAAAGCCCTACTTTTATCATCAACCACAAGACTCTGCTTTTCAATAAAAGCCTTAATCACTACATCTCAGCATGCAACACATGCAATTCACGCCATGCAACTGCCGTATATCAATCACACGGAATGAAATCCAATGTTGGACACACAATCCATTTACAAGTCTGGGTCTGAACGAAACCGGAGGCACCTTATTCCTCTCCCGTATGTCCAATACAGGAGAGAGGCCCTCGCACATCCGAACGATTAACAAGTACATCCAGACGACCACCATTGTAACCCTTTCAAGGCAGCAACTCCCATCAAAGGCATCAGTAGCCATCCATTCGATGTGAAGATCCTCGGTCTTGCACCGTCTTCATACCTTCGACTTCTAACCGTCAATCAATTATTTGAAATGAGAATTAACTCGGCCCTTTCAAATAATTCACGTATATTTAGAATTTCAAATCAATTCATTTCCATGGCTAAATTATTTGACATCCCTAATTCAGTTCATTAATGTAATTTTCACATCAAACACATTCAGTCATCAAATATCCAATAAACCAGGTAAATTCGGTTTATTTCCATTCCATATCGTTTATAATATTTTATAGTGATTTATCGATATTTTTATTTATTTAGAAATAGCCAATTTATTCAAACGACGCTTCAGGCCATAACGCGGCCATGGCGCTGTTTTTCTTTAGATTTTATTTACAGATATCTAAACCATTGGATCTTTACAAATTTTATATCACTAGAAAGATCTTTTCAAAGCGAACCCAACGGTTCCAGTTTTGGGAAAATCCGATGGTCGGATCTCCCGGTACAATCGTTTGAAGTTACGATTTCAAACGAACTGCAGCATCGTTATTCGATTTATTTTAATTATATATATATATATAATCCATTCTGGCGCTGTTTTCATTCAGATCTGAATTAAATATTCCATACAATCTAACCGTTGGATCTTTGCAAAGTTGGTATCATTGGAAAGATATTTCCAAAGTGAACCCAACGATTTCGGTTTTGGGAAAATCCGACGGTCGGATCTCCTGGTACAATCGTTTGAAATCACGGTTTCAAAATACGAACTATAGCTTATTTATTCGATTTATTTTAATTATATATATTATCTATTCTTTGATTTCCAAACTATATTCATTTCATATATTTGATAAAAATAATATTTTTATCTAACAAATATTTATTTCAACACATGACTATTTTTAACACATTGTATATATTATAAAAATGCGATTTTTATTGTTAAAACAATTTATTTCAAAAATGAAGATTTTTAGCGATTCATATATATAATAAAAATGTGATTTTTATTGTTAAAACAATTTATTTCAAACTTGAATATTTTATATACTTCGCACAAACAATAAAAATGTTATTTTTATCATTCAAACCATTTTATTTCATACATTCAATAAAAATGTTATTTTTATCGTTCAAACCATTTTATTTCATACATTAAATAAAAATGTTATTTTTATCGTTCAAACCATTTTATTTCATACATTCAATAAAAATGTTATTTTTATCGTTCAAACCATTTCTTTTTCATACATTCAATAAAAAGGTTATTTTTATCGTTCAAACAATTTCTATTTCATACATACAATAAAAATGTTATTTTTATTGTTCAAACAATTTCTATTTCGTACATTCAATAAAAATGTTATTTTTATCCTTTAAACAATTTCTATTTCATACATCAATAAAAATGTTATTTTTATCGTTCAAACAATTTCTATTACATACATTCTATAAAAATGTTATTTTTATCTTTCAAACAATTTCTATTTCATACATTCAATAAAAATGTTATTTTTATCGTTTAAACCATTTCTATTTCAAAAATAAATATTTCTCCAACACATGAATAATAATCAAACATATAAATATTTCAGAAAATTTCGGCAGCATAACGACAGGGTAGTTAAAACCGGCACCGTCCCGAGTACGGCTCCTCGCACTACCTTAAAGCCTCGCAGCGTTTGACAATGGGGATTTCAATATCTAGTTCGTACATAGACAAATTTTCCCATAAACTAATCTTATTACGATTTCAACCACAATCAATCATATCACCCATTCGCATTTATCAACCAAATTTCACATCAACCAAATTCAAACAATCACAACCAATATATATATCGTCCATAGTCTGTGGACGAGGGGAGTATATATATATATATATATATACATATATATATATAGAGAGAGATACGTATATAAATATATTTCGATTTCATTTCAATATCATTTCAATTCCATTTAACGCACCTATGACTTTTACAACGCATATATAACTTATACATCGCACATACAACTTATACAATCCTTATACATTAGGTGTACAATGCTTATATAACTCATACATCGACCGTATTATTTATACTTCGCCATTCCCTATCGTTTATAATCTAGAAATCTCACATTGGGTGCCACTCCTCCAAAAATTGTAGGAAGCTCCAAAAATTCCCGGCCTCTTCTGGAATGTAGAAGACGTCGCCACGAGTCCAATGTCTCTTGTTTCACTAGATTTTGACAACATAGCAAAAAGATATGATTTTTATTATAAAATCATAATTCGTAGCGCTTTTAAAGTGCGATTTCCTTTATAATTTAAACAGCCGTACCTTTCATGGAACCGTTCAAAACTAGGTTTTGATTTTGTGTGCAATCCGTAGCACGATAGGAGGATCGGCTTATACAGCATCGAAAGGGGTGGAGTCACTCTCCTGCGCATGGTGGAGGGGTGCAGATCGATGCACCAGGGGAGGGGCGGCGGCGAGTTGAAGTCTTCGACTTCGGGGACCCGTAACTCGATGAATTCTTAACGATAAAATACAATCCTTATTTGGATTTGAAGATCTTGGGGAGTACTACAAATTACTTTAAAGAAGTGTTTGATTTCATTGTATGGTTTGAGAGAAATCGGAGCTGGAAGGATTTAAGAACTTCTGCCATGCGTCGCGACTAACGGGGAGAGAGAAACGGTATTTTTATTTTTATTTTATTAGTGAATGAAATTTTCCTATTCGCCGATATTTATATTATTTCAAAAATTAGGGTTTTCTCACACGAACTCCAAATCAAACCCAACGACTATCGTCCCTAGCTAAATACCCCTATTCCGAACAAAATGGAATATGTTTCGTAAGCCCATTCGACTGTTTCAATCAGTTTTTCTTCAAATTAAAATATAAAACATTCATTATTTGATTTGAATGTACATTTCAACTTGCCGGGGCCACATACTGATCCAAAAAATCCCAGAAAAATAAATCTAGCTATGTTTTGACGATATGGACCCAACAAAACTGATTTCGTCGAATTTGGAGACCGTTTGAAAAATGGCCATTTTCTGGTCGATCTAAATTAACTGAAATTAACCAAATACATGTTACTTTTCCACGCTCACACATTAACTCTAAACATTATGGAATTTAAAGCTAGTAATAATTTGGCATCCCGGATCCAACAAAAGTGGTTTTGTCAAAAACGGAGGTCGATTGCAAAATGTCCATTTTCACGGGCTATATTAAATCCGTAGCGACCTTTCTGAAAATTCATTTGACCATAACTTTTGATTCCCACTATGAAATTTTGATTTTTCAGATTCGTTAAAAAGATATTCATAATCAGATTTAAATATTTTTGGTCTCACTAAAATCCATTTTATTTTGGATCCTGTACAGTCAGTCAAAGTTCGAATTCAAATTTTCAAACTGCTGTGCCATTTCAGTCCTTGTTTTATAATTAAAATAAATATATTTATTTTCCAACATCGATTCAAATAGACTTTTGGTCATTATTATTTAAAATAATTTATTTTAAATATTCAAAATCCACTAAATAGCCAAATTAAAATTTTAAAATTGGTTCTTATTTTCCGGGTTGTTACAGTCCAATTGGTAAGAGCATGTGACTTCCAAGAGATTGGCGCAAGTTCGATTCCCGTGGGCGCCATATTTTTATTTCAGAGGAACGGCTAAAATAATACCTGTTCTAAGAGAAAATTTGGTATAAAGGCACATATAAGGAAATTTTTAAATATAATAAATTACAAAAATATATGTATACATGCATATGTAAATATATGCATATATATGTGCAAAAATATATATATTCGAAAGAGAAATTTAAAATAAACCTGCAATCAATGAAAATAGATAAGAATTAAAAGTTGGCATAATGCAGTTTGAATTTTGAAAATGAAATAAAAGTTGTGTGTATATATATACATGTAAGTTGGGCATTAGAAGTTTTGTATACAAATAAGGAGCTTGTATGTAAATATAATATTTAAATAAATCAAAGAAAGTATAATGGGCATACTAATCAAAAAACGTTAAAAACAGCACTTGGACCCATATGGTTCGACCCATACTGTGCCTGGGTCGACCCAGTGGGTAGGTGGGTCGACCTACCCCTGATTTAGGCATGTTCATTCGGCGAATCTGGATTGTTTTTCAAACCACATTCGTTGCTGACTCGGCGCTGCGTGTACAAGATCATATCCATATTCTTGAACTCCTATAAATAGGCTAGCAGAGCCTTGCCTAACTCTCATATTTTCAGAGAGGTTGTCTAGACTCCGCCATTCTCCTTCCTCCTCAAATCTCTTCCAAAAAAGGGAATAAATAGTTTTAGGTATTTCTGATTCAAGATCAGGAGGAAAAGAATGTATATCTACAAATGGGTGTTCGAAATTCTGATCGAAGTGAGGTGGATTCTTGAATCTAGTTAATTTAGATTTCTCTTCTTTTTCCTCTTTTCTTTTAGTTTGAGAATTGTGAATCCATGGTTATTTAGATTCTAGATTCAGTTAGGGGAGTCATGGAATGCTATGTCTGGACCAGATTCATGAATAGGAAAGCTATTAGGTGAGTGGACTTAAGTTATACCTTTTGATAATGGTATATCTATCATTTGGCATTCCCCGTTAATATGTATAATAGACTTGCTGAAATGTTTAACCTGTTGTAACCTGCTCAAATGTTTAATCTGCTGAAATGATTAATCTGCTGAAACATTTAACCTGCTGAAATCTATTGAAATTAGTACTATTGGAATTAAAACTGAATTGTATCCATTGTATAAATGATGAAACTTCTACAGTACTGTAAACCTGAAACCTGAACTGAGAACATTTCTGCTGTATAAAGCCTATTTCCATTAATCACCTGTCTGAATTGGGAATTTATGTGATTGCTATAATTATGAAACTTACAATGAATATGAGTATTTATTTAATAGAATTATTATGCCAAAAAGGTTGTAAATAGAATAACAATAATTAAGAAGTTGTAAATAACCGCACGAAGACATGAGGTTAAGTTCAACTTGCGGTAGAAGCCTGCTTGGAACCGCCTGGCAAATCCAGCGTCCACAAGTGGTCAACTTAATATGAGGGGTCTGGTGCATTAACATATATGAACACATGTATATAACTAGTAAGAAATAAATGGCATTAACTTTAATTAATGGAAATGAATGAATCCTACAACAGTAAAAGAATTGGAATGAACAAGGAATGATAACAACCTATTATGAATAAACCCGAATGGGAAAAGGAAAGATAATAGGTAGGTTTATCCTAGGTGCAAGTGGAAATTATAACTTAGGTTATAATAAATGATAGAGAAAATGAGATAACGTATGGAATGTGAAAAGTTGTACTTAATTATAAATCAAGTAATCTGTAATAGAAACCTGAAACCTGTTATTTGTAATAAGTAGAGAAATGAAGGGAAAACTTATGAAATGCAATAAGTTGTACATAATTATAAATTAAGTAATTTGTAAACCTGAGAATCTGAGTCCTGCTGATAAGAAGAACATGTTATCTGAAAACCCGAGAATTTGCAATCTGCTGATAAGAATAACATGTTAAAGGATTATTAAGAAACTTAAATGGGGTAAGTTATATAACTGAAATTAATTAGCAAGAAGAAGTTGGTAAACTAAATAAGAATTTAATATGATATGAAATAACCAAGTTAACTGGAAATCTAATGAGGTAGAGCAAGTGCGTAATTAAACATTTCGACATAAGGCCTAATAACACGTTAACCTGAGGCGCTTGGAACAGTCTGTACGTATGAAAGTGAAGAACCCAACAGGGTAGATCATCATGGTGTGATGAGACACAAGTTGAGCGCACGTCCATCTGATTAATTATGCATGTTCTACTTGTTGTTCTGTTGATATTATGTTGGCTCTGAAGGACTATGAGGGGAAGCACGCGGCTTCCTGGGATGTGGAGGGTACTCCTGGTATTACTCTATATGGTGGCAGCGTTTAGGCTGTGCTCGCAGAGGTTGGGTCTGCGCATTACTACCCGGTGAGTATATCTTGATTTCCATGATAGTGGGTAGTCAGAAGGCTATAGGGTGGCATAGGTGATTCGATGAATCTGGTGCCTTATGACTAGGTATGTAACGACTATCTCATATGTTCGCCTTAGGCAGGTTTAACCACCTAATTGATAGTAATCGTCGGGTACCGGTCATCGATAGTCAGCGTGATGCGGAAAAGTGGAGATCTAAACCAAAAGACCATTGACCTTTTACTATCAAGGCTTTGGTTGTGGGACGCGCCAACTTGGGTGTAGATTTTTTGTTAGGGACACGTCACTAGCTTCCATATCTGTTGGCCTTTCACTAGTTGAGGGAGGGATCTGGTAGGACCATGGCCACTATGAAATTATAGATTATAGCATCTATGTATACGGATATCTGAAAAGGCTCCCGACTGAGTTCCGTGTATCTGATATAGCTCTATTATGGAACTCGGTGCACAATAGATAATATGTGTGGATACATGCATACCATTTTTGGATGGTGTATCATCGAGATTGAGTCATCGGGTACGATTAACGATACGTACATGAGAGAGTCTAGATATATGAATGTATACTCCAGGTGGTGTATCATAGACTCTATGGCATTACTCTGTGATGGAATCTGATTCGATCAAACGATTCGAAGGTGGCAGTCCGTACGCTTACGTAGCATGGCGATGGCAGTTCTATGTGAATTGTAGCGTTGTTACATAGAGATCTGTATGTCGTTCCGGCATAGGATAAGGGACTGCGTATATTTCTGTGCCATTGTGGCGTAGTGTAACGTCCCGTATTTTCATCGATATATTTTTGGATATGTAAATTAGTTTAAATATTGAATTTGTAAGATAAATGAAATTTTATATTAATTAAAACGAAGTTTGAAATGAATAAATATATATTAAATATAAACGAGCTCAAAATGGTGCGGTAGTTCGAAATATTTAATTTGAACTTCAATTGAACGTACAATATCCGTTATAAGTCGGAATTCGCTGAAACAAGAAATATTTGAATCTGTGGAAAAGAAAAATCAAGATTTCATATTTTAAACTGAGAGTTATGGCCAAATCAAATTTTCGAATAGTCGCTGTGAAATCATTTATAAACTATAACGATTTATTTAATTAAACAAATCAATTTTTAATCAGTTGAATATTATTTTAACATGAAAATATAATATCGAGATTTAAATTCATATTATTTCATTCTGGAAGTTGTATAAATTCGGTTTGTAAAAATATATAATAATAATAATTTATTTATTATTGTTGGGTCAATTTATATTAAATTTAATTTAATGTTAAACTGTCATTTAATTTAATATCTTCTGTATATGGTCGAATTGGACTATGGAAACTGTTCCAGTGTGTTCAGAATAACGGTAAAACACTAGGAACATCTTTTGTTGCATTCAAATAGGGGTTCGAAATCGTAATATCCTTTTAATTTGAATCACACCATGTTAAATAAAAAAATCAAAATTAAATTAAATAAAAACAAATATATAGGGTAAGACTTAGAATATGTAGCACAGGCTATTCTGATAAGCTACTCTCGTATTTTCTTTTCGCATTCACATCAGAATTTTTCCTTCTCCAAGAAGTCTTCAGCAATGGTACACTGTCGAATGGGACGTTGTTTCCATCCTTCCGTTGCTCTTCTATATAATCACCTTGCGTTCTCAGAACAAAACAGAAATGCCTTCTTTCACTTTTTATCCTTGTTCCTTTTTCCACTACCAAAAATCGAAATCGAGTTCCACCGATAAAAAAAGGAAATCAAAAATCAAAAGGGAAAACGGAAACAGAAATCGAAGTTCAATACATCTTCACCATTCAAAACCCCAATAGGATTTGAAAGCTCGAGATTCCCTGAAGCCTTAAAACTCGACATGACCGAAAGTTAGACATTAACGAGGTGCTCGCGATTAGGATAGAGGAGCGATGACGGGATTCAATGGATTCTGGAGTGCGCGTTGAACTAGTGACTAACTGGGTAAGGTGCGATTTGTTATTTGAGGATTGGGTAATTTGAGGAGTTGGTCTGCTGATTTAATGGTGGGATGCCCTACGAGTTAAAGCAAAGAAGTGGAGTAATGGGGGGAAGTCGATGCAATGAAAACAAACTGAACTGTTTTGGTGTTCGGCAACGTGAAGGAGTTCAGGATGTACTGGAGTGATGTCTGGGAGTACGGGTACGTTTTGGGAAGGATGGAGTGGTTCCATGTTGGTAACTGAACAATGCGCATTTCTAGAAGTGCGACAGTAAAGAAAAGGGAGTTTGGATCTTTGCATTTTGGGGAATAAAGGAGTTTGCCTGGATATTGAAGCCAATGGTGCTGCTGATATCAAACCGTGGATTTTTTGGGTGTCGAAGACGAACTATTGAGTGGAGAGGTTTCAGGATAGTTGTTTGAGGGGATTAGAAGCAATACCATGATGATGAATAGGGATGGACTGCGTACTAGTGGTTTAAATTCCTAGTGACAAGCTGGTATTGGCTGTTATGATAAGGTAATCATTTTTAGTAAATTTAAATTACATAGAAAATTTAATTAAGTAGTTAATATAATTAATCATTAAATAAAATTTAAATAATCATAGGAGCATGATAAAATCATTTGAGACAAGTCGAGCAAATTCATAGACACAGATATTGAAATTAAACTGGATATTCGGCAAAGGAAAATCGAGGTGAGTTAAACTCACTCAGTAATTATTGGGAACTATTTTTAATAGTTCAAAGTTTATTTTGCTGCTTGTTGGCTGATAATTGAATGATATAAAGTGATAATAGTATATTATAATAATATATAATAATAATATTGGTGACTGGTGATTGTATTTCCCGCAGTACCATTAGAGGATGCCTGCAGTACCATTAGCGGATGATTTCACTATGCGCCCCACAATATATATAGTGGATTACCTTCTATACCATGATATCCTGCCTCGAAGCAGAATGGATATTATTATTTTTGACTAACATCTGTGGATGCAAGAGAAACAGGTTAGAGGAATCCAACTAGATTCCTCAACATTTATTTATTTGTTGTTCATATATATGCTGATATATGATGTGTTTACAACCTGTGACAGTTTATAGTATAGTTGGATGTGTTAGTAACACTGGTTATTGATTTTGGATATTTTAAATATCCTAAATAATGATATATGGATCTCAAAATAGAATTGAAATAAAATAAGAATTTTTAAAAAGGAAATATTTATTTCCAAAACAGAAATGGTTATTTAAAATCCAAATCAAATAGGATTTAAAGGTGAATATTTGTTTAAACCAAATAGTTTTGAAAGTGCGATTTTATAAGCGACATTATAAGAAGTGGAAAAATTATTATTATTTGGGAAAAAGTTAAATTGTGTGTATTTGGAAAGAAATGGAAAATGAATATAAAATTCGATATTTTAAATAGATTGGAATTTTCCAGTTACAAGGAAAATATAAAAGGGATTTTATAACTCTACAATTAGAAGTTACAAATAGATTGAAACTCGAAGTTCAAGTATAAAAATTGAATTTGACTAATTAAGTCCAGTAAGTTGTATTAAATAATATTATTCATAATTCAGGTGAATAAGAGTTTAAAGTAAATTATTTACAAAAATAAGGATTTATTTGAAGTAAGCCAGGAAGGGTTTTTAATTATAAATTCTAATTGGATTTAGGTAAAACTATTTTGAATAATATAATCTGGATTATATTAAAGAATTTTATACAAGATTTATAAATAAAATTATGAATAGTAAGAATTGGCAAAATGATATTTTGATACGAATATTTTTATGGAATGAAGTTACTGAAATAAACCAAGTTAAGTTGTAATAAAACTATAAAGGCGTCTATCAAGAATATTTATAGAATATTCGATGATGGTTTTGTAAATCGTATTTTCAAGTAAAATATTTGAAATGGTGATAAGTTTGAGATAAGTATCTCGTTTGAAGTGATAATGAATAATTGGAAATTTTTATTTGTTAGAAGGTAAGAATGAAATTAAGGAAATTAGAAATTGACTAGAGATTAGTAAGTTGAACAGTTTTCCGAGTAATAATCTGATGTTGTTTTCGGCCTTCGGGGTTGATACTTAGAAAATTATTCTCTTACTAATTTGCGGTTAGGGACTTATGACCGAGATGATAAATTCGTGTTTACAAGGGTTTTAAAATGAAAGGGGTTTTGAAGATTCTTATATAAGAAGAGAAATGAGTTTTTCAATTATTGGAAAAAATGGAGAAGTTTTGACATAACGAATGGTTAATCAAAAGAGGCTAAAATAGTAATGGATATTAAAATAGTGAATATAGTTTTCTTTTATGGATGAATGGTTGTTTTATTTGATAGTTAAATAACCGACTATCAAATCTGGCCTATATGATTGTTGGTACGGAAAGACCGGGATTGAATTTATATTCGAAAACCATTACTAACCAACAAATACGAAAACGTAGAATATACGAATTGAAGATGGAGCAGTGAAGACCGTGGATCTTCATAAGTGAAAGGGCTACTTGTCGGATTCTCTGGAGTCGCGCCTGGAGATATTCTAATGGTGATCTGATCGTGGTTGAAATCGACGGATTGCAAGGACTACTCGCTAGTGATCTATAGGGTGATTCCTAGGATGTGGTAGGAGGGTGCCTTTGGTTCATCTTGTTCCTGGATGACTTGAATAGACGATGTGAATGGTGGTCAGATGTTTCAAAAGCAAATTATAACCTCAAGCCTCATCAGCTGGGAAATGATAAAAATCGGGCAGGCAGCATGGCTAAGTGGGTCGCTCCCATTAGGGTGTATAATCACCTATCTAGAAAAAATTAATTTCCTTCTTTATTCTATTCGATGCTGTCCCTTTCGGGAAATGGTGGTTTGAGCCCAACCGTTGGTGATATACATTCGATACACTCAAGCAAAACGAGTGGTCGGTCATGTGTGGCTGAGTTGCAAGATGTTCTTGTTGGACTCCAGTGTATCCCATCTAGAGTACACTGATCGGTAGGTGGTTCCATACCTTGTCATAGTTGGAAATCAAATCTCCAATAAGCGCCCGCGGTATTTGATTTTATATTATATATGTAGAACGTGAGATGCAAGCGCTCTGCTAAATGGTTATTTATTTGATTTAGACACTATCATAATATCAGAATAATTATGATTTCAAATAAATGTTTTGAGTTATCGTAAGGTAAAAACCGTTCGTGTTTATGTGTGAGCTGGTCTTACGATTATCCTTTCTTTGGAAATGATTTTGAACTTTAAAATCAAGATGGATGATACCAATAATTTAATGAGTTTTTCTCACGCTAGTTCACCAGACTGACCTGGGGTGTTTGTAATACTCAAGCCAGTCCGAGTTACAGGTTCAGGATAAGATGTTATGAAATCCAGGAGACGAGCAAGATGAGATCAGATATATATAGTTATTATTCCGCTCTGTGCTGTAAATATGGACAGGTTGTTATAACTGTCCAAATGAATTAAATGTCCACTATACTCTGATAACTGTTAGTATTATTTCAATTTTTCAATAAAATTTATTTCTGTATTATATTTTATTCCGCTACGATGTGAGACTCTGATATTGTGGTTAGTTTTTCTTCTTCCTTTTCTTCTACTCTAATCTTTCTTTCTTATCCTTTTCTCATCCTCTAATTTCTTTCTATTAGTTTTCTTGGTTTTCGATACTTGAATCTGGACACGGGATGTATTATTGTCTGAATTTAAGAGTCGAAATTTCCGGGACGCTACACATAGACCGTGCGAGTGGGGGTACCATGGGGTATACCTTAATATTGGGGGTAGATATATGTATATTGTATTAGGTTGGGGAGTAGATGGGTACGACGTGTGTGTAAGTCTTGAGTGTCGTTAACCCAAGTAACCTAATAAATAAGAAAACATAATTGAAAAACTTGTGTTCTAACCCCCTCCTCATAAAATACTCGCAAGTTAGATTTGTGGCAGAGATATGATAGCTTTGGATACTGATTAAGTAGTATTATTATCTAGGTAAGGCTATATTTGATTATATTTTATTTTATTCCATTCCGCTGTGAGATGATTCCTGAGCTCTGATATGTTTACTATATATGTCTTTTCTGCAGGATACCAGACAAACCAACATGAGTTTCAATATATTAGAATTTGGAAAATAAGAAATCGGTCTGTCGGAATTTGGGTTGTTACAATGATGGTGAAGGCTGGACATGCTTATGGTTATTAGGGTAAATAAGAGGACATTAGAGACGGCGTCGTGTGCAGGTGCGTTCTGGTGGTGGAGTGAACATGCATGCGCATCGATGAGGGAAAATAAGTCATTATGGCATCCAATAGTGTTTGTTATATTTTTACTGATAGGTGAGGTCGGATAAACCCGAGATTAATAGTGACATGAGCTACAATGTAAAATGGTAGATTAGCAACTGTTTGATGGGTAGTATTAGGAAGTTTTCATGGTTATCATGTTCAATTTTTATAAAGTGCAAATAATCAAGACCATTTGAATGAGATAAACATTCAACCAAACTTTTACATGTATAGTTCAAGTATAATCCTTTATAAATAATTCATGTATGTTCACTTTTATAATTGTACACGGATGCTTACCTTATATAACATTTGAACCATTATTTAGTTTATTCCTCTTTATTTATCAGTCATGATAGTAATCACAGTTTTTACCAGACTTTATGTCTGGCCTGCTCCTCCTTCTTCCTTTTACTTTCCCCATGCTTGCTCATAAGGCAGAAAATTGACTAACACTGCCAGCTTTGGAAGATTTGTGTTAAACATCCTATTTTCTTCGTATTCGATTGTATGACAGTTAATTTGTCATAGTACAGATTTGTACTTGAGAGGGGAATGTTTTTTTGTATATTTGATTTGAGCTAAGATTATGTGAGACATGTTTTTTTATTAAATTTATCTTGTGTAATGCATTTTCTCATAATAATAAATTATTGAAAAATAAATGCTTTCGCTATTTTTCTTTTGTGCCTTGTGAATCTTAGTCTCTGCTATTAGTTTTTTTTGTACCTACAATGCTCTATATTCCTTAGTATGACACTAATTAGGAACGCTAAGAGTGTCGGGTGTTTCAGGCGGCACCCAAAGCTAATTATCAAGGGTAACTAAAGGCTAAGGAGGAATAGTTCAGGAGCTCCATTACTGAAGGATATCGTAACACCCTGTATTTCTTAATGTCAACCATATGAGGATTTCGTTAAGGAAATAAGGAGTGTTGTAGGTATAAAGACAAAAAACATCACGGAGATTAAGATTTCACAAGACACAGACAAAAAAATTTATAGCATAAGAAGAAAACAATTTATTTTAAAATGATAAAAACCATATTTATTACAAATTTTTACAAAACATCATGTCTTGAAATCTCAATCAAAACAAAATCAGAGTATAAAATAATATTATCCCCCAAACAGTTAATAAAGATACAACCTAACCCTGGGAATGAAACTGGAAATAATCAGTCCTTTGTAGGAATCCTTCATGATGGAATTAACAATTAAATCTGAACTATAAGCTTTATCCTCGTAAGCCTGGCGAAAGAAAAGAGGATAAAAGAAAGGAAAATCGGTTAGACATAAAGTCTGGTGAGCTGCTATGATTACTAGCACGATTGATGAGTCAAGGAAAATAGATAAAACAACAGTCCTAGTATCATAAAAGGATAAGTGTCTGTGTACACCTAAAAGTGAAAAAATAATTGTAGGAATGAAATAAAGTATCGGATGTTCTCATTTAATGACAATGATGTTGATAATGATCAAGTTGATGACAATAATAGCTATGGCGTTCTTGCACTTCAAAAACTTCAAATCGAAATAAATAATTAGTTAGGAATTTCCTAATACTACCCATCGATCGGCTCATATACCCCAACGTGATAACCTATGCCAATTACGGCCCAGGGTTTATCAGGCCCGACCCATCAGCTCCAAAGGACGTAGCGTTAATCATAGACGTCATAACGTCTTATTTTCCCTAATCGGCGCGATGCACGCTCCTCCTTCCTCCCCAAAATGCGCACGTACCCACCTTCTCATTTGGACCTCTTGCTAACCAATGCAGTAAAGCGTCCCCCCACATCCTCCTCAGATGATACTTTCGAAGAGTTATAAAAGGGATACTGCCTGATACGGGTCTAGAACCAAAAATGTAATTTGGCAAACGTCACCCCTAGACATAGTCCCCAATTTCATTTACTAGCTCCAAGGTCCCCCCATAGAATTATTTTTAACCTCCTAGCTACCCTAGACCCCATAGTATTGTTAACAAATGCCTAGGTCACTAAAAAATAATTATTTTAATTGGCCTTTTATTTTTTCTAATCAGTCTATTCTCACCGCCGGAACGGACCAATACTACGAGCCTCTTATTTTCCCTAATCAGTCTTTTTGCCGAAATGGACTCCCACTAAGCCTGCTTATTAATTTATTTATTTTGAACTTAATGTCGATCTTAAGTTTATTAATAAGCCTATTTTCCTTTTTGTAACTTTCTCTCATTTCTTAGGTTGCATGTAAACATTTATTTACAGGTTGTCTACAAACATCTCTTTTGTTTAATTTTATTGTACAACCCAATCCCCCTCATTTAGGTCTACCCAATTGTCATTTATTCAGTTTACGGTTCAATTTCCTTTTATTGCATAATTTCAGTTAATCCCAATTTATTCTTTTTATACATATTTCTTATTATTTTACCCAATTACGCTTTTATTGTCAAATTTCATATTTTAACCCTATTTGCGCATGAACAAGAAAGAATAAAATGTAGGAGAATGGAATTTTGATGACAACAACCTTTTTTGAATTATCATAAAATATGTACTGACATCTTTTACAAGAATATGTGTGTGTGTGCGTGTAGGAATTATATACAGGTGATATAGAAGACTGTACAATTTTAGAGATTCAAGATTTCAAAGAATATACAAGATTCATGACTCATGAGAACAAACATATCAAGATTTCGAGAGTTCAAGAATAGCAAAGTAGTAGAGTCTAATTTATATGTAAAACCCCAGTTAGAATTTCAAATTCTGTTTTCAAATTATTTCATATTCTGTTTTCAAATCACCTTTTCAAATTCTTTTCCATCTCCTTTCAAAATGATTTCAAATTATACATATATTTTTGACTCATGATTTCAAAAATATAAGTTTCTTATATAGTTTATATTATAAATTTTATAATAACATTATATAAGTGTTTATATAGTTTTATATCATTGATATATGAAATGTTTTATATTATATGTTTAAATTATATAATTACTATGTTTTAATACTTAAGAAAATAAATTTTAGACAACTAGTTTTGATTCAAGAATTTCCAGAATATATACATTGGTTTAAACAGTTAAAAATGATTTAAGAATTCGAAATAACAAGTGTATGTCGACAACCCCTTTTGACATGTTGACATATAACCGTCACATTTTCAAATTTCAAAGAAGTGACTTTTCATTATTTGAAACGTTTAAGAATAGTTGCAACCTTTGAAACTCTATATAAAGGGGTCATTTTCGAATCTTTAACTATCTTATCTTCTTCTTCTTCTTCATCCTTACTCTTACCACCATTATTTTACATCAATTTCTTTATTTCTGCACTTATACTATGTCGTTTTCAATACAAATTATATCATTCTCTTTCTTGTCTCAATCTCTATCAAACGCTCTCTCTTTGAAAGTGCTATTCAGGGGTTCTAGGTTTGTTTGTAATTGTTAAGGAAAGGGTGTGTTCCTTGTAGCCTGTAAATCAAGGAAAGGGAGTGATGTGAACCTTGTAGCCGTGAAATTAAGGGTGTTGAATCGATGTGAACCTCGTAGCCATGAAATCAAGGGTGTGGAATCAGTGTGATCCTTATAGCCATGAAATCAGGGGTGTTGTAAAGTTTGTGTTAATAAAACTCTGCGCAATCATCATTGCATGGGACTGGACATAGGAGTAATTCGAACTAGTATAAAGTTCGGTGTGTTCTTTCCTTTTTCTGCATTTTATTTCTGTTTATATTTGCATTGTGATTGTTTTTATTATGATATTCATTTTGTGATCATATAGTTGTTTGAGTAATAGTTAATTGTTTAAGTTTTCCATAATCTCTTTAAAACACTATTCACCCTCCCCCCTCTAGTGTTGGTTTTCCCTTAAGATCCAAGATTCTCATCCCTAACTTAAAAGGTTTAAGCTCAAAAAGGCCTAAACTCAACTCCAAAATAAAAGGACAATGGCCTAGGCTCTTGTTGGGACTAGACTCAAATAAATAAGAATAGATCTGAAATAAAATAGGGCTAATACCAAACTATAATGAAATTACATAAAAGAACAAAATATAAATGAACTGAACAAAACTACAGTAACGAGTTTTCAGAAATAAACAAAAGAAAGGATAGAAGAAGAATAAGGTTTACATAGATTATTGACAGAAAATAAAATAGAAATCAGAAGGAATCTACAACTTATTATACTGCCACGGAAAACCCCAATTTGTACCGAATCTTGAAAATACTGAAACTAATCACAGAAATCTAAAAATGGATTATACAGAATTTATAGGGATAAGCAGAAGAATTCATAGAGAAAGAATAAAAAATAACCATATTTGTAAATAAGCCATGAATAAACTAGTTTTGTGTATAAACGGTAGAAAAATTCAGATCTGTAAGCACTACAACTACCATTGTATAAATTTAACCCCAACTTATTATAAATCTTGTAATCATAGAAAATACTCACCTAAAATCTGAGCGAATCCAATAAGCACCAGTAGAAAATCTTTATCCATAAATATCCTCAAAGATGTGTATAAACCTTGGTGCCATAATCCCATTAAAATATTTGAGGAGAAAGCTATGTAATGTGGAGGCAGGGAATGGAGGAAACGGAATAGAGAGAAATAGTTTTAGGTTTAGATTCATATTTATAATAGAGCTAAGGGATTTGGATCATTAAATTTTAGGTTTTCATCAAAAACTGTCATATTGGAAAAATCTCGAAATTTCCAGCCTAAATCGATTCGTATTAGGCACAAAAACGTGCCTAGCCCCGTTGCTTGGCGCGACCCACCGCCCAAATGGGTCGACACATGGGTCAAACCAGGAGTAGACCCAGCTGGGACTAGGCCATCCCAGTTAATGTTCGAATTATATATATATATATTCTGATTTTTAATTTAAACTTCAAACTGCCATAACTTCTTCATTTTAAATCCGTTTTCAGCAAACCAATTGTATATTTTAACCAGAATTTCATAACGGACCCAATGGCCCAAGCCTCGTTGCCCAATTCTTAATATGTTTTGATTCATACTTATTTTCTCAACTAATTTCTTAACTAATAAATTCTTTGATTAATTATTGTATATTAAAATTTTGGGTTGTGACATTCTCCCCTCCTTAAAGGATTTCGCCCCCTAATTCTCTAAGGTGGAAGAATAATATAGGTGTTTTATACATCCATCTACTCATCCATCATCCACTAGCAAACGTTATCCTTAATTTTTCTGATGCAATTTATGTACTTATGCAATAGTGTAGTGTATATGATCATAACTAATGCAAAAGACTAGGCGATGTACTTATAGTCGACCTCCTTTTTATGCAAATATGTTTGTGCCATGCATCCAAATGCATGCAAAATCCTAATGATAATGATAATTCTATATGTGTGCATCAACCATCGTCCATATGCAATAACCATATAATGGCATCTATATATTTCATCCATAAAAATAATAATAAAATAAAATGCACATACATCCATATGCATATGCAAGGGCCATATTCATCCAATCTTAATGCCTAGTGTGCGTGTATATGCATCCACTACATCCACTTGCAAATACTTGCAACCATTCACAAACATCAAACATAACATTGTTTCTAACACATGTTTCAACCATATCCTATCATCTACAAGTTTAAATCCTAAGATCTACCTTTCCCAAGGATATCTTAAAAGAAAGTCCCTAATCAAAGAAGAAATTATTGATCGAATATCAAAGAGAAAGTACTTATCAAAAGAACATAGGTAAGAAACTCATATTCTCCCAATGAGATAAAAGATTTTATGATTGAATATGTTAGTGACTTACCACATAATGACTCACAATTAACTCTTACTATTTCTCAATCTTTCAAGATAAATAGTTCCTCCTAAGACTGCAGAGTCCTTCTAACCAAGTCCTTGGAAGAGTTCTTTCTTCTCATCCATCCTAGTTACTTTAGGAAGAAATAATTCTAGTGAACTAATCCATCAGAATATTCCAAGCGAAACAATCCCAAGTCTTGTCCTTCCTTGCAAGAAGAGTTACACTTTTCTTCTTTCCACCATCCGCTTTTCAATCTTTACTTTATTGTATTTTGTTCCCTAATTTGTTCCACTTAGGTTATCCAACCACTTAAAGACCCACTTATACCTGTATTTTTCTAAACCTTATTTGAAAAATCATAGTAAGGTAAACCTTTAGTTACAAAAATTCCTTTTTGAATTATATATATATAGTTGCTTTTATGAAATTTCAACGAATTCTCATATCAAAACACATTAGTCTTACAAAATTTCTCTTTCTAAAATTGTATGCAAATGGGGTTTCGACTTAAAATGGCTCCACAAATTTTCAATTTCCTCAAAGTACCCCTTCTTTCAACTCTTGCCTTAAAACACAATTATTTGTTTGAAACCTCTATATTCTTTTTTAATCACTTATCCACTGTACTTACCTCGATTTTTGCGGTCATGTAAAGATTTATTCGGGACTCTTAGGATCCATTCTCTTATCCAAATAACAAAATCCTAATAAGCATCAAATCTCAATAATAGAATGTAACAAATGGCAGACTCGGGGTAAATCTTTTGAATCTACATACTATTTTCGTGGATATAACATAAACCCTTAAACCTAAAACACTAAAAATTATTAACTACGTCCTTACATGTTTAAACCAAAGTTGGTCTAAACACTAAAGGTACTCCGGGCGTACTTCACCAAATGGTTAGAAATAAGAAAATGAGACCACAATCGCAAAAAGTAAGTTAAAATACAAGAATTTTATAGTGGTTCGAACTAAAATAGATCTACGTCCACTTTAGCAAGAGTTTTCATTATCATTTCGAGATTTACAAGGTGTGTAACATTTCTAAGTACATTTATTTTCCCTCTCACAAACTCTTTACTTTGACATATGCAAATTAACTAAGGAATTAGATAGAATCTCTAAGTATAGGAAATAACGATGTAGATCTATGATTCTTCATGCACTTGAATGGATTTCAACAATTACATGGTGAATTTGATGTTAGATCTTATATTAGAGATGATTTGAGATGTTAGAATCACTTGGAATGGAGCAGAAAAAAATTCGGCATCCCTTCGGGGTCTTAGAAATCGATCCCCATTAATGTGGAGTTCATCCCCTATTTATAGGTGTGAGGAATGGCTGAAATATAGTGTGTACGATTTGGGTTGGCCTCAAAGTTATTTATGAAAATGCTACTGCCAATTGTCGCCAGCTATTTCACGTTGTCAAGTCCTTGACCGACCAGGATGATACAGACCGATCCAAACACCTCTGACCGAACAGGTTAAGTCCGACCGACCCATTTAAGGCCCACATGACCAAACCACTGCTCGATTTGGATCCGACCGGCCTGCATATCCAGTTTGATGCCGACCCGCCTCATTGTTGACTAGATCGACCCGTTGCTCCGCTGACTAGACCAGGTCATACTGTCTAGTGCCGACCCGTTCTTTCGTATTAACACCGACCCAATGTAGGATGAATGAGACCAACCCTTGATGAAATGGTTGGACCGAACCACCCTTTGAAGATGAAGACTGAACCATTGTGTGACGAACGAGACTGACTCGTAAGCCTATTTTGGTGTCGACCCATACTATTTCACTTGTTTAACCCATTGAAGTATATAAGATTTTTAATGGATAAACATTTGCCCCTCGGAGTTTATAATTTTTGGTTGGAAAGAAATTATGAGATCTGAAGTAATTAAATAAAATCCATTATACTTCGATGGACCATTCACATTGCACTATGCATTTCAATTACGGATTGGTGGTAAATCAATGCATATGGGTCGGTTGCAAATAGGACTGCCTGGATCGGTCTCATCGCATGCTATGGGTCTAGCTTCATTTCACTTCCACGGCCGACCAGGTCTTCTTGTGATGGGCTGAATCGGCCCACTACTCTCTTGTCCTTATAGCATCTCCTTGCCTCTTGATCTTCCTTATTTCTCACAACCTCCAACCCAATCACTTTTAATGGTGGCGGCATTTTTCTGAAGCAAACGTGTAAACCTTATCTTGTATCTCTGATTTCGTTCTTCAATTCGATTCACATTCAAACTGCACTCCACTTCAGATCAACTCGAGCTGGCATTTCAGATCCAAATCCCTCAAATCCGCACCACTCCAAAGCTCTTTAGCCCAAACTAGTCTCCTCCATCCAAACTCGATCAGATGTAGGTATCCACGCTTCTTGGATTCCATGTTAAATTTGGTAATTCTTGTGTTAGGGATCAAATTTGGTTCGGTTAGGGATTGAGATGTATATAGGGTTTGGAATTGCAAATTTTTGATATTAAAACAGTTTGAAATGGAGTATGAATTGATTAAATAGGTTTGAGGATGTGTATGATGGATTCGAATTGTAAAAAGTCCACAAAACTTTGATTTTGTAACAATGCACATGATGTGTTTGCCGAAATACTTGAATCATTGAAATTTTGGGAATCCGGCTTCAATTGTTCGTAGCTTGTAATCGAGCCATAAAAAATGTAATCTGAGTTAACCTTGATGGCATCATACTCCTTAGAAATGTTGTTTTAATCTCGTGCCCATGAGATGCTTATTGAAATGCATGATATTTGAAATTTCATGAAATCTTTATGTTCTTGACCAATTTTGTATTCGGCACAATTGTCATGCCTTGTAAACTTGTTTTTGACATGAGTTGAGTGTGTCTAAAGCTAAATAATGTTAACACCCTTTGTTTTTTGGCGATGACATTGTGTGTAATTTTTGGTGTGAGTTGCTTATGCGATAGATTTTTTTGACATGGTTGTTGTAGGAATATATGCTTTCTCCTATTTTGAAGTGCCACACACTTGCAATGCTGACCATGCACGCCTAGTTTGAGAATTGCAGATTGAAGCCGACCCACTTCGGGTGGTTGGGGTCGGCCCAGTTTGGGTCAGCTGAGATGGACCCATTCTGGTTTGGTTCAGACCGAGCCATTCTGGGTCAGTTTGAGGCCGACCCATTTTGGGTTGGTTCAAACCGATCCATTCTGGGTCAGTTTAAGGCCGACCCATTTTGGGTTGGTTCAGACCGACCCATTCTGGATCAGTTCGAGGCTGACCCATTTTGGATTGGTTCAGACCGACCCATTCTAGATTATTTTGAGACCGGCCCATTTTAGGTTGGTTTTGACCGACCCATTCTAGAACAGTTCGAGGCCGACCCATTTTGGGTTGGTTCAGACTGACCAATTCTGGGTCAGTTAAAATTGGTCCCCCTATGCTTCATGCTTTTCCATATTGGTTCCTATCTTGTAACACATACAAAAAACATTTGTTTTGGACCAGTATACTTTATTGTTGATTGCCTGTATCGACAACAAGTCAGATAATTATGTAGAGAACTTACATGCCAAACTATATAACTTATACTTGAATGATGAGTTTGTGTTGGAGTGCTTTATTAACCATTTGATTTGAATGTATATCTCCTCACATAACTTAAACATTCAAATACAATCATGCAGTAAAGCCTTGGATAGATTAACCAATTTACACTGATTTTAGACCTCGAGACCTTCTCCCATAATGTTGTATTTTGTATTTCTCTATCTTTGGAAATGTGCACCTATAACTTGTTTTTCAAGCATAGCTATTTGTGTATAAATGGATACTAGACAAAAATCGAGCCAACAAATTGAGGAAGCATCAAAGTCCACACAGGCCGGTACTTCTGCTCAAGTTACTGATGTGGCTACAACTAATACTCCTGGAACAAACATTAATCCAGAACTCCCCGTCCCTAGACCTCTTACTGGAGTACCTGATGAGAGAAAATCAACCCTACTCTCTGAGCGCTCATATAAGAATTTATGTAATCAGTTCAGGATTTTAGAAACTGATGCCAAATTCCAGGAAAAGAATGAATTTGCGAATTCTCCGCCTCATGGGTATGTTGCAGTCAATCGACACATGCTATCAATGGGAGATGTACCTCCTTTCAATTCATTTTTTGAAACAATACTTAAACATTTAGCAATCGCCCCCATGCAACTGCATCCCAATGGCTATGCCATCCTGAACGGTCTTTACGTGCTTTGCATGAGGGTCAAGCAACGCGCTCCAACATTTCAAGCGATTTGTTCCTTGTATGTCTTTAAAAAGAGGCAAGATGATCCATCGATTATTTTCGTCGAAGGGAAATACCCAAAGAGTATTGCAGATCTGTTGGATAGCGCTCAGGGATTTGTAGATCATTATTGCTTAATACATGCCCTGACAGCTTTTATGGAATGTGGATGGAAGGAGGTGAGAATATATTGTCTCATATCCCTTTATCTACTCCTATACTTAGGTTCCGATACTAAATCCTTTCTTCGTTTTAAAGAACTCCCCTCTTCTGATCTAGATGATACTACTGGACAAGAGTTATTTGACGATGTAAACATTGTTGATGGGGGGAGAGAAGTAGGAGATTCTTGATCATAGAATAGTTTCTCCATCAGTACCATCTACTTGACCCTTCTCGTAATCTTAAACTAGGCCTGACCTTTAAGAGAGAGATTGCCAATAAATCCCCCGCTAAGAAGGCTCCTCGAAAGTAACGGGCAGCATGACGACTCCTTTCCCATTTTTTTGTGTGAATTTTCAGTTGAGACTTAGGGTGTATTTATAGATTTTTAAGTTGTTTTGAGCCGTCAGATGAAGATAGGAGGAATCTAGGCCATTCAAAGTTCAGAGAGTGACACACAGAGCCTCGAAAATTCGAGCCAGAGCCAGACCTGGCCAGCCAGGTCGACCAGGCAGGTCGACACCCAGGTCAACACTATGGTCGACCTAGGGGGGACCAGGTCGACACTGTGGTCGACCTGGGGTGACCAGGCCGACACCATGGTCGACCCTGTGGTCGACCTGGTCTCTGGGCGGGAATTTTCCCGCCCAGCCCAGTTTGAACCTAAAATTCGAAAATTTGAAATTAAACTGAGCTGTTTGAATTTAAATTTGATTCTGAAATTTTCGAAGGCCATAACTCCTACATACGGAGTCCGTTTCACGCAAACTCGGACTCTATCTCAAGCAGAATTCCGAGACGAACGCAATGGCATAACCTATTTCCCTTAATTCTTTCATTTAGAATTAATTATACTTTAATTTGTGAAGCTTAGCGTTATAGAATTCACGGGGTGTTACACCTTTTGTTATTAATAAAGTTTATTAATTTCTGCTAAATGTTTGATTGAAAATAATATGTGGCTTTTATATTAAATAAATTCTAACAATATATATATATATATATATATATCTTTGGCCACTGTCTTTAATTATTCCCTTGTCTTTTCAAAATATAACGTGTAGAAATTTGAAATAGGGATTACAAGTTCAAACCTTCATTAATTAATTTATTTTAAATTGTGAATGGGCATTGTTATTGACACTCCAAATATTGTTAAGGGGGGTCAAATTTTAAAAACACTCCAATCATAAAAATAATGTCGGGGGGGGTCATGTACTTAATTTTTTACGTTCCCATTTTACCCACGTAATAACATCTGGTAAAAACATCAGTTACCATCCCAAATCCCAATCAATTTCAAATGCAAAAAAACCAAATCCCTAAATTATTTGTAAACAAAAAAAAGAGCGATCGTTTGGGGAGAGATAATGGCGCAAACGAAGAACGTGAAACGAATGAGATTATTGATAATTTAACATATGATAAATGAAATTATTTAAAAAAAGCGAACGACAAATAAGAAATGAAATTATTTAAAAAAAGCGATTGACAAATGAGATTATTGATAATTTGATATAAAAATCTAATGTAGTTCGACTAATATACAGTATATTTTTTTAATTAACAACTAAAAAAGGATTATTTTAAAGAAGACTAATTTGATAAAATAAACTTTATTTGTTAAGGGGATGCTCTCTGCATTGATACCCCCCTAATAAATTCTTTTTTCTTTTTAGGTTGATCCCCCCTTAAAAATACTTGGGGTGTCAAAAACAATCCTATTGTGAATAGCTACATTTGTTCTAAGTGTCCTCCTTTCTTCATTATTTTATTAATACTGCATCATTCCTCTCCTTCAAAATTATCATATTCTTTTATTTATCCTTTACTAAATATTTCATTGTATTTTCTTCTTCTCCTCTTCTCTCCCTTTTCACTTCTATCTCATGCAACTTTTCCTTATATTTAAAATGACGTTTTCCCGATAAATGCTTTTAAAAGGAAAATAAATTATGCATAATTTGTTTATCCATTGACGTTTCTTGCAAGTTATTTTCTTTCATTAACCATGCATTTATTTCTTTCTTTCTTTCAATTAATGTATTTCCCTTATCTTATATATCATGTTGTTTATATTTGGTAGACAAAAAGAAAATACCATAAAACTTTTAATATTATTTATGTAAAACCTTTACACATATTATTTAATATAATGTGATTTGAAATTTGAAAAGTCACAAACTTTCTAACAACTAGAATTAAACAATAAATCATGTATCAGGTACTTTCCATTTTTTTCTATTTTCTTAATGTAATTTTCTTTCGAATTTTGAATGAGAGATAAATATTGCCACCTCAGCCTTAGTTAGTCACATTTAATTTATTTGTAACTTGCCTAATAAAATGAGGCATCTTAGTTAAATAAATCACGTTCATTGTCTTCTTTCTCTCCATCTCTCCACGTTATTTTCATCCGTAACATTTTATCCTTTCCTCCATTCTTAAAAAAATATAAAAATAAAGAAAAACAAATTAAAAAACGCATGACAAAAATGAATTGAAAAGATCCCGCACCATTATGTGTAAAAAAAGAGTTATGTTCGTTCATTTTAATTAATGAATAAAAGGAAAGGACATCATTCGGTTTTCCTTCCCTTCTCTCTCCGCTGAGACATTTTATATCACATATATTATTTATAGTATATCATAAATACTTCATATTCTTTCCTATTCTTCCCTAAGCACGTTTTAATGACTGCATCTAATATAATGCATAAAACATTTTATAAAACAAAATGCATGCACTGATTCATTTATGCACATTAATTGTTCCCACTTATGTTTCCAAGTCATGCATACGTTTCTTACTAGATGTCTCTCCCCTGTTTTGTTGTCAATAACGTTCTTACAAAACAATGAAATTTTATACGAATATTAATTAATGAGTTTTCAATGTGCTATTACCTAGTTGTATGGACTCACAGTATCTTATTTTATATGCACAGATTGAATTTTAAATTATTATTGGGTTTGTTCATAATATATCTGGCTAAGGTATACAATTTCAAATTTTAAATCAATTTACTTTGAATGGTAAAAGCTGATATTTTTAAGTCTATAAAGTCGGTGGAATTATTCAAAGAGAGACGTGTGAGATTTATTGCATCCTTTATTTATATGGGTACACTCTCTCTCCATGCTTCTATCTTCACGTTTGCATTCCCATTCCATCCCCAAAAATTCTCGCTAATGGCCTCCACCGAAAAAAATTAAAATAAATAAAACCTTCTTCCTAAAATTAAATATGTTCTCCTCAAACGAGGGTCGCCGACTGGATTTCGCACATATGCTGGCTGCCTCCACTAAGTTTGCAAATCACTTGAACCACCGCAGTTGCCGCTAGGACACCACCACGACAACCCTTCGCACCACCGACTCATAGCTCCCTCATCCGCTCTGACCTCCTTGGCCACCAGCGAACCCTCCATTCTTCGGCACATCGCCTAAATAGCCAAGCACCTCAATCTGTTCCTGCTTTTTCTTGTTTTTCAGGTTCAAAAACTTGTTTGCTAAACGGATATTCTATTAAATTAGAAAACCGTTAACACAAAATATCGTGATAATACCGCAAGCGCACGGCGTACAATTATAAGTACGTGGTGAATACGAGTCGATCCGTAGAGAAATAATTAATTCTAGATTTTACTCAATCAAATTAAACCAAATTTAAGTGAAGTACCAACTAATCAAAGCTAATGAAAACTATAAACTAAGTTGAGAGCTAAATATGAAATGAAAACAATTTAGAGGAAAATCAACTCTCACAGTTATGTAAGTTATCAAAAATACAATTTATGATCTTCATTAAGTGATATAATGCAATATTTAAACCACTTATGATTCTCATGAAAATGGAACTAAAGCAAAACTATTCTAAGTATGGCCTATGAATTATTAGCTAAAACTATAGACCATCAAATTTTGTTCTTACTTTCATTTCAAAATCAATAACCACTTAGCAAATATTGATGTACTTTGTGTTTACATTGACTAAGCATAGCCTTTTTGTTGTCAACAAACATAGACTATCAAAACCATTTGTATAAACTTACATCAACATTCACTAACATGAAGCACAAACTAGAGATCACAAATCATACAAATGTTGAACTTACATAAAGTTAGAGAGCATCATTGCCCCTAAATCAAGGGATTAGCCACTCATATGTGTTATTATATCAACACATGTAAGTTTCAACATTAGAAAATAAAGCAAAATGAAAGAAAAACTAAGTAAAACAAGAAGAGAACTAAACTAAGAACATAAAGTAAATCTAAGCTATGAACATAAAGTAAATGATCATGAAAGTAAATCTAAGCTATGAACATGAATGTAAATTTAAGCTATGAACATGAAAGTAAAAAGCATAGAAATTAAATTGCATTAAAACAAAGAACTTACATAAAGAAAATGGCTAAGTAGCCATGGAAATACAAGAGAGCTTGTGACCCTCTCAACTAAACTAAAGAAGGGGATCAAAGAGAAGAGGCTATTTACATCACATAAAGGGGTATATATACATGTTTCTAACCCAAAACCCTAATCACGTTTGTTGGGAACTCCCCAAAATGCCCCTTCATGAAGCTTCTAATCCTCTCTTAGCCACTAATGAGTCATGTAGGATGCATGAGACCTTTTGTCTTATTCAATTAGTCTTTAATAAGAAGCTTAAGAGAAAGAGGGTAATTTTAGAGGTGGGGTCCTTCATGATCATGTATGCGAATTATTTCCTCCTCATTCCTTTGTATGCATGCATTTGTGCTCCAAATCGTTATGTGTATGCATTATTTGTTCTCCGAAATTCCTACAAGAGACAATAGAAAGAACAAGTAAATGCAATCACAAATTAAAATATGCACAAGTGACCATTTTACACCTTAAATGAGGATGAATGCATGACCATTTGAGAATTTTAGGATTTTGGTTTAAAACATGTAAAAATAGCCAATTATGTTATTTATTTAATTAAAATAAGAATAAATATTTGAATATAAATGTGCACATTTACGTGCACATCAAATACCCCTACACTTATCTTTTTATTCGTCCTCGAATAAAACAACAACAACATCAACAAAAAACTAAGATAAATCCATTTTCATAGGGAGCATGATTGCATTGAGCGTATGCAACAAGCCATTAAACCTCTAGGTGTCCCCAGTAGGACGAGTGTTGTCTCGTGAGGGTTTTCAGTGGATACTACCTACAAAATCCAAATGTTAAATGCAAAAAATATTTACAAAATGCAAGATTAGAAAATATGTACAAGCTGAATGCAAGATTATTTACAAATGGGTAATATACTTTTAAATTTTACATGAAGGAGTTAACACAAGTTTGGGTCGTCACTATAAAATTTAAGTCCGTTACTAATCAAAACTTCAAACAAAAGTCAGTTATGGCTAAAAACTCCTCCAGCTTGGCCACAAACTCCTCCAGCTTGGCCAGTTGTTTTGATAGAAACATAGTGCAAATATGAAATGAATTCTGTAACTGATATCAACAATCGTACATTGGCAACTTTATTTACTTTTGGTTAGCAAGTTAGGTCAAATAAGTGAAGAGTATGCTTGGATTTCAAGTGCTAACTCTCTCTTTATTACAAAATATTTACATTATTATTATTTACAGATACCTAGTTATACCACCCCTATACTGCACTACGACTTACGTGAGGGTCTGTAATCCTAAGGTGTCCAACTCATAAAATGAGACCAACGTATACCGACGTTGACTTTGACAACAAGGTGTCGGAAAGAGCTTGGCGGGTTTGCACACCAACACGAGATGTACCAGCAATGTTGGATACCCTTTGATTATTATATATATATATATATTCTTTTTTTTCTTTTTTCTTCTTTTTTTTAAGAGAGAGAGAGTTTAGCGAGAATATCTTAGCACAACTTCACTTAAATGATCTAAAATGTTATCGTAAGTAATCTTAATCAACCGTTCATTTAATCAGATTACAATTTAGAAAACACTTCATACTCATCACCTGTGAATTTCCCTATATACCGGTTACACTGAATTTGCTCATAATTCAAACTTTTCTTTCATTATCCGTTAAGAGAAATAAAATTCCAAATATTTTAATCGTACGACCAAAAGCGTATATCTACTTCATCGTGCCCATTTAAAAGTAAATTAAAATGCAATTTTTTTTCTTGATTTTTTTTTTTGGTGAAAAAAGAAAAGAAAAGCGAAATATATGAAAAAACCAAAATAAATATGAAACTCCCCCCTCATCCACACTTGATTTTGACTGTGTCCCACAGTCAACCGAAGTGGAAGGAGAAAAGAAAAGATTTTTTTTTGAAAATATACGCTATATTTACAAGAGAAAAGAGAAAAAAATTCACAGTATATCAGAAAATATATTGACAAGAAGTAAATGAAACGGTCTTCTAAAAACCACTCATTTGTCTTTTCAAGTATGAGAGACACAGCTCAAGCTCGAAAAACCAAACTGTAAAAACTTCCGAAGTTAGACTTAGATTTGGAAAAACAAATGCCAAATCGAATGAGTTGGTTTATTTTCGATGATTCTTGGGGTAGATTGAATAATTGATTGAATTTCATGTTTAGTTTCACCACTTTGAATTTAAAAATTATCATTGAAAAATTCTTTAGAATTATTGATTTCAAAATCAAAATAGTTATTCAAATCTACTCGTTCAGAATTCAACTCATCTTCTAAAAGTTGAAAAAATCCATGTTCGTCAAATTCGTCCTCCTTTAGTGAATTGTCAACAGCTTCAATGCATGTATCATTTTCAAATTCCAAAGTTGTTGTTTGAAATTCGTTATTTTCAGAAAAAGGAAGATCGAATTTTAAATTTTGTTCCAACCTCTCAAAAGAATTAAAATCCAAATCAATTACCGTATTATTAACAAATTCGTTAAGATTGTTATTTTCAATGTCGAAAGTCGTTACTTGAGAATCGTCGATTTTGGTAAAAGATGGATTATCGTTCGAATCGTCACATGTTGAAACTTGATTTTGTTGTTCACGTTGTTTCAAGTAGGTTTCATATAACAGATCCTTGTGATTATTGTAAATTTCGTTCATTTGCTCAACAGAATCAAATTTATAATTATTTACATGAGAATTTTCAATTTTCAATTATTGAGAACAAAAATTTTCATTTGCACCATATTTGAAATTATTCCCATTGCCAAAATCATTTGAAAAGTTATCCACATTTCCATTTTGAATTTGAAATTCATTTTGGAGTTTGAAATTGAATTGGCTAGGGTTATAATCAAAATTATTTGAATTTGAATTTGGAAATGAGTTCGAAATTGATTCATTTAATCGTCGACTTTCTTCCACTAGAGATTGAATTATTTCAAGTCTTGAGGGTTGATCATCATTTTGACATGGTTCAATTAAAGATTGAATACTTATTTCAAGACTTGAGGGTTAATCATCATTTTGAAAATTTGGTGGTGTAAAATGAGGATTATTTTCAAAATTTTGAAAAGTCATTGGTGCAAAATCTAAATTGTTTGCACAATAGTTGTTATTAAAGTATCCATATGAATTTGGTGTAAAATTATATGGATTATATTGATTTTCACAACTATCGTAAAATCCGTGGGAATAAGGAAATTGAGACATTTTCAAGAAAGCTTCTCTTTTTTTTTTGAATCTAACTAGAAAAAGAAATATTCACAAAAGATTTTTTAGATCTAGAATTTTTTTTATGTATATAAGAACCTAATGCAACTATATGAATGCAAACTAAATATTTACCAAATTTTCTAAAATTATATAATGACGGCTAGATTAATTTCAACAAAAGATTTCGCAGCTAGTTAACGGACATGAGTTATCGGTGCACCAGGAATCACCCTAGCAATGCAACCGAAGGTTTAAGAACCTTCAGAGGAACAACCGATATAATATTTACGAATCACCGTAATATTTATAAACGGTTATTACTCTGCCGTAGTCTAGACACCGAGAAATAAATCGTTGGAAAGAAACCAATTTGTCATTATATATAATAATGTCCTTAAAAAAATAAAAACAAAACTAAATGAATGCAAAACAAAAATTAAACAAGAATTATCAATGCAACTACGAATGAATTTTTTATTTTGTTTTTGAATTTTTTTAATGCAAATGCGACCAACCAACAATGCAATTAAATAAAAATAAGGGAGAAGAGCACAATACCAGAGCGTTTGAATTTATTAACAATATTTTTTTTAACGGCAATTTATTAGCAAGCAAGCAATTCTTAGCAAAGAAATTCTAAGCTATTTGAGCAGAGCAAGGTGAGCTGTCCTTGATTTTCTTCCATAACCTGAAATAGAGTTGAAACCTTTTTTTTAAAGTTTAAAGAAAACCAAACAAAGTTGAAAATAATCACACAAACAGAAATATTAAAACAAATAGAGTTTTTTTTAAGAACTAAAATAGAAAACAAAACCAAAAGCAAGCCCAAAATGTTAAAAGTTCGACTAAGCAAAAGCTCGCAAGCCCAACTCAAAGGTACTGCACCCAACTAAGTTTCCAAAAGTTAAAATTGCTTTCTAAAGCCACAAATAAGCAGAAACTCAAAATCCCTAAATGCTCAAAATTCACAAATACACAGAAACATAGAAACCCAAATTAGTTTCACAATGAAGGATTTGAATTTTTGTTCGATTGGGTCAAAAACCTGTTCGAGTTTTAGATTCGGGTTCGCCGGTGAGTTGCTCAGTTGGATTTTGGGAAGGCGATTGGGGGATTCGGGGGTAAGCAACATTCATCGTTCGAATTTGGTTTTGATTCGTGAAAGCTGCAATTTGGGGTATGTATTTGGGGTTGTTTCGAATTGGAGATGAGGTGCATGTGGTTGGATTGAGCGGTAGATGGTGGCTATTTGAAGGTGGTTGGTGTAAATGCACGGTGCAGGTACAATATGAGTTGGGATTGTTTGAGGAAGATGGAAATGTTTAGGTTATTGAAAAGGAGTTCGGTTTGATAAATGATTACAGGAGGTGGTGTGGTTGCTGATTTGCAGTGTGTATGGTGATGGAGTTTGATTTGTTGTTGTTTGAAATGGATGAAGGTTGTTTGTGGAGGGCTGGTTCACGGGATGGTAATAGTTTGGTGTTGGTTCGTAAGCGTCTGCAGTATGGAGTTTGAGAAGGGAAGCAAGTGGTTGTTTAGCGGTGGTTATGATGAAGAAGTGGACGCTGTATAGAGTGGTTTTTATGGTGAAGTTTTTGAATAAAGGCAGTGATTATGTTATGGTTGTCCGAGTAGTTTGTGTTGGATGACTGAAGAGGGAATTGAATGGCAGAAGTAGATGGTATTGGTGAATAATGCAGAGTGCAAGGAGTTTGCAGTGTAAGGGGGTGAAGCAAGTGTAATACACTATATTACAAATTGGGAACATGAATGAGTACCAATGAGAAGAGAAATATGAGAGACTGTAAACAAAATGTAAAAGAGAAGATTGACTAGTTTTGAGTTTGTACCTGTAGCATTATTGTAAATCAACTGCAGTGTAATGAAATGAGAATAAATCAGTTTTGAAAGATGGCAATGGTTCCTCTGTCTTTCTTTCATTCTTTCTTTCTTTTCTTTTTTTTTGAAATGAAACATAGCTAAAGTGGACAGTGAGACAAGATCAAAGCAGAAAGACAGAACACAATTGAAAACAAGATGGAAATTAAAACGCAAAACTCTTTTTTTTTTTTTTTTTTTAAATGATGATGCACTGCTTTAACAAGAACAAAATTGGCAGCAAGAAGCAACAGAAACAAAAAATGAAAACTGTAACAAACCAAATGCAGTTTTTTTTCATGCAAAAAATAACCAAATGCAAACAAATACAAATGCGGTCCAAATCTAAAGATGTGCAAAAACAGGAATGCAAACCAGTGACAGAATTTTTTTTCTTTTCAATGAAGAGAGATGCAAGAAACACAAATATTCACAAATGAAAAGTGCACAAACAAATAAAACAAAAGCAATGTGATTTTTTTTTAAAAGAGAAGATTAACTAAGATGTACAAGCAATAAACACAAACAACGAACACAAAACACAAATTAAACAAGACAAACAAGAAGATGAAGCTAACACAAATGAAAACAAAGAAAGAAAGTAGGAAAGAAACACAAACAAATGCAAAAACAAAAGTGAACAAAAACACAAAATTTATGAACAAGAACACAAGTATTTTTTAATAAGAAGAACAAACAAGAAAATTAATCTGAATAATTAAATCAAAATTAAATTCCTTCCCCGGCAACGTCGCCAAAAACTTGTTTGCTAAACGGATATTCTATTAAATTAGAAAACCGTTAACATGAAATATTGTGATAATACCGCAAGCGCATGGCATATAATTATTAGTATGTGGCAAATACGAGTCGATTCGCAGGGAAAGAATTAATTCTAGATTTTACCCAATCAAATTAAACCAAATTTAAGTGATGTTTTAACTAATAAAAAACTAATGAAAACTATAAACTAAGTTGAGAGCTAAATATGAAATTAAAACAATTTAGAGGCAAATCAACTCTCACATTTATGTAAGTTATCAAAAATACAATTTATGATCTCCATTAAGTGATATAAATGCAATATTTAAACCACTTATGATTCTCAGGAAAATGGAACTAAAGCAAAACTATTCTAAGTATGGCCTATGAAACATTAGCTAAAACTATAGACCATCAAATTTTGTTCTTACCTTCATTTCAAAATCAATAACCACTTAGCAAATATTGATGTACTTTGTGTTTACATTGACTAAGCATAGCCTATTTTGCTGTCAACAAACATAGACTATCAAAACCATTTGTATAAACTTACATCAACATTCACTAACATGAAGCACAAATTAGATATCACAAATCATACAAATGTCAAATTTACATAAAGTTAGAGAGAATCATTACCCCTAAATCAAGGGATTAGCCACTCATATGTGTTATTATATCAACACACGTAAGTTTCGACATTAGAAAATAAAGCAAAATGAAAGAAAAACTAAGTAGAACAAGAAGAGAACTAAACTAAGAACATAAAGTAAATCTAAGCTACGAACATAAAGTAAATGAACATAAAGTAAATATAAGCTATGAACATGAATGTAAATCTAAGCTATGAACATGAAAGTAAAAAGCATAGAAATTAAATTGCATTAAAACAAAGAAGTTACATAAAGAAAATGGCTAAGTAGTCATGGAAATACAAGAGAGCTTGTGCTCCTCTCAACTAAACTAAGAAGGGGATCAAAGAGAAGAGGCTATTTACATCACATAAAGGGGTATATATACATGTTTCTATCCCAAAACCCTAATCACATTGGTCGGGAACTCCCCAAAATGCCCCTTCATGAAGATTCTAATCCTCTCTTAGCCACTAATGAGTCATGTAGGATGCATGAGACCTTTTGTCTTATTCAATTAGTCTTTAGTAAGATGCTTAAGAGAAAGAGGGTAATTTGAGAGGTGGGGTCCTCCATGATCATGTATGAAAATTATTTCCTCCTCATTCCTTTGTATGCATGCATTTGTGCTCCAAATCATCATGTGTATGCATTATTTGTGCTCCAAAATTCCTATAAAAGACAAATACAAAGAAAAAGTAAATGTAATCACAACTTAAAACATGCACGAGTGACCATTTTACACCTTAAATGAGGATGAATGCATGACCATTTGAGATTTTAGGATTTTGGTTTAAAAAATGTAAAAATAGCCAATTATGTTATTTATTTAATTAAAATAAGAATAAATGTTTGAATATAAATGTGCATATTTATGTGCACATCACTAGTTGCCTCCACTATGTTTGCAAATCACTTGAACCACCGCAGTGGCCGCCTGGAGAACTCCACGACAACCCTTCGCACCACCGACTCATAGCTCCTTCATCTGCCCTGACCTCCTTGGCCGCCAGCGAACCCTCCAGTCTCCGGCACATCGCCTCCATAGCCAAGCACCCCAATCCGTTCCTGCCTTTTCTTGTTGTGTAGGTGAGTTCAGTACTCACCACAATGAATTCGAGTTCTCCAATTTTGTTTCATTACCTGTTGTTGCTTGGTTTGCCTGTACACTCGAGCTTCCTTATGCTATCCATGTTTATCATGATATTAATATGATTCATCTTGAAGCGGTAGGGTCTGCACACATTTTGCTGGGGTTAAGTTGTGGTTATATTTACTGGACGGTGTACATAATTTAATTTAAGTTTGATTTGTGCAAATGTAAAACCATTTATAAAAACAAATGTTTAGGGAGAAGGAATGTTTAAGGGCTGGAATTTTGGTCATAATGTTGAGAAGGTTGAGGTTAAATCAATTCAAAATTGTCGTTATAGTGATCTAAATTAGAAGTAAATTTGAAGTTGGATTTCGAGTATGGAAAGTTTAGTTATATATGTTTTGTCACTTGTTACTTTTGAATAATTAAACTTAAATATAGAAATTTTAAATGGTTCAGGCCATTAAGAATTTTGATTAGTTACCAAATTTATAAGAGTGTATTTTGAACAATTTACCTAGATTATTCCATAATCGTAAACTTAATGTAAAGGTTATTACATGACAAAATTGGTAGGTATATATATTCTTTAATTAAGTTGGACTTAACTTGACAACAAGTTGAAAATTCTGAGATGTCATTTGTACTCAATTTATGTTTCATTTAACTTGGAAAAATACAGTTCTGCTACATCTGCATAGTTTGGGGACATCACCTTTCTCTACCCTCCTATTATCTGCATTGTAAAATGCCATAGCAGTGCCCATGCTGGTTAAATCTTTAAATATGTGTGTTTCATGCTTGCAACTACACAAAACGTGCCTCAACTTTGTGTGACTTGCATGACTTTCACTCTGTTCACCATTCTAGTTGAAGTTACAAATTGACATGGAACTCTTGTTGCGGTAGTACTGGATATTATGTGTGTTGATGCCATGTTGAGTGCATAACCAGTGATATGCATGCTATGTCATATTTTTCACAACCTACACTTGACTTATATTGAAGCTAGGATTTTCATGAGTCTAAAATTAGATGATTGCATTTGATGTATAGTTGTTTTACTTGAATACAACCTGACCCGAGTTTTTGTTTTTCTCGGGTCGGGGGTCAAACCTGAGTAAATTACAGCTTAGGTTAGAAGTTGACGATGACGAATGATTCATGAAGATTCGTGAAGACACACGTACATGAGCAAGCCCGATTTAAAGTGTAAAGCTTTATTTTAAAAATTCATGTTTATATTTTTATTCCGCTGTGCAAAATGTTTTGTAAAACTTTGATATTTGTATAAAAATTATTCTACTGCAAACATTTCTGTTCTGTGTATTGGTTCTGTTAAGCCTCATAAACAATAATAATTTGTCATTTCGAGCAGTTTAAGTTGTTTTTGTAACGACTCGGGAATTTTGCGATCCTGGATATCGGCATACAACACTATGTCGACTACTCATGCATCGGAAAACATCGGATAGTCCATGAAAGAACTTAGAGGGTGAGAATAAATAAGATAGAAACTTAGAATAGAAGAAGAAGAACATACAACATTAGAGTAAACACGAATCTCACAGTGGAACGAACAATATATAATATATACATAACTTTGAAATAAATCAGTATATGTATACAGTAACAGTATCAGAGTACAACACTTAAAACACAGCGGAAATAACTATAGCTATATAATCCTAAAGCCTCCTGCCCCAAGCTCTCCAAGTATATCTGAAAAATCCTGACTACTTGACTGCCCGTACAAAATTGGGCACCCAGGAGTTTAGGGAAAACAAAACAAAATAAACTCTGGGTCAGTCATGGGACAGGTGTGAGTAAAACAATTAAAAATAGTTTGAGCAATAAAACGATATCTCATAAGACCACGTCGTATAACGAAACGGGTTTTTCCCTTATGAGAATCCAAAACATTTGGTTTAACTTTCAAAATCCTTTTGAAAGAAACGATAAACTTTATATCAATACTGTTTTGATATTATAATAATGTCTATCAACCACAACTAAATAATCATCTAGCAGAAACGTGTTCATCTCACATTCTACATATATAGTATACAATCAAAACCGCGAGCACTTATTGGATAATGGATTACCAACTATGAAAAGGTATGAACTACCTTCCAATAGTGTACCTCTAGAGAGGAATACACTGGGTTCAGCAAGAACATCTTGCAACCCGGCCACACATGACCGACCACTCATTTCGCTTGAGTGTATCAAATGTTTATCACCAACGATTGGGATCATCAACCATTTCCAGAATGGGATAGCATCGAATAGATTAAAGAATGAAATGAATATCTCTAGATAGGTAATAATACACCCTACTTGGCAGCCAACAACTTAGCCATGCTGCCTGCCCGATTTTTGTCATTACCCGGTTGTGAGGCTAGAGGCCACGCTAATCTCTGACAGATCACACATTTATTCCCTTTGAATGTCACATCGTCATACCCGCCAAATCACAAATTGAGTTCCCCAAAAATACAACAGGTATACAGCTAAGAGAAACGAATTCCTCGCCACTAAACGTGAATACGTTTGAAGAGATCAACTTACGCGGTCTATTAAATACACTCTGTCAGACATTCTTTTATATAGGTTGTCCTAGGACTGGACAAACCGAAGACATTATTCTGTAAACAGGACAGCCGTTGCATAACTCCGTCTTCAATTACCTTGATCATGTTTGATTCGCAACGATAATGCCCATATGGAGTGGCTTTCAGATAATGAATCTGATCCCGGTCTCTCCGTATTGACGACGGAAAAATGGTCAAAAACTTCGATAGTCGATGAGTTAACTATCAATGAAAAACACGTGTGCAAAACAACGATATTATTTCTAGATGGAAATTATATTGATCAATCATCATTCAACACTGATCCACTTTAATTTAATTTGTCATTCAATTATCCATTTCCCTATTCCTGTTTCCATATATTCAACATTTCTTATTTTCTAAATTTAGAAAATATACGTTATTAACAATGGAAAACATTTCCATTTCTTATTTTCTATATTAGAAAACATTTCTGATTCTTATTTGGAAAACATTTCCAAAACTCCTACATTTGGATTTAAACAGATGTTCAAATAAAACATCGCTATGCCAACTCAAAACATTACACTCATTAACTAAATTCACTTAACCAAACTTTACTACCAAACCTTAACCATTCCTTAGTTAAAAACGAAGCCAATCAAGTTGGGGTATAACTACCTCTCAGACCTTAACTGAACAACATTTCTAACCTCGAAATAGACAAAGTTCACCCTTTAAATCTTTAACAAACTTCCTTACGTAACTCTCGAATTCTATTTACGAATCCACTTCTTTATTGAAAAACATTGATTATAACTATAGCGTTATAATCCCTACTTCTGAAATATCTAACTCCAAAATATAGCTCGATTAACTTAAATCAATTAACCCTATCTCCATTAATTTTAACTCGATTAACTTTAATTCATTAACTCTTATCACTTAACTCCTTTCAAATAAACTATATCTGATTGACTCCTTTTGAATAAATTATATTCAATAACTCCTTTTACTCTATTCGAATAAACTCTATTTGATTAACTCCTTTAACTCTATTCGAATAAACTCTAACTCCTTTAACTCTATTCGAATAAACTCTATTTGATTAACTCTTATTCGATTAACTAATATTCGACTAACTCTTATTTGAATAACTAATATTCGACAAACTCTTATTCGAGTAACTAATATTTGATTAACTCTCTTCGAATAACTAATATTCGATTACTCTCTTTCGAATAACTAATATTCGATAACTCTCTTTCGAACCAATATTCGATAACTCTCTTTCGAATAACCAATATTCGATAACTCTTTTCGAAAAAACTATATTCGATTAATTCCTTTCGAATAAACTATATTCGATTTACTCCTTCCGAATAAACAATATTCGATTAACTCCTTTCGAATAACTATATTCGATTAACTCCTTTCGAATAACTATATTCGATTAACTTCTTTTCGAATAACTATATTCAATTAACTTCTTTTCGAATAACTATATTCGATAACTCCTTTCGAATAACTATATTCGATAATCTTCTTTTCGAATAACTATATTTGATTAACTCTATTCGCTTAACTCTAATCAATTAGCTCTATTTGATTAACTCTTATTAGATTAACTAATATTCGACTAACTCTTATTCGATTACAAATACTTCCTTTTCTATTTGTTTACACAAATATTTCGTTTTCTATTTGTTTTACAAATATTCCCTTTTCTATTTGTTTATTTAACAAATAAATATTTCCTTTTCAATTCTATTTATTTAACAAATAAATATTTCCTTTTTAATTCTATTTATTTAACTAATAAATATTTCCTTTTATCTTTCTATATATTTCCTACATATTTCCTTTTCAATTCTATTTGTTAATGTTTTACAAATATTTATCTTTCTATTTTATTTGTAAATGTTTTACAAATATTTCTCTTTCTATTTTATTTGTTCACAAATAATTCCTTTTCTATTTGTTTCACAAATACTTCCTTTTCTACTTGTTTCACAAATACTTACTTTTCTATTTGTTTCATAAATACTTCCTTTTCTATTTGTTTCACAAATATTTCCTTTTCTATTTGTTTCACAAATATTTTCCTTTTCTATTTGTTTTACAAATATTTTCCTTTTCAATTCTATTTATTTAACAAATAAATATTTCTTTTTATAAAATCTTTTGATTTTATAAATATCTCTTTTTCAATATAACATTGAAAATTTCCTTTTATAACATTCCAGTATTCCTTATGGTATTTAACGTATCATATAACAATGATCGGTATCAATCAAACACATAATCAACAACAGATTATATATCACATCATATATCACAATATATGAAAAACAGTAAAATAAATGTTGAGGAATCCAGTTGGATTCCTCCGACCTGTTTCCCTGCATCCACAGATGTTAAACAATATAAATAACATCAACTTCACTTCACTATGAAATATTCTGATAAATAGAATCGATATTTGGTTAACGATTTTGTTGACACACTTTTTGGTAAAAGCTGTCACACTGAATATCTGGATAGCATGGCGCTCGAATATGGAGAACAACATCAAAAGATAGGCAGCGATTTGGTCAAAGTCGCATCACGAACAAAGAAAGGCCCGAAACTCCTATCAGATGACCTTTTTTGGGTCCGAAAACAACAATTACAAAGAAATGCTCTGTAACTCTTGTAGATCTCTGAATTAGATTCAGTTTGAGCTTTGGTTTGGCTCAATCGGACTTACGGTTTGAAAGTTATGCCCGTTTCCGTGAATGGGTGTAATCTTGAAATTTCCTGGATAAAGCGACGAAACGTCACACGGTCGGAGTACGGCTCGTGCATCCTCTCTGGCTCGTGGTGCACCCTCGGTTCGCCCTTCATCGGGCCGCCCCCCTCGTATCGTGGCGCACCCTAAGACCACGACCCGTTCCTGGTACACCTCCTGATCACGACCCGCTCGTGACACACCAGCTTCACCATACAGCTCACGATCAGACCTCGGTTCGTGGAGCCCATATCACGATCTGATCCCATGACCACGAACCAACCTCTGCACCTGCTGATACACGCACTGTTTTGACCTGTTCTCATGCCATATCTTTCTCCTACTTTTCCGGATCGGGTGCCACGTACCCCATCATGAACCGGTCTTCCCAGAAGCCCTCCTACAGCTATAAATACACCATTTGAAGGCATTTTCAAGGACTTTTTGGCTGAGACTTTCTCCTACATCTAGATAGCCTCTGCCATTACCGATTCCAAGGACTTTGCACCTTTCTACATATAAATTCTCCTCTTGTAATCTCAATTAACACACGGATTGTGTGTCTGCATATAAATGATTCTTGTAATCTGTCAGTATAACAATAAGATTATAAAGTGGACGTAGGCTACATCTACAGCTGAGACGACCCGAACTTCCCCGGCGAGGAAAAGCCCGGATAGTTCGAGAACAAGCCACAACAGGACGCAGACAGAAGAACATTTCATTGTATATTACAACAATTCCATCAGAATACAAGAATATACAGAGTATAAATGAATAAATATTACACAGAAAATAACAGAGATTTCAATAAATTACATAGCAGCGGAAAATAATACAATACAGAACTAGAAGTAATACGCGGATACAAAGCTTTCTGAGTATCGTTCCAGCTGTAAATCAGGATCCTGTGAACATAAATCTGCAAAACCAAAACTACTAGCTGCCCATGTCAAAATAAGGGCACCCAAAGTTTAGGTTAAAACAATAAACTCCAGGTCAGTCATGTGACTGGTGTGAGAACTAAAATAGTTATTAATCTTTATTTTAAAGTTAGGTAGATCAAGGGACCACGCCGTATAACACGGAACGGGTTTCCTTCCAAGAATACCAGTGCATATAACAACAGCGCAATGCTAAATAAAGAAAAATGAAGCTATTATAAGACCCAAGTCCCATCACACAATGCAACGCAAGCCGGAGGATAGGGTTTTTACCTTATAATAGCCAAAGAATGCTTGATACGCTAAATTTCATGTTTTAATTTTTAATCAGACTCCAACCGCAAATTAGTAAGAGAACGATTCCCTAGGTATTAACCCCGAAGGCCGAAACCAACATCAGACCAATACCCAGGGAACCACCCATCTTAGCTCGTTTCCAATTAGTTTCTGATTTTATATACAATCATAAATATCAATCATAGGCGGCATGAATGTCCCATACCACTATGTCACCATATATAGGTATACAATCAAAACCGCAAAATGTCGTATTGGAAGTTGGGTTATCATTTATGGTATGAACCGAGGCAAAAGATAGTCCTCACCGATTCGAGACTGTCTAGCCCGAGCCTCAGGACAAGTACTCAGTCAAGCCCTTGGATCATCAGGGCCGGTCCACATGGAGTGGATTAAAATGCCTGAACATGCGTTTCCCCGCCCTATGGGGCGTAAATGAGCCAACGAATGACTCTATCGGCTTCACATAGTCACCGATAAATCTGAGGTGCCTCGCAAACCAACAACCACATAAGTCAAACACGTCAGGGCGTGTAAAACCACTGACGCCACTTCTAACTAGAAGGAAACGCATGCCCTCCCTGATGTCCTCTCCCGTTTCTGGTTCATCCCGGGTGTGAAACTCGCGAAGTGAACGTTACACAAAGCTATGCCATAAAGGCCTTGCTTTGATCATCAACCACAAGACTTTGCTTTTCAATAGAAGCCTTGATCAATTGCCACTTAGGCATGCCACACAGGCAATTCACTTCCATGCAATGGATATCCATCAATATATAACCCCTGAGCTCGTACGTCTCAGAGAAGGGCGTTAAGCAAGAGAATAAATTCTCCACCACCAAACAGATATATATTTAATAGAAATCAATCACACAGACTAAAATCCAATGTCAGACACACAGTCCATTTACAAGTTCATTCTGGGTCTGAACAAAACCGGAGGCACCTAGTACCCCGCATATCCATCGATCTCCAAGTACGTCTGGACGATCACCAACTGTTTCCCTCCTCTTGGGTGTACAGCCCAATCAAGATCATCAGTAATTATCCAAACGACGTGAAGACCTCCGGTCTTCAACCGCCGTCTTCACCTTCGACACCACGTCGAATCAGTTATTCAGAATGGGATAAACCCGGTCTTTTTGAATAACTCGCGTATATAATAAACACGTGTTACACAAACACAACATACGCCTCATTCCAATTCATAAGTCACTAACCGTAAATTAACGAGAGAATAATTCCCCAAATATTAACCCCGAAGGCCGAAACCAACATCAGATCAATACCCAGGAACCGTTCTACTTAGTTAACCTACAGTTAGTTTCTAAATTTCACATTTCTTAGGGAAAGGTTCCCATTAATTTTATCAAAGATAAATTCCTTTAAATTTATTCTTTAATCATCCTTTGAAAATCAATTCAAACCAAATTTTGGTTTATCCAAACTAGTCGGGATTAACGAACCTTACTGAAGTAATCATTTATTTCCCAATCCCAACATATTCCTCCCATGAAGTAAAACTGGTTATACTTCATATCTAACACCACGGTGTTATCGGTAATTCAATTACCATTTCACGTTCAAATCTAATTAAAGATTTAACTATCGCCTGGAACAAAACTGGTGATACTCTATTCTCGATCTTTTCAATCTAATTAAAGATTCATTAAAACTCCCTTTAGTTTTAATCTTTATCTGGGTTAAAGAATCAATGTCATTTTAAAACACGGTTCACGATAAACCCCAAAATCACATCACATTTCAATCAGTCCCTAACCGTAAATTAACAAGTGAGTAATTCCCTAAGTATTAACCCCCTCGGACATTGCAGGCAGTAGCAAAACACCTCCCGAATCTAAATTGGTTTCCATTAGAGAAGATGGGCCTCATCAACACATGGATGAGAGTGAACAGGTCGAGAAGGAGACCGAACGAATTGAAAAGGATAGAGCCACTTTAGAAACCCTTTCAGATCCGATGAAGGGAGTCAAGAAATCTGGAGATGTCAAAGAAACCTCTAAGGATAAGGCTAATGAGAACCTTATTACCCAAATTACTAAAGGTGAGAGTTCTACGGATACTTATAAGGGATTGAGTGACCTTAATTTTGCCAGAAACAATATGCGGGGTGAAATTGTCATTCAACCTCCTAAACCTCAAACCAGAAATATAGGAATTAGTACACTCAGAACTCACTTCTCTAAACCAGGAAAATTGCTTGCAAATCTAGGAATTGCTATAGAATCGATTATGAAAATTGGTTCGTTATTGAATATGCATTAACAAACAGTTTACTTATGATTTTACGAGTCTTTTATTAGTTTCTTAAACTTGCCCCAACATTTGTCGATGAGAACACAAAATTTCTGCTTTGTCTCTTTTCTCAGGTCCAGAAATGATGCCAAAGCCCTCGTTTACGAAATATTTTAACGAAAGGTCAAGTCATAAAATCCAAAGCATCTTTTAAACAAATCTCATCCTTCATAACATTTCCAGCGATCCGATCGTCCACAACATCTACAGCCTCCACACAAATCTCGTCCAATTCCAGAGCTTCCCGAAATTGATGATCAAAGGAAGTGGAGGGAGGATAATGAAGCTTGGTTATAAGAACAAAAGAGGAAGGAAGCGGAGAAAAAGAAGAAGAAAGCCGGGCAGAAAAGAGATAAGGATGATCGAAGGAAAGACGATTCTCAAAAGCTTCATAAACCGGACAATCTTCTAATGTCAGATATTCGAACTACTTGCGAACAAGTGTCCTTGGCTTCCCATCCATCACCCCCAACTTCCTCCGACCTTCAGATGATTGTAAACAGACCTCCCTATATTCCTGGACCGGCTGACTTTTGCCTTGCTGACTGATTCCTGGGCTGGATCCTAAGAAGGATGTGTCTCAGTTTAGACATATATCCTTCAAATAAGCGGGACATTCTTGAAGAATTCGATACTATGAAGGGTTGTATGCTTACACAATTTGATACGGCCAAATTCAGCTCGAAGTTAGGTAAGATAAGGTTAGGGGCCATACTGAGAAGCAATTGGGAGAGTGGTATGCTTTTGCACATGAACTCCAAAGAGTTAAACGAATTACCATCGACCACATTGCTACATTAGAGAATGACAAAATAGAGCCGATCAAAGTTCTTAAGTCTCAGGAGAGAATTATTGCATCTTACACCCAAAGGGATGTGGAGCTATCGAGCTTAAAGGCTAAAAATAGGAAATTTAAAGAGGAGCTTGCTGTTGTGAAGCAAAAGAGAATACACTAACGACGCAAGTCCAAGAGGTTCAAACTGCCCGAGACTTCGCTGAATCTTAGCTAAGTATAGAGAAGAATGATTTTGCTGCCCACCAGCAAGAAAACTCTATTCTTCGGGAAAAGATCTCTTCTCTGAGTGCCTCTCTTTCTGCAGCGCAAGCTGATAATAGGACTCTTGAAGAAGAAAGACTTGAAGTTGTGGTTGATCTTGAAAAGGCTCAATTAAATGCCGGCACTTCCTTGTTCAATTTTTATGACTTTAGTGTCATGAGCAAAGGAAGCTTACATTATTTGGAAGATAAGTTTGAAATTATTCTGGCCATCGTTCGGGAAAAGATACTTAAGATTAATGAAGGTGATCGCCTGAAGATGACCTTATTGAAGATCTCTTAGATGAGGAGCCCCGCAAAGCTTTAGCTATGGGGAAGGCTCAGTTGGCAAAAGCACGAAACATACTAAGTGACAAGGTCAGGCCTTCAGGGAAGCAAGCTCAGGACACAACAGATGTTAATGCCCCTACTCTTCCTGCTAATGCTGAAGCTTTCAGTTCGCAGACTCCGGCTAATCCCCCCGTTACTCTCAAAGAAAAAGACACAGCTGCCGAGGAGCACAATGTTGAGGAAGGTTTTACAGAGGAGCATAACGAAGACGGTGAGGATGACGATGACAATGATGTAGATAAATTTGAGGTCGATGAGCACAGAGATACTCAAGTAAGTCTTGTAGCTACAGGTAAAATTGAAATTTTCCAAACTTTGCTATACTTAGACTTCCTATGTCCTTCACCTGGAACAACTGCATTCTACACTTTGTAACACCCCGTGTATTCTATAACAGTGAAATTCACAAATTAAGGTATTATAAATTTCAAATCAAAGAATTAAGGGAAACGGGATACGCCATTGCGTTCGTCTCAGAATTCTGCTTGAAATAGAGTCCGAGTTTGCGTAAAACGGACTCCGTATGAAGAAGATATGGCCTTCGGAAGTTTTAGAATTCAGTTTAAAATTCAAATAGACCAAAACAGCTCAGAAAAACCAATTCAAAATCGGGCCGGATTGGCCAGGGCGGGAATTTTCCCGCCCAAGGCACCCAATTCGACTGGGTAGTCGACCTGGGGCTACCCAGGTCGACTGGGCAGTCGACCTGGGTCACCCATGTCGACTGCCAAGTCGACACGGTGTCGACTGGGGGGTCGACCTGGCCCCTGAGCCAGGTCGAACCCAGCCCCCCTGGCTGGCCTGGTCTGTGTTTGGTCGATTTTCTGAGCCTTGCCTTGTCACTAGGGCTAGGTGTCAGCTCCTGATTGGTCTCTCCATCAAATGAACAGCTATTATTAAACCAAGCTCCATCGACGGTCCTAATCAACTCACAAACTCTATTAAAAGGACCTAAGACTCACCCTAATTCACACAAACAAAAATGGAGATGAGACCGTCATGCTACTGAGGAAGGACTAAGAATAGCCGTCAGAAATTGAGAGACAATTAGGAGATAATTCGAAAGCTTAAAGCAACGTCAATTAAATCAAAACAACGCCTACAACAAAGGATAACATCTCCAAATTCAGAATTCAGATTCCTAAATTGAAGATTCGTCATACGTTGTAAGTAGAGTGCTATTCCGATGTGAATAATTAATTGCGTTTGATTTGTGTAAAATGCGAAATGGAATTGTGGCGATAATAATCTATACTTGTATGTTATTTTGATTCTAAACGATTTGGAAATGTTATGGTATACGATTGGATATTTGCAAGTATGTGATTTACGTTGGAAGTTAACAACCATATGTTGTGGTATTTTATTTGGGATTCATACAAGTACATGATTCATGTTAACAACCATATGTTGTGGTATTTCATTTAGGAATTCATACAAGTATATGATTCATGTTAACAATCATATATTGTAGTAATTTAATTGGGATTCATGCAAGTATATTATGCCAATATGATGTACATACTTTTATGATCACTTTTAGTGTGTAATTGGATTCGACTAAGTACTATGGTTTATATGAATCTATGTTGGAATTGGCAAATCATTAGAAAACAAAAGTAAGCATTTTTATGAACATGACTAAACTATGTTTGGTGTTATGCCTAGTTGAAACCATGTTTAGGCCTATGTTGTTATAAAAATCTTATGGTAATATATGTGACACAATTAAGTTAGATTTACATTCCAATTGCAAGTTTACATGAATAGAATGATTCATGTTTAGGTATTTTTATGCCATGATCATATGAATAGAATGATTCATGTTTAAGTATGTTTATGCCATGATTATATGCTGTTACCATGCAAGTTCACATATGCCTAATACATGTTAATTAGATCGTTATGTTGCAAGTTCATGCGTTCACACTCCCCTTTTTATGTCACTTAGAATATATAAACACCATGTTATAAGCCTCCCCTTTTTCATGTGGCTAAGTTGGGTTTAAATATTAAACCCAACATATGTTATATTTTAGTGAACGTATAAAGCGGGGGTAATGACGATGGGGTTAAAACATAGAACATATGTGTTAGTATCGTTTGACGCATGCCAACAACCATGAAAAACAATTAAGTGGCATAAATAAATTTTAACCAATAAAGATGAATTTGAATAATGGGCCGCAAATATTTTCATATAAAAAGGAAAGAGATAAAATATGTAAATGTAGAAAATACGATGTGTTTAACCCGAGGTTGGATTGAGTTGTGATGTAAACCTGCCCGGAACCGCCCGGCTGTCCAGTAGTCACAACAATACCTATCCAATGTGGGTGGTTAAACACGGAGCCCAATAAGGACCCGAGGTTAGACTGAGTTGTGGCGTAAGACTGCCCGGACCCAACCGGCAACAGGCAACCACAACAATACCTGTCTAATGTGAGAGGTCGAGGCTTTAATAAGATAGTAAAGGCTGAGTCAGGATTGATAGGATTAAGTAAACTATATTAATACTTAATCAAAATGGAACATGCTAAACTATACAGACTGATGGGGGGTTAGGTTTACAAAACACTTAACCAACTTAGCATGTTGGCTAGAAATAGAAAACCTAGTAGCGGGGGACCCTTTTCAGCAGTAACCCTACAAGGTGTATCAGGATACCCTGAACTAGGCAGGGTGGGGCACGATTACTGGGCTGACTGTAAGAGGTCAAATCGACGGCGGTGGTGCAGCAGTGTAGGTTCTAACGGGGTGCGGGCGTGCACACACTCCGACGCAGAAAAATAAGGCACTGGGCACCAGTAGCATACCTGTGCATTCTAGGATTGTGTCGGGCCGCCACCATGGGACTTGAAACACCCCATGGTGGGACCAGCATAGGTAACTACAACAACGGGGGCCGTAAGACACATGTAACTATGCGAGTAGGAGCTGATCATTAGAAACGAATCACTTCACCCTGATTATGGGGTGCCTGCTGGGAACTAGTTTATATGGGTACAGAGATTAATATGGGGTACGATAAGTACATTCAACTCTAGATAACTTAAACTAGTTTATAGTGTTTTTCCATTTCCAGTTTATACTTATCATGCCCAATTCTTTATTCATAGACTGAATAGTCCTAGGCTTACTCAGACTTTTTGTCTGACTCTACTTTTCTTTCGCCTTCTTTTCTTTCGTTTCCCCCCCAGGTCCACAGGGAGGGAATACTGCAGCTTGACCAGTTTTCACATCCAGCTTGAAGAGAAAGAATGTATTGCTTGGATCTTTTCCGTTTTGGACTATGGCTTTGGACAACAGTTATGGGACTTTTGCAGTTTATTTATGTTTTCTTTATGCTTCTTTAAATAATGTAATCAAGACAGTTATGGAGATGTTATGTTTTGGGAAGTATTGTAAAACAAATTATGACATGGTTTGTGTAACACGTATTTTGTTGAAATAAAAGTTATTGATGTTTTCCGCTGTTCAAAAATATGTGTTCTTATACCTGTCTTGTATATCTGTGACTTATACTTATAAACCTCCACCAAAATTAGGGCATTCCCTTTGAGAGTGACCCTAACGGAGGTGGGGTGTTTCACACTTATTGTTCATCTGTTTTAGATCTCATCTCACCATCATTTTCTCTTGCTGAAAAACAACAACAACTGAGGCTATTATTACCGACTCAACTTTGACGTCGATTCCTTCTGCCCTAGTTACTACCGCTCCTCCGAGTGATATATCTTTACTTGGTGCTAAAACTCCAGGGTCACAGGATACCAAGATTGGTGCGATCGCCGACTTGGATGATGATATTGACTATATTTCGATGAGGAAGATTCAGATTACACCGACGAGACCCAGGGAAAGGATGCTAAAGACCCAAAGAAACAGAAAACAATATCTGCATTGTCTTTGATGCGTAGAAAAGGAAAGCGCCCTATTGAGAAAAAGGGGATTATCGCTCTATCTTCTCAAGAAAGTCCGAGTGGCCCCATAACCAAAGATGTAAGCCCTCCAGTCATTACTCTACCTCTTTCTTCAACTAAGCTATCACTAAGGTCAAGTGGCTCTAAGGGTGGGAAAAATAAGAAGTAGCGTTTGTGACTGACTTTCTTTACTTTCTGCTATTTCCTTTTATATACTGTATTCAAACCGGTTGTATATGCAAGTGTCGGCCCTCGCTCAGTACTTTATGCTGATTACTTTGCGCACATTTGTGTCTGAAACTTTTGTACTTGACATGTGATTGACTTGTTGACTTGTGTTGTTGTAGTGAAACTATGTTTTGTGTTCTGCTTGTTGTACTTAAGCTCTTTACTTTAGCTTTGATGCACTTTTCCATACCTATTTCTTTTACATTCTTACAATACAAGTTTTCTATATTATCAGTCCTTTGTTGTTGCAATGCCTGGTGTAATAATAACCTTGTGGTACTTTTTTGGTAAATGATGATTTTTTTCAGTTGTAGCCACAAATCATTACTAGCTAGGTCCACTTGATTAACTTTATTGAATTCTTTTGGCTTTGACTGCGGCGGCACTCAAGACTTCTTTTCCATGAATAACCACTTTTTATGTTTACCATTGTGTTGAAGTCTTCGAATTTTCCTTAGCTATTTCAAGGGATTCATCTTTGTCGATCGGAGTAGTCCTTGCAAGCGCCAAGCCCCTTTGTTTGGTTTAAAGTTGTGATGAGCTTATGGTATGCTTTAGCGAGCATTATTGATTTATCTTAATGCGGTGGTGATGCCCCTCATACCAAAGTTTATCACAAATTTCAAAGGTTAGGCACGACCGACTATGTTTAGAATCTCCTGGTCATGGCTGGAACATCAGAAATTCCAACTGTAATGGATAAGTCTATTGCTTTTCCATCACAGTTGGGGTTTCCTGGTTTCATGATCCAAGGATTTTTAGCTTAGTCAATCAGGCTCATTGATTTTAGTGAAGAGGAATTTTTACTTTTGTGCCCCTGCTTAAGAGGTCTTATATTTTTGATATATTCAATCCTGTTTCTCGCAAACCTGGCAGTCCAGGCCCTTTGGAGATTGGATTTGAATACATGCCCCAGGGGAGGTCTTGGTTTTGGTGCCTCCGAAGAGGTCTTTGTAAATCCGTTATTCGTTGTGACTGAACAATTCAGCCACTTGTCGAATTTGTCGGACGCCTTCGAAAAGGTCATTAGAGTCTGCCACTAATCGAATTTGGAAGACCTGGCTTATGGTCGGATGCCCTCGAAGAGGTCTTTTGAGTCCGCCACTAACCGAATTTGGAAGACCTAGCTTATGGTCGGATGCCCCCGAAGAGGTCTTTTGCGTCCGCCATTAATCGAATTTAGAAGACTTGGCTTATGGTCGATGCCCCGAAGAGGTCTTTTGAGTCCTCCACTAACCGAATTTGGAAGACCCGGCTTATGGTCGGATGCCCCGAAGAGGTCTTATGAATCCACCACTAACCGAATTTGGAAGACCCAGCGTATGGTCTGATGTCCCCAAAGAGGTCTTTTGGGTCCCAGTGTTCGTCGCAATGGGGTCAGGTATTATTGACACGGATGACCAATTGGGTGCCTCATGAGAGGTCTTTGGTTTGGGACTGCATCGTTTCACAGGGCGGACACTAGTTCATTTATCGGTTTTATAACGATTTGTATAACTAGGGTCCTGGACCTTGCAATTAAGAAGGTGCCCCGATGGTGAAACTTACAATTTTTTTTGTAGTCTGGACGTTGCATCACTTGACCATTTGGCTCCTAGTGTCCCTTATTTGCAAGGTTGTGCTCCACACCTTCGTATTTGTTGTGAATGATGTTTTAGCCCTAGGTGCTTGAGCTGTCCCAATTGGGATGTGCAGTAATGGTCACCAGGCTTTACTAGCTTATGGATGCATCAATGTTCGTTTAGGGGACCTGCAATCAAAATCGAATTTTAGCAACTTGTAAATAATTAACAAGAATTTGCAAATGTATGATTTAGGCAAGCAAGGCAATTTATTTCATTAATATGTACAAAGTTTGTCTTCTATACTTGTAGAATATTTACAACTTTTTACAAGACATATGAAAGAAATTTCAAGGAAAGTATGGGCGGAGGTAAATGTTGTTCCAGGCTCTAGAAATTTCAATTCCATCCATCGTCTTTAGCAAGAAGGTGCCATCTAAGAGCTTTTGGCTTATTATGTAAGGTCCTTCCCAGTTGGGTCCGAAAACACCAGTCCCTATCAAGTCTCTTTTTAGAAAAGGTCCCCAACTTTGAAGGTGCTTTGTTTGACTTTAGAATTAAAGTGCCTGGAAACCCTTCTTTGATGAGCAGTGATTCTGAGTTTTGCTTCTCTCCTTCTTTCTTCAAGAAAGTCCAATGCTTCAAGTTGCAGCTTCTCGTTCTCATGTTGATTGAAATGAATCCTGCAGTGACTGGGACCTTCCAGCTCTACCGGAATCATGGCTTCGATCCAATTGCAAGGGAGAATAGAGTATTCCCAGTCGTAGTTTTATGAGTTGCATGATATGCCCATTGTGCAAATGGAAGCTCTTTAACCCAACCACCTTTAGCTTTCTTCAAGAAAGTCTAATGCTTCAAGTTGCAGCTTCTTGTTCTCCTGTTGATTGAAATGAATCCTACGATGAGCGGGGACTTCCAGCTCTACCGGAATCACGGCTTCGGATCCATTTGCAAGGGAGAATGTAGTATGCCCAGTCGTAGTTTTATGAGTTGCATGATATGCCCATTGTGAAAATGGAATCTCTTTTACCCAACCACCTTTAGCTTTCTCAAGGCGTTTCTTGATGGTTAACTTTATGATTTTATTCACTGCTTCAACTTGCCCATTGGCCTGTGGATGAGAAAAGACTGCAAAACTCTTTTTAATCTTGTATTTGGCACATAAATTCTTGAACTCGTCGCTCTCTAATTAAGTCCCATTGTCCGTGATTATTTTCTGTGGAACATTGAATCTGCAGATGATGTTCTTCAAGACAAAGTTGATAACTTTCTTCGAGGTGATGGTGGTCAGTGGCTCTGCTTCAACCTACTTGGTGAAATAATCGATGGCTACAATGGTGTACTTCATGTTTGACTTGGCTATAGGTAAAGCTCCAATCAGATCGATGCCCCATACAGCAAATGGCCATGGACTGACCATTTGGGTCAACTCTGTAGGCGGTCCTCTTGGAATCTTTGCAAATCTCTGGCATTTTTCACGCTTTTTAGCATAGGTCATAACATCCAGGTTCACATCAGGCCAGAAGTAGTCGTATCGCAGTGCTTTCTTGGCCAACGTTTTCCCTCCTGTGTGTCCTCCACATTCACCTTCATGTAATTCTGCAGGATTGGTTTGGATTCTTCTTTAGTCACACACCGAAACAGGGGCATGGAAAAGCCTTGTTTGTACAATCTTCCATCTAGGATGATATATAATGGAGCTTTATGCAAAAAAAATTGTTGCTTCTTAGAGTCCCCTGGAAGAGTCCCATTGAGGAGATACTCTATGATCGGGGTCATCCATGAGATTGGCTCTTCATCAGTCTGCATGATTCAGTCGATGTAAGCATCTTCGATACTAGGATTTGAAAGAACTTCAACAAGTACTAATCCCAGTATTTGAGCATCTCCTGAACTGGCACATCTGACGAGTGAATCAGCTCTCATGTTTTCTTCCCTTAGAATATGAGATATGTGTAGTAATTAAGGTCATCAAGTAGTTCCCAAGCTTTAGAAAGACAAGTAGGAAGATTTCTGACCTTAGCTTGGAATTCTCGTCAGACTTGATACACTATTATCTGTGAGTCGCTGAGAATTTGTAAGGATTTTAGGTTCAATTCTTTTGCCAACTTCAATCCTGCAATTAGAGCTTCATACTTGGCTTTGTTGTTGGTTAATGGGAATTCCAATCTCAAAGCATAGCATAGAGGATGACCTTCAGGAGTTTCCAAAACCACCCCTTCCTCCGAGCAGTAATCATTTTTGGACCCATCAGTGAACAACTTCCATCTCACGATTGCTTCAACTGGTTCCTCTTTCTCTTCCCCTCTATCAGTGAATTCTGTGATGAAATCAGCTAAAGCCTGCCCATTTATAGCTCTTTGAGGGTGGTAAGTGATGTTGTATTGGCTAAGCTCAATATTCCACTTCAAGGTCTTCTCGAAGTTACTGGGAGGAAGAGAACTTGCTTTAATGGCTGATCGGTAGGAATTTTGATACAGTGGGATTGGATGTATGACCTTAACTTCTTTGAGGCGATGAGCAGATATTATGCAAGCTTCTCCAACTTAGGATAGTTCAGCTCTGCCCCAGCAAGCCTTTTGCTGATGTAGTAAACTGGCCATTGAACCCTCGCATCCTCCTGGACAAGTGCAACGCTTAATGCGTGAGATGATACAGCTAAGTATAGGAACAATTCTTCTCCATCTTTAGGCTTTGACAGGATCGGTGGTGATTCCATGTGTTTGATCAACTCTACGAAGGCTATTTGGCATTCAGGAGTACATTGGAAATCTTTCTTTCCTTTCTTCAAAGCATCAAAGAGTGGAATGCACCGATCCGTGGCCTTAGAGATAAATCGATTAAGCATGGCTACCTTCCCATTCAGACTTTGAAGTTCTCTCTTTGTTCTTGGAGCTCACATTTCTCGCAAAGCAATAACTTGAGCAGGATTGGCCTCTATGCCCCTGGCATTGACAATGAATCTGAGGAACTTTCCCGATGCGACTTTGAATGAACATTTTAGCGGATTCAGCTTCATCCCATACTTCCTGAGGATATGGAAAATTTTCGCCAAGTTCTCTAAGTGATCATCAGTTCTCTTTGATTTTACCAGCATATCGTCTACGTAGACTTACATAGTTTTCCCAATTTATGACTCGAACATGGAATTCACAAGGCGCTGGTAAGTTGCTCATGCGTTTTTTAGTCCGAATGGCATAACCTTGTAGCAATATAAGCCTCTATATGTTATGAAACTCGTGTTTTCGCATCAACAAGTTGATTAATTCTGGGCAATGGGAAACTATCCTTGGGACACGTCTTATTGAGATCTGAATAGTCGATACATGCTCTCCATTTTCCATTAGACTTTTTTACAAGGACCGGATTAGAGACCCAATCAGGATATGTGGATTCTCATATAAAGTCATTTTCGAACAACCTATCCACTTCTTCTTTTAATGCTTTAGACCTTTCGGGTCCTTGAGTTCGTCTTTTTTGTTTTATTGGAGTCATGCTTGGATCAATATAAATTTGCGTACTATTATATCAGATGAAATTCCACACATATCAGAATGAGTCCGAGCAAAAACATCAAAATTCTCTTTTAAAAACATAATTAATTCTTTTTTCAACTTCAGGCCCAGCTGAAATCCTATTTTCAACACTTTGTCAAGATCTTTGTCATGAACTAGAATCAGGATTGTGGTTGTAGCTGGCGCCGATCTACTCTTGCCCACACTGGCTTTTCTTGGGTCCATTTCTTTTTTAGCTCCACTGTGCTCGCCAGTGCAAGGGCCCTACCCTAGTTGATATAAGGCGGTGTCACGAATGCGGAGCGGAGCCTCCGCATTCTTCCGTGTCTGCTTTTTCTTGACTTCAACTAGCTCTGCCATGTAGCACTCTCTGGCCGCTTTTTGATCTCCCTTTATCACGACAACGCCATTTTCTAGTGGAAATTTCATAGTCATACACCATATAGCTAGCGTAATTTTTAATCTAGATAGAGTAGGCCTTCTAAGAAAAGCATTGTAGGCTGAAAGCTCGTCAACTATTACAAAGGTTTGCATCATAGCCACCTTTCGATTTCCTTCACCAAGTTCAACTTGCAGATTTATCATGCCGATTGGCTGTGTTGGTTGCCCTGTGAACCTGTGAATCTTGTTCTAACATGCTCGGACATCTAACATAGGGATGTTTAATTTATTGAAGGCATTAATGAAAAGCACATTGACAGACGCCCTGCTGTCCACTAGAACCCTCTTTACCATAGACGGCCCTATGCCTACGGTTACCACCATTGGATCAACCGTCGGTGTTAATAGTCCATCTGAGTCCCTGTCTCTGAACACTACGTTTTCCCCTGACATTTTTGGCAATTTGACGGGGAATGAATTGTTGAGAACCACGTAGCCTTATTCTTGTGGAGGATTATTCAGCTCATCAGGGTATTTCACGTGATCTCCCTAGCTTCTTTCAGTTGGGTGGGGACCACCTGAGATTGTGTGTATAATTGGCTTTACATTGACAGGATTTAAACCTTTTTTTGCTGGTGGATTTCTTTGCCCTGTGCATTCTGAGAATTCTGAGGGTTTTTCAGACACTGTTGCAACCTGTTTTTCCTTATTAGCTCCTCAACCAGGTTCTTTAAATGTCACTCGTTAGTATTATGGCCCGGCTGATTGTGGAACCTACAAAACCTTCCTGAGTTTACGCTATCATCGTTGATTTTCACAAATTTTGGAGTTGGGAAGTTTTCAGTGTCCTTTGTAGCCATGTAGACATTTTTCAGCCTTTGTAGCCATGTAGACATTTTCCAGGGTGTCGTTGAGTGGGGTTAACTCTAAGTTCTTAAATAAGCGAAACCTCTTATTGCTCTTATTATCTTTGTTGTCATTACCCCTCTTCTGGCCCCCAGAGTTCTTTTGGCTACCCTGCATATTATTGTCTTTCTTTTCAGCTTGCGCACTGCTTTTAGGAATATCTAGGGCATAAGCTGGATCTTCTTCCATGCTCTACTTTTCGGCTTTATCATATAGCTGCTCGAGCATGCTCGGATTTTTCTTCTTGATCCATCGCTCTAATTTAGTCTTTTTGTTTATGGCTTCCTTTAAGGCCATCAATACCAAGAGAGGCTCATGATTTCCGACCTCGGCAGCAACAGCGTTAAATCAAGCGAGAAAGGCCTTGACTGGTCTTCTTGGCCTTTGCTCTACCTCGTTTAGCTCCATAACATCTCGGACCTTGATAGCTTGGAGCCTGAACTGTTCTCTGTACAGCTTAGCTAGAGTAGCTAAATTATACACGGATTTTGGTGGTAACTTAGTGAACCAAAGGGAAGAAACCCCCTCTAGATAAGTTGTGAAGTACATACACTTAAGCTCATCTGTAGCACGTGCTTCATCCATATGTTGGTCATACTTGAACAGGAACACGTTGGGATTGCCAGTCCCATTGTATTCCTATACCGTCGGTGGATTGAACTTCATCAGGTATGGGGCCATTTTGATTCTCTCAGTGAGTGGGGTCTTGGTTGGAGCGAATCCCCACTCTTTCTCATCATCTTCTGTTTTCAAGCTTTCCTTTATAATCTTGCGAACCATTTCTGATAAGCGTTCCTCGTCATTGTGCTGGTCCGTGGGGCGTATTCCTTCCCCCTCGCCGGATGTTTGCCTAGGAAAATGGTCATGGTTTGGGTTCCGGGGCCCTGGGCCTCCCTCTTGGGGAGGTACCACTTTGGTGGAGCCATGCGCTTGTCGAGAGGTTGCTTTTTCAGAATGGTTGCGTGCAGGCAGTTTTGCCTCTTCATGATGAAGACTATTAGGATCGTCAACCTCCTGAACGGAATTGTCCCGATTCGGACTTGAAGAAGAAGAACCTGCATTTTCCGCATGAGCAGTTTGAGCAGGTTTAGCATGGGTGGCATTAATGGTAATTTTTGTTGTAGCACCTTGAAGAGCGAACATGGATTCTAACTTTTTCAACATAGCGTTTGTCGAGATATCTATCTGAATTGTCAATCCTGCGATAACCTCATCCAATTATTTCCTAGTTATGGCAGCTCCAGCTCTATAGGTCTCACCAGCTTCAAAGTTGGTAAGAGGCATAGCGTCATTGGCGAGATCGTCGGTCTCTTCAACGTTCTTACTAGTGGTTTTCTTCGGCATACCCATAATTTTAAACAAGACTTTAAACTTTAAAGAGAGTTTGTTGATTTGCTCGAACTTTAGATTTGGAAGATCTATAGGAGGAACGAGCTCCAAACTTTATCTCCATAAATGACTTAGAGAAAGGAAGTGCGAACGCGGCCCCGTGGTGGGCGCCAAATGTTTAAACCAAAATTGGTCTAAACACCAGAGGTACTACGAGAATTCTTCACCAAATGATTAGAAATAAGAAAATGAGACCACAATCGCAAAAAGTAAGTAAAAACACAAGAATTTTATAGTGGTTCGATCTAGAATAGATCAACAACCACATTAGCAAGAGTTTTCATTATCATTTCGAGATTTACAAGGCGTGAATCATTTCTAAGTACATTCAATTTCCCTCTCACAAACTCTTCACTTTGATCTATACAAATTAACCAAGGAACTAGATAGAATATCTTAGTATAGCAAATTGCGATGTAGATCAATGATTCTTCAAGCACTTGAATGGATTTCAATGATTCCATGGTGAATTTGATGTTAGATCTTTGATTAGAGGTAATTCGAGATGTTAGAATCACTTGGAATGGAGTAGAAAATAGTTTGACAGCCCTTCGAGGTCTTAGAAATCGATTCCCATTAATGTGCAGTTCATCCCTTATTTATAGGTGTGAGGAATGGCCGAAATATAGTATGTAGGATTTGGGTCGGCCTTAAAGTTATTTACAAAAATGGCACTGCCAGTTGTCGCCAGTTGTTGCCAGTTGTTAAGTCCTTGACCGACCAGGATGATACAGACTGATCCAAACACCTCTGACCGAACAGGTTTGGTCCGACCAACACATTTAAGGTCTGCATGACCAAACCACTGCACGCTTTGGATCTGGCCGACCCCCATATCCAGTTTGATGACGACCCACTTCATTGTTGACCAGACCGACCCGTTGCTCCGTTGACTAGACCAGGCCATACTGTCTAGTGCCGACCGGTTCTTTCATATTGACACCGACCCAATGCAGGATGAATGAAACCGACCCGTGATGAAATGTCTGGAGCGACCCACTCTTTGAAGATGAAGACCGAACCATTGTGTGACAAATGAGACCGATCTGTGAGCTTATTTTGGTACAGACCCATACTATTTCACTTGTTTAACCCGTCGAAGTACATATGATTTTTAATGGATAAACATTATTTTTACAAGGAAATCTAAAAAACTATCAGATACTCAAATTCAATAAAAAAATCCTTGTCTTAAACCCCAATCCCTAGTAAGGAGACAAATAACCAATAATTTACAGTTACTAAAAAATCAGACTTCCCCTACAATAGTTAATGGTCCCTTTCTCATGACCACTATTCCAAAAATCCATTAGACGTTCTGCGAATAGCCTTTATTCCTATATTTCATTTTCCATTGCTCAAATCGTAAGCAAAGAAATAAGACCATAGGGAAATATGGCTCTCAATCATTCCTAAAAGACCATCTATATAAGGGAGAATGATTCATTCTAAAACAATTCACTTATGATTACGAATTAGCCAGTGGAATCTTTGTAACAAACACGAATGACGATTTTAATTCAAATATGCTTACACTTATTAATTCTTTTCAAAAAGTTCCTTATTTGGTTTTTCTCCAAAATCTTTTTGCTACAACTAAAGTCTAGAGAATGTCTTGAAATACATGTGGAAAGCTCCCATAAAAGTACCATGCTATTCCACCAAAAGATAGGGTTAGGGTGCATGTAAAATAATCCATTCCAACTAATCCTTCATAGGTCAACTTTCTGGAGCACCAACAATACGTACTCATTATACCGATAACCTGTCTAAACTGCAAACGCGTTCGTTGATAGCACAACTCCATAGCTAGGAAAGATTCCAGTCCTAAGCATGAAACTCAATTCCCATTTAGACTCACAAAACCATGTGCTTTATACATAATGGTACAAGTTTCGCATTGTCACAAATATAAATCCAAAAATTAGTCTCTCTCCTAGGAGATAATCTTTCATCCTCTTAACATATTCAGAATACATAGCAAAAGAGAACTGAATCGATACTTCCTAGAGATGCATTGAGGAAAAACAGAAATATCTACATGACTAACCCTTCGCATCGCAAGAAGTCTCAAAAGTTAGTCCACTATATATATCTTAGCCCAGCAATCCTCTTCTTATAGTCAAAATAGCCCCCAATTGGCTAACTAATCCAACCTCCAAATTTTCCTATCTCAAAACCTTAGAATATGAGCACCTCAATCGAACTCTACTACTAGTGCAAAAATATGGGATAACCAATTATACAGATGATCTAATTAGACCCAAACCAACTCGTACCCAGAAACACCCCAAACATATCTTAAATCTAGATTTCTAGTTTTAACCGAAACTTTCAATAGATAATCAAGCCAACCCCCTATGGGATTAAGAAACTACTACTGGACCTAGAAACGTACCAAAGTGCACAACAATCAAATACTACTAGCCTACAATACAGATGCTCAACATGACTTATCTCATCTCCATGTGGCTATGGCCCTGCGCAGCCACCCCAACTAATACATCAAAGTTAAAGAGACAAAATACTCTTAAACTAAATAACGTTAAGGATAACTATAAAGAATTAAGGAAATACGGAGTGTTGAAGGTACAAACATATAAAACATCACAGAGACTAAGATTTCACAAGACACAGACAAATTATTTTGCACCAGAAGAAGAAAAAAATATTTTAAAACAATAAAAACCATATTTACTACCAGTCAACCGAATTGTTACAAATATCATGTCTCAAAATCTTAGTCAAAACAACATCAGAGTACAAAATAATATTATCCCCCAAATAGTCAATAAAGATACAACCTAACCTTAGGAAAGAAACAGAAAATAATCTGTCCTTTGCAGGAATCTTTCCATGGAAGCAACAAGTAAATATGAATTGTACACTTTTTCTCTGTAAGCCTGGGGGAAAGAAAAGAGGAAAGAATAAAGGAAAATGGGTTAGACATAAAGTTTGGTGAGCTGCTATGATTACTAGCACGACTGATAAATTAAGGAAAATAGATAAAATAGTAGTTAGGGTAAGTGTTTGTGTACACTCAAAAGTGAATAAATACTGGTAGGAATTACATAAAGGATAGGTTGTTCTCATTTGATGATAGTGATGACGATAATGATCATACTGATGACAATAATAGCTATGGTTGTTTTGCACTTTTACAACTCCAAATCAAAATAAATAAACAGGAAGGAATTTCCTAATACTACCCATCGATCGAATCACATACCCTAACGTCATAACGTATGCTGACTAAGGCTTCGAGTTTATCAGGCTCGACCCATCAACTTCAAAGAACATAGTATTAATCACGGGCGTCACAATGTCTTATTTTCCCTAATCGGCATGATGCACGCTTATCGCCCCACCGGAGTGCTCCCACACCCACCTTCACGTTTGCACCTCTTACTACCCAGTGCAGTAAAGTATGCCCCCGCCTCCTCCTCGTGTGAGACCTCCATAGAATGATAAAAGGGATACTGCCTAATATGAGTCACCAACCAAAAATGCAATTTGACATAAGTCACCCCTAGACTTAGTCCCCAATTTAATTTATTAGCGCCAAGGCCCTCGTATAATTATTGTTAACCGCCTAGCTACCCTAGAACCGCATACTATTGTCAACAAATGTTTAGGTCACTAAAAATAAATTATTTTAGTTGGCCTCTTATTTTCCCTAATCAGTCTACTCTCACTGCGGGAACAAACCAATAGTACAAGCCTCTTATTTTCCTTAATTAACCGACGCTGCCGGAATGGACTCCTTCTACACCTGCTTATTATTTTATATATTTTAAACTTAATGTCAATCTTAAGTTTATTAATTAGCCTACTTTCCTTTGTGTAACATTATGTCAATTCTTAGGTTGCATGTAAACTTTTACTTACAGGTTGTCGACAAACATCTCTTTTGTTTAATTTTATTGTATAACCAAATCCCTATCGTTTGAGTCTATCCAATTTCCATTTATTCAGTTTACAATTCAATTGTCTTTCATTGCACAATTTCAATTAAGCCTAATTTATCCATTTTATATATATTTCTTTTTTTTTTCAGTTGCACTTTTATTGTCAGATTTCATATTTCAACCCAATTTGCGCAAAAATTAGAAAGAATAAAAGGTCTAGGCTCAAGAAGGACTAAACACAATGCCAAAGTAAAAGGAAAATGGCCTGGGCTCTCGTTGGGGCCAGACTCAGACAAATAAGAATAGATCTAAAATAAATTAGTGTTGATACCGAGCTGTAATGAAATTGCATAAAATAACAAAATATAGATAAACTGAATGAAACTACAGTAACAGGGTTTTTAGAAATGTTAACCGGCCTTTTGGTCCAGTTCTCAAAAGTATGCGAGACACGTTCTACTCAAAATATCGCGTGATATTACATCTCAGAGGCGTTGCCGGTGTCATCCGGGGTCCAGTACCAGTAGACCAGAGTCTCACCACTAGCAGAATGTCGCATCCCCCGAACGCGACCTCCATCAGTATCCGTTCGCAGATGAGCCGAAGGCAACCCGTGCTTCGAGCTGAAGGCGAGCCGTCCAGTAGGTCCGGGCGCAGCGGCAGTGGGAGGTCCGGGGCCCCACAGTCCCGGCGTTGGGGGTCTAGGGCCCCACAGTCCCGATTCATCTGATTTCCGCCGACAAGTGTGTTGCCCAAAATTACCAAATCGACTCAAAGTTAGGATTCAGCCAACAACTTCCGCGAACCTCGCCGCTCCTCCAAATACCTATTCATGAAGCCTTCGTGTGCCTCATAAAGCGGACTTCATACCCTAGGGAGCACGACACCTCTCCATGGGGCACGAATTTTGCACCCTCGAGGTGCGGTATTTCGCACCCTTGAGGTGCGGAAACTCGCACCCACGAGGTATGGAACCTCGCACCCTCGAGGTGCGAAATCTCCCACCCATGAGGTGCGAAATCTCCCACCCACGAGGTGCGAAATTTTGCACCCCAGGCTCCGGTGCGAATTTTCCACATGCGCAGGCTCCAGGTGCGAATTTTTGGGTGTGATTCCCTATTTCTACCTACTTCTTTCCTATAAATACCTCACGACTTCACACATGAAAGGGGTTGGAACTTGAGACCCTGGGACCTCTATATTGCTCCGTTAATGGCATCCTCCTTTTGAGGAAAAAAAGGGCAAAAGTGTCATTTTCTTAATATATTAAATATATGATACTTATGGCATCATATATGAGAATGATGAAATCATCTAGCATAAGGATGAATGTAATGAAATGCAATGAGATGTCATGAGAGGGTCTCACACATGTAACTTTGAGTGTTCAATAATATTCCAACAACGCCTCAAAGTGGACGTAGGCCCCTTACGAGGCCGAACCACTATAAATATCTTATGTTATTTACTGCTTTTCTATTCTTGTCTATGTGGCCAAATTAATTATTCCTAGTAATTGGAATCTTTGGTGTTTACGACATTTTTTGTCGTCAACATTTGGTGCTTTCACTGAGAGAACTCGGAATTTTGTGCCTTTGTCGCATGTTGTCATCTCGACCCCCGACGAGCTTGAGGTTCCTTGCTAGACCTGCAATCGAGTCCGCTCACGATGGCTATGCTACCAAAGAATGAAATGGTTGGCTCTTCAGCCACAGCCGAGGCCGGTACGTCCCACCAACCTCAACAGGCGGGCATCCCGGCCACTAGTGAAACAGTCCCTCCTAGTGTGGACCCCGAAGCGCCCGCAACACAAACTCAAATCTGCATGCTTAATGAAAAATATGAGAGCATGACGGTCAAATGCGACAACTTCAAGAAAGTCAGCCCATCGTCGCTCGAGTTCGATTAACTCGGAACAATGCTCGACCCCGACCAACTATATCGGAAACTTCCTCTTCCGAGTCGAGGGGCCCGCATCAAAGGAGGAGGTTTAGCCTCATCAATAACGTCGTCGCCCGCACCAATTCCCTCGACAATGGTAATGGCAATGGCTACGCTAACGGCAACGGGAACAACGACGGAACCACAGTCACATATAGCAAGGGGGCACAGTACCGAGACCGCCCTCACTTGATCATCAATGACAGACCAGGCCCTACAAACCAACCCCTTCCTCGACATAACCCAACGGTGGGTAATCAGGATAATGGGTCCGCTATTCCAACAGCCCGCGTTCCTCCAGAACAGGAACCACATCACCCTGCTCCACCTAACTGTTCACACCAAGACCCAATCATAGATGTCGAGGACATGGAGGAAGATGATCTAGACGTCCATCATAGAAGGCGCCCTCGCAACAGAACTCCAGAACCTCGCCAAAATCCATGGGTCCCAATGGCGGATCCCCATCCAACTTACCTACCCGACATGGTTCGAAGAATCATGAGGGAAATGCGAGAAAATATGCACGATTCATCGGAAGCGGACATTAGGCGTAACCCCTTTACTAGAAGGGTAAACGAAGCTGAATGGCTGTGACGCTTCAGCATGCCGCAAATGCCGCTCTACAACGGCACCACTGACCCATGTGCCTTCCTAAATCGATATGAATGGAAAATGGACTCGAGTCGGGGCAACGATCCGGTCAAATGCAAATGTTTCCCAGTCTTCTTATCAGGAACCGCTCTGTTATGGTTCTTTCGCCTCCTACTCGATTCCATTAACAACTTCGTCTAGTTAGCGACACAGTTGGTCAAGCAATTCAGGATGCACATACCAACTCCAAAGAATGCCATCACCCTTTCTAACTTATACCAAGGGCACGTTGAGTCGCTCAAAAACTACCTCTCCAGGTTCAACATTGCCCTCACCGAGGTCGAGGATCCGGATCCTCGCATAATACTCTTTCAATTAGCCAAAGGTGCCCTCCCTACTTCTGAATTTGGGGCATGGATCGATCAGAAGCAGCCAAAAAGCCACGACGTCTTCTACGAGGAGGCGGATTAGTACTTATGCCAAGAAGAGGCAAGACGCAACCAACTCTCAGCCACCACTCGCCCCAATGGCACTCAAGCAGGCGCTGCAAATAACAACCTCAGAAGGAAACGAGTAGGATACCCCCTTGATCAGAAAAAGGGGGCAGATCCTAACAGGAAAAGACCGAACAATGGTAGGCAAGATGGCCGGAACAACGACCAGGCCTTGACCGAGCCAAGGAAGTCCGGCCTTTACCGAGCCTTCGAGACATACACCCTGCTAAACGAGGATCTAGAAACAATCTACTTGGAGACACGCAACACTTTGCCATACAAGAAGCCACGCACCAGAGAATCAACCGACCTTGGAAAAAATACTGGGAGGTACTACCGATACCATGACGTGTACGACCACAATACCAATGAATGCCACCAAATCAGGGATGCAATCGAGAAGCTTATCCATGAAAAGCGACTTGAGCAATACGTCCAAGAGCCCTTTCCTCCCAAAGCAAATCCAAAGCCTCAGGCATCAGCGCCTCAAGCAGCCGCCAAGGAAGCTCTACGTCTATCTAACCCAAGGCATGGGATTGTAATCAACACCATATGTAGCAGACCATGTCCCACACATGACAGCTTCCGAAAAATGAAAGAGTATGTTAGTTCAATAAAGCATGCTACTTATGAAACTTTCTCCGCACCCAATGAATCCGCCCTAGCCAAACTCCAAAAGACCATGCAGGACGACATCGTTTTCCGAAAAAGAGATTCTACTGGGGTGGAGATCCCAACCACCGATCCACTAGTTATACAGCTCAGATCGGTGCCGCTTCTATCCAAAAAGTGTTAATTGATTCTGAAAGCTCAGTCAACATCATTTTCAAAGTTGCTTACGACTAGATGAAGCTAGAAACAAATGACTTAAAGCCATGCTGCGCCACGATCCAGGACTTCAATGGGGCTTCTAGTTCCCCAGTGGGAATGATCGACTTACCTATGGAGCTAGGCAAGGGGGATCGAAGCCGGGTCCGAATCCTCACTTTCGTGGTTATGAACATTGATTCCCCCTACAATGCTTTCCTTGGACGCCCTTTTCTCACGAAGCTTCGAGTCTGGATGTCGCTATGGTCTCTCCTAATGAAATTTCCGATAGTAAACAGGATTGAAACAGTCAGAGGCGACCAAGTTAGGGCCAGAGAGTGTTATGCAATAGAATGGAAGAACGTGCAACAAGGACAAGGGAAAAGCAGTGCCCACGCCTTCTTGTGCCAAGACTATTTCAGCATAGTAATCAGCAGCGTTTGGGCCTTGGCTCAGGTGCCACTGTAGTCTCTCCGAAGACCTCGACCCACGGAAGGATGATGAGCCCGAGTACGAAAGGGCTACCCCGGTTGAATCTACAGTAGATATTCCCGTTAATCCCAATGATCCATCAAGGGTGCTAAAGATAGGATCGCAACTCCATCCCGCAATCAAAGAAGATCTTGTGGATTTCTTGAAGACGGCTAACCTAGACGTGTTTGCATGGACTCATTCTAATATGAAAGGCACCGACCCTGCGATCGCTTGCCATTGTCTAAGTATCGACCCTACGACAATTGCAGTCAAATAGAAGCACCGCTTCTGGGGACCCGAGAGGTCCAAAGCACTCGAGGAAGAGGTAGACCGTCTGCTCAACAACAATTTCATCCGCGAAGCCGATTACCCCGAATGGGTCTCCAACCCAGATCTGGTCAAGAAGGCCAACGGTAAATGGCAAACGTGTGTCGACTTCTCCGACCTAAACAAGGCATGTCCCAAAGATAGCTTTCCTCTCTCGAAGATCGACCGACTTGTCGATTCAACTGCCGGATACCAGCTGCTATCTTTCATGGATGCCTATTCAGGCTACAATCAGATCCCAATGAACCTTCACGACCAGAATCATACATCTTTCATCATAGACCTTGGGCTTTACTTCTATCGCGTTATGCCTTTCGGCCTCAAGAATGCCAGCGCTACTTATCAGTGAATGGTTAATCGACTTTCAAACACCAAATTAGAAAGTCCATGGAGGTGTACGTGGATGACATGTTGGTAAAATCCAAAGTATCAAGCGGTCAAGTCCACGACCTCTCAAAAATATTCAATATCCTCCGCCAATACGACATCAAACTCAATTCATTGAAATGCTCCTTCGGAGTCGCTTCTGGGAAATTCTTGGGTTTCATCGTCAAATCCAGGGAATCGAAGTCAATCCAGAAAAATCCAAGCTATTCGGGGCATGAAATTCCCAAGAACATCAAGGATGTCCAAAGTTTAAATGGAAAGGTTGCCGCTTTAAGTTGGTTCATATCCAAGGCCACCGACAAGTGCATTCCTTTCATCGATTTACTTTGAAAAGGGAAACGCAATTTCGAGTGGACCCTAGAATGCATTTCCGCATTCAAAGAACTTCTGGATCACTTAGAGCGACCACCTATCCTATCTAAGGCAGTAGAACATGAGGACTTATACATTTATTTGGTTGTTTCTACACAGGAAATCGGCTTGGCGTTAATCCGCCTCGAGGACCGCATTCAACGGCCCATCTACTACATAAGCAAATGATTGATATGGGAAGATAAGAATTACCCGAAGCTGGAAAAACTGGCATTCTGCTTGCTCACTTCCTCTCGGAAACTTCGACCATACTTCCAGTCTCATCTTATAAAGGTTTTCATCGATCAACCACTACGACCGTTCCTGCAACGACTCGAAGCGTCAGGATGGCTATTGAAGTGGAGTATGGAGCTGAGCTAATTTGAGATAACATTCATTCCTCGTCGAGCTATCCTCGGCCAAGCTCTTGCTGACTTTATAGTAGAGTTTACTGCCCCCAAGGAGACTCCGGCAGAGAACCCGGAAGCTCTCAACACCCAATGGAAATTGTTTGTGGATGGGTCCTCCAACAGTAAATGCTCTGGGGTCGGAGTCATGTTCATCACCCCCGAGGAACACCCAATATGCTATGCACTAAAACTAAATTTCCTTGCTATCAACAACGACGCCGAACATGAGGCCTTGAAAGCTGGACTCCGAATCGCGGTCCAACTCAAACTAAAGACAATCAAAATCTTCTCCAACTCACAACTCATCGCGCGTCAAGTACAAAGGGAATATCAAGCTAAGGGGGAACGACTCGCCCTGTACTTAACCAAGGTACAAGAGTTACTCACTCACCTCGATCACTTCATCATCACTCACATACCCCGAGAACAGAATGAAAAGGCAGATTCGCTATCAAAACTAGAGAGCTCTAAGGATCCGCAACTTTGGGGATTCACCCTCGTCGAAGTGCTCAATTCCCTTAGTATCAAGAAGATCCAAACTGAGGAGGTCATGAATGCCGAACCCAAACCTGAATCATGGATGACACCGATCAAGAATAACCTACAGCAATGGACCCTTCCGAGAAGCTACAAGGAAGGATGAGAGCTCACCCGCCAATCGGCTCGCTATCTTCTTATGGATGGGGTGCTCAATCGTAGAGATTTCTCCGTCCCATTGCTTAGATGTGTAGCCCATCGTGACGCCATCAAAGTCATAACCGATGTAGATGAAGGGGAGTGCAGCCCACGTCCATTAATGTTACTCACTAAGGGAATGCATTAACTTTCATGGAGCATTATAAGAGTATAGAATAGAATATCACAAGACAGATATATAAAATGGTACTTAAGAAAATTCAAAATTCATTCATTGCAGCGGAAAAGCAAAACATGTTTGGTTACAACATCAAAACCACATACTAGAGTCAAGTACACAAATATCCATCTTGTACAAAATCATTATCAGACTACATAAAAGTAAAATCATAATCCCACTCCAAATAGCCATAATGAGAAAGAGATAAAGCTGAGCATTACTTTCAACACTTCGAGCACTTCAAGAAGAAAGAGATCCAATCAAGCTTCACTAATCCCACCCTAAGAACCAGGGGGAGGGGAAAGATAGAAAAGAGGCGAAACAAAAAAAGGGGTCAGACATTCGTCTAGTGAGTCTAGTGACTTTAACAATATAATCAGTAAATTAACAGGATAAGAACATAAACTGGATATAATAGATGACCGTAACATATGCAGATATGACAAGGTAAACAAGATGAACAAGATATAACGTTGATTGTGCTTCTAATCACTATAAGATAATTCCTACACCGCACCAATACTAGTTCCATACTGAAAGTTGATCCCTCTTGCTAAACATAATCATAATAATAATGGTAGTTTCGGGTACTCCTAGCTGCTGTCATAGATGTCGCCTGCTCCTATCTCCACTAGTTATACCCACTACCCTCCCCATTCGATCGGCTCCCTAACTCGTAGATACCCGTGCTTGTCCCACAGTAGGGTGTATCACTCCCTAAAGTGGCAACCCGATACTACTAAAAGGCACGGCTTATACCTACATGATGCAACAACGTCTTACCTTCCAGCCCGGACCCACGCACGCACATGACTCCGTTGGACTTGCACAGCCATCGCTAACTCTTTATTGACCTCTTACAATCAAACCCAGTAAGCGTGTCTTGTCGTCGACCTAGTTCGAGCTCACATAGATACAAAATGGGTTACTGGTTGAAAAGGGTCCCCACACTTAACACAAGCTCCCCTCCTAAGCTTGGTCCCCATTAGGAATTCTCACTTAACCCCTTCTTTTATTCCCATGCTTTCTTACATGTCTGATCATCTTGGTTAAGTGCCTACCACATGTTACCCATGTCACCCACTTAACCCTTTATCATCCCCATGTCTAATCACATGTCTTATCTTGGTTAAGTGTTCATTAATTCATTAAAATCATAATCTTGCAAGGCCTCCCACATTAGATTGTCGTTTTGCGGTTGCTGGATATGTCGGGCGGTTCCGGCAGTCTTACACTGCAATCTGAATCTAACCTCGTGTCTTTGCATTATTACGTCTCTAATTTCTGCCTTTAACCTCTCACATTAGATTACCGAATTGCGGTTGTTGGATGTGCCGGGTGGTTCCGGGCAGTCTTACACCGCAATTCGAAACTAATCTCGTGTCTTAGGCGTTCATTGTCACTTTCTTGATTCAAGTCCCAATTTTAAATCTTGGATTAAAATACATTCCATTTACCCATAATCTCCAATCTAAATTATGTTGATAATTTTAATCCAAATTAGGCCTATAATCTTATGTATACATATTATGCCAAATTACACCCATATTACTTTGCATTCATTATTATCAACAATTTATGCCAAACCTCATGTACACAAATTTTATCCAATTATGCCCAATCCATCTTACGCCAAATCTCATGTATATAATTTATACACAATTATGCCCAAATTGATTCATGCCAATAATCTCATTTTATTACAAATTTCCGCAAACTTTTCCCAATTGTCCAAACGTTATTCGTACGCAAAACTCAACACAATATGTTAGGCTTGAAGTTTGCCTAATCTCATAATAAAAAGGAAAAGAAGAGGAGAAGAGAATCAACATCAAAATTGGTGTAAACATAAGAACAGGCATATGAAACATAAACAGGCATATAACGATAAACTGGATCAGAAAGGCATATGGTAGATTTATGGATATGGATCTAAAAGATAATCATTCACAACTTGATAAGATTCATCTCGTTCATAGGCATATACATTAGATCCAATTTACAATCCTATCACAATTAATTTAAATTATATGTGAAAGTGACAAAGACTCACATCGATTGGATTCTTAGAAAATTAGGCATTGTTGTAGAAATTTGGATCTTGAATAATCTCTACTAGATTGTTGTAGATCTGATCTTCTAATTTGATTGTCTAAGAAGAACTATCTCTAAATCTCTACTTTGATTTTGGTTGGAGAAGAAAGGCTAGTTTAAATTAGACTAGAGCAGCATGGAGGCACCATGGATGAATAACAATGAGATTAGGGTTAGGTTTAGGGTACTTTATAGATGTTGTAGGTGGATTAGGAACCTTAGATTAGGTTAGGATCCATCTAAACCATCCAGACCAGAAAAGCACATCATCCAGCCAATCCTAGAAGGACACATCAGCCCTAGACCACTCAAAACACGTCTACCAGATCTGGGCAGACGGGGGTCGACACCCTAGAGCAGGAGATTTCCCGCTCACCCAGATTCGGCTGATTTTGATTTTTGAACTGATTTTTGATTTTTAATTTTTAATTATTATTTTAATTTAAATTCTGCTTTAAGCTGAAATCTTCTAAGCTTCATAACTTCTTCATATGATATCCGATTAACGCAAACTCGGACTCTATTCCAAGCAGAATTCTGAGACAAACGCAATGGCGCAACCCGTTTCCCTTAATTCTTCTTATAAAAATTAAGTATTCTCTAATTATCTCTTATGTCATGTTTTAAAATTACAAGGTGTTACATTCTCCCCTCCTTAAAGGATTTCGTCCCTGAAATCTTCAAGTTAAGAAGAATGTATCCTACCATCCAATCATCCATCTACTCATCCATCATCCACAAGCATCCATTGTCCTTAAAAGTTTTCTAATGCTATATGAACATATGCAAAAGTGTGTGTATATGTTCCTTATCTAATGCAAAGATCAGGCGGTCTACTGATTCAGTTGACCTCCTTAATGCAAAACATGATAGTACCATGTATCCATTATGTATGCAAAAGAATTCTAATGATACATATCATTTCTATATGAGTGCACAACATTCATTCAAATGCAGCATCCATATGATAATACATTCGATATACATCCATTAATTTTAAATATGCACACTCATATTCAATATGAAGGTGATTGAGCCGATCTAGTGCCTAATGTGTGTGTAAATGCATCTACAAGCAACTACTAGAAACACTTACATCCACTTGCATCCACCAAACATAACATGTCTCAAACACATGTTTACAACCATAGGATTTTCTACCTAAGGGTCGAAGATATAATCGAGAAGATACACTAAACAATAGAATAAGTATAAACAAAGTGGTAGAAAAAGGAGTAGTTAAGAACATACCCTCAAAAAGGAAAGGGTACGACGTGCGTATCTTGTCTTCAGTCTCCCAAGTCGCGTCTCCTTGATCATCTCCCCATTGGACTTTAACCAACTTGACCTCTCGGTTGCATAATTTCTTGACCTCCGATTCTAGGATGCTAGGAACTCGTATAACAGTGGCATCTCGCTCTACTTCCACTTCTCTAAGCATGCTCGGCTCTACTACTTCCGCGGTATCATGTAAACACTTCCGCAAATGCGACACATGAAATATGTCATGAACACCACTAAGCTTCTTGGGCAACTTCACTCTGTAGGCCATTTGTCCAATTCGCTCTGTAATGGGGAATGGCCCTACGAACCTTGGTGCCAATTTCCCTACAGACCCAAAATGAACTACATTCCTCAACGGTGATACTTTAATAAAGACCATGTCTCCAACGCTGAACTCAAGATCATTCCTTCTCTAATCAGCATATGACTTTTGTTGGTCTTGTGCCGTCTTCATGCGTCTTCGAATCAAGTCTATATTCTCTGAAGTTTCCCTAATCATCTCGGTCCCAAGAAAAATCTTATCCGTAGACTCCCACCAATAAGTTGGTGATCGGCAAGGTCGTCCATATAGAGCCTCACGAGGTGCCATGCCAATACTAGTCTGATAGCTATTGTTGTAGGCGAACTCTACTAATGGAAGTTGTTCCTCCCATGTCCCTCCAAAGTCCAAGATACATAACCTCAAAAGATCTTACAGAATCCAATTCACTCTCTCAGTTTGGTTGTCCGTCTGAGGGTGATAAGCGGTGCTCAAACACAGTTGCATTCCTACCGCCTCTTGCAAGCTCTTCCAAAACTCACTAGTGAAAATGGGATCTCGATCACTCACAATACAAGAAGGTATGCCGTGTAGATGAACTATCTCTTGGAGATAAATAGATGCCAAACATGCCACTGTTCTTCTACTCTTAACGGGAGTGAAATGGGCAAGTAAATCTATCTACTACTACCCAAATCCCCGTATTACCCTTCCTTGACCTCGGCAACCCGTCAATGAAATCCATGGAAACACTTTCCCATTTCCACTGTGGAACCTCTAAAGGGTGAAGCAAACCACCAGGCTTCTTTTGCTTAGCCTTGACTTGCTAGCACACTAAGCATCTAGAAACGAACTCTGCCACATCCTTCTTCATTCCGGCCCAAAAGAAAACTCGCTTCATGTTCCTATACTTCTTGTCTCCACCGGCATGAATGGTCAGCTTAGAACGATGTGATTCTTCAAGGATTGTCTTTCTCAAACTCTCGTCTTGAGGTATGCAAAGTCTCCCATCCCTACGCAACCAACCTTTGTCATCGATAGTATACATACTAAGATGGCTCGAAGACTCCCCTCTTATGAGCTTGTCTACTATCTCTATCAACTGCGGGTCATCTCGTTGTGCAGCACCTATCTGTCCCAAAAGCGTAGGTCGCACCTCTAATGATGCCAACAAACCGGTACATAATCAATAGAGGGTCTAAAGTCAAAGGAAGAGATATACTCTAAACTCTGCTGCTTGACAAACAAAGGACTCAAAATCAACTTCTTTCTACACAAGGCGTCAGCTACAACGTTACCCTTGCCAGGGGTATATGCAATCTCAAAATCGTAGGATGCTAAAAACTCCATCCACGCCTGTTGCCTTAAGTTTAGATCTTTTTGAGAGAACAAGTATTTTAGGGACTTATGGTCTGTATACAACTCAAACCTCTCTCCAAGCAAATAGTGATGCCAAGACTTAAGTGTAGGATCTAGATTAACCCTAGAGGGGGGGTGAATAGGGTTTATGACAGTTTTTCACTGAATTAAAAATTTGACAGGATAATAAATAATAATCAGAACACAGAAAATAGAAGAAACAGAAATACAGAAAATAAATTACACACAGATATACCCAGCTTCGGCAAAACCCTGCCTACTGCTGCATTTCTAAGGTTTCTACTAGGTGATAGAACAGATCCCGCATACAAGACCATGTACACTCGCGACTCTCGCTCCTATTCTAACCCTACGCTCAAAACCATAGACTGATCGATATCCCCTCGATCATATTTTCCCGTATTACAAACCCGTAACACGTAACCCAGATTTTACAAACTCTGAAACTGACAGTCAACACCCTGACTGATTCACTCTAGTTTATACAGACACTAGAAAATTGTTTTGACGGTTTTACAACTCAAAATGAAAAACAATAAAATGAAAACAACTAAAAGAAAACCCTAGATAATAAAGAAAAGGGAGATTAGAGAATAAAAGGTTATCCCCTTTGTTAAAAACATGTGTTGGCCTGGTCAAGAGAAAATAGGCCGGCCCATTCACTAATCATTTGCCTGATCTCCCTCTTTGCTCTGGGAATTAAAAATGGTGGCATCGGCTATGGAAATTCCCTAGGGTTTCCTCTTTAATCTCCAAATCGAGTTGCTTGATTAATCAAATCTGTCTCTCTGATGTTCAAGTCTTTATGGCTTTCTGTTGCTCCGATTTGGGATGAGTTCTCGATCGAAAATCCTCTGGAAAATATGTGAGTAAATTTGAATTTTATTCTCTGCTCTTTTGATAATTGATGCTTGGGTTTTTCGATCTTCTGTATGTTCTCTCTCTGCCCATGATGAATCTGCGTGTGTAGTATATATAGGGTAAACGAAAACCCTAAAAATAACTCTGATTTTGTGAGATGACTTGTCTGGTTGATTGCGGTTTTTCCCCTTTTGGATTTTGTAATTCTCGGCTTTGCGTGATTAAAATTGTCCACGATTTGAATTTGAGTGAGAAGCAAAACTGGAAACAGAAAATGAATTTATGGTCTTTGAATGTATTTTGGAAATTTCCGAATTTTTGTACCTTTCCCAAATTGGCCGATAAGCTTCTGGATTTTCATTTGTAAAAAAAAAAACATTCCAGGATAAATGTTGCTTGCCAAAAATATCTTGAATGACTTTCTGGAAATAAATAATAAATTATTTTTCCGGTTTTTGAAAATGATATTACCATTTCTGGAAAACAATTGCCCCCTTATAAAAACTTATTGAGTGATTATTGCAAAATTGGAAAGGTTTTATTTGCTGATTTCCTTGATTGAAGAACTTGCCAAAAATAACACATCCATATCAGTTTATCCCAAAAACAGAATGCCAGAAATAATTTGTTGATGCCGTGAACTTTTGAAAAGCATTTTAATTCTGTTTGAAAACATAAGCCAAGAAATGAAATTGACTTGCCACTTCTGGACATATTTAAACACTTGAATTGTTGAAAGTGTGTGCTTCTCCCATGTCCTTTGTATTGTGTATTATTGACAAGCACTTGTTCACATTACATTTTGCACCTTCCATGTACTCAAGAGCTTTTTGCTGTGCCACACTCTTGTAAGACCATACTTGCACAGTCCAAATATGTTTTACATGTCAAATTTAAATCTGGAACTGATTTGAGAGTTTGAAATGCTGTTACATTATGAAGTCTTGCCATATATGACCTTTGCATGTTTTGCTAGTCACATACTTGTTGTGTTCATTTGTAAAAATGATTCTGCACTGGAGTCCCTGTCTTGTGACTGTTGAGCTGCACACTTTGGCTCGAACTGTTTGCATGCTTGAATTTGTTAACTTGCTCCATGCTGTCACTGTTCACTTCATTTTGCACCATTGAACTTTGTTGAATCACCATCTGCTTGACCATGTTGATTATGAAATTTGCTCACCATTCTTGAGCTCTCTTACACTTGTACATTTGCTGGGCATGTATCATCCACTGAATTGTTTCACCATATTTATGCTTGTACACATACCTGAACTCTCTCATACTTGTACATTTGCTTGCACACATACCTGAACTGCATGTGTACCATGACCAAGAGCACTTGAAATCTGGCATCTCATGTCCCTCTTTGACCTGAAATACTTGTCTTGACTGGTTGAACTGCTTGTACCTTTTTTAACATTGACTTTGTTGGTCATGCTGTTGCACCATGAATCATTTGCACTATACATGAATATGAACTGCCAATAATTGTTGGCCTGTGCTGTAATGAACATGCACTTGTACTTGATGCTTGTGCTGGTCCTTTGTATATGAGCATCCATGCTCCACCATAATTATGCTGCTTTATTCTTGACCATTCTGGATTGACTTTGTTGACTTGAACACTTGAGTGTCTTGTTTGTCCATGCTTCACTGTCTCTTGCTTGTGCACTGAGTCGAGCAGGTCCATGTGGCTACTCCTCAGTTGCCCACTGGATTGGCGAGGCAGTGCACATGTGTATATATATACACATGTGTATATGCAGCCATCCAGCATTATTTTCCCTGTCCCTACACTATATATAAACTGTCTGCCTTGTGGTATTTACAGTGTATCACTGTGAATATCACAAGCTGTCTAGACACAGGCGGATAAATCAGATCAAGTCAGAAAAATGATGAGAAACACACCAGAAATCTGAGGCAAATAAAATTTTAAAAATAAAATTTATATTTGCATGTATACAGTTTTATTTCTATTGCAGTGTACTGTGTGTGTGTTTCATGTGACAGGTAAGCATGAAGATGGTTGGACTGGCTGTGACGTGAAGACAGAAGATTGAAGACTGAAGACAAGAAGACAGTGTGTAGTGTCAAATATGAGTCAGAAACTGTATATGAGTCAATGTGTATATATAAAAAGTAACTGTGTATCTGTTGTGTATATATAGCTGAGTGACAATGAATGAACTGTACTGAGGAGCTGTGAGAGAATTGTACTGATACATGTAATAAACAAATTTGATTAAAATAAAATATCATTTTATTGTCGTTAAACAAAATTTGTTTATCGTATACTGTGTATTTACAAGTACAAATTCTGTGAAGTGATTAAATAGTGGAGTTGTAAATAATTGTACTGTTCGAGTGTTTGAAATATAATATTTATATTTAAATAAAATACTGTAAGAAAATATGAATATCTGTACAGTCGTATTCTATTTAAATATAAATATAATATTTCTGTATGTGATGTAGAATAACAGTACGATTTCAAACACATTAATAATAATATTTATTTTGTTGTTATCATCAAACAAAAATCATATAATTGTGTATACAACACTGTTATATACAACAATCTCCCCCTTTTGATGATGACAAACAAATAAAAGATTTTGAGTACAATAAATGTGTTTGACAGTGAAAAATGAACTCCCCTTATTTATTAGCTCCCCCTACAACAGAAAACTCCCCCTATAACTGTGCATGAGTGAATTGAACTGAATGATAATGAAAATGATAATGAAAAATGAAAAAAAAATATTTATAAAATATTCACTCATAAATCAAAATCTAATTCATTCTCCCCCTTTTGTTATCATCAAAAGGATACAGATTTTAAAATACAGATGAAAATTTACTAAGGATACAATTTCAGCTTAAGAGGAAGAACGGTCATCATAAATTTCAATCAGTCAAACAAAAATCATAATATTCTAAGAACAGGTGGCATATTTCACATTGTAGAGAATGACGGATATACGATGAAAAATGGAGATAGTTTTTTTAAAAAAACAATTCATTTCCAATTATTTTCAAAAGAAAAATAAAACACAAAAACAGTGATGGATTGGGACTATAATTAATAATTCAATTTAAGTGACAAGATCGAATAATCTCAAATCCCAATATCTATCAATCAACAAATCATAATACGTCATAATATTTGAACACATTTCACAGATTAGAAAGATGGATTGATAGGCTGGTTTTTATACACTGAGGAGAATTTCAGATTAATTTCAATTTATAGCACATTATTTCCTTTTTCTTTTTATTTTATTTAAGAGCACACTGACCACGCATAACCAGAGCTTGGATTTTTAAATGGGGTCAGTCGCAACTTAAATTATAAGTTGTCTCTTAACCATGCATGACCAGAGCTTGGATTTTTAAATGAGGTTAGAGACACTCTTATATATTAATTATATTTTTATCATTTCAGCTTTAAATAGAAAGACTCCTCGGTATATACAACCAATATGAGTGATAGAAAAGTGGTAGGTACAGAAATGGACTGTGAAATAAATTTCTAAATTAATAATATTATGAAATATGATCAACTGTACCGAGATCATTGAAAATTTCAATTTTCACTAATTCTGAATAATAACAAAACCACAATTCCTTCACAAATATTTTCACTGTTTATTCCAAAAGATTTTTTAAAAAAAAAATATCAAACTCTCCACATTAATATAGAATTATCATGGATGGCAGAAAGATGATAGATAAAAGAGGTGGTCGTGAAATATTTGCCAATTCAAAGATATTATAATAAATGTTCAACCATCATGAAATTTTTTAAATAAAATCTCCTCTTGTTGTGAAATATACTGCAGTCACAATTCATCACAATTTCAAATTCTGATAATATTTTTGATGAATTATAAATACAGTTCAGTTCTGATATTGATTTCAATTTCTGAATGAATAATTAATAAATAATTTTAAAAATGAAAACCAATTACAAGAGGAATTTAAGGTGATTTATTCAGAACAAGAGGGTAAAGATTGTACAAGGCAAAAAAATGTGTGGATCTATACATGGTGAAGATTAAAATCTAAGTACAGATGGGTGAAACAAATATAAGGCACTTCTGAAACCACTTTGTGTCTTTATTAACAAATTTTAATCAAAAAGCCCAAATAGACAGAATTAACAAATTTGCACATTTTTCAAAGCTGCAGACAAGAACAAGCAATTATTTGAAACAGTATCAGAGCAGCACAGTAAACACTACCACATCAGACTTGTCAAGATGACGGTCACATAAGATGATTCATGATCTAATGAATAAATATACCATTTATTTGAAATAATTTGAGAAATATGAAACTCTCAAGATTCAGTGAATCAGTCACACCAGAATGTAAATTTCATATTCAAGATATGTGTGTGATTCAATAAATCAGTAACTTCAAATGATTTTAAACAAACATATATTCAAATCAAATAATCATGGAAAAACAAAGAGATTTAAGACCGGATTTTCAAAGAATTTTTCACAAGAATTTCTGACAGGCACAAAGAATTTTTCAGAATATTTACATCAAGTTTGAGTAATAACTCATGATCCAAAAAATAATGGTTTATTTCAAAATCACTTGAACAACTGTAAGTCATGAGATACAATGAATCAATCACACATAATTAATGACTTCACATCTGAGAAGTGTGTGAGATTCAAAATATCAGAAATTTCAAATGATTTCAAACAAACAAAAAACTAAACCAGACGATAATGAATAACGATGAATTTCAAGATGTAAGCAATGATTCAAGTCATTTAAAAAAAAATTCAAGCCAATCTGAAGAAATTATCACAACTGAGAAGTAGCAGTGTGCTGTAATGAGTATAAATTTTCAAGCCTTTCTAAACTGAATTAGAATAAACTCAGAACAGCAGAGATGTGTGATATTTCAATTGTTTTTCAGATCTTCAAAAATTTAGAATTCTAATTAACAGTGTTCAAGATTTGACAAGAATACATCAACACTGTTATGAATTCAGAGAATCAGAAAACAAACTTCAAAACAATTGCAGATATTTACAATTTTAAATACAAGGTCCGGAAATGATTAAAATATCAGAATTATATTCAACTAAAGAAAATTTCCAGAAGATCATGATTACTGCAATTGGAAGTTAATGAAGCCCAAGAGGAAATAAAATTATGGTAGTGACAAATCAAAGAAAATAGGCAGAAGAGATAGAAGGAGGAAAATAATTAAAAAAAATTAAAAACAAAGGATATACAGAAGAATGAGTATAGAGATACACCTGAAATCCATGTAAGCAAATGAATCTCTAACTCAACAAGCTTGGCTAAGGAACTGTGAATAATCTGAAGATATGAAGCAGTTTGGATTCAATTTCTCTTTAGCAAAGCAGTTCCTCAGCCTCCTTCGGTACCTAGCAGTTTGTAGAATCGAGTGGTCTAACGAAGGTTGTAAAACCACTCACAGTTTTGTTCATGTCTTTTGGTACCCAAATCTGTTGGTATAACAATCCATTAGAATCAACTAGAGTACCCTTTGGAACCCAAATTCGTTTAGTTTTTCCAAAAATCATTTTGTTTCTTTTTGGGGTCCACAATTGTTCAACTGGATTGTTATCAAACCAATTCTTATCTCGTTTGTGATTCAAAAACTTTTTGGATTTTTCAAAATTCAAAATTTCAAATTGACTCTTCTTGAAGCAGTTTGAAGGATTTTTAAAATCACAAGAGTTCAAATTTTCAGAAACATTAATTTTCCCAAAGCCAAGACCACATTTATTTCCAATAGAAACTTGATTTTGTAACAGCATATTCAACGATTTTTCCCCATTAGAAAATTTATCCAAAGTTAATTCTAATCGTTGAATTTTGGATTTAAGATCGCTATTTTCTTTTATCAAATTTGAGCAATGATTTGTAGCGATCTTATGTTCAGCATTGGACTGTTTCAAAACCAAATTCTGATTTTCAAGTAACTTAATTTTGGCTTTGGATTCAGATATTTCAGATTCAAAACATTTTTGTTTTTTAGTTTCAAGTTTTTCAAAGTTCTTGAATTTTTTAATCTCGTTTTCCAGCTCATTCAAAATCGAATCACTTTTTAACAAATTTTCTTTTTAAGCAATTTCTAATTTGGAATTTATATCAGTCTTGAAATTTTCAAATTCCTTTTGCAGAAGGTTATTCAAACTTGGTAACTCAGTCTTGTTCTCATTTAAAATCAGAATTTCATTTTCAAACTTTTGAATATTTTTATTGAGATGAACAAGACTAGTTTCCAATTTCAAACAATTTTTGCAAACTGAATTTGAAGGGTTTTTAAAAAATTCAAGTTGTGATTCCAAATTATCAATTTTGCTGGTCAACTCTGAATTCTTATATTTCAGAGACTTATTTTTCAGTTGGAGTTTATCAACAGATTTCGTTAAATCAAGACACATGTAAACTAGATCTTCATATGAGAAATTTTTTATTTCATTGTCTGTTGATTCTCCATCAGCTGATCCATTTGAATTATCATCTGTAAGACCTATTAAGCATAAATTTGAATCTGAGTTGTCATCTTGGGGTTTTGAGCTGTTGTGAGGTTTTCCATACAGCTTGTTGAGAGTTCTCCAGACTTCCTGTGCAGATAAACAATGACATATAAGATTAAACTGTTCAGTACTAAGATAATCAAATATAATTTTCATAGCACGAGCATTGAAAGCTACATCTACACTGTTAAACCCATTGATAACAACATCCCAACATTTAATATTAACAGATTTTAAATAAAATTCCATGTTGGATTTCTAGTTTGAAAAATCTGTTCCAGTGAAAATAGTTGGAGATGAACTGGACTGACTCTCACTAGACTGATGACTAGGATTACCCATGACTCTAGAGTTAAAAGAAAATACCTGCTCTGATACAAAATGTAGTCTCCTTCTCGAGGATTTTAATCACACCCCGGTGGCCTACAATGGCACCTCAGAGACTGATTTCACGTCCTGCCTCTCGACATGGACAACCACCCACGGACATGTAGGGATAAGAGTCACTACTTCGCCACTAGATCATAGAGCGAGAACTCCCTATCATGTTGTAACCTTATACCAGCTCTGATACCACTTGTAGGATCTAGATTAACCCTAGAGGGGGGGTGAATAAGGTTTATGACAGTTTTTCACTGAATTAAAAATATAACAAGATAATAAATAATAATCAGAACACAGAATATAGCAGAAACAGAAATACAGAAAATAAATCACACACAGATATACCCAGCTTCCGCAAAACCCTGCCTACTGCTGCATTTCTAAGGTTTCTACTAGGTGATAGAACAGATCCCGCATACAAGACCATGTACACTCGCGACTCTCGCTCCTATTCTAACCCTACGCTCAAAACCATAGACTGATAGATATCCCCTCGATCAGATTTTCCCGTATTACAAACCCGTAACACGTAACCCAGATTTTACAAACTCTGAAACTGACAGTCAACACCCTGACTGATTCACTCTAGTTTATACAGACACTAGAAAACTGTTTTGACGGTTTTACAACTCAAAATGAAAAACAATAAAATGAAAACAACTAAAAGAAAACCCTAGACAATAAAGCAAAGGGAGATTAGAGAATAAAAGGTTATCCCCTTTGTTAAAAACATGTGTTGGCCTGGTCAAGAGAAAATAGGCCGGCCCATTCACTAATCATTTGCCTGATCTCCCTCTTTGCTCTGGGAATTAAAAATGGTGGCGTCGGCTATGGAAATTCCCTAGGGTTTCCTCTTTAATCCCCAAATCGAGTTGCTTGATTAATCAAATCTGTCTCTCTGATGTTCAAGTCTTTATGGCTTTCTGTTGCTCCGATTTGGGATGAGTTCTCGATCGAAAATCCTCTGGAAAATATGTGAGTAAATTTGAATTTTATTCTCTGCTCTTTTGATAATTGATGCTTGGGTTTTTCGATCTTCTGTATGTTCTCTCTCTGCCCATGATGAATCTGCGTGTGTAGTATATATAGGGTAAACGAAAACCCTAAAAATAACTCTGATTTTGTGAGATGACTTGTCTGGTTGATTGCGGTTTTTTCCCTTTTGGATTTTTTAATTCTCGGCTTTGCATGATTAAAATTGTCCACGATTTGAATTTGAGTGAGAAGCAAAACTGGAAACAGAAAATGAATTTATGGTCTTTGAATGTACTTTGGAAATTTCCGAATTTTTGTACCTTTCCCAAATTGGCCGATAAGCTTCTGGATTTTCATTTGTAAAAAAAAACATTCCAGGATAAATGTTGCTTGCCAAAAATATCTTGAATGACTTTCTGGAAATAAATAAGAAATTATTTTTCCGGTTTTTGAAAATGATATTACCATTTCTGGAAAACAGTTGCCCCTTATAAAAACTTATTGAGTGATTATTGCAAAATTGGAAAGGTTTTATTTGCTGATTTCCTTGATTGAAGAACTTGCCAAAAATAACACATCCATATCAGTTTATCCCAAAAACAGAATGCCAGAAATAATTTGTTGATGCCGTGAACTTTTGAAAAGCATTTCAATTCTGTTTGAAAACATAAGCCAAGAAATGAAATTGACTTGCCACTTCTGGACATATTTAAACACTTGAATTGTTGAAAGTGTGTGCTTCTCCCATGTCCTTTGTATTGTGTATTATTGACAAGCACTTGTTCACATTACATTTTGCACCTTCCATGTACTCAAGAGCTTTTTGATGTGCCACACTCTTGTAAGACCATATTTGCACAGTCCAAATATGTTTTACATGTCAAATTTAAATCTGGAACTGATTTGAGAGTTTGAAATGCTGTTACATTATGAAGTCTTGCCATATATGACCTTTGCATGTTTTGCTAGTCACATACTTGCTGTGTTCATTTGTAAAAATGATTCTGCACTGGAGTCCCTGTCTTGTGACTGTTGAGCTGCACACTTTGGCTCGAACTGTTTGCATGCTTGAATTTGTTAACTTGCTCCATGCTGTCACTGTTCACTTCATTTTGCACCATTGAACTTTGCTGAATCACCATCTGCTTGACCATGTTGATTATGACATTTGCTCACCATTCTTGAGCTCTCTTACACTTGTACATTTGCTGGGCATGTATCATCCACTGAATTGTTTCACCATATTTATGCTTGTACACATACCTGAACTCTCTCATACTTGTACATTTGCTTGCACACATACCTGAACTGCATGTGTACCATGACAAAGAGCACTTGAAATATGGCATCTCATGTCCCTCTTTGACCTGAAATACTTGTCTTGACTGGTTGAACTACTTGTACCTTTTTTAACATTGACTTTGTTGGTCATGCTGTTGCACCATGAATCATTTGCACTATACATGAATATGAACTGCCAATAATTGTTGGCCTGTGTTGTAATGAACATGCACTTGTACTTGATGCTTGTGCTGGTCCTTTGTATATGAGCATCCATGCTCCACCATAATTATGATGCTTTATTCTTGACCATTCTGGTTTGACTTTGTTGACTTGAACACTTGAGAGTCTTGTTTGTCCATGCTTCATTGTCTCTTGCTTGTGCACTGAGTCGAGCAGGTCCATGTGGCTACTCCTCAGTTGCCCACTGGATTGGCGAAGCAGTGCACATGTGTATATATATACACATGTGTATATGCAACCATCCAGCATTATTTTCCCTGTCCCTGCACTATATATAAACTGTCTGCCTTGTGGTATTTACAGTGTATCACTGTGAATATCACAAGCTGTCTAGACACAGTCGGATAAATCAGATCAAGTCAGAAAAATGATGAGAAACACACCAGAAATCTGAGGCAAATAAAATTTTAAAAATAAAATTTATATTTGCATGTATACAGATTTATTTCTATTGCAGTGTATTGTGTGTGTGTTTCATGTGACAGGTAAGCATGAAGATGGTTGGACTGGCTGTGACGTGAAGACAAAAGATTGAAGACTGAAGACAAGAAGACAGTGTGTAGTGTCAAATATGAGTCTGAAACTGTATATGAGTCAATGTGTATATATAAAAAGTAACTGTGTATCTGTTGTGTATATATAGCTGAGTGACAATGAATGAACTGTACTGAGGAGCTGTGAGAGAATTGTACTGATACATGTAATAAACAAATTTGATTAAAATAAAATATCATTTTATTGTCGTCAAACAAAATTTGTTTATCGTATACTGTGTGTTTACAAGTACAAATTCTGTGAAGTGATTAAATAGTGGAGTTGTAAATAATTGTACTGTTCGAGTGTTTGAAATATAATATTTATATTTAAATAAAATACTGTAAGAAAATATGAATATCTGTACAGTCGTATTCTATTTAAATATAATTATAATATTTCTGTATGTGATGTAGAATAACAGTACGATTTCAAACACATTAATAATAATATTTATTTTTTTGTTATCATCAAACAAAAATCATATAATTGTGTATACAACACCGTTATACACAACATTAAGCGCAAAAACTATGGCATCTAACTCTAAGTCGTGGGTAGGGTAGTTCTTCTCTTAGGCCTTTAACTACCTTCCACCATAGCATATCACCCTTCCCTCTTGCATCAAAACTGCGCCAAGCCCTATCCCGCAAGCATCGGTAAACACTGTGAATAGTTTACTCCCATCAGGTAAAACTAAAACTAGAGCTTTTGTCAATGCCCTCCTCAAATGTTGGAAAGCATCATCATAGTCAACATCCCAAGAAAAGGTCAAATTCATTTTCGTCAACCGTGTAAGTGGGGATGATATCTTTGCAAAGTCTTTGATGGACTTTCTATAATAGCCCGCCAAACCAAGAAAACTTCTTACTTCTGTTGCATTCTTAGGAATCTTCCAATCTTGGATTGCTACCACCTTCGCGGGATCCACAGTTATCCCTTCCTTGGAGACCACGTGCCCTAAGAACCTCACTTCCTTTCTCCAAAAATGACATTTGTAGAACTTAGCTTTGAGTTGATGTGCTCGAAGGGTCTCTAAGACTTCCCTAAGATGTAGGGCATGCTCTTCCCCGTTTATAGAGAATATCAAGATATCATCCACAAAGACCACCACGAACTTGTTTAGAAACTCCCTAAACACCCTACTCATCGAGTCGACGAAATATGCGATACATTCGTCAAACCAAAAGGCATGACGAGCCATTCAAAGAAACCGTCAGGAGTTCTAAAAGCATTCTTATCTAAACTATCCTCAGCTACCCTCAACTGATGAAATCCTGGAGCTAAGTCCAACTACGATAAAACTGAAGCACCAATCAACTGATCGAACAAATCATCTATCCTCGGCAATGGGTGTCTATTCTTCTTCGTGAGCTTATTCAGCTCCCTATAGTCCATACACAATCTAAGCAAACTATCAGCCTTCGTAGCAAAAAACAACAGGAGCACCCCACTCCGAGATACTTCTTCTTATGAACCCTTTCTCAAGCAACTCTTTCACTTGTTTACTTAGCTCCCTCCTTTCTCATGGAGCCATGTGGCGCACCGGCAATGCAACTGGCTTTGCATTGTCCACCAAGTATATACGGAAATCTATCTTGCGTTTTGGAGGTAAGCCCCTAACCTCCTCAAAGATATCTGCATACTCACGGACTACTCGAGTAGATTGCAAATCATCAATAGATGTGTCAAGAGATTCTAGGTAGCTAAGCATAATAGAACCCTTAGGATCACAAGAAATATCGAGAGTATTACCCAAACTAGTCAAAAATCTAACTACCCTCTTTTCACAGTCGAGAATGGCACCATACCTGGTTAGCTAATCCATTCCTAGAATCAACCCATAGCCTGTGAAGCCATGCACATAAGCATTGCATTCGAACTCAATGCCATACACATATATTCTCAAATACCGACATAACATAGAAAGATGAGCCGCGGCCCTAATAGGATTTGAGACTACAATGGGATCCATAACTAAACTAGTATTTAGGTGCAGTGTTTCAACTAATGAAGCAGATATAAATGAATGTGAAGCGCCAGAATCAAACAAAGTTCGAACAGGATGATCGAAAAGGAAAATCAAACTTTCAACATAAATGTTTCTACCTCTCTCCTGTCCTGGTGCCATGAGGCATGAACCTGCCCTTCGGAAGTAGATCATGTCCTTTGTCCTTACTCTTGTCCTTGCCTCCTTGGGCAGTCTTTAATCATATGTCCTGCCTCACCACATGGCAGCAACACGTCTTCTTCTTCTTCCTACAGTCCTTGCTTAAGTGGCCAAGTGTTCCACAATTAAAACACTTTTCTTCCCTTGGCCCTTGTTATCCTTACCGCCTTTCTTTCGTTGTTGTTATGCTTTCTTTGGATCCACTTTCTTATCCTATGCCTTAACTACAATAGCACCTTTCTCCTGTTCATGCATCAGCGCCATGTCAACAAGTTTCTCGAAAGTAGCCCCCATAGGAATGTGGGACATAGCCAACCTGTGTAATGGTTCATTCAGACACTTGGCAAATCTCAAAGCCTTCTTATGTGGTGTATTAACTAATTCCATACCAAATCTTGCTAATTGGATAAACTTGTTGAGGTACTCCTTCACAGACAAACTCCCTTGTTTCAAAGCCAAGAACCTCTCCATGTATAAACTCTCCTTTGCTTGTGAAAGAAATTTCAACTCGAACCTTTGTCTAAATTCCAACCACGTTTCCACTGGACGTCCTCCATTAGTTACTTCCCACCAAAAGGAAGCTTCATCCTTCATCAACCAAGCAACTAGCTAAACCTTCCTTCCCTCGTTATCTCAAAGATAACAAACAAGTCCTCCACTTCCTTGAGCCAATTCCGAGCCTCAACAAACGTCTCAGTCCCATAAAACGAATTTTCGCCCATCGCACGGAAGTCTTTGCATATCTTGGAAAAAGCGTCTACACGGGGAGGAGGAGGAGGAGGAGAGGTTGCAGCTGGGGGAGAAGCAACGTCCGCTGGGCCTGCGGCAGTAGCCCTAGTCTCCAAATACCTTCGAACAATCCCGGTATTTATACGCCCTCTGGAAGATTAAGATCCCCAGACATGCTGGAACGAAATAAAAAGAGATTCAAAATAGAGAATCGAGAGATAGATATATGGCTTTTGGGGACTATGTTTTTCATAATAAACTTTTCTCTTGAAAATACCTTCTGTAAAACATGTCTTTGAAAATACTTCTTTCTAAAAATGCTTTTGAAAACGGTTTTTCAAAATCTTTTATCTATCCTGGTAACCGTCAGCTCTAATACCAAGTGTAACATCCCACGTCCATTAATGCACTCACTAAGGGAATGCATTAGCTTTCATGGAGTATTATAAGAGTATAGAACAGAATATCACAAGACAGATATATAAAATGATACTTAAGAAAATCCAAAATTCATTCATTGCAGTGGAAAAGCAAAACATGTTTGGTTACAAAATCAAAGCCACATACTAGAGTCAAGTACACAAATATCCATCTTGTACAAAATCATTACCAGAGTACATAAAAGTAAAATCATAATCCCACTCCAAATAGCCATAATGAGAAAGAGATAAAGTTGAGCATTACTTTCAACACTTCCAAGCACTTCAAGAAGAAAGAGATCCAAGTCAAGCTTCACTAATCCCACCCTGAGAACCTGGGGGGGAAGAAAGAAAAGAGGCGAAACAAAAAAAGGGTCAGACATACGTCTGGCGAGTCAAGTGAATTTAACAATATAATTAGTAAAGTAACAGGATAAGAACATAAACTGGATATAAGAGATGATTGTAACATAAGCAGACATGACAAGTCAAACAAGATGAATAAGATATAATGTTGATTGCGCTTCTAATCACTATAAGATAGTTCCTACACCGCACCAATACTAGTTCCATATCGAAAGTTGATCCCTCTTACTAAACATAATAATAATAATAATAATAATAATAATAATAATAATAATAATAATAATGGTAGTTTCGTATATTCCTAGCTGCTGTCATAGGTGCCGCCTACTCCTATCTCCACTAGTCGTACCCACTACCCTCCTCATTTAAATGTCTCCCTAACTCGTAGATACCCGTGCTTGTCCCATGGTAGGGTGTATCACTCCCTAAAGTGGCAACTCGATACTACTAAAAGGCATGGCTTATACCTACACGATGCAACAATGTCTTACCTACCAGCTCGGACCCACGCACGCACATGACTCCGTTGGACTTGCACTGCCATCGCTAACTCTTTATTGACCTCTTACAATCAAACCCAGTAAGCGTGTCCTGTCCTCGACCTAGTTCGAGCTCACATAGATACAAAATGGGTTACTGGTTGAAAAGGGTCCCAACACTTGACACAAGCTCCCCTCCTTAGCTTGGTCCCCACTAGGAATTCCCACTTAACCCCTTCTTTTATTCCCATGTTTTCTTACATGTCTCATCTTGGTTAAGTGCCTTGATTATATTTCACATGTTACCCATGTCACCCACTAAACCCTTTATCATCCCCATGTCTAATCACATGTCTTATCTTGGTTAAGTGTTTATTAATTCATTATAATCGTAATCTTGCAAGACCTCCCATATTAGATTGCCATTTTGCGGTTGCTAGATACGCCAGGCAGTTTTATACCGCAATCTGAATCTAACCTCGTGTCTTTGCATTATTACGTCTCTAATTTCTGCCTTTGACCTCTCATATTAGATTACTAAATTGCGGTTGCTGGATGTGCCGGGCGGTTTCGGGCAGTCTTACACCGCAATTCGTATCTAACCTTGTGTCTTAGGCGTTCATTATCACTTTCTTGATTCAAGTCCCAATTTTAAATCTTGGATTAAAATATATTCCACTTACCCATAATTTCCAATCTAAATTATGTTTATAATTTTAATCTGAATTGGGCCTATAATCTTATGTATACATGTTATGCCAAATTACGCCCATATTACTTTGCATTCATTGTTATCAACAATTTATGCCAAACCTCATGTACACAAATTATATCCAATTATTCCCAATCCATCTTACGCCAAATCTCATGTATATAATTTATACACAATTATGCCCAAATTGATTCATGCCAATAATCTCATTTTATTACAAATTTCCCCAAACTTTTCCCAATTGTCCAAACATTATTCGTACGCAAATCTCAACACAATATGTTAGGCTTGAAGTTTGCCTAATCTCATAATAAAAAGGAAAAGAAGAGGAGAAGAGAATCAACATCAAAATTGGTGTAAACATAAGAGCAGGCATATGAAACATAAACAGGCATATAACGATAAACTGGATCAGAAAGGCATATGGCAGATTTATGGATATGGATCTAAAAGATAATCATTTACAACTTGATAAGATTCATCTCGGTCATAGGCATATACATTAGATCCAATTTACAATCCTATCACAATTAATTTAAATTATATGTGAAAGTGACATAGACTCACATCGATTGGATTCTTAGAAAATTAGGCATTGTTGTAGAAATTTGGATCTTGAATAATCTCTATAGATTGTTGTAGATCTGATCTTCTAATTTGATTGTTGAAGAAGAACTATCTCTAAATCTCTACTTTGATTTTGGTTGGAGAAGAAAGGCTAAGTTAAATTAGACTAGAGCAGCATGGAGGCGCCATGGATGAATAAGAATGAGATTAGGGTTAAGTTTAGGGGTATTTTATAGATGCTCTAGGTGAATTAGGACTCTTAGATTAGATTAGGATCAATCTGAACCATCCAGACCAGAAAAACACGTCATCCAACTAATCCTAGAAGGGCACATCATCCCTAGACCACTTAAAACACGTCTGCCATATCTGGTCAGATGGGGGTCGACACCCCTGTCGACACCCCTATAGGGCGTCGACTCCCCTAGGGGGTTCGACACCCTAGAGCGGGAGATTTCCCACTCACCCAGATTTAGCTGATTTTGATTTTTGAACTGATTTTGATTTTTAATTATTATTTTAATTTAAATTCTGCTTTAAGCTGAAATCTTCTATGCTTCATAACTTCCTCATATGATATCCGATTAATGCAAACTCGGACTCTATTCCAAGCAGAATTCTGAGACGAACGCGATGGCACAACCCGTTTCCCTCAATTCTTCTTATAAAAATTAAGTATTCTCTAATTATCTCTTATGTCATGTTTTAAAATTATGGGGTGTTACATAACATTTATTTAGAACGTGGAAGTCAGATCCAATTAGATCTCGATTTGACACCCTCTGCGTTGTCAAGGTTCATTTCTTTCTTAAAGTCATTTTCTTAGTTGTCTTATGTCAATGTTATTGTTCTAATCTAATCAATTGAAATGTAAGATGTTGTTAATCTAGTTATTAATGAAATGCTTGTACAATTTGTTGTAGGCAGTGATACCAAATCAAAACCAAAAGGTTCTAACTTAGAGGACTAACTTGCAAGTAATACCGATGAGGGCACGAGAAATTTCGTGATTTCCGTTACGTTTCAAAAAGTTAAGGAAAAAAAGATTAGAAGGCTATATGTGAAGTTAAGACATTTAGACCTTCCGGTCACTTCGAATTATTTCTTGACTACTTTATCTGCCTATGTTCAGTGTTAACTATGTTATTTTTATGTTCTCTAATACTCTAACAATGCATCATTTTTTTCCTTTTTGCAGATGTGGATTTCCAAAAAAAGGAATATGATAAATTAGAGTGCAAAGAAAATGTTTATGGGCAAATTTGGTTACCTTTATCTATTATTTTATTGTATTTTCAACCTTATACTTGTATAACTTAGATTTGTTGTAGTATATTTGTACTTTTTTGTTCCCTCGAAGATATTGTTTATTTTTGTTCTATAGTATTTGTTTATGATAAATTTTCTTATAGAAATTTATTTCATTTCTTTTAGCTTTTAATCTAGAGAATGATTGATTATATTTATGTTACTAGTGATATTGTAACAACCCGTAAAATGCGAGCCAGTTTGAAATTTTTATTTTGGCAATTTTGGCGAATTTTGATTATTTAAAATGAAATATTTTAAATAATATCGACGAGAAATTTATTTTGAATAGAATTTGAACGTATATATTATACGCGTCGTCGTTAGAATATAAATATTTATATATAATTATAAATAGAATTGAAAATGGCGCGGTAGTTCGATAATTCGATTTCAAACTTCAATTGAATGTACCGGGTGCGAAACAATCCGGATTTTAGTGAAATCAAAAATAATAGGATCTAATTGATGATATCTTTCCAACGAATCCGATCAATCGGGTTTCATAGCGGGAATCAAAAGATATGTCCAGTTCAAAATTCTGAATAGTCGCTATGGAATTCAGGCCCTTAAAAATGGACATTTTGCAAACGACCTCGGATTTCGACGAAACCAGTTTTGTTGGGTCCGTGATGTAAAGTTATTGCTAGGTTTCAAATTTCATAATTTTTCGAATCAACATGTGAGCGTGGCAAAGGAAAACGCGTTTGACCAGTTTCAGTTGATTTTAATCGACTGGAAAATGGCCATTTTTCCAACGGTCTCAGAATTCAACGAAACTAGTTTTGTTAGGACCGTATCGTCAATACGAAGCTAGAAAATATTTTTCTAGAATTTTTCTAGTTAGTATGTGGCCCCGGTAATTTGAAATGTACGTTTAAAATTCAATGTAGCGGTTTAAATGTAAATTCAACGGAAACTGATTGTAACGATCGAATCTACCTACGATACATATCCCATTGTGTTCGGAATGGGGGTAAAACGCTATGGACGACAGGCGGTGGACCTCGTTTAGAGGTCGTGTGTAAAAGTCAACTTTTTAGAAAATAAAGTAATTAAAAAAATAAAAAATAAAACTTTCTTTTCCTTATGCTCTGCCCCCCCCCCCCCCCCGATTAATTTCATTCTTCAGGAAAAAAAAAAGAAAAGGGGCGACGGGAGGAAAACCGTCGATCGTCGACGCCTCCAGCGTCGGAGGTGCTGCCGTCGCTGCCTCCCTCACTCGCTCCCTCGCCTCCAGCCCCCCCTTCGTCCTCCTTTGTTCAAACTGAACCCTAGCCCAAAAAAAAAAATTGAGCCGCCGATCAACCAAGGGCTCTCATCGCGAGCCTGAGGCGCCGCCGCCGCCACCTTCTCCCCTAGCGCACTTCCTCCTCCGCACCCCCTTGCTCCTCCCTCCTCCTCCCTCATCTGAAACGCACCACCAACCCCCTTCCCTCCTCCGATTAGCGGTAAGTCCCTTTCCCTTTCTGATTTTGTTTCATTTTAAGTTATATAATCAGTTTTTATTTTATAAAAATCAGTTTTTGTTTATACGAAAAGGTGAAATTTTTATGAAGGAAAAGATTTAAACTTTATAAAAGAAAAGATGTGATCTTTAAAATATAATTTTTATATGTTGAACTTCGCAAGAAAAATATAATTTTTATATGTTGAACTTCGCAAGAAAAATATAATTTTTATATTGAACTTCGAGTTAAAAATGGGATTTTTATATATTGAGCATAGAAACAAAAATGGCAAAGTTAAAGATTTGATTTTTAGTTAGAAGAAAGGAAGTGATTTTTATGTAGACAACATAAAATAAAAACGAGATTTTTATTTATGTAGGGATATAAAGGTATAATCTTTATATAGAAAATAGCGATATAAAGATTCGATTTTTACTATATGAATATCAAGGTAAAGATAGAATTTTTATCTATATAGTAGCAATAGAAAATTGTGATTTTTATCTGCATAGTGTAGAAATAAAAATATAATTTCTATATAGAAATTAGCGTTATAAAAATATAATTTTTATATATTAAGGAGTGGAGTAAAATTTCGATTTTTATATATTGAATAACGAAGTCAAAATTTGATTTTTAAATTGAAAGTGAACAAATAAAAATGTGATTTTTATTTAAAGACATCAAAATATAAAAATGTGTGATTTTTATATATGTAGTGAAAGCGGTCAACGAAGATGCGATAGCGATGAAGATTTCTATCAATGAAGTGCCGTGGAGCTAGGATAGCTATCTGTGAGAATTTCTCACCTTTCAATTTTATTTCTGGTTATATATATACTAGGATGCAGACGGTGCTTAGTAGCACCCGACACAATCGTCCACAGACCATGGACTTGTTTGTTTGGTTGCATAGATTAGTTTGATGATTTGATTTGAATTTGGTTGTTTGGTGAATAGATTTGATTGATGTGTGAATGGCGTGGGCCTTCACTAGACCGGGGATAAGGCAAGGCCTCGTCCCGTTTCTAGTATCGTGCCGTTATGCCGCCGAAATTTTCTAAATTAAGTTAGAAAAATAAAAATATCATTTTATTGAATAAATGAATTGAATAGAAATTCATAGGTTGAAATAAAATGTTTTATCGTTAAAAATATAATTTTTAACGTGAATGTGAATAAATAAAATATTCATTTACAAACCGGATGGTTTGTTTATGTACACCTATTTGAATGACATTGATTGGGACGATAACTTTTACACATCGCCCAACTGCACAAATAAAATCTGTGTTTGATTGTTTGAAACCCCACACGGGTATTGGGATGAAATTTGAAGTTCACTCATCCTGATTGATTAAATATGTCGATCGATTGATTGACAGGCTATTATAAGCGTTAGATATCTATATTTGATGCTTATACAGCGTAGTGCACTTTGGTTGATGGTTGATTATTTTTCAATGCTATTATATACATGTGTTGTATGAAAATCCATATAATTAACATTATATGGTAATTGATTGGGCCTCATTCCAATTTGAAAAATAAAGAATATTATAAAATAAAAGTTCATGTGTTGACAGTACTCATTCATTGAGATTGGTCATGTGTTGAACGAAATATTTTGATAATAAAATTTACATCTTTATCGATATAAAATAAAAGTTCATGTGTTGACAGTACTCATCCATTGAGATTGGTCATGTGTTGAACGAAATATTTTAGTAATAAAATTTGCACCTTTATCGATATAAAATAAAAGTTCATGTGTTGACAGTACTCATCCATTGAGAATGGTCATGTGTTGAACGAAATGTTTTAGTAATAAAATTTACATCTTTATCGATATAAAATAAAAGTTCATGTGTTGACAGTTTCATCCATTGAGATTGGTCATGTGTTGAACGAAATATTTTGATAATAACAACTATTTTGAAAAAGAAATATTTGAAATAGGATATTTGAAAATAGAAATTTATGAAGCCGTGTTGATTAGATTGACGCCATTTTGACGTGAACGATATTTATATCGATTGAAAACGATTTCGAAATGAAATGAATTGAAAACGATTTCGAAATGAATTGAAAACGATTTCGAAATGAATTGAATTGAAAACGATTTCGAAATGAATTGAATTGAAAACGATTTCGAAATGAATTGAATTGAAAACGATTTCGAAATGAAATGAATTGAAAACGATTTCGAAATGAATTGAATTGAAAACGATTTCGAAATGAATTGAATTGAAAATGAATTCAAATTGAATTGAAATTTGAATTGAATAGAAATGAATTTTAAAACGAATTTATAAAGAAGAATTCAATTTTGATTTGAATTGAAAAGAAAGTTGAAATTGCTTTTGAAACGATTTTAAAACTATTTATATAATTCGTTTTAAATAGAAATCGACGAAGTATATATTATATATATTATATATATAATATAATGGCCTGAATAGAACGCGCCGCGCCGCGGCAGTTCGTAAATTTCGACCATTTATTTCAAACGGACATTACGGGAGATCCGACCGTCGGATTCTCCTGAAACCGGAACCGTTGGGTTCGTATCGAAAAGAGCTTTCTAACGAATGTTAGAAATTTGAAATCTAACGTTTGGATTTGGAATTATGTCCAAATCAAATTTGAAAAAGGTCGCTGTAAGTGCAGTTCGATGGCCATTGATGGAAATCGACTGTACGGGCCTTGATAAAATTATTAAAAATAGTAATAATTTGTGTAAAATCATAAGAAATGATTTGTGAAGATTTGGGATGAAAAACTCCATATTTGAAAAGATAAAAATAGATTTTTATCGAATTGAACTAGTTTTGAACTAGAATTATAATTCTATTTATTTTTAAATAAATAAATTGAATTTGAAAAGGGTTTTAAAAATAACCAAAATTTCCAATGATTGCATTGGAGTGGATTTGAATCGAAATTGTCTTCGGAATATTTCGATGTTGGAATTCGTGATTATACGGATATTGTTATGGAAATTTGAAAGATATATATTTATATCGTTATTTCCAATACGACATTTTTTAATCGTAGAATTTGATATTGAATATAAGCCGGGATATTTTCTATTCAGAGCCTTGTATTTAATATCAAATGTGATTTGGGTTTGTCGTGAGTGGTGTCTTCACTAACACTGTTCTTGAACCCAGTTGAGAAAAGATTAAATCTTTTTATTTAGATTTAATGAAGTGTACCAATTAAATAATATTTAATTGGAATTGAATCGATATTGATTTTTGGGTTTATCGTGGACAGTGTTTTAAATAGCACTCGTTCTTTAACCCGATCATTGATGAAATGTGATTTTGGGTTGTCGTGAACGGTATCTTCAATAATACAGTTCTTAGACCTAAAGGAGTTAAGAAAATCAGAAACTAACTGGAGATTGGTTAAGTTGAATAGTTTCCGAGGTATTGATCTGATGTTGGTTTCGGCCTTCGGGATTCATACTTAGGGAATTGCTCACTTGCTAATTTACAATTAGGGACTGATTGAAATGTGATGTGATTTTGGGTTTATCGTGAACCGTGTTTTAAATGACACTGATTCTTTAACCCAGTCACAGATTAAAACTAAGTGGAGTTTTAATGAATCTTTAATTAGATTGAAATAATCGAGAATGGAGTATCACCAGTTTTACTCCAGGCGATAGTTAAATCTTTAATTAGATTTGAACGTGAAATGGTAATTGAATTTACCGATAACACTGTGGTGTTAGATATGAAGTATTACCAGTTTTACCTCATGGGATAAATAGGTTGGGATTGGGAAATTAAAACAAATGATTACTTCGGTAAGTTTCGTTAATCCCGACTAGTTTGAATTGATATTCAAAAATAGAATAAAGAATAAATTCAAGGAATTTATCTTTGATAAAATTAATGGGAACCTTTCCCTATAAATGTGAAATTTAGAAACTAAATGTCGGTTAGCTAAGCAGAATGGTTTTCTGGATATTGATCTGATGTTGGTTTCGGCCTTCGGGGTTAATATTTGGGGAATTATTCTCTTGATTAATTTACGGTTAGTGACTAATGAATTGGAATGAGGCGTATGTTGTGTTTGTGTAACACTTATTCAAAATATACGCGAGTTATTCGGAAAGACCGGGTTTATCCCATTCTGAATAACTGATACGACGATAAGTCGAAGATGAAGACGATGGTCGAAGACCTGAGGTCTTCACGTCGTTTGGGTAATTACTGATGATCTTGATTGGGCTGTACACCCAAGAAGATGGAAACAGTTAGTGATCGTCCAGACGTACTTGGAGATCGATGGATATGCGGGGTACTAGGTGTCTCCGGTTTCGTTCAGACCCAGAACGGACTTGTAAATGGACTGTGTGTATGACATTGGATTTTAGTCCGTGTGATTGATCTCTATTAAATATATATCTGTTTGGCGGCGGAGAATTTATTCTCTTGCTTAACGCCCTTCTCTGAGACGTACGAGCTCAGGGGTTATATATTGATGGATATCAAACGCATGGAGTGAATTGCCTGTGTGGCATGCCTAAGTGGCAATTGATCAAGGCTTATGTTGAAAAGCAAAGTCTTGTGGTGATGATCGAAGCACGGCCTTTGTGGCGTAGCTTTGTGTAACGTTTACTTCGCGTGTTTCACACCCGATATGAACCAAAAACGGGAGACGGACCTCAGGGAGGACTTGCGTTTCTTTCTAGTTAGAAGTGGCGTCAGTGGTTTTACACGCCCTGACGAGTTTGACTTATGTGGTTGTTGCTGTTGCGAGGCGCCTCGGTTATATCGGTTTCGGCCGATGCTTCTGGTCGGCTGACGGACCAGACTTACACCCCATAGGGTGGGGAAACGTAGTGTTCAGGCATAATAATCCACATCGGTGGACCGGCCCTGTCGCTCCAAGGCTTGCCTGCGCGCTTGCCTGTGGCTCGGGCTAGAGAGTCACGAATCGGTTGAGGACTATCTTTTACCTCGGTTCATAGATGGAAATCCAACTTCCAAATACGTGACATTTGCGGTTTTAATTGTAGAACTAGTATGGCGACATGATATATGGTACCCATGCCGCCTATGATTGATACTTATGATTTGAAGTTGTTTTATACACTATGCACTTATAACAGTATCAAATGATTTGTTTTAAACGTATCAAGCATTCTTTGGCTGTTATAAGGGAAAACCCTATCCCCCGGCTTGCGTTGCATTGTGTGATAGGACCTGGGTCTTATAACAGCTTCATTTTTCTCTACTTAGCATTGCGCTGCTGGTTTTATGCACTGGTACTCTTGGGAGGAAACCCGTTCCGTGTTATACGGCGTGGTCCCTTGATTTACCTAACTTTAAAACAAAGATTTATAACTGTTTTAGTTCTCACACCAGTCCCATGACTGACCTGGAGTTTATTGTTTTAACCTAAACTCTGGGTGCCCCTATTTTGACACGGGCAGCTAGTAGTTTTGGTTTTGCAGATTTATATTCACAGGATCCTGGTTTACAGCTGGAACGATATCCGGAAAGCTTTGTATCCGTATATCTACTTCTAGTTGTGTATTGTATTATTTTCCGCTGCTATGTATTTAAATGTAATTTAAATCTCTGATATTTCTGTGTAATATTCTTTTATACTCTGTATATTCTTGTAATCTGATGCATTGTTGTAATATACAATGAAATGTTCTTTGATATGTGTTCTGTTGTGGTTTGTTCTCGAACTATCCGACACTTTCCTTTACGGGGAAGTTGCGGGTCTTCACACGTGGTATCAGAGCTTTGGTTTACAAAGCTCAGAGAACAAGACACATTAGAACCATATGAAAGAATTCATCAGATATTGGATTAGTAATATCCAATTAGAAGACTCGTTAGAGATAGGATCAGTAGTATCCTAGAACGGGTGTGAAGAGTATATTTTTAAAAGTGAAAACAATTTTTGTTTTGAAAATCTAAATCAACTATTCGTATTTGATTATTTATTTCATATTGATTAGGACAGTCCAGTATATAAAGATTTTGCATATACGCCTTGCAAACGTGTATTTGAAGTTTTAATATACTGGATAGATATAGAATTATACTCTAGTCGCCCGAGGGTGATTCTGATGATTGATATATCATCATCAGAATTTATATTCGAGTGACGAACGTGTGATATCTATATATTTCCTATTGGCTGGTGTGAGAACCAAAACTTATATATAGCTAGAAAACATTGTAGTGAATTGGCATCAAAAATCTGATTTTTGTATATGTATCAAAATTATGAATTTGAGACTCTAATTCTCTAATTGATTGATGTTTGTGTTGTTTGTTTATTTGGTTGATAATTGTGAACCATTTAGCCTAGTTGAACCAAATATTGAATTATATTGAAAATTGGTTGCATTTGCTTGCATATACATGTATATCATTGAACAGGTCATAGCAAGGAGGCTAGAGCCAGAGAATAAAATTTGTTTGCCCGACAAATAGGTACATGTTTACTACATAATTTACTGTTTTGTTTAGGTGATGATGATTTTATGAGCCTATTGGCTAGCCGCTTGGCTTTTTCTTTTTCTTTTTGAGATCTGAAGGACCGGGGAAGCTATTTGAAATTCCCCGATGCTCCCGGTGCAGGGGAGGTTATGGCGAAATTTTTCGAAAATTTAGGGTGTTAGCCAAATTTTTGAAAATTTGGAAATTCTCAGAAACTGAAAAGTTGGAGAATGGAAGCCAGATCGAGCGTAGAGTTGATTAATCAAACCACTTTCGACTTTGTTCCTTTTCGGGGACGAAAAGTTTTAAGTGGGGGAGAGTGTAACAACCCGTAAAATGCGAGCCAGTTTGAAATTTTTATTTTGGCAATTTTGGCGAATTTTGACTATTTAAAATGAAATATTTTAAATAATATCGACGAGAAATTTATTTTGAATAGAATTCGAACGTATATATTATACGCGTCGTCGTTAGAATATAAATATTTATATATAATTATAAATAGAATTGAAAATGGCGCGGTAGTTCGATAATTCGATTTCAAACTTCAATTGAATGTACCGGGTGCAAAACAATCCGGATTTTAGTGAAATAAAAAATAATAGGATCTAATTGATGATATCTTTCCAATGAATCCGACCAATCGGGATTTCATAGCGGGAATCAAAAGATATGTCCAGTTCAAAATTCTGAATAGTCGCTATGGAATTCAGGCCCTTAAAAATGGACATTTTGCAAACGACCTCGGATTTCGACGAAACCAGTTTTGTTGGGTCCGTGATGTAAAGTTATTGCTAGGTTTCAAATTTCATAATTTTTCGAATCAACATGTGAGCGTGGCAAAGGAAAACGCGTTTGACCAGTTTCAATTGATTTTAATCGACTGGAAAATGGCCATTTTTCCAACGGTCTCAGAATTCAACGAAACTAGTTTTGTTAGGACCGTATCGTCAATACGAAGCTAGAAAATATTTTTCTAGAATTTTTCTAGTTAGTATGTGGCCCCGGTAATTTGAAATGTACGTTTAAAATTCAATGTAGCGGTTTAAATGTAAATTCAACGGAAACTGATTGTAACGATCGAATCAACCTACGATACATATCCCATTGTGTTCGGAATGGGGGTAAAACGCTATGGACGACAGGCGGTGGACCTCGTTTAGAGGTCGTGTGTAAAAGTCAACTTTTTAGAAAATAAAGTAATTAAAAAAATAAAATAAAAACCTTTCTTTTCCTTATGCTCTGCCCCCCCCCCCCTGATTAATTTCATTCTTCAGGAAAAAAAAAGAAAAGAAAAGGGGCGACGGGAGGAAAACCGTCGATCGTCGACGCCTCCAGCGTCGGAGGTGCTGCCGTCGCTGCCTCCCTCACTCGCTCCCTCGCCTCCAGCCCCCCCTTCGTCCTCCTTTGTTCAAACTGAACCCAAAAAAAATTGAGCCGCCGATCAACCAAGGGCCCTCATCGCGAGCCTGAGGCGCCGCCGCCGCCACCTTCTCCCCCAGCGCACTTCCTCCTCCGCACCCCCTTGCTCCTCCCTCCTCCTCCCTCATCTGAAACGCACCACCAACCCCCTTCCCTCCTCCGATTAGCGGTAAGTCCCTTTCCCTTTCTGATTTTGTTTCATTTTAAGTTATATAATCAGTTTTTATTTTATAAAAATCAGTTTTTGTTTATACGAAATGGTGAAATTTTTATGAAGGAAAAGATTTAAACTTTATAAAAGAAAAGATGTGATCTTTAAAATATAATTTTTATATGTTGAACTTCGCAAGAAAAATATAATTTTTATATGTTGAACTTCGCAAGAAAAATATAATTTTTATATTGAACTTCGAGTTAAAAATGGGATTTTTATATATTGAGCATAGAAACAAAAATGGCAAAGTTAAAGATTAAGTGATTTTTATGTAGACAACATAAAATAAAAACGAGATTTTTATTTATGTAGGGATATAAAGGTATAATCTTTATATAGAAAATAGCGATATAAAGATTCGATTTTTACTATATGAATATCAAGGTAAAGATAGAATTTTTATCTATATAGTAGCAGTAGAAAAATGTGATTTTTATCTGCATAGTGTAGAAATAAAAATATAATTTCTATATAGAAATTAGCATTATAAAAATATAATTTTTATATATTAAGGAGTGGAGTAAAATTTCGATTTTTATATATTGAATAACGAAGTCAAAATTTGATTTTTAAATTGAAAGTGAACAAATAAAAATGTGATTTTTATTTAAAGACATCAAAATATAAAAATGTGTGATTTTTATATATGTAGTGAAAGCGGTCAACGAAGATGCGATAGCGATGAAGATTTCTATCAATGAAGTGCCGTGGAGCTAGGATAGCTATCTGTGAGAATTTCTCACCTTTCAATTTTATTTCTGGTTATATATATATATACTAGGATGCAGACGGTGCTTAGTAGCACCCGACACAATCGTCCACAGACCATGGACTTTTTTGTTTGGTTGCATAGATTAGTTTGATGATTTGATTTGAATTTGGTTGTTTGGTGAATAGATTTGATTGATGTGTGAATGGCGTGGGCCTTCACTAGACCGGGGATAAGGCAAGGCCTCGTCCCGTTTCTAGTATCGTGCCGTTATGCCGCCGAAATTTTCTAAATTAAGTTAGAAAAATAAAAATATCATTTTATTGAATAAATGAATTGAATAGAAATTCATAGGTTGAAATAAAATGTTTTATCGTTAAAAATATAATTTTTAACGTGAATGTGAATAAATAAAATATTCATTTACAAACCGGATGGTTTGTTTATGTACACCTATTTGAATGACATTGATTGGGACGATAACTTTTACACATCGCCCAACTGCACAAATAAAATCTGTGTTTGATTGTTTGAAACCCCACACGGGTATTGGGATGAAATTTGAAGTTCACTCATCCTGATTGATTAAATATGTCGATCGATTGATTGACAGGCTATTATAAGCGTTAGATATCTATATTTGATGCTTATACAGCGTAGTGCACTTTGGTTGATGGTTGATTATTTTTCAATGCTATTATATACATGTGTTGTATGAAAATCCATATAATTAACATTATATGGTAATTGATTGGGCCTCATTCCAATTTGAAAAATAAAGAATATTATAAAATAAAAGTTCATGTGTTGACAGTACTCATTCATTGAGATTGGTCATGTGTTGAACAAAATATTTTGATAATAAAATTTACATCTTTATCGATATAAAATAAAAGTTCATGTGTTGACAGTACTCATCCATTGAGATTGGTCATGTGTTGAACGAAATATTTTAGTAATAAAATTTGCACCTTTATCGATATAAAATAAAAGTTCATGTGTTGACAGTACTCATCCATTGAGATTGGTCATGTGTTGAACGAAATGTTTTAGTAATAAAATTTACATCTTTATCGATATAAAATAAAAGTTCATGTGTTGACAGTTTCATCCATTGAGATTGGTCATGTGTTGAACGAAATATTTTGATAATAACAACTATTTTGAAAAAGAAATATTTGAAATAGGATATTTGAAAATAGAAATTTATGAAGCCGTGTTGATTAGATTGACGCCATTTTGACGTGAACGATATTTATATCGATTGAAAACGATTTCGAAATGAAATGAATTGAAAACGATTTCGAAATGAATTGAATTGAAAACGATTTCGAAATGAATTGAATTGAAAACGATTTCGAAATGAATTGAATTGAAAACGATTTCGAAATGAATTGAATTGAAAACGATTTCGAAATGAAATGAATTGAGAACGATTTCGAAATGAATTGAATTGAAAACGATTTCGAAATGAATTGAATTGAAAACGAATTCAAATTGAATTGAAATTTGAATTGAATAGAAATGAATTTTAAAACGAATTTATAAAGAAGAATTCAATTTTGATTTGAATTGAAAAGAAAGTTGAAATTGCTTTTGAAACGATTTTAAAACTATTTATATAATTCGTTTTAAATAGAAATCGACGAAGTATATATTATATATATTATATATATAATATAATGGCCTGAATAGAACGCGCCGCGCCGCGGCAGTTCGTAAATTTCGACCATTTATTTCAAACGGACATTACGGGAGATCCGACCGTCGGATTCTCCTGAAACCGGAACCGTTGGGTTCGTATCGAAAAGAGCTTTCTAACGAATGTTATAAATTTGAAATCTAACGTTTGGATTTGGAATTATGTCCAAATCAAATTTGAAAAAGGTCGCTGTAAGTGCAGTTCGATGGCCGTTGATGGAAATCGACTGTACGGGCCTTGATAAAATTATTAAAAATAGTAATAATTTGTGTAAAATCATAAGAAATGATTTGTGAAGATTTGGGATGAAAAACTCCATATTTGAAAAGATAAAAATAGATTTTTATCGAATTGAACTAGTTTTGAACTAGAATTATAATTCTATTTATTTTTAAGTAAATAAATTGAACTTGAAAAGGGTTTTAAAAATAACCAAAATTTCCAATGATTGCATTGGAGTGGATTTGAATCGAAATTGTCTTCGGAATATTTCGATGTTGGAATTCGTGATTATACAGATATTGTTATGGAAATTTGAAAGATATATATTTATATCGTTATTTCCAATACGACATTTGTTAATCGTAGAATTTGATATTGAATATAAGCCGGGATATTTTCTATTCAGAGCCTTGTATTTAATATCAAATGTGATTTGGGTTTGTCGTGAATGGTGTCTTCACTAACACTGTTCTTGAACCCAGTTGAGAAAAGATTAAATCTTTTTATTTAGATTTAATGAAGTGTACCAATTAAATAATATTTAATTGGAATTGAATCGATATTGATTTTTGGGTTTATCGTGGACAGTGTTTTAAATAACACTCGTTCTTTAACCCGATCATTGATGAAATGTGATTTTGGGTTGTCGTGAACGGTATCTTCAATAATACAGTTCTTAGACCTAAAGGAGTTAAGAAAATCAGAAACTAACTGGAGATTGGTTAAGTTGAATAGTTTCCGAGGTATTGATCTGATGTTGGTTTCGGCCTTCGGGATTCATACTTAGGGAATTGCTCACTTGCTAATTTACAATTAGGGACTGATTGAAATGTGATGTGATTTTGGGTTTATCGTGAACCGTGTTTTAAATGACACTGATTCTTTAACCCAGTCACAGATTAAAACTAAGTGGAGTTTTAATGAATCTTTAATTAGATTGAAATAATCGAGAATGGAGTATCACCAGTTTTACTCCAGGCGATATTTAAATCTTTAATTAGATTTGAACGTGAAATGGTAATTGAATTTACCGATAACACTGTGGTGTTAGATATGAAGTATTACCAGTTTTACCTCATGGGATAAATAGGTTGGGATTGGGAAATTAAAACAAATGATTACTTCGGTAAGTTTCGTTAATCCCGACTAGTTTGAATTGATATTCAAAAATAGAATAAAGAATAAATTCAAGGAATTTATCTTTGATAAAATTAATGGGAACCTTTCCCTATGAATGTGAAATTTAGAAACTAACTGTCGGTTAGCTAAGCAGAATGGTTTTCTGGATATTGATCTGATGTTGGTTTCGGCCTTCAGGGTTAATATTTGGGGAATTATTCTCTTGATTAATTTACGGTTAGTGACTAATGAATTGGAATGAGGCGTATGTTGTGTTTGTGTAACACTTATTCAAAATATACGCGAGTTATTCGGAAAGACCGGGTTTATCCCATTCTGAATAACTGATACGACGATAAGTCGAAGATGAAGACGATGGTCGAAGACCGGAGGTCTTCATGTCGTTTGGGTAATTACTGATGATCTTGATTGGGTTGTACACCCAAGAAGATGGAAACAGTTAGTGATCGTCCAGACGTACTTGGAGATCGATGGATATGCGGGGTACTAGGTGCCTCCGGTTTCGTTCAGACCCAGAACGGACTTGTAAATGGACTGTGTGTATGACATTGGATTTTAGTCCGTGTGATTGATCTCTATTAAATATATATCTGTTTGGCGGCGGAGAATTTATTCTCTTGCTTAACGCCCTTCTCTGAGAAGTACGAGCTCAGGGGTTATATATTGATGGATATCAAACGCATGGAGTGAATTGCCTGTGTGGCATGCCTAAGTGGCAATTGATCAAGGCTTCTGTTGAAAAGCAAAGTCTTGTGGTGATGATCGAAGCACGGCCTTTGTGGCGTAGCTTTGTGTAACGTTTACTTCGCGTGTTTCACACCCGATATGAACCAAAAACGGGAGACGGACCTCAGGGAGGACTTGCGTTTCTTTCTAGTTAGAAGTGGCGTCAGTGGTTTTACACGCCCTGACGGAACTCAAATAAGAGATTCTACATGTTCCGGAGTGAAATGCTCCTTTATTTTGAAATAAATCCCCAACGTGTTAAGGCGTCACCTAAAAGAGAGGAGGGACAAGCCTGGGGATATGTGCCCTACACCTACTAAAGCCCTTAATCCTGCCAAGATGGCCTGGTTAAGGCGCATCCTCGAGGGAGGAGGGGTAGGATGTTAGTCCTTTCTAAAAGGCCTCACTGATACACCCATAAGCCCTTGTTCCCGCAACTAATGTGGTATGTTCAAGGAACCCAGGGGAATGCGCCTAACATTAAAATAATCAAGCTCTGCCTCTGTTCTTTTTAGATCAAGCCCTATCTCTGCTTCGGCTAATCAAGCTCTTCGTCTACTTTAAAGATGAGTATTTCCTGCCTTTGCTTATGCCTTACACTGCAAAAGGGAACGAAATTCAAAGGAGCACTTATAGCACACACTGCCTCTATTTGAAAGAAGAACATGTCATACCTTTGCTTTAAGAAAAGCCTGAAATGAGTTTCACTTGAAATGCGCACTGAATTTAAAAAAACAAAAGATTTTACGGTCGACTATTTCTAGAAGTGAATTTCTAGACTTCTATTATCTAAAATACATAAATCTTAGTTTCGGTCTTATGATTAAATACCGAAAGAGGTTTTTGGTCTTATTATTTTCAAAAGAGGATTTATGGAATTCTATCATCTACAATATCTGTATCAAGATGACGGGTCTTCTAATTAAAAAGTAAAAGAGGTTTTGGTCTACAATTATTTCCAAAAGAGGATTTTTGGAACTCTATTATCTAAAATACATGAATTTGGGTTTTGGGTCTTCTAATTGAATACCGAAAGTGGTTTTCTTCTTATGTTATTTCCACAAAAGGATTTACGCACTTCTATTATCTAAAGTACCTAAATTTGTTCTTTTAATTAAACACCGAAAGAGGTTTCAGTTTTCTATATTTTTCAAAAGAGGATTTATGGACTACTATTATCTAAAATACCCAAATCTGGGTTTTGGGTCTTCTATTTTAATATTGAAAGAGGTTTTGTTGCGTATTATTTCCAAAAGAGGATTTTTGTACTTCTACCATCTAAAATACATGAATCTGTGTTTCAGGTCTTCAAATTAAATATCAAAAGTGATTCTATCTTATATTATTTCTAGAAGTGGATTTTTGGATTTCTGCTAATTAAAATACCCTAGTTTGGGTTTGGGGTCTCTTAATTACTTCCAAAGAAGATTTTGGTCCTTTTTACCCACAAGATTAGATTTCTATTATTTAATAGTTGAATCTATTTTTTGCATTAACCAGTTAAAAATGAGATTGATTTTAGGAAACCTTCAAACATAATAGAAATCTGGTTATGCTTTAACCTAAATGTGGAATGTGTGTATATATGTCATAAAGATTCTTTATAAGCTAATGAAATTGTCGATATATACAAATTTCCAAGCGTATAAAGTGGAGGTGCTTAAATTTTTGTCTTAAAGGAAAATAATTCTCATACTAAGGGAAAAATGTTAAGCAAAAAAATTGTATAAGGCACGTATCATGAAAGAAGGATAACGAAGCCAGGGAAAGTAGATATCAAGGAACAAGAAAGCATCCTTCGATAATACTAAAGGATTAATTATTAAAGTAAGAAGGAAAGGCTGCTAAGAAAGAAAAGAGGAAGCACAAGGCCTTGAAACAAATGAAGACGTTTGGTCACTTGAAGAGACATTAAAAAACAAAACACTCCTTTAACTAGGACAAGCCATTTCGGCTCTATAGGAAGGCATACCTCCAGAAAAACGAAGGAAAAGTCCTCCGTATCGAAAAAAGAAACAAGTCTATGCCTTCATACCAAATACACCTTTCGATTGATTCGAAGGGGATGTACTGTCCATTTGGCCTTCTGCTATATAAGGAAGATTTTAATGAGAAAAACAACTTTTCATAATTGACGAAATGAGGAACTTCAGAGGCATCTTTCTTGCACAAGGAGAAGTACTCTCTTTTGGATAAGAATTACCCTTCATTGAATTTAAGGGTTGCCCTACAAGTACCAAGAAAGCTAATAAGGGGATCTGTATCCATCCATGATTTATGTCGAAAGTACCAAGATATTAAAACGTTGGAACCACTTCCACCTGACCTTCGGACTAACATTTGTGGAAGAAACACAATGAAAGTAGAAAAGGTAGGAATGAGGTTACCCCACTTCTATAAATATGACCCTAGGGGTCTAGGATCATATAGATTTTCTCATTCCAAAATTTGTAAACTAAACTGCAAAGTATAGACCCTAATTCCTATATTAGTTTGAGCATTTTCATTTCTTGTAATCTCATCTAGCAATAAAATCCAGCAAAGTGGAATAATTATCGTTGGCTTGAAAATACTAATTTTGAGGGGAAGGAGATCAATCATTTTGGCTATTTACAAGCTTAGTAGCCAACTGTACCTGATTCATACTTCTATTTTTCTTAATTTGATATATTATCAAGTTATGTCATAAGTCTTATATGTAAAGAAGTCTCGATAAACACATACTTAATCTTAAGGGATGACGAATGCATTCCTCGAAACACATTGAATCATCCCTTTCGAGATGACTCAAGATGATAACTGTTAACAGGCTTTATTATATGATAAAAAACATTGATTTTACTAACAAATAGGATCACCCTTTAATGAAGAGTAGTTTGATAGTTTCATTCATCGGATCCATATGTCAAGAAGTTTTCAATGGTTTGACCAACGCCTATATCGGAGGTCGAGATTACATAAGAGGCTACTGAAAGGGGCTTCTCTCCTGAGTTATTCCTAGCCTTCGGTGTTGACGAAGGCTAAAGAAGAGCCGTTAAAATTCTTGTAGAATTCTTTGTGAAAAAACATAAGTCAAGCAAAACCCTTGGCAAGTTTTGATGAAGGGATCGACCTGCCTTAAAGTACGAAAATAAAGCAGGTTGGAGGTCCTTAACCTTTTAGATTGCTTCCTGTTTACATGTCCTAAGGTGCTAACGAATTTTATTATAAATAATATACATGAATAATATACATTTATACAGAATTAATACATCATATATATATATATAAATATATTAAAGAATTAACTAAAACTTATTCCTTTATGTCTACATTGCAATACGAATTCATTTCCATTACAAAACTGCTCGATCAATCAACTTGTTAGTCCTTGAATTGCGAAAACTTTACTACAAATAAAATTTGATTAAATTAATTTGATTTGAGTTTTGATAAAGTAAATAAAGAGATAGATTACAACCATAAATGATATAAGAGGAAGCAAAAAATTCTTTATGCATTAGGGTTAGGGGTCCATTTATAATAGAAGGAATACAGGGACAGATGGATCATATCACTTATCGGTTCTCCCAAAATCGGAGCCATCCATCTAAAATACCCCTAACTATTATTTAGCTTCCTCTTACATCCTTTTTGGTGGAAATTTGCAGCATCACTCATGGGATTTAAACCCATTTCAATCCTAAACAAATGTTATTAATTAAATATGATTTAAGTGCCCATTGATATTGCATATAGGCTGATGTATTTATAAAAACATAAAATAATATTTATCTTCCTAATCATATTCAAATGACATAATAAAAGCTTTATAAATATTAGTTAAGTTAATTAATTTATAATAATTATAAACTAATTAAATCATTTTATCTAAAATGAATTCATCATTTTAACTGTGTGACTCTCTTGGTGTGAATTCGGACAGTGATTAACATTGAACTTATCGAATGTTAACGTTCACGCATCACTTAGCAGATTGTGTGACATTTTGAAAAAACTTATTTCTTACTTAATTTCAAGTAGAATTTCATTTTTACATTATTTAGCATTAGTCGGTTGTGCCTTTTGTTTTATACTAATTCTCTTTATCAAAGTTGTATCACATTGGATTTAAGGAATTCGGTAATGGTCAAAATTCCAACATTCATTCACATTCAACTCTATAATCGAAACATGAAGTTCTAGTTCAGTAATAATAATAATTATTTAACTAAATACTCTAGCTAGAGATTTTGACTTTGAGTTAATTGTGATATTAACCGCATAAAATCAATGATACAAATCCTTTTATGAGTAATGCTTCACTTCCCGTACTCGCAATCGATCCAACTATAGTTACTCGATGAACGTCATGCTATGAATCAACTATAATCAAAATGGCGCTTTTTTGTTGAAGTTCAGTAGTATTCTCAAGTCGAGAGAGCTATAGAAATCGGTCGCATCTATATTTTTTATTTGACCTTAATTATATTAACCAACATAAAACTACCGAGTGCATCATTTCATAGTTATTCAATAGCTTTTGGTACATTTAGGAATGACAATGGTGCAAGTTTAGATTCCAAACCCAGATGACCTACCTCAGTTTTGGCACATTTAGGCCCACCCCATTAGGTCTTCGGGGAGGGTAAGCTTGTGGCTTGCTTTTGAGAGGCCCACGTCTTGGGTCAGGTCGGGGAAAGGCTGACCCACCCTAACCTAACCCGCATTATTATAACTTCATGAAACCACCTTTTTACTATAGTGATTACTTGATAATCTTTTTAGGTAGAAGTGCTTATGATATGAATATTATATACTATTAATCAATAAGCTTTAAAATTTTCATTGTAATAAGCTGCACCAATCATAATTATACAGTAACAAATACAATATCTTTTGAATTATTACTATATAAATCATTTTTATTATATTCTCTTATCATTATTGTTATAAACGAAGAAGAAATTATATGGATAAGATGAGATAAAATTTTTTCATTATTTACACATCAGTAGTACAACGCTATGTATACAGATTACAAGGAATGAAAATGGGAAGTAATATTACTTCTATGCCACTTGCAATTTTTTCTTGGTATTGCCTTCTGGTATCGACTTCGTTACTTCTTAGTATCGCCCCCTATTATCGACCTCATTACTTTTTGGTATCGCTTCCTGGTATCGACTTCACGACTTCGGTATCGGCTCGTATCATCTTCTTGTATTATCTTCTTGGTTTCAGTATCGACTTCATGACTTCGGTATCGGCTTATACCATCCTCTTGTTTTATCTTCTTGGTTTCGGTATCGGCTTGTATTGTCTTCTTATATCGTCTTCTTGGTTTGTCTTCCTGGTATCCTCTTCTTGGCTTTGGTGTCGACACCAAGTGTGACGGCAAGGAATTTCGCTCGGTCCGAACCAGTCGCTAAACCGATCCAGGCCGTTCGAAACACCCTATCGTTTGAGAACAGGACAAAACAGAACGCATACAGAAGAACATTTCATTCTATATTACAACAATGCATCAGATTACAAGAATATACAGAGTATAAACAAATAAATATTACACAGAAATATTAGAGATTTAAATTACATTTAAATACATAGCAGCGGAAAATAATACAAAGCACAACTAGAAGAGATATACGGATACAAAGCTTTCCGGATATCATTCCAGCTGTAAACCAGGATCCTGTGAATATAAATCTGCAAAACCAAAACTACTAGCTGCCCGTGTCAAAATAGGGGCACCCAGAGTTTAGGTTAAAACAATAAACTCCAGGTCAGTCATGGGACTGGTGTGAGAACTAAAACAGTTATTATTCTTTATTTTAAAACATTAGGTAAATCAAGGGACCACGCCGTATAACACGGAACGGGTTTCCTCCCAAGAATACCAGTGCATAAAACAAACAGCGCAATGCTAAATAAAGAAAAATGAAGCTGTTATAAGACCCAGGTCCTATCACACAATGCAACGCAAGCCGGGGGATAGGGTTTTTCCTTATAATAGCCAAAGAATGCTTGATACGTTTAAAACAAATCATTTGATACTATTATAAGTGCATAGTGTATAAAACAACTTCAAATCATAAGTATCAATCATAGGCGGCATGAGCGCCCCATCCCACTATGTCACCATATATAGGTTTACAAGTAAAACCGCAAAGTCACGTATTTGGAAATTGGATTTCCGTCTATGAACCGAGGCAAAAGATAGTCCTCCCCGTCTTCGTGACTCTCTAGCCCGAGCCACAGGGTCAGAGCGCATCGACCCTTGGCTCGTCAGGGCCGGTCCACCGATGTGGATTAAAATGCCTGAACACTACGTTTCCCCGCCCTTTGGGGCGTAAACGAGCCAACTAAATGACTCCATCGGTTCGAGAACGACCGATCAATCCGAGGCGCCTCGCAACAGCAACAACCACATAAGTCAAACTCGTCAGGGCGTGTAAAACCACTGACGCCACTTCTAACTAGAAAGAAACGCAAGTCCTCCCTGAGGTCCGTCTCCCGTTTTTGGTTCATACCGGGTGTGAAACACGCGAGGCAAACGTTACATAAAGCTACGCCACAAAGGCCGTGCTTTGATCATCACCACAAGACTTTGCTTTTCAACAGAAGCCTTGATCATTTGCATCTTAGCATGCCACACAGGCAAACCATCCTATGCAACCGATATCAGTCACACAGAATGAAATCCGATGTCAGACACACAGTCCATTTACAAGTCCGTTCTGGGTCTGAACGAAACCGGAGGCACCTAGTACCCCGCATATCCATCGATCTCCAAGTACGTCTGGACGATCACTAACTGTTTCCATCTTCTTGGGTGTACAGCCCAATCAAGATCATCAGTTATCACCCAAACGACGTGAAAACCTCCGGTCTTCGACCATCGTCTTCATCTTCGACTTATCGTCGTATCAGTTATTCAGAATGGGATTAACCCGGTCTTTCCGAATAACTCGCGTATATTTTAAATAAGTGTTACACAAACACAACATACGCCTCATTCCAATTCATTAGTCACTAACCGTAAATTAATCAAGAGAATAATTCCCCAAATATTAACCCCGAAGGCCGAAACCAACATCAGATCAATACCCAGAAAGCCATTCCGCTTGGCCAACCGACAGTTAGTTTCTAAATTTCACATTCATAGGGAAAGGTTCCCATTAATTTTATCCAAGATAAATTCCTTGAATTTATGTTTGAATCTCAATTCGAACTAGTCGGGATTAGCGAACCTTACCGAAGTAATCATTTGTTTTAATTTCCCAATCCCAACCTATTCATCCCATGAGGTAAAACTGGTTATACTTCATATCTAACACCACAGTGTTATCGGTAAATTCAATTACCATTTCACGTTCAAATCTAATTAAAGATTTAACTATCGCTTGGAGCAAAACTGGTGATACTCCATCCTCGATTATTTCAATCTAATTAAAGATTCATTAAAACTCTACTTAGTTTTAATCTGTGACTGGGTTAAAGAATCAGTGTCATTTAAAACACGGTTCACGATAAACCCAAAATCACATCACATTTCAATCAGTCCCTAATTGTAAATTAGCAAGTGAGCAATTCCCTAAGTATTAATCCTGAAGGCCGAAACCAACATCAGATCAATGCCTCGGAAACTATTCAACTTAACTAATCTCCAGTTAGTTTCTGATTTTCTTAACTCCTTTAGGTCTAAGAACTGTATTATTGAAGATACCGTTCACGACAACCCAAAATCACATTGCATTAATGATCGGGTTAAAGAACGAGTGTTATTTAAAACACTGTTCACGATAAACCCAAAAATCAATATCAATTCAATTCCAATTAAATATTTATTTAATTGGTACACTTCATTAAATCTAAATAAAAAGATTTAATCTTTTCTCAACTGGGTTCAAGAACAGTGTTAGTGAAGACACCATTCACGACAAACCCAAATCACATTTGATATTCAATATAAGGCTCTGAATAGAAAATATATCGGCTTATATTCAATATCAAATTCTACGATTAACAAATGTCGTATTGGAAATAACGATACAAATATATCTTTCAAATTTCCATAACAACACCTGTATAATCACGAATTCCAACATCGAAATATTCCGAAGACAATTTCGATTCAAATCCACTCCAATGCAATCATTGGATATTCTGGTTATTTTTAAAACCCTTTTCTAATTCAATTTATTTATTTAAAAATAAATAGAATTTTAATTCTAGTTCAAAACTAGTTCATTTCGATAAAAATCTATTTTTATCTTTTCAAATAGGGAGTTTTTCATCCCAATTCTTTCTAAATCATTTCTTATGATTTTACACAAATTATTACTATTTTTAATAATTTTATCAAGGCCCGTACAGTCGATTTCCATCAATGGCCATCGAACTGCACTTACAGCGACCTTTTTCGAATTTGATTTGGACATAATTCCAAATCCAACCGTTAGATTTCAAATTTCTAATATTCGTTAGAAAGCTCTTTTCGATACGAACCCAACGGTTCCGGTTTTAGGAGAATCCGACGGTCGGATCTCCCGCAATGTCCGTTTGAAATAAATGGTCGAAATTCACGAACTGCCGCGGCGCGGCGCGTTCTATTCAGGCCATTATATTATATATATATATAATATATATTTCGTCGATTTCTATTTAAAACGAATTATATAAATAGTTTTAAAATTCATTTCAAAATCTATTTCAACTTCCATTTCAATTCAAAGCAAAATTGAATTCTTCTTTATAAATTCGTTTTAAAATTCATTTCTATTCAATTCGAATTTCAATTCAATTTGAATTCATTTCAACTTCATTTTGAATTCGTTTTCAATTCAATTCATTTCGAAATCGTTTCAATTCATTTTGAATTCATTTTCAATTCAATTCATTTCGAAATCGTTTTCAATTCATTTTGAATTCGTTTTCAATTCAATTCATTTCGAATTCGTTTTCAATTCATTTTGAATTCGTTTTCAATTCAATTCATTTCGAAATCGTTTTCAATTCATTTTGAATTCGTTTTCAATTCAATTCATTTCGAAATCGTTTTCAATTCATTTTGAATTCGTTTTCAATTCAATTCATTTCGAAATCGTTTTCAATTCATTTTGAATTCGTTTTCAATTCAATTCATTTCGAAATCGTTTTCAATTCATTTTGAATTCGTTTTCAATTCAATTCATTTCGAAATCGTTTTCAATTCATTTTGAATTCGTTTTCAATTCAATTCATTTCGAAATCGTTTTCAATTCATTTTGAATTCGTTTTCAATTCAATTCATTTCGAAATCGTTTTCAATTCATTTTGAATTCGTTTTCAATTCAATTCATTTCGAAATCGTTTAAAATCGATATAAATATCGTTCACGTCAAAATGGCGTCAATCTAGTCAACACGGCTTCATAAATTTCTATTTTCAAATATTCTATTTCAAATATTTCTTTTTCAAAATAGTTGTTATTATCAAAATATTTCGTTCAACACATAACCAATCTCAATGGATGAGTATTGTCAACACATGAACGTTTATTTTATATTGATAAAGATGTAAATTTTATTACTAAAATATTTCGTTCAACACATGACCAATCTCAATGGATGAAACTGTCAACACATGAACTTTTATTTTATATCGATAAAGATGTAAATTTTAATATTAAAATATTTCGTTCAACACATGACCAATCTCAATGGATGAAACTGTCAACACATGAACTTTTATTTTATAATATTCTTTATTTTTCAAATTGGAATGAGGCCCAATCAATTACCATATAAAGTTAATTATATGGATTTTCATGCATTACACACATATAATAGCATTGAAAAATAATCAACCATCAACCAAAGTGCACTACACTGTATAAGCATCAAATATAGATATCTAACGCTTATAACAGCCTGTCAATCAATCGATCGACATATTTAATCAATCAGGATGAGTGAACTGCATATTTCATCCTAACACCCGTGTGGGGTTTCAAACAATCAAACAAATATTTTATTTGTGCAGTTGGGCGATGTGTAACATTTATCGACCCAATCAATGTCCTTCAAATAAGTGTACATAAACAAACCGTCTGGTTTGTAAATGAATATTTTATTTATTCACATTCACGTTAAAAATTATATTTTTAACGATAAAACATTTTATTCAACCTATGAATATTCTATTCGGTTCATTTATTCAATAAAATGATATTTTTATTTTTCTAACATATTTTAGAAAATTTCGGCGGCATAACGGCACGATACTAGAAACGGGACAAGGCCTAGCCTTATCCCCGGTCCAGTGAAGGCCCACGCCATTCACACATCAATCAAATCAATTTATTTCACCACACAATTCAATTTCAATCAAATAATCCAACTAATCTACGCAACCAAACAAACAAGTCCATGGTCTGTGGACGATTGTGTCGGGTGCTACTAAGCACCGTCTGCATCCTAGTATATATATATAACTAGAAAAAGAAATTGAAAGGTGAGAAATTCTCACATATAGCTATCCAAGCTCCACGGCTCTTCCTTTGCAGAAGTCTTCGTCGTTTCGCCTTTTTGTCACCTTCGTTGTCCGCTTTCACTACATATGTAAAAATCGAGTTTTTACTTCGCTATTCAATATATAAAAATCGAATTTTTAGTTCGCTATTCAATATATAAAAATCGAATTTTTAGTTCGCTATTCAATATATAAAAATCGAATTTTTAGTTCGCTATTCAATATATAAAAATCGAATTTTTAGTTCGCTATTCAATATATAAAAATCGAATTTTTAGTTCGCTATTCAATATATAAAAATCGAATTTTTAGTTCGCTATTCAATATATAAAAATCGAATTTTTAGTTCGCTATTCAATATATAAAAATCGAATTTTTAGTTCGCTATTCAATATATAAAAATCGAATTTTTATTTCAAAGTTCAATATATAAAAATCGAATTTTTATTTCAAAGTTCAATATATAAAAATCGAATTTCTATTTCAAAGTTCAATATATAAAAATCGAATTTTTATTTCAAAGTTCAATATATAAAAATCGAATTTTTATTTCAAAGTTCAATATATAAAAATCGAATTTTTATTTCAAAGTTCAATATATAAAAATCGAATTTTTATTTCAAAGTTCAATATATAAAAATCGAATTTTTATTTCAAAGTTCAATATATAAAAATCGATTTTTTATTTCAAAGTTCAATATATAAAAATCGAATTTTTATTTCAAAGTTCAATATATAAAAATCGAATTTTTATTTCAAAGTTCAATATATAAAAATCGAATTTTTATTTCAAAGTTCAATATATAAAAATCGAATTTTTATTTCAATGTTCAATATATAAAAATCGAATTTTTATTTCAATGTTCAATATATAAAAATCGAATTTTTATTTCGAAGTTCAATATATAAAAATCGAATTTTTATTTCGAAGTTCAATATATAAAAATCGAATTTTTATTTCAAAGTTCAATATATAAAAATCGAATTTTTCCTATTTAAAGTTCAAACCTTTCCTATTTAAAATTTAAACCATTTTCTATTTAAAGTAAAATCAATTTTTTTTCTAATTAAAATCAGAATTCTCCTTTAAAAAAATCAGATTTATAATCTTTTAAAAAAAATCAGTTTAAAATACTTTTAAAAATCAGTTTAAAATACTAAAAAAAATCTGTTTTAACCTTTAAAAAAAACAGTTTTTAAACCTAATTAAAATTCTGTATTAAAGAATTAAAATAATAAAAAAATAATAAATAAAGTAAAATACTTACTGGTTTTAGAAAAGAGGAGCAGCGTTCGTCGGAGAAGACTAGGGGTTGCGGGGTTGGGCGATGCAGTGGTGGCTGCGGTGAGGGGGCGGAGGTGCGGTGGCGATTAGGTCTGGGGGGGTCGGTGTGCTGTGGCGATGGAGGAGGAGATGAGAGGGAGGCGATAGGGGAGGGTCGCGACTTCGACGTGGGAGGAGGAGGAGGAGAGGGCGAGGCTGGGGTCTCGTCGGGGGTAGGTGGCGTCACGCCTGGGCGCGGTGGCCGCTGCGCCTCCTTCCTCCCTTCGCGTTTTTTTTTTCTCTTTTTAATTCGATCAGAAATGAATTGGGGGGGGGGGGCCAAATCGTGTTAAAGGGGAGAGAAATATTTTTTTTTTATTAATTAATTAATTTATTTTATCCTAAAGAGTTGACTTTCACATACGACCTCGAAACGAGGCCCACCGCCTGTCGTCCATAGCGTTTTACCCCCATTCCGAACACAATGGGATATGTATCGCCTGCTGATTTGATCATTTCTATTAGTTTCAGTTGAATTTACATTTAAATCACTATATTGAATTTTAAACGTACATTTCAAATTACCGGGGTCACATACTAACTAGAAAAATTCCAGAAAAATATTTTCTAGCTTCGTATTGACGATACGGTCCTAACAAAACTAGTTTCATCGAATTCTGAGACAGTTGGAAAAATGGCCATTTTCCAGTCGATTAAAATCAACTGAAACTGGTCAAACGCGTTTTCCTTTGCCACGCTCACATGTTGATTCGAAAAATTATGAAATTTGAAACCTAGCAATAACTTTACATCACGGACCCAACAAAACTGGTTTCGTCGAAATCCGAGGTCGTTTGCAAAATGTCCATTTTAAGGGCCTGAATTCCATAGCGACTATTCAGAATTTTGAACTGGACATATCTTTTTATTCCCGCTATGAAATCTCGATTTCCCGGGTTCGTTGGAAAGATATCATCAATTAGATCCTATGATTTTTGGTTTCACTAAAATCCGGATTGTTTTGCACCCGGTACATTCAATTGAAGTTTGAAATCGAATTATCGAACTACCGCGCCATTTTCAATTCTATTTATAATTATATATAAATATTTATATTTTAACGACGACGCGTATAAATATATACGTTCGAATTATATTCAAAATAAATTTCTCGTCGATTATTATTTAAAATAATTCATTTTAAATAATCAAAATTCGCTAAAATTGCCAAAATAAAAATTTTAAACTGGCCCAGAATTTGCGGGTTATTACAATCTCCCCCACTTAAAACTTTTCGTCCCCGAAAAGGAACAAAGTCGAAAGTGGTTTGATTATTCAGCTCTACGCTCGGTCTGGCTTCCATTCTCCAACTTTTCAGTTTCTGAGAATTTTCAAAATTTCAAAAATTTGGCTAACACCCTAAATTTTTGAAAAATTTCGCCATAACCTCCCCTGCAATGGGAGCATCGGGGAATTTCAAATAGCTTCCCCGGTCCTTCAGATCTCAAAAAGAAAAAGAAAAAGCCAAGCGGCTAGCCAATAGGCTCACAAAATCATCATCACCCAAACAAAACAGGAAATTATGTAATAAACATGTACCTATTTGTCGGGCAAACAAATTTTATTCTCTGCTCTAGCCTCCTTGCTATGACCTGTTCAATGTAAGTATATGTATATGCAAACAAATGCGACCAAATTTCAATACAATTCAATATTTGATCAAATTAGGCATAATGGTTCAAAATTATCAAACAAATAAACAAACAACACAAACATCAATCAATTAGTGAATTAGAGTTTCAAATTGATAATTTTGATACATATACAAAAATCATGTTTTTGATGCCAATTCACAACAATGTGTTCTAACTATATATAAGTTTTGGTTCTTACACCAGCCTAATGGAAATATATAGATATCACACTTTCGTTACTCGAAAATAAATGCTGGTGATGGTATACCTCATCATCAGGACCATGTCCGGGCGACTAGAGTGCGACTCTACATCTATCCAATATATTAAAACTTCGAATACACGCGGATCAGACGTATACGCAAAATCTATATATACTGGATTGTCCACATCAATATAAATAAATAATCAAATACGAATAATTGATTTAAATTTTCAAAACAAAATTTGTTTCCACTTTAAAAATTTACTCTTCACACTCGTTCTAGGATACTACTGATCCCATCTCTAACGAGTCATCCTAATTGGATGTTACTAATCCAATATCTGATGAATTCTTTCGTACGGTTCTAATGTGCCTTGTTCTCTGAGCTTTGTAAACCAAAGCTCTGATACCAACTGTGACGGCAAGGAATTTCGCTCGGTCCGAACCAGTCGCTAAACCGATCCAGGCCGTTCGAAACACCCTATCGTTTGAGAACAGGACAAAACAGAACGCATACATAAGAACATTTCATTCTATATTACAACAATGCATCAGATTACAAGAATATACAGAGTATAAACAAATAAATATTACACAGAAATATCAGAGATTTAAATTACATTTAAATACATAGCAGCGGAAAATAATACAAAGCACAACTAGAAGAGATACGGATACAAAGCTTTCCGGATATCATTCCAGCTGTAAACCAGGATCCTGTGAATATAAATCTGCAAAACCAAAACTACTAGCTGCCCGTGTCAAAATAGGGGCACCCAGAGTTTAGGTTAAAACAATAAACTCCAGGTCAGTCATGGGACTGGTGTGAGAACTAAAACAGTTATTATTCTTTATTTTAAAACATTAGGTAAATCAAGGGACCACGCCGTATAACACGGAACGGGTTTCCTCCCAAGAATACTAGTGCATAAAACAAACAGCGCAATGCTAAATAAAGAAAAATGAAGCTGTTATAAGACCCAGGTCCTATCACACAATGCAACGCAAGCCGGGGGATAGGGTTTTTCCTTATAACAGCCAAAGAATGCTTGATACGTTTAAAACAAATCATTTGATACTATTATAAGTGCATAGTGTATAAAACAACTTCAAATCATAAGTATCAATCATAGGCGGCATGAGCGCCCCATCCCACTATGTCACCATATATAGGTTTACAAGTAAAACCGCAAAGTCACGTATTTGGAAATTGGATTTCCGTCTATGAACCGAGGCAAAAGATAGTCCTCCCCGTCTTCGTGACTCTCTAGCCCGAGCCACAGGGTCAGAGCGCATCGACCCTTGGATCGTCAGGGCCGGTCCACCGATGTGGATTAAAATGCCTGAACACTACGTTTCCCCGCCCTTTGGGGCGTAAACGAGGCAACTAAATGACTCCATCGGTTCGAGAACGACCGATCAATCCGAGGCGCCTCGCAACAGCAACAACCACATAAGTCAAACTCGTCAGGGCATGTAAAACCACTGACGCCACTTCTAACTAGAAAGAAACGCAAGTCCTCCCTGAGGTCCGTCTCCCGTTTTTGGTTCATACCGGGTGTGAAACACGCGAGGCAAACGTTACACAAAGCTACGCCACAAAGGTCGTGCTTTGATCATCACCACAAGACTTTGCTTTTCAACAGAAGCCTTGATCATTTGCATCTTAGCATGCCACACAGGCAAACCATCCTATGCAACCGATATCAGTCACACAGAATGAAATCCGATGTCAGACACACAGTCCATTTACAAGTCCGTTCTGGGTCTGAACGAAACCGGAGGCACCTAGTACCCCGCATATCCATCGATCTCCAAGTACGTCTGGACGATCACTAACTGTTTCCATCTTCTTGGGTGTACAGCCCAATCAAGATCATCAGTTATCACCCAAACGACGTGAAAACCTCCGGTCTTCGACCATCGTCTTCATCTTCGACTTATCGTCGTATCAGTTATTCAGAATGGGATTAACCCGGTCTTTCCGAATAACTCGCGTATATTTTAAATAAGTGTTACACAAACACAACATACGCCTCATTCCAATTCATTAGTCACTAACCGTAAATTAATCAAGAGAATAATTCCCCAAATATTAACCCCGAAGGCCAAAACCAACATCAGATCAATACCCAGAAAGCCATTCCGCTTGGCCAACCGACAGTTAGTTTCTAAATTTCACATTCATAGGGAAAGGTTCCCATTAATTTTATCCAAGATAAATTCCTTGAATTTATGTTTGAATCTCAATTCGAACTAGTCGGGATTAGCGAACCTTACCGAAGTAATCATTTGTTTTAATTTCCCAATCCCAACCTATTCATCCCATGAGGTAAAACTGGTTATACTTCATATCTAACACCACAGTGTTATCGGTAAATTCAATTACCATTTCACGTTCAAATCTAATTAAAGATTTAACTATCGCTTGGAGCAAAACTGGTGATACTCCATCCTCGATTATTTCAATCTAATTAAAGATTCATTAAAACTCTACTTAGTTTTAATCTGTGACTGGGTTAAAGAATCAGTGTCATTTAAAACACGGTTCACGATAAACCCAAAATCACATCACATTTCAATCAGTCCCTAATTGTAAATTAGCAAGTGAGCAATTCCCTAAGTATTAATCCTGAAGGCCGAAACCAACATCAGATCAATGCCTCGGAAACTATTCAACTTAACTAATCTCCAGTTAGTTTCTAATTTTCTTAACTCCTTTAGGTCTAAGAACTGTATTATTGAAGATACCGTTCACGACAACCCAAAATCACATTGCATTAATGATCGGGTTAAAGAACGAGTGTTATTTAAAACACTGTTCACGATAAACCCAAAAATCAATATCAATTCAATTCCAATTAAATATTTATTTAATTGGTACACTTCATTAAATCTAAATAAAAAGATTTAATCTTTTCTCAACTGGGTTCAAGAACAGTGTTAGTGAAGACACCATTCACGACAAACCCAAATCACATTTGATATTCAATATAAGGCTCTGAATAGAAAATATATCGGCTTATATTCAATATCAAATTCTACGATTAACAAATGTCGTATTGGAAATAACGATACAAATATATCTTTCAAATTTCCATAACAACACCTGTATAATCACGAATTCCAACATCGAAATATTCCGAAGACAATTTCGATTCAAATCCACTCCAATGCAATCATTGGATATTCTGGTTATTTTTAAAACCCTTTTCTAATTCAATTTATTTATTTAAAAATAAATAGAATTTTAATTCTAGTTCAAAACTAGTTCATTTCGATAAAAATCTATTTTTATCTTTTCAAATAGGGAGTTTTTCATCCCATTTCTTTCTAAATCATTTCTTATGATTTTACACAAATTATTACTATTTTTAATAATTTTATCAAGGCCCGTACAGTCGATTTCCATCAATGGCCATCGAACTGCACTTACAGCGACCTTTTTCGAATTTGATTTGGACATAATTCCAAATCCAACCGTTAGATTTCAAATTTCTAATATTCGTTAGAAAGCTCTTTTCGATACGAACCCAACGGTTCCGGTTTTAGGAGAATCCGACGGTCGGATCTCCCGCAATGTCCGTTTGAAATAAATGGTCGAAATTCACGAACTGCCGCGGCGCGGCGCGTTCTATTCAGGCCATTATATTATATATATATATAATATATATTTCGTTGATTTCTATTTAAAACGAATTATATAAATAGTTTTAAAATTCGTTTCAAAATCTATTTCAACTTCCATTTCAATTCAAAGCAAAATTGAATTCTTCTTTATAAATTCGTTTTAAAATTCATTTCTATTCAATTCGAATTTCAATTCAATTTGAATTTATTTCAACTTCATTTTGAATTCGTTTTCAATTCAATTCATTTCGAAATCGTTTCAATTCATTTTGAATTCGTTTTCAATTCAATTCATTTCGAAATCGTTTTCAATTCATTTTGAATTCGTTTTCAATTCAATTCATTTCGAAATCGTTTTCAATTCATTTTGAATTCGTTTTCAATTCAATTCATTTCGAAATCGTTTTCAATTCATTTTGAATTCGTTTTCAATTCAATTCATTTCGAAATCGTTTTCAATTCATTTTGAATTCGTTTTCAATTCAATTCATTTCGAAATCGTTTTCAATTCATTTTGAATTCGTTTTCAATTCAATTCATTTCGAAATCGTTTTCAATTCATTTTGAATTCGTTTTCAATTCAATTCATTTCGAAATCGTTTTCAATTCATTTTGAATTCGTTTTCAATTCAATTCATTTCGAAATCGTTTAAAATCGATATAAATATCGTTCACGTCAAAATGGCGTCAATCTAGTCAACACGGCTTCATAAATTTCTATTTTCAAATATTCTATTTCAAATATTTCTTTTTCAAAATAGTTGTTATTATCAAAATATTTCGTTTAACACATGACCAATCTCAATGGATGAGTATTGTCAACACATGAACGTTTATTTTATATTGATAAAGATGTAAATTTTATTACTAAAATATTTCGTTCAACACATGACCAATCTCAATGGATGAAACTGTCAACACATGAACTTTTATTTTATATCGATAAAGATGTAAATTTTAATATTAAAATATTTCGTTCAACACATGACCAATCTCAATGGATGAAACTGTCAACACATGAACTTTTATTTTATAATATTCTTTATTTTTCAAATTGGAATGAGGCCCAATCAATTACCATATAAAGTTAATTATATGGATTTTTATGCATTACACACATATAATAGCATTGAAAAATAATCAACCATCAACCAAAGTGCACTACACTGTATAAGCATCAAATATAGATATCTAACGCTTATAACAGCCTGTCAATCAATCGATCGACATATTTAATCAATCAGGATGAGTAAACTGCATATTTCATCCTAACACCCGTGTGGGGTTTCAAACAATCAAACAAATATTTTATTTGTGCAGTTGGGCGATGTGTAACATTTATCGACCCAATCAATGTCCTTCAAATAAGTGTACATAAACAAACCGTCTGGTTTGTAAATGAATATTTTATTTATTCACATTCACGTTAAAAATTATATTTTTAACGATAAAACATTTTATTCAACCTATGAATATTCTATTCGGTTCATTTATTCAATAAAATGATATTTTTATTTTTCTAACATATTTTAGAAAATTTCGGCGGCATAACGGCACGATACTAGAAACGGGACAAGGCCTAGCCTTATCCCCGGTCCAGTGAAGGCCCACGCCATTCACACATCAATCAAATCAATTTATTTCACCACACAATTCAATTTCAATCAAATAATCCAACTAATCTACGCAACCAAACAAACAAGTCCATGGTCTGTGGACGATTGTGTCGGGTGCTACTAAGCACCGTCTGCATCCTAGTATATATATAACTAGAAAAAGAAATTGAAAGGTGAGAAATTCTCACATATAGCTATCCAAGCTCCACGGCTCTTCCTTTGCAGAAGTCTTCGTCGTTTCGCCTTTTTGTCACCTTCGTTGTCCGCTTTCACTACATATGTAAAAATCGAGTTTTTACTTCGCTATTCAATATATAAAAATCGAATTTTTAGTTCGCTATTCAATATATAAAAATCGAATTTTTTGTTCGCTATTCAATATATAAAAATCGAATTTTTAGTTCGCTATTCAATATATAAAAATCGAATTTTTAGTTCGCTATTCAATATATAAAAATCGAATTTTTAGTTCGCTATTCAATATATAAAAATCGAATTTTTAGTTCGCTATTCAATATATAAAAATCGAATTTTTAGTTCGCTATTCAATATATAAAAATCGAATTTTTATTTCAAAGTTCAATATATAAAAATCGAATTTTTATTTCAAAGTTCAATATATAAAAATCGAATTTCTATTTCAAAGTTCAATATATAAAAATCGAATTTTTATTTCAAAGTTCAATATATAAAAATCGAATTTTTATTTCAAAGTTCAATATATAAAAATCGAATTTTTATTTCAAAGTTCAATATATAAAAATCGAATTTTTATTTCAAAGTTCAATATATAAAAATCGAATTTTTATTTCAAAGTTCAATATATAAAAATCGAATTTTTATTTCAAAGTTCAATATATAAAAATCGAATTTTTATTTCAAAGTTCAATATATAAAAATCGAATTTTTATTTCAAAGTTCAATATATAAAAATCGAATTTTTATTTCAAAGTTCAATATATAAAAATCGAATTTTTATTTCAAAGTTCAATATATAAAAATCGAATTTTTATTTCAAAGTTCAATATATAAAAATCGAATTTTTATTTCAATGTTCAATATATAAAAATCGAATTTTTATTTCAAAGTTCAATATATAAAAATCGAATTTTTATTTCGAAGTTCAATATATAAAAATCGAATTTTTATTTCAAAGTTCAATATATAAAAATCGAATTTTTCCTATTTAAAGTTCAAACCTTTCCTATTTAAAATTTAAACCATTTTCTATTTAAAGTAAAATCAGTTTTTTTTCTAATTAAAATCAGAATTCTCCTTTAAAAAAAATCAGATTTATAATCTTTTAAAAAAAATCAGTTTAAAATACTTTTAAAAATCAGTTTAAAATACTAAAAAAAAATCTGTTTTAACCTTTAAAAAAAACAGTTTTTAAACCTAATTAAAATTCTGTATTAAAGAATTAAAATAATAAAAAAAATAAAGTAAAATACTTACTGGTTTTAGAAAAGAGGAGCAGCATTCGTCGGAGAAGACTAGGGGTTGCGGGGTTGGGCGATGCAGTGGTGGCTGCGGTGAGGGGGCGGAGGTGCGGTGGCGATTAGGTCTGGGGGGGGGGGGTCGGTGTGCTGTGGCGATGGAGGAGGAGATGAGAGGGAGGCGATAGGGGAGGGTCGCGACTTCGACGTGGGAGGAGGAGGAGGAGAGGGCGAGGCTGGGGTCTCGTCGGGGGTAGGTGGCGTCACGCCTGGGCGCGGTGGCCGCTGCGCCTCCTTCCTCCCTTCGCGTTTTTTTTTCTCTTTTTAATTCGATCAGAAATGAATTGGGGGGGGGGGCAAATCGTGTTAAAGGGGAGAGAAATATTTTTTTTTATTAATTAATTAATTTATTTTATCCTAAAGAGTTGACTTTCACATACGACCTCGAAACGAGGCCCACCGCCTGTCGTCCATAGAGTTTTACCCCCATTCCGAACACAATGGGATATGTATCGCCTGTTGATTTGATCATTTCTATTAGTTTCAGTTGAATTTACATTTAAATCACTATATTGAATTTTAAACGTACATTTCAAATTACCGGGGTCACATACTAACTAGAAAAATTCCAGAAAAATATTTTCTAGCTTCGTATTGACGATACGGTCCTAACAAAACTAGTTTCATCGAATTCTGAGACAGTTGGAAAAATGGCCATTTTCCAGTCGATTAAAATCAACTGAAACTGGTCAAACGCGTTTTCCTTTGCCACGCTCACATGTTGATTCGAAAAATTATGAAATTTGAAACCTAGCAATAACTTTACATCACGGACCCATTAAAACTGGTTTCGTCGAAATCCGAGGTCGTTTGCAAAATGTCCATTTTTAAGGGCCTGAATTCCATAGCGACTATTCAGAATTTTGAACTGGACATATCTTTTTATTCCCGCTATGAAATCTCGATTTCCCGGGTTCGTTGGAAAGATATCATCAATTAGATCCTATGATTTTTGGTTTCACTAAAATCCGGATTGTTTTGCACCCGGTACATTCAATTGAAGTTTGAAATCGAATTATCGAACTACCGCGCCATTTTCAATTCTATTTATAATTATATATAAATATTTATATTTTAACGACGACGCGTATTAATATATACGTTCGAATTATATTCAAAATAAATTTCTCGTCGATTATTATTTAAAATAATTCATTTTAAATAATCAAAATTCGCTAAAATTGCCAAAATAAAAATTTTAAACTGGCCCAGAATTTGCGGGTTATTACACCAAGCTGTTTGTTCCAATAGCTTGCTGCCGATAAAATACTTACACCAAACACAACACTATTTAAGTATATGTATAACCTCTACTCACAATACTTCTTGTCAAGCTGGTGCATAGACATTCATCATGCCCAACTTGCTACATGAATACTTGATTCTAGCATCATTCATTGCTTTCGTAAACATATCAGCCACCTGCTTCTCAGTCTTGACATGCTCTATCAGAACAAGACCTTGTTGAACCTTCTCCCCAGTGAAGTGACAATCCACTTCAATATGCTATGTTCTCATCATGAAACATCGTGTTAGATGCAACATGCATCACATCCTGATTGTCAAAATAGAGAGTTATTGGTTTAACAATATTTATTCTAACTTCATGCATAAGATGATCTGCCCACATCACTTCACAAACTGCCTTAGCCATAGCTCTATATTCAGATTCAGCGCTCGATCTAGAAACAACATTTTGTTTCTTACTTTTCCATGAAATCAAATTCCCTCCTCGAAATACACAAAACCCAAAAATAGATCTCCTATCCAGCTTTGTTCCTGCCCAATCGGCATCACAGAAACATGCAACTCTTGCATGTCCATGATTCTTGTACTCAATTTCTTGCCCAACAGATCCCTTAAGATAACTCAAAATATGTTTTATATCCCCCATAATACATAGTAGGAGATGACATAAATTGGCTTACAACACTGACAGTGAAAGCAAAGTTAGTTCGTGTAACAGTTAGATAGTTCAATTTTCCTACCTATCTCATATATTTCTCTGGATCTTTGAACAACTCACAATTTTCTACAATGTTAAAGTTTAATGGAACAGGAATAATGCTAGGTTTAACACCTAGATTTTTAGTTTCTTCCAGCAAATCAAGAACGTACTTTCGTTGAGACATAACAATACTACCATTATCTCTTGTAATTTCCACACCTAGGAAATACGTCAAGTCTCCTAAATCTTTAGTTTGAAACTATTTGTAAATAAAGGTTTTAAGGGATGAAATACCTGGTTCACAATTGCCAGCTATCACAATATCATCAACATAAACCACAAGTAAAATAATACCACATTTAGTATTATTATAGATCACTGAATGATCACATCTATTCTTCACCATTCTAAAGATTTTCATTGCATTACTGAACTTTCCAAACCAAGCTCTAGGACTCTGTTTTAATCCATACAGTGTCTTCTTCAACTTTCACACTAGACCACTCTTCCTTTATGCAATGAATCCAGGGGGCTGAACCATGTAAGCTTCTTCTTCTAAATCACCATAAAGAAATGCATTCTTTATACCAAGTCGATGTAGTTTCTAGTTATATGTTGCTGGTAATGAAATAAACATACAAATAGAAGTTAACTTTACTACTGGGGAAAAAGTTTTAGAATAATCCGTTCCATAAATTTGTGCATATCCTTTTGCAACCAACCGTGCTTTCAATCTAGCAATTGAACCATCAAAATTTGATTTTACAGCGAATACTCAGTTACACCCAATAGGTCTCTTATTTTTAGGTAACTGAACTAAACTCTATATTTAATTATACTCAAGAGCATTCATTTCCTCCACCTTTGCAGCATGCCATCCATGATTTGATAATGCTTCCCCAACAGTTTTAGGTATAAAAACAGATTCAAGAGAAGTGATAAGTGAATGGGTTGATGAGGATAAACGTTTATACGAGACATATGAAGAAATATTATATGTGCACTGACGTTTTCCGTTTCATAGGGAAATAGGAAGATCAGTTTCAGGATTAAATGCATAAACATGGTCATGTTCAAATGGAGGGATTGTATTAGATGTAGATGGAGTTGTATCAAGAGAAGATGATAAACTGGTTTCAACAGAATCATTGATATTGTTCTCTTCTTGTATAGAATGTGATATTTCATATATAAGAAAATCATAGTTCTCCCCTTGAATTTCCTGACTTTTGATAGGGTAGGCTTGACAATGACTGAAATAATGGTGTTTGTTCAATGGAAATGAAATCAATAAACATAAGAGGGACAAAAACACTTATATATTTTTGAAAACGTGAATAACCAAGGAATATACACTTGACATATTTTGGTTAAATTTAGATATTTGCGGTCTGACATCTCGAACAAAACATGTACACCCAATATTTTTGGCATAACAGGATATAGTGATTTGTTTGGAAAGATAATTTAGTATGATATATCACCATTAAGAATAGTTGAAGGAATATGATTTGTTAAAAAACATGATGTGGAAACATCATCAGCCCAGAAACTTTTAGGCACATTCATATAAAATAACAATGCTTGTGTTGTTTCAAGCAAATGTACGCTCTTTCTTTCAGCAATTCCATTTTAAGATGTTGAGTCAACACAACATGTTTCATGTAGCATCCCATTTTGACTCATGTAAGTTTGAAATAAACTCAGAGTATACTCTTTGCATTATCACTCTTTAGAGTTTTAACAGAAGCGTTAAATTGAGTTTTAATTTCAGTACAAAATGAACAAAAAATTGAATACAATTCAGATCAGTTATTCATGAGAAACAACCAAGTCATACCTGAATAATCATCCACAAAGGTAACAAAGTATTTAAACTCGTGTTTAGAAATTACAAATGATGGACCCTAAATATCAGAATGAACAAGCTCAAAGGACAACTAGCACTTTTATTTATTCTAGGACTTTAACTGACTCAATGATGTTTTGCATATTGACATGATTCACTATTTAATGACTGTATAGGGTTAAATTGTGGACATAATTTCTTTTAAAAAAGGTAAAGATGGAACTAACTGACAATGTGTCTTTAACGCCTGAGAAGTACATGAACAAGCAAATAGTTTTCGATCTACAACTGGATTATCAAGTATTTACAGTCCATTTGACTCATACCCTTCACCAATAATTTGCTAAGTCACAAGATCCTAAAACATACAATAAGATGGAAAGAATGAGATAGAACAATTTAACTTTTGAGTTAATTGACTGATTGAGAGTAAACTGGAAGCTAATTTGGGTACGTACATGTCAATGGAAAAGGTGAATGGGTTGGACCAATAGTTTCAAAGCCGTGAATATTGGAGGAAGAACCATTAGCTAAAGTGACATTGTATGTAGAATTTTGTGATTGTAGATTCGTGAAAAGGATACCAATGATCCATTGAGTCTTTCCTGGATTAGCAGAGCTACTAATATTTGCAATTGTTGACATTGTTGGTGTTGACTTGCTGATATTGCTTTGATAATCAGTAAACTTTGCATACACTTCAGTAGAAAACAACATATTCTGATTAGTAGCTTTATCTTGTATTTTTGCAACATTAATTACCTGCGTATTTGCTACTTGCCTTTGCTTATTTTATAATTTCCAACACTCAAATTTTTTATATCCTAGTTTTTTACAGTAAGAACATGACTTAGCATTCACCACTTGATTCTCATGATCGGATACACTAGTATCCTTTTTGTGCACATTTTGATTCTTCTTCCATAACACATATATGTTATTCATTCCTTCCAAAGCACTATTACGCTGAGCATTCTTACTCAGGATTAAACTTGAAATTTCAGTTCTAAGAATTCTTACAAACACATCATGTAGTGAGCTAACATCAAATCTAGAAAGAACTTGAGCTTTAGCAAATTCATACTCAGATGGAAGACATGCCAAAAAACTCATAATAGCCATTTTTTCCTCTGCTTATGTTGCACTTTAATATCAACACTGATAGGAAGTAGTAGATTAAACTCTCCATAAGTCTTCTTAAATGTCATAAAGTAATTCATCAGTGACTGGTCTTGTCTTTCCACTCGATAAAATGACTTGCAAATCTCATACATCTAATTTAAATTTCCTTTTCCAGGATATAAAAACTCCAGATAATCCATAAGTTCTTTCACAAACTCATAATGATTCACCGATCTGATGATATCACTCTCAATTGTATTTCACATCTGAAGAAACAAACGAGCATCATCTTGAAGCCAAATCACTGCTTCCTTCTCAGATTGATCGGCTTCAGTGGAACTACAATTAGATGATTATCTCTATCAATACTCCGTAAATATAATTGAATCATCGTTTTACTCTAATTGAAGTAGTTTGATTCACTTAACTTTTGCTCAGTTATCATAGATATCATTGGCAAGACTTCCGCCATTGATTTAGTATCTCCCATGATTGAAGAATGATACTGAGAGATAAATTTAAGTTCTGAAATTAATTCAAGGATCATCGTTCGGATGCCATGTTATAAATAAAGAAGAAATTATTATATGGATAATATAAGATAAAACTTTCTCATTTTTTACATATTAGCAGTACAACGCTATATATACACATTACAAGGAATGAAAATGGAAAACAATATTACATCTATGCCACTTGCAAATTTTTCCTTGGTATCGCCTTCTGGTATCGACCTCATTACTTCTTGGAATTGCCTCCTGGTATCGACCTCATTACTTCTTGGTATCGCCTCCTAGTACCGACTTCTTGGCTTCAATATCGATTTGTATCGTCTTCTTGCATTGTCTTCTTGGCTTCGGTATCGGCTTGTATCATCTTCTTGTATTATCTTCTTGGTTTTGATATCGGCTTGTTTCGCCTTCTCGCATCGTCTTCTTGATTCGTCTTCCTAGTATTGCCTTCTTGGCTTCGATGTCGCCACCAAGCTGTTTGTTCCAACAACATGAGGACTATAACATATTTACACTAACACAACACTATATACATATTTACATATATATAACCTCTACTTACAACAATTATAAACACATTTTTATTTTTACTTAATTTATCCTTCAGTGACAAAAATAATATATAAATTTGTATGTATTAGTACACAATTTCACCTAGTCTTGGGCGGATCTGACCTACGTTGACCCGTATGAGTTCAAGGTTTGAAGCAAAAGTCCAAACCCACGTTAGGTCTGCGGAGCGAGGTTCAAAAAATTTTGAGACGAGTCTAAGGCACAAAAAACCCACCACATTTCCATTCTAGGTATGTTACTCTTAGGTGTCATAAGGAGACATGAGTAATAAATTGCCCAACATTAGAAAACTTCATGTACATTAGTCTCAACGGATACATCGATATCGAGTCTTGATATATCTTGACTAGGAACATTTAAAATGGTAAACTTGTATTAATTATGTTAAATTACTCATGGTTACAATAATTTTTACTACTACCACAAAATACACCATTTCTAGATTTTATATTTAATATATTTTTGATTAAATTGACATATTATATCAAGTATAGTACTAAAATAAAAATACTTTTTATTTTGAACATGACTAATCAACGACTTATATATATGTAATAAATTACATAATTTCCACTAAAGCATAAACGTAGCTCCATAAATAACGAAATGCAACTTTATACTTTAACAAAAAATAATGATATAATTTTATATGTATCGAATTAAAGCATCAATAATTTTTGGTAGTAAATAAATATTTATATATTACGATTATTATATAAATCAATTTATTACATAATCAAAATTATAGTAAAATGTATAATTGAAAATATATTTTATAAAATAATATTAGTACTATAAAAATCTGTAACGACCCGCATTCTACGCATCGAAGGATCATAGAATATTTATTTCATTTTTATATGAGGTCGTATGGTCGTGTAACTTTGGGGAACGACTATTGGGGTCATTTCCCATATTCATGATTTTTGCCGATTTTTAAATGACCGTTTTGCCCCTAGCGAATCTTATTTTGCCTATAAATTTTGATTGGTAAAGAGTTTTGATCTGAAACCACATCCATTAGATCCGAATGATGGTTTACCTTTCCGTTGAGTAGTCACACTTGTCAAACGGACTTACCGTTTGGGAGATATGGCTGAATTAAGGTATAGAAAGTGAAAAACAGCTTAATTGGGCTTAACTGGGTGATTAGCAGCTAGGCCTATTGGGGGATTTCGGGATTAGAGCTATATGAGGGCTGATTAGGGTTAGAGAAACCTTTTCTTGGTCATTTTTCAGCTGCCACTAACAACCTCTCAACCCTAGCAATGGCCTCCACCTCCTAGAATCATCTTTAATCACCGTTTAATCAAGGATTATGCTAAACTACATCAAATCAAGGCAAATTAGCATAAAGTTTAGGATAGAGCTGCAGAGACACATAGAGATTCAACCTATATTAGAGATACTTTCAGATCTATAAGTAATTTGTGGCTAAGGTGAGTGATTTGCATTGTTTTTCACTAATTACGGCTAATATAGAGGTGATTAGTGGTAATTAACGAAATTATAACTCAGAGAAATCTGAAAAAAAAAATGCAAAATTCTAAAATATTATTTTAGGGCTCTGATAGAAATTTGGGCTAATTTTGACAAGTTTTGTTAATTGTATGCTTAAACATGGTTAAGGGGGATTAAGGGAAAAACATTAGTTTTCGGGTATGTTTGATCCATTTTGACATGGTTAATTATCATTTTGTTGTTTGTGATTGATGTTATATGTTTCTATGACTATTTGGTATGATTTGAGATTGTTTAGAAAAGTTAGAACGGTCGAAAACGACATCGTGTGGCGTAAAAACAGTCGTTGGAAGTTGCAGGAAAATATGCAGGAAATTAGATCGGATCGCACCATTCGAACCGACCCACTCGTGAATGGTGGCCATGACCCCGACCCAATCACGAGTCCGACCCCACGAGTTCTAACCGAGCATGTGTATCACGAGCCGCTTGCTCGAGTGGACGAGCTAACCCGAATCGTCCAAGATGAAAGACCACGACCTGAACCGCTGGAGGAAGGACCACGACCCGAACCGTTAGAGGAAGGACCACAACCCGAACCGCTGGAGTGTGCCACGAACTGCCTGAGGGAGCAAGTCATGACTCGAAGCTTGAAGAGGAAGTCCAAACTGGTGCAGGCACGAAGCTTATATTCCGAACTGAACCCCATTTCCACTACTCGGACTGGAGCTCACGAACCGATCTGGAGAGGGTGTTACGAACCGAACCGCTTGATGGTCACGAACCAGAGCTACTGACGAACTGATGGAGGACCCGAGCCTAGATGATGATCACGAACCAAATGGAGACCGATCCGGAGATGAGCAAGAGGCTTACACGTATTATCCTCTATATATATTCTCCATGTATCGTTGTTGGTCACTACTTTGGGCATTAGTACTGTACTTCTCCTTTACTTTGCTGTAGAGACAGTTTGAAAAGTTGTAATAATGATGATGTGGAACATAAGATGTAATTGGATTTCCGCTGCTATGATAGTTTATTTTTCAGCTTATGCACTGTCTCGCATGTTTTATGTCAAAGTTATGTTATTATTATATTTTATCCCATGCACTGTGAGACATTCTACAGGTTCCTAGTTAGTTCAAATTCCCTTCTTTTCCTTTCTTTGGCGACTGTCCTGTGCTGGTTGGACATTGGCATAGCGTGTTTCAGGGAAACGTCGGCTGGTACGAGGCGGGCCATCACCACTTGGTATCAAAGCTCTAGGTTGCGTAATTAACCTAGGGAAAGACACCAGGGAGAGATAATACGTATATGAGAGCGCGTATTTGTGATATTTTGGTTTTCAAAAGTTATATATATATATATGCTATTAGTATATATAAGGATGGGGTCGTAGTGCACTGGCACCATTGAAGAGATGGTTAATCGTTTTCTCCTTACAGATTGAACGATGAGCCGACATACGAAGGGTACTGGTAGAGGAGCTAATAATGGGAATGCTCCTGATATGAGGACGATGTTCACTGACTTCATGAGAGAGATGCTTAGAGATGTTCAGAGGCCCTCTCCTAATGCGGCAAATGGTGGTGGTGCAGCAGTGCAGGCACCAAGGGCCGAATTTGCCAAGCTTTGTAAGGACTGCATTAGTCTTGGTGGGAAGCCGTTCCATGGAACGGAGTTGGCTATGGATGTTCAAGATTGGTTGGATAGTTGTGAGCACATCTTCGAGGACTTGGAAATCGATGATGCCATGAATAGAAAGTTAACATCGCGTCAGCTTCAAGGACGAGCTATGAATTGGTGGAATGCTATTAAAGCAGCTACTCCTGAAGATCAAGTTACTTGGAATCAATTTATGACTCATTTCAGCGAAAAGTTCATTCCAACTGCTCACAAATCTGAATTGTTTAGGAATTTTTTGGAGCTTAAGAAGAATGGTAGGGCAGTCTCGGAATATATTGCTGAGTTCGATACTTTATCGAAGTATGGATTATCTCTTATCAACACTGTCGAAAAGTAAAACGAGAAGTTTATAACCGGCTTGGATGTGTACTTATTGGAAAGGTTGATAAACCACATTGATGAGACGTTCGAGTCTATAGTGGGGAAAGCATTAAGATCGGAGAGTCTTTACCCTAAGTCAAAAGCCGATGTTGTCATTGCATCTGTAGAGAAACCAAAGCTGCAAGCAAGTGGTGGAGATAAGGAGTCTCACAATAAGAGAAAACAAGATCAGACCAAGGGTGGTCAGAAAAAGAAGCACAAGAAAGATAAAGAGTGCTTTAGTTGTGGCAAGAAGGGCCACTATGCTAGAGATTGTCAGGAAAAGCCTGGGGAAAGGAAGTGCTTCAATTGCGGACAAGTGGGACATCATAAGGATAATTGCCCGAACCCCCTAAAGAGAAGCATATTGTGAAAGCATATGCTATCAACGTTGTTCCTTCTTCGTGGAATGCCCCAACTGCGGCGGAGAAGGGAAATGGAATCATTATTCGAGGTATGCTTTCTGTTTATGATGTTTCTGTTCTAGTATTGTTGATAGCAAGCATCCCATTCCTTCATATCTAATGACCTGGTAGATAAATTGGGATTGGAACCTGAGATAGTAGATAGACCTTTAGTTGTGACGAACCCGATAGGTGGTTCGACTAGTCTTTGCATGATTTGTTGTAATGTTCTCTTATCGAGTTATGGATGTATGTTTGCTTGTGATTGCTTAGTTGCTTTGCTAGTATCATCTCACGTAGATTGCTTAAATTCATAGGAGATATTCCTTGAGTGTGTGTCTGACATTGGTTTAGGCCTTTGGGGCTTGTGCATGGGGAATGTCGAGTTCGACTAGGATGGTTTGCATGAGATATAAGTAGTTGTTGTGATTTCCATTGAATGATATCTCGGCTTACTCGAGGAGTGATGTGTAACCGTGACATGATAACACTGTTCAATGGTATGGACTGCCCCGAGTTGGATTCGATAGGGCTAGGAGATGACTCGAGCGGAACTTGAGGAAGCTGCAAGTTAACAGATTGTTCAGGACCCTATGTTGATGTTCTCTTTGGTTCAAGAATGGTAGAACTTCGAAGGGATAAGATATGTTCATTGATCGTGGAGATGCAACGAAGGCTAGGACGATTCAAGCTGGACTTGAACTCGTAAAAGAAAAATGGTTGTTTATTGATCTTGGAGATGCAACGAATAGAGAGATGACTCATGTTGGACTTGAGATTTGTCAGTAATGGATATTCGAGACTGGGTTAGAGTATGTGGGTAGCTCTTCTGATGAGAGTACCAAGAAATCGTCGATACTTAGAGTGTTCTAGGCGGACTCGAAGCAGGGGTATCTGGGGACACCCATTACCTTGGATCCGTTGGACGTGATCTAGTTATCCTTGGAGGATAAACGTACGTTGGACGTATGGTAGACCGTATGGAGGCGGGGCTTCCATTAGCCTTGGGATTGGTCGGACTAGTCAAGTAGGCATCGATGTATGTATGGAGGCAGGGCTTCCATTAGCCTTGGATTTGGTTGGACCAGTCAGGTAGGTATCGACGTATTTATGGCTTTAGCAGTTGACAGATATGACATGTTTGGTGGATGCTATGGTTGCTATGTTTGTTCCTATTTTTGTTCCTATTTTTGTTCCTTGAGTAGACTATCACCTATAGGATTCTGGTATAGAGAATGAAGAGATGACGGCACAGACGGATGCCTGTGCTACCGGACTAGGTGTGATAGCTGATGCATTGAATAGGAGACATGACAGTTTAGATGATATGTTTCTTGAATGGAAGCAACTGGAGTATATATCATGGGATATGATCTCAGACGAAAGTATGGATTGGATCCAGAAAAGTTAGCAAGTTTGATGGTTAGACCGACTTTGATTGAGCGGATTGATTCCAGTCAGAGGAACGATTCTAACCTATTGGAAATCATCTCCAAGGTAGAAATGGATATCGATAGCAAGGAGATGAGCAAGTATGGACTTGATAGAGAAGGATGGCTTTAAAAGAATGGGGGACTGATTGTACCCAATGTTAATGGATTGAGAGATGAAGTACATGGGTTTCCAGTTAGTTAAACCTGAGCAAAAAGGAGCCTAGTGGTTGTTACAACCACTGGAAATTCTCGAATGGAAATGGGAACAAGTCTCAATGGATTTCATTGATGGGTTACCAAGGACTAGGTCGGACCATGATAGCATTTGGGTGATTGTGGACCGATTGACCAAGAGTACAAGGTTTATACCCGTCAAGTCGAATAGAACAGCAACTAAATTAGCAGAACTGTATATGAAGTGGGTAGTGAGATTTCATGGAATACCCAAAGGTATTGTTAGCGGCCGAGATCTGTTGTTTACTAGTGGATTTTGGAAGACCTTACAAGAGGCGTTAGGATCAGAATTACATCTCAGTACCGCGTATCGTCCCCAAACCGACGGTCAGACCGAGTGGGTGAATCGTATATTAGAGGATCTCTTGAGAGCTTGCATGTTAAATTTTAGTGGATTATGGGATAACCATTTACGTCTTGTGGAGTTCACATATAATAATAGTTATCAGTCCACTATTGGTATGGCTCCATATGAAGATTTGTACGGAAGATCGTGCAACTCATCGTCATGTTGGTTAGAAACCGGTGAGAAATTTATGCTTGGACCAGATGTGATAATAGAAACGTCAGACAAGATCAAGATTATACGATAGCGAATGAAGGCTTCCCAAGATAGGTAGAAGAGTTATGTCGATAAGAGGAGAAGAGATTTAAAATTCTCCATTGGCGACTTGGTGTTTGTCAAGATTTCTCAGTTAAAGAGCATGATACCATTTGGTAGGAGAGGCAAGTTAACACCAAGATTTGTTGGTCCATCCCCAGTTCTCAAACAAATTGGGAATTTAGCATATAAAGTTAAGTTGCCAAACAAGATGGCGGGAGTTTATAACGTATTTCATGTTTCCCAGTTAAGGAAATTCGTGCACGACCCCGATGTGCTGTTTCACCTGATCAGTTGGATGATATCGAAGTAGAACCCGAGGCGCTTGGGAACCGCAAGCCGATACGTATTGTTGAGAGCAATACGAAGCAACTTCGAAGGAAGGCGGTGAAACTGGTCAAGGTTCAGTAGGGCAGAATGAGAGTGACTGTACTTGGGAAACGGAGGAGAGCATATGGGAATCGCATCCAGAACTCTTTGCCTGGTAAGATTTTAATAGTGATAGTTTCTTCCCTTGTTAGTAAACCGCATGCTAGGGTAGGCTTGTGGTGCTTGTTGTGTATGTTTGATCGTTTGTGAATGACTGATAGGCATGCGAAACACCTTTGTATGTTTTTTTTTTGTTAAGGAATTTCGGGGGTGAAATTTCTTAAGGGGGGTGAGTGTAACGACCCGCATTCTACGCATCGGAGGATCGTATAATATTTATTTCATTTTCATATGAGGTCGTATGGTCGTGTAATTTTGGGGAACGACTATTGGGGTCATTTCCAATATTCACGATTTTTGCAGATTTTTAAATGACCGTTTTGTCCCTGGTGAATCTTGTTTTGCCTATAACTTTTTATTGGTAAGGAGTTTTGACCTAAAACCACTTCCATTAGATCCGGATGATGGTTTACCCTTCCGTAGAGTGTCACACTTGTCAAACGGACTTACCGTTTGGGTCATATGGCTGAATTAAGGTCTAGAAAGTGAAAAACAACTTAATTGGGCTTAACCGGGTGATTTGCAGCTAGGCCCATTGGGAGATTTCGGGATTAGAGCTATATGAAGGCTGATTAGGGTAAGAGAAACCTTTTCTTTGTCATTTTTCAGCCACCACTAACATCCTTTCAACCATAGCAATGGCCTCCACCTCCTAGAATCATCTTTAATCACCGTTTAATCAAGGATTAGGCTAAACTACATCAAATCAAGGCAAACTAGCATCAAGTTTGGGATAGAGCTGCTGAAACACACAGAGATTCGACCTATATCAGACATACTTTCAGATCTATAAGTAATTTGTGGCTAAGGTGAGTGATTTGCATTGTTTTTCACTAATTAGGGGTGATTAGCGAAATTATAACTCAGAAAATTCTGGAAAAAATTTGTAAAATTCTAAAATATTATTTTAGGGCTCTGATAGAAATTTGGGCTAATTTAGATAAGTTTTGCTAATTGTATGCTTAAACATGGTTAAAGGCGATTAAGGGGAAAACATGTGTTTTTGGGTATGTTTGATCCGTTTTGACATGGTTAATTATCATTTTGTGTTTGTGGTTGATGTTAATGCTGCTATGAGTGTTTGGTATGATTTGAGATTGTTTAGAAAAGTTAGAATGGTTGAAAACGCAGTCATGTGGCGTAAAAACAGTCGTTGGAAGTCATAGGAAAATATGCAGGAAACCGGATCGAACCGCACCATACGAACCGACCCACTCGTGAATGGTGGGCACGACCCCGACCCGATCGCGAGTCCAACCCCACTAGTTCCAACCGGGTATGTGTATCTCGAGCCGCTTGCTCGAGTGGACGAGCTAACCCAAATCATCCAAAATGAAATACCACGACCCAAACCGCTGGAGAAGCACCACGACCCGAACCGCTGGAGGAAGGACCACGACCCGAACCGCTGGAGTGTGCCACGAACCGCCTGAGGGAGCAAGTCACGACCCGAAGCCTGAAGGGGAAGACCAAACTGGTGGAGCTACGAAGCCTACATTCCGAACCGAACCCTATATTCCGAACCGAACCCATCTCCATTACTTTGATTGGAGCTCATGAACCGATCTGGAGAGGGTGTTACGAATCGAACAGCTTGATGGTCACGAACCAGAGCTGCTCACGAACTGATGGAGGACCCGAGCCTAGATGATGATCACGAACCGAATGGATACCGATCCGGAGACGAGCAGGAGGCTTACACGTATTATCCTCTATATATATTCCCCGTGTGTTGTTGCTGGTCACTACTTTGGGCATTAATAGTGTACTTTTCCTTTACTTTGCTTTAGAGACAGTTTGAAAAGTTGTAGTAATGATGATGTGGAACATAAGATGTAATTGGATTTCCGCTGCTATGATAGTTTAGTTTTCAGCTTATGCACTGTCTCACCGGTTTTATGTCAAAGTTATGTTATTATTATATTTTATCCCATGCGCTGTGAGACATTCTACAGGTTCCTAATTAGTTCAAATTCCCTTCTTTTCCTTTCTTTGGCGACTGTCCCGTGCTGGTTGGACATCGGCACAGCGCGTTTCAGGGAAACATCGGCCGGTGCGAGGCGGGCCGTCACAAAATCTCTTGGTAAATTTTTTATATTTATTAATTAATTTTCAATTACATCCAAAAATAAAAGAATCATTCTAAATTATTTTTAAATAGAAAAATTATGAAATACTTTTTCAAAATATAAGATATCATTTGGGATTTATTAGAAATTCAAAGTTTGAAATTACTTTTCATTAATATTTCAATGTTTTTGGATGGATATTTAAATAAAATTATATAATAAAATTATATTTATAGAGTCATGCTTAAGACTTGGTCTGTCATATCTATCAAAAAATATTTTTAAATATTTTATTTACATGTATTATTTTATTATTCATATATATATATATATATATATGGATCTATATTAGCGTACTACTTATAGATTTTAAAAAAATAAGGAAATAAAATAATAATTTTTAAACATATTATAAACAATTTCTTTATATTTAAATAAGTTTGTTTTAATATATATATACACACAAACATATATATATACACACAGACACATATATATATATACTTGTGTAAAAGTATTAAACAAATCTATACTATATAATTATATATGTAATGTTTACATATAAATAAGATTAAAATTTAGTGACACCGCAAATATTGCAATGCTCAACTGGGCCATTGATTTTCACCATAAGTTTTGATTTAAATAATATGCGTAATGAAAGAGAAAGAGACATCAACTATTGTTTAAATCAAAGTTTGTGATTAAAACAACATGACAATTGGGTAATACACTATTTAAGATACCATTAAACACTCCTTTATAAATAATAGTATATATAAAAATATATGTACATACATTTGGATAGTATTTCTGTATATTGGGTGAGTTAGCATTCTCGTTGCAATGTAAATCTCAACATCTATACAGAGCATGTTATACCTTGAACAAATTAATATTTTACATATGCATCCCTACAACAAAAATACCCTATTACAACGTCCATTTTACAACGGGCGCTGGCTGCCCGTTGTAATAGAATGCTATTACAACGGTCACATTCTGAATCGTTGTAATTGATGCCTGTACAACACCCTTTTACAACGGGCTTAGAATGCCCATTGTAAGATAGTGCTATTACAACGATCGTTCCTGGATAGTTGTAATAGATATCGTTTACAATGCTCTTGTTAGAACGGATAAAAACTGCACGTTGTAATAGAATGATATTACAACAGTCATTTGATGCCCGTTGTAATAGATGCTAATTTTCGATAGTCAACAATTAATAATTACAATACTTCCTTAAAATTAGTACTGATTATGTTTTATTATTTAATAATTAATCATAAATTACTAATTGTTAACTTCAATATTATATTATTAATTACTCATCATTAATAATATTATATTATTTATTAATATTTAATAATTAATCATTAATAATAATTATTAACAATGATATTATATTATTTATAACATCATGAGTAAAAGTAATAATATCTACAATGTATATCCAAATAGTTGTAAAAAAATTTAAAATAATGTTTTCTTTATATTATTGCATACATATTAGATTTCATTCAATGATGTTATATAACTTATATTATTGCCTTTAACTACAATATTGCATTTATAATTAATAATCACTAATAATACTATATTATTTATTAATATTTAATAATTAATCATTAGTAATATTATACTAATCGTTTATAACTTGTAATAATTAATGATTATTATTAAATAATCACTAATTACTACTTATTATATATAATCAGTATTCCAACTGGCTTATCTTTACTTTTCAGATATTAGTAAGTAAAATCGAGTAATTAATATCAAATACATAATAATTTAAAATCAACAATAAATATTAATAATTACTTTTTAAAAAAATATTAATAATTTATGATTAATAATATTACTATTAAAATACACTTTAATCTATAAAGACACATGAGAAATTGATCCGTAATAATTTAAACTAGAGTTTGTTTCAATAAAAGATACAACATAAATTAAAAACGCTTTAATCTATATAAAACCATGGTTTAAATAATAATGGAAAAGGATGCTAACCAATGGGCTGGCCCAATACATTTTAGACATCCTTTTAAGATTCTGACCCATTCGTTTTCCCTTCTTCGTGAATAAACAAACCTAGGGTTTCATTTTAAACCCGCCGCTTTTTTGATATCTCGATCGGAAAATTGGACCTAAAACTTTCCTTCCCTAAATTAAAACCTAGAGAATCAACTCCACTTGGCCATCCGCTCTCCACTCTCCGCTTTCTGCTCTAAAACCGCAAGCATTAACGTCAAAATAAAACCTAAAATCGCGAATGTTGGCATCGAATGGCAGCTCTCCGCTCCTTATCGCTATCGCTTGGCTATGCGGTTCTCCTCCTCACCACATGCGACCATCGACAGCCTTGACGTCGACTGGTACTTGTAATATTTTCCCTTTTTTCTTAAACATTCTTTTTGTTAATAATTTCAGATCATATTCTTTTATGATGAATGTAGGCTAATAGCTGACCGTAAGTTATTCTATGTGGATCTAACGCCAACAGTATTGGGTCAATGGCTGCTTTAATTTATATTATTAGACTTGCTCTAAAATTAGTTTGAAGCACTTTATTTGTAGTGTTTTTATTTTGGGATTAAGGACACAACCTGCTGCAGTTTATTCATGCTTTCCTTTTACAGCATTTCTTGTTGAAATTTCTTTCATGACTTTAACATTCGTGGGTCTAATCACTTTTAACATCATATATGGTTTTTTTTGTTTTGCTTAAATGCCTCACGGGCAACGAAATTAGTAAGCTCTCTGTTTTTTTTTTGTGTTGCGGATATAATTTAGCCCAGTGTGCCACTTGGTGATCAATATTTCTTGCCTTCACAAGAATCTTGACTTAAGACTGATGCTTATCACAATAAAGTTAACTAGACATCTGGTTGTAAGTTTTAATTACTTCTATTACTCGCAAAATGTTGATGAACAGAGGTATGACTTGTGTTGAAATTGTTTAAAATTGTTTCACATCATTTTGATGTCATGATAAATTCCTTTAGCTATTTTGTTTTAGAGGGTTGCAGAATCTGTTATAGTTCTTTTTCATTTTTGCAGCAGTATCATTTGTTTTTTTGTTTTGCTTTGGATTCTCTAAACTAAGTGTTTGAATTGGACTTGTATTTGATTGGTCTAGGAATCAATTATGATCTATTCAGTTTATTCAGCTGATTATCCATGGAGACAGATTCAAAAAAACTGAATTATTTTTTTGTGATGTTGTAGGGACATCTACAAAAGGTAGGAAAATGGTTTATACTGTTGACACAGCTACCTTTGACACGAGTGCTGGTTCAGGTATGTTCATGCAAACTAAGTTGTACATGCCTATGTTACTTTTTTTGATGCATATATAACATTAAAGAGGTAGTGCATAAGGCAATCAACGAAGATGTTCAAACTGGGGTGGTTGTTTGCATTAATAGGAGTTGTTGTTCAAAAAGATCTTTGAGACATCTCTCAACTCCTTAATAGTGATATGACAGATTGTTAGTAGTGCTATAAGCAGTAGTGGAGAAATTAGTCCAATAACACTTACTACAACAGATATTAATATATCTAATAATAGGGTATAAGTTGTTTAGCCATTCGCTAATGATGATGCTGCTCACTCTAGGTTAACAGGAATTGATGAAATTATAATTACTATTATTTTTTATGGTCTAAGAGCTTCCCTTTGAGATGTCGCATGGTCATGGTTCAAGATTAGGTTGATGGTATAATTACAATAAATGAGAATTGATGACGAGTACTATGAAAATGTCATATATTTTATCAGTTTTCAATTGCTTGTTTATGTTTATTACGTTGCGTCCGTGTCTATATGAATATTTTGTAAGTGCGTTTTTATTTTATTGGATGAATTGAAATGTATATGTAAAATTATATTTGATTTTATTAAGAAATTAAGATAAATTGTTTCTTTTTCAATTTACTTTGTTATTCTATTCTGACAGGTACACCTGATGATTGGATGAATTTTGGATAAATTACTGAGAATGAAGACATTGAGTGTGAGAGTGAGTTCAAATATTGAGTGTGAGGGTGTGAGTGAGTGTAACTAAGTATATGTAGTGAAATAATATTTGTACAAATGAGTATTTTCATATTTTGTATAGTAATTGTGTAATAGAAAAAAATAAAACTATGTATTGTTCAAGAGTGTAATAAATATTTATATTAAAATAAGAAATTTTGAGTTCAATATTTTAATTTATGCAATATTTTTATATTACTATGATCAGATTTTTTTATAAGAAAAACAAAACAGACTTTTTACAACGGGCTATGCCTGTTGTAATAAATATTACAACGGGCAGAAGCCGCTTGTAATTTATTAGCTATTACAACGGGTTTGTAGCCATAGTCATAGAGTCGTTGCACGTGACAGAGCACGTTATTACAATGGTCTTTTACAACAGTCACAGACCGTTGTAATTTAGTGAGGACCTATTACGACGACGCATACTAGGATGGATTTTTGCCCGTTGTAAAAAGCATATAACAACGGTTTTTGCCCATTGTAAAAGGACTGTTTTGTTGTAGTGATGCATATATATATATGTACGTATGTATGTGATATGGGTATATATATAATAACATAACATAAATTAAATCATATCAATTTATAAATTTAAATAAAATTAATAATAGTATTTTAAATATACTTTAGAAATGTTTTAGGCCCAATAATTTTTTTAATCATATATATATCTTTTGCTAGACTAGTTCTTACCACAGGGTAAAACAACTTATAAATGATTAAAATGTGTAATCTATAAGTAATACAAAATAATATTATAAATTCACCCTCTAAGGCCCTTTCTTAGTTTAATTTGGGGGGAAATTCGAGGTATGGTTATGAATCACCGTAGTTAACCCCAAGCGCAGGTGAGAGATTGAATGAATCAAGAGTGTTCCCAGGGGTAATTATGTAATTTAATTATTATATAATTAAAATCATGTAGCAAATCATATTCGGTATATAGAAAATCTTGTTTTTTATATTGTATGTGCTGTTATAATGTGATATGAATAATTTTTTACAACTATTAAATGTATACAGGTAGAAAGTACAAAATCGATTGTAATTATGAATGTGTCTGTAACCATGGGCAATGAGTGGTATGAAATAAGTATATATCTTTAAATCTTTATAGAATCATAATCAAAATGTATCAAGAATGAGACTTCATATATACATTGAGCGCAATGTAATGCTTTTCATATCATTGAGGTGAATTACTGATGACCATTGGGGTTCCAAGAGTACATGTAGTTATTTGGAACAACTATAGATTATCATTGAGATTCTTCAATAGAAGAAAAGTTAAATAGATCTCACATGATGATATACAATAGTCATTTAATTTGAGAATATCATGAATCTTAAGTGTTTTAATTACACTTTGACTATTGATAATTACATGACGACAATGATTATTTTTAGGCCATAGTTAGGCATAAGTTGAATTGTTTGAAATGAAATGCCATTACAAATAAGATTTGCTTGCTTTAAGTAGAGAGTTAGTATCATTGTAATTGGAAATCAACTTAATAGTCAAAGTCTTTCGGCAAAGGAAATTGGCTAATCAATAGTATTATTGAATCAAACCATATACCCAGACGTTCGGTTTCTCAATATAGGCATTATAGGAATTTTGACAAATGACAATGCTCCAGATATATATCCAAATGACATAGTGATGATAAAAAGAAAATGTGCATGATATATCATTTCTTAAGAGAGTCTTTTAAAACACGAGAAATTGGATTTCGTATAGATAATCTTTTAGTAGTCAAACACTTATCCACAAGTGTGCTTTAACAAGATGCATACATGCTTTAATGTATATTGTTCAAATACTGTCAATGGTATAGTTCATGTTCGAGAGCCACAAAACTGTAACTCTCAGTATTCAGTCAAAAATAGTTTATAAAATTTATAAATTATTACAATGGAGAATTAATTTAACGGCTACATTATTTAATGTTCTTAAATATTATTAGAGTGCCTAAAATTAAACGATAAAATATATAATTATCATGCATTTATTTGAATAACCTTTGGGCCAACGTAATATTATATATGTGTGTATGTGCGTGTGTGTGTAGTTGTAATTCGTGACGGAGGAAGGGATGCGCTTGCATCAGGGGCAAGAAATCCCAAAGGTCATTTCAGCCGCCATGAGTTTGAAGGCAGAAGGAGGGTCTCGTGTTTTGCTTTTTTTATGATTTATTATTCTCTACTTTTTCTGATGTAAAGTTATTATTCGTTTTGTTCTCGAATGCTGAGCTTTGGCTTTTCGGGTTTGTGAACACGTGTGGCGCTGTACCGCGTGTATCTGCATTTTCGGCTAAAGGCCTAATAGAAATTTTGACCCATTTTCAAAAAAAAAAGTATGTATGTAAAGTTAATTGAAAATTTTAAATTTATCAAAATAAAGTGGGTTAAAATTGTGAAGATATGAACAAATTAAGGGTAATTTGTATGTAACGGTAACAAGGAATTTTATCGGAATATTTAAGCAGGGCACCTAAAAAGAGTTGGAAGTTAAACGTGGAATGTGTTTGCATCTTTAAATGGAGAATTTAAGCGAAGTATTTTAATTTTTGGTTCAATTATTTCATACTTAATTGATTATTTATTTTATTGTATAATATGTGTTTAATTGAAACAAAACAACAGTACAGAATTTAGAATACATGCATATAATTATGCAATACTAAAAAATAAATAATAAATAGTGGAATCAATCGATGTAGCCCTACTGTAACAACCCACATTTTACGTATCGGAGAATCGTAAAATATTTTTATTTTATTCCTTGAGGGTTGGATCATTCTCATATTTTTAATATGTTGCTTATGGGGATGTAAGACATGTCCATAATTTTTACCAATTTTGTTTGTGACCATTTTGCCCCTATCAGTCTTGTACAGGGTATAACTTTTGAATCAGGTCGAATCAGGTGGTGAGACATATGCCATTGGAAAGGAAATGATGATTGCCTTTTCGTAGAGTGGTTACATTAAAGATTTAGCTCATCGGTTTGGGAGGATTCGTTGTTTTAAGGTTTAACGGTTGGTTGTTTAGGTTTGTGAAGCCTTAATGGGCTGATTTGGAGAGGCCCATTAGTGGGCTAGTGGAAGGGTATAAATTGGGGATGGGATGTATGGGAAATGATTTAGTTTCTTTATTCTCTCATTTGGTGGCCTATATTCCTCCTTCCTCTAACACCTTTCCACCATTAAAATCAAAACCTAAAGGAAGGAAATCGAAGATCTACACCATTTGAGGCTAGATCTACATCATTTGAAGGAAGAGTTCATCAGATCAAGGAGTTTGGTTTGAATTGCTTGCTGTCCGGAATCTTAATACATTGTTTTTTGCTTGTTTTGAAGAATCGGTGAGTGATTTGCATCTCTCACATAATGAAGTATATGAACGTTTGATCATGTTTTTCACCAAATTCTAGCATTTTCCATAGATCTATACCTTGATAAGTCCATTTTCATATGAATCACCCTAGGATCTATTTTAACAAGTTTAAATCGGTAATTCCTATGCCATTTCATATGTTTATTCAAGTTAGACCCGCAATTTAGTCCTTACGTTCATTTAACATGATTTTGGAGTGATTTGCATAATTAGTGATGAAAATCGTTGTTTTCATGTCGTTGGTGGATTCATATCATGTTTGTGGTCATATTTGATGAGTTGGACAAGTTGGTTTCGTCGAATTTATCGTTTGGTCAAGTTTTGGTCGAAATTGGAGTTGCATTGGGGGAGTGCAGGTTTTGGGTCGGTCATTGTTGGGTCGGTCGGCCGTAATGTTGTCTTAGGGAACAAGTCAGGAAATGGGTCGGTTTCATTCCCTGGTCGGTCGGTCACAATTGAGTCGGGTCGGTCTTAAAGACTGGGTCGATCGGGCCATGTTCAGAAGATTGGGTTGGTCGTTCAGGTGTGGAGCTGAGGGATTTATGTGGTGACTTCGCGTTGGGTCGGTCCTATGTGAGTGGTCGGGTCGGTCTTTACTGGGTCGGTCGAGTCTTGAAGCCAGGAAGGAACTGAGTCGGTCCTATCTAAGGGGGATGGGTTGGTCGAGTCTTGAAGCCAAGAAGGAACTGGGTCAATCCTATCTAAGGTGGTCGGGTCGGTCTTGACTGGGTCGGTCATTATGGTGTGGTCATGCATAACAGGGTCATTTCTAAAAAAATTATTTTTCGGGTATGATCCAGATTTGAGCCAAAGGGTCTGGATATTTATTTTTCCCAGGGGCAACCCCCCGGACCCTACCTGCGGCGCAATGATGTAATTTGGCTCAGTGAGGTTGTGACTTCGAAGTAAATGCAAGTAGGAAGGTTTGAAGTGTTGAAAGATGTTCGTTGATCGGTGTAGAACAGCGAATGAGGTGACAACTCAAAGGTCGTGAGTTGGTGGATAATGGTTGCTTGAGAAGGTTTCTTGAGCTATGAAAATACATCGGGTTGGATGACTAGAGATGCGAAGGTTGAGAGATTATCATGTCGTAAGTTCTAGTAGGCTCAAAGCAGGGGTATGATAGGGGCACCTAAAAGACCGGTTGTAGGTCGAGTACCCTGGGTATCGTTGAAAGGCCTAGTTGTCAAGGTTGGACAAGCATACGTATCGTTAAAAGGCATATGGAGTTTATGCTAGAACTGGGGTTACCATTAGCTCTTGACATATGGCAAGGTTAGCCATCATACGATTAACGATGGTTTCAAAGCAGGATTGGCGGTGATAGCCAGAGTCAGTCATGGATGTATGATTGTTTGGATGCTCTGTTTGTACCGTCTTATATAGATTGTCCAACGTCGAAGGAGATGTTCCTTGGGTGCTTGTCTGATATTGGTTTAGCCCTCTAGGGCTTGTGCTTGAGGGATGTTGAATTCGATTAGGATGGTTTACATAAGATATATAATCTGGATGTCATGAGTGTTTACCATGATTGAATGGGTGTTCTGGTTTCCATAAATGAATGGTTGAATTGTTTAATTTAAAGGCTATCACTGTCCGATGTGGGAAAGTCGGGAGTTGAGTTCTTCTCTGGTGTTTGGTAGACTGGTTTGTTAATCTACCTATTCTCATAAACTTTATTGATGAAGTTTGTTAGTTGTTTTATCGCTCTCTAAGACTATTGGCTGACTCAAGGTTTTATGTTTCCCTCTTATTACCTTGGGCTGTTCATCTGTTTTTGGATAGACAGACTAGGTGGCAGGTGACAGGTGATTGCTTAGTGTGGACGATGTAGCTGTTCGGAGGCGAGCAGGAGGCTAGCGTACTATATTTCTACAATATAGTATTTGGATTTTCGTTGTTTGTTATTCTCTAAGTGCTGTAGTGAGGAAATTTTATAAACACTATTTCCAAGTGTATGGATATTACTTCCTAGTTGTTATGAAAGTCTAGTTTTTTCTGCTTCACTATTACTACCTGTTGTATATGTTCTATTATATTTTATCCTTGCGTTGTGAGTTACGATAGGTTTCGATGTAGTTGTTTACCTATGATGATCGTCCACAGCTTCCAGGCAACCTTTCAGCGCATAATTCCTCTTGTATAGTGCAGGGGTTGTGGGCGATCGTCACAAATGCTGCAACAATTTCACCTCTTATGTTATCTCTAAAAACTACCATTTTGATGGTCCCATGTCGTTGAAAACTTTCACGAGCTTTAGGACCTCGACTCAACGTACTGTAATACTCTTCTGGAGTAAGATTGAGATCATCTTCATAAGCCATAAAATTTGAATCGTTAGTGTTGTATTTTCGTATATAATTATGTATAACCATTGTAGCTACGAGAACTTTTACTTGAGTTTCGAGTATGTTGTGACGATTTTTTCTTCCATATTTCAGATGTTCTCTCAATTGCAACATGTAAGCTTAAACAATAAAAATTAAAATTTTCATTTACCAATTTTGATTGATTTGTAGTTTCTCGAAAATGAGAAATATGATTTCTAACATTATAATATAATGGTAAATACACATTCTAAAGTGGAAAAACTTAATCAGCTGCAAATACTATCCAGTTGGAAGATGAGGAAAATTTAATCTTCTATAAGCACTACTAAATTAAAATTTATATTGTCATGTCCAGTATATTTCCAGCCAGCTACATCATATATAAACAACAAATTAAATGAGCATGAGCCTATGATATTCTTTGTAGGATATCCTTTTCGCTCTATATATGGTATAACTCGATCTCGAGGTAAGTGTGTCACTACGTGTGTATAACCATCTATCGCACCAACTTAACACGAAAATATGGATAGTATCAGTTTCAACTTCTAATTTCATCAGAAATAGTATTGAATCGAGGGTTAGTTGGTTTTATAACATCTAAAGCGAGTAATTACACAGTATTTAAAGCAACCTGCACGCTGAAATCTTTCGGCAATTTTTGACTGTAGAACGCTGTAGCTATAGTATATAAAAATACGACTATCGTTTTTTTTTGACATTAACGCCTTCCGCTGTAATCAAAACCATAATTTTGTAGTTTATCATGTAACAAGAGAAAATAAGGTATTTTCATTTGAAAATTCCTTTGATATCACTATTGATGGATGTTCAATATATCTTTCACCATGGTAAACTGATAAATTTTGATGTGTACATCTGGTTATTTTTGCCCCTTCTTCTCGTAAATACACTACAACAAAAGCCATGTCTTGTTAATCTTGGCTATCAGAATCTGTTTCTGAATCAATCATTACTCTCATCGATATAAGTGTGCGAAGGTATTGGTAGAAGAGGTATTGAGAAGTTGTAAATGATAGAGCAGTAGAATGATATGAATAACGAAGATAGGGTGAAGTATATTAGGGGGGATTATAGATGCTAGCGTCGCATGCATCCACGCCAATGGCCCATTTTCTAGCTATCAACGAAACTGGCTAGTTTGGCCTTTCGAATGATACCTAATGTGTTTAATCGTCATGAGATAAGCATCATTTATAATGGCCAGTAGGAGGAAAGTATTAGAGCAAGAGGACTCGCATGTATGTGCCCATTGCAAGATACCCTTAACACTTAAGCATTCCAAAAATGGAATTCATGCACTAATCCTCAATTCTTTGATCGCACATTTCTTAGAGAACTGTACACGAAGAAGGACCCACAAACATTCCTTATTGTTCATCTCCACAGAAGTTCAATAGCAGGATTTTTCTCATTGGATAGTGGTACTACATTAGGAAAAATACTCTGCTAGTTTCTTTGTTCCCACTCGGTCTTACTTTTGTTTCCTATTTTGAACTTCCAAGTACCTTGAATAATGGATTTATGCAAAATTTCCACATAGTCCACCAGTGCTATAGATATGCGTAGATGCCTTACTTTAAATACAAATAATTTTATTTTTTCTCCTAATAAAAATTACATCTAAGCGGTAGGCTTTCCTGCTCTATTGTTGGGTTAGAGAAATGTTCTCTCCGAAATGAAGCTGGTAGTTTAAGATGTAACTGACCAGCCAATTTATCGACGAGCTTATAAAAATTATTTTGATCTAACTACTTTATTTAAAGTTATTTTGAATTGAAAATTACTATACACATATATTTTTATCATTAAGAAAACTATTTCACTTTAGATTTTCAGGTATGTATGCATATCAGATACGCCAATTTTGCCTTGGCACATTATCTAGGTAGCTATCATTAACCAAATCATGCGTGATGGAGTAATCTGAATCAAAATTATTTAGGGGAGAACTAATTCATATCGGTTTCAACTTCGATGGCACAATTATTCAATTAAGACGTAATGATGGATTATGGTTTTCGATCATTTAGCCCAGCGTCAAATTAATACTATCAATTAGACGCTTTCATCGTCTGGAGATTAGAGAAGTCGTGCTATTCTTTTGTAGGCTATAGGGTTTGCAAAAATTCATCAAATATCAGTGTAGTAGCTCAGGAAAGAAGGAAGTATTAAATGATATATTAACATATTAAATGATATATTAAGATATTACTCTTTTAATTCAAATACTAGATGTTCGAACTAAAGCAAATTTTTAGACATTTAAATGTAAAATATGTGGTAATGAAATATTAAATTTATAAACAAGTGCTATTCGAATTGATAATTGGAATGAGATATGCTAGAAAGTCCGAATTTTTTTTTGTCAAAAAGTAAGAAATAGGGGTAATTCCAGAATTCATGGGTGGTAAGCATTGAATTCAGGGGGGTATTTGTGTAATTGAAGGGGTGGGCCTCCTATTTTTTTGTCTCTGGTGTACTTTTTGACAAAAACATTTTTTGTCATAGTAGCATTTTTGAATTGGAATTACTTTGTTATCTGTTATATTTGAATGGATGAATATCGAATTAGTCTATTGTAAACATATGCGTATTTCATATGATTGAGGATAAAACAAATAAAGTAAACTTAAAATTTATTTTCATTTAAACACAATAAATAAATAAATAAATAAACAAAATCAATTTTCAAATAATAATGCAAAATAAAAAGATTTAAGATTTAAATAAAAACTAAATACAAAGCATTTTTAACATTCAACCATTTAGTATGATTTAATGTTATACAATTATTCATGGTAACACTATAAAAAATTTAATGCAAATGAATTAAAATGACTTTTTTGATTTTTTTTTTCTTTCTACCCTATTGTACAATGCAGACGATCCAACATTAAACTCATTGTATACTACGCTTATAAAATACATATTATTTTAATTTATGTTCGTTATTGCAATTATAACAACAATGTTGTGATTCGTTAGATCCACACCATAACATACCGTTTGTGTAGTACCGCACTGGTATAACTCACAACATGTTTTGTATTATTGACGACGTAAGGAGTTTTTTTTAAAGATTTATCCTATTTAACTTCGATAAGCACATGTTATAATGAATGCGTTTTTTTTTTGAAACTAAAGCGACATGGAAAAAGATATCTTGTAAGGAGAACAAAAGGGATTAGTTTCAAGAAAAGAGAATGTGTTATGTCTTCCACGGGAAGCTGAGAAAAGAGAATGAATGTTTTTATTTATTTTAGTTTGTTTTGAATAATTTATAATAAATGTTAATAGTAACTATTAAATTGTAAAGTTATGCCAAAACTAGCAAAATAAAAATAATTATGCTAACGAAGAAACCAATACATTGGAATTGAAGTGCAAATGTATTATACATTTTTTTATTATAAATAGGCCTTATTGTTTCTAGTTTGTTTTGAGTTTTTAAAAATTAATGTTATTAGTTTAGTTTAAAAGGTTAGTATTATGAATGGATTAAAAGAATATAATAAACTATCATACGTCATGACCTTTACAAACTACCTTTTTTTACATCTTCGCCATCTTGCTTCTTTAAAACTTAAAATTCAATTATGAAAAATTAGGAATTCCAAAGAATAAATTTACTTAAAATTTAAATATATAAATTTTAATTTTTAACATTATTATTGTAAATTATATAATTGTGTTTTGGCATAGCCGACGGGGTTTGAAGGACCCCAACCTTTTTTATTGAAGTGTTAAGAGAAAATACAAAGCCATTACAATGAACCATCGTAATGAAGAAAACAGAGACAACAATACTTCAAACACGGGAAGCACGAAAATAAAATAAAGACAAAAAAAAGAAAACACAGCAAAATAAGCATTGAAATGCGACAGAATCCCAGGCTCAATAGCGTAATGTGCATTATCAATATCTAGATTTATCTCTTGTGTGACGCACGCCTTCAAGGCAACAGAAGTTTTATTCTTATCGAAATAAAAAACTCTGACATTTCTCTCACGCCATAAGCAGTTCAACACCTTTTTAAAATCAAGTTCGTTAATCTTTTGTGGTTGTCCTTGCTTCCTGTCAGAGTGTAGATTTTGTCCCAAAGAAATGCATTAGAGTTAGTAGATATGTTCACTCCCGCCTTGTGCAGAATGAAGTCCAACAAGTGATCAAGCGTTTTAGGTAGTTGCATACACAATTCACACTGAGCATTAACATTGAGACCACGTTGTAGAAGTTTGTCCTTGGTATGAAGAGCACCCAAATGACTTTCTATAAGAAGAAATTATCTTTAGCAGCATTGTCAGTTTTCCAAACTCTTCTCCTCCATTTCCAGGTAAACACAGAATCTTCGTTCCCCATGTACTTATATATTTTTTGAATGTTGAATTTGTCTTTGTCTTTAATCCAGCTAGCATTAGTGTCATGAGAAATGTAGCTCCAGGAACTTCAAATCTGATGCCATATACTATAGGATTCGAAGACGATGGCAGATTGATACCATCAGCACATGATAAATTATTCAAGACTTCATGATGTTGATGCCAGATTTTTGAATCTCAAGGAAATCTACCTTGTTACTTATAATTTCTCTAAAATTCATCTAGGGGTATTGCCAAAATAATACTTTGTTATGACAGTTCAAATTATATTTAACAGCTCCCCTTAGTTTAAACAAACTTCGCCAAGTCCAGCTCCATTTTTGCGGGAGTCCATGCTCCAAAAACACTTGCCTTTGACGACATGCTTATCGGACCAGCGAATCCATATCCCATCTTTATTGTTGAGAAATTATTCAAATGAAGCATAAGCGGCTTTATTCCATAAATCAATGTTAAGAATCCCCAAACCACCTTTCTGCAAGGGTTTCTCAATCTTGGAGAATGAAATTGGAGCAATATACTTACAAGATGTGTTACCTTTCCAAAAAAAATCATAATGGCAGATCATATAATATTAGTTAACTTCAAAGGTAGAAGAAAAGTGTGTGACCAATAGACTTGCATGGAAAAATAATGGATTTGATGATAGTAATTCTGCCGTCTTGAATGAGAAATCTATTAGACCAACAGTCAAGTCTCTTAATTATCTTCTCATAAAGGGGAAGGCATTGTTGTGTAGTTATTTTAGAAGTCACAAGGGGTAAACCTAAATGTGACATAGTGTTAAAATTATGTTTTAGACCATACATATGAGAGATTTCATTAATATGGTCAATAGTAATCCCAGCAGCAGTATATTCGGATTTATCGAGATTTACCTTAAGGCCAGTACACTTGTAAAAACCATCAAGACAACTGTTGACGCCAAAAAGTAGTCATCAACGGCCAAAAGTCAGCTTTGAGCATGATATATGAAGAAATATCAGAAAAGGCGAGAAAAAGCAAGACAACAGCGTTTTTATAGTGGTTCAGCATTAACGAGCCTACTTCCACTTCATAATCTCATAATAATATCATAAAGTCAGAGATACAATGAATGAGATCGTCAGGATCTCTGTTACATAATCGTTTTTGAGGAATATAGCAAGTATTTCATGATGAAAGTTGTTGGCAACCATGATTGAGTCATGCGTGAGCCAAAGAGTAAGGCTCTAATTTGAGCTGAAGAAGATCCCCCTTTGTTGTATTGCTTGGTGTATTTATAGGCAGTAGGCTTCAATAATTGGAGGTGCCATGTGTCGGTTGATCCATGTGAATAGCAGATAATGGAGTGAGTCTTGATTACGTGGAGAAGTTCCCTCTAATATGTGGTAGCATAAACGTAGTTAGATCCGAGCTTATTGGCTTTAGAATAGGTAGTTGGACCAAGTAAGTAGGCTATTAAATAGATCTCATGACCAGGTCATTGTTGTAGTGTAATTTGATCTCAAGACCATATAGCCTAGGTATTTCAAGATGAAATATTTCGATCCAAGAGCCCTTGAGCCAAGGAGCTTCGAGCCATGAATGTCCAGCTTGTCCAAGCCCATACCCGAGCCCTAAGCAATCCTGTGATGGGTCCATGGGTTGACGGCCTTGCTAAAAGGCGGGTCAACACTTTGCCCCCCAAAGTACATCGTGTGGCAAACGGGATGTACTTTGAATAAGTCGAGCTACATTTCTTTGGAATATCATTCATCTTTGGGAAAGCAATACCGAGTTGTCATGTCTTAAGGAGTAGTCCTGAAGCTTGATTTTTTTTCTTTTCTCTGTGCCAACAGCATGTCATGCATTACACCGCCATCTGTGGTACCTATCGAGCCAAAGTTCGAAGCTGGAGTAGTTGAGATGAATAGGTAATCACTTACACCTCGTCGAGTCAAGAGGTCGAATGAAATCATAAGTCAAACTGGGCAGCTAGCTTCTGCACGTGGTCGTTCATAAATAGTCTTCGCCAAATGGTGTCATCTCCTTATGGAAGTCGAAAGCATGGTCAAGTGTAAGATCAAGTCAGACCATTAGTCACACATAGGTCAGTGCAAGGTTCGGTTATCCAAATCATGAGATAGTGTAGAAAATTAGAGATGGCATGTGAACTTGACATCGCATATGGCTTTTTACTTCCCGAGTCATTGGAATAGTAGGCTAGGGGTCCATGATCGCGCCATATCTTACCAATATAAAGCCAGAAAACCACGATCACTCTGGATCATATTAAAAGAACACTAGAAATCTATGGTCACGTCAAACCATATTTAATGAAATCCACGATCGTTCCAGACCATTTTTATGGTCCAATGATCACATACGAGTCAGTACGAGATGTTTAAATCATGTGAGCCAACGTCTAATATGATTGTCAAAATCATAAGGCATTAGAAAGGTGAGTCTTGCTTTCCATTTAATTCACTTGTGATTTGAGTCTTCCAAGTCATGTTTAGCTCATAAGCTGTCTCGCTTGAATGAGTAAGGCAAGTCATGTTGATCTCATAAGCTGTCTCACTTGAATGAGTAAGACAAGTCGTGTCATGGTCCGAAGGTATAGTATATATCCTTCGAATAACGTGTCAAGTCAAGGACGTGTTCAAAGTCAGTCTATAAGCTGACGCTCATGCCTACAACGTCGGTGGGGTACAGACGAAGCCAGTGCTCCTGCCCCCAGCATCAGTGGAGGTCAAGCTAAGTCAGTCGGACATCCAATCCTTAAGCCTTTATACTCTTCGTCATTGTTTCAGGTTAGAGTTGCGGGTTTGGCGATCTTAGGAAACCCAAGTCGTTTTGTACTTTCTCTCGAGTCGGCGAGAGTTAAAGTTGAACACGCAAACAGTCGAATCTCATTTGCCTAGGCATCGTTCCTTCACTTTAGTAAGAAAATGAGGATCGGCTCACCGAGCGCCAGTGAACTTAGTTACTTTTATCATTCGAGCCAGTTAGGTCGATCCCCTTTGTTCATGTTTCATTATCATACTTTAGTTGAGTCTGTTCCTTATGCTCGGTTCCATTGAGTTTAACAAATAAAATCATAGACTTGATCACTAAAATTGGTTCTCTTCGAAACCTTATATTCCTATCATTTGATATGTTCATTGTCCTAGTCATTCTCCTGCCCTCTTCACGGGTTGTGGAGTGTTGGGCATTTTGATTCCGCGTATGCAATAGCCACCAATAAGACCTATCCTTTGACGCTGGATGATGATCTGTTGCTCAGATGCATGCGTGTTAATCTTGAGGAGTCATCCTTTTGGCCGTAGTCTAGGATCATACAAAATTCTAAGGAGAGTAAATGTGCATAGTGTAATCCGACAGTCAAATTCTGCTTCTCGAAGCTTGGATCCCATGCCCTCAGTCACTGGGGTTTGGTTGAGTAGTAAAGGTCAAATCCATGTCTTCTCGGTTTCTGCTCTCTCATCCAAGCTCTAAGGATCGAAGTTGGGCTGCAAGATGTCGGACTGTAGTCACTTTGAATGCTCTCATTCTCCCGTTCCAATTGGGAAGTAGGTTAGGATCAGTCAATGGATGGTCACTTTGCACCCCTTTCGTGGTCCACATGCAACCCATTTCAATTTTAGACATGCATGCATAAAAAGGTATGACTGTCAAAGCTTAAGTGATTGTGTCTTCCCAGTGCTCGAGCTATTGCATTTTCTATTCAGTGTACTTGCAACGTGAAACTCGTCATTGCACTTGAGCTATAGTCAGTCACATATGGGTATGTGTGTTGATTTCTGATATCACTCTTAAGGCCCTCTTTCGGTCATTGCCTTAGGTCGTGTGACGTGTTGATGAAACTCTTACTCTCAATGCCTCCTTTCAGTCGTCGCATTAAGTCGTGTGGGAAGTTTAGAATTAGGAGTCGAAGTCGGTCCTTCGAACACGACCCATTTGTTGTTATATGCGAGTGTGTCCCTCGTATCTTTGCTTTGTATCTGAACATAATCCTGCTATTTGAATAAAATAATCGTTTAGTTTTCTAGTTACTAAGTTAACCTTAATGTCACAAGCAAGTCTGGCTTGAAATGAAAATGTGTTAAGTGCTAAGCTATCTAGCATAGAACTCTTAAATGTCAAAGTGTCAGGGTACTAAGTGTCGTAGTTTGGAGGTATAATGTTTATGGCCTCCATTTATCTTTGAAATACGGGTTGCATCTATGACGTGTTTAAAGTTCATAAGTTTATGCCCGTGCCCCCAGCATCGGTGGGAACAAGGTTAAGTCATCCGGACGTCCAGCCCATAAGTCTTTTATAATCCTGTCCTCAATCGGAAGGCGATGGAGATTGCATGCACGTCGCAGCATTGTCTCCCAAGTCGTGAGAGTTAGAGTTATGGGTTTAGTGGTCTTAAGTCGTGGTGCACCATTCACACTAACCCGACAGATTTATACTCTCCCTCAAGTCGTGAGAGTTAGAGTTATGGACGTCGTGGCTCGCCCTTTATACTCACCCAAAGTCAGTTTGGGTTAGAGTTGTGGATCGAGCGATCTTAAATCTTGGTGCGCCTGTCACACTCGTCCTAAGTTTATACTCATATCCAAGCTCTATGGATTAGAGTTAGTCGGGCAAGCAGTCGGATCATATTTGCCTTGGCATCGTCCCTTTGCCCCCACGTCAAGGGCAAAGGTCGCCATCAGGGGTGGTCAGTTCACGCCCCTATTGAGTTTATACTCCTCCCATTGAAGTCATGGGAAAGAGTTAGAGACGTTGTTAGACAGCGGTCGAGTAATACTCATCCTCGTCTTAACATTTCTCTTTTCCCCTCACGTCGAAGGCAAAAGTTGTTATGCTGTTCGTGGATCATTCCCCTGTCATTGTTGCACTCTTCCTGTCGGATCAAGGGATGGAGTCGTCAATCTACTAAGTGGTTATGTCACACTCGAATACATCTCTTTGTCTTGTCTGGCGAATCGAAGGCTAGATGCTGAGGATGCCTCATTAGTGTGCCCATGCAAAGATAGCTCACGACGAACTCATGTGCGTATATTCCCTTGCCCCCTACTTCAAGGGCAAAAAGTCAGTAAATGAATGGGCGAACTTCATTCACGTTAGATTGTTGCCGTCAGGCCAAGAGTAAGCGGGTGAATAGTCGAATCACGTTCCCCCAAGCTTTACGTTCCTCCGATCAAACTATGGAAGGTGTGGTTGGTACCAAACTTCGGGTACCTCTATTTGGATTCACGTAATTCGATGGCGTCAAGCATAGGATCCATCCATATGACTGTTGAACCGCGTCCATTTTGAGTTGGATTCGGACTTTGAAACGCAAAAGTCGATGCACAATTGTCTTGGGTCATGCCACGAATGAGTCGAGTAGTGGATGGTCATGTCAGATCCACCTTGAGCTGTATAACTTTCCTCGGACGGGGGGCATGGTTTTGTAAACAAGTGGTTCAATCGGGCTCGTTACAGCAATGCCTTGTAGTTCTATATGCAGGCGTTGGAAGTCTATTTAGTACCAGACCCTGGGTACAAAATATGACAAGGTCGTCAGCAAACATGAGAGATATAATTGTGTTTTAGTTCTTAATTTTCTCAAAATAAGCTATAAGTTCAGAAAAATAATAATTAAAAAGTTTGAATTAGAGTAGTTATTTATGAAAATTATCTTAGTTGATATTTTAGGTTTCATCGAGTTCATCAAATTTTTACAAACTTAATTAAATATTATTTATTTTATTGTTTTAAATAGATGGGTTATAAGAAAAGAAAATTAAAATTGCATCTAAAAACAAAGGCAACTTAGTCATGGATTTTTTTAGTAAAACAACAGTGCATGATAGTTAATTATTGATATATAAATAGAATATGTCATATGAATATTAGTGGTAATTGGTAACTAGTAATTGACTCGATGATATTAATATTATTTTGTATATATTATACCATATTATGTTATTTTACTCACAAAATATTCGAGAGTAAGTAAAATTCTATTTACAAAATGTTTGTCACTACAAAGGGGATCCGGGGGGTGAAAACCTCCATATACTGAGTATGGGAGCAACATCACTGAATTGTCAACCTAGTCGTTTGGGTCATGGGGTCTAGCAGGGAAATCCATAACAAAAGGATGGTATATGTTTATAATATATATTTTTTTCTATGAAGAATATCGCATTAATCATGACGACCACCCTATAACTCCACTATGCATTATACATCAATGGTGTGGGTAAACTATATTCCTGTTTTTGTATAGTATGTTAACCTGTTGACTTTGTTCTTTTATTCATGGTTCATTTGAATATCAATGTTTCATCTATTGTATATCTATGTTATTTTATAATATTTCCTATGTGTTCTATGAGATGTTCTATAGGCTTTGTGTTTGAAATTTTATTACTTTACATTCTTATTTACCATCCTACGTTAGTCGGATACTTCCACGATGCATTATATATATATATACATCAGACACTAGAGGTATAGGATAGTCATCGCAATAAAATTAATATTGTCCTATATTTATAAAATACGATAATTAGTTTTATTGCCAATTTTAGTAAAAATAAATAAGTTTTTTACATTTTATATGTGTGTATATATATATTATATCCTCCTAACGTTTTACCGTGTTTACTTTTCTTCTTAAAATTTTATTACTTATCATTTAGAAAATAGTCGGCGTCTGTGATACGTCCATCTTATTAGTTACATCATTCATTAAGGGTTCATTTCCCTACACTTGTTGAAATGAGCAATAGGCTCACATGTTTCGCTTCCATTTTACATGCATCAACATTGAAATGGATACAAAACGATTAAGTTTTGAAGGCTGTATGTAGTTAAAAATGGGAATAATTGACATGATTAATCCCAAATTTTATGTCTTTTCATAGTAATCCAGAGTTTGGATTATTTTTAGTTAATTCCAAATTTTGGGATCCCTTCCCACATTTACCCCGATGACCTGCTAACTTGGTTAGCAGGTTAATAACTCAAATATCCATTCCCTTCTACGATTGGAATTTTCCTTCTCCATTCCCTTATATGATGGCCGCCGCCGCTACCTCTTGCTTATCAAATTCCATTTCCACCATCTCAAATTCCCGCTCAACCCACAATCCTAATTTCACCTACTCACCTCAAAACTCAAACCATAAATCTTGGTGAAACCCTAGATCTTCCGGCCACCGCTGAAGTGAGATTTATGGTGGAGCATTTTGATTCTGCCGTGTTTAGCTCTGATGTGATATGGAGCAGGTCGAAATTTGATTCATGCTGGAGCATTTTGACTGCAGGTAACCCGTAGAGCATTTTGACTGCAGGTAACCCGTAGAGCATTTTGACTCATTAGCGTTTTGATATCGAATTTGTTTTAGAGTTTTGCCACAAAAAAGGAGCTCTTGTATACCTAGATGGTACCTTCGCTCATCCTGTTTTCCACAAGTCCTTAACATTTGGTGTCGATTAAGAGCATCGTATTGCCAAAGCCTTATTATGTTGTGAAGCAAAGTTGGCATCTTATCAGCAATAAGCACGGAAAAAACTGCATGAAAAACTGTAATGGCATTAGCACCATGTGCATCAGCGAGAGAAGTAGCATGGCTAGACAAAGAAGCATGGGTAATAGCAGCATTAGGTGACATGGGTGATTGAATGTGTTGGGGTACTCTAGGAGTCTGATTGAAAAGAGACAAAGCCTTATGATGTTGTGAAGCAAAGTTGGCATTAACAGGAGAGTGAAAGTTGGCAGTAAGACCAACAGTGGATTAGCAGGATTGACAAGAGCCAAACCATAACAAGCAGCAGCTTTGGCAGTATAAGACATGCTAACACCTAAAAGTGGACCTACGGAAAAAGAATCCAAAGCGAGATTATATGCAGTTGCAGAAAGAATGGGAGAATCAGGACCCAGTACACATTACCGTATATTTTGTGAACCTGCACACTGAACCGGAACCTGACGATCAAAAGTTTATAAAGCAGTTTTGGAAGAAAGAATCGCCACATGACTAGCAAATGGAAGCAGGGTAAAAGCACGCACAGAAGGATTTGTATGTGGATTTCTTGCTGTGTTTGCAAGGATGTGATATGGAGCATGTCAGAAATTGAGTGGTTCTATTGTAGCCGACGATGATGTTGAAGTGTAGTTAGGGAAGAGGATGGTGTATGTTTGAGTTATTAACCTGCTAAACAGGTTAGCATATCACCGGGATCAATATGGAAAAGGACCCTCCAAAAATGGGATTAACTAAAAATAATCCAAACATTGGATTAATATGGGAAGATATGTGAAATTTGGGATTAATCGAGTTAATTATTCCTTAAAATTTTGGAATATTGTATTAGGACACAAGTTGATTACACAATTGGTGATGAGATAAATTTGAATCATTAGCCTTCTATTGAATTCGACCCCTATGCAAACACACAAAGTTTCTAAACTAAGCTATATTAGATTTTGTGTCCAAAATGGCAGCTTGGGAGAATTAGTTTAAAGAAAAACATATGATCCTTTTTTGTTGAAAGAACACGTGTTTCCAAATTTAGTTTGAATGACACTAAATGCTACATCCATATATAATCAGATAAAATAAAATGATATATTAACCTAGCATCAGATAAGTAGAATGCAAAATTAAGCTAACATCAGACAATTACATTAGATAAACTGAAATAACATTCATTTTCACAGTTGGAGAAATGTCAAATTAATACATCAATACATACATAGACTACTAAGTTCATAAAACATTACAAATATATAATGTTAAGAGCATCTCCAAAAGAAGATTACATATTACAAAATGTAACATGTACACCCATTTCGGCCTTTAAGAGAGTGCAGGTCCTGTAATTGACTATATTTCATAAAACTGGGTACATATCTATAATATTATAGGGCATTTGTTGAACAATTGCCCAATGTTCAATATCTGTTCAACAGACGAATAATATTATGATTTTTTTTTATTTTTCAAATATATGTTGAACAAACTTCCATCGTTAAATGTCCGATCAACAAATGTTTGGCTCGGAAACACTTCAGAAATTCTACGGTGCAAGAATTTGTAGTGTACATTTTGTAAAATACACACTACGAACTCTTGAAGATACTCCAAGTTTATATACTATTCAATTCATATGCTACTCATTTTCACAGTTCACATAATATGTGCTTTATCTGATGTTATATTATTACAATGTACATAGTATTTTTAAAATTAAATTTTAAAACTTGTGTCATTGAATTAAAATTAAAGTACTCTACTATCTTTCTATATAAAAATAAATATTAATAAATATTTTAGTGTATTGGCTAGGGGATATCGACTCGGTGGCCTTAGCAATACACTATTTTTATCTATTAAATAATATTAAAGCAGAACCTTTTAAAGCTCTATGCTTAATTATAAGAGTTTTCTTTCTTCTCCTTTATTCTCTTAGGATATTTTAATTTTAAATTAGTATATCGCTTTACACTTATTTACTATTTCTCTACCATTATTTTACATTTTCTATCATTTTACATTTTGATATGAATATTTCAAAATTTACACAAGTATTTACTAACGGTTAGCTCCTAACATTTTATATTTAAGTCCACAAATGTAAATTAATTACAAAACACAAAATTTAAGTAAATTTAATTAACTAATATTTCTTTTAAATACTAAAAAAACAAAATTATAATTTTTTTGGCTTCAAATACCTACACTTCAAATTTTCTGTAATCATTTAAGTCTCCTTTAATTATTTTATAACATTTTACATTTAGTATCATATTTTATAGTTAATTACATAATACAAAAACTATTTAGATAACTTTTGCTAACTATGATTCATTGATTTGCCTTGCTAATAAATCACATCAAGGTTAACCATATTTATATTAACAAATATGAAAAAAAAGCCAAATATATAAACATGTCAATCACATAACATAAATTACGCATAAATATCTATTTCAAGTTCAAAGTTGAACTCATTTACGTGAATATATTTACTAGGGCTAGATTCAATTTGATATCGAAAGTACATATTCCAAACCATTATTGACCGTCACTTTCCTAAGAACTAGAAAAGCGCAAATTTTAAAATAAATACTGTAAGCGCATTGATCGTGTAGCATGCAGGTCGAGCACAGGGAGAAATATTAAATTAAATTATTTATATAATTTCTTGGGTGAGCTAGACGAAATTTGGAGATTCAGTTGAAAAACAATAAAGCTATTATTGAATTGAATTAGATCTGAATCTAATCAAATCTATATTCAATCCAATATGACCTAGGAAAGCAATAAAAAGGACAGAAATTAAAATAATAAACACAAAATAAAATTAGGATTACCGCTGAATCTAATCAGACGGTCAATCACTAATAAAAATAATTGTAAAATACAAATATTGTTCTACCAAATCTAATTGTGTAGACAACACTAATTGCTAAGAAAATAAAAAATTGCAAAAAAGAGAAAAAGCAGAAAACTTTATTAATTCGAGGATGCCGTTTACAATGAAATAACAAGGGTATTTATAGGATAGATAGCCAACCCTAACCCTAATACAATGACAAATGGGCCTTAGGAAATCACAAAAGAGTTTACAATGAGAATTATAAATGGGCCTTAGTGAAATCTAGTAAATTTGGTCCTTTCCTCTTTTCCTCTTGCTTCCTTGACAATTCTTCATTGATTTGTGATATGCATAGCCTTTCTACCAGTTATTTTCTTGTCCAAAAAGCAACTAGATGTGAGATCTTCATCAGTAAGTCTTCATATGTAAATATACAGCCAGTTGATCTTTATTTTTATATTTTGTGACTGCATGTGAATCTGTAAAAGTGAAAAAATAATACCTAAGTAATATTTATTTATATGCAAAAGATAAGATATAAGAGTATAAAATAAACACATTTCTATGTTAATCAAATACCCCCACACTTATCTTTTACTCGTCCTCGAGTAAAACAAAAATAAAAGACTAATTAGATAGGTCACACTTTCGTAGGAAACACGATTGCATTAAGCATATGCAACAAGTCGTTAAACCTCTAAATGTCCCTAGTAGGACGAGTGGTGTCTCGTGAGAGTTTTCAGCGGATACTACCACAAAATCCAAATGCAATTTGCAATGATTCTAATGCAACTACATGAATGCAATGGACATATGCAAACAAAAACAAAAAGAATGAAAACACGATGTATTTCAAAAAAATGGTGCAACAAATTAAATTATCAATTTCTAGTCAGTTGATTATATTTTAGATAAACTCAACTTGTCACATATTTTCAACGTAAATCAAGTTTTCAAATGTTAAATTCCAATTTGACCAGTTAGTTCGGTCGATAACATAGTGCAGTCATGAAATAAATTCTTAGTTTGCTTATCATAGTTTGTGAAGTAGTATTCTAATTTCCTTGTGTATGGCTAGTCAAATCAATAAGGTCAAGAAATGTTTGGGCATCGTCGCTTATTCTCTATCTCTATAAAAGTTAAAATTTATGATTAATTACATACACCTAACTTAAAAGACCAAGGTATACCACCCATACACTGCCTTGCAGACTGACGGAGAGTTACGACAGAGCTTGGCAGATTGTGCAGACCGATGCTGACTTTGTCAACAACATGTAGGATAGATCTTGGCGGGTTTGCATACCAATGCTAGATATACAAGCAATGTTGGATACCCTTGGATTGCTATTATTATTATTATTGAAAATATAAGAACAAGAGAGAGTTACGCGAATTTAGCTTAACACAACTTAGTTTTAAAGATTCAAAAAGCCAACATACGTATTTTAAGTCCTCCACTCATTAAACAAAGACTACATTTAGAATAAACTTCATGGCCATCACCTAAGAATCTCTCTATATACCGGTTACACTAATATCCCTCAAAATTCAACTTTCATCATATTTCTTATTTGATCTTAGTTGAGAGAAAAAAATACTATCAACTGACTAACAATTGTTAATTTATCTTACTATACCAAACTAAAATGAGTCATGTTTCAAAAAAAATGGCATGTTACTACAATCTTAAATGCATGATGGTCCTATATGAAAAGAAAAAAAATTAAAGAAAAATAAAAGGATGTAATGCAGACTCCCCCCACACTAGAACTAAATAGTGTCCACACTGTAAACACGTTTCCTAAATGTGAAAGATAGAACCCAAAGATGAATTAAATGTAAAATGATTTGTAGAACAAAATGCAATTTAACTATATGTAAGAATAGATCACATGTACAATGATATATGTGTTTGCGATGCATGCGATGCAAATAATGCCACCAACTTTTTCCCCTACACTTGGTTCTAACCCGACAAATTCTGTTCCCACTATGTCTAGGCATGTTTTCTAATAAGCAAAGGTTTTTGAAAACCATTTCATCTTTATACCTAGATTTATAGTCCAGCAGATAAATGTCCAGGGTCATCCTAACATGAAGTTTTCCAATCAAGCTAACATTCCAAAAATAATTCATGTGCTCAACAAATTTATCAGTGTAATTGTCCAAAAATTTGTGATCGTATATAAACTCAGTTGCAATCGTGAATTTTAAATTCTGAGTGTTGTTCAAGACTATGTGATCACATTTCTCAACTTTATCAGTTGACAACATATTTTCGACATTGACAAATTCTAGTTCGTTTGAAACCTCAAAATCAAAATTTTTGAACTTGGATTGGTGGCTTGATTCTATTTCATCCTCATTTGGCAACTCATCCTCATACAATACAAAAAATTCATGTTCATCAAAATCCTTCTCCAAATTTGAATTGAAAATTTCAACATTTTTATTCTGTTCAATTTCTAGAATTTCAAGTTTCTCGCAGCCTGAAAGAGGAAGATCAAAATCCAAGCTTAAATCTTTTTCCTGAAAAGAATCGAAGTCCAAATCATTTGTTGAATTTTGAACAACTTCATTTAGATCGTTATTCTCAATTTCCAAAGTTGTTCTCTGAAAATTTTCATTATCAGTAGAGAACGGATAATTTTCTGATTCATCGCATGTTTTAATTTGATTTTGTTGCTCTAGTTGTTCTTTAAAATACGTCACTAAACAAAGAAGTTCATCAAGTTGTCTATCTTTTTTATCAAGCTGCCTATCTTGCCTTTTTACCCTCTCTCTAAGAATGTTAAGATGATATTCTTCAAAATCGTTGATTTGAGAGCTCTTGTTTTGGATTTCTTGATTCTCAACATCAATTTCACAATCAATATGTGGTGGTTGTTTGAATTTTCAGAAAAATGCCAATGATATTGGAAATCATTTTGATTGTAAAAATTATGTTCATAACCAAAACTATTAAAACTCGAGGGAAAATTGCAATTTTGGTTATTTTCAAGATGTTGATATGGGCTACAATTTTGAAAATTTTGGTTTATAACCCCATATTTATGTGGATCAAAGTTATATTGGGATTCAAAGCTATTTTGATGTGGATGTGGCCCATAATCGAAATTATTGAATTCCAATTTCGATCATTTCTATGATTTTGAAAATGTTGGTCAGTTGGAAAATTTTGAAAATTGTTGGCATTGGGCTCACGAAATTTCAGAAAATTTTGTCTCATGAGTTGTAATTCATACTCATACTCTTCAAGAGGACGTCAACTCCGATTATTAACCCACAATTCTCTCAATGATTTTTTTGAATTAGACATTTGAATGAAGTCAAGGCAAGACAGAAATTATTCTCGCTTCAAAATAGTATAAAATGCTAAGTTGTGCTCTATTAATTAGCTGACTCAATTAGAAGGGGGAAGAGGGTCTTATGGCCGTTCACATATAGTATAAATACTAAGGGATACGACCAATGTTTTACGAGTAGTATGCAACCTCTTTTGCTAATAGTTCAATAAATTGAACTACTATATATTAGCGATCCAATTATATGAGACAGTTAACTTCACAAAGCACCACTTTTTAATTATATTATTTGGCAAATCAAATAATGTTTTATAATTGAAAAACGATGAAAGTGATGATTTCAGTTATGGAAATTTGTTATTCACAAGCAGATTCAGAAATTTCAGTCATAGAACAGTAGCAGAATTGAAAAAATTGTACAAGCAAGCCGTTGCCCCTGCAGAAGATTTTTACAAGCAATTTGTATTTTTCAAAGCAGCTGCAGAACCTGTAGAGTTAAAGAAAATTTTACAGTAGGGTATGGCGGTCCGTCTAGAGTAGTTGAGTAACACTGGCAATTCAAATCAATTGTTTGTAAATCCGTTGACCTTTGAATCCTTGTTCGATTGCTTGAATTTTTTTCTCGCTCTGAATTTGGTTTTGTTGTCTTTTTTTTGAATCAAAATGATGCAGGAAAATTGAAATCTGAAGGTGAAAATAAAAAGTGTGAAAACTTAAATAAAAACTAAAGCAATCCCTACAAACAATTAGGCAAAACCAGACGTCTCTAGTTCAACAGAAGAAAGGACCTTCAATAAGTTTGAGAAGATGTATATAAATCACGCCATCCTATAAACAAACAAAAAGCAGCCTCTCTGCTTTTAGAAAAAAATCATTCCTTGCCTAAATATAACAACAAACTTCTTTTGTCTATCTAAACAATCAGACCCACAAACAAATAATGAAACCGAATAAAAGCAGATCCCACGCCCTATACTATTTCAGAAAACAAACCCAAGAAATCACGTGGCAATTTTTTAAGAAAATCAAAACCGAGTCCCAGAGATCGAATCGAAATTGGGTATTTCGAATTGATATTAAAGTGATGGTCTTTAATTTGGGGTTTGGCTCTTTTTTTTTGGATTCGAATATCGATTGGTGTATCTGCCAAATTTTCGAATTAGGTAGGGGAAAGTTCGGTTCTGGGGAACTTAGGCAAAGGGTAGATTTATTGAGAAGGGCGATCAGTTCAGACTGCTAGATTTGCTATTTGGGAATTGGGTATTTGATGGGATATGCAGCGATTTAAGGCTTTTGAGTTCAAATTGGGTTAACTGCGATTACGGTTGGCGAGGATAATTATTTGAGGAGGAGATGACTTCGTGATATGCGTGAAGACAGGTAGACCTTGAAGTTAACCGGAGACAGTTGGTGGATGGAAGTAGGAATTGGCAGATAGAATTTCAACCAAACAAAAGAATCAAAACGCACGCCCTCAATAACAATTAAAACCCCACAAATAAACACACCACGCAATCCCAAGCTCAGGAAACAAATCCCTAATTATTTCTTTTGATTTCATACTAGAACGCGTGGAGGGGGTTTTTGTGGTTCGGATGAACTGTGATGCGAATTTGTGGAGTTTGCCATATGTTTGAGAGTGTTGGTTGATTAAAGGGGTTGAAGTTCAGGCAGTTCGGTGGTGGATGGGTTGTTGAATAGATTGTGATATGGTGTTTGTGGAAGCAACGATTTGGTTGGTGTAGTGGTGCAAGATGATGAGATGGCGTTTGCAATGTGAGTTTTGTAGAAATGTGGGTTGTTGTGATGCGTGGTGACGATGATGTGGTAAATTGTTGAGAAAATCGGGAAGAGATGAAGCTAGCTTTGGACATGGGATGATGATATATATGAAGCAGAATTTAGCTTTTTTTTGTCAGAATTGTTGAGAGTAAAGAAATTAAAGATGATGAAAAGAATTGTAAAAAGGAAACTTTTTTGTTGTTGTTGTGAAGAAATCAAATTGTATACAATGTAAAAGAAGAAGGAATAAAAATGGAAAAGGACTTAAAAATGGCAAAGAATTAATGAAAAAAAAGGGCAAGTATTTTTTCCTTATTTGGAAGATTACGGTATCAATGAGTAGTACCAAATCTAATCAATCAAGATTTTATATATATATATATATATACAAGAGACCAAAGGAAAACAAATAAAATAAAAACCAACACAAATCGAAAAATTAAATAAATAATAAAATTTAATTATTGCCTCCTCGGCAACGACGCCGAAAACTTGATCGTCGCTTTCTTAAGAACTAGAAAAGCGCGAATTTTAAAATAAATACAGCAGGCGCACATATCGTGTAGTATGCAGGTCGAACACAGGGAGGAATATTAAATTAAATTATTTATATAATTTCTTGGGCGAGCTAGACGAAATTTGGAGATTCGGTTGAAAAACAATAAAGTTATTATTGAACTGAATTAGATCTGAATCTAATCAAATCTATATTCAATCCAATATGACCTAGGAAAGCAATAAAAAGGACAGAAATTAAAATAGCAAACACAAAATAAAATTAGGATTACAGCTGAATCTAATCAGACGGTCAATTACTAATAAAAATAACTGCAAAATACAAATAGTGTTCTACCAAATCTAATTGTGTAGACAGCACTAGTTGCTAAAAAATTAAAAAATTGCAGAAAAGAGAATAAGACGAAAACTTTATTAATTCGAGGATGCCATTTACAATGAGATTACAAGGATATTTATAGGATAGATAGCCAACCCTAACTCTAACCCTCATACAATGACAAATGGGTCTAAGGAAATCACAAAAGTGTTTACAATGAGAATTACAAATGGGCCTTAGTGAAATCTAGTAAATTTGGGTCTTTCCTCTTGCTTCCCTGACAATTCTTCATTGATTTGTGATATGCATAGCCTTTCTACCAATTATTTTCTTGTCCAAAAAGCAACTAGATGTGAGATCTTCATCAGCAAGTCTCAATATGTAAATATACAACAAGTTGATCTTTATTTTTATATTTTCTGACTGCATGTGACTAAGTCGGCATATCTGTAAAAGTGAAAAAATAATACCCAAGTAATATTTATTTATATACAAAAGATAAGATATAAGAGTATAAAATAAACACATTTCTATGTTAATCAATTATCATACCATTACTGACCAACGTAGTCATAAAACTGATACTTTGGTTTATTGTTAATAATGGTTGGTAAATGTTGGTAATGAACTTTTACCATTTACAATATGATATCTGTCTGGTTATAATATTTCATGCTAAAAGACATAAGTATTAAAAGCTATTATGTGAGTATTAATCAATTTTATTTTGTATAGTCAAACATACAAATAAAAGTTGTGAAAAAACTAAAATATTATAAAAAAATCATATTATTTTGAAAAATTGCATTCAATCTAATATCATTTGCTAGATTTCCTGTCCTAAATGTGGTTATATATATATATATATATATATATTTGTTGTGAAAAAATCATAATAATTGCTATATATTTTTCGATAAAAATGGCGGAATCATCCGATCTCCCGCCTAAGCCTAATTCTAAATCTGATAATTCCTCTTCATCAAAATCGAAATCGATTCCATCGAGTTCGAATCCAAATGTCATTCCTAATCCAGATACTGAAGCAGATCCTACGCTATTACAATTTGTCAAACAATCAAAAAATAAAGTGTTCATTCCTGAAGATGTATTCAACCTATCAGCTAAATCATGGCATGATATGATTGCATTACATCCTATTGGTTCAAGTTATCTATCATCAGATTTAAGGAGTATTTTGGTAAAGTTTGGAAGCCGAAAGGTAATTTTTTACTTGATTTTGTACCAAGGTTTCATATAGTTATCCAGTTTGAAGAAAATTCAGATTTCACTACTGTTTTGAAAACTTCGACATACTCATACCTTGGTCAGTTATTAATGGTATTCAAATGGTACCGGGGATATAATTTTGATTTTTTCAAGCCTGAGAAGGTCCGGATCTGGGCAAAGTTATTTGATCTAGATTTAGAAATGTGTTCAAATCAGGCTTTGTTGAGAATAGCAAGCTTCATTGGAGTACCTATTAGATCTGATGCTAATACTGTTAGAGAACAAATCACAAGGTATGCTAGAATTTTGGTTGAGATAAATCTGGAATTCAAACTGGTCTCTAAGGTTCTTATTATGTTACATAATGGTTCAAAGAAGACTATATCCGTTGAGTACGAGTTTGTTCTATTTAAATGTGAGAAATTTAAGCTGTTTGGACATAAATCTTCAATCCATCAAGCTAAGGTTAATCTTTCATGGGAACAGGAAAAATCTGATATACCATCAATTTCAACAGATCAAGGGGCAGATAAGGGAAATGAGGATATTGGTCAAACTGCATATTTAGATTTTCTGGATTTTGAATTACCCAATAACATCTTGCCTGAAGATATTAATTATATAGCTGATAGTATAACAGAGGATCAGAATAATGATGAGGAAATAAATATGTCTGAAGCAGTAACTAGGAACTTAGAATACATGACTCATCTGAAGAAGAAAGGAAAGGAAGTTGTACCTCCTTATGTTGCTCCTCCTAAAAGAGACCTTAGGAGAAATACAGTGATTAAATGACAACATTAACTTGGAATGTTAGGGGGATGAATACTTCACATCGTATGTGTGAAGTATTATCCCTTGTGACTAAAACCAAATCAACAATTGTTGGTTTGGTAGAAAACAAGTTAAATAGAAAAAATGTGAAGATATTTGGTCAAATGCTACAAAGAAATTGGAAGTTTATCTCTGATAAAACACCTTTTGCTGGTAGAATATTATTAATGTAGGATTCTGAAGTATGGACTATTGTTAATATTTTTGAATCCAATCAACATGTGACTGCTCAAGCTCAGAATGTGGGTGGTCTTTCTATTTGTTTAACAGTGGTGTACGCTAGTAATATCTTTGCTGAGAGACAAATATTATGGCAACATATAATGTAAGAGGCAAATTTGTTAACTAGAGAATGGATTTTAATAATGCTACTTCTCCATTAGATAAAAAAAGGGGCTGTTGATTCCTTTCCAACATTTAAGAGCTTTTAATAACTGACTCACTCAAGCAGGTTTGATTGAAATTAAAGCCGTTGGATTTAAATATACTTGGAGACGTCGAGGAATGGCTAACAATATAGATAAAGTGGTTATTAACCATGCTTGTCTGCAAAAATTTAATGAATTGAAGGTGTTATCCTTATCACATTTCTCCAGTGATCATAATCCACTGCTCATGGATTTTATTTCTATTTCTCCAAATAAAGGATATCCTTTTAGATATGCAAATGATTGGTATTCCAAAGATGGATATAATGACTGCATTATTAAAGGGCTTCAAATAGAGGTATGGGGGTACCATAGTTATACATTTCAACAATAATTGACAGCTTGTAAAAAAGAACTGAAGAAATGGAATAAGGAGTGATCAAAAGATGATGAAATTTTGTTAAAAGCAGAAAATACATTTAAAAATTTGGAGATGACGTCAGATATGGATCCAGAGAATCTTAATTTGTATGAACAAATGCTGGAAGCAAGGAACGTTCTTATGTTAGAAAGGTAACTAAAATTCTGTAGTTTTAAGCAAAAATCAAAAGTATCCTGGTTGCAGGAAGGAGACACGAATTCCAAAAAATTTCATTCTAAGATATCTACAAGAAGATATACTATTACTTTGAAGGCATTAATTAGCTCTGATGGTGATCTAATACATAAATCTAAAGAAATTTCCGCTGCAGCTATTCATTATTTTCATAACATATTTAATGGTCCTATAGGTAACGAGCTTCCTTCATTCCAATCTCCATATTGTGATTAATAATCACGGACATCAGGTATTGCTTAATCCCATTACTCTTGAAGAAATTAAGATTGCAATTGATTCATTTAAGGATGATGCTAGTTCAGGTCCAGATGGTTTTAATTTGAATTTTTTTTAAATTGCATTGGGAAGTCATTAAATCTGATCTTCTTTTAGCAATGCAAGATATCTTTAATTCTGGGAAACTGCCTAAGGGTAGTAATCACACTTTCATTACTCTAATTCCTAAAGTTGATAGACCATCAGAGATTGCATAATATCGTCCAATTACTTGTTGTAATATGTATTACAAAATATTTAATAAAATTCTTTGTAACAAAATTAAATGGTTTTTTGCCTTCATTCCTTCGAGAAACATTGGCGATAATATTCTTCTTGCATATGAGCTGCTTAGGGATTTTAAGAAGAAAGGAACTAATAAATTCAGTGTCAAAGTTGATTTACAGAAGGCGTATGATATGATCAACTGTGAATTCATTTGTCATGTTATGAAGTTAATGGGTTTTCCAATCCATTTTATTAATGTGATTTTTGAATGTATTTCAACCCCTACATATTCAATACTCATACAAGGAATCCCTAAACGTTTTATAACATCTAATAGAGGTATCTATCAAGGTGATCCATTATCACCATACCTCTTTGCTATTGAAATGGAATTTTTACCTTTTTTATGAATGAAGAGGTGGCCAAGGGATTGTTTATTCCTGTATTCAACTTTGATCTTATTATCACTCATCTTATATATGTTGATGACCTCATGATCTTTGGAAAATGTCATCCTCAATGTGCTACATCTTTGAAAAGTGTATTTGATAAATTGAAGCTTTATAGTGGGTTAATTGTCAACTCTCTCAAAATAAAGGTATACTTCAGTTCATCAACAAGGTATATCAATGAAGTTAATTCGATTCTGGAATTTCAAACAGGTCAATTGCCAGTCAAATATTTGGGGGTACCTATATCATCTAATTATCTTCATTATAATAATTGCCAGTCATTAATAGATAAGGTGCAAGGTAAAATCCAAGCATGAGATTCAAATTTCCTGAGTTTTGCAGGAAGAGCAGAGTTGATTCAGTCAGTCATTACACCTACAGTCCTATATTGGATCTTAGTATATCAATTGCCAGAATTCACTATTTAGAAACTACATACACTTTATGCAAAAAAAATTGGGGTGGAGCAACTCATAAAGTAAGGTGGGACAAAACTTACTTACCAAAAAAAGGAGGCATTGGATTAAAGAACTTTAATGACTTGAAAAAAGCAGCATGTGTTAAGTTGGTGTGGAAATTTTTGTCAAGTAACTCCTTATGGAGCAGCTGGATGCACAGTAGATATTGCAGAGGTAAATTTTTCTAGTTCATGAGTGCTGATAATAATGCTTCATGTACTTTTAAGTCAATATTGAGGTTTAGAACCAATGGTAGACAACTGTTTAATAAGTTTATTTCCACTTGGAATTCTCTTTTATGGTGTGAACCTTGGTTAAATAGTAGATGTTTAGTGGATCTAATTGGTATATCTAGTTTAATTCTATTGGTAGAGATAATGAATTGGTGTATAGTATACTGCATAATGGTAATTTGAATTTTTCCTCACACCCTACAACCAGAATGATACAACACATGATAGTGTTGAATTATGCGATACTATTTGTTAGATTGAGGAGGATGAAGATAGCTTCGAGTCGGAGGTGACCGTTCGCAAATCGGAGTTCGCACGCGGAAGTTAGAGCCGAGTGTTTGGTGTCAGTAGGATGGTGCGACAGACGTCTGACATAGGGTACAACAGACGTCTGAGTTGTCAGGGTGGATTTTCCCGTAAGTTCCTACAAACATCTGTCATATTGGGGACAAACGTCTGAGAGGGACATATGTCTGTCAGGGCCTATGACAGACGTCTGAGCTAAAGCCCAACTAATTCCCTGGGAGGGACAGTCGTCTGTCGTCTCCCTTGACAGACGTCTGACAAGTGTTTAGGGCTATTTCAAGATGGAAAATTGGTAAACTGATTTATGAAGGCTTGGGGGCAATTTCGGTAATTATCCCATCTCCATATAAGCTATTTTCAGAGGTTCAAAGGGAGAGCTTGGATACTTGATTGAAATCAAGGGTTTATTCTTAAGGGTGAATTAGGGTTTATTACCTAGTTCCAATTCTTCAGTTCTATTCTCTTCAAACTCATTTCTATATTGAAATATAGTGATCATTGGATCAATCTCTTGTATTCCTTTCATCATGGTAATAAAATACTCACTCCAAAGTGGATGTACACTAACAAGATGTTAGTGAAACCACTATAAATCCTTGTGTGATTTATGTTTGCTACTTTTGCTATTAGTTTCTTGCTTGAGATTGGGATTTGGATTGTTTGTAATTGGTTGATCATTGTGTGTGATTAGAGTTATTGTTTTGGTTGTTTTTGCAAGTCTAACAACGGTCTAATCTTCCACTAGTGCTTTGTGGTTTAGATATCGGATTCGAGTGGTCTTGAGTCGGATTAATCACAACGGTTCTAGCAGTTGGTATCAGAGCAATTGGTGCTTGTTAGGTGTTTGTGAAAATGCCAGAAACGGATAATAGCTCGGTAAGTCCTTCAACCGGAAGTTCGAACAATGTGGCGCCTTATGTACGTGGTTCCTATGCATCGTCGGGTTATCAATTAGTAATTGACAAGTGGAATGGTGATTATGACTTTGAGAATTGATAATGGGAAATGAAAGCGGTTCTTAGGCGGAATCGGGTGCACCGAGTGGTATTTGATACTCACTTATTGCCAAGTGATATCTTGGATGTTGAGAGAGAAGAGATGGAGGGATGGGCTTACACTACTCTTTAACTTGCTATGGGGGAGAATGTAATCTCCAAAATTAGTGGTGAGACGACCGCTAAGGGCATTTGGGACAAGTTGGAGGAATTGTATATGAAGAAGTCACTCACTAACCATTTGATCTTGTTGCGAACATTTTTCACCTTCAAGATGAAGGAGAGTAATTCGCTTAAGTCACATTTGAATGCCTTTGATGACTTGCTCATGAAGATGAAGACCATTAATTTGAAGATTGAGGAAGAGTAAAAGGCGATGATATAATTGGGTTCGTTGTCGGACCGCTATACGGGTTTCTCAAATAGTTTGATCTATGGCCGGGATACCTTGACTCTAGATGATGTTAAGACGGGTCTTCTTAGTGAGGAGTTGAGAGATCAAATGAAGGAGATGAGTGAGGTTAGTAGTGGAGCTAGTAGTGGTCACGGGTTGCTTGTGGAGAAAGAAAAGAATATGAAGAAAGGAAACCAAGGGCGTTCTAAATCAAGAAAGCCCGGTGGAAGAGGTAAATTGGAAGAGAGAAATGGCAAGTGCTTTATTTGCAATAAATCGAGACATTGGAAGAATGAATGTCCGGATAAAGATAAGAAGGAAGTAACATCTACATCCGTAGCGGTGGAGAGTGGGGATGGTGAGATTGATGAGAATGTGTTGATGGCGGTAGCAATGGGCATTTTGGGTAACGAATGGGTTCTCGATTCGGGTGCATCGTATCATATGACGCCAAATAGAAATTGTTTTCGTCCTTTAAAGTCAAAGAGAGAAATGCAATTGCTATGGGAAATGGTGTTATTTGCAAGTCGATGGGTTGTGGCTCCATGCAAATAAGGATGCTTGATGGAGTTGTTCGCAGCTCACCAATGTTCGCTATGTTCCGGGACTTCGGAAGTCACTTATATCTTTGGGGTAATTAGATTCTCAAGGATGCAAGATCACTATCGAGAAGGATTGCTTGAGGGTTTCGAAGGGGGCGCTAGTGGTTATGAAGGGTGAAAGGACTCATGGTATATATTTGCTTCAAGATGTGACCGTAGGAGGTGAGACTTGTGTGGGTGTTGATAGTTCTCATGACTTGGATGCGACACGGTTGTGGCATTTGAGATTGGGTCATGTCTCGAAGAGGAGTTTGGATATTATTCGGAAGTAGGAGATGATCGAAGGTGAGAGTTTCAACAAACTAGAGTTTTGTGAGGAACGTGTAATGGGGAAGCAAACAAGGGTATCATTCGATGAAGGCAAACATGACTCAAAGGAGGTTCTTGAGTGAAACGACCCAAACTTCCCCTTACAGGAAAGCTCGGATTGAGCTGAGAACACGACAAAACTAAACACAACAGAAGAACATTTCATTGCTTATTACAACAATTTGCATCAGAGTACAAGAATATAACAAAGCATGAATAAATAATATACATTGGAAAATATCAGAGATTAAATTACAAAGCAGCGGAAAATAAATACATAACACAACTGAAAGAAATACACGGATACAGAGCTTTCTGAATATAATTCCAGCTATAAACCAGGATCCTGTGAACATAAATCTACAAAACCAAAACTACTAGCTGCCCATGTGGAAAATATGGACACCCAGAGTTTAGGTAAAAACAATAAACTCCAGGTCAGTCATGGGACTGGTGTGAGAATTAAGCAGTTAATAAATCTTTAATATAAAAGTTAGGAAATCAGGGGACCACGCTGTATAACACGGAACAGGCTTACTCCACATGAATCTTAGTTTAAAATAAAACAAAGCAATGCTTTTTGGAATAAATGAAGCTATTATAAGACTCAGGTCCCATCACACAATGCAATGCAAGCCGGAGGATAGAGTTTTTCCTTATAATAGCCAAACATGCTTGATACGCTATAAAACAAATTATTTTGATATTACTATAAGTGTATAGTGTCAAAAACAACTTCAAATATAAATATATCAATCATAGACGGCATGGGTACCATATATCATGTCGCAATACTAGTTCTACAATCAAAACCGCACAATGTCGTATTGGAAGTTGGATTTCCATCTATGAACCAAGGCAAGAGATCGTCCTTACCGAATTCGAGACAATCTAGTCTACCATGTCTCAGGACTCAGTCGCAACTGCACCTAGGAGCAACAGGGCCAGTCCACACTTACGTTAGTGGATTATAACTCCTGAACAATACGTTTCCGCGCCCTATGGGGCGTAAATTTAGAGCCACTAGGGACTCAAATCTGAGGCGCCTCATTCCATCATCCACATAAGTAAAAAATGTCTGGGCTCCATACCATGACACCACTTCTAGCTAGAAAGAAACACATGTTCTCCTTGGATCCTTCTCTCATTTCTGGTTCATACCGGGGTGTGAGGCTCGCGAAGTAATGCTATACACAAAGCTATGCTAAAGCTGTGCTTTGATCATTATCCACAAGACTCTTCTTTTCGACAAAATCCTTGATCATTTGCATCTTGGCATGCCACACTGACAATTCTCGCCATGCGACTGATGTCTTCGATATATAACCTCTGAGCTCGTACGTCTCAAAGAAGGGTGTTAAGCAAGAGAATAAAATCTCCACCACCAAACAAATATAAATTTAATAGAGGTTAATCAACACAGAGTAAAATCCTGTCAGACACACATCCATTTACAAGTCCATTCTGGGTCTGAACGAAAAAGGAGGCACCTTATTCCTTGTCCCATATGTCGAATATAGGAGAGAGGTCCTCGCATATCCGTCGACTTCCAAGTATGTCTGGACAATCACCACTTATTACCTTGTCTTGAGTGTACAGCCCAATCAAGACATCATTAATCATCCAAACGATGTGAAGATCTTCAGTCTTCAACCATCGTCTTTATCATCGACTTTTAATCGTCGTAGTAATTATTCAGAATGGGTTAAACCTGTTCCTTCTGAATAACTCGCGTATTTTACAATCAATTGCTATAAAAACACATCATACGCCTCATTCCAATTTAGAATATTCTTTTAATAAAATATTCACATTATTAGGGAAAGGTTCCCATTAATTTTATCAAAGATAAATTCTTTTAAATTTATTCTTTAATCTTCCTTTGAATATCAATTTCAAAGATTTTATTAACTGGTCCGGATTATCGAACCTTACCGCAATAATCATTTATTATTTTCCAATCCCAACCTATTCATCCCACGGAGCAAAACTGGTAATACTCCATATCTAACACCCACGGTGTACGGAGTAAAATTAATTACCCTTTTATCGTTCAAATCTTATTTAAGATTTAACTATCTTCTGGAGTAAAACTGGTGGTACTCCATTCTCGATCATTTCAAGAATTTGATAAATCTAATTATCTCATTCTCATTTCAATCTAATTTATTAAAACTCAAATTTGGTTTTAATATCAAAAATCATTATTTTATGATTATTCAAATTTAGGAAATTAATCTTTATCTTTAACTGGGTTAAAGAACTAATGTCATTTAAAACACAGTTCACGATAAACCCAAATCATCTTCCATTAACTATAGAATCTTCACGGAAAACAGATCAATATATAATTGATATAAATTTCTGTATCAGGCTAATAATATAAATGGAATAACGACAAGGCCTTTTTAAATTCCATATATAGTAACGGACTTCATTCATAAAAGCTCATCTCGATTATTATTAAATCGAATTCCATTAAATCCAATTTCTTTTATTAAATTGGAAAACTTTACGTTGGAAAATTTTCCATTTAAATCTTAATAAAAGATTTATAAACTCTAAATTATATTTTCACTGTTAATCGGGTTAAAGAACGAATGTCTTTTAAAAACACAGTTCACAATAAACCCAATTCACATTTCATTTTATTCCAATTACTAAATATAATTGGGAACTCTAGTAATCTTAATTACAAGATTTATTCTTTTCACATGAGATATAAGAACAGTGTAATTTAAGACACCATTCACAACAAACCCAAAATCCAATTCTTTTATTCAATTCCAATTAAATATTAATTAACTGGAAAACTTCACTAAATCCTAATTAAAAGATTTATTCTTTTCCCAACTTGGTTTAAGAACAGTGTTATTTAAGACACCTTAAACGACAAACCCAGATCCAATTTGACATTAAATAAAAGGTTCTGAATAGAAATTATATCGACTTATATACAATATCAAATTCTGAAATCAACAAATATCGTATTTGGAATAACGATATATATATCTTCCAAATTCCTCAACAATATCCGTATAATCACGGAATCCAATATCGAAATATTCCGAAGATAATTTCCATTCCAATTCATACTTTGGAAAATTCTGGTTATGTTAAAACCATTTACAAATCCAACTTATTTATTTACTTATAAACATTGGATTATTATTCTAGTTAATAACTAGTTCATTTTGATAAAAATATATTTTTATCTTTTCAAACTAAGGACTTTTTATTCAAAATCTTTCCAAATAATTTATTATGATTTTACACAAATTTTCCATATTTTTAATAATTTTATCAAGGGTCGTACAGCCGGTTTCCAATAACGGCCACCGAACTGCATCCAGAGCGACCTTTTTCAAATTTGAGTTGGATATAATTCCAAATCCAACCTTTAGATTTCAAATCTCTTATATTCATTGGAAACACTTTTCGATACGAACCCAACGGTTCTGGTTTTAGGAGAATCCGACGGTCGGATCTCCTGTTATATCAATTTGAAGTTAATGGTTGAAATTTGCGAACGGTCGCTGCGTGGCTCGTTCTATTCAGGCCATTAAATATATATAATATATATATTATATAAATTCCATCGATTTCCATTTAAAACGTATTTTATAAATCATTTATAAATTCGTTTTAAAACGATACCAACTTCTTTTCAATTTTAAATTAAAATTGAATATTCTATATCATTATAATTTTAAAATGATAATATTTTCAAAAAAAAATAGATTTTTAAAATCACTTCTTTTCGATATTCATTTTAAAATGAATAAAATCGATCGATGAACCCGTTCGGGTTAAAATGGCGTTTGCTACTTAACTTGGCTTCACATTTTAATATTTTTGTATCCATCCAAAAGCGGGCATCAAAATCATAATTTTATTCTGCACTGAATATTATTTTAAAATATTGTTTAAATATTTTATTCCATACATGAATATTTGTAATGATTTATACATTCAATAAAGGTGATATTTTTATTGTTTAAATATTTATTTCAACACATGAATATTTAATTCACTTCAATAACATGTTAAAAATAATATTTTTATCTAACAAAAATATTATTTTAACATATGTATCTTTTTCTTCCTCATTAACATGTTAAAGATAACATTCTTTTTTTTATCTAACAAAAAAATGTATTTTAACATATGCTTCTTTTATTGATTATATACGAAATAAAATTGACATTTAAATCGTTAAAAATTTTTATTTTAAAATATTCTTTATTTCTGAATCGGAATGCGACTCAATCAATTACCACATAATTTTAGTTATATGAATTTCATACATCGCATGTATGCAACAAAAATGATAAATAATCATCAAACAGTCCATTCATTAACAGAGTGAATTTTACAACTGTGTGAGCATTAAAATAAATGAATAACGCTCATCACAGCCTATCAATCCATCGATTGACATACAACTAAATATTGGGAATAGTGTGTCAAATATCATCCCAATACCCGTGTGGAGTTTTCATATAATAACAGTCTATTTAAAATAATCACTGGTTAATAAATTTAACCAGTTCTTATTCAGTTTAAATTATTTTTCTGATTAACCAATTTTCGTTGTTTAAAAATTATAAATGAATATTTATAATTTAATTTCAACTACCATAAAATAATATTAAATGATTTTTAATATTTTAACATTTCAGCATCACCATTAACACACCATACAGTCAATTCAATCCAAACAAACAATCATGGTTTGTACAATAAATGGTGCCGGGTGCTACCAAGCACCGTCTGCATCCTAGTACATATTTAACTGTAAATAAATTGAGTGAGAAAGAGTTCTCACCTTTGGTTTCCACTCTGCCTGTCTTTAACTGATGATTGTGAATTCTGTTCTACTTCCCGTCAGTCCCATTGCAATATGTTTTCACGCGGTATATATATTTAAAATTATTTATTATAATGCTATATATATATATATTAAAAATCATTTTTTTATAACGTTATATACATATATATTAAAAAATCATTTTTTCATAACGTTATATATATTTTAAAAATCATATTTTTTCCCAATGTTATATATGACAAAAACTACATTTTTAAAACTATGCTTTTTATATAAAAATTTATTTCAATTACAATGGTATTTTATATAAAAATTACATTTCTATACAATGCTCTTTCTATTTTAAAAATCACATTTTTTTACACACTATTATTTCTTTTAAAAGCCACGCTATTTATATTTTTTAAAATAATGCAATTTATATTCTTTAAAAACAATTCTATCTTATATTTTTAAAAACAATACAATTTATTTTCTTTAAAAACAATTCTATCCTATATTTTAAAAACAATGCAATTTTATTTTAAAAACAATGCCAATTTTATTTTAAAAACAATGTCAATTTTATTTTAAAACAATTATAAATTAACTAACTTTATTAAACTGATTAAATAATTAATTATAATTAATTAGCCACTAATATTGCTTTAACAGTCTAAACCTTGATTAAGAAATCTGGCGTCTTCTTCCTCGTATTGTTCTGTATCGAGCAACCCATGTACTCAACCTCTAAATTCCAAGATCGCGGCTCCCTAGAGACCACCAGACCTCGATCTAATGTCTCCACCCCGAAGCTTGTGCCACACCCTCCCTGTGCCAGTGCCAGCGGTTCAGCCGCAGCCTACATCTTGCCAGAAATTGGCTTCGAATGCGAGCTCTAGAAGCTTGAAAATCCCTCAATCCATGGCTTTAAAATCGATCATATCCATTCAACTCATAGAACTCATCAAGCTCTTTGATCCTTGTGCAGAAACTGTTTGCTAATTGTGTGCAGATTTCATGTTTGAAAAGGGAAAAGTATTGAACGATTCTAGCCATTCAGGAAAGAGACGGCGGCTGCTTCCTTAGTGGGAATTAGGGTTTCGATTATTTTAAAGGGGGTATTTATATGGATTTATAATAATATTCTAATATTTATTTGCGAAAAATAGATTTTTACAGATGAACTCCAAATCGAACCCAATGAATATCGCCCCTAGCCAAATACCCTCATTACGGACACAATGGGATATGTTTCATAAGCCAATTCGACTGTTTCAATTAGTTTTCGTCAAAATTAAAATATAAATCAATATATATTGAATTTAAACGTACATTTTAATTTACCGGGGCCACATACTGACTTCATAAATTCCAGAAAAATAAATCTAGCTATGTTTTGAAGATACGGTCCTAACAAAACTAATTTTGTCGAATTTGTAGAACGTTTGAAAAATGGTCATTTTCTGGTTGATCCAATTCAAATTAAAATTGCCACACACATTTTCTTTTGCCACGCTCACATATTAATTCCAAAAATTATGAATATTGGAATCTAACAATAATTTGACATTCCATATCCAACAAAAGTGGTTTCGTTGAAAACGGAAGCCGTTTGCAAAATGGCTATTTTAAGGGCTATATATTAATAAAATATATATAAATTCCATAGCGACTATTCTGAATTTAAACCGGGCATAACTTTTTATTTTCGTTATGAAATCTGGATTTTTCGCATTCATTGGAAAGATACTTTTAAACAAATTCAAATATTTCTTGTTTTTACTGAAATCCGATTTATTTTGAATTTTGTACATTCATTTTAAATTTGAAATCGAATTTTCAAACTACCGCGTCATTTCAGGCTCGTTATATAATTAAAATAAAATTATTCATTCTAACTTTGATTTAAATAAATTTTTAGTCGTTATTATTTAAAAAAAATTATTTTAAATATTCAAAATCATTAAAATAGCCAAAATAAATTTTTTAAATTTGTTCAGAATTTCCGGGTTGTTACAATCTCCCCCACTTAAAATCTTTTCATCCTCGAAATGGGACGGAGCTGAAAGTTGTTTAACTAACCAACCCAACTTTCATTCTTAAACTTTTCAGTTTCTAAGAATTTTCTAAGTTCTCAAAAATTTGGCTGACACCCTAAATTTTCGAAAAATTTCGCCATAACCTCCTTTGTACAGGTTGATATTTAAAACCACAATTTGCCTCACAGGGCCCTCATCAATCCAAAAGAAAAGGAAAAGGCCAAGCGGTTGGCTAATCGGCTCATAAAATCATCAAACCCAAACAAAATAGTAAATATGTACCTATTTGTCGGGCATACAATTTTATTCCTCTTCCTAGCTTCCCTGCTATGACCTGTTCATTATATATACATGTATATGCATGCAATTGCAATAAATTTTCAATTCAGTTCAATTTATTTCAATATTAAATTTGATTTGGCTAAATTTATCTTTCATTCTCCTATTGGTTTAAATTAATTATCATTCCAATATTTTTATTAGTTATACTAATAATCAAACATCATAACCAACAATCAATTAGTTGATTAACTTTTTAAATATATATAACCTTTATATACAGTCAAAAATTCATATTTTAAGTGCAACTCACAGCAATACTCTAACTAAGTTTTGGTTCATACACCAGTCAATTGGAAATATAAAGATATCCCACTTTCGAAACTCAAAAAAAACACTGATGATACTAGTAATCATCAGTATCATCTCTGGGCGACTAGAGTGTGATTCTATATCTATCTATTATATTGGAGGCTTCGTATATACGCTAGCTAGGCATATATGCAAATCTCTATATACTCGATTATCCAAAATCTATATAAAATAAAATATTCAAATACGTATAATAAGGTTTAAATTTTCAGAACCAAATTTGTTTTAAAATAACACTCTTCCAACTCATTCTAGGATACTACTGATCCTATCTCTAACGAGTCATTCTTATTGGATATTACTAATCCAATCTCTGATGAATTCTTTTGTTCGGTTCTAATGTGTCTTGTTCTCTAGCTTTGTAAACCAAAGCTCTGATACCAAACTGAAACCACCCAAACTTCCCCTTACGGGAAAGCCCGGATTGAGTTGAGAACACGACAAAACATAACACAACAGAAGCACATTTCAGTGCTTATTACAACAATTTACATCAGAGTACAAGAATATAACAGAGCATGAATAAATAATATACATTGGAAAATATAAGAGATTAAATTACAAAGTAGCGGAAAATTAATACACAACACAAATGAAAGAAATACACGGATACAGAGCTTTCCGAATATAGTTCCAGCTGTAAACCAGGATCCTGTGAAAATAAATTTGCAAAACCAAAACTACTAGCTGCCCGTGTGGAAAATATGGGCACCCAGAGTTTAGGTAAAAACAATAAACTCCAGGTCAGTCATGGGACTGGTGTGAGAAATAAAACAGTTAATAAATCTCTAATTTAAAAGTCGAGAAATCATGGCAATCCTCCGTATAACACGGAATGGGTTTACTCTATATGAATCTCAGTTTAAAATAAAACAACGCAATGCTTTTTGGAAAAAATGAAGCTATTATAAGACTCAGGTCCCATCACACAATGCAACGCAAGCCGGAGGATAAAGTTTTCCCTTATAATAGCCAAACATGCTTGATACGTTATAAAACTAATTATTTTGATATTACTATAAGTGTATAGTGTCATAAACAACTTCAAATACAAATGTATCAATCATAGACGACATGGGTACCATATATCATGTCGTCGTACTAGTTCTACAATCAAAACCGCACAATGTCGTATTAGAAGTTGGATTTCCATCTATGAACCAAGGCAAGGAATCGTCCTTACCGAATTCGAGACAATCTAGCCTACCCTGTCTCAGGACTCAGTCGCAACTACACCTAGGAGTAGGGATGCCAATGAATACCCCAAAAATCCGATATCCGTTCGAATCCGTATCTGAAATATCCGTTATCCGGCATTATACGGGAAGCGGATGCGGATATCCGATATCCGAAAAGCTTTTCGGATACGGATATGGTTATAGTGGTATCCGTATCGGAAAATGTCCGTTCGACTAATTGATGTAATATATATTACTCAAAACAAAAAAATAGAGTTAATAATTATTTTGTAACTATTGGATGTTACTTATAAATTTTTGTTCATTTTTAGTGAAAAATGGTAGTTTTAGTGTTTAATTTTGGAATAATTTTTGATATGCCTATGTATATTAGTAAAAAAACAATGTTTCATCATCACATTTCTTTATTTTCTGCTTTTTTTACAAACATTAGTATAAAATATATTTTATGTTAATTCAAATTTTTTATTTATACTCATAAATTTATTAATTACAGGCGGAGCGGATAAATATTCGATATCCGTCCGTATCCGAAAATTAAGCAGATATGGATATCCGATATCAGAAAATTAAATGGATACGGATATCCGATATCCGAAAATAATTCTGGATACGGATACGGATATGGCACTATCCGTATCTGAAAGCATCTGTTGACAGCCCTACCTAGGAGCCATAGGGCCAATCCACACTTACGTTAGTGGATTATAACTCCTGAACAATACATTTCCCCGCCCTATGGGGCGTAAATCTAGAGCCACTAGGGACTCAAATCCGAGGGGCCTCATTCCATCATCCACATAAGTAAAAATGTCTAGGCTCCATACCATGACACCACTTCTAGATAGAAAGAATCGCATGTTCTCCCTAGATCCTTCTCCTGTTTCTGGTTCATACCGGGGTGTGAGGCTCGCGAAGTAAAGCAATACACAAAGCTATGCTAAAGCTATGCTTTGATGATCATCCGTAAGTCTCTGCTTTTCGACAAAAGCCTTGATCATTTGCATCTTAGCATGCCACATTGACAATTCACGCCATGCGACCGATGTCTGTCGATATATAACCTCTGAGCTCGTACATCTCAGAGAAGGGTGTTAAACAAGAGAATAAATTCTCCGCCACTAAACTGATATATATTTAATAGAGGTCAATCAACACAGAGTAAAATCCAACATCTGACACACATCCATTTACAAGTCCGTTCTGGGTCCGAACGAAACCGGAGGCACCTTATTCCTCGTCCTATATGTCTAATACAGGAGAGAGGTCCTTGCATATCCGTCGACCTCCAAGTACGTATGGATGATCACCATTTATTACCTTGTCTTGGGTGTACAGCTTAATCAAGACATCAGTAATCATCCAAATGATGTGAAGATCTTCGGTCTTCAACAACCATCTACATCGTCGACTTTTAATCGTCGTAGTAATTATTCAGAATGGGTTAAACTCGGTCTTTCCGTATAACTCGCGTATTTTATAATCAAGAGCTATAAAAACACAACATACGCCTCATTCCAATTCCGAATATTCTTTTAATCAAATATTCACATTATTAGGGAAAGGTTCCCATTAATTTTATCAAAGATAAATTCTTTTAAATTTATTCTTTAATCTTCCTTTGAATATCAATTTCAAAGATTTTATTAACTAGTCGGGATTATCGAACCTTACCGCAATAATCATTTATTATTTTCCAATCCCAACCTATTCGTCCCACGGAGTAAAACTGGCAATACTCCGTATCTAACACCCACGGTGTACTGAGTAAAATTAATTACCATTTTTACGTTCAAATCTAATTTAAGATTTAACTATCGCATGGAGTAAAACTGGTGGTACTCTATTCTCGATCATTTCAAGAATTTGATAAATCTAATTATCTCATTCCCATTTCAATCTAATTTATTAAAACTCCAATTTGGTTTTAATATCAAAAATCATTATTTCATGTTTTTTCAAATTTAGGAAATTAATCTTTATCTTTAACTGGATTAAAGAACTAATGTCATTTAAAACACAGTTCACGATAAACCCAAATCATCTTCCATTAACTATAGAATCTTCACGGAAAATAGATCAATATATAATCGATATAAATTTTTGTATCAGACTAATAATATAAATGGAATAACGGCAAGGCCTTTTGAATTTCATATATAGTAATGCTCTTCATTCACAAAAGCTCATCTCGATTATTATTAAATCGAATTCCATTCAATTCCAATTTCTTTTATTAAATTGGAAAACTTTACTTCGGAAAAATTTCCATTTAAATCTTAATAAAAGATTTATAAATTCTAAATTTTAGTTTCACTGTTAATCGAGTTAAAGAACGAATGTCTTTTAAAAAACACAGTTCACAATAAACCCAATTCACATTTCATTTCATTCCAATTACTAAATATAGTTGAAAACTCTAATGATCTTTATTACAAGATTTATTCTTTTCACACGAGGTATAAGAACAGTGTTATTTAAGACACCATTCACGACAAACCCAAAATCCTATTCTTTTATTTAGTTCCAATTAAATATTAATTAATCGGAAAACTTCGCTAAATCATAATTAAAAGATTTATTCTTTTCTCAACTGGGTTTAAGAATAGTGTTATTAAAGACACCTTTCATGACAAACCCAAAATCCACTTTGACATTAAATAAAAGGTTCTGAATAGAAATTATATTGACTTATATTCAATATCAAATTCTGGAATCAACAAATATCGTAGTGGGAATAACGATATATATATATCTTCCAAATTCCTCAACAATATTCGTATAATCACGGAATCCAATATCGAAATATTCTGAAGATAATTTCCATTCCAATTCATACTTTGGAAAATTCTGGTTATGTTAAAACCATTTACAAATCCAATTTATTTATTTATTTATAAACATTGGATTATTATTCTAGTTAATAACTAGTTCATTTTGATAAAAATATATTTTTATCTTTTCAAACTTAGATTTTTCATTAAAAATCTTTCCAAATCATTTATTACGATTTTACACAATTTTTTCATATTTTTAACAATTTAATCAAGGCCTGTACAGTCGGTTTCCAATAACGGCCACCGAACTGCATCCATAGCGACCTTTTTCAAATTTGATTTGGACATAATTCCAAATCCGACAGTTAGATTTCAAATCTCTTATATTCATTGGAAAACTCTTTTCGATATGAACCCAACGGTTCCGGTTTTAAGGGAATCCAACGGTCGAATCTCCTGTAACATCAATTTGAAGATATTGGTCGAAATTTGCGAACAGTCGCTGCGCGACATGTTCTATTCAGGCCATTAAATATATATAATATATATATTATATATTTCATCGATTTCCATTTAATACGAATTTTATAAATCGTTTATAAATTTGTTTTAAAACGATTCCAACTTCTTTTCAATTTTAAATCAAAATTGAATATTTTATATCATTATAATTTTAAAATGATAATATTTTCAAAATTTTAGATTTTTAAAATCATTTCTTTTCGATATTCATTTTAAAATGAATAAAATCGATCGATGAACCCGTTCGGGTTAAAATGGCGTTTGCTACTTATCTCGGGTTCACATTTCAATATTTTTGTATCCATCCAAAAGCGGACATCAAAATCATAATTTTATTCTTCACTGAATATTATTTTAAAATATTGTTTAAATATTTTATTCCACACATGAATATTTGTAATGATTTATACATTCAATAAAGGTGATATTTTTATTGTTTAAATATTTATTTCAACACATGAATATTTAATTCACTTCATTAACATGTTAAAAATAATATTTTTATTTAACAAAAATATTATTTTAACATATGTATCTTTTTCTTCCTCATTAACATGTTAAAGACGACATTTATTTTTATTTTCTAACAAAAAATGTATTTTAACATATGCTTCTTTTATTGATTTATACATGAATTAAAAATGTGATTTTCATTGTTAAAACTTTTTATTTTAAAATATTCTTTATTTCTGAACTGGAATGCGACTCAATCAATTACCATATAATTTCAGTTATATGGATTTCATACATCGCATGTATGCAACAAAAATGATAAATAATCATCAAACAGTCCATTCATAACCAGAGTGAATTTCACATCTGTGTGAGCATTAAAATAAATGAATAACGCTCATCACAGACTGTCAATCCATCGATTGACATACAATTATATATTGGGAATAGTGTGTCAAATATCATCCCAATACCCTTGCGGGGTTTTCATACAACAACAGTCGATTTAAAATAATCATTGGTTAATAAATTTAACCAGTTCTAATTCAATTTGACTTATTTTTCTAATTAACCAATTTTCACTGTTTAAAAATTATAAAAGAATATTTATAATTTGATTTCAACTACCATAGAATATTATTAAATTATTTTAAATATTTTAACATTTCAGCATCACCATCAACACACAATATAGTCAATTCAATCCAAACAAACAATCATGGTTTGTACAATAAATGGTGTCGGGTGCTACTAAGCACTGTCTGCATCCTAGTATATATTTAACTGTAAATAAATTGAGTGAGAAAGAGTTCTCACCTTTAGTTTCCATTCCGCCAGTTTTTAACTGATGATTTTGAATTCCGTTCTACTTCCCGTCAGTTCCATCGCAATTTGTTTTCACATGGGATATACATTAAAAATCATATTTTTATGATGCTATATATATATTAAAAAACAATTTTTTATATAATGTTATATATATATATATTAAAAAATCATATTTTTATAATGTTATATATATATATTAAAATCATTTTTTTTCCTAATGTTATATTTAACAAAAACTACGTTTTTAAAACTGTGCTTTTTATATAAAAATCCATTTCAATTACAATGGTATTTTATATAAAAATTACATTTCTACACAATGCTCTTTCTATTTTAAAAATCACATTTTTTTATATTTCTTTTAAAAACCATGCTATTTATATTTTTTAAAACAATGCAATTTATATTCTTCAAAAACAATTCTATCTTATATTTTTAAAAATAATACAATTTATTTTCTTTAAAAACAATTTTATCCTATATTTTAAAAACAATGCAATTTTATTTTAAAAACAATGTCAATTTTATTTTAAAACAATTATAAATTAACTAACTTTATTAAACAGATTAAATAATTAATTATATATTAATTAGCCACTAATATTGGTTCAACGGTCTAAACCTTGATTAAGAAATTTGGCGTCTTCTTCCTCGTATTGTTCTGTATCGAGCAACCCATGTACTCAACCCCCAAATTCCAAGATCGCGGCCCCCTAGAGACCACCATACCTCGATCTAATATCTCCACCCCGAAGCTCGTGCCACACCCTCCCTGCGCCAGCGACGGCGGCTCAGCCGCGGCCTCCATCTTGCCAGAAATTGGCTCCGAACGAGAGCCCTAGAAGCTCAAAAATCCCTCAATCCATGGCTTTAAAATCGACCATATCCATTCAACTCATAGAACTCACCAAGCTCTTCGATCCTCGTGCAGAAAATGTTTGCTAATTGTGTGCGGATTTCAAGTTTGAAAGGTGGAATGTATTGAACGATTCTAGCCGTTCAGGAAAGAGATGGCGGCTGCTTCCTTAATGAGAATTAGGGTTTCGATTATTTTAAGGGGGGTATTTATATGGATTTATAATAATATTTTAATATTTATTTGTGAAAAATCAATTTTTGCAGACGAACTCCAAATCGAACCCAGCGACTATCACCCCTAGCCAAATACCCCTATTCCGGACACAATGGGATATGTTTTGTAAGCCAATTTGACTCTTTCAGTCAGTTTTTGTCAAAACTAAAATATAAATCAATATATATTGAATTTAAACATACATTTTAATTTATCGGGGCCACATACTAACTCCAAAAATTCCAGAAAAATAAATCTTGCTATGTTTTGACGATACGGTCCTAACAAAACTAATTTCGTCGAATTTGGAGACCGTTTGAAAAATGGCCATTTTCTGGTCGATCCAATTCAAACTGAAATTGCCAAACACATTTTCTTTTGCCACGCTCACATATTAATTCCAAAAATTATAAAAATTGAAATCTAACAATAATTTGACATTCCGGATCCAACAAAAGTGGTTTCGTCAATAACGAAAGTTGTATGCAAAATGGCTATTTTTTTAGGGCTATAAATATTAATAAAATATATATATATTCCATAGCAACTATTCTGAATTTTAAACTGGACATAACTTTTTATTTCGGTTGTGAAATCTGGATTTTTCACATTCGTTAGAAATATATTTTTAAACAGATTCAAATATTTCTTGTTTTACTGAATTCTTATTTATTTTGAATTATGTGCATTCATTTTAAATTTGAAATCAAATTTTCAAACTACCGCGCCATTTCAGGCTCGTTATATAATTAAAATAAAATTAATCATTCTAACTTCGATTTAAATAAATTTTTAGTCATTATTATTTGAAATAAATTATTTTAAATATTCAAAATCATTAAAATAGGCAAAATAATTTTTTTAAATTGGTTCAGAATTTCCGTGTTGTTACATTGAGTATGTTCATTCAGATGTTGGGACCGACACCAGTTGCTTCTTTGGGAGGAGCAAGGTGTTATATTTATGTCATTGATGATTTGTCTTGCAAGGTATGGGTGTATGTAATGAGGGCCAAGTCAGAGGCATTTGCTAAGTTCAAAGTGTGGAAGGCTCTTGTTGAGAATGAGAGTGGCAAGACTTTGAAGGTGTTATGGACCGACAATGGCGACAGATATGTTTCCTGGGAATTCTTGGAGTATTGTAAGCATCACGGAATCCAGAGGCATTTTACTACACTGGGAGATCCACAATCTAATGGAGTAGTGGAGAGAATGAACCGAACTCTACTTGAGAAAGCTCGATGCTTGAGATTGACATCAGGTTCGTCTAAGGGATTTTGGGCCGAAGCTTTGTCAACCGCGGTGCATATTGTGAATCGAATTCCATGCTCGGCCATTGATAACAAAATTCTAGAGGAAGTGTGGAAAGGGAAGAGTGCTGACTTGAGATATCTTAGTATGTTTGGTAGTCCGGTGTATGTGCATGATCCGAGGAATGATACGCTCGAAGCTAGAGCCTTCAAAGGGGTCTTGCTTGGTTTCACGTATGGCGTGAAAGGCTATCGGATTTGGAATATGGAAACGAAGAAGGTTGTTAATTCTCGTCATTTCACTTTTGATGGGTCGGCTTTATTCAAGGAGAATGAGAGCTCATCAGATGTTCCAGATTTGGTTCATGGTGAATCAAAGGAGAAGGAAGTCATTTCCATATTCCATCCAAGTGGTAGTAGAGTTGAAGAAGCTCGTGGGGTTGAAGCTATTGATGAAACATCACACAGTACATGGTTCCTCTAGTGATGTTGGTGATGTACATGATACTAGAGAAGTTTCTACTCAAGGTGGAGCCGAAAGAGGTTTGGGTGATAGTATTGCTACTCGGGTTGGTCGACGTGCAATAAGGCCTCCCGAAAGATATGGTGATTGGAACTAACTTAGCTTTTGTGATCATTTGAACTAAGCTCTCAATGTAGTCCAAGATGAGCCGATGGACCTTGATCACGTCATGGAGTTGAAAGAGAGCTCGAAGTGAATTTGCGTCATGGAGGAAGAGATGCAATCGCTAATGAAGAACCGAACTTGGGATTGGGTTCCACTTCCTCAAGGAAACCGTGCTATAGGATGCAAGTGGATTTACAAGGTGAAGGATGATGGAAGGTACAAAGCAAGGTTAGTGGCAAAGGGGTTTGCACAAAGGAAAGGAGTATGATGAAAATTTTGCACCGGTGGTATGTCATACTTCTATCCGGGTTTTACTAGCGATAGTTGTTATTCATGACTTGGAGTTAGAGAAAGTTGAAGTGAAAACCGCCTTCTTGCATGGAGACTTGGATGAAGACATCTACGTGGAGCAATCAGAAAGGTTTGTTGTAGATGGTAAGTCTAAAATGGTTTGCAAGTTGAAGAAATCACTGTATGGGTTAAAGCAATCGCCTAGACAATGGTACAAGAGATTCGATCATTTCATGATTGAAAGTGGCTTCCATCGAAGCATCAAGGATGCTTGCGTATATTTCAAGAGGTTGGGAAATGATTGTTGGGTGTATTTACTCTTGTATGTGGATGATATGCTCATTGCTTCCAAGGATAAAAATGAAATCAACAAGTTGAAGATGCTTTTGAAATCGGAATTCGAAATGAAAGATCTTGGAGAAGTAAGAAAAATCTTAGGCATGGAAATTAGAAGGGACCGAAAGCGTTTTGAGTTGAGATTGATTCAAAAGGGATACATTAAGAAAGTGCTTTGCCGGTTTAGCATGGAGGATACAAAGGCGTTAAATACACCTTTACCTTTGCATATGAAGCTTTCGGAAAAGGGATCATCTATCGGGGATAAAGACAAGGCTTATATGGCAAAGGTGCCATATGCAAGTGCAGTTGGTAGTTTGATGTACGCCATGGTGTGTACAAGGCCCGATATAGCAAATGTCGTCGGGGTGGTTAGTCAGTATATGGCTAATCCGGGGAAATCGTATTGGGAAGCCGTGAAGGCTATTATGAGATACTTGAAAGGCACAACATCTCATGGTCTTGTTTTTGGTGGTAGTGATGAGAGGATTTGCAAGCTGGTTGGTTATTGTCGCTCAGACTACGCCGGTGATAGGGATCGAAGGAAATCAACTAGGGGTGAGCATTATTCGGTTAAACAAAATAAACCAACCAAATCAATTTATTTTGATCGGTTTGGTTCGGTTTTGAAATTAAATCGGTTTGTAATTGGCCCAAAAAAATATTAAATTCAGTTATCGTTTAACCAAATTAACCAAATTTTACTATTTTTAAAAATTATCGGTATTATAATAAACATTTTAGGTTATTTTAGCTACTTAAGTATATATTAATCATCATCTATGTGTCAAAATTAATATTAAAAAGCATAAAAATCAAAAATAATAATACCATAATCATATATTTATAAATTGTTTCAAATTACAGTGAATATTTCAAACACAAAGTATAAAACATTTTTAGTTCGGTTTAATTGGATAAACAACCGAACCAACCAAACTTAATTTGGTTGGTTTGGTTTTCAATTTTATTGGCTTTAGTTTGGATTGACAAATTTATCATAGGATAACCCAAACCAACCAAACGCTCACCCCTAAAATCAACTTCCGAGTATGTCTTCTCACTTGGCGGTACAGCCATTAGTTGGAGATCAAGATTGCAAACCGTAGTTGCTTTATCCACTACGGAGGCGGAGTTGATTGCCGCAGTGGAAGCGGCCAAGGAGGTTGTAACACCCCGTGAATTTTATAATGTTAAGCTTCACAAATTAAAGTATAATTAATTCTAAATGAAAGAATTAAGGGAAATGGGTTACGCCATTGCGCTCGTCTCGGAATTCTGCTTGAGATAGAGTCCGAGTTTGCGCGAATCGGACTCCGTATGAAGGAGTTATGGCCTTCGGAAGTTTCAGAATAAAATTTAAATTCAAATAGCTTAGTTTAAAATTCAAAAATCGAATTTCAGGTTCAAACTGGGCTAGGCGGGAAAATTCCCGCCCAGAAGACCAGGTCGACCATGGTGTCGACCTGGCCTCCCCAGGTCGACCACAGTGTCGACCTGCCCCCCCCCCCCCCCCCCAGGTCGACCATAGTGTCGACCTGGGTGTCGACCTGGCTGGCAAGGTCTGGCTCTGGCTCGAATTTCTGTGTCCCTGTGTGTCACTAGGGCTGACGCGTCACCTCTTGATTTGTTCTTTGAATTTTGTATGGCCTAGATTCCACCTGTCTTCTTCTGACGGCTCAAAACGACTTAAAAATCTATAAGTACACCCTAAGTCTTAACTGAAAATTCACACAAAAAAATAAGAAAGGAGTCGTCATGCTGCTAGGGAGGAATTGAACATAGCCGTCAAGAGAGAAAGGCCTAAGAGATGAATCAAATTAAGAAGAAGATAAAAGTTAAATCAAATTAATCGACGCAACATTAGTCTACCCAAAGGAGCGCATCTCAATTTCAGAATTCAGAATCCAGAATTCAAGATTCTGCATTCGTTGTAAGTATAGTGACCTTTCAGAATATGAATAAAAATTGTGATGTGATTCGATGTAAATGAAAATAGAACTGTGTTATTGTATTGTATAAATTCTATGTATTGTGATGGTTCTATCATGACTTGTGTATTGATGTTTGTGGCATAAAGTGATTGATGCAAGCCTATTGAACAATTGTATATGAAAACAATGGCACTTGTAAGTTTGTGACAAAAACTAGAAATTGATCCCTTTTTGTTTATGCCTATGACATGGACCTTATACATTCACTAAGTCTAAATTTAGGCTTATGCAAACATGATTTAGACTTGAAATCTTTTATGCCTACATGACCCAAAACCTATGATATCACTTCCATGTTTATTTGCAAGTATAATTGGATCTATGTTAAGTATCGTTTGTGTTTCATAAACTATGCAAGTTCATGTTTATTTGCAAGTGTAATTGGATCTATGTTAAGTATCGTTTGGGTTTCAAAAACTATGCAGGTTCATGTTGAAATAGGCTATGTGATTAAATGTTGTAATTGGACCTTTTGGTGAATATACATCACGCTAGTTTTGTGTTTGACATTATGCCAAGTTAAACATGTTTAAACACAAGTTTGTATTAGCCTAAACTATGTCATTTCATATGTCACCTACTTAGTTATACTTTGATTTTAATGCAAGTTCACATGACCCATCATTTATGTTAATATCGCTAAATTGCAAGTTCATGCGCCACACACCCTTATATGTTGTAAAATATTAACATGTTCTTGATTTCACCTTTTCTCACGCTTATAAAGTTGGGCTGAATTGTGTCAAGCCCAACATTTGTTATAACGTTGCGAACGTATAAACGGGGGTACTAACGTTGGGTGTAAAATATGAAAAATACATGTTTGGCACATGCCAACGACAATGACATTTAAAGCGGTATGATTTGCTATACCCAAGAATAAAAGACATGACATTTACATATATAATTGAGAAATAATAAAATATGTAAATTTAGAAAACACGATATGCTTAACCCGAGGTTGGATTGAGTTGTGATGTAAACCTGCCCGGACCCGCCCGGCTGTCCAGTAGTCAAAACAATACCTATCCAATGTGGGTGGTTAAGCATTGAGCCTAATAATGACCCGAGGTTAGACTGAGCTACGGTGTAAACCTGCCCGGAACCGACCGACATATCCAGTAACTGTAGCAATACATGTCTAATGTGAGTGGTCAGGTGCTTCTAAGAGGCTAAGGACAGATGGTAGGGTTAAGTCAACTATAACACTTAACCAAATTCAACATGTTAACAAGACTTGATGGGTGGGGTTAGGTAAATACAGACACTTAACCACTTAACATGTTTGACTAGAAAATCCTGGTAACGAGGGACCCGTTTCAGTAGTAACCCAAGTTAGGTATCAACGGTACCCTGAAACTAGGCAGGGTGGGGCACGATTACTGGGCTGATTGTAAGCGGTCAAACGACGGCGGTGGGTGCACAGTGCAGGTCTAACGGGGTGCGGGCGTGCACACACTCTGGAGCAGACAACCAGGGCACTGGGGACACTAGTAGTATAACCTATGCCTTCTAGAATTTGTGTCGGGGCCGCCACCATGGGTCTTGATACACCCATGGTGGGACCAGCATAGGTATCTACAATTCTTGGGGGCCGTATGACACATGTTAACGCGAATAGGAGCCGATCTTTCGAAAATGGGGATCACTTCACCCTCACCATGGGGTGCCAGTTGGAATAAAACTCAAGTAGGTGCAGAGATATAGCATGAGTGCAATAGTACATTCGACACTTCCTTAGCTTGTGACACTTTCCTATTTTCAGTATATATCTATCATGCCCTTTTCTTATTCATATACTGAAGGGTTACTAGATTTACTCAGGCTTTATGTCTGACTCTATTTTCTCTTCGTCTTCTTTTCTTTCGTTCCCTCCCCCCAGGTCCACAGGGAGGGAACAGCTCAGCTCAGTCAGGCTCTGTACAAGCTCCAAGACCGTAGATGTATGATTTGGATCTCTTTTGCTCGGATTATGGCTTTGGATATCACTATGGGGATTTTTGTCACTTTAATTATGTTTTATGCTTCTTTAATAATCAAGACAGAAATGAGGTTGTAATGTTGGAAGTATTTTGAGACAATTATGGAATGTTTTGTTTTGAGCACGTATTGATGAAATAAAAGTCTGTTTGGTTTCCGCTATTTAAAATATGTGTATTTATATCTGTCTTGAGTTTATCTGTGGCTTTTACTTATAAACCTCCACTAAAATTAAGGCATTCCCTTTGTGAGTGACCTTAACGGAGGTGGGGTGTTTCACTTGGTATCAGAGCATAGGTTTACCAGATAAGATAAAAGTTTTTGAAATTGTTTTCAAAAAGAAAGTTTAAAGAAGCATTTTTTTTCAAGAAAAAAAAGTGTTATGTTTATAAAAAGACAAAATCCCTCAAAGCTATGTGCCCTATCTATCTCTCTCTATCCTTCGTTTTGAATTTTTCCTTTCTATTTCAGCATGTCTGGAGACCTTAACCTCCCGGAAGGAGTGTCGATTCCCGACTGGTTTAGGAGGTACTTAGAAGTAAGGGCCAATGGCGCGGGCCCAGCAGACATCCCTCCTCCAGTGGCCGCGGTTCCTCCTCCTCCTCCACCTCCTCGTGGAAATGCCTTCGCTAAAACATGTAGAGACTTTAAGGCTATGGGTGGAAAAGACTTTTATGGAACAGAGTCCTTTGTAGGGGCAAGAAAATGGCTAAAGGAGACTAAGGATTTGTTTGTCATCTTCGGAGTTGATGTTAGGCAAAAGATACGACTAGCGGTATGGTTGCTTAAGGATGAAGCTTCCTATTGGTGGGAAATTACCAATGCTCAGCGGGCGGTGGAAACATGGGAGGATTTCAGGACAAGGTTTGAGATGAAATTCCTCTCCCAAGCAGAAAGAAGCCTGCAAATGGAGAAGTTTCTAACTCTGAAACAGGGAAGCATGACGATCAGGGAATATGTTAATCAGTTTAATCAGCTGGCCAGATTTGGGTTAGACTTAGTAAACACCCAACACAAGAAGGCACTTCGCTTCGTCAAGGGTTTGAATGAGCCTCTACACAGCCTTGCCATGACCCATGTATCCACGGGAGCGACTTATGAAAGCTTGGTGGACATGGCGTTGCTACACGAGGAAGACCACGGTAAGAAGGAAACTAAGGTGGAAGAGAAGAAAGAAGGTCTACAAGCAAAGAAAATAGACTTCAAGAAAGGAGGGAAGAACAATAAGCCCCGTGAGAAGAGAAGGTGCAATTTCTGTGGCATTGTGGGCCATATATCAAAAGACTGCCGGAAAAGAAAGGCGAAGATGGGTGGTTGCTTCCATTGTGGAGAGACTGGACACCAAGCTAAGGACTGCCCAAAGAAGAAAGGGCAGGGACAGAAAGACGGATCCACTTCAGAGGGGCAGGTTCATGCGCTAGTGGCACCTCAGCAGGAACGAGGTAGTAATATTTCTGTAGAAAGTGTAGTCTATCTTTATGATCATCCAGTTCGTACACTTTTTGACTCTGGCGCATCACACTCTTTTATTTCATCTGCCTTAGTAGAATCTCTGCATCTAGACACTAGTATGGTAGAAGATCCCTTAGTAGTTTCAAATCCAATTGGGGGCTCCGCTTACTTGTCAATGGTTTGTTTGGGTTTGAAAATCTCTATTCTCAGCGTTGAGTTTAGTTGTAATGCCTTTGTCTTGGGCTTCTCGGGATATGGTTTGATCTTAGGCATGGACTGGTTATCCAGTAATAGTGCCATTCTTGATAGTGAGAAAAGAGTAGTTAGACTCTTAACTCGGCTTGGAAACACTCTAGAAATTTCTTGTAATCCCTTGAACGCTGTTATGCTTAGTTATCTAGAGTCGCTTGATGCTTCCGATGAGAATATGCAATCAGTTAGAGTAGTCCGGGAATATCCGGATGTCTTCGAGGAGGTGAAAGGCTTACCTCCGAGGCGAGAAATAGACTTCCGCATATATCTTGTGGATAACGCAAAGCCTGTAGCTTTACCTGTCAGATACATGGCTCCAAGGGAGAGAAAGGAGCTCAGTAAGCAGGTTAAAGAACTTCTCGAAAAAGGGTTCATTAGATGGAGTATTTCGGAATTGGGTGCTCCAGTGGTGTTCGCAACCAAAGCGGACGGTTCGCTTCGCCTTTGCGTCGACTGTAGGGAGTTAAACAAATTGACCAAGAAAAATAGGCACCCTCTTCCCCGAATCGACGATTTGTTTGATCAGCTTGTAGGTGCAACGGTCTTCTCCCAACTTGATCTGGCAACTGGGTTCCATCAGCTAAGAGTAGCTAAAGATAGTATTTATAAGACAGCGTTCAGAACCCCAGACGGCTTCTTTGAGTGGCTTGTCATGCCTTTCGGCTTGACAAACGCAACCGCTTATTTTGTAGACCTAATGAGCAGGGTGTTCAGAGAATTCCTCAACAAATTTGTGGTTGTCTTCGTAGATGATATCTTAATCTTCTCAAAGAATGAGGAAGAGCATGCTCAGCATCTGAAAGAAATCATGGAAACCCTTCGAGCTCATCAACTAAAAGCCAAATTCTCCAAGTGTCACTTCTGGAGAAAAGAAGAAAGATTTCTGGGGCATATAGTGTCCAAAGAAGGGTTGGCCGTGGACCCCGCGAAAGTGGTGGCAGTACAAGATTGGAAGACACCAAGAAATGCAACCGAAGTTCGAAGCTTTCTTGGGCTAGCCGGTTTTTACCGAAAGTTTATAAGGGATTTCGCGAAAATCTCAGCTCCACTCACAAGGCTAACAAAGAAGAATCTGGCGTTCACTTGGGATTTGGATTGCGAGTTTGCTTTCCAACGATTAAAAAGGGCTCTCACAACAGTCCCAGTTCTGACTTTGCCAGATGGAAGCAAAATGTTCACAGTATACACGGATGCATGTGGAACGGGACTAGGCGCTGTTCTAATGCAAGAAGGAAGGGTAGTAGCGTATGATGGAAGACAATTAAAAGTTCATGAAAAGAACTACCCAACCCACGATCTCGAGTTAGCCGCCATCGTCTTTGCGCTTAAGTCTTGGCGCCATTATCTCCTAGGTGAGAAGTTCGAATTATACACTGACCATAAATCGTTGAAATATCTCTTCTCGCAGAAGGATCTTAACTTGAGGCAGCAAAGATGGATGGAGTTTCTTGCCTCGTATGACTTTGAAATTTCCTATACTCCCCGCAAAGGCAACGTGGTAGCAGACGCGTTGAGCCAAAAGAAACTGACCTTAAGTCCGCTCTTTGTGGAAAGGCAAATCCTGGAGTATATAGCCAGTTTTAACTTTAGGCCCTCCTCAGACTTTGTACCGGGTTTGTTAGCATCTCTCGAAGTACGCCCTACTCTCTTGGACTCAATAGGGGCTGCACAACGTGAAGACCCTCAGCTTGTTGATGTGATAGATAAACTTATTAGGGGTGAGACTTCTAGTCACCTCAGTAGATATGCCATCGATAATAAGGGTTGGCTGAGGCGAGATGGAAGATTATGCGTCCCACAAGCAAGGGAGTTGACAAAGAAGGTTCTCGAGGAAGCGCATCATTCCAAGATGACTATACACCCTGGCGGTGATAAGATGTACAAGGATATAAAAAGGACTTTCTTTTGGAGCAGCATGAAACAAGACGTGGCAGATTTTGTTTCTAAGTGCATGACCTGCCAACGGGTCAAGGCGGAACAGAAGAAACCTGGAGGACTACTTCACCCTTTAGAGGTCCCACAGTGGAAGTGGGATAGCATTTCAATGGACTTCATTGATGGACTACCTAGGTCGAGAAGAGGCAACACTAGCATTTGGGTAATAGTGGATAGGCTTACTAAGAGCGCCCACTTTATACCTATCAAGAGTAGAAGGACTGCCGCATCTCTAGCATCTCTTTATCTCAAGGAAATAGTTCGACTCCATGGGATACCCTCCAGCATTGTTAGTGACCGAGACCCTATCTTCACAAGCGAGTTTTGGCGGAGTCTGCAAGAAGCTGTAGGCACACAGTTATGTTTGAGCACGGCCTATCACCCCCAAACTGATGGCCAGACGGAAAGGGTGAATAGAGTTTTAGAGGATCTTTTGAGACTTTGCGTTCTTGACTTTGGAGGGACTTGGGAGGATCACCTTCCTTTAGTAGAATTTGCCTACAACAACAGCTATCAAGCTACCATCGGTATGGCGCCCTTCGAAGCCTTGTATGGAAGACCGTGCAAATCACCAACTTGTTGGTGGGAGTCTACAGATAAGCTTATACTTGGGTCAGATATGATTCGAGAGACTTCAGAGAAAGTGGACTTGATACGTAGAAGGATGAAGACAGCCCAAGACAGACAAAAATCCTACGCCGACAAAAGAAGGACCGACCTTGAGTTCAAGGTTGGGGACAGGGTTTTCCTTAAGGTATCACATTTAAGGAACGTCGTTCGTTTTGGATCCGCAGGAAATCTAGCACCAAGATTTGTAGGACCATTTCCTATCATCGAGAAGGTTGGGAAGATGGCCTATAGACTAGATCTACCCGAGAGACTGGCCGGAGTTCACAATGTCTTTCATGTTTCTTACCTCCGGAAGTGTTTGCATGAGTCTGCGGAAGTGGTGGAACCTAGCATTCTAGAAGAAGCCGAAGTGGAACGTGAGGCAACTGTGAGGAGAGTTCCAACCCGCATCTTAGGAACCGAAGTGAAAAAGCTACGCAACCGCGAAGTCAAACTCGTTAAAGTTCAGTGGAGCGATGCCGAGGAAGACGCGACTTGGGAAACTGAGGACAGAATACGCGCTGCCTACCCGCTTCTTTTTTAGGGTACCTCTTTGATCTCTCTTTTTCCTTAAGTTATGCTTTATCTGTCTTTTTAGGTATATCTCCTCGGTCCTTTTCCTAACTCCTTAGGTAGAAAACAAATGGATGCAAACATGTATTTGAAAACATGTTATGGATGATGGCTGCAAATGGTTGCTAGTGGTTGCTCGTGGATGCATATACACACACACCCTAGGTTATAGATCGGCTCAGTCACTTCATATTGCATATGCATATATATATATATATGTATTCTTATTTGTATATGGTTGAAACTTGATATGCTGTCATATGGTCGTCGCATTTGTATGAATAGTTGTGCACTCATATAGAATTATGAATAGGAAAATTTTGCATACATAATGGATTCATAACACTTACATGATTCGCATTAAGGAGGTCAACTGAATCAGTAGACCGCCTGATTTCTGCATTAGATAAGGACATGCACACACACTATGCATATAATCATGAAGCATTAGAAGTCTTTTAAGGACAATGGACGCCTGTGCTTGTTGGTTGAATAGATGGACTGTTGGATGGTAGGATATACATTCTTCCTAACTTGAAGATTTCGGGGACGAAATCCTTTTAAGGGGGAGAATGTAACACCCCGTGAATTTTATAATGTTAAGCTTCACAAATTAAAGTATAATTAATTCTAAATGAAAGAATTAAGGGAAATGGGTTACGCCATTGCGTTAGTCTCGGAATTTTGCTTGAGATAGAGTCCGAGTTTGCGCGAATCGGACTCCGTATGAAGGAGTTATGGCCTTCGGAAGTTTCAGAATAAAATTTAAATTCAAACAGCTCAGTTTAAAATTCAAAAATCGAATTTCAGGTTCAAACTGGGCTGGGCGGGAAAATTCCCGCCCAGAAGACCAGGTCGACCATAGGGTCGACCATGGTGTCGACCTGGCCTCCCCAGTCAACCACAGTGTCGACCTGGCCCCCCAGGTCGACCATAGTGTCGACCTGGGTGTCGACCTGCCAGTCGACCTGCCTGGTCGACCTGGCTGGCTAGGTCTGGCTCTGGCTCGAATTTCTATGGCCCGGTGTGTCACTAGGGCTGACGTGTCACCTCTTGATTGGTTCTTTGAATTTTGTATGGCCTAGATTCCTCCTGTCTTCATCTGACGGCTCAAAACGACTTAAAAATCTATAAATACACCCTAAGTCTCAACTGAAAATTCACACAAAAAAATAAGAAAGGAGTCGTCATGCTGCTAGGGAGGAATTGAACATAGCCGTCAAGAGGGAAAGGCCTAAGAGACGAATCAAATTAAGAAGAAGATAAAAGTTAAATCAAATTAATCGACGCAACATTAGTCTACCCAAAGGAGCGCATCTCAATTTCAGAATTCAGAATCCAGAATTCAAGATTCTGCATTCGTTGTAAGTATAGTGACCTTTCAGAATATGAATAAAAATTGTGATGTGATTCGATGTAAATGAAAATAGAACTGTGTTATTGTATTGTATAAATTCTATGTATTGTGATGGTTCTATCATGACTTGTGTATTGATGTTTATGGCATAAAGTGATTGATGCAAGCCTATGGAACAATTGTATATGAAAACAATGGCACTTGTAAGTTTGTGGCAAAAACTAGAAATTGATCCCTTTTTGTTTATGCCTATGACATGGACCTTATACATTCACTAAGTCTAAATTTAGGCTTATGTAAACATGATTTAGACTTGAAACCTTTTATGCCTACATGACCCAAAACCTATGATATCACTTCCATGTTTATTTGCAAGTATAATTGGATCTATGTTAAGTATCGTTTGTGTTTCATAAACTATGCAAGTTCATGTTTATTTGCAAGTGTAATTGGATCTATGTTAAGTATCGTTTGGGTTTCAAAAACTATGCAAGTTCATGTTGAAATAGGCTATGTGATTAAATGTTGTAATTGGACCTTTTGGTGAATATACGTCATGCTAGTTTTGTGTTTGACATTATGCCAAGTTAAACATGTTTAAACACAAGTTTGTATTAGCCTAAACTATGCCATTTCATATGTCACCTACTTAGTTATACTTTGATTTTAATGCAAGTTCACATGACCCATCATTTATGTTAATATCGCTAAATTGCAAGTTCATGCGCCACACACCCTTATATGTTGTAAAATATTAACATGTTCTTGATTTCCCCTTTTCTCACGCTTATAAAGTTGGGCTGAATTGTGTCAAGCCCAACATTTGTTATAACGTTGCGAACGTATAAACGGGGGTAATAACGTTGGGTGTAAAACATGAAAAATACATGTTGGCATGTTTGGCACATGCCAACGACAATGACAATTAAAACGGTATGAATTGTTATACCCAAGAATAAAAGACATGACATTTACATATATAATTGAGAAATAATAAAATATGTAAATTTAGAAAACACGAAATGCTTAACCCGAGGTTGGATTGAGTTGTGATGTAAACCTGCCCGGACCCGCCCGGCTGTCCAGTAGTCACAACAGTACCTATCCAATGTAGGTGGTTAAGCATTGAGCCCAATAACGACCCGAGGTTAGACTGAGCTACGGTGTAAACCTGCCCGGAACCGACCGGCATATCCAGTAACCGTAGCTATACCTGTCTAATGTGAGTGGTCAGGTGCTCCTAAGAGGCTAAGGACAGATGGTAGGGTTAAGTCAACTATAACACTTAACCAAATTCAACACGTTAACAAGAATTGATGGGTGGGGTTAGGTAAATACAGACACTTAACCACTTAACATGTTTGACTAGAAAATCCTGGTAACGAGGGACCCGTTTCAGCAGTAACCCAAGTTAGGTATCAACGGTACCTTGAAACTAGGCAGGGTGGGGCACGATTACTGGGCTGATTGTAAGCGGTCAAACGACGGCGGTGGGTGCACAGTGCATGTCTAACGGGGTGCGGGCATGCACACACTCCGGAGCAGACAACCAGGGCACTGGGGACACCAGTAGTATAACCTATGCCTTCTAGAATTTGTGTCGGGGCCGCCACCATGGGTCTTGATACACCCATGGTGGGACCAGCATAGGTATCTACAATTCTTGGGGGTCGTATGACACATGTTAACGCGAGTAGGAGCCGATCTTTTGAAAATAGGGATCACTTCATCCTCACCATGGGGTGCCAGTTGGAATAAAACTCAAGTAGGTGCAGAGATATAGCATGAGTGCGATAGTACATTCGACACTTCCTTAGCTTGCGACACTTTCCTATTTTCAGTATATATCTATCATGCCCTTTTCTTATTCATATACTGAAGGGTTACTATATTTACTCAGACTTTATGTCTGTCTCTATTTTCTCTTCGTCTTCTTTTCTTTTGTTCCCCCCCCCCAAGGTCCACAGGGAGGGAACAGCTCAGCTCAGTCAGGCTCTGTACAAGCTCCAAGACCGTAGATGTATGATTTGGATCTCTTTTGCTCGGATTATGGCTTTGGATTTCACTATGGGGATTTTTGTCACTTTAATTATGTTTTATGCTTCTTTAATAATCAAGACAGAAATGAGGTTGTAATGTTGGAAGTATTTTGAGACAATTATGGAATGTTTTGTTTTGAACACGTATTGATGAAATAAAAGTCTGTTCGGTTTCCTCTATTTAAAATATGTGTATTTATATATGTCTTGAGTTTATCTGTGGCTTTTACTTATAAACCTCCACCAAAATTAAGGCATTCCCTTTGTAAGTGACCTTAACGGAGGTGGGGTGTTTCAGAGGTACTCTACTTCAAGCGATTGTTGCGTGACTTGGGTTTCGAACATGAGAGTATCGATGTTCGATGTGATAGCCAAAGTGCTATTCGTTTGGCGTTTAGCTCATGAACCAAGCATATTGAGGTGAGGGAGTTATTCTTGTAGCCATGGATGAGGGTAAGCTAGTATACCTTCGGAAAGTGCACACAAAGGATAATGCGGCAGACATGTTTACAAAATCATTGTCGTTTGGAAAGTTCGAGCATTGCTCGAACTTAATTCGCTTGTTGAGTTGCTAGGTGCCGTGGGGTGGCATGGGGTAGAGAGAGTGATTTTGTTTGTTTTGATGGAAGGGAATAGCGGTGAGAGATTGGATATCTATCTTCATGGTAAGTACTCGTTCACACTCCCAAGTACATGTCTTTTGGTGAGACGGGTTTGGATTTGAATGTTTTGAACACTACATTGGCGGGTGGGGGCTTTTCATGAACTCGTTGGTGTAGTGCAATGGTGGTGGCCATGCCAAAGCTCATTGGGAAACATTCAAGTTTGCTTGGTAGAAGTAGTAGGAAATGCTTGGGGCTTTGGAGTTTGGAGTTGAGATGGATATAGTATCGAGGTGGAGTGTTGAAGCATGCGATACTATATGTTAGATTGAAGAGGATGAAGATAGCTTCGAGTTGGAGGTGACCGTTCGCAAATCGGAGTTTGCACGCGGAAGTTAGAGACAAATTGGTGTTTGGTGTCAACAGGCTGGTGCAACAGACATCTGTCGTGGGGTACGACAGACGTCTGAGTTGTCAGGGTGGATTTTCCCGAAAGTTCCTACAAACGTCTGTCATATTGGGGACAGACTTCTAAGAGGAACAAATGTCTATCAGGGCCTACTACAGACATCTGAGCTGAGTGTTGAAGCCCAAATAATTCCCTTGGAGGGACAGATGTCTGTCGTCTCCCTTGACAGACGTCTGACGAGTGTTTTGGGCTGGAAAATTGGCAAACTGATTTGTGAAGGCTTGGGGGCAATTTCAGTAATTTGCCCATCTCTATATAAGATATTTTCAGAGGTACAAAGGGAGAGCTTGGATACTTGATTGAAATCAAGGGTTTATTCTCAAGGGTGAATTAGGGTTTATAACCTAATTCCAATTCTTCAATTCTATTCTCCTCAAACTCATTTCTAAATTGAAATATAGTGATCATTGGATCAATATCTTGTATTCCTTTCATCGTGGTAAATTTACTCTCTCCAAAGTGGATGTACACTAACAAGATGTTAGTGGAACCACTATAAATCCGTGTGTGATTTATTTTTTCTACTTTTGTCATTCGTTTCCTTTTTGAGATTGGGATTTGGATTGTTCGTGATTGGTTGATCATTGTGTGTGACTAGAGTTATTGTTTTGGTTGTTTTGCAAGTCTAACAACGGTCTAGTCTTCCGCTAGCGCTTTGTGGTTTAGATATCGGATTCGAGTGGTCTTGAGTCGGATTAATCACAACGGTTCCAACAGATAGGAGATATATCTGTAGACCAGAATAATTTTATGGATTTTTATGAATGGACAGATGGTGGTGAATTCACGTTTAAGAAAGCCTGGGAGAAAATAAGAAATAGACAATCTAGTTCGAATCATTATAAGATAATCTGTCATAGTAAGAATGCCCATAGGGTGTCATTCATTACATTTTTGGCTTCAATTGACAGATTAAATACTAAATCTAGATTGAGGAGGTTTGGAGTGATTTCAGAGAGCCTATGTGTATTATATGGTCTATACGAAGAAACAGTGCAGCATCTTTTTTATGAATGTGAGTACTCAAAATTTATATGGCTTGCTTTGCTATGTAAGTTGGACATGATTAATGGTGAGATAGGCTTAATTTTGAATGAAGTAGACAAGCTCTTGAATACTTTTAAGGCTAAAGACCAATGTCTAGATGTGGCCAGTGCGACGTTAACTACATCTGTCTATCACATATAGCAAGAAAGAAATAATAGGATATTCAGCAACAAGCAAGTGTCGCAAGGAATGTGATTACATATAATTGAGAGAGATATTTTCTACCGGGTTTTGATGTTAATGTGGAGTTTTTAACGAAATGAGGGATTGAATTAGTTGATACTGGATAATGATGTAGTATGCGGATGATAGTAGGGATGGAGTGGCCGAGCTGAGGATATGCAGAAGCTTGTTATATGTTTTTTTCTTTGTATTCTGTATATGGTTTGATATAGCTGAACTTGAATGTATTGTTAATATATGGAGTTTATATGTACTCTTTTCCCTTATGTCACAAAGTTTCTTATGAGACATTTAACGAAGTATATGATTGGTATCTCGTAATAAAGCGTACCAATTTTCAATATATATATGTGTGTGTGTGTGTGTGTGTGTGTGCAAAGGTATATGATAGGTTCGGTAATTACCATATTTCGTAGTTAATTACCATTACCATACCGCGTATTTTTAAGCGGTACGGTAAACTGTACCGATCAAAATGGTTACTGCTTTTTCGATACAATTTCAATTGGTAGCGGTTGGTATGGTTGATATGTGGCAATGTGGTAAAAAATTCCGTCTCTAACATTTACCGTGTATTGCGTTGTAATATTAATGTCAAACACCTAAATTTTAAATTTTATATATTTATTTACAAAACCCTGCATAATATCACTTAACATTGTACGTTTAAGTCAATATGTTTAAATTAATTAATTGATTTTGAATTTAACAAATGAATTCAATCAATAAATTATTTTAACTGATCTAATTAATGCTAAGTTGATGTTTAAAATGTACACCATGTTCATCAACAAAAAACGATAAAATTATGTTTTCTTCTAAATAAAAAGTTAAATAAGTCACACAGTTTAAATAATATATGTAAACCATAATAAAAAATCTAATATGTTATACGCTTATCTCAGTAAATTTATCGCAAATTAAAGAAATAATTTCCGCTTTAGATGCATGCGTTTTAACATTTCTACAATTATTTGTTGAACCTTCTCAAATTTTTTCGTGATACTTTATTTTCAATCTATATGTCTAAACAACTCATGAAATCCTAAATTATAATTATTTAAATTAATTTAGAGAGTATTTAATTAGTCCATTTTTCTACTAGCTATTGAAAATATACGTCAATTTTATTATGCATATTCATAGTAATAAAGATAGTTTTTCATGCAATTATAAAGAAATATAAATCACATAACGTGAACTATGTATATCAACAAAAATGACAAAGTTAATTTATAAATTAGTTATGCTTCATTTATATCAAGAATTCATCATATATTATATCATAAAATTCTCCTTGAACATCAATATCTCCAAAACAAATTTATACCTTTTTTTGCAAATTTCTTTTCACTTCTTCTTGCTATGTTATACATTTAAACTAACTTCCTAATTTTACATTTAACTTTATTCAAACAAATTCTATTAAACAATATTTGTTATATCATCGAATAAATTACTAACATACATCAATTTAAACATGTGTGTGCGTGTGTATATATATATATGTATGTATGTATGTATTCCGTCTGTTTTACTTTTTAATGGCGACTGAAAACAAATCTCGTTCATCACTTTCTCAATCGAAATCAGATCCAAATCAAATTCAATCAAATAATATACAAGAAATATCAGATCCAAATCTCTCTAATATTGAATCGATTAAGCAACAGCGAGCTGAAAGAAATCTGAAGTTTGTGAAACCCCCAGCTGAATATGTCTTTATCTCTGAGCAGATCTACAATAAATCAAATGAAGCATGGGTGAATACAATTGCTTTATCTCCTATATTCTTTAGATTATCTTCAATCAAGCTTAAAGATTATATAGGAAAAGTATGGAAACCTATTGGTGATTATCACATTCATGTATCTCCTTCATATGATTTTGCTGTTCAATTCGAATTATACTCAGATTTCTCAAGAATATTGGAAAGTAACACATATTCCTATTTTGGGAGGTTATTGATGATAGAGGCTTGGTTTCCTGGTTATGATTTTTCAAAAAAACATAACGAGTCAGTTCAGATCTGGGTAAAATTTGTAGATCTACCTATGGAATTTTGGACTTTAGATGCTATTCAAGTGATTTCTAGCTATATTGCAAATCCTGTATTGATTGATGAAAATACAACAAAGAGAAAATTTACAAAATATGCTAGAGTTCTACTTGAAATAGATACATCAACTGAATTGAAATCTGAAGTTCCAGTTCTAATGCATAATGGTATGAAGATGAAAATTAATGTAGAATATGAATTTGTACCTGCCAGATGTTTACAATGTAAACTATTTGGACATGATGACGAATACCATGAGATAGCCACTGATTCTAGATGGGTGCCTCCTGAAAATCAGACAGAAACTAATGAAAATATAGATGAAAATGAAGAGGATCAAAACTCTGGAAACAAGCAGGATGTAAATGTAGAAAATACTTCTACTAATCCAGATGATTTGGATTTTCTTAATCCAAAACTTCCAGAGGATATTATGCCTGATGATTTAAATGAAGTTGCTGAGGTAATTTCAGAAAAAGAGAAAGAAGTATTGAAAGACAAGGGTAAAAGCATTGATGTTTCTAAAATGGTTGATAAAAATGTGAATTATGTCAAAAATAGTAATGATGTTGTTTCTTCCAGTTATATTGCTCCTTCTAAAAGGTCAACTAGGAGCACTTCTGCTATTAAATGACAATTCTAACTTGGAATGTCAGAGGGATGAACACTCCTTTTAGAATGAAAGAAGTGTTATCCCTACTGAATGATACTAAATCAACATTAGTTGGTTTAGTAGAAACAAAATTATCAACCAATAATCTAGTACTGTTTTTATCAATGTTACCTTCTTCTTGGAGATACTTAACCAATAATTCAGCAGTTTCATCTGGTAGAATTCTTGTAGTATGGGACACTAATGTGTGGGATGTAAGTCTGTCATACTATTCAATGCAACATATGACTATGAATGCTCAGATTAAAGGAGGATTTGAAATGATGTTTTCTGTGATCTATGCAAGTAATCTATTTGTTGAAAGGATATCCTTATGGCATGATTTGATAAATGAAGCTGCATTAATTGATAATACTTGGATTATTATGGGGGACTTCAACAATGTGCTAAGCCAAAAGGATAAAAAGGGGGTTTAGCAGTTCCTTTTCAACAAATTAGAGAATTTCAGAATTTATTAATACAAGCTTCTCTGTCTGAAATAAAGCCATTGGGTTTTAATTATACTTGGAGAAGGAAAGGTATAGCAACTTGCATAGATAAAATTTTGGTTAACAATAGATGTTTACATCTATTTCTTCATATGAAAGCTTTATCTTTGTCACAAAAGTCCAGTGATCATAATCCAATTATGATAGATCTTGTGCCTACTAATGAAGTGAAAGGATTTCCTTTTAGATACAAGAATAATTGGCATTGCTTAGATGGTTACAAAGATGCAGTTTATAAAGGTTTAAATGCAGCAGTTTGGGGTCATTATAGTTATCAATTCATGCAAAAACTCAGAAACTGTAAAGTGGAACTGAAAAACTAGAACAAGCTAAGAGATAAAAATGCTTACCACCTCCACCAAGCTGAAGAAATTGCAAATCAGTTAGAGAAGGAAGCATATGATGATCCAGAGGATGTGCAGATGTATGAAAATTATCCGATGGCTAAGAAAGAATTTAAAGACCTGCAAAAAGTATATTTCAAAGCTTTTAAACAGCAATCAAAGAGCACATGGCTACAGCAAGCAGATACAAATTCAAAATTCTTTTATGCAAGAATGTCTAATAGAAGATTTTTTAATCATATTAGAGCTCTTATGGATGAAAATGGAAATCTTTTGTATAGGGCAGAGGATATTGAAAAGCAAGCTACAAATTATTTTCAAAATATGTTCAATGGGCCAAGCATAACCTCTTTTCCAAGTTTCAATCCTATCAGTTTTATAAATTCTGAAGGCCAACTTTTTTTGATGAAGTCAGTTGATATTTCAGAAGTTAAAGAGGCAGTATTTTCAATAGATGACAATTCTAGCCCTGGACCAGATGGGATTAATTCAAAATTCTTCAAAATACATTGGGAGGAATTGAAAGAAAAACTACTATTGGCAATATCTGATATGTTCATATCTGGTAAGCTTCCAAAATCCCTTAATCATACATTTATTACTCTTATCCCTAAGAATGACAAGCCAACTTTGATAGCACATTATAGGCCAATAGCTTGCTGCAATGTTTATTACAAAATCTTTGCAAAAGTTTTAAGTAATAGACTGAAACATTTCCTGTCATATGTTATATCTGAAAATCAAAGTGCGTTTATACATGGGAGATACATTGGGGATAACATACTGTTAGCACATGAATTATTAAGGGAATTCAAGAAAAAGGGGATTTCAAAAATGTGTGTTAAAGTGGACCTACAGAAGGCATATGATCAAGTAAACAGGGAATTCATATGTTTTATTATGTCAAAGATGAAGTTTCCTACTCACTTCATAAATATCATTTATGAATGCATGTCAACATCTACCTTTTCATTTATGATTCAAGGGGTTCCTAAAGGTTTCATAGCTTCTAATAGGGGTATTAGACAGGGAGATCCATTGTCTCCCTATTTATTTTCTATAGCTATGCAATACTTTTCATATATGATGGATGAAGCAACTCAAGGAAGGATATTTCAGCCAAGTAATATAATTCAGCCAATAGTTTCTCATCTTCTATATGCAGATGATTTAATGATTTTTGGTAAATCATCTATTTCTAATGCACAAACATTGAAGAATATTTTTCAGAATTTGAACAAATATGCAGGGCTTAATGTGAATATTAGCAAGACAAAAGTATTTTTTAGCACTTCAGCCTTAAATACAGAACAGATTCAAGATATTTTGGGGTTTCAACAAGGAGATTTGCCTATCAAGTATTTGGGTGTACCTCTGTCTGCTAACTATTTACATTATGCAGAATGCAATGCCTTAATTAACAGAGTTCAAAGTAAAATAAGTGGATGGGAAACAAAGTTGCTGAGTTTTGCAGGAAGGGCAGAATTGATAAATACAGTTATTACTCCTATAATACTGTATTGGCTTTTCATATATCAGATCCCAGAATACACAATTGATAAGCTGCAATCAATATGTGCTGATTTTTTATGGGGGGGGGGGGCATCACACAAAGTTTCATGGGTGAAATTATGCAGGCCAAAAGATGAAGGAGGAATAGGTTTGAAATTATTTTCAGACCTTAAAAAAGCTGCTTGTGTGAAGTTAATGTGGAATTTTTTATCTAAATCATCTATGTGGAGCAATTGGTTACATAATAAATATTGCAAAAAGGATTTCTTTTGGTCTATGGCTCAAGATAACAATTCATCTTCTACTTGGAAATCTATTTTAAAGCTGAGGACAAGATCTAAACAATTGTTCAATAAAATCATTGCTAAAGGAGAAGAGACATCGTTGTGGCATGATCCATGGATTAATTGTAAGAGTCTAGTGGATCTACTTGGTTATGACAGATTTAATCTAATAGGGAATCCAGATGAGAAGGTTAGCAGTATTATAAGGAATGAAAAGTTTATACCTGACATTCACCCAGCTACAAGAGAATTAATTGAAGAGATAAATGCAATAGCCACATATCCAAGTAGAATCCATGATGATTATGAGTGGTGTGATGGAGGCCAGTTTTCATTTCACAAGGCTTGGGATTATCTGCGAATTCATGAGCAAAAAGAAGAATTTTTTTCAGTTATTTGGCATGGGAAAAATAGTAAAAAAATGTCTTTTATTACTTATCTTACTTGTATTGACAGATTGAACACTAAAGACAGGATTCAACGCTATAGCAACATCCCAGATCTTCAGTGCCCTCTTTGCAACAATCATCCAGAATCGATTCAACATCTCTTCTTTGCATGTGATTATTCAGCTTTTATTTGGTTGTCTTTGAAGCAAAAATTAGATCTCTCGCTTAATTTAGAAGATCTGAAGACGGAAGCGATGAGTATACATAATAGTTTCAGAAAGAAGGATCAATTAAGGGACTTGGCGTGCGCCTCTTTCACTGCAGCCATCTATTTTTTATGGAGAGAGAGAAACTCGAGAATTTTTCAAGGAAAAAGCATGGATTCCATGGTGATGCTTTGGAAGATTGAAAGAGAAATCAAATTTCTAGTGAAGGATAACGGCAGCAGAACGAAAAGAGATAGGAGAAGTGAATGTCTGATGAGTAGATTGGGGGTTGATCTTTTAGATACCGGCTGACCTATTATTGTCGGTGAAGTGTTTTGAAGAGAAGATGGGAGTCTGGGCCTTGTTGGGCTGATGCGAGTTTGGGCTTGGTTTATTTCAGTTTTATTATTTGTGCTTTTTGTTTTGAGAATGTTTTTAAAAGTTGTATTTCAGACTTAAATTTGAATAAAGAGTACCAATTTTCAAAAATAAATAAATATATGTATGTATGTATATATATATATATTCTCAAACACACATGTATATACATATTATTTGTATAAGCTATAGAACATAAATTACACACAAACAATAATAATAATTTTTATTATTATTTTATGAATTTTACATCAAAATTTATCATATATTGTATAACAAAGTTCTCATTTTTAACATTAAAATAACAAATATTATCTTTTAACAATATTATGGTGTGCAACGCATGGGTCGCACACTATTTATTAACTAAAGGAATTTTTTCGATTCGGCCACCTTTTATAAACTTATACACTTTTAGCCCAGTTTCAAAACTTATTACGGCCATAGTCTAGTTTATGTCACATCAGCTGAGGACCATTATTTAACACTAGCGGCATCCTAAAAACCGCTAAAAGAGTCATTCGTAATGCCGCGACTAGATTTTCTTTGTTACAAACTTCATCTTTTTCCTATATGACGATGTAGCAGTTTTTAAGATCGTGCTAACTAGCGTCATTCTGAATGACGCTCATATGTTAGAATTGATCTTTTATTTTTTTGTTACCACGGTGCGTCTTCCTAAATAACGCATGGTTAATTTCCTTTTTTTGTTAGCGGCTTTTAAAATAACGCTATACGCAGCATTCTAAATGATGCATAGTCGGGATATACAGAGAGCCCAGGCTCTCTTCCTCCTCACTTTTTCTTAACTCCCATTTTATCAAAACTGAAAACCCAAAGCTCATAACCCTATTTTCTCACTATAACACCAAATTGTGGGGTTGTTTTGATCGAAATTCATCACCATGGCAAGCTCATCAACACGAGAAGCTCAAGAAGGTAAAAAATTCCTAATTTTGTTGATTTCTTCTAAAATTTAGGGTTTGTCCATGATTGAGGAAACTTATGAATAAGCTTGTATTTGGTTTAATGGGTTCAATGTAGTTGAAATTTTATAGTTTTCAACATTGTTTGTGGTTTTTTTTGGCTACGTTTGCGTAGCACTAATGTTGTTTGGAACATGATTTGTGTAGAGATTGTTGAGATGGAACCGGGACCTATAGATGATACTGTTCTATACTTGCAAGACAGACATAGGTCGAACAATAATGCTTTGATGGTGGTATGTCTGTACGGTGTTTAAATGTTGGCCTAATCTTATTTCTTATTTTTTTGTATGTATGTCTTACATTGTATGTTAATTTTTTTTTACAAGGAAAAAATCCCGTTAAGATTATAGATCACACGGTTTCCGTTGGCGCGGTGACCTCCACACATCTAGGAGTATTGGCCTTGCTTGATCGTGCTAGATTCCGACTAGTACACCAGTTGGAACACGTTCAACTCGATCGTTATCTCATCATTGCATTAGTCGATAGATGGAGACCGTAGACATCGACATTCCATCTTAGAGTTGGAGAGATGACCATCACTTTGGGTGATGTGGCGGTCCTTCTAGGTGTGCCTATTGATGGTGCTCCTTTGAGGAATCCGGAGACAGGAGACTACATGGAGATTTGCCAACGGCTTTTAGGTATTACGCCTCCCGCGGATCAGTGGATGGGAAATGAGCAAATTATTACTAGTTGGTACAAAATGCAGTTTTAGCATGACATTGCACAGGATGCCACACAGGAGCAGATAGAACAACATGCTAGAGCTATCATACTGCATATCATCACTCAACGCTTGATATGCGATCATTCAAAGACTTGGGTGTGGCTGAGATGGTTGCATTTTATTGAGGATTGTTGTCGGCAATATTCTTGGGGTAGTGCTACATTAGCATACACATATACGGAACTTACCAGGACCGTTTTGTTTGAGAGCACTAATCTTGGAGGTTGTCCTTCTTTGATTCAGGTACTTTATTTTTGTATGCTTATTTGCTTCTTATTTGTTTTTTTCTGCATGTCGTGTTTCTGTAATTTACTTCTTTGTAGTTATGGTCGTGGACGTATCTCCCCCTTTGTAGGCTTGAATTGGAACCAAATATTGATTTTTCCTTGCTGTATGGGGCTAGGTATTTTTATTCCGTCAATTATTTATCTTATATGTGTTAAGCTATTTCCTCTATCTCTTACCAAGTCACAATTACAGGTGGGTTGGAAAGAAGAGCACTTCGTCGACTCCGAGGCGTAATTTAGCTTTCTACCGCAATGAGCTCGACGTGCTTAGTCCGGATGTTGTTACATGGACCCCATATGCACAGGATCTTGGATAGCTTCTGGCCTTATGTACCATGTCTTTCCATCTGTGGACCGCCCGTGTGCCCATTATATGTTTGAACGATGTAGCATATCACGTTCCTAACCGGGTGATGCGTCAGTTTGAATTTATACAACATCTTCTTAAACCAGTCTCACATTACAGGATAAACTTAGAAGTACCTGCGGAGTACGAGGGGGCCACTGAGACATGGAACCATCGGCACATGCATACGCAGCAGGAGCGGGAGTTTACGTTGTCGGACGATGATTATTACACATGGTATTGGCAGATTACCAAACGGTATATTCTTCGCAGCGTGCAACCTCTTGGTGCTGTAGTGGAACCATACACGCCTAGAGCTCCTCTTGAGAGGAATGTGGTATGAAAAACTTGCTAACAAGTGTAATTGATTTACTTTTTTGGCAAGTTTGAGTTTTATGTAAGTTAACTTATAAATTGCAAGCGGATGGGGTGTACTGGGCTATAGAAATGGTTGATGAGTTATCTCATGAGGTGCCCGACCAAAGCAAGGGAAAATGCTTTAGCATCAAGGGTATTTTGCCAACTATTTTGGGGAAGAACAGGCTCGCTAGACCGGCACCGCCTCCTCCTCCTCCCCCACCTCAAGCTTTAGCACCCGGAGGAGCTTCGAAGGCACAAGGAGGTGGCGACATTCGGGCTCCTCCACCTACATTGGTTTATACGTCACGGAGGAAACACAAGGCGGTGGCGGCAAAGGGAAAGGGTAAGGGCAAGGAACTGGAGCCGTCTCAAGCAATCCAGGTTGTGCATGGTCCGTCACAGCCCCAAGAAGGTTCTTCATCATCATCGCATGAAGATGTACCCCCAAAACAGAAGAAGAAAAAGAGAGCAACTCCTTACCAACAGAACATTCTGAAGTAGTTCGTCCGTAGGGTAGTGTTTTAGTTTGTAGGTTAATTGTTGTATTTAGGTACTTGAACTCTACGTATTTGGATGTCGAAATTGTGTATCATTTTGTGGGTTGTGGTTAACTTGACTATGGGGTTGTAACGTATGCTTATTAGGTTTTATGGGGAATCATTTTGGTTTGTCATGGTTTGTTTCAACGGTTGCTTTTGGTTGTATACAATTCGGGAATATAAGTTGTAGGACTTATTCTTAAATCTAAAAGAAGTATAAAATTTACACAACCTGGAGCGTCTTTCAGGATACCTCTTAATGCATCATTTAGAATAACACAACGAGCGGTATTCTAAATGACGCTCCAGGTTTGTATCCAGCAACCTATATCATTAAAAGACGTGCCATCTTCAGCAATCCACACTTTCATTTGTTGCTTTCCCAAATCAAACCCAAAAAACATCACAATTCTAAAGACCTAAATTTCGATCCAACTAGATTAAACGAGGCAAAGATTGTTTCTTTGTAAGAGATTTTGATCGCAATTGAAGGTAATCCATCGAATCCCGAATGAGTTTCTACAAGTTTCTTTTTTGGCTAATTTATTCCATAATGTACCTAATGTTCATGCAATTAAACTATAGATGGATCAAGGGGAACTTGATGATGAAACTTTAGCTAAGTACATGTATGAGTTCGATTCAATCCAACGCCGATCGGCCAAAGAACCACGATTGGAAGCTCTCATACCTTAAGAAATGCGACAAAATCACTTTGTAGCGGTGGATGGAAATGGCGGGAGAAATATGGGGAAACCATTGGCAATTGGGGAAGCAGTACCACGTCAATATTGCAATTGTAATGTCTACTGTCTTGTGCGTGTTGCGAAGAGTAAAGCAAATGCAGGCCGACGTTACTACGGTTGCGGACGATACCCGGTTTGGTTACAAGTGCCTCACTTGGTTACTCCTTGCCGTTATACGGAGTGGATGGATCCTCCATTATGTCGTAGAGGTCACGAGTATGCGTTGGAGAAGCAAGAAGAGAATGCACAAATAAAGACCGAAATTTACCGAATGCGTGAAAAATATGACTCGCTTGAGTCTACCATTCCTAGATATCCTAATAAGTAGTGTTCGCGGAAGTTGTATCGTTTTATGTATCGTTCTGTGTATCGTTCTATGTATCGTTCTCGGTATCGTTCTATTGTACTAATGAACCAATGTATCGTACGGAGTAGTTTTAATGAGTAGTGTATTGCCCTATAATGTTGTATCATTCCATGCATCGTACGGCTTTTATTGTACCAAAAGATCTAAATCTCCAATACATTTTTCATTTACATATGTCTTATACATAATAAAACCAGATAAATGGTAACGCAAACGTTAAACAATAGGGTAAATAGTTACGACATATATCTTATACATAATAAAACCAAATAGAAAGGTATACAACGTAATAAAACAGGATTGGTAGGTACTACATAACACTTAGTAAAGTCTATGTCACTGTAGTACAACGGCTCTTCTTATGGCCATTTACTCCACACTTGCTGCACCTATTAGCTTTGGAAGACTGCCCCTCGTCCATGGTGCCTTTAATTCTAGTTGATCTAGGTCTGCCCGATGCTTTCCGAGCTTGCAGTGGAAAAACCATATGTCTTGAAGGTTGTAGCCAATAGCGCTTGTCAAAAACTGGATGAAACTAAGGCGTATAAGCCGCGTGGTAACTTTGAACTGTGTACCAGTAGGAGGCGAAGTCGTGATGAGCTATTTTGGCCCTATTTGCCACTACCGAATATGCAGCCATAACATGCGCATATGGAAGGTACTGTAGCAATGGTATGTTACATGTACATGAACAAGTATTACCATCTATCTTTACTGTAAACTCATCACCGAAGTAGTGTATTACAACCCACTCATATTCGCCGAAGCAAACTATTCTGCAACGTCTAGCTTCTTCGGCTCTTTCAGCTATTTTTGCCTCCCACTTTGAGGTTAATTTGCATACCGAACCAACAACATTTTGTCGCCTGTTACAGAAATAATCCACCGATCTATAGAAGGTACGCGCAACCAACGACTTAACGGGAAGCGATCGTGCTCCTCTTAGCACATCGTTGAAGCTTTCAGAAGCATTTGTCGTCATTACATGAGACCTTCCACCATCGTCTTTAAACAAAGCCCAATTTTCCTCTTTTCCACCCAAACTTTTCTCAATCCAATTATGAGCTCTAACTGTTAGGATTGCCTCGCATGTTATTAAAGAGGAATGACTGGTTGGAATTAATAGTCCCACATCATGAAATAAAGTGAAGGAGTTGAGTACAAATATGAGTTGACAGGCACGTAGCATCAGGGATTCTCTTTGTTATATGGGAGTTGTGTGCCAGCTCATATGCGTGCAAGGTAGGGGCCTTTGTTCCGATCGTCGTTACATAACAGTGGTATCAGAGCCCAAGGTTCGGACTGGGCCATGCAGACAAGGCAGTGCTCTCAAAAGATACTCGTAGGATGCGAGCCAAAGGGGAGACTGTTAGGATTGCCTCGCATGTTATTAAAGAGGAATGACTGGTTGGAATTAATAGTCCCACATCATGAAATAAAGTGAAGGAGTTGAGTACAAATATGAGTTGACAGGCACGTAGCATCAGGGATTCCTTTTGTTATATGGGAGTTGTGTGCCAGCTCATATGCGTGCAAGGTAGGGGCTTTGTTCCGATCGTCGTTACATAACACTAACGTTGGTCGTCTTAATTTCCTCCCGAAGCTTACAATACTCAAACTCTTCTGATGCACATGCCGCCGCATAAAATAAACCCGTCAAACGTTGATCTCTAAAGCCAGCGGCTTGAAAATTTGCTTTTAGATGCCTTGCACAAAATTTGTGCTTATACGGCTCTACCCATCTTTCCTGCAATGCGATAGGGATTCCTTTCATTCTATCAAAAATGAAAGTTATACGTCGATTGTTTACACTATATATAAACTATCTCATACAGGAAAAAACCAAGCCCAAGAGTCAGCCGAATCAGCCTTAACAATGGCATATGCCAACGGATATAGTTGATCATTCGCATCCGCTGCAGTGGCTACGAGTAGGGTGCCTTTATATTTTTCATACAAATGAGTGCCATCGATACAAAGCAATGGGAGACAATGTAGAAATTCTTCAATGGAAGGGCCAAATGCCCAGAATGCACGTTCAAATACACCAACATCATCTGTTACTATATGGCTTACACTACCGGGATTTGATCTTTTAATTTCATCAAAATATGAACATAACAATGAATATGACTCCACCCAATCCCCGTAAACCATAACAATTGCCTTGCTCAGTGATCTTCAAGCTTTCATATAACCAATCTTAATAAAAAAATTGTTCTTCAACCAGCAATTGAACTATTCTAGCTATTATGTTTAAATCAGACTTCACAAAAGGCATGATCTTCGAAACCAAAAATGTTGATGTCGCTTGCTGATTGCTTGAATTGATCGTTTTTATTAACGCAAGTGTGCCCCCCTCTATACTTCTTAACAACCCACAATCCAAACTGCGATTTTTTGGAATCAATTGCATGAATCTCCACTGGCATTTATCGTCGACATTGCAAATGGCAGTATACATTTCTTTGTTGGACCTAATGGGCTTAAAAGAAACAACATGTAAAAATAGACCACTCTCTTAGTTGTTGCAGAAATTTAGCTTTGCTCTCAAAAACAAGACCAGGTCTAAAACCACTTTGAACGCAAGAGGACGAGAATAATTCTCCCCTGCATTGCAAGTTAGCGACAACGGATCTAGCTAACATTTGCGCAGTACACATGTCATCATCAAGCGGAATCTCCATTTCAGGTTCCTCATTACTCCCATCTTCTTTATCATCATCATCATCCATCTCTTCACCTCCAAAGTCAAAGTTCAATGAATCATTATTTACTTGCATGCTGTCAAACCATACGTGAATGTTATCGAGAATCGAAGCAACCGTTATGCTGTCCAAAACAGGTCCAGGATTCGTTTGTACGTCTACATTTCCATCTACATGATTATCGTCATCGCATGCATTCTCTTCGAAGGGCGGTTGCTCTTCCATGAAATCCTACGGACAGCTACATCATGAAAATATTACACCTTCATCAAACACTAATGCACGACTCAAATAACAATTCATTTCAAAGAATACTTACTTCTGACTCATATGATATAACTCAGATGGCGTTGGCTGCAACGGTTCTGGTACTTGTGTAGACGGTCCAACATTATTTTGTGTATGACGGTAATAAGGGCCATAACTATACAATATATGGTGGTGATTAACAACAACAATTGGGAGAATCAAAATATAACATGTTTAAATAAACTTCCAAGTTGGGCTTACCTCTGCGTCATAAATGCAATACTTTCCTGCGTGGGACATGGAAAACTAAAATGCGGATTATGTGTATAATTCATATGCGGGGGGTACGCATAGAACATTTGATGTTGTCCATACTCGGAAGCGTTCGAAGGAGGAATACTATTTGGTGATGGCATTGGAGGAGCAGATAGGGACGGTGTCACTCGAACGGGTCTTGAAGCAGTAGGTGGTTCTACCGCTAACTTTTTCGTTTTGACAACAAATAACTCTATAGTCTTACAAGCGGTAGAAAACATTAACTCAACATCACCATCGTTTACAATTTTAATTGCCTTTAAACCAGAATCAGTTAGCCAGTTGCATACTAACTCAATATCAAATTGCTCTGTATCAATCTTTGTTGACTTGAATATCGAGGCTTTTAATTGCATCAAGTTACAACCTTTGACAACTTTTACAGGTTTGAAAGATCCACCTTCGTATTTCCCACACTTTCTATCATCAATAACCAGCTCACCATCGAAGTAGCATATAACCGCTATAAACTTAGGAGCCATTTTAATTTACAATAACAAAAATGAATATATTACCGAAAGTTAAACATTCAGAAAAATTTTGATTTAGGGTTTTGAAATTCAAACCTTGTAATGAATCAAACGACGGAGAATAGAGTCCAGTAGACACAAATCTGAAATTGCAGATGATCTGAGATAAAATTACTAAAGGGATTAATTTCGGAAGTTGATTTAAGGTTTTGAATATTTAGAAAGTTGGAAAGTGAGGAGGAAGAGAGCAAAAGCTCTCTGTATATCACGTCTGAGCGTCATTTCAAATGACGCTTAAGCGCGGTATTTAAAATGACGCTCAGACGTGAGCTCTACAAAACAGGTAAAACCCCATAGGAGCGTAATTTAGGATGACGCTACCTTGCGTTGTCTTAAATAACGCTCATATCGGAGTTCTACCAAACATAACAATAACCCCATATATGTGTCATTCAAGAAAACGCTTGGTAACGTTATCTTGAATGACGCTCCGTGGGTTCAACAAAAAAATTATAGTGTATATAAGATAAAAACTTCTCCACGTTATCTTAAATAATGCTCGTATGCGTTATTACAAATGCCGCTAGTGTTAAATAACGGTCTTCAGCCGATGTGACATAAACCAGGCTACGATCGTAATAAGTTTTGAAATCGGTCTAAAAGTGTTATAAGTTTATAAAATGTAGCAGAACTGAAAAAAAAAATTCCTTAACTAAAAGCAGTTCTCTTAACATAACAGCTGGGGTGCTTTAGAGGGGATAATTGGGGATCTGAATGAAATCGTGGGAGAGGCGCATCTTTTTAGATAAAATTGGGGGAGGAAATTCTCAATTTTATTTAATTATTTAATAATCTTGAATTTTTATGATGGATCCGGGTTCTGTTACTCCGTTTCTATATTAGGCATCCCTCAAAATCTCATCTTCTGCTTGTTTTTCTTGGATTTGCATTTAGTTTTCTGCATGTTTCGTCGTCCAGAGGCGTTTCTCTCTCCATGGTTTCATTTGATTAGCTCATTATATAATCAATGGGTATCTGTAGTTTATCGTTTATCCAAAAGAGTGGATTGAGGAAGCTACTTAAATTTATATGATAAAGTTAAACCTGTTCCGTTATTTCCATCCTATGAGCACATGCACAGAATCCAAGTTATCCACTATAATAAAATGGATCTTTTTCTTTTTTCAACATCCATTCATTAACAAAAAACCCCATTTCTGCTGATACAAACTTGTCCATTTCCCCTTTTTTGTGAGAATAATGTCATTTAAAAGCATAGTTAGAGAGTTAAAAGAGATTAGGGATGGGATAAGTAGCTCTTCTAGAAGGGGAAATGGAAGTGGAAGAGCATTGAGTTGCTCTTGGCATGGTAAGTTACAACCTTGCCATTTAAAACAAGTGAATTGTGATGAAGGGATATGGGCAAATTTGCCACCTGAGCTTTTATTAGATACTATACAAAGAATTGAGGCTAGTGAAGTAACGTGGCCAGATAGGCGGAATGTTGTTTCATGCGGTTCAGTTTGTAGAAGTTGGAGGCAAATCACTAAGGAAGTGGTCCAAACTCCCGAAGAATGTGGGAGAATCACATTTCCTATCTCCTTGAAGCAGGTTCTGCACTCTGCACCTTTGAGCTCTTTGTGTCTACTGCATGATACACTAACTTATAATTGTATGCTTTCAAACTATCGTGTGAGACGTATGTTTGTGTTGTAGCTTAGTTTGCTGTCTGCAATCTATATTAATTTGCAGTAAACTGAACCTTCTTCTTCGCCTTTATAGTTTTCAATCTTCTTAAAATGGTTTGAAGTTAGTGGTTTCCTTGGTGGATCATTTCATGCACTCATATGAAGTTTTGAACTATACATTGACCTGTTAAATTGCTGTTATATATGTGTTTGCCAGTAGAATAGAACACATGAAAATTAGCTCGTACCTTTATAGATTTGTGGTCTACCAAGAATAAGTAGTGTGCAGTGACTTACGACGTGCAAAACAGTAATCAAGCACAAATATTTCACTCAAATTGTACTTTATATGGATGTTTCAAAAATCATGCAAAAAATTCCCATCACATTAAGATGTAGGAACCCTTTATGAAAAATCTGTACGTAAGAAAAAGAGTGCAATGTCTTGATTCTTGGCACACCAAATCCATCAGCTTATAAAACTCTGAATTAATCTGAGTAATATGTTGCTCCAAGTTTTGCATTTAGTATTGATCCACCATCCGTGCAAACTATTAAATCTAGAGGATTTCCTCAATCTGAACCTCATTAGGATATCAAAATGGTCCCCATAAGTGACAAAGTATCATCTAGACAGAATGTTGTTCAGGTGCAATAACAATATTTTGTGCTTGAGTTACTTGTTGAGTATTTTATAAATAGTAATTATGAAACCACAGTTGTTTTCCTGGGCTTCCACATAGTTTTAACAATAGCGCTATGCTTATGCCATAGCATAGTTAAATCCAACTTTTATATACCTGATCTCCGTCCATGCATGCATATTTTGCTACTGATGTGCCAAAAGTTCTGGTAGATGTAGCGTCACAGTTTAACATTCATGAAAGATTCACGTCATATGGCAAAAAGTTAAGAGATTTTCATTATCATGCAATGTAGCTTATATAACCATTAAGTTCTATATTGATTGTATAATGCTTATTTATGTGTAACAGCCTGGTCCGAGAGATGGACCGATGCAATGCTTCATTCAGAGGGAAAAGGAGACTTCTACTTATAAACTGTACTTAGGTTTGAGCCCCTGTAAGTTCTTTGAAACCTTTCATCTGGTAAATTATACCACTACACAGCACGTCCGGACGGACATGGGCAAAAAAAAGGGGGAAAGTGCATGCATCTTACTAACATTCTTATTACACATAAATTTCCTGCTGATTGACGGTCCCTTTTTGATACATCACTTCATTGGTGAATTAATTTATCATAGATGCACGGATTCTTTATATAATTACGAGTGGAAACCCGTGCGATGCACGGGAGCATATACTTTCTAGTGTTGTAGTTTGCATTCATGAATAAGCGGTGAGAACATATCGTATAGCAACAAGATTTTAATATAAGTGATATATGTATGTGTTAGGATTCTACTGCAAAAACTAAATTTTGCGCCAAGAAGTAAATAAAACATGTATAGCGAGTAGGTACAACTTGCACGTAGGGTAAACAGTGCCAAATTTTATGTATTTCTGTTGAGTTAATGAAAAGATATATGCATGAAATGATGGATTAAACAACCATATTATGTGATATTTTGCATTGGCTGAACACAATGAAGATAGAAAATATGAGTACAGAATAAAAAAAGAACATGCGTAGAATTAAAAGGTTATTTCGTATGAAATTGACCGCAGCATAACATAGTGAACAGTAATTACGAGCCATAATGATTGAAGCAAAGGAACAACAAGCATAACAAATTAACATTCGTATGATAGAGATTAAAAATAATAATCAATGTAGTAGTTTAAAATTCAGATCAACATGTTGCAATCAGTGCCACCTATCATGAAAACACATGTGCAAATGACAACTAAAATTTTCAGTACATTGCAACCGTCTATGGATCGCATTTGAGAATGAACCATAATTGATTTATTATTATTATTGCACCAACTGTTTACATTTTTATATAACAACCACCATAGTACAACAAATAAAGAAACTAAAGTTGTATATTGTCATCATAAGGTAACGATTCTTGAAAGCTGTTGATTCATTTGTGCTTTGAGCGATTAATCGTATAGAAATAAGAACATAATATATGTTTACTTGAGTCAAGCGGTGTAATTAGGGGGTAAATGCGAAAAAGAAAAAAAGTCGTCGGCATCATACGCCTCCGAGATGTAGGCATTTTTGGTCTATTGAAGAAATGTATCAATTTGCACCATTTGAACAATTGATGCTATGCATTCAAATGAATAAATATGACTATTTTGATACATCATGTAGGAGTATAGGACAACGTATATCAGTATGTAGAGCAATTTATTGTAGAACAGACGGTTTGCACCGTTTGAGAGAAAGCTTAATTAACAACAATGTCAGGTCACTCAGCATGACAAAGTTATGATTCAAAAGAAATCAAAGCGTACCAATTACTGTTGATCTTATTATCTACTTGAAATGCAGTTGGTACAAATCTAGGTAGTACAATAACTTGGAAGAAATGCAAGTTGAGAGCAAGTTAGAGATCTTGAAATATTCTTCCCCTTGAGGATTTTCTATTATAACTGTTAAACTACAACCTTCATTCCATCTGTAGTCAACATCCTATTTGCATAGTCACCGTTAGTGTGTGCAGCTGATGATTTAAAAAAAAGAGTATAATGTATGCTATAATCAGAGTTACATATCCATTTTAGAGGCATGGTCTGTTCTACTATGCAGACACAAAATACCACACTTACAACTAATAGATCGGTCAACAATGACGCATTACTTAGGTATATAATCACCATTATATTTGAAATTAACCCCACTTATTCAATAGAAGTTAGTTACATTTAAATACTTACTATACCATATGGAAGCTTGAGAATAAGAAACAAAATATGTAACTAGCATGCCAAAAAAAGCATACCAGAACCCCTATGTGTAACATGCATACACAAACACATAAGTGTTTAATGACACCTCCAATAGTGTAGCACCCTATACGCCTTTTGGAAAAAAAATATAGTAATCACACAAATTCTAGTATGTAATATGCCTTTAGACAACAATCCGTAAAAATCAATTTCCCGAAGTAGCAATTGCTACATCATGCTCGTAACTTTAGAAATAAAAACCAAAAAAAGAAAACACTAATAAAATTTCATTATAAGATTAAACTTCATTTTGGTTGAACAAAGAGTTTGATACCAAAAATTAAGCTACTTCGATAATAAATTTAAGAAGCCGTAAAACACAATCAAGGTGGAATCTATTTTGAAAACTACCGTAGGCTTATATCGAAAGGGGAAAGTAGTCTGTCATATAAATGAAGAAAAATCATATTACCAGAATCTGAAACCTTAGCACCTCTCGTTTACAGTCCCCGATATTATAAGTTCTTTGATCGTTTGTAAACGTTGACTCAACCTGCATGCCATAATTTCATCCAAGATAAGTCAGAAACGCCCCCCAACGACTATTAATATTCCTTCTCATTTTTTTATTAATCATTAATCTTTTAAATTTGTACTCAAATGATAATTAAAACCAACTCTTTTTATACCCAATAAAACTATGACATATCTACTTTCAATAACATAAAATAACCAATTTGCACAAATTAACATTGAACATAAATGCAGTTAAAATTCATTTTTTTTTCAGTTGAAGAAGAATGAGAGGTGGAAGACGCACTGAAATATAATTGTTTAATTTAAAACGTACAAAGGTAGGCGTTCATCATCCAATTAAATTTATACCAAAATTCATGGTTTAATTTGATAACTTCAAAGAATATCACACAATAAAGTAATAAAGTATTCTATTATTAACTATATAGAGTGTGGAAAATAGCTAAAGTCAATGCATAACTTTATAAAAATTTCACGTAAGATCTTAGTCCCCTGAACATTTACATACTTACATTATATAGTTGCCTTATATAAAATATTAAATTTATGGAAATGCATTATATATCTTTCCATCTGGAGACTACTAACTGTTGGTTATCAGTCCAATGACACCAATTTAAGTATGAAAAAAAATCATAAAAGGATGATCATAAATTTATAATCAAGCATATATGATACTATTAAAGTAAAAACCCACTGCATAAATTTATTTAAAATTATATTATATATAACATAAATTATTTTAAATTGTACATACATTAAATTATGAGCAACACATATACAAACTGCATTCTTTTTATCCTATGGTTTCCTTAAACAAAGCTAATTTTGTACCAGTACTGATCCAAAATAAAGTTTTGTTGGACGATATTCAATTGACGAAAAGAAATATTAGATTAGAGTAAGACAAAAATTGCCTTCTAAATCTGAAAGATTATTATCTGTTATATTCATAAGATGAAATCAATTTAATCCACTTACCTAATTACAATTAAAAATTTAAGTTATCAAAATATAGTTATCCATAATATTCGTTTTTAAAATTTGAAACCTGCTCGCTGGGGAGGAAAGGTGCAAACCTTTCCTAAGTTAACTGACTTTTATGAATGCTAAAAGGTATATACTACAGCATAAAAAGTGCATATAATGTGTTTCAATTTCTAGAAATACAAAGGCAACTCTTTATTACAGAATTACATTTTATATTAAATGGCAGTTTTTACTATTCTGAAGAGTGTCACACGTACATTGGCAAAAAAAAATTTAATACTCTAAAAATAGACAAATTAGACAACACTTAATTAAAGAAATTTCTGTACATATTGGCCTCTTTTCCCTAATAATTGATTAAGAGCCAGTCAAATCCATTGATATAAGAAATAAGGGTGGGACAGACCAAAAATTAAACCTAAAATTAGCAGGAACCATTATTGATTACGAAATAGATTAACTTTAGTAATTATAGTGAAATCAGATTAGTTTACTGAAATAGAACCGATGAAGATGAAGTAGAAATCAAAATCTTAAATTACAAAGAATAATAAAGTTATTACAGAAAAATTAAATGACAAAGTAGTGCGAAATAATGATGATTAGAAGGTAAAAGATCTAACCTGTTTAGTAACGATTGTATTAGATTTGAAATTGAGGAAGACAGACAAACAATGTAGTACTTTTCATCTCGATTGTCGGTTGGCTCACTTGATCGAGGTTACCGTTGGGGATAACTGGCATAAAATTGGGAAAGGAGGCCAAAGGCTTTTGTGGGAGGCGGAAGAACGTGGAAATGTGAAAACAGAAGTATATACGTGGGGAGAACGTGGTTGAAGATCGTGTGAGTGAAACGATATGCACACAGATCTGAGCCCTTCTTTGTCTATGCTAAGAATAAATCTCAGCCTCTCTTTGTCTCTTATTAACCCATGCTTTTTGTTATATAGACTAGTATCCTGCGGCTTGTCCAAACACAGTTTTGAATGCACAGATACAGAGGTTGTATATTTCAAAAACGAAGAATAAACATGAAAATATTTAATTTTAGGTAAATATCATACATGTTGGGTAAAAAAATAATACTCACTTTCTGATGCTCGTAAAAATAGTCTTAATGCAACCCCTTCGTAAAAATAGTCGTAAAAATAATATCATACAATGGTAACCTGAGAATCTTCGTCTGTTCTATTGCAACCCCTTCTTCGTGTCATTTCCAAAACAAAACGGTGAACTACCCGAATACCAATTTGTCAATTTCTATGGACACAAACAAGAACGTGGAGGGACCCACATACAATTTGCCTGACTCTTCCTGCTTTCCTCAGTAAATCGTACTGCTTCACATTATTTACTCGAATCTCCATTCAGGTAAATTAGCACCGTCCTTTCCAACTTGAATCTCCACTTGTCTATTATATTTTTCCTCTTATTAAACCGTGGACATGGTAATACGAACGTGTTAATGATGGGTCAGCAATTGTTCAACATGTTTAATGGGTTTGTACGTTACTTATTTTCACTCAGTACTAAAACTAAACTATGAAATTTTGTGCTACAGATACATTAATCAATGACTATACATTAAGAGTAAGATATTAATCAATATATTCTCAACTGGGAAAAATAATATGCATGTTTAGTAGGGCCTTTAACAAAATCCTTAAATAAAGACTGCTACTATTAAAGTCATATTATACAAAAATAGCTTTGTGGAAAGCAAGTTTTGTTACAACGCACGTAAAGATTCTTTCTACTCCGAAACTTTCCAATTCATATATCTTTGGACCATCAAGAAAATATACGGAGTATAAATTTGAACGGGCTACCAAATAATTAACGAAGCTTATATCGACTAATCAGGAATAGAATATATTAGTTTTCTGTTGGTCAAGGAAACTAAGTGAGAATAAATTTTAAGCAGTTAGTTGGGTTGTAGTTTTAAGATGATCGTTCAATTCAAATTATTATACACTGTTGAACGAATACTCAAATTTTAGTGTCTTATTTGGTATAACTCATGAAAATCGGTTATATAAACCATAGCCATCATAACAACTGGGAGAAAAAATTTTAGAAAACCCAGCAAAATATTTACAATTATTCATCATCTTATTTAATTAATCGATCACAAACATTTTGCAATTTTTCAGGTAAAAGAAAAAGCTTAGACCAAAACACACTCAAATCCAACCGGTCACTACATAACCATGCAAAAATAGTTGAATGTTGTACCTGGATTGGCGAATCCTCTTTAGTAATGTCCACCGTGCTCTAACCAACTGGGAAACTATTATATTGAAGTTAGTTTTCCAACGCCGATGTTGATTAAAATTTAAGGGAAAATGGATATAGTGGTACTGCTAAAACATAAGTTACACTGTTTAGAAGATGTATACATTGTTCTGTTACCAAAGAAATTTGATTTTTAGGGCATTTAAAAAGAGTCCATTTTGACTGAGTTAACCGGGTTTTTGCTTCATAGCAAAAGAGACGCACACAATACATACATGAGCTTAGCATTTTTTCCCTTACAGTTGTTATGTTTTCAGGCAACGATATATGTTTATCTGGCTAGTTGTACAAAGCACTATAGTGAATGTAAAGTTGTCAATTAGTAACAAAACCATAAATTGTGTCTTTCTTAGTCTCAAACTCTAAATTAACATATAACGAGGTAAAATTTATAGAATCCAAACACCGTGTGTTAGCTTTTCTGATCTAATTTTATCGATTGATAACTTTTTCCTTTATAATATGTGCGCATTTTATTTAGTGTATTGTTATTGGTGAAGAAGTACTTTATTAAGTTATACAATACACTGTCAACACTTGAGATGTCAATTATAGTGAAACCCAAATAAAACCAGTTACAATCAGAAGTTATTTCGTAAAGCAATTCTGCACTAATTATCTTGGAAAGAATCTAACAATAAAGATCCATCCATAAATAACATGTCATTTCTACCACCTTTTTCTTCTCTTCCACGTTAGTTTCACTTTCATCTAAATAACAAAAATGAAAAATACAAACACATACAATTAGTTACAATATTTTGCAGATTCAATTTTCAGCGAAAAAAAGGTAAGCAAAAAATCTCACTATATTTTTGATTGGGTGTGAGCAGATAAACACAACCTTCTATACCTCCTAAATATGAATTCAATAAAGGTTCACGGCTAACTGATATGGAATATGAACATAGGTTTGGAAAATAATAATAAGACCTGCTAAAATTCAACATAATAAACCTGTGAGAACTAGAAATTGCAGCAAAACACCTTATTAGGTGCAGATTTCATTCCCTTTCACAGTTCAAAACAGAAAGTTTAGGTTTGAGAGCCATCATATTTTTTATAATCAGTTAAACAGTTTTACTACCAAAAATTTCAAAATTTGATATCAAAGTAAGAAGAGCATAAACCGTCTAGAATTCTGTTTACTAAAGGTACCGAGTTTTAGATCTTGCAAGCGACCTCTTGGGAATGAGGAATTGGAGTTCCAGTTTCCCCAGCCGACACGAAGAAATATTTTGTGATTTATCTAATATTTTTCACTTTTTTTAGATTGAGGTTTAGTTTGATCGAAGGTAGACAGAAAGAAGAATGTAAATAATGAAACTGAGAAGTCATGGCCTAACAGGTTAAAAGTGGAGAAATGGAAAGAGACAAACGTGCTATCAATTTTTTTAGTGGTGTTGAGTTTTAAAAGGTTAATTTGCAAGGTTATTTTCGGAATTCAAAAAGGCTTTACTTTGGCTGATTTGACCAAGGTTTTGCTTTATAGTATAATAAGATATATCCATAACGAGCGTTATAGCACGCGCTTCGCGCCTGACGCTTCACGAAAAAGTTGATTTTTTTTTCCTAAAAATTATGTGTTTAACATATTCAAGAGAAATGATTTTCATAAATATTTAGTTATGTTTTTGAATTGGAATAGGTTAAATTCTTATATCTTGCATCATATAATTTTTTTAGTGCGGAATTTTGTTTTGTTATTAATTAATAAATAGCGAATATGTATATAAAGTTTATTTGTTAGATTCTATCTTTAAGTGATATCAAATATGACAACTTATGTGAAAGAGCGTTTTGAGTTTGAAAAAGAAAATATCTGCTAGATTCTAATTTTAAGCGATGTTAACTTTTATAAAAGAAGTAACATTGATGCGATATTCTAGGATGACAATTTTTTTAAAACTATATATGAAGTGCAATTTCGGAAGTTCACGGTCGGGCTAAAAATTCGTACTTCCAAACCAACTATTAATAAAGATAATGACATTAATTTTAATTAGTATGCTTTTGTATAGTCTGAACTTTATATGAATATGAATACAATATATGCAAGCACGTATATGGATATATATATGCATGTACGTATGTATCAATGAGAGAACGATAATTTTAATGAGGAACCGAAGTTAGGCGTAAGGTATATTTCCTTGTTCCTGAACAAAGAAGGAAAAGTTGTTATAAATGCAATGGATAAGAAGCTAAACTTTCGAAGGTTAGTTAATTATTTTTCACAACAAACAAGTGAAAATGTGAAAGGAAGAGGGCAGTAGATAAAATAATATCGAAACACATGAGTAAAGGCATATTTTCAGACTTGATTGGTTTTCGTATTGAAGTTGTTTATGGGATAAAATGAATGGTTGTACTTGGACCCGTTTTCTTATTTTAGAGAAAGCAAAGAAACATGACAGCATGTATACCTGCGCTTGCTTTTTCAACAAATACATGTTCTTTTATCAGAATTATTATTATACACGAGCGTTATCGCACGTGCTTCGCGCGTGAATTAATTTTTTTACAAATTGTTCTACGTGACATGAGAGTTATGACATGCGTTTCGAGCGTGATGATCGCACATGTTTCATGGGGTTTTTTTTTTTTTTTTTTTTTTTGGGGGGGGGGGGGGGGGGTGTCTGTCCGTGTGCGCGTGAGAGAGAGAGAGGGAAGCATTTTGAACTTGTAAAATAAAATCTATTAGATCCTAATTTTAAGTAATGCTAACATTTACGAAAATTAATGCCTTTTCATTTAGATGTTTCTTTTTGGGATGTCAATTATTTAAAGAACTGTACATGAAGAACAATTTTAGAAGTTCACGTTCAAACCAAAAATTTGCGCTGATTTCAAGACAAAGACAATGATAATTATTAATAAAGATATGTGATTATTATTATATGTTATGAGCGTTGTGACACGTGCTTCGCGTGTGAATTAAAACTTCTATAAATTGTTTACGTCACATGTGAGCTACGACGTGCGCTTCGAGCGTGATGATCACACACGCCTCATGGGCATTTTCTTTATATATATATATATATATATATATATATATATATATTCAAATGAAATGATTTTTCATAAGTATACCTAAGTTTTTGCATTTGGATCATGTGTAGTTTGAATTTTAATTTTGAAGCTGCAACATTTTTTATTAGTGTTTTTTTTTTTTTTTTTTTTTTTTTTTTTTTTTTTGCTGTTGAGTGTATATGAAGTTTATCTGTAGGATCCTATTTTTAAATGATATTAACTTCGGTAATATATGTGAAAAAAACATTTTGAATTTGTAAAATAAAATCAATTAGATCCTAATTTTAAGTAGCATTAACAAATTAATGCTCTTTCATTTAGATGCTACTCTTTCAGGATGTCAATTGTTTAAAGAATTGTACATGAAGGGCAATTTTGAAAGTTCATGGTCGGGCAATTTTGGAAGTTCACGGCACGCTCTTTGCACGTAGGTCAATTCTATAAATTGTTTACGTCACATGAGGGTTACGACATGCACTTAAGCGTGAAGATCGCACATGCCTCATGGGCCATTATATACATACATACATATATATGTATGTATGTATGTATGTATGTCATTATTAATTGTGTTTGGAACACATATTTTTGGTCCAACCGTGAAGTGTCAAAATTGCCTTTTATTTAAATTTAAAAAACTATCTCATAAAAATAGGATATGTGCGTTTGATTTTTTTTCTTTTTAAAATTTCATTTATGTATGCGTTGGCCCTTGAATAATGAGTCAATAACAATCCACGTGCGAAGCGCATGCAGTCATCACGTTAATGTGTTACGCTGGTTAAAATATGAGTTTTGTTGATGTGTACCCTAAAGTCACACGTTGAGTATAACCCCCCTATATATATATATATATATATATATATATATATATATATATATATATATAGTATGTATTTTTACATATTCAAAATAAATGGTTTTCATAGGTATTTAGCTATGTTTTTGCATTTGGATCATGTGCAGTTAATTTTAATTTTAATTTGAAGTTGCAACATTTTTCTTATTAGTGTAAGTTTTATTTTTGCTATTAAGTGTATGTGAAGTTTATCTGTAGGATCCTATTTTTAAGTGATATTAAATTCGGTAATATATGTGAAAAAGCATTTTGAACTTGTAAAATAAAATATATTAGATTCTAATTTTAACCAGTGTTAACATTTATAAAAAATCAACGTTCTTTCATTTAGATGCTGTCTTTTGGGATGTCAGTTGTTTAAAGAACCGTATGTGAAGGGCAATTTTGAAAGTCCACGGTCAAATCAAAAGTTTGCGCGCTGCTTCCAAGACGATATTAACAAAGATGTCAATTTATCAAAATTGGACTACTTTAACACCTGAGGATGCGCATCACTATCTCTATCTTATTATTAAAAATGAAAATTCAAACAATATGATTTTCACCATGTCCTTTTAAAATTCTGGTAATACACTTGATATATCTCTTCAGAACCACCGATCAACGAAATTTTACCATAGGTTTGCAGCCTTCCTCGTTACCTTGTTTTAGACTTTCTAGCAGTGGAATTTCACACCTGATTTGTATCTAACACGACCGACACTATCAGTGAGACTGCTTGAAATAAAAATGCAACGATCACATAGCTTTTGCACTTATAGCACACGTCTGCATTAAATTCTATTAAATAAAAAGTAAACACGTTTAGCTATTAGATATACAAACGTGTAGTTTGTACTACTGCTAATAACTGAAAGTGTGGAATGTTACTGTATTGGATAAATCCTTTAAACGCCCCGTTGAACACTGAGCAATTTGACAAAATTAGTTTTATTAGTGCAGTGAACCAATTCTTAAAATTTTGCTGTTATGTAAAATTTGATTCAGAAAGTATGAAGCTGGAATTTTCTTTTCAGCCTATATTTAACTGGATGAAAATCTATGTAGCAACCATCGTTGGAAATGACAAGCTACTGCTAGCAGCTCGAAGGATTCGTAGAGCAACCACTACTGAATTTCTGATCTCCTTGTCCTGTAATGATTTCTCTAAAAGTAGCAGTGCATACATTGGAAAGCTAAAGTAAGCCGTTCCTTCTAGTTTGCTGCTAAGCTCTTATGTCCGTATTTAATGTTTTACATCCTTTCACGTCCTTATTTTGTAATAAAATGAATGGTCATATGACTCATATATAATCCACAAGGAATAATTTCAGCTTGGAGAAATCAAAATGTTTGATAGCTGAAATTATATCAAGTGATTATAAGAATAATCAATCTTAACTTATCATCTGAAACAGATCAAACTTTCTTGGAACAAAGTTCAGCATATATGATAGCCAAGCACCTCATAATACACCTATCTCACATAATCGACACTCTTCCCGAAGGTTTAGCTCAAGACAAGTGTCCCCAAGGATCCCTGCTGGAAATTACAATGTTGCCACTTTAAATTACGAGCTCAATGTGCTTCGAACTCGTGGCCCAAGAAGGATGAGATGCACATTAAATTCTATTCCATCTTCTTCCATTCAAGAAGGCGGTTGTGCCCCGACTCCCACTAGTTTCATCCACTCTCTTGATCAAATATCAAGTTCAAAAACAAGTGACTGTCTTTTAGAGAAAGGATCAATTGTACCTTTCTCTACTACCACAGATCACCCAAATGCCGATTTTTCTCCCTTAGTTCTAAAAAATAAAGCACCAAGATGGCATGAACAGTTACAGTGCTGGTGCTTGAACTTCAGAGGCAGAGTTACAGTGGCATCAGTTAAGAATTTTCAACTTACCGCAGCAGTTGATGGGTCTGTTCAGGTCCCTGTAGCGGATCAAGATAAGGTTATTCTTCAGTTTGGGAAAATTGGGAAAGATACATTCACCATGGATTATAGATATCCTTTGTCTGCTTTTCAGGCTTTTGCTATCTGCTTGAGTAGTTTTGATACTAAACCTGTATGCGAATGAGTTGATGATACAAGTACCTCAGTGCTTGGGAAGGAAGAGTTTTGTTACTTTTTATGTTGTAATGTACCATAGGATATCTTCTTGTATATCTTGCTAATGACTGAACATAGCACTTCTACATACGGGATGTACAACAATCAATTTGCTTATGTAACAGTTCACAGTTTGTATTTGAGTTATGATCATCTCTATTTGAGTGGTTTTATGTGATGATGTTCATCCTTTAGAGTATCTTCCTTTATCTGGTTGCATGTTCTTACATTATGTGCTTTTTTCAGTAAATGGCTTTTGGATGAGAATTAAAGTGATGCAAATGTTGTTTAGGGATATCAGTAATGGTTGATCAGTATACAATATATGGTCTTAGCATCATTAATTTATTGTGAGGAGCAGTCGTAAAGACCAAATGGATAATGAACAGTCACTAATCTTCCTTAAGATATTGCAAATAGAATTCTGTTGTGATGTTCGTAAACACTCAAAATATATTCACGTATCTCCTAATATGACGTATGGCAATCAGATTGTCCATGCACAAATTATAAAATGAATTAACAATGATAAATAACTATGCATTTGAATTGACGTATGTATAGTTGTATTTTATTTTTTAATTCAGGATACGTTTGGGTTCCATCATTGAAAATCCATATTGACTTAACCGTCAGTATCTTAAATCAATTTTAGGTAGCGTATAGAACTGTCCAGGTCCAGAGCCGGCTCCAGAATTCAAAAAAGTGTAGGTTGGTCTAGGCAAAAATTGTTGTCTTCAGAAATTGAACTCTACACCTTGTGTAGGGTAAGCAACTGCACAACTAACCAACCTACCACGTTCCTTGTAAACATTGTGTAGTAGCTTTTATTTGATAATAAATTTTTTTTTTGCACATGATCATTGCCACCACCAGTCCGGTGGTTGCTCCACCGAGGGGGTTGCCGTAGGCAGCCGTCTACTCGGCCTACCCCCCGAGCCGCTCTGTCCAGATCGAACTTACTTTTGTTGGGAATACGTTTGCGTCAGACTCATCGGACTCCTCCAAACTCTAACCTCTTAAATTCTTTTCCGTCATCTCATACAATTATATTCTTCTCTACTTCTTCCTTCACATTGAATGACATATCCAAGTTCAGAAAGTAATGATTCTGATGTCGAAGATTTGCAAGATATTAAGTTCATTCAACTGTACTATGCGACACGATGACCTGACATGACCTGGATACATAATTTTGAAGGTTTAAAATGAGTTAATGAAATACTTACAAGCCATGCTGATCGGTATCAACGAAATTTCTAAATGAAGTGTCTCTGTTTCATGTCGTTGTGTGAACGGTTGGAATTGTTTGGGTTGCAACCGGCGATGCACGTTACAATTAGAGAAATGGTGGTCATCTTCTTTTATACAATCGCTTTGGTTATTCCCGTGCATCAGGTTGCCGAAATGTTTCAACGATCAATTAACACGATTAGTCATTATTTTCATACAGTTTTGAATGTTATCTTGTTACCGTCTGTGCATATTACTGGGTCAATCAATCTTCAATTTAATAAATACCAAAACATGTCCGTTCTTCACCGCGATATTACCCATTCTTTAGAAATTATATTGGAGCTATTGATAGTACACATATAATAACTCATGTTCCTCAGGCACATCTGCAACGATTTGTAGAAGACATGCCTATGCAAAAATATAATGGTTGTATGCGCTTTTGATTTAACATTTGCGTTCGTCATGGCAGGGTGGGAAGGAACTGCCCATGATTCTTGAATCTTTCATGAAGTTGTAAATACTTCTAGTTTGAATTTTCCGCATCCGTTGAGTGAGCGATATCATTTAGTGGATTCAAGGTATCCACTAGTAGACGAGTATTTACCTTCGTATCGCACTGTAAGATACCATATTTCATATTTCAGTGAAACACTAAATGAACCAAAGATAGAAAATGAAATTTTCAATTACTACCATTTGAGTTTGCGTATGGCAATCGAAAGAACATTTGAAAATGATTTTTTTTTACAATTTTCAATCACTATCATTTCAGATTTCAGGTATAGACAGTGACGGAGCCACACTGTGGCCAGCTAGGGTACAAGCCCTAGCTGAAAATTTGTAAATACTATGTCAAAATTGTAATTTTTGGTCCAGCTGAAATGATTTGTGGCTATTTTTTATTTTCAGCCCTATCTGAATAAATTCTCGGGCTCCGCTACTGGGTATAGATTGTCACTGCCATCAATTATATACAAAAAAAGACAAGTATTGTTATTGACACCCCTTTTGGTTAAGGGGCGTCACGGCCAAAAAAGAAAATTCGATACAGTTCCATTGTTTTTTGATTTTTATCATTTTCGGTGGTCCTTTTTCGATTTTTAGACCTAAACTTGACAAAACTTCAGCCAACTTCTGCTTCATCTCCTCGAATTTCAGGCGTGACTCTCCTTAATCAAAACCAAAAGTGGAGTGAATAAAGTGGAGTTTTCATTTTAAAAAGGTAATTTTTATTCTCATCCACAATTTTAGTAAGTTAATCCACCCTATTTTATAGGATCGTTGATTTTTACTAAAATTTTAATTTTAATCAGTGTATCCATGTAAAGAAAAATGCACGTCTTTTTTCTTTTTCTTCTCAGCCTTCTTCTCTGCGTTTTACGTCGTATTCTTATTTCTGAAATCCTACCATCTAAATCCAAGTTATAGTGGAATAATTCAACGTAATAACAGTAAGTAGTTTGTTTGTTTATTTTTTGAACTTAATTAATTGTATACAAAATTGATTTTTTTTTAATATCACCATTATCACATATAATTGTTGTTAGCTATTTTCTGAAATCTTGAAAAATTGATAGAAACATGTGTAAGAAGAGAAGTTAACTCAGATATGATTTGAAAGTTGTTTCTAAAAGACTAAGGGTGTGTTCGTAGTCAAAATTTGGCACGCTTATTTTTTTTGGCGTCCGACGCGTTGGACGCAAGCACCATTTCCCCCTTCCAGATTCCACGATTTTCGAATGTTGGAAAATCAACCATTGGCGTCCGACGCGTCCGATGCGTCGGACGCCAACGGTTAATTTTCCAACGTTTCCTTCCACCGCCTATAAGAACGCAACCCCCCTTTCTTCCCATCTCAACCCGAATCCTCTCTTCCTAACCCCCAAAATTCGATTTTTTTGAACAATTTCAAGCTGCAAAAAAGGTAATTTTGTATACCATTGTGTTTATTTTTCAATTTCCTACAACATATATTTTTTTCGAATTTTTCTGGAATTTTTTTTTTTGGTTACGCAGATGGCATCCTCTTCCACCTCTGCTACCTCGCAGCCATTTGCGAACTGGACGGACGACCGGAAGTCCGCTTTTATAGATATTTGCGTTGAGTTTATAGCCGCTCGCGATACAGGCGTCAGTGGATTCTACTCAACGGTCGCAGCAATAATGAAAGACCGTTATAATCTGGAGTTCACAGAAACTCAGATCAAAAATAAATGGAACAACATGAAGCGCTCTTTTCGCGATTGGGATAGACTGCTACGAACACCCGGCGGTGTATGAAATGCAGAGTTCGATTATCTGGACGGTCCAGATGATTTTTGGAGTACCGACGGTGACAGACCTTACAGACGGTTCAGGAGGAACTCGCCTTTGAAGTTCTGAGAGCAGGACATTATGTTCGAGGGTTGTTTGCGGAAAGATACTTGTGCGTATCCGATACCTGCGGTTGCACCTCCTACTGCACCAGCATCTCCACCAGCGCCTGTGCCAGCTGCTTCTTTCTCCCCTGCCGACGCGGGTTTCCATACTGGTTGGATGACTTCGGGCGATCCCCTTCTGGTCAGCCATCTAGGCGTAGACAGGTAGCGCGTGCCAGCTCGTTTATGACCGACGATACGAGACAACTTGCCGGGCGGTGCTTGGAGCTTCTTCAGAGATCGGGTACGCGTGTGGACCTTTGGGAGATTCTGACGATTTTCCGCAATGACGAGCGAAATGTGGATATTGTTCAGGAGCTTACCGATGAGGGCATATGTGGGTTTATTTCAGCTGAGTTGAGTCAGTTGCCTCATCGTCGTTTATTTTAGATTTTCATGTACTTGTTTTAATTCCAGTACCGTTGTGTTCTTTATGTTTTATGAAAAACGTTGTCGTTTATTTTATGAAATATGTTGTCGTTTTGTTTGATGCAATTAGAATTTAATTAAATCAAAACCATTAATTTAACAATTAAATACCACGCTCAAATGCCACGCTCAAATACCCCGTTCGCAGCTAAAAACACATTCCCCGTTCGCTACAGTACCACGCTCAAATGTCACGCTCAAAAGCCACGCCCAAATACCCCGCTTGCGTTGGTTAAGAACGCACCCTAATTGTGGTTTATTGGGTGTCATAATAGAACGGTTTGGGTGCGGGAATAAAACTAACTCAGATAGAATAAATATTAAACAGAAAGATGAAGAATAATCGCTGGAACAATATCAAATTTAAGAAAATTCAAAATAAAACTCATAGTAATTATCTCATCAATACAGTGTTACAAGGTGAGTTCCACGACTAATCGGTAATAATTTGAATGCGGCGTTGCGTATAGAAAATGACAGATTGATAATCCACTCGTGGATTAACTTACAAAATAGTTGAAGATTAACTTTTAAAATAAAACGGTGGATTAACTTATTAATACCGTGGATTAAAACAAAAATTACTTTTATAAATGGATGACGTACCAAATCTCTGAAGCGCGCCATCGATTTTGAGCTATCCAAATAATATTCCCAAAAATCAAAACTCCCACCAAAAAATCAAAACCCAGGCCCGGAAAATCTCTAATTCGCAAAATAATCAAAATGGCGGACTTCGGTTTCGTTCTTCTTAATCCTCCATCCCAAAATTCGAACCCTAAAATTTTAACCTCTCCCTCCACTTCTTCATTTAAAAGAAAAGGATCTATCACTTATTTTATATTCTCTTTCTTCTCCGTCTCTCCATCTCTCCCTTTTAATCTGTTATTAAGTTTCAGCATTCATGGCAGATAAAGAAAACTCCTGCCGCCTTACCAGGGCCCAAGCCAAGAAGAGGTCGGCTGATGTTCTGGGATCTGCACCCAGGGTTGCTTGGAATAAGAAACGCGTCACTTTGAGTGGGGTTTCAGTTATTTCAAATGCTGAGTCGAGCCTTGAAACTAGCTCACAGAAGAAGAAAGATAAGAAGAAGATGGATGCTGATTCCGATGATGAAAATCCCCTGCTTTGCTCACAGAGTGATGGAGATATACATACGTATCTAAGGAAAATGGAGGCTGAGGTTAGAAGGAGGCCTGCTGTAAATTATATACAGGAACGTCAGAAAGATGTTACTGCCAATATGAGAGAAATATTGGTTGATTGGCTTGTCGAAGTCGCTGCAGAGTATAAGCTTGGACCAGATACTTTGTATCGTACTGTTTCCTACATTGATAGATTTTTGTCGGTGAATCAAATTAGTAGGCATAAGTTGCAACTTCTAGGTGTTTCTGCAATGCTAATTGCTGCGAAATATGAGGAGATTACACCCCCAATAGTAGAGGATTTCTGTTATATAACCGATAACACATATACAAAGCAACAGGTTATAAAAATGGAGGCTGACATATTAAAGTTACTAAATTTTGAGATGGGAAGTCCTACAGCCAAAACGTTTCTGAGGAAATACTCAATAGCTGGTGAAGATGATAGCAAATACTCGAGCACAAAGTTAGAATACATGGCCGAATACATAGCCGAGCTAAGCCTACTAGAATACAGATGTCTTCGGTTCTTGCCATCAATGATAGCCGCATCTGCTGTTTTCCTTTCTAGATTTGCCTTAGGACCAGACTGCATTCCCTGGAGCTCAAAGTTGCAGCAAGAGACAAGTTATAATCCATCTGAACTTAGAGACTGCATCACTATTTTGTATTCTTTACTATTGAATGAGAAAAAATCTTCTTTACATGCCATAGGGGATAAATATAAGCTGCACAGGTTCAAGTGCGTGTCTGCTCTGGAGCCCAATAACCTCCCTTCAAAAGTTCCTGAATCTCATTTTCATGGCTTTTAATCTTTGCTGTTTTGATTTCTGCAACTTCAATACACATACTCAAATAGTGGGCATTTACAGTTATCATTTCATTCACCCAAAAATGTATGAGCATAACGTTCTGCTTACATTGGTGAGTAAACAATAAATTGATGTTGGTTTTTTATGTTCCTCTATTCAGAGGATTGTCAAGTACACAAATGTGAACAAGCTTGTGCTAGAGGCTCAGAAAACCTCCATGTTATACAGTTCTTGAGTAATATGATTAACAGTTTTGTCGCCTTCAACCTTTCGGTGATTTCATGTTTGTTGTGTACTTTATGTTAGAAAAGAGATAAATTGTATAGTATCAATTGTAATATTGATTGTATTATTGTGGTCTTACTCAATTGTGCAGCATTAACTTTTTTGTTACACAAAAAGAATAAAAGAATATAGGATTAATTGACAAGAATAATCCGAAGTTTAACGTGTCCGCCCATATTAATCCCAAATTTGCGTTATTCAAGAATAATCTCAAGTTTATGGGGTGTCTTCCCAAATTAATCTCATTTACTTGTATCTTCCCATATTAATCCGAAGTTTGGGGGTGTCTTCCCATATTGATCCCAAAATAACACTTGAAAAAATCATCAAAAGTCATCGGGATCAATTTGGGAAGACACCCCCTAAACTTGGGATTATTCTTGAATAACGCAAACTTGGGATTAATATGGGCGGACACGTTAAACTTCGGATTATTCTTGTCAATTAATCCAAAAATAAAAATAAAAATAAAAATAAAATTTGTCATTGCCACAATGTCTATTCACAATTTCATACGGAGGTACAACGCCGAGATCTAGACTTTATGACATATAGCGATAATTCGGATCTGGTGTCCGAAGAATATCTAGAAGAGTATTATAACATTCGAAATCGTGGAAATAATGATCGTGAACAACTTCAAAGAAATGCAACAACCCTTACGACATTAGTTCGAGATACCATACGAAATGGACTAGTTGTTGCTGGGTTACGTTATGAATTGTCTGTATTTTTTAATTATACATTCTTCAGTTTTTATTTTGTAGTTGTAATTTCTGCTTTGTATTTCGTATTCTATATTCTGCATTTTGATTTCAACGATAACACAACTAAAATGGAAAAGAATTGAGCATCCATTTCAAATTTCAGACAGATAAATTAGAATATATGCAAATAATTCATTACATGATTTAAGAGTGGAGCAATTTATGTGTTGTTTATGTTTACTTTAGAGAGAGAGAGAGAGAGAGGAGAGAGAGAGAGAGAGAGAGAGAGAGGATGCAAAATTAATAAATGATTAAACAAATGATATATAATATATGAGAAGTGGTGATTGAAAGAGAAATTTAATTTTTGATGATTATAATATAAATATTACTTTAGGGTTCAACATCTAGCGTTGACTCGGCTATTTTTCTTGTTAATAAGTTGAGAATGAACATATAGTTTGTTTTGTATTTTAATTTTCTGCATTTGTTATTCGATACTTTGATTTCTGCATTTGTATTATGAATTACGAACTATGAATTTTTATTTCATATGTTGTATTTTGTATCTTGTAATTTGTATTTAAAAATAATTAACATTAATAAAATAATAATAACTTATCCCCCTTCGCGTTGACTCTTTCGTAAAAAAAAAAAAAGGCATTTCCTTTTCGCGAACTTACCCCTTTCCCAATCCCTTTAATATTCCTCTTTCAATTGCCCATTTCCGAAAAAAAAGAACGCACCCTTAGTTGCATAAATCCTTAGATGTTACAGGCTTCCTTAATTATTATAAATTGGCCGAAATACTCACGAATTAAACAACAACTAATGCTATATAGGTAAATTACAAAAGAGATATAAACAATAATTTCAACAATTTGATATTAAGTTGTCGTGATGAAGATCAATTCGCAAAATTGTATCTTCAAACTCAAGAATTGATTATTCTTACAATTGGCTGGTTTGAAGAGTTAAAAAAAACTATAAAATCACCGTGATGAAATTTTGAAAAGAATAAGAGTATGTTTGACTCCAAAATGAGCTTCATGTTTTTAGAGTGTACTAAAAAGGCAACCAATATGGAGTCATATAGACAATGATTTAACACATTAAATTTATAACAATGTGTTCTTGTTCTTTGCCTTCCAAAAAATACCGTAAAATATATCCTTTCTTCCTTTTCTCCCGGTTATTGTACTAATTAGTACTTTTCACTTCCTCATCTTCTCACATGCTTTTGAAGTACATGATAAAAACGTGTAACATAAAACTCAAAACTCAAAATCCTTGGTAACTTGGTTACATCTGACATTTCCTTATAGTATCAATATGAAATTTAACAAAATTTGAAAAGTTCATTCTACATTTAACCCTCAGCATGAAGGGAAATTTTTTCATAAGGTTTATTGACTTTAATTCGCTAACAATTCAGCTTATTCCTAATTAACTTGCATACTTCATGCATCGACCTATACAATTAACTTCTCTAAAATTTAATTATAAAAGTTGTTGACAATCAGTTTATTCCTAGTTAACTTGCATACTTTATGCGTTTGGCTTTGCAAATAACTTCTCAAAATTTTGATTATAAAATTATCACGGCAGAAATTATACCTTGAATATAAATTATTTATAGTGCAAACATAGAATGACAAATAGGTGCAAAATAGTAAGTATAATTTATCTATGTTAATAAAGGAAGAACTGGTGATCTAGAAAGAAATATCAAAAGAAAATTTGTAGCTCATAAATATAAGTCAACATTAAAGCGGGGCCAAAAGAACGAAAAAAAAACCCATAGTTGGTCAGAAACACTTTTGACTTATAAATGGTACAGGGTGAAATTAAATGACAAGACAACTAAGTGAGAAATAATCACACTTACTTGGTAAGGTATAAAGCCAAGCAATTAACGGTTATCCATCACCTAATGATAAGAAGGAATAAACTCAAAAAATTCAGTAACCAAGAAATTATAAGCCAAGGGGTAGAAAATGAACAATATACGTTAACATAAATAATATTTTGCAGTGACTACATTAACCTTTCGACGAAGTCATATGTTAACAAACTTATGTGCAAATTAGACTGTAGAATGCAATTATAAAGTAGACAGCAGTTTTCTTAGGTTAAAATAAACACATATTTTTTTAAATTATAATATGATTTTTTTTCAACAAAAACAAAAACTTAACTACACATATGTAAAAATAGTGTAAGAAAAACCATCTTACATAAATGCAATTTTTGAGGTCTGATTGAGTAAACCTTAGAACAACACAACTTATTTTGAAGAATACTTGATTCTAAGGTAAGAACAGAATAACCTAACCACATATGTTCTTCACCATAATGCACAACATTTATGTTTACAATCATCAAATTAATATTTCATTTAAGCTTACCAAATATGTCACTCGACAATAAAGGTAATATGATTGTTCATTTATTAATAATTAATATAAGTTTTTTATTTATAATCATTGAAGTCTGAAATGACACCATTTACTCCATATTGCACACGTTAATGGAAATTTATTTTAAAAAGTTAATTGAAACTTATATAAAGATGAAAATTCAAATTTAATACTTTCAAATTTGGATTTAAAATTTAACGACACAGTGTTAAACTGGTTTTTGGTCAAACGAATCTAATACCCTAGATAATATAATCATAATCTATAATTCGAAATCAATAACCCTTACTCATAGGGTCAATCAAAGAAAAAGCAATATAAATAGTAAAGAAGACATAATTTTTATTGTGGTTCGACAAACTTTGGTCTACGTACACTTGTAGTCATCTTTATTTATATCGCTGATTACAAGTACAATTGATTTGATGTAAGAATGTAAAGAGAAGGAAATGTCGTTATCTCCAAGGAATGACAAAGCTCTCACATGGAGAAGAAAAGATCCCCTTTTCAAAGCATATGGAGATCTACTTATAGTTGCAAATCTCAATGGATCAGTTCGAAATCATGCATGAGGCCCACTAAAGTAGGATGACCAGGTCCTAGAGGTGGGGATTAGATCGTCCCACATGCTAGCGGTCGGTACCAACCCCTAGGGTTGCACCCAATGAAGGTACGACCCTTAGGGTAGGTCCCCCTTTGGTGCCTCTCGGTTCTTTAATGTTTGGTTGCTTGGTTCGCTCGTTGGTTTTTGACATAGTTTCGATAAGTTTTGAAGTTTGAGATTCTATGCCTCAAATTCATATTGATCCGCGTCTTTCCAAGATTTGTAACGGCCCAACTTTTCACCTGCACCTAGATATTCGCTCGATCTTAGCTCTGATACCAACTGTAATAATTTGACTTTTCAATCCTTAGAAATAAATGCATGATATTTATATGCTGAATAACCAAGTGCGGGAAAGACGTATAATTAGGGGAAAAGAAAGAAAAGATAGAAAAAAAATCTCATAATGGAATGAATAATATAAAATGTAGAACAATATTTATACAAAAGGAAATTGAGTTTTATATAAACGCATCAGAGTACAACTTAACAAACTCAAGTTTGTAAATAAGTGGTTTAGGTTCAGAATAGCCAATGTTTTCAAATAATATTTGTTTAATTCATTTTATATGGCTCAGACGAGAACCTTTCTTAAGTATTTATTAATGTATATTTATATCAAAGGGCTAAGTATATTAACTATTAAGAAAATAATAATTAAAGAGATTTAATTGATAAGTAATAAATTATATGAGGCTTACTAATTTTCTTGGGAAATTGTATATGATCGCTTTTGGTTAGTAGATTGTTGAAAACTAGCTATCGAATCTGGTTTAAAGGAAATGAGTTTCCAATTACTTAAGTTTTCTTACGTTGATTTTCGAGACTGACCTGCGCGTTATTTTATGAGAATGCTCGGGTCAGATTGAGCATATTTACATGTTATGTTTGGATTTCTTTAGAGGCTTAGGAGAGGAGCTACGGATTTGAGATGTATTCTCGTATTCTATATTATTTCGTTGTGTATGTCATTGGTTGAGATTATTCGAGCTTGTAAGGATAAATTATTAAAACTGTCCAGTTTTGATTTGTAAGGTGTACTCTAATGTGTTTATATAAAACTATTTTCTTTTGTAGAAGTATTATTGTATAATATATAATATTTGTTCTGCTGTGAGATTATGTTCTCTCTTTTCTTTCTTTTCGCCTAACCACTTGTCTTTCCGGCACTTGGTAATTCGACATGTTAATACTATGGATGCATTAATGTCGATTTCTAAGGATCGAAAAGTCGGATCATTACATAGCCTTTTCTAGACTTGCCTCGTTTCAAAGTGTTATTCAATCATATCGATCTATTCATTGATTCATATCATTGTCTATATGTCGTTCCCGATCTAACCACCTCTTTCGGTAATCTGCTGAACTGTTGTGTAATTTGGGTGCCTAAGTTCATTGTGTAATGACCTTGTGAAAATGTGGGTTTACACTTGTCTTCCAAAATATATATTGCTGTGAAAGATTCGTTTTGTGTAATTTAGCATTCGCAATCTCTTTAGATTGTTCATGAGTTTTAACGGTTGCTTTGGGCTAATAGCCAAATCTACAATATCATCAGATTATCATTGTGTATAACAACTATCCCGAACCTATAACTTAATCCATGGCTTCACCGGGTCTATCCTTATCATCTATGACCTTGGCGGGTTGATCTTTGGTCTCTTCGGACCCTTGCCGAGCATAATCCATATCTGGTGATCATTTCTTCCCATGCTAAGCATTATCCACTCTCAACGATCCTAGCCTCGTCGGGTTCTTATTGATCACTGCTATGCTTGGTGATCTGTAGCTTCCCCTGGCTCTTGTCGAGCACTGTTGCAATTGACGATCCGTAGCCTCGTTAGGATCTTGCCAAGCATTGTTGTACTTGACGATCCCGATCGAACCATCCTATGCGTGGAACGATCTGACCCTTGTCAAACATTATACTTGACGATCCCGATAAGGCTATCCCGTATACTAGACGACCTGACCATTGCCAAGCGCTATCGCACTTGATGATACCGATCGAGCCATCCTGTTCGAAGAACGACCCTCCTTTACTAGCGTTATTCACACTTGACGATCCTAATCTAATTGGGCTCATGTCGAAGATGACGTTATCGATTATCCTGATTTAACGAATCTTCATCTAAACCTATCCGACCCTTGCCAAGCATAATCAATACTTGATGATCTTGAGTGGACAACCTCGCCAATTTGTTTATAAAGCCATATATTCTTTGTCGTGCGTAAGCCATACAAAGATCCATTTGGTTATTAAAGTTCAAATTTAGTGTTGGTTTCTTGTTTGGCGAGCATGAAAAATTCTTGCCAAATAATTTCATTAGAGTACTAAAAGCATAAGTATTAGTACATGTCAAATCATTGGTTTACCACTATCTCAGAGTTTTCCTAGGAATTTCACTAGTTTCCATACAAGTGTAAGCGACTTAGCCGTTTTTTTTATTACAAATTGATTAAAGCTAGAAACAAGCTAAAAGGCTTATTGCCAGTTAAGAGCACACCTACAGATCAAGTCCTGATCCTGTACATGGATAAGCCAACTTAGCTATTTAATATCTGATTTCCATGCCAATAGTTGGTGATGACCCCTATAAACTAGTTTCCAACTGGCACCCATAATCAGGGTGATGTGATCCATTCTATGATGATCGGCTCCTACTCGCATAGTTACATGTGTCTTACGGCCCCCGATGTCGTAGTTACCTATGCTGGTCCCACCATGGGGTGTATCAAGTCCCATAGTGGCAACCCGACACAACCTTAGAGTGCACAGGTATGCTACTGGTGTCCAGTGCCTTATTTTTCTGCACCGGAGTGTGTGCACGCCCGCACTCCGTTAGAACCTACACTGCTACACCACCGCCGTCGATTTGACCTCTTACAATCAGCCCAGTAATCGTGCCCCACCCTGCCTAGTTTCAGGGTATCCTGATACACCTTTTAGGGTTACTGCTGAAAAGGGTCCCCCGTTACTAGGTTTTCTATCTCTAGCCAACATGCTAAGTTGGTTAAGTGTTTCCTAACCTAACCCCACCAGTCCGTTTAGTTTAGCATGTTCCATTTTGATTAAGTCTTTAGTTCACTTAATCCTAACAATCCTGACTCAGCCTTAATTGTCTTATTAAGGCCCTGACCTCTCACATTAGACAGGTATTATTGTGGCTGCCTGTTGCCGGTTGGTTCCGGGCAGTCTTACGCCACAACTCAGTCTAACCTCGGGTCCTTATTGGGCTCCATGTTTAACCTCCCACATTGGATAGGTATTGTTGTGACTACTGGACAGCCGGGCGGTTCCGGGCAGTTTTACATCACAACTCAATCCAACCTCGGGTTAAACACATCGTATGTTCTACATTTACATATTTTGTCATTCTTCTTTATTTCTTATATGTAAATATTTGCGGCCCATTATTAAGTTAATGGTGTAAAGGTTACACCAATCACGGGCCCAACCCATACTTGAATTTGGGCCTTTCTATTATATATTTTCATTCATTAATTAATTTTAACCCAACGTTATTTTCCCCCGTTTTACACGTCCGTTTATATATATTGGGCTTAGCCTTTTAAAGCCCAATTTAGCCATACGAAAAGGGGAGGCTTAAAGCGTGATTACATACACAAAGAGGGGAAGGTGAGCGCATGAACTTGCATATGACGTTGGAAATACATAATAGAAACTGGTGTACTTGCATAGTGGTAACATAGGTGACATGAATCAAAGCATGTGAACTTGCATAGGTTTAACTGCAACATGAACCTATATTCTTATTTATGCATAATGTCAAACATAAGCATGGCATAAATATTTCTAGCATGAGCATGGCATAATGTCAAACATAAGCATGGCATAAATATTTCTAGCATAAGCATGGCATAATGTCAAACATAAGCATGGCATAATATCAAACATAAGCATGGCATAAGTATAGTTAAATTTGTTCACATAACCATGGCATAAATATTTCTAACATGAAATCATGATTCTTACTTTAGTCATGTAAACTTACAAAAAGGGATTTTGAATCTAATCCTAACTATGTACCACATATGTCATCATATAATTCTTGTAAACAAGATAGACTTAATCATGGATTTCAATTATGCCAAATATCATTCATAGCCTAGCCATATTCATAAGTTTGCAAATAGGTTTTCTAGTACAAAAGCATAACTTAATACATGATGCCAAATTCTCAACATAATTTCATATGGATTATAATAACCAAACTTGTTCTAATTACTTACAAAATGATTTATGCACAGAAATATACATCATGATGGCATAGTAGCAAAACCCCAAACTTGCATAAATTTAAATCAATTACATACATGTAGCTTCAACATGGATTACATAATTTGCGAAATATTCCAAACGTATACTTGCATAGAACTACCGCATGTAGTTCTTTATAATTGAATAACATAATCCAAACGTATATAATATTTCAAATTGATAAGAACACACAAATATGAACAACTTTATTGCCACAATTCAAGCATACAAACCAACACAATTGTTTATTCATACCAAAGTAATACTCTACTTACAATGGTTGCGGCGAATTCTCTAATTAAGAGATATGATTCCTTTGTTGAATTGATTAGCTTTAGGTTGCTTGAATTGCTTTAGGCTTTAGAACTTTCTCCCTAATCCTCTCTCTAGTTGGCGGCTACTCTTAGTCGTTCCTCAGCAACATGGCGGCTATGTTCTTAATTTTGAATGAATAAATTATGGTTTAGTCTAGGGTTGTTTATATAGAGGTTAGGAACTGATTAGGACCCTTGATGTTGCTTGGATTGATCATAGCCATTCATTAGATAGAGAGACCAATTAAAACTTGCCACCTAGCCCTAATGACAAAGCAGACCACAGAGGATCGGCCAAACACAGACCTGGCCAGCCAGGTTGACTGGGCTCGACCAGGTCGACACCCCTGTCGACAGGGCTGTCGACAGCCCTGTCGACATGGGTAGCCCAGGTCGACAGCCCAGTCGACCTGGGTGGCCTAGGCGGGTGTTTATCCGCCCTGGCCCACTGGGCCCGATTTTTAATTATTTTATTCTGTTTGAATTTTAAATTTAATTCAAAACTTCCGAAGGCCATATCTTCTTCATACGGACTCCGTTTTTCGAAAACTCGGACTCTATTTCGCGTATTTTTCCGAGACGAACGCAATGGCGTATCCCGTTTCCCTTGGTTCTTTGATTTCAAATTAATTATACTTTAATTTGTTAATTTCACAGTTATAGAATTTTCGGGGTGTTACATTCTCCCCCACTTAAAAGGATTTCGTCCCCGAAATCTTCAAGTTAGAAGGAATGTATATCCTAACATCCAATCATCCATCTACTCATCCATCAAACACGAGCATCCATTGTCCTTAAAAGATTTCTAATGCTTCATGATCATATGCGTAGTGTGTGTGTACATGTACTTATCTAATGCAAAATCAGGCGGTCTACTGATTCAGTTGACCTCCTTAATGCAAATTATGTAGGTGCCATGAATCCATTATGTATGCAAATTTTCCTATTCTTGATTCTACATGAGTGCACAACCCTTCAATACAAATGCAACATCCATATGACAACACATTAAAGTTCAACCATATACGAATGCAAACATATATGCATATGCAATATGAAGTGACTGAGTCGATCTAAAACCTAGATTGTGTGTGTATATGCAACCACGAGCAACCACTAGCAATCACTTGCAACCACTTGCAACTATCATCCATAACATGTTTCAACTACATGTTTCCATCCAAAGGGTTTCTACTTAAAAGATACGGTCGAGGAAATATACCTAAAAAGATAGATAAAAGCGCAACTTAAGGAAAAGGAAAAATCAAGGATGTACCCTCGAACAGAAAAGGGTAGGCTGTACGGATTCTAGCTTCAGTTTCCCAAGTCGCGTCTTCCTCGGCGTCGCTCCACTGAACTTTGACGAGCTTGACTTCGCGGTTGCGTAGCTTCTTCACTTCCGTTCCTAAGATGCGGGTTGGAACTTTCCTTATGGTTGCTTCGCGTTCCACTTCGGCCTCTTCGAGGATATTTGGCTCTACCACTTCAGCAGACTCATGTAGACATTTTCGGAGATGTGAAACGTGAAAAACGTTGTGGACTCCAGCCAACTTCTCGGGTAGCTCTAATCTATAAGCCATTTTCCCAATTTTCTCGATAATAGGGAATGGCCCTACGAACCTTGGTGCTAGCTTTCCTGTGGTTCCAAAACGAACAACGTTTCTTAGTGGTGATACCTTGAGAAAAACTCTGTCTCCAACTTCAAATTCAAGGTCGGTCCTCCTCTTGTCGGCATAGGACTTTTGTCTGTCTTGGGCCGTCTTCATCCTTCTTCGTATTAAGTCTACCTTCTCTGAAGTCTCTCGGATCATATCTGGTCCAAGTATGAGCTTATCAGTAGACTCCCACCAACAAGTGGGCGATCGGCACGGTCTTCCATATAAAGCCTCGAAGGGCGCCATTCCGATGGTTGCTTGATAGCTGTTGTTGTAGGCAAATTCCACCAAAGGAAGGTGGTCTTCCCATGTCCCTCCGAAGTCAAGGACGCACAGTCTTAAAAGGTCTTCCAAAACTCTGTTCACTCTTTCTGTTTGGCCGTCGGTTTGGGGATGATAGGCTGTGCTCAAGCATAACTGCGTTCCTACTGCTTCTTGCAGACTCCGCCAAAACTCACTGGTGAAGATGGGGTCTCGGTCACTAACAATGCTAGATGGTATTCCATGGAGTCGAACGATTTCCTTGAGATAAAGTGATGCTAGGGATGAGGCAGTTCTTTTACTTTTGACAGGTAAAAAGTGGGCGCTTTTAGTAAGCCTATCCACTATTACCCAAATACTAGTGTTGCCTCTCCTAGACCTAGGCAGCCCATCGATGAAGTCCATTGAGATGCTATCCCACTTCCACTGCGGGACCTCCAGAGGATGTAGCAGTCCGCCAGGCTTTTTCTGTTCTGCCTTAACCTGTTGGCACACCATACACTTAGAAACGAACTCTGCCACGTCCCTTTTCATGCCGTTCCAGAAGAAAGTCCTTTTTATGTCTTTGTACATTTTATCTCCGCCTGGATGTATCGTCATCTTGGAGTGATGTGCTTCCTCGAGAACCTTCTTTATTATATCTTTCGTCTGTGGGACGCATAGTCTTCCGTCTCGCCTTAGTACACCCTTATCGTCGATGGAGTGTCTGTTGAGGTGACTTGAAGTCTCGCCCCTAATTAGCCTATCAATTATTTCTACAAGCTGAGGGTCTTCGCGTTGTGCTGTCCCTACTGAATCCACTAAAGTTGGTCGCACTTCCAGAGACGCTAGCAAGCCCGGTACGAAATCGGAGGAGGGCCTAAAGTCGAAGCTGGCTATAAACTCTAGGCTTTGTCTTTCAACAAACAACGGGCTTAGGGTCAATTTCTTTCGGCTCAACGCGTCTGCTACTACGTTGCCTTTGCCCGGAGTATAGGAGATTTCGAAATTGTACGAGGCAAGAAACTCCATCCATCTTTGTTGCCTCAAGTTAAGATCCTTCTGCGAGAAAAGATATTTCAACGATTTATGGTCAGTGTAAAGTTCGAACTTCTCACCTAGGAGATAGTGTCGCCAAGACTTGAGTGCAAAGACGATGGCGGCTAACTCAAGATCGTGGGTTGGGTAGTTCTTTTCGTGCACTTTCAATTGCCTCCCACCATAAGCCACTACCCTTCCTTCTTGCATTAAGACGGCGCCTAGCCCTGTCCCACATGCGTCCGTATAAACAGTGAACATCTTGCTCCCATCTGGCAGCGTCAAAACTGGTGCTGTTGTAAGAGCCCTTTTCAGTCGTTGGAAAGCAAACTCACAATCCAAGTCCCAATTGAACACTAGATTCTTCTTAGTCAATTTCGTGAGCGGAGCTGAGATTTTCGCAAAATCCCTTATAAATTTTCGATAGAAACCTGCTAGTCCTAGAAAGCTTCGGACCTCAGTTGCATTCCTTGGTGTCTTCCAGTCCTGTACCGCCACTACTTTAGCAGGGTCCACTGCTAACCCTTGTTTGGATACTATGTGCCTAAGGAACCTCACCTCTTCTCTCCAAAAGTGGCATTTGGAGAACTTGGCTTTTAGTTGATGGACTCGCAAAGTTTCCATGATTGCCCTTAGGTGCTGAGCATGTTCCTCTTCACTTTTTGAGAAGATAAGGATATCATCTACGAAGACCACTACGAATTTGTTGAGGAAATCTCTAAATACCCTACTCATCATATCCACGAAGTAAGCAGGTGCATTTGTCAAGCCGAAAGGCATGACAAGCCATTCAAAGAAGCCGTCTGGGGTTCTGAACGCCGTTTTATCGATGCTATCTTCAGCCACCCTTAGCTGATGAAAACCGGTTGCTAAATCGAGTTGGGAGAAAACAGACGCTCCTACAAGCTGGTCAAACAAATCGTCAATTCTAGGGAGCGGGTGCCTATTCTTTTTCGTTAGCTTGTTGAGCTCCCTATAGTCAACACATAGACGGAGTGAACCATCCGCCTTTGTAGCGAACACCACTGGAGCGCCCCATTCTGAAATGCTCCTCCTAATGAACCCCTTTTCTAGAAGCTCTTTAATCTGTTTACTGAGCTCTTTTCTTTCTCGTGGAGCCATGTGTCTAACGGGCAACGCAACGGGCTTTGCATTATCTACAAGATATATGCGGAAGTCTATTTCCCGCTTCGGAGGCAAGCCCTTCACCTCTTCGAAGACATCCGGATATTCCCGGACCACTCTAACTGATTGCAAATTTTCAACAGAGGCATCTAGCGATTCAAGATAACTAAGCATAACCGCATACGAGGGATTACAAGAAATTTCCAAAGTATTACCGAGCTGGGTTAGGAGCCTAACAACCCTTTTCTCACAATCAAGGATGGCCCCATTACTGGATAGCCAATCCATACCCAAAATCAAACCATACCCCGAAAAGCCCAAAACAAAGGCACTACATTGAAATTCTACACTTAGAATAGAAATTTTCAATCCCACACAGATCATAGACAAATGAGCTGGGCCCCCAATTGGGTTTGAAACAATTAAGGGGTCCTCTACCATACTAGTTTTTAGGTGCAGAGATTCTACTAAAGCAGACGAGATAAAGGAGTGTGATGCGCCAGAATCAAATAAAGTGCGAACGGGGTGATCATAAAGATAAACTACACTTTCTACAGAAGTATTTATACCTCGCTGTTGCAATGGTGGCGCTTCTAGCACATGGACCTGTGCCCCTGGGGTGGATCCAGTCCTCTGCCCCTGTCCTCGTTTCTTTGGGCAGTCCTTAGCCCTATGGCCCGTCTCACCGCAAGAAAAGCACCCACCATTCTCCTTGGCCTTCTTTTTCCGGCAGTCCTTTACTAAGTGCCCCACTTTGCCACAGAAATTGCACTTCCTCTTCTCCTTGTTGCCTTTCCCGCCTTTCTTAAAGTCTGTCTTCTTGGGCTGCAAACCCTCTTTCTTCCCTTGAGAGCTTTCTGCCTTTGTCTCCTTCTTGCCCTTATCCTCTTCATTCAGCAATGCCATTTGCACCAATCTTTCATACGTGGCTCCCATGGGTATGCGGGTCATGGCCAAACTGTGTAATGGCTCATTTAACCCTTTGATGAAACGGAGAGCCTTCTTGTGCGGGGTGTTGACTAGGTCAAGCCCAAACCTAGCCAGCTCATCGAACTGATTCACATACTCTCGGACTGTCTTGTCCCCTTGCTTAAGAAATAAGAATTTTTCCAACTGCAAACTTCTTTCCGCATCTGAGAGAAATTTAGTCTCAAACCTTGCCCTAAAGTCCTCCCACGTCTCCACTGGTCTTTCAGCATTAGTGACTTCCCACCAGTAGGAAGCCTCGCCCTTCAATAGCCATACCGCCAATTGTACTTTTTGTCTATCCTCTACCTCGAAGATGATGAATAGGTCCTCTATCTCCTTCAGCCAATTTCTAGCTGCCACGAAGGACTCAGTTCCATGGAAATCCCTTCCTCCCATAGCTTTAAAATCTTTACATATCTTAGCGAAAGCGTTTCCCCGGGGAGGAGGTGGAGGAAAAGGTGCCGCTGCGGCTGGATGGTTTCCTTCAGCTGGGGGAGGAGGAATGGTAGGACCTGGCTGAGTGGCCCTTGCTTCTAAGAACCGTCTAAACCAACCAGGTATTGGTACCCCTTCCGGCAAGTTAAGTTCTTGGGACATGCTGAAACAAAAAGGATAGATTCAAAACGAAGGATAAGAGATAGTACCTATGGCTTTGGGGAGTGGACTTTGCCTTTTTAAAATAAAATAATATTTTTCTTTTTTTAAAAATGCTTCTTTAAATTTCCCTTTTTGAAAATAATTTTTCAAAACTTTTTATCTTATCTGGTAAACCTGGCTCTGATACCAAGTGAAACACCCCACCTCCGTTAGGGTCACTCTCAAAGGGAATGCCCTAATTTTGGTGGAGGTTTATAAGTACAAGTCACAGATATACAAGACAGATATAAGAACACATATTTGTAAACAGCGGAAGAACAACAAACTTTTATTTCATAAAGTCAAATACGTGTTACAACAACATTCTTTCCAAAAACATAACATAACACTTTCATAATCTGTCTTGAGTACATTATTTAAAGAAGCATAAATAAAACATAGATAAACTGCAAAAGCCCCATAGTGGATTGTCCAAAGCCATAGTTTAAAACAGGAAAGTCCAAGCAATACATTTCTCTTCTTCAAGCTGGATGCTAAGGTTGGTCAAGCTGCTGTGTTCCCTCCCTGAGGACCTGGGGGGGGGGAACGGAAGAAAGAAGACGAAAGAAAAGTAGAGTCAGACATAAAGCCTGAGTAAGTCTAGTACTATTTTGTCTATGAATAAAGAACTGGGTATGATAAGTATAAACAAGAAGTGGGCATGCACTATAAACTTGGTTAAGTTGTCTAGGGTCGAATATACTGTCGTACCCCATGTTATTCTCTGAACCCATATAAACTAGTTTCCAACTGGCACCCATAATCAGGGTGATGTGATCCATTCTATGATGATCGGCTCCTACTCGCATAGTTACATGTGTCTTACGGCCCCCGATGTCGTAGTTACCTATGCTGGTCCCACCATGGGGTGTATCAAGTCCCATAGTGGCAACCCGACACAACCTTAGAGTGCACAGGTATGCTACTGGTGTCCAGTGCCTTATTTTTCTGCACCGGAGTGTGTGCACGCCCGCACTCCGTTAGAACCTACACTGCTACACCACCGCCGTCGATTTGACCTCTTACAATCAACCCAGTAATCGTGCCCCACCCTGCCTAGTTTCAGGGTATCCTGATACACCTTTTAGGGTTACTGCTGAAAAGGGTCCCCCGTTACTAGGTTTTCTATCTCTAGCCAACATGCTAAGTTGGTTAAGTGTTTCCTAACCTAACCCCACCAGTCCATTTAGTTTAGCATGTTCCATTTTGATTAAGTCTTTAGTTCACTTAATCCTAACAATCCTGACTCAGCCTTAATTGTCTTATTAAGGCCCTGACCTCTCACATTAGACAAGTATTGTTGTGGCTGCCTGTTGCCGGTTGGTTCCGGGCAGTCTTACGCCACAACTCAGTCTAACCTCGGGTCCTTATTGGGCTCCATGTTTAACCTCCCACATTGGATAGGTATTGTTGTGACTACTGGACAGCCGGGCGGTTCCGGGCAGTTTTACATCACAACTCAATCCAACCTCGGGTTAAACACATCGTATGTTTTACATTTACATATTTTGTCATTCTTCTTTATTTCTTATATGTAAATATTTGCGGCCCATTATTAAGTTAATGGTGTAAAGGTTACACCAATCACGGGCCCAACCCATACTTGAATTTGGGCCCTTCTATTATATATTTTCATTCATTAATTAATTTTAACCCAACGTTATTTTCCCCCGTTTTACACGTCCGTTTATATATATTGGGCTTAGCCTTTTAAAGCCCAATTTAGCCATACGAAAAGGGGAGGCTTAAAGCGTGATTACATACACAAAGAGGGGAAGGTGAGCGCATGAACTTGCATATGACGTTGGAAATACATAATAGAAACTGGTGTACTTGCATAGTGGTAACATAGGTGACATGAATCAAAGCATGTGAACTTGCATAGGTTTAACTGCAACATGAACCTATATTCTTATTTATGCATAATGTCAAACATAAGCATGGCATAAATATTTCTAGCATGAGCATGGCATAATGTCAAACATAAGCATGGCATAAATATTTCTAGCATAAGCATGGCATAATGTCAAACATAAGCATGGCATAATATCAAACATAAGCATGGCATAAGTATAGTTAAATTTGTTCACATAACCATGGCATAAATATTTCTAACATGAAATCATGATTCTTACTTTAGTCATGTAAACTTACAAAAAGGGATTTTGAATCTAATCCTAACTATGTACCACATATGTCATCATATAATTCTTGTAAACAAGATAGACTTAATCATGGATTTCAATTATGCCAAATATCATTCATAGCCTAGCCATATTCATAAGTTTGCAAATAGGTTTTCTAGTACAAAAGCATAACTTAATACATGATGCCAAATTCTCAACATAATTTCATATGGATTATAATAACCAAACTTGTTCTAATTACTTACAAAATGATTTATGCACAGAAATATACATCATGATGGCATAGTAGCAAAACCCCAAACTTGCATAAATTTAAATCAACTACATACATGTAGCTTCAACATGGATTACATAATTTGCGAAATATTCCAAACGTATACTTGCATAGAACTACCGCATGTAGTTCTTTATAATTGAATAACATAATCCAAACGTATATAATATTTCAAATTGATAAGAACGCACAAATATGAACAACTTTATTGCCACAATTCAAGCATACAAACCAACACAATTGTTTATTCATATCAAAGTAATACTCTACTTACAATGGTTGCGGCGAATTCTCTAATTAAGAGATATGATTCCTTTGTTGAATTGATTAGCTTTAGGTTGCTTGAATTGCTTTAGGCTTTAGAACTTTCTCCCTAATCCTCTCTCTAGTTGGCGGCTACTCTTAGTCGTTCCTCAGCAACATGGCGGCTATGTTCTTAATTTTGAATGAATAGATTAGGGTTTAGTCTAGGGTTGTTTATATAGAGGTTAGGAACTGATTAGGACCCTTGATGTTGCTTGGATTGATCATAGCCATTCATTAGATAGAGAGACCAATTAAAACTTGCCACCTAGCCCTAATGACAAAGCAGACCACAGAGGATCGGCCAAACACAGACCTGGCCAGCCAGGTTGACTGGGCTCGACCAGGTCGACACCCCTGTCGACAGGGCTGTCGACAGCCCTGTCGACATGGGTAGCCCAGGTCGACAGCCCAGTCGACCTGGGTGGCCTAGGCGGGTGTTTATCCGCCCTGGCCCACTGGGCCCGATTTTTAATTATTTTATTCTGTTTGAATTTTAAATTTAATTCAAAACTTCCGAAGGCCATATCTTCTTCATACGGACTCCGTTTTTCGAAAACTCGGACTCTATTTCGCGTATTTTTCCGAGACGAACGCAATGGCGTATCCCGTTTCCCTTGGTTCTTTGATTTCAAATTAATTATACTTTAATTTGTTAATTTCACAGTTATAGAATTTTCGGGGTGTTACAGTTATAATGGTTGATTATAATGTGGTATATGTTACCGTAATTAATTATACCCAAAAAGTTGGATTATTGGGTTAATGGTTAAGTCTCCATTAAATAAAATAATTTAATCAAATATTTTATTAATTAATTAATAAGTGAAAAATAAAAGTTCAGATTTGATATCAGACTTTTGATAGAAACGAAGTTAAGTCATTACGATAAACATTTGTAAAAGAAAGAAATTTATTCGAAATAGTTTTCATGTAATTAAGGCATGTTCAAAATTTAAATTAAAAATGAATAGTAACTTTGAAAAGTGAAGTTTGGTTTGGGTATATAGAAAATGTTTTAACTAGATTTTCTTTTCCAAACTATCTTATTTATTTTTATAATGGACTTTAGGAAATTTTGGGTTTCAAAAGTTGAAGTTTGAAAAATAACATTATTTTAAAATTTAAATAATATTATAATATTTAAATAATTGAGTATTTGAATTTGAAGTTGAATATTGGAAATATAGTTTCCAAAAATTATTCTATATGTTTTATATAATTAATAAATTAATTTAAAAGCAATTCGACTTGATTTTAAATATAAGTCGAAGTTTGGTCTGAATAAGACTAGTCGCGCAGCGGTAGTTCGCGAATTTCGACCATTGACTTCAAAGTGACGTACTAGGAGATCCGACCATCGGATTTTCCAGAAACAAAAAAACGTTTAGTTCAAAATGAAAAGAGTTTTCAAATGCAAAGAAAAGTTTTATAACTGAATGGTTAGATTTTGATATAAGTTCAAATCAAATTTGAATTAAAATAGCGTCAGTGTAGTTTGAGACCCGAAGTGGAATTTTGATGAAATAAGCTATTTTTAAATAATTAAAAATAGAGATAAACTATGATAAATCATAATAAATGATTTAAAAGAGTTTTGGACCAAATATAGTAGTTTTCGAATGATAAAAACCCATTGACCAGAAATAGGTGAATTTGCAACGCTTTTTGTAACGGTATTAAGCAACGTTTTGAGATTAAAGGTTTTAAACTCCTAAATTGAATCTAAACCTTGGTAAACCATTTTATATGGTTAATAAAGAATTTTGAGGATGATTTTGGAAGTCTAACAACTTAACCAAGTTTAAGAATAAGATCTAATCTTATGTAAGGTGTTCTTAAAGGAGACTCAATTGGGGATCTGGTAATTCAAAAGGATTTTGTTTGACGCTGATTATTTTGAGAAGATTGGGTTCAACCCATTTCAAATAATATTGAAGACAGTGGAAGACCGAGAATCTTCACATCGAATGGCCTATTTGATGATGCCTTGGATAGCTCCCACTATAAGGTGATAAGTCGTAGTTATCCGGACGTAGTTGTAAATTATCCTGAAATGCAAGAGCCTCTCTCGTTTATTGGACGAGGAATAAGGTGCCTTCGATTGCGTTCAAAACCCAGAACAAACTTGTATTAGATGTATGCCTGACAGTGTATTTTACGGCACAACCAATTGGTTTCTATTGATGATATATCAGTTGATGGCGGAAGATCTATCCTCTTAGCTTAATACCCTCCTCTAAGACATATGTACTCAGAGGGTTATATATCAATAGACACCGATTATATGTTGTGAATTGACTATGTTGCATGCTAAGTGCTGATAGTAGATAGATCAAAGTTTTCATTGCAAAGCAGATCTTTGTGGAATGTGACTTCACGACCTCACAATCGGTAATGAGTTGAAACATGATGAATACAAAAGAGATAAGGACTAACGTTTCCTTCTAACTGATAAAGTGATGCCATGGTATGGAACCCAGGCAGTTTACTTAGTGGATAATGGAACGAGGCGCCTCGAATAATGGTCAACAACTATTGGGAGACATTACGTTCAGGAGTAACCTGAACATCACCTGAAATAGTGGCGAGCTGGCTCTGCCACTACAGAAAGACTCATTTGTTGACTCTTGGGACATTCCGCTAGAGATGTGCCCAAATGCGATTAAGGAAGATCCTTTTCCTTGGTCATTGATGGAACCCAACTTCCAGTACGAACCTTTATGGTTTTAGTTGTAACCTATGTATGTAGACATAATATACGTGTACCTACATCTGCTAAGATCTATACATTTATTTTAAAAAGGTTTTCAAAGATAAACATTAATGATAATATCAAATGATTTTCTTATATCAAGCATATTTGGTTATCATAAGGTAAAACTTGCTCCTAATGGTATGCGTTTGCATTGTGTGATGGGATGTGAGTCTTATGGTAGCTTCATTTTCAAAAAGTATTGCGAGTTTTTGTGCATTGGTATTCATAAGGGGAAACCCATTCCATGTTAAGCGGCATGGCCTTATTATTTACCTTATTACCCCTATAAACACAATTTTTTTTGTTTCTTACACTAGTCTCATTACTGACCCGTAGTTTTGTATTTCCCTTACAACCTCGGGTGCCCTTATTTCCACGCGGGCAGCCTAGTATTCCAATTAGCAGTTAAGTTTATTTTGGGATCTATGTATGGAAGCTAGTTTTGGATTTGGCGCAAGAGCAGAAGCTGGATGTGTTCCTTTTGGATTCTCTCTAAAGACCCTATCATGTTACTATTTCCATTGTGTACTTATTTCTTGTTTCCGTTGTTCTGTACTAAGTTAAACCTTGTCGGTTTTATTAACTTTGATGTATTCCTGGTGTAATATGCTATATATTATGATGTTGTAATGCAATGTTTATTTCTGTTATCATGTAATGGGTTGTACTCTAGAGGCGATCTGTCCTTTCGGGCACTTGGAATGTCGATATCCCAGGGGCCGAGAGCGTGGGTCGTCGCACTAATGTTCGAATTAAATGGACTATGATGTACACTATCCACATCCTTGCTTGCTAGTCTGCTTTTAATAAATTGATGGATAACATATGAAAATCCATCATTGTCGTTTAGAAATGACAGCCAATTAGCATTTTGACCTATCGTTGTTCGAATATCCATATCAGCTATAAGTTCCCCTAATCCTATATACATCCAACCCGGGCATGCCCTTAAGGTTTATGGGTTTGGTATCGACTCCTTTGGGGGATTGGCTTCGAATCGATTTTCTTAAATGGGGTTTACCCCTTGTTAATTTGCATCACCAACTCATCTAAGCCAGCGTTAATACATGAGTCCTAAACACTAGGTCGGTTAAATCCCATCTGAAGTTGTGCCGAGGCAATTCCCCTGGTTCAAAAGGGATTGGGAGCGATTCACAGAGAGGGTCGATACCGACACAAATCTCTACTTCAGATGTTGGTCTTGGTTGGATGAATCATGTTTCCATGTGTTCCTAATCAATTTTCAGTACCTAAGTTCCGGTTTCTAGCTCTATCAGCCTGTCGGCCTATCCAATCCTTTGGAAGAAAATTGCCATCATTTCTTCCTGTCTCCTTGGCATATCTTCTTCCTTGATCAACTTATCCTGAAGTTAGTTTATAACATTATCCATAACCTTCCTCATCATGTAGATGCAAAAATTGCCACTAGAGGAAGCCTCATAACTCCTTTCTTGTCCATATTCTTCTGTATGAGCTTTAGCTCTCTTCTTCTTAGACGTTATCCCTTTTCAAGTTCCGTCAAGTATGAGTTCTTAAGCTTCCTTAGATCAAGTGTCCCTTATATGGTGTACCAAAAATATTAGACTAGTTTTTGGTCAAATGATTCTAACATTCGATACAGTATAAGCACAATTTATAGTTCAAAATAAGCAATCCTTAATTATAGTAATAATCACAAAAAAGCAGTAAAGAAGACACAATTTTTATAGTGGTTCGGCAAACTCTGACTTAGGTCCACTTGTAGTAATCTTTATTTGTACTATTGATTACAAGTACAGTTGATTTGATGTAAGAATGTAAATAGAAGATGGTGTCATTGTCTTTTAGAAATGATAGAAATTCCACATATAGAAGAGAAGAACCCTTTTACGGAGCATATAAAGGACTATTTATAGCTGTAAATATCAATGGATCGATCTGAAATCACATAGTGGTCCACACTAAAGCAGAGCAACTAAGGCCTAGAGGCAGGGTCTAGATCGCCCTATATATTAAGGGTTGGTATCTATTGGATACGTGATTTTTTGTTTGATGATAACAAACATATTTAGGAAAGAAATCATTCTCTACATGGCTTGGATGTATCAAATTTGGAAATAGAATGAACCAAGGAATAAAAGTTTTTTTTATTCAGGAAAGAAATCATTCTCTACATGGCTTGGATGTATCAAATTTGGAAATTGAATATTGTTTTTCAATTTACCAAATTCACAAAGGATCATGAAATCAACCAGATTCATCAATTAATTCACGCATGATTTTAATCAACATATTCGAAGAAATCTTTTCTGGAAACAAATCAATACTTGTTCAAAAACTTTCCAGGAATGCTCAATACGACTTAAAGGGCCAGAAAATCAAATTGAAGGTTTCCACAAATTCACATAAACAGATCTGGCAAGTTGAAATTTAAAATCAGAGAATTAGGTTTTTCTAAACCCTATATATACATCGAGTTCCTCAGTGGCAAAATCAACCCAACCGAAACAAATCAGACACAAGTATTTGAGCAAAAAATATCAGACAGCTTACTGTTCTTTTTATTCGATCGAGATATTGGGATCCAAAGATCATGAAAACTACTAGCATCAAATCGAAGATAGCCAGAAACAATTAAATCAATCAATCCATAATCTGGAGAAGTTTCTAAAAACCCTAACAATGAATTTTTGGACACCATGGAAATAGAAGACAATCGAAGTTTTCAAGAGAAAAGAAATAAAAGGGGCTAATTCTTTTTTTTATTTCAAGGCTTTCATTCTAGGATTTTTATTTTTATTTTTGTTTTGCTGTTTTTATTTTGTAAGAAATCTATAGGTTTACGAGTTTACTTCTAAACTAGGGTTTACAGGTTATGGGTTTGTAATCCAGGGAAATATGATCTTAGGGATAAAGATCAGTATAGGGGTTTGAGTGTAGGATTAGAACAGGAGCAGGGTTTGCGAGTTTACGTGGTTTTGTAAGCGGGGTATGTTTTAATACCTAGTAGAAATCTTGGGGATGCAGCAAGGCAGGGTTTGCCGAAGCTGGGTAACTTTTTTGTGTGATTTATTTCTCTGCAATTCTTCTTTATTATTCTATGATTGTTTTAAATTTCCAATTAACCCTATTCACCCCCCTCTTGGGTTAATCTAGATCCAACAGTATCGACCCCTAAAGAGGGAACAATACCGATCCCTAAGGGTTGCATCCAATAAGGGTGCGACTCCTAGGGTCGTACCCCTTTGGTGTCCCCTAGTTCTTGAATGTTTGGTTGTTTGGTTCACCTTTTGGATTTCGAGTTGTTGACAAAGTTTTGAAGTTTGAAATTCTGTAATACCCTGAATTTTCTGTGTCTATTAAAAGAACGAATTAAAGAACACCTAATTTTTAAAACGAAAATTAACAGAAACGGGTTACGCCATTACGTTCATCGCGGAATTTGCTTGAAATATAGTCCGAGTTTGCGTAAATCAGACTCCATATGAAGGAGTTATGACCTTCAGAAGATTCAAGAATTTAAATAACAAAACCAGTCCGAATTAAAATTTAAGTTTCGAAATTCAAAAAACCCCGAAGCAGGCTGGGCGGGAAATTTCCCGCCCAGAGACCAGGTTGACCAGGGGGTCGACCTGGGGGTCGACCTCCCCCTCGGGCCAGATCTGAAACCTGACGTGTTTCTTTGTGTGACGATTTTCTGAGTCATTAGGGCTTGTGTGGCAAGTTCTGGTTGGTTCTCTTAGGTTTGAATGGCTTTGATTGGTCCTAGGTTGATCTAACGGCTCATTTTAAATCAAACTTCTATATAAGCAACCTAAATCTAAACCCTAAACCACACAAATTCATTCCAAGGAGTCACCATGCTGTCAATGATCATCCTAATCTAGCCACCATTTCTTCTCAAACTAGAAAGCAAGATTGAAGCTACGAATCAAATCAAATCAAATCTAAATTAGAAGAACAATTAGTCTACTTCAAGCGAGAGCTATTCAGTTTCAGAGTACAGATTCCAGAAAACAAGATTTTCCTTTTGTTTGTAAATTCATGTTACTTTCAGAAATAAAATTTAAATTATGATTATGACATTGTAATAAATCTGAATCTGAGATTATACCTATTTCTATCTGTCTTTCTATTGGATCTATCTCATTTGATATTATTATGTCCATCCTTTGTCTCTTCTTTCCTTCTTCGCTTTTTGTTTTTATAGCCAGGCTACTGCGAGCCTAAGCCAAATCTCATAAGAAATGAACGTACGTTGGGTAAAAAATGGACATAATACATGATTTGGACATGGCCATCGCTAAAATTGGGAAAAGTATTAAATTATGTATAATTGGGCATAACTGATTTGTAACGGATCTGAGGACATAACACATGTTATATTTAAAACACAAAGTGTATCGAACATATGACTTGAGATTTGAGGCATAAAGTATTGGACATATGACTTGGGATTTGGGGCATAAATTGAACTGTAAATATGTAAGTTCAAGTTACTTTCAGTTTTAAACACCTAATAGTGATTTTGGCATGTAATGAAATGGATCTAAGTCCATGCTTGATGATAAGACAAATCTTTTAGATTAATTCCTATCTTTCTATTGAATCAATGATTTACATGCCTAGGAAGTTATTATTCAATCATGCCTATCTTTGTTGGACATCTAATATATAATCCTTTTTAGGTTCATGATGTTATTTATATCAGATCTATATGTCTATGAGGTTATTTCTATCAGTTTGTTTCAGATCTATCTTTGTTATACCCCAACTCTAACAGATCTGTAATCCTCTTAGGTCCAAAATATTATATTTGAGAAATCTACCATTTTAATGCCTGTTTTATGCCTGCTCTCGTTTATGTTCCCCTTTCGTCCCCTTTATCTTATGAATCTAGATTAACCTCAAATCTAGACTGAAACTTATTATACGTGCGATTGGAATGCGGCGGTATTGGGGAATAGTCTATTTGGTAATGATGGAACATAATTTTGTAACTTATGATTTGGGGTATAATTGTCTTTGTTGCGTACTTGGGGTAAATTGAAATATTAAATCTAGATTTGGCGCAAACTGTAAATTTGGAATATTAATCTAGATTGGGCATAACCATTGGTTGAGACACCAAAGCATAATGTATATTGGGGTATTGGGGGCATGACTATTAGTACAAATTTAGGAAGATTAGATGTAGCCTATTTTGAGTAATAATTCGAAATTGAATTTTGGGAGCCATAACTTGCAATTAGCTTTGTTGGGTATAACTTGAGAATTGGAATATGACTGGTTGGGATAATTAGCATATAAATCTAGAGTTGGACATTTATGGAAAATGTGGCATAACCTGAAATTGACAACAATTGTGAATAATTTACATATAAACTGTAAATATGTAAATTAGTGAAAAGACGAATGAGCCTAACCCGAGGTTAGATCGAGTTGTGGTGTAAAACTGCCCGGAACCGCCCGGCACATCCAGTAACCACAACAACACCTATCTAATGTGAGAGGTTAGTGCATCATGCCCAAGAAAAACCCGAGGTTAGATTGAGTTGTGGTGTAAAACTGCCCAGAACCGCCCGGCACATCCAGTAACCGCAACAACACATATCTAATGTGAGAGGTTGGTGCATTAATAAATCAATTAATGCTAATGAACAGGATGAATGGTTAGGGTTAAGTTAATAGGAACACTTAACCAGTATAGCATGATGAATGGGTAGGGTCAAGTAATAAGAGGACAACACTTAACCAATATAACTTGATTTGTGGTAAGGTTAAGTTAAAACAAGAGGGCAACACTTAACCAATATAACTTGATTGGTGGTAGGGTTAAGTTAACGCAAGAAGGCAACACTTAACCAGAGTAACATGACGAGTAGGTGGGTTAAGCAACTTGAATTGATTGATGACACTTAACCAATACGACATGATAAACACGTGGGGTTAAGTTAACAAGAAACACTTGACCAATATAACTTGATGGAAGAACGGGGTTAAGTTAATAGGAAACACTTAACCAATCCAACGTGATAAGTGAGGAGGGTTAAGTTAATAAGAAAACACTTACCCAACATGACATGATGAATGGGTGGGTTAAGTTAACATGAATGGACAACACTTAACCAATATGACATAATGTGCGGGAGGGTTAAGTACATATCGGGTAGGTGGGTAATATTAGTAAATATAGGCCCACAAAACTTAACCATTAAATAAACATGCTTGAATCGGTGGGAGGGTTAAGTACATCTCATGTAGGTGGGTAATATTTGTATATATAGGCCCACAAACTTAACCAGTAGGAAACCCTAGTAACGGGGACCCATTTCAGCAGTAACCCACATAGATATATCATGGTACCCTGAACTAGGAAGGGTGGGACACGATTACTGGGCTGATTATAAGCAGTCAAAACAGCGGTGGGGGTACGTCAGTGTAGGTTCTGATGGTTTACGGGCATGCACGTACTCCGGAGTAGGGAAAAGCAGGCACTGGGTACCAGTAGTTATACACTGTGCATCTTGAATCGTGTCGGGTCGCTGTCATAAGGATTAATACACCTTACGATGGGACAACACAGGGTATCTACACACAAGAGAGGGCCGATTGACACAGACACATGGAATGTTAATGCAAGTAAGGAGCCGATCGATAGGGTAGTAAGGGTACATCTAACACATTCATGGCAGTTAGGAAGATTGAGGTGGAACCCTCATAATAGATGTACACCTGAAGGCTACCACAATCGCGGAGATTGGGATCACATTATCATATTATCATTTTTATACAAATTACTAGTTGGGACACTAGTTAGGTGGTGCAGAGATATAGAAACCAGAATAACAGGGTAGTAGCGAAGCATAGAAAGAGTAGAAGTGCATTCAGTTTATCTTGCCTTATCATACCTTATGCTTATCCTATGTTATCATGCTATCCCTGTTATCACGGTATTGTCTTATATTCAGTTTATTCATGTCATGATGCTTTTGCCTGTTTATATGCTGAAAGTCACTGGACTTACCAGACTTATGTCTGACCTAGTTTTGTTTCGCCTCTTTTTTTCCGTTCCCCCCAGGTTCACGGGGAGGAAATGTTACCACTTAGCTCAGTTTTCCTTCCAAGCTCGAAGATAGTCGATGTATTGCTTTGGACTCTCTCTTCCACTTCTATGACTAGTTCACGCTTTATTGGGGAATATCCTTGTTATTTTTATGCTTCTTTTATACTTGGAAGTTTTTGAATCAAGACAGAATTTCTATGTATTACTTTTAAGTATGATTGAGACAATTGTTGTAAAAGCTTGACTGAATTAGGTTGTTTATAAAATGACTTTATTTTCCGCTGCTTTATTTGTTTGTCTTGTAATTTATCTGCATCTTTTACCTAAAATGCTCCACCGAAGTTAAGGCGTTCCCTTTGTGAGTGACCTTAACGGAGGTGAGGCGTTTCACTTGGTATCAGAGCTGAAGGTTACCGGATCAGATAAAAAATTTGAAAAATTATTTTCAAAACGGTTTTAAAAGAAGCATTTTCTAAAGAAAAGTTTTGTTTTAAAGCAATATTCCCCAAAGCCGTATGCACTATCTTTTGATACTCTGTTTGAATCCTTTTTTCCTTCTTTCCTGAGTCTCCGGGGCTCCTGGCTTTCTGGGAGGTAACCTCATCGCGGCATTGTTCCGTAGGCTCGATGAGACTACGACACTTGTCAAAGGGCGAAGAAGTGCCCAACCTCCATCCATAGTTGTAGTAGTTTCACCTGCGAACAATTATTTTCCAAGCTTTGTAGGGTTCCCCGTGCGATGGAGGCAACATTCGAGAGACTTGTCAACATGGTTCACAAAGGAGGTAAAGAGAAAGAGGCCAAAGGGGAAGAATCACAAACAAGGGATTGGAATATAAGAAGGGTGGAGGAAATAATAGGTCCCGCAACAAGAAGAAGTATCTTTTCTGCGGTATAGCAGGTCATTTAATTATAGGAAGTAAAAGACAAGTGGTTGTTTTCAGCATGGTAAGGCAGGACATCTTATCAAGGATTGCCCGGAGGACAAGGATAAAGACAGGATTTTCAGGAAGGCAAGTGCATGCTTTCACCGCCATCGTACCTGAGAGAAAGATAGTAAAGTTTAGTTTTTCTTTTTTTGATCATCCTGTTAGTACTTTTTTTGAATTCAGCACTTCACATTCACTTATATCTGCTTCCGTAGTTGAGTCTCTGCACCTTAGTACTAGTATAATAGAAGATCCCTTTATTGTCACAAATCCAATTGGTGGTTCGGCTCATTTATCTTTGGTTTGTGAGGATTTGAGAATAGCTATGTTGAGTATTGATTTTAAGTATAATGCTTATGTTTTTGGGCCATGGGTTGATTCTAGGCATGGGTTGGTTAGCTAGTAATTACAAAAGGAGGGTAGTTAGACTTTTTACTTGCCTTGGGAATACCCTCGAGATTTCGTGCGATCTTGAGGGATCAGTTAGGCTTAGCTACCTAGAATCACTTGGTGCATCTATCGACAATTTGCGATCTGTCAGAATAGTCCATGAGTACGCAGATGTTTTTGATTAGGTTAGGGGTTTTCCCCCTAAAACTTGAGATAGACTTCCGCATATATCTAGTTGACAATGCAAAGCCAGTTATGCGACCAACGATAGTTTTGGAGCAAGATTTGCGAGGATAGCCAGAGTCGGTTAAGTGCTCAATTGTTTGGCTGTTTTGCTAGTATCATCTCACATAAATCATCCAAATTCGGAGGAGGTATTCCTTGGGTGCTTGTCTGATATTGGTTTAGGCCTTTCGGGCTTGTACTTGAGGGATTTCGAGTTCGACTAGGATGGTTTGCGTGAGAAATAAATGGTTGTGGCAGGCACCCTAAGTAAGACTGACCTTAAGAGAGGTAAAAAGTACATAGCAACCTTTAGCTTTAGGCCCTCAGGTTTGTGACATGATGGATAAACTAAGTAGAGGAGAGATCTCTAGTCATCTTAGTATATACACTTGGTACATGGTTAACACCTGTTTGTCTTGGAAAGATAGTTCGGCTGCATTGGATACCCTCTAGCACAGTAAGTGATCGAGGTCCTATCTTTACTAGTGAGTTTTGGAAATGGAGGTCAAGAAGCTTCACAATCGTGAAGTTAAATTAGTTAAGGTATAGTGGAGTAAAGCTCAAGAAGATGCGACTTAGAAGACTGAAGGCTAGATACGCGCATCATACCCTTTTTGAGGGTATATCCTTGATTCCACTTTTTCTGTAAAGTTTATTTGCATGCTAGTCTTTATCTTTTAGGTATATCCCCTAGGTCATATCTTCGATCTTTAGGTAGAAGCCAATGGATGTGAACATGTGTTTGAAACATGTTATGATTGGTGGTTGCAAGTGGTTGCTCATGGATGCATATACACACATTAGGCGCTAGATCGGCTCAGTCACTTTCATATTGCATATGCATGAGTGAATTTATATATATATATGAATTGAAACTTGCTATGTTATCATATGGATGTGGCATTTGTATGAATGATTGTGCACTCATGTAGAAGTTATAAAGTACGATTTGGAATAATTGCATACACGAGGGACTCATGGCACTGACATAATTCGCATTGAGGAGGTCAACTGAATCAGTAGACCGCCTGATTTTGCATTAGCTAAGGACATGTACACACACTATGCATATGATCATGAAAGCATTAGAAACCTTTTTAAGGACAATGGACACTTGTGTTTAATGGTTGAGTAGATGGACGATTGGATGGTAGGATATACATTCTTCTTGACTAGAAGATTTCGGGCACGAAATCCTTTAAGGAAGGGAGAATGTAACACCCTGAATTTTCTGTGTCTATTAAAAGAACGAATTAAAGAACACTTAATTTTTCAAGCAAGAATTAAGGGAAACAGGTTACATCATTGCGTTCGTCTCCGAATTCTGCTTGAGATAAAGTCCGAGTTTGCATAAATCGGACTCCGTATGAAGGAGTTATGACCTTCAAAAGATTCAAGAATTTAAATAATAAAACCAGCCCAAAATTAAAATTTAAGTTTCGAAATTCAAAAACCCCGAAGCAGGCTGGGCGGGAAATTTCCCGGCCAGAGACCAGGTCGACCAGGGGGTCGACCTGGGGGTCGACCTGGGTACATAGGTCGACCAGGGGGTCGACCTAGGGATCGACTTGGGGGTCGACCTCCCCCTCGAGCCAGATCTGAAACCTGACGTGTTTCTTTGTGTGACGATTTTCTGAGTCATTAGGGCTTGTGTGGCAAGTTCTGGTTGGTTCTCTTAGGTTTGAATGGCTTTGATTGGTCCTAGGTTGATCTAACGGCTCTTATTAAATCAAACTTCTATATAAGCAACCAAAATCTAAACCCTAAACCACACAAATTCATTCCAAGGAGCCACCATGCTATCAATGATCATCCTAATCTAGTCACCATTTCTTCTCAAACTAGAAAGCAAGATTGAAGCTACGAATCAAATCAAATCAAATCTAAATTAGAAGAACAATTAGTCTACTTCAAGGGAGAGCTATTCAGTTTCAGAATACAGATCCCAGAAAACAAGATTTTCCTTTTGTTTGTAAGTTCATGTTACTTTCAGAAATAAAATTTAAATTGTGATTATGACACTGTAATAAATCTAAATCTGAGATTATGCCTATTTCTATCTGTCTTTCTATTGGATCTATCTCATTTGATATTATTATGTCCATCCTTTGTCTCTTCTTTCCTTCTTCGCTTTTTGTTTTTATAGCCAGACTACTGCGAGCCTGAGCCAAATCTCATAAGAGATGAACGTACGTTGGGTAAAAATGGACATAATACATGATTTGGACATGGCCAGCGCTAAAATTGGTAAAAGTATTAAATTATGTATAACTGGGCATAACTGATTTGTAATGGATCTGAGGACATAACACATGTTATATTTAAAACACAAAGTGTATCGAACATATGACTTGAGATTTGAGGCATAAAGTATTGGACATATGACTTGGGATTTGGGGCGTAAATTGTACTATAAATATGTAAGTTCAAGTTACTTTCAGTTTTAAACACCTAATAGTGATTTTGGCATGTAATGAAATGGATCTAAGTCCATGCTTGATGATAAGACAAATCTTTTAGATTAATTCCTATCTTTCTACTGAATCAATGATTTACATGCCTAGGAAGTTATTATTCAGTCATGCCTATCTTTGTTGGACATCTAATATATAATCCTTTTTAGGTTCATGATGTTATTTATATCAGATCTATATGTCTATGAGGTTATTTATATCAGTTTGTTTCAGATCTATTTTTGTTATACCCCAACTCTAACAGATTTATAATCCTCTTAGGTCCAAAATATTATATTTGATAAATCTACCATTTTAATGCCTGTTTTATGCCTACTCTCGTTTATGTTCCTCTTTCGTCCCCTTTATCTTATGAATCTAGATTAACCTCGAATCTAGACTGAAACTTATTATACGTGCGATTGGAATCCGGGGTTATTGGGGAATAGTCTATTTGGTAATGATGGAACATAATTTTGTAACTTATGATTTGGGTTATAATTGTCTTTGTTGCGAACTTGGGGTAAATTGAAATATCAAGTCTAGATTTGGTGCAAACTATAAATTTGGAATATTAATCTAGATTGGGCATAACCATTGGTTTAGACGCCAAAGCCTAATGTATATTGGGGTATTGGGACATGACTATTAGTACAAATTTGGGTAGATTAGGTGTAGCCTATTTTGAGTAATAATTCGAAATTGAATTTTGGGAGCCATAACTTGCAATTAGCTTTGTTGGGCATAACTTGAGAATTGGAATATGACTGGTTGGGATAATTTGCATATAAATCTAGACTTGGACATTTATGGAAAATGTGGCATAACCTGAAATTGACAACAATTGTGAATAATTTACATATAAACTGTAAATATGTAAATTAGTGAAAAGACGAATGTGTCTAACCCGAGGTTAGATTGAGTTGTGGTGTAAAACTGCCCGGAATCGCCCGGCACATCCAGTAACCACAACAACACCTATCTAATGTGAGAGGTTAGTGCATCATGCTCAAGAAAAACCCGAGGTTAGATTGAGTTGTTGTGTAAAACTGGCCGGAACCACCCGGCACATCCAGTAACCGCAACAATACATATCTAATGTGAGAGGTTGGTGCATTAATAAATCAATTAATGCTAATGAACAAGAATAATGGCTAGGGTTAAGTTAATAGGAACACTTAACCAGTATAGCATGATGAATGGGTAGGGTCAAGTAATAAGAAACACTTAACCAATATAACTCGATTTGTGGTAAGGTTAAGTTAAAACAAGAGGGCAACACTTAACCAATATAACTTGATTTGTGGTAAGGTTAAGTTAAAACAAGAGGGAAACACTTAACCAATATAACTTGATTGGTGGTAGGGTTAAGTTAACGCAAGAAGGCAACACTTAACCAAAGTAACATGACGAGTAGGTGGGTTAAGCAACTTGAATTGATTGATGACACTTAACCAATATGACATGATAAACACGTGGGGTTAAGTTAACAAGAAACACTTGACCAATATAACTTGATGGAAGAACGGGGTTAAGTTAATAGAAACACTTAACCAATCCAACGTGATAAGTGAGGAGGGTTAAGTTAATAAGAAAACACTTAACCAACATGACATGATGAATGGGTGGGTTAAGTTAACATGAATGGACAACACTTAACCAATATGACATAATGTGCGGGAGGGTTAAGTACATATCGGCTTGGTGGGTAATATTAGTAAATATAGGCCCACAAAACTTAACCATTAAATAAATATTAGTAAATATAGGCTTCATTTCCAAGATATCACTAATCCAAGAGATCCCACCTACTATCTTGTCTCTATGTAAAGAGGAGGGAGGTCAGAACACAAATTTCTGGTGAATGAAAATCATATAAATTTTCAAGAATGACTATCTCCTAGATTTGGCAGTGTAATTTTTTTAAGATATGCCTATGCAACAAACACACAATACAAATATATGAGGCGGGCGTCTTAGAAGTCGCTTAATATCCCAATGCTAACATAAGGGAGAGCACTCATATGGTCACTTAATACCATATTTATTTACGACGAACATCCCTTTAGTCAATTAATACCCAATGGTGTACCTCAAGCCACTTAAGACCTCGTTCTAACGTTAATCATTGTAAGATAACTCTCTTGTAGGGAGAGAAATAGTAACAGCTACTTACTACCAAGATTTGAGTCTGGAACACGGCTTCTTATAAGAAGAACCCCCTGGCGAACCCTCTTGCTATTATCTAGCTGTCGTTACAAGTGAACTGTTGGCAACTTAATACTTCCTTTAGGCAGTGGTTCCTTAGGCCATGCACACATAATCCTATTGGATTTGGATTAACCATAAAGGGGGGAGGGGGGTTGAATCGGGTTTATTGGAGTTTAACGAGATATTAAGATTATCACAACATAGATTGTAACCCAGAAAATAAAAGTAGAAAGTAAATAACATAGATTTTACCCATCTTTGGCAAACTCTGCCTACCGCTGCATTCCCCAAGGTTTTTTTACTAGAATTAAAACAATCTCTATGCTTACAAAATCCCTGTAAACTTGCGACACCCGCTGCCAACTGTTCTAATCCTACGCTCAAAACCATGTGCTGATCCTTAACCCCAAGATCATATTTTCCCCAAATTACGATTCGTAACTTGTAAACCCTAGTTTTAAATCCTATAACTAGAACACACTAGTTTTACAGAAAACAAGAAAAATGATGGATCGATTTACAAAACAAAACCCTCCCTTCTAAATAAAACCAAATTCGACCCCTTATAATTTTTCTTTGCTTTGGTTAAAGAAATCGACTTCCACTCTTTTGTCTTTTCAATGGCCGAAGGAAACTAGGGTTTTTTGTTCCTCTGTCCAAATCGCGACTTCGAATCACTTGTAAAGTTGATTCTTTGATGACTGATTTCTTTTGGTTCTCTGCTTGGTGATTTGGTTTTCATATGACCAAAAACATTGTGAATTTTTCTGATTTGATTCTTTTGCTTGCTTTCAAATTGTTGCTTTAGTTTTCGATCAAAAAGTCTGTGCTAAAATGGTATTAATATATAGGTAATTTGACCTTATAATCTCTCTGATTTCCTTGAATTGATTCTGTTTGATTTGTTGCGTGATTTTCCTTTTTTGTTTCCACTGCTTTGATGACTGTTGCATGATTTTCCAATATTGCGAATCTAGACTGAAATTAATGATTTTCTTGGCACTAAAATCTATTGAGATCTTTTGGAAACTTGGCCCATGAAAATTGCAATTTGATTACTGGAATCATTAAAATTTCATACCAAAAATATTTGCGTACTATCCATGCTTTGATTTAAAAAGCCGTGAATGTGTAACTGAGTTTCTGGAAACAAAAATGATTTCTTGCACAAAATTTGAGCTTGCTAAATTCTGGAAACAAATTAGTGAATCCATTTTTGCTAAGTATAACTTGTGTGATTAACTTGAATGAATCTGCGTAATTTTACTTCTGTGTATTTATGGAGGGATGAATTTCAATATCACATTGCCATATTTATGCCATCAATGTGATTTCTTGAAACAAAAAATTGTTACCAGTTTTAGCTCATGCAGAATTAAAAAAATTCTTCATTTTTCTTGCATGCTAATTTGAATCCATTTTTGTATCCCACTGTAGATTTCCTGAAATAGTTCAAGCATTTATTCGACACTTGAATTCTATGTTGAGGCTTGGCACTTATCAATACAGTGTATATATTTGGTATACATATATATAATATGTTTATATATGCACAAATGTGTATATATATTATATTTCTTGCCTTATTACTGATCATGTATACACACCGTTGTTTATGATCGTCCACTATGTGTTTGCTGAATCATTACTGACCCTTTGACCTACTGTAGTAATCTATGTTGACCTAGCTTGTGTCTTGTGTATGTGCACCATTATGTTGACCAGTTTGAACATGAAACCTTTGTAACTTAAATCCTTCTCATTTCGACTTGTTGCACTGTTTTGTGTATATGCGTGTTGGCCCGCCCCGCACCGGCCGACATTTCCAATGAAAGTGCGCTGTGCCGATGACCAACCAGCACGGGACGGTCGCCAAAGAAAGGAAAAGAAAGGAATTTGAACTAGCAAGGAACCTGTAGTATATCTCACAGCGCATGGAACAAAATATAATAATAACATAACTTTGACATAAAACAGGTGAGACAGTGCATAAGCTGAAAACTAAACCATCATAGCAGCGGAAAATCCAGAATACAACTTATGTTCCACATCATCATTATTACAACTTTTAAAACTGTCTCCAAAGCAAAAGAAAGAGGTACACTACTAATGCCCAAAGTAGTGACCAGCAACAACACAGGGAGATTATATATATATATATATATATATATATATCATACGTGGAAGCCTCCTGCTCGTCTCCGGTACAACTACTTGTGCATAATAACCTGACCTGTCTCTAGCCTACCCATTTAAGAGCACCCAGAGTAATAAGAAGATACATAAAACTCTGGGTCAGACAAAAGTCTGGTATGAGCGATAAGCAGCAAAACAGAATAATAACATGTATACATAACCATACCTGAACCTGCAACCAAAGAGTTAGCACAACAAGCTGTACAATACTCTGAGGTGACACTAACATAAAGTGTAAAGATACGAGGGTGGGGGTGTGCATGTCATAGTGATAGCAAACATCAAACATAGCAATCATCCTCACATCTCTCACTCAGTGCATAAAGCATACGATATCCACTGCTTTGATCACCCAAATCCTTGCTATGATCACTCTACCCCATGGAGACTCCACTGCACTGATCCATAGCCATTAGTCCTTGCTATGTCCACTTTGCCCCATGAAGTCATGACGACTTCACTGCACTGGCTCATAGCCCTGCTACGATCACTCTGCCCCCATGGAGTAATAACTACCTCATTGCACTGATCCGTAGCCTAACATTCGTCTCTCGGTGGTGAATCAAAGCTATGGACGTCGATAACTCCTTAGCACACATCCCGCAGCAAAGCCTAACCATGAAGTTGACTCGTTGGTTCCCATTTGGATCCTGAGTACAAATTTACCATTTGGACTACCTTCGCGTCTCGGGTTTTGTCCATCATCTCCGTTCGTGACTCTTCAGTTTGAGGTCTTCTTCATCAGCTCATGGTCATCCTCCTTGGCTCGTGAGGTCGGCTCGTGATCCTCATGTGGACTCGACTCGTGGGTCCAATCAGCTCGTGACGCTCCTCCTAGCATCGGTTTGCGACTCATGGATCGCTCCATGGCGTCGGCTCATGGCTCCAACTCCGGGTCGTGGTCCTCTTTCCCTGCACTGGCTCATGACAATGCTCCAGGCTCGTGAGTCTTCAGTTGGCTGTGACATCTCGCCAAGATTGTGGTCCTCCTCTATCCGATCGTGACCATGGTGGCTCGTGAGGAAGTGGTTCGCGGATTGTGGTCGGGGTGTGTACCACGAGTGGGTCGGGTCGCATAGGTACTCTACGAACGGAATTTAACCGATTTCCTACAACCCTTCCAGCAAGCAATTTACGCCATACGACGGTATTTTCGACCAATCTAACTTTGCTAAGCAATCAAAAAACATTCCAAATAGTCATAGAAACATGTATAATCAACCATAAACACCAAAACAACAAATTAACAAGTTTATATGGATCAAACATACCTAAAACCCATGTTTTCCCCTTAAACCCCTTAATTATGATTTAACCATACGATTAGCAAAACATGTCCAAATTAACCCAAATTTTTATTAGAGCCCTAAAATAATATTTTAGAATTTCTAAATTTTTTTCCAAAATTTTCAGAGTTATAATTTAGTTAATTAACACTAATCACCCCTAATTAGCCGTAATTAGTGAAAAACAATGCAAATCACTCTCCTTAGCCACAAATTACTTATAGATCTGAAAATATCTCTGATATAGGTCGAATCTCTGTGTGTTCCAGTAGCTCTATCCCAAACTTGATGCTAATTTTCCTTGATTTGATGTAGATTAGGCTAATACTTGATTAAACGGTGATTAGAAGGTGATTTGGGTGTTGGAGGCCATTGTTAGGGTTTCTAAGAGGTAAATGGCGGCAAGAAAACTAAAATAGAATGAAAACCTAACTCATTTCAGTCTCTCCATAACCCTAATCCCGAAATGGGTTATGGGCCCATTTGCTAATTACCCTAATCATCCCGCTTAAACAGTTTTTCACCTTCTAAACCTTGTTTCAGCCATATATCCCAAACGTTGAGTCTGTTTGACAAGTGTGACCACTCTACGGAAAGGTAAACCATCATTTGGATCTAATTGAAGTGGTTTCAGGTCAAATTTCCTTACCAGTCAAAAGTTATGGCCGAAACAATATCAGCTAGGGGCAAAATGGTCATTTAAAAATCGGCAAAAATCGCGAACATGGGAAATGACCCCAATAGTCGTTCCCCAAAGTTACACGACTATACGACCCCATATGAAAAAGAAATAAATATTCTACGAACCTTTGATACGTAGAATGTGGGTTGTTACACTCTCCCTCCCTTAAGAAATTTTGCCCCCGAAATTCCTTAACTAAGAAACAACCAATGGGTCCTGCATGCCTACCAGCCATACCTCACAATCAAACAAACAAAAAAAACTTATCCTAGCATGTGGAAAGACTAAATGGAAATGAAAACCTTACCAGGAAAAGAGTTCTGGATACCTCTCCTTAATGCTCTCCTCTGTCTCCCAAGTACAGTCATTCTCATCCCCGCCCCACTGAACCTTGACTAGATTCACCGCTTTCCTTGGAAGTTTCTTCGTATCGTGCTCGACAATACGAATGGGCTTGCGGCTCCCAACCGCCTCGGGTTCTACTTTGATATCATCCAACCGATCAGGTGAAATAGCCACATCGGGATCGTGCACAAATTTCCTTAACTAGGAAACATGAAATACGTTATGAACTCCCTCCATCTTGTCCGGAAACTCAACTTTATATGCCAAATTCCCAACTTGCTCGAGAACTGGGAATGGACCAACAAATCTTGGTGTTAACTTGCCTCTCTTACCAAATCGTATCACACTCTTTAACGGAGAAATCTTGACAAAACCAAGTCGCCAATAGAGAATTTTAAGTCTCTTCTCCTCTTATCAGATAACTCATCTGCCTATCTTGGGCGGCCTTCATTCGTTGTCGGATAACCTTGATCTTATCTGAGGTTTCTCTTATCACATCTGTCCCAAGCACAAATTTCTCACCTGTTTCTAACCAACATGATGGTGAGTTACATGGTCTTCCGTATAAAGCTTCAAATGGAGCCATACCAATACTGGATTGATAACTATTATTATATTCGAACTCTACTAGATGCAAATGGTCATCCCATGATCCACCAAAATCCAATAAACAAGCTCTCAAGAGATCTTCTAATATATGATTCACCTTCTCTGTCTGACCATCGGTTTGAGGATGATATGCGGTACTGAGATGTAATTCTAATCTTAACGCCTCTTGTAAGCTCTTACAAAATCCACTAGTAAACAACGGATCTCGGTCGCTCACAATGCCTTTGGGTACTTCATGAAATTTCACGACCCACTTCATATACAGTTCTACTAATTTAGATGTTGTTCTATTCGACTTGACGGGTATAAACCTTGCACTCTTTGTCAATTGTTCCACAATCACCCAAATGCTATCATGGCCCGATCTAGTCCTCGGTAACCCATCAATGAAATCCATTGAGACTTGTTCCCATTTCCATTCTGGAATTTCTAACAGTTGCAAAAAGCCACTAGGTTTCTTTTTCTCAGCTTTAACTAGCTGGCAGTTCATGCATTTGGATATAAACTTCCCAACGTCTCTTTTGATCCCTTCCCAGTAGTAGGTCTGCTTCATGTCTCGATATATTTTATTACCACATGCATGTATAGTCAGTTTCGAGTGATGACATTCTCTAAGCACTTCATCTCTCAATCCATTGACATTGAGTACAACCAGTCTCCCATTCTTTCTAAGCCATCCATCTCGATCAAGCCCGTAGTTGTTCATCTCCTCGTCGATACCCATCTCTAACTTGGAGATGATTTCCAATAGATTAGGATCGTCCCTCTGACTGAAACCAATCCGCTCAATCAAAGTGGGTCTGATCGTCAAACTTGCTAGCATTTCTGGATCCAATTCGCACCTTGGTCTGAAATCATACCCAGCGATGTACTCCAGTTGATTCCATTCCAAAAACATAGCCCCTAAATTGGCATGTCTCCTACTTAATGCATCAGCTACTGCATTGCTCTTTCCTGGTGTATATGCGATATCGAAATCATAGGAAGCCAAGAATTCTAACCATCTCTGCTGACGTAGATTTAAATCCTTCTGAGAGAAAAGATACTTTAACGATTTATGATCAGTAAACAACTCGAATCTTTCTCCCAAGAGATAATGTCTCCACATCTTCAACGCGAACACGATCACTGCCAATTCCAAATCATGGGTAGGATATCTTTTCTCATGCAGTTTCAGTTGCCGACTTGCATAAGCTACGACCCTACCTCCTTGCATCAATACAGCACCTAGTCCGGTACCACATGCGTCTGTGTATACCGTCATCTCTTCATTCCCTTTAGGAATGACTAACAATGGCGCGCACGTTAACTTTTCTTTTGGACTCTTAAATGCAACTTTGCACTTTTCGTCCCAAACAAAAGCTTGATTCTTCTTGGTTAACTGAGTCAACGGTGTCGCTATCTTCGAGAGGTCTTTGATAAACTTACGATAATACCCAGCTAATCCCAAGAAACTTCTTACGTCTGTTGCACTCTTGGGCGTAGACCAATCTTGTACCGTAGCCACCTTCGCAGGGTCCATGGCAATACCATTCTTTGAAACAACATGGCCCAAGAATGTCACTTCTCTCCTCCAGAAGTGACACTTAGAAAACTTTGCTTTCAATTGGTGTTTTCTCAACACCTCCATCACTATCCTCAAATGTTCCTTGTGTTCTTCCTCTATCCTCGAATAAACCAAGATATCGTCCATGAACACAAGAACAAACTTATTCAATTGATCCATGAATACCTTATTCATAAGATCCACAAAATATGTTGGTGCATTGGTCAACCCGAATGGCATGACCAACCACTCATAGAATCCAGACGGCGTCCAAAATGTCGTTTTAGCTAAACTCTCAGCTTCTACCCTAAGCTGATGAAAACCTGTCGTGAGATCCAACTGGGAGAACACTCTCGCGCCACTCAACTGATCAAACAAATCATCTATCTGCGGTAGAGGATACTTATTCTTCTTTGTCACCTTATTCAACTCACGGTAGTCAACACACAATCGAAGGGAACCATCTGCCTTGGTAGCAAATACAACTGGTGCTCCCCACTCAGAAACACTTATTCTGATAAATCCCTTCTACAAAAGATCGCTCACTTGCACCCCGCGCTCTCGATGTTCCCTTGGTGCCATACGACGAAATGGCATCACTATAGGTCTAGCATCTTTCACTAAATCAGTACGGAACTCAATCTCTCGGTGTGGTGGAAGTCCGGTCACTTACTTGAAGATGTCCGGATACTGGCCAACGAAGGGAATTCCTGCTAACTCGTCCTGCGGGATGTCGAGGGAATTTAGAAAACTAACCATCACCTCATCACTAGGTAGGCCACCAAACACTACCCTCCGCCCATCATCTGCCCTAATAGTCACCGAAAATCCCTCACAGTCTACCACCACCCCGTACCTTTGGAGCCAATCGACTCCCAAAATAATGCCAAACCCAGTAAAGCCCAAAACAAAGCAATCACAAATAAACATACATCCATGACTCGATAGGACCACATTACGGCAAATCATACTAAGGCTAGTCGAACCACCAATCGGGTTCGTCACTGCTAAAGGCCTATCGACTATCTCGGGTTCCAATCCCAACCTATCTACCAGGTCACTAGATATGAAGGAACGAGAAGCCTCAGTATCAAACAATACTCGAACAAGAACATCATAAATAGAAAGCATACCTTGAATGACAACATTCTTTCCTTTCTCCGCCGCAGTTGGGGCATTCGACAAAGAAGGAACAACATTAAGAGCATATTCTTTCACAATCTGCTTCTCTTTAGGGGGTTGCGGACATTTATCCTTGTGATGTCCCACTTGGTCGTAGTTGAAGCACTTCCGATCCGCTGGCTTTGCTCGGCATTCCTTGGCATGGTGGCCCTTCTTCCCACAGCTAAAGCACTCAACTTCTTCCTTATTCCTTTTCTGACCATCCTTAGCTTGGCTCTATTTCCTCTTATTCTGAGAATTATTCTTGCCTCCACCGCTTGCCTGCGGCTTTGGCCCCTCTGTAGGTGCAACAAAGACTTCAGCCTTGGGCTTAAGGTAAAGGCTCTCTGATCTCAATGCTTTTCCAACAATCGATTCAAAAGTCTCATCAATATGGTTTATAAGCCTTTCCACCAAGTACTGATCTAAGCCTGTTATGAACTTCTCGTTCTTCTCGGGAGTGTCAATAAGGGATAATCCATACTTCGATAAAGTATCGAACTCAGCAATATATTCCGAGACTGCCCTACCATTCTGTTTAAGCTCCAAGAACTTCCTAAACAACTCTAGCTTCTGAGCAGATGGGATAAACTTATCACTGAATCAGGCCTTAAACTGATCCCAAGTAACTTGATCCTCAGGAGTAGCTGCTTAATAGCATTCCACCAATTCTTAGCCCGTCCTTGCAGCTGATTTGGGATGCTAGCTTTCTCTTCATTGCATCCTCGATCCCTAAGTCCTCGAATATGCGCTCACAACTATCAAGCCAATCCTGAACTTCTGTAGCTGATTCCGTTCCATGGAACGACTTCCCACCAAGTCTAGTGTAGTCCTTACAGAGCTTGGCGAAATCGGCCCTAGGCGCCTGCACCGCTGCACCACCACCATTTGCAGCATTAGGAGCTGCCCTATGAACATTCCTAAGCATCTGTCTCATGAAGTCAGTGAACATCGTCCTCATATCAGAAGCATTCCCATTATTGTCTCCTCTACCAGTATTCCTCGTATATCGGCTCATCGTTCAATCTGTAAGGAGAAAACGATTAACCATCCCTTCAATGGTGCTAGTGCAGTGCGGCTTCATCCTTAAATATACTAATAGTATATATGTATAACTTCTGAAAACCAAAATATCACAAATACGCGCTCTTATATACGTATACTATCTCTCCCTGGTGTTTTTCCCTAGGTTAACTACGCAACCTAGAGCTCTGATACCAAGTGTGACGGCCTGTCCCGCACCGGCCGACATTTCCAATGAAAGTGCGCTGTGTCGATGACCAACCAGCACGGGACGGTCGCCAAAGAAAGGAAAAGAAATGAATTTTATCTAGCAAGGAACCTATAGTATATCTCACAGTGCATGGAACAAGATATAATAATAACATAACTTTGACATAAAATAGGTGAGACAGTGCATAAGCTGAAAACTAAACCATCATAGCAGCGGAAAATCCAGAATACAGCTTATGTTCCACATCATCATTATTACAACTTTTAAATCTGTCTCCAAAGCAAAAGAAAGAGGTACACTACTAATGCCCAAAGTAGTGACCAGCAACAACACAGGGAGATTGTGTATATATATATCATACGTGGAAGTCTCCTGCTCGTCTCCGGTACAACTACTCGTGCATAATCACCTGACATGTCTCTAACCTGCCCGTTTAAGAGCAACCAGAGTAATAAGAAGAGACATAAAACTCTGGGTCAGACAAAAGTCTGGTATGAGTGATAAGCAGCAAAACAGAATAATAACAGGTATACATAACCATACCTGAACCTGGACCTGCAACCAAAGAGTTAGCACAACAAGTTGTACAATACTCTAAGGTGACACTAACATAAAGTGTAAAGATACGGGGGTGGGGGTGTGCATGTCATAGTGATGGCAAACATCAAACATAGCAATCATCCTTACATCTCTCACTCAGTGCGTAAAGCATACGATATCCACTGCTTTAATCACCCAAATCCTTGCTATGATCACTCTGCCCCATGGAGTCATGGCGACTCCACTGCACTGATCCAGAGCCACTAGTCCTTGCTATGTCCACTCTGCCACATGAAGTCATGATGACTTCACTGCACTGGCTCATAGCCCTGCTACGATCACTCTGCCCCATGGAGTAATAACTACCCCACTGCACTGATCCGTAGCCTAACATTCGCCTCTCGGTGGTGAATCAAAGTTATGAACGGCGACAACTCCCTAGCACATGCCCCGCAGCAAAGCCCAACCATAAAGTTGACTCGTTGGTTCCCATCTGGATCCTGAGTACAAACTTCCCATTTGGACTACCTTTGCATCTCAGGTTTTGGTCACCATCTCCGTTCGTGACTCTTCAGTTCGAGGTCTTCTTCATCAGCTCATGGTCATCCTCCTTGGCTCGTGAGGTCGGATCGTGATCCTTATGTGGACCTGGGTCGTGGGTCCAATCAGCTCGTGACGCTCCTCCTAGCATCGGTTCGCAACTCGTGGATCGCCCCATGGCGTCAGCTTGTGGCTCCAACTCCGGGTCGTGGTCCTCCTTCCTTGCACTGGCTCATGACAATGCTCCAGGCTCGTGAGTCTTCAGTTGGCTCGTGACATCTCGCTAGCATCGTGGTCCTCCTCTATCCGATCGTGACCATGGTGGCTCGTGAGGAAGTGGTTCATGGCTCGTGGTCGGGGTGTGTACCACGAGTGGGTTGGGTCCCATAGGTGCTCCATGAACGGAATTTGACCGATTTCCTTCAACTCTTCCAGCAAGCAATTTACGCCATACGATGGCGTTTTCGACCAATCTAACTTTGCCAAGCAATCACAAGCATTCCAAATAGTCATAGCAACATGTATAATCAAGCATAAACACCAAAACAACAAATTAACAAGTTTATATGGATCAAACATACCCAAAACCCATGTTTTTCCCTTAATCCCCTTAATCATGATTTAACCATACGATTAGCAAAACATGTCCAAATTAACCCAAATTTTTATCAGAGCCCTAAAATAATATTCTAGAATTTCTAAATATTTTTCCAAATTTTTCTGAGTTATAATTTAGCTAATTAACACTAATCACCCCTAATTAGCTGTAATTAGTGAAAAACAATGCAAATCACTCACCTTAGCCACAAATTACTTATAGATCTGAAAGTATCCCTAATATAGGTTGAATCTCTGTGTGTTCCAGCAGCTCTATCCCAAACTTGATGCTAATTTGCCTTGATTTGATGTAGATTAGGCTAATACTTGATTAAACGGTGATTAAAAGGTGATTTGGGAGTTGGAGGCCATTGTTAGGGTTTCTAAGAGGTAAATGGCAGCTAGAAAACAGAAATAGAGTGAAAACCTAACTCATTTCAGCCTCCCTATAACCCTAATCCCGAAATGGGTTATGGGCCCATTTGTTAATTACCCTAATCAGCCCACTTAAGCAGTTTTTCACCTTCTAAACCTTGTTTCAGCCATATCTCCCAAATGGTGAGTCCGTTTGACAAGTGTGACCACCCTACGGAAAGGTAAACCATCATTTTGATCTAATTGAAGTGGTCAAAACTCCTTACCAATCAAAAGTTATGGCTGAAACAAGATCGGCTAGGGGCAAAACGGTCATTTATAAATCGGCAAAAATCGTGAACATGGGGAATGACCCCAATAGTCGTTCCCCAAAGTTACATGACTATACGACCCCATATGAAAAAGAAATAAATATTCTACGATCCTTTGATACGTAGAATGCGGGTCGTTACAATATGTGTTCTTGTCCCTTGCTTTTTTAATATGCCATTTGTACACATTAATTCCTCCAGTATGTGTGTAACGACCCGCATTCTATGTATCGAAGGATCGTAGAATATTTATTTTCTTTTCATATGAAGTCGTATGGTCATGTAACTTTGGGAAACTACTATTGGGGTCATTTCCCATGTTCACGATTTTTTCCAAATTTTAAATGACCGTTTTACCCCTGGTGAATCTTGTTTCGTCTATAAATTTTGATTGGTAAGGAGTTTTGGCCTGAAACCACTTCCATTGGACTCGGATGATGGTTTACCTTTCCGTAGAGTGGTCACAATAATCAAACGGACTTACCGTTTGGAGATATGGCTGAAATAAGGTTTGAAGATGGAAAAACAACATAATTGGGCTTAACGGAATGGTTAGCAACTAAGCCCATAACCCATTTCGGGATTAGGGTTATGGGAGGGCTGAAAAGAGTTTGAGGATGATTCATTTTCAATTTTCTAGCCGCCACTTACATCCCTTGAACCCTAGTAATGGCCTCCATCCTCTAAATCTATCCCAAATCACTTCCCAATCACTAATTAAGCAAATCGACATCAAATTAAGGCGGATTTACATCAAAATCAAGATAAAGCTGCTGCTATACATAGGAATCCATGCCAAATCAGTGGAGTTTTCGGATCTGAAATTTATTTATGGCTAAGTTGAGTGATTAACATGTTTATTCACTAATTACGGCTAATTAGGGGTGATTAGTGATGATTAGCGAAATTATACATCATAAAAATCCAGAAAAATATATAAAAATTATGTAATATTATTTTATGTCACTGATATGAATTTGGGTTAATTTGGATTAAGTTTGCTAATCATATGTTTAAACATGATTAAGGGGGATTAAGGAGAAAATCATGGTTTTGGGTATGTTTGATCCATAATTACATGTTAAATCTTTATTTGGATGTTTTGGTTGATTCCATATGTTCTGTGACACCCCACATCCGTTAATGTCACTTATTAAGAGAATGCATTAAGTTTCGTGAAGGGTTATAGGTAAACAGAAACAGAAACATTACAAGTCAAATATAAAAGCAACAACAGAATTCAATTTTTTTATTTCAAACATAAATCATAACATCGTGATCAAAAATATAACCAGTTTGAAACTACATAAAAGCCATTTCAAAAATATTAAACTTTTTGTCTTGTTCCATCAGTGTACATAAAAAGCATAATTACCCAAAAGAAGACAAAGCCATAGTAGAGATAAGAACTTGAGCAATACTTCAAGAGCAGCTCCTAGCAAGATAAAGCAGAATCATGGTTAAGCCTGAGTGTTCCCGCCCTGAAAACCTAGGGGGAGGGGGGCGGAAGAAAGAAGAGGAAACAAAAAGGGTCAGACATAAAGTCTGGCGAGTCCAGTTACTTTTAGCAAGTAAATAAAAGTAGCATGATAGACATATAATGTGGATAAGAAAGGTGACATCACAAAAGGTAAGTCTGACAAGGTAAACATGATAAAGTGTATACGGCTCCCTAATGATTACTCTGCACTATTACAAGCATAATCAGAATGAGATGATCCCTTCCACTATAAGGTGGTAGACTTAGGCATACGTCCAAATGTACCCTAACTACTACCCTAACCGATCAACTCCCTAATCCGCGCAGATACTCTGTGCCGGCCCCACCGTAGGATGTATCACGTCCTAAAATGGCAACCCTTCGCTGATATGCACAACCCCATATCTACAGGTGTCACGGTCGTCATATCCCCCTTTGCCCGGCCCAAGCACGCACATGACCCGGTCGGTTTGCGCCGCCCACACCATCCTCCACGTTTGGATCTCTTACAATTAGTTCAGTAAGCGTGCCCCTTCTCCGACCTAGTTCGGAGTGCTTTGTTTGATACCTACTCCGGGTTACCGACCGAAATGGGTCCCACACAATATGATACAAGCTCTCCCTTTTGTCTTGTATCCCCCACTAGGTTTTCCACATGTTATATTTACCCTAAAAGGTGTCTTTAATTATATAACCCAAATTTTTCTATCGGTTATGCTTACTTATAGGTGTCTTTAATACATAACCCTAAATTGGTTAAGTTTTGTGGGTCTATATTTAAATATTACCCACCCATCTCAGATATACTTAACTTAACCCTCCCATTGTTTAACCAAGTTCACATAACCCCTATTCATGTTTATGTTCACCCAATCCTTATGGATTCAACTAGGTTAAGTATTTTAATTCTTTACCATGTCCATTTATGGTTTATAATGGGCTAGACCTCCCACATTAGGCCTACAGCTTGTGGATGCTGGATATGCCGGTCGGGTCCGGGCAGACTTCTTCCTCAAGTTGGGCCTAACCTCATGTCTTATCCCATCTCGTATTTGTGCATTTAGACCCCTCGCATTAGATTCAACATTTGCGGTTGCTGGATATGCCTGTCGGTTCCGGGCAGACTTCCACCACAATGCAATCTAACCTCCTGTTATAAGTACAGTTACAGTTTCTAATTACTGTAATCCTAGGCATTTTAATTATTAACCAATTAATATACTTATATCTTTATAGGTATTCATGCCCATTTACCCAATTATATTCATAATGGATTATATGTCCAAATTCATGTTCATAAACATTATTCAAGTTATGCTAATTTCAATATTTTCCCCCGTTCCCTAACAAACACATTCACATATATTTGACGGCATGCCAAGGCTAGAAAGTAGTCTGGCCATAAACAATGACAAGGGAAGGGTGATGGGAAGATGGCAATTGTGATTATTCTAACAAAAGTGACATAAACATGTAATTGGCATAGTGATAAGGTGGACATATAGAAATAGATCTAGTGAACATGTGATAATAAACTAGATCTAACATACTAAGGATGTCATAGTAGGCATGAATAGATTTAAATAAGGATTTATATGTCCAATTGATGACAGATCTAAGTTAACCACAACATGATAGGTACAAGATGGTCTAGATAGAGAATTAGATCTAAACAAGGATTTAACTGTCCAAATAATGACATATCCAAGTTAGCCACAAACATAGGTAAATGTTAAGACCCACAAATGTGACATGATAAATTAACCACATGTGAATTAAATCTATAAAAGTAGATCTAGCATGATAAAGGTTAAGATCCAAGAATATCAGAGATTCACAATTTATAACAGACCCAAATCGCAGTCATATCATGTTTTACTTTTGATCACTTAAATCTAAAAGTAACTAACTCACAGTATTTGGATTTTAGAAGATATAAGAGGAATGGTTGGTGTCGAATCTCAGATCTATACTTGAATCTCTAACTGATTAGCTGTAATGACCCACATTCTTCGTATCGGAGGATCGTTGAATATTTATTTTATTTTCATACGAAGTCGTATGGTCATGTAACTTTGGGGAACGACTTTTGGGGTCATTTCCCATGTTCACGATTTTTGCTGAATTTTAAACGACCATTTTGCCCTTGGAAAATCTTGTTTCGTCTATAACTTTTGATTGGTAAGGAGTTTTGACCTGAAACCATTTCCATTGGATTCAGATGATGGTTTACCTTTCCGTAGAGTGGTCACATTTGTCAAACGGACTTACCGTTTGGGAGACATGGCTGAAATAAGGTTTGGAAGGTGAAAAACAACATAATTGGGCTTAACCGGGTGATTAACAGCTAAGCCCATAACCCATTTCGGGATTAGGGTTATCGGAGGGCTGATAGGGTTTGGGACATCCGTTTTGTTCATTTTTCTAGCTGCCATTTACCTCCCTCTAACCTTAGTTATGGCCTCCACCTTCTAAATCTCACCCAAATTGCTTTCTAATCACTAATTAAGCAAAACTACATCAAATTAAGAGAAATTTGCATCAAATCAAAAATAGAGCTGCTTCAATACATTGGAATTCGTGCCATATCCGTCATAGTTTTAGATCTAAGTTCATTTGTGGCTAAGGTGAGTAATTTGCACTTTATTCACTAATTACGGCTAATTAGGGGTGATTAGTGATAATTAGCAAAATCATGCATCATAAAAATGTAGAAAAATATGTAGAAATTCTAGAATATTATTTTATATCACTGGTGAAAATTTGGGTTAATTTGGATTAAATTTGCTAATCCTATAGTTAAAACATGGTTAAGGGGATTAAGGGGAAAATCATGCTTTTTTGGGTATGTTTGATCTAAAATATTTCATGCGATTGATGTTTTAATGTTTTTGATTGATTCAATATGTTCCTACTGTTGTTTGGGATGTTTTATGATTTCATAAGAAAGTTAGAATGGTTGAAAACACCGTCGTTTGGCGAAAATAGCTTGTTGGTAAAGTTGCAGATTTTCAGAACCGGTTAGGAGGGAGACCCGATCCGAACCGGTAGGAAGGAGATCCGAACCGATCCGGATAGGAGAAAGTGACCCGAACCGATCCGGATAGGATAAAGAGAACTGAACCGATCCGAATAGGAGAAAGAGACCCGAACCGAACCGGATAGGAGGAGACCCGAACCGAACTGGATAGGAGGAGGAGACCCAAAGCGAACCGGATAGGAGGAGGAGACCCAAACCGGATAGGTGAAGGAGACCCGGACCGGACCGGATAGGAGGGAGAGACCCGAACCAAACCGGATAGAAGTAAGACCCGAACCGAACCGGATAGGAGGAGGAGGAGACCCGAACCGAACCGCATAGTAGGAGGAGACCCGAACTGAACCGGAGGAGACCAAAACCCGAGATGGAAAGGTAGTCCAAATGAGAAGTTAGAACTCAGGATCCATATGGAAACCAACAAGTTAACTTCATGAGTTGGGCTTTGCTGCGTTACATATGCAAAGGGGTTATCGATATCTATAGCTTTGGTTCACCACTGAGATATGGATTAGCGGCTATGGATCAGCGCAATGAGACCGTTAAGACTCCCAAGGGCAAGTGATCGTAGCATGGTTATGAGCCAGTGCAGTGGAGTCGTCAAGACTCCATGGGGCAAAGTGGGCATAGTAAGGGATTAGTGGCTATGAACCAGCGCAATGGGGTCATTATGACCCCAAGGGCAAAGTGGTTGTGGCAAAGGATTTGGTTATCAAAGTGGTGGATATCATATACTTTACGCATTGAGTGATAGATGTTAGGTTGATTGCTATGTTTGATGTTTGCTATCACCATGACCTGTACACCCTCATTTTACACTTTATGTTGGTGTTACCTTAGAGTACTGTACATCTTGTTGTGCTAACTCTTTGGCTGCAGGTCGCAGGTTCAAGTATGATTATTTATACATGTTATTTTTCTGTTTTGCTGCTATCGCTAATACCAGACTTTTGTCTGACCCAGAGTTTTATGTCTCTTCTTATTACTCTGGGTGCTCCTAAACGAGCAGACGAGAGACAGGTTAGGTGGTTATGCACGAGTAGCTGTCCGGAGACGAGCAGGAGGCTTCCGCATACTATTTGCATATACTTTCCCTATGTTGTTGCTGGTCACTACTTTGGGCAGTAGTAGTGTACCTTTTCTATTTTTCTTTAGAAACGGTATTTGAAGTTGTAATAATGGTTTGGATCATAAGCTGCATTCTGGATTCCGCTGCTATGATTGTTTAGTTCTCTGCTTATGCACCGTCTCGCCTGTTTTATGTCTAGTTATGTTGTTATTATATTTTATTCCATGCGCTGTGAGATATACTACAGGTTCTTTGGTGATTCATAGTTCTAAACACTTTTCTTTGACGATCGTCTCGTTCTAGTCGGGCATTGACATAGCACATTTCGGGGAAATGTCGACTGGTCCGGAGCGGGCCGTGACACTTGGTATCAGAGCCTAGGTTGCGTAGTTAACCTAGGGAAAGACACCAGGGAGATATAATATACGTATATGAGAGCACGTATTTGTGATATTTTGGCTTTAAAAGCTATATACACACACACACTATTAGTATATCTAAGGATGAAGTTGCACTATACTAGCACCACTATGGAGATGGTTAATCGTTTTCTCTTTACAGATTAAACGATGAGCCGATATACCAGGAGTACGGGTTCAGGGGCTAATAATAGGAATGCTCCTGATATGAGGACGATGTTTACTACCTTCATGAGAGAGATGCTTAGGGATGTTCAGGGAGCAGTTCCTAATGCCGCTAATGGTGGTGGTGATGTAGCGCAGGCGCCTAGAGCTGATTTCGCCAAGCTCTGCAAGGATTATACTAGTCTTGGTGGGAATCCGTTCCATGGAACGGAGTCGGCTACGGAGGTTCAAGATTGGCTGATAGTTGTGAGCGCATCTTCAAGGATTTGGGGTTCGATGATGCGATGAAGAGAAAGCTAGCATCGCGCCAACTTCAAGGACGGGCAATGAATTGGTGGAATGCTATCAAAGCGGCTACTCCGGAGGATCAAGTTACTTGGAATCAATTTAAGACCCGTTTCAGTGACAAGTTTATTCCAGCTGCTCAGAAATCAGAATTGTTAAGGAAATTCTTGGAACTTAAGCAGAATGGTAGGGCAGTCTCATAATATATTGCTGAGTTCGATACTTTAGGATTATCTCTTGTAGATACTGCTGAAAAGAAGAAGGAGAAGTTCATAACTAGCTTAGATGAGTACTTGGGGGGAGGACTGATAAATCATATAGATGAGACATTCGAATCTATTGTGGTAAAGGCATTGAGATCTAAGAGCTTTACCCTAAGTCAAAGGCTAAGGTTGCTATTACATCTGCAGGGGAGCCAAAGCTGCAGGCAAGCGGTGGAGGCAAGAATAATTCCTAGAATAAGAGGAAACAGAACCAAGCTGAGGATGGTCAGAAGAAGAATAAGAAAGATGTAGAGTGCTATAAAAAGGGCCACTATGCTAAAGATTGTCGAGCAAAGCCAACGGACAGGAAGTGCTTCAATTGCGGCCAAGTGGGACATCGCAAGGATAAATGTCCACAACTTCCTAAAGAGAAGCAGATTGTGAAAGCATATGCCATCAACACTGTTCCTTCTTTGTCGAATGCCCCAACTGTGGCGGAGAAGGGAAAAGGCGTCGTTATTCAAGGTATGCTTTCTATTTATGATGTTCTTGTTCGAGTACTGTTTGATACTGGGGCTTCCCATTCCTTCATATCTAGTGACCTGGTAGATAGGTTGGGATTGGAACCCGAGATAGTCGATAGACCTTTAGTTGTGACGAACCCAATCGGTGGTTCGACTTGCCTTTGCATGATTTGTCGTAATTTGGTCTTATCGAGTAATGGATGCATGTTTGCTTGTGATTGCTTTGTTTTGAGATTTACTGGGTTTGGCATTATTTTGGGAGTTGATTGGCTCCAAAGATATGGGGTGGTGGTAGACTGTGAGAGGTCTTCGGTGACCATTAGAGAGGACGATGGGCGGAGGGTGGTATTGGGTTGCCTACCTAGTGATGAGGTGATGGCTAGTTTTCTACATTCCCTCGACATCCCGCAGGATGACTTATCAGATGTGCCTATTGTTGGTGAGTATCCGGACATCTTCGAGGAAGTGACTGGACTTCCACCACACCGAGAGATCGAGTTTCGTATTGATTTAGTGAAAGATGCCAGACCTATAGTGATGCCACTTTGTCGTATAGCACTAAGGGAGCAGCGAGAGCTCGGGGTGCAAGTAAGCGATCTTTTGAAGAAGGAATTTATTAGAAGAAGTGTTTCCAAGTGGGGAGCCCCAGTTGTATTTGCTACTAAGGCAGATGTTTCCCTTCGTTTATGTGTTGACTACCGTGAGATGAACAAGGTGACTAGGAAGAATAAGTATCCTCTTCTACAGATAGACGATTTGTTTGATCAATTGGATGGAGCGAGAGTGTTCTCTCGGCTAGATCTCGCGACAAGTTTTCATCAGCTCTGGGTAGCAGCTGAAAGTATTCCTAAGACGGCATTTCGGACGTCGTCTGGATTTTATGAGTGGTTGGTCATGCCATTCGGATTGACCAATGCACCAACATATTTTGTGGATCTTATGAATAGGGTATTCAGGGATCAACTAAATAAAAAATTTCTTGTGTTTGTGGACGATATCTTAGTTTACACGAGGACAAAGGAAGAACACAAGGAACATTTGGGGACAGTGATGGAGGTGTTGAGGAAACAACGATTGAAAGCAAAATTTTCTAAGTGTCACTTCTGGAGGAGGGAAGTGAGATTCTTGGGCCATGTTGTTTCAGAGAATGGTATTGCCGTAGATCCTGCAAAGGTGGCTATGGTGCAAGATTGGTCTACGCCCAAGAATGCAACGGACGTGAGGAGTTTCTTGGGGTTGGCTGGATATTACCGTAAGTTTAACCAAAATTTCTCCAAGATAGCGGCACCGTTAACTCAATTGACCAAGAAGAACCAAGCTTTTGCTTGGGACGGAAGGCGCGAGGATGCATTCAAGAGACTAAAGGAAAAGTTGACGTGTGCACCAGTGTTAGTTATTCCTAAAGGGAATGAAGAGATGACGGTATACATGGATGCATGTGGTACCGGACTAGGTGCTGTATTGATGCAAGGAGGTAGGGTTGTAGCTTAAGCTAGTTGACAGCTGAAACCGCATGAGAAAAGATATTCTACCCATGATTTGGAATTGGCAGCGATCATGTTCGCGTTGAAGATGTGGAGACATTATCTCTTGGGAGAAAGGTTCGAGTTGTTTACCGATCATAAATCGTTAAAGTATCTTTTCTCTCAGAAGGATCTAAATCCCCGTCAGCAGAGATGGTTAGAGTTCTTGGCTTCATATGATTTCAATATCGCATATACACCCGGGAAGGGTAGGGCGGTAGCTGATGCATTGAGTAAGAGACATGCCAGTTTGGGGGCTATGTTTCTGGAATGGATTCAACTAGAGTATATCTCAGAATATGATTTCAGACCTAAGTGCAAATTAGACCCAGCTATGTCAAGTTTGACGATCATGCCGAGTTTGATTGAACAGATTGGTTCCTATCAGAGGGACGATCCTAACCTATTGGAAATCATCTCCAAGGTAGAGATGGGTATCGATGACGAGAGAATGAACAAGTATGGTCTTGATCGAGAAGGATGGCTTCGGAAGAATGGGAGACTAGTTGTACCCAATGTTAATGGATTGAGAGATGAAGTGCTTAGAGAATGTCATCACTCGAAACTAACTATACATCTGGTGATAACAAGATGTATCGAGACATGAAGCAGACCTACTACTGGGAAGGGGTGAAGAGAGACGTTGAGAAGTTTATATCCAAGTGCATGAATTTCTAGTTAGTTAAAGCCAAGCAAAAGAAGCCTAGTGGTTTGTTACAACCGCTGGAAATTCCCAAATGGAAATGGGAACATGTCTTAATGGATTTCATTGATGGTTTACCAAGGACTAGATCAGGTCATGATAGCATTTGGGTGATTGTGGACCGATTGACCAAAAGTGCAAGGTTTATACCAGTCAAGTCAAATGAAACGATAACAAAATTAGCGGAACTATATATGAAGTGGGTAGTGAGATTTCATGGATTACCTAAAGGTATCATGAGCGACCGAGATCCATTATTTACTAGTGGGTTTTGGAAGAGCTTACAAGAGGCTTTAGGGTCAGAATTACGTCTCAGTACTGCGTATCATCTTCAAACCGATGGTCAAACAGAGAGGGTGAATTGTGTATTAGAGGATCTCTAAAGGGTTTTTAATTTGACTTTGGAGGATCATGGGAAGACCATTTGCATCTGGTTGAATTCGCGTATAATAATAGTTATCAGTTCAGTATTGGTATGGCTCCATTTGAAGCTTTGTACAGAAGACCGTGTAACTCACTATCATGTTGGTTGGAAACCGGTGAGAAGTATGTGCTTGGGCTGGATGTAATAAGAGAAACTTCAGATAAGATCAAGGTTATTCAATAGAGAATGAAGGCCGCCCAAGATAAGCAGAAAAGTTATGCTGATAAAAGACGAAGAGATTTGAAATTCTCCATTGGCGAATTAGTATCCGTCAAGATCTCTCCATTAAAGAGTGTGATTCGTTTTGGAAAGAGAAGTAAGTTAGCACTATGGTTTGTTGGTCCATTCCTAGTTTGCGAACAAGTTGGGAATTTGGCATATAAAGTTGGATTACCAGACAAGATGGCAGGAGTTCACAACTTATTTCATGTTTCTCATTTTGTGCACGATTTTGATATGATTATTTCACTAGATCGGTTGGATGATATCGAAGTAGAATCCGAGGTGGTTGAAAACCGCAGACCGATTCGTATTGTCGGGTATGATACGAAGCAACTTCGGAGGAAGACGGTGAAACTAGTCAAGGTCCTGTGGGGTGATAATGAAAGCGACTGTACTTGGGAAACAAAGGAGAACATAAAGAAGACGAATCCAGAATTCTTTGCCTTGTAAGATTTTAATTGCGATATAGTTATTCCCTTTGTTAGTAAACTACATACTACGATAGGCTTGTTGTATTGTTATGTATGTTTGATTGTTTGTAAATGGTTGATAGGTATGCGGACCACCATTGTATGTTTTGGTTAAGGAATTTCAGGGGCGAAATTTCTTAATGGGGGGAGAGTGTAACGACCCGCATTCTACGTATCGGAGGATCGTAGAATATTTATTTTATTTTCATACTAAGTCGTATGGTCGTGTAACTTTCGGGAACGATGATTCGGGTCATTTCCCATGTTCATGATTTTTGCCGAATTTTAAATGACCGTTTTGTCCATGGAAAATCTTGTTTTGCCTATAACTTTTGATTGGTAAGGAATTTTGATTAGAAACCACTTCCATTGGATTTGGATGATGGTTTACCTTTCCGTAGAGTGGTCACATTTGTCAAACGGACTTACCGTTTGGGAGATATTGCTGAAATAAGGTTTGGAAGGTGAAAAACAGCATAATTGGGATTAACCGGGTGATTAACAGCTAAGCCCATAACCCATTTCGGGATTAGGGTTATGGGAGGGCTGATAGAGTTTGGGAAATCAGTTTTATTCATTTTTCTAGCCGCAATTTACCTCCCTCTAACCCTAGTAATGACCTCCACCTTCTAAATCTTACCCTAATTGCTTTCTAATGACTAATTAAGCAAAACTACATCAAATCAAGAGAAATTAGCATCAAATCAGAGATAGAGCTGCTTCTATACATTGGAATTCATTCCATATCATTCATAGTTTCAGATCTAAGATTCATTTGTGGCTAGGGTGAGTGATTTGCACTTTTATTCACTACTTACGACTAATTAGGGGTGATCAGTGATAATTAGTGAAATTATGCATCATAAAAATCTAGAAAAATATGTAAAAGTTCTAAAATATCATTTTATGTCACGGCTGAAATTTTGGGTTCATTTGGATTAAGTTTGCTAATCCTATAGTTAAAAATTAGTTAAGGGGATTAAGGGGAAAATCATGCTTTTTGGGTATGTTTGATCTAAAATATTTCATGTGATTGATGTTTTAATGTTTTTGATTGATTCGATATGTTGCTACTGTTGTTTGGGATGTTTTATGATTTCATAAGAAGGTTAGAATGATTGAAAACGCCGTCTTTTGGCGAAAATAGCTTACTGGAAAAGTTGCAGATTTTCAGAACCGGTTGGGAGGGAGACCCGATCCGAACCGGTTAGGAGGGACACCCGAACCGATCCGGATAGGAGAAAGAGAGCCGAACCGATCCAGATAGGTGAAAGAGACCCAAACCGAACCGGATCAGAGGAGGAGACCCGAACTGAACCGGATAGGAGGAGGAGACCCGAACCGAACCGGATAGGAGGAGGAGACCCGAACCGAACCAGATAGGATGGAGAGACCCGAACCGAACCGGATAGGAGTAAGACCCGAACCGGATAAGAGGAGGAGACCCGAACCAAACCGGATAATAGGAGGAGACCCGAACCAAACCAGAGGAGACCAAAACCCGAGATGCGAAGGTAGTCCAAATGGGAAGTTAGAACTCAGGATCCAGATGGAAACCAACGAGTTAACTTCATGAGTTGGGCTTTGCTACGGGACGTGAGCAAAGGGGTTATCGATATCTATAGCTTTGGTTCACCACTGAGAGATGGATTAGCAGCTATGGATCAACGCAATGGAACCATGAAGACTCCAAAGGGCAAGTGATCGTAGCATGGCTGTGAGCCAGTGCAATGGTGTCGTCAAGACCCCATGGGGTAAAGTGGACATAGTAAGGGATAAGTGGCTATGGACCAGCGCAGTGGGGTCATTATGACCCCAAGGGAAAAGTGGTCGTGGCAAAGGATTTGTTGATCAAAGTGGTGGATATCATATACTTTATGCACTGAGTGAGAGACGTGAGGTTGATTGCTATGTTTGATGTTTTCTATCACCATGACATGCACACCCCATTTTACACTTTATGTTAGTGTTACCTTAGAGTATTGTACATCTTGTTGTGCTAACTCTTTGGTTGCAGGTCGCAGGTTCAGGTATGACTAATTATACCTGTTATTGCTTTATTTTGCTGCTATCGCTCATAACAGAATTTTGTCTGACCCAGAGTTTTATGTCTCTTCTTGTTACTCTAGGTGCTCCTAAACGAGCAGACTAGAGACAAGTTAGATGGTTATGCACGAGTAACTGTCTGGAGATGAGCAGGTGGCTTCCATGTACTATTTACATATAGTTTCCCTGTATTGTTGTTGGTCACTACTTTGGGCATTAGTAGTGTACCTTTTCTATTTTTCTTTAGAGGCAGTATTTGAAGTTGTAATAATGGTTTGGATCATAAGCTATATTTTGGATTCCTCTGCTATGATGATTTAGTTCTCAGCTTATGCACTGTCTCGCCTGTTTTACGTCAAGTTATGTTGTTACTATATTTTATTCCATGCGTTGTGAGATATACTACAGGTTCTTTGGTGATTCATAGTTCTAAACCCTTTTCTTTGAAGACTGTCTCATGCTAGTCGGGCATTGGCACAACACATTTCGGGGAAATGTCGGCTGATCCGGGGCGGGCCATCACATTAGCTCTATTTGATTGTTGTTGAAGAAAAGGATTTAGTTCAAGCACCGGCAGCATTTGGCTTCCATTGATTTTCAGTGAAGAAAACAAGAGAAATGGACCTTTATTTATAGCTTCCAGCCCTCTAGAAATCGACTGCCACCTCAACCTTAGGGAGGTCGACCCCCCTTATGGGGTCAACACCCCTACTATGGGTTCGACACCCCTGGGGCAGGAATTTTAACGCCTACGGGATTTTCGAAATTTAAACTAATATTTTGAATTCCTGGTCCCTATATATATAATCATCTTGTGCATATACAAACTTCAGACCTTCATAACATCTTTATATGGTGTCCGTTTTACGCAAACCAGTGTCTATCTTGACCAGAATTTCGAGACGGACGCAATGGCATAGTCCATTTCCCTTAATTCTGAATATTAAATTTATTATTTAATTTATCCTCTTTAATGTTGTTAAAATTTCGCGGTGTTACATTCCCCCTACTTAAAGGATTTCATCCCCGAAATCTCAAGTCAAGAAGAATGTATATCCTACCATCCATCATCCATCTACTCATCCAACAATCACAGGCATCCATTGTCCTTAAAGACTTCTAATGCTTATATGAATATATGCAAAGGTGTGTGTATATGTACCAATGCTAATGCAATGATTAGGCGACCTACTGATTCAGTCGACCTCCTCAATGCAATGTATGTTAGTGCCATGAATCCAATATGTATGCAAATAATCCTATTGTAACATGTAAGTTCTATATGTGTGCACACTCATTCATCCAGATGCAACATCCATTTGTTAATACATCCATTTTCACCCACTACAAGAAAAGAAAAATGCACACACATCCATATGCAGTATGAGAGTGATTGAGCAGATCTAGTGCCTAATGTGTGTGTGTGTATGCATCCACAGGCAACCACTAGCAAACATTTGCATCCATCAAACATAACATGTCTCAAACACATGTTTACATCCATAGGATTCCTATCTAAAGGTCGAAAATACTATTGATAGGACATAATCAAATGATAGAAACAAGCATAGATAAAACTTTGGAAAAGGAGTTAAGGACATACCTCGAAAAAGAAAGGGTACAAAGCACGAATCTTGTCTTCGGTCTCCCAAGTCGCATACTCTAGGTTATCTCCCTATTGAACCTTTATCAGTTTGATTTCTTTAATGCGTAGCTTCATAACTTCTGATCCAAGAACACGGGTAGGGACTTGTCTGACTGTTGCCTCCTGCTCCACTTCTACTTACTATAATATATTTGGCTCAACAACTTCCGTGGTGTCATTCAAGCACTTCAGCAGATGGGAAACGTGGAAAACATCATGAACGCTGGATAGATTTTCTGGGAGCTTTACTCTATAGGCCATTTGGCTGATCCTTTCGGTTATGGGAAATGGTCCCACAAATCTAGGTGCCAGCTTCCCTACTGATCCGAAGCGAACCACATTCCTTAGAGGTGATACTTCAATAAAAAATAAGTCTCTTACTTCAAATTCGATGTCAGTCCTTCTCTTGTACGCATAGGATTTCTGCCTATCTTGAGCTATCTTCATTCGTCGTCGAATAAGATCAATTTTCTCAGACGTTTCTCTAACCATATCTGATCCAAGTAATAATCCTTCTGTAGATTCCCACCAATAAGTTGGTGACCTATAGGGTCGTTCGTACAATGCTTCGAAGGGTGCCATACCAATGCTAGCTTGATAACTGTTGTTATAGGCAAACTCTACTAAAGGAAGATGCTCTTCCCAAGTCCCTCCGAAGTCTAGGATACACTGCCTTAAAAGATCCTCAAGAATTCTGTTCACCCTTTCCGTCTGCCCATCGGTCTGTGGGTGATAAGCAGTGCTCAAACACAACTGTGTGCCTAACGCTTCTTGTAAGCTCCTTCAAAATTCACTGGTGAAGATAGGGTCATGACCGCTTACGATGCTGGAAGGTACTCCCTGAAGACGGACTATCTCACGAACAAAATTTGTTGCCAACCATGATGTCGTCCTCTTACTCTTAACTAGAATGAAATGAGCGCTCTTAGCGAGTCTGCCCACCACAACCCAGATACTGGTGTTGCCTTTCTTCGATTTAGGCAAACCTCTATGAAATCCATGGAGACGCTCTCCCACTTCCACTGTGGAACCTCCAAAGGATGATGTAGACCACCGGGTTTCTTTTGCTCAGCTTTGACTTGCTGACAAACCAAACATTGAGAAACAAACTCTGCCATATCTTTCTTCATCCCAGCCCAAAAGAAAACCCTCTTTATGCCTCTGTACATCTTATCACCACATGGATGAATAGTCATTTTAGAATGGTGGGCTTCTTCTAGGACTATCTTTATCAAGCTTCCAGTTTGAGTAACACAAAGCCTTCCATCTCTTCGCGACCACCCTTTTTCATCTATGGAATATCTACTGAGGTGACTAGAACTCCACCCTTTTCTGAGCTTATCCATGATGTCTAAAATCTATGGGTCACCTTGCTGCGAAGCTCCTATCTGATCGATAAGAGTTGGTCGTATTTCTAGTGGTGCAAATAAATCATGCAAAATCTCGATAGAGAGTCTAAAGTAAAAAGTTAATATGAACTCCTAGCTCTTCCTTTCCACAAACAGAGGACTTAAGGCCATCCTCTGCCTACTTAGTGCGTCGGCCACCACATTAACTTTGCCAGAGGTATAAGCAATTTCAAAATCATAAGAAGCTAGGAACTCCATCCACCTTTGTTGTCTTAAATTAAGATCCTTTTGCGAGAATAGGTACTTGAGAGATTTATGATCGGTGTATAATTCAAACTTCTCTCCAAGTAAATAATGACGCCACGTCTTAAGTGCGAATACTATGGCAGCTAGCTCTAAATCATGAGTAGGGTAGTTCTTCTCATGAACTCTCAACTGTCTACCCCCATAACACACTACGTTTCCTTCTTGCATCAGAACCGCACCAAGCCCTGTACCACAAGCATTAGTGTAAACCGTAAATACTTTGCTCCCATCAGGCAAGGTCAAGACTGGGGCTGTTGTCAGAACCTACTTCAAACGTTGGAAAGCAACATCACAATCCATATCCCATGAAAATGCCAAGTTCTTCTTTGTCAGCCTGGTGAGAGGGGCTGATATCTTTGCGAAGTCCTTAACGAACTTCCTATAATAGCCTTCCAATCCAAGAAAGCTTCTCACCTCTGTTGCATTTTTCGGAATCCGCCAATCTTTCACTACAACTACCTTTGTGGGATCTACAGCTATCCCTTCTTTGGAGATTACATGCCCTAAGAATCTCACTTCTTTTCTCCAAAAATGGCATTTGGTGAACTTTGCCTTAAGTTGATGCGCATAGAGAGTTTTCAAAACTTCCCTCAAATGTTGGGCATGCTCTTCCTTATTATTGGAGAAGATCAAGATATCATCAACAAAGACCACGACAAATTTGTTTAGAAACTCCAAATCACCCTACTCATCATATCAACAAAATAGACGGGTGCATTTGTCAACCCAAAAGACATAACTAGCCATTCAAAGAAACCATCCGGAGTTCTAAAAGTAGTCTTATCTATACTGTCCTCAGCCACCCTCAACTGATGGAACCCCATGGCCAAGTCTAACTGAGAGAATACAGAGGCACCAACAAGCTGGTCAAACAAGTCGCCTATCCTCGGAAGTGGGTGTCTATTCTTCTTTGTGAGTTTGTTCAACTCTCTATAGTCCACACACAAACGAAGCGAACCATCTGCCTTCGTTGCCAATATAATTGGAGGACCCCATTCAGATATGCTTCGTCTGATAAATCCTTTCTCAAGTAGCTCCCCTACTTGCTTACTCAGCTCCCTCCTTTCCTTCAAAGCCATATAGCGCACTGGTAATGCAATTGGTTTTTCATTGTCCACCAAATATATACGAAAATCGATCTCGCGCCTCAGAGGTAAACCTCGTACCTCATCAAAAGCATCATAATAATCTCGGACTAGTGGAACAGATTGCAGATCATTGATAGATGCATCAAGAGACTCTAGGAAACTAAGCATAACTGACCCTTGCGGGTAACAAGAAATCTCGAAGGTCCTCCCATGGCAAGTCAAAAGTCTAACAACCCTCATCTCACAGTCTAGAATGGCACCATACGTTGTTAACCAATCTATCCCTAGAATCAACCCATAGCCCATAAACCCGAGCACATACGCGTCACACTCAAACTCGAAGCCTAAGATAGATGTCCTCAAACCCCGAAAAATCATAGATAAATGAACCGAACCACCAATAGGGTTTGAGACAACTAAGGGGCCCACTACCATACTAGTAATTAAGTGCAGAGATTCAACCACATAACTAGATATAAATGAATGTGAAGCGCCAGAATCAAAAAGTGTTCTAATAGGATGATTTGAAAGAGAAATTAAACCTTCCACATAAATTTTTCTACCTCTGTCAGGAGCACTGGTCGGGAGATCATGCACCTTCCCTCCAGAAGTTCCTGCCCTTTGACCTTGTCCCTGTTTCTTCGGGAACTCCCTAGAAAAGTGGCTGACCTCTCCGTAATTGAAGCAATAATTCTTCCTTCTTTTGCAATCCTTCACCATGTGACCCTCAAGTCCACAACTGTAACCCTTTCTCTTATCCTTAGCCTTGTCATTCTTTCCACCCGTCTTTTGTTCTTGTTGTTGCTTTCCTTTCTTGGGCCATATCTTCTTGCTTTGTGTAGTTTCTTCAGCTTTAACTTCCATCTTTTCTCCCTTGTCCTCCTCATGCATTAAGTCCATATCAACAAGCCTTTCAAAGGTAGCTCCCATAGGAATATGGGACATGGCTAACCCATGAAGGGGTTCGTTTAGCCCTTTAACAAACAACAAAGCCTTCTTATATGGAGTATCCACCAGTTCCAGTCCAAATCTTGCTAGCTGGTTGAACTTGTTCACATACTCTTTAATAGTCAAGTTTCCTTGTTTGAGTGCTAAGAACCTCTCCATTTTCATGCTTTTCTCAGCTTGGGAGAGAAACTTCATTTCAAACCTCTGTCTACAATCATCCCAAGTTTCCATAGATTGGCCTGTTTGGGTTACTTCCTACTAAAACGAAGCTTCATCTTTCAATAGCCAGGCAGCCAACTGAATCTTCCTTCGACCTTCCATTTCAAAGATTATAAACAAATCCTGGTCTCCTTGAGCCAATTCCTTGCCTCTACGAATGTCTCGGTTCCATGGAATGGCTTTCCTCCCATAGCACGGAAATCTTTGCAGATCTTGGAAAAGTTGTCTGCACGCGGAGGAAGAGGAGGAACAACGAGTGCAGTTGGGGGAGGAACGTTTCCTTAGCCTTCGGTAGGCGCCGTGGCCTCCAGATACCTACAGAACCAGCTTGGTACTGTAACGCCCTCTGGAATATTAGGTTCCCCAGACATGCTGAAAAAGAAAAGGAAAAAATTCAGATAGGGGATCAAAAGATATTACTTATGTCTTTTTGGGGAATGTTTTTCAAAACCGACTTTTCTTTTTGAAAATGCTTTCTTTTAAAACCTTTTCGAAAATAATTTTCAATTTTTTTTATTTAATTTGGTAATCTTCAACTCTGATGCCAAGTGTGACACCCCACGTCTGTTAATGTCACTCATTAAGAGAATGCAATAAGTTTCGTGAAGTGTTATTGGTAAACAGAAACAGAAACAAAAACATTACAAGACAGATATAAAAGCAACAGCGAAATTCAAATTTTTTTTATTTCAAACATAAATCATAACATCGTGGTCCAAAATATCACCAGTATGAAACTACATAAAAGCCATTACAAAAATATAAAACTTTCATTCTTATTCCATCAGAGTACATAAAAAGCATAATTCCCCGAAAGAAGACAAAGCCATAGTAGAGATAAGAACTTGAGCAATACTTTAAGAGCAGCTACTAGCAAGATAAAGCAGAATCACGGTCAAGCCTGAGTGTTCTCGCCCTGAGAACCTTGGGGGGGGGGAAGAAAGAAGAAGAAACAAAAAGGGTCAGACAAAAAGGGAAAACACTCTGTGCCGACACCACGGTAGGATGTATCATGTCCTAAAGTGGCAACCCCTCGCTGATATGAATAGCCCCATATCTATAGGTGTCACGGTCGTCTTATCCCCCTCTGCCCGACACAAGCACACACATGACAAGGTCAGTTTGCGCCGCCCACACCGTCCTACACGTTTGGATCTCTTACAATCAGTTCAGTAAGCGTGCCCCTTCTCCGACCTAGTTCGGAGTACTTTGTTTGTTACCTACTCCGGGTTACTGACTTAAATGGGTCCCATACAATATGATACAAACTCTCCCCTTTTTCTTGTATCCCCCACTAGGTTTTCCACAGGTTATATTTACCCTAAAAGGTGTCTTTAATTATATAACCCCAATCTTTCTACCGGTTATGCTTACCTATAGGTGTCTTTAAAATATAACCCCGAATTGGTTAAGTTTTGTGGGCCTATATTTTAATATTACCCACCCATCTCAGGTATACTTAACTTAACCCTCCTATTGTTCAACCATGTTTTCTTAACCCCTATTCATGTTTATGTTTACCCAATCCTTATGGGTTCAACTAAGTTAAGTATTCCAATTCTTTATCGTATCCATTTATGGTTTATAATGGGCTAGACCTCCCACATTAGGCCTACAGCTTGTGAATGCTGGATATGCCGGTAGGGTCCGGGTAGACTTCTTCCACAAGTTGGGCATAACCTCATGTCTTAGCCAGTCTTGTATTTGTGCACTTAGACCCCTCACATTAGATTCAACATTTGCGGTTGCTGGATATGCCGGTCGGTTCCTGCTAGACTTCCAGTATAAATGCAATCTAACCTCGTGTCATAAGTACAGATACGGTTTCTAATTACTGTAATCCTAGGCATTTTAATTATTAACCAATTAATTATACCTATGTCTTTATAGGTGTTCATGCCCATTTACCCAATTATATTCATAATAAATCATATGTCCAAATTCATGTTCATAAGCATTATTCAAGTTATGCCAATTTCAATATTTTCCCCCGTTCCCTAACTAACGCATTCGCATATATTTGACGGCATGCCTAGGTTAGAAAATAGCCTGACCTCAAAAATGACAAGGGAAGGGTGATGGGAAGATGACAATAGTGATTATTCTAACAAAAGTGACATAAACATGTAATTGGCATAGTGATAAGATGGACGTATTGAAATAGATCTAGTGAACATGTGATAATAAATCTAGATCTAACATACTAAGGATGTCATAGTAGGCATGAATAGATTTAAATAAGGATTCATATGTCCAACTGATGACAGATCCAAGTTAATCACAACATAATAGGTATCAGATGGTCTAGATAGAGAATTAGATCTAAACAAGGATTTAACTGTCCAAATAATGACAAATACAAATTAGCCACAAACATAGGTAAAGGTTAAGATCCACAAATATGACACGACAAATTAGCCACAAGTGAATTAGATCTATAAAAGTAGATCTAGCATGATAAAGGTTAAGATCCAAGAATGTTAGAGATTCACAATTTATAACAGATCCAAATCTTAGTCATATCACGTTTTACTTTTGATCATTTAAATCTAAAAGTAACTAACTCACAGTGTTTAGATTTTAGAAGATAGAAAAGGAATGGTTGGTGTTGAATCTCAGATCTATACTTGAATCTCTAACTGATTAGCTCTATTTGATTGTTGGTGAAGAAAAGGATTTAGTTTAGGCACTGGCAGCATTTGGCTTCCATTGATTTTCAGTGAAGAAAACAACAGAAATGGACCTTTATTTATAGCTGCTAGCCCTCCAGAAATCGACTGCCACCTCAGCCCTGAGGGGGGGAGGGAGGGTCGACTCCGGGGTCTACCCCCTTATGGGGTCGACATCCCTGGGGCCGGAATTTAACCGCCTACGGGATTTCCAAATTTTGAACTGAAATTTTGAATTCCTGGTCCCTATATATGTAATTATCTCGCGCATATACAAACTTCAAACCTTTATAACTTCTTCATACAGTGTCCGTTTTACGCAAACCAAATGTCTATCTTGATCAGAATTTCAAGACGGACACAATGGCACAGTCTGTTTCCCTTAATTCTGATTATTAATTTTATTATTATTTAATTTATCCTCTTTAATGTTGTTAAAATTTCGGGTGTTACATTCCCCCTGCTTAAAGGATTTCATCCACGAAATCTCCAAGTCAAGAAGAATGTATATCCTACCATCCATCACCCATCTACTTATCCAACAATCACATGCATCCATTGTCCTTAATGACTTCTAATGCTTATATAAACATATGAAAAGGTGTGTGTGTATGTCCCAATACTAATGCAAAGTTTAGGCGGTCTACTGATTCAGTCGACCTCCTCAATGCAATGTATGTTAGTGGCATGAATCCAATATATATGCAAATAATCCTATTATAACATGTAAGTTCTATATGTGTGCACACTCATTCGTCCAGATGCAACATCCATATGTTAATACATCCATTTTCACCCACTACAAGAAAAGAAAAATGCACACACATCCATATGCAGTATGAGAGTAATTGAGTCGATCTAGTGCCTAATGTGTGTGTATATGCATCCACAGGCAACCACTAGCAAACACATGAATCCACTTGCATCCATCAAACCTAACATGTCTTAAACACATGTTTACATCCATAGGATTCCTATCTGAAGGTCGAGAATACTATTGATAGGACATACTAAAATTATAGAAACAAGCATAGATAAAACTTTGGAAAAGGAGTTAAGGACATACCCTCGAAAATGAAAGAGTACAAAGCATGAATCTTGTCTTCGGTCTCCCAAGTCGCATCCTCTGGGTTATCTGGGTACCAACTTCCCTACAGATCTGAAGCGAACCACATTACTCAGAGGTGACACTTTAATAAAAACTAAGTCTCCTACTTCAAATTCGATGCCAGTCCTCCTGTTGTCCGCATAAGATTTATGCCTACCTTCAGTTGTCATGATTCCAAAGGGCAAAGCGATTGTAGCAAGGGGTCGTTGACTATGGACCAGTGCAGTGGGGCCGTCATGACCCCAAAGTGGCAAAGTGGTCGTAGTAATAGCAAAGGATTTGGTGATCAAAAGTGGTGGATGCCATATGCTTTACGCGCTAAGTGAGAGATGTGAGGATGATTGCTATGTTTGATGTTTGCTATCACCATGACATGCACACTCCCATTTTAAACTTTATGTTAGTGTTATCTTAGAGTACTGTACATCTTGTTTTGCTAACTCTTTGGTTGCAGGTCCAAGTTTAGGTATGATTATTTATACCAGTTATTGTTTTGTTTTGCTGCTATCGCTCATACCAGACCTTTGTCTGACCCAAAGTTTTATGTCTCTTCTTATTACTCTTGGTGCTCCTAAATGAGCAGACTAGAGACATGTTTGAAAAATACGTTTACGTGCTAGTAGTACACACGGATCATGTAATATAGTGTATAATAGAGGAGTATGAAATAATAACGAATCACAGATATAAAAACGGAAAACGCAGTAAAATAGAAAAATCATACCAGGGATTTTTATACTGGTTCGGAGTACCATCCTACGTCCAGTCCCAGACTTCTATCTGGATTTTCACTAACAATCACCTCACTTCACCCGGAGGTACAGGTATACAACACCCGAGCAGACGAACGAGATTTCATGCCTCTAATAACACCGAGGACTTCAACAGTTGCCTCTTACAACACCGAGGACTTCAACAAAGATGAATGTAATTGTAGTTGACGATATGTGTTCTCAATAACACGATTTTGTCACTTGTAGTACAAACTTCCTATAATCTTATCCTCAAATAGAATATTTGTGTAAATGAAGATTTGGAAGTAGATATCGTATTGAATCAAAAGAATGTTAAATACATTCTAGGATTCAAAATGATATAGGATAGAATATGAGCAATTTGAGCGCTTTTAGATTTCAAGAATGAGATCAATAGAATAGAAATTAGATTGATAGAATTGGTGAAATGGAATAATGAAATCATGATGTTTATATAAGGAATAAACAGTTGTAACCATTTTTGAAAAGTTACAAACAATGGTCATGATCGTTTGTGAAGAGAAAGAGAAGCAACTCTTGAAGAAATGGAAGTGTGTATATGAAAGGTTGCTTCTGTTTAAAAACGGTCAACAGGTTAAAAAGAATCGGTAGACAGGAATTTGAATATATATATACGTTATGTATACTTAAGCACATTATCTGTGCATTTTGGGTAGAAACTGTCGACCGCCTGGATTCAACCGGTCGACCAGTTTGGCCCAGATTGAACAGTTAATGTGCACACATAAATACTTATATATATATTCAAAGATTAAGGGTGTGATATTATTTGAGGATAGGTTTTAACATAAATAATACTACTAACATACTAAATAATCAACCTCTAATGTATGTAGCTCTTTGTGTCTCTTTAAACCAATGAATAACTTCTTTTTGTCGATCACGGCTTATCTCTTCGTCAGAAATCAAAACTTTATGAAATTCTTGACTCAACATTCTCCCCCTTTTTGATTGATGACAACATACTTCTGAATCTCCCCCTGTATTTGATCTCCCCCTGTGTATGTGCCTTGTAAATCTATATTTTTCTGCATATATATATTGTTAGCACAATTTTCTCCCCCTTTGTCATCAACAAAAAGGAGTTGATGAATAAATGAGAACATAAATGATATGAACTAGATTATATGCAACATAAACCATTACCATAGAACAAGAGTCATCAAGAGTCACAACATAAGATCATACACACAAGTCTAGTACGAATTAAACTACGACACTATTTAGATACAAGTGCTGAATCTTGTCTTAAAGCAAAATGAAGGCGTAAATACGTAGAAAGAGTTAAAGAGATAAACTTAGAAATCTTATTCCAACTCCGTCTCATCTCCCTCTTCTTCTTCTTCAACAAGCTGACTTTTCCCGTGTCCACACCCATGACTAGTTCCCGAGCTTGCACCCTCTTCTGAAGATGTCCAATTAAAAGAAGGAGGAGCTAGACGTGTGACGTGGTCTTGAGCTTGCATAGATGAGAGTAATGCACCGCATGATATTGCGTCCCACAAAGATCCGAAGAAAGACTTAAGTTTGTTAAAGCGTTTATCCATTTTTGTATCCATACGCTTAAGTCGTGCTTCAAGGAGGAATTGATTGCGAGCAATAGTTTCAAGCGAGTCCTTTGTAGTGGAGGAAGATCGTAGCAGTTTAACTTCCTCAGGTTTTGGGCGAGATGATTGTGAAGAAGCTCCTTGATGTCATTTTTCTTTCCATTATTCAAAGGGCATAATATTGAAGTATGGAGCGGGAAGCTTCATCCGTGAAATCGAGGCTTTGTTAATGCATTTGGGTTTTGAAACAGTCGAATCAGGAGGTTTGATGCCACAATCAAGTAGTAGACGCATGATATATTCATTATAAAATAAAAGCGGCCTAGAACTCTCATTAACTTGCAATATTTCATCAAAAATCATACCAATCCATTTGATATGAATATCTCCGTAGATTGCATATAATGCTTTGAAATTTTCTTTGTAGACGGCATCAAAATTTCCTATCCTTGGAAAAAGGGAGTGCATAAGGGTGTGATGAATAACTCTAGCAATAGGTCGTAATCCAACAGATTTTGTACTATCCTTATCATCTTCAATAAACTGATGACTTACATGATCACGTACATGGATATTACAAAAGTTACTAGAGAATTTTTGACCTAAAAAGGAAGAACCAAGGACATTTGCCATTCTTTCACGTGAGATAAAGATTTGTTTGCCACAAACTACAGACCAAAAGCATTGAGAGGGATTGTTGGGCTTGTATTTCTCTAAATTTAGGTTAGCATAGAATAACTTTATCATAACATGGTTAATTGCCACATTATTTTAATCAAAGTCAAGTAGGTTTTCAATATCAGCATTCTTTGCTAAGCCAAGAACATGATAATTAGAGAAATCAGCGAATTTAATGTACAAACCCGGATGGATTGTAAAATCTTTCATCTCATTCCACCTTTTAATTGCAATGGGATCTACAAGCCATTTCTTGACAGAGAGATCGATTGGTTGTGTTTCGGATGATGAAGCTTGCTTTAATTTCTTTTGTGGACGAGCTAATAGGATGAGATTGGAAGAAGAATTGAGTTCTAGGGGTATCAAGGGTTTTGGAGTTGAAAACGTATGAAGAAAAAGTGAGTGGACGGTGTAAAAAATATGGCCGTATATGGCTTTTTAAAAACAGAATACCCCGTTATCAGTCGACTGCCTGAAAATCACCAGTCGACCGTTTTCAACCAGAAGACAAAACGGTCGACTGGTGGATTTTGGTCGGTCGACTGGTTCGTCTGGGTGCGGTTTTTCTGATTTTTTTGCTCTGTTTCTGTTCTTGATCGGTCCAGACAAAATTGAATTTATTTAAAAATGAGATACATATATGTTAGTGCATGAAATAAATAGGAGAGTACAATTATAATATTAAAAAATATATTAATAAGAGGTAGAGGAATTATGATCGGTTGACTCCTCTTTGACATCGTTTATGCGTGGTGTCCATGGCGACCACTTTTCTTTTGCACCTTCATTACGATTGTAGTTTCATTCCCATGAATTTGGGCTCCTAGAGGATGAAGGTACGTGTGGCATTGGCACATATACGCCATGTTTGTTTGAACCATAAAAGAATGATGCCATTCTTTCTAAAAGAGATAGTCATTCCAATGTCAGTTGTTGCTCATAATGTAGCTGTCATTGAAGATCGATTTGATGTTTTTGATAATGATGAATCTCGTTGATCTTCTCTCTGGTGCGGGGTGAACAAAACAATGTTTTCTTTGCCCGTTTCGAAGTTGGCGAATTACCAGGAGTATGATTATATTTGTGATGACACTTTGATTTGTGTTTTGGAGTTTTGGGAGAGTAATACTCTTCCGGCTCAAAACTTGTAATAGAAATATGGGATTTTTGAGCACACTCGTCACAAATATGTGCCATAATGAACTATATAAGCTTTTAGGCTTAGGTAAGGAGAGATGAAAAAGGTGAAATTTTGACAAGCTTATATAGAAGTTCCTATATATAAACTTGTGGAGGAGAATTATTAGGTAAACTTGGCCGGAGAAAAAATGAGAAGCTCATATTCAAATTTTAAAGATAGTAATAGCTAAAAATAGCTAAGATTTTGATTAAACATAAACCGAATGTGAAAAGAACTAACAAAATATAATGGTAGTGATAACATTACTTATCAAGTTCTGTAACGGCCGGGAAAATTCGATACTTGAATTTCCAATAGTAATACGAAATCCTGTATTACTCGTCAAACAAAACCAAGTATTGAACTCATAACTATTAATAAAAGGAAATTAGAGGATGAGATAGGAAAGATAGAACTAATAGAATAGAAGAATAAGAAAACATCAGAAATCTCACAGCGGAATTTCACAAAAACATAATATATTACATATCAGAGTCTGTTACATCATAGAAAACTTATCTTACATGATATGGGCCCAATACAACATACAACTTGATACTTAGGTATAGACAGAACTTCTAAGCCGACTTCATGATTTCCAGTTCAAAATACTCCAACAGATTCCAGTAGTTACCGGAATCACTTTTCTACCCATAACAAGTGTTATGAGTACCCAAGTGTTTAGGAAAACACAGAAAATAAACTCTGGGTCAGTCGGGGGACTGGTATGAGTAAACAGATTTTAAAACACAATTTGATTAGTACAATATATCTCAAAAGACCACGCTGTAAAAACGGAACGGGTTTTTCCCTTATGAGATGTAGAATAATTGGTTTAACTTTTCAAAAAAAAAAACGTTTTGAGAGAAAAGATAATAGTAAGACCAGCCCATACATAAACATGGACGGTTTTTACCTTACTATAACCCAAATTATGTTTGATATCAAAATCATCTAATATTATAATAGTTTGTATCAAATAAATAACCATCTAGCAGAACGCTTGCATCTCACGCTCCACATATATATACTATAAACCAAAACTGTGGGTTCTTATTGGAGATTGGATTCCAACCGACAAGGTATGAGAGCACCTGCCGATCAGTGTACTCTAGAGGGGATACACTGGGGTTCAACAAGAACGTCTTGCAACCCGGCCACAAATAACCGCCCACTCATTTAGCTTGAGTGTAGCGAATATATTATCAGCCCACGGTGGTAGCTAGCCAACCGTCCTGAAAGCTGCAGCATCGAAATATAGATTAAGAAGACAAAAGGAATTTCTCTAGATGGTGATAATACACCCTGCTTGGGAATGATCCACCTAGCCATGCTGCCCAGCCCAACTTTTGTTACTTCCTGGTTGTGAGGCTAGAGGCTACGTTATCTTCTAGAACATCAGTCCACCATTCACTTTAAATGCCACATCGTCAAATCCATCGGAAATCACTAATTGATTTCCATAAAAATAATCGGGCTGTTAAGGGTTTAAGAGAAGGTGCCTTCTCACCACCACAGAATACATTTGAGGAAATCAACGTACATGACCTCTTTGGAAATACTCTGTCAGACATCGTCCATACAAGTCGTCCTAGGACTGGACAAACCGAAATCACTATTTTATAGAATAGCCCTTGCATATCTCCGTCTTCAGTTATCTTTAATACCTCTGACACGCGACGTATAAATCAGATCGAAGTGGAATATAAATTCCGGACTCTTCGAAATGATTGGCGTAATTTCTTTTACGGGTAGTCGATACTTAAAGAACTGATTTCAATACTTTATCTCAACATTGTTCTTGTTTCAGAAGAAATAGTTGTCAACTTAGATGATTGAATTAAATACACTTCACGGTTCAATAGAAATGAATTACTCTGATAATTGATAATAAATGTCAGTTATCGTTTAATTTATCCATTTCATATACTTTCTTAATTATAAGTTTGATCAAATATAATTTCATATTCAAAATCCAGGTATTTAACCGTCTGATATAATTGAACAATTCTAGCACGTGCTTTGCACATAGTAGTTTACACTCTAATGTTCGTTCATTAACTTCAATAATTATTTGTATTTTACACTGTTGTAAATTGTCGTTTAATTCTAAATAACATTAATGATCTAAATTGTTCTATTTTTATAATTTATATTTCCTTTTGATTTGATTTTAACTTGTCGAATCTCTTTAAAATCTAGCTACTACGACTTCATCTTCCTTCTTCTAACTTCCTTTCAAAGCTCAAGACGTTGGCCATTTTTCTCTTCTAAAAGTAATCCCTCTTTATTTATTTATTTTTATTTTATTCTTTTATTTTATATATTTTTCATTTTTATTTAAACTTGTTTTTAAATAAAAATCTTGGCCCAAAAACATTTTAGCCCAAATCCCACTTCTTCCTTCACTCTGCCCAGGTCGTGATTTCTGCTCGAGATCACATGCCAAACACGTCAGATCACTTTAATTTGCCTAGCCCGATCACTTGTCTTTCTGATTGCCAACTTCCAGATCTTCACTTCGGATCTCGATTCCGCACCCATGGATTCCACCATTTTCCCCGTGTCAATCACTTCTATACTATTGCCAAATCACTTATTCTGATCTTCCAATTTCTCTTGTGTCAAACTCGTGATTACTCCGCCAGATCACTTTAAAACGTCATGCAGATCACGTCTTCTTCTTATTCCTCCATTTCTGCTTCTTCACCATTAACGCCTCCACACTTTGCACGTGCACATCAACTCCGGCCACCGTGACTTCACCACAACCACCCCCGCAAACCCCAAATCTCATACTGATCCCATCACCGCCTTCAGATCCTCCTCTGATTATCCTACGTAAAAATCACTGTCTCAGTCGAACTTCACAAAACAACATCGGTCCACGAAAACTCATCTAGTCTCTTCCTCTGTCCATCGGAACACCTCCAAATCCATCCATATGACGGTGACAACCAACGTCACCGATTCCCCCTGTGCGCACCTCCCCTAATCCCCCGTGGTGGCGCAGTTCCGACAATACCAAATGACTACACAAAGGTACCCAACAACCCTAATTCCACATCATCTTCACTATCTACACATTAGAAAAATTATGTACCATTTTTCCCGTACTCTCCGACTCGACACGCTCCTACAGGCTTAACGTCATCGAACTCCATCATGCGGTTCGCCGGAATTTGACAAAAGCTCTATTTATTGATCATCTTGAATTTCTCCTTACTCACATTACTAAATTTGATGATATTACCACTAAAAATCATGATTTTCGAAGATGAACACACCTATATGCCTGAATTTTGATTCTATGATAATTAAATTTTAGTGCTTAAATCCCTTTTTCTGTATATCTGCCAATAATACTGATTTGAGTTCAACTTATTTTTAAATTAATCTCTACTCAATTATGAACAAGTTTTGTATTGCAACCAAATCCTACATCAGACTAGAATTTAAGGTATGGGATTTATTCTTATACACTTGTTTAGTTAAGAGACAGAGCCTCATCTTTACTGCTATAATCTATACACCTGTTCCAGATTTTAATCCCAAAACATATCTATTTACAAATGCTATATGTAAGTAATGTATACACAACTAGCATACCCAGTGTATCACTTGAAATTTATCATATATCAGTGAACAAATGATTAACAAAATAGTAAAATATATGAGTTTACTCGCCTGCTGCTTTCCTATTCCTGAAATTTGTTGTTGTTTCTATTCTTGAATCCTCTTGTTCAAATGATTTTGCTTCAATTTGATTGTTTTGTGTGTAGGAAATGGTATGAGTTTTCAAGTGTTATTTATAGGCAAGTTCTTATATTAATTAATTCACCTATTTTAATTATTTAATGGTTGTAGGCTTTCCCATCATCAAGGCTACATTATCCTTAGCTTTAGATTTCCCATTTTCCCTGAATCCTACTTGATTGAAATATAATGCATAGTAAGGATATTTAATACTAGATATTTACATATTCATGTCCTTATCTATGCTTCTAGAAACTCTCCACCATGCCTCATAAATGCTTCGAAATGACTATACAAGTTTCCTTAGGTTTGAAGATACATAAACTAGTTTTTAAATGTATGATATTTTGTAAATAATGGGTTTATATATGCAAGTTGTATTGAGGTTTCTAGGAGATGACTTGGCCTATATTTAGCATACTATCACTTGTTAAATCATATTAATATTATTGAATTTTGCTGGATATTTTACATGCACCAATACTCTTTGTTTTATTAGTAACATGAGTATTTTCTTTGTTACCTTATTGTTGTGTCATTTTATCAAACACATGGTGTTCACCATTCATGGATCTTGTGTTTGGCTATGATAGCTTCTTGCGTATATTTGTCTACATTGGTCCTAAATGGAATATTTATTTATTTCCTAAGTATTTAAATGTCATCATACATAAATATGTACATTATGTTACACATGCTTGTATATAATGTATGGATTTTAGTGGCAAGCTTTTATTATGCATTTAAAATACAACTCCAAATATATGCATACAACATACATACATTTGTACATCTATAATATAATTATAATTGTTTAAGCTAATTTTATTTTGATTATCCCATTATAATCAATGTTTATTGTTAAAAAAAGTCGGTAAAACCTGGGACATTACAAGTTCTTTTCGAGAAATGAGACCAAGCTCTCTACGTAATTTAATGAAACTAGACTCAAGTAGAGGCTTAGTGAAGATACCCGCTAGTTGATTATCAGTTTGGACATATACAAGACATATATTTCCTTTTTCGATATTGTCTCTAAGAAAATGATGACCGGTATCAATATGTTTGGTTCAAGAGTGATTTACAGGATTCTTAGAAAGATTTATAGCACTTGTGTTATTACAGTATATAATCGAATTTGATAAATGTATATCAAAATCTTGAAGTGTTTGTTGCATGTATATTACCTGAGTACAAGCAAGAGCTGCTGATATATATTCAGCTTCACACGTTGATAATGAAACACAATTCCGTTTCTTACTAAACCAAGAGACAAGTGATTTTCCAATAAAATGGCATGTACCACTTGTACTCTTTCTATCCGTTCGAGAGCCTCCGAAATCAACATCGTTATATGATACTAATTAAAATGGACATTCTTTTGGGTAGAAAAGACCGAAATCTTTGGTATTATTTAGATAACGAATTATACGTTTCACTGCTCGTAGGTGTGATTCTTTTGGATCTGCTTGAAATCGTGCACATAAACAAACACTCATCATTATATCTGGATGACTAGCTGTAAGATACAGAAGAGAACCAATCATGCTTCGATATAATTTCTGGTCAATTCTCTTACCGTTTTCATCTTTTTCAAGATGTATAGTTGTACTCATGGGAGTTGGTTTACCAGATGTATTTTCTAATCCGAAGCATTTGATAAGATTTCCACAATATTTTTCTTGATTAATAAAAATACCATTTGGAAGTTGTTTGATTTGAAGTCCAATAAAATATGATAGTTATCCCATATGAGACATTTCAAATTCTTTGGTCATAATATTTGTAAATTCATTGCAGAGTTTATCATTTGTTGAACCAAAGATGATGTCGTCTACATATATCTAGATAACTAGAATATCATTTCGAGAATGTTTGATAAACAAAGTTTGGTCGACTTTGCCAATTTGAAATCCGGAGTTAATAAGATAGCTACGTAGTCGTTCATACCAAGCATGAGGTGCTTGTTTTAAACCATACAGAACCTTCTTAAGTTTGTACACATAGTCAGGATATTTTTTATGTATGAACAAAGGAGGTTGGTCGACATATACATTCTCTTTGATAAATCCATTTAGAAAAGCACTCTTGACATCCAAAAGTTTGAAATCATGGTGACAAGAAAAAGATAATAGGATCCTAATAGATTCTAGTCGTGCAACTGGTGCAAATGTTTCTTCATAATCGATACCTTCTTCCTGATTATACCCTTGTGCTACTAACCCTTCTTTATTTCTGGTAATATTACCTTGTTCATCAGCCTCATTTTTAAAGACCCACTTAGTATCAATAACTGATTAATTAGTTAGTCTTGGAACAAGTTCCCAGACATCATTGCGCTTGAACTGATTTAGTTCTTCCTGCATGGCAATGATCCAATAATCATCAGTAGCAGCCTCTTTTCGATTCTTAGGTTCGATATTGAAAGAAACGCGATATGACACATTTGATGGAGTTGACTACTTGTTCTGACTTGTGATGTTACTTCGCCAATTATATTTTGAGTAATATGATCTCTTAATATTCTCGGTGGAGATTGTATCCTTGGTGGAGATTGTATCCTTGGTGGAGATTGTCTCCTTGGTGGAGACCGTAACTCACATAGTTGAGGAATATTTTCAACAATTATTTCAGAGTCAGAATCAACATTTGTGATGATTGGATTATCAGTGACTATAGTTTCGTCATCATCTGATATGATTCGAGGATGCTGATAGAATTCATCAAAAGAGACATGAAGTGATTCTTTAATAGTTTTGGTTCGTTTATTAAATATACGATAGGCCTTGCTTCATTCCGAATAACCGACAAATATACCTTCATCGGCCTTTGGATCAAATTTACCGAGATGGTCTTTCATATTTAAGATAAAGCACTTAGAACCAAATACTTTGAAGTAAGAGATATTAGGCTTTCTTTCATTAAATAATTCACAAGAGGTATTCTTGGTGAGAGGTTGAATGGATACACGATTCAAAACATAACAGGCAGTTGCAACGGCTTCTGACCAGAAATGTTTTGGTAAAGACGTTCCCTTTAATAATGTTCTTGCACATTCTTGTAAGGTTTGATTTTTCCTTTCTACAACTCTATTTTGTTGTGGAGTTCTAGGAAACGAAAAATTATGATATATACCTTTCTTTGTACAAAAATGTTCAAATTCATTATTTTCGAATTCTCCGCCATGATCACTTCTTATATTTTTAATTTTAAGCCATTTCAATTTCTGAATTCTCTTGACGAAAGATTTGAAATGTTTGAAAGTGTCACTTTTGTTTTTCAAGAAAATCGTCTAGGTGTAACGAGAGTAATCATCAACAATTACAAACACATATCAACTATGGTTTATAAACTGAACCTATGTTGGTCCGAATAAATCCATATGCGATAGCTCAAGTGGTTGTAATGTTAATATGACTTTCTTGGATTTAAAAGAAGATTTAGTCAATTTTCCTAATTGACATGCGTCACAAATGCTGTCAACCTTGAAGCTCATTTTGGGTAGTCCTCTAACTAGATCGTTTTTGGCTAGCTTGTCAATAGTTCTGAAGTTAATATGACAGAAGCATTTGTGCCATAGCCGTGGATCATTATCATTAGCTACAAGACACATATCTGAATTATGATTAGTATTCATATTCAGAATATATATATTTCTGTCTCTATATCCTTCAAAAACTAAATTATGGTCTTTATCTAAGATACTACACTTATTATCTAAAAAGGAGATTGTAAAACCCTTGTCGCATAACTAACTAATACTAAGTAAATTGTGTTTCAAATTTCTAACTAGCATGACATTTGTAATAAGAGGTAAGTTAGATGTACCGCAATTGCTCACATCGCCTTTGCCGATGATATAGCCTTTTGAATTATCTCCAAAAGTGACAAAGCCACCATCCGAGTATGTAATATTTTTTAATAACCTCTTGTCTCTAGTCATGTGCTTCGAGCAACCACTGTCCAATATCCACTTTCCTCTTTTATTAAGTGGGACCTGCAAAAAATAAAATTAAGTCCATGGTACCTACTTTTTATGGGGTCCTAAGAGTTAGATCTTAGGAGTCCAAAGCCATACGGGTCCAGTATCCCCTTTATATATAGAATTGAAATGCACAGAATCCATGAAATGTTGAATATATTTGTTCCTAATCAAACTGTTATTTGTTTTAGGAACCCATATCTTGATAGTTTTGACATTTTTCTTCTGAAAATCCACAACCGATTTTGGTTTGGAATATAATAAACTAAGATTTTTCTTAGCTTTATTTTTTACTACATCTTTTTATTGAGATGTTTCTTGGTTTCTTGTTTTTTATATCCCAAACCTTGTTTGTTTGAAGCAGATTGTGAACTTTCAATGATCTTTGTAAAATTTTCTCGACCTTTGTTGAAGTTAGAAACATTTTTAGTAATATTATCTAACTTAGTTTGTAAAGTAGCTTTTTCTAGATCAAGAATTTTGACTTTTGCCTTTAGCACATGATTTTCAATAGTAAGAACATTGTTTTTCTCTTTTTGAGTTTCAATTTCTTGACTCAAAAGAGATAATTGAGAGTCAATATTAGATGATGATTCTTGAATTTTTACAAGTTCTTCTTCTAATATTTTCTTCTTGTCTTTTAACATATCTCGTTTAAACTCTGTTTTACTCAAATCAGCTCTGGCTTCTTTGAGTTGACATTTCATGTCTTTATATTTGACTATTAACTCAGCATTAATATCGAGTACTTCATCAAATATAGGAATTTGTAGCTCATCTTCTGCTACCATGAAACAAACATTTGCTTGTTCATCCTCCATATCACTTTCACTTTCTGATGAAGATGAGTCTGAATCATCCCATGTTACTGAGAATGCTCGTTTCTTTGTTTTGTCCTTCTTGTATTTGAACTTGTCATTTTCTGACTTCTTCTTTTCTGGACAATCTTTGTGCATGTGCTCCTTTTTGTGGCAGTTAAAACATTCTATAGCGGACGATGATGGTTTATTTGATCCAGTCTTCTTTTTGCTATAACGACTAGCTTTTCGTTGCTTTAGGAATTTTATGAAACCTTTAGCAATGAATGCCAGATCTTCATCTTCAGACTCTGATTCGTCTTCATCTTTTTCAGCATGGAATGCTACATTTTTCTTTTCTTTTTTCTATTCCTTTCTAGCCTGCAAATTAGCTTCATAGGACATTAGATTTCCTATCAATTCATATGGCTTCATGACGGAAAGATCATCAGCTTCTTCAATTGCTAATATTTTTCCTTTCCATTCACTAGTCAGAGAATGTAGGACTGTCGAAACAACATCAAAATCTAGATATTTTTGTCCTAAACCAATTAGTGCATGGTGAATAGTTTGAAACCGTGAATATATATTATTGATTATCTCATTCGGCTTCATTTTGAAATTTTGAAACTGACTTTTTAGCATGACTATTTTGGCTGGTTTAATCTTGTTAGTACCTTCATGATTGGTTTTCAGCAATTGCCAAATTTGATATGCAGTGGTACAGATACTAACACGGTTATATTCATTTTGGTCTAATGCACAAAACAACATGTTTATTTCTTTTGCATTTACAGCTGCTGTCGTTTTCTCAACCGGTGTCCATTCTGAATAATCAATTGTAGGATTCACTATTTCTTTTTGGGTAGCATTCCAGGCATCATAACTATTTGATTGCATAAAAAATGACATATGTGTTGCCCAATAGCTATAGTTGAGACCATTGAAGAATTGAGGTCTTTGTGTCGATTGACCTTCTGTGTAAGTGGTAGTGCTGGTGTTTGCGTTATTTGCTATATTATTAGAATATATCAAATAATTGTGTTACAGTTATAAGATAACCTTGCTCTGATACCAAATGAAAAATACTTGTACGTGCTAGTAGTACACACGGATTGTGTAATATGGTGTATAACAGAGGAGTATGAAATAATAACGAATCACATATATAAAAACGGAAAATGCGGTAAAATAGAAAAATCACACCAGGAATTTTTATACTAGTTCGGAGCACTGTCCTACGTCCAGTCCCAGACTTCTATCAGGATTTTCACTAACAATTACCTCACTTCACCCAAAGGAACAGGTTTACAACACTCGAGCAGACGAATGGGATTTCATGCCTCTTACAACACCGAGGACTTCAACAGTTGCCTCTTACAACACCGAGGACTTCAATAAAGATGAATGTAATTGTTGTTGACGATATGTGTTCTCAATAACACGATTTTGTCACTTGTAGTACAAACTTCCTATAATCTTATCCTCAAATAGAATATTTGTGTAAATGAAGATTTGGAAGTAGATATCGTATTGAATCAAAAGAATGTTAAATATATTCTAGGATTCAAAACGATATAGGATAGAATATGAGCAATTTGAGCGCTTTTAGAGTTCAAGAATGAGATCAATAGAATAGAAATTAGATTGATAGAATCGGTGAATTGGAATGATGAAATCATGATGTTTATATAAGGAATAAACAGTTGTAACCATTTGTGAAAAGTTACAAACAATGGTCATGATCATTTTTGAAGAGAAAGAGAAGCAACTCTTGAAGAAATGGAAGTGTCTATACGAAAGGTTTCTTATGTTTAAAAACGGTCGACAGGTTAAAAAGAACTGGTAGACAGGAATTTGAATATATATATGTTATGTATACTTGTGCACGTTATCTGTGCATTCTAGGCAGAAACGGTCGACTGCCTGGATTCAACCGGTTGACCGGTTTGTCCCAGATTGAACAGTTAATGCGCACACATATATACTTATATATATATATTCAAAGATTAAAGGTGTGAGATTATTTAAGGATAGATTTTAACATAAATAATATTACTAACATACCAAATAATCAACCTCTAATGTATGTAGCTCTTTAAACCAATGAATAACTTCTTTTTGTCGATCACGACTTATCTCTTCGTCAGAAATCAAAACTTTATGAAATTCTTAACTCAACAATGTTAGGTGGTACGCACGAGTAGCTGTCCAGAGATGAGCAGGAGGCTTCCACGTACTATATACATATATTCTCCCTATGTTGTTGCTGGTCCCTACTTTGGGCATTAGTAATATATCTTTTCTATTTCGCTTTAGAGACAGTATTTTGAAATTGTAATAATGGCTTGGATAATAAGATGTATTTTGGATTCCGCTACTCTGATGGCTATGGTTTAGTTTCAGCTTATGCACTGTCTTTGTAACACCCCACGTCCATTAATGTCACTCACTAAGGGAATGCATTAACTTTCATGGAGTATTATAAGAGTATAGAAAAGAATATCACAAGACATATATATAAAATGGTACTTATGAAAATTCAAAATTTATTCATTGTAGGGGAAAAGCAAAACATGTTTGGTTACAACATCAAAACCACATGCTAAAACCAAGTACACAAATGTACAAAATTATTATCAGAGTACATATAAGTAAACCATAATCCCACTCCAAATAGCCATAATGAAAAAAGATAAAGCTGAGCATTACTTTTAAAACTTCCAAGCACTTCAAGAAGAAAGGAATCCAAGTCAAGCTTCACTATTCCCACCCTGAGGACCTGGGGGGGGGGAGTAAGAAAAGTGGCGAAACAAAAAAGGGGTCAAACATAAGTCTGGCGAGTCTAGTGACTTTAACAATATAATCAGTAAAGTAATAGGATAAGAACATAAACTAGATATAAGAGATGACTATAACATAAGCAGATATGACAAGGCAACAAGATGAACAAGATGTAACGTTGACTGCGCTTCTAATCACTATAAGATAATTCCTACACCGCACCAATGCTAGTTCCATACTGAAAGTTGATCCCTCTTACTAAACATAGTAATAATAATAATGATGGTAGTTTCGTGTACTCCTAGCTCCTGTCATAGGTGCCGCCTGCTCCTATCTCCACTATTTGTACCCACTACCCTCCCCATTCAATCGGCTCCCTAACTCATAGATACCCGTGATGGTCCCACAGTAGGGTGTATCACTCCCTAAAGTGGCAACCCGATACTACTAAAATGCATGGCTTATACCTACACGATGCAACAGTGTCTTACCTACCAGCCCGGACCCACACACGCACATGACTCTGTTGGACTTGCACTGCCATTACTAACTCTTTATTGACCTCTTACAATCAATCCCAGTAAGCGTGTCCCGTCCTCGACATAGTTCGAGCTCACATAGATACTAAATGGGTTACTGGTTGAAAAGGGTCCCCACACTTGACACAAGCTTCCCTCCTAAGCTTGGTCCCCACTAGGAATTCCCACTTAACCCCTCTTATCCCCATGTCTAATCACATGTCTCATCTTGGTTAAGTGTTCATTAATTCATTATAATCATAATTTTGCAAGACCTCCCACACAAGATTGTCGTTTTGCGGCTGCTGGATATGCCGGGCGGTTCCGGGCAGTCTTATACCGCAAACCGAATCTAACCTCGTATCTTTGCATTATTACACATCTAATTTCTGTCTTTGACCTCTAACATTAGATTACCAAATTGCGGTTGCTGGATGTGCCGGGCGGTTCCAGGCAGTCTTATACCACAATTCGAATCTAACCTCGTTTCTTAGGCGTTCATTATCACTTTCTTGATTCAAGTCCCAATTTAAAGTTTTGGATTAAAATATACTCCAATTAACCATAATTTCCAATCTAAATTATGTTTATAATTTCTAATCCAAATTAGGCCTATAATCTTATGTATACATGCTATGCCAAATTACGCCCAAATTAATTTGCGTTCATTGTTATTAACAATTCATGCCAAACCTCATGTATATGAATTATATCCAATTATGCCCAATCCAACTTATGCCAAATTGATTTATGCCAATAATCTCATTTCATTACAATTTCCCTAGAAAAATTTCCAGTTGTTTAAACATTATTTGTACGCAAATCTCAACGTAATATGTTAGGCTGAAGTTAGCCTAATCTCATAAACAAGGAAGAGAATCATGTCATCAAAAATGGCATAAAAGAGACATATGAAACATGAACTGGCATAGAACAATAAAATAGATCTAATTAGGCATATGACAACAAATAATTTGGGTATGGATAAGAATCTACAAAACTTGATATGATTCATCTTACAGGCATGTTCATAAAATCCAATTTACAATCCTATCATAATCACTTTTTAATTAATTATATGTGAAAGTAACGTAGACTCACAGCGAAAGGATTAAGGAGAGAGAATAGATCTGAATTCTGATTTTTGAATTTGATTAGCTAAATCGTTGTTGTAGAATTTGATTCTTATCTTCCAATTTGAATACTCCTATTCTGATTTGCTTTGGTGGAGAAGAAAGGCTAGGTAAATTTAGACTAGAGCAGCATGGAGGCGCCATGGATTAGTGTAATGAAATTAGGGTAAGGTCTAGGTGTCTATTTATAGGAGTACCAGGTGTATTAGGACCCTTAGATTAGATTAGGATCCATCAGAACCATCCAAACGAGAAAAACACGTGATCCAGCCAATCCCAGAAGGACACATCATCCCTAGACCTCAAAAACACGTCTGCCAGATCTGGGCAGATGGGGGTCGACACCCTATTAGGGGGTCACACCCCTGTCGACACCCCTATAGGGGGTCGACACCTATGTCGACTCCCCTAGGGGGGTCGACACCCTAGAGCAAGGAGATTTCCCGCTCACCCAGATTTTACTGATTTTGATTTTCGAACTATTTTTTTATTTTTAATTATTATTTTAATTTAAATTCTGCTAATTCTAGAATTCTTCTAAGCTTCGTAACTTCTTCATATGATATCCGATTAACACAAACTCTGACTCTATTCCAAGCAAAATTCCGAGACAAACGCAATGGCGCAACCCGTTTCCCATAATTCTTCTTATAAAATTAAGTATTCTTTAATTATCTCTTATGTTATGTTTTAAAATTACGGGTTGTTACATTCTCCCCACCTTAAAGGATTTCGTCCTCCAAATCTTCAAGTTAAGAAGAATGTATCCTACCATCCAAACATCCATCTACTCATCCATCATCCACAAGCATCCATTGTCCCTAAAGATTTCTAATGCTATATGAACATATGCAAAAATGTGTGTTTATGTTCCTTATCTAATGCAAAGATCAGGCGGTCTACTGATTCAGTTGACCTCCTTAATGCAAAACATGATAGTGCCATGCATCCATTATGTATGAAAAAGAATCCTAATGATACATATCATTTCTATATGAGTGCACAACCATTCCTTCAAATGCAGTATCCATATGATAACACATTCAATATACATCCATTAACTTAAATATGCACACTCATTCATATGCAATATGAAAGTGATTGAGCCGATCTAGTGCCTAATGTGTGTGTAAATGCATCCACGAGCAACCACTAGCAAACAATTACATCCACTTGCATCCACCAAACGTAACATGTCTCAAATACATGTTTACAACCATAGGATTTTCTATCTAAGGGTCAAAGATACAATCGACGTGCATATCTTGTCTTTAGCTCCCAAGTTGCATCTCCTTGATCATCTACCCACTGGACTTTAACCAACTTGACCTCTCTGTTGCGTAATTTCTTGACCTCCGATCCAAGGATGCATAACCTCAAAAGATCTTCTAGAATTCGATTCACTCTTTCTGTTTGGTCGTCCGTCTGAGGGTGATAAGCGGTGCTCAAGCACAATCGCCTTCCTACCGCCTCTTGCAAGCTCTTACAAAACTCACTAGTGAAAATGGGATCTCGGTCGCTTACGATACTAGAAGGTATGCCGTGTACACGAACTATCTCGCAGAGATAAACAGATGCTAACCATGCCGTTGTTCTTTTACTCTTGATGAGAATAAAATGGGCGCTCTTGGGAAGTCTATATACTACTACCCAAATCCTCGTATTACCCTTCCTTGACCTCAGCAACCCGTCGACGAAATCCATGGAAACACTCTCCCACTTCCACTGCGGAACCTCTAAAGGCTGAAGCAAACCACCAGGCTTCTTTTGCTCAGCCTTGACTTGCTGGCACACTAAGCATCTAGAAATGAACTCAGCCATATCCTTCTTCATTCCGGCCCAAAAGAAAACTTGCTTCATGTCCCTATACATCTTGTCACCACCGGGATGTATGGTCAGCTTAGAACGATGTGCTTCTTCAAGGATTGTCTTTCCCAAACTCTCGTCTCGAGATACGAAAAGTCTCATATTTCTACGCAACCAACCTTTGTCATCTATAGTGTACCTGCTAAGATGGCTCGAAGACTCCCCTCTGGTGAGCTGGTCCACTATCTCTATCAACTTTGGGTCATCTCGTTGTGTCGCACCTATCTATCCCAAAAGCGTAGGTCGTACCTCTAACGATGCCAACAAACCGGGTACATAATCAATAGAGGGTCTAAAGTCAAAGGTAGAGATATACTCCAAACTCTGCCGCTCGACAAACAAATGACTCAAAGTCAACTTCTTTCTACTCAAGGCATCATCTACAACGTTACCCTTGCCTGGGGTATATGCAATCTCAAAATCGTAGGTTGCTAAGAACTCCATCCACCTTTTGTTGCCTTAAGTTTAAATCTTTTGGGAGAACAAGTATTTTAGTGACTTATGGTCTGTATACAACTCAAACCTTTCACCAAGCAAATAGTAACGCCAAGACTTAAGCGCAAAAACTATGGCAGTTAACTCTAAGTCGTGGGTAGGGTAATTCTTCTCATCGACCTTCCACCATAACATATCACCCTTCCCTCTTGCATCAAAAACTACGCCAAACCATGTCCCGCAAGCATCAGTATACACTGTGAATGGCTTACTCCCATCCAGCAAAACTAAAACTAGAGCTGTCGTCAATGCCCTCTTCAATCTTCGAAAGCATCATCACAGTCAACATCCCAAGAAAAGGTCAAATTATTTTTCGTCAACCGTGTAAGTGGGGATGATATCTTAGCAAAGTCCTTAATGAACTTTCTGTAGTAGCCTGCCAAACCAAGAAAATTTCTTACTTCTGTTGCATTCTTAGGAAACTTCCAAGCCACCACCTTCGTCGGATCCACAGCTATCCCTTCCTTGGAGACCACGTGCCCTAAGAACCTCACTTCTTTTCTCCAAAAATGACATTTGGAGAACTTAGCTTTAAGTTGATGTGCTCGAAGAGTCTCTAAGAATTCCCTAAGATGTAGGGCATGTTCTTCCTCGCTTTTGGAGAATATCAAAATATCATCCACAAAGACCACCACGTACTTGTTTAGAAACTCCCTAAACACCCTACTCATCAAGTCTACGAAATATGCGGGTGCATTCGTCAAACCAAAGGGCATGACGAGCCATTCGAAGAAACCGTCAGGAGTTCTAAAGGCAGTCTTATCTATAATATCCTCAGCTACCCTCAACTGATGAAATCCTGTAGCTAAGTCCAACTGCAAGAAAACCAAAGCACCAACCAACTGATCGAACAAATCATCTATCCTCGGCAATGGGTGTCTATTTTTCTTTGTGAGCTTATTCAGCTCCATATAGTCCACGCACAATCTAAGCGAACCATCAGCCTTCGTAGCAAAAACAACAGGAGCACCCCACTCCGAGATTCTTCTTCTTATGAACCCTTTCTCAGGCAACTCTTTCACTTGTTTACTAAGCTCCCTCCTTTCTCTTGGAGCGATGTAGCGCACTGGCAATGCAACTGGCTTTGCATTGTGCACCAAGTATATATGGAAATCAATCTCGCATTTTGGAGGTAAGCCCCTAACCTCCTCAAAGACATCTTCATACTCACGGACTACTCGAACAGATTGCAAATCATCAATAGATGTGTCAAGAGATTCTAGGTTGCTAAGCATAACAGAACCCTTAGGGTCACAAGAAATATTGAGAGTATTACCCAAACTAGTCAACAGTCTAACTACTATCTTTTCACAGTCGAGAATGGCACTATACCTGGCTAGCCAATCCATTCCTATAATCAACCCATAGCCCGTGAAGCCAAGCACATAAGCATTGCATTTGAACTCAATGCCAAACACATATATTCTCAAATCCCGACATAACATAGAAAGATGATCCGTACCCCCAGTAGGATTTGAGACAGCTACGGGATCCATAACTAGACTAGCATTTAGGTGCAGTATCTCAACTAACGAAGAAGATATAAACGAAAGTGAAGCGCCAGAATCAAACAAAGTTCGAACAGGATGATCAAAAAGGAACATCAAACTTTCAACAGAAATGTTTCTACCTCTCTCTTGCCTAGGTGCCATGAGAGCATGAACCTGCCCTCCAGAAGTAGATCATGTCCTCTGTCCTTGCCCTTACTTCCTTGGGCAGTCTTTAATTATATGTCTTGCCTCACCACATTGGAAGCAACTCGTCTTCTTCTTCTTCTTCCTACAGTCCTTGCTTAAGTGGCCCGGTGTTCCACAATTAAAGTACCTTTTCTTCCTTTGGCCCTTATTATCCTTGCCGCCTTTCTTTTGTTGTTGTTGTGCCTTCTTTGGATCCCCTTTCTTATCATGTGCCTTATCTACATTAGCACCTTTCTCCTCTTCATGCATCAACGCCATGTCAACAAGTTTCTCTAAAGTAGCCTCCATAGGAATGTGGGACATAACCAACCCATGTAATGGTTCATTCAGACCCTTGGCAAATCTCAAAGCCTTCTTATGTGGTGTATTAACTAATTCCATACCAAATCTTGCTAACTGGTTAAACTTGTTAATGTACTCCTTCACAGACAAACTCCCTTGTTTCAAAGCCAAGAACCTCTCCATGTATAAACTTTCCTCCGCTTGTGAAAGAAATTTCAACTCGAACCTTCGTCTAAAATCCACCCACCTCTCCACTGCACGTCCTCCATTAGTTACTTCCCACCAAAAGGAAGCTTCGTCCTTCATCAACCAAGCAGCTAGCTGAATCTTCCTTCCCTTGTCTATATCAAAGATACCAAACAAGTCCTCCACTTCCTTGAGCCAATTCCGAGCCTCAACAAATGTCTCAGTCCCATGAAATGGTTTTCCACCCATCGTACAGATGTCTTCGCATATCTTAGAAAAAGCGTCTACACGGGAAGGAGGAGGAGGAGCGACTTCAGCTGGGGAAGGAGGAACGTCTGTTGGGCCTACAGCAGTAGCCCTAGCCTCCAGATACCTTCTAAACCAGCCTGGTATCTGTACGCCCTCGGGTATAACGGGTTCCCCAGACATGCTGAAAGGAAAAAGGAAGAGATTCAAAACAGAGAATCGAAAGATATATGGCTTTTGGGGATTATGTTTTTCATAATAAACTTTTCTCTTGAAAATATCCTCTTTAAAACATGTTTTTGAAAATACTTCTTTCTAAAAATGCTTTTAAAAATGGTTTTCAAAATCTTTTATCTGTTGTGGTAACCTTCAGCTCTGATACCATGTGTAACACCCCGTGTCCATTAATCTCACTCACTAAGGGAATGCACTAACTTTCATGGAGTATTATAAGAGTATAGTATAGTATATCACAAGACAAATATATAAAATGGTACTTATGAAAATTCAAAATTTATTCATTGCAGCGGAAAAGCAAAACATGTTTGGTTACAACATCAAGACCACATGCTAAAGCCAAGTACACAAATATCCATCTGTACAAAATTATTATCAGAGTACATAAAAGTAAACCATAATCCCACTCCAAATAGCCATAATGAAAAAGAGATAAAGCTGAGCATTACTTTCAACACTTCTAAGCACTTCAAGAAGAAATGAATCCAAGTCAAGCTTCACTATTCCCACCCGGAGGACCTGTGGGGAAGGGGCGAGAAAGAAAAGAGGCAAAACAAAAAAGGGGTCAGACAAAAGTCTAGCGAGTCTAGTGACTTTAACAATATAATCAGTAAAGTAACAGGATAAGAACATAAACTGGATATAAGAGATGACTGTAACGTAAGCAGATATGACAAGGTAACAAGATGAACAAGATGTAACATTGACTGTGCTTCTAATCACTATACGATAATTCCTACACCGCACCAATGCTAGTTCCATACTGAAAGGTTATCCCTCTTACTAAACATAGTAATAATAATAATGATGGTAGTTTCGTGTACTCCTAGCTGCTGTCATAGGTGCCGACTGCTCCTATCTCCACTAGTTGTACCCACTACCCTCCCCATTCGATCGGCTCCTTAACTCGTAGATACCCGTGATGGTCCCACATTAGGGTGTATCACTCCCTAAAGTGGCAACCCAATACTACTAAAATGCACGGCTTATACCTACACGATGCAACAGCGTCTTACCTACCAGCCCGGACCCACGCATCCACATGACTCTGTTGGACTTGCACTGACATCGCTAACTCTTTATTGACCTCTTACAATCAATCCCAGTAAGCGTGTCCCGTCCTCGACCTAGTTCGAGCTCACATAGAAACTAAATGGGTTACTGGTTGAAAAGGGACCCACACTTGACACAAGATTCCCTCCTAAGCTTGGTCCCCACGAGGAATTCCCACTTAACCCCTCTTATCCCCATGTCTAATCACATGTCTCATCTTGGTTAAGTGTTCATTAATTCATTATAATCGTAATTTTTCAAGACCTCCCATATTAGATTGTCGTTTTGCGGTTACTGGATATGTTGGACTGTCCCGAGCAGTCTTATACCGCAAATCGAATATAACCTCGTGTCTTTGCATTATTATGCATCTAATTTCTGCCTTTGACCTCTCACATTAGATTACCAAATTGCGGTTGCTGGATGTGCTGGACGGTTCCGGGCAGTCTTATACCACAATTCGAATCTAACCTCGTGTCTTAGGCGTTCATTATCACTTTCTTGATTCAAGTCCCAATTTTAAGTCTTGGATTAAAATATACTCCAATTACCCATAATTTCCAATCTAAATTATGTTTATAATTTCTAATCCAAATTAGGCCTATAATCTTATGTATACATGCTATGCCAAATTACGCCCAAATTAATTTGCGTTCATTGTTATTAGCAATTCATGCCAAACCTCATGTATACGAATTATATCCAATTATGCCCAATCCAACTTGTGCCAAATTGATTTATGCCAATAATCTCATTTTATTACAAATTTCTCCAAAAAAATTTCCAATCGTTCAAACGTTATTCGTACGCAAATCTCAATGTAATATGTTAGGCTCGAAGTTAGCCTAATCTCATAAATAAGGAAAAGAAGAAGGGAAGAAAATCATGTCATCAAAACTGGCATAAAAGAGACATATGAAACATGAAGTGGCATAGAACAATAAAATAGATCCAATTAGGCATATGACAACAGTAATTTGGGTATGGATAAAAATCTACAAAACTTGATATGATTCATCTTACAGGAATGTTCGTAAGATCCAATTTACAATCCTATCACATTCACTTTTTAATTAATTATATGTGAAAGTAACGTAGACTCACAGCGACAGGATTAAGAAGAGAGAATAGATCTGAATTATGATTTCTGAATTTGATTAGCTAAAACGTTGTTGTAGAATTTGATTCTTATCTTCCAATTTGAATACTCCTATTCTGATTTGCTTTGGTTTGAGATTTCCCGCTCACCCAGATTTTACTGATTTTGATTTTTGAACTCGTTTTTTTAAATTATTATTTTAATTTAAATTTTGCTAATTCTAGAATTCTTCTAATCTTCATAACTTCTTCATATGATATCCAATTAATGCAAACTTGGACTCATATTCCAAGCAGAATTCCGAGACGAACGCAATGACGCAACCCGTTTCCCTTATTTCTTCTTATAAAAATTAAGTATTCTTTAATTATTTCTTATGTCATGTTTTAAAATTACGGGTTATTACAGTCTCGCTTGTTTAATATCAAGTTATGTTATTATTATATTTTATTCCATGCGCTGTGAGATATACTACAGTTTCTTTGATGGTTCATAGTTTCAAACCCCTTTTCTTTTGAGGACCGTCCCATGCTGGTTGGACATTGGCATAGTGCATTTCGAGGGAAATGTCGGCTGGTGCGGGGCGGACCGTCACACTTGGTATCAGAGCCTAGGCTGCGTAGTTTAACCTAGAGAGAGGTAGTATACGTATATGAGAGCGCGTATTTGCAATATTTTGGTTTTCAAAAACTATATATATACACTATTAGTACATCTAAGGATGAAGTCGCATTGCATTGGAACCACTAAGAAGATGGTTAATTGTTTTCACTTTACAGATTGAACGATGAGCCAAAATACTAGGAGTACGTTGAGGAACTCCGCATCGGGACTTGAAGAGGAAGCGAGTTTAGGGGCCAACAATGGGAATGTCCCTGATATAAGGATGATGTTTACTGCCTTCATGCAAGATATTCTTAGGGAGGCTCTGTGAGCAGTTCCTAATGCTACTAACGATGGTGGTGCAGTAGTGCAGGCGCCTAGGGCTGATCTCGCCAAGCTTAACAAGGAGTCCCAGAATAAGAGAAAGCAGAACCAAGATAAAGCTGGTCAGAAGAAGAAGAATAAGAAGGATATCCAGTGCTTTAGTTGCGGCAAGATGGGCCACTATGCCAGAGACTGTCGAGCGAAGCCAGGGGAAAAGAAGTGTTTTAGTTGTAGACAAGTGGAGCATCTCAAGAAAGAATGTACACAACCCCCTAAGAAGAAGCAGATTGTGGAAGCATATGCTATCAATGTTGTTCCTTCTTCGTCGAATGCCCCCAACTGCGGCGGAGAAAGGAAAGGGTGTCGTTATTCAAGGTATGCTTTCCATTTATGATGTTCCTGTTCGAGTATTGTTTGATATCGGAGCTTCCCATTCCTTCGTATCTAGTGACCTGGTAGATAGGTTGGAATTGAAACCTGATTTTTTCGATAGACCTTTAGTTGTGACGAACCCGATCGGTGGTTCGACTATCCTTAGTATGATTTGTCGTAATGTAGTCTTAACGAGTCATGGATGTATGTTTGCTTCTGATTGCTTTGTTTTGGGCTTTACTGAATTTGGCATTATTTTGGGAGTCGATTGGCTCCGAAGATATGGGGTGGTGGTGGACTGTAAGGGGTCTTCGGTGACCATTAGAGCGGATTATGGGTGGAGGGAACTATTTGGTAGCCTACCTAGTGATGGGGTGATGGCTAGTTTTCTAAATTCCATCGACATCCCGCATGATGAGTTGTCAAATGTGCCTATTGCTGACAAGTATCCAGACATCTTAGGTGAAGTGACCGGACTTCCACCACACCGAGAGATCGAGTTTTAGATTGATTTAGTGAAAGATGCCAGGCCTATAGTGATGCCTCTTCGTCGTATGATGCCAAGGGAGCAGCGAGAGCTCGGGGTGCATGTAAGCAATCTTTTGAAGAAGGGATTTATCCAAAGAAGTGTTTCCGAGTGGGGAGCACCAGTTGTATTTGCTACCAAGGCCGATGGTTCCCTTCGCTTATGTGTGGACTCAAATTGAAGATGGAGTAAAGGATAGCTCTTATGATGAGAGTGCCAAGGAATCGTCGATAGTTCAAAGTGTTCTAGGCAGACTCGAAGCAGGGGTATTTGGGATGTCCATTTACCCTGGATTCGTAGGACATGATCTAGTTATCTTGGGAGGATAAATGTACGTTGGACGTGCAGTAGTCTGTTTGAAGCCACGGTTTTCATTAGCCCTTCATACTGGTGGGACCAGTCATATGGATATCGATGTATTCATGGCTTTAGCAGGTAATAGATAGGACTTGTTCGATGGATGCTATGGTTGCTAAGTTTGTTCTTGTGTTCAAGGACGATATCTTGGTTTACTCAAGGATAGAGGAAGAACACCAGGAACATCCGGGGATAGTGATAGAGGTGTTGAGGAAACACCAACTGAAAGCAAAATTTTCTAAGTGTCACTTCTGGAGGAGGGAAATGAGGTTCCTGGGCCATGTTGTTTCAGAGAATGGTATTGCCATGGATCCTGCGAAGGTGGCTACGGTGCAAGATTGGTCTACGCCCAAGAATACAACTGACGTGAGAAGCTTCTTGGGATTAGCTGGATATTATCACAAGTTTATCCAAGACTTCTCCAAGATAGCAGCACCATTAACTCAGTTTACTAAGAAGAATCAAGCTTTTGTTTGGAACGAAAAGCGTGACAATGCATCCAAGAGTCTAAAGGAAAAGTTAATGTGTGAGCTGGTGTTGGTTATTCCTAAAGGGAACGAAGAGATCACGGTATACACGGATGCCTCTGACATCAGACTAGGTGCTGTATTAATGTAAGGAGGTAACTGAAACCGCATGAGAAGAGATATCCTACCCATGATTTGGAATTGGCAGCGATCGTGTTCGCGCTAAATATGTGGAGACACTATCTCTTGGGAGAAAGATTCGAGTTGTTTACCGATCATAAGTTGTTAAAGTATCTTTTCTCTCAAAAGGATTTAAATCTTCGTCAGCAGAGATGGTTAGAGTTCTTGGCTTCATATGATTTCAATATCACATACACACCCGGGAAGAGCAATGCGGTAGCTGATGCATTGAGTAGGAGACATGCCAGTTTGGGTGCTATGTTTGTTGAATGGAAGCAACTGGAATATATCACAGGATATGATTTCAGACCTAAGTGTGAACTAGATCCATAGATGTTAGCAAGTTTGATGATCTGATCGACTTTGATTGAGCGGATCGGTTCCAGTCAGAAGGACGATCCTAACCTATTGGAAATCATCTCCAAGATAGAGATGGGTATCGACGGTGAGGAGATGAACAAGTATGGACTTGATAGAGAAGGATGGCTTCGAATGAATGGAAACTAGTTGTACCCAATGTTAATGGATTGAGAGATGAAGTGCTTAGAGAGTGTCATCACTCGAAACTGACTATACATCCCGGTGGTAACAAAATATATCGAGACATGAAACAGACCTACTATTGGGAAGGGATGAAGAGAGACGTTGGAAATTTTATATCCAAATGCATGAACTGCCAGTTAGTTAAAGCGAGCAAAAGAAGTCTAGTGGTTTATTGCAACCGCTGGAAATTCCCGAATGGAAATGGGAACAAGTCTCAATGGATTTCATTGATGGTTTACCAAGGACTAGATCAGGTCATGATAGTATTTCGGTGATTGTGGATCGATTAACCAAGAGTGCAAGGTTTATACCAGTCAAGTCGAATAGAACGGAAGCTAAGTTAGCGGAACTGTATATGAAATAGATAGTGAGATTTCATGGAGTACCTAAAGGTATTGTGAGTGACCGAGATCCATTATTTACTAGTGGGTTTTGGAAGAGCTTATAATAAGCTTTAGGGTCAGAATTACATCTCAGTACCGCGTACCATCCTCAAACCGATGGTCAAACAGAGAGGGTGAATTATGTATTAGAGGATTTCTTGAGAGCTTGTATATTGGATTTTTGGGGTTTCTGGGATGACCATTTGCTTCTGGTTGAATTGCATATAATAATAGTTATCTGTCCAGTATTGGTATGGCTCCATTTGAAGCTTTGTATGGAAGACCGTGCAACTCACCATCATGTTGGTTGGAAACCGGTGAGAAATTTTTGCTTGGGCCAGATGTAATAAGAGAAACGTTAGATAAGATAAAGGTTATTCAACAGCGAATGAAGGTCGCCCAGGATAGGCAGAAAAGTTATGTTGTTAAAAGGCGAAGAGATTTGAAATTCTCCATTGGCGACTTGGTATTCGTCAAGATCTCTCTATTAAATAGTGTGATTCATTTTGGCAGGAGAGGTAAGTTGGCACCAAGGTTTGTTGGTCCATTTCCAGTTTTCGAACAAGTTGGGAATTTAGCATATAAAGTTGGATTGCCTAACAAGATGGCATGAGTTCACAACGTATTTCATGTTCCCTGGTTAAGGAAGTTCGTGCACGATTCTAATATGACTATTTCACCAGATCAGTTGGATGATATCGAGGTAGAACCCGAGGCAGTTGGAAACCGCAGACCGATTCGTATTGTCAGACACGATACGCAACAAATTTGAAGGAAGACAGTGAAACTAGTCAAGGTCCAGTGGGGCGATAATGAGAATGAATGTACTTGGAAAACAGAGGAGAGCATAAGGAAATCATATCCAGAACTCTTCGCCTGGTAAGATTTTTTTAATCGCGATACAGTTATTCCCTTGTTAGTAAGCTGCATGTTAGGGTAGGCTTGTTGTGTTATTGTATATGTTTGATTGTTTTTGAATGGTTGACAGGCATGCGGGACACCATTGTATGTTTCCTAGTTAAGGAATTTAGGAGGCGAAATTTCTTAAGGGGGGAGAGTGTAACAACTCGCATTCTACGTATTGGAGGATCATAGAATATTTATTTTATTTTCATACGAAGTCGTATCGTCGTGTAACTTTGGGAAACGACTATTGTGGTCATTTCCCACGTTCACGATTTTTGCCAAATTTTAAATGACCGTTTTACCCCTGGCGAATCATATTTCGCCTATCTTTTGATTGGTAAGGAGCTTTGACCTGAAACCACTTCCATTAGGATGATGGTTTACCTTTCCGTAGAGTGGTTACATTAACCAGAAGGACTTACCGTTTGGGAGATATGGCTGAAATAAGGTTTGAAGATGGAAAAGCATCATAATTGGGCTTAACAGAGTGATTAGCAGCTAAGCCCATAACCCATTTCGGGATTAGGGTTATGGGAGGGCTGAAAAGCGTTGGAGGATGATTCATTTTCAGTTTTCTAGCAAACACTTACATCCCATGAACCTTAGTAGTGGCCTTCATCCTCTAAATCTATCTCAACTCACTTTCTAATCACTAATTAAGCAAATCAACATCAAATTAAGGCGGATTAGCATCAAAATCGAGATAAAGCTGCTACTATACATAGTAATCCATGCCAAATCAGTGGAGTTTTCAGATCTAAAATTTATTTGTGGCTAAGATGAGTGATTAGCATGTTTATTCACTAATTACACTTAATTAGGGGTGATTAGTGATGATTAGCGAAATTATACATCATAAAAATTCGGAAAAATATGTAAAAATTCTGAAATATTATTTTATGTCACTGATATGAATTTGGGTTAATTTGGATTAAGTTTGCTAATCGTATGGTTAAACATGATTAAGGGGACTAAGGAGAAAATCATGGTTTTGGGTATGTTTGATCCATAATTACATGTTAAATCTTTGTTTGGATGTTTTGGTTGATTCCATATGTTCCTACTACTGTTTGGCATGATCTATGATTGTATAGGAAAGTTAGAATGGTTGAAGACGTCGTCATGTGGTGAAAATAGTTTGCTGGAAAGTGGTGTAGGTTTTGGGTCGCACGACCAACCTTTGGGGGTATGCACGACCGACCCAGGACGAACGAGCGAGTCTGGTGGAGGAGTTTTTGGGTGAGCCCTAAAGATGAAGTTTGAGCAACCGACCCTGTATAACATGTATGAATGACCGACTTCTTTGGAGTAAGAACGGGCGAGTGTTCCTGGCGGAGCATCCACGAACGACCAAGGTTTGGAGAAAGGAGCTCGAGCGAACGAGCCGAGCTCGATCGAACGAGCCGAGCTCGATCGACCGATCCATATAAAGACAAGCGATCGATCCATGTGAATACAAGCGAGCCCGTAGAAGAAGGAGCGAGCAACCGAGCCAGAGAAGGAAGAGTGAGTGACCGAGCCAGGGAAGGAAGAGTGAGCGATCTTTATGGAGTATGAACGAGCAACGACGACTATGGACTCTTCTGAAGATCGATTCCAATTTGACTAAAACCCGAAATGCAAAGGAAGTTCAGATGAGGAGTGATGGCCTAAGATCTAAATGGGGATCGACGGGTTAACTTCTAAAGTTGGTCTTTGCTGCGGGACGTGTGCAAAGGGGTTATCGATATCCATAACTTTGGTTCATCACTGAGAGACGGATTATAGGCTATGTATCAGTGCAGTGGAGTAGTCATGACTCCAAAGGGCAAAGTGATCATAGCATGGCTATGGATCAGTGCAGTGGAGTCGTTATGATTCCAAAGGGAAACGCGATCGTAGCAAGAGGTCGTTGACTATGGACCAGTACAGTGGGGTCGTCATGACCCCAAAGGGGCAAAGTGGTCGTAGTAATAGCAAAGGATTTGGTGATCAAAGTGGTGGATGTTGTATGCTTTACGCGCGGAGTGAGAGATGTGAGGATGATTGCTATGTTTGATGTTTTCTACCACCATGACATGCACACTCCCATTTTACACTTTATATTAGTGTTACCTTAGAGTACCGTGCATCTTGTTGTGCTAAATCTTTGGTTGAAGGGTCCAGGTTCAGGTATGATTATTTATACCCGTTCTTGTTTTGTTTTGCTGCTATCGCTTATACCAGACTTTTATCTGATCCAAAGTTTTATGTCTCTCCTTATTACTCTAGGTGCTCCTAAACGAGCAGACTAGAGACATGTTAGGTGGTATGCATGAGTAGCTGTTCGGAGACGAGCAGGAGGCTTCCGCGTACTATTTACATATATTCTCCCTATGTTGTTGCTGGTCACTACTCTGGGCATTAGTAGTGTACCTTTCTATTTTGCTTTAGAGACAGTGTTTTGAAATTGTAATAATGGCTTGGATAATAAGCTGTATTTTGGATTCCGCTACTCTGTTGGTTATGGTTTAGTTTCAGCTTATGCACTGTCTCGCCTATTTTATATCAAGTTATGTTATTATTATATTTTATTCCATGTGTGTGAGATATACTACTGGTTCTTTGATGGTTCATAGTTTCAAACCCTTTTTCTTTTGACGATCGTCCCATGCTGGTTGGACATTAGCACAACACATTTCGAGGGAAATGTCGGCTGGTGCGGGGCAAGCCATCACAATGTGGACTCTTGATCCTTGCTTGTTCTAGAGATTATCCTGCACCATTCAAATTGAGTATCCACTGTGTATTTTGATGTCAGTGTCATGTATATTCATGATGCCTTATTATATCTTGTTCTAGTGCACCCATGTGTATTTGCACATGAGCAGTTTTCAGCCTCGACTTGTTTAAATCTGTATATGCTATACAATTCCAGCTGCACAAATGCATTGCGCGCTGACATATGAGAATACTTGAACCTGCCACTTGTACGACCCTGACTTACTCGAGTTGGCTATGCACTTGTACATTAAAATATTCACATGCATGCTTGTGTACTTTGAGCTTGAGTCTTCTTGCATTCATGAATTGTGAACCATGTACGTATGTACATATACAAGCATGTATGTATATATATACACATGTGTGTGTCTCTTCCCATTTGACATGTTAGCTTACTTGCCTTTATACTACAGTGCATGTTTTATGTTGTTATCTTTATGCATGTTGCTTGAATTCTCTGATCATCCTTGGACTTGTATTTGCCTGCTTCTATACTTGCTCGGCCATGTATTTGTGCATCATTGTTGTTGGCTTGACTTGTCTTTTAACCTGCATTTGTACATAAGTTTGTACACTGGCCTTGAGATTTTTATCCATGCTGGTCTGTATGCCTGTGTAATACATATGTGAATATGTATATACAAATATGTGTGTGTATGTTTGTATATGCGTGTTGTTACATGTGTGTTCATGGATACTTGTAGCATGCATGTGTTATCAAGCTTCACCTGAGCACATCATACTTGATATATTTGTCCCTTGCTGACTATATTGCCCCTGCACAAAATATATGTGTATATACATACACATGTATGTGTATATACATACACATGTATGTGTATATATGTATGGTGCATGTGCAGAGTTTTTTTTTTTGAAGATGGTTAAAGTGTATTGATGCATTGGGCCAAACAACCCAAGCCTGAAAACAAAAAGATACAACCAACCGCATGAAATACAAAACCAGTAAGAAGAGCAATGATTGCTCTGACCTACCATTCATTTAATACCGTATTCGCGTGAGAGGTTATGCATTGAGGCCGATTACTTTTTGCCCCAAATAGAAAAAATTAGGTCTTTAGTCATGGCGACCGAAAGCTCCACTGTTCGATGATGCAAGCTGCTTCCTGGGCGTTTCTGGCAACCATTGATCTCTTGATGCATCGGATTAAGATTTTTACGTCTGCTTGAATGATATTACTAACCAAATTGATGTCTCTTCTCTTGTTTTCAAATACACGACCGTTTCGTTCCTTCCAAATGTGGTGCAATGAAGTGGTCAGTGCTATTTGGAGCAGTTGCAGGCGGAATGGCGAGAAGCTCTGCGGTCTTAGGTAACACAGTTAATCACCGAGAGTGCCATTTAAAGTTATCCCACATTTATCTCTAGTAGTATCGATGATATCTGAACTATAACTGCACTCATAAAATAAATGTGAGTGCAATTCCTGCATTGTGTTGCAAAGAGAGCATATTAAATTAACATTAATGTTCCATTTTGCAAGATGATCCGACATAGGTAAACGAATGAATTACTATGAATTAATATATATATGAGCACTAGAGACACTATCTACCTTGTGGTATTTACAGTGAATTACTGTGAATATCACAAGCTGTCTAGACACAAATGAATAAATATGCATATCAGAACAAGTCATGAAATACGATGAGAAACACATCAAAATTCCAAGGCAAATAAGTTTCAAAAATAAAATTATATCTGCTAGAATTTAAAAATATTTTTGTTCCAATTTACTCTGTGTTTCTGTAACAGGTAAGCAGGTGACTAGACTGACTGTGAAGAAAGATTGAAGAGACAGTGGTCAGACAGAAGATAAATGTGTCAGTGAGTGTGTCAGAGGATGTAACAGTGTTTGTATATGAATGAATGTAGCTAAGTTTTGTAGTGAGAAGTATTGTAATAAATGAAATTGAAAATTGTATTACAGTGAGATGTGCAAATAGCGGAGTTATAAATTTGTACTATTCAAATGTAGAAATAAAATATTATATTTTAATAAAATACTGTTTGAATATTTAAATTCTTGTGCGGTAGTATTTTATTTAAATATAAATATTTAATTCTGTCTGTGATGTAGTAAAATAGTACAATTACAGATACATTATTATAATATATATGTGTTATCATCAATCAAAAATCATAGAATTTTTATATACAGCAATCTCCCTCTTTTGATGATGACAAACATATAATAAGATTTTGAATATAATAAATGTGTTCTGTAGTGAATTGTTGAACTCCCCCTATATGTATGCTCCCCCTGCAACAGCACTCCCGCTAAATATGTGCATATGAGTGAAAAAAAATTAATTGAATTTCCAATATTTAACATATTCATTAAGTATTCACTTAACGATCAAAATCTTAACCATTCTCCCCCTTTTGTTATCATCAAAAGGGTACAAAAATTAAAATAGTGATAAAAAAGACTAGAAATATAAAATCAGCTCAAGAGAGAGAATGTCCATCATAAATCTCATTCAATCAAACAAAAATCATAATATTCTAAGAACTAGAAGCAAATTTCACATTCTAGAATGGTGAATTTATGATGAATTTTATAAAAGTGGAGGGAGTTTAACATATGATTTTCAATTATTTTCAAATAAATTTTTATAAAAAACAGTGATGGATTTGGACTATGATTATAAATTCAAATTAAGTGACAAAATCAAATAATCTCAATTCCCAATGACTATCAATCAACAAATCATAATATTTTAATACTTTTCACAAATTAGAAAATGGATTGTTAGGCTGGTTTTTTACACACCAAGGAGAATTTCATATATATTTATATTTATTTATTTTTCTTTTCCTTTTCTTTTCATTTTAAGAGCACACAAACCACACACAACCAGATCTTGGATTTTTAAATGAGATCAGTTGCATCTTAAATTATAAGTAATCTCATAACCATGCATGACCTGATATTGGATTTTAAAATGAGGTAAGAGAAACACTTACATATATTATATATTTATCATTTTCTTTTTCCCAAATCTCTTTCTTGTGGAAAAGCCGACGGGGATGAGTATCCCCTGCCACTTTATTGATAACCAACGGAAGGGTGCATAGAAACAAGGAAGCCTAAACAAAATAAAAGAAAAATAGAGCATACAAAGGTTATCAAACACAAGAAGATAAACAAAACACAACATATTAAAAGAGAGAGCCAACAAGACCATGAATAAAATCCAAATGCCTGGATCAAATGTGAAATGCATCATGCAGATTCCATTTCTTATCTTCATTAGCACCAGTTGCTTCAATTGTGCATTATTTATTGCATGCTCTAGATTAAAAATACGACCATTCCTAGCTTTCCAAACTAGCAGCTTGAATTTCTTTAAAATGTATGAGAACAGCCTGGCCTTTTCATCCCCTTTCATACATATTTTTTGAAGATTACTCCTTCCAATAAAACTATCTTGTGTAGCACCACTTCTATCAAGCCTTGCCATGATTTCTTTCCACACTTCAAAAATGATAATGTATACGAAATAAACGTGTTCAGTGGTCTTTGGCTCCATGTTGCAGAATTCATAATAGATAGGAATCAGCTGACCTCTCGAAACCATTTTCACTTTATTGAATATAACATTATGCTTCACCTTCCATAGAAATAAGTTCTATTTGGCTTCATTCAAACCTTTCTATATTATCTTATTCCACCTACAACAAGGCATAGTTTCAACTCTTATCAACTTAAAGTACATTGTCTTGATATTAAACTCTCAACGTTCCAATTCCATGCAATCCTATCTTCACTTGGTATTATCCTATGCACTGCTCAATTTTGTTCCATATTTCAAGGCAACTGCTATTGGATGTTCTTGGTAGCTCCATTTTGTGGTTAGTAATTAAACTGCCTACACTAGCATTGCAATGAACACCAGAAATGTTTTTCTCATGATGTGTTATTAAGTTGCTAAGGATGAGTCCGTAATCAAGCCATGGGTCATCCCAGAACTTAATAGTGTTATATGCAGGGGGTTATATTAAAGTAAAACAGAATATCATTTCTAATTTTCAGAATTTTTATCCATGTCCAACTAAGGTTTTATGATGTTGACATAGTCCAAAAATTATGATCACCAATGATATATTTATTGGACCAATTATCCATATGCTTTCAGTCTTATTCAGTAGGTTATCAATATGTTCAACAAAAGCAGCTTTATTCCATGCTATGGTGTTAGCTATTCCTAGACCACCTTTACTGATGGTTTTTCCATATGACTAAATGAGATAGGGGCTGCATATTTAACATGAATGTTGCCTTTCTAGAAAATTTCATAAATGCAGTTCTTATCATTTTAAGTAGCTTAAAGGTTCTTGACTAGTAAACATGCATAGAAATAATCATAGACTTGATGAGTGTTAATCTACCTACCTGATTCAACATCTTGTTCGACCAACATTCCATTATTCCTGTAATCTTCTCAAAAAGAGGAGAACATTGCATAACAGTTATTCTGGAAGTAGCGAGTGGAAGGCCAAGATATGAAACAGTATTATTACTGATGCTTAGACTAGTGATGTTGTGTAGTTCAGTTGCAATGGATGGAGGAACTCCATCCATGTTCATTTCAGACTTGGTTAGATTGATCTGTAGACCTTTCATTTTATAAAATCTATCTTGTGCACTCATGATGTTGATCATGGTGGTGGAGTCAGGCTTACAAAAAATAATCAAGTCATCAGCAAAGAGTAAAGAAGTGATTCTAGGGTTAACACATCTAGGGTGTAACTTAAAGGATTGTGTGTCAACTAATTAGTCAAGTAATCTAGTAAGCAGCTCCATAACAATTATAAAAATGTACGCATACATTGGGTCTCCTTGCCTTATACCAATCTTACTTTTAAAATATCCTACAGTCCCTCCATTAACATTAATAGAGAAATGCACAGATGATATGTATGCATGTATCCATGTAATGATGTTGGGAGGGAAATTCATATAGCTAAATTTACTGACTACAGAATCCCAATACAAGGAGTCAAATGCTTTTCTAATGTCTAATTTAATCATTGCTCTAAGTGAAATGTTCTTTATGTTGTAGCCTTTAAGTAACTCATGTGCCATTAATACATTATCCAAAATATTGCGCTTAGTTAAGAAAGCAGATTAATTAAGAGAAACTATCGGTTTGAAAGCAGTCACATGATTGGCATTAACAGTTTTTGGAATTAATACAATTATAGAATTATTATAAGAGTTCATCATTTTAGTTATTCTAAAGAAATTAAAATGGCTTTGCGAACATTAATTCCTACCGTACTCCAACACCGTGTGTAGAATTTAACATTAAAGCCATCAGGTCCTCTACAGGAATTTTTTTAGGTGAAAAGATTGCATTTTTGATCTCATCAGCAATGACAAGGAAACTAAGACTATCAATATCATGTAAGGTAGGTGTAAAGTTAGAAGTATTACCAAACAGGGAAGTGAAGTAGTTGATGAATGCCAATTTGACTCCATCCTGAGTGTCTTTCAGGTGATCATCCATATCCACAACACTCAAAATATTCTCTCTGTTATGTTTGGCTTTTAAAGCCGGGTGAAAAAAGGCAGTATTTCTATCTCCATCCTGAATCCATTTTAATTTAGCTTTTTTCTTCTTCACAAGAGATTCAGAATGTAGCGCATCTTTCAGCTTCTGAGAGTATTCACATTCAATTTTGGCAAAGTGCAGGACTATTAACATCATTGAGATATCAGTTTGAATTGCTTCCAATTGCTTTGCTAGCTGATCAGATTATTTTGCGCCTTTCCCAAATTTCTCTCTAGCCCAGATAGTAAGTACATGATTAAGATGTTTGTGTTTATTATGCAACACTAGCATGGTCTTACCGTAACAAGGCTCATCCCAAACAACATCCACTAAGCTTTGAAAATCATTCTCCAAAACCAAGACTTGAAGAATTTAAAGCTAGGTTTTCCGTCAAGTTTCTAATCACCCAAATAAATTATTTGAGGAGAATGATCTGAGAGATTTGGTAGTGGTAGATAGTTATTCAAAGATGGCCAAGAGTTTAAACTAGGGTAATTACAGAATGCATGATTCTAGTGAAAGTTCTAGGCCTATCTCTTTTCTTTTTGTTCCAGGTATGTTCAACCCTAGAAGCTTTGATTTTTATTAAGTCTGAATGACATATTTCAACATTGATTGGATTGACTTCACTGAGAGCAATAACAGTCCCACTTTTTCTGTCAGGTAATTTGAGGGGAGAGTTGAAATCACCACACACTATCCAAGGATGTGTGTATTGCCTAAAATTGGGTAGCAGTTTGTACATTCATTCCCCAGCATTAGCAGTATTGCTAGCATATATGAAAGTAAGATAGTTTGATGATTTTGTAGGAAAGTGGATACTATGACAACATACTAATTGATCAATGGACATAAATTTTCAAGTTTATGGATGTTAGGATCAAATAACATACAAATTCTTCGATATGCTGCTTCATCAAGATTAAGAATTAATGTGTAATGACCCGCATTTTCAGCGGTATAATAATTAATTTATTTAATTATTTAAGATAGTGATTTAGAGGATTAAATGGTCGTTTAATTAAATTATATTGAATATTTAATTAAAATAAATAATTAAATAATATATTTAATTTCTGAAATAATCAGAAATAGTGAATTGACATTTTAATGTGAACTGAGCGATTTAAAATATTTAATTCAGCTTAGAATTTGAATTAGAATAACGTATATATTTAAATAACATCAGTTTGAACGTATAATTATATTATAATTAAAATCGAGCTCGAAATGGCACGGCAGTTCGCGAGTTGGCAATTTGAACTTCAACAGAATGTACAGGATTCGTTTTAAGCCGGATTTCTGTGAAACAAGAAACGTTAGAAGCTGGTGAAGTATATTTTTCTAGTGGAAGAGAAAAATCGGGATTTCATCGTGTAGATTTTGATTTATGTCCAAATCAAAATTTAGAAAAGTCGCTATGGAATTCCTTTATAATATATAATGATATATAAAAGGATTTAAATATAAATAAAATATCAATATAATTCTGATGAGGAAATATCGAGTTAGAAATTCATATAGGAATATTCTGAAGCTGTATGATATTCCACGGTGAATATATACGATAATATTTATTTATAAATATTTAATTTAATTTCTTTTAAACATATTTATATATTTAAAAGGGTTTATTTAGGGATTTAAAAATAGCCAGTTTTGCAAATGACCTCAGAATTCGACGAAACAAATTTCGTTGGATTCATAACGTCAAACTATTGTTAGATTTCAATTTCCGTGATTTTTGAAGTCAGTATGTGGTCGTACCGATTTTTAATGTGAGAAACAGTCGATAATTTAACCTTTAAAAATACGCTGTGTGAGCATACGAAGTCGGAATTCGATGAAACCAGTTTCGTTGGGACCATAATGTTGAACTCTACCAATATGTTCATTTTCGTGATTTTTGGGTGTCGTGTGTGATCACACGGATTTTTAGAAGGCGAAATAAAAATATAAAAACTAAAATATCTAAGTATTGTGAACCTAAAGGAGCCACATCCCCATCTTTTGAACCACACAAAACAATCCCGTTCCCTTATAAATCATCCTCTCAGCCGCCATATTTTCTTTTTCCTAAACCAAATTTCATGAGCAAAGAAAATCGAAATAAAACCAAATAAATTGTTAAAAATCATGAGATCAGTTTATAGTGAATCACCGAGTAATTCTCATCATTTCTATACTGGTTTGAATGGATATGATGCTTATTGGTGCGCTGGACTTTTTTTACAGCAGTAGTTAGGGTTGAGGCGTTCATGAATTTGGGTTTTTAATTCGTGAATTGGAGTGTGTGATTGTGTTCGGGGAATTGAGAGGTTTGGTTTGTGAATCTCTGGTAAAGAACGAAACAGAAAAATGTCGCTCGACATATACTGTAGCATAGAAAACTGTGAACGACGGATCCCCATGAAAGGGTTCGAACTCGAAGGTGATGGGATAGGGGGTAGAGGTCGTGAAGGAGAAGAGAATGGATGTGGTTTATTGTTATTCGGTGAAGAGTAAAACGAGCAATTTGGATTTGAAAGGGGAACTATGGTGTTCGGTGGATTCCTGGAAGCGTGAAATTCAATTGGGGAAGATGGAGTTAAAGGTGCGGGCGGGTTGGGTGTTGTGGTAATTGGGACGGGGAAAAACAAGGGACGAAAATTAGCGAAACAATATCCGATAGGATCGTATGGACGGGAGCAACACAATGAGACTGACGGGGAGCGAATAGAAGCTCGTTACAATTTATTGCAAAATAAATTGTCCGTCTGAATCAAGCGATGGTTATCGTTATTAACGATAATTGTCCAAATCAAGTAGTCGGGATTTACAGATATACTGGAAGAGCTTGGAGCAGGAGGCTTCAGGATTATATAGCTATAGTTATTTCCGCTATGTTGTAAGTGCTGTACTTTGGAAATGATATGCATATTCAAGTACAGATTTATATTTCAAAGTTATGTTATATATTATATGTTATTCGTTCCGCTGTGAGGTTCGTGTTACTCTGATGTTGTGTTGTTCTTCTTCTTCTATTCTAAGTTTCTATCTTATCTATTCTCACCCTCTAATTTCTTTCATTAACTACCGGTATTTTTCGATGTTTGGTTAGTCGTCATTGAGTTTATGTTGATAACCAAAGTCGCCTAAAAACCAGGTCGTTACAGTTGGTATCAGAGCTTAAGTTAAGTTATTACCTTGGCTCTGTGGCGTGACTCGGTAGAGATGGGGTTAGTAATACCCTAGATTGAGTTTGAGTGTATATATACGAGAGCGTATTTGTTATTCAGTATAAAATGGTTTTATATTGTGGAGATTTATTGATTGAGTGGCTTATGAATTTCTGGTCAATCAGTTTGATCCACTGTATCGATAGGAGTTAATAAACACTCGAATACGATGGGTCGACACAATATATTTTGAAAGGAAGGTAAATGAAATAATTTTACCCAAATTATAATTTGATATAAAGGATTTATATCGGAGTGATTATAATATATTGGATGTGTTGGTCACTATTATAATCGAGTCAGATTATAAAAGTAAAATGGTTATATATATAACCAAGTAGAATTCGTACAAGTGTTACGAAATGAATTAAATCTGAATTTAAACCAGAAAGTGAATTAAAATTCTGGAAAATTGGATAAGTGTTTGTAAATGGATTTGGATTAAAAATAAGGAATATTTAAGATCTTGGGAGGTTTTAAATTGTTTTACAAGCAGTGTGAATTATATTTTTGAAATGAATTACAAAGTGGAAATGTTTAGAAATGGTTTTATAGTATTGAACTCACTTCGATCGCTGGAAAATAGATTCTGATAATGACAGCTGCATCATCAGTATTCATTTTCGAGTTGTAAGTGATGGATTACTACCGAGAAGATTTTGCTTTAGAATTGTTTTGAGAGAAACAAGTTGTTTGAAATCCGAAAAAGAATATTTGGTTTTAGAAAACAAAGCTGTTTAAAACTCCCAGGAAGAGACTGTTTGAATTAAAAACAAATTTAAATAGAAATTTGTGAAACCGAGCTGGAACTGAATTGAAACCAATTAACTGGAAATTGGATTGGATACGATATATCAAGTAGAATCCGATTTTGAATTGTGAGATAGAATCTAAAATGGTATTGGATTGATGAGTTAAGAATTTAAAAATCAAAAATGGAACTTTGATTTGAAACTGAATTCGACTTATGTATAAGCGAATGGTTGGATTTGTGGATAAAAACAGATTGGAATTTGATTGGGATGACCCTTGTATCTGCTGAATTGATAACAGGTGGAAAGAATATAATGATATGCCGACAAAAAGGTACAAGTTTATATTTCTATTGGATATAAGATTTATGAGCCGAATTGGCAAGCGCTTGGCTGTTTGATTTTCTTTTGGGTTGGAGATGGCCCAGAGCGGCGAGTTGGAGTTTGAGCTATTGACCAGTACAAAGGAGGTGCTGGCGAAAATTTTCAAAAATTTAAGGTGTTAGAAAATTTTCAGGATTTTTGTAATTTTTCGTTGATAAGGATTACTTAATATTTTAATAAAAATTTAATTGGTTCGGTTGAGATTGAAGTTAAGAAGTGAACAAATAAGTTCTAACCTGTCGATAGGGTTTGTTTTCTACCTTAGCAATTTCGAGGACGAAATTATTTTAAGTGGGGAAGAATGTAATGACCCGCATTTTCAACGGTATAATAATTAATTAATTTAATTATTTAAGATAGTGATTTAGAGGATTTAATGGTCATTTAATTAAAATATACTGAATATTTAATTAAAATAAATAATTAAATAATATATTTAATTTCTGAAATAATCAGAAATAGTGAATTGACATTTTAATGTGAACTGGGCGATTTAAAATATTTAATTCAGCTTAGAATTTGAATTAGAATAACGTATATATTTAAATAACGTCAGTTTGAACGTATAATTATATTATAATTAAAACCGAGCTCGAAATGGCACGGCAGTTCGCGAGTTGGCAATTTGAACTTCAACTGAATATACATGATTCGTTTTAAGCCGGATTTCTGTGAAACAAGAAACGTTAGGAGCTGGTGAAGTATATTTTTCTAGTGGAAGAGAAAAATTGGGATTTCGTCGTGTAGATTTTGATTTATGTCTAAATCAAAATTTAGAAAAGTCATTATGGAATTCCTTTATAATATATAACGATTTATAAAAGGATTTAAATATAAATAAAATAACAATATAATTCTGATGAGGAAATATCGAGTTAGAAATTCATATAGGAATATTCTGAAGCTGTATGATATTCCACGGTGAATATATACGATAATATTTATTTATAAATATTTAATTTAAACCCTTTTAAATATATTTATATATTTAAAAGGGTTTATTTAGGGCTTTAAAAATAGCCAGTTTTGCAAATGACCTCAGAATTCGACGAAACCAATTTTGTTGGATTCGTAACGTCAAACTATTGCTAGATTTCAATTTCCGTGATTTTTGAAGTCAGTATGTGGCCGTACCGATTTTTAATGTGAGAAACAATCGATAATTTAATATTTAAAAATACGCTGTGTGAGCATACGAAGTCGGAATTCGACGAAACCAGTTTCGTTGGGACCGTAATGTTGAACTCTACCAATATGTTCATTTTTATGATTTTTGGGTGTCGTGTGTGATCACATGGATTTTTAGAAGGCGAAATAAAAATATAAAAACTAAAATATCTAAGTATTGTGAACCTAAAGGAGCCACATCCCCATCTTTTGAGCCACATAAAACAATCCCGTTCCCTTATAAATCATCCTCTCAGCCGCCACATTTTCTTTTTTCTAAACCAAATTTCATAAGCAAAGAAAATCGGAATAAAACCAAATAAATTGTTAAAAATCATGAGATCAGTTTATAGTGAATCACCAAGTAATTCTATTCATTTCTATACTGGTTTGAATGGGTGCGATGCTTATTGGTGCGCTGGACTTTTTTTGCAGCGGTAGTTAGGGTTGAGGCGTTCATGAATTTGGGTTTTTAATTCGTGAATTGGAGTGTGTGATTGTGTTCGGGGGATTGAGAGGTTTGGTTTGTGAATCTCTGGTGAAGAACGAAACAGAAAAATGTCGCTCGACATATACTGTAGCGTGGAAAACTGTGAACGACGGAACCCCATGGAAGGGTTCGAACTCGAAGGTAATGGGATAGGGGGGTAGAGGTCGCGAAGGAGAAGAGAATGGAGGTGGTTTAGTGTTATTCGGTGAAGAGGATAACGAGCAGTTTGGATTTGAAAGGGGAACTATGATGTTCGGTGGATTCCTGGAAGCGTGAAATTCAATTGGGGAAGATGGAGTTAAAGGTGCGGGCGGGTTGGGTGTTGTGGTAATTGGGCCGGGGAAAAACAAGGGACGAAAATCAGCGAAACAAGATCCGACGGGATCGTATGGACGGGAGCAACACAATGAGACTGACGGGGAGCGAATAGAAGCTCGTTACAATTTATTACAAAATAAATTGTCCGTCTGAATCAAGCGATGGTTATCGTTATTAACGATAATTTTCCAAATCAAGTAGTCGGGATTTACAGATATACTGGAAGAGCTTGGAGCAGAAGGCTTCAGGATTATATAACTATAGTTATTTCCGCTGTGTTGTAAGTGTTGTAGTTTGGAAATGATATGTATATTCAAGTACAGATTTATATTTCAAAGTTATGTTATATATTATATGTTATTCTTTCTGCTGTGAGGTTCGTGTTACTTTGATGTTGTGTTGTTCTTCTTCTATTCTAAGTTTCTATCTTATCTATTCTCACCCTCTAATTTCTTTCATTAACTACCGGTATTTTTCGATGTTTGGTTAGTCGTCATTGAGTTTGTGTCAATAACCAAAGTCGCCTAAAAACCGGGTCGTTACATAATGACCAAGATGGGTTAACATACCTCACGGCTCTTTCAGTTAATTGCAAGTTTAGCTTGGTTTCAAGTATGGCCAAGATAGTTGTACCTGAAAATTAAACTTTTACATGCATCAAGTTTTAAGTCCTGATGCGCACCTCTCACATTCCATACACCTATAGTTTGTAACATTGATCAAACTTGTGCTCTTCTACATTTCTTTTCATTTGCCTGGTCATGGGGCTGGAGCTTGATGTTTGAGCATTTAAAGAAGCAATTTTTTTCACTCTTGTTGGTTTCTGTGTTATCTGTAGTACTCTTGTTATACCCATTAGCCTCCACTGTATTATTTAATGTAGGCATCAGGTGGTGCTAAGTTATCACATGGGAATTTCTTTACATGTGTGGTCAATTCTATTAAGGATCCTTCAACAATGATTGTGTTCTTTGCAAGATTTTAAGTTGATACATCCATAACATAACATTGCATTGTGGAAGTTTCCTTTGTTGCTTGTGTGAAGCTTGCATTAGCCATCGTGGATAGAGCCATGTTGAATAGATTCATTTTGTTAAGCCAATGCAACCCTATTTCCTTCATTGTACAAAGGCAAACCAACATCATTTTCATTTTCTCCAGTTATTTCACTGCCAAGTTGTTCTACCCCATTAGAGATAGATAAATCATAATTATCAATTTTACCTGAGTTATTCACCTTTTTTCATATAATCTATCATTAAATGGAATGTTGTTGCTAACCAATGCAATTTCTTCCAATAATTGTATAGGAGAGTAAACTTTCTTAACTTGATCTTCCTTTGCTAATACATCTTCTGTTTCCTTTTGAACGATCTTACTTATTTCTTTCATTCCCTGTTCAATGTCAATTATCATATGTATTTCACCTTCCTCTAAATCTTACAATTCTTCATCCTCTTCTTGTAGCTCATCATCCTCTTCTTGTGCTTCTCTTACTTGTTCCTTTTCCTTTGCATTTTGCATGCTTTCATTTATATCATTCATTCCATGATCGTTGCTTTTTCTTTTTTGTCTTTCACCCACCTCCTTTTCTTTTACTTGTTGTTCATCCAGCGAGATAAGGTTAACTAATCCAGGATTCACTGTCTTGTAGTAGGAGGTTCTTTTGAAATTGACAGAACTAGCCTTATTTTTCCTCACTTTTTGCCATTTTTGTACTTATTTGACAACATTGGTTCTCCCTTTAAAAGGTCCTTTAAATTGTGTATATTTGCCTTTATTTTTCCTTTCCTTGCTGATAATAGGTGTATCAGAATTAGCTTTGGCATGTTCAGACTTTGTTGTGTCTTTTCTCTTCTCACAAGAAATTGTTGCATGTCCAAATACTTTGCAATGTGTGCACACATCTGCTTTCCACAGGTAACTCATTTTGAAGTTTTACATACTTCCATCAGTTGTTACAACCAAGAATTCATCTACAAGCTCTTATTCAGGATTGACTTCAATCAAACATTTTACAAACTCAATTCTCTCTATTTTTCTGTCATTTCATCCATACATATGAGTCTGCCCAATTGCATGCTAGCTCATTTATACTTTGGAGAGACATGGCAATGATAAGTATATTGCACATCTGAACCCACACAGGTACTGATTTTACCATGCCGCAAACATTACTGATTTTAGCATCATATGGTTTTATTATGAACAGCTTACTATTTATAAGAATTGGATCAACAGTGAGTACCGTCAATCTATCCTCCTCATTCCAAAATTGTAAGAGGTAAATCGAGCCATCAGATTTAGTCTTCACTAACCCTTTCAATCGCCAAATTGAGTTCAATTTCTGCATTACTACCGTATAAGAAAGAGGTTGATCCAGAAAAAATTCCACCAGAGTATCGGCCCATACTTTTCTCCTACTTGTATTATTTCAATCGTATGTTTCATCACATTACCAACATAAGATGGCTTCATGTCAATGGGTGCGTACTTCCCTGCATTTCGAGGTAATCGATTTAATAAAGAAGTCCATACACGTTGATAAGGAATGGCACTTTGCTTAAGAGGTGCAGATGTTCTTGCTGGAGGGTTGTCTGGGGGAATGGTTGGAGGATCTAGAGGTGCCGGCAGTGGCAAAGTTCGAGGCAAGAAAAGGGGAGGAAGTACAGGTGGCAAGCTCGATGTCAATGTTTTAGGAGATTGGGAGAGAGAATCGGCAGAACTAATGGCTATTTTTTGCTTTTTTGTGATTTGTAACAATAAACAGTGACTTTTCCCAAATCTCCTTAGTATATAAAACCGATATGGATGATAGAAATATGGTAGGCACAACAATGCTTGTAAAATAAATTTCTAAATTAATCATATTATGAAATATGCTCAACTGTATCGGTATTTTTGAAAATTTTCAATTATTTGTATTTCTGAAAAATAATACAGTCACGTTTCCATCAAAAAGTTTGAAACTATAAGTTTAAGATGATCTAAAAAAATAAACTCTCCACATTAATATAAAATCATGATGAATGACAGAATGATGATAGAAAAAGAAGATGGTCGTGAAATAAGCGCCAACTCAAATATATTTTAAGAACAGTTCAATCATCATGAAAATTTAAATAAATTTTCCTCTTGTTGTGAAATATACTATAGTCACAACTCATCACAATTTCAAAAATCCTATAATAATTTTGATGAGTTTTAAATACAGTTCAATTTGGTTACTAGTTTCAATTTCTGAATAAATAATCAATAAATGCTCTTAAAATTAAAAATATCAATTACAAGAGGGTTTTAGAAAGATCTATATAAGACATGGGATTTTGAAATATCTACACAAGACGAGAATTAGATCAATCAAAAAATCCAACACTTCTAAACATATACCACTTGGGGTTCCTAATTGATCAAAGAAGTCAAAAAAACTGTACATTGAATTTTCAGAATAAATCACCAAACCCAAGCAAACAAACATAACAGTTTAGTTTCTTTTATCAAAGAAGCATAATCAATTTTAGATTAGAGAAGTATAAGATAATTTTTCAGAATTATTTCTAACAAACACAAGAGATGATTCGTGATTAAAATAAAACAGTTTATTTGAAATCACTTGAAGAGATGTGTAAATTTCAGGATTTAATGAATTGATCACACAAGATTAATAATTTTCAATCCAAGGTGTGTGTGAGATTCACAAGATCAACAATTTCAAATGATTTCAAACAAATTATTCAAGCCATATGGTAATGATTGAAGAATGAATTTCAAGATGTAACACAAGAATCTTTTCAAAATGATTTTCAATTCACAATAATCAATCCAATCCAAAAACCAATGAAGTTATCACGACTGAAAAATAACAGCATGCTGTAATGAGTATAATTTTCAAGTCTTTCCAAATTGAATTAGAAGAAACTCAAAATAGCAAAGGTGTGTGAAATTTCATTAATTTTTCAGATCTTCAAAAGTTTAGAATTCAGATTAACAATGTTCAAGATATAACAAGAATGCTTCAACACTGTTATGAATTATGAAATAAGAAAATAAACTTCAAAATGGTTGCAGATATTTAAAAATCTGAATTCAAGATATGGAAACCATTAAAACATGAGAGTTTTATACAAATGAAGCAAATTTCTAGAGGATCAAAATTTTTCAATCTAAATTATAATAAGCTCAAGAAGTGAAAAACAAATGTGGCAGTGACAAAGCAAATAAGCATAATCAAGAAGAAAAATAGAAGGGTGAAAGGAGGAAAAAACGAAGAATTCAAATAGAGAATATAAACAAACAAGAAAAATGAGGTTAGAGATCAAACCTAAAATCGATGTGAACTAATGAATCTCTAACTCAACAAATATGGCTTGGAAACCCTGAAATTCAGAGGTGTTGAACAATTTGAATGTAGTATCTCTTTCGCAAAGTACCTATGAATTTAGAGGACCGAGTGGTCTAAAAAAATTTGTAAAACCACTTACAGTTTCATTTACACGTTTTGGTACCCAAACTTATTTCTACAACAAACTATTTGAATTTACCTTTGTACCTTTAGGAACCCAAATTTGTTTAAATTTAATCAAACTTGTTTTATTTCTTTTTGGGATCCAAAAATGTTTGGAAGGATTTTTACAAGACAAGTTCGTATCTTGTTTATGTTTAGAAAATCTTTTCAAATTATTAAAGCCTAAATTTTCAATTCGATTACAAACCAAGTCATTTGAAGAGTATTTCAGATCATTCGAATTTTTCTTTTGAACAAATTTATTAAGTTTTTCAAACTCAAGACCACTTTTATTTCCAACATAAATTTGGTTTTGTAACAACATATTCAACGATTTTTTCCCATTAGAAAATTTATCCAAAGTTGATTCTAGTCATTAAATTTTGGATTTAAGAAACCTATTTTCTTTCATCAAATTCGAACAACGATTAATATTGATCTTTCTCTTTCTAGCACCATTTTGTTTCGAATCCAAGTTTTTGTTTTCAAGCAATTTGGCATTGGTCTTAGACTCAAAAATCTCAGATTCAAATTGAATTTGTTTTTCAAATTGATGTTTTTCAGAACTCTTAAAATTTTCAATATCTTCTTCAAGCTCATTCAAGATAGATTCAGCTTCTAGAAAATTTTCCTTTTTGAAAATTTCAAGTTTGGAATTTTCAGATGTCTTAAAATTATCTAATTTTTCAAGCTTAATCTTGTTCTCTTTTAAGACCAGTATTTCATTTTCAAGTTTTTGAATATTTTTATTGAGATGAACAAGATTGTTTTCTAAATTCGAACAATTTTTGCAATCAGGGTTTTCAGATTTCTTGACGTTTTCGAGTTTTAATTCCAAATTTTGCTAGTCAACTCATAATTTTTAGATTTCAGAGATTTGTTTTTCCATTGAAGTTGATCAACATATTTAGTTAAATCAGTACATATATAAACTATCAAATGAGAAATTTTCTATCTCGTCATCTGTTGAGTCTTCATCGTCTGATCCATCTGAATTTATATCTGTACGACCTGTTAAGCACAAATCTGTATCTGAGTTGGCATTCTGGGGTTTTGACCAGCCGTCCTTATTCCTTCCATAATTTGCCTCGAGAGTTTTTCAAATGTCTTGTGTAGTTGAACAGTGATAAATATTAATAAACTGATCAATATTAATGTAAGAAAAGATTATATTCATAGTAATGTCATTCAAATCTCCATTATCACCTCCATTCATAATAATATCCTAATATTTAATATTAATGGATTTTAAATAGGATTACATTTCCGATTTCCAATTTAAAAAATTTGCACCATAAAAAATATTTGGAATACGACTGGACTGACTCCCGATGGACTAACAACTAGGAAACATGACGACTCTAGAGTTAATAAAATACCTGCTCTGATACCACTTGATGGATCTTGATTAACCATAGAGAGGGGTGAATAGGGTTTATTGGAGTTTTACCAGATATTAAAATTATCACATCACAGATTGTAATAGAGGAAACAAAAGTAGAAAGTAAATAACACATATTTTACCCAGCTTTGTCTAACCCTGCCTACTGCTGCATTTCAGAGTTTTTTTTGGATTCAAAAAAATCCCTACGCTTACAAAATCCCTGTAAACTATCCGCACCCGCTACCAACTGTTCTAATCCTACGCTCAAAACCCAGTGTTGATCTTTAACCCTAAGATCATATTTTCTCTGAATTACAATCCCGTAACTCGTAAACCATGGTTATAAATATTATAACTAAAACACCCTTGTTTTATAGAAAAACGATGGATCGATTACGAAACAAACACCAATTAAAAATAAAATGAAAATAAAAGCCTTCCTTCTAAATAAAACCAAAGCCGACCCTTGTAATTTTTCTTTGCTTTGGTCAAAGAAATCGGCTTCCACTCAATATATCTTAAGTGGGCGAAGGAAACTAGGGTTTTTTGTTCCTCTGTCCAAATCACGACTTCAATTCACTTGTAAAATTGATTCTCTGATGATTGATTTCTTCTGGTTCTATGCTTGGAAATGTGGTTTGCATACGATCGAAAACAATGTTAGTTTTTTGATTTGATTCTTCTGCTTTCTCTCGAATTGTTGCTTGGTTTTCGATCAAAAAGCCTATAACGAAATGGTGTTAATATATTGGTAATTCGACCTTATAAGCTCTCTAATTTCCTCGAATTGATTTGTCATGATTTGTTATGTCATTTTCCCTTCTTGTTTCCACAGCTTTGATGACTGTTGTGTGATTTTCCAGTATTGCGATTCTGGACTGAAATGAATGATTTTCTTGGCACTAAAATCTTTTGAGATTTTTTGGAAACTTGGCCCATGAAAATTGCATGTTTATTTCTGGAATCATTAAAATTTCTTACAAAAAATATTTGCCTATATCTATCCATGCTTTGACTAAAAAAGCCATGAATGTGTAATTGAATTTCTGGAAACAAATTGATTGCCCGAAATTTAAGCTTGCCGAATTCTGGAAATAAATTAAAGAATCCATTTTTGGTAAGTATAACTGGCGTGAGTAACTTGAATGAATCTACCCAATTTTACTACTGTGTATTTATGGAGGGATGAATTTCAAAATCACATTGCTACATTTATGCCACCAATGTGATTTCTGGAAATAAAAAGCTTGTTACCAGTTTTAGCTCATGCAGAATTAAAATCTTTCGTCATTTTTCTTGCATGCTAATTTGAATCCATTTTTGTATCTAATTGTAGATTACCGGAAATAGTTCGAGCATATATTTGGCACTTGAATTATATATTAACGCTTGACACAGATCAATACAGTGTATATATTTGGTATACATACATACATACATACACAAACACACACACAGAGATATACATATATATGCACAAATGTGTGTAAATATACATATTTATATTTCTTGCCTTATTACTGATCATGTATGCACACTGTTGTTTATGATCTTCCACTATGCGTTTGTTGAACCATTGCTTTCACTTTGACCTGCTATAGTAATCCATGTTTACCTGGCTTGTGTCTTGCGTATGTGCACCACTGTGTTGACCAGTTTAAACACGAAACCTATGTAATTTAAATCCTACTCATTTCCTTGCTGCACTGTTTTGTGTATATGTGGTCTTGTCCTTTGATTTTTGTAATATGCCATTTTTACATGTTAATACCTCCAGTATATGGACTTCTGATCCTTGATTATTCTAGAGATTATCCTGCACCATTCACTAGAATATCCACTATGTATTTTGTTGTCAGTGCTATGTATATTCATGTTGCCTTGTTATATCTTGTTCTAGTGCACCCATGTGTATTTGCACATAAGCAGTTTTTAGCCTCGATTTGTTTAAATCTGTACATGTTGTACAATTCTAGTTGCACAAATGCATGAGCACACTGATACGTGAGAATACTTGCACCTGCCAGTTGTATGACCCTGACTTGCTCGAGTTGGCTATGCACTTATACATGTGAATATTCACATGCATGCTTATGTACTTTGAGTTTGAGTCTGCTTGCATTCATGACTTGTGAACCATGTATGTATATACATATACAAGAATGTGTATATATACACACACACATATGCGTGTGTCTCTTCCCATTTGACATGTTAGCTTTCTTGCCTTTTTACTGCAGTCTTCTTGTGCATGTTTCATGTTGTTGTCTTTGTGCATGCTGCTTGAATTCTCTGATCATCCTTGGGCTTATATTTGCCTGCTTGTATACTTGCTCGACCATGTATTTGTGTATCACTGTTGCTGGTTTGACTTGTCTTGTAACCTGCTTTTGTACATTAGTTTGTACATTGGCCTTGAGATTTTTATTCATGTTGGTCTTTTTGCCTATGTTATACATACATGTATATATACATACAAATGTGTGTGTGTGTGTATATATATATATGTTTGTATATACGCGCTGTTACATGTGTGTTCATGGATACTTGCAGCATGCCTATGTTGTCAAGCTTCACCTGAGCACATCATACTTGATATACTTGTCCCTTGCTGACCATATTGCCCCTGCACAAAATATATGTGTATATACATACACATGTATGTATATATATGTATGGTGTATGTGCATAATATATATATGAGCACTAGAGACACTGTCTACCTTGTGATATTTACAGTGAATTATTGTGAATATCACAAGCTGTCTAGACATAGATGAGTACATATGCATATCGGAACATGCCCTAAAATATGATGAGAAACGCAAAAAGTTTTCAAGGCAAATAAATTTTAAAAATAAAATTATATCTGTTAGAATTTAAAAATATTTTTGTTCTAGCTTACTCTGTGTTTCTATAACAGGTAAGCAAGTGACTGGACTGACTGTGAAGACAGATTGAAAAGATAATGGTCAGATAGAAGATAAATGTGTTAGTGAGTGTGTCATAGGATGTAACAGTGTTTGTGTATGAATGAATGTAGTTGAGTGTTGTAGTGAGGAGTAATGTAACGACCCGTATTCTACGTATCGGAGAATCGTAAAATATTTATTTTATTTTCATGAGAAGTCATATAGTCGTGTAACTTTGGGAAACGGCTATTGGGGTCATTTCCCACATTCACGATTTTTACCGAATTTTAAATGATCGTTTTACCCCTGGCGAATCTTGTTTCGCCTATAACTTTTGACTGGTAAGGAGCTTTGACTTGAAACTACTTCCATTAGATTCAGGTGATGGTTTCCCATTCTGTAGAGTGGTCACACTAATCAAACGGACTTACCGTTTGAGAGATATGGCTGAAATAAGATTTTAAGATGGAAAAACAGCCTAATTGGGCTTAATAGGGTAATTAGCAAATGGGCCCATAACCCATTTCGGGATTAGGTTATGGGAGGGCTAAAAGTGTAGCGGCCCAAAAATCCGTGCCAATTTGAGCTGACTAATAATCTACACATTCAACTCAAAGTGGAGGAAAATCCAGATCATTAATAGAAAGAATTTAGAGGATGAGATAGAAAGGATAGGACTAATAGAGGAGAAGAAGAAGAAGAACATCAGAATCAGATTAAACACGAATCTCACAGCGGAACGAATAACATGTATTCTACATAACTTTGAAAATACAAACCGATATTGTATATACATACCATTATCAGAGTACAATACATCATATCACAGTGGAAATAATCTCTAAATAACTAATGGTGAAGCTTCCTGCTTTGAGCTCCTCCAAGTGAATCTGTAAAATCCTAAAACACTTGACTGCCCGTACAAATTTGGGCACCCAAGAGTTTAGGGAAAACACAAACAAAATAAACTCTGGGTCAGCCATGGGACTGGTGTGAGTAAATTCCAACCGTACTGTTTAACTTTGGAAAATTCTTTTTGAAACAAAAGATAATAGTAAGACCGGCCCATACATAAACATGGACGGTTTTTGCCTTACTATAATCCAAAATACTTTGATATCAAACCCCAGTGATATTATAATAATGTTTACTCAATTAAATAATCAAGCAGCAGAACGCTTGCATCTCATGTTCCACATATATATAGTATAAAATCAAAAACCGCAGGGCGCTTATTGGAGAATGGATTCCAACAAACAAGGTATGGGAGCACCTTCCGAACAGTGTACTCTAGAGGTGATACACCTGGGTTCAACAAGAACGTATTGCAACCCGACCACACATGACCGACCACTCATTTAGCTTGAGTGTATCGAATATATTGCCACCCACGGTCGTTGGCCATCCAACCGTAATCCGAAGATACAGAATTGAAAAGAAGAACAAATATGAATTTTCTCTAGATCGGTGTTAATACATCCTGCTTGGGGATGACCCAACTAGCCATGCTACCTAGCCCAACTTTTGTTACTTCCTGGTTGTGAGGCTAGAGGCTACATCTATTTTCACAACATTTTATCACCATTCACTTTGAATGTCACATCGTCAAATCCGTAATCACATATTGATTACACAAATGCACACTGGGTGTAGAATAAAGAGAAGTTACCTTCTCCCCACCAACTTGGTATATTCGTAAAAATCAATGGTGTGACCGTTGGAAATACTTTGTCAGACACTCGTCCATACAAATTGTCCTGGGACTGGACAAACAGAAAACACCATATCTGGAACTGGACGACCCTTGCATTTTACTCCGTCTTCAATGGTCTTCAGCATAATCTAATTCACAGCGCTTATGCCTATGCGGAGTGGTTTCCGGATAATATATCCAACTGGTCTCTCCGTATTGACAACGATGGTCAAAACACTTCGATAGTCGGTTATTTAACTATCGAAGTAAAAACAATCATTCATTCAAAAAAAACAACTAACACACACAACCACGACACTTTTTATTTAACATTCGACTTTATTATTCGAATTCCCATATCTTACCAGATATTTCTCTAATCCCGTTTTACCCGTCTCACACTCTTGGAAAACATTCCCAGTTATTATCAACTCTTATTCTCCCATATTTCAGATGTATACGTTATTAATGTTTGAAACATTTCCATTCTTTTCACGTTCTTTATTTCAACACTTGGATAATATACACTATCTACATTGGAAAAATATTCCAATTTCATTATAAACATTTTAATATGTCCAACGTTCACTTTGAAACATTATTCACTTTAAAATGTGAATATCATTTCTATTATAGAAATCTGAACACCTTTATCAAATAATTCATTATTCAAGTAATAAATACCGTTATCTTGTTTTACCGAAATCTCTTTCATAATTTATATTTCCATTCCACTTTATAAACTCTATTTCTAGGTCAACTTCTTGTTAAATCAATATCAAGTCTATAACTACATATTGATTTCATATCCTATTTTAATTTATTGGTTTAAACCTAAATCTTAACTATCCTATCGGATTATAATTCCTAAGAATAACTTACTTTTAATACATTCGACATCGTCGAATTCTAGTTCCAAGTCCTAATGGTTTAATTCTAATCACATTTCGAACATTGAAATGCTGTCATCGTTTCCTAACACGATTCTCCAATTTCTCTTTCTAAACTTATCCTTATATTTTCTTTGGACAAACATCATTACTCATTACTTTCGAATAAGTGGATTTTAAACTAAACTGTTTCATTCCTTAGGAAATAGTACTATATATAAAAATCGCGTTTAAGCTTGGTCAACAGCGTTAATTTATCGTCACAGTTCAAAACTTGTCATACGCTGTAATGTTCTCATTTATAACTAATCTTGACATAACAGTCACACTTAAGCCTAATCAATAGCGTTTTATTTTATCGCTATAGTTATAAGACTTTCATACGCTGCCATATTCCCTTTATACTAGTCTTGACATCTCTTTCCGTTACAAACTGATATCGTTCCTCGATATTAGTGAAGTCGTTCAAGTTGGGGTATTTTATTTACCTCTCAGACCTTGATCGACAAGGTTCTTACCTTAGAACAGATATAAGACTGTAACTCTAATTCCTTATTACTTATAATATCTATCAGACCGTATTTTCTTGTTTAATTCGAACTATGGTTTTATAACACCATATCCTTACTTTGAAATCTCTGTTGTTTATGATTATTTATATTAAACATTAACTCTTCGCTTTCTCCATTCCACGGTTCTATTCATAACTTCTTAAATTAAAAGGGTAATTAAATGTCATTAATTTTGATTAATTTATTTCTAAACTGTTTTCATTAGATTAAATAAAGACCAATTAATCTAATAATCATTTTCCAAATAACAGTTGATTAAATCAACTTCATTCCATCAGTAAATTCGTTAACTGATTTTAATTACTTCTTACCATTAGATTAATATAATATTTCTAAACTTTTTGCTTTAAAATAATTATCCAGATTATTCACTCGCAGGATAATTATATTTTAATAACTTATTTAAATGTCAAATAATCGTTTATATTTACTTTATAAAACGAACTCTAAAATACTGGTTTATAATAGAACTTCTATTATAAATTTAAATCTTCTTTTTAATTATAAAAATATGATTTTTATAATTAACTTCGTTCATTTGCCTGATGACAAATCAACTTCTTAACAAAACGATGGTTTTACGGTCGATTGTTACCACTTTCTTAATCGATATTGTTTGTTTATTTATCGAAGCAAATGCTGAATTTTCATTCAACATCAATATTCACACGGGGTTTAAATGTAATTCGGGTTCAAACAGTGCATATAAAACAAACAGCACATATAAATATCGAGGAATCCGGTCGGATTCCTCCAACCGGTTTCCGCATCCACAGATGTTAATCAAACGATTATCACTGATTCCATACTAGGGGATATTTATAATCGACGGAATCAGTATCCAACCGGTGATGTATACATATGCAACGATATATATTATTTAACCAATTTAATTGTAATCTATCTAATCGACCATCACACAGCATTCAAACAACATTAAAATATAATTAAAATATTTTAAAATAAATTAGAGTTAGTGAATTTATTCACATTGCACGTTAACTGTTAAATAACGATTTGCGTCATTTGATGGTTCTGCTTTGGTTTTCATTTAAAATCAAACAGCGGTTGATTCTTCCATGAAATCCAGTAGCTCAGTTTTCAGTGAAATCGATTCTACAATGTAGCTCTTTTTGCTAGAATCCAACGTGATCCTTAACCGTTCATTGCTAATCACCCTGCCAACCATTTTCTTCTCTGACATCTGCTTCATCCAAGTGCACCACTTTGTATACTTTGACAGCCTCTTCACCGCATACACGAACAACTTTTCTATGTTTACCGTAACTAAGCTTTCCCATTAGTAAAGCTCTACCCTACTGCCTTCAAGTTTTTCACATCCCTTTCATGTCATTACACCACATCCACCCATTTTCTTCACAGCTTCCCCTTTATAACTCCACCAACTTCTTCCATATGTCTTCCCCCTCCAGAATAACTGAACTCAAGCTTCTCATGCCACTTAGAAACGCATATATCTCCACTCACGCCAGTACCCAAAATGTACAACATGCCCAAGTTCACGCATGTCCTGCTATGCCTCACACACTCTTCTTTCACGTTCAACCCCACTAATACTCAGCAATCCATAGTCAACGAGACCACCAACCGTCACACACTAGCATCATCTTCAAAATAAATACGTGCTTTACTTCATGAAACTTCTCCATGCCAAAAGCTTCGACACGTGGCCTTCCAGCTCGTGTTCCCTTGTGTAAGCTTCAGTAATTATCACATGCACCGTTACTCTTTTTCATGCATTAAGTCCCCATTCACTCGCATGTTTCACCACTTCGAAATGCCAACAAGAACGGTAGGCTTCCCTCTCCACCATTTGTACTAAGTACTTCCTTTTCGAATGCCAAACAATATTACTCGCTCCAGGCAAGGTATGCCACAACTTCACTCCACCTTCTGTACACGAACTCCATGCGTTTTACTCTTCTCTCCTCCCAGACCTCAACTTCCCAAATCCTTCTTTTCATTTTGCCTGCTATTGCATTTGTTTCTCCCATTTAAGACAGCACATACATTCCATTACGTCCATCAATCCGACGCCATGATTGCCCTCGACACTTCTTGCCGTACCCAGTTGGCCTCACCATCATTGGCTTGACCCACCTCCGGTGAACCGATGAACCCGACTCTAGAGCTCTTCTTGACAACGCAAGCTCCTTATGCAAACTGCCATACATGCACACCACTCCTTCACCCTCTTGCGGCAACACATTCCCAAAACAATATCTTCATATCCCTTATAACACACGTATTGCTCCATGCCGTGCTTTCATTTCCAATGAACATCACTACTTCCATCCCCTGACAAACGTGCCACTTCAAACCCCAACGTCCGCAAGTAAAAATCCCTCTTCCATGCGCTATTTACAAACCACAACCCAAACCTTCTTCCACGATCAGGTGCTCCTCTATATTTTATATCACCATTTGCCGATACTTTGGAAACTCCTTGCTGTAAAACTTCGAGTACCCCAACTGTTAGGGGAGTTGGTTAATGGCTACACGCGTGTGAAGGGAAGGAGGACTTCGAGTGTACTGATCTTAGATTTAATCATCAGTATTTTTCCTATTTATTTATTATTTTTGAAGTCACCATTTTCCTTTTTGGTGGTTCTTCTGGAAAGAGAGAATGAGAGTTCCCCTGTATTTATATTATTTGAATCCTTAAGGACCAAGTAATAGGATTCCATAGATTAGAGAATAGGTTTTTGCTGTACATTCATGCTATAATACAGCTTGCTATTTCCTAGGGTATGGTCTGCTTTGCTTAAATGGAAAGCAATAGGTGATAGGTAAGAAAGTAACACGCTAAATAGGGTATTAGGGTATGGCCGTTAGATTTTTAGTATATTTTGATTTAGAGTTTTGTTTTACATTAGATATTTATTCGGGGTACACGTTGCATGAAATTTCGTCTGTGTCCGGGCTGCTATGGATAGATGTAAGATAATGGTCGTGTCCAGCTAGGTGTCACGATCCCAAAATATAATAATACCGGTAGGTTGACTCATATTTTGAAACCCGAAAATATCGATACAGGGTGCGAAACACTTCAAATAAAAAGTTGCATATTTAATTAATTAAAAATTACAGTGAAATTCTAAAAATTAAATTATAGCTATGTCTCAAAAGAACCTTGTCTATATTCGAATCCGATATCTAGTTATACCAAATAAACTGTTACGGTCGATATACAATTTCATAGCGACTTTCTGAATATTTGATTTTGATATAACTCAGAATCTATAATCTGAAATCTCAAATTTTCACTTCTGTTAGGAAGATACAGTTCAATAGATTCCAACGCTTCTTGTTTCGCAGAAATCCGATTTATAACGGGTCATGTACACTCAGTGGAAGTTCAGAACGTTAAATTACGAACTGCCGCGATATTACGGGCTCGATTATTTTAATATATATTTTATACGTTCAACTCTATTTTAATTAAAATATAAATCCACTTATATTACCATTTCAATATTTAAACTGATTTAAATATTCAAATGCAAACCGATAAAAATGCGGGACATTACATTCCTTCCCCCTTAAAATAATTTGTCCTCGAAATTGCTAAGATGGGGAAAATGCTACAATCTCTGTTGTAAACAGGTTAAAAATCTTTTTGGTTTACTTCATAATTTCAATTTCAACTGAACTGATTAATTCCAATTAAATATTAATTCCTTCTTATTTCGAATATTTTCAAAATTCTGAAAATTTCCTAACAACTCAAATTTTCGAAGAATTTTTTCACCGTCTCCTCTGCACGGCTCATTCAGTGCTACTACCACTCGCCACTCTGGGCCTTTTCCAAATCAAATAGCCAAACGACTTTTCAAAGTAGCTCAAAAATCTCATACCCAAATATACTGTAAACTTATACCTTTTATCGGGCATTCGACTCTTTTCTATTCCATTTGTTTCCCTATCAGCATATACAGATGTATTTCCATTTGATCTCCAATCAACTTATCTTTAAAACAATCACTTCCTTATGCCCAAGTAAAATTCCATTTCAAACTTCAATTCAAAATTCAATTCCAAATTCTTACTCACCAATTCGATTCCATTCCAGATTACCTCTAATCCAAACCAATTTTATTTAACTTAGTTAAATTTTCTATTTATTTACTTCATAAGTAAATTTTAAATTCCGAGATTCAAAATCCAGGGTTTTATTTCAAATCAGTTTGAAATCTATATAATAATAGTAATTCAAAACATTTGAATTTCCGAACAACTTATTTTCTTAAAACAATTCAAAACAAAATCTCTAGTAGTAATTCGTCACTTAGAAACTCGAAAATGAACACTAATGATGTCGCGATCCATCATCGGTATTATTTTCCAGCCGCCGAAGTGACTTCAATACCATATTACATACAAACTCATTTTTAAACATTTCATTTTGAAATTTCATCAAAATATCTTTTACCATACACGTAAAACAATTTCAAATCTCCTAGGATTCTAAAATTCCCATATATTTAATCCAAATATTATTTCCAGTTTTTTTTCCAAGTTTCTAGAGTTTTATTTCAATTCTGGTTTTAAATTCAGATTTAGTTCATCTGATTTATTTATTTATTTCACTTATACAAATTCTAATTGGTTATTTATATAACCATCTCATTTATAATTTTATTCGATTATAATAATGATCACCCATCCAATATATTATAATCATATCAAGTTATATACTTCTTTTTATGTCAAAATATATTTTGGGTAAAATTATTTCATTTACCCTCTTTCAAAGCATACTGTTTCAAACGACTCTGTTCAAGAGTTTAGAAACACCTATCGACACAGTTTGCATTACTGTTTCGGCCAGAATTTATAAACTACTCGACTGACTATAAAACAGTCTTTATATTAATTTACAAATATGCGCTCATATATATACACTCGAACTCACGTTAGGGTATTACTAACCCCATCTCTACTGAGTTACGCCACAGAGACAAGGTAATCACTTAAGCTTCAGCTCTGATACCAACTGTAGCGGCCCAAAAATCCGTGCCAATTTGAGCTAACTAATAATCTACACATTCAACTCAAAGTGGACGAAAATTCAGATCATTAGTAGAAAGAATTTAGAGGATGAGATAGAAAGGATAGGACTAATAGAAGAGAAGAAGAAGAACATCAGAATCAGAGTAAACACGAATCTCACAACGGAACGAATAACATGTATTCTACATAGCTTTGAAAATACAAAACGGTATTGTATATACATACCATTATCAGAGTACAATACATCATATCAAAGCAGAAATAATCTCTAAATAACTAATGGTGAAGCTTCCTGCTTTGAGCTCCTCCAAGTGAATCTGTAAAATCCTGAAACACTTGACTGTTTGTACAAATTTGGGCACCCAAGAGTTTAGGTAAAACACAAACAAAATAAACTCTGGGTCAGCCATGGGACTGGTCTGAGTAAATTCTAACCATACTGTTTAACTTTGGAAAATTCTTTTTGAAACAAAAGATAATAGTAAGACCAGCCCATACATAAACATGGATGGTTTTTGCCTTACTATAATCCAAAATACTTTGATATCAAACCCCAGTGATATTATAATAATGTCTACTCAATTAAATAATCAAGCAGCAGAACGCTTGCATCTCACGTTCCACATATATATAGTATAAAATCAAAAACCGCAGGCCATTATTGGAGAATGGATTCCAACAAACAAGGTATGGGAGCACCTTCCGAACAGTGTACTCTAGAGGGGATACACCTAGGTTCAACAAGAACATCTTGCAACCCGGCCACACATGACCGACCACTCATTTAGCTTGAGTGTATCGAATATATTGCCACCCACGGTCGTTGGCCATCCAACCGTAATCCGAAAATACAGAATCGAAAAGAAGAACAAATATGAATTTTCTCTAGATCGGTGACAATATATCCTGCTTGGGGATGACCCAACTAGCCATGCTGCCTAGTCCAACTTTTGTTACTTCCTGGTTGTGAGGCTACGTCTATTTTCAGAACATATTATCACCATTCACTTTGAATGCCACATCGTCAAATCCGTAATCACATATTGATTACACAAATGCACACTGGGTGTAGAATAAAGAGAAGTTGCCTTCTCCCCACCAACTTGGTATATTCGTAAAAATCAACGGTGTGACCGTTGGAAATACTCTGTCAGACACTCGTCCATACAAGTTGTCCTGGGACTGGAAAAACAGAAACACCATATCTGGAACTGGATGACCCTTGCATTTTACTCCGTCTTCAATGGTCTTCAGCATAATCTAATTCGCAATGCTTATGCCTATGCGGAGTGGTTTCCGGATAATATATCCAACCGGTCTCTCCGTATTGACAACGATGGTCAAAACACTTCGATAGTCGGTTATTTAACTATCGAAGTAAAAACAATCATTCATTCAAAAGAACAACTAACACACACAACCACGGCACTTTTTATTTAACATTCGACTTTATTATTCGAATTCCCATATCTTACCAGATATTTCTCTAATCCCGTTTTACTCGTCTCACACTCTTGGAAAACATTCCCAGTTATTATCAACTCTTATTCTCCCATATTTCAGATGTATACGTTATTAATGTTTGAAACATTTCCATTCTTTTCACGTTCTTTATTTCTACACTTGGATAATATACACTATCTATATTGGAAAAATATTCCAATTTCATTACAAACATTATAATATGTCCAACGTTCACTTTGAAACATTATTCACTTTAAATGTGAATATCATTTCTATTATAGAAATCTGAACACCTTTATCAAATAATTCATTATTCAAGTAATAAATACCGTTATCTTGTTTTACCGAAATCTCTTTCATAATTTATATTTCCATTCCACTTTATAAACTATATTTCTAGGTCAACTTCTTGTTAAATCAATATCAAGTCTATAACTACATATTGATTTCATATCCTATTTTAATTTATTGGTTTAAACCTAAATCTTAACTATCCTATCGGATTATAATTCCTAAGAATAACTTACTTTTAATACATTCGACATCGTCGAATTCTAGTTCCAAGTCCTAATGGTTTAATTCTAATCACATTTCGAACATTGAAATGCTGTCATTGTTTCCTAACACGATTCTCCAATTTCTCTTTCTAAACTTATCCTTATATTTTCTTTGGACAAACATCATTACTCATTACTTTCGAATAAGTGGATTTTAAACTAAACTGTTTTCATTCCTTAGGAAATAGTACTATATATAAAAATCGCGTTTAAGCTTGGTCAACAGCGTTAATTTATCATTACAGTTCAAAACTTGTCATACGTTGTAATGTTCTCCTTTATAACTAATCTTGACATAACAGTCACACTTAAGCCTAATCAATAGCGTTTTATTTTATCGCTATAGTTATAAGACTTTCATACGCTGCCATATTCCCTTTATACTAGTCTTGACATCTCTTTCCGTTACAAACTGATATCGTTCCTCGATAATAGTGAAGTCGTTCAAGTTGGGGTATTTTATTTACCTCTCAGACCTTGATCGACAAGGTTCTTACCTTAGAACAGATATAAGACTGTAACTCTAATTCCTTATTACTTATAATATCTATCAGACCGTATTTTCTTGTTTAATTCGAACTATGGTTTTATAACACCATATCCTTACTTTGAAATCTCTGTTGTTTATGATTATTTATATTAAACATTAATTCTTCGCTTTCTCCATTCCACGGTTCTATTCATAACTTCTTAAATTAAAAGGGTAATTAAATGTCATTAATTTTGATTAATTTATTTCTAAACTGTTTCATTAGATTAAATAAAGACCAATTAATCTAATAATCATTTTCCAAATAATAGTTGATTAAATCAACTTCATTCCATCAGTAAATTCGTTAACTAATTTTAATTACTTCTTACCATTAGATTAATATAATATTTCTAAACTTTTTGCTTTAAAATAATTATCCAGATTATTCACTCGCATGATAATTATATTTTAATAACATATTTAAATGTCAAATAATCATTTATATTTACTTTATAAAACGAACTCTAAAATACTGGTTTATAATAGAACTTCTATTATAAATTTAAATCTTCTTTTTAATTATAAAAATATAATTTTTATAATTAACTTCGTTCATTTGCCTGACGACAAATCAACTTCTTAACAAAACGATGGTTTTACGATCGATTGTAACCACTTTCTTAATCGATATTGTTTGTTTATTTATCGAAGCAAATGCTAAATTTTCATTCAACATCAATATTCACACGGGGTTTAAATGTAATTCGGGTTCAAACAGTGCATATAAAACAAATAGTACATATAAATATCGAGGAATCCGGTCGGATTGCTCCAATCGGTTTCCGCATCCACAGATGTTAGTCAAACAATTATCACTGATTCCATACTAGGGGATATTTATAATCGATGGAATCAGTATCCAACCGGTGATGTGTACATATGCAACGACATATAATATTTAACAAATTTAATTGTAATCGACCTAATCGACCATCACACAGCATTCAAACAACATTAAAATATAATTATAATATTTTAAAATAAATCCGAGTTGGTGAATTTACTCACATTGCGCGTTAACCGTTAAATAACGATTTGCGTCAGTTGATGGTTCTGCTTTGGTTTTCATTTAAAATCAATCAGCGGTTGATTCTTCCATGAAATCCCAGTAGTACAGTTTTCAGTGAAATCGGTTCTACAATGTAGCTCTTTTTGCTAGAATCCAACGTGATCCTTAACCGTTCATTGCTAATCACCCTGCCAACCATTTTCTTCCCTGACATCTGCTTCATCCAAGTGCACCACTTTTTATACTTTGACAGCCTCTTCACCGCATACACGAACACCTTTTCTATGTTTACCGTAACTAAGCTTTCCCATTAGTAAAGCTCTACCCTACAACATGTTCTAATGTTCCATAGCCCTACTGCCTTCTAGTTTTTCACGTCCCTTTCATGTCATTACACCACATCCACCCATTTTCTTCACAGCTTCCCCTTTATAACTCCACTATATTCTTCCATATGTCTTCCCCCTCCAGAATAATTGAACTCAAGCTTCTCATGCCACTTAGAAACGCATGTATCTCCACTCACGCCAGTACCTAAAATGTACAACATGCCCAAGTTCACGCCTGTCGTGCTATGCCTCACACACTCTTCTTTCACGTTCAACCCCAATAATACACGGCAGTCCATAGTCAACGAGACCACCAACTGTCACACACTAGCATCATCTTCAAAATACATACGTGCTTTACTTCATGAACCTTCTCCATACCAAAAGCTTCGACACGTGGCCTTCCAGCTCGTGTTCCCTTATGTGAGCTTCAATAATTATCACATGCACCGTGACTCTTTTTCATGCATTAAGTCCCCATTCACTCGCATGTTTCACCACTTCGAAATGCCAACAAGAACGGTAGGCTTCCCTCTCCACCATTTGTACTCGGTACTTCCTTTTCGAATGCCAAACAATATTACTCGCTCCCGGCAAGGTATGCCACAACTTCACTCCACCTTCTGTACACGAACTCCATGCGTTTTACTCTTCTCTCCACCTAGACCTCGACTTCCCAATTCCTTCTTTTCATTTTGCCTGCTGTTGCATTTGTTTCTCCCATTTAAGATAGCACATACACTCCATTACGTCCATCAATCTGATGCCATGATTGCCCTCGACACTTCTTGCCGTACCAGTTGGCCTCACCATCATTGGCTCGACCCACCTCCGGTGAACCGATGAACCCGACTTTAGAGCTCTTCTTGACAACGCAAGCTCCTTATGCAAACTGCCATACATGCACACCACTCCTTCACCCTCTTGCGGCAACACATTCCCAAAACAATATCTTCATATCCCTTATAACACACGTACTGCTCCATGCCGTGCTTTCATTTCCAATGAACATCACTACTTCCATCCCCTGACAAACGTGCCACTTCAAACCCCAACGTCCGCAAGTAAAAATCCCTCTTCCATGCGCTATTTACAAACCACAACCCAAACCTTCTTCCACGATCAGGTGCTCCTCTATATTTTATATCACCATTTGCCGATACTTTGGAAACTCCTTGCTGTAAAACTTCGAGTACCCCAACTGTTAGGGGAGTTGGTTAATGGCTACACGCATGTGAAGGGAAGGAGGACTTCGAGTGTACTGATCTTAGATTTAATCATCAGTATTTTTCCTATTTATTTATTATTTTTGAAGTCACCATTTTCCTTTTTGGTGGTTCTTCTGGAAAGAGAGAATGAGAGTTCCCCTGTATTTATATTATTTGAATCCTTAAGGACCAAGTAATAGGATTCCATAGATTAGAGAATAGGTTTTTGCTGTACATTCATGCTATAATACAGCTTGCTACTTCCTAGGGTATGGTCTGCTTTGCTTAAATGGAAAGCAATAGGTGATAGGTAAGAAAGTAACACGCTAAATAGGGTATTGGGGTATGGCCTTAGATTTTTAGTATATTTTGATTTAGAGTTTTGTTTTACATTAGATATTTATTCGGGGTACCCGTTGCATGAAATTTCGTCTGTGTCCGGGCTGCTATGGACAGAAGTAAGATTATGGTCGTGTCCAGCAAGGTGTCACGATCCCAAAAATATAATAATACCGGTAGGTTGACTCATATTTTGAAACCCCAAAATATCGATACAGGGTGCGAAATACTTCAAATAAAAAGTTGCATATTTAATTAATTAAAAATTACAGTAAAATTCTAAAAATTAAATTATAGCTATGTCTCAAAAGAACCTTGTTTAAATTCGAATCCGATATCTAGTTATACCAAATAAACCGTTACGGTCGATATACGATTTCATAGCGACTTTCTGAATATTTAATTTTGATATAACTCAGAATCTATATTCCAAAATCTCGAATTTTCACTTCTGTTAGGAAGATATAGTTCAACAGATTCCAACGCTTCTTGCTTCACAGAAATCCGACTTATAACGGGTCATGTACACTCAGTGGAAGTTCAGAACATTAAATTACGAACTGACGCGATATTACGGGCTTGATTATATTTAATATATAATTTTATACGTTCAACTCTGTTTTAATTAAAATATAAATCCACTTATATTACCATTTCAATATTTAAACTGATTTAAATATTCAAATGCAAACCGATAAAAACGCGGGACATTACAAAAAGGGTTTGGAAAAAGATTCCCTTTCATTTTTCTAGCCGCCACAAACATTCTTTGAACCCTAGTAATGGCCTCCATCTTCTAGATCTCTCTCTAATCACCTTCCAACCACAAATTAATCAAATCTACATCAATCAAGGCGGATTAGCATCAATTCAAGGTAGTGCTGCTGCACTACATAGGAATCCAAGCCAAATCACTAAAAGTTTCAGATCTATCACTAATTATTGGCTAAGATAAGTGATTTGCATGTTTATACACTAATTATGGCTAATTAGGGGTGATTAATGATAATTAGTGAGATTATACATCTAAAATTCTGGAAAAATATGTAAAAAAAAATTCTAAAACCACATTTTATGTCATTGGTATAAATTTGGTTTAATTTGGATTAAGTTGCAAATCCCGGAATTTAGGGGGTTAAGGGGAAATCATGGTTTTGGGTATGTTTGATCTAAATTAACTTGTAAAGTTGTTGTTTTGGTGTTTTTTATTGATTCTATATGTTACTACTGTTGTTAGGTATTCTTTGTGATCCCATAGGAAATTTAGATTGGTCGAAAATGTCGTCGTGTAGCGTAAATAGTTTCCTGGAAGGAAGTGCAGGAAACTGGATCGGTCTCCCTGAACCGAACCATCTTGCGCTCCCCATAACCGACACGCTCACCTGAAGAGCCCCAAGACCCGCCTGCTCGGGCCAAGAGGCTCGACCTCAATCCACTCGCACCTAAAGACCCACGAACGGACCCGAACCGATGGAGGGCTCGACCCACGAACCGATGGAGGGCCTCCGACCCGACCTGGAGAGGAGCTCGCGAACTGACCCTGATGAAGTAGCCCAACCTGACTCGGTGGAAAAGCACGACCCAACCCGAACCGGGATAATGACCATGAACCAAATTTGAATTTCTTCTATGCGACGACGATCGTGAACTCTCCTAAAGATCTACTTCAATGCGACTAGAACCCGAGATGCAAAGGAAGTCCAAATGAGAAGTTATTGCTCAGAATCCAGATGGGAACTAACAAGTTGACTTCTAGAATTGGGCTTTGCTGTGGGACATGTGCAAAGGGGTTATCGATATCTGTAATTTTGGTTCACCATTGAGAGAGGGGGCATGTAGACGAACCAGAGCCAGGGCTGTGTGGACTGGTTGACTTATTAGGGTCATTGACTATGGACCAGTGTAGTGGGGTCAGAGTAATAGTTGTATGGAGTGGGACTCCATCACGGCCCCAAAGGGCAAAGTATTCATAGCGATAGTTGCACGGAGTTGGACTCCGTCATGGCCCCAACAGATCTGGTGATCAAAGCGGTGGATATCGTATGCTTTACGCACTAAGTGCGAGATGTGAGGATGATTTCTATCACCATGACACGCACACTTCCATTTTACACTATATGTTAGTGTTACCTTAGAGTATTATACATCTCGTTTTGCTAACTCTTTGGTTGCAGGTCCAGGTCAGGTATTATTATTTATACATGTTATTGTTTTATTTTATTACTATCGCTCATACTAGACTTTCATTTGACCCAGGGTGTTATGTCTCTTCTTATTACTCTAGGTGCTCCTAAATGAGCAGACTAGAGGCAGGTTAGGTGGTTATGCACGAGTACTTGTCCGAAAACAAGTAGGAGGCTTCCACGTACTCTATATATTCTCCTTGTGTTGTTGTTGGTCACTGCTTTGGGCATTAGTAGTGTACCTCTTTTATTTCCTTTAGAGACATTTAAAGTTGTAATAATTGGATATAAAGCTGTATTTTGGATTCCGCTAACTGATGGATATGGTTTAGCTTTCAGCTTATGTATTTTCTCACCAATTTTATATCAAGTTATGTTATTATTATATTTTATTCCATGCGCTGTGAGATATACTACAAGTTCTTGGTGATTCATCATTTCAAACCCTTTCATTTGACGATTGTCCTGTGCCAATTGGACATTGGCATAGTGCATTTCACGGGAAATGTTTGATGGTGCGGGGCGGCCGTCACGCTTGGTATCAAAGCCTAGGTTATGTAGTTTGACCTACGGGAAGACAACAGGGAGAGATAATATACGTATATGAGAGCATGTATTTGTGATATTTTGGTTTTCAAAAACTATATATATACTATTAGTATATCTAAGGATTATGTCTTACTGCACTGGCACCACTAAGGAGATGGTTAATCCTTTTCTCTTTACAGGTTGAACGATGAGCAGAAACACGAGGAGTACGGTGAGGAACTCCGCCCCGGGAGTTGAAAAGGGAGCGGGTTCACGGGCCAACAATGGGAATGTCCCTGATATAAGGACAATGTTTACTGCCTTCAGGGGGAAGTTCCTAATGCTGCTAATAGTGGTGATGCAGTAGTGCAGGCGCCTAGAGCGCTATTTCGCTAAGCTCATCAAGGATTATACTAGTTTTGGTGGAAAGCTGTTCCATGGAATGGAATTGGCTACAGAGATTCAGGATTGGCTTGATACTTCTGAGCGCATCTTCGAGGATTTGGGGATCGATGATGCAATGAAGAGAAAGTTAGCATCGCGTCAACTTCAAGAACGGGCTATGAATTGGTGGAATGCCATTAAAGCGGCTACTCCCGAGGATCAAATTACTTGGAATCAGTTTAAGACTCACTTCACTGACAAGTTTATTCTAGCTGCTCAGAAGTCAGAATTGTTTAGGAATTTTTTGGAGCTTAAGCAGAATGGTAGGGCAGTCTCGTAATATATTGTTGAATTTGATACCTTATTGAAATGTGGGTTATCTCTTATCGATACTGCCCAGAAGAAGAACGAGAAGTCCATAACTGATCTAGATGAGTACTTGGGGGAAAGACTTATAGACCATATCGATGAGGCATTTGAATCCATTGTGGGAAAGGCATTGAGATCAGAGAGCCTTTACCCTAAGTCGAAGACCGAGGTTGCTATTGCATCTACAGGGGAGCCAAAACCGCCGACAAGCGGTGAAGGCAATAAGAATTCCTAGAATAAGAGAAAACAGAACCAAACCAGGATGTTCGGAAAAAGATGAATGAGAAAGACGTCGAGTGCATTAGCTGCAGTAAGAAGGGCCACTGCGCAGAGACTATCGAGCGAAGCCAGGGGAGAGGAAATGCTTCAATTATGGCCAAGGGGGACATCACAAGGACAAATGTCCACAACCTCCTAAGGAGAAGCAGATCGTGAAAGCATATGCTATCAACGTTGTTCCTTCTTCGTCGATTGCCCCAACTGCGGCGGAGAAAGGAAAAGATGTTGTTATTTAAGGTATGCTTTCCATTTATGATGTTCCTGTTTGAGTATTGTTTGATACTGGGGATTCCCATTCCTTCGTATCTAGTGACCTGGTAGATAGGTTGGAATTGGAACCTGAGATTGTCGATAGACCTTTAGTTGTGACGAACTCGATCGGTGGTTCGACTAGCCTTTGTATGATTTGTCGTAATTTGGTCTTATCGAGTCATGGATGTATGTTTGCTTGTGATTGCTTTGTTTTGGGCTCTACTGGGTTTGGCATTATATTGGGAGTCGACTGGCTCCAAAGGTATGGGGTGGTGGAAGACTGCGAGGGGTCTTCGGTGAATATTAGAGCGGATGATGGGCGGAGGGTTGGTATTGGGTTGCCTACCTAGTGATAGGGTGATGGCTAGTTTTCTAAATTCCCTTGACATCCCGCATGATAGGTTATCAAATGTAACTTTTGCTGACGAGTATCCGTACATCTTCGGGGAAGTGATCGGACTTCCACCACACTGATAGATCGAGTTTTGGATTGATTTAGTGAAAGATGCCAGACCTATAGTGATGCCTCTTCATCGTATGGCACCAAGTGGGTGATCTTTTGAAGAAGGGATTTATCCGAAGAAATGTTTCCGAGTGGGGAGCACCAATTGTATTTGCTACCAAGGCTGATGGATCCCTTCACTTATGTATGGACTATCGCGAGTTGAACATGGTAACTAGGAAGAATAAGTATCCTCTTCCACGGATAGATGATTTGTTTGATCAACTAAATGGAGTAAGAATGTTCTCCCAGTTGGATCTCGCGACAAGATTTCATCATCTTCGAGTAGCAGCTGAGAGTATACCTAAAATGACATTTTGGACGCCGTATGGATTCTATTAGTGGTTGGTCATGCCATTCGAGTTGACCAATGCACCCACATATTTTGTGGATCTTATGAATAGGGTTTTCAGGGATCAATTAAATAAATTTGTTCTTGTGTTCATGGACGATATCTTGGTTTACTTAAGGATAGAGGAAGAACACAAGGAACATTTGAGGACAGTGATGGAGGTGTTGAGGAAACACCATTTGAAAGCGAAATTTTCTAAGTGTCACTTCTAGAGGAGGGAAGTGAGATTTTTAGGCCACGTTATTTCAGATAATGGTATTGCCGTGGATCCTGCGAAGGTCGGTGCAAGATTGGACTATGCCCAAGAATGCAACGGACGTGAGAAGATTCTTGGGATTAGTTGGATATTATCGTAAGTTTATTCAAGTCTTCTCCAAGATAGCAGCACCGTTAACTTAGTTGACCAAGAAGAATCAAGCTTTTGTTTGGGACGAAAGGTATGAGAATGCATTTAATGATTTAAAGGAGAAGTTGGCGTGTGCACCAGTGTTAGTTATTCCTAAAGGAAACAAAGAGATGATGGTATACATGGATGCCTGTGGTACTGGACTAGGTGCGATACTGATGCAAGGAGGTAAGGTCGTAGATTATGCCAGTCGGCAACTGAAACCACATGAGAAAAGATATCCTACCCATGATTTGGAATTGCCAACGATCGTGTTTGCATTAAAGATGTGGAGGCATTATCTCTTGGGAGAAAGATTCGAGTTGTTTACTGATCACAGATCATTAAAATATCTTTTCTCTGAAAAGGATTTAAATCTTCATCAGCATAGATGGTTAGAGTTTTTGGCTTTATATGATTTCAATATCGCAAACACACCCTAGAAGGGCAATGCGGTAGCTGATACATTGAGTAGGAGACATGCCAATTTAGGGGCTATGTTTCTGGAATGGAAGCGGCTGGAGTATATCGCAAGATATGATTTCAGACCTAAGTGTATATTAAACCCAGAGATGTTAGCAAGTTTGACGATCAGAGCCACTTTGATTGAGCGGATCGGTTCCAGCCAGAGGGACGATCCTAACCTATTGGAGATCATCTCCAAGGTTGAGATGGGTATCGACGGTGAGGAAATGAACAAGTATGGACTTGATCGAGAAGGATGGCTTCGAAAGAATGGGATACTAGTTTTACCCAACGTTAGTGGATTGAGAGATGAAGTGCTTAGAGAGTGTCATCACTCGAAATTGACTATACATCCCGGTGGTAACAAAATGTATCGAGACATGAAGCAGACTTACTACTGGGAAGTGATGAAGAGAGACGTTGGGAAGTTTATATCCAAGTGCATAAATTGCCAGTTGGTCAAAGCCGAGCAAAAGAGGCCTAGTGGTTTGGTGCAACCACTGAAAATTCCCGAATGGAAATGTGAACAAGTCTTAATGGATTTCATTGATAATTTACCAAGGACTAGATCGGGTCATGATAGTATTTGGGTGATTGTGGATCGATTGACCAAAAGTGCAAGGTTTATACCGGTCAAGTTGAATAGAACGAAAGCTAAGATAGTAGAACTGTTTATGAAGTGGGTAGCGAGATTTCATGGGGTACCTAAAGGTATTGTGAGTGACCGAGATCCATTTTTTACTAGTGGGTTTTGTAAGAGCTTACAAGAGGCTTTAGGGTTAGAATTACATCTCAGTACCACGTACCATCCTCGAACCGACGGTCAAACAGAGAGGGTGAATCGTGTATTAGAGGATATCTTGAGAGCTTGTATTTTGGATTTTTGAGGGTCATGGGATGACCATTTGCATCTGGTTAAATTCGCATATAATAATAGTTATCCGTCCAATATTGGTATGGCTCCATTTGAAGCTTTAAGGAAAACCGTGCAACTCACTATCATTGGTTGGAAACCGGTGAGAAATTTATGCTTGAGCCAGATGCAATAAGAGAAACTTCAAATAAGATCAAGGTTATCCAACAACGAATGAAGGCTGCCCAAGACAGGCAGAAGAGTTATATTGACAAAAGGTGAAGAGATTTGAAATTCTACGTTGACGACTTGGTATTCGTCAAGATATCTCCGTTAAGGAGTGTGATTCGGTTTGGTAGGAGAGGTAAATTAATACCAAGGTTTGTTGGTCTATTTTCAGTTCTCGAGCAAGTTGAAAATTTAGCGTATATGGTTGGATTACCTGACAAGATGGTAGGAGTGCACAACGTATTTCATGTTTCTCAGTTAAGAAAATTCGTGCTCGATTCTGTTACGACTATTTCACCAGGTCAGTTGGATGATATCGAGGTAGAACCCGAGGCAATTGGAAACCACAGATCGATTCGTATTGTTGGACAGGATACGAAACAACTTCGGAGGAAGACGGTAAAACTGGTTAAGGTCCAGTGGGGTGATAATGAGAATGACTGTACTTAGGAAACCGAGGAGAGCATATGGAAGGCGTTTCCAGAGCTCTTTGCCTGGTAAGATGTTAATCGCGAGATAGTTATTCCCTTGTTAGTAAACCGCATGCTAGGATTGTCTTGTTGTGTTATGCATGTTTGATTGTTTGTAAATGGATGATAGGCATACGAGGCACCATTGTATGTTTTCTTGGTTAAGGAATTTAGAGGGCGAAATTTCTTAAGGATGGAGAGTGTAACGACCCGTATTCTACGTATTGGAGGATCGTAGAATATTTATTTTATTTTCATTCGAAGTCATATGGTCATGTAACTTTGGAAAACGACTACTGGGGTCATTTCCCACATTCACGATTTTTGCCGAATTTTAAATGACCATTTTACCCCTGGCGAATCTTGTTTCACTTATAACTTTTGACCAGTAAGGAATTTTGACCTAAAACCACTTGCATTGGATTCAGATGATGGTTTCCCATTCCGAAGAGTGGTCATATTAATTCAACGGACTTACCGTTTGGGAGATATGGCTGAAATAAGATTTGGAGATGGAAAAACAGCCTAATTGGGCTTAATAGGGTAATTAGCAGGCGGGCCCATAACCCATTTTGGGATTAGGGTTATGGGAGGGCTTAAAGGGTTCGGAAAAAGATTCCCTTTCAATTTTCTAACTGCCACAAACGTTCCTTGAACCCTAGTAATGGCCTCCATCTTCTAAATCTCTTTCTAATCACTTTCTAACCACAAATTAATCAATTCTACATCAAATCAAGGCGGATTAGCATCAAATTCGAGGTAGAGCTGCTGCACTACATAGGAATCCGAGCCAAATCAGTAAAAGTTTCAGATCTATCACTAATTATTGGCTAAGGTGAGTGACTTGCATGTTTATACATTAATTATGGCTAATTAGGGGTGATTAGTGATAATTAGCGAAATTATACAAAATTATAAAACCAAATTTTATGTCACTGGTATAAATTTGGATTAAGTTTGCTAATCCCGAAATTTAGGGCATTAAGGGGAAAATCATGGTTTTGGGTATGTACGATCTAAATTAACATGTAAAGTTGTTGTTTTGGTGGTTTTGGTGGTTTTGGTTGATTCCATATGATACTACTGCTGTTTGGTATGCTTTGTGGTCGCATAGGAAAGTTAGAATGGTCGAAAATGTCGTCCTGTGGTGTAAACAGCTTGCCAGAAGGAAGTGCAGGAAACCGGGTTGGGCTCCCCGAACCGAACCGACTCGCGCTCCCCATGACCGACCCGCTCACCTGAAGAGCCCACCGACCTGCCTACTCAAGCCAAGAGGCTCGACCCCGATCCACTCGCAGTCGAAGACCCACGAACCGACCTGAACCGATGGAGGGCTCGACCCACGAACCGATGGAGGGCCCCCGACCCGACCTGGAGAGGAGCTCGCGAACTAACCCTGATAAAGTAGCATGACCCGACCCGGTGGTAGGGCACGACCCAACCCTAACCGGGATAATAACCACAAACCGGATTTGAATTTCTTCTACGTGACGACGATCGTGAACTCCCCTGAAGATCAACTTCAATCCGACCAGAACCCGAGATGCAAAGGAAGTCAAAATGAGAAGTTATTGCTCAGGATCCAAATGGGAACCAACGAGTTGACTTCTAGAATTGGGCTTTGATGCGGGACGTGTGCAAAAGGGTTATCGATATCTATAACTTTGGTTCACCATTGAGAGATGGGGTATGTAGACGAACCAGAGCCAGGGCTGTGTGGACTAGTTGACCCGTTAGGGTTATTGACTATGGACCAGTGCAGTAGGGTCAGAGTAATAGTTGTATGGAGTGGGACTCCATCATGGCCCCAAAGGGAAAATTGATCGTAGCTATAGTTGCACGGAGTTGGACTCTGCCATGGACCCAATTGATCTGGTGATCAAGGCGGTGGATATCGTATGCTTTACGCACTAAGTGCGAAATGTGAGGATGATTGCTGTGTTTGATATTTTCTATCACCATGACACACACACTTCCATTTTACACTATATGTCAGTGTTACCTTAGAGTATTGTACATCTCATTGTGCTAACTCTTTGGTTGCAGGTCTAGGTCAAGTATGATTATTTATACATATTATTGTTTTATTTTATTGCTATCGCTCATACCAGACTTTTGTCTGACCCAGAGTTTTATGTCTCTTCTTATTACTCTACGTGCTCCTAAATGAGCAGACTAGAGGCAGGTTAGGTGGTTATGCACGAGTAGTTGTCCGAAGACGAGTAGGAGGCTTCCACGTACTCTATATTTATTCTCCCTGTGTTGTTGCTGATTCAAAATCCGTACATACTAAATAGTCCAATCTTGACGTCAATAAATTACTCAAAACTCTTATCATAAGTTATTTTTCAAAATAATTACACTTTCCAAAACGATTAAGTTATTTTTCAAAATACGCTCTCTCTGCAGCGATTCTCGTGTCAATTCCACTCATTCTAGGATATCGCTATCCTATCTCTAATGAGTTTTTTAAAGCGTAATTATTTTGAAAAATAACTTATGATAAGAGTTTTGAGTAATTAATTGACGTCAAGATTGGACTATTTAGTATGTACGGATTTTGAATATACGCTAGCAAATCACACAGCAAACAATTTCTAAAGCAACCTAACATTTCATTTAACATCTCAAATATTTAATTCACTTAATCAAAAGTTAGTCCTGAGTGAGGGAAACTCACCTTCGATACGAAGGAGACAAATATGAAACCGACAACATAGTTGAAGCGAAACTTGACGTCCAGTATAAGGAATACCCGTTCAACCGACTTGTGCACATATGACACATACACTACCCGTTTTATGACACATATGGATGATATGTACGATATGTTATGTTGCTCTTACCTTGCAAGTTCCCTATAGATTTAGGAAAAATCACCATGGGTTTAAATGATACATACCCAAACAACGACACCGTTTGAAAATAATAATTCGAATCGATTTGGGATGCGGGTTAATATGATATACACCCGAGGTTTGGATTTTTCCTTTAAACCATAAGATAGAAAATTATATACAGATGTCGTGGTCAATAAAAATCTATTTTTCTAAATACAATATGTATGCGTCGATTTTTGATAAATAGATGTTGAAGTGGAATGTTTGAAATAAAGGAAACTATTGATAGATTTCTCAAACTAAAATCTTCAACTTGCTTTAATATATACAATTTGTAAATTTAAGTATTTATGTTTGTTTAAATAAGGCTTTCAACATATTTGATTTTATAAATTGAAGATTTTGAGTTAATATTTGGTTCAAACAAGATATTATTATATGTCGATTTTATAATATATCGATGGTTTCCTTATTTAAAATACTTGAAATCATAAAATATTTTAGTTAAGGAATCGGGTTTAAAAGTTTTACTACATTTCCATTTATATAAGGACTTAATTTGATTAAGTTTGTAAATTTGAATTGAAAGAAGCAAATGTAATTTAAATACTGTTTGAAAAGGATCTTTCCTTAGATTAACTTAAACTTGAAAAAGTTAAGTAAGATTTATTTTGAATAGGGGTATTTGAAATATTTAGTAAGGAATTATATTTGAAGCTGGTTTTGAAAGGCTTTATGAAATCGATTTTGTATGGATTTTTAGAATGAATAACTAAACGTGTTTGATTTCTCAAAAATGAATTCACTATAATGGTTTAGCGAACCTTACTAGATACATTAAGATTGGGTTGTGATGAGTTTAGTTAAAATAACTGACTTGGAAATATTCAACGTTTTCAGATGGATTTGAATTCAACCAATAAATGAGGAAATTTATCAGGAATTAGAATATAGATTTGTTTTAAAGGAAAAAAATCTTTGAAATGTTAAGATTTGACGTGGTGAATTTTCAAATATAATTTAAAGGGAAGAATAGAATGAAATGAGATTGCTTGGTTAAATCCGAGTCAATGGGAATATTAAAAAGACTCGACATGGAATTTTTAAAGGGGGAAAATAGAAAATTTTTGAATTTGTTAAATAATGACTTGTAACTAATCCTCCAAGCCATTTTGGAAACCATTATCATGCATGAACTCATAATCTAAGTTAAACTTAACTTAGGAATAATGGTTTGGGAATATTTCGAGTATGAGGTGGATTTAAATTCAAACCAATAAATGGAAATTGATTTGAATAAGAAAACAAATAGTTGGAAATCAGATCTTGGATTGGATTGGATTGTATTGGGTTGGATCATGTTGGTTAAACCTAGCTATGTTTTATAAAAGGAAGTTTCCTTATAACTTGGCTTCACAACTACTTGTAACAAATAACCTTAAAACTATTTTGACTATTCCAAAACCTTGTAAGTAATATTCGACTATTTTATAATTTGCCTTTAATTATTTATTTACCTACTATATTTTAAAAAAATTCTAAGCATATTTTATAAATTCATTGAAAAACTTATTATCGTTTTAGCAATTTAATATTTAATACTATATTTGCATAAGTACATATATACACACTTTTTTTCCAATATAAAATATATACTATTTTCAACTTTTACTACTGCAAGCATATTTTACAAATCCAAATAAAACCCGTGTCCAATCCGAACTAGTGAATCCGAATTGATTGAAATAAATGATTTCGAGTAATAAGGATATTTTATGGAAATTGAAATCTTAAACTTGAATAATTTAACAAGGGATAATTGTGGATATTAGATTTGAATCTTAATTGAACAAAGGGGGAAGTATGTGAGTAAACAATTTTATAGCGATACTTGAAATAAATCAATTTGCGATACTCAAAATATGGTCTCAAATCTAATAACCACGGTGTGAAAAATGTAAGTGTTCGATTGTTAAAGAGACCGAGGTCAGTAGATGCCATACTCTTTGCCAATACCGATACCACTTTAATAAATGTGCACGTGGTGGAGATTCCAGAACGAAGTATGATGGTATGGAGGCGATTACTGGATTTAAAGGAAGAGAACGATGATGGATTAGCCTTGACCTTCGTGTCATAATTAAAATGACTAAAACAGGTGCTATACCGTGACTAAGTGAGGTCGTACCTCCAATCGGACATGCTCCTTCGATACCAACTCTATGACTACTGTGATCGATTTGGGTGCACCCTATGATTATGGCCATGTGTTCCGAGGTGGGCGGTAGTTGCTATTATGCGTTACCACCGGTTCGGGCATGCAAATGTAGATTCCTACCTTGGGTATTCCTTAGTGCCTTGTCATATTTATCCTGATTGAGCCCCCTACGATTTTGATTTGACGTTGTCGTATCGTGGCGCATCCCTATCTACCGACGTACTGGTGTTTTATATGCAATGTGTACGATAATGTCTATAAACAGCGTAAGGGTAAAAATGTAATCCCGCTTACGTTATTTTTAAAATATTTACTTTAATGAATAGACATTATTGTAATAGCGTATTATATTATATGTATTAGTTTCACGGATCCTTAGAGGATGGAATCCTAAACATCCTTTAAGTTACTGATGCATTTTGTTAAACATTTCACTTGAGTTGGTTTACTTATATGAGAATGTTAGTCCTAACTCGAGTATTTTGTTTTGTTTTACTTTGCAAAATGATCGGGTCGGCCTGAGTATTTCAGCTTTGGAGATTCACCTGCTGGAGCTTGAGTATTTCTGGAGTCTAGGCATCTATCTTTGTATACCCAGTTTATTCTATTTCTTCCTAATTAGTAAGCTTCAGTATTCAGACTTCCGCTGTCTGTATTTATTTCTGTACTCTAATATCATGTAAATTTAAAGATTTTGTAATATTATATAAATTTTACTTCCGCTGTGAGATATTATGTGTTCTGTTTTTGTGATTCTATGATGATTTATATTTCAACTTCATAAGCAATAACAATATGTCATTTTGAATGGTTCGAGTTGGTTTAATTACCGACTTGGAGCGGTAAAAAAAAAAGCAGATCGTTACAACGTGGTATCACTTCTTTGGACGTTAGTAGTGTACCTCTTTTATTTCCTTTAGAGGCAGTATTTTAAAGTTGTAATAATTGGATATGAAGCTATATTTTGGATTCCCCTACTCTGATGGATATGGTTTAGTTTTCAGCTTATGTACTGTCTCGCCTGTTTTATACCAAGTTATGTTATTATTATGTTTTATTCCATGCACTGTGAGATATACTACAGGTTCTTGGTGATTCATCGTTTCAAACCCTTTCATTTGACGATCATCTCGTGCTAGTCGGGCATTAGCACAACGCATTTCACGAGAAATGTCTGATGGTGCGGGGTGACCGTCACAAGTAATGTAATAAATGAAATTGAAAATTGTATTACAGTGAAATGTACAAATAGCGGAGTTATAAATTTGTACTATTCAAATGTAGAAATGAAATATTATATTTTAATAAAATACTGTTTGAATATTTAAATTCTTGTGCGGTGGTATTTTATTTAAATATAAATATTTAATTCTGCATGTGATGTAGTAGAATAGTACGATTGCAAACACATTAGAATAATATATATGTGTTATCATCAAACAAAAATCATAGAATTGTTATATATAACAAATATGTCCCTAGGTCAGCCCTCTCTATCCCCTAGATAAGAAACAAACATTATATGGAGAACTACACTACACACGTTATCGTCTACTAGGACCATTTAATACCTCTTTAGAGTATGGCAGACCCAATGACCATTTAAGACCTTTATTGTGGTGGACCAATTAACTTCTGGCTTTCTAAAGAATGAACATTAAAAGAGGCCTAATGCCCTAACCACTTAGTACCCAAACAAGGCAAGTCATCCACTTAATACCTTCTCAAGGTAGACCTACTTCACGCACAAATACTCATATATATACACACACACACACACACACATACACACAGATATATATATATTTGTGTGTGTGTGCATACTAGACATCTCACATTAGGCCTACCACTTGTAGATGATGGATTTGTCGGGCGGTTTCGGCCAGGCTTCTACTACAAGCCGAGCTTAACCTCGCATCAAAGTGTACTAACTATAATGGCCCATGGCACTTAGACCTCTCACGTTAACCAGATTTACTTGTAGGCGCTGGATATGCCGGTCGACTCCAAGCGGACTTCTACTGCAAGTAATGGTTAACCTTATGTCTACGTGTCATTAATATTAATTAAGCCATTAACTCACACACATCCAAATTACTATAGGGAAATTAAAATTCAATTCCTAATTTAATTGTATTTATTACGCACTTAATATGTATTAATATACGTTGATTAAGTTATAGATATATATAAATATAAACGTAAATTAAGCAAACTAGATTATTGTCCTAACCACATTTTTGAAATGTCAATCCTATTAAATTCTTAAAGGTGTACATGTCATTTTCCCATATTTTCCTCAACCATAGCATAAATGTGCATATGAACATATGACAATAAAATGGGAAAAACAATCACAACAACATATAAACTTGCAACATAGGTTTTGACTTGATTATTGCAAAAATAAAAGATAAACATAACACCAAATATATATGTTTAAAATTCCTATTTTGAATAGATTCTTTTTCTTATGTTTGTTTATATGCAAAACCTTAATATTTTGATATATAGTAAATAATATGCTCAAATTCTATATTTAAAAAAACAGAGATTCAAACCTATTAAATTTACAAATTATTCTATTCTTAACCTTTTGGCTAAAAATTAAATCATATGAATTTACATGAAAATAGAACGAACAAAAATCCAAACAATATAGAAAATCATAAAACAAGAATCATGTTTTTCTTTTATTATTACAATAACCTAAAACCACAAATATAACTAGATTGATCAATTCTTCGTAACGTTTAAAATATAGGGAATTTGGAGGATGTTTAATACTATATTTTCGTTTAGATCCAAATTCCCTTAGGCATATAGATCCAAATTTACATTACAAAACAAAGATAATAGCAAACTGATGTCATTTCCACTCATAGTGCTAAGAAGGATAAAACAGTGGAAATTAGAATGGTGTTTGCTTTTGGATCCAATCCCTAGTAATTTTTTTCCCAATTATTGTTAATCTATATATAAGAATCAAGAGATTAGAGTCATATATATAAATCTTTGTATTCTAGAATATAAATCTAATTCAAATCCTAAATCAGAAAAGAGAAGAAAAGAAATATAAAACAAGGATTTAGAAGAAAACCTAAACTTTTCTCTAGAATTCCAATGGTAGAATGGAGGCGCAATAATAAAATGAGTTAGGGTTGGGGAGAGGCAAGGGGGTTTGTATTTATAGTTGCAAGTGTAAATAAAGGTCGTAGGATCTGCTAGATTAAAGTGGAAATTAGGATCGCATCCTTCTTTTGAAACTTAGTGTAAAGTTGCTTCTTCCTACAATAAAGTGGGTCCTTATTTTTACTGTAGTGACGTGTTTTCATCAATTTTTGGCGATGCTATATAATAAAAATAAAAAAATTGCAAATATTCACGGAAGTAATTTGCAAAATAAAAAACTGCAAAATCAACAATTATAGAGAATAATTGTTGATATATCAGCAATTATTCACCCATAAATTTAATTGAAAGTTGGATGAAAAATTGTTAACATATCAGCAATTATACATATATCCTTGCTGATATATCAGCAATTATACTTAATTTTTTTGCAAGGCTTATGAATTATTGCTGATATAATGGCTGTTATTGTGCATAATTGCCGATATATCAACAGTTATGTTAAAGGTGTTGAAAGACTTATAAATAATTGTTGATATACCAGCAAATATTGCATATGTTTGCTAATATATGAAAAACTATTTTATACTTCATGAAAAACTGACTGAATATAAAGCGAATGAAAATTTGCAGCAAAATCTGTAAATATTACTGATATATCAGCAATTTTTTTGCAGTTGATGCAAATTTTTGGAAAAGTTACTGAAATATCAGCAGCAATCCCAAATAGTCGTATTAATTGCTACAATATTTTAAAGCATGTATATTTTTTTATTTTATTTTTAATCATATTTTTTGTAGTTTAAATGCATGAATATGATTATGTGTTGAGTTTAATTTTGATTTTACATAATTTTTGTTGTTGATTTTTTGATAATTTTCCAAAAATAGAGACCTAATTTATAAAGTTTTTAGCTAAGGAGTTCTTTTGTATTTCGAAACATAATAGGGAACTGAGCCAAACTGTCCTTGGTTTAAATCCAACCGGTCTGGGCTTGTAAACTATATAAAAACCCTTAAAAACAAGCCTTCACCGCCCATTTCCTTTAAGGGCGGTCGGCCCCTTCTATAGAAGGGTGGTCGACCCCCAGGTCGATACCCCTTCTATAGAGGCGGTCTGTGGCGACCCGTACTTCCCCGGCCTCTGAAGAGAAGAGAAAGAACGGATTGTCTGAGAACATGACAAATTAGAACACAAACAGAAGAACATTTCATTGCTTATTACAACAATTACATCAGAGTACAAGAATATTCCAGTGCACGAATAAATATTATACATCAGAAAAATATCAGAGATTTAAATTACATTTAAATACATTGCAGCGGAAAATTATACAAGACACAACTGAAACAAATACACGGATACAGAGCTTTCTGAATATTGCTTTAGCTGTAAATCGAGGATCCTGTGAAATTAAATCTGCAAAACCCTACTACTAGCTGCTCGTGTGAAAAATAAGGGCACCCAGAGTTTAGGTTAAAACAATAAACTCCAGGTCAGTCATGTGACTGGTGTGAGAACTAAAACAGTTATTTAAAACTTTACTTTAAAATAAGGTAAATCAAGGGACCACGCCGTATAACACGGAATGGGTTTACCCCCAAGAATACCAGTTCCTAAAACAAACAACGCAATGCTAAATAAAGAAAAATAAAGCTATTATAAGACTCGGGTCCCATCACACAATGCAACGCAAGCCGGATGATAGAGTTTTACCGTATAATAGCCAAATATGCTTGGTATGTTTTAAAACAAATCTTTTATTATAACTATAAGTGAAGAAAACAACTTCAAATATAAATGTATCAATCATAGTCGACATGGGTACCATATATCATGTCGCCATACTAGTTTTATAGTTAAAACCGCAAAATGTCGTATTTGGAAGTTGGATTTCCATTATGGTGGCTCCTGATCCGAAAGATCTATCACGTAGTGCAATTCACCACGGTTTACGTCGCAGGCATTAGAAAACACCGTAATGCACATCCGCACTATTCAGGAAACAAGTTACCGTGGCTTACGTCCAAGCATCGGAAAACACCGCTAACTCTATCCATCTGGGAATCGGGGGGAGGAGGGTGTGCCCCTATCTTTACTGGTGTGGGGGCGACCACACCCAATATCACCTCGGTCGACCGAATCCATGATAACCCATATGGTGTCTATCCTCATCTATAAGCATACTGATCTAACCATCAATTTACCACCATACCGGTGTGTGAGGCTCACGAATTAATGCTACACAAAGTTGTGCTATATTAAAGCTGTGCTTTAATCATCATCCACTAAACTTTGCTTTTTAACAAAGGTCTGGATTACCGCATCTCAGCATGCCACACTATCAATCCATACTGTACCACTGATTTCTGCCGATATATAACCTCTGAGCTCGTACGTCTCAGAGAAGGGTGTTAAGCAAGAGAATAAATTCTCTGCTACCAAACAGATATATATTTAGCAAAGATCAACGAATATAGTATAAAGGAGTACAATGTCAGACACACCATCCATTTACAAGTCCGTTCTAGGTCTGAACGAAACCGAAGGCACCTTGTTCCTCGTCCCATATGTCCAATACAGGAGAGAGGTCCTCGCATATCCGTACAATCAACAAGTACGTCCGGACAGCTGCCACTTTAGCCCCTTAAAGGTAGCTACTCGATCATGAGCATCAGTAGCACTCATCCATTCGATGTGAAGATCGTCGGTCTTGCACTATCTGCAGTCTCTTCGACTTATCGTTGAATCAGTTATTCAGAATGGATATAAACCCGGCCTTTCTGAATAACTCGCGTATCTTATAATCAAGTGCTATAACAACACATCATACGCCTCATTCCAATCCAGAATATTCTTTTATTCAAATATTCTCATCATTAGGGAATAGGTTCCCATTAATTTTATCAATGATAAATTCTTTTAAATTTATTCTTTAATCTTCCTTTGGATGTCAAATCATATTAAGGTTTTCCAAATTAGTCGGGATTAGCGAACTACACCGAAGTAATCATTTATTTTATTTCCCAATCCCAACCTATTCATCCCATGGAGCAAAACTGGTAATACTCCATATCTAACACCACGACCTTATCGGTAAATATTAATTACATTTTACGTTCAAATCTAATTAAAGATTTAGCTATCACCTAGAGTAAAACTGGTGGTACTCTATTTTCAATCATTTTCTTGAATTGATAATTTTAATTACCACATTGACTTTTCAATCTAATCAAAGATTCAATGAAACTCCATTTAGTTTTAATCTTCCCAAAAATCAATATTAATGATTATTCAAAGCTAATAAATTAATCTTATCTTTAACTGGGTTGAAGAACCAACGTCATTTAAAACGTGGTTCACGATAAACCCAAAATCACATTCCATTCCATCAGTCTCTAACCGTAAATTAGTAAGAGAACAATTCCTTAAGTATTAATCCCGAAGGCCGAAACCAACATCAGATCAATACCCAGGAAACCATTCAACTTAGCTAATCTCCAGTTAGTTTCTAATTTTCTTAACTCCATTAGGTTTAAGAACAGTATTTTTAAAGATACCATTCACGACAAACCCAAAATCCCATTTCCATTGTTAATCGGGTTAAAGAACAAGTGTTATTTTAAACGCCGTTCATGATAAATCCAAAAACAAATTTCAATTCCAATTAAATATTAATTAATTGGTAAACTTCTGCTTTAAATCTTAATTAAAAGATTTATTCTTTTCACCCGGGGTTTAAGAACAATGTTAATGAAGACACCGTTCACGACAAACCGAAAATCAAATTTGATATCAAATACAAGGCTCTGAATAGAAAATATATCGGCTTATATTCAATATCAAATTCTGAAATCAACAAATATCATACTGGAATAACGATATATATATATATCTTCCAAGTTCCTCCACATTGTCCGTATAATCACGAAATCCAATATCGAAACATTCCGAAGATAATTTTGATTCAAATCCATTCCAATTCATATATTGGAAATTCTGGTTAGTTTTAAAACCATTTCAAATCCAATTTATTTATTTAAAAATATTGGATTGTAATTCTAGTTCATAACTAGTTCATTTTGATAAAAATATATTTTTATCTTTTCAATTATGGAATTTTTCATCCCAATTCTTTACAAATCATTTATTATGATTTTCCACAAATTATTAATATTTTTATTATTTTTATCAAGGCCCGTACAGTCGATTTCTGTGACGGCCCGCCCCGCACCAACCGGCATTTACTCCAAAAGTGCGCTGTACACATGTCCAGTTAGCACGGAACGGGTCGTCAGAAGGAAAGGGAAGAAGGAAATGAACATACAAAGAACCTGTAGGATGTCTCACAGCGCATAGAATAAACTATAATAATAACATACTTGACATAAAACAGGAGAGACAGTGCTTAAGCTGAAAATCAGAACTAAACATCATAGCAGCGGAAATCCAAAATACAGCTTATTACAACTTTTCAAACTGTCTCAAGCAAAAGCAAGATAAATGAGGTACACTACTAATGCCCAAGTAGCGACCACCAACGACACAGGGAGAATGTGTATATATATATCATACGTGGAAGCCTCCTGCCCGCCTCCGAATCAGCTACTCGCGCATCACTAGCTAACCTGTCTCTAGTCTGCTCGTGTGAGCACCCAGAGTAATAAGAGGAGACATAAAACTCTGGGTCAGACATAAAGCCTGGTATGAGCGATAAGCATCTAAAGTGAACAATAACAGGTAGACTAAAACATACCTGAACCTGGACCTGCAACCAAAGAGTTAGCACTACATACTGTACAACACTCTAAGGTACCATATCAAACAGTGTAAAGATACGGAGGTAGGGGAGGTGTGCATGTCATAGGGATGGCAAACAATCAAACATAGCATCCATCCTCACATCTCTCACTCAGTGCGTAAAGCATACGATATTCACCACTTCGATCACCCAACATACCTTGCTACGATCACTCTACCCCATGAAGTCATAAATGGCTTCACTGCACTGATAACGTAGCCACTAATCCTTTGCTATGTCCACTTTGCCCCATGGAGTCACAAGAACCCCACTGCACTGGCTCATAGCCTTACCAATCCTTACTATGTCCACTTGCCCCATGGAGTTATTCACCCCATCTGCGCTGGCTCATAGTCTTACTACGCATCACCTTGCCCCTCAGGTCATAATGACCCTACTGCACTGATAACGTAGTCTTGCTACCATCACCTTGCCCCTCAGGTCATAATGACCCTACTGCACTGATAAGTAGCCCATCATTCATTCTTAGTGGTGAATCGAAGTTATGAACGTCGACAACTCCTTAGCACACGTCCCGCAGCAAAGTCCAACCATGAAGTGAACTCATCGGTTCCCAACTGGATCCTGAGCTCTAACTTCCCATATTGGACTACCTTTGCATCTCGGGTTATTGGTCAATACTGGGTCGGGTCGGGTTCCTTCTCAAGCCATCGGTTCGGGTCGGGTATCCTCCATCTGTTCGGGTCGGGTCTTCTTCAAGTGCGGTTCGGGTCGGGTGTCCTCCGTCGGTTCGGGTCGGGTGTCATCTCCCCTCCAGCTCGTGCCTCCGTTCCGATCCGTCTCCTCGTCCTTTACATGCTCCTATCCGATCCATCCTCATGCCTCCGCTCCGATCCGTCCTCCTTTATCCGATCCGATCCCAGTTCAGTTAGCGTGGCCTTCCTTTTTTCCACTTTTCCCAAGTGTTGGGTTCCGATCCGATCGAATTCCTTGCTCAGTTCAACATATCCGATCCGAGCCCCATATCCGATCCGAGCCCCATATCCGATCCGATCCGAACCCTGCACTGTTTTCTGAAACTGTTCCAGCAAGTGTTTACGCCATTCGACGACGTTTTCGACCATTCTAACTATTAAAATCAATCACAAAGCATTTCATATAGTCATAGCAACATGCATAATCAACCACAAACATCAAAACATCAATATAATAGGTTAAAATGGATCAAACATACCCAAAATCCCACATTTCCCCTTAAGCATGTTTAGGTGAAACTAATGATAGGATTAGCAAAACTTAACCAAATTAACCCAAATTCATATCAGAGGTCTAAAACATCATTTAGGAATTTATGAACATTTTTCCCGAATTTATTAGTGTATAAATTCGCTAATTAACACTAATCACCCCTAATTAGCCATAATTAGTGCTAAACTATGCAAATCACCCACCTTAGCCACAAATAAACTAAGATCTGAAATAAATCTCTGATTTGATGTGAATCCCAATGCTAAACAGCAGCTCCAATGTTGCTTTGGTGCAGATCTCCCTTGATTAGATGTTGCTAAGCTTAATCCTTGACCAAAAGATGATTTGGAGGTGATTTAGAGGTTAGAGACCATTTTTAGGGTTCCTTGGTGATAAGTGGAGGCTAGAAGACTGAAATGGAATGATCCTCTATCTCATTTCAGCCTCCCCATAACCCTAATCTCGAAATGGGTTATGGGCCTACTCACTAATCACCCGATTTGGCCCGGTTAAGCAGTTTTTCACCCTCCAAACCTTATTTCAGCCATATCTCCCAAACGGTAAGTCCGTTTGACTATTATGACCACTCAACGGAAAGGTAAACCATCAAACGAATCCAATGGAAGTGGTTTCAGGTCAAAATTCCTTTCCAATCAAAAGTTATGGCCAAAACAGTACCAACTAGGGGCAAAATGGTCATTTAAAAATCGACAAAAATCATGAACATGGGAAATGACTCTAATGGATGTTTCCCAAAGTTACATGACCATACAACTTCATACGGGAAAGAAACAAATATTCTACAATCCTATGATGGGTAGAATACGGGTCGTTACACCCTCCCCCCCCCCTTAAGAAATTTTGCCCCCGAAATTCCCTAATCAAAACACACACAAAGGTCCCGCATGCCTATCAATCATAAAACAACAATCAACCATGCAAAACAAGCAAAACAAGTCTACCCTAGCATGCGGAAAACTAAATTGCAAAGTAAATCTTACCAGGCAAAGAGTTCTGGATATGCCTTCCTAATGCTCTCCTCTGTCTCCCAAGTACAATCATTCTCGTCTTCGCCCCACTGAACCTTGACTAGCTTCACCGCCTTCCTTCGAAGTTGCTTTGTATCGTGCCCCACAATACGAATCGGCTTGCGGTTCCCAACCACCTCGGGTTCTACTTCGAAGTCCTCTAACTGATCAGGTGAAATAGTCATATCTGAGTCGTGAACGAACTTCCTTAGTTGGGAAACATGAAATACATTGTGAACTCCCGCCATTTTCTCTGGTAAGCCAACTCTATACACCAAATTCCCGACTAATTCAAGAACAGGGAATGGGCCAACAAATCTTGGTGCCAACTTGCCTCTCCTGCCAAATCGTATCATGCTCTTTAACGGAGAGATCTTGACAAACACCAAGTCACCAACGGAGAATTTCAAGTCTCTTCTCCTCTTATCAGCATAACTCTTCTGCCTATCTTGGGCAGCTTTCATTCGTTGCTGAATGATCTTAATCTTATCCGAAGTTTCTCTCACCACATCTGGTCCAAGCACAAACTTCTCGCCAGTCTCTATCCAACATGATGGTGAGTTGCACGGTCTTCCGTACAAAGCTTCATATGGAGCCATACCGATACTGGATTGGTAGCTATTATTATATGCAAACTCTACTAGATGCAAATGGTCGTCCCATGATCCACCAAAATCCAATATACACGCTCTCAAGAGATCTTCCAATATACGATTCACCCTCTCTGTCTGACCGTCGGTCTGAGGATGATATGCGGTACTGAGATGTAATCCTGACCCTAGAGCCTCTTGTAAGCTCTTCCAAAACCCACTAGTGAACAACGGGTCTCGGTCACTCACAATGCTTTTGGGTACTCCATGAAATCTCACTACCCACTTCATATACAATTCTGCCAACTTGGCTGCCGTTCTGGTCGATTTGACTGGTATATATCTTGCGCTCTTAGTCAATCGATCCACAATTACCCAAATGCTATCATATCCCGATCTAGTCCTTGGTAAACCATCGATGAAATCCATCGAGACTTGCTCCCATTTCCATTCGGGAATTTCTAATGGTTGCAACAACCCACTAGGCTTCTTTTGCTCGGCTTTAACTAGCTGGCAATTCATGCATTTGGATATAAACTTCCCAACGTCTCTTCTCATCCCTTCCCAGTAGTAGGTCTGTCTCATGTCTCGATACATCTTATTACCACCGGGGTGTATAGTCAATTTTGAGTGATGACATTCTCTAAGCACTTCATCTCTTAAACCATTTACGTTGGGTACAACTAGCATTCCATTCCTTCTAAGCCATCCATCTCGATCAAGCCCATACACATTCATCTCCTCACCGTCGATGTTCGTCTCTAACTTGGAGATGATTTCTAATAGATTAGGATCGTCCCTCTGGCTAGAACCAATCCGCTCTATCAAAGTGGGTCTGATCGTCAAACTAGCTAGCATAACTGGATCCAATTCGCACTTTGGTCTGAAATCAAACCCCGCGATATACTCCAGTTGCTTCCACTCAAGAAACATTGCCCCTAAGCTGGCATGTCTCCTACTCAAGGCATCGGCTACCACATTACCCTTCCCAGGTGTGTATGCGATATCAAAATCATACGAAGCCAAGAACTCTAACCATCTCTGCTGACGGAGATTCAGATCCTTCTGGGAGAAGAGATACTTTAACGATTTATGATCGGTAAACAACTCAAATCTTTCTCCCAAGAGATAGTGTCTCCACATCTTCAGCGCAAACACAATCGCTGCCAATTCCAAATCATGGGTAGGATACTTCTTCTCATGCGGCTTTAGCTGTCGACTAGCATAAGCTACAACCCTACCTCCTTGCATCAATATTGCACGCAGTCCGGTACCACAAGCATCCGTGTATACCATCATCTCTTCATTCCCTTTAGGAATGACTAACACTGGCGCACGCGTCAACTTCTCCTTTAGACTCTTGAAGGCATCCTCACACACTCCGTCCCAGACGAAGGACTGATTCTTCTTAGTCAACTGAGTCAACGGTGCTGCTATCTTGGAGAAGTCCTGGATAAACTTACGATAATATCCAGCTAATCCCAAGAAACTTCTTACGTCTGTCGCATTCTTGGGCGTATGCCAATCCTGTACCGTAGCCACCTTCGCAGGGTCCACGGCAATACCACTCTCTGAAACAACATGACCCAAAAATCTCACTTCCCTTCTCCAAAAATGACACTTAGAGAATTTCGCTTTCAATTGGTGTTTCCTCAACACCTCCATCACTATCCTCAAGTGTCCCTTTTGTTCTTCTTCTGTCCTTGAATAAACAAGGATATCATCCACGAAAACAAGACCAAACTTATTCAACTGATCTCTGAATACTCGATTCATGAGATCCACAAAGTAGGCTGGTGCATTGGTCAACCCAAATGGCATGACCAACCACTCATAAAATCCAGACGGCGTCCTAAATGCCGTTTTCGGAACACTCTCATCCGCTACTCGAAGCTGATGAAATCCTGTCGCGAGGTCCAACTGGGAGAACACTCTTGCTCCTTCCAGTTGATCAAACAAATCATCTATCCGTGGTAGAGGATACTTATTCTTCCTCGTCACCTTATTCAACTCGCGATAGTCCACACACAAACGAAGGGAACCATCTGCCTTAGTGGCAAACACAACTGGTGCTCCCCACTCGGAGACACTCCTTCTAATAAATCCCTTCTTCAAAAGATTGCGGACTTGCACCCCGAGCTATCGCTGCTCCCTTGGTGCCATACGACGAAGTGGCATCACTATAGGTCTGGCATCTTTCACTAAATCAATACGGAACTCAATCTTTCGGTGTGGTGGAAGCCCGGTCACCTCCTCGAAGATGTCCGGATACTGGCCAACCACGGGCACATCTGACAACTCATCCTGCCGAATTTACAAAACTAGCCATAACCCCATCACTGGGTAGACTACCAAACACTAGCCTCCGCCCATCTTCCGCCCTCACTGTCACCAAAAAGCCCTCACAGTCTACCACCACCCCGTATCTTTGGAGCCAATCGACTCCCAATATAATGCCATACCCAGTAAAGCCCAAAACAAAACAATCACAACCAAACATACATCCATGACTCGATAAGACCAAATTCCTGCAAATCATACTAAGGCTAGTTGAACCACCAATCGGGTTCGTCACAACAAATGGTCTATCGACTATCTCGGGTTCCAGTCCCAACCTATCTACCAGGTCACTAGATATGAAGGAACGGGAAGCCCCAGTATCAAACAAAACTCGAACTGGTACATCATAAATAGAAAGCATACCTTGAATAACAACATTCTTTCCTTTCTCCGCCGCAGTTGGGGCATTCGACGAAGAAGGAACAGCATCAATAGCATATGCTTTCACAATCTGCTTCTCCTTAAGAGGTTGCGGACACTTATCCTTCTGATGTCCCACTTGACCACAGTTGTAGCACTTCCTTTCCGTTGGCTTGGCCCGACATTCTTTAGCATAATGGCCCTTCTTTCCACAGCTGAAGCACTCAACGTCCTTCTTACTCTTTTTCTGGCCACCCTTAGATTGGTCCTGCTTCCTCTTATTCTGAGAGTTATTCTTGCCTCCACCGCCTGCTTGCGGCTTTGGCCCTTCTGCAGATGCAACCTCAGTCTTTGACTTAGGGTAAAGACTCTCTGATCTCAAAGCTTTCCCCACGATCGATTCAAAAGTCTCATCGATGTGGTTGATAAGCCTTTCCCCCAAGTATCCATCCAAACCAGTAATGAACTTCTCATTCTTCTTCTCAGGAGTGTCGATAAGAGACAGTCCATACTTCGACAAAGTGTCGAACTCAGCAATATAATCAGAAACTGCCCTTCCGTTCTTCTTGAGTTCCAAGAACCTCTTAAACAACACTGACTTCTGGGCAGCTGGAATGAACTTCTCGCTAAAGCGAGCCTTGAACTGGTCCCAAGTAACCTGATCTTCTGGAGTAGCTGTTCTAATGGCATTCCACCAATTCATCGCTCGCCCTTGCAGCTGACGAGACGCTAGCCTTCTCTTCATCGCATCCTCAAGACCCAAGTCATCAAAGATACGATCACAGCTATCCATCCAATCTTGAACATATGTGGCCGACTCCGTTCCGTGGAACGGCTTTCCACCAAGATTAGTGTAATCCTTGCACAACTTGGCGAAATCGACCCTAGGCGCCTGCACTACTGGGCCAACACCAACCCCGTGATTGGGAACTGCCCCTTGCACTTCTCTAAGCATGTCTCTCATGAGGTTAGTAAACATCGCCCTCATGTCAACGACATTCCCTTGGTTGGTCCCTCTACCAGCACCCCTCGTGTCTCGGCTCATCGTCAATCTGAAAACGGGAAACGATTAACGACCCCATAGTGGTGCTAGTGCAGTGCGACTTCATTCTAATACTACTAATAGTATATATATACATAGCTTTTGAAAACCAAAGTAATCACAAATACACGCTCTCATATACGTACTATCTCTCCCTAGTGTCTTTCCCTAGGTTAACTACACAACCTAGAGCTCTGATACCAAGTGTGACGGCCCGCCCCGCACCAACCGGCATTTACTCCAAAAGTGCGTTGTACACATGTCCAGTTAGCACGGAACGGGTCGTCAGAAGGAAAGGGAAGAAGGAAATGAACATACAAAGAACCTGTAGGATGTCTCACAGCGCATAGAATAAACTATAATAATAACATACTTGACATAAAACAGGAGAGACGGTGCATAAGCTAAAAATCAGAACTAAACATCATAGCAGCGGAAATCCAAAATACAGCTTATTACAACTTTTCAAACTGTCTCAAGCAAAAGCAAGATAAATGAGGTACACTACTAATGCCCAAGTAGCGACCACCAACGACACAGGGAGAATGTGTATATATATATCATACGTGGAAGTCTCCTGCCCGCCTCCGAATCAGCTACTCACGCATCACCAGCTAACCTGTCTCTAGTCTGCTCGTGTGAGCACCCAGAGTAATAAGAGGAGACATAAAACTCTGGGTCAGACATAAAGCCTGGTATGAGCGATAAGCATCTAAAGTGAACAATAACAGGTAGACTAAAACATACCTGAACCTGCAACCAAAGAGTTTGCACTACATACTGTACAACACTCTAAGGTACCATATCAAACAGTGTAAAGATACGGAGGTGGGGGAGGTGTGCATGTCATAGGGATGGCAAACAATCAAACATAGCATCTATCCTCACATCTCTCACTCAGTGCGTAAAGCATACGATATTCACCACTTCGATCACCCAACATACCTTGCTACGATCACTCTGCCCCATGAAGTCATAAATGGCTTCACTGCACTGATAACGTAGCCACTAATCCTTTGCTATGTCCACTTTGCCCCATGGAGTCACAAGAACCCCACTGCACTGGCTCATAGCCTTACCAATCCTTACTATGTCCACTTGCCCCATGGAGTTATTCACCCCATCTGCGCTGGCTCATAGTCTTACTACGCATCACCTTGCCCCTCAGGTCATAATGACCCTACTGCACTGATAACGTAGTCTTGCTACCATCACCTTGCCCCTCAGGTCATAATGACCCTACTGCACTGATAAGTAGCCCATCATTCATTCTTAGTGGTGAATCGAAGTTATGAACGTCGACAACTCCTTAGCACACGTCCCGCAGCAAAGTCCAACCATGAAGTGAACTCATCGGTTCCCAACTGGATCCTGAGCTCTAACTTCCCATATTGGACTACCTTTGCATCTCGGGTTATAGGTCAATACTGGGTCGGGTCGGGTTCCTTCTCAAGCCATCGGTTCGGGTCGGGTATCCTCCATCTGTTCGGGTCGGGTCTTCTTCTGGTGTGGTTCGGGTCGGGTGTCCTCCGTCGGTTCGGGTCGGGTTTCATCTCCCCTCCAGCTCGTGCCTCCGTTCCGATCCGTCTCCTCGTCCTTCACATGCTCCTATCCGATCCATCCTCATGCCTCCGCTCCGATCCGTCCTCCTTAATCCGATCCGATCCCAGTTCAGTTAGCGTGACCTTCATTTTTGCCACTTTTCCCAAGTGTTGGGTTCCGATCCGATCGGGTTCCTTGCTCAGTTCAACATATCCGATCCGAGCCCCATATCCGATCCGATCCGAACCCTGCACGGTTTTCTGAAACTGTTCCAGCAAGTGTTTACGCCATTCGACGACGTTTTCGACCATTCTAACTATTGAAATCAATCACAAAGCATTTCATACAGTCATAGCAACATGCATAATCAACCACAAACATCAAAACATCAATATAATAGGTTAAAATGGATCAAACATACCCAAAATCCTACATTTCCCCTTAAGCATGTTTAGGTGAAACTAATGATAGGATTAGCAAAACTTAACCAAATTAACCCAAATTCATATCAGAGGTCTAAAACATCATTTAGGAATTTATGAACATTTTTCCCGAATTTATTAGTGTATAAATTCGCTAATTAACACTAATCACCCCTAATTAGCCATAATTAGTGCAAAACTATGCAAATCACTCACCTTAGCCACAAATAAACTAAGATCTGAAATAAATCTCTGATTTGATGTGAATCCCAATGCTAAACAGCAGCTCCAATGTTGCTTTGGTGCAGATCTCCCTTGATTAGATGTTGCTAAGCTTAATCCTTGACCAAAAGATGATTTGGAGGTGATTTAGAGGTTAGAGACCATTTTTAGGGTTCCTTGGTGATAAGTGGAGGCTAGAAGACTGAAATGGAATGATCCTCTATCTCATTTCAGCCTCCCCATAACCCTAATTCCGAAATGGGTTATGGGCCTACTCACTAATCACCCGATTTGGCCCGGTTAAGCAGTTTTTCACCCTCCAAACCTTATTTCAGCCATATCTCCCAAACGGTAAGTCCGTTTGACTATTATGACCACTCAACGGAAAGATAAACCATCAAACGAATCCAATGGAAGTGGTTTCAGGTCAAAATTCCTTTCCAATCAAAAGTTATGGCCAAAACAGTACCAACTAGGGGCAAAATGGTCATTTAAAAATCGACAAAAATCATGAACATGGGAAATGACTCTAATGGATGTTTCCCAAAGTTACATGACCATACGACTTCACATGGGAAAGAAATAAATATTCAACAATCCTATGATGTGTAGAATACGGGTCGTTATAATTTCCATAAACAGTCATCGAACTGCACTTACAGCGACCTTTTCCAAATTTGATTTGGACACATTTCCAAATTCAACCGTTGGATTTCAAATCACTTATATTCATTGGAAAGCTCTTTTCGATACAAACCCAACGGTTCCGATTTTAGAGAATCCGACGGTCGGATCTTCCGTAACGTCCATTTGAAGTTAATGGTCGAAATTCGCGAACGATCACTGCGTGGCGCGTTCTATTCAGGCCATTATAATGTATATAATATATATATATTATATATATATCGTCGATTTCCATTTAAAACAAAATTTATAAATCGTTTTAAAAACGATTTCCACTTCCATTTCAATTTCAAATCCAAATTGAATATTCCAATATAAATTCCTTTTAAATTCATTTCAAATCGATTTCAATTCGATTCGATTTCAATTCCATTCAATTCATTTTAAATTCATTTTAAAACGATTCCAATTCTATTTCCAAATTCAAATCAAAATTAAAATTTCCATATCATTTCAATATTAAAACGATAATATTTTTAAAGTATCCGATTTTGAAACCACTTTTCGATATTCATTATAAAATGAATAAAATCGACAAAATTCCCCTTCGTGTTAAAATGGCATTTAACTACTTAACACGGCTTCACATTTCAATATTTACTGAATATTATTTTAAAATATTCGTTAATTCTGAACTAGAATCAGACTCAATCAATTACCATATAATTTCAGTTTATGGATTTCAACATCACATGTATACAACAATGACGATAAACAATCATTAAAAATTCTTCCAACATCTAGAGTGTGTTCTACAACTGTATAAGCATTAAAAAGAAATAAATAACGCTTATACAGGCTGTCAGCCCATCGTTTGATATACCACTAATTATAGGGATCAGTGTATGTGAAATATTATCCTAATACCCGTGTGGGGTTTTCAAACAACAGATATTGTTTATTATTTGTGCAGTTGGGCGATGTGCAAAATTTATCGTCCCAATCCATATCAGATAAATAAGTGTACATAAACAAACCGTCTAGTTTGTAAATGAATATTTATTTTATTTTCATTTCACAATAATTTATATATTTATTTTATATAAATAATTTTAATATACAACAATATCAATACATGACAATCATAATCAATTTCTATATCACAATACAATCAAACAAGTCGTCCATGGTCTGTGGACGACAGGGAGCATTTCATATGTGTAGTTACAAAATAATTTAAATAACTGTACAAAAATAATAGTGAGAAGTTCTCACATCGGTTTCTGAATTTTTGTATCATATGGATTTGAATTTGCACGAAATTCTGATTTGCTCTGTTTCAGTTCCAGTCAGTTCCATGTTGTAGTGCTCTTCAATACGATTCCAACGCACTTCGTTTTGTCCGATTACGACCTCGTATCACAAAGATATGGTAGTTTATATGTTTGAACACTTAAATTAAATAATTGTTTAATTAAGGTTTTTAATCAACCTTAATCCCCAAAATTAGGCCCCTTAACCCCTTCTTCCACGTTTGAACATCTGAAAGCCTTCACGAAATAGCTCCCTCCGTCGTTCTTCTTTTTGCATGGCGCAGACACGCCTGGCCGATGATCGGAGGGCACCACGACATCGCCGTCAACCTCTTCTCCACGCGCCGGTGATCCCCTGGAACTCAAACGCCCCCAGCAGGCAAAAATCAAACTCGAAGTTGGTGCCTTTGAGCAAAAAATCAGAACGCATCACGCAACGATTTTCCATCAAATCTATATCAACTTGTAGATCTCGCAATTGTCTTTGATTTTGCTTTCAAACCAATAACTAATTCGATTTGTATGGAGAGAATTTAGGGTGAAAGGTTGGGAACGATTTCCTCCAATGATTTTAGGGAGTGGCGGGTCCAGATGGTTTGACCATGATTGACTAGGGTTAGGGTTAAAGATACTATATATATTTATATTTCAATATTATTTAATTCAGTTATTTCTTGTTTATCCATCCGAACTCCAAATCGAACCCAACGACTGTCATTCCTAGCTAATTACCCTCATTCCGAACACAATGGGATATGTTTCGTAAGCCAATTCTAATGTTTTGATCAGTTTTTATCCAAATTAAAATATAAATCAATATATATTAAATTCAAACGTACATTTTAATTTACCGGGGCCACATACTGACTCCAAAAATTTCCGAAAAATAAATCTAGCTATGTTTTGACGATACGGTCCTAACAAAACTAATTTCGTCGAATTTGAAGACCGTTTGAAAAATGGCCATTTTCTAGTCGATCCAAATTGACTAAAAGTGTCAAAACACGTTTTCTTTTGCCACGCTCACATATTAATTCCAAAAATTATGAAAATTGGAATATAGCAATAATTTGACATTTTGGATCCAACAAAAGTGGTTTTGTTGAAAACGAAGGTCGTTTGCAAAATGGCTATTTTTATGGGTTTTGTATATATTAATATATATAAATTCCACAGCGACTTTTCTGAATTTTAAACTGGACATAACTTTTTATTCCTGCTATGAAATCTGGATTTTTCACATCCGTTAGAAAGATATTTTCAAACAGATTCTAATATTTCTGGTTTTACTAAAATCCGATTTGTTCTGAATTGTAACACCCCGAATTTCGGTTAATGCTAAAATTCACTAATTACAGAATAAATAATCTCAGATGTGAGAATTGGGGGAAACGGGCTGCGTCATTGCGTTCGTCTCGGAAAAATACGCGAAATAGAGTCCGAGTTTTCGAGAATCGGAGTCCGTATGGCCCAGTTATGGCCCGATGAAGTTTGCAGAAAATTCAAAGATAAAAACAGAATTAATAATTTAAAACCAGATTTTAAAATAGAGCAAGCGGGGCCAGGCGGGAAGATTCCCGCCCTACCCATGTCGACAGGGCTGTCGACAGGCCTGTCGACAGGGGTGTCGACTTGCCTGTCGACTTGCCTGTCGACAGGGGTGCGACGCCCAGTGAAACTGGGTGCACCAGTTTGGGTTCTTGGGCTGGCTTGGAGGGCTGGTTCTGGAAGCTTCTTGGATCTGACGGATCTAAACCAATCTAGGGTTAATCTAAGGGTCTAAAATGCAACCTAATCCTATAAATAAGACCCTAACCCTACCCTAATTCATTCATAATTAAATCTAGTAACTAAACTATGGCAAAATGAAACTTGAAGGAGCCTCCATCAAAATTAGAGAAGGGATAGCATTCCAAATCAACTTCTAGCCTCTTAATCTTCTTCATTAGTTTGCTAATTTTGTTTTGGTGAGATTCTATCTCCTTAATAATCAATTGTTAAATTGATTAAGATAGGATATGATGATGTATGGATATGTTTGAGGATCAATGTGTTTATGCAAGCTTTGTGTAGTGTATGTTATGTGTTTTGCAAGTTATATACCATATGTCATGCAAGTTTAATGTTATGTAGTCATGACATCCATATGCAAGTTTGGTGCTATGTTTCATGATAATTATGATGCAAAACACTAAGTTGAACATTGATCTATTATGCAAGTTAAGTATGTGATTCTATGCATGCTAAGTATATGATATTATGCAAGTTAAGTATGTGATTCTATGCATGCTAAGTATATGATATTATGCAAGTTTAGTATGTGATTCTATGCATGCTAAGTATGTGATATCATGCATGTTTAATAAGTTGGTTTATGCATGTTTAACAAGTGGGTTTATGCATGTTTAACAAATTCATATGCAAGTTACATGTATGTTGATGTGCAAGATATGCTATGCAAGTTACATGTTTGTTAATATGCAAGTTACATGTATGTTAATATGCAAGATATGCTATGCAAGTTACATGTTTGTTAATATGCAAGTTACATGTATGCTAATATGCAAGATATGCTATGCAAGTTACATGTATGTTAATATGCAAGATATGCTATGCAAGTTACATGGTTGTTAATATGCAAGTTACATGTATGCTAATGCTTATGCAAGTATGTGAATGCTTATGCAAGTTATGTGTATGCTTAAATGCATATTTAACATGTTATGCAAGTTATGTGAATGCTTATATGCAAGTTCAACATGTTATGCAAGTTATGTATGCTTATGCAAGTTAAGCGAATGCTTATATGCAAATTTAACATGTTATGCAAGTTATGTGAATGCTTATATGCAAGTTCAACATGTTATGCAAGTTATGTATGCTTATGCAAGTTAAGCGAATGCTTATATGCAAATTTAACATGTTATGCAAGTTATGTGAATGCTTATATGCAAGTTCAACATGTTATGCAAGATATGTGTATGATAATATGCAAGTTCATATACAACATGTTATGCAAGTCATATGTGTGATAATATGCAAGTTTGGGTTAAATGTAGTTGGGTTAATATATGTTCATATATGCAAGTTGACATCCTCTTAACCCATGACAAAGTTATATGCTAAGATTTGGTTAAACCCATGATGTTTGTGATGATCTTCCCTTTTATTATATCGTGAAATGAGAACGATTTGCGTGGGGAACGATGGGGTTAATAAATATGTTAATAAAAGTATGGTTGGGTATGATTAAGCATACTATAAAAATAAATTAACATAAGTGGGAATTTACCTATTGAGTTAGGTCTACCCCATGGGAATTTACCTATTGAGTTAGGTCTACCCATGTTATGAAAAACTTGATATTAATTAGGGATAATTAATATAAATTATGAGGGTGATTAATTAGGTGTAATTAATCGACTAAGACACGAGGTTGGACTCAGTTGTAGCGTAAAACTGCCCGGACCCAACCGGCTTAACCAGTTGCTACAAATGTTAGCCCAATGTGAGAGGTCTTAGGCATAAACTAAATACGTGATTAATGTAAAGACACGAGGTTAGACTCGGTTATGACATAAGGCTGCCCGGACCCAACCGGCTTAACCAGCAGTCATAAAAGATAGTCTAATGTGAGAGGTCTTTATGAGGATCACGGTCTTAATTAATTAAGAAACACTTAACCATATAAGCATGTAATGGGGCATGAGGGTTAAGTGGGTGCCTTGGGTGACTTGTGGTAACTAGTGGGGTGCCTTGGGTGGCATGAGGAAACTAGTGGGTTGCCTTGGGTAGCAATAGAAAATACGATTAGAATACTTAACCAAAGTAGAACATGTAATTAAACATGATTAAAGGGTTAAGTAAGTGCCTCGGGTGGCATGTGGGAATTAAGTAAATGACTTGGGTGGCATGTGGAGATCTAGTGGGTGCCTTGAGTGGTAATTAAAATATGATTAAATGACTTAACCAGGATTTATAACATGAAAGTAGACATGATTATTAAAAAGGGTTAAGTGGGATACACTAGATAGAATAACAAGCTTAGGTGGTAGCTTGTGGGGGCCCATCTCAACCAATATCCCAAACGTATCTTAGTGGGCTCGACTCAAGTCGAGTGACGGGACACGCATATTGGGCTTGACTATAAGAGGCCAAAACGGGTTAGCGGTGGCAACGTAGGACCAACGGGTTTCATATGCGTGTGTGGACCCGGGCTGGTTAGTAAGTCGTTGTTGCATCGTGTAGGTATAAAGCCGTGCACCGTTGATATTATCAGGTTGCCACTTTGGGGAAATGATACACCCCATTGTGGGACCAGCACGGATATCTACGTTAGGGAGCCGATCGCTTGGGAGTAGTGGGTACACCTAGGTAGTTAGCTAGGGGTACACGAAACTACTGGGTAAAAGTTACTAAGTACATTTAGTGGGATCAACCTTTAAGTAGGAATTACTCTTGGTAGGTAGAACTGGTGTGGTGCAGTGTAGGAATTACCCTTGGGTGGATAAATGCGTCTTTCCGGTTATCTTAGTACATCCCGTGTTTAGTTGACTACGTAGTGTAGTCATTATCCCCAGAGGTACCATACCTTGTTTATATCATACCCTAATTACTTTAACGATTGTATTGTTAGGGTTATAGGACTCACTCAGACTTATGTCTGACCCCGTTGTTTTTATCTTTTTCACCCAAACCCAGGTTATCAGAGTGGGCTTAGTGCTAGTGGGCTTTGATCAGATTGCTGTATCTATCCTTTGGAGCTTGGACCGTTGAAGTAAAGCTCAGTTCATCTTTCCTTTTATGGCTATTGTTTACATAGTGGGATTATGTACTTATTTTTATCAAGATGGATATTTTGTACTTGACTCTTGTATGGTTTTGTGATGTAACCAAACATGTTTTACTTTCCGCTGCAATGAAATGATGTTTTAAATTTTCAAGTATTGCTTATATCTGTCTTGTTGTAATTTTACTGTTCTATATCCACTTAAAATACTTCACCGAAACTAAGGCATTCCCCTCTTATGAGTGACCTTAGCGGACGTGGGGTGTTACACGTGGTATCAGAGCTTAAGGTTACCAGAACAGATAAAATTTTTTAGAAAAACTATTTTCTAAGAATATTTTTGAAAGGAGTATTTTCAAAAACATGTCTTTTAAGAGAAAAGTTTTTGAAAGAAAAGCATAATCCCCAATAGCCATATCTATATCTTTTGAATTCTCCGTTTTGAATCTCTTCCTCTCTCTCATTTTGAGTTTCCCCTCCGCGTATAGACGATCTTTCTAAGATAGATAAGGATGGAAAACCGCTTCAAGGGACTTAGACGTTAATCAGATTAGAAGTTGGTTCAAGAAGGAGGAGGACTGGTAGGTACCTATAGGATAGACGATGAGAGGAAGGCACAAATAGTTGTTTGGTTAATAAAGGATGAAACCTCATTGGTGGGAGGTTACGAGTGGAGAATAGGAAGAAGAAGAAGGTTAGTAGTTATTCTTTGGGGGAGGAATAGAACACCTTATTAGGATTGTCCAAAGAGGCAAGGGCAAGGTACGGAATCTCCTGGAGGGTAGTTGCATTCCCTCACGGCTAGTGTACCAGATGGGGATAGGACCGTCTAGGTTGGAATTTGGAATTTCTATATTATCTGATTCGAACTTTATTTGATTCTGACGCATCGAGTTCGTTTATCTCATCATTGTTAGTGAGTCACTGCACATAGACACCAGTTTGGTAGATGATCCCTTAGTTGTTTCAAACCCAATTGGGGCTCCATGATGTGTTTGGGTTTGAAAGTTTCTATACTTAGCGTTGAGTTTAGATGTGATGCTTGTTGGGCTTCACGAGCTATGGGTTAGTTGTGAGCATGGACTGGTTATCCAGTAGGGGTGCCGTTCTTGATTTTGAAGGGAGAGTTGTTAGGCTTATGACCCGCTTGGGTAACACTCTCGAGATCTCTTGTAATCCCATAAAATCTGTTAGGCTAAGTTATCTAGAATCGCTTGACACATCGGTCGAGAGTTTGCGATCTGTTAGAGTGGTCCGGAAATACTCGGACGTGTTTGAGAAGGTGAAGGGCTTACCTCCGGAGCGGGAGATTTACTTCCGAATATATCTGGTAAACAAGGCCAAACCAGTGACTTGGCCAGTGTGCCACAAGGCTCCTCGTGAGAAGAGGGAACTCCATAAGTAAGTAGGCGATTTGCTTGAGAAGGGGTTCATAAGACGAAGTATATCGGAGTGGGGTGCTCCAGTAGTTTTTGCCAAGAAGGCGGATGGGTCCCTTAGACTTTGTGTAGGCTAAAGGGAACTAAATAAACTCACAAAGACGAATAGACACTCATTGCCGGGGATTGATGACCTCTTTGATCAGTTTGTTGGCGCCTCAGTATTTTTGCAGTTGGACTTAGCCGCGGGGTTTCGTCAGTTGAGAGTGGCTGAGGATAGTGTAGAGAAGACTGTCGTTAGGACTCCGGATGGTTTTTATGAGTGGCTGGTGAAGCTATTTGGTTTGACGAACGCCCCCGCATACTTTGATTGATTTGATGAGGAGGATGTTCAAGGAGTACCTAAATAAGTTCGTGATGGTCTTTGTGGATGACATCTTGGTCTTTTCTAGGAGCGAAATAAGTTTTCGTATGTGCTCAATAGGGTGAGCAAAGCTAGTTATGGGAAAAACGGTGGTTTTAGAGCGAGACTGGCAAGGACATCCAAAGTTGGTCAAAGGCTTAATTGTTTAGCTATTTTTATTAGTATCATCTCACGTAGGTCGCTTGAACTCGAAGGAGATATCCCTTGGGTGTTTGTCTGATATTGGTTTAGGCCTTTGGGGCTTGCATTTGGGGGATGTCGAGCTCGACTAGGGTGGTCTGCGTGAGAGATGGACAGTTGTGATGATTTTGGATGGGATTCTTAGCATCCTATGAGTATTGAGATAGCGTATACCCATGGCAAGGGAAACATGGTAGCGGACGCCTTAAGTAGAAAAAGGTCGTCCTTGAGTTCATTGTTCGTTGTACGACGGAGCTTAGAGTTTATTTCTATGTTTGACTTTAGACCTTCCGTTGACTTTGTACCCGGTTTGCTAGCCTCCTTGGAGGTTAGGCCTACTCTTTTGGGGCGTATTGGCGGAGCACAGCGAAACGACCCACAGTTGGATGAGTTAGTAGAGAAGCTCACGAGGAGGGGGTTGTCCAGCCATTTGAGAAGGTATACCCTAGATGGTAAGGGGTGGTTGCGTAGAGACGGTAGACTTTGTGTACCGCAAGACAGGGGTTTGAGGAAGGCTATACTTGATGATACACATCGGTCGAAGATGACCATTCATCCCGGTAGAGGCAAGATGTACCAAGACATGAAGCGAGTTTTCTTTTGGGCTGGTATGAAGAAAGATGTGGCCGAGTATGTCGCTAGATGCTTGGTGTGCTAACAAGTGAAAGGGGAGCAAAAGAAACCCGGAGGGTTGCTTCACCCGTTGGAAGTTCCATAATGGGAAGTGGGATAGTGTCTCGATGGATTACCGAAATCAAGGAAGGGTAATACGGGGATTGGGCTTATGGTAGACAGACTTACTAAGAGTGCCCATTTTATACCCGTGAAGAGTAAGAGGATTGCTGCATGGCTAGCTTCAGTTTACATTTGAGAGATTACATGGTGTACCTTCCAGTATAGTGAGCAATCGAGATCTTATCTTCACTAGAGAGTTTTAGAAGAGTTTGCAAGAGGCGGTAGGGACTCAGTTGTGTTTTAGTACCGCATATCATCCTCAGACGGACGACCAGACTGAGAGGGTGAATCGTATTTTGAGGTTATGTATTTTGGATTTTAGGAAGTACATGGGAAGAGCATCTTCCGTTAGTGGAGTTCGCATATAATAGCAGCTTTCAGTCCAGTATTGGTATGACACCTTTAGAAGCTCTTTATGGAAGGCCTTGTTGATCACCTACATGTTGGTGGGAATCTACGGATAAGATCTTGGTTGGGCCAATGTGGTTAGAGAGACTTCAGAGAAGATTGACTTGATTCGAAGAAGGATGAAAGCGGCGGAATCTTATGCGGATAAGAGGAGAACAGAGCTTGAGTTTGATATTAGGACATGCTTTTTATCAAGGTATCTCCGTTGCGGAACGTGGTTCACTTTGGATCTGTTGGGAAGTGAGCACCAAGGTTTGTTGGACCGTTTCCTGTTAAGGAAAGGATTGGACGGATAACATATAGGGTGGAGTTGCCTGAGAGACTTAGTAGTGTACATGGTGTATTCCAAGTGTCACATTTGAGGAAGTGCCTACACGAGACCGCATAGGTAGTAGAGCCGAGCTTACTTAGAGAAGAGGAAATAGAGCGTGATGCGACGATTCGACGAGCTCCTACTCGCATCCTTGGGTCAGAAACTATGAAGTTGAGGATTAGAGAAGTTCAGCTAGTTAAGGTGCAATGGGGAGATGACGAAAGCAATGCTACTTGAGAGATGGAAGCAAAGATGCGTTCTTTGTATCCATTTCTTTTTGAGAGTATGTCTTTTAACTTCTCCTTTATCACTTGCCTAGTACTTATCTTATCTTTAGTATGTCCTCTCGTTAGTACCTTTGACCTTTAGATAGGGTAAACCTATGGTTGAAACATGTGTTTGAGACATGTTATGATTGATGGATGCATGTGGATGCAAGTGTTTGCTAGTGGTTGCTCGTGGATGCATATATACACACTCTAGGCACTAGATCGGCTCAATCACTTCATATTGCATATTGCATAAAATTGTGTGTAGGAAGCTATATTTATGGATGTTTAATGATTATGTTATCATATGGATGATGCATTTTGGTGAATGATTGTGCACTCATGTAGATATTGTATGTGTCGATAGGGTTCTCTCGCATACATAATGGACGCATGGCACTATCATGGTTTGCATATGTTCATACATTAGATAGGGAACATATACACACACTTTTTGCATATGCTCATACAACATTAGAAATTGTTTTAAGGACAATGGATGCCCGTGTTTGATGGATTGAGTAGATGGTTGTTTGGATGGTAGGATATGCATTCTCCTTAGCTTAGAGATTTCGGGGACGAAATCCTTTAAGGAGGGGAGAATGTAACACCCCGAATTTCGGTTAATGCTAAAATTCACTAATTACAGAATAAATAATCTCAGATGTGAGAATTGGGGGAAACGGGCTGCGTCATTGCGTTCGTCTCGGAAAAATACGCGAAATAGAGTCCGAGTTTTCGAGAATCGGAGTCCGTATGGCCCAGTTATGGCCCGATGAAGTTTGCAGAAAATTCAAAGATAAAAACAGAATTAATAATTTAAAACCAGATTTTAAAATAGAGCAAGCGGGGCCAGGCGGGAAGATTCCCGCCCTACCCATGTCGACAGGGCTGTCGACAGGCCTGTCGACAGGGGTGTCGACTTGCCTGTCGACTTGCCTGTCGACAGGGGTGCGACGCCCAGTGAAACTGGGTGCACCAGTTTGGGTTCTTGGGCTAGCTTGGAGGGCTGGTTCTGGAAGCTTCTTGGATCTGACGGATCTAAACCAATCTAGGGTTAATCTAAGGGTCTAAAATGCAACCTAATCCTATAAATAAGACCCTAACCCTACCCTAATTCATTCATAATTAAATCTAGTAACTAAACTATGGCAAAATGAAACTTGAAGGAGCCTCCATCAAAATTAGAGAAGGGATAGCATTCCAAATCAACTTCTAGCCTCTTAATCTTCTTCATTAGTTTGCTAATTTTGTTTTGGTGAGATTCTATCTCCTTAATAATCAATTGTTAAATTGATTAAGATAGGATATGATGATGTATGGATATGTTTGAGGATCAATGTGTTTATGCAAGCTTTGTGTAGTGTATGTTATGTGTTTTGCAAGTTATATACCATATGTCATGCAAGTTTAATGTTATGTAGTCATGACATCCATATGCAAGTTTGGTGCTATGTTTCATGATAATTATGATGCAAAACACTAAGTTGAACATTGATCTATTATGCAAGTTAAGTATGTGATTCTATGCATGCTAAGTATATGATATTATGCAAGTTAAGTATGTGATTCTATGCATGCTAAGTATATGATATTATGCAAGTTTAGTATGTGATTCTATGCATGCTATGTATGTGATATCATGCATGTTTAATAAGTTGGTTTATGCATGTTTAACAAGTGGGTTTATGCATGTTTAACAAATTCATATGCAAGTTACATGTATGTTGATGTGCAAGATATGCTATGCAAGTTACATGTTTGTTAATATGCAAGTTACATGTATGTTAATATGCAAGATATGCTATGCAAGTTACATGTTTGTTAATATGCAAGTTACATGTATGCTAATATGCAAGATATGCTATGCAAGTTACATGTATGTTAATATGCAAGATATGCTATGCAAGTTACATGGTTGTTAATATGCAAGTTACATGTATGCTAATGCTTATGCAAGTATGTGAATGCTTATGCAAGTTATGTGTATGCTTAAATGCATATTTAACATGTTATGCAAGTTATGTGAATGCTTATATGCAAGTTCAACATGTTATGCAAGTTATGTATGCTTATGCAAGTTAAGCGAATGCTTATATGCAAATTTAACATGTTATGCAAGTTATGTGAATGCTTATATGCAAGTTCAACATGTTATGCAAGTTATGTATGCTTATGCAAGTTAAGCGAATGCTTATATGCAAATTTAACATGTTATGCAAGTTATGTGAATGCTTATATGCAAGTTCAACATGTTATGCAAGATATGTGTATGATAATATGCAAGTTCATATACAACATGTTATGCAAGTCATATGTGTGATAATATGCAAGTTTGGGTTAAATGTAGTTGGGTTAATATATGTTCATATATGCAAGTTGACATCCTCTTAACCCATGACAAAGTTATATGCTAAGATTTGGTTAAACCCATGATGTTTGTGATGATCTTCCCTTTTATTATATCGTGAAATGAGAACGATTTGCGTGGGGAACGATGGGGTTAATAAATATGTTAATAAAAGTATGGTTGGGTATGATTAAGCATACTATAAAAATAAATTAACATAAGTGGGAATTTACCTATTGAGTTAGGTCTACCCCATGGGAATTTACCTATTGAGTTAGGTCTACCCATGTTATGAAAAACTTGATATTAATTAGGGATAATTAATATAAATTATGAGGGTGATTAATTAGGTGTAATTAATCGACTAAGACACGAGGTTGGACTCAGTTGTAGCGTAAAACTGCCCGGACCCAACCGGCTTAACCAGTTGCTACAAATGTTAGCCCAATGTGAGAGGTCTTAGGCATAAACTAAATACGTGATTAATGTAAAGACACGAGGTTAGACTCGGTTATGACATAAGGCTGCCCGGACCCAACCGGCTTAACCAGCAGTCATAAAAGATAGTCTAATGTGAGAGGTCTTTATGAGGATCACGGTCTTAATTAATTAAGAAACACTTAACCATATAAGCATGTAATGGGGCATGAGGGTTAAGTGGGTGCCTTGGGTGACTTGTGGTAACTAGTGGGGTGCCTTGGGTGGCATGAGGAAACTAGTGGGTTGCCTTGGGTAGCAATAGAAAATACGATTAGAATACTTAACCAAAGTAGAACATGTAATTAAACATGATTAAAGGGTTAAGTAAGTGCCTCGGGTGGCATGTGGGAATTAAGTAAATGACTTGGGTGGCATGTGGAGATCTAGTGGGTGCCTTGAGTGGTAATTAAAATATGATTAAATGACTTAACCAGGATTTATAACATGAAAGTAGACATGATTATTAAAAAGGGTTAAGTGGGATACACTAGATAGAATAACAAGCTTAGGTGGTAGCTTGTGGGGGCCCATCTCAACCAATATCCCAAACGTATCTTAGTGGGCTCGACTCAAGTCGAGTGACGGGACACGCATATTGGGCTTGACTATAAGAGGCCAAAACGGGTTAGCGGTGGCAACGTAGGACCAACGGGTTTCATATGCGTGTGTGGACCCGGGCTGGTTAGTAAGTCGTTGTTGCATCGTGTAGGTATAAAGCCGTGCACCGTTGATATTATCAGGTTGCCACTTTGGGGAAATGATACACCCCATTGTGGGACCAGCACAGATATCTACGTTAGGGAGCCGATCGCTTGGGAGTAGTGGGTACACCTAGGTAGTTAGCTAGGGGTACACGAAACTACTGGGTAAAAGTTACTAAGTACATTTAGTGGGATCAACCTTTAAGTAGGAATTACTCTTGGTAGGTAGAACTGGTGTGGTGCAGTGTAGGAATTACCCTTGGGTGGATAAATGCGTCTTTCCGGTTATCTTAGTACATCCCGTGTTTAGTTGACTACGTAGTGTAGTCATTATCCCCAGAGGTACCATACCTTGTTTATATCATACCCTAATTACTTTAACGATTGTATTGTTAGGGTTATAGGACTCACTCAGACTTATGTCTGACCCCGTTGTTTTTATCTTTTTCACCCAAACCCAGGTTATCAGAGTGGGCTTAGTGCTAGTGGGCTTTGATCAGATTGCTGTATCTATCCTTTGGAGCTTGGACCGTTGAAGTAAAGCTCAGTTCATCTTTCCTTTTATGGCTATTGTTTACATAGTGGGATTATGTACTTATTTTTATCAAGATGGATATTTTGTACTTGACTCTTGTATGGTTTTGTGATGTAACCAAACATGTTTTACTTTCCGCTGCAATGAAATGATGTTTTAAATTTTCAAGTATTGCTTATATCTGTCTTGTTGTAATTTTACTGTTCTATATCCACTTAAAATACTTCACCGAAACTAAGGCATTCCCCTCTTATGAGTGACCTTAGCGGACGTGGGGTGTTACATGAATCCTGTACATTCATTTGAAATTTGAAATCGAATTTTCAAACTACCGCACCATTTTAAACTCCTTTTATAATTAAATTAAAAAATTTCATTCTAACTTCGATTTAAATAATTTTTTAGTCATTATTTAAAATAAATCATTTTAAATATTCAAAATGCATTAAAATTGCTAAAATAAAATTTTTAAATTGGTTCTGATTTTCCAGGTTGTTACAATATCCCCCACTTAAAATCTTTTCATCCTCGAAAAGGAACGGAGCTGAAAGTTGTTTTACTAATCTACTCTACTTTCATTCTGGCTTTCATTCATCAACTTTTCAGTTTCTAGGAATTTTCAAATTCTTCAAAAATTTGGCTAACACCCTAAATTTTTGAAAAATTTCGCCATAACCTCCTTTGTACGAGGAGCATCGGGAAAATCCCCAAACCGCCACACATGCCCTCTCATCTCAAAAATAAAAAGCCAATCGGCTCATAAAATCATCCAAACCCAAGAAATATAGTAAACATGTACCTATTTGTCGGGCATACAATTTTATTCCTCTGCTCTAGCCTCCTTGTAATGACCTGTTTAATATATATGCATATACATGTATGCAATTCTAATCAATTTTCAACTCAGTTCAACATTTGGTGCTAAATTTACCTTTCGTTCATATATTGGTTAAATTTGGTTCAATTCAATTTTTCATTCTCATATTGGTTTTATTATTCCAATATTTTTATTAGTTAAATTAATAAACAAACAACACAACCAGCAATCAATCTATGAATTAAATTTCCAAAACATATAACTTTTGTATTTATATTCAAAAATCATATTTCTTGTGTCAAATTCCAAACAATAAATTCAAAATAAGGTTTTGGTTCTCACACCAGTCGATTGGAAATATATAGATATTCCACTTTTGAAACTCGAACATAAATGTTGATGATGCCTAGACAATCATCAGAATCATCCCCAGGCGACTAGAGTGTGATTCTATATCTACCCAGTATATTTGGGGCTTTGAATACACGTTAATTACGCGTACATTCAAAATCTCCGTATACTCGATTGTCCAAAATCAATTTAAAACAAATATTCAAATACGTATAATATGATTTAAATTTTCAAAACAATATTTGTTTTCATTTTTTTTTTTTGAAAACAACTCTCTTTCGACTCATTCTAGGATACTACTGATCCCATCTTTAACGAGTCATTCTCATTGGATATTACTAATCCAATCTCTAATGAATTCTTTCGGTTGGTTCTAATGTGTCTTGTTCTCGAGCTTTTTAAACCAAAGCGTCGATACCAAATGTGGCGACCCGTACTTCCCCGGTCTCCAAAGAGAAGAGAAAGAACGGATTATCTGAGAACAGGACAAATTAGAACACAAACAAAAGATCATTTCATTGCTTATTACAACAATTACATCAGAGTACAAGAATATTCCAGAGCATGAATAAATATTATACATTAGAAAAATATCAGAGATTTAAATTACATTTAAATACATCGCAGCGGAAAATTAATACAAAACACTACTGAAACAAATACACGGATACAGAGCTTTCCAGAGTTTAGGTTAAAACAATAAACTCCAGGTCAGTCATGTGACTGGTGTAAAATCTAAAACAGTTATTTAAAACTTTACTTTAAAATGAGGTAAATCAAGGGACCACGCCGTATAACATGGAACGGGTTTACCCCCAAGAATACCAGTGCCTAAAACAAACATCACAATGCTAAATAAAGAAAAATGAAGCTATTATAAGACTCAGGCCCGATCACACAATGCAACGCAAGCCGGAGGATAGAGTTTTACCTTATAATAGCCAAATATGCTTGGTACGGTTTAAAACAAATCTTTTATTATTACTATAAGCGAAGAAAAAAACTTCAGATATAAATGTATCAATCATAGATGGCATGGGTACCATATATTATGTCGCCATACTAGTTTTACAATTAAAACCACAAAATGTCGTATTTGGAAGTTGGATTTCCATCATGGTGGCTCCTGATCCGAAAGATCTATCGCGTAGTGCAATTCACCATGGTTTACGTCGCAGGGATTCAAAAACATCGTAATGCACATCCGCACTATCCAGGAAACAAGTTACCGCGGCTTACGTCCAAGCATTGGAAAATACCGCTAACTCTATCCATCTGGGAATCGGGGGGTGTGCCCCTATCCCTACTGGTGTGGGGCGACCACACCCAGTATCGCCTCGGTCGACCGAATCCATGACAACCCATAGGGTGTCTATCCTCATCTGTAAAGCATACTGATATAACCATCAGTTTGCCACCATACAGGTGTGTGAGGCTCGTGAATTAACGCTACACAAAGCTCTGCTATATTAAAGCTGTGCTTTGATCCTCATCCACCAAACTTTGCCTTTCAACAAAGGTTTGGATCACTGCATCTCAGCATGCCACACTATCAATCCATATTGTACCACTGATTTCTACCGATATATAACCTCTGAGCTCGTATGTCTCAGAGAAGGGTATTAAGCAAGAGAATAAATTCTCCGAGGCGCGAGATAGACCTCCGTATATACTTAATAGACAATGCAAAGCCAGTTGCGTTACCAGTGCGCCACTTGGCTTCGAGAGGGAGAAGGGAACTCAGTAAGCAAGTAGGGGAGCTACTTGAGGAAGGGCTCATAAAAAGTTTTTCGGAATGGGGTGCTCCAGTTGTTTTTGGCTACTAAGGTTGATGGTTCGCTTAGATTGTGTGTGGACTATAGGGAGCTGAATAAGCTCACGAAGAAGAACATACACCCATTGCCGAGGATAGATGACTTGTTCGATCAGTTGGTTGGTGCTTCGATTTTCTCACAGTTGGATTTAGCTACAGGATTTCATTAGCTAATTACAGCTGAGGACAACATAGATAAGACTGCTTTTAGGGCTCCCGACGGTTTCTTCGAGTGGCTCGTCATGCCTTTTGGTTTGACAAATGCACCCGCATATTTCGTAGACTTGATGAGTAGGGTGTTTAGGTAGTTTCTAAACATGTTTGTGGTAGTCTTTGTGGATGGTATATTGATTTTCTCTAGAAGCGAGGAAGAGCATGCCCTACATCTAGGGAAGTCTTAGAGACCCTATGAGCGTATCAACTCAAAGCTAAGTTCTCCAAATGTCATTTTTGGAGGAAAGAAGTGAGGTTCTTAGGAAACGTGTCTAAGGAAGGGATAACAGTGGATCGTGCAAAGGTGGTTGCAATCCAAGATTGGAATGTTCCTAGAAAAGCAACGGAAGTAAGAAGTTTTCTAGGGTTAGCGGGCCACTGTAGGAAGCTCGTTAAGGACTTTGCGAAAATATTAGCCCCAGTTTTGACTTTGCTAGATGGGTGTAAACCGTTCACAGTATATACCGGTGCTTGCGGGACAAGGCTTGGAGCAGTTTTCGATGCAAAAGGAAAAGGCGACATGCAAAGGGCGGTAGGTACGTAGTTATGTTTGAGCATCGCGTATCGTCCAAGACGGATGGATGGACAGAAAGGGTGAATAGAATCCTTGAAGATCTTTTCTAGGTTATGTATCCTAGGTTTTGGAGGGACATGAGAAGAGCACCTTCCATTTGTGGAGTTCGGTTATAACAACAGTTATTAAGCTAGTATTAGGGTTTTTATGGACGACTGTGTCGATCACCAACTTGTTGGTGGGAGTCTACGGATAAGATTTTGCTTGGATCCAAGCTGATTAAAGTGAAACTTCGGAAAAGATGGACTTGATTCAAAGATGAATGAAGACGGTACAGGACCGGCAAAAGTCAAATGCTCACAAGAGACGAACCGATCTTGGGTTTGATGTTAGGGACATGGTTTTTGTCAAAGTGTTGCCATTGAGGAATGTAGTTTGCTTTGGAGCTGTAGGGAAATTAGCACCAAGGTTTGTAGGACCCTTTCCCATTGCAGAGAGGATTGGACAGGTGGCGTACAGAGTGAAGTTGCCAGAGAAGCTTAGTAGTGTTCATGACGTGTTTCACATGTCATATTTGCGGAAGTGTTTACATGATACCGCGGAAGTAGTGGAGCCGAGCATGCTTAGAGAAGTGGAAGTGGAGCGAGATGCCACGAGTAGACGAGCTCCTACATGCATCCTTGGATCGAAGATCAAGAAGTTACGCAATAGAGAGGTCAAGTCGGTTAAAATCCAATGGGGAGATGATCAAGGAGATGCGACTTGGGAGACGGAAGACATGATACGTGCATCGTACCCTTTCCTTTTGTGAGGATATGTTCTTAACTTCTCCCTTTTCTACAGCTTTGTTTATACTTGTCCTATCGTTTAGTATGTCCTCTTGTTTACATCCTCGATCTTTAGATAGGAAAATCCTATGGTTGTAAACATGTGTTTGAGACATGTTATGTTTGGTGGATGCAAGTGGATGCAAGTGTTTGCTAGTGGTTGCTCGTGGATGCATTTACACACACTTTAGGCACTAGATCGACTTAGTCACTTTCATATTGCATATGCATATATGTAATTGTATGTGGGTTGAAACTTGATGTGTTATCATATGGATGTTGCATTTGTATGAATGTACGGTTATGCACTCATATAGAAATGGTATGTATCAATAGGGTTCTTTTGCATACATAATGGACGCATGTCACTATCATGATTTGCATTAAGGAGGTCAGCTGAATCAGTAGACCGCCTGATTATGCATTAGATAAGGACATACACACACACACACTATGCATATGATCATGAAAGCATTAGAAATCTTCTTAAGGACAAGGAATGTCTGTGATTGAATGGTTGAGTAGATGGATGTTGGAAGGTAGGATATACATTCTTCTTGACATGGAGATTTCGGGGACGAAATCCTTTAAGGAGGGGAGAATGTAACACCCCGTAATTTTAAATATTAAAATTAACAAATTTAAGAACACTTAATTTTTTGAAGAAGGATTAAGGGAAACGGGTTATGCCATTGCGTTCGTCTCGGAATTCTGCTTGAGCTAGAGTCTGAGTTTGCGTAAATCGGGCTCCGTATGAAGAAGTTATGGAGCTTAGAAGATTTCAAGTTTATATCAGAATTAAATAAATAATTAATAAATCTAAATTTGAATTCAAACCAGCGAAAAGAAGTGTGCGGGAAAATTCCCACCAGAGGATGTCGACCCCCCTTAAGGGGTCTCGACACTGGTGTCAACCCCCTATAGGGGTGTCGACATAGGTGTCGACCCCCTCTATAGGGGTCGACCCCTGCTGACTGTTCTAGACAGTGACGATTTTCTGAATCATATGGCTACGTGGCGACTTCTGATTGGCCTAATGACGCATTTTCTTGGACTAGATGGTTTGGATGGATCCTAGGTTGATCTAAAGGCTCATATTAATTCTATACTTCTATATAATCACATCAAACCTAAACCCTAAACCTCATAACCCTATTCTATGAAGCCGTCATGCTATCCATCTCTAAGCTAACCTAGCCTCTACCTTAACTAATCAAATTCAAGATAAAATAGAAAGGTCAAAGCCTACATCAACGGTTTAGCTTATCAACTTCAGAAATCAGATTCCGGATCTTCTCTTCTTTCTTAATCTCTGTGTAAAGTAATTATGATAAGTTGTAAATTGTGATCATATGATTATGCATGTCTTATCAAATTTGCAAGTTGTCATCTTTTTTGGTTCATAGCCTATGCTTTTCTGATCAATTCTATCCGTTCATCGTATATTTATGCCTATTTTGATACCATGATTCTCTTCCCTCTTCCTTTTTCCTTTTTCTTTTTATGAGTTAGGCTAACTTCGAGCCTAACATATTATGCGAAATTCGCACACGTATAATGCTTGAATGATGGGGAAAAAGTTTGGGAAATGTTAAACAACATGTGATTTGTTAAAAGGCATAAATTGATGATGGCTATGGTTTACGAAAAATTGTATATAATAAGCAAACATGAGACTTGACGTAAATGGGTTTGGGTGTAAACTTGTGATAATTTGGTAAGTTCAGTTATTTCTCAGATTTGGAACATGTAATAGGAATCATAACTTGTAATGAATCGAATCTTGAACTATGCCTAATTGTAAGATAATCAATTCTGATTCATGCTTATCCTTATTTTCAAATCTGAATTACCTATGCTTATGAGACTGTTGTGATTGATACAATGGTACCTATCATGTTGTACACCAAATTGGTGATTCTTTTATGTTCAGTTCTATCGTATCTTTATTCCCATGATGTAACTTGCTCAATTTAGCCATACTTATTGTTAATGTACAACATGTCTATTGGAAACATGATTCTTGATTTGGGTACACCTTTACATGCCTATTTTGTTCCTTATGTCAATTCTTGTGTTTCTCCTTTATCCCTCTCCGTTTTATTTTTGGACCTTATTGTACGTGCGATTGAAACGCGGGGAATTGGGTATAACTTAATTAAGTAATTTTGGGCTAACAAGTAAATGTGGCATAACTTGAATTGACCACACTTATGGATAATTTACATATAAATCTAGACTTGGACAGTAAATATGTAAATTGGCTAAAAGATGAACGCCTAAGACACGAGGTTAGACTTGCTTTGCGGTATAAGACTGCCCGGAACCGCCCGGCATATCCAGCAACCGCAAACGGCAGTCTAATGTGAGAGGTCAAAGGCATAAATTAGATGCTTAGACATGAGGTTAAGTCTGGCTTGTGGTAGAAGTCTGCCCGAAACCGCCCGGCATATCCAGCGGCCACAAGTGATCGAATTAATGTGAGAGGTCTGTGCATTAATAACTAATTAATGCTGATCAAAGATGAATATGATACCTAAACGAGTTAGGTGGGTGGGGTTAAGTTAACATGGGTAAGAAGACGACTTAACCAATATTACATGAACAAAGTGGATAGGGTTAAGGCAAGCTTTAACCAATAATACATATGGACTTGATAAGTGGAAGGGTTAAGTAAATTTTGGGTAGGTGGGTAATATTAGTATATATAAGCCCACAAACTTAACCGTTAAATAAACATGCATGAATCAATGGAAAGGTTAAGTAACATATGAATAGGCGACACTTAACCAATACAACATGTTAATTAAAGCAGATGAATGGGGTTAGGTTATATTGAGAATACATAACCATTATAACATGTTGATTAGGAAACCCTAGTAAAGGGGACCCATTTCAGCAGTAACCCACATAGATGTATCACGGTACCCTGAACTAGGCAGGGTAGGGCAAGATTACTGGGCTGATTATAAGCGGTCAAAATAGCGGCGGGTGGTGCGTCAGTGTAGGTTCTGACGGAGTACGGGCATGCACGTACTCCGGAGTGGAAAAAGCAGGCACTGGGCATCAGTAGTCATACACTGTGCATCTTGAATTATGTCGGTTTGCCATCATAGGGATTGATACACCCCATGGTGGGACCAACACAGGTATCTACAAACAAGCGGGGTCGAATGACACAAGTAATAAATACATGCGAGTTAGGGAGCCGATCAATTAGGGGTAGTATGGGGACATCTAGTATCTATTATAGGCAAGTAGGCTGTCAAGGATTGTATGGGGGTAGATAGCTCTTACTAGATGTTACGCCTGAGGGCTACCAATTGCGGGGTTGGGATCAACTTTCAGTAAGGAACTAGTAATGGTGCGATATATTTAGCATTGGTGCAGTGTAGTAATTACCCTATAGTGATTAGAAGCACAATCAACGTTTATCTTATTCATCTTGCCAACCTTGTCATGCATGCTTATGTACAGTCATTTCTTACTTTCCGCTTTATGTTCTTATCCTGTTACTTTAATGATTATATTGTTAAAGTTACTGGACTCACCAGACTAATGTCTGACCAAGTTTGTTTCGCCTCTTTCTTCCAGCTTGAAGTTGAAAGATGTATTGCTTGGCTTTGATTCTGCTTATGGCATTTTCTGTTAGGGGCTATGGCTTTAAAATTATGTACTCTGAAGGCTTTTGTACAAGACTAATATTATGTAATTGGTTTTGTTGTTTTGAAGGTGTAACCAAACCTATTTCTGTTTCCGTTGCAATGAAGTTATAAATATTTCAAGTACTACTTTATCTATTGTAACAACCCAGAATTTGGGGCCAATTTAAAAAATTTCATTTTAGAGATTTTAAGGGTGTTTAAATATTTGAAATAAATTATTTTAAATAATAACGACTAGAAGTTCGTTTTAATTGAATTTAATACGAATATATTTAATTTAATTATAAAAGGAATTAAAAATAGCACGGTAGTTCGAAAAGTCAAATCTGAACTTTGACTGAATGTACAGGATGCAGGATAAATCGGATTTTGGTGAAACCAAAAATATTAGAATCTATTTAAAAAAACCTGTCCAACGAATCTGAAAAATCGTAATTTCATAGCGGGAATTAAAAGTTATGGCCGGTTGAAATTTCAGAATAGTCGGTGTAGAATTTCTGTATATATTTTAATATTAAAAATAGCCATTTTTCAAATGACCTCTGTTTTCGACGAAACCACTTTTGTTGGATTTAGAATGTCAAATTATTGATAAGTTTAATTTTTCATAATTTTTAGAATTAATTTGTGAATGTGGCAAAAAGATTTCAGTTTGGTCAATTTCTGTCAATTTTAATCGACTTGAAAAAGGCCATTTTTCAAACAGTCACAGAATTCGACGAAATTAATTTTGTTAGGACCGTATCGTCAAAACAAAGGCAGAAATAATTTTTCTGGATTTTTTGAGTTCGTATGTGTCCTCGGTAAATTAGAAAGTACGTTCGAATTTAAAATAAATGATTTATATTCTTAAAACTGAGAAACGGGGGCCAAGACGATCATTTGGGCCTGTGGGACATAGTCAGATGAGTCCGGAATAGGGGTAAATAGGTAGGAATGACAGTCGTTGGGCTGAAAAAGAAGAAAGTTGCAAAACGGGCTTTATTGGGCTAATTAGTTAATTAAATAAACCTAATTTTATATTAATATAAATACCGTACACTATTCATTCTTCTTCCCGATCGTTCAAACCCATAGCCGCCTACCCTTTCTAAACTTCTCTCTTCTTTTTCTCCAAATCCATGGAGAATTAACATATGCCCCTTTGGACTTTTTTGAAGCTCTCATCAATCTCTTCGATCTAATATAAGTTGCAAGATCTAAAATAGCCTGTAGCTCCATCCCTGAACCCCCGAAACCGCCGCCGTCGCACCCCCCTCAGCCCCACCACGGCCAACCGCACCCCACCCCTTTCCAGGCGCCGACTCCCCTCTCCAAGCTCTCCAATCTCCAACAAACCGTTCTGAAAACCATCAACCACAGCTCTCGATTTCTGGATTCAAAGTTTTGAACAAATTGAAATATAAAGGTATGAAAATTTCAGATTTTGCGACACTTATTTCTGCTGCAACTGCAGTTGTAAAAAGTAAATTGTTAATTAAAAATTGATAATTAATTCATACGAACTCCAAATTGGAAATTTTCAGATCCGTGTGAATCGTGACAGCAAATACATCAACTTAGAACTGATTGGAACAATTTCTGGACCTTTTTAATTTTAGATCTAGATCTGAAATCGAGGTGAGTATTCTGATTTAAATAATTAATTTTAATCTAGTTATTTCGTTTGCTTATGTATCATGCTGTGTTTGTCATTGATTCTGATCTGTGATGTTGCGATTGATTATAGACTAGTTTTGAGATGTTATATGGTTACCCCTTTAGTCATTGATTTATTTAGATCTGCAATTGTATATGCAATAAAAAGGCATGAAATTTATACCGTATATAAAATGACATCTTATATGTAATTATAGAACAAAAAAAATGACGATGTGAATAGATTCAATATTTTATTGAAAATTAAAAGTGAGAATATGACGATGTGAATAGATTCAATATTTTATTGAAAATTAAAGGTGAGAATTTGACGATGTGAATAGATTCAAAATTACATTTTTATATGTAAATTAAGAAAAGAATTTACATGTAAAATAAAAAGTACATTTTTATATGTAATAAATAAAAAGATGATATTTTTAAATTGTAAATAAAAAGAAGATATTTTTACATTGTAAATAAAAAGAAGATATTTTTGCATTGTAGTTAAATTTACATTTTTACATGTAAATAAAAAGTAGGGATTTACATTGTTTTTAAATTTACATTTTTACGTGTAAATTAAAAAGTAAGAATTTGCATTGTAATCAGATTTACATTTTTACATGTAAATAAAAAGTAGGAATTTACATTGTTTTCAAATTTACATTTTTACATGTAAATAAAAAGTAGGAATTTACATTGTTTTTAAATTTATATTTTTACATGTAAATAAAAAGTAGGAATTTATATTGTTTTTAAATTTACATTTTTACATGTAAATAAAAAGTAAGAATTTGCATTGTAATTAGACTTACATTTTTACATGTAAATAAAAAGTAGGAATTTACATTGTTTTTAAATTTACATATTTACACGTAAATAAAAAGTAGAATTTGCATTGTACTTAAATTTACATTTTTACATGTAAATTAAAAGTAGAATTTGCGCTTGTGACGACCACATTCCCGATAAGACGGTGCAAAGGGTAATCTTTGGAATATAACACATAGACAGATAATAACAGAACAGAAATAAATAAATACTCCAGATAAGGTACAATAGAATACACTGGATAAATATAATCATCAGAGTTACACAGTATATAGGATCATACTTAGAACAAATACAGTTCAGCTATACATAAATGTTTACTGCGGAAAAGAAAACATAATATGTACAACAGGAGCTGAACAACATAAAAAGAGATAAATGATAGAATCCATCTTCAGCTCCAGCTATCCAGAAAGAGCCTGCTAAAACCTGAATACAAGGCTGCCCTTGTAGAAATAGGGGCACCCGAGTTTGCAAGTGAAACAAACTACGAGTCAGTCATGGGACTGGTATGAGAAATCTACTTAACACATTTTCAAATATGGCTAATCACAGGACCACGCCACTTTCGCGGAACGGGTTCACTCCATTGGATTGCCAGTGCTTTAAAACAAATAATTCTTTTAAACATCGCAATGCTTTTTATAAAAATGAAGCCATTATAAGACTCAGTTCCCATCACATAATGCAACACAAACCAGAGGATAGAGTTTTACCTTATAATGGCCAAAATATGCTTGGTACGAGCAAAACAACTCATTTGATATTATTGCTAGTGTATATATGTTTCAAAAACAATTTCAATCATAACTATCAATCATAGACGACATGGGTACCATATATCATGTCGCCATATATATACAATCAAAACCGCACGATGTCGTATTTGGAAATTGGATTTCCATCATGAACCAAGGCAAAAGATAGTCCTAACCGAATTCGAGACTCTCTAGCCCGAGCCTCAGGCAAGTACTCAGTCAAGCCTTAGGAGCCACAGGGTCGGTCCACCTATGTGGATTAAAATGCCTGAACACTGCGTTTCCCGGCCCTTTGGGGCGTAAATGAGCCCAATGACTCCATCGGTCCCGGATCGACCGATATATCCGAGGCGCCTCGCAACAGCAACAACCACACAGGTGAAAAGTATATAAATGTCAGGGCTGGTAGGTCACTGACACCACCCTAGCTAGAAAGAAACGCATGTTCCTCCCTGGATCCTTCTCCCGTTTCTGGTCCATCCCGGGGTGTGAGGCTCGCGAATTCACGTTATACACAAAGCTATGCCACACAGGCTGTGCTTTGATCATCAACCACAAGACTTTGCTTTTCAACAGAAGCCTTGATCATCTATCACTTAGGCGTGCCACACAGGCAATTCACCCCGTGCGACTGATTTCTATCGATATATAACCTCTGGGCTCGTACGTCTCAGAGAAGGGCGTTAAGCAAGAGAATAAATTCTCCGCCGCCAAACAGATATATATTTAATAGAGATCAATCAACACAGAACAAAATCCAATGTCAGACACACAGTCCATTTACACGTTCGTTCTGGGTCTGAACGAAACCGGAGGCACTCAATACCTCGCATACCCGTACAATCAACAAGTACGTCCGAACGGCTACTACTTCAGCCCCTTCAAGGTAGCTACTCCCATCATGAGCATCAGTAGCACCCCTCCATTCGATGTGAAGATCATCGGTCTTGCACCGTCTTCATATCTTCGACTTTCACTCGTCGATCAATTATTTGAAATGAAAATCAACTCGGCCTTTTCAAATAATTCAAGTATATTTAGAATTTCAAATCAATTCATTTCGATGGTTAAATTATTCGATATCACTAGTTCTGTTCTTTTAATGTAATTTTCACACCAAACACATTCAACCATCAAATATCACATAAATCGAGCAAATTCAGTTTATTTCCATTCCATATCATTTATAATATTTTATCACGATTTATCGCTATTTTTATTTATTTAAAAATAGCCAATTCATTCAAACAACGCTTCAGGCCATAACGCAGCCGTGGCGCTGTTTTTCTCCAGATTTGATTTACACATATCTGAAAATTTAACTGTTGGATCTTCACAAAATTTATATCATTAGAAATATCTTTTCAAAACAAATCCAACGGTTTCAGTTTTGGGGAAATCCGACGGTCGGATCTCCCGCACTAATCGTTTGAAGTTACGATTTCAAAATACGAACTGCAGCCTCGTTATTCACTATATTTTGATTATATTTATAAAATATATATAAATATAATTCTTTTTTGGTGTTGTTTTTCTTTAGATTTGAATTAAACATTCCAGACAATCCAACCGTTGGATCTTTACAAAGTTGGTGCCGTTGGGAAGATATCCCCAAGGCGAACCCAACGGTTGTGGTTTTAGGAAAATCCGATGGTCGGATCTCCCGCACTAATCGTTTGAAATCACGGTTTCAAAACACGAACTGCAGCCTCGTTATTCACTATATTTTGATTATATTTATAAAATATATATAAATATAATTCTTTCATCGATTTCAAAACCCTATCCACTTTATAGATTTGATAAAAATGATATTTTTATCCAACAGACAGTTATTTCAACACTTCGCTATTTTTAACAATTCATATATATAGTAAAGATATGATTTTTATTATAAAACAATTTATTTCAAAACACAACTATCGTTCAACACATGAATTTCTATTCAACACATGAATATAGTTTCAACACTTGAAAATAATTCTAACACATGAATATTATTGAAAATTTTGGCAGCATAACGGCAGGGTAGTTAAAACCAGGGTCGTCCCTAGTACGGCTCCTCGGTTTACCTTAAAGCCCGCAGCTTTTGACAATGGGGATTCATGCATCTAGTTCGCACGCAGGCGGCTTGTTTTATTTTCATTTCCACAATCTATTCAAATTTTGTTTCAATCACCAATGGGTATTTTTCAACCGCCACCAATCAATTTCAACCACAAATAATTCTAATCAACCATTCGCTATCAACCAATTTTCACACCAATCACAAACAATAAATATCGTCCATGGTCTATGGACGAGGAGAGTATATATATATATATTCGTATATAAATATATTTCGATTCACTTCAGTTTATTTCAACACACATATAATTTTTACAACGCATATATAACTTTTACATCGAATATACAACTTATAGAACGCTTATACATGAGGTGTACAACGCTTATATAACCCATACATCGACTATATAATTTATACATCGTTGTTTTCCATATCGTTTATAAATTAGGAATCTCACATTGGGTTCCACTCCACCAAAAATAGCAGAAGGCTCAGAAAAATATGCGGTCTCTTCTAAAATGTAGAAGACGTCCTCACGGGTCTACTGTCTCTTGTTTCACTGGATTTCGATCACACATGAAAAAGATACGATTTTTACAAGTTTGCAACGGTTTAAAAGTGTTAAACTGATTTAAAATATACACAGCCGATTACCTCACTGGATGTTCAAAACTAGGTTTAAGGTCTTCGGCGAATCCTTGAAGCGAGGTGGAAATCCGTTAGCATCACGTTGTAGAGCTTCGAAGGGCGCACAAATCGAGGTGGGTATGGTGGCACTCGGTGGGGCCCAGTGTTCGTGGCGGCGGCGGAAAGGGCTGACCTTGGAGGAGGTGGTTCTGGCGCTAGGGTCGATGATAGGAGGCGTGGTGGGTATTGATTTGAAGAGGAGGGAAAGATGAACGGAAAACTTAATTGGAGGTGGCGCTGAAAGTGGCTGAGGCGGCGCGATTTTGGTTGGGAAGAAAAGAGCGGTTTCCGCCTTTGATTTGGTCACGTCGGGGAGAGAGAAGATGGAGGGGAGAATTGTGATTGGCTGGCCTATTTTTTTTATATTTATTAATTTCAAAAATCCGAAAATACCCCCCCCATCTCATACGAACTCCAATCCAAACCCAACGACTATCGTCCCTAGCGTTTTACCCCCATTCCGAACACAATGGGATATGTTTCGAAGGCCCATTCGAATGTTTCAATCGGTTTTCATTCAAATTAAAATATAAAACATTCAATATTTAATTTGAACGTACATTTCAATTTGCCGGGGCCACATACTAACTCGAAAAATTCCAGAAGAATAAATCTAGCTATGTTTTGACAACACGGTCCCAACAAAACTAGTTTCGCCGAATTTCGATACCGTTTGTAAAATGACCCTTTTCTGGTCAATCCATTTTAACTGTAATTGACCAAAACACATTTTCCTTTGCCACGCTCACATACTAGCTTCAAAAATTATGAAATTTGAAACCTAGCAATAATTTGACATCCCGGATCCAACAAAAGTGGTTTCGTCGAATTCTGAGGTCGTATGCAAAATGTCTATTTTCAAGGGCGATATAATTTCTATAGCGACCTTTCCGAAAATTGATTTGGCCATAACTTTTGATTCCCGCTATGAAACTTCGATTTTTCAGATTCGTTAGAAAGATATCCACCAACAGATTTAAATATTTTTGGTTTCACTAAATTCCGTTTTATTTTGCACCCGGTATAGTCAGTCAAAGTTTGAATTGAAAATTTGAAACTGCCTCGCCATTTCAGGCCATGTTTATAATTCAAATTAATTATATTCATTTTCAACATCGATTCAACCACACTTTTCATCGCTATTATTTAGAATATTTATTTTAAATACTTAAAATTCACTAAAATAGACAATTTAAAATTTTTAAACTGGTTCAGATTTTACGCGTTGTTACAACATTGTAGTCAAATTTACATTTTTACATGTAAATTAAAAGTAGAATTTGCATTGTAATTAAATTTACATTTTTACATGTAAATTAAAAGTAGGAATTTGCATTGTATTTAAATTTACATTTCTACATGTAAATTAAAAGTAGAATTTGCATTGAAGTCAAATTTACATTTTTACATGTAAATTAAAAGTAGAATTTGCATTGTAGTTAAATTTACATTTTTACATGTAAATAAAAAGTAGAATTTGCATTGTATTTAAATTTACATTTTTTACATGTAAATAAAAAGTAAGAATTTGCATTGTAATCAGACTTACATTTTTACATGTAAATTAAAAGTAGGAATTTACATTGTTTTTAAATTTACATTTTTACATGTAAATAAAAAGTAGGAATTTACATTGTATTTAAATTTACATTTTTACATGTAAATTAAAAGTAGAATTTGCATTGTATTTAAATTTACATTTTTACATGTAAATTAAAAGTAGAATTTGCATTGTAGTTAAATTTACATTTTTACATGTAAATAAAAAGTAGAATTTGCATTGTATTTAAATTTACATTTTTACATGTAAATTAAAAGTAGAATTTGCATTGTAGTCAAATTTACATTTTTACATGTAAATTAAAAGTAGAATTTGCATTGTAGTTAAATTTACATTTTTATATGTAAATTAAAAGTAGAATTTGCATTGTAATCAGATTTACATTTTTACATGTAAATAAAAAGTAGAATTTGCATTGTATTTAAATTTACATTTTTACATGTAAATTAAAAGTAGGAATTTGCATTGTAGTTAAATTTACATTTTTACATGTAAATAAGGAGTAGGAATTTGCATTGTAATTAAATTTACATTTTCATATGTAAATTAGGAGTAGGATTTTCCTTGTAAATAAAAAATACATTTTTATATGTAGCTTAAGAAAGAGAATTTGCATTGTAATTAAAATTTCACTTTTATTATGTAATTAAAGAGAATTTACATTGTAAATTGAAGGTACACTTTTATTTGTAAATTAAGAATGAGAATTGGTATGTAATATAAAATTTCATTTTTATATGAAATTAGAGGTAGGATTGCACCTGGCAAATTAAAAGACAAAATTTGACATGTAATATAAATTACATTTTTAATGTAATTAAAAAGTATGATTTTATATTGTAAATTAAGAGACAAACTAAAAGATAGAAATTTACACTGTTAATTTACATTTTTAATGTAATTTAAAAACAAGTATTTGCATTATATTGAAAATTTAACAGGGAAGGTTAATTACATTTTAATGTAAAAGAGAATTTTACAGTGTAATTTAAAGAATGAAACTTACATTTCTAATGTTAATAAAAGAGTAAGGAATGGAATTCAACATGATTTACATTTCTATGTGAATATAAGAATTAGGGAATAAAGGGAGAAATTGGACTTTGAATTATAACTCACATCTTGAATGCAACTAAAGGAATAAAGGAATGTCTTTAAAAATGCTGAAATATTATCTTCATTTTTTTTAAATGAATTAAAATTGAATGGAGATCGGTAGCTGTTTAGCTCGTTGTTGAATCGAACGTCGTTATTATGGTTGAATGATTATATTTATATATATATATAAATAAATAAATATAATTAAAACTAAACGAATCGAGCGCGGTAGTTTGCGTTTTGAAATCGTACTTTTAAACGAATATACCAAGAGATCCGACCGTCGGATTTTACCAAAACCGAAGCCGTTAGGACCGTCTTGGGAAGATCTTTCCAACGATATATACTATGCTAAGAGCAAACGGTTAGATTTTGAGAAATGTGATAATCAAAATTGGTTGAAAGCAGCGCCAGGGTTCGCTATTGACCCGAAACGTCGTTAAATAAAGATTTAACTATTTTAAATAATTGAAATAGGAATTAATCATTATAAAATAATATTAACAATAAGGAAGAATTTTCAATATATATATGTACGAGGATTATTTGGAAAGTCCGAGTTACTCTCATTCCAAATAATCAAACGACGTAAAGAATCGAAGTATGAAGACGGCGTATGAAGACCGTAAATTTTCCCTCGAATGGACAACGATCAAGATCCTGAATTGACTTGCTCCCAATTCAAGGGTCGGGGTAATTGCCCAAACGTACGTGTTGATTTCACGGATATGCGGGTACTTCCTTTCCGTACTGGACATACGGGACGAGGTATCTCCAGTTTCGTTCAGACCCAGAACGGGCTTATAAATGGAATGTATGTCCGACATTGTGCTCCTTTATATTGTATTTATTAATTTTCTGTCGAATGTATGAATGATTGGTGGCGGAGGATTTATTCTCTTGCTTAACACCCTTTTGTATATTTCGGCAAAGGATTGGTAGTGTGATATGGAGTGAAGGTGTGGCATACTAAGATGCAATGATCAAGGTTTCTTGTTGAAAAGCAGAACCTTGTGGTGACGATTAAAGCACAACTTGAATAAGCATAGCTTTGTGTATTATGTAGCTCCACGAGCCTCACAACCCGGTTGAGTCTAAAACGGGAGAATGGAACGCAGGGAGAGCAGCACGTTTCTTTCTAGCTAGGGGTAGTGTCAGTGCTTAAACTGGCTGATATTTTACTTATGTGGATGATGGAATGAGGCGCGCCTCGGATGATAGGTCCTATAGGATCGGGAAACGTGTGGTCAGGAATAACTAATCCACGAAGCTGTATGCGTGGACCGGCCCTGCAGCTTTCCAAGGGTTCACTGCGGGGGATCCTGAGACATTAGCTAGAGTGTCTCGAATCAGTAAGGAGCTCCTCCCTAGCCTTGACTCATGATGGAAAACCAAATTCCCAATACGACCCTACGGATTTGATTGTATTACTAGTATGGAGGCATAGTATATGGTAGCTATGCTTCCTAGGATTGATACATTTATTTTGAAATGTTTTTGTATACACTAATGATAATATTAGATTCGTATTTATGATATTTAGCATGTTTAATCACCATAAGGTAAAACTCTATCCTCTGGTTTGCGTTGCATTGTGTGATGGGACTTGAGTCTTATGGTGGTTCCATTTTTCCAAAAGCACTGCGCTGTTTTACGATTTACTTATTGTTTGTTCTATCACTTTAAATTATGCACGACAATCCATTGAAATAAACACGTTCCGCGTTAGCGGCGTGGTCTTTGGATTTACTTTATTACTTTTAGTTAAATTACTTAAGAATTCTCACACCAGTCCCATGACTGACTTGTAGTTTGTTTTCACCCTTTTGCAAACTCGGGTGCCCTCTTTTCCACACGGGCAGCCAAGTATCAGGTCTAGCTTTCTTTGGAGTTGCTATCTTGGAGTTGCTTATCTTTCTTGGAGTTGCTTATTTGGAGGTGCTTATGTTGGACCACGAAGATTATCTATCATTTATCTTTTATTCGCATTTTATCTTTAGAACTTGAGACATCCAAACTCATTTTATTTCCAGTTGTTCTATTTTGAAGTTGAAACTTATTTCCTTTTTGCTGAAACCTGATGTAATAATGTAGAACTCTGTGACTGTGGGATTCTGTGTTTGATGACATTCATATTCCGCTGCTATGATGTTGTTATTCTATAGTTTTCCTTTGCTATGTTGTATCTGTGATATGTATTGTTATATTTATGTTGTATTCCAAATGATCATTCCTTACTTTCATTCAGTGGAAGTTTGGGGTTATCACAGTTGGTATCAGAGCTTTGGTTAAACTTAGCTTTGGAATAAAACATATTTATAATAATTCGTTTACATAGAATCACAATATTCTATGGCGAACATTTCATGAGAATACATAATAGTCAGTCATTTATCGCCGTCCTTTGTCCATCCTTTCATCTTTATCATTTCTTAAGATCACCATTACAGTTGTTCTGACTCTTTCCTGGATCGTACAGAACTAACTAAAAATGAGTACTGCTGCCGCTAGAGCTAGAGCAAGGAGGCAAAATGTGGCTGAAACCGAGGAGGCCACAGTTCAACAACTACCACCACCACCGCAGTCCTTTGACTTCGTGAGGGTAGTGAAGGATTTTAAGAATTTAGATGGAGTTCCATTCACAGGTACAGAGACCGGGACACAAGCTCGGGCATGGCTTAAGAATTATGAAAGGATATTTAGAGCGCTAGAACTAGAAGATCAAAGGAAGAGATTTATGGCTTCATGGCTGCTCCAAGACGAAGCACGGGATTGGTAAGAAGTAGTCAATATAGGAAAAGATGAAGAAAATATGACTTGGACCAAATTTAAAGAGCTGTTTAATGAAAAGTATATTGCAAGGCAAGAGATGGAAAGGCTTCATGATGAGTTTGCCTATCGCTATGAGGAGTAGAACAAGAAGAGTGCACAGCAAGATTTGGAGACTACCCCAAGCCTTGCAGTGAGAAGGGAGCCACTAAAAATTATTGGCAAAGAGACTAGAGAGCTGAGAAATAAAAAAATCAACCTAGTCAAAGTGCAATGGAGCAGTGATCCTAGAGACTGCACTTGGGAAACTGAGGAGAGTATCAAACAAACCTATCCCAAATGCAGAGTGGATATCTCCGATTAGATTTTGTTTTGAGGTACGCTTAAAATATTTCACATTCTCTGTGTTTGTTACTACTCTTCTGTTTTCCTTTTTCCTTTTCGAGGATGAAAAGTTCTTAAGCGGGGGAGATTGTAACAACCCAGAATTTGGGGCCAATTTAAAAAAATTCATTTTAGAGATTTTAAGGATGTTTAAATATTTAAAATAAATTATTTTAAATAATAACGACTAGAAATTTGTTTTAATTGAATTTAATACGAATATATTTAATTTAATTGTAAAAGGAATTAAAAATAGCACAGTAGTTCGAAAAGTCAAATATGAACTATGACTGACTGTACAGGATGCAGGATAAATCGGATTTTGGTGAAACCAAAAATATTAGAATCTATTTAAAAATACCTTTCCAATGAATCCGAAAAATCGAAATTTCATAGCGGGAATTAAAAGTTATGGCCGGTTGAAATTTCAGAATAGTCGCTGTAGAATTTCTGTATATATTTTAATATTAAAAATAGCCATTTTTCAAACGACCTATGTTTTCGACGAAACCACTTCTGTTGGATTTAGAATGTCAAATTATTGATAAGTTTAATTTTTCATAATTTTTAGAATTAATTTGTGACTGTGGCAAAAAGATTTCAGTTTGGTCAATTTCGGTCAATTTTAATCAACTTGAAAAAAGACCATTTTTCAAATAGTCAAAGAATTCGATGAAATTAATTTTGTTAGGACCGTATCGTCAAAACAAAGCCAGAAATAATTTTTTTGGATTTTTTGAGTTCGTATGTGTCCTCGGTAAATTAGAAAGTACGTTTGAATTTAAAATAAATGATTTATATTTTTAAAACTGAGAAACGGGGGCCAAGACGATCATTTGGGCCTGCGGGACATAGTTAGATGAGTCCGGAATAGGGGTAAATAGGTAGGAATGACAGTCGTTGGGCTGAAAAAGAAGAAAATTGCAAAACGGGCTTTATTGGGCTAATTAGTTAATTAAATAACCCTAATTTTATATTAATATAAATACCGTACACTATTCATTCTTCTTCCCGATCGTTCAAACCCATAGCCGCCTACCCTTTCTAAACTTCTCTCTTCTTTTTCTCCAAATCCATGGAGAATTAACATATGCCCCTTTGGACTTTTTTGAAGCTCTCATCAATCTCTTCGATCTCATATAAGTTGCAAGATCTAAAATAGCATGTAGCTCCTTCCCCGAACCCCCGAAACCGCCGCCGTTGCACCCCCCTCAGCCCCACCACGGCCAACCGCACCCTACCCCCTTCCAGGCACCGACTCCCCTCTCCAAGCTCTCCAATCTCCAACAAACCGTTCTGAAAACCATGAACCACAGCTCTCGATTTCTGGATTTAAAGTTTTGAACAAATTGAAATATAAAGGAATGAACATTTCAGATTTTGCGACACTTATTTCTGTTGCAACTGCAGTTGTAAAAAGTAAATTGTTAATTAAAAATTGATAATTAATTCATACAAACTCCAAATTGGAAATTTTCAGATCCGTGTGAATCGTGACAGCAAATACATCAACTTAGAACTGATTGGAACAATTTCTGGACCTTTTTAATTTTAGATCTAAATCTGAAATCGAGGTGAGTATTCTGGTTTACATAATTAATTTTAATCTATTTATTTCGTTTGCTTATGTATCATGCTGTGTTTGTCATTGGTTCTGATCTGTGATGTTGCGATTGATTATAGACTAGTTTTGAGATGTTATATGGTTACTCCTTTAGTCATTGATTTATTTAGATCTGCAATTGTATATGCAATAAAAAGGCATGAAATTTATACCGTATATAAAATGACATTTTATATGTAATTATAGAACAAAAAAATATATTACGATGTGAATAGATTCAATATTTTATTGAAAATTAAAAGTGAAAATATGACGATGTGAATAGATTCAATATTTTATTGAAAATTAAAAGTGAGAATATGACGATGTGAATAGATTCAATATTTTATTGAAAATTAAAGGTGAGAATTTGACGATGTGAATAGATTCAAATTTACATTTCTATATGTAAATTAAGAAAAGAATTTACATGTAAAATATAAAGTACATTTTTATATGTAATAAATAAAAAGATGATATTTTTACATTGTAAATAAAAAGAAGATTTTTTTACATTGTAAATAAAAAGAAGATATTTTTGCATTGTAGTTAAATTTACATTTTTACATGTAAATAAAAAGTAGGAATTTACATTGTTTTTAAATTTACATTTTTACGTGTAAATTAAAAAGTAAGCATTTGCATTGTAATCAGATTTACATTTTTACATGTAAATAAAAAGTAGGAATTTACATTGTATTTAAATTTACATTTTTACATGTAAATAAAAAGTAGGAATTTACATTGTTTTTAAATTTACATTTTTACATGTAAATAAAAAGTAAGAATTTGCATTGTAATCAGACTAACATTTTTACATGTAAATAAAAAGTAGGAATTTACATTGTTTTTAAATTTACATTTTTACATGTAAATAAAAAGTAGAATTTGCATTGTAGTTAAATTTACATTTTTACATGTAAATTAAAAGTAGAATTTGCATTGTAGTCAAATTTACATTTTTACATGTAAATTAAAAGTAGGAATTTGCATTGTATTTAAATTTACATTTTTACATGTAAATTAAAAGTAGAATTTGCATTGTAGTCAAATTTACATTTTTACATGTAAATTAAAAGTAGAATTTGCATTGTAGTTAAATTTACATTTTTACATGTAAATTAAAAACATTTTTACATGTAAATTAAAAGTAGAATTTGCATTGTAATCAAATTTACATTTTTACATGTAAATAAAAAGTAGAATTTGCATTGTATTTAAATTTACATTTTTTACATGTAAATAAAAAGTAAGAATTTGCATTGTAATCAGACTTATATTTTTACATGTAAATTAAAAGTAGGAATTTACATTGTTTTTTAATTTACATTTTTACATGTAAATAAAAAGTAGGAATTTACATTGTATTTAAATTTACATTTTTACATGTAAATTAAAAGTAGAATTTGCATTGTATTTAAATTTACATTTTTACATGTAAATTAAAAGTAGAATTTGCATTGTAATTAAATTTACATTTTTACATGTAAATAAAAAGTAGAATTTGCATTGTATTTAAATTTTTACATGTAAATTAAAAGTAGAATTTGCATTGTAGTCAAATTTACATTTTTATATGTAAATTAAAAGTAGAATTTGCATTGTTATTAAATCTACATTTTTACATGTAAATTAAAAGTAGAATTTGCATTGTAATCAGATTTACATTTTTACATGTAAATAAAAAGTAGAATTTGCATTGTATTTAAAATTACATTTTTACATGTAAATTAAAAGTAGGAATTTGCATTGTAGTTAAATTTACATTTTTACATGTAAATAAGGAGTAGGAATTTGCATTGTAATTAAATTTACATTTTCATATGTAAATTAGGAGTAGGATTTCCATGTAAATAAAAATTACATTTTTATATGTAGCTTAAGAAAGAGAATTTGCATTGTAAATAAAATTTCACTTTTATTATGTAATTAAAGAGAATTTACATTGTAAATTGAAGGTACACTTTTATTTGTAAATTAAGAATGAGAATTGGTATGTAATATAAAATTTCATTTTTATATGAAATTAGAGGTAGGATTGTACCTGGAAAATTAAAAGACAAAATTTGACATGTAATATAAATTACATTTTTAATGTAATTAAAAAGTATGATTTTATATTGTAAATTAAGAGACAAACTAAAAGATAGAAATTTACACTGTTAATTTACATTTTTAATGTAATTTAAAAACAAGTATTTGCATTATATTGAAAATTTAACCGGGAAGGTTAATTATTTTAATGTAAAAGAGAAATTTACAGTGTAATTTAAAGAATGAAACTTACATTTCTAATGTTAATAAAAGAGTAAGGAATGGAATTCAACATGATTTACATTTCTATGTGAATATAAGAATTAGGGAATAAAGGGAGAAATTGGACTTTGAATTATAACTCACATCTTGAATGTAACTAAAGGAATAAAGGAATGTCTTTAAAAATGTTGAAATATTATCTTCATTTTTTATATAAAATGAATTAAAATTGAATGGAGATCGATTGCTGTTTAGCTCGTTGTTGAATCGAACGTTGTTATTATGGTTGAGCGATTATATATATATATATATAATTAAAACTAAACGAATCGAGCGCGGTAGTTCGCGTTTTGAAATCGTACCTTTAAACGACTATACCAAGAGATCCGACCGTCGGATTTTCCCAAAACCGAAGCCGTTAGGACCGTCTTGGGAAGTTCTTTCCAACGATATATACTACGCTAAGATCCAACGGTTAGATTTTGAGAAATGTGAAAATCAAAATTGGTTGAAAGCAGCGCTAGGGTTCGCCATTGACCCGAAGCGTCGTTAAATAAAGATTTAACTATTTTAAATAATTGAAATAGGAATTAATCGTTATAAAATAATATTTACGATAAGGAAGGATTTTCAATATATATATGTACGAGGATTATTTGGAAAGTCCGAGTTACTCTCATTCCAAATAATCAAACGACGTAAAGAATCGAAGTATGAAGATGGCGTATGAAGACCGTAAATCTTCCCTCAAATGGACAACGATCAAGATCCTGAATTGACTTGCTCCTAATTCAAGGGTCGGGGTAATTGCCCAAACGTACGTGTTGATTTCACGGATATGCGGGTACTTCCTTTCCGTACTGGACATACGGGACGAGGTATCTCCAGTTTCGTTCAGACCCAGAACGGGCTTATTAATGGAATGTATGTCCGACATTGTGCTCCTTTATATTGTATTTATTAATTTTCTGTCGAATGTATGAATGATTGGTGGCGGAGGATTTATTCTCTTGCTTAACACCCTTTTGTATATTTCGGTAAAGGATTGGTAGTGTGATATGGAGTGACGGTGTGGCATACTAAGATGCAATGATCAAGGTTTCTTGTTGAAAAGCAGAACCTTGTGGTGATGATCAAAGCACAGCTTGAATAAGCATAACTTTGTGTATTACGTAGCTTAACGAGCCTCACAACCCGGTTGAGTCTAAAATGGGAGAAGGGAACGCAGGGAGAGCAACACGTTTCTTTCTAGCAAGGGGTAGTGTTAGTGCTTAAACTGACTGATATTTTACTTATGTGGATGATGGAATGAGGCGCGCCTCGGATGATAGGTCCTATAGGATCGGGAAACGTGTGTTCAGGAATAACTAATCCACGAAGCTGTATGTGTGGACCGACCCTGCAGCTTTCCAAGGGTTCACTGCGGGGGATCCTGAGACATTAGCTAGAGTGTCTCGAATCGGTAAGGAGCTCCTCCCTAACCTTGACTCATGATGGAAAACCAAATTCGCAAAACGACCCTACAGATTTGATTGTATTACTAGAATGGAGGCATAGTATATGGTAGCTATGCTTCCTAGGATTGATACATTTATTTTGAAATGTTTTTACATACACTAATGATAATATTAGATTCATATTTATCATATTTAGCATGTTTAATCACCATAAGGTAAAACTTTATCCTCTGGTTTGCGTTGCATTGTGTGATGGGACTTGAGTCTTATGGTGGTTCCATTTTTCCAAAAGCATTGCGCTGTTTTACGATTTACTTATTTTTTGTTCTGTCACTTTAAATTATGCACGGCAATCCATTGAAATAAACCCGTTCCGCGTTAGCGGCGTGGTCTTTGGATTTACCTTATTACTTTTAGTTAAATTAGTTAAGAATTCTCACACCAGTCCCATGACTGACTCGTAGTTTGTTTTCACCCTTTTGCAAACTCGGGTGCCCTCTTTTCCACACGGGCAACCAAGTAACAGGTCTAGATTTCTTTGGAGTTGCTATCTCGGAGCTTCTTATCTATCTTGGAGTTGCTTATTTGGAGGTGCTTATGTTGGACCACGAAGATTATCTATCATTTATCTTTTATTCGCATTTTATCTTTAGAACTTGAGACATCCAAACTCATTTTATTTCCAGTTGTTCTATTTTGAAGTTGAAACTTATTTCCTTTTTGCTGAAACCTGATGTAATAATGTAGAACTCTGTGACTGTGGGATTCTGTGTTTGATGACATTCATATTCCGCTGCTATGATGTTGTTATTCTATAGTTTTCCTTTGCTATGTTGTATCTGTGATATGTATTGTTATATTTATGTTGTATTCCAAATGATCATTCCTTACTTTCATTCAGTGGAAGTTTGGGGTTATCACAGTTGGTATCAGAGCTTTGGTTAAACTTAGCTTTGGAATAAAACATATTTATAATAATTCGTTTACATAGAATCACAATATTCTATGGCGAACATTTCATGAGAATACATAATAGTCAGTCATTTATCGCCGTCCTTTGTCCATCCTTTCATCTTTATCATTTCTTAAGATCACCATTACAGTTGTTCTGACTCTTTCCTGGATCGTACAGAACTAACTAAAAATGAGTACTGCTGCCGCTAGAGCTAGAGCAAGGAGGCAAAATGTGGTTGAAACCGAGGAGGCCACAGTTCAACAACTACCACCACCACCGCAGTCCTTTGACTTCGTGAGGGTAGTGAAGGATTTTAAGAATTTAGATGGAGTTTCATTCACAGGTACAGAGACCGGGACACAAGCTCGGGCATGGCTTAAGAATTATGAAAGGATATTTAGAGCGCTAGAACTAGAAGATCAAAGGAAGAGATTTATGGCTTCATGGCTGCTCCAAGACGAAGCACGGGATTGGTAAGAAGTAGTCAATATAGGAAAAGATGAAGAAAATATGACTTGGACCAAATTTAAAGAGCTGTTTAATGAAAAGTATATTGCAAGGCAAGAGATGGAAAGGCTTCATGATGAGTTTGCCTATCGCTATGAGGAGTAGAACAAGAAGAGTGCACAGCAAGATTTGGAGACTACCCCAAGCCTTGCAGTGAGAAGGGAGCCACTGAAAATTATTGGCAAAGAGACTAGAGAGCTGAGAAATAAAAAAATCAACCTAGTCAAAGTGCAATGGAGCAGTGATCCTAGAGACTGCACTTGGGAAACTGAGGAGAGTATCAAACAAACCTATCCCAAATGCAGAGTGGATATCTCCGATTAGATTTTGTTTTGAGGTACGCTTAAAATATTTCACATTCTCTGTGTTTGTTACTACTCTTCTGTTTTCCTTTTTCCTTTTCGAGGATGAAAAGTTCTTAAGCGGGGGAGATTGTAACAACCCAGAATTTGGGGCCAATTTAAAAAAATTCATTTTAGAGATTTTAAGGATGTTTAAATATTTAAAATAAATTATTTTAAATAATAACGACTAGAAATTTGTTTTAATTGAATTTAATACGAATATATTTAATTTAATTATAAAAGGAATTAAAAATAGCACAGTAGTTCGAAAAGTCAAATATGAACTATGACTGACTGTACAGGATGCAGGATAAATCGGATTTTGGTGAAACCAAAAATATTAGAATCTATTTAAAAATACCTTTCCAATGAATCCGAAAAATCGAAATTTCATAGCGGGAATTAAAAGTTATGGCCGGTTGAAATTTCAGAATAGTCGCTGTAGAATTTCTGTATATATTTTAATATTAAAAATAGCCATTTTTCAAACGACCTATGTTTTCGACGAAACCACTTCTGTTGGATTTAGAATGTCAAATTATTGATAAGTTTAATTTTTCATAATTTTTAGAATTAATTTGTGACTGTGGCAAAAAGATTTCAGTTTGGTCAATTTCGGTCAATTTTAATCAACTTGAAAAAAGACCATTTTTCAAATAGTCAAAGAATTCGATGAAATTAATTTTGTTAGGACCGTATCGTCAAAACAAAGCCAGAAATAATTTTTTTGGATTTTTTGAGTTCGTATGTGTCCTCGGTAAATTAGAAAGTACGTTTGAATTTAAAATAAATGATTTATATTTTTAAAACTGAGAAACGGGGGCCAAGACGATCATTTGGGCCTGCGGGACATAGTTAGATGAGTCCGGAATAGGGGTAAATAGGTAGGAATGACAGTCGTTGGGCTGAAAAAGAAGAAAATTGCAAAACGGGCTTTATTGGGCTAATTAGTTAATTAAATAACCCTAATTTTATATTAATATAAATACCGTACACTATTCATTCTTCTTCCCGATCGTTCAAACCCATAGCCGCCTACCCTTTCTAAACTTCTCTCTTCTTTTTCTCCAAATCCATGGAGAATTAACATATGCCCCTTTGGACTTTTTTGAAGCTCTCATCAATCTCTTCGATCTCATATAAGTTGCAAGATCTAAAATAGCCTGTAGCTCCTTCCCCGAACCCCCGAAACCGCCGCCGTTGCACCCCCCTCAGCCCCACCACGGCCAACCGCACCCTATCCCCTTCCAGGCACCGACTCCCCTCTCCAAGCTCTCCAATCTCCAACAAACCGTTCTGAAAACCATCAACCACAGCTCTCGATTTCTGGATTTAAAGTTTTGAACAAATTGAAATATAAAGGAATGAACATTTCAGATTTTGCGACACTTATTTCTGTTGCAACTGCAGTTGTAAAAAGTAAATTGTTAATTAAAAATTGATAATTAATTCATACGAACTCCAAATTGGAAATTTTCAGATCCGTGTGAATCGTGACAGCAAATACATCAACTTAGAACTGATTGGAACAATTTCTGGACCTTTTTAATTTTAGATCTAAATCTGAAATCGAGGTGAGTATTCTGGTTTAAATAATTAATTTTAATCTATTTATTTCGTTTGCTTATGTATCATGCTGTGTTTGTCATTGGTTCTGATCTGTGATGTTGCGATTGATTATAGACTAGTTTTGAGATGTTATATGGTTACTCCTTTAGTCATTGATTTATTTAGATCTGCAATTGTATATGCAATAAAAAGGCATGAAATTTATACCGTATATAAAATGACATTTTATATGTAATTATAGAACAAAAAAATATATTACGATGTGAATAGATTCAATATTTTATTGAAAATTAAAAGTGAAAATATGACGATGTGAATAGATTCAATATTTTATTGAAAATTAAAAGTGAGAATATGACGATGTGAATAGATTCAATATTTTATTGAAAATTAAAGGTGAGAATTTGACGATGTGAATAGATTCAAATTTACATTTCTATATGTAAATTAAGAAAAGAACTTACATGTAAAATATAAAGTACATTTTTATATGTAATAAATAAAAAGATGATATTTTTACATTGTAAATAAAAAGAAGATTTTTTTACATTGTAAATAAAAAGAAGATATTTTTGCATTGTAGTTAAATTTACATTTTTACATGTAAATAAAAAGTAGGAATTTACATTGTTTTTAAATTTACATTTTTACGTGTAAATTAAAAAGTAAGCATTTGCATTGTAATCAGATTTACATTTTTACATGTAAATAAAAAGTAGGAATTTACATTGTATTTAAATTTACATTTTTACATGTAAATAAAAAGTAGGAATTTACATTGTTTTTAAATTTACATTTTTACATGTAAATAAAAAGTAAGAATTTGCATTGTAATCAGACTAACATTTTTACATGTAAATAAAAAGTAGGAATTTACATTGTTTTTAAATTTACATTTTTACATGTAAATAAAAAGTAGAATTTGCATTGTAGTTAAATTTACATTTTTACATGTAAATTAAAAGTAGAATTTGCATTGTAGTCAAATTTACATTTTTACATGTAAATTAAAAGTAGGAATTTGCATTGTATTTAAATTTACATTTTTACATGTAAATTAAAAGTAGAATTTGCATTGTAGTCAAATTTACATTTTTACATGTAAATTAAAAGTAGAATTTGCATTGTAGTTAAATTTACATTTTTACATGTAAATTAAAAACATTTTTACATGTAAATTAAAAGTAGAATTTGCATTGTAATCAAATTTACATTTTTACATGTAAATAAAAAGTAGAATTTGCATTGTATTTAAATTTACATTTTTTACATGTAAATAAAAAGTAAGAATTTGCATTGTAATCAGACTTATATTTTTACAAGTAAATTAAAAGTAGGAATTTACATTGTTTTTTAATTTACATTTTTACATGTAAATAAAAAGTAGGAATTTACATTGTATTTAAAATTACATTTTTACATGTAAATTAAAAGTAGAATTTGCATTGTATTTAAATTTACATTTTTACATGTAAATTAAAAGTAGAATTTGCATTGTAATTAAATTTACATTTTTACATGTAAATAAAAAGTAGAATTTGCATTGTATTTAAATTTTTACATGTAAATTAAAAGTAGAATTTGCATTGTAGTCAAATTTACATTTTTATATGTAAATTAAAAGTAGAATTTGCATTGTTATTAAATCTACATTTTTACATGTAAATTAAAAGTAGAATTTGCATTGTAATCAGATTTACATTTTTACATGTAAATAAAAAGTAGAATTTGCATTGTATTTAAAATTACATTTTTACATGTAAATTAAAAGTAGGAATTTGCATTGTAGTTAAATTTACATTTTTACATGTAAATAAGGAGTAGGAATTTGCATTGTAATTAAATTTACATTTTCATATGTAAATTAGGAGTAGGATTTCCATGTAAATAAAAATTACATTTTTATATGTAGCTTAAGAAAGAGAATTTGCATTGTAAATAAAATTTCACTTTTATTATGTAATTAAAGAGAATTTACATTGTAAATTGAAGGTACACTTTTATTTGTAAATTAAGAATGAGAATTGGTATGTAATATAAAATTTCATTTTTATATGAAATTAGAGGTAGGATTGTACCTGGAAAATTAAAAGACAAAATTTGACATGTAATATAAATTACATTTTTAATGTAATTAAAAAGTATGATTTTATATTGTAAATTAAGAGACAAACTAAAAGATAGAAATTTACACTGTTAATTTACATTTTTAATGTAATTTAAAAACAAGTATTTGCATTATATTGAAAATTTAACCGGGAAGGTTAATTATTTTAATGTAAAAGAGAAATTTACAGTGTAATTTAAAGAATGAAACTTACATTTCTAATGTTAATAAAAGAGTAAGGAATGGAATTCAACATGATTTACATTTCTATGTGAATATAAGAATTAGGGAATAAAGGGAGAAATTGGACTTTGAATTATAACTCACATCTTGAATGTAACTAAAGGAATAAAGGAATGCCTTTAAAAATGTTGAAATATTATCTTCATTTTTTATATAAAATGAATTAAAATTGAATGGAGATCGATTGCTGTTTAGCTCGTTGTTGAATCGAACGTTGTTATTATGGTTGAGCGATTATATATATATATATAATTAAAACTAAACGAATCGAGCGCGGTAGTTCGCGTTTTGAAATCGTACCTTTAAACGACTATACCAAGAGATCCGACCGTCGGATTTTCCCAAAACCGAAGCCGTTAGGACCGTCTTGGGAAGTTCTTTCCAACGATATATACTACGCTAAGATCCAACGGTTAGATTTTGAGAAATGTGAAAATCAAAATTGGTTGAAAGCAGCGCTAGGGTTCGCCATTGACCCGAAGCGTCGTTAAATAAAGATTTAACTATTTTAAATAATTGAAATAGGAATTAATCGTTATAAAATAATATTAACGATAAGGAAGGATTTTCAATATATATATGTACGAGGATTATTTGGAAAGTCCGAGTTACTCTCATTCCAAATAATCAAACGACGTAAAGAATCGAAGTATGAAGATGGCGTATGAAGACCGTAAATCTTCCTTCAAATGGACAACGATCAAGATCCTGAATTGACTTGCTCCTAATTCAAGGGTCGGGGTAATTGCCCAAACGTACGTGTTGATTTCACGGATATGCGGGTACTTCCTTTCCGTACTGGACATACGGGACGAGGTATCTCCAGTTTCGTTCAGACCCAGAACGGGCTTATTAATGGAATGTATGTCCGACATTGTGCTCCTTTATATTGTATTTATTAATTTTCTGTCGAATGTATGAATGATTGGTGAAGGAGGATTTATTCTCTTGCTTAACACCCTTTTGTATATTTCGGTAAAGGATTGGTAGTGTGATATGGAGTGACGGTGTGGCATACTAAGATGCAATGATCAAGGTTTCTTGTTGAAAAGCAGAACCTTGTGGTGATGATCAAAGCACAGCTTGAATAAGCATAGCTTTGTGTATTACGTAGCTTAACGAGCCTCACAACCCGGTTGAGTCTAAAATGGGAGAAGGGAACGCAGGGAGAGCAACACGTTTCTTTCTAGCAAGGGGTAGTGTTAGTGCTTAAACTGACTGATATTTTACTTATGTGGATGATGGAATGAGGCGCGCCTCGGATGATAGGTCCTATAGGATCGGGAAACGTGTGTTCAGGAATAACTAATCCACGAAGCTGTATGTGTGGACCGACCCTGCAGCTTTCCAAGGGTTCACTGCGGGGGATCCTGAGACATTAGCTAGAGTGTCTCGAATCGGTAAGGAGCTCCTCCCTAACCTTGACTCCTGATGGAAAACCAAATTCGCAAAACGACCCTACAGATTTGATTGTATTACTAGAATGGAGGCATAGTATATGGTAGCTATGCTTCCTAGGATTGATACATTTATTTTGAAATGTTTTTATATACACTAATGATAATATTAGATTCATATTTATCATATTTAGCATGTTTAATCACCATAAGGTAAAACTTTATCCTCTGGTTTGCGTTGCATTGTGTGATGGGACTTGAGTCTTATGGTGGTTCCATTTTTCCAAAAGCATTGCGCTGTTTTACGATTTACTTATTTTTTGTTCTGTCACTTTAAATTATGCACGGCAATCCATTGAAATAAACCCGTTCCGCGTTAGCGGCGTGGTCTTTGGATTTACCTTATTACTTTTAGTTAAATTAGTTAAGAATTCTCACACCAGTCCCATGACTGACTCGTAGTTTGTTTTCACCCTTTTGCAAACTCGGGTGCCCTCTTTTCCACACGGGCAACCAAGTAACAGGTCTAGATTTCTTTGGAGTTGCTATCTCGGAGCTTCTTATCTATCTTGGAGTTGCTTATTTGGAGGTGCTTATGTTGGACCACGAAGATTATCTATCATTTATCTTTTATTCGCATTTTATCTTTAGAACTTGAGACATCCAAACTCATTTTATTTCCAGTTGTTCTATTTTGAAGTTGAAACTTATTTCCTTTTTGCTGAAACCTGATGTAATAATGTAGAACTCTGTGACTGTGGGATTCTGTGTTTGATGACATTCATATTCCGCTGCTATGATGTTGTTATTCTATAGTTTTCCTTTGCTATGTTGTATCTGTGATATGTATTGTTATATTTATGTTGTATTCCAAATGATCATTCCTTACTTTCATTCAGTGGAAGTTTGGGGTTATCACAGTTGGTATCAGAGCTTTGGTTAAACTTAGCTTTGGAATAAAACATATTTATAATAATTCGTTTACATAGAATCACAATATTCTATGGCGAACATTTCATGAGAATACATAATAGTCAGTCATTTATCGCCGTCCTTTGTCCATCCTTTCATCTTTATCATTTCTTAAGATCACCATTACAGTTGTTCTGACTCTTTCCTGGATCGTACAGAACTAACTAAAAATGAGTACTGCTGCCGCTAGAGCTAGAGCAAGGAGGCAAAATGTGGCTGAAACCGAGGAGGCCACAGTTCAACAACTACCACCACCACCGCAGTCCTTTGACTTCGTGAGGGTAGTGAAGGATTTTAAGAATTTAGATGGAGTTTCATTCACAGGTACAGAGACCGGGACACAAGCTCGGGCATGGCTTAAGAATTATGAAAGGATATTTAGAGCGCTAGAACTAGAAGATCAAAGGAAGAGATTTATGGCTTCATGGCTGCTCCAAGACGAAGCACGGGATTGGTAAGAAGTAGTCAATATAGGAAAAGATGAAGAAAATATGACTTGGACCAAATTTAAAGAGCTGTTTAATGAAAAGTATATTGCAAGGCAAGAGATGGAAAGGCTTCATGATGAGTTTGCCTATCGCTATGAGGAGTAGAACAAGAAGAGTGCACAACAAGATTTGGAGACTACCCCAAGCCTTGCAGTGAGAAGGGAGCCACTAAAAATTATTGGCAAAGAGACTAGAGAGCTGAGAAATAAAAAAATCAACCTAGTCAAAGTGCAATGGAGCAGTGATCCTAGAGACTGCACTTGGGAAACTGAGGAGAGTATCAAACAAACCTATCCCAAATGCAGAGTGGATATCTCCGATTAGATTTTGTTTTGAGGTACGCTTAAAATATTTCACATTCTCTGTGTTTGTTACTACTCTTCTGTTTTCCTTTTTCCTTTTCGAGGATGAAAAGTTCTTAAGCGGGGGAGATTGTAACAACCCAGAATTTGGGGCCAATTTAAAAAAATTCATTTTAGAGATTTTAAGGATGTTTAAATATTTAAAATAAATTATTTTAAATAATAACGACTAGAAATTTGTTTTAATTGAATTTAATACGAATATATTTAATTTAATTATAAAAGGAATTAAAAATAGCACAGTAGTTCGAAAAGTCAAATATGAAATATGACTGACTGTACAGGATGCAGGATAAATCGGATTTTGGTGAAACCAAAAATATTAGAATCTATTTAAAAATACCTTTCCAATGAATCCGAAAAATCGAAATTTCATAGCGGGAATTAAAAGTTATGGCCGGTTGAAATTTCAGAATAGTCGCTGTAGAATTTCTGTATATATTTTAATATTAAAAATAGCCATTTTTCAAACGACCTATGTTTTCGACGAAACCACTTCTGTTGGATTTAGAATGTCAAATTATTGATAAGTTTAATTTTTCATAATTTTTAGAATTAATTTGTGACTGTGGCAAAAAGATTTCAGTTTGGTCAATTTCGGTCAATTTTAATCAACTTGAAAAAAGACCATTTTTCAAATAGTCAAAGAATTCGATGAAATTAATTTTGTTAGGACCGTATCGTCAAAACAAAGCCAGAAATAATTTTTTTGGATTTTTTGAGTTCGTATGTGTCCTCGGTAAATTAGAAAGTACGTTTGAATTTAAAATAAATGATTTATATTTTTAAAACTGAGAAACGGGGGCCAAGACGATCATTTGGGCCTGCGGGACATAGTTAGATGAGTCCGGAATAGGGGTAAATAGGTAGGAATGACAGTCGTTGGGCTGAAAAAGAAGAAAATTGCAAAACGGGCTTTATTGGGCTAATTAGTTAATTAAATAACCCTAATTTTATATTAATATAAATACCGTACACTATTCATTCTTCTTCCCGATCGTTCAAACCCATAGCCGCCTACCCTTTCTAAACTTCTCTCTTCTTTTTCTCCAAATCCATGGAGAATTAACATATGCCCCTTTGGACTTTTTTGAAGCTCTCATCAATCTCTTCGATCTCATATAAGTTGCAAGATCTAAAATAGCCTGTAGCTCCTTCCCCGAACCCCCGAAACCGCCGCCGTTGCACCCCCCTCAGCCCCACCACGGCCAACCGCACCCTACCCCCTTCCAGGCACCGACTCCCCTCTCCAAGCTCTCCAATCTCCAACAAACCGTTCTGAAAACCATCAACCACAGCTCTCGATTTCTGGATTTAAAGTTTTGAACAAATTGAAATATAAAGGAATGAACATTTCAGATTTTGCGACACTTATTTCTGTTGCAACTGCAGTTGTAAAAAGTAAATTGTTAATTAAAAATTGATAATTAATTCATACGAACTCCAAATTGGAAATTTTCAGATCCGTGTGAATCGTGACAGCAAATACATCAACTTAGAACTGATTGGAACAATTTCTGGACCTTTTTAATTTTAGATCTAAATCTGAAATCGAGGTGAGTATTCTGGTTTAAATAATTAATTTTAATCTATTTATTTCGTTTGCTTATGTATCATGCTGTGTTTGTCATTGGTTCTGATCTGTGATGTTGCGATTGATTATAGACTAGTTTTGAGATGTTATATGGTTACTCCTTTAGTCATTGATTTATTTAGATCTGCAATTGTATATGCAATAAAAAGGCATGAAATTTATACCGTATATAAAATGACATTTTATATGTAATTATAGAAAAAAAAAATATGACGATGTGAATAGATTCAATATTTTATTGAAAATTAAAAGTGAAAATATGACGATGTGAATAGATTCAATATTTTATTGAAAATTAAAAGTGAGAATATGACGATGTGAATAGATTCAATATTTTATTGAAAATTAAAGGTGAGAATTTGACGATGTGAATAGATTCAAATTTACATTTCTATATGTAAATTAAGAAAAGAATTTACATGTAAAATATAAAGTACATTTTTATATGTTATAAATAAAAAGATGATATTTTTACATTGTAAATAAAAAGAAGATTTTTTTACATTGTAAATAAAAAGAAGATATTTTTGCATTGTAGTTAAATTTACATTTTTACATGTAAATAAAAAGTAGGAATTTACATTGTTTTTAAATTTACATTTTTACGTGTAAATTAAAAAGTAAGCATTTGCATTGTAATCAGATTTACATTTTTACATGTAAATAAAAAGTAGGAATTTACATTGTATTTAAATTTACATTTTTACATGTAAATAAAAAGTAGGAATTTACATTGTTTTTAAATTTACATTTTTACATGTAAATAAAAAGTAAGAATTTGCATTGTAATCAGACTAACATTTTTACATGTAAATAAAAAGTAGGAATTTACATTGTTTTTAAATTTACATTTTTACATGTAAATAAAAAGTAGAATTTGCATTGTAGTTAAATTTACATTTTTACATGTAAATTAAAAGTAGAATTTGCATTGTAGTCAAATTTACATTTTTACATGTAAATTAAAAGTAGGAATTTGCATTGTATTTAAATTTACATTTTTACATGTAAATTAAAAGTAGAATTTGCATTGTAGTCAAATTTACATTTTTACATGTAAATTAAAAGTAGAATTTGCATTGTAGTTAAATTTACATTTTTACATGTAAATTAAAAACATTTTTACATGTAAATTAAAAGTAGAATTTGCATTGTAATCAAATTTACATTTTTACATGTAAATAAAAAGTAGAATTTGCATTGTATTTAAATTTACATTTTTTACATGTAAATAAAAAGTAAGAATTTGCATTGTAATCAGACTTATATTTTTACATGTAAATTAAAAGTAGGAATTTACATTGTTTTTTAATTTACATTTTTACATGTAAATAAAAAGTAGGAATTTACATTGTATTTAAATTTACATTTTTACATGTAAATTAAAAGTAGAATTTGCATTGTATTTAAATTTACATTTTTACATGTAAATTAAAAGTAGAATTTGCATTGTAATTAAATTTACATTTTTACATGTAAATAAAAAGTAGAATTTGCATTGTATTTAAATTTTTACATGTAAATTAAAAGTAGAATTTGCATTGTAGTCAAATTTACATTTTTATATGTAAATTAAAAGTAGAATTTGCATTGTTATTAAATCTACATTTTTACATGTAAATTAAAAGTAGAATTTGCATTGTAATCAGATTTACATTTTTACATGTAAATAAAAAGTAGAATTTGCATTGTATTTAAAATTACATTTTTACATGTAAATTAAAAGTAGGAATTTGCATTGTAGTTAAATTTACATTTTTACATGTATATAAGGAGTAGGAATTTGCATTGTAATTAAATTTACATTTTCATATGTAAATTAGGAGTAGGATTTCCATGTAAATAAAAATTACATTTTTATATGTAGCTTAAGAAAGAGAATTTGCATTGTAAATAAAATTTCACTTTTATTATGTAATTAAAGAGAATTTACATTGTAAATTGAAGGTACACTTTTATTTGTAAATTAAGAATGAGAATTGGTATGTAATATAAAATTTCATTTTTATATGAAATTAGAGGTAGGATTGTACCTGGAAAATTAAAAGACAAAATTTGACATGTAATATAAATTACATTTTTAATGTAATTAAAAAGTATGATTTTATATTGTAAATTAAGAGACAAACTAAAAGATAGAAATTTACACTGTTAATTTACATTTTTAATGTAATTTAAAAACAAGTATTTGCATTATATTGAAAATTTAACCGGGAAGGTTAATTATTTTAATGTAAAAGAGAAATTTACAGTGTAATTTAAAGAATGAAACTTACATTTCTAATGTTAATAAAAGAGTAAGGAATGGAATTCAACATGATTTACATTTCTATGTGAATATAAGAATTAGGGAATAAAGGGAGAAATTGGACTTTGAATTATAACTCACATCTTGAATGTAACTAAAGGAATAAAGGAATGTCTTTAAAAATGTTGAAATATTATCTTCATTTTTTATATAAAATGAATTAAAATTGAATGGAGATCGATTGCTGTTTAGCTCGTTGTTGAATCGAACGTTGTTATTATGGTTGAGCGATTATATATATATATATATATATATATATATATATATATATATATATATATATAATTAAAACTAAAGAATCGAGCGCGGTAGTTCGCGTTTTGAAATCGTACCTTTAAACGATTATACCAAGAGATCCGACCGTCGGATTTTCCCAAAACCGAAGCCGTTAGGACCGTCTTGGGAAGTTCTTTCCAACGATATATACTACGCTAAGATCCAACGGTTAGATTTTGAGAAATGTGAAAATCAAAATTGGTTGAAAGCAGCGCTAGGGTTCGCCATTGACCCGAAGCGTCGTTAAATAAAGATTTAACTATTTTAAATAATTGAAATAGGAATTAATCGTTATAAAATAATATTAACGATAAGGAAGGATTTTCAATATATATATGTACGAGGATTATTTGGAAAGTCCGAGTTACTCTCATTCCAAATAATCAAACGACGTAAAGAATCGAAGTATGAAGATGGCGTATGAAGACCGTAAATCTTCCCTCAAATGGACAACGATCAAGATCCTGAATTGACTTGCTCCTAATTCAAGGGTCGGGGTAATTGCCCAAACGTACGTGTTGATTTCACGGATATGCGGGTACTTCCTTTCCGTACTGGACATACGGGACGAGGTATCTCCAGTTTCGTTCAGACCCAGAACGGGCTTATTAATGGAATGTATGTCCGACATTGTGCTCCTTTATATTGTATTTATTAATTTTCTGTCGAATGTATGAATGATTGGTGGCGGAGGATTTATTCTCTTGCTTAACACCCTTTTGTATATTTCGGTAAAGGATTGGTAGTGTGATATGGAGTGACGGTGTGGCATACTAAGATGCAATGATCAAGGTTTCTTGTTGAAAAGCAGAACCTTGTGGTGATGATCAAAGCACAGCTTGAATAAGCATAGCTTTGTGTATTACGTAGCTTAACGAGCCTCACAACCCGGTTGAGTCTAAAATGGGAGAAGGGAACGCAGGGAGAGCAACACGTTTCTTTCTAGCAAGGGGTAGTGTTAGTGCTTAAACTGACTGATATTTTACTTATGTGGATGATGGAATGAGGCGCGCCTCGGATGATAGGTCCTATAGGATCGAGAAACGTGTGTTCAGGAATAACTAATCCACGAAGCTGTATGTGTGGACCGACCCTGCAGCTTTCCAAGGGTTCACTGCGGGGGATCCTTAGACATTAGCTAGAGTGTCTCGAATCGGTAAGGAGCTCCTCCCTAACCTTGACTCATGATGGAAAACCAAATTCGCAAAACGACTCTACAGATTTGATTGTATTACTAGAATGGAGGCATAGTATATGGTAGCTATGCTTCCTAGGATTGATACATTTATTTTGAAATGTTTTTATATACACTAATGATAATATTAGATTCATATTTATCATATTTAGCATGTTTAATCACCATAAGGTAAAACTTTATCCTCTGGTTTGCGTTGCATTGTGTGATGGGACTTGAGTCTTATGGTGGTTCCATTTTTCCAAAAGCATTGCGCTGTTTTACGATTTACTTATTTTTTGTTCTGTCACTTTAAATTATGCACGGCAATCCATTGAAATAAACCCGTTCCGCGTTAGCGGCGTGGTCTTTGGATTTACCTTATTACTTTTAGTTAAATTAGTTAAGAATTCTCACACCAGTCCCATGACTGACTCGTAGTTTGTTTTCACCCTTTTGCAAACTCGGGTGCCCTCTTTTCCACACGGGCAACCAAGTAACAGGTCTAGATTTCTTTGGAGTTGCTATCTCGGAGCTTCTTATCTATCTTGGAGTTGCTTATTTGGAGGTGCTTATGTTGGACCACGAAGATTATCTATCATTTATCTTTTATTCGCATTTTATCTTTAGAACTTGAGACATCCAAACTCATTTTATTTCCAGTTGTTCTATTTTGAAGTTGAAACTTATTTCCTTTTTGCTGAAACCTGATGTAATAATGTAGAACTCTGTGACTGTGGGATTCTGTGTTTGATGACATTCATATTCCGCTGCTATGATGTTGTTATTCTATAGTTTTTCTTTGCTATGTTGTATCTGTGATATGTATTGTTATATTTATGTTGTATTCCAAATGATCATTCCTTACTTTCATTCAGTGGAAGTTTGGGGTTATCACAGTTGGTATCAGAGCTTTGGTTAAACTTAGCTTTGGAATAAAACATATTTATAATAATTCGTTTACATAGAATCACAATATTCTATGGCGAACATTTCATGAGAATACATAATAGTCAGTCATTTATCGCCGTCCTTTGTCCATCCTTTCATCTTTATCATTTCTTAAGATCACCATTACAGTTGTTCTGACTCTTTCCTGGATCGTACAGAACTAACTAAAAATGAGTACTGCTGCCGCTAGAGCTAGAGCAAGGAGGCAAAATGTGGCTGAAACCGAGGAGGCCACAGTTCAACAACTACCACCACCACCGCAGTCCTTTGACTTCGTGAGGGTAGTGAAGGATTTTAAGAATTTAGATGGAGTTTCATTCACAGGTACAGAGACCGGGACACAAGCTCGGGCATGGCTTAAGAATTATGAAAGGATATTTAGAGCGCTAGAACTAGAAGATCAAAGGAAGAGATTTATGGCTTCATGGCTGCTCCAAGACGAAGCACGGGATTGGTAAGAAGTAGTCAATATAGGAAAAGATGAAGAAAATATGACTTGGACCAAATTTAAAGAGCTGTTTAATGAAAAGTATATTGCAAGGCAAGAGATGGAAAGGCTTCATGATGAGTTTGCCTATCGCTATGAGGAGTAGAACAAGAAGAGTGCACAGCAAGATTTGGAGACTACCCCAAGCCTTGCAGTGAGAAGGGAGCCACTGAAAATTATTGGCAAAGAGACTAGAGAGCTGAGAAATAAAAAAATCAACCTAGTCAAAGTGCAATGGAGCAGTGATCCTAGAGACTGCACTTGGGAAACTGAGGAGAGTATCAAACAAACCTATCCCAAATGCAGAGTGGATATCTCCGATTAGATTTTGTTTTGAGGTACGCTTAAAATATTTCACATTCTCTGTGTTTGTTACTACTCTTCTGTTTTCCTTTTTCCTTTTCGAGGATGAAAAGTTCTTAAGCGGGGGAGATTGTAACAACCCAGAATTTGGGGCCAATTTAAAAAAATTCATTTTAGAGATTTTAAGGATGTTTAAATATTTAAAATAAATTATTTTAAATAATAACGACTAGAAATTTGTTTTAATTGAATTTAATACGAATATATTTAATTTAATTATAAAAGGAATTAAAAATAGCACAGTAGTTCGAAAAGTCAAATATGAAATATGACTGACTGTACAGGATGCAGGATAAATCGGATTTTGGTGAAACCAAAAATATTAGAATCTATTTAAAAATACCTTTCCAATGAATCCGAAAAATCGAAATTTCATAGCGGGAATTAAAAGTTATGGCCGGTTGAAATTTCAGAATAGTCGCTGTAGAATTTCTGTATATATTTTAATATTAAAAATAGCCATTTTTCAAACGACCTATGTTTTCGACGAAACCACTTCTGTTGGATTTAGAATGTCAAATTATTGATAAGTTTAATTTTTCATAATTTTTAGAATTAATTTGTGACTGTGGCAAAAAGATTTCAGTTTGGTCAATTTCGGTCAATTTTAATCAACTTGAAAAAAGACCATTTTTCAAATAGTCAAAGAATTCGATGAAATTAATTTTGTTAGGACCGTATCGTCAAAACAAAGCCAGAAATAATTTTTTTGGATTTTTTGAGTTCGTATGTGTCCTCGGTAAATTAGAAAGTACGTTTGAATTTAAAATAAATGATTTATATTTTTAAAACTGAGAAACGGGGGCCAAGACGATCATTTGGGCCTGCGGGACATAGTTAGATGAGTCCGGAATAGGGGTAAATAGGTAGGAATGACAGTCGTTGGGCTGAAAAAGAAGAAAATTGCAAAACGGGCTTTATTGGGCTAATTAGTTAATTAAATAACCCTAATTTTATATTAATATAAATACCGTACACTATTCATTCTTCTTCCCGATCGTTCAAACCCATAGCCGCCTACCCTTTCTAAACTTCTCTCTTCTTTTTCTCCAAATCCATGGAGAATTAACATATGCCCCTTTGGACTTTTTTGAAGCTCTCATCAATCTCTTCGATCTCATATAAGTTGCAAGATCTAAAATAGCCTGTAGCTCCTTCCCCGAACCCCCGAAACCGCCGCCGTTGCACCCCCCTCAGCCCCACCACGGCCAACCGCACCCTACCCCCTTCCAGGCACCGACTCCCCTCTCCAAGCTCTCCAATCTCCAACAAACCGTTCTGGAAACCATCAACCACAGCTCTCGATTTCTGGATTTAAAGTTTTGAACAAATTGAAATATAAAGGAATGAACATTTCAGATTTTGCGACACTTATTTCTGTTGCAACTGCAGTTGTAAAAAGTAAATTGTTAATTAAAAATTGATAATTAATTTATACGAACTCCAAATTGGAAATTTTCAGATCCGTGTGAATCGTGACAGCAAATACATCAACTTAGAACTGATTGGAACAATTTCTGGACCTTTTTAATTTTAGATCTAAATCTGAAATCGAGGTGAGTATTCTGGTTTAAATAATTAATTTTAATCTATTTATTTCGTTTGCTTATGTATCATGCTGTGTTTGTCATTGGTTCTGATCTGTGATGTTGCGATTGATTATAGACTAGTTTTGAGATGTTATATGGTTACTCCTTTAGTCATTGATTTATTTAGATCTGCAATTGTATATGCAATAAAAAGGCATGAAATTTATACCGTATATAAAATGACATTTTATATGTAATTATAGAACAAAAAAAAATATGACGATGTGAATAGATTCAATATTTTATTGAAAATTAAAAGTGAAAATATGACGATGTGAATAGATTCAATATTTTATTGAAAATTAAAAGTGAGAATATGACGATGTGAATAGATTCAATATTTTATTGAAAATTAAAGGTGAGAATTTGACGATGTGAATAGATTCAAATTTACATTTCTATATGTAAATTAAGAAAAGAATTTACATGTAAAATATAAAGTACATTTTTATATGTAATAAATAAAAAGATGATATTTTTATATTGTAAATAAAAAGAAGATTTTTTTACATTGTAAATAAAAAGAAGATATTTTTGCATTGTAGTTAAATTTACATTTTTACATGTAAATAAAAAGTAGGAATTTACATTGTTTTTAAATTTACATTTTTACGTGTAAATTAAAAAGTAAGCATTTGCATTGTAATCAGATTTACATTTTTACATGTAAATAAAAAGTAGGAATTTACATTGTATTTAAATTTACATTTTTACATGTAAATAAAAAGTAGGAATTTACATTGTTTTTAAATTTACATTTTTACATGTAAATAAAAAGTAAGAATTTGCATTGTAATCAGACTAACATTTTGACATGTAAATAAAAAGTAGGAATTTACATTGTTTTTAAATTTACATTTTTACATGTAAATAAAAAGTAGAATTTGCATTGTAGTTAAATTTACATTTTTACATGTAAATTAAAAGTAGAATTTGCATTGTAGTCAAATTTACATTTTTACATGTAAATTAAAAGTAGGAATTTGCATTGTATTTAAATTTACATTTTTACATGTAAATTAAAAGTAGAATTTGCATTGTAGTCAAATTTACATTTTTACATGTAAATTAAAAGTAGAATTTGCATTGTAGTTAAATTTACATTTTTACATGTAAATTAAAAACATTTTTACATGTAAATTAAAAGTAGAATTTGCATTGTAATCAAATTTACATTTTTACATGTAAATAAAAAGTAGAATTTGCATTGTATTTAAATTTACATTTTTTACATGTAAATAAAAAGTAAGAATTTGCATTGTAATCAGACTTATATTTTTACATGTAAATTAAAAGTAGGAATTTACATTGTTTTTTAATTTACATTTTTACATGTAAATAAAAAGTTGGAATTTACATTGTATTTAAATTTACATTTTTACATGTAAATTAAAAGTAGAATTTGCATTGTATTTAAATTTACATTTTTACATGTAAATTAAAAGTAGAATTTGCATTGTAATTAAATTTACATTTTTACATGTAAATAAAAAGTTGAATTTGCATTGTATTTAAATTTTTACATGTAAATTAAAAGTAGAATTTGCATTGTAGTCAAATTTACATTTTTATATGTAAATTAAAAGTAGAATTTGCATTGTTATTAAATCTACATTTTTACATGTAAATTAAAAGTAGAATTTGCATTGTAATCAGATTTACATTTTTACATGTAAATAAAAAGTAGAATTTGCATTGTATTTAAAATTACATTTTTACATGTAAATTAAAAGTAGGAATTTGCATTGTAGTTAAATTTACATTTTTACATGTATATAAGGAGTAGGAATTTGCATTGTAATTAAATTTACATTTTCATATGTAAATTAGGAGTAGGATTTCCATGTAAATAAAAATTACATTTTTATATGTAGCTTAAGAAAGAGAATTTGCATTGTAAATAAAATTTCACTTTTATTATGTAATTAAAGAGAATTTACATTGTAAATTGAAGGTACACTTTTATTTGTAAATTAAGAATGAGAATTGGTATGTAATATAAAATTTCATTTTTTATATGAAATTAGAGGTAGGATTGTACCTGGAATATTAAAAGACAAAATTTGACATGTAATATAAATTACATTTTTAATGTAATTAAAAAGTATGATTTTATATTGTAAATTAAGAGACAAACTAAAAGATAGAAATTTACACTGTTAATTTACATTTTTAATGTAATTTAAAAACAAGTATTTGCATTATATTGAAAATTTAACCGGGAAGGTTAATTATTTTAATGTAAAAGAGAAATTTACAGTGTAATTTAAAGAATGAAACTTACATTTCTAATGTTAATAAAAGAGTAAGGAATGGAATTCAACATGATTTACATTTCTATGTGAATATAAGAATTAGGGAATAAAGGGAGAAATTGGACTTTGAATTATAACTCACATCTTGAATGTAACTAAAGGAATAAAGGAATGTCTTTAAAAATGTGGAAATATTATCTTCATTTTTTATATAAAATGAATTAAAATTGAATGGAGATCGATTGCTGTTTAGCTCGTTGTTGAATCGAACGTCGTTATTATGGTTGAGCGATTATATATATATATATATATATATATATATATATATAATTAAAACTAAACGAATCGAGCGCGGTAGTTCGCGTTTTGAAATCGTACCTTTAAACGACTATACCAAGAGATCCGACCGTCGGATTTTCCCAAAACCGAAGCCGTTAGGACCGTCTTGGGAAGTTCTTTCCAACGATATATACTACGCTAAGATCCAACGGTTAGATTTTGAGAAATGTGAAAATCAAAATTGGTTGAAAGCAGCGCTAGGGTTCGCCATTGACCCGAAGCGTCGTTAAATAAAGATTTAACTATTTTAAATAATTGAAATAGGAATTAATCGTTATAAAATAATATTAACGATAAGGAAGGATTTTCAATATATATATGTACGAGGATTATTTGGAAAGTCCGAGTTACTCTCATTCCAAATAATCAAACGACGTAAAGAATCGAAGTATGAAGATGGCGTACGAAGACCGTAAATCTTTCCTCAAATGGACAACGATCAAGATCCTGAATTGACTTGCTCCTAATTCAAGGGTCGGGGTAATTGCCCAAACGTACGTGTTGATTTCACGGATATGCGGGTACTTCCTTTCCGTACTGGACATACGGGACGAGGTATCTCCAGTTTCGTTCAGACCCAGAACGGGCTTATTAATGGAATGTATGTCCGACATTGTGCTCCTTTATATTGTATTTATTAATTTTCTGTCGAATGTATGAATGATTGGTGGCGGAGGATTTATTCTCTTGCTTAACACCCTTTTGTATATTTCGGTAAAGGATTGGTAGTGTGATATGGAGTGACGGTGTGGCATACTAAGATGCAATGATCAAGGTTTCTTGTTGAAAAGCAGAACCTTGTGGTGATGATCAAAGCACAGCTTGAATAAGCATAGCTTTGTGTATTACGTAGCTTAACGAGCCTCACAACCCGGTTGAGTCTAAAACGGGAGAAGGGAACGCAGGGAGAGCAACACGTTTCTTTCTAGCAAGGGGTAGTGTTAGTGCTTAAACTGACTGATATTTTACTTATGTGGATGATGGAATGAGGCGCGCCTCGGATGATAGGTCCTATAGGATCGGGAAACGTGTGTTCAGGAATAACTAATCCACGAAGCTGTATGTGTGGACCGACCCTGCAGCTTTCCAAGGGTTCACTGCGGGGGATCCTGAGACATTAGCTAGAGTGTCTCGAATCGGTAAGGAGCTCCTCCCTAACCTTGACTCATGATGGAAAACCAAATTCGCAAAACGACCCTACAGATTTGATTGTATTACTAGAATGGAGGCATAGTATATGGTAGCTATGCTTCCTAGGATTGATACATTTATTTTGAAATGTTTTTATATACACTAATGATAATATTAGATTCATATTTATCATATTTAGCATGTTTAATCACCATAAGGTAAAACTTTATCCTCTGGTTTGCGTTGCATTGTGTGATGGGACTTGAGTCTTATGGTGGTTCCATTTTTCCAAAAGCATTGCGCTGTTTTACGATTTACTTATTTTTTGTTCTGTCACTTTAAATTATGCACGGCAATCCATTGAAATAAACCCGTTCCGCGTTAGCGGCGTGGTCTTTGGATTTACCTTATTACTTTTAGTTAAATTAGTTAAGAATTCTCACACCAGTCCCATGACTGACTCGTAGTTTGTTTTCACCCTTTTGCAAACTCGGGTGCCCTCTTTTCCACACGGGCAACCAAGTAACAGGTCTAGATTTCTTTGGAGTTGCTATCTCGGAGCTTCTTATCTATCTTGGAGTTGCTTATTTGGAGGTGCTTATATTGGACCACGAAGATTATCTATCATTTATCTTTTATTCGCATTTTATCTTTAGAACTTGAGACATCCAAACTCATTTTATTTCCAGTTGTTCTATTTTGAAGTTGAAACTTATTTCCTTTTTGCTGAAATCTGATGTAATAATGTAGAACTCTGTGACTGTGGGATTCTGTGTTTGATGACATTCATATTTCGCTGCTATGATGTTGTTATTCTATAGTTTTCCTTTGCTATGTTGTATTTGTGATCTGTATTGTTATATTTATTTTGTATTCCAAATGATCATTCCTTACTTTCATTCCGTGGAAGTTTGGGGTTATCACATCTGTCTTGTAATATTCTGTTCTGTTTACTTATAACGCTCCACGAAACTTAATGCATTCCCTTTGTGAGTGACATTAACGAACGTGGGGTGTTACATCGCTCCTCGCACGATCGCCGTTGGCCAGATCCAACACCTCCATGCTCTTGATCTTCGTGCCATCTCCCACCTCCGCCACCCATGGCGCACTCGACCCGCCTCCTCGCCGAAATCTGGGTGCAAACACCGGCGGTTTGAGCACTGAGAACTCTCGAACCATGAAACCATTTTTAATCAAACCCACGCCAATTGAAAGCCCTTACGAAGATCAATAGTTATTGTTTTGTAAGTTTCCGGAATCACTTGATTGATTGAATGACTTTGAGGAGTAAAATTCGGAATCGCTCATCCGTTCGCAATGAAGAAGGCGGTGGCTGCTTTGTTATGGAGATTAGGGTTTAAAGAAGTTAATATATATATTATTTAATTCCAATAATACTTGCTTATCGTTACGAACTCCATATCCAACCCAACGACTGTCGTTCCTAACCAAATACCCCCATTCTGGATACAATGGAATATGTTTTGTAATCCAATTTGACCGTTTCAGTCTGTTTTTACCAAAATTAAAATATAAATTAATATAATGATCAATATTGAATTAGAACATACATTTTAATTTACCGGGGCCACATACTTACTCCAAAATTTACGAATATTGAAATCTAGCGATGTTTTGACGACACGGTCCTAACAAAATTAATTTCGTCGAATTTGGAGACTGTTGAAAAATGGCCTTTTTAACTGGTTGATTTAATTTAAGTGAATATTTGGCACACATCCCTAAAATGAAACTTAATTCGGCTCACATTCGGTTATAAACTTATTGTTTAGTCCCTATTTTTTGAAAATTCAGTAAAAAAAATTATGTAAATCACGTAAATTCTTATTTAAATAAAATACGTAAACGCTAAAAAAATCAGATACAAAAAACATCAAACAAGGCATCAAAAACAAAAAAAAACATAAAAAACAACGAAATTGCAGTTTAATACATAATAGTATGCAAGTATATGTATTTTCATGTGTATATCCGTGCACATTTTCAACGCATGCATCTAAGCTTGATATTTTTGCATACATCTATGCAACTACTGCGTGATTTTGGCATACAAGTGCAAAGAAATTCACATGCATAAATATCATTTCAAATTTCTGCACGAAATATTTGCATACATGTATGCAAGTATTCCAATTAGTTGCACACATGTATGCAGGTTTATGTCCAGATTTTCAGTACAAAACAACGTATGCAATAGTTGCATACATGTATGCATTTTTTTTTTTTTGTGGACTTCCGAGAATATTTCCAGATTTTAGAAAGAAAAAAATAGTTGGTAGTGCCAAAAATTTTGGCTGAAATTTCTAAAGGGGAATATTTTTATAAGGACTAGCTAATTAAAATTTTTATCCAAAAGGACAAGCCACTAATAATTTATCCATAAGGACAGTAAATAGGCCAGCCCATTAAGAATTAAAAATCTCCATCACCCTTTCTCTCCTCTCTGATTTCTTCTTCCGCTCCCCTTTTTCTTCTCCTATTTCTTCTTCCACGAAATCAGCAAATCAAATTAACGAAATCATCTCAACCGGAAATCGAATCAAATCAAATCCGCCTACTATCTTACAGTCTAATCTCAAACATAAATCGAACAGCAAAAATTAGGGCATGAAATCGATCTCAACAATCGAACAGCAAATCAAAGCCGCAGATTTTGATTTGGATTCGATAGACAGTAAAGATGATTTCGTGATTTTGATTTTGTGAATTCGTCGTAGAAAATCGAACGAGAGAGACGATCAACAGAGATGAACGACGGAAGTTACTTTTTTGGATGGTGAATTTAGTAGCAGTTCGTAGGTATCATTTTTCCATTTTTTGAGGTATCATTTTTCTTGTTATTACAGTGTTATGCTTATGTGTCAAATTATTTTCGTGATATATCAGTTTTTTACATGTACTGTTGCATTAGCTTAGCAACTCAATCGAAATTATGTCATTTTAATCAATCAAAGTGGGATGTAAACATTTTGATTCATTAGTTTTCCTTTAAAATATCAAAGCAGTTTCTAGGTATCATTTTTACATTTTTTTAGGTATTATTTTTATATTTCCAACATGAATTTACATCATAGCAGTTTTTAGGTATCATTTTTATATTATTTTAGGTATCAGTTTTATATTTTCAACATGAATTTACATCATAGCAGTTTTTAGGTATCATTTTTATATATTTTTAGGTATCAGTTTTATATTTTCAACATGAATTTACATCATAGCAGTTTTTAGGTATCATTTTTATATTTTTTTAGGTATCAGTTTTATATTTTCAACATGAATTTACATCATAGCAGTTTTTAGGTATCATTTTTATATTTTTCTAGGTATCAGATTTATATTTTCTAGTTGAATTTACAGTATTATGTTGGTATAAGTTTTGATTGTGTATGGAATTCTTGCAGATACTGCATGCTGCTAGAGATTAGTTGAATTCAAGACAGGATTGCATACAAGTAAAAGTAAATGCATGAATGCATGCTTGGAATGGGGAGCAGTGTTCTATGCACTTAGACTGTGTAGGAAAAAATGTATCATATTAAATCAGTTATGTATCATTGTAGGTATCATATGATACAAGTGGGTATTATTGTGTATTAATGAGAATAATCGCATTTTTGTGACAATTGAATTGATTGCTATTATTTTTTTAATCAGTAGGTATTATTGCGAATAAATATTATTTTTGTGAGATTTGAATTGAGTTACATCACAGTGAATACAGTAAAAATTAATACAGCAACAAAAAGTAACAAAAAAAACATAGCACAGTGAATACAGTAAAAATGATATCCAAAAAAATATAAAAATGATACCTAAAAACTGCAGTAATGTTTTAAATAAAAAGCAACACAAAAATTACTTATATCACAGTGAAATATGATTAATTCACAATTTGATTGATTAAAATGAAATAAATTCAATTGAATTACAAAGCTAGTGCAACAGTACAACAACAAAATTAATACAGCAACAAAAGGTAACTAAAAAAAACATAGCACCAGTGAATACAGTAAAAATGATACCCAAAAAATATAAAAATGATACCTAAAAACTGCAGTAATGTTTTAAATTAAAAGTAGCACAAAAATTACTTACATCACATTGAAATATGATTTGTTCACAATTTGATTGATCAAAATGAAATAAATTCAATTGAATTACAATGCTAGTGCAACAGTACAACAACAAAAATAATACAACAACAAAAAGTAACTAAAAAAACATAGCACAGTGAATACAGTAAAAATGATACCCAAAAAAATTAAAAAATGATACCTAAAAGCTGCAGTACTGTTTTAAATAAAAAGTAGCACAAAAATTACTTACACCAAATTTTGTTTGATTATAACAAAATAAGTTCGACTGTAATACATAGATAACGCAACAATACAAGTAAATATTAAATATAACATTAAAAACACATCAAATGAATATAAATCAGTGGTAAATAAACAAAAATGATACTTAGAAATATATAAAAATGATACCAACGCGCTGAAAGGTTGAACATTAAAACTGCAGAACCAAGAGAAGTCATGAATCACCGATAGAAATTTAAAAAAAAAACTAATCGCACAGATGAACAGTAAGCTATAATGATTATAAAAAAAACAATCGATGTTATCTCCAAAATCGAATTAGGGTATCGACATTCGGTTAATGGATTGCGTTATTTCATGAATCGATTGCTTTATTTCCTGAAAGATGATTGCGCTATTGCTTGATTTTGGGATTTTGTGACAGATGAGTTCGTGATTAGAAGAAAAGAAACGCACTGGAGAAGAGAATTCGAGATAAAGAGAAGCGCGATGTCGGAATGAGAAAGAAATCGCACGTGACAGTATATTGTCCTTGTGAATAAAAATTTAGTGGGCTGTCCTTATGGATAAAAAAGCCCTAAAATTTGTCCTTGTGAACATTTTCCTGATTTCTAAAAGGCGGAACTTTTGAAAAAAGTAGGCGGAAGTGAAAAATAGGGACCAGAAATGAATGTGAAACATGACAGGGACGTGGCTCCTATTTTAAACTATAATAGGGACGTGAGGCAAAGGTACCCTAAATTTAAACTGATATTGAAAACACGTTTAAATTCACTACGCTCACATATTAATTCCAAAAATTATGAGATTTTAAATTTGACTATAATTTGACATTCCGGTTCCAACAAAATAAGTTTCGTCAAAAAGAGAGGTCGTTTGCAAAATGGCTATTTTTAAGGGCTACATATATAATATAAATAAATTCTATAGCGAATATTTTGAATTTTAAACTGGACATAACTTATGTTTTATAAAGTGAAATCTCAATTTTTTCACATTCATTAGAAAAATATAGTTAAATAGTTTCTAATGTTTCTTGTTTCGTCCAATTTTGACTTATATTGAATTTTATATATTCAATTGAAGTTTAAAACAAAATTTCCAAACTACCGCGCCATTTCGAGTTCGTTTTATAACTAAAATAAATTTATACATTTTAACTTCGATTTAAATAAATTTTTAATCGTTAATTCTCGAAATAAATCATTTTAAATTCTTAAAATCCATTAAATCAATCAAAAATAAAATTTTAAATTGGTTCCAAAATCTGGGTTGTTACAACTTGTTTCAATCATAGCTTCTTAATACGTACTACGTTTTAAGCAAATAAAATATGCAAATGGATCAGAATCTCGCCACAAACGCAATAGTAATACTTTCCTGGCCCAATTCTCAATTTTTCGAAATTCTTATTTTTAGTCCATTAATATTTTAGAAATTTATTATTGTTTGTACGTAGTTTAATTGTCTATGTCTATTTAAGTTTTTTTATGGGGTGTTACATTGTTCCCCCTTAAAAGAGATTTCATCCTAAAATGTTTCCAATGGAGCAAAAACACAACTCTCTCTAAACAATCATGTTATTACATCTGTTTTATTTTATAAACATGCATAACACATCTATAACCCATAGTGATTATGCACTGTAGACTTGCTAAAGTGGACTCATTCCTAGCGCGTACATGTAATAAGTGATGCTGGATGTATGCAAAACTTCCTAACATGCATATAATTTCTATATGAGCGCATAGTGCATTTGTGTTGTTACCATCTCCTACCATCCAATTTAGCAACCACAATGCAATTAAATTTTCAAGAAAGACTACAAAATTTTAAAAAATTTATGTCTATTCTTGAATTATCTCCTTACTATACTCGAACCAATCTAACTAAATAATGCGGAATCTCGAAATCTCATGCTCCAAAATATCTATGGTAGCACAAGATTCCCAAGGTCCGTCTTTGTCCCTGTTTCTTGATTAGGTCCTACAAAAATTCACTGTACTACGAAGGTATCTTGTCAAACATAAAACTATTATGGGTTCCTATCATCAATGATATCATATATCTCCTAACCTTGGGAAAGCTCAGAATACAATATTGACACTTTATCCATCACAAGTAGCCTAATAAAATTAGAAAATTTCCAGAGTCTAACCATAAATTTGGTTCGAGTGAAAATTTTACAATGGATATTCCATCAACACATTGGTATTTTAGATGGTTTCCTTGAAATTCTTCAAGAGTGCCCACTAGTTACCATAGAAAAAGATAATTACGTTACTCCCAAAAAGATAATAATTATCCCTACTCTTCTTTTTATTTCCAAAACTTTGGTCGTCTTCAGTTTGTCCTACAATCTTCGAATGGGTTGTAACTCAACAAATTAGCAATTATAATAGGAATCCATTGCTTATACAACTATATACCCTTATCCAATCAATATAGGGGACCACTAGCGATTACAATCCAAAAATACTCTTTTGGATGTTCTATCCTATAATTACTTGGTTGAAATGGTACTGAGGTCTAAATACTTTTATTGAAATTTCCTAAGATGCCAATCTATTTCTTTAGATTTTCTGCCTTTGCCTTTCTTATAATTGGGGTCCATCAATTCTCAAAACTGGATCATTCCATGTATATTTACCTAACTCTCTCAAGGTCCTTCAAGCTTGAAAATATATGCATTTTCTCCGCATCAATATATTTTTCTGAATCAGTCCCCAAAATCCTCTTTTGATCTAATTAATTACAAATCTATTGCCCACTAAATTTGCAATTAATATCCATGAATCTCTCTCCGAAATTTTGAATTATGGTAAGTTACTTTCATTAGTTTATATATATACTACGCACTAAATACAGATATAAATGTACTAATACCTAAACCAACTATCTAGGGCAATATATTTCATGACTAACCCTTGACTGGAAATATTACACCTCGCCACCATTAAAATAGAAACTTCTGGGGCTAACGCTAAATTTTCCAGATTAAGTTGTGCAATTTATCCTTACTTAGTCTTAGAATCTAATCCTAGTTTACCTTATCAACTATTCTTATTACTCTAGAGTTTTCTTTTTTTATAAGGTGAATTTTTAATGATTACCCAAAATATGTTCTTCTGAATATTATTATTATTTTCAAACTTTCACAAATTCGAAAACAAGTATTTAATGTCCTTCTAAAACCCGAGACGTTAAATTTCCATGAAGACTTTAATACTTACTCTTAATGTCAACACATTTTTTGTTTTAAACAAAACATCCTTTTTGAAATTATTCCAAAATGTTACAATATGGACTCAGATGCTTTTTTCAATGTTAACTAAATGTTCAAAATAAGAGTAAAATACTTTTCTTTCTAAACACTTAACTTTTTTAATTATTTGAATATCAACCATTCACACTTTCAGGAAGGTAAATAAAACTTTGTAATAGCTGACAAACAATTATTCATTCTATTTTAGAATCTCAAGTAATATCCAAGATTGAATTATGCGGAAACTGAGTTTTTGAAAAGGTATAACAATGTTTATTACTAAAATTTTCAAAATACTTTATCACTTCACACAATAACAATTTTGAGGCATTACTCAAGGTTTGTGTATCTTCAATAATAAAGTTGAATAACTTCTTCCTTTCTTTACAAAACATTTTAAATAAATTCACTGTTTTAAAAGTTATAACATTTATCAAGTGTTCATAAATTCTTGAAATAAGAGTGAAATAACCTTTCTCATTTTAACACTTGCGTTTTATTAGTATTCTGAATGTCAATTCTTTAATGTCCTTCAAAACAACAAATTTTTTGAGGTAAATGTTTGTTTTTATTCGTAAATAATACTTTAATAATTCAACATTAAATTAAGTAGTAATTAAGCATTTTAACACATTCAGTTCCATATTCTCAATTTATGTTTTTCTTTTGCAAAAATATGTTTTAAGGCGTTAACCCAAGGGTGTATTCACGTTGGTAATACAATAAAACAATCTTTACTGTCATGCACATATACTCTTATCAAATTTGGTAATGTGCATTTGAATTTAGGAAATCTTTAATCACTCGTTACTCTTTGTTTGCACAATGAGGGTGTTTTTTTTTAATTTAATTTAATAAATTATAAATTGCTAGATTAATTTATTGGGGTAGTCGTTTCCCATTTATTCTATTTCTAGTACTATCACTTCCTCTGATACTCCTTATTATAAGAGAACTCTACTATTTCAAATTCTACCCAAATTACATGTAACAACCCTGAATTTTGGAACTAATTTAAAATTTATTTTTAATTTATTTTTATTTTATTTTAATGGAGATTAAATATTTTAAACAATTATTTTGAAAATCGATAACTTAGAATTTATTTAAAATGAAGTTTGAACATTTAAATTTATTAATGAACTCGTAATGTAGCGGTAGTATGAAAATTTCATTTTGAATTTTAAATGAATATAAAAATTCAATATAAGTCGGATTTTTGTAAAATAAGAAATGTTAGAATCTATTTAATAAATCTTTATAAGAATGTGAAAAATTGATATTTCATGTTATTAATTGTAAGTTAGGTTCAAATTAAAATTCCTAATAGTCGCTATGGAATCGTTTATAAATTATAAAGATTTATTAAATCGAATAAAAGGATTTTTATTGAAAATTGAATACTGTTTGGCTATAAAATTGTAATACTGAGTTGTAAACTCAGGTATATTTATTTTACGTTTATCTGATATTTCATTTGGATATATATATATATATATGATAATAATTAGTTTACTATTAATTTGAATAATGATGGAATTTATTAATATTTTAATATTACATAGCTTTTAAAAATAGCCATTTTGCAAACACCTCCATTTTCGACAAAACTAAATTTGTCCGATCCAGATTGTCCAATTATTGTCATTTTTAAAATTTCAAGTCAAATGGAATTAGTATGTGAGCATAGTAAATTTAAACACGTGTTCAATTTAAGTTATAAATTCAATAAGCTATAAATAAGGCCATTTTTCAAATGCTCCAAATTCGATGAAATAAATTTTGTTAAAACCGTATTTGGGAAACATAGCAAGATTTCAAATTTCGTAATTTTCAGAGTCAGTATGTTGTCATGACAAATTAAAACATATGTTCAAATTTAATATTTAATGTTATTAATGTATATTTTAATTTTAAGAAAAACTGATCGAAATGATCGAATCAGCTTACGAAACTTATTCCATTGTGTCTGGAATATGGGTACTTGACTAGAAACGTTAGTCGTTGGAACTCGTTGGGAGTTCAAAACATAAAAATCACAAAAGGAATTAAATATTAATTAAATAAGAGTATAAATAACCCTAACATTCTACCAAACCCTAATCCCTCTATAGAAGCCACCGGCACTAGGAATGAATGACCAAAATCATTCGAAAAGAAATTATTAATCTGTCCAAATCCAAGCATTATCGTTCGAATCTTCTAACATGAAAATTGTAGAGGCTTGTGAAATCTTCATTTTAGTACGGGTGTGATGTATTTTAGTGGGAGTATTTCTCTCGAATTTCGTGCCTAAGCCGCCGCCATTCATGGTAGTTTTCTGGCGCATGTGGAGGGTCGAGCTCGCCGTCGGTTGGCGCGTGGGGAGGAGGAAGGATGGCTGATGTCGTGGGGTGCGTGGATCAACGTCCTGTCGACATTGGAGGCAGCACATGGGTTTTCGGAGGCGTGGTGTAAATGGGTTCGATGCCTTGGTATTTCAAACGAAGGCTTACAGTGGGGAAGATTTAATTAAGTTAATTAATTAAATTAATTATCATTAGTTAATTATATTTTATAATTAATATTTAAAATCCCATAACTTTTGCAAACGGAAACAGAACCACGCTAACTCAGGCCCGTTGGAGTGGTCATGACGAGATCTACAATATGAATTTAACTGAAAGAAATTTGGAGCTAGTGACAATTTTTGATTAAATTAAACGTCCAGTTTAATTAAATTAAAATAATTGTTATTTAACGATTTATAACCGATCAATGTGAGAACTCTCTCACTCGACTATTATGTTATGTTATTATAATCATATTTAAATATAAATATATGTATTGATCTCTTGTGAAAACACTGAATTTAATTTAGTTATCACAAATTGGTATACTATATATGGTAGCTCACATCACAAATTGTTTGCAAACCAGATGGATGAATGGATGATTGCTTATGATATGATTTGAATGTGATTCTGAAATAATTAACATGTTAAAAACGATGTTAAATTATTTGTGGTAGTTGAAATTGGATTAAATATCCATTTATAAGTCAAACGACTTATTTATGTTCGCCTATTTAAGTGATTGATTGGAGTGAATAAATAATTTATTTATTTATTATTTATTAGTTGAAAACCGCACACGGGTACTGGGATGATATTTGATTTACACTAATCCCAAGTGTTTAGATTGGATGTTAATCGATTGATTGACAGACTAATATAAGCGTTAAATAATTATTTAAGGCTTATGCGGGTATAAGTGCACACTGGATGTTAATTGGATGTTTGATAGTTGTTTACGACTATTGTTGGATGCATATGATGAATGAAATTCATATAAATTAATTTATATGGATATTAGTTGAGATTTCATTCCAATCCGGAATTAATATGAATATTTTTATAATAATATTTAATGAAAATCGAAGTTTGATTTCGACGTCCGATTTTGGATGGATGCATAAATATAAAAATATCGATGAATTTTCGTAACACCAACGAATGATTTTGAAGAATTTTTAATATACTTTTGGCATATCGAAGTTTTTAATTCGAAATGAATAGTAACTTTTCAAAGCGAAGTTCACTGAGGCCATTTGGCAAATGTTTTGAAATTAGAAAATTCTTCGTTTATTTTTATAATGACTGTAAGGAAAATTTGGACACAAAATAATGACTTTCGAAAAATGATATTATTTTATTCATTAAAATAATATTAAAGATTGACTGAACAGTGAAATGTGCAATTTTGAAGATAAAGGACTGAAACTGTAACGACCCGCATTCTACGCATCGAAGGATCGTAGAATATTTATTTCTTTCTCATACGAAGTCGTAGGGTCATGTAACTTTGGGAGACGACCATTGGGGTCATTTCCCATGTTCATGATTTTTGCCGATTTTTAAATGACCGTTTTGCCCCTAGCTGATCTTGTTTCGGCCATAACTTTTGATTGGAAAGGAGTTTTGACCTGAAACCACTTCCATTGGCTTCAGATGATGGTTTACAATTCCGTAGAGTGGTCACATTAGCCAAACGGACTCACCGTTTGGGAGATATGGCTGAAACAAGGTTTAGAAGGTGAAAAACAGCTTAACCGGGCCTAATTTGGGTGATTAGTGAGTGGGCCCATAACCCATTTCGGGATTAGGGTTATGGGAAGGATGATAGGGTTAGGAAACTCAGTTTCTATCATTTTCCAGCCGCCACTTTTTGTTCCTTCAAGTTTAGCCATGGCCTCCACTTTCTTAAACACCCCAAATCACCTTCTAATCGCTAATTAAGGCAAAACTACATCAAATCAAGGCAAATCAACATCAAATTTGGAACATAGCTGCTGGAACACATAGAGATTCGATCCATAACAGAGAATATTTCAGATCTAAAGTTTATTTGCGGCTAAGGTGAGTGATTTGCATAGTTCTTCACTAATTATGATTAATTAAGGGTAATTAGTGATATTTAGTAAAACTATACATGTTAAAAATATGGAAAAATATTTATAAATTTCAAAATATTGTTTTAGGCCTCCGTTAGAAAATTTGGTTAATTTGGTTAAGTTTTACTAATCCTATCATTAGTTTTGCTTAAACATGCTTAAGGGAAAATATGGGATTTTGGCTATGTTTGATTCGTTTTAACCTATCAAATTATTGTTTGTTGTCTGTGGTTGATTATACATGTTGCTATGACTGTATGGTATGTTTTGTGATTGATTAGAAAAGTTAGATTGGTCGAAAACGCCGTCGAATGGCGTAAAACAGTCACTGCAAAGAAGTGCAAGAAACTAGCCGAACCAGATTGGATCGGATATAGGGCTCGGATCGGTGGGTAAGAGGATCCAATCTGGATCGGGACTTTGCACTAAAGGAAGCTTGGAAAAAAGGAAGGCCGTTCGTATAAGAGTTGGAGTTGGAATTGGACCAAAGCTGGACATGGGATCGGATTGACTGGAGATGAAGGACCACCGACCGAACCGGAGTATAGTGCTTCGAACCAAGACTTAAGTGCCATCACCAAACCGAACCGGCGTCTGAAGGAGGAGAACCACCGAACCGAACCGCATCCAGGAGCATACCATGAAGCATGGCACCCGAACCGAATGAAGGAGCTGAGCCAAACTACGATGGAAAATCCGAACCGAACGAGAAATCTGAAGACGATGTATAGCCGAACCGAACTAGACTTAAGCTACTTCTATGCCACGACTCTTTTGAAGACCAACTCCAATTCTACCAAAACCCGAGATGCAAAGGAAGTCCAAATAGGAAGTAGAACTCAGGATCCAGTTGGGAACCAACGAGTCAACTTCATAAGTTGGGCTTTGCTGCGGGACGTGTGCAAAGGGGTTATCGACGTCTATAGCTTTGATCCACCACCAAGACAGATGTTAGGCTACGTATCAGTGCAGTGGGGTAGTTACTACTCCATGGGGCAGAGTGATCGTAGCATGGCTTTGAGCCAGTGCTGTGGAGTTGTTATGACTTCATGGGGCAGAGTGGACATAGCAAGGATTAGTGGCTATGGATCAGTGCAGTGGTGTCATTATGACTCCATGGGGCAGAGTGATCGTAGAAAGGAATGGGTGGTCAGAGCGGTGGATGTCGTATGCTTTACGCACTGAGTGAGAGATGTGAGGATGGTTGCTATGTTTGATTGTTTTCTTTCACTATGATATGCACACCCCCACCCCCGTATTCTTTACACCATATGTTAGTGGCACCTTAGAGTATTGAGCGGTATGTTGTGCTAACTCTTTGGTTGCAGGTCCAGGTTCAGGTATGGTTTAGTATACCTGTTATTGTTCTGTTTTGATGCTTATCGCTCATACCAGATTTTTGTCTGACCCAGAGTTTTATGTCTCTTCTTATTACTCTGGGTGCTCTTAAACGGGCAGATTTGAGACAGGTTAGGTGGTATGCACGGGTAGCTGTACCGGAGACGAGCAGGAGGCTCCCATGTATGATAAATATAGATATTCTCCCTGTGTCGCTGCTGGTCACTACTTCGGGCATTAGTAGTGTACCTTTCCTTTCTTTTGCTTTAGAGACAGTTTTAAAGTTGTAATAATGATGATGTGGAACATAAGCTGTAACTGGATTTTCCGCTGCTATGATGTTTAATTTTCAGCTTATGCACTGCCTCACCTGTTTTATGTCAAAGTATGTTATTATTATATTTTATTCCATGCGCTGTGAGATATTCTACAAGTTCTTTGTTAGTTCACCAGTAAGTTCTCTTCTTTTCCCTTTCTTTGGCGACCATCCCGTGCTGGTTGGACATCAGCACAACGCACTTTCATGGGAAATGTCGGCTGGTGTGGGGCGGGCCGTCACAGAAACGAGTTTTCGAAGATGATTATATTTTTTTTATATAATTTATAAAAATGGATTAAAGGAATTTCGATTTATATTTAAAATTTATAAATTGATTCTGGTTTGAATAGAACGCATCGCGCAGTGAAACTACGCGAACGTCAGCTCGTAACTTTGAATTGACGTAACAGGAGATCGAACCATCGGATTCTCCTAAGACTGGAACCATTGGAAATGCAATGAAATTTATTTTAAAATGAAATGAAATTTTTTGAAATCCAACATCTCAATTTTTAAATATGTCTAAATCTGTTTTGAAAAAGGTCGTTATAGATGCAGTTCAATGGCCGATAGGAAATTGATTGTAAGAGCCTTAATAAAAATTATTAAAAATATAGATAAATTATATAAAATCGTAATAAATTATTTGGAAAGAATTTAGATGAAATACTCCAAGTTAGAAAAGATAAAAGATATTTTTATTTGAATGAACTAGTAAATAACTAGAGTAATAATCCAATGGTTTTAAAATAATAAATTGGATTTGTGAATGGTTTTTAATATAACCAGAGTTTTTCGATGAATAAATTGGGAAGGATTTGAATGAAAACTATCTTTAGATACTTCGATATTGGATTTCATAATTATACAGATATTTTTGTCAGAATTTGGAAAATATAGATATCGTTATTCCAATATGATATCTGTGGGTTTCAGAGTTTGGTACTGAATGTAAGTCGACATGATTTTCATTTAAGATCTTATATCAAATATCAAATCGGATTTTGGGTTTGTTGTGAATGGTATCTTAAATAATAATGTTCTTGAACCCAGTGGTGAAAGGAATAAATCTTTTAGTTAGGATTTAAGGAAGTTTTCCTGCTTATTTAATTAAATTGGAATTGAATGGAATTCGATTGATAATAATCGAGATGAGCTTCTATGAAGGAAGGCATTTATTATGTATGGAATTTAAAAGGCTTTTACATTACTCTACTTATAGTATTGGTCAGATACGGAAATTTATATCGATTATGAATTGTTTAGATTTTCGTGTAGTTTCCATATTAAATGGAAGATGATTTTGGGTTTATTATGAACGGTGCTTTTAAATGGAAGTTGGTCGTTAACTTAGTTAACGACATTATTAATTTCGTAAAGTTCAATAATCATTAACTAATGGTGACGGTCCGCCCCGCACTAGCCGACATTTCCAATGAAAGTGCGTTGTGCCAATGCCCGACTAGCACAGGACGGTCGCCAAAGAAAGGAATTTGAACTAACAAGGAACCTGTAAAATGTCTCACAGCGCATGAAATAAAATATAATAATAACATACTTGACATAAAACAAGCAAGACAGTGCATAAGCTGAAAACTAAACCATAATCATCATAGCAGCGGAAATCCAAAATACAGCTTATGATCCATAACCATTATTACAACTTCAAAATACTGTCTCTAAAGAAAAAGAAAGGAAAGGTACACAACTAATGCCCAAAGCAGTGACCATCAACAACACAGGGAGAATATGTGTAGATAATACGTAGGAGCCTCCTTCTCGTCTCCAGATCAGCTACTTGTGCATAACCAGCTAACCTGTCTCTAGTCTGCTCGTTTAGGAGCACCTAGAGTAATAAGAAGAGACATAAAACTCTGGGTCAGACAAAAGTCTAGTATGAGCGATAAGCAGCAAAACAGAACAATAACAGGTATACTAAACCATATCTGAACCTGGACCTGCAACCAAAGAGTTAGCACAACATACCGTACAATACTCTAAGGTGCCACTAACATATGGTGTAAAGGATACAGGGGTGGGGGTGTGCATGTCATAGTGATGGCAAACAATCAAGCATAGCAACCATCCTCACATCTCTCACTCAGTGCGTAAAGCATACGATATCCACCACTTTGATCACCCAATACTTTGTTACGATCACTCTGCCCCATGGAGTCGTGACGGCTCCACTGCACTGATCTGTAACCACTAATACTTTGCTATGTCCACTGTGCCCCATGGAGTCATGATAACTCCACTGCATTGGCTCATAGCCATGCTACGATCACTCTGCCCTATGAAGTAATAACTACCCCACTGCACTGATCTATAGCCTAACATTCGTCTTTCGGTGGTGAGTCAAAGTTATGGACGTAGATAACTCCTTAGCACACGTCCCGCAGCAAAGTCCAACCATGAAGTTAACTCATTGGTTCCCAACCGGATCCTGAGTACAAACTTCCCATTTGGACTACCTTTGCATCTCGGGTTTTGGTCTTCTCCGGATCGGTTCGGTTGTCCACTTCTCTTCACTTCAGGTCGCACTCCCAGTTTGATTCACAGCTCACGTCTCTAGTCCAAGCACCTTGCTTCGGTTCGCAGTCACCCCTCTAGTTCGGATCGTGACTTCTCCCCATAACATCAGGTCGGTTCGACTCGGGCCCCATTTCCGGTACGGTTCGTGATGTCTTCACTCGAACGGGTCATGTCTTAAGCTCCCTCCCCTGGCGGCTCGGATCGGGCTCCCTCTCTCGAGCGGGTCGGGTCATGGTGCTAGCTCCAGAGCATCAGATCATGGCTTGTTCCTTCAGGCGGTTCATGATACTCTAGCTAAAGAGGTTCGGCTCGAGGCACACATGTCACGAGCAGATCGGTACTGAAGTGGCTCATGATGGGTGGCCCGATCGGGTCGGTTCGAGAGGGGGGCGATCCGATCTGGTTCTCGCACCATATTCTGCGACTTTTCCAGCGACTATTTTACGCCATACGACGGCGTTTTTGACTATTCTAACTGTTCTGATCAATCACAAAGCATACCATACACTCATAGCAACATATAGAATTGACCACAAACACCAAAACAACAATTTGATATGTTAAAATGGATCAAACATACCCAAAACCCATATTTTCCCTCTAATCATGTTTAACAATAACTAATGTTAGGATTAGAAAAACTTAACCAAATCAACCCAAATTAACAGAGGCCTAAAACAATATTTCGAAATTTATAAATATTTTTCCAGAATTTAATCGTGTTTAAATTCGCTAATTAACACTAATTACCCTTAATTAACCATAATTAGTGCAAAAACAAGGCTAATCACTCACCTTTGCCACAATTAAAACTTTCAGAACTGAAATCCCTCTGATTTGGGCGAGTACCAATGTCTAACAGCAGCTCTAACTCAGAAATGGTGCTATTTCTCCTTGATTTGATGTTGCTAAGCTTAATCCTTGATTAGAGAGCGATTTGGGATGAAATTAAAAGTTGGAGGCCATTGTTAGGGTTTATAAGGGGTAAATGGCGGCTAGAAAACTGAAATAGAATGAAAAACCTAACCCATTTCAGCCTCCCCATAACCCTAATCCCGAAATGGGTTATGGGCACATTCACTAATCAACACATTTGGCCCGGTTAAGCAGTTTTTCACCTTCTAAACCTTATTTCAGCCATATCTCCCAAACGGTAAGTCCGTTTTTCACATATGACCACTCTATGGAAAGGTAAACCATCATTCGGATTTAATGGAAGTTGTTTTTGGTCAAAATTCCTTACCAATCAATTGTTAGGGCCAAAACAAGATCAGCTAGGGGTAAAATGGTCATTCAAAAATCGGCAAAAATCGTGAACATGGGAAATGCCCCTATAGTTGTCCACCAATGTCACACGACCATACGACTCCTTACGAGAAAGAAATAAATATTCTACGATCCTCCGATGCATAGAATGCAGGTTGTTACATTCTCCCCCCTTAAGGAATTTCGTCCCCGAAATTCCTTAACCCAAAACATACAAAGGATCTCGCATGCCTACCAATCATTAACAAAATAATAAAGCATACAAAACAACACAACAAGCCTATTTAGCATGCGGTTTACTAACAAGGGAATACTATACCGATATAAAAACCTTACCTGGCAAAGAGTTCTGGATACTTCCTCCTTATGTTCTCTTCTGTTTCCCAAGTACAGTCATCCTCATCATCACCCCACTGAACTTTGACTAGTTTCACCGCCTTTCTTCGAAGCTGCTTCGTATCATTCCCAACAATACGCATAGGTCTGCGGATCCTAACCGCCTCGGGTTCAACCTCGATATCCTCCACCTGATCTGGTGAAATAGTCACACTAGGGTCGTGCACAAACTTCCTTAACTGGGAAACATGAAATACGTTGTGAACTCCTTCCATCTTGTCTGGTAATTCAACTTTATATGCCAAATTCCCAACTTGCTCGAGAACTGGGAATGAACCAACAAATCTTGGTGTTACCTTGCCTCTCCTACCAAATCGTATCACGCTCTTTAATGGAGAAATCTTGACAAAAACCAAGTCACCAATGGAGAATTTTAAATCTCTTCTCCTCTTATCAGCATAACTCTTCTGCCTATCTTGGGCAGCCTTCATTCGCTGTCGGATAACTTTGATCTTATCTGAGGTTTCTCTTATCATATCTGGCCCAAGCACAAATTTCTCACCAGTTTCTAACCAACATGACGGTGAGTTGCACGGTCTTCCGTACAAAGCTTCAAATGGAGCCATACCAATACTGGATTGATAACTATTATTATATGCCAACTCCACTAGATGTAAATGGTTATCCCTGATCCACCAAAATCCAATATACAAGCTCTTAAGAGGTCTTCTAATATACGATTCACCCTCTCTGTCTGACCATCGGTTTGAGGATGATACACGGTATTGAGATGTAGTTCTGACCCTAGAGCCTCTTGTAAGCTCTTCCAAAACCCACTAGTAAACAACGGGTCTCGGTCGCTCACAATGCTTTTAGGTACTCCATGAAATCTCACTACCCATTTCATATATAGTTGCACTAACTTAGCTGTCGTTCTGTTCGACTTGACGGGTATAAACCTTGCACTCTTAGTCAATCGGTCCACAATCACCCAAATGCTATCATGGCCCGATCTAGTTCTTGGTAACCCATCAATGAAATCCATTGAGACTTGTTCCCATTTCCATTCTGGAATTTCTAATGGTTGCAACAAACCACTAGGCTTCTTTTGCTCAGCTTTAACTAGCTGGCAAGTCATGCATTTGGATATAAACTTCCCAATGTCTCTTTTCATCCCTTCCCAATAGTGGGTCTGCTTCATGTCTCGATACATTTTGTTACCACCGGGATGTATAGTCAGTTTTGAGTGATGACATTCTCTAAGCACTTCATCTCTCAATCCCTTGACATTGGACACAACTAGTCTTCCATTCTTTCTAAGCCATCCTCTCGATCAAGCCCATACTTGTTCATCTCTTTGTCGATTCCCATCTCTAACTTTGAGATGATTTCCAATAGATTAGGATTGTCCCTCTGACTGGAACCAACCCGCTCAATCAAAGTGGGTATGATCGTCAAACTTGCTAACATTTCTAGATCCAATTCGCACTTTGGCCTGAAATCATACCCAGCGATGTACTCGTTGCTTCCATTCTAGACACATTTCCCCTAAAACGGCATGTCTCCTACTCAAGGCATCAGCTACCGCATTGCCCTTTCCTGGTGTATATGCGATATCGAAATCATACGAAGCCAAGAATTCTAACCATCTTTGCTGTCGGAGATTTAGGTCCTTCTGAGAGAAAAGATACTTTAACGATTTATGATCGGTGAACAACTCGAATCTTTCTCCCAAGAGATAATGTCTCCACATCTTCAATGCGAACACGATCGCTGCCAATTCCAAATCAAGGGTAGGATATCTTCTCTCGTGCGGTTTCAGTTACCGACTAGCATAAGCTACAACCCTACCTCCTTGCATCAATACAACACCTAGTCCGGTACCACAGGCATCTGTGTATACCGTCATCTCTTCATTCCCTTTAGGAATGACTAACACTGGTGCACATGTAAATGCATTCTCGCACTTTTCGTCCCAAACGTAAGCTTGATTTTTCTTGGTCAGCTGAGTCAATGGTGCTGCTATCTTGGAGAAGTCTTGGATAAACTTACGATAATATCCAGCCAATCCCAAGAAACTTCTTACATCTGTTGAATTCTTGGGCGTAGACCAATCCTGTACCGTAGCCACCTTCGCAGGGTCCACAGCAATACCATTCTCTGAAACAACATGGCCCAAGAATCTCACTTCCCTCCTCCAGAAGTGACACTTAGAAAACTTTGCTTTCAATTGGTGTTTTCTCAACACCTCCATCACTATCCTCAAGTGTTCCTTGTGTTCTTCCTCTATCCTCGAATAAACCAAGATATCGTCTACAAACACAAGAATAAACTTATTCAATTGATCTCTGAATACCCTATTCATAATATCCACAAAATACGCTGGTGCATTGGTCAACCCGAATGGCATGACCAACCACTCATAGAATCCAGACGGTGTCCGAAAGGCTGTTTTAGCTATACTCTCAGCTTCCACTCTAAGATGATGAAAACCTGTCGCGAGATCCAACTGGGAGAACACTCTCGCGCCACTCAACTGATCAAAAAAATCATCTATCCGCGGTAAAGGATACTTATTCATCCTCGTCACCTTATTCAACTCGCGGTAGTCCACACATAATCGAAGGCAACCATTTGCTTTGGTAGCAAACACAACTGGTGCTCCCCACTCAGAAACACTTCTTTTGATAAATCCCTTCTTCAATAGATCGCTTACTTGCACCCCGAGCTCTCGCTGCTCCCTTGGTGCCATTCGACGAAGTGGCATCACTATGGGTCTGGCATCTTTCACTAAATCAATACGGAACTCAATCTCTCGGTGTGGTGGAAATCCGGTCACTTCCTCGAAGACGTCCGGATACTGGCCAGCCACGGGCACATCTGACAACTCATCATGCGGGATGTCGAGGGAATTTAGAAAACTAGCCATTACACCATCACTAGGTAGACCACCAAACACTACCCTCCGCCTATCATCCGCTCTAACTGTCACCAAAAAGCCCTCACAGTCTACCACCACCCCGTATCTTTGGAGCCAATCGACTCCCAAAATAATGCCAAACCCAGTAAAGCCCAAAACAAAGCAATCACAAACAAACATGCATCCATGACTCGATAAGACCACATTACGAAAAATCATGCTATGGCTAGTTGAACCACCAATCGGGTTCGTCACTACTAAAGGTCTACCGACTATCTCGGGTTCCAATCCCAACCTATCTACCAGTCACTAGATATGACGGAACAGGAAGCCCTGGTATCAAACAATAATCGAACAGGAACATCAAAAATAGAAAGCATATCTTAAATGACGACATTCTTTCCTTTCTCCGCCGCGGTTGGGGCATTCGACGAAGAAGGAACAACATTAAGAGTATATGCTTTCGCAATCTGCTTCTCTTTAGGGGGTGCGGACATTTATCCTTGTGATGTCCCACTTGGCCACAGTTGAAGCACTTCCTGTCCGCTGTCTTTGCTCGACATTCTTTAGCATAATGGCCCTTTCTTGCCACAGCTAAAGCACTCAACATCTTTCTTGCTCTTTCTGACCATCCTTAGCTTGGTTCTGACTCTGCTTCCTTTTATTCTGAGAGTTATTCTTGCCACCACCGCTTGCTTCCGGTTTTGGCTCCTCTGCAGATGCAACCTCAGCCTTCGACTTAGGGAAAAGACTCTCTGATCTCAAATCTTTCCCCACAATCGATTCAAACGTCTCATCGATGTGGTTAATAAGCCTTTCCCCCAGGTATCCATCCAAACCAGTTATAAACTTCTCGTTCTTCTTCTCGGCAGTATCGATAAGGGATAACTCATACTTCGATAAAGTATTGAACTCTGCAATGTACTCTGAGACTGCCCTACCATTCTACTTAAGCTCCAGAAATTTCCTAAACAACTCTGATTTGTGAGAAGCTAGGATAAAATTTTCACCGAATCGGGCCTTAAACTGATCCCATGTAACTTGATCCTCTGGAGTAGCTTCCTTAATAGCATTCCACCAATTCATCGCCCGTCCTTGCAGCTGACGGGATGCTAGCTTTCTCTTCAATACGTCCACAATACCTAAGTCTTCGAAGATACGCTCGCAGCTATCAAACCAATCCTGAACTTCTGTAGCCGATTCCGTTCCGTGGAACGGCTTTCCACCAAGACTAGTGTAATCCTTGCATAACTTGGCGAAATTGGCCCTAGGCGCCTGCACCGCTGCACCACTACCATTTGCAGCATTATGAGTTTCTCTCTGAACATCCCTAAGCATCTCTCTCATGAGGTCAGTGAACACCATCCTCATATCAGGAGCATTCCCATTATTAGTTCCTCTACCAGTACCCCTCGTATATCGGCTCATCGTTCAATCTGTAAGGAGGAAACGATTAACCATCTCTTCAGTGGTGCCAGTGCAGTGCGACTTCATTCTTAAATATAATAATAGTATATATATAGCTTTTGAAAACCAAAATATCACAAATACGCGCTCTCATATACGTACTATCTCTCTTTGGTGTCTTCCCTAGGTTAACTACGCAACCTAGAGCTCTAATACCAAGTGTGACGGCCCGCCTCACACCAGCCGACATTTCCAATGAAAGTGCGTTGTGTCAATGCCCGACTAGCACAGGACAGTCGCTAAAGAGTTAGCACAATAGCAGGTATAATAAACCATACCTGAACCTGGACCTGCAACCAAAGAGTTAGCACAACATACCGTACAATACTCTAAGGTGCCACTAACATATGGTGTAAAGGATACGGGGGTGGGGGTGTGCATGTCATAGTGATGGCAAACAATCAAGCATAGCAAACATCCTCACATCTCTCACTCAGTGCGTAAAGCATACGATATCCACCACTTTGATCACCCAATACTTTGTTACGATCACTCTGCCCCATGGAGTCGTGACGGCTCCACTGCACTGAGCCGTAACCACTAATACTTTGCTATGTCCGCTCTGCCCCATGGAGTCATGATAACTCCACTGCACTGGCTCATAGCCATGCTACAATCACTCTTCCCCATGAAGTAATAACTACCCCACTGCACTGATCCGTAGCCTAACATTCGTCTTTCGGTGGTGAATTAAAGTTATGGACGTCGATAACTCCTTAGCATATGTCCCGCAGCAAAGTCCAACAATGAAGTTAACTCATTGGTTCCCAACTGGATCCTCAGTACAAACTTCCCATTTGGACTACGTTTGCATCTCGGATTTTGGTCTTCTCCGGATCGGTTCGGTTGTCCACTTCTCTTCACTTCAGGTCGCACTACCAGTTCGATTCATGGCTCACGTCTCTAGTCCAAGCACCTTGGTTCGGTTCGCAGTCACCCCTCTGGTTCGGATCGTGATTTCTCCCCCATAGCATCAGGTCAGTTCGCCTCGTGGACCCATCTTCGGTACGGTTCGTGATGTCTTCACTCGAACGGGTCATGTCTTGAGCTCCCTCCCTAGGCGGTTCGAATCGGGCTCCCTCTCTCGAGCGGGTTGGGTCGTGGTGCTAGCTCAAGAGCATCAGATCGTGGCTTATTCCTTCAGGTGGTTCGTGATACTCAAGCTGGAGCGGTTCGGGTCGAGGCACATATGTCACGAGAAGATCGATACTGGAGTGGCCACGATCGGGTCGGTTCGGAAGGGGGGCGATCCGATCCGGTTCCTGCACTATATTCTGCAAATTTTCCAGTGACTGTTTTACACCATACGACGACGTTTTCGACTATTCTAACTATTCTAATCAATCACAAAGCATACCATACAGTCATAGCAACATATAGAATTGACCACAAACACCAAAACAACAATTTGATATGTTAAAATGGATCAAACGTACCCAAAACCCATATTTTCCCCTTAATCATGTTAACAATAACTAATGTTAGGATTAGCAAAACTTAACCAAATCAACCCAAATTTCTAACAGAGGCCTAAAACAATATTTCGAAATTTATAAATATTTTTCCAGAATTTAATCATGTTTAAATTCGCTAATTAACACTAATTACCCTTAATTAACCATAATTAGTGTAAAAACAAGGCTAATCACTCGCCTTTGCCACAATTAAAACTTTCAAAACTGAAACTCCTCTGATTTGGGCGAATACCAATGTCTAACAGCAGCTATAACTCAGAAATGGTGCTATTTTTCCTTGATTTGATGTTGCTAAGCTTAATCCTTGATTAGAGAGCGATTTGGGATGAAATTAGAAGGTGGAGGCCATTGTTAGGGTTTCTAAGGGGTAAATGGCGGCTAGAAAAATGAAATAGAATGAAAACCTAACCCATTTCAGCCTCCCCATAACCCTAATCCTGAAATGGGTTATGGGCCCACTCACTAGCAGTTTTTCACCTTCTAAACCTTATTTCAGCCATATCTCTCAAACGGTAAGTCCGTTTTTCACATATGACCACTCTACGGAAAGGTAAACCATCATCCGGATCTAATGGAAGTGGTTTCAGGTCTTATGGCCAAAACAAGATTAGCTAGGGGAAAAACAGTCATTCAAAAATCGGCAAAAATCGTGAACATGGGAAATGACCCCAATAGTCGTCTCCCAATGTCAAACGACCATACAACTCCTTACGATAAAGAAATAAATATTCTACGATCCTCCGATGCGTAGAATGTGGGTCGTTACAGTAATGGTTTTTGAGATTAAAACTAAGTTGGAGTTTTAATGAATTTTTAATTAGATTGAAATGTGAAAAGAGGTAATTGAATTTACCGAATTCGAAAAATGTTCGAGATGGAGTGCTACCAGTTTTACTCCATGCGATGGATGAATCTTTAATTAGATTTAAACATTAAATGGTAATTAAATTTACCGATAACACAATGGGTGTTAGGTATGGAGTGCTACCAGTTTTGCTCCATGGGATAAATAGATTGGGATTGGGATAACAAAATAAAGGATTGTTTCGGTAAGGCTCAATAATCCCGACTATTTTTATAAACCTTAATTTGGTTTAAGTTGTGAAAAGATATAATAAAATCTTTTGAAATGATATCCAAAGGAAGATTTAAACAAGAGGTTTAAATGAATATAAATCTTTGACAATATTTATGGGGTTAATTCCTAAGTAATGAATATTTGAATAAAAGAATATTCTAGATTGGAATGAGATCGTTGACACGTTTATATATCACATAATTGTAAAGATGCGTGAATTATTCAGAAAGACTGGGTTTAACCCAACTATTACGACGATTAAAAGTCGAAGATATGAAAACGGTGGTTAATGACTGGAGATCTTCACATCGTTTAGGAAATTGCTGATGTCTCAATTGGGTGGTACACCCAAAATAAGGTAATAAGTGGTGGTCGTTAAGATGTACTTGGAAATCGATCGGATATGCAAGGACCTCTCTCCTATATTAGACATATGGAACGAGGAATAAGGTGCCTCTGGTTTCATTCAGTCCTAGACCAAACTTGGAAATAGATTGTATGTCTGACATCGTGGTTTGTGCTATATTAATTGATCACTAATAAATATATATCTGTTTGGTAGCAGAGAATGTATTCTCTTAGCTTATCACCCTTCTCTGAGACATGCGAGCTCAGAAGTTATATATTAGTGGACATCAATTATATGGTATGAACTGACAATGTGGCATGCTGAGATGCATGGATAAAAGCTTTTGTTGAAAAACAGAGCTTTGTGGATGCTGATCAAAGCGTGGCTTTAATATAGCATAGCTTTGTGTATAGTGTTAATTCGTGAGCTTCACACCTACGTATGCATCAAAAACGGGATGAGCGACCATAGGGAGGACATGCGTTTCTTTCCAGCTAGGAGTGATGTCATGGTATGGAGCCCAGACATTTTACTTATGTGGACGATGGATAGCAAGGCGACTTGAATATTGCTGCACAAGGCCAAAGTGGTCGACATACTAACCAAGAGGTCCAATAGGACCGGAAACATATTGTTCAGGAATTGTCCATCCGCTAACGTAAGTGCGGACCGGCCCTGCGATCCAAGGGTCACGTTTGTTGATCCTGGACATCTTACTAGAGATGGTCCGAGTCAGAGGAGAGATCTCTTGCCTTGACTTAGGATGGAAGTTCAAATTCCAATACGCCATCTTTCGGTTTTAGTTGTAAACCTATATGGCGACGTAGTAGAATGGGGTACTATGTCATCTATGATTGATACATTTGGATTCGAAGTTGTTTTCCGCACTATGCTATTATAATAATATCAAAAATATTTGTTTTAAAGTGTATCAAGCATGTTTAGCTATTATAAGGTAAAACTCTATCCTTTGGTTTGTGTTGCATTGTGCGATGGGACCTGAATCTTATAATAGCTCCTTTATTCAAAAGGAATTGCGTTGTTTTATTTCTAAACTGATATTCATGTGGAGTAAACCTGTTCCATGTCATACGACGTGATCCCATGATTTCCCTAATTTAAAGTAAAAGTTTTAATAACTGTCTAAGTTCTCACACCAATCCCATGACCGACCTAGAGTTTATTATTTCCACCTAAACTTTGGGTGCCCATATTTTCCACATGGGCAGTTAGTAGTTTTGGTTTTGCAGATATTTATTTAATAGGATCCTGGATTTACAGTTGGAGCTATATCCGGAAAGATATGTATCTTTGTATTTATTTCAGTTGTGTTAGTTGATGTATTTCCGTTGTGCATTGTATTTATACATCTTTATTTCCGTTGCATTATTGTAATTTATTCTCTAATATATATTTTTCTATTGTGTATTTATTCGTTCTCTGATATTCTTGTACTTTAATATAATATTGTTGTAATAACAACGAAAAATTATCTTGTTCTGTGTTATGTGTTCCGATGCATCGTGTTCTCGTAACCATCCACCATTTTGATTGGTCTTGGTCGGTTTAGCGATCGATTCGGGTCAGGTGAAATTTAGGTCGTTACAGTTTGGTATCTGACCTTTGGTTTACAAAGCTCGAGAACAAGAAACATCAGAACCAAACGAAAGAACTCATTAGAGATGGGATTAGTAATATCCTATTAAAGAATACTCATTAGAGATAAGATAAGTAGTATCCTAGATTAAGACACTCAATAAAGATGGGGTTAGTTATACCTTAGGATGAGTCAAGAGTTATATGTTTATAAGTAACGTATTTGTGTTTAGTGTGTGTGTGTGTGTATATATATATATAATCCAATTTTGAAAGTATACTTTGTATATATAAAAAGATTATGTTTTGATAACATATATAAAATTTATTAATCAATTGGTTGTTTGTGTGATTGTTTTATTTCTTATTTAATCATTTAATATGTCTGATTAGGTTAAGTAAACAGAATCTTTGGCAATTTTGGATAGTCGATGAATTCTAACACACCTTTGGGTTTAAACTTATAATAAGAGTTGGAGTATGTTATTTGATGTCGAAATTGGACTATCGAGTATAAGAAGATTTTGCGTATATGCCTTGCAAACGTATATCCGAAGTCTCAAATAAACTTGATTGCTATAGCATAACATTATAGTCATTTGAGGATGATTCTGGTGATTGATATATCATCATTAGTGTTTATTTTCGAGTTTCGAAAGTAGGATGACTATATAATTCCAATTGAAGGTCGAAATATACTTAAAACTGATTTAAGCAACTGTTTGTAAATGATATGAGATTAAAATTTAACTTATATAAGTTAAATAGATTGGAAAGGTAAAAGTAAATCATATGAATTAAAATTTAATTTAAGTAAGTTAAATAAAATTGGAATAATAAAATCAATATAAGAATGAAAGGTAAATCAAGTCAAATAAAATATAATGTTGAACTGAATTGAAAACTAGTTTGGATTAGACATGTGTATATGTCGAACATGTTAGTGCATGAAGGTTAAGACGAGAAGTAAAATTGCATGCTCGACAAAAAGATACATATTTATTGTATTGATTGCACAATTTAACTATTACTATTGCTATGTGTGAATTGGATGCGTTGTGATAGTTGCTTGCGTGTAACTAAACATACACCATTGGATAGTGAACAATAATTGTTGACTACACCACATAGCACAAGTTGTGGACAACGTAGCATAACATATCCGTATAAGCATGTAATTGTTTGATGCTTATACGACGAGGGAAGAAGAAGAAGAACCGCATAACAAGCAATTGTTTGATGCTTAAATGGCGAGGACTGAATTGTGGACTAAATTGAGGACTGATTGTGGACCTAATAACATAATAACGGTAAATCGTAGGATTTAATAACAAACCCCATATAGGTTTTGAGATGACAGAAATTACACGTCCCTCTTGTGTTTAGATAACTCACATGGACCATGATTAATCCCCATCGCAGGGTCAAGGGAAGATAATTTTTACACATCTCCCTTAGGTGTAGATAAGTCATATTTCAGTTGCCCGATGCCTCTATTGACAAAATAGAGAAAATGTATGCGGAGTTTCTGTGGAAAGGAGAATTACACAACAATAAATACTCTGATTTATGTCGAACTAAGAAGGAACGAGGGTTGGACTTCGTAATCTAAGAGAAATGAGAGAAGCCTTTACAATGAAGCAGGGACAGAAAATCATCAAGTCAAGTGACATATGGGAAAAGTGGATGCACAGTAGATATTTGAGGGGTAATTTCTGGCAAATTGATACTTATAACAACTCTTCCCCCACATGGAAGGCCATTTTGAAGATCAGAGATTAACTAGTTAGGAACTGCGTGAAGGAGATAGCCAAAGGGAAAGAGACTGACTTGTGGAAAGATCCATGGATTTATGGCAACTCTCTAGTTGATATTCTAGGATGGGATACATATTCGACATATGGATGCCCAAATAAGAAAGTGGATGAGCTGATTAGCGAGAACACATAGAACTACTGCAGTTTGCCTTGTAGTGAAGAAATTAAGGCCAAAATCGAATACATGCCGTTGTATTATAACAGGGAAGAGGACATATCGTCATGGAAACATGCTAAAGAGTTCAATACACGTACAACATGGGAAGCTATGAGGGAGAAACATCAAGTCAAAGATTGGCACAACTTTGTTTGGGGTAGGGTTAATTTCCCTAAAATGGCAGCCACCACTTATAAGGCTGTGCTCAATCGTTTACCTACCAAAGATAGATTGAATTCATGGGGAATTATTCAAGACAATCTGTGTGTGCTATGCAATAAGGAAATTGAAACACATAAAGATATTTTATTTGAACGCGAGTTCTCAAAAAGAGTTTGGAACTACTGTCTTGACAAAATGAACATCAACCACTGTGGTACAATTTAAATACCTGCATTGAGTACCTGAATGTTGGCAGGCAGCTGGTAGACAATGAAGCCAAGTTGTACAAGATCGTCGTCACTAACACCACATGGACATTTTGGAGGGAGCATAATGGCAGAAATTTCAACCACACATCACAAACCCTAAATAAAGTTAGCTACTTGAATTGGTTAGATGTGAAAGTTACGACGAAGAGAATTAGAGAAAGGAGGCTTACAGATAGCCAGGAAATAGTAGCATATTGCAAGAAGTGGATCGACGGGGGAAAAGGCAGAAAACCGATTTGAGGGAAGTAATTATTATCCTCCATAACCTAATTTGCTTTTATCTGAAGAAGACAAACTTTAGAATATGGCAGTGGAAAGTGTTTTTTGTTTTTTTATGTATTAGATTCTCTTTGAAGCGGGTTTGGGCTTGACCGAACTGCTGCGTGTTATAAGTAATGGTCTTATATGGGACTTATCTTTATGGGCTGCGAAGCCTTAATAAAAGCTTATCCATCATATATATATATATATTATGTTGATTTATGAGAGCCTTGTAGAGGCCATTTATATTTGTTCAGATCAACCCGTACAAAGGAGGTTATAGCGAAAATTTTCGAAAATTTAAGGCGTTAGCCAAATTTTGAGAAATTGGAAAGTTCTTAGAAACAGAAAAGTTGAAGAACTTGAGCTAGATTGAAGGTTGAGTTGGTTAAGTAAATGACCTTTGGTTCGGTCTTCCTTTTCGAGGACGAAAAGTTTTAAGTGAGAGAGATTGTAACAACCCTGAATTTTGGAACCAATTTAAAATTTATTTTTAATTGATTTTAATGGAGATTAAATATTTTAAACAAATTATTTTGAGAATAAACAACTTAGCATTTATTTAAAACGAAGTTTGAACGTATAAAATTATTTTAATTATAAAACGAACTCGTAACGTCGCGGTAGTTTGATAATTTCTTTTTGAATTTTAAATGAATATACAAATTCAATATAAGTCGGATTTCTGTAAAACAAGAAATGTTAAGATTTATTTAATTATATCTTTCCAATAAATGTGAAAAATTGAGATTTCATATTACAAATTGTAAGTTATTTTCAAATTAAAATTCATAATAGTCGCTATGGAATCGTTTATAAAATATAATGATTTATTAAATTGAATAAAAGGATTTTTATTGTAAATTGAATATTGTTTGACTAGAAAATTGTATGAGTTATAAACTCAAGTATGTTTAGTTTACAGTTATCTGATATTTCATTTAGATATAAATACGATAATAGTAATTAGTTTATTATTAACTGGAATAATTATGGAGTTTATTAATATTTTAATATTACATAGCCCTTAAAAATAGTCGTTTTGCAAACGACCTCCGTTTTTCGTGAAACTAATTTTGTCGGATCCAGAATGTCAAATTAGTGTCACGTTTAAAATTTCAAGTCAATTGGAATTAGTATGAAAGCGTAGTAAATTTAAACGTGTGTTCAATTTCAGTTATAAATTTAATAAGCTATAAATAAGGTCATTTTTCAAACGGTATCCAAATTTGATGAAATAAATTTTGTTAGTACCGCATTTGGGAAACATAGTAAGATCTCAAATTTCGTAATTTTTGCAGTCAGTATGTAGTCATGAAAAATTAAAACGTACATTCAAATTCAATATTTAACGTTATATTGACGTATATTTTAATTTTAAGAAAAAACAATTGAAACGATCAAATTAGCTGACGAAACCTATTCCATTGTTTCTGAAATAGGGGTATTTGGCTAGGAATGACACCCGTTGGAATTCATTTGGAGTTCTGAACATAAAACTTCACAAAAGCAATTAAATATTAATTAAATAAGAGTATAAACAACCTTAACATTCTACTAAATGCTAATCCCTCTTTAGAAGTCGTCGACCCTAGGAATGAATGGCAAAAATCATTCGAAAAGAAATCATTATCATTTGGATCTTCTAACATGAAAATTGTAGAGGCTTGTGATATCTTCATTTTGGTATGGGTGTGATCTATTTTAGTCGGCGCATGGGGAGGAGAAAGGATGGCCGATGTTGTGGGGGTGCGTGGATCAAAGTCCGGTCGACGTTGGAGGCAGCGCATGGGGTTTTGGAGGCGTAGTGTAAATGGGTTCGGTGCCTTGGTATTTCGAACGAAGGTTTATGGTAGGGAAGATTTAATTAAGTTAATTAATTAAATTAATTATCATTAGCTAATCATATTATGTAATTAATGTTTAAAATCCCATAACTTTTGCAAACGAAAATAGAATCATGCAAACTCAGGCCCGTTAGAGTCGTCCTGACTAGTTCTAAAATATGAAATTGACTAAAATAAATTTGGAGCTAGTGACAATTTTTGATTAAATTAAACGTACATTTTAATTTAATTAAAACAAGCATTATTTAACGATTTTAAATCGATCAATGTGAGAACTTTCTCATTCAACTATTATGTTATGTTATTATAATCATATATATATATATATATATATATATATATTGATCGCCTGTGAAAACACTGAATTTAATTTAGTTAATTATCACAAATTGGTATACGGTATATGGTAGCTCACATCACAAATTATTTGCAAACCAAATGGATGAATGGATGATTGTTTATCATATGATTTGAATGTGATTTTGAAATAATTAACATGTTAAAAGCGATGTTAAATTATTTATAGTAGTTGAAATTGGATTAAGTATCCATTTTTAAGTCAAATGACTTGTTTATATTCACTTATTTAAGTGATTGATTGGAGTGAATAATTTATTTATTATTTATTCGTTGAAAACCCCACACGGGTGCTGGGATTATATTTGATTTACACTAATCCCAAGTGTTTAGATTAGATGTTAATTGATTGATTAATAGACCAATATAAGCGTTAAATAATTATTTAAGGCTTACGCAGGTGTAAGTGCACACTGGATGTTAATTGGATGTTTGTGCTACTATTGTTGGATGCTATGATGAATGAAATTCATATAAATTAATTTATATGGATATTGGTTGAGTTTTCATTCCAATTCAAAATTAATATGATTTTTTTTTGAGCAAACGGATGTGTATCATGGAGCTACACAGCTGGTTAATATGATATTATATTAATATAGATAATATCCAGTTGACAAGCCCAATTGGTAGCCAAAAGTAAGTGATTCAAGCTGTTCGAAGACAGCTACCAACATACAAACAGACAAGCCAAGCAATGATACCAGAAAAAACCATGGCATAATATATTTTACAAAGACTGCATCAAATTAAACAAGCTACCAAGAGGAACAGACAGCTTCAGATCAATTCACGACTTGAATTGACAGAGTTACTTCCCACTGATTCAGCTGGAGATGGCTGAGGCAAAGCAAGATTGAGAGGAACAACCTGCGTTCCTGTCCAAAGACGTAGATATAAAAATGTCGAGGAATTTTTGTAACAACAACAAATATTTTTGAAGTATTTTTAATATACTTTTGGCATATCGAAGTTTTTAATTTGAAATGAATAGTAACTTTTCAAAGTGAAGTTCAATTAGGAATTCGGCAAATGTATTAAAAGAAGTTTTCTTTTGAAAGTACTTCATTTATTTTTATAACGACTTTAAGGAAAATTTGGACGTAAAATAATGAATTTTGAAAAATAACATTATTTTATTCGTTAAAATAATATTAAAGATTGATTGAGCAACGAAATATACAATTTTGATGATAAACGACTGAAACGAGATTCCAAAGATGATTATATATATTTTACATAATTTATAAAAATGATTTAGAAGCATTTCGATTTATATTAAAAATCTATAAATTGATTCGAGATTGAATAAAACGCATCGCGCAACGACAGTTCGCGAACGTCAACCTGTAACTTCGAATTGATGTGACGGGAAATCTAACCGTCGGATTCTCCTGAAACTGGTACCGTTGAAGTAGCCATGAAATGTATTTTCAAATGAAATGAAAGGTTTTGAAATCCAACGGTTCAATTTTTATATATGTCTAAATCTATTTTGGAAAAAGTTACGAATGATGCAGTTCGGTGGCCAATATTGGAAACCAACTGTAAGAGCCTCAATAAAAATATTAAAAATATAGATAAATTATGTAAACTCATAATAAAAGATTTGGAAAGCTTTTGGATGAAATACTTTAAGTTAGAAAAGACAAAAGATATTTTTATTTGAATGAACGAGTAAATAACCAGAGTAATAATCCAATGGTTTTAAAATAATAAACTGGATTTGTGAACGGTTGTTAATATAACTAGAGTTTTCCAACGAATAAATTGGAAAGGATTTGAATGGAAATTATCTTCGGATATTTCAATATTGGATTCCATAATTATACAGATATTATTGTGGGAATTTGGAGGATATAGATATCACTATTCCAATACGATATCCGTGGGTTTCAAAATTTGGTACTGAATGTAAGTCGACATGATTTTCATTTAAGATCTTATATTTAATATCAAATTGTATTTTGGGTTTGTTTTGAATGGTATCTTAAATAATACTGTTCTTGAACCCAATTGTGAAATGAATAAATCTTTTAATTAAGATTTAAGGAAATTTTCTAGTTTATTTAATTAAATTGGAAATGAATGGAATTCAATTAATAATATCCGAGATGAGCTTCTATGAAGGAAGACATTTACTATTTATGAAATTTAGAAGACTTTGCCATTATTTCACCTATAGTATTGATCGGATATAAAAATTTATATCGATTATAAATTGTTTAGATTTCCGTGAAGTTTCCATATTAAATGGAAGATGATTTTGGGTTTATTATGAACGGTGCTTTTAAATGGCAGTTGTTCTTTAACCTAGTTAAAGACATGATTAATTTTGTAAAGTTAAATAATCATTAAGTAATGATTTTTGAGATTAAAACTAAGTTGGAGTTTTAATGAATCTTTAATTAGATTGAAATGTGAAAAGTGGTAATTAAATTTACCGAATTCAAGAAATGTTCGAGATGGAGTACCACCAGTTTTACTCCATGCGATGGATGAATCTTTAATTAGATTTAAACGTTAAATGGTAATAAAGTTTACCAATAACATATGGGTGTTAGATACGGAGTGCTACCAGTTTTGTTACATGGGATGAATAGTTGGGATTGGAAGATAAAATGAATGTTTACTTTGGTAAGGCTCGATAATCCCGACTAGTTTTATAAACTTTAATAGGTTTAAGTTGTGAAAAGATATAATTTTTTTTTTGAAATGATATCCGAAGGAAGCTTTAAACAAGAGGTTTAAATGAATATAAATCTTTGATAAGATTTATGGAGTTAATTCCTATGTAATGAATATTTGAATAAAAGAATAATCTAGATTGGAATGAGATCGTTGATATGTTTATATATCACATGATTGTAAAGATGCGTGAATTATTCGAAAAGACCGGATTTAACCCATTCTGAATAATTGTTATGACGAGTCAAAGTCGAATATATGAAGATGGTGGTCGAAGACTGGAGATCTTCACATCGTTTGGGAAATTGATGATGTCTCGATTGGGTGGTGCACCCAAGACGAGGTAATAAGTGGTGGTCATCCAGGCATACTTGGAAATCGACCGGATATGCGATGACCTCTCTCATGTATTGGACATATGAGATGAGGAATAAGGTGCCTCTGGTTTCATTCAGACCCAGAACGAACTAGCAAATGGATTGTGTGTCTAACATCGTAGTTTGTTCTACATTATTTGATCTCTACTAAATATATATTTGTTTGGTGGCGGAGAAGTTATTCTCTTAGCTTAACATCCTTCTCTGAGACATGCGAACTCAGAGTTTATATATTGGTGGACATCAGTTGTATGGTATGTAATGACAATGTGGCATGCTGAGATGCATGGATCAAAGCTTTTGTTGAAAAGCAGAGCTTTGTGGATGATAATCAAAGCGTGGCTTTAATATAGCATAACTTTGTGTATAACATTAATTCGCGAGCTTTATACCCCGGTATGTGTCAAAAACGGGATGAGGGACCGTAGGGAGGACATGCGTTTTTTTAGCTAGGAGTGATGTCATTGTATGGTGCCCATACATTTTACTTATGTGGATGATGAATAGCGAGGTGCCTCATATATGGCCGCACCTATGCAGTTAAAGCCCCGCTAAAGCCCCGCAAAATCTCTGCTATAGCCCATGGCACTCTCCGTCCACTACGTTATTTCCATTTAGCGCTGATGAACAGTAGTTCCGCTTTAAGCCCCTCTATTTTCCGCTGCATCCGCTAAATCAATGCTATTTAGCACCCGCTTTAGCAATCTATTATCTATAATAGAAAGTAGAACAGATGAAATAACGATGTGGCAGAAGTTTTTGTTTCAGATCCAACGTGGCAGTCTCTTATTCTTTTCTCGCTTTTTTTCTCTTTAATCCAGTAAAAACCGCACAAAATCACGTTCTCGTTCCTTTTCTTAAAGGGTGTTGTTAATGACACTCCCTTTTTGGTTAAGGGGTGTCATATTTTAAGGGGACACCGATCTATAAAAAAATTGTTAAGGGACAACACCAGTTATACTTTTAAGGGACAAAAATAACGCTGTTGTATTTCAATGCTCGCGCTCGAACCAGAAAAAACGGTACGAGTATACCCTTTTAATTTTATAAAAACGGTAGCATTAGAACATCTTTTCTATCTCTATAACAAATTTAACAAAAATAACGGAAACGGTTATACTCTACCGTGTTTGCACACTAAAAACGGTCATAATTTTCTATCTTTATAATGATTGCTCGGTGTTTGTAGGCCGTTTTTCGTATTTTCACATCTACGTCGTGCTTCGAAAAACGGTGACTCCCGACCGAATTTCACCACGTCGTGCTTCTTCTTCAAATTAAGAGTAATTTTGTCTTATTATTGTGTATTGTTTTGAGGTGTTTAGACTGTATTGTACTCCCCTTAACAAAATTTTAAAAATTTTAAAAATTGAAATTTGTGTATCACCTTGACAAAAAAGGGAGTGTTAACAATCCGCTTCTTAACCCGTAGATGAGAAAACAGATGCCGCCCTAGCATTCCCCCTAAAAGTTTTCCCCTTCTTTCCTTTTATCTGAAATCCACAGCTTTCATTTCAACTTTCCTCAGCCTCATCCTTGACGATTTAATTTGGTAACGTAAATTTTTACATCCCCATTATCTTAATCCACGACCATTAGGTATGTCGTTTTCTTATTTCAGTGATTGATTTGATTTTGTTTCCCTTTATAGCTTTCATGACCTCTGAATCGAAAAACTGACTAATTATTTTTCATCCAATCTTCCAGTTTATAGATGGTGATTTGCTGAATCAAAAAGAGAACCCAATGGCAAATGACAAAAATGTACGTCATTTTTAAGTTTTAGAAGGAGGTACTTATTTTGATTTTTGAGTTCCTATTTTAGATCTGGATGAAAATATTCAATTTTCTGCAAGCATATATGCGTTGTACATTACCTTTAAATTTTAGTATTATTTTTTGACAAAAATTATTTTTGGGTAAAATAGAGGATTCCTAATAACTTTGATTTATACTCGATAAACTATAACGACTCCACCTTAGTTTTGCTATGCAAACATACATAACAACCTAGAAAATAGCACTCTGTTGAACTTGGGCTGGTACTGGCGATGGGATCAACTGAGGTGTTGACTGGACATGGTCAGATTTTAGGCCTGTCAAGAGGTTAGGGGCTAGAGGCTGGATGATGAAGGAAAGTGGAGTTATTACATTGCACATGCATGGCGGTTGAAAGATAAACAATACCTTAACTGTTTGAATTCTTTTGTATTTGCTATGCTGAATGTTTTAGCCGTTAAAATTTCTGTATAAATATAGCATTGCTGGGAGATTGTGACATGTGAATTGAATAAGAAATCATTTCCTTTGCCTCTTAAATTTCTGCACTTATCTCTTTTCCCCAATTCTTTCTCTAAAACTTAATTTCTAATCTGTCCTTCTTTAATCCCATTTTCTTTTCTGAAATCTCCTACCTTCTTTCATTTCTGATTCTCTGATCCCCTATCTTATTCCATTATCTTACCTCTCTTCTTCCCTGAACCCCTCCTTTCTCCATTAAAACCTTCCTGTAAACCCCAGTCATTTCATCAAACGCCTACCCCATTTCATCAAACACCCCTATTATGGCTCCATCTGAAAAAGGCCGTAACAAATTGGTATCAGAGCCTCAAGATGAGAATATTTCTGACCCTCATCTATTTGAAGATCCAAGGGAGCAATCTTTCAAAAAAAATGGGCAGACCAGTCAAGATTTAGATACAACATTTGAGAAGATATGCAATATACTCGTCACCATAGTTCAAGGGGTCCAACAAATCAAGAATCAGCGTCTCCATCCTCTTGCACAACCTCCTAAGCACTATCAAGATCTGAATTACCCAAACCTACACCCTTATAATTACTCTCCAGATAACTACCTAGGTTATTCTCACTCATCATCCCTAAAACTTGACTTTCCCGCTTTTTCTAATGAAGAAAGAGTGTCTGATTGGTTGAGACAAGTGGAACGGTTCTTTATACTGCACCATATACAAGAGAAATATTGGGTGGACATGAGCTCTTTATATCTCAAGAAAAAGGCACTGCAATGGTACGATTGGTATGCCAGCAATATTCCAAATCATAGAGCCTGGCCGGTATTCAGCAAAGAGATCATGATACGGTTTAGTGCCGAAAAGATAAAGATGCCTTATAAAGCAACATCAGGTGTGCAAAACAATACTATAAAGGTATCTCTTAGCAAATTCGAACAATTCCAAGAAGTTACAATACCCAAACCAGTTCTTGCATACTCTCAAGATCCTCTTCCTAAACCATATGTCCCCAATGTTTCAGTTTCAACACCAACAGTTCATTACTCAGATCCAAGAATTCATGTTTCTTCAGTTGTTGAACCTGAACTTGAGAATGCTAAGCTTGAATTAGGAAATAAACATAATGAACAATCAATTCCTATTTGTGATGATGCGGACGTAAAAGAAAGATCAGTTGAAAGGTCACTTGAAGATTTTGAAGCACCTTCTGTTATAGGGAGTATTAAGAATTCATCACCTCAAGATGAAGGTTCTGTTCATCAGGATTTGTACCAAGATTTTGGGGCTCCACAGCAAGTTAATTACAAAGTGGATAATGATACAGTAGGCCAGGAGCCCAACCTTGACAATGAAATAGTAGTGGCAAGAGATAATGCAGAGTTTATTTCTACATGAATTTTCAGAAACAGCAAGCAATCTATTATGTCGTGTGAATCTATGGTGAAAGTCGTCAACATTTGTCTTCCTATACCGGATAACTTATCTAGAGCAAATTTATCAGTAGAGCCAGCATCAAATTTCAGTTCTTTCATGGAAGCTTCAACAGTTTGTGATATCAATATTAAAGTGAAGAAAGAATTAGGACCACTAGGAGTAGATTCTGTGAATAATAAAATGTACTCATGCGAAAGAATACCAATATCAAATATAGACAATGATGAAAGTGGAAAATTTAATATAGAAGACAAGCATGTTATCTCGGGAATCAGTGGTAAATTTAATGAAGAGATCGATGTGTGTTGTAACAAGCAGTATTTTGAAGATGTCATTTTAGTTCTCTTTGAATCCTCAAGGTACTGCAAATATGTTAATGGCAACCTACGCGTTGAGGATAAAACTAAAGGTATCAAGGTTACTTTTGGTTTTTTTGTAATAGCTCAAAGGAGGATTATAGTATACCATAATCTAAAGTATACTGAAATACATGAGCATATACAGCAAAGCATTATCAAACTCGGTGAGAGAACTGTGTTTGTGTTTGATCCTGGTGGAGGCTCAATGACCGTTGAATTACAAAAGCAGAAAGGGTACTTCTGTGAATACAATCACCAAAAGCATGACAATATAGATGATGCTCTGTTTCTGGAAATATGTTTCTTTGGTGCTTGGACATGTAATATTAGTAGGAATCCTTGCTTGACTCTTGATATATTAGCTGCAGTTTCAAGGAATGGCAATGCAATAGAAAAGAAGCAAGAGATGAGAACTGTCGAGGCAGGAATTCTATTTACTGCAACCAATGTTGATCCTGAAGCAAGTGAAAGAAAGATATTCATAGTCGACCCCGGAGGCAGCTCATTGATCGATGCAAAATGGATGAAAATGGCTGATACATTGGGCACCAATCTTGAGGACAAGATTATTTTTGAAGGGGAAGAGAGTATAACGACTCCACCTTAGTTTTGCTATGCAAACATACATAACTGCCTAGAAAATGGCACTCTGTTGAACTTGGGCTTATATTGGCAATGGGATCAACTGAGGTGTTGAGTGGACATGGTCAGACTTCAGGCCTATCAAGAGGTTAGGGGATACAGGCTGGATGATGAAGGAAAGTGGAGTTATTACATTGCACATGCTTGGCGGTTGGAAGATAACCAATACCTTAACTGTTTGAATTCTTTTGTATTTGCTGTGTTGAATGTTTTAGCCGTTAAAATTTCTGTATAAATAGAGCATTGCTGGGAGATTGTAACGTGTGAATTGAATAAGAAATCATTTCCTTTACCTCTTAAATTTTTGCACTTATCTCTTTTCCCCAATTCTTTCTGTAAAACATAGGTTTCTAATTTGTCCTTCTTCAATCCCCTTTTCATTTCTGAAATCTCCTACCTCCTTTCAATTTTGATTCTCTGATCCCCTATCTTATTTCATTATCTTACCTCTCTTCTTCACTGAACCCCTCCTTTCTCCATTAAAACCTTCCTGTAAACCCCAGTCATTTCATCAAACGCCTACCCCATTTCATCAAACGTCCCTGTTATGGCTCCATCTGAAAAAGGCTGTAACATAAACAATTCATATCAAATTTTCAGTTGCAAAAGATAACTCGTGATTAAATTTTGGTTGTACAATATTATGGTTTGAATTAAAATGAATGAAATGTGTTTGTAATACTTTCAGTTCTGCGCGTACCCACGTTCATTCGACATGCCATAATACATACACAAAATACACACGAAAGCTAAACATATACGATTATTCATGATTAAGGTGTATAACGATGTTTACTTAAGAATGCATAAATTAAATATGAAATTATGGGGATACGAAAATATATTGAGCTCTGGATGTTCACACATTTGAAGCTCAAGTATACATCACGAAAGATTTGACCATAGGAGTTTAAACATTTCAGTTTTGAAGAATGTCATGTACAAGCATTTAAAGCTTCAAATAGAATAATAATATTGATGGAATAGTTGATGCTAAAGGCATGCTCTAGTGTTACAAATATAGAAATTTTGAATAGGAGTGAGTTTTCAGTTGGGTTCAAGGTTGTATATGTCTCAAGGTCTTAGGGCTCAGGTATACACATGAGTTTAGGTTGTAAGTCTTGGTTCTAATGTTCACATAATCATAAATGAATACACTATAATTTTCAAGGTAAATGATTTTGAAATGTTGGAATTCTGTATAACCAGGAAGTTAAAGAGGATATCTAACATCGATTCCTTTGATTTATGCAATCCCCATGCATGATCAATCTTTTATACAAATATACCTCTAAAAAATATGGAGGTTTTTATGCATGTAGCTTTATGCATACAAATGTTAGATATAGGGTATTTTCAAGAATATAATCAGGCACAAACGCAATTTGGATTCTATAGTATACGAGTGGGTATGGTACCTTGTGATAAAAGCAATACATTTTGGTTTGGCAAACTAGATTTCAGAATGTATAAAAACTCCTATAAATCGAAGAATTCTTTGAAAAACATAGCATGGGGTGAAATGCTTTAGACCAAATGACAGAGGTATTTGGTGATTATGAATGGTTAAATGTGCATACATACTTCGAACACATTTTTGAATACCTAGATACAATTTTATACATTTATTTTCCTTCACTTGGTATAATTTTTTTCTCATGCCTATAGTACTTATCTGACTATAAGATTGAATTAAAAGAAAAAAAAAAGGCAATTTGGTTATAGTTACGTACTAAGTTAAAATGATCAACCGGTATTCTAGAATTTTGATTATTCATTCACGAATTAGATATGCGTCTCAAAAGAAGATATACTTCTGTGAATATGTTGTTAATAAAAAATGCTTCAATTTGATTATAGTCTAATGCTTTGAGTGACAATTTAATATTTGTTTGAAGTTTTTAGATTTTGGATCCAATTGTCCTAGCAGAAGAAATGGAAGGAACTGCTTAGTGGTTTGAGGCAGCTTATCAATCATTCAAGGTACAATAATATAGTTTCCGATATGAATTTGAAAATTACTTTTCCAATATGAATTTGTAAATCATCGGACTACGCACATCTCAGTAATATGCACATACCCTTCCTTCTTTAGTCATGACAATTTTACTCCCACTCCTTACGATACCCACGTTTTTAGTTTAATTATTGTATCCATGGAGAAGAACAATGTGGCAAAGATGATGGCGCACCTAAGCAATGCCCATTTGCAGTATTGATTTCTTACTTTGACTGAAACTTCAATTTTTTTCCCTTCGAATTCATTGATTTTAAAATGCTAATTTTATCTATGTAATTCCGTAAGTGACACAGCGATATAGATGATTCTAAACAAGGGGTGGATGAAAATTAGTTTGTGCAGAGAGATCTATCTCTAAGGAAGGTATTATATTTCACTAATAATTTTTTATCATCTTCATTTCCGTCGCTTTTTAGACCCCCAGTCTTATCCCACTGCTTTTGCATTCAGAAGATCATTTAATTCCTTAGTTTTGTACTTTCAAATCTGATTTTGATTGAACCTTATGTTATTTATTCATTTCCATCTGGAGATTTACATGATGACTTCCTTAACATTATTCTACGTATGCCAAATCTTGGATGTGGCCCATTACAATTAACATTAACAGCGAATTTGATGTCTTTTACGAATGATGTAGATACAGCTAGGAGTTAAGAATGATGGAAGTCAAGTTTCATTTTTTATTAATAAATTAACAGAGTAGTTTGAATTTTTCTCGATGACTTATCATAGGCGAAGAAATTTTTTGTATCGCTCGCAAAAAAATCGATTTTGGGCTATTGCACTTCCCGTGACTGCTTTTAGTTTAACATTTGTTTGTAACTACACTTGACATTTCAATTTCTCTTAACTCGTTATTGTGCCTAATTTATTATACGCTGATGTACAAACATTTTCATACATGCCAGAACACAACGGGTTCCTATTCAGTTTTATGTACATAACTAATTTTTCATACATGCCACTGCAAGTTGTCAGCGAAAAGGTCATTGACATCGACCTTGGCAGCATGAAGTCAACTGTTGCTTCCATGAAATGAGGAAAGCCTACCATGGTAACAAATGCCGAAGGTGAAAGAATGACTGCATCCATAGTGGTGCTTAACCAAATGTGGGCATGGAATGATGGAGCAAATTGAGAATAGGCAAGTCATGGTTAATCCAAAATACATTTTTTATAGTGTGGAGTGGTTTATTAGGAAAACAATGAGTGAGGATGTGGACAGCGAATAAGTTAGTTATAGGTTCGTAAGAGACGATAATGGAAATGTTAAGCTGGAGTGTCCTGTTATTGGTGAGCAGTTTGCCGGTGCTCAAATTGTTACTCAGGTTGAATCTTTAATCTCTTTTTTATTGGTTTAGTATGTTTGTGATTTTATGTTAGTTAAGACTGATTTACTTCATATTTTAAATTTTCAGTTTATATAGCAATTTATAATGAAATTCATAGGTAACAAGTATTTTACGATCATTCATGATGAGTCCCTATATTTTATTACAATTCATTGCCTGCATTTATTACTTTTGCAAAAGAAGGCAGTTTGAAACTTCATGTTTAATTATGATATGAAATCTGTTGTTCTGATGCAAATGATATCAAAAGGAAAAGCAAAAACAAGCACACTCTTTATATTGATGTAACTACACTAAATTTTTTGGCTGGAAATTATTTGGGTGTTTGAATTACAAAGTTTAATGCAGAGAGAACAATAAGTACCATGCAACATTTTAGTTAAAAATAAAAAAGCTATTTAGGGATCATTAATGTTGGAAGAGGCCATAAGACATCCCGTAAAATTTGACCATTTAGGTTGTTGAATTTATTTATTTTTTATTGAATTAAAAATGGTTTTTAAATAAAATTTATGATGTTATAATGAAATTTATTAATTTTTGTTGAAACATTGATTAAAAATAATGTGTATAATGTAGATGATTTTTTTGACAACACGATTCTGTATATATTTTCCTATTATCTTTAATTCTTTCCCCTATCTATTCAAAGTGTAACGTTCATTAATTAATAAATTTTGAAATGTGAATAGTTGTAGTAGTTTTCGATGCCTCGCATTTTTGTTGTTTCCTTAATGCATCATTTATTTCTTTCCTTCATTCTATTAACTTTTTCCCTTCATTTTATTAATTGCTTTCTCTTTATTCTATTTCCGTGCATGTACTTCCATTCCTTAAATTTACATACCCTTGATTCTACTTTCCCTTTTCCCTATATTATTTCTCTCCAAAAACAAACCAACTCCACACACACTATATATGTATATTTCTCTTTTATTTATTCATGCCTTCACGTTGAGTAGGCTCGTTAAATTCTAAAATTTTAATGTTATATATTTTGAAATTTTAAAATTCACAAACATTCTAACAATTAATATTAAACAATAAATCATGCATTAATTACTTTCTATTTTTCTCCTTCTTTATGTAACTTTCTTTTGAATTTTGAATAAGAAATAAATGTTGATTAGACTAACACCTGATGCCTAATTAGCTAATTTATTTCTTTTATAACCTACTATATATGAAGAGACGCGTTAGATAAATAAATCATGTTCCTTGCCTTCCTTCTCTCCATCTCCTCTCCTTTTTGTTTTGTTTTCATTTATTTATATGAAGTAGCATGTCCTTGTATATTCATATTCACTTCGTCTTTCCCTCTACTGGTTACTTCCTCTATTTATTTATTTTTTCTCCTTTCGAAAACCTGTAGCTGATGAAGAAAAAAAAAAAAGACAACTCCAATACCAACCCTACTAGAAAAGCACCTCCTCCTTTCATCTTAAAATTGATTTACGGTCACCATTGCAACATCCAAATTATCGCTATCTATGGTGAGTTATCTCACAATTATTTTATACAAGTTATCAACCTCAATGCTATAAAATGTAGTAGTTGATTTGCTTCCTCATTCTTAAAAGTGAAATACATATATATTGCCATGTACCTTAGTTTATGCAACTTATATCGACGTCATGTAAATGATGGTGCTCTTATGTTGCCTTGTCATTTTGTGTGTCTGCCTCATGCCTATATCTTCCATTGTCATTTTGTATACCATGTCACCCACTATTTTGGCATCCTGATGCCTTGCACTTACCGTATATATACTCGAATAAGATATCCACCCTGTTTTACAATGCGTGTTGCACACCTGAAATTTACATATGAGTTTATGTATTCTCTTTGAATCATACTTATTAGTATATATGTCTTAGCACATGTATTTGACTTGCTATAAATATATATTGAAATTGAAGTTGCATGTGACAGTACAAAATAAACGGATATATATATATATATATATATATATATATATATATATATATATATATGAAATAGTGTTTGTTGCATGTCAAATTTGTTATATTTTTAGTTTGTTATGTGTGCCAAGATAGTAATTTATAATATTTGTTATTTTGCTTCCCTTTGCCATGAACATGAACATTACACTAATGTGCCTTGTATTCTTGACCATGCTGCTTGAATGAACCATTTGCTTCTGTTGTTGGATTGTCTATTTTTTCTCTTGCCCTATCTCATACTTGGTTGTTGTCACCTGAAATAAATGTGTACATGCAACACCTTAGTTGACTATAATATATGCGGCTTAAATCTATTTTAGTAACTTCAAATATTATGTTAGGATTAACTATGTGTGCTGCTAAAAGCACCCTGAAATGTGTTTCCTAATACCATAACTAAACACCACCATCATTCCTATATACATATGCTTTTGGCCACCACGAAATAAAAAATAGGCACCCAACCCTAAATTATTCCTGCTATTCTTTCATTCGACGCTATTTTCTTTTGCATTATCATTCTTCGAATTCAGCATACTCAATATCTCCTATTACTCACAACAAAAAAATTAAATCCATAATAATAATTTTAATTTTAATTTTTTTTAAAAAAAAGAAAAAAAAAGACAATAGCATTAGAAACCATACAAAATAATTTAAGATAAATAACCTCATCTTTTTCATTAGAGCGTTGGCTATTCGCGAAATCTTTGTTCTTTTATAAATTCTCGCCCTTCATTGCTAAGAAATCCAACAGTAATGATTACTAAAATAAGTTTTTCTCAAATTACAATAAAATTGAGATTTAGGGCTTAAGAGAAATCAATTGGGAAAGAATTAGATGGAAGATCATGTTAGGAAGCAAATTAGGTCCACTTTTATATTTGATCGGTCGAGATAAGATGATAAAAAGAAATAGGGTTTACGTTTGAACTAATGGCGGGTGATGGAATACGTTTGGTGATTAGCGATTGAGTGAAGGAATAAAACTGGTGTTAGGAAGTACATTAATTTAATTAAGAGTGATTAAATTAAGCATGGTGTTAGGAAGCACATTTCAGGGTGCTTTTAGCAGCACACTTAACTATTATATTTTAGTGGTTAATTGAAGTTGATTTACTTGAATAAAATTAATCCTGACTCGAGTGTTTTGCATGGAATGCTCGGGTCAGATACGAGTGTTGCAATTATAGATTTCAGCTCACAAAGAAGAGAGGCACGTGAAGATGCATGCGTGTGCGCACAAATCTGACAAATTTGCTACAAATTTTATTTTGTTTAAAATTTATGTACTTCCGTTGTGTAAAGTATTTTGTACAAACTCTTATATTTTGTATAAAATTATTCCGCAGTAAGATATTTTATTTATTTATTTAGTGATTTCTATGTATGATCCCATAAGCTAAATAACAATCTGTCATTTCGAGCGGTTTAAGTTGGTTTAATTACCAACTTGAAGCGGTTGAAAAAGCAGGTCGTTACGGTTGGTATCAGAGCTTTAGTTTAGCGAAAACTTTGGCTCTATTTGGGATTAACTCTTTAGAAATAGGGTAGTAATACTCTAGAATGAGTTTGAGTGTATATGAGAGAATGTACCTGTAATTTTGATACAAAATGATACCAACTGTAATGCCCTTCCATTTCGACCACTCCAAATCGGTAATTAAACCAACTCAGAGTGTTCAAAACGACGCTTATAGGGTTCAAATAGAAAATAAATACAGAATCACAGAACATAAATGTTTGCAGCGGAATAAATTTTGTACAAATATCAGAGTTTTACTAAACATTTTGCACAGCGAAATAAAAATATATACGTGAATTTTAAAATAAAGCTTTATGCTTTAAATCGGGCTTGCGCGCGTACGTGCGTCTTCACGAATCCTTCGTCATCGTCAACTTCGAACCTAGGCTGTAATTTACTCAGGTCTGACCCCGACCCGAGCAAACAAAAACTCAGGTCAGGTTGTATTCAAGTAAATTAACTACATTAACACTTTTTTTGCAATAATTTCATTTTTAAACTTTCATGCATATCATAACTTTAAATATATGTCAAGAGGCTAAATAGAACAACCCAATATGGTATAGGAACAATAAGACATACAAACAAGTATTAACACATGGCCTCAGGTGAAACAAAGCAACAGAGTAATGAGCGGAAGCATGGCAGCAACATGCGTGTTAAATATTGCAGTTACAAAAAGATTAAATGACCAACCAAGTAATGTTACGCACAAACTGTAAATAGGCAGGGTGCAACATGTGCATAAATACATGCACAGCTAGTACTAATTGACGGGGGTTAATGCAACAAGTACCTTTTTTTTCATGCGTGACATACAAAAAAACATTGTTTCATTTTATACAGTTGTTCACGCAGGGTGTAAATATATGTTCAAGATCAACATGTCACTGTTACTTCACATACATGTAGCAAGTATACCACATGCAAGCTATTTCTTCTCTTACATAAATACATTATTATATACATGTATTCACGCATGAGAGAAGAAGCTAGCAACTCCCATACTATACCAAAAGTTTGCACAGCCAAACTAAATCAAATATCCTCTCCGGTCAAAAAGATTTTTTTTATATACATAATATAAAACGCATATGCCAAGAACAAAACAAATGAGGAAAAAAAACCTTTCTTCCCTTCTTTTCAAAAGTTTCAACACGCATAATGTAATTGAACAACATACAAACCAATGTTTCTTTCGCCTACTACATATATTATTATAATTATTTCTATGTAAAGAGATTTGAGTGCTGCACAGAACATATGAGCAAGGCCAAAAAAAATAAAAAAATACAAGCAACAAACATGGCACATGATGATATAGTCAAGATAGTAGACTGACAATAAACACTAGCAGGTGCATGGTGAGTACAAAAAGGAAGCAACTACTACACGCATGGCAAAAGGAACCCCAACCATCAACAGAAAAATAATTTTATTCCCACAAATCAAGATACCCAACTTTTAACAATTAATTTACTTGAATTTGGATGGGTGAGAAGGTCTCACCTTGAAGGCGTAGAAATAAAGACGCTCGTAGGAGGCTTCGGGACGCGGAGCTTCCAGGCGACGACGATAGAACATGGTTCGATCTGGGAGCGGTCGCTAGCGCTGAATGGAGACCGAGGCTTCGTTCATGGCTCACGATCGAAAGGGGGTTCGCGGTGGATACAGGAAGTGACGGCAAGTGGTGGAAGAACGCTGGTGATGGAGGCCTTTACGGTGAGTTTGGAAAAAAAATTGGATTTGAAGGGGAGTGGCAATATTTTTTTATATAGATAGACAACAAAACTTGTTTCAGATCTAAACAAATAAACAGACCAAGAGGGTGGAGAAAGAAGCGGTGAAACAGTGGAATGGGTAAGGATGCACTAATTGATTTATCTGTGAATGACTGTTTCTATGGATCATTAAAACAAAATCCATGTTTTTCGAATCCACCTTTAATTTCTTTTATACGGCTGAACATTGCTCTTTATGGACGTGTATTCCATTCCGTTAAAGAAGGCATTCCCTTTAAATGGTTTGAACATGTCTTTTACGTTTGATTTATATTTATATAAGACGTTTCATTGTGTGCCCCAGCAATACATGCATATCTTTTTAATTAGTTTGTTTCCAAAGATTACACTTAAAAAAATCAACGCATGCACATACATGAAATAATGGGATGAAAATAATGCATGCATTAAAGAATATAGGGAAAGAAATTAATAAAATGAAGGGAAATAAATTAATAGATAAAGGAATGAAATGAATGTGTAATGATGAAGGAATATATTGGAGATAAAGGAGGTAGTGAATTTGGGAAAAGTAGAAAAAGAAGGGGAAAGAAGATAAACATGCGTGAAATGTGAATGTATAGAGAAATTATGTGTATTATTTATTTTATTATTAATGTCAACATTAATTTCCATTAGTCATGCAAGTTAAAACATGCATTGTATACCATTGACACTCCATTTACAATTTAAAATGGAAACATTAATTAATTTATTCTCAATTAGGATAAAACGCTTATATTCAAGTTTAAAAAAACAATGATTTAACTACTAATTTCTTTTATTATCAATAGTTTGAAGTTAATTATTACAAATACACATACAATTTGATAATAATTTCAATTGTTATAAATCACCATTTATCTAATTATAAATTGTTGTTTAATAGAAATAAATTTGAAATCATTCATAAATAACATCGAAAATTTTATTTTTAAACCACTTTAAATTCAATAACTTAATTTAATAACTTAAATGATCAAAACATACGGGATGTCACAATCTCCCCTACTTAAAACTTTTCGTCTTCGAAAAGAAGTTGTAAAAAAAAAATGTTTATGTATATAACAAAAATATTCTTACTTATACAAATTTAACAAAGTTTGAAACAAAATAAATCGTAGGGTTTCAAATTCGAAGATTCATCCTTATATTATTAATTAAATTCATTTGTTTTAAACCTATTTATTAAATACTTTGATTTGAAGATTTGGAGTGGTCGAAATAGAAGGGCGTTCCAGTTGAAACTTAATATTTAAATATTTTGATTAGTGTAAATTATAATTGAAATATAAAAACTGGAGTATTTGATGATCAATATTAAAATTCATATAAAAAGAGAATTTATTTGTGAAATTCATTTGAATTCTATTTTTTTGATTTGATTAGAGATTATAAACTGTTGAATTAATTTTAAGAGAATAAGTGAAAACTGAATATTTTATTAATAAATATTGAAATTTGACATTATTGTAAACGAGATAAGAATTTGACGAGACCAAATTTTTTTGGGTTCATAATAACAAATTATTGTTGGGTTTCAAAATTCGCGCCAAACGGACTCAATATTTGGTCGTGCGAAGCAAAACCATTTGTTCAAAAACAGGCAATCAGTTTACAAAGGAACGTTATTGAGACAATCTCAGAATTCGATTCCACTTTTTTTTTCTGGATTCGTATCATCGAATAATGGTAAGATTCCAAGTTTCGTGATTTTTAGAATCAGTATGTGGCCATGCGTGATTTTTAAAGTGAAAAACAAACGATATTTTGACTTTAAAAATTCGTTGTTTTTGCATACGGACTCGAAATTCGATGAAACAAGTTTACTTGGGTCTGTAACGTCAGAGAGTAGCAGCAAATCAATTTTCATCGAAAACGGAATCTGTAGGTGGTCACACGGATTTTTAAACGATGAAAATGAGCGATATTTGGTATAATAAAATATAAAATTAATAAAAAAAATTGGCTCCACTATAAATTATCATTTCCACTTCATAACTTAAACCTAAAAATCACGCAGCCCCTTCCTTCTTCTAAAATGAGAGCTTTCTTCCCTTTCAAAAATCATAGAAACCAAAATACTCTTCTATGAATCATAAGACAAATATATGTGTGATCATCAAAGCATTCTCTTTGATTTAGTATGGGTATTAGAGGGGTTAGAAGTGGTTTTGGTCACTGCAATTTTTACAGCGTGGAGTTCATGTGGCTAGGGTTGAGATTTTTGGTGAATTGAAGCTTTAATGCATGTTTTGATGGTTATATTTGAGTTTGTGGTTGGAATTATGAGTTATATGCAAAGTTTGGGGCGATTCGGAGAGAATTTTTGTCGAGAGGATTGCCATGTACGTGCGTTTTGGGTCTGTAAATGTGAAATGGTGATGAAGTTTGAGTTTGTGTCTGTGTGCATAAAGATGAAGAGAGGAAGAAGAGAAGTTCAACGGAATTAACGGCTTGTGATTTCGTGGAGAAATGAGTGAGGATGGGTGACATGAATGTTGCGGTAATGGGAGGACATGGGGATGCTGTGTATGTGATGTTTTAGGAGAGAAGAAGACTAGAGGAAGAGATTAAACCTTATTAAGGTAGTTAATTAATTACTTAAGTTAATGACATATATGTACATAGAAACTTGTAAAATGCATAACATTTTCATACGAAATCGGAATTCAGCGAAATAGGATCCGTTAGAATCGTATCGACGAGCTCTTCGCGATGGCACCGATTTGGTCTGATTGTGAGACCGTTGAATTTTGGAGCTTATTCGGATTTCAATCTCGTTCAGAACCAAAGGTGAGTGATTAAATTGACTCATTTCTAACTAAAATATTTGATTGTTAGTTAAATTAAATTCAAGTCATGATACGATGGTATTGTTTGCTGTTTGATTGTTTGAATTGCATATTTATGTTAAATCTGCATAGGCTGTATAATTTAATTTGACTATTATATAAAGTGTACCATTATAGATTAATTTCTAGTTTAAAAAAAAGAACCTCATACCTGATGACTAGTAACTGGTATTATTGAACTGTTTAGATGTGTTGATTTTGCTATATGCCTTGAATTTAATGTGTTAATATATAATCCACCTTGTTATCGACATTGCTTATGTATGTTATTGATTTTTGTTGATTAATCCCAACTATTACCCTAGATGTTACGGGCATCAAATCAACCCGGGATTAATCAGTAAAATGAATTAAGAAAGTAGGTTGAAATGATAAATACATATGACCCTTATTTGGAATGAAATGATGTATATCCCTTCCCAAAATACTAAAATTAAAGTTTAAGTATTACTTGGCCATATGATAGAAAATTATATACGGACACCGGTTGGTTAAATAAAAATTGTTTTTAACCTTGAATTTTGAAATTTTGTTTTAAAGACAAATAAATGATATTATTAATTAATTTTCTTTAAATTTGAACTTTAAGCCTTGAAATTAAAATTTTAAATTTTAAGGAATTCGTATATGTGAATAACTGAAGTTGAAACTGAATTGAATATAAAATATAAATTTATCGAAATTGAATCTTTGATATTTACTTTAAATTAACCTGATTTATAGTAATGATTGAACTATGAACTCGAGATTTTTATAAACGAATAATTCAAAGTGAGAATTATAACTGAAATTTAAATATTAAATTTAATTATTAAATCGGATTGTTTAAAGTCGAACTGTTGAATCGTATTGAACATGAATGGGAAGTCAAATTCTTTTAAATTAGATATCGAAATTTCGCCGAATTGATTTGAAACTGAAATATGATTTCCTGTTTGGTTAAATTTTTGAAAATATGATTCTAATTCCGACTATAGTGTTTTAAAATCATTTTATGAACTATTTTCTTTTTATAATAATATTTTTCTTTATAAACTATTTACCTTATAACTATTTTATTATTTATTTTAAATTAACTATTTTAATATTTAACTATTTATTTTATAAACTATTTTAATATTTTACCTATAGATTATACTAAATCTGAATTCTTTTTTAAATACAAATTATTTATTTTCAAACTATTTATTTCATATATTTAAACTAAAAAAATTAACTATTTTAAATTATTTTAAAGTTGGAATTGTTTCAAGATTTTAAATTAGTAAAATGTAGATTTTATGATGAATAATATTCTCTCTTGAATATTGAAATGATTTTTTTATGAAATGTTGATATTTTGATATGAAGTACAAACCCGTTTAAAATGTAAAAGAACTGACCGGTGTGAAAAATGTAAACGATTGGTTGTTAAAGAGACCGAGTTCAGATATTGTCATACTCTCTGCCAATACCGAAAACCACTTTAACAACTGTGTACGTGGTGGATTTCCTGAATGAAGTAGGTTGATTTGGAGGCGATTACTGGATTTGAAGAAAGAGTAACGATGATGGATGTCCTTGACCTTCGGGTCATAATTAAAATGACTGAAACAGGGTTATACCTTGACCAAGTGAGGTTAGCTACCTACATCGGCAACACTTCTTCCTTTATTAATATAGTCCCTCGGTTTGATTGATTTGATTTGATAGGCATCCGTGATTTGGGAGTGTTTTCCGAGATGGGGGTAGTTGCAGCTATGCGTTACCACTAGTTCGGGTATGCAACTAGTATATTCCTACTCTGGGCATTCCTCGTGTGCCTTGTCATATTATCCTGATCGAGCCCCCTACGACTTTGATTTGTACCGTACCTATGGAGTGCCCTTTGATAGCCACTACATTTTGTGGACTTTACGGTATCTGTATAGACTACGTATTATAAATGGTGTAAGGGTAATAATGGTAATCCCGCTTCCGCTATTTTAATATTTTATATTTAACCATAGACACTATTATAACAGCGTATTATATTATATAGTATCTAGTTTGACAGACCTTAAGAGATGGAATTTCCCATAACATCTCTTAAGTTATTGCACTCATATTATCACACGAAATTGATTTAACTGATATGAGAATATTTTAGTTCTGATCCGAGTATTTTTGTATTTTCATTTGTGCTCGGGTCAGCCTGAGTTTTCAGTGGTTGAAGACAATGTTATGAAGATGAAGACGGAGCTCAACAAAAGTATTTATTTTTATTACTCCGCTGCAAACATTGGTATGTTTATGATAGTTAACTCTGATAATTGTTGTAAAATAAAATCAAATGTATGTTTTAACAGCTTCATGAACTGTTATTTAATTATTATATTTTGCCTTTTCGCTATGAGATTATGTGTTTGTTTTTCTTCTTCTCTGCTTTTTCTTATATAAATCTCAATAAATATCCATATTTTTAATTTGTTTAAATTGACATGGAGGATCATTGTCTTGAACGGTCAAAAATCTCGGATGTTACAATTGGTATCAGAGCTTTGGTTTAGCAAAAATTTGGCTCTATTTGGGATTAACTCATTAGAGATAGGGTAGTAATACTCTAGAATGAGTTTGAGTGTATATGAGAGAACGTACTTGTAATTTTGATATAAAATGATTTTTATTTGTATATGAGTGCACGCATCGTCGACATTTATTTTCAAGAACTTAAGTGGGGGAGACCACTTAGAAGTTTTACCTAGTTTGAGAAATTGAAATTGATTTTTATAATATGGTTTATATAAAGATATAATATATACAATATTTAAAAAAAATGATTTGGAAATGAACCCGAAGTTGAATTGTTAAGTTCTCAAGTAATGTATGATTTTCAAATTAAGGAAATGAGCATAAGATAAATAAACTGAATAAGAAATCCTTTGAAATTTATAATAGTGGATTTGAAATAACTTGGAGACTATTGAACTGGTATAATAATCAATCTTCTTCCGTAGCATATATAACTTACCAAATTTATTTAAGAAGTTAAAATGTTATGAGAATAAGGAATTGAACAATAGACAAATATTATGGTTTATAAATTTGAATAAAACTTAAGTCGTGATTTTAAGACAATGTATACTTAAATTTGTATTGAAGTTAACCCAAGTAAAGTAAATGCCCTAGATCAATGAAAAAGGAAAATATTAGAGTGAATTATTATAAAATGCATTGGTAATAAAGTGAAACAAATAGAATTGGGTTTATAATTTATAACTTAATAAAGGTTGAAATATTATAGGAACAAGCGATTGAATAATACACAAGTATCGACATGAATAATGAATGTTGAAAAATTTGATGGGTTATATATACGAATGAAATTTAAGTTAAGAAATTAACGATATATACTTGGTTACGTTTGAAATTTAATTCAACTAGGAAATGAAGATAAACCAAATCAATGAAATAGGCTAGTAAAATAAACTATTTGGTTATGAATTTAAATTGTATAGTTATTGATGGTTAGATATTCACCGACTTAAGATAATCGATATTATCAAGTCTAAAATAAATGTTTAACTTGTCTTGTGAAAATAAAAGTGAATTGGTTTATAATTTATAAAATTTTACAATGGTTAAATGAATTACTTAAACTAACTAGAACGGGCTCATCGCAAAGCTGTAGTTCGTAATTTTCCGAATTAAAGTTTAAATGAATGTATAGGACCCAAAATAAGTCGGAATTCTTTGAAACAAGAATCTTTTGGATATTAAAATATAATTTTCTAATGAAAGAGTAAAATTTAGATTTCGACTTGTAGATTTTAAGATATGTGTAATTCAAATTTTCAGAAAAATCGCAGTTTGGTAATTCACGATTCAGAACTAAATTAATAATGAAATTAGTTATGTAAACCAACGAATGAGACAAGTTGAATAAGAAATTATATGGCTAAATATATCTAAATTAACAAATTCTTTACTACGCCTTTTCGAGGACGAAAAGTTTTAAGTGGGGGAAAGTATAACATCCTGAGATTTGGCGACAATTTAGAATATTAATTTTATTGTGTTTTTGAACAAAATTATTTGAAATATTAAAATTTTTATTTTTTTTATGTTGTCTATTACTTGTACTGGAAAGGAGAAACTAGATCATTCTTATGCCGACATCTGTCCTCCTTTACATTACGTTGTTTTCTAAAATTTAATTCTCTCCCGAAACTATTAATCAGAATTTTGAAACCGTATTCGCTCTCCACTTCTTCTTTCTCCATGGTCGAAAAAAATTGCCGCTCCTTTTTTTTCTTCTACTGACCAACCTTACACCAAAACAATACAAACTGGTGATGCTGTACGGTTGTTGATATTCATGAAGCCGAATTTGGGATATACTCAAATTAGGTCAGTTATTTTTTATTTACCGCTCAAATTAGAGATTTACTCGATTAGGTCAGTTATATGTTGAAATTTGTTGCTCAAATTAGGGATTTACTCAAATTAGGTCACTAATTTGTTTATTTTTATTGCCAAGATTGAGGATTTTTATATATTTGATTTTGAACACATAGCTGCTACGATCTGGACTACAATTTAAACCGATTATTTGTTCTTCCAAATCTGTGCTACCCTTCTTTGCTTTCATTATCCGAACACATAGTTACGTTATTTCGTTAACCAGATCATTTATACACGATTCATCTATTTTCACAAAGATGTAAAGACCGAAATGAAAAAATGTTGAAAATTAGAAGCATTTTTTTTATTCGTCGGATGAACTAAAAACCATCCACATGGTAGGTAGATGAAATCGTCCGGCACATAATCTGTAATAACCCGGAAATCCGAGCCAATTTAAAATTTTATTTTGGCAATTTTAGCGAATTTTGATTATTTAAAATGAATTATTTTAAATAATAATGGCGAGAAATTTATTTTGAATGGAATTTGAACGTATAGATTTATTTGAATCGACGTTAGAATATAAATATTTTATTTTAATTATAAAAGGAATTGAAAATGGCGCGGTAGTTTAAAAATTCGACTTCTAAGTTCAAATGAATGTACAAGATTCAAAATAAACCGGATTGTGGCAAAACCAAAAATATTTTAATCTACTTGAGAATATCTTTCCAACGAATCCAAAAAATTGAAATTTCATAGCGGGAATCAAAAGTTACGTCCAGTTGAAAATTCAGAATAGTCGCTATGGAATTCTGGCCCTTAAAAATGAAAATTTTGCAAACGACCTCTGTTTTCGACGAAACCACTTTTGTTGGATCCGGGATGTCGAATTATTGCTAGATTCCAAAATTCATAATTTTTCAAGTCAATATGTGAGCGTGGCGAAGTTAAACGTGTTTTGTCAGTTTCAGTCAATTTTAATCGAATGGAAAATAGCCATTTTTCAAACGATCTCGGAATTTGGCGAAATTTGTTTTGTTAGAACCGTATCGTCAATACGAAGCTAGAAAATATTTTTCGGGAATTTTTAGAGTCCGTATGTGGCCCCGGTAAATTGAAATGCGCGTTCAAAGTCAATATATAGATTTATATTTTGATTTTGATGGAAACTAATCGAAACGATCGAATCATCTTACTATACATATCCCATTGTGTTCGGAATGGGGGTAATTAGCTATGGACGACAGTTGGTGGTTTCGATTTCGAGTTCGAAATAAAAAGTTGCTTTATGGAATAAATAAATTTATATAAAACCCTTTTTCATAACCCCCCCTCCCCAATCAGTTTTCTTCGATTAAAATAAAACCCAAATCGAAATGAAAAAATCTCGTCGCCCTAGGTTTCAGCCGTCGCCCTAGGTCCCCCGCCATCACGCCGACCACCAACCTCCCCCTCCGGCTCCCCCTCACCGTTCGAGATCTTCCCCCTCCTTCCCTATTTCTCGCGATGTCCCCTTCCTCCTCGCGAACCCGCGATCCATTCAAATCACCCCAAGTCGAGATAAAGACCGCCGCCTTCACACCTCGCGTCGCCCCGCTACCACCAACGACCTCCCACTGCATCCCTCCACCTCGAGATTGACGAAAAACAGTAAGTTTTACTGTTATATTTTTATTTTCTTTTTTTATTTATTCATGTCTATAAAAACCAGATTTTTATAAATTTTATAGCGTATAAAAAGTAGATTTTTATATATAAGTATAACATAAATAAATTGGATTTTTGTTTATTAGAATGGCATATAAAGATTGGATCTTTATTGTTTGAAAATTTTGAAAGCTTATATTTTTATATAACATGAAGTTTAGATTTTTATATACGTAAAGATACGATTTTTAATATGAGTAAAGATTTGATTTTTGTTTAATGAAAGATTATATTTTTACAACCATGAAAGGTTCGATTTTTATAGATATGAAAGCGAAGTAAAGATGTGATTTTTATATTATAGAAAGAATAAAAATACGATTTTTATATTATAGAAATAATAAAAATATAATTTTTATATGATGTAGAGGATAAAAATATAATTTTTAAATAGCTAATGAAATAAAAATACGATTTTTAACTATGTGAAGATATGATTTTTATCTAGGTGGAGTTGAACTAAAAATATAATCTTCATATATATTGTAGCGTTTTAAAAATATGTTTTTTATATACTAGAGAATATAAAAATGTGATATTTATATATGTAGTGGATACAGACAACGAAAGTGACAAAAGGCGAGCACGGCGAAGATTTTCTACATATGAAGAGTCGTGGCGTTTGGCTTAGCTCTCGGGGAGAACTCCTCACTTTTAATTTTATTCTATAATTTATTTTCTACATATGAAGAGTCGTGGCGTTTGGTTTAGTTGTATGTCAATCGATGGGTTGACAGACTGTGTAAGCGTTAATTATTTATATTTAATGATTATGCAGTTGTGTGGTGCACTCTGGATGATGGTTGATTATTTATCGTTGCTATTATATACATGTGTTGTATGGAATCCATATAATTAACATTATATGGTAATTGATTGGGCCTCATTCCAATTTGGAAAATTAGGAAAATTATAAAAGAAAATTCATGTGTTGAATATAATATATATTCATGTGTTGAATAAAAATAAATATTCATGTGTTGAATAAAAATAGAAAATTCATGTGTTGAATAAAATAAATATTCATGTGTTGAATAAAAATAGAAAATTCATGTGTTGAATGGAATAAAATTCATGTGTTGAAATAGAATAAATATTCATGTGTTGAATAAAAATATATATTCATGTGTTGAAGAAAATATTCATTTGTTGAATAGAATAACGAAGTTATTGAAATATATAAAGCCGTGTTGATTAGATTGACGCCATTTTGACGTGAACAATATTTATATCGATTTTATTCATTTTTATAATGAATAAAAAAAAGAGGAAGTGATTTCAAAATATAACGTTTTGAAAATATTATCATTTATAGATTAATGATATGGAATATTCAATTTTGACTAGAAATTGAATATGAAGTTGAAATCGTTTTGAAAACGAATTTAAAACGATTTATAAAATACGTTTTAAAAGGAAATCGATGAAATATATATAATATATATATTATATATATAGAATGGCGTGAATAGAACGCGTCGCGCCATGGCAGTTCACGAATTTCGACCATTGACTTCGAATGGATATTACGGGAGATCCGACCGTCGGATTCTCCTAAAACCGGAACCGTTGGGTTCGTATCGAAAAGAGCTTTGTAAAGAATATTAGAGATTTGAAATCTAACGGTTGGATTTGGAATTATGTCCAAATAAAATTTGGAAAAGGCCGATGTAAGTGCAGTTCGATGGCCGTTGATGGAATTCGACTGTACGGGCCTTGATAAAATTATTAAAAATAGTAATAATTTGTGTAAAATCATAAGAAATGATTTGTGAAGAATTGGGATGAAAATTTCCATATTTGAAAAGATAAAAATAGATTTTTATCGAAATGAACTAGTTTTGAACTAGAATTATAATTCCATTTATTTTTAAAATAAATAAAGTGGATTTGAAATGGTTTTGAAAATAACCAGAATTTCCAATAATTGAATTGGAATGGATTTGAATCGAAATTATCTTTGGAATATTTCGATGTTGGATTTCGTGATTATACAGATATTGTTATGGAAATTTGAAAGATATATTTATATCGTTATTTCCGATACGATATTTGTTGGTCGTAGAATTTGATATTAAATATAAGCCGATATATTTTCTATTCAGAGCCTTGTATTTAATATCAAATGGGATTCGGGTTTGTCGTGAATGGTGTCTTCAGTAACACTGTTCTTAAACCCAGTGGAGAAGAAGATTAAATATTTTTATTTAGATTTAATGAAGTGTACCAATTAAATGGTATTTAATTGGAATTGAATTTGAATTGAATTTTGGGTTTATCGTGAACGGTGTTTTAAATAACACTTGTTCTTTAATCCGATAATTAGTGAATGTGATTTTGGGTTTATAGTGACCCGTATTTTAAATGACATTGGTTCTTTAACTCAGTTAAAGACAGGATAAGATTTCCCAAGTTAAACAATCATTGATATTGATTTTTGGGAAGATTAAAACCAAGTGGAGTTTTAATGAATCTTTAATTAGATTGAAATAACCGATAATGGAGTATCACCATTTTTGCTTCAGGCGACAGTTAAATCTTTAATTAGATTTGAATGTGAAATGGTAATTGAAATTACCGATAACACCGTGGTGTTAGATATGAAGTATTACTAGTTTTACTTCATGGGACTAATAGGTTGGGATTGGGAAATAAAATAAATGATTACTTCGGTGTGGTTCGCTAATCCCGACTAATTTGAATTGATATTCAAAAGGAGATTAAAGAATAAATTTAAAGAATTTATCTTTGATAAAATTAATGGGAACCTTTCCCAAAGTATAAGAATATTTGAATAAAATAATATTCTGAATTGGAATGAGGCGTATGTTGTGTTTGTGTAACACTTGTTTATTATATACGCGAGTTATTCAGAAAGACCGGGTTTATCCCATTCTGAATAACTGATTCGACGTGGTGTCGAGGATGAAGACGGTGGTCGAAGACCGTAGGTCTTCTCATCGTTTGGGTGATTGCTGATGATCTTGATTGGGTTGTACACTCAAGAGGAGGGAATCAGTTGGTGATCGTCCAGACGTACTTGGAGATCCATGGATATGCGAGGTACAAGGTGCCTCCGGTTTCGTTCGGACCCAGAACGAACTTGTAAATGGACTGTGTGTCTGACATTGGATTTTATTCTGTGTGATTGATTTCTATTAAATATATATCTGTTTGGCGGCGGAGAATTTATTCTCTTGCTTAACGCCCTTCTCTGAGACGTTCGAGCTCAGGGGTTATATATTGATGAATATCAATCGCATGGAGTGAATTGCCTGTGTGGCATGCCTAAGTGGCAAATGATCAAGGCTTTTGTTGAAAAGCAAAGTCTTGTGGTTGATGATCAAAGCACGGCCTGTGTGGCATAGCTTTGTGTAGCATTGATTCGCGAGCCTCACACCCTGGTTGTGAACCAGAAACGGGATAGGACATTAGGGAGGGCATGCGTTTCCTTCTAGCTAGGGTGGTGTCAGTGACCTACCAGCCCTGACATTTATATTATTTCACCTGTGTGGTTGTTGCTGTTGCGAGGCGCCTCAGATATATCGGTGACTGTTTGGAGTCGATGGAGTCATTTGGCTCATTTACGCCCCAAAGGGTGGGGAAACGTAGTGTTCAGGCATTTTAATCCACATCGGTGGACCGGCCCTGACGATCCAAGGGCTCACCTATGTCTGGGTCCTGAGGCTCGGGCTAGAGAGTCTTGAATCGATAGAGGACTATCTTTTGCCTCGGTTCACAGATGGAAACCCAACTTCCAATACATGACATTTGCGGTTTTGATTGTAGAGCCTAGTATGGCGACATGATATACGGTATCCATGCCGTCTATGATTGATATTTATGATTGAAATTGTTTTGACACTATACACTTATAATAGTATCAAATGATTTGTTTTGAACGTACCAAGCATGTTTGGCTATTATAAGGGAAAATCCTATCCTCTGGCTTGTGTTGCATTGTGTGATGGGACCTGGGTCATATAATAGCTTCATTTTTTCCAAAAAGCATTGCGCTGTTTTGTTATATGCACTGGTATTCTTGGGAGGAAATCCGTTCCGTGTTATATGGCGTGGTCCCTTGATATATCTGATTTAAAGTAAAGATTAATAACTGTTTTAGTTCTAACACCAGTCACATGACTGACCTGGAGTTTATTGTTTTAACCTAAACTCTGGGTGCCCCTATTTTCCGCACGGGCAGCTAGTAGTTTTGGTTTTGCAGATTTATATTCACAGGATCCTAACTTACAGCTGGAACGATATCCGGAAAGCTCTATATCCGTATATCTCCTTCAGTTGTGTTTTGTATTATTTTTCCGCTGCTATGTAATGTATTGTAATCTCTGATATTTTCTGTTGTATTTTATTTATTTATACTCTGTATATTCTTGTAATCTGACGAAATTGTTGTAATAAACAATGAAATGTTCTTCTGTTTGCGTTCCGATGTGGCTTGTTCTCAATTCTATCCGGGTTTTCCTTACCGGGAAAGTTCGGGACGTTTCATAATCCATAATGTTGAACTAACTGATGAACTTATAGGGAACCAATTATCAGTGAGGTTTTTATTATTATTATTATAAACAGTAAAGTTTTGGGAAAGGAAGAGACAAAATAAAACTGACCCACTTGATAAATTTGAATGTAGCAAGAAGTAAGAACCAACTTTTAGGAAAGAAAAGGAAAGGAGGAGAAAAATGGCATTTCGAAAGGTTGTAGTGCAAATTTAAGTTAGTATAGTTCATTAGACTTCATGAACATTGTTCCAAATTTTATCACCAACTGCTTTCTTCTCTGAATAGGTGAATAGATTAATTTCTAGGATTTTGTCCTCATATTTTCATGTCTGGATCCAGTTTCATTCTACATGCAAATTTACTTCAATTTGATTGACAGTAAAAAAACTGATAATATGTTGTATACTGGAACGCTGATTATGTTATTTTATTTTACCTTACAGGTTCCGCAGAACAACAAATCTTTTGCAAAAGGATAGAAAAGGATATTCTACCTGCTTTATGTTGTAAGTTAAATTTCAAAGTTCATTATTTTTTGCATTTATTTTTCCTTCAACATTTTGGTTTTCCTGAGTTTACAAATGACAGTCTAACTAATAAATTGTCAATTTTACAAAGTTAGCAACAAAAAAGAAACTGTTCATTTTCCAAGAATATAAATCTACAAAAATCCAGTTATATGCAATTTGACAAATACTTCAGAATAAATGGTATCGCATATGATATCTACTTAGAGATGTCATTATATGGTAAGACTGTATCAAGTACCTTTATGGTGTGAAACTACTTCTTAGGCTGTTATCACGTGAATAATAATTTTATTGTCACTGATTTTGTTCTGTTTTGTTTTTATCCACTTGCATAAGCTTGATATGAATTATGTGGTGCAGGGTATTATGAACTTATTCTTACCCTCATAGGTATCTCAAGTTTATGAGAATATCTAAACTATTATATCTTTCGAGAGCACCTTCAATGATATAGTTAGCTTTTATCACTATACATAGTCCTAGGTAAATGTTTTTTCTATGTTAGTCAACTTGGCGCAATTACTCAAAAGTATGAAAAGTTGTAACGACCCCAATTTTCAGAATCAATTTAAAAATTTTATTTTAGCAATTTTAATGGATTTTGAATATTTAAAATGATTTATTTTAAATAAAACCGACTAAAAATTTATTTAAATTGAAGTTAGAGCGTATAAATTTATTTTAATTATAAAATGAGCTTGAAATGGCGCGGTAGTTTGAAAATTCGATTTCGAATTTCAAATGAATGTACAGGATTCAAAATAAATCGGATTTCAGTAAAACCAGAAATATTAGAATCTGTTTAATTATATCTTTCTAATGAATGTGAAAAATCCAGATTTCATAACGAGAATTGAAAGTTATGTCCAGTTTAAAATTTAAAATAGTCACTATGGAATTTATATATATATAATACAATATGAAGCCCTTAAAAATAGTCGTTTTGGCAAACGACCTCTGTTTTCAACGAAACCACTTTTGTTGGATCCGGAATGTCAAATTGTTGCTAGATTCCAATTTTCATAATTTTTGGAATCAATATGTGAGCGTAGTGAATTTAAATGTGTTTGTTAATTTTAGTTTGAATTTAAACGACCAGAAATTGATCATTTTTCAAACGGTCTCCAAATTCGATGAAATTAGTTTTATTACGACCGTATCATCAAAATATAGTTAGATTTATTTTTTGGGAATTTTTGGAGTCAGTATGTGGCTTTGGTAGATTAAAATGTACGTTGAAATCAATTTTAAATGATATATTAATTTATATTTTAATTTAAAGAAAAACTGATCGAAACGGTCGAATTGGCTTACGGGACATGTTCTATTGTGTCTGGAATGTGGGTATTTAGCTAGAGGCGACAGTCATTGGGTTTGATTTGGAGTTTGAATGCAAAATTTCACTTTAATGAATTAAATAATATAAAATATTTTACATTTTCCTTATAAAACCCTAACTTCTTTTTCTAACCCTAGCTCCAGAAAACGAATCCGCCGCTCTTAGAAAATCGAGGGTTGATATCTTCCAATGTTCTTCACTCTTTTTCTCCTCATTTAATCGATAATTTTCAAAAGTCTAAATTATAAAAATGTTCGTCTTCGTGAGAGCTCGAAGACGGACGGTGGTGATGGGTTTTCATCACTAGGATTGTGCGATTTTTCATATAGAACCTGCTGAGTTCGAATGGAGTTTTAGGCCTGAGGAGATCACTGAGATCCGCCACGCTTCAGGCGAGGGTATAGGGGACTCCGGTCTTCGCGGCGGCGGGTTCAGACTGGTTTCCGGAGGGTTCTAGCGATGTGCAGAGAGGAGAGAAGTGATGCGAGGGGATGGGTTTATTTCAGTCAGGTTAATGACGAGGAAGATGGCGTTAGAGGAGCGGCCGGTTTTTTGTTATGCCCTAATTAATGTAATTAGTGTTATTAATTTTGTAGTTAAGCAAAATTAAATTATACAAATTAAAATACGAATATCTTTTTATTCCATAGTCAGAATTCGACAAGATTGAGTGCGTTGGAATCATCTTGGAAAGATCTTCACTATGAAACTAACCAGAACTGAAAACTGTGAGCTTTTTAATAACATTGTTTTTATTTTCAATTTTAATATAAAATAGCAAATATAAATATACATCGTTTTTAAAATATAAATATACATGGTTTTTAAAATATAAATATACATGGTTTTTAATTCATATATAGCATTATTTTTAATTTAAAATTAGCATTGTTTTTAAAATAAAATTAGCATTGTTTTTAAAATAAAATTAGCATTATTTTATTTTCAGTTACAAAAATATAAGAACATCGTATAAAAATGTGATTTTTATATACATAGCAGCAATATAAAAATACAATTATTATACATATGGTAGCAATATAAAAATACGATTTTTATACATTTAGTAGCAATATAAAAATACAATTTATATATATATATAATAGCATTGTAAAAATACAATTTTTAATGTATACATGGCGTTGTAAAGATGTGATCTTTATATATAATATAGCGTTATTAAAAATGTGATTTTTAATATAAACCACGTGAAACAGATTACGATGGAACTGGTTGGAAACAAATGCAAACGAAAATCCAAACCGTTCAATTAAAGAATGATGGAGCGGAAACCAAAGGTGAGAACTCCTTCTCACTCTATTTATTTTACAATTAAAAATATTCTAGGTTGCAGACGGGGCTTTGAATCCCCCGACACTATTTATTGTACAAACCGTATTATGTGATTTGAATTATATGGAGTTCAACACTCTAATTCACACAATCACATAATTGAAAGCAATGTATGAATATTACCGACACATGGATTTCGTACTCCATGAATAGCCACTTATGGCGCCGTAAATGGCATTTGGGGTAGTTGAATATTTATTTAATTGGATGTTCTGCGTGATTTGATTGTGATTATAAAATTGGTTGTGTATTAATTGTAAATTGATTGGAATTGGTTAGTGTATGGCGCGAGCCAGTATTAGGCGAGGGGTAAGGCTGGACCTTATCCCGGTTCTAGTATTGTGCCGTTATGCTGCCAAAATTTTCTAAAAATATGTTAAAACAATAAAAATATCAATTTTATTGTATAAATGAACTGTATAAAATATTCATGTGTTGAATAAAATATTTTATCGTTAAAAATATAATTTTTAACGTACATATTAACGGCATGAAATTCTCCTGAAATGAAAACAAAAATTCATTTACAAATCGGACGATTTGCTTATGTACACTAGTTTGACTAATATTGATTGGGACGATATATTTTGCACATCGCCCAACTGCACAAATAAATCCGTGTGTGTTGATTGAAACCTCATACGGCTATTGGGATGATATTTGACATACACTAATCCCAATTGTTTAGTTGTATATCAATCGATTGGTTGACAAACAGTTGTAAACGTTAACCATTTATATTAATCACTTATGCAGTTGTGTAGTGCACTCTGGATGTTGGTTGATTGTTTATCAGCGTTGTTGTATACATATGATGTATGAAATCCATATAAATAACATTATATGGTAATCGACTGTGTCTGATTCCAATTCGGAAAGAACAAATATTTTAAAATAACGAATATTTTAAAATAATATTCAATAAAGGATTAAAATCTGATTTTAATGTCCGATTTTGGATGGACACAAAATTATTAAAATATGTGAAGCTGTATTGATTAGATATGCGCCATTTTGACACGAACGATATTTATGTCGATTTTATTCATTTTTATAATGAATATCGAAAAGGAAAGGATTTCAAAATTGAATATTTTGAAAAATTATCACTTATAGATTATAAAGATATGGAATATTCAATTTTGATTTAAAATTGAAAATGAAGTTAGAATCGTTTCAAAATGAATTTATAACGATTTATAAAATACATTTAAAATGGAAATCAACGACATATATATAATATATATTATATATATTTAATGGCCTGAATAGAACGCGATACGCCGCGACCGTTCGCAAATTTCGACCATTAACTTCAAACTGACATTACGGGAGATCCGACCGCCGGATTCTCCTAAAACTAGAACCATTGGGTTCATATCGAAAAGAACTTTCTAACGAATATAAGAGATTTGAAATCTAACGGTTGGATTTGGAATTATGTCCAAATCAAATTTGGAAAATGTTGTTGTAAGTTCAATTCGATGACCGTTTATGGAAATCGTCAGAAAGGGTCTTAATAAAACTATTAAAAATATTAATAATTTGTGTAAAATCATAATAAATGATTTGGAAAGATTTAAAATGAAAATTTTCATATTTGAAAAGATAAAAATATATTTTTATCAAAATGAACTAGTTATTAACTAGAATTATAATCCAGTCATTTTTAAATAAAAAAATTGGATTGAGAATGGGTTTTAATATAACCAGAATTTCCAATATATGAATTGGAATGGATTTGAATGGAAATCATCTTCGGAATATTTCGATGTTGGATTCCGTGAATATGCGGATATTGTTGCGGAATTTGGAAGATATATATATATAATTATTCCCAAAACAATATTTGTTGGTTTCAGAATTTGATACTGAATACAAGCCGATATAATTTCTATTCGAAGCCTTATATTTGATATCAAATTGGATTTTGGGTTTGTCGTGAACGGTGTCTTAAATAACACTGTTCTTAAACCCAGTTGAGAAAAGAATAAATCTTTAATTTAAGATTTAGTGAAGTTTTCCAATTAATTGATATTTAATTGGAATTGAATAAAAGAATTGTATTTTTGGGTTTATAGTTAATGGTGTTTTAAATGACATTTGTTCTTTAACCCGATTAACCGTAAAATCTAATTTGGAATTTATAAATCTTTTATTAAGATTTAACGGGAATTTTCCAAAGTAAAGTTTTTCAATTTAATATATTAAATTGGAATTGAATGGAATTCGATTTGGTAAAAATTGTAGTGAACTTCTGTGGAGGAAGACTATTAATATATATGGAATTTAAAAGGCTTAGTCGTTATTCCATTTATATTATTAGTCGGATACGGAAATTGATATCGATTATATCTTGAAATGTTTCTCCATGAAGATTCCATAATTAATGGAATGTAATTTTGGGTTTATCGTGAACAGTGTTTTAAATGACATTGGTTCTTTAACCCAGTTAAAGACAGGGTTTCATGTCTAACATTGTATTTCGAACTGTATTGTCGATCTCTGCTAAATATATATATCTGTTTGGTGGCGGAGAATTTATTCTCTTGATCAACATCCTTCTCTAAGACGTACGAGCTTAGAGATTATATATTGGCAGAAATCAATGGTACGGTGTAGATTGTCGATGCGACATGTTTGATTTCCCAAAGTTAAATAATCATTAATATTGATTTTTGGGAAGATTAAAACTAAGTGGAGTTTTAATGAATCTTTAATTAGATTGAAATGAGAATGTGATAATTTAAATTATCAAATTCGGGAAATGATCGAGAATGGAGTACCACCAGTTTTACTCCAGGCGATAGTTAAATCTTTAATTAGATTTGAACGTGAAATGTTAATTAAATTTACCGATAACACTGTGGTGTTAGATATGGAGTATTACTAGTTTTGATCCATGAGATGAATAGGTTGGGATTGGGAAATATAACAAATGATTACTTCGGTAAGGTGCGCTAATCCCGACTAGATTGGATAGACGTCAATTTGGTTTGAATTGATATCCAAAGGAAGATTAAAGAATAAATTTAAAGAATTTATCTTTAACAAAATTAATGGGAACGTTTCCCTAATGATGTGAATATTTGAATAAAAGAATATTCTAAATTGGAACAAGGCGTAAGTTGTGTTTTGATAGCATTATTAATAATATACACGAGTTATTCGGAAAGACCAGGTTTATACCCATTCTGAATGCCTGATTCGACGATAAGTCGATGATGAATGCGGTGGTTAAAGACCGAAGGTCTTCACATCGTTTGGATGATTACTGATGTCTTGATTGGGTTGTACACCCAAGACAAGGTAACAAGTGGTGATCGTCCAGACGTACTTGGAGATCGATCGGATATGCGAGGACCACTCTCCTGTATTGGACATATGGGACAAAGAATAAGGTGCCTCCGGTTCCGTTCAGGCCCAGAACGAACTATTAAATGGATATGTGTCTGACATTGGATTTTATTCTGTGTTGATTGATCTCTATTAAATATATATATGTTTAGTGGCGGTGAATTTATTCTCTTGCTTAATACCCTTCTCTGAGACGTACGAGCTCAGAGGTTATATATCGATAGACATCAGTCGCATGGCGTGAATTGTCAGTGTGACATGCTGAGATGCAAATGATCAAGGCTACTGTTGAAAATGAAAGTCTTGTGGTTGATGATCAAAGCACGGATTTAAATAGCATAGCTTTTTGTATAGCGTTAATTCGCGAGCCTCACACCCCGGTGTTAACCAGAAACGAGAGAGGATTGCAGGGAGGACATGAATTCTTTCTAGCTAGGAGTGGTGTCATGGTATGGAGCCTACACATTTTTACTTATGTGGATGATGGAAAGCGAGGCGCCTCGGTTATATCGGTCACTACGGGGCCGATGGATGATATGGTCGACATACTGACCATTACGCCCCATAGGGCGGGGAAACGCATTATTCAGGAATTACCAATCCTCAAACGTAAGAGAGGACCGACCCTGAAGATCCAAGGTGCAGTTATGACTGATCCTAAGACGTGGTATGCTAGATTGTCTCGAATTCGGTAAGGATTATCCCTTTCCCTGGTTCATAGATGGAATCCAATTTCCAATACGTGACATTTTGGTTTTAATTGTAGAGCCTAGTATGGCGACATAGTCTATGATTGATACATTTATATTCGAAGCTATTTTTGACACTATACTTATAATAGTTTCAAAATGATTTGTTTTAAATGTACCAGACATGTTTGGCTATTATAAGGTAAAACTCTATCCTCCGGCTTGCATTGCATTGTGTGATAGGACCTGAGTCTTATAATAGCTTCATTTATCAAAAAGCATTATGCTGTTTATAACTATTTATGCACTGGTATTCTTGGGAGGAAACCCGTTCTGTGTTATGCGTGGTCCCTTGATTTACTTTATTTTAAAGTAAAGAGTAAATAACTGTTTTAGTTCTCACACCAGTCACATGATTGACCTGTAGTTTATTGTTTTAACCTAAACACTTGGTGCCCCTATTTTCCACACGGGCTGCTGGTAGTTTTGGTTTTGCAGATTTAATTTTACAAGATCCTGGTTTACAGCTGGAGCTATATGCGGAACGCTCTGTATACGTGTATTTCTTTAAGCTGTGTTATGTATTATTTTTCCGCTGCTATGTAATGTAATTTGAATCTCTGATATTTATCAAATGTATATTATTTGTTCATACTTTGTTATATTCTTGTACCCTGATGTAATTGTTGTAATAAGCAATGAAATGCTCTTCTGTTTGTGTTCTGATTTGTTGTGTTCTCAACTCATTTCGGGCTTTCCTTTACGGGGAAGTTTGGGTCGTTTCATCGTGGTATCAGAGCTTTGGTTTACAGAGCTCGAGAACAAGACACATTAGAACCGAACGAAAGAATTCATCAGAGATTGGATTAGTAATATCCAATGAGAATGACTCGTTAGAGATGGGATCAGTAGTATACTAGAACGAGTGTGAAGAGTGTTATTTTTAAAATAAAATGAAAACAAATTTGGTTTTGAAATTTAAATCTTATTATATGTACTTGAGTAATTTATTTTAAATTGATTTGGACTATCGGGTATATGGAGATTTTGAATATACGTCTGATCCGCATGTATACGAAGCCTCAAATATACTGGATGGATATGGAGTCACACTCTAGTCGCCGGGAGATAATTCTGATGATTGAGATCTCATCATCAGAATTTATGTTCGAGTGACGAAAGTGGGATATCTATATGTTTCCAATTGACTGGTGTGAGAACCAAAACTAGATAGGGTTAATATTTGTGATTTGACACTAAAATTGGATTTGGAGTATATAAAAATTATGAATTTGAAACGATAATCAACTAATAGATTGCTGGTTGTGTTGTTTGATTATTAGTCTAATTAATAAAAATATATTGGAACCATAAAACCAATAAGAGAAATGAAAGTAAATTTAAGCCAAATTGAATCAAATATTGAACTGTACTGAAAATTGTTTAAATTGCATACATGTACATATATATGTGTGAACAGGTCATAGTAGGGAAGCTAAGCAGAGGAATAAAATTGGATGCCCAACAAATAGGTACACGTTTACTAATTTATTGGGTTTTGATGATTTTATGAGTCGATTGGCTAGCTGCTTGGCTTTTTCTTTTTCTTTTGGATTGATGAGGGCCCTGTGAGGCTAGTTACGGTTTTAAAGGTCTCCCCGTACAAAGGAGGTTATGGCGATTTTTTTTGAAAATTTAGGGTGTTAGCCAAATTTTGAGAAATTAGAAAATTCTTAGAAACTGAAAAATTGAAGAATGAAAGCCATAATGAAAGTTGAGTTGGTTGGTAAAACAAATTTCAGCTCCGCTCCTTTTCGAGATGAAAAGATTTTTAAGTGGGGGAGATTGTAACAACCGGCCAGATTTTCAGAACCAATTTAAAATTTTTATTTTAGCAATTTTAATGGATTTTGAATATTTAAAATGATTTATTTTAAATAATATCGACTAAAAATTTATTTAAATTGAAGTTAGAACGTATAAATTTATTTTAATTATAAAACAAGCCTAAAATGGCGTGGTAGTTTGAAAATTCGATTTCAAATTTCAAATGAATATACAGGATTTCAAAATAAATCGGATTTCAGTAAAACCAGGAATATTAGAATCTATTTAATTATATCTTTCTAACGAATGTGAAAAATCCAGATTTCATAATGAGAATTGAAAGTTATGTCCAGTTTAAAATTTAAAATAGTCGTTATGGAATATATATATATATATATATATATATATATAAAGCCCTTAAAAATATCTGTTTTGGCAAACGACCTCCCTTTTCAATGAAACCACTTTTGTTGGATCCGGAATGTCAAATTGTTGCTATATTCCAATTTTCATAATTTTTGGAATCAATATGTGAGCGCGGTGAATTTAAATGTGTTTAGTAATTTCAGTTTGAATTTAATCGACCAGAAATTGACCATTTTTCAAACGGTCTCCAAATTTGATGAAATTATTTTTGTTAGGATCGTATCGCCTAAACATAGGTAGATTTATTTTTCGGGAATTTTTGGAGTTAGTATGTAGCCCCGGTAAATTAAAATGTACGTTGAAATCAATTTTAAATGATATATTAATTTATATTTTAATTTAAAGAAAACCTGATCGAAACGGTCGAATTGGCTTACGGGACATATCCCATTGTGTCCAAAATAGGGGTATTTAGCTAGGGTGACAGTCGTTGGGTTTGATTTGGAGTTTGAATGCAAAATTTCACTTTAATGAATTAAATAATATAAAATATATTACATTTTCCTTGTAAAACCCTAACTTCTTTTTCTAACCCTAGCTCCTGAAAACGAATCCGTCGCTCTCAGAAAATTAAGGTCGGTATCTTCCAACGTTCTTCACTCTTTTTCTCCTCATTTAATCGATAATTTTCAAAACTCTCAATTATAAAAATGTTCGTCTTCGTGAGAGCTCGAAGACCGACGGTGGTGATGGGTTTCATCACCAGGAGTGTGCGATTTTTCATCTAGAACCTGCGGCGTTCGAATGGAGTTTTGGGCCTGAGGAGATCACTAAGATCCGCCGCGCTTCAGGCGAGGGTATAGGGGACTCTGGTCTTCGCAGCGGCGGGTTCAGACTGGTTTCCGGAGGGTTCTAGCGATGTGCGAAGAGGAGAGAGGTGATGTGAGGGGATGGGTTTATCTCGGTCAGGTTAATCACGAGGAAGATGGTGTTAGAGGAGCGGCCGGTTTTCTGTTATGCCCTAAATAATGTAATTAGTGTTATTAATTTTGTAGTTAAGCAAAATTAAATTATACAAATTAAAATCTGAATATCTTTTTATTCCATAGTCAGAATTCGACGAGATTGAGTGCGTTGGAACCGTCTTGGAAAGAGCTTCATTATGAAACTGATCAAAACCAAAAACAGTGATTTTTCTTAATAAATTGATTTTATTTTCAGTTTTAATATAAAATAGCAATTATAAATATACATGGTTTTTAAAATATAAATATACATGGTTTTTAAAATATAAATATACATGGTTTTTAAAATATAAATATAGCATTATTTTTAATTTAAAATTAGCATTGTTTTTAAAATAAAATTAGCATTGTTTTTATAATAAAATTAGCACTGTTTTATTTTCAGTTTTAAAAATATAAGAACATCGTATAAAAATGTGATTTTTATATTCATAGTAGCAATATAAAAATACAATTTATTTATATATATATAGTAACAATATAAAAATACGATTTATATATATAATAGCAATATAAAAATACGATTTTGTATATATAATAGCATTGTAAAAATACGATTTTTAATGTATACATGGCATTGTAAAGATGTAATATTTATATATAATATAGCATTATTAAAAATGTGATTTTTAATATAGACCGCGTGAAACAGATTGCGATGGAACCGGCTGGAAACAAATCCAAATCCAAAATGTTCAATTAAAGAATGTCGGAGTGGAAACCAAAGGTGAGAACTCCTTCTCACTCTATTTATTTTACAATTAAAAATATTCTAGGTTGCGGATGGGGCTTTGAATCCCCCGACACTATTTATTGTACAAACCATATTATGTGATTTGAATTATATGGAGTTCAACACTTGAATTCGCACAATCACATAATTGAAAGCGATGTATGGATATTACCGACACACGGATTTCCGTGCACTGTAAATGGCATTTGGGGTAGTTGAGTATTTATTTATTTGGATGTTCTGTGTGATTTGATTGTGATTATAAAATTGGTTGTGGATTAATTGTGAATTGATTGGAATTGGTTAGTGTATGGCGCGAGCCAGTATTAGGCGAGGGGTAAGGCTAAACCTTATCCCGGTTCTAGTATCGTGTCGTTATGCTGCCAAAATTTTCTAAAAATATGTTAGAGCAATAAAAATATCATTTTTATTGTATAAATAAACTGTATAAAATATTCATGTGTTGAATAAAATAATTTATCGTTAAAAATATAATTTTTAACGTACATATGAACGACATAAAATTCTCCTGAAATGAAAATAAATATTCATTTACAAATCAGTTGATTTGTTTATGTACATTCATTTGACTGATATTGATTGGGATGATATATTTTACACATCGCCCAACTGCACAAATAAAATCTGTGTATGTTGATTGAAATCGCACATGGGTATTGGGATGGTATTTGACATACACTAATCCCAATTGTTTAGTTGTATGTCAGTCGATTGGTTGACAAACTGTTGTAAGCATTAATTTTTTATATTTAATGCTTATGCAGTTGTGTAGTGCACTCTGGATGATGGTTGATTGCTTATCAGTGTTGTTGTGTACATATGATGTATGGAATCCATATAAATAACATTATATGGTAACTGACTGTGTCTGATACCAATTCGGAAAGAAGGAATATTTTAAAATAATATTCAATAAAGGATTGAAATTTGATTTTAATGTCCAATTTTTGATGGACACGAAAATATTAAAATTTGTGGAGCCGTATTGATTAGATATGCGCCATTTTAACGCGAACGATATTTATATCGATTTTATTCATTTTTATAATGAATATCGAAAAGGAAAGGATTTAAAAATCGGATATTTTGAAAAATTATCATTTATAGATTATAATGATATGGAATACTCAATTTTGATTTAAAATTCAAAATGAAGTTAGAATCGTTTTAAAACGAATTTATAAACGGTTTATAAAGCACATTTCAGATGGAAATCAAAGAAATATAATATATATATTATATATATATATATATATATATTTAATAGCCTGAATAGAATGCGCCGCACCGCGACCGTTTGCGAATTTCGACCATTGACTTAGAGTTGACATTACGGGAGATCCGACTGTTGGATTCTCCTAAACCCGGAACTGTTGGATTCTCCTAAACCCGGAACTGTTGGGTTTGTATCGAAAAGAGCTTTCCAACGAATATAAGAGATTTGAAATCTAACGGTTGGATTTGGAATTATGTCCAAATCAAATTTGGAAAAGGTCGCTGTAAGTGCAGTTCGATGACCGTTTATGGAAATTGACTGAAAGGGCCTTAATAAAATAATTAAAAATATTAATAATTTGTGTAAAATCATAATAAATGATTTGGAATGAAAAATTCCATATTTGAAAAGATAAAAATATATTTTTATCAAAATGAACTAGTTATTAACTAGAATTATAGTCCAATTATTTTTAAATAAATAAATTGGATTGAGAATGGGTTTTAATATAACCAGAATTTCCAATATATGAATTGGAATGGATTTGAATGGAAATCATCTTCCGAATATTTTGATATTGGATTCCATGATTATATGGATATTGTTGAGGAATTTGGAAGATATATATATCATCATTCCCAAAACAATAATTGTTGGTTTCAGAATTTGATATTGAATATAAATCGATATAATTTCTATTCAGAACCTTGTATTTGATATCAAATTGGATTTTGGGTTTGTTGTGAACGGTGTCTTAAATAACACTGTTCTTAGTTGAGAAAAGAATATTTCTTTAATTTAAGATTTAGTGAAGTTTTCCAATTAATTGATATTTAATTGGAATTGAATAAAAGAATTGGATTTTTGGGTTTATAGTGAACGATGTTTTAAACGATATTTGTTCTTTAACCCGATTAACCATGAAATGTAATTTGGAATTTATAAATCTTTTATTAAGATTTAACGGGAATTTTCCAAAGTAAAGTTTTTCAATTTAATATATTAAATTGGGATTGAATGGAATTCGATTTGGTAACAATCGAAGTGAACTTCTGTAGAGGAAGACTGTTAATATATATGGAATTTAAAAGGCTTAGTCGTTATTCCATTTATATTATTATTCAGATACGGAAATTGATATCGATTATATATTGATCTGTTTTTCCGTGTAGATTCCATAATTAATGGAATGTAATTTTGGGTTTATCGCGAACTGTGTTTTAAATGACATTGGTTCTTTAACCCAGCTAAAGACAGGATTTCATGTCTAACATTGTATTTCGAACTGTATTGTTGATCTCTGCTAAATATATATATGTTTGGTGGCGGAGAATTTATTCTCTTGGTTAACACCCTTCTCTAAGACGTACGAGCTTAGAGGTTATATATCAGTAGAAATCAATGGTACAGTGTAGATTGTCGATGCGGCATGTTTGATTTCCCAAAGTTAAATAATAATCATTAATATTGACTTTTGGGAAGATTAAAACTAATTGGAGTTTATTGAATCTTTAATTACATTGAAATGAGAATGTGATAATTTAAATTATCAAATTCGGGAAATGATTGAGAATGGAGTACCACCAGTTTTACTCCAGGCGATAGTTAAATCTTTAATTAGATTTGAACGTGAAATGGTAATTAAATTTATCGATAACACTGTGGTGTTAGATATGGAGTATTACCAGTTTTGCTCTATGGTATGAATAAGTTAGGATTGGGAAATATAACAAATGATTACTTCGGTAAGGTGCGCTAATCCCGACTAGTCTTGGTGAACCTTAATTTGGTTTGAATTGATATCCAAAGGAAGATTAAAGAATAAATTTAAAGAGTTTATCTTTGATAAAAGTAATGGGAACCTTTCTCTAATGATGTGAATATTTGAATAAAATAATATTCTTAATTGGAATAAGGCGTATGTTGTGTTTTTATAGCACTTGTTAATAATATACGCGAGTTATTCGAAAAGGCCGCGTTTATACCCATTCTGAATAACTGATTCGACAATAAGTAGACGATGAATGTGGTGGCTGAAGACCGAAGGTCTTCACATCGTTTGGATGATTACTGATGTCTTGATTGGGCTGTACACCCAATACAAGGTAATAAGTTGTGATCGTCCGGACGTACTTGGAGATCGACCAGATATGCGAGGACCTCTCTCCTGTATTGGACATATGGGACGAGGAATAAGGTGCCTCCGGTTTCGTTCTGGCCCAGAACGAACTGTTAAATGGATGTGTATCTGACATTGGATTTTATTCTGTGTTGATTGATCTCTATTAAATATATATCTGTTTGGTAGTGGAGAATTTATTCTCTTGCTTAACACCCTTCTCTGAGATGTACGAGCTCAGAGGTTATATATCGATAGACATCATTCACATGGCATGAATTGTCGTGTGATATGTTGAGATGCAAATGATCAAGGCTTCTATTGAAAAGCAAAGTCTTGTGGTTGATGATCAAAGCACAACTTTAAATAGCATAGCTTTGTGTACAGCGTTAATTAGCATGCCTCACACCCTGGTGTGAACCAGAAACGGGAGAGGACTGCAGGGAGGACATGCGTTTCTTTCTAGATAGGAGTGGTGTCATGGTATGGAGCCCAGACATTTTTACTTATGTGGATGATGGAAAGCGAGGCGCCTCGGTTATATTGGTCACTACGGGACCGATGGATGATATGGTCGACATACTGACCATTACGCCCCATAGGGCGGGGAAATGCATTATTAGGAATTACCAATCCTCAAACCTAAGAGAGGACCGGCCCTGAAGATCCAAGGTGCAGTTGCGACCGATCCTGAGACATGGTAGGCTAGATTGTCTCGAATTCGGTAGGGATGATCCCTTACCTTGGTTCATTGATGGAATCCAATTTCTAATACATGACATTTCGGTTTTAATTGTAGAGCCTAGTATGGCGACATAGTGGGATGGGGCACTATGTCGTCTATGATTGATACATTTATATTCGAAGCTATTTTTGACGCTATACTTATAATAGCTGTTTTTGACGCTATACTTATAATAGCATCAAAATGATTTGTTTTAAACGTACCAAGCATGTTTGGCTATTATAAGGTAAAACTCTATCCTCCGGCATGCGTTGCATTTTGTGATGGGACCTGAGTCTTATAATAGCTTCATTTTTCAAAAAGCATTGTGTTGTTTATAACTATTTATGCACTGGTATTCTTGGGAGGAAACCCGTTCCGTGTTATATGGCGTGGTCCCTTGATTTACTTTATTTTAAAGTAGAGTAAATAACTGTTTTAGTTCTCACAACAATCACATGACTGACCTGGAGTTTATTGTTTTAACCTAAACTCTAGGTGCTCCTATTTTCCACACAGGCAGCTAGTAGTTTTGGTTTTGCACATTTATTTTTACATGATTCTGGTTTACAGCTGGAGCTATATTTGAAACGCTCTTTATCCGTGTATTTTTTAAGCTGTATTATGTATTATTTTTCCACTGCTATATATTGTAATTTGAATCTCTGATATTTATCAAATGTATATTATTTATTCATACTCTGTTATATTCTTATACTCTGATGTAATTGTTGTATTAAGCAATAAAATGTTCTTCTGTTTGTGCTCTGATTTGTCGTGTTCTCAACTCAATCCGGGCTTTCCTTTACGGGGAAGTTTGGGTCGTTTAAAAGTTCTGTAAAAATTAATTTCTTATCTCATCTTTATAGCATTCTTATAGGATAGTCGTTGTTAAATGCTTCTTTTAGGTAGGTCAACATAGTACGTTTTCTTAAAAATATAAAAAAAATTGTTTAGGAAAGGCACACTCTCTTATTTTTTTTGAATTTGAACTATAATGGGTATGTCAAACAATATTAAAATCATTATATACTTTTCTGGAGTCAATAGTTTATTTTTCATAATGTAATTTTATATGTATCAGTGGGCAGTTTGCTGTTCTTTATTGATCCATATGATTACATGTATCAACATGGAATTCTCTTACACTTTCACATATTCTATGCCTAATTTTTCTAATCATTTGTACTTACAAAGTTACTTAAATTTTACCCAAAAGAAAAGCTAACACATTTTCAATTCTTTTTTTGAGAAATAAATAAAAAGTTTTCACTTTCAAACTTATATCTGTAGATATCATTTTCTTTTTTATGTAATACAACTTTATGTTAATACAATTACAAGTGTATACATGTATATTAAATACTTAGAGCTGTAAGTTGCAATCGAATGGAAACGTATTTTTTTGTGAATCTTCAACCTGTTCATATTCTTCAATCTCTTAATTTTCATGCTAATCTCTACAATCATTTTGTAAACTTATGAACGAAAATGGTCAACATCGGTCGACTTGGACTAAGATGCTGATTTACAAAAGCGGATTTTTTTTTCATCACCGATTTTATTCAATCAACGGTATGAAATCAGAAAGTTGAAATGGTTGCTTTGAATTGGTGTAAAATCTCATACAAATTTGAACAGATTGTTTCTCTATATATGCGTCAACTTATCAAATGGTACTTATTTGAAATTTATTTATTCATTTTTCAGTTTATAAAAGAAATTCGTTATTTTTCTATGCTTTTGTAGATGTAAATATGATAAATATTGGAATCTTTTGACCTAACATATGCTATACAAATAGGAGTGTACTATTAGAGATTGGCATGAATTGTTATATTACTATTATGAAACTCATGTATGGAGCTCATTACTAAAAGAAAAGGCTTAGAATGATCAATGGATAATCTCATTACAGAGAAATAAAATGATGACTGTAAACCATTTTGACAATCTGAAGTTCACTTCTTTTTTGTTTACATTGTAAACCAATTAAGCAAGTTCTATTGAAAAAAAAATGTCACAATATTGTACTTTCGCATGAACTTATTCTTATACATTTGTAGTTGAAAGAAGCATTGGATTACTACGGTTAGATTACATTGTCAAAATCTATAATTTTAACGAGTTAGATGAAATTAAATAATAGGTTTGTATTTTTATCTCATTGTAAGAATTTTTTTTTCGAATCATCTTACTGTATTTGATGTTATTTAAATGAATGTCAGCATGACTAAATCCATCCTTTTTTTCAAAGTTACCACTTATGTCATCAAAGGAGAATTTGTTTCTCTTATCTGGTAGATAGAAGCTATACTATAAGTAAATAAGGTAAATTTCTTTTTGCATCAAAATGTAGTTTAATATTTCTGTGACTTAATTTGCATTCAGGTTCATAATTTACAAACATCATGTGTGCATATATTACGCATGCATATTCACATGGATGTGTAAGATGCAATCCACTGATTTTATTTGGTTGCTGAGGATGCTATATTTGATGGTGCAAATTTTCAACTGGAACCACTGAAATAAGCACAGACAAGGGGTCTCGCTTTTTTTGTTGCAATAACATTTACTATTTGCATTCTGTTTTTTTCTTCATTTGACGGAGATCACTAGAGCATCTATGTAAATAGAAAATTGTGACTTTACATTGTTATGCATTTATATCTGGCTCGACCAACTCAGATCCAACATAATGGATCTCTATTCTAGCAGGCTGGGTTTTTTATGGTTCAGAATATATACTTTACAACATAGACCAGACTCAAGCTTCAATTTGGGCTACGGAAAGTAATAGCACTGAAAATTGCATATGTTTTAATGTTTTCTGGACGGTTAGGAAATGTATTACAATATTATTATGGTGTGTTCACAATTTATTTTTCTGGGTTTGCAGAATACACACGGTGCTACTATGTTAAGCACCTTTTCTTACGCCGTAGTGGTGCATCTTTTTAGTGCTCAGGGGGCAGGACAGTAAAAACATAAAAATATATCATGACGTAACTTTATATTAGTTTAACGCCTATTTGAATCTCCTTATATAACAGCTATGACATTAGCCATGAGGGAGCAAGAGCTGATTATGGCGAGCAGTAATATTATTGGGGCCACGGTGTGGACTAGGCCAGCGCATGTGGGTGTGAGACTGGACCCGTTGCAGCTTGATGGATTGGCTCAATGTGCATGATTATAATGAGTTGTAGCCGCACCAGTAGAACGTTCAGATGCAGTAAAATATATGTGGATGCAACAATGTAAGAGAAGCAGAAGCCGCAACAAAGGGTAATAAAAGCTCAAAGGGTCATGCAAGCCATCCAAAGAACCTGTAATCAAGAAAAACAAAAGTAGCGTCTATGTGTTCAAAATGGGCAGGATTGTGTTAGGGAGACTGGAATATATTGGATCTCACTATATGGCGTTTTGATTATGACAACTATACATGTACATATATATTATTATCGAGTAACTTTGTTTTGCAGGAAGATACTCAACAACAGATTCAAGAGCTATAATTGAAGATTAAATATGTTTAGAGTCTGTTAGTATTAGTATTAATTGTTAAAATCTTCCTTGATGAAACACACACATGCACAATTTAATATATATATATATATATATGATTTTATATAAGACATGCACAAGGCACAGGTCTGTTACAGAAAACATATGTCTGAATTATTTAGTTCGGATGTTTGTCTACTGAAGCAAAGAATAAATTTCCCATAATATTCAAACGTCTAGGTCAAAAATTTCAGACATCTGAATAACCTCCAAAATGGCTTATTTCCTTGCTGTTTGAATTTTATTCAAAAACAGACATCTGAATTTTTAATTCAGACATCTGAATTTAAAAATTCAGACATCTGAATATGCTTCGAAATTGCATATTTTCTTGTTGTTTTATTCTTAAATCAAAGCAGACATCTGAAATTTTCATTCAGACATCTGAATACGAAGAGTTGCAACTTTAAATGAAGAGTGACAACTTTCTAATACATATCTTTTTATCGAATCTCTTCGTGATAAGTTATATCCTTTTGTATATTATAAATAGAGACTTGATTAAGTGATCAAACCACCAAATTTTACTACAATTCTTTCTATCTTTTCTAAAAGATCTCTAAGCACTTCATCTTCATACTCTAAAGATTTTAATCTTTTAAACCTTCTATATTCCTTCACGAATTACACTACCATCATCAAGGAAAGATTATAGGAAGAGTGTACTTCAACTTGACATATCTGTGTTAACAAGAACACAAACAAGTCATCAATTATTTTGTATTGTGGAAGTCCTCTTCAGCAGTTGAGGCAAGAAATCCCGTTTGGCTGTTCGAGTAGTTGTAAACCTATTCCTCCAGGTGAAGTGAAGGTTTTAGTGTTAGTGAAATTCCAGAAGTGAGTTTGGAACTGGACGTAGGACAGTGGTCTAAACCAGTATAAAATCGACTGTGTGATTTTACTCACAGCTACTAATTTACCATTCTATATTTATTCTCCACACTACATGATCCTACCGCTATTTAGCCTCTTTTCAATTGTTATCGGAGCAAGGGATTCTAGAGATCATAACAACATCCTAGAATATACGGCAATAAAGAAATCTAGTCAAGGAATTAGAAAGAAGAAGAGCAACAAAGCAGAATCAAAAGAATAATGTCTCATGGCTAAAGCCAAATCACAATCGGTATGTGTAGATTCATTATATAAAGATCTTTTGTTAGACCATGAAAAAATATTAAAAGATTTTAAAAGTTTGGGTAAACTTAATGCAATTATTTTAGCCAAATCTAAAGATTGTGAGCAAGAAAATTCCAAATTAAAAGAGGAAAATAAGTTTTTAGTAAAACAAGCCAATTGTTTTGAAAATACTTTAGAAGAGCTTGTTTTTCAAAAAGATTTCCTTCAAAAAGAAAATGAGAGACTAGAAGATAAAAACAAGGTTCGTTTAAGGGAAATTGATATTTTACAAAATAAAAATGCATTTATAGAAGATTCTTTAAATAATTCTTGTTCTTTAATTTTGTCTCTTGAAAAAGAGAATGAAGCTTTAATTGGAAAGAATTTAGAGTTATCTAAAGAATGTGATGTTTTAAAAGTTAATAATAATATTTTGCAAAAAGAAATTTGTGACTCAAAAGAAAATTTTGAAAATTTACAATCATCTTTTAATTCAGAATCTCAAATTTATCATCTTGAAAATAAGAATAGTACTTTGAAAAGGAAGAATTCTGAATTAAACAAGGAAAATGATAATTTAAAAAGTAGCAAAATTTCTTTTGAAAGTGTTAATCGTGACTTTGGAATCAAATTTGAAAAATGTACAAATAAGTTCGCAAAAATCAATAAAGGTAAAAATGATTTAAATGTGATTTTATCTAGTTCTAGACCTTTACACGACAAAAGTGGTTTATGATATAATAAAACCAGCCAGAGGAATAGTAATAGGTATGCTTTTATGAAAAATATCACTGTTAGTATTAAAGCACGAATAAATCCAAGATTCAATTTTTATCGAAATTCGAATACTCCTATGACTAGAGATATTTATAATAAATCTAGAAGTACCAAAGAAAATATCAATATAAATTATTTAAGTATTTGGGTTCTTGTAAATTGGAAAAACAGAGAAAGATATATAGATGATTATTTTGATTCAGTAGTTAATAATGAAAATTTTATTTTTAAAGGTTCCATTACACCCTCTTGGGTATGGTTACCTTCCATTTAACCCTTGGACCCTGACAAAGAAAGAGGGTACCAAAGTATTTATCATATTTTTTGCAGGTACACCACAAAATAAGGTTATTCCAATATCTTTGAAATTTTTGGAAACAGAGCTCAAAATGAAAGAATAAATCGGAAAAATTGGTAATCTTATATATTTATTGATATGCAATTATTATTTACACACCATATTTCATATTAATGGTCAATTGATATACTATATGATTTCTACATATTTTTATACAGTTTCTTATGGGAATACTTCATATACCACAAGCTCATAAGTAAATAAAGCTTACAATTTCTCTTTTGACTTATATATGAATACATCTCTAAATGATTGTGTAAATATGCTTTTGTATGATCAAATTGTAGCTAGTGACATGAAATATATATTGCACTAGAATATAAACTTACAAGTTATATATAAACATGGATATCATATGCATAACTCAGAAAAATTATATATTCAGCCGACTAAGTCCCAGATTCAGTTGTCTGAATATTCATGGGATCAAAATTTTATCCCATAATTCAGTCGTTTGAATGAACTTAAAATGTCTATCGTCTGTCTATTTGTTTGTGCTTATTACGTATGTGTATCTTTTGTGTGTTTGTGCGTATTCATGAATTATTTACATAAGTATCTCCTTTTTGTCAATGACAAAGGGGAAGAAATATATGATAATATATGCATATTGATAGGGGGAGTCACATTTATAGTTTTCATTATCAAAAAGGGGGAGAATGTTGGATCTCGCTATATGGCGTTTTGAATATGACAACTATACATGTACATATATATTATTATCGACTAACTTTGTTTTGCAGGAAGATACTCAACAACAGATTCAACAACTATAATTGAAGATTAAATATGTTTAGAGTCTGTTAGTATTAGTAGTAATTGTTAAAATCTTCCTTGATGAAACACACACATGCACGTTTTAATATATATATATATATATATATATATGATTTTATATATGACATGCCCAGGCATAGGTCTGTTACAGAAAACAGACGTCTGAATTATTTAGTTCAAACGTCTATCTACTAAAGCAAATAATAAATTTCCCATAATATTCAGACGTTTGATTCAAAAATTTCAGACATCTGAATAATCTCCAAAATGGCCTATTTCCTTGCTGTTTGAATTTTATTCAAAAACAGACATCTGAATTTTTTAATTCAGACATCTGAATCTGCTTCGAAATTGCCTATTTTCTTGTTGTTTTGTTCTTAAATCAAAGCAGACATCTAAAATTTTCATTCAGACATCTGAATACGAAGAGATGCAACTTTAAATGAAAAGTCACAACTTTCTAATCCATATCTTTTTATCGAATTTCTTTGTGATAAGTTATATCCTTTTGTATATTATAAATAGAGACTTAATTAAGTGATCAGACCACCGAATTTTACTACAATTCTTTCTATCTTTTCTAAAGGATCTCTAAGCACTTCATCTTGATACTCTAAAGATTTTAACCTTTTAAACCTTCTATGTTCCTTCATGAATTACACTACTATCATCAAGGAAAGGTTATAGGAAGGGTGTAATTCAACTTGACATATCCGTGTTAACAAGAACACAAACAAGTCATCAATTATTTTGTATTGTGGAAGTCCTCTTCAGCAGTTGAGGCAAGAAATCTCGTTCGGCTGTTCGGGTAGTTGTAAACCTATTCCTCCGGGTAAAGTGAGGGTTTTAGTGTTAGTGAAATTCCAGAAGTGGGTCTGGGACTGGACGTAGGACAGTGGTCCGAACCAGTATAAAATCGACCGTGTGATTTTACTTACAGCTACTACTTTACCATTCTATATTTATTCTCCATACTACACGATCCTACCGCTGTTTTGCCTCTTTTCAGTATAAAATCAACTGTGTAAACCAGTCTATTGTCTACTTCAAATGCAAGTTTTTCGACCTTTAACATATTACAATATAATGTAAAAAACCTGTAGCGTTGTTTGTTCCTTTAAAGGAAAAGTTTTTGATGAATGTTAATAAGTTAGTCTCCATGAAGAAATTATAACAAGATGCTAACTGTTTTTTTGTAGATTATGCATGAATACAGATCAGTTTAACATATATTATGGAGTAATATTTTATTTGTTGTCTTTTTTAAGGAAGTACATCACTGTACTTATCTTTCTATTACATTGCTTGGATATTTGAAAATTAGGTCTGATTTTGTCTTAATGTTTATGTTAAGAATGTCTCTCAAAATATGACGCGTATATTGTAGAATAATGGATATTGTACAACATAATTTTCAAAATTGATGCAATTAACATTCATCTTTAGCATCTGCCTTAACTTTATGTATACAAATTTTGTCTAATGATATTCATATTAGGTGATAAAAAACAAAGCTGATTTTCTACCTTTCCTTATCAATCTATTTATCATAGTTTCTTCGGCTAATTCTAACTTATTTATATGCATGTTAATGATGCAAGTAAATAATTCTCCTTTATGTTGTTGCATTTAAATCTTATTATGCTGGAAAATTTTAAGGTCCATTTATTCTTATTTTTCATTCTTAAGATTTTGGTTTTATATAGATATTTCAAAATGTGTGGGAAAGAAGGAGAGGGTGAACAAATCACTGAAATGACAAAGGTTCAACTATCTGAGAACGATAACAGATATTTAAAACGGAATATTGCACATGGATTAAATTGCCATGTCTAATACATGAAACCATATGTCCTGTTAATTTTTTCTGTTTTCAAAATGTATTTATAGAATCTTTTATGTATAAATGTTTCTACCACTAATAGTGATATATATTCATGTTTCTTGCCTTTTATCATCTTGTATTCTTTCTTTTTAAGTAGAATTATGGTGCAATTTCTATAATACGATTTTAGCTAGATCTTTTTACTAATAAATGATTTTTTACCATATTTCTTTCATGGTAATGACTTGCGCAATCAAAGAAATTTTTTTAGATCCCTATAGGAAGCCCTCTATTATTTGAAAATGGCGTGTACACTTATTTTCTCTAGCAATGTTTTTTGCACTATTCATGAATAATTTTAACGCTATTGAAAATTTGATTTTTTTTCTTCTTTTTAATAGAAAAACGAGTACAAAATTCTTAGCCATTTGAAACTGAAAAGTTTTACCGAGTTTTATGTAACTTTTTATTAAAGAAAAGCAAGGCGTGCAAAGTAATTGATTTGGTTGAGACCGATAGATATATATCCTAGACTTTCTTTTAATCTTACTTTGTAATTTAACGTTTTAAAATTTTCATGTATTCCACAATAAATACTTTTCATTTTGTTCTAACTTTACCTAAAGCAATTTGTATTTACTTTAATTTTTCTCGTAAAGTGCCAAAAATCTACATTTTCCATAAAATACGAATTTGTTCATTGTTATGTTTCTATGTATAAGATGAAAATATTGCCATACTTTAATCTACTACTTATAATTTTCTCTTTTTCACATTGTTATAAAATTTAAAAATGTATAAAGTTTTTAAATCCTATAGAAGTGCCCATAATTTATGTCAATAAAGTCTTATTTTTCTATAAAATGGTGTCCAATAGTGGCCTTCCCAGCTTCATATAATAAGCATTTCTATTTTAGTGGTTTACATATAGTTTATAAAGGACATATGTTGTGTACTTTTATTTTATAAATGCATGTGTTCACTTTCTTAAAAACTATTTCTTATATACTTATATTTTTTGATATAAAGAAGAAGACACCTATTTGTATACCAAGTTTTGCATATATTTTTAGCATCTTTGCATATTTTATGTAACATAATTTTGATTTTAGGTAATGAAGGATTTATGCGTTTTCGTCCTTTAAGCTGCATAAATATGATAGAAACTGCCATGATTTATGAAGATTTTGATTGTGCTATTTATGTATTTTTCCGTGTTTTAAAATGTGAACTTTGGTGGATTTTGAATTAAAAATGGAGATGGCAACTTCAAAAGTACAGGTTTAAAAAAACAAATCCCTTATTATGAAATATAATCATCGTCTTTTTTTTCATCAGTTTTGAAAATAGGGACTTAATCTTTAAAGCGTCATTCAAAAAATAATTTGCATCGTTTTCTATTTATCTTTTCCAGTACAAGATATGTTTAGGCAAATTCTATTCATGCACTGAAAATCACCGAAAATCACTTAGGGTACACCATTATTTTCGTACAAAAAACTATTACTAAAATACCTTTTTTCTAATTTTTATTTTTATTTTTTTGTATAATCCATCAAATTAACCTATAAATTAATGAAATTTGGTCCAAACTGTATATTTTAATGTAAAAATTAGCACATTGTTTCAACATCAAACCTAAAATTTTAATTATGACAACATTCAAAACTAATTGGTATAATTTTGAACTGTTTTAACATTTTCTAAAATCATAATTATTTTATTGAAATTGTTAAACGTTTGAAAATTTTCTCAAATTTTCTCAATTGTCCGCAGTAGTCGCCCAACGGTTAAGACTTTGCATCGTGGCAATAGCAACATAGGTTTGAAACTCGGAATGATATGCTAAGAGTTTACTATGTGCATACGCTAAGATCTGTCACTTATATAGTGCTCGTAGACCGGACTAGCTGCAATAGGGAGAGTTTTACGATTCCGGTCGGTTTCCCTTCTGAACAAATTCAAAAAAAAAAATTGAGCAAATAAGTTTTAATCTGAAAGAGAGATGGAAAAGAAGATGAAAATAAGGGTGTTTAGTAATTAACACGTTGTATGGAAAGAAATATTTAGGGTATAGTAGTTTATCATGTTTTTGGGCACATGTTTAGCAATTGTTGGTGTATAAATAGTATTATCCTTTATATATTATTGATTTATTATGATCAAGTGACATTTTAAATACTTAGTGACCACTACACATCACAAAAAATAAGTATTACATATAGATATTTCTACTAAAAGTACTTCAGTACGCAACCTCTACACACTACACGCGCAGCACACACACACACAAACACACACGCACGCATGCATACACATACTGTAACGTCCCAGAAATTTCAACAATTGATATGGAATCAAGTATAGATTTAATATATGAATAATAATTTTATATTGATAATTGGATAGGAATTTAAAATCAATTATAGGGATTTGCGTATGAATTGAATTCAATATGGCTGGTTGAAATTAGATATTTATTGTCGAATATTTGAATTAAATATGGTTGGAGATTTGAATTGGAATTGGAAATTCGATTGGGAAAAATATAGATGGTCGAATTTAAAATATAAACATAGCTGACGTTAAATAAATTGTAAAATTTTATTCGTTTAAATATATGGAAATGGGTTGGATATGTGTACATTTGTAGAAATTGAATTTAACGTTTGGAATCGTATGAAGTTATTAGTGGATGAACAGAATAAAAATTGATGAACCAATAAGTTATTCAAAAATAAAATAACGTCGTATGCAAATGGAGTTCTCGTGGACGGTACAAATATCGAGCGTTCAACAGTAGCTCATAGTAAAACTTAACATTTAAAATTTTATGTCGTTATTACCTACCTGGATATAACCTACAACAGATGAACATTGCGCGGGCCTCCCCACTGAAACGCGCCATCCTCCTATAACCTACGAGCGCCATCCTCATATGACCTACGATGGGACGTTGTTGTTATCCCCTTTCATTTTCTTTTATAAATCCATGCCTCACTAAATTATTCTATAGAAAAAAAATCAATTCTCTTTTCCCCGAAATCAAACCAATTCGATAATGGCTAAAGCCCTAAACACTGCCCCAAATCGGCTCCTGCACCTTCTCTTCCTCCTTCTGTTGATCAGAAAACCCAAAGCCACTGGCTTTGGAGTCGCCGACGCCCTTCCTTCTTCTCCCTTTTGTCCTTTTTTGCTTTCGATTTCAGAAAGAGGGAAATCCAACTTCTCAAATCTTCAGCATTGGTAGCTTTTGTCACTCATCGAAGTCATCACAAGCACCTTAGCAGTTGTAATCGACCAGAAGCTACCCAACCAAGGCCGCTGTTTACGGTCTAAGCCATCGTTGTTTCAAGGTGAGCATGTCACTCGCGATTCAACCTTGTTTCAAATGACTTGACTTCAGTATAACCAAAATATGATAGTCGATATTGTGTTGTTGTTAATGCCCTGGGTTTGACTGCCTTATGTGGCTGCTCTGAAATAGATATGTGCGTGTTTTAACCGAAACCTGCCACTCTTTGTTTGCACCCTGAAATATACCTAAATCGTTCATTTCCATTATTTGGATGATTTGCTGATCGATGTGTACTATGAGTTATCAAACACAACCAAACCTACCTGCGTATACATTGCAAAATAATTGCGAGCTATCGATCACTTAATATGATTCCGACTTGTGCCATACTGGCTGATCACTGATGATTCAAACATATTGTTAAGTGAGAAACCTTATGTGCTGACTGTATATACACACACACGTTTTGGGAGCATGGGTGTTTACATGGTTTTACCTAATTTTGGAAAAGAAAAATATGTACTGTTAATAACAACTGGAAATTGTACACACTGCTGACTGTTCATACAATTTCAAATAACAAACCAGCCATGATGTGGTTCTCAGTATACATGTATTTACTATGCACTTGAGACTTTTTGCTTCATAATCTATTAAAGTGGGAATGCAATAATATTTGTGTTAGCAAATGGCATTTGTGTCTTGTTTCAATTGAATATCGTCGCACATCTGTGTGTATTTTAAATCATGAATTTGCTAATACTTTAAAACTGAAACCTTCTGTGCTTGTATCATCTACATGTATGCCCTGGTGCCTCATTCACAAAAAGCCGACCGGCCAAGTTTTAAATATATATTGTTAGAATGGTACACTATATATATAGTGTTGTTACCATCCATTTGATTTGCTAGAAACTGATACTTCATTCGGTCTGGTAAAAATATTCTACATTTGTTTTGCATAATTTTATAAAAAAAACTGATGCTACATTTCCCCTGGGCACAATAACATATTGGGCAGCTGGTTAGTTCATCATATCCTGTAACCAAATAAACTTGTTGTCACCTTATAAAACTGGAACTGCTTGTTATATACTAGGTTTAGGCTTAATGATCTTGGACATATTTGAACTTTAGAAACTTGCATTCCATTTCAATATGAAAATACTCAGTGTGACCATGTTGTTATATTAGACATCGCATGTTGCACCCTTTCTGAAAGTATTTTGCCTCATTTTATCATAGCTAACCTGGGAGTGTTTTGACTCATATGTAGTATAGTTCACCTGAAAGTATTGATTTCCTTTGTGGATTGCCATTGTTGAGCTGTATTGTCGTTACTGATGCATGATGAACCCTCTTAGATGAAATATTCCCATCCTTGTTTTGTTGCATTCGGCAGTATAGAAAAACTGATGCATGTTGAACCCTCTTAAATGAAATAAGTCCATTTTTTTATGTTCAGTGGGTACACAAAGTCTGGCACTTCGAACCCATATTTTTGCCTCCCCTGTTCATGCATGGATTTTCCATTTGCACTTGTGCCACTTAATCGAATACACATAGATAGGTGGTGTACGTATATGAAATACATGTACTAACACTTTATAAGTAGGGGACCATTGTTTACTAAATGAAACTAGTGGACCCTTGTGTACTGAATAAATTGTTGAACTATTATGATCAGTGCAATGAAATAGAACTTGGGAAAGAATGACCGTATATTGTGGAATAAACAACATCCATTTCTATTCATTTGCATGTGTATAATTTTTTTTAAATATGTGTGCCTAGTTAAGTTAACACCTCAGGTTTCCCTGAAATCGAAAGGGTTCCGACTGTCATTAGTTATATGTCATTTGGTATGTATTAAATGCTACCTGGTCCCTGAAATCGAATTATATTAGCTTGGCCTGTAGTCTTAAGTTGAAAATGCCACTTACATGTTAGATGGGTTGACTAGATTTTAAACTGTTTGGCTTGAATCATTTCTATAACATAATCTTGGCTGTAAGTAATATCCATGCCAAATTTAAACGGTATAAAGATTATCAAACATTCTGCATAAACAATACAGCATAGTTCTTAGATGATCTGATGCCTGATGGTATATCAGATTCCAAGGTTAACCCAACAGAGTTAAGGAGGGAATGATAAAGTTTTAGAAGAAAATGAGTAATAAATAAGCTTTTGTCTACAATATTAAAGCAGATGCTTGTCCCCTTATGGTATTTTCTCTTGACAGCTCATTTTCAATAGAACAAACTACATGTTAATTACTACATGTTAATTGACAAAGTAAGAGAATGTTTAACTCTTAGGATAGGGGACTATTAACTGTGATTGGCATGTTGGAATAGACTATGACCTTTACTGATTTAATTATTAAATGGATAGTCTACTCCCAAGATCATGGTAAACTTTCATACTATTTCCATTAAGTGGTTAACGTTATACCCTATTTGCCATGTTTATCTATGAAATTTGGAAGACCCGTATCTTGACTTACATACCCTTCCATGTTCTAAAAACATGTTGTTTTTAAACAAGGCACTTAACACGTTTTTGTTGCACTTGCAAATAGAATATACATATGGAAATTGTTTCACTTGAACTGACATTGTAAATGATTAATGTGGGCACATTTATGGGACAGCCACGTTGATAATGCATCCAATCCTTGGATTTTTCTACCTGCCGTGTAGGGTTCTAAATATACTGGGTATTCAAAGCCTAGGAAACTTGTATTGTTTTCTTTGTACAACATGTTTGGGTTATATATGTATGTTCGTACCTTCACATGAAACTTAATTTTTTTGATTAGTTTTACTTGGCGAATGGAACACGTTTGCGAACTCTAATGACCTCTTGTATCTAGATTAACAATCGTATATTTTCATTTATATTGAAGATAATTTATTTGAACTATGATTTAATCCTGACTCGAGTGTTTTATTTTTTTTGCATGGAACGCTTGGGTCAGACCCGAGCAGTACAAATTTAAATATTACAACTTAGGACTCAAAGATTGGCAAAGTTGGGGATTTCGAAGACGGTGCGCTCTGAAGTTTTAACCAGTAAATATTTTTCAGTATTCAAATTGTTTTTTCAGTTCTGTTGTATAGAATTAATATTGTATTCAAAAATTCTGATTGCATATATAAAAATTTATTTTGCTGTTCAATATTTTGTTATTTATTTATGCTGTGTTGGTTATGTATTTTAAACTCTATAAGCTAAATAATGATCTGTCAATTTGAATGTTTTAAGTTGGTTTAATCACCAATTTGAAGCGGTTAAAAAGGCTGGACGTTACAAGTGGTATCAGAGCTTTGGTTTATACAAAGCATAGCTTATTGGGTTTAAAAACGGATCTTGATAAATAAAAGGGTTTTGAAATATAAAATTATGAAGGTGCAATAATTTTTAAATTGATTTTGAAAGAAAAATATTATTTTGGAAATATTATTTTAAAATTAATACAGTGGAAACAAAAAAATTATTTTGGAGAGTTAAAATTCTGTTCGGAATCCCCAGTCTTCAGAAGTCTTTGAATCCAGGTTTGCAGGAATTATTCTTCAATAAGATCCCCCTCAGATTTGAATCTAGAATCCATCATAGAATGGTATCTAAAGAAGATAAGTACAAGAGAATTGATGAATCGATCTCTCTAATCGTGTATTTTAGCAAATTAAAGATAACTGAAATTAATTAAGAATTTAGATGGGAATTTGAATGAAAGTGGAAATTTGAAATCGTTTCAAAGACGGAATGATGAATTTTATTTTGATATTCAGAATATAAATTAACGGATATAAAATGGGAAAGGGTATAATTGGAATTCAATTGGGTCAAATTGTATTACTAATTTATTTGAATTATTCAGAAATTGGTAAGACAAATTATAATTGGGTTCCAACTAATAATGTATAATCGAATACAAGAATTCGATAGTGGAGTATAAATTTGTTAATTGATTAACAAGAAGTGAATAGTAAACAAGAACTGTAAATGAAGCGATATATGAATGAAGATTTTGATGAGATTTAAACTTTTATTTAAATGGAATCAAAATTAATTTGATGTGACGAACCCATATTTCTGTATAAGAAATAATGTTTACTTTTAACGTATGAAATCGAGAATGTTGCAGCTGGAATTGGGAATAAAGGAAATGGAGTGGACATGATGGTGAGATTGTTCTGAAGTTCAGAATATAAATCAAATGAGATTTTTTTTTCCGAAGTTCGGAATATATTGTTAAAAAGAGATTATTCAGAAGGAAGTTTTTCATGGGAGTCGATTATGCGACTTGCAGGAAATTATTATTTATCTTCTGTTTTAACCAAAATTTAATATATCATTAATTAATTGTTTATGTACTCAGATTAAGGAATAAAATATATTTTTAAAGTCAAAAATCTTGAAGACGTGAATTATTATAATCAGCATTTTTTGTAAATGAAGTGAATCCTTTATTTGAATTCGGATATTATGAGAATTGATGTTTTATTTGAAGTGGTGAATTTTATTTGTTTCAAAGTTAATAATGTTGTTCAGTTAAGGTCTGAGAGGTAAATATACCCCAACTTGATTGACTTCATTGTTGACTAAGAAATGGTTAAAGGAGTGGGTTGAGTGAAGTAAGTTAATGAGCGACAACTGTTAAGTAGGAATAGTGATGTTTTATCTAACATCTGTTTTGATCCAAATAACGAGTTTAAAAATGTTTTCCATTAGAATAACGTATATTTTCTTGGATAATAAAGATTTGTGAATATATGGAAATGTTTTCCAATAAGAATTGTAGGAAATAAATATAAAATGTTTTAAAAGATTGTGAGAAGTTAAGAGGTTTTGATAAATCAGAATGGCAAAGAACTGAAGAACAAAGAGCTGCACATCGAAAACGAAGGGCTGCAGAATATAAGAGAAAAGGATTTGTAATTTGAATTTGAGAATTTCGTAAGCAATGATTTGATAAAAAGTAAAGAATGGAGTTAAGGGAATTAGAAACTGACTGGAGATTGGTTAAGTTGAATAACTTCCTGAGTGTTGGTCTGATGTTGGTTTCGGCCTTCGGGATTGATACTCAGGGAGTTATTCGCTTGCTAATTGACGGTAAAAGGATGTGAATGTGGGAGAGTGATAATGCGAGAATGGGAAATGTGTTATAAGAACGAAAATTAAGGAAAAGATAATGGTATGAGAAGATTTGTTGAAGATCGTAAAATTTAGGAAATTACGATAAATGAGGATGAAGAATACCATGAAGAAATGATTGTAGACCCCAACTAATTAATTAATAATAAAAATTTGGAATCTCTATTTTTATAAGTGCAAATGATTCTATAGAAGGGTTTTTGGAAATTTAAAGCAATAATGTAGTGGGAATCGCATTAATGATATCAGCTCATAAAATGGTAAAGAAACGATGGTTTGAAAATGGAAACCGTATAGGTCTATTCTCGTCTTCCATGTGAATGGAGTAAAAATAATAATAATGATTTTTGTAACAACCCGTAAAATGCGAGCCAGTTTGAAATTTTTATTTTGGCAATTTTATCGAATTTTGATTATTTAAAATGAATTATTTTAAATAATATCAACGAGAAATTTATTTTGAATAGAATTCGATCGTATATATTATATACGTCGTCGTTAGAATATAAATATTTATATATAATTATAAATGGAATTGAAAATGGCGCGGTAGTTCGATAATTCGATTTCAAACTTCAATTGAATGTACCGGGTGCAAAACAATCCGGATTTTAGTGAAACCAGAAACAATAGGATCTAATTGATGATATCTTTCCAACGAATCCGAAAAATCGAGATTTCATAGCGGGAATCAAAAGATATGTCCAGTTGAAAATTCTGAATAGTCGCTATGGAATTCAGGCCCTTAAAAATGGACATTTTGCAAATAACCTCGGATTTCGACGAAACCACTTTTGTTGGGTCCGTGATGTCAAGTAATTGCTAGATTTCAAATTTCATAATTTTTCGAATCAATATGTGAGCGTGGCAAAGGAAAACGCGTTTGACCAGTTTCAGTTGATTTTAATCGACTGGAAAATGGTCATTTTTCCAAAGGTCTCAGAATTCGACGAGACTAGTTTTGTTAGGACCGTATCGTCAATACGAAGCTAGAAAATATTTTTCGGGAAGTTTCAGAGACTGTATGTGGCCCCGGTAAATTGAAATGTGCGTTTAAATTGAATATATATAGATTTGAATTTTAATTTAACTGAAAACTGATCGAAACGGCCGAACCGGCTTACGAAACATATCCCATTGTGTTCGGAATGGGGGTAAAACGCTAGGGACGACAGTCGGCGGGTTCGATTTCGAGTTCATATGAAAAGTCAACATTCATGGAGAAAATAAATAAATTAAATTATAAAATAACCCCCCCCCCTTATCCTCTCAGTCCACATCAGAAAGAAGGAAAAAAAAATATCCCATCGATCTCGTCCAGACCACTCCCCATCGACGTTGACGCCGACGCCGCCCTCCCTGGCACCACCGCCTCCACTTCCCCCCGTTCATCTCCTCCCCCTCGCGACCCAACCCGCTCCCTCACCGACGAACAAAAACCCGATCCCGTTGAACCCTACCTCGGATCGATTCACCACCCCCAAATCAGGCTGCGGTTCACCGCTTCCCACCCCGGATCCGCCAGTGCCACGAGGCCCCACATCGCGCAACTACCCTGAGTGCACCCGCCGCCTGGAGCTCCGACGGCAAGCTCCCTCCGTCCGATCAGACGCGGCTGAACTGCCTCCGTTGACCACTGCGAAGAGCCCCCCCCCCCCTCTGAAATAAAGCAGTAAGTTTTAACTTTTAATTTAGCTTGTAAAACTGGCTTTTATGCTAGGTTAAAACTGATTTTTGAAGTGTATAAAAATTGAGTTTTGATGAGCTAAAAAACTGATTTTTTTGACGAGCATAAGAACTGATTTTTGTTCAACATAAAAACCCGGTTTTTATTTATACAAAAGAGTAATGATTTTTATAGTATGACTGGTAATAAAAATATGACCTTTGTTGGGAGGAAAGCGTTTTAAAAATATAATCTTTACAGTATAAGAAGTTAAATAAAAATGTGAACTTTATTTTTATAATGAAGGGATGAAAATAAAAATTCGATCTTTATATAGTAGCGATAATAAAAATCCGATTTTTATACATATAGCGAATTAAAAATAGGATTTTTATATACTAGAGGATATAAAAATGTGATTTTTATAAACTTCATATTTGAAAAGGCGAAAACTTCATATTTGAAAAGGCGAAAACTTCATATTTGAAGAGGCGAAAACTATATTTTTATAAAGGTGAAAACTATATTTTTATAAAGGTGAAAACTATATTTTTATAAAGGCGAAAACTATATTTTTATAAAGGCGAAAACTATATTTTTATAAAGGAGAAAACTATATTTTTATAAAGGCGAAAACTATATTTTTATAAAGGAGAAAACTATATTTTTATAAAGGCGAAAACTTTATTTTTGAAAGGGCGAAATCTTTTTATGAAAAATAACGAAGTAAAAATATGATTTTTATATATTGAACAGCATAGTAAAAATTCGATTTTTATATATTGAATAGCATAGTAAAAATTCGATTTTTAAATATATGAAGTGATTATAAAAATATGACTTTTAGATTGAAAGTGAATAAATAAAAATGTGATTTTTATTTTAAAGACATCAGAATATAAAAATATGTGATTTTTATATATGTAGTGACTACGGGCAACGAAGATGAAAAAGGCGAGAATGAAGAAGATTTCAACAAATGAAGTGCCGTTGTAACAACCCGAAAATCTGGGTCAGTTTAAAATTTTTATTTTGGCAATTTTAGCGAATTTTGAATATTTAAAATGAATTATTTTAAATAATATCGACGAGAAATTTATTTTGAATATAATTCGACGTATATATTATATACATCGTCGTTAGAATATAAATAATTATATATAATTATAAAAGGAATTGAAAATGGCGCGGTAGTTCGATAATTCGATTTCAAACTTCAATTGAATGTACCGGGTGCAAAACAATCCGGATTTTAGTGAAACCAAAAATAATGGAATCTAATTGATAATATCTTTCTATCGAATCCGAAAAAATCAAGATTTCATAGCGGGAATCAAAAGATATGTCCAGTTGAAAATTCTGAATAGTCGCTATGGAATTCAGGCTCTTAAAAATGGAAATTTTGCAAATGACCTCGGATTTCGACGAAACCAGTTTTGTTGGGTCCGTGATGTTAAATTATTGCTAGATTCCAAATTTCATAATTTTCTGAATCAATATGTGAGCGTGGCAAAGGAAAACGCGTTTGACCGGTTTCAGTTGATTTTAATCGACTGGAAATTGGCCATTTTTCAAACGGTCTCAGAATTCGACGAAACTAGTTTTGTTAGGACCGTATCGTCAATACGAAGCTAGAAAATATTTTTCGAGAATTTTTAGAGTTAGTATGTGACCCCGGTAATTTGAAATGTACGTTTAAAATTCAATATAGTGATTTAAATGTAAATTTAACGGAAACTGATTGTAACGAGCAAATCAGCTTACGATACATATTCCATTGTGTTCGGAATGGGGGTGAAACGCTATGGACGACAGGCGGTGGGTCTCGTTTAGAGGTCGAGAATAAAAGTTTCTTTTTAGTGAAAAAAAATAAAATAATTAAATAAAAAAAATCCTTCCATCCCTTTAAACCGCTCTGGCCCACCCCCTTCTCATTTCAGAATCGAACGAATTTAAAAAAAAAAAAAAAAAAAGAACCCGCTCAACTTCATCATCGCCTCCCGCTGTAGACCGCCGTGCTCCTCCTGGAGACCGCCGGCGGAACGAAACCCACCTCCCTCTTCCACCTCCTGCTCCTCCGCCTCTTCTTCTCCCCCTCTCCTCTGCTAGAAATCCGAACCCCACCCGAGGTTATCGCGCCGCCCAAATCCAAGGCCACCGCCTCCTCCGCAAACCGACAGCACCACTGGCGAGCACCACCAGCGAACCCCCCCTGCTCTCGACGTTCAGACAAGGAAAAGGTCAGTTTTTTTTTTAAATGTTAAGGTCAGTTTTTTTTTAAATGTTAAGGTCAGATTTTTTTTTAAATGTTAAGGTCAGATTTTTTTTAAATGTTAAGGTCGGATTTTTTTTAAATGTTAAAGTCAGATTTTTTTTAAAATGTTAAAGTCAGATTTTTTAAAATGTTAAAGTCAGATTTTTTTTAAATGATAAAAGTCAGATTTTTTAAATGACAAAAGGTTAGATTTTTAAAATGCAAAGTTAGATTTTTAAAATGCAAAGTTAGATTTTTAAAATGCAAAAAGTTAGATTTTTAAAATGTGAAAAGACGATATCTTTGAATTGAAAAATATAAAGACTTGATTTTGGAAAAATTAAAGATACGGTTTTTGAAATTAATTAAAAATATGATTTTTATATATTGAACATCGAAATAAAAATATGATCTTTATAGTATGAACATCGAAATAAAAATATGATCTTTATAGTATGAACATCGAAATAAAAATTCGATTTTTATATATTGAATAGCGAAATAAAAATTCGATTTTTATATATTGAATAGCGAAGTAAAAATTCGATTTTTATATATTGAATAGCGAAGTAAAAATTCGATTTTTATATATTGAATAGCGAAGTAAAAATTCGATTTTTATATATTGAATAGCGAAGTAAAAATTCGATTTTTATATATTGAATAGCGAAGTAAAAATCCGATTTTTATATATTGAATAGCGAAGTAAAAATTCGATTTTTATATATTGAATAGCGAAGTAAAAATGTGATTTTTACATATGTAGAGGATACGGGCAAAGAAAGTGAAAGGAGGCGAAACGACGAAGACTTCTGCAAATGAAGAGCCGTGGAGCTAGGATAGCTATCTGTGAGAATTTCTCACCTTTCCATTTCATTTCTATTTATATATATATACTAGGATGCAGACGGTGCTTAGTAGCACCTGACACAATCGTCCACAGACCATGGACTTGTTTGTTTGGTTGCATAGATTAGTTATATGATTTGATTTGAATTTGGTTGTTTGGTGATTTTGATTGATGTGTGAATGGCGTGGGCCTTCACTAGACCGGGGATAAGGCTAGGCCTCGTCCCGTTTCTAGTATCGTGCCGTTATGCCGCCGAAATTTTCTAAAATAAGTTAGAAAAATAAAATATCATTTTATTTAAAGAATGAACTGGATAGAAATTCATATGTTGAAATAAAATGTTTTATCGTTAAAAATATAATTTTTAACGTGAATGCGAATAAATAAAATATTCATTTACAAACCAGACGGTTTGTTTATGTACACTGATTTGACTGACATTGATTGGGTCGATAAATTTTACACATCGCCCAACTGCACAAATAAAATATTTGTTTGATTGTTTGAAACCCTACACGGGTGTTGGGATGAAATTTGAAGTTCACTCATCCCGATTGATTAAATATGTCGATCGATTGATTGACAGGCTGTTATAAGCGTTGAATATCAATATTTGATGCTTATACAGTGTAGTGCACTTTGGTTGATGGTTGATTATTTTTCAATGCTATGATATACATGTGTTGTATGAAAATCCATATAATTAACTTTATATGGTAATTGATTGGGCCTCATTCCAATTTGAAGAATAAAGAATATTATACAATAAAAGTTCATGTATTGACAGTACTCATTCATTGAGATTGGTCATGTGTTGAACGAAATATTTTAGTAATAAAATTTACACCTTTATCGATATAAAATAAAAGTTCATGTGTTGACAGTACTCATTCATTGAGATTGGTCATGTGTTGAACGAAATATTTTAGTAATAAAATTTACATCTTTATCAATATACAATAAAAGTTCATGTGTTGACAGTACTCATTCATTGAGATTGGTCATGTGTTGAACGAAATATTTTGATAATAACAACTATTTTGAAAAAGAAATATTTGAAATAGAATATTTGAAAATAGAAATTTATGAAGCCGTGTTGATTAGATTGACGCCATTTTGACGTGAACGATATTTATATCGATTTTAAAACGATTTCGAAATGAATTGAAAACGAATTCAAACTGAATTGAAAACGATTTCGAAATGAATTGAAAACGAATTCAAACTGAATTGAAAACGATTTCGAAATGAAATGAATTGAAAACGAATTCAAACTGAATTGAAAACGATTTCGAAATGAATTGAATTGAAAACGATTTCGAAATGAATTGAATTAAAAACGATTTCGAAATGAATTGAATTGAAAACGTTTTCGAAATGAATTGAATATATAACGATTTCGAAATGAATTGAATTGAAAACGATTTCGAAATGAATTGAAAACGAATTCAAATTGAATTGAAAGCAAATTGAAATGAATTCAAAATGAATTGAAATTTGAATTGAATAGAAATGAATTTTAAAACGAATTTATAAAGAAGAATTCAATTTTGATTTGAATTGAAATGGAAGTTGAAATTGCTTTTGAAACGAATTCAAAACTATTTATATAATTCGTTTTAAATAGAAATCGACGAAATATATATTTTATATATTATATATATAATATAATGGCCTGAATAGAACGCGCCGCGCCGCGGCAGTTCGCGAATTTCGACCATTGATTTCAAACGGACATTTCGGGAGATCCGACCGTCGGATTCTCCTGAAACCGGAACCGTTGGGTTCGTATCGAAAAGAGCTTTCTAACGAATATTAGAAATTAGAAATCTAACGGTTGGATTTGGAGATACGTCCAAATCAAATTTGAAAAAGGTCGTTGTAAGTGCAGTTCGATGGCCATTGATGGAAATCGACTGTACGGGCCTTGATAAAATTATTAAAAATAGTAATAATTTGTGTAAAATCATAAGAAATGATTTGAAAAGGATTGGGATGAAAAACTCCATATTTGAAAAGATAAAAATAGATTTTTATCGAAATGAACTAGTTTTGAACTAGAATTAAAATTCTATTTATTTTAAATAAATAAATTGAATTAGAAAAGGGTTTTAAGAATAACCAGAATATCCAATGATCGCATTGGAGTGGATTTGAAGCGAAATTGTCTTCGGAATATTTCGATGTTGGAATTCGTGATTATACAGGTGTTGTTATGGAAATTTGAAAGATATATATTTGTATCATTATTTCCAATACGACATTTGTTAATCGTAGAATTTGATATTGAATATAAGCCGATATATTTTCTATTCAGAGCCTTATATTGAATATCAAATGTGATTTGGGTTTGTCGTGAATGGTGTCTTCACTAACACTGTTCTTGAACCCAGTTGAGAAAAGATTAAATCTTTTTATTTAGATTTAATGAAGTGTACCAATTAAAAAATATTTAATTGGAATTGAATTGATATTGATTTTTGGGTTTATCGTGGACAGTGTTTTAAATAACACTCGTTCTTTAACCCGATCATTAATGAAATGTGATTTTGGGTTGTCGTGAACGGTATCTTCAATAATACAGTTCTTAGACCTAAAGGAGTTAAGAAAGTCAGAAACTAACTGGAGATTAGTTAAGTTGAATAGTTTTCCGAGGTATTGATCTGATGTTGGTTTCGGCCTTCGGGATTAATACTTAGGGAATTGCTCACTTGCTAATTTACAATTAGGGACTGATTGAAATGTGATGTGATTTTGGGTTTATCGTGAACCGTGTTTTAAATGACACTGATTCTTCAACCCAGTCACAGATTAAAACTAAGTGGAGTTTTAATGAATCTTTAATTAGATTGAAATAATCGAAATGGAGTATCACCAGTTTTGCTCCAGGCGATAGTTAAATCTTTAATTAGATTTGAACGTGAAATGGTAATTGAATTTACCGATAACACTGTGGTGTTAGATATGAAGTATTACCGGTTTTACTTCATGGGATAAATAGGTTGGGATTGGGAAATTAAAACCAATGATTACTTCGGTAAGGTTCGTTAATCTCGACTAGTTGAATCGAAATTCAAAAGAAGAATAAATTCAAGAAATTTATCTTGGATAAAATTAATGGGAACATTTCCCCATGAATGTGAAATTTAGAAACTAACTGTCGGTTGGCCAAGCAGAATGGTTTTCTGGATATTGATCTGATGTTGGTTTCGGCCTTCGGGGTTAATATTTGGGGAATTATTCTCTTGATTAATTTACGGTTAGTGACTAATGAATTGGAATGAGGCGTATGTTGTGTTTGTGTAACACTGATTTAAATATACGCGAATTATTCGGAAAGACCGGGTTTATCCCATTCTGAATAACTGATACGACGATAAGTCGAAGATGAAGACGATGGTCGAAGACCGGAGGTCTTCACGTCGTTTGGGTGCTTACTGATGATCTTGATTGGGCTGTACACCCAAGAAGATGGAAACAGTTAGTGATCGTCCAGACGTACTTGGAGATCGATGGATATGCGGGGTACTAGGTGCCTCCGGTTTCGTTCAGACCCAGAACGGACTTGTAAATGGACTGTGTGTCTGACATCGGATTTCATTCTGTGTGACTGATATCGGTTGCATAGGATGGTTTGCCTGTGTGGCATGCTAAGATGCAAATGGTCGAGGCTTCTGTTGAAAAGCAAAGTCTTGTGGTGATGATCAAAGCACGGCCTTTGTGGCGTAGCTTTGTGTAACGTTTACTTCGCGAGTTTCACACCCGGTATGAACCAAAAACGGGAGACGGACCTCAGGGAGGGCCTGCGTTTCCTCCTAGCTAAAAAGTGGCGTCAGTGGTTTTACACGCCCTGACGAGTTTGACTTATGTGGTTGTTGCTGTTGCGAGGCGCCTCGGTTAGATCGGACGATCCGGGTCCGATGGAGTCATTCGTTGGCTCGCTTACGCCCCAAAGGGCGGCGAAACGCAGTGTCCAGGGTTTAAGTTTAATCCACATCGGTGGACCGGCCCTGACGATCCAAGGGTCGATGCGTTCTGATCCTGAGACTCGGGCTAGGCAGTCTCGAATCGGTTGAGGATCTTGCCCCTAGCCTCGGTTCATAGACGGAAATCCAATTTCCAAATACGTGACTTTGCGGTTTTATTTGTAAACCTATATATGGCGACATAGTGGCATGGGACGCTCATGTCGCCTATGATTGATACTTATGATTTGAAGTTGTTTTATACACTATGCACTTCTAATAGTATCAAATGATTTGTTTTTAAACGTATCAAGCATTCTTTGGCTGTTATAAGGGAAAACCCTATCCTCGACTGCGTTGCATTGTGTGATGGGACCTGGGTCTTATAACAGCTTCATTTTTCTTTATTTAGCATTGCGCTGATTGTTTTATGCACTGGTATTCTTGAGAGGAAACTCGTTCCGTGTTATACGGCGTGGTCCCTTGATTTACCTAATGATTTAAAATAAAGATTAATAACTGTTTTAGTTCTCACACCAGTCACATGACTGACCTGGAGTTTATTGTTTTAACCTAAACTCTGGGTGCCCCTATTTTCGACACGGGCAGCTAGTAGTTTTGGTTTTGCAGATTTATATTCACAGGATCCTGGTTTACAGCTGGAACGATATCCGGAAAGCTTTGTATCCGTATATCTCTTTCTAGTTGTGTATTGTATTATTTTCCGCTGCGATGTATTTAAATGTAATTTAAATCTCTGTTATTTCTGTGTAATATTCATTAATACTCTGTATATTCTTGTAATCTGATGCATTGTTGTGATATACAATGAAATGTTCTTCTGTATGCGTTCTGTTTTGTCGTGTTCTCAAACGATAGGGCGTTTCGAACGGCCTGAATCGGTTTAGCGACTGGTTCGGACCGAGCGAAATTCCTTGCCGTCACAGTTGGTATCAGAGCTTTGGTTTACAAAGCTAGAGAACAAGACACATTAGAAACATATGAAAGAATTCATCAGAAATTGGATTAGTATTATCCAACAGGAATGACTCGTTAGAGATAGGATCAGTAGTATCCTAGGACGAGTGTGAAGAGTATATTTTTAAAGTGAAAACAAATTTTGTTTTGAAAATTTAAATCAACTATTCGTATTTGATTATTTATTTATATTGATTTTGGACAATTCAGTATATAAAGAATTTGCATATACGCCTTGCAAACGTATATTCAAAATTTTAATATATTGGATAGATATAGAATCACACTCTAATCGCCCGGACATGGTCCTGATGATGAAGTATACCATCACCAGCATTTATTTTCGAGTGACGAAGGGGTGATTTTCTATATATTTCCATTAGGCTGGTGTGAGAACCAAAACTTATATATAGCTAGAACACATTGTTGTAATTTGGTATCAAAAACATGATTTTTGTATATGTATCAAAATTTATGGATTTGAAACTATAATTCACAAATTGATTGCTGTTTGTGTTGTTTGTTTAATTGTTTGCTAATTTTGAACCATTTAGCTTAATTGAATCACATATTGAACTGTATTGAAAATTGGTCGCTTTTGCTTGCATATACATATATATCATTGAACAGGTCATAGCAAGGAGGCTAGAGCAGAGAATAAAATTTGTTTGCCCGACAAATAGGTACATGTTTACTACATAATTTACTGTTTTGTTTGGGTGATGATGATTTTATGAGCCTATTGGCTAGCCGCTTGGCTTTTTCTTTTTCTTTTTGAGATCTGAAGGACCGGGGAAGCTATTTGAAATTCCTCGATGCTCCCGGTGCAGGGGAGGTTATGGCGAAATTTTTCAAAAATTTAGGGTGTTAGCCAAATTTTTGAAATTTTTGAAAAGTTCTTAGAAACTGAAAAGTTGAAGAACTTAAGCCGTAATCAAAACAATGGAAGTAGAGTTGATTAATCAAACCACTTTCGACATTGTTCCTTTTCGGGGACGAAAAGTTTTAAGTGGGGGAGATTGTAACAACCCGAAAATCTAGGTCAGTTTAAAATTTTTATTTTGGCAATTTTAGCGAATTTTGAATATTTAAAATGAATTATTTTAAATAATATCGACGAGAAATTTATTTTGAATATAATTCGACGTATATATTATATACGTCGTCGTTAGAATATAAATAATTATATATAATTATAAAAGGAATTGAAAATGGCGCGGTAGTTCGATAATTCGATTTCAAACTTCAATTGAATGTACCGGGTGCAAAACAATCCGGATTTTAGTGAAACCAAAAATAATGGAATCTAATTGATAATATCTTTCTATCGAATCCGAAAAAATCAAGATTTCATAGCGGGAATCAAAAGATATGTCCAGTTGAAAATTCTGAATAGTCGCTATGGAATTCAGGCCCTTAAAAATGGAAATTTTGCAAATGACCTCGGATTTCGACGAAACCAGTTTTGTTGGGTCCGTGATGTTAAATTATTGCTAGATTCCAAATTTCATAATTTTCTGAATCAATATGTGAGCGTGGCAAAGGAAAACGCGTTTGACCGGTTTCAGTTGATTTTAATCGACTGGAAATTGGCCATTTTTCAAATGGTCTCAGAATTCGACGAAACTAGTTTTGTTAGGACCGTATCGTCAATACGAAGCTAGAAAATATTTTTCGAGAATTTTTAGAGTTAGTATGTGACCCCGGTAATTTGAAATGTACGTTTAAAATTCAATATAGTGATTTAAATGTAAATTTAACGGAAACTGATTGTAACGAGCAAATCAGCTTACGATACATATTCCATTGTGTTCGGAATGGGGGTGAAACGCTATGGACGACAGGCGGTGGGTCTCGTTTAGAGGTCGAGAATAAAAGTTTCTTTTTAGTGAAAAAAAATAAAATAATTAAATAAAAAAAAAATCCTTCCATCCCTTTAAACCGCTCTGCCCCCCCCCCCCCATTCTCATTTCAGAACCGAACGAATTAAAAAAAAAAAAAAAAAACCCGCTCTACTTCATCATCGCCTCCCGCTGTAGACCGCCGTGCTCCTCCTGGAGACCGCCGCCGGAACGAAACCCACCTCCCTCTTCCACCTCCTGCTCCTCCGCCTCTTCTTCTCCCCCTCTCCTCTGCTAGAAATCCGAACCCCACCCGAGGTTATCGCGCCGCCCAAATCCAAGGCCACCGCCTCCTCCGCAAACCGACAGCACCACTGGCGAGCACCACCAGCGAATCCCCCCTGCTCTCGACGTTCAGACAAGGAAAAGGTCAGTTTTTTTTTTTAAATGTTAAGGTCAGTTTTTTTTTAAATGTTAAGGTCATATTTTTTTTAAATGTTAAGGTCAGATTTTTTTTAAATGTTAAAGTCAGATTTTTTTTAAAATGTTAAAGTCAGATTTTTTAAAATGTTAAAGTCAGATTTTTTTTAAATGATAAAAGTCAGATTTTTTAAATGACAAAAAGTTAGATTTTTAAAATGCAAAGTTAGATTTTTAAAATGCAAAGTTAGATTTTTAAAATGCAAAAAGTTAGATTTTTAAAATGTGAAAAGACGATATCTTTGAATTGAAAAATATAAAGACTTGATTTTGGAAAAATTAAAGATACGGTTTTTGAAATTAATTAAAAATATGATTTTTATATATTGAACATCGAAATAAAAATATGATCTTTATAGTATGAACATCGAAATAAAAATATGATCTTTATAGTATGAACATCGAAATAAAAATTCGATTTTTATATATTGAATAGCGAAATAAAAATTCGATTTTTATATATTGAATAGCGAAGTAAAAATTCGATTTTTATATATTGAATAGCGAAGTAAAAATGTGATTTTTACATATGTAGAGGATACGGGCAAAGAAAGTGAAAGGAGGCGAAACGACGAAGACTTCTGCAAATGAAGAGCCGTGGAGCTAGGATAGCTATCTGTGAGAATTTCTCACCTTTCCATTTCATTTCTATTTATATATATATACTAGGATGCAGACGGTGCTTAGTAGCACCTGACACAATCGTCCACAGACCATGGACTTGTTTGTTTGGTTGCATAGATTAGTTATATGATTTGATTTGAATTTGGTTGTTTGGTGATTTTGATTGATGTGTGAATGGCGTGGGCCTTCACTAGACCGGGGATAAGGCTAGGCCTCGTCCCGTTTCTAGTATCGTGCCGTTATGCCGCCGAAATTTTCTAAAATAAGTTAGAAAAATAAAATATCATTTTATTTAAAGAATGAACTGGATAGAAATTCATATGTTGAAATAAAATGTTTTATCGTTAAAAATATAATTTTTAACGTGAATGCGAATAAATAAAATATTCATTTACAAACCAGACGGTTTGTTTATGTACACTGATTTGACTGACATTGATTGGGTCGATAAATTTTACACATCGTCCAACTGCACAAATAAAATATTTGTTTGATTGTTTGAAACCCTACACGGGTGTTGGGATGAAATTTGAAGTTCACTCATCCCGATTGATTAAATATGTCGATCGATTGATTGACAGGCTGTTATAAGCGTTGAATATCAATATTTGATGCTTATACAGTGTAGTGCACTTTGGTTGATGGTTGATTATTTTTCAATGCTATGATATACATGTGTTGTATGAAAATCCATATAATTAACTTTATATGGTAATTGATTGGGCCTCATTCCAATTTGAAGAATAAAGAATATTATACAATAAAAGTTCATGTGTTGACAGTACTCATTCATTGAGATTGGTCATGTGTTGAACGAAATATTTTAGTAATAAAATTTACACCTTTATCGATATAAAATAAAAGTTCATGTGTTGACAGTACTCATTCATTGAGATTGGTCATGTGTTGAACGAAATATTTTAGTAATAAAATTTACATCTTTATCAATATACAATAAAAGTTCATGTGTTGACAGTACTCATTCATTGAGATTGGTCATGTGTTGAACGAAATATTTTGATAATAACAACTATTTTGAAAAAGAAATATTTGAAATAGAATATTTGAAAATAGAAATTTATGAAGCCGTGTTGATTAGATTGACGCCATTTTGACGTGAACGATATTTATATCGATTTTAAAACGATTTCGAAATGAATTGAAAACGAATTCAAACTGAATTGAAAACGATTTCGAAATGAATTGAAAACGAATTCAAACTGTATTGAAAACGATTTCGAAATGAAATAAATTGAAAACGAATTCAAACTGAATTGAAAACGATTTCGAAATGAATTGAATTGAAAACGATTTCGAAATGAATTGAATTGAAAACGATTTCGAAATGAATTGAATTGAAAACGTTTTCGAAATGAATTGAATATATAACGATTTCGAAATGAATTGAATTGAAAACGATTTCGAAATGAATTGAAAACGAATTCAAATTGAATTGAAAGCAAATTGAAATGAATTCAAAATGAATTGAAATTTGAATTGAATAGAAATGAATTTTAAAACGAATTTATAAAGAAGAATTCAATTTTGATTTGAATTGAAATGGAAGTTGAAATTGCTTTTGAAACGAATTCAAAACTATTTATATAATTCGTTTTAAATAGAAATCGACGAAATATATATTATATATATTATATATATAATATAATGGCCTGAATAGAACGCGCCGCGCCGCGGCAGTTCGCGAATTTCGACCATTGATTTCAAACGGACATTACGGGAGATCCGACCGTCGGATTCTCCTGAAACCGGAACCGTTGGGTTCGTATCGAAAAGAGCTTTCTAACGAATATTAGAAATTAGAAATCTAACGGTTGGATTTGGAGATACGTCCAAATCAAATTTGAAAAAGGTCGCTGTAAGTGCAGTTCGATGGCCATTGATGGAAATCGACTGTACGGGCCTTGATAAAATTATTAAAAATAGTAATAATTTGTGTAAAATCATAAGAAATGATTTGAAAAGGATTGGGATGAAAAACTCCATATTTGAAAAGATAAAAATAGATTTTTATCGAAATGAACTAGTTTTGAACTAGAATTAAAATTCTATTTATTTTAAATAAATAAATTGAATTAGAAAAGGGTTTTAAGAATAACCAGAATATCCAATGATCGCATTGGAGTGGATTTGAATCGAAATTGTCTTCGGAATATTTCGATGTTGGAATTCGTGATTATACAGGTGTTGTTATGGAAATTTAAAAGATATATATTTGTATCATTATTTCCAATACGACATTTGTTAATCGTAGAATTTGATATTGAATATAAGCCGATATATTTTCTATTCAGAGCCTTATATTGAATATCAAATGTGATTTGGGTTTGTCGTGAATGGTGTCTTCACTAACACTGTTCTTGAACCCAGTTGAGAAAAGATTAAATCTTTTTATTTAGATTTAATGAAGTGTACCAATTAAAAAATATTTAATTGGAATTGAATTGATATTGATTTTTGGGTTTATCGTGGACAGTGTTTTAAATAACACTCGTTCTTTAACCCGATCATTAATGAAATGTGATTTTGGGTTGTCGTGAACGGTATCTTCAATAATACAGTTCTTAGACCTAAAGGAGTTAAGAAAGTCAGAAACTAACTGGAGATTAGTTAAGTTGAATAGTTTTCCGAGGTATTGATCTGATGTTGGTTTCGGCCTTCGGGATTAATACTTAGGGAATTGCTCACTTGCTAATTTACAATTAGGGACTGATTGAAATGTGATGTGATTTTGGGTTTATCGTGAACCGTGTTTTAAATGACACTGATTCTTCAACCCAGTCACAGATTAAAACTAAGTGGAGTTTTAATGAATCTTTAATTAGATTGAAATAATCGAAATGGAGTATCACCAGTTTTGCTCCAGGCGATAGTTAAATCTTTAATTAGATTTGAACGTGAAATGGTAATTGAATTTACCGATAACACTGTGGTGTTAGATATGAAGTATTACCAGTTTTACTTCATGGGATAAATAGGTTGGGATTGGGAAATTAAAACCAATGATTACTTCGGTAAGGTTCGTTAATCTCGACTAGTTGAATCGAAATTCAAAAGAAGAATAAATTCAAGAAATTTATCTTGGATAAAATTAATGGGAACATTTCCCCATGAATGTGAAATTTAGAAACTAACTGTCGGTTGGCCAAGCAGAATGGTTTTCTGGATATTGATCTGATGTTGGTTTCGGCCTTCGGGGTTAATATTTGGGGAATTATTCTCTTGATTAATTTACGGTTAGTGACTAATGAATTGGAATGAGGCGTATGTTGTGTTTGTGTAACACTGATTTAAATATACGCGAATTATTCGGAAAGACCGGGTTTATCCCATTCTGAATAACTGATACGACGATAAGTCGAAGATGAAGACGATGGTCGAAGACCGGAGGTCTTCACGTCGTTTGGGTGCTTACTGATGATCTTGATTGGGCTGTACACCCAAGAAGATGGAAACAGTTAGTGATCGTCCAGACGTACTTGGAGATCGATGGATATGCGGGGTACTAGGTGCCTCCGGTTTCGTTCAGACCCAGAACGGACTTGTAAATGGACTGTGTGTCTGACATCGGATTTCATTCTGTGTGACTGATATCGGTTGCATAGGATGGTTTGCCTGTGTGGCATGCTAAGATGCAAATGGTCGAGGCTTCTGTTGAAAAGCAAAGTCTTGTGGTGATGATCAAAGCACGGCCTTTGTGGCGTAGCTTTGTGTAACGTTTACTTCGCGAGTTTCACACCCGGTATGAACCAAAAACGGGAGACGGACCTCAGGGAGGGCCTGCGTTTCCTCCTAGCTAAAAAGTGGCGTCAGTGGTTTTACACGCCCTGACGAGTTTGACTTATGTGGTTGTTGCTGTTGCGAGGCGCCTCGGTTAGATCGGACGATCCGGGTCCGATGGAGTCATTCGTTGGCTCGCTTACGCCCCAAAGGGCGGCGAAACGCAGTGTCCAGGGTTTAAGTTTAATCCACATCGGTGGACCGGCCCTGACGATCCAAGGGTCGATGCGTTCTGATCCTGAGACTCGGGCTAGGCAGTCTCGAATCGGTTGAGGATCTTGCCCCTAGCCTCGGTTCATAGACGGAAATCCAATTTCCAAATACGTGACTTTGCGGTTTTATTTGTAAACCTATATATGGCGACATAGTGGCATGGGACGCTCATGTCGCCTATGATTGATACTTATGATTTGAAGTTGTTTTATACACTATGCACTTCTAATAGTATCAAATGATTTGTTTTTAAACGTATCAAGCATTCTTTGGCTGTTATAAGGGAAAACCCTATCCTCGACTGCGTTGCATTGTGTGATGGGACCTGGGTCTTATAACAGCTTCATTTTTCTTTATTTAGCATTGCGCTGATTGTTTTATGCACTGGTATTCTTGGGAGGAAACCTGTTCCGTGTTATACGGCGTGGTCCCTTGATTTACCTAATGATTTAAAATAAAGATTAATAACTGTTTTAGTTCTCACACCAGTCACATGACTGACCTGGAGTTTATTGTTTTAACCTAAACTCTGGGTGCCCCTATTTTCGACACGGGCAGCTAGTAGTTTTGGTTTTGCAGATTTATATTCACAGGATCCTGGTTTACAGCTGGAACGATATCCGGAAAGCTTTGTATCCGTATATCTCTTTCTAGTTGTGTATTGTATTATTTTCCGCTGCGATGTATTTAAATGTAATTTAAATCTCTGTTATTTCTGTGTAATATTCATTAATACTCTGTATATTCTTGTAATCTGATGCATTGTTGTGATATACAATGAAATGTTCTTCTGTATGCGTTCTGTTTTGTCGTGTTCTCAAACGATAGGGCGTTTCGAACGGCCTGAATCGGTTTAGCGACTGGTTCGGACCGAGCGAAATTCCTTGCCGTCACAGCCGTGGAGCTAGGATAGCTATCAGTGAGAATTTCTCACCTTTCAATTTAATTTTCTAGTTATATATATATACTAGGATGCAGACAGTGCTTAGTAGCACCCGACACAATCGTCCACAGACCATGGACTTGTTTGTTTGGTTGCATAGATTAGTTAGATGATTTGATTTGAAATTGAATTGTTTGGTGAAATGAAATTGATATGATTGATGTGTGAATGGCGTGGGCCTTCACTAGACCGGGGATAAGGCTAGGCCTCGTCCCGTTTCTAGTATCGTGCCGTTATACCGCCGAAATTTTCTAAAATATGTTAGAAAAATAAAATGTTTTATCGTTAAAAATATAATTTTTAACGTGAAAGTGAATAAATAAATATTTATAAACAAATCGGCCGATTTGTTTATATACACTGATTTGACTGATATTGATTGGGACGATAAATTTTACACATCGCCCAACTGCACAAATAAAATCTGTGTTTGATTGTTTGAAACCCCACACGGGTGTTGGGATGAAATTTGAAGTTCACTCATCCTGATTGATCAAATATGTCGATCGATTGATTGACAGGCTGTTATAAGCGTTAGATATCTATATTTGATGCTTATACAGTGTAGTGCACTTTGGTTGATGGTTGATTGTTTATTATTGCTATTATATACATGTGTTGTATGGAAATCCATATAATTAACGTTATATGGTGATTGATTGGGCCTCATTCCAATTGGGAAAATAAGGAATATTATAAAAGAAAATTCATGTGTTGAATATAAAAATAGTCATGTGTTGACGATGTGCATGTGTTGAGTGAAATATTTTATACAATGAATTTTACATATTTATCATATTTAAAATTAGAACTACTTCCCAGTAGAAGTCTAATTAAAATCAAACGATAGATACCATAGTTTTATAAAATATTTTACATAACGGAAATAGTGATGTGTTGACAGTACTCATGTGTTGAGATTAGTCGTGTGTTGAAAGAAATATAGATTCATGTGTTGAATGGGATAAATATTCATTTGTTGAATAGAATAACGAATTATTGAAATAAAAAGCCGTGTTGATTAGAGATGCGTTATTTTGACGTGAACGATGTTTATATCGATTTTATTCGTTTTATAAGGAATATTGAAAAGTGATTTCAAAATTAAATATTTTGAAATGAAATTCAAATAGAATTTGAATTTCGAATTGAATAGGAAGCGAATTTGAATTCGAATAAAATAGAAATGAATTCAAATTGAATTAAATAGAAATTGAAATTTAAAACGAAATGAAATTGAATTGAAATCAAATTGAAACGAATTCGAATTGAATCAAATAGAAGGTAAATTCGAATTGAATTGAATTGAAACAAATTTGAATTTGAATTGAATTGAAATGAACTCGAATTGAATTGAAATCAAATCGATTTGAAATTGAAGATGAAGTTGAAATTGTTTTGAAACGAATGTAGAACTATTTATAAAATTCGTTTTAAAAAGGAAATCGACGAAATATATATAATATATATATATTATATATATAATGGCCTGAATAGAACGCGCCGCGCAGCGGCAGTTCGTGAATTTCGACCATTAACTTCGAATTGACGTTGCGGGAGATCCGACCGTCGGATTCTCCTAAAACCGGAACCGTTGGGTTCGTATCGAAAAGGGCTTTCCAATGAATATTAGAAATTTGAAATCTAACGGTTGGATTTGGAATTATGTCCAAATCAAATTTGGAAAAGGTCGCTGTAAGTGCAGTTCGATGGCCGTTGTTGGAAATCGACTGTACGGGCCTAGATAAAATTATTAAAAATATCGATAATTTGTGTAAAATCATAATATGTGAATTGGAAAGAATTGAGCTGGAGAATTCCACATTTGAAAAGATAAAAGGAGATTTTTATCGAAATGGACTAGTTTTGAACTAGAATTAAAATCAATTTATTTTTGAAATAAATAAATTGAATTTGAAAGTGATTTTAAAAATAATCAATATTCCCAATACGTGGATTGGACTGGAGTTGAATCGAAATTATCTTCGGGATATTTCGATGTTGGATTTCGTGACTATACAGATATTGTTATGGGAATTTGAAAGATATATTTTATATCGTTATTTCCAATACGATATATGTTGGTTTCAGAATTTGATATTGAATATAAGCCGATATGTTTCCTATTCAAAGCCTTGTATTTAATATCAAATGTGATTTGGGTTTATCGTGGATCGTGTTTTAGATGACATTGGTGCTTTAACCCAGTTAAAGGCAAGATATTGATTTTTGAGAAGATTAAAACTAAGTGAAGTTTTAATGAATCTTTAATTAGATTGAAAAGTGAATTGATAATTTAAATTATCAAATCTGAAAAGTGATCGAGAGTGGAGTACCACCAGTTTTGCTCCAAAGCGATAGTTAAATCTTTAATTAGATTTGAACGTGAAATGGTAATTAATTTTACCGATAACACCGTGGTGTTAGATGTGGAGTATTACCAGTTTTCTCCATGGGACATATAGGTTGGGATTGGGAAATAAAATAAATAATTACTTCGGTGTGGTTCGTTAATCCCGACTAGTTTGAAATGATATCCAAAGGAAGATTAAAGAATAAATTTAGAAGAACTTATCTTGGATAAAATTAATGGGAACATTTCCCTAAGAATGTGAATTTGTGAATAAAAGAATATTCTGAATTGGAATGAGGCGTTTGTTGTGTTTGAGTAACATTCGTTTATTATATACGTGGGTTATTCAGAAAGGCCGGGTTTATACCCATTCTGAATAACCGATTCGACGAGATGTCGAAGATGAAGACGGTGGTTGAAGATCGGAAGTCTTCACATCGTTTGGGTGATTACTGATGATCTTGATTGGGCTGTACACCCAGGATGAGGGAATCAGTTGGTGATCGTCCAGACGTACTTGGAGATGGATGGATATGCGAGGAAAGTGCCTCCGGTTTCGTTCAGACCCAGAGCGAACTTGTAAATGGATTGTGTGTCTGACATCGGATTTTATTCTGTGTTGATTGATCTCTATTAAATATACATCTGTTTGGCGGCGGAGAATTTATTCTCTTGCTTAACGCCCTTCTCTGAGACGTACGAGCTCAGAGGTTGTATATCGATGGACATCAGTCGCATGGAGTGAATTGCCAATGTGACACGCGTAAGTGGCAATTGATGAAGGCTTCTGTTGAAAAGCAGAGTCTTGTGGTTGATGATCAAAGCACGGCCTGTGTGGCATAGCTTTGTGTATAACGTGAATTCGCGAGCCTCACACCTCGGTATGAGTCAAAAACGGGATAGTGACTGCAGGGAGAGCATGACGTTTCTTTCTAGCTAGGGTGGTGTCAGTGACCTACCAGCCCTGACATTTATATACTTTTCACCTGTGTGGTTGTTGGATACGAGGCGCCTCGGATATAGGTCTGTAAGGACCGGGAAACGTGTGTTCAGGAATAATTAATCCTCAAAAGTAAGAGAGGACCGGCCCTGAAGATCCAAGGATCAGAGTGGGGTCCTGGGACATTTGCTAGAGTGTCTCGAACGCGGAGAGGAGCTTGCCCCTTGCCTCGGCTCATGACGGAATCCAATTTCCAATACGTGTATTTCGGTTTTATTTGTAGAGCCTAGTATGGCGACATAGTAGATGGTAGCTATGCCGCCTATGATTGATACTTATGATTGAAATTGTTTTGACACTATACACTTATAATAGTATCAAATAATGTGTTTTTAACGTATCAAGCATGCTTTGGCTGTTATAAGGTAAAAACCCTATCCTCCGGCTTGCGTTGCATTGTGTGATGGGACCTGGGTCTTATAACAGCTTCATTTTTCTTTATTTAGCATTGCGCTGTTTGTTCTATGCACTGGTATTCTTGGGAGGAAACCCGTTCCGTGTTATACGGCGTGGTCCCTTGATTTACCTAACTTTAAAACCAATATTAATAACTGTTTTAGTTCTCACACCAGTCACATGACTGACCTGGAGTTTATTGTTTTAACCTAAACTCTGGGTGCCCCTATTTTGCACACGGGCAGCTAGTAGTTTCGGTTTTGCAGATTTATATTCACAGGGTCCTGATTTACAGCTGGAACGATGCTCGGAAAGCTCTGTATCCGTGCATTACTTCTAGTTGTGTTTATGTATTATTTTCCGCTGCAATGTATTTAAATGTAATTTAAATCTCTGATATTTGTCGAATGTAATTTATTCAGTTATACTCTGTATATTCTTATATTCTGATGGAATTGTTGTAATAACAATGAAATGTTCTTCCATATGCGTTCATTTGTGTGTTATTCTCAAAGTATCCGCTCTTTCCTTAACGGGGAAGTTACGGGTTCTTACAGTGGTATCAGAGCTTTGGTTTACAGAGCTCGAGAACAAGACACATTAGAACCATACAAAAGAATTCATCAGATATTGGATTAGCAATATCCAATTAGAATGACTCGTTAGAGATAGGATCAGTAGTATCCTAGAACGAGTGTGAAGAGTATATTTTTCAAATGAAAACAATTTTGTTTTGAAATTTAAATCGTTTTATACGTATTTGAATATTTATTTATTTTGAATATGGACAATCCACTATATAAAGGTTTTGCATATACGCGTCATGAACGTATATTCGAAGTTTTAATATACTGGATAGATATAGAGTCACATTCTAGTTGCCCGGAGATAATTCTGGTAATGCGGCCGCATTATCAATATTTATGTTCGTGTTTCGAAGGTGTGATTTCTATATATTTCCATTAGACTGGTGTGAGAACCAAAACTAATATAGCTAGAACACATTGTTGTGAATTGGCATCAAAAACATGATCTTCTGTATATGTATCAAAATTATGAATTTGAAACTCTAATTCACTAATTGATTGATGTTTTGTGTTGTTTGTTTATTTGTTTGCTAATTTTGAACCATTTAGCCTAATTGAACCAAATATTGAATTATATTGAAAATTGGTCGCATTTGCTTGTATATACATATTCTTACATTGAACAGGTCATAGCAAGGAGGCTAGAGCCAGAGAATAAAATTTGTTTGCCCGACAAATAGGTACATGTTTACTACATAATTTACTGTTTTGTTTGGGTGATGATGATTTTATGAGCCTATTGACTAGCCGCTTGGCTTTTTCTTTTTCTTTTTGAGATCTGAAGGACCGGGGAAGCTATTTGAAATTCCCCGATGCTCCCGGTGCAGGGGAGGTTATGGCGAAATTTTTCGAAAATTTAGGGTGTTAGCCAAATTTTTGAAAATTTGGAAATTCTCAGAAACTGAAAAGTTGGAGAATGCAAGCCAGATCGAATGTAGAGTTGATTAATCAAACCACTTTCGACTTTGTTCCTTTTCGGGGACGAAAAGTTTTAAGTGGGGGAGATTGTAACAACCCGTAAAATGCGAGCCAGTTTGAAATTTTTATTTTGGCAATTTTATCGAATTTTGATTATTTAAAATGAATTATTTTAAATAATATCAACGAGAAATTTATTTTGAATAGAATTCGATCGTATATATTATATACGTCGTCGTTAGAATATAAATATTTATATATAATTATAAATGGAATTGAAAATGGCGCGGTAGTTCGATAATTCGATTTCAAACTTCAATTGAATGTACCGGGTGCAAAACAATCCGGATTTTAGTGAAACCAGAAACAATAGGATCTAATTGATGATATCTTTCCAACGAATCCGAAAAATCGAGATTTCATAGCGGGAATCAAAAGATATGTCCAGTTGGAAATTCTGAATAGTCGCTATGGAATTCAGGCCCTTAAAAATGGACATTTTGCAAATGACCTCGGATTTCGACGAAACCACTTTTGTTGGGTCCGTGATGTCAAGTTATTGCTAGATTTCAAATTTCATAATTTTTCGAATCAATATGTGAGCGTGGCAAAGGAAAACGCGTTTGACCAGTTTCAGTTGATTTTAATCGACTGGAAAATGGTCATTTTTCCAAAGGTCTCAGAATTCGACGAGACTAGTTTTGTTAGGACCGTATCGTCAATACGAAGCTAGAAAATATTTTTCGGGAATTTTTAGAGACTGTATGTGACCCCGGTAAATTGAAATGTGCGTTTAAATTGAATATATATAGATTTGAATTTTAATTTAACTGAAAACTGATCGAAACGGCCGAACCGGGTTACGAAACATATCCCATTGTGTTCGGAATGGGGGTAAAACGCTAGGGACGACAGTCGGCGGGTTCGATTTCGAGTTCATATGAAAGGTCAACATTCATGGAGAAAATAAATAAATTAAATTATAAAATAACCCCCCCCCCCTTATCCTCTCAGTCCACATCAGAAAGAAGGAAAAAAAAAATCCCGTCGATCTCGTCCAGACCCCTCCCCATCGACGTTGACGCCGACGCCGCCCTCCCTGGCACCACCGCCTCCACTTCCCCCCGTTCATCTCCTCCCCCTCGCGACCCAACCCGCTCCCTCACCGACGAACAAAAACCCGATCCCGTTGAACCCTACCTCGGATCGATTCACCACCCCCAAATCAGGCTGCGGTTCACCGCTTCCCACCCCGGATCCGCCAGTGCCACGAGGCCCCACATCGCGCAACTACCCTGAGTGCACCCGCCGCCTGGAGCTCCGACGGCAAGCTCCCTCCGTCCGATCAGACGCGGCTGAACTGCCTCCGTTGACCACTGCGAAGAGCCGCCCCCCCCCCCCTCTGAAAGAAAGCAGTAAGTTTTAACTTTTAATTTAGCTTGTAAAACTGGCTTTTATGCTAGGTTAAAACTGATTTTTGAAGTGTATAAAAACTGAGTTTTGATGAGCTAAAAAACTGATTTTTTTGACGAGCATAAGAACTGATTTTTGTTCAACATAAAAACCCGGTTTTTATTTATACAAAAGAGTAATGATTTTTATAGTATGACTGGTAATAAAAATATGACCTTTGTTGGGAGGAAAGCGTTTTAAAAATATAATCTTTACAGTATAAGAAGTTAAATAAAAATGTGGACTTTATTTTTATAATGAAGGGATGAAAATAAAAATTCGATCTTTATATAGTAGCGATAATAAAAATCCGATTTTTATACATATAGCGAATTAAAAATAGGATTTTTATATACTAGAGGATATAAAAATGTGATTTTTATAAAATTCATATTTGAAAAGGCGAAAACTTCATATTTGAAAAGGCGAAAACTTCATATTTGAAGAGGCGAAAACTATATTTTTATAAAGGTGAAAACTATATTTTTATAAAGGTGAAAACTATATTTTTATAAAGGCGAAAACTATATTTTTATAAAGGCGAAAACTATATTTTTATAAAGGAGAAAACTATATTTTTATAAAGGCGAAAACTATATTTTTATAAAGGAGAAAACTATATTTTTATAATGGCGAAAACTTTATTTTTGAAAGGGCGAAATCTTTTTATGAAAAATAACGAAGTAAAAATATGATTTTTATATATTGAACAGCATAGTAAAAATTCGATTTTTATATATTGAATAGCATAGTAAAAATTCGATTTTTAAATATATGAAGTGATTATAAAAATATGACTTTTAGATTGAAAGTGAATAAATAAAAATGTGATTTTTATTTTAAAGACATCAGAATATAAAAATATGTGATTTTTATATATGTAGTGACTACGGGCAACGAAGATGAAAAAGGCGAGAATGAAGAAGATTTCAACAAATGAAGTGCCGTGGAGCTAGGATAGCTATCAGTGAGAATTTCTCACCTTTCAATTTAATTTTCTAGTTATATATATATACTAGGATGCAGACGGTGCTTAGTAGCACCCGACACAATCGTCCACAGACCAGGGACTTGTTTGTTTGGTTGCATAGATTAGTTAGATGATTTGATTTGAAATTGAATTGTTTGGTGAAATGAAATTGATATGATTGATGTGTGAATGGCGTGGGCCTTCACTAGACCGGGGATAAGGCTAGGCCTCGTCCCGTTTCTAGTATCGTGCCGTTATACCGCCGAAATTTTCTAAAATATGTTAGAAAAATAAAATGTTTTATCGTTAAAAATATAATTTTTAACGTGAAAGTGAATAAATAAATATTTATAAACAAATCGGCCGATTTGTTTATATACACTGATTTGACTGATATTGATTGGGACGATAAATTTTACACATCGCCCAACTGCACAAATAAAATCTGTGTTTGATTGTTTGAAACCCCACACGGGTGTTGGGATGAAATTTGAAGTTCACTATCCTGATTGATCAAATATGTCGATCGATTGATTGACAGGCTGTTATAAGCGTTAGATATCTATATTTGATGCTTATACAGTGTAGTGCACTTTGGTTGATGGTTGATTGTTTATTATTGCTATTATATACATGTGTTGTATGGAAATCCATATAATTAACGTTATATGGTGATTGATTGGGCCTCATTCCAATTGGGAAAATAAGGAATATTATAAAAGAAAATTCATGTGTTGAATATAAAAATAGTCATGTGTTGACGATGTGCATGTGTTGAGTGAAATATTTTATACAATGAATTTTACATATTTATCATATTTAAAATTAGAACTACTTCCCAGTAGAAGTCTAATTAAAATCAAACGATAGATACCATAGTTTTATAAAATATTTTACATAACGGAAATAGTGATGTGTTGACAGTACTCATGTGTTGAGATTAGTCGTGTGTTGAAAGAAATATAGATTCATGTGTTGAATGGGATAAATATTCATTTGTTGAATAGAATAACGAATTATTGAAATAAAAAGCCGTGTTGATTAGAGATGCGTTATTTTGACGCGAACGATGTTTATATCGATTTTATTCGTTTTATAAGGAATATTGAAAAGTGATTTCAAAATTAAATATTTTGAAATGAAATTCAAATAGAATTTGAATTTCGAATTGAATAGGAAGCGAATTTGAATTCGAATAAAATAGAAATGAATTCAAATTGAATTAAATAGAAATTGAAATTTAAAACGAAATGAAATTGAATTGAAATCAAATTGAAACGAATTCGAATTGAATCAAATAGAAGGTAAATTCGAATTGAATTGAATTGAAACGAATTTGAATTTGAATTGAATTGAAATGAACTCGAATTGAATTGAAATCAAATCGATTTGAAATTGAAGATGAAGTTGAAATTGTTTTGAAACGAATGTAGAACTATTTATAAAATTCGTTTTAAAAAGGAAATCGACGAAATATATATAATATATATATATTATATATATAATGGCCTGAATAGAACGCGCCGCGCAGTGGCAGTTCGTGAATTTCGACCATTAACTTCGAATTGACGTTGCGGGAGATCCGACCGTCGGATTCTCCTAAAACCGGAACCGTTGGGTTCGTATCGAAAAGGGCTTTCCAATGAATATTAGAAATTTGAAATCTAACGGTTGGATTTGGAATTATGTCCAAATCAAATTTGGAAAAGGTCGCTGTAAGTGCAGTTCGATGGCCGTTGTTGGAAATCGACTGTACGGGCCTAGATAAAATTATTAAAAATATCGATAATTTGTGTAAAATCATAATATGTGAATTGGAAAGAATTGAGCTGGAGAATTCCACATTTGAAAAGATAAAAGGAGATTTTTATCGAAATGGACTAGTTTTGAACTAGAATTAAAATCAATTTATTTTTGAAATAAATAAATTGAATTTGAAAGTGATTTTAAAAATAATCAATATTCCCAATACGTGGATTGGACTGGAGTTGAATCGAAATTATCTTCGGGATATTTCGATGTTGGATTTCGTGACTATACAGATATTGTTATGGGAATTTGAAAGATATATTTTATATCGTTATTTCCAATACGATATATGTTGGTTTCAGAATTTGATATTGAATATAAGCCGATATGTTTCCTATTCAAAGCCTTGTATTTAATATCAAATGTGATTTGGGTTTATCGTGGATCGTGTTTTAGATGACATTGGTGCTTTAACCCAGTTAAAGGCAGGATATTGATTTTTGAGAAGATTAAAACTAAGTGAAGTTTTAATGAATCTTTAATTAGATTGAAAAGTGAATTGATAATTTAAATTATCAAATCTGAAAAGTGATCGAGAGTGGAGTACCACCAGTTTTGCTCCAAAGCGATAGTTAAATCTTTAATTAGATTTGAACGTGAAATGGTAATTAATTTTACCGATAACACCGTGGTGTTAGATGTGGAGTATTACCAGTTTTCTCCATGGGACATATAGGTTGGGATTGGGAAATAAAATAAATAATTACTTCGGTGTGGTTCGTTAATCCCGACTAGTTTGAAATGATATCCAAAGGAAGATTAAAGAATAAATTTAGAAGAATTTATCTTGGATAAAATTAATGGGAACATTTCCCTAAGAATGTGAATTTGTGAATAAAAGAATATTCTGAATTGGAATGAGGCGTTTGTTGTGTTTGAGTAACATTCGTTTATTATATACGTGGGTTATTCAGAAAGGCCGGGTTTATACCCATTCTGAATAACCGATTCGACGAGATGTCGAAGATGAAGACGGTGGTTGAAGACCGGAAGTCTTCACATCGTTTGGGTGATTACTGATGATCTTGATTGGGCTGTACACCCAGGATGAGGGAATCAGTTGGTGATCGTCCAGACGTACTTGGAGATGGATGGATATGCGAGGAAAGTGCCTCCGGTTTCGTTCAGACCCAGAGCGAACTTGTAAATGGATTGTGTGTCTGACATCAGATTTTATTCTGTGTTGATTGATCTCTATTAAATATACATCTGTTTGGCGGCGGAGAATTTATTCTCTTGCTTAACGCCCTTCTCTGAGACGTACGAGCTCAGAGGTTGTATATCGATGGACATCAGTCGCATGGAGTGAATTGCCAATGTGACACGCGTAAGTGGCAATTGATCAAGGCTTTTGTTGAAAAGCAGAGTCTTGTGGTTGATGATCAAAGCACGGCCTGTGTGGCATAGCTTTGTGTATAACGTGAATTCGCGAGCCTCACACCTCGGTATGAGTCAAAAACGGGATAGTGACTGCAGGGAGAGCATGACGTTTCTTTCTAGCTAGGGTGGTGTCAGTGACCTACCAGCCCTGACATTTATATACTTTTCACCTGTGTGGTTGTTGGATACGAGGCGCCTCGGATATAGGTCTGTAAGGACCGGGAAACGTGTGTTCAGGAATAATTAATCCTCAAAAGTAAGAGAGGACCGGCCCTGAAGATCCAAGGATCAGAGTGGAGTCCTGGGACATTTGCTAGAGTGTCTCGAACGCGGAGAGGAGCTTGCCCCTTGCCTCGGCTCATGACGGAATCCAATTTCCAATACGTGTATTTCGGTTTTATTTGTAGAGCGTAGTATGGCGACATAGTAGATGGTAGCTATGCCGCCTATGATTGATACTTATGATTGAAATTGTTTTGACACTATACACTTATAATAGTATCAAATAATGTGTTTTTAACGTATCAAGCATGCTTTGGCTGTTATAAGGTAAAAACCCTATCCTCCGGCTTGCGTTGCATTGTGTGATGGGACCTGGGTCTTATAACAGCTTCATTTTTCTTTATTTAGCATTGCGCTGTTTGTTCTATGCACTGGTATTCTTGGGAGGAAACCCGTTCCGTGTTATACGGCGTGGTCCCTTGATTTACCTAACTTTAAAACCAATATTAATAACTGTTTTAGTTCTCACACCAGTCACATGACTGACCTGGAGTTTATTGTTTTAACCTAAACTCTGGGTGCCCCTATTTTCCACACGGGCAGCTAGTAGTTTCGGTTTTGCAGATTTATATTCACAGGGTCCTGATTTACAGCTGGAACGATGCTCGGAAAGCTCTGTATCCGTGCATTACTTCTAGTTGTGTTTATGTATTATTTTCCGCTGCAATGTATTTAAATGTAATTTAAATCTCTGATATTTGTCGAATGTAATTTATTCAGTTATACTCTGTATATTCTTATATTCTGATGGAATTGTTGTAATAACAATGAAATGTTCTTCCGTATGCGTTCATTTGTGTGTTGTTCTCAAAGTATCCGCTCTTTCCTTAACGGGGAAGTTACGGGTTCTTACAATTTTGAAGGTGTTAAGTCGCTAAAAGAAATGAAAAGGAACGTATTCCATTCAACTAATGTATTCAAATAATAAATGAAGTCAGAGTATGAGATAAATTGCATATCAGCCTAAACTGCAATTAAGAAGATCGTTTAATTTGATTAGAGAATTCGATTCCGGGATATTTTAAAATTGATTTCAATAGTTTTGAAAATCAATATTAGTGGTATATACAAATATTTTCAAATAGAAATTGTAGAGAAAACCCATTTTAGTATCTTTGCTGCTTACTTGTTTTGGATAAAGATTTCTAAAGTATGGTTTGATATACAAATATGTATATATAGTTTTAAATATTTGAAATAAAATCCGGAATTGATTATCGAGTTGGGTTGAATGGTAATCCAATGTATCCAAATAATGAATTTTTACATCTTAAGAGATGATTGGTGGGAATAATTGAATTCATGATTTCCAATTACTGAATTGGAAAGTAAATTGCCGATTATGGGATAATTAAATCTTTGTCAATAAAGGTTTAGGTTTTAAATTAAAATGAATTGATCAACAAATAAAAATAAAATAAAAAATTAATGAAAAAAAGGGATTTAAATTGTAATTTAATTTGAATTCGAGTTTATAAATACAAGGATGTATGAAATCTAATAGTTAATAGATTTGAAGGAAAAAGTCAAATCGGCAAGGTTAGAATTAAGCGATGAACTTAATAATTGGAAATTGGAAGAGAATTTGGTTTGTAACAAATAAATTCTGAAATCTGAGTTCAATAAGAGATCAAAATTGAATTTTTGAATGGAAATTTGAGGATATTCGATTTTGGATACTGGCTGTAAAAGTTTCGAAATTTATATGAAAAGTGTATAAGAATATAGTAAATTCGGAGACTACTAATTTGGAAGGAAATACTATATGTACATAATATTATATGTTAGCAAAATAAGGAAAGTACCTTCCTTCTCCTTTGAATTTCGAGCTTAGCTGAGATGTGCTGCTGGTGGTAGTAGGTTGTCCGGACATAAAACTCGAGTTGTCTGAAGGAACATGACCGTGTAGCGTAATTCGCAGGGCTGTAGATGGCCTACGGTGGACGTATGTTTCTTGGGGAAACCAAGCGTAACCATTGTATCTGCTGCGATCTACAGTCGTGATAATGGCATAATCCGCAAAGCTGTGAAAGCTCACGGGTATGGATGTTTCCTGAGGGAATCAGGCGTAACCACTGTTGTAATAACCCGGAAAATCCGAGCCAATTTAAAATTTTTATTTTGGAAATTTCAATGAATTTTGAATATTTAAAATGATTTGTTTTAAATAATAACGTCGAGAAATTTATTTTGAATAGAATTAGAACGTATATATTTATTTGAATCGTCGTTAGAATATAAATATTTATTTTAATTATAATAGGAATTGAAAATGGCGCGGTAGTTTGAAAATTCGATTTCAAATTTCAAATGAATGTACATGATTGAAAACAAACCGGATTTTATCGAAACTAAAAACATTAGAATCTATTTGAGAATATCTTTCCAACGAATCCAAAAAATCGAAATTTCATAGCGGGAATAAAAAGTTATGCCCAGTTGAAAATTCAGAATACTCGCTATGGAATATAACCCTTAAAAATAGCGATTTTGCAAACGACCTCCATTTTCGACGAAACCACTTTTGTTGGATCTGGGATGTCGAATTATTGCTAGATTCCAAAATCATAATTTTTGGAATTAATATGTGAGCGTGGCAAAAGAAAACGTGTTTTGACAGTTTCAGTCAATTTAATCGACTGGAAAATGACCATTTTTCAAACGGCCTCCAAATTCGATGAAATTAGTTTTGTTAGGACTGTATCATCAAAACATAGCTAGATTTATTTTTCTGGAATTTTTGGAGTCAGTATGTGGTCCCGGTAAATTAAAATGTACGTTAAATTCAATATTAACTGAAAAAATAATTTATATTTTAATTTCAACGAAAACTGAACAAAACAGTCGAATTGGATTACGAGACATATCCCATTGTGTCCGGAATGGGGGTAATTAGCTAGGGGCGACAGTTTTTGGGTTCGATTTGGAGTTCGAATTAAAAAGTTACTTTTTGGAATTAAAAATAATAAATTATATACTAGGTAAAACTCTATACTCTCTCTCTCCCCTTCACTTCTCTCCCTCCCGTCGTTTTTCAGAAAAGAAAAAAATGCATCGCTCCCCCCTCCAGCAGCACCACCACCTACATCGCACCCCCTTCTTCCTCCTCTCCTCCTCCTCCTATTCCTCCTCTCCTCTCTCTCCTCCTCTTTCTCTCTTCAAATTTGCAAACCCTAAGCTCCAAATTGCAAACCTTAGCCGTTGTGGGCCCCCACTGCCCTAGCGCCGCCACCTGCACCTCCCCCACGTCCAAACAGGTCCGCCGCCGCCCTCTGGCCGCCCAGCTCCAGCCGTTGCCCCCCCCCATCACCAAAAACCCATTTTTTTACAAAATTCCCATTTTTGCATAAGACCCCCTGTCACTATTTCACCAATAACTCTTGAACGGTGCGCTTCTGGCCAAAACTTTACAGTACCAAATTCGAAGAGCACGATTTTCTCTTCGATTTGGTATATGATAGTCCTATTTTGGATTGCGGAGCTGTCGGGAAAACGCGTCCAAAGTCTGTTGTCCAAATATTGTCTTTTCGCGATTTCCGGCGAAATGACACATTTTCGGAAGGAAGACCACTAGGCGAAAGTTGTCCGGAATGGTGTATTTAAGCTATTTAAAAGATGGTGTGAAGATTGGAGCTCGTTTGCAAATTCTGGAACCAGAACAGCAAATCCGAGCGATAGAAAATATGTGAGTTTTCTCCGCTTTAAAGCTTCTATGGTTTTTGACGTATGAAGTATATAAAGTTATGATTTTTATTTATATAAAATTATGATTTTTTAAAATTACATAAAGTTAAGATTTTTAGTTATGTAAAAATATCATTTTTGGTTAGTTAAAAATAGGATTTTTATCGTAGGAAGGAAATATTTTTGGCAAGATTAAAAATTTGATTTTTAACTAGTGTATAGCATGGGAATATTTTTAGAAAGATAAAAATATGATTTTTAGATTATATATGTTATTTATAAAATGGTCATACAAAGAAATAATTATTAGTTGGCTAAAAATCCGATTTTTATATATGTAGTAGCGATATAAAAATGTGATTTTTATAATGTAAACATCGTGTTAAAAATATAATTATTACCTATGTAGTAGCGTTATAAAAATATGATTTTTATGTACATGTAGCGACATTAAAAATATGATTTTTATATATGTAGAGTATTATAAATATAATTTTTAGCGAAGTAAAAATATAATTTTTAGAATTGAAATAAAAATGTGATTTTTTACTATGAACAGCGTGAAGAAGATTGCGTTGGAATTTCAGGCAAGTCACGACTGTTCTGAAATTCAAAAATGAAATGGCGGAGTGGAACCCAAAGGTGAGAACTTCTCACTTTAATTTTATTTTCTAGTTAAAATATATACTAGGATGCAGACGGTGCTTAGCAGCACCTGACACCCGTCGTCCACAAACCATGGGCGGCTTGTTTGTTTGTTTGATTATGTGGTGAAAATTGATTGTGTGATGTGGAATGGAAATAAATATTTTATAGTTAAAAATATAATTTTTAACGTGTATATAAAATAAATATTCATAAACAAATCAGATGATTTATTTATGTACACACATTTGACTGATATTGATTGAGACGATAAATTTTACACATCGCCCAACTGCACAAATAAATCTGTGTTTGTTGTTTGAAAACCCCACACGGGTATTGGGATGAGATTGGACATACACTAATCCTGATAATTGGTTGTATGTCGATCGATTGATTGACAAGCTGTTTTTTTTTTTAAAAAAAATGTGTGATCTTCTGAGAAGAAGAGAGCACACATATATAATAAAAACAAAAAAGGATGCAATATCCGAAAATAGACACAATAGGAGACAAAAGGAATACAGACATGACAATAAGAATGTAAAGGAAAGTAGATAGATGAGCTCCGGATAAACCACCGCCCATTTTACTTCAATACCGAATTCCGGCAAAGCCACCACCCGATATTGAAGTAAATCTACTCCAATACAACAGCCAGACTCACCATGCAAATACAACACACAGGGTAACAGAATACCCCGATAACTCTCAACCACCTTACCCACATATCTCCACAGCCAAAATCAATAACCTAAAACCTGAAAGAAAATAGGCAAAACGTAAGAATCCATCACACACACACATATATATATATATATATATATGAGTATATATGTGTATATATATATAAATATATATATATATAGATATATATCCATACATATATGTGAAGAAAGAAGAAAAAGAGAATAACAAACAACATCAAAAAGTAGAAACCAATAACAGATGCGAGAACTATTGCCCTTAAAATAATTATTAATTCTAATAAACAATCTCAAGTAAATCCTAACCTTACGCAAATAACAACCAAAGCGAGAATCACCAATAAACTTAAAACGCAAGTTGGACATCCAATCCAGACAGTAATTGACAATCTTGATGATTAAATTATCAACAGACAATGAAATAGAATGAAAAAAATCTCTGATTCCTCTCCAACCATATAAACCAATAGATGATAGTAACTAAAGAATCCAACACAAACCTCTGCCTGGAATTATAAACAAATCTATAACTATCCCAATACTCAGTACAACTACTAAAAGAATTAGAACAATCAAAAGAAAAAAATCCTTAAAACCATGATTAAAATAAAATTGGTAAAAAAGCAAGAGAAAAATAAATGATCAACATCTTCATCCAAAAGGCTACAAAAACAACAATTAACATTAAAAATAATATTCTTCTTCTTTAAAAGCTCAACCGTATTAAGTTTCTTATGAATAATCAACCACATAAGAAACTTAGCTTTAGGAGGAGAATTTGAATTCCAAAGAAACTTAAAAGGAAGCAAAGAAACACCAGAAAAATTAATAAAATTATACATAGAGTTAACAGAGAAAACAGAACTCTTATCCAGACCCCAACTAAAAGAATCACCATTCTCATCCAAATTATACAAGGCTAATTTAGCTTTAAGTAAGGCTAACTGCCTTAACAAACCCCCTTCTAGAATATTAACAAAGGAAAACTCCCAAGGGGGGGTCTAAATCTCTTCTATAAACATCCGCAATTAGGGCATTCTTAAAGCCGCAATTATAAAAAAACTCACTAAATTCAATTTTAAGCGACACACGAGAAATCCAAGCATCATGCCAAAAGTAAGAAAGATTACCAGAATGAAAAATCACCTTACAACCTAACTTGAAAAGATCATAAACGTAAAAACAGACTTCCATAAATAAGATAACCTATTAGACCAACAAAGACTAGGCCCAAAAATAAACTCATCCCTAGGGTAATAGAATTTGATAACAATATGCTTCCAAGTAGCCGACACCTCAGGGCACCTAAATCTCCATAACCATTTGGCTAACAAGGAAGAATAAAAATTATAAAGATTGACAAGCAGTTGTAAGCATTAAATATTTATATTTGATGCTTGTGCAGTGTAGAATGCACTCTGAATGATGGTTGACTTTGTTTGATTGTTGTTGTATACATGTGAGTATGAAATCCATATAATCACATTATATGGTAATTGACTGTGTCTAATTCCAGTTTAGAAAGGAATGAATATTTTAAAATAACGATTATTTTAAAATAATGAATATTTTCAAAAATAATATTCAGTAAAAGATCAAAATTTGATTTTGATGTCCGATTTGGGATGGACACGAATATATTTAAATATATATAGCTGTGTTGATTAGATATGCGCCATTTTGACGTAAACGATATTTATATCGATTTTATTCATTTTTATAATGAATATCGAAAAGGAATTGATTTCAAGATACAATATTTTGAAAATATTATCATTTATATATTACTGATATAGAATATTCAATTTTGATTGGAAATTGAATATGAAGTTGAAATTGTTTTGAAAACGAATTTAAAACGATTTATAAAATATGTTTTAAATAGAAATCGGCGAAATATATAAAATATATATATTTAATGGCCTGAATAGAACGCGCCGCGCTGCGGCAGTTCGCGAATTTCGACCATTGACTTCTAACGGACATTACGAGAGATCCAACCGTCGGATTCTCCTAAAAGCGGAACCGTTGGGTTCGTATCGACAAGAGATTTTCAAAGAATACAAGAGATTGGAAATCTAACGGTTGAATTTGGAATTACGTCCAAATCAAATTTGGAAAAGGTCGTTGTAAGTGCAGTTCGATGGTCGTTTATGGAAATCAACTGTACGGGCCTTGATAAAATTATAAAAAATATCAATAATTAGTGTAAAATCATAAGAAATGATTTGGAAAGAATTGGGATGAAAATTTCCATATTTAAAAGGATAAAAATAGATTTTTATCGAAATGAACTAGTTTTGAACTAGAATTATATTCCAATTATTTTTAAAAATAAATAGATTGGATTTGAAATGGTTTTAAAAATAACCATAATATCCAATATATAAATTGGAAATGGATTTGAATCGAAATTGTCTTCGGAATATTTCGATGTTGGATTTGGTGATTATACAGATATTGTTATGGAAATTTTGAAAGATATATTTATATCGTTATTTCCAATACGATATTTGTTGGTTGTGGTATTTGATATTGAATATAAGCCAATATATTTTCTATTCAGAGCCTTGTATTTAATATCAAATGGGATTTGGGTTTGTCGTGAATGGTGTCTTCATTAACACTGTTCTTAAACCCAGTTGAGAAAAGATTAAATCTTTTTATTTAGATTTAATGAAGTATACCAATTAATTAATATTTAATTGGAATTGAAATTAGTCTTTGGGTTTATCGTGAACGGTGTTTTAACTAACACTTGTTCTTTAACCCGATTAACAATGAAATGAGATTTTGGGTGTCGTGAATGGTATATTTAATAATACCGTTCTTAGACCCAACGGAGTTAAGAAAATCAGAAACTAACTAGAGATTAGTTAGGTTGAATGGTTTCCTGGGTATTGATCTGATGTTGGTTTCGGCCTTCGGGGTTAATACTTAGGGAATTGTTCACTTGCTAATTTACGGTTAAAGGTTGATGGAATGGAATGTGATTTTGGGTTTATAGTGAACCGTGTTTTAAATGACATTGGTTCTTTAACACAGTTAAAGACAGGATATGATTTCCCAAGTTATATTGATTTTTGGGAAGATTAAAACCAAGTGGAGTTTTAATGAATCTTTAATTAGATTGAAATGATCGAGAATGGAGTATCACCGGTTTTGTTCCAGGCGATAGTTAAACCTTTAATTAGATTTGAACGTGAAATGGTAATTGAATTTACCGATAACACCGTGCTGTTAGATATGAAGTATTACCAGTTTTACTTCACGGGATGAATAGGTTGGGATTGGGAAATTAAAACAAATGATTACTTCGGTAAGGCTCGCTAATCCCGACTAGTTTGGATAAACCATAATTTGGTTTGAATTGATACCCAAAGGAAGATTAAAGAATAAATTTAAGGAATTTATCTTTGATAAAATTAATGGGAACCTTTCCGAAAGTATAAGAATATTTGAATAAATAAATGTTTTGGATTGGAATGAGGCGTATATTGTGTTTTTATAGAACTTGTTTATTATAAATGCAGTTTTTAAAGAAATGTTTCAGAAAGTTTGGGTTTATCCCATTCTGAATACCTGATTCGATGATGTGTCGAGGATGAAGACGGTGGTTGAAGACCGGAGGTCTTCACATCGTTTGGATGATTACTAATGTCTTGATTGGGCTGTACACCCAAGACAAGGTAATAAGTGGTGATCGTCCAGACGTACATGGAGATCGACTGGATATGCGAGGACCTCTCCCCTGCATTAGACATATGGGGGAGGAATAAGGTGCCTCCGGTTTCGTTCAGACCCAGAACGAACTTGTAAATGGATGTGTGTCCAACATCGGATTTTATTATGTGTGATTGATAGACATCGGTTGCATAGCGTGAATTGCCTGTGTGGCATGCCGAGATGAAAATGATCAAGGCTTCTGTTGAAAAGCAGAGTCTTGTGGTTGATGATCAAAGCATGGCCTTAATATAGCGTAGCTTTGTGTAGCGTTAATTCGCGAGCCTCACACCTCAGTGTGAACCAGAAACGGGAGAGGACATCAGGGAGGGCATGTGTTTCCTTCTAGCTAGGAGTGGTGTCAGCGTTTTACTAGCCCTGATATTTTACTTATGTGGATGATGGATTGCAAGGCACCTCGATTATATCGGTCGATCCGGGCCGATGGAGTCATTTGGCTCATTTACGCCTCATAGAGCGGGGAAACGTATTGTTCAAGGTTTTTTAATCCACATTGCACTTTGATGGGCCATCCCTGACGATACAAGGGTCGATGCATTCTGATCCTGAGGCTTAGGCTAGAGAGTCTCAAAGCAGTAAGGACGATCCCTTGCCTTGGTTCACAGATGGAAATCCAACTTCCGACACGTGACTTTGCAGTTTTGATTGTAGATCCTAGTATGGCGACATAATGGTATGGGGCACTTATGTCGTCTATGATTGTGACGACCCCAAATCCCGTACTGACGGTGACAAGGGTAATCTTTGGAATATAACACATAAACAGATAATAGCTGAACAGAATTAAATAAATACACCAGATAATGAACAAAATAATACACTGGATAAACGAAATCATCAGAGTTGCACAGTATACAGGATCATACTTAGTACAAATACAGTTCAGCTATACATAAATGTCTACAGCGGAAAACAAACATAATATGTACAATAGGAGCTGAACAGCATAAAAAGAGATAAATGAAGAATCCATCTTCAGCTCCAGCTATCCAGAAAGAGCCAGATAAAACCTGAATACAAGGCTGCCCGTGTAGAAAAGGGGCACCCGAGTTTGAAAGTGAAATAAACTACGAGTCAGTCATGGGACTGGTATGAGAAATCTACTTAACACATTTATAATATGGCTAATCACAGGACCACGTCACTTTCGCGGAACGGGTTTACTCCATTGGATTGCCAGTGCTTTAAAACAAACAATTCTTTTAAACATCGCAATGCTTTTTTATAAAAATGAAGCCATTATAAGACTCAGTTCCCATCACACAATGCAACGCAAACCGGAGGATAGAGTTTTTACCTTATAACGGCCAAAATATGCTTGATACGAATAAAACAAAAGCATTTAATATTATTACACGTGTTTATATGTTTCAAAAACAATTTCAAATCATAAGTATCAATCATAGACGGCATTAATGCCCCATACCACTATGTCGCCATATATAGGTATACAATCAAAACCGCACAGTCACGTATTAGGAAATTGGATTTCCGTCATGAACCAAGGCAAAAGATAGTCCTTACCGACTTCGAGACAATCTAGCCCATGTCTCAGGATCAGAGCTCGAGTGACCCTTGGATCGTCTGGGCCGGTCCACCGATGTGGATTAAAATGCCTGAACACTACGTTTCCCCGCTCTTTGGGGCGTAAATGAGCCAACGAATGACTCCATCGGTCCCGGATTGACCGATATATCCGAGGTGCCTCGCAACAGCAACAACCACATAGGTGAAAATAATATAAATGTCAGCCAGTTTAAGCACCGACACCACCTCTAGCTAGAAGGAAACGCATGCCCTCCCTGAGGTCCTCTCCCGTTTCTAGTTCATACCGGGGTGTGAGGTTCGCGAATTCACGTTATACACAAAGCTACGCCATACAGGCGGTGCTTTGATCATCACCACAAGACTTTGCTTTTCAACAGAAGCCTTGGTCATTTGCCACTTAGGCATGCCACACTAGCAATTCATGCCATGCGACTGATGTCCATCGATATACAACCTCTGAGCTCTTGCGTCTCAGAGAAGGGCGTTAAGCAAAAGAATAAATTCTCCGCCGCCAAACAGGTATATATGTAATAGAGATCAATCAACACAGAATAAAATCCAATGTCAGACACACAGTCCATTTACAAGTTCGTTCCGGGTCTGAACAAAGCCGGAGGCACTATATACCTCGCATATCCATCGATCTCCACGTACGTCTGGACGATCACCACTCATTATCCTTATTTCGGGATGCCTCCCAATCATGACATCAGTTACCATCCAAACGAGGTGAAGATCTCCGGTCTTCAACCACCGTCTTCATCTTCGATTTCTTATCGTCGATTCAGTTATTCAGAATGGGATAAACCCAATCTTTCTGAGCAACTCGCATATATAAATAACTAGTGCTACATAAACACAACATACGCCTCATTCCAATTCATTAGTCACTAATCGTCAATCAGTAAGAGAACGATTTCCCAAATATTAACCCCTAAGGCCGAAACCAACATCAGATCAAAACCCAAGAAACCATTCGACTTAGCTAACCTTCAGTTAATTTCTAAATTTCACATTCCATATCGTTTATAAAATTTTATAACGATTTATCGCTATTTTTATTTATTTTAAAATAGCCAATTTATTCAGACGACGCTTCAGGCCATAACGCGGCCGTGGCGCTGTTTTTCTTCAGATTTGATTTACACATATCTGAAAATCTAACCGTTGGATCTTCACAAAATTTATATCATTAGAAAGATCTTTTCAAAACGAATCCAACGGTTCCAGTTTCGGGAAAATCCAACGGTCGGATCTCCCACACTAATCGTTTGAAGTTTCGATTTCAAAATACGAACTGCAGCGTCGTTATTCGATTTAATTTAATTATATTTATATATATATAAAAATATAATCGATTCTGGCGATGTTTTTATTCAGATTTGAATTAAACATTCCAGACAATCCAACCGTTGGATCTTTACAAAATTGGTGTCGTTGGAAAGATATTTCCAAAGCGAACCCAACGGTTTCGGTTTCGGGAAAATCCGATGGTCGAATCTCCCGCACTAATCATTTGAAATCACGGTTTCAAAACATGAACTGCAGCTTCGTTATTCGATATATTTTAATTATATTTATATATATATAAATATAATCGATTCTTTGATTTCAAAACTATATGCTTCTCACACATTTGATAAAAATGATATTTCTATCCAACTGTCTTCTATTTCAACACTTCACTATTTTTATCAATTCATGTATATAATAAAAATATGATTTTTATTGTCAAACAATTTATTTCAAAACACGACTATTTTATATAGTTCATACAGATGGTAAAAATAGGATTTTTATTATAAAACAATTTCTTTCAAAACACGACTATTTTATACAGTTCATATAGATGATAAAAATATGATTTTTATTTTAGAACAATTTATTTCAAAACACGAATACCATTCAACACATGAATTTCTATTCAACGAATGAATTTCAATTCAACACATGAAGGTTTTCTATAGTTTCTATATATAAATAAAAAGGTGATTTTTATATTTAAAACACGAATACCATTCAACACATGAATTTCTATTCAACGAATGAATTTCAATTCAACACATGAAGGTTTTCTATAGTTTCTATATATAAATTAAAAAATGTGAATTTTATTGCAAAACAATTTATTTCAAAACATGAATGTCGTTCAATAGATGAATTTCTATTCAGCACACGAATATAGTTTCATAACATGAAAATAATTCTAACACATGAATATTATTCAAAATTTCGGCAGCATAACGGCAGGGTAGTTAAAACCGGGGTCGTCCCTAGTACGGCTCCTCGCTCTACCTTAAAGCCTCGCAGCTTTTGACAATGGGGATTTCATGCATCTAGTTCGCACGCAGGCGGCATGTATATATTTTTCGTTTCCACAAACTAATTCTATGTGGTTTCAACCAAATATTTCTCAACCACAAACGGGTATTTTTCAACCATGATCCATCAATTTCAACCACAAACAATTCTAATCAACCATTCGTAATCAACCAATCACAACCAATAAATATCGTCCATGGTTTGTGGACGAGGGGCGTATATATATATAAGCATTTCACTTCTATTTCAACACATATATGATTTTTACAACGCATATATAACTTATACATCGTACGTACAACCTATACAACGCTTATACATGAGGTGTACAACGCTTATACAAGTCATACATCGACTATATAATTTATACATCGTCGTTTTCCATATCGTTTATAATTTAGAAATCTCACATTGGGTTCCACTCCACAAAAAATAGCAGAAGTCTCAGAAAAATATGCGGTCTCTTCTAGAATGTAGAAGACGTCCACACGAGTCCATTGTCTCTTGTTTCACTGAATTTCGTCAAGAAACGAAAAAGATATGATTTTTACAGTGAAATCAAAAACCGTAGCGCTTTAAACTGCTATTAAATAGTTTAAAATAGTTTCAGCCGTTACCTTCTGAAATTCTTCAAAACTAGGTTTTGATTTTTCTTTAAATCCGTGTAGCTTCGCGTTGATCGGCCGACGCCACGTGAGAGAGCTCGGAGAGGCGCACGTGCGCCAGGAGGAGGGCCCACTTCGGTGGCCAGTGCTGATGTCGGCGGCGGTCCAAAGACCGGATGTTCTCGAGCTCGATTCGAGCTCCACAGGCCACGAAAAAATCCAAGGTTGGTATGGATTTGAAGATCGTGTGGAGCACTACAAAATTCTCCAAAGGGGCATTGGGTTTCGTGGAGTGTGGAAGGAGAAATCGAAGAGAGAAGGAAGGAAGAGGGTTCCGCCTTTAATGGGCTGTCGGGGAGAGAGAAAATCAGTTTTTCCCGATTTTTAAAATAATAAAGAAAAAAATATGATTGGCCTGTGGTTATTTAAATTGGAAAATACCACTTTGACCCTACGAACTCCAATTCGATCCCAACGACTGTCGTCCCTAGCGTTTTACCCTCATTCCGAACATAATGGGATATGTTTCGTAGGCCCATTCGACTGTTCCAGTCAGTTTTCATTCAAATTAAAATATAAAACATTCAATATTTGATTTGACCGTACATTTCAATTTGCTGGGGCCACAAACTAATTCGAAAAATTCCAGAAAAATAAATCTGGCTATGTTTTGACGATATGGTCCCAACAAAACTAGTTTCATCGAATTCTGAGACCGTTTGAAAAATGGCCCATTTCTGGTTGATCCAATTTAACTATAATTGACCAAAATACGTTTTCCTTTGCCACGCTCACATATTAACTTCAAAAATTATGAAATTTGAAACCTAGCGATAACTTCACATCCCGGATCCAACAAAAGTGGTTTCATCGAATTCCGAGGTCGTTTGCAAAATGGCCATTTTCACGGGCTATATATTTTCTATAGCGACCTTTCTGAAAATTCATTTGGCCATAACTCTTGCTTCCCACTAGGAAACTTCGATTTTTCAGATTCGTTAGAAATATATTCACTAACAGATTTAAATATTTTTTATTTCACTCAAATTCGTTTTGTTTTGCACCCGGTACAGTCAGTCAAAGTTTGAATTCAAATTTTGAAACTACCGCGCCCTTTCAGACCTTGTTTATAATTAAAAATAATTATATTCATTTTCAATGTCGATTCAAACTTACTTTTCATCGCTATCATTTAAAATATTTATTTTAAATATTTAAAATCCACTAAAATAGCCAATTAAATTTTTTTAAATTGGTTCGGATTTTCCGGGTCGTTACAATGATTGATACTTATGATTGAAATTGTTTTGACATTATACACTTATAGTGATAATAAAAGATGAAATTTCACGTACTAAGCATATTTGGCTATTATAAGGTAAAACTCTATCCACTGGCTTGTGTTGCATTGTGTGATGGGACCTGAGTCTTATAATAGCTTCACTGTTATTTATTTAGCATTACGCTGTTATTTTTATGCATTGGTATTCTTGGGAGGAAACTCATTCCGTGCTATAGGGCGTGGTCCCTTGATTTACCTAACTTTAAAATCAAATTAATAACTGTTTTAGTTCTCACACCAGTCACATGACTGACCTGGAGTTTATTGTTTTAACCTAAACTTTGGGTGCCCCTATTTTCCGCACGGGCAGCTAGTAGTTTTGGTTTTGCAGATTTATATTCACAGGATCCTGATTTACAGCTGAAGCGATATTCGGAAAGCTCTGTATCCATATATTCTTTTCGGTTATGTTTTGTATTATTTTCCGTTGCATTGTAATTTGTAAATCTCTTATGTTAATCAAATGAATATTATCTATGCATACTCTGTGTATATTGTACTCTGATGTAAATTGTGGTAATAAGCAATGAAATGTTCTTCTATTTGTGTTCTGATTTGTCTTGTCCTCAAGGCAATCCGTTCTTCCTCTTCTCCTCAGAGACCGGGGAAGTTCTGCGTACTTACAGTGGTATTAGAGCTTTGGTTTACAGAGCTCGAAGAACAAGACACGTTAGAACCAAATTAATGAATTCATCAAAGATTGGATTAGTAATATCCAATGAGAATGACTCGTTAGAGATAGGATCAGTTGTATCCTAGAACGAGTGTGAAGAGTGTTGTTTTCAAATAAAAAATGAAAATGAATTTTGTTTTGAAAATTTAAATCAATTACTCGTATTTGAATATTATTTTTATATTGATTTGGACAATCAAGTATATAGAGATTTTAATATACGTCTGATCCACGTGTATTTGAAGCCTCAAATATACTAGATAGATATAGGGTCACACTCTAATCGCCCGGAGATGATTCTGATGGTGCCGCGGCGTCATCAGTATTTGTATTCGAGTTTCGAAAGTGGGATATCTATATATTTCCAATTGACTGGTGTGAGAACCAAAATATAGTTAGAATATATTGTTGTGACTTGGCATCAAAAACATGATTTTCTATATATGTATCAAAATTATGAATTTGAAACGTTAACCAACTAATTGATTGATGGTTGTGTTGTATGATTATTTGTGATTTAATAAAACCATTATGTGAAAGAACGGTACATATAACCAAATGGATCAAATATTGAACTGTATTGAAACTTTATTGCATTTGCATGCATGTACATATATATATGTATGAATAGGTCATAGCAAGGAGGCTAGAGCAGAGGAATAAAATTGTATGCCCGACAAATAGGTACATGTTTACTATATTTCTTGGGTTTGGATGATTTTATGAGCCGATTGGCTAGCCGCTTGGCTGTTTCTTTTTCTTTTTAGATTGGAGAGGCCTGTGTGGCAGTTTTTGGATTTTCCCGGTGCTCCCGAACAAAGGAGGTTATGGCGAAATTTTTCGAAAATTTAGGGTGTTAGCCAAAAATTTTAAAAATTGAAAAGTTCTTAGAAACTGAAAAATTGAAGAACTTAAGCCATAATTAAAATAATGAAAGTTGACTTGATTAGTTAAACAACTTTCAGCTCCATTCCTTTTCGGGGACGAAAAGATTTTAAGTGGGGGAGATTGTAACAACCCGGAAAATCCGAGCCAATTTAAAAATTTTATTTTGGCAGTTTCAATGATTTTTGAATATTTGAAATGACTTATTTTAAATAATAACTACGAGAAAATTATTTTGAATAGAATTAGAACGTATATATTTATTTGAATCGTCGTTAGAATATAAATATTTATTTTAATTATAATAGGAATTGAAAATGGCGCGGTAGTTTGAAAATTCGATTTCAAATTTCAAATGAATGTACAGGATTCAAAACAAACCGGATTTTAGCGAAACCAAAAACATTAGAATTTATTTGAGAATATCTTTCCAACGAATCCGAACAATCCAAATTTCATAGCGGGAATAAAAAGTTATGCCCAGTTGAAAATTCAGAATACTCGCTATGGAATATAGCCCTTAAAAATAGCGATTTTGCAAATGACTTCCGTTTTCGATGAAACCACTTTTGTTGAATCCGGGATGTCGAATTATTTCTAGATTCCAAAATTCATAATTTTTGGGATTAATATGTGAACGTGGCAAAAGAAAACGTGTTTAACATTTTCAGTCAATTTAATCGACTGGAAAATGACCATTTTTCAAACGGCCTCCAAATTCGGTGAAATTAGTTTTTTTACGACCGTATCGTCAAAATATAGCTAGATTTATTTTTCTAGAATTTTTGGAGTCAGTATGTGGTTCCGGTAAATTAAAATGTACGTTAAATTCAATATTGACTGAAAATTTAATTAATATTTTAATTTCAACGAAAACTGAACGAAACAGTCGAATTGGCTTACGGAACATATCCCATTGAATCCGGAATGGGGGTAATTAGCTAGGAGCGGCAGTTGTTGGGTCCGATTTGGAGTTCGAATTAAAAAGTTACTTTTTGGAATTAAAAATAGTAAATTATATACTTGGTCAAACTCTATACTCTCTCCCCCCTCCCCCTTCACTTCTCTCCCTCCCGTCGCTTTTGAGAAAAGAAAAAAATGCGTCGCTCCCCCCTCCAGCAGCGCCACCACCTGCATCGCACCCCCTTCTTCCTCCTATTCCTCCTCTCCTCTCTCTCCCCCTCTTTCTCTCTTCAAATTTGCAAACCCTAAGCCCCAAATTGCAAACCCTAGCCGCCGTGGGCCCCCACTGCCCTAGCGCCGCCACCTGCATCTCCCCCACATCCAATCAGGTCCGCCTCCGCCCTCTGGCCGCCCAGCTCCGGCCGTGGGCCCCCCCGTCACCAAAAACCCATTTTTCACAAAATTTCCGTTTTTGCAAAAAAAAAACCTGTCACTATTTCGCCAATAACTCTCAAACGGTGCGCTTCTGGTCAAAAATCTACAATACCAAATTCGAAGGGCACGATTTTCTCTTCGATTTGGTATATGATAGTCATATTTTGGATTGCGGAGCTGTCGGGAAAACGCGTCCAAAGTCTGCTGTCCAAATACTGTCTTTTCGCGATTTCTGGCGAAATGGCACATTTTTGGAAGGAAGGTCACTAGGCCAAAGTTGTCCAGAATGGCGCGTTTAAGCTAGAGAAAAAGATGGTGTGAAGATTGGAGCTCGTTTGCAAATTCTGGAACCAGAGCAGCAAATCCGAGCGATAAAAATATGTGAGTTTTCTCCACTTTAAAGCTTCTATGGTTTTTGACGTATGAAATATATAAAGTTATGATTTTTATTTATATAAAGTTATGATTTTTTAATTACATAAAGTTATGATTTTTAGTTATGTAAAAATATCATTTTTGGTTAGTTAAAAATAGGATTTTTATCGTTGGAAGGAAATATTTTTGGCAAGATTAAAAATTTGATTTTTAACTAGTGTATGGCATGGGAATGTTTTTAGAAAAATAAAAATATGATTTTTAGATTATATATGTTATTTATAAAATGGTCGTACAAAGAAATAATTATTAGTTGGCTAAAAATCTGATTTTTATATATGTAGTAGCGATATAAAAATGTGATTTTTATAATGTAAACATCGTATTAAAAATATGATTTTTACCTGTGTAGTAGCATTATAAAAATATGATTTTTATGTACATGTAGTGACATTAAAAATATGATTTTTATATATGTAGAGTATTAAAAATATAATTTTTAGAACTGAAATAAAAATGTGATTTTTACTATGAACAGCGTGAAGAAGATTGCGTTGGAATTTCAGGCAAGTCAGGACTATTCTGAAATTCAGAAATGAAACAACGGAGTGGAACCCAAAGGTGATAACTTCTCAATTTAATTTAATTTTCTTGTTAAAATATATACTAGGATGCAGACGGTGCTTAGCAGCACCCGACACCCGTCGTCCACAAACCATGGGCGGCTTGTTTGTTTGTTTGATTGATTGTGTTGTGAAAATTGATTGTGTGATGTGGAATGGAAATAAATATTTTATAGTTAAAAATATAATTTTTAACGTGTATATAAAATAAATATTCATAAACAAATAGGATGATTTGTATATGTACACACATTTGACTGATATTGATTGGAACGATAAATTTTACACATCGCCCAACTACACAAATAAATTTGTGTTTGTTGTTTGAAAACCCCACACGGGTATTGAGATGAGATTGGACTTACACTAGTCCCAATAATTAGTTGTATGTCGATCGATTGATTAACAAGCTGTTGTAAGCGTTAAATAATTATATTTGATGCTTATGCAATGTAGAATGCACTCTGAATGATTGTTGACTGTGTTTGATTGTTGTTATATACATGTGAGTATGAAATCCATATAATCACATTATATGGCAATTGACTGTGACTGATTCCAGTTCAGAAAGGAATGAATATTTTAAAATAACGATTATTTTAAAATAATGAATATTTTCAAAAATGATATTCAGTAAAAGATCAAAATTTTATTTTGATGTCCGATTTGGGATGGACATGAATATATTAAAATATATAGCCGTGTTGATTAGATATGCGCCATTTTGACGTAAACGATATTTATATCGATTTTATTCATTTTTATAATGAATATCGAAAAGGAATTGATTTCAAGATACAATATTTTGAAAATATTATCATTTATATATTAATGATATGGAATATTCAATTTTGATTGGAAATTGAATATGAAGTTGAAATTGTTTTGAAAACGAATTTAAAATGATTTATAAAATACGTTTTAAATAGAAATCGATGAAATATATATATAATATATATATTAAATATATATAATGGCCTGAATAGAACGTGCCGCGTTGCGGCAGTTCGCGAATTTCGCCCATTGACTTCTAACGGACATTACGGTAGATCCGACCGTCAGATTCTCCTAAAACCAGAACCGCTGGGTTCGTATCGACAAGAGCTTTTCAACGAATACAAGAGATTGGAAATCTAACGGTTGGATTTGGAATTATGTCCAAATCAAATTTGGAAAAGGTCGCTGTAAGTGCAGTTGTATGACCATTTATGGAAATCGACTGTACGGGCCTTGATAAAATTATTAAAAATATCAATATTTAGTGTAAAATCGTAAAAAATGATTTGGAAAGAATTAGGATGAAAAATTCCATATTTGAAAGGATAAAAACAGATTTTTATCGAAATGAACTAGTTTTGAACTTGAATTATATTCCAAATATTTTTAAAAATAAATAAATTGGATTTGAAATGGTTCTAAAAATAACCATAATTTCCAATATATAATTTGGAAATGGATTTGAATCGAAATTGTCTTCGGAATATTTCGATGTTGGATTTCGTGATTATACAGATATTATTATGGAAATTTTGAAAGATATATTTATATCGTTATTTCCAATACGATATTTGTTGGTTGTGGTATTTGATATTGAATATAAGCCGATATATTTTCTATTCAGAGCCTTGTATTTAATATCAAATGGGATTTGGGTTTGTCGTGAATGGTGTCTTCATTAACACTGTTCTTAAACCTAGTTGAGAAAAGATTAAATCTTTTTATTTAAATTTAATGAAGTATACCAATTAATTAATATTTAATTGGAATTGAATTGAAATTGGTCTTTGGGTTTATCGTGAACGGTGTTTTAAATAACACTTGTTCTTTAACCTGATTAACAATGGAATGAGATTTTGGGGGGTCGTGAATGGTATCTTTAATAATACTGTTCTTAGACCCAATGGAGTTAAGAAAATCAGAAACTAACTGGAGATTAGTTAGGTTGAATGGTTTCCTGGGTATTGATTTGATGTTGGTTACGGCCTTCGGGGTTAATACTTAGGGAATTGTTCACTTGCTAATTTATGGTTAAAGGATGATGGAATGGAATGTGATTTTGGGTTTATGGTGAACCGTGTTTTAAATGACATTGGTTCTTTAACCTAGTTAAAGACAGGATATGATTTCCCAAGTTATATTGATTTTTCGGGAAGATTAAAACCAAGTGGAGTTTTAATGAATCTTTAATTAGATTGAAATGATCGAGAATGGAGTATCACCAGTTTTGCTCCAGGAGATAGTTAAATCTTTAATTATATTTGAACGTGAAATGGTAATTGAATTTACCGATAACACTGTGGTGTTAGATATGAAGTATTACCAGTTTTACTTCATGGGATGAATAGGTTGGGTTTGGGAAATTAAAACAAATGATTACTTCGATAAGGCTCGCTAATCCCGACTAGTTTGGATAAACCATAATTTGGTTTGAATTGATATCCAAAGGAAGATTAAAGAATAAATTTAAGGAATTTATCTTTGATAAAATTAATGGGAACTTGTAAATGGATGTGTGTCTGACATCAGATTTCAGTCTGTGGATTGATAGACATCGGTTGCATAGCGTGAATTGCCTGTGTGGCATGCCGAGATGCAAATGATCAAGACTTGTGTTGAAAAGCAAAGTCTTGTGGTTGATGATCAAAGCACGGCTTTAATATAGCGTAGCTTTGTGTAGCGTTAATTCGCGAGCCTCACACCCCGATGTGAATCAGAAACGGGAGAGGACATCAGGGAGGGCATGCATTTCCTTCTAGCTAGGAGTGGTGTCAGCGTTTTACTAGCCCTGACATTTTACTTATGTGGATGATGGAGTGTGAGGCGCCTCGGTTATATCGGTCGATCCGGGGCTGATGGAGTCATTTGGCTCATTTACGCCCCATAGTGTAACACCCCACGCCCGCTATGGTCACTCACTAAGGGAATGCCATAGCATCGGTGGAGTATTTTAGTGAATATAGAACAGAAAAATTACACCAAGACAGATATAAATAGTACTTGAAATTTTAAAACATCATCTCATAACAGCGGAAATAAACATGTCTGGTTACATCATAAAACCATGATAAAAGTCAAGTACAATATCTGTCAAAATAAAGAAGTACATAATCCCACTCTCTCATACAATAGCCATGACAAAAGAAAAGATAACTGGATAACTGGAGCTTTACATCTACCCAAGCTCCGAAAGACTGGAACAGCAATCCGATCAAGCTCTACCACTGCTAGGATCCACCGTAGGACATGAGGGTTGGGAAAAAGATAAAAACAACGGGGTCAGACATAAGTCTGAGTGAGTCCTATAACTTTAACAATACAATCATTAAAGTAACCAGAGAAGACATAAACTTGACCTACGGTAATATCTGGGGATGAATGGCTACACTAAGCAGCTTGGTAGACTTAGGATAAACTAAGATAACCGTCAGGACGCATCTACCCACCCAAGGATAATTACTAACTGCACCACACCAGTCATTCCTACTTAGAGGTTGATCCCTTCCAAGGACTTAGAAAATTTCCCCAGTAGTTTCGTGTACTCCTAGCCCACTACATAGGTGCCGTCTGCCCCTATCTCCACTAGGTGTACTCAGTAATTCTTACCCAGTAGTTTCGTGTACCCCTACATAGGTGCCGTCTGCCCCTATCTTCACTAGGTGTACCCACTACTCCCCATCGATCGGCTCCCTACCGTAGATACCCGTGCTGGTCCCACAGTGGGGTGTATCACTCCCCTAAAGTGGCTACCCAATACTAACGGTGCACGGCTTTATATCTACACGATGCAACAACGGCTTATCTACCAGCCCGGGCCCACACACGCATATGAAACCCGTTGGACTTGCGTTGCCACCGCTAACCCGTTTTGGCCTCTTATAATCAAGCCCAATATGCGTGTCCCGTCACTCGACATGGGTCGAGCCCACAAAGATACGTTTGGGATATTGGTTGAAATGGGCCCCCACAAGCTACCCACTTAAGCTTGTCAAATATCTAGTGTATCCCACTTAACCCTTTAATCATGTTTAATTACATGTTTCCACTTGGTTAAGTATTCTAATCGTATTTTCTATTGCCACCCAAGGCAACCCACTAGATTCCACATGCCACCCAAGGCAACCATTAAATTTCCACATGCCACCCAAGGCACCCACTTAACCCCTCATGTCCCACTACATGCTAATTTGGTTAAGTGTTTCTTAATTAATTAAGACCGTGATCTCCCATAAAGACCCCCCACATTAGACTGGCTGTTATGACCGCCTGGTTAAGCCGGTAGAATCCGGGCAGTCTTACGTCATAACAGAGTCTAACCTCGTGTCTTTACCTTAATCACGTATTTAATTTATGGCTAAGACCTCTCACATTGGGCTGACATTTGTAGCAACTGGTTAAGCCGGTCGGGTCCGGGCAGTTTTACACTACAAATGAGTCCAACCTCGTGTCTTAGTCGATTAATTACACCTAATTAATCACCCCCATATTAATTATCCCTAATTAATATCAAGTTTTCCATAACATGGGTAGACCTAACTCAATAGGTAAATTCCCATGGGGTAGACCTAACTCAATAGGTAAATTCCCACTTATGGTAATTTATTTTTATGGTATGCTTAATCATACCCAATCATTCATTTATTAACATATTTACCAACCCCATCGTTCCCCACGTAAATCGTTCTCATTTCATGACATAATAAAAGGGGAAGATCCATCACAAATATCATGGGTTTAGCATATAACTTTGTCATGGGTTAAGAGGATGTCAACTTGCATATATGAACACATTTTAACCCAACCATATTTAACCCAACTTGCATATTATCATACACATGATTTGCATAACATGTTGCATATGAGCTTGCATATTATCATACACATATCTTGCATAATATGGTGAACTTGCATATAGACATTCTCATAACTTGCATAACATGTTAAACATGCATTTAAGCATACACATAACTTGCATAAGCATTCACATACTTGCATAAGTATACATAACTTGCATAAACATGCATAACTTGCATATCATGTCATTTAAGCATATACATATCTTGCATAAGCATTCATATACTCGCATAAGCATGCATAACTTGCATATCACATAAATCTTGCATTTAATCATATACATGACTTGCATAACCATCCATATACTTGCATAAGCATGCATAACTTGCATATCACTTTAAACTTGCATTTAAACATATACTTAACTTGCATAACTCACTTTGTTAAACATGCATAATTCCACTCATTAAATATGCATAAATTCATTTGTTAAACATGCATATACCAACTTGTTAAGCATGCATAAATCAACTTATTAAGCATGCATAAACCAATTTATCAAACATGCATAAACATAGAACAACATAGAGTAACATATCATTATACATGATTCAAACTCACTAATCCGCATTTAAGACCATAAGTCTCATTACACCCAATCTACTTACTTTAACCATTGATGTTAAAGTGATAGAAACTCACCAAAACCAACTTATGAAGAGGGATTAGTTGCTAACTATGAAGATGGTGGTGATTAGAGAATGATATGAGAGGGATTAGCTTGATTAGTGAGTGATTTGCTTGCAACTTCCTTCATGAACTAGTGGAGGCCATGCTCAAATTTCATTTTGCCATAGTTTAGTTACAAGACTTAATTATGAATGAATTAGGGTAGGGTTGGGGTCTTATTTATAGGATTAGGTGAGTGTTTTAGGCCCTTAGATTAACCCTAGATTAGGTTAGGACCCTTAGATTTAGGAAATCTCTAGAACCAGCCCTCCTAGCCAGCCTGAAACCCAACCTGGTGCAACCTGGTGCACCCAGGTTCACTGGGCGGTGCCACCCTGTCGACAGGCAAGTCGACAGGCATGTCGACACCCCTGTCGACAGGCCTGTCGACAGCCCTGTCGACATGGGTAGGGCGGGATGCTTCCCGCCTGACCCCGCCTGATCCATTCCAAATTTGAAAGATTTAAATTTTTAAATCTGTTTTAGTTTTAAATTTTCTGCAAACTTCTTTGGGCCATAACCGGGCCATACGGACTCCGATTTTCGAAAACTCGGACTCTATTTTGCGTATTTTTCCGAGACGAACGCAATGACGCAGCCCGTTTCCCCCAGTTCCCACATTTGAGATTATTTATTCTGTAATTAGTGAATTTTAGCATTAACTAAAATTCGGGGTGTTACATTCTCCCCTCCTTAAAGGATTTCGTCCCCGAAATCTCTAAGCTAAGGAGAATGCATATCCTACCATCCAAACAACCATCTACTCAAATCATCAACCACGGGCATCCATTGTCCTTAAACAATCTCTAATGATGTATGAGCATATGCAAACAGTGTGTGTATATGTTCCCTATCTAATGTATGAACATATGCAAACCATGATAGTGCCATGCATCCATTATGTATGCAAGAAAACCCTAACGACACATACAATATCTACATGAGTGCACAATCATTCACCAAAATGCATCATCCATGTGATAACACAACCATTATACATCCATAAATATAGTTTCCTACACACAATTTTATGCAATATGCAATATGAAGTGACTGAGCCGATCTAGTGCCTAGAGTGTGTGTATATGCATCCACGAGCAACCACTAGCAAACACTTGCATCCACTTGCATCCATCAACCATAACATGTCTCAAACACATGTTTCAACCATAGGTTTACCCTATCTAAAGGTCAAAGGTACTAATGAGAGGACATACTAAGATAAGATAAGTACTAGACAAACGATAAAGGAGAAGTTAAAAGACATACCCTCAAAAAGAAATGGGTACAATGAACGCATCTTCGCTTCCGTCTCCCAAGTTGCGTTGCTCTCATCTTCTCCCCATTGCACTTTGACTAGCTGAACCTCTCTGTTTCTCAACTTCCTAGTCTCTGACCCAAGGATGCGAGTAGGGGCTCGTCGAATAGTCGCATCACGCTCTACCTCTACATCTCTAAGGAAGCTCGGCTCTACCACCTCTGCCGTCTCATGTAAGCACTTCCTCAGATGTGATACATGGAATACATCATGAACACCACTAAGTCTGTCGGGCAACTCCACCCTATATGCCATCCGTCCAATCCTTTCTTTAATAGGAAACGGCCCAACAAACCTCGGTGCTAACTTCCCAACGGATCCGAAGCGAACAACATTTCTCAACGGAGATACCTTAACAAAAACCATATCCCCAACCTCAAACTCAAGATCCGTCCTTCTCTTGTCCGCATAAGATTTTTGCCTATCCTGCGCTGCTTTCATCCTTCTTCGAATCAAGTCAATCTTCTCAGAAGTCTCCCTAACCATATCGGGCCCAAGCAAGATCTTATCCGTAGATTCCCACCAACATGTAGGTGATCGACAAGGCCTTCCATAGAGAGCTTCGAAAGGAGCCATACCAATACTGGACTGAAAGCTGTTATTATATGCGAACTCTACCAATGGAAGATGCTCTTCCCATGTACCTCCAAAATCTAAGATACAAAGCCTCAAAAGGTCTTCTAGAACACGATTCACCCTCTCAGTCTGGCCGTCCGTCTGAGGATGATATGCAGTGCTCAGACACAATTGAGTCCCCACTGCTTCTTGCAAACTTCTCCAGAACTCGCTAGTGAAGATAGGATCTCGATCACTCACTATGCTAGAGGGTACCCCATGTAATCGAACTATCTCTCGAAGATATACTGAAGCTAGCCATGGAGCAGTCTTCTTACTCTTCACAGGTATGAAATGGGTGCTCTTAGTAAGTCTGTCTACCACCACCCAAATTCATGTATTACCCTTCCTCGACCTGGGTAACCCGTCAATAAAATCCATCGAGACGCTATCCCACTTCCATTGCGGAACCTCCAATGGGTGAAGCAACCCACCTGGTTTCCTTTGCTCCGCCTTCACTTGCTGGCACACCAAACATTGAGCGACATACTCGGCCACATCTTTCTTCATACCGGCCCAGAAGAAAACCCTCTTCATGTCTTGGTACATCTTATCCCCACCGGGATGAATGGTCATCCTAGAACGGTGTGCGTCATCAAGAATAGCCTTCCTCAAACCCTCGTCTTGCGGTACGCAAAGTCTACCGTCTCTACGCAAGCACCCCCTGTCGTCTAGGGTGTACCTACTCAAATGGCTGGACGACTCCCCCCTTATGAGCTTCTCTATCAACTCAACCAACTGTGGGTCGTCCCTCTGGGCTTCCCCAATCCGCCCCAAAAGAGTAGGCCTAACTTCCAAGGAAGCTAGCAGACTGGGTACATAATCAATGGAAGGTCTGAAATCAAACATCGAGATAAACTCCAAGCTTCGTCGTTCCACGAACAATGGACTCAAGGACAACCTCTTCCTGCTCAAGGCGTCCGCCACTACGTTACCCTTGCCAGGGGTATACGCTATCTCGAAATCATAAGATGCTAGGAACTCCATCCACCTTTGCTGTCTTAAGTTTAGATCCTTCTGAGAGAACAAGTACTTCAAAGATTTATGGTCAGTGAACAACTCGAATCTCTCACCAAGAAGATAATGGCGCCAAATCTTAAGCGCAAAAACAATAGCGGCCAGCTCTAGATCATGGGTAGGGTAATTTTTCTCATGTTCCCTCAACTGCCTTCCACCATAGGCTATCACCCTTCCCTCTTGCATTAAGACTGCGCCAAGACCTGTCCCACAGGCATCAGTATAGACAACAAATGGCTTGCTCCCATCTGGCAACACTAAAACTGGAGCAGTGGTTAAAGCTCTCTTTAACCGTCGGAACGCATCATCACAATCTACGTCCCATGTGAAAACAAGATTCTTCTTTGTTAAGCGGGTTAATGGGGCTGATATCTTCGCGAAGTCCTTGATAAACTTCCTATAGTAACCCGCCAACCCCAAGAAACTTCTTACTTCGGTAGCATTCCTTGGAACCTTCCAATCCTGAATCGATACTACCTTCGCGGGATCCACAGCTATCCCCTCCTTGGAGACCACGTGCCCCAAGAACCGCACTTCCCTCCTCCAGAAGTGACATTTAGAGAATTTAGCCTTAAGGCTATGCGCTCGAAGAGTCTTCAACACCTCCCCAAGATGTAGGGCATGCTCTTCTTCACTCTTAGAAAATACTAAGATATCATCCACAAAGACCACCACGAATTTATTAAGGAACTCCCTGAACACCCTACTCATCAAGTCAACAAAGTATGCAGGGGCGTTCGTCAACCCAAATGGCATCACCAGCCACTCATAAAAACCATCCGGAGTCCTAAAGGCAGTCTTGTCAATGCTATCCTCAGCCACCCTCAACTGATGAAACCCCGTGGCTAAGTCCAACTGAGAAAATACTGAAGCGCCAACCAATTGATCGAAAAGATCATCAATCCTCGGCAATGGGTGTCTATTCTTCTTTGTGAGCTTGTTGAGTTCTCTATAGTCTACACAAAGTCTGAGGGACCCATCCGCCTTCGTAGCAAATACTACTGGAGCACCCCACTCCGATATGCTCCGTCGTATGAACCCCTTCTCAAGTAACTCCCCTACTTGCTTATGGAGTTCCCTCCTCTCACGAGGAGCCATGTGGCGCACTGGTAAAGATACAGGTTTAGCATTATCCACCAGATATATTTGGAAGTCAATCTCCCGCTTCGGAGGCAAGCCCTTCACCTCCTCAAACACATCCGGATATTCCCGGACCACTCTAACAGAATGCAAACTCTCGACTAAAGCATCGAGCGATTCAAGATAACTTAGCAAAACAGATTCCATGGGATTACAAGAAATCTCGAGAGTGTTACCCAAGCGGGTCATGAGCCTAACAACTCTCCTTTCGCAATCAAGAACGGCACCATTACTGGATAACCAGTCCATGCCCAAAATCAACCCATAGCCCGTGAAGCCCAACACAAAAGCATCACATCTAAACTCAATGCTAAGTATAGAAATCTTCAAACCCAAACATATCATGGATAAATAAGTGGAGCCCCCAATTGGGTTTGAAACAACCAAGGGATCATCTACCAGACTGGTGTCTAAGTGCAGTGACTCAACTAATGATGATGAGATAAACGAATGCGATGCGCCTGAATCAAACAATGTACGGACAGGATGATCAAATAGAAAAACCAGACTTTCAACGGAAATAGTTCTACCTCTCTCCTGAATCGGTGGAACCGCGAGAGCCTGTACTTGCCCCCTAGCCTGACTCAGTGCCATAAGAGCTTGCACCTGTCCTCCTGAGGTAGATCCCGTCCTTTGCCCTTTCTTAGGGCAATCCTTCACTAAATGCCCTGCTTCGCCACAGTTGAAGCAGCCAGTCTTCTTCTTCTTGCGACAATCCTTGCTTAGGTGGCCAGGTGTCCCACAATTGAAACACTTCTTCTTCTTGCCCTTGCCACCGTTGCCTTTCCCACCTTTGCTTTGCTGTTGTTGCTGAGGTCTCTTTTGATCTCCCTTCTTCTCGGGTGCCTTATTAGCATTAGGACCCTTCTCTTCCTCATACATGAGTGCCATATCAACTAGCTTCTCAAAGGTGGCCCCCATAGGGATATGAGTCATAGCCAACCCATGCATCGGTTCATTCAAGCCTTTCACGAACCTCAAAGCCTTCTTCTCTGGTGTATTCACCATGTCTAGGCCAAACCTTGCCAATTGATTAAACTTGTTAACATATTCCTTCACCGAAAGATTTCCTTGCTTTAGAGTTAAGAATCTTTCCATATACAAGTTTTCCTCCGCCCTTGAGAGAAACTTTGCCACAAATCTTTGCCTAAAATCCGTCCAAGAGTCAACGGGGCGTTCTCCATTAGTGACCTCCCACCAGAATGAGGCCTCTCCCTTCATTAACCAAGCAGCCAACTTGACTTTCTTCCCTTCTTCCATCTCAAAGATATCTATCAACTCTTCCACCTCCTTAAGCCAATCTCTAGCCTCCACAAAAGTTTCAGATCCTTGAAAAGGTTTCCCTCCCATAGCTTTGAATTCCTTGCAAGTCTTAGCAAAAGTATCCGTGCGAGGAGGAGGGGGAGGAGGAAGATCGGGTGCTACGGTTGGTGGAGGAACATTTGCTGGACCCGTAGTGGTGGCCCTAGCCTCCGTCAATCTCCTATACCATACTGGTATCGTCACACCCTCCGGAAAATTAAGATTCTCGGCCATGCTGAAACGAAAAAGGAAAGATTCAAAACGGAGAATTCGAAGGATATAGATATGGCTATTGGGGATTATGCTTTTCTTTCAAAAACTTTTCTCTTTAAAGACATGTTTTTGAAAATATCTCTTCCAAAAATGTTTTAGAAAAATAGTTTTCTAAAAATTTTATCTGTTCCGGTAACCTTTGCTCTGATACCACGTGTAACACCCCACGCCCGCTATGGTCACTCACTAAGGGAATGCCATAGCATCGGTGGAGTATTTTAGTGAATATAGAACAGAAAAATTACACCAAGACAGATATAAATAGTACTTGAAATTTTAAAACATCATCTCATAACAGCGGAAATAAACATGTCTGGTTACATCATAAAACCATGATAAAAGTCAAGTACAATATCCGTCAAAATAAAGAAGTACATAATCCCACTCTCTCATACAATAGCCATGACAAAAGAAAAGATAACTGGATAACTGGAGCTTTACATCTACCCAAGCTCCGAAAGACTGGAACAGCAATCCGATCAAGCTCTACTACTGCTAGGATCCACCATAGGACCTGAGGGTTGGGAAAAAGATAAAAACAACGGGGTCAGACATAAGTCTGAGTGAGTCCTATAACTTTAACAATACAATCATTAAAGTAACCAGAGAAGACATAAACTTGACCTACGGTAATATCTGGGGATGAATGGCTACACTAAGCAGCTTGGTAGACTTAGGATAAACTAAGATAACCGTCAGGACGCATCTACCCACCCAAGGATAATTACTAACTGCACCACACCAGTCATTCCTACTTAGAGGTTGATCCCTTCCAAGGACTTAGAAAATTTCCCCAGTAGTTTCGTGTACTCCTAGCCCACTACATAGGTGTCGTCTGCCCCTATCTCCACTAGGTGTACTCAGTAATTCTTACCCAGTAGTTTCGTGTACCCCTACATAGGTGCCGTCTGCCCCTATCTTCACTAGGTGTACCCACTACTCCCCATCGATCGGCTCCCTACCGTAGATACCCGTGCTGGTCCCACAGTGGGGTGTATCACTCCCCTAAAGTGGCTACCCAATACTAACGGTGCACGGCTTTATATCTACACGATGCAACAACGGCTTATCTACCAGCCCGGGCCCACACACGCATATGAAACCCGTTGGACTTGCGTTGCCACCGCTAACCCGTTTTGGCCTCTTATAATCAAGCCCAATATGCGTGTCCCGTCACTCGACATGGGTCGAGCCCACAAAGATACGTTTGGGATATTGGTTGAAATGGGCCCCCACAAGCTACCCACTTAAGCTTGTCAAATATCTAGTGTATCCCACTTAACCCTTTAATCATGTTTAATTACATGTTTCCACTTGGTTAAGTATTCTAATCGTATTTTCTATTGCCACCCAAGGCAACCCACTAGATTCCACATGCCACCCAAGGCAACCATTAAATTTCCACATGCCACCCAAGGCACCCACTTAACCCCTCATGTCCCACTACATGCTAATTTGGTTAAGTGTTTCTTAATTAATTAAGACCGTGATCTCCCATAAAGACCCCCCACATTAGACTGGCTGTTATGACCGCCTGGTTAAGCCGGTAGAATCCGGGCAGTCTTACGTCATAACAGAGTCTAACCTCGTGTCTTTACCTTAATCACGTATTTAATTTATGGCTAAGACCTCTCACATTGGGCTGACATTTGTAGCAACTGGTTAAGCCGGTCGGGTCCGGGCAGTTTTACACTACAAATGAGTCCAACCTCGTGTCTTAGTCGATTAATTACACCTAATTAATCACCCCCATATTAATTATCCCTAATTAATATCAAGTTTTCCATAACATGGGTAGACCTAACTCAATAGGTAAATTCCCACTTATGGTAATTTATTTTGGGTGAGTTTTCTACAGGTCCCTATTAAGTTTCAAAATTAGGCTCACATCCGGTTATAAACTTAATATAAATTTAGTCCTTGTTTTCATTTTTATGTGTTATTCATAATATTTGCATGCACGTATGCAAATACGATGAATGAATATTTGCATACATGTATGCAAATTTTTTGAATATTTGCATACACGTATGCAAATATTCGTTCAGAATAGTTGCATACATGTATGCAACTATTTTGAATATTTGCATACATTTATGCAACTATTCTTACTATTCTTCAGAATAGTTGCATACATGTATGCAAAAATTCAAAATATTTGCATACATGTATGCAACTATTCTAAACGAATATTTGCATACATGTATGCAAATATTTTGAATTTTTGCATACATGTATGCAACTATTCTGAACGAATATTTGCATACATGTATGAAAATATTCGTTCAGAATAGTTGCACACATGTATGCAACTATTCAAAATATTTGCATACATGTACGCAACTATTCTGAATGAATATTTGCATACATGTATGCAAATATTCTGAATTTTTGCATACATGTATGCAACTATTCTGAACGAATATTTGCATACATGTATGCAAATATTCTGAATTGTTGCATACATGTATGAAAATAAAGTTGAACAAACGTTGATGAATTGTTGCATAAATGTATATAATTTTTCTAAATAGAAAATTAGGGACCTAATTTACAATAAGTTTATGGCCGGATCTGAGCCTAATTAAGTTTCAAAATAGGGACCTTTGCCTAATTTCCACATTTATTTTTATGGCATGCTTAATCATACCCAATCATTCATTTATTAACATATTTACCAACCCCATCGTTCCCCACGTAAATCGTTCTCATTTCATGACATAATAAAAGGGGAAGATCCATCACAAATATCATGGGTTTAGCATATAACTTTGTCATGGGTTAAGAGGATGTCAACTTGCATATATGAACACATTTTAACCCAACCATATTTAACCCAACTTGCATATTATCATACACATGATTTGCATAACATGTTGCATATGAGCTTGCATATTATCATACACATATCTTGCATAATATGGTGAACTTGCATATAGGCATTCTCATAACTTGCATAACATGTTAAACATGCATTTAAGCATACACATAACTTGCATAAGCATTCACATACTTGCATAAGTATACATAACTTGCATAAACATGCATAACTTGCATATCATGTCATTTAAGCATATACATATCTTGCATAAGCATTCATATACTCGCATAAGCATGCATAACTTGCATATCACATAAATCTTGCATTTAATCATATACATGACTTGCATAACCATCCATATACTTGCATAAGCATGCATAACTTGCATATCACTTTAAACTTGCATTTAAACATATACTTAACTTGCATAACTCACTTTGTTAAACATGCATAATTCCACTCATTAAATATGCATAAATTCATTTGTTAAACATGCATATACCAACTTGTTAAGCATGCATAAATCAACTTATTAAGCATGCATAAACCAATTTATCAAACATGCATAAACATAGAACAACATAGAGTAACATATCATTATACATGATTCAAACTCACTAATCCGCATTTAAGACCATAAGTCTCATTACACCCAATCTACTTACTTTAACCATTGATGTTAAAGTGATAGAAACTCACCAAAACCAACTTATGAAGAGGGATTAGTTGCTAACTATGAAGATGGTGGTGATTAGAGAATGATATGAGAGGGATTAGCTTGATTAGTGAGTGATTTGCTTGCAACTTCCTTCATGAACTAGTGGAGGCCATGCTCAAATTTCATTTTGCCATAGTTTAGTTACAAGACTTAATTATGAATGAATTAGGGTAGGGTTGGGGTCTTATTTATCGGATTAGGTGAGTGTTTTAGGCCCTTAGATTAACCCTAGATTAGGTTAGGACCCTTAGATTTAGGAAATCTCTAGAACCAGCCCTCCTAGCCAGCCTGAAACCCAACCTGGTGCAACCTGGTGCACCCAGGTTCACTGGGCGGTGCCACCCTGTCGACAGGCAAGTCGACAGGCATGTCGACACCCCTGTCGACAGGCCTGTCGACAGCCCTGTCGACATGGGTAGGGCGGGATGCTTCCCACCTGACCCCGCCTGATCCATTCCAAATTTGAAAGATTTAAATTTTTAAATCTGTTTTAGTTTTAAATTTTCTGCAAACTTCTTTGGGCCATAACCGGGCCATACGGACTCCGATTTTCGAAAACTCGGACTCTATTTTGCGTATTTTTCTGAGACGAACGCAATGACGCAGCCCGTTTCCCCCAGTTCCCACATTTGAGATTATTTATTCTGTAATTAGTGAATTTTAGCATTAACTAAAATTCGGGGTGTTACACATAGGGCGGGGAAACGTATTGTTCAAGGTTTTTTAATCCACATTGCACTTTGATGGGCCATCCCTGTCGACCCAAGGGTCAATGCATTCTGATCCTGAGGCTCGGGCTAGAGAATCTCAAAGCGGTAAGGACGATCACTTGCCTTGGTTCACAGATGGAAATCCAACTTCCAATACGTGACTTTGCGGTTTTGATTGTAGAGCCTAGTATGGCGACATAGTGTTATGGGGCACTTATGCCGTCTATGATTGATACTTATGATTAAAATTGTTTTGACACTATACACTTATAGTAATAATAAAAGATGAAATTTCATGTACCAAGCATATTTGGCTATTATAAGGTAAAACTCTATCCTCCGGCTTGCGTTGCATTGTGTGATGGGACCTGAGTCTTATAATAGCTTCATTGTTCTTTATTTAGCATTGCGCTGTTGTTTTTATGCACTGGTATTCTTGGGAGGAAACCCGTTTCGTGCTATACGGCGTGGTCCCTTGATTTACCTTACTTTAAAATCAAATTAATAACTGTTTTAGTTCTCACACCAGTCACATGACTGACCTGAAGTTCATTGTCTTAACCTAAACTCTAGGTGCCCCTATTTTCCGCACGAGCAGCTAGTAGTTTTGGTTTTGCAGATTTATATTCACAGGATCCTGATTTACAGCTGAAGCGATATTCGGAAAGCTCTGTATCCGTATATTCTTTTCAGTTGTGTTTTGTATTATTTTCCGCTGCATTGTAATTTGTAAATCTCTGATGTTAATCAAATGTATATTATCTATGCATACTCTGTGTATTCTGTACTTTGATGTAAATTGTTGTAATAAACAATGAAATGTTCTTCTATTTGTGTTCTGATTTGTCTTGTCTTCAAGGCAATCCGTTCTTCCTCTTCTCCTCGGATACCGGGGAAGTTCTGGGTCCTTACAATTGTGTACCTGCGGTCCACATGGCATATATACAAGTGAAAGAGATGTAACACACAGAGTTACTAAAGGTAGAATGGAGCCATGCGATGTTGAGATATCTTATTGATGTGGAGCCACCTGTTTCAAGTAGCATTGTGTCTTCGTGACTTGATTAGTCTTCGTGACCTGATTTGTCTTCATGACTTGATTTTTCCTCATAACTTGAAGTATCTTCGTAATTCCATGTTTTTTTTGACTCTGAGATAGAGCAGTCAACGTTCAGTGACCTCAGTTTTTCTTTTGATTCTTAAATATTTTCCGTTGATCTGTGCATGATGAAATTCGCAGGGAAGTGATTTCCTACGGATACGTATGTTTTTTGGGGGATCCAGACAAAACCATTTTGTATCTGCGAATCATGAACAATCAACATATCAATATCACATTGGTACTTTCTGTATCTGTTTTAAAGGGATTTTTGAAATATTCTAACTGAGAGTTGAAGCAAGGATATCTAGTACTTGGAGATTATAGTTATGCGCCTCGCCAGCATATGCCTAACATCTGTAAGAACGACAATAGATTTGTCAAACTTCGAGTTATAAAGTATTTTCGACTTTAAAGAACAAATCAGTAATTTGAAATTAAAAAGTTCACTTAACCAAATAAATTGAGAAAGATAGTTTTAAATGGTTTTCAAGACTACGACTTTGTATCAATACAATTATCTTCAGTGTTTGGGAAAATTTCAAGTCGACAATTTGTGACTTGAAGAAGAAATGTTATTTACACTCTTTAATGAGTATTGGAAAAATTCAGATGGATTGAATGTAAGGAAAGTGGGTTAGGGCTTGCTTAACCTAGACCCACAGTTGCAACGATGGATAAGTAAGGTTGACATATGATGTTTATAATGAAATTTGGAATAGTTTGAGATGTATAAATCCAATTTATGCAGAAATTGGAGTTTAAGATAAGATAGGCTTTGAAAAGAAATTACATGACTTTGAATTTGTTAAAAGATTAGATAAAATGAGAATTGGGAGATATCTCAAAATAAGATGAGATAGAAATTGGTCCGAGGAAATTGAATATATATATAATTAGGATCGATTGCTTAGATATTGATATTTGAATTAGTGGTGGAAAGTTTTCACCCAGATTTGGAAATTTGGAGTATATGTTGATATAACTCTAACGATCTCTTCTTTTCGAGGACGAAAAGTTTTAAAGGGGAAGAGATTGTAATGTCCCAGAAATTTCAACAACTGATATGGAATTAAGTTATAGATTTAACTATGAATAATAATTTTATATTGATAATTGGATAGGAATTTAAAATCAATTATAGGGTTTTGCGTATGAATTGAATTCAATATGGCTGGTTGAAATTAGATATTTATTGTCAAATATTTGAATTAAATATGGTTGGAGATTTGAATTGGAATTGGAAATTCGATTGGGAAAAATATAGATGGTTGAATTTAAAATATAAACGTAGTTGACGTTAAATAAATTGGAAAATTTTATTCGTTTAAATATATGGAAATGGGCTGGATATGTGTGTATTTGTAGAAATTGAATTTAACGTTCAGAATCGTACGAAGTTATTAGTGGATGAACAAAATAAAAATCGGTGAACCGATAAGTTATTCAAAAATAAAATAACGTCGTATGCAAATGGAGTTCTCGTTGACGGTACAAATATCGAGCGTTCAACGGTAGCTCATAGTAAAACTTAACATTTAAAATTTTATGTCGTTATTACCTACCTAGATATAACCTACATCAGATGAACATTGCGCAGACCTCCCCACTAAAACGCGCCACCCTCCTATAACCTACGAGTGCCATCCTCCTATAACCTACGATGGGAGTTGTTGTTATCCCCTTTCATCTTCTTTTATAAATCCATGCCTCGCTAAATTATTTTGCAGAAAAAATCAATTCTCTTTTCCCCGAAATCAAACCAATTCGATAATGGCCGAAGCCCTAAATACTGCCCCAAATCGGCTCCTTCACCTTCTCTTCCTCCTTCCGTTGATCAGAAAACCCGAAGCCACCGGCTTTGGAGTCGCCGACGCCCTTCCTTCTTCTCCCTTTTATCCTTTTTTCTTTTGATTTCAGAAAGAGGGAAATCCAACTTCGCAAATCTTCAGCGTTGGTATCTTTCGTCACTCATCGAAGCCATCACCAGAACCTTAGCAGTTGTAATCGACCAGAAGCTACCTAACCAAGGCCGCTGTTTACGGTCTAAGCCATCTCTGTTTCAAGGTGAGCATCTCACTCGCGATAAAACCTTGTTTCAAATGACTTGACTTTAGTATTACCAAAATATGATAGTTGATACTGTGTTGTTGTTGATGCCCTGGGTTTGACTGCCTTATGTGGCTGCTCTGAAATAGATATGTGCGTGTTTTTACTGAAACCTGCTACTCTTTGTTTGCACCCTGTAATATACCTAAATCGTTCATTTCCTTTATTGGGATGATTTGTTATTCGATGTGTACTATGAGTTATCAAACACAACCAAACCCACCTGCGTATACATTGCAAAATAATTGCGAGCTACCGATCTGTTAATATGATTCCAACTTATGCCATACCGGCTGATCACTGATGATTCAAACATATAGTTACACGAGAAACCTTCTGTGCTGACTATATACACACACACTTTTTGGGAGCATGGGTGTTTACATGGTTTTGCCTAATTTTGGAAAAGAAAAATATGTATTGTTAATAACAACTGGAAATTGTACACACTGCTGACTGTTCATACAATTTCAAATGACAAACCAACCATGTTGTGGTCTCAGTATACATGTATTTACTTTGCACCTGAGACATTTTGCTTCACAATCTATTAAACTGGGAATGCAATAATATTTGTGTTAGCAAATGGCATTTGTTTCTTGTTTCATTTGAATATCGTCGCACACCTGTGTATATTTTAAATCACGAATTTTCTAATACTTTAAAACTGATACCTTCTGTGCTTGTATCATCTACATGTATGCCTTGGTGCCTCATTCACAAAAAGCTGATTGATCAAGTTTTAGATATATATTGTTAGAATGGTACACTATATATATAGTGTTGTCACCATCCATTTGATTTGCTAGAAAATGATACTTCATTCGGTTTGGTAAGCAGATTCTACATTTGTTTTGCATAATTTTATAAAAAAAACTGATGCTACATTTCCCCTGGGCACAATAACATATTGGACAGTTGGTTAGTTCATCATATCCTGTAACCAAATAAACCTGTTGTCGCCTTATAAAACTGGAACTGCTTGTTATATACTAGGTTTAGGCTTAATGATCTTGGACATATTTGAACTTCGGAAACTTGCATTCCATTTCAATATGAAAATACTCAGTGTGACCATGCTGTTATATTAGACATCGCATGTTGCACCCTTTTTGAAAGTATTTTGCCTCATTTTATCATAGCTAACCTGGAAGTGTTTTGACCAATATCTAGTATAGTTCACCTGAAAGTATTGATTTCCTTTGTGGATTGCCATTGTTGAACTATATTGGCATTGCTGAATTGTATTGTCATTACTGATGCATGATGAACCCTCTTAGATGAAATATACCCATCCTTGTTTTGTTGCATTCGGCAGTATAGAAAAACTGATGCATGTTGAACCCTCTTAAATGAAATAAGTCCATTTTTTTAATGCTCAGTGGGTACACAAAGTTTGGCACTTCGAACCCATATTTTTGCCTTCCCTGTTCATGCATGGATTTTCCATTTGCACTTGTGCAACTTAATCGAATACACGTAGATAGGTGGTGTACGTATGTGAAATACATGTACTAACACTTTATAAGTAGGGGACCATTGTTTACTAAATGAAACTAGTGGACCCTTGTGTACTGAATAAATTGTTGAACTATTATGATTAGTGAAATGAAATAGAACTTGGGAAAGAATGACAGTATATTGTGGAATAAACAACATCCATTTTTATTCATCTGCATAAAATTTCTAAATATGTGTGTCTAGTTAAGTTAACACCTCAGCTTTCCCTGAAATCGAAAGGGTTCTGACTGTCATTAGTTATATGTCATTTGGTATGTATTAAATGCTACTGGTCCTTGAAATCGAATTATATTAGCTTGGCATGTAGTCTTAAGTTGAAAATGCCACTTACATGTTAGATAGGTTGACTAGATTTTAAACTGGTTGGCTTGAATCATTTCTATGACATAATCTTGGCTGTAAGTAATATCCATGCCAAATTTAAACGGTATAAAGATTATCAAACATTTTTCATAAACAATACAGCATAGTTCGTAGATGATCTGATACCTGATGGTATATCAGATTCCAAGGTTAACCCAACAGAGTTAAGGAGGGCATGATAAAGTATTAGAAGAAAATGAGTAATAAATAAGCTTTTGTCTACAATATTAAAGCAGATGTTTGTCCCCTTATGGTATTTTCTCTTGACAGCTCATTTTCAATAGAACAAACTACACGTTAATTACTACATGTTAATTGACAGAGTAAGAGAATGTTTAACTGTTAGGATAGGAGACTATTAACTGTGATTGGCATGTTGGAATAGACTATGACCTTTACTGATTTAATTATTAAATGGATAGTCTACTCCCAAGATCATGGTAAACTTTTCATACTATTTCCATTAAGTGGTTAACGTTATACCCTATTTGCCATGTTTATCTATGAAATTTGGAAGACCTGTATCTTGACTTACATACCCTTCCATGTTCCAAAAACATGTTGTTTTTAAACAAGGCACTTAACACGTTTTTGCTGCACTTGCAAATAGAATATACATATGGAAATTGTTTCACTTGAACCGACATTGTAAATGATTAATGTGGGCACATTTATGGGACAGCCACGTTGATAATGCATGCAGTCCTTGGATTTTTCTACCTGCCGTGTAGGGTTCTAAATATACTGGGTATTCAAAGCCGAGGAAACTTGTATTGTTTTCTTTGTACAACCTGTTTGGGTTATATATGTGTGTTCGTACCTTCACATGAAACTTAATTTTTCTAACAAGGTTTATTTGGCGAATGGAACACCTTTGTGAACTCTAATGACCTCTTGTATCTAGACTAACTATCGTATATTTTAGTTTATATTGAAGATAATTTAATTGAACTATGATTTAATCTGACTCGAGTGTTTTATTTTTTTGCATGGAACGCTCGGGTCAGACCCGAGCAATACAGATTTAGATATTCCAGCTTAGGATTCGAAGATTGGCAAAGCTGAGGATTTCGAAGACGGTGCGCTCTGAAGTTTTAACTAGTAAATATTTTTCAGTATTCAAATTGTATTTTCATCTCCGCTGTATAGAATTAATATTGTATTCAAAAATTCTGATTGCATATATAAAAAATTATTTTGCTGTTCAATATTTTGTTATTTATTTATGCTATGTTGGTTCTGTATTTTAAACTCTGTAAGCTAAATAACGATCTGTCGATTTTAACGTTTTAAGTTGGTTTAATCACCAATTTGAAGCGGTTAAAAAGGCGGGACGTTACACACACATAACACACACATACATACACATCCACACATATATATATATATACACACTTTATTTTCTTACATTATATTTTTAACTAACTTTCAACATCAATTTGATTTTACATGATGCCTGTATGCGTAGCACGGGCCGCACACTTGTTTTATAATGAAAGTTGAAACTTAATATTTAAATATTTTGATTTGTGTAAATCATAGTTGAATATAAAAACTGGAGATAAAAAGAAGATTTATTTATGAAATTCATTTGAATTCTATTTTTTGATTTGATTAGATATTATAAACCGTTGAATTTAATTTTAAGAGAATAAGTGAAAACTGAATATTTTATTAATAAATATTAAAATTTGACATTATTGTAAACGAGATCAGAATTCGACGAGACCAATTTTTTTGGTTCATAATAATAAATTATTGTTGGGTTTCAAAATTCGCGCCAAACGGACTTAGTATATGGCCGTGTGAAGCAAAACCATTTATTCAGAAACAAACGATCAGTTTACTAAGGAACGTTATTGAGATGATCTTAGAATTCGATTCCACTTTTTTCTGAATTTGTATCGTCGAATAATGGTAAGATTCCAAGTTTCGTGATTTTTAGAATCAGTATGTGGTCGTGCATGATTTTTAAAGTGAAAAATAGATAATATTTTGACTTTAAAATTTGCTATTTGTGCATATGGACTCGCAATTCGACGAAACAAGTTTCCTTGGGTCCGTAATGTCAGAGAGTAGTTGTAAATCAATTTTAATTGAAAACGGAATCCGTAGGTGGTCACACGGATTTTTAAACGATGAAAATGAGCAATATTTGGTATAATAAAATATAAAATTAACAAAAAAATATTTTGGATCAACTATAAATTATCATTTCCACTTTATAACTTTACCCTAAACCTAAAAATCAAGCAGCCCCTTCTTTCTTCCAAAATGAGGGCTTTCTTCCCTTTCAAAAATCATAGAAACCAAAATACACTTCTATAAATCATAAGATAAATATATTTGTGATCCTCAAAGCATTCTCTTCGATTTAGTATGGATATTGAAGGGGTTAGAAGTGGTTTTGGTCGCTGCAATTTTTACAGCATGGTGTTCATGTGGCTAGGGTTGAGATTTTTGGTGAACTGAAGCTTTAATGCATGTTTTGATGGTTATATTTGAGTTCGTGGTAGGAATTGTGAGTTGTATGCAAAGTTTGGGGCGATTCAGAGAAATTTTTTGTCGAGAGGATTGCCATGTACGTGCATTTTGGGTCTGTAAATGTGAAATGGTGGTGAAGTTTGAGTTTTTGTGTGTGTGCATGAAGATGAAGAGAGGAAGAAGGGAAGTTCAACGGAATTAACGGCTTGTGATTTCTTGGAGAAATGAGTGAGGATCGGTGACATGAATGTTGCGGTAATGGAAGGACATGGGGCTGCTGTGTACGTGATGTTTTGGGAGAGAAGAAGACTAGAGGAAGAGATTAGAAGCTTATTAAGGTAGTTAATTAATTAATTATTTAAGTTAATGACATATATGTACATAGAAACTTGTAAAATGCATAACTTTTTCATACAAACTCGGAATTCAGCGAAGCAAGATCTGTTAGAATCGTATCGACGTGCTCTTCGTGATGGAACCAATTTGGATTGATTCTAAGACCATTGATTTTTGGAGCTTATTCGGATTTCAATCTCGTTCAAAACCAAAGGTTATTGATTAAACCCACTCACATCTAACTAAAATATTTGATTGTTAGTTAAATAAAATTAATGTCATGATATGATGATATTGTTTGTTGTTTGATTGTTTAAATTGCATATTTATGTTAAATCTTCATAGACTGTATAATTTAATTTGACTGTTATATAAATTGTATTGTTATAGATTAATTTCTAGTTTTAAAAAAACCTTATACTTGATGACTAGTAATTGATGTTATTGAACAATTTAGATGTGTTGATTTTGATGTATGCCTTGAATCTATTTATTTAATGTGTTAATATATAATCCATCTTATTATCGACATTGTTTATGTATGTTATTGATTTTTGTTGATTAATCCCAACCATTACCCTATATGTTACGGGCATCAAATAAACCCGAGATTAATCAGTAAAATGAATTAAGAACATAGGTTGAAATGATAAATACCTATGACCCTGATTTGGATTGAAATGATATATATCCCTTCCCAAAATACTAAAATTAAATTTTAAGTATTACTTGGCCATAAGATAGAAAATTATATACGGACACTGGTTGGTTAAATAAAAATTGTTTTTAACCTAGAATTTTGAAATTTTGTTTTAAAGACAAATAAATGATATCATAATTTGAAAGTATTTGTAACTATTGTGCGAAACGATTTATAACTTCGGGACATGAACCGATTTGATATGTTACCATGATGCGAGTAACCCGTGTGTAACAACCCGGAATTTCTGAACCAATTTAAAATTTGTATTTTAGCTATTTTAATGGATTTTGAATATTTAAAATGATTTATTTTAAATAATAACGATTTAAAATTTATTTTAATCGAAGTTAAAACATATAAATTTATTTTAATTATAAAACGAGCCTGAAATGGCGTGGTAGTTTGAAAATTTGATTTTAAATTTCAAATGAATGTACAGAATTCAAAATAAATCGGATTTCAGTAAACTAGAAATATTTGAATCCATTTAACTATATCTTTCTAACGAATGTAAGAAACTAAGATTTCACTGTATAAATTGAAAGTTATGTCCAGTTTAAAATTTAAAAAAGTTGCTATGGAATTTATATATTTTTTAATATAATATATATCCATTTTGCAAACGACCTCCGTTTTCGACGAAACCACTTTTGTTGGATCCAGAATGTCAATTATTGTTAGGTTTCAAATTTCATAATTTTTGGTATTAATATGTGAGCGCAGTGAATTTAAATGTGTTTGGTAATTTCAGTTTGAATTTAATCGACTGGAAAAAGGTCCATTTTTCAAACGGTCTCCAAATTCGATGAAATTAGTTTTGTTAGGACCATATCATCAAAACATAGTTAGATATAATTTTTCTGCAATTTTTGGAATCAGTATGTGGCCTCGGTAAATTAAAATGTACGTTTAAATTCAATATATATTGATTTATATTTTAATTTTAAGAAAAACTAATTGAAACAGCCGAATTGGCTTACGAAACATATTCCGTTATGTCCAGAATGGGGGTATTTAGTTGGAAACGACAGTCGTTGGGTTTGATTTGGAATTTGGAGATTTAAACAAGTTATTTTAGAATGAAATAATATTAAAAATATACTATATATATTCATTAATTTCAAAACCCTAGCTCACTCTCTATTACTTGCGCCGCCACTAATTTCGAAGGCCAGAATTATTGGATTTTTCTTCCTCTGAATCTCATAATCCTTAAACTAATTTGAAAATTTTCTAAGGTAATATCTAGAGCTTTGTGAGCACTTCAAAATGAACGGCTAAGGTCGCATGTAGATGAGGGGATTGCTCGAAATTTGAGAACAAATCATCGTCGCTTTGGTGGTTTTTTGGTGGCTAGGCGAGCACCGAGGTGGCGGCGCTGCTAGGCGATGGAGGCGTATGGTCCGGGAGAGGAGATGGTGGGTTCAGATTGGAGGACAACGATTCCAGGTGGCATGCAGTTGGAGGTTTTTAAAGTCGCGATGGGTTGGATTTATTTCAGAACCTAGAGGAAGAAAACGAACGGTAGGGAAAGGGATTAGTTTGATTAAAATAATTAATTATTATTAATAATGTTTAAATATGATCAAATGTTTAAACTGCCATATCTTGACCATAAGAACACAGAATTCTACAAACAAAGATGTGTTGGAATCGTCTTCGCAAGAACTACAACATGGAACTGACCAGAACGGAAACGAAACAAATTAGAAATTGAGGCAAATTCAAATCCGAACAGAAATAAATTCAAAAATAAAAGAATGGCGGAGTGGAAATGAATGTGAGAACTCTTTCTCAATCAACTATTTTTGTTATGTAATTAGATCATAGGTCGCAGACAGGGCTTAGCAGCTCATGACATTACTTTTTTGCAAACCATGGTTGATTGTTTGTTTGGATTGTGTTTGGATGAATTGATTGGGATTGATATTATTGTATGCCGGATTTTTCTGAATACTGAAAAGTATAAATTATTTATATAAAATGTATATAAAATTTTCATGAAAAGAAATTGGAATAAATATTCATTTACAAGTCGGATGGCTTGTTTATGTACACCTTTTTAACTGATATTGATTATAATTTTTACACATCGCCCAAGTGCACAAATAATAATCAGTATTTGTTGTTTGAAAACCCCACATGGGTATTGGGATGATATTTGACATACACCAATCTCAATATTTAGTTGTATGTCAATCGATGAGTTGAGAGGCTATGATGGGCGTTATTTATTTATTTATTTATTTATTTATTTTAATGCTTATACAGTTGTAAAATACACTCTGGATGATGTTTGAATGTTAAATGATTATTTATCATTATTGTTGCATACATGCGATGTACGAAATTCATATAACTGAAATTATATGGTAATTGATTGGGTTTGATTCCAATTCAGAAATAACAAAGATTTTAAAAATAATATTTATCAAAGATTTTAAAATAATATTTAGCAATGATTTTAAAATAATTTTTAGTAAAGATTTTAAAATAATTTTTAGTAAAGATTTTAAAATAATTTTTTGCAAAGATTTTAAAATAATATTTAGTAAAGATTTTAAAATAATATTTAGTAAAGAATTAAATTATGATTTTGATATCTGATTTTTGGATGGACACGAAAATATTGGAGTATATGAAGCCGAATAAGTAGATATTCGCCATTTTAACCCGAACGGGTTTACCGATCGATTTTATTCATTTTAAAATAATATTGAATGGAAATGGATTTCAAAATCAGATATTGATAATATTACCATTTTAATATTATAATGATATGGAATATTCAATTTTGATTCAAAATTGAAAATGAAGTTAAAATCGATTTAAAACGAATTTATAACGATTTTATAAAATACGTTTTAAATGAAAATCGATGAAATATATATATATATATAATATATATATTAAATGGCTTGAATAGAATGCGCCGCACAGCGACCGTTCGTGAATTTCAATCATTAACTTCAAATTGATGTAACGGGAGATCCGACCATCGGATTCTCCTAAAACCAGAACCGTTGGGTTCGTATCAAAACGAGCTTTATAACGAATATAAGATATTTGAAATCTAATGGTCGGATTTTAAAATATACCCAAATCAATTTCAGAAAAGGAAGCTATGGATGCAGTTCGGTGGCCGTTATTGGAAATCGACTATACATGCCTTAATAAAATTATTAAAAATATGGATAATTTATGTAAAATCATAATAAATGATTTAGAAAGATTTTGGGTGAAAAATCCCAAGTTTGAAAGGGTGAAAATATATTTTTTATCAAAATGAACTAGTTATTAACTAGAATAAAAATCCAATGTTTTTAAATAAATAAATGAATATAACCAGAACTTTCCAATGAATGAATTAAAATGGATTTGAGTGGAAATAATCTTCAGAATATTTCGTTATTGGATTCCGTGATTATACGGATAATGTTGAGGAATTTGGAGGATATAGTTATTCCCAATACGATATCTGTTAGTCTCAGAATTTGATATTGGATATAAGCCGATATAATTTCTATTTAGAGCCATGTATTTAATATCAAATTAGATTTTGGGTTTGTCGTGAATGGCGTCTTTAATAACACTTTTCTTAAACCCAGTTGAGAAAAGAATAAATCTTTTAAAAAAGATTTAGAGAAGTTTACCAATTAATTAATATTTAATTGGAATTGAAATCAAATTGGATTTTGGATTTATTGTGAACAATGTTTTAAATAACATTTGTTCTTTAACCCAATTAATAGTGAAGATATGATTTGGAATTTATAAATCTTTTTATTAAGATTTAATAGAAATTTCCCAAAGTAAAGTTGTCCAATTTAATAGATTAAATTGGAATTGAATGGAATTCGATTTGGTAATAATCGAGATGAGCTTCTGCGATTGAAGACCGTTACTATATATGGAATTTAAAAAGCTTTGCCGCTATTCCATTTATATTATTAGTCTGATACGGGAATTTATATCGACTATACACTATTATGATTTCCGTGTAGATTCCATTTTGATGGAAGATGATTTTTGGTTTACCGTGAACGATGTTATAAAGGACATTCATTCTTTAATCCAGTTAAAGACGGGATTTATTTCCTAAATTTGAATAATCATTAAATAATGATTTTAGGAGATTAAAACTAAGCGAAGTTTTAATGAATCTTTAATTAGATTGAAAAGCTAATGTGGTAATTAAATTTGCCAAATTTGAGAAGTGATCGAGAATGGGGTACCACCAGTTTTACTCTAGGCGATAGTTAAATCTTTAATTAGATTTGAACGCGAAATGGTAATTAATTTTATCGATAGCACAGTGGGTGTTAGATATGGAGTACTACCAGTTTTGCTCTGTGGGATGAATATGTTGGGATTGGGTTAATAAAATAAATGGTTACTTCGGTAAGGTTCGCTAATCTCGACTAGTGAATAAAATCTTTTGAAAACGATATCAAAAGGCAGATTAAAGAGAAAATTTAAAAGAATTTACCTTTGATAAAATTATTGGGAACCTTTCCATAAAGATGTGAATGTTTGAATAAAATAATATTCTGAATTGCAATGAGGCGTATGATGTGTTTTTATAGCACTTGATTATAAGATACATGAGTTATTCGAAAAGACCGGGTTTAACCCATTCTGAATGACTATTACGACGACTAAAAGTCGACGATGAAGATGGTGGTTGAAGACCGGAGATCTTCATATTGTTTGGATGATTACTGATGTCTTGATTGGGATTTACACCCAAGACAAGGTAATAAGTAGTGATCGTCCAGATGTACTTGGAGATCGACCGGATATGCGAGGGCCTCTCTCCTGTATTGGACATATGAGACGAGGATAAAGGTGCCTCGAGTTTGGTTCAGACCCAGAACGGACTTGTAAATGGATAGTGTGTCTGACATTGTATTCCTTTATACTGTATTCATTGATCTCTGCTAAATATATATCTGTTTGGTGGCGGAGAATTTATTCTCTTGCTTAACACCTTTCTCTGAAACGTACGAGCTTAAAGGTTATATATTGGTTGAAATCAATGGTACGGTATGGAGTGACAGTGTGGCATGCTGAGTTGCATGGATCAACTTTTGTTGAAAATCAAGGCGTTGTGGTTGATGATCAAAGCACAACTTTAATCACCATAGCTTTGTGTAGCGTTAATTCGTGAACTTCACTACCCAGTATGAACCAGAACCGGGATAAGGGAGTGCAGGTAAATGGACATATGTTAGTTTCTAGCTACGAGTAACGTCTTGGTATGGATCCCAGACTGTTTACTTATGTGGATGTTGGAAAACTTTATTGACGGAAAGTGAGGTACCTCTGGTTTGAGTCCCTAGTGGCTCTTGTACTAGAACTGACTAAAAGGTTCTAGATGGTTGACTGGACTGACCATTTTGGAGGTTCGATAGAACCGGCTAACATATAGTTTATGGTATAACTAATCATCAACGGATGACCGGCTCTACATGATCCAAGGGATATGCCAGCGTCCGAGTCCTGAGGCATTGCTAGTGTGTCTCGAATCGGTAAGGAGACCATCCCTTACCTTGGTTCATAGATGGAAACTCAATTTCCAATACGCGATTTTACTGTTTTAGTTGTAAACTTATATGGCGACGTACTATAATGGTACCTACACCGCCTATGATTGATATTTATATTTGAAATTGATTTCTTCACTTATAATAATAATAAAAGATGAAATTTCGCGTATCAAGCATATTTGGCTATTATAAGGGAAAACTCTATCCTCGACTGCGTTCATTGTGTGATAGGACCTGAGTCTTATAATAGCTTCATTTTTCACTTTAGCATTGCGTTGTTTATTTTTATACACTGGTATTCATGAGGGATAAACCCGTTCCATGTTATACAACGTGGTCCTGTGATTTACTTAACTTTAAAATAAAAAACTAATAACTGTTTTAGTTCTCACACCAGTTCCATGATTGACTCGGAGTTTGTTGTTTCTACCTAAACTCTGGGTGCCCATATTTTCCACATGGGCAGCTAGTAGTTTTGGTTTACATAGATATTACTTTTCACAGGATCCTGGATTTACAGCTGGAGCTATATTTGGAAAGCTTTCTATCTGTGTATTTCTTTCAGTTGTTGTGGTTGTAGATGATTTCCGCTGCTATGTATTTTAAATCTCTGATATTGTATTTCTAATGTGTAATATTATTTATTCATACTCTGGTATATTCGTGTACTCTTATGTAATTGTTGTAATAGCAATGAAATGTTCTATTGTTTGTGTTCTGATGCGTCGAGTTCTCAATTCAATCCGGGCTTTCCCGTAAGGGGAAGTTCGGGTTGTTTTAGTTTGGTATCAGAGCTTTGGTTTACAGAGCTCGAGAACAAGGCACGTTAGAACCAAACAAAAGAATTCATCAGAGATAGGATTAGTAACATCCTATGAGAATAACTCGTTAGAGATACGATCGGTAGTATCCTAGATGAGTTTGAAGAGTGTTGTTTATTAAAAACAAATTGATTTTGAAAAATTATACCTTATTCTACATATTTGAATATTTTATTTTAAATTGATTTTGGACTATTGGGTACTAGAAGATTTTGCATATACATCTGATCCACGTGTATTCGAAGTCTCAAATATACTGGGTAGATATATAATCACACTCGAGTCGCCCGAAGATGATTCTGATGATGGGGCCTTATCATCAGTATTTATGTTCAAGTTTCGAAGGTGGATATCTATATATTTCCAATTGACTGGTGTGAGAACCAAAACTTAGATAGGGTTAATGTTTGAGATTTGACACTAAAAAATATGAATTTGAGTATATATTAAAGTTATATGTTTGAAAATTTAATCAACTAATTGATTGCTGGTTGTGTTGTGTGATTATTAGTTTAACTAACAAAAAAATATTGGAACGATAATTAATTTAACCAATATGAGAATGAATGATAAGTAAAGCCAAATCGAATCAAGTATTGAATTAAATTGAAAATTGATTGGAATTGCATATATGTACATGTGTATATAATGAACAGGTCATAGCATGGAAGCAAAGAAGAGGAATAAAATTGTATGCCCGACAAATAGGTACATATTTAATGTATTTTTTGGGTTCGATGATTTTATAAGCCGATTTGCAAGCCGCTTGGCTTTTCATTTTCCTTTTTGATTGATGAGGGCCCTGTGAGGCAGGTTGTGATTTTACCGATAGGGCTGTACAAAGGAGGTTATGGCGAAATTTTTCGAAAATTTAGGGTGTTAGCCAAACTTTTGACAAATTAGAAAATTCTTAGAAACTGAAAAGTTGAAGAATACAAGCCAGAATGAAAGTTGAGTTGGTTAGTTAAACAACTTTCAGCTCCGTTCCTTTTCGAGAACGAAAAGATTTTAAGTGGCGGAGATTGTAACAACCCGGAATTTCTGAACCAATTTAAAATTTCTATTTTAGCTATTTTAATGGATTTTGAATATTTAAAATGATTTATTTTAAATAATAACGATTTAAAATTTATTTTAATCGAAGTTAAAACATATAAATTTATTTTAATTATAAAACGTGCCTGAAATGGCGTGGTTGTTTGAAAATTCGATTTTAAATTTCAAATGAATGTACAGAATTCAAAATAAATCCGATTTCAGTAAAACCAGAAATATTTGAATCCATTTAACTATATCTTTCTAACGAATGTAAGAAACTGAGATTTCACTGTATAAATTGAAAGTTATGTCCAGTTTAAAATTTAAATAGTCGCTATGGAATTTATATATATTTTAATATAATATATAACCCTTAAAAAATAGCCATTTTGCAAACGACCTCCGTTTTCGACGAAACCACTTTTATTGGATTCGGAATGTTAAATTGTTATTAGGATTCAAATTTCATAATTTTTGGAATTAATATGTGAGCGCAGTGAATTCAAATGTGTTTGGTAATTTCAGTTTGAATTTAATCGACTGGAAAAGGACCATTTTTCAAACGGTCTCCAAATTCGATGAAATTAGTTTTGTCAGGACCGTATCGTCAAAATATAGCTAGATATATTTTTTCTGTAATTTTTGGAGTCAGTATGTGGCCCTGGTAATTTAAGATGTACTTTTAAATTCAATGTATATTGATTTATATTTTAATTTAAAGAAAAATTGATCGAAACAGCCGTATTGGCTTACGAAACATATTCCATTATTCCAGAATGGGGGTATTTAGCTAGGAACGATAGTCGTTGGTTTGATTTGGAGTTCGGAGATTTAAACAAGTTATTTTAGAATTAAATAATATTAAAAATATAGTATATATATTCATTATATTCAAAACCCTAACTCACTCTCTATTATCTGCGCCGCCACTAATTTCGAAGGTCATAATCCTTGGATTTTTCTTCCTTCGAATCTCATAATCCGTTAAACTAATTCGAAAATTTTCTAAGGCAATAATCTAGAGCTTTTTGAGCTCTTCAAAATGAATGGTTAATATCGTATGTAGATTAGGGGATTGCTCGAATTTTGAGCACAAATCATCATCGCTTGGGTGGTTTTTTTTGGTGGCCAGGGGAGCACCGAGGCAGTGGCGCTGCCAGGCGATGGAGGCGTATGGTCGGGGCGACGAGATGGTAGGTTCAGATCGGAGGACAATGACTCCAGGTAGCGTGCAGTCGGAGGTTTTTAAAGTCGCGATGGGTTGGGTTTATTTCAGAACCTAGAGGAAGAAAATGAACGGTATGGAAAGGGATTAGTTTAATTAAAACAATTAATTATTATTATTGATGTTTAAATATGATCAAATGTTTAAACTGCCATATCTTGACCATACGAACACAGAATTCTACAAACAAAGATGCGTTGGAATCGTCTTCGCAAGAACTGCAATAGGGAACTGACCAGAACGGAAATGAAGCAAATTAGAAACTGAGGCAAATTCAAATCCGAACAGAAATAAATTCAGAAATAAAAGAATGGCGGAGTGGAAACGAATGTGAGAACTCTTTCTCACTCAACTATTTTTGTTATGTAATTATATCATAGGTTGTAGACGGGGCTTAGCAGCTCCCGACACTACTTTTTTGCAAACCATGGTTGAATGTTTGTTTGGATTGTGATTGGATGAATTGATCGGGATTGATATTGTTGTATGCCGGATTTTTCTGAAAACTGAAAAGTATAAATTATTTATATAAAATGTATATAAAATTTTCATGAAAAGAAATTGGAATAAATATTCATTTACAAGTCGGATGGCTTGTTTATGTACACCTTTTTAACTGATATTGATTATAATTTTTACACATCGCCCAAGTGCACAAATAATAATCAGTATTTGTTGTTTGAAAACCCAACATGGGTATTGGGATGATATTTGACATACACTAATCTCAATATTTAGTTGTATGTCAATCGATGAGTTGAGAGGCTGTGATGAGCGTTATTTATTTATTTTAATGCTTATACTGTTGTAAAATACACTCTGGATGATGTTTGAATGTTGAATGATTATTTATCATTATTGTTGCATACATGCGACGTATGAAATCCATATAACTGAAATTATATGGTAATTGATTGGGTCTGATTCCAATTCAAAAATAACAGATTTTAAAATAATATTTAACAAAGATTTTAAAATAATATTTAGTAAATATTTTAAAATAATATTTAGTAAAGATTTTAAAATAATATTACGTAAAGATTTTAAACTAATATTTAGTAAAAAATTAAATTATGATTTTGATGTCCAATTTTGGATGGACACGAAAATATTGGAATATATGAAGCCGAATAAGTAGATATTTGCCATTTTAACCCGAACGGGTTTATTTATCGATTTTATTCATTTTAAAATAATATCGAAAGGAAATGGATTTCAAAATCAGATATTTTGATAATATTATCATTTTAATATTGTAATGATATGGAATATTCAAATTTGATTTAAAATTGAAAATGAAGTTAAAATCGATTTAAAACGAATTTATAACGATTTTATAAAATACTTTTTAAATGGAAATCTATGAAATATATATATATATACATATATATAATAAATTGTATATATTAAATGGATTGAATAGAACGCGCCACGCAGCGACCATTCACGAATTTCAACCATTAACTTCAAATTGATGTAACGGGAGATCCGACCATTGGATTCTCCTAAAATCGGAATCGTTGGGATCTTATCGAAAAGAGATTTCCAATGAATATAAGAGATTTGAAATCTAGTGGTCGGATTTTAAAATATGTCCAAATAAATTTCAGAAAGGGTCGTTATGGATGCAGTTCGGTGGTCGTTATTGGAAACCGACTGTACGGGCCTTAATAAAATTATTAAAAATATGGAAAAATTATTTAAAATCATAATAAATGATTTAGAAAGATTTTGGGTGAAAAATCCCAGATTTGAAAGGATAAAAATATATTTTTATCAAAATGAACTAGTTATTAACTAGAATAAAAATCCAATGTTTTTAAATAAATAAATTGGATGAATATAAGCAGAACTTTCCAATGAATGAATTGAAATGGATTTGAGTGGAAATAATCTTTGGAATATTTCGTTATCGGATTCCGTGATTATACAGACATTGTTGAGGAATTTGGGAGATACAGATATCGTTATTCCCAATATGATATCTGTTAGTTTCAGAATTTGATATTGGATATAAGCCGATATAATTTCTATTTAGAGCCTTGTTTTTAATATCAAATTGCATTTTGGGTTTATCGTGAATGGTATCTTTAATAACACTATTCTTAAACCCAGTTGAGAAAAGAATAAATCTTTTAAATAAGATTTAGAGAAGTTTACCAATTAATTAATATTTAGTTGGAATTGAAATCAAATTGGATTTTGGGTTTATTGTGAACAATGTTTTAAATAACATTTGTTCTTTAACCCAATTAATAATGAAGATATGATTTGGAATTTATAGATCTTTTTATTAAGATTTAATGGAAATTTTCTAAAGTAAAGTTTTCCAATTTAATAAATTAAATTGGAATTGAATGGAATTCGATTTGGTAATAATCGAGATGAGTTTCTGTGAATGAAGACCGTTACTGTATATGGAATTTAAAAGGCTTTTCCGCTATTCCATTTATATTATTAGTCTAATGTGGGAATTTATATTTATTATACACTGTTATGATCTCCGTGTAGATTTCATTTTGATGGAAGATGATTTTGGGTTTACCATGAACGTTGTTATAAAGGACATTCGTTCTTTAACCCAGTTAAAGAAGGGATTTATTTCCTAAATTTGAATACTCATTAAATAATGATTTCAGGAGATTAAAATACTAAGCGGAGTTTTAGTGAATCTTTAGTTAGATTGAAAAGTTAATGTGGTAATTAAATTTTCCAAATTTGAGAAGTGATCGAGAATGGGGTACCACCAGTTTTACTCCAAGCGATTGTTAAATTGTTAATTAGATTTGAAAGCGAAATGGTAACTAATTTTAGCGATAACACAGTGGGTGTTAGATATGGAGTACTACCAGTTTTGCTCCATGGGATGAATAGATTGGGATTGGGTTAATAAAATAAATGGTGATTTCGGTAAGGTTAGCTAATCCTGACTAGTGAATAAAATCTTTTGAAAACGATATCAAAAGGAAGATTAAAGAGAAAATTTAAAAAAATTTATCTTTGATAAAATTATTGGGAACCTTTACCTAAAGATGTGAATATTTGAATAAAATAATATTCTGAATTGGAATGAGGCGTATGATGTATTTTTATAGAACTTGACTATAAGATATGCGAGTTATTCGGAAAGACCGTGTTTAACCCATTCTAAATGACTGTTGCGAAGACTAAAAGTCAACGAAGAAGACGGTGGTTGAAGATCGGAGAGCTTTACATCGTTTGGGTGATTACTGATGTCTTGATTGGGATGTGCACCCAAGACAAGGTAATAAGTGGTGATTGTCCAGACGTACTTGGAGATTGACCGGATATGCGAGGGCCTCTCTCCTGTATTGGACATATAGGACAAGGAATAAGGTTATCCGGTTTTGTTCAGACCCGGAACGGACTTGTAAATGAATAGTGTGTCTGACATTGTATTCCTTTATACTGTATTCGTTGATCTCTGCTAAATATATATTTATTTAGTAGCGGAGAATGTATTCTCTTTCTTAACACCCTTCTTTGGGATGTGCGAGCTTAGAGGTTATATATTGGTTGAAATCAATGGTACGAATGACAGTGTGGCATGCTGAGTTGCATGGATCAAAGCTTTTGTTGAAAAGAAAGGCTTTGTGGTTGATAATTAAAGCACAACTTTAATTAGTATAGCTTTGTGTAGCGTTAATTCGCGAGCTTCACTCCCCGGTATGAACCAGAGCGCAGGGAAACGGGCATATGTTAGTTTCTAGCTACGAGTAATGTCATGGTATGGAGCCCAGACTGTTTACTTATGTGGATGTTGGAAATCTTTATTGACGGAAAGTGAGGTACCTCGGATTTGAGTCCCTAGTGGCTCTTGTACTAGAACTGACTAAATGGTTCTAGATGGTCGACTGGACTGACCATTTTGGAGGTTCGATAGAACCGGTTAACATATAGTTTATGTTATAACTAATCATCGATGGATGACCGGCTCTGCAAGATCCAAGGGCTTGCCAGCGTTCGAGTCCTGAGGCATTGCTAGTGTGTCTCGAATAGATAAGGAGATCATCCCTTGCCTTTGTTCGTAGATGGAAACCCAATTTCCAATACATGATTTTACGGTTTTAGTTGTAAAGTTATATGGCGACGTAATATAATGGTACCTACGCCGCTTATGATTGCTACATTTATATTTGATGTTGATTTCTTCACTTATAGTAATAATAAAAGACGAAATTTCGCGTATCAAGCATATTTGGCTATTATAAGGGAAAACTCTATCCTCGACTGCGTTCATTGTGTGATGGGACCTGAGCCTTATAATAGCTTCATTTTTCTCTTTAGCATTGCGCTATTTATTTTTATACACTGGTATTCATAGGGGATAAACCTGTTCCGTGTTATACAGCGTGGTCCCGTGATCTACCTAACTTTAAAATAAAAAGCTAATAACTGCTTTAGTTCTCACACCATTCCCATGACTGACTCGAAGTTTATTGTTTCTACATAAACTCCGGGTGCCCATATTTTCCACACGGGCAGCTAGTAGTTTTGGTTTCACAGATATTACTTTTCACAAGTTCCTGGATTTACAGCTGGAGCTATATTCGGAAAGCTTTGTATCCATTTATTTTTTTCAGTTGTTGTGGTTTTAGATGATTTCTGCTGCTATGTATTTTAAATCTCTGATATTGTATTTCCAGTGTGTAATATTATTTATTCATACTTTGATATATTCTTGTACTCTGATGTAATTGTTGTTATAGCAATGAAATGTTCTATTGTTTGTGTTCTGATGTTTCGAGTTCTCAATTTAATCCGGGCTTTCCCGTAAGGGGAAGTTCAGGTCGTTTCACCGTGACTAAAGACAAGTATGAAGTGGGTGCAAGCCCTTGATGATGGTCTGCTCGGAGGGTAGACATCATTTTTTGATATTGATACATATACGCGTAGGTCGTGCCTAGTGGCCTTGTCATTGAGGGGAAACCTCTCGATCTGGTGACATATATATATTGATATGCTTGTGAAATATTTGAGAGTTTTCAAAAATGATTTTTTTTTATTTGAAATCCTGAAGTGAAGTATGATTCGATACAAAAGAAACATATAGATGAAATCGAGATTTTCAGTCGAAGAAATTATTTCATCCTTTAACTTTAAGTTTTATAAAAAAAATAATTTTGATAAACTAAGTTATGGAATTTTGTAATTTAAAAGCTTTTTTTTGTTTAAACTAAATTTTGCATTAGTATGTATTTTGTTGTATATATAGGCAAATTTTTAACAATCTCTCCTTCTCGAGGACGAAAAGTTCTGAGTGGAGGAGATTGTAACATCCCGTAAAATTTGTCCATTTAGGTTGTTGAATTTAATTTTTTATTGAATTTAAAATGGTTTTTAAATAAAATTTATGATGTTATAATGAAATTTGTTAATTTTTGTTGAAAGATTTATTGAAAATAATGTGTATAATGTAGATGAATTTTTTTGACAACACGCTTGTGTATATATTTTCCTGTCCTCTTTAATTCTTTCCCCTATCTATTCAAAGTTTAACGTTCATTCATTAATTAATAAATTTTGAAATGTGAATAGTTGTAGTAGTTTTCGATGCCGCGCATTTTTGTTGTTTCCTTAATGCATCATTTATTTCTTTCCTTCATTCTATTAACTTTTTCCCTTTATTTTATTAATTGCTTTCTCTTTATTCTATTTCCACGCATCTTATTTTATTTATGTACTTCCATTCCTTAAATTTACATCCCCTTGATTCTACTTTCCCTTTTCCCTTTATTATTTCTCTCCAAAAACAAACCAACTCCACACACACACACACACACACATATATATATATATATATATATATATATATATATGTATATTTCTCTTTTATTTATTCTTGCCTTCACATTGAGTAGGTTCATTAAATTCTAAAATTTTAATGTTATATATTTTGAAATTTAAAAATTCACAAACTTTCTAACAATTAGCATTAAACAATAAAGCATGCATTAATTACTTTCTATTTTTCTCCTTCCTTCTGTAACTTTCTTTTGAATTTTGAATAAGAAATAAATGTTGATTAGATTAACACCTCATGCCTAATCATCTAATTTATTTCTTTTATAACCTATTATGTATGAGGAGACGCGTTCCTTCTCTCCCTCTCCTATCCTTTTTGTTTTGTTTTCATTTATTTATATAAAGCAGCATGTCCTTATATATACATATTCACTTCGTCTTTCCCTCTCCTGGTTGCTTCCTTTATTTTTTTTCCTCCTTTCGCACTACAAGAAAATATGATATACATAGCATTATATAACAGCCTTATATTAAAGTGCTATAATAAAATAATTAAAAAAAATAAAATAATGCATAAATTGTGCTATATAAAATAAACAAAGAAAATAACAAAAAAATTATGCTATATATTAGTATCATCCGCTATATTATCATTGGTTGGGGGGAAAGCGGGAGCGAAAAACAAAGGCGGGACAAAATGGAACTAAGGACGCATAATTGAAAAATTCCCTCTTATCACATTCACTTTTATTCATAAATCCCTAAAATTTTCGTTCCACTAAAACTTCCATTCTCCCTTCTCCAATTAAATCCGCCGTCCAATTCATTCATCTCCGACCTAGTCTTCGTTACATCTGGAGCATCTCCCAATTCACTCCGACTCTTCCAAATCAGTTGTGGGATTTTTCGAAATCGGTAATATTATTACTTTCTTTCTTTTATAAATTTGCCTCACTCACTCTTTATGTTTTGTTAATCAACCGAATCCCTAAGGTTATTTCCCATGATTTGTATTACGTCGGTGTTAGTTTCTAGGCTTTGCCGTTATTTAGACCTTGATTCAAATGAGTTGTAACGATTATAGCTTCAATCTACCACCTACATGCACTTTATGATAATATTACATTTGTAGATTTGTGGAGAAAAAAAAGGTTGTTATTTTCAGAATTCTATATACAATTCAGCTTAAATAATGTTACTTCAAATTAGGTGGTAGTCAGCATTTTGAGTGATTTTCTTTCCTTTATACAATACTTTATTATTATGTGTTAAATCTGAAATATAATATGATTAATCTCAGGTGGCTTAGTATAATTATTGTGTTCTAATCTGTTTGTGATCTAATCTGTTTGTGATCAGATTGTGCAGTGGGTATGTTTGGGTTACTTTTCAATAGGCATATTGATGTTTATTTATATGTATATCAATTGAATGATGATTATCTGTATTAATTTGTAATTATTGATATTAAGATCTTGTGGTGCTCTACTAGTGGAGCTAACATTAGGAATTTTGAAAATTTTACTTTTGTAACTTGTTATTTATATAATTAGAAAAGCTATTTGTTAAAGTGATTTTAGAATTTAACAATATTTGATATTCTTTGAATCATTGGAAAAGATTTATTATTGAAAAGGATTTTCGGCAACAAATGTCGTAAGTTATTATTTTGATTTATGCAGTAAATGATATGTTTAATAAACTTGGTGAAGAAGATAGTATTTTGAAAACATATCAAAACAAATATTTTGTTGTAATATTTCAGTGGAAATTAAGCTTGATATTAAGATATAAATTTTGTAAATATCGCTATATCCAAAAGACCATTCAGCGTAAATGACATCTTAATATTTTGTTGTAATATTAAGATAGGGAGACATTTCTAAAGGCGTGTGAATTATTCTTTGTAATGTTGTATTCCTACCATTTCCGCAGCTTTATATCCGTTTGAAATGTATAAATCAATTCTCTGAGAATCGATGTGTACTAATTTTGGTTGTCAACTTAAATTTCTAGTATTTAGAAAAGATTTGAATTGCCTTATATTTTTCTATTTGTTTATTAATAGTTAGAGTTACATAAATCCTTTATGATATCTAATTTCATGTTATCTTGTGGATATCATGTAAAGCTGAAACTGGCAGAGTTCATTTGTTCTTATTGGTATTGTATAATACTATGATGGCAGCGTGATTCCTTCGTTCGATTACCCATTAAATCACGGACTGTATTTTATTCCGCTTGAGTAAACGATTCTAGTGATTCAACACCAATCCCTTGATCATGTGGCTATTGTGTTCGTCATTCTCCTGGAAGGATTAATTCTGCGAGCAATTTTGAGGAAGCATAGTGCAAATCTATATTAACTCCAAGTCCAACCACGATATAAGCAAAATATTGACTCTAAAAATAGCTAAAGTTGAAGTTATTTTGAGTATGCCTAATAAGTACATAATCACAACTGTCTGAAGTAGACTACTTCATACAGCCATGTGGATTTACCATATCATTACATATCTGATCTGCGATATAATTGCAGTTCTTGTATTGTTCATTACCTTCTTGCACTATTTTGATTTTTGTACTTATGTGCAAGCCAAATACTATTTGATTAGAATTCGTGTTTGCTGGTTTGCTTATTGCTTGCCATGAATCATTTGTCTGCTGTTTGATTTCATTGTCAGACCTATGGACATCCACATGTAAATTATATATATATATATATATATATATATATATATATATGTATATGTATACATGTACATTTGTGCTTGTGCATTTTTGACATAAAAATTATATTTAGCGTGTTCACTTTTTGTTTAAAATATATTTGATTCAGTATGTTCACTTTCTTTTTTTAATGATTTTTTCCAAATAAAATTAGCAGAATAATGGCAAAGAAGAAGAAAACAAACGGCAAACAAAAAGAAACTGAGATATCAAAAGAAGCATTGAAGGAGTGGTTAGTCAGGGAAGAGCGTATCGAGTTTAGCAATTTGAATGCGATGGAAGATGAAACAAGAGCTAATGCATTTGAAGGTATCATGAAAGCAGATGAAGATCATGCAATGTTAATTGATGTAAATAATGAAGTTTCAGTGGAAGCTGATGTACCCGATTCATGATATACTTGCAAGTTCACATGGCAAAAAAGCTACTAGAGGTTCGACAAAAATGAAAAGACTTCCTTCAGATGCTATAAGTAGAGTTGAAGTAGATTTTAATGCGGTGGCAGAACCAATAGGCCCTGGATCAGTTGTCTTATCTTCCTATTTAGGGCCATTAGTCCAAGGGGTTGTTCCGTTTACACTCGCTGATTGGAGGCAACATGATGATGGTAGAAAAATTGTTTTGTGGGAGTCCATTCAGGTATAAACAAAATTCTCTCACTCTTATTAATACTGTCCCACACATACTCACATGTACTCTTATTAATATAGTCCGCAGTGGTTGTTCGCTGATTGCAGTGTAAAAAAAAATGTCACTGGCTTGTAGCACGTAACTGGGTGCTGATAGCAACACACATGTTAAAAATAAGGAAAATGAACAATTCAATCAAATTATTATAATATTAATAATCCATAGCTATATATATATATATATATATATATATATATATATATATATATATATATATATTACGACAGAATACTCCAGGTTAATTTGAATTTGAAACTCCAATATAAATTGCAAAATGAACAATTTACTCAGAAGATTAAAACTTCATGGCTGACAGAAAGATGACACAAATCAAGATTTTTCCATGCAAAAATGTCCATGGGAAAGTTCAGAAACAGAATTCAGCCACTGATGGATGCACAAATTGCATTGGGACTTACTCAGGATCTTTTCTTGGCCATCACTGAAACTTTTCAACAGGGCAAATAGGCATGCGGACTGAACTACACTTGTCTCACCATCATTCCCATAAAGGATAAATCACAAACTTTCGCAGACTATAGACCAGTACCATGTGTCCATGTTCTATATGATATTATTACAAAGATAATCAGTTCCCTTATCTTGTTGCAGATAATCAATCTGGTGGAAGCATTGGGGAAAATATCTTACTTGCTCAGGAAATGCTAGAGGATTTCAAAAAGCCTGGAAAGACTAAAATGTGCATCAAAATAGATTTACAAACAGCATAGGATATGATAAACAGAGAATTTGTTAGTCATATGCTATATTCCGTGGGTTTCCCTGATTCTCTCACGGCCTTAATCTATGAATGCATTAACACCATCTTTTTCTATACTGGTTGAAGATCCCCATGGTTTCATCGAATCAAACAGGGGTTTGAGACAAGAAGACCCCCTCTCCTCTACTTATTTTGCATAGCTTTGGAAATTAAACATTACAGATGGAAGATGGTTTGTCTTAGGGCGATATCAGGCCTAATCTTATGTACAACTCTACGTTTCTCACCTTTTGTACACTGATGATGTTATGTCCTTTTTGGAGTCTAGCATAACTAATGCTCTAGCATGTAAGAAGATATTAGATAATATAAAGACTAGAGCAGGTTTGCAAATTAACTAACTGAAATTTAAAGTGTACTTCAGTAGTGATGTAATTAATAGGCAAGATATCCTATACATCCTTGGCATGTATGAATCTACCTTACCAGTTAAGTATTTGGGTGTTTCGCTTTCTACTGGCTATGTTTTCACAAATCACTGTCAACCATTATTGCAACATATTACTTCTAAGCTACATGGTTGGGACAACAAATTATTTTCTAGTGCAGGAAGAGCTCAATTAATTTAAGGTATCATTTCCCTATAGCCATGTACTGATTATTGATATTATCATTTACCTGGTTATATTAATAAGAAGATACAGACTCTGTTCAAACTTTTCCTGGAGTGGTAAGCAGCACAATATAAATTGGGCATTATTAAATCAACCAAAAAGTGACGGTGGCATCGGCCTTAAAAACAGTCAATGGAGTGTATATGTGAAGAAAGTATATCAAGCATAAGCATTTTTGGACCATGCCAGTGGATAGTATTACTCTGGTACAGTTGAAACAAATTTTACATTACTGAAAGCAAGCAGTAGATACAAAGAGTAATTGTTGATGGAAGGACTTCATCTTATGGTTTGGCCCATGGACCAACCATATTACTTTAGTTGGTCTATTGGGTTGGAACAGAACTAATACGTTCTCTACTGCAACATATATGGTGAACAGTATTATGCACCATAACCAATGGAAGTCAGAATTGTTACCAAAGACAAGAGAGTTTAGTTCGAAAATTAAATCAGTACCTGTTGATATGAACAATGTCGATTACTGGAGTATAGCCGGACACGAAGAGTTCAAATTGAAAGCTGTTTGGAAACAATTAGGAAATCAGTATTTACTGTAGACTGGCACCATATTATTTGGTTCAAACTTAACTAAAGGAAAATGTCTATGTGCTCTTACAAAGCTGTAATGGATCGTTTACCATCCAATGATCGCCTATCTAAACGGGGAATTCAGCTAGACAATCGATGTATCTTATGCCGCCGGGAGGAAGAATCTCAGGATCATTTGTTTTTTCAGATGCAATTGCTCTTCCTATTTACTGAATTTCTTCCGACTAAAGTAGGGGCTTTGTGAAACCTCAAACAGTTCTTTCCTTCGGGAAATCCAGAAGTTTAAATCCATCTTCAGAGTGAAGTATCTATCTCAGCAGCTTGCCTTTGTATCCATTGTTACTCTGATTTATTATCTATGGTCGGAGCGAAATAGGCGTATCTTTGACATGAAAGAAACCCCTAAATTGCAGCGTGCCAGGATTATTGAAAAGGAGGTGGTTGCTTTGGTGATACGTAGGAATTTCGACTATTGCTTAGACAAGGATCTAGCGCTTTTCCGAAGATTAGAGGAGCCAAAATTGATAATATGTGAGTTCCACTTGTATAATAGAATCTCACCTTTAGTACCATCTAATGTTGAAATAATAAGCTTAAAGACAGAATAATAAAAGTGAGAATGCTAAAAAGAGTAAGAAAATATCATCTTTTTTTAATTTACCAAGAAGTGTCACAACACTTCAAAAAAACTCTCTACTGCCATTGTTCCTCCCTGTCAGATGATATCATGATTCAATATAAAAGGGACTATGAAATCGCAAACTAGCGCTCTACAGGTGATCTGTTTCACCATGGTGGAGCTTTGTGGTGTCATATTAAGGTGCATATGACATATGTGGCGTCATATTAAGCTGCATATGACTTATGCATCATATTAAGGTGCATATGTCATATCTCATATGACATATTAAGTGCATATGACATATGACATAGGTGCATATAAATGTCGATGGACTTCAGATAATATGAAACACATATGTGTCTTTTAATCCTTTTCTAGTTAAGTAGATGACAGTAAGGTGCATATGGCATGACTTTTTTTTTAGAATGAACTGTTATTCACTTTCAAAAATTCAAAAATAGCTTACTAATAGATCTTTAGTTTCTATTTCTATTTTTTTACCCTATATCTGCTCCAGCTGTGCAACAAATTTCCTTCTCATTGTAGTAATGTTCATCTACTGATTTCTACTAGCTTTACAATGATTAAATGAAGTTTCACTTATGTTTTTCATATATAATATTAAAAAGTCTATTTAGGCACAAAATAGTGACACAAGTTTAGGCACAAACAATCTAAACCAACACAAATAATGTAAACTATTTCTCATACTGATGATTAACCGTGCTTTTCATTCTTCATACTAATATTAGGCTAGATTTAAATTGGATAAAGACTGGCAGAAAGAGTCTATATTCCAGCAAATGGGAGCTATTTGGAGGACCTCAAAAAGTAGATTCGTTAGGCAGTTGGTAAAAGCAAAAACCAAAGAGGAAATACCACAGTTAAAACCAGATAACATCGACGGTATGATCGAATGGAGAGATATTGTGAAGTTGAAAACAAGTTCATCTTTTAAGGTAATATTTTTCTTCTTACTATGTTCTGTATTGCCTGAACACCTCCAAATCCACTCTGCTGCTGCTCATTTTCCTTCTTACTGTATCAGTTGATAATTTTTTTTATATTGTTTAAAGAATGGGAGCTATTTGGATGTAAAATATTGCGTGAATACGTCCCAGTATTCAATATGGTACATGATTTTTGAAGTACTGGATGCTTGGTACAACTCTTAGAATATATCAAAAAATTAATTTCTTAGTACTTAATAGATGTAAGATAGAAGATAAATTAAATGTTCTGCCAACCTAGGAAAGCATGCTAATTATCATGCTTTTTATAATATATGACTAATTATCATGCTTTTTATAATATAGACACTGCATTTTTATAATATAAACATGGAATAATACATTTGCACTTATAACACTAAGTTTCTGTTAGTTTTTTTTATTGAACTATCATGCTTTTTCTAATTAGTCATAAAAATGCCGTGACTATCTTATTAAATGGATGTATATATTATAAAAATGCCATGACTAATTTTCATGCTTTTTCTAATTGTTAACGCATATAGTCTTGCTTTTTTGCATTAATTCTTCATAATGAAGTGCTATTTTGCATATAACCTACAGTGACCTGCTGTCATTATTAAAGTTACTACACATTGAAAAATATAAAAGAATACGATTAGCGGTATATGTTAAATATGAATGAACAAAGAGAGAATCATTAGATCAAAATCATAAGTTTTCCTGGCGAGCAGTACACAATAGTTGGAACGTAAGTTTATGTTAAATATAAACAAAATCGGTTCAACCTTTGGATTAGTGCTTGAGCAAATGTGGTTAGAAAAGATATGCCATTACTTACTATAACTTCAGATGTACTAAGTACCTTCTTCATATAAGAAATATCATGTTTTCCTTCTGTGCAATTTTCATATGTGTCCGGTTCTGGAAATGGATCTGCTTTTCTTATCTCTATCAAATAACATAAATATTCTAAATTTTAGTTGACTAAAAGGGAGGGGAAGAAAACTTTCGTATAGTTGAATCCATTATTTACATATGAAAATCTAGACTTGATTATAGAATGATAAAGAGCATATTCCTTTTAATTATAAAAATTCTAATGTCCAGTGAAACATTAAAGTTGCATATAATCAGTAAGCATTGAACCATTTAACGTAGATGAAGAAAACAATGAAAAGGGCTTACCAATATAAGTTTGCCTAAATAAAAAAAAGGGTCGTAATTTTAATTATGCTATCAGATATCCATATGCACTTTTACAGGAACTGTTCATGATCATAATTCCATCCTACATTACAAAAAAGTCAAAGTGAATAAAGATCAACATATGCCATATAAGTAAAAACAAATGGATAATAAAACGTGGAAGAGGCATACTTATATCGGTATTTGTGCTGCAAAAACATACTTGTGCAAAGTTTTTACGTTTCTTTCTTCGTCTAGTACAATTTTTTTATGAATTTCCTCCATATCATTTGCACGTTATATTCTCATCTTGTGACAAATTTCTTTTTCTTTATTGCATTTTCCTTCCTATTTTCTTGACATTTTGTTTGATAGAAACAAAATAATGGATTACCTCGAAATAATGAGTTGGACGTAATTGGAAAGACTTACTGTCGCATCAGACAATACTTTGATTTAATTTTGCTTCAATCTTCTCTGTATGAGTACCTATTCCATTAAATTGCACCTAAGTAAAAATAACATAATATGCACTATTTATTTGTATGCAGAGAAAATAGAAGCTATTAATCAAACCATATCTTATCTTAGTTTAATATTAGCATCATTGAAAACATATACATAAATCGTATATTATTTTAACATCAACACCAAGCATTGATTCATGAATACTCATTTCATTATATTGACCACTATGCACATGCTTTCTTAAACCCTATATTTGTGAATGCGTAGAGAAGAAATCTTACGTCAACACCATGAACATGAATGTATATATGACCCTTACCACAAAAAATATCTTATATGTATGTCTTTGATAAGGTAGCGCCATTATAATAATTCAAGTGGTAATAGAAAATAATAATAACAATTGCTGATATGAAATGTTGATATAGCTAATGATGAACTATACACAGCAATCAAAATTCGTATATGGCCTAAAAAGACTAATGGAGAAACTCATTGGAAGAGTGTGTGTGTGTGGGTGTATGTGTATATATATATATATATATGTGTGTGTGTGTGTGTGTGTCTCTGTCTATATATATATATATATATATATATATATATATATATATATATATATATATATATTACAACGCATTATGTGCATATTTCTCAAATCTAAAATCATGCATATTGAACAAACATAAAGTAGCTTGAATTTTGACATGGAAGAAGATATTAGTCAATCCAAAGAAGGAAAATATTAGAACAAATATCAATTCCTCAAAAGCGGTAGTTGGTGGATGTATGTACTACTACGTGTATATAAATGAACCGCTGGAGAAATGAAATTTTAGGAGCAGAAATGAAAACTGACATGTAATTTGCCAAATGGAAAACAAAAAACAATATAGATTTCCTAGTACACATACATAGATATTTTTTTGAAGAGATGGAGGACGGTTAAAGGAAGAAGTTATTTAAGGGTGTACAGAATTCAAAGTACATAAGCATGAATATTTTCAAAGAGATGGTGATGGTTGAAGGTGGAAGTTATTTAATTCTGAAAAGATATGGGCGAGTGGAGAGCAATTGGATATGGGAAGTTTTGTTTTAGGTATTGGGTTCTTATCATGAATTTAACGAAATTGACGTTGGATAATTGATCGCGGACTTGGATTGATTATGTACCTTTGATGTCTTTTTTTTACTATAAATCAGGATTGTTCTTTGTCCTTTGTTTATCTATAAAGGGATTTTATTATATAGATTATCATGTTTTTTATTATATAGACACCGCTTTTTTATAATATAGACATGGAATAATACATTTGCACTTATAACCAATGTTATGAAAACCCAACCGTCAAGCTCCAAGGTCCAAGGCTTTATGGGTTGAACCGGTCGGACCGTGGGTTCTTGGTAATGTGATTTAGGGGTTGAAACGCGTTTATATATCAAAAATGGGGCAAATTGCAAAAGAAACTCAATAAATTTAATAAAAAGTCAAGGGTTTTGACTGCAAATAAACTTATCCCAGCCATTATGCTCTTCCTCTCCATTCGTTCCACTTTCTTCTCTATTCTAATGCCACCGAAGCTCAGAAAACACTCGAAAGAACCTCCTAAACCCCAAATCAATTCGATTAAAAGACTGATTTTCAGAACATGCTATCTAAATTAGTGTTTTGATTAGCCTAATGGCGGTTTAATGGGGACTGCGGTTGAACTCCGCTCCCGACCGTCTTCGCCAACGGTTAGCAGCGGTCGAACCTCCGGCCGGGTCCGGTCTGTTAGTTTTTATTCAACTATCATGCTTTTTCTAATTAGTCATAAAAATGTCGTGACTATCTTATAAAATGGATAGGTATATTATAAAAATGTCGTGACTAATTATCATGCTTTTTCTAATTGTTAACACATATAGTCTTGCTTTTTTGCATTAATTCTTCATACTGAAGTCATAATTTTTTATTCAACTATCTTTGTAACTATACCATATTATCATGCATCTGAATATCTTTAGGATTTTCATCCGAGTCAACAAATATCTTTGTAGGTTGTCGGCAATTTGGCAACCTCATTTCTGCTCTGTTTTTTGTTCCACTACTTTAGCAACTGTTTAGTGGAATGTAGCTTATGTAATAAATTATGAGCGTATTCACTTCAAGTTGACACTCTCGTCCCTTCTGCAATACATTGAGCATAACCCTCCATATAACACCAAGTATTAATGTACCCGAATGGCGCATTCTTGCTTGGTTTCTGTTTAGTTGAAATTTGCTTCAGTATTGGGGTGCGATCACTGAGTGAGTAGGTAATGCCATTGCTAAGAATTTTGGGAAGCACTGTAAGAAATCTTGATTGAACAACACTTTGTCTATATTCATCGCCATACCCCGTTTCTCCATGTATGTTTACAACTCTGCATATAGAATTGAGCAAGTGTGCATTGTGAAATACAATTATTAAAACCAGTAGATAAGAAAAGGATATAGGTAATCCTCCCTTTTTATCTTCCGAGTTGAGAGAAATAAAGTCCCCAAATGCTATCAAGAACATGTAAATTGTTGAAGCATCAGAAATCATCTCAGTCCACAGCATCTCCTTTTCCTGAAATGAGTTGCTAGCATAAAAAAAAGTAGCTGTGAATGTATATCCCCCAGAATTTGAGCACAAGATAATAATTCATTGAAAACTTTGAGCAAGAATTGCAATATCTCAAATTGTAGAATCAAAGAGAACAAAAGTTCCACCTTTTGTTCCCATGTTTGTATTCTGTATGCATTGCCAGGAAGATGGATTTTTTTTCCATAAATTTAGCAACACTAGCAACATTGCTTAGCTTGGTCCCATACAAACGTGCAAGAGGTAACATATGAGACTGGAGGACCTTAAATACGCATGACATTTTGTAATTTGTACAATACAATTAGAAAAAGCATGGTAATTAGTCACGGCATTTTTATAAGATTGTCATGACTAATTCAACCTCAGCCATGTCATTTGTATAATATAGACATGGAATAATACAATATGTTCTACATACGTAGAGCACTTGATGCATGCACGTATATTTATAAGATCATAATATTAACCTAGGGATAGTTGGCTATATATATATTTATAAAATCATTGCTTAATTCGATGCATCAATACTTGTTAATAATATTCACTGATGGCTGTTTCTAATCATTTGTATAGTGATACCATTCATCTTTTATCAATAACATGAATTCATCTATTATCGCTAACAGGTTGATTACCTTTTATGGTAACATATTTGGCTGATAAAGGTATTGTCTATGAGGAGAAACCATCTATAGATTGTATAGCGAATGCTCCTCAATCGTTGGTGTCTGGGATGAACCTTTTCTTATCAGTAATTTCTACTTTATTATATATCCAGTCCTTTTATTTTTCTTTGGCTATTAAGTTATGCTATTTGAATATCTTTCAAATCTGGCTATTACATTTCCATGATTTTACTAGTGAAATCTTTTTTTTTTTCTTGTTGAATTACCTAGAGAAAGTTTGTTTACTTTAGGGAAGTATGTGCCTCCCAAACACATACTTCAAGTGCATGTGACGTAGTGACATCTTTTACCTTTTTAACCTTTTTACTAGGCACCACAGTTACAGGAACAACGCAAATGTCAAATAACATGCAGAAGCTAATCCCATTTTTATAACACATCGTAGCATGTATAATTTTAACATTCACTGTCTTTATCTTCTGACCTTTTCTCCACTATAAACTGCGACTACTTTTTTCCCTAGTATTTAACTATTTGAGCTTTATACATGACCAAAAACTTGATGAATTCAATACTGTCTAACTTGATTTCTTTAATTTTTTGGATTTATCAAAGAAATATAGTCTCGTTCTACTACCAGATTAATATTTGAGAGTAGAGAAAATGAGGTACTGCTTAGAAAATGAATTATTATGTTGAAACCCATAATATTCTATCCGGAAAGGGGAATCCTTTGCATGTTGCAGTGGGCTTTGTTTTATTTTCTTAGCTTAAGAAAGAAAAATAAATGCAGTAAGGACATGCCTGTCTGGTAAGAGTTGTTTTCAGGTTCCTGCGTTGAGGGACTGTGCATGTAGATAACGCGAGTCCTTGTTGTTGGTTATGAATGCCCATGTTTTGAAATATTCTGTATGTGCAGCTCTGCATTCCTCTGGTTTGTGTGCTATCGCCAGTTGTATATGTTTCAGTGTTTTAATATCTACAAATATTTTGTCTATAACCAGTGAAAATGTGATGTCACTGGCCTATCTTTATGCAAGTAATCTTAGTTCTTGGTAAGGAGATGCTTGTCAGCCTAGGAGAGTATACTCAATTCAGAGAATAATTGCCATAAATTCCTAATCTATAAGTTTCAGGTGTGTAGTTGAGTAAAATCAAGCATTAATTCTTCTCTAAGTCTTTTGCAATCAAAGAAAACAAGATGAGTAAAATTAACATTTTGTATTGACACTAATTTGCTATGTAAACTTAGTTATAGGGTAATTATCGATGAACTACCATTATAGCTATTTATGCACTCAAAAGCTTGTTGTAAATAAATTTGCTGCCTCACTTTTGCCTTCTTTTTGTCCTTTTGTTCTTCCCTGCCCTGTAGCGTCCGCACCTAGCTTTTTAGGATGGCCTATACATGGCTTCCATTCATTCCTGTAATCTTGATATTTTCTAATTTGCAACATGTACGTTTTGTATCATATATGGTTGTAGTAACCTGTAGGTTTTGTGAGTTTTGGAGACAGTGGTTGTTACAAGACTGTAACTTGTGCTTGTGAGCTGCAGATTCTAGAAGTTGGATGAGCTTACATGTTGAAGACTACGTGATTTTTCATGTAATCTTGTTTGATTTTTCATGTAATCTTGTTTTGAAACGATGTTTGAACAACATGTATGATCACTTATTTGTATTGTATTAGTAGATCTATTAACTATGACTTTGTAATTCATATCAAATTTGCTTTTGGTATTAATTTTTTTTATTGACAGTTTTGTCTTGTGAATTTATTGCTAAATTGTTTGAACTGTGCACAAATTAAATAAGAGATTTTCTATATAGCCGAAATATGTGCTATATATTAAAAGTATCAATAGCGGAAAATTGCACTTATGGAAATAAAAGGTGAAATACTATGTAAAAAAATAAATTATGTGAAAAACCTTTTCATATCATTGAATGTGTGCTATAAAAACAGTGAAAATGCTATGTATACAACGAATATTCATAGCAGAAAACTTCACTTATGGAATCATAATGTGAAATTCTATGTAAACCGTGTGGAAAACTTTTCATATCATTGAATATGAGCTATGAAAACAGTGATAATGCTATAAAAAAAAGGCGAGTAGAACGCTATCAATGGGGAATTCAATAATAGCGGAATTTTTTTAAAAAAACAAAATGGAAAATATTTTTCATAGCAATGAATATGTGCTATGAAATTATTGATAACGCTATAAATAAATACGTTAAAATTTTAGTAAGCAAATATAATTGCAAGGTCTGAATGCTATGTAAAACATTTCATGATGGTGAATGTGCGCTATAAAATGTATGATACTATAGCGTTTAGATTTGAGCTATAAGATATAACAGAGCTATTATTGCATGTCGTTATATAGCGTCGTCACTAATGCTATGATAACCTATTATAGTGTTTTTCACGTGCTATTAAAAGGTAAATCTGTTGTAGTGTCGAAAACCTGTAGCTGATGAAGAAAAAAAAGCCAACTCCAATACCAACCCTACTAGAAAAGCACCTCCTCCTTTCATCTTAAAATTGATTTACGGTCACCATTGCAACATCCAAATTTTCGCTATATATGGTGAGTTATCTCACGATTATTTTATACAAGTTCTCAACCTCAATGCTATAAAATATAATAGTTGATTTGCTTCCTCGTTCTTAAAAGTGAAATACATATATATTGCCATGTACCTTAATTTATGCAACTTATATCGATGCAATGTAAATGATGTTGCTCTTATGTTGCCTTGTCATTTTGTGTGTTTGCCTCATGCCTATATCTTCCATTGTCATTTTGTGTACTATGTCACCTGCTATTTTGGCACCCTGATGCCTTGCACTTACCGTACATATACCAGAATAAGATATCCACCCTGTTTTACAATGCATGTTGCACACCTGAAATTTACATATGAGTTTATGTGTTTTCTTTGAATCATACGTACTTATTAGTATATATGTTTTAGTACATGTATTTGACTTGCTATAAATATATATTGAAATTGAAGTTGCATGTGACAGTACAAAATAAACAGATATATATATATATATATATATATATATATATATATATATATATATATATATATATATATATATATATATATATATATAAAATAGTGTTTGCTGCATGTTAAATTTATTATATTTTTAGTTTGTTATGTGTGCCAAGATAGTAATTTATAATATTTGTTATTTTGCTTTCCTTTGCTATGAACATGAACATTACACTAATGTGTCTTGTATTCTTAACTGTGCTGCTTGAATGAACCATTTGCTTTTGTTGTTGGATTGTCTATTTTTTCTCTTGCCCTGTCTCATACTTGGTTGTTGTCACCTGAAATAAATGTGTACATGCAGCACCTTAGTTGACTGTAATATATGTGGCTTAAATCTATTTAAGTAACTTTAAATATTATGTTAGGATTAACTATTATATTTTAGTGGTTAATTGAAGTTGATTTACTTGAATAAAATTAATCCTGACTCGAGTGTTTTGTGTTTTGCATGGAATGCTTGGCTTAAATATGAGTGTTGTAGATTATATATTTCAGCACACAAAGAAGAGAGGCACGTGAAGACGCATGCGCACGCACACAGATTTGACAAATTTGCTGCAAATTTTATTTTGTTTAAAATTTATGTACTTCCACTGTGTAAAGTTTTTTGTACAAACTCTGATATTTTGTGTAAAATTATTTCGCAGTGAGATATTTTAGTTATTTATTTAGTGATTTCTAAGTATGGTTTTTTCAAACCCATAAGCTAAATAACAATCTGTCATTTCGAACGGTTTAAGTTGGTTTAATTACCAACTTGAAGCGGTTGAAAAGACAGGTCGTTACAATAAGTAGATTAGAGAAATCCGGCATGTTGCCGGAGAGAACGCAGTGGCGTTTGCTGCAACATCAATTGTGTGAAGAGGTAGAGATCATGAGTATTATAGGGTCTTGCTTGATCGATATGTTGAGGTGCTTGAATTTGCAGATATATACTTAGCAGCATATAATAGCAGCTTGCGGTCAGCAGTATATCCGTTCTACTGCAATTTTGATGGGTACCAAGATGAGCTGTTGGGGGTGCAGCATGGTGGATGCACAAAGCAACGAGAGGAAATGCAAAGAATACATAAAAGCAAGTGAGGAAATATTCAGAGCTGTAGAAAACGTTGATGCTTTCGTATGGGATAAAAAACATGTTGGGATTTAATCTATATTTTTTGCAAATGTCAATCTATGTCATATCGGTGTAAAGCATGCACAAGTATTATTTGACATCTGCAAGAAATTGCGCAATTTTTTGCAAATGTCAATCCCAAACATTATTATTTTTGGGTATTTAATCTACATTTTTTATTATGATTTTTAATATTGCATCCATCACCTGAAAGTAAACTCAAATATAATGATTAAACAACTTTCTATGAATATTGCACTGTCATGCATTGGGCAAACAGTAGGATTCATTCTTAGCTTTGACCAAGATGCATAGGTAAATGCTTATATTTAAATACAAATGGGCCTGATCCGTAGACTACATATTCCCGAGGTTGATAATGTGAGCAGTAAATAACGTAATAGTCTAATATCTAAAACATTAGTTCATACAAGCAAATACTGAAATTAAGTTAGCATCCTATGTTACTTTTAACTAACATGTCATCATTTTTACCATGCGTTAAGCCAGCAAAATTGAACAAAATCTTAAAACAATTATTTATCATAGGTTAGCCAAATGGTACATGACTGCAATCTTTTCATGAGAAACGTATTAGAACTGTATGCATAAAGTACAATAGTTGCATTGAAGACCTCTTTGCGAGTTTGATGATCCTGCCTATTTGGTATACCAAAATATGATTGATAGCCTATATAGTAAGTATAGGAAACTTGCAATATATTATTGGACAAATTTTCGTTTAAGGCTTGTTTTAAAGTTATTTCACATTTAAAGACTGATTTGCAAAATTATTACCAAACATGGCTGGTTTATGCACAGTCAGCCGCAAATTCAGCAAATTTATAACCGCTACGATGGGGCGCAACTCATAGTTGCGCCCAAAATATTTCAATAACTTCCGATGTTGTGCAAGTGTAAGTTGCGCCCTGGGCAAAAAACTTGTTTTTATAGTGCGCAACTATTAGTTATGCAGCAAAAATTTGCTGTTGGAATATTCTGGGCACAACTGATAGTTGCGCCCATAAAAGCAGTTAACAAATCGCTTAGCTGGCGTCTGAGTTGGCAAAAACAAACTCTATTTGATAATAAGTTTGCAAATCAGCCTTAAACGCGAAATAACTTTTAAAATAAGCCTTAAAGGAAAAAATTTCCTATATTAAATTTCCTTAAAGAAGTTCATGTTATGTTCTTATTTTTTTCCTGACCACGCATTCATGATTATTTTTATACTGTAAATACAAATATTTGTTGGCTTATTTGACGATAAAATTATAAAGCCATGGAGATTTTCATCCACCGTTCATAAAGTGTTTCAGTTTCTGCCGAAGATCATCCAACCAAACTTTTTTCCATTATCTCTAATATTATACTTGGTCTTAAAAGGAACGTCCACCCAAATCTTTACGTTACCGAATACAAACTCCCTACCTACCTTTGATTACATAAGTAAAAAAATTCCTACCATACCCTGTGTAGATATATCTGTAATAATATAACCGTAAGAGCAATCGAAAGTAACTCTAATTGATGGAATAATAATGAGATGTAATAAACATAATATGGAGAATGAAATAAACATAACGTAGACAATGAACTTCAAATTTCCTCACGTGCCCGTTTTCTATCAAAACATATATGTCATTTGTGTAGTTACTTAGAAAGTGAATTGCTTAGACGCAATTGAACAAAAAAACAACTTAATATAGGGTAAGAGAATTTATGTACAACCTACAACCACAAAAAATAAACGGTAATGATTTGTAGATTAAAAATTCCAAAAAAAAAAAAAAAAAAAAAAAAAAAAAAAAAGAAACCAGAGAACGGCCAATGTGTAGATGAAGAACATTATAAATGATTAAAATCAATATAATTACTTTTTTTTGTGTTCTTTAAAGAACTATACCAGCAATCATCAATAAATTGAAATTTGTATTTAAAACCGGAACAAACCGTTCGGTGCATAAAAAATTGTCATCCAAAATATATGTTACTATATAAGATATTTGGCATATACTCTTGCACAATAAAGAGTTGTATATTAGTTTTACGTTGTAAATGTGAATGTAGGTAGATTAGTATATGAGAAAGTAAGTATAACTTAAAAACAATTATTTGTTTACCTCGCTTTGGTGGTAGTAACTCCTCTTCTTATTTGATGTATAACAAGAACAATCAGTTTTATTCCACTGTTCGTTCGTCAAACTACAAGTTGTTTTATGTTCTGCTCCGCATGGACAAGCTTTATTACTAACTTCTTTATATTTGTACTTTGTGGACATGTTTGTATTGTGTTATTTATTCAAAATGAAAAGACTGACAATGCATGTTACAATCGACAAATGAAGAAACCAAGTTCACGGAGCAATATTTCATAAACGCGAATTGAGGAGATCCACTATTGCCGCACACCGACCTGGAACGGTTCATCATTAGTTGGATTGAAGCGTTCGCGTTTTTAGCTCTCATATGGTCCAATCCTCGCATTTTGCATCTCTCTACTCAGTTCGACTGGAACCAATATATGACCAAGCCACTGCTTGAACCGTATTACGTCAACTGACCTATTTATTTCCCTTGAGGCCTTCAAGTTAGAAACCTGCAGCTGGTGTTCTAGACTGTATTTGGAGAATACTTCTGGAAAAAAGCAAGAATCTTTGATGAATTTGCATGTGAAATCCAATTCCTGTACTTCATCGATATTTCTTTGGTTAATGACCGATCTTTAGTAATTTGTTGCATCGTAGATGTATTCATATTAGTTTGCTTATGAATCTTTCATTCAGTTATGTGCACAAATAAAATTGCTTTCTTTGATATATGATGTACTTAAATTAAAATAAAGAGAGCAGAAAAAGATGAGATTTCAACAGATTTGTAGAATTTGTTGTTTGAAAAAAAATGAGTAGCAAGTCATACAGGTGAACACTATTTTTTGTACGGTTAGAAAGAAGATGCGTTGTACCGAATAATTGTCTATAGTTAAGTTTAATTTTTGATTTTTATCAAGTAAAAATAAACCAAATCAACAGAAAATTCAAAAATATATACACACATACGAACTATTTCTAAGTGCCTATATTTGCGAACTCGTAGGACAAAAAGCAGTGAAGAAAAATGAAAAGTGATAATCTAGTACCTGTATATAAGTCCACAGTTCTTCCCTCAAATCGTCATCGACTTTCTTCCATCCGCTAATGGTAGAAGACACTATCTCCCTTGTTATAGTACTAATATATGACGATAAACGTTTGGAATTAGGACCTATGGCTTGTCCACGTTCATTAAACTCGACTTTCGGCTTCTCATCCGGTAGCATAGCAAATGATTTCAACATTATTCTTCCCCTCTTTTTTCAAGATTTCATTAATGTATGACCTTCATTACAATCTGATTGTAGTTGGTGCAAATTCAAATTGACCAATGTAAATCAATTTTAAACCTTGACTCCACGATACGTATTTGCCCAATCACATTTAAACTAGGCAACTCAAAATTGACGGCAATCCAATAAGAAAATCTCATGCAAGACCCCATAATATATTACTTTTTCAATAGACCTATCTACACAAACAGTACTTGCCTCTATGGAAACATCACTATTTTGTGTAGCCTTCTCGAAGTCTTTCGTATGAAAACGCCGGCCATTAACAATATAGCTAGAATAAGAAATTATTTGCGAATGAGGTCGGAATGAAAGCCATTTTATTATGTTGCTAACATTGGATAGATGTTTATCGTCTCTAACTTGGACAAGTATAATATATTAAATAAAGATTTATGTTGACCTAATCCTTTCATCATTATGTGACCGCAACTTTGAAAGTTCCAAATCATCTCGTATAAGATGAGGATGCAAACATTTCAGCTCCTCTTTGTGCATTCTGCATACATAAATGTAATTAAGGATCTAATTTATTTTGTAGATCATATAAGTTGAACTTACACTTACTCTATATATGGCTCTACTTCTTATGTATTAAACAAAAACATATTGATAAGCAGCATTTCACCTCCTCATCGACCGTAATAGGTTTTCCTTTGGAAATAAGACGCCCCTCAAGTATAAAATCATTTTTTTCCACTTCATTTCAATTTTTCCTCTCTCTAATCTGTAGTTCATCTTTAATATATCCAGAGCAATATTTCATACATTCTTCGTCAACATAACGCTCAACAATGCACCATAAGGTCGTGCATGATTTTTAACATACTCCTTTAATATTTTCATATACTTGTAACCTAAATGCATAAACAAATTACTTTCGTAACTACGCATACTTTTAACCATCAAGTATATATAATAAATATTACATCTTAAATGGATACATCCATCGATATTGGACCGACCCACAAATTCTTACTTCTCTCCCTAAGTATATTGTTAAGTGAATCATGATATCGAAAAAGGAAGGAGGAAAAACCCTTTCTATATCACATAGTGTTAATTTAACTTGAAACTCCATTAATTATAGTTTATCTCTATCAGGCACTCTTCGGCATATGTCACTATAAAATGAACATCGTCGTATTAGTGCATTTCTTATCCCTATAATCCTCTTAATGCAATAGACAATAGTTGTTGCATCAAAACATGATAATCATGAGACTTAAGGTTTGAAATCTTGTCTTCTTTTGCAAAACATTTTCCAATATTTGAGCTATATCCATTAGGCACTTTCAAATTATTCATTCTACTACAAAAGATCTCCTTTTCTTGATCAGATAAGGTGCATTATACGGTTGGGAGCAATACTTTATATCTAGTGTCTATAGGATGCAATTTTTTTTCTAATGCCCATTGCTTTTAGATCTTGGTATGATTTGAGGCCATCTTTTGATTTTCCTTTGATATCAAGCAATGTACCAATAATACTTTCACCAATATTTTTTTCAATATGCATCACATCTAGAATGTGCCGTAAAGGAAGTGCTTAAAAATTGACAAAACACAAATAATTAAGTACCAAGTAGAAAACATAAATAGAAAACGGAAAGCAATTTATTTCTAGTTAAATTTTACCTTCCAATAAGGCAAGTCAAAGAAAATGACCTCTTCTTCCATATTTTACATCCTTTTTTAATCACAATTTTCCTTTTCCTTTCACCTTTTTCTTCCTCTTTTAATTTTCCCCTCCAATTATTACTGATATCTTGAACATCATCAAAAATTTGAACACCTGATTGTATTTGAGCCATTTGTCTATTGTCTATGGTTCCATCTAATAAGTTTTTCCATTGACTATATTCATGGTTAGGTTCAAGGAATCGTCTATGGCCCGTATATGCGCATTTTTACTAAATGGTAGCCATACTGAGCAGGTAATAACATCACAAATAGGACATGTTTTATTACCCGTTACAGTGCAACCAACTAAATTTCCGTAAGCTGAAAAATCATTCATTGTCCACATAAGAATAGAATTTAATTTAAATTCACTATGAGTGCAAGCGTCATACACTTTCACGCCTTTATCCCGTAATTTTTTCAAATCTTCAATAAGTTGTCGTGGCCAATAATTAACAAAAGATAGCATCATTAGGAAAGCCAATACGGAGGGTTGGGCGGATTTCTCGTGTCCTAGACCCGACCCAGACTTATTAAACCCCAGACCCGTCCCGTAGACCCGGTGCGGGTCTGGAATTTCGCCACGTACTCGAAACTCGTACGGGTCTGGGTAGACCCGACCTGCGACCCGGTGATATCATGTTCTAATGTACACAAATTTATATGCTTATATATTTTTTATCAATAAATGATAAATTATATGCATGTTATAATGTGTTCATAATGATAACAGAATATAATAAAATGAGTTGTAAGATAATAGTTCAAAATGTATGCTTTGTTATTTATTATTATCATTGATGCAACTTAATATTACGAAAATTTTATAGCTTGTTGATTGAAAGAATATAATATTTAAGTTATAACCATGTATACCTAAGAATACTAACAAGTAATCATTATAGTTATAAAGTGTTTAAATAATGTTTCAATGATGTGGGTCGGGTTAGCCATGCTTCAGACCCGGACCTTCAAAAGTGGGTCACGGGTCTACCTGCCCCGAAGACCCTATAGGACGGGTCTAAATGGGTCAAAATAGGGAAGGGCCAAGTGGGTTTGGTCCCTAGACCCTCCCCATTGTCATCCTTAAGCATCATGTTATTTTTGTGCATACAGAGCCATGGAGGAAAGTTGTACGCAACTAGAAACACTGGCCAACAACTATATCCACAATTCCAATCACCAAAAGGATTAAAGAAATTAGATGCAAGGCCAAGCCTTAAATTTAGTGTATCGAAAGAAAAAAATGATACATTCTATCAATGGTAGCCCACTAAGAAAAAGTTACTGGATGGCGCAATTTATCATCTTTACTCTTATGAGTGTTATGTCATCTTAGTTGTTCTGATGTTTATGATGACGCAAACATTTTTTCAATCTTGGTATCAATGGGAAACATCTCAAAACCTTCATAAGCATTTTGCACTACGCCATAGATGGCCTATAGCAACCCTAGAGAAATGACGCAGTATGTGCCAAAAAGTGTTGGTATAGGCAAAAAATGATTTGTGGCAACACTTTTTTGGGGTTGCCTTTTGTTGCGTTGCCTTAGAGTCAAAGGCAATACATTTGCGACCCTAAGGCAACATCATCGCAGGTGTTGCCACATGTACTCAATTTACAAAAATGTGGGGTCCACTAAAATCTGTAACCCGGGTTCACGAAATCCTGTTGTGGTTGTTGCCCGGGTTCACGGAATCAAGTTGTGAGACCCACATGCATTAATCTATGCAACACTTTGACCATCCAATGGCAACACCATATCATAACAATGGCAACAGTTCACATTACATACAACAACATTATATAAGAGCTATGACAACATTAAATCACATACTGCAACATTACAGAATTTAACATCACACTGATCAATTAAACTATTAATTATCTCGGATTCACAAGCGACACAAATATTAGTACTTATAAACATACTTACAAACGTAGCCAGAAAAATCATGTTCACAGAGCATACTTACAAACACAGCTAGTACGTACTAAATATCAATTCATGTTCACTGCAGTTGCGCACAAAGATCCCCAATATCATGACTATGAGCGCGAGCCTCCACTGCGTTCACTGCTTTCAGTTTCAGTGCCTTCACTGTGAATAGTCGCACAAAAATCCCCAATATCAATGTGCATGTGCGGGTTTGCTTCACCCAATTTCTTCAGCATCCTTGTCAAGTTCTCCTGAACTTTTTCGTCCCATTTGCATCAAATTCAATTTGGACCATCTTGTTCACCTTTGCTTCGACTTCATCGGCTATATCTTCCCTTATCTTCGTTACCAGCTCCTGTATGTATGTGCCTGCTATTGGAGCAGCTTTTGAAACTATTGGAGACTTGGTGTGTCGTCCTATAAGCCATGATGGACCGTGCAACTTTCCATCAGAAGCAAGTTCATGAACAACTCCATCATTGCTTCCTTCACCAATTTCTTTTTCAATATTCTCCTGCAAAATAAAGCAGTTTTAAAATGTGACATTAAATAAAATTAACAATTTTTAAACAAGTTTCTTAAACAAGAATTACGGCATATACACACTGAAACCCAAAGTAAAAGATCACACCCATTGCTATGATCGATCTGCTATCGATTTCAACAAAACAGGATCTAATTCTACAATAATGATGATCATGTGCAAAATGAAGCATTGTTTTTGACACCTAATTGAAGATAAAATAAAATTCCTTGCAGTTCTGTAGTTCATTATTGAAGCATCAGTCTTGTACACCTTTCCTTCTTTCCGCTTACGAGTTTTAACATAAAGTTCTCCATTAGATTCCTTGGACTGATACAAAAAACATTAGTTTATTCACAAGTTAAACAAGGATACTACATTCGAGTTAAACAAGCATACCTCCGTATGACTTATATTGTTAAACTAGCCAACCATAAAAATAAGCAAAATACATACCATTTTATGCCGAATTTGGGAAAAAAAAATTGGACCAGCAGTGTGTGTGTCAGTATACGATTTCCGATTTGCAGAATTTGTAAGGGCCTTGGACTACAAAACAACATGAAATAAATATGTTTATCTGACTGATTTGAATGAATAAAAAGGGGAAAAAATTTCTGTGATAAAACTTAAAATTATACCTGAACTTTTTCATCTCCCCAAAACTACAAGAGTACATTGAAATCCGGAAGTGGAATTTCGTCCGACCTATTTTCAAGTCTCTCTTCATCAATTTCATAAGCCGTATAGTGTGCCTTTTTAATATGACTCTTGTACCCCCTCCAAGCGTCACAAATTGACCTCAAAGCCCAATATTCACATTCATTCGGAATAATATAACGTTGCTTAAATACAAATCAAACATTAAAAAGAACATTCATGCTACTTTTGTGACGAGTTTCATGTATTTAAGTAAAATTCAGCTAAGTTTGCAAATTACCTTCACATGCTCCACAGCCTGTCTTTCAAACTTGCAGGAACATCAAACCAAGACTTGTAAGTAAGCGGAACACTCCTCTTCAGTTTTCCTAAAAAATAGCCCAGTTCAGTCATTACTTGGTCATCGTCTGAAATAGGTTGGCCCCAATCCTTCATTTGGATCGCAACTCTTTTGTCATATGGCCTTGAATGAACTTTATCCATCTTTGTTTTCCCCTGAGCCTTCTGGGAGCTCCAACTACCGTTACAAAGTACATACAATAGTAATGAGAAGGCTAGGAAAAACATAAATGAGAACTTAAACTATTAAAATCAGAACTCAATCAAATACTACCTTCATCTTCTGCTGCTTCATCTTCATCGTTTTCAATATTTGTCGACACATTTCCGACAACAGCCTTATTCCTTACACTTCCACTACTGTTAATCTTATGGCATTCTCGCATAGCCAAATAAGCCGCCATTGTTCCTATCCCTTCATTGTGTGGTAACTGAATGCTACATGGACCATCAGATTGCGTACGAACTGGTACTTCCCCTACCTTCGGAGTTGCATTATTATCAGTTGCAGATTCAACATTGGCTCATGAACGAGTTGTTGGTCCAGACTGAGGCTTTGTAACCCTATCTTTTTTGGTTCTCTAAAATACGCACACTAAAGCAATAAAATAAAAAAATAATGAAGCAAGTCTGTGATTACCAACATAAAATTAAATTTTCAGCTATAACGCACCTTTGCCTGATTTTTTTGAAGTATCATCTTCAAATTCTGGAACATAATCTTCGCTTTCCTCATCAAGCATCTTTGATTTTGCTTCATTTTTTCCAAATTCATTTCTTATTCCAGAAACTAATTTAGGCATCCCAAGTTTTTCAAAAACACTATTCTTCTCTGAGACATTTTTGTCTCTCTCCCTTTCATACTCTATAAGCGGTGGAGGTGGTGGAGGTGGCGGAGGTGATAGATCATCATTCTGAACGTAATTAAACAAGACATTATTGTAAATATTAGAAAAATATGTAGATCATATATTAGAAGATCATATTGCAGTCTTCTTACCAGAAACTCATTTTCATCTGTATTTTCCTCTTCATCATGTGGAGAATTATTGAAATCCAATTTACTCTTGACACCTACTAAGTTGATATTCAAAGTTGCATTGCTGACTTCAGTTGGATTTTCCTTCTCTGGTAACTTCATCGAACTACTGACTCTAGTTGACTTCTTGCTGACCCCCTTTTTCTTCTTCATACGTGGACTCGCAGCGGTTTTGCTGATCACTTCTGGACTGTTCGTAACTGGAATATTTAGCCGTGTCGACTTTCTAGGAGTAAAGACTTGATCGGTCTGCTGGTTGTTGATAAGTGGACTCACAGCAGCTTCGCTGATCATTTGGGAATTGTTCAGTCGTGTCGACTTTCTAGGAGTAAAGACTTGATCGGTCTGCTGCTTCTTTTTTGCTACCTGTTGTAGATGGTGAGTGGTGACAAACTGCCGTTTCTATGATTTCGCAGCTGCAACATACAAGTTCTTTATTATTCTACTATGTGCACCAAAAATCAAACAAGTCCTAAATGAAAAACATATTCAGCAAAATGACCAAATTCATCAAAATAGTACAAATGAGAAGACAAGTTTATACCTGGAAACAGATTCTTCCTCGGGTGTACGATGACATGTGGCTGCATTTGTTTAATTGGCTCGGTACTATCCTCGACGACAGTGTCGACATAGAAATCAATGTAATCACCATTATTTTTTATTTGCATCATAAACTAGCTCTACATCATCGGCCACCAATTTCCACCCACTCGTTGGACCTGTCCATGCATATATTCCTCCAATTTCGGTGTACTCTAGCTCTTCCTTAACAAACTCCATCAATACGGTGTACGAAAACCTATCCAGATCAACATCCTTGACAATAGCCTCTTCTCCACCAACATATCCATTCTTCCCAAATTTTCCCTTGTGGTGGAACCTAAAATTTGCCTCCATCCTACAAAAAATGGAGAAATTAGCATTCGATTGAAATAATTACAAAATAAAATAAACCAACCGCATTATAAAATAAAACAACCACTTCAGTAACATGTAATATAGGCAGAAACAGTAAAAAAGATACAAAAGAAGCCTCAAATATGATACATCAGTTACAACATATAATCAAGACAGAAACAACATTTTCTTACTTAAATAGCATGTAGTTATTTTCCTTGAAACACCACAAGTTTTGCAGTTATTTTCCTTTTCATTTTTTTACCCAATATAGCATGCAGTCATTTGGACATGCATGTATTCTTTGGTAATCGAGGCCTAAATTTACACGCAAATAACATGCAGCCATCTGAACTTATGAAGTTCTGCCCATATTTTTTCCTCGTTCATCACTAATTTACACACAAGTAACATACACAAATATTATTCAGCCATGACTATAAGGAAAAAAAACAGAATAATATCATATAAGCAGTGCTCAACATAAGTTTGTTACAAAAATAAACATAATAGTAAAATCAGGAATATGATTACACCTGAATACACAAGTAAATCTATAAATTAGGCAACACAACAATCAAATTAGGAAATACTTGAAATATACATTGAGTGATACCTTAAACAACAGATTAAATCGAAGCCCTAACTGAAATTTGAGACCCAAACGAACCCCAATTGAAGACCTAATTGAAATACCGAAGCCCTAATTAAACTTGAACTCGAACTTGCCGTAATTGTACCCCAATTAAGCTTGTAAACTTGAACTTTTAGCCCTAATTGAAATTGCGAGTGAGAGTCTTTGACAAATTGAGCGGCGGCGTATTTTGTTAAGTTTTCGATTAAAACCCTACTTGAAAATTTGGCTAAGTTTTTTGCCGCTTTGTTTTTTGTTTTTGCTTCCCACGTTAAAGATTATTTCACGTTGTGTGGATTGCTAACGTGGAGCGTTAGATCGTAATCACCTGGATTGATAAATTTATTCACGTGTCTACTACAACACCTTGGATTTTCTATGCTAACACTTTGAAGCGTGTGTTGCAATAGACAAAAAGCAACATACCTATAGTTACATTGTAGCTAGCAACATCTTGGATTTTCATTGCGATAGGCCATCTATGGCGTAGTGTTGGCTTGCTTCCCATCTTCAGTAGTCTTGTTTTTTTTTTCAACGAGACTTACCGCATTTAGGATAGAAATCACTATTTGTATGCTCTTTTTCTAAATAAACAACAATCATTTACATATGCATGTATCTTCTTATAGCCTAAACCAAATGACTTAAGCAACTTCTTTGTTGCATATGTAGAATCGGGAAACATTATTTCTTTAGGCAACACATCCTTAAGAAGTTTAAGAAGTTCTGTAAAAACTGTGTCTGATATACCATTTCGCGCTTTGTGCTTGTAAAGAAGTACTGTAGCAGACAACTTTATGTGGCTTGCACAGTCAGTATACAAAGGAATTTCGGCATTCTCCATCGTTTCCTTAATACCTTCCCCGTGTCTTTCTTCAGCATTAGCATCTACCTCCTCATCATAGATTTGCGTATCAAAATATATTCTATATGTATCAGTCTCACTTTTATTTTGTAATGGTTGTTTTTCTCCATGAAAAATCCATACATCATAAGTTGGGTCGATTCCAAAGTAAATCAAGTGTGACACAACATTCCTTGATTTTTGTCAAATTAGATTCTTACAAGTAAGGCATGGGCATCTAATTTTCTCGGGATTTCCTTCACTCTTAGCATGGCCATATATAAAATTTTCAATAGCTTTCTTATATTCGCTTGTCATTCTATGAAACAACAAATGTACTAATACTCATTCTTAAATACTTATAACTATGAAAGTAAAAGTCAAAATGATGAAACCTTGGTAGATTATCTGTGCTTTGTCTATCTTGGTAAAACGCCTCTAATTTACGGACCTAATGGAAAGACATTATGCTCAACATCATCAAAACTAATTCAAAATTGTTATGTTTAACTTTATACTGGCCTGTTGAAGAAGAATTGTTCAAAATCATCAAAACTCATTGGCTTTGATGAAGCAATAAAATCAATAGCTATATCAAGCTTCCTACCACTTAGTATCATTTCCAGTAGAAGATAAATATATAGAAATAAACATGATTAATAAATATAAGTAATTGGTGCACTTGGAACACACTAAAGCCATCTTAATCCACCCACACCAACTGTTTAACAACATCCTATGTGCAATTAATGTGCTTTCCTATATGCAAAAAAAAACACTGCACATAAGGGGGACTTAGATTGCCCCTCTTATGTAACAAATATTAACTTATATATTCGCTAAAATTTATATCTCAAATGATCATATACGGTTCAATAGTTCATTGATGAATTGGTCAAACTTAGTAATGAAGTTGATAGTGCTCGTTAATTCAGTGTGCTATTATTTATGTATAAGGCTCAAACATGAACATGCTTGTTAGAACCATTTTAACAAAGACGTCATTAACAAGCATCCTAACTTCAATAAGTTATCTTATAAGCGGCTCAGTCAAAATTACACTTAATGTTATTAATGTAGAGATAATAAACAAAGGTGCAAAATTTTGCAATAAAAATATGGTTGTTTTTCAATTATTTGTTCACAAGCAGTTTACTTCATTACACTGTGTTATCATGATCAACATATAGTTACAAATAGCTTGTTAATCAATTTGCTTGAACAAACACTACAAGAAAAATACCCTATTGCAACTAGCTATTTGCAATTGGTGACACATGACAATTGGAGTAAATAATATTTAGCAACTAACCTTTTGTAGCAGTTGTAATATATGAGATTTAACAACAAACCTTTTCTTTCTGTTCCGAAAAACATATTTTTAGCAACTGCGCTTCCCTTGCAGACTTGCAGTTGAAAAAACATACATTTAGCAGCTATGCTTCTATAACAGTTGCAACAAACATATCAATTGCAACTGCACTTTCAAACTTATTGCAAAAAATATATTTAGTAATTGGTTTCTCTATTTGCGATAACTATACTTCTTTTTTTCAACTGGTAAAGCCAGTTGCGAGAAAAAATACTTTTAAAATTTATTTATTTCCTCTACCATTGGTGAACATAATTACTATTAAATATGAAACTATGAAGTAATGAGTAATATTTAGTTATAACATAATAAGTATGAAAAAATTAATTTTTAATAATTTTTACAAATAATTAATAGTCAATGTTACATAGATAATAGTTAACATTTAATAATTAAAATTCAAGTATAATAAAGACATAATAATTAATTATTAAAAACTAAAATGTAATATCTAATGTTTAATACTGATTAATAATTATTATTACACAATTAATCATTAAACAAATATTTAATAATTAGCTTGTCATATTATTTACATAATAATTAACACTTAATATCATATGCATAATAAATAATAGTTCTTATTACCAAATAATAATTACAATTAACGATTAATAATTAAGACTAATGTTTAATAATTAACTAATAATAAGTAATATTTAATAATTAATAAGCAAATTTTAATATTTAATAAATAACATATATTATTTAGTATTTAATAAATATAATTTACATACTATTTTTAAATATGACAAAAAAAATTGATTTTTTCTAAAAAAATAATTCATAAAATTTGAAATTTTCATTAGTTTCAAAAATAAAACCGTTAAATTTTAAACAAATTATTACTTTTTTAAAATATTAAATATTTTAGAAAATTCAAAAATATAGAAAAAAAATCTGATTTTGAGATATAAAAATATTACCTTGTAAATCTTAATACCTATATCGGGTTGAAATTATTTGGTGAATACAATAGCCGGTGTGTTGAAAAATTTCATGGTGTAATTATATTACAGAATATAGTGCAATTTGTATAATTAATGAAATATTATTTCCATAAATATAGTGCAATTTGTATATAGCACAAAATATTATTTCCATGTACATCTAAAAATTTGCTATAACTCTTACTTGCATGTTGGCAAGTTTTTCTTTTTTTTCTTTTTTTTTTTTGCTGTAAGATCAAAATTCTGGCACCAAAGAGAACTTTTGGCGGTATACTCCAATTGTGTCCAAACTTTTCCCTTTTCTATCCCCCACTTCCCTTCCTTTGCAGCATCTATCGTTTTACTTCTTTTTTTTTCAAATCGACATTCCAACCCTATATTTTCATCGTGCAACCAAGCTCTTGATTTTTGCCACGCTCTTTCAGATCCGCTATGCGTGACTCCTTCGCAACAATCCCCAACAATCCGGCCCTTCGAATTCTCGGTGGGAAATCTTCTATCAACGCCCTCTTCTGGTTTCTAGTGCTCTACATATGTTATCAGATCTATACTATTGTGCCTTGCCGATCTATATCAGAGCTGTGTTTTTGAGATGATTGCTTTGACAGTGGTAGGATCTATCTTCATATGTTTGCTAGGATTTAGGTGACTCATTGGTGATAACTTTTCGAATCAGCTATCACTTATGTGTACTGGACACTTTCTGATTTGCGATATTGTGTTTTCTCAAGAATATATCTGGTGGTGCTATTCTGTGGCCTTTTGATCTCTAAGAGCTGCTTTCCACTTCCATTTTTCAGCAGCTTATATTCTGGTATTTCATTCGTTTATGCTTTTTTTGCATTAATAGCGAGGAACCCGGAAAGTTTAAAAACCTTGCATAGGAATTATTTTTGTAGCTTGCACTGCTGTTTTCATCATTTTTGTAATTGCTTGCCAAAAATGCTCTAGGCTTTGGGTTACTTTGGTGTTTAGGCAAGCTATGTAAGTGGTCATTATAATGCATACTAAATCAATAGTTAAGTATCCTTTTCCTTTTCATATTTCTATGGTAAATGCAAGTAGATACATTTCAGGTCAAAGTTTTTTATTTTTACAACATCTGATAATAAAATTTCTTTACAATCAAAATTATTTGGACAATCTTGTGATTGTATAAAATAATATTTAAAATTGCAGTAAATGACGTTTAGAATAATATTTAGGAAATGGACATAATTGCTTTGAAAAACAATTGGTCATTGATTTGATAATGAAGGCGTAGATTTTTATCGTGGTGGTGCTCTCTTATAGTGTAGCTTTACATAATTTAGCATGGTTCCATTCACTATATAAGTGGCTGATTTTAGCGTATGCACATGGTAAGCTCTTAGTATGCACATAAGTGACTGATCTTAGCGTATGTACATTAAAAGTATATGTTTCTATCAAAATATTGATTGCTAATCAATATTTTATATTCTCAATATTAATTTAAACCAACAAAATATAATTTGCAAACATGAATTAGAATGAATTTTCTTACAATTCTAATTGAATTTAATTTATTCCAATATACACAATTTCTTATCAATCATAAACAAATTCATCATTTCTCATCTTAAATTATTATACGAGTTCTACACATCCGTCCTACTCAAAAAAAAAATTATTATACGAGTTAGACACTTGAACTCGTATTTAATTCTTCTTAGTTTACAATTTACAAGACAAATTATAATTTGTTTACCCCTGATACTCAAAATCCAGGTTGTTGCTATGTACACACACGCACACACTGTGCGCGTGCATGTGTGTGTATATAAATATATATATATATATATATATATATATATGTATGCATGTATATATACACATTTTTAGAATATTTTTTTGCAATTAATGCATATATGTGTTTATAACAAAAAGTAAAATTATTTTTTCTATGTTAAGATGATAGGAATTAAAATGGCTATTAATCCATTTAAAATCATTATTTTAGTGATAAAAAATAAATTTCATGTCATAATCTAACATTTAAAAATGGAATTTAATAATCAAACCATAAATTGAATATTTAAATAATTTTAATATTCACAAATTAAATTGATATAATTCTGTATTGTTACACTTCAAGTTGTCCCACGTATTCTTCCTTTGTGTTATGTCCAACTATCGTTGAATTTGTTGTTGAAATCACCAGTTACAACTGATAAAAATGAATGTGCGCTTCCTCATAGGTCTAGATGGTTGATGTAGATGTCAATGAACGCTTTGGTACGCTGACGCTTCCAGCTCGCGATAGGCGTGAATAAGGAAGCAAGGGAACTAAAAGCGGGTGAATGCGTTACAACATTGAAAAAGGAAAAATTTTAACATTAAAAAAAAAATATGTGATAGAGAAAAGAATAAGCATATTAACAGATAAATTTACTGAAAATATATCAATATCGTGTTCGAAAAAATTGAAAATAGGAGGAGAGGAGGCTTGTTTTCGGGTTTGGTGAGAGGAAACAGTAGGAGGGACAGAACGTCGGATGTCAATGGTTTATTTTGCTTTTTTCCTAGGTAAAATGCCTCATTTTCAACTCGAACTTGTCCAAGTGGACAGTGGGGCATTATTGCCTCCCAACGTTTATTTTACAAGAGATACGAAAGCCCGGGAGTGTTGCACAAAGGATAATGCTAAAGAGTCCGAAGAAAACCCTGACATTTTATGAGGATAGAGGCGTAATTCACGGGTATCTTTGATTAGCAACATGAAGAATGTTTTAGTGACCATTTCATCCACTAAACATGTTTCAGGTTAGGAATGACAATGAGGCGGGTCTCTCATGCCCCAGACCCGCCTCGGTTTTTTAAACCTCACCCCAGACCCGATGCGGGTCTGGAATTTTGTCCTGTATCTAAAACCCGTACGGGTCAGAGTAGAACCAACCCACCCTCACGACTCGGTGAAATTGTGTTTTAATGTACACAAATTTATATACATATATTTTTCGTCACTAAAAGATAAATTATATACAAGTAATATGTGTTTACAATGATAAAAGAATATAATAAAATGAGTCGTTGGATAATAGTTTAAAATGTATGCATTTGTTATTGTATGATTATCATTGATACAACTTAATTGTAACAACCCATATTTTGGAACTAATTTAAAATTTTATTTTTAATGAATTCTAAGAATTTAAAATGATTTATTTTGAGAATTAGCGATTTAAAATTTATTTAAATAGAAGTTAGAACATATAAATTTAATTAAAACGAACTTGAAATTGCACGGTAGTTTGAAAATTCGATTTTTAATTTCAAGTGAATGTACAAATTCAAAACAAATTGGATTTCAGTAAATAAGAAACGTTGGAATGTTTTGAACTGTAATTTTCTAATGAATGTAAGAAAGTGAGATTTCACTTTATAAATTATGAGTTATGTCCAGTTTAAAATTTAGAATAGTCGCTATGGAATTTATTTATATTTCATTATATATATAGCCCTTAAAAATAGTCATTTTGCAAATGACCTCCATTTTTAACGAAACCACTTTTGTTGGATCTGGAATGACAAATTATAGTCAGGTTTAAAATTTCATAATTTTTGGAGTTAATATGTGAGCGCAGTAAAGTTAAACGCGTTTTCAATTTCAGTTTGAATTTAAACAAGCTAATAAAAGGCCATTTTTCAAACAGTCTTCAAATTCGATGAAATTAATTTTGTTAGGACCGTATCGTCAAAACATAGCGAGATTTCAAAATTCATAATTTTTGGAGTAAGTATGTGGCCTCAGTAAATTAAAATGTACATTGAATTCAATATCGAACGTTATATTAATTTATATCTTAATTTTGACGAAAACTGATCAAAACAACAGAATTGGCTTACGAAACATATCTCATTGTGTCCGGAATGAGGGTATTTGGTTAGGGATGACATTCGTTGGGGTTCGTTTGGAGTTCAGATGTTAAAATTTCATTGTTAAGGATTAATTGAATTAAATATTAAAATAAATAAAGTATAAAAGGCCTTAACATTGGTCCTGTAAAGACCCGTAAATCCCCGTCCTTTGAATCGACCATAAACCACACAGGTCTAATCCAAAAGTTGGAAATCCACGAATACTTTAACTTTGGGCATACAACACATTAGAACAAGTAACAGCAGACTTTTATAAACATTACAATAATGTTACATCAAAGTACAGAATATCAGAGTACATCGATACATAAAATACAGCGGAAGACTTATTACAATAAATTAATACAATACACAGCGGAAAACTTTCTATGCTCTAGACATAGCTTTAGGCTTCGATCCAGAATCCTGCTTAAGAAATGAATACCTGCAAAAGAAGCTACTCGACTGCCCGTGTGGAAAAGAGGGCACCCGAGTTTGCAAAGTGAAACAAACTACAGGTCAGTCATGGGACTGGTATGAGAAATCTTACTTAACTTATCTAATAATAAGGCTAATCATAGGACCACGCCGCTAACGCGGAACGGGTTTACTCCATTGGATCGTCGGTGCATAAATAATGTAAATCGTTAAAACAACGTAATGCTTTTTATAAAAATGAAACCATTATAAGACTCAAGTCCCATCACACAATGCAACGCAAACGGGAGGATAGAGTTTTACCTTATAATGGTCAAAAATGCTTGATAGGATAAAACGAACTTGATATTATTATTAGTGTGTATATGTTTTAAAAACATTTCAATCATAATATCAATCATAGATGACATAGCTACCATATACTATGTCGCTTGTCGCCATACTAGTTATACAATCAAAACCGCATTTGTCGTATTGCAAGTTGGATTTCCATCATGAACCAAGGCAAAAGATAGTCCTTACTGAATTAGAGACACTCTAGCCCGTGCCACAGGAACAGAACGCATCGTCCCTTGGATCTACAGGGTCGGTCCACAAATATTTTAGTGGATTGGTAATGCCTGAACAATACGTTTCCCCGCCCTATGGGGCGTAAATAGAGCCACTAGGAACTCAAATAACCGAGGCGCCTCATTCCATCATCCACATAAGTAAAAATGTCAGGTCTTGTAAAAGCCATGACACCACTTCTAGCTAGAAAGAAACGTATGTCCTCCCTGCAGTCCTTACTCCCGTTTCTGGTTCATACCGGGGTGTGAGGCTCGCGAAGTATCGCTATACACAAAGCTATGCTATTTAAAGCTGTGCTTTGATCATCTACCACAAGGCTCTGCTTTTCAACAAAAGCCTTGATCATTTGTATCTTGGCATGCCACATTGTCAATCCATACCATACCATTGATTTCTGCCAATATATAACCTCTAAGCTCATATGTCTTAGAGAAGGGTGTTATGCAAGAGAATAAATTTTCCGCCACCAACAGATATATATTTAGCAGCGATCAACGAATACAGTATAAAGGAATACAACGCCAGACATACAATCCATTTACAAGTTCGTTCTGGGTCTGAATGAAACCGGAGGCACTTTATACCTCGCATATCCGAACGATCAACAATACATCCGGACAACTACCACTGAAACCTTCTCAAGGCAGCAACTCTAATCAAAGACATCAGTAGTCGTCATCCATTCGATGTGAAGATCGCCGGTCGTTAACCACCGTCTTCATCTTTGACTTTTAATCGTTGTAGTAATTATTCAGAATGGGTTAAACCCGGTCTTTCCGAATAACTCTCATATTTTATGATAAAAATCAAGTGCTATAAAACACAACATACGCTACATTCCAATTCAGAATGTTCTTTTAATAAGATATTCACATTATTAGGGAAAGGTTCCCATTTATTTTATCAAAGATAAATTCTTTAATCCCCCTTTTAAAGATTCATTAAAACCCCAATTTGGTTTTAATATCCAAAATCATTACTTTATGATTATTCAGATTAAAGAAATAAATCTTATCTTTAACTGGGTTAAAGAACAAATGTCATTTAAAAACATTGTTCACGATAAACCCCAAAATCATCTTCCATTAAATATGGAATTTTCACAGAAATCAAATCAATATATAATCGATATAAATTTCTGTATCAGACCAATAATATAAATGGAATAACGGCAGAGCCTTTTAAATTCCATATATAGTAACGGTCTTCTTTTACAGAATCTCATCTCGATTATTGTTAAATCGAATTCCATTCAATTCCAATTTAATATATTAAATTGGAAAACTTTACTTTGGAAAATTTTCATTAAATCTAAATAAAAAGATTTATAATTTTCAAATTATATTTTCATTGTTAATTGAGTTAAAGAACAAATGTCGTTTAAAAAACACAGTTCACAATAAAACCAATTTACATTTCATTTTATTCCAATTATTAAATATATTTAGAAACTCTAATAATCTTAATTAAAAGATTTATTCTTTCATACGGTGTTTAAAAGATTTTGGATTTAAAACATCGTTCAAGACAAACCCACAAATCCAGTTTATCTTATTTAATTCCAATTAAATATCAATTAATTGGAAAACTTCATTAAATCTTATTTTAAAGATTTATTCTAGTTAATAACTAGTTCAATTCGATAAAAATATATTTTTATCTTTTCAAATATGGAATTTTCATCCAAACTCTTTCCAAATCATTTATTATGATTTTACATAATTTTTTAATATTTTAAAAAAAATTATTTAGGCCTGTACAGTCGATTTCCGATAATGGCCACCGAACTGCACTTACAACGCCCTTTTCTGAAATTGATTTGGACATAATTCCAAATCCAACGTTGGATTTCAAAACTCTTATATTCATTGGAAAGCTCTTTTCGATACGAACCCAACGGTTTCTGTTTTAGAAGAATCCGACGGTCGGATCTTCCGTGACGCCAATTTGAAGTTAATGGTCGAAATTCGCGAACGGTCGGATCTAATGTGCATTTTCTAACGAAATGTTCTTTTTATTCTAATATACATTTTCTAAATAAAAGGGCATTTCTATTCTAACATAAACACTTCTAATAAAATGATATTTGTACCTAACTTTACTTTTTATAATAAAAATGATATTGCTGTCTAACATTTCCTTTTATAATGAAAATGATATTATTGTCTAACCTGACAATTTCAACAAAAATGATATTTTAATTCTAATAAAGCATTTTTTATAAAATGACATTTTCTAATGTAATGACATTTATTCAATATAACATTCTTAACAAAAATGTCATTTTCTTTCTAGTGTAACTTTTTATAACAAAAAGGGTGTTTTGTTTCGGATGCAGCTTTTATGACAAAAATAGTGTTTGTTTCTATTGCAGCTTTTAAATCAATATTTTATTCACAACAAAAATGCAAAACAAAAATATAACTTTCATTTTAAAGTTTTTGTTTACATCTAAATACAAACAAAAATGCAATTTTAATTAATGTTTTATTTGCATCTAAAATCCAAACAAAAATGTAATCTTTTTCTACAGTGTTTATTTGCATCAAAATATGCAAATAAAAATGAAATCTTTTTCTTTGAATTGACAATTCTATTTCAATTCAACAATATAAGCAAAATGATACTTTTAATTGAATTGGCGAACTAATTCAATTTAACAAATATGACTAAAATGATATTTTTAATTGAATTGACAAACTAATTCAATTTAATAAAAATGACCAAAATAATATTTTATATTCTACATTTCTGATACCACAAATTTGACACTTTTATATTTTACATTTCTAATACCATTTGTCATGTTTAATCCAATTCAACAAAATGACAATTTAATTATTGTCCAACATGAATGGCAATTTAATCATGTTTAATCTAATTTCAATCAAAATGACAATTTAATTATTGTTAAAACCATGATATAATTATTCTCAACAATCTTATTTTAACAAATATGAGACACACAAATCAATTCAATAATTCATCGCAATCATAAAACAACCAGCACTAAATAAATATATACACAACATCAACATGAACTTTATATAGAATGAATATAAATTATACAGTGAAATAAATAAATAATTTTATTTTAAAATAGAAATCTCACATTGATTATTGTCCGAATTTTCAACGTGCTCAGTTTCAGATCTGGCCAGCTTCATGGCGTAGATTTTGTCAATACAGTTCTAACGGATTCAGTTTCGTCAAATTCTGATTTGATACGAAGGAGTTATGGCATTTTAATCATTGGATTTTTTAAATAGGTCATTAGAAATAATAATTATATAATTAAAACCATTAATTACTTAGAAATAAACCAGGCCGCTCTTCCTCCTTTCTGTAACCTTCATCATGCCTGAAACACGAATGAACCCACTGTCACTTTGTAGGGTTTGCCACCGCTCGCCAACCACACCATTATTCGCCGATCTGAAAAGTCCACGACGTCCGCCACCCTTCACTCCACCAGCGCCCTCCATAACACCGACTTCGATGGCCCCACTCCCCCTCATTTTGCGTGCGAACGGCGATAGTTTATGGCCAAAAATCGAACATAGCTCTCCACCAAAGATGATCAAAACCGTATGATATGGAAGAACTAATTCTCCTCTACAATTTCTGTCTTATAAGTTTCGGTTATTATTGAATGGATTGTGGGATTTTTGAGGACCAATTTTGGAGCTTCCTGGCCATCGGTGGAAGAACATGGCCGCTGTGTTCTAAATGGGATTAGGGTTTGATTTGTTTAGTGAATATTTATATTAAAATATTATTTAATTGAACCCTTAAGGCCCGTTTAGCCACTAACTCCAATTCAGGTCCAACGACAAACATTCCTAGCTAATAACCCCTGTTCCAAATCAAGTGAACCATGTCCCGTCAGCCCAAACGAATGTCTGTAGCCGGTTTCTTTAATTTAAAATAAAAACATTTATTTATTTAATTTAACCGTATATATAAATTCACCGGGGCCACATACGACCTCTAAAAATTATAGAAAAATTATATCTGGCTATATTTTGACGATACAGTCCTAACAAAACTAATTTCATCGAATTCTGAGACTGTTTGAAAAATGGCCATTTTCTGGTCGATCCGATTTGACTGAATTGAACAAAACACATTTTCTTTCGCTACGCTTACATATTAATTCTAAAAATTATGAAAATTGAAACTTAGCAATAATTTGACATTCCGATTCCAACAAAAGTGGTTTCATCGAAAACGGAGGTCGTTTGAAAAATGGCTATTTTTAAGGGCCATATTTTATATTAAAATATATATAAATTCTACAGCGACTTTTCTGAATTTTAAACTAGACATAACTTATAATTTATAAAGTGAAATTTCAATTTTTCAGATTTGTTAGAAAGATATGATTAAATAGATTTAAATATTTCTGGTTTTACTGAGTTCTGATTTATTTTGAGTCATGTACATTTAGTTAAAGTTTAAAATTAAATTTTCAAACTGCAACGCTATTTCTAACTCCTTTTATAATTAAAATAAATATATTCGTTTTAATCTCGATTTAAATAAATTCTTTTAATCGTTATTATTTAAAATAAATCATTTTAACTATTCAAAATTCCATTAAAATTTCTAAAATAAATTTTTTAAATTGGTTCAGAATTTCCGGGTTGTTACAGGTCTAACCCCTAATATTTTCATTTCCAGGTCAACGCTGGCTTACAGCGCCTCCACACAATTTAATGGTCACGAATCTCCCATTTTCCTTCTTTGATTTCTCCATATCCGTAGCTCAAATCGAAGAATGTTCAACGGAAAAGTTGTTGGGGTCAGCAAGATCTTCAAGGTGGCCATTTATGATGGATTATCCGCGAGAAATCGAGCAACGAAGTGCCCTTGTTCGAATGAGTTTTCTGGTCAACACGGGGGTTCGAGCTGCGCCAAACTCATGGCGTTGGGGGAGAGTTTGATGCTCTTCGTCGTGGTGGCGCTCGATCAACGGCCGACGCCCTGGTGGAGGTTCGGCGAGAAGCCCTAGAAGGCGATGTTCAGTTTTTATCGGTCCAAAAGTTCAACGAAGAAGAAAGCCTGAGGTTATTAAGATAAAGCACGGCCTAATTTAGATTAGAGGTTAATGAAGCAATTAGTTAATCCTAATTAATTTATTAATTATCATTGTTTAATCCTTTAATGTAATCAACATATAAATGATCATAACTCGTTCAAATCAAAACAGAATTCGATGATTTTGGAATCGTTGGAATCGTGGAGTCGAGCACTACAGCATGGAACTGACTCGAACGAAAACGGAGCAAGTTGGATTTTTAACTAAATTAAACGCTTGTTTAATTTAGTTTAAAATAAAATCTTTAAATAAAAACTGACGGAGTGGAAACCAAAGTGAGAACTCTCTCACTAAAATATTTGTACAGTTGTTTATTTTATAACTGAATATACAGATTGCCAATGTTGATTTTTATCACTTTTAATTATCATAAAAATGTTGTACGGTGTCTGTTAGCTCACTTCACTGTTGTTTGAAAACTCATGGATGATCTAATTGATTGTATTGTATGTTGACTTTGATTCTGAACATATTAAAAATAATGTTAATAAATCTGTGGTTGTTGAAATTAAATTATAAATATCCATTTATAATGTAAACAGTGAAAATTGGTTAATTAGAAAAGTAATTCAAATCGAATTAGAACTGGTTAATAACTATATTTTTACCGAAATATATTTTTACAGGATAAAAATATATTTTTACCCAAATGAACTAGTTAATAACTAGAATAATAATCCAATGATTTTTAGAAATAATAAATTGGAATTGAAATTTTTTTAAAATAACCAAAATTTTCCAACGTATGAATTGGAAAGGATTTAAATGGAAATAATCCTCGGAATATTTCGATATTGGATTCCGTGATTATACGGATATTGTTGAGGAATTTGAAAGATACAGATATCGTTATTCTCAATACGATATCTATTGGTTTCAGAAATATTTGGATTTAAATGAATGACTAGTGTCAACCCGTGCTTCGCACACGGGTTTGGTAAAAATATTGTAATCATACACTAATATGATTCGATTGTCCATTGCCAGCGATAGTAAAATTTAATTATTATTTTTAATTGCATGAAAACCTAACTTAGCATCAATTTCAGTTTTCTTTGATGTTTTCAAATTTATCTTGGATATTTCTTCTTCGGTGCCTGCACGTATTAGAAGATGCCTTGCACGTATTAGAAGATGCCTGCACGTATTAGAAGAAAGCTCGCCTTGCACGTATTAGAAGATGCCTGCACGTATTAGAAGAAAGCTCTAAGAATGTCATGCATCATTTCTTATGTATAACTAATGCACTGATTACCCGATGAGCAATTTTTTTTTACTACAGTCAGTCATTATGCTTCATTTCAAACAGAATGGAAGTAGTCATCCCTGTATCTATACAATATTGACCGCATAAAACAATGAAAAAAAATATGAAAAACGTAATCAAAGGCTGATATTCGAACTTCAACCTCCATCGGCCCTTGTTCTTTTTTATACTGCAAATACAAAACAAAGACGTGTTAACTTATTGCAATTCATGTTCCATTACATTTTCACCACATTTAGCTTTCTATATACTGCTAGTTACCAATATATATGGTCATTATAATTTTTTTACTCATAACACTCTCAAATGACATAGTCAGAATAAAAGATAGTATAATTCGCTGATCTCCCACATTCAGCTGTTTAGATTACAATGTATGGTTCTCTCTCACTTGCACGCAACACACAGAAATCCTGCGTTTCCAAACTAATAAGCTAGCAGTTTGGACAGAAAAAATTATTATTGAAATTTGTGATACAACACAGGAAAATGGCCACGAAGTGCAAATTTATTATTCATTTAAGCTTATTAAAGGGTTCAGACTTGTCTTTCGCAAGAATGAACTGTTGAAAATCACCAATGTAAACTTGTTAAATCATGATAGTCATGGAGAAAGACATGCCAAAGAAATAATTAAACCTGCAAAAAATTCAATTAGAAGTGCAGTGAAAAAAATACCTATAAATACATGAAGATGGTTGAAATACAGGGAGAAGAAAATAAGCACATCAGTTGCATCTGGAGCTATGTTCACCCTAAAATCGATCGCATGGAACAAACCATAAAAGCATCATATATGCTGTTAACATAAATTAACTTTGTGTTTGGCTTTTAGTCTTAAACAATGACATGCAAGGGTGGAGTACAGGTTAAACCTCAGAGGCACCTGTAACCATGATATCTACATAATATAACTCTTCATTCGAAGTTTATACATCGTAAACTTTACTCCGAAACTGTAAGAGATTAGTCGTTGAATCATTACATCTTACAGCTGTTTTCCTAATGGCATATCCTCATATATGATATCTTAATGTAACATGTTTCAAATAATTCTACAACTTTTAGTTGCTAACGTAATAGTTGTTTTCAAAATAAAAATACAATTATGAAGGGAGAGCGCTATATTTTAATTGCATATTCTTGTGGAAAAAAAGAACAAAATAATGTACTTACATGACATAAGATAAGAGTAGGCTGCTTTGTTTCCGTCATAGGAAATGCAACAAAATCTATTAATATTCCATGGCATGTTTCACTGTGAAAAGAAACTATGAAGATATCTAAATTGGAGATTTCTTCTCAATCATCTCATTAGCAGTTCTATACTATAAACCTTCCGCTTCTTCTATCGACCCGACCACATGATTAGCTGTTCTTATCCTTCATTTCAACCCGCAATACACCTTGCTTCAGCAGCTGGTCAGATTAGCATTTATAAGCAACAACTTCCACATTACTCTTTATTTTCAGTTTTCATGTTTTATTCCTTTGTATCACTTGTGCACATCACATCATTATCAAATAAAAAACTAAACAACACTCTAGACAGCATGGTCTTCATAATAGAACCCCTGACACACCTCTGTGCCTTAGCTGGATAAAACTGAAAGTGTAACCGTTAATGAAAACTGTATAACTGGCTAAACCGAAACTATGTATAATGTTTAGGTCTGATTTACTTTATGCTTTACCATTTCTCTGGAATTTTAATCTTTCCTAGAATTCCTCAATTATAACGTACTGTGATGAACAACATTAGCGATTTACATTTTCAAATTTAAAGAAATGTAACATGATGTAGAAGAGCTGAAGAGGTAGTCATTTTGTATGAAATATCAATTAACGCCTAGTGGGACTGACACGGAAAATTATTGAGTTTGAGAAGAATTTACCTTCCTCTCATTGTAAATGTTGGTTCAATCTTTAATTTCCACTGGCTCTATTCAGTTCAGTACAATCTGGAGATATTATTAGCCAAAAAAGTTTCAGTTGATAAGAATGAGATGATCGCTGAAAAAATGAATATTATCGAGCCTCCAAAAGCAAACTTTTCCAACCATCTGCGACAAAAGAAAACAACCGTAATGATACTAATTTTGATAAAATTATTATATTTCTAATGCATCATGCATGGACCATTATCAAGGCTAAGAACTAAAACTACTGGGGTAAAGTAAACCCAGATCCAACACCGTGTTAATTTTAATCTGACCTATACAGATAAAAAATTAACTATTTTGTATCAAAATGAAACATTTATCAATCTAACAAAGGCCTGATTAATTCAAACTATGCTGCCAGGGAAAAAAAACTAAACCTAAGGATTGTGCAATAAATAATGGAACGAAACTATTTAAGAAAAAGTTCTATAGTTGAAATATAATCAGCAGCCAAATATTAAACTGGAATCAGCCGTCAAATATTGCATCTACCACTAAATATTTCGAAACTGAAAGCTCTAAATGACCATGCGAGTAGTAAGGTATGTCATCAACAAAGGTAAATAACGGTTGTCAACCGAATTTAAGAGTGAAATTGTAACAGTAAAGAATAACCAGCAAGAAAGATGTATGGAGCAAATAACAATCCAATCAAGCTTCAAATAGAAAATAGAAACAAATTCAGAACAATGTACAACATAAAGACAGAACTGATAAATTTATTCATCAATATTTAATCAAAGAAGATAAAACAATAACAATATTACTATACAACCATGTTTTAACCGATTATTATAACATTTCATAATAGTGATTCTTCTTTGCACAGTGCTTCTTAAATCAGTAAGTACACTAAGTAATAAACATGTCGAAAGTAATGGCATAATATAATACCATAGAGAGTACTGGGCCAAAAACGTCATTGTAGTTAAAAATAAATGTGAATTTTATCATTAGTGGACTTCAAACCTGTGATCCCCTTTTGGATATAATGTCCATTTTTAGAAAATCTGTAGTCCGACCAAAAATTCAAATTTGTTTACGCGCTCCTGTTATCAACAATGAAGACTAAAGTAACCATACCTATGCCTACATCATTTGCTATCTAATCTCATCATATATAAAAAAAATCACATAAGTTATAATGCCAGGCCAGGGACACGAACTGAACTTTCTAAACATCATTGGAAAACATACACATGATATCATATATATAAGCCCCAAAAAAATCAAGTAAATTACCTTTAATTAATTGTGAGAAATTCGTAGATTCAACAAATATCGTTCTCTTGATGCAGGATACTCAGCTTTAGTCTCCAGATTGCTTTCATTTTGTTTATGCTACCCATTTTTATCCTTGACATGAACCGTATGCCTTGTTTACCGCACCTATAAAAATTCACCATGACTTAAGAATAGCATTTGCAGCAATTCAAAAGCCATAAAATAAGGCTAGTTGCCATAAAATAGAGGCAATTTTAAGTGATTAAAACCAGCAATATGTATAACAGGAGTACTTTTACATGGAAAACAGGTAGCATAATACATACCACAGGTAAAAGCATTTTCTACCCCAAGAGAATACTCAAAACAAAAGAAACAGCCATCGATAATGTTTAGAAACCTAAATTTAAAACAAATAGCTAAAATTAAAAAACATTGTTATACCTACTTCGCTTTACGACCGAAGTTTCCTGTCGGCTCCACGAGGAGAGGCGATTAGTGATGGTTACAGGATTAGAGTTCAGTGGACTTTTAGGAAGAAGACGTAATAAATGAAGTCGAAGCCGATTTGATAGACTAATGGACGATTAGGTTTACGGTGGTCAATAGAGTAACAAAGAGAGAGAGAGAGAGAGAGGAATAAGGACAGAAGAAATTGAAATGGTCGAGATTACCGCAACAAATTAGCTGTGCGATTAAGCAATTTGAGATGCTTTGATGGCAGAAAAGGGGCAAGGCAAGAGGAAGGGGAACGACACAGTAGGGGGAGCAAAACGGTGGTTGAGAATGCGAATAGTAAAAATGCGAAAGATAATCCTATACGGGAAAATGTGAGGCGATTCAGTAAACATTACACGTGTCACGCCTACAATGACTCCTAATAGAAATTAAAAGGGGCTTGAGAGCCATCTAAAAACAACTCAGCTTTAATAGTATAGTATAGATTCTTTAACCAGTTAAAGGCAGGATTAATATCCTAAGGTTGAATAATCCTTAAATGATGGTGTTTAAAGGTTGAAACACTACAAGAAATTGCGGCTCTCTCAGCATTGTTGGTCAGCGTTTTACAATTTAGTGCTGACAAAGGCATTTTAAAAGATGCAAGTTAACGTTGTTTATACAAAACCTTCTTCGTTTAGGATATTTTTTTCATTAGGCGGTAACTTCGCCGCCTTCTTCCTTTCATGCTCATGGGACGCAAAACGAAAATAAAAAACCCTAATACTAATCCGGCAAATTCTATTTCAACCCCCGTTTTTAGGTAGTAGCCCCCCCAAAAGTAAAAAAATCTGTGTACCCATATAATTAGTTAGTAGCCCCCATTTTTTCCAATTTTGCCCTTGCCCTTCACTTCACTTCTCATTGCTCCTCAACTCCCTTTCTCACAACGCGGTTCATTTCAACATCACGCAAGTTTAGGTCTGAAGGTTTCTACTGCAATTCATTTCTCCTACACGCAAAATCGATCGCACGCATCAACCAAAGGAAGACAGGTAAACATAAACCAGAAAAAATAGTTACTGACCAAGTTCTGAAAACCTGCGTGGAATATTAGAAATCCACGTATTGGTTCTACGTGGTTAACTCATATACCACGTATAATGATTCTGTGGTTCTCATGTCTTTCTAGCAGGAATACAACGTGGTTTTATCAAAATCCCCTCAAATCGTTGTGCATAGGCTTTACTTGAAAAATAAAATAAAAAATCTCATTTTTTTTATTTTTCTTAGATTACGTGTTGTGATTGCGATGAGGAATCATATTCTCCTTCAAAATCCGTTGTATTTTTGTTTGCAAATGAATTTTTCCTTCGGTGATTTTAAATCTAGGGATTTAAGTGTATGTGTTTTGATAGACTGTATATTTTTACTATGTAATGAGAATAGATGAGAAGATAACTACTTAAGGGTACTTTTGTCATTAAAATTTTATTTTTTTAGGAGGGGGCTATTAACTAAAAAATCGAGTTGAAATAGAATTTGCCTACTAATCCTCCTCCAAAGTTTAAATCTAATCAAAAATCAAAATCGAAAATGGGGACGAAGCCTCCTATGGAATTTCATTCATCCCCTAACCTTTTCTAGAATATCCAGTTCCCCTAAGCCCTAAAATCCCTTGAATCCGCTAGTGGAAACCACCTGATCCCAAGAGCCACTGGAATCCATCATTGACAAACACAAGCGCACAAATCTGATTTGGAGTTCTCTCAGCAGTGAAGAATTCTCCGTTGATTCTCCCATTTATGGTAACTAGTGTGTAACCCGTGCGTTGCACACGATAATATTATAAAATATAGTATTTAGAATTTTATTGTTAAAAATTAAACTTTATTATATAACATATGATGAATCTGACAAAATAAATTAACTATAAATTATTGTTGTTGTTGTTTATGTAACTTTTATTTGTTTAAAGTAAAAAAATAATTTTATTGTTCTTATTACTATGAGCAAGTGTTTATGTTAAAACTAATATATTTTTTATTATTTTAGATATATTAAAAAATATTATTTACTTCTTTTAAAAATATGTTAACTTTGAAATTGTGTAATTGGTTAAAATATATTATCTTAAGGGTAAATAATCTGAATAAATTGAGAAGGATTTTATAACAAAATTATATAGGTCTTATTGTAGAGTTATTTGAAGTTAAAAATAGTATATTATTTTAATGTAGTGTGCAATAAATTTATTGTTTATGTACATAAACGATCATAGTTATTTACAAAATAACTTTCTTATTGTTTTTTTATGTACATAAATGTATGCATGTGATCTATACATCTACGTAGTTAAACACAAAAATTTTATTATGGTTTTTATTAATATGTAGGTGTACACATATGTGACTAATACATAGATTATTAAAATGATTTAAATTCGAAATTTCGTAAGCAATTTAAATACATAGGATCTAAATATAAAAAATTAGTAAACCATCAATGAAGTGCTTATAAGTACAGAAATATCGAAATATGGATATTTAAAGTTAAAAATAGAATTTTACAATAGAAATAAATTTATTAAGATAAATGAATAATTAATTATCTTTGTTGATGTTACTCATGTATACTATTTATGATACCTGAATTATATATTATATATTTGAACAAAAAATTCACTTGACTATTTTTTTAAGAGACCGCCTATTTGGACACAAAATTAGACATAGTTGGTGGCACAAAAGATCTGAGACATTAGATCTTTTTATCCTTATATAAAGAGTTAAAATTCAGATGGTGTTCTAATGGTGGAGATTAACCGTGTCACCAATTATACCAAAATTTTGTGTCTAGATGAACTTTCCCTTATTTTAATATGAATATGATGTACATATTGAAACCATCACATTTAAGGATTTATTAGATAAATTACTGAATAATTATTAATTAAATTTATTCAAATAATTTAAAACCAACATTTACATGATTAATTGAAAATATATGGATGTAATTGTACAAAATTATGTGATATTGAGATGGTTTTTTGGGCAACTTTAAAATTTTCAGAAGGTGCACGTTAGTTAAAATAATTTTTTTTACAGTGTAATGCATTCATGTATACATATAAATGAATCATAAATTAAACTTATGATTATTGTTTACGTATATAATTATGTAATGTGACCGATGTACTTATACATCCAAATGAATTTTATATCATTTATTTAATATGAATATTGTGCAAACAAATAAATAATCATATTTTAATGATTTATTTGACACATCAACAACTAATAGTTCACTAAATTTAATTATAATTTTAAGATTTGTGATTAACTCTAATGTATGAAGTTAGATATAACTCGGTAAAAATTTAAGATTAAGGTTTTTGCTTAAAAAAACATATTTTTGCAATGCATGACAGAATTGTTGATACTCTTTCTGATATTTTTTGCTATTATTTTCTGTTTTATTTCAAAAATTAAATTTGTACTTAGTCACACATTTCTATAAACATTATTATTATTTTCTTTGCACAAATGTTTTTTTTGGCAAAAATGACTGCAATTATTCATAGATTGGCTGGAAGTAAAAGTGACAATGTTTTTAAAGCATGTTTTTTGAGAAAAATGTATGGGTATTTCAAAATTTAAAGAGTGTCCCTATTGTTTATGTTATATTATATGTCGCGTGACTTACATGTTTTAGTTTAATCAAAAAGCAATTTTATCATATTTCACTGATATGAGTGTGACGTATATTATTGAATTTTTCATATTGTCATCCAAACTATTGAATATCGCTTAATTACATTATCTTATTATTTTAAACTTAAGATTACATAATTAATTTGAACATATGAACTGAAATGTAAAACATACGAAAAAGTGGGTGAGTTTTGTAGATAATTATGGTAATTTTAAAATAGGTATTTTAAGTTAAATGTAGAATTTTATAATGTCATGCATGATAAATATATTTCACCATTTTAAATAGGTATCTTATGTTAAATGATAAATGAATAAAAGATTAAGCTTGTATTATGCGAAACATTTGAATATAATAGACTTTTAAATTACCATTAAAACAGAATAAAAATACCATATAATGTCCTCAATACTAACAATTCCCATGTAAAATAGAGAAATATAACCATACAAAAGACCGAAACATTAATCCATGATGTAACAAAACTAAAATAAACACTGTTGAATTTTAACTACGAAAATCTGAGTTGGATATTACCATGATAGATGAATATAAAACTTGGCTACACAGTAAGCAGCGGGTTAGAATACTTTCATGTCACAAAGGCCATTCAAAAGGTAGAAAATAAGTGAATAAAAGTAGGTAAAAGTCCAAGCTGATTTTTCATTACTACTCTTTAAACCTACATGTAGTTTATTAGTGATGTCGGATAGCTGGAATTGTTCTTCAAGTTATTAGGCTACAAATCAAAACTCTTCACTCAACTGCTTGCCTTTTTCCTATTCATACAGGGGACAATCGTCAAAAAATTTAACAGTGGTAGTATGATCTAGATTAACAAATGAAACAACGCTTTGGAACATTTAAAGAGAAGTAGCAGCATAAGAATAATCACCTTTTTTATCTTCATATGTAATCCTTTTAGCATGGCATAGGGGAGTGAAACTGGAACAGTTGCCAATAGGATTTGGAAGCAAGAGTAGATTTTCCATAAAGCTCAACCTGTTGGCATCCCATGATGAAACTAACTATAAACAAAGCCTAGTGTTGAAAGTGGACAATAATTTTCACAATAGGGAAGAAATTAAAGGGTATAAGTTAGCACCTGTAACATCATGATCCAAAATTATTAGCTAAGTTTGAGACAAAGAATGTGCTGTGGTTATAAATAGAGTGTTGGTACCATATTTTTTATAAATACCTACCCGATAAAGAAATGTGTTTGCCTATAATACCCAAAATTGCTTTCACTTACAATACGGTCTATATACTACATGCTACCACAAAAAAAGCAAACATATAGTCTTCTAATTGTTATGCAAAACATGCACTTATTTTTTATTCTAGACAGCTATTCAATTTACTCTTCGTCATACGCATAATACGCATGTTATTCCAATAATTTAGGCCATTTGCAAAGTTAATTTATTCAAATGGAACCACTGGAAATGAAAAAAGGTCATAAAATTGAAGGGGAAAAAGAAATGAAGTGTGGATATATTGTGACCGTATGAAGAACGTATAATAGACATACATGCACGGATATATGTACATATATATATATATATATATATATATATATAAGTATGCACGTTTATGTATGAATACTTATGCATATGGAGGATGCCGTTGAGGGAAAATATTAACACGATTATTCACATTGCGGATTTCAATCATGATATACATACATACATACATACATACATACATACATACATATATATATATGTGTGTGTGTGTGTGTGTATTTATGTATGTATATGTATTATATATATGTGTGTGTGTATTGGTCTTTAAATACAAAATAAAATAAGTGAAATCTAGAGGTTAAAATAGCATAAATATAATATAAATTCAGATGATATTACAAATAGAAAAAATTACATCAACAAAGCGTTTTTCTGGGAAATATTGTGAAATTCAAGTCAGTGGATTATCCATGTTCTATTTGATAATTCATCCAAAGTAATATATGCTCAACATCTACATCATCATTGCGACAAATTACATTGGCTAATTGCAGTTAATTCAGAAGAACTTCTATAGTCATATTGTGCTCTAACGATGAGCATATGCCTTTCCTGTCAACTCTTATCCTCAAAAAGAAAATTTGACAGTCAAACAGTTTCTAATATTTCTCCATTATAGCACAGGTCATGATGTGCTTTTTTGTGTTTTAGTGGGCGGTGGATCTTAAAACATTAGCCTGGAATTAACTATTCTTTTAGTTAGAATTTCCACCATATTGACAACAATAATGCAATTATCTTTTTCCTATTTTTAGCTCAATCAAATATAGCATGCTTATCAATGCCAGAAGCAAATTGGCAATATTAATGAGTAATTAAAAAACTAATCACGTATGAAACTAATTTTAGAAAAATTGCATGGAATTTCTTTTCATAGTATTTCAATATGGAATGAAAATTATTCAAAGAAGGTGACTGTGAGAACGCTAATAATTACCTGTGCAAATCATTTCCTTACAAAAAATAATGATTTGATAAGAAGAGCCTTTGAAGGATTAAATAGAAATATTGATTCAGAACCTAATAAAAGAGAAAAGTGCAGCATTGAATTCTAAAAGCAATAAGAGATATTGTCATATGCAATCAGTGTTCACAAATTAAAGTTATACAAGGATATGCAAACTGTCACTTGTACATTGTTTTAATACTTATATATTCATATTTGAATTGAATTTAAAAAAAAAATCTAATCTAGTATAAGACTAATGTTTTAATTTATGATATTACTGAAGCATTTTTTTATCATAGATTAACATGAAAAATTCATTGGTTGAAATGCAATTTTTAAATAGATAACAATAAATCTATGCTATATCCAAGCTAAAATAACAGTCAATCCTTTAAAATAATTTTATCCAATTTATAAGAAGAAATACCATATAAAAACTCAACATTCCTAGCTACCTCTTGTCTAAATTTTGATAAAAACACAAAAACTTTCTTTATCCAAGGCAACAAAAAAGCCAAATTTATTAACACACACAAAGAAAACCATCCATCTGTTTCCATTTATGGTTTCACTTATAATAATATAGAAGAAAGCAGGTTTTGTGACATGATTTTGTTTAGGGGAAAAGTTAATTGCAGGGTATTGTATACAAAATTAATGTATATGTGAACTCAATCATTCTATATATGTATATCCATAAACAGAGAAAACGGCGTTATATAAGCATTAGAACTATACTTTCATTTTTGTGATGCTAAATTGAATACCTTGCGCTATATAAGCATTAGACATGATTGCAGATTTCTAGCAAAACAAAAAGAGGGGAAAACATGAACAATTCAAAAATAAAATGAAATTAAAATACACCAATAAATATTACCATGTTAGGAAAGCAAAGTGGAAGAGTTTCGAAAGTGGGACCATACACAAAAAATTGATGCATTAATACCATGCCTTTATTGGCATGTTATTGGCTATGTCATGAGAAGTTACCTCAAACCCAATGTCCTAATAATTTCAATACAATAGTACCATGCATTTATTTAGATTTGATTTAATATAATAAATTATAGGGTGTCGCCACATGCTTGCATTATATATGAACTCTTGATGAATGGTTACAAACAACTTTAAAAGTTCACTAATCTGTACATTATATTAGATGATCTTAAAAATTTATGAGAGACAGGTAAATCAGACTTTTGGTCTTTCAATAGAAATTTCGATAACATAATTTTTTTTTATTTGAAAAACTATGCATATGATCATACTGAGAAAAGGCTAAGAAGCATTAAGAATTGGTCCAATGATACAATAGTGTTTGTAATTACCAACTGGAACTGTGCACATTATGCCTTGTTAATCTACGACAACAAAATTAAAGATGAAAGTGAAATTAAAGACATAATTCATGGTTGAAAACATGCATTTTATCTATGTATTTATGACAAATAAAAGGCAACATTCATACTTGAATAATACACCATAACCCCATATTTTCAACTAATATATCTTGACATATATTAAAAGAGAATCTTTTGGAGGAAAACAATGTGAATAAGCAAGAATTACTTTAATTAGGCATGGGAAGATTATAAGACACGTGTGCACACTAATTTAAGTCCACTAACTAAGCATGGGAATAAAAATTAACTCAGTGAATTGTATTTAAAATCAGCTGTAAAATTTCATGAAAATTTGAAAGCATAAAAGGGTAAAGAAGCTTAACATTTTTAACAAATATTAATGTGGAGAAAAAACAGAAATGCAAATAAATGTACACTACATTCCTACGACTGAATAAACTTGACATGCATTAGATTATGCCTTGATATTAGTTTCAGTGATACGCAGGAATTGTAAGCACAAAGGACTTAAGAAAAGCTCAAAATTTAAACTAAACATAGTAAAAATGAATTGAAGTGGATTAAAAGGCAACATTTACGGGTGAAAACTTGCATTTTCTCCATGCATTTATGATGAAAGACAATATTCATGGTAGAATAGTCCATCATAACCCCATAATTCCCACAAATATATCTTATTGTCTTTTAGAAGAGAACCTTTGAAGGAAAACAGTACGAATAACCATGAATCGCTTTAGTTCATCATGAGAGGATTATAAAATGTACCTAGCCACTAATTTATGTCCATTAATGCCCATTTTCATATAATAATGGCTCATTTTTTTACATTTTTAGCTATCACCCCACTTATGGTTTATAAAGGAATCTAAAAATTGTCCATCCTAATAAATGAACGCGTATTAATGTAATATTCCCCTAAAATTAGCTGCTTAAGTTGAAGAACAGAAAATATATGTAACAACACCATTGGTTGATATAGTAAGAATGTGTACAACTGCATAAGGTAAGCAACACATTTAGTCTGATTCCATGGGACTATGACGAAACCTAGGGCAAAGCATGCAATGAAAAAATATTAAAGATAGCGAGTTGGTAAAAAAGAGCTGAAATGATGACAAATTTTGCTTCTTACAAACTTATGAATTAATGAGTAGGTAAAAAAAAAAGTTAAATCTGCAATACCAAAGATAGATTTAGAAAAAATGCCGGAGGGCTTACAATATAGAAAAATGTATAAACAATTACATATATTGCAAATTTATGAGGATCATATACACTCCTAGTCAATGTAAAACAACTAAAAAGAGCGAGCTAAAAACAGAAAATGGAAAAGAAAAAACTGCAAAAAAGTAGGTTAACAAATGTTATATATTATGGTCATTCTTTTATAGTTATTAATTACTGACTTAAAGTGCAAAACTGAAAAAAAAAATAAGTGAATAATTTAAAAAATGAATCTATGAATGACATTGCTTGAGCATAGAAGATTAATGAGTAAAATTGGTTCATAAATTCTTTTCTTAGAAAGAAATATGATTTTGGTCGGTAAAAAAATAAGTAGCTTATTCCAATTATTCAATTAACTAAGTAGCACTCTCGTATTTTCTCTTTTGGGATCAAGCGCAGCATATCAAAGGCACGCTGCTAACCAAAAAAATGATAAATGTAGAATTATGCGTTAAACTGACCTTAAGGTGGCAACAATTATATGATTTAATCCTTCTACCTATTTGTAAGCGTTCACTATGATAGGGAAAATTTATTTGTATAACTAAATTATCATATGTTTACGTATAATCATGCTTTTTTGGGGTGCATTTGATGTTTCACCAACTTCTCCATGTGATTCCTTTCACACTTCAAAGAACATTATTCATGCCAAACCCATGCATGCTCCATGAAATGTATATAGTAACAAATCGTTGAACATACAGATATGAAGTGTTCATTGGCTATTATTTGTTCAACATTAGGAACTTATTAAAATTATTTCATCAATGATTAGAACATAGAAAATAAATCTTTGTTCCATATATGTTTGGGTAACTTTATTCTTACTTTTTAATTAGAGGTTCCTAATAAGTAAACATAAGATTTCTTCAATCATATGCAATTACAGATTCACACTTATTAGAAGTATTTAAAAAATGCAAAAGATAAAAGGGTGTGTTTTGTTTATATTTTTAAATTTTGAGTTTTCGCACATACAAAAGTACAAACGACGCACACACATCGTGAAAAACGATTGTTTTACAAATCGAAGTTAAGACACAAAACCAAAAACAACTTTTTATTATTTTCCATATTTTAAGAATCAACGGAAGGACGATAACAAATTAATCCATCCACCGTAGGGGTAAGCATTATTCGGTTAAACCAAATAAACCAACCAAACCAATTTATTTTGGCCGGTTTGGTTCAGAATTTGAAATTAAATCGGTTTGCAATCGGTCCGAAAAAATATTAAGTTCGGTTATTGGTTTAACCAAATTAACCGAATTTTTACTATATTTTTAAATTATCGATATTATAATAAATATTTTAGGTTAGTTTAGCTATTTAAGTATATATTAATCATCACCTATGTGTCAAAATTAATATCAAAAAGCATAAAAATCAAAAATAATAATATTGTAATCATATATTTATAATTTGTTTCAAATTATAGTAAATATTTCAAACACAAAGTACAAAGCATGTTCAGTTTAATCGGATAACCAACCAAACTTAATTTGGTTGGTTTAGTTTGGTTTTCATTTTTATTGGTTTTAGTTTAGTTTGACAAATCTATCATTGGATAAACCAAATCAACTAAACGCTCACCCCTAATCCACCGTCCTTCCGTCCGTCCGTCACTCCCTTCACCTTTGATCCATCATCTCCGCTATACATCAAATATTCGCAATTTTCATAATTAACACTGAAAACTAAAAACTTAAAACACAAAATAAACCGAACACTACCTTATACCTCAAAATGATATAACAGGTTATTTAAAGCTCCTTATTTCCTCAATAAAAAATAAAAATAAACAAAATATAAATCCAATTTCTAATGGTGATTATATACTATATTCATGATTTAGACTGCTTTTGTTTAATATTCTAAAAGCTAGATTTAATTTTGAATTATGAATGTTGAAAACAAAAAAGTGGCTTTTTCTTTTTGCTTTCATAACTTTGTAATTAAGAACACAAGTGAAATAAAATTCATCCTCAGCTCATGTACAAAACATAGTGAACAACTATAAAAATGTAAATATATATATTTTGAAGATTCATAATCTATACAACAAAGAACATAGAAAGCGAACTATGATTTTATAAAATTGCATTTATGGTTAAAGAACATGATGTTGCATATTCTAGCACATTCATGGTTACTGTATAATAATTAGGTTAAATGTGTGAAATACAACTAACAGCTAGAACAAATCCATCCTGCAGTACATTCCTAATTGCAAATTTATACCAAAATAAACAAAAATTAACCTGTAGCGGTATTCAGAACACAGTTAGCCGCCATAGTTCAGCAGATAAATTCACTTTACGGTTCCAATTCTGCAAAAAAGTGCCAATCTACCTTTCTGAAGCAAAAGAATAAATTATCATTTAGGAATTGGAGACTAAATCAAAAACTATGGGTAACTTTATTTTAAGCGATACTTTGAAGAAAATTATTGCGATAAAAAAAGGGAAATACAAAAAAAAAAAAAAAAAAAGGTGGTAATGAAAGGCATAAAAGGTTTTACCTCCCTCGTCCAGCAAAAACAAAAATGGAAGCAGCTGCCAAAGAAAAGAAAGGAAGATAAGGAAATGAGGATTTAGGGTTACTATGAGAAAATGGGAGAAAGATAAAAAGAACCGTGCAAAAATTAAAAGAGACGAAGAAATAAATAGATACAGCTGTATAGATATAGATTTTGTTCTATTATTTTGATTTTTTAATAAAAATATCTTTAGAGTTTTAAGGAGAGTTAAGAAAACTTAGAGGATTAAGGAGAATTGAGATAATTGAGAGAATTAAGGAGAGAGTTAGAAATTCTTCTGCTTTACTATTATTTAATAGATTTATTTAATCTTTGAATTTATCTGAAAACACTATATTTATTATTATTATCATGTATAATGTATAATATTACAAGTTACGTTTGTAAGTGCTAGAAGGAAAAAAAAGAATGATACGTCGTTGGATGGTTGAAGGTTGAGATACGCATCTGCAGCACTGGATGAGATATTTGAAAAATGTAGCGTAAGCCCTGAAGATGTTAGGATTCTGCCATCAACTGAAGTCTATTCGATCCCACTGCTTTTCTATCAGCCATGATTGCTAATCATTACAAGATGAGAGGAAACATATTTAGTTATAATGTTGGTGGTATGGGTTGCATTGCTAGCATCATCTCCCTCAATTTGGCTAACAATATCTTGCAGGCTAACTATAACAACTATATATTGGTAGTGAGCGCTGAAGCTTTGAACTTTAAATGGTACCCTAAAAAGAAAATGTTGATGTTGATCCCAAATTGCTTGTTTAGAATGGTTGCTCTACAGTTTTGTTGTTGAAAAGGAGGAGGGATTTCCCTAGGAGTGAAGTACCCATTGGAGAACATTGTCGGGACTCATAAGGGCAATGATGAAAGAAGCTGAAGATGTAGACGAACACAGATTCAGAGGCCTATTGATAAGCCGAGACATTATTGAAGTCGGAGGCCAGGTCCTAAAAGCAAACATCAAAAACCTTGGTACATTAGTCCTTCATTGTCCATGCAGCGCCCCCTTCTTTGTGACACTAATTTAAAGAAACCTTTGTGGATCCAAATTTGACAAAACTTGGTCTGAGTGAATTCCACTGCAGCATTGCTCAGGTTTGGAAACACTTCTAGCAGTAGCATTTAGTATGAGATTGAACACTTGGAAGTTGCTGTAGAGTTTATTAATTCTGCTCAATATATGTATCAGCTCACTTTCAAGTTTAGGTAACATAATATATATTATTTAATTTATTGTAGCCTAAACATTAAGTGCACCAAAGGGACATTAGGCATTTCTCTATATTCCAAAGACAAAACAACATTACACTACGTTTCATTAAATTACATTGACTCTGGTTGCTTGTTTAGATTGACGGCGTAATTTCACATGCCTAATCGACTCTATGGGCTCTTATTACAGAGCATTCAACATATGGTGGAATATACATATGCTTGTAATTGGTATGGAAAGGGTAATTTAGTGTGCATGCATCTTATTTTGGTGCATTTGCATTTAAAACTCAGTTTTTCATTTGTATGTGAAAAAGCTTGCATTTTCTCTTTCCATGCCCTGTAGTTACATCCGTTCCAGGCGATTACTTTACATATTTAATAGATAGATCCAAGTGATTTTTATGTGATTAATTTCATATATAATCCTGATTTTAGTCTTGTTACATAAAACTATTGCGTGAATAATTTCATATATAATCCTGATTTTAGTCTTGTTGCACAAAACTATAGCGATGTTCCCTAAGTTGATGCATCATATCAAGTTGGTGTTACCTATATTTTCATTTTATTCTAATATTTGGTTTAAGCCTTGGTAACTTATAGAGGCCGTGTATTGGTGCGTTAGTGGGAAATGCAGTGCTGGAGTGCATGATATATATGCTTGTGCTATATTAATGTTTACATATATGTTAACCTTTTTCTATGTCTATCTCGCATGCTTCTATACTTAAATCAAATTTTCTTGCTAAACTTATTATTATTCCTCCTTTAGTGTATTTAATAGGCACGTTTCTCCTAGTCTCACCTTAATTTCATATGCATGCTTTTATGTCAGGTCACCAACCGCTAAGACAAATCAAAGGGGGGACGCCATAACACCGGACTTGCCAACAAACCCCGAGGTTATGGAAGGTAAGCTGCAATCGCTGACAGGTGCTCCAATCTCAATTCGACAGCGAGGATCAGGGATGGCGGGCGCTTGGTGCGACTGTGTTGTGTTCTTATAACAATGCAGCTAAGGCGCAGCACAACAGGTACAATTGATCATCTTCTTCATGAATTGTGGACTATGGAGGGATAAAAGGCAAAAGGTGTGCACTGTTCTATTTCTATTTGGTTATTAGCCTTTGCAAATTATTTTATTTACATTTCTGTTGTTTGCCTTGTTGATTTTCTCCTTTTTTGAAATTTTCTATGTCTTTTCATTTACACTGTCATGCATGTATATAACAGTAGCAAATAAAAATCTTCAGGGAAGAAGCTACTTTATTGATTATCAGTTGTCATTTTTTTTGCCTTCATTTTTTATGCATCTTGTAGTTAAGATCTTCTGCTTGAGAGTTTTTTATGGTAATGTTTGATTATATAGTTTTGGAATTATAAATCCACTGCACAATAGAACCCTCGTTTAGCAATTGCTTATGTGAAAATCTTATTTTTGCATAAGAAGAAAAATAAACTTGATGATTCACCCTTTTTTTCAAATGAATAGCTATTGCTTTGGGTGTCCAAATTTATCTTAATTATAGTATAATTTCATACTAACCACTTGAAATTGCTGTAACATTTTTTAATTAGTCATATAAAAAGGACCACTTGTAATTTTGATTTGACTTAACATCTTTAGCTGTACTTAAAAAGCAGGAAAGATCACCAATTTACATGATAGAAATGCAAGCAATCAATTTTGTTGTTGATTTTTATATATTTCATTACTTAAATTGACTCGCGGCAAATTTTATTCGGACCACCAAAACTACTGAGTTGCCCCTCTTTTTTATTTTAAAACTTCATTGGACAAAAATACTCTTTGCTGAATTATTATTTTTACATGTTTTCATCAACCATGCAGTGCGGGTATGAGGATTGTGATCCATCCACGCAGTGGGCCTACGAGGTTGATATCATTAGTTCGTAGGGGCCCTACGAGGTTAGCAACATTATCTCGTAGGGTCCCTACGAGGTAAGCAACATAACCTCTTAGTGACTCTATGAGGTAAAAGAGTATTTTGGTCATGCGAAAATAAAAAAAAAACAGGGGCAACTCAACAAAGACAGTGGTCTGAATAGAATTTGCCTTGACTCGCATATACTAGCCATAATGTGTGGCACTATATCATTTTCCACGTTATGGTGTGGGGACCTTATATACATACATGCCTTGTTTATAATGATCCTTACCTTTTATATACATGTATAAAGGTTGGCTTTTGACCAAGCATTTTTCAAGTTTTCTTAGAAGTTTGAACATATGGCACAGTAGTAATTGTTGATTTAATGCTGTGATTTTGCATCCAGTTAGTAATTATTGAACCGGGTCAAACCTCTACCTCTTTTCTCATATTTTTCTCCTTTTTTTAAAACAATATTCCTTAAATTCTTACGGTAGCTCTCATATTACATTAAATAGCATTAAAGACACAAAAAAGGCTGAAAATGTTAACTTAAAGGCACGTGAAAATAATACAATTAAGGAACTTTAACATTTTTCCAATTTATTATAGGTACAACATAGCTTATTTTTGTTAACCATATTTATGATTTCTGTGGCTATTACGCTACTGTGTTCTGCATCTTCAAATTTTTTTCCTTGACTACTGCCGCCTCAAAATTCAGTTGGTGCTTTTATCATTTTAATGGCATGACACTTTTTTGCCAATCTTGCTGGGGCTTCGTTTTCTATTTCTATGCTTCTTTTGAAGTATTTCTTTACTATTTTACACATTATTTCACAAATTTTATCTTTGGTTTTCTAGATCAACCTTAAATTACAAGTCAGTATTCATATGTAAAAACTCAAAAATTGAAGAAATATCCTATATTAAAAATAACATCCCTATGTACGATGACAATCTATATGAGTATAAACAGTATTTATAAATAAATATATTGATTTGTCCTTCTACACATCGTAAATACCTCGATGGCTCTTATAATGGACAAATGTTTGTCTTCTATCAAAGATTCACAATTGAATAATTTTGACTTTTTAGCCACAAGTATATTAGTGCATAAAAACAGATAAATTAATGATTCTGTCATGTTCAGTCGTCATATCCTAAAGCCATTTTTTGTTAGCATGTTAAGATAAATACAACTGTTTTCAAAGGCCGATAGTGCTTCACGCCTCATGTGATGTTAATCAAGACCATGCCTGATTTTAGCATAGCCCTTCTTTTAAAATAAAATTTGTTTGGTTTAGATGATAGTTTCATTCTTTTTGTATTTGCATACTTCTCAACATTTTACAGTTTACGATGTCATATCCTATCTCCTGGCATGTAGTTCTTCACTGATTTTGTAGACAGGCTGGAAAATGAAAATTATAGAGGACACTTTCATGTATGTTGTCCAGTCCTGCCTCAGCGTCCATGTTTTTGATATTCACTTTCTGTATTTATGATTGGTACGGGGGTTGGTAAGATTATGTTTTTTCAGTATTTTTTTGATGGTATTGTTATATTGACAGTGGGTTCTAACCAACTTATGATTGATGAAGCTGAGAGCAGTCTTCATGATCTTTTGTGTGTTGTCAAGTGCCTGGTGACCATGAAGTATGTGATTGCAGGTGGAGGCATTCCTGAAACACAAAGTTGTGAAGGTTATGTTCTGACAATATCTGCAGTACACACACACACTCTCTCTCACACACACACATGAGGTCTGGATCATTGCTTAGATGTGCTTATGCGAAAACATTTTTTTTTGTATGGTTAATTGTATTTTAAAAGTCAATAACTTTTTTTTTGCGGTATTTCAATTTAATGAATGAAGCATTTTCGTGGGAGATTTTTGGCTAGTGACCTCCATTTGGTCTGAAAATGTTCTTCCAAGTCCGTTCAATCCAACTTTTTTACCACTTCTTAGTATAACCTACAATGATATTCAATAAATTGAAGAAGAAAGGACACCTGTGAAACGCTAGAAGAACGAGGTTTGGATTGGTTAATCTGACCGAGAATTGCAGCACTGTCATTCGAAGAATGACTATTTCATGATGTTCTTTTAAGTGAAGTCATGAATGTTTAAATTTCAAGTAATGTAAGTTCCATAATAATTGATTACACCTTGTAAAATTAGTTATGTTCAAGTAACTCAATGTCAACTATTTTTTGTGAAACAGATATTGCAGTCACACCAAGGTGAAGTTTAGTATCTCAATTTCTCTCATAATGGGAGATACCTTGCATCATCATCTGAGCATTAATCTGCAATCATATGGACGGTAATTATATCCTGGTTTGTTGTTGTTCCTGTACTGATATGTGATTTGTTTGCTTGCTCAAATTTTGCAAACAGTTTAGTCATCTGATTAATTTTTGGCATCTGGACTCTTATTGGTATCTTTGTTCTGGAATGCATCTTACATGCGTGTGTTGGGACTTTGGATGCTAGTTGTAGTCCTCTGTCAGCTTTTTCTCCGATACACGTGAGCCAGCTTTGCTGTTAGTTATTGTATTAAAAATAGGAATATAAATGAAAATGCTCCTTATCGAATGAAATTTTAGCTGGGATTTTTCCTTTACGCTTGGCGTGTGGCATTGTACTTCATTTCTGCTTTACTTCTCCAGTTTCTCGCGGTCTTTTCATTAGTTCCAGTTTTATCCCTTTTCAATAACCAAGTCAAACTACAAAATTGTAAAAATTGATCCTTTTATTTCCTTCAAATAATCTTGGGCTCCAGATTCGATTTGGGCATACTTTATAGAACTATAAAACATAAGCGTTCAGCTTGTAAAAAAGCTAAGTTAGTATGCAAAAAGAAATATTTTGAGTTTATATTCAACAGTCTATAGTAACCAAGTAAAATGCTGTAACCAATCTCATAAAGAATTTTAAGTTAATTCTTTAAGGTAAATGTTTTCATTCCAAATATTATTATTTTGTTTACACAATGTTATCACTTTCAATTGGAAACTCTTTCTTCATGCTTGCCCAAAATAATATTTATTTGTGTACCAACGCTAACTGTCAACGATGGAAAATATTATTTAATGCATTTCAATTAAAACGGAGTTCCATTGTACAAAATTCGATGGATGTGGGCACTTTGCTGAAACGAGTGGATAGTGGAAAGCGTTTGAGGGTGGATTTAAAAAAATTATTTGATCTTATGGTAGCAGATGCAAAGGTAACTTTCTTTCTTTGCTGCCTCATATAAAATAGTATATGCTATATATGAAGAAAAAAATATGTTTTCTTAAAATGAAAAATATGACAACCCTTGTCCCTTTTATGTTCCCTTATTATCTTAATGCAACAAGAATCTTCTGTAGTTACATCAACTTGTGGTTGCCACATTACTTTTCAAAATAGGGGGTTACAAAAATGAACTAATTTTTACAGAAAAGAGCAATGTTAAATAAGTTTTATAAAAATTAAAGGCATAAGTTGAGTAAGTTTTAACAAAAATTCAACTAAGTTAACTAAATGTTTATAACAATTCAATAACTGTAATAAAATTTAACTAAATTTATAAAAATTAACCAAATTTTATAAAAATTAAATAATTTCTTGAAAATTAAACAAGTTTCATAAAATTCAAACAAATTCATAAAAACTGACCAAGTTATATATAAATTTAACTAAGTTAATCAAGTTATATAGAAATTTAATGGTTTTGTAAATATGGACAGAACTTTTCAATAAAATTATCTAAGTTTTAGAAAATTTAACAAAGTAATGAAGTTTTATAAAAATTAACTAAATTTATAAAAGCTAACCTTATATATATATATATATATATACATATATATATATACACACACACACACATACATATATATAACTAATTTATGAAAATGAACTAATTTTTATGGAAGTTAAGTAAGTTCTCTAAAATTTAAATAAGTTCATAAATATAACTAAATTTATAGTACCTACAGATTGCACTAGCAAACAAACCCGTATTATATAGATAATCAATTATTGTTTCAAGTTTAAGAAGTTTTCAAATAGTCAACTCAACTCTATAAGTGATGCAGGCTGCAAATAATACTATCTTAGCTACAACTAACTTAAAATATAAAATTATGTTGAAGTCTCATATGATATATCAAAATGTTTCTCCCTTAATCCAAAGTGCACTAGTTTAACAGATGTATGGCACTGACATATTTAGACTTGTAGTGGTGCTTTTGTTTCATATACAACCCTCTGTCCTCATGTTGCCCTTTTTCTCATGTACTTCCTTTGTTCCCATGCACAGTTTATGCTGCCTCTAGCTTTTATCCTCTGTTTTTTCGCAGTTTATGCTGAATTTTTTGTAGAATCCAGTTTAGATTATAGTTCTTCTGCACCTTTTTATGGAGTCGCCTCATTTTTCAATCTTTTTATGTTGAGTTTTGGCTACCAAACCAATGCAGCATAGTGCCTTCACTTCAGCTCAGGGTTTGGTTCATGTAATCTTTTTTGTGTTGCCCATATATAGTGTGCTGGTCTTTTCTACCATCCTGCCTTTTATTGTTCAATAGCCATAATCTTGTAACCTTTTGTTTTCTAGTGCATGTGCATATGTCTGTTGATATTATCTACACTATGAAGCAGTTACTTATGGTTTATGTATCACATATTGATTGCCTGTAATTAATGTACTTATTTTTTGTTTTTTTGTTTTACAGTTTCATGTTTTATTATATTTGATCGCTAACCATTTGAATTTCTTCATTTACAGCTGATTACAGATTTTTGGAGCAAGCAAGTTATCACATTTATTCAAGTGTCTCACACTTTTTTCTGCATAGTTAAGCTTTTTTTGTTTTCGCGTATTTCTGTTCGGTGTGTGTTACAAAAGTTTGACTTTTGATACTTGTATAATGTTGGGTTTTGGATGTTGTGTACATGAGATATGTTTAATGATATAAATTGTTTTGAATCATTTAAACTGTATCTATATGATTGCTATCTGATGTTTGTATGAAATTCTTAATGAAGCATATCTTTAATATGTAAATATATTTTAGTGATAGTACAATATAACTGTAGTTAAAAGTTACAACTACACAAGCATACTGCTGTGGAAAAACATAGAAGATTTAACATAGCATAAAACAAATGCTGTTGTTTATAAAGATATAGATGGAAAGTAAACAGACTACAACGTTTATTTGATGTTGTTGAAAGCTTTCTACAACTGTTAATAAATGTTGTGAAGTTCTTCTTTAACAGTGTTTATTTTACCTTGTTAAATCTTTGGGATCTACGACAGCATGTCGTTAAATGGCGTTCTTAATAACGCTGCTAAAAGATACGACAACGGTTTTCCAATGCTGATTAAATTTACCAAAACATGAGATGTGGTATAAACCAAATATACTTGGTTGTTGATATTCGTGATTGTGATTGATTGATTGTTTGGATTGTGCTCGACCAGTTTATGAGCAGATATGCTTTTACATTTAGCATTGGGTTGGGTAGAAATATTTGTATGCTAACATCTTGTGAAACACTTCACGATTTGACTATGAGATGTTTAGCGATGTTGTTGAGTTCATTTCAAATTTAACGAATGATTCTGCAATGAGATTTTATCAAGTGAAAAGAAATGTTTTCACAATTTTGGACAGGGAATGTTTTATAAAAATGTTTTATAAAACTGAAAGGATTTCGAGGGCTAAACCCGATGTTTCTAAAATGATTTAGAAAAGTATTATGGTTTTACATTGCAGTTCAATGCATAACAGATTAGATGCTATTGATGATGTCTGTTTGGTGGAGAAGAATCTATCCTCTTGCTTAACACCCTTCTTTGAGACGTACGTCTCAAAGGTTATATGATTAATGGTGACTGATCATATGTGTGAATTGCTGATGTGAAGTACTATGGTTTGAAAGTACCTGTGATAATTATGTTGTGAAAATGATTTGGACCAAATAATATTTGTGATGTTGGTTTATGGGATTTGGATTTTGTATGATGCTTGGTTTGAGTTTAGAGGAGATGTTGGTAGTGGGGCAGGGGATGTGCTGCAGCGGTTGGTGATGTGGGTATATTATTGAATGAGGAAGTGAAATGTTATGGTAATGCAGGAGTGTAGCAGTATTTATGATGTTTTTTATGGTCAAGGTAAGGTTTTAGAATTGAAGTGTGGTATATTAATGATGAAATAGGAGATGCTAATCGTTCTGGCTGAGGAGGGTTGATGATAAATGGTTGAATGATCAGTTTGAGGAGGCTAAAGGTTGTTGAATGGATTGGACATGGAATTGGTGGTGAAAGTCTAATACATGATTATCTCTTAGATATTTGTTAGTAAAATCATACTTCGGACATAAGCCCTAGCCTGCAACTGATCTAAATAAATTGGTTTGCCTAACGTTGAAATCAATATCATCTCTTAGATATACTGTTTAGGAAATATATTTTGTAAAATTATTTTTCGGTGGCTTCTGCATTTAGTGTTGTTTCTTGAGTAATAACCAATTTATTAGCGTGTGATGCGTATAGAATCCCTTTTCTGGGTCATCAACCAGCATTTTTAACTATTTTATATGCTTTATCTTTTCATCCGCTAAAAGATCAATATTCCTTTAATTGACAGCTTGAGGAACCATCCTCATTTCCAGTAAATAATTGACAAGCGGGCAAAGCATCGTGATATTCTTGGGTTAGCTAAGTCCTTTTCTGGTCTAAGTGTTGGACGACAATTATAAGTTCACTTTATCATTTTTTAGTGGTGTATAGCTTGCTCCTTTCGAGGAGTCGTTCCTTTCAGATTTAATTGGGGATATTTTTCAAATCTCAATAGCAATCACATATCTGATTTTGATATTCTATTTCTTAGTGAAATCTCCAAAATAATGTTTGCACATGGAATGGATAAACACTTGTACATATAGCTAAATTTATGACCTGTTGTACACTAAAAATGTTTGCGCTTTTTTTTCTGGTTGTTAATATTCTGCAACTCAATGTGGAAGACAATAGTGAATTGTTAGGAGGTATGAAGTTTAACAATTGATTTTGTCAATGAATGATAAATCAAGTAGCAATGTAACCAATTATTAAAAATTATCCATAATAAAGAAGCTCTATTGAAACAGGCTTTTGATAAAGGAAACGTACTATTAGATTTATGGTTAGCTCTAGGAAGTGTTTCAGCCATATTACTAGCTAAAAATGCACAAGGGTTAAAACAATATTCCCTAATAACTATTTCTGCAACCTTTTGACACTGTTATAAAAATGAATTAAAGGTTGATTTATGGACATATGGTTTTCCCATTTATTCACTGCAACAAAAATATCAGTAGTGATGGATGGGTATGGTTTGAAGCTATGATAAGGATGAATACTATGATGATGATGGGTCTGTTGGTGATAATTTGTAAACTAAAGAGATACAAATTTAAAAAATTGTAAAACGAGAATAAAAGCTTAGAAGAACTGATAACAAAGCAACTAAAAAAATGAAAATAGGAGATACATGATTTTTTTTAGACGGAGAAAATAAAAATGCAAAACAAAAAAAAATCAAAACAAAATAGATAGTTGAAAAAAAAATATAAAGAAATAACACGAATCAAATATTAAATAGAGTTATGCACATGCTTTGATGCTCAGAGGTGTTGAAAAGCCTGCTGATGCTATTACGGTTACTATGGTGCCAAAGGTAAATTTCCATTTAATTTTGTCAAGTATTGCAGGGAAACCATATGCTAAAGTTGTGTGGAAAAAATAACTGTACCTATATTCCTTGCACAATTCAGATTCTTCAACATGTTTAATTTTAGTTCAGTATTTAAGTTGATTATATTCTGAAGGTATAATTCAATCATGCTTCAACATTACTATGCACAGGTGCAACAACAAATTCTGTGTGAAGAAAGATTGGCATTTCTTGGAATTCAGATTCAATATTAGTTCTACACTTAGGCTGTTTGGTTTACTGACATTTTAATTTCACTTACAGTTTCATGCATGACCTCAGTAAAAATTAATAAACTGGTTTTTTGTCACTTATGACTATGTACCCCTGTTGAAAAGTAAATATGATACTAACGGATAGCTAAGCATGCATAGGCGTGACTTGCATGATTCTGGTTTCATTTCTGACCATGATGATTCATAAGAACTTTATTTCCTCACATAATTGATTGACTGCACTTGCTTATTTTTATGGTTTTGTTGTTGAGGATCATCTGAGTGATATTACACAATTATAAAGCTCAACTCTTTCCATTATGAAAGATATTATTTAATTTGTTTTTAGTGTATCTACATCTCATTGGATCATTCTTTACCCATATCCATTTCGTTTTACTGAACTCTTGATCCACTTCTAATATTGACTAATGAATTGTATATAATCAGATTTACATGTGAATTCAAATTTACTACGGATCATCACCACGTCAGTTTAATTCATTGTTTATAGCAAACATCACCCATCACTTATTCAAATTTATGTGTGAGGCCTACGCTTGTGGAGTTGTATAAAAAAATATCAATGCAAATTTTAGACGGTTACAATGTTGCATTTAATACTACTAAGGGAGAAAGCCTTCTCTTACAGTGCGGCCGCGAGCTTCTCTTGAACTTCTAGATTTAAACATGCCTTCAATTTTTTTTATTACTTGAAATATTTGATGTGCTACTATGTTAGCACTACTGTATTACTTTGTATCGTGCATGACATGTATGCTACAATTAATAAGCATGTACATGTTATACCTAGACATACTTAAATTTGATTAGCTGAGTATGAAATAATTTTCAACATGTATTTATGCTTTTATCCAAATTCGAAATATATTCGTACAGTTTTAAACCTAAATACAAAAATAACGCGAGAATGACAGGATTTACAAAAGAAATATTAATATTCCATTAGAAAAATTGAAAATTTTTAGTCTCACATAAAGTATCATCAATTTTGTTAACCATGAAAATACTATAAATAAATAAATATAACTATAGTCGATAGTTTTAAAAAGTTAGCATACGCTTGACGTGTATATTATAAACTTCCAACTTAATAAAAAAAATATTATATTAACATACACATAACCTAAACTACAGTCTTGAAAGGAAAAAAACATAATTTTCATATGTAGACGTGTCTATTTCTAACTTTATTTTTTTGAATATTAGATATTTTATTTTATATTTCGAATTTTCCGGATATTCATCAATAGTATTATTTTAAATATAAACCTCCATTTCCATTTATCTCCTCTATCATTGAATTATTATTAGTCCTTTAATGATACTTTTGGTCAATAAAGCTACATTTGTTTCCTAGATTATTCACATATCATTTTCTATGATTGGTACCAGATTTAATTAAGCATGACAACTTGAGGATAAATATCCGTTTAGATTAGAAAAGTAGCATAAATTCCAAAACGATTAATGTTCTTTAGGCGAACAAATTCATTTTTTTTTTGTTAATAAATTGTAATTCAAGATTCAAATAAACGACAATTATAAAGGCATTTGAGCGGAACTTGATTTCTTTTGAAAAGGTGTGGGGAATTAAGTAGTAAATTCTCTGTTTCGTTTGTTCCTTTGTCGTACGGAGAACCTTTTTTTATTCTGTCTTCGTATGGTGGCTAAAGTCGTATTTCCTAAAGTTAGGCAATCCATGAAAAATCAACACCAAATAAAGGATAAAAAGGTAAAAAGATCTTAGGCATGAGAATATTAGACAAGAAACCCGAATTGTTGTATAAAAGATGAGGTTGAGTAGGCCTGTGAGAAACCTGACCTACTGTCAATTTGTATATATATAGTATATAGGACAACCTTAAGAGTAGGCGTAGCTTATTTGATTTGTGCTCTAATCACTGCTTTTTCATATTTAATTGCCTTTGAATTATTGTTAAGATTTGCTTGATTGTATCTTCCCTTGTCATTTTATAATAAGAACATACGTGTAAAGCAAAATAACTGATTCTATAATAAGATTAGAATTAGAAAAAAAGATTAAGGAAACACAAAAGCTGGTTAATTTGTGTTTTGGTTTGAACTTTAGTTGGAAAAATCAATGCCAATCGAAGTCAAAATAAGCCAATTAGATTGATTCATGTGGCGGCAAAGCAAGACTATACCTCGCTATTGATAAGGTTGGGATATTTAAATAAATACAGACATTGAATTTGAAGGCTTGAATCAATTGGCAAAAATTGCATAAAATCACGCCATTTTTTTAATATAATTGCTGCAATGTCTGCAAATTCACGAAAAATTACAGGATTTTCTGCATTTCAATTGAAATGTGAATTCTTTTTATTTGTAAAGATTTTTTTTTCATGAATACGAAGATGAGTATATATTGAATTAAGTCTTGAAGTTTGACTGGATTTAAGAGTTTATAGCTTTTCTGAGGTAGATAACATTGTTTGAAAGCTAGTTTAATGTGAAACACTTAATATTTGTTTTTCTTGTGTAGTGTGTCTCTGGCATTTGCTCATGGATCGTAGTTGGATGTACAATGTGAAACGTAGCGATGCTGAATTCTTAACTAAGATTAACGAGTTCATATATTGTTCGTTGAACAATCAATCAAGAAGAAGGGAAGAAAATATTTTATGTCCTTGTAGACTTTGCAAAAATACAAAGAGGTTTTGTAACATAGATCAGATTAAGGTTCACATAATTCGTAATGGATTTAAGCAAAATTATACATGATGGATATGGCATGGTGAAAGCATACTCAACAGAACTAGTTCTAGTAATCATGAGAACGGTAATAATGACATGGGAGATAATGTGAATAATGAGGTGAATGATGAGGATATTGAGAATGATCGTCTTCATGAGATGTTTTGTGATGTTGAAGAACAATTGATGGAAGAGCCAAAGTTGTATGAAAAAATATTAATTGATGATGAGAAGCCTTTGTTTCCCGGTTGTGATAAGTATACGGTGTTGTCTATTGTGCTCAAGCTTTTTAATCTAAAGGCAAAATATGGGTGGAGTGATAATGGTTTTACATCAATGTTGGAACTTTTGAAAGACATGCTTCCAGAAGGTAACGTGCTTCCTATTTCTAATTATGAGGCTAAGAAGATTATGTGTCCAATTGGCATAGGATACAAAAAGATACATGCATGCCAAAATGATTGTATATTATATCGAAATGAATATGAAAGCTTGCATGAGTATCCAAAATGTGGATTATCCCGTTACAAGGCACGAGGAAATGGTCGTAATGACTCAGGTAAGAAAGGACCTCCAACAAAGGATTTATGGTATTTGCCAATTATACCAAGGTTTAAACGCTTATTTGCAAATAAGGATAACGCAAAAAATTTGACATGGCATGCAGATGTGAGGAAGGATGATGGGTTTCTAAGGCATCCAGCCGATTCTCCACAGTGGAGAAACTTTGATACAATGTATCCTAGTTTTGGCAAAGAAATTAGAAATCTCAGACTTGGTTTTTGCACGGATGGCATAAACCCATTTGGTAACCTTAGTAGTCAACATAGTACTTGGCCTGTTCTTTTGGTGATTTACAATCTTCCACCTTATTTGAGTATGAAGCGCAAATACATAATGTTGTCTCTTCTTATCTCGGGACCACGACAGCCAGGGAACGACATTGATGTTTATTTAGCTCCTCCCATCGATGATCTAAAACAATTGTAGGAAGAAGGTGTGCAAATGTTTGATGCATACAGCAAAAGTTATTTCACATTGCGCGCCATGGTTTTTTGCACCATAAATGATTTTCCCGCATATGGTAACTTATCTGGCTATAGTACAAAAGGTGCTAAAGCATGTCCAATTTGTCAAGACGAAATGGTTGTTGAACGTTTGCATTTTTGCAAGAAAAACGTGTATATGCATCATCGTAGATTTCTCCCTATTAGTCATCATTATCGTAAAAAGAAGAAACCTTTCAATGGAGAGGTAGAAAATAGAGTTGCTCATTTGCCATTAACAGGAAATGATGTCTATGAACGGGTCAAGAATATTGAAAATGTATTTGGAAAAGCCTTTCTGCTTGTAGAAGAAAAAATCTATATTTTGGGAACTTCCGTATTGGAGACAATTACAAGTTAGACATTGTCTAGATGTAATGCATATTAAAAAAATATTCATGACAGTATCATTGGGACGTTGCTGAATATACCTGGTAAGACAAAGGATGGTGAGAAATCTAGACGAGATATGTTGAAAATGGGTATTCGAAAGGAGTTAGCACCAGTAGAAAATGGTAAATGTGTTTATTTGCCTCCTGCACCAGTAGAAAATGGTAAATGTGTTTATTTGCCTCCTGCTTGTCACACATTGTCCAAAAAAGAGAAAATTAGTTTTTGTGAGTGTCTTCGTGGTGTTAAGGTTCCAACAGGTTATTCTTTTAACATTAGCAGTTGTGTATCGATGAAGGATTTAAAATTGATGGGCATGAAGTCTCACGACTGCCACGTGTTGATGCGGCATTTGTTACCTGTTGCAATTAGAGGTATACTGCCCAAACATGTTAGACATGTTATTACTAAACTTTGTTTCTTTTTTAATACAATTTTGTAGCAAGGTGGTTGATCCTCATCCGTTGGATGATCAACAAGATGACGTTATTATTACTTTATGCCGATTTGAGATGTATTTTCCTCCTTCATTTTTTGATGTTATGGTGCATTTGGTGGTTCATCCAGTCAGAGAAATAAAGATTTGTGGTCCTGTGTTTAAGAGATATATGTATCCGTTCGAAATGCACATGTGAACTTTAAAAAGGAAAACAGAGAATAGATATAGACCCGAAGCCAGTATCGTAGAAGAAACTGTAGCTGAAGAGGTTATTGAGTTTGTCACTCAATACTTAGCTGGTGTTGAACCCGTTGGATTTCAAAAGTCTAGGCATGATGGACGACTTGATGGTCAGGGCACAATTGGGTCAAAATTGATTAACAATGGTGATGAAATGATGCAAAAAGCCCACTTACTTGTTTTACAACACCTCAGTGAGGTTCATCCTTACTTGGAGGAACACATGACAACTCTAAGATCTGAGAATCCTTCAAAGACCGAAAGGTGGTTAATAAATGAACACAACCAATCCTTCATTGACTGGTTTAGTGAAAGGGTAATGACTAAGATAACTAAAACAAATCATGGTATTTCCGATTCAATAAGATGGTTGACATATGGGCCTCGGCGTTTAGTCAGCTCTTATGAAGGATATGATATTAATGGGTATGTCTTTTATACGAAGCGTCAGGATGAAAAGAGCAAAATGCAAAATAGTGGAGTTAGTGTTGTGGCATCTTCAAGAGAATTTGCTAGTGCTAAAGATAGCAGACCAATAAATGTGACAATGTTATATTACAAGATAATTGAAAATATTTGGGAGCTTAAATACAAAGACTTCACGATCCCTTTATTTCAATGTAAATGGGCTAATAACCATCGTGCTGTGCAAGTGGATGAGCATGGGTTCACACTTGTTGACTTTGATCGAGTGAGTCATGATAATGATCCACTCATCTTGGCATCTCAAGCAAAACAAGTTTTTTACGTAACCGACCCCGCTGATCATAAGTGGTCCGTTGTACTTCCTGGTAAAAGTCACATTGTTGGAATCGGTGATGTGATAGATGAAGAAGAGTATAATCAATTTGATGAGAATCAACCTTTCTCCACCGATGTAAGTTCACACGAAGAAGAAGTTGATTTAAATGCAAACTATGCACGTTCTGATCATAATGAAGGAGTTTGGATAGCGGGTTACAATCATGTTGAAGAGTAGTTGTTTTTTTTCAATTGAAAAGGAATTTTCACTTATGTTACGAGCTCATGAAATCAAAGACCAAACTTATTCAGTTTAGTTACATGTTTGTAAGTTTCATTTTAATAATTTGAGCTAATTTGAATTCATTTTAATAAGGTGGTTTATTTTTCTGGACTCATAAATGGTTTAAAGTAAGTTTGTCTTAAAATTCACATAAAAATCTAAGAATAGTGTGTTAGATGAGAATGTTGTGATTTTTGGTTCATTGCTTGCTTTGGTCGAAGTTACATTATCAAACATGTTCAGATAAATCATGCATTACTGATTAGTTTGCAATGCCAAAATATTAGATAATCATGAAAGTATTTGTGTGTGTGATATGATTGCATGGATAAACATTTTGTGTGTGATCATCATGTTTGTTTAGGTAGAATTGCATGGATTCTATCTTATATATTTCAGGCATGTTCAGCTGAATCAAAATTTATATATGTTTGGCAATGCCCTCGTTAACAAATTTTAACATTAAATTGATTATGTGCAAACACATAAATAAATTTAACAATAAATTTACTTTACTGATGGTTAGTCATTTCTGATATGGTATACAAAGAAGGTTCCATTTCGTATTACTTTGATTATCAGTCATTTCTGATATGGTATACAGAGAAGGTTCCATTTCAGTTATATGATCATATCTCGGCTGTTACAAAGTAGAACTTTCAATTGTCATCCCTTACTTTTCTAACAACTGCTTTATTTATGATGCATGTATAACATGTATTCGATATTTGTGCTTTTTGGCACATTTTTTTGCTGTATTGTGGTAACTTCAATTATATTACATAATGGAGAAGTGCTAATTTATTTTAGTGCGGTAACAAGTAAGTATGTTTGTTTTAGCTGCATTATGATACCTTATATGATGAGAAGGAAATATATTGCATTACCAAACGTATGGCCTGCTTCAATAGGCTAGATGATTGGGCTTCATTTGAACAATTTGACGCAATAAAAATCAGTTTGTCTTGTAGAAAAAAATAAAAAATTAAGTCACTTAATATGAAAAATAATTGTAACATTCTATATTTAATACTAGTTTGTAGTATATTCTTTTTTTACACCCATATGTATTTTCCGTTTTTGTGGTGGCTACCGTAGATCAACATTATTTTATTTGTGCAGTGTTTACAGAGTTACGTAATTCTAGTTTATGTCTTTGCACATTTCTACCTGGCTTTATATGATTTCTGACTTCTGAGTGTATTTCAGATCTTTAGATAATATAAAAAAATAAGATTTATTTTTTCTCAATACCCATCATTTTTTGTGCTTTCTTTTTGTAACGACCCGGGGAAAACTCGACGCGCGAATTTTTGACAACAATACATAAACCCGTATTACTTGTCAAAAATTCAAGTATCGGATCCCAGATTGTTATTAGAAAGAATTTAGAGGGTGAGAAAAAGAAAGAAATATTAGAATAGAAGAAAGAAGAAGAAGAACACGACATCAGAATCTCACAGCGGAACAGATAAAATATAATATAACAAATCCTTTTTATACAAAAGAACAGTATATATTTACCAACCATCAGAGTACGACATATATCAGCCACAGCGGAATAATAACTTTATATAACTAGCGGTGAAGCCTCCTGCTTCTAGCTCTTGAAATTCCAAGTGGATACCTAACCTGGAACATACTCGGTCTGACCCGAGCACATTTGAAACAAATCAAAATACACCGGGTCAGTCTGGAATACTTTCAGTGATAAATTCACAGAACACACAACTTGTTTAACTTTGGAAATCCTTTTTGAAATCAAAGGATAATAGTAAGACCAACCCACACATAAACACGGACGGTTTTTACCTTACTATAATCCAAAACGTTTTTGAAATCATAACTTATTCTGATATTATCATAGTGTCTAAATACAAGTAAATAACAATCTAGTGGAACGCTTGCATCTCACGCTCCACATATATATTATACAATCAAAAACCGCGGGCGCTTATTGGAGATTGGATTCCAACTTTGACAAGGTATGAGACCACCTTCCGATAGTGTATCTCTAGAGGCGAATACACTGGGTTCAACAAGAACGTCTTGCAACCCAGCCCATACATGACCGACCACTCATTTCGCTTGAGTGTATCGAATGTATATCACCGACGGTTGGGATCAGCAACCGCCTCCCGAAAAAGGGACAACATCGAATATAGATTAAAGAAGCAAATGGAATTTCTCTAGATAGGTGATTATACACCCTAACGGGAGCGACCAACATAGCCATGCTGTCTGCCCGATTTTTGTCATTTCCTGGTTGATGAGGTTTGAGGCTAGAATTCCTTTTCGAACATCTGGCCACCGTTCACTTTGAATGCCACATAGTCAGATCCATCAGATATCACTAATTGACGTCCACATAAAATACTCTAGTGGTTAGGCTAAGAGAACCGTCTTCCTCCACCACCAACTATGGTACATTTGAAGAAATCACCGTACGTGATCCTTTTGGAAATACTCTGTCAGACATTCGTCCATACAAGTCATCCAGGAACAGGATGAACCGAAGGCACCCTCCTACCGCATCCAATATAGGAATCACCCCATGGATCAGTAGAGAGAAGTCCTTGCAATCCATAGATTTCAATCACGACATAATCACAAACCAAATAACTCTGGTTGCAAGCCAGAGAAATTCGATCAATAGTCCTTCCGCTTATGAAGATCCACGGTCTTCAATTGCTCCATCTAGATTAGCATCTTCGCGTATTTGCTGGTCGGAATGGTTTTCGAATATAAATTTGATCCCGGTCTTTCCATACCAATAATCGTATTGGTCAGGTTTGATAGTCGGTGATTTAACTATCAAATAACAAATGTGTGAATACAATGAGTTTGCTGATTTGGTACTTGGCACTACTTGGCTTATTTAAAGTATATTTAACGAATTGGTAAATAAACTTCTGATTCTTCTTATATATTCCAAACATTATTTTTTCTCTAATTTTATTTTAACCAAATTATTTTCAATGGTTTAGAACATGTATATATATCTAACTACCTATTTCCATTTCCATTGGAAATATCATTTTATTTTATAAAAACATTTTTCCCACATTTCTTTAAATGATGGCATCACGATGTATATTTATATAAATGTAATACTTAATGGTATAAACCAAATTACCAAATTTGATCTGACAAATCAAATGTCAAATGTATATAATTTAAAATCAAATATTCTTATTTACCTTGTGATTAACATTTATATTCAAAAACCTCATACTCATGTTTAATATTCCTAGATGGAATAATTAACCAATTACAACACCTTGCACTCACCACAAACGAATATTATTCCTCGATAATAGTGAAGCCGTTCAAGTTGGGGTATTTTATTTACCTCTCAGACCTTGATCGACAACGTTCTTACCTTAGAATAATATTAGCCTTTCACTTAACCACTGATATTAAAATCTTATTTACAATCTTGATTTCAAATCTGGGTTTATAAACCGTTTCTTACATTTGAAATCTTCATTCGATAATCACTTTCTTAACATTTAAAGTCATCACTTTTGGTTTAAAGAACCTTTTTAAACCTCACTTGCATTTCTTCCTAAATACCTATAATAATCCATTTACCATCTTTTTGCAGTTTAGCTTAGATTTCACTCTAAACCCATTACCCCTTTCAGTCCGTTACAAATCTATTTACTTTTCCCCAATAATTTTATTCAATTGAATTCACTTTACTTAATTTATTAATTGAGAAAAATCTTATTTAAATATTATGCATACACTTACAAATCCCATTTACAACACTAGTTTAAAAACTTGGATTTTAAATCTCTTTATAACTCTTATTGCTCCTTTTATCAAAACTTATCGCTACTCAACATTCTTAATCGATGTCTAACTAAAAGTCTTTGCTTTAATTATAATACTAAACTTTCATATTAACTATATTAAAATAGTTAGCTTTGCTATTAACATGATCCTTATCATTTTTAAAACTTATTAAATAATAATTAACTTCATTTATACTAAACAACTCGAAAATTTCTTAACTTATAGTTGATCAGGGATTAACTAATACTTAACACCATTTAACGAGTACATAGAAAAGCTTACATCCAATTAAATTATCAATTTTAATTACAGACGGTTGATTTTGTCAACCGTACCCATCAGTTAGCAGTTAACTGATCTCCATTTGTCATTTCCCTTTTTAAATTAATTGAACAACTTAATTAATTTAAAAATGCTATTTAATTATTTTAAAAACAATTATTTCATTTTACCAACACGTAGGCCATTTCATTGGATTTTCTGCTTTTAGCATTTGCATAAATCACAACATCTTGTTACATAACCATTTAAACAATTTCTTTATAAACTCGATTAAAAATATATTTATTTATAAATTTCTAATTTACTTACTAATATAAAATGACTAAAAAACTTCAATTTAGTTATAAAATAACTTATAACTTTAAAAGTGCGTCGATTCACCGAACGGTAGAACGACGTTTAAAACAACACATTTTAGGCCATTCACTGCCAATTACCCAATCAACACTGTCGATTGATTTTAAACACAACACAGGTGAATATTTATTCAACCATTATGTTCAAACAGTTTTTCTACCCTATAAGGTTTAATCAGTTCAAATATCAACAATATAAAACAAACCAACAACATATATAATATTTGAGGAATCCGGTCGGATCCCTACAACCTGTTCTTCCGTGCATCACAGCGCGTTATACATTTCATAATAATATATGAAATAAATTCCAATAATCTATAAATTTAAACGATGTAATATAAATAACCGCAACCAATCAAACAATAAACAGCCAATAGCAAGCAATCAACCAATTTATACTTTTAATGGTAAATTATATTTTAATATGAATTTACCACATCACAGGATTCCAGAAGGTGTGAGAATTAACTCACCAGTTCATTTCGGTGGACGGTGGTCGCGTTTATTCCTTTTCATTCAGTCGAGCGTTCAAAATTTGTTGAAATTTTAAGGGTGTCATATCAGTGCCTAGTCAGCGCCATCACCTAGGCCTCGTCCCTGCGATCCTAACGGATCCTGTTTCGCTGAAATCCGTTAACGTAGGTGAAAGATACGTTGATTTAAAGGTTGTATATATTATACGATAATTAACTAAACAAATTATTAATTAAAATAAATATTTAATTACCTTAATTAACCGACTGTGCCACGTCATCATGGTCATAAACAAAATAACGCGTTTTCTTCTTCTAAAGCTTACAACCCCCGATGCTTTCTTCCTGAAACCCAACGTCAATGAACACGCCACCAAAACTTCCTCCCCACGATCGCCTCAGGCCCCTGGAGCTCCGCCAGACCCAACCATCGTGACCGCGCCTACGAGACCCCTTATCGCCATAACCGCAGGTCCCTAGATCACCAGGATTTCGCCAGAAACCCACTCGATTTGATTTTCGTTCAACCTTCAATTCACGCCACCTCGAGCCACCATCGGTGACTGGACCACCACCGGTCGACCCACCACGCCACCCAGCACCTGCACCCTTCAGCCCACCGCCTGACGGGACCAGAGCCGCCGGAAAACCCTTAAAACCCAACGCTACTTTTTGAAAATACCGAAAACTAACCACCTCCGTTCATCTCCTCCCCACGACCACCACACTCCATTTCACACCCTCCGACCAGTGCCAAACGAAAGCCTTACCTCTCCTCTTCAATTCCCCCAAGGTCCCATCACCTCAAATCAACCCAATCGTCGTAATTTGGCCAAGAATGAAAACTGTTTTTCTCGGTTTTCGTGAAATTCCGGCCACCACAGGTGAACGTTCACCCCCAACTTTTTACAGCAGCTCGGCATCGAGCCGATCTACAACTTTTCTTTGGATTGCCATAGCAAATTCTTGACGGATTATGAGATATAAATTGTTTTGTAACCAGGGTGTTTTCTGCAAATTTGTTTGCTTTGGTTTAGAGGGGATGGTTTTAGGCTGAAATTTTAGGTGTATATACAATTAGAAATAATATATTTTAAGTTGTCGTGACGCGTGATGACGACTAACGATATTTATTTCGTACCTATCGCTATTTTTAATGCTGTTTTGTTGGCTCCTGTGCTCACATACAACCTCGTTCGAGATGCGAATGGACGGCATAGTATAATTTGACGATACGGTCCTAATGAAACTTGTTTCATCGAATTCCGAGTCTGTTTGCTCGAATGGCCCTCGTTCACATTCAAATAGTCGTTTTTATTTGTATTTTATTTTGCCATGCTCACAGAATAACTCCGATTGACGCGCAACTTGAAATCTAGCAATAATTAGCTGTTGTGGTCTCAATAAAATTTGTTTCGTCGAAAACAGAGGTCGTTTGAATAATGACCCTTTTATAACTGCCCAATTCAAATAAAATAAACCAATTTTAAAATACCTCAATATAATAATATTAAAATATTGAAATTGGCCATACACGACCAAAATTTCATACACTACCAAAATAAAATAAAATATCACGGGTTGAATTTGAAGCCAAATCGATACTATAAAAATTTAAAAACCTTTTATTTTATATAAATAATGTTATAATTTATAAAGTAATTCCACAGCGACAATTTTAAATTTTGATTTGGACATAAAATAAAATCTACACGATGAAAACTGGATTTTTCTCTTCCTTTAGAAAGATATTACCCAACAAATCCCGACGTTTCTTGTTTCGAGCAAATCCGACTTATCTTGAATCCTGTACAGCCAGTTGAAGTTCAAAACGCCAAATTACGAACTACTGCGCCGCTGCAGCTCGATTTATATTTAAATTATAAACTATTCGCTCGACCGTCGATTTAGAACTAAAATCGTCACTATAATTTCAACAGAATTAATTCTAAACCATTTCAAATTGCTCGATCACAATATATTGCAAATTCTACATTTTCCAAATATTCTGGAAATAAAAATATTATTCTATTATTTATTTAAATAATATATTCACAATAAAATCGTTAAATTCCACTATTTAAATACAAACCAATATCTTAAATAAATAAAATATTTCAAATAAATGGTTGGAAAATGCGGGACATTACATTCCTTCCCCCTTAAAATAATTTCGTCCTCGAAATTGCTAAGGTAGAAAGAACGTTATAACCCGTTATCTTTAAAAATATTTAATTAAAACTCGATTTTATTTCCAAAATAAATCTAATCGGTTTTAAAACCAATTTATTTCAAATAAAAGAATTTTCCATAAATCTTCAAAAAAATTCTAACACCTTAAATTTTGGAATTTTTTTGGCAGAGTCTCCCCTGTACGGAGGACATCTGCAATATCGCAGGTTCAAGAAATAGATATACATCGACCAACAGGGTCGGAAAAATTCAAAATCCAAACAAACCCAAAATTTCATATTTGTGTAGACGTACTTTTTTGTGAGCGCTATTATGCGATAAGCTATAATTTATACTCGAGCTTGCTTATTTACAATGCAGCTCTATTCAAACTGGATTCAATTAACTCCAGTATTACTCTTGGATGGAATTTTAAAGCTGAATTGGCACTTCTGCACCTGTTCTCAACTCAGTAAACCCACTAGTCATCAAACAAATGTTATTTATGTTCAGAACATCCATATCATTCATATCAACCAATCATACACATAATTCAATCCATACGAGACTATAATTATTTATAATCAAGTCTTAACAATCCATTTATTTCTATAATTATCCATTCGAATTTATTTATCTGGATTGATTATCCAACTTATTTATTTCATATTGGTTTTAAACAAATCGATTCATTTTCAGATTTATCCATGAGATTGAGCACACCATCCAAACATATCATACAAATCAGCATTAACAAATCAATCGATTGCCCATAATATAATAATTTGTGAAAATCATTACTTTTATTACTTATAAATATATTGGGCAAAAATAATTTCAAAAATAATTTTATAATAAATTACAAATACGCGCTCTCATATATATAATCAAACTCAATCTAGGGTATTGCTAACCCCATCTCTTTCGAGTCACACCACAGAGCCAAGGTTATCACTAAACCAATAGCTCTGATACCACTGTAACGACCCGGGGAAAACTCGACGCTCGAATTTTTGACAACAATACATAAACCCGTATTACTTGTCAAAAATCCAAGTATCGAATCCCAGATTGTTATTAGAAAGAATTTAGAGGGTGAGAAAAGAAAGAAATATTAGAATAGAAGAAAGAAGAAGAACACCACATCAGAATCTCACAGCGGAACAGATAAAATATAATATAACAAATCCTTTTTAGACAAAAGAACAGTATATATATATACCAACCATCAGAGCACAGCTTATATCACAGCGGAATAATAACTTTATATAACTAGTGGTGAAGCCTCCTGCTTCTAGCTCCTGAAATTCCAAGCGGATACCTAACCTGGAACATACTCGGTCTGACTCGAGCACATTTGAAGCAAAGCAAAATACACCGGGTCAGTCTGGATTACTTTCAGTGATAAATTCACAGAACACACAACTTGTTTAACTTTGGAAATCCTTTTTGAAATCAAAGGATAATAGTAAGACCAGCCCAAACATAAACACGGACGGTTTTTACCTTACTATAATCCAAAACGTTTTTGAAATCATAACTTATTCTGATATTATCATAGTGTCTAAATACAAGTAAATAACAATCTAGTGGAATGCTTGCATCTCACGCTCCACATATATATTATACAATCAAAAACCGCGGGCGCTTATTGGAGATTGGATTCCAACTTTGACAAGGTATGGGACCACCTTCCGATAGTGTATCTCTAGAGGCGAATACACTGGATTCAACAAGAACGTCTTGCAACCCGGCCCACACATGACCGACCACTCATTTCGCTTGAGTGTATCGAATGTATATCACCGACGGTTGGGATCAGCAACCGCCTCCCAAAAAAGGGACATCATCGAATATAGATTAAAGAAGCAAATGGAATTTCTCTAGATAGGTGATTATACACCCTAATGGGAGCGACCCACATAGCCATGCTGCCTGCCCGATTTTTGTCATTTCCCGGTTGATGAGGTTTGAGGCTAGAATTCCTTGTCGAACATCTGGCCACCATTCACTTTGAATACCACATCGTCAGATCCATCAGATATAACTAATTGACGTCCACAAAAAATACTCTAGTGGTTAGGCTAAGAGAACTGTCGTCCTCCACCGCCAACTATGGTACGTTTGAAGAAATCAACGTACGTGATCCTTTTGGAAATACTCTGTCATACATTCGTCCATACAAGTCATCCAGGAACAGGATGAACCGAAGGCACCCTCCTACCGCATCCAATATAGGAATCACCCCATGGATCAGTAGCGAGAAGTCCTTGAAATCCATAGATTTCAATCACGACAGAATCACAAACCAAATAACTCTGGTTGCAAGCCAGAGAAATTCAATCAGTGGTCCTTCCGCTTATGAAGATCCACGGTCTTCAATTGCTCCATCTAGATCAGCATCTTCGCGTATTTGCTGGTCGGAATGGTTTTCGAATATAAATTCGATCCTGATCTTTCCATACCAACAATCGTATTGGTCAGGTTTGATAGTCGGTGATTTAACTATCAAATAACAAATGTGTGAATACAATGAGTTTGCTGCTTTGGTACTTGGCACTACTTGGCCTATTTAAAGTATATTTAACGAATTGGTAAATAAACTTCTAATTCTTCTTATATATTCTAAACATTATTTTTACTCTAATTTTATTTTAACCAAACTATTTTCTATGGTTTAGAACATGTATATATATCTAACTTCCTATTTCCATTTCCATTGGAAATATCATTTTATTATATAAAAAACTTTTTCCCACATTTCTTTAAATGATGGCATCACGATGTATATTTATATAAATGTAATACTTAATGGTATAAACCAAATTACCAAATCTGATCTGACAAATCAAATGTCAAATTTATATAATTTAAAATCAAATATTCTTATTTACCTTGTAATTAGCATTTATATTCAAAAACCTCGTACTCATGTTTAATATTCCTCGTATGGAATAATTAACCAATTACAACACCTTGCACTCACCACAAACGAATATTATTCCTCGATAATAGTGAAGCTATTCAAGTTGGGGTATTTTATTTACCTCTCAGACCTTGATCGACAACGTTCTTACCTTAGAATAATATTAGCCTGTCACTTAACCACTGATATTAAAATCTTATTTACAATCTTGATTTCAAATCTGGGTTTATAAACTGTTTCTTACATTTGAAATCTTCATTCGATAATCTCTTTCTTAACATTTAAAGTCATCACTTTTGGTTTAAAGAACCTTTTTAAACCTCACTTGCATTTCTTCCTAAATACCTATAATAATCCATTTACCATCTTTTTGCAGTTTAGCTTAGATTTCACTCTAAACCCATTACCCTTTTCAGTCCGTTACAAATCTATTTACTTTTCCCCAATAATTTTATTCAATTGAATTCACTTTACTTAATTTATTAATTGAGAAAAATCTTATTTAAATACTATGCATACACTTACAAATCCCATTTACAACACTAGTTTAAAAACTTGGATTTTAATTCTCTTTATAACTCTTATTGCTCCTTTTATCAAAACTTATCGCTACTCAACATTCTTAATCAATGTCTAACTAAAAGTCTTTGCTTTAATTATAATACTAAACTTTCATATTAACTATATTAAAATAGTTAACTTTGCTATTAACATGATCCTTATCATTTTTAAAACTTATTAAATAATAATTAACTTCATTTATACTAAACAACTCGAAAATTTCTTAACTTATAGTTGATCAGGGATTAACTAATACTTAACACCATTTATGGAGTACATAGAAAATCTTACATCCAATTAAATTATCAATTTTAATTACAGACGGTTGATTTTGTCAACCGTACCCATCAGTTAGCAGTTAACTGATTTCAATTTGTCATTTCCCCTTTTAAATTAATTGAACAACTTAATTAATTTAAAAACACTATTTAATTATTTTAAAAACAATTATTTCCTTTTACCAACACGTAGGCCATTTCACTGGATTTTCTGCTTTTTGCATTTGCATAAATCACAACATCTTGTTACATAACCATTTAAACAATTTCTTTATAAACTCGATTAAAAATATATTTATTTATAAATTTTTAATTTACTTACTAATATAAAATGACTGAAAAACTTCAGTTTAGTCATAAAATAATTTATAACTTTAAAAGTGCGCCAATTCACCGATGGAAGAACGACGTTTAAAACAACACATTTTAGGCCATTCACTGTCAATTACCCAATCAACACTGTCGATTGATTTTAAACACAACACAGGTGAATATTTATTCAACCATTATGTTCAAACAGGTTTTTCTACCCTATAAGGTTTAACCAGTTCAAATATCAACAATATAAAAATAAACCAACAACATATATAATATTTGAGGAATCCAGTCGGATCCCTCCATCCTGTTCTTCCCTGCATCACAGCGCGTTATACATTTCATAATAATATATGAAATAAATTCCAATCATCTATAAATTTAAACGATGTAATTTAAATAACCGCAACCAATCAAACAATAAATAGCCAATAGCAACGAATCAACCAATTTATACTTTAACGGTAAATTATATTTTAATATGAATTTACCACATCACAGGATTCTAGAAGGTGTGAGAATTAACTCACCAGTTCATTTCGGTGGACGGTGGTCGCGTTTATTCCTTTTGATTCAGTCGAGCATTCAAAATTTGCTGAAATTTTAACTGCGTCAGATCAGTGCCTAGTCAGCGCCATCACCTAGGCCTCGTCCCTGCGATCCCAACGGATCCTGTTTCGCTGAAATCCGTTAACGTACGTGAAAGATACGTTGATTTAAAGGTTGTATATATTATACGATAATTAACTAAACAAATTATTAATTAAATATTTAATTACCTTTATTAACCGACTGTGCCACGTCTTCATGGTCATAAAAAAAATAACGCGTTTTCTTCTTCTAAAGCTTACAACCCCCGATGCTTTCTTCCTGAAACCCAACGTCAATGATCACGCCACCAAAACTTCCTCCCCACGATCGCCTCAGGCCCTTGGTGCTCCGTCAGACCCAACCATCGTAACCGTGCCTCCGAGACCCCCTATCGCCATAACCGTCGGTCCTTAGATCACCAGGATTTCGCCAGAAACCCGCTCGGTTTAATTTCCGTTCAACCTTCAATTCACACCGCCTCGAGCCACCATCGGTGACCGGACCACCATCGGTCGACCCACCACGCCACCCAGCACCTGCACCCTTCAGCCCACCGCCTGGCGTGGACCAGAGCTGCCGGAAAACCCTTAAAACCCAACGCTACTTTTTGAAAATACCGAAAACTAACCACCTCCGTTCATCTCCTCCCCACGACCACCACACTCCGTTTCAGACCCTCCGACCAGTGCCAAACGAAAGCCTTACCTCTCCTCTTCAATTCCCCCAAGGTCCCATCACCTCAAATCAACCCAATCGTCGTAATTTTGGCCAAGAACGAAAACTGTTTTTCTCGGTTTTCGTGAAATTCCGATGACCACAGGTGACCGTTCACCCCCAACTTTTTACAGCAGCTCGGCATCGAGCCGATCTACAACTTTGCTTTGGATTGCCATAGCAAATTCTTGACGGATTATGAGATATAAATTGTTTTGTAACCAGGGTGTTTTCTGCAAATTTGTTTTCTTTGGTTTGGAGGAGATGGTTTTAGGCTGAAATTTTTGGTGTATATATAATTAGAAATAATATATTTTAAGTTGACATGACGCGTGATGACGACTAACGATATTTATTTCGTACCTATCGCTATTTTTAACGCTGTTTATTGGCTCCTGTGCTCACATACAAACCCCGTTCGAGATGCAAATGGACGGCATAGTATAATTTGACGATACGGTCTTAATGAAACTTATTTCGTCGAATTCCGAGTCTGTTTGCTCGAATGGCCCTCGTTCACGTTCAAATGGTCGTTCTTATTTGTATTTTATTTTGCCACGCTCACAGAATAACTCCGATTGACGCGCAATTTGAAATCTAGCAATAATTAGCTGTTATGGTGTCAATAAAATTTGTTTCGTCGAAAACAGAGGTCGTTTGAATAATGGCCCTTTTATAACTACCCATTCAAATAAAATAAACCAATTTTAAAATACCTCAATATAATAATATTAAAATATTGAAATTGGCCATACACGACCAGAATTTCATACACTACCAAAATAAAATAAAATATCACGGGTTGAATTTGAAGCCAAATCGATATTATAAAAAAATTAAAAACCTTTTATTTTATATAAATAACATTATAATTCATAAAGTAATTCCACAACGACTATTTTAAAATTTGATTTGGACATAAAATAAAATCTACACGATAAAAACTGGATTTTTCTCTTCCATTAGAAAGATATTACCCAACAGATCCCGACGTTTCTTGTTTCGAGCAAATCCGACTTATCTTGAATCCTGTACAGCCAGTTGAAGTTCAAAACACCAAATTACGAACTACCGCGCCGCTGCAGCTCGTTTTATATTTAAATTATAAAGTATTCGCTCGACCGTCGTTTTAGAACTGAAATCGTCACTATAATTTTAACAGAATCAATTCTAAACCATTTCAAATTGCTCGATCACAATATATTGCAAATTCTACATTTTCCAAATATTCTGGAAATAAAAATATTATTCTATTATTTATTTAAATAATGTATTCACAATAAAATCGTTAAATTCCACTATTTAAATTCAAACCAATATTTTAAATAAATAAAATATTTCAAATAAATGGTCGGAAAATACGGGACATTACACTTTTTATTTTACTATTACCTATCCTACCTTAAAACATGCTCAATATTATGTTTTGCTGAATTTAGATTTTGAAGTTGAAGCCAAATGGAAAGAATTTGTTTGTCCAGGCTATGAGTAAGTATACTATCTCATAGGGATTAGTTTTTTTTTATTAACAGACTCTGATTAGTTTTGCGTTATCTGCATTTTTTGCTCCATTCTCAAAAACTACGAACATGTTTTTCTGTTCCAATATTGCCTAGCCAAACCTCTTTATACAATATCGGTGCACTTTTCGAACATGTGTCAATGCTTTGTATCTAGTGGAATAAAACAATTTTCATGTAATGTCATGTTTTATGGTAGTTTTTGAAGTTGTGTAGGGGGATAAGCAATAGCGCTTGCTCGGGTAGTTACTTTCTTTTGAGCCTATATTCATTTCACATATCAAGTAAAACATCTTGACTCTATTACCCATGTACGTATCAAATTATTAGACTATTAAGGTGGAAAGTTCTACTGCATAGGTTTGTTGTTTTGACTCCTAGGTTGGAATTAGGTTGAGTATCAAATTCTATACAATATGTCTTTGTTGTTTTCAATTTACTCTTGTAAAAATTATGTAAAGATGCAAAACTACTTTGTCATTTCAGATAGGATTATATATGAATTAGTCTAAATAAATGCAATAATAATCACGCAATATTGTTCAGTTGTCATCTAATTAGTTTTACTAATAAATTAACGATCAACACATAAGATTCGTATTCTATTGCAAGCTATTAGCACATCCCGTGACTAGGGATGGCAATGGGATGGGTCTAGGGTCCAAACCCGCTTGACCCGCCCCTATTTTGACCCATTTAGACCCGCCCCATAGGGTCTTCGGGTCGGGTAGACTCGCGACCCGCTTTTGGAGGTCCGGGTCCAGGGTTGGGTATGGGGCACAGCTAACCTGCCCCAACCCGACCCGCATGATTGAAATATCATTAAAACACTTTACAACTATAATTATTACTTGTTAATCTTCTTAGGTATATATGGTTATAACTTGAATATTATATTCTTTCAATCAACAAATTATAAAATTTTCATAGTATTAGGTTTAATCAATGATAATCGTACAATAACAAATGCATACATTTTGAACTATTATCTTACAACTCATTTTATTATGTTCTCTTAACATTGTGAACACATTATAATATGTATATAATTTATCATTAAGTGATAAAAAGTATAAGTATATAAATTTGTGTACATTAGAACATAATATCACCGGGTCGCGGGAGGATCGGGTCTACCCTGACCCGTACGGGTTTCGGGTACGGGGCGAAATTCAAGGCCCGCACCGGGTCTACGGGGCGGGTCTGGGGTGGAGTTTAAAAAGTCCGGGTCGGGTCTGGGGCACGAGAAACTCGCCCCACCCCGCCCCATTGCCATTCCTACCCGTGACTTTATTTTCAATGTATTTGTATAATTCTTTGTAATAGTAGGCGTACATATTCAAAGCAAGTTGTACCACATATAACATGTATTTCAACATTTTACTATGTGTCCATAAAATGTAACTTCATGTTAGCATTTTTTAAGTTTAGAACTTGAGATCACTGAATCTACTACCAAGATAAAGGCTTGTCACTTTGAATATATGTCGTTTAAAACTAATTTTGTTGGAAGGCACTGGTAAACTGAGCCATAGGCTCAGGTATGCTAGAAAGAATATACATCTGTGCATGGTGTTAGGAAAACTAACAAATAATATACAGCTGTGGAATGCTTCTCTTACTGAAAATCTCAAATAATAGTAGCCTCATCTATGCTTCCTGTGCTCACATTGATCGCTCCATACAATTTTATTGCATCACGTTTTGCTATATGCTGACTGACCTCTTCATGGTGAGATCTATATGATGTTGCCAGAGCCCCTAATAGCTATATCACAGTACTATTATTTCATTACAACCATGTTAATTATTGTTTTTTCCTCATATAAACATGAAAATTAATTCATACCTTTTGGTAAGGGTTAGACGCATTGGATACAACATCTTGATCGAGATGTGTTGTGGAATTTATAAATGAACCATTAAGGTGCATCAAATCTGGAATTTAGGCACATGATATATGCTGAACACTTAAGATTTCTCTTTTTAGTTTCATATAGTGTCTCTTTGGTACAGGAACATGGAAGTAGAACCACATACAAATAATGAAGAACCTAATTCTTCTGCTTCACAAATGTCTACAAAGAAGAAAAGAGGACCGACAACTGGAAAGAAATATAGAACACAAGAGCCAAAATATATTGAATGGAGGGCAATGGAAAACCCATTGGAAAATGGGCGAATTCTTATAAGGCGTTTGTGGGCGAAATATGTAGATCCAGAATTGATATCAACATTAAGAATTGGGATGGCGTTATTCCGGGGCTTAAGGACACTATTTGGGAAGACAATAAGATATTCATATTTAGCTTGCCAACTAGTTGTATACTTATCGCCATTTAATAAGAATTATAAATACTTGTGAACTTTCATAATATACAATAGCATGTTGAAAACAACTTCAGGTTTGGCTTTAAAAGAGTTTTTGTCTCATGTTTTCCAAAACTTGCACAAGAGTTTTTTTAACATTCAAGTGCCTTTAATCTGACATATTTCCAGATATACGAATTGCCTTAATATCAGAAGATTTCCAAACACATTTAATTTCAAAAGATTTAAAGTCTTGCATGCTCTTTATCATTTTCAAAAAGTTATAAAGTCAGTGTTTTTATTTAGTTTATTATTTCAATACTGCAGTACCACAACATATTTAAAAATAAACCCTTAAGTGCACTACTTTTATATGGAAATTATAAGCAGTAGTCTTATTTTTGACTTCTCATGTACACAATCTTATATACGTTAAAATAGGTTTTACGTTAAAATAGGGAACTCGATAGGTTTCAACTATACACGCATAAATGATGACAATTCCAATATTTTAGGCAAGTATTTTTTTTTTGAGCATAGATGAGTATCTGTGCAGTTTCACAACTAGTTTTTGCATATCACACATATATAAATTGGTTTCAGAAAATAGAGTATCTATGAAATTTCAAACATATTAAATAATTACATTATACTTTTAAAGTTTTTTTTTGTTTTAATGTGTAAATAATAACATATATAAGTTTTAAAGTCTAATGTGCAAGTAAATTGTTGCTGGTTCTTTGATTATCTCAGACCGAGTACCACATAGATGACAAAATGAAAGACATCGTTTTAAGAAATGTTAATGAGCGATGGAAGGATTTCAAATCAAGATTGGTTACCGGGTGGATTACAAAGACAAGAAAGCTTATAGAGGACCATAAAGAGCCGTATGAATTTTATGATGGTATTACACAAGCACAGTGGGAAATATTTAAGGAGAATTGTGAAACTGAAGAATTTAATGTATATTTGTATCTTTAAAACTTCACCGTTAAGTTGTCATTAAGTAGTAAACGTGTTTGCCCATCTTTAATTTGTAGCTTTATATTCAAATCATTTTTGTGGTCATATATCCCTTCTTAACTAATCCATCAAAAAACATGTGAAGATTTTGGAGATAAATCATAACCTTGTATTTGTTAATGTCATAAAACAGGAAAAAAGTGAGAAGGCTAGAAAGAGTCGAGCATGCAATGAACATCCTTATTATTTGGGACAAGTAGGATATGCCGGGAAGAGGGCAAAATGGATAGCCGAAGGCCATAATTCCACAATCACACTTCCAAGTGGGTCTGTTTTAGATCAAAGCGTTGATTGGGTTATGGCAAGATCAAAGAAAGGAGATGATGGAAATTATACAATCCCCAATGAAAAAACCAAGATAATTGCTGATAAAATAGCATGATTTTTTAGCGTTAATTCAATACTTTCATATCATTTTTTGTACAATGTTACAATTGATTATTTTGCAAAATATAGCAACAAATTATTGAGAAATATTTATTTTGACAAAATGATTTGAGAGAAAAAACCACCGAAGGGACATGGGTTCCATATACACATGATGATGTCTTGACTCGTGCTCTTGACACAAAAGAGCATCCTGGACGGGTTAGAGGAATTGGTGGGATGGCCGGTATCAAAGAAATATTTGGAAGGGGAAGGAGAAATGAAGGTCCAAGTGGTGTAATATCGGCAGATCAACTACATCTTATCGCCGAAGAAATAGAGGCTATAGTGGATGCAAAAGTAGAACAAAAAGTTGCTGATATTCTGAGCAGAATGTGTATGCACATGCCCAACGTTGCGACAGTTGACGACAACATACCATCAACTGGTCGTCGTAGCAGTTGTCAATTAGTACAGTTGGGTAAATTACAATCCACAAGCAAAACGCAAGAGATGGATCCCTTTACAGACTTGCAGGTATATATGTGCATTTAATAGGTTCGTCTGCCAAATCATCTTGTTATCCACATGAAAAGGTTTGACATATATAACCATATGTCCTTTTGTTTCATTAATTTTTAGAAATTCTGCATCAAACTATAAACAAAATTTAGAAGTATGCAACAATTATACATTAAAAACTTTATGAAACCTTGTGACTTTATTCTATTTTTTCGTGCCATTTCAGAAACCAACGAAATGTCGTTTAGCCGTGAATTTCAACTCCAAAATTGTCATAGTGGCTCATGGCAGGGTACGTCCTGCTTCAGGGTCCGGTGATCAGTGCCATAACCAACAAATGTTGCTTGATCATGTAAAGTTTGGGATTGACGCAGTGGAGCCTATTCATGTAGGGACCTCACTTCCCGTTCCAACTAAGCATCACATTATGATAGGAGAAGCGGTTGGTAGTTTTGTCCAATGGCCTAAAAATCTTGTGCTTTTAGGAGATAATGATATGGTAAATAAAACACTTTTGTTATTTTGTTTGTTTAGCTTTGACATTTCAAGTTTGTTTTGTATTATAATTGTCATAATATCCTGCATTGTGTGCAGGCTCCACCTTCCGCGAGCAAAAACAAAGCGAAAGAGTGTGTCGCTGAGACTAATGAAAATGTCATGAATACGATGACAAATGAATCTCCAAAGCGCAAAACAATCGTGGGCGAAGAGATCTTCAAAAAATTGACATTTCAAGTTTGTTTTGTATAATAATTGTCATAATATCCTGCATTGTGTGCAGGCTCCACCTTCCGCGAGCAAAAACAAAGCGAAAGAGTGTGTCACTGAGACTAATGAAAATGTCATGAATACGATGACAAATGAATCTCCAAAGCGCAAAACAATCGTGGGTGAAGAGATCTTCAAAATTTAACGGACAAGTATAGATATTTTCATTACCTGGTAGTTCAGGCGCCATCCGATGATGATGCCATCAATGCAATTCAAGTAAATAAAGATTATTTAAGTATGATGGGGACGTTGAAATCCGTATCACGATAGATGACATTATCCAATTTCTTAGTATGGCATGGTTGAATGAATCATGGTTGCAGATTTACGTCATGTAAATATTTTTTTCACAAATATATATATATATATGTTTAAATAATGTTGATTATATGTTTAAATAATGTGTAGGTGGTTAAACCATATGTGTAATGATCTCGAAGTGGAGACCATTGGGTTTAAGTGTCCTCAGAAGCTTTCCCAAGTGCGCAAACATCCAGACGCAACAATTACATATATCACAAACACATGGCATACGTCGCAATCTAAGAGATTAATTTTAGCCCCGTACTATGAAGGGTATGAAAATTAAACTTTTAGTAATTAACTAGTTTACATATTTATTGATGATTTTAACTTTTTTATAATGCAGGAAAAATTGTGTACTGCTTGTTTTTCAGATGGAGAAGAATGAAGTTTATGCTTTGGATCCGCAGTCCGAACGCAAACGTAGATTGGAAATTAAGCCGCAAGTGAACATGTATGGTGTATTACTAATTTTTTAAAATATAATTTTACTTCTTTCATATTTTGGAGACCTTTGTTTTTCACAGTTTTATTTATTATGGCGAGTAAAAAATTCATCGTTTTGCATTTTCACACAAATGTTTTACATGGCGGTATTCAGTGATCAGCAAACTTGGTATATCAACTTTAAAGCTTTCTCAGCAAAGAAAATAATTGATGCATATGTGTAGGGCCTTTAAAGATTACAAGTACGGCGGTAGGACTCGAGGAATCTACTTGAAATGGATTAATGTTAAGGTGTTTCTTTTTCGTCTAACAAAAAAAATTGTATATTGTTTGGTATAAAAATTCATCTTAAACTGATTATTGAATCATTTTGTGACATTGTTGTAGTGTCCTCAACAGTCCGCCTCAATAGATTGTGTATATTTTGTGATGAAGTATATGCATGAAATAGTAAAAAACCACTGTCAAAACAATGATCTAAATGAGGTAACATTTTAATTTTTCCTTCATATTTTATGTTAAACAATTATATGTTTAATGTTTCGAAATAATCTCATAATTACAGTACTTTAAACAAGTTGATTCTTATAGCCAAACGGAGTTGGACGAGGTTCGAGATAATTTAGCTGATTATAACATCCATAACTGGATGTAGTTTTCTTATACAAGGGAGCATTTTTGGTGAGCATTTCCTATCCAATAATTTTTTTAGCCTGCATTTTTTTTTTAAATTTTGAAGTGGAAATAGTCCTATAACCATTTAATTTTGCTAAACACGCCTCACTCAACATAATGTATAACCATTTAATTTTGCGAGACTATAGATTTTTATTATACCCCACGTAAATTCTTAGGTATAAAATTTCCAAATATTACAACAACATTGAATATTTTTTGCCCATCTCAAAACTAATAGGTTCAAACGAATAAGTATACAACTTTGAATAAATATAAAATTTTGATTTATTATGAACAAGAAGAGCAGAAACCACATATATTAATGAAAGATCATTTTATTGGATCATAATAGTGTAGTAATACGCAAACCAGTAGTCATCAACATTGCATACTGCTAAGGTTGATATCTTAAACAAATTGAATATATACATGTCAGTCGAACCTCACCAATACCTCTGTACTACAAGTTTATACTTGCCTCGTCGGATCTAAAAGGACATCCTCGCAAGTTGTCTTGTGTTTTTTCATTTGAATATTCCTCCACGTTCTATCAATTCTACAAGTGTCGTACAAAATCAAACATGAATCCATTCGAAATAAAAGTAAAATAAAATTAAGATTCTAACAGCATAAATAGATAAAAGAAAAAACTCTGAGAGAATCAATGAATTCATGTAAGAAATTTCAGTAAAATATTCAACTCATCAGTTTTGCCCATTTGCCACCTCATTACAGGCCAAGAATTTTCTGTAAAATATGTAACTCGTCAGTTTTGCCCATTTGAATTTATTTATCTCTACATTTACCATTCAATTGATTTACAACCCAAGAATTTTCTGTAAAATAGGTTTGCATTTGTTTGTTGTTCCTTATTTTCTGGACTCTCATCTTGTTTGTTGTCTAGATATTTCTTTAAATAAGACTTTTAATAAATCATCTTGCATTTGCGTATCATACAATGAAAAATGGACACAGTTGCTGTCATTTAAAAATTTATCTACATCTTTTGGGCACATATATGCCTTTATCGCTTGATTTTCCTGTTGTCATTTTAAACCAACTGGTAAATTTTGAAAGGACTAGAAGTTCTACTTAACTTGCAGATGCTGCTTCGACCATATGAAAACTAAGTTCTGTTTGTCATTTTGTCGGTGATTTACGAATAATAATACTCATTTCATTTTCGAAAGAAAAAATTGACAAATCTTTCGTAACCTTTTAGTCTAAATTTGTGACAATAGACCAAATTTTAGTATCACTCCAAAAGCCTGGTTAGTTAGCTCTCTCTTTCACGCATGTCCATATCGATGATAAGCAAATCTTGACAACGAACGCACATGCAGAAAGATGAGTCATTGAATGATTTTACCTGGGATTCATGTAAGTTGCTTCTTCTTGTCCACTTAGTTTATGTAGTTGCCACCAGGTTAGAGACAATGTAAAAGGAGAATATAACAACCTTTCAACATCATATTATGATGAATTTTGAAACTATATACTCAGATAATAGTATATATAAGCATATATGTTTAAATCATCCCATGCATGTATATATTTACGTTAAAAAACAAAATGTTTAACCATTAGAACAGTTAAAAAAATAGTTCAGTTTTAAGTCGAACAAAAGCAAATAATAGAGCAATGTCATGCTTCATCTTACTCAATAGTGTATTGCTGATCTCAAGAACAAAAAGAATATAACAGTAGCATACAACCAAAAATTAGAATACTTGACGGGCCATGGACCTGGAGGTTGCTTGTAAATGGTAGTATGTTCACCACTGTGCAATAGGTACATCTCGATAAATTTTACCAGTCGGTTTAAAATGACAGTTGTTGTCTATCTATTATTAGATCAGTGCAACAGGTACATCTCGATACACATGTAGTCAAAAATACTCATTTTACCAGTCGGTTTAAAATGAAAAATATATTTGAAAGGACTAGAAGTTCTATAAGATCTAATATCGTTACAAATGATCTCTATGTCCATTTAACCTTTTTTTTTGGGTGTATATATGTATGTATTTGTGTACGCATGCATTCGAAATGGTTAAAAAAGATGTGAAACTGCAATTTCTTCAAATGTTTCTTTCTCTATACTACACTTGTCCTTGGATTGTTTTTTATATGCTACAATCTTCAGCCTCCTTTATAGAACACTTCCTAACTGGCATTTGTTTTTTTATGGTTGAAGGTTAGTGGTTGTTGTTCACAACTGGGAATTCAACGTCTCAACCAGCAACTCAACATCATCTTCTCAATCCTATTTACTTGGAACCAAAACTGTGAGTTTAAATTGTACTCCTAAAATTTTCCTTCATCATCATCAGCTCAGATAAATGCCTCTAATGCTCCTTCATCATCAGCTAGTCTTCTTATGATCTGGTGTAAACAACATATCATTTTAAATGACTGTGATAATATGATTTAATGTTGATGCTCCATCAGTAATGTTCACAAGTATGGCCTAATTCCTTAGTTAACCTGGCTTTTTTAATGAAAAGAAATCAAGTGCTAGTATTGACAATAACAGTTTGGGTGCTTTTGCCAAAAACAAACCAATATCCTAGAAATTTAACACCAATTTTGGTCGAACAAATCAAAAATAGAGAGACAAAATCTTTATTGATTTTTTGCATGGAAAAGGCTATTTTTAGTACCTGTGGCTACGATTACCTCTGGCTTTCGTAATGACAGCTAGCCGTGTTGATCCAATAAGTAATTTCATTTATTATTTGAATTGAATAAAGGTTATGAGAGAAAAAAAGATATGCTACCCAAGATAAAAGTAAAAACCTTACATGATAAAATAATGTTTGTATTGCATTATTGTAATCATCAACCATTCCTCTTGAAATCTGAAGCCTTTTCCTTTGAGAAAGAAATGTGTATAGGTGGTAACAGGAGTCTAAAGTGGTTGCCACTGATTGTTAGTCATACTTTTTATTTCAGTTGTATTAATAGGATATTAGGATGACCCATTAATCTAGTGGACAAAGTTCTTTCATTTACTTCCATAGAAAATGCAACCTGAAGATAAGAATGGTTATCTACAGAGCTATTGTGACTGTTTTACTTTTTCATTTGAGTGATCTCTCTGTCATATTTGTACATTTTGAAGAACACATAATGCTTTTTACCTGAAGATAAGACTGGTTATCTACAGAGCTATTGTGACTAGTTTAAACCAGCAACTCAACTCAGTTTACCCGAGCCATCGGCTCAGATAAACGGCTCAGTATACCCGAGCCAGTGGCTCAGGTAAACGGCCCAGTTTACCCGAGCCACTGGCTTAGGTAAACTGAGCCTACAGTGGCTCAGGTAAACTGAGCCAGTGGCTCTGGTAGTTTACCTGAGCTACTGGCTCAGTTTACGTGAACCAATCGACTCAGTTTACCATGCTTATTGGTTGAACATGGTAAACAACCAATTAACATCCCTAAATGAGTTTATAAACCCTGAATTTGATTAATTTGTTTTCCAATTAACAATGGCTCTGGTAGTTTACCAATTAACAACCAATTACCATGCTCAGTGGCTCTGGTAGTTTACCAATTAACAGTGCCAACAACTGTTTACTCTGATTAGTTTGTTTTCCCATTTGTTTTTAATTTCTTATAGATGCTTTTAACATCCCTAAATGAGTTTATAAACCCTGAATTTGACGTACAAAAGTTTCAATCTGGGCACTTCATATTTGCATCCTTATCAGTTAATTCGATAAGCACTGCCGCTATCTGTGATGATGCCGCGTATAAGAACAAGTAAAATAAAACACTACTTTTTTCACATTACAATTCACATCCCAGAAAGCTTTGATCCCAGTGATACTCATATTTATTTTAAATGATCTGGATCTAGAACTTGGGCAGTATGATGCTTGAGTTATTAGTATTAGAAGTTACTTTTATATTATACCATATGGTGCATACATTATAATTTGTTTTGATACAGTGAGAGTAATAAAATTGAAATATGTCTTTTTCCCTGATATAGGAAGATTGCAGTTTTATGATGATGAAGTAACGTGCAACAACTATGATCTCTTGGAAGCATTTTTGGATTTGGATATGACATCTAATATTTTGGATTTGGATATGACAACTAAGGAGATTATTATGAATTTGTGGACTAGTGTTGTCTTGTACAAGTTAGATAATGCAATCTCAGTATTATGAAGTTAACGATAAATTATATAACATGTGAATTTGTGTTAATTACGGTAAATGAGACCATTGATATTATTTTGATTTATGTTGAATGTTGGAAGTATGTTTGATGTTCAATCATTTATAGTTTCTGCTGAAATGTGTGGGATAATAAATCTATATGGGTGTAAATATGATGATATTACCAATTTTTGGTAGATGCAGTGTTGTGTAAATTTGCGACAGATTTTACTAAAACCGTAGCATAATCAAACAAAACGTATATCTTTTGCGATGGTTTTTTATAAAAACAGTAGCATAAGATGACATTTTTGCGTCGGACTTTAATAAAAAACAGTCGCATAACGTGCAATTTTTGCAATGGATGTTACTAAACCGTAGCATGCTAGGGGAAGTCAAAACTAAAAATGTTCATTTGCGACGGTTTTTCATTTACACTTGTCGCAAAACAGTAAGTTTTTGCGATGGTTTTTAAAAATCCGTAGCATACCAGTAAAATACGAAACTAAAATCTTTTTCATTTGCGACGACTTTTAACTAAAAACAGTCGCAGAAAATATTCTATTTGCGACTGTTTTTATTTAAAACCCGTCGCATAAAAGGACATTCTGCGACGGGTTTTAAACCGTCGCAACAGTTTTTTGCTATTTGTGACGTCTGCATTTGCTACGTTTGTAAAACCGTGGCAAACTATGCTAAACAACCGTCGTAAATGGCCTGTTTTGTAGTAGTGGTAGTTGATTACGGGTTCATTGTGAACGATGTTTTAAATGACATTAGTTCTTAAACCCAATTAACAGTGAAGTTATAATATGGAATTTATAAATCTTTTAATTAAGATTTAATGAAAATTATCCAAAGTAAAGTTTTCCAATTTAATATATTAAATTGGAATTGAATGGAATTCGATTTGGTAATAATCGAGATGGACTTCTGTAAAGGAAGACGTTACTATTTATGGAATTTAAAAGGCCGTACTGCTATTCCACTTACAATATTAGTTAGATACGAAAATTTATATCGATTATATACTGTTATGATTTTCGTCAATATTCCATTTTGATGGAAGATGATTTTGGGTTTATCATGAACTTTGTTTTAAATGACATTGATTCTTTAATCCAGTTAAAAGAAGGATTAATTTCCTAAAGTTGAATAATCATTAAATGATGGTGTTTAAAGGTTGAAACTAAGTAGAACATTAATAAATCATTAATTAGATTTAAATGAATGAATGGTGATTAAATTTACCAAAACATGAGATGTGGTATAAACCAAATATACTTGGCTGTTGATATTCATGATTGTGATTGATTGATTGTTTGGATTGTGCTCGAACAGTTTATGAGCAGATATGCTTTTACATTTAGCATTGGGTTGGGTAGAAATACTTATATGCTAACATCTTGTGAAACACTTCACGATTTGACTATGAGATGTTTAGCGATGTTGATGAGTTCATTTCAAATTTAATTAATGATTCTGAAATGAAATTTTTTTAACTGAAAAGAAATGTTTTCCCGATTTCGGACATGGAATGTTTTATAAAAATGTTTTATAAAACAGAAAGGATTCGAGGGCTAAACCCGATGTTTCTGAAATGATTTAGAAAAGTATTATGGTTTTACATTGTAGTTCAACACATAACCGATTAGATGCTATTGATGATATATCTGTTTGGTGGCGGAGAATTTATTCTCTTGCTTAACACCCTTCTTTGAGACGTACGAGCTCAAAGGTTATATGATTAATAGTAATTGATCATGTGTGTGAATTGCTGATGTGGAGTACTATAGTTTGAAACTACTTGTGATTATTCTGTTGTGAAAATGATTTTCCCTACTTCGGGATATAAAAATGATTTAGTATATGGCTAAAGATTCGAGTAACCCTGAAAACTAAAAGTATGGGTATTATGGCGGTGTAAGTCTTCCCCGAGGGCGTGAGATGGTGCATCGTCAGTGTAGCATGCTCCATCATGGGAGGTGCATATATATATATATATATCGAGTTGCTAAGGTGCGTGCCCTTTGCCTTGTTTGATGGGAGAAACCTCCCGATATTTAGTTGCATACTTGTTTGTGTGCATTGTAATGTTTTAGAATTCATATTTCCAAAGATTTTGGTTTGAGATCTCAAAGTGAAATCTACTTTGATATAAAGGCTAGATATGTATATCAAATGATTTGAAATAAGAAATCGGGAAATAAAGTCCAAAGAAATAATTTATGTAAAGTGAATTGGATTTCTAAAAATCTAAATTAGGGATTAAGCCTAAATGGGTAGACTGAGGAATTGTATGTTGTATGATGCATTGTAGATGCATATGTCTATTATTAGTTATTGTTTATGCATTGGCATTCATGGGGTAAACCCGTTCCATGACATACGGCGTGGTCCCTTGATATTCCTTAATTTTTATAAGTTAATTTGAACTGTTTTAGTTCTCACACTTGTCCTATGACTAACTCGAAGTTTATTGTTTCAACCTAAATTCTGGGTGCCCATATTTTCCACACGGACAACTAGTAGTTTCAGTTTTGCAGATACTTATTTAGCAGGATCCTGGATTACAGTTGGAGTTATATTCGGAAAGCTTTGTATCCATGTATTTCTTTCAGTTGTGGTAGTTGATGTTTTCCGCTGTGCATTTTATTCATGTATTATATTTTCGTTGCTTTTGTAATTTGTGAATCTCCGATATTTATTTTTCCGCTGTATATTATTTATCTGTACTACAATATATTCTTGTTCTCAGATGTAATTGTTGTAATAACAATGAAATGTTCTATTGTTTTGTGTTTTGATGCGTCTTGTTCTCAAAACAATTCGGGCTCCTCCGTCTCTTCGGGGATTGGGGGAGTCTGGGTCATCTCAGGTGGTATCGGAGCTTTGGTCTGCAAAGCTCGATAACAAGACACATTTGAACTTAACGAGAGAATTCATTAGAGATAGAATTATTAACATTCTACTTAAGAATATCCATTAGAGATAGGGTCAGTAGCATCCTAGAATGAGAAACTCGTTATATATGGGGTTAGTAATGCCCTAGGATGAGTTGAGAGTGATATATTTATATGTAACGTATTTGTGATTATTATATAACCCGATCTTAGAAATTATATTTTGAGTATATAAAAGTTATATTTTTAGAAAGATAAATAATCAATTAATTGTTTTTGGGATTGTTTGATTTTTTTGTTCGGTTACTTATGACGTCTTATTTAAATAAACTAGACGATATCTTTGGCAATTTTGGACATTGAATATACAAAAACACTTGTTATTTTATTTATTTAAGTTAAGTTAAACTGAATTACAAGTTTAGTTAGAATTGGATATGTATACATATATATGTTGAGCAGGTTAATGGCTTCACATTGAGTAAAGAAATAAATTATGTGCCCGACAAACAAGTGCACCTTAATGAGTTGGTTGCACAATTTTATTTATTATAAATTACCGCGAATGAATTTGGATGCGCTGTGATGGTTGGTCTGTGTGAAGTACAACGTACGCCATAGGATAACAATAAATAAATTATGAACTACACTGCATAACATACATCATGAAGGCAACATATCATATCATATTCCATATAAGCATTTGGTGCTTATATGGCGAGGTTTGGATTACTATACGAGCGAGATGCTTGTATGGCGAGGACTGAATTACAGATTGAACAGAAGACTGATTATGAACTTAATAACATATAAAGGTGCTCGGGGAAGGATTTAACAAAAACCTTACACTGGTCTGGAGATGACAAAAATTCACATCTCTCTTGTTTTTTTTTAATTAAGGCACATGGATTATTTTATTTCCAACACTAGGGCAAGGTCTGAGATTTTGACTTTTTATACGTCTCTCTTGGGCATAGATAGGTCACAAAAAGTGTGTATGCTTTTTATTGATTTATTGGGTGCCTAATACGGCCCAATAAAATTTTCAAACCCTCCCCGTACAAAGGTGGTTATGGCGAAATTTTTCGAAAATTTAGGGTGTTAGCCAAATTTTTAAGAAATAAGAACGTTCTTAGAAACTGAAAAGTTGAAGAACTTGAGTCAAGCAAAGGTGGATTTGGTTAAGTAAACGACCTTCAGTTCCTTCTTCCTTTTCGAGGACGAAAAGATTTTAAATGGGGGAGATTGTAACAACCCGGATTTTGGAACCAATTTACAATTCTATTTTTAATTGATTTAACGGATTTTAAGAATTTAAAATGATTTATTTTGAGAATTAACGATTTAAAATTTATTTAAATTGAAGTTAGAACGTATAAATATAAAATTTAATTAAAATGAACTTGAAATGGCGCAGTAGTTTGAAAATTCGATTTTTAATTTCAAATGAATGTACATAATTCAAAATAAATCGGATTTCAGTAAAACAAGAAACGTTGGAATATTTTGAACTGTAATTTTCTAACGAATGTACGAAACTGAGATTTCACTTTATAAATTGTAAGTTATGTCCAGTTTAAATTTAGAATAGTCGCTATGGAATTTATTTATATTTCATTATATATATAGCCCTTAAAAATAGCCATTTTGTAAACGACCTCCGTTTTCGACGAAACCACTTTTGTTGGATCTAGAATGTCAAATTATAGTCAGGCTTAAATGTAATAACCCTAAAATCTGAGCCAATTTAAAAATTTTATTTTGGCAATTTTAGCGAATTTCGATTATTTAAAATGAATTATTTTAAATAAAAACGACGAAAAATTTATTTTGAATAGAATTCGAACGTATATATTATATAGATCGTCGTTAGAATATAAATAATTATTTATAATTATAAAAGGAATTGAAATGGCGCGGTAGTTCGATAATTCGATTTCGAACTTCAATTGAACATACCGGGTGCAAAACAAACCGGATTTTAGTGAAACCAAAAATATTGGAATTTATTGGTGAATATCTTTCCAACGAATTCAAAAAATCAAAATTTTATAGCGGAAATCAAAAGATATGTCCAGTTGAAAATTCTGAATAGTCGCTATGGAGTTCAGGCCCTTAAAAATAGCCATTTTGCAGACGACCTCGGATTTCGACGAAACCACTTTTGTTGGATCCGTGATGTCAAGTTATTGCTAGGTTCCAAATTTCATAATTTTTCGAATCAATATGTGAGCGTGGCAAAGGAAAACGTGTTTGACCAGTTTTAGTTGATTTTAATCGACTGGAAAATGGCCATTTTTCAAACGATCTCAGAATTTGACGAAACTAGTTTTGTTAGGACCATATCGTCAATACGAAGCTAGAAAATATTTTTAGGGAATTTTTAAAGTCCGTATGTGGCCCTGGTAAATTGAAAGGCGCGTTCAAATTCAATATATAGAGTTATATTTTGATTTTGACGGAAACTGATCGAAACAGTCGAATCAGCTTACGATACATATCCCATTGTGTTCGGAATGGGGGTAGTTAGCTATGGACGATAGGCGGTGGGTTTCTGTTGGATCTAGATTAACCCTAGAGGGGGGTGAATAGGGTTTATCACAGTTTTTAACTGAGTATATAATATTAAAAATATCACAACACAAATAATGATCAGAGTAAATAAATGCTGTAAATAAATAACACACAGATATACCCAGCTTCGGCAACCCTGCCTACTGCTGCATTCCCACAGGTTTCTATTATAGAATTATACAGACTCCCGCATACACAAACTTACAGACTCGCGACCCTCGCTAACCGCCTACACAGTTTTGTACACTCGCAATACCTGCTGCTGTACTAACCCTATACTAAAAAACCTTGACTGATCTTTGTCCCCAAGATCAGATTTTCCCTGCCTATAACCACGTAGTCAGTAACCCCTAGTTTTACAGACTAGAAAACTGTTTGAACGATTTTACAAAGCAATTAAAAAAAACAACTTTAAAACCCTAGACAAAAAGGAAATAGAAATAAGGGGTCATCCCTCTTAAAACATGGCCGGTCATTTTGGGAAAAGGTTGCACCGCCTTTTGTTTGACCCGATCCTTATCCTTTTGCTCCTGAAAAGATAATGGCGGTGGCGATCTAAAATAAAGCTAGGGTTTTCTGTGTTGACTCCAAATCAATCGATCGTTGATGTTATTCTTGGAAATTGATCTCTGAAGCTTGACGACTTGATGTTGCTCTGGATCGAATGACTGTCTTGAGTTGCGATCGAAAATCTTTTGTAAGTTCTCTGATTTTGATTCAATTTGTGCTCTGAATTTGTTGGGTTGATTTTCGATTTTCTGTGTCCTTGCCTGTGATGAATCTGTGTGTAATATAGGGTAAAATAAAACCCTTAACACTCTGATTTCGCTAATATTGACTTGATCTGATTTGCGTGGTGTTTCCTGTTTTAGTTGATATGATTTCTACGGCTTTAATATCCTCTGTAAATTTGCCGTGCTTTAATTTATGGAAAAATATTTCCTGTCCCTTGCGAAAACAATTTGAACATTTTCTGGAAACAAGAATTGGATTTGTGGCCCCCTTGTGATTATCCCTTTTGCTAAATCTCGGCTTTGATTGAGTGCCATGGACATGTTGCCAAAAACAGATTTGTGAAATAGTGGAAAGTTTCCTCTTTTGAATTTCTTTGATTGGAAATGATATTGATGAAATTTGTGTTGCCAAAAACAGATTGAATTTGACAATGCCTTGTTTAATACTCGTGAATTTCTTGCCCAAACTATGCATATGAATTACAGAAATTTTTGGATAACTCTTGCCATGTTATTTCATTGTAAATCTGGCTTTCTGTATTTCTGGAAATCATTTTAAACAATTTTGAATAACTTCCCATATACGTTCATGCTGATTTAAATTCTCACTTGCATTTCTGGAAAACAAGCCAAATGATGTTCTTGCTATTCAAAACTGGAAAGAAAATCCATTTTGTTGCCTTGCTCGAATTTAGTTTTCCAGTAAAAATGTCCCTTCCCAATTCAAGAAAGAAAATTGTTTCCTTCCAACCATGAAATCAATGCAGTCCATTCTGAGTAATTAGCACTTGCTAAAAATGAATTTTGACATGCTCATTTCTATTTTGTTTGAAATGCTGAGCCATTTTGTGTCATCTTGCTGAACCATCACCATGATTGAAAACTGTGTAAGGCAGATATGAGTTGTATTGAAATTTCACTGACTTGAACAATTTGTATTTGTTTTGCTCCTTGTCCTTTGAACTGCACCCATGTAACATGCCACTTGTATATTTGCTGTGTCACCATGTGTACATCATAAAAACTGCCCTTTAATTACTCATGCTCATGCTGTTATGTATGAAACCTGTTTGTTGTGCATGCTTCACTGTATGGTGTACTAGAACATGAAACTGCTACACCAATTTTGCATATCACTGAACTGGCATGATCATGTATAGATTAGTCCATGCTCCCATATATATATATATATATATATATATATATATATGTGCATATGTTTTACTGAAATTCTTGTGCCTCATGCAAACACTTTGGTATTGCTGCATGAACATCTTTAACCATGTGCAACTGAACATGATCATGCTGCTTCATTTGTGTTGATCATTCTTGTACATGTGCTCTTTATCCATACTGGTTCCTCCATGTTGCTGTCTTCTATATACATGTTATACTTGCACTTTGATATTTGCTTAGCAAAACTGAGTTGACACCACTTCATGTGTTATCATGCATGTATGTATCACCATGCTGCTTTGAACTGCTTTGAACTGCTTTGAACTTTGTTTAGACTGAGTTGACTTTGTATATGGCTTGCCTCGGCAATGAGCTGTTTGCTGCCTTGACCACTTTGACTTAAACCTATGAAAGCATTTCTCGACACTTTGGTGCACCATCCATGTTATTGTCATGCACACATGTTTTCACTTAAGCTTTGCTGGTTATATGTACATGAGTTTCACTTGCTTGTCATGATTTGAATGTGATCTTGTGGTCTGCCATAGATTTGCTGCTGATTTTCCATGTTGACTTTGGCTCCATGTTGACTTTGGTGATTTTTGGGTCCATGTTGACTTTGGTGATTTTTGACTCCATGTTGACTTTGCACTGTTCCTTACTTGTTGTGCACTGAGTCGAGCGGGTCCACGAGGCTACTCCTCAGTTGCACACTGGATTGGCGAGGCAGTGCACATGTGTATATATATACACGTGTGTATGTGCAGCCATCCAGAAGAGATTTCCTGTCCCTGCATTGATATACATATATATGTTGTCTGCCTTGTGGTATTTACAGTGTATCACTGTGAATATCACAAGCTGTCTAGACACAGTCGGTTGGATATGAAAATTAGATCGAGTCAGAAAAAATGATGAGAAACACACCAGAAAACTGAGGCAAATAAATTTTTTAAAAATAAAATTTATATTCGCATATATTCTGTTTCATTTCTATTGCAGTGTACTGTGTGTGTGTTTCACATGTGACAGGTAAGCAGGGATGACTGGACTGACTGTGATGACTGGACTGAACTGACAGAAGACTGGACAGACAGTGAGCAGTGAAGACTGAAGATGAAAAACAGTGAATGCAGTGTCAGTAAAAAATGTCTGTATATGAAAATGTATGTAGAGTGATGAAATGTAATACAAAATTGTATATCAGTGAATATATACAAATAGTGGAGTTGTACTATTCGAGTGTTTGAAATATAATATTTAATTTAAATAAAATACTGTATTAAAATTTGAATGTCTATACAGTGGTATTTTATTTAAATATAAATATAATATTCCTGTATTGTATGTGGTGTAGAATAACAGTACGATTTCAAACACATTAATAATAATATTTATTTGGTTGTTATCATCAAACAAAAATCATATAATTGTGTATACAACACCGTTATATACAACAGTTTCGTTTCGAGTTCAAAATCTAAAGTTACTTTTTGAAAAATAATTAAAATAAATATATATTATTATATTCTTTCTTCCCCCCATCCCCTTTTCTCTTCACATCGCCCCCCCGGTTTCTATTTCATAATCAGATAAAAAAAAAGAAAAAAAAAGAAGAGAGCGGCCAACCCTAGGTTGGAGCCACCGTCGATCGTCGAGCCCCCTGGCCTCGCCGCCACGCCATCGAGCGCCGCCCTCCTCCCTTCTTCCTCCCCCTCCGATTCAGCTCTGATACCAACTATGAAAACCCGTAACTTCCCCGGTTGGGAAAGCGCGGATAGTTCGAGAACAAGCCACAAAACAACGCAGACGGAAGAACATTTCATTGTATATTGCAACAATCCATCAGATTACAAGAATATACAGAGTATAAATGAATATTACACAGAATTATCAGAGATTTAAATTATATTTAAATACATAGCAGCGGAAAATAATACAAAATACAACTGAAGGAGATATACGGATACAAAGCTTTCCGGATATCGTTCCAGCTGCAAACCAGGATCCTGTGAATATAAATCTGCAAAACCAAAACTACTAGCTGCCCGTGTCGAAAATAGGGGCACCCAGAGTTTAGGTTAAAACAATAAACTCCAGGTCAGTCATGAGACTGGTGTGAGAACTAAAACAGTTGTAAATCTTTATTTTAAAGTTAGGTAAATCAAGAGACCACGCCGCTAATGCGGAACGGGTTTCCTCCCAAGAACACCAGTGCATAAAACGACAGCGCAATGCTAAATAAAGAACAATGAAGCTATTATAAGACCCAGTTCCCATCACACAATGCAACGCAAGCCGGAGGATAGGGTTTTTACCTTATAATAGCCAAGAATGCTTGATACGTTTTAAAACAAAACATTTATTATTACTATAAGTGTATAGTGTATAAAACAATTTCAAATTATAAGTATCAATCATAGGCGACATGAGCGTCCCATGCCACTATGTCGCCATATATAGGTTTACAAATAAAACTGCAAAGTCACGTATTTGGAAATTGGATTTCCATCTATGAACCGAGGCAAAAGATAGTCCTCTACCGATTCGAGACTCTCTAGCCCGAGCCTCAGGATCAGAGCTCGAGTGACCCTTGGAGCGACAGGGCCGGTCCACCGATGTGGATTAAACTTAAACCCTGAACATGCGTTTCCCCGCCCTATGGGGCGTAAATGAGTCAACGAATGACTCCATCGGACCCGGATCGTCCGATCAAACCGAGGCGCCTCGCAACAGCAACAACCAAATAAGTCAAACTCGTCAGGGCGTGTAAAACCACTGACGCCACTTCTAACTAGAAAGAAACGCATGCCCTCCCTGAGGTCCTTCTCCCGATTTTGGTTCATACCGGGTGTGAAGCTCCCGATTTTGGTTCATACCGTCTTCACCTTCGACTTATCCCATTCTGAATAGCTTTGTGTAACGTTGATTCGCGAGCTTCACACCCGGTATGAACCAAAAACGGGAGAAGGACCTCAGGGAGGGCATGCGTTTCTTTCTAGTTAGAAGTGTTGTCAGTGGTTTTACACGCCCTGACGAGTTTGACTTATGTGGTTGTTGCTGTTGCGAGGCGCCTCGGTTTGATCGGACGATCCGGGTCCAATGGAGTCATTCGTTGACTCATTTACGCCCCATAGGGCGGGGGAACGCATGTTCAGGGTTTAAGTTTAATCCACATCGGTGGACCGGCCCTGTCGCTCCAAGGGTCACTCGAGCTCTGATCCTGAGGCTCGGGCTAGAGAGTCTCGAATCGGTAGAGGACTATCTTTTGCCTCGGTTCATAGATATAAATCCAATTTCCAAATACGTGACTTTGCGGTTTTATTTGTAAACCTATATATGGCGACATAGTGGCATGGGACGCTCATGTCGCCTATGATTGATACTTATGATTTGAAGTTGTTTTATACACTATACACTTATAGTAATAATAAATGATTTGTTTTAAAACGTATCAAGCATTCTTGGCTATTATAAGGTAAAAACCCTATCCTCCGGCTTGCGTTGCATTGTGTGATAAGAACTGGGTCTTATAATAGCTTCATTGTTCTTTATTTAGCATTGCGCTGTCGTTTTATGCACTGGTGTTCTTGGGAGGAAACCCGTTCCGCATTAGCGGCATGGTCCCTTGATTTACCTAACTTTAAAATAAAGATTTACAACTGTTTTAGTTCTCACACCAGTCTCATGACTGACCTGGAGTTTATTGTTTTAACCTAAACTCTGGGTGCCCCTATTTTCGACACGGGCAGCTAGTAGTTTTGGTTTTGCAGATTTATATTCACAGGATCCTGGTTTGCAGCTGGAACGATATCCGGAAAGCTTTGTATCCGTATATCTCCTTCGGTTGTATTTTGTGTTATTTTCCACTGCTATGTATTTAAATATAATTTAAATCTCTGATAATTCTGTGTAATATTCATTTATACTCTGTATATTCTTGTAATCTGATGGATTGTTGTAATATACAATGAAATGTTCTTCCGTCTGCGTTGTTTTGTGGCTTGTTCTCGAACTATTCGCGCTTTCCCAACCGGGGAAGTTACATGTTTTCACATTAAAATTTCATAATTTTTGGAATTAATATGTGAGCATAGTAAATTTAAACGCATTTTCAATCTCAGTTTAAATTTAAACAAGTTAATAAAAGAAATTTTGCAAACGGTCTCTAAATTCGACGAAATTAATTTTGTTAGGACCGTATCATCAAAACATAACGAGATTTCAAAATTTATAATTTTTTGGGGTCAGTATGTGGTCCTAGTAAATTAAAACATACATTGAAATTCAATATCGAACGTTATATTAATTTATATTTTAATTTTGACGAAAACTGATCAAAACATTAGAATTGGCTTACAAAACATATCTCATTGTGTCTGGAATGGGGGTATTTCGCAAGGAACGACATTCGTTGGGGTTCTTTTGGAGTTCGGATATTAAAATTTCATTGTTAAGGATTAATTAAATTAAATATTAAAATAAATTATAAAAGGCCTTAACATTGGTCCAACCCCTAATATTTTCATTCCTAGGTCAACGCTGGCTTACAGCGCCTCCACACAATTTAACGGTCACGAATCTCCCATTTTCCTTATTTGATTTCTCCATATATGTAGCTCAAAACGAAGAATGTTCAACAGAAAAGTTGTTGGGGTTAGCAAGATGTAACAACCCGGAAATTCTGGGCCAGTTTAAAATTTTTATTTTGGCAATTTTAGCGAATTTTGATTATTTAAAATGAATTATTTTAAATAATATCGACGTAAAATTTATTTTGAATATAATTCGAACGTATATATTATACGCGTCGTCGTTAGAATATAAATATTTATATATAATTATAAATAGAATTGAAAATGGCGCGGTAGTTCGATAATTCGATTTCAAACTTCAATTGAATGTACCGGGTGCAAAACAATCCGGATTTTAGTGAAACCAAAAACATTAGGATCTGATTGATAATATCTTTCTAACGGATGTAAGAAACTGAGATTTCACTTTAAAAATTGAGAGATATGTCCAGTTGAAAATTCTGAATAGTCGCTATGGAATTCAGGCCCTTAAAAATGGACATTTTGCAAATGACCTCGGATTTCGACGAAACCAGTTTTGTTGGATCCGTGATGTCGAATTATTGCTAGATTCCAAATTTCATAATTTTTCGAATCAATATGTGAGCGTGGCAAAGGAAAACGTGTTTTGACCGGTTTTAGTTGATTTTAATCGACTGGAAATTGGCCATTTTTCAAACGGTCTCAGAATTCGACGAAACTAGTTTTGTTAGGACCGTATCGTCAATACGAAGCTAGAAAATATTTTTCTGGAATTTTTCTAGTTAGTATGTGACCCCGGTAATTCGAAATGTACGTTTAAAATTCAATATAGTGATTTAAATGTAAATGCAACGGAAACTGATCGAAACGGTCGATTCAGCTTGCGGTAGATATCCCATTGTGTTCGGAGGGGGGGTGAAACGCTATGGGCGACAGGCGGTGGACCTCGTTTAGGGGTCGTATGTAAAAGTATCTTTTTAGGAATTAAATAATTAAATTAAATAAAAAAGTAAAATAAAATATAAAATATATTTTCTCTCCCCCATTTACACTCTGGCCCCCCCCCACTATTTCAAAACCGAAATCGAACCAGACAGAAAAAAAAAGAAAAAAAAAACCCTATAAGAAATCGAGCCGCCCGCCCACGACCGCCATCGCCGACGACCACGCCTCCACCTGTTTCCTCCCTCCATCGATCGAAGCCGCCGACGAAGACCCCCGTTCAGTCTCCTCCCTCCAGACATCGAAGCAGCAACCCGAGGCCTCCGCACCCTGTCGCGACGCCACCGACACCTCCGAACGCCGCCTGAGCCACCGCCGACGACGCCTCATCCCCTTCGCCAACTGTCGGTGAGCCATTTTACTTTATATTTATTTTTATTTCTGTTTTATAATTTCTGATTTAAAAAGTGATTTAAAAAACGAATTACTGTTTTTTTTTAGATTTGAAGACTGTTTTTTTTTAGTTTTAAAACAGAAATTTTATAAAAGAAAGTAAACTGAAATTATAAAAGAAAATAAAAACTGATTTTTATTTTAGATTTAAAAACAGAAATTATAAAAAGGCAAAACTGTTTTTAAAAGAAATTGAAAACTGCATTTTTCTAAAAGAAAAAAAAAAACTGCATTTTTAATAAAAGAAAAACTGAATCTTTTAAAAGATAAAAACTGTTTTGTTTTTAAAAGAGTTAAAACTGATTTCAAAGATTTTAAAACTGAATTTTTAAAAGAAATAAAAACTCGATTTTTATATGTTGAACTTAGAAATAAAAACTCGATTTTTATATGTTGAACTTTGAAATAAAAACTCGATTTTTATATGTTGAACTTTGAAATAAAAACTCGATTTTTATATGTTGAACTTTGAAATAAAAACTCGATTTTTATATGTTGAACTTTGAAATAAAAACTCGATTTTTATATGTTGAACTTAGAAATAAAAACTCGATTTTTATATGTTGAACTTAGAAATAAAAACTCGATTTTTATATGTTGAACTTAGAAATAAAAAATCGATTTTTATATGTTGAACTTTGAAATAAAAACTCGATTTTTATATGTTGAACTTTGAAATAAAAACTCGATTTTTATATGTTGAACTTTGAAATAAAAACTCGATTTTTATATGTTGAACTTAGAAATAAAAACTCGATTTTTATATGTTGAACTTAGAAATAAAAACTCGATTTTTATATGTTGAACTTAGAAATAAAAACTCGATTTTTATATGTTGAACTTTGAAATAAAAACTCGATTTTTATATGTTGAACTTTGAAATAAAAACTCGATTTTTATATGTTGAACTTTGAAATAAAAACTCGATTTTTATATGTTGAACTTAGAAATAAAAACTCGATTTTTATATGTTGAACTTTGAAATAAAAACTCGATTTTTATATGTTGAACTTTGAAATAAAAACTCGATTTTTATATGTTGAACTTTGAAATAAAAACTCGATTTTTATATGTTGAACTTTGAAATAAAAACTCGATTTTTATATGTTGAACTTTGAAATAAAAACTCGATTTTTATATGTTGAACTTTGAAATAAAAACTCGATTTTTATATGTTGAACTTTGAGATAAAAACTCGATTTTTATATGTTGAACTTTGAAATAAAAATTCGATTTTTATATATTGAATAACATAGTAAAAATTCGATTTTTACATATGTAGAGAATACGGGCGAAAGTGACAAAAAGGCGGGACCGACGAAGATTTCTATCAAAGAAGAGTCAAGATGATTGGATCGCTATATGTGAGAATTTCTCACCTTTCAATTTAATTTTTCTAGTTATATATATACTAGGATGCAGACGGTGCTTAGTAGCACCCGACACAATCGTCCACAGACCATGGACTTGTTTGTTTGGCTGTTTGGTTATTGATTGTGATATTGGTTTGAATGTGGTTTGTGGTGTGAAAAATCAAATCGATAAATTGGTTAGGATTAGACGTGCGCCGTTATAAGGCGAAGGAGTAAGGCTAGGTTAGACCTTACTCCAAATTTTGTGGTTTGCATAACGAAAGTGAATTTGATTGATGTGTGAATGGCGTGGGCCTTCACTAGACCGGGGATAAGGCTAGGCCTTGTCCCGTTTCTAGTATCGTGCCGTTATGCCGCCGAAATTTTCTAAAATAAGTTAGAAAAATAAAAATAGCATTTTATTTAAAGAATGAACTGAATAGAAATTCATATGTTAAAATAAAATGTGTTATCGTTAAAAATATAATTTTTAACGTGAATGTGAATAAATAAATATTCATTTACAAACCAGATGGTTTGTTTATGTACACCTATTTGAAGGACATTGATTGGGTCGATAAATTTTACACATCGCCCAACGGCACAAATAAAATATGTGTTTGATTGTTTGAAACCCCACACGGGTGTTGGGATGAAATTTGAAGTTCACTCATCCCGATTGATTGAATATGTCGATCGGTTGATTGACAGGCTGTTTTAAGCGTTGGATATCTATATTTGATGTTTATACAGTGTAGTGCACTTTGGTTGATGGTTGATTATTTTTCCATGCTATTATATACATGTGTTGTATGAAAATCCATATAATTAACTTTATATGGTAATGGATTGGGCCTCATTCCAGTTTTAAAATAGAATATTTGAAATTAGAAATTTATGAAGCCGTGTTGATTAGATTGACGCCATTTTGACGTGATCGATATTTATATCGATTTTGAAAACGATTTCGAAATGAATTGAATTGAAAACGATTTCGAAATGAATTGAATTGAAAACGATTTCGAAATGAATTAAATTGAAAACGATTTCGAAATGAATTGAATTGAAAACGATTTCGAAATGAATTAAATTGAAAACGATTTCGAAATGAATTGAATTGAAAACGAATTCAAAATGAATTGAAAACGATTTCGAAATGAATTGAATTGAAAACGAATTCAAAATGAATTGAAAACGATTTCGAAATGAATTGAATTGAAAACGATTTCGAAATGAATTGAATTGAAAACGAATTCAAAATGAATTGAAAACGATTTCGAAATGAATTGAATTGAAAACGATTTCGAAATGAATTGAATTGAAAACGAATTCAAAATGAATTGAAAACGATTTCGAAATGAATTGAATTGAAAACGATTTCGAAATGAATTGAATTGAAAACGAATTCAAAATGAATTGAAAACGATTTCGAAATGAATTGAATTGAAAACGATTTCGAAATGAATTGAATTGAAAACGAATTCAAAATGAATTGAAAACGATTTCGAAATGAATTGAATCGAAAACGATTTCGAAATGAATTGAATTGAAAACGAATTCAAATGGAATAGAAAGCGAATTGAAATGAATTCAAATTGAATTGAAATTCGAATTGAATAGAAATGAATTTTTAAACGAATTTATAAAGAAGAATTCAATTTTGCTTTGAATTGAAATAGAAGTTGAAATAGAATTTGAAACGAATTTAAAACTATTTATATAATTCGTTTTAAATAAAAATCGACGAAATATATATTATATATAATATATATATAATATAATGGCCTGAATAGAACGCGCCGCGCCGCGGCAGTTCGCGAATTTCGACCATTTACTTCAAACGGACATTACGGGAGATCCGACCGTCGGATTCTCCTAAAACCGGAACCGTTGGGTTCGTATCGAAAAGAGCTTTCTAAAGAAGGTTAGAAATTTGAAATCTAACGGTTGGATTTGGAGATACGTCCAAATCAAATTCGAAAAAGGTCGCTGTAAGTGCAGTTCGATGGCCGTTGATGGAAATCGACTGTACGGGCCTTGATAAAATTATTAAAAATAGTAATAATTTATGTAAAATCATAAGAAATGATTTGTGAAGATTTGGGATGAAAAACTCCATATTTGAAAAGATAAAAATAGATTTTTATCAAAATGAACTAGTTTTGAACTAGAATTATAATTCTATTTATTTTTAAATAAATAAATTGAATTCGAAAAGGGTTTTGAAAATAACCAAAATTTCCAATGATTGCATTGGAGTGGATTTGAATCGAAATTGTCTTCGGAATATTTCGATGTTGGAATTCGTGATTATACAAGTGTTGTTATGGAAATTTGAAAGATATATTTTTATATCGTTATTTCCAATACGACATTTGTTAATCGTAGAATTTGATATTGAATATAGGCCGATATATTTTCTATTCAGAGCCTTGTATTTAATATCAAATGTGATTTGGGTTTGTCGTGAATGGTGTCTTCACTAACACCGTTCTTGAACCCAGTTGAGAAAAGATTAAATCTTTTTATTTAGATTTAATGAAGTGTACCAATTAAATAATATTTAATTGGAATTGAATTGATATTGATTTTTGGGTTTATCGTGAACAGTGTTTTAAATAACACTTGTTCTTTAACCCGATAATTAATGAATGTGATTTGGGTTTGTCGTGAATGGTGTCTTCACTAACACTGTTCTTGGACCCAGTTGAGAAAAGATTAAATCTTTTTATTTAGATTTAATGAAGTGTACCAATTAAATGATATTTAATTGGAATTGAATTGATATTGATTTTTGGGTTTATCGTGAACAGTGTTTTAAATAACACTCGTTCTTTAACCCGATAATTAATGAATGTGATTTTGGGTTTATCGTGAACCGTGTTTTAAATGACACTGATTCTTTAACCCAGATAATGATTAAAACTAAGTGGAGTTTTAATGAATCTTTAATTAGATTGAAAAGATCGAGAATAGAGTATCACCAGTTTTGCTCCAGGCGATAGTTAAATCTTTAATTAGATTTGAACGTGAAATTTAGGAACTAACTGTCGGTTAGCCAAGCAGAATGGTTTTCTGGATATTGATCTGATGTTGGTTTCGGCCTTCGGGGTTAATATTTGGGGAATTATTCTCTTGATTAATTTATGGTTAGTGACTAATGAATTGGAATGAGGCGTATGTTGTGTTTGTGTAACACTTATTTAAAATATACGCGAGTTATTCGGAAAGACCGGGTTTATCCCATTCTGAATAACTGATACGACGATAAGTCGAAGATGAAGACGATGGTCGAAGACCGGAGGTCTTCACGTCGTTTGGGTGATAGCTGATGATCTTGATTGGGCTGTACACCCAAGAAGATGGAAACAGTTAGCGATCGTCCAGACGTACTTGGAGATCGATGGATATGCGGGGTACTAGGTGCCTCCGGTTTCGTTCAGGCCCAGAACGGACTTGTAAATGGACTGTGTGTCTGACACTGGATTTCATTCTGTGTGACTGATATCGGTTGCATAGAGTGGTTTGCCTGTGTGGCATGCTAAGATGCAAATGATCAAGGCTTCTGTTGAAAAGCAAAGTCTTGTGGTGATGATCAAAGCACGACCTTTGTGGCGTAGCTTTGTGTAACGTTTACTTCGCGAGTTTCACACCCGGTATGAACCAAAAACGGGAGAGGACATCAGGGAGGACTTGCGTTTCTTTCTAGCTAGAAGTGGCGTCAGTGGTTTTACACGCCCTGACGAGTTTGACTTATGTGGTTGTTGCTGTTGCGAGGCGCCTCGGTTATATCGGTTTCGGCCGATGCATTCTGGTCGGCTGACGGACCAGACTTACACCCCATAGGGTGGGGAAACGTAGTGTTCAGGCATAATAATCCACATCGGTGGACCGGCCCTGACGATCTAAAGGGTTGATGCGTTCTGATCCTGAGGGGCGGGCTAGAGCGTCTCGAATCGGTTGAGGACTATCTTTTGCCTCGGTTCATAGATGGAAATCCAATTTCCAAATACGTGACACTTGCGGTTTTATTTGTAAACCTACATATGGCGACATGATATATGGTACCCATGCCGCCTATGATTGATACTTATGATTTGAAGTTGTTTTATACTCTATGCACTTATAATAGTATCAAATGATTTGTTTTAAACGTATCAAGCATTCTTTGGCTGTTATAAGGGAAAACCCTATCCCCCGGCTTGCGTTTGCATTGTGTGATAGGACCTGGGTCTTATAACAGCTTCATTTTTCTTTATTTAGCATTGCGCTGTTTGTTTTAGGCACTGGTATCCTTGGGAGGAAACCCGTTCCGTGTTATACGGCGTGGTCCCTTGATTTTACCTAATGATTTAAAATAAAGATTAATAACTGTTTTAGTTCTCACACCAGTCACATGACTGACCTGGGGTTTATTGTTTTAACCTAAACTCTGGGTGCCCTTATTTTGACACGGGCAGCTAGTAGTTTTGGTTTTGCAGATTTTTATTCACAGGATCCTGGTTTACAGCTGGAACGATATCCGGAAAGCTTTGTATCCGTATATCTCTTCTAGTTGTGTATTGTATTATTTTCCGCTGCTATGTATTTAAATGTAATTTAAATCTCTGATATTTCTGTGTAATATTCTTTTATACTCTGTATATTCTTGTAATCTGATGCATTGTTGTAATATACAATGAAATGTTCTTCTGTATGAGTTCTGTTCTGTCGTGTTCTCAAACGATAGGGCGTTTCGAACGGTCTGGGTCGGTTTAGCGACTGGTTCGGACCGAGCGAGATTCCTTGTCGTCACATTTGGTATCAGAGCTTTGGTTTACAAAGCTCAGAGAACAAGACACATTAGAACCATACGAAAGAATTCATCAGATATTGGATTAGTAATATCCAATGGGAATGACTCGTTAGAGATAGGATCAGTAGTATCCTAGAACGAGTGTGAAGAGTATATTTTTTAAAGTGAAAACAATTTTTGTTTTGAAAATCTAAATCAACTATTCGTATTTGATTATTTATTTACATCGATTTGGACAATCCAGTATATATAGATTTTGCGTATACGTCTGATCCGCGTGTATTCGAAATTTTAATATACTGGATAGATATAGATTCACACTCTAGTCGCCCGAAGGTGATTCTGATGATTGTAGCTACATCATCAGAATTAATGTTCGAGTGTTGAAGGTGTGATTTTCTATATATTTCCACTAGGCTGGTGTGAGAACCAAAACTTATATAGTTAGAACACATTGTTGTGATTTGGCACCAAAACATGACTTTTTGTATATGTATCAAAATTATGAATTTGAAAACTCTAATTCACTAATTGATTGATGTTTGCATTGTTTGTTTATTTATTTGCTAATTTTGAGACACTTATGCCTAATTGAATCAAATATTGAACTGTATTGATAATTGGTCGCATTTGCTTGCAAATACATATACTTATATTGAACAGGTCATAGCAAGGAGGCTAGAGCAGAGGATAAAATTTGTTTGCCCGACAAATAGGTACATGTTTATTACATAATTTCCTGTTTTGTTTGGGTGATGATGATTTTGTGAGCCTATTGGCTAGCCGCTTGGCTTTTTCTTTTTCTTTTTGAGATCTGAAGGACCGGGGAAGCTATTTGAAATTCCCCGATGCTCCCGGTGCAGGGGAGGTTATGGCGAAATTTTTCAAAAATTTAGGGTGTTAGCCAAAATTTTGAAATTTTGAAAATTCTCAGAAACCAAAGGGTTGGAGAATGAAAGCCGGATCGAACATAGAGCTGAATAATCAAACCACTTTCGACTTTGTTCCTTTTCGGGGACGAAAAGTTTTAAGTGGGGGAGATTGTAACAACCCAGAAATTCTGGGCCAGTTTAAAATTTTTATTTTGGCAATTTTAGCGAATTTTGATTATTTAAAATGAATTATTTTAAATAATATCGACGTAAAATTTATTTTGAATATAATTCGAACGTATATATTATACGCGTCGTCGTTAGAATATAAATATTTATATATAATTATAAATAGAATTGAAAATGGCGCGGTAGTTCGATAATTCGATTTCAAACTTCAATTGAATGTACCGGGTGCAAAACAATCCGGATTTTAGTGAAACCAAAAACATTAGGATCTGATTGATAATATCTTTCTAACGGATGTAAGAAACTGAGATTTCACTTTAAAAATTGAGAGATATGTCCAGTTGAAAATTCTGAATAGTCGCTATGGAATTCAGGCCCTTAAAAATGGACATTTTGCAAATGACCTCGGATTTCGACGAAACCAGTTTTGTTGGATCCGTGATGTCGAATTATTGCTAGATTCCAAATTTCATAATTTTTCGAATCAATATGTGAGCGTGGCAAAGGAAAACGTGTTTTGACCGGTTTCAGTTGATTTTAATCGACTGGAAATTGGCCATTTTTCAAACGGTCTCAGAATTCGACGAAACTAGTTTTGTTAGGACCGTATCGTCAATACGAAGCTAGAAAATATTTTTCTGGAATTTTTCTAGTTAGTATGTGACCCCGGTAATTCGAAATGTACGTTTAAAATTCAATATAGTGATTTAAATGTAAATGCAACGGAAACTGATCGAAACGGTCGATTCAGCTTGCGGTAGATATCCCATTGTGTTCGGAGGGGGGGGTGAAACGCTATGGGCGACAGGCGGTGGACCTCGTTTAGGGGTCGTATGTAAAAGTATCTTTTTAGGAATTAAATAATTAAATTAAATAAAAAAGTAAAATAAAATATAAAATATATTTTCTCTCCCCCATTTACACTCTGGCCCCCCCCCACTATTTCAAAACCGAAATCGAACCAGACAGAAAAAAAAAGAAAAAAAAAACCCTAACAGAAATCGAGCCGCCCGCCCACGACCGCCATCGCCGACGACCACGCCTCCACCTGTTTCCTCCCTCCATCGATCGAAGCCGCCGACGAAGACCCCCGTTCAGTCTCCTCCCTCCAGACATCGAAGCAGCAACCCGAGGCCTCCGCACCCTGTCGCGACGCCACCGACACCTCCGAACGCCGCCTGAGCCACCGCCGACGACGCCTCATCCCCTTCGCCAACTGTCGGTGAGCCATTTTACTTTATATTTATTTTTATTTCTGTTTTATAATTTCTGATTTAAAAAGTGATTTAAAAAACGAATTACTGTTTTTTTTTAGATTTGAAGACTGTTTTTTTTTAGTTTTAAAACAGAAATTTTATAAAAGAAAGTAAACTGAAATTATAAAAGAAAATAAAAACTGATTTTTATTTTAGATTTAAAAACAGAAATTATAAAAAGGCAAAACTGTTTTTAAAAGAAATTGAAAACTGCATTTTTCTAAAAGAAAAAAAAAAACTGCATTTTTAATAAAAGAAAAACTGAATCTTTTAAAAGATAAAAACTGTTTTGTTTTTAAAAGAGTTAAAACTGATTTCAAAGATTTTAAAACTGAATTTTTAAAAGAAATAAAAACTCGATTTTTATATGTTGAACTTAGAAATAAAAACTCGATTTTTATATGTTGAACTTTGAAATAAAAACTCGATTTTTATATGTTGAACTTTGAAATAAAAACTCGATTTTTATATGTTGAACTTTGAAATAAAAACTCGATTTTTATATGTTGAACTTTGAAATAAAAACTCGATTTTTATATGTTGAACTTAGAAATAAAAACTCGATTTTTATATGTTGAACTTAGAAATAAAAACTCGATTTTTATATGTTGAACTTAGAAATAAAAACTCGATTTTTATATGTTGAACTTTGAAATAAAAACTCGATTTTTATATGTTGAACTTTGAAATAAAAACTCGATTTTTATATGTTGAACTTTGAAATAAAAACTCGATTTTTATATGTTGAACTTAGAAATAAAAACTCGATTTTTATATGTTGAACTTAGAAATAAAAACTCGATTTTTATATGTTGAACTTAGAAATAAAAACTCGATTTTTATATGTTGAACTTTGAAATAAAAACTCGATTTTTATATGTTGAACTTTGAAATAAAAACTCGATTTTTATATGTTGAACTTTGAAATAAAAACTCGATTTTTATATGTTGAACTTAGAAATAAAAACTCGATTTTTATATGTTGAACTTTGAAATAAAAACTCGATTTTTATATGTTGAACTTTGAAATAAAAACTCGATTTTTATATGTTGAACTTTGAAATAAAAACTCGATTTTTATATGTTGAACTTTGAAATAAAAACTCGATTTTTATATGTTGAACTTTGAAATAAAAACTCGATTTTTATATGTTGAACTTTGAAATAAAAACTCGATTTTTATATGTTGAACTTTGAGATAAAAACTCGATTTTTATATGTTGAACTTTGAAATAAAAATTCGATTTTTATATATTGAATAACATAGTAAAAATTCGATTTTTACATATGTAGAGAATACGGGCGAAAGTGACAAAAAGGCGGGACCGACGAAGATTTCTATCAAAGAAGAGTCAAGATGATTGGATCGCTATATGTGAGAATTTCTCACCTTTCAATTTAATTTTTCTAGTTATATATATACTAGGATGCAGACGGTGCTTAGTAGCACCCGACACAATCGTCCACAGACCATGGACTTGTTTGTTTGGCTGTTTGGTTATTGATTGTGATATTGGTTTGAATGTGGTTTGTGGTGTGAAAAATCAAATCGATAAATTGGTTAGGATTAGACGTGCGCCGTTATAAGGCGAAGGAGTAAGGCTAGGTTAGACCTTACTCCAAATTTTGTGGTTTGCATAACGAAAGTGAATTTGATTGATGTGTGAATGGCGTGGGCCTTCACTAGACCGGGGATAAGGCTAGGCCTTGTCCCGTTTCTAGTATCGTGCCGTTATGCCGCCGAAATTTTCTAAAATAAGTTAGAAAAATAAAAATAGCATTTTATTTAAAGAATGAACTGAATAGAAATTCATATGTTAAAATAAAATGTGTTATCGTTAAAAATATAATTTTTAACGTGAATGTGAATAAATAAATATTCATTTACAAACCAGATGGTTTGTTTATGTACACCTATTTGAAGGACATTGATTGGGTCGATAAATTTTACACATCGCCCAACGGCACAAATAAAATATGTGTTTGATTGTTTGAAACCCCACACGGGTGTTGGGATGAAATTTGAAGTTCACTCATCCCGATTGATTGAATATGTCGATCGGTTGATTGACAGGCTGTTTTAAGCGTTGGATATCTATATTTGATGCTTATACAGTGTAGTGCACTTTGGTTGATGGTTGATTATTTTTCCATGCTATTATATACATGTGTTGTATGAAAATCCATATAATTAACTTTATATGGTAATGGATTGGGCCTCATTCCAGTTTTAAAATAGAATATTTGAAATTAGAAATTTATGAAGCCGTGTTGATTAGATTGACGCCATTTTGACGTGATCGATATTTATATCGATTTTGAAAACGATTTCGAAATGAATTGAATTGAAAACGATTTCGAAATGAATTGAATTGAAAACGATTTCGAAATGAATTAAATTGAAAACGATTTCGAAATGAATTGAATTGAAAACGATTTCGAAATGAATTAAATTGAAAACGATTTCGAAATGAATTGAATTGAAAACGAATTCAAAATGAATTGAAAACGATTTCGAAATGAATTGAATTGAAAACGAATTCAAAATGAATTGAAAACGATTTCGAAATGAATTGAATTGAAAACGATTTCGAAATGAATTGAATTGAAAACGAATTCAAAATGAATTGAAAACGATTTCGAAATGAATTGAATTGAAAACGATTTCGAAATGAATTGAATTGAAAACGAATTCAAAATGAATTGAAAACGATTTCGAAATGAGTTGAATTGAAAACGATTTCGAAATGAATTGAATTGAAAACGAATTCAAAATGAATTGAAAACGATTTCGAAATGAATTGAATTGAAAACGATTTCGAAATGAATTGAATTGAAAACGAATTCAAAATGAATTGAAAACGATTTCGAAATGAATTGAATCGAAAACGATTTCGAAATGAATTGAATTGAAAACGAATTCAAATGGAATAGAAAGCGAATTGAAATGAATTCAAATTGAATTGAAATTCGAATTGAATAGAAATGAATTTTTAAACGAATTTATAAAGAAGAATTCAATTTTGCTTTGAATTGAAATAGAAGTTGAAATAGAATTTGAAACGAATTTAAAACTATTTATATAATTCGTTTTAAATAAAAATCGACGAAATATATATTATATATATTATATATATAATATAATGGCCTGAATAGAACGCGCCGCGCCGCGGCAGTTCGCGAATTTCGACCATTTACTTCAAACGGACATTACGGGAGATCCGACCGTCGGATTCTCCTAAAACCGGAACCGTTGGGTTCGTATCGAAAAGAGCTTTCTAAAGAAGGTTAGAAATTTGAAATCTAACGGTTGGATTTGGAGATACGTCCAAATCAAATTCGAAAAAGGTCGCTGTAAGTGCAGTTCGATGGCCGTTGATGGAAATCGACTGTACGGGCCTTGATAAAATTATTAAAAATAGTAATAATTTATGTAAAATCATAAGAAATGATTTGTGAAGATTTGGGATGAAAAACTCCATATTTGAAAAGATAAAAATAGATTTTTATCAAAATGAACTAGTTTTGAACTAGAATTATAATTCTATTTATTTTTAAATAAATAAATTGAATTCGAAAAGGGTTTTGAAAATAACCAAAATTTCCAATGATTGCATTGGAGTGGATTTGAATCGAAATTGTCTTCGGAATATTTCGATGTTGGAATTCGTGATTATACAAGTGTTGTTATGGAAATTTGAAAGATATATTTTTATATCGTTATTTCCAATACGACATTTGTTAATCGTAGAATTTGATATTGAATATAGGTCGATATATTTTCTATTCAGAGCCTTGTATTTAATATCAAATGTGATTTGGGTTTGTCGTGAATGGTGTCTTCACTAACACCGTTCTTGAACCCAGTTGAGAAAAGATTAAATCTTTTTATTTAGATTTAATGAAGTGTACCAATTAAATAATATTTAATTGGAATTGAATTGATATTGATTTTTGGGTTTATCGTGAACAGTGTTTTAAATAACACTTGTTCTTTAACCCGATAATTAATGAATGTGATTTGGGTTTGTCGTGAATGGTGTCTTCACTAACACTGTTCTTGGACCCAGTTGAGAAAAGATTAAATCTTTTTATTTAGATTTAATGAAGTGTACCAATTAAATGATATTTAATTGGAATTGAATTGATATTGATTTTTGGGTTTATCGTGAACAGTGTTTTAAATAACACTCGTTCTTTAACCCGATAATTAATGAATGTGATTTTGGGTTTATCGTGAACCGTGTTTTAAATGACACTGATTCTTTAACCCAGATAATGATTAAAACTAAGTGGAGTTTTAATGAATCTTTAATTAGATTGAAAAGATCGAGAATGGAGTATCACCAGTTTTGCTCCAGGCGATAGTTAAATCTTTAATTAGATTTGAACGTGAAATTTAGGAACTAACTGTCGGTTAGCCAAGCAGAATGGTTTTCTGGATATTGATCTGATGTTGGTTTCGGCCTTCGGGGTTAATATTTGGGGAATTATTCTCTTGATTAATTTATGGTTAGTGACTAATGAATTGGAATGAGGCGTATGTTGTGTTTGTGTAACACTTATTTAAAATATACGCGAGTTATTCGGAAAGACCGGGTTTATCCCATTCTGAATAACTGATACGACGATAAGTCGAAGATGAAGACGATGGTCGAAGACCGGAGGTCTTCACGTCGTTTGGGTGATAGCTGATGATCTTGATTGGGCTGTACACCCAAGAAGATGGAAACAGTTAGCGATCGTCCAGACGTACTTGGAGATCGATGGATATGCGGGGTACTAGGTGCCTCCGGTTTCGTTCAGGCCCAGAACGGACTTGTAAATGGACTGTGTGTCTGACACTGGATTTCATTCTGTGTGACTGATATCGGTTGCATAGAGTGGTTTGCCTGTGTGGCATGCTAAGATGCAAATGATCAAGGCTTCTGTTGAAAAGCAAAGTCTTGTGGTGATGATCAAAGCACGACCTTTGTGGCGTAGCTTTGTGTAACGTTTACTTCGCGAGTTTCACACCCGGTATGAACCAAAAACGGGAGAGGACATCAGGGAGGACTTGCGTTTCTTTCTAGCTAGAAGTGGCGTCAGTGGTTTTACACGCCCTGACGAGTTTGACTTATGTGGTTGTTGCTGTTGCGAGGCGCCTCGGTTATATCGGTTTCGGCCGATGCATTCTGGTCGGCTGACGGACCAGACTTACACCCCATAGGGTGGGGAAACGTAGTGTTCAGGCATAATAATCCACATCGGTGGACCGGCCCTGACGATCTAAAGGGTTGATGCGTTCTGATCCTGAGGGGCGGGCTAGAGCGTCTCGAATCGGTTGAGGACTATCTTTTGCCTCGGTTCATAGATGGAAATCCAATTTCCAAATACGTGACACTTGCGGTTTTATTTGTAAACCTACATATGGCGACATGATATATGGTACCCATGCCGCCTATGATTGATACTTATGATTTGAAGTTGTTTTATACTCTATGCACTTATAATAGTATCAAATGATTTGTTTTAAACGTATCAAGCATTCTTTGGCTGTTATAAGGGAAAACCCTATCCCCCGGCTTGCGTTTGCATTGTGTGATAGGACCTGGGTCTTATAACAGCTTCATTTTTCTTTATTTAGCATTGCGCTGTTTGTTTTAGGCACTGGTATCCTTGGGAGGAAACCCGTTCCGTGTTATACGGCGTGGTCCCTTGATTTTACCTAATGATTTAAAATAAAGATTAATAACTGTTTTAGTTCTCACACCAGTCACATGACTGACCTGGGGTTTATTGTTTTAACCTAAACTCTGGGTGCCCTTATTTTGACACGGGCAGCTAGTAGTTTTGGTTTTGCAGATTTTTATTCACAGGATCCTGGTTTACAGCTGGAACGATATCCGGAAAGCTTTGTATCCGTATATCTCTTCTAGTTGTGTATTGTATTATTTTCCGCTGCTATGTATTTAAATGTAATTTAAATCTCTGATATTTCTGTGTAATATTCTTTTATACTCTGTATATTCTTGTAATCTGATGCATTGTTGTAATATACAATGAAATGTTCTTCTGTATGAGTTCTGTTCTGTCGTGTTCTCAAACGATAGGGCGTTTCGAACGGTCTGGGTCGGTTTAGCGACTGGTTCGGACCGAGCGAGATTCCTTGTCGTCACATAAGATCTTCAAGGTGCCATTTATGATGGATTATGTGCGAGAAATCGAGCAACAAAGTGCCCTCGTTCGAATGAGTTTTCTGGTCAACACGGGGGTTCGAGCTGCGCCAAACTCATGGCGTTAGAGGAGAGTTCGATGCTCTTCGTCGTGGTGGCACTCGATCAACGGCCGAGGGGCCTAGTGGAGGTTTGGCGAGAAGCCCTAGAAGGCGATGTTCAGTTTTTATCGGTCCAGAAGTTCAACGAAGAAGAAAGCCTGAGGTTATTAAGAAAAAGCACGACCTAATTTACATTAGAGGTTAATTAAGTAATTAGTTAATCCTAATTAATTTATTAATTATCATTGTTTAATTCATTAATGTAATCAACATATAAATGATCATAACTCGTTCGAATCAAAACAGAATTCGATGATTTTGGAACCATTGGACTCGTGGAGTCGAGTACTACAACATGGAACTGACCAGAACGGGAACGGAGCAAGTCGGATTTTTAACTAAATTAAATGCTCGTTTAATTTAGTTTAAAAATAAAATCTTCAAATAAAGACTGACGGAGTGGAAACCAAAATGAGAACTCTCTCACTAAAATATTTGTATAATTATTTATTTTATAACTGAATATACAGATTGCCAGTGTTAATTTTTATCAGTTTTAATTATCAAAAAAATGTTGTACGGTGCCTGTTAGCTCACTTCACTGTTGTTTGAAAACTCATGGATGATCTGATTGACTGTATTGTGTGTTGACTGTGATTCTGAACATATTAAAAATAATGTTAATAAATTTGTGGTTGTTGAATAAATTATAAATATCCATTCATAATGTAAATAGTGAAAATTGGTTAGTTATAAAAATAATTCAAATTGAATTAGAACCGGTTAAATTTATTAACCATTGATTAATTTGAATCGACTGTTGTTGTTTGGAAACCCCAAACGGGTCTGGGGATGATAATTAACTCACATCTCCCTTGAAATTTATTATATGTCAACCGATTGATTGCCAGACTGTTATAATTGTTATTTAATGCTTATACAGTTGTAAATTGCACTCTGGATGTGAATTGACTGTTTAATGGTTGTTATCACTATTTTTGAATACATGTGATGTATGAAATCCATATAAATAAAATTATATGATAATTGGTTGAGTCTGATTCCGATTCAGAAATAACGAATATTTTAATAATATTCAGTGAAGGATCAAAACATGATTTTGATGTCCGATTTTGGATGGACACGGAAATATAAAAATATGAAGCCGAGTTAAGTATATAAACGCTATTTTAACTCGAATGAAATTTTATATCAATTTTATTCAATATTCTAATAAATATCGAGGAGACTGAATTTCAAAATCTGACATTTTAAAAATATTATCATTTTGAGATTATAATAAAATGGGATGTTCAATTTTAATTTGAAATTGAAATGGAAGTTGAAATCTTTTTAAAATGAATTTATAAACGATTTATAAAACACGTTTTAAATGGAAATCGATGATATATATATATATTATGTATATATAATGGCTTGAATAGAATGCGCCACACAGCGACCATTCACGAATTTCAACCATTGACTTCAAATGGACGTAATGGGAGATCCGACCGTCGGATTCTCCTAAACCGGAACCGTTGGGTTCGTATCGAAAAGATCTTTCCAATGAATATAAGAAATTTAAATTTGAACGGTTGGATTTTAAATTATGTCCAAATAAATTTTAGAAAGAGTCGCTATGAATGCAGTTCGGTGGCCGTTATTGGAAACCGACTGTAAGAGCCTTAATAAAATTATCAAAAATATGGAAAAATCATGTAAAATCATAATGAATGATTTGGAAAGATTTTGGATGAAAAATTCCAAGTTTGAAAAGATAAAAATATATTTTTACCGAAATGAACTAGTTAATAACTAGAATAATAATCCAATGATTTTTAGAAATAATAAATTGGAATTGAAATGGTTTTAAAATAACCAAAATTTTCCAACGTATGAATTGGAAAGGATATAAATGGAAATAATCTTCAGAATATTTCGATATTGGATTCCGTGATTATACGGATATTGTTGAGGAATTTGGAAGATACAGATATCGTTATTCCCAATACGATATCCGTTGGTTTCAGAATTTGATATTAAATATAAGCCAATATGATTTTTATTTAGAGCCTTGTATTTAATAACGAAATTGGATTTTGGGTATGTCGTGAATGGTGTCTTAAATAACACTGTTCTTAAACCCAGTTGAGAAAAGAATAAATCTTTTAATTAAGATTTAATGAAGTTTTCCAATTAATTAATATAATTGGAATTAAACGGTAGTTGATTACGGGTTCATTGTGAACAATGTTTTAAATGACATTAGTTCTTAAACCCGATTAACAATGAAATTATAATCTAGAATTTATAAATAATTAAGATTTAACGAAAATTGTCCAGAGTAAAGTTTTCCAATTTAATATATTAAATTGGAATTGAATGGAATTTGATTTGGTAATAATCAAGATGGACTTCTGTAAAGGAAGTTCGTTACTATTTATGGAATTTAAAAGGCCTTACCGCTATTCCACTTATAGTATTAGTTTGATACGGAAATTTATATCGAATATATACTGTTATGATTTCCGTCAAGATTCCATTTTGATGGAAGAATATTTTGGGTTTATCGTGAACTTTGTTTTAAATGACAATGATTCTTTAACCCAGTTAAAAGCATGATTAATTTCCTAAAGTTGAATAATCATTAAATGATGGTGTTTAAAGGTTGAAACTAAGTAGAGTTTTAATAAATCTTTAATTAGATTTAAATGAATGAATGGTGATTAAATTTACCAAAACATAAGATGTGGTATAAACCAAATATACTTGGTTGTTGATATTCATGATTGTGATTGATTATTTGGATTGTGCTCGACCAGTTTATGAGCAGATATGCTTTTACATTTAGCATTGGGTTGGGTAGAAATATTTGTATGCTAACATCTTGTGAAACACTTCACGATTTGACTATGAGATGTTTAGCGATGTTGTTGAGTTCATTTCAAATTTAATGAATGACTCTGAAATGAGATTTTCTTAAGTGAAAAGAATTGTTTTCCCGATTTTGGACAGGGAATGTTTTATAAACAGAAAGGATTTCGAGGGCTAAACCCGATGTTTCTAAAATGATTTAGAAAAGTATTATGGTTTTACATTGCAGTTCAACACATAACTGATTAGATGCTAGTAATGATATATCTGTTTGGTGGTAGAGAATTTATTCTTTTGCTTAACTCCCTTCTTTGAGACGTACGAGCTCAAAGGTTATATGATTAATTGTGACTGATCATATGTATGAATTGCTGATGTGAAGTACTATAGTTTGAAAGTACTTATGATTATTATGTTGTGAAAATAATTTTCCCTACTTCGGGATATAAAAATGATTTAATATATGGCTAAAGACTCGGGTAACCCTGAAAACTTAAAGTATGGGTATTATGGCGGTGTAAGTCTTCCCTGAGGGCATGAGATAGTGCAACGTCAGTGTAGCCTGTTCCATCGTGGGAGGTGCACATGTATATATCGAGTTGCTAAGGTGCGTGCTCTTTGCCTTGTTTGATGGGAGAAACCTCCTGATATTTAGTTGCATACTTGTTTGTATGCATTGTAATGTTTTGGAATTCATATTTACAAAGATTTTGGTTTGAGATCCCGAAGTGAAATCTACTTTGATATAAAAGCTAGATATGTATTTCAAATTATTTGAAATAAGAAATCAGGAAATAAAGTCCAAAAAAATAATTTCTGTAAAGTGAATTGGATTTCAAAAAAATCTAAATCGGGAATTAAGCCTAAATCGTTAGATTAAGGAATTGCATGTTGTATGATGCATTGTAGATCGATATGTCTATTATTGGTTATTGTTTATGCACTGGCATTCATGGGGATAAACTCGTTCCGTGACATACGGCGTGGTCCCTTGATGTGTCTTAATTTTTATAATTTAATTTGAACTATTTTAGTTCTCACACCAGTCCCATGACTGACTCAGAGTTTATTGTTTCAACCTAAACTCTGGTGCTCATGTTTTCCACACGGGCAGCTAGCAGTTTCGGTTTTGCAGATATTTATTTAACAGAATCCTGGATTACAGCTGGAGCTATATTCAGAAAGCTTTGTATCCGTGTATTTCTTTCAGTCGTGGTAGTTGATGTTTTCCGCTGTGTGTTTTATTCATGTATTATATTTCCGCTGCTTCTGTAATTTGTAAATCTCTAATATTTATTTTTGCGCTGTATATTATTTATCTGTACTCTGATATATTCTTGTACTCTGATGTAATTGTTGTAATACCAATGAAATGTTCTATTGTTTTGTATTCTGATGCGTCGTGCTCTCAAAACAATCCGGGCTCCTCCGTCTCTTCGGGGATCGAGGAAGTCTCGGTCGTTTCATTAATACCATGAAAAAGTTATAGTTTGTTGATTGAAAGAATATAACATTCAAGTCAAGCACACAATTTGGGCGGGACAATTACTCTTATCAAAAGGGTGGACGGAGTCAGAGTCTAAGATATTTTGGATCATATGGACATATTACTTGCTATTCAATTCCTAAAGATTATGAAGCAGGCGGTTTCAAGGGGATTGCATACATGGATTTCAGAGAGAGAGGGAGAGACACAGAGAGAGAGAGAGAGAGAGAGTATCAATAAAGCTTTGGAGTTGAATGGATCAAAACATGATGGATACTATTTATCAGTGGATGAGGCAAAGACCAAGGCCTAAGAGTGGAGATGGTGGGTTCATTGAAGGCCGAGGTGGAAGATGAGGAGGGAGAAGGGGGTGGTCGTGATGGTGGCAGAGGAGGAAGAGGAAGTGGCAGAGGTCGTGGTGACACTTCCTTTAGACAAAGTGCTGGAGCTGCTCGCGTGAAAAAAAAACCACTTTTGGTGATGGTTGCGGTTGGCGTTGCTATTGTCATTGCCATTGCCATGCATCAATAATAGCTGCGCGTTATTTATTAATTTTTTTAGTTGGGATAAGTTTACTTTGTGGGTTGCAGTTAGCCCTACAGGATTTCTCACAGTAGAACGATAATGAAATTAATATTTTGGTTACGAAAAAAATAAATAACATTTAAGTCATAACCATGTATACCTAAGAAGAATAACATGTAATCATTATAGTTATAAATTATTTTAATGATGTTTCAATAATGCGGATCAGATTATCAATGCCCTTGACCCGGACCTACAAAAGGGAATTGCGAGTCTACTCGTCCCAAAGATCCATTAAGACGAGTCAAAATGGATCAAAACAGGGGCGGGGCACGTCAGCCGGGTTTGGATCATGGACGCAGCCCCATTGCCATTGCTGTTTCGGGCCTGTTTTTTATTCTGGGTTCCGGGACTCATATCGGGTTGCACACGACATAGTACAAAATCAATGCGAAATTTGTACAAGAACTTTCATTCCAAATTTCTGTGAAGACGATTGACAAATTTGCGCTCTAATGGATTCAGAAGGTTAATTCTTGAATTTATTTTTGTTGTTATCATCCTCTCTCTTATTTTCCCCTAATTTGCGTTGCAAATTAGTTATTCGGTTCCAATTATGTCAAATTAGGGCAAAGGGCATCATCAAATCCTCAAGCAATGCTGACAACTCTACTAAGCAAGAGACAAAAGCTCAACGATGAGCTCAGAACGATCGAAAAACAAGTATGATTTCTTTTGCGAGAAAAGAAGAAGAAAACTTTCGGCGCTAAAGGCTCCGCGCTACTTTCTCAGGGCACCGTGGTCTACCTCCGATCGCCTTTTTTTCTTCCCCCAACACTTAGGCGGGCGGCAGTGCCCTGAGCAAGTAGGGCGGTGCCTTTAGCCAGTTTCGTACAGTTTTCTTTCACTGAGGCAGTATCGCACATTTGATAGCCAGTTTCATCAAGATAATTGCAGGACCCAAAAAGGAGTGCTATGATATTTTAGCTGTATCAACATAAAATTTCTTTTGACAAATGCTCTTCAAGCTGATTTTCAGTTCTTCAACATCGTGCTTTCCTCTGTATTTCATTATGATTTAAGTACATTGTTTAATCGTTATTGATGTGATCTGCAGTCATTGTTGTTGGAGATACTATGACTTGACACTGGAAACTTATGAATGAAACTGGATGTGTAACCAATTGTTATGTAAAGAAAGTTCAATTTTCAGTGTGAATTTATTTGATTTTTTTTTTTTTTTTTTTTTTTTTTTTTTTTTTTTTTTTTTTTTTTTGCGCTTTGAGTTTGAAGTGTAAGGTATTGATTTCCAAAATTCAGACCTGATGGTTGTAACATGCTTACTTTCATCTAATGGTTTATTAAATGGTATGTTATACATGGAGTTTGTACTTCAATTGCTTACATTTATTGACTATATATTTCATGTCTGCTTGACACAGTGACTAAACCATATGTGAATATAATAGACAAAATAATTATATGTAAGTGATATTTTATAGAATATTTGACTACTGAATATGGAAGGCTATAATGTATAGAATATTTGACTACTGAATATGGAAGGCTATAATGTAGAGAAATTAACGGTATATAACAAAAAGAGCATACTTGAATTTAGTGTAAAATGGTTTTGCAAATATATTTTTAAATGTTGTAATATGTAAAAGTAATAAGGGTGGATATGCTAATATGCTAAGGGACTTTAGTGCAATTTACATGGCATGTAGAATCTATAAATAGAGCGATTGTTTACATTGTAAGCTACACCTGAATCAATAGAAATGAAAAGTCTCTCCCTAATATCTTATGTTCTCTCTAATAGATTCTCCTCTTTTGTCTATTTTGTTTTATTTTATAACATTAAACATATTTTTGTTTTCTATGCGAATAGATTTTAATGGGTGTTATAATTACTCTAGTGAATTATAGTAAATGATTATTAAATACATAGATCATACACTTTATATTTAAGTTCTGCATAATAAATTTCAAAACGACTTGACTTGTATACAAGACACAAAACATAATATAAACATCAACAAATTAACTCAAGATAATGCCAGTGATTTATTTTGATAATTTTGGGATGGAAGGTTTCCCAGTATAATTAAATAAGTAGTTTTTCTTTTCTTTTTTAAATATGTGAAATGGAAATGCAACAAAATAAAAACAAAGTAAAAAGAAGAAGAGAAGAGAAGAAAGGTTCAAAATATTATTTAAGGTTATGTTTTTGCTGTCTTAAGCAAATTGTATTATCCATGCTCTATAGCATTTTTAGTATATATCTTAATGGAGTTTTCCCCTTTTCAGGTCTATGACTTGGAAACTAGCTATTTACAAGAGTCAAACCAATGTGGAAGCGTGCTTAAAGGCTTTGAAGGATTTTTATCGTTGTCAAAGAGCACAAAGTAAATCCGCTACGTGTCAACATACACTGTTATCAATCCTTTTAAAGTTGATATAACTTATTTAGTTCCATGAATGTGCTTGACCTGACTGCCTTATAATCTTAATAAACGGCCTACGACATTCATTTGCAGTAAATTATCTGCTGAAAGTTGTATGATACTGATCCTCTCTTGATTTTATATTATCAGCATGAAGCGGTCAAGGAAATTCCAGCCAGAAGATAGGCTATTTTCATTATCATCAGTCACATCTCCTGCTGTGCGTACTGCTATAATGCTAGCTTTTTTGTATCTACAAAATTATTATCTAGGCCAATTTAAGGATACAAAGTGAATAATATGGTGAATGGTTTTGTGCGTTCTTGCTGTTTCATTCTGAGCATTGCTCATCTACAAATTTACACAACAGAAGTGTGTTTATTTCACACTGTCTTGACCATCTGGTTAGTTTTGACAAGATTTGATTGTAATTTTGATTCAAAATCAATCAAAATAACACTCATAAAAGATATGAGGAGTTCGTACTAAATTATAATGATTACTTATCCGCTGAAATTATATAGCTGATTTTAGATGTCATAAAAAAAATATGAAAGTGATCAAACACCTTGGCACTTATGTTTTATTAAGTTTTAACTTGTAGTGACTGAATCCAAAGTCTTGCTGGGCTTATATTATAATTTGCACATTAGGTTTAAGTTTTCTTGGTTAATTGATGTATTTTTCAATAATAATCATACTTTTATCTGGAGACCTGCACCGGAATTTATAGTTCTTTTTTATGATTTTTATTATATGTGGGTTTTTTACTTTTTCAGGTTGAAGAACAGTTAGCTGGACGAGATGGTGCGACCACAATAAAACTATATCAGTAGTGATGCATTTAATAATAGACTCAATGCCATTAATCTATTTTAAAATTCAAATCAATTGCAGATGGAAGAACTGATTATGGCTCAGGTCGTTCGAAAGGGGGCAATTTTTTCTCCAATGGGCAGTAAGCATTCCTCTTCATTGCAGTTAGTTTTTCAAGTTGACCTGTTTAGTTTACTAAATATTTTTTCTTCATTATCCTTTATAACTAATTAGTCAATGTTGAGAATACTTACTTCCTTTTGGGGAAAAAGATAGTTCTAGTGTGCTGACCAATTATTCTACCACCGACAATAGTAGCCAAGATTCGCAAACCCTTGGTCCAAATAATTAAAACCCAACTCAAATTAAAAATCGGTAAGACTCATCCCTACGGGTCTTGGTTCAGTGACAGACGATGTTACAAAAATGCATGAGGACCCAATCGATCTGAAAAATCCATCCTGACAGGATGCATGTCAAGTAATTTTAATATTTTATGAATGTGTATAGCCTGAATAATGTTAACATGTGTTATGGTTCAATAAAATAAACGCAATAGTAGTGCTGGTGAATTTTGCTGTAATAGTCAAATTATTTTGCCTTAAGTTATGCCTTGGTTGTCAGACTATATTTCAAGTAAATTTAACTTGACGTAGTGTCATTCATGAATAGGCTTATCATTGCTACTGAATCTAGCTTGATCATTTTAACATCTTCATGTTTATCAACAATTTCTAATCTTAGTATATCAGAGAAGTGATAGAAATGGTTGCTTTTGTAAATTCTAGCAGAGTCAACTAAGCCAGCATTCTGCAGTATGTTGTAGCAAGAACTGCAGCATAGCCATATTTAGCGCCCAAGTTAATCAACGCCGTGGAATTTTTATCTCCAAAATGTCAACATGTTATCTAAATTGTATTGGAGAAAATGTATCAATTTGTCAATGAATTGTAATATTGATTACCTTAAATTTAATCAGGTTCTAACATCAAATTTGTGCCTCTATGCAGAGGAAAACCAAAGAAAGGAGGCAGAATAACAATGAGAGAGGGAAGGAGAATTCGACCATCATCAATAGATCCAGATATGGATGACGATGATGATATTGAACTAAGTTTGCGATAGTCATCCTTTTGTATTGTTCTTTTATGACAATTCTTGAAGATTGAATCCTCCACCTTTTGTTTTAATCGAGGGATCAGTATTTTCTTGGAAACTTATATGCTGATGATGCTAATCCAATGTTGTGAATCTAATGGAAATGATTTTGCAGTATGTCCATATATGATGGGATGTGGATTTATATAGCCAAAATGTTTGTGTTGTTTATATGTTGATGGAGGAGTTTCTAGTAGTTTCAAACATAGAAAGCAATTCCAGTTTCTCATTTATATAACCGAAATGTTTATTTGTTGTTCTTGGATCTCCTACGATAATCAGCAATTCTGTACTTCTATGTCTTTTTTGGTCTTTGTGTTATTTACGTATTACGACAAGATGAGTTATTTGGCTAATAAACAGATAAGTTTTACTTTGTGAAAAACAAGCAGTTATATTCTCATTTCTGAATAAATATATTTTGTTAGTTGAGGAAGAACAGGAAAAACGATGCTTTGTGTTAGATGTAATGGTATTTACATCAACAACACGACAGATTTATTTGAAAATTAACCGCTCCAAGAAGGTGCAAACTTTTTTTCAGGATAGAATTTGATAGTTTATTTTTATTTATTTATCTACTTGGAGTGGATGCTGCTGCTTAAAATATGTTATCGATGCAGTTTGCTTTGTGTCAAAGGGCTTTGAAGTGAAGAGGCTTGCCGCGGTAGCTGTTGATAAGCCATGGTATCAGGCGAGCATAACTCCGGTCATAATTGTAAGGCTATTGACCTTCTTCTTCTTCTTCTTTTTTTCTTCTCTGATATTATTAGATCCATTTTTCATCCCATTATGGTAACATTCGTGGTGCATAAATTTAGCTTCTAAGCAGAGTCTCCAGGAGAGAGAATATTGGATGTATATGAGCTTTGCTTATTTTTTAGGCCAAGTATGTGTCGTCCTACAATTTAACCGGACTAGGCGAAAATGGCCTAGAACAGGCAGGGACCTAGCTATTCTAAATTTTGTGTGATTTATTTAAGTTTTAGTAAACCAAAGCATGATTTATTTTCGTCTCTCGCATTCTTTTTATTTGATAGATCATTGGACTTTGAATGAAATTGAAAATTCCATCATTACCAGAACGAAAAGGAGAATGATTATCATCTATTTTTATGGAAAAAACTAGAATTGAACAAAGTACCACAGGAAGGGAGAAAATGTATTCTCCATTGTAAAATTGTTGTAAAAGTATACCTTTAACCTCATTTAGAAAGTACATGTATGTTAATTTGCCTCCACTTTATTCCTTTGTTCATTTTCATCAAAACCCTGACTCTAAAATATTCATGCACAATCATTCAACATTTGTGCAATCTTCCAATTTTTTTGAGAACATGAGATTGTATTATATCCTACGTGAGTTTCAGTTATGGATTTGAATATCTTTTGGATTTATGATTTTGGGAAGATAGAGAAGTATGATTTGGAGAACAAAGGTCTAACTGTGTTTGTTCAGACTTCCCAGGGTTCACAAGAAATTGGTTTGCTAATTTAAAAAAAGTAGAAGAAGAAAGGAAAGACAAAGAAATGGGAATTGGAGGAGAAAGTACACGAGGCTAATCTAATTTAGGGCCCTACTAACACACACATGTTTCAATTTATATGACACTATACAACAATGAAAAAAAAATCCCCTATTAAATATATTTTTTAATTTTATTATTTCCCTTTGTAACCACTCCCCATCAAAGTTTTAGAAAGCAAAGGCATATATGAGGCATTTTTCTGCTACTAAGGCGAGGTGAAACCCTTGAGATGTCGAGGTGCAAGTTTATTGAGTAAACATAATATGTAATATAACCAAATATAGCAATCCATGTACCAAAATCTTGAGCTTCAGGTTAGGGAGTGTTGTAAGTTTTAGATTATAGGACTAGTAGGGACATTAAGGCATATTTTTGGTCTTTGCTACCTGTTATTACTAGTAACATTATTACCATTATTATCATCCTTGATTATTTATCTATTATTACGAGTGTTAAGGCACGTGCTTCGTGCATGATAGTGACATGTGCTTGATGTGTGAATTATTTATGTAACATATTCAAATGAATTATTCATACAAAATTTAGCTATATTTTGACTTTGAAATTATATGTAATTACTTTGAATTTTGATTTCTATATTGTAACATCTAATTTTAATTTTTACTCATATTATTAAGTAATAAAGAATGAATTTGTAAAGAAATTTATATGTTAGATCTTATTTTTAAGTTATATTAAGATTTGGAAATATTTTTAGGGCAACGTTTGAATTTGTAAAAAGCGTTCATCATCAGATCATATTTTTTTAAAGGATATTAAAATTTGAAAATATTTGTGGAGATGGGTTTTGAATTATTGAATGAAGCTTATATTTTAGATCTTATTTTCAAGTCTATACAATAATATCTAGAGAAGAGCATTTTTGCTAGCTCACGTTTACATTAAGAAGCATGACACCAAAGATATTACAACTATTAATAAAGATTACTATTATTATTTGTTTAATTATTTTACTTTTTTTTAATATAAATCTTTGTTTCTATTTCTATCTTTAACTTTCTTATTACTATTATCTTTATATTGACATTGTCATTTGGTTGTTGGTTCCATTTCTAGCTGACCTCAACTTGTTTGAGATTAACGGCTTAGTAGTTGTTGTGAAAAGTCAAAGGGGTTCCATTTCTAATTGATCTCAACTTGTTTGAAAATAACGCGTAGTAGTTGTTGTGAAAAGTCAAAGTGATTCAAACAAAATACAGTGATTTACATGTACAATATGTCATTTAAAAATCTCTTTTACACGCCATTTATTTTTGTGTGCATGAGTGTAACATACGTTTTATACACTGTACGTGCCTTTGGTTGCTAAAGGTGGAAAGCCTTTTGCAAGTCTTAATGTGTTTTGACTCCACCTTACCCTTGAGGCAGGCCCGGCGGCTACCCTTTTAAAACATTGCTGTCTATAGCCATCTTGTTTTTTTGCTTTCGTAATGACCATCGGCAAACCAACATTTTTTCTCAAGTATGCTTATATTCTTAAGGCAAGACAAGGAAAGGACTACCAATGCTTATGTCAACTAAGTAATTTTTTGTTCTTTCTATTCCTTGTTGAATTGGTTATAGTTGGGCTCAGACTAATGATTTCACATCAGCTGAGTGTCATATGTTTTTCTTAAAACCATAGTCGTATTGGATTCATTTTTGGCAATGATTTAAGCTTATTTTTCAAAAGTTACTCAAGATATTTCCATCCGTTAGCTGTTATTTCACATGTCCGTTCATTTGGTTTTTAGAACTTGCAATCAATATTATTGCATCTCACATAGTACACGTGTATGTTTTGTCCTAAATTTGCTAACTGACTGAAAGAATGTGATTGTAATGTTTTTTATTAGTTGTTCTAAACTATACTCACAACAATATTGCATCCAACTTAAAAATAGTAGGGTGCGATTACACATCGGTTGTCTATTTATGTCTAAATGTACACCAATCTGATCTCTAAGAGGTTATGCTTGTAGATTTTATATTTATAGTTTCTATATTGTATGGAATGCTGCTGCTAGAACAATATTTGTGCATTTTGGTTAACAGTTACCAACTTGCATTCTAAATAATGATTTCGATGATGTTTGATTCACAAATCCAACTCAATAGTATAGCTGTAGCATCACCACCTGTCTACATATATTCTCACATAATTGTTTTTTGTTATTATCAATTACATGGAATGTTTGGGCAAATTGGCACTATCTGAGAGACATATTATTGGCGTTATCCATCATATTTGATACCGATGTCCACCTGATTTTGTTGGTATTATAGTCTGATCAACACTTTTATCCTTCATCAACAACAGAATATTAGGTTTAAGAAGTGATAAATATAGTCTGAAATTTTAGAATTGCACTGTTTGATATTAAAAAAATAAATATTGGATTAGTGGCTTTTTCTTTCTTTCAAAGGGTTGATGTTTTATGTTTTCAATATCTAGATTTTAATATGTTGTTTATACAGTTGATGGATTATCTGTTAAGAGATTGTGAAGTTCGTGGCTGGTTTTCGAGTACGGTTTATTGGCATTTATTGAAGATTGCCTTTGGATTTTTGTAGAGTTTTGGATTTTAAGGTCGTAAAACGCAAGAAGTTTGCGATGACAGTCAATGAATGAAGTATACATTACTGAATGAAGTATACATTACTGATGTCCTCCAACCAATGATGAAACCAGAGTTTTTGTTGTGATGGGCAAAACAGATTTATTCATTTTATATTTTTAATTCAAAAGTTACTTTTACTTGCATTAAGATTGAGATACAAACAAATTAATATTAGCTAGAGCGTATAATTATAATTGTGGATGTTCTACTTTAGTCGAAAAGGGTAAACGAATAAATAATATAAGAAGATGATTGCTATGAAATATTTAACTTGTAAACAAATTTAAACGAAGAATATAGATAATTATATTACATATTTTCATTTTGCGTTCCCTGCAAACTTACGCTAAAAAAGTACGCATGTTGGGAAGGTCATCATTGTATGTTCCTTGATTGCATATCACATACATACTACTTTTTTTTTTTTTTTGAATTTGCAGAAGTAACAAATATTTTTTAAAGTATCCACTCCAATTGGTCTTTTTGGATATAACTTTTCCTTTTTCTTCTCCAGAACAGGATGGTATATGCTACAATCCAGCTGGGGTATGATATGAATGTGAAAAGCACCCAGGCAATCAGGTGTTGTTTTAGTATACTTGTTTAGTCACAGTAGCTTTCATTACATAAATACTGTCAATGCTACGTTTTCACCTGTAGTAGAAGCCCAACAACACTTCAAACTTTATAACCTAACAAAATTCAACCCTCAGATTTCATGTGTTAAATTGTATGTTGCAGCTTACATGGATGAGTAGAGGGGATACTATTGATAAAGATGTATGGAGGTATGATTCAGCTTTTCTACCAGATCGACATGATTTTTAAACACGTACAGTATGATGTGCTTAGAAGTATCTACATAGTTTATATATTCCACCATTTTTATCATTGTTTCTAGGGGTAGGCATTCGGTTAGTTCGGTTGGTCTTGAGGTAAAAAAATTCAAATCGAATTGAAACTGATTTTTTTTAAAACCAGACCGAAATAATTTCGGTTAGTCCGATTGGAAACCGATTTAACCGTACTTGAAGGGTATGTTATTGTTTAAATAATTAACTTGCTTCAAAATAAAACATAAATTATGTTTGGAGAAATTTTATTTAGAAAATTTTATAATCATAGTAAAATTTGACTTCTAATAATACTTTTGTACTTTATCACTAAACCAATTATTTAAAGTACTATAATACCATTTAATTAGATAATAAATTAAAAGTTTGGTTAACTTAGTTAAACTAAGAAAATAAAATAAAATTACAAACTAAACTCAAATCGAGTTAGTTTCAAAACCAAACCGAACGGACCAAAATGAACCAATTCGGTCGGTTAATTTGGTTCTAACCGAATATTGTTCAACCCTATTGTTTTTATCAGTTGTCGTACTTTTTTGAACGACAAATTACACTTTAAAACTGGCAACGATATCAAGGATGAGCAATGATTGGTTCGGTTTGAAACCGATCAAAACTATTAAAATCAAAATAACCATTCAAAAAACATAAATCAAACCGATATTTTTTAAACCTGAAAGGCTGAAACCAACCAAACCGACAATGTTTGGTTTGGTTTGTTTATTTGATTTATCTTAAATTGATTTAAGACTTTTACTTGTTGATATACTATAATATTAAAATAATTAATTGAGTCCACATAATACATATTTTGAAAAACAAACTTCTCTTCTGAAAATATTGATACGGGAAAACAAACTTCTCTTCTGAAAATATTGATACGAATTGAAAGAAAAATAATGTTTTCATGAAGATATTGTAGATAATAGCATGACAAGTGGTATTTTCTTAACTTTAAAATAACTTATTTTTTAAATTTGGTTTAATTGGTTAGTTCTGTTTTCAAAATATTAAAAACCAAAATCGATCAATAAACCAGAGTAATATAAAAACCAAAACCAAACCAAACCGAGCAAATTTAACGAGTTTGATTGGTTTATTTGGTTTTGACTTTTGAGTAACAAATGCTGACCCAAATCGATAAGTGTGAAACTTTGCATAAACCAACTTGTATGCTACAAAGACAGTTGTATTCCCACAATATAATTTGACACATTCAAACGATAGCTGGTGGTATCACAGAAAATGTGATGCTTCTACCCTAAGTTACTTGATACGTGGATCACTGTTATATGTTGAAGTGATGGAAGGATAACATATAATGTTACATCTCGTGGATCATAGTATGTTAATGGTACACTTAATCGGATTGTGTACTTGAAACGACATATGTTTATTAGGAACATGGAATGATTTCAAAAAATACTCCTTATGCATACCGTTATGCATTTCAAAAAAAAAAAAGTATTTTTTTGGGACTATTTGCCAGAGTCTAGTGGAAGTGTAAGCGCTCGACAAGGATATCAAGCCTTGTCTATCACTTGAATGACGAAAGAAGAGTCATTTTTCTTCATTTCCTTAATGAAAAGCTTTTCTGTTAATAATAATGTCATCGTCAGCGAATTTCTGTGGGCTAAGCCTGCAGTTAGGTAGTGGTTTGTTAACTGTTTAATCTTGACAAAGAACGAAGCACATGCACTCCAATTAAATTATTAACATTTCCTTGGTCCCCTCATACACTATTTTATTCAAATAATTGTGCGTTTGGATATTCTCGTGTACTAATTTAGTTGCATGTATCAACAAGTACAGGATCTTATGCCATAATCTAAATATTTGTACTCTTGTCCTAACTTCAATGGTGTGTTGACATATAGCATGTATGCAAAGGACAAATTGTAATTGAAATATATGTAATGGTCATTATCAGAAATAATCATTTCTGAAGTTTATTCCCACAAGGGTCGTTAAGTTCACAGGATTTGCATTGTTCCTCAAAATACACAAGCCTAGTTGAAGCTATGCACACCACTGCACTACATTTTATATTTACGATAAGAACTTACGCAATATCTTTGTAGTAAATGTTAATTTATATAATACCTTTGATTGTGTTCGAAAAAATTTGCATTTTGTGGGGACAGATGTGGATGTACCATGCGTTACCATTTTATACTGTTCGTTAGAGCATCTCCAACAATTTTCGGATCGAAAATTACAATTCAGCAAATTACAAAATGTAATTGCTTCCGTTTCCAACAGTTTTCCGGGTAGGGCGCCTGTTGAACAGGCAGGCGCCCAAAAAAAAAATTTGGGGTGCCTGTTCAACAGGCGCCCGAAGTCCGAGCGCCTGTTGAATAGGCGCCCCATCTGGGACATGTACCCCCACCTGTTGAATAGTTCGGTATGGGTTTTTCTTCAGGGGGTACATGCTTTCAAAACTTACGTGGTTTCAGCCTTTCAGGTTTGGTATCGCTGTTGGAATTCATATTCAGTGCAATTATTACGTATCCGTAATAATGGATCGCTGTTGTAGTTGCTTTTAGGTATCGCTCTAATATTATGTCAAGAACTAGTTATCAAACCTGAAATCCATATCGACTTTGTTCACGTTTGAACTTTAGGATTTCCATGACGAATAGATTTTTAATTTTTAGATTGCTTCTTAGTTAGACAACTAATGGATTAAACCGTATGGTGTAAAGAGTTGATATATGAGTGAAATTGTTTGCCTCACATATATTTTTGCAGTCCTAGAATGATCAACGTGCTTAACCTGAGATAAATTATGCATGGAAACAACATGTATAAGATTATTCATGTGTATTTTACATGGTTAGTTCTAATATTAAATAATTAAGATGTACGCACTGTGTGGGAGTATTGTGTGGTTTTTTCACACGATTTTAGTTTATGAATTGCAGCTTTGCTTGTCTGTTTATATGGAAGTCTAACTCTATGTGATTAACACTCAAATCGTGTTTAAATTTTACTCATATAGGTTTCATTTCTTTATGGTTGGATTCTAGTACTACAGATTGGCCCGTTCGCGCGCGCGCGTGTGTGTGTATATATATATATGTGTGTGTGTGTGTGTGTATATATATATATATATTCATGTATGTATGTTTTATTTATATACATATGAGAAGCGTTGCGTTGCACCTTAAATAGTGCATATACCTATAATGCCGTCCGATTTTGACCACAAGTACTGTTTCTCTCTCCACCCACTGATTCTCTCTCCCTTTCAATCCATTATTTAAAAAGAAATATGTGGTTGTGGTGTTGTAGAGCATTGTTGTACGTATACATATATATAGGCGCGCGTGCTCACACACACCACACACACACACACACACACACACACACATATATATATATATATATACATACATACATACATACATACATACACACACACATATATATATATACACACACACACACATACATACATACATATACACACACATACATACATATTTACATAGTGCGTGCATGCATGTGCAGTATTCCTTACATGAATTTTTAATAACCTTTATGAATAAGCTCATTTTTACTTGCAACACGAGAAAATTCAAAACTTCATACTTTATTGATGTAGATTATAGCAATCTCTGCAAGCTTCTGATGTTACTTCTTTCGATGTTAAAAAAATAATTGATTGCAGGGTAGGATCCCACTCTCAACAAGTTTAATTTTTATTCAAAAACAAAATAACTCTTCCGGTTATCTCATCTTGTCAATATGTACATTCTTGTAAGCAATGCTAACATACATGTGAAAACAAATGGATGATTAGTGAAGCAAAGAGAATCAGATTAGTATATTTGAAAAGTTGTTTGTGTGTTTGATGCCTCAGCTATATAAACCATTTGTCCCTCCATTTATCCCCAACAAAATCCACAGTTCTTCCCTTTTACAAAATATCACATCCAAACTATTGTAGAAAAAGAAGAAAGAACATGTGTAATATAAAGGAGTTTCTACTTCCTCTTCTGATCATATTTCTTGTTATGAGTCTAGACTTTGGCGTTTGTAATGGAAAATATTACTTGAGATCAAGCAAAATAAAGGCAGGCTTAGGTTTAAATCCTGGTGCTCAAATCTTCAACGTCCGAGACTATGGTGCCAAGGGAAATGGGGTCAATGATGACACCAAGGTGATGGTCATCATTGACACACTTAAATTTGGCTATTTATTTATTATGTAAGGCTAGCAATGGATACCCAAAATATCCGATATCCGTCTGCATCTGTATCCGAAAAGCGGATAAGTATCCAACATCCGAAAAAACGGATGCGGATACGGATACATAGATATCCACATCCGAAAATTATCCATCCGATTTTTTTTTAACATTATGTTCAAAATTTATGTATTTTAGTACAATGAGCCAGATTTATTTATTGCTTTACTAAGTGGAAGGTTTATGTTATATGCACCAAATGCATGTTAGCTACTCAATTCTATTTAATTTCGTCATATATGCTTATTTTAACATTTTAGTGATCAAAGAAATTGAAAAACATTTATTTTATCATTTATATTTCATGATTTATCAACCGTTGGCGGATAGGATAATTATCCGATATCTGTTCGTATCTGCGAATACGGATATCCGAAAATGATTTCGGATATGGATAAATCTTTCATGTGTCAAAATTTTCATTTGATAATAGATGTTATTTTTGTTTTGAGTAAGATTCGAACTTCTGACATTCTGTTTATATATAAAGACAACACTGAAATTTTGCGGTCGGATCAAAATTAAATGTAACCATTTTCCAATTATTAAATATAAGATTTGGAAAGTTTGAGAGTACTGTTTTGGAATGTATGTAACATTCCGTCATATATGTGTGTAGGCATTTATATCTTAATACTCACAGGCATTTGAAGCTGCATGGGCATCTGCATGTAAGGTGGCAGCTTCAACAGTTATGATTCCTTCTGATTATCAATTCCTGGTCGGTCCAGTTTCCTTCATTGGTCCTTGTCAATCAAATTTAGTTTTTCAGGTACCAATAAATAAAATAAACATGCGTTCTTCAGTTATAAAAGAGTATGCATTTTTTTTTCAGCTTATATTGTTAATAGTGAACTGAATGTCATGTAGCAGTCAACGTTGCTTTAATGGACCTTCCACTCACATGATGCAGAATATACAGTTATTGTAGTTATTGATGGCTTGATTAATTGTTCATATTTCGTTTGGATTGGAATTATCCTGTGAAAGTAACATGTAAATTAGTTTATCAGATGAATACTAATAAATATAATGAGTTTATCAGATGAATACTAATAAATATAATGAGTTATTTATGAATATTTTGCCTGCAGTTAAATGGGACAATCATCGCTCCAACAAGTCCAAAAGCGTGGGGTTCGGGTTTATTACAGTGGTTGGAATTCAAAAAACTTGTGGGCATTAGAATCCAAGGCAATGGTACTATAGAAGGACAGGGAAGTGTGTGGTGGACAAAATCCAAATATCAGGTACTTCTCATCGAATAAATTATTTAATGCTTGGAAATATCTAAAGCATTAGGGTGCGTTTGGTTTCTAGTTTTTGGTTTTGGATTTTCGTACATACGAAAGTACAAACGACACACATATATCATAGAAAATGATCGTTTTACAAAACGAAGTTAACGCATAAAACAAAAAACAACTTTTATCTATTTTTCATGTTTTGAGAAATAAGAGAAACATGAAGAGCAATTCTTCCTTTCATGATTGCTAGTACATTCCCTACGTGGTCCCCTCCATCTTCCTTTCGTTCTATCGATTCTCCTTTCACACCTTTAATGTTTGTAATTAATTTTGGAAACTCAAAACCCAAAACTCATTTTTAACCGAATGCTACCTTAGTTTTTGAACTATGATTTTTTAAATATCAGCTCTATATATTAGATGGAAATTGGATGACTTCAGATTTAAATCAGTTTTTTAATGATCGGGCACAACCGGGATCCACCCTCGAATAACCCTGGATTGTGTATTACTTCATTTGAAACTCAATCGGCCTCGGTCGCGAACGAATCCCGAGGTGGACCTTTGAATCAGTGGTCAAACCTTCATTTTATTTGGTTGAACCGTGGTGGTTTTTCTTCTTCTTTACTTTTTCACCATTTCATTTTCTCTCATTCTCATTTTCTACATTGTTTCGATGAAAATAAATAGACATTGAAAAAATCATCGTCCCAAAATGTAAACAGTAAGCTTCACCACTTCGTTCTTCGCTACTGCAAGCTCCTTCTTGATCATTGCAAGTTTTGTAAAGTCCCTTCTTGATCATTGCAAGTTTTGTAAAGTCCGCCATCACTAGACTTGTGGTGTTGTACACTGCTATTATCTACATAATCGCACTGACCTTGGACCAGTTTTGCATATGGCTTTTATTTATGTCTATTCAAAAAAAGAAAAAGAAACTTGCAATTTCTATGGTTGTTGACTAGACGAACCATCAAAACTTTAAACGTTTAGTCATCATGGTTTGACTTACCGTCCGGTCAAAAATACTATGATTTAATGTTTAAACAAATCCTGTAGGTTTGGCCTTATATTTGTTTTGAAAGTTGTTTTTTACTAGAAGTTCATTCTATTTTTGAATTCATCGCTACTCCGGTCTGATTTTTATTGTCTACAAATGTGCTTTGCAGAAAACAAACAGTGGACTTGCTGGGAAAATGCCTCAGACTAAACCTACGGTAATTTCTATCGTCTTATTTACAATTGCTCAAACAAGTTACTCTGTTTATATAAACATCTATATATAAACAGGCTCTAAGGTTTTATGGGAGCTACAATGTAACGGTCGCAGGAATAACTATACAAAACAGTCCTCAGTGCCACCTAAAATTTGACAGCTGTGAAGCAGTTGAAGTCTTTAACATATCTGTTTCTTCACCCGGAGATAGTCCCAACACTGATGGAATTCATTTACAAAACTCAGTTGATGTCTCTATTCATCATGTGAACTTAAGCTGTGGTAATCATCTCTTCTTAACCTTCCTGAGTATTTTATCAAGGAAAAAAAAAAAAAATCGTTTTCTAAAGCGACAAGTTATATTAATTTCAATAAGGCGATGACTGCATCTCTATCCAAACTGGGAGCTCAAACGTCCATGTACATGATATAACCTGTGGTCCTGGTCATGGAATTGGTATCGGGAGCTTAGGGAAGGACAAAACAAAAGCCTGTGTGTCAAACGTCACTGTCAGTAATGCAATCTTCAGTAACACAATGACCGGAGTCAGAATCAAAACATGGCAGGTATATACTCTATGACTATGTTATCACTTGTGGCAAAACATACAGCTTATGGATTTACCCAAACAATTTATCTACAGGGTGGCTCTGGCTCGGTGCAAAATATAAAGTTTTCCAACATTAAGATGTTGGAGGTGGAGACACCTATTGATATAGATCAGTTCTACTGTGATGGAGGTCGCTGCAAGAATGAATCATCTGCAGTTGCATTGTCTCAAGTTTCATATGAGAAAATCAAAGGCACCTACACTTATCGACCCCTCTATCTTGCATGCAGTGATAAGGTCCCTTGCTTGGATATATCGCTTACTGATATAGAGCTTGAACCAATTCAAGAACATGGGCATGTGAAAGACGTGTTCTGTTGGCAGGCTTATGGTGAGTTACATGCGCCTACTGTTCCTCCTGTTGATTGTTTGAAAGCAGGGAAGAAAATGAGTGGGAGAAGGTTGTATGTTTCGGATGCTTGTTAGAAGAAGGCGAGTGGAAAGATTAATTAGTGGCTTAAACAGGTATTGTAGTGTGTGTACAGAAGTATTAGAAGGTAATCTGTTGTAGGTTTTACACGATTAAACAATTAACCACCAGTTGTACTGTGCATGGAGATTTTAAAGTGTGAAATGTATATGGATTGATGATATATCGTGATTTTTAGTTTTCTTGCAAACACCCCCCTCCCTCCCCCCCCCGGGGGGGGGGGGGGGGCGTCCTTCCTTTTTACTAATTGCTGCATTGTATGCTTGGTTGGGTGCTAATTGTGGAAATGTATCTCGTTCTGAGTTATGCGATATGACAAATGCACATGTGGTGTCTGAGAATGTGCTTGTGCTTATTGATAAAGCCTCCGTGAATAACGATCTCTGCTTCTTTTTTATTTCAATTTATACCTGTATATTTTATGTGTGCATGCACAACTTTTGAGTTACACACGCAAGCAACCTTGAATCCTCTCAATCTTCGCTGAGAATGCCGCTGTTGTAGCCTAGGCTTTTCACGGTGGCATCACATAATCAGAGAGGAGTATAACAAGTTATATTGGAGGGAGGACCTAGAAATTAAAGCAGGGATCCTACTTTTTATTAAAGTCGATTTAGTTCTATGGATATTTGCAACAGCCACTTTTGATCAATGATCAAAACAATTAGGTCAAACCTTTAACTTATATTAGCTGCAAAACTGTTAAGAAGAAAATACAATAGGATAAAACTAAAGCTATCCGAAAAGGCTAACGAGTAAGCAGTAAAAAATGAAGGGTGTCACTTTATATTGAAACACACGAACAGGGAAAAAGTTGCCATTATAGAACAAAGCATCAACATTAGCAGACTAACGCGACTTAGAAAATCAAATAGTCTGTAGCCCGATAAAATAAAATTAATTAGCCTACAAACCTATTTTTAAAAGAAGATGCATACAGTAATGCAAAATGCAACCCAAAATGAGATTTGAGACATGAAAAACAAAAAATTAGGATTTTTTTTCTTTCACAGAATTGATCTCCTATCTATCTATAAAGCAAATGTAAAATCACCTGATCTGATCTACGGTATTGATCAGCTGAAATGAAAAATCACCTACGAATTAGAGTGATTGGCCTTTTCGCATGAACAAATGAGTTTGGCAGGAAATTGACGTGAAGAACAAAGGATGAGGTGGACTTCTGATTTCTTACTTCCATTTTAGGTAGGCCTAGGTAGTATTTTAAGGTTTTTTTTCTAAATTAATTTCCACCTTCGGCTGGAGCCCAATTGAGCCTTAGGCTGGGTCCGCTTTTGAGTATATTAGTGTTAGCACAAAAAATATATTAGGTGTTACTCGTACTTATTAGAGTGAGTATGTAGATTGAATTTGCAATTTGTTTCATATTATCGTAAGATATCTTAAAAGAAGACAAGTATACATATGAGATTGGTGACATGTAGCAACAATAAATTCCTTATGTTACAATTCAATGTTGTCGTAAACATATACGTACTCTAAGGGATGTGGGATATCCAATCGTGACGCTAGCACTAGTTGAGCTTCGTTCAGTGACCCTGCTCCATCCACGTTGAATAAAGAAGCAATAGGATGTCGAAAATTTCAAAATGGTATCGAAGCCAATGGTCCGTGTGGACTAGTATGATGCAGTATTGACCTTATTTATGCTCCAATATGTAGCTTGAGCTTCGAATTCTTATTAAGATGGAGTTATATGTTAGATCGCGGTATGATCCAATTGTAGAAAATATGACATTTTGGAGAAGTAGACTGGCTAAACTGCTGGAGGTATTAACGACCTAATCTAAAACACTGGAGGTATTACGGATCTTACCCAGGTGTTTGAGGACTCTGTATAACTTCAAGTTGAATTGAGAAAATGCTCGGCAAAATGGGGATTTATCAGGTATGACTTGCATTATGTCAGAGTGAATGTGTAGATTGAATTTACAGTTAATCCTACATCGTAGGAACATAAAGAAGAAGAGTATATATGTGAGATTAGTGGTATAAAACAACAACAGATTCATTTTATTACAATTATGTTGTCATAACATTTATGTGCTTTAGGGAATGTAGGGATATCCAATCATGACGCAAGCACTGGACAAGCTTCGTTCATTGGTTCTACTCCATCTACGTTGAATGAAGATGCGAGGGGTGTTAAAAGATTCAACAAAATTGCACCAACACTCCTAATGAAAATTTTGACAAATTCAATTATGAATCCATATAAAGAAATGTGGAAGAAGCAAAAACTATAGAGTTTTTATAGTGCTTCGACAAACTCTGATCTACGCCCACTTGTTGTAATATTCTATTTATACATCTGATTACAATACGGTTGTTTATTTTTATGAAGTTGAGAGAAGAAGATGATCGTTTCTTTTTAGAAATCGGTAGAGCTTCTACATTCAGAGAGAAAAGAAGATCCCTTTTAAGTGTCCAATATCTAATATTTATAGCTGTTGGTGATTTTAGGTAGACTTGAAAATCCATGGGGAAGTCGGGGAAGTCAAGGCGGCCAAGTCCAAGAAGTATGGACTAGATGTCATACAGAAATTGTTTCAGGTTGGTACCGATCTAGGACAATCTGAATCGGTACCGATCTGGTTCGGTTTGACTATAGTCGAGCTAATCCAACTCACACTATTCTCCATCTTTTTTCTTGTTTCGCCAATGTCGACCCGAGTCCATCCATTTAAGCTCATCCGAATCATTAAAGTGATGATTCAATGGTATACTAACCCAGATTTCTTCCTTGTGCATTTTCACACTTAACCAAATGCTTGAGTTGTTCTAGTCATCTGTAATTTCAAAACTTTGGCCGTGCTCGAGTCTAATCCATCTAATCATCTCTCCGGATAATCCGCTACGATGATCAAACAATATAAGCATCTAAATTCAAAGTGCAATGTTCTTGTAGAAAGGTTGGTTAACATTTGCCTTCTAGAATATATATTCTTATAGAAGATGTATTTTGTATTGCCATGATTCCAAAGTCCATAATTTGTAAGTATCCGAGTTAGGCACTCCAAATTTTAGTTCAATGCCGAGTCAAATTCACAATATCTCCAAATTGCCCGTAAGTTTCGCTATTATTCCGAGTCGATAACTAAATCCAAAGTCATGTTCTCGATCTCGCTGGGTCGTTTTTATGTTTGACAGCTAGAGTTTAAGCCTAAATCCACGATCATGTCGGATTGTTTGTTAACTTTCAGTGTACGATCTCTCAAGATCATTTGAAAGTTCAATTTTCAATTTCGTAGCTACGCCTAGCTGATATCCAAGTCCATGGCCTCTCCCGGTGAATTCTTAGTTCTTTCGAGCTGATGTCGAGTGTAAGCCATACTCAATGATACTGCAACCTCACCGGACTCTTATCGAATATAAACCATACTCAATGATCTATAGACTTTTGGGTTCATGTCAAGCGTAAACTGTTGAGTATAACAATATGATTTTTGTTTGATGATAACACACACACACATATATATATGTAAATATATATATATATATATATATTATAAATGTGTTTGTAACTACTCCATATTACATCTCACACAAAAATTAAATATATATTGAATAGAATATTATTGCACACAATTTAATATTCAAACAATATTTTTATTCAAGTAAATATTTTATTTCAACATTTGAAATAGTAAAAATTTCTGAATCCACTATTGTACATTTCGCTGTGATATAATACATTAAATTTCATATACACAGTTTCCTCACTACAATGCACTCATTTCCCTCAGTCATACATATACACTTTTTCATATACGTACACTGAATCTTCTCATGCTTCAAGTCCTGTCTAGTCATTTGCATACCTGTCACATAAACACATATAGTAATCTGGAACAAAAATAGATGTAATGGTCCGAAAATTCCTGCCTTTCGAATCGACCGTAATCCACGCAAGTCCGATCCGAACGGCAGAAATCCTCGAGACATTAACTTTGGGCGTACAATAACATCAGACAGAAACAAAAGACTTTTCGTTAACATCATTAAAATGTTACATTAGAGTACAAGAATGTAAGCCCGCATTTTACGTATCGAAAGATCGTAAAATATATATTTTTATTCCCAGAGGGTTGGATCATTCTCATATTTCAATATGTTGCTTATGGGGATGTGAGACACGTCCATAATTTTTACCGATTTTGTTTGTCACCATTTTGCCCCTGTCAGTCTTATAAAGGGCATAACTTTTGACTCAGGTCGAATCAGAGGGTGAGACCTATGCCATTGGAAAGGAATTGATGATTGTCTTTCCTTAGAGTGACTACATTAAAGATTTGGCTCAGCGGTTTGGGAGGAATCACTGTTTTAAGGTTTTATAGTTGGTAGTTCGGGTTTGGAGAGCCACAATGGGCTGATTTGGGAAGGCACATTAGTGGGCTAGTGCAAGGGTATAAATAGGGGGTGGGAGGTATGACGATAGTTTAGTTTCTCTATTCTTTCATTAAATGGCCTATGTTCCTCCTTCCTCTAACACCTTTCCACCATTAAAATCAACCTTTAAAGGAGGAAAATTGAAGATCTACATTATTGGAGGCTAGATCTACATCAATTGTAGGGCGAATTCATCAAATCAAGGAGTTCGGATTCAACTGCTTGCTGTCCGAAATCTTATTGCATTGATTTTTGCTTGTTTGAGAGAATCGGTGAGTGGTTTATATCTCTCACATGGATTCAATGAAGTGTATGAGTGATTGATCATGTTTTCATCCATTTCAAGTATTTTACCATGGATCTATACCATTATAAGTCCATTTTATATGAACCACCCTTTGATCTATTTTAGCAAGTTTAGATTGGTAATTCCTATGCCATTTCATAAGTTTATGCAAGTTAGGTCCGCAATTTAGATCATATGTTCATTTATCATGGTTTTGGAGTAATTTGCATAATTTTAGTGATAATCATCATACTCATGTTTTTAGTGCCTTCATATCATGCTTATGATTATGTCGAATGAATTGGACGAGTATATTTCGTCGATTGTGTCGATTGGAGACGTTTTGGTCGAAATTGGAGTTGCATTGGTGTGGTGCAGGTTCATGGTGGGTCGGTCTGCCGGGATCATGTCTTGGAGAGAAAGTCATGGAGTGGGGAATGGTAAAGTGAAGGTTCGGTCGCTCCTGAATGGCTGGGTCGGTCACGAGATGAAGTTGGGTCGGTCGTGCGAGCTAAGACTCGAGTATGGGGTCGGTCGTACTTGGGTACTAGGTCGGTCGAGCAGGGTACAAACCAAGCAGTTTGGTGTGGTCATGGCTTGGGTCGAGCGCAGATTGGGCCGGTCTGGCATGGTGTGGTCTGGTTGAGCAGTGGATGGGGTCGGCCATGTGTTGAGTACATACTGGGTCGGTCGCTCACAATGGGGTCGAGCATCAATGGGGTTGGGAAAGTTAGGGCCGGTTGAGCACACAATGGGATTGTGTAAGGAGGGTCGGTCGCACAGGGTCATTTTCTGAAAAAATATATTTTCGGGTACGATTCAGATTTAAATAAAAAGGTCTGAAAAAATATACTTTTCGGGGGCAACCCCCCGAGCCCTAGCCGTAGCACAGTGATGTGATTTGGCTAGGTGATGGCGTGACTTCGAAGTGAATTCAAGAAGGAAGGTTCGAAGTGTTGAAATGTGTTCGTTGATCGGTGTAGAACAACGAATGAGGTGACAACTCAAAGGTCATGAGTTGGTGAATTATGATTGCTTGAGCTATAAAAAGCCGTCGAGTTGGATGACTAGGGATGAGAAGACCAAGAGATTATCGTTGTCATAAGTTCTATCAGGCTCAAAGCAGGGGCACGATAGGGGCACCTAAAAGACCAGTTGTAGGTCAAGTACCCTGGGTATCGTTGAAAGGCCAAGTTGTCAAGGTTGGACATGCATACATATCGTTGAAAGGCGTATGGAGTTTATGCTATAACTGGGATTATCATTAGCCCTTGACATATAGCAAGGTTGGCCGTCATATGATTAACGATGGTTTTGAAGCAGGATTGGCGGTGATAGCCAGGGTCTGTCATGGTTGATTAGTTGCCTCGTTTAAACCGTCTCATGTAGATTGTCCAACGTCGAGGGAGATGTTCCTTGAGTGCTTGTCTGATAATTGTTTAGGCCTCTGGGGCTTGTGCTTGAGGGATGTTGAATTTGATTAGGATGGTTTACATGAGATATATATAATCTGGATGTTAGGAGTACTTACCATGATTGAATGGGCGCTATGGTTTCCATGGATGAATGGTTGACTTGTTTATTGTAAAGGCTATCACTGCCCGATGTGGGGAAGATAAGATTGAGTTCTTCTCTGGTGTTGTGGGTAGATTAGTATGTTTATCTATCCATACTCATATACTTAAATGTTGAAGTTTGTTAGCTTTTTTATCGCTCAAGACTGTTGTCTGACTCAAGGTTTTATGTTTCCTCTTATTACCTTGGGTTGTTCATCCGGTTGTGGATGGACAGACTAAGTAGCAGGTGACAGGTGATTAGTGAGGACGATGCTGCTATGCGAAGGCGAGCAGGGGTTTGCGTATTACTTTTACTACTATATAGTATTTCCGTTTCCGCTGTTTGAGTTGCTCTATGAGTGTTGTAGTGAGGCCTTATGTACATACTTGATATTTTCTATGATGTTGGGATAATCTTTCAGGATGTTGTGAAAGTTTGAAAAGTCTGCTATATGATGCTTCATCACTATTACCTATTGTGTATGTTCTATTATATTTTATCCTTGCACTATGAGTTTTACGATAGGTTCCACTTTTGTTTACCTACTCTGACGATCGTCCATAGCTGTATGGCACACCTTTCAGCGCATTATTCCTCTTTTTAAGTGCGGGGGCTATGGGCGGTCGCTGCATTTGGTATCAGAGCTTTGGTTAACGATTTTAGCCAAAGTTCTAAGATGTAATCACGTATGAGAGACGTACTTGTAGATTTCAGTTCGATGCTTACTATGTATATTAGCATATATAGTAGTAACGGTTGTTTTCCTTTAGCAGTTTTTCTTGGAAGTGGCTAATTATTCTAAATTGCAGATTTAGAATGAGTAGCGACCATCAAGACACGCTGCTAGTGGAGCTAATACTGGAGGGGGAAATGGTGGCGAACCAGACTACCCAGCCATGTTCGAGGCCGTGGCGGCAGCGATCATGAATAGGGTTTCCGCTCCAGCGACGGCTATAGTTGATGTTGGAGTTTCAGTGCCTAGAGCTGTAGAATTTGCAAAGCTATGCAAATAATTTTCTTCATAGGGAGTGTTAACGACATTTTTCGTCAACACCCGGATTACAGTATGTAATGTATGCGTCCATGAGGTTTGTCGTCATCATGACTCAGAGTCTCCAGGATTAATCCTAGGCCTGTGACTTTAAGATGAATCACCTTCCTCGGGGAATCAGAATTTTTAAACCTAACGGCCATTAACCTTGCCCCATGAGGGTGAATACCACATGTGTTGCACGATGGTATTTCAACTTGAACCTGGGAAAGTTATTTACCTTGATGTCATTAGGCTTCATGGAATCGATGAGCTTCTAAGCCATGATGACGACATTACGTATTCCAATAAGAAGAAAACAGGCTAACGTTTCCCTTGAGTTCAAGGATGAAGGCATCACAATATTCGTTAACTCCGATGATTCCTCCGTGTCAGATTTTCCCAAGAGAGGACCTTGAATCACGACAGGGATCTCGTTAGGAATTCGTTGACGATCTCCTTACATCAATGTATGGTAAACATTAGGCTCAGTATGAGAATATGGATCAATCATGGCAGACCCTTAGGGCGAGGAGAAGGGAACTTCGTGTTTCCACAAAGCCCTCTTCCTCCGCCGTTGGGACGCCTTGGTTGATCTCCTCATCAGAAAGATTAGTGTTAACTCCCTATTTCATCATTATGACACAACAAGATTATCAAATCGTAAGATGTTTGAGACTCGGAATTCTCCATTCATAGTTTGTAGATATATTACAAGAATTGATGATTTGCTCCTCTTGAGAAGAAAGGAAATAAATTGAGAAACAAAAAGTACGTCCCTCTTTATGGAGTTCCTAGAGTCCCATTTATAGAGAGTCCAGGGTCCTTCTATCAGTAGGGTGTTGGGCCTGAATGACTCCCGTCGGCCGCTATTTTCCTTGGTTTCAGGCATCTGGCTGTCGGTCATCCTCGTGGTGCCGGTTACGGTCTTCGAAGCGAGGGTCCTAGGTGAATTGGGGCCTCCTCAAGGTGGAAAGGAGTTTGTTGCCGAGACGGATTGCGGAGGCGTTTCGAATTTGTCGATGAATGCCTGCAAGTTTCCGTCCTTTAGCGTAAGTTTTCGGATGTAGGCCAGCTTTCGGCTTTATCGTGGGTACTTAGAGGGGCCCGCCCTCATGATGTACGTGTACATCGGCCGATTTAGAACCGTTGATTGTTCAGGTACTGGGTGGATTAGTATGAGTAGCATGTATCCTTGCTTGAGTCTTGGTTTAGCCTTCCGGTTTGACTCCTTGTAAGGTAGCTTCCGGTGATACCATGTTACTTACGAAGGTATCCCCTTTGTCATCTATGGAGTTTTTTTTCAGGAGTTGGTTACGGACCATCTTTATGCTTTGACCCGATACTCTTCATCTTCTGATGTGTTGGCATTACATCGGTTAATTCCTGACGGGTAGACCATGTCATATGAACCTTTGCTGACGCTCCGTAGGTTTCAGGTTCCTTCTTTTCAGAGGGGGTATCGTCCTGAGTTTCTCTCGAAGTCTTCATCCCTTCCTTATATTCATTCGACATCCCTTCACTGTCAACCTGTGCTAAGATCATTTTGGTAGTAACATTTGCCCCTCTCCCCTAGTGAAGGGGTGTCTTCGACTTTCCAATTCAAGCTTCTTTTTTTGGGCTTTCTCCTATTTTGTTTGCCGTTATTTTTCAATGCTAGCTTACGCCATAGGTCCTGCCGAAGAGATTCGCTTTCGGCGCCTCATGGAGGAATAAGTTGACCTAGATTCAGGCCTTGATGGAAGATTGAAAATTCTTTCCAATAATGATGTTGAGTCGAATACTACCCAGACTCGGACGTGTTAAGATTAAGGAGCCGAATTCACCCAAATTCGGGTACGTAAAGATTTGAGACCTGGAACCCTTCCAGTATTAATGAAGAGCCGAATCCATCCATATTCAGGTATTTTGGGATTAAGGACTGAGAACCCTTCCGGCACTAATGAAGAGCCGAATCTACCCATATTCAGGTATGGGATTAAGGACCGGGAACCCTTCCAGCATTAATGAAGAGCCGAATCTACCCAGATTCAAGTATTTTAGGATTAAGGACCGGGAACCCTTCCAGCATTAATGAAGAGCCGAATCTACCCAGATTCGGGTATCTTAAAGATTGAAGACCGGAACCCTTTCGACATTAATGAAGAGCCGAATCCACCCAGATTCAGGTATTTTAAGATTAAGGACCGAGAACCCTTCCAGCATTAATGAAGAGCCGAATCCACCCAGATTTGGGTATTTTGGGATTAAGGACCGGGAACCCTTCCGGCATTAATGAAGAGCCGAATCCACCCAGATTCGGGTATTTTAAGATTAAGGACCGGGAACCCTTACGACACTAATGAAGAGTCGAATCCACCCAGATTCAGGTATTTTAAGATTAAGGACCAGGAATCCTTCCGACATTAATGAAGAGCCGAATCCACCTAGATTCGGGTATTTTAAGATTAAGGACCAGGAACCCTTCCAGCATTAATGAAGAGACAAATCCACCCAGATTCAGTTATTTTAAGATTAAGGACCGGGAACCCTACCGGCATTAATGAAGAGCCGAATCCACCCAGACTCGAGTATTTTAAAGATTGGAGACTGGGAACCCTTTCGGTATTAATGAAGAGCCGAATCCACCTAGATTCGAGTATTTTAAAGATTGAAGACCGGTAACCCTTCCGGCATTAACGATGTATCCCCTTCGGATTTGGTTTGGGAAGCAGAGCTTGTACGTGCTTCTTGAGCCTCCCATTGGGCTTTTGATGTCAAAGCAGAGGATGTACGTGCTTTGTTGGCCACTTACTGGGCCTGTGCGTTCGGAGCGCTTGGATAGCTTATCCACAAGTAGGGCCCAAGGACTTACCCGATCTCCCTCCAGGAGGCGCCTTATCCTGACTATCATAGGCGATGATAAGGTCTTAAAAACTTAGACGGGGTCATCGTAGACGCAGAACTAAGGTTTACTCTTTTGATGCTCTATACGGACCATCGTAGGCTCTAATAGAGGCTTGTACGCTACCCCCTCCGAGGGGTGCCCTATCTTGACCATCGTAGGCGATTATAGGGGTTTGTGTTCCCTTCTACGGGTAACACGGAGCATAAGAAGAGGTAGGACATGCTCTTTTGAGAGAAGAGGTAGGACATGCTTAGTTCTAGCAGAGGCAGGGCGTGCTCTTCTGCGAGCAGAGGCAGGGCATGCTAATTTTTAGATGCACCGCCACGACCATCTCTGGTGTGAAACGGTGGCTTACGCTTTTGATGCTTTAACCCTGCCCCCTCTGGTTTGGGCATGGAGAAAGACTAACACAATCATCCCCCTCCAGGGGATGCCTTTCCCCGGCCAATTTTTCGATAACGAGGGATTCAACCCTTTTCTCAGCTCGACCCCATTTGGGTTTCTCTCAAGCTACTGGGAGGGTTTTCATGCCATTGGTTGTATGATGATTTCTTAGGAGGAAAATCTTGTCCTTTATTCTTTTATGGTTGGGAAGTATGGCCTCAAATGTTCTGAGTTCATGCTCTTAGAACAAGATCACCATTGGGCCTGCATAGCCGATATGTACCAGGTATGACTTCTTGATGGACAATTGGGGTTCCTTCCCAATTTGGACTGAGAGGACCATCTGCTGGGTTCTTGGTGTTAGCCATTACTCTTCGCAGTAATAATTCAACTTTAGTGAAGGTTCTAACTTTGACCTTTGAATTGTAATATTTTGTGATCCTTCTTTGGTATTCAGTGGTTCTAATTGCAGCCTCATCCTTTAGTCCCTGTATCAAGTCTAGTGATTCCTTCCTTTACTCCCGGTTAGGGTCAAATGTGTATGCTACCCTTCTATGTGATGGAATTTTGACCTCAACCGGAAGCATAGCTTCACATCCATATGTCAGGGAAAAGGGGGTGTGTCCCGTAGCTGTTTTGGTAGAAGTTATATATGCACATAGTACTAGAGGCAACTCCTCTGCCCAATTTCCTTTAGCCTGATTTAGGCGTTTCTTAAGGATTCTCTTAATGGTCTTATTTGCGGCTTCCACGGCTCCGTTAGCTTTCAGATGGGCTACTGAGGAGAAACTTTTGATGATTCCATTTTTCTCCTAGAATCAGGTGAACTCTTTGCTCTCGAATTGTGTTCCATTATCCGATATGATCTTATGAGGGATTCCGAAGTGGGTAACAGTATTTTTTATTACGAATCTTAATACCTTTTTGGATGTGATAGTCGGAAGGAGTTCCGCCTCCACCCACTTGGTGAAGTAGTCGATAGCTACTACGGCATATTTAGCTCCGCCCTTGGCGATTGGTAAGGGCCCAATCAAATCTATCCCCCATATATCGAAAGGCCAGGGGCTCGATATAGTGGTTACGTCGCTGGGAGGAAGTCGTGGCACCTTAGAGTACCTCTGACATTTATCGCATATCTTAATGTACTCAACCGCTTGACTAGCCATCCACGGCCAATAATAACCTTTTCGCATGACCCTTTTGGCCAACTTAACCCCACTGGAATGGTCCCCGCACCATCCTTCATGAGCTTTTTTTAATAGGCTAAGTCCATCTTCGAAACTTACACACCTTAAATAAGGAAGTGAATGTCCCTTTTTATAGAGTACGCCGTCTATGGTCACGAATGTGGGAGCTTGGTGTTTTATCTTTCTTGCGTCTTGCTTACTAAGGTGTTACGTCCCTCTCAGAAGGTAGTCCACTATGAGAGTCATCCACATAGTTTCTTGTTGATGGCGTGTTTCCGTTATGGGGGATTCACTCTTGGAGTTTCCTTCTTGGTCTTCTCCGTCTCCCCTTCTTAAGGCTTGGGATCTGGTCAAAACTAATAACTCTTTTCCCATTTCCGATTCTTCCTTTTCGATGCTGGGCATTTCCTGATATCCCACCGGCACTATTCGGGTTTCGAGGGCTTCTCGAAAGCTAGCTAATTTGGCTAGCGAATCCGCCTGGGTATTCTCCCCGCGGGGTATTTGATGAACTGAGAAGTCCTCAAATAAGGAAAGCATCTTTAATACCGTCTTCATGTATAGGATGAGCCGCTTGTCCTTGGTTTGATATGTCTGTTTTATTTGGTTTACCAATAATTGCGGATCGCTGAAGATTTCTATCCTCAGTATTTTCAATTGTAGTGTCAAATTCAAACTAGCTATCATGGATTCGTACTCAGCCACATTGTTGGTTGACGAGAACCCTAATTTCATGGCATAGTGCAAGCGGTGTCCGTCAGGGGTGATTATAACGTAACCTGCCCCTGCTCCCTGCTCGATGGAAGCTCTATTTACAAAGAGCTTCCATTTGGTCTTTAAGTCATTTTCTTTAATCGATTATTCTGAAATGAAGTTCATGCACTCGTTCACGAAATCTGCGAGAGCTTTCCCTTTGATTGCTGCCCGAGGGTGGAACTTAATTTCGTATTGGCTAAGCTCAATACCCCATTTAATTAGCCTCCCAGAGGTTTTGGGTTTGTTGAACACTTGTTTGAGCGGGAAGTTAGTTAAAACTTCAATAGGGTGAGCCTGGAAATAACCTCTGAGCTTTCACGCAGTAAGGATTAAGCAATACGCTAGTTTCTCTATGACAGGGTATCGGGTTTCCGCGTCCTTTAGCCTTCAGCTAACATAATAGATAGGATGTTGAGTCCCATTATTCTCTCTCACCAGGACTGAGCTTACTGCATGCTCGGAGACAGCCATGTATATGTATAGTTTTCCCCCTTCTCGGGACTGGACAAAACCAGAGGCGTTCCCATATAAACTTTCAATTCCTGGAATGCCTTCCTACACTCTTTGATCCATTCAAAAAAATTCTTTTTTCTTTATGACATCGAAGAAATGAACACATTTATCAGTGGCTTTAGAAATGAACCCGCTGAGTGTCACTACCTTCCCGTTTAGGCTCATGACTTCCTTACTGGTTTTAGGTTCCTCCATGTCCTCAATGGCTTGTATTTGGTCGGGGCTAGCTTCAATTCCTTGCTCGCTTACCACATAACCCAAAAACTTCCCCGATTGAACTTCAAAGGAACACTTTTGAGGGTTTAGCTTAACTTCTCAAGACACCAAACATTTCTTCTAGATCCTTTATATGATCCTCTGTTTTGATGGATTTCACTAGCATTTCATCCACATAGACTTTCATACTGCGCCCTATATGCTCTTGGAACCCTGTTTACCAGCCTTTGGTATGTCAACCCTGCATTTCCTTAAACCAAAGGGTTATAACAAAATATTCCCCAGTCGGTGATAAAGCTTGTATGTTCCTCGTCAGGTTTGTGCATCAGGATTCTGTTGTACCATGAATAAGCGTCCATAAGAGATAGTATCTTGTGTCCACTCGTGGAATCAACCAACTGATCGATCCGCGAGAGAGGGTAACAATGTTTCCGAAAAGCTTTGTTTAAATCCATGTAATCAACACACGTCCTCCACTTCCCATTGGACTTCTTCACTAGCACGGGATTAGCTAATCATTTCGGGTAAAAGACCTCTCGGATAAACCCGTTAGTTTCCAACCTTTTGACTTCCTCCTTCAAAGCCTCTATCCAGTCTCTACTACATTGTCTCTTCTTTTGTCGAACCAGGGTTATCGAAGGGTTAATGTTTAAGGTGTGGCTCATAATTGAAGGGTCGATACCAACCACGTCTGAATGGGTCTAGGCAAAAACATCTTTGCTAAGCTATAGGAAACGGATTAAGTCGCTTTAGGGAGGTTCCATTAGCCTTTTTCCTATGTTAATGACCTTCGATTTATCTTTCGAATCAACATTTACTTCTTTTATTGGTTTTATCCTTTCGATGTCTCCTCTAGAGTCCAAATCTGTGATGATTTCTCCTTCTTCAGTTGAGTTTACCTCATCGGACCTTTTCCTCTTCCTTTTCAAAGAAGCTTACCTACCATTAGTGCGTTTGTCAGTCTTATTTATTTTTATCTTAGCTTCGAATGAGGGACATAAGAATCCCTTATCTGAAGGCAAAAAAACAGTAGAAAAATCAAAATATGAAGAATACTCCCTTTTGTATTTTTCAACCGTCGCGAAGTACAACTCGCGGGAGCTAAACTGTTCTCCCCTAATGGTACCCCATTCTTGTTTGGTCAGAAATTTTAACATGAGATATTTGGAAGAAACGAAGGCATCCATTTCCTCTAAATCTGGTCATCCGAAGAAGGCGTTGTAATAGGACGGATGATCAATCACGACGAAGAGAGTTTCGAAAGTCCTGTGAAGAGGGGACAACCCAACTTGAACCAGAAGGTTGATTTGACCCACTGGAGTTGAGCCCTTGTCGTTGAATCCGAAAATTGGTTCGTTGTTAGGCTCTAGTTTCTTTTTGGAAATTCCCATCCGATCAAATGCATGCTTAAGGATGACATTGACAGTGCTTCCGGTATCCACCAACATTTTAGAAACGATCGAAAGCCATATCTGCGCCGTTATCATAAGGGGGTCATTATGTGGGTGACGAACCGCTTTCTTCATTCTTCCAGAGTGACCACAAGGTCATGCATTTTGAGGGCATAACACGCGCTCTTCAATGATGGTTTTTCATGGATGGAGAAGATTCCCTCCAAGGCTTCCTTCATGTAATAGTTTCTAGTTCGAACAGCTTCCAATAGGATGTGGCCCCCATGGATCACATTGATTCGGTTTACGGGAGGCCCCAAATCCAGGTTGTTCTACCCTGTAGTGACTCCCATCGTGTTTACCAAGATCTTCTGCTGTCCTCCTACATGTTGAGCTAGTACTGTTTTATTTGAAATAAATTCCTTCAGGTGTCCCTCTCGGATTAGTTTCTGGATATTCCCGTCCAATACCTTGCACTCATCTGTTTTCTGCCCGTTGGTTTTATGGAACTCGCAGTATTTACCACCGACATGAGGTTCCATCAATTTTTGTCTTTGAACGAGACAGGGAAGTTATTGACCCTTTCTTTTGCAATAGCATACATATACGAGATGGGCTTATTCAAGGCAATCGAGTTGGTGTTAGAGTCTTACCACCTCGACCTCTTCTGATTCCCTTCCAGGAGCTTTCATCCAAAGTTCAGCCTTCCTCCTTCCCCTCGAGGCCCGAACTTCCTCTTCGTGAAGTACAGTTCATCCATGTGGATATACTTGTCAGCTTAGAAAAAGAAATCTTGCAAGTATTTGTAGTCGTGGATATATAACTCCTTACAGAAGGGGGTGTTCTCAATCAAACCTGAGTGTACAGCGATCAGCTTGTCACGATCATTCATATCCTTGGCCTTTAAGACTTCGATGTTGAACCTTTTCGGATTGTCCCCTAGAGACACCCCCTTTGCCTCTGTTTGATGTTGGCGATAACTATATAGTCTACGGTTGGATCTTTGCACATGCAGAAATGTGCAGAGAATTCGTAAGAGAATTGTTTCCACGAGTAAATGGTGTTTTCCCTATACTGGCGATACCACTTCGCCGCTGCCCCTTGGAAGGTCACCGGGAAGAGGCGGCACCTGACGGCTCCAGAAGCGTTGTAGAGATCCATCTGGCTGTCAAAAGTCATCAGATAATCGTCAGGGTCGGTCGTTCCCAGATATTTTATGGTAGGAGCTTTGACTCTTGACGATATTATGGTGTTCATAATCTCATCGATTAACGGTGCTACTCTTTTGTTGTCATTAACTTTGTCATCCTGGGTTCTCTTCCCCTTGCTTCCCAGCAAGTCCTTGACGGTCTTCTTATTGACTTATCTGATATAAGCTTCCGTGTTGTCATAGTTTTCTCTTTTGGGATCATAGCCTTTGGAGGTGGAGCTCCCAGACTGTTCCTGCTCGCACTGATTCCCTTGATGATCTACTCCCGTCAGGTGAGTCTTCTTTTTCTTGGAAGAAGTTGCCTTAGGCTTCCCTTTTGCTTCGGACTATTGAATGGGAGCCTTACTTTTTGGAGATTCGTTCGTCTCTCTCTGACTAGATCTAGTGAGCCTTGAGGACTTTTGTGTTTGGACTGCATTGACTTGAGCTTGCATTTCTTGAAGTTGCTTTCCAAGACCGATATTCTTGCGACATTATCTTCCATGGCGTTTGAGTCTGGTGGTTGTTGTGGATTAGGCGCGGCTTCTTTCTTGTTATTATTTGGGTTAAGTGTTGGGCCCTCATTTCCTTCAAGGGTGGCGTTGGGATCCAGCTCTTTGTTTCGTTTCTCCAATCTCTTCGATTTCATTGTTTCCTACCATGGAAAAATAATTCACCCTATTAATTTAAACAAATTAATCATAAAGGCAGAGGTTCGATCCCTCCTTCTAGCACCAAAATGTTAACGACATTTTTCATCAACACCCGGATTACAGTATGTAATGTAAGCGTCCAATAGATTTGTCGTCGTCATGACTCAGAGTCTCCAGGGTATAATCCTAGGCCTGTGGATTTAAGCTGAATCACCTTCCTCGAGCATCAGAATTTTTAAACCTAACGACCATTAACCTTGCCCCCGAAGGGTGAATACCACAAGTATTGCACGATGGTATTTCGACTTGACCCTAGGAAAGTTATTTATCTTGATGTCGTTAGGCTTCATGGAATTGATGAGCTTCTAAGCCATGACGATGACATTATGTATTCCAATAAGAAGAAAACAGGATAACGTTTCCATTGATTTCAAGGATGAAGGCATCACAATATTCGTTAACTCGATGATTCCTCTGTGTCAGATCTGCCCAAGAGAGGAGCTTGAATCACGATAGGGAACGGGTTAGGAATTTATGGACGATCTCCTTACATCAATGTACGGGAAGCGTTAGGCTCAGCATGAGAATATGGATCAATCATGGCAGACCCTTAAGGCGATAAGAAGGGGACTTCGTGTTTCCACAAGCACTCTTCCTCCGCGCCGGGAAGCCTTAGTTGATCTCCTCATCAGAAAGGTTAGTGTTAACTCCCTGTTTCATCATTATGACACAACAAGATTATCAAATCGTAAGATGTGTGAGACTCGGAGTTCTCCATTCATAGTTTACAGATATATTACAAGAATTGATGATTTGCTCCTCTTAAGAAGAAAGGAACTAAATTGAGAAATAAAAAGTATGTCCCCTTTTATGGAGTTCCTGAGGTCCTATTTATAGAGAATCCGGGTTCCTTTTATAAGTAGGGTGTTGGACCTGAATGATTCCCGTCGACCGCTATTTTCCTTGGTCTCGGGGATTTGGATGTCGGTCATCCTCGCGGTGCCGGTTACGGTCTTCGAAGCGAGGGTCCTGGGTGAATTGGGTCCTCCCCAAGGTGGAAAGGAGTTTGTTGCCGAGACGGATTGCGGAGGTGTTTCGAATTTCTCGGTGGATGCCTCCAAGTGTCGGTCCTTTGGAGTAAGTTTTTGGATGTAGGCTTTTGGCTTCATCGTGGGTACTTAGTTTTTGGATGTAGGCTTTTGGCTTCATCGTGCGTACTTAGAGGGTCCCGTCCTCATGATGTACGTGTACATCCACCGATTTAGAACCGTTGATGGTTCAGGTACTAGGTGGATTAGTACAAGTAGCATGTACCCTTGCTTGAGTCTTGGTTTAGCCTTTTGGTTTGACTCCCTAGAAGGTAGTTTCCAGTGATACCCATGTTACTTATGAAGGTAACACTTTCATCATCTATGGAGCCATTTTTCAAGAGTCGGTTATGGACCATCTTTATGCTCTGACCAGATACTCTTCCTCTTCTGATGTGTTGGCGTTATATCGGTTAATTCCTGGCGGGTGGACCATGTCGGATGATCCTATGCTGACGCTCTATCGGTTTCGGGCCCCTTCTTTTCAGAGGGGGTATCGGCCTGAGTTTCTCTCGAACTCGTCATCCCTTCCTTATATTCATTCGAATCCCTTCACTGTCAACCTGTGCTAAGATCATTTTGGTAGTAATAGGGAGGAAAGCAATTCAAGGGCACTGAACCAGTTAAAGAAGTCCAGAGGTGGATGGATACTTGTGTTCGAATTTTTTAGGACTTGGGCATTGATTATGCAACCAAAAGGAAGCTTGCATCAAGGCAGTTAGAGAGCACATCAATGGACTAGTGGAACTCTGTTATACTTGAGACTCTGGAGGAAGAGAAATCATGGGAACAATTTCAAGCCAAGTTTGAAGCAAAGTTTATCTCCACCGTGCAAAAGTCAATTCTGTTTAAGAGATTCGTGGAGCTTAAGCATAATGGTCGCCCTGTTCTTGACTATATTTCTGATTGCGAGGCTTTGTCGAAGCATGCTCGTTCATATGTGGATACTCCTTATCAAAAGAATTAGAAGTTTGTCTTGGGACTGGATGAATATCTTGAGAAACATCCTGTCGATCATCTCGATGATAACTTTTAGAATATTGTCGAGAAGGCTTTGAGGCATGAAAGTCTATTTCCTAAGAAGATGTCTGTTGTCGCATCTAAGGAAGAACAGAGGCCAAAGCAGGGTGGTAATAATAAGAAGAGGAAGCAGCAACAACAGAATGGGAAGAATGGCCAAAAGAAGCCTAAAAGTGAGGTGGTTTGCTTTAACTGCCAACAGAAAGGCCATTTTGCTAATGAGTGCAAGAATCCCAAAGCTGAGTAGAAGTGCTTTAAGTGTGGGAAGCCTGGGCATGAGAAGAAAGACTGTCCAGAATCAACTAAGGGCAGGAAGGTTGTGAATGCATATGCTTTGGAAGCCGTGCCAACTTCCTTAAGAGCTCTTACTGCAGAGGAGAAGGGAAAGGGTGTCGTGGTGTAAGGTACTCTTTCTGTTAATGGTGTTTCAGTTCATGTGCTTTTTGATACTGGAGCATCGCATTCATTCATTTGCAATGAGCTTGTGTACCGCTTGGGTTTGGAACCCGAGATTTGTGATAGACCATTGATCGTGACTAATCCAGTTGGGGGTTCGTCCAATCTTTGCATTATTTACCATGGTCTAGTGTTGTCAGTCATGGTTGCTCTTTTGTGTGTGATTGTTTTGTTCTTAACTTCGCTGGGTTTGGGATCATCTTGGGCATGGATTGGCTCAAGTGGTATGCGGCAAGGGTGAATTGCAAGAAGCTAGAGGTGAGGGTCGGGGATATGGAAGGGAGAAAGGTGTTGATTAGATGTAAGCGTGAAGACGGGGTCTTTGTGAGTTATCTATATTCGCTTGGGATTCCACAAGAAGACCTTTCATCAGTGCTGATCTCTAATGAGTATGTACATGTCTTTGACAAGGTCAAAGGGTTGCATCCGCATCATGAGATCGAGTTTAGGATCGATATGGTCGAGGGTGCTAGACCAATCATTATGCCTCTTAGGCGAATGGCGCCTAAGGAACATCGAGAGTTGGAGGTGCAAGTTCGAGATCTTTTGGGAAAAGGATTCATTCAGAGGAGTGTATCCAAATGGGGTGCACTGGTCGAATTTGCAACCAAGGCGAATGACTTGTTAAAATCATGTGTTGACTATCGTGAGATGAACAAGGTGACTAAGAAGAACAAGTATCTGTTGCTAAGGATTGATGACTTGTTCGGTCAGCTTCACGAAGCTAAAGTGTTCTCTCAAATGGATTTGGTAACTGAATTTCACCAATTGAGGGTGGCTAAGGATAGTGTTTCAAAAAATGCTTTTAGGACACCATCCAAGTTTTACGAATAGTTGGTGATGCCATTCGGGTTGACTAACGCGCCAGCGTATTTTGTGGATCTTATGAATAGGATGTTCAGAGACCAGTTAAATAAATTCGTGTTTGTGTTTGTGGATGATATTATAGTTTATTCTCGGAACGAGGAAGAACATAAGATGCACTTGAGAGTTGTGTTAGAGATCTTGCGAAAGCATCGGCTGAGAGCAAAGTTTTCCAAGTGTCACTTCTGGAAGAATGAAATGAGGTTCTTAGGTCATGTTGTTTTTGGAAATGGGATAACAGTTGACCCCGCTAAAGTAGCAGTAATCCAGGACTGGGATAGACCTAAGAATGCAATAGATGTGAGAAGTTTCCTTGGGTTGGCTAGTTATTATCGATGGTTTATCAAGGACTTCTCCAAGGTAGCTGTACCGTTGACAGGATTGATGAAAAAGAACCAAGTGTTCACATGGGATGTAAAGTGTGAAGAAGCGTTCGGGGTCCTGAAAGAGAGAATGACGAGTGCTCCTGTGTTGACCATTCCAAGTGGGAATGAAGAGATGGTTGTGTACACCGATGCATGTGGTACTGGATTTGGAGCGATACTAATGCAAAAGGATAAGGTTGTGGCCTATGCGAGTCGACAGCTAAAGCCGCATGAGAAGAATTATCCAACTCATGATTTGGAGTTGGCGACGATTGTGTTTGCTCTGAAGATGTGGAGACATTACCTATTGGGAGTACGATTCGAGTTATTTACGGATCACAAGTCGTTGAAGTATCTTTTCTCCCAAAATGATTTGAATCTTCAGCAGCAATGATGGTTAGAGTTTCTAGCATCATATGATTTTGGTATAGCCTATACTCCTGGTAATGGTAACACGGTTGCAGACGCGTTAAGTCGAAGATACGCAAGTTTGGGAGCGATGTTTTCAGAATGGAAGAGCCTCGAGTATTTGGCAAGGTTTGATTTCATGCCAAGGTGTGAATTGGAACCTGAAATGTTGGCAAGCTTATCGATAAGACCTACTCTTATCGAAAGGATTGGAAAAAGTCAAAAGAGAGATGTGAAGCTTGTCGAGCTTGTCCAGAAGCTGGAACCAGAAGATAAAGAGTTCGAAGTCGATCGAGAAGGTTGGCTTTGAAAGCAAGGGCGACTGGTTATTCCTGATATTGATGGATTGAGAGTTGAGGTTCTAAAGGAATGTCATCACTAGAAGTTGACGATTCATCCTGGTGGTAATAAGACGTATCAGGACATGAAGCGAATCTACTACTGGGAGGGGATGAAGCGAGATATTGGATAATTCATTTCCAAGTGCATGAACTGTCAGCTGGTGAAAGCTGAACATAAGAAGCCGAGTTGTTTGCTTCAGCTATTGGAAGTTCCTACATGGAAGTGGGAGCAAGTATCGATAGATTATCGATGGACTACCTAGAACCAGGGCAAGGAACGAAGGAATTTGGGTCATTGTGGATCGCTTGACCAAAAGTGCAAGGTTCATTCCTGTCAAGTCGACTAGGACGGCATTGAAAATGGCTGAACTTTATGTGAAATGGATAGTTTGATTCCATGGTATCCCAAAGAGCATAGTGAGTGACCGAGATCCATTATTTGCAAGAGGATTTTGGAAGAGTTTGCAAGAAGCTTTGGAAACCGAGTTGTGTTTAAGTACGACTTACCATCCCCAAACTGATGGTCAAACTGAGAGGGTCAACCGAGTTTTGGAAGATCTCTTAAGAGCTTGTGTGTTGGATTTTGGGGGATCATGGGAAGACCATCTGCATCTAGTTGAGTTTGCATATAACAATAGCTACCAGTTGAGCATTGGATGGCACCATACGAGGAGTTGTATGATAGACTGTGTAATTCTCCATGTTAGTTAGAGACTGGAGATAAGTTGATACTTGGGTCAGAGATGATTAGAGAAACCTCAAATTGTATTGAGATTGTTCGACAACGAATGAGGGCAGCCCAAGATCCTCAAAAGATCTACGTTGATAAGCGTCGAAAGGATTTGGAACTCGATGTGGGTGACATGGTTTTCTTAAAGATTTCACCGTTGAAGCATGTGGTTCGATTCGGAAATAAGGGAAAGTTAGCTCCTAGGTTCATTGGACCGTTTCCGATAGTCGAGCGAATTGGAAAGCTCGCATATCGATTGGAGTTACCCGAGAAGATGTTGAGTGTGCATAATGTGTTCCATGTGTCATTTCTGTGAAAGTTCGTGCATGATTCGAATGTAGTGGTATCTCCAGAGCAGTATGAAGACCTAGAAGTAGAAACCGCAGTTGCAAAACCTCGTAAGTTATTTTGTGTTGTGGGGAGTGACACGAAACAGCTTAGGAGGAAGACGGTTAAGCTAGTCAAGGTACAATGGAGTGAAGATGGCGTTGATTGTACACGGGAGACGGAAGAGAGCATGAGGGCAACTCATCCAGAACTTTTTGTCGGTAGGAACATGTGATATCGCATCATCGTTGTATCTTGTTGTTGTTTGATAGAATTCCACGTGCTAGGATAAGGTTATGCATGCATGGCTTGATGGTTGCTAGTTTGGGAGATATAATTGGCTTCTCATGGATAATAGGCATGCAGAATTATTGTGGTTGCTTGGAATTTCGAGGACGAAATTCTTGGGGGGGGGGGGGGGGGGAGAACGTAACAACTTGCATTTTACGTATCAGAAGATCGTAAAATATTTATCTTTTATTCTCGGAGGGTTGAATCATTCTCATATTTTAATATGTTGCTTATGGGGATGTGAGACATGTCCATAATTTTTAGCGATTTTGTTTATGACCATTTTGCCTCTGTCAGTCTTGTATAAGGCATAACTTTGACTCAGGTTGAATCAGTGGGTAAGACCTGTGCCATTGGAAAGGAATTGATGATTGCCTTTCCTTAGATTGGCTACATTAAAGATTTGTCTCAGCGTTTTGGGAGGAATCGTCGTTTTAAGGTTTTACAGTTGGTTGTTCAGGTTTAAGAGCCACACTGGGCTGATTTAGGAAGGCCCATTAGTGGGCTAGTGGAAGGGTATAAATAGGGGGTGGGATGTATGAGAAATGGTTTAGTTTCTTTATTCTCTCATTAGGTGGCCTATGTTCCTCCTTCCTCTAACACCTTTCCACCATTAAAATCAACCTTTAAAGGAGGGAAATTGGAGATCTATACTATTGGAGGCTAGATCTACATCAATTAAAGGTCAAATTCATCAAATCAAGGAGTTAGGATTCAATTGCTTGCTGTCCGGAATCTTATTGCATTGATATTTGCTTATTTGGGAGAATCAATGAGTGGTTTACATCTCTCACATGGATTCAATGAAGTATATGAGTGATTGATCATGTTTTCATCCATTTTAAGTGTTTTACCACGGATCTATACCATTATAAGTCCATTTTCATATGAATCACCCTATGATCTATTTTAGCAAGTTACATTCGTAATTCCTATGCCATTTCATATGTTTATGCAAGTTAGATCCGCAATTTGGATCATATGCTCATTTATCATGGTTTTGTAGTAATTTGCATAATTTTAGTGATAATCGTCATATTTATGTTTTTAGTGACTTCATAACATGCTTATGATTGCGTTGAATGAATTGGACGAGTATATTTCATCAGTTGTGTTGATTAGAGACATTTTGGTTGAAATTGGAGTTGCATTGGGGTGGTGCAGGTTTTGGGTCATTCATGGTGGGTCAGTCGGAATCATGTCTTAGAGAGCAAGTCATTGAGGGGGGAATGGTAAAGTGAAGGGTCGGTCGCTCCTGAATGGCTGGGTCGGTCACGAGATGAAGTTGGCTCGGTCGAGCAAGCCGAGACTCGAGTACGGGGACGGTCGTACTTGGGTACTGTGTCGGTTGAGCAAGGTACAGACCGAGCATTTTGGTGTGGTCATGGCTTCGGCCGAGCACCCTTTGGGTCGAGCACAGATTGGGTCGGTCTGGCATGGTCTGGTCTGGTCGAGCAGTGGATGGGGTCGGCTATGTGTTGAGTACATACTGGGTCGGTCGCTTACAATAGGGTCGAGTGTCAATGGGGTTGAGCAAGTTAGGGCTGGTTGAGCACACAATGGGATCGTGCAAGGAGGGTCGGTCGCACAGGGTCATTTTCCAAAAAATTATATTTTTGGGTACGATTCAGATTTGAACAAAAATGACTGAAAAAATATATTTTTCACGGGCAACCCGTCGAGCCCTAGCCGCAGCACAGTGATGTGATTTGGCTCGGTGATGGCGTGACTTCGAAGTGAATTCAGGAAGGAAGGTTCGAAGTGTTGAAATGTGTTCGTTGATCAATGTAGAACAACGAATGAGGTGACAACTTAAAGGTCGTGAGTTGGTGAATAATGGTTGCTTGAGCTATAAAAAGTCATCGAGTTGGATGACAGAGATGAGAAGGCCAAGATATTATCGTTGTCATAAGTTCTAGCAGGCTCAAAGCAGGGGTACGATAGGAGAACCTTGTAACACCCCACACCCGCTAAGGTCACTCACAAAGGGAATGCCTTAACTTCGGTGGAGCATTTTAAGTGAGTATAGAACAGAAAAATTACAACAAGACAGATATAAATACTTGAAAATCTAAAACATCATTTCATAGCAGCAGAAGGTAAACATGTTTAGTTACAACACCATAAAGAGTCAAGTACTAAATATCCATCCTGATAAAAACATAAGTACATAATCCCACTACATAAACAATAGCCATAATAGAAAAGATAAGCTGGGCTTTACATCACGGTCCAAGCTCCAGAAGATAGATAAAGAAATCTGATCAAAGCCCACTAGTGCTAGGCCCAACCTGAGGACCTGAGGGGGAAAAAGATAAAAACAACGGGGTCAGACATAAGTCTGAGTGAGCCCTATAACTTTAACAACACAATCATTAAAGTAATTAGGGTATGATATAAACTTGGTACGGGATGACTGGGGATAAATGACTACACTAAGTAGCCCACTAGACATAGGATGAACTAAGATAACGGTAAAGACGCATCTACCCACCCAAGGGTAATTACTAACTGCACTACACCAGTCATTCCTACTTAAAGGTTGATCCCACCCAAGGACTTAGAAAATTTACCCAGTAGTTTCGTGTACCCCTAGCTGACTACATAGGTGCCGTATGCCCCTATCTCCACTAGGTGTACCCACTACTCCCCAAGCGATCGGCTCCCTACCGTAGATACCCGTGTTGGCCCCACAGTGGGGTGTATCACTCCCCAAAGTGGCAACCTGATACAACAAATGGTGCACGGCTTATACCTACACGATGCAACAACGTCTTACCTACCAGCCCGGGTCCACACACGCATATGAAACCCGTTGGACTTGCGTTGCCACCGCTAACCCGTTTTGGCCTCTTATAATCAAGCCCAGTACGCGTGTCCCGTCCTCGACATGGGTCGAGCCCAATAAGATACATATGGCTTACTGGGTGAAATGGGCCCCCACAAGCTACCACCTAAGCTTGTCACTTTATCTAGTGCATCCCACTTAACCCTTTAATCATGTTTAATTACATGTTTCCACTTGGTTAAGTATTCTAATCGTATTTTCTATTGCCACCCAAGGCAACCCACTAGATTTCCTCATGCCACCCAAGGCACTTACTTGATTTCCACATGCCACCCAAGGCACCCACTTAACCCCTCATGCCCACTACATGCTTATCTGGTTAAGTGTTTCTTAATTAATTAAGAACGTAACCGTTGTAAAGACCTCTCACATTAGACTATCTTTTATGGCAGCTGGATTTGCCGGTTGGGTCCGGGCAGCCTTACGCCATAACCGAGTCTAACCTCGTGTCTATACACTTGTCACGTATTTAGTTTGTGCCTAAGACCTCTCACATTGGGCCAATCATTTGTAGCCGCTGGATTTGCCGGTCGGTTCCGGGCAGTCTTATGCTACAAAAGGGTCCAACCTCGTGTCTTAGTCGATTAATTACACCTAATTAATCACCCCCGAATTAATTTTCCCTAATTAATTCCAATTTTAACGATGTGCATAATTGACTCAATTATGTCCATCCACTTTATGGTATGCATAATCATACCAACTTCACACCATTTCATTAACATGTATATTAACCCCATCGTTCCCCACATAATTCGCTAACATGACATAAAAGGGAAGATTCATCACAAATATAATGGGTTCAACTTGCATAACATTAGCATCAACATGGGTTTAAAGGTGTCAACATGCATATAGCATCAAACCCAACTAGCATAAATAATCAACCCAAACTTGCATGAATCACATATGTCATAAGGAGGTTAACTTGCATAAGTTATTTATGTCATACAAAGGGGTAAACTAGCATATGTATGTATGACATACAAAGGGGTTAACTTGCATATGTATGCATATCATACTAAGGTGTCAACTTGCACATGTTACTTGCATATAATCAAACACCAAACTTGCATAACATGTCATATATGAACTTGCATATAATCAAACACCAAACTTGCATAACATATCACATATGAACTTGCATATAATCTTACACCAAACTTGCATAATCATGGTGTCATAATGGATCAATGTTTATCATAGCAATTTGCATAACTAGCATCATGAACACATAGCCTAACACTTGCATAACATCATGATCGTATAGCATACAACTTGCATAACTTGCATAACATCATAAACATGTAGCATATGACTTGCATAACTTTCATAACATCATGAACATGTAGCATATGACTTGCATAACTTGCATAACATCACAAACACATAGCATATAACTTGCATAACATGCATAACATCATTAACACATAGCATATAACTTGCATAACTTGCATTGATCCACAGTCATAGCCATAACCTCATTATATCCTATCATAATCATTTCAACAATTGGTCATTAAGGCTATAGAAAACTCACAACTTGTTGATTAGCACTCCTAAGAAGAAGATTAAGTTGCTAGAGTTGATTAGAGGTTGATTTGAGAAGCTATCTTCCTCTTTAATTTGATGGAGGCTCCTTCAAGTTGCATTTTGACGGCATAACGGTGTTGTAGCTATTTTTAGTATGAATTAGGGTAGTCTTAGGGTGTATTTATAGATTAGTTAGGTGTTTTAGGCCATTAGATTAACCCTAAATCAGATTAGAGCCGTCAGATCACGTCCTAGCCACCAAAACACAGCCCAAAAGCCAAACTGGTGCACCCAGGTCACCTGGGCTCGACCAGGGAGGTCGACCCCCAGGTCGACACTAGGGTCGACACCCTAGTCGACCTGGTGGGCAGGTCGACTCCCTGGGTCTGGCGGGAATTTTCCCGCCACTTCTGAAATTAGAAATTTTTGTTTTTAAATCTGTTTTGAATTTTCTGAAAACTTCTTTGGGCCTTAACTGGGTCATACGGACTCCGATTTTCGAAAACTCGGACTCTATTTCGCGTATTTTTCCGAGACGAACGAAATGGCATAGCCCGTTTCCCCTGGTTCAGATTTTAAAATTTAATTCTGCCCTGTTTTATATTATAGCAAGTTATTCAACATACGGGGTGTTACATTCTCCCCTACTTAAAGGATTTCGTCCCCGAAATCTCTAAGTCAAGAAGAACGTATCCTACCAACCAAACAACCATCTACTAAACCATCAAACACTAGCATCCATTGTCCTTAAAGTTTCTAATGTTGTATGAACATATGCAAAGAGTGTGTGTATATGTTCCCTGTCTAATGCAAAATCAGGTGGTCTACTGATTCAGTTGACCTCCTTAATGCAAACCATGATAGTGGCATGCATCCAATATGTATGCGAAAGAACCTTATCGACACATACTATTTCTACATGAGTGCACAACCATTTACCAAAATGCATCATCCATATGATAGCACAACCATTATACATCCATTAATATAGCTACCTACACACCATTATATGCAATATGCAATATGAAGTGACTGAGCCGATCTAGTGCCTAAAGTGTGTGTATATGCATCCACGAGCAACCACTAGCAACCACTTGCATCCACACGCATCCATCAAACATAACATGTCTCTAACACATGTTTCAACCATAGGTTTACCCTATCTAAAGGTCAAAGATACTAATGAGAGGACATACTAAAGATAAGATAAGTACTAGACAAATGATAAAGGAGAAGTTAAAAGACATACCCTCAAAAAGGAATGGGTACAATGAGCGCATCTTCGCTTCTGTCTCCCAAGTAGCATTGCTCTCATCCTCTCCCCATTGCACTTTGACTAGTCGCACCTCTCTGTTTCTCAACTTCCTAATCTCTGACCCAAGGATGCGGGTAGGAGCTCGTCGAATAGTCGCATCACGCTCTACCTCCACTTCTTTAAGCAAGCTCGGCTCTACCACCTCTGCGGTCTCATGTAGGAACTTCCTCAAATGTGACACATGGAATACATCATGTACCCCACTAAGTCTCTCGGGTAAATCCACTCTATATGCCATCCGTCCAATCCTTTCCTTAATAGGAAACGGCCCAACAAATCTTGGAGCTAACTTCCCAACGGACCCAAAGCGAACTACATTCCGTAATGGAGATACTTTGACAAAGACCATGTCCCCAACATCAAACTCAAGATCCGTCCTCCTCTTATCCGCGTAAGATTTCTGCCTATCCTGCGCTGCTTTCATCCTTCTTCGAATCAAATCAATCTTCTCCGAAGTCTCTCTAACCATATCGGGCCCAAGCAAGATCTTATCCGTAGATTCCCACCAACATGTAGGTGATCGACAATGCCTTCCATAAAGAGCTTCGAAAGGAGCCATACCAATACTGGACTGAAAGCTGTTATTATACGCGAACTCCACCAATGGAAGATGCTCTTCCCATGTACCTCCAAAATCCAAGATACAAAGCCTCAAAAGGTCTTCCAGAACACGATTCACCCTCTCGGTCTGGCCGTCCGTCTGAGGATGATATGCGGTGCTCAGACACAACTGAGTCCCCACTGCTTCTTGCAAACTCTTCCAAAACTCACTAGTGAAGATAGGATCTCGATCACTCACTATGCTAGAGGGTACCCCATGCAATCGAACTATCTCCCGAAGATAAACTGAAGCTAGCCATGGAGCAGTCCTCTTGCTCTTTACGGGTATGAAATGGGCGCTATTAGTAAGCCTGTCCACAACAACCCAAATTCCCGTATTACCCTTCCTCGATCTCGGTAACCCATCAATAAAATCCATCGAGACGCTATCCCACTTCCATTGCGGAACTTCCAATGGGTGAAGCAACCCACCGGGTTTCTTTTGCTCCGCTTTCACTTGTTGGCACACCAAGCATCTAGCGACATACTCGGCCACATCTTTCTTCATACCGGCCCAAAAGAAAACTCGCTTCATGTCCTGGTACATCTTGTCCCCACCGGGATGAATGGTCATCCTAGAACGGTGTACATCATCAAGAATAGCCTTCCTCAAACCCTCGTCTTGCGGTACACAAAGTCTACCGTCTCTACGCAAGCACCCCCTATCGTCTAGGGTGTACCTACTCAAATGGCAGGACGATTCCCCCCTTATGAGCCTCTCTACTAACTCAACCAACTGTGGGTCGTCCCGCTGTGCCTCGCCAATCCATCCCAAAAGAGTAGGTCTGACCTCCAAGGATGCTAGCAAACCGGGTACATAGTCAACGGAAGGTCTGAAATCAAACATCGAGATAAATTCCAAGCTTCGTTGTTCCACGAACAATGGACTCAAGGACAACCTTTTTCTACTCAAGGCGTCCGCCACCACGTTACCCTTGCCAGGGGTATACGCTATCTCGAAATCATAGGACGCTAAGAACTCCATCCACCTTTGTTGTCTTAAGTTCAAATCCTTCTGAGAAAACAAGTACTTCAATGATTTGTGGTCAGTGAACAATTCGAATCTCTCGCCAACAAGATAATGGCGTCAAATCTTAAGTGCAAAAACAATAGCGGCCAACTCTAAATCATGGGTAGGGTAATTTTTCTCATGCTTTCTCAACTGCCTTCCACCGTAGGCTATTACCCTCCCCTCTTGCATTAAGACTGCGCCCAGTCCTGTCCCACAAGCATCGGTATAGACAACAAATGGCTTACTCCCATCTGACAACACTAAGACGGGAGCTGTGGTTAAAGCTCTCTTTAACCGTCGGAACACATCATCACAATCTAAGTCCCATACGAAGACTAGATTCTTCTTCGTCAAGCGAGTTAATGGGGCTGATATCTTCGCGAAGTCCTTGATAAACTTCCTATAGTAGCCAGCCAACCCCAAGAAACTCCTCACCTCGGTAGCATTCTTCGGAACCTTCCAATCTTGGATGGACACTACCTTTGCGGGATCCACAGCTATCCCTTCCTTGGAGACCACGTGCCCCAAGAACCGCACTTCCTTCCTCCAGAAGTGACATTTAGAGAATTTAGCCTTAAGGCTATGCGCTCGAAGAGTCTCCAACACTTCCCTAAGATGTAGGGCATGCTCTTCTTCACTCTTAGAAAAGACTAAGATGTCCTCCACAAAGACCACCACGAACTTATTAAGGAACTCCCTGAACACCCTACTCATCAAATCAACAAAGTATGCAGGGGCGTTCGTCAAACCAAATGGCATCACCAGCCACTCATAGAAACCATCCGGAGTCCTAAAGGCAGTCTTGTCTATGCTATCCTCAGCCACCCTCAACTGATGAAACCCCGTGGCTAAGTCCAACTGAGAAAATACTGAAGCGCCAACCAACTGATCAAAAAGATCATCAATCCTCGGCAATGGGTGTCTATTCTTCTTTGTGAGCTTTTTGAGTTCTCTATAGTCTACACAAAGTCTGAGAGACCCATCTGCCTTCGTGGCAAAAACTACTGGAGCACCCCACTCTGATATACTTCGTCTTATGAACCCCTTCTCAAGCAACTCCCCTACTTGCTTATGGAGTTCCCTCCTCTCACGAGGAGCCATGTGGCGCACTGGTAAAGATACTGGTTTAGCATTATCCACCAGATATATTCGGAAGTCAATCTCCCGCTTCGGAGGTAAGCCCTTCACCTCCTCAAACACATCCGAGTATTCCCGGACCACTCTAACAGATCGCAAACTCTCGACCGAAGCGTCAAGCGATTCAAGATAACTTAGCATAACAGAATCCATGGGATTACAAGAGATCTCAAGAGTGTTACCCAAGCGGGTCATGAGCCTAACAACTCTCCTTTCGCAATCAAGAACGGCACCATTACTGGATAACCGGTCCATGCCCAAAATCAACCCATAGCCCGTGAAGCCCAAAACAAAAGCATCACATCTAAACTCAACGCTAAGTATAGAAATCTTCAAACCCAAACATATCATGGACAAATAAGTGGAGCCCCCAATTGGGTTTGAAACAACCAAGGGATCATCTACTAGACTGGTGTCTAAGTGCAGTGACTCAACTAATGATGATGAGATAAACGAATGCGATGCGCCAGAGTCAAACAATGTACGGACAGGATGATCAAATAGAAAAACCAGACTTTCAACGGAAATAGTTCTACCTCTTTCCTGAATCGGTGGAACCGCGAGAGCCTGAACTTTCCCCCTAGCCTGACCTGGTGCCATAAGAGCTTGCACCTGTCCCCTTGAGGTAGATCCCGTCCTTTTCCCCTTCTTAGGGCAATCCTTCACTAGATGCCCTGCTTCGCCACAGTGATAGCAGCCAGTCTTCTTCTTCTTCCGACAGTCTTTACTTAGGTGGCCTGGTATCCCGCAATTGAAGCACTTCTTCTTTCCCTTGCCACCGTTGCCTTTCCCACCCTTGTTTTGCTGTTGAGGTCTCTTTTGATCTCCTTTCTTCTCGGGTGCCTTATTAGCATTGGGACCCTTATCTTCCTCATGCATGAGTGCCATGTCAACTAGCTTCTCAAAGGTGGCCCCCATAGGGATGTGAGTCATAGCCAATCCATGCATCGGTTCATTCAAGCCTTTCACGAACCTCAAAGCCTTCTTCTCCGGTGTATTCGCCATGTCTATGCCAAACCTTGCCAATTGATTAAACTTGTTGACATATTCCTTCACCAAGAGGTTTCCTTGCTTTAGAGTCAAGAACCTTTCCATATACAAGTTTTCCTCCGCCCTTGAGAGAAACTTTGCCACAAATCTTTGCCTGAAATCCGCCCAAGAATAACGGGGCGTTCTCCATTAGTGACCTCCCACCAGAATGAGGCCTCTCCCTTCATTAACCAAGCAGCTAACTTGACTTTATTTCCTTCTTCCATCTCAAAGATATCTATCAACTCTTCCACCTCCTTAAGCCAATCTCTAGCCTCGACAAAAGTTTCTGATCCTTGAAAAGGTTTCCCTCCCATAGCCTTAAATTCCTTGCAAGTCTTAGCAAAAGTATCCGTGCGAGGAGGAGGAGGGGGAGGAGGAAGATCGGGTGCTACTGTTGGTGGAGGAACATTTGCTGGACCCGTAGTGGCGGCCCTAGCCTCCATCAATCTCCTATACCATACTGGTATCGCCACACCCTCCGGAAAGTTAAGATCTTCAGCCATGCTGAAACGAAAAAGGAAAGAATCAAAACGGAGAATTCGAAAGATAAAGATATGGCTATTGGGGATTATGCTTTTCTTTCAAAAACTTTTCTCTTTAAAGACATGTTTTTGAAAATACTTCTTCCAAAAATGTTTTTAGAAAAATAGTTTTTCTAAAAGTTTTATCTGTTCTGGTAACCTTTGCTCTGATACCACGTGTAACACCCCACACCCGCTAAGGTCACTCACAAACGGAATGCCTTAACTTCGGTGGAGCATTTTAAGTGAGTATAGAACAGAAAAATTACAACAAGACATATATAAATACTTGAAAATCTAAAACATCATTTCATAGCAGTAGAAGGTAAACATGTTTAGTTACAACACCATAAAGAGTCAAGTACTAAATATCCATCCTGATAAAAACATAAGTACATAATCCCACTACATAAACAATAGCCATAATAGAAAAGATAAGCTGGGCTTTACATCACGGTCCAAGCTCCAGAAGATAGATAAAGAAATCTGATCAAAGCCCACTAGTGCTAGGCCCAACCTGGGGACCTGAGGGGGAAAAAGATAAAAACAACGGGGTCAGACATAAGTCTGAGTGAGCCCTATAACTTTAACAACACAATCATTAAAGTAATTAGGGTATGATATAAACTTGGTACGGGATGACTGGGGATAAATGACTACACTAAGTAGCCCACTAGACATAGGATGAACTAAGATAACGGTAAAGACGCATCTACCCACCCAAGGGTAATTACTAACTGCACTACACCAGTCATTCCTACTTAAAGGTTGATCCCACCCAAGGACTTAGAAAATTTACCCAGTAGTTTCGTTTACCCCTAGCTGACTACATAGGTGTCGTCTGCCCCTATCTCCACTAGGTGTACCCACTACTCCCCAAGCGATCGGCTCCCTACCGTAGATACCCGTGCTGGCCCCACAGTGGGGTGTATCACTCCCCAAAGTGGCAACCTGATACAACAAATGGTGCACGGCTTATACCTACACGATGCAACAACGTCTTACCAACCAGCCCGGGTCCACACATGCATATGAAACCAGTTGGACTTGCGTTGCCACCGCTAACCCGTTTTGCCCTCTTATAATCAAGCCCAGTACGCGTGTCCCGTCCTCGACATGGGTCGAGCCCAATAAGATACATATGGGTTACTGGGTGAAATGGGCCCCCACAAGCTACCACCTAAGCTTGTCACTTTATCTAGTGCATCCCACTTAACCCTTTAATCATGTTTAATTACATGTTTCCACTTGGTTAAGTATTCTAATCGTATTTTCTATTGCCACCCAAGGCAACCCACTAGATTTCCTCATGCCACCCAAGGCACTTACTTGATTTCCACATGCCACCCAAGGCACCCACTTAACCCCTCATGCCCACTACATGCTTATCTGGTTAAGTGTTTCTTAATTAATTAAGAACGTAACCGTTGTAAAGACCTCTCACATTAGACTATCTTTTATGGCAGCTGGATTTGCCGGTTGGGTCCGGGCAGCCTTACGCCATAACCGAGTCTAACCTCGTGTCTATACACTTGTCACACATTTAGTTTGTGCCTAAGACCTCTCACATTGGGCCAATCATTTGTAGCCGCTGGATTTGCCGGTCGGTTCCGGGCAGTCTTATGCTACAAAAGGGTCCAACCTCGTGTCTTAGTCGATTAATTACACCTAATTAATCACCCCCGAATTAATTTTCCCTAATTAATTCCAATTTTAACGATGTACATAATTGACTCAATTATGTCCATCCACTTTATGGTATGCATAATCATACCAACTTCACACCATTTCATTAACATGTATATTAACCCCATCGTTCCCCACGTAATTCGCTAACATGACATAAAAGGGAAGATTCATCACAAATATAATGGGTTCAACTTGCATAACATTAGCATCAACATGGGTTTAAAGGTGTCAACATGCATATAGCATCAAACCCAACTAGCATAAATAATCAACCCAAACTTGCATGAATCACATATGTCATAAGGAGGTTAACTTGCATAAGTTATTTATGTCATACAAAGGGGTAAACTAGCATATGTATGTATGACATACAAAGGGGTTAACTTGCATATGTATGCATATCATACTAAGGTGTCAACTTGCACATGTTACTTGCATATAATCAAACACCAAACTTGCATAACATGTCATATATGAACTTGCATATAATCAAACACCAAACTTGCATAACATATCATATATGAACTTGCATATAATCTTACACCAAACTTGCATAATCATGGTGTCATAATGGATCAATGTTTATCATAGCAATTTGCATAACTAGCATCATGAACACATAGCCTAACACTTGCATAACATCATAATCGTATAGCATACAACTTGCATAACTTGCATAACATCATAAACATGTAGCATATGACTTGCATAACTTGCATAACATCATGAACATGTAGCATATGACTTGCATAACTTGCATAACATCACAAACACATAGCATATAACTTGCATAACATGCATAACATCATTAACACATAGCATATAACTTGCATAACTTGCATTGATCCACAGTCATAGCCATAACCTCATTATATCCTATCATAATCATTTCAACAATTGGTCATTAAGGCTATAGAAAACTCACAACTTGTTGATTAGCACTCCTAAGAAGAAGATTAAGTTGCTAGAGTTGATTAGAGGTTGATTTGAGAAGCTATCTTCCTCTTTAATTTGATGGAGGCTCCTTCAAGTTGCATTTTGACGGCATAACGGTGTTGTAGCTATTTTTAGTATGAATTAGGGTAGTCTTAGGGTGTATTAATAGATTAGTTAGGTGTTTTAGGCCATTAGATTAACCCTAAATCAGATTAGAGCCATCAGATCACGTCCTAGCCACCAAAACACAGCCCAAAAGCCAAACTGGTGCACCCAGGTCACCTGGGCTCGACCAGGGAGGTCGACCCCCAGGTCGACACTAGGGTCGACACCCTAGTCGACCTGGTGGGCAGGTCGACTCCCCAGTCGACCCCCGGGTCGACTCCCTTGGTCTGGCGGGAATTTTCCCGCCACTTCTGAAATTAGAAATTTTTGTTTTTAAATCTGTTTTGAATTTTCTGAAAACTTCTTTGGGCCTTAACTGGGTCATACGGACTCCGATTTTCGAAAACTCGGACTCTATTTCGCGTATTTTTCCGAGACGAACGCAATGGCATAGCCCGTTTCCCCTGGTTCAGATTTTAAAATTTAATTCTGCCCTGTTTTATATTATAGCAAGTTATTCAACATACGGGGTGTTACAAACCTAGAAGACCGGTTGTAGGTCGAGTACCCCGAGTATCATTGAAAGGCCTTGTTGTCAAGGTTGGACATGCATACGTATCATTGGAAGGCGTATGGAGTTTATGCTAGAACTGAGGTTACCATTAGCCCTTGACATATGGTAAGGTTGGCCGTCATACGAGTAACGATGGTTTCGAAGCAGGATTGGCGGTGATAGCCAGAGTCTGTCATGGTTGTTTCATGTAGATTGTCCAACGTCGAAGGAGATGTTCCTTGAGTGCTTGTCTGATATTGGTTTAGGCCTCTAGGAATTGTGCTTGAGAGATGTTGAATCCGATTAGAATGGTTTACATGAGATATATTTAATCTGGATATTAGGAGTACTTACCATGATTGAATGGGTGTTCTGGTTTCCATGGATGAATGGTTGACTTGTTTATTGTAAAGGCTATCACTATCCGATGTGCGGAAGATAAGTTTGATTTCTTCTCTAGTGTTGGGGGTAGATTAGTATGTTTATCTATCCATGCTCATATACTTTATTGTTGAAGTTTGTTAGCTATTTTATCGCTCACTAAGAATGTTGTCTGACTCAAGGTTTTATATTTCCTCTTATTACCTTGGGTTGTTCATCCGGTTGTGGATGGGCAGACTAAGTAGCAGGTGACAGGTGATTAGTGAGGACGATGCTGCTGTGCGAAGGCGAGCAGTAAGACGGTGTATTACTTTTACTACTATCTAGTATTCCTGTTTCCGCTGTTTGAATTTCTATGTAAGTGCTGTAGTGAGGCCTTGTGTACATACTTGATATTTCCTATGATGTTGGGATAATCTTTCAGGATGTTGTGAAAGTTTTAAAAGTTTGCTATATGATACTTCACTACTATTACCTGTTGTGTATGTTCTATTATATTTTATCCTTGCGCTGTGAGTTTTACGATAGGTTCCACTTGTATTAACTTACTCTGATGATTGTCCATAGCTGCCTGGCACACATTTCAGCGCATTGTTCCTCTTTTTAAGTGCGGGGGATGTGGGCGGTCGTCACAAAGAATATATATATATAAGTATAATAAATTACAATACATATCACAACAGAAATATAAATACATAACTCTCAGCGGAAGACTTATGATGCTCTGGACATAGCTTAAGCTTCAATACAGAATCCTGCTCAATAAAATATATGCAAAACCAAAACTACCAGCTGCCAATGTGGAAACTTGTGGACACCCAGAGTTTAGGTGAAAAAATATAAATTCCGAGTCAATAATGGGACTAGTATGAGAAAACTAATATGTTATTCTTAACTTATTTAAGTTAGGCATGTCACGGGACCACGCCATATAATACGTAACGAGTTTCCTCCACATGAATACTAGTGCACAAAACTTGAAGCAAAGAAGTTTCATCATCATATTTATACTTATAAATCAAATCTAATCAACTATATTTACTTTCAAAACCATAATTTTGAAAATAATCACTTGGACTTAAGATCCCTATTTCATTTCAAATCATTGAAATACTAGATATTTCCTTCATATCAAATCATACTTTACTTCAGGATTTCAAAACAAATCATATTTGAAAATCTCAAATATCTATAATACAAGCATATCTAAACATATGCTACTAGATCGGGAGGTTTCTCCTGACAACAAGGCAACTGGGTCTCAGCCTTCTAATCTCGATAATCCATTTATGTATGTCCCTTGATTCTTAAGAGCAGACCATACGATATGTCCCTCTATAACTAGAGAATCCCATACTCATTTGCCCAGGTTTTTAGTCATGGGTTACCCAAATCATACGTAACACACCAAATCATTTCTATCCCGAAGCGATAAATCGTTTCACAATAATAGTCACAACTACTTTCCAAAACATAGTATTATTTCTTCGTAAATCATTTAAACATTGGGATCTAAGTCGTCGAAATTCTCTTTGTTTATAAAACATTCTTTATAAACCATTTGTCAACTTCATAATATTTTTTTCCATATATTTTCTACTACCTGAAATCAAACATTTCATTCCATATTCTTTTATGATTCATCTTTCAAAACCTTCCATCCATAATTTAAATGAGTTCTAATACTATCGCTAAACCAAAGCATCACAAATAGCATTGCTTAAACAGCTCATTTTCTCACTATAGCATTTTAACTTTCCAAACTTAGTATATTCAATCCAAACATATTTCTAATCATTTATTATGATTTATCATAATTTTTCCCTATTTTAATTTTTTAAAAGTAGGTCATTTCAGTCTGATGACGTTTCAGGTCATTAAGTTGCACTGGTGTTGTTTTAATTCATATTAGATTTGAACTTATCTCAAGGACTAACCATTGGATTTCACTATACTACATATCATTTGAATCTCTTTTCATTTCGAACCTAACTTTTTTTGTTTTAGGAAGATCCGATGGTCGGATCTTCGGGTACTTCAATTTGAAGTTATAGGTCGAAGTTCGTGAACTGCCGCTGTGCGACGAGTTATATTCTGACCATACTGCGATGTATATTATAAACTATGCCGAATAGCTCTAAAACAGTTTATAAACTATGTACCACATCATTCACAATCATTATAACATCCAATATACAGCTATCGTGGTATATACCATATAAGCCTTAAACCATTAACGCTTATATGATTTTGTTAATTAACAGATTAACCGCAATACACATTCAACTAACGACTAACATATGTATTCAACATCAATGGGGTTCATACCCATATCAGATAACCACAATCAAGTCAATTTCTATGACCATTGAAGGTTCATACCATTACAATATCCAAAAATTCAGTTCTCGAGGTCATTTTTGCAAGTGACTATGTGTTCTTCACTTAAAAATCTAATCCTTTTCATACTATGCAACATTAAATCATACTATGGACTCATAAAATCTGTTATTGGTAATTATGCAACTCATACAAGTTCACAAATATTAACCAACATAAAGTAGCCCTTATAGTTGTTCAAAAGCTCTCACCTAGTATTCCACTCCTCCTAACTTCAATTGAAGGACGTCTTAACTATACCGGACGATTTCGACAGCCTTCTGGCATCACTTGAGATTTTTGAAAACTAATGGACAATAGTTCTATGCTACGGGATTCCAAAAATTGACCGACGAATAAATGGACGTATATCGGGTTTTTGGAGCAATCGGGGAGGAATTTCGTGGTGCTAACGGGTTCGGGTTGAGGTAGGGTGCACGTGTGGGCTGGGTGGAGCTGTTGGGGGTCCAACAGGGCTGTTTTGGGCCGGCGGTGACTGCTTTGGGATGGAGGAGGCAAAATGAGGTGGTTTTAAGGTGGAAAAAGGGTTTTAATGGGTTTAAGGCTTTAGGAGGTGGTAGGGTCCATGGAGGGGGGGGGGAGGTCTTGGTGCTGACATAGCAGCCTGGGGAGGGGTGGAGGTGGCTGGGGTGGGATGATGGGGTGGTGGGTTGGAGTGTAGATAGAGAGGGGAGAGAGAGAACAAAAGAAAATGAGAAGTAGAGTGGAGAAAAGGAAGGAAGGAGGTTGTATTTATAGACTTTTTATGAATACATGGATCATTGAGTTGTTATGCATCCATGCAAGGGGAGAAAGCACACATGAAGGCATCAGGAGCTTGACACCTCAAAAGAAACACAAATAGAAGATAACTAGTTTAAGGTGTGAACACGTACTTAAGATACATTTAGTCTATTAAGCATCATTTACTCGTGTGACAATGTTCTGATTCCGTTTTCGATGAAATTGGGAATCCCAACATATTTTTCTGTTATTGCCCCAACAAAACTGATTTCGTCAAATTCCTAGTCCATTTTCTCAAAATTTGCTCGTTCAAGTTTAAATCATCGATCGGTTTGCACTAAAATTTCGCACGGTCACATACTAACTTCATTTAACGTGAAATTTGAAATCTTACCATAATTTAACGTTCCAGATCCGATAAAATTTGTTTCATCGGATTCCGAGATCGTCTGCAAAAATTCTATTTTCTAGGCCATCAAAATAATATTAAAATATTGAATTTTAATATAAATAAATTTTAAGTCAATTTTAAAAGTTCACTAACCGTGTCTTAACTATTTAATAAGTCGTTTTCAAATACTTATCTCAAAATTTACAATTTCGGTTAATAGTGTCAAATTTTCAGTTTTGACAAAAAAAATTGAACTGATAAGTTGATAAAACCGATTTAAGTAACTTATCTGATTGTTATACTTTTTAAATCGTATTCAAAAATGAGTGTATGTATCCAGAACCGTACACGGTTATTCTGGATTTTTGGAAACTCGTGTTTTCAAAATATTAGAATTTCTGGGTCCTTACATTCTCATCTACTTAAAAACTTTTTATCCCTAAAATAGAAGGAAGATGTAAGCTAATTTAGTTATAATAGCCTTTTAAACTAATTACCAAATACCTTTTAGTTAAAATTGTGAAACTTAATTCATCAGGTATTCAATTGTCCAAAATCGTCGATAATTTCAATTTCTTATTACGAATACGCTCTCACATATACGTAATACTTAAATCATTCTAGGGCATTATTAACCCCATCTCTAATGAGTTACTCTTCTAGGATATTACTAATCCTATCTCTGATGAGTCTTTTCTTCTATTCTAATGTTCCGTACCCCAAAGCTTTGTATAAACCAAAGCTCTAATACCAACTGCAATGGCCTGAAAATTCCTGCCTCTTGAATCAGCTGTAATCCACACAAGTCCGATCCGAACGGCAGAAACCCTCGGGACATTAACTTTGGTTGTACAATAACATCAGACAGAAATAAAAGACTTTTCATTAACATCATTAAAATGTTACATCAGAGTACAATAATATATGTATAAGCATATAATAAATTACAATATGTAGCATAACAGAAATATAAATACATAACTCTCAGCGGAAGACTTATAATGCTCTGGACATAGCTTAAGCTTCAATCCAGAATCGTGCTCAATAAAATATCTACAAAACCAAAACAACTAGCTGCCCATGTGGAAAATTATGGGCACCCAGAATTTAGGTGGGAAACAATAAACTCTGAGTCATTAATGAGACTGGTATGAGAACACTAATCAGTTATTTTTAACTTATTTAAGTTTGACATATCACGGGACCACGCCATATAACATGGAACGGTTTTCCTCCACATGAATACTAGTGATGCAAAACTTTAAACAAAAATAGTTTCATCATCATATTTAGATTTATGTTCAACAAACGACGTTTCTGTGGAATTAGAAAACCATTGACAAAATATCGTAATAATAACCGCAAGCGCATGACATACAATCGTAGTACGTGGCGAATACGGGCCGATCCACAGGGAAAGAATTTATTCTAATCTTACTCAATCAAATTAAACCAAAAGTGAGTGAAATTGTTAACTATAAACTAAAAGAAAACTAACAATATTAAAATGAATACAAATATGAGACTGAGAGACAATTTAGGTGTAGATTCACCATCAATATCAATCTAATTAACATAAAAATGGTTTTAAATCTCTTTAATAACTAGCACATTAAGTGTTGTATTCATACAAGCATGATTTATATGCTAGAAAATTCAAGCTACATTAAAGCCCTAATTATCACATAGAAAATAATAGTTCTAATAAAAATGAAATATTATGAGTATGTTATGTATGCTAATATTCACTAACTACATAGAACATAATGGATGCTTTCACTTTTAATAATTTGGAAGTTGGTTTGAGACAGTTGTTGTAATGTTTTAACTAAACCACATACTTATGAAATAAATTTAGTTTTTCCGATGTTTACATATCTGTCTTGTAAATTATCTATATCTTTTACCTATAATGCTCCACCGAAGTTAAGGCATTCCCTTTGTGAGTGACCTTAACGGAGGTGGGGTGTTTCACTTGGTATCAGAGTTGATGGTTGCCAGATCAGATAAAAAAATTTGGAAACTAATTTTCAAAAAGAAGTTTAAAGAAGCATTTTCAATAAAAAGTGTTGTTTTTATTTTAAAATGCATAATCCCCCAAAGCCATATGCACTATCTTTTTATCCTTCGTTTTGAATCTTTTCTTTTTCGTTTCAGCATGTCTGGGGATCTTAACCTTTCAGAGGGCGTATCGGTACCTGGCTGGTTCAGAAGGTACCTAGAGGCCAGGGCTAATGATGCAGGCCCAGCAGACGTTCCTCCTCCCCCAGTTGCAGCTGTTCCTCCTCTTCCTCCTCCTCTTGCAAATTCTTTCTCAAAGATATGTGGAGATTTTCGAGCCATGGGTGGAAAGAACTTTAATGGAACTGAGTCATCTGTAGAAGCAAGAAACTGGCTCAAAGAAACCGAGGACTTGTTTGTTATCTTCGAAGTGGATGATGGGAAGAAAATACAGTTGGCCGTATGGTTGCTTAAAGACGAAGCCTCTTATTGGTGGGAAGTTACTAATGCTGAGAGACTAGTTGAAACTTGGGAGGATTTCAGAATGAGGTTTGAAATGAAATTCCTCTCATAAGCTGAACGAAGCCTACAGATGGAGAAGTCCTTAGGTCTCAAACAGTGAAGTATGTCGGTCAAGGAATACGTCAACCAATTCAACCAGCTGGCTAGATTCAGACTGGAGTTAGTTAACACTCCCCATAAGAAGGCTCTTCATTTTATTAAAGGGTTGAATGAGCCACTGCACAGCCTAGCAATGTCCCATATACCTATGGGTGCAACTTATAAGAGACTGGTGGACATGGCAATGTTATAGGAGGAAGACAAGGATGGCAAGAAAGAGGCAAAGGTGGAAGTACCTCAAGATAAGAAAGTGGAGGGATCTCAGAATAAGAAGGCAGATTCAAAGAAGGGCGGGAAGAACAACAAACCCCATGAAAAAAGGAAGTGTAATTTTTTTGGCATTCCTGGATATCTGATTAAGGACCGCAGAAAGAAAAGGAGGAAGATGGGTGGTTGTTTTCACTACGGCGAGACAAGACACATGGCTAAGGACCGCCCAAGAAAGCAAGGGCAAGGGCAGAGGTCTGGATCTACTTCTGGAGGGCAGGTTCACGCTCTCATAGCACCTCCGTAAGAACGAGGTAGAAATATTTCTGTTGAGAGTTTAGTTTATCTTTTTGATCATCCTGTTCGTACACTCTTTGATTCTGGCACTTCGCACTCTTTTATATCTACTGCTTTAGTTGAATCTCTGCACCTAGACACCAGTATAGTAGAGGATCCCTTGGTTGTTTCAAATCCAATTTGGGGCTCGGCTTATTTGTCAATGATTTGTTTGGATTTGGAAATTTCTATACTAAGCGTTGGGTTTAGATGTAATGCCTATGTTTTGGGCTTCACGGGGTATGGGTTGATTCTAGGCATGGATTGGTTATCCAGTAATGGTGCTATCCTCGATTGTGAAAAGAAAGTGGTTAGACTTATGACTCACCTCGGTAACACTCTCGAAATCTCTTGTAATCCCATGAGTTCTGTTATGCTTAGCTACCTAGAATCTCTTGATGCGTCTGTTGAAAACTTGCAGTCTGTTCGAGTAGTCCGTGAATACCTAGATGTATTTAAAGAGGTGAAGGGCTTACCTCCGAAGTGGGAGATAGACTTTCGCATATACCTTGTTGATAATGCAAAACCCGTAGCTCTAAACGTTAGACACATGGATCCAAGGGAGAGGAAAGAGCTCAGCAAGCAAGTTAAAGAGCTGCTCGAAAAAAGGTACATAAGGCAGAGTATTTCTAAATGGGGTGCTCCAGTAGTATTCACAACCAAAGCGGATGGTTCCCTTCGCCTATGCGTTGACTATAAGGAGCTAAACAAGCTGACCAAGAAGAATAGGCACCCACTTCCAAGAATAGACGACTTGTTTGATCAGCTTGTAGGTGCGTCGGTCTTCTCCCAACTAGATCTGGCTACCGGGTTTCATCAGCTAAGAGTGGCTCAAGACAACATTGATAAGACCGCATTCAGAACCCCAGATGGTTTCTTCGAATGGCTTGTCATGCCTTTCGGCTTGACAAACGCACCCGCTTATTTTGTTGACTTGATGAGCAGGGTGTTCAGGGAGTTCCTTAATAAGTTTGTGGTAGTCTTCATAGACGACATTTTGATTTTCTCGAAGAATGAAGAAGAGCATGCTTAGCATTTAAGGGAAGTCATGGATACTCTTCGTGCACATTAACTGAAAGCCAAATTCTCTAAATGTCATTTCTGGAGAGAAGAAGTAAGGTTTCTTGGACATGTGGTGTCCAAAGAGGGGATAGCTGTGGACCCCGCAAAAGTAGTTGCGGTGCAAGATTGGAAGGTTCCACGAAATGCAACCGAAGTCCGAAGCTTTCTCAGGCTAGCGGGCTTTTATCGAAAGTTCATTAAAGACTTTGCGAAAATCTCAGCCCCACTCACAAGATTGACAAAGAAGAACCCAACTTTCTTTTGGGATTTGGATTGTGATGTTGCTTTCCAACGTTTGAAAAGGGCTCTAACAACAGCCCCAGTTCTGACATTGCCTGATGGGAGCAAAATGTTTACCGTATACAAAGGCGCATGCGGTATAGGATTAGGCGCTGTCTTGATGCAAGAAGGCAAGGTAGTTTGTTATGAGGGAAGGGAGTTGAAGGTACATGAGAAGAACTACCTAACTCATGATTTGGAGCTAGCTGCCATTGTTTCTGCTCTTAAGTCATGGCATCATTACCTGCTAGGAGAAAGGTTTGAATTGTTTACTGACCATAACTCTTCACTTAGATCTTAGACTTCCGCGGATTCTGACTGCCCAATTTCGTTAAAGTACCTTTTCTCATAGAAAGATCTTAACTTAAGACAACAAAGGTGAATGGAGTTCCTTCCCTCATATGATTTTGAGATTTCCTATACCCCTGGCAAGGGCAATGTAGTGGCAGATGCCTTGAGCAGAAAGAAGCTGACCTTAAGTCCTCTCTTTGTAGAAAGGCAAAGCTTGGAGTACATAGCAAACTTTGACTTTAGACCCTCCTCTGAATTTGTACCTGGTTTGTTAGCATCGCTAGAGGTGTGGCCTACCCTTTTGGACTCAATAGGAACTGCACAACGTGAAGACCCTTAGCTAGTTGATATGATGGATAAGCTAATTAAGGGTGAGACTTCTAGTCACCTCAATAGATACTCCATCGATGATAAGGGTTGGTTGAGGCGGGATGGAAGACTATGCATCCCACAAGCAAGGGATTTGGTGAAGACGGTTCTCAAAGAAGCACACCATTCTAAGATGACCATACACCCAGGTGGAGACAAGATGTATAAAGACATAAAAAGGGTTTTCTTTTGGAATGGCATGAAGTGGGATGTAGCTGAGTTCGTCGCTAAGTGATTGATATGCCAACAAGTCAAAGCGGAGCAGAAGAAGCCTGGTGGTCTGCTTCATCCTCTAAGGTCCCACAGTGGAAATGGGATAGCATTTCGATGGACTTTGTTTGATAGGTTGTCTAGGTCAAGAAGGGGCAATACCAGTATTTGGGTAATAGTGGACAGGCTCACTAAAAGTGCTCACTTGTACCTGTTAAGAGTAGAAGGACTGCCTCGTCTCTAGCATCTATTTATCTTAAAGAGATAGTTCGACTCCACGGGATACCCTCCAATATAGTGAGTGATCGAGATCCTATCTTTACGAGCGAGTTTCGGAGGAGTTTGCAAAAGGCTTTAGGCACACAACTATGCTTAAGCACGACCTATCACCCCCAAACCGATGGTCAGACGAAAGGGTGAACAGAGTATTAGAAGACCTTTTGAGATTGTGCATTCTTGACTTTGGAGGAACATGGTAGGATCATCTTACTTTGGTGGAATTCGCTTACAACAATAGCTACCAAGCCACCATAGGCACGGCACCCTTTGAGGCTTTATATGGAAGACCATGTCGATCACCAACTTGTTGGTGGGAGTCTACAGACAAGCTCGTACTTGGGCCAGACATGATTAGAGAAACTTCAGAGAAGGTGGACTTGATAAGAAGACGAATGAAGAATGCACAAGATAGGCAGAGGTCCTACGAAGACAAAAGAAGGGCCTACCTTGAGTTTGAGGTTGGAGATAAGGTGTTCCTTAAAGTATCTCCTTTGAGGAACGTCATTCGCTTTGGGTCCGTATGAAAGTTGGCACCAAGATTTGTAGGACCATTTCCTATCATTGAAAGGATTGAGACGATGGCTTACAGAGTAGAGCTACCCGAAAGACTGACTGGAGTTCATAATGTTTTTCATGTTTCTCACCTTCGAAAGTGTTTACATGAGTCTGCGGAAGTTGTGGAGCCAAGTATACTAGAGGAAGTAGAAGTGGAACGAGAAGCATTTGTGAGAAGAGTTCCAACTCATATCTTAGGGACAGAAGTCAAAAAGCTACGCAACCGTGAAATCAAGCTTGTTTAAGTTCAATGGAGTAACGCTGAAGAAGACGCGACTTGGGAGACTGAGAACAAGATACGCGCCGCCTACCCTTTTCTTTTTGAGGGTACATCCTTGATCTCTTTTCCATAAATTTATGCATGCTTATATCTATCTTTTAAGTATATCTCCTTGGTCCTATTCTTGATCCTTAGGTAGAAACCAACAGATGTAAACATGTATTTGAAACATGTTATGGTTGATGGTTGCAAGTGGTTGCTCGTGGATGCATATACACACACATTAGGTACTAGATCGGCTCAGTTACTTTCATGTTGCATATGCATATATGTATTTATATATGGATTGAAACTTGGAATGTTATCATATGGACGTCGCATTTGTATGGATGATTGTGCACTCATGTAGAAAGTATGATTAGGAATAAACTGCATGCATAATGGACTCATGGCACTGACATAATTTGCATTAAGGAGGTCAACTGAATCTGTAGACTGTCTGATTTTGCATTAGATAAGGACATATACACACTTGCATACAATCATGAAAGCATTAGAAATCTTTTAAGGACAATGGATGCTGGTGTTTGATGGTTGAGTAGATGGACGATTGGATGGTAGGATATACATTCTTCGTGACTTGAAGATTTCAGGGACGAAATCCTTTAAGGAGGGGAGAATGTAACACCCTGTATTTTCTATGTTTATTAAAGTAACGAATTAAATAATACCTAATTTAAAAATGAGAATTAAGGGAAACAGGTTATGTCATTGCGTTCGTCTCGGAATTCTGCTTGAGATAGAGTCCGAGTTTGCGTGAATCGGACTCCGTATAAAGAAGTTATGGAGTTCATAAGATTTCATGTTTAAAACAGAAAATTTTATAATTTAATAATTAAATAAACAAAACAGTTTGAATTTCAAAAATCACGTAAATCAGTTGGGCGGAAAAATTCCCTCCCATAGGGGTCGACTCCCCCCAGGGGGGTCGACATTGGTGTCGACCCCCAAGAGGGGTGTCGACTGGGGTGTCGACCCCCTCGCCCAGATCCTAACAGTGACGATTTTCTGATCTATTACTAAGTCACTAGGGCATAGGTGGAAATTTCTGGATAGCTCTATTTAGTCTAGACGGTTCTGATTGCTCCTAGGTTGATCTAACGGCTCACATAAGTCTAAAACTATATAAAAGCAACCCCAATCCTTAACACTAAATCACACAATTTCATTCCAAGGAGCCACCATGTTGTCCATGGTCAACCTAGCATAGCCACCATTATTCTCCAACTAGGAAGCAAACTAGAAAGCAAGTTAGAAGCTACGAATCAAATCTAAATTAGAGAATCGATAGTCTACGTCAAGGGATTGCTTTTCAGTTTCAGAAAACAGATCCCAGAAAACAAGATTTTTCTTTGTTTGTAAGTCCTGTTATTATTTAGATGTAAACAATTAAAAGTTATGATTTGTAATAAAGTGAAAACTAGAGTTGTGCCTTGTTGTAAGATAATGGTGATGCTGATTCATGTCTATTCTTGTAACGATTCTATCATATATGCCTATGGGACTATTGTGGTTTATTGGATTTATTATGTTGTATGTTAAACCAATCGTGTATTATATAAATTTGGTGACTCTTTCATGTTATGTTACATGCAAGTTTTTAGGCTAAGTCATATATATGTTTAGATCTACATTCTCATATGTTAGATCTATGATTATTGGATCCAAAATACAAGTTCACATCTACATGTCCAATTGGATTTGTGTAATTCTATGTAAGTCCCCGTTTATATGCTTAAGATTCATATTAATTGGATCCAAATTGCAAGTTTACATTTACATGCTTAGTTGAATTTGTGTAATTTTATATGCTTAAGATTCATGTTAATTGGATCCAAAAATGCAAGTTCATTGTTTTATGCCAAATTTATAGGATACATGTTTAGTTAGATCCTTATTATTTTATGTTGTGGAAATGCTACATGCTCCGTTCTTTTCCCTTTTGTTTATAAGTTAGGCTAAGTTGTGAGCCTAACATTCTATGTGAATTTTGCGAACGTATAACGGGGGTAACGTTGGGAAAAACCTTAAATTTCAAATTATTGGCATAGTTTGGCCCATAATCATATAAATGATTAGTGGCATAAATTGGTATAATTTATATACCTAAAAATTATGAACATGATTTAGTGGGTAAATGGGGCATGACTTAAATGGCAATAATTGTGGATAATTTACATATAAATATGAAGGGTAAATATGTAAATTAAGTAAAAGACGAATATGCCTAACCCGAGGTTAGATTGAGTTACGGTGTAAGACTGCCCGGAACCGCCCGGCACATACAACAACCGTAACAATATAGATCTAATGTGAGAGGTTAGCGCATCAAGCCCAAAAGAACCCGAGGTTAGATTGAGTTGTGGTGTAAGACTGCCCGGAACCGACGGGCACATCCAACGACCGCAACAATACATATCTAATGTGAGTGGTTGGTGTTTTAATGAATAAATTAAAGCTAAGACATGAATGGTAGGGTTAAGTTAATTAAGGCAACACTTAACCAACACAACATGTTAACTAAACTGATGGGTGGGGTTAGGTTAATTTGAGAACACTTAACCATTTTAACATGTTGATTAGGAAACCCTAGTAATGGGGACCCATTTCAGCAGTAACCCACATAGATGTATCATGGTACCCTGAACTAGGCAGGGTGGGGCACGATTACTGGGTTGATTATAAGCGGTCAAAACAACGGCGGGTGGTGCGTCAGTGTAGGTTCCGACGGAGTACGGACGTGCACGTACTCCGGAGTGGAAAAAAGCAGGCACTGGGCATCAATAGTTATACACTATGTATCTTGAATTGTGTCGAGTTGCCACCATAGGATTGATACACCCCATGGTGGGACCAGCACAGGTATCTACAATCAAGCGGGGCCGAATGACACAAGTAGAAAACGTATACGAGTAGGAGCCGATCGATAAAGGGGATCATTTATCTTGAACACATGGTGCTAGTTGAAACACTTGTTAGTGGGTGCAGAGAAATAGAAATGAGTGCGATAACATATTCAGTTTTATTATCTTATTTCTAGGGTGCTGTCCTAAGTTCAGTTTATTCATATCATGATCCTTTTTCCTGTTCACATGTTAAATAATCACTGGACTTACCAGACTCATGTCTGACCCATTTTTCTTTCGTCTTCTTTTCTTCCGTTTAAGCCCCCCCAGGTCTGCAGGGAGGGAATACTTTAGCTTAGTTCGGACCATTTCCAGCTTGAAGAGAGTAGATGTATTGCTTTGATTCTCTTTCCTTAGGCTATGGCTTTGGATACTCTCTTTTTGGGGATTTATGTTGCCTAACTATTATTTTAATGCTTCTTTATGTTTTAATTCAAGATAGAGATTTTGTTGTAATAATTTGGAAGTTGGTTTGAGACAGTTGTTGTAATGTTTTAACTGAACCACGTACTTATGAAATAAATTTAGTTTTTCCGCTGTTTATATGTTTGTCTTGTAAATTATCTGCATCTTTTACCTATAATGCTCCACCGAAGTTGAGGCATTCCCTTTGTGAGTGACCTTAACGGAGGTGGGGTTTTTCAATTACCCACAAAATCCAAAAGTTGAACGCAAGAATATTTACAAAATGCAAGATTAGAAAATATTTACAAGACGAATGCAAGCTTTTAAAGGAATATTAACAAATGGATAATTTACTTTTAAATATTACACGAATGAGTTGACACAAATTTGGGTCGTCACTATGAAATTTGAGTCCAGTACTAATCAAAACTTCAAACAAAAGTCATGTTATCATCACAAACTCCTCCAGCTTTGCCAGTTGTTTTGGTAGAAACATAGTGCAAATATGAAATGAATTCTATAATCGATATCAACAATTGTAAAACGACATCTCAACTTCCTTTTTGTTAACAAGTTAGGTCGAATAAGTGAAGAGTGTGCTTGGATTTCAAGTGCTTACTCTCTCTCTTTATTACAAAATATTTACATTATTACTATTTACAAACATCTAACCAAAAAGACCAAGGTATACCACCTATGAGAATTTGGGACAAAGCTTGGCGGATTGTGCAGACCGACGCTGACTTTGTCAACAAGATGTCGGTAATCCTTAGGTGTCCAACTCATAAAATGTGACCAAGATATACCGACGTTGACATTGTCAACAAGGTGTCGAAAAGAGCTTGGCGGGTTTGCACACCAACGCGAGATGTACTAGCAATGTTGGATACCCTTGGATTATTATTATATATATACGTTCTTTTTTTTGACATAAGAGAGAGTTAAGCGAGAATATCTTAGCACAACTTCACTTAAAAGATCTAAAATGTTATCGCAAGTAGTCAAACTCAAACATTCATTTAATCAGATTACAATTTAGAAAGCATTTCATACTCATCACCTACGAATTTCCCAATATACCAGTTACACCAAATTTGCTCATAATTCAAACTTTCCTTTCGTTATCCGCTAAGAGAAGTAAATTTCCAAACATTTTAATCAAACGACCCAAAACCGTATATTTGATTCATCGTGCCCTTTTAAAAGTAAATTAAAATGTTTTTATTTGAAAAAGAAAAGAAAAGAAACAATGCATTTTTTTATTTTTTTTTGAAAACGAAAAGAAACTATGCAAAACCAAAATAAATGAGAAACTCCCCCCCACACTTGATTTTGACTGTATCCCCACAATCAACCCAAATGGAAAGAAAATGAAAATTTTGAAAATATAACTTATATTTACGAGAGATTTTTTTTAATAGTATATCAGAAAATATATTGACAAGAAATAAATGAAACAGTATTCTAAAGACCGATTCATTTGTCTCTTCAAGTATGAGAGACACGACTTAAGCTTGAAAAACCAAATCATAAAAGATTTTGAAGGTGATTGTAGATTTGGAAAAACGAATGTCGCTTTATTTAAAATCGAATGAGTTGTTTTGTTTTTGATGATTTTCGAGATATATTGAATAATGGATTGAATTTCATGTTTATTTTCACCAAATTGAATTTCAAAATTGTCATTGAAAAATTCTTTTGAATTATCGATTTCAAAATCAAAATGGTGATTCAAATCTACCTCTTTAAAATTCAACTCACTTTCGAAAAGTCCAAAAAAATAGTCTTTATCAAATTCGTCTTCCTTTGGTGAATCATCAACAACTTCAGTGCAAGTATCATTTTCAAAATCCAAAGTTGTTGTTTGAAAGTCGTTATTTTCAGAAAAAGGAATATCGAATTTGAGATTTGGTTCCACCCTCTCAAAAGAATTGAAATCCAACTCAATTACTGTATCACTAACAACTTCACTAAAATCATTATTTTCAATTTCGAAAGTCGTTATTTGAAAATCATCGATTGTGGGAAAAGGTGGATTTTTATTTGAATCGTCACATGTTTGGATTCGATTTTGTTTCCCTCGAAACTTCAAGTAATCGTCAAGTTCGTTCGTTTACTCAACTAAATTAAATTTTTAATTATTTACACGAGAATTTTCAATTTGAAATTGTTGAGAACAAAAGTTTTTAGTAGCACCACAATTGAAATTATTCCCATTGCCAAAATCATTTTAAAAGTGATTTACATTTCCATTTTGAATTTGAAATTCATTTTGGAGTTCAAAATTGAATTGACAAGGGTTATAATCAGAATTATTTGAATTTGGAGGTGAAATCGAATTTTGATTATTTTGAAAGCTTTCACTTGAATTGTTGCACATGTACAATTCATTTATTTCTTCATTTTGTCGTATGCTCATTTCAAGTAAAGATTCAATTCTTGTTTTCAAACCCGAGGGTTGATCGTTAGTTTGAAAATTTTGTGGTACAAAATCAAGACTATTTTGAAAATTTTGAAAAGTTGGTGGCGTACAGTCCAAATTGCTTGTACAATAGTTGTTATTAAAATATCCATATGAATATGGTGTAAAATTATATGGATTATATTGATTTTCACAACTTCGTAGAATTCATGAGGATAAGGAAATTGGGACATTTTCAAGAAAGCTTTTTTTTTGAATTTTTTTAAGAGAAAAAAAATATTAACAAAAGAAAATTGTTTTTTTAGATTTTGTTTTTTTTATATGCATGAACCTAATGCAACTATATGAATGCAAACTAATTATTTACAGATTTTCTATAATTATATAATGACAGTTTGATTAATTTCAACAAAAGATTTCTCAACCAGTTAACGGACAGGAGTTACCGGTGCACCAGGAATCACCCTAGCAATGCAACCGAAGGTTTAAGTACCTTCAGAGGAACAACCGCTATAATATTTACGAATCACTGTAATATTTATAAATGGTTATTAATTTGTCGTAGTCTAGACACTGAGAAATAATTCGTTAGAAATAAACCAGTTTTCAAAATATAACAATGTCCTTAAAAAAAAAATATGATGAATGCAAAACAGAAATTAAACATGAATTAACGATGCAACTACGAATGAATTTTTATTTTGTTTTTGGATTTTTTTTTATGAATGCAAATGCAAGCAAACAACAATGCAAAGAAAGGAAAACAAGGGAGAAGAGAACAATACCAGAGGGTCTGAATTTATTAGCAATTTTTTTAAAAGCGGCAATTTTTTTAGCAAGCAAGCAAGCAGCGCGGTTCCAAGCAAAGCAATTTCTAACAAGCAAAGCAATTCTCCTTCTTGTGCAACCTGAAAAGCAAGGAGCTAGAAACAATTTTATTTTATGCAGTAAGAACGAGAATAAGAGCTCACAAACACCATAAACAAGAGCACTTGAAAAGAAAAGGAAAAAAAGAGAAAAACTAAGAGCAAAAATACAATCAAAACTCTTGAGTCAAGTGCAAACTGAGTTAAAGCTAAATCTCGGCCCACGAAGCCTAGCAAAATCACACGCATAAATTAAAGCACTTGGCCCACAAATAAACCGAATGCACAATCAACTGACATAAAATCCACGAGTTTTTCAGGAATCAACACTTACAGTAGAAATTTCATCATAAATCTCAGGCTCTTAAAGATCAAAATCCGAGTTTTTAAAGTTAAAATTAAATACAAATGACCCTATGGACAAAATAACGAAGGCTATTTTGAGATTGCGGAGTGACTATCTGCAGGTGGAAGCGACTTTGAGTTTGGGGCTTTTGAGTTCGAATTGAGGTTTGAGTATCGGTTGGAGTTTCGAATTGGACGCAATTCGATGAAGGTGGAAGAGCTTCTTGGTGACTATTCAAAGGCACGAGTGATTATGGGTATGTAAAGAGATGGCCGATTGCAACGTAGGAGGGTGATGGCACCGTTTATTTTCGGTAATGGAAAGAAGATGGTTTGAGGGGTTATAGGGGTGTTGATGAGTGGTGATATGGCAGAAGTAGGAGGTTGGAGAAGGAGTACGGGGATCAGCTTTTTATGCCGAAGTCGGTTGTATAGTGGTGCAGAGGTACTGGCTTCGGCCTGGGTTGAAGTTGTTGAGGAAGGAAGATGTAGTGTGAATGAGGTGCTTGAAAGTAGTGAAGTGAAGTGGATGGTGGCAATGAACTGTAATGGAGGGGCGGTTGGGATAGAAATTACGAGATGTGATGATGGTGGTGAATGGGTTGACACTGCTGCAGTTTGATGGCTAATGACAGTGAAGCCAGTGGTTTGTTGGAATTGGGTGAGGGAGTTGTTGTGTTGACGACTTGCGAGTGTGTACAAAGTGGGAACAGTTGGACAACGGTGACTAGTTTGTATTGATTTATGGAAGGCATGGGATGTATGGTACAAGAGATTGCAGAAGTTATGGTGATGGTGTTATGTGGATGCGGAGTTTCAAGGAAGTTTGAAGAGTGGATAAAGGTGGACGGTTTTGTAGAGGGCGATGAAAGTAGAGATTGAAAGAAAATTATAGAGGGAGGACAAGAAAAAAGAAAAGCAATATTTTTTGTTTTATTTATAAAAAAAATGTAAAAAGGAAAGAAATTTATAGAAAATCGGAAAGAAATAAATGAAAGAAGAGGGAAAGAAATGAAGAGCTGGAAAGCAATAATTGTAATTAATCACTGGAAATAAATAAAGGAAGGCAGTCAAGGAATGTAAGGCAAAAAAGGGAAAGAAAATTAAAAAGGGAGGAAAAGGAAAGCAGCAAACTTTTTTTTAATTATTTGTAAGAAAAAAGAGGAAAGAAATGTAGAGAAAATTTGGAAAGAAATCAAAAAAGGGAAGAAATAAATGAAAAAGGGGAGCAAAAGACAAGATATTTTTTTTTAAAAAAATCTTTTTTAGGAACATTGAAAAGAGAATAAAAATAAACAAAATATTAACAACCTCATAAAACACAAAATCAACACAAAAGCAAAAGTGCACAAACAAAAGAAAGAACACACAAAAAATTAACAAGAAAATGGACAAACACAAGCACTTATAAACAATTTTTTTTAAAAATAAATAAATGAACAACACTAAAAAAAATTAATTCGAAGAATAAAATTAAAATTAAATTCCTTCCCCGGCAACGGCGCCAAAAACTTGTTTGTAAAACAACGTTTCTATGGAATTAGAAAACCGTTGACAAAATATCGTAATAATATCCGCAAGTGCACGACTTACAATCGTAGTACATGGCAAATATGGGTCGATCCGCTGGGAAAGAATTTATTCTAATCTTACTCAATCAAATTAAACCGAAAGCGAGTGAAATTGTTAACTATAAACTAAAAGAAAACTAACTATATTAAATGAATACAAATATGAGACTGAGAGACATTTTAGGAGTAGATTCACTATCAACATCAATCTAATTAACATAATAATGGTTTTGACTCTTTTTAATAACTAGCACATTAAGTGTTGTATTCATACAAGCATGATTTATATGCTCGAAAATTCAAGCTACATAAATCATCAATTTTCAATACAAAATTAAAGCCCTAATTATCACATAGAAAATAATAGTTCTAATAAAAATGAAATATTATGAGTATGTTATGTATGCTAATATTCACTAACTACATAGAACATCAAGGATGCTTTCACTTTTAATGTCACTACTTTTTCTAAAATGAATTAGATTGTGATAAAGTATGATTATATTAAAGATATGAGTATAACACATTTGGGAATAATCAACCAACATGTGCTATCAATTTTCACCATATAAAACTTTACTTTATCTATATCCAATTTTAGATTAAGCTCAAATAAGAGAGTTAGAAACATGAAATTCTTATGTTAATTATTCATGAATCATGAGAGCTTCACTACCCCTAAATTGAAGGGGTTTAACTACTTATAATAGATTCAATGATAACATAAAGAGATTTCATTATAAAAGACAACAAAAGAAAAGAGCACTATATTAAAATTACACTAAAAAAAATTACATAAAAGAAATGGCTAAGAAGCCATGGAACAGAAATAGAGTTTTTGATTTCAGCCACTCTAAACTAAATAAAATCCAAGATCCTTTTTACATCAACATACAGGGGTTATTTATACATGTGAAAAACCCTAATTCACTTTTAGCGTGCTACCAAGAATGCCCTTCATTAAGCTTCCTTTTATCTTTAGCAATAATGATTCATGAAGCCCTTTTTTTGTCTCCACTAAAGAAGGAGGGAGAGTGGGTGGGGTCCTCCACTAATCTTCAATTTGAATTGATTCCTTTTCCATTGATTGATTTCCCTTTTTTTTGTGGCAAGGCATTGATTTCCTTTTTATTGGCAAGACATTGATTTCCTCTTTTTTCCTTTGTATGTATATATATATCTTTATGAAGTCCTCTTCTACATGCATCAAATCTATACGAAAACAATAAAAAATGTCCAAGTAAAAATTCTTAAAATAACTTAAGCACAAAAATGACCATTTTTCCTTTGTATGATGATGAATGTATGATATTTTGAAATCAATTAAATTACAATTTAAACATGATAAAATACCCACATATGACATTTATTTGCACTAAATAAGAATAACTATGTGAATATAAATGTGCATTTTTATGTGCACGTCAATTTATAAATCAAATCTAATCAACTATATTTACTTTCAAAACCATAATTTTGAAAATAATTTCTTCGGACTTAAGATCCCCATTTCATTTCAAATCATTGAAGTTCTAGATATTTTTTTTATATCAAATCATACATAACTTCGAGACTTCAAAATAAATCATATTTGAAAATTTCAAATATCTATAATACAAGCATATCTAAACATATGCTACTAGATCGGGAGGTTTCTCTCGACAACAAGGCAACTAGGTCTCATCCTTCTAATCTTGATAATCCATCTATGTATGTCCCTTAATTCTTAGGAGCAGACCATACAATATGTCTCTCTATAACTAGAGAGTCCCATACCTATTTGCCCAGATTTTTAGTCACAGGTTAACCGAATTATAGGTAACACATCAACTCATTTCTGTCCCAAAGTGATAAATCGTTTCACAATAATAGCCAAAACTACTTTCCAAAACATAGTACTATTTCTTTCTAAATCATTTAAACATTGAGATCCAAGCCCCTGAAATTCTCTTTGTTTATAAAACATCCTTTATAAACCATTTGTCAACTTCATAATAATATTTCCAAATATTTTCTACTACCAAAAATCAAATATTTCATTTCATATTCTTTTATGAATCATCTTTCTAAACTATCCATCCATAATTTAAATGAGTTCAAATATTATCGCTAAATCAAAGCTCACAAATAGCATTGCTTAAACGGCTCATTTTCCTAATATAACCTTTTAACTTTCCAAACTTAGTATATTCAATCCCAATCTATTTATAATCATTTATTATGATTTATCATAATTTTTCCCTATTTAAGGCCATTTCAGTTCGATGACGTTTTAGGACATTAAGTTGCACTAGCGCTGATCGTTTCACGAAAATCCGACGGTCAGATCTCCCGGTACGTCAGTTTGAAGTTACAAGTTGAATTTTGCGAACTACCGCTGTACGACGAGTTCTATTCTGACCATACTCCGACGTACATTATAAGCTACGTCGAATAGCTCCGAAATAGTTTATTAACTATATACCGCATCATTCACAATCATTATAACATCCAATCCACAACTATCGTAGTATATACCATATAGGCCTTAAACCATTAACGCTTATATGGTTTTGTCAATCAACAGATTAACTGCGATACACAATCAACTAACGGTTAACATATGTATTTAACATCAATGGGGTTCATACCTATAACAAGTAACAACAATCAAGTCAATTTCTATGACCTTTTAAGTTCATACCATTTCAATGTCCACAAATTCAGTTCTTGGTGTCATATATGCAAGGGACTATGTGTTCTTCACTTAAAAATCCAATCTTTTTCATACTACACAACATTAAATCTTACTATGAACTCATAACATCCATTATAGGTTATTATATAACCGATACAAGTTCACAAATATTAACCAACATAAAATAGCCCTTATAATTGTTTAAAAGCTCTCACCTTGTATTCCACTCCTCCCAACTTCAATCGAAGGACGTCTTTACTATTCCGAATGATTTCAATAGCCTTCCGGTGTCATTTGAGTTTTTGGAGAACTAAACGGACAGGGGTTTGACACTACGGGGTTTCATAGATTGACCGGCGAATATAGGGACATATATTGGTTTTTTGGAGCAAATGGGGCAGAGTTTCGAGGTGCTAACGGGTTCAGTTTGAGGTAGGTTCCACTTGTGGACTGGGTGGGGGCTATTGGGGAGCTGGTAGGTCACAAGGGGTGCTGTTTTTGGCTGGAAATGGCTGGTTTGGAGTGGAGGAGGAAAAAGGAGGTGGTTTTAAGGTGGAAAAGGGGTTTTCAGTGGGTTTTAAGTCTTTAGAAGGTGGGGGGAGGAGGGGTGGAGGTGGCTGGGGTAGATTGGTGGGGTGGCGGGTTAGAGTGTAGAGAGAGGGGGAGGAGAGAACAAAAGAAAATGAGAAGCAAATTGGAAAAAAGGAAGGAAGGAGGCTTGTATTTATAGACTTTTTATAAAGACATGGATCATTGAGTTGTCGTGCATGCAAGCAAGAGGAGAAAGTAACATGAAGGCATTAGGAGCTTGACACCTCAAAAGAAACATAAATAGTAGATAACTAGTTTAAGGTGTGAACGCATACTTAAGATGTGTCTAGTCTATTACGTGTCATTTACTAATGTGATCACATACTGATTTCGTTTTCTGGGAAATTTGGAATCCCAACATATTTTTCCGTTACAGTTCCAAATTGAAACCGATTTCGCCGAATTCCAAGTTCGTTTGCTCAAAATTTGCTCGTTCGAGTTCAAATTATCTATCGGCTTGCACTAAAATTTCGCACGTGTTTATCGCTTAAAAACTGTACACATATTGGTATATTAAATCTGTATGAAAATTGTGGGACAGGCGTTGTTAAGGTCGGTTGTAACTAGTTCTACAGTACACTTAGACAGTTGCGAAGGGTAAGGGACGATCGCACAGAACAAGGTTTAAGCGCCAGCTCCAAGGTTAAACATGAACGAGTTGGGTCGTCCACTCAACATAGTCAGTATCGGTCACACGTTCTGTTCTGCAATCGTTCGTTCATAATAGTCTGATTGATCGTGCATAGCAGGAAATGCAAAGTAATCAGAGGTCGCAAATGCATTCCATGTTCGCTCATAAAATGCAACTCCAGTCGCCCACTCGATACCCGATCAGGTGTTTCTTACCAGTCGGTTGAATATCAGTTCTCAAAGGGTCGTACTTACATTTCAGATTACGGTGCAGGTCGCCCATTCATGATCAAACAAGCTGCATCAACCAAATGTCATCTATCAGACGAGTATTCTTATACAAACTAGGAAGCTTTGACAGGTCGCATGTACACTCATCACTTGCTTGCACATTCAATATGCTCAGACCTATGTGGTTGCTTACTCTTATAAAATCGCTCGCTCCCGTGAAGTCATTCTGGGAATATAGCTGTTGCCAATTGGCTACAGCTAAGCGGTGGCATATTTGTAATTAATGAGACAAGAAACCTGTGGTCTAAAAAGATGATTTTCAGGTCATTTCTTTAGGGAGGTACACCTATAAATAGGCCATGGCTCCCGCCTTAAAGAAGGACGGATTCCTAACCGCCACGAAGTGCTATCAAATTCTTTCCTCCACCATTCCTTAAGTATTTCAACCATCATCGTCATCTACACTTGAATGTTCTTCGTTCATCCGGCCATGACATCCATTGAGATCTTATAAGTAAAAGAAATCAAAGACATCCTCCTCCTTCATCACTCTTCCGTCCTTCTTTTCCGCAGATTCCACTATTCCTCCATCAGATTCCATGAATACTGAGCGAGATTTGTATGCGAGAATGAGAATATGTTGAGAGAACAAGTGGATGTATGAGGAAAGAGAGTTTATATGCTTTGTAATCATTATCATGATAGTGCAAATCATCTTCATAGTGGACGTAGGCCTAGCTTAGGGCTGAACCACTCTAAAATCTTGTCTCCATTTAACTTTCCTCACATTTTTACTATAAACTTTTAATTGATCACGGCTCCATTTACTTTCTAACCGTATTGGTGAAGTACAATTCTTGTACTCTTGGTGTTTGAGCCATTTTTGGTGAAAACATTTGTCGCCCACCGTGGGGCCATGTTCGTATTTACTTCCTTCACACTCTATTCCAATCCCAACAACCTAGCCTTGAAATCCTAAACTGCCTCCTTCCTTGAAGCCATGGCCGGTTCGAAGAAAAATGGCAAGTCCATCAGAGCTAGCACAATTGTTGAGGATATTCATGGTGATGAAGCTACACCGCAAACTTTGAATCAAGAAGTTGGGGAGATCTCAAGGCCATTTGTAACACGAGATGAATTGAATGTGGCTATGACCGGCTTGAATGAAAAAATGGATGCTACAACAAAAATAATGATGGAAAGGCTTGATGCCCTGATTAATGCTCGAGTGAATCTTCCGCCACCAAATACTGTAAATAATGTTGACGAAAAAGAGGACTCTTCAACCTTAGACCCTAGTCGATTCCACTTCTTAGTGGAAGATAAGGGGGAGGTCGGCGTTGAGGACTCTAAAGTCAAATCTCCACAACACGAGGAGAAACGTGCAACTCAGACTGTCCCGAGTCCCACCAAAAGCACACCTCCCAAAAGAGGTGCAAGGCATCGGAACTCGAACAACGGACGCACCAATAAAAGCAATGATGCCAATCTTGTGGAATGAGTGAGCGATGAGAAGAGCATCATATATATGATCCAGCGAATAATGAAAGAAAAGACGACATGAGAGGATGAAGAGAAAGAATGGGAATTTTCACCTAGTAAAAACCCGTTTATAGAAAGAATCTGTCAAGCGAAGTTTTCTAAGAAATTCATACCCCCAACCATAGCACCTTATGGCGGGACTGGTGATCCAAACATCTTCCTATTCATGTACGATCAACACATGAACGAAGCTAGGGCAACCGATGAGATCAAATGCCTGTACTTCCCCATATGCTAAGAAGGTGTGGCCTCACTATGGTTCACTAGACTTCCACCTAAGTGCGTTGATCAATTCACCGATCTGGCGAGAAGATTTCAAGACCAGTTTCGTCTCCAAACAACCAAAGCAAGGGATGTGATGTCACTCAGCGAGATGGAACAAATGCCTGGAGAAACTATTAAAACTTTTCTTACACGATTCCATGCTGCGGCGGCTGAAGTCATAGAACCAGAGCCTTGGTACTTACTGGCAGCTCTGAAGGGTATTATTGATAAGAAATCAGAATTTGGGAAGTGGCTCAATATGAAGAAGCCCAAAACTCTAAAGAAATTCTATAAGAAGGCCGAGGAGTATATGAGCGTGGAGAATGATGCACCGAATGTTCAGAAGGTCATAGAATGTAGCGTTATCAAAGAAAGGAAAAGCAACAAATCCCAAATCGAGCAGAAGAATGACTCTGGGCAGAAAAGGGGGAGTGGCGAGAAGGATAACAAAGCCTATAAGAAAACAGGACTTTACAAGGATTCAGAAATGACTCTCTTAAATGAAACCCTAGAGAGGATTTACTCCGCTACAAAGGATTCAGGCATTTTTCCTCAAATGAAGGCTCAAAAGATTACTGAACAACAAGCCAACTCCGGTAAATTTTGCCAGTTCCATAATCAACCAGGGCATAGCACTAATGAATGTCGGCACCTGAAAAGTTTGATCGAAGAACTCATCAGAAAAAACCAACTTCAACAGTATGTGAAGAATCCTCAAAACGCTTCCACTACCCAAGGACAGAACAATACCACCAATCAATCTGGTTCGGGAGAGAAAGCTCAGGCATCTGTTGATTCGAGGCCAGTGATCAACATGATTTTCAGCGGGCCCCACCCGGTCAGAAGTGGCTGGGCAGATATGGAAAGGTACGCTAACGAGCTGAAGGGTGTCTTGAAAGAAGAAAGGTGCATGATCTTAAGCAATGAAATTCTAATGAACATACCTAGAACTTTGACCGATGATGTGGTATTCAAAGATAGAGATGCAGACGGACTACTTGCGCCAACTATAGATGCTATGGTAATCACAATTGGTTTCGGCCCTGCGGTTGTGAAGAAAGCCCTAGTTGATCCGGGGGTTAATGTAATCTTCATAAATATATTCCATAAAATGAACCTCTCGATGGTAGAAATGAGAGCCTATATGAATAAAATCCATGGATTTACTGGGCAACCCACACAACCCATTGGTACGATTGACTTGCTTGTTGAACTAGTAGATGGGGAACGCAAGGTTTCTATGATGCAAACCTTCGTCTTAGTAGAAGAGCTCTCCTCTTACAATGTGTTCCTCAGGCGACCGACCCTCGCAGGCTTTAAGGTCACGTTAGCTCCGTGGTGTTTAACCATGAAGTTTCCAACTGAGAATGGAGATGGTGTAATCAAGGGCGATCAGGCCACTGCGAGAGATTGTTATGTGACAGAGTTGCGGGAGGCAAGGAAGAAAGACTTGGGAAAGAATGCAGAGACTCCACCCCACATTCGCAAGCTCCCTTTATAGCAATTAAGGAGCGGTCCCTACACTAGCAAACATAGTGGCACACAGAAGGAAATCGACCCTAGAAAAGCGAGTGCAGAGGACGAAAGAGCGGTCCCAGCTGAGATCACAATTCCTATAGCCGTTAGTTCGAAAGATCCAAACCATGTGCTGAATATAGGATCTCAGTTGAGCCCCGAATTGAAGAGTCAATTGATTGTCTATTTGAAAGCTAATTTGGACGTGTTTGCGTGGAACCATTCTGACATGAGTGGCATATCTCCAGACGTTACGGTCTATAAACTTAATATTAATCCACATATTCCGCCTATCAAGTAGAAAAGGAGGACCCAGGGACCAGAGAGGTCAAAGGCCTTGAAGGAGGAGGTCGACAGGATAATGGAAAACAACTTCATTAGGGAATCTACCTATCCAAATTGGGTCTCCAATCCTGTACTTATGAAGAAAGAAAACGGCAAGTGGCGGGTCTGCATGGACTACTCAGATCTTAATAAAGCTTGTCCAAAGGACAGTTTCCCTCTTCCCAGAATAGATTAGTTGGTGGATTTCGTAGCTGGGCATGAGTTGCTTTCTTTTATGGATGCGTATTCTGATTATAATCAAATCATGATGTACGGACCAAATCAAGAGGACACGAGTTTAATCACTGAACTTGGCCTATATTGGTACAAAGTGATGCCATTTGGCCTAAAGAACGCAAGGACAACTTACCAGCGATTGGTAAACGCCAAAAGACAATGGAGGTCTATATCGATGATATGTTGGTAAAATCCAAAAGGACCGTTGATCATTTGAAAGATTTAGCCCAGATGTTCGATATTCTACGCCGATTTGGTATGAAACTAAATCCTTTGAAAATGTTCCTTCGGGGTCGGTTCGGGCAAGTTCCTAGGGTTTATGGTTAATGCTAGGGGTATAGAAGCCAATCCCGCAAAAATATCAGCCTTAAGGGAAATGCACGCCCCAGGAACCAAGAAAGAGCTCCATTGTTTGAACGGGAAGATTGCAGCTTTGAATCGTTTTATATCCAGGGCAACGGACAGGTGTCTTCCCTTCTTCGATGCCCTCAGGAAAGGGAAGAAAGAGATACAATGGACTCTTGAATGCCTGCGAGCTTTTGAAGAACTGATCCAACACATGGCGACGCCTCCAATGTTGTAAAAGCCTAATGATGGAGAAGATTTGTTTGTATATCTGGTGGTATCCTCCCATGCTCTAAGTGACGCGTTGGTGAGGGAGGATTTGAAGGTTCAGAGACCGGTTTATTACATCAGTAAGAGATTATCTGGGGCGGAACTGAATTACCCAAAACTTGAAAAACTCGCTTATTGTATACTTATCGCACCAAAGAAGCTTCGACCCTACTTTTAGGCTCACCCTATCAAGGTCCTCATGGATCAACTATTGAGGAAAGTTTTGTTCCGACCACAGACTTTCGGGAGGTTGTTAAAGTGGAACATTTAGCTTGGTTAATATGACATTACCTACCATCCCTGAAAGGCACTTAACAGACAAGCACTTGAAGATTTCATCTCAAAGTTCACCGATCGAGGAGAGATAAAAGAGGAGCCTGATATTGAAACCAACATCCGATGGAAATTATTCGTTGATGGAGCATCGAACGATTACTTCTCTGGAGCAGGAGTAGTCTTGGAAACCGCTGAAGGAAGATCTATATGTTATGCGCTAAGACTAGAGTTTCCATCAACAAATAACGAAGCTGAATATGAAGCCCTCATCGCAGGATTAAAACTAGCAAGAGAATTGCAGCTAAAAACCATACAAATCTTCAGTGACTCCAAACTAGTGGTGTGTCAGATCCGAGGAAAATTCCAAGCCAAAATGGGTAACTTTCCGACTTACCTATCTAAGGCTCTGGAATTACTAGAGAGCTTCGATCATTATACTATATCTCACATTTCGAGAGAATAAAACACCAAGGCAGATTCGCTGGAAAAGTATGCAAGCATAGGAGATGCACAAGTTATAGTGTTGGTTTAAGTGGAGGTCGTCTCCAGCCCCAACACGGGACAAATTGATGGATTGGCACCTGGAGGTGGATGACGAGCCAAACTCATGGATGACACCAATCAAGGAATATTTCATGACCGGTGCACTCTTGGCAGAGGTTAAGAAGCAAAGGAAAATACTGCGAAAAGCTCCCATGTATCTCATCCAGGATGGACGGTTATACATACAAGGATTCTCTATGCCTCTACTCCATTACATTACAAAAAAGGAATTGAAAGCAATTATGACAAAATTACATGAGGGTGAATGCGGAGGTCATACTGGTGGCTAGACATTGGCTAAGAAAATTCTCGATATGGTTATTTCTGGCCAGACATAAATAAGGACTTCGTGGCATATACTAAAAGATGCGATAGATGTCAGAGGTTTGCAAAATTCCAAGAATACCATCAATGGTTATAACCCAAATGGTCAGGCCATGGCCATTCGCCATCTGGGGCATCGACCTTATAGGAGCACTCCCCACCGCAAAATCTGATTTTAAATATGCTATTGTTGTTGTTGTTTACTTTACAAAATGGGTGGAAGAAGAACCACTGGCAACTATAACCTCAAAGAAAGTTATTAATTTTGTCTTGAAAAACATCATTTGTAGGTTCGGAATCCCACAAAAAATAACCATAGACAACGGAACCCAGTTTGAGAGCGAAGAATTTCAAAATTTTTGTGCCAAGTATAAAATCCAGAAAAGTTTTTCCGCAGTCGCCCATCCACAAGAAAACGGGCAAGTGGAAGCGGTAAAATAAGATCATTAAATCGACCATCAAGAAGCGATTAGAGAAATCCAAAGGTGGTTGGGCAGATGAGCTTCCACTAGCACATGGGCATACTGTACCACTCATAAAACTACGACTGGGCACACTCCCTTTTCCTTAGCTTTCGGCTTTGAAGTCATGATCCCTATGGAATTGGAGGTTCCCACCCATAGGAGGGTTCACTTCAACCAGGAGGACAATGAAAGGCTACAACTTGAGACCCTCGGCCAGCTCAAGGAAAAAAGAAAGGAAGCTGAACTCAGGGTGGCCGCGCATCAGAGAAGGGTGGCTAGGCATTTCAATTCAAAAGTCAGGCAAAGGACTTTCGAAATCGAAGACCTTGTGTTGAAGAAAGTAATGACTGGAACCGAGGTTTTTGGACCAAATTGGGAGGGCCTTATGTTATAAACCAAAAACTTCGGGATGGTACTTTCAAATTGACCACCACAGATGGAGTCTAGATTCCTCGGGCTTGGAATAACGAACACATCTGCCGTTATTTTCTATAATGCATTGTTCAAAACTATTGTAAAGCTGTGAATATTTGCGAAAAACTTCGCAATCAAGCTATATACATAGAAAAAAAATAGCTACATGAGTGAGAAACTTCATTTTCTTACACGAATCGTATATTTACAAACTTTTGCTGGAAGTTGACTTCTTTTGTGTAGGCAAGCAAGAACAGTAACTCTCTCAAAATCCAACCATAGTTGGAGACTTCCCAAGCATATCCTGGTCAGAACAATTCAAAAAACATTGAGTTCCAGAGCATCATCTAAACTAAACAACGAGTGGGTGACAAATCAGAAAGCCCCACATTTCATCGCAAAAACATCAAATCCTCAGTAAGCATCTAGCTAAAAAATTGGTGCCAAACTGCAGAAATAATGCAAAGGTGGAAATAGCTAAATTTGTCCCATAGATAAAAGATTTCCAGTCCCAAAAGAGGCACCTTGTTAGGTGCAGGACGCGAGTCTTTCAAATCAAGCCAAAGCTCGATAACATGAACTAGTGTCCACCTCCCAGGATTGGAAGCACCAATTCTAGTGCCGGAAGGACCGACAGCCAAAAAAAAAAAAACTGGAAGGACCAGCAGTTGGAAGGACCGACAAAGCTAGGATTGGAAGAACCAATTCTAGTGCCGGAATGACCGGTAGCAAAAAAAAGCTGGTGGAAGCACGAATTCTAGTGCCGGAAGGACCAGCGCCAAATTAACAGAAATCCTAGCCAAAGGGGGTAACAAAATCCTAGCCGAAAGGGGGTAACAGAAATCCTAGACGAAAGGATGTATCTAATTTAGGACTTGTTTGATTCCATAGTAACCAAATTAAACAGAGCCAAAATTGGATCGAAAACTAAAACCCAAGTCCACCCCTGGGGGCACGTATTCAAGACCAGTCTCTGACGGGCTTGGGTCACCGAGTCAGTGAGATATGGGATTGAATAATTTTTAATAAAAAAACAAAAAACACGTGTATATATATATATATATGAATGCGTATTTAATAGTAAAATATATAGCCCTCTTTAAAGGGGATGCGTTCAAATCCGAATTCCGAAGGGCTTGGGTCACTGGGTTAGTGAACGTATGAATGAATGCGAGAATAACGACATAAAATCAGTCAACTGAATTGAAACTTCAAAGGAGCTAGTTGCTTCCAATCTAGTAAACTGAAGAAAAACTGCTATATTATTAAAAAGCAAGTCAATAGCGTTAAAATCGCACAACGTAAAACGCGATACTAATGCACGATCGACTAAGAAAATTATAATACAAGGTACTAATAAGAAGTGCTACCAAGTAGGGTGAAAGACCACGATATAACAAGAAAGAGCCTAGTCTTGTACTAGCAAAACAGAGCACAAAGGCATCACAACAAACTGTTCAAAAGGCCACCAAAACACCAAAACAAGCACAAAGTCGCGACACAGACTAGCGTAAAGATAAATGCGTGGATCTGCACTCGCTTATACAACCAATCTAAAAGCATAGTTTGAAGAAGGAACAACCAAAAGAAGAATAGAGAAGCTACAAATCCCTGTTCTTCCTGGGCCTTCCAACCTTCCTCTTAACCTAGGTAGAGCAGGATGGAAGTTCATCAGCACGCTTTAAAACTGCCCTCTCAACATCTCCCGGAGCAAAAGAAGCAATCGCGCTATATTTGGATATAAGGGCCTGAATCAACTTTGCTTTATCTTCCTCCAAGGTGGAGATACGTTCGAAATTGTCCCTGTGAAGCTTTTGAAGATCACAAGCCAGTGTGTGCCAACCACTCATCTGTCTAGCAGAATGGTCTTTCAACAAATCCATCTGCTTTCCGAACTAATACATAGTGGTTTCGAAACGGGCTAACATTTGAGATTTTGCGGCAATCATGTCACAAGAAAAGGTTTGGTGGTCAGATGGATGTATATCTACATTAAAAGATACTCCCCGTAAGCTCCAGCCTTTAAGCCGCTTAGCAAGCCTGGGTGCACGGCTCAGGGGCATAACGTGGCCTGCTAATAATGAATTGGAGCTCTGTGTGAGAGGGAATGAGGGGAGAGTTCACGGACGGCTGACCGGTCGACTGAACGTCAGTTATCTGAACATCCAAGTCAAAAAATCTTTCTATCTAGCGTCACTTCGGAGATGAATCTATCCTGTATGAATGAACCAGTAAATGGCTATGCAATTCGAGGATCTAAAGAGTCAGTCAAAGTTAAATGAGTAACGCAATCAAAAGCAGAACCACAAATTACCGATCCCACGACTCTACTCACACAAAACAGGTTCATATTATCACTCAAAAAGGTCGCTCGTGTTCAACCAAGTCAGAATCACTGAGGATTAGATAATAATAATAAAACGGAAGAACGACCTTTCATCAAAAGCACTCGAGAAACCACAAGGGCTCAAAACAAAAAGTATGGATCGTACTGACAAAATCAAGGTCACATAGTGTAAGCATTTCGTCGAACATCACATATGTAAAACAGATAACCAGGAACAAATTACCGGCACATAGTCACAAGGGTAGAAATTATGCAAGATGTGAACTTATCCTAGGCATTTCAGTAAGCATATCATGTGTACGGAACTAGAAGAAAAAGGAATATCGGAGTTAAATGTTCTTAGACCAGTGCATGTACAAAACAACCCAAATACAGTTCAAAAATTCTGACTATTGTCATCATAAATGATCAGCAGCGACCCGTATCACATCTAATGATCATAAGAGTTTCGGAAAGCACAAAAGAGCTTATTTCCTAATGAAACATATGTTATTGATTCAGAAGAGGAACATGCATAAGCAAGAATGACAAACCTGCGCTTCACAGATTGATAATGAGAAGGAGTACCGGGTTTTCGACCGAAAGAATCTAATCGAGAAGAAATCAAAATAGAAGTCAGAGTTTTGAGAATGAAGTAGCTGTTACCAATATGTTTTACCTGGGATGTAAAAGTGAATTCAATGGGGAAGTTAGAAAATGATAGGAAAGATTAAAGGACATGCATCCGGACCATTCTCACCACGTCGGCTCAATTCTCAATTGCGCAAGTATCAGTGGCCCATCAAGTCCAGCTGTTCTACCTGCATCCCCATGATTTGATCGATCATGATGACACTTCGGCTTAAAGGAAATAGTGTAAGTGGCTTAAACCTATCGCCCACAAGAAGGTACAATCCTATATACCTTTACCCAAACGACCCTGAGCTCTGCGCAATCGTTCCTCGATAAGCTAGACTTGATCTACCAAACTGTGTAGAGGTCAGTTATTTCAAAGTCTGTAATTTCTACAAAAATTACAAACTTCGAAGGGAAAATGTTTATCCCTTAAAAATCGTACACATATTGGTATATTAAATCGGTATTAAAATTCATGGGATAAATGTCGTTAAGGTCGGTCGTATCTAGTTCTACCCGGTACACTTGGACAGTTGCGAAGGGTAAGGGACGATCGCACAGAACAAAGTTCAAGCGCCAACTCCAAGGTTAAACATGAACGAGTTGGGTCGTCCGCTCACCACAGATATGATCGGTCACATGTTCCGTTCTGCAATCGTTCGTTCATAATAAACTGATCAATCGTGCGTAGCAGGATATGCAAAGAAATCAGAGGTCGCAAATGTATTCCATGTCCGCTCATAGAATGCAACTCCAGTCGCCCACTAGATACCCGATCAGCTGCTAATATCAGATGTTGCTTGCTAGTCGGTTGGATATCAATTCTCAAAGGATCATACTTACATTACAAACTACAGTGCAGGTTGCTCGTTCATGATTAAACAAGCTGCATCAACCAAATGTCATCTATCGGTCGATCATTCTTATACAAACTAGGAAGCTTTGACAGGTCACATGTACACTCATCACTTGCCCGCCTATTTAATATGCTCAGACCTATGCGGTCGCTCACTCCTATAAAGCCGCTCGCTCTCGTGAAGTCGTTCTCGGAATGCATCTGTTGCCAGTTGGCTACAGCTAAGCGGTGACATATTTGTAGTTAATGAGACAAGCAACCCGTGGTCTAAAAAGACGATTTTCAGGTCATTTCTTCAGGGAAGTACACCTATAAATAGGCCATGGCTCCCGCCTTAAAGAAGGACGGATTCCTAACCACCATGAAGTGCTGTCAAATTCTTTCCTCCACCATTCCTTAAGTATTTCAACCATTATTGTCATCTACACTTGAATGATCTTCGTTCATCCGTCCATGACATCCATTGAGATCTTATAAGTAAAAGAAATCGAAGACATCCTCCTCCTTCGTCGCTTTTCCGTCCTTTTCCGTAGATTCCACTATTCCTCCATCAGATTCCGTGAATACTGAGTGAGATTTGTATGTGAGAATGAGAATATGTTAAGAGAACAAGAGGATGTATGAGGGAAGAGAGTTTATATGCTTTGTAATCATTGTCATGATAATGCAAATCATCTTCCTAGTAAACGTAGGCCTAGCTTAGGGCTGAACCACTCTAAAATCTTGTCTCCATTTATCTTTCCTCACATTTTTATTGTAAACTTTTAATTGATCACGACTCCATTTACTTTCTAACCGTATTGGTGAAGTACAATTCTTGTACCCTTGGTGTTTGAGCCATTTTTTGGTGAAAACAACACGGTCACATACTAACTCTATTGGTGAGAAATTTACAATCACACCATAATTTAACGTTCTAGATCCGACAAATTCGGTTTCGACAAATTCCGAGATCATTTGCAAAATTTCTATTTTCTAGGCTATTAGAATAATATTAAAATGTTGAATTTTTAATTAACTTATAAATCATTTTTAAAAGTTCACTAACCTTATCTTAACTATTTAATAAGTTGTTTTCAAATACTTATCTCAAAATTTACAATTTCGATGAATAGTGTCAAATTTTCAGTTTTGACGAAAATTGTTTGAACCGATAAGTTGATAAACTAAATTAACTTATCTGATCATTATAATTTTTGAAATCATATTTAAAATGAGCGTATATATCCAGAACCATGCGCGATTATTCTGGATTTTTGAAAACTCGTGTTTTCAAAATATCAGAATTTTTGAGTCGTTACATTCTCCCCTACTTAAAAACTTTTCGTCCCTGAAAAGGAAGGAAGACGTAAGCTAATTTAGTTATAATAACCCTTTAAACTATTTTCCAAATACCTTTTATCCAAAATTGTGAAACTTAATTCATAAGGTATTTGTAACTACTTAAACTCTTTATTTTTGAACCTAACATATTTTAGAACTTATCGACTATTCAAAATCATCAATAATTTCGATTTCTTATTATGAATATGCTCTCTTATATACGTAATACTCTTAACTCTTTCTAGGGCATTACTAAGTCTGTCTCTAATGAGTTACTCTTTTAGTATATTACTAATTCTAGCTCTGTTGAGTCTTTTCTTTCTGTACAAACGAGTCGTACCTCAGAGCTTTGTATAAACCAAAGCTCTGATAACAACTATAATGGCCCGAAATTCCCGCCTTTTTGAATCAACTATAATCCACACAAGTCCGATCCGAACGGTAGTAACCCTTGAGACATTAATTTTGGGCGTACAACAACATCAGACAGAAATAGAAGACTTTTCATTAACATCATTAAAATATTACATCGCAGTAAAAGAATATATAAATTAGAGTATAATAAATTACAATACATATAACAACGGAAATATAAATACATAACTCTCAACGAAAGACTTATAATGCTATGGACACAGCTTAAGCTTCAATCCATAATCTTGCTCAATAAAATATCTACAAAACCAAAACAACAATTTGCCCGTATGGAAAATTATGGGCACCTAGAGTTTAGGTGGGAAACGATAAACTCCGAGTCAGTAATGGGACTGGTATAAGAACACTAATCAGTTATTCTTAACTTATTTAAGTTAGGTATATCACGAGACCACACAAGAGGCCTGAGCATTCAACATGAACATGGAAACTAAGTAACATGACATACACAAATTTTTATAGGAAAATGTGTACATATATATATATATATATATATATATTTGTATAAATCAAAGCATTGAGTAGAGCTCAAAATCAGTACTACACTGGACATAAAAGAAGTGTATGCAATGCAAATGAATGACAGATAAAAGAAGAAGGTAAACAATTTAGTCTCAAGTGCAACAAACACATATGAATTTTCATCTACACCAGGTCAAACCAGACATGTAATGTGTGTGTGTTTGTATGATGGTTTATATATCAACCAACAATGATACAACAATCTGGAAGTCAAGTAACATGGAATTTGTCGAAGAAAAGTGCAACAATATCATATACAAGTCAGTGAATGGAGTGTCATCACAGTGGATTCACAAGTACACAATGCAAGTGCCAATGACACATATAAATCCAATAACAAGTGGTTGTGGCAACACTCAAGAGCTCAAGTGTACACAAGTGACAGAGAATGAATCAGTACACATAGTCAAAACAAGAATGGAAAGTTGTATACATGTACATATGCACACATGATTATTTATCTGTACATGTATCAGTGGAAATACATAGCAGCATGGACACAGTGGAGCTTCAGTAAAATAGTTCAAATGTTTTCAGAAATTTCAAATCTCAAGAAATAAAGTGAAGATTTTGTTTAAAAATGAAAATAGTTTTTCATGGGTTCGAATTAACATAGAAGCAACAGAGAAGATTTTCAAATACAAACCAGAGGGAAATTCTATATTTCCAAAATTGCACGGTTCGATTTTCGATAAGTAATTTTTCATCATCAAAGGCGACCGAGAATCACAGCCATGAATATTAACAATTTTTTTTTCAAATTCGCAAAGTGCTAAATTTGGCACAAATGTCATTTTCAGAAAGATGTAAAGAATTCAACAATGAAAATCACGCAAAAAGTTATTAACGATATCAAAGGTTTTATTTTTGGCAAGAATGATTCCATTGTTTCAAAACTTTCCAGGAAATCACAAAGGGTAATTTTGAGCAAGAAAATAAATCAAATATTTCCAGAAATCGAATGGGTAATCTCGGAAAGCCACCACAAAATTAGAGAATTCTAGAGTTTCTAAAGCCCTATATAAGCACCATTTCATCACTGGAAAAATGCATTGAAACCAATCAAATCATTTCAAGCATAGATGAATAAAAATCAGAGAACTTGCAAATCAAGTTTTGATCATCTAAAGTGGAAAATCGTGGACAAAGGAGGGACAAGTATTCGAAGCCATCAGAGGATAATTTCCAGATTCCAGGAGTCGCAATTTAGGGAAAATCATAAAACCCTAAAATTGGATTTCATTCGGTCACCATAGAAAAGATGAAGCTGATAATTTTTAAAGTGACAAAACAAGGGAGACAACCTTCTTTTTATTTTAACCTAGTTTGCTATTTAAGGGTTTTATGATGTTTTTTGTTTTAAGTTGTTTTTATTTTGTAATTGTTCTATAGTTTTCTAGTTTTTCTTTAAATTAGGGTTCTTAATTATAGGATTTATAGTTACAGGAAACTGATCTCTGGGATTGAGATCAATGCAGGGTTTTGAGCATACGATTAGAACAATAGCGAGGGGTCGTGAGTGTACAAGTGTTGTATGCGGGTTATTTTTAATACCGAGTAGAAACCTTAGGGAATGCAGCAATAGGAAGAGGTTTGCCGAAGCTGGGTAAATTTTGTGTCGTTTATTTTTTGTATTTATTTATTCTGCTATGATCTGTGCTGTGATAATTTTTATATTCCGCAAAAATTATAATAAACCCTTTTCATCCCCCAAGGTTAACCTAGATCCTACAAGTGGTATCATAGTAGGTAATTTTTTTTACTCTAGAGTCTTGAATTTGTCTAATAATTCTTTTTTTGAGGGTCAGCCAATAGCTTGGCCATCTATGTTTAGTGGTACTGACTATGCATATTGGAAAGCTAGGATGGAGATTTATTTATATTTAGTTGATTATAATGTGTATGATATTATTGAAACAGGTTATAAGTCTCCGCCTATGATGATTAATGATGTTGAACTTCCTAAACCCAAAGAAAGATGGGATGCTTCTGAGAAAGATATTGTTTTCATTAAATGCTAAATCCATGAATGCTCTTATCTGTGCTCTTGATAAAACTGAGTTTAACCGAATATCTCATTGTTTAACTGCGTAGGAAATATGGTATACTTTGGGGGTCACACACAAAGGGACATATCAAGTTAAAGAATCTCGACCTGCCTTATTCAGCAAAGAATATGAAAACTTCACAATGCAAAAGGAGAAGAGTATAAAAGACATGTATGACAAATTTTCATTGTTGGTTTACAATGCTAGAGCTCTTGGAAAGATGTTCACTGAAGTGGAACTAGTAAGGAAATTTTTACGAGTATTGCCAATGAAATTTGAAGCTAAAGTCACGGTGGTTCAAGAGTCAAAGGATTTGAACAAATTGAGCATAGAAGAGCTCCGATTCAAAAAAGAAGTCAATAGCCTTAACTAACACTGTTGAAAGTGATGACGATACAGAAGATCCTATTGAGATGCTTGCTATGGCTGTTAAGCATCTCAAAAAATGGACCAAGTTCAAACCACGTAAGAAGAAGCCAAAAGCCAAAAAATCAAGAAATTCTAATAGTTTGGACAAGTAAGTAGTCTACTACAAATGCAAGAAGCACAGACATATCGAACCAAATTGCCCATAGCTTCAGAATGACAAAGTAAATAAAAAGAAGAATAAAGTCATTACGACGACATGGGATGACGAGGAAGGAGAAGAAGTTTCTAACAGCAGCAAAGAAGAGGCTAATCTCTGTTTTGTGGCACAGTCAGATTCGGAAAACAGTGGAGAAGACTCTAGTGAGGTATACAACTACACTTATATGGTTCTTATTTTGATGTGTCCTGATCTTACCAAAACTATTGATGCTCTATAATAAACAGTGAGGAAATTACAATCTGATAGATTAAAGCTGGTTCACGATAATGATAGGTCAAAAGCTGAACTTAAAAAAGTTGCAAATATTCAAAACCTAGATTGTGAAAAGTGTAAGCTTTTGAATTTAGAGCTATCCAAACTCAAGTCAAACATAGAAGATCTTGAAAAGGAAAATTTTAATTTGAAGGAGAATGATGACAGTAAAATGAAGAATTTCATAAATAGATGCACCTCACTTGTGACTGAGAATACAATAATTAAAACCAAAGTCCAAGATCTTGAGATTACTTTAAATAAGTTTTCAACAGTGAAATATCTTTTAAAATGTTTTTAGGAAATCAGTTGTTTGCTAACAATAGAAATGACTAGGTTTTGGAAAGACAGAATAATTTGAATGATAATGCTAAAAGTAGGAGTGTCTTTCCTAAGTGTGTGAAATGTGAAAAAATTGGACACGATTTTGAAAATTATAAGAATAGGAACACGAATAGAAATTTATACAAATTTGGTTCCTAAGAGTACTTTAGTGGGTGCTAACAGATTTTTATATAAACGGGTTTGGGTACCAAAACAATTAAACGAAGTTAGAAGTGGTAAAAATCTTAGACCACTCGATCCTATCAACATTTAGGCGCCGAAGGTGGTTAAGGAACAACTTCAATAGAGATATTCCAAATTTTTGTTGAACTAAAGTTTTAGAATACCTTAGCCATGATTGTCGAGTTAAAGAATCCACATCGTCAATGGTAAGTCTGGTATGATCTCTAAACTCGTGTTTCTTTTTCTTTTTTTATTCTTCCTTTCTATTAATGTTAATTCTCTTTGACATTTCCATAGTAATTTTAACATTGCTTCTTTACTTTAAACTACAAAATTCTTGATTTTCTGGAAATAAGATTAAATTTTCTACAACTGTCATGTTTTAAGTATTTCCATATTATGAACTTAAATTGGTGAAAAATGCAATCCTTTTGAAGTTTAATTTGTAGACTAGCCTATGAATTTTTTAAAATGCTGTAGTATTCTAATCATATCTTGAACTTTGATGCTTGGCATTTTAAAATTTCTGACGATTGAAAAGCTAATGAAATTTCGCACAACTTTGTTGTTTTGAGTTTCTGTTAATTCATCTTGGAAAGGCTTTAAAGTTTCAACTCAATAAAATGCATTTCTTGAAAACCATTTTACATAAGTTGTGGGAATATCATGTAGCTTTTGACTTGACTTGGTTTTGAACTTGCAAATTATTTGTGGTTGGTTCTTGGTTGAATCTCGTGTACTATTATAAGCGGATTTAATTTTGAAAGTCATGTGTGATGGATGTTATGTTGAATATCTTAGGTTATTGAATTTGAAATTGAACTTTGAAATTAAACATCTCATCAAATGATTTCAAATGAAATGTTTTAGACTTGGATCATTGATTTTCTCTTAGGTTTGATGTAAATGTTGTGAAAAATTCTCTTGTGGAATTTTATTATGAGTTTTTGCTACTCTGATAAAGGAAACTGAATTGTTAGATTTGTTTGCTTAGGCTTGGTGATTGGATGATTTGTTGAAAAACCAGTGTATGAGACACATTGCAGTGTCATTATTGGCAATTAGGAACTACAAGTGGTGTCAATCTTAGAGCACTGAAAAGTTTCACATTCAACTAATTGATATTTGAAAACTAATTTTCATCTTGCATAGTTCTTTCAGAATCCCTCGTGAAATTAATATTTTAAATTTAAAATTATTTTTGATTATTTATTTTAAAAATTGAAATTATTGACCAAACTGAACCATTTTGGAACTCATCAAAATTACTATTAGATTTATGAAATTTAATGAGTTGTGACTACAGTATATTACATAACAAGATAAGATATTTTTTTAATTCTCATAATAATTAAACATGTTTTATAATATCTTTGAATTGGAGCTTATTTCATGATCATCTTCTTTTTCTACCATCTTTCGGTCATTCATCATGGTTTCATATAATGTGGAGAGTTTAAATTATTTTTTGAAATAAGGAAATATTAACAAAATATCCTTGGTATTCACTCTCATTTAAAAGTCCTAGCGGTTATGCATTGATGAATCACCTTAATATCTATATGTGTTTCCATTCTTGTTTAAAAGTCCTTGCGGTTATGCATGGATGGAATTCATACGAGAGAGGATAAATCTAAGTATTCTTCTAATCTCATTTAAAAATCCTAGCTGTTATGCATGGTTAGAAAATACTTAACAAATTTAAGTTACTACTAACCCCATTTAAAGGTCCTTATAGTTATGCATGGTTAGAAAGTGCTTAAATCATTTTGGGTTAATCTTAATATTTATTTGAAATTTTTTGGAATTCATTTTCGTATATTTAAAGTTTTATAACTCTCTTCATCTATAAAATCAATCATAAATCCATCATTCTGAAAGTGAATTTAGCTTCTAGTTTGAAGAATATTATCATTTTTATTTGATTAAATGAGATATACGATAAATTTTCTCTCTCTTGATTTGAATTTATATTTCTAGCCTATATTTGCCACTATTTTGATTTCTATTATCCTTTTATGATAACAAAAGATGGAGAATGGATGAGATTTTGATTGATGAGTGAGTAATTCAAGAATATTTTAATATTGGAAATTCAGTTGAATTTATACTCACTCATATGCATATACATAGGGGGAGTTCAGTTGTAGGGGGAGCATACAAATAGTATGAGTACCATATTTCATATTCAAACACATTTATCACATTCAAAATCTTTGTGTATATTTGTCATCATCAAAATGGGGAGATTGTTGAGTATAACAATATGATTTTTGTTTGATGATAACAAACATATATATATATATTATTTTAAAAATGTGTTTGTAATTGTACTATTCGATATCATATCTCATAAAGAAATAAATATTTATTGAATGGAATACTATTGCACACAATTTAATATTCAAATAGTATTTTTATTCAAATAGATATTTTATTTCAACATTTGAAATAGTACAAATTTCTGACTCCACTATTGTACATTTCACCGTGATATAATACATTCAATTTCATATGCATAGTTTCCTCACTACAATGCACTCATTTCACCCAGTCATACATATACATTTTCTCATATACATTCATATACGTACACTGAGTCTTCACGTGCTTTAGATCTTGTCCATTCGTCTGCGTACTTGTCATAGAAACACACACAGTAAACTGGAACAAAAATAGATTTAAATACTACCTAATACAAATTTATTTTAAATTTTATTTGCCTCAGAATTTTGGTGTGTACTTATCATTTTTTCTAGACTTGATCCGTTATATACTTTTATTTGAGTTAGAATGCTTGTGATATTCATAGTGATTTACTGTAAATACCGCAAGGTAGACTGAATCTTTAGTGCTTGCAAACTTGCCTAAACTCGGTTACATTGGTCTGCTGATAAAACCATCCTCGACACACATTCTTGGTCTACTAACCTTGACTAGCCTCAACACAACCATAACTGGTTTGCTAGATTAGAAATAATAAATATATGTATATGCAGAGGCAACTTTTCAGGCGAACAGGGGAAATATGGTCAGCAAGCATGAAGCATGTTAGTAAGTTGTTGTTCTTATCTGTATAAAGTCAAAGCAATGAAGCAACGTAACATACACTCACATACATATACACATATGATTATGTATATAATGTATGTGTAATGTGTGTGTATGTGTGTATGTATGTATGTATAAGGGTCTATATATAACAACCAACAATGAGTCACCAATGTCGTATGCACAGGCCAAAAAATATAGAAGTGCACAAGCTGACACATGTAGGTGTGACACAACAGTGAGATGACATCAAGGATGATTAAAGTAAAGCCAGGTGTTTTAGGTCATAGGTTATGGCAATGCGTTTCAGATGAGCAGGCCAATGAAGCAAAACTGTAACGACCCGCATTCTACGCATCAGGGGATCGTAGAATATTTATTTCTTTCTCATGCAAAGTCGTATAGCCATGTAACTTTGGGAGACGACTATTGGTCTATTTCCCATGTTCATGATTTTTGCCGATTTTTAAATGACCATTTTGCCCCTAGCTGATCTTCTTTCGGCCATAACTTTTAATTGCTAAGGAGTTTTGACCTAAAACACTTCCATTAGATCCGGATGATGGTTTACCTTTCCGTAGATTGGTTACATTAGCTAAATGGACTCACCGTTTGAGAGATATGACTGAAACAAGGTTTAGAAGGTGAAAATAGCTTAACAGGGCCTAACTAGGGTGATTAGCAAGAGGGCCCATAACCCATTTCGGGATTAGGGTTATGGGGAGGCTGAGAATAGTAGGAAAACGAATTTTATTTCATTTTTCAGCCGCCTAAAACATTTCTCTAACCCTAGCCATGGCCTCCACCTTCTAATTTCATCCCAAATCGCTCTCTAATCAAGTTTTAGCCTAATCTACGTCAAATCAAGGAGAAATAACACCAAATTAGAGTTGGAACTGCTGTGTTACATAGAGAGTCAACCCAAATCAGAGATAGTTTCAGATCTAAAGTTAATTTGTGGCAAAGGGGAGTGATTTGCATAGTTTCTCACTAATTACGGTTGATTAGGGGTAATTAGTGTTAATTAGCGAATTTATAGCTCAGAAAAATCTGGAAAAATTTGTAAAATTCTTAAACACTTTTTTAGACCTCTGTTGGAAGTTTGGGTTAATTTGGTTAAGTTTTGCTAATCCTATCATTAGATTTTCTAAAACATGCTTAAGGGGAAAACATGAGTTTTGGGTATGTTTGATCCATTTAAACTTGACATATTGTTGTTTTTGTGTTTGTGGATGATTATACATGTTGCTATGACTGTATGGTAATCTTTGTGATTGATAAGAAAAGATAGAATGGTCGAAAACGCTGTCGTATGGCGTAAAACCGTCGCTGGAAAAGTTGCAGGAAATGGAGCAGGAGCCAGATCAGATCGGTGGAGGGCGACCCGACCTGCTCGTGGGGAACCCCCTTCTCACGAATTGCCTCCCAGAACTGCTGCATCAAGAATCAGAGCACACGACCGAACTGATGCACCACAAGTGGACTACCACGAATTGAGGAGCTCGACCCGACCCAGAGTGGACTGTCACGAACCGACCTGGATGAGGAAACCACGGTCAAAGAAAGAGGTAGCTACGAAAGAACCGGTGACCCAACCCGATGGTTGAGCACGATCCGAACCGCCTGGTGGACCACGAACCATGCTTGCACACTCAAACCGACCCGATGCTTTGGAGTCAGGATCACGACTGACCCGACCTGGAGAGGGATCCATGACCCAACCCGAATGGAGTTGATGACCACAGACTGAACGAGGAGAAGAGAACCGATCCGAAAAGAAGCTTGTTTCTGAACCGATCCGGAGAAGACCAAAACCCGAGATGCAAAGGTATTCCAAATGGGAAGTAGAACTCAGGATCCAGATGGGAACCAACTAGTTAACTTCATGATTGGACTTTGCTGCGGGACGTGTGCTATGGGGTTATCGACGTCCATAACTTTGATTAACCACCGAGATGATTGTTAGGCTAGTGCCGTGGGGTAGTTATTACTCCATGGGGCAGAGTGATCGTAGCATGGCTATGAGCCAGTGCAGTGGAGTCGTCATGACTTCATGGGGGCAGAGTTGACGTAGCAAGGACTAGTGGCTATGGATTAGTGCAGTGGAGTCGCCATGACTCCATGGGGCAAAGTGATCATAGCAAGGATTTGGGTGATCAAAGTGGTGGATATCGTATGCTTTACGGACTAAGTGAGAGATGCGAGGATGGTTGCTATGCTTGATTGTTTGACATCATTATGACATGCACACACCCACCCCCATATCTTTACACCATATGTTAATGTCACCTTAGAGTATTGTGTATCTTGTTGTGCTAACTCTTTGGTTGCAGATCTATGTTCAGGTATGGTTTAGTATATCTGTTATTGTTCTGTTTTGCTGCTTATCGCTCATACCAGACTTTTGTCTGACCCAGAGTTTTATGTCTCTTCTTATTACTCTGGGTGCTCTTAAATGGGCAGACTAGAGACAGATTCGGTGGTATGCACGTGTAGCTGCGTCGGAGACGAGCAGGAGGCTTCCACGTATGATATATATATATATATATATATTCTCCCTGTGTCGCTGCTAGTGACTACTTTGGGCATTAGTAGTGTACCTTCCTTATTTTGCTTTAGAGACAGTTTTCAAAAGTTGTAATAATGATGATGTGGAACATAAGCTGTATTTTTGGATTTTCCGCTGCTATAATTGTTTGATTTTCAGCTTATGCACTGTCTCACCTGTTTTATGTCAAGTATGTTATTATTATATTTTATTCCATGCGTTGTGAGACATTCTACAGTTTCCTTTTTAGTTTAAATTCCCTTCTTTCCTTTCTTTGACAACCATCCTGTGCTGGTTGGACATTGGTACAACGCACTTTCATTGAAATGCCGGCTGGTGCGGGGCGGGTCGTCACGTTCGGTATCAGAGCTCTAGGTTGCGTAGTTAATCTAGGGAAGACATCAGAGAGAGATAGTACGTATATGAGAGCGCGTATTTGTGATATTTTGGTTTTCAAAATTTATATATATATATACACTATGAGTATATTTAAGGATGAAGTCGCATTGCACTGGCACCACTGAAGAGATGGTTAATCGTTTTCTCCTTACAGATTGAAGGATGAGCCGAAATACTAGGGGTACTGGTAGAGGAGCTAATAATGTGTATGCTCCAGATATGAGGACGATGTTCACTGACTTCATGAGAGATATGCTTAGAAATGTGCAAGGAGCAGTTCCCAATGCTGCAAATGGTGGTGGTGCAGCGGTGCAGGCGCCTAGAGCTGATTTCGCCAAGCTTTGCAAGGATTACACTAGTCTCGGTGGGAAGCCGTTCCACGGAACGGAATCGGCTACATAAGTTCAGGATTGGTTGGATAGCTGTGAGCGTATCTTCTAAGACTTGGGTATCGAGGATGCGACGAAGAGAAAGCTTGCATCCCGTCAGCTGCAAGGACGGGCGACGAATTGGTGGAATGCTATTAAGGCAACTACTCCAGAGGATCAAGTTACATGGGATCAGTTTAAGGCCCAATTCAGTGAAAAGTTTATCCCAGTTGCTTAGAAATCAGAATTGTTTAGGAAGTTCTTGGAGCTTAAGCAGAATGGTAGGGTAGTCTCGGAATATATTGCTGAGTTCGATACTTTATCAAAATATGGGTTATCCCTTATAGATATTGCCGAGAAGAAGAACGAGAAGTTTATAGCTGGTTTGGATGGATACTTGGGGGAAAGGCTTATTAACTACATCAATGAGACGTTTGAATTGATTGTGGGGAAAGCTTTAAGATCAGAGAGTCTATACCCTAAGTCGAAGACCGAGGTTGCATCTGTAGAGGAGCTAAAACCGCAAGCAAGCGGTGGAGGCAAGAATAGTTCACAAAATAAGAGAAAGCAAAATCAGACCAAGGATGGACAAAAGAAAAAGAATAAGAAAGATATGGAGTGCTTTAGCTGTGGCAAGAAGGGCCATTATGCTAAAGAATGTCGAGTGAGGCCAGCGGACAGGAAGTTCTTCAACTGCGGCCAAGTGGGACATCACAAGGATAAGTGTCTGCAACCCCCTAAAGAGAAGCAGATTGTGAAAGCATATGCTCTTAATGCTGTTCCTTCTTCGTCGAATGCCCCAACTGCGGCGGAGAAAGGAAAGTATGTCATCATTCAAGGTGTGCTTTCTGTTTATGATGTTCCTGTTCGAGTATTGTTTGATACCGGAGCTTCCCGTTCCTTCATATCTAGTGACCTGGTAGATAGGTTGGGATTGGAACCTGAGATAGTCGATAGACCTTTAGCAGTGACGAACCCGATTGGTGGTTCGACTAGCCTTTGTATGATTTGTCGTAATGTAATCTTATCGAGTCATGGATGTATGTTTGTTTGTGATTGCTTTGTTTTGGGCTTTATTGAGTTTGGCATTATTTTGGGAGTTGATTGGCTCCAAAGGTACGGGGTGGTGGTAGACTGTGAGGGATTTTTGGTGACAGTAAGAGCGGATGATGGGCAGAGGGTAATGTTTGGTGGTCTACCTAGTGATGGGTTAATGGCTAGTTTTCTAAATTCCCTCGACATCCCGAATGATGAGTTGTCAGATGTGCCCGTGGCTGGCCAGTATCCGGACATCTTCGAGGAGGTGGCCGGACTTCCACCACACAGAGAGATTGAGTTCCGTATTGATTTAGTGAAAGATGCTAGACCTATAGTGATGCCACTTCGTCGTATGGCACCAAGGGAGCAGCGAAAGCTCGGGGTGCAAGTAAGCGATCTTTTGAAGAAGGAATTTACCAGAAGAAGTGTTTCTGAGTGGGGAGCACCAGTTGTGTTTGCTACCAAGGCAGATGGTTCCCTTCGATTGTGTGTGGACTACCGCTAGTTGAATAAGGCGACGAGGAAGAATAAGTATCCTTTACCGCGGATAGATGATTTGTTTGATCAGTTGAGTGGCATTAAAGTGTTCTCCTAGTTGGATCTCACGACAGGTTTTCATCAGCTTAGGGTGGAAGCTGAGAGTAAAGCTAAAACGTCCTATCGGATGCCGTCTGGATTCCATGAGTGGTTGGTCATGCCATTCGGGTTGAACAATGCACCATCATATTTTGTGGATCTTATGAATAGAGTATTCCGAGATCAATTGAATAAGTTTGTTCTTGTGTTTGTAAACGATATCTTGGTTTATTCGAGGACAGAGGAAGAACAGAAGGAACATCTGAGGATGTTGAGAAAATACCAATTGAAAGCAAAGTTTTCTAAGTGTCACTTCTGGAAGAGGGAAGTGAGATTCTTGGGCCATGTTGTTTCAGAAAATGGTATTGCCGTGGACCCTGCAAAGGTGGCTACGGTACAAGATTAGTCTACGCCCAAGAATGCAACAGACGTAAGAAGTTTCTTGGGATTGGCTGGATATTATCATAAGTTTATCCAAGACTTCTCCAAGATAGCGGCACCGTTGACTCAGTTGACCACGAAAAATCAAACTTTTGTTTAGGACGAAAAGTGCGAGAATGCATTTAAGAGTCTAAAGGAAAAGTTGACATGTGCACTAGTGTTAGTCATTCCTAAAGGGAATGAAGAGATGATGGTATACACAGATGCCTGTGGTACCGGACTAGGTGCTGTATTGATGCGAGGAGGTAGGGTTGTAGCTTATGCTAGTTGGCAACTAAAACCGCATGAGAAAAGATATCCTACCCATGCTTTGGAATTGGCAGCGATCATGTTTGCATTGAAGATGTGGAGACATTATCTCTTGGGAGAAAGATTCGAGTTGTTTACCGATCATAAATCGTTAAAGTATCTTTTCTCTCAGAAGGATCTAAATCTCCGATAGCAAAGATGGTTAGAATTCTTGTCTTCCTATGATTTCGATATCGCATATACAACAGGGAATGGCAACGCGGTAGCTGATGCATTGAGTAGAAAACATGCCTGTTTAGGGGCTATTTTTCTAGAATGGAAGAAGCTGGAGTACATCGCTGGGTATGATTTCAGACCAAAGTGAGAATTGGATCCAGAAGTATTAGCAAGTTTGACAATCAGACCCACTTTGATTGAGCGGATTGGTTCCAGTCAAAGGGACGATCCTAACCTATTGGAAATCATCTCCAAGTTAAAGATGGGTATCGACGAGGAGATGAACAAGTATGGGCTTGATCGAGATGGATGGCTTGGAAAGAATGCAAGACTAGTTGTGCCCAATGTCAATGGATTGAGAGACGAAGTGCTTACAGAATGTCATCACTCAAAACTAACTATACACCCCGGTAGTAACAAAATGTATTGAGACATGAAGCAGACCTACTACTGGGAAGGGATGAAAAGAGATGTTGGGAAGTTTATATCCAAATGCATGAATTGCTAGCTAGTTAAAGCTGAGCAAAAGAAGCCTAGTGGTTTGTTGCAACCATTAGAAATTCCCGAATGGAAATGGGAACAAGTCTCAATGGATTTCATTGATGGGTTTCTAAGAACTAGATCGGGCCATGATAGCCTTTGGGTGATTGTGGACCGATTGACTAAGAGTGCAAGATTTATACCCGTCAAGTCGAATAGAACGACAGCTAAATTAACAGAACTGTATATGAAGTGGGTAATGAGATTTCATGGAGTACCTAAAAGCATTGTGAGTGACCGAGACCCGTTGTGTACTAATGGGTTTTGGAAGAGCTCACAATAGGCTCCAGGGTAAGAATTATATCTCAGTACCGCGTATCATCCTCAAACTGATGGTCAAACAGAGAGGGTAAATCGTATATTAGAAGATCTCTTAAGAGCTTGCATATTGGATTTTGGTGGATCATGGGATGACCATTTGCATCTAGTAGAGTTTGCATATAATAATAATTATCAATCCAGAATTGGTATGGCTCCATTTGAAGCTTTATACTGAAGACCGTGCAACTCACCGTCATGTTGGTTAGAAACCGGTGAGAAATTTGTGCTTGGGCCAGATGTGATAAGAGAAACCTCATATAAGATCAAGGTTATCCGACAATGAATGAAGGCTGCCTAAGATAGGCAGAAGAGTTATGCTGATAAGAGGAGAAGAGATTTAAAATTCTCCATTGGCGACTTGGTGTTTGTCAAGATTTCTCCATTAAAGAGCGTGATTCGATTTGGTAGGAGAGGCAAGTTAACACCAAGATTTGTTGGTCCATTCCTAGTTCTCGAGAAAGTTGGGAATTTGGCATATAAAGTTGAATTACCAGAGAAGATGGCAGGAGTTCATAATTTATTTCATGTTTCCCAATTAAGGAAATCCGTGCACGACCCCGATATGACTATTTCACCTGATCAGTTGGATGATATCGAAGTAGAACCCGAGGCGGTTGGGAACCGCAAGCCGATTCGTATTGTCGAGCACGATATGAAGCAAATTCGAAGGAAAGAGGTGGATCTAGTCAAAGTTCAATGGGGAGAGAATGACTGTACTTGGGAGACAGAGGAGAGCATTAGGAAGACGTATCCAGAACTCTGTGCCTGGTAAGACTTTAATTTCAATTTAGTTTTCCGTATGCTAGGATAGACGTGTTTGTTTGTTTTGTATGTTTGATTATTGTGGATGGTTGATAGGCATGCAGGATCCTTTACTTGTTTCTTAGTTAAGGAATTTCAGGGGCGAAATTTCTTAAGGGGAGAAGAATGCAACGATCCGCATTCTACGCATCAAGGGATCGTAGAATATTTATTTCTTTCTCATGCAAAGTCGTATAGCCATGTAACTTTGGGAGACGACTATTGGGGCCATTTCCCATGTTCATGATTTTTGCCGATTTTTTAATGACCGTTTTGCCCCTAACTGACCTTGTTTCGGCCATAACTTTTGATTGGTAAGGAGTTTTGACCTGAAACAACTTCCATTAGATCCGAATGATGGTTTACCTTTTCGTAGAGTGGTCACACTAGCCTAACGGACTCACCGTTTGGGAGATATGGCTGATACAAGGTTTAGAAGGTGAAAAATAGCTTAACCGGGCCTAAATAGGGTGATTAGCAAGAGGGCCCATAACCCATTTCGGGATTAGGGTTATGGGGAGGCTGAGAACAGTAGGAAAATGAATTTTTTTCATTTTTCAGCCGCGTAAAACATTTCTCTAACCCTAGCCATGGCCTCCACCTTCTAATTTCATCCCAAATCGCTCTCTAATCAAGTTTTAGCCTAATCTACGTCAAATCAAGGAAAAATAGCACCAAATCAGAGTTGGAGATGCTGTGTTGCATAGAGATTCAACCCAAATCAGAGATAGTTTCAGATCTAAAGTTAATTTGTGGCTAAGGTGAGTGATTTGCATAGTTTCTCACTAATTACGTTTGATTAGGGGTAATTAGTGTTAATTAGCGAATTTATAGCTCAGAAAAATCTGGAAAAATTTGTAAAATTCTTAAACACTGTTTTAGACCTCTGTTGGAAGTTTGGGTTAATTTGGTTAAGTTTTGCTAATCCTATCATTAGATTTGCTTAAACATGCATAAGGGGAAAACATGGGTTTTGGGTATGTTTGATCCATTTAAACTTGACATATTGTTGTTTTTGTGTTTGTGGATGATTAGACATGTTGCTATGACTGTATGGTATGCTTAGAAAAGTTATAATGGTCGAAAACGCCGTCGTATGGCGTAAAACAGTCGCTGGAAAAGTTGTAGGAAATGGAGCAGGAACCGGATCGGATCGGTGGAGGGCGACCCGACCCGCTCGTGGGGAACCCCCTTCTCACGAACCGCCTCCCAGAACTGCTGCATCATGAATCAGATCACGCTACCAAACCGATGCACCACAAGTGGACTACCACGAATTGAGGAGCTCGACCAGACCTGGAGTGGATTGTCACAAACCGACCTAGATGAGGAAACTGACCCGACCCGATGGTTGAGCACGATCTGAACCGCCTGGTGGACCACGAACCATGCTTGCACACTCAAACCGACCCGATGCTCTAGAGTCAGGATCACGACTGATCCGACCTGGAGAGGGATCCACGACCCGACCGAACAGAGTTGATGACCATGGACTGAACGAGGAGAAGAGAACCGATCCGAATAGAAGCTTGTTTCCGAACCGATCCGAAGGTGAACAAAACCCGAGACGCAAAGGTAGTCCAAATGGGAAGTAGAACTCAGGATCCAGATGGGAACCAACGAGTTAACTTCATGATTGGACTTTGCTGCGGGATGTGTGCTAAGGGGTTATCAACGTCCATAACTTTGATTCACCACCGAGATGATTGTTAGGCTACAGATCAGTGCAGTGGGGTAGTTATTACTCCATGGGGCAGAGTGATCGTAGCATGTCTATGAGCCAGTGCAATGGATTCGTCATGACTTCATGGGTAGAGTGGACATAGCAAGGACTAGTGGCTATGGATCAGTGCAGTGGAGTCGCCATGACTCCATGGGGTAGAGTGATCATAGCAAGGGTTTGGGTGATCAAAGCGGTGGATATCGTATGCTTCACGCACTGAGTGAGAGATGTGAGGATGGTTGCTATGCTTGATTGTTTGACATCATTATGACATGCACACCCCCACCCCCGTATCTTTACACCACATGTTAGTGTCACCTTAGAGTATTGTGCATCTTGTTGTGCTAACTCTTTGGTTGCAGGTCCAGGTTCAGGTATGGTTTAGTATACCTATTATTGTTCTGTTTTGCTGCTTATCGCTCATACCAGACTTTTGTCTGACCCAAATTTTTATGTCTCTTCTTATTACTGTGGGTGTTATTAAATGGGCAGACTAGAGGCAGGTTAGGTGGTATGCACGTGTAGCTGTGCCGGAGACGAGTAGGAGGCTTCCACGTATGATATATATATATATTCTCCCTGTGTCGCTGCTGGTCACTACTTTGGGAATTAGTAGTGCACCTTCCTTATTTTGCTTTAGAGACAGTTTTCAAAAGTTTTAATAATGATGATGTGGAACATAAGCTGTATTTTGGATTTTCCGCTGCTATGATTGTTTAGTTTTCAGCTTATGCACTGTCTCACCTGTTTTATGTCAAGTATGTTATTATTATATTTTATTCCATGCACTGTGAGACATTCTACAGGTTCTTTTTTAGTTTAAATACCCTTCTTTCCTTTCTTTGACGACCGTCCTGTGCTGGTTGGACATTGGCACAGCGCACTTTCATTGAACTATCGGCTGGTGCGGGGCGGGCCGTCACAAAAACTGTGTACAGCATGACCAAGGCCAATGACACAACAATGGCAACATAAAAATAGAAATGCACATGCCACTTTACAACATGTTGTGAAATAGGTTTAAACTAACTCAGGTGAATGGCAACAAGGTGCCTAAGTATAAAAATCACATGGCTTAAACATGATCAACATGTAGCATGGCAGCATGCTTTGTGTTCAAAGGCCATAAAGAAATGGTGAACAAAAGCAAGTTCAACTCAGCTAATAAAGGAGAAAAATAATGAACAACAAGTTTGGGTGAAATGTCACAACAAATATGAAATGCAACACAAGAGGCCTGAGCAATCAACATGAACAAAGTAACTAAGTAACATGACACGCACAAATATTTACATAAAAATGTGTATATGTATACATGTATATCCAAGCATGGAGTAGAGCTCAAAATCAATACTGAACTAGACATAAAAGAAGTGCATGCAAAGTAAATGAATGGCAAATAAAAGCAGTGGGTGAACAGTTTAGTCTCAAGTGCAACAAACACATATGCACTCTCATTTACACCAGGTCAAAACAGACATGTAATATATGTATGTATGAAGGTTTATATATCAACCAACAATGACACAACAAACTTGAAGTCAAGTAACATGGAACTTGTCGAAGAAAAGTGCAATAACATCATGTACAAGACGGTGAATGGAGTATCATGGCAGTGGATTTAGAAATACACAATGGAAAGTGCCAATGGCACATACAAGTCCAATAACAAGTGGTTATGGTAACACTGAAGTGCTCAAGTGTACACAAGTGACAGAGAATGAATCAGTACACATAGTCAAAACAAGAATGGCAAGTTGTATACATGTACATATGCACACATGAATATATATGTGTACATGTATCAATGGAAATACATAGCAGCATGAACACAGTGGAGCTTCAGTAAAATAGTTCAAATGGTTTCAGGAATTTCAAATCTCAAGAGTTACGGTGAAGATTTTGTTTTAAAGTGAAAACAATTTTTCATGGGTTCGAATTGACATAGAAGCAGCAGAGAAGTTTTTCAAATGCAAACAAAAGGGAAATTCTACGTTTCCAGAATTGCATGGTTTAAATTTTCGGCAAGTAATATTCATTATAAAAGGAAATAGAGAATCACAGCCCAGGATAATTAGCAATTTTTTCCCAAATACACAAAGTGCTAAACTCGACACAAATGTCATTTTCAGAAAGATGTAAAGAAACAATGAAAAGCACACAAAAAATTATCAATGATTTCAAAGGTTTTATTTTGGAAAGAATGATTCCACCGTTTCAAAACTTTCTAGGAAATCACAAAGGTTAATTTTAAGCAAGAAAATCAATCAAGTATTTCCAAAAATCGAATGGATAATCACGGCTAGCCATCACGAATTCAGAGAATTCTAGGATTTCTAAACCCTATATACCCATCATTTCATCACTGGCAAAATTCATCAAAACCAAGAAAATCATTTCAAGCATAAAAGAATAAAAATCAAAGAACTCACAAATCAAGTTTCGATCATCTTAAGTGGCAAATCGTCGGAAATGGAGTAACAAATATTCAAAACCATCAGAGGACAATTTCTAGATTTCAGGAGTCGTGATTTGGAGCAAAGCAAAAAACCTAAAATTGAATTTCATTCGGTCACCATCAAAAAAGAGGAAGTGGATTTTTTTTTTAAAGTGACAAAACAAGGGAGACGACCTACTTTTTATTTTAACCTAGTTTATTGTTTAAGGGTTTTGTGATGTTTTTTTGTTTTAAGTTGTTTTTCTTTTGTAATTGTTCTATAGTTTCTAGTTTTTCTTTGTACTAGTGATCTAGCTATAAGGTTTATAATTAGGGGAAATATGATCTCTGGGATTGAGATCAGTGTAGGGGTTTGAGCGTAGGATTAGAACAATAGTGAGGGTTAGCAAGTGTACAAGTGTTGTATGCCAGATTATGTTTTTAATACCTAGTAGAAACCTTAGGGAATGCAGCAGTAGGCAGGAGTTTGCCAAAGCTGGGTAAATCCTATGTTGTTTATTTTCTGCATTTACTTATTCTGTTGTGATCTGTGCTGTGATAATTTTTATCTGGAAAAATTATAATAAACCATTTTCATCCCCTTAGGGTTAATCTAGATCCTACATAAACAACACTAGATTATCCATAGCCCCATTTTCTTTTATCCAACATAAACCATACTTGATGATCTTAAGTGAATGGCCCCGATTTCTGGATTGCAAATCCCTTACCATGCATAAGCCATACATGTCGATTCCAGACTCACTAGGATCTTATCGAGTATAAACCAAACTCGACGATCTTGATAAAATGGATCTGTATTCAAAATCGCTCGACCCTTTCCAATAATAAGCCATACTTAATCCTGCATAAACGACATTGTCAAGTTCTTAACAAAACTACCTAGACTTTGTCGTGCGTAAATCAAACACGATGATCCTTTGTTTTTTTATCAAAATCAGAAATCCAATCTGATTGCTTTATAATAATCATGATTTAACGGTTGAGTAATCTGATCATGTCGCTCTCTGGCTAAACGTCAAAGCCTTGCACCACGATCTCAAGTCTTACGACTATAGCAATGCCATGACTCTTCTAAGTCAATACAACCACTCCGACCCCAACTAACCCAGGAACTTTCCGATGAAAGGAGTTAAAAAAATAAGTAGACATTGTTGCTCTCCATCGAAGCAATAATATTTCCTGCACTCTAGTTCCAAGTCTTGAAAAACAAAGTGACATCCTGAGTCTTAAAAATTGATGTAGCCACTATGGGCACTCGTTGAAACCAATTTACATAATTTTTGGTGAAAGGAGTTCAATGACAAGTAAACCTATCATGTTGCTATTTAGCATGGAAGTGTTACTTCTTTTCATGTCCCAACTCTCCGACCAAGGGCAAATGTGACCTATTATGTACTAGCTTCCTTTTTCTGGCCCCAAATCTCTGATCGAGGTCCTAATAATTGTTTATCCACAAAAAAAATCATGAAATCATTCTCTATGAAAAGGAATTTATACATTGAGGTTACCACTTCATCTCTCATGTTGAAATGGACATGACTAATTTTATTCATCGCTTTAGGTCTAGTTTTCCCTCTAGTCATGAGCTTCAAAACCCACTGCTTGAATATTGAGATTCTCTATGCCAACACGCTCAATTTCGGTGACCACATTCATATCAATACTGACCCGATTCCATGAATGGGGATCATCTTTGATTGCACCATGTTGACTTCGAGCACATGATTCCCTATTCCTACTTCCAAGCTTTGAGCTCCGGCAGTTTTGTTATTGAATTGCAAGTGCCACGAGGGGCGCGTCCACCTAAATCAGTTCGATATCGGTCTGGGGATCCGTGTCGATACCGACCAGAGTTAGTTGAACGGGGTTTTCCTACGAGTTAAGTGTTTTTACTTCTAACCTAAAAGGCCCGACTCCACCTCATTGGCTTTAACTTCATGGTTGTTCGATTTTCTAGAGGAATGTAGCTACCATTTTCTCTTGCTTCTTTAACATGAATTCTTACCAAACCAACATATCTTGTAGTTGGTTCATCACGCTATCCATAACCTCTTTGATCAAGTAGATGGAAGGATTTCCTCAAGAGTTAGCTTCCCAACCTCTTATTGTCCAGTTTCTTTAGCTAGTGCTCTAGCCTTCTTCTTCTTCTTATTTGTCATTACTATTCTTCAAGCTTTTTAAATCCTTGATGTGAATGTCAAAAAGTGGCAAAAGTGCGTAATTCACACACAAATCACATAAAATTCTCACAACAATAGTCACATAATGCAAGAAATAAAGAAAAAACAGAGAAAATTCTAGAATTTTTATAATGGTTCGACTCAATCCAAGCCTACGTCCACTTTGTAATTTTTTTTGTACTGTAGATTATACATTACAGTTGTTTGATTATAAGAAATGTAGAGAAAGAAGTGATACAACACGAAGTCCTTACGTTGATTTGGAAGATTTGGTCTCCATTGCTGCAATGACCTTGCGTGAAGAGTACCAAAGATAAGCCTCTTTTCAAGTCCTGAAAATAGGTATTTATAGACAACCGATCTTTTTTGGGTCGGTATGCCACGTGGCGGCCATCCCAGTTCGGGATTGCAACGTGTCACTCGATCCGAGTGTTAAAGGAAAGTAGTTAGACCAAATCACCTTATGAGAAATATCCTTCTTCGAGTTACTCAGCATACGTGTCATTCAACCCGAAAATCTAGAGTAAGAATTAGTGGGTCGTGACCAAGTAAACTTCTAGTGAAATAAAGCTTCAGGGCCCGGGTTGGTATGACCCGGGTCGGTATGGTCGACCCGGGATAGCCGACCCAAAATAGTCTGCTCCGAACCATAACTGGTGAAGTGAGACCATCCACACTGTCGACCCAAAGAGATGTGATGGAAGTTAGATGCGCCGATATGATGGGCCGAGCTGAGCATCATCAACCAGAGAGGTAAGATGTTATTCCAACATGTTTTGAGTTGATTTACGACTTTGATCCGATAAATCCAAGTCCATGTCAGCTTATACTCAAGATCTGAGTAGTTTTCTTTATAGAAATCTGGGAAGTAACGGCCTTACAAAAAGGCGTGTCAACACTTTGCCCCCTAAAAATATCTTTTGGTGAAAAAATGTGTTTCGAATAATCCAAAAGTATGAAATCCATGATCCATAGAAATCTGATATCTGAAGTCCAGATAGCCATGATCACGCCAGATCGTATTAGTAATAATAGAAAATGGGAAAACCACAATCGCTCCGGATCATACTAATAGAAAACCAGAAATCCATGGTCGTGCCAGACCATATTATAAGAAGACCATGATCACTTTGGAAATATTATAAGAAGATCAGAAAATAAGAATGCCAAGAAATCCCACGATCACTCTGGATCATATTATAAGAAGACAAAATATATAGCGATCACCCCGGATCGTAATATGAGAAAAATCCAAGAAATCCATGGCCTCGCCAGGCTTATCCTGTAACAACCCAAAAATATACCGCTTTAATCTACGGATATTCAATAAACTATAAATATTGAAGTGATGAGTCATAACTAAAATAAAGTTCTTTTAAATAATAAAGAGTGGTAGTGAAATAGTTTTTAAAACTAGTGTACAAAAATACTTAATTTGATGTGAAATTGAAAAATGTGACCGGAAGTCGTTTATCAAATTGACGACCTTTCATCAACTAAAACTTATCAGAAAAGCCATGACAGTCTCGTGCATGCTAACACACATTATATATTAAGTTAGCATGGTTGTATGTATTCATGTGAGGGAAAATAAATTTATTATGAGGAGGCTTATTATGTAAGCTAAAAGATATAAATTTAAAAAGAGAAGCTTATCATGTAAGCTAAATGATATAAATTTAAAATGAGAAGCTTATAATGTAAGCTAAAGGATATAAATTTAAAAAGAGAAGCTTATAGTGTAAGCTAAATGATATAAATTTAAAAAGAGAAGCTTATCATGTAAGCTAAAAGAAAAAGAAAAAAAAGTGATAAGGACACATAACACTCTTAGGTGTACATGTGTAGAAACATCTTAGGACACCTAAGTAGGCATGTGTCATGATCTTATGGGTTTCATGAATGATGAAGGATAAGTGTCCAAAACTAAATTACCAAACTAGCCTAGAAAATTACTATATAAAGGGTGGAAAGGTTCATTCTTTTTCGTGCATTCACAAACATAAAACCAAGATAAGAAAAAGAAGAGAGGATTAGGAGAAACCTAGAGGATAAATACAAGATCAAGGCACAAGTACAAGGTGAGAAAAACTATTTAAGTTCATGTATTCATTTCATATTTTGAAGAAAAATTGAGAAATTTAAGAATGAATGATTGGACTTAAAACCCTGAAAATGATGTTCGATATTTTGGGCATAACTTTAGCAATTCTTAATGAAATTACGACTTCTCTATCAATTTGGAAAGCTAATTCAAAGGCTATAACTTTCACTTATGGCACTTTTTTCTAATTCGACAGTTTGCATACCCGAAAACTGGATGAAAAATGAGGTAAAAATCAGCCAAAAATCGACATGTTAAAAAGGCTTCATGATGTTTGATTTTATATATTAAATTGGTCAATGGTTTTGAGGTTTTATTTTGATGATAACTAAGTAGACAAAGAGAGCTTCTTATTGTAAAAAATTTGGAGTCAAAATCTATTTTTAATAGAGAAACAGCGTCAAACATTTTGCCCAAAAACATGCTAAAATCTGATTTTCGAAACTTTTTGTAGCACTTCGAAATGCTATCTTTTCTATTAATGAAGCATGGAACCAAGCAGAACCTTTTTATAGTGCCCATAAGTGCTGTAGTAGCTGATTTGAGTCTAAAATCGTTAGAAACCACCTAAAACTTGCCATAGCACTTCTAGAAGCGCTGTTTTTTCTTTGAATTGACTATGAAGTGTTTTTAAACGAACAGAACTTTTCATGGCATGACTGAAACGCTATTATAGATGTTTTGAGTATAAAATCATAGTAAACTATTCCATATCCTCTCAAATTTGGACTTGAGTTTCCTTATAGTACCATAAACAAACTGATAAAATCGAGGATGCTAAATCAAAGTAAAAGTGAGTTAAAACGTGTCAGAATTGAGAACAAGGAAGATTGATGAATTTCGATGATTCGAGGAAAATAATTGTTTACTTAGGAGTGATGATAAGTAATATATGATGTTATACGAGACTTTTGCATGGATATAGCAAGGATTACTGTAAGTATTTATCATGTAATCCATTATTATTTCATAAGCTTGTGTATTAATTTAAAGTTGCCTATGACTTTAACATACTATATTAGTTACGATCTTTGTTTTGCCAAGTAATCAACATATACGACTGATGATTGAGAACATTTATGATTAGTGTTTAAATGAGGTATGAATACTGTTCAATCGAGGAATGAATAGTGTATGTTTAAACGAGGTATAATTAGTGTTTTAAACAAGGTATGAATTGGGTGTGTTTTAACAAGATAATGAATGGTGTTGAACTTAACTATTTCAGCACAATCTTTGATGATCTTTCCAAACATATATTAGATAAATATCAAGGTGGTTTGAGATTTGTTTATGAAGAGGTTTTTTCATAAAGAAGATGATTAGTATTTATAATAAAAGATGTTTGTCTTTTGAAAGAAAGTTCCACAAGAGATATATAGATGTCTTTCAAAAGAGTATTTACAAAAGATATTTTACCCCCACATGATATAAAGAGTATTTTGGAAGTAAACATTGATTTTAAATGTTTTGTGTAAAGAAGAACTACATTGGCTTGATCCTTTATCTAATTGCTTACCCAATTATATATATGTACGTAGGCAGTCACAAGGGGTAGTGATGCACTGCTTTATAAATAAAATATTTTTTGTTTATTCCTTGTTATTACATCTTGTGTTGGTTTATCTTTTATTTTTATTATTTAAGCCATGCTAATGTGTTTATCAAGTGTGCAGGAATGAATATCGATGTCTATCTCATCAGAGTTGCACAATGGTAGATTTACGGTAATTGTGTTTGATTCATATTTAAGCACAAACGGTTAATTAGATAAGTGGTATTTATTAAAATTTTATCCAGAGCATTTAGTGATGTTGTGTATTTATCAAATAAAATGGCAACTATCATTGTTTGTTTTGGAAGGAAGTTTTTTCAGCAATATTTTCATGGTCCGAAATTCCGGAGCGTTACAAATGGTATCAGAGCTTAGGTTAGGTGCCTAAATAAAATTTCATATAAGAATAGAAAATCATTTTTAGAATTTTAAAATGAAGTTACCTTAATTTGATGAATAAAACTGGATAAGGTAAGGCACCATTCCTCTGGCCAGGTATATGAGTAATATTTGTTTGTTTAACTTTTGTTTAGAAAATAATGTGTTGATTCATTTTTAAGCACCACGTAAATAGGTTTAACGAAGTTGTAAGTGCATATGAATAGCTATAAAGTAACGAAGAAATGAATGAAGTGGCTTGTAAAGAAAGGAATGTGGCAACTTGAAATGGATAAGAGGAATGAGGTATTGCAACTTATCGAGGAATGAGTTAAATGGGCTTGGGCAAATAAACTAGAGGAAGGCCAAGTGGAGTAAAATTGAGCAATACACTCATGCAAAATCGAGGTGTGAAATTTTTATATAATAATATATTAGAATTGTTTAGCATTAATGGTGTTAGCTTAAAAAGCTGCTGAAACATCTCTCAGCAATTCAGTCATAACTATTGATTCCTTGATTTGGGTTTAGTCGAAGTTAATCTTATTGGGAAGCTAGATTAATTATCTAGAATATTTACATCATATATATTTTGAAATTTTGAAAGTTTACTATCTCAAAACATTTTTGCAATCTGAACTATGTGTTTGACAAAAAGAAGAAGAAGAAGGGAGGGTCATACTTAAGATGATTTTCGAAGTTGTAAGTGTGGATTTTCCAAAATAAAATGGTTATCCATATGAGAGTAATGATTACAAAGTATAAAAGTGTTTTGAGAGTATACTTTATTTAAACTTACTAAAGATTTTTACTGATTATCTCATCAATGATGGATACCATTGGGTAACGATGACGATGTGCGGTATAAGACAATAGATCTTGGGTAGTGCACTATTACTCTATGTTAGTATCGAGCCGAGTAGAGTACATCCTATTTAATGATCGGATGCCGGTATAAGACAATATATCTTGGATAGTGCTACTATTACTCTATGTTGGTATCGAGCCGAGTAGAGTACATCCTATTTGATGACAGGATGCCGACCGCAATGGGATAAAATATCCTAAATTGAGTGTGGATCCACTTTGATGAATATAATCATATTATATAAAAAAATTAAAGATATTATTTGAGATGTCTATTTTGAAAATATTACACTTCGGTACATTTTGACGGGTACTGCAATAAGGGGAGTAACTCATTATTAGATGAGTTGACTTTGATGAATATAATCATATTATATAAAAAAAAATTGAGGTGTGTATTACTCTCCGGTACATTTTGATGGGTACTGCAACAAGGAGGGTAACTCATTATTTGACGAGGTGACTTTGATGAATATAATCATCTTTTTAGAAAAAAGATAAGAAAATGAAGATATTATATGAGATGTCTAACTTGAAAATATTACTCTCTAGTACATTTTGATGAGTACCACAACATGGAGAATACTTCCTTGCTTGATGATGAGTCGAAAAAGCCGGAATACGATGAATCTTCGGTGCATTCAGATGGGAACCACACAAGAAGAGTATGTCTTTACTAGATGATCTGAGTGTATGTTCACAGGACAGAGGCTGGGTATCGATGTGGATTGCAAAGAACATAATCCTGAATTTGGGCATAAAAAGAAACTACGGCGTGTCTGATCCGGTAATATCTTGCAGATTTGATGGAATGTTTATCACAAATTGAAAGGTTCCGGTATGTCGTAGAATTTAGATTTATGAAATTGTTTTGAAAGCATCCTTTCAAGAAAATACCTTGAATACTTAGAGTTTTATGTATGGAACTTTTTTCATTCTTTTGATTAAATATTGCATAGAATTTCAGGGACGAAATTCCTTTTTAAGCGGGAAAGAATGTAACAACCCGAAAATATACCGCTTGAATTTACGGATATTCAATAAACTATAAATATTGAAGTGATGAGTCGTAACTAAAATAAAGCTCTTTTAAATAATAAAGAGTGATAGTGAAATAGTTTTTAAAACTAGTGTACAAAAATACTTAATTTGATGGGAAATTGAAAATGTGACCAGAAGTCGTTTATCAAATTGACGACCTTTCATCAACTAAAACTTATCAGAAAGGTCACAACGATCTCGTGCATGCTAACACACATTATATATTAAGTTAGCATGGTTGTATGTATTCATGTGAGGGAAAATAAATTTAATACGAGGAGGCTTATTATGTAAGCTAAAAGATATAAATTTAAAAAGAGAAGCTTATCGTGTATGCTAAATGATATAAATTTAAAATGAGAAGCTTATCATCTAAGCTAAAAGATATAAATTTAAAAAGAGAATCTTATCATGTAAGCTAAATAATATAAACTGAAAAAGAGAAGCTTATCATGTAAGCTAAATAATATAAATTTAAAATGAGAAGCTTATCATGTAAGCTTAAAAGATATAAATTTAAAAAGAGAAGCTTATCATGTAAGCTAAATGATTTAAATTTAAAAAGAAAAGCTTATCATGTAAGCTAAATGATATAAAATTTAAAATGAGAAGCTTATCATGTAAGCTAAAAGATATACATTTAAAATGAGAAGCTAAAGGATATAAATTTAAAATGATAAGCTTATCATGTAAGCTAAATGATATAAATTTAAAATGAGAAGCTTATCATGTAAGCTAAAAGATATAAATTTAAAATAAGAAGCTTATCATGTAAGCTAAAAAAGAAAAGAAAAAAGTGATAAGGGCACATAAAACTCTTAGGTCTCCATGTCTAGAAACATCTTAGGACGCCTAAGTAGGCATGTGTCATCAACTTATGGTTTGCATGAACGATGAAGGACAACTGTCCAAAACTAAATTACCAAACTAGCCTTGAAAACTACTATATAAAGGGTGGAAAGGTTCATTCTTTTTCATGCATTCACAAACATAAAACCAAGATAAGAAAAAGAAGAGAGGATTGGGAGAAGCCTAAAGGGTAAATACAAGATCAAGGCACAAGTACAAGGTGAGAAAAAATATTTAAGTTCATGTATTCATTTCATATTTTGAAGAAAAGTTGAGAAATTTATGAATGAATGATTGGACTTAAAACGCTGAAAATGACGTTCGGTATTTTGAGCATAACTTTTGCAATTCTTAATGAATTTACGACTTCTCTATCAATTTGGAAAGCTAATTCAAAGGCTACAGCTTTCACATATGGCTTTTTTTTTTCTAATTCGTCAGTTTGCATACCCAAAAATTGGATGAAAAATGAGGTAAAAATCAGCCCAAAATGGACATGTTAAAAATGCCTCATGATGTTTGATTTTATATATTAAATTGGTAAATGATTTTGAGGGTTTATTTTGATGATAATTAAGTAGATAAAGAGAGCTTCTTACTGTAAAAAATTTGGAGTCAAAATCTATTTTTGTCATAAAGAAGCAGCGTCAAACATTTTTCCCAAAAACTGGCTAAAATCTTATTTTCGGAACTTTTTGTAACACCTCGAAATGCTATCTTTTCTATTAATGACGCATGTAACCAAGCAGAACCTTTTTATAGCGCCCAGAAGTGCTATAGTAGCCGATTTGAGTCTATAATCATTATAAACCACCCAGAACTTGCCATAGCACTTCTAGAAGCGCCGTTTTTTCTCTGAATTGACTATGAAGTGTTTTAAACGAACAGAACTTTTCATAGCATGACTCAAACGCTGTTATATATGTTTTTAGTATAAAATCCTAGTAAACTGTTCCAAATCCTCTCAAATTTGGACTTGAGTTTCCTTATAGTGTCATAAACAAACTGATAAAATCGAGGATGTTAAATTAAAGTAAAAGTGAGTCAAAACGTGTCAAAATTGAGAACAAGGAAGATTGACGAATTTAGATGATTCGAGGAAAATAATTGTTTACTTGGGAGTAATGATAAGTAATATATGATGTTCTACGAGACTTTTGCATCGAGATAGCAAGGAATACTGTAAGTGTACTTATCATGTAATCCATTATTATTTCATAAGCTTGTGTATTAATTTAAAGTTGCCTATGACTTTAACATATTATATTTGTTTCGATCTTTGTTTTGACAAGCAATCAACATATACGACTGATGATTGAGGACATTTATGATTAGTGTTTAAATGAGGTATGAGTACTGTTCAATCGAGGCATGAATAGTGTGTGTTTAAATGAGGTATGATTAGTGTTTTAAACAAGGTATGATTTGGGTGTGTTTTAATGAGATAATGAATGGTGTTAAACTTAATTATTTCAATACAATCTTTGAAGATCTTTCCGAACATATATTAGAGAAATATCAAGGTGGTCTGAGATTTGTTTATGAAGAAGTTTTTGCATAAAGAAGATGATTAGTATTTATAATAAAAGATGTTTGTCTTTTGAAAGAAAGTTCTACAAGAGATATATAGATGTCTTTCAAAAGAGTATTTACAAAAGGTATTTTACCCCCCACATGATATAAAGAGTATTTTGGAAGTAAACATTGATTTTAAATGTTTTGTGTAAAGAAGAACTATGTTGTCTTGATCCTTTATCTAATTGCTTACCCAATTAGATATATGTACGTAGGCAGTCACAAGGGGTAATGATGCAACTGCTTTATAAAACAAAATATTTTTTGTTTATTACTTGTTATTACATCTTGTGTTCGTGCATCTTTTATTTTTATTATTTAAGCCATGCTAACGTGTTTATCAAGTGCGCAGGAATGAATATCGATGTCCATCTCATTAGAGTTGCACAATGGTAGATTTACGGTAATTGTGTTTGATTCATATTTAAGAACAAAATGTTATTTAGATAAGTGGTATTCATTAAAATTTTATCCAGAGCATTTAGTGATGTTGTATATTTATCAAATAAAATGGCAACTGTCATTGTTTGTTTTGGAAGGAAGGATTTTCGGCAATATTTTTATGGTCCGAAATTCCGGGTTGTTACATATCCGATTGCGAGTATTATCCGTGCCTTTGAAGAAATCAGACAAATAGATGTCCTGACAATGTCATTTACTTTTCAAGCATAAACCATGCTTGAAGATCCATTTTGAGTATAATCCATACTCGAGCGATGATCGAATCATCCTGCCAAGTCCTGGCAAAATAACTCAACCCTTCAGGCATACTTGAAAGTTCAAACCGGGCTTAATCTATACTCAAGTTTTATTGAGTTTTCTCATTAAATCCTGACAAGATGATCTGATTTTCCTGGGTATAATCCATACTTAGTAATACAATTTGAATAATATCCATACTCATGTCATGATCGAATTACGTTTTCCATCCTGACAGGATAGTGCGTCTCTAGGTATAATCCATTCTTAGATTTCTGAAATGGGTATAGTCCATACTTGGGTTAGGATTGAGAGATATTGTCACATCCTGACAAGATGCTTAAGTTTATCATAATCCATGCTTGAAAGTCCATTTTATTAAATTTGAAACCGTTACTCATTAATCCAATATGTAACAGTTTATCGTTGGACCCAGAGCACGCCTAGGGACTACATTCTAATCCATACGTGGGTACATCAACTAAGCCATTCCATTTTGGATGATTTTATTGTTGATCTCAAAGCATGCCCAAGGATTAAATCCTAATCCCCGTACATAAGTGGGAAGAAAAAACAGAAATGTTAAATCCAGCTAGCTCCAGATCAACTGATAACGATTCCGCGTATACTCTATCCTGGACCATTCCCTCGTCGGGAAGCAGTTGATGGTTGTGCCATGCTGGTACTCTTGGTCCTATGACATATTTGGTCATATCTTCATGTATGATCCATTCATCGACCAAATATCGCAAGTTCCTGCACTCGTTGGTGGTATGACCATCCATTTCGTGAAGAACCTTGCAGATTCTCGTTCCTGTTGAGTTGGCTCCCTCCTGGGAGGCTTTGGATAAGACATGCAATCCTTCATGTCTAGATAGATCTCTTCCAAAGACATGACGAGTCCAGTATATTTTTCGTATTTGCACTTTTTCCGAGATCCATTATTTTGATCATCCTTAGTACGGGACTTTCCTATGCCCTTGTTCTTGTTCTTTCCGAATCCGAACGATCCTTCATCCCTAGTCACGTTGATCTTACGTACGTCCTTTCCGAGATTAGCATCTTCTTCTCGCAGAAATCAATTTGCTTATAATTGAAGTCGCAAAGTTCCCTCGGCGGGTCTCGGTGCAAAGCGATCTTAATGTCTGTTTTATCCAAAATTCCTGATACTGCTGCCATTAGTACCATGGACAATTCGGGTCTATCTACCACGCAATTACCACATTGAATCTTTCCAAGAATGAGCTAGAGTCTCTTTGGACCTTTGCCTGATTGAAGTTAGAGTCATGACATGTTTGGGTCTAGCTATGTGGTTCCTGAACTGCTCAATAAGGCTGGCCATCAACATGTTTCAACTATTGATCGATACAGGTTCTAGCTGCCAAAACCACAAAGCAGCGATGTCAGTTAGTTAGAGAGGGAAGCACTTAGCAATAACGCAATCTAATGCCAATAACACTTCCATATGGCACATGTAGCGCATGAGATGTACAGTAAGAACCTTTCTACCATCGCAGTACTCCAAAGCTGGTAATTTGAAGTCTAGTGGGTTACGGGAATTCTGGATGTCTATGAGAATGGGCTGCAATTGACATTGTCCACGTCATTCTAAGAAGAGCCTTTTGAAAATCATCAAATCGTGTCAGCAATCCGACCTTCATATCCAAGTAACTATCGCCAGTTGTCCAATCCATCACTGGTTCCCCCAGCATGAAGTTCAAGTGAACGTAAGATCCTGTCCCGAGACTCCAGAGTTGGTTTGAAATTACCTCCGAGTCCAGGGTCACTATAGCCGAGCCAACCCGGGTTGATAGTTCCGGTTCGAACTTCAGTGCCACTCGCATCCAAGCAGCATTAGCCTGGGTTTGTCTAACATTCCCAGCACTCCTATCCAGAGTTATTGGCCTGTGTTCGGCAGATATTCCAATTGTCTCCATTGAAGACAATATGAGCAGTAGCGTTGCAACGTTGCTCATTGAGTGAAGGGCTGTTGCCCCCTGCTGGGTTCAGGTTGGTAAGACCCATTGGCCGGCCTAAGTTTTGGGCCGATCCGAGCTGGGGTGCTGCTGTAGTCCCTGCTCTTGCAACATTTCTACTGTCTGCTCCAACCAGCAAGCTTTGACCTCCTGGTCGCTGAGATTCTTGAAATTTTGCAAAGAAGGAATTCATCATTTCCTCTTGTTTGCGCAGAAGCTCGTCCTGTTTCTCCATCTGTGTCCTCAACTCCGCGAGCACATTGTCCATCTCTTCCCTAGTTAAGTAGACAAAGGGATCTCTATGAGAGGAGACCTCCTAGCTTGCCTCGTTTCCTGCACCTGCAATTCCAATAGCTTAAGCGTGGGAAGAAGTTCCATCCTTCTTCAGCTTCACCATCTTTAATCCAAAGATGGGCTCTCCAAATCCTTTCAGACCAGAATGTGAGTTAGTTGTGTGCCCTCTGCCTGGCACATCAAAGTATTGATGTCCCTCTTGACGATCAACCCTTAAATTGTGTAATCCACACATAAATCATGAAATGTTCTCATATTTACAGTCACAAAATGCAATAAATAAAGTAAAAACAGGGAACACACAAGAGTTTTTATAGTGGTTCGGCTCAATCCAAGCCTAAGTCCACTTTATAATCTTTGTTTATATTATAGACTGCAGATTACAGTTGTTTGATTATAAGAAATGTAGAGAAAGAAGTGAGATAACACAAAGTCCTTACGATGATTTGCAAGTTTTGGTACCCTTGCTGCAATGTCCTTGCGTAAAGAGTTCCAAAAAGAGAAGCTCTTTTTCAAGTCCGGAAAATGGGTATTTATAGATAGGCGACCTCTCCAGGTCGGCATGCCACATGGTGGCTATCCCGGGTTGGGCTCGCCACTCACTCGATCCGAGTGTTGAAGGAAGGCGGCTAGACCAAGCCACCTTGTGAGAAATATCCTTCCTCGAGTTACTTAGCATATGTATCATTTAATATAGAAATATTGGAGTAATAATCTGTAGGTTGTGAACAAGTAAATAACTAGTGAAATAAAGCTTCAAGGCCTGTGTCGGTATGGTCGACTCGGGGTAGCCGACCTATAATGGTTTAAATTGAACCATAGCTGGTGAAGTAAGAGCGTCCACGCCGACCCGATGTCCTTTGAGCTGAAGAGATGTGCTGGAAGTTAGATGCGTCGACATGATGGGCCAGTCGAGCATCACTGACCTGAGAGATAACATGTTAATCCAACATATTTTGAGTTGATTTATGACTTTGATCCGATAAATCCAAGTCCATGTTAGCTTATACTCAAATTCTGAATAGTTTGCTTTATAGAAATATGAGAAGTGACAGACTTACAAAAAGGCGCATCAACAACGAGCCTACGTCCACTTATAATCTCTTGATTATATATTAACTTTGAGTACAAATGATGATTTTAATGGCTAATCCCAAGTACAATGCTATAGTAATAATAAAATGACAAGAGAATGGCCAAAAGTCCTTTCTTTGAAACTTTGGAGTGCAATTTATAGATGCTACAGTTCTCGGGTCGACTAGGAAATATGGCATTCATCCCGGGACTATACGAATGGCTGAAGAAGCTTTCTTCTCATGTGAAAAGACCCAGCCCGGTTAGATATGGACAGGTGGTAGCAGATCCAGAGATATAAGGATATTGGAAGTGGTCAAACCAATGTAGGAGCAAGTATTTTGGGAAGATATTCTCGGATTGACTAGGTTTGGTTCAACCTAGTCAACTTGAGAATTATTCGACCCAAGATCTGACGATCTTCATATTGGAGCTGTTCTTAAGATGTGGAGAGGATCCTAGGTCGGGTTGATCTAGGTCCTTAGTCTCCCCAAGGACTATTCAAATCAGAGCTTGCTGATGCTTAGTGCTTGTATTTGCATGATGTTGTTTCAGGTCGGCTAGCAGCTTGGTCGACCCGAAGACCTTCGAGCCTGAATTTGTTTCCAATGTTATTGGTTTTTTCCGAGTGGAATGTGGATCCGGCCGGGATGAAGGTCTTCTGATGATGGTTCGGCTGGATTCTATGGATCATCTAAAATCTTGATTGCCTTGCCAAAAGGCTGTTAAACACTTGATTCCATGCTTTTAATCCAATTCTACCTCTACCAGGCACCCTAAAAATGTTAGCACAAATAATGGGACCAAAAACTCAAATACAAATTCCACAAATTCATTCATATGCTAAGACACAAAAATGCAGAAGTAGTAAAGAACCTAAAGTCTTTATATTGGTTTGGAAAATTCTAGCATAAGTCCACTTGTTGTTTGTTTATATGAAGGTAGAGAGGTGAAGATGATAGTTGCTCCCCAGAAATCGACAGAGCTTCTGCATTCAGAGAGAACGTAAGTTCCCTTTCTAAGTGGCCCATTGTCTCAAATTTCGAATGAGAAAATCATAGGCACCTACACTTGTTGACCCATTTATCTTGCATGCAGCGATAAGGTCCCTTGCTTAGCTATATCGCTGACTGATATAGAACTTGAACCGATTCAATAATGTGGGAATGTGAATGATGTGCTTTGTTGGATGGCTTATGGTGAATTGCATGCACCCATTATTCCTCATGTTGATTGCTTGAAAGCAGAGAAAAAAATAAGTGGGAGAAGGTTGTATGTTTCGAATGCTTGTTAGAAGGGTGTGTGTGGAAAGAATAATTAGTGGCTTAAAAAGGTATCGTAAGGTGTATAAAAAAGAAGTATTATAAGGTACTTTCATAGTTTGATATAGGTTTTACACGTTTAAACAATTAACCACCAATTGTATTATGCATGGAGGTTGTAAAATGTGAAGTATACATGGAATGATCATATGTCGTGATTTTTACTAGGATATGTTGTCTTGCAAGCCCTTTTCTGTTTTCTCCCACTATTTTTTGCATTGTATGACTGGTGAGTGCTTACTATGGAAACATACCACATTCTTAGTTATGAGGTATAACAAATGCATATGTGGAGTCTAAGAATATGCATATTGTTATTAACGAAACTTCCGTGAAGACGACCTCTGTTTCTTTCTAATCTATACTATTATATAAGAAACTCAATATGAATTCAATATTTATCTCTAATCACATTCAATTTCATCTCCAATGGTGATTTATTAGAATTTCCTATAAACTTTTATACTATAGCCACTGAGGTTCGTACATTTCCATTAATATTGTCACATTAATGGTAATGGAGATCAACAATCTTAACATTGTCGCATTAATTACCATAGCAATTACCAAACTCCTATTTATGGCACATTTCTCATTTACAATTTTATTTCTTCTTCATGTTGTGCTATGCTTATTTCTCATTCTCGGTTCCACTAAATCCTAAACTAGTATTTTTGTTCTCATCTCAAAAGGTGTTTTTTGAGAATATCTTACATAATTTTATATAGCCCTTAAGATTTGCAAATTCACATCGTCACATTAATTGTCAAAAAAATCAATAATCTTCTATGTATGGTGCCTTCTTAATTTACATCTTTACTTCTCCTCTATGTTATACTACATATATATTCCCTTCTCACTTCCATACACTCAAATAATTTTATTACATGAGGAGAATATTTTTGTTATATACATGTTATTTTACTATAAAAAAATCACAAGACAACAATTTTTAATGTCTTTTTTCTCCTCCATATTACATTTGTCTTTCTTAGTTCATTTCCTTTCTTCTCCTTCACATTAGATTAAGCTTATATTCAGTTCTCACTGCCATAAAATTAATTACTTTACTCAAATCATTTTATTACATGAGGAAAATACATTGTATATAAGTATTATATTGTTGTAAAAGAAATTAATTGTAGATAATAGTTTTTTGCCACATTCATTTTCATTCCAAATATTGTATAATTTATAATTTTTTGGTGGATTTTATATTTTGTTCTCTTGATTTTCTCTCATGTTAGGTTGTATATCTAACCAATGTCTTTTCATTTACTTACTCCTATTTTTCATCATGATTAATGCAATAGTTGTGTGACCATAAAAAGATATTAACGCGTCATGCTAAAAATTCCTTTAATTTATGTGAAAATGGTATTATAATGTTATATGAAGGTAAAAGTTCTATTATATGAATATGAAAACATGCCTTTTTTCATTTCAATTTCATTACTTAGATGTATCTTCCACTTTTACATTCTTTTATTACTTTTATTTTCTCATTTTATTCCCGTGAAACATTATAAATTGTCATAGACTGTCATCTATTTGTGGTTATTTACTTAGGATCTAGAAGGAAAGCTTGCTTCATTTGTTATTTGTTTTTATCATAATTTTTGGTAGAATCAAAGGATCTCCTCTTCTTTCTTTATAGCATACGTCATGACTTTTTTTTTAAAATTTTATTATATTAACTAAGTATTTAAGAATTAAGATAGATTGTTAAAAAGCTAAAATGTCAATCAAACTATTTCTCAATTTTTGACTGCTAAAGTTATTATTATTTTAGAAGGTATTATAGTCGCCTTTGTTTCTTTGTAGGCCATCAATTTGTTTAAGCTTCATAGCAATGAAATTGGATACAAGTTTGATTTAACTTTCATGGTTGATTTAATATGCATATTTTTTTATTTGTTTTAGGATTCATATTATTTTTATTCTTCATCAATTATAATTTGTTGTAGTTTCATAACTCTTTAATTATGTTTGTAGTTTATATCTCATTTAGTTCTCAAGTATATATATATATATATATATATATATATATTAGTATTAATGTTTACGTGTAGTGTAATGTTAACTTTTCCATTTTGATTTCAATTGCGTTTTGGAATATGTGAATGATAACCTATGAGTTAGCCATGTCTACCTTAAAATTTGATGAGTATGAGCTAATTATAAGAATATGTCTTAATGGTTGATAACATACGATTGAGTTAATTTTGTTTTTATGTTATTTTATAAAAAACCCACTTTATATTTCTATTATATAGTAAGTGAGACATATTTTTATTTTTATTTTTTTCCTCATAATTTTGAGAATAAAATCCTAATAGTAGTTTCTGTCGCAACTTTCTTATTTTGTTTACTGTAACACCACACTTCCATTAAGGTCACTCATAAAGGGAATGCATTAACTTTAGTGGAGCGTCTTAAGTGTATAGAACAGATAAATTACAAAACAGACAAAATTTAAACAGCGGAAAATAAATAAAACTTTACTTCATTGATAAAAACAGCAGCTTGGTAAAACAGCTTGTACAAAGATTGCTTTCCAACACCAAAATACCAATACCTATTACAATAAAGCATCTGTCTTGCTTAACAAAATAAAGAAGCACAAAATGAAAATGATATTCTCCAATAAAGCATGAGCCAGTCATAATAATGGAAAAGAGAGTCCAAAGCAATACATCGTCTATCTTCGAGCTTGGAAAGAAATTTGAGCTAAGTGGTAATATTCCCTTCCTGTGAACCGCGGGGGGGGGGGGGGGGGGGGGGGGACGAAAGAGAGCGAAACAAAACAGAGTTAGACATAAAGCCTAGTAAGTCCAGTGATTATTCAGCGTGTAAACATGTAAAAGGATCATGACATGAATAAACTGAATACCAGACATAACCATGATAATAAGCACAACAAGACAACAAATGATGATCGTTAGATATGACATGGTGCACAAGATGAACAGGATATGATGATTGCGCTCCTGATTATTAAGATATTTCCTACACCACACTGTTTACTAAGACACCTTGGTTAAGAGAGTAACTCCCTGAGTATCAACCCCGAAGACCGAAATCAACATCAGATTGACCCCCAAGGAATTACCCAACTCAACCAACCTTATGTTACCGCACTATTACAAGATTACACCGCACCATTTGATATGACAAGGCAAGATACACTGAATGCGCTACGGTTCTTTCTCTGATTTCCTATTTTCTCTGCACCACCCAACTAGCATCCTAACTAGTGTCTTTTATAGAACGATTCGTATTCCCTACTTGTGTCCCAACTAGTATCCTGTGAAATAGGATCTGTATCCCCTAGTAGTGTCCCAACTAGTATCTTGTGTTATAAAATAAGGTGATCCCAACCCCGCAATTGTGGTAGCCCTCAGGTGTACATCTAGTATGAGGATCTTACCTCAACCAACCTAATTGCTACGAATATGTTAGATGTACCCTTAATACTCTATCGATCGGCTCCCTACTTGTATTAACTTTCCTTGTGTCTATGTCAATCGGCCATCTCTTGCGTGTAGATACCCTGTGCTGGTCCAACCATAAGGTGTATCAATCCTTATGATAGTGATCCGACACGATTCAAGATGCACAGTGTATACTATTGATGCCCAGTGCCTGCTTTTCCACTCCGGAGCACGTGCATGTCCATACTCCGTCGGAACTACACTGCTGCACCCCCTACCGCTACTTTGACCGCTTATAATCAGCCCAGTAATCGTGCCCCACCCTGCCTAGTTTCAGGGTACCGTGATACATCTATATGGGTTACTGCTGAAATGGGTCCACATTACTAAGATTTCCTAGGGTCTATTCGTATACCCCCCAAATTGGTTAAGTGTTATCCATCCATTCAAGTAAACTTAACCCATCCACACGTCATGCCAAGTTGGTTAAGTGTTTCTTATTAACTTAACCCTTCTCATTCATCATGTTGTAATTGGTTAAGTGTTTTCTATTAACTTAACCCTGTTCATTCATTATATGATATTGGTTAAGTGTTTCTCCTTAGCATAACCCCATTCGTTCATTATGTTATGTTGGTTAAGTGTTTCCCATTAACTTAACCCCACTCGTTCATTAGTTAAGTGTTGACTTAACACTACCACTTGTCATGTTACATTGGTTATGTGTTTCCCTCTTGTGTTACTTAACCCTACCACTTGTCATGTTTCATTGGTTAAGTGTTGCCCTCTTGTGTTACTTAACCCTACCACTTGTCATGTTTCATTGGTTAAGTGTTGCCCTCTTGTGTTACTTAACCCTACCTCTTGTTATGTTATATTGGTTAAGTGTTGCCTTGATTAACTTAACCCTACCATTCCTAGCCTATATGTTCCTTAGCTATAATTCATTCATTAAAGCACCAACCTCTCACATTAGATCTATACTGTTGCGGTTGCTGGATGTACTGGCGGTTCCGGGCAGTCTTACACCGCAACTCAATCTAACCTTGGGTTTTTGGGCTTAATGCGCTAACCTCTCACATTAGATCTATATTGTTACGATTGCTGGATGTTCCGGGCGGTTCCGGGCAGTCTTACACCATAACTCAATCTAACCTCGAGTTAGGCATATTCATCTTTTAATTAATCTACATATTTACCATTCATGTTTATATGTAAATTATCCATAAGTGTTGTCAATTCAAGTCATGCCCCATTTACCCTCTAAATTATGCCCATAATTCTAGGTGTACAAATTCTACCATTCCATGCTACTAATCATTTACATGATTATGAGCCAATCTATGCCAATAACATGTAGTTTAATATTTTTCCCCAACGTCTCCCCCGTTATTCGTTCGCATAATTCACATAGAACGTTAGGCTCGCAAATTTGCCTAACTTATAAACAAAGGGGAAAAGAGAGGGACATTTAACATTCCAACAGGCATAAACAATATAGATCAACATGTGTGGTATAAATTTAGGATAGAACGACATAAACTTAATTAAGCATATGAACGTGATCTTACATTTAAATTAGATCCAATTAACATGCGAACTAGCATAGATCTAATTATATAAGCATAAACTTATATAGATCTTAAACATAGGTACTAGCTTGGATCTAAACATGTAAGCATGTATGAACATAACTTATAATGTAATTTACATACATAAAAGAACACACAAAATTAATACAACATGATAGGTTCAATGGTATCAGTCCCAATAGTCTCATAGGCATGATAGGTTTTACTATGTCAGTCACAACAGTCCAATAGGCACGATAGGTTTTACTATGTCAGTCACAACAGTCCAATAGGCATGATAGGTTTTACTATGTCAGTCACAACAGTCCAATAGGCATGATAGGTTTTACTATGTCAGTCACAACAGTCCAATAGGCATAAGCAATTCACAATTGAGAAAAGGATAGGCACGAATAGAGTTAGGCATAGTTCTAGATCCATTTATTACAGTCATGATTTCTTATTAGGTGTTCACATCTAAACAATAACCGTACTTACAGAAAAAGGACGGATCTTGATTTCTGGGATCTGATTTTTGAATTTGAAAAGCTATCCTTTGATGTAGACGTTTGATTCTCTAGTTCTTCTAATTGATTCCTAGTTTGATTTGATTCTCTAGTTTGGGGTAGATGAATGGAGGCTAGGCTAGTTTGTAGACGAACAGCATGACGACCTCATAGAATGAGTTCTAGGGTTGAGGTTTGGGGTGATTATATAGAAGTCTAGGTTTAATTCTAGCCTTTAGATTAGTCTAGAGGAATCAGAGCCATCAAATCAAAGAGATGTGTCATCCAACCAACCATAGCATGGCACATATGCCCTAATACCTCATAAATCAGTCATTGGCCAATCAGAGAAGCCCATATCATCACAAGGTTGTAAAAATTCGTCACAGGAGCTGGATCTGGGAGGAGTCGACTCCCTACAGGGGGGTTAACACCTATGTCGACTCCCCCTTTGGGGGGGGGGATCGACACCCCTGAGCGGGAAATTTCCCGCTTAGGCCGCTCTTGCCAGATTTTGAAATTTGAACTGTTTTCTGATTTGATTTATTATTATATTTAATTACTGTTTAAACTTCTGAACTTCTTCATACTGAGTTTGATTCACGCAAACTCAAACTCTATCTCAAGCAGAATTCCGAGACGAACGCAATGGCATAACCCGTTTCACCCAATTCCTCTTATAAAAATTAAGTGTTCTTAGATTCGTTAATTTTAATATTCATAGAAAATACGGGGTGTTACATTTACCCTACTTCCTACATTAATTGTTCTTTGACAATTATTAGACAATCATTTCATATTTTTTACATTTTAAATATGTACAATTTTATTGTTATTTATTCCATCTTCACTCCCTTCTTCCTCTTGTTACAATTTCTTTCTTCTATACTTCTATTGCTTCATTGAAAAATATTTCAAATTTTAAAATGAATTATGATAGTGAATCTATCAAAATAATTTATTTATCAGTCATGAATAATTTCAAAAGGGCATAATGTAACGACCTACCTTTTTGACTGCCTCAAGTCGGTAACTAAACCAACACGAACCACTCGAAATGACATATTGTTATTTAGCTTATGGGTTTAGTAGAATCAAGCACATAAATCACAGAACACAAATTAGGAATTTGAATTCGAATGTCTACGTAGGAATTTGTATGTTTGTATGAGTTGATGGCTTTAGATATATTACTGACACATAGACACGAGGTTAACCATTACTTGTAGTAGAAGCCTGCCCGGAACCGACCGACATATCCAACATCTACAAGTAAGCTCGGTTAATGTGAGAGGTATAAGTGTCATTTATCATTATAATTAGTACACTATGATACGAGATTAGGCACAACTAGTAGTAGAAGTCTGCCCGGAACCGTGTGGTACATCCAACATCTACAAGTGGTCAGTCTAATGTGACATGTTGGGTGTGTGTGTATTTGTGCGTGAAGTAGGCATGTCTTGGAGAAAATGTAATAAGTGGCTAACCTACCTTGATTTGGGTATTGAGTAGTTAGGACTAGGTTCATTCCTAAGGTTCACTCATTGGTTTAGGACCCATGTCATGGGACTCGCCCTTACAAAGGTCTTAAATAGTCATTGGGTCCGCCTTTCTCCTATATGGTATTAAATGGTCTTAATAGATGAAAACGTAAGTAGTTAGTTCTCCAAGTAATGTCCACTTCTTATCTATGGGACAAAGAGAGTTGACCTAGGGACAAATTATACATATATGGCCTAAAGGAACCACCGTCTAAGGGAAGTATTAAGTGGCTAGGGTTCACACATAGGAACAACTAGATAGTAACAAGAGGGTCCGCCAGGCGGGCTCTCTTAAATTGAAGTTGAGTTCCTGACCCAAACCAGGTAGTAAGTGGTCGTTACTATTTCTAGACCTACAAGAGGAATCATTTATATCGTTGACATTAAAGACGAGGTCTTAAATGCCAGGGTCGTCATAGGGATGGAGTCAAGCCCCAGAGATTATTTCTCATACATGGCTTTTAAATAAAGTAAATTTGTAGATTTTACGATCCATAGCGTGTGTGTCTTCATGTGTCTCTAACTTCGATAGCCGAAATCTTTAAATATACAATACTCAGGTTTGACCCGAGCGTTCCGTGCAAAACACTCAAGTCAGGATTAACTTTATTCAAGTAAATAAACTACAATTAACCACTAAAATATAATGGTTAATCCTAACATAAGATTTAAAATTACTAAAATAAATTTGAGTCGCATATATTACAGTTAACTATGGTGCAACATGTACACATTTATTTCAGGTGACAATAACCAAGTATGAGATAAGGCAAGAGCAAAAGTGGATAACCCAGCAACAAAAGAAAATGATACGTTCAATCTGTATGGTCAAGAATAGAAGGCACAACAGGGTAATTGTAACAACCCGACTTTTTGCCCGGTTTTCGCTGGTAATTAAACCAACTTAAACCGTTCATAAAGACGGATTGTTAGGGGCACTTACACATTTGTACAAAATAAAAAGAACTTTTCCATTATCATGATACTACATCAGAGTTACAAGAGGTACATCAGAGTACATCGATTACACAACGGAGAAGATACTAAACTCAACGGAAGAACGCGAATGCTCCAAGACATAATAGCTCCAGCTAAAACCAGAATCCTGCTCCAACCAACTCCAAGACTAAATCTACGAATCAAACTACTAGGCTGCCCATTTAAAAAATTATGGGCACCCAGAGTTTAGGTGTGGGAATAATAAACTCCAGGTCAGTCATGGGACTGGTGTGAGAACTCAAAACAGTTGTTTTTAGGGTTTATTTTAAAGTTAGGTAATTCACTGGACCACGCCGCTAATGCGGAACGGGTTTACTCCATGTGAATACCAGTGCATATAAATCCGCAATGACTTTTTGAAAAATGAAGCTATCATAAGCTCGTCCCACATCACACAATGCAAGCGCACACCAGATGGGCGAGTTTTGCCTTATGATAACAAAAAATGCCTTCATACGTGAAAATCCTATTTTACTACTATATATAGTGTGAAAACCATTTTATCAAATAAATGTATTAATCCTAGCCAGCATAATGCCCCATCCCATTATGCTGACAATCCTACCGGTAACCAACAGGATATACAATCAAAACTGTATGGGCTCGTAGTGGAGATTGGGTTTCCAACATGATGGTTCCTAGTACGAAAGATCATTCATGGGCTCACAAAATTTCTTGCTCGCATCATCCCAGTACTCGCGGATAATGTCCAGACTTGGACTCCATTATACTAACCCACCATACATGAATCAGAGTACCCAACAAATAGTGTCCCAGACTGGGGACTTTGTAGTAGTACCCTTTCATTATCACATCCTGGTGCATCGAACATACGAAACGAATATATAAATCTGACCACCAGTTTACCATCAATCCGAGGTGTGAGGTTCGTCGAGGACATGATATACACAAAGCTACTTAAATAAGCCATGCTTTGATCATCCATAGCTCATCACATAACTTAAGTATGCCACATTGTTCATTCACTACACATCACTGATTCCCATCAATATATAACCTCTAAGCTCATACGTCTTAGAGAAGGGTGTTAAGCAAGAGAATAAATTCTCCGCCACCAAACAGATATATATTAATAAAGATCAATGCTACACAGTCAATTACAATGTCAAACACACAATCCATTCATGTCCATTCTGGGTCTGAACAAAACAACAATCCGGAATTCCTTCACATACGTTCGGGCTTATTGCCACTTAACTGGTATATAAAATTCATCTGTGAATGGGAGCCAGCCATTCAAGACATTCAGCAAGTCACCCTTACGACATGAAGGGTCTCGGTCTTCAATGTCTTCTCCAATGTCTTTAATTTCTCTATAACGTCGTATTATTACTTGGAATGGTTTTCAGACATAATTATGATCCTGGTCTTTCCAAATAATAAGCGCAATTTAAAAAATACAATTACGGAACACACAGGCTTTCAACCAAATCTCCTTCCATCTTGGATTTTGTCAAATTAGATTGCTTTAAATTCATTCTCAATTATTGCAAAATCCATATTTAACCTTTCTCTTTTAAAACACATCCCTTAAATCGAAGATAATTTAGCCTCAAAGCCTTAATTAATTTTCCATTTGATAACTCGTTATCAAAACCCAGTTTCCTTTGAAAACCCTTACCCCACATTTCAACCCTAGTTTCCAATTAAATTGGTTTTCCAACATTCAATTTTATAATCTTAGCTAAAAGATTATACTTCCTTCCCAATTCCTTATTTTAATTTTCCTCAAATCAAAGATTTGATTAAATCCCCAAGTTACGATATGAATTTCCATAACTCATTCTCATTGGGTTTCAAGAATGATATTATTGAAGATATGATTCATGACAAAACCCAAATCAATCGATATTGAACATAAGTTACACTGAAATTGTATCTACTTATATTCAATATCAATTATCATAATCGACAAATAATATAAGTGGAATAACGATATAATAATAATATCTTCCAAATTCCTCAAAGAGTATACGTTTACACTAAAGAATTTCATATCAAATATCTAAAGATTATTTCTATCCAAATTATCCCAATCAAACTGGGAAACCCGTATCTTAATTTAAATATTTATCCAACTCTTTAACATTAGATCTGGATAGAAATATCATCCACTTATACTTAATATTAATCTCTGTATCCAACTCACACTATAAACGGAATAAAGGTGAATTACCTTTTAAATTCCATAAATAATATTTCCAATACTTTTTGAACCTTTAAAAACATTCCACAAATCATTTAAAAATGATTACTTATAGTTCGGAAAATAGTTTGCGGGTTAAAAACTTCAAAATAGATTGTTTCTGAAGAAAGCGTTACAATAGTGCTTTCAAAAGCGTTACAATAGTGCTTTCAAAAGCGTTACAAAATAATTACCTTAATTACTTCGATAAAAATATCGTTTATCTTAGTCAAAACTTAAACTTTACAATTCAAAACATTTTTTCATAATTTATAATGATTTTACCATTTTTTCCATATTTTTAGAATCATTAAAAATGGCTATTTATGGTTATGGTTGGTAACTTCTCTTACAATGACCTTTTCCCGAAACGGGTTTAAACATAACTTGGAAATTATAACTCGAAATTAAAATCTGCTTTCACTTATTTAAAAGCTCTTGTTAATATAAATCAAACGTTTTTCATTTCTTGGAAATCTGATTTAGATTGCAAAAGTTATAAGCGTTTAAAGTTTGTAGCTAAAATACGCAAATTACCATTATGTGACAAGCTCTATTTTGACCGAAATAAAAATTATTCTTCCGTATTTCAAAATACCTTAGAAAACCATTATATACTCATGTAAATCATTTAAAACCATTTAAAGTAATTTACATTAACTTTCCAAATTTATTTTGAGTTCAAAATTCAACTTTTTTCAACTTAATAAATCATATTCCAATTCATTTCTAAATTCAAATAATTTCAAATTAACCATCTCATTCGTCGGATCAGTTAGGACAAACAGGGAGAGTAGGAAACTATATTTTTCGAACCCAAGCCTAGACACTATCCTCTCTGTCATCCTAGAACGTTCCGGTATTTATTTATTCATTTCAAGAAACTTTATCAATATATATGAATTTATGCATATAGTCTTTCCCAATTATTAACCTTTAATTTCAATAATGATATTGCTACTAATTACGAAGGAGATTTGTCGATCACCTAATGTGATACCATACTTGTTATGTCATAATGTGTGCAAAATAACATCAACAACCATTATAAATATCTATAGCAACCATCATCAACGTAATTAAATAAATCATAACTGTGCACAAGCGCTATAACACTAACGCTTAATAGTGTGTGTGTTCTAAACTACGCATCCATTATCCATCACAACAAACATCAATCATCATTAACCACTAATAATTCATCACTATATGTAAATTAGTCTAACTACTAATTAAATATATAAACGTGGTTAAAGAGTTCTCACTGTACAGCTTTCCAAATCTTTACGGTAGGCAAGCCTAGCTGAGCGAACCGTCGGATAGTATTTCGGCGCAACGTCTTCTTCACCAATATATATATATATATAATATAATATACACTAATCTCTCTCTCTTTATATTAAAAGAGGAGGAGGAGGAGGAGGATGACGACGAACTTTGGCAAGGTGGTGGTGGAAAAAGAGGAAGACTTATGCCGTGGAAACCATGACCATAAGCCTAAGAAGAAGAAGGAAGGTAGGAAAAATGAAAGTGGATGATAAAAAATGTAGTAAAGAGCTCCATATATAGAAAAGAAGGAGTACGGAGGTAAGGACACATAAGGGGACAAGTGGAAACTATGCATGAAAGATTACATGCAAAATTACAAGTGTCCATACACTTGTCTTAAGAAGAGAAGGTGAACTTTTGGTAGAATTTTCCCTTGAATGCTATGAAAACTAAGGGCAACATTTAATTCTAACGCTACTAATTCATGTTATAGTTTGACCAATCCGATCGAATGACAAATAGTATCGATAAACCAAAACTTATTAATAATCATTCTCATTTATAATTCAAATAAAATCTATCATCTAACTTATCAAAATTATTAAATATTCTTAACCATATATATTTATGTCAAATTCAAATTTAAATTAAGTAATAAAAATTCCAATTTTAAATTGGTTAAAAATTCCGGATCGTTACAGAAATGTTCATGTTCATGGTAAAGGGAAGCAAAATAACAAGTATTATAAATCACTATCTTGGCACACATGACAAACTAAAAATATAACAAATCTGACATGCTGCAAACACTATTTTATCCATTAATTTTGTACTGTCACATGCAACTGCAATATATATATATATATATATATATGTATGTATGTATGTATATAGCAAGTCAAATTCATGTACTAAAACACATGTACTAATAAGTATGATTCAAAGTAAACACACGAACAAATTTTTAAATTTCAGGTGTGAAGCATGCATTGTAAAGTGGGGTGGGTATATAATTCGAGTATATGTGCGATAAGTACAAGTGACAGGGTACACAAAATCATAATGGAAGATATAGGCATGAATAGGAACACAAAATTATAAGGCAACATTTACATGATAGGAACATAAGTGGTATATATTAAGGTGCAAGGAAATATATGTGTATTACGAATTTAAGAACAACACAACAAATCAACTACTATATTCTATAGCATTGAGGTTGAGAACTTATATAAAATATTCGTGAGATAACTCACCTTGCGTGGTTTTAAGAATAGAAGATGACGCAGGTTGATACAAACACGGATACGAAAAGCATGATGTACCATTCCAACTACAAGCATAACCACGCTCTTTTTAACACCATGGTATGAATAGATTCACAAATCAATACATCAAGCAATTTAAATGAAGGAAGTGGAAAAGTTTTGGATTAGGAAGATGGATTTAGAGTTTTACAAAATTTTGTAAAAAGCAAACAAAATTTTGGTTATTTTAAAATAAAACTTTGGACCAGTTATCTTTAGAATCTGAAAAGGTCATAAACATAGAAGTTGTTGAAAATTCTTCTCTCTTCAATGTAAAAAATAAATAAATATGGTTTTCGATAAGATTTGAAGGAGATATGACCAAAACAACGACAGACAAATTTTTAAATCAGAAATCTAACTCCAAAAATGCATCTGAAAGATTGGCAGTTTCGACCAAAAAATATTTGAAATTTGAAAAGTGTTCAAAATTAAAGTTGTAACTCTTTCAATTTTACATAATTTCAAAAAAGAAAAAGCGAATTCTAACTAACTAATAGAAAGTTATGACCACTGCAACACAGGTTAAAAATATGAAGAAAAAAATAGAAAAAGAAAATAGTCTTTGATGTCAATGAAAAAGCGGTCATGGCTAGGGTTTTCAGATGGGGCCCGCTTGCTGGAGGTGAAGGAAAGTCAGATAGGTGTGGTCAGGTCAGTGGTGGAGGTGGTGGCCAAGGGAAGGATATGCATCAATGTTTTCATTGGAAAAGAAGGGGGTGGTTTGCATTTTTAGATATAGGTTTTCACAATTCCTAAATAAATTAAATATTGAAATTAAAATGCATTAGGAAATAGAGATAGAGATTATGATTCAATTAGAAAAAAATTAGAATTTGCATGGAGATTGGTTTGTGAATTAAATAAATTTCAGATTGAAAGACAAGTTTGAAGTGGAAGAAGGAAGGAAGGGAGAAGGAGAATGACATAGTGCTTCAGGGAAATAAAAATGGGAAGTTGAGAAAACGAATACGTAACTTTATTTCTCCAAAAGACTTTTGAAATTCAAATGTAAAATTATTAATGAGGTGTGAGGTGGCAATGCTTTCCCAAGAAGCCAAACAAATATCTCAATAAAGAGCAAAAGAGGACATGTAAGTATAAACACACAAAATGTCTATATACGCGTTTTACACATTGTAAATCTTAGATTTAGAACAAATGGAAGCAGATTTTGAAGAAACGAAAAATGTTGGTTAACTCAGAATTTAGAGAAGAACCATAAAAAGAGATAAATTAAAATTTTGATGACTTTTAATTTTTAGCTTGAATTCAAATTTTAAGAAAAATTGAATTTTCTAGTAAAATTTCATGTTAATAAATTTGGCAAACATATTACTCAATGTTAAAATTTTATTATCTAAATTAATTTTTTTAAGAATAGACTTAAATTTGAATAACAATATAAATCATGTTAACACAAAATTAAGGCCTACAGTAACGACCATTTTAAATTCAATAATTAATTTCAATTCAACAATTTAAATGGTCAGAATTTAGGGGATGTTACAATCTCCACCACTCAGAACTTTTCGTCCTTGAAAAGGAACAAAATAAGAAGCTAGTAATTAAACTATATACAATTCATACGCATATCAACTTCGATTGCTTGGTCAAACACAAAATCTTGCTTTCAATTAGTATTGGTGACCGGTCACTCTAATGCAGATTTCTGATATGACTTCTTGATTAGAAACTTTCATTCTCCTCGCGTAGAAATAAATTATGTTAGAGAATTTCAGATTCTTATCAAAACCTTTTATCAGTGTTCGTTGTCGAGAATCGAGTAAACAATTTTATTTGAAATAAAAATCGTATATTCAGACTAAATCCAAGCTTATGCGAATAGAATAGTTTTCGCATACCGACGATTATAGTTCACTATTTTTTTTAGTAATACCAATGTATTTAATTCAAGTTTCTTAGATTTATATACAATTTCAAAGTTGATACGAAATTTTTTAGAATTTTTTTATATCAAAAATAATTTTTGATAACTCAATATTTCTACTAGTTTATCATCGTTCTTTAAGAATCTGATGATGCGTTGATCAGGCGTAAAACTAGAAATCTCGAAGTACTAAGTAAAATCGTTTCAACATCCAGTGAAAATACTTGAAAAACATTAAAATAAATAAAAGAAGTACCATTGTAATGACCCAAGGATTTTCGGCCCCGAAAATCGACATTAATACATTTACCGAAACTCATGCCGACCTTCCAAACACCGAAAACACTGGAACGTTTTTAGAAAGAAATTAGAGGGCGAGATAATAAAGAAAGAAATATTAGAATAGAAGAAGAAGAAGAACCAACACAACATAGAGTCTCACATCGCAGCGGAACAAAATATAATATAGAAATAAATCTTTTTTGAGAGCTTTAAAAATACTTACAATCATCAGAGTACATCACTCATCTAGACAGTAATAATAACCTGTTCTCATATACAACACACAGCGGAATAGTAGCTATATAATATCATACGTCTGAACATCTCCCGCTCATCTCTGGACTTCGCAACATCTGCTAACCCGAGCATTTCAAAACATCGGGTCAGTCTGGTGAACCAGAGTGAAAAAAAACTCGCACAATACTAAGGGTATCACATAACCTGACTTTAAAGTTCAAAATCTTTCCAAAAGGAAATGATAATCGTAAGACTAAATCCACACATAAATATGGACGGTTTTTCACTTACGATAACCGAAAACAATTTCGAAATCAATATCTTTTCGGATATTATAATAGTGTCTAAATACAGGTAAATATCAATCAAGTGGAACGCTTGCATCTCACGCTCCACATATATAGTATAAAATCAAAACCGCGGGCGCTTATTGGAGATTGGATTCCGGCTATGACAAGGTATGGGACCACCTGCCGGTAGTGTATCCCTAGAGTCGAATACACTGGGTTCAACAAGAATGTCTTGCAACCCGGCCCACACGTGACCGACCACTCATTTTGCTTGAGTGTATCGAATGTATATCACCAACGATTGGGCTCAAACCACCATTTCCCGAAGAGGGACAACATCGAAATAGATTAAAGAAGCAAAAGGAATTTCTCTAGATAGGTGATTATACACCCTAACGGGAGCGACCCACATAGCCATGCTACCCGCCCGATTTTTGTAATTTCCTGGTTGTGAGGCTTGAGGTTTAAATTATCTTTTGGAACACCTGGTCACCATTCACTTTGAATTCCACATAGTCAGATCCGCCAGATATCACTAATTGACGTCTACAAAAATACTCTGGTCGTTAAGCTAAGAGAAGTGCCCTTCTCCGCCGCTAACAGAAACACGTTTGTAAAAATCAACGTACGCGATCCCTTTGGAAATACTTTGTCATACATCCGTCCATACAAGTCACCCAGGAACAGGATGAACCGAAGGTACTCTCCTACTGCATCCAATATAGGAATCACCCCATGGATCGGTAGCGAGAAGTCCATACAACCCGTAGATTCCAACCACGACAGGACCATAGTACATCTCTGGCTGCAGACAAGAGATTATTAGCGGTTCTTCCATTTATAAAAATCTACGGTCTTCAATGCTCCATCTCGATCATCTTCTAATATCTTCACGTATTTGTTGGTCGGAATGGTTTTCAAATATAAATTCAATCCCGGTCTTTCCATACCAACAATCGTATTGGACAAATTTGATAGTCAGTGATTTAATTATCAAAATAAACAGTGATTCAATCATGAACATCCAATGAGTTCACTGGTTCGGTATTCAGCATCACTTGGCCTTTTAATTAAAACAAATGTAAATTTAAAACTCTAAAATATTTCGATATTACGAATATAGCATTTTCACTTCTTATTAAACATAATATTTTACTTTAACAAATTCATTTTAGTACTTAAGAAAAATCGTATATCATATCCAGTTTTCTATTTTCACTTTCAAAACATTTGCCCCATTATTATCTAATATTGGGAAATCAACTCAAGTTATTACTCGTAAAACAACATTACGAAATATCTTTTACTCATTACTTGAAAACAACAATCCATGCTTATCCTTATAGAATCGAACTCAACATTACGTTTCCTTTCTAACTCGAAAATATCGTTATATTTTCGTGCAACCCCTTTTTATTCCCCTTTTTACTTTTGGAATCATCCTTAAAAATATTGTTCTCCAAATTTTCACCAAATGATGCATTATTATTTCTTCAATGGAGATAATAAATTATTTCTAACCTCTTTTCCCATTTACAACTAATATCATCTTCGGATAATCCTGATGTCGTTCAAGTTGGGGTATTTTAATTACCTCTCAGACCTTGGTCAACAACATTCATATCTGAAGATAAATACAAGTTGAAATCCCAAAAACCAATATTTCATTCTAATATAAATTCAAATTCCATTTAACTATTCTATTCAAAATATGGTTTCATAAAACCTTCTTATCATTTTGAAAATCTCTTTCTCGGCTATACCTATTCTTTCTTAATTCAATAATTAAGTAACTTCTTTATAAAACACTACTTTTTAACCTTTACCTCTTTAAACAAATTTATTTATAATACGGATTTGTTTACAAAATCTTACGATCCACTTCTTTTACCAATTTCACTTATACCAATCTCTTTTCAACTTCACTCAACCATTTCCTTCCCCCCCCCTTGAAATTCTTATTTTAAATTCCTTACTATTACTTAATCCCATTATTACGTATCGTTAGTTTAAAATTAACAATATAACACCTCATCACTCTTATATAATCCCGGTTTATCTTAAATCCCTTTATCTTAATGTCCTTTTTACTTAATTCGAATATTTAAGTCATATTTATTTAAGCTATCGCTAAAAATTTCCTTTTATAACTTCGTTATAAAATTCAGGTTTAAAATAAACCTGTTCATAACTCCTTTCACCATTTAATTATATTTCATTTCAATTCCGATTACTTTTTAAATGACTTCCTATTAAAAAGTAATTCACTAAATTATTATTAATTAAAAAAATATATTTTATTTCAATCATTAACTACCGTAGAAGTAGTCAATTTCTTATTATCTAAAAATAAATAGTAAGTCCTTGTTAAAACCTTATTAAAATTTAAATCAATATTCATTAAAACTAATTTATTCAAAACACAATAATTTAATAACCAATTCCAACGATCGATCAAAACACGGTTATCTCATTAACCAATTCCAGTTCGTTCTCCTTTTAAATTAATTAATTAATTTAAATAATTTCATTTAATTGTTTATTAACAAAACAATTATCCAATTGTTTATCATTAGGTTAATTTTCTATTCACTTGTTTATAAATCTGATTAACATCAGAACTGTCTTTATAAAATCAATTAACAATTAAATATAAACATTAAATAATAAATAATAAAAATTTATTTTCCTTTTAACAATTTTAATCCAAAATAATATATTTCAAAATCTATATCCAGTTATAAAATAAATTTTATAACTTCACTTCTGTCGATTTGCCTAACGGTAAATCAATATTTATAAAACGATTGACTTTACAGGCCATATGCTGCCAATTACTCAACCAATATTGCCCATTGGTTAAAACAATGGTTAAATTTCCAATCAATGATCAATAATCGAATCCATCACCCAAACATGACAATTCATATAGTTATAATATGAAAATAAATAACGACTAATATATGTGAGGAATCCCGTTGGATTCCTCCAACCCGTTCTTCCCTGTATCCAAATTGGTTAGCTCAAATCAGATCATTCAATTCCATTTAACTGAGAAAACAATTTAACATCAACCAATTCAACACGTTTATTTTATAAACGTGACCAATAAGGTAAGTTACCTTTATTGGATCCAATCGTTAAAATAACGATTCGGGTTCAAATACTGAAATTAAACACGGTTTCTTTTCATTAGTTAAATTAACACATAAATATATAACTAGCAAACAGTCAACCATTAGCAAGCAGAGCGCACAAAATAACAACACAATTTATATAAAATATAAATGGGAAGAACTGAGTGAGTTGTACTCACCTTGATTAAATTTGGTTGTTAAAACAATTTGTTTTAGTCAAATTAAACAGGCGTTTAATTTGACTAAAATTTCGACTGCTTCTGCTTTTGACCAAACCAGCCCCGTCATGTAGCTCCTGCCGATACGGCTCCAATGCTTCTTAGTTTGTTCGATTCATCATTATTCCACACAGCCCACTACTACTTAGACCCATTCCAAAACCCTTATACCCAGACAAAAACAACACCTACCCCTTTTTACTTCATTCGATTGCTTCCCCCGAATCTTCCAGAAACGCGAAACCTGCTTCTCCCAAAATCCACCGCCTCCACCAAAGAATTTCCCCAATGGCTGCAATCAGATCCTTTTTCCTCCCTCCTTCCTTCATCACAAATAAAAAGTAGCTACACCTCGTCCACGCTCAAGCCACCCCTTCGCCATCCATCTCATGTCGCCCCACCAAACCATAGATCCCTGACCTCTTCAGCAACAATCGCGCCACTACACAAATTCCCACCATCGACTCTACCTCCTCCAGACCGACGTAGCTTCCTTCCACAAACCCTCGTGTAACTAAAGCTTCGCTATTAAACCCTAGGCCCGACTTCCGAACAGTTGCATCAGTACATTCGTGAAATTGAAGTGCGTACACCCACGAACACAGATAAGTATTTTTACTCGATTTATTCACTACTATATTATTTTGCTTTGATTTTTTATTTTCAAGTGTTCGAATGGTTTCCAAGTTTACTGTATTTTTCATATGGATTCTGGGATGTGTCAAACACCATGCGTGATACGCATATATAATGGTAGGTTTGGATCAGATCTACGTCCATCGGGGACTGATCATAGCTAGGTTCAGCTACTATTAACTGATGCCATTTGCACCTTTTCCCTTTGCAGATTTCGTACTGGTGATGTAACACCCCACGTCCATTAATGTTAATATCGAAGGGAATGCATTAACTTTCATGGAGTATTATTGGTGTATAGAATAGAATATAACAAGACAAATACTTATATTGTTACTTGAAAAATTTAAAAACAACTTTTATTGCAGCGGAGAAATAGTTTGGTTACAACAACATCAAAACCAAAAATAATACCAAGTACACTTAGTATCCATCTTGACAAATTGTTTTATGAGTACATAAAGTAAAAAAGCATAACCTCAACATAAGTAGCCATAAAAGAGATAAGCTGAACTTTACTTTCAGCAACCCAAGCGCTTCCAAAAGAGAGGGAAAGAGGTCCAAATCAAGCTCCACTAGCACTAGTCCCACCCTGAGAACCTGGGGGGGGGGGAGGAATAAAAGAGGTGAAAACAAAGGGGGTCAGACATAAAGTCTGGCGAGTCCAATAACTTTAATTGTTAAAGCAATTAGGATAAGGCATAAACTGGTAAAACAAGGAATGGCTATGAAGCAAATGGGCAAGACAAAACAAACAAGAGGATTATGCTAGTGTTAATCGCGCTCCTAATCACTATAGGACTATACTGTACCATTACCATTCACCCTAAAAGTTGATCCAACCTACTGGACATAATAATCATAATGATAATGGTAGTTCCGTGTGCCCCTAGCTGTCTTCATAGGTGTCACCTGCACCTATCTCCACTAGTTGTACCCACTACCCCCAAGCGATTGGTTCCCTAACTCGTAGATACCCGTGCTGGTCCCACAGTGGGGTGTATCACTCCCCAAAGTGGCAATCAGATACCACTAAAGATGCACGGCTTATATCTACAAGATGCAACAACGTCTTACCTACCAGCCCGGGCCCATGCACGCACATGACCCTATTGGACTTGCGTTGCCACCGCTAACCCGTTTTGACCTCTTACAGTCAAAACCAGTAAGAGTGTCCCGTCCTCGATCTAACTCGAGCTCACAAAGATACTTAATGGGTTACTGGTTTGAAAAGGGTCCTCCATGCTTGACACAAGCTTTCCACCTATGCCTGGTCCCCACTAGGATTTCCCACTTAACCCCTTCTTATTCATGTCTTCTTACATGTTTCAATTTGGTTTAAGTGTTTCTAATCATATTTCACATGTCACCCATGTCACCCACTTAACCCCCATGTCCCACCACATGTTTCTCTTGGTTAAGTGTTACTTAATTCATTATAGCCGTAACCTTGTAAGACCTCCCGCATTAGACTACCGTTTGCGATTGCTGGATTTGCCGGGCGGGTTCGGGCAGTCTTATACCGCAAACGAGCCTAACCTCGTGTCTTTACAACTGTTACACATTTAATTTATGCCTTCGACTTCTCACATTAGACTACCGTTTTTGGTTGCTCGATTTGTCGGGCGGGTCCGGACAGTCTTTTACCACAAACGAGTCTAACCTCGTGTCTTAGGCGTTTATTATTACACATAATTATCTCACCCCAATATGAATTAATTATCCTTATCCAAATTGTCAATAATTTCCAAATTATTCTATGTCCATAATTGTCACCTAAATTATGTCCATACTTTTCAGGTATATAAATTATACCAATTAGTGTCTCAAATTAATTATATGCCCTTAAAGCCATTTTATGCCAATTCACAATTTATATAATTAATATTTTCCCATTGTCCCCACGCCATTCATATGTTTAATATGAAATATGTTAGACTCGCAAATAGTCTAACTCATAAAAAGAAAAGAAACATTACAACTTGCATAACACATAAAATAGATCTAACTTGCGAATAAGAATTATAACATAAGTTTTCATAGCCAATAACTTGCATAGGCAATGGACATATAGAACATAAATTTGCATAAACTACCATGGATCTAAATATAGATCTAAACATGAAATTGTGAACTTTCATATATGAATATAGTTTTCTCCAAAACTTGCATATGTGAATATGGTTCTCACCTAAACTTGCATATGTGAATATAGTTTTCTCCTAAGCTTGCATATGTGAATATAGTTTTCACCTAAACTTGCATATGGATTCCTACAAACTTGCATATGAATTTAAACATGTAAACTAATATCACATGTTTTACATATAAACTAGCATATGTGTGTGTGTGTGTATATATACTTGATTCACATATAAACTTGTGTATAATTCGCATACAGACTTGTATATGATTCACATACAAACTAGCATATGATTTACATCCCATACTTGCATATTAAATGATGTCATAAAATGAATCAAGTTAAACATATGTGATTGGACATATGAAATAGATCTACTAACATAAGTTAACAAAACTGTCATATGTTCACCAACAGACGATAACAAAGTTAAGTAACATCACATGATTCAACAGACATATTCTCATAATCCTAATTATAACTCTTCATAATTAATTTATTAATTATTTTGTGAAAGAAATTGTACTCACAAAGACGGATTAGAGAAGAGAATAATTCATTCGTCGTTTGTATTAGAATCCTGACTTGCAATTCCTAAGCTTTAAGAAGAAGAACTATTCCAGCAGTAGCATGGAGGCTAAGAGATTAATTTAGTTTAGGTTTAGAGCTTGAGTTTATGCGTTCTTATATAGAAGTTTAAATCAATATAAGCCGTTAGATTATCATAGGAGCAAATCAGAACCATTCAGACTAGATAGAGTTATCCAGAATTGCCACCTATGCCCTAGTGACTCAGTAATAGTTCTGAAAAGACTCAGCAACACGTCAGAATCGTCACAGTTCAGATCTGCCCGAGGGGGGGGGGGGGGGGTTAGGTCGACCCCCAGGTCAACCCCCCTAGTCGACCTGTATAGGGGAGGACGACCCCCTGGTCGACCCCTTGGTCGACCTGGCCTGGGGCGGGAAAAATCCCGCCCAGCCCGCTTCTTCGTTTGAATTTTAATCTGAACCGTTTTTAATTTATTTAAATTTCTGAAACTTCTGAGGGCCATAAATTCCTCATACGAAGTCCGATTTACGAAAACTTGGACTCTATTCCAAGCAAAATTTCGAGACGAACGCAATGGCGTAACCCGTTTACCTTAATTCTCACTTTTACAATTAAGTATTCTTTAATTCGTTCTTTTAATAATCACAGAAAATTCAGGGTGTTACATTCTCCCCTCCTTAAAGGATTTCGTCCCCAAAATATTCAAGTCAAGAAGAATGTATATCCTACCATCCAATCATCCATCTACTCAACCATCAAACACATGCATCCATTGTCCTTACAAGATTCGTAATGATGTATGAACATATGAAAAAAGTGTGTGTATATGTTCCTTATCCAATGCAAAATCAGGTGGTCTACTGATTCAGTTGACCTCCTTAATGCAAATCATGATAGTGCCATGTGTCCATTATGTATGCGAAAGAATCCTAATGATACATATTATTTCTACATGTGTGCACAACCATTCATCAAAATGCAACATCCATATGATAACACAACCATTATACGTCCATTAATTTAAATATGCACACATATTTATATGCAATATGAAAGTGATTGAGCCGATCTAGTGCCTAATATGTGTGTACATGCATCCACGAGCAACCACTTGCAACCACTCGCAACCATCAATCATAACATGTTTCAAACACATGTTTACATCCATTGGTTTCTACCTAAGGATAAAGAATAGGACTGAGAAGATATACTTAAAAGATAGATATAAGCATGAATAAACTTATGGAAAAGAGATCAAGGAGGTACCCTCAAAAAGAAAAGGGTAGGCTGCACGTATTTTTCTCTCAGTTTCCCAAGTCGCGTCTTGCTCAGCGTCACTCCATTGAACCTTAACAAGTTGACTTCATGGTTGCGTAGCTTTTTGACTTCCGTACCCAAGATACGAGTTGGAATTCTTCTCACAGTCGCTTCTCGTTCCACTTCTATTTCTTCTAGTATACTTGGCTCCACAACTTCCGCAGACTCATGTAAGCACTTTCATAGTTGAGAAACATGAAAAACAATATGAACTCCAGCCATTCTTTCAGGTAGCTCTACTTTGTAAGCCATCGTCCCAATCCTTTCAGTGATAGGAAAAGGTCCTACAAATCTTGGTGCTAGCTTTCCTATGGACCCAAAGAGAATGACATTCCTCAAAGGAGATACTTTAAGGAACACCCTATCTCCAACCTCAAACTCAAGGTCGGTCCTTCTTTTGTCTGTGTAGGAATTCTGTCTATCTTGTGCAGCCTTCATCTGTCTTCTTATCAAGTCCACCTTTTGTGAGGTTTCTCTAATCATGTCTGGCCCAAGTAAGAGCTTGTCTGTAGACTCCCACCAACAAGTTGGTGATCGGCATGGTCTTCCATATAAAGCTTCGAAGGGTGCCATGCCTATGGTGGCTTGGTAGCTATTGTTGTAAGCGAATTCCACCAAAGGAAGATGATCCTCTCATGTCCCTCCAAATTCAAGAATGCACAATCTCAAGAGGTCTTCCAATACTCTGTTCACTCTTTCCGTCTGACCATCGGTTTGGGGGTGATAGGCCGTACTTGAGCATAATTGTGTGCCTACAGCCTCTTGCAAACTCTTCCAAAACTTGCTCGTAAAGATAGGATCTCGATCACTCACTACGCTCGAGGGTATCCCATGGAGTCGAACTATCTCTTTAAGATAAATGGATGCTAGGGACGAGGCAGTCCTTCTACTCTTAACATGTATAAAGTGAGCGCTTTTAGTGAGCCTGTCCACTATTACCCAAATACTGGTATTGCCCCTTCTTGACCTAGGAAATCCATCAACAAAGTCCATCGAAATGCTATCCCACTTCCACTGTGGGACCTCCAGAGGATGAAGCAAACCACGAGGCTTCTTCTGCTCCTCTTTGACTTGCTGACATGTCAAGCACTTAGCGACGAACTCAGCTACATCCCTCTTCATGCCATTCCAAAAGAAAACCCTTTTTATATCTTTATACATCTAGTCTCCTCCTGGGTGTATGGTCAGCTTAGAATGGTGTGCTTCTTCGAGAACCGTCTTCACTAAATCCCTTACTTGTGGGACACATAGCCTTACATCCCGTCTCAACCAACCCTTATCATCGATGGAGTATCTATTGAGGTGACTAGAAGTCTCACCCCTAACTAGCTTGTCCATCATATCAACTAGTTGAGGGTCTTCTCGTTGCGCGGTTCCTATTGAATCCACAAGAGTAGGCCGCACCTCTAGCGATGCCAACAGACCAGATACAATTTCAGAGGAGGGTCTAAAGTTAAAGTTTGCTATGTACTCCAAGCTTTGCCTTTCTACAAAGAGAGGTGAAACACCCCACCTCCGTTAAGGTCACTCACAATGGGAATGCCTTAAATTTGGTGGAGGTTTATAAGTAAAAGCCACAGATAAACTCAAGATAGATATAAATACACATATTTTAAACAGCGGAAACCAAACAAACTTTTATTTCATCAATACGTGTTTAAACAAAACATTCCATAATTGTCTCAAAATACTTCCAACATTACAACCTCATTACTGTGTTGATTATTAAAGAAGCATAAAACATAAATAAAGCGACAAAAATCCCCATAGCGATATCCAAAGCCATAATCCGAGCAAAAGAGATCCAAATCATACATCTACGTTCTTGGAGCTTGTAAAGAGTTTGACTGAGCTGAGTTGTTTCCTCCCTGTGGACCTGGGGGGGAAACGAAAGAAAAGAAGACGAAAAGAGAATAGAGCCAGACATAAAGCCTGAGTAAATCTAGTAACTCTTCAGTATGTGAATAAGAAAAGGGCATGATAGACATAAACTGAAAATAGGAAAGTGTCACAAGCTAGGGAAGTGTCGAATGTACTATCGCACCCATACTATATCTCTGCACCTACTTGAGTGTATTCTAACTAGCACACCATGCCGAGGGTGAAGTGATCCCCATTTTTATTTAAAGATCGGCTCCTACTCGCGTTAACATGTGTCATACGGCCCCCAAGAATTGTAGATACCTATGCTGGTCCCACCATGGGGTGTATCAAGACCCATGGTGGCGGCCCCGACACAAATTCTAGAAGGCATACTACTGGTGTCCCCAGTGCCCTGGTTGTCTGCTCTGGAGTGTGTGCACGCCTGCACCCCGTTAGACCTGCACTGTGCACCCACCGCCGTCATTTGACCGCTTACAATCAGCCCAGTAATCGTGCCCCACCCTGCCTAGTTTCAGGGTACCATGATACCTAACTTGGGTTACTACTGAAACGGGTCCCTCGTTACCAGGATTTTCTAGTCTAACATGTTAAGTGGTTAAGTGTCTGTATTTACCTAACCCCACCCATCAATTTTTGTTAACATGTTTAATTTGGTTAAGTATTTATAGTTGACTTAACCCTACCACCTGTCCTTAGCCTCTTCAGAGCACCAGACCACTCACATTAGACAAGTATTGCTACGGTTACTGGATGTCCCAGTCGGTTCCGGGCAGGTTTACACCGTAGCTCAGTCTAACCTCGGGTCCTTATTGGGCTCAATGCTTAACCACCCACATTGGATAGGTATTGTTGTGACTACTGGACAACCGGGCGAGTCCGGGTAGGTTTACATCACAACTCAATCCAACCTCGGGTTAAGCATATCGTGTTTTCTAAATTTACATATTTTATTACTTCTCAATTATATGTAAATGTCATATCTTTTATTCTAGGGTATATCAATTCATACCGCTTAAATGTCATTGTCGTTGGCATGTGCCAACCATGCCAACATATGTTTTCATGTTTTACACCCAACGTTATTACCCCCGTTTGTACGTTCACAACATTAAAACATGTGTTGGGCTTATCACAATTCAACCCAACTTTATAAACGTGAGAAAAAGGGGAAATCAATAACATGTAACATTTTACAACATATAAGGGTGTGTGGCGCATGAACTTGCAATTTAGCGATACTAACATAAATGATGGGTCATGTGAACTTGCATTCAAATCAAAGTATAACTAAGTAGGTAACATATGAAATAGCATAGTTTAGGCTAATACAAATTTGTGTTTAAACATGTTTAACTTGGCATAATGTCAACCACAAAACTAGCATGTTGTATATTCACCAAAATGTCCAATTATAACATCTAATCACATATCCTATTTCAACATGAACTTGCATAGTTTATGAAACCTAAACGATACTTAACATAGATCCAATTATACTTGCAAATAAACATGAACTTGCATAGTTTATCAAACCCAAATGATACTTAACAAAGATCCAATTATACTTGCAAATAAACATGAGAATGATATCATAGTTTTTGGGTCAAGTAGGCATAAAAGGTTTCAAATCTAGAACATGTTTACATAAGCCTTAATTTAGACTTAGTGAATGTATATAGTCCATGCAATAGGTATAAACATAAAGGGATCAAATTCTAGTTTTTGCCACAAACTTGCAAGTGCCATTGTTTTCATATACAATTGTTCAATAGGCTTGCATCAATCAATTTATGCCACAAACATCAATACACAAGTCATGATAGAATCGTTACAATACACAGAATTTATACAATAACACAATTCTATTTTCATTTACATCGAATCACATCACAGTTTTTATTCATATTCTGAAAAGTCACTATACTTACAACAAATGCAGAATCTTGAATTCTGGATTCTGAATTCTGAAATTGAGATGCGCTCCTTTGGGTAGACTAACGTTGCGTTGATTTATTTGATTAAACTTTAATCTTCTTAATTTGATTCGTCTCCAAGCTTTAGTATTGGCTTGTCTCTAGGCTTTCTAACTGACGGCCACTCCTAGTTTCTTTCCAGCAGCATGACGACTTTAGTATTATATTATTTGTGTGAATTTAGGGTTAGACTTGAGTTGTATATATAGAATTTCAATCTAATTAGAGCCGTCGATGAAGCTAGAGTGAATCCAGACCATCCATCTCAAGAGAAGCCAATCAGAAAGTGACATGTAAGCCCTAGTGACTCAGCCAAGCCTCAGAATTCGACCAGACCCTGACCAGGCCAGCCAGGGCCTGACCAACAGGTCTTTCTGACCTGGGCGCACTTGGTAGGTGCGCCAGTGCTAAAATTGTACTGGCGCACTTCCCAAGTGCGCCAGTTCAATTTTGTTCTGGCGCACTTCCCAAGTGCGCCAGTGCATTCTGACCCATTTCTGATTTTTCCGCCCAACTTCGTTCGTCCATATCTTCTTCATACGGTATTCGTTTTACGCAAACTTGGACTCTATCTCAAGCAGATTTTTGAGACGAACGTAATGGCGTAACCCATTTCCCTTAATTCCATCATTTAAAATTAATTATACTTTAATTTGTGAAGCTTAATGTCATAGAATTCACGGGGTGTTACATTCTTCCCCCTTTAAAAGGATTTCGTCCCCGAAATCTTCAAGTTAGGAAGAATGTATATCCTACCATCCAACAATCCATCTACTCAACCAACAAACACAGGCATCCACTGTCCTTAAAAGACTTCTAATGCTTCGTGATCATATGCATAGTGTGTGTACATGTCCTTATCTAATGCAGAAATCAGGCGGTCTACTGATTCAGTTGACCTCCTTAATGCGGATCATGTAAGTGTCATGAATCCGTTATGTATGCAAATTTTTCCTACTCATAATTCTACATGAGTGCACAACTATTCATACAAATGCGACGACCATATGACAGCATATCAAGTTTCAACCATATACAAATGAGAATACATATATGCATATGCAATATGAAGTGACTGAGCCGATCTATAACCTAGGGTGTGCGTGTATATGCATCCACGAGCAACCACTAGCAATCACTAGCAACCATTTGCAGCCATCATCCATAACATGTTTTCAAATACATGTTTGCATCCATTTGTTTTCTACCTAAGGAGTTAGGAAAAGGACCGAGGAGATATACCTAAAAAGATAGATAAAGCATAACTTAAGGAAAGAGAGAGATCGAAGATGTACCCTCAAAAAGAAGAGGGTAGGCAGCGCGTATTCTGTCCTCAGTTTCCTAAGTCGCGTCTTCCTTGGCGTCGCTCCACTGAACTTTAATGAGTTTGACTTCGCGGTTGCGTATCTTTTTCACTTCAGCTCCTAAGATGCGGGTTGGAACTTTCCTCACAGTTGCTTCATGTTCCACTTCGGCTTCTTCTAGAATGCTAGGTTCCACCACTTCCGCATACTCATGCAAACACTTCCGGAGGTGAGAAACATGAAAAACGTTGTGAACTTCGGCCAGTCTCTCGGGTAGCTCTAATCTATAGGCCATCTTCCCAACCTTCTCGATGATAGAGAACGGTCCTACAAATCTTGGTTCTAGCTTTCCTGCGGATCCAAAGCGAACGACGTTCCTTAAAGGAGATACCTTAAGGAAAACCCTGTCCTCAACCTCAAACTCAAGGTCGGTCCTTTTGTCGGTGTAGGATTTCTATCTGTCTTGGGCAGTCTTCATTCTCCTACGTATCAAGTCCACTTTCTCCGAAGTCTCTCGAATCATGTCTGGCCCAAGTATAAGCTTATCTGTAGACTCCCACCAATAAGTTGGTGATTTGCACAGTCTTCCATATAGGGCTTCGAAGGGTGCCATACCGATGGTAGCTTGGTAGCTGTTGTTGTAGGCAAATTCTACTAAAGGAAGGTGATCCTCCCACGTCCCTCTAAAGTCAAGAACGCAAAGTATTAAAAGATCCTCCAAAACTCTATTCACCCTTTCCGTCTAGCCATCGGTTTGGGGGTGATAGGCCGTGCTCAAACATAAATGTGTGCCTATAGCTTCTTGCAGACTCCGCCAAAACTCACTCGTGAAGATAGGGTCTCGGTCACTAACAATGCTGGAGGGTATCCCTTGGAGTCGAACTATTTCCTTGAGATAAAGAGATGCTAGAGATGCGGCAGTCCTTCTACTCTTGATAGGTATAAAGTGGGCGCTTTTCATAAGCCTATCCACTATTAACCAAATGCTAGTGTTGCCTCTTCTCGACCTAGGAAGTCCATCAATGAAGTCCATTGAAATGCTATCCCACTTCCACTGTGGGACCTCTAAAGGATGAAGTAGTCCTCCAGGCTTCTTCTGTTCCGCCTTGACCTGTTGGCAGGTCATGCACTTAGAAACGAAATCTGCCACGTCTTGCTTCATGCTGCTCCAAAAGAAAGTCCTTTTTATATCCTTGTACATCTTATCACCGCCAGGGTGTATAGTCATCTTGGAATGATGCGCTTCCTCGAGAACCTTCTTTGTCAACTCCCTTGCTTGTGGGACGCATAATCTTCCATCTCGCCTCAGTCAACCCTTATCATCGATGGCGTACCTACTGAGGTGACTAGAAGTCTCACCCCTAATAAGTTTATCAATCATAACAACAAGCTAAGGGTCTTCACGTTGTGCAGCCCCTATTGAGTCCAAGAGAGTAGGGCGTACTTCGAGAGATGCTAACAAACCCAGTAAAAATCTGAGGAGGGCCTAAAGTTAAAACTGGCTATATACTCCAAGCTTTGCCTTTCCACAAAGAGCGGGCTTAAGGTCAGTTTCTTTCGGCTCAACGCGTCTGCTACCACGTTGCCCTTTCCGGGAGTATAGGAAATTTCAAAATCATACGAGGCAAGAAACTCCATCCATCTTTACTGCCTCAAGTTAAGATCCTTCTGCGAGAAGAGATATTTCAACGATTTATGGTCAGTGTATAATTAAAACTTCTCACCTAGGAGATAATGGCGCCAAGATTTAAGCGCAAAGACGATGGCGGCTAACTCAAGATCGTGGGTTGGGTAGCTCTTTTCATGAACTTTCAGTTGTCTTCCTCCATAAGCTACTACCCTTCCTTCTTGCATTAGAACAGCGCCTAGTCCCGTTCCACATGCATCCGTGTATACTGTGAACATTTTGCTTCCATCTGGCAAGATCAGAACCGGGGCTGTTATGAGAGCCCTTTTTAATCGTTGGAAAGCAAACTCGCAGTCCAAATCCCAAGTGAACGCCAGATTCTTCTTTGTTAGCTTTGTGAGTGGGGCTGATATTTTCGCGAAATCCCTAATAAACTTTCGGTAAAAACCGGCTAGCCCAAGAAAACTTCGAACTTCGGTTGCATTTCTTGGTGTCTTCCAATCTTGTACTGCCACCACTTTCGCGGGGTCAACAGCCAACCCCTCTTTGGACACTATATGCCCCAGAAATCTTACCTCCTTTCTCCAAAAGTGGCACTTGGAGAATTTGGCTTTTAGCTGATGTGAACGGAGAGTTTCCATGATTTCTTTCAGATGCTGAGCATGCTCTTCCTCATTCTTTGAAAAGATTAAGATATCATCTACGAAGACAACCACGAATTTGTTGAGGAATTATCTGAACACTCTACTCATTAGGTCTACGAAATAAGCGGATGCATTTGTCAAGCCGAAAGGCATGACAAGCCACTCGAAGAAACCGTCTGGGGTTCTGAACGCCGTCTTATCAATGCTATCTTCAGTTTCTCTTAGTTGATGGAACCCAGTTGCCAGATCAAGTTGGGAGAAGACCGACGCTCCTACAAGCTGATCAAACAAATCGTCGATTCGGGGAAGAGGGTGCCTATTTTTCTTGGTCAATTTGTTTAACTCCCTATAGTCGACGCAAAGACGAAGCGAACCGTCCGCTTTGGTTGCGAACACCACTGGAGCACCCCATTCCGAAATGCTCCGTCTAATGAACCCCTTTTCGAGAAGTTCTTTAACCTGCTTGCTGAACTCCTTTCTCTCCTTTGGAGCCATGTGTATGACAGGTAAAGCTACAGGCTTTGCATTATCCACAAGATATATGCGGAAGTCTATTTCCCGCCTCGGAGGTAAGCCTTTCACCTCCTTAAAGACATCCGGATATTCCCGGACTACTCTAACTGATTGCAAATTTTCATCAGAAGCATCAAGCGACTCTAGATAACTAAGCATAACAGCATTCAAGGGATTACAAGAAATTTCTAGAGTGTTACCAAGCCGAGTCAAGAGTCTAACTACTCTTTTCTCAATCAAGGATGGCCCCATTACTGGATAATCAGTCCATGCCTAAGATCAAACCATATCTGGAGAAGCCCAAGACAAAGGCATTACAACTAAACTCAACGCTGAGAATAGAGATTTTCAAACCCAAACAAACCATTGACAAGTAAGCGGAGCCCCCAATTGGATTTAAAACTACTAAGGGATCTTCTACCATACTAGTGTCTAGATGCAGAGATTCTACTAAGGTAGATGAAATAAAAGAGTGTGATGCGCCAGAGTCAAAAAGTGTGCGAACTGGATGATCTTAAAGATAAACTACACTTTCTACAGAAATATTACTACCTCGTTCCTGCTGAGGTGCCACTAGCGCATGAACCTGACCACCTGAAGTGGATCCGGCTTTCTGTCCCTGCCCTTTCTTCTTTGGGCAGTCCTTAACTTGGTGTCCAGTTTCTTGCTCCTACAAAGGATTCTGTCCCATAAAAGTCTTTTCCACCCATTGCCTTGAAGTCTCTGCATGTTTTTGCAAAGGCATTTCCCCGAGGAGGAGGAGGAGGAACCGCGGCCACTGGAGGAGGGATGTCTGCTGGGCTCGCGCCATTGGCCCTTGCTTCTAAATACCTCCTAAACCAGCCGGGTATCGGTACTCCTTCAGAAAGGTTAAGGTCTCCAGACATGCTGAAGCAAAAAGGAAAGATTGAAAACGAAGGATAGAGAGATAGTGCATATGGCTTTGGGGGATTATGTCTTTTAAAATATAACACTTTTTCTTGAAAAATGCTTCTTTAAACTTTCTTTTTGGAAAACAATTTCAAAAACTTTTATCTTGTCTGGTAAACCTATGCTCTGATACCAAGTGAAACACCCCACCTCCGTTAAGGTCACTCACAAAGGGAATGCCTTAACTTTGGTGGAGGTTTATAAGTAAAAGCCACAGATAAACTCAAGATAGATATAAATACACATATTTTAAACAGCGAAAACCAAACAGACTTTTATTTCATCAATACGTGTTTAAACAAAACATTCCATAATTGTCTCAAAATACTTCCAACATTACAACCTCATTACTGTCTTGATTATTAAAGAAGCATAAAACATAAATAAAACGACAAAAATCCCCATAGTGATATCCAAAGCCATAATCCGAGAAAAAGAGATCCAAATCATACATCTACGTTCTTGGAGCTTGTAAAGAGTTTGACTGAGCTGAGTTGTTTCCTCCCTGTGGATCTGGGGGGGGGGGGGGGACGAAAGAAAAGAAGACGAAAAGAAAATAGAGTCAGACATAAAGCCTGAGTAAATCTAGTAACTCTTCAGTATGTGAATAAGAAAAGGGAATGATAGACATAAACTGAAAATAGGAAAGTGTCACAAGCTAGGGAAGTGTCGAATGTACTATCGCACCTATACTATATCTCTGTACCTACTTGAGTTTATTCTAACTGGCATCCCATGCTGAGGGTGAAGTGATCCCCATTTTTATTTAAAGATCGGCTCCTACTCGCGTTAACATGTGTCATACGGCCCCCAAGAATTGTAGATACCTATGCTGGTCCCACCATGGGGTGTATCAAGACCCATGGTGGCGGCCCCGACACAAATTCTAGAAGGCATAGGTTATACTACTGGTGTCCCCAGTGCCCTGGTTGTCTGCTCCGGAGTGTGTGCACGCCCGCACCCCGTTAGATCTGCACTGTGCACCCATCGCCGTCGTTTGACCACTTACAATCAGCCCAGTAATCGTGCCCCACTCTGCCTAGTTTCAGGGTACCATGATACCTAACTTGGGTTACTACTGAAACGGGTCCCTCGTTACCAGGATTTTCTAGGCTAACATGTTAAGTGGTTAAGTGTCTGTATTTACCTAACCCCACCCATCAATTTTTGTTAACATATTTAATTTGGTTAAGTATTTATAGTTGACTTAACCCTACCACCTGTCCTTAGCCTCTTCGGAGCACCAGACCACTCACATTAGACAGGTATTGCTACGGTTATTGGATGTGCCGGTCGGTTCCAACCAGGTTTACACCGTAGCTCAGTCTAACCTCGGGTCCTTATTGGGCTCAATGCTTAACCACCCACATTGGATAGGTATTGTTGTGACTACTGGACAGCCGGGCGGGTCCGGGCAGGTTTACATCACAACTCAATCCAACCTCGGGTTAAGCATATCGTGTTTTCTAAATTTACATATTTTATTACTTCTCAATTATATGTAAATGTCATATCTTTTATTCTAGGGTATATCAATTCATACTGCTTAAATGTCATTGTCGTTGGCATGTGCCAACCATGCCAACATATGTTTTCATGTTTTACACCCAACGTTATTACCCCCGTTTGTACGTTCGCAACATTAAAACATGTGTTGGGCTTGTCACAATTCAACCCAACTTTATAAACGTGAGAAAAAGGGGAAATCAATAACATGTAACATTTTACAACATATAAGGGTGTGTGGCGCATGAACTTGCAATTTAGCGATACTAACATAAATGATGGGTCATGTGAACTTGCATTCAAATCAAAGTATAACTAAATAGGTAACATATGAAATGGCATAGTTTAGGCTAATACAAACTTGTGTTTAAACATGTTTAACTTGGCATAATGTCAACCACAAAACTAGCATGTTGTATATTCACCAAAATGTCCAATTATAACATCTAATCAAATAGCCTATTTCAACATGAACTTGCATAGTTTATGAAACCCAAAAGACACTTAACATAGATCCAATTATACTTGCAAATAAACATGAACTTGCATAGTTTATGAAACCCAAACGATACTTAACATAGATCCAATTATACTTGCAAATAAACATGAGAATGATATCATAGTTTTTGGGTCAAGTAGGCATAAAAGGTTTCAAATCTAGAACAAGTTTACATAAGCCTTAATTTAGACTTAGTTAATGTATATAGTCCATGCCATAGGTATAAACATAAAGGGATCAAATTCTAGTTTTTGCCACAAACTTGCAAGTGCCATTGTTTTCATATACAATTGTTTAATAGGCTTGCATCAATCAATTTATGCCACAAACATCAATACACAAGTCATGATAGAATCGTTACAATACACAGAATTTATACAATAACACAATTCTATTTTCATTTACATCGAATCACATCACAGTTTTTATTCATATTCTGAAAAGTCACTATATTTACAACGAATGCAGAATCTTGAATTCTAGATTCTGAATTCTGAAACTGAGATGCGCTCCTTTGGGTAGACTAACGTTGCGTTGATTGATTTGATTAAACTTTAATCTTCTTAATTTGATTCGTCTCTAAGCTTTAGTATTGGCTTGTCTCTAGGCTTTCTAACTGACGGCCACTCCTAGTTTCTTTCCAACATCATGACGGCATTAGTATTATATTATTTGTGTGAATTTAGGGTTAGACTTGAGTTGTATTTATAGAATTTCAATCTAATTAGAGCCGTCGATGAAGCTAGAGTGAATCCAGACCATCCATATCAAGAGAAGCCAATCAGAAAGTGACATGTAAGCCCTAGTGACTCAGCCAAGCCTCAGAATTCGACCAGACGCTGACCAGGCCAGCCAGGGCCTGACAAACAGGTCTTTCTGACCTGGGTGCACTTGGCAGGTGCGCCAGTGCTAAAATTGTACTGGCGCACTTCCCAAGTGCGCCAGTTCAATTTTGTTCTGGTGCACCTCCCAAGTGCGCCAGTGCATTCTGACCCATTTCTGATTTTTCCGCCCAACTTCGTTCGTCCATATCTTCTTCATACGGTATCTGTTTTACGCAAACTTGAACTCTATCTCAAGCAGAATTTCGAGACGAACGTAATGGCGTAACCCATTTCCCTTAATTCTATCATTTAAAATTAATTATACTTTAATTTGTGAAGCTTAATGTCATAGAATTCACGGGGTGTTACAAGAGGACTCAAGGTCAGCTTCTTTCTACTCAAGGCGTCTGCTACCACATTGCCCTTGCCAGGGGCATAGGAAATCTCAAAATCATATGAGGCCAGAAATTCCATTCACCTTTGTTGTCTTAAGTTAAGATCTTTCTATGAGAAAAGGTACTTTAATGATTTATGGTCAGTAAACAATTCAAACCTTTCTCCTAGTAGGTAATGACGCCATGACTTTAGAGCTAAAACAATGGCAGCTAGCTCCAAATCATGAGTTGGGTAGTTCTTCTCATGTACCTTCAATTGCCTTCCCCCATAACAAACTACCTTGGCTTCTTGCATCAAGACAACGCCCAACCCTATACTGCATGCGTCTGTGTATACGGTAAGCATTTTGCTCCCATCAGGCAATGTCAGAACTGGGGCTGTTGTTAGAGCCCTTTTCAAACGTTGGAAAGCAATATCGCAATCCAAATCCCAAGCGAAAGTTAGGTTCTTCTTTGTCAATCTTGTTAGTGGGGCTGAGATTTTTGCAAAGTCTTTAATGAACTTTCGGTAAAAGCCCGCTAGCTGAGAAATCTTCGGACTTTGGTTGCATTCCGTGGAACCTTCCAATCTTGCACCACAACTACTTTTGCGGGGTCCACAACTATCCCTTCTTTGGAAACCACATGTCCAAGAAACCTCACTTCTTCTCTACAGAAATGGCATTTGGAGAATTTGGCTTTCAGCTGATGTGCACGAAGAGTATCCATGACTTCCCTTAAATGCAAAGCATGATCTTCTTCATTCTTCAAGTAAATCAAAATGTCGTCTACGAAGACCACCACAAACTTATTAAGGAACTCCCTAAACACCCTGCTCATCAAGTCAACGAAGTAAGCGGGTGCGTTTGTTAAGCTGAAAGGCATGACAAGCCATTCGAAGAAACCATCCGCGGTTCTGAACACGGTTTTATCAAAGCTGTCTTCTGCCACTCTTAGCTAATGAAACCCGGTAGCCAGATCTAGTTGGGAGAAAACCGACGCACCTACATGCTGATCAAACAAGTCGTATATTCTTGGAAGTGGGTGCCTATTTTTCTTGGTCATCTTGTTTAGATCCCTATAATCAACGCATAGGCGAAGAGAACCATCCGCTTTGGTTGCGAATACTACTGGAGCACCTCATTCAGAAATACTCCGCCTTTTAAACCCTTTTCGAGCAACTCTTTGACTTGCTTGCTGAGCTATTTTCTCTCCCTTGGAGCCATGTGTCTAATGGGTAGAGCTACAGATTTTGCATTATCCACAAGGTATATGCGGAAGTCTATCTCCCGCTTCGGAGGTAAGCCCTTCACCTCTTCAAATACATCTGAGTGTTCACGGACTAGTCTAACAGACTGCAAGTTTTCAACATACGCATCAAGAGATTCTAGGGAGCTAAGCATAACAGAATGTATGGGATTACAAGAGATTCCGAGAGTGTTACCAAGGCAAGTCATAAGTCTAACCACTCTCTTTTCACAATCGAGGATGGCACCATTACTGGATAACCAATCCATGCCTAGAATCAACCCATAGCCCATGAAGCCAAGAACGAAGGCGTTGCATTCAAACCCAATGCCCAAGATAAACCCTCTCAAATCCCAAAAAATCATTGAAAGATGAGCCGAACCACCAATAGGATTTGAGACTACTATGGGATCTATAATTAGACTAGAATTTAGGTGCAGTGTTTCAACTAACGAAGCAGATACAAACGAGTGTGAAGCGCCAGAATCAAACAAAGTATGAATAGGATGATCAAACAGAAAAACCAAACTTTCAACAGAAATGTTTCTACCTCTCTCTTGTCCTGGTGCCATGAGAGCATGAACCTGCCCTCTTGCCTACCCTGGTGCCATGAGATCCTGAACCTGCCCTCCAGAAGTAGACCCTGTCCTCTGCCCTTGCCCTTGTCTTCTTAGGCAATCTTTAATCAGATGTCCTGCCTCACCACAGTTGAAACATCCAGTCTTCTTCTTCATCCTACAGTCCTTGCTCAGATGGCCTAGTGTTCCACAATTAAAGAACCTTTTCTTTCCTTTGTTATTGTTATCCTTACCACCTTTCTTAGGTTGCTGCTGTGACTTCTTTTGATCCCCTTTCTTTTCCGGTGCCTTATTAGCATTAGCGCCTTTCTCCTCTTCATGCATAAGCGCCATGTCAAGCAGTTTCCCAAAGGTAGCCCCCATAGGAATGTGGGTCATAACCAACCCATGTAGCGGCTCATTCAAACCTTTAACGAATCTCAAGGCCTTCTTTTCAGGTGTGTTCACCAAGTCTAATCCAAATCTCGCCAACTGATTGAACTTGTTGACGTACTCCTTTACTGATAAATTCCCCTACTTCATTGCCAAGAACCTCTCCATGTATAAATTCTCTTCTACTCGGGAGAGAAATTTCATCTCGAACCTATGCCTGAAATCCATCCATTCTCCACTGGACGCTCTCCATTCGTGACCTCCCACCAAAACAAGGCTTCGTCCTTCATTAACCAAGCAGCGAGTTGGACCTTCCTTCCATCTTCTATCTTGAAGATACCAAACAAATCTTCCACCTCCTTAAGCCAATTTCGAGCTTCAACAAACGTCTCTAACCCGTGAAAAGGTTTCCCGCCCATTGCCTGAAAGTCTTTGCATATCTTCGAAAAAAGTATCAACGCGAGGAGGGGTAGGAGCGGCTGCAGCTGGGGGAGGAGGAACGTCTGCTGGGCCTGCGGCGGCGGCCCTAGCCTCCAGATGCCTTCTGAACCAGGTTGGTATCGGTATGCCCTCGGGTATCTCGGGTACCGCAGACATGCTGAAAATAAAAAGGAAGAGATTCAAAACAGAGAATCAAAGGAAAGATATATGGCTCTTGGGGGTTATGTTTTTAAAACAAACTTTTCTCTTGAAAATACTCTCCTTAAAACCTATTTTTGAAAGTATTTCTTTATAAAATTATTTTGAAAAACAGTTTTTCAAAATCTATTATCTGTTCTGGTAAACCTTCGGCTCTGACACCATGTGTAACACTCCATGTCCATTAATGTCACTCTCAAAGGGAATGCATTAACTTTCATGGAGTATTATTGGTGTATAGAACAGAATATAACAAGACAGATACATATATTGGTACTTGAAAAATTTTAAAACAACTTTTATTGTAGCGGAGAAATAGTTTGGTTACAACAACATCAGAACCAACAATAAAACCAAGTACACTTAGTATCCATCTTGACAAATTGTTTTATGAGTACATAAAGTAAAAAGCATAACCCCAACATAAGTAGCCATAAAAGAGATAAGCTGAACTTTACTTTCAGCAATCCAAGAACTTCAAAAAGAGAGAGAAAGAGGTCCAAATCAAGCTCCACTAGCACTAGTCCCACCCGGAGAACCTGGGGTGGGGGGGGGGGAGGGAAGGAAGAAAAGAGGCGAAAACAAAGGGCGTCAGACATAAAGTCTGGCGAGTCCAATAACTTTAACAATATAATTATTAAAGTAATTAGGATAAGGCACAAACTAGTAAAACAAGGAATGAATGTCAAGCAAATGGGCAAGATAAAACAAACAAGAGGAATATATTAGCGTTAATCGCGCTCCTAATCACTATAGGACTATACTGCACCATGACCAGTCACCCTAAAAGTTGATCCCGCCTACTGGACATAATAATCATAATGATAATGGTAGTTCCATGTACCCTTAGATGTCTTCATAGGTGCCACCTTCCCCTATCTCCACTAGTTGTACCCACTACCCCCATGCGATCGGCTCCCTAACTCGTAGATACCCATGTTGGTCCCACAGTGGGGTGTATCACTCCCTAAAGTGGAAACCCGATACCACTAAAGATGCACGGCTTATATCTACACGATGCAACAACGACTTACCTACCAGCCCGGGCCCACACACGCATATGACCCCGTTGGACTTGCGTTGCCACCACTAACCCGTCTTGACCTCTTACAATCAAACCCAGTAAGCTTGTCCCGTCCTCGATCTAACTCGAGCTCACAAAGATACTTAATGGGTTTCTGGTTTGAAAAGGGTCCCCCATGCTTGACACAAGCTTTCCACCTATGCTTGGTCCCCACTAGGATTTCCCACTTAACCCCTTCTTATTCATGTCTTCTTACATGTTTCAATTTGGTTAAGTGTTTCTAATCGTATTTCACATGTCACTCATGTCACCCACTTAACCCCCATGTCCCACCACTCGTTTATCTTGGTTAAGTGTTACTTAATTCATTATAACCGTAACCTTGTAAGACCTCCCACATTAGACTACCGTTTGCGGTTGTTGGATTTGCCGGGCGGGTCCGGGCAGTCTTATACCGCAAACGAGCCTAACCTCTTGTCTTCACAATTGTTACGCATTTAATTTATGCCTTCGACCTCTCACATTAGACTACTGTTTGTGGTTGCTGGATTTGCCGGGTGGGTCCGGACAGTCTTATACCACAAACGAGTCTAACCTCGTGTCTTAGGCGTTTATTATTACACATAATTATCTCACCCCAATATGAATTATTTATCCCTATCCAAATTGTCAATAATTTCCAAATTAATCTATGTCCATAATTGTCACCTAAGTTATGTCCATACTTTTCAGGTATATAAATTATACCAATTAGTGTCTCAAATTAATTATATGCCTTTAAAGCCATTTTATGCCAATTCACAATTTGTATAATTAATATTTTCCCATTGTCCCCACGCCGTTCGTACGTTTAATACGAAATATGTTAGACTCGCAAATAGTCTAACTCATAAAAAGAAAAGAAACATCACAACTTGCATAACACATAAAATAGATCTAACTTGCGAATAAGAATTATAACATAAGTTTGCATAGCCAATAACTTGCATAGCCAATGGACATATAGAACATAAATTTGCATAAACTACCATGGATCTAAATATAGATCTAAACATGAAATTGTGAATTTGCATATATGAATATAGTTTTCTCCTAAACTTGCATATGTGAATATGGTTTTCACCTAAACTTGCATATGTGAATATAGTTTTCACCTAAACTTGCATATGGATTCCTACAAACTTGCGTATGAATTTAAACATGTAAACTAGTATCACATGTTTTACATATAAACTAGCATATGTATATATATATATATATACTTGATTCACAAATAAACTTGTGTATAATTCGCATACAGACTTGTATATGATTCACATACAAACTAGCATATGATTTACATCCCAAACTTGCATATAAACTGATGTCATAAAATGAATCAAGTTAAACATATGTGATTGGATATATGAAATAGATCTACTAACATAAGTTAACAAAACTGTCATATGTTCACCAACAGACGATTACAAAGTTAAGTAACATCACATGATTCAACAGACATGTTCTTATAATCCCAATTATAACTCATCATAATTAATTTATTAATTATTTTGTGAAAGAAATTGTACTCATAAAGACGGATTAGAGAAGGGAATAATTCGTTCGTCGTTTGTATTAGAATCCTGACTTGCAATTCCTAAGCTTTAAGAAGAAGAACTATTCCAGCAGTAGCATGGAGGCCAAGAGATTAATTTAGTTTAGGTTTAGAGCTTGAGTCTATGCGTGCTTATATAGAAGTTTAAATCAATATAAGCCGTTAGATTATCATAGGAGCAAATCAGAACCATTCAGACTAGATAGAGTTATCCAGAATTTCCACCTATGCCCTAGTGACTCAGCAAAAGGTTAGAAAAAACTCGGTAGCAAGTCAGAATCGTCACAGTTCAGATCTGCCCGGAGGGGCAGGTCGAACCCCTGGTCGACCTGTATAAGGGAGGTCGACCCCTGGTCGACCTGGCCTCGGGCGGGAAAAATCCCGCCCAAACCGCTTCTTCGTTTGAATTTGAATTTTGAATTTTAATCTGAACTGTTTTTTAATTTATTTAAGTTTCTGAAACTTCTGAGGGCCATAACTTCCTCGTACGAAGTCCGATTTACAAAAACTTGGACTCTATTCCAAGCAGAATTTCGAGACGAACTCAATGGCGTAACTCATTTCCCTTAATTCTCACTTTAACAATTAAGAATTCTTTAATTCGTTCTTTTAATAGTCACAGAAAGTTCAGGATGTTGCAGGTGATGGGAGTCTAATGGATTGCGTGATGTTTTGATCAGAGATTTGGTTGAATTTGTATAATGTTTACAGTACTATTGTTGTGTTCAAAAATGGATATTGATTTAACTGCACATGAGTGTATGTTATGTAGTGCTGTGAAGCTATTAGTTGTTAATTCAATCAAAGATATTTCAACTGCATTGTGGATTCTCTGTTTGGATTTTCAATTGTATGAAAACAGTGTAATTGAAATGAATTTTACTATATATATTAGCTGTTTGATTCGGCTGCACAGACTGATGTGAATATATATATATATATATATATATTGTTTTTCTTAGCTGTTCTTGCTGATGTTCATTTTATATTTCCTTTTGCTGTTCCATTTGTGACTATGGAAAAATGATGTATTACTGTTTCTTGAATGAAACAATCCATGCCGAAATTATATTTAATACGAATTATCATGTTAATTTTATCATGCATTTTATAGACAAGGACATGCATATAGTTTTTTATTTTATTGTGTTTTGCCCTTTGTACAAACAAACATATATATATATATTGTTTATTTCCTTTTAGTCATCCAATTAGCTATTCATAGTATACTGTTCATGAACAGTGAATATGGAAAATCTGTGTTTTGCTGTTACTGGAAGGACAAGGCGTGTTTGTCATTGAAATTTTAAAAATGAATTGTTCTCGTACATTCGGTTTTCATGTGTACAGAAAATTATATATATGAATATGTTGTTTTTCTTTTATTGATCTTTTTTTCAGTTTTGTACTTATATGTCCAGTTTCTATTTTCATATATACACGTTCCATTTTCATATTCATGTAACATTTATTTGTTGTTGGATATGTATGCTGATTTTATTGTAATTGTATGTTGAATGCACTCCAGTTTTTATGTTCATGGAGTAGTTTTTAAATTTGTTGAACCAGTGTGATGAAAGTACGAAATTTGGGTTTCATATGTTTTGCAGAACCAAATGAAGTGCGAGTGTGTATATATATAGATATACATACAAAGAATTGTATTGAAATTATGGTTTGTTTTTATGTTGTACACATGCTTTGGGTTGGTTATTATTTTAAAACTCATATAATCTTAATACAGTATAAATTAAATTCAAATAGCTAAAATTTATATCATCATATCTATTAAAACAAATTGCCTCAGTTTTCAACCAGTATAGAATCCAAAACTCAATAGTTTAAGTTCTAGGTTTAGATGACATTTCATTTTTTATAAAAACCCTTTTATATTTAAAAATAAATCATTATAATTTAAAAACAGTTCTATAACGACGATTTGAAAATTTAAATTAGCCATAACTAACAATATATAACACGAAATCTGGATTTTTTCTTTCATATGAAAAATATAATCAATACGACTCCAACATTTCTTATTTCACAAAAATCCGACTTATATCTGATTATGTATATTCAGTTGAAGTTCAAAACTCCATATTACGAGCTACCACGCCATTTCAAGCTCGATTTATAATTATATAAATATACAACGTTAAAACTTCTTTTAAATAACGAATCAAATATTAAAAACCCATTGATATTCCAAATAAAATATTTAAAACAAACAAATAAATAAATTATTTGACTGCCAAAAATACGGGTCGATACATTCTCCCCCCTTAAGATAATTTCGTCCTCGAAATTGCTAAGGTAAGAAAAATGCTATAAATCCCATTAATTTCCAAATCCAAATTAATTTAAATCAAAAACCAATTTAATATCTTGAATAAATATTTTCAAAAATATCAAAAAATGTCCAACACTTTAAATTCCCGAAAAAATTCGGCAGAGTCTCCCTTGTACGGAGTGACATCTGCTATATCGCAGGAACAAATAATATATACATCGATCCACACAGTCGGAAAAACAAAAATCAAAACCCAAAATTTTATATTTTTCGCGTAGGCGTACCTTTTACAAGCGATATTGAGCATATTTGCTTAATGTATATGCGATTTATTCAACCAATATTAATTTGCCTAGCCCTCTGGCACCTGTACTTAACTCAATTCACATATCGGTAATAAATATTTGAAATTCTAAGATAATATTTCACTAATCAACTGGTATAACTACACCAATTGCAAAGTCAAACACACAACATTAATTCATTACCAAATACAGGGTTAAATCGTAAATTCAAATTCATATTCAGTTCATTCCAGTTTAAGTATACCGGAAATTTATTCTTTAGTTTGGAATTCATTTAGCTTTACTAAATTTTTGATTATTCCCATTCAAACAAACTATCATCGGATAACAACAATTCACAATCACAACCAAATCCATTGAATTTACATTCAATATTAATATTTTACCATGGTTACTCATATTTGAACATTAATCGATCAATTTCTATTTGATTACTATTTATTCATCAAATTTCCAATTTATTTAATTTAATTTCAGTATCATTCTTAATTTAATTCCACTCAACAAATTTAGGTTTCAATTCAAATTTGCAATCCGATTTGAATTCTATTCAAATCGATCAAACACACTAATATATCTATAATTTGATAAAATTATTTCTTTTCTATACAAAAATATAATTTGGGTAAAATTATTTCATTTACCCTCTTTTCAAAACAATATTGTATCCATTACCAGGTCAATGCGTCTCAACACTTGAACCGATCAATAACCACAATACAAAACATTTGTATATAAAATTTACAAATATGCTCTCAAATATAAACACTCAATCTCAATCTAGGGTATTACTAGCCCAATCCCTATCGAGTTATACCATAGAGCCAAGGTTATTACCAAACCAATAGCTCTGATACCACTGTAACGACCCAAGGATTTTCAGCCCCGAAAATCGATATCAATACGTTTACCGAAACTCATACCGACCTTCCAAACACCGAAAACACTGGAACGTTCATAAAAAAAATTAGAGGGTGGGCTAAGAAAGAAATATTAGAATAGAAGAAGAAGAAGAAGAACCAACACAACACAGAGTCTCACATCGCAGCGGAACAAAATATAATACAAAAATAAATCTTTATTGAGAGATTTAAAAATACTTACAATCATCAGAGTACATCACTCATCTGGAAAGTTATAATAACATGTTCGCATATACAACACACAGCGGAATAGTAGCTATATAATATCATATGTCTGAACATCTCCAGCTTGTCTTTGGACTTCGCAGCATCTGAAAACCTGGTCCTGTACACCCCGGGCTAACCTGAGCATATCAAAACACCGGATCAGTCTGGTGAACCAGAGTGAAAAAAAAACTCGCATAGTATTAAGGGTATCACACAAACTGATTTTAAAGTTCAAAATCTTTCCAAATGGAAATGATAATCGTAAGACCAAATCCACTCATAAATACGGACGGTTTTTCTCTTACGATAACCCAAAACATTTTCGAAATTAATATTTTTTCTGATATTATAATAGTGTCTAAATACAGGTAAATATCAATCTAGTGGAACACTTGCATCTCACGCTCCACATATATAGTATAAATCAAAACCGCGGGCGCTTATTGGAGATTGGATTCCGACTATGACAAGGTATGGGACCGCCTGCCGATAGTGTATCTCTAGAGGCGAATACACTGGGTTCAACAAGAACGTCTTGCAACCCGGCCCACACATGACCGACCACTCATTTCGCTTGAGTGTATCGAATGTATATCTCCAACGGTTGGGCTCAAACCACCGTTTTCCGAAGAGGGACAGCATCGAAATAGATTAAAGAAGCAAAAGGAATTTCTCTAGATAGGTGATTATACACCCTAATGGGAGTGACCCACATAGCCATGCCACCTGCCCGATTTTTGTCATTTCCCGGTTGTGAGGCTTGAGGTTTAAATTATCTTTTGGAACACCTGGTCACCATTCACTTTGAATGCCACATAGTCAGATTCGCCAGATATCACTAACTGACGTCTACAAAAATACTTTGGTCGTCAAGCTAAGAGAAGTGCCCTTCTCCGCCACTAACAAAAACACGTTTTTAAAAATCAACATACGCGATCCCTTTGGAAATACTTTGTCAGACATCCGTCCATACAAGTCACCCAGGAACAGGATGAACCGAAGGTACTCTCCTACTGCATCCAATATAGGAATCACCCCATGGATCGGTAGTGAGAAGTCCTTACAACCCGTAGATTCCAAACACGACAGGACCATAGTACATCTCTTGCTGCAGACCAGAGATTATTAGCGGTTCTTCCATTTACAAAAATCTACGGTCTTCAATGCTCCATCTCGATCATCTTCTAATATCTTCACGTATTTGTTGGTCGGAATGGTTTTTGAATATAAATTCGATCCCGGTCTTTCCGTACCAACAATTGTATTGGAAAGATTTGATAGTCGGTGATTTAACTATCAAAATAAACAGTGATTCAATCATGAACATCCAATGAGTTCACTGGTTCGGTATTCAGCATCACTTGGCCTTTTAATTAAAACAAATGTAAATTTAAAACTCTTAAATATTTCGATATTACGAATATAGATTTTTCACTTCTTATTTAACATAAGATTTTACTTTAACAAATTCATTTTAATACTTAGGAAAAATCCTATATCATATCCAGTTTTCTATTTTCACTTTCAGAACATTTGCCCCATTATTATCTAATATTGGGAAATCAACTCAAGTTATTACTCGTAAAACAACATTACGAAATATCTTTTACTCATTACTTGAAAACAACAATCCATTCGTATCCTTATAGAATCGAACTCAACATTACGTTTCCTTTCTAACTCGAAAATATCGTTATATTTTCGTGCAACCCCTTTTTATTCTACTTTTTACTTTTGGAATCATCCTTAAAAATATTGTTCTCCAAATTTTCACCAAACGATGCATTATTATTTCTTTAACGGAGATAATAAATTATTTCTAACCTCTTTTCCCATTTACAACTAATATCATCTTCGGATAATCCTGATGTCGTTCAAGTTGGGGTATTTTTATTACCTCTCAGACCTTGGTCAACAACATTCATATCTGAAGATAAATACAAGTTGAAATCCTAAAAACCAATATTTCATTCTAATATAAATTCAAATTCCATTTAACTATTCTATTCAAAATATGGTTCCAAAAAACCTTCTTATCATTTTGAAAATCTCTTTCTCAGCTATACCTATTCTTTCTTAATTCAATAATTAAGTAACTTCTTTATAAAACACTACTTTTTAACCTTTACCTCTTTAAACAAATTTATTTATAATACGGATTTGTTTACAAAATCCTACGACCCACTTCTTTTACCAAATTCACTTATACCAATCTCTTTCCAACTTCTCTTAACCATCCCCCCCCCCCCCCGCTTGAAATTCTTATTTTAAATTCCTCACTTTTACTTAATCCCATTATTACGTATCGTTAGTTTAAAATTAACGATATAACACCTCATCACTCTTATATAATCCTTGTTTATCTTAAAACCCTTTATCTTAATGTCCTTTTTACTTAATTCGAATATTGAAGTCATATTTATTTAAGCTATCGCTTAAAATTTCCTTTTATAACTTTGTTATAAAACTCAGGTTTAAAATAAACCTGTTCATAACTCCTTTCACCATTTAATTATATTTCATTTTAATTCCGATTACTTTTTAAATGACTTCATATTAAAAAGTAATTCACTAAATTATTATTAATTAAAAAAAATATTTTATTTCAATCATTAACTATCGTAAAAGTAGTCAATTTCTTATTATCTAAAAATAAACAGTAAGTCCTTATAAAAACCTTATTAAAATTTAAATCAATATTCATTAAAACTATTTTATTCAAAACACACTAATTTAATAATCAATTCCAACGATCGATTTAGTCACTCAAAACACGGTTATCTCATTAACCAATTTCAGTTCGTTCTCCTTTTAAATTAATTAATTAATAATATAATTAATTTAAATAATTCAATTTAATTGTTTATTAACAAAACAATTATCCAATTGTTTACCATTAGGTTAATTTTCTATTCACTTGTTTATAAATCTGATTAACATCAGAATTGTCTTTATAAAATCAATTAACAATTAATTATAAACTTTAAATAATAAATATTTATTTTCCTTTTAACAATTTTAATCCAAAATAATATATTTCAAAATATATATCCAGTTATAAAATAAATTTTATAACTTCACTTCTGTCGATTTGCCTGACGGTAAATCAACATTTATAAAACGATTGACTTTACAAGCCATATGCTGCCAATAACTCAACCAATATTGCCCATTGGTTAAAATAAAGGTTAAATTTCCAATCAATAATCAAATCCATCACCCAAACAGGACAGTTCATATACTTATAATATGAAAATAAATAACGACTGATTTATGTGAGGAATCCCGTTGGATTCCTCCAACCTGTTCTTCCCTATATCCAAATTGGTTAGCTCAAATCAGATCATTCAATTCCATTTAACTGATAATTTCTATATCAGTAAACAATTTAACATCAACCAATTCCAACAATTCAAACAATTCAACACGTTTATTTTATAAACGTGACTAATAAGGTAAGTTACCTTTATTGGATCCAATCGTTAAAATAACGACTCGGGTTTAAATACTGAAATTAATCACGGTTTTATTTCATTAGTTAAATTAACACATAAATATATAACTAGCAAACAGTCAACCATTAGCAAGCAGAGCACACAAAATAACAACATAATTTATATAAAATACAAATGGGAAGAACTGAGTGAGTTTAACTCACCTTGATTAAATTTGGTTGTTAAAATAATTTGTTTTAGTCAAATTAAACAGGCGTTTAATTTGACTAAAAATTCCGATTGCTTCTGCTTTTGACCAAACCAGCCCCGTCATGTAGCTCCTGCCGATACAGCTCTAATGCTTCTTAGTTTGTTCGATTCATCATTATTCCACATGGCCCACTACTACTTGGACCTATTCCAAAACCCTTCTACCCAGACAAAAACAGCCCCTACCCCTTTTTACTTCATTCGATCGCTTCCCCCAAATCTTCCAGAAATGCGAAACCTGCTTCTCCAAAAATCCACCGCCTCCACCAAAGAATTTCCCCAATGGCCGCAATTAGATCCTTTTTCCTCCCTCCTTCCTTGATCACAAATCGAAAGCAGCTACACCTCGTCCACGCTCAATCCACCCCTTCGCCATCCATCTTATGTCGCCCCACCAAACCCTAAATCCCTGACCTCTTCAGCAACAATCGCGCCACTACACAAATTCCCACCATCGAGTCTACCTCCTCCAGACCGATGTAGCTTCCTTCCACAAACCCTCGTGTAACTAAAGCTTCGCTGTTAAGCCCTAGGCCCGACTTCTGAATAGTTGCATCAGTACATTCGTGAAATCGAAGTGCGTACACCCACGAAGACAGATAAGTATTTTTACTCGATTTTTTTACTGCTGTATTACTTTGCTTTGATTTTTTTCTTTTCAAGTGTTCGAATGGTTTTCTAGTTTACTGTATTGTTCATATGGATTCTGGGATGTGTCAAACACCATGCATGATACATATATATAGTGGTAGGTTTGGATCAAATCAACGTCCATCAGGGACTGATCATAGCTAGGTTCAGCTACTATTAGCTGATGCCATTTGCACCGTTTCCCTTTGCAGATTTCGTACTGGTGATAGGAGTCTGATGGATTGTGTGATGTTTTCATCAGAGATTTGGTTGAATTTGTATAGTGTTTACAGTACTATTGATGTGTTCAAAAATGGATATTGATTTAACTGCACATGAGTGTAGGTTATGTAGGGCTGTGAAGCTATTTGTTGTTAATTCAATTAGAGATATTTCAACTACATGGTGGATTCTCTGTTCGGATTTTTAATTCTATGAAAACAGTGTAATTGAAATGAATTTTACTGTATATATTAGCTGTTAGATTCGGCTATACAGATTAATGTGAATATATATATATATATACATACATACATATATTGTTTTTCTTAGCTGTTCTTGCTGATGTTCATTTTATATTTCCTTTTGTTATCCCATTTGTGACTATGGAAAAATGATGTATTACTGTTTCTTGAATGAAACAATCCATGCCGAAATTATATTTAATACGAATTGTCATGTTAATTTTATCTTGCATTGTACAGACAAGGACATGTATATAGTTTTTTATTTTATTGTGTTTTTCCCTTTGTACAAACAAACATATATATATATATATTGTTTGTTTCTTTTTAGTCATCCAATTAGCTATTCATAATCTACTGTTCATGAACAATGTATATGGAGAATCTGTGTTTTGCTGTTACTGGAAGGATAAGGCGCGTTTGTCATTGAAATTTTGAAAATGAATTATTCTCGTACATTTGGTTTTCATGTGTACAGACAATTATATATATGAATATGTTTGTTTTCTTGTATTGATCATTTTTTTTCCAGTTTTATACTCATACTGTATACGCCAGTTTTCTGTTTTCATATATACACGTTCCATTTTTGTGACACCCCATCTCCATTAAGGTCACTCACAAAGGGAATGCGTTAATTTTGGTGGAGCGTTTATTGTGTATAGAACATAAAAGTAAACAAGATAGATAAATATATTGGTACTTGGAAAGTAAAAACAACTTTTATTGCAGCGGAGAAATAGTTTGGTTACATCACATCAAAAACCAACTACAAAACCAAATACACTTATTATCCATCTTGACAAATAAGTTATGAGTACATAAAATAAAAGACATAACCCCAACATAAAATAGCCATAAATAAGATAGGATGAACTTTACTTCAGCAATCCAAGCAACTTCCAAAAGAAAGAGATAAAGCTGTCCAAATCAAGCTCCACTAGTACTAGTCCCACCCTGAGCACCTGGGGGGGGGGGATGAAGAAAAGAGGTGGAAACAAAGGGGTCAGACATAAAGTCTAGCGAGTGCAATAACTTTAACAATATAATCATTAAAGCAACTAGGATAAGGCATAAGCTGGAAAATAAGGAAATGACTGTGAACTAATGGGCATGACAGAGCAAACAAAGGAAATAAGATGAACAAAGATAACGTTAAAGGCGCACCTAATCACTATAAGATAATTACTGCATTGCACCACACCAACACGCTAAAAGTTGATCCCCACCTACTAAACTTAGTAATCATAATAGTAGTTTCATGTACCCCTAGCTGTCTACATAGGTGCCGCCTGCCCCTATCTCCACTAGGTGTACCCACTACCCCCATGCGATCGGCTTCCTAACTCTTAGATACCCGTGCTGGCCCCACAGTGGGGTGTATCACTCCTCAAAGTGGCAACCCGATACCACCAAAGATGCATGGCTTATATCTACACGATGCAACAACGTCTTACCAACCAGCCCGGACCCACGCACGCACATGACCTCGTTGGACTTGCGTTGCCACCGCTAACCCGTTTTGACCTCTTGCAATCAAATCCAGTAAGCGTGTCCCGTCGTCGACTTGGGTCGAGCTCACAAAGATACTTAATGGGTTGCTGGTTTGAAAAGGGCCCCTCATTCACAACACAAGCTTTCCACCTATGCTTGGTTCCCACTAAGGTTTCCCACTTAAACCCATTTTTATTCATGTCTTCTTACATGTTTCAACTTGGTTAAGTGCATCTAATCGTATTTCACATGCCACCCAAGGCACCCACTTAACCCCCCATGTCCCACCACATGTTTATCTGGTTAAGTGCTACTTAATTCATTAGAACAGTAACCTTGTAAAGACCTCCCACATTAGACTGGCATTTGCGGTTGCTGGATTTGTCGGGCGGGTCCAGGCAGACTTATACCGCAAACGAGCCTAACCTCGTGTCTTTACAACTGTTACGCATTTAATTCATGCCTTTGACCTCTCACATTAGACTAGAATTTGTGGCTGCTGGATTTGCAGGGCGGGTCCGGGCAGTCTTACACCACAAAAGAGTCTAACCTCGTGTCTTAGGCGGTTTATTATTACACATCTTTATTTAACCTCAAAGTGGATTAATATACCTATTCAAATTTGTCAATAAATTCCAAATATACTTATGTCCATAATTGTCACCTAAATTATGTCAATTTATTTCAGGTATACTAATTTTACCAATTTTTGCCTCAAATTAATTGTATGCCTTTCAAGGCCATTACTTGCCAATTCTCAATATGTGTATATTCAATATTACCCCCATCGTCCCCACGTTGTTCGTTCGCTTATCATGACAAATATATATATATATATATATATATTAGACTAGCAATTAGTCTAACACATAAAAGGGAAGAAACGCCGCAAATTTGCATAACACACAAAATGGATCTAACTTACAAATAAGGATTACTACATATCTAGCATAAACTTTGTATTGTCATGAATCTAAACATAGGCCTAAAGGTGTGAACTTACATATATGAATATAGTTTTCACCCAAACTTGCATATACGAATATAGTTTTTCACCCAAACTTGCATAGGCCATTGTCACAAACTTGAATAAAACTATGTATGTCATAGATCTAAACCTAAAGGTGTAAACTTGCATATATGTGAATCCAATTTCTACCTAATCTTGCATATTGTCATTTTACTTGGTTCACATGTAAACTTGTGTACAATTCACATAAAAACTAGCATATAATCTACAGCCAAACTTGCATATAAAATGATGTCAAACATGAATCAAGTTGAACATAGGTGATTGGGCATATACAAAGGGATCCACAACAAAACTATCATTATGAACAACTAGCATATATTCACAAAATATCACATTTTTCCAATGTTTAACAAACGTAGCCATATAACCCAAATTATAACTCAACCTAATTAACTTGTTAATTATCTTATTAAAGAAATCGAACTCACAACTCAAAGAAGGTCTTGAGTTCTGGGATCTGTGTTCTGAAATTGATTTAGCTCGCCTTTGAAGTAGACAAATTCGTTGTTGTTGTTATAAACTTGAGTTGAATAGCTTTTCTTTGCTCCTAGTTGGTGGCAGCTGCTCTAGGTTGCGGGGTGATAGCATGACAGCCATGGTTCTAATTTTTATTAGGTTTAGGGTTTGAGTCTACATGTGTTTATAGAGATTAGGATTAATTTAGGCCATCCGATCAACCTAGAAGCAACCTGAACCATCCAAAAAGCCAACTCAGCCCTAATGACTCAGCAGCAGCTCAGAATTTGGCTTAATTCAAATCTGCCCGAGGGGGGTAGGTCAACCCCCAGGTCAACCTATAGGGTAGGTCGACACTAAGGTCGACCCCCTGGTCGACTTGGCCTGGGACAGGAAATTTCCCTCCCTGCCTGGTTCTGAGTCTGAATTCATTTTTGAATTTAAATTTGAATTTCTGGAAACTTTTGACAGCCATAACTTCTTCATACGAAGTCCAATTTACACAAACTCGGATTCTTTCTCAACCAGAATTCCGAGACGAACACAATGGCGTAACCCGTTTCCCTTGATTCTCACATTTAAAATTAATTATTCCTTAATTCGTTAGTTTAACGTTAACAGAAAACACGGGGTGTTACATTCTCCCCTCCTTAAAGGATTTCGACCCCGAAATCTTCAAGTTACTAAGAATACATATCCTACCATCCAATCGTCCATCTACTCAACCATCAAACACAGGCATCCATTGTCCTTAAAAGACTTCTAATGCTTTCATCTTTATATGCACAGTGTGTGTACATGTCCATATCTAATGAAAAATCAGGCGGTCTACTGATTCAGTTGACCCCCTTAATGCAAATTATGATAGTGCCATGCGTCCATTATGTATGCAAAAGATCCCTAATGATACATATTATTTCTACATGCGTGCACAAATATTCATCTGAATGCAACATCCATATGATAACACAACCATTATACATCCATTAACCTAAATAAGCACATATTCATATGCAGTATGGAAGTGATTGAGCCGATCTAGTGCCTAATGTGTGTGTATATGCATCCACGAGCAACCATTAGCAAACACTTGCATCCACTAGCGTCCATTAATCATAACATGTTTCAAATACATGTTTACATCCATTGGTCTCTAACTAAGGATAAAGAATATGACCGAGGAGATACACTAAAAAGGTAGATACAAGCTTGATTAAACTTAAGGAAAAAGAGATCAAAGATGTACCCTAAAAAAGAAAAGGGTAGGCTGCACCTATTTTGGCCTCAGTCTCCCAAGTCGCGTCTTCCTTGGCGTCGCTCCATTGAACTTTGACAAGCTTAACTTCACGGTTGCGTAGCATTTTGACTTCCATCCCCAAGATACGAGTTGGAACTCTCCTCACAGTCGCTTCTCGTTCCATTTCTACTTCCTCTAGTATGCATGGCTCCACAACTTCTACCGACTAATGTAAGCACTTTCGTAGCTGAGAGACATGAAAAACATTATGAACTCTAGTCAGTCTTTCAGGCAGCTCTACTCTGTAGGCCATCATCCCAATCCTTTCGATGATAGGAAATGGTCCTACAAATCGTGGTGCCAACTTTCCTATGGACCCAAAGCGGATGACATTCCTCAAAGGAGATACTTTAAGGAACAACTTATCCCCAACCTCAAACTCAAGGTCGGTCCTTCTCTTTTCTGCGTAGGATTTCTTTCTATCTTGGGCAGTCTTCATTCTCCTTCGTATCAAGTCCACTTTCTCTGAAGTCTCTCTAATCATGTCTGGCCCAAATATAAGTTTATCTGTGGACTCCCACCAACAAGTTGGTGATCGACATGGCCTTCCATATAAAGCTTCGAAGGGTGCCATGCCTAAAGTGGCTTGGTAGCTATTGTTATAAGAGAATTCCACCAAAGGGAGATGGTCCTCCCAAGATCCTCCAAAGTCAAGAATGTACAGTCTCAAAAGATCCTCCAGTACTCTGTTCACCCTTTCCGTCTGACCAACGATTTGAGGGTGATAGGTTATGCTTAAACATAGCTGTGTGCCTACAGCCTCTTGCAAACTCCTCCAGAACTCACTTGTAAAGATAGGGTCTCGATCACTCACTATGCTGGAGGGTATCCCATGGAGTCGAATTATCTCCTTAAGATAAATGGAGGCTAAAGACGAGGCGGTCCTCCTACTTTTGACAAGTGTAAAATGAGCGCTTTTCGTGAGCCTGTCCACTATTACCCAAATACTGGTATTGCCCCTTCTTGACCTAGGTAACCCATCAACAAAGTCCATCGAGATGCTTTCCTATTTCCATTGCGGAACTTCTAGAGGATGAAGCAAACCACCAGGATTCTTCTGCTCCGCCTTGACATGCTGGCATATCATGCATTTCGAAACAAATTCGCTACATCCCTCTTCATACCATTCCAAAAGAAAACTCTTTTAATATCTTTATACATCTTGTCTCCACAGGGGTGTATGGTCATCTTGGAATGGTGTGCTTCTTCCAGAACCATCTTCACCAAATCTCTTGCTTGTGGGATGCATAGTCTTCCATCCCGTCTCAACCAACCCTTATCATCGATGGAGTATCTATTGAGGTGACTAGAAGTCTCCCCCCTAATCAGCTTATCTATCACATCAACTAGCTGAGGGTCTTCACATTGCGTGGTTCCTATTGAGTCCAACAAAGTAGGACGCACCTCTAGCATTGCCATCAAGCCAGTCACATAATCAACGGAGGGTCTAAAATAAAAATTAGCTATGTACTCCAACCTTTGTCTTTCTACAAAGAGAGACTTAAGGTCAGCTTCTTTCTACTTAAGGCATCTGCTACTACATTGCCCTTGCCAGGAGTATAGGAGATCTCTAAGTCGTATGAGGCGAGAAACTCCATCCATCTTTGCTGCCTTAGATTGAGGTCTTTCTGCGAGAAAAGGTACTTCAACGATTTATGGTCAGTATACAATTCAAATTTCTCACCTAAGAGATAGTGGTGCCAAGACTTAAGCGCAAAAACGATGGCTGCTAACTCTAGATCGTGGGTTGGGTAGTTTTTCTCATGCACTTTCAACTGCCTTCCACCATAAGCTACTACCTTCCCCTCTGGCATCAAAACAGCGCCTAGTCCCGTACCGCATGCATCTGTGTATACTATAAACATCTTGCTCCCATCTGGTAATGTCAAAACTGGGGCTGTTGTCAGAGCCCTCTTCAACCGTTGGAAAGCGACTTCGCAATCCAAATCCCAAGTGAAAGTCAGGTTCTTCTTCGTTAACCTTGTAAGTGGAGCTGAGATTTTCGCAAAGTCTTTAATGAACTTGCGATAAAAGCCTGCTAGTCCAAGAAAACTTCAGACTTTGGTTGCATTCTTTGGAACCTTACAATCCTGGACCATAACTACTTTTGCGGGGTCCACAGCTAACCCTTCTTTGGACACCACATGCCCAAGAAATCTTACTTCTTCTCTCTAGAAGTGGCACTTGGAGAATTTTGCTTTTAACTGATGTGCACGGAGAGTATCCATGACTTCCCTTAAATGCAAAGCATGCTCTTCCTCATTCTTCGAGAAAATCAGAATATCATCTACGAAGACAACCACAAATTTATTGAGAAATTCCCGGAACACTCTATTCATCAAATCGACGAAATAAGCAGGTGCGTTTGTCAAGCCGAAAGGCATGACGAGCCATTCGAAGAAACCGTCCGGGGTTCTGAACACGGTCTTATCAATGCTATCTTCAGCCACTCTTAGCTGATGAAATCCGGTAGCCAGATCTAATTGGGAGAAAACTGTTGCACCTACAAGCTGATCGAACAAATCGTCTATTCTAGGCAGTTTGTGCCTATTCTTCTTGGTCAGCTTGTTTAACTCCCTATAATCAACGCATAGGCGAAGTGAACCGTCAGCTTTGGTTGCGAATACCACTGGAGCAACCCATTCAGAAATACTCTGTAATGACCCGCATTGGCAGAGGTATTATAATTAATTTTATTTAATTATATTAATGGTGATTAGTGAATTTAATGATCGTTGAATTAAAATATGGTGAATATTTCAATTAAAAATAATAAATTAAATAATATATTTAAATTCTGAAATAATCAGAATTGGTCGAAATGACGATATGGTGTGAACCGGATCATCTGTGATATTTAATTCAGCTTGGAATTAGATTTGAATAACGAATATATTCAATCGTCGACATTTGAACGTATAGTTTATAATATAATTATAAACGAGCTCGAAATGGCGCTGCAGTTCGTAAATTGGCAATTCGAACTTCAACCGAATGTACAGGATTCGTTTTAAGCCGGATTTCTGTGAAACAAGAAACATGTGGAGCTAGTGGAGTATGTCTTTCTAGTGGAAGAGAAAAATTGGGATTTCGTCGTATAGATTTTGAAATATGTCCAAAGCAAAATTTAAAATAGTCGCTATAGAATCGTTTATCGGCCGTATCGGTTTATTCGATATAACTAGAGATCGGATTTGAATTTAGACAAGGTTCTTTTGGGAAATAGTGATAATTTAATTTTCAGAATTTTACTATAATTTTTAATTAATTTAATAAGCGACTTTTTATATGAAGCATTTCGCACCCCGAAATCAACATTTTTGGGTTTCACAATATGAGTAAATCTACCGGTATTAATATATTTTTGGGATCGTGGGACGTTGGCCATCTCACCGGTATCTTTATTTCTGTCCGTACGTGGATGGAATTTACGTAACATGGTAATTTGGAAAACAAAACTTTAAATACATGAATAAAATAAAGTTGTAATCTTTGTTGTGTGAACCGAAATGAATCCACGTTCTCTCTTCCCAACCACCAAGTTTCTATGGCCCTAAAGATGCTACGGCATGCAACTATAAACAATTTTAGTATAACTAAACTATATAATACCATTTTCTTTTCTAACCTTTAACCCTAGAACCGAATTCACTTCACCATTTCTCGGATAAAAACTAGGCCGCCACACGACTAAATCAAAACAGAAGTTCGGTCTTTCAAAACCCAATACAAAATCAAAGAAAAACATTTGTAAAATCATAATACTTATACATATGATTCCCAGCGTGTACAGCTTCTTCTAATACCCTTTTCACGTTGTTCGAACTTCTTTGGTTTCGCTGGAATGTGTACAGAATGAGCTAGGGCTTAAGAAATCTAAGGATTTGGGCACTAATGTGTAGAATGGTGTTGATATTTGGGTTCAGAAGATCGAGTGGAGTGTGTTGACTAAAATGGGTGGGGATTGGCGCAGGTTACTATCGCAAGTCGGCAACGATGGAAGCCGAAGTCACAGATAAATGGGGCATCGAGTTTAGTTCGGTTGGTACAGGGATGAAGAGGAGGTATTGAGAGATTTTGTTGTGAATTTTGTTTGATTTTAAACAATAGAGGGGATGTGCAGTTTGGGATGGAAGTTGCGAAATGAAGGAGGAAATGTAAAACGAGAGCAGGAGCATTTGGGGGAGAAGGACTTAACGTGAATACGAGTCTGGGCCTGATGGAGTAATGGGCCAGTTTCATAAGGGTGAGGCCCGTTCATTTATAAAGTGTTGAGTTTTATTTAATTTTAAATATAATGTAAACTTATAAATGTAATATCTCATCCATACGAGGTCAGAATTGAGAACCGTAAGTTGCGTTAGGATCGTATGGACGGTGGCTATGCCATGGAACTGACTGGAAGTCCATCTGAGCTCATTACAATTTATGGCGAAATAAATTGTCCGACTGAATCAAATAACGCAAACCATTCTTTAACGGCTAACGCGCAAATGTGAGTAAATCGGACTAACTCTGAACAGTTTATAATTTCATGTTGTATTTTTAGAACTATTAAATATTGGTTGATTGACTGTGTGTTGACTATTTGATTGAACTGCTAGTTAGTTAGTTGAATTTCTATATTGATTCTGTTTAACAGAATATATCATATGGAACTGAAAGTGATGTTATCTATATTGTTTAACATCTGTGATGCAGGGAAATAAGTTTGAGGAACCCAACGGGGTTCCTCAACATTTATTTTACTGTTTTTCATATATTGTGATATATGATGTGTTATATAATCTGTTATGGATTATGGGTGTTGGAATGATGTTGATCATTGTTATTCGATATTGTAAATATCATTAAGACCCTGGGATGTAAAAAGAATTATTTCAATGTATATTGAAATAAAGGGAGTTTATAAAATCAACAGAATTTATAAAAGGAAATATTTCGAAAATAAATAAAAGGGAAAAATGTTTTTAAAACGAATAGAGTTTTATAAAAGGGAAATCATTTGTAAAGTGAAGAACTGTTACTAAAAGTAAATCTTTATAAATGAATAGTTTATTCGAATAGAATAAAGGAGCTAATCGATGTTAGTTTAATCGATTAGTGTTAAAGCAAAGGAGCTAATCGATGTTAGTTTAATCGATTAGAGTTAAAGCAAAGGAGCTAATCGATGTTAGTTTAATCGATTAGTGTTAAAGCAAAGGAGTTAATCGATGTTAGTTTAATCGATTAGAGTTAAAGTAAAAGAAGTTAATCGATGTTAGTTAATCGATTAGTGTTAAAGCAAAGGAGCTAATCGATGTTAGTTAATCGATTAGTGTTAAAGCAAAGGAGCTAATCGATGTTAGTTAATCGATTAGTGTTAAAGCAAAGGAGCTAATCGATGTTAGTTTAATCGATTTGAGTTAGAGTAAAAGGAGCTAATCGATGTTAGTTTAATCGATTAGAGTTAAAGCAAAGGAGCTAATCGATGTTAATTTAATCAATTAGTGTTAAAGCAAAGGAGTTAATCGATGTTAGTTAATCGATTTTAGTCAATCGATTAGAATTAAAGTTAAAAGGAGTTAATCGATGTTAGTTAATCGATTAGAGAATAAAGTTAAAAGGCGTTAATCGATGTCAGTTAATCGATTAGAGAATTAAGTTAAAAGGAGTTAATCGAATATAGTTTATTCGAAAAGAAAGTAAAAGGAGTTAATCGAATATAGTTTATTCGAAAAGAAAGTAAAAGGAGTTAATCGATGTTAGTTAATCAATTAGAGTTAAAGTAAAAGGAGTTAATCGAATATAGTTTATTCGAAGAAAGTAAAAGGAGTTATCGAATATAGTTTATTCGAAAGAAGTTAAGTGAAATGAGTAAATCAATAGCGTTAGTCAAATAGTGTTAATCCAATAGTGTTAGTCCAATAGAGTTAATTGATAGGGGTTAATCTAATAGAGTTAAGTGAAAAGAGTAAATCGAATATAGCTATTCGAAGAGGGTTAAGTAAGGAAGTTAGTAAAAGGGATATAAAGTGAACTTTGCCTATTTCAAAGTTAGAAATGTTGTTCAGTTAAGGTTTGAGAGGTAGTTCTACCCCAACTTAATTGGCTTCGTTTTTAACTAAGGAGTAGTTAAGGTTCGACAGTAAAGGAAATGATTTGAGTTGGCATCGCGATGGTTTGTTTAAACATCTGTCTAAGTCCAATGAAGAAGCTTTGGAAATGTTTTCCAAATAAGAAACCAGAAATGTTTTCTAATAAAGGAAACAAGAAATGGAAATGTTTTTCCATTGTTAATAACATATATTTTCCAAATTAAGAAAATAAGAATGTTGAATATAAGGAAACAGGAGATAAGTAAATTTATGAAATAAAGAGATAAATGTTGAATGATGTTTGATCGATATAAATTTCCATTTCGAAATAATATCGTTGTTTGCACACCTGTTTTATTCGATAGTTAAATCACAGACTTTCGAAGTTTTGACCATTTTAACGTTGTTAATATGGAGAGACCGGTTGGATTATTATCCAAAGAACCACTCTGTATTGGCATAAGCGTTGCGAATCATATATGCCAAAGGAAATTGAAGACGGAGTTATGCAAGGGCTATCCTGTTTACAGAATAGTGCCTTCGGTTCATCCTGTTCCTGGATGACTTGTATGGACGGATGTCTTACAGAGTATTTCCAGATGATCACGTATATTGATTTCTCCAACTGTACCAAGAGTGGAAGCGGAGAAGGAAACTTCTTTTAGCTAACACATAATGTATTGTTGAGGACGTCAATCGGTGATTGGATGGATTTGATGATGTGACATTCAAAGTGAATCTGGTGTGATGATAAAGCGTAGCTTCTAGCCTCACATCCGGTAAATGACAGAAATCGGGCAGGCAGCATGGCTAAGTCGGTCGCACCGAAGTAGGGTGCATAATCACCTGATCTAGAGTTTCATTTACTTCTAAAAATCTATTGTTGATGCTTTCCCATTCGGGAAACGGTTGCTGATCCCAGCCGTTGGTGATATACATTCGATACACTCAAGCGAAATGAGTGGTCGGTCATGTGGGGCCGGGTTGCAAGATGTTCTTGTTGAACCCAGTGTATTCCTCTCTAGAGGTACACGAGCGATAGGTGGTTCCATACCTTGTCATAGTTGGAAATCCATTACCCAATACGTGCTTGCAGTTTTGATTGTATACAATATATATAGAACGTGAGATGAAAGCGTTTCTGCTAGATGATTATTATATTGTGGTTGATAGACATTATTATGATATCAAAAAGGTTTTTTGATATGAAGATATTTTGGATTCTCATAAGGGAAAAACCCGTTCCATTATACGGCGTGGTCTTATGAGATATCGATTACCTGCTTGAACTGTTTTAAACTGTTTTACTCACACCAGTCCCATGACTGACCCGGAGTTTATTTTGTTGTTTTCCCTAAACTCTTGGGTGCCTAAATTTGTATGGGCAGTCAAGTAGTCGGGATTTTACAGATACACTTGAAGAGCTGGAGCAGGAGGCTTCAGGATCATATAGCTATAGTTATTTCCGCTGTGTTGTAAGTGTTGTACTCTGATAATGTATTGTATACATATAATGATTTATTTCAAGGATATGTTATCTATTATATGTTATTCGTTCCGCTGTGAGATTTTTGTTATTCTGATGTTGTGTTCTTCTTCTTCTTCTATTCTAAGTTTCTATCTTATCTTTTCTCACCCTCTAATTTCTTTCACTAATTACTAGGATTTTCGATGTTTTGGTTATCGACATCGTGCTTATGTCGATAACCAAAGTCTCTCAAAATCCGGGTCATTACAGTTGGTATCAGAGCTTAAGTTAAGAATTACTTGGCTCTGTGGCGTGACTCGGTAGAGATAGGGTTAGTAATACCCTAGATTGAGTTTGAGTGTATATATACGAGTGAACGTATTTGTTATTGATATAAAAATAATTTTTATATTATGGAGATTCATTGGTTGAGTTGTTTATGGATTCTGGTCGATCAGTTTGATCCACTGTATCGGTAGGAGTAAATAAACACTCGAATACGATGAGTCGACACGAAAAGGGTAAATGAAAATAGTTTACCCAACGTATATTTTGATATATATTGGATATATTGGTTGTTATTATAATCGAGAAAGATTATAAATTAAATGGTTATGTAAATAGCCAACCAGAATTCATATAAGTGAAATACGTGAAATCAGATGAGTTAAATCTGAAATTTAAACCAGAAATTGAGTTAAAATTCTGGAGAATTGGATAAGTGTTGTAAATGGATTGGGATTAAAAATAAGGAAAATTTAAGATCCTGGGAGGTTTTAAATTGTTTTACAAGCAGTGTGAATTATATTTTGAAATGAATTTCAAAGTGGAAATGTTTAGAAATGGTTTTATAGTATTGAACTCACTTCGATCGCTGGAAAATAGATTCTGATGATGACAGCTGCATCATCAGTATTCATTTTCGAGTTGAAAGTGACGAATTACTACCAGAGATACTGTTTTGAATTTGTTTTGGGGAAAGACAAGTTGTGTTGAATTTCAAAATGGGATTTGAATATAGGATTTGAATTTTTAAATAGATTTGAAATATTAGCTTGTTTTAAAAGAAATAAAACAAGAAGTTCCTTTATAAACAAAGTTTATAAATAGTTCTTTTATAAACGAAGTTTATAAATGAAGTGAAAAGAATTATCATTGGATAATTCAGAAATAAAAATACAAGTGTGAAATTGAAAGGGAAATCTATTTTCCAAAGATAGAAATATCGATTTCAAAAGGAATTGAAATCGAGACTTATTTAAAGAAATTTGAATAAAGGAAATTCAAACATAGAATTTAAATAAGAAAATTCAAAGGGGATTTGAATATAGAAATTCAAATGAGATTTGAATAAAGAAGGTTTAAATAATGGAAAAGTGAATATAGAATTCATATAGGGTAATAATACGATTTGAATATAGAAATTCAAAGGGAGTTTGAATATATGAAATTCAATGGAAGTGATATAGAATTTGAATATAGAATTCAAATGGAATTTGAATATAGAATTCAAATGAAATTTTAAATATAGAATTTGAATAAGAGAATTGAAACGAAATTCAAATATAAAATTTGAATAGAAATTGAATAGAATTAACTAAGTCGAAGGGGAATTAGTTAATCGAGTTTTGGATTTGAAGTTGAACTTTGAAAGGTGAGTTGGATTTGTAAAAGGATATTCGAAATCGAATATAGAACTTAAATTTGAAATTTGGATTCAAATTAGTTAATAAGAAAGTTAAAATATATTTGAACATGTCATGTTCAAATATAAAAGTGAAATAGACTAAAGAGTTAATTAACAAATTAATTAACGAATTGAGTTAAAACGATCGGGTATAGTTAAAATAAAGTTAACCTGTATAAATATACAAGAGATAGGTATGGATAAGGTATGAAGGTATATAAATAGAGTGCCCGATGAAAAGGTATGTATTTAATTCATATATGAGATTTTATGCGCCGTATCGGCTAGCCGCTTGGCTTTTTCTTTTTCTTTTGGATTAGTGAGGGCCATGGGAGGCTATTTGAAATATCCCGATGCTCGTGGTATAAAGAAGGTTATGGCGAATTTTTCCGAAAATTTAAGGAGTTAGAATATTTTTAAGATAATTTGATAGTTAGAAATCAACGTATCGATATATATATAGAAGTCGATAAGGAAACGAACTTAGAAATAGAATAGTAAAAAGGAAGACTAAGAATAAAATCTAGTAAGAATAGAAAGAGGAAGCGTATACATGTTTAAAAGTGAATAAGTAGTTGTATGGTATTAATTATTCGAGTAAGTAGTCATATCTGTTTTGATGTTATAAATGTTATTCAGTCAAGGTCTGAGAGGTAATTATACCCCAACTTGATTGATTTCATTATTAACAAATAAATAGTAAGATTTCAGGCTCGAAGATCAAGGTTGAATAAGAGTTAGTTGAATATAGTATTTGGGTTGTCGTAACGATGTTTTACACAACGTCCGTTTAACCCAAATAAGTGTAAACTTGGAAATAGAACAAAGAATATTTCCTAAGTATAGAAATAAACGAGATCGGAAAAGAGATAAGTAATTGGAATATTTTCCAATTATAAATAGCATATATTTTCTAAAGTTTAGAAAATAAAGGAAGGCGATATTTGGAAATGTTTTCCAAATAACGTAGAAGGCCAATATGGTTATTGAAAATATTTGGTTAACAAATATTGATAAAGAAATGGAGAAGTGATTTAACTAATGGAATGTTGATTAAGGGCTCAGATGAATTTCAAAAAGGAAAATTTGATTTTTGAAAAAGTAAACTGTTTAAAAACTCCTAGGGAAAGACTGTTTAAATTAAAAACAAATTTAACAGAAATTTGTGAAAGCAAAATTGAATTAAAGCAAAGTCAGTTAAGTGGTAACTGAAGTTGAATTGAGATCAAATAAGATTGGATTTGTGAAAATAAAATCCGAAATGGTATTGGAATGAGGAGTTAAGGAATTAAAAATCAAGAATTTGACTTGAGTTGAAATAAAATTCGACTTAGGATATAAGCGAATGGTTGTGTCATGGATAAAAGAAGATGGGGTTTTGATTGGGATAACCCTTGTATCCGCTGAATTGATAACAGGTGGAAAAGATACAATGATATGCCGATAAAAGGTACAAGTTTATATTTCTATTGGATATAAGATTTATAAGCCGAATTGGCAAGCCGCTTGGCTGTTTGGTTTTCTTTTGGGTTGGAGATGGCCCCGAAAGGCGAGTTGGAGTTTGACCGACTGACCATTTCAAAGGAGGTGCTGGCGAAATTTTTCTAAGAGTTAAGGCGTTAGAAAATTTTCAGGATTTTTGAAAATTTTCGTTGATAAGAATTAATTAATAATTTAATTGGAATTAAATTGGTTTAGTGAAACCGGAGTTGAGAAGTGAACAAATATGTTCTAACCAGTCGATAGGGTCGTCCTCTACCTTTTAGCAATTTCGAGGACGAAATTATTTTAAGTGGGGAAGATTGTAATGACGCGCATTGGTAGAGGTATTATAATTAATTTTATTTAATTATATTAATGGTGATTAGTGAATTTAATGATCGTTGAATTAAAATATGGTGAATATTTTAATTAAAAATAATAAATTAAATAATATATTTAAATTCTGAAATAATCAGAATTGGTCGAAATGACGATATGGTGTGAACCGGATCATCTGTGATATTTAATTCAGCTTGGAATTGGATTTGAATAATGAATATATTCAATCGTCGACATTTGAACGTATAGTTTATAATATAATTATAAACGAGCTCGAAATGGCGCTGTAGTTCGTAAATTGGCAATTCGAACTTCAACTGAATGTACAGGATTCGTTTTAAGCCGGATTTCTGTGAAACAAGAAACATGTGGAGCTGGTGGAGTATGTCTTTCTAGTGGAAGAGAAAAATTGGAATTTCGTCGTATAGATTTTGAAATATGTCCAAAGCAAATTTTAAAATAGTCGCTATATAATCGTTTATCGACCGTATCGGTTTATTCGATATAACTAGAGATCGGATTTGAATTTAGACAAGGTTCTTTTGGGAAATAGTGATAATTTAATTTTCAGAATATTACTGTAATTTTTAATTAATTTTATAAGCGACTTTTTATTTGAAGCATTTCGCACCCCGAAATCAACATTTTTGGGTTTCACAATATGAGTAAATCTACCGGTATTAATATATTTTTGGGATCGTGGGACGTTGGCCATCTCACCGGTATCTTTATTTCTGTCCGTACGTGGATGGAATTTACGTAACATGGTAATTTGGAAAACAAAACTTTAAATACATGAAAAAAATAAAGTTGTAATCTTTTTTGTGTGAACCGAAATGAATCCACGTTCTCTCTTCCCAACCACCAAGTTTCTATGGCCCTAAAGAAGCTACGGCATGCAACTATAAACAATTTTAGTATAACTAAACTATATAATACCATTTTCTTTTCTAACCTTTAACCCTAGAACCGAATTCACTTCACTATTTCTCGGATAAAAACCAGGCCGCCACACGACTAAATCAAAACAGAAGTTCGGTCTTTCAAAACCCAATACAAAATCAAAGAAAAACATTTGTAAAATCATAATACTTATACATATGATTCCCAGCGTGTACAGCTTCTTCTAATACCCTTTTCACGCTGTTCGAACTTCTTTGGTTTCGCTGGAATGTGTACAGAATGAGCTAGGGCTTAAGAAATCTAAGGGTTTGGGCACTAATGTGTAGAATGGTGTTGATATTTGGGTTCAGGAGATCGAGTGGAGTGTGTTGACCAAAATGGGTGGGGATAGGCGCAGGTTACTGTCGTAAGTCGGTAACGTTGGAAGCCGAAGTCACAGATAAATGGGGCATCGAGTTTAGTTCGGTTGGTACAAGGATGAAGAGGAGGTGTTGAGAGATTTTGTTGTGAATTTTCTTTGATTTTAAACAATAGAGGGGATGTGCAGTTTGGGATGGAAGTTGCGAAATGAAGGAGGAAATGTAAAACGAGAGCAGGAGCATTTGGGGGAGAAGGACTTAACGTGAATACGGGTCTGGGCCTGATGGAGTAATGGGCCAGTTTCATAAGGGTGAGGCCCGTTCATTTATAAAGTGTTGAGTTTTATTTAATTTTAAATATAGTGTAAACTTATAAATGTAATATCTCATCCATACGAGGTCAGAATTGAGAACCGCAAGTTGCGTTAGGATCATATGGACAGTGGCTATGCCATGGAACTGACTGGAAGTCCATCTGAGCTCGTTACAATTTATGGGGAAATAAATTGTCCGACTGAATCAAATAACGCAAACTGTTCTTTAACGGCTAACGCGCAAATGTGAGTAAATCTCACTAACTCTGAACAGTTTATAATTTCATGTTGTATTTTTAGAAATGTTAAATATTGGTTGATTGACTGTGTGTTGACTGTTTGATTAAACTGCTAGTCAGTTAGTTGAATTTCTATATTGAGTCTGTTTAACAGAATATATCATATGGAACTGAAAGTGATGTTATCTATATTGTTTAACATCTGTGATGCAGGGAAACAGGTTGGAGGAACCCAACTGGGTTCCTCAACATTTAGTTTACTGTTTTTCATATATTGTGATATATGATGTGTTATATAATCTGTTATGGAGTATGGGTGTTGGAATGATGTTGATCATTGTTATTCGATATTGTAAATATCATTAAGACCCTGGGATGTAAAAAGAATTATTTCAATGTATATTGAAATAAAGGGAGTTTATAAAATCAATAGATTTTATAAAAGGAAATATTTCGAAAATAAATAAAAGGGAAAAATGTTTTTAAAACGAATAGAGTTTTATAAAAGGGAAATCATTTGTAAAGTGAAGAACTGTTACTAAAAGTAAATCTTTATAAATGAATAGTTTATTCGAATAGAATAAAGGAGCTAATCGATGTTAGTTTAATCGATTAGTGTTAAAGCAAAGGAGCTAATCGATGTTAGTTTAATCGATTAGAGTTAAAGCAAAGGAGCTAATCGATGTTAGTTTAATCGATTAGTGTTAAAGCAAAGGAGTTAATCGATGTTAGTTTAATCGATTAGAGTTAAAGTAAAAGAAGTTAATCGATGTTAGTTAATCGATTAGTGTTAAAGCAAAGGAGCTAATCGATGTTAGTTAATCGATTAGTGTTAAAGCAAAGGAGCTAATCGATGTTAGTTAATCGATTGGTGTTAAAGCAAAGGAGCTAATCGATGTTAGTTTAATCGATTTGAGTTAGAGTAAAAGGAGCTAATCGATGTTAGTTTAATCGATTAGAGTTAAAGCAAAGGAGCTAATCGATGTTAGTTTAATCGATTAGTGTTAAAGCAAAGGTGTTAATCGATGTTAGTCAATCGATTAGAATTAAAGTTAAAAGGAGTTAATCGATGTTAGTTGATCGATTAGAGAATAAAGTTAAAAGGAGTTAATCGATGTCAGTTAATCGATTAGAGAATTAAGTTAAAAGGAGTTAATCGAATATAGTTTATTCGAAAAGAAAGTAAAAGGAGTTAATCGAATATAGTTTATTCGAAAAGAAAGTAAAAGGAGTTAATCGATGTTAGTTAAGCGATTAGAGTTAAAGTAAAAGGAGTTAATCGAATATAGTTTATTCGAAGAAAGTAAAAGGAGTTATCGAATATAGTTTATTCGAAAGGAGTTAAGTGAAATGAGTAAATCAATAGCGTTAGTCAAATAGTGTTAATCCAATAGTGTTAGTCCAATAGAGTTAATTGATAGGGGTTAATCTAATAGAGTTAAGTGAAAAGAGTAAATCGAATATAGCTATTCGAGGAGGGTTAAGTAAGGAAGTTAGTAAAAGGGATATAAAGTGAACTTTGCCTATTTCAAAGTTAGAAATGTTGTTCAGTTAAGGTCTGAGAGGTAGTTCTACCCCAACTTAATTGGCTTCGTTTTTAACTAAGGAGTAGTTAAGGTTCGGCAGTAAAGGAAATGATTTGAGTTGGCATCGCGATGGTTTGTTTAAACATCTGTCTAAGTCCAATGAAGAAGCTTTGGAAATTTTTTCCAAATAAGAAACCAGAAATGTTTTCTAATAAAGGAAACAAGAAATGGAAATGTTTTTCCATTGTTAATAACATATATTTTCCAAGAATGTTGAATATAGGGAAACAGGAGATAAGTAAATTTATGAAATAAAGAGATAAATGTTGATTGATGTTTGATCGATATAAATTTCCATTTCGAAATAATATCGTTGTTTGCACACCTGTTTTATTCGATAGTTAAATCACAGACTATCGATGTTTTGACCATTTTAACGTTGTTAATATGGAGAGACCGGTTGGATTATTATCCAAAGAACCACTCTGTATTGGCATAAGCGTTGCGAATCATATATGCTAAAGGAAATTGAAGACGGAGTTATGCAAGGGCTATCCTGTTTACAGAATAGTGCCTTCGGTTCATCCTGTTCCTGGATGACTTATATGGACGGATGTCTTCCGAGTATTTCCAGACGATCACGTATATTGATTTCTCCAACCGTACCAAGAGTGGAAGCGGAGAAGGAAACTTATTTTAGCTAACACATAATGTATTGTTGAGGACGTCAATCGGTGATTGGATGGATTTGATGATGTGGCATTCAAAGTGAATCTGGTGTGATGATAAAGCGTAGCTTCTAGCCTCACATCCGGTAAATGACAGAAATCGGGCAGGCAACATGGCTAAGTCGGTCGCACCGAAGTAGGGTGTATAATCACCTGATCTAGAGTTTCATTTACTTCTAAAAATCTATTGTTGATGCTGTCCCATTCGGGAAACGGTTACTGATCCCAGCCGTTGGTGATATACATTCGATGCACTCAAGCGAAATGAGTGGTCGGTCATGTGGGGCCGGGTTGCAAGATGTTCTTGTTGAACCCAATGTATTCCTCTCTAGAGGTACACGAGCGATAGGTGGTTCCATACCTTGTCATAGTTGGAAATCCATTACCCAATACGTGCTTGCGGTTTTGATTGTATACAATATATGTAGAACGTGAGATGAAAGCGTTTCTGCTAGATGATTATTATATTGTGGTTGATAGACATTATTATAATATCAAAAAGGTTTTTTGATATGAAGATATTTTGGATTCTCATAAGGGAAAAACCCGTTCCGTTATACTGCGTGGTCTTATGAGATATCGATTACCTGCTAGAACTGTTTTAAACTGTTTTACTCACACCAGTCCCATGACTGACCCGGAGTTTATTTTGTTGTTTTCCCTAAACTCTTAGGTGCCTAAATTTGTATGGGCAGTCAAGTAGTCGGGATTTTACAGATACACTTGAAGAGCTGGAGCAGGAGGCTTCAGGATCATATAGCTATAGTTATTTCCGCTGTGTTGTAAGTGTTGTACTCTGATAATGTATTGTATACATATAATGATTTATTTCAAGGATATGTTATCTATTATATGTTATTCGTTCGGTTGTGAGATTCGTGTTACTCTGATGTTGTGTTCTTCTTCTTCTTCTATTCTAAGTTTCTATCTTATCTTTTCTCACCCTCTAATTTCTTTCACTAATTACCAGGATTTTCGATGTTTTGGTTATCGACATCGTGCTTATGTCGATAACCAAAGTCGCTCAAAATCCGGGTCATTACATACTCCGCCTTATAAACCCTTTTTCTAGCATCTCCTTAACTTGCTTGCTAAGCTCCTTTCTCTCCCTTGGAGCCATGTCTCTAACGGGTAAAGCCACGGGTTTTGCGTTATCAACTAGGTATATGCGGAAGTCTATCTCCCGCTTCGGAGGAAAGCCCTCTACTTCCTCAAAGACATCCAAGTATTCACGGACCACTCTAATAGATTGCAAATTCTAAACAGACGTGTCAAGCGATTCTAGATAACTTAGCATAACAGAATTCATGGGATTACAAGAGATTTCGAGAGTGTTGCCCAAGCGAGTCATAAGCCTAACCTCTCTCTCTTTTCACAATCTAGGATGGCTCCATTACTGGATAACCAATCCATGCCCAGAATTAACCCATAGCCCGTGAAGCCCAAAACATAAGCATCACATCTAAACCCAAAGCTAAGTATAGAAATTTTCAAATCCAAACAAATCATCGACAAATAGGTTGAGCCCCCAATTGGATTTGAAACAACTAAGGGATCCTCTACTATTCTGGTGTTTAGGTGTAGTGACTCAACTAAAGCAGTAGATATAAAAGAGTGCGATGCACCAGAATCAAAGAGTGTGCGAACAGGATGATCAAAAAGATAAACTAAACTTTCAACGGGAATCGCTCTACCTCGTTCTTGCAGCGGTGGGGCCACGAGAGCCTGGACCTGCCCCCTTGCTTGCCCTGGTGCCATGAGAGCCTGAATCTGCCCTCCAGAGGTAGGCCCTGCCCTCTGCCCTTTCTTTGGGCAGTCCTTAATCAGATGTCCTGCCTCGCCACAGTGTAAACAACCAGTCTTCTTCTTCTTCCTACAGTCTTTGCTCAGATGGCCTGGTGTCCCACAGTTAAAGCATCTTTTCTTTCCCTTGCCATTGTTGTCTTTACCGCCCTTCTTTTTCTGCTGTTGCTGTTGTGGTTTCTTTTGATCCCTTTTCTTCTCATGTGCCTTATTAGCATTGGCGCCTTTCTCCTCTTCAAGCATAAGCACCATGTTAACCAATATCTCAAAGGTGGCCCCCATAGGGATGTGGGTCATAGCTAACCCATGTAGCGGCTCGTTCAAACCCTTAACAAATCTCAGGGCCTTCTTTTCGGGTGTATTCACTAAGTCCAAGTCAAATCTCGCCAACTGATTGAACTTGTTGACGTACTCTTTCATTGATAGATTTCCCTGCCTCAATGCCAAAAACCTTTCCATGTATAGATTCTCTTCGGCCCGTGAGAGAAACTTTGCCTCAAACCTACGCCTGAAATTCGGCCATGTATCAACTGGACGCTCTCCATTAGTGACCTCCCACCAAAACAAGGCCTCATCCTTCATTAACCAGGAAGCTAATTGGACCTTTCTTCCATCTTCTACCTCAAAGATTACAAACAATTCTTCCACCTCCTTTAGCCAATTTCGAGCTTCAACAAACGTCTTCGACCCGTGAAAAGGTTTTCCGCCCATTGCCCGAAAGTCCTTGCATGTCTTTACGAAGGTATCAACACGAGGAGGAGGAGGAGGAGGAGCATTTGCTGGGCCTGCAACATTGGCCCTAGCTTCCAGATACCTTCTAAACCAACTTGGTATCGGTATCCCCTCGGGTATCTCGGGAATTCCAGACATGCTGAAAAGAAAATGAAGAGATTCAAACGAAGAATTCGAAAGAAAGATATATGGCTCTTGGGGGTTATGTTTTTAAAATAAACTTTACTCTTGAAAATACTCTCCTTAAAATGTATTTTTGAAAGTATCCTTTATGAAAATGCTTTTTGAAAAATAGTTTTTCAAAATATCTTATCTGTTCTGGTAACCTTCAGCTCTGATACCACGTGTGACACCCCATCTCCAATAAGGTCACTCACAAAGGGAATGCCTTAATTTTAGTGGAGCATTTATTGTGTATAGAATAGAAAAGTAAACAAGACAGATAAATATATTGGTACTTGGAAAGTAAAAACAACTTTTATTGCAGCGGAGAAATAGTTTGGTTACATCACATCAAAACCCAACTACAAAACCAAATACACTTATTATCCATCTTGACAAATAAGTTATGAGTACATAAAATAAAAGACATAACCCCAACATAAAATAGCCATAAATAAGATAGGTTGAACTTTACTTCAGCAATCCAAGCAACTTCCAAAAGAAAGAGATAAAGTTGTCCAAATCAAGCTCCACTAGTACCAGTCCGACCCTGAACACCTTGGGAGGGGGGAGAAAGGAAGAAAAGAGGTGGAAACAAAGGGGTCAGACATAAAGTCTGGCGAGTGCAATAACTTTAACAATATAATCATTAAAACAACTAGGATAAGGCATAAGCTGGAAAATAAGGGAATGACTGTGAACCAATGGGCATGACAGAGCAAACAAAGGAAATAAGATGAACAAAGATAACGTTAAAGGCGCACCTGATCACTATAAGATAATTACTACATTGCACCACACCAACACCATAAAATTTGATCCCCACCTACTAAACTTAGTAATCATAATAGTAGTTTCGTGTACCCCTAGCTGTCTACATAGGTGCCACCTGTCCCTATCTCCATTAGATGTACCCACTACCCCCATGCGATCGGCTTCCTAACTCGTAGATACCCGTGCTGGCCCCACAGTGGGGTGTATCACTCCCCAAACTGGCAACCCGATACCACCAAAGATGCATGGCTTATATCTACACGATGCAACAACGTCTTACCTACCCGCCTGGGCCCACGCACGCACATGACCCCATTGGACTTGCGTTTCCACCGCTAACCCATTTTGACCTCTTACAATCAAATCCAGTAAGCATGTCCCGTCCTCGACTTGGGTCGAGCTCACAAAGATACTTAATGGGTTACTGGTTTGAAAAGGGCCCCTCATGCATGACACAAGCTTTCCACCTATGCTTGGTCCCCACTAAGGTTTCCCACTTAACCCCATTTTTATTCATGTCTTCTTACATGTTTCAACTTGGTTAAGTGCATCTAATCATATTTCACAAGCCACCCAAGGCACCCACTTAATTTCACATGCCACCCAAGGCACCCACTTAACCCCCCCATGTCCCACCACATGTTTATCTGGTTAAGTGCTACTTAATTCATTAGAACTGTAACCTTGTAAAGACCTCCCACATTAGACTGGCATTTGCGGTTGCTGGATTAGGCGGGTCCGGGCAGTCTTATACCGCAAACGAGCCTAACCTCGTGTATTTACAACTGTTACGCATTTAATTCATGCCTTTGACCTCTCACATTAGACTGGCATTTGTGGCTGCTAGATTTGCCGGGCGGGTCCGGGCAGTCTTACACCACAAAAGAGTCTAACCTCGTGTCTTAGGCGGTTTATTATTACACATCTTTATTTAACCCCAAAGTGGATTAATATCCCTATTCAAATTTGTCAATAAATTCCAAATGTACTTATGTCCATAATTGTCACCTAAATTATGTCCATTTATTTCAGGTATACAAATTTTACCGATTTTTGCCTCAAATTAATTGTATGCCTTTCAAGGCCATTACTTGCCAATTCTCAATATGTGTATATTTAGTATTACCCCCATAGTCCCCACGTTGTTCATTCTCTTATCATGATATATATATATATATATTTATATATTTGACTAGCAATCAGTTTGACACATAAAAGGGAAGAAACACCGCAAATTTGTGTAACACACAAAATGGATCTAACTTACGAATAAGGATTACACCATATCTAGCATAAACTTTGCATTGTCATGAATCTAAACATAGGCCTAAAGGTGTGAACCTTGCATATATGAAAATAGTTTTCACCCAAACTTGCATATACGAATATAGTTTTTCACCCAAACTTGCATAGGCCATAGTCACAAACTTGCATAAAACTATGTATGTCATAGATCCAAACCTAAAGGTGTAAATTTGCATATATGTGAATCCAATTTCTACCTAAACTTGCATATAGTCATTTTACTTGGTTCACATGTAAACTTGTGTACAATTCACATAGAAACTAACATATAATCTACACCCAAACTTGCATATAAAATGATGTCAAACATGAATCAAGTTGAACATAGGTGATTGGGCATATACAAAGGGATCCACAACAAAACTATCATTATGAACAACTAGCATATATTCACAAAATATCACATTTTTCCAATGTTTCACAAACATAGCCATATAACCCAAATTATAACTCAACCTAATTAACTTGTTAATTATCTTATTAAAGAAATCGAACTCACAACTCAAAGAAGGTCTTGAGTTCTGGGATCTGTGTTCTGAAATTGATTTAGCTTGCCTTTGAAGTAGACAAATTCGTTGTTGTTGTTATAAACTTGAGTTGAATAGCTTTTCTTTGCTCCTAATTGGTGGCGGCTACTCTAGGTTGCGGGGTGTTAGCATGATGGCCATGGTTCTAATTTTTATTAGGTTTAGGGTTTGAGTCTACGTGTGTTTATATAGAGATTAGGATTAATTTAGGCCATCCGATCAACCTAGAAGCAACCTGAACCATCCAAAAAGCTAACTCAGCCCTAATGACTCAGCAGCAGCTCAGAATTGGGCTTAATTCAAATCTGCCTGAGGGGGTAGGTCGACCCCCAGGTCGACCTATAGGGTAGGTCGACACTAAGGTCGACCCCGTGGTCGACCTGGCCTGGGGCGGGAAATTTCCCGCCCTGCCCGGTTCTGAGTCTGAATTCATTTTTGAATTTAAATTTGAATTTCTGGAAACTTCTGACAGCCATAACTTCTTCATACGAAGTCCAATTTACGCAAACTCGGATTTTATCTCAACCATAATTCCGAGACGAACACAATGGCGTAACCCGTTACCCTTGATTCTCACATTTAAAATTAATTATTCCTCAACTCGTTAGTTTAATGTTAACAGAAAACACGGGGTGTTACAATTTTCATATTCATGTAACATTTATTTGTTGTTGGATATGTACGCTGATTTTATTGTATTTGTATGTTGAATGCACTCTAGTTTTTATGTTCATGGAGCAGTTTTTAAATTTGTTGAACCAGTGTGATGAAAGTATGAAATTCGGGTTTCATATGTTTTGCAGAATCAAATGAAGTGCGGGTGTGTATATATATAGATATACATACAGAGATTTGTATTGAAATTATGGTTTGTTTTTATGTTGTACACATGCTTTGGGTTGGTTATTATTTTAAAACTCATATAATCTTAATACAATATAAATTAAATTCAAACAGCTAAAATTTATATCATCATATCTATTAAAACAAATTGCCTCAGTTTTCAACCAATATAGAATCCAAAACTCAGCAGTTTAAGTTCTAGGTTTAAATGACATTTCATTTTTTATAAAAACCCTTTTATATTTAAAAATAAATCGTTATAATTTAAAAACAGTTCTATAGCGACTATTTGAAAATTTTAATTAGCCATAACTAACAATCTATGACACGAAATCTGGATTTTTTCTTTCATATGAAAAATATAATCAATATGCCTCCAACATTTCTTGTTTCACAGAAATTCGACTTATATTGGATTCTATATATTCAATTGAAGTTCAAAACTCCATATTACGAACTGCCACGCCATTTCGAGCTCGATTTATAATTATATAAATATATAACGTTAAAACTTCTCTTAAATAACGAATCAAATATTAAAACCCATTAATATTCCAAATAAAATATTTAAAACAAACAAATAAATAAATTATTTGACTGCCAAAAATACGGGTCGTTACAACCATCCAATGAAACGACCAATGAAACTATTCATGAATCGTAGATACACAATAGTTACGCCTCGGTCCCCCAGGAAGCATCCGTACCCATAGGAAATCTCTTCCCTGCAAATTTCATCATAAACAAACCAACGGAATGAATCAATAGAATAGAATAACATGAGATCATCATGGAACAAAGCCCCTAAGTTCTCTTTATCACCCGTTCGAGAGGACAAAGGGTCGCAGCTATAGGTGGTTAAGCAACCACTGCCTTACACATTTCTGTATATCACCTCAAAACAATCACATGGATCGCAGTCTACATCTAGTAACACTGGTGGTTACATCTTTATCACCCATAAACCTTAGACAACCACTGTCCTATGAATTATGCCATGTGGACCGCATATACTAGTTGCGCCTGGATCCCCCAGGAAGCATCCGTACTCGTAGGCATTCACAATCCTATGAATTTCGCCATCGTAAAATGACCATAGATCACAGCAGGCACAATGGTTACGCCTGGTTTCCTAAGGAAACATCTTTTGTCATAGACCTTCGCGGCCCTGCGAATTTTGCAATACAGCCGAGTTCAAAGGAAAACTCATGAGTATTACATCCGGATAACCACAATCAAAAAATATCAACAAGATTTCCTACCGAGTAGGACCTTGATTTTCAATGGAAGGCACTTCCTATATCCAAGAATTGAAAATTCTCGAAATTCCATTTCAATACCAAATTCAGTTTGATTTCTTAATCGATTTCGATATTGCATATCATTTCAAATTCATATTTACAAATCGGTTCATCGTTGAAACCTCAAATTCAATTTAGATTACATGGCATGATTATTATTATTCAACTGAATCTTTACATTCAATCATTTTAGATTTAAATTGCCTGGATCAGAAGTATATACTTTTATCTTCAAAATAGTTAAGTTAAATAGTTTCAATAAAACAATAGCTAATAATAGCTTGATATAAAATAGGTTCTAGTTAAAATAAATAAGTTTTGGTATAAAATAGTTTAAATAAACTAAACAGGTTTGCTATAAAATAGTTGAGGAAGATAGCTAAGTTTACATTCAAAGTAGTTTAAATAAAGTAAATAAATTAAATTTTACAGTTTAGGAGAAATAGTGTAAATTTATATATTAGTTGCAAAGAAAAAATACAAATTTCAAGACATAATCCAATCCAAATCAATTTATCTGAAATTACAGTGCTAATTCAGCTTTGATTTCATAATATGATTTCAATAATTATTTCTCAAAACGAACATTATTCACAAAAGATAAACTCTTTTAAAAGCTTCCAAACGTAGCTATAGTTGAATTTGTACAAAATAATCTTCTCAAAATATTTCTTGATCAAAATATTTCTAACACATTTCATATAAGTTGGATTCAGTATATTTCAAAACAATTAAGAAATCTATTTCAATCCATTTAATTTTCCCTTACATCTCATTTTCAATATTTCCATTAACACGATATAAAATCAATACTTCGAAAATTCAATTGTCAGTTGTTGTCCTAATTCAATGTTCAAATATTTGTTTTAAATCCAGAACTATGTCATTAATCCAACTTTATTTTAGACAATATCGGATGCACGACAAACGATAGGGTACAAGGATTTGAATTGAGCAGTAACGAAAGCTCAATCATGAGTAAAACAAGGGTAAGCAGGTCGAACAACAAAAAGTAAAGCTAAGTGAACAAATTAAAATGAACAAAGGAATTATCTATTCTTAAGGCCAAGGGGGTAAACGATGCAGCCATGAATTCCATTCTTTCCCTATTTTAAAATGGGTTTGCTTTAGTTCATATTTCCAAAATATTCACTTGTCGTCATATTATTTTTTGTTCAATTTCGTTCAAGTCATTCACCATTAACTACTTAAATTTACACTTTAGTTCTGAACATCTGTAACGGCGCGATTCTCCATGCCTGGGAAACCGTGTCATTATTGAAAGAATTTAGAAGATGAGATAGAAAAGATAGAACTTATAGAATAGAAGAGTAAGAAGTTATCAGAATCTCACAGCGGAATTTCACAAATACTTATATATTACATCACAAGGTCTAATACATCAGAGTACATAATACATCAGAGTACATAATACATCATCATCATGGTTCAACATCATAATTATACAGTACCATATTACAATACCATAGATACTCAAACTGGGTAACTAAAACATATATGCTACTAGGGTCTTGAACTTGTTCTGCATCATGTTCCACTTGCCTTACCTGAATCTACTTGTCTACTCATAATAAATATTATGAGTACCCAAGAGTTTAGGAAACACAAAAAAAAAACTCTGGGTCAGTCAGGGGACTGGTGTGAGGAAACATAGTTAAAATGTAAACAGGAAATAAGTGTCAAGGTTTTTCCATTTGGACGGATTCATTTACTTTAGAAATCTTTAGATCCATCCATGTCTAATATCTGGAAAATGATCTAATCTCTTTTATATCAAAACATTTGATATTATAATAGTTCGTATCAGATAACTAAAAATTTAATGAAACGCTTGCATCTCACGTTCAGTATATAGTATACAAGTCATAAAAGTCGCAGAGCGTGTATTGGAGTTTAGATTCCAATAGACAGGGAATGGGAGCACCCACCGATCAGTGTACTCTAGAGAGGATACACTGGGGTTCAACAAGAACGTCTTGTAACCCGGCCACACATGACCGTCCACTCATTCAGCTTGAGTGTGACGAATATATTATCACTCCTACGGTTGAGCTCGATTTACCGTTTCCGAATGCTACAGCAGCGAAATAGATTTAAGAAGTTAAATAAAGAAGTCCTCTAGATGGTGATAATATACCCTGCTTGGGTATGACCCAACTAGCCATGCTGCCTAGCCCAACTTTTGTTACTTCCGGGTTGTGAAGTTTTGAGGTCCCGTTGTTCTTCTGACAGATTATCTCTTTACATTCTTTGAATGCCACATCGTCCTATCCGTCAGAAATACCCATTCGATTACCCAAATATATTACGGGTAATAAAGCTAAGAGAAACGAATTCCTCCGCTACCAACGTAATATACTTACGTAAATTCGATGTGAAAAATCTGACTGACATACGTTGTCAGACACTCGTCCATTCGGGTTTGTTCTAGGACCGAACAGACCAAAAACTAGTTTTTAAAATAACGCTTGCATCTCGTTGACTTCAGCATTCTGTTATGCGTCGTAAACTTCGAATCGAAGTGGAATTGTTTATTCCGGACTCTTCGAACGATGTACGGAAATCTTTTTACAGTCGATAAATGTTTATCGTTTTAATCAGGAGTATTACTCCATTTCAGATAAATTATTATTCTTCAAACAGTGTTTTGCTTATCTGGTTCACATTAGTACAGTCAAATTATCCTTTAAATAAATCAGTTGAGTTGTATATGATTTTTGACAGTGGTTTGTTCATCATTTGAAAATTTCCGGTGCTTCGCACACTGTATTCTCTTTTCCTTTATTATTTGTGCTCGGCGATGTTTCAACTTACTTCCTCCCCTTTTATTTCTTCCTTGATGATTATTTATTTTATAAATAATTTAAATAATAAATTTTAAATTATTTATTCAAGTATTATTTATATTTCGAACTGAGTGAACTTCTACAGTCGAACTCATCGGTTTGATCTCAGCTTCTGCTTGCCTTTGCTTAATTAAATAAAAAAACTTCTTTTATTTATTTAATTAATTTTTATTTATATTTCAAATTTAATTTTAAAAACTATTTCAAATTATCGTTTAAACGAAATCGGTTTGGCGAATACCAAAGTGCCGGACTTGGCAAGTGCCAAAGTACCGGGCTTTGGTACTGCCAAAGTGCCGGGCTTTGGCACTGCCAAGTGCCAGGCCTTGGCACTGCCAAAGTGCCAGGCCTTAGCACTACCAAAGTCCTTGGTTTGGCAAGTGCCAAACCAGACTTGGCAAGTGCAAAGCCTTGGTTTTGGCAAGTGCCAAACCAAGTTTGGCAAGTGCCAGTTCATGGCATTTGGCAAGTGCCAAATCGGTTGGCACTTCAACTTATCTTCCCAGGTAGCAGTGCACGGTGGTGCACGTGCACACCACTACGACGCGACGAGGAGCCACAACACCTATCCCCACCAGTCACGCTTCGCTTCCAGTTCGACATCCCACCACCGAGTACCAGTTCGCCGTCGCTACAGTAAAATCAATAGTTGAGGTTCCCTACGTCAGAAAACATCATCGGAGAAACTGACTCGTACTCGCACCTCCGTCCATATGGCGCCGAAACCTTTTGACCACGCCACTGTACCTCTCCGGTGTCGCCATCCCCCCATGACCGCGACCCCACCTCCTCGCCGTCGACGAGCAGTTCAGATGCAAAAACCGAACCCATTAACACCCCCAAAAACCCTATTTTCGATTCGTTCGCACAATCTACACATTAGAAAAATCCGTTTGTATTTTTTCCCGATTCCCCTGTCCCCGATGAACCTTCCCTCGCAACCTCCTGACCCCAAGTTTCTCCAATGGTCGGAATTTGATCCAAGACCACTTTCAGTTCATCCCCGAAATTCTCGCAATCTACTTTGTTAAAAATCATGATTTTCATTCTAAAAATCATTATTTAAATCAGTGATTCTATTTATGACATCAAAGTAAGTTTTTACAGCATTTGAAAATCAACTTTGAATTTGCATTTACATAGAACTTCACTGTATTCTGTTTTAACATATTTATACTTTGAAATGTTATTTCCATTCATTTGATTTGGTAATGGGTGATATGTTTGTACTACATTCTATATACTTTCATCAAACAAATGTGAATATGGTTTAATCATCAAATGTACATGTTCAGTATTTTACAGAACATATACAGGTGCTATTAAATACTGTGAATCATCACATCAACTTACACACTACATTCCATGACACACACTACATGAGAGATCACTCTATAGAGATGAAATCGAGGTGTTCTAACATCATGTTTTACTGGTCGACAGTAGCAGGAAATGATCAACCAGAGTTTAGCAGTTAATCTTATAAACAAAACTGTTTATAGTAAATAATTAAACTAGGAATTCAAGAGTGTTTTCACTCACCACAAAGCTATCCAAGATCCAGTAAAGTCTTCAGAAATTAGAGATGAAATCAGTTTTTGTTTTGTGAGGAGAAAGTATGAGAGTTTGAAGTGTATTTATAGGCAAGTTCAACAATTTTTAAAACACTTTCCTGCACATGTTTTGCACAGTAAAATCACTTAGCCTCACCCCTCATCTTTTAGTCCCTACGGCCCAAAATTTGAGGAGAACATGCATTAAAAATTTTTGTCTTACTTAGGTTCCTATCCAATAAGGGTGTACTAGGTGATGACTTCTAGAAGGTTTTGGGTATGCTTCATTAAATGCTATGATCTCTTCTTGGATTTTATTATATTTAACAAATGCTCTACTTTGTTTTCTTCTTGCTGATATTTTCCTTCTTGTCTAAGGAAATGCACATGCTACTTGTATTAGAGGATTTTAGGAAATGGTTTCACAATCCTAGATTACTATTTGAAGTAGTGTTCATTTAATGTTTTTGTCTCACTAGGTAGTTTCCTTTTTGTCTTTTGTTGTTTTGTCATCAAGTCCTTCTCTACATTCAAGTGAACAAAATGCTCCTTATTTTATTCATGTTCTAGGCCTTTTGTTCTTAACTCCTTGTTTTGTCAAAAATGATATTTATGAAGTATTTATTCTCTCTTATGTATATTTCCATATGAATTTGTATTTAAAAGTTTTTACTTGTTTTATATTCTCAAATCCCAAGATTTAATCAAGTATGTATATTATAATATTATACATATGCTTATACATATATATATTTATTTCAAAAATTATTTTTAGTTTGATTTTAAAACAGAAATCTCATTTTAATTCCTTATTAAAATGATTTAAAAATAGTCGAAAAAGTCGGGACATTACAGTCCATCCCCCTTATAAGAATTTCGTCCCCGGAATTAGAAGTAAGTAAGAAAGAATTTTTCCCAAAAGATGATATATCATATCACTACTACTTAGTACCTGCTAATTATACATTAGACCCATACTCATACTAGTCATACATACATACCACCATACTAGGCTATACTTGACTAAATCAAGTTATAGCTACATAATATACACATACATAGTCTAAACACACACTCCTCCCTAACTCCTCCGGGTCACGATCAATCATAATCCACTCGTCATCTGTGATGTTTACAACTTCTACCACTTCATCCTCATCATCTGATGGCTCTGCAACCTCCATGATCCCCTGGTTAGCTGGTTCCTCTTCCTCATCGTCAGAAATCTCTATAACTTCCACTGGTGGAATCATGTGCACCTGAATCGTGGGGTAACCATAATCTCCAAAGATCTCTACCCATCCTCCCACTGCATGATACTCAAAAAGTGCCTGCTCCAATCTCATCCATATCGCTAAAACTGGGTCGACAAACTCCTCTGGCTGTCCTCCCATGTCAGCGATCGGTGTCTCGGGTACAACTTCTTCTTCCTCCTCATATTCTTCCTCATCATCACCATCGACATCTATATCCTCCGCCTCATCCCGGTCACTATCTTCATCACCATCATTCTCTCTAAAACCGGTCTCGATCATCAGTAAGTCATCTTCCTCTGAGGGATCCTGGCTGTCTGCTTCTTGCTCCATGGATTCTTCTCTACCGACATTTGACTCCTCCGATGTCCTGTGGATACGCTCATCTTCACTTGGTGTCCTCTCTCTAATGTCCTCAGAACCTCCTACCCTTGCTCTCTTGGCTAGCAATCTCTCGGTCTGGTGTGGGGTGAGTCTCTTTCTAGCGGTCCTCTTCATTAGTGGTGCCATCTGGAAAGTAAACAAGGAAATAGAACTCGTCAATGATAAAATCATAGCAAGGGAGTTCATAAGTTCTAATAAAATGAATCCACAAATGTACATACCAATGCTCACAGAAATGAAGAAATCCAAGGTTTCATTTCATCCAAACAACCAAATAGCAAACATACCTAATCTGTAGAAAAGTCCGGGTATAATTTCCTGATATGTTTCTCGGTTTCCCATGTGCAATCCTTCGGATTATTGCACCACTGAATCTTCAGCAGATTTACTGCTTTGTTACGAAGTTGCTTTTCTTCTTTATCGATAATACGAAATGGTCGTCGAATCACTGTCAAATCTGGTTCAATTTCTATTTATTGCTGAACAGATGGTTCCAGAATTAAAGACGGATCGTGCAAACATTTCCTCAAATGAGATACGTGAAATACGTTGTGAATCCCTGCCATATGTTCGGGCAATTCAACTCTATAGGCTAGAAATCCAATTCTCTCCAGAACTCGGAAAGGTCCAACAAATCGCGGAGTTAACTTTCCAGCTTTTCCAAATCTCACCACTCCTCTCATCGGTGAAATCTTCACAAATACCAGATCTCATATCCCAAATACAAGATCCCTTCGCCTTTGATCAGCATAACTTTTCTGTCGATCCTGGGATTCTTTCATTCTCAACTTTACCAACTCCACCTTTTCTGTTGCTTCTCGGATCATATCTGGTCCAAGTATTATTTTGTCTCCCGATTCGATCCAACATGCAGGTGCTTTACAAGGTCTTCCATACAATGCTTCGTATGGTGCCATCTGTATACTCGCCTGGTAACTATTGTTATAAGCGAATTCTACCAAATGTAGATGATCTTCCCATGATCCTCCAAAATCTAGAATACACGCTCTTAACAAATCTTCCAATATTCGGTTCACTCTCTCAGTCTGACCGTCCGTTTGAGGATGGTAAGTTGTACTGAGATTCAATTTCGTTCCCAAAGTCTTTTGCAACGCTTCCCAAAATTTACTTGTAAAGATAGGATCTCTATCGCTTACAATGCTTGCTGGGACTCCGTGTAGTCGTACAATCTCTCTCATGAAAACTTCGGCTAAAGATACGGCTGTGCGTGTCGGTTTTACTGGAATGAAATGCGCACTTTTTGTCAGTCGATCGACAATTACCCAAACTCCTTCAAATCCTCTTATTTTTCTAGGCAATCCATCGATAAAATCCATGGATATCATTTCCCATTTCCAGTTGGGTATTTCTAATGATCGTAACAGTCCAACCGTCTTCTGATGATCTCCCTTGGCTTGCTGACAACACAAACATTCATTCACGAAAGTTGTAATATCCTTCATCATTCCCGGCCACCAGAATACTCTTTTCATATCGTTATTCATTTTATGAATACCCGGATGAATACTTAATTTTGATGTGTGACATTCTTTCAAAACTTCCTGCCTCAATCCATCTACATCTGGAACACATAACCTGTTGTTAATTCTTAACACTCCTCGGTTATCCAACTCGAAATCAGACTCCTTTCCATACGTGACTCCTTGAATGATCTTCTCCAGTTTGGCATCTCTTCTCTGATTGCTTATAATCCTTTCTTGGAGAGTTGGTGTGACTTCCAATAGGGATAAAACTGCGTTTCTACTCAAAGCATCAGCTACTACATTTGCTTTGCCGGGTGTATAAATGATATCCAAATCATACGATGCAAGAAATTCCAACCATCGTTGTTGTCTTAAATTTAAATCCTTCTGGGAAAATAAGTACCTCAATGGTTTATGATATGTAAAAAGATCGAATTTTCCACCCAGAAGATAATGCCTCCATATCTTTAATGCAAAAACAATGGCCAATAACTCCACATCGTGAGCTGCATAATTCTTCTCGTGTATCTTTAATTGTCTACTTGCATATGCAATTACACGACGGTTCTGCATCAACACGGCTCCTAATCCTGTTCCACAAGTGTCAGTGTAAACTTCAAATTTGCTTGTTCCATCGGGAACTGCTAACACTGGTGCTTTGGTCAAACGATCTTTTAACTCTTGAAAAGATTCTCCACACTTCGGGGTCCAAATAAACTTCTGGTTTTTCTTCGTCAATTTCGTCAGATGAGACGATATCTTAGAATAATCTTTGATAAACCTTCGGTAATATCCCGCCAATCCTAGGAAACTTCGAACGTCAGTTGGTGTACGAGGTTGTCTCCACTGTTGTACTGATTCAACTTTCACCGGATCTACCGATATCCCATCTCCATTTACAATGTGTCCCAAAAATCACACTTCAGACTTCCAAAAATGGCATTTTGAAAATTTGGCTTTCAACACATTTTTCCTCAGAGTTTCTAATACTACCTTAAGGTGATAGCGATGCTCCTCTTCAGTTTTTGAATAAATCAGAATATCATCAATTAAAATTAGAACGAATTTGTTCAGAATTTTTCTAAAGACTCTGTTCATTAAATCCACGAAAAATGCTGGTGCGTTGGTTAGACCGAATGGCATAACCAACCACTTATAAAAGAAGTCCGGGCCTCTAAATGTTGTGAAAGGAATACTATCTTCAGCGATTCTTAATAAGTGAAATCCTGTTGCTAGGTCCATTTGGGAGAATATTGTTGCTCCATGCAATTGATCGAAAAGATCGTCGATTCGGGGTAAAGGGTATTTGTTTTTGATGGTTGCTTTGTTTAATTCCCTATAGTCAACACACAGTCGCAACGACTCATCAGACTTTACAACAAAAACTACTGCCGAGCCCCAACTAGAAAAACTTGGTCGGATTAAGCCTTTACTCAGTAAATCCCGAGTCTGTTTCTCCAGTTCCGATACTTCCTTTGGAGCCATACGTCTTTTTGGTTGAACTATTGGTCTTGCTCCTAGAATTAAATCGATTCGGAATTCTATCTCCCGATGAGGAGGTAAACTTCCGACCTCTTCGAATATATCCTTGAATCCTCTAACTACGTCCAGTGTTTCAAGGCTCTCTTTTGGTGCTTCTAGGGCGTATAGGAAACTACAGGTATGAATACCGGGTTTTGCACAAGGTATCCTAGCTTTACGTTCTAGGCTCGTTATCAAGGTTATGGTTTCTTTATCACACTTTATCTTGGCTTGGAACTCGCTCAGCCAGTCCAATCCAAGAATAAAATTGAAACTTTTGAAATCTAGGACATAGAAATCGAATCGAAAGGAATGTGAGAGATATAACAGTGCTATATCCTCACAACACATTTTTAACTCAGTTTTACCCCCAATAGGATTTGATACACAAATTGGGTTTGGGGAAATAATCGGTTTAAGGTTAAATTGGTCTACTGTTTTGGAAGAAATAAAACTGTGTGAAGCGCCAGTGTCAAACAAAACTCGAAGGTAAATTCCTTTAAATTGTAAAGTACCTTTCAGCACTCCCTTCCCCTTCACATTCTGAGAGCCAGATGGTTCATTCTTGATGGCATACACCTTTGCCTGAGGTGCCCTTTTCATCAGCGGACAGTCTTTCACCATATGTCCAGGCCAGTGACAGTTGAAACAGAGGTTCTTCAATACCATCTCATTCCTCTGAACTTGCTGCTGCTGCGGTTGTTGCTGAGGCTTCCTTTGTTGTTGTTGTGGTTGCTGTTGTTGGGGTTTCTTGTTGCTCTTCTGTTTACAGAACCTGGCAATGTGTTCCTTCTGCTTGCAGTTGTGACACATCACATTCTTGAAACGATTCTCAGTTTTCTGATGAACTGCTTTTCCTTGTTTCTTGTTATCCTTCCAGTCTAGGTTAAATTTCCTTTTTTGGGAATTTCCTCCATTTGCTTCTCCAGTCTGAGCCTTTGCTACAGTTGGGTTCTTAGCATCCAGGGCTTCATACCTGAGAGCTAAATCCACGAGTTCGACAAATGGATCTTTTAGATGCCCCATTATACGGCCTTGAAGACTATCCTTTAATCCTGCTATGAACATTTCGTTTTTCTTTAGTGAGGTATTTACCAACTCTGGTCCAAATCTTGATAGCGCATTGAACTTGTTCTCGTATTCAGTGACAGTCATGCTTTCTTGTTTCAAGTCAATGAAGTCTCGGTACATCCTAGTTTTCCCAGTTGCAGGCAGATACTGGGCTTCAAAAACTGCTTTGAACATGGCCCAAGTAAAGTTCTCCTCCGGAGTGTTTACAGTCTGGGCATCCCACCAGATGGCTGCAGCTCCTTCCAGATTCCATGATGCTAACAGATGTTTGTACTCGTCATCTAACTTCAGTCCCTTAAAAATCTTTTCACAAGATCTAATCCATGCTTGGACGTCAACCAGTGATTCTGTTCCCTTAAAAGTTTTTCCTCCCAGAGTAGTGTAGTTCTTGCAAATCATAGCGAAGTTTGGCTGCGTTGGAGCTTGGACTACTTCAGTTGTATCCACTTGGTTCTGATTAACAGTGTGCCCATTGGTCGTAGTCGCCCGACTTACTCCTCGGCCTCTCCTTGCTTGAGAACTCATTTTCAATTTCCTGAGTATATGGTTTGAGAGTTAATACTCGTTGGGAAAACAGTCTTAGGGATAACCTAAATAAATAACTAGGGTCGTCCTATACTAAATGTTTTTTATAAAAACACGCTCTCTCAGAACTAACTTATAGCCTAGGTGTTCAGAAATCCTAAGCTCTGATACCAACTGTAACGGCGCGATTTTCCATGCCCGGGAAACCGTGTCATTATTGAAAGAATTTAGAAGATGAGATAGAAAAGATAGAACTTATAGAATAGAAGAGTAAGAAGTTATCAGAATCTCATAGCGGAATTTCACAAACACTTACATATTACATCACAAGGTCTAATACATCAGAGTACATAATACATCATCATCATGGTTCAACATCATAATTATACAGTACCATATTACAATACCATATATACTCAAATTGGGTAACTAAAACATTTATGCTACTAAGGTGTTGAACTTGTTCTGCATCATGTTCCACTTGCCTTACCTGAATCAACTTGTCTACTCATAATAAATATTATGAGTACCCAAGAGTTTAGGAAACACAAAAATAAACTATGGGTTAGTCAGGGGACTGGTGTGAGGAAACATAGTTAAAATGTAAACAGGAAATAAGTGTCAAGGTTTTTCCATTTGGACGGATTCATTTACTTTAGAAATCTTTAGATCCATCCATGTCTAATATCTGGAAAATGATCTAATCTCTTTTATATCAAAACATTTGATATTATAATAGTTTGTATCATATAACTAAAAATTTAGTGAAACGCTTGCATCTCACGTTCACGTATATAGTATACAAGTCATAAAAGTCGCAGAGCATGTATTGGAGTTTGGATTCCAATAGACAGGGTATGGGAGCACCGACCGATCAGTGTACTCTAGAGAGGATACACTGGGGTTCAACAAGAACGTCTTGTAACCCGGCCACACATGACCGTCCACTCATTCAGCTTGAGTGTGACGAATATATTATCACTCCTACGGTTGAGCTCGGTTTACCGTTTTCGAATGCTATAGCAGCGAAATAGATTTAAGAAGTTAAATAAAGAAGTCCTCTAGACGGTGATAATATACCCTGCTTGGGTATGACCCAACTAGCCATGCTGCCTAGCCCAACTTTTGTTACTTCCGGGTTGTGAAGTTTTGAGGTCCCGTTGTTCTTCTGACAGATTATCTCTTTACATTCTTTGAATGCCACATCGTCCTATCCGTCAAAAATACCCATTCGATTACCCAAATATATTACGGGTAATAAAGCTAAGAGAAACGAATTCCTCCGCTACAAACGTAATATACTTACGTAAATTCGATGTGAAAAATCTGACTGACATACGTTGTCAGACACTCGTCCATTCGGGTTTGTTCTAGGACTGAACAGACCAAAAACTTGTTTTTAAAATAACGCTTGCATCTCGTTGAATTTAGCATTCTGTTATGCGTCGTAAACTTTGAATCGAAGTGGAATTGTTTATTCCGGACTCTTCGAACGATGTAAGGAAATCTTTTTACAGTCGATAGATGTTTATCGTTTTAATCAGGAGTATTACTCCATTTCAGATAAATTATTATTCTTCAAACAGTGTTTTTCTTATCTGGTTCACATTAGTACAATCAAATTATCCTTTAAATAAATCAGTTGAGTTGTATATGATTTTTGACAGTGGTTTGTTCATCATTTGAAAATTTCCCGTACTTCGCACACTGTATTATCTTTTCCTTTATTATTTGTGCTCAGCGATGTTTCAACTTACTTCCTCCCCTTTTATTTCTTCCTTGATGATTATTTATTTTATAAATAATTTAAATAATAAATTTTAAATTATTTATTCAAGTATTATTTATATTTCGAACTGAGCGAACTTCTACAGTCGAACTCATCGGTTTGATCTCAGCTTCTGCTTGCCTTTGCTTAATTAAATAAAACAACTTCTTTTATTTAATTAATTAATTTTTATTTATATTTCAAATTTAATTTTAAAAACTATTTCAAATTATCGTTTAAACGAAATCGGTTTGGCGAATACCAAAGTGCCGGACTTGGCAAGTGCCAAAGTACCGGGCTTTGGTACTGCCAAAGTGTCGGGCTTTGGCACTGCCAAGTGCTGGGCCTTGGCACTGCCAAAGTGCAAGGCCTTGGCACTACCAAAGTCCTTGGTTTGGAAAGTGCCAAACCAGACTTGGCAAGTGCCAAGCCTTGGTTTTGGCAAGTGCCAGACCAAGTTTGGCAAGTGCCAGTTCATGGCATTTGGCAAGTGCCAAATCGGTTGGCACTTCAACTTTTCTTCCCAGGTAGCAGTGCACGGTGGTGCACGTGCACACCACTACGACGCGACGAGGAGCCACCGCACCTATCCCCACCAGTCACGCTTCGCTTCCAGTTCGACATCCCACCACCGGAGTACCAGTTCGCCGTCGCTACAGTAAAATCACTAGTCGAGCTTCCCTACGTCAGAAAACATCATCGGAGAAACCGCCTCGTACTCGCACCTCCGTCCATATGGCGCCGAACCCTTCTGACCACGCCACCTTACCTCTCCGACGTTGCCATCCCCCCATGACCGCGACCCCACCTCCTCGTCGTCGACGAGCAGTTCAGATGCAAAAACCGAACCCATTAACACCCCCAAAAACCCTATTTTTGATTCGTTCGCACAATCTACACATTAGAAAAATCTGTTTGTATTTTTTCCCGATTCCCCTGTCCCCGATGAACCTTCCCTCGCAACCGCCTGACCCCAAGTGTCTCCGATGGTCGGAATTTGATCCAAGACCACTTTCAGTTCATCCCCGAAATTCTCGCAATCTACTTTGTTAAAAATCATGATCTTCATTCTAAAAATCATTATTTAAATCAGTGATTCTATTTATGACATCAAAGTAAGTTTTTACAGCATTTGAAAATCAACTTTGAATTTGCATTTATAGAGAACTTCACTGTATTCTGTTTTAACATATGTATACTTTGAAATGTTATTTCCATTCATTTGATTTGGTAATGGATGATATGTTTGTACTACATTCTATATACTTTCATCAAACAAATGTGAATATGGTTTAATCATCAAATGTACATGTTCGGTAACTTACAGAACATATACAGGTGCTGTTAAATACTGTGAATCATCACATCAACTTACACACTACATTCCATGACACACACTACATGAGAGATCACTCTATAGAGATGAAATCGAGGTGTTCTAACATCATGTTTTACTGGTCGACAGTAGCAGGAAATGATCAACCAGAGTTTAGCAGTTAATCCTATAAACAAAACTGTTTACAGTAAATAATTAAACTAGGAATTCAAGAGTGTTTTCACTCACCACAAAGCTATCCAAGATCCAGTAAAGTCTTCAGAAATTAGAGATGAAATCAGTTTTAGCTTTGTGAGGAGAAAGTATGAGAGTTTGAAGTGTATTTATAGGCAAGTTCAACAATTTTTAGAACGCTTTCCTGCACATGTTTTGCACAGTAAAATCACTTAGCCTCACCCCTCATCTTTTAGTCCCTACGGCCCAAAATTTGAGGAGAACATGCATTAAAAAAAATTGTCTTACTTAGGTTCCTATCCAATGAGGGTGTACTAGGTGATGACTTCTAGAAGATTTTGTGTATGCTTCATTAAATGCTATGATCTCTTCTTGGATTTTATTGTATTTAACAAATGCTCTACTTTGTTTTCTTCTTGCTGATATTTTCCTTCTTGTCTAAGGAAATGCACATGCTACTTGTATTAGAGGATTTTAGGAAATGGTTTCACAATCCTAGATTACTATTTGAAGTAGTGTTCATTTAATGTTTTTGTCTCACTAGGTAGTTTCCTTTTTGTCTTTTGTTGTTTTGTCATCAAGTCCTTCTCTACATTCAAGTGAACAAAATGCTCCTTATTTTATTCATGTTCTAGGCCTTTTGTTCTTAACTCCTTGTTTTTTCAAAACTGATATTTATGAAGTATTTATTTTCTCTTATGTATATTTCCGTATGAATTTCTATTTAAAAGTTTTTACTTGTTTTATATTCTCAAATCCCAAGATTTAATCAAGTATGTATGTTATAATATTATACTTATGCTTATACATATATATATATATATATATATTTATTTATTTATTTCAAAATTTTTTTATTTTGATTTTAAAACAGAAATCTCATTTTAATTCCTTATTAAAATGATTTAAAAATAATCAAAAAAGTCGGGACATTACAACATCCACTTGTAAATTCTACTTATATTTCACAACAGCATAACTTTACTTCAATTTTGTTCATTTACCCAAGTTCGCATTAATTTTACCAAAGCATTTTCATTAAAATTTATTTAAATCGTTTTCAAATATTTATCGAAATAATTAGTCTAAGTATTTCTCAACGTTTCTATCGGAATCATATTGTCGTCCCACTTTTGAGACTCAAAAATAAACGCTGATGAAGTCGCGAAAATCACCAGAATCACCTCCAATCGACTAGAGTGATATTCCATATCTATCTAGTACAAATAAAACTTTGTATATACGTTATCTAGGCGTATATTCAAAATCTTACATACTCAATACTCCAACCTTTGACGTCGAATAAAATACTTAAAAATCCATTTTATATAAGATACACCATCTCCAAATATATAAGACAAAACAATATATTTCAAAATAATTTATCAATTTCAAAATAAATTTGTTTCAGAATTTATTAATTTCAAAATACCTCTGCTGCGCTACACCATTAAAATATTAGTTTCAAAACAATTTATATTTAAATTACACTATCTCCGGTGTAATTTCTAGTGACTAATTCTTATTAGACTCTATAAGCTAAGCATTGCGTAAACCAAAGCTCTGATACCAACTGTAACGACCTGCCTTTTCGGCCGCTTTAAGCTGGTAATTAATCCAAATCAAAGCATTCGAAATGGCAGATTGTTATTGCATATGAGGTTTAAACTGAATCAGACACGTAATATAATTTCTTACAGCGGAAATTCTTTTTGCACAAAATACCAAAGTTGATACAATATTTTTACACAGCGAAAAATACATGCTCTTAAATAAAATAAATTTAAAGATTTTATGATCCAGAGCGTGTGCGTCTCTACATGTCTCTACTTCGATAGCTGAAGTCTTTAAATCTGCAACACTCGGGTCTGACCCGAGCGTTCCATGCAAAATGCAAAACACTCGAGTCAGGATTAACTTTATTCAAGTAAATCAACTTCAATTAACAACTAAAATATAATACTTAATCCTAACATAAGATTTAAAATTACTAAAATAGATTTAATCTGCGTATATTACAATAAATTATGGTGCTGCATGTACACATTTATTTCAGGTGACAATAACCAATTATAAGATAGGGAAAGAGCAAATGTGGATAACCCAACAACAAAAGCAAATGATACATTCAAGCAGTATGGTCAAGAATAAAAGGCACATCAGGGTAATGTTCATGTTCATGGCAAAGGAAAGCAAAACAACAAATATTATAAATCACTACCTTGGCACACACGAAAAACTAAAAATATAACAAATCTGACATGCAACAAACACTATTTTGTAATATCCATTTATTTTGTACTGTCACATGCAACTGCAATTGCAATATATATAGCAAGTCAAACACATGTACTAAAACACATTTACTAATAAGTATGATTCAAAATATATACACGAACTAATTTGTTAAATTTTAGGTGTACAACATGCATTATAAAACAGGGTGGGTATATAATTCGAGCATATGTGCGGCAAGTGCATGACATAGGGTGCCAAAATAGCAGGTGACAGAGTACACAAAATGACAACAGAAGATATAGGCATGAGCAGGCACACTAAATGATAAGGCAACATAAGGGCAACATCATTTACATGACAGGAACATAAGTAGCAGAGATTAAGGTGTAAAGCAATATATATGTATTCCAATTTTAAGAGCAATGCAACAAATCAACTATTATATTCTGTAGCATTGGGGTTGAGAACTTGTATAAACTAATCATGAGATAACGGGCCTTGCATGGTTTTAAGAATAGAAGATGAAGCAGGTTGATATGAACACGGATACGAAAAGCATGATGCATCATTCCAACTACAAGCATAACTACGCTCTTTTTAACACCATGGTATGAATACATTCACAAATCGATACCCAAGCAATTTAAGTGAAGGGAGTAGAAATGTTTTGGCTTAGGGAGTTGAATTTAGAGTTTTACAAAATTTTATAAAAAGTGAACAAAATTGTGTTTATTTTAAATAAAATTTTGGACCAGTTATCTTTAGAATCTGAAAATGTCATAAACATAAAATTTGTTGAAAATTCTTTTCTCTTCAATTTGAAAATAAAATAAAAATGGTTTTTGATAAGATTTGAAGGAGATATGACCAAAACAGTAGCAAATAAATTTTTAAATCAGAAATCTGAGTCCAAAAATTCATTTGAAAGATTGGAAGTTTCGACCTAAAAATATTCGAAATATGGAAAAGTGTTCAAAATTAAAGTTGTAGCTCTTTCAATATTACACAATTTCAAAAAAGAAAAAGTGAATCCCGACTAATTAACAGAAAGTTATGACTACTGCAACACAGGTTAAATTTCTGGAAAAAAAACAGAAAATAAAATGGTCTTTGATTTCAAAGGGAAAAGCGGTCATAGCTAGGGTTTTCAGATGGGGCATGATTGCTAGAGGTGGAGGAAAGTCAGTGTAACATCCCATATTTTCTATATATTTAAATTTCGATTTAAATAAATAAAAATGGAATAAAATTAGATAAAAATCAAGTTTTGTTAATTTTTAATGATGGTGATTGTTTGAATTGAGTATAAATAGATTTTTTTTCAAATTTAGTTTTATTTAGAAAGGCTGTAATTTCAAATTTAATATTTAAATAATTAAATTAATTTGAGTGGGTTAATTCAAAAGTGGAATTCAAATTTAAATTGGAAATGGTGGAATTTTAAGTCGTTAAATTATAACTGAAATTCAAATCAAAATTCAAATAATCAAATTAAGATTTAAAAATGTGTGAAATTTATTTATAGAATTTATTTAAGTTATAATTAGACTAAATTTGAATTTAATTAGTATTTAATTTGAAATAAAACAGTTAATTGAATTTTTGAATATTTAATTTATTAATTAACTGTGGAATTTAACGGTTTTGGCGACTGTCTCGGAATTCGACGAAACTGGCTCCATCGGATCCGGAACGAAGAATTATTATAGGATTTCAATTTTCGTTATAATCGGACTTGTCAGTTGACCATACGGGAGAAAGTGTGAATGAAATCAATTTACTAAGATAATTAGTGTTTCTCATTGTTGGGCCTTTTATATATTTATAAATAAAGTTTTCTTTCCTTCATTAGCCCATTCTTATCATACGTACATTTTTCTCCATCAAAACTCATCGTCAATGGCTGAATTAAATCCAAAACCCTAGATCTAAAATAAAATTTCAAGCTGAAAATCAAATCTCCTCAACCCATAGCTTATTATATGTTAAAACGAAGATCTCGACGATACAAACCTAAGGGTGCTCTCAGATTCGACATGCAGTGGACGGAGTAGTCGGAATTCACGGCCAAAGTCCCTGATTTTGAAACCCTAAGTCTTGATTTTGGGGCTTTCTGATTTGGGGCTTTATCGAAGAAATGAAGATATGGGTATTGTCGCTCTCGTCGTTAGGGATTGATTGGTAGTGGTCGGAGGTGATACGGTGTTGTGATTCGCCGGAATTTCAGCATCCAAGGGCATAAAGGCCGTTCGCATTTTGGCCTAGCAGAGGCGGAGGAGACCACCAGAGGTGGTGGCTCCGGTGATGGAAGGAGTGCCTGGGGATAGGCTTTCGTCTGGAGGCTGGCGCAGGTCAGATGATGGCCGGAGCAAGGCGAATTCGTTGGTCAAAGTAGGCGTTGGAGTGGGTTTTCTTGCGAGCTACAGTGGAAGATGGGAGCGGGCAGAATTGGATGAGGAGAAGGTGACGTGTCACCTTCTAATTTGGTGAGAATTTTTAATTTTTATTTTTATATAATTTAAAATTCCAAGAATAAAACGCTAATAACGGTCTCTTTTTAACTCGGATTTTGACGCGGTTGGGTGCATTGGAATCGTGTCGGAATTGCGATCGATCTGAGGCTGGTTTGGCGGCATTTGGAGACTGTAAATTTTTGTCCTTTAGTTGGACGTTCGATCAACTATGGACCCAAAGGTGAGTGATTTTTCCACTCATGATGAATTTAATTGTTCCCATATTTATTGAATTAAATTATGAAATAAGTTTGGTTGCATGGTTGTGATTGGTTGTTTTGTTGTTTAAAATTGACATGCGAGTGTGTTACATGCAATTTGAAGTCAATAAGTAGTTATTTAAATTTAATTAAATTTCTAGTTAGAAATCTAACCCTTGTTAATTAGTGGGATGACTTAATAGTCATCAACTGAATAAAATAGTTATGATGGATGCATTGGTTGATCTGGTTTCTGAATTGATATTGATACTGGAATGTCCCGTTATTCAGTATATGGATGTTGCATGCTTATTTTGACGATTAATCCCACTTTCACTTTAGATGTTACGGGCATCAAATAAACCCGGGATTTATCGATTTAAAATGAATTAAGAACATAGATTGAAATGATAGATATCTGTGACCCTAATTTGGATTGAAATGATAGATCCATCCCTGAAATATCGAAAAATTAAAATCACTTAGCCATAGGATAACAAATTATATATGGACATCGGTTGGTCAAATGATTTTAAATATTCGAAATTCTATTGATGAAAATTCCATTTAAAGGAATGTGTCGATTTTTGATAAAATTTTATTCTTCCTTTAAGACATGAACCCTAGATGTTATTTGAAATGGTTAAGGAAATTCTCCCAAAACAATTTGAAGTTTATCTTAAATTTGAATTTATTATGATTTGGGATTTGTTCCAAAAAAATTGGTGGACTCGAATTTAATAATTTCTTATTGAATTTAAATTTTGGAATAAAGGTAATCGAGGATATTCGAAGTTGTTTTAAACTTAATACGGATATGGTTTTGAATCCTCGAAATGAAAAGATGGGTTGAATGGGTTCGGAATAAGATATTGAACCTATGCGACTCCATTTGAGACTGGAGTATAGATCCAGGTGTTTGAAGTTCGGAAGAAAGGAACGATTATGGTTAAGGGATTGTATTATTATTATATATATTAACACCGTTTGATTTCCAACAACTATTCCTTTCTAAAAAAATTATTTATTAAAACTTTTACCTAAACTATTTTTATTATAACTGAATTTTCCTTATATTTTATTACTTAAACTAATTAGTAAACCTTTTAAATCGTGTATATAAATAATGTTTTAAATTATCTTATTTTATTCTAGCAATTATATCCTATATATATAAGTATTTTATATAAAGATCTTTATTTATAAGCATCTATTTTTTTTAGTTATATTAGATGATCATAAATTTCTTCCGAATGGAAAGTATTTGGGTTTAAACCGTGGTTTAAACAGAGTTGAGATAAGTTATGTCCTCTTTAAATATGAAGTGATTTCTATACCATTTTAATGTGGAATGTGAATTTTTATGCTACTAGAATATAAATATATCTCCTGAGGGATTGAAATGAGTTGTTATGAAACATATATTCTATGGGAATATAAATGGATTTTGAACATAAATCGATTTGGAATAACTAAAAGCTTTAAGATGAAATATATTCTATTTGAATATAAGTTGATTTTTGAAATATTATATTGATTATAATATATGATATGGAAATATGTTCTAATTTAGAATATAATCGGTTTTGGAATGATTTTGATATCTTGATATGAAATTATATTCTATTTTGAATATAAATGGGGTTCTAACAAAATATGATATTTTGATATGGAAAAGAACCTTTGAGAAATGTAAAAGAACCGACCGATGTAGAAAACATAAGCATTGGTTGTTAAGGAGACCAGAGTCGGCAAATGGCATACTCTCTGTCAGTGTCGATACCACTTTGACAACTGGTAACATTATGACGTATCCAGAATGAAGTACGATGACTTGGAGGCGATTATTGGATTGAAGAAGGTGAACAATGACGAAATAGCCCTTACCTTCAGGTCAAAATTGAAATGACTAAAATGGGAGTTATACCGTGACTAATTGAGGTAGCACCTTTGATCGGACACACTTCTTCGATACTATTTTTATGACTATGATGATGATGATTTGGGCCCTTTATGATTTTGGGAGTGTTTTCTGAGGTGGGCGGTAGTGGCTGCTATGCGTTACCACCGGTCCGGGAGTGCAATTGGTAGAGTCCTACCCTGGACATTGCCTCGAGTGCCTTGTCATATTTATCCATATCGAGCCCCATACGATTTTGATTTAGCATTGCTTTCTATGGAGTTCCCTCTGATAATACCAGTACGGTGAATTTACGGTACTGTATAGACTGTTGATGCCTATAAACGGCGTAATGGTAATATGGTAATCCCGCTTACGCTATTTTCATTATTCATACTTTATTGGATAGACACTATCATAATAGCGTATTATACTATGTATGTATTAGTTTAACGGATCCTTGAGAAATGGAAAATCCCGTAACATCTCTTGAGTTACTGCATCCATGATACTCAAGCTATTTCGTATTTTAATTTGACTAATATGAGAATGATTTAGTGTTGATCCGAGTGTTTGTTGTGTTTTCTTTTTATGCAATATGCTCAGGTCAACAGAAGTTGCACTTAGCGAAGATTTCTTGGCTTGGAGGATGAAGACGAGGATTTGGTATATATATATATATATATGTCAAGTATAAGTATTTCCGCTGCATTTATTTCCGCTGCTATTCATGTACATCTGCATGTATATGTAACTCTGATAACCATTGAATGTTATAAATAATGTATGCATTTCAACTGCTTTTAACTGCTATTTGTTTATTATATGTTGTTCTTCCGCTATGAGATTCTGTGATTGGTTTTCTCTTCTTTCTTCCTTTTTCTTCTTTTCCCAATAACTACCTTCATTTGCGATTTTTTTAGGTCGACATGTGTGGTTTATTGTTGATTTGAACGGTCAAAAAAAATCCGGGTCGTTACATTTAGTATCAGAGCGATGGTTAGCGATAGCCTTGGCTCTATTTGGGAATTAACTCATTAGAGATAGGGTTAGAAATGCCCTAGAATGAGTTGAGTGTATATATTAGAAAGCATACTTGTATTTTTGATATAAAATGGTTTTTATTTTGTTGACTTGTTCAGTTGAATATTTATGGATTCTGGTCGATTTATGGGACGCCATGAAATCAATCGGAATTTCTAAGTAGTCGAACAGAATGGATCGACATAATATGGCTTTCAATTATATTTTAATTATATTAAATATATTATGGGGTTTGAAGTGTATATGCATTCGTTATTAGTAGGCGGTAATATTAAGTTATTACCTATCTATAACGAGCCATTCTCATTGGATATTACTAATCCAATATCTGATGAATTCTTTCGTATGGTTCTAATGTGCCTTGTTCTCTGAGCTTTGTAAACCAAAGCTCTGATACCAACTGTGAAAACCCGTAACTTCCCCGTAAAGGAAAGCGTCGGATAGTTCGAGAACAAGCCACAACAGAACGCATATAAAAGAACATTTCATTGTATATTACAACAATGCATCAGATTACAAGAATATACAGAGTATAAAGAATATTACACAGAAATATCAGAGATTTAAATTACATTTAAATACATAGCAGCGGAAAATAATACAATACACAACTAGAAGGAGATATACGGATACAAAGCTTTCCGGATATCGTTCCAGCTGTAAACCAGGATCCTGTGAATATAAATCTGCAAAACCAAAACTACTAGCTGCCCGTGTCGAAAATAAGGGCACCCAGAGTTTAGGTTAAAACAATAAACTCCAGGTCAGTCATGTGACTGGTGTGAGAACTAAAACAGTTAATCTTTATTTTTAAAGTTAGGTAAATCAAGGGACCACGCCGTATAACACGGAACGGGTTTCCTCCCAAGAATACCAGTGCACAAAACAAACAGCGCAATGCTAAATAAAGAAAAATGAAGCTGTTATAAGACCCAGGTCCCATCACACAATGCAACGCAGTCGAGGATAGGGTTTTCCCTTATAACAGCCAAAGAATGCTTCATACGTTTAAAACAAATCATTTGATACTATTGTAAGTGCATAGTGTATAAAACAACTTCAAATCATAAGTATCAATCATAGGCGGCATGAGCGCCCCATCCCACTATGTCACCATACTAGGTTCTACAATTAAAACCGCAAATGTCACGTATTTGGAAATTGGATTTCCGTCTATGAACCGAGGCAAAAGATAGTCCTCAACCGATTCGTGACTCTCTAGCCCGAGCCACAGGCAAGCGCGCAGGCAAGCCTTGGAGCGACAGGGCCGGTCCACCGATGTGGATTATTATGCCTGAACACTACGTCTCCCCACCCTATGGGGTGTAAGTCTGGTCCGTCAGCCGACCAGAATGCATCGGCCAAAACCGATATAACCGAGGCGCCTCGCAACAGCAACAACCACATAAGTCAAACTCATCAGGGCGTGTAAAACCACTGACGCCACTTCTAACTAGAAAGAAACGCATGCCCTCCCTGAGGTCCTCTCCCGTTTTTGGTTCACAACCGGGGTGCGAGGCTCGCGAATCAACGTTACACAAAGCTATGCCACACAGGCTGTGCTTTGATCATCACCACAAGACTTTGCTTTTCAACAGAAGCCTCGATCAATTGCCACTTAGGCATGCCACACAGGCAATTCACTCCATGCGTTTGATATCCATCAATATATAACCCCTGAGCTCGTACGTCTCAGAGAAGGGCGTTAAGCAAGAGAATAAATTCTCCGCCGCCAAACAAATATATATTTAATAGAGATCAATCACACAGACTAAAATCCAATGTCAGACACACAGTCCATTTACAAGTCCGTTCTGGGTCTGAACGAAACCGGAGGCACCTAGTACCTCGCATACCCATCGATCTCCAAGTACGTCTGGACGATCACAAACTGTTTCCATCTTCTTGGGTGTACAGCCCAATCAAGATCATCAGTAATCACCCAAACGACGTGAAGACTTCCGGTCTTCGACCATCGTCTTCATCTTCGACACCACGTCGAATCAGTTATTCAGAATGGGATAAACCCGGTCTTTCTGAATAACTCGCGTATATATTATAAAAGTGTTACACAAACACAACATACGCCTCATTCCACTTCAGAATATTCTTTTATTCAAATATTCCCATTAATTTTATCCAAGATAAATTCTTTAAATTTATTCTTTAATCTCCTTTGAATATCAATTCAAACTAGTCGGGATTAGCGAACCACACCGAAGTAATCATTTATTTTATTTCCCAATCCCAACCTATTCATCCCATGAAGTAAAACTGGTAGTACTTCATATCTAACACCACAGTGTTATCGGTAATTCAATTACCATTTCACGTTCAAATCTAATTAAAGATTTAACTATCGCCTGGAGTAAAACTGGTGATACTCCATTCTCGATCTTTTCAATCTATTTAAAGATTCATTAAAACTCCACTTAGTTTTAATCTTTAACTGGGTTAAAGAATCAGTATCATCTAAAACACGGTTCACGATAAACCCAAAATCACCTTCCATTAATTATCGGGTTAAAGAACGAGTGTTATTTAAAACACTGTTCACGATAAACCCAAAAATCAATACCAATTCAATTCCAATTAAATATCATTTAATTAGTACACTTCATTAAATCTAACTAAAAAGATTTAATCTTTTCTCAACTGGGTTCGAGAACAGTGTTAGTGAAGATACCATTCACGACAAACCCAAATCACATTCGATATTCAATACAAGGCTCTGAATAGAAAATATATCGGCTTATATTCAATATCGAATTCTACGACTAACAAATGTCGTATTGGAAATAACGATATAAATATATATCATTCAAATTTCCATAACAACCCCTGTATAATCACGAATTCCAACATCGAAATATTCCGAAGACAATTTCGATTCAAATCCACTCCAATGCAATCATTGGAAATTCTGGTTATTTTTAAAACCCTTTTTCAAATTCAATTTATTTATTTAAAAATAAATAGAATTATAATTCTAGTTCAAAACTAGTTCATTTCGATAAAAATCTATTTTTATCTTTTCAAATATGGAGTTTTCCATCCCAAATCTTCACAAATCATTTCTTATGATTTTACACAAATTATTACTATTTTTAATAATTTTATCAAGGCCCGTACAGTCGATTTCCACCAATGGCCATCGAACTGCACGTATAGCGACCTTTTTCCAATTTGATTTGGACATAATTCCAAATCCAACCGTTAGATTTCTAATTTATCACATTCGTTAGAAAGCTCTTTTCGATACGAACCCAACGGTTCCGGTTTTAGGAGAATTCGACGGTCGGATCTCCCGTAATGTCCGTTTGAAATTAATGGTCGAAATTCGCGAACTGCCGCGGCGCGGCGCGTTCTATTCAGGCCATTATATTATATATATAATATATATAATATATACTTCGTCGATTCCTATTCAAAACGAATTATATAAACAGTTTTGAATTCGTGTCAAAAAAACATTTTCAACTTCCTTTTCAATTCAAATCACAATTGAATTCTTCTTTATAGATTCGTTTTAAAATTCATTTCTATTCAATTCAAATTTCAATTCAATTTGAATTCGTTTTCAATTCAATTCATTTCGAAATCGTTTTCAATTCAATTCATTTCGAAATCGTTTTCAATTCAATTTATTTCGAAATCGTTTTCAATTCACTTTGAATTCGTTTTCAATTCAATTCATTTCGAAATCGTTTTCAATTCACTTTGAATTCGTTTTCAATTCAATTCATTTCGAAATCGTTTTCAATTCACTTTGAATTCGTTTTCAATTCAATTCATTTCGAAATCGTTTTCAATTCACTTTGAATTCGTTTTTAATTCAATTCATTTCGAAATCGTTTTCAATTCAATTCATTTCGAAATCGTTTTCAATTCAATTCATTTCGAAATCGTTTTCAATTCAATTCATTTCGAAATCGTTTTCAATTCAATTCATTTCGAAATCGTTTAAAATCGATATAAATATCGTTCACGTCAAAATGGCGTCAAACTAATCAACACGACTTCATAAATTTCTATTTTCAAATATTCTATTTCAAATATTTCTATTTCAAATATTTCCATTTCTAAACTGGAATGAGGCCCAATCAATTACCATATAAAATTAATTATATGGATTTTCACACAACACATGTATATAATAACATTGAAAAATGATCAACCATCAACCAAAGTGCACTACACTGTATAAGCATCAAATAAAGATATCTAACGCTTATAACAGCCTGTCAATCAATCGATCGACATATTTAATCAATCAGGATGAGTGAACTTCAAATTTCATCCCAACACCCGTGTGGGGTTTCAAACAATCAAACACAGATTTTAGTTGTGCAGTTGGGCGATGTGTAAAATTTATCGTCCCAATCAATGTCATTCAAATAGGTGTACATAAACAAACCGTCTGGTTTGTAAATGAATATTTTATTTATTCACATTCACGTTAAAAATTATATTTTTAACGATAAAACATTTTATTCTAACATATGAATTTCTATTCGGTTCATTTACAATAAAATGATATTTTTATTTTTCTAACATATTTTAGAAAATTTCGGCGGCATAACGGCACGATACTAGAAACGGGACAAGGCCTAGCCTTATCCCCGGTCTAGTGAAGGCCCACGCCATTCACACATCAATCAAATCACTTTCGTTATGCAAACCACAAAATCTGGAGTAAGAGTCTAACCTAGCCTTACTCCTTCGCCTTATAACGGCGCACGTCTAATCCTAACCAATTTATCGATTCGATTTTTCACACCACAAACCACATTCAAACCAATATCGCAATCAATCACCAAACAGCCAAACAAACAAGTCCATGGTCTGTGGACGATTGTGTCGGGTGCTACTAAACACCGTCTGCATCCTAGTATATATATATATAACTAGAAAATAAATTGAAGAGTGAGAAGTTCTCACATATAGCTATCCTAGCTCCACGACACTTCTTTTGTAGAAATCTTCGCCATTCCCGCCTTTTAGTCACCTTCGTTGTCCGCTTTCACTACATATGTAAAAATCGAATTTTTACTTCACTATTCCATATATAAAAATCGAATTTTTATTTCAAAGTTCAATATATAAAAATCGAATTTTTATTTCAAAGTTCAATATATAAAAATCGAATTTTTATTTCAAAGTTCAATATATAAAAATCGAATTTTTATTATGCTTTTCGATATATAAAAATCATATTTTTCTTTCGAAGTTCAATATATAAAAATCCTATTTTTTTTCGAAGTTCAATATATAAAAATCACATTTTTCTTTAATTTCAAAAACCGTATCTTTAATTTTTCCAAAATCAAGTCTTTATATTTTTCAATTCAAAGATATCGTCTTTTCACATTTTAAAAATCTAACTTTTTGCATTTTAAAAATCTAACTTTGCATTTTAAAAATCTAACTTTGCATTTTAAAAATCTAACTTTAACATTTTAAAAATCTAACTTTAACATTTTAAAAATCTAACTTTAACATTTTAAAAATCTAACTTTTACATTTTAAAAATCTAACTTTTACATTTTAAAAATCTAACTTTGCATTTTAAAAATCTAACTTTAACATTAAAAAAAAATCTGACTATAAATGAAAATAAATAAATAAATAATTAAATAAAACAAAACTTACAGTTGTTTGGAGGAGGGGGTTTTTTGGGCTCTGGTGAGCGTCGGAGGACGTCGAGGCGGTGGGTCAGAGGCTGGAGCAGGCGTCGGCGGTTTTCACGAGAGGGGGGGGTCTGCGATGCTCGCGAATGGTCAGAGGAGGGGAGAGGGAAGCATCGGCTTCGGGTAGGAGGAGGGAATCGGGAGGAGGGAGGTGTCGAGGCAAATGGTGGCGGCGATGCGCCCCCCCCCCCCTTGGGCGGCGACGTGGATCGACGGGCTGTTGCCCCCCCCCCCCTTTTTTTTTTTTTTTTTTGATTTGAACGAATGAATATGAGGAGGGGGCCAGAGGGATTTAAGGGGAAGAGGGTTATTATTATTTTTTATTTATTTATTTATTTATTTATTTAATTATGAAAGAGTTGACTTCTATATATGACCTCTAAACGAGGCCCACCGCCTGTCGTCCATAGCGTATTACCCCCATTCCGAACACAATGGGACATGTATCGCAGGCTGATTCGATCGCTTGAATCAGTTTCCGTTAAATTTACATTTAAATCATTATATTGGATTTTAAACGTACATTTCAAATTACTGGGGCCACATACTAACTAGAAAAATTCCAGAAAAATATTTTCTAGCTTCGTATTGACGATACGGTCCTAACAAAACTAGTTTCGTCGAATTCTGAGACCGTTTGAAAAATGGCCAATTTCCAGTCGATTAAAATCAACTGAAACTGGTCAAACGCGTTTTCCTTTGCCACGCTCACATATTGATTCTAAAAATTATGAAATTTGAAATCTAGCAATAACCTGACATCACGGACCCAACAAAACTGGTTTCGTCGAAATCCGAGGTCGTTTGCAAAATGTCCATTTTTAAGGGCCTGAATTCCATAGCGACTATTCAGAATTTTCAACTGGACATATCTTTTGATTCCCGCTACGAACTTTTGATTTTTCGGATTCGTTGGAAAGATATTCACTATTAGATTCCATTATTTTTGGTTTCACTAAAATCCGGATTGTTTTGCACCCGGTACATTCAATTGAAGTTTGAAATCGAATTATCGAACTACCGCGCCATTTTCAATTCTATTTATAATTATATATAAATATTTATATTCTAACGACGACGTATATAATATATACGTTCTAATATATCCAAATTAAAATTTCTCGTCGAAATTATTTAAAATAATCTATTTTAAATAATCAAAATTCGCCAAAATTGCCAAAATAAAATTTTTAAACTGGCCCAGATTTTCGGGTTGTTACAATCTCCCCCACTTAAAACTTTTCGTCCCCGAAAAGGAACAAAGTCGAAAGTGGTTTGATTAATTAACTCTACGCTCGATCTGGCTTCCATTCTCCAACTCTTTAGTTTCTGAGAATTTTCAAAATTTCAAAAATTTGGCTAACACCCTAAATTTTTGAAAAATTTCGCCATAACCTCCCCTGCACCGGGAGCATCGGGGAATTTCAAATAGCTTCCCCGGTCCTTCAGATCTCAAAAAGAAAAAGAAAAAGAAAAAGCCAAGCGGCTAGCCAATAGGCTCACAAAATCATCATCACCCAAACAAAACAGGAAATTATGTAGTAAACATGTACCTATTTGTCGGGCAAACAAATTTTATTCTCTGCTCTAGCCTCCTTGCTATGACCTGTTCAATGATATACATGTATATGCAAGCAAATACGACCAATTTTCAATACAATTCAATATTTGATCAAATTAGGCTTAATGGTTAAAAATTAGCAGACAACTAAACAAACAACACAAACATCAATCAATTAGTGAATTAGAGTTTCAAATTCATAATTTGATACATATACAAAAATCGTGTTTTTGATGCCAATTCACAACAATAGGCCCTATCTAATTTTGGTTCTCACACCAGTCAATAGGAAATATATAGATATCACACCTTCGAAACACGAATATAAATACTGATGATGTGGCCACATCACCAGAATTATCCCCGGGTGTCTAGAATGTGACTCTATATCTATCCAGTATATTAAAATTTCAAATACACGTGGATCAGACGTATACGCAAAATCTATATATACTGGATTGTCCACATCAATATAAATAAATAATCAAATACGAATGATTGATTTTAAATTTTCAAAACAAAATTAGCTTTCATTTTAAAAATATACTCTTCACACTCGTTCTAGGACACTACTGATCCTATCTATAACGAGCCATTCTCATTGGATATTACTAATCCAATATCTGATGAATTCTTTCGTATGGTTCTAATGTGCCTTGTTCTCTGAGCTTTGTAAACCAAAGCTCTGATACCAACTGTGAAAACCCGTAACTTCCCCGTAAAGGAAAGCGTCGGATAGTTCGAGAACAAGCCACAACAGAACGCATATAAAAGAACATTTCATTGTATATTACAACAATGCATCAGATTACAAGAATATACAGAGTATAAAGAATATTACACAGAAATATCAGAGATTTAAATTACATTTAAATACATAGCAGCGGAAAATAATACAATACACAACTAGAAGGAGATATACGGATACAAAGCTTTCCGGATATCGTTCCAGCTGTAAACCAGGATCCTGTGAATATAAATCTGCAAAACCAAAACTACTAGCTGCCCGTGTCGAAAATAAGGGCACCCAGAGTTTAGGTTAAAACAATAAACTCCAGGTCAGTCATGTGACTGGTGTGAGAACTAAAACAGTTAATCTTTATTTTTAAAGTTAGGTAAATCAAGGGACCACGCCGTATAACACGGAACGGGTTTCCTCCCAAGAATACCAGTGCACAAAACAAACAGCGCAATGCTAAATAAAGAAAAATGAAGCTGTTATAAGACCCAGGTCCCATCACACAATGCAACGCAGTCGAGGATAGGGTTTTCCCTTATAACAGCCAAAGAATGCTTCATACGTTTAAAACAAATCATTTGATACTATTGTAAGTGCATAGTGTATAAAACAACTTCAAATCATAAGTATCAATCATAGGCGGCATGAGCGCCCCATCCCACTATGTCACCATACTAGGTTCTACAATTAAAACCGCAAATGTCACGTATTTGGAAATTGGATTTCCGTCTATGAACCGAGGCAAAAGATAGTCCTCAACCGATTCGTGACTCTCTAGCCCGAGCCACAGGCAAGCGCGCAGGCAAGCCTTGGAGCGACAGGGCCGGTCCACCGATGTGGATTATTATGCCTGAACACTACGTCTCCCCACCCTATGGGGTGTAAGTCTGGTCCGTCAGCCGACCAGAATGCATCGGCCAAAACCGATATAACCGAGGCGCCTCGCAACAGCAACAACCACATAAGTCAAACTCATCAGGGCGTGTAAAACCACTGACGCCACTTCTAACTAGAAAGAAACGCATGCCCTCCCTGAGGTCCTCTCCCGTTTTTGGTTCACAACCGGGGTGCGAGGCTCGCGAATCAACGTTACACAAAGCTATGCCACACAGGCTGTGCTTTGATCATCACCACAAGACTTTGCTTTTCAACAGAAGCCTCGATCAATTGCCACTTAGGCATGCCACACAGGCAATTCACTCCATGCGTTTGATATCCATCAATATATAACCCCTGAGCTCGTACGTCTCAGAGAAGGGCGTTAAGCAAGAGAATAAATTCTCCGCCGCCAAACAAATATATATTTAATAGAGATCAATCACACAGACTAAAATCCAATGTCAGACACACAGTCCATTTACAAGTCCGTTCTGGGTCTGAACGAAACCGGAGGCACCTAGTACCTCGCATACCCATCGATCTCCAAGTACGTCTGGACGATCACAAACTGTTTCCATCTTCTTGGGTGTACAGGCCAATCAAGATCATCAGTAATCACCCAAACGACGTGAAGACTTCCGGTCTTCGACCATCGTCTTCATCTTCGACACCACGTCGAATCAGTTATTCAGAATGGGATAAACCCGGTCTTTCTGAATAACTCGCGTATATATTATAAAAGTGTTACACAAACACAACATACGCCTCATTCCACTTCAGAATATTCTTTTATTCAAATATTCCCATTAATTTTATCCAAGATAAATTCTTTAAATTTATTCTTTAATCTCCTTTGAATATCAATTCAAACTAGTCGGGATTAGCGAACCACACCGAAGTAATCATTTATTTTATTTCCCAATCCCAACCTATTCATCCCATGAAGTAAAACTGGTAGTACTTCATATCTAACACCACAGTGTTATCGGTAATTCAATTACCATTTCACGTTCAAATCTAATTAAAGATTTAACTATCGCCTGGAGTAAAACTGGTGATACTCCATTCTCGATCTTTTCAATCTATTTAAAGATTCATTAAAACTCCACTTAGTTTTAATCTTTAACTGGGTTAAAGAATCAGTGTCATCTAAAACACGGTTCACGATAAACCCAAAATCACCTTCCATTAATTATCGGGTTAAAGAACGAGTGTTATTTAAAACACTGTTCACGATAAACCCAAAAATCAATACCAATTCAATTCCAATTAAATATCATTTAATTAGTACACTTCATTAAATCTAACTAAAAAGATTTAATCTTTTCTCAACTGGGTTCGAGAACAGTGTTAGTGAAGACACCATTCACGACAAACCCAAATCACATTCGATATTCAATACAAGGCTCTGAATAGAAAATATATCGGCTTATATTCAATATCGAATTCTACGACTAACAAATGTCGTATTGGAAATAACGATATAAATATATATCTTTCAAATTTCCATAACAACCCCTGTATAATCACGAATTCCAACATCGAAATATTCCGAAGACAATTTCGATTCAAATCCACTCCAATGCAATCATTGGAAATTCTGGTTATTTTTAAAACCCTTTTTCAAATTCAATTTATTTATTTAAAAATAAATAGAATTATAATTCTAGTTCAAAACTAGTTCATTTCGATAAAATTCTATTTTTATCTTTTCAAATATGGAGTTTTCCATCCCAAATCTTCACAAATCATTTCTTATGATTTTACACAAATTATTACTATTTTTAATAATTTTATCAAGGCCCGTACAGTCGATTTCCACCAATGGCCATCGAACTGCACGTATAGCGACCTTTTTCCAATTTGATTTGGACATAATTCCAAATCCAACCGTTAGATTTCTAATTTATCACATTCGTTAGAAAGCTCTTTTCGATACGAACCCAACGGTTCCGGTTTTAGGAGAATTCGACGGTCGGATCTCCCGTAATGTCCGTTTGAAATCAATGGTCGAAATTCGCGAACTGCCGCGGCGCGGCGCGTTCTATTCAGGCCATTATATTATATATATAATATATACTTCGTCGATTCCTATTCAAAACGAATTATATAAATAGTTTTGAATTCGTTTCAAAAAAACATTTTCAACTTCCTTTTCAATTCAAATCACAATTGAATTCTTCTTTATAGATTCGTTTTAAAATTCATTTCTATTCAATTCAAATTTCAATTCAATTTGAATTCGTTTTCAATTCAATTCATTTCGAAATCGTTTTCAATTCAATTCATTTCGAAATCGTTTTCAATTCAGTTTATTTCGAAATCGTTTTCAATTCACTTTGAATTCGTTTTCAATTCAATTCATTTCGAAATCGTTTTCAATTCAATTCATTTCGAAATCGTTTTCAATTCACTTTGAATTCGTTTTCAATTCAATTCATTTCGAAATCGTTTTCAATTCACTTTGAATTCGTTTTTAATTCAATTCATTTCGAAATCGTTTTCAATTCAATTCATTTCGAAATCGTTTTCAATTCAATTCATTTCGAAATCGTTTTCAATTCAATTCATTTCGAAATCGTTTAAAATCGATATAAATATCGTTCACGTCAAAATGGCGTCAAACTAATCAACACGACTTCATAAATTTCTATTTTCAAATATTCTATTTCAAATATTTCTATTTCAAATATTTCCATTTCTAAACTGGAATGAGGCCCAATCAATTACCATATAAAATTAATTATATGGATTTTCACACAACACATGTATATAATAACATTGAAAAATGATCAACCATCAACCAAAGTGCACTACACTGTATAAGCATCAAATAAAGATATCTAACGCTTATAACAGCCTGTCAATCAATCGATCGACATATTTAATCAATCAGGATGAGTGAACTTCAAATTTCATCCCAACACCCGTGTGGGGTTTCAAACAATCAAACACAGATTTTAGTTGTGCAGTTGGGCGATGTGTAAAATTTATCGTCCCAATCAATGTCATTCAAATAGGTGTACATAAACAAACCGTCTGGTTTGTAAATGAATATTTTATTTATTCACATTCACGTTAAAAATTATATTTTTAACGATAAAACATTTTATTCTAACATATGAATTTCTATTCGGTTCATTTATTCAATAAAATGATATTTTTATTTTTCTAACATATTTTAGAAAATTTCGGCGGCATAACGGCACGATACTAGAAACGGGACAAGGCCTAGCCTTATCCCCGGTCTAGTGAAGGCCCACGCCATTCACACATCAATCAAATCACTTTCGTTATGCAAACCACAAAATCTGGAGTAAGAGTCTAACCTAGCCTTACTCCTTCGCCTTATAACGGCGCACGTCTAATCCTAACCAATTTATCGATTCGATTTTTCACACCACAAACCACATTCAAACCAATATCGCAATCAATCACCAAACAGCCAAACAAACAAGTCCATGGTCTGTGGACGATTGTGTCGGGTGCTACTAAACACCGTCTGCATCCTAGTATATATATATATAACTAGAAAATAAATTGAAGAGTGAGAAGTTCTCACATATAGCTATCCTAGCTCCACGACACTTCTTTTGTAGAAATCTTCGCCATTCCCGCCTTTTAGTCACCTTCGTTGTCCGCTTTCACTACATATGTAAAAATCGAATTTTTACTTCACTATTCCATATATAAAAATCGAATTTTTATTTCAAAGTTCAATATATAAAAATCGAATTTTTATTTCAAAGTTCAATATATAAAAATCGAATTTTTATTTCAAAGTTCAATATATAAAAATCGAATTTTTATTATGCTTTTCGATATATAAAAATCATATTTTTCTTTCGAAGTTCAATATATAAAAATCCTATTTTTCTTTCGAAGTTCAATATATAAAAATCACATTTTTCTTTAATTTCAAAAACCGTATCTTTAATTTTTCCAAAATCAAGTCTTTATATTTTTCAATTCAAAGATATCGTCTTTTCACATTTTAAAAATCTAACTTTTTGCATTTTAAAAATCTAACTTTGCATATTAAAAATCTAACTTTGCATTTTAAAAATCTAACTTTAACATTTTAAAAATCTAACTTTAACATTTTAAAAATCTAACTTTAACATTTTAAAAATCTAACTTTTACATTTTAAAAATCTAACTTTTACATTTTAAAAATCTAACTTTTACATTTTAAAAATCTAACTTTGCATTTTAAAAATCTAACTTTAACATTAAAAAAAAATCTGACTATAAATGTAAATAAATAAATAAATAATTAAATAAAACAAAACTTACAGTTGTTTGGAGGAGGGGGTTTTTTGGGCTCTGGTGAGCGTCGGAGGACGTCGAGGCGGTGGGTCAGAGGCTGGAGCAGGCGTCGGCGGTTTTCACGAGAGGGGGGGGTCTGCTATGCTCGCGAATGGTCAGAGGAGGGGAGAGGGAAGCATCGGCTTCGGGTAGGAGGAGGGAATCGGGAGGAGGGAGGTGTCGAGGCAAATGGTGGCGGCGATGCGCCCCCCCTGGGCGGCGACGTGGATCGACGGGCTGTTGCCCCCCTTTTTTTTTATTTTTTTTTATTTTTGATTTGAACGAATGAATATGAGGAGGGGGCCAGAGGGATTTAAGGGGAAGAGGGTTATTATTTTTTTTTTTATTTATTTATTTAATTATGAAAGAGTTGACTTCTATATATGACCTCTAAACGAGGCCCACCGCCTGTCGTCCATAGCGTATTACCCCCATTCCGAACACAATGGGACATGTATCGCAGGCTGATTCGATCGCTTGAATCAGTTTCCGTTAAATTTACATTTAAATCATTATATTGGATTTTAAACGTACATTTCAAATTACTGGGGCCACATACTAACTAGAAAAATTCCAGAAAAATATTTTCTAGCTTCGTATTGACGATACGGTCCTAACAAAACTAGTTTCGTCGAATTCTGAGACCGTTTGAAAAATGGCTAATTTCCAGTCGATTAAAATCAACTGAAACTGGTCAAACGCGTTTTCCTTTGCCACGCTCACATATTGATTCTAAAAATTATGAAATTTGAAATCTAGCAATAACCTGACATCACGGACCCAACAAAACTGGTTTCGTCGAAATCCGAGGTCGTTTGCAAAATGTCCATTTTTAAGGGCCTGAATTCCATAGCGACTATTCAGAATTTTCAACTGGACATATCTTTTGATTCCCGCTACAAACTTTTGATTTTTCGGATTCGTTGGAAAGATATTCACTATTAGATTCCATTATTTTTGGTTTCACTAAAATCCGGATTGTTTTGCACCCGGTACATTCAATTGAAGTTTGAAATCGAATTATCGAACTACCGCGCCATTTTCAATTCTATTTATAATTATATATAAATATTTATATTCTAACGACGACGTATATAATATATACGTTCTAATATATCCAAATTAAAATTTCTCGTCGAAATTATTTAAAATAATCTATTTTAAATAATCAAAATTCGCCAAAATTGCCAAAATAAAAATTTTAAACTGGCCCAGATTTTCGGGTTGTTACAGTTTATATAGATAATTGGATTGAGTAAGTATAATTTGATTCATACGAACAACTAAGGGTAGATCGTTGAATAAACATGTGATAAACAAATCTAATGGTCGAGGTTTGCTAAGGTTTTTGAAATCTGAAGGTTTGAAACCCCAATGTAAATAAATAGACACTTAAGGGAAATTTAGCTGGGTCAATTAGACATGAAAGTGAATTTTTAATCTATTCTGAAAATGAAACCATTTAGGAATGGAAATGGATGTAAATGAATTTGCAAATGAAATTGAACTAAGGTTAAATTTAGTTGAGTCAAGTTAATCGAATCGATAAGAGTTAACTTAGAAACCGTATAAAGATCAACAGAGAAGTAAGTGCTTAGGAAACGAATAAGCCATGAAATTTGGTAAGTTGATCCATATTAATGGATTAAGCATTTAGTACAATCAAGTTCGTTGGAAAAATTTAAAGTGAATTCAAGTTTAATTGGAATTTAATGCTTGGAATGAAAACGAGAAATGTATAGAAAATATATCGGAATTGAGTAAATGTAACACCCCACGCCCGCTATGGTCACTCACTAAGGGAATGCCATAGCATCGGTGGAGTATTTTAGTGAATATAGAACAGAAAAATTACACCAAGACAGATATAAATAGTATTTGAACTTTAAAACATCATCTCATAGCAGCGGAAATAAACATGTCTGGTTACATCATCAAACCATGATAAAAGTCAAGTACAATATCTGTCAAAATAAAGAAGTACATAATCCCACTCTCTCATACAATAGCCATAACAAAAGAAAAGATAACTGGATAACTGGAGCTTTACATCTACCCAAGCTCCTAAAGACTGGAACAGCAATCCGATCAAGCTCTACTACTGCTAGGATCCACCGTAGGACCTGAGGGTTGGGAAAAAGATAAAAACAACGGGGTCAGACATAAGTCTGAGTGAGTCCTATAACTTTAACAATACAATCATTAAAGTAACCAGAGAAGACATAAACTTGACCTACGGTAAAATCTGGGGATGAATGGCTACACTAAGCAGCTTGATAGACTTGGGATAAACTAAGATAACCGTCAGGACGCATCTACCCACCCAAGGATAATTACTAACTGCACCACACCAGTCATTCCTACTTAAAGGTTGATCCCTTCCAAGAACTTAGAAAATTTCCCCAGTAGTTTCGTGTACTCCTAGCCCACTACATAGGTGCCGTCTGCCCCTATCTCCACTAGGTGTACCTAGCAATTTTACCCAGTAGTTTCGTGTACCCTTACATAGGTGCCGTCTGCCCCTATCTTTACTAGGTGTACCCACTACTCCCCATCGATCGGCTCCCTACCGTAGATACCCGTGCTGGTCCCACATCTGGGGTGTATCATTCCCCAAAGTGGCTACCTGATAATATCAACGGTGCACGGCTTTATATCTACACGATGCAACAACGACTTATCTACCAGCCCGGGCCCACACACGCATATGAAACCCGATGGACTTGCGTTGCCACCGCTAACCCGTTTTGGCCTCTTATAATCAAGCCCAATATGCGTGTCCCGTCACTCGACATGGGTCGAGCCCACAAAGATACGTTTGGGATATTGGTTGAAATGGGCCCCCACAAGCTACCCACCTAAGCTTGTCATATATCTAGTGTATCCCACTTAACCCTTTAATCATGTTTAATTACATGTTTCCACTTGGTTAAGTATTCTAATCGTATTTTCTATTGCCACCCAAGGCAACCCACTAGATTCCTCATGCCACCCAAGGCACCCACTCAACCCCTCATGTCCCACTACATGCTAATATGGTTAAGTGTTTCTTAATTAATTAAGACCGTGATCCCCCATAAAGACCTCCCACATTAGACTGGCTGTTATGACCGCCTGGTTAAGCCGGTAGAGTCCCGGGCAGTCTTACGTCATAACAGAGCCTAACCTCGTGTCTTTACTTTAATCACGTATTTAATTTATGGCTAAGACCTCTCACATTGGACTGACATTTGTAGCAACTGGTTAAGCCGGTCGGGTCCGGGCAGTTTTACACTACAAATGAGTCCAACCTCGTGTCTTAGTCGATTAATTACACCTAATTAATCACCCCCATATTAATTATCCCTAATTAATATCAAGTTTTCCATAACATGGGTAGACCTAACTCAATAGGTAAATTCCCATGGGGTAGACCTAACTCAATAGGTAAATTCCCACTTATGGTAATTTATTTTTATGGTATGCTTAATCATACCCAAACATTCATTTATTAACATATTTACCACCCCATCGTTCCCCACGTAAATCGTTCTCATTTCATGACATAACAAAGGGGAAGATCATCACAAATATCATGGGTTTAGCATATAACTTTGTCATGGGTTAAGAGGATGTCAACTTGCATATATGAGCATATATTAACCCAACCACATATAACCCAAACTTGCATATTATCATACACATGATTTGCATAACATGTTACATATGAGCTTGCATTTTATCATACACATATCTTGCATAACATATTGAACTTGCATATAGGCATTCTCATGACTTGCATAACATGTTAAACATGCATTTAAGCATACACATAACTTGCATGAGCATTCACATACTTGCATAAGCATCCACATACTTGCATAAGCATTCACATACTTGCATAAACATGCATAACTTGCATATCATGTCATTTAGGCATATACATATCTTGCATAAACATTCATATACTCGCATAAGCATGCATAACTTGCATATCACATAAATCTTGCATTTAAACATATATATGACTTGCATAAGCATCCATATACTTGCATAAGCATGCATAACTTGCATATCACATTAAACTTGCATTTAAACATATGCTTAACTTGCATAACTCACTTTGTTAATCATGCATAATTCCACTCATTAAATATGCATAAATCCACTTGTTAAACATGCATATACCAACTTGTTAAACATGCATAAATCAACTTATTAAGCATGCATAAACCAACTTATCAAATATGCATAATCATAGAACAACATAGAGTAACATATCATTATACATGATTCAAACTCACTAATCCGCATTTAAGACCATAAGTCTCATTACACCCAATCTACTTACTTTAACAATTGATGTTAAAGTGATAGAAACTCACCAAACTCAAAATTAACCAACTTATGAAGAGGAATTAGTTGCTAAATATGAAGATGGTGATGATTAGAGAATGATTTGAGAGGGATTAGCTTGCAACTTTCTTCTTAGATTAGTGGAGGCTCCTCTTAGGATTTAATTTGGCGGCATGAGGCCATCATTTCTATTTTTAGTATGGATTAGGGTAGGTTTAGGGTGTATTTATAGATTAGGTGAGTGTTTTAGGCCCTTAGATTAACCCTAAATTAGATTAGGACCCTTAGATTTCGGCACCTTCCAGAAACTAGCCCTAAGACCAAGCCCAACCCCAAACTGGTGCACCAAACCACAGAACTCTCTAGAAACTGTGCAGGTTTCTTGGCTCGGCACGGGCGCACTTCCCCAGTGCGCCAGTGTATCTTTGTACTGGCGCACTTCACAAGTGCGCCAGTGCATCTTTGTTCTGGCGCACTTCACAAGTGCGCCAGTGCAATTCTGGCCTGTTTCTGGTTTTTCTGCCTAACTTCGTTCGTCCATATCTCTTTCATACGGTACCCGTTTTACGCAAACTCGGACTCTATTTCGCGTATTTTTCCGAGACGAACGCAATAACGCAGCCCGTTACCCCCAATTCCCACGTCTGAGATTATTTATCCTGTAATTAGTGAATTTTAGTATTAACTAAAATTCGGGGTGTTACATTCTCCCTTCCTTAAAGGATTTCGTCCCCGAAATCTCTAAGCTAAGGAGAATGCATATCCTACCATCCAAACAACCATCTACTCAAACCATCAACCACTGGCATCCATTGTCCTTAAAACAATTTCTAATGATGCATGAGCATATGCAAAAAGTGTGTGTATATGTTCCCTATCTAATGTATGAACATATGCAAACCATGATAGTGCCATGCATCCATTATGTATGCGAGAAAACCCTATCGACACATATAATATCTACATGAGTGCACAATCATCCACCCAAAATGCATCATCCATGTGATAACACAATCATTATACATCCATAAATATAGCTTTCTACACACAATTTTTATGCAATATGCAATATGAAGTGACTGAGCCGATCTAGTGCCTAGAGTGTGTGTATATGCATCCACGAGCAACCACTAGCAAACACTTGCATCCACTTGCATCCATCAACCATAACATGTCTCAAACACATGTTTCAACCATAGGTTTACCCTATCTAAAGGTCAAAGGTACTAACGAGAGGACATACCAAAGATAAGATAAGTATTAGTCAAACGATAAAGGAGAAGTTAAAAGACATACTCTCAAAAAGAAATGGATACAAAGAACGCATCTTCGCTTCCGTCTCCCAAGTTGCGTTGCTCTCATCTTCTCCCCATTGCACTTTGACTAACCGAACCTCTCGATTCCTCAATTTCCTAGTCTCTGACCCAAGGATGCGAGTAGGAGCTCGTCGAATCGTCGCATCACGCTCTACCTCTACATCTCTAAGCAAGCTTGGCTCTACCACCTCTGCCGTCTCATGTAAGCACTTCCTCAGATGTGATACATGGAATACATCATGAACACCACTAAGTCTGTCGGGCAACTCCACCCTATATGCCATCCGTCCAATCCTTTCCTTAATAGGAAACGGCCCAACAAACCTCGGTGCTAACTTCCCAACGGATCCAAAGCGAACAACATTTCTCAATGGAGATACTTTGACAAAAACCATGTCCCCAACCTCAAATTCAAGATCCGTCCTTCTCTTGTCCGCATAAGATTTTTGCCTATCCTGCGCTGCTTTCATCCTTCTTCGAATCAAGTCAATCTTCTCAGAAGTCTCCCTAATCATATCAGGCCCAAGCAAGATCTTATCCGTAGATTCCCACCAACATGTAGGTGATCGACAAGGCCTTCCATAGAGAGCTTCGAAAGGAGCCATCCCAATACTGGACTGAAAGCTGTTATTATATGCGAACTCCACCAATGGAAGATGCTCTTCCCATGTACCTCCAAAATCTAAGATACAAAGCCTCAAAAGGTCTTCTAGGACACGATTCACCCTCTCAGTCTGGCCGTCCGTCTGAGGATGATATGCGGTGCTCAAACACAATTGAGTCCCTACTGCTTCTTGCAAACTTCTCCAGAACTCGCTAGTGAAGATAGGATCTCGATCACTTACTATGCTAGAGGGTACCCCATGCAATCGAACTATCTCTCGAAGATATACTGAAGCTAGCCATGGAGCAGTCCTCTTGCTCTTCACAGGTATAAAATGGGCGCTCTTAGTAAGTCTATCTACCACCACCCAAATTCCTGTATTACCCTTCCTCGATCTGGGTAACCCGTCAATAAAATCCATCGAGATGCTATCCCACTTCCATTGCGGAACCTCCAATGGGTGAAGCAACCCACCTGGTTTCTTTTGTTCCGCCTTCACTTGCTGGCACACCAAACATCGAGCGACGTACTCGGCCACATCTTTCTTCATACCGGCCCGGAAGAAAACCCTCTTCATATCTTGGTACATCTTATCCCCACCGGGATGAATGGTCATCCTAGAACGGTGTGCATCATCAAGAATAACCTTCCTCAAACCCTCGTCTTGCGGTACACAAAGTCTACCGTCTCTACGCAAGCACCCCCTATCGTCTAGGGTGTACCTACTCAAATGGCTGGACGACTCCCCCCTTATGAGCTTCTCTATCAACTCAACCAACTGTGGGTCGTCCCTCTGTGCCTCTCCAATCCGCCCCAAAAGAGTAGGTCTAACTTCCAAAGAAGCTAGCAAACCGGGTACATAGTCAATGAAAGGTCTGAAATCAAACATCGAGATAAATTCCAAGCTTCGTCGTTCCACGAACAATGGACTCAAGGACAACCTCTTTCTGCTCAAGGCGTCCGCCACCACGTTACCCTTGCCAGGGGTATACGCTATCTCGAAATCATAGGATGCTAAGAATTCCATCCACCTTTGCTGTCTCAGATTCAAATCCTTCTGAGAAAACAAGTACTTCAATGATTTATGGTCAGTGAACAACTCGAATCTCTCACCAAGAAGATAATGGCGCCAGATCTTAAGCGCAAAAACAATAGCGGCCAACTCTAAATCATGGGTAGGGTAATTTTTCTCATGTGCCCTTAACTGCCTTCCACCATAGGCTATCACCCTTCCCTCTTGCATTAAGACTGCGCCAAGGCCTGTCCCACAGGCATCAGTATAGACAACAAATGGCTTGCTTCCATCTGGCAACACTAAAACTGGAGCCGTGGTTAAAGCTCTCTTTAACCGTCGGAACGCATCATCACAATCTACGTCCCATGTAAAAACAAGATTCTTCTTCGTTAAGCGGGTTAATGGGGCTGATATCTTCGCGAAGTCTTTAATAAACTTCCTATAATAACCCGCCAAACCCAAGAAACTTCTTACTTCGGTAGCATTCTTTGGAACCTTCCAATCCTGAATTGATACTACCTTCGCGGGATCCACAGCTATCCCTTCCTTGGAGACCACGTGCCCCAAGAACCGCACCTCTTTCCTCCAGAAGTGACATTTAGAGAATTTAGCCTTAAGGCTATGTGCTCGAAGAGTCTTCAACACCTCCCCAAGACGTAGGGCATGCTCTTCTTCACTCTTAGAAAATACTAAGATATCATCCACAAAGACCACCACGAATTTATTAAGGAACTCCCTGAACACCCTACTCATCAAATCAACAAAGTATGCAGGGGCGTTCGTCAACCCAAATGGCATCACCAGCCACTCATAAAAACCATCCGGAGTTCTAAAGGCAGTCTTGTCTATGCTATCCTCAGCCACCCTCAACTGATGAAACACCGTGGCTAAGTCCAATTGAGAAAATACTGAAGCGCCAACCAATTGATCGAAAAGATCATCAATCCTCGGCAATGGGTGTCTATTCTTCTTTGTGAGCTTGTTAAGTTCTCTATAGTCTACACAAAGTCTGAGGGACCCATCCGCTTTCGTAGCAAATACTACCGGAGCACCCCACTCCGATATACTTCGTCTTATGAACCCCTTCTCAAGCAACTCCCCTACTTGCTTATGGAGTTCCCTCCTCTCACGAGGAGCCATGTGGCGCACTGGTAAAGATACCGGTTTAGCATTATCCACCAAATATATTCGGAAGTCAATCTCCCGCTTCGGAGGTAAGCCCTTCACCTCCTCAAACACATCCGGATATTCCCGGACCACTCTAACAGATTGCATACTTTCTACCGAAGCGTCAAGCGATTCAAGATAACTTAGCATAACAGAGTCCATGGGATTACAAGAAATCTCGAGAGTGTTACCCAAACGGGTCATGAGCCTAACAACTCTCCTTTCGCAATCAAGAACGGCACCATTACTGGATAACCAGTCCATGCCCAAAATCAACCCATAGCCCGTGAAGCCCAACATAAAAGCATCACATCTAAACTCAATGCTAAGTATAGAAATCTTCAAACCCAAACATATCATGGACAAATAAGTGGAGCCCCCAATTGGGTTTGAAACAACCAAGGGATCATCTACCAGACTGGTGTCTAAGTGCAGTGACTCAACTAATGATGATGAGATAAACGAATGCGATGCGCCTGAATCAAACAATGTACGGACAGGATGATCAAATAGAAAGACCAGACTTTCAACGGAAATAGTTCTACCTCTCTCCTGAATCGGTGGAACCGCGAGAGCCTGTACTTGCCCCCTAGCCTGACTCGGTGCCATAAGAGCTTGCACCTGTCCTCCTGAGGTAGACCCCGTCCTTTGCCCCTTCTTAGGACAATCTTTCACTAGATGCCCTGCTTCACCACAGTGGAAGCAGCCAGTCTTCTTCTTCTTGCGACAATCCTTGCTAAGGTGGCCAGGTGTCCCACAATTGAAACACTTCTTCTTCTTGCTCTTGCCACCGTTGCCTTTCCCACCTTTATTTTGTTGTTGTTGCTGAGGTCTCTTTTGATCTCCCTTCTTCTCGGGTGCCTTATTAGCATTAGGACCCTTCTCTTCCTCATACATGAGTGCCATGTCAACTAGCTTCTCAAAGGTGGCCCCCATAGGGATGTGAGTCATAGCCAACCCATGCATCGGTTCATTCAAGCCTTTCACGAACCTCAAAGCCTTCTTCTCCGGTGTATTCACCATGTCTAGGCCAAACCTTGCCAATTGATTAAACTTGTTAACATACTCCTTCACCGAGAGATTTCCTTGCTTTAGAATCAAGAATCTTTCCATATACAAGTTTTCCTCCGCCCTTGAGAGAAACTTTGCCACAAATCTTTGCCTAAAATCCGCCCAAGAGTCAACAGGGCGTTCTCCATTAGTGACCTCCCACCAGAATGAGGCCTCTCCCTTCATTGACCAAGCAGCCAACTTGACTTTCTTCCCTTCTTCCATCTCAAAGATATCTATTAACTCTTCCACCTCCTTAAGCCAATCTCTAGCCTCCACAAAAGTTTCAGATCCTTGAAAAGGTTTCCCTCCCATAGCTTTAAATTCCTTGCAAGTCTTAGCAAAAGTATCCGTGCGAGGAGGAGGGGGAGGAGGAAGATCGGGTGCTACGGTTGGTGGAGGAACATTCGCTGGACCCGCAGTGGTGGCCCTAGCCTCCATCAATCTCCTATACCATACTGGTACCGTCACACCCTCCGGAAAGATAAGATTCTCGGCCATGCTGAAACGAAAAAGGAAAGATTCAAAACGAAGGATTCGAAGGATATAGATATGGCTATTGGGGATTATGCTTTTCTTTCAAAAACTTTTCTCTTAAAAGACTTGTTTTTGAAAATATCTCTTCCAAAAATGTTTTTAGAAAATAGTTTTCTAAAAATTTTATCTGTTCCGGTAACCTTTGCTCTGATACCACGTGTAACACCCCACGCCCGCTATGGTCACTCACTAAGGGAATGCCATAGCATCGGTGGAGTATTTTAGTGAATATAGAACAGAAAAATTACACCAAGACAGATATAAATAGTATTTGAACTTTAAAACATCATCTCATAGCAGCGGAAATAAACATGTCTGGTTACATCATCAAACCATGATAAAAGTCAAGTACAATATCTGTCAAAATAAAGAAGTTCAAATACTATTTATATCTGTCTTGGTGTAATTTTTCTGTTCTATATTCACTAAAATACTCCACCGATGCTATGGCATTCCCTTAGTGAGTGACCATAGCGGGCGTGGGGTGTTACAGTAAACAAATTTGAATTCGAAATCTATTTCTCGAGCAAGGAAATAATAACAAATTTGAAGTGTTAAAGAATTACCAAATTTTTGGAATCGAAAGATTGAAACTTCAAATAAAATAAACCGATCTGAAATATTCAATAAGCTGAAGTAAAACAGCCATAACTTTTGAATGGATGATCGGAATTCAATGATTTTGGACTTTTCGGAAACCCTAGAAACTAAACTAAAACTTCTGTTAATAGCGCGATGTCGGAATTTTCATGTTACTAAGCTGAAATTCAAGTTTTAGTCGTAGTCGTGCGCACAGGAAATAAAAATCTGAAGCGTATACCTATATTTTTTTGACCATAACTTCCTAATGGAGCGTCGAATTTCGATGTGCGAGTACAATTCGAAAAGCCCAGGATCTGAACTAAAACATTCCCTTAATTCTCTTTGTAAAATTTTGAGATTTAAAAGGGTAAAAACTGGGTTGAACAACTCAGACCTGCCTTTCTTAGTGTACGGGATGAGGTGTTCGCCTTCACTAAAATAGTCATAACTTTTGAATGAATTATCTGAATTCGACGAATCCAGACAACTCGGAAAGCCTGAAAGAAATGTAACAACTTGTGCCTAGTGTGTTATAGTCCAATTCCATCATTTATAGGGTGATAATCGTTGATTTGTTTGCTGGCCTATTGTTAACATGTTGGTTTGGTTGTTGAAATGTTCAATTGTTGTGTAGTTGTATACATTGCTATATATTGTATATATGTTTAATTCTTATGCGTATATGAGTATGTAGCAGGTGTAAGGAAGTCGCACTACGCCTTAGAGCTCGTTTGCGCTAAATACTAAATTGCTAAGGTAAATAAAATTTGCAAATAAACGCTAAAGGAGGTACGTACTTATGTTACATGGTTTTATATTTTGTTTTCCCCTTTTTTTGGGATGCCTCATCGAACAATGAGATGAATATTTGAGTATATATATATATATATGTATGGATTTTTTCCTGACCTCTCCGTACAAAGGAGATGCTGCCAAAATTTTCCGTGATTTCGAAAGTTAGAAAATTTGTGAGATTTTTCAATCATATAACTTATCTTATAAATACTATTTTATAAATATGGATTTGGAAGTATGAATATGGTCAATATCGTATTTCGTTCTCTTTTCGAGGACGAAAAGATTTTTAAGTGGGGGAGAATGTAACATCAAATATTTTCTGTATATTTGAATTTCGATTTAAAATAAATAAAAATGGAATAAAATTAGATAAAAATCAAGTTTTGTTAATTTTTAATGATGGTGATTGTTTGAATTGAGTATAAATAGATTTTTTTTCAAATTTAGTTTTATTTAGAAAGGCTGTAATTTCAAATTTAATATTTAAATAATTAAATTAATTTGAGTGGGTTAATTTAAAAGTGGGATTCAAATTTAAATTGGAAATGGTGGAATTTTAAGTCATTAAATTATAACTGAAATTCAAATCAAAATTCAAATAATCAAATTAAGATTTAAAAATGTGTGAAATTTATTTATAGAATTTATTTAAGTTATAATTTGATTAAATTTGAATTTAATTAGTATTTAAATTGAATTAAAACAGTTAATTGAATTTTTGAATATTTTATTTATTAGTTAACTGTGGAATTTAACGGTTTTGGCGACTGTCTCGGAATTCGACGAAACTAGCGCCATCGGATCCGGAACGATGAATTATTATAGGATTTCAATTTTCGTTATAATCGGACTTGTCGGTTGACCGTATGAGAGAAAGTGTGAATGAAATCAATGTACTAAGATAATTACTATTTCTCATTGTTGGGCCTTTTATATATTTATAAATAAAGTTTTCTTTCCTTCATCAGCCCATTCTTATCATACGTACATTTTACTCCATCAAAACTCATCATTAATGGATGAATTAAATCCAAAACCCTATATCTAAAATAAAATTTCAAGCTGAAATCAAATCTCCTCAAACCATAGCTTATTATATGTTAAAACGAAGATCTCGACGATACAAACCTACGGGTGCTCTCAGATTCGACATGCAGTGGACGAAGTAGTCGGAATTCGCGGTCAAAGTTCTTGATTTCGAAACCCTAAGTCTTGATTTTGGGACTTTTTGATTTGGGGCTTAATCGGAGAAATGAAGACATGGGTATTGTTGCTCTCGTCGTTAGGGATTGTTTGGTAGTGGTTGGAGGTGATACGGTGTTGTGATTCACCAGAATTGCAGCGTCGAAGGACACAAAGGCCGTTCGCGTTTTGGCCTAGCGGAGACGGAGGAGACCACCGGAGGTGGTAGCTCCGGTGATGGAAGGAGCGCCTGGGGATAGGCTTTCGTCTGGAGGCGGGTGCGGGTTAGATGATGGTCGGAGTAAGGCGAATTAGTTGGTCAAAATAGGCGTTGGAGTGGGTTTTCTTGCGATCTACAGTGGAAGATGGGAGCGGGCGGAAATTGGATGAGGAGAAGGTGGCGTGTCACCTTCTGTTTTGGTGAGGATTTTTAATTTTTATTTCTATATAATTTAAAATTCCAATAATAAAACGCTAATAACTTTCTCGTTTTAACTCGGATTTGGACGCGGTTGGTGCATTGAAATCGTGTCGGAATTGCGGTCAATCTGAGACTGGTTTGGCGGCATTTGGAGACTGCAAAATTTTGGACTTTAGTTGGACGTTCGATCAACTATGGACCCAAAGGTGAGTGAATTTTCCACCCATGATGAACTGAATTATTCCCATATTTATTGAATTAAATTATGAAATAAGTTTGGTTGCACAGTTGTGATTGGTTGTTGTTTTGTTGTTTAAAATTGACATGCGAGTGTGTTACATGCAATTTGAAGTCGATATGTAGTTATTTAAATTTAATTAAATTTCTAGCTAGAAATCTGACCCTTGTTAACTAGTGGGATGATTTAACAGTCATCAACTGAATAAAATAGTTGTGATGGATGCATTGGTTGATCTGGTTGCTGAATTGATATTGATACTAGAATGTTCTGTTATTCGGTATATGGATGTTGCATGCTTATTTTGATGATTAATCCCACTTTCACCCTAGATGTTACAGGCATCAAATAAACTCGGGATGAATTAAGAACACAGATTGAAATGATAGATATCTGTGACTCTGATTTGGATTGAAATGATAGATCCATCCGTGAAATATCAAAAAATTAAAATCATTTGGCCATAGGATAACAAATTATATATGGACATCGGTTGGTTAAATGATTTTGAATATTCGAAATTCTATTGATGAAAATTCCATTTAAAGGAATGTGTCGATTTTTGATAAATTTTATTCTTTTCAAGACATGAACCCTGGATGTTATTTGAAATGGTTAAGGAAATTCTCTCAAAACAATTTGAAGTTTATCTTAAATTTGAATTTATTATGATTTGGGATTTGTTCCAAAAAAATTGGTGGACTCGAATTTAATAATTTCTTATTGAATTTAAATTTTGGAATAAAGGTAATCGAGGATATTCGAAGTTGTTTTAAACTTAATACGAATGTGGTTTTGAATCCTCGAAATGGAAAGATGGGTTGAATGGGTTCGTAGTAAGATATTGAAACTAAGTGACTCCATTTGAGATTGGAGTATAGATCCAGGTGTTTGAAGTTCGGAAGAAAGGAACAATTATGGTTAAGGGAATTTATTATTATATATATTTACACTGTTTGATTTCCAATAACTATTCCTTTCTAAATTTTTTATTTATTAAAACTTTTACCTAAATTATTTTTGTTATAACTGAATTTTCCTTATATTTTATTACTTAAACTAATTAGTAAAACTTTTAAATTGTGTATATAAATAGTATTTTAAACTATCTTATTTTATTTTAGCTATTATATCATATATATATATATATAAGTATTTTATATAAAGATGTTTATTTATAAGCATCTATTTTTTTAGTTATATTAGATGATCGTAAATTTCTTCCGAATGGAAAGTATTTGGGTTTAAACCGTGGTTCAAACGGAGTTGAGATAAGTTATGTCCTCTTTAAATATGAAGTGATTTCTATACCAATTTAATATGGAATGTGAATTTTTATTCTATTTTAATATAAATTTATCTCCTGAGGGATTGAAATAAGTTGTTATGAAACATATATTCTATGGGAATATAAATGGATTTCGAACTTAAATCGATTTGGAATAACTTAAAGCTTTAAGATGAAATATATTCTATTTGAATATAAGTCAATTTTTGAAATATTATATTGATTATAATATATGATATGGAAATATGTTCTAATTTAGAATATAATCGGTTTTGGAATAATTTTGATATCTTGATATGAAATTATATTCTATTTTGAATATAAATGGGGTTCTAACAAAATATGATATTTTGATATGGAAATGAACCTTTGAGAAATGTAAAAGAACCGACCGATGAAGAAAACGTAACCGTTGGTTGTTAAAGAGACCGGAGTCGGCAAATGGCATACTATCAGTCAGTGTCGATACCACTTTGACAACTGTTAACGTTATGACGTATCCAGAATGAAGTATGATGACTTGGAGGCGATTATTGGATTGAAGAAGGTGAACGATGATGAAATATCCCTGACCTTCGTGTCAGAATTGAAATGAACAAAATAGGAGCTATACCGTGACTAATTGAGGTAACACCTTTGATCGGACATACTTCTTCGATGCTATTTCTATGACTATGATGATCATGATGATTTGGGCCCTTTATGATTTTGGGAGTGTGTTCCGAGGTGGGCGGTAGTGGCTGCTATGCGTTACCACCGGTCTGGGAGTGTAATTGGTAGAATCCTACCCTAGGCATTGCCTCGAGTGCCTTGTTATATTTATCCATATCGAGCCCCATACGATTTTGATTTAGCATTGCTTTCTATGGAGTTCCCTCTGATAACACCAGTACGGTGAATTTAAGTACTGTATAGACCGTTGTTGCCTATAAACGGCGTAAGGGTAATATGGTAATCCCGCTTATGCTATTTTCATTATTCATACTTTACTGGATAAACACTATCATAATAGCGTATTATACTATGTATGTATTAGTTTAACGGATCCTTGAGAGATGGAAAATCCCATAACATCTCTTGAGTTACTGCATCCATGACACTCAAGCTATTTCGTATTTTAATTTGACTAATGTAACACCCCAAATTTTTGAATAATCAGATTAACTAAATTTAAGAATACTTAATTTCAAATTTGGGAATTAAGGGAAACAGGTCATTCCATTGCGTTCATCTCGGAATTCTGCTTGAGATAGAGTCCGAGTTTGCGTAAAACGAATACCGTATGAAGAAGATATGGACGAACGAAGTTTGAAAAAAAATGCACTGGCGCACTGGGAAGTGCGCCAGTACAAATTTGCATTGGCGCACTTCCCAAGTGCACTCAGGCCGAGGGAAAACCTGCACATCCTTCTGGTTTGAACGGTGAGTCAGTGCTGAGTCATTTCTGACTAGTTAATGAGTCATTAGGGTTTTTGGATAGTTCTGATCTGGACTGAGTGGTTTTGATTAACCCTAAGATCATCCGACAGCTATAATTAAATTGAAATTCTATATAAACATGTGTAGACCCAAACCCTAGAATCAAATCAAAAAAATTAGATCAGTAGTCATCATGTTGTCACTCTAAACCCTAGAGTAGCCGCCACCAACTAGAAGCAAATTAAAGACAACAATTCAATTCAAATCAAGCCTAAAACTACAACAACGAAATTGTCTACTACAAGGGAACGCTAATCAATTACAGAATTCAGAACCCAGAACTCAAGACCCCTTATTCGGTGAGTTCTGGTCACTTTTATGTTTAAATAAATAAAAGTGAATTGTGGTAGACTATGATTTGGGTATATGTTGTTTGTAGTTATGCAAGTTCATTATTGTTGTAAATCATGATATGATGCAAGTTTATTATTGTTGTGAACCATGAAATGATGCAAGTTCATTATCGTTGTGAATCATGAAGTTATGCAAGTTACCTATGCAAGTTGTTGCGTTGTTAATTCATGAACCTGTGCTAGTTGTTATATTGTGAATCATGAACCCATATGAGTTGTTGATTATGTTGAGAATCATGAACCTATGTTGGTTGTTAATTATGTTGTTAATTCATAAACCTATGCAAGTCGTTATTATGCAAGTTGTTATCATGGATTTCTGTATGTCTGAAACTTGTAAACAAGTTAGTCTGAAATCTGAAATCTGTTAGTCTAGGGACACAAGGTTAGGATGGGTAATTACTTGTGTCATCTGTTGTGTGGGACCCATATTAGTCAGTAACCCTTTCTGGTATCAAAACTATGACCCAACAGTTGGTAGGGTTCGGGCACACTTACTGAACTAATTATAAGCGGTTCATTCTGATAATGGCGAGGGGTGTTGATGGTGCGTTCCAACCGGGTCATGTGCGTGCATGGATCCCGGTCTGCCTCTGAGTATGTAAGACGCCGTGACATCTATAAATAGGTCTGTGTCATTCAAAGGTTGCCATTTTGGGGAATGATACACCCTTTTGTGGGGCTGGCACAGGGTATTTATGTATTAGGGAGCCGATCGCGTGGGGTAGGATTTAGGGTACACTTAGTTCTGTCTATTCTGTGGGGTACCGTCTGTTTCTGTTGGGTGGTAACACCTGTCTGTTTCTGCGTGGTACCGTCTGTTGGGGTGGTAAAGTCCCATCTACTAGTGTACACCTAATTCTAACATTCTGTTTCCGTAGGGATTATTCCATTTCCGTTTCTGTCTCTGTTCGGGTGGTAAAGGCCCATTACTAGCATTCTGTTTCTGTACTTTCTGTTCGGGTGGTAAAGGCCCATTATTAGCATTATGTTTCTGTACCTTCTGTTAGGGTGGTAAAGGCCCATTATTCTGTTTCTGTTTAGACATTAGGGTAACACCTAATCCTGTTATACTAGTAATAGTGCAGAGTAGGTTGTAGTGAAGCATACATCTTACCTTATTTGTCCTATCATACCTGCCATCGGTACCGTGAATCCACTTATCCTCTTTGTTTGCCTGTCATGTTTACCTTTATTTATTTACTGGCTAAAAGTTACTGGACTCACCAGACGTATGTCTGACCAAGTTTGTTTTGCCTTTTTTTCTTCCGTTTCCCCCTCCCCCCCAGGTTCCCAGGGAGGAAACACCCGGGTTTAATCAGGATTTGGATATCATCATCTAGGAGCTACTTCTGAAGTATGACTCGAGTCTCTGTTTCTTATATGGCTTGCTCTTCAATCTGGGAATGATGATTTTCTTGTAAAAACCTATGTACTCTGATGATATAAGACAGAAGTGTTTTGTTGTAATAGTTTTATGACTCATGGTATTATGTAATAAAATATTTTGGAGATTTAATAAAGTTATTTGTTTCCGCTGCAAAAAATTTATATCTGTCTTGTGATATTATGTGTCTGTTTACCAAAAACGCTCCACTGAAGTTAAGGCATTCCTTTTGTGAGTGACCTTAACAGAGGTGGGGTGTTATACTTGGTATCAGAGCTGAAGGTTACCAAATTAGGTAAAAGTTTCGAAAATATTTTTCAAAAAGGTTTTAAAAGAAAGTATTTTCAAAAAGGAAAGCCTGTTTTGAAAAACCATTCATCGAAAAGCCATATGTAGTATCCTTCGGTCCTTTGTCTAAAATCTCTTCCTTTGATAGGATAGGCGAATGCTCTCGCGGCTGATGGATAGGGATAGGAAAATTTATGTAGAAGGTTTAATTTCCTTATCTGGTTATGAAGTTAAGACTCTTTTGGATTCTGGCATTGAGACTCTGCACTTTAGTACTAGTCTTGTTTCTGACCCCGTAGTTGTTTCAAACCCCTTGGGTGGTTCTGCTCATTTATTAGTGATTTGTAAGGGTTTGAAATTATCTGTGTTAGGCGTCAAAAATTTGAATGTGACGTTTGTATACTCAAGTTTATGGGCTATGGATTGGTTCTTAATGGACCAGCTTTTTATGTAGAGGGTCGTTCTAGATTTTGAGAGGAGGGTCGTTAAGTTTCTAACTTGTCATGGGAAGACCCCAAAGTTTCTTGTGACCCGCAAGGGTGTTTTATGCTTAGCTTTCTGAGAATCATTTTGTAATCTGATCTGTATCAGCAGTCTGTAAGTATCTATATATTTCTGAAGGATACGGGTTTCTACTCGAAGCATGAAGTAGATCTCCAGTTTTGACATTGTTTAATGGGGGTAATTCTTTGGGCGTCAGTCTGATGTTGATTTAGGTCTTCGGGGCTGGGACTTAGGGAATTATTCTCTTAACCGATGTCAAATGGGAACTGAGCTTTTGTTCTAGTTGTATCATTTGTTTATATCCTATCAACCGAATCTTCGACCTTTAGATAGGAAATCCATGGATGTAAACATGTGTTTGGGACATGTTATGTTTAATGGTTGCAAGTGGATGCAAGTGTTTGCTAGTGGTTGCTCGTGGATGCATTTACACACACATTAGGCACTAGATCGGCTCGAAAACACTCTCATACTGCATATGGATGTGTGAGCATTTTCAATTTTTGTGGTTGCAAAATGGTTGACTCATCACATGGATGTTGCATTTGGATGAATGATTGCGTACACATTTAGAAATAATGTGTATCAAATAGGAAAATTGCATACATGTTGGACACATGGCACTGACATAATTCGCATTAAGGAGGTCAACTGAATCAGTAGACCGCCTGATCTTTGCATTAAATAAGGAACATATACACACATTTTTGCATATGTTTATACGACATTAGAAATCTTTTAAGGACAATGGATGCTCGTGAATGATGGTTGAGTAGATGGGTGATTGGATGGTAGGACACATTCTTCTTAACTTGAAGATTTCGGGGACGAAATCCTTTAAGTAGGGGAGAATGTAACACCCCGAATTTTTGAATAATCGGATTAACTAAATTTAAGAATACTTAATTTCAAATGTGGGAAATAAGGGAAACGGGTCATTCCTTTGCGTTCGTCTCGGAATTCTGTTTGAGATAGAGTCCGAGTTTGCGTAAAACGGATACCGTATGAAGAAGATATGGACGAACGAAGTTTGAAAAAAAATGCACTGGCGCACTTGGGAAGTGCGCCAGTACAAATTTGCATTGGAGTACTTCCCAAGTGCGCCCAGGCCGAGGGAAAACCTGCACAGCCTTCTGGTTCGAACGGTGAGTCAGTGCTGAGTCATTTCTGAATAGTTAATGAGTCATTAGGGTTTCTGGATAGTTCTGATCTGGACTGAGTGGTTTTGATTAACCCTAAGATCATCCGATAGCTATAATTAAATTTAAATTCTATATAAACATGTGTAGACCCAAACCCTAGAATCAAATCAAAAAAAATTAGATCAGTAGACGTCATGTTGTCACTCTAAACCCTAGAGTAGCCGCCACCAACTAGAAGCAAATTAAAGACAACAATTCAATTCAAATCAAGCCTAAAACTACAACAAAGAAATTGTCTACTACAAGGGAACGCTAATCAATTACAGAATTCAGAACGCAGAACTCAAGACCCCTTATTCGGTGAGTTCTGGTCACTTTTATGTTTAAATAAATAAAAGTGAATTGTGGTAGACTATGATTTGGGTATATGTTGTTTGTAGTTATGCAAGTTCATTATTGTTGTAAATCATGATATGATGCAAGTTTATTATTGTTGTGAATCATGAAATGATGCAAGTTCATTATCGTTGTGAATCATGAAGTTATGCAGTTACCTATGCAAGTTGTTGCGTTGTTAATTCATGAACCTATGTTGGTTGTTATATTGTGAATCATGAACCCATATGAGTTGTTGATTATGTTGAGAATCATGAACCTATGTTGGTTGTTAATTATGTTGTTAATTCATAAACCTATGCAAGTTGTTATGAATCTATGCAAGTTGTTAATTATATGGTGAATCATAATTAAATGCGAAGTTATCATGTCATTTTCCCTTGTTGTCATGCTTATGCCAAAAATTGTACTGAAACAATCACCTTGTCATTCCCTTTATTTTATTGTTGTGGCGAGGCTATTTTGTAGCCTCAATGATGCCAGAAACGGGGAAAAATGGGAATTTGTAATAGGCATAATTTACATAGTGATCATGTAAATTGGACACATGATTCTAGTAGGGAAACATATAGATAATTACCTATGATGACATGGGTAAAAGTGGGTACAAATGGTATAATTTGACTATAACCATTTATGGATAAGAAATCCAAATTGTTAATAAGATAGGTATTGACACCTATGAAGAGGAAAGGATTAATTAATTAACTTAATTAATCAAAAGAGGAATGCTTATGCAATTAAAGTCTGAAGATTTAATATTGAGAATTGGAATAAAATAAATTTGTGATGAAATTGGTATGATTTTTCATACCATAAATAGATGGACATAATTGAGTCAATTATGGCCATAGTGAAATTTGGAATTAATTGATAATTTGAATAGGGAAAGTAATTCAAATTGGGGGATGATTAATTAGGAGTAATTAATTGTCTAAGACACGAGGTTAGGCTCTTTTGTGGTGTAAGACTGCCCGGACCCGCCCGACAAATCTAGCTGCCACAAATGCCAGTCTAATATGGGAGGTCTTAGGCATAAATTAAATACAACAGTTGTAAAGACACGAGGTTAGGCTCTTTTGTGGTGTAAGACTGCCAGGACCCGCCCGGCAAATCTAGCTGCCACAAACGCCAGTCTAATGTGAGATGTCTTTATAAGGTTACGGCCTTAATGAATTAAGAAAAACTTAACCAGATAAGCATGTAGTGGGACATGAGGGGGTTAAGTGGGTGCCTTGGGTGGCATGTGGAATTAAGTGGGTGCCTGGGGTGGCATGTGAAATACGATTAGATATTTCAATAATTAATTAATGCAAATCTGAGATAAATATGATGTCTAAAACGTGTTGGGGGGATAGGGTTAAACCAACTGGACTGATGAATTTAACAAAAACATTTCGTGAATCTGTAGGCCCAATACAAAGTTAGACAATCTGTAAGTCTGTTAAATCTGTACATCTGATCCGTTAGTCTGAAAACTTGTTAACTTGATTGTCTGATCTGTGAACTTGTAAATCTGAACTCTGTATGTCTGAAACTTGTAAACAAGTTAGTCTGAAATCTGAAATCTGTTAGTCTGGGGACACAAGGTTAGGATGGGTAATTACTTGTGTCATCTGTTGTGTGGGACCCATATTAGTCAGTAACCCTTTCTGGTATCAAAACTATGACCCAACAGTAGGTAGGGTCCGGGCATGCTTACTGAACTAATTATAAGCGGTTCATTCTGATAATGGCGAGGGGTGTTGATGGTGCGTTCCAACCAGGTCATGTGCGTGCATGGATCCCGGTCTGCCTCTGAGGATGTAAGACGCCGTGACATTTATAAATAGGTCTGTGTCATTCAAAGGTTGCCACTTTAGGGAATGATACACCCTTTTGTGGGGCTGGCACAGGGTATTTATGTATTAGGGAGCCGATCGCGTGGGGTAGGATTTAGGGTACACTTAGTTCTGTCTGTTCTGTGGGGTACCATCTGTTTCTGTTGGGTGGTAACACCTGTCTGTTTCTGCGTGGTACCGTCTGTTGGGGTGGTAAAGGCCCATCTACTAGTGTACACCTAATTCTAACATTCTGTTTCCGTAGGGATTATTCTGTTTCCGTTTCTGTCTCTGTTCGGGTGGTAAAGGCCCATTACTAGCATTCTGTTTCTGTACTTTCTGTTTGGGTGGTAAAGGCCCATTATTAGCATTATGTTTCTGTACCTTCTGTTAGGGTGGTAAAGGACCATTATTCTGTTTCTGTTTCTGTTTATACATTAGGGTAACACCTAATCCTGTTATACTAGTAATAGTGCAGAGTAGGTTGTAGTGAAGCATACATCTTACCTTATTTGTCCTGTCATACCTGCCATCGGTACCGTGAATCCACTTATCCGCTTTGTATGCCTGTCATGTTTACCTTTATTTATTTACTGGCTAAAAGTTACTGGACTCACCAGACGTATGTCTGACCTAGTTTGTTTTGCCTCTTTTCTTCCGTTCCCCCCCTAGGTTCCCAGGGAGGAAACACCCAGGTTTAATCAGGATTTGGATATCATCTTCTAGGAGCTACTTCTGAAGTATGACTCGAGTCTCTGTTTCTTATATGGCTTGCTCTTTAATTTGGGGAATGATGATTTTCTTGTAAAAACCTATGTACTTTGATGATATAAGACAGAAGTGTTTTGTTGTAATAGTTTTATGACTCATAGTATTATGTAACAAAGTATTTTGGAGATTTAATAAAGTTATTTGTTTCCGCTGCAAAAAATTTATATCTGTCTTGTGATATGCTGTGTCTGTTTACCAAAAACGCTCCACTGAATTTAAGGCATTCCCTTTGTGAGTGACCTTAATGGAGGTGGGGTGTTACAACTAATATGAGAATGATTTAGTGCTTATCTGAGTGTTTGTTGTGTTTTCTTTTTATGCAATACGCTCTGGTCAGAAGAAGTTGCAGTTAGCGAAGATTTATTGGCTTGAAGGATGAAGACGAGGATTTGGTATATATATATCAAGTATAAATATTTCCGCTGCATTTATTTCTGCTGCTATTCATGTACATCTGTGTGTATATGTAACTCTGATAACCATTGAATGTTATAACTAATGTATGCATTTCAACTGCTTTTAACTGCTATTTGTTTATTATATGTTGTCTTTTTGCTGTGAGATTCTGTGATTGGTTTTCTCTTCTTTCTTCCTTTTTCTTCTTTTCCCAATAACTACCTGCATTTTTGATTTGTTTGGGTCGACATGTGTGGTTTATTGTCGATTTGAACGATAAAAAAATCCAGGTCGTTACAGTTAGATAGGTGTGGTTAGGTTAGTGGTGGAGGTGGTGGCCTATGGGAGGATGGGCAGTAAGGTTTTTATTGGAAAGTAAGGTGGTGGTTTGCATTTTTAGATTTAGGTTTTTATAATTCCTAAATCAATAAAATATTGTAATTAGAATGCATTAGAAAATAGAGATAGAGATTACTATTCAATTAGAAAAAAAATGAGAACTTACATGGTGATTTATTTGTGAAATAAATAAATTTCAGATTGAAAGAAAAGTTTGAAGAGGAAGAAGGAAGGAAGAAGGAGAATGACAGAGAGATTTAGGGAAATGAAAACGGGAAGTTGAGAAAAATAATATGTAGCTTTATTTCTCCATAAGACTTTTGAACGGGGATTGTTATTGACACTCCAAGTATTTATAAGGGGGGGGGGCAATTTAGAAAGAAAAAAGAATTTGTTAGGTGGAGTATCAATGCAGATAGCACCCCCTTAACAAATCAAAATTATTTTACCAAATTTGCCTTCTTACAATAATAATTTTTTAGTTATTAATTAAAAAAATTATACGGTATATTAGTCGAACCGCATCATATTTTTATACCAAATTATCAATATCTCATTTGTCGATATGCATCAGATCAAATGAAAATATACCATTCATAGGAAATCGACTTGCATATATCGAATATTTTTTTGTACGGTATCCCACCGCAGAATTTGTCGATACAACCCAATTCCCCCGCTTCAGCAACCCGATAATGAATACAAATTTTATAAACAATGAACAATGTTGAAAAAAAAAATATAATACAGCAAACCTAAGCCGTTCATATCGTTATGTAGTAATTCACATATTTCAGCGATGACAAACAAAATGACCATTTTCCACTGAACAAAATCTGACACTACGACGTTCGTCTATCGAGACTGACATAATAGAAACCCTAAACTTCGGTGTTTACAGGGCATTATACAATCGATTTCACTTACCTTGTCAACCGCTTCTCCATCATCTTAGAATCCTAGGAGGAGCGTTTCACATTATTCGTTTGCACCTTTATTCTCCCTAAACGATTGTTTTTTTTGCAAATAATTTAGGGATTTTATTTTTTTTCATTTGAAATTGATTAAGATTTGGGAATGTAACTGATGTTATTAATTACCAAGTTAAAGGAAATGTAAAAAAATTAAGAACGTGACCACCTACCATTTTTTTATGATTGGAGCGTTTTTAAATTTTGACCCCCCTTAATAATATTTGGAGTGTCAATAACAATGCCGTTTTGAAATTCAAATGTAAATTACTAATGAGGTGTGAGGTGGCAAAGCTTTCTCAAGAAACCAAACAAATATCTCAATAAAGAGCAAAGGAGGACATGTAAGTATGAACACACAAAATGCTGGTCAACTCAGAATTTAGAGAAGAATCATAAAAAGAGATAAATTCAATTTTCGATAACTTTTAAATTTTATCTTGAATTCAAATTTTAACAAAAAATGAATTTTTTAGAAAAAAAATACATTTTAATAAATTTGGAAAACCTATTACTCAATGTTAAATTTTATTATTTAAATTTAAAATTTTACAAATGGACTTAAATGTGAATAATAATATAAATCATATTAACACACAATTAAGGCCCGCATTAATAACCATTTTAAATTCAATAATTAAATTTAATTCAACAACTTAAATGGTCGAAATTTACGGGATGTTACATATGACTTGGCTGAGTTCATCAATAGTTCTTCACCTCTATACTTTGCTTAATTTTAAATTTGTTATTTTTTCTAATATTTATTTTTGTCTTAGGATTTCTTAATTTGGGATGTTGTGGAGAAACATAAAAAATCATCAGATACCTAGGTTAACAAAACTGACAAACACGATTTAAAGTTTAGGCCTTTACTTCATCACTATTTCATTTTATTTTATTCATTTGAGGTTGGATTTTTTCTTTATTCATAATTTTATTTTTTTATTTGAATTATATGTCCAATATTTTATTTTCATACAATTTTTTGTTGATATTAGTATGGGGGTGGCTTTGATCTTCAAGTGTAAGTATCTTAAAATTCGAAGTTGTTCTGAAATTTAAGTTGAAGTTAAGATTGATCATCATTCATTCTCACATTTTCCATGAAAGGATCACTCTCACATTTAATATCGAATTATATCTTCATTTAAATTTTTTGTATGTTGACTATGAATTTGATTTCTTTTATTTTACAAGGACATATAAGTATACAAATTCATATACATAAAAAACTCTATGTTTTGTGAATAATCAAATAGATTTAAAGTTATCTTTTTTTTCATTTTCGAACATTGTAAGAAAATCAATTTGGGAGAGGTACAATGTATTTAAGGTAAAGAATATTTAGATACTAATTCTTTTATAATATTTAAAGGAAAATATAAATACATTATTATTAGACCAAAAAATGGTACTAACACCCAAATGCACTGCGAAGACCTCACAATCACGATTCACAGATCACAAAATGAAGAAAATAGTAAATAACAGGAGACACAGGAGGTTTTTATAGTGGTTCGGCTGTAGATGTAGCATACATCTACTTTACAATCTTATTGTTATACTGACAGATTACAAGAATCTGTTACATGTTGACACACAATCAGTGTGTTTAATGAAAATACTAGAATTTATACACATAATCTACGTGTTATGTGTGAAGAGGTAAGTAATTATGAATGCTAGAGTGTGCCAAATCCTTGCACTATTATGATGGAGGAGGCCTGGTAGTGAAGAAGCCAAAAGATCTGTAACAACCCGGATTTTCAAAACCAATTTAAAATTTTTATTTTAGCTATTTTAATGGATTTTGGATATTTAAAATGATTTATTTTAAATGATAACGATTTAAAATTTATTTAGATCGAAGTTAAAATGTATAATTTATTTTAATTATAAAACGAGCCTGAAATGGCGTGGTAGTTTGAAATTTCGATTTTAAATTTCAATTGAATGTACAAAATTCAAAATAAACCGGATTTCGGTAAAACCAGAAATATTTGAATTTGTTTAATTATATCTTTCTAATGAATGTGAAAAATCCATATTTCACAATATAAATTGAAACTTATGTCCAGTTTAATATTTGAAATAGTCGCTATGGAATTTATATATATTTAATATAATATATAGCCCTTAAAATAGCCATTTTGCAAATGACCTGTGTTTTCAACAAAACTGCTTTTGTTGGATCCGGAATGTCAAATTATTGCTAGATTCCAATTTTCATATTTTTTGAAATTAATATGTGAGCGTGGTGAATTTGAACATGTTTGGTAATTTCAGTTTGAATTTAATCGACTGGAAAATGACCATTTTTCAAACGGTCTCCAAATTCAACGAAATTAGTTTTGTTAGGACTGTATTGTCAAAACATAGCTAGATTTATTTTTCTGTAAATTTTCGAGTCAGTATTTGGCCCCAGTAAATTAAAATGTACATTGAAATCAACTTTGAACGTTATATTAATTTATATTTTAATTTTAACGAAAACTAATCGAAACAATCGAATTGGCTTACCAAACATATCCCATTGTGTCCGGAATGGGGGTATTTAGCTAGCGGTGACAGTCATTGGGATTTGTTTAGAGTTCAAACACAAAACAAACTAATAAGCGAATTAAAATAATATTATTATATAATATTTATATCCTCATATAACAGTCAAAATTGGTCAAACCATACCCATTATTTCAGCATGGTCAAACTTTTCTTAGCCGATTTTAGAATCGAAAGGGCTGAGCTTTTCCTCAAAATCCCTAAATCGAAATGGTCTCCCTCCATCGTTCTCTTTCCACTGGTGTTTGCAGCCACCACTGTCGAGCCTTGAAAATCCATGGCTCCGCTTACTACATGGAAGCCGCGTCCTCACCAAGGTCGCTGCCGAGTTCTGTCACGCTCCATTTCCGCCATCGACGCTGCCACCCTGAAGCTGCGAAGCCACACTGCTTCAGATCGTCTCGCCTCCGTTGAATACTGCAGACCACCGCAACCACAAGCCGAGACCACCCTGGACCAATTCAGCCGCGAGATCCGGTTCGATAGTGAAGATGAACAACAATGAGCTTATCATTGAAATTTATTTTCAGTTTTTTTTATAATAACATTGAATTAAAAATCTGATTTTTATATAATTAGCATTGATTTTCTTTTCAGTTTTTGTTATATAAAAACAACATTGTTTTATTTTCAGAAATTCATATAATAACATAGTATAAACATATGATTTTTATTAATATAAACATCGAATAAAAATGTGATTATTATAACGCAATAGAATTTATAAAAATAGGATTTTTATTATAAATGACTTTGTTTAAAAATATAATAGCATAGTTTAAAAATGTAATTTTTATCTAGAAAACTTTTTTTTAAAAATATCATTTTTTAAAATAAAATAGCTTTGATTTAAAAATGTGTTATTTTTAAAATAAAATAGCTTTGATTTAAAATGTGTTATTTTTAAAATAAAATAGCTTTGATTTAAAAATGTGTTATTATTAAAATGAAATAGCTTTAGTATAAAAATGTGATTTTTATATATATAGCATTAAAATAAAAATGTGATTTTTACATATATAGTTTTGAAATAAAAATATGATTTTTATAAAATAGCATTATTTTTAAATTTTCAGTAGCATTGTCAAAAATGTGATTTTTAATATAAACTGTGTGAAACAGATTGCGTTGGAATCACGGTGAAGTACACTACGCACTGGAAATAAATCCAAATCCAAACTGTTCAATTAAAGAATGACGGAGAGGAAACCAAAGGTGAGAAATCCTTCTCACTTAATTTATTCTACAGTTAAAATTATTTTAGGTTGTAGACGGGGCTTAGAAGCCCCCGACACTATTTATTGTACAAACCATGGTTGTTTGTTTAGATTGTATTGTGGAAATTTGGATATTGATTGATTTATTTGTTTGGATTTGATTTGGATGTGAATTGGGTTGAAATTAGTTTTTGTATGGCGCGAGCAAGTTTTAGGCGAGGGATAAGGCTAGACCTTATTCCAGTTTTAATATCACGCCATTATGCTTCCGAAATTTTCTAAAATGTGTTAGAAAAATTAATAGCTAGTTAAAAAATAATATTTTTAACATATATATGAGATATATATGAGATATATAAAATAAGGTTACACATCCATTTACAAGTTGGACGACTTGTTTATGCTCGCCTACTTTTGTGATATCGATTGGGACGATAGTTTTTACACATCACCCAAGTGCACAAATAATTATTATTATATGATGGTTGAAGCCCCAAACGGGTATTGGGATGATATTTGGCATACACTAATCCCAATTGTTTAGTTATATGTCAATCAACGGGTTGACAGACTGTTGTAAGCGTTAATTATTTATATTTAATGCTTATGCAGTTGTGTAATGCACTCTGGATGATGGTTGATTGTGTATCATTATTGTTGTGTATATGCATTGTATGAAATCCATATAAATAAATTATATGGTAATTGATTGGGTCTAATTCCAATTCAGAAAGAACGAAAATTTTAAAATAATATTCCGTAAAGGATTAAAATATGATTTTGATGTCTGACTTGGGATGGACACGAAAATATTGAAATATATGAAGCTGTGCTGATTAGATTTGCGTCATTTAAATGCGAATGATATTTATATCGATTTTATTCATTTTACAATGAGTATCGAAAAAGAAATGATTTCAAATCAAATATTTTGAAAATATTATCATTTAAATATTATAATGATAAGGAGATTTCAATTTTGATTTAAAATGGAAATGAAAGTGGAAATCATTTTAAAACAAATTTATAAACGATTTATAAAATAAGTTTTAAATGGAAATCGATGAAATATATATATATATATATATATATATATATTATATATATTTAATGGCCTGAATAGAATGCGTTGCGCCATGACCCATTCGCGAATTTCGACCATTGACTTCGAACTGACAATACGGGAGATCCGACCGTCGGATTCTCTAAAACCGGAACCGTTGGGTTCGTATCGAAAATAGCTTTCCAATGAATATAAGAGATTTGAAATCTAATGGTTTTATTTGGAATTATGTCCAAATCAAATTTGGAAAAGGTCGTTGTAAATGCATTTCAATGACCGTTTATGAAAATCAACCGTATGGGCCTTGATAAAATTATTAAAAATATTATTAATTTGTGTAAAATCATAATAAATGATTTGGAAAGAAATGGAATGAAAAATTCCATATTTGTAAAGATAAAAAATATATTTTTATCAAAATGAACTAGTTATTTAACTAGAATAATAATCCAATATTTTTAAAGAAATAAATTGGATTTGAAATGGTTTTAAAAATAACCAGAATTTTCCAATGAATAAATTCGAATGGAAAAAATCTTTGGAATATTTCGATATTGGATTCTGTGGTTATATGGGTATTGTTATGGGAATTTGGAAGATACAGATATCATTATTCACAATACGATATCCGTTAGTTTCAGAATTTGATATTGAATATAAGCCGATATAATTTCTATTCCGAGCCTTGTATTCAATATTAAATTGGATTTTGGGTTTGTCGTGAACGGTGTCTTAAATAACACTGTTCTTAAACCCAGTTGAGAAAAGAATAAATCTTTTAATTAAGATTTAGTGAAGTTTTCCAATTAATTAATATTAAATTGGAATTGAATAAAAGAATTGGATTTTTGTTTTGTCGTGAATGGTGTCTTTAATAACACTGTTCTTAAACCCCGTGTGAAAAGAATAAATCTTTTAATTAAGATTATTTGAGTTTCCAATTATATTTAGTAATTGGAACAAAAATGGAATGTGAACTGGGTTGTGAATTGTATTTTTTAATAACATTCGTTCTTTAACCCGATTAACAGTGAAATGTTATTTGGAATTTATAATTCTTTTTATTAAGATTTTGTAACAACCCGGAGATTCTGAACCAAATTAAAAATTTTATTTTAGCAATTTTAATGGATTTTGGATATTTAAATTGATTTATTTTAAATAATAACGACTAAAAATTTATTAAAAATGAAGTTAGAATGTAAAAATTTATTTTAATTATAAGACGAGACTGAAATGTTGCGGCAGTTTGAAAATTTGATTTTAAACTTTAACTGAATGTACAGGATTCAAAATAAATCGAATTTCAGTAAAACCGAAAATATTTAAATCTGTTTAATTATATCTTTCTAATGAATGTGAAAAATTCAGATTTCAAAATATAAATTGAAAGTTATGTCCATTTTAAAATTCAGAATAATTGTTATGAAATTTATATATATTTTAATATAATATATAGCCCTTAAAAATAGCTATTTTGCATACGACCTCTGTTTTTGATGAAACCACTTTTGTTGGATCCGAAATGTCAAATTATTACTAGATTCCAATTTTCATAATTTTTTGGATTAATATGTGAGCGTGGCAAAAGAAAACGTTTTTTGGCAATTTCAATTGAATTGGACTGACCAGAAAATGGCCATTTTTCAAACGGTCTCCAAATTTGACGAAATTAATTTTTTAGGACCGTATCGTCAAAACATAGCAAGATTTATTTTTTGGGAATTTTTTAGATCAGTATTTGGCCCGAGTAGATTAAAGTGTGCATTTGAATTCAATATATATTGATTTATATTTTAATTTTGATAAAAACTGATCATAACAGTCAAATGGGCTTACGAAACGTATTCCATTGTGTTCGGAATGGGGTATCTAGCAAGGGGCGACAGTTATTGGGCTTCGTTTGGAGTTCGGACCGATAAACAAGTAATTTGTGAACTAAAATTATATTAAATAATATATATATTAACTTTTCCGAAAACCTTAATCAGAATTTTGAGCCGCTACTTTCGTTTCCAATGGCCATCGTTGCTCGAAAATATCCCCTCAGTTTTCACGAAATCAAATAGCTAATTCAACAAACTTTCCAAACAAAAATCAAACGGCTTTCTTTGATCTTTCAATCCGTACGAAATTGATCAAGTCTGGTGCTACAATTTGGGAGGATTTTCTCATCGAACAAGTTGACTTCGCGTGTGGCTTTGGAGCTCCAATGGCCACCGAGTGGCACGCCATTCCAAGTGAAAGGGAAGTGTGTCGAGCACTTTGAAGTGGCATCCTCCGATCTTACTCTAGCAGCCTTGATTATCGTGCGCAGGTGGATTCTTGTTTGGAAGCATGGGTTCAGTTGTTCATGTTTTGTACAGAAGAGAGAAAGGAGGAAGAATTGTTAAAAGAAGTGTAATTTATTTATTTATTTCACTTATACCATTAATGGATAAACAATGATATCTCTCTCAAACGAAATCAGAATTCAGTGATTTCAGAACCGTTTGAATCGTGTCGAAGAACACTACGACATGGACCAAACCAGAACAGAAAAGGAAGCAGTTTGGATTTTTGATAAAATTAAACGTCAGATTTAATTTTATTAAAAAGAATCGTTATTCAAACGATTTCACAAACCAATCAAGGTGAGAACTCTCTCACTAAAATATTTTTACAGTTATTTATTCCATAACAGTATACATCGATTGTCAATGTTGATTTTTATCTTTTTTTATTTATCATAAAATGTTGTATGGTGCCTATTAGTTCACATTAACTGTTGTTTGAAAACCATGGATGATTTCATTGACTGTATTGTGTTGTGATTGTAATGTTTAACATATTGAAAATAATGTTAACATTAATGAGGTAGTTGAAATTAGATTATAAATATCCATTTATAATTTACAATATGAGATCTCATATTTAAAATAAAATAAATTATGATTTCATGTGAATATATATATATTCGCTATATAAAATTCATATATGTGTCATATGAAATTTAAATGGATTGATTGTGGTTGCGATGAATTGATTAGATTGAATTGTATAGTGAAAATAAAATGTTCATGTTGAATAAAATTTGTTTATACAATAAAAATCATATTTTTATTGTATATATGTAGATAAAATGTCCATGTTGAATAAAATTTGTTTATATAATAAAAATCATATTTTTATTGTATATATGTATATAAAATATTCATCGTTTGAAAAGAAAATGTTTATACAATAAAAACTACCTTTTTATTGTATGTATGAATAAACAAAATATTCATCGTTTGAAAAGAAAGTGTTTATACAATAAAGATCACCTTTTTATTGTATGTATGAATAAACAAAATATTCATCGTTTGAAGAGAAAATGTTTATACAATAAAGATCACCTTTTTATTGTATGTATGAATAAACAAAATATTCATCGTTTGAAAAGAAAATGTTTATACAATAAAAACCACCTTTTTATTAAATAAACAAAATATTCATCGTTTGAAAAGAAAATGTTTATACAATAAAAACCACTTTTTATTGTATGTATGAATAAACAAAACATTCATCGTTTGAAAAGAAAATTTTTATACAATAAAAATCACCTTTTTATTGTATGTATTAATAAACAAAATGTTCATCGTTTGAAAAGAAAATGTTTATACAATAAAGATCACCTTTTGTTGTATGTATGAATAAACAATATATTCATTGCATATGTTAAAAATGATTTGTTCATTAAAAATGTTTAGATATTAAAAATGACATTTTTAGTGTAAGTTAGTTTCATTAAAAAGAAACATGCTTTAAATAAAATGTTTAGATATTAAAAATTACATTTTTAGTGTATGTTAGTTTCATTAAAAGGAAACATGCTTTAAATAAAATGTCTAAACACTAAAAATAACATTTTTAATGTTTGTTTAATTCATTATAAAAATGATGTCACTAACATGTTAGCGAGGTTAATACGAAAATGTTCATTTGTTAAATATGTATTGATACATTAAAATGATGTCGCTTACATGTTAGCGAGATTAATAGGAAAATGTTCATTTGTTAAATATGTATTGATACATTAAAATGACGTCACTTACATGTTAGCGAGATTAATAGGAAAATGTTCATGTGTTAAATATGTTTTGATTTTTTATAATAATGTCATTCATATGGTAGCGAAGCTAGAAAAATAATTATAGGTTAATGTGTGCTTAGTTAGTTATAAACATCACCTTTAGCATGTTAGATTAGAATAAAAAGAAATATATGAATAACATGTTTTATTATTAGAAATGACATTTTCAACATGTTAGATTAGAATAAAAAGAAATATATGATTAACATTTTCAACATGTTAGATTAGAATAAAAAGGAATATATGATTAACATGTTTTGTTATTAGAAATGATATTTTCAACATGTTAGTTAGAAAAAAAAAGAATTATATGTTAAACATGCAATGTCATTAAAAATGACATTTTTATCATGTAATTTAGAATAAGAAGAATGATATGTTAAACATATTTTGTCATTAAAAATGACATTTTTATCATGTTAAATTAGAATAAAAGAATCATATGTTAGAATATGATCTTGTTTGATTAAAACATTATTTTTAACATGTTATTTAAAATCGTCAAACGAATTATATTTATATATATAATATATAGATTTAAATTTAAATAAAACGAATCGCGCACGATAGTTCGTATTTTGGAATCGTAACTTTAATTGATTATACCGAGAGATCCGACTGTCGGATTTTTCCAAAACTGAAACCGTTGGGTTCGCTCTGGAAAGATATTTCCAACGATATTGAATTTGTTAAGATCCAACGGTTAGATTTCGAGAAATGTGTAATTCAAATTTGGATAAAAACAGCGCCAGAGCGGCGTAACGACCTGAAACATCGTTCGAATTAAATGGGCTATTTTTATATAAATAAAAATAGTGATAAATCATTATAAAATATTATTAACGATATGAAATGATTTGAACTATATATATTTGAGAATTATTTGAAAAGGCCGAGTTAAATCTCATTTCAAATAATTGTACGATGATTTAAAGTTAAAGACATTGAAGACGGTGGTTGAAGATCGGCGATCTTCACATTGGATGGATGACTACTGATGCCCTGCATTGGTTAGCTCCCAGTAAAGGGTTAAAGTGGTAGTTGTCCGGATGTACTTGTTGATTGTCCGGATATGCGGGAACCTCTCTTCCGTATTGGACATATGAGATGAGGAATAAGGTGTCTCCAGTTTCGTTTAGACGCAGAACGAACTTGTAAATGGATGTGTGTCTGACATTGGATTTCGTTCTGTTTTAATTGATTTCTATTAAATATATATCTGTTTGGTGGCGAAGGATTTATTCTCTTGCTTAACACCTTTTTTGAGACGTACAAGCTTAGAGGTTATATATCGATAGACATCAGTTACATGGCGTGGATTGTCAATGTGGCATGCTAAGATGCAGTTGATCAAGGCTTTTGTTGAAAAGCAGAGTCTTGTGGTTGATGATCAAAGCACAACTTTATTTAGCATAGCTTTGGGTATAGCGTTACTTCGCGAGCCTCACACCCCGGTATGAGTCAAAAACGGGATCGTGACTGTAGGGAGTACATGCGTTTCTTTCTAGCTAGAAGTAGTGTTATAGTATAGAGCCTAGACATTTTTACTTATATGGATGATGGATTGCGAGGCGCCTCGGATATTGGTCGCTACTGGCCAAGTGATAGGTCCGATAGGACCGGGAAACGTGTGTTTAGGAATAACTAATCCACTAACGTATTGTGGACCGACCCTGAAGATCCAAGGTTCCACTGCGGTGTATTCGGAGGCATTTGCTAGAGTGTCTCGAATCGGGAGGAGTCATCCCTAGCCTCGGCTCATGATGGAAACCAAATTTCCAATATGACATTACGGATTTGATTATAAACCTATATATGGCGACATAGTAGGATAGAGTACTATGCCGTCTAGGATTTATACATTTACTTTGAAAATGTTTCAAACTGACTAGACACTAATAATAATATCAAGTTTTATACTTATCAATCATGTTTGACCATTATAAGGTAAAACTCTATCCTCTAGTTTGCATTGCATTGTGTGATGGGGCTTAAGTCTTATAATGGTTTCATTTTTCTAAAAAGCATTGCGTTGTTTTAAAACATTTACTTATTTTATGCACTGGCAATCCAATGGAATAAACCTGTTCCGCGTTAGCGACGTGGTCCTGTGATTAGCCTTATTATTAGATAAGTTAAGTAAGATTTCTCATACCAGTCCCATGACTGACTCGTAGTTTGTTTCACTTGCAAACTCGGGTGCCCCTATTTTCCACACGGGCAGTCGAGTGGTTTGTTTTGCAGATATTGATTTATTGAGCAGGATTCTGGATTGATGCTTAAAGCCGCGTCCAGAGCATTGATAGGGTTCCGCCATGTTAGATTATTTTTCTGCTGCATTGTATTAAATTTATTGTAAATTAATCTCCCGCTGTTGTATTATTTTTCGACGTACTCGGATATATTCTATACTATGATGTAACATTATTATTATGTTTATAAAAGTCTTCTGTTATTTGTTCTGATGTGTTGTATGCCCAGAGTTAGCGTATGCGGGATTCGAACGGACTTGGTCGATTTAGCGATCGATTAGGTCCGAGCGAAATCCGTATCATTACAGATTTAATGGAAATTTTCCAAAGTAAAGTTTTTCAATTTAATATATTAAATTGGAATTGAATGAAATTCGATTTGGTAATAATCGAGATATGCTTCTGTGGAGGAAGACTGTTAATATATATGGAATTTAAAAGGCTTTGTCGTTATTTTGTTTATATTATTAGTCGGATACGGAAATTGATATCAATTATATATTGATCTGTTTTTCCGTGAAGATTCCATCATTAATGGAATGTGATTTTGGGTTTATCGTGAACTGTGTTTTAAGTGACATTCGTTCTTGAACCCAGTTAAAGACAGGATTTCATGTCTAACATTGTATTTCGAACTATTATTGATCTATGCTAAATATATATCTATTTGGTGGCGGAGAATTTATTCTCTTGCTTAACACCCTTCTCTGAGACATACGAGCTTAGAGGTTATATATCGGCAGAAATCAATGGTACGGTGTAGATTGTCGATGCAGCATGTTTGATTTCCCAAAGTTAAATAATCATTAATAATGATTTTTGGGAAGATTAAAACTAAGTGGAGTTTTAATGAACCTTTAATTAGATTAAAATGTGAATGTGATAATTTAAATTATCAAATTTGGGTAATGATCAAGAATGGAGTACCACCAGTTTTACTCCAGGTGATAGTTAAATCTTTAATTAGATTTTGAACGTGAAATGGTAATTAAATTTATTGATAACACCGTGGTGTTAGATATGGAGTATTACCAGTTTTGCTCCATGGGGTGAATAGGTTGGGATTGGGAAATAAAATAAATGATTTCTTCGGTAAGGTTCGCTAATCCCGACTAGTTTGGAAAACCTTAATTTGGTTTAAATTGTGAAAAGAATATTTGAACAAAAGAATATTCTGGACTGGAATGAGGCGTATGTTGTGTTTTTATAGCACTTGTTTATAAGATACGTGAGTTATTTGGAAAGACCAGATTTATCCCTTTCTGAATAATTGATATGTCGATAAGTTAACGATAAAGACGGTGGTTGAAGACCGAAGATCTTCACATCGTTTGGATGATTACTGATGTCTTTATTGGGCCGTACACCCAAGACAAGGTAATAAGTGGCGATCGTCAAGACGTACTTGGAGATCGACCAGATATGCGAGGACCTCTCTCCTGTGATGGACATATGGGACGAGGAATAAGGTGCCTCCAGTTTCGTTCAGACCCAGAACGGACTTGTAAATAGATGTGTGTCTGACATTGGATTTTATTCTGTGTTAATTGATTTCTATTAAATATATATCTGTTTGGTGACGGAGAATTTATTCTCTTGCTTAACACCCTTCTCTAAGACGTACGAGCTTAGAGGTTAAATATCGATAGATATCAGTCGCATGGCATGAATTGTCAGTGTGGCATGCTGAGATGCAAATGATCAAGGCTTTTATTGAAAAGCAGGGCCTTGTGGTTGATGATCAAAGCACGGCTTTAAATAGCATAGCTTTGTGTATAGCGTTAATTCGCAAGCCTCACACCCCGGTTTGAACCAGAAACGGAAGAGGACCTTAGGGAGGACATGTGTTTCCTTCTAGCTAGGAGTGATGTCATGGTATGGAGCCCAGACATTTTACTCATGTGGATGTTGCATATTATTTGATGGATAGCGAGGCGCCTCGGATATATCGGTCACTACGGGGCCGATGGATGACATGGTCGACATACTGACCAGACTTATGCCCCATAAGGCGGGGAAACTTATTGTTTAGGAATTATAATCCACTAACGTAAGTGTAGATCAGCCTTGACGCTCCAGGTGCAGTTGCGGCTGAATCCTGAGACACGGGCTAGAGCATGTCGAATCGAAAGGATAATCCCACTCCTTGGTTCATGATGGAAATCCAATTTCCAATATGACATTGTGTTGTTTTAATTGTAGAACTAGTATGGCGACATGATATATGGTACCTATGTCGTCAATGATTGATACATTTATATTTGAAGTTGTTTTAAACACTATGCACTTATAATAGTATCAAATGATTTTTGTTTTAAACGTACCAAGCATGTTTTATAAGGTAAACTCTATCATCCGGCTTGCGTTGCATTGTGTGATGGGACCTGAGTCTTTTAATAGTTTCATTTTTCCAAAAAGCATTGCGTTGTTTGTTTTATGCACTGGTATTCTTGGGATGAAACCCGTTCCGTGTTATATGACGTGGTCCCTTGATTTACCAAATTTTAATGTGAAGTTTTAAATAACTGTTTTAGTTCTTACATCAGTCCCATGACTGACCTGGAGTTTATTGTTTTAGCCTAAACTCTGGGTGCCCCTATTTTCCACATGGGCAGCTAGTAGTTTTGGTTTTGCAGATTTCTACTTTATAGGATCCTGGTTCATAGCTGGAACTATATTCGGAAAGCTCTGTATCCGTGTATTTCTTTCAATTGTGTTATGTATTATTTTCCGCTGCTTTGTAATTTGAATCTCTGATATTTATCAAATGTATATTATTTATTCATACTCTGTTATATACTTGTACTCTGATGTAATTGTTGTAATAAGCAATGAAATGTTCTTCCGGTTGCGTTCTGATTTGTCGTGTTCTCAACTCAATCCAAGCTTTCCCGTAAGGGTGAGTTTGGTTTGTTATAAGATCCTTTACAAATGCCATATAGTGATGTATTTATAGGGGTGGAGAGGCTCCGGGTCGGATGCCACGTGTCACGACCAGAGCCGGTCTCGGAAATTAGTGGAGAATCATCCCAAAATCGTGTTATGCCAAGTGGAAGTCGATCCATGCAAGTAGGAGGCGGTTAGGCCATGAGAATAAGTCAACAAAGCTGTGCAGAGCTCAGTCCAGGCGGGTCGGGTCCGAACCAAACCGATGTGGAGTCTTCAAACTGAAGTCAAGTCGTTTCAGAGTTCTTCATGTATGGGAGTGGGGTCGGGTCGAGTGTATTCAATCCGAACCGATGAGGCCGATCCGATCTAACACTGGAGTGATGAAGGGAGGATGTTGAGTTCATAGGGCAGCGACACCTCTATCCAATCCGAGCCAGTTTCCGATCCAAACCGGTTGGGTCCAATCAATTCGAAAATCCAAGTTTCCAATTTTGCGCGCGTTCACGCAAATGGACGTTACTTCCAAACCGTAAGTCCGTTTTGACCAAATGAAAGTTGTATCTAAATAAAATTCAGAGGGCTATAGGAGTTACCATGCCAAGCACCGTAATTAATGCTTTCGGGCCCAAAAGAGTTCATCTGATAGGAGTTCTTGGCCTTTCTACGTTTGTGATGCGACTTCAACCAAATTGCTTCATGTTTACGGATGATGTTCCCAATGCTTGAGCGCATTGCTGACCAAAAATCCCATGTGTGACTACTTTGACTTAAAAAGCATGTCAACAATTATCAAACTTTTTTTCACTAACATTTAAAACTAAATAAACATTTTGAAAACTTCTTTATAAGGATTGCTTTATATTGTCTTAAACTACTTGAACTTATATTTTACAAATTTCTGTTTTTCTTTTAAACTAAATAATATACTATGTTTTTTTCCAATTTTTGTTTAATATGCTAAAAATGTTCAGAAGCCACATAATTTTATGTTTTCAACAATATTCTTGATAGGCTTACTGGATAATGTGATAGTTCTTAGTGCTCTCTTCATTTTTGTTTTGTATTACGTTGTTTTGAGTGTCCTTGCACTACAGTGATAAATCATAGATAATTTTAACTACAAATGTTATTATTCATAAATTTTTAAGCAAACTATTTTAGAATAGAGAAAATTATGTCCTATATTGTTACTAATTAATTGTCAAAACAAATAAACTGATTTTGGTTCCAATCAATTCGAGTTCAAGATAATAATTAGTCAATTGGTTCTTTTTTAATCTTAACTCAATCTGACAAAACTGATCTCATATTAATTATTTTTAATGCTAATTAATTTAGAGTCAATACTTACTTTTCTAAGTTTTCCCTTTACCATCTAGTTTTCAAATATTCCAATTTGTTAAGGAGTACACTATGTGAAGTTTCATGTAAATTTATCAAGTTCTTTTCTAATTATAAGGGATATATGTATCAATTTGGGGTAATAAAGTAGGAACCTATTTTAATAGTACTTTCATAATAAGTTCTACAGAAAACCAAATTAGTTGAGTAAATATATAAATAAATATATACACATATATATTAAGATAATTCGCTACCCAAATAACCTCGGGTGATATTTTCTTAAGGTTTAAAATTTTTGATATATTTTCTTATTCTTAAAATGGGACGTTATATATATTATATTAAAATCATATTAGGTTGTAAATATTATACTGTGTATTGTTGGATTATTAATATGTACACAAACCATACAAGAATACATACTGGATCATAAATACAAGACATTTGGATTGTTTACCTAAATGACTACGTTTATTTAAAATTATAAATCTTATAAGTTTCATCAAGCTAATTTCATCTATGTGTTATTTTATGTGCTTAGAGATAATGTTTATTATAGTGATACACATTGTCTCACTTTGAATTAGTTTAAGCATTTAATTGGTTCAATTATTATTCTAACATGCATACTTAGAGCAAAGGAAAAAATCTATTCCGTTTTATTGGATTTTTTTTAATGATATTAAAAATTCATATACTTCCATAATAGGCCTCGTCAAAGCATTATAGTCCTCCTAACCTATATAGGTATGCATGGAAAATGAATACGTGTTATGTTTATATATTAACATATAATGCAAAGTCCATGGTTGATATTTCAAATAGACCAGCGAGTGAGTTATAGGTGGATACTGAAAACCATCTATATGAAAGTTAATTGGGCCATAAAAAACAAAAGATAAAACAAATACATATCCAGGGAGAAGTAAAAATAAAAGAGGTTCAATGTCCCAAAGATAGCTGCCACTCATGCTATAATGGCCAAAAGGTAGACGAACTCCTCTCATACTAACTCTAAGCAGCAACTTTAGATTTTCAAACTAAAAAAACTCCTTTTTAAGCTAAAGATGGTGATTTCAAGCCAAAAGTATAACTTGAGAGAGCAAAGCTTCAAATTCATAGCTAGGCGCAGCTAACATAATTAGTTTAGTGGGTCTACTCGGTTGAGCTAGAGGCCGCTAATCTTTTGTGGTCTTCATCATAAATCGAGTCGATTGTGATTCCATCCTTAGCAAAGATACACGCTCTTACCTTTGTGTTTGAACTTGCGTTGGGGAATGTGTTGTTTATAATATTGAATCATGAGATATTTTCTTATTTCTGGGTGTTTAAAATATTGTTTACAAAAGTTTAACCGCTATATTTTTACTTTTTAGGGACATTCTCATGTCATATTATGTTAGATTTATTTAAAGTATAAAATTGTGTGCTAAGATAATATTTTCTGATTCAGTGGATAGTGTTAGAAAGTGTATTAAAACAATATTGTAATACCGTTGACTCAAAATAAATTTGACACAATATTTCATTGTAAGCACGATTTCTCTTTACCAGATCTGAATACAATTGCCATATCGGATGGGAACATATTATAATTTATATGTTATTTATAGACGAAACTATGTGGCATTTATGCATCGATTATGCTTGAAAGGTAATTAAATGCTAACTAATGTTGTGCTTTCCAATTGAAAATTAATTTAATTAATGTTTGATATATAATCCATCATATATAAAAAAAATCTACATATTCGTTTATGTAAAGATAGATTGACAAGATTAACTAAGTATAATTCTTTAACAAAGTTTAAGGAAGAGGCTTATAAACAACCCATAAACATTCTTAGAACTAAAAAATAGAATCAAAATAAGTATAATTAAATAACTTATTAGCCAAAACCATGTGCCAAGCACTAGTTTATGGTAGTTTGAATTTAGTTTTGAATATTTTATAAAGTGGAAATTAGGTTGAAGAGTTTTTTCTAAGATAATTAGTTTTAAGTACATCACGTTTGAATAATAAGTTTTAAGGAAATTTTATAAGGTTTCAATTTCTTTTGTTATTTAAGCAATACATTGAAATGATAAATTAATTTATCATTATGTCTATATAATTGAAAATGATAAATTCAATTATCTTTTTTTTTTGTAAATCGTCCTTAGAATTAACTTTTCAAAAGTGTTCTTAAAATTTATTACTTTGAGTAAATAAGCTCTTTGAATGAAAATCCCCTTTTATAAATGTATGCATGCAACTTTTGAGTAATACACACAAGCAATCTTGAATTGTGTTATCTTCATCGAGAGTGCCATTATTATATCCTATGCATTTTACGGTTGCAACACATAGTTTGAGGTGTATAAGTTATATTTTTATTAGCACAAAAAACAACGCTAACGTTCCAAATATTAGTTCCAAAAATTCGGTCATAGATCCATATACAGAAATGGGGAAAGAGTAAAAAAAACATGGAGTTTTAATCATGGTTCGGAAAATTCTGGCTTGATCCACTTGTTGAAATTCTTTTACCCTTTTTTTTAAGTGTCAGATGTCTTGTATTTATAGTGGTTGGTATTTTATATGGATCTGAAAAACCGCGAAGAAGCCGGGAAGTTGAGATGACAAAGTCCAAGAAGTATAGAACAGATCATCATACCAAAGGTTTCAGATCAATATCAATCTGGGACGATCCGAATTGATACCGGTTTGAATCGGTTTGAATATGTTCAAGTCGATTGGGCTCATGCTCTTCTCCGTCTTTTTTCCTTCTTTCGCAAATGCTGATCTTGGTCGTTCCATTTGAGCCGATCCGAAGCACTGAGAGTGTCAATGTGGATTCCTTGAATTTTAGCTGACCTGATACCCAAATACATAATGATCCAGTGTTAATGGAGTTGATGTCGATTCGAGCGTATATCAATCCAATGTATACTGACCTAGGTTTCTATATTTTGCGTTTTCACACTTAGCCAATTTCGTTGCTATGCTCGAGTTTTTCTTGTCATCTCTAGTTCTGAAACTTTTTGGTGCTCGAGTCGGAACCATCTAGTCATATCTTTTGCCCATTCACCGTGTTTATGAAGAAGTCTATATGTCCAAATAAAAAGTGCGATGGACTTGCTAAAATGGGAATTACCACTTGTCCTAAAAAATATGCCTTGCTATGGAATATGTGTTTTATATTTCCATGATTCGAAATTCCATAACCGCATTTATTAGAGTTAGCTACTCCCAGTTTCAGTCTAATGCAAAATCAAATCCATTATCTTTTTGGATTATCCATAAGTTCCACGAGTGTTTCGCATCGATAATTGAATCTAGAGTTGTGTTCTCAATCCTGTTAGATCGTTTGCGGAGTCTAACAATCAGAGTTCAAGTCCAAATCCATGATCATGCTAGATCGTTCATTAAGTTCCAGTGTACGATATATACAGAACGGTTGATAGTTCCATATCCATGTTCACAACTTCATTGAAATGATATCCAAGTTTGTGGCATCCCCGGATGAGACCGTAACTCCTCCAAGTTCATTTCGAGCATATGCCATATTGAAATATCTTGCAGGTCAAGCTACTGTTTAACATAAATCATATTCAGCAATCCATAGCCTTTTCGGTTTATGTTGATTGTAAACCACACTCAATGGTCTATAGCCTCATTGGGATCTCATCAGGCATAAACCATACTCGACGACCCAAGGTGAATGACCCAAATTTAGGGATCGTAAACCTCTTGCTACGTATAAGAGATACATGGAGATTCTAGGCTCATTTGGTTCTTATCAAGTGTAATCCATACACGACGATTCTAATCGAACAAATCTATATATAGAAATGTCCAACCTCTACCAAACATAAGCCATAATTGAAGATCTAGCATAAGCGACATTGTCAAGTTCTTAACAAGACGCCTAGCTCTTGACCTGATTAATACACCCACGATGATCCTAAGACGCCTAGCTCTTTCCCTGCTTAATACACCCATGATCGTCCTAAGTCTTATTAAAATCAGAAATCCAATTTGATTGCTTTCCAACAAACAAAACTTAACAATCGAGTATTGGTAGTTTGATGTAGGTTTTACACGTTTAAACAGTTAACCACCAATTGCATTATGCATGTAGATTTTCAAATGTGAAGTGTATATAGGTTGATGATATGTCGTGATTTTAATTAGGACATGTTTTCTCACAAGCCTTCTTATTTTCACTAATTGTCGCATTATATGTTTGGTTGAGTGCTAATTGTGGAAATGTATCTCGTTCTAAGTTGTGGTATACGACAAATGCACATGTAGAGTTTGAGAATTTGCATTTTTCTATTGATGAAACCTCTGTGAATAACAGTCTATACTTCTTTTTAATTTGGATTAATACCAATAAATTTTATAAATGTGTGCATGCATAAATTTTGAGTTATGCACGCAAGAAACCTTGAATTTTAATATTTTCGCCGAGAATGACACATTATAGCTTAAGATTTTTGCTAGTACCAACAATGGCATCAATATCTCAATTGTAAGTTCCCAAATGTAACGACCCGCATTCTACGCATCGGAAGATCGTAGAATATTTATTTCTTTTTCTTAGTAAGTCGTATGGTCGTGTACTTTTGGGAAACGACTAGTAGGGTCATTTCCCATGTTCATGATTTTTGTCGATTTTTAAATGACCGTTTTACCCCTAGTTGAACTTGTTTTGACCATAACTTTTGACTGGAAAGGAATTTTGATATGAAACCACTTCCATTGGATCCGGATGATGGTTTACAATTCCGTAGAGTGGTCATATTAGCCAAACAGACTCACCGTTTGGGAGATATGGCTGAAACAAGTTTCAGATGGTGAAAAACAGCTTAATTGGGCTTAACCGGGTGATTAGCAGCTAGGCCCAGAGGGGATTTCGGGTTTAGAGGTATAGGAGGACTGATTAGGGTTAGGAAATCATTTCCATTTCAGTTTTGAGCCGCCACAAACCTTCTTGAGACCCTAGTAATGGCTTCCATCCTCTAAAACCACTCCTAAACACATTTTTAGTGAAGATTAAGCCTAGACTACATCAAAACAAGGCCAAATAGCAACGAAGCAAGGTTGGAGCTGCTGCTATACATAGGAATTCGACCCAAACAGAGAATATTTCAGATTTTGTGTTCTATTTTGTGGCCAAGGTGAGTGATAGCATCATTTTGACACTAATTACAGTTAATTAAGGGTAATTAGTGAAGATTAGCGAATTTATACACTAATAAATTCTGGAAAAATGTTTAGAAATTCTTAAACAATGTTTTATGCCTCTTGTTGAAATTTGGTTCGATTTGATTAAGTTTTGTTAACCCTATGATTATATTTGCTTAAACGTGCTTAAGGGAAAATAAGGGGTTCTGGACACATTTGATCCATTTTGACATATAAATTCATTGTTTTGGTGTTTGTGGTTAGTTTGCTATGTTGATATGACTATTTGACATGAATTGTGATTGATTAGAATAGTTAGATTTGTCAAAAACGTCGTCGAATGGCGTAAACAAGTTGCTGGAAAAAGTCGCAGAAAACTGTGCAGAGCTTCGGATCGGATCGGATGAGGGCTCGGATCGGATATGTGAACTGGGCAAGGAAATCCGACTCGAACTGGAGTTTGGCACATAAAAGACTTGGCAAAAAGGAAGGCCGTTTACTTAAAGTTGGAGTGGACAAGGGGATCGGATCGGAAGGATAATGGAGGCCAGACCGGATCGGCTCAAGAATGGAAGGCTACGACTAGAGTAAGGCGAAGTGATCGGATCGGATCGGAGTAGATGGAAACGAGGGAGCTGATTGGAGAAGGAGCATGAGCTGGAAGGAGGACAGCAACCCGACCCGACCCGGAGGAGGACACCGACCCGACCCGGAGTGAAGTACCCGACCCGAACCGAATGGAAGATGACAAGGATGGAGGACCGAACCGAACCGACGAGGGCAATGACTACCGAACCGAACCGAGTTCTAGGACTGTTACTGCGCGACAACTCTTCTGAAGACCCACTCCAATTCGACCAAACCCGAGATGCAAAGGAAGTCCAAATGAGAAGTTAGAGCTCAGGATTCAGATGGGAATCAACGAGTTCGCTTCATGGTTGGGCTTTGCTGCGGGACGCGTGCTAAGGAGTTATCAATGTCTATAGCTTTGGACCACTATGGTAGGAGGTACGGAGGCGGATTCAGGGCCATTATGGCATTGGTAGAACCAAGGGATACGATCAATGAAATGGGTCATTGAAATGTTTGGTCATGACTCCATATGTTTAGCTTGGTCACAGCAGGGTTTCTACAAGTCGGGATTCGTCGTTACCTCAATTTGTCTAGTGTTCCAAAGTGGTAGATGTCGTATGCTTTACGCACTGAGTGAGGGATGTGAGGATGGTTGCGATGGATGGTTTGTTTGCTATCATTATGACATACACACCCCACCCCCGTATTCTTTACACTATTCATTATGGCACCTTAGAGAACTGTACGGTATGTGGTACTAACTCTTTGGTTGCAGGTCCAGATTTAGGTATGGTTTAGTATACCTGTTATTGTTATGTTTAGATGCTTATCGCTCATACCAGGCTTTATGTCTGACCCAGAGTTTTATGTCTCCTCTTATTACTCTGGGTGCTCACACGAGCAGACTAGAGACAGGTTAGCTGGTGATGCACGGGTAGATGATCCGGAGACGAGCAGGAGGCCTCCACGTAATATATATATGTATATAGTATTCTCCCTGTGTTGTTGAAGATCACTGCTTGGGCATTGGTGGTGTATCTTCTACTTTGGCTTTCTTTTGTTTAGAGACAGTAGATTTTGAAAAGTTGTAATAAGCTGTATTGGGATTTCCGCTGCTTTGATGTTGATGTTGATTTTAGTTATCAGCTTATGCATTGTCTCACCTGTTTTATGTCAAGTATGTTATTACTATTATATTTTATTCCATGCGCGGTAAGACATTCTACAGGTTTCTCGTTAGTTAATTTCCTTCTTTCCTTTCCTTGGCGACCGTTCTATGCTAGTCGAGCATGTGTACAGCGCACTCTCGGAGGAAATGCAGGCTGGTACGGGGCGGGCCGTCACACTTGGTATCAGAGCTCTAGGTTGCGTAGTTAACCTAGGGAAGTTATCAGGGAGAGATAATATACGTATACGAGAGAGCGTATTTGTGATTACTTTGGTTTTTAAAAGCAATATATATATATATACTATTACTAGTATAAGGATGAAGTCATACTGCACTAGCACCACTATGGAGTCGTTAATCGTTTCCTTTTCCAGATTGACGATGAGCCGAGATACTAGAGGTGCTGGTAGGGGAGCCAATAATGGGAATGCTGCTGACATGAGGACGATGTTTACTGACCTCATGAGAGAGATGCTTAGAGATGTACAGAGGGAAGCTCCCAATGGTGGAAATGGTGGTGGTCCAATAGTGCAGGCGCCGAGGGTCGACTTCGCCAAGATGAATAAGGATTATACTAGCCTTGGTGGGAAGCCATTTCACGGAACAGGGTCGGCCACGGATGTTCAAGATTGGTTGGATAGTTGTGAACGTATCTTCGAGGATTTGGGTATCGAGGATGCGATGAAGAGAAAGCTAGCGTCCCGTCAGCTGCAAGGGCGGGCAATGAATTGGTGGAATGCTATAAAGGCAGCTACTCCCGAAGATCAGATTACTTGGGAGCAGTTTAAGGCTCGCTTTAGCGAGAAGTTCATTCCAGCTGCTCAGAAGTCAGTGCTGTTTAAGAAATTCTTGGAGCTCAAGCAGAATGGCAGAGCTGTCTCGGAGTATATCGCTGAATTTGACACTTTGTCGAAGTATGGGTTATCTCTTATTGATACTTCCGAGAAGAAGAATGAGAAATTCATAACTGGTTTGGATCAGTACTTGGGGGAAAGGCTTATTAACCACATCGATGAGACGTTTGAGTCGATTGTGGGGAAAGCATTGAGATCAGAAAGTCTCTACCCTAAGCCGAAGACTGAGGTTGCATCCGCAGATGAGCCAAAGCCACAAGCAAGTGGTGGAGGCAAGGGTGGTTCCCAGAATAAAAGAAAGCAGAGTCAGACTAAGGATGGCCAGAAGAAAAAGAATAAGCAAGATGTTGAGTGCTTCAGCTGTGGTAAGAAGGGCCATTATGCTAGTAATTGTCGGGCCAAGCCAGCGGATAGGAAGTGCTTCAATTGTGGCCAAATGGGACATCACAAGGACAAGTGTCCGCAATCCCCTAAAGAAAAGCAAATGGTGAAAGCATATGCTCTTAATGCTATTCCTTCTTCGTCGAATGCCCCAACTGCGGCGGAGAAGGGAAAGAATGTCGTCATTCAAGGTATGCTTTCTGTTTATGATGTTCCTGTTAGAGTTTTGTTTGATACCGGAGCTTCCAGTTCTTTCATATCTAGTGACCTGGCAGATAGGTTGGGATTGGAGCCCGAGATTGTTGATAGACCTTTAGTAGTGACGAACCTGATTGGTGGTTCTACTAGCCTTAGCATGATTTGTCGTAATATGGTCTTATCGAGTCATGGATGCATGTTTGTTTGTGATTGTTTTGTTTTGGGCTTTACTGGGTTTGGCATTATTTTGGGAGTAGATTGGCTCCGAAGATACGGGGTGGTGGTAGACTGTGAGGGCTTTTTGGTGACAGCTAGAGCGGATGATGGACGGAGGATAGTGTTTGGTGGTTTACCCAGTGAGGGGGTATTGGCTAGTTTTCTAAACTCCCTCGATATTCCTCATAGTGAGTTGTCAGGTTTGCCCGTGGTTGGCCAGTATCCGGATGTTTTCGAGGAAGTGACCGGGCTTCCACCACACCGAGAGATTGAGTTCCGTATTGATTTGGTAAAAGATGCCAGGCCTATAGTGATGCCACTTCGTCGTATGGCACCAAGGGAGCAGCGAGAGCTCGAGGTGCAAGTCAGCGATCTTTTGAAGAAGGGATTTATCAGAAGGAGTGTTTCTGAATGGGGAGCACCAGTTGTGTTTGCTACCAAGGCGGATGGTTCCCTTCGTTTGTGTGTAGACTACCGCGAGTTGAATAAAGTAACAAGGAAGAACAAGTATCCTCTACCGCGGATAGATGATTTGTTTGATCAGTTGAGTGGCGCGAGAGTATTTTCTCAGTTAGATCTCGCGACAGGTTTTCATCAGCTTAGAGTGGAAGCTGAGAGTATAGCTAAAACGGCATTTCGGACGCCGTCTGGGTTTTATGAGTGGTTGGTCATGCCTTTCGGGCTGACCAATGCCCCAACATATTTTGTGGATCTTATGAATAGAGTATTCAGAGATCAGTTGAATAAGTTTGTCCTTGTGTTCATTGATGATATTTTGGTCTACTCGAGGACAGAGGAAGAACACAAGGAACATTTAAGAATAGTGATGGATGTGTTGAGAAAACACCAATTGAAAGCAAAGTTTTCTAAGTGTCACTTCTGGAAGAGGGAAGTGAGGTTCTTGGGCCATGTTGTATCAGAGAATGGTATTGCCGTGGACCCGGCAAAGGTGGATACGGTACAGGATTGGCCTACGCCCAAGAATGCGACAGACGTAAGAAGTTTCTTGGGATTAGCTGGATATTATCGTAAGTTTATCCAGGACTTCTCCAAGATTGCAGCACCGTTGACTCAGTTGACTAAGAAGAATCAGTCCTTCGTCTGGGACGGAGTGTGTGAGGATGCCTTCAAGAGTCTAAAGGAGAGGTTGACGCGTGCGCCAGTGTTAGTCATTCCTAAAGGGAATGAAGAGATGACAGTATACACAGATGCTTGTGGTACCGGACTGGGTGCAGTATTGATGCAAGGAGGTAGGGTTGTAGCTTATGCTAGTCGACAGCTAAAGCCGCATGAGAAGAAGTATCCTACCCATGATTTGGAATTGGCAGCGATTGTATTTGCGCTAAAAATGTGGAGACATTACCTCTTGGGAGAAAGATTCGAGTTGTTTACTGATCATAAATCGTTAAAGTATCTCTTCTCTCAGAAAGATCTGAATCTCCGTCAGCAGAGATGGTTAGAGTTCTTGGCTTCGTATGATTTTGATATCGCGTATACACCTGGGAAGGGTAATGCGGTAGCCGATGCCTTGAGTAGGAGACATGCCAGCTTAGGGGCAATGTTTCTTGAATGGAAGCAGCTGGAGTATATCGCGGGGTTTGATTTCAGACCAAGGTGCGAATTGGATCCAGTTATGCTAGCTAGTTTGACGATCATATCCACTTTGATAGAGCGGATTGGTTCCAGCCAGAGGGACGATCCTAACCTATTAGAAATCATCTCCAAGTTAGAGATGGGTATCGATGAGGAGGTGAATGTATATGGGCTTGATCGAGATGGATGGCTTCGGAAGAATGGAAGACTAGTTGTGCCCAACGTGAATGGTTTGAGAGATGAAGTGCTCAGAGAATGTCATCACTCAAAACTGACTATACATCCCGGTGGTAATAAGATGTATCGAGACATGAGACAGACTTACTACTGGGAAGGGATGAAAAGAGATGTTGGGAAGTTTATATCCAAATGCATGAATTGCCAGCTAGTAAAAGCCGAGCAAAAGAAGCCTAGTGGGTTGTTGCAACCATTAGAAATTCCCGAATGGAAATGGGAGCAAGTCTCGATGGATTTCATCGATGGCCTACCAAGGACTAGATCGGGATATGATAGCATTTGGGTAATTGTGGATCGATTGACTAAAAGCGCAAGATTTATACCAGTCAAATCGACCAGAACGGCAGCCAAGTTGGCAGAATTGTATATGAAGTGGGTAGTGAGATTTCATGGAGTACCTAAAAGCATTGTGAGTGACCGAGACCCGTTGTTTACTAGTGGGTTTTGGAAGAGCTTACAAGAGGCTCTAGGGTCAGAGTTACATCTCAGTATCGCATATCATCCTCAGACCGACGGTCAGACGGAGAGGGTGAATCGTATTTTGGAAGATCTCTTGAGAGCATGTATATTGGATTTTGGTGGATCATGGGATGACCATTTGCATCTAGTAGAATTTGCATATAATAATAGCTACCATTCCAGTATCGGTATGGCTCCGTTTGAAGCTTTGTACGGAAGACCATGCAACTCACCATCATGTTGGATAGAGACTGGCGAGAAGTTTATGCTTGGACCAGACGTGGTGAGGGAAACTTCAGATAAAATCAAGACCATTCAACAACGAATGAAGGCTGCCCAAGATAGGCAGAAGATTTATGCTGATAAGAGGAGAAGAGACTTAAAATTCTCCGTTGGCGACTTGGTGTTTGTCAAGATTTCTCCGTTGAAGAGCGTAATACGATTTGGCAGGAGAGGCAAATTAGCACCAAGATTTGTCGGCCCGTTCCCTGTTCTTGAACTAGTCGGGAATTTGGCATATAGAGTTGGCTTACCAGAGAAAATGGAGGGAGTTCACAATGTATTTCATGTTTCCCAGTTAAGGAAGTTTGTGCACGACCCTAATGTGGCTATTTCACCTGATCAGTTGGACGATATCGAGGTTGAACCTGAGGCGGTTGGGAACCGTAGGCCTATGCGTATCGTTGGGAACGATACGAAGCAACTTCGAAGGAAGGCGGTGAAACTAGTCAAAGTCCAGTGGGGTGAGGATGAGAAAGACTGTACTTGGGAAACAGAGGAGGACATAAGGAAGAAGTATCCAGAACTCTTTGCCTGGTAAGATTTTATTAGCGATTTAGTTTTCCGCATGCTAGGTTATGTTTGTTTTGCTTGTTTTGCATGTTTGATAGCTGTGAATGATTGTTAGGCATGCGGGATTCATTGTTTGTTTCTTTGTTAAGGAATTTCGGGGGCGAAATTTCTTAAGGGGGGAGAATGTAACGACCCGCATTCTACGCATCGGAAGATCGTAGAATATTTATTTCTTTTTCTTAGTAAGTCGTATGGTCGTGTACTTTTGGGAAACGACTAGTAGGGTCATTTCCCATGTTCATGATTTTTGTCGATTTTTAAATGACTGTTTTACCCCTAGTTGAACTTGTTTTGACCATAACTTTTGACTGGAAAGGAATTTTGATATGAAACCACTTCCATTGGATCCGGATGATGGTTTACAATTTCGTAGAGTGGTCATATTAGCCAAACAGACTCACCGTTTGGGAGATATGGCTGAAACAAGTTACAGATGGTGAAAAACAGCTTAATTGGGCTTAACCGGGTGATTAGCAGCTGGGCCCAGAGGGGATTTCGGGTTTAGAGGTATAGGAGGACTGATTAGGGTTAGGAAATCATTTCCATTTCAGTTTTGAGCCGCCACAAACCTTCTTGAGACCCTAGTAATGGCTTTCATCCTCTAAAACCACTCCTAAACACATTTTTAGTGAAGATTAAGCCTAGACTACATCAAAACAAGGCCAAATAGCAACGAAGCAAGGTTGGAGCTGCTGCTATACATAGGAATTCGACCCAAACAGAGAATATTTCAGATTTTGTGTTCTATTTTGTGGCCAAGGTGAGTGATAGCATCATTTTGACACTAATTACAGTTAATTAAGGGTAATTAGTGAAGACTAGCGAATTTATACACTAATAAATTCTGGAAAAATGTTTAGAAATTCTTAAATAATGTTTTATGCCTCTGGTTGAAATTTGGTTCGATTTGATTAAGTTTTGTTAACCCTATGATTATATTTGCTTAAACGTGCTTAAGGGAAAATAAGGGGTTCTGGACACATTTGATCCATTTTGACATATAAATTCATTGTTTTGGTGTTTGTGGTTAGTTTGCTATGTTGATATGACTATTTGACATGAATTGTGATTGATTAGAATAGTTAGATTTGTCAAAAACGTCGTCGAATGGCGTAAACAAGTTGCTGGAAAAAGTCGTAGAAAACTGTGCAGAGCTTCGGATCGGATCGGATGAGGGCTCGGATCGGATATGTGAACTGGGCAAGGAAATCCGACTCGAACTGGAGTTTGGCACATAAAAGACTTGGCAAAAAGGAAGGCCGTTTACTTAAAGTTGGAGTGGACAAGGGGATCGGATCGGAAGGATAATGGAGGCCAGACCGGATCGGCTCAAGAATGGAAGGCTACGACTAGAGTAAGGCGAAGTGATCGGATCGGATCGGAGTAGATGGAAACGAGGGAGCTGATTGGAGAAGGAGCATGAGCTGGAAGGAGGACAGCAACCCGACCCGACCCGGAGGAGGACACCGACCCGACCCGGAGTGAAGTACCCGACCCGAACCGAATGGAAGATGACAAGGATGGAGGACCGAACCGAACCGACGAGGGCAATGACTACCGAACCGAACCGAGTTCTAGGACTGTTACTGCGTGACAACTCTTCTGAAGACCCACTCCAATTCGACCAAACCCGAGATGCAAAGGAAGTCCAAATGAGAAGTTAGAGCTCAGGATTCAGATGGGAATCAACGAGTTCGCTTCATGGTTGGGCTTTGCTGCGGGACGCGTGCTAAGGAGTTATCAATGTCTATAGCTTTGGACCACTATGGTAGGAGGTACGGAGGCGGATTCAGGGCCATTATGGCATTGGTAGAACCAAGGGATACGATCAATGAAATGGGTCATTGAAATGTTTGGTCATGACTCCATATGTTTAGCTTGGTCACAGCAGGGTTTCTACAAGTCGGGATTCGTCGTTACCTCAATTTGTCTAGTGTTCCAAAGTGGTAGATGTCGTATGCTTTACGCACTGAGTGAGGGATGTGAGGATGGTTGCGATGGATGGTTTGTTTGCTATCATTATGACATACACACCCCACCCCCGTATTCTTTACACTATTCATTATGGCACCTTAGAGAACTGTACGGTATGTGGTACTAACTCTTTGGTTGCAGGTCCAGATTTAGGTATGGTTTAGTATACCTGTTATTGTTATGTTTAGATGCTTATCGCTCATACCAGGCTTTATGTCTGACCCAGAGTTTTATGTCTCCTCTTATTACTCTGGGTGCTCACACGAGCAGACTAGAGACAGGTTAGCTGGTAATGCACGGGTAGATGATCCGGAGACGAGCAGGAGGCCTCCACGTAATATATATCTGTATATAGTATTCTCCCTGTGTTGTTGAAGATCACTGCTTGGGCATTGGTGGTGTATCTTCTACTTTGGCTTTCTTTTGTTTAGAGACAGTAGATTTTGAAAAGTTGTAATAAGCTATATTGGGATTTCCACTGCTTTGATGTTGATGTTGATTTTAGTTATCAGCTTATGCACTGTCTCACCTGTTTTATGTCAAGTATGTTATTACTATTATATTTTATTCCATGCGCTGTAAGACATTCTACAGGTTTCTCGTTAGTTAATTTCCTTCTTTCCTTTCCTTGGCGACCGTTCTATGCTAGTCGGGCATGTGTACAGCGCACTCTCGGAGGAAATGCAGGCTGGTACGGGGCGGGCCGTCACACCAAAATTCGGTCGTTGATCCATATACAAAAATGTGGTAAAGGAAAAAATACGTAGTTTAATAGTGGTTCGGTAAACTCTAACCTATGTATACTAACTGTAATCTTTTACTTATAGTGCTGATAATAATTAAAGTTGTTTGTTTGTATGAAAGTAGAGGAAAACAAATAGTTGCTTTCTAGAGATTGGCAGAGCTTACGCATTCATGGGTAAAAGAAGATCCCCTTTTTGAATGTCCTATGTCATGCATTTAAGGCTGTTGGAGATTTCATATTCATAAAGAAGCCGGGGAAGTCATGATGATAGAGTCCAAGAAATAGAGCGAATCGTCACACCAAAAGTTTTGGATTAGTACCAATCCGTATCGATTCGACTATTATCGAGTCGATAAAGCTCGTGCTCTTCTCCATTCTTCTCCTTTTTTCGCCAATGTTGATCTGGGTTCTTCCATTTAAGCCAATTTGAAGAGTTGAGAGTGTCGATCTAGGTTCCATGAAGTTTAGCCAAATTGGATACTTAGATGCATACCAATCCGGTGTTAATGGAGTTGATAGGATTATAACGATTCAGGTGTGTCAACCCGGCTTTACCTTGAGCATTTCCGAACTTATCCAATTTCTAGTCAGCCACCCATAGTTCAAAATTTCTCTAAGCTCGAGCCTGAGCCATTAATCATATCTCCGGGCAATCCACCCCAATAATTAAGTAGTCTATGTGTCCAAATACCAAGTATAACGACCTTACAAAAAGGCGGGTTAACACTTGTCCCTTAAAGCATATCTTACTATAGAAAATGTGTTTTGTATTGCCATGATTCTAAGGTCCATAACATGTATGTATCTGAGATAGCCACTCCAAATTGTTGTAATGATCAGGCCTTTCAACCCTCGGAATCGATACTAATACATCGATGGTATTCACATGCCAAACATCTAAGTGGAGGGAGATCAAATAATTATGGGTGAAAGAAAAAGAAGAAAGAACAGAATTTTGCAATTGCAACGAAATATACACATACATACATATATATATATATATGTATGTATATATATATACAACATGGCTTTACAAAAGAAAACCAAATTTATCACATATATATACATTAGAGTACTTAACATAGCATCAAATAAACAACATAACATGTTCTTGCCATAACAGATAAACACAAATAACGAACAATCATAGTGAAAGATAATAAAATATGAAAGCTCGACTTAGGCCTTCAACATGCTCCTTAGCTCCAAAACTTCTAAAGCTAACCTGACGAACATGCTCGGTCTGACCCGAGTATTATAATAAAATAATGCCCGGATAGACTAGTAAACCAGTGCGTGAAACTCAAATCATTTGTAATTTTATTGCCTAACTTTTAAAACTTCTGGAAACCAAAGGCATCTCATAAGACCATGCCGCACATAAACACAGACGGGTTTTCTCTTATGATAACCAAAACATTTTATACCAAAATTTATTGATATTACAGTAATGTCTATAGCACAAAAATAAAGTATCAATTATAGCTGAAATGCTTGCATCAAGTATAAATTGTTTCTTGGATTTAAAATCTTTTTTTAGTTACGAACCATTTTTACATAAATCCTTTTATTAAGTAAACCCTTACTAAAATCATACTTATTAGCTTTAAATATCTTTTTATAAATCAATATTATAATTTGAAGGTTACTCTTATCTTAATTGTTTTAACTTAAATACCATTAGTTAATTTATTAATTAACTTCAAATAACATTGTTTTCTTCAATACAATTAATAAAAGTGATTAATTGGATTCAAACCATATTATTAATTAATTGATCAACTTTTAATCATTATTTAAAAGTAATTATTATATTTGATCCTTCTCGTCAAAAAATTATTAATTTAAATTACCTTATTCAAAATAATTAATTAACTTTAAATGATCTTAATTTCAAAATTAATTAACTTTTTCATTAAATAATTCATTGATTTTAAAAATACCATATTTAAAATAATCAATTAACTTTAAACATTCTTATTTTTAAATTAATTAACTTAAAACAATAATTAATTGAAATAAAATTATCTTAATCACTTTTAATTAATATAATAATAATCTTTAACAATTACTAGTTAAATTATAATTAAATTCATAGTTTAAATTCAAATTAATCTTAAATCCTTATTAATATAAATTTACTTTAATACACTGTTAATAAGATTAACAATAAAATATTATAAATAATTTTAAAGATTCTTAAAATTGTTATCAGTCAAAGATTCGATCTCATAAATATAATATAAACAATTCTAAAAGAAGGCTTAACAAAATCTCAATGGCACTTAAACGACTACCATTGAATTCAATTCGACTATTTTCAAGTCGTAATACTAGTATTTACGTCTGTGTATTTAATGCCCCGCTATTATCAAACCATATCCTTGCTATATTGTCTTATGGATTTCTACTACTACGCTATTCTTGGATTTCTTCTTAAATAGCCTTTCTACTTTTTTCCCCGCTATATTCCGATATTTGCGGTATATCACATTATTTCAGCAATATCCGCCGTTTTCGCTATATCTTCTATAGAAAAATGAATCTAAAATGATATTTATACATTTTAAAATTTATAAAAATTAGTTTTTAATATAATTTTAACATATATTTTTCAAAATTGAAAGTACTATAATATTCTATTAAATTTAATCAAGCTAAATAAAAGTTTGCACTTATTTACATATATTTGGATATACTTTTATTTAAAAAGAATGTACTAATTATAATTAAGTTTACTGTTAATTTTCCATTTATTTATCATTTATTTATTTGTAAAACATTAAATACTAGTTTTCTATGCTATTTTAGACTCATCCGCTATATCTCGCTATTTGCTCGCTTTATTCCTGCTACAACTTTTTACACCTCTACCGCGTTCGATCCGCTGAGCGTTTTCACTGCGCGGATTTACATAACATACCTATATGTACATAAATCCAACCAATTAGCATTTACTAGCATATCCATCACTTATCATTATAAGTTACTTCTCGTATAAATAACTGGTTTGAGAATACATATCAAAATTAGTAAATAGCAGAATGAGGATTTATTCTGCTAATAGTTGTAATCTATCAATGTCAATTTTAACAAATAGCAGAATGATATTTTATTCTGCTACAATAGTATCTAAAAATAATCTGTTTAACTCAGTTCAACTGATTGGTGTTTTAATTAGGCAAATAGATGCCATTAAAAAAGTAATTTATTTAACGATGTTATTGTTTTAAAATAATGTAATTAAATTTATCCGTATCAAAATATCATACATTTTAATGTCATAAAAACTAACAACAAACCATGCTACATTGTTCTACTAGTTGACTCGAGCCTAACGCATAAATTTGTGTGTTAATCGGATTTCAAATGAGCAAGTTGTGGGTTATCGAACTTAACGCAAAAATAGCCACAATTAAAATCAAACATTACTCACTTAAGATAACAGGCTCAATCCTATCTATGAAAATTCGACCCGCCACACTTATGTTCTTCAAATTCATCTTCTCTCATTAGAAAGCTCCAATAAACAATTCGTGCACAATGCATACATTGCACAAGCACTTAATCCACTGATAAACGATCCAAGAGACTGCCAACATGTCTCTCTTCTCATGCTTGACACTTCGGACCACTCGAAATCATGACCGTGCGTCTTCTCGCTGAACCACATCCCAACCAAACCAAAAATTATTGCTTATAGGTATGCAACCTATGACATTTTCGACTTAGAAACTCCACTCACCGAGCATCTCTCCCCCAGAATGCCAATCCATGCTCCAATGTTCAAATCACTGTGTGAATCCAAAGCAAACTCAAGACCTGGTTTTCAACATCATAATTTATTGACATAGAATCTCGCTGAAATCATACCAAAATTACTACATCACCTCATGATATCAATGACTAATTCATTGTAAATCAAGAGAATTCAATTTTTGAGATTTACAGACAAACAAAAACCACTTAAAGTTAAACCAAAACTGCTCCTAAACCACTTGGCGAAAAATGATGGAACTATTTTTAGGAAAACTAGACTCTGAACTCAACATTTCACTAGTTTACAGTTTCTGTTAAACCTAAACGGATTGATAAAACTTGGTTTTTTAAGTTATGAAATCAAGTTTTAAACATTGGATTTCATTCTGTGTGATTGATAGACATCGGTTGCATAGTGTGAATTGCCTGTGTGGCATGCTGAGATGCAAATGGTTAAGGCTTCTATTGAAAAGCAGAGTCTTGTGGTTGATGATCAAAGCATGGCTTTAATATAGCATAGGCTTGTGTATAGCATTAATTCGCAAGCCTCACACCCCGGTGTGAACCAGAAACGGAAGAGGACTTCAGGGAGGGCATGCATTTCCTTCTAGCTTGGAGTGGTGTCTGGGTTTTGCAAGCCCAGAAGTTTTATTTATGTAGATGATGGATAGCGAGGCGCCTCGGTTATATCAGTCACTGCGATGCCGATGGATGGTTTGGTCAATATATGACCAGTTTACGCCCCATAGGGCGGGGAAACATATTGTTCAGGCATTTTAATCCACTTCGTGTGGACTGGCCCTGACGATCCAAGGCTTGCCTGCGCGCTTGCCTAAGACATGGGCTAGATTGTCTCGAAGCGGTAAGGACGGTCCCTTGCCTTGGTTCACAGACGAAAATCCAACTTCCAATACTCGACATTGCAGTTTTGATTGTAGAGCCTAGTATTGGCGACATGATATATGGTACCCATGCCGTCTAGGATCATACATTTATAATTGAAGTTGTTTTATGCACTATGCACTTATAATAGTATCAAATGATTTGTTTTAAACGTACCAAGCATGTTTGGCTATTATAAAGGAAAACCCTATCCTCCGGCTTGCGTTGCATTGTGTGATGGGACTTAGGTCTTATAATAACTTCATTTTATCCAAAAAGCATTGCGTTGTTTGTTTTATGCACTGGTATTCTTGGGAGGAAACCCGTTCCGTGTTATATGGCGTAGTCCCTTGATTTACTTTATTTTTAAAGTAAAGACTTAATAAATGTTTTGGCTCTCACACCAGTTACATGACTGACCCGGAGTTTATTGTTTTAACCTAAACTCTGGGTGCCCCTATTTTCCACACGGGCAGCTAGTAGTTTGTTTTTGCAAAGTTATATTCACAGGGACCTGGTTTACAGTTGGAATGATATTCGGAAATCTCTGTATCCGTGTTTCTCTTTCAGTTGTGTTTGTATTATTTTCCGTTGCATTGTAATTTGTAAATCTCTGATATTTCTCTGATGTACAATATTTATTCATACTCTGTATATTCTTGTACTATGATGTAAATTGTTGTAATAAGCAATGAAATGTTCTTCTGTTTGTGTTATGATTTGTCGTGTTCTCATTGCAATCCGGGCTTTCCTTTATGGGGAAGTTTGGGTCGTTTCATTTGGTATCAGAACTTTGGTTTACGGAGCTCGAGAACAAGACACATTAGAACCGAATGAAAGAACTCATTGGATATTGTATTAGTAGTATCCAATAAGAATGACTGGTTAGAAATAGGATCGGTAGTATCCTAAAACGAGTGTGAAGAGTGTTGTTGTAAAAAAATCAAATTTAGTTTAAAATTTTAAACCATATTATTCGTATTAGAATATTTATTTTAGATTGATTTGGACAATCAAGTATATGGAGATTTTGAATATATGCGTAATTAACGTGTATTCAAAGCCTCAAATATATTGGATAGATATAGAATCACACTCTAGTCACCCGGGGATAATTCTGATGATGATGCATCATCAGTGTTTGTGTTTGAGTTTCGAAAGTGGGATCTCTATATATTTCCAATTGACTGGTATGAGAACCAAAACTAGATAGGGTTAATTGTTTGAATTGACATCAAAAATATGATTTTTGACTATGTATTAAAATTATGAATTTGAAATGATAATCAACTAATTGATTGTTGGTTGTGTTGTTTGATTATTGGTAGATTAATTATGGTTTGAACCATTTAGCCAAATTGTATCGAATGTTGAATTGAGTTGAAAATTGTTTGGAAATGCATGCATGTACATATATATGTGTTGAACAGGTTACGGATAAACTGCTAATAAGAGAAATAAAATTTTATGCCCGAAAAATAGGTATGTGTTTACTAGTTTTCTTTTTCTTTTAAAGATTTATGAGCCTAAGGCTGGCCACTTGGCAATTTTCTTTTTCTTTTAAAGGTTTATGAGCCTAAGGCTGGCCGATTGGCATTTTCTTTTTCTTTTAAAGATTTATGAGCCTTAGGATGGCCGATTGTAATAACCCGGAAATCTGGGCCAATTTAAAATTTTTATTTTGGCAATTTTAGCGAATTTTGATTATTTAAAATGAATTATTTTAAATAATAACGACGAGAAATTTATTTTGAATACAATTCGAACGTATATTTTCATTTGAATCGTCGTTAGAATATAAATTTTTATTTATAATTATAAAAGGAATTGAAAATGGCGCGGTAGTTCGATAATTCGATTTCAAAATTCAAATGAACATACCGGGTGCAAAATAAACCGGATTTTAGTAAAACCAAAAATAATAGGATCTATTTGGGAATATCTTTCCAACGAATCCGAAAAATTGAAATTTCATAGCGGGAATCAAAAGATATGCCCAGTTAAAAATTCTGAATAGTCGCTATGGAATTCAGGCCCTTAAAAATGGAAATTTTGCAAACGACCTCGGATTTCGACGAAACCACTTTTGTTGGATTGGGACGTCTAGTTATTGCTAGGTTTCAAATTTCATAATTTTTCGAATTAATATGTGAGCGTGGCAAAAGAAAACGCGTTTGACCAGTTTCAGTTGATTTTTAATCGACTGGAAAATGGCCATTTTTCAAACGTTCTCAGAATTCGACGAAACTAGTTTTGTTAAGACCGTATCGTCAATATGAAGCTAGGAAATATTTTTCTGGAATTTTTAGAGTTCGTATATGGCCCTAGTAAATTGAAATGTGCGCTCAAATTCAATATATAGAATTATATTTTGATTTTGATGAAAACTGATCGAAACGGTCGAATTGGCTTACGATACCTGTCCCATTGTGTTCGGAATGGGGGTAATTAGCTATGGACGACAGGCGGTGGGTCTCGTTTAGAGGCCGAAATTAAAAGTTACTTTTTGAAATTAAATAGTTAAATAAAAAAATAAACCCCCTCCTCCCTTTTCTCTTTGCTCAGAATCCCCCCCCATTTACTTTTCAATTCGAAAAAAAAAATCGCGCCTCCCTCTCCTCCCCCCTCCACCGCTGTCGTCAGCACCTGCGCCGCACTCCCCTCCCCCATCTTCCTCCTTTTCCCCTCCTCGTGCGACGCTGGAGCCCCCCCTGCTTCCACCTTGCGACCGCAACCAAAACCCTTCACCACCGAAACCCTAGCACCGCCAGACCCCCCTCGTGCGCCGCGCGTCAGCTTCACCTCCGCCCTCCCTGGCCTCCAGCGCCACCGATGATAGCCCTTCCTCCTCCATAAACCGAAAGAAAATGTGAGTTTTTAATTATTTTATTTACATTTCCTTATTTATTTTCAGTTTTAAATATATAAGCGAGTTGAAAAACCTGATTTTCTTTATTATTTATAGTAATGATTCTTATAATGTTTTAATAACATAAAGATTTGATTTTTAACTTTATAAAGACAGGATTTTTAACTTTGAAAATATCGTATTTTTAAAAGTGAAAAGATCGTATTTTTAATATAGGAAAGGTAAGATTTTTAGATAAGTAAAAATTCGATTTTTATATACTGAATAGCGAAGTAAAAATTAGATTTTTATATATTGAATAGCGAAGTAAAAATTCGATTTTTACATATGTAGAGAATACGAGCAAAGAAAGTGACAAGAGGCAAGAACGGCGAAGATTTCTACATATGAAGAGTCGTGGGATCGAATAGCTATCTGTGAGAACTCCTCACTTTTTAATTTAATTTTTCTAGTTATAAATATATACTAGGATGCAGATGGTGTTTAGTAGCACCCGACACCCGTCGTCCACAGACCATGGACGGCTTGTATGCTTGTTTGTTTGATTTTGATGTGTAGTTGATTGTGTGATGTGATGTGAAATGAAATAAAATATATTTTTAGTGGAAAATATTTTATAGTTAAAAATAGAATTTTTAACGTGTATATGAAATGAAATAAAAATAAACAGATCGGACGATTTGTTTATATACACACATTGACTGATATTGATTGGGACGATAAATTTTACACATCGCCCAACTGCACAAATAAAATCTATGTTTGATTGTTTGAAACCCCACACGGGTATTGGGATGATATGACATACACTAATCCCAATAATTAGTTGTATGTCGATCGATTGATTGACAGACTGTTATGAGCGTTAAATATTTATATTTGATGCTTATACAGTGTAGAATGCACTTTGGATGATGGTTGATTATTCATCGTTGTTATTGTGTACATGTGGTGTAGAAAATCCATATAATTAACATTATATGGTAATTGATTGGGCTTCATTCCAATTTTGAATAGAAATATTTGAAAAAGAAATATTTGAATAGAAATATTTGAAAAAGAAATATTTGAATAGAAATATTTGAAAAAGAAATATTTGAAATAGAATATTTGAAAATAGAAATATATGAAGCCGCGTTGATTAGATCGACGCCATTTTGACGTGAACGATATTTATATCGATTTTATTCATTTTATAATGAATATCGAAAGTGATTTCAAAATCTGATATTTTGAAAAGAATTGAAATTCGAATTGAAACTGAAAAGAAATGAATTCGAATTGAAACTGAAAAGAAATGAATTTGAATTAAACTGAAAAGGAATGAATTCGAATTAAACTGAATAGAAATGAATTCGAATTGAAATTGAATAGAAATGAATTCAAATTGAAATCGGATAGAAATGAATTCAAATTGAAATTGAATTGAATGGAAAACGAACTGAAATTGAATTAGAAATCAATTTGAATTGAAATCAATTTGAAATGAATTTATATTGGAATATTCAATTTTGATTTGAAATTGAATATGAAGTTGAAACCATTTTGAAAATGAATTTTAAAACGATTTATAAAGCACATTTTGAATTGAAATCGACGAAGTATATATTATATATATAATATAATGGCCTGAATAGAACGCGCTGCGCCGCGGCAGTTCGCGAATTTCGGCCATTGGTTTCGAATGGATATTGCGGGAGATCCGACCGTCGGATTCTCCTAAAACCGGAACCGTTGGGTTCGTATCGAAAAGAGCTTTCTAACGAATATTAGAAATTTGAAATCTAATGGTTGGATTTGGAATTATGTACAAATCAAATTTGGAGAAGGTCGCTATAAGTGCAGTTCGATGGCCGTTGATGGAAATCGACTGTACGGGCCTTGATAAAATTATTAAAAATAGTAATAATTTGTGTAAAATCATAAGAAATGATTTGTGAAGAATTGGGATGATAAAATCCATGTTTGAAAAGATAAAAATAGATTTTTATCGAAATGAACTAGTTTTGAACTAGAATATTAATTTATTTATTTTTAAAATAAATAAAGTGAATTTGGAAATGGTTTTGAAATATAACCAGAATTTCCAATAATTGAATTGGAAGGGATTGGAATCGAAATTGTCTTCGGAATATCGATGTTGTATTTCGTGATGATACAGATATTGTTATGGGAATTTGAAAGATATATTTATATCGTTATTTCCAATACGATATCTGTTGGTCGTAGAATTTGATATTGAATATAAGCCGATATATTTTCTATTCAGAGCCTTGTATTTAATATCAAATGTGATTTGGGTTTGTCGTGAATGGTTTCTTGACTAACAGTGTACTTGAACCCAGTTGAGAAAAGATTAAATCTTTTTATTTTAGATTTAATGAAGTGTACCAATTAAATGATATTTAGTTGGAATTGAATTGATATTGATTTTTGGGTTTATCGTGGACAGTGTTTTAAATAACACTCGTTCTTTAACCCGACAATTAATGGAATGTGATTTTGGTTTTATCGTGAACCGTGTTTTAAATGACACTGATTCTTTAACGGAGTTAACGATTAAAACTAAGTGGAGTTTTAATGAATGTTTAATTAGATTGAAAAGATCGAGATTGGAGTATCACCAGTTTTGCTCTAGGCGATAGCTAAATCTTTAATTAGATTTAAACGTGAAATGGTAATTGAATTTACCGATAACACCGTGGTGTTAGATATGAAGTATTACCAGTTTTACTTCATGGGATGAATAGGTTGGGATTGGGAAATTAAAATAAATGATTACTTCGGTGTGGTTCGCTAATCCCGACTAGTTTGAATTGATATTCAAAGGAGATTAAAGAATAAATTTAAAGAATTTATCTTTGAAAAAATTATTGGGAACCTTTCCCAAAATATAAGAATATTTGAATAAAAGAATATTCTGAAGTGGAATGAGGCGTATGTTGAGTTTGTGTAACACGTGTTTATTATATATATATATATGCGCGAGTTATTCAGAAAGACCGGGTTTATCCCATTCTGAATAACTGATTCGACGTGGTGTCGAGGATGAAGACGGTGGTTGAAGACCGGAGGTCTTCACGTCGTTTGGGTGATTACTGATGATCTTGATTGGGCTGTACACCCAAGAAGATGGAAATAGTTGGTGATCGTCCAGACGTACTTGGAGATCGATGGATATGCAGGGTACTAGGTGCCTCCGGTTTCGTTCAGACCCAGAACGGACTTGTAAATGGACTGTGTGTCTGACATTGGATTTTAGTCTGTGTGATTGATTTCTATTAAATATATATCTGTTTGGCGGCGGAGAATTTATTCTATTGCTTAACGCCCTTCTCTGAGACGTACGAGCTCAGGGGTTATATACATATGGATATCAAACGCATAGAGTGAATTGCCTGTATGGCATGCCTAAGTGGCAAATGATCAAGGCTTCTGTTGAAAAGCAAAGTCTTGTGGTTGATGATCAAAGCACCGCCTGTGTGGCATAGCTTTGTGTAACGTGAATTCGCGAGCCTCACACCCTGGTTGTGAACCAGAAACGGGAGAGGACCTCAGGGAGGGCATGCGTTTCCTTCTAGCTACGGTGGTGTCAGTGACCTACCAGCCCTGACATTTATATACTTTTCACCTGTGTGGTTGTTGCTATTGCGAGGCGCCTCGGTTAGATCGGACGATCCGGGTCCGATGGAGCCATTCGTTGGCTCATTTACGCCCCAAAGGGCGGGGAAACGCAGTGTTCAGGCATTTTAATCCACATCGGTGGACCGGCCCTGACGATCCAAGGGCCCACTTGAGTCTGGGTCCTGAGACATGGGCTAGATTGTCTCGAATCGGTAGAGGACGATCCCTGGCCTCGGTTCATAGATGGAAATCCAATTTCCAAATACGTGATTTTGCAGTTTTAATTGTAGAACTAGTATGGCGACATGATATATGGTACCCATGCCGCCTATGATTGATACTTATGATTCGAAGATTGTTTTATACACTATACACTGATAATAGTATCAAATGATTTGTTTTAAAACGTATCAAGCATTCTTTGGCTGTTATAAGGGAAAACCCTATCCCCCGGCTTGCGTTGCATTGTGTGATAGGACCTGGGTCTTATAACAGCTTCATTTTTTTCTATTTAGCACTGCGATGTTTGTTTTATGCACTGGTATTCTTGGGAGGAAACCCGTTCCGTGTAATACGGCGTGGTCCCTTGATTCACCTAACTTTAAAATAAAGATTATTAACTGTTTTAGTTCTCACACCAGTCACATGACTGACCTGGAGTTTATTGTTTTAACCTAAACTCTGGGTGCCCTTATTTTGACACGGGCAGCTAATAGTTTTGGTTTTGCAGATTTATATTCACAGGATCCTGGTTTACAGCTGGAATGATATCCGGAAAGCTTTGTATCCGTATATCTCTTCTAGTTGTGTATTGTATTATTTTCCGCTGCTATGTATTTAAATGTAATTTAAATCTCTGATATTTCTGTGTAATATTCATTTATACTCTGTATATTCTTGTATTCTGATGGAATTGTTGTAATATACAATGAAATGTTCTTTTGTATGCGTTCTGTTGTGGCTTGTTCTCGAACTATCCGCGCTTTCCTCACCGGGGAAGTTACGGGTTTTTACACCGCTTGACATTTTCTTTTTCTTTTAAAGATTTATGAGCCTAAGGCTGGCCGCTTGGCATTTTCTTTTTCTTTTAAAGGTTTATGAGTCTAAGGCTGGCCACTTGGCAATTTTCTTTTTCTTTTAAAGGTTTATGAGCCTAAGGCTGGCCGCTTGGCATTCTCTTTTTCCTTTGGATTGATGAGGGCCCTGCGAGGCGAGTTTCAGTTTTAAATGTCTCTCCGTACAAAGGAGGTTATGGTGAAATTTTTCAAAAATTTAGGGTGTAAGTCAAATTTTTGAAGAATTGGAAAATTCTTAGAAACTGAAAAGTTGAAGAATGAAAGCCAGAATGGAAGTTGAGTTGATTAGTTAAACAACTTTCAGCTCCGTTCCTTTTCGAGGACGAAAAGATTTTTAGTGGGGGAGATTGTAAAAACCTGGAAAATCAGAACCAATTTAAAAATTTTATTTTGGCAATTTTGAATATTTAAAATGATTTATTTTAAATAATAACGATTAGAAATTTATTTTGAATAGAATTAGAACATATAAATTTATTTAAATTGAAGTTAGAATATAAATATTAATTTTAATTATAAAAGGAATTGGAAATGGCGCGGTAGTTTGAAGATTCGATTTAAAATTTCAAATGAATGTACAGGATTCAAAATAAAACGGATTTTAGTGAGACCAGAAATATTTGAATCTGTTTGAAAATATCTTACCAATGAATGTGAAAAATCCATATTTCATAGCGGGAATAAAAAGCTATGGCCAGTTGAATATTCAGAATAGTCGCCATGGAATAAATATAGCCCTTAAAAGTGGGGATTATGCAAACAACCACCGTTTTCGACGAAACCACTTTTATTGGATCCGGAATGTCAAATTATTGCTAGGTTCCTATTTTCATAATTTTTGGAACCAATATATGAGCGTAGCGGATTTAAACGTGTTTTGTCAATTCAGTTGGAATTTAATCGACCGGAAAATGACCGTTTTTCAAAAGACTATCGTCAAAACATAACTAGATTTATTTCTCTGGAATTTTTGGAGTCCGTATGCGGCCCCGGTAAATTAAAATGTACGTTTGAATTTGAAATATAATAATTTTATTTTAAATTTAGTGAAAACTGATCGAAACAGCCGAATTGGCTTATGATACATTCCTATTGTGTTTGGAATGGGGGTAATTAGTTAGGGACGGCAGTCGGTGGGTTCCATTTGGAGTTTGAATTTTAAAGTTACTTTTTTGAATTAAAATAAAATTAAATAAATATATTTATACCCCTCCACCCCTTCCTCTTTCTCCGATTCAGAATTAAGAAGAAGAAAAACCGCGCCCTAACCCCCGTCGCCCACCACCGCTGTCACCGCCGGAGCCCGACGTCGCACCCCCTAGCTCGTCGCCACCTTCCCCTGCTCCTCCCCCCTCCATCTTAAATCAAATCGCGAGTCCCCCCTCACCCAATCGAGCCACCGCACCAAAAACCGCCACCACAGAAAGGAGCCTCCATCGCCTGACCCTCACTGCTCCGCCTGACCACCTGCACGCCCCCTCTCCTCCTCCCCATTACCTTTTCTCTCTCCCTCTTCCATCTACAGCCAAAAACTGCCCCTTGCTCCTCTTTAATCCGACGAACCCCTTTCTCCGATTCTCCGAAGCAGCAAAACCCCCTTTCTTCGATCGAGCGATGTAAGTTTTCCTGATTTTGTTGTTTTTGCTAATAAAAGATTTGATTTTTATGTGAAATCTTTTTATGAAATGGATTAAAATAAAAATATTAGATTTTTTAAAAATAAAAAGATTGGATTTTTAAATGAGAAATTATAAAAATATGATTTTTATATTGAATGAGAAATTATAAAAATACGATTTTTATATTGAAAGAGAAATTTTAAAAATACGATTTTTATATTGAAAGAGATATTAATAAAATACGATTCTTATATGAATGAAATTGTTTTAAAGATGCGATTTTTATATAAATGATTTCTAGTTAGAAAAGGAATGATTTTTAGTTATATAAAAATATGATTTTTATTACATATGAAGCGATATAAAAATTATATCTTTTATATATATAGCGATATAAAAATGCGATTTTCAAATATATAAACATCATATTAAAAATGTGATTTTTACTATGAACAGCGTGAAAAATAATTACCTTGGAATTTCGGGCGAATCCAAGCTATTCAGAAATTCAGAAATAAAACTGGAGGAGTGGATCCCAAAGGTGAGAATTTCTCACTATAATTTCTTGTACAGTTATTTATTTTGTAACTGCATATATGAACTGTTCCCCGTCGTCCACAGACCATGGATGACTTGTTTGATCGTATTGTGTTGTGGGAATTGATTGTGATGTGAAATGAAATGAAATATTTGAATAATAAAAATATCATTTTTAATGTATAAATGAACTGTATAAAATATTCATGTATGGAATAAAATAATAGAACAATAAAGATATCATTTTTATTGTACATATGAACTGTGTGAAAAAGTCATGTATTGAAATAAATATTCATAAACAAATCGGACGATTTCTTTATGTACACTCATTTACCTGATACTTATTGGGATAATAAATTTTACACATTGCCCAACTGTAAAAATAATAATCAGTATTTGTTGTCTGAAAACCCCACACGGTTATTGGGATGATATTTGACATACATTGATCCCAATAATTAGTGGTATGTCAATCGATGGGTTGACAGGCTGTTGTAAGCGTTAATTATTTATATTTAACGCTTATGCAGTTGTGTAATGCACTCTAGATGATGGTTGAATGTATTTGATTATTATTGTGTACATGTGTGTATGAAATCCATATAAATAAAATTATATGGTAATTGACTGTGTCTGATTCCAGTGCAGAATTAACGAATATTTTAAAATAGTATTCACTGAATATTGAAATGTGAAGCCGTGTTAAGTAGTTAAACACCATTTTAACACGAACAGGAATTTTGGCGATTTTATTCGTTTTATAATAGATATCGAAAAGTGATTTCAAAATTTGATATTTTAAAAATATTATCATTTTAATATTAAAATGATAAGGAATATTCAAATTTGATTTGAAATCTGAAATGAAATTATAATCGTTTTAAAATGAATTTAAAACGAATTTATTAAGGAATATTCAAATTTGATTTGAAATTAGAAATGAAATTGAAATCATTTTAAAATGAATTTAAAATGAATTTATTAAGGAATATTTAAATTTGATTTGAAATTATAAATGAATTGAAATCGTTTTAAATTGAATTTAAAATGAATTTATTAAGGAATTTTCAAACTTGATTTGAAATTTGAAATGAAGTTGAAAATGTTTTTAAAACGATTTATAAAATTCGTTTTAAATAGAAATCGATGAAATATATAATATATATATATATATTATATATTTAATGGCCTGAATAGAACAAGCCACGCCGCAGTAGTTCGCGAATTTCGATCACTGACTTCGAATGGACATTATGGGAGATCCGACTGTCGGATTCTCCTAAAACCGGAACCGTTGGGTTCGTATTGAAAAGAGCTTTCTAACAAATACAAGAAATTTGAAATCTAATGGTTGGATCTGGAATTATGTCCAAATCAAATTTGGAAAAGGTCGTTGTAAGTTCAGTTCAATGGCCGTTTATGGAAATCGACTGTGCGGGCCTTGATAAAATTATTAAAAATATCAATAATTTGTGTAAAATCATAATAAGTGATTTGGAAAGAATGGGATGAAAAACCATATTTGAAAAGATAAAAATATATTTTTATCAAAATGAACTAGTTGTGAACTTGAATTATAATCCAATATTTTTAAATAAAATAAATTGGATTTGAAATGGTTTTAAAAATAACCAGAATTTCCAATATATGAATTGGAATGGATTTGAATCGAAATTATCTTCGGAATATTTCGATATTGGATTACGTGATTATACAGATATTGTGGAGGAATTTGGAAGATATATATCGTTATTCCCAATATGGTATTTGTTGATTTCAGAATTTGATATTGAATATAAGCCGGTATAATTTCTATTCAGAGCCTTGTATTTAATATTGAATTGGATTTTGGGTTTGTCGTGAATTGTGTTTTAAATGACACTGTTCTTAAACCCAGTTAAGAAAAGAATATATCTTTAATTGAGATTTAAAGAAGAATTACCAATTAATTAACATTTAATTGGAATTGAAAAAGGAATGGGAATTGGGTTTATCATGAACTATGTCTTTACGACATTCGTTCTTTAACCCGATTTACAGTGAAATGAGATTTGGAATTTATAAATCTTTTTGTTAAGATTTAAAGGAGATTTTCCAAAGTAAAGTTTTCCCATTTAATACAACAAATTGGAAAGGAATGGATAACGATTTGGTAATAATCGAAGTGAATTTCTGTGGAGGAAGACTGCTAATATATATGGAATTTAAAAGGCATTGTCGTTGTTCCATTTATATTATTAGTCGGATAGGGAAGTTTATGTCAATTATATATATTGATATGTTTTGCATGAAGATTCCATAATTAATGGAATGTGATTTTCGGTTTATCGTGGGCTGTGTTTTAAATGACATTAGTTCTTTAACCCAGTTAAAGACAGGATTTATTTCCTGAATTTGAATAATCATTAAGTAATGATTTTTGGAGATTAAAACTAAATGGAGTTTTAATGAATCTGTAATTAGATTGAAAGGTGAATCTGATAAATAAAATTATCAAATTCAAGAAATGGTCGCAATGGAGTATCGCCAGTTTTGCCCCAAACGATAGTTAAATCTTTAATTAGATTTGAACGTGAAATGGTAATTAAATTTACCGATAACACTGTGGTGTTAGATATGGAGTATTACCAGTTTTTCTCCATGGTATAAACGGTTGGGATTGGGAAATTAAACAAATGATTACTTTGGTAAGGTTCGCTAATCCCGACTAGTTTGTATAAACCTTAATTTGGTTTGAATTGATACCCAATGGAAGATTAAAGAATAAATTTAAAGAATTTATCTTTAATAAAATTAATGGGAACCTTTCCCAAAGGATATGAATATTTAAATAAAAGAATATTCTGGATTGGAATGAGGCGTATGTTGTGTTTTTATAACACTTGTTTATAAGATACGCGAGTTATTCAGTAAGGCCGGGTTTATACCCATTTGAATAACTGATTCGACGATATGTCGACAATGAAGACGGTGGTTGAAGACAGGAGGTCTTCACATCGTTTGGATGATTACTAATGTCTTGATTGGGCTGTACACCCAAGACGAGGTAATAAGTGGTGATCGTCCAGACGTACTTGGAGATCGACCGGATATGCGAGGACCTCTCTCCTATATTGGGCATATGGGATGAGGAATAAGGTGCTTCCGGTTTCGTTCAGACCCAAAACGAACTTGTAAATGGATGTGTGTCTGACATCGGATTTCATTCTATGTGATTGATAGACGTCGGTTGCATAGCGTGAATTACCTGTGCGGCATGCTGAGATGCAAATGATCAAGGCTTCTGTTGAAAAGCAGAGTCTTGTGGTTGATGATCAAAGCATGGCTTTAATATAGCATAGCTTTGTGTATAGCGTTAATTCGCGAGCCTCACACCCTAGTGTGAACCATAAATGGGAGAGGACTTCAGGGAGGGCATGTGTTTCCTTTTATCTAGGCGTGGTGTCTGGGTTTTGCAAACCCAGACATTTTACTTATGTGGATGATGGATAGTGAGGCGCCTCGGTTATATCGGTCACTGCAGTGCCGATGGATGGTTTGGTCAATATATGACCAATTTACACCCCATAGGGCGGGGAAATGTATTGTTCAGGCATTTTAATCCACTTCATGTGGACCGGCCCTGACGATCCAAGGCTTTCTTGCGCGCTTGCCTGATACATGGGCTAGATTGTCTTGAAGCGGTAAGGACGATCCCTTGCCTTGGTTCATAGACGGAAATCCAACCTCCAATACATGACATTGCGGTTTTGATTGTAGAGCCTAGTATTGGCGACATGGTATATGGTACCCATGCCGTCTAGGATTGATACATTTATAATTGAAGTTGTTTTATGCACTATGCACTTATAATAGTATCAAATGATTTGTTTTAAACGTACCAAGCATGTTTGGCTATTATATGGGAAAACCATATCCTCCGGCTTGCGTTGCATTATGTGATGGGACTTAGGTCTTATAATAGCTTCATTTTTCCAAAAAGCATTGCGCTGTTTGTTTTATGCACTGGTATTCTTAGGAGGAAACCCGTTCCGTGTTATACAGCGTGGTCCCTTGATTTACTTTATTTTTAAAGTGAAGATTTGATAACTGTTTTAGTTCTCACACCAGTCACGTGACTGACCAAGAGTTTATTGTTTTAAACTAAACTCTGTGTGCCCCTAATTTCCACATAGGCAGCTAGTAGTTTGTTTTGCAGTTTTATATTCACAGAATCCTGGTTTACAGCTGGAATGATATTTGGAAAGCTTTGTATCCGTGTATCTCTTTCAGTTGTGTTTGTATTATTTTCCACTGCATTGTAATTTGTAAATCTCTGATATTTCTCTGATGTATAATATTTATTCATACTCTGTATATTCTTGTACTATGATGTAAATTGTTGTAATATGCAATGAAATATTCTTCTGTTTATGTTTTGATTTGTCGTGTTCTCATTACAATCCAGGCATTCCTTTACAGGGAAGTTTGGGTCGTTTCAAAACCAAACCATATGTTCAATATATATACAAGTTTGAAGTCATAGAATTCAAATTTTAAACAAATCAATCAAATCAACCATACCAATCAATTAAAAGTTTCTTGGGACTTCAACCCATTCTTCTTGTCCAATGATTAGGTTCTTCTTGATGTCCTTCCATTCTTCTTCATTATTAAGTGATGTTTTGTTGTTTTCATCTCTGAAATGAGAAGAAATCGACCAATGATTTACATCAAAATGTTTTTCTTGATATTCAACCATTCTCATCTGAATTAACTTTAGTTTGCATTGATTACGTAGTACTATGGAGAGAATTTGATTGAAAGAATTCAAAGAATCTTCAAGATTTTCACTTATGTTATGAATTGGATTCTCCGTGAATTTGAGAGGAAATGAATAAGAGAGAAGGAGAAATGGAATAATGAATTTTTCTAGAAGAAATATCTTAAATAGGGTATAGAATTCATTGGATTTTGAATGGATATGAGTTAGTTATTTAACTTTAAATTTTGAAACAATTTGAAAATCTTGCGGTTATATGCCGACACATACATAAATGTATGCCGACATACCCTTTTGAAATTTGGATTTTTTTTAAATTTTGAATCTTTTTATCTTATCTTATATTATAATTAATTCTAAGATTTTTACAGTAACTTGAAGATGATTTTAATATGAATAAAACTCCATTCATTACTTCATAGAAAGCAAATACATCCAACTAATTAAGACACACTAAATACGAGATTCAAAAGCAAAACATAAGAAAATACATACAGATGAATTAAACTAAATAGACTAGTTTTCGGATGATGATGAGGGAGGTGAGATTCCAAGCTTTCTTCCAATCTTGACCATGAACTTGGTCATTTTTGAAAAGTTCCTCTTAAGCTTCTTTTGATTGTTGACAATTTTGACTTGATTTTGAAAAATCGTCTCTTTGTAAATGTGTCTATTGTTGGTTGGACACTCAACACTTTCTAAAGAAGTCTTTTCTTCTTCCTTGACTTCCATTAGCGCTTGTTCTTGTTGCATTCGAGCTTGTTTGGTTTCGAATATCTCATATGGTTTGAAAGTGAGAGGAATTTTCATGAGATGAATGTTTGATGAGTCAAACGCTTTCCTAAGCACAAACTCTTCTCCGTGAAGATCAACTCCAAATTATTTGAAAATGCGAGTGAGATAAACACCATAGTAGAGAGTGTTTTCTCTTGATAATAATTCTATAGGCTTGATTTCGTTTAAGATCATGTTGGCCCAATTGATGTTATAGCCACCCATAATAGCAAAGAGGGCTTTTTGGACTTTGAGAGTTGGGTTATTAAAGTTTCTGGAACGGGGATGATGGTATGTTAGAGGAGAAGGTTGACAATTCTTTATTTTGGACAGAAAAAGAGATTTTTGAAATCCATTTGAGCATCGCTTTCAAATATATCATGATAGATCTCTAAATCGGTTTCATCGGTTTTCAAATCCGAAAAATCCGAGCCTATGCTTCTATAATGAAAGATAGTGCCTAAGAGTTTGGCATCAAGAATTATTTGCGTGCCTTTGACGCTACTCCAAATTTGGTCTTCGTTGCCTTCGTAAAATCCGCGATTAAGATTCGCATAGAACATCTTGACAAGCTTAGGATGACACACTTCGTCGTTATCTCGTGAGTGAATTAGACTTAAGACTTCATTTTGTTGAAAGAGAGATGTAAGTCATAAGAGGGAAAATCACTAAAGACGGCAAAAGCACCCGTGTTAACATTAGCACTTGCTAAATAATTAACATAGGTTTTGATAGCTTTTGTCATTATGAAGATAACCTTTTATGGTTTTGGTTAACTTAAATTTCTGAGATGAACTAGAGGAAGCCATTGAATTAATAGTTTTGAAGAGAATAAATATGAAGAATATTGTTTTGAATTGTGAATGAAAGGTAGAGAGAATAGGTGTATATATAGAAATTAAATGGATATGAATGAAGTAGGCACAACTTTTCTGACTTAAATGACACCTTTTAAGACCTTGGGAGTTGGTGAAAAGTTGGAGGGAAGTTTGGAAGTTTAAACCTTTGAAATTAAAATTTTAAATTTTAAATTTCTAGTCATATATGTCAACATATGGACATATGTATGTCGACATATGTGACTATTTTCAAAGGAAATTAGATTTTTGTGAATTGAAATTTATATTATCGATTTATGTTTCAGGTTTGACGATTTCCTGAAATAATTCTAATCCTATCAAACATTCAAAATTTTATTTTATTATTTTATTTGTTATTTATTATTATATTATTATTTTGAATTTCAAATTTCAAGTTTAAATTTTTTATTTTTTAAATTCAAAACAAAGCAAACAAACAAAGCAACCATTCAACCAAATAAAATTAAAAATTAATTAAGGCGTCCCCAGTTTTTAGATCCTTTACTTTGAAAGATTCTAAATTCTGAATTGCAGTAAAGCACATATTCGAATTTTTGATTTCTGGCTCTTCATCACATGATGATGATACCGAATCATCTAACATTGCTGTGTTTGCTTTCTTTCTCTTTCTTGATGAATTGATGTTGTCTGTTTGTTGAGTCGATTTATCTGGATATGGACATATTTTCTTTACATGGCCTGGTTTTTTGCAGTTATAACATCGATCATCATTACTTTTTGAACTTCCTTGGTTATAATTTTTCCTTCTATATCTCAGAAATTTTCTAAAATGACTTATCGTAAGAGCTGTTTCTTCGTCGTCTTTACTACTCGAGTCAGAATCATTTGTTGTTGCTTAATGCAAAAGATTTCTTCTCAGTTGGCCTGTTTTCTTTTCTCTTCTGTAATTGGACTTCATAAGACATCAGATTTCCGATTAACCTCTCAATCTTCATTTCATTGACATCATTGGCTTCTTCAATTGCCAAAGTTTTCTGATCCCATTATGGAGTCAATGAACTCAATATTTTTCTGACTTGATCTACTTCAGAATAAGTTTTTCCAAGTGTTGTTAATGAGTGCACTATCTCTTGAAATCTGCAATACATATTGGAGATAGACTCATTCTCGTTCATTTTGAATAACTCAAACTGATTAACTAACATTGCTATTTTATTTTGTTTAACTTTACTAGTTCCTTCATGAGTAACTTGTAAAGTTCTCCAAATTTCATAAGCAGTTTTAAATACTGACACTCTATTAAACTCATTCCTATCTATTAAACAGAATTATAATTGCTTTGTCCAGCAGCCTTTTGTTCAGTTGTCCATTGTGCAAAACCAGTTGTAGGTTGAACAAACTCATTTTGTGTACTATTCCATGTTTCTAATCCTACTGATTGTAAATATATTTTCATTCTAGATGCCCAATATGAATAATTACTACCATTAAATAGTGGTGGTCTAATAGTCGACTGACCCTCTACAAAAGAACTGTTATTTCTACCAGCGTTGGTTGCCTTTCTAACTATTTTGAAAAATCAAATTATGAACTTTTTGAAATACCTTGCTTTGATAACAGTTCTTAGGGATTGCAGAATGGATCGTTAAGGCAAAACTAACAAAAGAGGGGGGGGGGTAAACAGTGTTTTTGATAATTTAAACAAAATCTAAAACTTATATGATCTACTATATGAATCAAACACCATAGAAACAATCACTGACACAGAATCAAAATAAATACAAAGATAATTAAAAATAAAGTGCAGAAAAGGGAAGAACACACCGGATTTTATACTGGTTCAGAATTGCTCCTACGTCTAGTCCCACGCAACGCTGGATTGTGCAGAGTTTTATTACTATATCAATATCTGATTACAATCCTCATTGATTTCACAGCTACAAGGGATACCACCGATTCCACACACACTTGATCAAGTATACCCTCCATGATTTCACGACTACAAGGGATACCACCGATTACTTACACAATCCAAACAACAAATAGCCCTATAACTCTTCAATAACACTTGATTCAAAGAGTATTGAGTAGAGAGTGAGAAGAGAAGAAGTTTAATGAAAATAGAATTGAATTCGGCAGAATATGAGTGTAGAAATCGTAAAAATGAAAAGATATAATGGTGTAAAGAAAGGAGATGAAGATGGAGAAGAAGAATGATAAAAAAAATTCGAAATCATCCCCGGTTTATAACATTTGAAAGGTTGCAACGTTTATGAACCGTTACAAATAGTGAAAAGATACTTCCTTTCAATTTTGAAAAAATGACAGTTATATGTGGGCATGTATGAAAATGTATGTCGACATATCATGTTTAAAAATTGAATTTTGAGCATTTTTAAAATGTTTAAATATATCTATAATTCTGGAAATTCTTGGATTAAAACATAGTATAATAAATGAATATTATAAAGCGGAAAATCATATAAAAACATAAATAAAAACCATATAAACATATTTATAAAATTATAGAGTTAAAACTATATAAATATAAAAGTGTAAATATATAAAACTTATAAAACCTGAGTTTGAAACCAAAAGTAAAGTAAAGAAAATAAAATAGAGAATATAGTGATTGAAAATAGAATTTAAAATCAGAAATTGAAAAACAGAATTTAAATTTAAATTTGAATTTGACCTTGAAGTGCTATTCAGAGTCTTACATAATCTAGACTCTATTACTATATTTATCTTGAACTCTTGAACCCTTGAAATCTTGAATACTCATGAGTCTTGAATCATCTCTAAATTCTGACTCTTTACTATCTTTAAACTATATAGTCTTCAGTAACAATTCATGTATATAAATCTTGCATATGTATGTGTGTGTATGTGTACATATATATCCTAGACAAAAGTTTTTGTATATATTTTATAATCAATTAATATTGAAATAAGGTTGTTGTCATCAATACTCCATTCTCCAACAGTTATGGTATATATACTACGATTATTTTGAATTATTCAAGCAGCACATGACATAAAAAATATTAAATCATTAAAACATGTAATTTATTGAAACATAGAAGTGAAACCAAATGATATTGTCTGCTAATACTAAAGTTAAGTAAGTATGAGCACCTCAATGCAATTTCGGTTGTAGTATAATGTTTGTATCACAATAGTAACAACTATAACACCGATGACTTTCAAAATAGCATATTATTTTTCCAACTTGGTATTCGGTGTCCACTGTGCTGTAGAAGGAATGAAACTTATGAACGTTTGTTTTTCCGTTATAACTACAAAATTACACCATCTCATTTTTCCAAACGAAAATGAGAATTGTTCATCCAGTTACTGTAGATATTTTAGAGGAAAGTCAAGAGCTTAAATCAACTTTTAGCATGAAAACGTCGTGCAAGATATTGCTTATGTCGCACTGATAACTTTGATTTATCATATTTGTGCAGGGAGAATCATGAGAATCTTTGATAACAAAGAAAACATGAGACTATCGTGCTACAATTATTAATAATTAGAATTGGTTTTTTATTTTCTAAGGATAAACGTTAATCACCTTGAAGAGCTTTAATGTTCATTCACAGGACGAAATACCCAAGTGTTTCATACTATCCGTAATTTAGTTGAGAGCCTATCAGTCGAAGTCTCATTCGGTTCCGAGGTAATATGAAGAAACTACTGCAGCTTTCATAAAAAAAGTAGCGACTTTGTATTTTGGCAGAGTTCAAATATACGAATATAGCCTGTTATTTTCTAAGTACAACTACTAGTCACCTTAAAGACCTAATGTAATGACCCGCATTTTTCATATCGGATGATCGTAAAATATTTTTATTTTATTCCCTGAGGGTGGGACCATTCTCATATTTTGATATGTTGGTTATGGGGATGTGAGATATGTCCATAATTTTACCAATTTTATTTGAGACAATTTTCCCCTATCACTTTTGTACATGGCATAACTATTAACTGGGATCAAATCAGATGCTGAAATCGATTTCGTTGGAAAGGAAATGATGTTTCCAATTCCGTAGGGTGGTCACATTAAAAATTTGTTTTAGCGGTTTCTCGCTATTTGAGTGTTACACAATTTCTATCCAGGCTAATTGGTAATTAGTGGGCTGATTTGTGGGGCCTGCTAAGGCATGGGATATTAGTTATAAACAGGGGGTAGAGGCATGGGAGAAAGTTTAGTTTCTTCATTTCTCTCATTTGGTTGTGATCGTGATCCTCCTTGCTCAATCAAATACCTCTCTTCCACCATTAAAATTCTAGATCTACGCAAGAATATGGAAGATCTACATCATGTAAAGCTAGATCTACACCGAGTGAATTAAGATCGCATCAAATTGAAAGGTTTGAAGATTGATCATCGTTGTTCGGATTTGAGATTATTCGATTTCAAGTCATTTTGAGTAACTGGTGAGTGATAAGCATCTCTTGCACAGATTCATTCGAATATGTGATTGTTTAACCGTATTTCATCATTTACAAGTTGTTTTCACCTAGATCTACAACATTGTAAGTATATTTTCATTTGAATCACCATAGGATCTAATGTAGCAACTTAAGTCAGTAATTCTTATGTTAGTTCATATGTTTATGTAAGTTTAGATCCATTATTTTGTTTATTCATTGCTTTATTGTGATTTGGTGAGTTTCATATGATTGTATGATGAAAAATTATTGTGCAAGTGTTATTTGATGATTGCATGAAGTATTGATGATTGAATTGGCCGACTTGGATGAGCTACATGCATTGACGTTACCGTTTGTTGAAGAATCGAAGTCATTTTTGATAGGTCGTTGGCTTATGCTCCACGACATGGGGGGTCGTTGAAGTCGGATCATCCGAAGTTAGGTCGGGTCGTGGAAGGCAAGTCGTTGGAGATTTGAAAGGCTTCGGGTCATTCGTGATCCATGAAGTCGGGTCGTTCATGATCCATGAAGTCAGGTTGTTGAGTATCCATGAAGTCGGGTCGTTTATGACCTGATGAGTCAACTCCTTTTTTTATGGATCGGGCAGAAGTTGCTACAATGTTAACAAATGTTATGGATGAGAATTTAAGCGCCATGGTGTAACAGCCCGCATTTTATGTATCGGAAGATCGTAAAATATATTTGTTTTATTCTCTAAGGGTTGGATCATTCTCATCTTTGAATATGTTGTTTATAGGGATGTGAGACATGTCCATAATTTGTACCGATTTTGTTTGTGACCATTTTGCCACTGTTAGCCTTGTACATGCCATAAATTTTGACTCAGGTCGAACCAGAGGGTGAGACCTGTGCCGTTGGAAAAGAATTGATGATTGCCTTTCCGTAGAGTGGTTACATTAAGGATTTGGCTCAGCGGTTTGGGAGAAATCGCTATTTTAAGATTTTCAGTTGGCTATTCAGGTTTTGGAGCCTTAGTGGAATGCTATAAATAGGGGGTGAGAGTGGAGGGAAAAGGTTTACTTTTTCCCATTCTCTCATTTTAAGGCATTTGATCTCCTTCTTCCTCCTACACCTTTCCACAATTAAAAATCCAAATCTAAGGGAGGAAATCGAAGATCTACGCTATCCAAGGCAAGATCTACATCATTTCAAAGGCAAATTCATCGGATTGAGGGGTTTGATTCGGAGTGATCGCTGTCCGGATTCTTATTTCTATCGTTTTAAATTGTTTCGACAAATCGGTGAGTGATTTACATCTCTCACATGAATGCAATGAAGTATATGAGTGTTTGTGCATGTTTCTCATCAAATTGGGATGTTTTACCATAGATTTACACCATTACAAGTTCATTTTCATATGCATCACCCTATGATCTAATCTAACAAGTTTTACTCGTTAATTTCATGTCATTTTACATGTTTATGTTAGTTAGATCTCTCATTTTGATCATATGTTCATTTTAATGGTTTTTAGTGAGATTTATATCATTTTTGTAGTAATCGTCATACTCATATGGATAGTAATGTTATTATATGTTTATGATTGTGTTTGATGATTTTAGTTGAGTTGGTTTCATTAGATTCAACGTTTGGCTAAGTTTTGGTCGAAATCGGAGTTGAATTGCAATATGCAGAAATTGGCTCGGTCAGGGGTTGGCTCGGCCATAGATTGACTCGGCCAGAGATTGGCTCGGCTAGGAGTTGGCTCGGCCATAGGTTGAATCGGCTAGGAGTGGATCGGATCGAGTCATATTTGGATCGGGTCCTATTTGGATCGCGTCATACTTGGATCGGGTCGGTAGGTTGCACCTGGATCGGTCGGATCGAAGCTCATATTTGTGATAGCACAACTAGGTCGGGTCGGGCTAGACTGGATCGGGTCGGTTGGTTGTTATATGGATTGGATTGGTCATCTTGGATCAGATCGGCCTAGTTTGGATCGGGTTGGTCTGAAAGAGGGCGGATCAGTCATGTTTTTAACACCGCTTTTAAACGTTGTGGTTGATAGTGATGATGCTATGTTTTGTTTCCAACAGGGTCATTTTCTGAAAAAGTACGTTTTTCAGGTATGAATCAGATTTGGAGAAAAAGGTCTGAAAAAATATTTTTCGAGGGCAACCCCCCGAACCCTAGCCGCAACGTAGTGGTGTAATTGGCTCGGTGATGAGGTGACTTCGAAGTAAATTCAAGTAGGAAGGTTTGAAGTGTTGAATGTGTTCGTTGATCAAGGTGGAACAACAAATGAGGTGGCAACTCAAAGGTTGTGAGTTGATGGGTAATGGTTGCTCAAAAAGGTTGCTTGATCTATGAAACGTCGTCAAGGTTTGATGACTAGAGATGCGAAGGCCGAGAAGTCATCGTTGTCGTAAGTTCTAGCAGGCTCAAAGCAGGGTTATAATGGGGGCACCCAAGATTGGAAGGTTGGAGTACCTTGGGTATCGTTGAAATGCCTAGTTGTCAATGTTGGACATTGCCAAGGTTGGACATATGGAGTTTATGCTAGAAATGGGGTTACCATTAGCCCTTGACATATGGCAAGGTTGGCCGTCATACAATTAACGGTGTTTTCAAAGCAGGATTGGCGGTGATAGCCAGAGTCTGTAACACCCCGTGTATTCTATAACAATGAGATTCACGAATTAAAGTATAACTAATTTCAAATCAAAGAATTAAGGGAAACTGGATACGCCATTGCGTTCGCCTCGGAATTCTGCTTGAGATAGAGTCCGAGTTTGCGTAAAACGGATATCGTATGAAGAAGATATGGACGAACGAAATTGGGCGAAAAACCAGAAAACGGGTCAGAATGCACTGGCGCACTTGGGAAGTGCGCCAGAACAAAAAATGAACTGGCGCACTTGGGAAGTGTGCCAGTACATTTTTAGCCTGGCGCACCTGCCAAGTGCGCCCAGGTCAGAATGACCTGCTGGTCAAGTCTTGGATGGCCAGGTCTATGTTTGGTCGATTTTCTGAGCCTTGCCTTGTCACTAGGGCTAGGTGTCAGCTCCTGGTTGGTCTCCCCTTCAAACGAACGGCTATTATTGAACCAAGCTTCATCGACGGTCTAAATCAACTCACAAACTCTATAAAAAGGACCTAAGACTAACCCTAATTCACACAAACTAAAATGGAGATGAGACCGTCATGCTGCTGAGGAGAGACTGAGGATAGCCATCAGAAATAGAGACAATTAGGAGATAATTCAAAGCTTAAAGCAACGTCAAATCAATCAAAACAACGCCTACAACAAAGGATAGCATCTCCAAATTCAGAACTCAGATTCCTGAATTGAAGATTCATCATACGTTGTAAGTAGAGTGCTATTCCGATGTGAATAATTAATTGCGTTTGATTTGTGTAAGATGCGAAATGGAATTGTGGCGATAATAATATATATATTTGTATGTTATTTTGATTCTAAACGATTTGGGAATATTATGGTATACGATTGGATATTTGCAAGTACATGGCGTTGGAAGTTAACAACGAAATGGAATTGTGGCGATAATAATCTATATTTGCATGTTATTTTAATTCTAAATGATTTGGCAATACTATGGTGAACGATTGGATTCATACAAGTATATGATTTATGTTGACAACCACATGTTGTAGAATTTTAATTGGGATTCATGCAAGTATATGATTCATTATTATGCTAATATGATGTACATACTTTTATGATAACTTTTAGTGTGTAATTGAATCGACTAAGTACTATGATTTATATGAATCTATGTTGAAATTGGCAAATCATACTTTTGTGTTAGAAACAAAAGTAAGCACCTTTATGAACATGACCAAACTATGTTTGGTATTATGCCTAGTTGAATTATGTTAGGCCTAAGTTGTTATCAAAACCATATGGTGATATATGCGACACAATTAAGTTAGATTTACATCCCAATTGCAAGTTTACAATGATTCATGTATTATTGATGCCATGATTACATGAGTAGAATGATTCATGTTTAAGTATTATTTATGCCATGATTATATGAATAGAACGATTCATGTTTAAGTATTGTTTATGCCGTAATTATATGAATAGAATGATTCATGTTTAAGTATTATTTATGCCATGATTATATGAATAGAACGATTCATGTTTAAGTATTGTTTATGCCGTAATTATATGAATAGAATGATTCATGTTTAAGTATTGTTTATGCCATGATTATATGAGTAAAATGATTCTTGTAATGCCATGATTATATGATGTTACAATTGCAAGTTCACATGTGCCTACTTTATGTTAATTGAATCGTTCGTTGCAAATTCATGCGTTCACACTCCCCTTTTTCATGTTACCTTATAAACACCATGTTATAAGCCTCCCCTTTTCATTTGGCTAAATTGGGTTTAAGTATTAAACCCAACACACCTTACATTGGAGCGAACGTGTAAAACGGGGGTAATGACGTTTGGGCTAAAATATAGAACATATGTGTTGGCATGTTTGACGCATGCCAACAATCTTGAAAAGCAATTAAGTGGCATAAATAAATTTTAATCAATAAAGATGAATTTGAATAATGGGCCGCAAATATTTACATATAAAAAAGAAAAGAGACAAAATATGTAAATGTAGAAAATACGATGTGTTTAACCCGAGGTTGGATTGAGTTGTGATGTAAACCTGCCCGGAACCGCCCGGCTGTCCAGTAGTCACAACAATACCTATCCAATGTGGGTGGTTAAACACGGAGCCCAATAAGGACCCGAGGTTAGACTGAGTTGTGGCGTAAGACTGCCCGGACCCAACCGGCAACAGGCAGCCACAACAATACCTGTCTAATGTGAGAGGTCAAGGCTTTAATAAGACAATTAAGGCTGAGTCAGGATTGATAGGATTAAGTAAATTATATTAATACTTAATCAAAATGGAACATGCTAAACTAAACAGACTGATTGGGGGTTAGGTTTATTAAACACTTAACCAACTTAGCATGTTGGCTAGAAATAGAAAACCTAGTAGCGGGGGACCCTTTTCAGCAGTAACCCTACAAGGTGTATCAGGATACCCTGAACTAGGCAGGATGGGGCACGATTACTGGGCTAACTATAAGAGGTCAAATCGACGGCGGTGGTGCAGCAGTGTAGGTTCTAATGGGGTGCGGGCGTGCACACACTCCGGCGCAGAAAAATAAGGCACTGGGCACCAGTAGCATACCCGTGCATTCTAGGATTGTGTTGGGCCGCCACCATGGGACTTGATACACCCCATGGTGGGACCAGCATAGGTAACTACAACATCGGGGGCCATAAGACACATGTAACTATGCGAGTAGGAGCCGATCATCAGAAATGGGTCACTTCACCCTGATTATGGGGTGCCTGTTGGGAACTAGTTTATATGGGTAGAGAGATTAATATGGGGTACGATAGTATATTCAACCCTAGACAACTTAACTTAGTTTATGGTGCTTTCCCATTTCCAGTTTATACTTATTATACACAGTTCTTTATTCATAGACTGAATAGTCCTAGACTTACTCAGGCTTTATGTCTGACTCTACTTTTCTTTCGCCTTCTTTTCTTTCGTTTCCCCCCCCCCCAGGTCCACAGGGAGGGTACACCGCAGCTTGACCAGATTTCACATCCAGCTTGAAGAGACAGAATGTATTTCTTGGATCTTTTCCGTTTTGGACTATGGCTTTGGACAGCAATTATGGGACTTTTGCAGTTTATTTATGTTTTCTTTATGCTTCTTTAAATAATGTAATCAAGACAGTTATGATTTTGGAAGTATTGTAAGACAATTATGGCATGGTTTATGTAACACGTATTTTGATGAAATAAAATTTGTTGTTTTCCGCTGTTCAAAAATATGTGTTATTATATCTATCTTGTATATCTGTGACTTATACTTATAAACCTCTACCAAAATTAGGGCATTCCCTTTGAGAGTGACCCTAACGGAGGCGGGGTGTTTCACTTGGTATCAGAGCATAGGTTTACCAGAAAAGATAAAAAGTTTTGAAAATTTATTTTCAAAAAGGAAATTTAAAGGAGCATTTTTAAGATAAAATATTATTTTATTTTAAAAGGCAAAGTCCCCCAAAGCCATAGGAACTATCTCTTATCCTTCGTTTTGAATCTATCCTTTTTGTTTCAGCATGTCCGAAGAACTTAACTTGCCAGAGGGTGTACCAATACCTGGTTGGTTTAGACGGTTCTTAGAAGCAAGGGCCACTTAGCCAGGCCCTACCGTTCCTCCTCCCCCAGCTGCAGGAAATCATCCAGCCGCAGCAACACCTCTTCATCCACCTCCTCCGCGGGGAAACACTTTTGCTAAGATATGTAAAGATTTTAAAGCTATGGGAGGAAAGGATTTTCATGGAACTGAGTCCTTTGTGGCAGCTAGAAATTGGCTGAAAGAAACCGAGGACTTATTCGTCATCTTTGAGGTAGAAGATAGGCAGAAAGTACAACTGGCAGTGTGGCTACTAAAGGGCGAGGCTTCTTACTGGTAGGAAGTCACTAATGCAGAAAGACCAGTAGAAACGTGGGAGGACTTTAGGGCAAGGTTTGAGGCTAAATTTCTCTCAGACGCAGAAAGGAGTTTGCAGTTGGAAAAATTCTTATTTCTTAAGCAAGGGAACAAGACAGTCAAAGAGTATGTTAATCAGTTCGATGAGCTGGCTAGGTTCGGACTGGACCTAGTCAACACCCCGCACAAGAAGGCTCTCCGTTTTGTCAAAGGGTTGAATGAGCCATTACACAGTTTGGCCATGACCCATATACCCATGGGAGCTACGTATGAAAGATTGGTAAAGATGGCATTGCTGAACGAAGAGGATAAGGGCAAGAAGGAGACAAAGGCAGAAAGCTCTCAAGGGAAGAAAGAGGGTTTACAGCCTAAAAAGACAGACTTTAAGAAGGGCGGGAAAGACAACAAAGAGAAGAGGAAGTGTAATTTCTGTGGCAAAGTGGGCCACTTAGTGAAAGATTGCCGGAAAAAGAAGGCCAAGATGAATGGTGGGTGCTTTTCTTGCGGTGAGACAGGCCACATGGCTAAGGACTGCCCAAAGAAATGAGGACAGGGGCAGAGGGCTGGATCCACCTCAGGGGCGCAGGTTCATGTGCTAGAGGCGCCACCTCTGCAACAGCGAGGTATAAATACTTCTGTAGAAAGTGTAGTTTATCTTTATGATCACCCCGTTCGCACTTTATTTGATTCTGGCGCATCACACTCCTTTATCTCGTCTACTTTAGTAGAATCTCTGCACCTAAAAACTAGTATGGTAGAGGACCCCTTAATTGTTTCAAACCCAATTGGGGGCCAAGCTCATTTGTCTATGATCTGTGTGGGATTGAAAATTTCTATTCTAAGCATAGAATTTAAATGTAGTGCCTTTGTTTTGGGCTTTTCGGGATATGGTTTGATTTTGGGCATGGATTGGCTATCCAGTAATGGGGCCATCCTTGATTGTGAGAAAAGGGTTGTTAGGCTCCTGACCCAGCTCGGTAACACTTTGGAAATTTCTTGTAATCCCTCGTATGCGGTTATGCTTAGTTATCTTGAATCGCTAGATGCCTCCGTTGAAAATTTGCAATCGGTTAGAGTGGTCCGGGAATATCCGGATGTCTTCGAAGAGGTGAAGGGCTTGCCTCCGAAGCGGGAGATAGACTTCCGTATATATCTTGTAGATAATGCAAAGCCCGTTGCGTTGCCCGTTAGACACATGGCTCCACGGGAAAGGAAAGAGCTCAGTAAACAGATTAAAGAGCTTCTAGAGAAGGGGTTCATTAGAAGGAGCATTTCAGAATGGGGCGCTCCAGTGGTGTTCGCTACAAAGGCGGATGGTTCACTCCGTCTATGGGTTGACTATAGGGAGCTCAACAAGCTAACGAAAATGAATAGGCACCCTCTCCCCAGAATTGACGATCTGTTTGATCAGCTTGTAGGGGCATCTGTTTTCTCCCAACTCGATTTAGCGACCGGTTTTCATCAGCTAAGGGTGGCTGAAGATAGCATCGATAAAACGGCATTCAGAACCCCAGACGGCTTCTTTGAATGGCTTGTCATGCCTTTCGGCTTGACAAATGCACCTGCTTACTTCGTGGACCTGATGAGTAGGGTATTCAGAGATTTCCTCAATAAGTTCGTAGTGGTCTTCGTAGACGATATCCTTATCTTCTCAAAGAGTGAAGAGGAACATGCTAAGCACTTAAGGGCAATCATGGAAACTCTGCGAGTCCATCAGCTAAAAGCCAAATTCTCCAAATTCCACTTTTGGAGAGAAGAAGTGAGGTTCCTTGGGCACATAGTATCCAAACAGGGGTAAGCTGTGGACCCTGCTAAGGTAGTGGCGGTACAGGATTGGAAGACACCAAGGAATGCAACTGAGGTCCGAAGTTTTCTAGGACTAGCAGGTTTATATCGAAAGTTCATGAGGGATTTTGCGAAAATCTCAGCTCCGCTCACAAAGTTGATCAAGAAGAATCTAGTGTTCAATTGGGACTTGGATTGCGAGTTTGCTTTCCAGCGACTGAAAAGGGCTCTTACAACAGCCCCAGTTTTGACATTGCCAGATGGAAGCAAGATGTTCACCGTTTATACAGATTCATGTGGGACAGGGCTAGGCGCCGTCTTAATGCAAGAAGGAAGGGTAGTAGCTTATGGCGGGAGGCAGTTGAAAGTGCACGAAAAGAACTACCCGACCCACGATCTTGAATTAGCTGCCATCGTCTTTGCACTCAAGTCTTGGCAACACTATCTCCTAGGTGAGAAGTTCGAACTTTACACTGACAATAAATCGTTGAAATACCTTTTCTCGCAGAAGGACCTTAACTTGAAGCAACAGAGGTGGATGGAGTTTCTTGCCTCGTATGATTTCGAGATCTCCTACACTCCGGGCAAAGGCAACATAGTGGCAGACGCGTTGAGCTGAAAGAAACTGACCCTAAGCCCGCTGTTTGTTGAAAGACAAAGCCTAGAGTTTATAGCCAGCTTTGACTTTAGGCCCTCCTCCGATTTTGTACCAGGCTTGCTAGCATCTCTCGAAGTACGCCCAACTTTAGTGGACTCAATAGGGACAGCACAACGCGAAGACCCTCAGCTTGTGGAAACGATTGATAGGCTAATTAGGGGTGAGACTTCAAGTCACCTCAACAGATACTCCATCGACGATAAGGGTTGGCTAAGACGAGACGGAAGACTATGCGTCCCACAGACAAGGGATTTAGTAAAGACGGTTCTCGAGGAAGCACATCACTCCAAGATGACAATACACCCAGGCGGAGATAAAATGTACAAGGACATAAAAAGAACTTTCTTATGGAACGACATGAAGAAAGACGTGGCAGAATTCGTTTCTAAGTGTATGGTGTGCCAACAGGTTAAGGCGGAACAGAAAAAGCCTGGCGGTCTGCTACATCCTCTAGAGGTCCCGCAGTGGAAATGGGATAGCATCTCAATGGACTTCATCGATGGGCTGCCTAGGTCTAGGAGAGGCAACACTAGTATTTGGGTAATAGTGGATAGGCTTACTAAAAGCGCCCACTTTTTACCTGTTAAAAGCAAAAGAACTGCCTCATCTCTAGCATCTCTTTACCTCAAGGAAATTGTTCGACTCCATGGAATACCCTCCAGCATTGTTAGTGACCGAGACCCTATCTTCACAAGTGAGTTTTGGCGGAGTCTGCAAGAAGCGGTAGGCACACAGTTATGCTTAAGCATAGCCTACCATCCCCAAACTGACGGCCAAACAGAAAGAGTGAACAGAGTTTTGGAGGACCTTTTAAGACTGTGCGTCCTTGACTTCGGAGGGACATGGGAAGACCATCTTCCTTTGGTGGAATTTGCCTACAACAACAGCTATCAAGCAACCATCGGAATGGCGCCCTTTGAAGCTTTATATGGAAGACCGTGCCGATCACCCACTTGTTGGTGGGAGTCTACTGATAAGCTCATACTTGGACCAGATTTGATCCGAGAGACTTCAGAGAAAGTAGACTTAATACGAAGAAGGATGAAGACGGCCCAAGATAGACAAAAGTCCTACGCCGACAAGAGGAGGACCGACCTCGAATTTGAGGTTGGGGACAGAGTTTTTCTTAAGGTATCTCCGCTGAGGAACGTTGTTCGTTTTGGAACCATAGGAAAGCCAGCACCAAGGTTCGTGGGGCCATTCCCTATCATCGAGAAGATTGGGAAAATGGCCTATAGATTAGAGGTACCCGAAAGATTGGCCAGAATCCACAACGTCTTTCACGTTTCGCACCTTCGAAAATGTCTACATGAGTCTGCTGAAGTGGTAGAGCCAAATATCCTAGAAGAAGCTGAAGTGGAACGCGAAGCAACCGTAAGGAAAGTTCCAACCTGCATATTAGGAACGGAAGTGAAGAAGCTACGCAACCACGAAGTCAAGCTCGTCAAAGTTCAGTGGAGCGACGCCGAAGAAGATGCAACTTGGGAAACTGAAGCTAGAATACGCGCAGCCTACCCTTTTCTTTTCGAGGGTACATCTTTGATCTTTCCTTTTTCCTTAAGTTGCGCTTTTATCTATCTTTTTAGGTATATCTCCTCGACCTTATCTTTTAGGAAGAAACCCTTTGGATGAAAACATGTAATTGAAACATGTTATGGATGATGGTTGCAAGTGGTTGCAAGTGATTGCTAGTGGTTGCTCGTGGTTGCATATACACACACAATCTAGGTTTTAGATCGGCTCAGTCACTTCATATTGCATATGCATATATGTTTGCATTCGTATATGGTTGAACTTTAATGTGTTGTCATATGGATGTTGCATTTGTATGAATGATTGCGCACTCATATAGAATCATGAATAGGAAAATTTGCATACATAATGGATTCATGGCACTTACATAATTCGCATTAAGGAGGTCAACTGAATCAGTAGACCGACTGATTTTGCATTAGATAAGTACATGTACACACACACTTCGCATATGATCATGAAGCATTAGGAGTCTTTTTAAGGACAATGGATGCTCGTGTTTGATGGATGAGTAGATGGATGTTTGGATGTTAGGATATACATTCTTCCTAACTTGAAGATTTCGGGGACGAAATCCTTTTAAGTGGGGGAGAATGTAACACCCCGTGTATTCTATAACAATGAGATTCACAAATTAAAGTATAACTAATTTCAAATCAAAGAATTAAGGGAAACAGGATACGCCATGGCGTTCGTCTCGGAATTCTTCTTGAGATAGAGTCCGAGTTTGCGTAAAACGGATATAGTAAGAAGAAGATATGGACGAACGAAATTGGGCGAAAAACCAGAAAACGGGTCAGAATGCACTGGCGCACTTGGGAAGTGCGCCAGAACAAAAAATGAACTGGCGCACTTGGGAAGTGCGCCAGTACATTTTTAGCCTGGCACACCTGCCAAGTGCGCCCAGGTCAGAATGACCTGCTGGTCAAGTCTTGGCTGGCCAGGTCTGTGTTTGGTCGATTTTCTGAGCCTTGCCTTGTCACTAGGGCTAGGTGTCAGCTCCTGGTTGGTCTCCCCTTCAAACGAACGGCTATTATTGAACCAAGCTTCATCGACGGTTTAAATCAACTCACAAACTCTATAAAAAGGACCTAAGACTAACTCTAATTCACACAAACTAAAATGGAGATGAGACCGTCATGCTGCTGAGGAGAGACTGAGGATAGCCGTCAGAAATAGAGACAATTAGGAGATAATTCAAAGCTTAAAGCAACGTCAAATCAATCAAAACAACGCCTACAACAAAGGATAGCATCTCCAAATTCAGAACTCAGATTCCTGAATTGAAGATTCATCATACGTTGTAAGTAGAGTGCTATTCCGATGTGAATAATTAATTGCGTTTGATTTGTGTAAGATGCGAAATGGAATTGTGGCGATAATAATATATATATTTGTATGTTATTTTGATTCTAAACGATTTGGGAATATTATGGTATACGATTGGATATTTGCAAGTACATGATTGGCGTTGGAAGTTAACAACGAAATGGAATTGTGGCGATAATAATCTATATTTGCATGTTATTTTGATTCTAAATGATTTGGCAATACTATGGTGAACGATTGGATTCATACAAGTATATGATTTATGTTGACAACCACATGTTGTAGAATTTTAATTGGGATTCATGCAAGTATATGATTCATTATTATGCTAATATGATGTACATACTTTTATGATAACTTTTAGTGTGTAATTGAATCGACTAAGTACTATGATTTATATGAATCTATGTTGAAATTGGCAAATCATACTTTTGTGTTAGAAACAAAAGTAAGCACCTTTATGAACATGACCAAACTATGTTTGGTATTATGCCTAGTTGAATTATGTTAGGCCTAAGTTGTTATCAAAACCATATGGTGATATATGCGACACAATTAAGTTAGATTTACATCCCAATTGCAAGTTTACAATGATTCATGTATTATTGATGCCATGATTACATGAGTAGAATGATTCATGTTTAAGTATTATTTATGCCATGATTATATGAATAGCATGTTTAAGTATTGTTTATGCCGTAATTATATGAATAGAATGATTCATGTTTAAGTATTATTTATGCCATGATTATATGAATAGAACGATTCATGTTTAAGTATGGTTTATGCCGTAATTATATGAATAGAATGATTCATGTTTAAGTATTGTTTATGCCATGATTATATGAGTAAAATGATTCTTGTAATGCCATGATTATATGATGTTACAATTGCAAGTTCACATGTGCCTACTTTATGTTAATTGAATCGTTCGTTGCAAGTTCATGCGTTCACACTCCCCTTTTTCATGTTACCTTATAAACACCATGTTATAAGCCTCCCCTTTTCATTTGGCTAAATTGGGTTTAAGTATTAAACCCAACACACCTTACATTGGAGCGAACGTGTAAAACAGGGGTAATGACGTTTGGGCTAAAATATAGAACATATGTGTTGGCATGTTTGGCGCATGCCAACAATCTTGAAAAGAAATTAAGTGGCATAAATAAATTTTAATCAATAAAGATGAATTTGAATAATGGGACGCAAATATTTACATATAAAAAAGAAAAGAGACAAAATATGTAAATGTAGAAAATACGATGTGTTTAACCCGAGGTTGGATTGAGTTGTGATGTAAACCTGCCCGGAACCGCCCGGCTATCCAGTAGTCACAACAATACCTATCCAATGTGGGTGGTTAAACACGGAGCCCAATAAGGACCCGAGGTTAGACTGAGTTGTGGCGTAAGACTGCCCGGACCCAACCGGCAACAGGCAGCCACAACAATACCTGTCTAATGTGAGAGGTCAAGGCTTTAATAAGACAATTAAGGCTGAGTCAGGATTGATAGGATTAAGTAAATTATATTAATACTTAATCAAAATGGAACATGCTAAACTAAACAGACTGATTGGGGGTTAGGTTTATTAAACACTTAACCAACTTAGCATGTTGGCTAGAAATAGAAAACCTAGTAGCGGGGGACCCTTTTCAGCAGTAACCCTACAAGGTGTATCAGGATACCCTGAACTAGGCAGGGTGGGGCACGATTACTGGGTTGACTGTAAGAGGTCAAATCGACGGCGGTGGTGCAGTAGTGTTGGTTCTAACGGGGTGCGGGCGTGCACACACTCCGGCGCAGAAAAATAAGGCACTAGGCACCAGTAGCATACCTGTGCATTCTAGGATTGTGTCGGGCCACCACCATGGGACTTGATACACCCCATGGTGGGACCAGCATAGGTAACTACAACATCGGGGGCCGTAAGACACATGTAACTATGCGAGTAGGAGCCGATCATCAGAAATGGATCACTTCACCCTGATTATGGGGTGCCTGTTGGGAACTAGTTTATATGGGTACAGAGATTAATATGGGGTACGATAGTATATTCAACCCTAGACAACTTAACTTAGTTTATGGTGCTTTCCCATTTCCAGTTTATACTTATCAAACCCAGTTCTTTATTCATAGACTGAATAGTCCTAGACTTACTCAGGCTTTATGTCTGACTCTACATTTCTTTCGCCTTCTTTTCTTTCGTCCCCCCCCAGGTCCACAGGGAGGGAACACCGCAGCTTGACAAGATTTCACATCCAGCTTGAAGAGACAGAATGTATTGCTTGGATCTTTTCCATTTTGGACTATGGCTTTGGACAACAATTATGGGACTTTTGCAGTTTATTTATGTTTTCTTTATGCTTCTTTAAATAATGTAATCAAGACAGTTATGATTTTGGAAGTATTGTAAGACAATTATGGCATGGTTTGTGTAACACGTATTTTGATGAAATAAAAGTTGTTGTTTTCCTCTGTTCAAAAATATGTGTTATTATATATGTCTTGTATATCTGTGACTTATACTTATAAACCTCTACCAAAATTAGGGCATTCCCTTTGAGAGTGACCCTAACGGAGGTGGGGTGTTTCAGAGTCAGTCATGGATGATTGGTTATTCTGTTTCTACTATCTCATATAGATTATCCAAAGTCGAGGGAGATGTTCTTTGAGTTCTTAACTGATATTGGTTTAGGTCTCTGGGAAGAGTACTTGGGGAATGTTAAACTCGATTGCGGTTGTCTACGTGAGACCTTGGTAATCTGAATGTTATGAATGTTATCAATGGTTGTTCTGGTTCCCATGTATGAATTGTTATTCCTTTGGTTGAATAGATTGTAAAGGCTATCACTGTCCAATGTGGGGAAGATAAGGTTGAGTTTTTCTCTGGTGTCGTGGGTAGATTAGTATGTTTATCTATCCTTTCTCATACACTTTATTGTTGAAGTTTGTTAGCTGTTTTATTGCTCACTAAAACCGTTGTCTGACTCAAGGTTTTATGTTTTCTCTTATTACCTTGGGCTCTTCATCCGGTTGTGGATGGCCAAACTAAGTAGCAGGTGACAGGTGATGCTTTAGTGAGGACGATGGTGCTGATCGGTGGCGAGCAGGAGGCTCACGTACCAGTTTTACTACTATCTAATAATTGGGTTTCCGCTGTTTGCTTTTCTGCATAATGCAGTGAGGCAACTTTGTATAAACACTATTTCCAAGCTTATAGATATTACTTTCTGGTTGTATGAAAGTCTTGTGTTTCTGCTTCACTATTACTACCAGTTGTATATGTTCTATTATATTTTATCCTTGCGCTGTGAGTTTACAACAGGTTCCGCTTGTGTTTACCTACTCTGATGATCGTCCATGACTGCCTTGCACACCTTTCAGCGCATTATTTCTTTTGTATAGTGCGGGGGTTATGGGTGGTCGTCACATTTGGTATCAGAGCTCTGGTCAACGATTTTTGGCCAAAGTTCAAGGATGTAATCACGTATAAGAGACGTACTTGTAGATTTCAGTTGGATGCTTACTATATATATTAGCATATATGGTAGTAACGGTTGTTTTCCTTTAGCAGTTTTTCTTGAAGTGACTAATTATTCTAAATTGCAGATTTAAAATGAGTAGACGAGAAACAAAACGCGCTGCTAGTGGAGCCAATACTGGAGGAGGAAATGGTGGTGAACCTAATTACCCAGCCATGTTTGAAGCCATGGCAGAAGCAGCTATGCGAAGGGTACCAGCTCGAGTGGCAACAACGGTAGATGTTGGTGTGCGAGTTCCTAGAGTAATAGATTTTGCAAAGCTGTGTAAGGACTTTACATCTTTAGGGGGAAACCATTCAAGGGAACTGAACCAGCTGAAGAGGTTCAGAGGTGGATGGATTCATGTGTTCGAATCTTTAGAGACTTGGGTATCGAGGATGCAATAAAGAGAAAACTTGCATCAAGGCAACTGCAGAATAGGGTCATGGAATGGTGGAATTCTGTTACATTCGAGACTCCAGAGGAAGAAATTTCATGGGAGCTATTCCAAGCTAAGTTTGAAGCAAAGTTTATCTCCACAGCTCAGAAATCTGCTCTATTCAAGAAGTTCGTAGAGATGAAACAGAATGGTCGTTCTGTGCTTGACTATATCTCTGATTTCGAAGCTTTGTCTAGATATGCTCATTCGTACATTGATACACCATATCAGAAGAACGAGAAGTTTGTCTTGGGTTTGGATGCTTATATCGGAAAACCGTTAGTGGACCATCTTGATGATTCATTTGAGAAGATTGTGGAAAAAGCTATTCGTCATGAGAGCTTGTTTCCTAAGGAAGTAAATGTTGTCGCTGCCACCAAAGAGGCTCAGAAACCACAGCAGGGTGGTAATAATAAGAAGAGGAAGCAGAAACAACAAAAGGGAAATGATGGCCAAAATAAATCCAAGAGTGAGGTGGTTTGCTTTAACTACCAGCAGAAAGGTCATTTTGCTAATGAGTGCAAGAATCCCAAAGCTGAGAAGAAGTGCTTCAAATGTGGGAAGCCTGGGCATGAGAAGAAAGATTGTCCAGAATCAGCTAAGGGCAAGCAGGCTGTGAGGGCATATTCTTTGGATGATGTGCCAACCTCTTCAAGGGATCCTACTGCAGAGGAGAAGGGAAAGGGTGTCGTGGTGCAAGGTACTCTTTCAGTTAATGGTGTTTCAGTTCATGTGCTTTTCGATATTGGAGCATCGCATTGGTTCATTTGCATTGAGCTTGTGTGTCTCTTGGGTTTGGAACCTGAGATTTGTGATAGACCCTTTATAGTAACGAATCCAATTGGGGTTCGTCAAATCTTTGCATGATATGTCGTGGTCTAGTGTTGTCGAGTCATGATTGCTCTTTTGTGTGTGATTACTTTGCTCTTAACTTCGCTGGGTTTGGGATCATCTTGGGCATGGATTGGCTCAAGAGGTATGCAGCAAGGGTGAATTACGAGAAGCTAGAGGTGAGGGTCGCGCAAGGGTGAATTATGAGAAGCTAGAGGTGAGGGTCGGGGATGTGGAAGGGCGAAAGGTGTTGATTAGATGTAAGCGCGAAGATAGGGTCTTCGTGAGTTATCTATATTCGCTTGGGATTCCAAAAGAAGACCTGTCATCAGTGTTGATCGCTAATGAGTATGTAGATGACTTTGACGAGGTCAAAGGGTTGCCGCCGCATAGTGAGATCGAGTTCAGGATCGATTGGGTCGAGGGTGTTAAACCAATCGTTATGCCTCTTAGGCAGATGGCTCCAAGGGAACAACAAGAGTTAGAGGTGCAAATTCGTGACCTTTTGGGAAAAGGATTCATTCGGAGGAGTGTTTCCGAGTGGGGTGCACTAGTCGTATTTGCAACCAAGGCGGATGGCTCGTTAAGATTGTGTGTAGACTATCGTGATCTGAACAAGGTGACTAAGAAGAACAAGTATCCGTTGCCAAGGATTGATGACTAGTTCGATCAGCTTCACGAAGCCAAAGTGTTTTCTTAGATGGATTTGGCGACAGGATTTCACCAGTTGAGGCTGGCTAAGGATAGTGTGCCAAAGACTGCTTTTAGGACACCATCTGGTTTCTTCGAATGGTTGGTGATGGCATTCGGGTTGACTAACGCGCCAGCGTATTTTGTGGATCTTATGAATAGAGTGTTCAGAGATCAGTTGAACAAGTTCGTGCTTGTGTTCGTGGATGATATTCTGGTTTACTCCAGAAATGAGGAAGAACATAAGACGCACTTGAGAGTTGTGTTAGAGATCTTGCGGAAGCATCAGCTTAAGGCCAAGTTCTCAAAGTGTCACTTCTTGAAGGATGAAGTGAGGTTCTTAGGTCATGTAGTTTCTGGAAAAGGGATAACAGTTGACCCCGCTAAAGTTGCAGCAATCCAGGACTGGGATCGACCTAAGAATGCGACGGATGTTCAAAGTTTCCTTGGGTTGGCAGGATATTATCGACGGTTTATCAAGGATTTCTCCAAGGTAGCTGCACCGTTGACAGGATTGACGAAGATGAACCAAGTATTCACATAGGATGCAAAGTGTGAACAAGCGTTCGAAATCATGAAGGAGAGTTTAATGAGTGCACCTGTGTTGACCATTCCAAGTGGGAATGAAGAGATGGTGGTATATACCGATGCATGTGGTACTGGACTTGGAGTAGTGCTAATGCAGAAGGATAAGGTTGTGGCCTATGCGAGTCAACAGCTGAAGCCGCATGAGAAGAATTACCCAACTCATGATTTGGAGTTGGTGGCGATTGTATTTTCTCTAAAGATGTGGAGACATTACCTGTTGGGAGTTCGATTCGAGTTGTTTACGGATCACAAGTCGTTGAAGTATCTTTTCTTCCAAAAGGATTTGAATCTTCGGCAGCAAAAATGGTTAGAGTTTCTGGCGTAATATGATTTTGGCATAGCCTATACTCTGGGCAAGGGTAACATAGTTGCAGATGCGTTAAGTCAAAGACACGCAAGTTTGGGAGTGATGTTTTCGGAATGGAAGAGCCTCGAGTACTTGGCAAGGTTCGATTTTAGGCCAAGGTGTGAGTTGGAACCTGAAATGTTGGCAAGCTTATCGATAATACCAACTCTTATCGAAAGGATTGGCGAGAACCAAAAGAAAGATGCAAAGCTTGTCAAGTTCATTCAGAAACTGGAACCAGAAGATAAAGAGTTCGAGGTCGATCGAGAAGGTTGGCTTCGAAAGAAAGGGCGATTAGTTGTTCCTGATATTGACGGATTGAGGGATGAGGTTCTGAGAGAATGTCAACACTCAAAGCTGATGATTCATCCTGGTGGAAATAAGATGTATCTGGACATGAGGAGAGTCTACTACTGGGAAGGGATGAAGCGAGATATTGGAAAGTTCATTTCCAAGTGTATGAACTGTCAGTTGGTGAAAGCTGAACAGAAGAAGCCGAGTGGTTTATTTCAGCCATTAGAAGTTCTACGTGGAAGTGGGAGCAAGTATCGATGGATTTTATCGATGGACTACCTAGAACCAGGGCACGAAATGAAGGGATTTGGGTCATCGTGGATCATTTGACCAAAAGTGTGAGATTCATTCCTGTCAAATCGACTAGGACGACATCAAAGTTGGCTGAACTTTATGTGAAATGGATAGTTTGATTCCATGGTGTCCCAAAGAGTATAGTGAGTGACCGAGATCCATTATTCACGAGTGGATTTTGGAAAAGTTTGCAAGAAGCTTTGGGAACCGAGTTGTGCTTAAGTACGGCATATCATCCCCAAACTGATGGTCAGACTGAGAGAGTCAATCGAGTTTTGGAAGATCTCCTGAGGGCTTGTGTTTAGACTTCGGAGGATCATGGGAAGACCATCTACATATGTTGAGTTTCCGTATAATAATAGCAACCAATCTAGCATTGGGATGGCACCATATGAAGCGTTGTATGGAAGGTCGTGCAATCCTCCAACATGTTGACTAGAAACTGGAGATAAGTTGGTACTTGGGCCTGAGATGATTAGAGAAACCTTGGATTGTATCGAGACAGTTCGGCAACGAATGAAGGCAGCCCAGGACTTGGAATTCGACGTGGGCGATATGGTTTTCGTGAAAGCTTCGCCGTTGAAGCACATGGTTAGATTTGGTAAGAAAGGAAAGTTAGCTCCAACGTTTGTTGGACCATTTCCGACAGTCGAGCGAATTGGAAAGCTCGCATATAGATTGGAGTTACCCGAGAAGATGTCGAGTGTGCATAATGTGTTCCATGTGTCTTTTCTACGGAAATTCGTGCATGATTCGAATACAGTGTATCTCCAGAGTAGTATGATGACTTAGAGACTGTAGTTTCGAGACCTCATAAGCCACTTCGTGTTATGGGGAATGACACGAAACAGCTTAGGAGGAAGACAGTTAAGCTAGTCAAGGTGCAATGGAGTGAGGATGGAGACGATTGTACATGGGAGATGGAAGAGAGCATGAGAGTGACTCATCCAGAACTCTTTGTCGATAGGACCCTTTGATATCGTACCTTCGTTATATCGTTGTATCTTGTTGTTGATTGTTAGAATTCCGTGTGCTAGGATAAGGCTATGGATGTGTGGCTTGATGGATGCTAGTTTGGATGATAAAATTGGCTTTTCATGGATGATAGGCATGCGGAATCGTTGTGATTACTTGGGTTTATTTGGAATTTTGGGGGCGAGATTCTTAAGGAGGGAGAATGTAATAGCCCGCATTTTACGTATCGGAAGATCGTAAAATATATTTGTTTTATTCTCTAAGGGTTGGATAATTCTCATCTTTGAATATGTTGTTTATGGGGATGTGAGACATGTCCATAATTTGTTCCGATTTTGTTTGTGACCATTTTGCCCCTATTAGCCTTGTACAGACCATAACTTTTGACTCAGGTCGAACCAAAGGGTGAGACCTGTGCCGTTGGAAAGGAATTGATGATTGCCTTTCCGTAGAATGGTTACATTAAGGATTCGGCTCAGTGGTTTGGGAGAAATCGCTGTTTTAATATTTTCAGTTGGCTATTCAGGTTTTGGAGCCTTAGTGGAATCCTATAAATAGGGGGTGAGAGTGGAGGGAAAAGGTTTACTTTTTCCCATTCTCTCATTTGAAGGAATTTGATCTCCTTCTTCCTCCTACACCTTTCCACCATTAAAAATCCAAATCTAAGGGAGGAAATCGAAGATCTACGCTATCCAAGGCAAGGTCTACATCATTACAAAGGCAAATTCATCGGATCGAGGGGTTTGATTTGGAGTGCTCGCTGTCCGGATTATTATTTCTATTGTTTTAGATGGTTTCGGCAAATCGATGAGTGATTTACATCTCTCACATGAATGCAACGAAGTATATGAGTGTTTGTGCATGTTTCTCATCAAATTGGGATATTTTACCACAAATTTACACCATTACAAGTTCATTTTCATATGCAACACCCTATGATCTAATCTAACAAGTTTTACTCATTAATTTCATGTCATTTTACATGTTTATGTTAGTTAGATCTCTCATTTTGATCATATGTTCATTTTAATGGTTTTTGGTAAGATTTACATGATTTTTGTGGTAATCATCATACTCATGTGGATAGTAATGTTATGATATGTTTATGATTATATTTGATGATTTTAGTTGAGTTGGTTTCGTCAGATTCGTCGTTTGGCGAAGTTTTGGTTGAAATCGGAGTTGAATTGCAATATGCAGAAATTGGCTCGGTCAGGGGTTGGCTCGGCCATAGATTGACTCGGCCAGAGATTGGCTCGGCTAGGAGTTGGCTCGGCCATAGGTTGAATCAGCTAGGAGTGGATCGGATCGAGTCATATTTGGATCGGGTCCTATTTGGATCAGGTCATAATTGGATCGGGTCGGTAGGTTGCAACTGGATCGGTTGGATCGAAGCTCATATTCGTGATAGCACAACTAGGTCGGGTCGGGCTAGACTGGATCGGGTCGTGCTAGAGTGGATCGGGTCGAGCTAGACTAGATCGGGTCGGTTGGTTGTTATATGGATTGGATCGGTCATCTTGGATCGGATCGGCCTAGTTTGGATCGGGTCGGTTTGAAAGAGGGCAGATCGGTCGTGTTTTTAACAGCGCTTTTAAATGCTGTGGTTGATGGTGATGATGCAATGGTTTGTTTCTAACAGGGTCATTGTCTGAAAAAGTACGTTTTTCGGGTATGACTCAGATTTGGAGAAAAAGGTCAGAAAATAATATTTTTCGGGGGCAACCCCCCGAACCCTAGCCGTAGCGCAGTGGTGTAATTAGCTCGGTGATGATGGGAATTCGAAGTAAATTCAAGTAGGAAGGTTCGAAGGGTTGAATGTGTTCGATGATCAAGGTGGAATAAAGAATGAGGTGCCAACTCAAAGGTTGTGAGTTGGTGGGTAATGGTTGTTCAAGAAGGTTGCTTGAGCTATGAAACGTCGTCAAGGTTGGATGACTAGAGATGCGAAGGCCGAGAAGTCATCGTTGTCGTAAGTTCTAGCAGGCTCAAAGCATGGTTACAATGGGGGCACCCAATAGACTGGAAGGTTGTTGGTCGAGTACCTTGGGTATCGTTGAAATGCCTAGTTGTCAAGGTTGGACATATGGAGTTTATGCTAGAACTGGGGTTACCATTATCCCTTGATATATGGCAAGGTTGGCCGTCATAAGATTAACGGTGGTTTCAAAGCAGGATTGGCGGTGATAGGCAGAGTCAGTCATGGATGATTGGTTGTTCTATTTCTACTATCTCATATAGATTATCCAAAGTCGAGGGAGATGTTCTTTGAGTGCTTAACTGATATTGGTTTAGGTCTCTGGGAAGAGTACTTGGGGAATGTTAAACTCGATTACGGTTGTCTACATGAGACCTAGGTAATCTGAATGCTATGAATGTTATCAATGGTTGTTCTGGTTCCCATGTATGAATTGTTATTCCTTTGGTTGAATAGATTGTAAAGGCTATCACTGTCCGATGTGGGGAAGATAAGGTTGAGTTCTTCTCTGGTGTCGTGGGTAGATTAGTATGTTTATCTATCCTTTCTCATACGCTTTATTTTTGAAGTTTGTTAGCTGTTTTATTGCTCACTAAGACTGTTGTCTGACTCAAGGTTTTATGTTTCCTCTTATTACCTTAGGTTGTTCATCCGGTTGTGGATAGGCAGACTAAGTAGCAGGTGGCATGTGATGCTTTAGTGAGGGCGATGGTGCTGATCGGTGGCGAGCAGGAGGCTCACATACCAGTTTTACTACTATCTTATAATTGGTTTCCGCTGTTTGCTTTTCTGAATAATGTAGTGAGGCAACTTTGTATAAATACTATTTCCAAGTTTGTGGATATTACTTTCTGGTTGTATGAAAGTCTTGTGTTTCTGCTTCACTATTACTACCTGTTGTATATGTTCTACTATATTTTATTCTTCTGCTGTGAGTTTACGACAGGTTCCGCTTGTGTTTACCTACTCTGATGATCGTCCATGACTGCCTTGCACACCTTTCAGCGCATTATTTCTTTTGTATAGTGCGGGGGTTATGGGCGGTCGTCACACATGGTATGTTTTTCATAGTAGAAAGATAAAGTGCTTTGGATTGAATGTCGACAAAAAGTGATGATTATTTTGGTTTGAGAATGGATGTGGCTTCGAAGTGAATTCAGGGAGGAATATTTAAAGTGGCATGAAATGTTTGTTGGTTGGCGAAATGCGACGAATATGCAAACGACTTAAGTGTGTTTTGAGCTCGTGGATAATGGCTGCTCAAGGTTGTTCGAGCTTATAGAGAGTCGTTGGTGATGACGACTATAGTTATGGAGGCTGAGGAATTATCATTGTCGTGGGTTCTAGAGGACTCAAAGTAGGGGTAATGAGGCATAATAAGGACGCCTAAAAGACCGGTTGAATGGTCGAGTATCCTGGGAAGTCATGATGGCCCTAGAGATAGGATTCACGATGGCGTATGGAGTTTTTGCTAGAACCGACCCTTTATAGAATGGCATAAGGTAGTCAGTCATACATTTAACGATGGTTTCCAGGTAGGATTGGTGGTGATAGCTAAAGTCATGGATATTTGTTGCTTTGCTTGCATCATCTTGAGTAGATTGTTAGACGTCGAAGGAGACATCTATTTAGTGCTTGTCTGATGTTGGTTTAGGCCTTCGAGGCTTGTACCCGGGGGAAGTTTATCTCGATTAGGATGGTCTAGGCTAGATAACTGGTTGCTATGTTTGCTTTGTTTTTCTCTTTGGTTATTGTAAAAGCTATCACTATCGGATGTGGGGAAGATGTGTTTGGGTTCTTCTCTAATGATGTAGGTAGATTAGTTGATTAATCAGTCTATTGTCATATTACCTTAGGATGTTCATCGCTCATTAAGACTGTTGTCTGACTCAAGGTTTTATATTTCCTCTTATTACCTTGGGATGCTCATCCATGTTTTGAATAGGCAAACCGAGTAGTAGGTGACAGGTAGTTGATCTTGATGAGGATGTTGCTGCTAAGCGATGACGAGCAGGAGGCTTACGTATTAGTTTCCTATTACCTACTATTTGTTGTTTTCTGCTGCTATGTTAATGATTCTTTGGGTGACTTGTAGTGAGGCACAAAGTTTGATGTTGTATCTAGTTTATTGTATGGATAATTCATTATGATATGAAAAGTTTAATATTCAGATCAATTCTGCTTCACTATTATGGCATGTTGTATATATTCTATTATATTTTGTCCTTGCGTTGTGAGTTATACGATAGGTTCCGCTTGTGGTTTACTACCCTGATGATTGTCCATAGCTACCTGGCATGTCTTTCAGTGCATTATTTCCCTTGTTAAGTGCAGGAGTTGTGGACGGTCGTCACATTTGGTATCAGAGCTCTGATTATCGATTTTAGCCAAAGTTCGAAGACTTAATGATGTTTGAGAGAAATATTTGTAGAATTATGATGGATGTATACTATTTATTAGTGTATAGTATAATAGCGTTTGAAATCCATTTGCATCTTTTCTCGTGTATGGACTAACCATTCTATTTTTAAGATTTAGAATGAGTTGTCAAATGTCGAGACACATTGCTAGAGAGGAGACTGTTCCTGTAGGGGGTGATGGCGGTATACCAGATTACCCAACTATGTTCGAGGCCTTGATGGAAGCGATCATGAGAAGGATACCCACTCAGGAGACGACCGCGGTAGATGTTGGAGATCATGTGCAAGTGTGACACCCCACGTCCGTTAATGTCACTCACAAAAGGAATGCATTAAGTTTCGTGAAGCGCTATAGGTAAAAAAAACACAGAATATTACAAGACAGATATAAATAAGATAGCAACGGAAATTCAATTTTTTATTTCAATCACAAATCACATATTGTGGTCCAAAATACCATAAGTCACAAAAACCATTACAATAACATAACTTCTGTCTTGTACTGTCAGAGTACATAAATATAAAAAGCACAACATAATTCCCCAATAAAAGTGCTAAGCCATAGTAGAGATAAGAACTTGAGCCATACTTTTAAAGCAACTCTAGCAAGATCATGACTGAGTCCTGACTAAGCCTGAGTGTTTCCTCCCTGAGAACCTGAGGGGGGTGGAACGGAAGAAAGAAGAGGAAACAAAAGGGTCATACATAAAGTCTGGCGAGTCTAGTTACTTTTAGCCAGTAAATAAATAAAAGAAGCATGACAGGCATATAAAGTGGATAAGAGAGATCACTACATAAACGGCAGGTGTGACAAGGTAGACATGATAAGGTGTATATGCTTCTAATGATTACTCTACACTAATGCTAGTATAACCAGAATAAGATGATCCCTTCCACTATAAGGTGGTAGACTTAGGGCATACATCCAAATGTACCTTAACCACTACCCTAATCGATCGGCTCCCTACTCCGTAGATACTTTGTGCCGGCCCCACGGTAGGATGTATCACGTCCTAAAGTGGGAACACTCACAGATATGCACAACCCCATATCTACAGGCGTCACGGTCTTCTTATCCCCCTCTACCCGGCTCATGCACGCACATGGCCCGGTCGGTTTGCGCTACCCACACCATCCTCCACGTTTGGATCTCTTACAATTAGTTAGTAAGCATGCCCCCTCTTCGCCTAGTACGGAGTCCTTTGTTTGATACCTACTTTGAGTTACTGACTGGAATAGGTCCCACACAATATGATACCAGCTCTCCCCTTTGTCTTGTATCCCCACTAGGTTTTCTTCAGCTATGTATACCACTATGTGTCTTTAATTACATAACCCTATTATTTCTACAAGTTATGCTTACCCTAAAAGGTGTCTTTAATTACATAACTTTATTATTTCTTCCAGTTATGTATACCACTAGGTGTCTTTAATTGCATAACCTTATCGGGTTAAGTTTGTGGGCCTATATATAAATATTACCCACCCCCTCCAGATTTGCTTAACACATCCACTATCCAACCAATTTTACTTAACCCTAACTTTAGTTCATAATCATACAATCCCTATGGATTAAATTAGGTTAAGTAGTCCAATTCATTATCATGTCCATTTATGGTTCATAATGGGCTAGACCTCCCACATTAGGCCTAGAACTTGTGGATACTGGATATGTTGATCGGGTCCGGGCAGTCTTATTCCACAGTTAGGCCTAAACTCGTGTCTTAGCCCGATTGGTATTTGCGCACTTAGACCTTTCACATTAGGTTCAACATTAGTGGCTGCTGGATACGTCGGTCGGGTCCGGGCAGACTTCCACCACTAATGCAACCTAACCTCGTGTCATAAGTGCAATTACAATTCCTAATTGTAATTACTAGACATTCCATTTTTAATTAATTAACCAATTAATTAAACCTATACCTTTATTGGTGTTAAAGCCCACTTTGCCCAATAATTTGAATTATATGTCCAATGATGTTTATATTCAAATTATGCCAAAATTAACCTTTTTCCCCCGTTCCTTAACCAGCGCACTCACAAAATTGGCGGCATGCCTAGGCTAGACAATAGCCTAGTCGTAAATGATAATAGGGAAAATAATAGGAATATAACCAAAGTAACTGTTTAACATGACTTGGCATAAACATATGTACTAGCATAGGCATGTTTGGCATAATAATAAGGTGGACAAAAAAACAGATCTAGCATGATTATAATGTGGACATAAGAACAGATCCAACATAATTAGGATGACATAGTAGCATGTTTAGATCTAAATATGGATTCACATGTCCAATTTATAACATAACTAAATTGACCACAACATGACAGGTGAAATGTGATTTACAAAAAGAAGTAGATCTAAGCAATGTTGTAATTGTCCAAATTAACAGATTTACATTAACCACAATATAGTTAAAAATCAAGATCCACAAAGGCGACATAATAGAATAACCACAATTGAATTAGATCAAGAGAAGTAGATCTATCATGACATAGTATAAGATTTAACAATAGCATAGATTAATAGTTTACAACATATCAAATCACAGTCTTTCACAATTTACTTTGATTCATTTAAACCTAAAAGTAACCAACTCACAGTGTTTGGATTGTTAAGAAGATAGAAACGAAGTTGGTGTTGAATCTATGCTTGAATCTCAAAATTTGATTTGCAGAAGATGAATAGAATTAGGTCTAGTCCATCTACTGACAGCATCTAGCCTCCATTGCATTTCAGGACAGAAAACAAGTGAAAATGGATGTTTATTTATAGCTTCCAGCCTTCAAACTGACTATGTCACGTCAGCCCTAGGGGTGTCGACACCCCTGTCAGTAGGTCGACACCTCTTTGGGTGGGTCGACCCTTGGGTCGACACCCCTCTAGAGGGGTCGACCCCCTAGAGCGGGAAATTTGTCGCCCATTCTGTTTTCACGCGATTTCAAATTTTGAATCCTTTCTAGATAAGGTGCTGACTCATATCTGACACCTATATTACTCATATGTATATATATATATTCTTTCTGCGTGTATACAAACTTAAAAGACTCATAACTTCTCTATACATTGTCCGTTTTATGTAAGCCAAATGTCTATCTTGACCAGAATTTCGAGATGGATGCAATAGTGCAATCTGTTTCCCTTAATTCTGAATATTAAATTAATTATTATTTAATTTATCCTCTTTTAGTGTCGTTAAAAATTCAGGGTGTTACAGCAAGTGCCTAGGGTGGTGGACTTCGCAAAGTTATGCAAAGATTTCACTACTCTAGGAAGGAAGCCGTTTAAGGGGACAGAGCTGATTGTAGAGATTCAAGAGCCGATTGTAGAGGGATGAGCTATGGACTGGTGGAATTCTATCACTCTGGAGACTCTAGAAGATGAGATTTCATGGGAACAATTCTTAGTCAAGTTTGGGACGAAGTTTATCTCTACCGTTTAGAAATCTATTATGTTTAAGAGGTTTGTTGAGCTTAAGCAGAATTGTTGACTAGTGCTGGAGTATGTTTCTGACTTCGAAACTTTGTCGAGGTATGCTCGTTCATATGTCGAGACTCCTTATAAGAAGAACGAGAAATTTGTCATGGGTTTGGATAAATACCTTGGGAATCAGCTGGTGGATCATTTATATGATACTTACGAGAAGGTCGCCGAGAAATTTCTGAGGCATGCGAGTTTGTTTCCCAAGGAAGAGACTGTTGTCACAGCCAAAGAAGAATCGAAATCATAGCAGGGTGGTAATAAAAAAAGGAGGAAGAAGCGACAACAGAAAAGGAAGGATGGTCAGAAAAAGCAGAACGTCGAAGTGACTTGCTATTACTGCTAGTAAAAGAGCCATTATTCCAAGGATTGCAAGAATCCGAAATCCAAGAGGAAGTGTCACAACTGTGGCAAGCCTGGGCATCTCAAGAAAGACTGTCCAAAACCAGGTAAGGGAAAGCAGATTGTGAAGGCGTATGCTTTGGAAGCTGTTCCATCTTCTTCAAGGGATCCTACGGAAGAGGAGAAAGGGAAGAGTGACATTGTTTAAGGTTATCTTTGCACTAGAGACATTTCAATTCGTGTGTTGTTTGATACTGAAGCATCACATTCTTTCATTTTCAATGAGCTTGTGTGCCGCTTAGGTTTGGAACTCTAGATTTGTCATAGACCTTTTGTTGTAAGTAATCCACTTGTGGGTTCATCCAGTTTGTGTATGATTTGTTGTGCTCTAGTGTTGTCGACTCATGGTTTCTCCTTTATGTGTGAGTGCTTTGTTTTGAACTTTGCTAGTTTTGGGATTATTTTGGGTATGGACTGGCACAAGAGGTATGCGGAAAAAGTGGATTGCGAGAGACTGGAGGTGACGGTCGGGAATGTGGAAGGGTGAATGGTTATGATTAGATGTAAGCCCGAAGTTGTTGTCTTTGTGAGCTATTTATACTTGCTTGTGATTCCATGGGAAGACTTGTCATTGCTGTCGATTGCAAGTGAGTTTAATGATGTCTTTGACGAGGTTAAAGGGTTGTCGCCGCATGCGAATATTGAGTTCAGAATCAATTTGTTTGAAGGTGGTAGACCTATCGTCATGCCTCTTAAGCGGATGCCGCCTAAGGAACAGCGAGAGTTAGAGGTGCAAGTACGAGACCTTTTAGGAAAAGTGTTTATTTAGAGAAGTGTATCTGAATGTGGTGCACTAGTTGTGTTTGCAACCAAGGCTGATGGATTTTTGAGATTGTGTATGGACTATTATGAGCTAAATAAGGTGACTAAGAAGAACAATTATTTGTTGCCGAGGATAGACGACTTGTTCGATCAGCTTCACGAGGCCAAGTTTTGGAAGTGTCACTTCTGGAAGAGCGAAGTGAGGTTCTTAGGCCATGTTGTTTATGGAAATGGAATAGCGGTTAACCCCGCTAAGGTGGCAGCAATCCAGGACTAGGATACACCACAGAATGCGACGGATGTTTAGAGTTTCATTGGGTTGGCGGTATATTATCGTCGTTTCATCAAGGATTTCTCCAAGATAGTTGCATCATTAACGATATTGACGGAAAAGAATCAAGTGTTCACATGGGATGCGAAGTGTGAGCAAGCTTTTGGAATACTAGAAGAGTGACCGACGAGTGCTCCTGTTTTGCCCATTCCGAGTGGGAATGAAGAAATGGTGTTATACACTGATGCATGTGGTACTGGGCTTGGAGTAGTACTAATGCAGAAGGTTAAAGTTGTGGCCTACGCGTGTCGACAGCTAAAGCCGCATGAGAAGAATTGTTCGACTCATGATTTGAAGTTAACAACGATCGTGTTTGCTCTGAAGAAATGGAGAAATTACATGTTGTGAGTTCGATTAGAGTTATTTATAGATCACAAGTCATTGAAATATCCTTTCTCCCAAAAGGATTTGAATCAACGGTGGTTAGAGTTTCTGGCATCATATAATTTTGGTATAGCCTATACTCCTGAAAAAGGTATCGCAGTGGCGGATCCGTTGAGTCCAAGACACACAAGTTTGGAAGCGATGTTTACGGAATGGAAGCGCCTCGAGTACTTGGCAAGTTTTGATTTTTGGCCTTGTTGTGAATTAGAACCTGAAATGTTGGCAAGCTTATTGATAAGACCTACTCTCATCGAAAGGATTGGAAAGAGGCAGAAGCGGGATGCAAAGCTTGCCGAGATTATCCAAAAGTCGGAATGAGAGGATAAGGAATGCAAGGTCAATCGAGAGGGTTCGCTTCGAAAGAACGGACGGCTGTTGTCCCTGATATCGATGAGTTGAGAGATGAGGTTCTCAGGGAATGTCATCACTCGAAGTTGACGATTCATCCTGGTGGTAATAAGATGTATCAGGACATGAAGTGATCCTACTACTGAGAAGGGATGAAGAGGGATGTTGGAAAGTTCATTTCCAAGTGTATGAACAGTTAATTAGTGAAAGCTGAACAGAAGAAGCCGAGTGGATTGCTTTAACCATTGGAAGTTCCTATGTGGAAGTGAAAGTAGGTATCGATGGACTTTATCGATGGACTACATAGAACCAGGGCAGGAAACAAAGGAATTTGGGTTATTGTGGATCGCTTGACCAAAAGTACAAGATTTATTCTTATCAAATCAACTAGGACAACATCAAAGTTGGCTGAGCTTTATAAAAAATGGATAGTTCGATTCCATGGTATCCCGAAGAGCATAGTGAGTAATCGAGATCCATTGTTCGCGAATGGATTTTAGAAAAGTTTGCAAGGGACATTATGAAACGAATTGTGTTTGAGTAATGCTTATCATCCCCCAAACTAATGGTCAAACCGAGAGGGTTAATCGAGTTTTCGAAAATCTCTTAGGCGCTTGTGTATTGGATTTTAGGGGATCATGGGAAGACAATCTATTTTTAGTTGAGTTTGCATATAATAATAGCTACCATTCGAGTTTTTGGGATGGTACCATACGAGGCATTATTTGGTAGACCGTGTAACTCTCAGGGATGTTGGTTAGAAACTGGAGATAAATTGATACTTGGGCAGAGATGATAAGAGAGACCTCAGACTGTATCAAAATAGTTCAGCAACGAATGAAGGTAACCCAAGACCGTCTGAAGAGTTATGCCGATAAGCGTCGAAAATATTTGAAATTCGATGTAGGCGATATGGTTTTTGTGAAGATTTTGCCGTTAAAGCATGTTGTTCGATTCAGAAGTAAAGGAAAGTTAGCTCCAAGGTTTGGATCGTTTCTGATAATTGAGTGGATTGGAAAGCTCGCATATAGATTGGAGTTACCCGAGAAGATATCGAGTGTGAATAGTGTTTTTCATGTGTCGTTTCTATGGAATTGTGTGCATGATTTGAATGTGGTGGTATCTCCAGAACGATATGAAGACCTAGATGTCAAGAACGTAGTTACGAAACCACGTAAGCCGCTTCGTGTTGTAGGAAATGACACAAAACAACTTAAGAGGAAGACGGTTAAGCTAGTCAAGGTGCAATCAAGTGAGAATGATGACGATTGTACATGAGAAACGGAAGAGAGATTGAAGACAGTCCATCCAGACATCTTTATTAGTATGACCCATTAATGTCATGTCACCTTACACCATTGTAACTTATACTATTCGTTAAAATTCCGCATTCTAGGTTAAGGCTATGGATGCATGGCTTGATGGATGCTAGTTTGCATGGTAAAATTTGCTACTTCTGGATGGTAGGCATGCAGGAATGTTTCTAGTTTCTTGTGTTTGCTTGGAATATTGGGGGCGAAATTCCTAAGGAAGGGAGAATGTAACGAACCACATTTTTCGTATCAAATGATCCTAAAATATTTTTATTTTATTCCCTGAGGGTCACACCATTCTCATATTTTGATATGTTGGTTATGGGGATGTGAGATATGTCCATATTTTTTTACCAATTTTATTTACAACAATTTTCCCCTATTAGTTTTGTACATGGCATAACTTTTGACTGGGATCAAATCAGATGCTAAGATCGATTTCATTGGAAATGAAATGATCTTTCCAATTCCGTAGAGTGTTCACATTAAAATTTTGGTTCAGTGGTTTGGGAGAAATCGTTGTTTTAGTGTTACACAATTTCTATCTTGGCTAACTAGTAATTAGTGGGATGATTTGTGGGGACCGGTAAGGTTTGGGTTGTTGGTCATAAATAGGGGTAGAGGCATAAGAGAAAGTTTAGTTTCTTCATTTCTCTCATTTTGTTGAACTCGTGATCCTCCTTGCTCAGTCAAATACCTCTCTTCCACCATTAAAGTTGTAGATCTACGCAAGAAGATTGAAGATCTACATCGAGTAAAGCTAGATCTACAGTGAGTGAAGTAAGATCACACCAAATTGAGAGGGTTGGAGATTGATCAACGTTGTCCGGATTTGAGATTAGTCGATTTCAAGTCATTTTGAAGAATTGGTGAGTGCTAAGCATCTCTTACATGGATTCAGTCGAGTATATGGGTTGTTTGACCTTATTTTCATCATTTACAAGTTGTTTTCACTTAGATCTACATCATGGTAAGTATATTTTCATTCGAATCACCATAGCATCTAATATAGCAACTTAAATCGGTAGTTCTTATGTTAATTCATACTTTTATGTAAGTTTTGATCCATTATTTTGTTTATTCATTGCTTTATCATGATTTGGTGAGTTTCATATGATTGTATGATGAAAAACTATTGTGCAAGTGTGGTTTGATGATTGCATGAAGTATTGATGATTAAATAGGTCGGTTTGGCTGAATTGTGTGCATTGACATTTCCGTTTGTTAAAGAATCGAAGTCAGGTCATTTTTGATGGGTCGTTGGCTTGTGCTCCAAGACATTGGCGGGTCGTTGAAGTCGGGTCATCCAAAGTTAGGTCGGGTCATGGAAGATAGGTCGTTGGAGCTTTGAAAGGCTTTGGGTCATTTTTCTTTGGATGGATCGGTTCGTTCGTGATCCATAAAGTCGGGTCGTTCATGATCCATGAAGTCGGGTCGTTCGTGATCCATGAAGTCGAGTCGTTCGTGATCCATGAATTCAGGTCGTTTATGACCTGATGAGTCGAGTCGTTTTTTATGGAACGAGCTGAAGATACTACAGCGTTTAACAAACGTTGTGGATGGGAATTTAAGCGCTATGATATGTTTTCATAGCGGAAAGGTTGAAGTGCTATGGATTCAATGTCAATCAAAAGTGATGATTATATTGGTTCAAGAATAAATGTCATGGCTTCGAAGTGATATGAAGTGTTCGTTGATCGGGAAAATGAAACGAATATGCAGATGACTCAAGTGTATTTTGAGCTCGTGGATAATTGTTGCTCAAGGATGTTCAAGCTTATGGAGAGTCGCTGGTGATGATGACTAGAGTTATGGAGACCGAGGAATTATCGTTGTCGTAGGTTCTAGTGGACTCAAAGCAGGGGTAATGAGGTATAATAGGGATGCCTAAAAGATTGATCGAATGGTCGAGTACCCTGGGAAAACATGATGGTCCTAGAGATACGAGTCACAATGGCGTATGTAGTTTTTTCTTGAACCAGGGTTACCATTTTCCCTTAACAGAATGGCATAACATAGTCAGTCATACAATTAACGATGGTTTCAAGGTGGGATTGGCGGTGATGGCCAGAGTCATGGATTTTTGTTACTTTGCTTGTATCATCTTGTGTAGATTGTTCGACATCAAAGGAGACATCTCTTGGGTGCTTGCCTGCTGTTGGTTTAGGCCTTTGGGGCTTGTACTTGAGGGATGTTGATCTCGATTAGGATGGTCTACGCTAGATAACTGGTTGCTATGTCTGCTATGTTTTTCTCTTTGGTTATTGTAAAGGCTATCAATATCGAATGTGGGGATGATTGGTTTGGGTTCTTCTCTGATGATGTTGGTAAATTAGTTGAATAATCTGTCTATTCTCATATACTTTATTGGTGATGTTAGATAGTTGTTTTATCGCTTATTAAGACTGTTGTCTGACTCATTGTAACAACCCGAATTTTTATCGATTAATTTTAAATATTTAATATGGTTTTAAATATTGATTTGATAATATAAATAGATTTTTGTATTAAGTTATCGATTTAATAATCAGTTTCGATTTAATTTCAAATATATATAATTATCGTAATATGAGAATCTGAAATAATTCAATTGGAAATTTATAACCGAGTCAAAACAATTTAGATGATTAAATAAATTCTGTTTGAATTAGAATAATAATATTTATTTATTATCAAGGAATTAATTATTTTGAATTTAAATTATATATATTTAAATTTATATCTTCTCCATATGATTGAATTGGGCTTCGAAACTTGTCCTAGTGTGTCCAGAGTACTGGTATAACCCTAAAAATGTCGATTATTGTGTTCAAAAAGGAGTTCGGAATCACGAGGTATTTTTAATTGAATAAAAATCATATTGGTTCAAATAAAATTAAAATAAAATAAATTATAAATGATTTTTCTTCCTTAAGCTATTAGAGAGTGAACGGCAAACCTACTTATGCCTAAAACCTATTTGTACCCGCTGAAAGGGACGTTGTTCATATCATTTTAATTTTCACATATATAAGAACCATCGCCATTCATATACTCTGCTATCCCCAATCCAAAATAATTCGATTCTTTTTTTCATCACAATTTATTTTTTTCCAAGATTTCCAGTTAGAAATCACTAAAGTAAAACTGCTCCTCAAACCTCGAAATCAAAATTGAACGGAGGGTCCTTTCCCCCTGTTCAAATTCGATTCCTTCGAAGACCAAAAACAAATCAAAAATGGTCGCGTCTGTTTCAAATTCCATTTCAAACGAAATCAATTTCTTCCAAAAAGAGAGGGCTCGATCACTCCGCAGAAGTCTCCAAGACTTCATTCGATGCTGAAAAATCCATTCGATATGGGTACGATGTCAATTTGTTGGTCGATTTCAAACTTTTGATCTAAGGGGTTTTCAAAGTTCTAAGCTTCGATTTGTAGCTATTCGATGGAGGGACTGTGCATCGAGTATGAGAGTAACGTGAGCTTTGAAGAGAGTCAACGTTGGTTTTCTTTTGTGCTTCAATATCGCGATTTCTGAAGGGGGTCAGAGAACACCACGCGATGAGTTTCTAGGTGAGGTTTGGTTTTGGATTTCATGGAGATTGAGGGACTGTAAGGAGTACGAGATAACACTATACATGTCAGGGTAGTGGGATTTAATTGTGCGTTACTGGAGAAGGAAGAAAAGGGATGACAACAGTAGATGGGTGGTCTTGGTAATTCAATGATTTTAGTCGGTTGAGTTGGATACTGGAAGCAGTAGGAAGTGGGTAACATCATTTAAAAGGTTCAGGTATGAACCAGAAAGATTGGAGAATATAAATTCTAATATGTAATTGGTTTGAACATAAAGCATGTGAGTCAGAAGATAGTTTTTAAAAGGGAATAAAGGTAATTTGAATTTAAATTTAAATTACTAAATTTGTTATTATATATATATATATATTAGGATAATAGTTAAAACAAAATTAGTATACTATTAAGAGGAAAGAAAATGGTATTAACTATAATCTGGAATTTGGAATCTGGAAAGGGGATTTTATTTAGTAAATAATTATATAAATTTTAAATTTGATAAGTGAAATATTTAAATTTAAAATTGTCAGTTGTGCAAACCCAGGAAGTTAGAAGAATAATGATTAATTTTATTATATTCGGGACATCAAACCTTGTTAAGAAAATTCATTTGCTTAATTATAAAATTCGGATTTTTCTTAGGCAAGGATAAATCAAATAAAGTCATTCGTGTGGAGTTCGAAGACTCGGAAATCAATGAAAAGAAATTGAAATGGGTACAAGTGCAGACTTAAAATCACAGTGAGTAAATCTCACTCAGATTTTTATTTAGAATTATTTTTATTAGTTAAAAATAATTATTTGTTGATTGGTTGGATGCATTTAAATATTATTATGGCTATTATATATCTATATTAGTTATATAGGCTTGATGTTTGGGGCTATTATATATATATATATATATATATATATTATTGATTGGATATTTCCAACAGTATCATTAGCAGATGCCTGCAGTATCATTAGCGGATTGCCCTATGCGCCCCACGCTATGATAGTGGATGACCTTCTATACCGCGATATCCTTCCTCTAAGCAAGATGGGTATTATTTATGTTGGCTAACGTCTGTGGATGTAGGAAAAACAAGTTGGAGGGATCCAACTGGATTCCTCAAAAATATTATTATTTGTTTGTTTTCATATGTTATCATATATGATGTGTAGAAAACCTGTGGTTGATAATTACGTGTGTTTGATTGATTGAATATCACTGGGCCTGAATATTGATTTATAAAAATATTGTGATAAGGATATTTAGAGATTTAAAAGAGAAATCTATTTTTCCAAAAATAGAATTCAAATTTTGAATGGACTAGAAATATTAACTTGATTTGTAAAATAAAAACAAGTATTGAATTTATAAATGATGTTTATAAATTGAATAATGTAGGAAACTAAAATGAATTTATAAACAATGTTTGTAAATGAAGGGAAATAATTTATCATTTGAAGATATGAATATTTAAATTCAAATGTGAATTTAAAAAATGAGAATTGAGAATCGTTTTAAATAGTAAACGATGAAATTTATTCCAATATTCGGAATGTAAAAGAAATTGAATAAATCCGTAGGATTTATGTTTAAATTCGACTATGTCGGATTTATTAGAAATAAATTATTTCTGTAAAGGGTATTTAAAATATATTAAATTGAAACTGAAATAAAATATAAAAATAGATTATATATTACATAGAAGTTATAATAAATAAAATAATCCAAATAAGATTTGGGTTTTAAATTGATTTTTAAAATGGAGCTTGTTTTTAATATATAAACAAGGAAGCTAAATTCGTAAAAAATGTTTATAAAGATAGCAAGGTAATTATCATTTGGATAATTGAAAAGTTTAAATTCAAGTATGAATTTAAAAGGGAAATCAGAAATCATTTCGAGAAGAGAACAATAGATTTTATTTCAGAATTCGAGATATAAACTGGATGGGAATAAATCCAAAGGATGCATTATTAGAATTGGATTTCGTCAAATTACATAAAGTAATTTGTTTCCAAAAGAAATTGGAAGTTAATATAGAATTTAAATTGTAATTGAGGTTATAACTAAGTTAAATGTTGGAGGGAATAATTGATGATTTAGGAAAATTGGAATTGTTTAAGTTAGATTTAGAAAATCGGTTTAATTTATATTTAAATATTAAATAATGGAGTTGGATTTATTAAATAAACGATATTTAACCTTTATATTTAAATATAATTAAAACAAACTCGCCGCAGCGCAGTAGTTCGTAAATTGATGTTTCGAACTTCAACTGAGTGTATAGAACTCAATTTAAGTCTGAATGATTTGAAACAAGAATCGTCAGGACCAATTTGATAATAGTTTTCTAATGGAAAAGAAAAATCTGGATTTCATCGTATAAATTTTGAGATATGACAAAATCAAATTTCCTGAAAAACAACGCCATAATCGTGTAGAAACCATAACGGTTTATTTAAATAAATAAAAGGATTTTAAGCAAATAAAATCCGAATTTCCATTAGAAAAATCCGAATTTGAGTTATAAAATAAATACGAACTCAAGTGGAATAGATAAAGTGATTTTTGGAACAAAAATCAAATTTTAATTGTTGAGTAGAATTAACTAATTTGAAGAATAATTAGTTAATGAAATTTTGAATCGAAATTGGATTTTGGATAAGTAAAAAGGGGTTTGTAAATTTATATTCGAAATCGAATATGAAACTTGAACTGAAAATGGAATTTAATTGGTTATAATCAAGTTAAAAATATATATGAACATGATATGTTCAAACAGAAAGAGAAATAAGCAAAAGAGTTAATGAAAGAATAAATTAGCGAATTGAGTTAAAAATGACCGGATTGAGTTGGAATAAATTGGAACTGGATGTGTATGTGTTAAACAGGTATGGAATGAAGAGAATGAAGATTAAAATTTAAGTGCCCGACAAAAAGGTACATGTTTAAATTCCATATGAGATTTTATGCGCCGAATCGGCAAGCTGGTTGGCTTTTTAATTTTCTTTTTGAATGGAAAGGGCCCAGAGAGGCATTTTGTAGTTGTACCGAGTGACCCGTACAAAGGAGGTTATGGCCAAATTTTCCAAAATTTTAAGGAGTTAGAATATTTTTAAGAAAATTGGATAACCAGAAAATCAGTATATCAACGTATATTGAATTCGCTAAGGAAACAAATTTAAAATAATATTATAAACAAAAAGGGAATCTATAATTAAATCAGATAAAAATAGAAATAGAAACGTATATGTTTTTGAATTGAATAATTGGTTTTTATGGTATTGATTATTCGAGAATAATAGTCTTGTCTATTTTGAAGTTCAGGATGTTTTCAGTCAAGGTCTGAGAGGTAATTGTACCCCAACTTGATTGATTTAATTTTTAACCAATAAATAACAAGATTCAGTCTTGAAGTTCAATGTCTGAATAAGATTTAGTGAATGCAGTATTTTGGGTTGTTGTAACAATGTTTTACACAACATTCGTTTTAACCCGGGTAAGTGGAATTTTGGAAATATAATAATAAATATTTCCTAAATCTTGAAATGAATGATCCTGAAAAGGAGCAGTAACTGGAATGTTTTCCAACTATAAATAGAATACAATTTTGTAAGTATAGAAAATAAAATAAGACGATATATGAGAAATGCTTTCCCCAATAGCATAAGAGGCCAGGATGATTATTGAAAATATCGTGTTAACAAATATCGATAAGGAAATGGAGAAGGAATTTAATTAATGAAATATTAATTAAGGGGCTTTGTGATTGTTTGATGTTTTGGATGAATGTTTGTTTATTTTTCTTCGATAGTTAAATAACTGACTATCAAAGTATTGGCCAATATCGTTGTCAATATGGAGAGACCAATTGGATTTTTATCCGAGAACCACTCCGTATTGGCAGTAGCGTTACGAATCAGATTATATAAAGACAATCAAATACGGAGTCAAGTGCAAGGGCTTTTTCTGTTAGTTCTAGGTAGAAATTGCCTGAGATGGATTTATGGAAATTGTGCCTTCGGTTTCGTTCAGCCCCAGAACGAACGTGTATGGACGAATGTCTGACAGAGTATTTCCAATGATCGCATATGTTGGTCTGTACAAATATACATCTAGTTGCGGAGAATTTATTCTCTTTGCATAATATCCTGAATATCGTTGTGCAAATTAATTATTGATTAATGGGTCTGACAACGTGGCATTCAAAGAGATGTTGCTATCAAGTAATCGTAACCTCAAGCCTCACATCCGGGAAATGGTGTAAAATTGGGTAGGTTGCATGGCTAAGTGGTTAGTTGCCAACTAGGGTGTATTGTCACTGATCTAGAGAAAATCCTTTTGCTTCTTTATTCTATCGCTGCTGTTGCTTCGGAACGGTTGTTGATCCCAACCGTTGGTAACAATACATTTGGTACTCTCAAGCGAAGTGAGGGGCCGGTCATGTTTAGCCTGGGTTGCAAGATGTTCTTATTGAACCCGGTGTATTCCTCTCTAGAGATATACTGTTGGAAGGTGGTCCCATACCTTGCCAGTTGGAATCCATTATCTAATAAGCGCTCGCGATTTTGATTGTATACTATATATGTAGAGCATGAGATGCAAGCGTTCTGCTAGATTGTTATTTACTTGTTTTAGACACTATTATAATATCAGACTAGTATTGATTTTATAGAAATGTTTTGGGTTATCGTAAGGAAAAAACCATCCATGTTTATGTGTTGATCGGTCTTACGATTATCTTTCTTTTGAAAAGAATTTTTTGAAGTTAAACCAATGATTGGAGCTTACTCACACCAGTCCCATGACTAACCCAGAGTTTATTTTGTTTTGTTTTACCCTAAGCTATTGGGTGCCCAAATTTGTACGGGCAATCAAGTAGTTCAGGTTTTTCCAGATATCCTTAGAGGAGTTTGGAGCAGATGCTTCAGCGTTAGTTATCTAGTTTTAGTTTCCGCTGTGTCATGAACAAATGTTGTACTCTGATGATGATATGTATATACAGTAAAAAAAATTGTATTCCAAAAGCTGTTATGTATTATATTTTATTTCGATGTGATGTGAGATTTTGTTGTTATTTCTGTTCTTCTTCTTCTATTCTAATATTTCTTTCTTCCTATTTCTCACCCTCTAACTTCTTTCTATAAATAATCCGGTAAATTTCTTGTGTTTGCTTAGTCGATATGGTATTTATATCGATAATCAGGATCGGGAAAATGACGGTTCATTACAGTTGTATTAGAGCTTAGGTTGAGTGAATACTTAGGCTTTGGTGGAGTTGCGCTCATTAGAGATAGAGTCAGTAGTGACCTAGAATGAGTTGAGTGTATATATACGAGAGCGCGTATTTGTTATTGGATATAAAAATTGTTTTATATTGTGTTGGTTAGTCTGGTTAGTGGTTTATGAATTCTGATCGATTTCTGGGATGCCACGATATCTATAGGAATTTCTAAACATTTGAACGAGAAATTGGACACAATATCATTTCAAAGTGGGTAAATGAAATAATTTTATCCAATAATTATGTTTTGATATAGAAGAATTATTATATTATATGGATGTGTTAATTGTTAGGATTATAATCAAATGAGATTAAAAAATTAATGGTTATAACCAAATATAATTTGTATATGAATGAAATATACAAATGAGATGAATCAAAGTTTAATTCAAACCGGAATTCAAAATTTGAAATCCTGGGAAGTTGGAAAATATTTTACCAACGTATATCAAAACATTATAGCTTTGTTTTAGAAGGATTTTTGAATAAAAATCATTAAATGGATTTTTAATGTGATAAAGCACTGAACTCACTTCAGTAGCTGGAAATAATTCTGATGATGATCGTGACATCATCAGTGTTCATTTTCGAGTTTCTAAGTGATGGATTGCTACCTTAGAAAAGTTTCTAACGGAAATTTGTTTGAAAGAAAACAAGTTGGTTTGAAAATTAAAATGTATTGAATTTGAGATGGAAATAAATATATGTATATTTATATGATTTCTAAAGGATTTGAAGTCAAAACCTAGGGATTTGGATTCTGGAAATTAAATTTTACTTAAGCAAGTTAAATGAATTGAAATGAATAAATTGATCAGGATCAATTTGAATGGAATATAGATTGATTGCAAATCATTCAGATAAAATGAATATAAGCATATTTAATATTCAATATGAATGAAAAACCAAAAGTTATGGTAGAACTAAATCTGTAGAAATATGAAATGTTGCAACATAAGTGAATTTCTGGAAAGTAATGGGTTCGTATTATTTTTCCTATCTTAGTAAATTTCGGGGACGAAATTCTTTTAAGGGGGAAGAATGTAACGACCTGGATTTTTATCGATTAATTTTAAATATTTAATATGGTTTTAAATATTGAGTTGATAATATAAATAGATTTTTGTATTAAGTTATCGATTTAATAATCAGTTTCGATTTAATTTTGAATATATATATATATATATATAATTATCGTAATATGAGAATATGAAAAAATTCAATTGGAAATTTATAACCGAGTGAAAACAATTTAGATGATTAAATAAATTCTGTTTGAATTAGAATAATAATATTTAATTATTATCGAAGAATTAATTATTTTGAATTTAATCTATATCTAAGCTTCGAAACTTGTCCCAATGTGTCCAGAGTACTAGTATAACCCTAAAAATGTCGGTTGTTGTGTTCAAAAAGGAGTTCGGAATCACGGGGTATTTTTAATTGAATAAAAATTATATTGGTTAAAATAAAATTAAAATAAAATAAAATATAAATGATTTTTCTTCCTTCTTAAGCTATTGGAGAGTAAACTGCAAACCTACTGTTAGACCAAAAAGTGGTTCTAACACCCAAATTGACTAAAAGCAAAATGAAATAAGATCAAAAATAAAATGAAGACACAGAATTTATAGTGGTTCGGCGAAGAAATGCCTACGTCCACTTGTGAATCGCTATTCTCAATGATATTGTTGCAATTACAATGAGATATTCACTCAATTTCTCTCAGAACTCACTTACATTCACTCAATTGTCTAAAAACAAATGTTGAAAGACGATTTGGATTATCCGGGAGTGCTGGAATTCAGGTTATGAAAGTGGTTGAACTCTCAAAGTGCCAAAAAGAAGATCCCTTTCATTGTCTCCAGATAGGGTATTTATAGGTGAAAATTTGCTCAGAACCCGATCTGGATCGTAGCCATGTGTCATCCATCCCATCAGCCTCGGGCTCGGATGGGTTTCTGTGTTGACAACGCATCAGAGCAGTGGACGTTGTGGGTAGGAACTGGTCATAACTGCTCCGACTAACTAGGCGATCATGGGGGAGAGTGACATGGAATATGGGTTCGGATCGGAGGAGTGTACAGGAGGGGCTCGGATCGGGGTATCCAATCCGATCCGGTTTTGTCCCAAGGCTAAGTCTTCGTCCATTTTCACTCCGTTCCGATCTGTCTTTGTAGCAGGTAGCCCCCCGCTCCAACTGGCAGTAGGTTGCTCTCCGATCCGAACAACTGTGCCTCTCTGATTCCAACAGTAATAGCTCACCGATCCGAACAGCAAGACCTCTCCGATCCGATCCGTTATATCTTCTCCGATCCGATCCGCTATAATGCTTTCCAAGTTCTTCAATATTTCACATCTCGACTTTGTGTTGCCCAGTTCACAAAGTGGACTAACATTTTGCCCCCTCAAAGGATGCTTTTGTTGGAGACGGAGCATGCTTTGATTATCATTGCATATCGCCGGCTAGGTCATCTTTCCTTCGACTTTCCTCATGCTTTCATCCTTTTCTTTAAATTTTACTTTAATTCATATGCCAGGCTGGGTTACAACCTTCCGTTCGGTTCGGATCCCGATCCGAACAGGTCCCCCTCTTCCTTCTATTTCTCATTAGACTAGTGAGCCAAGCTAAGATATGACATTCTGTTCGGTTCGGGTTCCGACCCGAACGGGTCCCCTTCCAATTCTATTGCACTTTGTACTAGCGGGCCAGGCTTCACCACTGGGCCTTCGAACCGGTCCAAACGAAAAAATAGGATGGGAATACAAATAGTCACCTCGACTGTATATAAATCCATCGTCCGCCTCTTCTTTCCTTTCTTTCTTTCTTTATTGCTCTTCGCCTGACCGATTCCACTCTGAAACTCTAACTTTCAGGATCTTAGAAACTCTGAAATTATCTCGCCAATCTTCGATTTAAACACCTCGGTAGGTTTTGAAACTTCAATCAATTTTGTAACAACGGGTTTCAATTAAGATTTGCGGTTGATTTCGAATAATTTGAGCACTGATCCTCTCCTGCTTCGATGTCGTGTCTCCCTCCTCCCCTGCCGTCGTCGTGGGTGGTTCTATCACCATCTCGAGGCGCTAAGAGGTTAAATAAGGCATGCGCTCGTCTTTAACTGGAGCTTTGGAGATGGATGTGGATTTGACTGTGGTTGAGGAAGGGGAAGAAGAAGAGGATTGAGGGGATCGGTTCGGGTTGTAATATAGAAGATGGATGAGAGGGAAAAGAAAAGAGGTTCAGGAAGTCGGATCGGGGCAAGTAAAGAAAGGGAAAAAGAAAAGAAAAGAAGTTCAGAAGATCGGATCGGGTCGGAGCAAGTAGTTAAAAAAGGGGGGAAGGTAGCTTTCCTAACCTGGTCGGGTCGGATTGTAAGATAAAAGGAGGAGAAGTATGACTACGTGATCCGATCCGAACCGTTAGGGGACTCTACCTCCGAGCCGATCCGATTTCGATTTCTGAGTTTCAAAGTTTATCCGAGCCCAAGTCGAGGCCGCATCCCCGATCCGATCCCAATGAACGCGCCCGAACCGAACCGAAGAGCAGTCCATCTTAATGCATAAAAACTTGTTTAACTGGCCCAATCAACTTTTGGCATAATCTTCAACTTAATGGACAGTTAGGATAGTGCCTTGCGAACGTAACTGGACATCAAGAACTACTCCAATTCTTTATATTTTGCCAAACTTTTGCGTCGCACTTTTAAACATTTACTTTGCACTTTCCGCATACATTGTTTACACTTTAGTTTGCACACATGCACGGGGGGATACGGGCTAATTTACTCTAGTTTGTGCTATTGCTTCTTCAATAGTTTTATGACCATGAGACCCAGACGCTCTTCCAGACTAGCTGAGAAGAAAGAGGCCCCGGAAACCTCCAACAAAATTACTCTCGAGGACATATCTTCTCCTTCGGATCCAGAATGGAATAATGAGGGTTCATACTACGAGGTTGGAAATCGCGCAAGTGACAATGTGTCTTCGGAGGGTGAAGTTTCTCTAGGTTTTGAAGAGGAAGGAGGGATTGGTGACGATCGGGCCCCTGATGAGTTTGAGTCGGCTCTCATATTGGAATCACCCCAAGATTCTGTTGAATCAACAATCGACAACGACAGACTTATCCGGATTTGTCTAAAATACGGGATACTACAAAGGGACACCCTAGTGCCTTCGAGAACTGACCGTCCCCACAACCCTCCAGAAGGGTAAATGGCAATTACTCGGTTGATGTGCATGGTCGGTGCTATCCCTCCATTTTCTCCCTTCATCGTTGATTTTCTAAGACAAATGCGGATTGCCCCCATGCAGCTGCATCCCAATTCTTATGCTTACTTACACACCTTATATATAGCATACCGTGAGATCTTAGGCATAGAGCTCACTTTCGATGACGTTCATTTCTTCTACAACTTCAAGCATCGGACTCGAGAGACTCCTTCTTTCTGCTATTTTGAGTCTGTCCCTAAGAGGAAGATAATTTCAGCGCCATTCAGTAGTAAACTGGAGATTCCAGACTGGAATGGTTTTATGTGAAGCAGCAGCCTGGGTGTGCCAGGAGGTGGACGAAATCAAGTAAAGCACTGATTTTCTAAATCTTGGCTCTATACATTCAAGTCATCGCCTTAACTCGTTTTTCTTTTTGTTTGCAGTCGACAACCCAAAACAAATATCAGACCAGGTGTTCTTTGACCGGATGCACCAGCTCCTTAATGGCGATCAGAAGTTCTTGACTATTGATGAAGTCCTTAAGGATGAGTATCTTCATTTTCATGGGTTGCTATCCGTTACTCGTAGCATTGGTCACGGGACGGCTCCATATGTTTATATTCCTCCAGTGGATGTAGTCCCAGAGACAGGGGAAGGTTCAGGAGCTCCTGCAGTGCCTCTCCAAACTTCTCCCTCTCCATCCTCTACTCAAGATGATGAATTGGCTAACTTGGCCAAAAAACATCGCGAAGGGTATACCGTTCCTGAGGATGCCATTTCTCCAGAGAGGTCAACGTCTTCTAAAGAGTTGCCAACTGATGCTTTCGAGGGAGATGTCCCTAGCACTGATGACCCATTATTTCAGGGTTTGGGGGATCTCCCCTTACCTGAAACTATATACACTTCAGAGGATTTTAGGAAGGATCCTTTAGTTTTCACTTCTTCTGAAGAGACCACTCCTGCTAAGGCCAAAGAGCCTGCCCGTACTTGTCTAGCTTCGGACTCGGGTTGGTTGGGGGGAAATACACCACTTAGGACACACTTTACACAATAGCATTACCACTCATTGCACCTCTCTCTCTGTGAAACTATTGATTCTGAATTTCATTTGTCTTATTGTGCAGGCACGATGTCCCGATCCTACTATGATATCAGGAAGCTCCGCCGCAGCATGTCTAACCCACCTCATGATATTGAGTACGATCGCCGCGACGATCGCAGTAGGGAGGAGAGAAGGCCTTATGAACCCTATCGCCCTCGAACTTCGCGTTCTCGCTCTCATGTTCGAACGGACCCGGAAAGATATAAAGGTTATCAAGGCCGTCGGGAAGAGGATAGGCCGCAACCGAAAGACTCCACCTCTTCCCAAGAAAAGCGTAGCAGGGAGAGAAGTCCGCCGAAAGATACCGAGTCGCGAAGTAAATGCAAAGTCTCTGCTAAACGGCCTAGGACAGATAAAGAGACTATTGAATCCTCCACGCACAGGGATACAGAATTGACGATCCCCGCCCCTCCACCACTAGATGCTGAAACTGCAATCAAGTGGGCGTATTTGGAGGAGCAGTTTCCCGAACATTACTTCGAGAACCTAACTTTTTTACCTGCCCTCGAGCCAATTTCTTCCAGGTGGGCAGATGAGGCCAAAGCAAAATTAGATGCGGTCGAAAAACAGTATTCTGAAATGTTCAAATATTCACGCCAGCTTTCCAGAATCATTCGTACTCTAATCACGAATGCTGATTCAATGCAAAAAACCGCGGAAGAAGATGCAAAGGTCTTAAAGAATCTAGGAAAAGATTTGGAGGACACACATGCCCAGCTTGTTGTTGCTCAAAGGACGCTACTAGCTTCAAACAACAATTTGAAGATATGCAAAAACGTTATCATGATTTGCTTGAATCTCACACTCAAGAGCGTTCTGAGTTAAAAAAGCAAGCTGAAGATGCTAAGTCAGATGCCGCTAAGACGCGCCTTGCTTACGCTGACCTTGAACGGAAAAATGCCGAGTTAGCAAGGAGGAATGCTGAGCTAGAAAAGAAAAATGCTGACTTGGCTTCAAAGCTAATGGAGGCGGAGAACAGAACTGCCCTGGCGGAGGGCAACGTCGAATGTGCTATTAAATCCGCTGAGGAGGCCCACAAACAATTGTCAGAGGCGGAGGCAGAGATTCAGGGTTTCGGCGAATTAATGATTGAATTCTTTGCACATATCATCCGTCGCCGGAACATTTCTTGGATTGAGGATCATCCATCTACTCTAGTCCAAGTATGGAGTCAGATCGTTGAGTGGGAAAAAGAGGAGCTCAAGGTTGATTCCATTGATGAGGACAAGCTGATGGAGAAATACTTAAGGGATGATGAGCCAGAACGCCTAGCTGAAGGGCGCCGCCTCATTGCTGATGCTATGGAGGAAGAGAGGCGGAGGACTAAACAGAAGAACGTTCCCGAGGCAAGTTCCTCTTCTACTGCCCCCGCAACTTCTGAAGTAGAGGGGTATGATCCTGAAAACCCGGGAATCCCTCGAACAACTCTGCTATCCCCCATCCCCGAAATGGCATCAGAGACAGCAGTTACCCCCACCGAGAAGTCTTCGGAAGGTATCCCTACATTTGCTCTTCAATTTGTCAAGGCTATTTCTACCTTTCGCCACGTGATTGAGCAATCGATGAAAAACCCATTATTTTCTCCTAAGTTGATAACTGTTGCTTCTCACTCTGTAGGTATTGAGCCATCCGGAAAGACAGATGTGATTCAGGGAGCCGCGTCTGGGGCAGAGCCTACGGAGAAGGCAAAAGAGGGGAAGGACAAGGCTGCTCCTATAGATTTGGGAGAAGGAAGCGAACCATCTAAGGCTGAAACTCCCCATGATGAAGAAATGATAGCAGCCTTAAAGGATGATGGCGGCGACGGAGGACATGAGGAAGATCCAGAAGTAGCAATAGTCGGGGAGTCGAAAAGTGCAGATGATGTTACTTTGGCTGCAATGAAAGCTGACCAAGATAAACGCTTGCAGTTAAAAGCTGAAGACTTAGACCCTGAAATCCTCAAGCCTCTCGCAGTTGTTGATGCGGGATCAAGGTTAGTTGTTAAGCTTTCAACTAGATCTATTACAGAGGAACTCGCTAAAAAATCTTCTCTTGATTCCAGCGCTCCGCCCTCCGGGAAGAAGTCAACCGATTCCAGCGCCGCATCTTCAGGAAAGAAAAAATCAAAGCGCATCTTGACGGAGGCCGAGAGAGAGGAAAAGGATGCGGAGAAAGCCGCCAAGAAGTCCAAGCCTCACTCAAAATCTAAATAGTGGGTTGTCTTGTGTTGTTTTAGCATTTGGTTGACCAATAATTGTTGCTATGAGGGTGGCTCTTGCACCTTCTTTTTGGTTATTTTCCTGTACAAATTCATTCATTCATAAATAAAAAATAATTCATTTTCTGCAATGTCTGTTTGTCATTAGTTCTACACTTATGTAAGAATGCATGTCTTACGATAGTTATGAAATGAAGTTACGGAGGCAGGAAATACGTGTATACATATATGCCCCCAGTCAATCTCAAAAATTTATTTAAGGCTTAATCAAGTAATCTGAATGCTCCCGATTTTCTGACGGGATTGCATTTTCTGTGTCGTCAATGCTTGTCGTTTTTTCTGGCATTTCTTTTATACTCTCCTGTCTTATACTCAGGTTAGAGTTCTTACTGAGGCGGTCTCTTGTCTGGGTGCACCTTCACGCCTCAGAGGACGTCGTCTTCCCGTCCTTTTATACTCCCTCTCTCTGGAGAGTTAAAGTTCGAGCTCAGCAATTTATTCACTCCCCGATCCTTCAGCGGGGAAGGATCTCTTTCTCAGCGCTCAATCAGAGACGCTTTTATACTCTCTCTCTCTCTGGAGAGTTAGAGTTAAGAATGTCGTTTTCTCATTCTTTTATGTCTTGTCGCACAAATAGTCGTTGTGCTTTTTCTTACGTTTAAACTGTTTTCAACCTTTCAGGTTTTGAATCATCTTATATTCCATAATCACAACAGAATAGTCGATGAATGTATATATATAATGCATAAAAGTAAATAACACACGATATTTTTATAGTGGTTCGGCTAAGTCGTAGCCTACATCCACTTTATAGTCCTTTATTCATATCATCAGATTTTCCTAAGGCAAGTCGTGCCTTTTTTACAGAGTTCATAAGAAAAATAACAAAGAGTACAACATTTCTAATCCAAATATCGCATCAAGTGTTGGGCATTCCATGCCCTAGGGACTTCTTCGCCATCTACGGTCGTTAACTTGAAGGTTCCTTTTTCAAGTTTCCATTGGATGACAAAGGGTCCTTCCCACTTCGGACCGAGGTAAGGAAGGGATGGAAAGATTCTCTTTAGCACCAAATCTCCTGGTTCAAAAGTCCTAAGGCGAACTTTTTTGTCGTAATAGCATGCCATCTGACGTCGGTGTCTTGCCACGCGCAAATCCGCTTCGTCCCTTTTTTCTTCGATTTCATCGAGGGACTCGAGTAAGAGCGTCCGATTCGTCATCGGGTCATAATACGTCACCCGGTGGGAAGGAACTTCAAGCTCTACTGGAATTACTGCTTCTGAACCAAAAGAAAGAGAGAAAGGAGTATGACCAGTAGCTGTCTTAAATGTTGTTCGATATGCCCACAAAGCTAAGGGAAATTCGTCAACCCATTTTGCCTTTGCGCGCTCTAACCGTTTCTTGAGGATGGATTTTATAACTTTGTTTATTGCTTCTACTTGCCCGTTCAACTGTGGATAAGCAACCGCAGTATACCGTTTGTCGATCTTATATTTCTGGCAGAAATTTCTGAATTCAGCACCATCGAACTGGGTTCCGTTATCAGTTATAATAGTTCTTGGGATCCCGAATCGGCATATAATATTTCTAACCACAAAACTTATCACCTTCCTCGCCGTAATCTTGGTTAGGGGCTCAGCTTCCACCCACTTTGTAAAATAGTCCACAGCAACTATTGCATATTTCGCCCCTCCTTCAGCAATGGGTAGAACTCCGATGATATCAATTCCCCACGTGGCAAAAGGCCAAGGACTCACCATCGATTTGAGTTGAGTTAACGGTGGCTCTGGGGATTTTGGCGAATCTCTGGCACTTATCGCAGCGTCGTGAATAATCAGCTGCATCTTTATTAATTGTGGGCCAGAAGTATCCATATCGCAATATCTTTTTCGCTAAAGTCTGACCTCCTGTATGATCTCCACACTCACCTTCGTGCACTTCTCTTAGTACACGTTTGATGTCGTCGTGTGCTATACATCGTAACAGGGGCATAGAAAATCCTTGTCTATAAAGAATATCATCTTGTAGGACATATCTGGTAGCCTTGTGAACTGTAGCCCTTCTCTCACTCTTCTTTGATGGGAGTGTCCCATTCTTAAGGAAGTTCTTAATTGGGGTCATCCACGACTCCTCCGGTTCCGCTTCGAAAGCGAACTCAATTTCCATTGACTCAAAGCTTGGCGATTCCAACGTTTCAATTGGAATTATTTCAGTTTCTTCTGGATTGTCGGAACTAGCTAGCTTTGCCAGCCTGTCTGCCTTCTGGTTTTCGGCTCTTGGGATATGTTTTATACTGTACCGCTCCAGGTTGCTCAATAGATTTCTCACTTTCCCGAGGTAGGCGATAAGTCGAGGTCCCCGGGCCAAATATTCCTTTCGCACTTGGCAAACAACGATTTTGGAGTCGCAGAATATGTCCAACATTTTTATTCCGAGGTCTTTAGCAAGCTTCAGCCCGACAATCAGGGCTTCGTATTCAGAGTCATTGTTAGTCGCCGAAAATTCTAATCGTAGAGCGTAATATAACGACCGCCCTTCAGGAGTAACTAAGACGATTCCAACTCCGGACCTTCGGTCGTTTTTGGCTCCATCTGTGTATAGCTTCCATGAATCTATCTTTAACTCATCTTCGAACTTGACCACCCTGTCATTGATCACTTCCTCCTCTGGGATAGTGAACTCTGCTATAAAGTCTGCCAGAGCTTGCCCCCTGATCGACCTTCGTGGCTGAAAATTTAGATCAAACTGACTTAATTCTATATTCCATTTGATCAACCTTCCCGATGCTTCGGGTCTCTGCAACACCTGCCTCAGAGGCTGGTCAGTGTATATAGTTATTGGATGAGCTTGGAAATAGTGACGAAGTTTTCGGGATGCGATTAGGAGGCTGTAAGCGAGCTTCTCAATCTTTGGGTAGTTGCGTTTTGCCGCTGCCAATTTCTTGCTTACATAATATACTGGCCTTTGCACTTTTTCTTCTTCTCGAACCAAGGCTATGCTAACAGCGTGAGCCGAAACTGCCAAGTAAACAAATAACTCTTCATGATCCACTGGTTTTGACAAAATCGGTGGTTTTTCTAGCAATTCCAATAAATTTCGAAAGGCCTCAACACAGTCCGGAGTCCATTCGAAGTTCTTTTTTCCCTTTTTAATCAACTCAAAAAATGGGACACATTTTTCCGTGGCTTTGGAGATAAACCTACTCAACGCAGCTATTTTCCCCGCAAGACTTTGGACGTCTTTAATTCTCCTCGGCTCTTTAATGTTTCTAATCGCTGCTATTTGGCTGGGATTGATTTCAATTCCTCGGGAGCTCACAATGAAGCCTAGAAATTTTCCCGATGCCACTCCAAATGAACATTTCAAAGGATTCAACTTCATCCGATACTTTCGCAGGATACCAAACATTTCTGCCAAGTCTTGCGTATGGCTGGAGGACTGTCTCGATTTGACAAGCATATCATCCACATAAACTTCCATAGTCTTCCCTATTTGATTATAAAACATCCTGTTCACCAGGCGTTGATAAGTGGCTCTAGTGTTTTTCAATCCGAATGGCATTACAACATAACAATATAACCCCAAATTTGTAATGAAGCTCGTATGTTCTTGATCTGGCACATGCATAGGAATTTGGTTGTATCCGGAATATGCATCCATGAAAGAGAGAAGTTCATGTCCCGCCGTCGAATCTACAAACTGGTCAATCCTGGGAAGTGGGAAACTATCTTTCGGGCAAGCTTTGTTCAAATCTGAAAAATCAATGCAAGTCCGCCACTTTCCATTCGGCTTCTTTACTAAGACGGGATTCGATATCCAGTCGGGATACGTCGAATCTCGAATAAATCCGTTCTGTTTCAGCTTTTCCACTTCTTCTTTGAGAGCAGCCGACCTCTCTGGGCCCAGCATACGTCTCTTTTGCTTCACAGGCGGGTGTTTCGGGTTTACATTTAGCGAGTGACTTATGATGGATGGCGATATCCCACACATGTCAGCGTGGGTCCAGGCAAACACGTCCAAGTTTGCCTTAAGGAAGTCCATTAGTTCTTTGGCCCGACGTGGATCCAATTGAGATCCAATCTTCAAATCTCTTGTTGGATCAGCTTCATCAATGGGAATTTCCACTGTCACTTCATTAGGAGTTGCATTTCTAGTCTCTGGTTCCTCGTCTTTTCTGGGATCCAGGTCTTCAGGCGTTCCTTTGGGCAACTCCTTCGGGGTCGATCCCTCTAATTGCTACGCCGAGCCCCCCTTTGGGGGAGGCGAGGCATCTTTACTCTCGATGTTAAGTCCTTTCATCAACATCTTTAATTCGGCAACATAGCAGGCCCGTCCGGAAACTTGATCCCCTCTCATTACTCCAGTTCCGGCTTCAGTTGGGAACTTAAGCAATAAACACCAAGGGGCGATGCAAGCCCTGAACTCAGCAAGGGCAGGCCTTCCCAAAAATGCGTTATAAGGCGAATCTACGTCCAACACTACGAACTGAAGCATCCGCACTCTTCGGCGTTCTCCTTGCCCCAAGGTTACGGCAATTCTATGTACCCCATGGGAGCTGTTGACGCCCCGTTGAAGCCTCTGATCCAACCTTCACATGGCTTCAAATCTTCAGATTCAAGCTTCATCTGATCGAATGACTTTTTAAATAAAATATTAACAGAACTTCCGTTGTCTACTAACACCTTATGAACCAAGGCCGGCTCAATGGTGGTAGTAATGACCAACGGATCATCAGTGGGTGATTGGATCCCAGTATTATCTCTGCTACGGAATACCACGTCGTCAAACATTGTCTTTTGTTGCTTTATGGGGGCGATATCTTCCAAATCATCACCTTCGTTCACATCTACATGCTTGGCAGCATTTACATATTGATCCATTGCTCTAAAACTACGTATTGCTGGGTGGGGTCCACCCACTATGGAGTTGATAACAATTCCCTTGCCTTTCTGTTGCGCTGTAGGCTTGGGAGCAGATTGAATCTGTTTTGGAGCCTGCTCTCCTTGCCCCCCTGTCCCTCGGGGCAACCTTATATTCATCCAGTTTCCCTTCGCGTGGCAGCTTCTCAATCACGTCTCTCAAATGCCGACATTCATTAGTTGAATGCCCATGAGTTCCATGAAACAAACAAAACTTCCCAGTTGCCATTTCTTTCTCTGTTGAGTCGCGAGGTGGCGGTCTTTTATATTGCAAAACATTGTATGTGTCCAAGTAAATGTTCTCCAGAGTGTCGTTCAACGGTGTATAATTCTCATAAGTCTGGAATCGGGGTCATTTGTTAGGATCACTTCCCCTATTTCTATTTCTTCTGTTACCATTCGCATTACGGTTATTGTTGTTGCCCCCGTTTCCAGAATTGTTGTTTCCACCCTTGTTTCCCACATTTACTTCAACTTTTCCGGAACTTTCCCCAGACTGCTTCACGGCGACGTTACTCTGAACATTTTCTTTTGAAGTCGCTTCAGACTTTCTCTTTCGGTTTGCCCTGGCCTCCTCTCGTCTTAAATAAATATCGGCCTTTTCATAAAATATCTCTCTCGTGGAGGGTGTCTTCCCAGAAAGGTAATCTCCAAACTCGGATTCAGGATCGACTCCTTCCTTCAAAGCCATCAAGATGGTGGGCTCATGCGGGTCACTAACTTCAGTCACAACTAAGTTGAAACGGTCAAGATATGACCTCAAAGACTCTCCTGGCGCCTGCTTAATTCTTGATAATTCAATAACACTTTTGGACTTTTGGGTATGTAGTCGGAACTGATTCATAAAACGTTCGCTCAATTCCCTATAATTCGATACCGAACGAGGGGGAAGTCGGGTAAACCATAACAGCGCCACATTCTAAATAGATCGGGAATGCTTTACACTTCACTGCGTCAGGAGCAGCAGCAGCATTCATGAGCCACGAGTATCGAACCAAATGCTATCCCGGATCAGTTCTCCCATTGTACTTGTCCATCTGCGGCAGGTTAAAACGCCGGGGAAACTGAAAGTCGAGGATGTCGTCAGTGAAAGGAGTATGGCTTCGCTCAATGCCATAATCTTCATTGGTATAGTTCCGACTTTCGGACATAATCTGGCGTGCCATCGCCTGTACATCAGCATTAGTGAGGGGCCGTTCAGGTTCCCTGGCCCTGGTATCCGGGTTCCTTCTGGGCTCTTGTTCAGGAGATGCCCTTCTTCTTTGAGCTGCTTCTGCTCTGCTTCGTTCCCTACGCCCCCGGTCGATCTCGGGAGGAGGGGGCTGGAGCGTCTGCCCCTGAGTGGGATTAGTATGGTTAGGGTCTCTTAAATCTGGATCATTGGTTCCTAGTACTCGTGCAATATCCTCGCGAGACCCCACGTTAGCTGCTCCAAATTCTGAGGTCGTTCGAGCGGCCTTCGTTCACGGGGCCGTTCTTCCTCGGAAGAAGAAGACTGATCCATTGGTGAGTGGCGAACCGGGGATGGGGTTCTCTATCTACGGAGTTCTCTGATTTCCCTGCTCATGAGTCTCGTGTTTTTTGCATCATAAGATTGGTGCGTTCGTGGATTTTCATAGCCTCCCTCGTACTCTCAAGCATGTCAAGTAGGCGCGAGAAGTCTCCTTGAGTAATGGGTGCGGATGGATTGACCTGATCATTGACCCTGGTGGCTGGAATCGGAGCATTTGTAGGGGCTCAAGTAGAGGTTCCAACATCACCAAGTGACGGGTCGGTTCGGAGATGGGAAATCGGGTCGGTTCGGAGCTGGGAAGCCTGTTCGGGTCGGAGCTGGAAAGCCAGGTCGGGTCGGTGTAGGGCAAGTTGCTCGGGTCGGTTCAGGTTGGGGGAATGCACTGCTTCAGATTCTCCAATCCGGATCGGATCGGAGCTCTCCCCCTGAAGGCGGTTCGGATTTCCTGTATCGATCCGTCCTGCTGCTGAGCTCTGCCCACGAGACCTTGTCACGACCGCATTTTGCTGATCTTCGCCAACTCCATTTCCTCGACTAGATTGAACTTCTTTGTCTTTTCCTTTGGCCATAGCTCTTCAACAATCAATTCAACAAATATCCAAGAGCGTCGAAACTTGAGGATTAACTTCTTTGAACTCAACGGTCCAAAAAGTAGAACGATAATCCCGAAAAACAGAGAATTCAGATGATTCTCAGTGAAAGCACCAAAATGTTAGACCAAAAAGTGATTCTAACACCCAAATTGACTAAAAGCAAAATGAAATAAGATCAAAAATAAAATGAAGACACAGAATTTATAGTGGTTCGGCGAAGAAATGCCTACGTCCACTTGTGAATCGCTATTCTCAATGATATTGTTGCAATTACAATGAGATATTCACTCAATTTCTCTCAGAACTCACTTACATTCACTCAATTGTCTAAAAACAAATGTTGAAAGACGATTTGGATTATCCGGGAGTGCTGGAATTCGGGTTATGAAAGTGGTTGAACTCTCAAAGTGCCAAAAAGAAGATCCCTTTCATTGTCTCCAGACTGGGTATTTATAGGTGAAAATTTGCTCAGAACCCGATCCGGATCGGAGCCATGTGTCATCCATCCCATCAGCCTCGGGCTCGGATGGGTTTCTGTGTTGACAACGCATCAGAGCAGTGGACGTTGTGGGTAGGAACTGGTCATAACCGCTCCAACTAACCAGGTGATCATGGGGGAGAGTGACGTGGAATATGGGTTCGGATCGGAGGAGTGTACAGGAGGGGCTCGGATCGGGGTATCCGATCCGATCTGGTTTTGTCCCAAGGCTAAGTCTTCGTCCACTTTCACTCCGTTCTGATCTGTCTTTGTAGCAGGTAGCCCCCCGCTCCAACTGGCAGTAGGTTGCTCTCCGATCCGAACAGCTGTGCCTCTCTGATTCCAACAGTAATAGCTCACCGATCCGAACAACAAGACCTCTCCGATCCGATCCGCTATATCTTCTCCGATCCGATCCGCTATAATGCTTTCCAAGTTCTTCAATATTTCACATCTCGACTTTGTGTTGCCCAGTTCACAAAGTGGACTAACACCTACCTATGCCTAAAACCTATTTGTACCCGCTGAAAGGGACGTTGTTCATATCATTTTAATTTTCATATATATAAGAACCATCGCCATTCGTATACTCTGTTATCCTCAAACCAAAACAATTCGATTCTTTGTTTCATCACAGTTTATTTTTTCCAGTATTTCCAGTTCGAAATCACTGAAGTAAAACCGCTCCTCAAACCTCGAAATCAAAATCGAACGGAGAGTCCTTTCCTCCTTTTCAAATTTGATTCCTTCGAAGACCAAAAACAAATCAAAAATGGACGCATCTGTTTCAAATTCCATTTCAAATGAAATCGATTTCTTCCAATTCGATCACTCCTCAGAAGCCTCCAAGACTTCGTTCGATGCTGAAAAATCCATTCGATCTAGGTACGATGTCAATTTATTGGCCGCTTTCGAACTTTTGAATTAGGGGGTTTCCAATGTTCTGAGCTTCGATTTGCAGCTATTTGATGGAGGGATTGTGCATTGAGTATGAGAGTAACGTGAGCTTCAAGGAGAGTCAACATCGGTTTTCTTTTGTGCTTCAATATCGCGATTTCTTAAGGGGGTCAGAGAACACCACGCGATAAGTTTCCAGGTGAGGTTTGGTTTCCGATTTCATGGAGGTTGAAGGACTGTAAGGAGTACGAGATAACAATATACATTGCTAGGGTAGTGACATTTAGTTATGCGTTACTGGAGAAGGAAGAAGAGGGATGACAACAGTAGATGGGCGATCTTGGTAATTCAATGATTTTAGTCGGTTGAGTTGGAAACTGGAAGTAGTTGAAGTGGGGAACATCATTTAAAAGGTTCAGTTATGGACCAGAAAGATAGGAGAATATAAATTCTAATCTGTAATTGGATTGAACATGGAGCATGTGAGTCAGAAGGTGGTTTTTAAAAGGGAATAAAGGTAATTTGAATTCAAATTTAAATTACTAATTTTTTTATTATATATATATATATATTAGGATAATAGGTAAAACTAATTAGTGTACTATTAAGAGGAAAGAAAATAGTATTAACTATTATCTGGAATTTGGAATCTGGAAAGGGGATTTTATTTAGTAAATCTTTATATAAATTTTAAATTTGATAAGTGAAATATTTAAATTTAAAATCGTAAGTTATTCAAACCCAGGAAGTTAGAAGAATAATAATTAATTTTAGTATATTCAGGACATTAAACCTTGTTAAGAAAATTCATCTGCTTTGTTATTAAATTCGGATTTTTCTTAGGCAAGGATAAATCAAATAAAATCATTCATGTGGAGTTCGAAGACTCAGAAATCAATGAAAAGAAATTGAAATGGGTACAAGTGCAGATTTAAAATCACGGTGAGTAAATCTCACTCAGATTTTTATTTAGAATTATTTTTAATAGTTAAAAATAATTGTTTGTTGATTGGCTAGATGCATTTGAGTAGTATAATGGCTATTATATATCTATATTAGTTATATAGGCTTGATGTTTGTGGCTATTATATATATATTGGTGATTGGATATTTCCTACAGTATCATTAACAGATGCCCAAAGTATCATTAGCGGATGACCCTATGCGCCCCACACTATGATAGTGGATGACCTTCTATACCACGATATCACTCCTCGAAGTAGGATGGGTATTATTTATGTTAGCTAACGTCTGTGGATGTTGGAAAAATAGGTTGGAGGGATCCAACTGGATTCCGAAAACATATTATTATTTGTTTGTTTTCATATATGATGTGTAGAAAACCTATAGTTGATAATTACGTGTGTTTGATTGATTGAATATCACTGGGCCTGAATATTGATTTATAAAAATATTGTGATAAGGATATTTAGGGAATTAAAAAAGAAATCTATTTTTCCAAAAATAGAATTCAAATTTTGAATGGACTAGAAATATTAACTTGTTTTGTAAAATTAAAACAAGTATTGAATTTATAAACGATGTTTATAAATTGAATAATGCAAGAAATTAAAATGAATTTATCAACAATGTTTGTAAATGAAGGGAAATAATTTATCATTTGAAGATATGAATATTTAAATACAAATGTGAATCTAAAAAATGAGAATTGAGAATCGTTTTAAATAGTAAACAGTGAAATTTATTCTGATATCCGGAATGTAAATGAAATTGAATAAATCCGTAGGATTTATGTTTAAATTCGACTATGTCGGATTTATTAGAAATAATTTGCAGAAAGGGTATTTAAAGTATTAAATTGAAACTAAAATAAAATATAAAAGTAGATTATATATTATATAGAAATTATAATAAATAAAATACTCCAAATAAGATTTGGGTTTTAAATTGATTTTTAAAATGGGGCTTTTTTTAATATATAAACAAGGGAGCTAAATTCGTAAATAATGTTTATAAAGATAATAAGGTAATTATCATTTAGATAATTTAAAAGTTAAAATTAAAGTATGAATTTAAAAGGGAAATCGGAAATCATTTCGAGAAGAGAACGGTAGATTTCATTTCAGGATTCGGGATATAAACTGGATGGGAATAAATCCAAAGGATGCATATTGGAATTTGATTTCATCGAATTACATAAAGTAATTTGTTTCCAAAAGAAACTGGAAGTTAATATAGAATTTAAATTGTAATTGAGGTTATAATTAAGTTAAACGTTGGAGGGAATAACTGATGATTCTGGAAAATTGGAATTGTCTAAGTTAGATTTAGAAAACTGGTTTAATTTATATTTAAATATTAAATAATGGACTTGGAATTTATTAAATAAATGATATTTAACCTTTATACTTAAATATAATTAAAACGAAATCGTCGCAGCGCGGTATTTCGTAAATTGATGTTTCGAACTTCAATTGAGTATACAGAACTCAATTTAAGTCGAAATGATTTGAAACAAGAATCGTCAGGACCGTTTTGATAATAATTTTCTAATGGAAAAGAAAAATCTGGATTTCGTCGTATAGATTTAGAGATATGACAAAAATCAAATTTCTAGAAAAACAGCGCCATAATCGTTTAAAAACCATAACGGATTATTTAAATAAATAAAAGTATTTAAGGCAAATAAAATCTGAATATCCATTCGAAAAATCCAGATTTGAGTTATAAATTAAATATGAAGTCAAGTGGAATAGATATATGATTTTTGGAACAAAAATCAGATTTTGATTGTTGAATAGAATTAACTAATTTGAAGAATAATTAGTTAATGAAATTTTGAATTGAAATTGGATTTTGGTTAAGTAAAAAGGGGTTTGTAAATTTATATTCGAAATCGAATATGAAACTTGAACTGAAAATGGAATTTGTTTGGTTATAATCAAGTTAAAAATATATTTGAACGTGATATGTTCAAACAGAAAGAGAAATAAGCAAAAGAGTTAATGAAAGAATAAATTACTGAATTGAGTTAAAAATTCAAACAGAAAGAGAAATAAGCAAAAGAGTTAATGAAAGAATAAATTACTGAATTGAGTTAAAAATGACTGGATTGAGTTGGAATAATTTGGAACTGAATGTGTATGTGTTAAACAGGTATGGAATGAAGAGAATGAAGATTAAAATTTAAGTGCCGAACAAAAAGGTACATGTTTTAATTTCATATGAGGTTTTATGCGCCGAATCGGCAAGCCACTTGGCTTTTTAATTTTCTTATTGAATGGAAGGGCCCAGAGAGGCATTTTGTAGTTGTACCGAGTGACCCGTACAATGGAGGTTATGGCGAAATTTTCCGAAAATTTAAGGAGTTGGAGTATTTTTAAGAAAAATGGATAACCAGAAAATCAATATATCAACGTATATTGAATTCGCTAAGGAAACGAATTTAAAATAATATTATAAACAAAAAGGAAACCTATAATTAAATCTGATAAAAATAGAAATAGAAACGTATATGTTTTTTAATTGAAAATTTGGTTTTTACGGTATTGATTATTCGAGAATAGTTGTCTTGTCTGTTTTGAAGTTCAGGATGTTTTCAGTCAAGGTCTGAGACGGAATTATACCCCAACTTGATTGATTTCATTTATAACCGATAAATAACAAGATTCAGTCTCGAAGTTCAATGTCTGAATAAGATTTAGTGAATGCAATATTTTGGGTTGTTGTAACGACGTTTTACACAACATTCGTTTTAACCCGGGTAAGTGGAATTTTGGAAATATAATAATAAATATTTCCTAAATCTAGAAATGAATGATCGTGAAAAGGAGCAGTAACCGGAATGTTTTCCAACTATAAATAGAATATATTTTTCTAAGTATAGAAAATAAAATAAGACGATATACGAGAAATGCTTTCCCCGATAGCGTAAGAGGGCAGGATGATTACTGAAAATGTTGTGTTAACAAATATCGATAAGGAAATGGAGAAGGAATTTAATTAATGAAATATTAATTAAGGGGCTCAATGATTGTTTGATGTTATGGATGAATGTTTGTTTATTTTTCTTCGATAGTTAAATAACCAACTATCGAAGTATTGGCCAATATCGTTGTCAGTATGGAGAGACCGGTTAGACTTTTATCCTAGAACCACTCTGTATTGGCAGTAGCGTTATGAATCAGATTATATAAAGACAATCGAAGACGGAGTCAAGTGCAAGGGCTTTTTCTGTTAGTTCTAGGTAGAAATTTCCTAAGATGGATTTATGGAAATTGTGCCTTCGGCTTCGACCAGTTCCAGAACAAACATGTATGGACGAATGTCTGACAGAGTAATTCCAATGATCGCATATGTTGGTCTGTACAAATATACATCTGGTGGCAGAGAATTTATTCTCTTAGCATAATATCCTGAATATCTTTATGCAAATCAATTAGTGATTAACGGTTCTGACAATGTGGCATACAAAGAGATGGTGCTACCAAGTAATCGTAACCTCAAGCCTCACAACCGGGAAATGGTATAAAATCGTGTAGGTCGCATGGCTAAGTGGTTAGCTGCCAAGTAGGGTGTATTGTCACCTGATCTAAAGAAAATCCTTTTGCTTCTTTATTCTATCGCTGCTCTTGCTTCGGAACGATTGCTGATCCCAACCGTTGGTGACAATACATTCGGTACTCTCAAGCGAAGTGAGGGGCCGGTCATGTTTAGCCTAGGTTGCAAGATGTTCTTGTTGAACCCGGTGTATTCCTCTCTAGAGATACACTACCGGAAGGTGGTCCCATAACTTGCCAGTTGGAGTCCATTATCTAATGAGCGCCCGTGATTTTGATTCTATACTATATATGTAGAGCGTGAGATGCAAGTGTTCTACTAGATTGTTATTTACTTGTTCTAGACATTATTATAATATCAGACTAGTATTGATTTTATAGAAATGATTTGGGTTATCGTAAGGTAAAAACCATCCATGTTTATGTGTGGATCGGTCTTACGATTATCTTTTCTTTTGAAAAGAATTTTTAAAAGTTAAACCAATGATTGGAGTTTACTCGCACCAGTCCCATGACTGACCCAGAGTTTAATTTTTTATTTTTTTTACCCTAAACTCTTGGATGCCCAAATTTGTACGGGCAGTCAAGTAGTTCAGGTATTTTCAGATATCCATGGAGGAGCTTGGAGCAGGAGGCTTCAACATTAGTTATATAGTTTTACTTTCCGATGTGTTATAAACAAATGTTGTACTCTGATGATGGTATGTATATACAGTAAAAAAAATTGTATTTCAAAAGCTATTCTATATTATATTTTATTATGCTGCGATGTGAGATTTTGTTGTTATTTCTGTTCTTCTTCTTCTTCTTCTATTCTAATATTACTTTCTTCCTATTTCTCACCCTCTAACTTCTTTCTATAAATGAACTGGTAAATTTCTTGTGTTTGGTTAGTCGGTATGGTATTTATATCGATAATCAGGATCGGGAAAATGACGGTTTGTTACACTCATGGTTTTATGTTTCCTCTTATTACCTTGGGATGTTCATCCCTGTTTTGGATGGGCAGACTGAGTAGCAGGTGACAGGTAGTTGATCTTGATGAGGTCGATGCTGCTGAGTGATGACGAGCTGGAGGCTTATGTATTAGTTTCCTATTACCTACTATTTGTTGTTTTCTGCTGCTATGTTGATGAATTCTCTGAGTGACTTGCAGTGAGGCACTTTGTACAGAGTTTGATGTTGTATCCAGTTTGTTATATGGATAATTCATGATGATATGAAAAGTTTAAGATTCTACTCAATTCTGCTTCACTATTATGGCATGTTGTATATGTTCTATTATATTTTATCTTTACGTTGCGAGTCATACGATGGGTTCCACTCGTGTTCTTCTACCCTGGTGATTGTCCATAGCTGCATGTCACGATATCAGCGCATTATTTCCCTTGTTATGTGCAGGAGTTGTGGACGGTCGTCGCACCTACAGTGTTTGTTTATAGGACAAAACATTCGAGTATTTCACACTGTCCATATTTAGGTGAGAGTATAACGATTGAAATCTCATTCGGTTCTAAGGCAGTATGAAGAAATTATTGCAGTTTTTACAACAACAAAAATTAGCGACTTCGAATGTTGGTAGAGTTCAAATATGGAAATATAACCTGTTATAATTTTCTAAGTAAAACTGATAGTCACCTTGGAGAACTACAGTGTTCGATTACAGGGCAAGACGTTCGAGTATTTCACACTATCCGTAATTTATATGGGAATCTATCGGTCGAAGTCTCATATGGTTCCGAGGCAGTATGATGAAATTTCTGCAATTTTGTACAAAAAAAATAATGATTTCGTATGTAGGAAGATTTCAAATATGGGAATATGGAGATGGACGAAACGAAATGGTCTTTTGTGGAAAATGGGGACAGCAGAAATTAAATCGAATTTTTTGGGCGACTGGTGAATTACTTGAAGGGTTAAGGGCATTTTGGGAATTTTAGAAGAACGCCTAGTAATTTAGTGGAAAGAGTTATCATTATTAGTAGTAAAGATATATACATATATATATATACATATATATATACATATATACATACACATATATATATATAATTATATGTGTGAAATGGAGTGGAAATGTATAGTGATATATTTTGGATGGCTGGAAGATGATTAACTTGTGGTAATATTAAAAAATACCTAGATTACCAATGGATACCAAAGCTCGTTTGGTCACATTTTCTCAATGGCTATGGATGGCTTATAGTTATATAAGTGTCGAAAGTTGTTGCTAAAAGCCGACGTCGTTGTTATAAACATCGAAAAGTGCAAGTTAATTACATTGGAAATCATAAGAAAGCGCGGAAGATATTCCAACGACGGCCAATAGATCTGAGCCTTTGGAATAACCCACTTTTCTTGTAATGGTTGGCTAAATCTGTTCCCAATAGAGCTTACCATAAGATCGCAAATGATAACAACAAATGGCCTCTACATCTCAACATCATACAGAAAATAATTTACAAATTGCAAACGAGTTGCGCTCAGCTAACAATGCATCCAATATGAACATAGATAATATGGTATAGTCTCAAAATGTTCATGAATCTTTGTAAGGGATGAGATGAATGATTGTAACATACGACCTGAAAACAAAATTAAAGGTAAATAAGTGTCAGTTCAAAATGGAAACTATATTAATTCATCTGCAAATAAATACTTTAATGACAAATTTACTCTACAACATGGAAATGATGGGTTCAATCAGAATTCTATTCTTTCAATTACTAAGAGAAGCAGACACAATTTAGGCAGTTTTGAGTTTACAGCTAGTGTCTCTAATGAAGTGGTTAAAAACCTGGCTTAGTCAAAATTAGTTTCTCAATCCAAAATGAAAACAAGGCGAAATAACAAGTGTAAAGTGGGTTGTATTCCTAGTAAGTCGAAAACTGAGGAGACACAAAAGGTTGCTGATAATTAGTGACCTTGATAATGTGGAATGTAAGATGATTAAACTCTCCTACAAGAAAGATGGACGTGTTTTCTTTTCTCATAGTGTACAACATAAAATTTTGCTTGTAGTGTATTAGAGCATAAGTTAAGAGATGAAGAGCTGTATAAAAAATTTCATGGTTTTAAACTAGGCTGGGATTTTTATATAAACAAATTTTCACAGTAAAAAAGCACAATTTTAATAGCAGAGAGTAGTGAAGTGTGGGGCTTTCAGCCTCTCATTCTGAATCGACAAGTTATTTGAAGTATCTCACAAAATCATGGAGGACTTCGATTAATTTTATCTACAATATACGGGGTAACGGGATATTTACACAATTTCAAAGGGGGGTATTTGGGATCATATTAAATTGGTTACTTTTGGGTTTCAATGTTCTAATCGTATAACCCAATTTAACAATTTAACAGATTTAAATCTAAGATCTATGCAATAGAAGTAAATCAAAATTATTCTAGTTTAGGGTTTGTACCTGTTGCTATAGAATCCATGAGCAAACCAGAAGAAACTCGAACCGTACGATAATTGATGTATCCAATCTAGAGTGCGTCATGTGTCGTGCCTCTAGAGGTATCCACTCAAACGCTATCTTCCTCAATCAAATTGAAGAAGAAATTAGAGCATAGCGGTACCAACCTCCATTATTTTAGGTTTTGGAGAAAACGTATTCGGATTGGGTTATTTTTTGATCTGATAATGCTAAAGGTTTGATGGATATTACTGGGATTTCAACACTGTTTTGTATCACTCGGATAAAGTCAGTCGTTCTACTAGCTCAAGTTCAGTAGATGATGAAATTTTCTCCATTATACAAGTTGAGGGGCTGATCGAAATTAACTGTTGTTATAATTAATTTAAGTGGAGGGATGTTTACAAAAATTCATCTCACTGTGTCAGTAAGGTAATGCATAGAAGGCCACCTTTACGATTTGCCTAATTTATGTTCAGCAAGTTAATTCTTTATATGCGCATAGGAGGCCTCCTTTCCGATTTGGCAATGCATGGCTCACTTTGGTGGATATGCGGATGCCGCAAGAAGTGCTTGGAAGTTATATGTTATAGGCAATTATTTATTTATTCTATTACAGAATCTTAAACATGTTAATCATTTTTTGAAAACATGGAAGCATGGGTCTTTTTCTTCAAGATGGACTACAGGTCGCATGAGAGATAGCAGTGCAGGTTATGTCAACTATTATTAAATAACCCAAGTGGTGAATCTATTCTTAATGCATATAAGACTAAGGTTGTGTTTGGTTTATTTTATGTTTTGAGTTTCTAGTTTTCAAACTTAATTTCGAAAAATGCAAAGATTTGAATGATAACAGCGAGGACGGACCAAAGGCGAAGGAGATGATGGGGGCGGTGGATGGATGAATTTGTCGTTGTTCTATTGTAAATTTTCAAGGCATTTGGGATGGGGTTTGGTTTTTAAGAGGGAAGAAAGAAAGGAAGAAGAGAGTATGGGGATTAGTCCTACATTGTGAAAATGGCCAAAAGTTTCGAAGTACTTAAGTGGCCTTCTCACAAGTGTGTTGGGGGCTTGGGGCTCCCACATGTTTAATTTGTTGTAAGGAGGGAGGTCATGCATCACCACTCCCACATGCGTGCGCCGCCGCCGTTTGAACGAACCGGGTGCAGGTCTGGATCCAATAACATTATTTTTTGATAAATTTTAAACACTAACGAGTCAAATTTCAGCCCATTATGGACCCGAATTAAATTTAAATCAAGGCGGGGATTTGTAACGTTTTCTGAACGTTACAAAATGGCGCTGCCATTCAAAATGAACGGATGCGACGCTTTATGAACAGATATGACCGTTGTGAAATGGTCGTGACGTTTGGATGAAAGGATGCCTATTCCTCATTATAAATACCTACGCCCACAAAGTGTTTCAAATAACTTTTTTCTGTCTTCTTCTTCCTCCTTCAATCTGCAACGCCAAAAAAGCGCTTCAAACGTTGTGCCATTATAACACCTCCAAAGTGTTACAAATTCCAGAAACGTTGCAGATTCTATCTTCTTCTTTTCCTCTTCGTTCTAATTATTCTATTGCATCATCTGAACCACAAACAGAGTGTTCTTGGTCGGATCAAAGTCGTACAAACTTTGATTCCAATTACATTGTTCCAAGGCTTTATTGAATCCTGAAAGTCGATAGTTCGATAACCCGTTTGTACTTATTGGGTTGAACTATTGTTTGAAAGAATTTATTATATAGATCCTTAAAGTCTGAAGTACGACAACCATCTTCCTTCAATAGTCTCAAACCCCAAAATCCTGAACATATTCTTCCGTTTTTTTTAAATACGGAAAATATTAAAAAGTTGTTTTTTGTTTTGTGTGTTAACTTTGTTTTGAAAAACGACCGTTTTCACGATACGTGTGCGTTCGTTCTTTTATATGTACAAAAAAGCAAAATTAAAAATAGAAACCAAACACACCTTAACCTATTTCAGCTAGAGTGTTTTTGTAACAACCCGGAAAATCTGAGCCAGTTTAAAAAATTTAATTTGGCTATTTTAGTGGATTTTAGATATTTAAAATAAAATATTTTAAATAACAACGACGAAAAGTATGTTTAAATTGATGTTTCAAAATAAATATAATTATTTTAAATTATAAACAATGCTAGAAATGGCAAGGGAGTTTCGAAATTTCAATTTAAACTTTGACTGACTGTACCGGGTGAATAATAAAACGGATTTTAGTGAAACCAAAAATATTTAAATCTATTAGTGAATATCTTTCTAACGAATCTGAAAAATCGAAGTTTCGTAGCGAGAATCAAAAGTTATGGCCAAATGAATTTTCAGAAAGGTCGCTATATAATTTATATCGCCCTTGAAAATAGACATTTTGCAAACGACCTCAGAATTCGACGAAACCACTTTTGTTGGATCCGGGATGTCAAATTATTGCTAGGTTTCAAATTTCATAATTTTTGAAGTTAATATGTGAGCGTGGCGAAGAAAAACGTGTTTCGTCAATTATAGTTAAATTGGATCGACCAGAAAATGGCCCTTTTTCAAATGGTCTCAGAATTCGACGAAACTAGTTTTTTTGGGGCCGTATCGTCAAAACATAGCTAGATTTATTTTTCGGGAATTTTTAGAATCAGTGTGTGGCCCCGGCAGATTGAAATGTACGTTCAAATCAAATATTGAATGTTTTATATTTTAATTTGAAGAGAAACTGACTGAAACAGTCGAATGGGCCTACGAAACATATCCCATTGTGTTCGAAATGGGGGTATTTAGCTAGGGGCGACAGTCGTTGGGTTTGGATTGGAGTCCGTGAGTGGAAGGATGTATTTTTGAAATTAAATAAACAAGGGCCAATCATTTTTTTTCTTTCATTTATTTTATTTTCCCAGAGTGAGAGAAAAAACCGTGAACCCTTGTTTTTGACGGCGGAAAACCCTCTTCCGTTCTTCCCCCGATTCCTCTCCAATCCTTCCTCTAAACCCATCATTCTTTTGGCGATTTTGAAGATCGTCCTTCCACCTTCAAATCAAGACCAGAATCGGCCATTATTGTTACGTGGATCTCGAGATGTCCTGCTCAAAAGTCGAGCTGTCGCGAGGCCAGCACCGTCGCCGATCTTCCACCTCATCTGACGCCACCGCCGTCGATATGAGCGCCGCGGCTAGCTCTTCATCACAGTGCAACCCGATCGCTACCATCCTCCACAGATTCAAAGAGAATCGAAGACCTAGTTTCAAACCAATTTTGAATGTATACGACAGTTTATTTTATTTTATAGTTAATAGCACTTTAAAGCGCTACGGTTTTTGATTTCACAATAAAAATCATATCTTTTTTGTTTGTGGTCGAAATTCAATGAAACAAGAGACAGTGGACTCGTGTGGACATCTTCTACATTCTAGAAAAGACCGCGTATTTTTCTGAGCCTTCTGCTATTTTTGGTGGAGTGGAACCCAATGTGAGACTTCTAATTTATAAACAATATGGAAAACAACGATGTATAAATTATATAGTCGATGTATGAGTTATATAAGCGTTGTACACCTCATGTATAAGCGTTGTATAAGTTGTATGTTCGATGTGTAAGTTATATATGCATTGTAAAATTGATATATGTGTTGAAATAAATTGAAATGATATTGAAGTGAAATTGAAATATATTTATATACGAATATATATATACTCCCCTCGTCCACGGACCACGGACGATATTTATTGGTTGTGATATTGTTTGGATTATTGGTTGATGTGAAATTTGGTGAAAATCATGAATGATTGATTGTGGTTGAAAAATACCTGTTTGTGGTTGAGAATTATTTTGGGATGAAACCACATAGGATTAGTTTGTGGAAAAGAAAAATAAACATGCTCGCCTGCGTGCGAATTAGATGCATGAAATCCCCATTGTCAAAAACCGTGAGGTTTTAAGGTAGAGCGAGGAGCCGTACTAGGGACGGTCCCGGTTTTAACTACCCTGCCGCTATGTTGCCTAAATTTTCAATAATATTCCTGTGTTAGAATTATTTTCATGTGTTGAAACTATATTCGTGTGTTGAATAGATATTCATGTGTTGAATAGAAATTCATGTGTTTAATGATTTCATGTGTTGAGTTAATTATTTGAAAGATAAAAATCACATTTTTATTAAATATATAGCCTATATAAAATATTAGTATTTTAAATAAATTATTTTAACACTAAAAATAACATTTTTACCTTATGTATAGACTATAAAAAATAATCGTGTTTTGAAATAAATTGTTTTACAATAAAAATCAAAATTTTATTATATATATATCAATTATAGAAAATATTCATGTGTTGAATAAAGGACTAGAACGATAAAAATCATATTTTATCGTATGTGTGAAGTCGAAAATGTTCATGTGTTGAATATATAGATTGAAAAATAAAATCTACATTTTTATTGTGAATATGAAGTGTTAAAAATGGTGATGTGTGGAATAAATATTTTTGATGATAAAAATATCATTTTTATCAAATATATAAATTGGATATGGCTTGAAATCGAAAAAAGAATTATATTTATATATATTTATATAAATATAATTAAAATTTAGTGAATAACGAAGCTGTAGTTCGTATTTTGAAACTGTGATTTCAAACGATTAGTGCGGGAGATCCGACCATCGGATTTTCCCAAAACCGCAACCATTGGGTTCGCTTTGGAAATATCTTTCCAACGACACCAACTTTGTAAAGATCCAACGGTTGGATTGTCTGGAATGTTTAATTCAAATCTGAAGAAAACCAGCGCCAGAATCGATTATATTTATATTTATATATATAAATATAATTAAATTAAACCGAATAACGACGCTGCAGTTCGTATTTTGAAATCGTAACTTCAAACGATTGTACTGGGAGATCCGACCGTCGGATTTTCCCAAAACTGAAATCGTTGGGTTCGTTCTGAAAAGATCTTTCTAATGATATAAAATTTGTGAAGATCCAACGGTTAGATTTTCAGATATGTGTAAATCAAATCTGGAGAAAAACGGCGCCACGGCCGCGTTATGGCCTGAAGTGTCGTTTGAATGAATTTGCTATTTTTAAATAAATAAAAATAGCGATAAATAATGATAAAATATTATAAACGATATGGAATGGAAATAAACTGAATTTGCTCGGTTTGTGTGATATTTGATGGTTGAATGTGTTTGGCGTGAAAATTACATTAAAGAACAGAACTGGTGATATCGAATAATTTAACCATTGAAATGAATTGATTTGAAATTCTAAATATGCGTGAATTATTTGAAAAGGCCGAGTTGATTCTCATTTCAAATAATTGATCGATGAGTGAAAGTCGAAGATATGAAGACGATGCAAGACCGATGATCTGCACGTCGAATGGAGGGTTGCTACTGATGCTCATGATGGGAGTAGCTACCTTGAAGGGGCTGAAGTAGTAGCCGTCCGGACGTACTGGTGGATTGTATGGATATGCGAGGTATTGAGTGCCTCCGGTTTCGTTCAGACCCAGAACGAACTTGTAAATGGACTGTGTGTCTGACATTGGATTTTGTTCTATGCTGCTTGATCTCTATTAAATATATATCTGTTTGGCGGCGGAGAATTTATTCTCTTGCTTAACGCCCTTCTTGAGACGTACGAGCTTAGAGGTTATATATCGATAGAAATCAGTCGCATGGAGTGAATTGCCTGTGTGGCATGCCTATGTGACAGATGATCAAGGCTTCTGTTGAAAAGCGAAGTCTTGAGGTGGATGATCAAAGCACGGCCTGTGTGGCATAGCTTTGTGTATAACGTTGATTCGCGAGCCTCACACCCCGGTATGAACCAGAAACGGGAGAGGACTGCAGGGAGAACATGTGTTTCCTTCTAGCTAGGAGTTGTGTCGGTGTTTTTACACGGCCTGACATTTTACTTATGTGGATGATGGATAGCGAGGCGCCTCAGATATATCGGTCGATCAGGGACCGATGGAGTCATTGGGCTCATTTACGCCCCATAGGGCGGGGAAACGAAGTGTTCAGGCATTTTAATCCACATCGGTGGACCGGCCCTGAAGATCCAAGGGTCACTCGAGCTCTGATCCTAAGACATGGTAGGCTAGATTGTCTCGAATTCGGAGAGGACGATCCCTTGCCTCGGTTCATGACAGAAATCCAATTTCCAAATACGATACCGTGCGGTTTTGATTGTATACCTATATATGGCGACACAGTGGTATGGGGCATTATTGCCGTCTATGATTGATAGTTATGATTGAAATTGTTTTTGAAACATATATACACTAGCAATAATATCAAATGATTTGTTTTGCTCGTATCAAGCATATTTTGGCCATTATAAGGTAAAACTCTATCCTCCGGTTTATGTTGCATTGTGTGATGGGAACTGAGTCTTATAATGGCTTCATTTTTATAAAAAGCATGGCGATGTTTAAAAGATTTACTTGTTTTAAAGCATTGGCAATCCAATGGAGTAAACCCGTTCCGCGAAAGTGGCGTGGTCCTATGATTGGCCATATTATAAAATGTGTTAAGTAGATTTCTCATACCAGTCCCATGACTGACTCGTAGTTTGTTTCACTTGCAAACTCAGGTGCCCCTTTTTCTACACGGGCAGCCTTGTATTCAGGTTTTAGCAGGCTCTTTCTGGATAGCTGGAGCTGAAGATGGATTCTATCATTTATCTCTCTTTTTTATGCTCTTCAGCTCCTGTTGTACATATTATGTTTTCTTTTCCGCTGTAGACATTTTATGTAAAGCTGAACTTTATTTGTACTAAGTATGATCCTATATACTGTGTAACTCTGATGATTTTATTTATCCAGTGTATTCTATTGTACATTATCTGGTGTATTTAATTATTTATGTTCAGTTGTTATTGGTTTATGTGTTATATTCCAAAGATTACCCTTGCTACCGTCTTATCGGGGTTTGGGTCGTCACAAACGTGGTATCAGAGCTTTGGTTTAGCTTAGTTCTGGAATATAACATATTAACGAACTCGTCAGAAATAGAACCAGTAGTGTTTTAGGACGAGTAACTCATTACAGATATGATCAGTAATATCCTAGTATGAGTATAGCAGAATGAAATACACCTCGATAGACACATTTACATTGAGATATATGTCTCTATGTTTTAAAATTACCTTTTCTGTTGGCCTAACACTTTGTCTGCTATTTGCAGACATTGAAAATGAGTGACAGAAGTAGAAGAGGTAGGTTGGAACCAGATGTAGAAGCTCTACTTAAGAAGTATAGAAATATGGGTGGAGTACCATTCTTGGGCGAAGAATCTATTATTAAAACACAAGCTTGGATTCGTTCTGCTGAGAAAATCTTTGAAGATTTTAAGCTAAGAGATGACCAGAAAAGATTTCTGGCATCTTGGGCACTTAAAGACAAAGCTTTGTTCTGGTGGGATTCGATTGTTAAAGATAATCCAGAAGGTGATATCACCTGGGATAGATTCAAAGAGATTTTCAGTGAAAAATGTATTCCTCTAGAAGCAACTAAGCGGTTATGTGATGAATTTTACTATTTGATACAGGGAGATATGAATATCCCAGAATATCATAAGAGATTCAATGAACTTTCACATTTTGCTCCGCATCTGATTCAAGATCCAAAGAGGAAGAATCTGAGGTTTATTAACGGGCTTCAAAGAAAATACCAGAATAAAGTAATGGGGCGTGTGAAGCTTCCTTTTTCTGAAATGATATACATGGCTTATCAGTATGAAGATCTAAATAATCGAGGTCTTTTGGTCGATGAAGAGGAAGTCAGTTTTAGCAATAGAAGGAAGTTTGAAACTGATAGCCCAGAGACAAGTACACAGCTAGAGGCTAGTACGCAGCCTGAGGTAAGTAGAAAGTCTGAAGGCAATAAGAGGCCAAGGGCCAGTCAGGAAAAGGTTAAAGCAGTCGTATGTTTAAAGTGTAATCAGCAAGGGCATTCGATGAGGAACTATGAATCTTCGAACAGACGAAAGAATAATGGATCTAAATCCAAGAACAAGTTTCAAGAGAAAAAAAATGCAGTCAATGTCATTAGGCTGGACATCTTTCAAAGGCTTGCCAGCTACTCAGAAAATCAAAAGCAGTACAAGTGAATGAAGTGGCAGAAATTCCAGCACCCTCAGTTAGTCAGGAAAGGCCGGATGTTTTAGAAGGCACACTTAATGTCAAAAATATTCCGGTTAAAGTATTGTTTGATACGGGCGCATCACGAAGTTTTATTTCGACTAAGGTGGTAAAGAAATTCGGTTTGAAATTGAAGAAGCTTAAAGAACCAATGACTGTTCATAATCCGGTTGGGGGTTCTGTCGATCTTAGTTGGGTTAGTGGGGTGTCGGTTTCCTTTTCCTGTTATCGGTTCCCTACTATCTCGATCGTCATGAATTTCACAGAGTTTGATCTTATTTTGGGATTGGATTGGTTAACTAAATATGAAGCGGAGATTAACTGTGTAGAAAGAATTGTTAGAGTTAGAACAAAGCTTGGCTATATGACCATTCCATGTGAAGGCCCGAATTCTGACAGAAAAGATTTTTGGTCAGCTTTGGATGTTTCTCCTGCTCAAATATAACCTGTTCCGGTCGTTACAGAGAATATCCCAGTCGACATAGAAAATATCCCATTTGTCAAGAACTATGCGGATTTGTTCGAAGAAGTTGTTAGTTTACCTCCGCAGAGAGAAATTGATTTTAAAATCTCTTTAGTTCCGAATGCAAGGCCGGTAGTTCACGCTATTCGAAGAATGACCTTGAAGGAAAAAGATGAGTTAGATAATCAAACTCGACAGCTAGTATGGAAGGGTCTGATCAGACCTAGTTTCTCTGATTTGGGAGCAGCAGTGGTATTTGTCCCGAAGTTAGACGGCACTCTCAGACTATGCATAGATTATCGTGACTTGAATAAGCAGACGCTGAAAAACAAATATCCATTGCCGTGGATTGATGATTTGTTGGATCGATTAAATGGCGCACAAGTATTTTTCTCGAATGGACCTAGCTACAGGTTTCCATCAGCTTCGTATTGCCAAAGAGTGTGTTCCTTTGACAACATTCAGAGGTCCCGACTTATTCTACGAGTAGTTAGTAATGCCGTTCGGCTTATGTAACGCTCCAGCTTATTTTGTCGATCTAATGAACCGAGTATTCAAAGGAGTATTGAATAAATTCGTTCTGGTTTTCATTGATGATATACTGATCTTCTCTAAATCAAAAAGCGAGCATGAAAAACATTTGGAACAAGTGTTAGAAATTCTGAGAAAGAATGTGCTGAAAGCAAAATTTTCCAAATGTATATTCTGGCAAGAAGAAGTCAAATTTCTTGGCCACGTCGTGTCAAAACAAGGAATTTCAGCGTATCCCAGTAAAATCACTGTTATTCAGAATTGGAAGCAGCCTCGTACACCCACAGAAGTTAGAAGTTTTCTCGGGTTGGCTAGTTATTATCGGAAGTTCGTTAAGAATTTTTCGAAGATATCCAGTCACTTAACAAAGCTTACTAAGAAACATTCGAGATTCAACTGGACTCCCGAATGTGAGGCAGCTTTCCAGGAGTTGAAGTTAAAATTGACGACTGCTCCAGTGCTCACAATTATTGACGGCAATCAGGATTTGAAAGTCTGGACTGATGCTTCTAAGGAAGGCCTTGGCGCAGTGTTAATGCAAAGAGGCCATGTAGTCGCTTATGCTAGCCGTCAATTGAAACCACATGAAAAAATTATGTAACTCACGATCTTGAGTTCTAGCTATCGTGTTTGCTATGAAAATCTGGAGGCATTATCTATTGGGTGAAAAGTTTGAATTATATACTGATCATCAATCATTGAAATATTTATTCACCCAGAAGGATCTGAATATGAGATAACAGCGTTGGTTAGAATTTCTCGCAGCTTATGATCTAGATATTTTATATACTCCGGGAAAAGCCAATGTTGTAGCTGATGCGCTCAGTAGGAAGAACGTGATCATCGCCAGTATTATCATTACACCATCGTTGATTGATAAAATAGCTATTCTTCAGAAAGACGATAGTTTTATTAAGGAGATGATCACGCGAATTCAAAAAGGCGAAGTCTCCAGTTTCCAAGTGGATGGCGCAGGAGTTCTGAGATTGAAAGGTAGAATTTGTGTTCCCGACAATCTTGAGCTCAAAAGAGAAGTAATGGACGACAACCACAAGTCTAAACTGAGCATCCACCCAGGGGTTAGTAAAATGAACAATGACCTCAAGCGAACTTTCTGGTGGAAGGCAATGAAAAGAGATATCTCTGTATATGTTAGCCGGTGTTCCACCTGTCAGCAAGTCAAAAGCGATCAGCAGAAGCTCGCTGGATTATTGCAAACGTTGGAAATTCCAGGTGGAAAGTGGGAACAGATTTCTATGGATTTCATAGATGGGTTGCCCAGAACCAGGAAAGGAAATGACAATATTTGGGTGAGCGTAGATCGTTTTACGAAGACCGCTCATTTCATACTGGTCAAATCGAATAGAACTGCTCAGAGTCTGGTACAGATTTATTTCAAAGAAATTGTTAGACTGCACAGAGTTCCCATGGGCATCGTTAGTGATCGTGACCTGATTTTTGCTAGTAAATTCTGGGAAGCATTCCAAGCAGAATTGGGAACGAAGCTGAATTTGAGCACCGCATATCATCCTCAAATAGATGGCCAAACTGAGAGGGTGTAACACCCCGTAATTCTATAACGCTAAGATTCACAAATCAAGGCTGAATTAAAAGTTAAAATCAAAATCAAGGGAAACGGGCTGAGCCATTGCGTTCGTCTCGGAATTCTGCATGAAAACGAGTCCAAGTTTGCGTAAATCGGAGTCCGTATGAGGAAGATATGGCCTCCGGAAGTTTCAGCAAAGTTCAAATTTCAAAACAGACTCAGAAGCGGGCTGGACGGGAAATTTCCCGCCCAGGACCCAGGTCGACTGGGGAGTCAACTGGGTAGTCGAACCCCCCCCCCAGGTCGACTGGGTAGTCGACCACCCCCCCCCAGGTCGACCGGGGAGTCGACTGGGTAGTCGACCTCCCCCCCCCCCCCCCCCCTCCCCCCGCTTTTTCCAGCTTTCTGAACCTGATTCGTTTCTCTGTATCCGGACGCCATTCTGACCAGATTCGTTGACTTCTACACTATATAAACAGCCATAGTCTCCTTCTCTATTCACAATTCTTTTCTATACTTATGCTGCCTCTGAGAAAATATATAAATAAGTAATATATAAAATAAATCAAGACGAGGAAGTGCTGCTCAAGTTGTCAAGAGGAGGTTCGAATCAAGATTAAGGCTTCAGAATGAGAATCAAAGGCTAACTCAAATGATTTCGAGCAACGTCGCATGAATCATAGCATCACCATCTTTCTATTCTAATCTAATCTCTGTAAGTCAGTTTCTTTTCAGATTTGAATGTTTCTCTCTGTTCGTGACATGAAATTAAAGGAATAAAAGAATATGCCAAATCTTTCTACTCGAATCTGTGCCTATATCTTTGGACCTAACTAAGAACTGTTATGATTCGATGACCAATTAGGCCTTGCCTATGACTATGAACATTTCCTATGACTATGAGCATTTCCTATGACTATGAGCATTGCCTATGACTATGAGCATTGCCTATGACTATGAGCATTGCCTATGACTGTGACTGTGACTATGAGAATTATTTCCTTGACCATGAACACAAGCCTATGCCTTTGATTAGGAAACATAAACTATTGCCTATGACATAATAGGGACAACTGTGATTTAATACCTATGATTCATGACTAGGAAAGTGTTGTTTAAGTTTTGTAACTATGAAATTGGATGTAAACCCGATTATCTATTCTGTCTATTCTTGGTTTTCTTTGGTTTTAGATCTTGGGAATTTACCTATTAAGATAGGTCTACCCATGTTTATCTATTCTGTCTATTCTTGGTTTTCTTTGGTTTTAGACCTTGGGAATTTACCTATTGAGTTAGGTCTACCCATGTTCTTGAACCTATACTATTCAACCCTTTTCATGTCGTCATATTACCATGCCTGAGAATTGTCATCTTATGCCGGTTATTATGCCTATCTTTTCCGTAGCATCTTTGGTTCATTCCCTATTTTCTACGAATCTAGATTTATTTATAATCTAGGTTGAATCACGATTATACGAACGGTGGGAATACGATTTGGGAAAAATATGAAATTTACTAAAACGTAGTTTTTAACTTGGAAATTGGCATAAATTGGGAACGTGTATTATGGCATGTTCATAGAAATGCAAATTGGATAAAATTGACATGAATGTGTAACTTGAATCTAGTAGTGACTTGTAAATCTAGCATTTACATGAATGGTGAACTAGAATAATAAGTCTAGTTTGACATGAACTGTAATTAGAATGTTAAATCAGAATTGGACTAGCTAATTTGGCAGAATAAGTATATTGGCATAAATTTGAAATTGGCCATAATTGGGAGTAAATCGTCAGGTTTAGCAAAATCATGGTTAGTGACATTTGATTTGGTATAGTTTACATACCAAAAAGGCATAAATATGATATAGAGGGGGAAATGGGCCATAAGAATAAATGTTGACAATTTACATTAAAAGAGTAATTAGGAAATAAGTAAATTAGGAATGATTTACTTATAGAATTTTTCCTAAATGAGAAAATGTAAATTTAGACAAATTAAAGGTTTGTTAACGACATCTCTTTTAATAACACATCAGAAAGTTCTAGGGTGACAGAGAGGATAGTGTCTAGGCTTGGGTTTGGAAAATACAAGTTTCCTGCTCTCCCTGGCTTTCCCTAATTGATCCGACGGACGGGATGGTTACTTTCAAAACCTGATTTGAAGATCAATCAAAACCCTTTGAACTTAGAAAACACGAATATGCCTAACCTGAGGTTAGACTGAGTTGCGATGTAAACCTTCCTGGAACCAACCGGCACATCCAGTAATCGCAGCAATATCTGTCTAATGTGAGTGGTAGCGGCTTTAATTTATTTAGTTAAAGCTAGAACAAGAATGGTAGGGTTAAGTTAACTAAGACACTTAACCAATTCAACATGATAACCAGACCGGTGGGTGGAGTTAGGTTCATACAGACACTTAACACAGTTAAGCTAGAATGGGAGGGTTAAGTCCATAGGAACACTTAACCAACTTAACACAGTCAAGCTAGAATGGGAGGGTTAAGTCCATAGGGACACTTAACCAAACTTATGGTAACAAGACCAGATTTGTAGGGGTTAAGTAACTAACAAAACACATAGCCAAATTAACATGTTAACTAGACTAGAAGGTGGGGTTAAGTAAAATTAATACACTTAGCCAAATTAACATGTTAACTAGACTAGAGGTCGGGGTTAAGTAAATACACTTAGCCAATCTGATATGTTAGCTGGGCTAGACCGTAGGGTTAAGTAAGCTTGAACACTTAACCATCGGATTGTGATAAAGGAATAGGGTTAAGTTTAAAACATGAAGGGATAATACTTAACCATTAATAACATGTTAGTTAAAACAGACGAGCAAGGTTAAGTTAAAAAGGAACACTGAACCAATACAGGGTGAATGGGTAGGGTTAAGTAATAAGAAATACTTAACCAATATAACTTGGTTTGTGGTGGGGTTAAGTCAACATGAATTACTGATAACACTTAACCAGTTTGACAGGATAAATGAAGAGGGTTAAGTTGGCTTGAATTGACTAATGACACTTAACCAATCCAAATTGACGGAAAAGGGAACTAAGTAGTAAACCTTAGTTAAGAAAACAACGATTCTGGAAACTAAGTGGTAAATCTTAGTTAGTAGAACTAAGTAGTAATTCTTAGTATAACACGGGAAGGAGCGAATGTCCGTCTGAGTAAAAAGAAGGCTCCAACGAATTGGGTTACAAAGCCCGAGGCTTCGAGGGGACGTGAGGGTACTCTTGGTATCCCTCTGTGAGGCTGCAGATGATCCTCCTGGGCTCACAGAGGTTAAGGTCTGCGTAGAAGATTCAGGGGTATGCCTTGGTTGCAATATATGGCAACCTAAAGACTAGGATGGACCGACGTGATTCGGCGAGAAAACGGTAGCCCTGTGATATCAACTCGTCGTCTACCATCCATCTTGAGTCAATCGAGATACGTGAAGCGGAAAGGCGGAGAACTCCAAAAGACCATATACTTGCTATCTAGTTATGGGTGAGGATGGCCATAGGATAGTAGGGCACCGGGGGCCTGCGTTATGTTCTCATTTTCCAAGGTGTGCCTTTCATTAGTTGAGGGAGGGGTCAAGTGGGACCATAGCCACTGGAACAAAAACAGACCTTAGCATCTGCATCGGCAGATATCTGAAAGCTCCTGACCGAGTTCTGTATTCCTTGATTTTCCCTGCCACAGGACTCGAGCCGCACATTACAGGACATGTGCATCTAGACAAGCGATAACGATTCGCGATACATGCGTGGGGAAGTATAGGAACATATACCACTCTAGGTAGTGTGTCCTAGACTTGGGGGCATCGTTCGTCAGGTAGCATAATCCCTAGTTGAACTAGGTGGCATAAACCCTGAATCCGAAAAGCGTTCAGCAGATATTGTAGACCCTAGTTGAATCTAGAAGGCACTTGGTAGAAAACCCTAGATTAAATCTAGGTAACAAATAATAAATGTATGCCTGAAGGCGATGGAAAATACAGGGATTGGGATCACGTTATCGTTACTAGTTGGGACATTAGTTAGGTGGTGCAGAGATATAGAAATCAGTATAACAAGGAAATAGCGAAGCCGCGAAAGTATTAGAGCGTATCCAGTTTATCTTATCTTAGCATATCTTGTGATTACCTTGTCTAATCTTGTTGACCCTATCGTCATGATGTAATCTTGTATTCAGTTAATTCATGTCGTTTTGTTTTTCAATGTTCACATGTTAGAAGTTACTGAACTTACTCAGGCTTTATGTCTGACTCTGTTTTTCTTTCGTCTACTTTTCTTCCGTTCCCCACCCCCCCCCCCCCCAGGTAGTAAAGGAGGGAATAGTTTAGCTCAGGTTAAGTTGGACTGCCACTCTTTCCCAGCTTGAAGATTTGTCGAAGTTTTCTTGGATTCTCTTTTCAGATGCTATGGCTGGCTCTTGCTAAAATTGGGGAATATAAATGTTGTTTTTATGCTTCTTTATTTTGTAAGACAGATGATACTCTGATATTGTAAAGAAATCATTGTACAAACTATTTTATCAATAAAGCAAAGTTTTATTTTCCGCTGTTTAATTTCTGTCTGTCTTGTAATTTATCTGCATCTTTTACCTTAAAATGCTCCACAGAACTTAGTGCATTCCCTTTGTGAGTGACACTAACGAACATGGGGTGTTACAGAGAGTGAATCGTATTCTTGAAGATCTATTGCGGGCGTGTATTATTGATTTTGGCGGATCATGGGAAGACCATTTACATTTGGACGAATTCTCATATAACAACAGCTACCAGGCGAGCCTGAAAATGTCTCCATTCGAAGTATTGTATGGTAGACCGTGCCGATCCCCTGCTTGTTGGGTTGAACCTGGTGATAGACTTGTGTTGGGGCCCTCGCGATGCTGCGGACAAAGCCAATTTCGTTAAGAAACGATTACTGGCCGCTCAAAGCCGACAGAAAAGCTATGCAGATAAGAGAAGAAGAGATATATCATTTGCTGTTGGCGACTACGTATATTTGAAGGTATCTCCGATGAGAGGAGTCATCCGATTCGGTAAAACAGGGAAATTGGCACCCAAATTTATTGGTCCGTTTCCTATTCTTGAACAGTTTGGAACTCTCGCATATAGGGTTCAATTGCCTGCAGATTGGTTGCCTGGAGTGCATGATGTATTTCACGTATCTTAACTGCGAAAGCATGTGCATGATGTATTTCACGTATCTCAACTACGAAAGCATGTGCATGATCCATATCTCGTTGTAGAAGAAGCCGCACAATAGGATTTGGAAATCACTCCAGAATTGGCAGTTAGAAGAGAGCCGGTGAAGATCATTGGCAAAGAAACCAAAGAGCTGAGGAACAAAAGGGTTTACTTAGTCAAAGTGCAATGGAGTGGAGATCCGCGAGATTGTACTTGGGAAACTGAGGAAAGCATTAAGAAAATCTATCCTAAGTGCAGGGTGGATGTCTCTGATTGACTCTGGTGCAAGGTACATCTACCATATTTTGCATTTCCATTCTGTTCTTTACTTTGCTGTTGTTTTCTTTGCATTGATGTAAACTTTTTTAATTATAAAGTCTGATTAATTTAAAAGAGTATATGAACAAATTAGTATATTTTTGAAGGTTAAAAACAAATTGATTGTTGTTTGTGTTGTGTGATTGAGTTGATTAATTAAATTATTCGAATGATAGTTAATTTAATCGATAAGAGAATGAATGGTAGAATTTATTCGATTAAATCACACCTTAAACTGATGAGAAAATAGATAGAAATATATACATGTGCATTATATATGTTTGAATAGGTAAATGGATTAGTTGTTGAGTAAAGAATTTATTTGTGTGCCCGACAAATAGGTAAACCTTAATGAGTTGGATGCGCAATTTTATTATTATATCAACTCCTATTAATGCTATTGGATGCGGAGTGCTGGTTGTTCTGTGTGTAATAATAAATGTCGCCATAGGATAGTAACAATTAATTTTGAACTACACTACATGACATACGTCTTGAAGATAGGCATACTTCATAATATACCACATAAGCATTTAGAGCTTGTGTGATGAGGTAGAAGATTTACCATACGAGAGAGAGGCTTGTATGGCGATGACTATATTTTACAGGTTGAACTGATGACTGATATGGACTATGTAAAATATAACGGTAAATTGCCAGATTAATAAAAAAACCCACACGGGTCTGGAATTGACAATAAACACGTCTCTCTGGTCATTAAGGCACAAAAACCATTTATAGGGTGACGAGAATTTATTCTCTGGAGTTATGATCTATACGCACTCCCTGTGGACACCGGAATATATCACTATAAATATGTGCATGCTTATTAGGATTTATTGGGTACCTAATACGGCCCAATAAATTTCCAAACCCCTCCCCGTACAAAGGAGGTTATGGCGAAATTTTTCGAAAATTTAGGGTGTTAGCCAAATTTTTGAAGAATTTGAAAATTCTTAGAAACTGAAAAGTTGAAGAGTGGAAGCCAGATTGAAAGTGGAGTTGGTAAATTAAACCACTTTCGACTTTGTTCCTTTTCGGGGACGAAAAGTTTTAAGTGGGGGAGATTGTAACAACCCGAAAAATCTGAGCCAGTTTAAAATTTTTAATTTAGCTATTTTAGTGGATTTAAGATATTTAAAATAAAATATTTTAAATAATAACGACGAAAAGTATGTTTGAATCGATGTTTGAAAATAAATATAATTATTTTAAATTATAAACAAGGCCTGAAATGGCGCGGCAGTTTCGAAATTTCAATTCAAACTTTGACTGATTGTACTGGGTGCAAAATAAAACGGATTTTAGTGAAACCAAAAATATTTAATTCTGTTAGTGAATATCTTTCTAACGAATTTGAAAAATCGAAGTTTCGTAGCGAGAATCAAAAGTTATGGCCAAATGAATTTTCAGAAAGGTCACTATAGAATTTATATCGCCCTTGAAAATAGACATTTTGCAAACGACCTCAGAATTCGACGAAACCACTTTTGTTGGATCCGGGATGTCAAATTATTGCTAGGTTTCAAATTTCATAATTTTTGAAGTTAATATGTGAGCGTGACAAAGAAAAACGTGTTTGGTCAATTACAGTTAAATTGGATCGACCAGAAATGGCCCTTTTTCAAATGGTCTCAGAATTCGACGAAACTAGTTTTGTTGGGACCGTATCATCAAAACATAGCTAGATTTATTTTTCGGGAAATTTTAGAATCAGTTTGTGGCCCCGGCAGATTGAAATGTACGTTCAAATTAAATATTGAATGTTTTATATTTTAATTTGAAGAGAAACTGACTGAAACAGTCGAATGGGCCTACGAAACATATCCCATTGTGTTCGGAATGAGGGTATTTAGCTAGGGGCGACAGTCGTTGGGTTTGGATTGGAGTCCGTGAGTGGAAGGATGTATTTTTGAAATTAAATAAACAAGGGCCAATCATTTTTTTCTTTCATTTATTTTATTTTTCAGGGGAGAGAGAAAAAACCGTGAACCCTTATTTTTGACGGTGGAAAACCCTCTTCCGTTCTTCCCCTGATTCCTCTCCAATCCTTCCTCTAAACCCATCGATTCTTTTGACGATTTTGAAGATCGTCCTTCCACCTTCAAATCAAGACCAGAATCGGCCATTATTGTTACGTGGATCTCGAGATGTCCTGCTCGAAAGTCGAGCTGTTGCGAGGCCAGCACCGTCGCCGATCTTCCACCGCATCTGACGCCACAACCGTCGATAGGAGCGCCGCGGCTAGCTCTTCATCATAGTGCAACCCGATCGCTACCATCCTCCACAGATTCAAAGAGAATCGAAGACCTAGTTTCAAACCAATTTTGAATGTATACGACAGTTTATTTTATTTTATAGTTAATATCACTTTAAAGCACTACGGTTTTTGATTTCACAATAAAAATCATATCTTTTTCGTTTGTGGTCGAAATTCAGTGAAACAAGAGACAGTGGACTCGTGTGGACGTCTTCTACATTCTAGAAGAGACCCGTATTTTTCTGAGCCTTCTGCTATTTTTGGTAGAGTGGAACCCAATGTGAGACTTTTAATTTATAAACGATATGGAAAACAACGATGTATAAATTATATAGTCGATGCATGAGTTATATAAGCGTTGTACACCTCATGTATAAGCGTTGTATAAGTTGTATGTTCGATGTGTAAGTTATATATGCGTTGTAAAATTGATATATGTGTTGAAATAAATTGAAATGATATTGAAGTGAAATTGAAATATATTTATATACGAATATATATATATACTCCCCTCGTCCACAGACCATGGACGATATTTATTGGTTTCGATATTGTTTGGATTATTGGTTGATGTGAAATTTGGTGAAAATCATGAATGATTGATTGTGGTTGAAAAATACCTGTTTGTGGTTGATAATTATTTTGGGATGAAACCACATAGGATTAGTTTGTGGAAAAGAAAAATAAACATGCTCGCCTACGTGTGAATTAGATGCATGAAATCCTCATTGTCAAAAACCGCGAGGTTTTAAGGTAGAGCGAGGAGTCGTACTAGGGACGGTCCCAGTTTTAACTACCCTGCCGTTATGCTGCCGAAATTGTCAATAATATTCCTGTGTTAGAATTATTTTCATGTGTTGAAACTATATTCGCGTGTTGAATAGATATTCATGTGTTGAACATAAATTCATGTGTTTAATGAGTTCATGTGTTGAATAAATTATTTGAAAGATAAAAATCACGTTTTTATTATATATATAGCCTATATAAAATATTAGTATTTTAAATAAATTATTTTAACACCAAAAATAACATTTTTTCCTTATGTATAGACTATATAAAATAATCGTGTTTTGAAATAAATTTTTTTACAATAAAAATCACATTTTTATTATATATATCAACTACAGAAAATATTCATGTGTTGAATAAAGGACTAGAACGATAAAAATCATATTTTATCATATGTGTGAAGTCGAAAATGTTCATGTGTTGAATATATAGATTGAACAATAAAATCTACATTTTTAATTGTGAATATGAAGTGTTAAAAATGGTGATGTGTGGAATAAATATTTTTGATGATAAAAATATCATTTTTATCAAATATATAAATTGGATATGGTTTTGAAATCGAAAAAAGAATTATATTTATATATATTTATGTAAATATAATTAAAATTTAGTGAATAACGAAGCTGCAGTTCTTGTTTTGAAACCGTGATTTCAAACGATTAGTGCGGGAGATCCGACCCTCGGATTTTCCCAAAACTGCAACCGTTGGGTTCGCTTTGGAAATATCTTTCCAACGACACCAACTTTGTAAAGATCCAACGGTTGGATTGTCTGGAATGTTTAATTCAAATCTGGAAAAAAACAGCGCCAGAATCGATTAAATTTATATATATATATATATATATATATATAATTAAATCGAATAACGGTGCTATAGTTCTTATTTTGAAATCGTAACTTCAAACTATTGTATCGGGAGATCCGACCGTCGGATATTCCCAAAACTGAAACCGTTGGCTTCGTTTTGAAAAGATCTTTCTAATGATATAAAATTTGTGAAGATCCAACGGTTAGATTTTCAGATATGTGTAAATCAAATCTGGAGAAAAACAGCGCCACAGCCGCGTTATGGCCTAAAGCATCGTTTGAATGAATTTGATATTTTTAAATAAATAAAAATAGCGATAAATAGTGATAAAATATTATAAACGATATGGAATGGAAATAAATTGAATTTGCTCGGTTTGTGTGTTATTTGATGGTTGAATGTGTTTGGCGTGAAAATTACATTAAAGAACAGAACTGGTGATATCGAATAATTTAACCATTGAAACGAAGTGATTTGAAATTCTAAATATACGTGAATTATTTGAAAAGGCCGAGTTGATTCTCATTTCAAATAATTGATCGACGAGTGAAAGTCGAAGATATGAAGACAGTGCAAGACCGATGATCTGCACGTCGAATGGAGGGGTGCTACTGATACTCATGATGGGAGAAGCTACATTGAAGGGGCTGAAGTAGTAGTCGTCCGGACGTACTGGTGGATTGTACAGATATGCGAGGTATTGAGTGCCTCCGGTTTCGTTCAGACCCAGAACGAACTTGTAAATGGACTGTGTGTCTGACATTGGATTTTGTTCTATGCTGATTGATCTCTATTAAATATATATCTGTTTGGCGGCGGAGAATTTATTCTCTTGCTTAACCCCTTCTTTGAGACGTACGAGCGCAGAGGTTGTATATCGATAGAAATCGGTCGCATGGAGTGAATTGCCTATTTGGCATGCCTAAGTGGCAGATGATCAAGGCTTCTATTGAAAAGTGAAGTCTTGAGGTGGATGATCAAAGCACGGCCTGTGTGGCATAGCTTTGTTTACAATGTTGATTCGCGAGCCTCACACCACGGTATGAACCAGAAACGGGAGAGGACTGCAGGGAGGACATTCGTTTCCTTCTAGCTAGGAATTGTGTCGGTGTTTTTACACGGCCTGACATTTTACTTATGTGGATGATGGATAGCGAGGCGCCTCAGATATATCGGTCGATCCGGGACCGATGGAGTCATTGGGCTCATTTACGCCCCATAGGGCGGGCAAACGCAGTGTTCAGGCATTTTAATCCACATCGGTGGACCGGCCCTGAAGATCCAAGGGTCACTCGAGCTCTGATCCTGAGACATGGTAGGCTAGATTGTCTCGAATTCGGAGAGGATGATCCCTTGGCTCGGTTCATGACGGAAATCCAATTTCCAAATACGATACCGTGCGGTTTTGATTGTATACCTATATATTGCGACATAGTGGTATGGGGCATTAATGCCGTCTATGATTGATAGTTATGATTGAAATTGTTTTTGAAACATATATACACTCGCAATAATATCAAATGATTTGTTTTGCTCGTATCAAGCATATTTTGGCCATTATAAGGTAAAACTCTATCCTCCGGTTTGTGTTGCATTGTGTGATGGGAACTGAGTCTTATAATGGCTTCATTTTTATAAAAATCATGGCGATGTTTAAAAGATTTACTTGTTTTAAAGCACTGGCAATCCATGGAGTAAACCCGTTCTGCGAAAGTGGCGTGGTCCTGTGATTGGCCATATTATAAAATGTGTTAAGTAGATTTCTCATACGAGTCCCATGACTGACTCGTAGTTTGTTTCACTTGCAAACTCGGGTGCCCCTTTTTCTACACGGGCAGCCTTGTATTCAGGTTTTAGCAGGCTCTTTCTGGATAGCTGGAGCTGAAGATGGATTCTATCATTTATCTCTTTTTTTATGCTGTTCAGCTCCTGTTGTACATATTATGTTTTCTTTTCCGCTGTAGACATTTTTTGTAAAGCTGAACTGTATTTGTAGTAAGTATGATCCTATATACTGTGTAATTCTGATGATTTTATTTATCCAGTGTATTCTATTGTACATTATCTGGTGTATTTAATTATTTATGTTCTGTTGTTATCTGTTTATGTGTTATATTCCAAAGATTACCCTTGCTACCGTCTTATCGGGGTTTGGGTCGTCACAGATTTCTTTTTAGCCATGCAGTTGAAAGTCAACTGGTTAAAGGAAGGGGCATCGTTGTTCTAAATTTTTTTACTCAAAAATGTCAACCAGTTGAAAAAAAAAGGTATCTACTATTTTAGATGCGAATGGCAAAACAGTTAAATATTTTTCCACTCTAAAAGATATTATTTTGTCTTACTTTACAATGTTGTTTGTTGCATCTTCCACTTTTAAGAATTTTGGCCATATTGCATGCAAAAAAGTCTTGATAGATTCCGCTAGGTAGTTTTCCAACTTTGATGTACAAGAGGAGGGAATTAAACTTGCTGCTTTTTAAACTCAATATGATAGTGGTCTAAGGCCAGATGGATAGGGTGAAGATTTCTAAAAATCATTGGCATCTTACTAGATCAGATTTGATTGTTGCTATCAAAGGTATTTTATCTACTGGTTGTTTTACAAGGGAAATTAATCATGCTTTTATTATGTTGGTGCCAAAGAAAGACAAAGCAAATTCTATATCAAATTTTCGCCTAATCTCTTGTTGTAACATGATTTATAAAATTGTTGCCAATATTATTTGCAATAGAATCAAGAGGACATAAGCATGATTTAGTTTCCAAAAATCAAAATGCTTTTATTCCAATGAGAAATATAAGTGAAACTTTCCTATTAGCCCACGAAAAGGTGTGAACTTTTAACAGGAAAGGGTCGAATAATCTGTGTTTGAAAGTGGACCTACGAAAAGTGGATGATAAGTTTGATAGAGGGTACCTTTGATATATATTACTACGTATGGGTTTTTCGTTCAAATTGGTTAATCCTATTTATTTTTTAATTTCTACTCCTACTTTTTCAATCTTAATTCAAGGGAATCCATGTGGACTTGTTAACAGAGGTGGAGGCTTAATACAAGACGATCCCCTTTCTCCTTATTTATTTTTGTAAGCTATGGTCTGTCATTTGACTAGATTTGAAGTTACTTTGTGGTAATATTTCTCATGTTTATAAATACAACCCTGTTTGAACGCATCATATATACGCTGACAATTTACTAATTTTTAGAAAAGAAAATGTAAAAGTGCAAGTATAATTTCTTAGGTTCATGAACGCTTCTCTTTTTCATTTAATGGCAGCTGAGACAAACCTCCATCCCGCCCAATCCCATCCAAAACCACGTCCTTCTCTCACCTCCTGGCCTGTTATCCCTGTTTCAAATCCTGACCTTCCGCCGCCCATACGTCCTCCAGATCCTAACCTGTTACCGCCTTCCTCAACCACCCCCCTATTGCCAACCCCTTCCTCTCTGCTCACTCCCAAACCTTCTTCATCCTCTATTCAACCTAACCGTAGCAACAAACCGACTGAACAAGCTTGGACTAAGCCTCTGCTTTTCAACTTCCTTCCTTGAAACGCAGGCCAGTACAAACCTGTTCAGTACGAAATTGAATACAAGGGAACCAAGATGTCTCCGCCTGTTTCTATTGTCCAAGCTGGTACAAATGTATGGAAGAACTATGTAGTGGGGTTTTTTCTTGAGAAATCCCTCTCATACACTACGGTGATTGAAACTGTCAAAGCTAGATGAAAGCTTAGAGGTAATTTTAACGTTAAATCAGATGGATCCCTTTTTCTCTTTGATTTTGCTGATGATTTAGATAAGGACAAAGTCATACGTGGTGATTCGATTATCATGAGAAACAAGATTTTCATAACAAAGTAGTAGGAACTAAATGTTAGCAATGTTTGTGGGTCGATTAGAGCTGTTCCTGTTTGGGTGAGTATGACAAACATCCCGTTATACCTCTGGTCAAATAATGGTATAAACTGGCTAGCAAATAGATTGGGTAAACTAATTTGTTTAGCTGCTGCTACTGAATCGATGGAGAGAATCCAAGATGCTAGATGTTTAGTTGAGATAACCCCTGATGTTGAATTAGTGTATGATTTTGAAGTTTTGAATCTGGATGGATCGACGTAGGTGGTATACGTTGAATACTTATGGCAACCAGATATTTGCACTTTTTGCAAAGTTTTTGGACATAAAGGTGCATCTTGTAAAATAAATAAAAAGAAAGATGAAGTTAAGATAACAAAAGAAGTTGTGGACTTGAAAGAATCTGAAAAGATAAATGAGATAAGAAATGAAGAGAAAACTGAAGTCACTATTCCATCCAATACATGGATAAGAGTGAATGCAAACAGAAGAAGAAACAACTTATTCAAGATGCCAGCGAGAAAACAGATGTATAAAAAAAAATCTGATAACTGAGACTATCACAAATGACAAAATTGGGCATGTAACAATAAGAAGCAAACAGCAAACGGTAGCAAACAACTTGCATAATAAGTTTGATGCTCTGATCACAACTGAATTCCAAAGCGACATAACAAAAGGAAGTGAAAAAGGAGACAAGGAGGATGATGCTGAATATTTAAGTGCAAATGAAAGTGGAGAAAATGATGAAACAGGTGGGAAGAATAAAGAAGTGGCAACACAAAATGAAATGGAAGAGAATCATAAAAGTGGAACAGAGAATAAGAAAAAGAAACAATTGAAAAAGAGAACCAAGGAAAAGAAAGTTGATGAAAACCATATGGAAGAGGAAATGCATAACGTTGGAAGTGGAAACAATAATGCATGTGATATTAATGGCATGCATGGAAAAAATAAAGACAAAGAGCTTTCCAACAATGCATTAACTACTGATCCTTCTAACATTTCCACAATTCAATGCAAAACCTCCACCAATCCCCCGCGTACTTCTCTCAGCTGTACCCATGATCCAACCATCTATTCCTCCTCCAGCATCATCCCAGTTAAACTTCCTCTTAAAAACAGCAAATCAAAACCTCCTGATGCTCTAGCCTTACCATCCACCTCCAAACCCAAACCCTCTACCAAGCTAAAGCCAGACCTTCATAAACCAAAACCAAGAAAATTGGCTGTGAATCATAAACTAGACCCTGATCCAGAAAATAAAAAGAAAAATGGTAAAAAGAAAAGAAGTAAAAGCATACCAAAGCCTTGCATTCTGTCTCCTTTTGATACAGAGTGTGACACTGATACGTCTCACCAATCCTTTCCATACTCATCCCCATTTTCTTCTCAAAGAAGAACAAGAAGCAACTCAAAAACCCCACTAGTATAATCATGTTGCACAACATTGGAGCATGGAATATTAGAGGGGCTCACAAAACATCCAAACTAGACCAAATAAAATCCCTTATCCAAGATCATTGCCTTTCTCTCCTCTCCATTTCTGAAACCAAACTAAACCCGGCTCTTTGCTACTACCTATATTAACCCTTCCTGGTTCTTTATTACCAACCATGATAAGGCTCCTTATGGTAGACTCCTTGTTGTTTATGATCCTCTCATTTTTATCCTCTCCCCTATCATCATTGACCATCAATTCATCCACTCAAAAGTTCACCACATCCCCACCAAAACCAATATGTACATGACTTTTGTGTATGGCAGTAATTCTCGTGATATTCGGCAGCTAATGCTTGACTACTTTCCCCATTTCTCACAAGACTCCCATCCTTGGATTGTTATCGGAGACTTCAACTACTCCTTTCAATCCAACCATAAACATGGTGGTATCCCGCTCTCTTTAACTGATATGTCACCTATGAACAACGCTATGCATATGGCAGCCTTATTAGAGATACCATCCATTGGTAATCTCTACACTTGGTCGAGTAAAAATTCTGACAGTCCTAGAACCTTGACAAGAATTGATCATGGATTAATGAACCTGAATACCCTTACTACTTGGCCATCTATCAAGCTAAACATACCCATGCCTCTCCTCTCTGACCACTGCCCATTGATCCTCACGTTTGGCTCAGCAAACGTTTATAAAATTTTAAATTTTAAATTTTTTGATGACTGGATTTCGAATGTTGGTTTCCTGCAGGTTGTAAATGATGCATGGAGCAAGCACACATATGGGAATCCAATGCTGAACTTACAGAAAAAGCTAAAGAACACTAAAGAAGCTCTTAAAGTTTGGGCTCAACAAATATATGGCAGAGGCAATAAGATCTCAGCAACTCTCACAGAGCAACTAAAACAGGTACATTCCCTCACTTTACAAAATAATGCAGACCCGGTTATGTTCAGTCAGGAAAAAGAAATTGCAAAAAGGCTTGAGGATGCTCTGTTGTTAGAAGCTAGCATGGCGAGGCAAAAGAACAAGCAGAAATGGAATACATATGGAGATAGAAACTCGAAGCTTTTCCATGCCTCACTAAAGATAAAGCAAGCAAAAGAATTCATTCATCAAATTGAAGATTCCTCTGGTATAAAGCATTCTAACCCCCCAGCTGTTGATAAGGCCTTCTTGGATTATTACCAGTCTCTACTTGGCACCCAACCTCCCAATGCTGACATGTCCTTTATTGACAATATAAGTCTTCCTGCCTTATCTGATGACCTGCATGACACTCTTATAGTGCCTGTTTCTGACGATGAGATAAAAGACTCAATATTCTCAATGCGAAAATCCGCATCTCCTGGTCCAGAGGGCTTCACAGCATCTTTTTATATTCACAGTTGACAAATAATCAAAGTTGAAGTTCTTAAGGCAGTTCATACTTTCTTCACCCACAGCAAAATCCTGAGCTCTATCAACTCTACTAATCTTGCATTAATACCAAAAACAACCTCTCCAACTGATGTTACTCAATTCAGACCTATAGCTTGTTGTAACGTGATTTATAAGGCAATCTCTAGAATTCTTGCAAGAAGATTAAAAGTTGTTCTTCCTACTATAATTTCTTCAAATCAAGCCGCCTTTCTTCCAAATAGAAGTATTCTGGACAATGTTCTACTGGCTCATAAATTACTGAATGGCTACTCTAATTCCTACATATCTCCAAGAGCAATGCTAAAAATTGATATCAAGAAAGCCTTTGACTCGGCTAACTGGTCTGCACTGATATATATTATGGAAAGGATGCATTTTCCTGCTAAATTTGTCAAATGGATTTTCTTGTGCATCTCTACAGTCAGGTACTCTCTAGTATTTAACGCTCACACATTTGGTTTTTTCAAAGGCTGCAATGGCTTGAGGCAGGGAGACCCTATCTCCGCCTTCTTATTTATCATTATTATGGAAGTTCTCACTTTATCTTTAAATAAGCAAGTTCAGCTCAAGAACTTCCATCTCCATCCTAAATGCTGCAATCCTCAAATCACCTCTTTGGCCTTTGCTGATGACCTCCTCATTTTCACTAAACCATCAGCTATTTCCCTTGTGTCGATTATGGACACCCTGCATGCTTTTCAATCTTTCTCTAGCCTCGGCATTAACCTTACCAAATCTAAAATTCTTCTGGCTGGTCTTTATCCTTTTCAATCTCAATCTTGTCTTACCTTAACCGGTTTGACAGCCATGGATGATGATATATTATACCTTGGTATCCCGCTGTCTTCTAAAAGAATCTCCTCTGCGCAATGTATGCCTCTATATGAGAAAATAACATCAGTTTTCTCCAGATGGGAGAACAGATTTTTATCTCTAGCTGGTAGAAGTGTTGTTCTGAACGCCGTAATTTTTTCCATGACTGTTTATTGGAGTCGCACTTTCTTGCTTCCTCCGAAACTTGTCAATATGATAAAGTCTGGTATGAGGAAATTTCTATGGTCTGGTAACATACACTCGAAGAAATTGGCCCCTATAGCATACAATAAATTGGAAAAACCTAAGGACAAGGGTGGTCTTGGTTTTAAAAATATAAAGCTTTGGAATGTTGCGGCTGTCACAAAACATTTTGACGATTTAGCTATGAAAAAGCCAACGCCTTGGGTTCGCTGGAGTTTGAAATACAATCTAAAAAATGATCAACTATGGACTGTCAAACCAAAACCACATCAAAGTTGGGTATGGAAAATGATGATTAAAACTCGAGATAAAGTACTAGCTCATGCGAAAATCAAATTGGCGGTTGGAAGTACAGCGGAGTTCTGGAGTTCCCCTTGGATACATAGAGTTACTGTCCTAAAACATGTCTTAAGTTATGATGATATTCTTCAGACTGGAATACCTCTACATGCCAAAGCTTGCTCGTACATAAACAATGGGAAGATATGTCTACCGGCTACGACAAACTCTATGATAAACAAAATATGGAGGAATTATAATGGCAGAGATTATGCCTTTTCAGCTGTCGACGAACTTGTATGGACTGATGATGGAAAAAATTATTCGACTGCGGTGATTTACGATGCGATTTCGGGACAGAATATGTTGAGAAAGTGTGCATGGTATAAGAGAATTTGGAGTATACACAACTGTGAAAGGTTTAATTATATGATGTGGAAAGTTTATACAGGAGCGCTACACACTTTAAAAAAATTAGCTTCCAGGGGAATAAATGTACCGACAAATTGCAAGCTATGCAACAGTGGTGAAGAAAACAACCAACATCTATTCTTTAAATGCCCTTTTTTGAACTACATCTGGAGGAAAATCAAGAGACGCGGAGGCTATGCTGCGCCTCAAGCAAACAACAAAGAATAATGGATGACAATTTAAAAAGCAACAAGATGGAAAGAATCAAAAACGTATGAGCTCCTCATTATGCTCAAAGTGGTACTCAATGAAATCTGGACTGAACTCAATGCTAGAATTTTCGGCCGCCTGCGCAAAACAAGAACTGGAACATACCATGCTGCTTGTACAAGTATACGTAATCAAATCAACATGTCTCTGTATGGGTTTGACTCTGATGTTGTGCTCAAATGGACTTGACCCCCTTCTCTCTTTTTCCTTAATGTTTTACTATGTATTATTCATGTTGTAAGACCTTCTTATAAATGAATATATGGTAGGGGCCATTAATCCCCGCTGGCTTTGCCAAAAAAAAAATTCTTAGGTTCTTAATGGGTTGATGAAATGACCCACTTCCTCGACCCTCTGAAATCGGCACTAATACATTCACGGTATTCACATGTCGCAAAAACAAGTGTTGGAGAAGCAAATTGTTTGTGGTAGAAAGAAAAAGATGATAATATAGAAACATTAAATCTTGCATAGTGGAAAAATGTATATTTATTCATCATCTAAAATAATTGCAAAGAAATTTTAATCTTACCTAAAAGAGTGAAATTGTATCAGCCTGGACATTTATTGAACATGCATCTCCTTACAATTGTTGAAAGAAACTAAGAAAAAGTGGAAATGAATGGTGATCTTCAGATTCTTTAGCTCCAAGCTCCATCCACCATCCGATTGATCCAAGTAAACCCTAAACTACTAGGTTTCCCGAAGAAAATAGGGCACTTAGAGTTTAAGAGGAAAACAACTCTGGGTCAGTCATGGGACTGGTGTGAGAAACTTAAATTCGCTATTTGAAAATAAATGGTATGCCATAAGACCACGACCACACATAAACATGGAAAGGGTTTTTGGCCTTATGGTAACCAAATCATTACACGTCAAACTTTTCTGATATTATTTTTAATGACTTGCGGGATAAAACCCATTAATGTAAAGTTTAGAAATAGGCGAAATTGTTACCATTATTAAATTCTACACCCTTAAGAGGCTATATAATAGAATTTGCAAGCTTTTAAGGAAATTGATTCCATATGGTGGTAAGATGATGGAATACATTTTTGTATAGTGCACCTCTAGAGGATGTAATAGGACCACTCTCCACTGCCTAGCTAGCAAGGCCGGAACAGTTACATAGATCTTTACTCCAGGTGATGCATTGCCGGATGCTTTATCATCTCGGTCCTAATCCACCTATCTCACTAAGACATCTCTTAGCATACATAACTTACTTGACATATAATGAGTAATCTAGAAGGGTAATAATCGTCTTATAATAGGCGCTATGTAACAACCCGTAATTTTAACAACACTAGAAGAGGATAAATTAAATAATAATTAATTTAATATTTAGAATTAAGGGAAATGGACAGCGCCATTGCGTCAGACTCCAAATTCTAGTCAAGACAGGCATTTGGCTTGCGTAAAACAGACGTCGTATGAAGAAGTTATGAAGGTTTGAAGTTTGTATAGGTGCAAGATAGTTATATATATAGGGTCTAGAAAATCAGATTTCAGTTCAAAATTCGAAAAATCCGTTGGTGGCAAAGTTCCCGCCCCAGGGGTGTCAACCCCAAAGCAGAGGTGTCGACCCCATAAAGGGAGGGTCGCCCCCCTTAGGGTTGAGGTGGCATTCGATTTTCTGGAGGCTGGAAGCTATATATAGAGGTCCATTTCTCTTGTTTTCTTCATTGAGAATCCATGAAGGCCAAACTCTACCGGTGACTGAAATAAACCGAATTATCATCTACAACGATCAACCAAAGCAAACCAATTAGAGATTCAAGCGTAAATCTGCAACTCAATAAGATTCTCTTCTAGTTCTCTCTTCTTAATCCTAACACTGTGAGTTCTAGGTTACTTTTAGATTTAAATGATTAAAAGTAAAACGTGATAGTAATGTGATTTGGATCTGTCCAAAATCGTGAATCTATGTTATTCTTATATCTAAAACTTTAATATGCTAGATCTATTTTTATAGATCTAATTCACTTGTGGATAGTTTATCATGTCATCTTTGTGGATCTGAACCTTTACCTAGGATTGTGGTTAACTTGGATCTATCATTATTGGGACAGTTACATTCTTGTTTAGTTCTAGATCATCTTGTAGTAATTGGACATATGAATTCCTATTTAGATCCATTCATGCTTCATGTGAATCCTTATTATGTTAGATCTAGTTTTATCATCACCTTTGCTCACAAGATCTGTTTTCATGTCCACCTTATTATTATGCCAATTACATGTCTATGCCAATATATATGTTTATACCAGTTAATCACTATTGTCATCTTCCCATCACCTTTCCCTTTTTATTGATCATGGCTAGGCTACTTTCTAGCCTAAGGCATGCCGCCAAAATTATGTGAATGCATTAGTTAGAGAACGGGGAAAAATATTAGAAATTGCATAACTTGGTTAATGAATATGAATATGGACATATAATTCACTATGAACATAATTAGGGAAAAAGGGGCATGAAACCTATAACCTATAATGACATAGGTAAAACTGGATAAGAATGAAATGCCTAGGATTACAACTAGAAATTATAATTGCACTTATGACATGAGGTTAGGTTGCATTAGTGGTGGAAGTCTGTCGGGACCCGACCGACATATCCAGCAACCACTAATGTTGAACGTAATGTGAGAGGTCTAAGTGCGCAAATACGAGACGGGCTAAGAAACGAGGTTAGGCCCAACTCGTGGGATAAATCTACCCAGACCCGACTGGCATATCTAGCATCCACAAGCCATAGGCCTAATGTGGGAGGTCTAGCCCAATATAAAACATAAATGGACATGGTAATGAATTGAAATACTTAACCTAGTTGAATCCATAGGGATTGTGTGAATATAAATAGGGGTTAAGTTAACTTGGTTGAACAATGGAAGGGTTAAGTTGGTATATCTGAGTTGGGTGGGTAATATTTGATATAGGCCCACGAGACTTAACCGATTGGGGGTTATGTATTAAAGACACCTATAGGTAAGCATAACCGGTAGAAAGATTGAGGTTATATGAGTAAGACACCTTTTAGGGTAAATATAACCTATGGAAAACCTAGTGGGGGATAAAGGACAAGGGGGAGAGCTTGTATCATATTGTGTGGGACCCATTTCATTCAGTAACCCGGAGTAGGTATCGAATAGAATACTCCGAACTAGGTCGGAGAAGGCGCATGCTTACTGAACTGATTGTAAGAGATCCAAACGTGAAGGACGGTGTGGGCGGCGCAAACCGATTAGGCCATGTGCGTGCATGAGCCGGGCAGAAGGGGATAAGACGACCGTGACACCTGTAGATATGGGGCTGTGCATATCAGCGGAGGGTTGCCACTTTAGGACGTGATACATCCTACGGTGGGGCCATCATAGAGTATCTACGCGGATTAGGGAGCCGATCGATTAGGGTAATAGTTAGGGTACATTTGGACGTATGCCTAAGTCTACAACCTTATAGTGGAAGAGATCATCCCATTCTTGATATACTAGTTTTAGTGCATAGTAATCGTTAGGGAAGCGTATTCATCCTATCATGTTTACCTTGTCATACCTGCCTTTATGTAGTTATCTCTCTCTTATCCACTTTGTATGCCTGTCATGCTACTTTTACTTATTTACTTACTAAAAGTAACTGGACTCGCCGGACTCTATGTCTGACCCTTTTTGTTTCCTCTTCTTTCTTCCGTTCACCCCTCCCCCTCCCAAAGGTTCGCAAGGAGGGTATTCTCAGGCTTAGTTAAGACTTGGTTATCATCTTGTAGAAGCTGCTTTTGAAGTATAGCTCAAGTTCTTTTCTCTACCATGGCTTAGCTCTTTTGTTAGGTGAATTATGTTTTTATATACTTATGTGCTCTAATGGTACAAGGCATAAGTTATATTATTGTAATGGTTTTTGTAACTTATGGTATTTTGAACCACGATGTGATGATTTATGTTTGAAATAAAAATTTGAAATTCCACTGCTATCTTATTTATATCTATCTTGTAATATTCTGTGTCTATTTACCTATAACGCTTCACGACACTTAATGCATTCCCTTAGTGAGTGACATTAACGGACGTAGGGTGTCACACGCTACCCATTTGACCCCACTGCGTGTCCTATTTTTGCAGCACCGATTTTTGAGGCTTAGAGGTCTATGATTACCCTTTCTTAAGCACATTCTTCAGTTCAAATGACATGTTGCAAAATCCAATACATACCACTAGTTTCCACTAATATACAACCCCTGAGCTCGTAAATCTCAGAGAAGGGTGTTAGCTAAGAGAAGTTGTCTTCTCCGCCACAAACAGATGTACATTTTTGGAGATCAACAAATGTATATCAGAAACACAATGTCGGACATTCATACATACAAGTCGTCCTAGGTTTGGACAAATCGATCAAAGATTTAAATGCATAATCGTTATCGTATGTGATATAGGAAAAATCCACGTGTGCTAATGGCAACAACCTTTCATTTAATCTCCATAATTCTTCAATCTTCAATCTATATTACTTCGAAACTTTTAGCTGATCCGAATTGGTTTTCGAAATGGAATCACCTAAATTTGGTCCTGATCTCCTCGAATCAATCATCGCAAAAATACTATTTAACTAGTTGTAGGTGTTGGGTTTTCTTCATTTCTTAATTCATTACTTCATAAAAATATCTTTTATAATGTGTAACTTCAAATTTTCTTCGGGGATATAAAATCATTAAACCTCCTTCATTAAGCCATTTGGATGGTAAATCCAATTTAGTTTAATGGATCCGAAGAAATCATACTTATATTCCTCGATATCAATTGTCGTGTTGAACCCCAACTATCCATCGAATAAGGGTGTAAAAACCTTTTAAGTTATTATGGATAATAAGGATTCCCTCCTTGGAAGTTAATACTAAATACGACAAGTTCATCTCCAAGAAATTCAGTTAATTTATCTTTAAAAAAATTGATCTTTTATACCTAACTCGTTTCCGACGTTTCAACCTTATTTAGTCCTCACCCAGGAAAGGGCCTAGTGAACCAGGGCACATGTTTCTCTTAAACATCTCCTTGGTTAAACATCCACATACGGATCTCAGATATAGAAAAATCGGTTTTATTCATTGGCTTATTAGAGCCAAGATTAAATCATGGCTTATTATAGATTTTTGATTTGGTTCAATTATCAAATCATCTTCACTTTATTTCTAGACGTTCAAAACAAACTCTAAAATACTACATTAATCATTCGAAAACATTCATTAAATATTTGAAGAGAATCATTGAGTTTAAACTTCAATTTCAAACATTATTGAAAAGTGTTGCAAAAAATGCTATTTTGGCTTATTTCAATAAAGCAACTATTCTATTATTAAAAGATTCATATAATAAACTAAAATCACTTTTAAAACATTTTAAATGATTTATAAGATTTATTATTTAATTTTATAGAATTTGAAACTCTATTTAAAAAATCTCGTTTTCTGGATTTCAAACTACAAAACTGCGATATTTTTCAAAAAATATTTTAGAAATATTTTAAAATCTACTCAATGAAACCTCGATTTTTTGATTCATTTGAAATACATGGTTATAAGGATTTGGAAAAATATTACTTAAAAGAATTGGAATTCATATTTCTCCACAAACAAAAGATTCAATTTTTTAGTAGCAAAATCACGAGTTACCGACTTGCAACACACAAAAAATATATTTGAAAATTCATTTTCTTTCCAAACTTCATTTAAATAATTAGATGTGTTTATAAAAATTTTAAAACTATTTTTAAGAGGTTTAATCATATTATTTTATCCATTTCATTCAAGTTAAGAAATGTGATTTCCTTTGTGATTATCGACGTGTATTTAACATGACTTGTCAAACATCCATACAATCAAGCATATAAGCTTCTAATCTTGTCAAATATTAATTATAGCTTTTATAAGAAACATTTAACTTACATAGAGTAATCATTTTAACTTCATAAAACAGCCACTAACTTGTGTTTAGTTAGTTTTATTTAAGATTTAGTTTCTAATCTTCATTGGTTACTATTGTTCCTAAAAACGACTCTAGCTCCACTTCGATCACACAGAAGACACTTGAACTAGCTCCTTCTTCCTCCCTAAGCTCAGTTACCTCCTTTTCCTCCTTCTGGATCACGGCCTAGTTAGGGGAGGGTGGTGTTTTGGTCTTCGAATCTTCATCGAGTGGCGGTGACTTTTGAATGGAGATAAAAAGAGATTCGGCGATAGTTTTGATGCCATTTGATACTTGTTTGAGTGGTAAGTTATTTCCTACTTATTTTCTTACGTTTAGGATAGAGTTTAGAAGCCACTAAAGAGGTTTAGGAAGAGAAATAAGAAAATATATAGCATAGAGAAATGAAGTGAAATGGGTAGGTATTTATGGGAATTCCTTATGAATAAAATAATGGAATGGAAATTTCAAGACCCCTCCCTCCACCCCTACCTCTTTGTTTAGCCACACCCCCCTTGTGTTGTCACATCAAAATGTAAGAGTAATGAGTTTTTGTCTAAGTGTAAGAGTAATTATGTTTAGGGTGCAGTATTTTTTTAATGAAACTCAACTTTTTGTCCTTACTTTTTCTAATCTCTTCTTAGGTTAATTAATAACTTCATTAACATCTTATGGTTATGTTATCAAACACATATACGTGTGCACATATATGTTACACCTTTTTTGAACTTTCGTTCATCAAACCGTTGAAAAGCTGAAACTTGTTTATACGTCACATTTTCCGTTTTCTCTTAAACTATTTATCTAGGTAAACAACATTCACAAATATATTTTTTATATTTTTAAATAATCAAAACATGATTACAAAGTTATTAAAATACTATAATATTATCAATGCTTCAAATGTCGAAAATATCACCCAATATCTCGTCTGAGATCTCATTTTAGGCTTTTCCTGAAACGAAACAACAAATCTTATTATAAATCTCCTTTTGAATATATCCCCAAGGTATTGCAATATCGAACGATATATCGATCGAGACGAGATACTCGAATGTCAACTGAGATCTTGGCTTTTATGGTTAAAATTTAAATATGTGCCAATTTTATGTTATACTTATGCTGAACTTTTTAATTTTTAGGATATTTTTATGTTTTATGCATAACAATAATTCATGTTCATGGATCATATGTTGTAAGCGCTAATCTATTTACATTGCTTTATATTTCTATTTTAAGCATATTACGATTTAGAGTATGAATGATTTTTCATAAATTAAGAATAATGAAGTGATTTTACAATTCAAGTTTAAGTTACTATATTTATAATAGAATGCATAGTAATAATTGTGTAAGAATATTATTTTTTAATAAATCATATAACCTGAGATTGTTCCGATATGAACTTTCAAATCCGAGATGGAAATCCAAGATGAACTCAAGAGGTTGACTCATCTCATCTGAGATGTCACCCGATATGAGATTAAGTCTCTAAAATCCCTAAGATGAAATGCGACCAATATCTGAGATTTACAGCCTTGAATATTATTTCATTATTTACAAACTTCGGAATTTTACCAATAAAGGGATACCGTCTTTTCTTATATTTTCAAGTTAAATATTTTTTTATATAACTTGTTTACCATTGATATGTTTCACTATATAACATATTTAAAATGATTTCTTATCATTTATATCCTTCTTGAATAATTATAATAATTATTAAACTGCCAAATTCTACATTTATATCCATAATGCAATTATTGATATAATATCCTTATTGATAATATTATCAAAACCTTAAATCCCCCAAAAATAAGTTATCACATTTTATTTTATATTCTTCTTCAATTATGAAAATAAATGTACGTATCTAGAACTATTCATGATTCATATGGATAGAAATCAGCTTTATTGATAAAACAATTTCGGCCATTTTGTAACCACTTCTCTAGGGAAATATTCTCCAAACTAACTCCCCAAAATGAGTTCAATATCATTGTTCCTTATCTTAAACTTCATTATTAGTTGGAATTAATCCAATTTGGATATTTATGTAATTTAAATATCTTTAATTATGCTCGCTGAATTCTGAATTCTTTCATTCTCCCCCACTTAAAAGGATTTCTCCCTTGAAATCGCCTCGAAACTAGTCCAAGGTAGTTTTCCCTAAAATTCTATCTTCCTTACTCTCATAAGATATATGTAGATCCTTTACATGTAATATTTGATTTGATCTTCAAATAAAATCCACAATCTCCTTTCGAACAAGTACAAATTCTTTGATCCTTTAGTGCGGACTTCAATCGGGCTCTTTGATTAGAAAACTTTTCTCTCCTTGCATGGTTCTCAACTGTGATAAAAAAAACTTAAGCGTTCTATCATAAACCCCAATCAATATTTGCCATTAAACATCGAATGATAAATTCTCTTTCAGACTGAGGTAAGAACCTCAAGTTATGTACTCGAATCCAGATCAAGATGCGAATAGAATGATCTATGTAAACTCACGTGTTCATACTACTAGTTTCTTCTTTTCATTCAAATAATATATTATTCCTTCAACTTTTCATACATTTTATAATTCATTTTCTTATTTGTATAATACTCAGTTACATCCTACGAGTATATACAAACATCAACATTATTTTCCTAACCAGTAGGTTCAACAAATTTTCTTCTTAAGTTGTCATCTTCTTAAATCAAGTGTTATGTGAACTCGATTTTACATCTTCGCTAACATTTCAGCATTAAGTTCTAAATCAATTTATAGGTTATTAACTGTCTGAAATTGTCAAAAGTCTCAGTTTATTTAATCATTAAAATTTTACCATGCTACTTATTACTCTCTTGTTTACTGATATAAAGATAAACGATGTGCTTAATCAAACTCATCATTTATTTTAAAACTTTGACACAAATTATTCTTTATTTTGAAATTCAGCATTTCACTAAATATTTTGTTACGAAAACCATCTTTCAAAATTGTTTAATTAAAAGTCAGGAACCAAATGAAATGATGTTCATCTAAATGAACCGTTCCTAGGCTTGGTAACAACCAAACTTAAAAGAAACCATGCAAATCCCCTTGATACCAAATGGAACTTACTACGTGAAACTTACTGATACAAAGTAGAACTTACTTGCAGCGTTCTTATGTTTTCAACCATTGGCTGGTGGTCGTGGATTTAGTTGATTCAAATGAGACATTACATTCTCGTTTAGTTTACTCATTCAAAGATAAATTTTAATGCTTCTCCAAACTTAGGAGAAAGTTATCTCTCAATTAGCTTTGTTTAGGGAATGATTTGTGCGAAGTATATAACCATAAAGATTTTTCAATATCACAACTTTTTACTATATCATTATTTATAATTAAACATTACTGATGCTGTGATTCGTAGCTCCTACTACAAAAAAGATTCACAGCTAGCGTTGTGACGAACACCCATAACTCCTGCACTTAACAAGAGGAATAATGCGCTGAACGATGTACCAGGCGGCTATGGACGATCATAAAATATAATAGAGCATATACAACAGGCAACAACAGTCAAGCAGAATTGAGTAGAATCTTAAAATTTTCATATCATCATGAAAAATCCATACATCATTGGATACATCATAAGAGTCTATACAAAATGCCTCACTACAGGTCACTCAGAGAATATGTCAAATAATAGTGGAAAACAACAAATAGTAGCTAGTAGAAAATAATACATCAGCCTCTTGCTCGTCATCAATTGGCAACATCGTCCTCACTAAGAACTACTACCTATCACTAGATACTTAGTCTACCTATCCACAACCAGATGAACATCCCAAGGTAATAAGAGGGAGACATAAAACCTTGAGTCGGACAATAGTCATAATGAGCGATAAACAGCTATCTAACATTATCAATAAAGTACATGAGAAATAAGTAGACCAATTAACTAATCTATCAACACATCAGTGAAGAACCCAACCTGTCTCCTACACATCGGACAGTGATAGCCTTTACAAAAATTAGAAAGAAACAAAAAATAGCAGTCATAACAACTAATTATCTTGCGTAGACCATTCTAATCGAGACCAACATCCCCCAAGCCCAATCCCCGAAGGCCTAAATCAACATCAGACAAGCACCTAAGGGATGTTTCCTTCGACATCGAACAATCTACATAAGGAGATACAAACAGAACAATCAACATCCATGACTTTGGCTATCACCGCCTATCTTGCCTTGAAACCATCGTTAATCATATGACTGGCCCAACTTGCCATCCGTCAAGGGCTAATGGTAACCATGGTTCTAGCAAAACTCCATATGCCATTATAACCCGTATCTAGGCCTTTCAACGATACCTAGAGTAATCGACCAGCTAACTTTTAGTATTTTGGGTGTCCCCATTATACCCCTTCTTTGAGTCCACTAGAACCTTCAACTAACGATAACTCCTCGGCCTTCAATATCTTGTCATCTAACTTGATGACTATCCATAAGATCAAGCGACTTCTCGAGCAACCATTATCCACGAACTCACAACTTTGAGTCATCTTCACATTCATTGCATTTCGACGACCAACGAACACTTCACAACACTTCGAACGTTCTGTCTTGAATTTTCGTCGAAGCCACAACCATCGTCGAACCAAAAACAAACTTCATTTGGTTGATAGTTGATACACAACATTTCACCCTTTTGCTATGCATCACAATCCGCAGCATTTTATTTCTTCTTCCATGGCGTTTCCCAAACGCTATGGTTTCTTAGCACCCATCATGACCGATCGATTAGATCGCTCCCCTCCAATCCATCCATTTTCATTTATATGCCCTGATCGATCCACTCTAATGTCGACTCGTCAAATACAACGCTCCATTAAGCACTACCGATCCATCCAATATAACGCTTCAGAAATCATTGCCGATCCATCTATGTGCAAGTAGATCAATTCATTAACATATGCTATGCTGATCCATCAATCATAGCGCAACCGATCTATGCCATAGCGCAACCGATCCATCAAATAGCGCTGCTGATTTTTGTTACTGATCCATACTTTTTGGTGTCGATCCATTGGTTTGCTGCCTTAATCGATCCACCCATGGATCCTTACCCGATCCATGCAGAGGCCTTCCCCAATCCATGGTTTTGCCATTGCCGATCCATACGTTTTGCCATCGTTGATCCATACATTTTGCCATAACCAAATGTTGGCCTATCCATCCAAAAATCATGTTGATCCACATCAATTTCTTGCAAAGAAAGACACGATCCATCCTTGAAACCAATTAACCTCCAAATTCAAGTGATTCCAAACAATCATTCAATGACACAATCAAACAATCATCAAACGATCATCAAACAATGACTTACAAATTAAATAATCATTAACAACATATGAAATTCGCAAAATCATGGTTATACAATAAACGAATCAAATAAATGGATCTAACTTGTATACATATTGAATTAACACATGAAATGAAAATATACTTACCATGATGTGGATCTAGGTGAATACAACTTGAAATGATGAAAATAAGAATCAAACAACCATGTACTCAATTGAATCTATGTGACAGATGCTTATCACTCACCAAATCTTCAAAATAGCTTAAAATCAACTAATCACTAATCCGGACAGCGAAGAGCATTCTTCAGATCACCCAATTTAATGCGATCTACTCTCTCTTGATGTTGATCTTCAATCTATAGTCCAGATCTATGAATTAAATGAAGTGAAGGGTTATTTGATTGGGGTAGGGAGAATCTCAAACCCCAACCAAATAGACAAATGTAGAAACTAAGCAATTCTCCTTACCTCCATACCTTTATTTATAGCCAACAGCACCTAGCCTTAATGGGCCTCACTAATCAGCCCACTAATGACTAGTCTTCCTAAAATTGTGTATTACTAAAATGATATATCCTTCCAAACCATTGGACCAAATCTTTAGTGTGATCACTCTACGGAATTGGAAACATCATTTCCTTTCCAATGTAATTGATATCTGCACCTGATTCGATCCCACTCAGAAGTTATCCCCTATACAAAACTGACAGGGGCAAAAATGTCATAAATAAATTGGTAAGAAAATTATGGACATGTCTCACATCCCATAAACAACATATCAAAATATAAGAATGATCCGACCTTTAGAGAATTAAATAAAAATATATTTTATGACCCTCCGATATGTAAAATGTGGGTCGTTACATTCTCCTCCCTTTAGGAATCTCACTCCCGAAATCCCCAGACAAATACAAGCAACCAAAACCATTCTGCATGCTTATCATCCACGAGCAGCCAATTTACCATCCAAACTAGCATCCATCAAGCCATGCATCGATATCTTAACCCTAGCACGTGAAATTCTAACAATAATAGCACAAGCTACAATGGTGTATGGTGACACGTTATCAATGGGTCATACCAATGAAGAGATCTGGATGGATCGTGTTCATACTCTCTTCCGTTTCCCACATACAACCATCATCATCCTCGCTCCAGTGCAGCTTGACTAGCTTAATCATCTTCCTCCTAAGTTATTTCGTGTAATTCCCTACAACGCAAAGCAGCTTACGAGGTCTGGTAATAACGGACTTAACTTCTAGATCTTCGTACTGATATGGAGATACCACCACATTCTAATCATGCACACACTTTTGTAAACGACACATGGAAAATATTGTGCACATTTTACATCTTCTCGGGTAAATCTAGTATATATGCGAGCTTTCCAATCCGCTCGACTATCGGAAACTGTCTAACGAACCTTGGTGCTAACTTTCCTTTGCTTCTGAATCGAACAACATTCTTCAACAGCGAATCTTTACGAAAACCATGTCACCAACGTCAAACTCCAAATCCTTTCGACGTTTATCATCGTAACTCTTCTTATGACCTTGGGCCGCCTTTATCCGTTACTGAATGATCTCGATATAATCCGAGGTCTTTCTTATCATCTCAGGCCCAAGTATCAGCTTATCTCCAGTTCTTAACCAACATGCTAGAGAATTACACGGTCTACGATACAACCCTCATAAGGTGAAATCCCAATGCTCGACTGGTAGCTTTTATTATATGCAAACTCAACTAAATGGAGATGGTCTTCCTACGATCCCTCGAAGTTCAATACACAAGCTCTGAGGAGATATTCCTTAAGTGTGTTAACCCTCTTGGTTTGACCATCAGTCTGAGGATGATAAGACGTACTAAAAAACAACTCGGTTCCTAAAGTCTCTTGCAAACTTTTAAAAAATCGACTTGTAAACAACGGATCTCGATCAGTCACTATGCTCTCCGGATACCATTGAATTGAACTATTCATTTAATATTAGCCTAGCCAACTTCGATGTCGTCCTAGTCGATCTGACAGGAATAAACCTTGTGCTTTTGGTCAACCATTTTACAATAACCCAAATCCCTTTATTTCCTGCCTTGGTTCTAGGTAGTCCATCGGTAAATTCATCGATATATGCTCCCACTTCCACGTAGGAACTTCCAATGGCTGAAGCAATCCACTTGGCTTCTTCTGTTCAGCTTTCGCCAACTGACAGTTCATGCATTTGGAAATAAACTTTCCAACATCCGTCTTCATCCCTTCCCAGTAGTAAGCTCGCTTCATGTCCTGGTACATCTTATTACCACTAGGATGAATCGTCCATTTTGAGTGATGACATTCTCCCAGAACCTCATCTCTCAATCCATCGATACCAGGAACAACCATTCATCCTTTCTTACAAAGCCAACCTTCTCGATCGACCTCGAATTCCTTATCCTCTGTTTTGAACTTCTGGATAATCTCGACAATCTTTGCATCACGCTTCTAGCTTTCACCAATCCTTTCGATGAGAGTAGGTATTATCGATATGCTTGCCAACATCTCAGGCTCTAAATCATACTGAGGCATGAAATGAAATCCTCCCAAGTACTCAAGGTACTCCATTTTGAAAGCATCGTTCCTAAACTTGCGTGTCTTCGACTCATTGCATCTGCCACTGTGTTACCTTTACCAGGAGCATATGCTATACCAGAATCATATGATGCCAAAAAGTTTAACCACCGCTGCTACCAAAGATTCAAATCCTTTTGGGAGAAAAGATACTTCAACGACTTGTGACCCATAAACCACTCGAATCAAACTCCCAATAGGTAACGTATCCACATTTTCAAAGCAAACACGATTGCTGGCAACTCCAAATCATAGGTGGATAATTCCTCTCGTGCGGCTTCAGTTGTCGACTCGCGTAGGCCACAACTATATCCTACTGCATCAGCACTGCTCCAAGTCCAGTACTACATGCATCGGTATACACTAACATATTCTCATTCCCACTTGGAATAGTCAAAACAGTAGCACTCGTCAGTCTCTCTTTCAGGATTCCAAAATCTTTCTCATACTTCACATCTCATGTGAACACCTGATTCTTCATCAACCATGTTAATGATGCAACTATCTTGGAGAAATTTTTGATAAACCAACAATAATATCCCGCCAACCCAAGGAAACTCCGAACATCCATCGCATTCTTAGGTATATCTTAGTCCTGGATTGTTGCCACCTTAGCGGGATCTACCTCTATTCCATTTCCAGAAATAACATAGTCTAAGAACCTCACTTCATTCTTCCAGAAGTTATACTTCGAAAACTTAGCTCTCGGCTGATCCTTTCGCAAGATTTCCAAAACAACTTGCAAGTGCGCCTTATGCTCTTCCTCATTATGGGAGTAAACCAAAATATCGTCCACGAACACAAGCGTGAACTTAAACTGATCTCTAAATACCCTATTCATAAGATTTATGAAATACGTTGGCGCATTAGTCAACCCAAATGGCATCACCATTCTTTCGAAGAAACTGGATATTGTCCTAAAATTTGTCTTCGGTACACTGTGCTTTGTCACTCTCAACTGATGAAATCCCATCGCCAAATCCAATTGGGAAATCAACTTGGCCTCGTGAAGCTGATTGAATAAGTCGCATATCCTTGGCAATGGATACTTGTTCTTCTTAGTCACCTTGTTCAGCTCACGATAATTCACACACAATCTCAAAGATCCATTAGCCTTGGTTGCAAACACAGTTGGTGCACCCTATTCGGACATACTTCTCCGAATGAATCCTTTTCCCAGATGGTCACGTACTTGCACCTCTAACTCTCACTGTTCCTTAGGTGCCATCCACCTAAGAGGCATAACGATAGGTCTAGCACCTTCGACAAAATCAATCCTGAACTTAATCTCGTGATGCAGTAGTAACCCTTTGACCTTGTCAAAGACATCATCGAAATCACTAGCGATCAACAAAGATGACATGTATTCCCGGGGAATCACAAGTGAATATAAATACCTTACGAAGACCCCGTCTTCTGGCTTACAAAGAATCATAACCATTCACCCATCCACATTCCCGATTGTCACCCCGAGCTTCTTGGAATTCACTTTTGCTGCAAGCCTCTTGAGCCAGCCCATACTCAAAATGATCCCAAACCCAGCGAAATTCAAAACAAAGCAATCACACACAAAGGAGCAACCATGACTCGACAACACTAGACCATGACAAATCATACACAAATAGGACGAAGCCCCAACTGGATTAGTCATTATCAATGGCCTATCACAAATCTCAGGTTCCAAACCCGAGCGGCACACAAGCTCATTAAAAATGAAAGAATGCGATGCTCCAGTATCAAACAACACACGAACTGAAACATATCTAATAGAGAGTACCTTGGATGACAACACTCTTCCCTTCCTCTTCCGTCGTAGGAGCCCTCGAAGAAGATGGCTGTAACACCCCACATCCGTTAAGGTCACTCACAAAGGGAATGCCTTAACTTCAATGGAGCATTATGGGTACTGGAATAGAAATATTACAAGACAGACATATATAAAACAGCGGAAAGTAAAGTAAAAGTACTTCAAATCATTTATTAAATATAATTGTTTACAATAAAAGCCCATCAACTTCCAATACCCAATTACATAGTTAAAATATCTGTCTTGCTCAAAAACAAAGAAGCATAAAAATAAATTGTATTATTCCCCAATAAAGCAAAGCAAGCCATAGCCAAGAGAAATCCAAGCAATACATGAAAGAGACTTGGAGCTCGGTAAGATCCGAACTAAGCTGTATTCCCACCGTGCGAACCGGGGGGGGGGGGAACGGAAGAAAAAGAGGCGAAACAAAACGGGTCAGTCATAAAGACTGAGTAAGTCCTAGTGACTTTCAGCATAAAAACAGGTAAAAATAACATGGCATGAATAAAATGAAAGTAAACATAAGCATGATGACAAGATAAGCTACAGGCACGATAATTAAGAATAACATCATAGGATTTCTGTCATGTATAACATTGCAAGGTTCCCATTCAAGATGAACTAAGTATAGTTTCGCAAGATTTCTATGAAGCATCGCAAGATTTCTCTGCTTCACCATTAAAATGATATCTATTTGCTCTGCACCACCTAACTAGTGTCCCAACTAGTAATCTATATAAAATGATAAAATCATAACGTGATCCCAATCCCCGAAATTAAGGTTGCTTTCACGTGTACATCTGTTATTTATTACCTAGATCTAATCTAGGGTTTTCTATAGAGCGCTTCCTAGATTCAACCAGGATTTATGCCACCTAGGTCCAACCTAGGGATTATGCTACCTATTGAACGCTTCTCGGATTTAGGGTTTATGCCACCTAGGTCCAACCTAGGGATTATGCTACCTATGTGTGTCATACTGCCCCCAATGATTGTAGATACCTATGCTGGTCCCACCATGGGGTGTATCAAGACCCATGGTGGAGGCCCGACGCAATTCTAGAAGACATAGGTTATACTACTGGTGCCCCCAGTGCCCTGTTTGTTTGCTCCAAAGTGTGTGCACGCCCGCACTCCGTTTGAACCTACACTGTTGCACCCACCGCCGTCGTTTTGACCGCTTACAATCAGCCCAGTAATCGTGCCCCACCCTGCCTAGTTTCAGGGTACCATGATACATCTAGTGGGTTACTGCTAAAATGGGTCCCCGTTACTAGGGTTTCCTACTGGTTAAGTTTGTGGGCCTATATTTACTAATATTACCCACCAACCCGATATGTACTTAACCCTCTCCGTCCATCACGTTAAGTTGGTTAAGTGTTTTCTCTTGTTTTACTTAACCCTACCACACATCATGTTATATCGGTTAAGTGTTGTTCCTTGTGTTAAATTAACCCCACCGCATGTCATGTCATATTGGTTAAGTGTATGTTGACTTAGCCCACCTACTTATCATGTTGTTACGGTTAAGTGTTACCCTTTGTTGTTACTTAACCTTACCACGCATCACGTTATATTGGTTAAGTGCATGTTAACTTAACCCCATCCACCAGTCATATTATAATGGTTAAGTGTTACCCTCGTGTGTTCACTTAACCCTACCACACATCAGGTTATATCGATTAGGTGTTATCTACCTATTCAAGTTATAGCCTTTTATTTACAATACATGCCAATTACCCAAAACCCAACTTAGGCGCGTTCATATTAAACCTCTATTAAGTCATAAATCATCATATATGTTTCAACTCCAAGTTTTACATAATTAACATATGCCCAAGTTCTAGATTACATGTAAATTTTATATATGCCCAATTCGTACCAAATTTACATATGTTCAATTTATGCCGTTTTACATGTATGCCAATTTTTATGCCATTTTACCGTATCAAGTTCTAGCAAAAATTACATGTATCAAGTTTCATACCCAATAAACCCAAATCATGATTCATGATGTAGTCATCCCAAACTATAATCTTTTTATTACAGTACATGTCAGTTGCCCAAGTTCATAATACATGTTTATGCCAACTATCAAGTTTACGATTGCTTTCATGTTCAAATTCCCAATTCTACATATGCCTAATTAACATAAGCCCAATCTTTTGATTTAATTTACATATTTCCAAACTCGTGATTTAATTTACATGCCAATTCATGTATGCCCAAACTTGCAATTCCAATTATATCGACAATACCCAAATATCCAATTTCATGTTAATGGTACTAATACCCAAATATCCAATTTTTATGTTATGCCATCAATTCCACCAAACACATATATTCCACTAGGCAATATTCCAATATTTCCCCCCGTATACCATCGCACGTATATCGTAGTTTAGTCCTAGGTCCGAAATTGACCTAGGTTCATCAAAAGAAAATAAATAGGGGAAGGTAGAATTTTGCATAAAAATAAGATCAGAGAGAAAAACATCATCACATGCATGAAGATTACAATTTGGTAATAATATCAATATGAATCAAGAAAACTGATTTACAATAGGCTGAATAGATCATAAACTAGACATGGGAATAAAGATAGACAAGTCTCAAAACTCAAGATCCAAGAAGCAAAAGAAATAGATCGATAAACATACTTAAATCAAATTTCACTTCATCACATGCCCATATTATATTTAAATATTTTAATCGGAAAATAACTAGAACTTACAGGGCATGGCTAACGAATTAAGAACTAAAATTGTCATAGAACGTTGTAGTAGTGTTGATTTATTGTTTGAACCATTGTTGAAGCTTTGTCCTTCGAATTGATTTGAGTTTGAATGCTTAAGCTTTAATTTGGGGGCGGCGGCCATGGTTCAAGAGGGAGTTCAGCAGCATAATAGTGTAAGAAAGATTTGATATGAATTAGGTCAGGTCTAAGGGTGTTTTTATAGGTGTAGCAACTAGTTTAGGCCCTTAGATTAACCCTAGAATCAATCCGGACCATCAAAACACGTCTCAGGCTTCAAAAACGAGTTCTGGGTCAAACTAGGCCGACCAGGTCGACCTGTAAGGGGGGGAGGTTGACACTATGGTCGACCTGGGGGGTAGGTCGACCCTGTGGTCGACCTGGGTGGGGGGGTAGGTCGACCCTATGGTCGACCCCTTGGTCCAGTGCTGCCTGAAAACTGCTAAAACTTGTACAGGCCATAACTTCTTCATCCGGACTCCGATTTTCGAAAACTCGGACTCTATTTCATGTAAAATTTCGAAATGAACGCAATGGCGTAACCCGTTTCCCCTGATTCTGATTTTAAAATTTAATTCTTCCTTGATTTCTAATCTTAACATGTTATCAAAATTCGGGTTGTTACATTCTCCCCTCCTTAAAGGATTTCGTCCCCGAAATCTCCAAGTTAAGAAGAATGTGTCCTACCATCCAATCATCCATCTACTCAATCATCAATCACAGTCATCCATCGTCCTTAAAAGATTTCTAATGTTGTATGAACATATGCAGAAAGTGTGTGTATATGTTCCTTGTCTAATGCAAATGATCAGGCCTGATTGATCTTCTTAATGCAAAATATGTTTAGTGCAATAAGTCCAACATGTATGCAAATAGTCCTAGTTACATAAACACTATATGTGTGCACAAACATCCATCCATATGCATCATCCATATGATAACACATCCAATTTCATCCATAAACAAGTATAAACACTCATGCGTATGCAATATGGAAATGTGTCTGAGCCGATCTAGTGCCTAATGTGTGTTATGCAATCACGAGCAACAACTAGCAGCCACTTGCAACCATCAATCATAACATGTCTCAAACACATGTTTACACCCAGTTGTTCCTACCTAAAGGTATAGTCGAACGATAGAAGCAAGTAAAAACCTTGTGCCCATTAGGCAATGTCAAAACTGGAAATCTATGTCACATATATACTGATTTGGAAAAGAACTCCCTAAGCACCAGCCCCGAAGACCGAAATCAACCTCAGGCTGACACCAAAAGAACTACTCAACCCAACCAATATATATGATTCTAGGAAACTAAGAAAAATGGACTCCTTTTAGGTCACAAGGAAATCCCTTCCTAAAACCAACTCGTATCCTATAAAACCCAAAGAGTTTAGTCAACCTAACGGACACCCTCAAACCCCAACATATATCACAACCAGATGAGTCATACTCCTTATGGGGTTTGCAACAGAAATAAGATTGAGAATAGGACCGAGAGGTTATACTTAAAAGATAGCATGCAAATAAGCTCTACAGGAAAAGGGGGATCAAGGATATACTCTTAAAAAGAGATATGATGCGTGTGTCTAGTCTTCAATCTTCTAAGTAGCATTTCCTTGAGCTTAACTCCATTGTGCTTTCACCGTCTTTAACTTCAAAATTTCGTAGCTTCTTAATTCTTGTTTCCAAAATATGAGTTGGAACTCATTCCACTGTCGCCTCTCGTTCCACTTTCACTTATTCTTTTTCTAGTATACTCGGCTTAAACATAACTGCGTACTCATGGTTTCATGCAAGCTCTCCAAAATTCACTAGTGAATCCTGGATCTCGTTTACTCACTATATGGTATTCCACGCAGAAGAATTATCTCTTGCAAATAAACAGATGTCAACCATGTTGCCAAGTGTACTTACTAAGGTGATTTTCTATGACTCATGCATAAGCGAAGTGAACCATCCGCCTTAGTGGCGAACACTACTCGAGCGGATCGATAAATGTATCAAGAGATTCTAGGTAACTAAACATGGCAGAACCCTAAGGGTCACACTAGACTTTGAGGGCATTACCAAGGCAAGTCCAGCGTATAACTACCCTCTTTTCATAATCGAGAATGGTACCATTTCTGGACAACCACTCCATCCCTGGAATCAACCCATAGCCCAAAAACATAAGCTTTACTTCTAAACTCAACACTTAGCATAGACATTCTCAAATCCAAACAAGTCATGAATAAATGAGCCAATTCCCCAACAAGATTTGAGACAAAAATGGGATCCTCTACTACGCTAGTACTAAGGTGCAGAGACTCAACTATCGAAGCAGAATTAAAAGGATGCGATTTACCAAAAACAAAGTTCCCACGGTATGATAGAAAAGAAAAGCTAAACTTTTAACAGAAACGTTACCACCTCTCTTAGGTATACTAGTAGTGAGAGCATACATTTGCCCTCTCGACGATCTTGTACTTTGCCCTTGTCCTTGTCCTATAATACTTAATTACATGTCCCTTTTTACCATACTAAAGATACTCTCACTTGTCGTGGGTTTTTATTATTCTTCCACTTGGCCTCTTTCCTTTCACCTCTTTCCTCTTCGTGGATTAAGCCATATCAACAAGTTTCTCATCCTTAGACTTGTGTTCTTTATCCTCGTTCCTACTATCCTTGTATAGCTTGTTGAAAAGTTTCTCGAAAGCTACTCCCATCGCAGGAACCCTACAAATCTTGAAATAAGATTAGTCTCAAGTAAAACTACTGCGGCTACAGATGGAGATTGGACACTACTTTTCCCTCCGACACGTGTCGCATGCCTACAAACTATGGTGAAAAAGAAAGAGAGAAGAGACTCAAGGAGAGAATCAAAAGATAGTGCATATGGCTTTGGGGAATATGCCTTTCGTGAAACAAAACTTTTCTTTAGAAAAATGCTTCTTTGTAAACGTTTTAAAAATAATTTCAGAAGGTTTTTTTTAAAAGCTTTTGCCCAGTCTGGTAACCTTCTGCTCTGATACCAAATGTAACACCCCACATCCGTTATGGTCACTCACAAAGGGAATGCCTTAACTTCAATGGAGCATTATGGGTACTGGAACAGAAATATTACAAGACAGACATATATAAAACAGCGGAAAGTAAAGTAAAAGTACTTCAAATCATTTATTAAATATAATTGTTTACAATAAAAGCCCATCAACTTCCAATACCCAATTACATAGCTAAAATATCTGCCATGATCAAAAACAAAGAAGCATAAAAATAAATTGTATTATTCCCCAATAAAGCAAAGCAAGCCATAGCCAAGAGAAATCCAAGCAGTACATGAAAGAGCCTTGGAGCTTGGTAAGATCCGAACTAATCTGTATTCCCACCGTGCGAACCTTGGGGGGGGGGGACGGGAGAAAAAGAGGCGAAACAAAACGGGTCAGTCATAAAGACTGAGTAAGTCTTAGTGACTTTCAGCATAAAAACAGGTAAAGATAACATGACATGAATAATCTGAAAGTAAACATAAGCATGATGACAAGATAAGCTACAGGCACGATAACTAAGAATAACATCATAGGATTTCTGTCATGTATAACATTGCAAGGTTCCCATTCAAGATGAACTAAGTATAGTTTTGCAAGATTTCTATCAAGCATCGCAAGATTTCTCTGCTTCACCATTAAAATGATATCTATTTGCTCCGCACCACCTAACTAGTGTCCCAACTAGTAATCTATATAAAATGATAAAATCATAATGTGATCCCAATCCCCGAAATTAAGGTTGCTTTCACGTGTACATCTATTATTTATTACTTAGATCTAATCTAGGGTTTTCTATCGAGCGCTTCCTAGATTCAACCAGGATTTATGCCACCTAGGTCCAACCTATGGATTATGCTACCTATTCAACGCTTCTCGGATTTAGGGTTTATGCCACCTAGGTCCAACCTAGGGATTATGCTACCTATGTGTGTCATACTGCCCCCAATGATTGTAGATACCTATGCTGGTCCCACCATGGGGTGTATCAAGACCCATGGTGGCGGCCCGACGCAATTCTAGAAGACATAGGTTATACTACTGGTGCCCCCAGTGCCCTGTTTGTCTGCTCCAAAGTGTGTGCACGCCCGCACTCCGTTTGAACCTACACTATTGCACCCACTGCCGTCGCTTTGACCGCTTACAATCAGCCCAGTAATCGTGCCCCACCCTGCCTAGTTTCAGGGTACCATGATACATCTAGTGGGTTACTGCTGAAATGGGTCCCCGTTACTAGGGTTTCCTACTGGTTAAGTTTGTGGGCCTATATTTACTAATATTACCCACCAACCCGATATGTACTTAACCCTCTCCGTCCATTACGTTAAGTTGGTTAAGTGTTTTCTCTTGTTTTACTTAACCCTACCACACATCATGTTATATCGGTTAAGTGTTGTTCCTTGTGTTAAATTAACCCCACCGCATGTCATGTCATATTGGTTAAGTGTATGTTGACTTAGCCCACCTACTTATCATGTCGTTACGGTGAAGTGTTACCCTTTGTTGTTACTTAACCTTACCACGCATCACGTTATATTGGTTAAGTGCATGTTAACTTAACCCCATCCACCAGTCATATTATAATGGTTAAGGGTTACCCTCGTGTGTTCACTTAACCCTACCACGCATCAGGTTATATCGATTGGGTGTTATCAACCTATTCAAGTTATAGTCTTTTATTTACAATACATGCCAATTACCCAAAACCCAACTTAGGCGCGTTCATATTAAACCTCTACTAAGTCATAAATCATCATATATGTTTCAACTCCAAATTTTACATAATTAACATATGCCCAAGCTCTAGATTACATGTAAATTTTACATATGCCCAATTCGTACCAAATTTACATATGTTCAATTTATGTCGTTTTACATGTATGCCAATTTTTATGCCATTTTACCGTATCAAGTTCTAGCCAAAATTACATGTATCAAGTTTCATACCCAATAAACCCAAATCATGATTCATGATGCAGTCATCCCAAACTATAATCTTTTTATTATAGTACATGTCAGTTGCCCAAGTTCATAATACATGTTTATGCCAACTATCAAGTTTACGATTGCTTTCATGTTCAAATTCCAAATTCTACATATGCCTAATTAACATAAGCCCAATCTTTTGATTTAATTTACATAGTCCCAAACTCGTGATTTAATTTACATGCCAATTCATGTATGCCCAAACTTGCAATTCCAATTATATCGACAATACCCAAATATCCAATTTCATGTTAATGGTAGTAATACCCAAATATCCAATTTTTATGTTATGCCATCAATTCCACCAAACACATATATTCCACTAGGCAATATTCCAATATTTCCCCGTATACCATCGCATGTATATCGTAGTTTAGGCTTAGATCCGAAATTGACCTAGGTTCATCAAAAGAAAATAAATAGGGGAAGGTAGAGTTTTGCATAAAAATAAGATCAGAGAGAAAAACATCATCACAGGCATGAAGATTACAATTTGGTAATAATATCAATATGAATCAAGAAAACTGATTTACAATAAGCTGAATAGATCATAAACTAGACATGGGAATAATGATAAACAAGTCTCAAAACTCAAGATCTAAGAAGCAACAGAAATAGATCGATAAACATACTTAAATCCAATTTCACTTCATCACATGCCCATATTATATTTAAATATTTTAATCAGAAAATAACTAGAACTTACAGGGCATGGCTAACGAATTAAGAACTGAAATTGTCATAGAACGTTGTAGTAGTGTTGATTTATTGTTTGAACCATTGTTGAAGCTTTGTCCTTCGAATTGATTTGAGTTTGAATGCTTAAGCTTTAATTTGGGGGCGGCGGCTATGGTTCAGGAGGGAGTTCAGCAGCATAATAGTGTAAGAAAGATTTGATATGAATTAGGTTAGGTCTAAGGGTGTTTTTGTAGGTGTAGCAACTAGTTTAGGCCCTTAGATTAACCCTAGAATCAATCCAGACCATCAAAACACATCTCAGGCTTCAAAAACGAGTTCTAGGTCAAACCAGGTCGACCTGTAAGGGGGGCAAGTCGACACTATGGTCAACTTGGGGGGTAGGTCGACCCTATGGTCGATGCTATGGTCGACCTGGGGGGGGGGGGGGGGTAGGTCGACCCTATGGTCGACCCCCTGGTCCAGTGCTGCCTGAAAACTGCTGAAACTTGTACAGGCTATAACTTCTTCATCCGGACTCCGATTTTCGAAAACTCGGACTCTATTTCATGTAAAATTTCGAGACGAACGCAATGGCGTAACCCGTTTCCCCTGATTCTAAGTTTAAAATTTAATTCTTCCTTGATTTCTAGTTTTAACATGTTATCAAAATTCGGGTTGTTACAATGGCACAGCTTCCAAAGCATATGCCTTCACAATCTGCTTACCCTTAGCTGGTTCTGGACAATCGTTCTTGTTATGTCCAGGTTTGCCATAATTGTATCATTTCTTCTTAGCTTTCCAATTTTTGCAATCCCTGGAATAATGGCCTTTCTGCTAGCTATTGAATCATATCACCTTGCTTTTCTGCTTCTTCTAACCATCTTCTCCTTTCTGTTGTTGTTGCTTCATCTTTTTGTTATTACCACCTTGTTGTGGTTTCAGTTCCACTTTAGCTGCAACAACCATCTCTTCTTTAGGAAACAAACTCTCGTGCATCAAAGCTTTTTCCACGATCTTCTCGTAAGTGTCATCCAAGTGGTCAACCAGCTGATTCCCAAGGTATTTGTCCAAGCCTATGACAAACTTCTCGTTCTTTTGGTAAGGAGCCTCAATATACAAACGATCATACTTGGATAAAGCTTCAAAGTCAGAAACATACTCTAACACTGGTCGACCATTTTGCTTTAGCTCAACAAATCTTTTGAACAGATTAGACTTCTAAACGGTAAAAATGAACTTCGTCTCGAACTTGACTTGTAAATGATCCCATATGATCTTATCTTCTAGGGTCTCTAAAGTGACAGAGTTCTACCAATCCATAGCTCTTCCCTGTAGCTGTCTTGATGCAAGCTTCCTCTTCGTTGCATCATCAATGGTCAGGTCTCCAAATATCTAAATGCAAGTATTAAGCCACCCTTGAATCTTTACAGTTGGCTCTGTCCCTTTGAACGTTTCCCCTCATATAGTAGTGAAATCTTTGCATAGCTACGCGAAGTCCACAACCTTAGGCACTTGCATCTGAACCCCCACATCTATGGTAGTTGTCTCTAGAGCGGGTACCCACCTCATGATCGCTGTCGTCGTAGCCTTAAACATAGCTGGGTAATCTGATATACTGCCATTTCCCCCTCCAGGAATAGTCTCCTCCCCAACAGTATGTATCCACGTTCGACGACTCATTCTAAATCTGAAAAATAGAATCATTAGTCCACACATGAGAAAAAGTGCAAATGGAGTTCAAGCGCTATAATACTATATAGTATAAGATGATATTGTGGTACTCAACTCTACTGAGAAAGCATCTAATGTCCTTGAAACTATTGACAATGATGAAGTGGAGGTTGTTATTCAATATGGTGATTTAGGTACCCAGTTAAGGGTAGATGCTGATGCAGTTGAGTGCTCAGAGGTATCTGGTAGTCTTTCTCATCAAAATAAGAGCGTTAATGAGTACGCAGTCCCTCCCAGTTGTAGTATTAATGCATTGTTATTTCCAACTGTTCCATGTACCCAACCTGTTTGTGCAAATGTGTATTCCAATCCAGTTGGCCGACCCTCTTATTCTTTTTTTTTCACATCTCTCCCGCGTTGTGTTAGTTCATATTTACCTCGAGAATTCACTTCAGCGCTAGATAACTCAGTCCCGCCTACTGAAATAGTTCAAGAAGGAATTAATGTATGGAAGAGCCACCTTGTTAGGTTTTTCTTAGATAAGTATGATCCTTGTTTAAATGTCCGTGAACAATGTCGTAGTGCGTGGAAATTGAGGGGTGGTCTACTGGTAAGTTTGGTGAATGGAATGTTCTACTTCAAATTCTCATTACCTGAAGAAAGAATAAGAGTTTTGGAATCCGATCCATCAATTATAGGAGTTATATCGTTAGTAATAACAATGTGGAGACCAAGAGTTGAACGTGCTAGGGAGAGAGTTATGTATATTCCTGTTTGGACTATTTTCACACGGACTCCTTCTGTCCTTCAGATGCTTCCTGGGCTGAATTGTTTAGCCAGTAGGATTGTAAATTTTAAATGCTTTGACGCCAATACTGTAGCGAGGAAAAATCTTATTTTTACTAAATCTCATAGAAATATCTCCGAGTAAACCACTTCCTAACAGGTTAAAAGTTATTGTTGATGATTTTGACACCTTTGTGGATGTCCAATATACATGGAAACCTAACATTTGCACTAATTGCCATTGTTTTGGTCACTTATTGGCAGACTGCAAAAGAAACGCGAACGATCCCTTAAATGTTAAAATCCCATTACAACATCCTCCTTCTAGTGTTTAGGTAGCCAAACCCAAGATAGTTGAGGAAGTAACTCAAGCCTCCCCTACTAGTATAAACTCGGCTATGGTCCCTACGTTAGTTGACATGAAATGGAATACAATTGAGAGAGCTTGGCATCACCGGTGTTCTGATGTGCGATATGATCCCCACCATAAATTTTATTACCTGTTTGTTGGTAAAGAAGAGGATGAGCTTAGGTACCTATACTATATTGATGATGGATTGACTTATGTCTTGTTTTTGAAGGCTATTATGGGGCTGAAAACAAATCAGTTTTGGACGCTTAGATTTGGATAGGGTTTTGTTTATGGCAAGGATTACCCAACGTATGTTCCTTGCATTACTGGTTTCTTTGCAAGCTTGCTGCATGTCATTGGCCCTAGGTCTAACAGTGGTTCTTTTTCTTCCACAACATCAGGAGAGTTGTTATTTTATCTAGATGCAGTAGCATTTAGCTACTCACCGGTATTTTAATGCTCAGTGTTCTGGCACTTCAAACCAGAATTGGAGTTATGTGCCTGTGCAAAATCATTTTTCTCATCTCTTTTCTAATAAACAGTGGCACGGAACACTATAAAAACCAATTTTCCTTTCAATAATATAGTGTACATCCATCAAAAATCTACAAATGCGTCTCTCATATGTCATTACGTCTTCGAATTTTGGCTAAAATCGATTAACCTCGCTCTGATACCAAATGTGACGACCGCCCATAACTCTTGCACTTAACAAGAGAAATAATGTGCTGAAAGACGTTCCAAACAGCTATGGATGATCATCATGATAAAATAATACATGCCGAACCAATTGTATAGTTCACAGCTCAGGGATAAAATATAATAGAGCATATAAAACAGGCAATAATAGTCAAGCAGAATTGAGAAGAATCTTAAACTTTTCATATCATCATGAAAAATATGTACATCATTGGATACATCATAAGAGTATGTAAAAAATGCCTCAATACATGTCACTCAGAGAATACATCAAATAACATCGGAAAAAAGAAAATAGTAGATAGCAGGAAATAATACGTTGCCTCTTACTCGTCATCGCTCAGCAGCATCGTCCTCATCAAGATCTGCTACATGTCACCAGTTACTCAGTCTACCCATCCACAATCGGATGAACATCCCAAGGTAATAAGAGGGAGACATAAAACCTTGAGTAAGACAATTGTCTTAATGAGTGATAAACATCTACCTAACATCATCAATAAAGCAATGAGAAATAGGTAGACTAATCAACTAATCTACCAACACATCAAAGAAGAACTCAACCTATCTCCTCCACATCCGACAGTGATAGCCATTACAACAATCAGAAAGAAACAAACAATAGCAATCATAGCAACTAATTATATTGCGTAGAACATTCTAATCGAGACCAACATTCCCCAAGCACAAGCCCCGAAGGCCTAAACCAACATCAGACAAGCACCCAAGAGATGTTTCCTTCGATGTCGAGCAATCTACAGAAGACGATACAAGCAAAATAATCAACATCCACGACTTTGGCAATCACCTCCTATCTTGCCTTAAAACATCGTTAATCGTATGACTGGCCCAATTAGCCATCCGTCAAGGGCTAATGGTAACCTAGGTTCTAGCAAAACTCCATACGCCATCATGACTCGTATCTAGGCCTTTCAATAATACTTAGGGTACTCGACCCGCTAACTTCTAGTATTTTGGGCGTCCCCATTATACCCCTTCTTTGAGTCCGCTAGAACCTCCAACAAATGATAATCCCCCAGCCTTCAATATCTCTAGTCATCCAACTTGATGACTCTCCATAAGCTCAAGCGACTTCTCGAGCAACCATTATCCACGAACTCACAACTTTGAGTCGTCTTCACTTTCGTTACATTTCGGCAATCAATGAACACTTCACAACACTTCGATCATTCCGTCTTGAATTCCCATCGAAGCCACACGACCATTGTCGAACCAAAATCAAACTTCATTTGGTCGATAGTTAATACACAGTGTTTCACCCTTTTGCTATGCGTAACGCATCATAATCCACAGTGTTTTATTTCTCCTTCCACAGCGTTTTTCAAACTCTATGGTTTATTAGTGCCCATCATGACCGATCAATCAGATCGCTCCTCGTCAATCCATCAATTTTCATGGATTGCCCCTGATCGATCCACTCTAATGCCGACCGATCAAATACAGGGCTCCGTCAAGCACTACCATCCATCCAACACAATGCTTCAGAAATTGTTGCTGGCCCATCAATGTGCAAGTAGATAGATCCATCAACATATGATATGTCGATACATTAACATATGTTATGCCAATCCATCAATCATAGCGCAATCGATCCATGCCACAGCGCAACCGATCCATCAAATAGCCTTGCTGATTTTCGTGACTGATCCATACATTTTAATGCCAATCCATTAGCTTACCGCCTTAACCAATCCACCCTTGGATCCTTGCCTAATCCATTCAAAGGCCTCACTCGATACATGGTTTTGTCATTGCCAATCCATACGTTTTTCCATTACCGATCCAAATGTTTTGCCATAACAAAATGTTGTCTGATCCACCCAAAATTCATGCCGATCCACATTAATTTATTGCGAAGTAAGACAAGATCCATCCTCAAAACCAATTCAACTCCAAATTCGTGTGATTCCAAACAATCATTCAACGACACAATCAAACGATCATCAAACAATCACTAACACATCAAATAATCATTAACAACGTATGAAATTCGCTAAATCATGATTAAATAATAAAATAATCAAACAAATGGATCTAACTTGTATACACATTGAATTAACACATCTAATAGAAGTTGTTAGGTTAGATCCTACAGTGATCCGAATTGAAAATATACTTCCCATGATGTAAATCTAGGTGAAAACAACTTGAAGTAATGAAAATAAGAATCAGACAACTCATATACTTGATTGAATCCATGTGAGAGATGCTTATCACTCGCTAAATCTTAAAAATAGCTTGAAATCAACTAATATCTAATTTGGACAGCGAAGAACAACCTTCAAATAACCCAATTTGATGTGACATACTCTCTCTTGATGTTGACCTTCAATCTGCTAGTCTAGATCTATGAATTAAATGAAGTGGAGAAGTATTTGACTGCAGCAGGGAGAATCTCATACCCCAACCAAATAGAGAAATGGATAAACTAAACAATTCTCCTTGCCTCTACCCTTATATTTATATCCAATAATGCCTAACCTTAATGGGCCTCACTAATCAGCCCATTGATGACCAATTAGTCTATCCAGAAATTATGTAGCACTAAAATGGTAATTCCTCCCAAACCGCTAGACCAAATCCTTAATGTGATCACTTTACGGAATTGAAAACACAATTTCATTTCTAATGAAATCAATCTCAGCACCTGATTCGATCCCAGTCAGAAGTTATTCCCTATACAAAATTAACAGGGGGAAATGGTCACAAATAAAATTGGTAAAAAACTATGGACATGTCTCACATCCCCATAAACAACATATCAAAATATGAGAATGATCTGACCCTCTGGGAATTAAATAAAAAATATATTTTTTATGAACCTCCAATGCATAAAATGTGGGTTGTTACATTCTCCCCCGCCCCCTTTAGGAAATTTACCCTCGAAATCCCCAAACAAACACAAGCAACCAAAACTATTCCGCATGCCTATCATCCACGAGCAGCCAATTTGCCATCTAAACTAGCATCCATCAAGCAATGCATCGATAGCCTTACCCTATCATGAGGAATTCTAACAATAATAGTACAAGCTATAATGGTGTAACGACCGGGCTTTTTGCCCGGTTTTCACCGGTAATTAAACCAACTTAAACTGTTCATAAAGACGGATTGTTAGGGGGACTTACACATTTGCACAAAATAAAAAGAACTTTTCCATTATCATTACAATAATATTACATCAGAGTTACCGGAGAAACATCAGAGTACATCGATTACATAGCGGAAAAGATACTAAACTCAGCGGAAGAATATGCATGCTCCAAGATATAATAGCTCCAGCTAAACCAGCATCCTGCTCCAACCACTCCAAGTCTAAACTGCTAACAAAACTACTAGGCTGCCCGTGAAAAATTATGGGCGCCCAGAGTTTAGGTGTGGGAACAGTAAACTCCAAGTCAGTCATGGGACTGGTGTGAGAACTCAAAACATTTGTTTTTAGGGTTTATTTTAAAGTTAGATAATTCACCGGACAACCCCGAATGCGGAACGGGTTTACCCCATGTGAATACCAATGCATAGAAATTCGCAATGACTTTTTGAAAAATGAAACTAACATAAGGTCTCATGGCACACACACAATGCAAACGCACACATGGGCGAGGTTTCTCCTTATGAAGTCAAAAATGCTTGATATGCGAAAATCCTCTTTCAATACTATAATATGGTGTGAAAATCCTTTCGAAAATAAATGTATCAATCTAAGCCAGCATAGGTACCATATACTATACTGACGTATGGTATACAATCAAAATCGTACGGGCTCGTAGTGGAGATTGGGTTTCCAACAATGACCAGGCAAAGGAATTTCCTTCCGAACCGAATTTTTAACACCTCTAGAGGGATGCCCGAGGATAAACAGTGATGCTCCTCATGCCAATACAAGACCGGGTTACCCCTTAAGGGGGTAACTTAGAGTACGTCTAAGTATGTCATCTCCTGGTCGTTACCGACCTTTCCAAGCGCGCGCCAAAAACAACCACAAAAGTAGATGCTTTTACCACATAGGTTAGTACCTGGGCTCCATACCATAATACACCTTTTATCTAGAAGGAGACAACACCTCATAACCCTGCTGCATTTCTTCCTATTTTGGCCATTTACTGGGGTGTGAGGCTTGCTGAGGTCCCAATATACACAAAGCTACGCTTAAATAAGCCATGCTTTGATCATCCATGTAACAACCCGAATTTTTATAACATGTTAAGACCGTATATCAAGGCAAATTAAATTTTAAAATAAGAATAAAGGGAAATGGGTTGCGCCAATGCGTTCTTCTCGAAATTCTGCTTGGAAACGAGTCTGAGTTTTCGAGAAACGGAGTCCGTATGAGGGAGATATGACCCTCCGAAGTTTCAGGAATTTCCAGAATCGAAAACAGCTCGAAATTCGAATTCGAAATTCGAATTCAATCCCCAGCGCAGACTGGGCGGGAATTTTCCCGCCCAAGACCAAGTCGACCTGGGGGTCGACACTATGGTCGACCTCTCAGGGACCAGGTCGACCCTATGGTCGACCTGGGGGTCGACCTGGTGCCAGAACCCAGTTTTGAGCCTGGGTTCATTCTGATGTATCTGGTCTCATTTTCAGTCTAGATTTGTCCACCTAATCCTATATAAACATCCCCCTAGCCCCATTCTCTTTACACCATTCTTCTCTCCTTATGCTACCTCTGAGATAATAGAAATAAATAAATAAAATAATGGCATCGCTACTTTGCTGGGATCAAAACTAGAACCAGAGCATCTTCTTCCAAATCTGAATAAGATTAAAAGAGAACAACTGCAACTCTTCTTCTATAATCCAATCAAGGCAAGTGCAGTTATTTTCCGATATGAAATTTAATCATGATCTTGACATAATTATAAATATGAATCTGAGGCTAGACCCTTTTTCTATTTATCAGATTTGTTCCTCTGTTTTATTATTCTGTTTGTTCTGTATTTCTTCCTCCTTTCTTTCTTTTTGTTTGATAGCCAGGCTACCCCGAGCCTGAGCCAAGTCTCATAAGAGATGAACGCACAAACGCTAAATTTGGGAAGAATATTGAATGAGGCATATTTGGGCAAAATCGATTTGTAACTAATTTGAGGACACAACGCATGTTGTAATTCTAGACATAAATTTGAGACATATTGGATAAGATGATCTATGACTTGGAAAAAGAGGATTATAGTGACTTAGAACATAAAGAACATATTTCATAATTTAAGATCTGGATCTGGGTATATTAAATCTGATAGTTTGTCATTTGGAAGTAGGAGAATTAATTTGCATATGACTTAGGTATAAAAACCTATATTAAGATTTGATGACTATTAAGTGTGAATACACCTAAGTAAGGGGGAGTTTTGGATATGTGACATGCATAGTAATCAATGGCTATATTTGGCATAATTTATATGTGAATCACGATTAGGGTTTTTGGAGAATATTCTGAACTATGCAAGTTTAACTAAAATTTGGGACATATGTTATATGGTGGATTATGACCATTATTTGGGCATATAAGTTTAAGCTTACTTTATGAATTAGGCAAGATATGTGAATAGGACTTTAAGGAATGTTTAAATCGGCTAAAACTGTTATCTGCTTAATATGATAAATTTGACTAATCTGCTACCTGCTTAATCTATTGAATTGCCTAAACTGTTAAATATGTTGAATCGCCTAATCTGCTAATTATGCCTAATCTGCTAAATCTGTTGAGTTGCCTAATCCGCTAAATCTGTTGAACCGCATGAGCTGCTAAATCTGTTAAATCTGTTGAAAAGCTGAATGATTGTAATTTGTGTATGAAAATCCGTAGGCTCGATCTAAGATTGAGTAAAACATGTTAATTTGATTAATCTGCTGCGACTTGAAAAGAAGTCAAATATGTTAAATTGGCATAATTAGTCTGATATTTGTATAATTTGTAATGGAATAAACTAGTTATAATAAAAATGCTGAGACACGAGGTCAGACTCATGTTTATGGTAGAAGCCTGCCCGGACCCAACCGGCTTAACCAGCAACCGCAAACTGCTAGTCTAATGTGAGAGGTCGTAGGCATAACTAAAATATGCTTAGACACGAGGTTAGGTCTGGCTTGTGGCAGAAGTCTGCCCGGAACCGCCCGGCTTATCCAGCGGCCACAAGCTACCGACCTAATGTGAGAGGTCTGCGCATTAATATTTAATTAATGCAAATCTGAGATAAATATGATGTCTAAAACGTGTTGGGTGGATAGGGCTAAACCAACTGGAATGATAAATTAATAAACATGTTTCGTGAATTTGTAGGCCCAATACAAAGTTAGACAATCTGTAAGTCTGTTAAAACTGTACATCTGATCCATTAGTCTTAAAACCCGTTGACTTGATTTTCTGATCTGTGAACTAGTTGATTTGAACTCTGTAGATATGAAAACTTGTAAACAACTTAATCTGAAATCCATTAGTCTGGGAACACAAGGTTAGGAGGGAAAATACTTGTGTCATATGTTGTTTGGGACCCATATTAGTCAGTAAGCCTTTTTGGTATCAAAACTATGACCCAACAGTAGGTAGGGTCCGGGCACGCTTACTGAACTAATTATAAGCGGTTCATTCTGATAATGGCGAGGGGTGTTGATGGTGCATTCCAACCGGGTCATGTGCGTGCATGGATCCCAGTCTGCCTCTGAGGATGTAAGACGCCGTGACATCTGTAAATAGGTCTGTGTCATTCAAAGGTTGCCACTTTAGGGAGTGATACACCCTTCTGTGTGGCTGGCACAGGGTATTTATGTATTAGGGAGCCGATCGCTTGGGGAAGATTTAGGGTACACTTAGTTCTGTCTGTTTCCGTTGGGGTACCGTCTATTTCTGTTGGGTGGTAACACCTGTCTGTTTCTGTGTGGTACCGTCTGTTGGGGGTGGTAAAGGCCCATTTACTAGTGTACACCTAATTCTAACATTTTGTTTCCGTAGGGATTATTCTGTTTCCGTCTCTGATTCCGTTTATGTACCTTCTGTCTGTTGAGGTGGTAAATGCCCATTACTGGCATTCTGTTTCTGTATAGATTATTCTGTTCCGTTTCTGTTTCAGTTTAGACATTAGGGTAACACCTAATCCTGTTATACAAGTATTAGTGCAGAGAAGTAAGATATAAGTAAGAAGTATAAGTTGGGCTATATCATTCTGTTTTTTCTGTTTAGCTTAAGTATACCAGTTACTCCTGTTGCTGTTGTCTCTTATCCAGCTTTATTTTCATGTCATGATATTATTATTTGTTCATATGCTGAAAGTCCCTGGGCTTGCCAAACTTCATGTCTAACCTTGCTTGTTTTTGCCCCTTTTCTTTCGTACCCCCCCCCCCCCAAGTTTTTAGGGTGGAAATATAGGAGCTTGATTCGGATTTTCTCTGCTTGAAGTATCGCTTGGCCTTGGCTCTATCATTCCATGGCAGTTTATGTTGGGGATTATGACTTTAAAAACTATGCATTCTGAAGGCTTTTGTACAAGACCGATATTTTGTACTTGAATTCTGATATTGTGATTTAAAAAGATGTAACCAAACTTATTCCGGTTTCTGTTGTAATAAAGTTATAAAATTTTCAAGTACTGTTTTATCTGTCTTGTAAATGTATGTTCTGTCTACTAAAACGCTACATCAAAGTTAAGGCATTCCCTTTGTGAGTGACCTTAACGGAGGTGGGGTGTTAAAATCCAAAACTCACCACATAACTTAAGTATGCCACATTGTCCATTCACAACGCATCACTGATTTCTATCGATATATAACCGCTAAGCTCATACGTCTTAGAGAAGGGTATTAAGCAGGAGAATAAATTCTCCGCCACCAAACAGATATATATTTAACAGAGATCAGTGCTACGCAGTCAATTACAATGTCAAACACACAATCCATAAATATCCGTTCTGGGTCTGAACAAAACATCAATCCGAAATTCCTTCACATACATTTGGGCTTCTTGCCACTTAAGATGATATAAAATCCATTTGCAAATGGAAGCTACCCATTTGAGACATTCAACAAGTCGTCCTTACGATATGAAGGGTCCCGATCAACGTCATATTATTACTTGGAATGGTTTTCGGACATACATCCGATCCCGGTCTTCTCAAATAATAAGCGTAATTTTTAAAACACAATTACGGAATGCACAGGCTTTCAACCAAATCTTCTTCCATCTTAGATTTTGTTAAATTAAATTTCTTTAAACCCATTCGCAAATTATCTTTAACCAAATCCATATTTAACCCTTCTTCTTTAAAATACATCCCTTAAATCAAAGATAATCTAGCCCCAAAGTCTGAATTAATTTTCTGTTTGATAACTCGTTATCAAAACCCAGTTTCCTTTGAAAATCCTTTAATCCATATTTCAACCATAGTTTCCAATCAAATCGATTTTCCAACATTCAATTCTTTAATCTTAACTAAAAGATTATACTTGGTTCCTAATTTCTTATTTTTTATTTTCTCAAAATCAATGATTTGATTAAATCCCAATTTACGATATGAATTTCCATAACTCAGTCTCATTAGGTTTCAAGAATGATATTGTTGAAGATACAATTCACGACAAAACCCAAATCAATCGATATCTACTTATATTCGATATCAATTCTCATAATCAACGAATACTATAAGTGGAATAACGATATAATAATAATATCTTTCAGATTCCTCAAATAGTATATGTTTACACCAAAGAATTTCATATCAAATATCCAAAGATTATTTCTATCCAACTTATCTCAATCAAATTGGGAAACCCATATCTTAATAAAATGATTTATCCAACTCTTTGACATTAGATCTGGATAAAAATACCATCAACTTATCCTCAATATTAATCTCTTTATCCAACTCACATTATAAGCGGAATAATAGTGAACTACCTTTTAAATTCCATATAAAATATTTCTAATATTTTTAAACCTTTGAAAACATTCCACAAATCATTACTTAAAGTTTGGAAAATAGTTTACGGTTTAAAACTTCATAATAGATTGTTTTCGAAGGAGGCGTTACAATAGCATTTCAAAAAGCGTTACAAAACAGTTACCTTAACTATTTTGATCAAAATATCGTTTATCTTAGCCAAAACTTAAACTTTACCATTCAAACACCTTTTCATAGTTTGTAATGATTTTACAAATTTTTTTGATATTTTTAAAACATTCAGAAATAGCTGTTTATATTTACGGTCAACAATTGTTCTTACATCGACCTTCTCCAAAACGGTTTCAAACATAACTTGAATTTAAAATCTGCTTTAACTCATTTGAATGTTCTTGTTAATAGAAATCAAACGTTTTTCATTTTATGGAAATCCGATTTAGATTGCAAAAGTTATAAGCGTTTAAAGTTTGCATCTAATATGTAAATTGCTATTATGCGACAAGCTCTATTTTGACCATAATAACCATTTTTCTACGATAGTTTAAAATATCTTGGAAAACCATTATATCCTTATATAACCCTTTTAAAATCATTTAAATTTACTTTCCAATTATTTTGGATCTAAAATTCAACTTTTTTTACTTAATAAATCAAATTCCAATTCATTTCTAAATTCAATCAAATTAACCATCTCATTCGTGGGATCGGTTAGGGGTAGCCAGGGAGAGCAGGGAACTTTATTTCCAAACCCAAGCCTAGACACTATCCTCTCTGTCATCTTAAATGTTCCTTTATTAATTTATTCATTTCAAGAAACTTTATAATGTACATGAATTTATACATATGTGTCTTTTCTAATTATTAACCTTCAATTTCAATAATAATATTGCTTCTAATTACGAAGGAGATTTGTCGATTACCAATGTGATACCATAATTGTTGTGTCATAGTGTGTGCGCAACAACATCAACAACTATTATAAACATCCATAGCAACCATCATCAACATAATTAAATAAATCATAATTGTGCACAAGTGTTATAACATTAACGCTTAATAGTGTGTGTGTTCTAAACTACGCATCCATCATCCATCACAACAAACATCAATCATCATTAACCATTAATAATTCATCAATATATTTAAATTATTCTAACCACTAATTAAACATATAAATTGTGGTTAAAGAGTGTTCTCACCTAACAGCTTTCCAAATCTTCACGGTAGGCTAGCCTAGTTGAGCGAACCATCAAACGGTATTTCAGCACATCGTCTACTTAACCAAAATATATATTATATAATATATATTAATCTTTCTCTCTCTATATATTATGAGAGGAGGAGGAGGATGACGAACTTCGGCAAGACGGTGGTGGAAAAGAAGAACACTTATGCCATGGAAACCATGGCCATAAGCTTTAAGAAGAAGATGAAAAGAAGAAAATGGAGTGGAATGGTTAAAAATGGAGGAAAGGCCTCCTTATGTAGGAATGGAGGGCTAAGGAGGTAATGACACATAAGGGGGCAAGTGTAAAACATGCATGAAAGGAGGCATACAAAAATACAAGTGTCCTTACACTTGTCTTAAGGAGGAAAAGTGATCTATTGGTAGCATTTCCTTTAAAATGCTATGAAAACTAAGGACAACACTTAGTTCTAACGCTACTAGTTCATGTTATGGTTTGAAAAATACAGTAAAACGACAAATAGTATTAATAAATCCAAACTTATTAATAATCATTCTCATTTATAATTCAAGTAAAATCTATCATATAACTTATCAAAATTATTAAATATTCTAAACCATATATAAGTATGTCAAATTCAAATTAAGTAATAAAAATTCCAATTTTAAATTGGTTAAAAATTCTGGATCGTTACATTCACCCCTCCCCCTAAAAAATTTCGTCCTCGAAAAGGAAAGGGAATCGTAATTACTCATTTTACATCTTGTAGATTTTCAAGCTCAAGATTAAAATTCTTTATACCAAAGCTCCCCGTTCTCATAATGGATATATCTGGTAGAATATTCTAATGGACAACCATATCTATCATGTCCTCCAGCGATAACTTCCAATTTCCCGTTATATTTGATTCAACCTTTACTGGACGAATTACTTATACTTAACCATTTACTGCCTTCCAGGAAATTCAGAGGTATAAATTATTCTCTTTGATCTTATCTTGCAAATGCAATGGTTATGGGACTTATTCCCTTTCAATTATCCAAACTTACTATTATCCTTTACATGTAAAACTCGATCCTCAAAGCTCAACTTATCTAAATGTTTTAGTTTAGGTAATTTCTTCTTACTATTCCCGCTTTCCAAATATTCTTTAATGAAATTGTGAAACTTAATTCACAAGGTACTCATGCTTACTTAAGCAACCACAATATACTTTAGAACTTATCTGTCCAAAATTTTCGATAATCCTATATTTTAATTCCTTATATAGTTTTTTCTATTCTCATTAATTATTCCTAATCCAAGGTTACAAAACTTATTTCCTTCAAACTTTAGGGAAACCATTTAGATATATTTTTGTTAACATCTTTAACCACCGTAGTCTTTAACCAAAATATCGTCAAATATCTTATAGTCATATTGTGAAACCGAATTCTCAAGATATTTGCATTTTAAATTTAATCAGTTGGGGAGGACTAATTATCAGATATCCTGATTGATTAATTCCAACTTAGCCTTTAAGTCATGCCCGAACTGCCTTTTATATTTGGATTGCTTAAGAAAATTACAACTTTACATATACATCTTTTAATTAGCTAACAAATTCCAATCTTAAGATGTCCGTGCTCAAATTTTTAATTTTCAAATATTTTCAAAGATCTTTTTCCTTCATATTCAAAATATATTCTTTCAAAATCAATTCCACAGTAACTGCCAATTCTTACTCAAATTTTTTATTTGAGTTTTCAAATTATACATGTTTTCAAAACCTTTTTTAATATATATATATATATATATCACAAATGCACTTTCTCAAAACTCTTTACTTCCTTATCCCCATTACATGTTCACCTGATATAATTCTTACAACTTATCAAATTTTCAAGATCTCGCTTACTTATTCTAATTCGCATCAACTTAGCAAACAATTTCAAACACTTATCTAAATGGGTTTAAGTATATATTGATGTTTCAATCGAAATCATATAGTCATCCCACTTTCAAAAGTCAAAAATACATACTGATGATGCTGCAGTCATCAACAGAATCATCTTCAAGCGACTAGAGTGTGATTCTATATCTATCTAGTATACTTAAGACTTTGTATATACGTTAGCTAGGCGTATATTCAAAATCTTCTTATACCCGGTAGTCCATCCTCAACATCGAATACAATACTCAAATTCTTATTATATATTTTGGTTCCTAACCATATTGGTTAATTTCTTTGGACGAGAATTTACCTTAACAAATTTGACCTAAGTTTATCTCTTAACAATTGATATAATATAATCTTATCAATATTTCAAAATGTTACCCAATAACGAAATTAAATCCAAAAGGCATTTGTACTCGAATCATTTTCCTAATCAGTGGAAGGGGCTTAATTACCATGCTATAAGAAGTATTTTATGTGTAATAATAATCACAAAATATAAATTTAGCCTTAATCGTTTGATTAAGTATCCAGGTTATAATTAACCATATACTTTCAAAATATGTTTCTTTCTTAAAATATAACTTTTCAAAACTCATTTCATATTTTCAAATACGCTCTCTCAAATTTAATACTCCAAAATCTCATTCTAGGGCGTTACTAACCCTATCTCTAATGGGATATATAACTCTAATGAGTCTTTCCTTTTGTTCAAATGTGTCGTACCCCATTGCTTTGTATAAACCAAAGCTCTGATACCACGTTGTAACGGTCTGGTCTTTTTCAACCATTGGACAGCGGCTAATACTCCACCGTGGCATTACACTGGTACCCCAGCACCTTGTTTTACGGCCAGCCACTCGACTGTTGCGGCCTCATTCCTAACCAACCTTCTTGGGACGTGTACAGGTAAGAGTCCCCCGCTCGCCACCAAACCAAGAGCGAGAACCCCCAATCACGCTACCTCATGCCAAACAAGGACTGGGGTGAGAACTCAAAACTTTTGTTTTGAGGGTTTGGTTTAAAGTTAGGTAATTCACCGGACCACGGCGCTAATGCGAAAAAGGTTTACTCCATGTGAATACCAGTGCATAGAAATTCGCAATGACTTTTTGAAAAATGAAACTAACATAAGGTCTCGCGGCACACACACAATGCAAACGCACACATGGGCGAGGTTTCTCTTTATGCAGTCAAAAATGCTTGATACGTGAAAATCCTCTTTCAATACTATAATATAGCATGAAAAATCCTTTCGAAAATAAATGTATCAGTCTTAGCCAGCATAGGTACCATATACTATACTGATGTATGGTGTACAATCAAAATCGTACGGGCTCGTAGCGGAGATCGGGTTTCCAACAATGACCAAGCAAAGGAACTTCCTTCTGAACCGAATTTTTAACACCTCTAGAGGGGTGTCTGAGGATCAACAGTGATGCTCCTCATGCCAACACAAGGCCAGGTTACCCTTTAGTGGGTAACTTAGAGTACGCCTGAGTATGTCATCTCCCGGTCGTCACCGGCCTTTTCGAGCGCGCGCCAACAACAACCACAAAAGTAGATGCTTTTACCACATAGGTTAATACCTGGGCTCCATACCATAGTACACCTTTTAACTAGAAGGAGACAAAACCCCGTAAACCTACTGCATTTCTTCCTGTTTTAGCCATTTACCGGGGTGTGAGGCTGGCCGAGGTCTCGATATACACAAAGCTACGCTTAAATAAGCCATTCTTTGATCATCCAAAGCTCACCACATAACTTAAGTATGCCACATTGTCCATTCACAACGAATCACTGATTTCTATCGATATATAACCTCTAAGCTCATACGTCTTAGAGAAGGGTGTTAAGTAAGAGAATAAATTCTTCGCTACCAAACAAATATATATTTAACAGAGATCAGTGTTACGCAGTCAATTATAATGTCAAACACACAATCCATAAATGTTCGTTCTGGGTCTGAACGAAACAATAATCCGAAATTCCTTCACATACATTTGGGCTTCTTGCCAATTAGCTGATATAAAATCCATCTACAAATGGGAACTACCCATTTGAGACATTCAGCAAGTCGTCCTTATGATATGAAGGGTCCCAGTCTTCAGTACTATCTTCAATTGCTCCACAACTTCGTATTATTACTTAGAATGGTTTTCGTACATACATCTGATCCCAGTCTTTCCAAATAATAAGTGTAATTTATAAAACACGATTACGGAACACACAGGCTTTCAACCAAATCTCCGTCCATCTTAGAATTTGTTAAATTAAATTTCTTTAAACCCATTCCCAAATTATCTTTAACAAAATCCATATTTAACCCTTCTTCTTAAAAACACATCCCTTAAATCAAAGATAATCTAGCCCCAAATCCTTAATTAATTTTCCGTTTGATAACTTGTTATCAAAACCTAGTTTCCTTTGAAAATCCTTTGATCCATATTTCAACCATAGTTTCCAATTAAATCGATTTTCCAACATTCAATTCTTTAATCTTAACTAAAAGATTATACTTGGTTCCCAATTTCTTATTTTTAATTTTCTCAAATCAAAGATTTTATTAAATCCCAATTTACGATATGAATTTCCATAACTCAATCTCATTGGGTTTCAAGAATGATATAGTTGAATATACGATTCACGACAAAACCCAAATCAATCGATATTGAACATAAGTTACACAGAGATTGTATCTACTTATAATCGATATCAGTTCTCATAATCAACGAATACTATAAGTGGAATAACGATATAATAATAATATCTTCCAAATTCCTCAAATAGTATACGTTTACACCAAAGAATTTCATATCAAATATCCGAAGATTATTTCTATCCAACTTATCCCAATCAAATTGGGAAACCCATATCTTAATTAAAAGATTTATCCAACTCTTTGACATTAGATCTGGATAAAAATACCATCAACTTTTCCTCAGTATTAATCTCCGTATCCAACTCAAACTATAAGCGAAATAATAGTGAACTACTTTTAAATTCCATATAAGATATTTCTAATACTTTTAAACCTTTGAAAACATTCCACAAAACATTACTTATAGTTTGGAAAATAGTTTACGGTTTAAAACTTCAAAATAGATTGTTTTCGAAGGAAGCGTTACAATAGCATTTCAAAAGTGTTACAAAACAGTTATCTTAACTATTTTGATCAAAATATCATTTATCTTAGCCAAAACTTAAACTTTACAATTCAAAACACATTTTCATAGTTTGTAATGATTTTACATTTTTTTCCATATTTTAAAAACATTTAAAAATAGCTGTTTATAGTTATGGTCAATAATTGTTCTTACATCGACCTTTTCCAAAAACGGTTTCAGACATAACTTGAAAATTATAACTTGAACTTAAAATCTGCTTTCACTCATTTGAAATTTATTGTTAATGGAAATCAAACTATTTTCATTTTATGTAAATCCGATTTAGATTGCAAAAGTTATAAGCATTTAAAGTTTGCATCTAAAATACGTAAATTGTCATTATGCGACAAGCTCTATTTTGACCATAATAACCATTATTCTACTTCAAAATATCTTAGAAAACCATTATATCCTTATATAATCCTTTTAAAATCATTTAAATTTACTTTCCAAATTATTTTGGATCTAAAATTCAACCTTTTTTTACTTAATAAATCAAATTCCAATTCATTTCTAAATTCAAATAACTTCAAATTAACCATCCCATTCGTCGTATCGGTTAGGGATAACCAGGGAGAGTAGGAAACTCTATTTTCAAACCCAAGCCTAGACACTATCCTCTCTGTCATCCTAGAATGTTGCGGTATTTATTTATTCATTTCAAGAAACTTTATCAATGTATATGAATTTATACATATGTGTCTTTTCTAATTATTAACCTTCAATTTCAATAATAATATTGCTTCTAATTACGAAGGAGATTTGTCAATCACCAATGTGATACCATAATTGTTATGTCATAGTATGTGTGCAACAACATCAACTACTATTATAAACATCCATAGCAACCATCATCAACATAATTAAATAAATCATAGCTCTGCACAAGCGTTATAACATTAAAGCTTAAGAGTGTGTGTTCTAAACTACGCATCCATCATCCATCATAACAAACATCAATCATCATTAACCGCTAATAATTCATTACTATATTTAAATTAGTCTAACCACTAATTAAATATCTAAATCGTGGTTAAAGAGTTCTCATCTAACATCTTTCCAAATCTTCACGGTATGCGAGCCTAGTTGACCGAACCATCGGACAGTATTTCAGCGCACCGTCTACTTCACCAAAATGTATATATATAATATATTAATCTTTCTCTCTATATATATTATAAAAGGACGAGGAGGAGGAGGATGACGAACTTCGGCAAGGTGGTGTGGAAAAGAAGAAGACTTATGCCATGGAAACCATGGCCATAAGCTTTAAGAAGAAGATGAAAAGAAGAAAATGGAGTGTAATGGTCAAAAAAATGGAGGAAAGGCCTCCTTATATAGGAATGGAGGGTTAAGAAGGTAATGACACATAAGGGGGCAAGTTTAAAACATGCATGAAAGGAGGCATGCAAAAATACAAGTGTCCTTACACTTGTCTTAAGGAGGGAAAGTGATCTTTTGGTAGCATTTCCTTTAAAATGCTATGAAAACTAAGGACAACACTTAGTTCTAACGCTACTAATCCATGTTATGGTTTGACAAATCCAATCAAACGAAAAATAGTATTAATAAATCCAAACTTATTAATAATCGTTCTCATTTATAATTCAAGTAAAATCTATCATATAACTTATCAAAATTATTAAATATTCTAAACCATATATGTGCATGTCAAATTCAAATTAAGTAATAAAATTCCAATTTTAAATTGGTTAAAAATTCTGGATCGTTACAAATGGTGTAAGGTTATACGACATTAATGGGTCATACCAATGAAGAGTTTTAGATGGATCGTCTTCATACTCTCTTCCATTTCCCACGTACAATTGCCATCATCCTCACTCCATTGCCCCTTGACTAGCTTAAATGTCTTCCTCCTAAGTTGTTTCGTGTCATTCCCCACAACGTGAAGCGGTTTACAAGGTCTTGTAAATACGGACTTGACTTCTAGGTCTTCATACTGATCAGGAGATACCACCACATTTGAATCATGCACGCACTTTCGTAGAAATGATACATGGAAAACATTGTATACATTTGACATCTTCTCGGGTAAATCCAATCTATATACGAGATCTCCAATCCGCTCGACTATCAAAAAAGGTCCAACGAACCTTGGCGCTAACTTTCCTTTGCTTCCGAATCGAACAACATTCTTCAATGGTAAAATCTTCACAAAAACCATGTCACCAACGTCAAACTCCAAATCATTTCGATGTTTATCGGTGTAACACTTCTGACGATCTTGGGCCGCCTTCATCCATTGCTGAACGATTTCGATACAATTTGAGGTCTTTCTTATCGTCTCAGACACAAGTATCAGCTTATCTCCAGTTTATAACCAATATGCTGGAGAATTACACAGTCTACAATACAACGCCTCATATGGTTCCATCCCAATGCTCAATAGGTAGTTTTTGTTATCTGCAAACTCAAGTAAAGTATATGGTCCTCCATGGATCCCCGGAAGTCCAGTACACAAGCTCAGAGGAGATCTTCCAAAACTCGGTTAACCATCTCGGTTTGACAATCGGTCTGGGGATGATAAGTCATACTCAAATACAACTCGGTTCCCAAAGTCTCTTGCAAACTTTTCCAAAATCCACTTGTAAACAATGGTTCTTGATCACTCTCTATGCTTTTCGGGTAACCATGGAATTGAACTAGTCATTTAATATATAGCTCAGCCAACTTCGATGTCGTCCTAATTGATATGACAGGAATAAACCTTGTGAGTCAACCGATCAACGATGACCCAAATCCCTTCATTTCCTACCTTTGTTCTAGGTAGTCCATCGATAAAATTCATCGATACATGCTCCCACTTCTACGTAAGAACTTTCAATGGCCAAAGCAATCCACTTGGCTTCTTCTATTCGGCTTTCACCAACTGACAGTTCATGCATATGGAAATAAACTTTCCAACATCCCTCTTCATCCCTTCCCAGTAGTAAGCTCGCTTCATGTCCTGAAACATCTTATTACCATCAGGATGAATTGTCAATTTTGAGTGATGACATTCTCCCAAAACCTCATCTCTCAATCCATCGATATTAGGAACAACCAGTCGTCCTTTCCTACGAAGCCAACCTTCTCGATCAACCTCGAATTCCTTATCCTCTAGTTCGAAATTATGGATAATCTCGACAAGCTTTGCAGCACACTTCTGTCTTTCTCCAATCCTGTAGATGAGAATAGGTCTTATCGATTAGCTTTCCAACATCTCAGGCTCTAACTCACACAGGGCCTTGATATCAAATCCTGCCAAGTACTCAAGGTGCTTTTATTCCAAAAACATCGCTCCCAAACTTGCGTGTCTTTGACTCAATGCATTTGCCACTGCGTTACCTTTACCAGGACTATAGGCAATGCCAAAATCTTGCAATTCCAAAAACTCTAACCACCGCTACTGCTGAAGATTCAAATCCTTTTGGGAGAAAAGGTACTTCAATGACTTATGATCCATAAATAGCTTGAATCAAACTCCCAATAGGTAATGTATCCACATCTTCAAAGAAAACACGATCGTTGCCAACTCCAAATCATGGGTTGGATAATTGCTCTCGTGCGGCTTCAGCTATCGACTCGCGTAGCCCACAACTCTATCCTTCTTCATCAGCATTGCTCCAAGTCTAGTACTGCATGCATCAGTATACACTACCATATCCTCACTCCCACTTGGAATAGTCAAAACATGAGCCCTTGTCAGTCTCTCTTTCAAGAATCCAAAAGCTTGCTCACACTTCGCATCCCATTTGAACAGCTGATTCTTCTTCATCAACCCTGTTAATGGTGCAGCTATCTTGGAGAAATCCTTGATAATCCGACGTTAATGTCCCTCCAACCCAAGGAAACTCCGAACATCCGTCGCATTCATAGGTTTATCCCAGTCTTGGATTACTGCCACCTTAGCGGGATCTACCACTATTTCATTTCCAGAAACAACATGGCCTAAGAACCTCACTTCATTCTTCCAGAAATGACATTTCGAAAACCTAGTTCTCAGCTGATGCTTTCGCAGGATTTTCAAAACAACTCGCAATTGCATCTTATGCTCTTTTTTGTTCTAGGAGTAAACCAGAATATCATCAATGAACACAAGCACGAACTTATTCAACAGATCTCTGAATACTTTATTCATAAGATCTACGAAATACATTGGTGCAATAGTCAAGCCAAATGGCATCATCAGCCATTCGAAGAAACCGGATGGTGTCCAAAAAGTTGTCTTCAGTAAACTATCCTTTGCCACTCTCAACTGGTGACATCCCATCGCCAAATCCATCTAGGAAAAAACCTTGGCCTTTTGAAGCTGATCGAACAAGTCGTCTATCCTTGGCAATGTATACTTGTTCTTCTTAGTCACCTTGTTCAGTTCACGATAATCCACACACAATCTCAAAGATCCATCATCCTTGGTTGTAAACACAACTAGTGCACCCCATTCGGATACACTTCTCCGAATGAATCCTTTTCACAAAAGCCACGTACCTGCACCTCTAACTCTCATTGTTCCATATGCGCCATCCGCCTAAGAGGCACAACGATAGGAGTAGCACCTTCAACCAAATCTATCCTGAACTCAATCTCGCGATGTGGCGGCAACCCTTTGACCTCGTCAAAGACATCATCGAACTCACTAGCGATCGTCACACTTGACAAGTCTTTCCATGGAATTACAAGCGAATATAAATAGCTTACGAAGACCCCATATTCTGGCTTACATTGAATCACAACCATCCGCCTTTCCACATTCCCGGCTTTTACCTTGAGCTTCTCGCAATCCACTTTTGTTGCATACCTCTTAAGCCAATCCATATCCAAAATGATCCCAAACCCAGCGAAGTTCAAAACAAAGCAATCACACAAATGGAGCAACCATGAATTGACAAAACTAGACCATGTCAAATCATACACAAACAGGATGAACCCCCAACTAGATTAGTCACGATCAACGGTCTATCACAAATCTTGGGTTCCAAACCCAATCGACACACAAGCTCACTACAAAAGAAAGAATGCGATGCTCCAGTATCAAACAACACACGAACTAAAACATCTCTAATGGAGAGAGTTCCTTGAATGACAACACTTCAATTTCTCTTCTGCTATAGGATCCCTCGAAGAAGATGGCACAACTTCCAAAGCATATGCCTTTACAATCTGTTTACCTTTAGTTGGTTCTGGATAATCCTTCTTGTTATGCCCAGGTTTGCCATAATTGTAGCATTTCTTCTTAGCTTACGGATTCTTGAAATCCTTGGAATAATGGCCCTCCTTTTGCCAGTTGAAGCATATCACCTCGCTTTTCTGATTCTTTTGACCATTTTTCTTACTGTTGGTGTTGCTTCCTCTTTTTGTTATTACCACCTTGCTGTGGTTTCGGCTCCTCTTTAGCTGCAATAACAATCTCTTCTTAGGAAACAAACTCTCATGCCTTAAATCTTTTTCCAAGAACTACTTGTAAGTGTCATCCAAATGGTCAACCAGCTGATTCCCAAGGTATTTGTCCAAGTCCATGACAAACTTCTCGTTCTTCTGGTAAGGAGTCTCAATATACAAAGGAGCATACTTGGATAAAGCTTCAAAGTCAGAAACATACTCCAACACTGGTCGACCATTCTGCTTTAGCTCAACAAATCTGTTGAATAGAATAGACTTTTGAATGGTAGAAATGAACTTCGTCTCGAACTTGGCTTGGAACCAATCCCGTGTGATCTCATCTTCTAGGGTCTTTAAAGTGACAGAGTTCTGCCAATCAATATCTCTACCCCGTTGCTGTCCTGATGCAAGCTTCCTCTTCATTGCACCATCAATGCCCAAGTCTCTAAATATTCGAATGCAAGTATCACGCCACCCTTGAATCTCTACAGTCGGCTTTGTCCCTTTGAACGGCTTCCCTTATAGAGTAGTGAAGTCTTTGCATAGCTTCGCGAAGTCCACAACCCTAGGCACTTGCACCTGAACCCCCACATCTATAGCATATGTCTCTGGAGTGGGTACCCACCTCATGATCGCTGCCACCATGGCCTTGAAAATAGCTGGCTAATCTGATATACTGCCATCTCCCCTTCTAGGAACAGTCTCCTCTATAATAGTATGTATCGACGTTTGACGGCTCATTCTAAATCTGAAAAACATAATGATTAGTCCACACATGAGAAAAACTGCAAATGGAGTTCAAGCGCTATAATACTATACACTATAATATAGTATACATCCATCAGAATCTATAAACACATCTTTCATATGTTATTACGTCTTCGAACTTTGGCTAAAATCGGTTAACCTTGCTCTGACACCAAATGTGACGACCGCCCATAACTTTTGCACTTAACAAGCGGAATAATGCACTAAAAGACGTGCCAGGCAGCAATGGACGATCATCAGGATAAAATAATACACATAGAACCTGTTGTATAACTCACAGCGTAAGGATAAAATATAATAGAGCATATACAATAGGCAATAATAGTCAAGCAAAATTGAGCAGAATCTTAAACTTTTCATATCATCATGCAAAATCCACACATCATTGGATACATTGCAAGAGCATGTACAAAATGCCTCACTATCGGTCACTCAGAGAATACATCAAATAACATCGGAAAATAGCAAAAAGTAGATAGTAGGAAATAATACGTCAGCCTCCTACTCGTCATCGCTCCACAGCATCGTCCACATCAAGATCTACTGCTCATCACCTGCTACTCAGTCTACCCATCAACAACCGGATGAACAATCCAAGGTAATAAGAGGGAGACATAAAACCTTGGGTCAGACGATAATCTTAATAAGCGATAAACAACTATCTAACATTATTATCAATAGAGTATATGAGAAACAGGTAGACCAATCAACTAATCTACCAATACATCAGAGAAGAACCCAACCCGTCAACTCCATAACTGACAATGATAGCCTTTACATTAATCAGAAAGAAAGAAACAACAGCAGTCACAACTAATTATCCTACATAGACCATTTTAATCGACACCGACATCCCCCAAGCTCAAGCCCCGAAGGCCTAAACTAACATCAGACAAGCACCCAAGAGATGTTTCCTTCGACGTCGAACAATCTACAAAAGATGATTCAAGCAAAACAATCAACATCCATGACTCTAGATATCACCGCCTATCTTGCCTTGAAACCATCGTTAATTGTATGACTGGCCCAACTTGCCATCTGTGAAGGGCTAATGGTAACCCTGGTTCTAACAAAACTTCATACACCACCATGACTAGTATCTAGGCCTTTCAACGATACCTAGGGTACTCGACCAGCTAATTTCTAGTCTTTTGGGTGTCCCCATTATACTCCTTCTTTGAGTCCGCGAGAACCTCCGACTAACGATAATTCCTCAACCTTCAACATCTCTAGTCATCCAACTTGATGACTATCCATAAGCTCAAGAGACTTCTTGAGAAACCATTATCCACGAACTCACAACTTTGAGTCGTCTTCACATTCATTGCATTTCGACGATCAGCGAACACCTCCCTACACTTCGAACATTCCGTCTTGAATTCCCGTCGAAGCCACGATAATCGTCGAACCAAAAACAAACTTCATTTGGTCAATAGTTGATACCCAGTGTTTCACACTTTTGCCATGCATCACAATCCACATCGTTTTATTTCTCCTTCCACAGCGTTTCTCAAACGCAATGGTTTCTTAGTGCCCATCATGACTGATCCATAAGATCGCTCCCTGTCGATCCATCCATTTTCATGGATCACTCTGATTGATCCACTCTAATGCCGACCCATCAAATATAGCGCTCCATCAAGCACTATCGATCCATCCAGCACAACGCTTCAGAAATCATTGTCGACCCATCAATATGAAAGTAGACCGATCATCAACATATGCTATGCCAATCCTTCAATCATAGGGCAACTGATCCATGCCACCGCGCAACTGATCCATCCATCAATTAGTGCACAACTGATCCATGCCACAGTGCAACCGATCAATCAAATAGCGCTGCTGATTTTTGTGGCCGATCCATACTTTTTGGTGCCAATCCATTGGTTTGCCGCCTTAACCGATCCACCACTGGATCGTTACCAGATCCATGGATTTTCCATTGTCGATCCATATGTTTTGACATAACCAAATGTTGGTCTATCCATCCAAAATTCATGCCGATCTACATCAGTTATTTGCGAAGCAAGACACGGTCCATCCTAGAAACCAATTTAACTCCAAATTCGTGCAATTCCAAATAATAATTCAATGACACAATCAAATGATCATCAAACAATAATTAACACATCAAATAATCATTAAAAACATGTGAAATCTGTTGCTGTTACGATATTACTAATCTTTATTTTGGGTCTGTAATATGTATTATGTAGCGCTTTCTTTTGGCGGGCAATGCTGTATGTATTATGTAAATTGCCTGCGTTTTGTGGTTGTACTTATTATGTATATATATGAATGATGTACTAAGCTATGGTTGGTAATATATTAAGGCGTGAATCGGACTGATTCACTACCTTTTTGCTTCAAAAAAACAACATGAGAAATTCACCAAACCATGATTAAACAATAAACGAATCAAATAAATGGATCTAACTTGTATACACATTGAATTAGTACATGAAATTACCATTATAAATTGCTAGTTTAGATCCCACAGTGATCCGAATTGAAAGTATACTTACCAAGATGTAGATGTAGGTGGAAACAACTTAAAATGATGAAAATAAGGATCAAACAACCCATAAAATCGATTGAATCCATGTGAGAGATGCTTATCACTCACCAAATTTTAAAAATAGCCTGAAATCAACTATTCTCTAATCCAAACAGTGAAGAACGATATTCAAATCACCCAATTTGATGCGATCTACTCTCTCTTGATGTTGATCTTCAATCTACTAGTCTAGATTTATGAATTAAATGAAGTGGATACGTATTTGATTGGAGTAGGGAGAATCTAAAACCCCAACCAAATAGAGAAATGAAGAAACTAAACAATTCTCCTTGCCTCTACCCTTCTATTTATAGCCAACAACCCCTAGCCTTAATGAGCCTCACTAATCATCCCACTAATGACCAATTAGTCTGTCTAGAAATTTTGTAGCACTAAAACAGTAAGTCCTCCCAAACCTTTGGACCAAATTTTTAATGTTATCACTCTATGAATTTGGAAACATCATTTACTTTCCAATGAAATCGATCTCAGCACCTGATTCGATCCCAGTCAAAAGTTACTCCCTATACAAAACTGACAGGGCAAAAAAGGTGATAAATAAAATTGGTATAAAAAATTATGGACATGTCCCATGTCTCCATAAACAACATATTAGAATATGACATTGATCTGATCCTCAGGGAATTAAATAAAAAAAAATTATGACCCTCCGATACCTAAAATGTGGGTCGTTACAAGCGTCTACTGATATAAAGATTTGAATAGGAAATCGATTGTTGGAGTCAGAGGAATTTCTTCTATACTAGAAGTATACCTCATAAGATGTGTCCAGATCATCGTCATCTTCCTTTTATTCATAGTCGGCTTCATTTCCATCCTCTTCCTCTTAAGGTGGGTATATCACGTTAAGTGACCATGCTTCTATGGCTATCATGGGTCCTCCTTCTATTTCCTCTAGACTTAGTACTGGTTCTTCGGGGGCTTCTTCTTATTCAGCTTCATCCATCTCATCCTACTACTCAATATCTTCACTGTCTACTAAGCAGATGACTTTGCTTCCTTAGCTGCTCTTTATGTCGTCTCCAGCGATATCATCAATCTATTGGTCATAACATTCAAAAATTTTGCTGTTGAGATAAGACTAGGCTTCAACATCCTCCTCCTCTTCTTCTCCTTCCTCTATGGGTTGTCCTTCTTCTATATCCATAGGTATCGACCCTTTGATCTTAATGATTTGTGTTGGCTCTTTATCACTAGATAAGATGATAAGTTCAGGATCCTCTCGAGGAACAACCTATAAGGTTGGGGTCATGTTTCCCCAACTAAATCAGGAGAAGGGAAGGTTAGGGTGCCTACTACTATTATTAGGTATCTCTATAGGTTCAATTCCCTTTGGCTCAGAGGATTCTCATTTGTAGATCTTTCTTTCATCAGGTTTCTACAAAGACGAAGGATAACTATCAATAATAAGATCTATTTCTTATTTCTAACATCAAAGAAGGGTGAACGTTGATATTGGTTACTCCTTTCATAAGACATTCCTAAGGTCAAAAGGAAAACATAGGCAAAGTTTAATTTTTTTTATCATTTTTGGAGAAGTCACTTATTTAAAAACAAGCATGAATATCGCTCTCAACTCAATTAAAGAAATTGCTAATCCTATCTTTAATGAGTACTTATCCTAGGGTATTACTAACCCAATCTTTGATGAGTCTTTTACCAATTCAAACTTAGGTATTCACTCATCCAATACAAAAAACACCTTTTTATAACGTTTAAAGAATGCTATGATAGGATACGATGGTGTTTTTAAAAACGTTGTATATCAACATGTGGTAATATGTCAGAGGTCTGTAATAGCAACCTAATAATCATTATAAAAAAATGCTATAAATGAAGTTACTCATAGTGTTTCAGAATTGCTATTAAATGGACGACTTATAACATACAAATTCCTATATATTGCGTTTGTCGCTTGTTATAGAGCTTTTACACAGAGTTGTGGTTTATGTTGCTAATATTTATGATGCCGTTTAATTGCTATATATTTATATCAGCTATAAATGCTATAGATAAACATTGCTTGATTATTATAGAAACCAAAGACGTTATAGAAATTTCATTACCTGGTTATTATAGAAATTATTAACGCTATAGAAACATTATAGAAAGTTTAATTTAGTATTTTATAGCATTATATACTTGCCATGAATGTTGTTTAATCGTTGCAGAATATTTTTATTGCACTAGCATAATGTTATAGTATGTATAGCCATTATAAAAAGTATTTCATGCATAATATTAAGCATATAAATACTTGTGATCAAAGATATGTCATACAAAGTTAGAACTTATAAATGTTTGTGATCAAGAGTATGTCATACAAAGTTCGAAACATATAAATATTTATGATCAAAAGTAACAATTCTTACAATCGTTGCTAACCAAAATAATACGTACTAAAAAGAAAAATCTATACACCCGACACTCCTAGCTCAGTTGGTTAAAGGCAGGCGAATTGGGATGAGACATAGGAGGTCTCAGGTTTGAGGGCTGCCACTGCCAACTTCTAGGTTGACTATCTTGGTGGTGCGTAGACATTGAAAAATTGAGGTGTACATCACCCGTGGGGTTTACTAAGACCAAAAAGCAATGTCTTTAGTGAAGTCTTAGGTTCCACACGAAAATAAAAAAAGAACAATCCATACAACTGTAGCTAACCAAAATGATACATAGCAAAAGTGAAGCTGTATGAACATCGAAGCAAAATACATTTGAAGGACAATGTGACGGTCCGCCCCACACCAGCCGACATTTCCCTGAAATGCGTTGTACAGATGTCCAACCAGCACGGGACGGTCGCCAAAGAAAGGAAAAGAAAGGAATTTGAACTAACAAGGAACCTATAGAATGTCTCACATCGCATGGGATAAAATATAATAATAAAATAACTTTGACATAAAACAGGAGAGACAGTGTATAAGCTGAAAACTAAACCATCATAGCAGCAAAAATCCAAAATACAGCTTATCATCCAAACCAACATTATTACAACTTTGAAATATTGTCTCTAAAACAAAAGAAAGAGGTACACTACTAATGCCCAAAGTATTGACCAGCAACAACACAGGGAGAATATATGTAGATAATACGTGGGTGCTTCCTGCTCGTCTCCGGATCAGCTACTCGTGCATAACCAGCTAACCTGTCTCTAGTGTGCTTGTTTAGGAGCACCCAAAGTAATAAGAAGAGACATAAAACTCTTGGTCAGACAAAAGTCTAGTATGAGAGATAATCAGCAAAACAAAACAATAACAGGTATAACTAACCATACCTGAACTTGGACCAGCAACCAAAGAGTTAGCACAACAAGATGTACAATACTCTAAGGTGACACTAACATATGGTGTAAAGATACGGGGAGGGGTGTGCATGTCATAATGATGTCAAACAAATCAAGCATATCAACCATCCTCACATCTCTCACTCAGTGCGTAAAGCATACAATATCCACCGCTTTGACCACCCAAATCCTTTCCTATGATCACTCTGCCCCCATGGAGTCATGATGGCTCCACTGCACTAATCCATAGCCATTAATCCCTTGCTATGTCCACTCTGCCCCATGAAGTCATGATGACTCCACTGCACTGGCTCATAGCCATGCTACGATCACTCTGGCTCATGGAGTAATAACTACCCCACTGCACGAATCCGTAGCCTAACATCCGTCTTGGTGGTGAATCAAAGTTATGGACGTCGATAACCCCTTTGCACACGTCCCGCAGCAAAGTCCAACATATGAAGTTAACTCGTTGGGTCCCATCTGGATCTTGAGTGATAACTTCCCATTTGGACTTCCTTTGCATCTCGGGTTTTGGTCTCCTTCAGTCTGGTTCGTCACATTCAGTTCGTTGGTCTCCGTTCATGATGTGCAATCGATTCTTGGTGCAAAATTCATGGTTAAGCTCTCCGTGTCGTGACCTTGCTTTCCACTCGTGACCTTCCATAGGGGTCGGGTCGTGATCCTCCATAGGGGTCGGGTCGTGATCCTCCATAGGGTCGGGTCGTGATCCCTACCCCCTTCAGGAACCGAATTTCTGTAGTATTTCCTGTGAGCTAATTTCGTCAAACGACGGCGTTTTCGACCATTCTAACTTTTCTATGAAATCATAAAACACTCCAAACAGTCGTAGCAACATATGGAATCGACCATAAACACCAAAGCAACAATTTAACATGTTTATATGGATCAAATATTCCCAAAACCCTAGTTTTCCCCTTAATCATGAATTAACCATACGATTAGCAAAACATATCCGAATTATCCCAAATTTTTATCAGAACCCTAAAATAATATTTTAGAATTTTACAAAAAAATTCCAGATTTTTCTTAGCCATAATTTCGTTAATTATCACTAGTCACCCCCAATTAGACGTAATTAGTGAAAAACAATGCAAATCACTTACCTTAGCTAGAAATAAAATATCAAATTTGAAACTCCACTATTTGGGTCGAATTCTAATGCCTAGCAGCAGCTTCAACTCTAATTTGGTGCTATTTCTCCTTGATTCGACGTAGATTAGCTTAATACTTGATTAGAGAGCGATTTGGGATGAAATTAGAAGGTGAAGGTCATTGTTAGGGTTTCTAAAAGGTAAATGGCGGCTAGAAAATTGAAATAGAATGAAAACCTAACTCATTTCAGCCTCACTATAACCCTAATCCCGAAATGGGTTATGGGCCCATTTGCTAATTACCCTAATCAGCCCGCTTAAGCAGTTTTTCGCCTTCTAAACCTTAATTCGGCCATATCTCCCAAACGGTAAGTCCGTTTGATTAATGTGACCACTCAACGGAAAGGTAAACCATCATCCGGATCTAATGGAAGTGGTTTCAGGTTGAAACTCCTTACCAATCAAAAGTTATGGGCAAAACAAGATTCGTCAGGGACAAAACGGTCATTTAAAAATCATCAAAAATCGTGAACATGGAAAATGACCCCGATAGTCGTTCCCCAAAGTTACACGACCATACGCCCTCATATGAAAAAGAAATAAGTATTCTACAATCCTTCGATATGTAGAATGCGGGTCGTTACACTCTCCCCCTTAAGAAATTTCGCCCTCGAAATTCCTTAACCAAAACATACAAAGGTGTTCCGCATGCCTATCAGTCATTCACAAACAATCAAACATACACAAAAAGCACAACAAGCCTACCGTAGCATGCGGTTTACTAATAAAGGAAGAAACTATCACTATTAAAATCTTACCAGGAAAAGAGTTCTGGATGCGATTCCCTTATGCTTTCCTCTGTTTCCCAAGTATAGTCACTCTCATTCTCGCCCTACTGAACCTTGACCAGTTTCACCGCCTTCCTACAAAGTTGCTTCGTATCGCTCTCGACAATACGAATCGGCTTGCGGTTCCCAACCGCCTAGGGTTCTACTTCGATGTCATATCCAACGGATCCGGTGAAATAGTCATATCGGGGTCATGCACGAACTTCCTTAACTGGGAAACATGAAACACATTATGAACTCCCGCCATCTTGTCAGCTAATTCAATTTTATACGCTAAATTTCCAACATGTTCGAGAATTGGGAATGGACCAACAAATCTTGGTGCTAACTTGCCTCTCCTACCAAATCGAATCACGCTCTTTAACGGAGTAATCTTGACAAACACCAAGTCGCCAATGGAGAATTTTATCGCCTCTTATCAGCATAACTCTTCTGCCTATCTTGGACAGCCTTCATTCGTTGTTGGATAACTTTGATCCTGCCTGAAGTTTCTCTTATCACATCTGGCCCAAGCACAAACTTCTCACCGGTTTCTAACCAACATGATGGTGAGTTGCACGGTCTTCCATACAAAGCTTCAAATGGAGCCACACCAATACTGGATTGATAACTATTATTATATGCGAACTCCACTAGATGCAAATGGTCATCCCATGATCCACCAAAATCCAATACACAAGCTCTTAATAGATCCTCCAATATATGATTCACCCTCTCTGTCTGACCGTCGGTTTGAGGATGGTATGCAGTACTAAGATGTAATTCTGACCCTAAAGCCTCTTGTAAGCTCTTCCAAAACCCACTAGTAAACAACGGATCTCGGTTGCTCAAAATGCCTTTGGGTACTCCATGAAGTCTCACTACCCACTTCATATACAGTTCTGCTAACATAGCTGCTGTTCTATTCGACTTGACGGGTATAAACCTTGCACTCTTGGTCAATCAGTCCACAATTATCCAAATGCTATCATGGCCTGATCTAGTCCTTGGTAACCCATCTATGAAATCCATTGAGACTTGTTCCCATTTCCATTCTGTAATTTCTAATGGTTGCAACAAACCACTAGGTTTCTTTTGCTCAGCTTTAACTAGCTGGAAGTTCATGCATTTGGATATAAACATCCCAACGTCTCTTTTCATCCCTTCCCAGTAGTAGGTCTGCTTCATGTCTCGATACATTTTATTACCACCGGGATGTATAGTCAGTTTTGACTGATGACATTCTCTAAGTACTTAATCGCTCAATCCATTGACATTGGGTACAACCAGTCTTCCATTCTTTCTAAGCCATCCATCTCGATCAAACCCATACTTGTTCGTCTCCTCGTCGATTCCCATTTCTAACTTGGAGACGATTTCTAATAGACTAGGATCGTCCCTCTGACTAGAACCAATCCGCTCAATCAAAGTGGATCTAACCGTCAAATTTGCTAACATCTCTGGATCCAATTCGCACTTTGGTCTGTAATCATACCTAGCAATGTACTCCAGTTGCTTTTATTCAAGAAACATAGCCCCTAAACTGGCATGTCTTCTACTCAATGCATCAGTTACCGCATTGCCCTTTCCTGGTGTATATGCGATATCGAAATCATAGGAAGCCAAGAATTCTAACCATCTCTGCTGTCGGATATTTAGATCCTTCTGAGAGAAGAGATACTTTAGCGATTTATGATTGATAAACAACTCGAATCTTTCTCCCAAGAGATAATGTCTCCACATCTTCAACGCGAATACGATCGCTGCCAATTCCAAATCATGAAGTAGGGTATCTTTTCTCATGCGGTTTCAGTTGCCGACTTGCATAAGCTATGACCCTACCTCCTTGAATCAATACAGCACCTAGCCCGGTACCACATGCATCCGTGTATATTGTCATCTCTTCATTCCCTTTAGGAATGACTAACACTTGTGCACACGTCAACTTTTCCTTTAGACTCTTGAATGCATTTTCACACCTTCCGTCCCAGATGAAAGCTTGATTCTTCCTGGTCAACTGAGTTAATGGTGTCGCTATCTTGGAGAAGTCCCGGATAAACTTACGATAATATCCAGCCAATCCCAAGAAACTTCTTACGTCGGTTGCAATCTTGGGCGTAGAACAATCCTGTACCGTAGCCACCTTTGCAGGATCCATGGAATACCATTCTCAGAAACAACATGGCCCAAGAATCTCACTTCCCTCCTTCAGAAGTGACACTTAGAAAATTTCGCTTTCAATTGGTGTTTTCTCAACACCTCCATCACTATTCTCAAATGTTCCTTGTGTTCCTCTTCTGTCCTCGAGTAACAAGGATATCGTCTACAAACACAAGAACAAACTTATTCAGTTGATCTCGGAACACTCTATTCATAAGATCCACAAAATATGCTGGTGCATTGGTCAATCCTAATGGCATGACAAACCACTCATAAAATCCTGATGGCGTCCGAAATGCCATTTTAGGAATACTCTCAGCTGCTACTCGGAGCTGATGAAATCCTGTCGCGAGGTCCAACTGGGAGAACACTCCTGCTCCTTCCAATTGATCAAACAAATCATCTATCCGTGGAAGAGGATACTTATTCTTCCTAGTCACCTTATTCAACTCGCGATAGTCCACACATAAACGAAGGGAACCATCTTCCTTAGTGGCAAATAGAACTGATGCTCCCCACTCGGCGATACTTCTTCGGATAAATCCCTTCTTCAAAAGATCACTTACTTGCAACCCGAGCTCTCGCTTCTCCCTTGGTGCCATACGACAAAGTGTCATCACTATAGGTCCGGCATCTTTCACTAAATCAATATGGAACTCAATCTCTCGGTGTGGTGGAAGTCCAGTCACTTCCACGAAGATGTCCGGATACTGGCCAGCAATGGGAACTCCTGCTAACTCGTCATGCGGGATGTCGAGGGAAATTAGAAAACTAGCCATCACCTCATCACTAGGTAGGCTGCCAAGAAGTACCCTCCGCCCATCATCCGCCCTAATAGTCACCAAAAATCCCTCACAGTCTACCACCACTCCGTACCTTTGGAGCGAATCGACTCCCAAAATAATGCCAAACCCAATAAAGCCCAAAACAAAGCAATCACAAGCAAACATACATCCATGACTCGATAAGACCAAATTTCGACAAATCATACTAAGGCTAGTCGAACCACCAATCGGGTTCGTCACCACTAAAGGTCTATCGACTATCTCGGGTTCCAATCCCAACCTATCTACCAGGTCACTAGATATGAAGGAACAGGAAGCCCCAGTATCAAACAATACTCGAACAGGAACATCATAAACAGAAAGCATACCTTGAATGACGACATTCTTTCCTTTTTCCGCTGTAGTTAGGGCATTCGACGAAGAAGGAACAGCACTAATAGCATATGCTTTCACAATCTGCTTCTCTTTGGGGGGTTGAGGACATTTATTCTTGTGATGTCCCACTTGGCCGCAGTTGAAGCACTTCTTGTCCGCTGGCTTTGCTCAACAATAGCGTAATGGCCCTTCTTGCCACAGCTAAAGCACTCTACCCCTTTCTTGTCTTTCTTTTCCTGACCATCCTTGGTTTGACTCTTCTTCCTTTTATTCTGAGAATTATTCTTGCCTCCACCGCTTGTCTGTGGCTTTGGCCCCTCTGCAGATGCAACAACAACTTCAGTCTTGGGTTTAGAATAAAGGCTCTCTGATCTCAATGCTTTCCTAATAATCGATTCAAAAGTCTCATTAATATGGTTTATAAGCCTTTCCCCCAAGTACTGATCTAAGCCTGTTATGAAATTCTCATTCTTCTTCTCGGGAGTGTCAATAAGTGATAATTCATACATCGATAAAGTATCGAACTTAGCAATATACTCCGAGATTGCTCTACCATTCTGCTTAAGCTCCAAGAACTTCCTAAACAATTCTGATTTTTGAGCAGCTGGGATGAACTTATCACTGAATCGGGCCTTAAACTGATCCCAAGTAATTTGATCCTCAGGGGTAGCTGCCTTAATAATGTTCCACCAATTCATTGCCTATCCTTGCAGCTGACGGGATTCTAGCCTTCTCTTCATTGCATCCTCGATACCCAAGTCTTCGAAGATACGCTCATAGCTATCCATCCAATCCTGAACTTCTGTAGACGATTTCATTCCGTGGAAAGGCTTCCCACCAAGACTAGTGTAGTCTTTACAGAGCTTGGCGAAATCGGCCCTAGGCGCCTGTGCCACTGCACCACCACCATTTGCAGCATTAGGAACTGCCCTCTGAACATTCCTAAGCATCTCTCTTATGAAGTTAGTGAACATCGTCCTCATATCAGGAGCATTTCCATTATTGGCTCCTCTACCAGTATTCCTCGTGTATCGGCTCATCATTCAATCTGTAAGGAGAAACGATTAACCATCTCTTCAGTGGTGCCAGTGCAGTGCGACTTCATCCTCAAATATACTAATAGTATATATATATATAACTTTTGAAAACAAAATATCACAAATATGCGCTCTCATATACGTATACTATCTCTTCCTGGTGTCTTTCCCTACGTTAACTAGGCAACCGAGCTCTGATACCAAGTGTGATGGCCTGCCCCGCACCAGCCGACATTTCCCTGAAATGCATTGTACGGATGTCCAACCAGCACGGGACGGTCGCCAAAGAAAGGAAAAGAAAGGAATTTGAACTAACAAGGAACCTGTAGAATGTCTCACAGCGCACGGGATAAAATATAATAATAACATAATTTTGACATAAAACAGGCGAGACAGTGTATAAGCTGAAAACTAAACCATCATAGCAGCAAAAATCCAAAATACAGCTTATCATCCAAACCAACATTATTACAACTTTGAAATACTGTCTCTAAAACAAAAGAAAGAGGTACACTACTAATGCCCAAAGTATTGACCAGCAACAACACAGGGAGAATATATGTAGATAATACGTGGGTACTTCCTGCTCGTCTCCGGATCAGCTACTCATGCATAACCAGCTAACCTGTCTCTAGTCTGCTTGTTTAGGAGCACCCAGAGTAATAAGAAGAGACATAAAACTCTTGGTCAGACAAAAGTCTGGTATGAGAGATAATCAGCAAAACAAAACAATAACAGGTATAACTAACCATACCTGAACCTGGACCAGCAACCAAAGAGTTAGCACAACAAGATGTACAATACTCTAAGGTGACACTAACATATGGTGTAAAGATACGGGGGAGGGGTATGCATGTCATAATGATGTCAAACAAATCAAGCATAGCAACCATCCTTACATCTCTCACTCAGTGCGTAAAGCATACGATTTCCACCGCTTTGACCACCCAAATCCTTTCCTATGATCACTCTGCCCCATGGAGTCATGATGGCTCCACTGCACTAATCCATAGCCACTAATCCCTTGCTATGTCCACTCTGCCCCATGAAGTCATGACGACTCCACTGCACTAGCTCATAGTCATGCTACGATCACTCTGGCCCATGGAGTAATAACTACCCCACTGCACTAATCCTACCCTAACATCCGTCTTGGTGGTGAAACAAAGTTATGGACGTCGATAACCCCATTGCACATGTCCCGCGACAAAGTCCAACTTATGAAGTTAACTCGTTGGTTCCCATATGGATCATTAGTGATAAATTCCCATTTGTACTTCCTCTGCATCTCAATTTTTCTCTCCTTCAGTCCGGTTCGTCACATTCAGTTCGTTAGTCTCCGCTCGTGATGTGCAATCGATTCTTGGTGCAAAATTCATGGTCAAACTCTCCGGGTCGTGACCTTGCTTTCCACTCGTGACCTTCCATAGGGTTCGGGTCGTGATCCTCCATAGGGGTCGGGTCGTGATCCTCCATAGGGGTCGGGTCGGGTCGTGATCCCTACCCCCTTAAGGAACCGAATTTCTGTAGTTTTTCCTGTGAGCTAATTTCGCCAAACGACGGCGTTTATTCTAACTTTTCTATGAAATCACAAAACACTCCAAGCAGTCATAGCAACATATGGAATCGACCATAAACACCAAAACAACAATTTAACATGTTTATATGGATCAAACATACCCAAAACTCATGTTTTCCCCTTAATCCCCTTAATCATGAATTAACCATACGATTAGCAAAACATATCCAAATTAGCCTAAATTTTCATCAGAGCCCTAAAATAATATTTTAGAATTTTATAAATTTTTTCTAGATTTTTCTGAGCCATAATTTCGTTAATTATCACTAGTCACCCCTAATTAGTCGTAGTTAGTGAAAAACAATGCAAATCACTCACCTCAGCCACAAATAAAATATCAAATCTGAAAACGCCACTGTTTGGGTCGAATTCTAATGCCTAGCAGCAGCTCTAATTCTGATTTGGTGCTATTTCTCCTTGATTTGACGTAGATTAGCTTAATCCTTTATTAGAGAGCAATTTGGGATGAAATTAGAAGGTGGAGGCCATTGTTAGGGTTTCTAAGAGGTAAATGGCGGCTAGAAAACTAAAATAGAATGAAAACCTAACTCATTTCAGTCTCCCCATAACTCTAATCTCGAAATGGGTTATAGGCCCATTTGCTAATTACCCTAATCAGCCCACTTAAGCAGTTTTTCATCTTATAAACCTTAATTCAGCCATATCTCCCAAACGGTAAGTCCGTTTGATTAATGCGACCACTCTACGAAAAGGTAAACCATCATATGAATCTAATGGAAGTGGTTTTAGGTCAAAACTCCTTACCAATAAAAAGTTATGGGCAAAACAAGATTCGTCAGGGGCAAAATGGTCATTTAAAAATCGGCAAAAATCGTGAACATGGAAAATGACCCCAATAGTCATTCCCCAAAGTTACATGACCATACGACCTCATATGAAAAAGGAATAAATATTCTACGATCCTTCGATACGTAGAATGCGGGTCGTTACAGACAACGAGTGCAACAACATATTTTTTTCATGCCTTTCACCATAATGTAAACCTAGAGCATCATATAGTGCATGTCAAAAAAACCATACGTCTATTAGTCATAAAATATGAACATGCAGGATTTGATGTTTAGTATAAGAAAGTACATTGGCTATTTGAAACTAATACAAAGTATTAAGAAAGATTTGTCATGTTCTAATGGGATCTCTGGAATTTAAAAAAACTTGGCAGATGCATTTTTATGTTCCAATCCCATATGCCAATGCAACAAATATGACATGTTCCCTGATTCAACAATTGCTAACATGCTTCACAGCGTGATAAAATCACAATATCTGGCATTTAAATCTAGTGAAAAGTGATAATTTATCTTTGTATATACATTAATTTTAAGTTGTAATTCTTGATGAATTCTCTATGAATTCAAAAGGAAAACAGAAAGATGAACGAGAACAAGAAATTGGTTATAGGAGATTATATTATTTACACATTAACATGTTAAGGCGGAAAACATGCATTTGTAAGTTTAGACTAAACTGAACCCATGCATGTCACAAAATTGCAACTACAATTTATGTTTATATTTGAAGAATTGGCCAATCTAAAGCTTCAAAGAACTACATTAAAATATAGTTTTCACGACCTATTTTTTCATCAAATGAACTTAAGGATGGGAAAGTAATTAATTAGTGATAATTCTCTATGTTTTATTAGAACTTTAAGTGTTGACCTACGTTGACTAAGTTGGATTTATACCCACAAACGAAATATTCTCACAACAACATTTATCGATAATAGCAAGACACTGTTTGAGCCAAGAAACTTACCATTAGACAGCAGCTGAAAAACTAATGTCCAAAAGCTAACATATAAACAATTAAAACAAATTCTTATCAGTTAAGTCGAATGCATGCGATCACTTGCAAATAAAAAATAAAGTTTAAGAAGTTCACCTGGTGCATGAATCCATCCACTAAAATTGTCACGACTTCCTCCTAGAAAGATTCATTTAGACCATTAAAAAACAATATAGTATAACATATATTTAATAAAACAATGCATTAAGATTTACATCGACATAAACATAGGGTCATATATTAGACATCAATGTGTAGAATTGACATGTTATAAATATAAAAAATGTTCAATGCTCCTATAAAAGCAACAGTTATATGAAGAATCATACAATGCAACCCCCTCAAACGACATTAGATGGTTAAAATTAACTAGTTATCATATGCCTTCTACTTAAGCTACAAAGTGCTGATCTAAAATGCAAAATGCACTTAACACCTTATGACCACTTTAAAAGGCAAGTCCAACAATGAGTAACCATACGGCGACGTCGAAGACCACAAAAGTCATAAGATATTTTTTTAATTCACCTTATACAAATCCAGCTATAAAATGTGAAAATAGGAATCTGGCACATGTACTATCTTACTACATCAAACTGAGCATATGCCCAGTATGCTCTGTTTTGTTTCAAATTGAGTTCAAGAAACTGAGCAATGCTCAGTTTCTTGAAAAAAATTGAGTATATGCCCAGTTTCAACAAAAATGAGCATATGCTCAGTTTGAAACAAAACCAAGCAATGCTTAGTTTCTACTCGGTTTTGCTTCAAACTGAGCCTACACTCAGTTTCAAGAAACTGAGCATTGCTCAGTTTAAAAAAAAAACTGAGCATGTGCTCAGTTTGAAACAAAAGCTCGGTTGTTTTGTTTCAAACTGGGTGTATGCTCAGCTACATTCAGTTTTAACAAAACTGAGAATATGCCCAGTTTGAAACAAAAATGAGCAATGCTCAGTTTCTTGAAATTGAGCATACTCAGCTTTGTTTGAAACTGAGAGTATGCTCAGCTACAAAAATTGGACTATGCTTTGTTTTTGAGCGATACAATATGAACACATATGACACTAGCACTTTTAGAAACAACAACCTTGTCTGCATCAAAACAAGGTTGATTACCCGTGATGACATGATCAGCACTTGGACCATTACTGACTAAAAACTGCCTAACCTTCCTATATAAAGCAGCAACTAAAAACCTATAAACATCATGAATCAAACAAGGACCTCCCATGGCAACTGAACTAGAACCTTTAGAAATACTCAGCATATCAAAAACTGCTAATGCAACTCAAATTGTTACCATGACAGAATAAAGAGAAATTATCACAAAAATGCTAATGAAAACTTATCTTCGTATTAAATAGAATGAAAACTTGTCTTGGAATAACTCAAATTACCCCCAAATTAAAAAATACCTTTAACCATCCAATAGGTAGGTTAAGATCCAGCATATTAAAGTCATCTAATAAAATGGGCCAAACTGTTTCTTTACCACCCCAGTACCAAGTGAAGATAACTTTTACAGCTCATTTAATCATCTAACACTTGCAGCAACTATCATAGTTCAAGGAAACAATAAAGTAGCTCATTGACGAGCATTTGTTTAGAAAAAGCAGATTCCAAACTCATATCAACAAATAAACTTAAACATAATGAAGTCATCCGTCCACAAATTCACTAAACATGGCTAATGTAGTCAAAACTTTTATTTATAAAACTTTATTAATTTTTATTAGCTTGTTTAATTATTATAAATCTAGATTAATTTTTGTAAAATTCAATTAACTTGGTTAATTTATTATTAATATACTTTATAATATTTGGTTAACTTTTTATAAAAATTAATTAATTTGTTATTATTATTTGTAATACTTAGTTAAATTATCGTTATTTATAAATTTAGTTAGTTTTTATAAAATTAGTTAACTTGTTAATATTTTATAACTTAGTATTATTATGCTTACTATAAACTTAGATTATTCTTATTATTATTATAAACTTGTTAACTAAATTTACTTGGTTAAAATTTCATAATTTAAAGTTTCCTATTATAATTATAAGCTAGTTAATTATCATTATTATAAACATGTTATTTTTTATAAAACTTGGTTAACTTTTTATAATCTTAGTTAATTTTCATTTATCTTAACTATTTTTTTAATAAAAATTTGTTAACATAGTTAAATATTTATTACAATTACTATTGTTATTGTTATACATTCTAACTCTGATAAATGCATTAAAAAAATTGGATTCATAGTAGACATGCCTTTTACATCCAAACAACATCAACTCAATTCATGTCACTTAGCTACAATCACATAACATCTCATCGCCTAAATTCCCATATTTCGTGATGCGCTTCACTTGCAACTTTATCACATGCAAATAGATTACAGTATTTTTTTATTACTAAACATTCAAGATTAATAATATTGTTTCAATCATTGGATAATAAAGTTAAACTATATATGCTAGAAAAAAATGAGACTTACAAAGGCAAGTTAAAGATTCAAGAAAGAAAACAAGCTCTTCAAAAGGCATTATTTCTACTACATTCTGAACCAAATAAAGATATTTGTATTCAAGGACCTGGTGTTTCAGGGCCTTCTACATATGCATCCGATTGAGAATACATACCCAGACTTTTAGAAGGATGGATGAAGAATAGTAGTACAAGTAAAATGAAAGGAAATGATTTGATGGATAGGAATGATACTAATGATTCTTTAGAAGCATATATGAATATTTCCATTATCGGTAATTGGCAGTTTGATGATACATTGGAAGGAAACAATAAAGGCTTATATGATATGACAATTGGCAATGTCTCTGTTAACTGGCATTTTAGTCCGGTTCCCAAAAGTATAACAGGCCGCTCGATTCAATTCGTTGTGTGGCACCATTGCCTGAAATGTCGTTAAAACTTCGAGGATTCAAGCTTGGGAGGAGGCGGTCAAGCAATAACCTTACAACTCCTCTAAAAACACCAATATCTCATTGCAGCATACCCCATGTTGCATCGCATCCAACTATATTACCTCACCTCGCTGACATTGCATCCTATTAGGTTCGCACCCACCGGATCGCACACTCCATCTCACAATAAACAACCTCCATCGCATCCACCAGGATGCGATGGCAATCGCACCTATCGGGTGTGATGGAATCTCATCCTTCGGGATGCGATGCCATTACATCCCTCAGGATGCAGTACTATCACACCCTCGGGATGCGAGGCCATCACATCCCTCGGGATGCGATGCATTCGCATTTGTCGAGATGCAATGTCATCGCACCTAGAGGATGTCGCGCCTCTACTCCCTCCTTTTGGAATACGTCACAACGCATCCCATATAAGGGATGTGATTTGCCATCTACCGACAAAGGGGGATGCAATTTTCTTATATACGTACTCCTGGGATGCGATATTCTATTGTGTGGTCCCCAAAACTCACTTACTCCTATCTAACCAACTACCTATAAATACCTCCTTGCTCATTCTTTACTAGGGTTGGATTTTGGATGATTTGACACCTCTTCAAACTCCTAAAACCTATTAATGGCAACCTAATTTTGAGGAAGAAGATACATTACTTATTTCCAAGACATAGAATATGAATTTTATGACTCCAAAATACATAGAATCACTTGTAAATGAATGTCATAATGAAGTTGGATGCTTGTAACTCAAGTTTGTAAGTAAAAGATTTACGAAATCCTTCAAAGTGGATGTAGGCCCCTCACGGACCGAACTACTATAAATCTCCATGTTATTTACTGCTTTCTGCACTTAAATTTCCTATGCAAAACATAATTCTCTAGTAATGGAGAATCTTTAGGTGTTACAACATTTTTCGTCATCGACATTTTGATGCTTTCACTAAGAGAACTTAAGCTCACTTCTTTTTGCACATTTTAATTTCAACTTCGATGCACTACTCAGGTTCCGTCCTAACTTACCGCTCGAGTCCGCTTACGATGGTTAAGCAATCAAAGAACCCCCTATTCAGAACTTCGGCATCAACCAAGGCTGCTGCTCCTTAGCAACTTCAATCAGCGGGAAACTCGGCCGAAACAGACATCCTTCTCCCTACGGTTCCCGATGCCCCGGTAACTCAATCGCAGATTTACCAGCTTAATAAAAGGTTAGAAAACAGATCTCTCAAGCTCAATGATGCATTGAAAACCAACATCGACCTTATGCGTTAACTCTGGGAAAGTTAATGCCTTGTCGCTTAACTCCAACTTGTTCAGAACAACGATCGACCACGGCATAACTCCTCGGAAAGCGCCTCTTTCCAAACTCAGGGCCGGAGCCAAAGAAGGAGGTTCACTCTCAATACTAATGTTGTCGCCCTCACTGATGTCTATTCCAATGACAATGACAATGATAATCGAACCAGCATAACTATCAGCAAGAGAATGTGTCAACACGACCGTTCCCAGTTGGTTATCAATGATGAACCGGGTCCAAGTAACCAACCCCCTCCTTGACAGAACCTAAATGTCGTTGCTCTAAACTTGGGACTTACACTTCCAGCAACTCAACAGGCCCAAGTTCGTCTAATCAGAATATGCATCAACCCGCTCAATCTCATCAACCATATTAGAATTAGGCCGATGATGCCGATGACATGGACGAGGATAAGCCCGATGTCCATTCCCAAAGACTTCAATGGCCCAGGACCCTTAAGGTGAACAACAAACATTGGATTCCACCTGTGGATGTTCATCAAACATATCTCCGTGACATGGTCCAAATGACCATGAGAAATATGCCTAGGAACATCAACGACATGTGGGAAACTAACTTGAGATGTAACCTCTTCACCAGGGCCATACACGAAGCCGAGTGGCCCTGACGCTTTAACATGTCACGGATGGGGACCTACGGAGGAACAACTGACCCGTATTCTTTTCTAACAGACAGTGTAGGATGATATCGTCTTCTACGAGAGAGAGTCTATAGGAATTGAAATCCCAACCATAGACCCTCTCGTCATCTTTGCACGGATTGGCTCAACTTTCGTCTAAAGGATTCTCATCGACTCAGGAAGCTCGGTCAATATAATCTTCAAGGTATCCCACGAACAAATGATATTAGAGGCCAAAGACTTGAAGCCCTACCATGCCATGATCCACGGTTTCAACGGCTCTTCCAACCAACTTATGGGCATGGTCGACCTTTCTGTATAACTCGGAGAAGGGGATCGGAGCCGGGTCTGAATCCCTACCTTTGTCGTCATCGACGTCATCTCTCCATACAAAGTCTTCTTTGGGCATCCTTTCCTTGCAGAGTTTAGAGTCTACATGTCAAGGGAAACCAAGAAACCGTGAGGGCCTACTATCTCGTAGAATGGAAGAACGCTCGCAACGAGGTAAAAGGCAAGACGGTGCCTCCACCTTCTTGCGCCAAGACCGTCTCCACATGGTAATCAAATGCGTCTGAGTCCTGGCTTAAGCTCTATTGCCATCTTTTCGACAATCTCGATCCGAGGGAAGACGAAGAGTCTGACTTCGAGAGGGCTACCCGGGTAGAACCAACAGTGGATGTTCCAATTCAACCCCGATGACTTGAAAAAGGTCTTGAAATTGGATTAAAACTCCACCCTGCAATAAAGAAAGAGCTCGTGGAATTATTAAGGGCCAACCTTAATGTATTCATTTGGACCCACTCCGATAAGTGTGGCATCGACCTATGTATCGCTTCCCACATGCTCATTGTCGACCCAAAGCATCTTCTAGTCGAACAGAAGCGTTGAGTCTTAGGAACTGAAAGATGGACTACACTCAAAGAGGAGGTGGATATTGTTGAATAACGAGATTTTGATCGGTGTCAACGAACAAAGATACTATGAGAACTGAATCATAAAGATAAGGTTTTATATATATATATATACACACACACATTGAGTCGTGTTAGAATTATTTTAAAATCTATCCTCAAGTATACATGAATATGCTAATCAAAGTTATATATAAATATATATTTATAAAGCCGTCAAAAAGCCAGAAATATACCAAAACTGGCCTACCAGTCAACTGGTAGGAAATTGACCAGTCGACTGGTCGACCTATTTTGGTATATAACGGCTAGTTTCAAATTTTTTATGTGTACGTTTTAAATATTCCAGTCAACTAATGATTTTTAATCAGTCGACTGATTCGACCCAGATTTTATTTTCTGAAGAGTTGCTTCCATTCATGAAGAGATTCCTCTTTGTTAGTTAAAGAAAATGGACATATCTTTTTATGGAAACTATTCATGAATGTTTGCTACTCTTAGACTATTATATAAACAACTTCAATCATGTTTTACAACAACTTAATCTTTCCGAATTTTACTGATTTTTCTGATCGTCATTCTAAACTCTCCATTTACATCCTTTGCAATTAAAAGCTCTCCAATTTCAATACTTGTTTAACCCGTGAATCATATTAATATCATTTGGTTCAACAAGTAAATTTTACTTCCTTAAATCTTCGCATTCAAAGCATATACTCGAGGATCAGATTATAAGAAGGTTGTACTTAAAATATTGGCTATCCGTGTTGATTCGAGAACACAAATCAGAAGTCAAACTCTTGTAATTGTTGAAGACCTGCGTGGTTGCTTAGGCAAGAGGCATCCTTGTTGGGGCTCGGGTGTACTGACTTATTCCTCCGGGTTAAGAGAGGGCATTGTTAGTGAATTCCGAAGAGAAGCTTCGGGACTGGATGTAGGGCGGGAAGTCCAAACCAGTATAAAAATTCCTGATGTCTTTTTAACTTAGTTTATTGCATTTTATTATTTGTGATATATCATATTAAGCTCTATTTATTTGCATAACTATTGCAGAATCAACTAGTTAGTACCACATTTATATTCTGCAATATCCATATAGAAAAATCCTTAAATCGTATTCACACCGACTTTTCAATTGGTATCGGAGCAAGGCTATCATATGACTGTAAAACCGTTATTTGATAATTATATAATATGGATAGTAACACTAGCATTAGCAATAACAACGGATATTCTGAAGTCCAATCAATGGCTAGACCACCCTTCTTTAATGGCATGAATTATAGTTACTGGGCTACTAGAATGAGAATATGCATGCAAGCTAATAGCTATGATGCATGGAGTATTACTCAAAAAGAATATGCATCACCTGCTACTGCATACACTGAATGGTCAAACACTGAGAAAAATGAAGCTACTGCAAATGCTAAGACCATGAATATGCTACATTTTGCGCTTGATAGAAATGAGTTCAATCGGATTTATATGTGCAACACTACATATGAAATCTGGAGAACACTTAAGATTACTCATGAAGGCACTAACAAAGTTAAACAAAATATCTCTCATGTTATCTATTTTATATACCATTGTTATGTTTCCATGTTATTATACTATTGCATTTCCATATTATTGGAAAATTGTGCTAACACTTGTGAATGCAGGATTCAAATGGTAAGTATATAAAATATATGAACTAACAAATTTGTGCAGAAATTCATAGGGAGCTATACATTCAGGGGAGAAAAATCAAAGTGTTGTCATCAATCAAAAAGGGGGAGAATGTTGAATAACGAGATTTTGATCGATGTCAACGAACAAAGCTACTATGGGAATTGAATCATAAAGATAAGGTTATATATACATACATACATTGAGTCGTGTTAGAATTATGTTAAAATCTATCCTCAAGTATACACGAATTTGCTAATCAAAGTTATATATAAATATATATTTATAAAGCTATCAAAAAGCCAGAAATATACCAAAAGTGGCCTACCAATCGACTGGTAGGAAATGGACCAGTTGACTGGTTGACCTATTTTGGTATATAATGGCTAGTTTTAAATTTTTTATATGTACGTTTTAATTCTACCAGTCAACTGATGATTTTTAACCAGTCGACTGATTCGACACAGATTTTATTTTCTAAAGAGTTTTTCCATTCATGAAGAGATTCCTCTTCATTAATCAAAGGAAATGGACATATCTTTTTATGGAAACTATTCGTGAATGTTTGCTACTCTTAGACTATTATACAAATCATGTTTTATAACAACTTAATCTTTCCAAATTTTACTGATTTTTCTGATCATCATTCTAAACTCTACATTTACATTCTTTGCAATTAAAAGCTCTCCAATTTCAATACATGTTGTATCCATGAATCATATTAGTATCATTTGATTCAACAAGTAAATTTTACTTCCTTAAATCTTCGCATTCAAAGCATATACTCCAGGATCAGATTATAAGAAGATTGTACTTAGAATATTGGCTATCCGTGTTGATTCGAGAACACAAATCAGAAGTCAAACTCTTGTAATCGTTGAAGACCTATGTAGTTGCTCAGGCAAAAGGCTTCCTTGTTGGAGCTCGGGTGTACTAACCTATTCCTCCAGGTTAAGAGAGGGCGTTGTTAATGAATTCCGAAGAGGAGCTTCGGGACTGGACGTAGGGCGGGAAGTCTGAACTAGTATAAAAATTCCTGGTGTCTTTTTAACTTACTTTACTGCATTTTATTATTTGTGATATATCATATTAAGCTCTATTTATTTGCGTAACTATTGTAGAATCAACTAGTTAGTATCACATTATATTCCGCAATATCCATATAGAAAGATCCTTAAGTCGTATTCACACCGATTTTTCAGATATGCTACTTGATAATGGATTCATCCGTGATGCCCTCTACCCCGAATAAGTCCCCAACCCAATCCTGGTCAAGAAAGCTAACGGCAAGTGGAGAACGTGTGTCGACTACTCAGACTTGAACAAAGCATACCCAAAGGATAACTTCCCACTTCCAAAGATCGACCAGCTTGTTGACTTAACTATCGGCTACCGGCTTCTCTCCTTCATGGATGCATACTCAGGCTACAATCAAATTCCAATGTACCTTCAGATCAGGATCATACTTCTTTCATAACCGATCTTGTGCTCTACTGCTATGTCATCACGCTCTTCGGCCTCAAGAATGCTGGAGCTACCTATCAACGATTGGTCAACTGCATGTTCAAAGACCATATCGGGAGATCCATGGAGGTTTACATGGATGATATGCTTATTAAAATGAGGATATCGAATGACTACGTCAATGACCTGGCCAAAATGTTCGGTGTCCTCCGTAAACATGGCATGAAAGTCAATCCCTTGAAATGGCCTTTTGACATTGTGTTGATGAAATTCCTAGGTTTCATTGTAAATTTGAAGGGCATCAAAGCTAATCCGGAGAAGATTCAGGCTATCCGGGACATCCAAGCTCCTCGAACCATCAAAGATGTTCAAAGATTAAACAAGAAGGCAGTTGCCCTAAGTTGATTCATCAATAAAGCAACTGACGGATGCATTCCATTTTTTGACTTGCTTAGAAAAGGGAAGAGCAACTCATATGCACACCGGAATGTGTTTCCACATTTCAGGACCTCTTGAATCACCTGGACCAACAATCTATCAGGTCAAATCCCATGGATCACGAAGACTTATATCTCTATATAGTTGTTTTTATGCAGGCGATTAGCTCAGCACTTGTGCACATCGAAGATCGTGTCCAATGGCCCATTTACTACATTAGCAAAAGATTGACATAGGAAGAAAAGAACTATCCAAAGCTCGAGAAGTTAGCTTACTATCTACTAATCTCCTCAAGGAATCTACAACTATACTTCCAGTCCTACCCAATCAAAGTCTACACTGACTAGCCGCTACGACAAGTCCTGCAACGACTTGGGGCATCTGGACCACTATTGAAGTGGAACATAGAGCTAAGCCAATTCGAGATCGCTTTCATGCCTCGTTGAGCCAACTTCGGGCAAGCCCTCGTAGATTTCATAGTACAGTTTACAATTCCTAAATAACCTCCCTTCGAAGATGTGAAAACTCCAGACCTTCAATGGAAACTATTTGCGGATGGATCCTCTAATAGTTAGTGTTCTGGCACTGGAGTCATACTCGTTACTCCTGAGGAACGCTCGATCTGTTGTGCTCTGAAACTCGACTTCCCTGCCACCAATAACGATGCTTAATACAAGGCCTTGATTGATGGACTCAGAATCGCAATCGAACTTAACATCAAGGCTCTCCATATTTACTCTGATTCACAACTCATTGTACGGTAGGTGCTGGGTGAATACTAAGCCAAGGGGGAACGACTCGATCCCTACCACGCTCGAGTCCATGAACTACTTGCCCACTTCGACCACTACGTCATTACACACATACCTCGGGAGAAAACTAAGAAAGATGATTCATTAGCAAATATGGCGAGCTCCGGGGATGCGCAGTTCATGGGGTCAGCCCCAATCGAAATACTCGACTCTTAGAGCATTGATCAGATGTAAACTGATTTGGTCGCAACAACAGAGGTCGAGCCCAAATCCTAGATGACACCAATCAAGAATTACTTACAACATGGAATCCTTCCTGAGCGCTACAAAGAAAGGTGAGCACTCATTCGCAAATATTCTCCCAATATCATCCTAGATAGAGTGCTCTACTGAAGGGGATTCTCTGTTCTAGTGCTCTGGTATATAGCCCGCAACGCCGTCGACCGTGTGTTGCTGGATTGCTAGATGTACACGAAGGCGAGTGCGGTTACCACACTAGGGGGCAAACCCTAGCAAAAAAGACCCTAGATATAGTTACTTCTGGCCTACGCTTGATCAAAATGCCATGGACTATTCCCGCAAATGCAACAAATGCAACAAATGCCAGAGGCTTTCTAAGATTCCAAGAGCCCCGCCTACTGAGTTAACATAGATGGTCAGTCCTTGGTCGTTTGCTATATGTGGAATAGACATCACCGGAGCTCTTCCGATGGCCAGAGGTGGTTATGGTATCGTCGTGGTTGATTACTTCACCAAGTGAGCCGAAGCTGAGTCCCTTACTGAGATCACTACCAAGAAGGTGATCAACTTCGTTATCCGCAACATAATCACTCGATATAGAGTCCCCTACGTTATCATTTCTGACAACGGGACCCAATTCAAGAGCACTGAGTTCAAGACTTTCTACCGGTTGCATAACATCGAAAAGAGATTCTCAGTGGTAGGTCATCCTCAAGCCAATAGGAAGGTCAAGGCTGTCAACAAAGTGATTAAATCCATCACCAAAAAGCGTATGGAAAAGGCCGGAGGCTAATGGTTAAATGAGCTCCCTTTGGCCCTATATGACTACTGGGCCACCTATAAGTTAGAGACTGGTCGTACACCTTTCGCCCTCACCTATGGATATGAAGCCATCATTCCCATTGAGCTAAAACTTCAATCTCCCAAGTCACTTACTATGATCCGAAGACCAAGCAAGACCTCCTCTTGGAGTCGCTCGATGTAACACCCCACATCCACTAATGTCACTCACAAAGGGTATGCATTAACTTTCATGAAGTATTATGGTGTATAGAACGGAATATAACAAGACAGATACATATATTGGTACTTGAAAATTTTAAAACAACTTTTTTTGCAGCGAAGAAATAGTTTGGTTACAACAACATCAAAAACCCAACAATAAAACCAAGTACACTTAATATCCATATTGACAAATTGTTTTCTGAGTACATAAAGTAAAAAAGCATAACCCCAACATAAGTAGCCATAAGAGAGATAAGCTGAACTTTACTTTCAACAATCCAAGCACTTCCAACATGGGGAGAAAGAGATCCAAATCAGGCTCCACTAGCACTAGTCCAACCCTGAGAACCTTGTGGGGGGCGGGTAGGAAGAAAAGAGGCGAAAACAAAGGGGGTCAGACATAAAGTCTGGCGAGTCCAATAACTTTAACAATATAATTATCAAAGTAATTAAGATAAGGCATAAACTGGTAAATAAGGAATGATTGTGAAACAAATGGGCATGACAAAGCAAACAAGAGGAATAAGATAACGTTAATTGCGCCTCCAACACTATAGGATAATTACTATACTACACCAATACTAGTCACCCTAAAAGTTGATCCTGCCTACTGAACAAAATAATAATAATGGTAGTTTCGTGTACCCCTAGCTATCTTCATAGGTGCCGCCTGCTCCTATCTCCACTAGTTGTACCCACTACCCTCCCCATTCTAATTACAACATTTATTCATAATATGGTAGTTGTATTCCTAGCTATCTTCAAAGGTGCCGCCTGTTCCTATCTCCGCTAGTCGTACCAACTACCTTCCCCGTTCGATCGGCTCCCTAACTCGTAGATACCCGTGCTGGTCCCACAGTGGGGTGTATCACTCCCCAAAGTGGCAACCCGATACCACTAAAGATGCACGGCTTATACCTACACGATGCAACAACGTCTTACCTATCAGACCGGACCCACGCACGCATATGACCTCGCTGGACTTGTGTTGCCACCGCTAACCCGTTTTGATCTCTTACAATCAAACCCAGTAAGCGTGTCCCGTCCTCGATCTAGATCGAGCTCACTTAGATACTAAATTGGTTACTGGTTGAAAAGGGTCCCCACACTTGACACAAGCTTTCCACCTATGCTTGGTCCCCACTAGGATTTCCCACTTAACCCCATCTTATTCATGTCTTCTTACATGTTTCAACTTGGTTAAGTGTTTATAATTATACCCCACATGTCACCCATGTTACCCACTTATCAAATCAACATGTGTTATTGGTTAAGCTTGTCTTAACCCTATCCGATTATCAGATCAATATATATATTATTGGTTAAGCTGGTCTTAACCCTATACACTTATATATTATTGGTTAAGTTGGTCTTAACCCTATCCACTTATATATTATTGGCTAAGTTGGTCTTAACCCTATCCACTTATCAGATCAATATGTATTATTGGTTAAGTTTGTCTTAACCTTATTCACTTATCAGATTAATATATATATTATTGGTTAAGCTGGTCTTAACCCTACCCACTTATCAAATTAATATATATTATTGGTTAAGCTGGTCTTAACCCTACCTACTTATCAGATTATTGATTAAGCTGTTCTTAACCCTATCCACTTATATATTATTGGTAAGCTGGTCTTAACCCTACCTACTTATCAGATTATTGGTTAAGATGGTCTTAACCCTATCCACTTTTCATGTTTTACGTATCATACATATATATATATATATATCGTATAACATGTTTTACTTAATTTATGATTAAGTACATCTTAGTTCACAGATACATTGGTTAAGAGAATAACTCCCTAAGTATCAACCCCGAAGACCGAAATCAACATCAGATTGGTACTTAGAGAATTACTCAACTCAACCAAACCTCTATTTGTCATTCATATTCGTCTTTGATTAGCATTAATTAATTATTAATGCACAGACCTCTCACATTAAGTCCATTGCTTGTGGCCGCTGGATATGCAGGGCAGTTCCAGGCAGACTTCCACCACAAGCCAGACTTAACCTCGTGTCAAAGCATCTTTTAATTATGCCTACGACCTCTCACATTAGACTGTCGTTTGCGGTCGCTGGATGTGTCAGGAGGGTCCGGGCAGTCTTATACCACAAACGACTCTAACCTCGGTCTTAGGCATTTATTACGCATTTAATTTATGCCTTTGACCTCTCACATTAGACTACCGTTTTTAGTTGCTGGATTTGGCGGGCGGGTCCGGGCAGTCTTATACCACAAACGAGTCTAACCTCGTGTCTTAGGCATTTATTATTACACATTATTATTCAACCCCAATTTGAATTAATATCCCTATTTCAGATTGTCAATAACTTCCAATTTTAATCCATGTCCATAATTGTCACTTAAATTATGTCCATAATTTTCAGTTATATAAATTATACCAATTAATGTATCAAATTAATTATATGCTTTTAAAGCCATTATATGCCAATTCACAATATTAATATTTAATATTTTCCAATTTCCCCTACGTCGCTCGTATGTTTAATATGAAATATGTTAGACCCGCAAATAGTCTAACTCATAAAAAGAAAAGAAACATCACAACTTGCATAACACATAAAGTAGATCTTACTTGCAAATAAGAATAGGCTAGCATGGATCAAAACTTGCATGATTATAATTTAAATAATCATAAATTTGCATAATCAATAACTTGTATAGGCAATAAGCATAATTTGCATAAACTATAAACTGGCATGGATCAAATTATATAAGATATGATTTACATAGATCTATACACATAAAGGTGAACTTGCATATATGAACATGGTTTTCGCATAAACTTGCATATGATCTACATACAAACTTGTATTAAACTTGCATATGCAATTTAGACATGTAAACTAAGACTTACATATGATCCGCATACAAACTTACATATAAACTAGCATATGATTCACATCCAAACTTATATATAAACTTGCATATATAATTTAGACATGTAAACTAAGATTTACATATACACTTGCATATGATTTAGACATGTAAATTAATTTCACAAAATGAATCAAATCTAGCGTATGTGTTTAGACATATGAACCAACATCATGAATCCATGTACATAGGACAACAACTAGCGTATATTCACAAAATAGACAATATCATATCGGTCAATGATTCAACAGGCATAATCTTATAACCCAAATTATAACTCATCATAATTAATTTATTAATTATTTTGTGAAAGTTGTACTCACAAAGAATAGATTAGAGAAGAGAATAATTCGTTCGTCGTTTGTTCTACAATCCTGTCTCACAATTCCTTAGCTTTAAGAAGAAGATGAACAATTCCAACAGCATAAGGACGTCTTTCACTTATTTTAATTAGGATTGAGGCAGCATAGCATTGCAATGGTTTGGTGTGGAGAGAAAGTGAGGTTTGGGGGTGTTTAAATAAGTTAGGAGCCAAAGAATCTGTCCAGAAAACAAGTCCAGGTGCAAAATCCCGAATCTGCCTTGGATATGGCCAAATCAAGGGAGGTCGACCCCTAGGTCGACCTGTATAGGGGAGGTCGACCCCCTGGTCAACCTGGCCTGGAGCGGGAAAAATACCGCCCAGCCCACTTCTGTGTTTTCATTTGAATTTTGAATTTGAATTCGAGCTGTTTTAATTTATTTAAATCCCTGAAACTTCTGAAGGCCATAACTTCCTCATACGAAGTCCGATTTACGAAAACTTGGACTCCGTTCCAAGCAGAATTCCGAGACGAACGCAACGGTGTAACCCATTTCCCTTAATTCTTCTCTTAAAAATTAAGTGTTCTTAAATTTGTTAATTTTAATATTTAAAATTACGAGGTGTTACATTCTCCCCTCCTTAAAGGATTTCTCCCCCGAAATCTCCAAGTTAAGGAGAATGTATATCCTACCATCCAATCATCCATCTACTCAATCATCAAACACAGGCATCCATTGTCCTTAAAAGACTTGTAATGCCGTATGAATATATGCAAAAAGTGTGTGTATATGTTCCTTATCTAATGCAAAATTAGGTGGTCTACTGATTCAATTGACCTCCTTAATGCGAACCATGATAGTGCCATGCATCCATTATGTATGCAAAAGAATCCCAATGATACATATTATTTCTACATGCGTGCACCACCATTCATCTAAATGCAACATCCATATGATAACACAACCATTATACATCCGTTAATTTAAATATGCACACATATTTATATGCAATATGAAAGTGATTGAGCCGATCTAGTGCCTAATGTGTGTGTACATGCATCCACGAGCAACCACTAGCAACCACTTGCATCCATTTGCATCCAACAAACATAACATGTCTCAAACACATGTTTACAACCATAGGGTTTTTCCTAACTAAAGAACGAAGATATAATGGCGAAGACATACTAAACGATAGGACAAGCATAAACAAAGCGGTAGAAAAAGGAGAAGTTAAAAACATACCCTCAAAAAGGAAAGGGTACAGCGTACGCATCTTGTCTTCCGTTTCTCAAGTCGCGTCTCCTTGTTCATTTCCCCATTGCACCTTGATCAACTTGACCTCTCTGTTGCGTAGCTTTATGACCTCTGATCCAAGTATGCATGTAGGGGCTCGTCTAATCGGGGCATCTCACTCCACTTCCACTTCTCTAAGCCTTCTCGGCTCTACTACTTCCGCGATATCTTGTAAACACTTCCGCAAATGTGACACATGAAACACGTCGTGAACACCACTAAGCTCGTTGCATCTTCTCATGTCCCTCCAAAATCTAGGATACATAACCTCAAAAGATCTTCAAGGATTCTATTCACCCCTTTCTGTCCGTCCATCCGTCTGTGGATGATAAGCGATGCTCGTACTTGTTGCCTTTTTCTTATCACCTTTTCCTCCTGCATCGAAAACTGCTCCAAGCCTTGTCCCGCAAGCACCGGTATACACTGTGAATGGCTTACTTCCATCTGGCAAAATTAAAACTGGATCTGTCGTCAAAGCCCTTTTCAAATGCTAGAAAGCATCATCATGGTCAACATCCCAAGCAAAAGTCAAGTTTTTCTTCGTTAACCAAGTAAGTGGGGCTGATATCTTCGCGAAGTCCTTAATGAACTTCCTATAACAGCCCGCCAGTCCTAGAATGCTTCCTACTTCCGTCGCGTTTCTAGGGACCTTCCAACCTTGGGTTGCCACCACCTTTGCGGGATCCACAGCTATCCCTTCCTTAGAGACCACGTGACCTAAGAACCTCACTTTTTTCCTCCAAAAATGACATTTGGAGAACTTAGCTTTGAGTTGATGCGCTTGTAGGGTCTCTAAGACTTCCCTAAGATGTAGGGCATGCTCTTCTTCGCTTCAAGAGAAAATCAAGATATCATCCACAAAGACTACCACAAACTTGTTTAGAAACTCCCTGTACACCCTACTTATTAATCAACGAAGTATGCGGGTGCATTTGTCAAACCAAAAGGCATGATGAGCCACTTGAAGAAACCGTCAGGAGTTCTAAATGCAGTCTTATTTATGCTGTCTTCAGCCACTCTTAGCTGATGAAATCCTGTAGCTAAATCCAGCTGCGAGAAAACCGAAGCACCAACCAACTGATCGAATAAATCGTCTATCCTCGGCAATGGGTGTCTGTTCTTCTTTGTGAGCTTATTCAGCACTCTATAGTCCACGCACAATCTAAGTGAACCATCAGCCTTTGTAGCAAAAACAACCGGAGCACCCCATTCTGAAATGCTTCTTCTTATGAACCCCTTCTCAAGCAACTCCTTTACTTGCTTACTGAGTTCTCTTCTCTCTCTCGGAGCCATGTGGCGCACCGGTAATGCAATTGGCTTTGCATTATCTACAAGGTATATACGAAAGTCTATCTCGCGCCTCGGGGGTAAACCCTGAACTTCATCGAAGACGTCACCATATTCATGGACCACACGAACAAATTCCAAATCATCGTTGGACGCGTCAAGAGATTCTAGGTAGCTAAGCATCACCGGACCTCTAGGGTCACAAGTAATATCAAGGGTCTTTCCACAACGAGTCAACAATCTTACTACCCTTCTTTCATAGTCTAGGATGGCACCGTATCTGGCTAGCCAATCCATGCCTACAATCAAGCCGTTGCCCATGAAGCCAAGAACGAAGGCGTTGCATTCAAACCCAATGCCCAAGATAGACACTCTCAAATCCCGAAAAATCATTGAAAGATGATCTGAACCACCAATAGGATTTGAGACTACTATAGGATCCGCAACTAGACTAGTATTTAGGTGCAGTGTTTTAACTAATGAAGCAGATACAAACGAGTGAGAAGCACCAGAATTCAAACAAGGTTCTAATAGGATAATCAAAAAGAAAAACCAAACTTCCAACCAAGATATTTCTACCTATATCAGGTATGCCAGCCGTGGGGGAATGCGTCTGCCCTCCAGAAGAACCTGTACTTTGTCCTTACCATTGCCTTTTGCTTCTTTGGACGATCCTAATAAGATGTCCTTTTTCTCCATAACGATGACAACTAGTCTTCTTCTTCTTTCTAACGTCTTTATTTAAGTAGTCCGGTATTTCACAAGTGTGGCCCTTCCTTTTCTCTTGGCCCCTTGTTATCCTTACCGCCTTTCTTTGGATCTACTTTCTTATCGTGTGTCCTATCCATGTCTCTCCTGCACATTCTCCATTCGTGACCTCCTACCAAAATGAGGCTTCATCTTTCATTAACCAAGCAGCTAATAGAACCTTCCTCCCATCATCTATCTTAAAGGTACCAACAAGTCCTCCACTTCCTTCTAGCTTTGACAAATGTCCCAGTCCCATGAAGCGGTTTTCCGCCCATCGTACGGAAGTTCTTACATATCTTAGAAAAAGCGTCTATACGTGGAGGAAGAAATTCAAAAAGGAAAGAGGAAGAGATTTAAAACGGAGAATCGAAGGAAAGATATATGGCTCTTGGGGGTTATGTTTTTCAAAATAAACTTTTCTCTTAAAAATACTCTCCTTAAGACATATTTTTGAAAGTATTTCTCTATAAAAATGCTTTTGAAAGCAGTTTTTCAAAATCTCTTATCTGTTCTAGTAACCTTCAGCTCTGATACCACGTGTAACACCCCACGTCCATTAATGTCACTCACAAAGGGAATGCATTAACTTTCATGGAGTATTATTGGTGTATAGAATGGAATATAACAAGACAGATACATATATTGGTACTTGAAAATTTTTAAAACAACTTTTATTGCAGTGGAGAAATGGTTTGGTTACAACAACATCAAAAACAAATAATAAAACCAAGTACACTTAATATCCATCTTGAAAAATTGTTTTCTGAGTACATAAAGTAAAAAAGCATAACCCCAACATAAGTAGCCATACAAGAGATAAGCTGAACTTTACTTTCAGCAATCCAAGCACTTCCAAAAGGGGGAGAAAGAGATCTAAATCAGGCTCCACTAGTACTAGTCCCACCCTGAGAACCTGGGGGGGAAAGGAAGAAAAGAGGCGAAAAAAGGGGGTCAGACATAAAGTCTGGCGAGTCCAATAACTTTAACAATCTAATTATTAAAGTAATTAGGATAAGGCATAAACTGGTAAATAAGGAATGTCTGTGAAACAAATGGGCATGACAAAGCAAACAAGTGGAATAAGATAACGTTAATTGCGCCTCCAACACTATAGGATAATTACTATACCGCACCAATACTAGTCACCCTAAAAGTAGATCCCGCCTACTGAACAAAATAATAATAATGGTAGTTTCGTGTACCCCTAGCTGTCTTCATAGGTGCCGCCTGCTCCTATCTCCACTAGTTGTACCCACTATACTCCCCATTCTAATTACAACATTTATTCATAATATGGTAGTTGTACTCCTAGCTGTCTTCATAGGTGCCGCCTGCTCCTATCTCCGCTAGTCGTACCTACTACCTTCCCCATTCGATCGGCTCCCTAACTCGTAGATACCTGTGTTGGTCCCACAGTGGGGTGTATCACTCCCCAAAGTGGCAACTCGATACCACTAAAGATGCACGGCTTATACCTACACGATGCAACAACGTCTTACCTACCAGCCCGGGCCCACGCACGCACATGACCCCGTTGGACTTGCGTTGCCACCGCTAACCCGTTTTGACCTCTTACAATCAAACCCAGTAAGCGTGTCCCGTCCTCGATCTAGATCGAGCTCACTTAGATACTAAATGGGTTACTGGTTGAAAAGGGTCCCCACACTTGACACAAGCTTTCCAGCTATGCTTGGTCCCTACTAGGATTTCCCACTTAACCCCTCTTATTCATGTCTTCTTACATGTTTCAACTTGGTTAAGTGTTTATAATTATACCCCACATATCACCCATGTTACCCACTTATCAAATCAACATGTGTTATTGGTTAAGCTTGTCTTAACCCTATCCGCTTATCAGATCAATATATATATTATTGGTTAAGCTCGTCTAAACCCTATCCACTTATATATTATTGGTTAATTTGGTCTTAACCCTATCCACTTATATATTATTGGCTAAGTTGGTCTTAACCCTATCCACTTATCAGATCAATATGTATTATTGGTTAAGTTTGTCTTAACCCTATCCACTTATCAGATTAATATATATATATATATATATATTATTGGTTAAGCTGGTCTTAACCCTACCCACTTATCAAATTAATATATATTATTGGTTAAGATGGTCTTAACCCTACCTGCTTATCAGATTATTAGTTAAGCTGGTCTTAACCCTATCCACTTATATATTATTGGTTAAGCTGGTCTTAACCCTACCTACTTATCAGATCATTGGTTAAGCTGGTCTTAACCCTATCCACTTATCATGTTTCATGTATCATATATATATATATATATCGTATAACATGTTTTGCTTAATTTATGATTAAGTACATCTTAGTTCACAGATCCATTGGTTAAGAGAATAACTCCCTAAGTATCAACCCCGAAGACCGAAATCAACATCAGATTGGTACTCAGAGAATTACTCAACTCAACCAAACCTTTGTTTGTCATTCATATTCGTCTTTGATCAGAATTAATTAATTATTAATGCACAGACCTCTCACATTAAGTCGATTGCTTGTGGTCGCTGGATATGTCGGGCGGTTCCGGGCAGACTTCCACCATAAGCCGGACTTAGCCTCGTATCTAAGCATCTTTTAATTATGCCTATGACCTCTCACATTAGACTGCCGTTTGCGGTTGCTAGATGTGCCGGGCGGGTCCGGGCAGTCTTATACCACAAACGAGTCTAATCTCGTGTCTTAGGCATTTATTATGCATTTAATTTATGCCTTTGACCTCTCACATTAGACTACCGTTTGTGGTTGCTGGATTTGCCGGGCGGGTCCGGGCAGTCTTATACCACAAACGAGTCTAACCTCAGGTGTAACACCCCGTAATTCTATCACATTAAGTTTCAAAAATTAAAGTATAATTATATTTTAGAAGAAGAATTAAGGGAAACGGGTTACGCCATTCCGTTCGTCTCGAAATTCTGCTTGAGATAGAGTCCGAGTTTGCGTAAGTCGGACTCCATATGAAGAAGTTATGACCTTCGGAAGTTTCAGAATTCAATTTAAAATTCAAACAGCTCAAAATTCAGTTCAAAATTCGAAAACAGACCCAAACTGGGCTGGGTGGGAATTTTCCCACCCAGGACCCAGGTCGACCAGGGGGTCGACCAGGGGGTCGACCTGGGGGTCGACCTAGGGGTCGACCTACCCGGTCGACCTGGTCAGGTCTGGACCATTTTCTGGTTCGCGCTGAGTCACCTGGGCCTTCTGGATAGCTCTGAACTGATCTGATGGTTGTGTGTAATTCTAGGGTTCATCTAGCGGCTCTAATCAAATTGAAATCCTATATATACAACCTAGTACTCAACCTAAATTCACACAAATTCTCTTAGGCGTCTACATGCTTCTTCCCTCTATTCTAACCTCCACCATTAAAATAAATTTAATTCTCCACTAAAATAAGTTATAGTTCTTCGTCAAACTGGAGATTCAAATCAAGATTAAAGCTTTAAGAAAAGAATCAAAGTCTAATTCAACGGCTTCGGGCAATGTCACGCAAATCATAGCAAATCATCACAATACTATCTGATTATCCTTTTCTAAAACCGATCAATGTAAGTCAGTTACTTTTTAGATTTGAACGTCTAGATCTATTTGTGGCATGTAATTAAATGGATATAAGAATATGCCTGATCCTTTCATTTGAATCTGTGCTTGTATATGCCTTTGGATCTAATTAAGAACTATTGTGATTAATTACCGATGAGACTGTGCCTATGCCTATGACGTTGAAACTATTGTTAATGGCCTAAGACTATGACTGTGAACACAAGACTATGCATATGCCTATGACTGTGAACATAAGACCATTGCCTATGACTATGACAAGGACAATTGTGGATAATCACCTATGATTCATGACTATGAGATTATTGCCTAGGATTATGACTATGAAATTGGATCTAAGCTTGATTGTCCATTCAGACCTATTTATCCTTGAATCTTGATTTTGGGGATTTTTCTATTAAGTTAGATCTGTCCATGTTCTTGAACCTAGGTTATTATTCAAACCTTTTCATGTTCATAATGTTATCAGATCTATATGCCTGCGATGTTTTAGTCAATTTATTCAGTATATTTATTAGATCTATAATTCGTGAATTTGGATTATCATCTTATGCCTATTCTTATGCCTATCTTTTCATGGTATTCTTGTTTATTCCCTTTTATCTATGAATCTAGATTGACCTATAATCTAGAATGAATCACGATTACACAAACGATGGGAGTACGATTTGGGCAGAACATGAAATTAACATGAATGTGATTGAAAACTTGGAAATTTGGTATAACGTGAAATTTATATAATTTGGCATAATAAATATGTTGCCGTAATCTGAATTGGCTATAATAGTGAATAATTTACATGCATATTAGAATTGGGCGTAAATAGTAAATTGTTAATTGGCCGCAAAACATGTAATTGGCATGTAAATCTAGTTTTGACATAAACAGTAAACTAGAATATTAAATCTAGTTTTAACATGAACTGTAAAAGGGAATATTAGATCTAAATTGGCATAAACTGTAAGTTGGGTTAATTGATAGGTAAATCAAGTCTTGGATATAGAATATAAGTACGTTACTTGGCATACATATGAATATGATTTAGGCTAAATTGATTTAGGAAAATTTTACATAAATAGTAAATATGTAAATCTAGTAAAAGACGAATATGCCTAACCCGAGGTTAGATTGAGTTACGGTATAAGACTGCCCGGAACCGCCCGACAAATCCAGCAACCGTAACAATACCTATCTAATGTGGGTGGTTAGAGCATTGAGCCCAAAAGGACCCAAGGTTAGACTGAGTTGCGATGTAAATCTGCCCGGAACGGACCGGCACATCTAGTGACCGCAACAATATCTGTCTAATGTGAGTGGTTGGTGCTTTAAATGAATAATTTGAAGCTAAGAAACAGTTAAGCTAGAATGAGAGGGTAAAGTCCATAGGAACACTTAACCAACTTAACATGTTAACAAGACAAGACTTGTAGGGGTTAAATAACCGTTATAACATGTTAACTAGACAAGTGGGTAAGGTTAAGTAAATATTTAACCGTTATAACATGTTAACTGGACAAGGTGGTAGGGTTAAGCAAAACTAGAACACTTAACCATCGTAACCTGTTAACTAGACTAGATGGTGGGGTTAAGAAAACTTAGAACACTTAGCCGTTATAAAATGATGAAGGGACAAGGTTAAGTTGATGAGAAACACTTAACCAATATAACCTGATGAACGAGCAAGGTTAAGGAACACTTAACCAAATTTAACATGACAAGTGAAAGGGTTAAGTTAAACACAAGAAAGTCAACACTTAACCAGAGTGATAAACCTTAGTTAAAGAGAGCTAAGTAAAAAACGAGAAGGAGAACTAAGTAATATACCTTAGTTAAGAAGACTAAGTTGTAAACCTTAGTTAAGAAAGTTAACGATTCAGAAAACTAAGTGGTGAGCCTTAGTTAAGAGGACTAAGTAGTAAACCTTAGTCAAGAAAACCAAGTAGAACACGAGAAGGAGCGAACGTCCATCTGATCTTAAAGAAGGCTCCAACAAACTGGGTTACGAAGCACGCGGCTTTGAGGGGACGTGAGGGTACTCTTGGTATCCCTCTGTGAGGCTGTAGATGATCCTCTTGGGCTCACAGAGGTTAAGGTCTGCGTTAGAAGAACCAAGGGTATGCCTTGGTTGCAATATAAGGCAACCTAAAGACTAGGATGAACCAGTGTGATTCGGCGAGACCAGTAGCCCTGTGATAGCAACTCGTCGTCTACCTACCATCTTGAGTCAATCGAGATACGTATAGCGGAAAGGTGGAGAACTCCAAAAGACCATATACTTGTTATCTAGTTATGGGTGCAGATGGCCATAGGTTAAGTGGGGCATAGGGGGCCTACGTATAGTTCTCATTTCATGTCAAGGGTGGCCTTTCATTAGTTGGGGGAGGGGTCAAGTGGGACCATAGCCACTGGAAAAACAGACCTTAGCATCTGCATCGGCAGATAACTTAAAGCTCCCGACCGAGTCCCTTGTTTCTTGATTTGCCCTGCCACGGGACTCGGGCCGCACATATTGAGGACATGTGAATCTAAACAGCAATAACGATTTACGACACATACGTGGGAAAAGTCTAGGAACATATACCGCTCTGGGTAGTGTGTCCTAGACTAGGGGGCATCGTTCGATAGGTAGCGTAATCCCTAGTTGGACCTAGGTCGCGTAAACCCTAAAATCCGAGAAATGTTCAATAGGTAGCGTAAACCCCAGTAGCCCTGGGTAGCGTAAACCCTGGTTGAATCTAGGAAGCGCTCAATAGAAAACCCTAGATTAGATCTAGGTGATAAATAATAGATGTACACCGGAAAGCAACCACAATTTCGGGGATTGGGATCATGTTATCATTTTATACAGATTACTAGTTGAGACACTAGTTAGGTGGTGCAGAGATATAGAAACCAGAATAACAGGGTAATAGCGAAGCCGAGAAAGTATTGAAGCATATCCAGTTTATCTTGCCTTAGCATATCCTGCGTTAGTCTTATGTCACCTTGTTAGCCCTATCATCATGGTGTTGTCTTATAATCAGTTAATTTATGTCATGTTGCTTTTACTTGTTCACATGATGAAAGTTACTGAACTTACCAGGCTTTATGTTTGACTCTGTTTTCTTTCTCTTTCTTGTCTTCCGTCCCCCCTCCCCCCCCCCCTCTCCCGGTCCGTAGGGAGGGAATGTTACTACTTAGCTCTGTTTTCTTCCCAAGTTTGAAGATTAGTCGAAGTTTTTCTTGGATTCTCTTTTCCATTGCTATGGCTGGCTCATACTACATTGGGGAATATAAATGTTATTTTATGCTTCTTTATTTTGTAAAACATATACTCTGGCATTGGAAAACAATTGTTGTACAAATTATTTTATCAATAAAGTAAAGTTTTATTTTCCACTGTTTTAATTTTGTCTGTCTTGTAGTTTATCTGCATCTTTTACCTATAATGTTTCACAGAACTTAGTGCATTCCCTTTGTGAGTGACATTAACGGATGTGGGGTGTTACACGTGGTATCAGAGCTGAAGGTTACCGGATCAGATAAAAGGTTTGAAAAATTATTTTCAAATAGGTTTTCAAAAGAAGCATTTTCAAAAGAAAAGTTTTGTTTTAAAGGCATATTCCCCAAGGCCATATGCATTATCTTTCGATCCTCTACTTGAATCCCTGTTTCCTTCTTTCTTGAGTCTCCGGGGGCTCCTGGCTTTCTGGGAGGTAACCCCATCGCGGCATAGTTCTATAGGTTTGATGAAACTACGACACTTGTCAAAGGGAAAAGTAGTGCCTAACTTCCATCTATAGCCGTAGTAGTTTCACCTACAGCTAGTTTTCTTTCAAGGTTTGAAGGGTTTTCCATGCGATGGAGGCAACTTTTGAGAAACTTGTCAACCCCATCGCGGCATAGTTCTATAGGCTTAATGAAACTATGACACTTGTCAAAGGGCAAAGTAGCGCCCAAATTCGGTCTATAGCCGTAATAGTTTCATCTGCAGCTAGTTTTCTTTCAAGCTTTGAAGGGTTTTCCGTGCGATGGAGGCAGCTTTTGAGAAACTTGTCAATATGATTACACAGGGATGGTAAAGATGAGGATGAGGGAGTTTGGCTAGGGAGCTCAATGCAAGGATGAGAAATTCATGGATATAAACTCGACTCACGAAGAAAGAAGGAATTATAAAACCTAAGACGAGAGGAAGTATCTTTTCCATATAATTAAGGACAAGGGCAAGGACGAGGAACATGATTTTCAGAAGGGCAAGTACATGCTTTCACCACCAGAATAGCTGACAGAGAGATAGTAAAAGTCTCTGTTGGAAAAGTTTAGCTTTTCGTTTTGATCAACCAGTTAGTACTCTTTTGATCTTAGCGCTTCGCATTTGTTCATATCTACTTCCATAGTTGAGTCTCTGCACCTTAGTACTTGTATAGTAGAAGATCCCATTAGTGTCTCAAATCCAATTGGTGGTTCGGCCCGTTTACCTTTGGTTTGTAAGGATTTGAGAATAACTATATTAAGTATTGAGTTTAAGCGTAATGCTTATGTTTTTGGTTCCATGGGCTATGAGTTGATTCTAGGCATGGGTTGGTTGGCTAGTAATTCTGAAAGGAGGGTAGTTAGACTTTTGACTTGCCTTGGAAATACCCTCGAGATTTCGTGTAAAGAATCAGTTAGGCTTAGCTAGCTAGAATCGCTTAATGCATTTATCGACGATTTGCAATCCGTTAGGGTAGTCCATGGGTACACAGATGTTTTTGATTAGGTTAGGAGTTTACCCCTAAAATGCGGGATAGACTTCCGCATGTATCCAGTTGACAATGAAAAGCCAGCTATCCGATCAACGACAGTTTTGGAAATGGGGGTCAAGAAGCTTCGCAATCGTGAAGATTAATTAGATAAGGTACAGAATAGTGAAGTTCAAGAAGATGCGACTTAGAAGACTAAAGACTAGATACACGCATCATACCCTTTTTCTTAAGGGTACATCCTTGATCTCTTTTTCTAGGAATTTTATGCATACTTTCTAGCTTTTAAGGTATATCCTCTAGGACGTATCATCGATCCTTAGGTAAAAGCCAATGGATGTAAACATGTATTTGAAACATGTTATGATTGATGGTTGCAAATGGTTGCTCATGGATGCATATACACACCATAAGCGCTAGAATGACTCAGTCACTTTCATATTGCATTCGCATATATGTATTTGATTAACGAATTTAACTTGATATGTTATCATATGGATGCTTGCATATGGATGAATGGCTATGCACACATGTAGTATATACATAACTAGGGATGCTTGCATACATGATTGGACGCATGGCACTGACATAATTCGCATTAAGGAGGTCAACTGGATCAGTAGACCGCTTGATTTTGCATTAGATAAAGACATATACACACACTATGCATATGAACATGAAAGCATTAGAAATCTTTTTAAGGACAATGAATGCATGTGATTGAATGGTTAAGTAGATGGGTGATTGGATGGTAGGACACATTCTTCCTAACTTGAAGATTTCGGGGACGAAATCCTTTTAAGAGGGGGAGAATGTAATACCCCGTAATTCTGTAACATTAAGTTTCACAAATTAAAGTATAATTAAATTTAGAAGAAGAATTAAGGGAAACGGGTTACGCCATTGCGTTCGTCTCAAAATTCTGCTTGAGATAGAGTCCGAGTTTGCGTAAGTCGGACTCCGTATGAAGAAGTTATGACCTCCGGAAGTTTCAGAATTCAATTTAAAATTCAAACAGCTCAAAATTCAGTTCAAAATTCGAAAACAGACCCAAACTGGGCTGGGCGGGAAAATTCCCGCCCAGGACCCAGGTCAACCAGGGGGTCGACCTAGGTACCCTGGTCGACCAGGGGGTCGACCTACCCGGTCGACCTGGTCAGGTCTGGACCATTTTCTGGTTCGTGCTGAGTCACCTGGGCCTTCTGGATAGCTCTGAATTGATCTGATGGTTTTGGGTAATTCTAGGGTTCATCTAGCGGCTCTAATCAAATTGAAATCCTATATATACAACCTAGTATTCAACCTAAATTCACACAAATTCTCTTAGGCATCGACATGTTGCTTCTCTCTATTCTAACCTCCACCATTAAAATAAATCTAATTCTCCACTACAATAAGTTATAGTTCTTCTTCAAACTGGAGATTCAAATCAAGATTAAAGCTTTAAGAAAATAATCAAAGGCTAATTCAATGGCTTCGGGCAACGTCACGCAAATCATAGCAAATCATCACAACGCTATCTGATTATCCTTTTCTAAAACCGATCAATGTAAGTCAGTTACTTTTTAGATTTGAACGTCTAGATCTATTTGTGGCATGTAATTAAATGGATATAAGAATATGCATGATCCTTTCATTTGAATCTGTGCTTGTATATGCCTTTGGATCAAATTAAGACCTATTGTGATTAATTACCGATGAGACTGTGCCTATGCCTATGACGTTGAAACTATTGTTAATGGCCTAAGACTATGACTGTGAACACAAGACTATGCCTATGCCCATGACTGTGAACATAAGACCATTGCCTATGACTATGACAAGGACAATTGTGGATAATCACCTATGATTCATGACTATGAGATTATTGCCTAGGATTATGACTATGAAATTGGATCTAAGCTTGATTGTCTATTCAAACCTATTTATCCTTGAATCTTGATTTTGGGGATTTTTCTATTAAGTTAGATCTATCCATGTTCTTGAACCTAGGTTATTATTCAAACCTTTTCATGTTCATAATGTTATCAGATCTATATGCCTGCGATGCTTTAGTCAATTTATTCAGTATATTTATTAGATCTGTAATTCGTGAATTTGGATTATCATCTTATGCCTATTCTTATGCCTATCTTTTCATGGTATTCTTGTTTATTCCCTTTTATCTACGAATCTAGATTGACCTATAATCTAGACTGAATCACGATTACACAAACGATGGGAATACGATTTGGGAAGAACATGAAATTAACATGAATGTGATTGAAAACTTGGAAATTTGGTATAACGTGAAATTTATATAATTTGGCATAATAAATATGTTGGCATAATCTGAATTGGCTATAATAGTGAATAATTTACATGCATATTAGAATTGGGCGTAAATAGTATAAGACTGCTATAATAAATATGCCTAACCCGAGGTTAGATTGAGTTACGGTATAAGACTGCCCGGAACCGCCCGGCAAATCCAGTAACCGTAACAATACCTATCTAATGTGGGTGATTAGAGCATTGAGCCCAAAAGGACCCAAGGTTAGACTGAGTTGCGATGTAAATCTTCCCAGAACCGACCGGCACATCAGTGACCGCAACAATATCTATCTAATGTGAGTGGTTAGTGCTTTAAATGAATAATTTGAAGCTAAGAAACAGTTAAGCTAGAATGGAAGGGTTAAGTCCATAGGAACACTTAACCAATTTAACATGTTAACAAGACAAGACTTTTAGGGGTTAAATAACCGTTATAACATGTTAACTAGACAAGTGGGTAAGGTTAAGTAAATATTTAACTGTTATAACATGTTAACTGGACAAGGTGGTAGGGTTAAGAAAAACTAGAACACTTAACCATCGTAACCTGTTAACTAGACTAGATGGTGGGGTTAAGAAAACTTAGAACACTTAGCCGTTATAGAATGATGAAAGGACAAGGTTAAGTTAATGAGATACACTTAACCAATATAACCTGATGAACGAGTAAGGTTAAGGAACACTTAACCAAATTTAACATGACAAGTGAAAGGGTTAAGTTAAACACAAGAAAGCCAACACTTAACCAGAGTGATAAACCTTAGTTAAAGAGAGCTAAGTAAATAACGAGAAGGAGAACTAAGTAATAAACCTTAGTTAAGAAGACTAAGTTGTAAACCTTAGTTAAGATAGTTAATGATTCAGGAAACTAAGTGGTGAACCTTAGTTAAGAGGACTAAGTAGTAAACCTTAGTCAAGAAAACCAAGTAGAACACGAGAAGGAGCGAACGTCCATCTGATCTTAAAGAAGGCTCCAACAAACTGGGTTACGAAGCGCGCGGCTTCGAGGAGACGTGAGTGTACTCTTGATATCCCTCTGTGAGGCTGCAGATGATCCTCCTGGGCTCACAGAGGTTAAGGTCTGCGTTAGAAGAACCAAGGGTATGCCTTGGTTGCAATATAAGGCAACCTAAAGGCTAGGATAGACCAGCGTGATTCAGCGAGACCAGTAGCCCTGTGATAGCAACTCGTCGTCTACCTACCATCTTGAGTCAGTCGAGATACGTACAGCGGAAAGGCGGAGAACTCCAAAAGACCATATACTTGCTATCTAGTTATGGGTGCGGATGGTCGTAGGTTAAGTGGGGCAGAGGGGGCCTGCGTATAGTTCTTATTTTATGTCAAGGGTGGCCTTTCATTAGTTGAGGGAGGGGTCAAGTGGGACCATAGCCACCAGAAAAACAGACCATAGCATTTGCATCGGCAGATAACTTAAAGCTCCCGACCGAGTCCCTTGTTTCTTTATTTTCCCTACCACGGGACTCGGGCCGCACATATTAATGTCATGTGCATCTAGACAACGATAACGATTTACGACACATACGTGGGAAAAGTCTAGGAACATATACCGCTCTGGGTAGTGTGTCCTAGACTAGGGGGCATCGTTCGATAGGTAGCGTAATCCCTAGTTGGACCTAGGTCGCGTAAACCCTAAAATCCGAGAAATGTTCAATAGGTAGCGTATACCCCAGTAGCCCTGGGTAGCGTAAACCCTGGTTGGATCTTGGAAGAGATCAATAGAAAACCCTAGATTACATCTAGGTGATAAATAATAGATGTACACCGGAAAGCAACCACAATTTCGTGGATTGGGGTCATGTTATCATTTTATCATTTTATACAGATCACTAGTTGAGACACTAGTTAGGTGGTGCAGAGATATAGAAACCAGAATAACAGGGTAATAGCAAAGCCGAGAAAGTATTGAAGCATATCCAGTTTATCTTGCCTTAGCATATCCTGCGTTAGTCTTATGTCACCTTGTTAGCCCTATCATCATGGTGTTGCCTTATAATCAGTTAATTCATGTCATGTTGCTTTTACCTGTTCACATGCTGAAAGTTACTGAACTTACCAGACTTTATGTCTGACTCTGTTTTCTTTCGCTTTCTTGTCTTCCGTCCCCCCCCCCCTCCAGGTCCGTGGGGAGGGAATGTTACTACTTATCTTAGTTTTCTTCCCAAGTTTGAAGATTAGTCGAAGTTTTTCTTGGGTTCTCTTTTCCATTGCTATGGCTGGCTCATACTACATTGGGGAATATAAATGTTATTTTATGCTTCTTTATTTTGTAAAACAGATACTGTGGCATTGGAAAACAATTGTTGTACAAACTATTTTATCAATAAAGTAAAGTTTTATTTTCCACTGTTTTAATTTTGTCTGTCTTGTAGTTTATCTGCATCTTTTACCTATAATGCTTCACAGAACTTAGTGCATTCCCTTTGTGAGTGACACTAACGGATGTGTGGTGTTACATCGTGTCTTAGGCATTTATTATTACACATTATTATTCAACCCCAATTTGAATTAATATCCCTATTTCAGATTGTCAATAACTTCCAATTTTAATCCATGTCCATAATTGTCACTTAAATTATGTCCATAATTTTCAGGTATATAAATTATACCAATTAATGTCTCAAATTAATGATATGCTTTTAAGCCATTATATACCAATTCACAATATTAATATTTAATATTTTCTCATTGCCCCCAAGTCGCTCGTACGTTTAATATGAAATATGTTAGACCCGCAAATAGTCTAACTCATAAAAAGAAAAGAAACATCACAACTTGCATAACACATAAAGTAGATCTAACTTGTAAATAAGAATAGGCTAGCATGGATCAAAACTTGCATGATTATAATTTATATAATCATAAATTTGCATAATCAATAACTTGCATAGGTAATAAGCATAATTTGCATAAACTACAAACTGGCTTGGATCAAATTATATAAGATATGATTTACATAGATCTATACGCATAAAGGTGAACTGACATATATGAACATGGTTTTTGCATAAACTTGCATATGATCTACGTACAAACTTGTATTAAACTTGCATATGCAATTTAGACATGTAAACTAAGACTTACATATGATTTGCATACAAACTTACATATAAACTAGCAAATGATTCACATCCAAACTTATATATAAACTTGCATATATAATTTAGACATGTAAACTAAGATTTACATATACACTTGCATATGATTTAGACATGTAAATTAATGTCACAAAATGAATCAAATCTAGCATATGTGTTTAAACATATGAACCAACATCATGAATCTATGTACATAAGACCACAACTAGCGTATATTCACAAAATAGACAATATCATATCGGTTAATGATTCAACATGCATAGTCTTATAACCCAAATTATAACTCATCATAATTAATTTATTAATTATTTTGTGAAAGAAATTGTACTCACAAAGAACGGATTAGAGAAGAGAATAATTCGTTCGTCGTTTGTTCTACAATCTTGTCTCACAATTCCTTAACTTTAAGAAGAAGATGAAATATTCCAACAGCATAAGGACTTCTTTCACTTATTCTTATTAGGATTGAGGCAGCATAGCGTTGCAATGGTTTGGTGTGGAGAGAAAGTGAGGTTTGGGGGTATTTAAATAGGTTAGGATCTAAAGAATCTGTCCAGAAAACAAGTCCAGGTGCAAAATCCCGAATCTGCCTCGGATCTGACCAAATCAGGGGAGATCGACCTGGCCTGGGGCAGGAAAAATCCCGCCCAGCCCGCTTCTGTGTTTTCATTTGAATTTTGAATTTGAATTCGAGCTGTTTTAATTTATTTAAATCCCCGAAACTTCTGAAGGCCATAACTTCCTCATACGATGTCCGATTTACGAAAACTTGGACTCTATTCCAAGCAGAATTCTGAGACGAACGCAATGGCATAACTCATTTCCCTTAATTCTTCTCCTAAAAATTAAATGTTCTTAAATTTGTTAATTTTAATATTTAAAATTACGGGGTGTTACACTCGACTTTCTTGAAGATAATAGAGACGAAGCTGAACTCAAATATGTCGCTCAACGCCAAAGAGTCGCCTGATACTTCAACTCCAAAGTCCGCCTCAAGGGCCTCAACATCATCAACCTTGTCTTAAAGTGAATCGTTCCCATACTGACTGGTTTCATTCCTAGCTGGGAAGGTCCGTACGTCATACAACGGAGGCTAGGAGACGGAACCTTCAAGCTAACGACCATTGAAGGCGCCGAACTCCCAAGGGATGGAATAGTGAGCATCTCCAATGCTACTTCACATAACTTGGTGTACATATTTAATGCTTTCCAACAATGTTTTATTTTCTTCAAATTCAAGGTATTTAAAAGAAAAGGCCATAGCTGCCAAAAAATATTAGTAAAGATAGTGTTCCTTTCTCTATATTCTTGACATATTTACTTCCTGCATAGTATGTATATGTAGCTGTTATTACCAACTCACAAGCACGAATGCAAAACACTGGATCGGCGGCTCAAAATCAGGAGTCAATCCCTCCACTCGAGTCTCAAATACACGATGAGACGAGTTTAAATAACTCCATTCGAGTATCGAATCAACGATGAGACTGAGTATAAATAACTCCACTCGAATCTCGAATCAACAACAGGACCGAGTATAAATAATTCCACTCGAGTCTTGAATCAACGAAGAGACTGAGTATAAATAACTCCATGTGAGTCTCGAATCAACGACAAGACCAAGTGTAAATAGCTTTATCCCCAAGTCTCCGGACTTGGGAGCAACCTATCAGCTGGATAAGTGTGACATCGACCACTTGCTCAGATCCACTCGGGGAATACTTAATGAAGCCATAGATAATGTTCGCATTAAGTTTAACGACCAGTATGTTTTTGCAAGTACCAGAAACTGGAAAGCATAAGACAATCGTTTGAACACTTAATACAAAATGTAATATAAGAAAAATCAACTAGTACTTTCATTCACAACCCAAAATCAAACTACATATGTCTATCTGTCTTTCTTTCCAACGACATGGTGTACATGAAAACAACATCATTCCCCAAAAAGAGAGGGTTGTACTCGCGTGTACTATCGGCATACAGAACCAAAATGCCTAAAATATATATGACAGTCACTGGGAAAACACGTCCTTCTTCTTCTTCTTGATAGACTCAGCATTGAGCAAATCATCACCAACCTTTTTCCTCTTTCTCCCGGAGCTGCCTCCACCTCTTCCTCCTTTTCCCTTGGCCAGGGAAATGGACTCGTGAGATAACAACTTGTGTTTTCCATCGTCATCCTCTCTACTTGTGATCTCTGTGATTTCCCCGGGAGGGATAATTTGCTGCGGTTTAGGGGGAACGTCGGTGGCAAGGGTCAACACAACCTAAGTTCCTCCATAAGACTTCTTAGCCACCAAATCTACCTTCTTGGCATCCTGTGCAGCATTCCTTTCAGCTAGCTTTCCGTCCTTACGCTTTGCATCCGCATCTTCCTTAAGTTTCTTATAGGCCTCCTTGTCTCTCCTCTTGCGACCTCATCAGCTTGCTTCTTCTTGGCCTCATCGTCGACCCTCTTCTTCTCATCCTCATCGGCAACTTACTTTCTCGCTATCTTAGCATTGGCTTTCTCCTCAGCATCCTACCTAGCCTTCACCTTATCCTCTTGTAGAGCCGCCTCATCGACCTACCTTTTCTCTTCTAGCTCTTATGCCTTGGTAACCAGTTAGGGTTTATGTGATTGCACCAAGTCATGCATCGTTTGCACAATCGCATCCACCGGGCTTGTCACATGGAACTCTGGCCATCTATTATTTCCCCTACCTCATAGAGAAAGTACTTAAAGACAAATCAGAAAAAGTATTCATCGCTCCACCAACCTCTCCAAACTGTATCCTCTACAATGCTAGTCTAGTCTCAGGTTAATGAGGAAGTACCAGGGAAAAAACCGTAGTCATCTCCGCTCCGAAAGGGGGCTGCACAACAAAGGAGGCTACTTAGTCTCTTTTAGCTTAGTACTTACACCCTTTTCAAGCATTCGTGATAATAAGAATTTATCTCTAGAAACTTGTGGGGCGGAGGTAATAGGCAGAGCACTCGCAGTTGTAGTTTGAGAGGAGACTTCCAATCCCAACCCTAAATAGTCGAGGTGATACTCGGTTGTAACGTGGGTTGGGACCGTGGGACCGCTAATTATGGAGGATGGTGTAACTTGTGGCTGGTAGGAACTCCCCTCTGCAAACTCGTGAGTGACAATTACACTCTCGGTAGGCACAAACTTTTCTTTCTCAGCAGTGAGTTCCACTAACCTCGCCCTCTCAGCGTCTTCATGCAGCAATCTCCTTCCATCCGCCAACACCTTGTGCTCATTCTCGTCTAGGAGGGTTTCCATGAGTAGGAAATCATCCACGGCCTCCGCCTATAGCCTCTAAGTCTCAAACTGCAATAGCCTTTCCTACGTTTAAGCCATCACTCAAGGATAATATTTGACCCATGAGATTCCGCAGAATCTCAATGCCCTAACATACATACCCCAGATGGGCTCCTTCAAAGATGCTTCCACCCTAGCTTCAGTGTCCTCAATCTCCTCCCTGAGCAATTCCACCTCCCTTTGGTGCTCACCCCTTATTCCGTCCAGCAAGCTCGACACTTCTTTGTTACTAGCCTCGGCATCCTCTTCGTCCTTCCTAGCCACCTCTAGTTGTCTCCTCAACTCATCATTCTCTTTCTATAGCCTTTGGGCCTCCTCATTCTCAGCTTTCAGCCTTTGGTTCTCTTTTACCAAGGCCTCGTTGTCTGCTTGGAGATGGAACTCCTTCCCATTCACTATAGGCAAATGATTATTCTCCACTTTTGGCTCCGAGTTCTCCCTTTTAAGCCATGCATTATCAGTTGTCACCGAGGCCATGACGTCCTTAAAAGTCGTTGCGGCATGTTGCGACTCTCTCTCTCTCTCCAGCTTCTTATACTTCTTGTCAAGCTCATATGTTTCGGCAATAGAGAGTTGGCATATAAATATGTTGTTCGAACACGCAGAAGTAGGTATAGCTTAAGGAATTATCTTACCCAGTAACTCCTCTCATCTCCGAACATTCAGTTGCACATCCTTGACCGATTGCGTCGGATTTGCGATCTCCACATTCTTGTTCCGGATCAGCTCTTAGAGACGAGCACAATACTTCATGAACTCTTCGACTTGGTAATAAGCAGCATACACCTTCTTCCACGCCGTATCGGTAACATATCTAGGGATCAGTTTAATGTCCCGAAGCCATTTTATTTCATCAAAGTAGTGCTTGGAAAACTTCTCTCTCAGTAGGTCCTTCCTCTAGTCTATAGTGAGCCCCGGAGCTGCGGGTGCCTCTGGAAGTTGTCCCTTTTTCTTTGATGTTGCCTTCTTTCTTTTATCAATAGGTGCCAACTCCAGAGGTGACTGGCGCAGAAGGCATAATATAATGAGGAATCATCGAAAAGGGTTGCCCAATGCCCACTGTGACGTGTCTTGTGTCTGTCCCAGATGACCGAGTGAATGAAGGAGGGGATTCAGAACGTCGGGATCATTCTCTGTGACAATGCTCGTTGCCACGTTCGCGAGAGTGTGGGGGCTCATCAAACAAACTGGGCAAGGATGGGGGAATATCGATTGGAACATCATCCAACCCCCTGAATTGATCTGCTCTATCCAACGACGTGGTGGTCTCAGAGGTAATGACAGAGGAAATTGCCTGTCCGACACTCCCGTAAATATCTCAGCAGTCACGGATGGAACATGGGTAGGCGGTAGATCCTCTTCTCTGGTCGCTATCTTAACATCACCAACGCCGCCCTCACTGGTTCCTTCCTGAGTCTTTACGGCTTTAGATTGCTTGGACACGATAGGGGGAGCTTTCCTCTTGCGACCTAGAGAGCTTCCTTCTCCTTCAGTTTCCGCCTTCCCGTTTCCAGCAGCCTCTGGCCAGAACGTTGTACGTATAGAGAGAAGTAAGCATGTCTGGTGAAGAGCCTCCTCATCCCATATGTTCTTTATATCCCAAACGGCGACGGGAATACCTCTCAATAGCTCAAGACGTCCCTTGTACACCGCGCCCTTCACTAGCGAGGGAATCCTTGTTGTAGGAATTCAAGATTAACCTAAATTCTGTAACTAAACTTACTTAAAACTCAAAACAACCAATGATACAAACTTCCTTCCAACCAGCGCCTCGCAAATCCTGGAGGGCAACGGATGAAGAACCATTTGTGCTTAATCATGTCGAGTCTGCTCCATGACCCTTAGATGAGTCGAACATTGTGCATCATCTCCAGGTAATACAGGGAAGGAGGCCACTAACTCTCCTCTTGATCTGAAACAAAAACCGGACTTCCTCTCCGGTAGGTTCTACGTGCAGGTACTCTCTGAACAAGCGATAGGTACCAAGGGGAAAAGCGTACCCATTTGGGTGAAGTTGTATCGCAACATGTCTCGGACGAACACGTAACATGGGGACACGCACTCGGAAATGCACATAGGCATATTCCAGGAAGTGTACCCATCTAGAAGAGGATGTGCCCTGTCCTCCTTTCGAGGAGTGTGAACATCAGTCCAAGGTTGTTAAACCTTGTGCAAATGCACTGCAACGCACCTTTATCCAACCTCAAAGGCCCCGAATCCGATGGGTAACTATGACGGCATCCACCATCATATTCGGAGACTCAAGGGTATCACTCCCCTTGTCATCTATATTCTCTTCCTCACAGTTAACCTTAACTGCAGTAGGCCCTTCCGGCACCGATGGTTCAGTCAAGTGCTCGCCCATCTGTTGTGAATCTTTCTGTTGCGAACCACGATCAGACGCATTTGGCGATCCTACATTCTAAGAAGGGGTGGACTCTGAAGAAGTATCAAGCTTGTTGTCCCCTGAACTAGTACTGTTAGTTGAGCCGGACGGGGATGACCAGTGTTGCGAAGCTTCAGCTTCGAAATTTTGTTGTGTTTTAGACCTTGTCTCCATTGTTAGCTATACTTTTAATACAGTTGCATTAGACATCGTATTGAAAACTTGTACCCCTCATGTTGGTGTAAACTACCATGTATGTGCAGTGAAGTGCGATGATGATGCGATTATAGTAAACAGATTCGGAACACGGCAATGACTGCTAGTTTTTAAACTATAATTGTCATCATTGTCGACTGATATCATTGGGCCGCGTCGAGTCGCGACCACATCATGATAGAAACATGGAAACAAAACTAAAAGTGCGATAGTTAAATTCTTGTCCATAATCCGAGTTACATGCTGTAAACCCTATGTGTAAGGCCTAAATCCCATTCAACCATGAAACATCACGAAAACAATGTAAGTCCAACAACAAAGGAGCCAAGATTTGAGCTTTCTAATGGAAACGATGGGATGCACTCAATCCATAAGGAATCGAAAACACTTAAGTCCATCGGATGCGAACATCGCATCCTCTGGTCCTTCGAATTTTGCATCCCACTCTAGGTTTGAAAAACGCATCCCACCTCTCAATGAAAACCTTGCCTCCCATTCTTCAGCCAACCTTCACATCGCACATCACAATCAAGAGACACTGCATCCTCTTGGATGCGAGATAATGGCATCCAACGAATGCGAGAAATTGCATCCTCAGGATGCAAGATCTTTCATCCCCCAGATGCGATATCTCACATCCCTCAGATGCGAGATCTCGCAACCGTTGGAGTGAGAAATATAGCATCCACGGATGCGAAGAGATCACAGTGGTCCGATCCGAAAATCCTGCCTTAGGAGGAGGCGATGCTCCTCTCTCCCCTCCTAGCTCCTCCTAAATTCTGCTCTGCCTTCTCCTTCTACACCGCCACTAAAGCAAAACCAAGCTCTCTTAGACCTCAAACCCCGAGACCAACAGGCATGGATTCAAAGCGCTTAAGACTTGAAACCGAATTTGCATCAAGAACCGATTCAATCTCACCTTCTCATTGTTCGAATTCGAGATTTTTAGGACAAGGTTGCTAGGGATAGGACGCGAAAATATAGGCTGTGAAAAAGTAGAAGAGAAGAGGGGTGTTTGGTTTATATAGGGGAGAAGGAGAGGAAACAAGCCTCGACCAATTTGGACGCATCTCATCCCTTTGTGGATCTGAGGAAATTGCACTCCCACGGGATTCAAAATCCGGTAACCCACTGGGATGCAGAGCCTCGCATCCCAAAAGGAGAGGGAAATCTCACATCCATCGGATAAGGGGTGTCGTGTCCCACCTTGGGATGCGAGATGTCTCTCTAATATATATATATATACACACACACACATACATACATGTATTTAGCGCATATATCCCTACGTTACATATATATATCACATATTTTATACATATATTTATATATTATACATACATTTACATATTTACCTATGTGCACATAAATATATACATGCTTACCAAAGCAATGAAGCGCCGAGAACGAAATTTTCAAACTTCGAGAAATCTCTGACTCATGATTTGTGTTATGACCACGCATGCGAGTTTTCAACATCACAACTCTCGATGCTGATTCGATTCGCTAACCAATAGTACATTCGCAAGTTTAAACGAATTGAAAATGTACGACACATGATTGAATCTGTGACTCGATATCATTTCTCAAGATCTCGCTTGCATAGTATTAAACCTATAACACATTTATTACTCGTACTTTATTTCCAAATCCCAATCGCATCGCACAAAACCACATGAAAGCTTGTGAGCGTACGCGTGATACTGTGTTGACACTGACTCATTTATGTTACGACGTAAAGAGAGTCGACAACTAACATTTAAATTCATGGATAAGCAGTAAATAGGCGATCAAAGAGCTACCGATGAATCAAAATTCTCGACAGCATAACGATACGATTGCTACCCAATGTTCAACAACCTGGAAACCTTTTCATTCATCAGAGGCGACCATTTTAACTTAAAGAACATCATGTCAAGACAAGACGTACTTTGGGAGGAAAATGTTAACCGGCATTTTAGTTCGGTTCCCAAAATTATAACAGCCACTCGACTCAATCGGCCATGTGGTACCATAGCTCCAAATGTTGCCAGAACTTCGAGGATTTAAGCTTGGGAGAAGGCAAGCAAGCTATAACCTCACAGCTCCTCTAAAAACACCAATATCGCATTGCAACATACCCCATATCGCATCGCGTCCAACTATATTACCTCACTTCATAGACATCGCATCCTACTAGGTTCGCACCCACCGGATCACATCACTACATCTCACAATAAAAAACCTGCATCGCATTGCATCCACCAGGATACGATGGCAATCGCACCTATTGGGTGTGATGGAATCTCATCCTTTGGGATGCGATGCCATTGCATCCCTCAGGATGTCGTACCATTTCATCCCTCGGGATGCGAGGCCATCGCATCCAATAGGATGCGATGCCACTGCATCCCACGAGATGCGATGTCACCACATCCAAGAGGATGCGGTGCCTCTACTCCACCCTTCCGGAATACGTCACAACGCATCCCTCTAGGATGCGATTTTCGCATCCCTTGGAATGCAAAAATTCAAATCCTATATAAGGGGTGCGATTTTCCATCTACCAACGAAGGGGGATGCGATTTTTCGATATGTGTACTCCTGAGATGCAATTTTCTATTGTATGGTCCTCAAAACTCACCTATTCCCATCTAACGCACTACATATAAATACCCCTTGCTCATTCTTCACAAGGGTTGGATTTTGGCTGATTTGACACCTCTTCAAGCTCCTAGAACTCATTAATGGCATCCTAGTTTAGAGGAAGAAGATACACTACTTATTTCCAAGACAGAATATGAACTTTATGACTCCAAAATACATAGATTCACTTGTAAATGAATGTCATGATGAAGTTGGAAGCTTGTGACTCAAGTTTTTGATTAAAAGATCAACGAAATCCTTCAAAGTGGGCGTAGGCCCCTCATGGACCGAACCACTATAAATCTCTATGTTATTTACTGCTTTCTGCACTTAAATTTCCAATACATAACAAAATTCTCTAGTGAAGGAGAATCTTTGAGTGTTACGACATTTTTCGTTGTCAACGGTCTCTGTGTTATCTTAAGGCGCCTTTTGCTTATATGACAATAGGCAATTTCTCTGTATTATCGTAAGATGCCTTGCTTGTTAAATGTTGTAATAATATCAAATTAAAAAAATTAATCATGCAGAGCTAATTCTACTGATTTTTAATGATTTTTTTAATCAATCTTGGTTTGTTTCAATAAAAGCTGATCAACCTACAAAAACAAACCTAGTGAACTGAGCTAAATATTTATGAAATTTAATATATTCTTATAAACAAAATTAGGATTTATAAACTTTACTAACTGAACATGGTTAATCAATGTTAATGAGAATATATCACATCTTGTATGACGATATCAGGCATATTAACAAAATTAATAAATCCTTGTTCACAACATTGATATAAATACCGGATATTACAAATTCAGATATTGCATATTGACTCCCGATCAATATTTCAATACAGATATAGAACACTGAAATTATACCTAAACAAGGAATACGATGACATTCTTCTTTTTGTTAACCTCGCAGCCAAATAACCTTAAAAACACATTACATTATCAAATATCTGAGGCAAAAAAGTTACATAATGATATAAAAATTATCTCGCCTAGTTCAGGCTCTTGAAGCAGAGTCCATTACAACAAAATTCCTTGTTAAAGGTACCTAAAGGTTTTTCCTTTTTAGTTGAATTTATTCTTCAATCCTTTCACATTTGTCTGGCTCTTATTATCATTGCACTGTTATTATATATGCACATGCATATGCCTTCTTCTTCTAGCACTAAAGTCATCAACATTTCCCTAAACAAAAGAATATTTGCATACATATTAATTTCACATAAATTGAAACTTAATAAAAAGATGCAATAAGAACAGCAAAAAGGAAAACCCATAGATATAATCTAAGTTACTTACCAAAAGTAGGAACTCGAGACTCTACATCAGGCATGAACACTTGATTATAGATGTTAAAATCTAGACTAACAGTTGCTTTGATCAATTTCCTTTGATTAATTACTTTTAAGTTTGAGCTAACATTAAGAAAAACCATCTAGGATCAAGAGATGGGATTTAAGTCATCATTCATATATTTAGTTAACTAGTGGTGTCATGAAGCACATTCAGTAAGCATGAGAGAAAAAATCAACATGCAAAGCTAAATTTATAAATTGTGCTTTATACCTAGCAATTATTTTAAATTTAGGAATCATCATATCCTACCTTCCTACATTTAAATTTAGGAATCATCATAACCCACCTTCCTTCATTTAAATTTAGTCCAGCTCTAGTGATAGATCAACATTCCTACATTTAAATTTAGATATCATCATAACCCACCTTCCAACAATCCTTTTATAAGATATTGTTCTTTATGTTTCGTAGAAATTTTGTCGAAAGTTATTAAATATGGAATATCAAATTAAAATTTTGGATATTTCATTGCAAAAGTTAAACATAAAGGATGTCTAATATCTTAACGGTTGATGGCCAAAACCTTTCAACATCAGTGTACCTAGCAATTAACTACATTACCTAGTTATCTTAATACTCTATATCTACTATTTACAACAATCACTTAACATTTATCATATGAAGAAATCATTTGTTATCAGAATTCAACTGCTAGCACAAAGAATGATTATTATGCTCATTTGATATAAATTTTCCACTGGATGATTAGTCCCAGCATATGAGAGGTGAAATATATTAGTTAGACGTGTATATAACAAAATGAAGATTAATAAAAGATTTATGGCTTATTCAATCATAGTACTATGGTAGTATTGTCCCTAGCTCAGTTTATTGAATTTTGGTCTAGTGGTTATTGAACTCCACCTGCCTCCGGACTAATGATTAATTACTCTACTTCAATTACCATAACTTTAGTGCAAACCTCAAGTGCCACTGGATAGCATTAACAAATGAACACATGTAATCATGTTAAGAAAAAAAGTATGTAAGTGTATGTATCCTTATACATACCCAATATAAATATTTTTATGTCAGTATATTTAGATTTGAATCAAAAATTAAAATATAAAACAATATATGTATGTGAGCTTCAAACCAAGATGCAAAAATAAATTACATATTTAGAACTAAGCGTCGTTGTCTTCTGCATTGCGTTGTTTTGTATCATAATGCAACTCATGTCACAAGAAACAGTATTATGTTGTTCTTCAAGAGTGATTCAATACTGATACCTCTTGACATCTACATACATAAAATCTCTTAGTTCAACTGAAAAGGAGTATCCAATATTCAAGGGAAATTCACGCCTCTAAGCCTGTTTAGAAAAACAATAACTCATTTAGCCTTGTTTTAAACTTATTTACAGAAATAGACTTGTTTTGGGTTCACTGAAGGCGAGTTTTGGAAACTCGCACGAAGGCGCGTTCCCAAAATGTGCCTTCAGTACCCAAATTAAAACAACAATACTTCATCAAACAAAGTTTACACAGAACAGTCCTACATTGTTCGCTTCTAGATAATTTCTGAATAACAAAACGTTTTTCGACTATTCATTTTACATTTAACATCTTTATGCTTTATAAACAATTCCACAACGATTTTCTGGAAATTTAATTTGGATACAAATCAAAATATGTAATATGAAATCTTCATTTTTCTCCCCCGTTATAGAAATATATTTAGAGATTCAAACGTTTCTTGTTTTAAAGAAGTTCGGCGTATAAAGAAGCATATATGTTCAGTTAAAGTTCAAAGCGTAATAAAAACGAACTACCACGACGTTACGAGCTCGTTTTTAGTTGTACTATAAATTATACATTCAAATATAGCGAATTTCATAAACCAAATAACAAAAAATATTAACTAAAAAGTTGATTACAACACAGAAATAAGTACTAAAACTTAGGATACAACAGATGCTAATTAGGAAAATAGTACACAACCAAACTATATCTCACGTTCATGCTCTTAGGATGTGAAGTTGCCTAATCATTACGGTTAAACTACAACTATCCAATAACGTTTTGGAGATGTCTAATCTCTTGTTCGAGTTTGTTTGCATATGTTATTCCCCTTGGGCATAGCGGTTCTTCTATCTATTATGTGTAATTGCATCCATTCAGATAGGATGCACATTTCTGAATGCGACGGCCAATATTGTTGCCATCTACTCAAACCACAACTTCAACCAGATAACCGCAGTAGCAACAAACTTGATAAGAGTCACCTTCCTGTTCATAAGGAATTGGAACATGTAGTATTTGATAAGAACCAACTTCTTGCCGTGGTAGAACGACCGACTATTTATACATGTGTTAAACATTTGGTACTTGGGCTTGATGTAGAGGTTGGACGTTCCGCTGTTCAGATGGTGTTTCAACCCGAGGTCTCAATTGGTTTGGAAATTGGAGTTCATCTGCAAGCTCCTGAAGTCGCATCTGTTCATACGCCTGTTCATCAGAGTCTGGAGATGATGGCAAAGAAGGCATGGTTGTGGTAAAGCACAAAGTAGTTGGAAACAAAGTTGTTAGAGTGAGGTAAGTAGTGAGTAATTCGACAGAGATATATAGTTGCATACTGTACAAGTGAATAAAGGGTAAAACAAAGAATGATGTGAACGGTCACTGGTACACTTTGCTTTATGCACTGCACGACACTGTTTCGTCCAACGTAATACTGTAGGGAATCTGCTTTACGTATTGCTTTACCCTGCATTGACTAGTCGTATCAGGAGAGATTCCTCACTCCTTGGTTTAACAGGTCGTCACATGTACACTACTTAGTTTGCATCAAGGTTTACATTTTTTATCAGCAATGTTCGTACTTTGAGGAATTTTAATATTTTGCATTACATAACTGACAAGCTTACAACAACGACGATTACAACAACAACTGGACATGCAAACATCAAATTCGAAGTACAATAAAACACATTAAGATAGTTTCCACATACACCTACTAAGGTCATCGGAAAAATCGAACTCTAGTTGGCTCAGCAAGATTCTTGTTTAAGCGTCTTATTTTGGCTTGCACTTCTAGTGCATATATACTGAACTCCACATTCGCACATTGGAGGGTCAATCCACTGCTTAATGTAACAATAATCAATTTCATCAAGAAAAACCTTGTGGTCCTTGTAGGCTTTACAACCGAAAAATCGATGACTAGCATTTAACTTTATACAGTATGGAGATATAAATTCATCTTAGCATTTAACTTTATGGAGATATAAATTCATCTTAGCATTTAACTTTATATCAGTGCTACAGTTGAGTAGTCATATCACTTCAGCCCCATAACTATCATACTGAGTAGTCATATAAATTCGGTCCTATAATTAACTTTAGCTAAAGGGGTCATCACATGTACACTGACTACTCTTATCAGGAGAAATTCATCACTCCTTGATTTATGGGTCGTCACATGCTTCGCACCAGCCTCTCTTCCTTATTAAAGACCAACGAACCTCTCTTCCTCTCTTCATCACTCCTTAGTTCTTTGTAGAGTAGTTCACCGTCAAAATAGCTAACTGGGCATACGACGACGATGCCGTGGTTCAAACGTACGATGAGTACGAACGTGGTAATCAACCTGCAAAAGATGTCGACTTTGTGCCCGAAACCCAAATGGAAGTCCAAGTAGATGCCGCAGAGGTCGAGTCCAAACTATTTAGTGCAACGCAGCCAAACGTTGCAGTCCAGCGCATTGGACCGGTTCAAAAATCCCTCAGTGCTCAGTTGAGGGAAGTTCTTGCTTGACAGAACCCCAATAGGTCAAGCTCCAGCATAACGGGTCGTTCAATCCTTTGCTATTGCAGAGTCAAATGTAATGTGCTAGTTTTTAAAAGTCAAACGAATGCAGGTCATCGCTTTTACGGTTGCAAAAGGGTACATTCATGCACAGAATCGCCAAGGGTTGCAGAGTTGTAATTTTTTTCATGGTACAATCCGCCTTTAACAAAGAGGGGTGTCCAGTACGCACTTGAGAAGCAAGCTGAGGTTAATCTCTTGGAAAGAATGAATGTGGCAATTAAGAATGAAATGCTTCATGGGTGCTACGGTTCATTCCGAAGCTATGGGTCGTAGTTACGTTGTACTGGGTCGTGGTTATGTTGTATCTTTAGGTCTAAGTTATGTTGTATTGTTGGCTCTAAGTTATGTTGTATTATTGTGTCGTGGTTATGTTGGGTCTTATTTATGTTGTTTTGTAGTCTCTTGGTTATGTTGTATTGGGTCGTAGTAATATGTTTTTATCGAATTAGATGAACGAAGTTTGTATGATGTATGTTGTTCTTGTATAGTTGTTTGGCTTGTTTAAAATTGTTTTTAAAGAGTTCAAAATCGAAGGCGAGCTTTCAAAACTTGCACAAAGGAGAGTTTTCAAAACTCGCATAAAGGCGAGTTTTCAAAACGCGCCTACGCAACTGCCCAAACCAAAACATGTCAACATCTGTGATTATTTTACAAAGATGGCTAAATTTGTTATAAGTTTCAAAAACAAGCCTACACACGTGATTTTCCCAATATTCAAAAGAGTTGGACATGACTTAGTACTCGAAATTAATGTGCCACTTGAAAATGCACTAACAGGATATAAATTCTTTTCTCAACTGTAAAACAAGGAAACAATGACTTTCGACTCTAAATTCTTGTTTGCACACAACTTGAACTATTGAATTCATATTAAAATTCTGGCAGTATAATTTAATTAAAATCATATAACTTTTCTATAGTTACAACATGATGGAAGGAGGCATATTAAAATCATATAACTTTTTCTAAGGTTAAAATCATATAACTTTTTCTATGGTTCAGAACGTGGACAATTGCAAGGTTATAACATGATGGAAGGACGCAAGTTCAAGCTAAAGTGAGCGGACATATTCTAAGTGCACCTGCTTTGCGAAAATAAGTACATATGTGACATCAACCAATCAATTACAAACATAGAAGCGAGTGCAATACAACAACATTATGTCAAGTACTAGGTTTAGCACAAATACATTTATATGATGCCATACGCTAGTACAATGATAAATCAAAACCAACTATTTTAACCCGGTAACATTGCAATTCAAATGCATTCAAAAAAAATGAATGATACAACCTCTCAATCAAGGTCAACCTCACACAAGCACACATAACACACGCTCTACACACTTAGCATATAATGTTATTTTTAGGACGAACTGCTCCACCTCCAGTTGTTGTAGGTTTGGAAGTAGCCGCTGCTGGCAGCTTCTTTGTTTTATACTAATCTTATAATAATTATTATGTTTAACATAATTCTTGGTATAAAAATCACACTGAGAATGCGTGCATTATCAAATCTTATGTTGTGCTTACAACAAAATACATAAACAGTTCCTTCTCTCTTGTTTCACCTATAAAGTTATAACATAAAACAGTGCACAACCTGTAGTGGCCTAAAAATTCCTACCTTTCGAATCGACTTTAAACCACACTAGTTCGATCCAAACGGAAAAATCCTCGAACTTTAACTAAGGGTATACGACTAACAGGAATTGAACAAAACAACTTTTTCATTATCATTGCAGTAACTTTTACATCAGAGTGCAACTTATATTAAAGTACAATTATAAATACGATGCACGGTGGAAATAACTATATCACAGTGTATCCTATACACAGTGGAAAACACAAACTGGTCTCAATTCTAGCTTCAATTCAGCACCTACTTTATAAAATATCTGCAGAACAAAACTACTAGTTGCCCGTGTGGAAACCATAAGCACACAGAGTTCAGGTGGACGAACAGTAAACTCCGGATCGGTCATGGGATTGGCGTGGGAAATAAAATAGTTATCTACTTTATTTTAAAGTTGGGTAAATCACAGGACCACGCCGTATAACACTGAATAGGTTTTCTCCACATGAATACCAATCATAAACTACCCGCAATGCTTTTTGAAAATGAAGCTATTATAAGACTCAAGTCCCATCACACAATGCAACTCATACCGGAGGAGAGAGTTTTTCTTTATAATGACCAAACATGCTTGATACACGAAAGTCTCTTTTATTATTACTAGTGCATAGTGTTGAAATCACTTTCGAAAGTAAATGTATAACTCTTAGCTCACATAATGCTCCATTCCATTATGTTGGTTGTTAGGCTACATCAAAAAATGCAAAGCTCGTATTGGAAGTTGGATTCCAACAATAACCAAGGAAAAGGATCTTCCTTAACCATTCAGAACACCTCTTGCGGGATGTCCAAGGACTCAACAAATGATCCTTCAGAACGGCAGAGTCGGCCAACACTAACAGGCTGGTTAGTATCTTACCTAAACATAACGTCCTCCGGTGATATTTGACCATTCCAAGACGCCTCAATCAATCATCCACACAAGTAAACTTGCTATAGATCCATACAATGACATCACTTTTTAGCTAGAAGGAAACGTATGTCCTTATCTCTTCGATCCATCGTCCTATTTTCAACCATTCACAGGTTTTGAGGCTCTAAAATCATGTTTCAACACAAATTTATTTATATCAGCCATGCTTTGATCAACGTCCACAAAGTTTTTCTTTTCAACAAAAATCTTTGATCAGCTCAGCACTTAGCATGTCACATTGTCAATTTACAACATATAATCAGTATTTATTAATATATAACCCTCTGAGTACATAAGTCTCAAAGGAGGGTGTTAAGCTAAGAGAATAAATTCTCCACCACCAACTGATATAACATCAATGGAAACCAATTGGTTATGCCGTAAAATACAACGTCAGAGACACATCTATTTACAAGTTCGTTTTGGGTTGTAAAAGAAATCGAAGGCATCTTATTCCCCGTCCAATAAAGGAGAAAGGCCCTTGCAAATCCGGACAATCAACAAGTATGTCCAGATTACTGCCACTTATAATCTCGTCTTGGGTGTACCTCTCAATTGAGACGTCAGCAATAAATCCAAATGATGTGAAGATCCCCGGTCTTCAACCACCTTCTTCGGTATCTTCAACACTCGCTGTATAGTTATTTAGAATGGGTTAAAACCCAGTCTTTTCGAATAGGTAGCGCATCTTTACCAACCATATTTGATATATAAAATATCATGAGTTTCATTCCATCTCGTAATATTCGTTTATTCAAATCATTCTTTGCATTGGTAATTACTCCCTTAAATCTTATCAAATATTTAATCTTACCTTTACGTAAAAACACGCTTATCTTCTTTTAAGCAACCTTTAAACTTGTCCCCATTATCGTTTTCTAGGGGAAACTTTTTCATTAAATCTTTATATTCAAATTAAATAAAGATTTCACTTCAACTTAACTTAGGAAATCATCTTTCCTTTAACTAGGTTAAAGAACAAATGTTAATGGAAACATTATTCACGATAAACCCAAAATAAAACTTCCATCAGAAATAGAATCTTCAAGGAAATCATATCAGTTCATAATCTATATAAATTCCTGTATCAGACTAATACGATAAGCAGAATGATGACAAAGACTTTTAAATTCTTTAAATAGTAAAGGTCTTCATCCACGGAGACCCATCTCGATTCTCACTAAATCGATTTCCGAACAATTCCAATTTAACTTATTAATTGGAAAACTTAACTCTGGAAATTTCCATTAACCTTAATTAAAAGATTCATTCCATACTCTTCATCTTTAACTGGTTTAAAGAATGATGTTGTTGAAAACACTATTCATGACAAACCCTAAACCAATTGGTACCGAATACAAGATTTAAACATAATTTACATCAACTTATATTCAACACCAATTATCGTAATAAACGAATACTGTAAGTCGAATAACGTTATAAACATCTTCCAAATTCCTCAAATAGTAAACGTCTACACAACGGTAGTCAATACCAAATATTTGAAAATTATTTCTATCCAAATCCACATTCCAATTAATCTTAATTAAAAGCTTTCTCAAAACTCATCTTTCAAATCCGATAAACTAATATTTGGGAATCTTAAGTTTATTTAACTTAAATTCGTAAAATTTCGTTTTATCATTTTCAACCAATTAGGCTGAAAGCGCGAAAATTGAAATATAGCTCAAAATTTCATATTTCTTTTTCAAATCTTTTTAAAATCACTTATTATGATTTATCATAATTTTTGCATATTTTTAATAATTTTAATATGGTGATTTCCAATTACGGTCATCGAACTACGTTTACAATGACCTTTTTAAAAATAGATTTAAACATAACTTGAAATCAATAAGTTGAAATCCAAAAATTCTTTTTTCATTTAAAAGCCATCATTAATAGAAAACAAACATTTCCAATTTTGGGGAAATCCGATTTAAATTGCATGATTTATAACCGTTTGAAGTTTACGGTTGAAATTTGTGAACTATCGTTGCGCAACACGTCCTATTCAAACTATATTATTATTTAAAATAAACTTATCCAATTCAGTCCAAACGTATTTTTTGAAAGGTTCATAAACTCGTTTAAAAAACGATTCCGACTTCAAATTCAATTACATATCCAAATTGAATATTCTGTATTATTATAATATTAAAATAATATTGTTTTTAAAAGTATAATATTTTGAAATCCAAACCTTCCTGAAATCCATTATAAAAACAAATAAGATCATTAGAACAATCCATTCACGTTAAAAACATCGTTTATATATCTAACTCGAATTCACTTTTGAATTTACAATTCAAATTCTATTTTAAGTTAAAACAAGCCATTTTTAGTTTTAAACTCTTTCAAATTCGTTTCAACCTTTTCAATAGTTACTTGAAATCATTTCAATTTCATTTCTCAATCGTTATGGATATAAAAAATTCAATTTCCATTTTTACGTCTTTTTCCATTTAAATGAAAATATATTCATTTAATATTCTAATGGAACTCGACTTAGTCAATTCCCAAATTATTTCACATTTATGGTGTCAATTTGTGTGAACAATTATAATAACAACCACAACGGTTATCAACCGTCGATCAGCATTTATAAGATAAGCGTTATAATTGTTAATGCTTAAATGTATATAAACAGTAAATAAATAATTGTAACAAACATCCATCATCCAAGAAGCAATCATAGCAACCACGAGCAATCAATATAATCAAATAACGATTATAAATAACTTTTCAAGTTAAAATAAGGAGTTCTCACGATGATTTTTGATCGTTTTAATAACGGTCGCTTTTGAACTAAATTAAACATGGGTTTAATTTAACCCAGAATTCCAACTAGCTCCAATTTCTTCCAAATCAGTTTGTACGCATAGACTGCCTCCGTACGATCCCAACGGATCCAACTTCGTCCAATTCTGAGTTTATATGAGAGAGATATATGCGTTTACATATTGAATACATTAATTAGATAATTAAATTTCAATAACTTAACCATTTCTTCTTCCATTCCCATTTCACGTTGCTCTACCCCTCCAAATCCTTACCGCACCACCACTGTCTATCGTTCGACCGGCCTAACCCACCAGAGCCTTCCCTCATCTAAGCTGCCGCCATGCCAAGAGGGTCCAACTCAGTTCGCCGCCGCCGACGACAAAATCGAGCATGACCAAGGGCCACGTTAGCCGAGACTTCAACCGCTTATGTGCTTCGTCCGCCACCAAATTTGACCATAACGCCGATCTCACCATCACAAACAACTTCCTAGTTGACCAACTCCTCTAATTCGTTCTCCATCAATCGGAATACGTCATTCTTTGTTCGCTGCCCTACAAAACAGTCCATCTCCGTTTAAGTCAAGTTTTCCGCCACCACAGGACATGCCGAACCCCGAACTACGAAGTTGTATCCCTCTCTCCCCTCTCCAACTTCCTAGTTGACACCTCCAACCAACTTTCGACCGTTTGCACGTAAAACCGAAAAATTCGAAAGTCATGCCTCTCCCTTTCGAGCTAGATTCTGACCACCACCATTCACCAATGGCCACCAAATTTTTGATGTATGTTGCTCTCGATATACTCTGTAACTTTCATGTTGGAATTTTCCTCCAATTCCTTTTCGATTGGAAGATAAAAATTCAAAATAGAAGAGGAACTAAATTGCAAATATAGAGGCTGAAAATTAGGGGTTAGGTTTAGGGTGGAGGTAATGGTATATTTATAGAGAGGTAGAATAGCTTGTAGGTGAAACTTCATATTTTATTTCTTTAGTTGTCACTATTTGTATTAGTCGTTTAAAAATCTGTATGATCACGTACGAACTCCGTTTGTGGTGAAAATTGATATATAGTTATGGTTTATCATTACGGTCCTAATGAAACTTGTCTCGTCGAAATCCGAATCTGTTTGCTCAATAACGCTCATTCGAGCTTAAATTATTGATTTATTATACATACGTATTTACATTGAACATTTATAGCTCGCACGGCAGTTAACTCCGATTGGTTCAAAAATTGGAATATTACAATAAAATAACGTTCTGGATCCGATAAAATTAGTTTCTTCGAAATACGAGATTGTTTGCAAAATGGCTATTTTTCCATATTCAATTAAATCAATAAAATATAATTTAATTCCAATATATTCAAATTCTTTGAAAAACAAATTATAATTATCGTATATATTCAAATGAAACCTCATATAGCTTCAGAATAAACTTACTTGTATTTAAAACTCGATATTTCTATTTTCAAGCTAAATCGATATTTAATTTATAATAAAATCCTTTTATTTTATTTAATAGATCATTATGGTTTATAAACGATTCCATAGTGACTTTCTAAAAATTTGATTTGGACATAACTCACAATCTATACGATGAAATCTTAATTTTTCACTTTCATTGGAAAACCATAGTCCGATAAATTTGAACGTTTCTTGTCTCAACAAATTCTTATATATATTGGATCCTATACATTCGTTTAAAATTCAAAACGTAATATTACAAACTAGGCGCTGCTGCGAGCTTGTTTTTAATTATGTTATAAATTATACATTCAAACCGTAAATTAAATAAATTTTAAGGTTTTAATTCTTAAAATAAATCATTTTAAATATTTAATATTAATTAAATATTTCTAAATAAAAATCTAGGTCATTACAATCTCCATAGAGAAAGTTCTAACAAAATCATCATGAGGACATTCAGCCTTGATAATATATATGATTTTAATTATTATTTTAATTAATCCTGATCCCCATGAAGGTCACTTTTGTGGTTGTACAGTTAACACATATAATTTTTTCCAATCTAGATGCACTACCAAGTAACTACATTGTAACCTGATTTAGTCAATTGTTTCCTTTATCTCCCATATAACCATTGTCAAGACATGTGATTTCATTTTGTTAATTGATTTTCAGACTGATTCCTCTTTATATATATATAATATGAATCATATGTTTCATTTATTTAGGTTCTGCTTGAGAATAATAGGTTCTTCTACTTTCAAATGATGCCCATAGTGATAAATCACTGATAATAAATGAGTGCCGAAAGCATAATAATTGTCCACTGGCTTGAAATACTAACACATAATATATTCCAGAACCTCAAGTCCACTCAAAAGTGCTAAGTCGTATTGGTTGTTAATAATTTATGTTCAGATTTCTAATTAATCAAACTTACTTCCAGCAACACACCATCATCTACAAAAGGTAGCTTTGAATCTAAACAGAAGGCGCTTAAGCAAGCCATCTTTACTACAAATAGACATTGTCCTATCAAACCATAGCAAGTCAAATTATCGTGCTATCTTTCATTGCTATTAATTAAACATTTTCTTGTAGTGACCCTAAGCTCTAACTAGATGAAATTCATCTAGTATGATCACCAGATAATAATCATACCTGGGTAATTGATAAACCAAGGCTCTGATACCAAATGAAATGAGTTGCTTTCTCGATTCTCGGTAATCTACAGTATTACAACTATGGTATTCGTAAAACCAAGTGCCGAAGAAGCAAATTATCGGTTATAAGAAATAAAGGAGTGAGAACGTAGAAACATCAGAATCTTGCACAGCAGAAAAATGTATATTTATTTATCATCTAACATCATTATAGCATAAATTTTAATCTTACTTAACAGAGTGAAATTGTACTAGCCTGGACATTTATAGAACATGTCCTTACAATTTCTGAAAGAAACCAAGAAAAGATGGGAATGAATGGTGATCTTCATATCTTCAGCTTCAAATTCAATTCGATTGATCCAAGTAAAACATGAGATACTAGGCTGCCCAAAGAAAATAGAGGCACCAAGAAGATAAAAACAATTCCGGGGTCAGTCATGGGACTGGTGTGAGAAACTTAAATTCGTCAGTTGAAAATAAAAGGTATCTCATAAGACCACGACAACACATAAACATAACATGGGTTTTTATCTTATGGTAACCATATCATTCTATGCCAAAATTATCTGATATTAGTTTTAGTGACTTGCGGGATAAAACCATTAAAATAAAATATAGAAATAGGTGAAACTGTTACCATTATTAAATTCCGCACCCCTAAAGGGGCTCTATAATATAATTAGCAAGCTCTTAGAGAAATGGATTCCATATGATGGCAAGGTAAGAAAATATATTTGCACTCTAGAGGAATGTACCAAGGACCACTCTCCTCTTCCTAACTGGAAAGGTCGGAACAGTTACACAGACCTTTACTCTAGGTGATGCACTTCTCGAACACGTTGTCATCTCGGTCGTAAGCGACCTACCTCCGCAAGGCATCTCTTATCTTACACCGTTTACTCAACATATAATGAGTAATCTAGAAAAATGATAACCATCTCCTAATGGACGCTACCCACTTGACTTCGTTGTGTGCCATGTTTTTACTAACACCAGTTGTTAATACTTAGAGGTGAATGATTACCTTTTCTTCAAGCATATTCTTCACTTCGAATGACTCGTTGCCAGGTCCAACACACGCCAATAATTTCCACTAATGTACAACCCTTGAGCTCGTACGTCTCATAGAAGGGAGTTAAGCTAAGATAAATTGCCTGCTCCGCCACCAATCAGATGTACATTCGTGGAGATTAATAAATGTGTTTCAAAAACGCAACGTCAGACATTCATCCATGCAAATCATCCTGAGTTCGGACGAACCGATTGAAGATCTAAATGCAGAATCATTATCATTTGTAATACGGAAAAAACCCGAGGGTCATTAACAGCAACCCTTCGTTCAATCTCCACAACTCTTCAATCATCAATCTTCATTACTTCGAAACATTTAGCTGATCTGAAGTGGTTTCATATAGGAATCATCCAAATATGATCTCGGCCTTTTCTAATCAATCATCGCAAAAATACTATTCAAGAAGTTCTGAGTGTTCTTCATTTTTTGATTCATTACTTCATAATAACATCTTTTAGGATATGTAACTTCAAATATTCTTCAGTGATACAGAATTATTAAACCTTCCTCATTAAGTCATTTAGATGATAAGCTCGATTTAGTTTAATGGATCCAAAGAAATCACACTTATCTTACTCAAAATCAATTTCCATGTTCAAAGTCGATTATCTTTCGGTGTAAACACCTTTTAAATTCTTACGGATGGTAAGGATTCCCTCTTCGGAATTTGATATTAAATATAATAAGATCGCCTCCAAGGAATTTGATTTATTTATCTTCAGAAAATTTGACCTTTTATACTTAACTCGTTTCTGATATTTCAACCTTACCTGGTCCTCATCCAGGAAAGAGCTAGGTGAGCCAAGATACTGGTTGCTCCTAAACATCTCCTTAGTTAAAAACCCACATTCGGATCTCAGAAATAGAAAAGTTGGGTTTACTCGTCAGCTTATTAGAGCCAAGATTAAATCTTAGCTTGTTATAGCTTTTTGATTCGATTCAATTATCTAATCATCTTCATTTTATTTCTGGATCTTCAAAACAATCTCTAAATTACTTCACTAGTTATTCAAAAACATTCATTAAAGGTTTAGGGATTTTCATTAAATTTGAACTTCAATTTCAATCATTATTGAAAAGCGTTGACAAAATGACTTTTCTATTATTGTAAGATTTATACAAAAAAACTTAAATCACTTTTTAAAAAAATAAATGTTTTGTAAGATTTATTACATAATTTTCTAGAATTCAAAACTTTATTTTCAAAAATTTCATTTTTTGAATTTCGAACTGGAAAACCATGATGTTCCTTAAAACCTGTTTTTAGCCATAAATTCTACTCAACGAAATCTTGATTTTTTTTTTTTTTTTGATTTGCTGGAAAGCTAAGGTTATAAGGATTCGGGGGAATCTTACTTAAAAGAATTTGGATTCATGTTTCTCCATATACAAAGGATTCAATTTTAGTAGCGAAATCGAGTGTTACTGATTCGAGACACACCAAAATTTCTTGAAATATCATATTCTTTCCAAACTTCATCTAAACACTTAAAAGTGTTCATAAAACATTTCTAAAATATTTAAAACCAATTTTAAGAGGTTTAATCATACTTGTTTCTCCATTTTATTCAACTAAAGGAAAGTGATTTTCTTTGTACTTATCGACATGTGTTTAACATGACTTGTTCAATATCCATACAATCAAACATATAAGCATCCAAATTTGTCAAACATTCATCATGGCATTCATAAGCAACATTTAACATACATATAGCAATAATTTTAACTTCATATAACAACCACTAACTTATGCTTAATTAAGGTTTTTTAAGGTCTAGTTTCCCATGTTTATTAGTTACTATTGTTCCTATGGCTCCGTTGTGATCGCACTGAAGCTTCTTGAACTAGCCTCTTCTTCCTCTAATAAGCTCGGCCTCCCTCTTTCCTCTTCAATTTATCATGACCTAGGTAGGGGAGGGTGGTGCTTTGGTCTTCGGATCTTCTTTGAGTGGTGATGAATTTTGAATGGAGATGAGAAAAGATTCGGTGACAGTTTAGACGCCTTTTGATACATGTTTGAGTGGTGAGTTATTTCTTACTTAATTTCTTATGTTTTGACTATAACTTAGAAGCCATTAAAAAGATTTAGGAAGGGAAAAAAGAGTAGAAATTATTTGGAGAAAGGAAGTGAAATGGGTGGATATTTATAGGAAATACATAGGAATAAAATAATAGGATGGAAAATTGTCACACCCCTTCTACCCCCATACCCCTATATTCGGTGCACCCTCCTTATGTTGTCCCATCAATGTGCAAAGGTGGTGTTGTGTAAGAATAATGAGTGTTTGTGTAAGTGTGTAAGAGTAATGATGTTTAGGGTGCGGTATTATTTCAATGAAAGTAAACTCTTTTTGTCCTTACTTGCTTTTTCTAAAATCTTCTTTTCTTAATTAATCGCTTCATTAACATCTTAAGGTTATGTTATCATACATATATGTACGTGCACATATATGTTACACCTTCGTTCAACTTTCGTTCGTCAAAGCGTTGAGAATCGGAACTCGTTTAACGGTCATATTTTCTGTTTTCCCTTAACCCATTTATCTAAAGTAAACAAAATTCATAAATAACTTTCTTAATATTTTTAAATAATTACAACATGATTATTTAGTTATTATAACCCTATAATATTATTCCATTATTTATGAACTTCAAATTTTTACTGATAAAGCAATGCAACTTTTCTTATATTTTGAGGTTAAGTATATTCTTTTATATAACTTGTTTACCATTGATATGTTATCACTAGAAAACATACTTAAAATGATTTCTTATCATTTATATCCTTATTTGAATAATTATAATAATTGCAAAATTCTCCATTTAAATCCATAATTCAATTATTGAATATTATATCCTTATTGATGACGCCATCAAAACCTTAAATTTTCCAAAAATAAAATAACACATTTTATTTTATATTCTTCTTCAACTGTTGAAATAAGTATATGTCTCCAGAGCCGTTCAAGATTCTTGTGGATAGAAATCAGCTTTACTGATAAAACATTATCGGTCATTTTGTAACTATTTCCCTAAGAAAGTATTCTTCAAACTAACTCCCTAAAATGATTCAATATCGTTGTTCCTTACCTTAAACTTCATTATTAGTTGGAACTAATCCAATTTATATATTTAAAATAAGTTAAATATCCTTATTCAGGTCGCCGGATTCCAGGTTGTTTCAATTGAAAGAAAAAGGCGGGCTTAGTTATCAACGAGCACACGTCCAAAAAAAATTTAGCAAAGATGTTTGGGAAAACAAAATATTTCTACAATTATTTCGGTTCATACAACAAAGCTTCAAGTTACCTAGTTAAGCATTCCTTTTAGCAGCTCAGTTTTAAAATTTTCAAGCCTATAGTAGAGAAATTGATAAAATTAAGAAGAAGATGATTGAGTGAATTTGTAGGTTATCAACAATGGTTGGTAGACTAGAATTGATTAGGACGGTTATTTTCCAATGATATTGTTTTCGCTTCAAATTTTCCAAATGTCGATGAACATTGTTAGAAAAATTGATTCTTTATGTGTTAATTTTCTTTTGCCGGGGAAAAAACATAAAATTAGTTGGGAAACCATATGTATGCCGAAACAAGAAGGGGGATTGAGACAACGGAAAATCCAAGATACGCTAAATATGACTGTTATTAAATTGCTACAGAAAATTCTAGAGGCAAAAAGTTTATGGGCTAAATAGGTACTAGCTAAATAAGAAAATTTGAACTATTTCTCAAGACCTTAATGCCTCTATCACCTGAAAAACTATTTTATGGACTAAGGAAAGCACTAGTAGTTTAATTAATAAAAGATATATTAAATGGAAGAAATACAAAATTGTGGTTTCAGCTACGGGTTCATTGAAAGTCGTTACTTGGTATTCTAAGGTGGGAGGGTCTTCTACGATGGACATAATAAAGAAGTGGGTGCTGTTGTTTTGGACTCAAATTGGTGTTTTCGTCATTGTAACTTGCCACTAAGTATTTGCAAGATGATACAAGCTTTAATCATATATGATGTTAGGATTGGGGATTATTTTTGTTGGTATCCTTCAATAAGGGGTAAGTTCTCACAAAATTTAGCTTGGAACAAAATTAAATCTTATTATCCCACTGTTATTTAGTGTCAATGGATATGGAACAGACTCTACCCTTTAAAAACGTATATGTATTTATTTTCAATTCTCAATAAGCTAAACGCATTACACAAACTTGGACATTGGAATAATATAAATTTTATGACATGTATTCTATGCAATAAATCAAATGAAACCAAAGATCATCTTTTTTTTACTATGATTTTTCTAAGGCTATTCAAAATTTGATTGCTTGCCACTTCATTTTGATCGTTCCTACCATTAGGATTGTCTTGCTTGTTGTTAAAGAGAATGACAGATTTGAAAAAAAGACTATCACATTAAAAAATAAATTAGAGGAGTGAAGTACAAATATGAGTTGGTAGGCATGTAACATTAGAGATTCTTTTTGTTACAAGGATGTGTCTGTCAACTCTTATTGTGACGACCCCCCGTACCTCCAGCACAGAACTAAGGAGAAGTGCATTGTATGACGTGCCAGGCCGATACAGGATGATCATCAGGGTAGAATAATTCGAAACAGAACCTGATGTATAACTCACAACGCATGGATAACATATAACAAAAAAATATAGAACAAATATAGTAATGAAGCACAACTGAACAGAGAATCAAATTTCCATAAAACCATAGAATCTTGGGTACTAACTTCTTGGTACAAGATCTCTAAATACAATATGTCTTATTACATCCCTAAGACTAACAAATGTCTCAACAAATAGCGGAAATAATAGAAATCGTTATTATAGTAGGTATACGCCAGCCTCCTGCTCGTCACTGCACAGCAACACCGGCACCAAACCTGCTACCTGCTACTCAGTCTGCCCACCATCAAATTGGTGAACAGCCCAAGGTAATAAGAGGGAAACATAAAATCTTGAGTCAGAAAATAGTCTTAGTGAGTGATATAATACCTAACAAACAGTTACATATAACAATATAAGTATAGATGGATCAACCAACCAATCTGCCTAGCAACCAATAAGTTGACACGTGAAAACTATCCATCACATGTCACATCAAAAATAGGAAAGGACTTCCCCCAATCCCACTTCTCTTCAACATCCTACGGTGATGGCCTGCCCAGAGAAAATAGAGAAGAAAACATAGAATCAACCTTGATGTCTAATGTCCAAGCCATCACTGATTACATCCATGAATACTCAGTTATCGAACTTGCATTTCACCGATCAAAAGGGCTAATGGAAAAACCCGGCTCTAACCAAACTACCATAAGCCATCGTGACTCGTAAGTTTGCATCCCACCTGAGATAACTTGACCACTCCTACCTGAGTGATCCAAGGTACTTGATCCTAACAAGTCCTTATGGGCTTTCCCACGATACCTCTCCTTTGATTCCACTAGAACACTTCGATAACCAACGATTCCTTGGTGCATCAAATTCGTCGATCCTTTCTTCTTGATGATTTCACCTTTTTAGTCAATCTGCCTCTTGAACTAAATCCATTATCATCCCTAGTTAGGTCTTACCTGTGTCAACCATTACCATCCTCGATTAACTCCAACCCGAGTCAATCCATCATCGAACGGTATCGTACATCATCCCACGCCAATGTCACATCAACTAAGATTCGATCACTCCTGTCTGAGTTCACAATCGAAGCACCATTCATCTTTGAGTTGTGCATCAATCATCGAAAGTTCGTTTCAATCCAAACTTCACCTGAGGATTCCAAATCTCCAACTGAAGATTCCAAATTTCCAACTAAGGATTCCAAATCCTTACGTCGCTTATTGGCATAAGTCATTTAACTATATTGGGATGCCTTCATTCGTTGCCGAATGACTTCAATATTATTCACTATTTCCCTTATCATTTCAGGCCCAAGTACTAACTTCTCGCCAGTTTCCAACCAACAAGATGCGGAATTACATGGCCTGTCGTACAACGCCTCATACGGTGCCTTTCCAAAACTCGATTGGTAACTGTTGTTATAAGCACACTCAACTAAATGTAGATGATCTTACCACAATCCTCCAAAATTTAATACACAAGCTCTAAGAAGATCTTCCAATACTCGATTAACCCTTTCGGTTTGACCATCTATCTAGGGATGATAAGTCGTACTCGCACATAGCTTGGGTCCCAATGTCTCTTGTAAGTACTTCCAGAATCCACTAGTAAATAAGGGATCTCGATCACTAATGATACTCTTCGAAATTCCTTGGAATTGAACTATCCACTTAAGATATAATTCAGCCAATTTCGATGTCATCCTAGTTGATCTGACAGGAATGAACCTTGCGCGTTTAGTTAAACGATCCACGACAACCCAAATGCTATCATTTCTTTCCCTCATCCTAGGTAATCCGTCGATAAAATCCATCGATACATGCTCCCGTTTCCGTGTAGGAACTTCTAATGGATATAACAATCTACTCGGCTTCTTCTATTCAGCTTTAACCAACTGACAGTTCATACACTTCAAGATAAATTTCCGACGTCTCATTTCATACCTTCCCAATAATAGGCTTGCTTTAGATCCCGATACAACTTATTACCACCTGGATGTACCATCAGTCTAGAATGATGACATTCCCTTAGAACCTCATCTGTCAATCCATATATGTTAGGAACAACCAATCGTCCATTCTTACGAAGCCAACTATCTCGATCGACTTCAAAATCCTTAATCTCCTCTGGTTCAACTCTAGTCTCTAATCTTCAAACGATTTCCATAATCTTATTGTCTCGTTTCTGGCTTTCTCCAATCCTTTCGATGAAAGTCGGTCTAAGTGATAAGCTAGCTAACATCTTGGGGTCTAACTCACAGTGAGGTCTAAAATCAAATCCGGCCAAATACTCGAGATGCTTCCACTCTGTGAACATGGCTTCCAAACTCGCAAGTCTTCGACTTAACGCATCGGCCCTTGCATTACCTTTTCCTGGAGTATAAGCTATTCCAAAATTGTATGATGCCAAAAACTCTAACCATCGTTGCTGCCGAAGATTCAAATCCTTCTGGGAGAAAAGATACTTTAACGACTAGTGACCCATAAAAACTCGAACCTAACTCCCAACAAGTAATGCCTCCAAATCTTCAGAGCAAACACTATCGCCGCTAACTTTAAATCGTGAGTTGGGTAATTCCTTTCATGCGGCTTCAATTATTGAGTCGCATACGCCACAACCCTATCCTTTTGCATTAGCATCGCTCCAAGTCAGTGCCACATGCATCGGTATATACTACCATCTCTTTATTTCCGTTTGGAATTGTCAACACAGGAGCACTTGTCAATCTCTATTTCAAAATTCCAAAGGCTTGCTCACACTTTGCATCCCACGTGAAGACCTGATTTTTCTTTGTCAATCAGGTTAATGGTGCATCTATCTTAGATAAACTCTTGATAAATCATCAATAATATCCTGCTAATCCAAGGAAACTTCTAGCATCCATCACGTCCTTGGGTCGATCCCAATCTTGAATTGTTCCTACCTTAGCGGAATCCACAGCTATTCCTTGTCCCGATATGACATGACCCAAGAACCTCACTTCTTCCTTCCAGAAGTGACACTTCGAAAACTTAGCCCTCAACTGATGTTTTTGCAAGGTTTCCAAACAATTCTCAAGTGCGTCTTATGTTCTTCTTCACTCCTTGAGTAAACCACTATGTCATCCACGAACACAAGTATGAACTTGTTTAACTGATCCCTGAAAACCCGATTCATAAGATCCACAAAATACGATGGCGCGTTAGTCAATCCAAACAGCATCACCGGGCACTCGTAGAATCCGAACGGTGTCCTAAAAGCAGTCTTTGACACACTATCCCTAGCCACTCTCAATTGGTAAAATCTCATTGCCAAATCCATTTGGGAGAACACCTTGGCTTCATGAAGCTGACCAAACAAGTCATCGATTCTCGGTAATGGATAATTGTTTTTCTTGGTCATCTTATTTGGCTCACGATAATTCGCACATAATCTCAATGATCCATCAGCCTTGGTTGCAAACAAGACTGGTGTACCCTATTCGGGTACGCTTCTCCAAAAGAATCCCTTAAAAGATCGTTCATTTGCAACTCTAACTCTCGTTGTTCCTTAGACGCCGTCGGCCTAAGAGGCATAACAACAAGTCTGGCTCCATCCACTAAATTAATCTAAAACTCGTTCTCTTGCTGCAGAGGTAACCCTCTGACTTCATCAAACACATTAGAAAACTCTTGTACGATTGGCACTAATGACAACACATCCCATGGAATCACAAATGAATATAAAAAGCTAACACGAACTCCATCCTTCGGTAGACAACGTTTCACAATTGTTCGCCCTTCCACATTCCCAAGTGTCATCTCGAGCCTCTCACAGTCCACAATAGCTGCATACTTCTTGAGTCAATCCATACCCAAAATAACCCAAAACCCAGTGAAATTCAAAATGAAACAATAAGACACAAAAGAGCGGTCGTGACTTGATAAAACTAAACCACGACAAAGCATGCAAAGACTTGACAACCCCCTAATGGATTAGTTACGACTAAAGGTCTATCAATTGAGATAAGGTTCTAAACCTAACATGCAAACAAGCTCATTACAAATAAAAGAGTGTGATGCTTCAGTATCAAACAAAAATCGAACTGAAACATCTCGAACATAAAACGCACCTTGCACAACAACATTCTTTCATTTCTCCTCTGCAGTCGGACCCATCGAAGGAGATGGAACCGCCTCCAAAGCATATGCCTTCACAACTTGCTTTCCTTTTGGTAATTCTGGATAGTTCTACCATATATGTCTGGATCTATCATAGTTATAACACTTTCCCTCCACCTTACGGTTCTTACACTCATTGGAATAATGACCCTTCTGCTAACAATTAAAACAAGTAATCTCGCCCTTAGCTTCTTTTGGACATTCTTTCCTTGTTGTTGTTTCCGTTTTCCATTCTGCTTTTTCTTATTACCACCACCTTGATGTGGTTTCGATTCCCCTTTACCCCCAACAACAACCTCTACCTTCTAAGGAAACAAACTCTCCTTCCTCAAAGCCTTCTCGACCAATTTTTCAAAAGGGTTGTAACATCCCACATTTTTATCAATTTAAATTTGAATATGTAAATTTGTTTAAATATTGAATTCATAATATAAATGGATTTTTATATTAATAAAAATGAAGCTTGAAACGTATAAATATATATTAAATATAAACAAGCTCGTAAATGGCGCGATAGTTCGTAATATTCAGTTTTGAACTTCAGTTGAGAGCACAGGATCCGGTATAAGTTGGAATTCGTTGAAACAAGAAATATTCGAATATGTTGAACTATAATTTTGTAATAAAAGAGAAAAATCAAGATTTCGTATTTTATATTGTAAGTCATGGCCAAATCAAATTTTAAAATAGTCGCTATGGAATCGTTTATAAACCGTAATGATATATTTAATAAAATAAATCAATTTTTTTATCAATAGAATATTGGATTAACTTATATCGGATTTAAAATTCAAATTAGTGTATTCTGGAATTTATATAATTCAGTTTGTGTATATTTATTGATAACAATAATTTATTTGTTATTTTTAAATCATTTATATTATTAAATCGAATTTAATATTTAATCATCAATTTAATTTAATATATTCTTTATATGGTCGAATTAGACTACGAAACACGTTCCAACATGCTCAGAATAGGGATAGGACCCTGGAAATGTCGTTCATTGCGCTCAAATAGGGGTTCAGAATTGTAATGTACTTTAATTTAAGTCACCTCGGTTAAATGATAACTAAATCAAAATTTATAATATAAACTTTATTATAGGGGACGACCTTTTTCCACTAGTGCAGGCTATTCTGATTATCTACCTCCGTTTTTTTCTTTTCATTTCCAGTACGAATTTATTCCCCTCTTGTTATTTCACATCGAATTTGTTTTCCTTCTCCCCGAAGCTTCACAACCAGGTATAGTAAGCTCATTTCCAACGAGGCCTACACATAACTTAGTCACTGCCTTTTAAATCGCGTACAATTTATTTTCTCCTTCACTACGAAGTATACTCTAAGATCCATATTTTTAGCTTCAGCTACCCTTCCTTCTTTCAATTCATATACGGTATATTCCCTCTCTTTGATACCAAGTAAAACACCAATGTAATGGCAATGTACTTTTTTCTGGTACTCACGCCTATAAATTGAATCCACCACATTTGTATTTTCCCATCCCAAAGCCTAACAAAGCATTTCAATTTCCTTTGCGTTCCTCCTTCTGTAAATCACGAAATCCTTCCTCCGATAAAAAAAATTGAAACTGAAATCCAAAATCGCGATAGGAATCCAGTCAATTTTCTGAAGCTCGACACTTTAGAGAACTCACGATCGAAAACCGTGAAACTTCCCTAACTCGAATCAAGACTGGGAACGCTTACAAATCAGGAAGGTTGATACGAAGAAGCTGATGTTGGTTCAGGAAGACCGAGTGGTGTGATACTAGAATTTGAGGTTTGTGGTTTGATTTTTGTGATATTATTATGAGAAAACTGGGATGCGATCTAAGAATGGTTTGGGGTGATAATCGTTCGACTTTAGACATTTGAGGGGGGAGTTCGATTTAATGTATTGCGATGTTTTAATTTGTGACGTTTGTGGCTTGAACGACAGTGGGATCGAACTGGAGACGCGGTTTAAAGTTGATATGGAGTTGGGCGATGTTGAATTCAAATACTGGAATGGAGTTTAATGATGGAAAAGGAGTACCGGGTAGAATGTATTAATGGTGTGAGGCTTGTGGTGATCTGGCGTGTTCAAAAATGGGAGGATAGGGTCAATACTGGAAGTAGGTGATTTATGGGTCGCTATGTTATATTTTGGGGAAGGGACAAGCATTGATGGCTCGATGGGAGGATTTGCTATGGACAGTAAGAACTGATGGAAGAAGCATTGCAGTGGTGTGGAAATCAAACACGGTGGTAGAGTAGTGGCATGACAATGATAGTAGGATGTCTATAAGGGTTCAGCGGAATGCTTGGTCGAGTTTGCGAGACATAGAGGTATATGTTTTTACCTACATTTAAAAATACTTAGAATAATAAATTAGTTTATGGTAGTATTTAATTTAAGATAAGTAAATAGTTAATCGTTAAATAAAAATTAATTTATCTTAGGTGCTGCTTATTGGGACTAGTCGAAAATTTGCTTCGCAGATTAGTTGAGTGATTGGTAGTTATAATAAGGTAATCGTTTTATTTTCAAATTTAAATATACATAGAAATTGTTTATTCATATAGCTAATTTAAATTAAATTAATTTAATCGATAAATAAAATAATCTTAGGTGATAAATTAATTCATGACAATTCAAGTAGATGCAGTACTGAGTCGATATGGAGTTATACAGAATACTCGACAAGGAATAATCGAGTTGAGTTAAACTCTCTTAGTAATTATTTGGAATTATTTTCAATAGTTCAAATTTTATTTTATTACTGGTTGGCTGATAATCGATTAATATAAAGTGATAATAGTATATATATATAATATTATATAATAATAATATTGGTGATTGGATAATTCCCGCAGTACCATTAGCGGATGATTTCTCTATGTGCCCCACAATATATATAGTGGATGACCTTCTATGCCGCGATATCCTTCCTCAAAGCAGGATGGGCATTATTATTATTGACTAACATTTGTGGATGCAGGGAAAATAGGTTGGGGGGATCCAACTGGATTCATCACATTTAAATTATTTGTTTTTCACATATATGCTGATATGTGATGTGCTTATAACCTGTGACAGTTTATGGTATACTTAGATGTGTTAGAACACAGATTGTTGATTTTGGATATTTTAAATATCCTAAATAATAATATTTGGATTTCAAAACAGAAATTAAAATATAAAAAGAGTTTAATGAAAATATTACATTTGAAATAGAAATGTTCGTTTGGAATCCGAATTATAAACAGAATGTAACAGTAAACATTTGTTTAAACAAATAATACAAGGAGGCAATTTTATAAGTGACAATTGTAAGAAGTAAAAAACCAATATTTTTGGAGTAGTTTAGAAAGATATAATTTGAGCATGGATTTGGGAAAACAAAGTGGAAATGTGGTTTAAACTAATATTTTAATTGAGTGGGATGTTCTAATTGCAAAGGGAATTTTATTTTCAAATGGAATATTTATCTAGTAACTAAATTATAAATAGAATTGGATGATAAAGATTTATTTTAACAAATAAGATGAGGAGTTAATTTTATGAGTACCGTTAGATAATTTGGAAAGAAAATATATGTATTTTGAATGTGAATTGTGAAGGAAGATAGAAACCGGGTTAGAAACCAATAACTTAAATAGATTTGGATTTTCCAATTGAAAGAGAAATATAAAGAAGAAGATTTTATAAATCTATAATTAGAAGTTATAATGGGATTGAAAATTTGAAATTTGATTTATGAAATCAAGTCTAGTATGATTTGTATTGAAATTATTGTTCACGATTAAGGTGAATAAAGAGAATAAAGTAAGTTGTGTGAAGAATAGAAATTTATAAAGGGTGTTTGAAATAGTGAATTCTAATTGAATTTAGTTTGATAATTTAAATAATATAATATAGATTATATTAAATAATTTTACATATGTTTTATAAATAATAAATATTATTAGAATTTGAAAATGATAGGTAAATACAGATATTGTAGAACAGAAATTATGAATAGAATGGAGTGAAGTTTTTAACATATATAAATGTTTATAAAAATTATTTATGGAATAAAGACTTAATATAGGACTTGGTTTATGAAGATTAAAATGAAATGGAATTGGATAATGAAAATATATCACTATAAGAAAAATCATGTTTCAGTTTTGAAATAAATATTTAATAAATGTTTTGCAAATCAAATCCATAAAGGAATATTGTATAAAGATGATAGTAATGTTTTGTAAATATTATTTTTGAGTTAAATATTTGAATGGTCATAAATTTGGGATAAACATCTCATATAAGAATGGTAATTAATATTGGAAATTTAGAAATGAAGATAAGGGAATTAGGAACTGACTGGAGATTGGTGAGTTGAATGGTTTTCTGAGTGCCTATCTGATGTTGGTTTCGACCTTCAGGGTTGATACTTAGGGAAATTATTCTCCTACTAGTTTACGGTTAGAGACTAATGACCGAAATGAGAAATACATGCTTAAAAGGATTTTAAACTGAGAAAGGCTTTGAATATTCTTATAAATATAAGAAGAGAAAACGAGAATTTCATTTATTGGAAAAATGGAGAAATTTTAACGAATGGTAAATCGAAAAGAGGCTAAAATGTTAATAGATATTAAATCAGTGAATTCGAATTTCTTTTATGGATGAATGGTTGTTTTATTTGATAGTTAAATGACCGATTAGCAAATCTAGCCTATACGATGGTTGGTACGGAAAAATAGGGATCGAATTTATTCGAAAACATTCCGAACTAGCTAATACGTAAACGTAGAATATACGGATTGAAGATGGAGTAGTGAAGACCATGGATCTTCATAAGCAAAAGGGAAACTTGTCGAATTATATGGAGTCGCGCCCGAAGATATTTTGACGGTGATCCTGTCGTAGTTGAAATCGATGGACTGCAAGGACTACTCATTACTGGTTCATAGGGTGATTCCTAGGATGCGGTAGGACAGTACCTTTGGCTTGTCCAGTCCCAGGACAACTTGTATGGACGAGTGTCTAACAGAGTATTTTCAAAGGAATTACATACGTTGATTCCTTCAAGCATAAGAATTTGGTGGCAAAGAAGGGAAACTTCTTTAGCCTAACAATCTGAGTATTTTTTGGGAAATCAATTAGTGATTTCCGATGGATCTGACGATGTGGCATTCAAAGTGAATGGTGGCCAGATGATCTAGAAATATAATTTTAAACCTTAAGCCTCACAACCGGAAAATGACAAAAATCGGGTAGGCAACATAGCTATGTGGGTCGCCCCCATTAGGGTGTATTGTCACTATCTAGAGAATATCCATTGTTACTTCTTTTCGCATCTGTATCTCCCGGAAACGGTTATGTTGGCACCAACTGTAGGTGACAATATATTCGATACACTCAAGAGAAATGAGTGGTTGGTCATGTGCGGGCTGAGTTGTAAGATGTTCTTGTTGAACTCCAGTGTATCCCCTCTATAGTACACTGATCGGAAGGTGGTTCCATACCTTGTCATAGCCGGAAATCCGTTCTCCAATAAGCGCCCGCGGTTTTTGTAATAACCCGGAAATTCTGGGCCAATTTAAAATTTTTATTTTGGCAATTTTATTGAATTTTGATTATTTAAAATGAATTATTTTAAATAATAACGATGAGAAATTTATTTTGAATATAATTCGAACGTATATATTTATATAGATCGTCGTTAGAATATAAATATTTATTTATAATTATAAAAGGAATTGAAAATGGCGCGGTAGTTCGATAATTCGATTTCAAATTTCAAATGAATGTACCGGGTGCAGAATAAACCGGATTTTAGTGAAACCAAAAACATTTGAATCTAATTGATAATATCTTTCCAACGAATCCGAAAAATCGAAATTTCATAGCGGGGATAAAAAGTTATGCCCATATGAAAATTCAAAATAGTCGTTATGGAATTCTGGCCCTTAAAAATGGAAATTTTGCAAACGACCTCGGATTTCGACGAAACCACTTTTGTTGGATCTGTGATGTCTAGTTATTGCTAGATTCCAAATTTGACAATTTTTCGAATCAATATGTGAGTGTGGCAAGGGAAAATGCGTTTGACCAGTTTCAGTTGATTTTAATCGACTGGAAAATGGCCATTTTTCAAACGGTCTCAGAATTCGACGAAACTAGTTTTGTTAGGACTGTATCATCAATACGAACCTAGAAAATATTATTCGGGAATTTTTCTAGTTAGTATGTAGCCCCGGTAAATTGAAATGAGCGTTCAAATTCAATATATATAGTTATATGTTGATTTTGACGAAAACTGATCGAAACAGTCGAATCAGCTTACGTTACATATCCCACTATGTTCGGAATGGGGGTAATTAGCTATAGACGATAGTCGGTGGGCTCAATTTTGAGTTCGTAATAAAAGTCAACTTTTTATAGAAAATAAATAAATTAATTAAAATATAAAATTCTTTACACATATACCCCCCCTCGATTTCATTTCAACAGCAAAAAGAAAAAAGGAAAAAAAACCTAACCCCATCGCGGTCCCCCCCCCCCCCCGGCGCCTCCACAGGCGGCGGAGACCCCCCTTCCCCTCCTTCTTCCTCTTCCTCCACCCCCTTGTGCCGCGAGCCCCCTCTTCTTCTTCTCCCCTCACCGCGTCTAGCCCCCCCCCCCCCCCCGATCTGACGCGCCGCCCGCCCCTCAGCCAAACTCCTCCCCCCTTCCTTCCTCTCTCCTCCTACTTCCCCAGTCCGAGCCGTGAAGACTCCAGTCCTCCTCCTTCGAAAAAAAACAGTAAGCTCCCTTGATTTTTTTAACTTTAGAAAACTAGTGTTTTAATTATAGAAAAGGCTGAGATTCTTTATATAGGTAAAGTTAAGGATTTTTATCTAGATAAAGAACTGATTTTTATACGATAAAGTTATGATTTTGAACACGGCAAAAATATGATTTTCATATGGTAGAAATATTAAAGATATTATTTTTATATAGTAGAAATGTTAAAGATATTTATTTTTATATGAACTAGTTTTGAACTAGAATAATAATTTATTTATTTTTAAAATACATAAATTGGATTTGAAATGGTTTTGAAAATAACCAGAATTTCCAATAATTGCATTGGAATGGATTTGAATCGAAATTGTCTTCGGAATATTTCGATGTTGGATTTCGTGATTATACAGATATTGTTGTGAAAATTTGAAAGATATATATATATCGTTATTTCCAATACGATATTTGTTGGTCGTAGAATTTGATATTGAATATAAGCCGATATATTTTTTATTCAGAGCCTTGTATTTAATATCAAATGTGATTTGGGTTTGTCGTGAACGGTGTCTTCATTAACACTGTTCTTAAGCCCAGTTGAGAAAAATATTAAATCTTTTTATTTAGATTTAATGAAGTGTACCAATTAAATAATATTTAATTGGAATTGAATTGGTATTGATTTTTGGGTTTATCGTGAACAGTGTTTTAAATAACACTTGTTCTTTAACCCGATAATTAATAGAATGTGATTTTGGGTTTATCGTGAACCGTGTTTTAAATGACATTGGCTCTTTAACCCAGTTAAAGACAGGATATTGATTTCTGTAAAGATTAAAACTAAGTGGAGTTTTAATGAATCTTTAATTAGATTGAAAAGATCGAGAATGGAGTATCACCAGTTTTGCTCCAGGCGATAGTTAAATCTTTTATTAGATTTGAACATGAAATGGTAATTGAATTTACCGATAACACCGTGGTGTTAGATATGAAGTATGACCAGTTTTACTTCAGGGGATGAATAGGTGGGGATTAGGAAATAAAAAAAATGATTACTTCGGTGTGGTTCGCTAATCCCGACTAGTTTGAATTGATATTCAAAAGAAGATTAAAGAATAAATTTAAATAATTTATCTTTGATAAAATTAATGGGAACCTTTCCCAAAGTTTAAGAATATTTGAATAAAAGAATATTCTGAATTGGATTAAGGCGTATGTTGTGTTTGTGTAACACGTGTTTATTATATACGCGAGTTGTTCAGAAAGACCGGGTTTATCCCATTCTGAATAACCGATTCGACGTGGTGTCGAAGATGAAGATGGTGGTTGAAGACCGGAGGTCTTCACGTCATCTGGATAATTACTGATGATCTTGATTGGGCTGTACACCCAAGAAGATAGAAACAGTTGGTGATCGTCCAAACGTACTTGGAGATCGATGGATATGCGGGGTACTAGGTGCCTCCGGTTTCGTTCAGACCCAGAACGAACATGAAAATGGACTGTGAGTCTGACATTGGATTTCAGTCTGTGTGATTGATTTCTATTAAATATATATCTGTTTGGCGGCAGAGAATTTATTCTCTTGCTTAACACCCTTCTCTGAGACGTACGAGCTCAGGGGTTATATGTTGATAGATATCAAACGCATGGAGTGAATTGCCTGTGTGGCATTCCTAAGTGGCAATTGATCAAGGCTTCCGTTGAAAAGCAAAGTCTTGTGGTGATGATCAAGGCACGGCCTGTGTGGCATAGCTTTGTGTAACGTTGATTCGCGAGCCTCACACCCCGGTTGTGAACTAGAAACTGGAGAAGGACCTCAGGGAGGGCATGCGTTTCCTTCTAGCTAGAAGTGGCGTCAGTGGTTTTACACGCCCTGACGAGTTTGACTTATGTGGTTGTTGCTGTTGCGAGGCGCCTCGGTTAGATCGGACGATCCGGGTCCGATGGAGTCATTCGTTGGTTCATTTACGCCCCAAAGGGAGGAGAAACGTATTGTTCAAGCATAATAATCCACATCGGTGGACCGGCCCTGACGATCCAAGGCTTGCCTGCGCTTGCCTGAGACTCGGGCTAGACAGTCTCGAATTCGGTAGAGGACTATCTTTTTCCTCGGTTCACAGATGAAAATCCAACTTCCAAATACGTGACATTTGCGGTTTTGATTGTAGAGCCTAGTATGGCGACATAGTGGGATGGGGCGCTTATACCGTCTATGATTGATACTTATGATTTGAAATTGTTTTTGACACTATACACTTATAGTAATAATAAAACATGAAATTTAGCGTATCAAGCATTCTTTGGCTATTATAAGGTAAAACCCTATCCTCCGGCTTGCGTTGCATTGTGTGATGGGACCTGGGTCTTATAATAGCTTCATTGTTCTTTATTTAGCATTGCGCTGTTTGTTTTATGCACTGGTATTCTTGGGAGGAAACTCGTTCCGTGTTATACGGCGTGGTCCCTTGATTTACCTAACTTTAAAATAAAGATTAATAACTGTTTTAGTTCTCACACCAGTCCCATGACTGACCTGGAGTTTATTGTTTTAACCTAAACTCTGGGTGCCCTTATTTTCACACGGGCAGCTAGTAGTTTTGGTTTTGCAGATTTATATTCACAGGATCCTGGTTTACAGCTGGAACGATATTCGGAAAGCTTTGTATCCGTATATCTCCTTCTAGTTGTGTTTTGTATTATTTTCCGCTGCTGTGTAATGTATTGTAATCTCTGATATTTTATAATGTGTAATATTTATTCATACTCTATATATTCTTGTATTCTGATGGAATTGTTGTAATAAACAATGAAATGTTCTTCCGTCTGCGTTCTATTTTGTCGTGTTCTCAAAACAATCAGGCGTTTCGAACGGTCTGGGTCGGTTTAGCGACTGATTCAGATCGAGTGAAATTCCTTTTCGTTACAGTGGTATCAGAGCTTTGGTTTACAAAGCTCAGAGAACAAGTCACATTAGAATCATATGAAAGAATTCATCAGAGATTGGATTAGTAATATCCAATGAGAATGACTCGTTAGAGATGGGATCAGTAGTATCCTAGAACGAGTGTGAAGAGTATATTTTTAAAGTGAAAACAATTTTTATTTTGAAAATTTAAATCAATTATTCGTATTTAATTATTTATTTTTATTGAATTTGGACAATCCAGTATATATAGATTTTGCATATACGTCTGATCCGCGTGTATTCGAAGTTTTAATATATTGGGTAGATATAGAATCACACTCCAGTCGCCCGGACATTGTCCTGATGATGAAGTATACCATCACCAGTATTTATTTTCGAGTGACAAAAGTGAGATTTCTATATATTTCCTATTGACTGGTGTGAGAACCAAAATAAGATAGGGCTTATTGTTGTGATTTTGCATCAAAAATATGATTTTTGACTATATATCAAAATTATGAATTTGAAAAGCTAATCAACTAAAGGATTGATGGTTGTGTTGTTTGATTAATTAAATTTGAACCATATAGCCAAATTGAATCAAATAGTGAATTGTATTAAAAATTAGTCGCATTTGCATGCATATACATGTGCTTATATTGAACAGGTCATAGCAAGGAGGCTAGAGCAGAAGAATAAAATTGTTTGCCCGACAAATAGGTACATGTTTACCATAATTTACTATTATGTTTGGGTGATGATGATTTTGTGAGCCGCTTGGCTTTTTCTTTTGGATTGAAGAAGGCCATGGGAGGCTATATGAAATATCCCGAAGTCCCCGGTGTAGGGGAGGTTATGGCGAAATTTTTCGAAAATTTAGGGTGTTAGCCAAATTTTTGAAAAATTTGAAAAGTTCTTAGAAACTGAAAAGCTGAAGAACTTAAGCCGTAGTGAAAATACTGGAAGTTGAGTTGAATTGTTAAACAACTTTCGGCTTCGTTCCTTTTCGGAGATGAAAAGTTTTAAGTGGGGGAGATTGTAATAACCCGGAAATTCTAGGCCAATTTAAAATTTTTATTTTGGCAATTTTATTGAATTTTGATTATTTAAAATGAATTATTTTAAATAATAACGATGAGAAATTTATTTTGAATATAATTCGAACGTATATATTTTTATAGATCGTCGTTAGAATATAAATATTTATTTATAATTATAAAAGGAATTGAAAATGGCGCGGTAGTTCGATAATTCGATTTCAAATTTCAAATGAATGTACCGGGTGCAGAATAAACCGGATTTTAGTGAAACCAAAAACATTTGAATCTAATTGATAATATCTTTCCAACGAATCCGAAAAATCGAAATTTCATAGCGGGGATAAAAAGTTATGCCCAGATGAAAATTCAGAATAATCGCTATGGAATTCTGGCCCTTAAAAATGGAAATTTTGCAAACGACCTCGGATTTCGACGAAACCACTTTTGTTGGATCCGTGATAGTTAAATCTTTAATTAGATTTGAACGTGAAATGGTAATTGAATTTACCGATAACACCGTGGTGTTAGATATGAAGTATGACCAGTTTTACTTTAGGGGATGAATAGGTGGGGATTGGGAAATAAAATAAATGATTACTTCGGTGTGGTTCGCTAATCCCGACTAGTTTGAATTGATATTCAAAAGAAGATTAAAGAATAAATTTAAATAATTTATCTTTGATAAAATTAATGGAAACCTTTACCAAAGTATAAGAATATTTGAATAAAAGAATATTCTGAATTGGATTGAGGCGTATGTTGTGTTTGTGTAACACATGTTTATTATATACGCGAGTTGTTCAGAAAGACCGGGTTTATCCCATTCTGAATAACTGATTCGACGTGGTGTCGAAGATGAAGACGGTGGTTGAAGACCGGAGGTCTTCACGTCGTCTGGGTAATTACTGATGATCTTGATTAGGTTGTACACCCAAGAAGATGGAAACAGTTGGTGATCGTCCAGACGTACTTGGAGATCGATCGATGAAATTTAGCGTATCAAGCATTCTTTGGCTATTATAAGGTAAAACCCTATCCTCCGGCTTGTGTTGCATTGTGTGATGGGACCGGGGTCTTATAATAGCTTCATTGTTCTTTATTTAGCATTGTGCTGTTTTTTTTATGCACTGGCATTCTTGGGAGGAAACCCGTTCCGTGTTATACGGCGTGGTCCCTTGATTTACCTAACTTTAAAATAAAGATTAATAACTGTTTTAGTTCTCACACCAGTCCCATGACTGACCTGGAGTTTATTGTTTTAACCTAAACTCTGGGTGCCCTTATTTTGACACGGGCAGCTAGTAGTTTTAGTTTTGTAGATTTATATTCACAGGATCCTGGTTTGCAGCCGGAATGATATCCGGAAAGCTTTGTATCCGTATATCTCCTTCTAGTTCTGTTTTGTATTATTTTCCGCTGCTATGTAATGTATAGTTATCTCTGATATTTTATAATGTGTAATATTTATTCATACTCTGTATATTCTTGTATTCTGATGGAATTGTTGTAACAAACAATGAAATGTTCTTCCGTTTGCGTTCTATTTTGTCGTGTTCTCAAAACAATCAGGTGTTTCGAACGGTCTGGGTCGGTTTAGCGACTGATTCGGATCGAGCGAAATTCCTTTTCGTTACAGTTTTGATTGTATACTATATATGTAGAGCATGAGATGCAAGCGTTCTACTAGATTTATATTTTGACGCAACCATAATATCAGAATAAAATATGATTTCAAAAATGGTTTGGGTTATTGTAAGGTAAAAACCACCCGTGTTTATGTGTGGGTTGGTCTTACGATTACCCTTTTCTTTTGAAATGATTTTTAACTTTAAAATCAAAATGGATGATACCAATAATTTAGTGGGTTTTTCTCACACTGGTTCAGCAGACTGACCTGTGGCGTTTGTAATGCTCGGATCAGACCCAATTGGGTCAGACTGAATTGTATAGGTTCAGGGTAAGATGATGCAGGTTCCAGAAGACGAGCAGGAGGAGTTCAGACGTATGATATATATCTAGATATTTTTCCACTATGTGTTGTAAATAAAGATAGGTTGTTATAATTGTCCAGATGAATTGAATGTCCACTGTACTCTGATAAATTATAAGTATTGTTTTAAAGTTTTCAATAAAGATTTATTTCTGTATTATATTTTATTCCGCTGCGATGTGAGACATATAATTGTGATTAGTTCTTCTTCTCCCTTTTTCTTTTATTCTCATATTTCTTTCTTTCTTTTTCTCATCCTTTAATTTCTTTCTTTAACATCCTGGATTTTCGGTACTCGAGTTTGGACACGGGATATATTTGTGTCGAAAATTCGACAATCGAATTTTCTGGTTCGTTACAAGGGTCGTCAATATGGTCTATTTATTGCTTCCCCAAACTTTCATCCTAACCCATAATAAACTTATGTTCTTTTAGTAAGGAGTCTCAATATACAATCGAGGGTACTTGGATAAAGCCCCAAATTCTGCCATATACTCAGCGATAGGCGTCCTACCTTGCTTCATATCGACAAACCTTTTAAATAATATTGATTTTTGGATTATAGAAATGAACTCCTCAAACTTAGTCCTAAACCGATCCCAAGTGATCTGGTCCTCCGGAGTCTCCAAAGTAATAGAATTCCACCAATCCATCGCTCGTCCTTGCAGCTGCCTCGACGCAAGCTTTCCCTTAGTTGCATCATCAATTCCCAAGTCTCTAAAAATTCGAACATTAGCTTCCAACCAGTTCTAGACTTCAACAACCGGTTCCATCTCAATAAACGGCTTACCACCTAGAGAATCATAGTCCTTGCAGAGCTTCACAAAATCAACAATCCTAGGCACCTGCATAGGAACACCACCATCTACCGCCGCTCTTGGAGTGGGCATCCTCCTCATGGTCGCTGCCATCATGGTCTCGAACATGGCAGGATAATCGGGCGTAGATGTTGCAGCTCCATCTCCCGACTGGCTACCCTTGCCTACCCCTCCAGTTGTAAGCTCATTCCTAGCAGCGTGTCTCGAAGTTTGTCGACTCATCCTTACTCTAAAATGAGAGTCAATTTACATTAGACAAAGCCACATTAGTGTTCAAGTGCTTACTAACCTACGATATTACACTATATATGTATATGATAAAATATTCATCAAAATAAAATCACAAATACATCTCTTATATGTTTATACGCTCACGAACTTTGGGTAAAATCGATAACCAAAGCTCTGATACAAAATGTGATGACCTCCCTGTACCTCTTACACAAAACAAAGGAAAAATGCACTGCATGACGTGCCAGGCCGATACAGGACGATCATCAGGGTAGAATATTTTGAAACAAAACCTATCGTATAACTCACAGCACAAGGATGATACATAATAATAAAATATACAACAGTATATAGTAATGAAGCACAATTGAACAGAGAATCAAAATTCCATAAAACTATAGAATCTTAGGTACAAACTTCTCGATACAAGAATCTATAAATACAATATGCCTCACTACATCCCTCAGAGTAACAACAGTCTCAACTAACAGTTGAAATAATAGAAATCATTATTATAGTAGGTAGAATAGTACGTCAGCCTCCTGCTCGTCACCGCACAACAACATCGGCACCAAACCAGCTACCTATTACTCATTTTTCCTACCATCAAATTGGTGAACAACCCAAGGTAATAAGAGGGAAACATAAAACCTTAAGTCAGAAAATAGTCTAAGTGAGTGATAGAATAGCTAACAAACAATTACATAGGATAATATGAGTATATACGGATCAACCAACCGATCTGCCCAGCAACCAACAAGTTGACAGGTGAAAACTATCCATCAAATGTCATGTCAGAAATAGGAAAGGAATACCCCCAATCCCGCTTCAACATCCTATGGTGATGGCCTACCCAGAGAAATAGAGAAGAAAACATAAAATCAACCGTAGCATCCATAGCATCCAATGCCCTAGCCATCACCGACTACAGCCGTGAATCCATCAGCTATCGAACTTTCATTTCACCGATCAAAAGGGTAATGGAAAACCTTGGTTCTAGCCAAACTACCATATGCCATCATGACTTGTATGTTTTCCTCCTACCTAAGAAAACTAGACCAATCCTACCTGAGCGATCCAAGGTACTCGATCCTACCTGATCATTATGGGCGTCCCCACGATACCTCTTCTTTGAGTCTGCTAGCTCACTTTGATAACCAACGATTCCTTGGTGCATCAAATTCATCGAGCCTTTCTTCTTGGTGATTTCACTTTTTAGTCAAGCTGCCTCTTGAACTAATTCCATTATCACCCTTGGTTAGCTCCAACCTGAGTCAACCATTATCATCCTTGGTTAACTCCTACCATAGTCAACCCTTTATTGAACTATATTGTACATCATCCCAAGACCAGTGTAACATCAACATAGCTTCGACCACTCCTACTTTAGTTCATAATCGAAGCACCATTCATCTTTGAGTTGCGCGTCAATCGTCAGAAGTCTATTTTAATCCACACTTCTCTAGCAATTTCACGAAGGCCCCTTAGCTATGCTCCCCAAAATTTACGACGACCAGACCATCGGTAATGGGTCGGTGTCGACCCTCACACTTTACCAATTTTGGCTAAATGTTTGGTCCTAGTCCTTCATCATTTCGAGTATGTTCTTCTGGTCAAATCTCCAATCTTTTCGACGTTCATTCATGAAGATTTTGCCGGTCCATTCACGTCTCAAGAAATAAACCTTCGACCCATCACAAATCAATTCTGAATGACTTGAAATTTTTCCAGAAGCCTCGATTTACAAACACAATGCCATGCCATCAAATCATTGTCACCCGGTCAACCTACATGGGTCGGTGCCGACCCTCATACTTAGTGCATATGGGCATGAAATTTTTTATGTCCACTTCCTTCATCTTTTAGAGCGCCTCCACCAATTTTTGTCTATATCCAATCATTTGAACCTCTAATTTGCTTTGTTCTTCAAACTTATGATTCCACGACAAACAATCTAACATACAACTCAAGCAACAAAATCAATTCAACCAAAACAAGCATCAATCCGCACAGCAATGATCATACAAACATGAGCAATTCATAATCAAACATAAACATATCATAAACATGGGATCAAGCATGATTTGGATCTAAACGTATGATAAACATGGTTAATATAACAATTATCCGGTTAATATGATCAAATTAAGTATTCCTAGGATTTCTAGGTCTGAATTAAACATATATGGTTAGATCTAAGGTGATTTTAACATAAAACATATGAATATAACCCTAATTTACCCATACAATCCATAACTTTCGTGTGAGAGATATCTATCACTCACCAGTTTCAACATTTGATGTATATTAAATGAGATCAGATATGGACAGCGCTGAAACCCCATGAATTTGATGCAATATGATCTAATTGTTGACATGGGGAATTTTCGCTTTATTCAGCACACGCCAACCCTCGAGTGTAAGTGTATTAGGAACACAATGATACAAAGATATAATAAAGTAAAGTGGAAGAACACAGCTTTTTGTAATGGTTTGGTACTAATGCTTACGTCCAATTCATAATAATCATTCATCATATAATATTCAATTACAATTTTTGTACAAGTTCGGACAATATTTGTGTACAAAGCGTTATAATAGAAAACAAAATATTTGTTAATTCTAAACTTTGACAAAAATGCCCTTCTTCTTCTTCGTTGGGTGAAAAATATGTTGACTTGGTCAACAATGTCCAAAAAGCAGCTTCAATGTCAAAGAAATCCAATAAATATCCAAAATAGTCCAAAAACAGTGTAATTGTGCTTGTAGAGTCCATAAAGTGATGGAAAACGTTTTTGCAACGTTTTAGTGCCCCATGCCATATCCAGTGACCATGGTGAAGAGGGTGACTGCCATTAACGACGCATGAGAGCTCCAAGAAGTCCAAATACCAAGTGAGAACCAACCCCTTTAAATGTCAAGCAAGGGGCTATTTATAGTGAGTTTGTGATGTGACAGGTCAAATTTCGTATCTATGTGGGATATAAAATTTGTATTCCAAAATCGAAGTCGAAAAATTAGTGCATTGTTGAAATTTCATATCTCTGGGTTCGAAAATCTTGAATCCCTTAAAAACTGCCAAAATCGTGTATCGATCATGTCAAAAACAGTGATCCGCATGCAAAAAAAACCTATGCCAAGGTGATCAGTCAATTTCTGAAACATTTTCCAAGTCCAGAATTTCGTATCCCAGAAATCACGTGTTGGGCATGTTGTTTTTGGTGATCCGCACGGGCTCTGGGCCATGCCAAAATAATCAGCCATCTTCTCTTGCCACTTCATATCCCTCCATCCAGCCAAGATTTTGAATCCCATTTGACTATTGCGCACACAAGAAAATCTTCGGACCGCTACGTTGCTCACTAGTTTCGAACCCGCCTTTTTTCATATCTGATCCCTTGCCAAAATTCGGATCCCTGTGTGCGACACGAAGAAACACTTGCCAGGGTAAGGTGCGAAGCAGGAATTTCGAATACCCTGAGGGATTCGAAATTCTAGCAAATTTGTCAGGCCATGGTTTTTTGGTGTGATCATCCTGAGTGCGAGACATGATTTTTTCCTAATCCACCGTGTTTTCCATGCGTTTTCCAATGTGCCAAATTGCTAAATCACCTAAATTGCCAGATTGATTTCCCAATGTTTTCACCATGGATTTTAATGATTTTAATGGACTTCAACCAAATTGTTTTGTGTTTTTGACGGTATTATTGACGCTTGAACATCTTGCTAACCAGAAACTTGATGTGTGATAGCTTCGACCAAAAAGCATGTCAACAAGTTTTCCCCTAAAACATATCTTGCTTGATTGAAGGAATGTGTGTTTTGCGAGGAGGAGAGAAATCCGGGGACCCAAAAACCCACGATCACTTGAGATCGTATTATTAATGAGTTGGAAAACCATAAAGCTTGAGCTCTAATGAAGGTCGAGATCGATTTGGATCGTACTATTTAGAAATCCACGATCACTTGGGATCGTATTAATTAGAAGTCCACAATCACTTGGGATCGTATTAACTAGAAATCATTGAAAGCTGACGATCAATTTGGGTCGCTTAGAGATAACCAGAATATCTGAGGGACTGGAGCAGTCCAATAATCTATACGATTGGAGAATCCACATAGTCGGGAGTGAGCGATCTTGTTGTTTTACCGACAAGACTATCATAAGCTGTCATACTTTTCCAAGGCAGTCTTGCTTTAGTAAGACGACCAAGGCATGTATTTTCGTCCAAAGCGATCTCATATTTGTGAGACGACCATGGGATATAATTTCATCCTAGGTGGTCTCACATTGGTGAGATGACCAAGAGATATAATTTCGTCCTAGGTGATCTCACATTGGTGAGATGACCAAGGGAAGTAATTTCATCCTAGGTGATCTCACATTGGTAAGACAACCAAGGGTTGTATATTGGTCCAAGGCGATCTTACATTGGTAAGACGACCGAGATAAGTGGTTTTCCAGAGGCGATCTTATCGAGGAAAGACGACCCAAGGTAATAAATAAAATTTAAAGTGGGTAATTCAATTTCAGGTTTTATGCTCCATAAGCATTTTCCTTGTGAAGTAATCTTACTAAAGTTATAAAATTTTGGAGTTTTTTGCAAAACCGAAAGGAAAACTTAGCGTTTGTCATCTGTAAAGAGCATGCTTAAGGACATTTGGCCACGTACATGGGTATGCGGACTTAGCCGATTTTTATTTCAAATTCATTTGTAAAGGGGACTGGATGGTTTATCGTTCTCTAAGAACATGCTTAAGGACATTTCGTCCCAAGCGTGGGTAGGCGAGCTTAGCCACCGAAGTTTTGAAATCAGAATTTTTCTCAAGGCGATCTTGACGAGGCAAGACGACTAGGAGCTGTAGATGGGTTCAATACGTCCTTGCATTGGTAAAACAACCAAGAAATGTCAGAAAATCCATTTTATTAATAACCAGATGGTGTATTGTAGAGTAAAGAGCATGCATTGGGATTATAACTGCTCCCGTGCATGGGTAAGTCGACTCAACCATTTACATTCCATAAAATACAAAAGAGATAAAGCCATGGGGCCAGAGCCTGAATATCCATAATTAAGAAAACCAAGAGAGCCGACACCATGGGGATCGAGAAGTCTGAAAGCCAAAAATTCATAAGATAAGAATACATAAGTAGGAAGCCCATTATTTGAGAGCTATTAATTTAGAAGACCAGAAGGCTATAATACACAAGTCGCAAGATACTGATGCCTGGGAGACTTGCATCCAAGACGTCATAGTCATTGAGGGGTTCAGTGGAAAATACTGCCATTGGGACGATTGTTGGTCTTAGGTCGGTCTCGATTCCTTTGAGGGGGTTGTGCCTGTCCTTGCGTTGCATCCCGAGTTCGAACGAATCGTTCCAGCTCTCCACTTTTGACATATTCTTCAATAAAATTCCTGAAATGTCGACACTCGTTTGTATTGTGACCATCGATGTCATGGAATATGCAATGCCTGCCGAAATCCCTTTTTCTCTGAGTAGGCTCCCTAACAGGAGGTTTTTGAAGGGACTCGTGGGATGAACTTTCCTATAAATCTCCTTGAGGGTGTAGTTCCGAGTAAGGTGGGAACCTCGGTTGCTTCAAGCCACATTACGATCATTCCCCGAGGAGGGTTTACTTACAGCGGAATCCTTTGCCTTTTCAGAATCAGACGATTTCCAACCCATAATAGCATTTTGTGACACCCCATGTCCGTTAATGTCACTCACTAAAGGAATGCGTTAAGTTTCGTGAAGCATTATAGGTAAATAAGAACATAATAGCACAAGACAGACATGTAAAATAGCAGCGGAATTAAAAACTTTATTTAAATCAAAATATCATGGTCCCAAATACTGAGTTTACATCATAAGTAACTAACTACATTAATAACCTGCCTTGCCAAAAATATCAGAGTACAAAAGAATAAAACCATATTTCCCATGCAAAGCCATAAGAGAGTTGACCAGAAGTCAAAGCGATACATCTATATCCAAAATCCAAGCTAAGTTGAAAGAATCCAAATCAACTCTAAGCACTTCCACCCTGATAACCTGGGGGGAATCTGAAGAGAGAGAAGAGGAAACAAAAAGGGTCAGCCATAAAGTCTGGCTAGTCCAGTTACTTTTAAATATAAATAAATAAAAGTATCATGGCAGGTACATATAAAACTGGAAGAACAAGCTAACAGTAACAATAACAAGTGTGAACTGAGCAAGATAAATGAATAGGGTATATTGCGCTTCTTAAATACATTTCTCTGCATCGCGCAGATGCTTGTATAGCAGAAGTAGAATGATCCCCACTAATATCGTTTCATTACATTTTCTTGATTATTAGGTTACTTAGGTTAATAGCACTCAAGACTTATACGCGCATCGTACCCATTTACTTTCCCATGGATTCACCTAATACAATATATGTAGTTATCTCTCAATATTGAGATACTTCCCATGGTACCCCACTTGCACGGTCCCCACCGTAATGAACGCAGTCCCTCATCCTACGCTGGAGTGACGTACGGATCTCTATATAAAATGTTGCATTCTGCATAAATCTACCATTACTACGCTATGTAAGTGAATGGACTGCCACCATCGATCGAATCATATTCCTTTTTGGAATAATGCCCTCTAGTCTACGATACACCACCCAGAGAAGATATGCATGTATCTAGATTATCCCACGTATGTACTGTAATTGTATCTCGATGCTTCAATCGCATGTCCTCTAATGTGCACCGAGTTCCGTGGCATGGCTAAACAAGAAACACGGAACTCGGTCGGGAGCTTTTCCATATCTGTACAGACCGCCTTTAAGTGCCTTCAAATACAGATATTCCTCGGGTCTGTTTTTCATGGTAGTTATGGCCCCACCTTGGCCCCTCCCTCAACTAGTAAAGACTACAGAGCTAAGCGACTTCCCCTAATAACAACCAATCTAAACATCCATGTGGCGTCTACCCTCAACCCCGTACCTCGATAGTGAAAGGTGAAATGATATCTTGGGTTTAGCTCTAGACTTTTCGCATACCACTGGCTGTCGATGACGGATATCCGACGGTCTACTATCCTTGTTGGTCGTAACCCTCTCTACCTCCTCGTGAGGCAACCGTCGAATTTGTAACAACCCGAATTTTTATAATATGTTAATACAAGAATCAAATTTTAAAATAAGAATCAAGGTAAACGGGTTGCGGCATTGCGTTCGTCTCGAAATTCTGCTTGAAAACGAGTCTGAGTTTGCGAGAATCGGAGTCCGTATGAGAGAGATATGACCCTCTGAAGTTTCAGGATTTTCAGAATCGAAAACAGCTCGAATTCGAATTCAAATTTCGAATTCAAAACCCAGAAAAGGCTGGGCGGGAAATTTCCCGCCCAGTACCCAGGTCGACTGGGGAGTCGACTGGGCAGTCGACCCCCAGACCAGGTCGACTGGGCAGTTGACCTGGGTGTCGACCTGGTCCCCGAGCCCACTTTTGGGCCTGGGTGCATTCTGATGTTTCTAGTCTCGTTTTCTGTCCAGATTCGTCTACCTAATCCTATATAAACCCCCTGATGCCTAAACCCTAATTCACTACAACACGTCTAGCCACCATTATGCTGCTGAAATCCCTCTTGGTCATGGCCGCCGTCTCTAATCTTCTTATGCTCTCATACGCAATCCAATGCAAAGATGAAGACTTCTACAACGATTCAAGGAGATGAATCAACAACGCTACAACATCGATTTCAGTTCTTAAATTCGCTAGCCATGCTATGTAAGTTCTAGTAACTTTTTAGATTAAAATGCTTAATTTTAATATGGCTATGGAATAAAGTGTAATTGGATATAAGCATGTTTATCAATTCAGATCTATTCCTGTTTACCTTTGAACCTTGAGTTTTGAGACTTGTTCATCTCCATTCTTATGTCTAGTTCATGCTCTATTCAGTCGTTGTAAATCAGTTTCTTAGATTCATGTTGATATTATTATCAAGATCTAATCTTTATGCCTATCATGACGATCTATGTTGTTTTCTCCCTGATCGTGTTTCATTGCAACTTCTACCTCCCCCTATTTATTTTCCTTTGATGAACCTAGGTCAATTTCGGACGTAGGCCTAAACTGCGATTTATGTGCGATTGGATACGGGGGAAATACCGAGATATTGCCTAGTTAGATATATGTGTGTTTGGTAGAATCGAAGGCATAATATAGATTTGGATAATTGGATATTTCCATTAAAATGGTAATTGTAAGAATTGGGATTGGCATATGTAATTTTTTGCTAGAACTGGATATGTGTAAATTGACATAAAAATTGACATACGTATAAAACGGCATGAACTGAACATATGTAGATTTGGTATGAATTGGGCATATGTAAAACTGATATGTAATCTATAACTTGGGCATATGTTAATTATGTGAGATTTGTAGTTGAAACACATATGATAATTTATGTCTTGAAAAAGGGCTAATATGAACACGCCTAAGTGGGTTTTGGGTAGTTGGCATGTAATAGCCTTAAAGGAGGGATAAATATAAATTGAGATAAGTTGCCTTTAATGGCATAAGATAAATTGTGATAAAATTGGTATGATTTTGCATACCATTAATTGATGAAAATAATTGAGTCAATAATGGGCATCGTTAAATTAGGAATTAATTAACAATTTGAATAAGGAAATTATTAAAACTGGGGTAAAAGATTATAAGCGGTAATCAATGCTTAGGACACGAGGTTGGACTCATTTGTGACGTAAAACTGCCCGGACCCGCCCGGCGAATCCAGTAGTCACAAATGGTAGCCCAATGTGAGAGATCCTAGGCCCAAATTAAAAGCGTAACAGTTGTAAAGACACGAGGTTAGACTCTTTTATGGTGTAAGACTGCCCGGACCCACCCGACAAATCCAGCTTCCATAAATGTCAGTCTAATGTGAGAGGTCTTTATAGGGTTACGACCTTAATGAATTAAGAAATACTTAACCAGATAAACATGTGGTGGGACATGGGGGTTAAGTGGGTGACATGTGGAAATACGAATAGTAATACTTAACCAACATAACATGGTAATTAGACTAGTGGATAGGGTTAAGTAAACTAAGAACACTTAACCAATATGGTAAGAATGGGTGGGTTAAGTAATATGATTAGGCTAATGACACTTAACCAATATGGTATGAATGGTTGGGTTAAGTAATATGATTAGGCTAATGACACTTAACCAATATGGTATGAATGGGTGGGTTAAGTAATATGATTAGGCTAATGACACATAACCAATATGGTATGAGTGGGTGGGTTAAGTAATATGATTAGGCTAATGACACTTAACCAATATGGTATGAATGGGTGGGTTAAGTAATATGACCAGGCTAATGACACTTAACTGTTATGACATGAATAGTTGAGTTAAGTAAATCTTAATTAATGCCTAAGTGGGAATGATAACTTATGGAATAAAGTAAGTTAGGCGGAACAATAGATAAGATGAGATAACTTATGTAATAAGGAAAGATGTGCTTCATTGTAGATTAAGCAATATGTAAAGACAAGAATGAATTTACAATTGAAGGCGACATAAGTTATATTATAAAAAGGAACAAAACATTGGTTAGGTTGGATAATCCTCTGAGTATCAATCTGATGTTGATTCTGGTCTTCGGGGTTGGTATTTAGGGAATTATTCTCTCTCTCCAGTGTGTTTGTAAGTAAGGGGTACTTGGTTGTAAAGATTGAATAAGAACATGTTATTGTACCATAACAGGGGTTAATGTATGAATCATAGGAATAACATGTTGCGGGCTTATTAATGGACTTAGTATAGTTCAAGTTAAGAATTGAATTAATAAGCAAGTTGAAGGTTGGTATAAATGGAAATAACCAAGTTAAATGATAAGACTGATGAGGTAGCACAAGCGCATAGTTAATGGATAGACATAGGGTCTAATGGCAGATAAAGCCAAGGCGCTTGGTTAAACCCAGACGTTGGGGGTAATATGAATGACATGTAAAATATAACCTATAAGCACTTAACCAAGATAAAGCATGTATTAAGACATGAGGATGATGTAGGGGTTAAGTGGAGGACATGGGTAACATGTAAGACATAACTGGTGTATACTTATCCAATATTTAAGCATGTAAGTGGACATGAATAAGAAGGGGTTAAGTAAGAATTACTAGAGGGGACCAAGCATAGGAGGGAAGCTTGTGTCGAGGAAAGGGGACCCTTTTCAGACTAGTAGCCCATTACGTATCTTTGTGAGCTCGACCCATGTCGAGGACGGGACACGCATACTGGGTTTGATTGTAAGAGGTCAAAACGGGTTAGCGGTGGCAACGCAAGTCCAACGGGTTTCATATGCGTGTGTGGACCCGGGCTGGTAGGTAAGACGTTGTCGCATCGTGTAGGTATAAGCCGTGCGTCCTCAAGTTGTATCGGGTTGTCACTTTAGGGGAGAGATACACCCCACTGTGGGGCCAGCACGGGTATCTACGAGTTAGGGAGCCGATCGCATGGGGGTTGGTGGGTACACCTAGTGGAGATAGGGGAAGGCGGCACCTATGTAGTCGGCTAGGGGTACATAAGACTAGTATTATGATTTCTAAGTAGTGGGAGGGATCACCTTATTATATAACACGGGCTACTAGTTGGGACACTAGTAGGGGGTAAGGATCGGTGTTACAGAGGACATTAGTTGGAGTATTAGTAAGAATACAGATCATTCCTTGCAAGACAATTGTAAGGATGCTAGTTAGGTGGTGCAGAGCAAGTAGATCTCATAGAAATATTTTAATGGCGAAGCAGAGGAATCTTGTTGTGTTTGATAGGAATCTTACGAAATTATACTTAGTTTATCTTGAATGGGAACCTTGCGATGTTACTTGACAAAAAATCACATCATGTTAACCTTAGTTATCTTGCATGTTGCTTATCTTGTCATCATGCTTATGTTTACTTTCAGTTTACTCATGCCATATTATCCTTAACTATTTTTATGCTGAAAGTCACTAGGACTTACTCAGTCTTTATGACTGACCCATTTTGTTTCGCCTCGTTTTCTTCCGTTTCTCCCCCCCCCCCCCAGGTTCGCAGGGTGGGAATACAGCTTAGCTCGGACCTTATCAAGCTCCAAGGCTCTTTCATGCAAGGCTTGGATTTTTCATGCCTATGGCTTGCTTTGCTTTATTGGGGAATACTATAACTTATTTTTATGCTTCTTTGTTTTTGAGCAAGACAGATATTTTAACTATGTAATTGGGTATTGGAAGTTGATGGGCTTTTATTGTAAACAATCATATTTAATAAATGATTTTAAGTACTTCCCCTTTACTTTCCGCTGTTTTATATATGTATGTCTTGTAATATTTCTGTTCCAGTACCCAAAATGCTCCATTGAAGTTAAGGCATTCCCTTTGTGAGTGATCTTAATGGATGTGGGGTGTTACATTTGGTATCAGAGCAGAAGGTTACCAGACTGGGCAAAAGTTTTCGAAAACCTTCTGAACTAGTTTTCAAAACATTTACAAAGAAGCAAATTTTCAACCCCAAAGCCATATACACTATCTTTTGATTCTCTCTTGAAATTTCTTCTCTCTCTTTTCACCATAATTTCGTAGGAATCCGACATATGTCAGAGGGCAAAGAAGTGCCCAACCTCCATCTGTAGCCGCAGTAGTTTTACTTACGACTAATCGTATTTCAAGCTGTGTAGAATTGTCGTGCGTTGGAGGCAGCTTCGAGAGACTTGTCAACAAACTATACAAGGATAGTAAGAACAAGAAACTAGTTGTTATGGCTTAATCCACGAAGGAGGAAAAAGGTGAAAGGAAAGAGGCCAAAGTGAAAGAATAGTAGAACCCATGACAAGAGAGAGTATCTTTAGTATGGTAAGGAGGGAGTGTAGTTAAGTATTATAGGACAAGGACAAGGGCAAAGGACAGGATCGTTGAGAGGGCAATTGTATGCTCTCACTACTAGCGTACCTAAGGGAGGTGGTAACGTTACCGTTAAAGGTTTAGCTTTTCTTTTCTATCATCCCGCTAGAATTTTTTTTGTACATCGCATCCTTTTAATTCTGCTTCGGTAGTTGAGTCTCTGTACCTTAGTACTAGCGTAGTAGAGGATCCCCTTTTTGTCTCAAATCCCGTTGGGGAATCGGCTCATTTATTCATGACTTGTTAGGATTTGAGAATGTCTATGCTAAGTGTTGAGTTTATAAGTAATGTTTATGTTTTGGGCTATGGGTAGCGATGGAGTGGTTATCCAGTAAGGGTGACATTCTCGGTTTTGAAAAAAAAAGGTAGTTAGACTTTTGACTTGCCTCGGAAATACCCTCGAAGTCGCGTGTAACCTTTAGGGTTCTAGCATGATTAGTTACCTAGAATCTCTTGACACATTTATTGGCAATCTGTAATCCGCTCGAGTAGTATTCACCACTAAGGCGGATGGGTCATTTCGCTTATGCATGAGTTGTAGAGAATCACCTTAGTAAGTGAACGAGATACAAGATTCACTAGTGAATTTTGGAGAGCTTGTGTGAAACCATGAGTACGCAGTTATGTTTAAGTCGAGTATACTAGGAGGAGGATAAGTGAAAGTGGAACGAGAGGCAATAGTGAAATGAGTTCCAACTCATATGTTGGAAACAAGAATTAAGAAGCTATGAAATTGTGGAGTTAAAGACGGTCAAAGCACAATGGAGTTAAGCTCAAGGAAATGCGACTTAGAAGATTGAAGACTAGATTTGCGCATCACATCTCTTTTTAAGAGTATATTCTTGATTCCTTTTTCTTGTAGAGCTTACTTGCATGCTATCTTTTGTGTATATCCTCTCGGTCCTATTCTTAATCCAATTTCTGTTGCAAACCCCATAGGGAGTATGACTCATCTGTTAGTTTTACATGTTGGGGCTTGAGGGTGTCCGTTGGGTTGATTAAACCTTTTGGGTTTTATAGGATATGGGTTGGTTTTAGGAAGGGATTTCTTGTGACCTAAAAGGAGTCCATCATGCTTAGTTTCCTAGAATCACATATATATTGGTTGGGTTGAGAATTTCTTTGGGTGTCAGTCTGATGTTGATTTCGGTCTTCGGGGCTGGTGCTTAGGGAATTCTTCTCCTAATCAGTATATATGTGACGTAGATTTCTAGCTTTGATGGGCGCAGAGTTTTTACTTGCTTCTATCATTCGACTATATCTTTAGGTAGGAACAGTTGGGTGTAAACATGTGTTTGAGACATGTTATGATTGATGGTTGCAAGTGGTTGCTCGTGGATGCATATACACGCACATTAGGCACTAGATCGGCTCAGTCACCTTTCATATTGCATATGCATGAGTGTTTACACTTGTTTGTGGATGAAATTGAATGTGTTATCATACGGATGTTGCATATGGATGGATGCTTGTGCACACATATAGTGTTTATGTGACTAGGACTATTTGCATACATGTTGGACTCATGACACTAAACATATTTTTGCATTAAGAGGATCAATCAGGCCTGATCATTTACATTAGATAAGGAACATATACACACACTTCTCGCATATGTTCATACAGCATTAAAATCTTTTAAGGATAATGATTGCTAGTGGGTGATGTTTTGAGTAGATGGATGATGGATGGTAGGACATATTCTTCTTAACTTGAAGATTTCGGGGACGAAATCCTTTAAGGAGGGGAAAATGTAACAACCCGAATTTTTATAACATGTTAATACAAGAATCAAATTTTAAAATAAGAACAAAGGGAAACAGGTTGCGCCATTGCGTTCGTCTCGAAATTCTGCTTGAAAACGAGTCCGAGTTTGCGAGAATCGGAGTCCGTATGAGAGAGATATGACCCTCTGAAGTTTCAGGATTTTCAAAATCGAAAACAGCTCGAATTCGAATTTCGAATTCAAAACCCAGAAAAGGCTGGGCGGGAAATTTCCCGCCTAGTACCCAGGTCGACTGGGGAGTCGACTGGGCAGTCGACCCCCCAGACCAGGTCGACTGGGCAGTCGACCTGGGTGTCGACCTGGTCCCCGAGCCCACTTTTGGGCCTGGGTGCATTCTGATGTTTCTAGTCTCGTTTTCTGTCCAGATTCGTCTACCTAATCCTATATAAACCCCCTGATGCCTAAACCCTAATTCACTACAACACGTCTAGCCACCATTATGCTGCTAAAATCCCTCTTGGTCATGGCCGCCGTCTCTAATCTTCTTAAGCTCTCATACGCAATCCAATGCAAAGATGAAGACTTCTACAACGATTCAAGGAGATGAATCAACAACGCTACAACATCGATTTCAGTTCTTAAATTCGCTAGTCATGCTATGTAAGTTCTAGTTACTTTTTAGATTAAAATACTTAATTTTAATATGGCTATGGAATAAAGTGTAATTGGATATAAGCATGTTTATCAATTCAAATCTATTCCTGTTTACCTTTGAACCATGAGTTTTGAAACTTGTTCATCTCCATTCTTATGTCTAGTTCATGCTCTATTCAGTCGTTGTAAATCAGTTTCTTGGATTCATGTTGATATTATTATCAAGATCTAATCTTTATGCCTATCATGATGATCTATGTTGTTTTCTCCCTGATCTTGTTTCATTGCAACTTCTACCTCCCCCTATTTATTTTCCTTTGATGAACCTAGGTCAATTTCGGACCTAGGCCTAAACTGCGATTTATGTGCGATTGGATACGGGGGAAATACCGAGATATTGCCTAGTTAGATATATGTGTGTTTGGTAGAATCGAAGGCATAATATAGATTTGGATAATTGGATATTGCCATTAAAATGGTAATTGTAAGAATTGGGATTGGCATATGTAATTTTTTGCTAGAACTGGATATGTGTAAATTGACATAAAAATTGACATACGTATAAAACGGCATGAACTGAACATATGTAGATTTGGTATGAATTGGGCATATGTAAAACTGATATGTAATCTAGAACTTGGGCAAATGTTAATTATGTGAGATTTGTAGTTGAAACATATATGATAATTTATGTCTTGAAAAAGGGCTAATATGAACACGCCTAAGTGGGTTTTGGGTAGTTGGCATGTAATAGCCTTAAAGGAGGGATAAATATAAATTGAGATAAGTTGCCTTTAATGGCATAAGATAAATTGTGATAAAATTGGTATGATTTTGCATACCATTAATTGATGAACATAATTGAGTCAATTATGGACATCGTTAAATTAGGAATTAATTAATAATTTGAATAAGGAAATTATTAAGACTGGGGTAAAAGATTATAATCGGTAATCAATGCTTAGGACACGAGGTTGGACTCATTTGTGACGTAAAACTGCCCGGACCCGCCCGGCGAATCCAGTAGTCATAAATGGTAGCCCAATGTGAGAGGTCCTAGGCCCAAATTAAAAGCGTAACAGTTGTAAAGACACGAGGTTAGACTCTTTTACGGTGTAAGACTGCCCGGACCCGCCCGACAAATCCAGCTGCCATAAATGTCAGTCTAATGTGAGAGGTCTTTATAGGGTTACGGCCTTAATGAATTAAGAAATACTTAACCATATAAACATGTGGTGGGACATGGAGGTTAAGTGGGTGACATGTGGAAATACGAATAGTAATACTTAACCAACGTAACATGGTAATTAGACCAGTGGATAGGGTTAAGTAAACTAAGAACACTTAACCAATATGGTATGAATGGGTGGGTTAAGTAATATGATTAGGCTAATGACACTTAACCAATATGGTATGAATGGGTGGGTTAAGTAATATGATTAGGCTAATGACACTTAACCAATATGGTATGAATGGGTGGGTTAAGTAATATGATTAGGCTAATGACACATAACCAATATGGTATGAGAGGGTGGGTTAAGTAATATGATTAAGCTAATGACACTTAACCAATATGGTATGAATGGGTGGGTTAAGTAATATGACCAGGCTAATGACACTTAACTGTTATGACATGAATAGTTGAGTTAAGTAAATCTTAATTAATGCCTAAGTGAGAATGATAACTTATGGAATAAAGTAAGTTAGGCGGAACAATAGATAAGATGAGATAACTTATGTAATAAGGAAAGATGTGCTTCATTGTAGATTAAGCAATATGTAAAGACAAGAATGAATTTACAATTGAAGGCGACATAAGTTATATTATAAAAAGGAACAAAACATTGGTTAGGTTGGATAATCCTCTGAGTATCAATCTGATGTTGATTCTGGTCTTCGGGGTTGGTATTTAGGGAATTATTCTCTCTCTCCTGTGTGTTTGTAAGTAAGGGGTATTTGGTTGTAAAGATTGAATAAGAACATTTTATTGTACCATAACAGGGGTTAATGTATGAATCATAGGAATAACATGTTGCATGCTTATTAATGGACTTAGTATAGTTCAAGTTATGAATTGAATTAATAAGCAAGTTGAAGGTTGGTATAAATGGAAATAACCAAGTTAAATGATAAGACTGATGAGGTAGCACAAGCGCATAGTTAATGGATAGACATAGGGTCTAATGGCAGATAAAGCCAAGGCGCTTGGTTAAACCCAGACGTTGGGGGTAATATGAATGACATGTAAAATATAACCTATAAGCACTTAACCAAGATAAAGCATGTATTAAGACATGAGGATGATGTAGGGGTTAAGTGGAGGACATGGGTAACATGTAAGACATAACTGGTGTATACTTAACCAAAATTTAAGCATGTAAGTGGACACGAATAAGAAGGGGTTAAGTAAGAATTATTAGAGGGGACCAAGCATAGGAGGGAAGCTTGTGTCGAGGAAAGGGGACCCTTTTCAGACCAGTAGCCCATTACGTATCTTTGTGAGCTCGACCCATGTCGAGGACGGGACACGCATACTGGGTTTGATTGTAAGAGGTCAAAACGGGTTAGCGGTGGCAACGCAAGTCCAACGGGTTTCATATGCGTGTGTGGACCCGGGTTGGTAGGTAAGACGTTGCTGCATCGTGTAGGTATAAGCCGTGCGTCCTCAAGTTGTATCGGGTTGCCACTTTAGGGGAGTGTTACACCCCACTGTGGGGCCAGCACGGGTATCTACGAGTTAGGGAGCCGATCGCATGGGGGTTGGTGGGTACACCTAGTGGAGATAGGGGCAGGCGGCACCTATGTAGTCAGCTAGGGGTACATAAGACTAGTATTATGATTTCTAAGTAGTGGGTGGGATCACCTTATTATATAACACGGGCTACTAGTTGGGACACTAGTAGGGGGTAAGGATCGGTGTTACAGAGGACACTAGTTGGAGTATTATTAAGAATACGGATCATTCCTTGCAAGACAATTGTAAGGATGCTAGTTAGGTGGTGCAGAGCAAGTAGATCTCATAGAAATATTTTAATGGCGAAGCAGAGGATTCTTGTTATGTTTGATAGGAATCTTACGAAATTATACTTAGTTTATCTTAAATGGGAACCTTGCGATGTTACTTGACAAAAAATCACATCATGTTAACCTTAGTTATCTTGCCTGTTGCTTATCTTGTCATCATGCTTATGTTTACTTTCAGTTTACTCATGCCATATTATCCTTAACTATTTTTATGCTGAAAGTCACTAGGACTTACTCAGTCTTTATGACTGACCCGTTTTGTTTCGCCTCTTTTTCTTCCATTTCTCCCCCCCAGGTTCGCAGGGTGGGAATACAGCTTAGCTCGGACCTTATCAAGCTCCAAGGCTCTTTCATGCAAGGCTTGGATTTTTCTTGCCTATGGCTTGCTTTGCTTTATTGGGGAATACTATAACTTATTTTTATGCTTCTTTGTTTTTGAGCAAGACAGATATTTTAACTATGTAATTGGGTATTGGAAGTTGATGGGCTTTTATTGTAAACAATCATATTTAATAAATGATTTTAAGTACTTCCACTTTACTTTCCGTTGTTTTATATATGTCTGTCTTGTAATATTTTTGTTCCAGTACCCATAATGCTCCATTGAAGTTAAGGCATTCCCTTTGTGAGTGACCTTAATGGATGTGGGGTGTTACAGAATTACTCTGGTGTCACCTCGTCACAGCATTCGGACTGCATATATACATATGCAGTCAAGGCCCACCCACCTAGTAGTTATGCGCAGACCCAACCTCTGCGAGTACAGCCTAAGACAACTGTCACCGCATAGAGGACTGCTTGGAGCACCTTACGTACTTCAGGAAGTCGCGTGCTTCCCCTTCCCATTCCTTTGGATCCGTTATAACAATCAGATGAATGTGCGCTTCCCTCGTGTCTTATAATACCTCGATGATCTACCCCGGGTTATTCATCCTCAAACGTACGGACTGGTCCAAGCGCCTTTCTTTAATATGTTGTTAGACCCTATGTCTAAACATTCTTTTATGTGCTTGCCTTATCTCATCGGGTTTCCATTTAACTTGGTTATTCCCATTCATATTGAATTCTTATTCAAATTACCAAGTTTCTCTTGCTTATTAATTTCTATCATATAACAATTCATTTAAGTTTATTAATAAGCCCACAACATGTTATTTTCTAAATTGTGGCCCAATGTCTGTAATCCACAATCTATTTTATATTCTTGCTTGGTTACATCATTATAATAACATGTTCTCCTTAATACGTTGTTAAGTATATCTCAATTCACATGTTTCCTAATTAACATGTCACTTACCATTTATGATTAAATATAACTTATTTATTCTATAAGTTTTCCTCATTCTTTCTCATTTAATCATAAATTCAATTTACAACGTCACTACGACTTATCGTTGTTTTCTTAGCAGATTATTACGCATATCTAATTCTATCATTTCTACAAGTTATGGTTACCCTACAAGGGTGTCTTTAATTGCATAACTTTATTATATTTTCCACCGGCTATGTATACCACTAGGTGTCTTTAATTACATAACCTTTTTGGGTTAAGTTCGTGTGCCTATATGTAAATATTACCCACCCCCTTTATTTTACTTAACGCACCCGTTACCCATCCAATTTTACTTAACCCTAACTCAAGTTCATAATCATACAATCCTTATGGATTAAATTAGGTTAAGTAGTCCAATTCATTACATGTCCAATTATGGTTATAATGGGCTAGACCTCCGACATTAGGCCTACAACATGTGGATACTAGATATGTCGGTCGGGTTCGGGCAGCCTTATTCCACAGTTGGGTCTAACCTCGTGTCTTAGCCTAATTCGTATTTGCGCACTTAAACCTCTCACATTAGGTTCAGCATTAGTGGCTGGTGGATATGCCGGTCGGGTCCGAGCAGACTTCCACCACTAATGGAACCTAACCCCGTGTCATAAGTGCAATTACAATTCCTAATTGTAATTACTAGACATTCCATTTTTATCCAAATCTACCTATGTCATTATAGGTGATTATTTCTCTTTTTCCCCATATTTAATTATATGCCCAATTCACTATTCAAATCATATACTTTTACACCCTTTTCAATTAGCCTTTTGATTATGCACCATACGCTCTTTTTTTGTAAGTTATAAGTCAAGGCATATACATATATTTATGTTATGCACAAACCCAAATCTACATATTTTCCAATTTATGTCCCTAGTCCATATTCACCCATTTCAATACAAGTTATACCCAAATCCATATTCGCATATTTTCCAATGTATGCCTAAAATTCATATTCATATACGTCCCAAATTATGTCCAAAATCAGTATTTAGACATGTCCCATTTTATACCCAATTCCATATTTACATTTATTCCAATGCGTGCCTAAATTCATATTATCCAACAAGATATATGCCCCCATACCCATATTCGTATATTTCCAAATTTAGATCCATATTTTCCAATATCAATTATGCCCCAAATTATGTCTTTCCCTATCATTCCCAATTTCGCATGTTCGCATTTTTCAGCGTTAGGCCTAGGCACGAAGGTAGCCTGGATATATAAAAAATAAAAAGGGAAAAGTGGGAGAGAAGAGAATCGAGGACAGGCATAATAACGAATCAATAATAAACTGATAGAAATAGGCATATTATGACAAGATTTAACATGGCAGCGGTATGAACATATAAAAGCAGATCTGATAGTTATGTCATAATAGAACTGATTAGGCACCGATTCAAGATCCAATTTTTATATACATATCAAGATTACTATTTAAATATTCAGATCTAAAAATAACATGAACTCATAGTGAATAGAACTAAGGAAATGGATCCAATACTGCGAAGAACATGTTGAGTATGTTGTTGTAGCCATCGCTGAATTTGTTGTAGAAATTTTCGAATATGTATAATCTTCTTTGAATTGATTTAGAAGAAGAAAGGCCATTTTAATTTTCATTGCAGCAGAGCTTCGCCATTAGTATTTAGATAAATAAAACCTAGGGTCTAGGGTCCTTTATATAGCCTAGGGTTCATGAATCTAGCTCCAAAATCGTCTAGGTTCAGAAAAGAAGTTTCCAGAGCCATGGGTAGGTCGACCCCCCTTCAGGTAGGTCAACCCCCCTTCATGGGTGGGTCGACCCCGATGAGCCTGAGTCGACCCCTAGGTCGACCCAGCAAGGTCTCGGGTCGACTTCGAAATGTTGACCCTTCCTCGATTTGCATGTCGGATTCCTGGTTTTGCTGATTTTTGAATAATTTTGAATTTATATGTATATATATCTTCCTTATATGCATACAAATTTCAAACCTTAATAACTTCTTCACACGTATCCGATTTACGCAAACCAAATATCTATCTTGACCAAAATTACGAGATAGACGCAATGGCGCAGTCCGTTTTACTTAATTATGAATATTTAAGTAAGTTTTCCTTAATTCATTGTTAATAGTGTATTTCACACTAATTATTCTTTAATTCATCATCTTTAGCGTCGTTAAAATTCTGGGGTGTTACATTCTCCCCTACTCAAAGGATTTCGTCCCCGAAATCTCTAAGTTAAGAAGAACGTATATCCTAACATCCAACAATCATACATCCATCTAGCAATCACAGGCACCCATTGTCCTTAAGGAATTTCTAATGCTTTTATGAACATATGTAATAGTGTGTGTTTATGTCCGTAAACTAATGCGAAAGATCAGGCGGTCTGCTGATTCAGTTGACCTCCTTAATGCAATGTATGTTTGTGTCATGCAACCAAAATGTATGCAAAGTTCTATATGTGTGCACAATCATCCATCCAGATGCAATATCAATGTAACGAATAATCCATAAAGATTTAAAATGTACACACATCAATATGCAACTTGTAAGTGATTGAGCCGATCTAGTGCCTATTGTGTGTGTGCATGCATCCACGAGCAATCACTAGCAACTACTTGCATCCATCAAACATAACATGTCTCAAACACATGTTTACATTCATTAGTTTTCTACCTAAAGACTCAATCGATAGGGGATATTCAAACGATAGATACAAGTAATAATTCGAAGCTTGGAAAAGAAGTTAAGAGCGTATTCTCGAAAAGGAAAGGATATGAAGCGCGAATCTTGTCTTCAGCCTCCCAAGTAGTGTTCTTGCGGTCCTCTCCCCATTGCACTTTTACCAGCTTCACTTCTTTGCATAATGTCTTAACCTCCGATCCAAGTATGCCAGTCGAAACTCATCCCATCGTTGCTTCCTTCTCTACTTTCACTTCCTCTCGCAAGTTTGGCTTCACTACCTCGAACTCTATACATTTTATCGCCACTTGGATGAATAGTCATCTTAGAATGATGGGCTTCCTCGAGGACTGTCTTCAATAGGTTTCCTATTCCGATATAATTCACATATCAAACCTCTTCTCAAGTAGATCCCCTACTTGCTTATCAATTTCCCTCTTTCCTTTTAGGAGTCACATGTCGCAAAGGTAATGCAACTGGCTTTGCATTGTCTACCAAGTTTGTGCGGAAACCAATCTCGTGTCTCTGAGGTAAATCCCGAACCTCATCGAAACATCAGGATACTCACAACTATTGGTACGAATCGCAAATCATTGATAGATATATCAAGAGGTTTTTGGGGACTAAGCATAACAGGCCCTTTTGGGGTCATAAGAAATCTCGAGAGTCTTTCTATGGCAAGTCAAAAGTCTTAGACCCTCCTCTCATAATCTAGAATGGCTCCATATATGGTTAACCCATCCATCCTAGAATCAAACCATATATTATGAAATCAAGAACATATGCGCCGCAATCAAACTTGACACCTAACACAGAGATTCTCAAACCCCGACAAATCTTTGATAAATGAGTCGTACCTCCACTGGGGTTTGAGGCAATAACGGGATCCAAAACCATACTAGTATCTAGGTGTAGATACTCAACTAAAGGATCAAATACAAAAGAATGCGAAGCGCCAGAAAAAGAATCCTAACAGGATGACAGAATTAGAAATCAATCCATTAATGGAAACTTTCCTACCCTTATCCTGTCCACCAGCTATGAGAACATTAGCTCGCCCCCTGGAAGTTCCTGCCGTCTGGCCTTGACTTTGTCTCTTCGGGCACTCCTTAATGAGGAGTCTTGCCTTACCAAAGTGGTAACAAACGTCTTTCCCCTTTCTGCAATCCTTTTTCATATGACCCACTGTTCTGGAATTATGGTATTTCCTCTTTTCTTCTTTGGGCTGTGCTCCTTAGCCCTAACTCCCTTATTCTCCTTTTTACCATCCTTGTGCAACATGCTAACAAGTCTCTTGAAAGCGGCCTCCATCGCACGGAAATCCTTTCGAGGCTTGAGAGAAAATAAGACGCAGGTGAAACCACTGCGGCTAAAGATGGAGGTTGGGCACTTCTTTGCCCTTCGACATGTACCGTAGTTTTAACATGCCTACGGAACCATGCTGAAATAGGGATACCCTTTCCAGAGGAAACGGTTCCCCGATCAAAAAGGAAAGAAATCAAGCGGAGAATCGAGAAGATATTTAAGGCTTTGGGAAATATGCTTTTCAAAAATAGATTTTTTATTTTAAATACTTTGTTTTTGAGACCTTTTTGAAAACCATTTTCAAAATACTTTATCCGATCTTATAACCATATGCTCTGACATCAAATGTGGCACCCCACATCCGTTAATGTCACTCACTAAGGGAATGCATTAAGTTTCGTGAAGCGTTATAGGTAAATAAGAACATAATATGAAACGACCCTCAGTCCGGCCCGGCCTAAACCGAACTAGAATGAAGATTGTTTTGAGAACAGAACACATCAGAACGCAAACAAGAGAACATTTTCATTGCTTATTACAACAATTACATCAGAGTACAAGAATATGAGTACAAGAATAAATACTTTACAACTTGAAAATATAAAATCCGAGTTATTACATAATACATTGCAGCGGAAAGATAATAATACAAAATAATACAGCGGGAGACTAATATGCTCTAGACACAGCTTTAAGCTTCAACCCAGAATCCTGTTATAAATGAAAATCTGCAAAAACCAAAACTCCAACTGCCCGTGTGGAAAATAAGGGCACCCAGAGTTTAGGTTAAAACAATAAACTCTGGGTCAGTCATGGGACTGGTATGAGAACTCAAAACTAATTTAGCTAATAAGACAAATCCAAGGACCACGCCGCTAATGCGGAACGGGTTTTATTCCAATGGATTGTCGTTGCATAAATTAAAGTAAATCGTTAAACAAGCAATGATTTTTGGAAAAATGAAACCATTATAAGACCCAGGTCCCATCACACAATGCAACGCACACCAGAGGATAGGGTTTTACCTTATAATGATCAAAAGATGATAAATACGTTAAACCGATATTATCATTAGTGTGTATATGTTTTAAAAGCAATTCAAAATAAATGTATCAATCCTAGACGGCATGGGTACCATATATCATGTCGCCATACTAGTTATACAATCAAAACCGCAATGGTCGTATCGGAGATTTGAATTCCATCATGAGTCAAGGCTAGGGAGGAGCTCCTTACCGATTCGAGGCACTCTAGCGGATACCTCAGGATTCCCCGCAGTGAACCCTTGGATAGCTGCAGGGCCGGTCCCCGCCTATGGGCAGTGGATTAGTTATGCCTGAACACACGTTTCCCGGTCCCTTTGGACCTATAGTGTGACCACCAACGGCCTATAAAAATAACGAGGCGCCTCAAAATCCAATATCCACAATGAGTAAACTGTCAGCGCTGGTAGGTCCCTGACATCACTCTAGCTAGAAAGATAACGTGTGCACTCCCTGCGTTCCCTTCTCCCGTTTTTGACTCATACCGGGGTGTGAGGTTCGTGAAGTTACGTTATACCCACAAGGCCTGCTTTTCAACAAAAGCCTTGATCAATGCATCTTGGCGTGCCACATTGTCAGACCATACCATATCATTGATCATCTACCAATATATAACCGGGTGTTAAGCGAAGAATAAATTCTCCACCACCACACAGTTATACGTAAAACAGAGATCAACAAGTACAATATAAAGGAATACCATGTCAGACACGCAATCCATTTACTAGTCCGTTCTGGGTCTGAACGAAACTATATCCGGTAGAATTCCCAAATACGTCTGAATGATCACCAACTTTCCCTCATCTTGGGTGTACGGTCCAATCAAGATATCAATAATCATTCATTCAATATGGAAATTTCCCGTTCTTCAATAACCGTCTTCATCGTCGATCTTCAATCATCGTATGAATTTATTCGGAATGGGTTGAACCCGGTCTTTCCGAATAATTCGCGCAATTTAAAAAAAACGTGTGTTAAAGTAACACAAACAACGTCCCATTCCAAATCAAGAATATTCTTTTGATTAAATGATCTTTTCTCTAGGAAATTTTCCCCTTAATTTTATCAAAGATAAAATTCCTTTAAAACATATAGTTAAATAATCCTTTGGATATCGTTTCAAAAGATTTAATCTTTTCTCAACTACATTAAGCCCTATCCATCTAGTCGGAATTTACGTCTTACCGAATAAATCATTTATTCCATTAGCCCAGTCCCAACCTATTTAACCCATGGAGTAAAACTGGTGGTACTCCATATCTAGACCCAATATGTTACGGTAAATTTAATTACTGTTTATCATTTAAATCTAATTAAAGATTTAACTAACGCATGGAGCAAAACTGGTGGTACTCCATTCTCGATCACTTATTGAATTTAGTAAATTCAATTTCTTTATTCCTCTTTAATTCTGATTAAAGGTTCGTTAAAACTCTATTTGGTATTAACCTTCCATAAATTATTATTTAATGATTTTTCAACTTTAAGAAATTAATCTTATCTTAATTGGGTTAAAGAACAAATGTTGCTTAAAACATTGTTCACGACAAACCCCAAAATCCTATTTCTTTAAATTTCAATTTAATGTATTAAATTGGAAACTTCGCTCTAGAAAATTTCATTAAATCTTTAATTAAAAGATTAATGAATGAAAAATCATAATTTCACTATTGATTTGGGTTTCAAGAACTAATGTCATTTAAAACATTATTCACAATCAACCCACCATCAATTTCCAAATAAATTTTCAATTTTGTTTAATAATTGAAAAATCTCTTCTTTAAATCTTTATTAAAAGATTTATTCTTTCTTAAGTAGGATTCAAGAACAGTGTTATTTAAGACACCATTCACGACAAACCCAGCATCTTATTTAATATTAAATATAAAACTTTGAATAAAATATATCGACCTATATTCAATATTAAATTCTAAACCAACATATTTTAGCGTTCCTAACTTTAATAAAAGAATAACTTTTATTAACAAACATTATATAGCGTTCTAATCTTTAATAAAAGAATAACTTTCATTAACAAACAATATTTAGCGTTTCTAATCTTTAATAAAAGAATAACTTTTATTAACAAACAATATTTAGCGTTTCTAATCTTTAATAAAAGAATAACTTTTATTAACAAACATTATTTAGCGTTCTAATCTTTAATAAAAGAATAACTTTTATTAACAAACATTATTTAGCGTTCTAATCTTTAATAAAAGAATAACTTTTATTAACAAACATTATTTAGCGTTCTAATCTTTAATAAAAGAATAACTTTTATTAACAAACATTATTTAGCGTTCTAATCTTTAATAAAAGAATAACTTTCATTAACAAACAATATTTAGCGTTTCTAATCTTTAATAAAAGAATAACTTTTCAAAATGCAAGCTTTCAAAATAAATTAATCATTTATTGTTTCATTTATTCTTTTAATGTTCAATTTAATATTACAATAAAATGTCATTTTTGAAATTTTAAACTTTATGTATTAATTTAATCATTAATACAACATTTATTATTACAATATTATATTTTCAAAATGTATAACTTTTGAATTTCAATTTATATATGTTAATTAAGTATTGATTATTGCATTAACCTCTCACATTAGATATATATTGTTGCGGTTGCTGGATGTGCCGGGCGGGTCCGGGCAGTCTTATACCACAACTCAATCTAACCTCGGGTTAAGCAATACTCATTTTATTATAATAATTATTAAAAATTCCAAACGTTCCATTTCAAATTTCAAATCTTAAATCTTCATTCCTTTATTGTATAATAAATATAATTCATGAGAATATCCATTCACGTATAAAAAGCGCAATTTAACTAATCGGTTTAGTGTACATCAAATTATATTAAAACGCATTAAAATTACATTTAATTCTTTAATTGTAAATTCTTTTGAAAACTTTTGAAATTCCCACCTTGGAATGAGACTCACATCAAATACCATTAAATAATGGATTTTAAATCATACATGTAATCAACAATAACATTCATCACATAATAACATTCATATAATGTCCACATCACATTTAAACAACATTTAAGGAATAATTTATTAACTGTGCACTTGGGCGATGTGTGAAAATATCAGCCCAATCAACACATATGAGACAGGTAACTCATATATGGCAGTGTAGCAAATTCCAATTATCATAATGAATTATCATAAATTAGTTAATTACAGAATTTCAATTCAAACATTGAATCGATACACAAAAATCAGGCATTCCATAGCAACAATTTACAACCAAACATGCATATCACAGAATTAATTCTCAGACATTCATCACAGACATTTAAAATATTTTTATTTCAGAAAATAAATAATTACTGAAAATAAAAATTGAGTGAGAAAAGAGTTCTCACCGAGATTTGACTTTATCGGGTCCAATTGGGTGGTTTTGGACCCAAATTTGGCCCAAAATTCAACATCCTCAGAATTTAGCGAAATTGGTGTCTATGCATTGCTAAAAATATACCGATCATGGCAAACCCTGTTTTGAGTCATTTCGAGTTCGTTACAAAAAGTTATGATTTACTGAAGTTTGGATAATTTTAAATAATTATTTATATTCATGAAAATACCTAAAAATTTGACTGTCTCCAAATTGGACGAAATTAGTGTCCACGCGAAGCTCTCGTCACCACGATCGCGGCGAACCTGAAATCGTCGAATTTCGACTTAGTATGCAAAAGTTATGCGCGTTCGAACATTGGATATTAGATTAATTAATTAATCAAATAATCAACCTTTTCTCTCTCTTCATTTTCTGGTCAAACCAGTGCTTTTAGAACTTTGACCGGACTTTCCCGCCACACCGTTGACCTGCACCGCCGCCGCCACCCACCATTGGAACCGCCTCGACGAGGCGAAGCTTCGCCGGAAGTGGGCCCCCCCGAGGCCGCCGCCGACGGCCGGAAATCGCCGATTTCCGTTCGTCAGGTTGCGGGCCCCACAGGCCACATCCTTGCTCTGTTCTACCTGAAATTTTTACAGCACCTTCCTCTCGCGCATACGAACAACTTTCGTGTTGGTGACTTCGTCCAGTTCTTCTCTGATTTGCGGGAAAAAATTCATTTGTGTTTGCTGCTCCGTTTTATCAGTTTTGCCGTTGATCTGAGATTCCGGCGAATCCGTGCGACATTAGACGCTGAATTTTTCGTGGAAGGTAGATAATAAGATGATGATCAATACCCAGAAGGGGTTTGATTTATTTTGCTTTGGTTTGGGAGAAATAAAATTTTCAGTTTGAGGGTTCTTTTTGCAAAGAAGATTTTAGGTGGAGAAGCCATTGAAATTGAAATGAGGAAGAAGGTGGTTATGGTTTGTTTCTCTAGGTTATGGCTGAAATAAGATAATATATAGGCTGGTGTAATTGGGTTTTAAAACCCTTGTTTATTTTCACTTATTGGATAATAGGCCCATGTTCATTTTTTTTAATTCAATTTCTTGCATTTTTGACCGTTTTAAAAATTACTACGCTCACATACTAATTTCGAAATTAATGAAAATTTAAACATAAATAATATTTGACATTACAAACCTAACAAAACTAGTTTCGTTAAATTTCGAGTCCATATGAATATTTGGTGAATTTTTTTATTTATTAAAATTGACCGTTTCTAGAAAAAAAATCAATAACTGCCACAAAATGACTCCAAAAATTATGAAATTTGGAATTTAACTATATTTAAATATTCCTGATCCATGGAAACTGGTTTCGCCGGATTCGGAGGCTGTTTGCAAAATTTCCATTTTTGGCGCATATATTTTAATATTAAAAATACATAAAATAATGAAAATTTTCCAAAACTCAAAATATCTCGATGCTTATACTTTTTCTTTATGTAGACGTCATTCTGGACTCAATGGAAGTAGTTTCGAGTCCAAATTCGGTCATATGCAAAAAGTAACGTTTTGGGCCTTTAAATAATATTATATTATTAAATTCTACAACGTTTTCTAAAAACTTGAATTTTTCATAACTTACAAAATAAAAACTGAAATTTTAATTTCTAAAATTCTTTGGATAAATATTTTCAATACGGTCCCAATGTGTCCAGTTTTATCCAATTTAATATTGATTTTATAAGATTTTCCAAAGTTCAAAGTTGAAAACTGAAATTACCGCGCTATTTAAAGTTCAGTATAGAATTATTATAATTTATAATTTGCAACGTCGTATTAAATAGATTTTAATCGTTATTATTTAAAATATATCATTTTAAATATCAAAATCCATTAAAATAACCAAAAACAATATATTCTTTTTGTTCCAAAAATCCGGGTTGTTACAATCTCCCCCACTTAAAATCTTTTCGTCCTCGAAAAGGAATTGAGTTAAAAATTATTTTATAAATCAACTCAACTTTCAATAATTTTAATATGGCTTAAGTTCATCAAATTTTCAACTTATAATAATTTATTAATTTTCCTAAAATTTGGCTAACACCCTAAATTCTAGAAAAATTTCGCCAGAGTCTCCTTTGTACGGAGAGTATTGGAAAAACGCAAACTGCCTCATAGGGCTCTCATCACCCCAAAAAGAAAAAGAAAACAGAAGGGGGGAAAAGAAGAAAGAGAATGCAAAGAGGCTAGCCAATCGGCTCATAAAATCAAAACCCATAAAATAAAGTAAATATGTACCTATTTGTCGGGCATACAATTTTATTCCTCAGCTCTAGCCTTGCCATGACCTGTTCAACGCATATGTATATATTTGCATGCAATTTCAATATTTTATTGGTTCAATCGACAAGCAATCAGCACAGCCAGCAATCAATTAGTGGATTAATTTTTCAAATGCATAACTTTCATATATATATATTCAAAAAATCATGTTTTTGATGCCATGTCACACAATAGTTAGGTTTTGGTTCTCATACCAGTCAATGTGGAAATATATAGAAATCCCACTTTCGAAACACGAACATGAACTAATGATGCTGACATGTCAATCACTAGTGTCATCAGGGTCATCTCCGGGCTACTAGAGTGTGATTCTATATCTACCCAGTATATTGAGATTTCAAATACACGTTGATCAGACGCATATGAAAAACCTACTAATACCTGATAGTCCAAAATATAATAATCAATTACGTATAGTAAGTTATAGATTTTCAAAACTAATTTTGGTTTTAAGAAAATGGCACTCTTTAGACTCATCCTAGGATACTGCTGATCCCATCTCTAACGAGTCATTCTTATAGGATATTACTAATCCTATCTCTGATGAATTCTTTTGTTTGGTTCTAATATGTTTTGTTCTCGAGCTTTGTAAAACCAAAGCTCTGATACCAAATGAAACGACCCTCAGTCCGGCCCGGCCTAAACCGAACTAGAATGAAGATTGTTTTGAGAACAGAACACATCAGAACGCAAACAAGAGAACATTTTCATTGCTTATTACAACAATTACATCAGAGTACAAGAATATGAGTACAAGAATAAATACTTTACAACTTGAAAATATAAAATCCGAGTTATTACATAATACATTGCAGCGGAAAGATAATAATACAAAATAATACAGCGGGAGACTAATATGCTCTGGACACAGCTTTAAGCTTCAACCCAGAATCCTGTTATAAATGAAAATTTGCAAAAACCAAAACTCCAACTGCCCGTGTGGAAAATAAGGGCACCCAGAGTTTAGGTTAAAACAATAAACTCTGGGTCAGTCATGGGACTGGTATGAGAACTCAAAACTAATTTAGCTAATAAGACAAATCCAAGGACCACGCCGCTAATGCGGAACGGGTTTTATTCCAATGGATTGTCGTTGCATAAATTAAAGTAAATCGTTAAACAAGCAATGATTTTTGGAAAAATGAAACCATTATAAGACCCAGGTCCCATCACACAATGCAACGCACACCAGAGGATAGGGTTTTACCTTATAATGATCAAAAGATGATAAATACGTTAAACCGATATTATCATTAGTGTGTATATGTTTTAAAAGCAATTCAAAATAAATGTATCAATCCTAGACGGCATGGGTACCATATATCATGTCGCCATACTAGTTATACAATCAAAACCGCAATGGTCGTATCGGAGATTTGAATTCCATCATGAGTCAAGGCTAGGGAGGAGCTCCTTACCGATTCGAGGCACTCTAGCGGATACCTCAGGATTCCCCGCAGTGAACCCTTGGATAGCTGCAGGGCCGGTCCCCGCCTATGGGCAGTGGATTAGTTATGCCTGAACACACGTTTCCCGGTCCCTTTGGACCTATAGTGTGACCACCAACGGCCTATAAAAATAACGAGGCGCCTCAAAATCCAATATCCACAATGAGTAAACTGTCAGCGCTGGTAGGTCCCTGACATCACTCTAGCTAGAAAGATAACGTGTGCACTCCCTGCGTTCCCTTCTCCCGTTTTTGACTCATACCGGGGTGTGAGGTTCGTGAAGTTACGTTATACCCACAAGGCCTGCTTTTCAACAAAAGCCTTGATCAATGCATCTTGGCGTGCCACATTGTCAGACCATACCATATCATTGATCATCTACCAATATATAACCGGGTGTTAAGCGAAGAATAAATTCTCCACCACCACACAGTTATACGTAAAACAGAGATCAACAAGTACAATATAAAGGAATACCATGTCAGACACGCAATCCATTTACTAGTCCGTTCTGGGTCTGAACGAAACTATATCCGGTAGAATTCCCAAATACGTCTGAATGATCACCAACTTTCCCTCATCTTGGGTGTACGGTCCAATCAAGATATCAACAATCATTCATTCAATATGGAAATTTCCCGTTCTTCAATAACCGTCTTCATCGTCGATCTTCAATCATCGTATGAATTTATTCGGAATGGGTTGAACCCGGTCTTTCCGAATAATTCGCGCAATTTAAAAAAAACGTGTGTTAAAGTAACACAAACAACGTCCCATTCCAAATCAAGAATATTCTTTTGATTAAATGATCTTTTCTCTAGGAAATTTTCCCCTTAATTTTATCAAAGATAAAATTCCTTTAAAACATATAGTTAAATAATCCTTTGGATATCGTTTCAAAAGATTTAATCTTTTCTCAACTACATTAAGCCATATCCATCTAGTCGGAATTTACGTCTTACCGAATAAATCATTTATTCCATTAGCCCAGTCCCAACCTATTTAACCCATGGAGTAAAACTGGTGGTACTCCATATCTAGACCCAATATGTTACGGTAAATTTAATTACTGTTTATCATTTAAATCTAATTAAAGATTTAACTAACGCATGGAGCAAAACTGGTGGTACTCCATTCTCGATCACTTATTGAATTTAGTAAATTCAATTTCTTTATTCCTCTTTAATTCTGATTAAAGGTTCGTTAAAACTCTATTTGGTATTAACCTTCCATAAATTATTATTTAATGATTTTTCAACTTTAAGAAATTAATCTTATCTTAATTGGGTTAAAGAACAAATGTTGCTTAAAACATTGTTCACGACAAACCCCAAAATCCTATTTCTTTAAATTTCAATTTAATGTATTAAATTGGAAACTTCGCTCTAGAAAATTTCATTAAATCTTTAATTAAAAGATTAATGAATGAAAAATCATAATTTCACTATTGATTTGGGTTTCAAGAACTAATGTCATTTAAAACATTATTCACAATCAACCCACCATCAATTTCCAAATAAATTTTCAATTTTGTTTAATAATTGAAAAATCTCTTCTTTAAATCTTTATTAAAAGATTTATTCTTTCTTAAGTAGGATTCAAGAACAGTGTTATTTAAGACACCATTCACGACAAACCCAGCATCTTATTTAATATTAAATATAAAACTTTGAATAAAATATATCGACCTATATTCAATATTAAATTCTAAACCAACATATTTTAGCGTTCCTAACTTTAATAAAAGAATAACTTTTATTAACAAACATTATATAGCGTTCTAATCTTTAATAAAAGAATAACTTTCATTAACAAACAATATTTAGCGTTTCTAATCTTTAATAAAAGAATAACTTTTATTAACAAACAATATTTAGCGTTTCTAATCTTTAATAAAAGAATAACTTTTATTAACAAACATTATTTAGCGTTCTAATCTTTAATAAAAGAATAACTTTTATTAACAAACATTATTTAGCGTTCTAATCTTTAATAAAAGAATAACTTTTATTAACAAACATTATTTAGCGTTCTAATCTTTAATAAAAGAATAACTTTTATTAACAAACATTATTTAGCGTTCTAATCTTTAATAAAAGAATAACTTTCATTAACAAACAATATTTAGCGTTTCTAATCTTTAATAAAAGAATAACTTTTCAAAATGCAAGCTTTCAAAATAAATTAATCATTTATTGTTTCATTTATTCTTTTAATGTTCAATTTAATATTACAATAAAATGTCATTTTTGAAATTTTAAACTTTATGTATTAATTTAATCATTAATACAACATTTATTATTACAATATTATATTTTCAAAATGTATAACTTTTGAATTTCAATTTATATATGTTAATTAAGTATTGATTATTGCATTAACCTCTCACATTAGATATATATTGTTGCGGTTGCTGGATGTGCCGGGCGGGTCCGGGCAGTCTTATACCACAACTCAATCTAACCTCGGGTTAAGCAATACTCATTTTATTATAATAATTATTAAAAATTCCAAACGTTCCATTTCAAATTTCAAATCTTAAATCTTCATTCCTTTATTGTATAATAAATATAATTCATGAGAATATCCATTCACGTATAAAAAGCGCAATTTAACTAATCGGTTTAGTGTACATCAAATTATATTAAAACGCATTAAAATTACATTTAATTCTTTAATTGTAAATTCTTTTGAAAACTTTTGAAATTCCCACCTTGGAATGAGACTCACATCAAATACCATTAAATAATGGATTTTAAATCATACATGTAATCAACAATAACATTCATCACATAATAACATTCATATAATGTCCACATCACATTTAAACAACATTTAAGGAATAATTTATTAACTGTGCACTTGGGCGATGTGTGAAAATATCAGCCCAATCAACACATATGAGACAGGTAACTCATATATGGCAGTGTAGCAAATTCCAATTATCATAATGAATTATCATAAATTAGTTAATTACAGAATTTCAATTCAAACATTGAATCGATACACAAAAATCAGGCATTCCATAGCAACAATTTACAACCAAACATGCATATCACAGAATTAATTCTCAGACATTCATCACAGACATTTAAAATATTTTTATTTCAGAAAATAAATAATTACTGAAAATAAAAATTGAGTGAGAAAAGAGTTCTCACCGAGATTTGACTTTATCGGGTCCAATTGGGTGGTTTTGGACCCAAATTTGGCCCAAAATTCAACATCCTCAGAATTTAGCGAAATTGGTGTCTATGCATTGCTAAAAATATACCGATCATGGCAAACCCTGTTTTGAGTCATTTCGAGTTCGTTACAAAAAGTTATGATTTACTGAAGTTTGGATAATTTTAAATAATTATTTATATTCATGAAAATACCTAAAAATTTGACTGTCTCCAAATTGGACGAAATTAGTGTCCACGCGAAGCTCTCGTCACCACGATCGCGGCGAACCTGAAATCGTCGAATTTCGACTTAGTATGCAAAAGTTATGCGCGTTCGAACATTGGATATTAGATTAATTAATTAATCAAATAATCAACCTTTTCTCTCTCTTCATTTTCTGGTCAAACCAGTGCTTTTAGAACTTTGACCGGACTTTCCCGCCACACCGTTGACCTGCACCGCCGCCGCCACCCACCATTGGAACCGCCTCGACGAGGCGAAGCTTCGCCGGAAGTGGGCCCCCCCGAGGCCGCCGCCGACGGCCGGAAATCGCCGATTTCCGTTCGTCAGGTTGCGGGCCCCACAGGCCACATCCTTGCTCTGTTCTACCTGAAATTTTTACAGCACCTTCCTCTCGCGCATACGAACAACTTTCGTGTTGGTGACTTCGTCCAGTTCTTCTCTGATTTGCGGGAAAAAATTCATTTGTGTTTGCTGCTCCGTTTTATCAGTTTTGCCGTTGATCTGAGATTCCGGCGAATCCGTGCGACATTAGACGCTGAATTTTTCGTGGAAGGTAGATAATAAGATGATGATCAATACCCAGAAGGGGTTTGATTTATTTTGCTTTGGTTTGGGAGAAATAAAATTTTCAGTTTGAGGGTTCTTTTTGCAAAGAAGATTTTAGGTGGAGAAGCCATTGAAATTGAAATGAGGAAGAAGGTGGTTATGGTTTGTTTCTCTAGGTTATGGCTGAAATAAGATAATATATAGGCTGGTGTAATTGGGTTTTAAAACCCTTGTTTATTTTCACTTATTGGATAATAGGCCCATGTTCATTTTTTTTAATTCAATTTCTTGCATTTTTGACCGTTTTAAAAATTACTACGCTCACATACTAATTTCGAAATTAATGAAAATTTAAACATAAATAATATTTGACATTACAAACCTAACAAAACTAGTTTCGTTAAATTTCGAGTCCATATGAATATTTGGTGAATTTTTTTATTTATTAAAATTGACCGTTTCTAGAAAAAAAATCAATAACTGCCACAAAATGACTCCAAAAATTATGAAATTTGGAATTTAACTATATTTAAATATTCCTGATCCATGGAAACTGGTTTCGCCGGATTCGGAGGCTGTTTGCAAAATTTCCATTTTTGGCGCATATATTTTAATATTAAAAATACATAAAATAATGAAAATTTTCCGAAACTCAAAATATCTCGATGCTTATACTTTTTCTTTATGTAGACGTCATTCTGGACTCAATGGAAGTAGTTTCGAGTCCAAATTCGGTCATATGCAAAAAGTAACGTTTTGGGCCTTTAAATAATATTATATTATTAAATTCTACAACGTTTTCTAAAAACTTGAATTTTTCATAACTTACAAAATAAAAACTGAAATTTTAATTTCTAAAATTCTTTGGATAAATATTTTCAATACGGTCCCAATGTGTCCAGTTTTATCCAATTTAATATTGATTTTATAAGATTTTCCAAAGTTCAAAGTTGAAAACTGAAATTACCGCGCTATTTAAAGTTCAGTATAGAATTATTATAATTTATAATTTGCAACGTCGTATTAAATAGATTTTAATCGTTATTATTTAAAATATATCATTTTAAATATCAAAATCCATTAAAATAACCAAAAACAATATATTCTTTTTGTTCCAAAAATCCGGGTTGTTACATAATAGCACAAGACAGACATGTAAAATAGCAGCAGAATTAAAATTTTTATTTAAATCAAAACATCATGGTCCCAAATACTAAGTTTACATCATAAGTAACTAATTACATTAATAATCTGTCTTGCCAAAAATATCAGAGTACAAAAGCATAAAACCATATTTCCCTTGCAAAGCCATAAGAGAGTTGACCAGAAGTCAAAGCGATACATCTATATCGAAAATCCAAGCTAAGCTGAAATAATCCAAATCAACTCTAAGCACTTCCACCCTGAGAACCTGGGGGGGAACGAAAGAGAGAGAAGAGGAAACAAAAAGGGTCAGACATAAAGTCTGGCGAGTCCAGTTACTTTTAAATATAAATAAATAAAAGTATCATGGCAGGTATAAATAAAACTGGAAGAACAAGCTAACAGTAACAATAACAAGTGTGAACTGAGCAAGATAAATGAATAGGATATATTGCACTTCTTAAATACATTTCTCTGCACCGCGTAAATACTAGTATATCAGAAGTAGAATGATCCCCACTAATACTGTTCCATTACATTTTCTTGATTATTTGGTTACTTGGGTTAATAGCACTCAAGACTTATACGAGCATCGTAGCCATTTAGTTTCCCATGGATTCACCTAATACAATATGTGTAGCTATCTCTCAATATTGAGATACACCCCATGGTACCCCACTCGCACGGTCCCCACCGTAATGAACGCAGTCCCTCATCCTACGTTGGAGTGACGTACAGATCTCTATATAAAATGTTACGTTCCGCATATATTTACCATTACTACGCTACATAAGCGTATGGACTGCCACCATCGATCGAATCAGATTCCTTATCGGAATAATTCCCTCTAGTCTACGATACACCACCCAGAGTAGATTTGCATGTATCTAGATTATACCACGTATGTTCTGTAATTGCAGCTCGATGCCTCAATCGCACGTCCTCTAATGTGCACCGAGTTCTGTGGTAGGGCTAAAAAGAAACACAGAACTCGGTCGGGAGCTTTTCCATATATGTACAGGCCTCCGTTAATTGCCGTAAAATACAGATATCCCTCAGATCTGTTTTTCATGGTGGCTATGGCCCCACCTCGGCCCCTCCCTCAACTAGTAAAGACTGCAGAGCTAAGCGACCGCCCCTAATAACCACCAATCTAAACATCCATGTGGCGTCTACCCTCAACCCCGCACCTCGATAGTAAAAGGTGAAATGATATCTTGGATTTAGCTCTAGTCTTTTCGCATCCCGTTGGTTGTCGATGACGGATATCCAACGGTCTACTATCCTTGTTGGTCGTGGCCCTCTCTACCTCCTCATGAGGCAACCATCGAATCACCCTGGTGTCACCTCGTCACAGCATTCTGACTGCATAGCTATATCTGCAGTCAAGGCCCACCCACCTAGTAGTTACGCGCAGACCCAACCTCTGTGAGTACATCTTAAAACATCTGTCACCGCACAGAGGACTACTAGGAGCACCTTACGTACTTCAGGAAGCCGCGTGCTTCCCCTTCCCCTTCCCATTCCTTTGGAGCCGCCATAACAATCAGATGAATGTGCGCTCCCCTCGTGTCTTATAACACCTCGATGATCTACCCCGTTAGGTTATTCATCCTCAATAATACGGACTGGTCCAAGTGCCTTTCTTTAATATGTCGCTAGACCCTATGTCTAAACATTCTTTTACGCGCTTGCCTTACCTCACCAGGTTTCCATTTAACTTGGTTATTCCCATTCATATTGAATTCTTATTCAAATTACCAAGTTTTTCTTGCTTATTAATTTCAGTCATATAACTTAATCCATTTAAGTTTATTAATAAGCCCACAACATGTTATTTTCTAAATTGCGGCCCAAGGTCTGTAATCCACAATCTATTTTATATTCTTGCTTGGTTACATCATTATAATAACATGTTCTCCTTAATACGTTATTAAGTATATCTTAATTCACATATTTCCTAATTAACATGTCACTTACCATTTATGATTAAATATAACTTATTTATTTTATAAGTTTTCCTCATTCTTTCTCATTTAATCATAAATTCAATTTACACCGTCACTACAACTTATCGTTGTTTACTAAGCAGATTATTACGCGTATCTAATTCTATCATTTCTAGAAGTTATGCTTACCCTACATGGGTGTCTTTAATTACATAACTTTATTATATTTTCCACCGGTTATGTATACCACTAGGTGTCTTTAATTACATAACCTTATTGGGTTAAGTTCGTGGGCCTATATGTAAATATTACCCACCCCCTCTATTTTACTTAACCCAGCCACCACCCATCCAATTTAACTTAACCCAAACTCAAGTTCATAATCATACAATCCTTATGGACTAAATTAGGTTAAGTAGTCTAATCCATTACCATGTCCAATTATGGTTATAATGGGCTAGACCTCTCATATTAGGCCTGCAACGTGTGGATACTAGATATGCCAGTCGGGTCCGGGCACCCTTATTCCACAGTTGGGTCTAACCTCGTGTCTTAGCCTGATTCGTATTTGCACACTTAGACCTCTCACATTATGTTCAACAATAGTGGCTGCTGGATATGTCGGTCGGGTCCGGGCAGACTTCCACCACTAATGCAACCTAACCTCGTGTCATAAGTGCAATTACAATTCCTAATTGTAATTACTAGGCATTCCATTTTTATCTAAATCTACTTATGTCATTATCGGTGATTATTTCTCTTTTTCCCCATATTTAATTATATGCCCAATTCACTACTCAAATCATAGACTTTTACACCCCTTTTCAATTAGCCTTTTGATTATGCACCATATGCTCCTTTTTCGTAAGTTATAAGTCAAGGCATATACATATATTTATGTTATGCACAAACCCAAATCTACATATTTTCCAATTTATGTCCCTAGTCCATATTCAACCATTTCAATACAAATTATACCCAAATCCATATTCGCATATTTTCTATGTCTAAAATTCATACTCATACGTCCCAATTTATGTCCAAAATCAGTATTTAGACATGTCCCATTTTATACCCAATTCCATATTTACATTTATTCCAATGCGTGCCTAAATTCATATTATCCAACAAGACATATGCCCCCAAACCCATATTCGTATATTTCCAAATTTATGCCCAAATTTAGATCCATATTTTCCAATATCAGTTATGCCCAAAATTATGTCTTTCCCAATCGTTCCCAATTTCGCATGTTCGCATTTTTCAACGTTAGGCCTAGGGTCGAAGGTAGCCTGGCTATATAAAAATAAAAAAATAAAAGAGGGAGAGAAGAGAATTGAGGACAGGCATGATAACGAATCAATAATAAACTGTTAGAAATAGGCATAAAGGCATATTATGACAAGATTTAACATGGCGGCGGTATGAACATATAAAAGCAGATCTGATAGTTATGTCATAGTAAAACTAATTAGGCACCGATTCAAGATCCAATTTTTATATACATATCAAGATTACTATTTAAATATTCAAATCTAAAAATAACATGAACTCACAGTGAATAGATCTAAGGAAATGGATCCAATTTACTGCGAAGAACATGTTGAATGAGTTGTTGTTGCCATCGCTGAATTTGTTATAGAAATCTTCGAATATGTATAATCTTCTTTGAATTGATTTAGAAGAAATAAATGCCATTTTAATTTTCATTGCAGCAGAGCTTCGCCGTCAGTATTTAGATAAATAAAACATAGGTCTAGGGTCCTTTATATAGCCTAGGGTTCATGAATCTAGCTCCAAAATCGTCCAGGTTCAGAAAAGAAGTTTCCAGAACCACGGGTAGGTCGACCCCCCTTCATGAGTGTCGACCCTAGGTCGACCCCGGGGTCGACCCCCATGAGCTTGAGTCGACCCCTAGGTCGACCCAGTAGGGTCTCGGGTCGACTTCAAAATGTCGGCCCTTCCTCGATTTGCGCGCCGAATTTCTGGTTTTGCTGATTTTTGAATATTTTTTAATTTATATGTATATATATCCTCCTTATATGCATACAAACTTCAAACCTTAATAACTTCTTCATACGGTGTCCGATTTATGCAAACCAAATGTCTATCTTGACCAAAATTCCGAGACGGACACAATGGCATGGTCCGTTTTACTTAATTATGAATATTTAATTAAGTTTTCCTTAATTCATTGTTAACAGTCTATTTCACACTAATTATTCTTTAATTCATCATCTTTAGCATCGTTAAAATTTCGGGGTGTTACACATTTGCTTCGAGAACCTTTTTGTCGATCCTCACATCTTCTTCCTGAAGGAATATTTCAGCTTCAAAATAAAATTCTCCAAGATCCCTCGGCTGATCTTGGTGCAGTGAAGTCTTGAAGTCGGATTTATCCTAAACGCCTGATACTGCGGCCAACAATACAATAGAAGGGTCGGGTCTGTCGACTGAAGCCACCGCAGCGTTAAACCGTTTCAAGAATTTTCGCGGTATCTCGCTGGACTTCTGCCTAACACCATTGAGAGTCATTACTCTTTTCAGACGAGCTATGTTGGCTTTACACTATTCCACAAATCTAGTGATCAAAGCATTCCAAGAAATAATGGAATCTGCCTCTAGCTGCCTAAACCAAACTGCAACTATATCCATTGCGAAAAGAGAAAAGCACTATGCCATGACATTTTCTGAGGTAGAAAGGACTTCCATGTATCGAATATATATCATCAGGTGAGCAGTCGGATCCTTGCAACCATCACAGGATTCCAGAACCGACAGCTTGAAATCCAATGGGTTACGGGAGTTTCTTATATCCAAAGAAAGCGGACTATGAGTCACACAATCCAAGTTCGTAGAAGAGACACCGGGTCGAGTGAACTGATGGATGATACCAGCAATTTGAGATCCATTGTAGAAAGCAAGCAAATGATTAAGATTATTCAAAGTGACACTGGTGCCCCCAGTGTTTAAGTCCACATTAGGAATCAGCTGATGAGCAAGAAGAATATCCGGTTGAATCCCAACCTGAGGTTCCACATCAGGAGTAATTTTGACTTTTGGAACCGTGGGAGCACTACCATCCAAAGCTGTGTGCACTGGCGCTTGAACAACATTTCCAACAGCGGAACCCGCGACTTGTCCAACCAAAGCATCGCGGGCAAGGGCGACATTGTGATTAAGGTTGCCCCAGAGTGTAGTGGGACCAGCACTGTTCCGAGAAGCGGTGTCGGCCTACTGATTAGTTTGCGGGGTTGCTCCCAACTCCAGAGTCGCAGGTAAAGGAACATTGGTACTAGTTCAAACAATGTCTACCTCGAAGTATTTCTTATTTGATCTTCAATCCGAGCAAGAAAGGTATTGAAAGCATCTTCCTGTCGCTAAAGTCGAGCGTTGAAATCCGTAGCTAATTTCTTGATTATTCCATCGACGTCTTCTATAGTGACGTAGTTTGATGGAACTCTAATCGAGGAAAGTTCTTAACTTCCTCCTCCTCTAGAACATTGAGCTTCAGCAATGGCGTCTAGCTTCTTATGCTCTACCATGATGAAAATCGATTAATAAAGTTGAAGTGGAAAACTGAAACCAAAGTCGGAAACCAAATCTGAGAATGTAATCCAAAAGCAGAGGTCAAAGTTGTGTGCCTCCACTTGGCACGCCAAAGTGTTGACGTGGGGAATTGTCGCTTTATTCAGCACATGTCAACCCTCGAGTGCAAGTGTATTATGAACACAGTGATCCAAAGATATAACAAAGTAGAGCGGAAGAACACAACTTTTTATAATGGTTCGGCACTAACGCCTACGTCCACTTCATAATAATCATTCAACATATAATATTTGATTACAATTGTTGTACACGTTCAGACAATATCTGTGTACAAAGCGTTACAATAGAACAACAAAATATTTGTTAATTATGAACTTTGAGCAAAATGCCCTTCTTCTTCTTCGTTGGGTGAAAAATATGTTGACTTGGTCAACAATGTCCAAAAAGTAGCTTCAATGTCGAAGAAATCCAAGAAATGTCTGAAATATCTAAAATAGCCCAAAAATCAGTGTAATCGTGCTTGTAGATGTCCAAAAAGTGATGGAAAACGTTTGTGCAACGTTTTAATAGTCCATGCCATGTCCAATGGCCATAGGGAAGAGGGTGGCTGCATTAATGATGTTTGAGAGTTCCAAGAAGTTCAAAATACCAAGTGAGAACCAACCCCTTTGAATGCTAAGCAAGGGGCTATTTATAGGTAAGTTTGTGATGTGATAGGTCAAATTTCGTTGAATCCCAAAATTGGAGTCGAAAAATTAGTGCACTATTGAATTTATTTTCTCTGGGTTTGAAAATCTCGAACCCCTTAAAAACAGCCAAAATTGTGTGTTGATCACGTGCAAAAACAGTGATCTGCACGCAAAAACCCTGATGCCAAGGTGATCAGCCAATTTCTGGAACGTTTGCCAAGTCCAAAATTTCGTATCCAAGAAATCACGCGTCGGGCATGGTGTTTTTGGTGATCCGCACGAGTTCTTGGTCGTGCCAAAATGATCAACCATCTTCTCTTGCTACTTCGTATCCCTCCATCTAGCCAAGATTTCGAATCCCTTTTGACCGTTGCGCACACGAGAATATCTTCGAATCCGCCACGTTTCTCACCAGTTTCGAACCCGCCTTTTTTCGTATTTGATCCCTTTCCAAAATTCGGATCCTTGTGTGCGACACGAAAAAACACTTGCCGAGGAAAGGTACGAAGCAGGAATTTTGAATCCCTTGAGGGATTCGAAATTCTAGCAAATTTTCCAGCCCATGATTTTTTGCTAAGTTTTTCGGTGTGATCAGCCCAAGTGCGAAACGTGATATTTGCCCGATCCATCGTGTTTTCCATGTGTTTTCCAACGTGCCAAATTGCCGAATCAACCAAGTTGCCAGATTGATTTCCCAATGTTTTCACCATGGGTTTTCATGATTTTCTCATGTCGATCAGGCATTTTTGACGTGCCAAATTAGCTTTCGCGAATTTACCATGTTTCGATGTCCTGAGTAGCACAAGTCATTTTTCATGATCGACGTGTGTCAACCAGCTGTTTTTGAGTGCACGACGCTATTTTTCTTTACCAAATTCATATATTTTTGCACGACGAGTCTTGTCACATGATCAAACCGATGCGCTCAACCATTTTGAGCTGATCAGACAGTGACGATCGCGTATTTTAACTACGTTAGCCTTTTCGAGTCCATCGACGAAGATTTTACGAATCGACGCCAGTTCCAATCTCTTTTGAACACGTCGCGACTTCGACCAAATCGCTTTGTGTTTTTAACAATATTATTGACGCTTGAGCGCGTTGCTAACCAGAAACTTGACGTGTGAGAGATATCTATCGCTCGCCAATTTCTAGATTTGATGTAGATTAAATGAGATCAGATCTGGACAGCGCTGAAACCCCTTGAATTTGAAGCAATATGACGTGATCTAATCCTCTCTGATGATGATTTGCTTTTCCCTAATGATGATCTACCTTCTAGATGCAATCTACCATGAATTTGATTGAAAATAATAGAGAAATAGGGTTTTAGGCTGAACCTGGAGAATCAAGGACGTCCAACCTAAAACTTAGAATGAAGAGAGTAACCCTAGTTCTCTCCCCAAATCCCCCTATATATATATATATATATATATATATATATATATCTACTAGCCCATTAGTTGCTGACCAGTCTGCCTAAACACAAGCTAAAACTTAAAACAGCGATTCCTCCAAATCGAAGAACCAAATCCTTCATATGACCACTCTACGGTATTATAAACCACCATTCTGATCTAATGAAATCAATCTCAGCACTGATTCGATTCCTATCAAAAGTTATTGCCCAAACAGTAAACTCAAGGGAAAAATGGTCATAATTGAATTCGATAAAAATGATAGACATGTCTCACATCCCCATGAATGACATACTAAAATCTGAGAATGATCCGACCACTAGTAAATAAAATATAATTATTTTACGATCGATACGTAAAATACGGGTCGTTACACTTATGCATGCGCTCTATGCAGGAGGAGGGAGAGTTTTGTTCCAACCGTCGTAACAAAACAGCGGTATCAGGCTGAAGGTTAAGGACGAGGCCATGCAAGCAAGACAATGCTCTCAAAATACTCGAAGGGGATGCGAGTCAGGAGGGTACTATTAAGATTGTCTCGCATGTTGTTAATAAGGAATGATGGATTTGAATAAAAAAGTCCTGCATCATAAAGTAAATTAGAGGAGTAGAGTACAAATATGAGTTGGTAGGCGTGTAACATCAGGGATTCGTTTTGTTACAAGGATGTGTGTGTAAACTTATAGGCGTGTTCCCTATGCAGGAGGAGGGGAGCTTTGTTTCAACCGTCATTACACTACATTTACTTCAGTCGGTTTACTATAGATTTTGCAGTGTTACTTCAATAAACGACCTACAAAAAAAATGTTAAAATCCATAGAATGAGCGTGTTTGGTAGCAACTATGTGACATATTTGGGGAGAATGCAATTTTAGTCTTTTTAACAGCAAGGTGTTGCCATGACAAGTTGAATGAGAGCTTATTAAACAAGGGTGCTACTATTCACACCTTGATTTACATTTCTCGTCGTTAAAACTAAAAGCACTCCAAATATTTCAAATTTCCTCTGCTGGCCACCATCTAAATTAATAACCTAAAAATGGAGAGGCCACCAGCACCTTCCTCTACATGAACACTTCCTTCCTCACTTACATCATGAATTTGTCTTTTGAGTCATTTGATTGAACATCTTTCACCATATTATCACAACCATCATGTTTATCGTCCAATTTATCATCATTCAAATACTCTACCTATCAAACGACCAGAAAAAATTAAATTTGTAAAAGAAGATACGTAAGTTATATGGATAAAAACCCTACAAATCAAAACTTACATTGTCATTCTCTATTACAACATCGTCAAATTTAATGTCCTCCAAGCTTGAAATTTCCAGTAGAGCGGAAAAAATATCCTAAAACGCAATGGAAAACCCTAACCATTAAAAAATCATAACAACATGTTCTATAACATAATAGAAAACAATAAAAATCAAGCAATTCTAACCTTTTTTTATCTTCATCTTTCATCTCTATTAGTCACAAAAGAATATCTGTTTTTGTTGGGTTTAGGGTTTGAAACTGTAGAGAAGTATGTGTTTTTTTAGAAAATGTACGGTGGTGAATTACTGAGTTAAAGAATAATATATGGTGGTCAGAAAAATATAAAAAATAATAATTTGTATTAAATTTAAAAAGGTGGCCAAGATATAAACCGGGGTACGAACAGTAACATTCTTAAAAAAATAATGCTATTTTACTAAACAAAAATTTTCATTGCCAATAATTTAATGATTGTTCGGCAATTAGCTCCAGATCTAGGCTGCAAGTGGCTTTCTCTTCTACTTGGTCACCGCTTTTCTACAGATTGAGTTCCAATGGCGCTGGGTACTTCGCATGCTCTAGCGTTTCTATGCCGAAGAGGGGATTTCAATTTTCCGACGAAGGGTTTTCTAATTTGATAATATTTTCGGTAGCCATAAACGCAATTTCTATCGAAAGTTCACCGAGTTTGGGGAAAACCGAAGAGATTCTGTGGAAGATGATGGTTCAAATATGGCCTCTGGTTCGATTTTCAGTTGTTTGCCAAGGATCTTCTATTTGAGATTGTACCACATGGTTATGCACGTTGGATCTTGTTTGAGAGGTTGCATCCTTGTTTATTTATTTTTTGTGTGTTACTATTCACACCCCAATTTACTCTTCTGACCACCACATAAAATTTAATAAACTTGATTATATTTTTTACACTTCTGGCCACCACATCATTTTTCTACATTCGGTCATAATCAACTGAATTAACAATATAAATTCGGCAGGAAGCAACCGTACGGCTACTACCAACCGAAATATGATTGTAAATTCAGCAGGAAGAAACCGAAGCTTTCGTTCCGTAGTAGGGTGCCTGTTCATATTAATATTTTTAACGTACGGTAGCTGAAAGAAGAAAATGATATTCTTTATGGTGGCCTTTAGTTTTGGTGGCCAGAAGAGGAAATTGAGGTGTGAATAGCAGCACACTATTTTTTTGTTTGAACAAATTTGTGTGGGACATGATTTCACCATTTCAGTCGCTAGGTTCCTTCCGTACAAAGTGATTTTTGTACTGAGTCTGTACGGTCACCTTGTTTTGAAGATGTAGTAGTGTTGTAACTTTATTTGTTGTAAATAAAAGTACATTTTTTTTTTATTAAAACAACAAAGGCTAAAATACGGTGGGACTGAATAGTTATATTGTGCTTGGTACGTTTCATAACAAAATATAAAGACAATGGTGGATAAAGTTACAAATTGTTCGGCCGGCAACGAAAGATCTTTTATGTTACTACATTGTTTCTACTTTTAATTATTATTTTCTCATGAAAAACGAAATAAATTTATTTCAGGGATAAATATTTCAAAGGATAAATTACCTTAAAATATTATGCAGAAGGACAAACCTATTTCTTTGTCCCTCTCAAGAACGAGCCCAAAGCTCATTGCTCAAACACACTTCACGTCGTTTCATTTCTAAGGGTTTTTTCCTCTTTTTCAAATCGATCTACGCTCCTCAATCATTGTCATACTTCTCTATCTCTCGATCTCTGGTACACTTTCATCCTCTTTTTCTTCCACTTATCTCGTCCTGTTAACTTTATATTCAACTCCCTCATCTGCACTTCCTTCCAATCTTTAGTTTACCGTTTTCGACTACCATTTTTTATGCTAATGCAAATTTTTGTTCCTTTGGCAGAAGATGATGGATTTGATAATATCTCTTATGATAGATGCAGTAATATAAAGATGATAAAAATATTGTAAAGAAGAGTGCAATGACTATTACATTTCTCAGTAAAAACATAAAAAATTCAAACAGACAAAACAATAAAAAAAATCGACATTACAGTATTACAAAAAATGATACTAAAAGGAAAACATGGTATCTAAAAGCGATCCTCATTGAACTCATCAATCAGAAACAAAAAAGTACATTTAAACAAATTGATACCTACAAGATATAAAAACTAATACATAAAATCTGCTACTGTATATTAATCAAAATAATAAAAACTATAGACTTAGAAAATAAATATTTGATACTAGCCGACTTTAGTAAATATTTAACAGTAAGAAAATACTAATTCAATGCATTTGTCATCATATTTAATACGTTTTTAACTCATTCTTTATAGAATAAAAGATAAAACATTTTTTGTCAAAAGTAATACCTACAGTTTGTAAAACTGATAAATAAAACCTGCTACTAAAAATAACAAAAAAATGATGCCTACCGTTTGTGAAACTAATACCTAAAACCTGCTATTGAAATTAATTAAAAAAATGATACTTAAATTAATGACAATAATATTTGAGTCGATAAGGAAACGAATAAGAGTAAAACTAAGGGAAAAAGACGCTAGAATGAGCAAAAATTATGAGTACAGAAGGAGGGTAACCGTATAAATGATGACAAAGTTTTGCACAAGACAACTGTCATGGATGGAAAAACTGATACTAAAGCAATTCAAACTCATATCCAGTAGCTTTTAATTCGAATCCTTGTCCGGTTATATTTTACTACAACGTACTCTAAACAATATATTGGCATCTAAGCTCATAGTTTTGCACATGACAACTCAGCATACAAATCATTGCAGTCAATTCAAAACTAGAAAGAAAATAAAAATTATCATATACAAATGATACTAGTAACAAACAAAAATGGTACGATAATTATTTATATTTAAAATGATATTATAAGCATGTAAAAATAAATATCTTAATTTATAGTACTTGGAACTGATACTAATATCACACACAAATTGATACTAAAGTTTCATATGCTTGAAACTGACACTAATCATAATAAAAACTGATACTAAATAAAAATACTTTTGAACAACTTGATCAACATAAAAAAACAATATCACATTATTTCTCATGCAACTTATTTATTCTCAACACGTGTTAATTAACTAGAATTGATAATACATAATCAAGTTCAATTTCAAAGAGAAAATCAATGTACTTATTAGCATGTACTAAACCAGTATAATATGACCAGGTTCATTTACATAAAATTGTCCAAAAATACGTACAACCAAGTATAAATCTCAATAAGTTAATATATACTTATAACCATGACAATAGCGCTTATTGTGATTTTATCACTTCCATACACCACATCATTTGCTTATCTATACTATATTATAATTACCGAGTTTGGTTTCGGAGGCTCACAGCCATCCTCACAATTCTTGAACTCAACAGTCACGACCTTTTCTTTTTTTCTTCTTAATTCCTCTTCTACCGTGCCTCTTCCGTCATATCCTTCAAATCAAAAGAAACAAAGCTTCTTCCTTCCCTTCAGATCCAAAATATATCGTCCTCCTGAATCTCTTCTGTTCGCCTTCAATTTCTTCTCATGTTCTCCTTTTCACCCGATCTATTCACGAGATTCTTCCTTTCGCTTTTTTTTTCATATTTTTATTTTCTATCCGCCTTGCTTTACTCTTCTCCTCTTGCGAGCGATTGTTCCTGTTTCTCAAGCTCCTTCCAAACACACAGCGCTCCTTTTTCCTACACGCTTGAGCTATTTACATTTCCACCTCTCAGATCCAACTCCTGTACCGATTCTGCTTCACCTAGGGTTATGACTTGGTTTCCTGGCTTCTCGGTGGTTGCGTTTGTTTAGTGGTATTCATTCTTCGTCTTCTGTTAGCCTTCGATTTGTTTGTTATTTGCTTTTAGGATGCCTGTGTGTTCAGATCATGTTGTTCATTTGGAAGTTTGCTTTTATTTTGGCGTTCGGTTTGCTCTTGCTAGGGTTTATTATGCATACGTGTATGCTGCAGCTTGCTTATTTTGGTTGCGTTTTTGTATGCTCTTTAGATCTGGTGTTTTTGGAGTCTATTACCTCCTGGTTGATGCTTGGCAACTGCTACAAAAAAGTTGTTCTACAATTGGCTAGGTTTTCGGGTAATTTATAAATGTCAAATATCATCAAAATTGTTTAATCCCAATCTTTAATTATATTATTTTGCTTTTTCATATATGAAATTATTTTGCTTGAGAGCAATAAAGTTCTGTGTATGCAATAGCATTAATATTCAGTTTATCAAAGTGAAAGGTTAGGGCTGTGGATTATTTTGTCAAATTTTAGTACCCATGTCTGGAATATGAAAAACATATTGATATACACGTTTCATGCATAATTCATGTGAAAATGTAATGTTTTATTTGATTGTAACAAGTTCTATTCATCTTTTTCTAACCGTTCTTTCAATTTCATTCCAGTTGAATCATCTGGTGGTTTAATTTGAATCCTTTAATTTTAATTTATTATTACAATTCCAATTATCTGTTTTATTTTAATTTTTATTATTTAATGATCCTGTTATCTGTTGGCTCTTATTTCAGAAACTCGATATTTGACAAGAAATATATCTAGGTCAATTTTACTATCGGCTGTACTTCCATCTTGATTTCCACGAATTGATTTCATTGAACTTCCTATCTAATTTCATTTATTACACTGAATTTTCATATTTCATTCATACTAGATAAGAAAGGTGCAATAAAGACTTTATTTATAAAAAACAAATTTATGATAATCTAATGATGCTATCTAACCATACTCTTATGTCTAGACTCACAACATATTCCTATGTACAACATTGATCTTACCAATTATTCTGTTTTCATTTAAGAGTTCAGACATAAAATATGTGTAGTGAAATCTTAAAAAATTACGTTTAACGGCAAATTTATCTTCTTGCATTTGCAGACTTTGATATAAATTGAGTTCATAATTTCACAATGGAGGTTTCCACTCATATATGATGATTCTGTAGCAAACATCATCTCATAGGCTTAAGGCCCATTGATTGGGTAAGCAAGGTAAAATAAATATTTTTTGGAAACATTTGTTCCCGTGCCTTTTTTACATTGAAGTAGGCTTTCCTTAAATGTTCTCAGTAACTTCCAATATGCTATACAAGCAAATTGTAATATAACTAATCGAACAAGACACCGAAAGTTTTTTAGGTGATGTTTGATAGAGTAACGAGTAAGTGCTTACTGTTATTCAGATGGATTATTTTAAATAGAGCGTGTGTATGTGTACATGTTTGCGTTATATGCATAATATAGTTGGGCCATAAATTTATATTTGAATCGGAAAGCACATTTTACTGTTTTACCACTATATAAATTGAGAATAATCTACTCGAAATATACCTTAGACAATAATTTATATATGTTAATCTTTCTAATTTATACATTTCATATTTAGTCTTGAATATAAAATTTATTTTCTTGACAGAAATATGATTTCTAGAGGAAAAAAAGCAATACACAAATAAACACTTACTAATGTTTACATTTAGAAGAAAAGGAGTTAAAATTGAGCCTTTATGCTCAGTTTGATGGATCCCCGCTGCTCGGTTTTAACTGAGCCAGAAGGCTTAGTCAGAACTGAGCCTCTAGGACTTGGTTTTGATTACCGTTTGTCATTCTTTTCAGTATAATTTCAATTTATTGTGATATTGAATGCCATGTAGGCAATTCTACAAGAAGCAGAAGAAAAAAAATATTTGTTGTACACCAGTTTTGATGAAACATTTGCTGTTTTAATTTTTTTGATCGCAACCAAACAATTCAATACTATAGCAATGTATATTGTTTGTATTTATGTGCCCAACGGTCAACTCTTTGTTTTTTTTAACAAGTAAACAATTATTGTACGTCAGAAATAAGTTTATCTAAATGGTTTCGAATTGTAGGGTATTGCTTGAATTGAACACCTCCTAGCTGCTTCTTGAGGTGCTCTCATTGTCAGCTAGGCAGTAGGAAGTTGCCGAGTTGGAATTCTAAAGCAGGTTTACATCTCTGCATTCATGTTTTATTACATGTTCAACTGCAGTTATTCATCTATGGGTACTTGGGTAGCACTTGCTTAATGGTAAGCATTTTCTCAATTCTATTTTTTATTAATATTTTCTGTAACTTCTTTGATGGTAAGCATAAGGACATATCGGTTATAATAACTGCATAAAAAGCACGTAGTACTTGCTACAATCAGTTACTGGTTTTTGATTATTTATGCCAAATTAAGTTGTTTCAATTAATTTATATACTTAGGAGTTAAGTAAAAAAAGCATTAAAGTGTATAAAAGTTAAAAACAAGATATTGAGATAAATGATGGCATAACCATTGTTTTTTGTTATCTAGGAATAAATGATAGTTTAACCAGTCTTACTTGAATGCCTTTTTCTATTATGTTTTAACATTGAATTCATCACTATATAGAGATATAAGCTGGAATTCCAACCAATCAAGTATTTATTAATGATAAGTAAGATAGTAGCTAGAGCATGAGAAGTGATGAGAGGTAGTTTGAAACTTCACAAAATCGGTTATGGTTGAAGTAAAATAATAAGCTATAACCAAAATAATGTACATATTGTAGCTTCATTTTCTGATATAATGACTTCTTCAATCCGGTGTCTCAATAGCATTAATGGTGTTTTTTCACTACACCTTGAGTGGAAAAGTTCTCTGTCAGGTAGAGCCACAACACCATTATCCTATAGTGACCATCTACTCTAAGTTAGCAATAATCTCTAATAAAATCTGCTAAAAACTCCAGAATATTAATTTCAGTAATTTTTCAAAAATGGTTTATTTGTTCAGTATTAAATCTAGCCATAGATTTGAACAAGTGATTAAATATTTTGTTTGTTTTTAAAGTATCAATACCAAACAAAAAATATCATAGGGACATTAGACAAACTAACACTTGCACAATTTAAGGTTAATTCATTATAAAATTGAAAATAGATGGATACCTTGCTAATTAGCATGAATGCACTTGCATGTAAAAGTTCAAAACAAATAGAATCATTAAAGTATAGATATACTGTTACTTGGGTTACCTTTGGCTTAGCGTGACTGTCTAATATCAGATCAAAATACAATTGTCAGAAATATCCTACCACTGCGTAAGAACCTATTCGTGTGTGATGGAAAATAGCTAATTTGTATTGCTAACAAGCATGATGTTACTTTAGCATCGCACAACAATGAACTTTAATACAACAGATTAAACTATAAGATGCAATGCACCAATACATTGTATGATTTTTTCTTTTGTTCACTTTGAACCAGCACATCATAATTTGAAGGAACATAACATTTTATAATATTGCTTCATCTAAGTTTTCTCTGATTTGAGTATAATACTTCTTTCAATAGTTACAAATTGTTAACATATTTAGTAATGTTTAGTGAATCACTGCTTCTTCACAATTATGGTTTCTCCCAATTTTAAATTCATTTTAATTGAATTGATGCACATTGGATTCATGAAGCTTATGCACAATTTTTTTTTACTTTAAAAAGTGCAAACATTATATACAAGTTAAGTTAATGTATCAATATCTTTTTGTACCAAGATTTATGCTTCTGAATCAGAAGCATGTATGCATTGCTCAATAGTGCTCAAGTTTTTCACGGTTTAAGTAATTGAACCATTCATCAAATATTGCGATCTGGAAAATTATACATACAAGTTGTTTATGAAGAACGCATGTTATATGCATAATCGAGCTTTCAAAATATCTCTGTTTAACCACTAGAATTCCATAACGTCTACAATTTAACATTATATTCAATACTTAATTTTTAAATCAACTCTATTACCCCCATGGTTTTATTATCATCCTTTAAGATTTATTTCACTATCTAAACCGGGATAAAATGTTTTTTTTTTTTTTGTTGCTTCTATTTTATGCACGATGAGGAAGACTGATCCTTCTTTGGACCAAACAATATAATATTTAGTACATACCAAAATTCAGTTTCCCACTACGTATATATGTAGAGCACTGACTTGCGACTAAAGAATCTAAACTACTAATTTTTCCTTATACGTAGGTGTTATAGTAAAACATTGTCGGACTGCAGGGTGGCTAATCCAATCTCGCAACAACGATATTTTGTTTTTGGTCTAGCTTAAACTACATGTACAGCAAACTATAAAGAAGATATTGCCCATCATTTTTAATTTGGTCATATATGTTTTTCTTTTCAGCAATGCATGTTGTACCCTTCTATTTTTAAACTCAATACATCTTGCATTCATCCACATTAATTGCACGTAAAGGCTTATTGTATAATATACAGTTGTACTGCCACTTCACTATATCTTCCTTCTGTGCAATAGGGAATGGATAATGACTTCAGTCCGCCATATAGTTTCCTCGCTCTGAGCAACTGCTTTATGCCCTGCTCCTGCTCGCTTTTTGTACTCCACGTCCTCCCCTTCTGCCGATGCTTTGCATCAAAAGGTGATTAGCCTTTTGGTTTTGTTTCTTTTTTTGAACGTGGTGGTGACATTGTTCCCATGGAAGATTTACTCATTCCTATTTTATTTTTTTTAAATATTAGTTTACTGCATCAGCCCAGGTTTTTCGCCTACTATCCTTATTTATGTTCCTTAAAACCTGCCATTTATTTTTCGGTTAGATGAAAATTTCACCGTATCCATATCCTTACAATGAGCTTCAACAAACTCCATCAGCTACTTCTGGCCGATCTTAATCAGTCAGGTAATAGCATTTCTATTTTTGTTTGATAAACTTCAAGTTTCAAATTATAATATTACCGAGTATAGATTTTGATGTTTGATTCATTATACGGAGTGACTTGGTTAAATTATGTTATTTTGCATGCTAGGTATGTTCAGATTGTTTTAATTTATAATTTCTTCAGTTATAGATATTATGAACTGGGATTGAGGCACCAATCTAATCCAATCAAAGTTGATCCATAATATTTGCCAATTATTTCCTTTTTGGCCATAATCTAGGTTGTATGGTTGCATGAAAAATCCAAGCTCATTAGAACCATGCAAACGTGCTTTGTGTAAACAAGTATTCGTCCATTTTAGGCACAAAGTCGCAAATTTTAATGTAGGTTGTAGCACTGTAATTCTTACTCTTAGTGTCATATCTAATGATTACAATATTTCTAAACAGATAATGTATTGGTCCACTAGCCATTACTATAAACCTATATATTCAGCATGTTATATCGACTTTTGCTCATTACAATCCTTCTATTAATTTTTCAGATTGATGGCATTATGTATGGATTGGGCTATACGTATAGAGATTGATGACGTATTTGTGAAATTTAAAATTTTAATTCTATCTGGAAGTTCATGATTATTTTTTGTATATTGTCAGAAATTAATACACATATCAAGGACTGTGTTGTTGTTCACGTGGTATGTATTATATGTGATTTTGTATGTAATAATTTAAAATGATCAGTGGTGAGCAGATGATATTTTATAGATCAATTGTATTGGATGTTCCTGGGGTATAGTTTACGGTGGTAGAGTTGCAGTTAAGTTCTGGCTATATGGAACAATCCTCTATGTATATTTTAAATTAGTTGATATAGGCTGTAAAAGTTTCAAGAGTTTGAACACGTTGAATTCTTCCTAGGAGCAATTTTAACAATGGTATTGTTCTCCTCAAACCTTAGAGGCCATTAAATGATTTTTTCCGTTTTAGGAAATGTATCATTGTTTGTTAAATCAATCTTCTTTTATATTTGGTTTTCTGCGTTCGAGTAATACAATAGGTATAATATCCATGTTGCATGCTTATTTTCACATATCAGCTTTGACTTGGGACTATAATGGACGAATATAGGATCCAAACCCAGTTGGCCGATTTGAACAAGCCTTATTGGGTCTTTGGGGTAGGTTGAGTCACTACTCGCTTTGAAAGGTTTGGGTCGGGTTTGAGGTACGGTTAGCCTGTCTCAACGCAACACAACCCAACACGCATTTGCAAAACATCATTGAACTGTTTTATGATTATAATTTTTATTTGCTAAACTTTTTAAGCATATGCGGTCATGACATGAATATTATATATTTTCAATAAATAAACTATAAAATTTTCATAGTATTCAGTTGCATCAATGATAATTATACAATAACAAATGCTTACATTCTCAGCTGTTATCATACAACTCAGTTTTTATATTCTTTTATCATTGTAAACAAATTATTAGTTGTATTTATTGTATCATTTAGTGAAACAAAATGTAAATAAAATTGTATATATTCAAGCATAATTTTATCGGGTTTTGGGGGCAGGTTGGGTCTACTTTGACCCGCACATGTTTCGGGTACAAGATAAAATTCTAGACTCGCACCGGATCTATGTGACGAGTTTAGAGCATGGTTCAAAAACCCCGGGGCGGGTTTGAGGCACAAAATGCTTACCCGGACCCACCCCATTGTCATCTCTAGCTTTGATTGTTCATGGTATGAATTGTTAGGATTAAGTATATGCGAAGGCTATGATAAATAGTATTCAAGTACTATCAAAGATTTTACGAGACCTGCAAGCTTCTTTTTTACAGACTGCTCTTACATGCATGCGTGCAACGCAATAATTTATACCAACCGATGCTCTAACAGCTGCAACTACAGTAAGAGATATATTGTTCATGTTGCACTTTACCAATTACTGTGATTGGCATTCCAGCATAAATCGAGATAGTAATGACTACCCTGAATTTTCAAACAAATAAAAGAAACGAAATAAAATATATTCATATACGGATATCTACAGTGACAAGATATGGCGGTTCACCTTCAGATATGCCAAAAATTTGTACGTATTTTATTGATTTTGATGTGTTTTAGTTCATGAAACCTAAAACGTTCCTACTTTTTCAGGCCTACACAATTGTTCTTCTACTTTTCAATTGGAGGTTCAATAATAAATATTTTTTATGATATTATATTCAAATTAGTAGCATTTCAAAAAACATGTATGACGAACTCCCGTGTGTGAAGCACGGGTTCGCACTTGTTTAGTAAATATTCAAATTTTCCGTTCATTTTATAAGCAAATCTATCCAATTATCAAAAGTGTTATCCTTCAAAAAATTCACAATAGCAGCACCTTTAGTTTCATAAAATTAAAAATGTGCTTCTTCAACTTCATACATGTTAACGATAACACCATTTTCATTTATCAACATTTTCAGCAGGAACTATACCTATACCTAAAGGTAGGGGACCCTTTCTCCATTACTTCATGTTGTAGATCTGGTCCACGGGAAGAGGCTGACCCTTGGGTTCGGATCGCCATGGTGACGAGCTGGTGAACTTTCTACTTATGTGTTGTGTTTCGATATTTCGACTTGTGTTGTGTAACACGGTTGGGTGGAAGTCGTTGCTGTAGTCTTTTCGTGTTATGGCTGCGCCTTTTCTGACGTTCTTTTACAGCGTGAAATCATTCTTTTGGAAGCTATTTGCTTGTCCCAGGTCTGGCAGTGGTGAGTCTTAAAGGATATTTTTTGGCTGCCAGTTAGCGCTGGTTGTGCTATTGTTGTGAGTTTTCCACGAGATCATCTGTGTAATGTGCTTGGTGATGTAATGCGCTTAGCTACCTACGACGATGGTGAGTGTTTTGCAGGTGCAGTGTTTCAGACAGTGAAGTAATTGTCTGGGCTTCTTGAGTATGCGTTAAGTGTTTCTAAGGGACTGTTTTTTCAGCATGTGAATGTAATTTAGTTGTTCTTGTTTGTTTACATCAACGTATGTGCACTGCATAGTCAATCTGACTATATTTTGTACTATTTTGTATTTATTATTTGTTTTAATGAGAAAAATATTATGGATCACTTTAAAACCAGCTGGTCTTGCCTAAAACAAATCTTACAAATAAAAATTTAAAAAATAATATCTAATTAACCGTTAAATCAAAAACTAACATCGAAAAATTGCTCTTAATAATTCAAAACAAATACATACAAACTAGTACCTAAAACTGATAGGCAAATTCTGATAACTGGTATTTAAAGTCTGATGATCAAAATAATAAGTAAAACGATTAAAACATATATTAAAATGAATATTGACAGTAACATACTTTAGTGGATTGATCACCAAATGGATTTACGTAAATATAACCCACGTTGATTTTTCTTCGGCAGTTGTTAGCGAAGGCGGTGGAATTAAAATTTAAGGTCAATACGGAAATCGATAACCACTGCTACTCACATTTCCATATTTTTTAAAATATCGGAATATTAAAGAACGGTGTTCAATTAAACTGTAATAGCAAACTAAAAAGGTCAAACGTATGCACGTTACAACTCCAAAACAAGAGGGGCTTCGCAACACATAAGCTACAGCCATGACATTGTCAAGGTAACAAAATTTAAATGTATAAAAACACAGTTTCGCAAGTAACAATAAAAGATATCCAAAGCAAAATCCAGGACATACCACATTCTACAATAAACATAATAATAACGCCGAAGAACACAAGCAACCAAACAGCTAAATTGTTCAAAAGAAGCAAAAATATTGGGAAAAAAGAGTATTCATAAGCTCCACTGATAAAGCTAATTAATCAACCAGTGATAGCGTGAGCCTTGTTGAGAATGACCCCTTCGTACTTAACCTGGAACCACTTCATGGCATCATCCTTGGTAACTCGGTGTTGAATCCCAACCCGTGACTTGCAGCGGCGGCGACGTCCAACACGGTAGCCGGCACGTTCCAGCACTACATAGAAGTCCATACCATAGATACCAGTAGATGGGTCGTACCTGTAAATCAAATCAGCATACATTATCAAATTCAGTATATAGGCATAGCAAAAGAAACAAAACGATGCATCATAGACAAGGAGTCTGTGTAGCTCAGATAGTTGCTTCTCTGCTCATCGAAGGCTTTTGAAAAGCCTTCTCATACAAGAGGTGTCAGAAACAAAGCACCAGTCATCACAGCAATCGGTTCGCAGCAAAGATGCACAGAAAAGTCAATAAGCAGCAATTAAATGGCACAGTAACAGGTACTCAAAAGGTTTCCATCGGAAACCCTAAGGAGGTGACAGAGAGTGTCCGTGAGCAAATAAGAAATTCAAATTTTAAACAAAAGAATTTATAAGTGTACTCAGATTGTTGCTTGCTTCTCTGCTCAATGAACAGGTTTTCACAAAAAAAAAAAAAAAAAAAAACTTTTCATAAAGGAGGCATCAGAAATAAGCATGGTCATAACTATATCTGATAGTTAGCAAGAAAGAAAAAAGACCTCTTTAGAAAACAATAAACATGACCTAATTTGATTATTGCTCAGATATAAGTCACTCAGATTGTTGCTTCTCTGCTCAATGAAAGGTTTTTCACCAAAATCCTTCTCATACAAGAGGTGTCAGAAATAAGCATGTCATCACAGTAAGATGATACTCAGCGAGAAAGAGAAAAAAGGCTCTAAATTTCTAATAAACAATAATTAATAGTTATGTTGGTAGAATATTACTCAGATATTGCTTCTCTGCTCAATGAAGGGTTCCCTAGTGAAAACCCTTCTCATACAAGAGGTGTCAGAAATAAGCATGTCATCACAGTAGGCTGATACTCAGCGAGAAAGAGAAAAAGGCTCTAAATTTATAAAAAACAATAATAATTAACAGTTATGTTGGTAGAATATTACTCAGATACTGCTTCTCTGCTCAATGAAGGGTTTCCTGCTGAAAACCCTTCTCATACAAGAGGTGTCAGAAATAAGCATGTCATCACAGTAGGCTGATACTCAGCAAGAAAGTAAAAAAGGGTCTAAATTTCTAAAAAACAATAAGTAATAGTTATGTTGGAAGAATATTACTCAGATATTGCTTCTCTGCTCAATGAAGGGTTCCCTACTAAAAACCTTCTCATACAAGAGGTGTCAGAAATAAGCATTGTCATCACAGTAGCTGATGCAGCAATGCTCAGGAAGTAAAACACGAAATTTCCGCAAACAGAAAAAATCTGTTCCGAGGATTCATTCAAAAGGATAATCTGACTTGACAGGATAATCTGACTTGACAATTACTCAGATATAGCGTTGCTGCTCAACAAAGGTACCAAAAAATAAAGCACCGCAGTCACAGCAATCAATAATCAACAAAATTAGCAAAAAATACAAACAAAAGCCATGCAATAACAAACACCAAAAAATTCTACATACAATAACGATAATTTCTAAGAGCAAATTCTATTCATAAACCGTAAATTGCTATACATCAAATTTTTACTTAAATCAAATGCACCATTCCACACAAATTACAAATCACCGATAATTTGAAATATGAACTATTATGTTGTTTCAGTAACACTCTCTTGCGTATGTAATGCAAATTTAGGAAGGGCAAATTCTATTCATATACCATGAATTGTTACACGTACACCAAAGAATTTACTAAAATAAAACACCATGAGTTTCTTGCTATATACCACACTAATTACAACCATAAAAACTACACGTAATTTGAAATAAAGACCCTAATGTCATTTCAGTAACTATCTCTCTCATGCACTAATCAAAATAAGGTTCTCGTATTCACTTGTGTAAAATTTCAATTTTCAAATTCAAATAGCTTAAACGGAATTTAAATTATTTAGTCATCTATATATAGTAAATCTAATTTAACTTTCGAAAAATAAAACGTTGAGCTATTTCAGTTTTGATGTTAAACTTTAACTTGATTTAATACAAGTAAAAGATGGAGAATAATTAAGTACTCCACAAATCACATTGATTTCAGCAATACTTTAAACCTATTTGAAGTGAAAAATGTTAAAATTGAATATGCATAGCATAAATACAACATAAAAAGTGTATAAAAATAATTTGATACCTAAAAGTAGGGCTGTTACGGTAATGGTAAATTTACCATTATCATACCATTACCAGTCGATTGGTAACCATTTTTGATTGAAATCGGTATACCAGTTAAAACGGTATGGTAACGGTAAATTTACCATTTTTAACGGTAAATTATCGGTAACATTTCTTCAATACCAGCGGTAACGGTAATTTTACCAGTTAATTCAAAACCTAAGTATACTCATCAGATATGCTTTATAACATGCACATAGAACCAAATAAATGATTATATTTAGTTCAATAATCAGATTACAAAAATTCCAGATACACTTATTTTCTTTTTCATTTATGTTTTTTATAAACTAACACTACATATAGTATAATAAAGATGCACCGTGTACAAAAAATATGTTAAGATATAAACTTTGTTGGACAAATGATAATTTACCATTACCAGTGTAACGGTTACCAGATTATCGGTATACCAATCATCGGTATACCAGTCGATCGGTAACGGTAATAGTAAGCAATTCTGGCTTACCAGTAAAAACAGTACGGTAACGATATTTGCCAAACGGTAATGGTAATCGTTACCATAACAGCCCAAGGAATTCAACCAATGATGTATAGTATTTTAGTTACTTAAATGAAATAAATTAATATTGAACATACACTACAAATTTACGATTCTTTATTATCATTATCCTAAGCAGGGGCAGTTTTGTCTAATATTTAATAATAAATAAAATTATGGTGTACATAATGCAATCAGTGGTATATAAATAGAATTTTCCTTTAATAGATTAAATTAGATTTACTATATAAAATTATGGTGTGTGTAATGCAATCAGGTATATGAATAGCTTGATAAGAAACTAGAACGGTTTCAGAAGACAATTGCTATGCTAACTACAGTTACGTTTGTAAGCTAAAGCCGATTATATCTTTCTATAAGTAGAAAAAAGCAACATGCTAAATTTGTTTTTAACATAAATTGCAATTGAAAAGGATTGCACAAAAATATTTGCTAACATAAGAAAAAAGGATTGATAAAAAAACTACTAAATAAAAGAGTTGGAATTGTCATCACATTCATGAAAGCACTAAAAATCAAAGACAGGAAATAGTTTGGTAAAAAATCAAAAGTTTATTTTGACTTTCATAACAATTTAAAAGGGAAAAAACTCAAATGTGATTCGTGTTTGCAGCAAAGTTAAACAAAATAGCAGTAGACACTTTTGTGATCAAAATAATACATGCAAAAAGGGAAAAAAAATAGTGCACTAAAAAAGCTACGAAGCCGATGTAAAGAAAGAAATAAACACATAAATGTGTGGATCGCAAGTCCACAACTATGCACAGAGGGTACTAAAAAACTTTCCATATGAAAAGTATCAGGCCTCATTCAACACACCTTGCTATCGTACTTATGATAATTATGAACTTTATTCGAAAAGGTTATCGTTGGGTATATAAAAAAGATAGGTTATCGTACTTGATTCCAAGATCAATGTGTTCTTGAATACCAAAGCCAAAGCAACCAGTATCACTGAAGTTCCTCCTAACCAATTCATACTCCTTTACTTTCAAACCACTCTCCAAAAGCTGCATTGCCTTTTCACCTCTGATTGTCACATAGCACGCAATCTTTTCATTTCTCCTGATCCCAAAAGATCGAACAGTATATCTAGCTGAAAATAGAGCAAAACATTTTAGTAAGAACAACAGAGCACATGCAATATGAATCCTAATGTGTTCTACCTTTGGAGAACACAGGAGTCTGCCCGCTCAATTGCTCCAGGACCTACATAAAGTCAATAGGTTAGTCTGTAATCCAAGTCAATGGATTAGCCTGTAATCCAGGTCAATGGGTCAGTCCGTAATCCAGGTCAATGGGTCATTCCGTAATCCAGGTCAATGGGTTAGTCCTTAATCCAGGTCAACGGGTCAAATTCAGCATGCAAATGACATTACAGCAAGCTATCGTATCAAAATAACATATTATTGGAATATTTGAAGGCTGTACAGTTTATGGTTGAATAGTTATGGAATGTAAGATGCAAATTGTAATGATCAACATATTACCATGCTGGCTTTTGTCGCAAGAACAAGCCAACTCAAACATGCATGGACAATGCGTATCTAGCATCACAACTACTTTTAAACGTGAATCTAAAACAGGATTTGTATACAAAAAAAAAACAACAATATTTCAACATTCTGCAACTGAAGCAACAGTTAATTTTTGTTTTTGACGGTGAAGAGTGCTGCAGGTTAACATTAGTTCAATGTCCTTTTGATCAAATCCTTTATTCATATAATTATTAAGTCACAAAATGGAAAAGAAAAAAAACTACTGAACAATTGTTTTCATTTCATTATGCATAAAAAACATGTGTTTGTTCATGTGTCTTTCAGCTTCAAATCATAACATTTACTTCTAATTGATTTTCAAAAAATGGCTGACTACAAAATCTAGCCCCGCCACTGCTTTGCAATCACAGCATCTATTCTAGCATTGATAAAATAACAGAAGAAATGTAAAAGAAGCAGAAAAAATCGTTTTGTAGCTATAAATACTAGATAACTAAAATGTTGGCTAGATTATGGCTGAAACATACAGCAAAAAGGTAAAAATCGTCGTATTTAGTCATCAAACGCAAAAGATATATATGGAAATTGACAATACCTTGGCAGCCCTAGTGAGCCTATCTCCGCTTTCCCCTACTGATATATTGAGTACCAACTTCTGCACCTTAATCTCTCTCATTGGATTCGAAAGCTTCTTCTCCGATGCCTGAATTTCAAATATAAACTCTACGTTATCAGCAGTTCTAGGAGAATAATGATGTAATACATAAATAAATAATCCAAGCAAATCACCATGGCGAAGGTCTCAGGAGTGGCTGGCGGCGCGATGAGAAGACCAAACCCTAGTCGACTTATTTATAGACGGAACAATAATACGGCTCGTATTGCAGATGTAGCGTTTTGGATTTGGGTCCTATATAATGGGCTTTAAATCTTTAATCCAAACCCTAAACTAGCACATTATGGACTATAAATGTTTAAGGCATTCTTCCCGAAATTATATAAATGAACTAACTCATAATTATATAAATGAACTAACTCATAATAAAATTCAGGGTGGAGTTCAACTATTTACTCAATTCCAACTTAGCAACAATAAATTAATAATTAATAATTAATAAAGTGTAAAATTCAAGGAGGCGTACTATAATTGAAAATTTCGTAAGTTATAAAAATGAAAGTGTATGCTTGTGGAGTTTAGTTTTTAACTTAGATGATTTTTTGACTTGATTACCTTTAACAAACATTTGATGATAAATCTATTTAAACACTGAATGTTATACTAGCAACAGCTTTGTAAATAAGTATTTATATTATGTTTGTAGATAAATACCCAGAACACTATTAAAAAAAATGTTGTGATCAAAATTATTTCTCAATAGAGTTTGTTTTTCAAAAGTGAACAAATGAATTTTCTCATTTGTGTCCGTATTATATTATGTACAATTGCAGATATCCATACAAGTACATATACAAATAAGAATATGATGTAGCTTAAATATTGATCATGGTTAAGATCTTATCTTTATGAAATTGCGTAAAAAACCCAAACCAATAATAATGCAAAAAAATGTCTCGGTTTATATAATATATATTTTAAAAAGACTTGCTAACAATTCAATACAATGAAGAAAGTCGAACTATACATGAACATGTGCATAATAAAGAGACAACTAATCCAAGATACATGGACGGATTCTAATTTTATCGTTATAACTGATAAAAGAAACTATGATACGCTCGGTTAGTGATATTTCTATAAATAAAACCATGTTGTTTTTTAATTCAGCCCGTTAAGTTTTGACGGATTTATCACAGTTTAAATTACATTTGGCGTCGGAACTGTTATTTTCAAGCACTTCAATGAAGCACTATATTTAATCATTTTCGCAAATTTAAAAAATGTTCATTAGAATATTCACATACTATTCGAAAAGTTAGCAATATATCATTTTAGCCATTTTTATCACAATGGTGAAAGACTATAATGGTACGTTTCATGAAGAGTTGAAAATCAACATAAAATGTTATTACCGTAGAATTAGAAAAGGATACTAACAGCCTATAGAAAATTTGTACTTGTAGTAATAGTGATTTGACACGTAGTTTAAAAAAAATACACTTGTATAAAAAAAAAAATTTGAGCAAAGGTGAAAACAGAAAACAACAACAACTACTACTAAGCCATAGATCCCAAACGAGTTGGGGTTGGCTAGACATGGAACCCAAAAAAAAAAGGTAAGATTTTCCATAAAAGTAAAATAAAGGTTTGAAAAAGACAAAAACGAAGATTAAAAAGTTAAGTTAAAAAAAAAAAAAAAAAGGAAAAAAAAAGACCCTAAGGTTCTAGTACAAGGATTGCTAACTTTCATGCACTCCTATCCGAAACCAGCTCTTCAGATATGTCCCAATTCCTTAAGCCTCATTTTACTATCTCCTCCAATGTCATTTTAGGTCGGCCCCCACCTCTCCTTAGGCCTTCGGCGCGATCTATAATTCCAACGTGCACTGGTGCATCATGCGGTCTTTGTTGTAGATGTCTAGACCATCTCAAGCGGTGTTGAACTAACTTCTCTTTAATAGGTGCAACTCCATGTTTGTCCTGAATATCATCATTCCTAATTCGATCTCATCTGGTATGCCCACAACTCCAACGCAGCATACGCATCTCTGCTGCAATTATCTTTTGGGCGTGTTGCCTTTTAGTAGGCCAACATTCTACACCATATAACATTGCCGGGCTGATTGTTGTTCTATAGAACTTTCCTTTAATCTTCCGAGGGATCTTCCTATCAAAGAGAATGCAAGATGCAAGTCGTCATTTCACCCATCCTGCTTGAACACTAAAACTAACATCCCTATCGATCTCCCCATCAGACTGCAACATAGATCCTAAATATCGAAAGGATTTTTTCTTGAGTACTACTTGACCAGCCAGGGTGACATCTCCGTCATCTGACCTGACATCGCTGAACTCACACTTCATATACTCCGTTTTAGTTCTGATAATCCTGAAGCCCTTCGATTCCGAGGTCTCCCTCCACAACTCCAAATGTCTATTAACAATGTTACTAAAATAATAATGGTAATTTAAGTAATAAATATAGTAAATAAAACTTATTTGAGTTAGAGTTTTTGTGCTTATATGTATTTTTTACTCATTTTCCTTACCTTATGACAACCTCGTTGTCACCATAGTAGCTCTATATAGTGAACTAATGAATTTGTAGAAAGATATGTGCAACAATTGTCTGTATCATTTATAAAATATTTTATAGCATTCTTATAAGATAATGATACTGGAGAACACATATATTTAATATAAAATAAAGTATGAAGCTTTTTTCTTGATAATTGTGATAGAGGGCCATCCCTTTTCTTCCACTTTACTTCCTCTAAACCCTCTAACCTCCCGTTTCTTCACGACTTCGTACCCCTTCCCCCAATCTATGACCTTAACACTCCTCTCTTCTCTCCGCTTTCGCTTGCATGGGATAAAAGCTTCATCCCCTTTTTTTTTGGCAACAACCAGATCTTCCTTTTGCTAAGACCTATCCATGTTTTCCTTTAGCCCATCTACATTTTTGTTCACCTTTCTCTTCATCAGCACACAGTGTGGCCTTCTGACATTTGCCTGCTACTCCTCGCGACCCCGCTTCTTTTTGGATCTGTTCCTTCTAGATCCGTTAAACACTCTATAAACGCTAACTGAGACGTCGTCTTTGGTTTGGATCGGATTTTATTCGATGAGCTTTGAGTGGTCTAACAGTTTTCTGGTATGATCTCCTCTTAGTAGTGTTTTGGTTAGGTTGTGGTAAGTATTGGTTAATTGTCGATTTGTGACGTGTGGTGTAACACCCTACCTCCGCCGATGTCACTCTAGCAAGGACACTAGCTTTGGAGGGGCGTTAAACGAGGTAAACATGCATGTAGATATCACAAGACAGAACATGTAAGTAAAACAGAGTAATAAAGCAGCGGATAAAACTAGCATTTCAAAACCATAGTCAAGTTACAACAAAGTACTTGGTCATTATTTTCCAACAAACAATGTCTAGAGAAAAGCATAAACTGAAAAACTGAAATACATAAAGTACTATCCCCAAAGTGAAGTGATAAACCATAGCTAGCTCAATGTCCAAAACCGTACATGAGCAAATCCAGTAAGCAAGCTATAAAGATCCAAGCTAAGCTCCAATGTTCCCACACTGAGGACCTGAGGGGGGGGGAAACGGAAGAAAAGAGGCGAAAGAAAACAAGTCAATCAAAAAGACTGGTAAGCCCTAACTACTATCAGTCCATGAACTAGTAAAGTTAACTGGCATGAGAAGCTGAGATGAACATAAGGATAACAACATACTAGCATGATGATTAACTAACAAGATAGATAAAGGCGTCATCGCATAATCAAGGTTAAGTTTTGCACCACGGGTGTACTAGCATTCTAACATGTCAAGTAAAAACAAGAATTGATCCCTTGGCCCAAGCTTGGCCCAATATCATGAGGTGACCTAGATCAAGGTCCAACTACACGGTCTAGTTGATCGGCTCCCTATAAGCCTAACTCGTCAAGTGTCGGTGTCATACGGCCCAAACATGAAATGTAGTTAAACTGCGCTAGGTCCACCCTAGGGTGTATCAAGTCTTTGGGTGTCAACCTCGGACACAAGTCAAGCATGCACAGTCTAAATCTACTGGTACCCGTGCCTGATTTTCCAACTCCGGACTATGTGCACGACCATAGTCCGCCTGGACCCACACCGGCGTACCTACTCAGCCGTCGTTTTGGTCGCTTACATGTCAGCCCAGTAATCGTGCCCCACCCTAGCCTAGTCCCTAGGGTATCATGATACTATCAAGATGGTTACTGCTGAAAAGGACCATGCAACTAGGGTTTCTTAATGGGTTAAATGTGGTTAACCCGCTTCAAACGTGGATTAAATTGGTTAAGTGTACCCAAGGTTCATGACTTAACCCCGATTAACCCATCAAGCCCAAATTGGTTAAGTATTTAGTGGACCATGACTTAACCCTAATCAGGAGGCATTAATTAACTTAATGTGCTTTAACCTCTCACATTAGACCTTGTTGTGGTTACTAGTTAAGCCGGGCGGGTCCGGGTAGCTTTACACCACAACTTGGTCTAACCTCGGGTTCGTGCACAACATGACCAACTTCTCACATTGGGTCCTATTGTTTGTAGCCACTAGTTAAGCCGGGCGGGTCCGGGTAGATTTATGCTACAAACTCAACCCAACCTCGAGTTGGCCACACTCATATTTTCTAAGTGTCATGTCCATTGTGTTTCCAAAACATAATTACAAGCTAACATATCACGTCGTGTTATAAAAACCATGTTCATGTCATAATGTTACCCAACCCCAACGTAATCCCATCGTTTACATAATCGCAACAACGCATAAAGGATAAAACAGGGAACTTGGCATAATCATGACAAAAAGGTGTTGAAGCCACAAGTTTAACATGGTGGCATATGAAATGTACATATGTTCATATACTTGCATATTGCATTATTAGGATTCAAAAGTATGCATAAAACCAAACTTAGCATATAAGTGATACATGGTGATAAATGACATGTAGAAGTTGCTAGAAGTTCGCATTTAGCCTCACATGCAAGTTATCATAAGGGATATGATAACTTCCATGTTGCCAAAATGCAACCTTTAATATAAAGCTTGAAGCTTTAAGCTCACAAACTCAAGTTTAACTTGCATAACATGATAACATGTGTATAAGAATCAACCCAAACTTGCATAACATAGCAACATGTGTCATACATAATGATTAAACCAACTTACATAACATAATGATCAACCAAACTTGCATATCATAATGATCAACCCAAACTTGCATCATTCATTTAACTTTATAGTTCAAAAAGAAAGTAGAAAAGGGCTTACAATGCTATGAAGACACAAATGAATATTTATTATAAAGATTGAGACGAAGCCCTTATGCAATCACCAAAAAACCCAAGTATGAAAGCTCCAAATGAAAAACCCTTGAGCCAAATCAATAAAAACCCTCGCTTTGTAATAGAAATGTTGCAACTTGACTTGAATGCAAACTAAGAACACTCATACAAGCTTGAAAACACTTGTATGAACTCAAAATCTCTCATATAAATAAACTTAGAAATTTTAGCATGAGGGTGGAGGCCATGAGAGGAACAAATTTGGCATAGTTTAGTTGTAGAGTTGAATAATGATGATTTAGGCTAGGCTTAGGGGTCTTTTTATAGAAGATTAGGATAGTATTAGCCATAGGATTAACCCTAGATCCAATCCGAGCCATCAAATCCCGTCACTAACCAACAAAACAGGTCAAAACAGCCCAATTAAGTGCACCAGGCCGACCTGGCCGACCAGGGAGGTCGACCCCCAGGTCGACTCTAGTGTCGACCTGGTTGGGGGGGAGGTCGACCCTAGTGTCGACCCCCCTGTCGACCTGTCTGGGCGGGAGTTTTCCCGCCCAGTTTGTTTTGGCTGCATTTGAATTCTAAATTCAAATTTGAACTGTTTTTGAACTTGTAATTTTCTGAAAACTTTGACGGGCCATAACTTGGTCATACGGACTCCGATTTTCGAAAACGCGGACTCTATTTCGCGTATTTTTCCGAGACGAACGCAATGGCATAGCCCGTTTCCCTTGATTCAGATTTTACAGTTTAATTCTGCCTTGATTTATGTTATAACATGTTATTCAAAAATACGGGTTGTTACATTCTCCCCTCCTTAAAGGATTTCGTCCCCGAAATCTCCAAGTTAGGAAGAACGTATCCTACCATCCATCATCCATCTACTCAAAACATCATCCACGTGCAGTCATTGTCTTTAAAGGATTCTAAATGTTTTATGATCATATGCAAAGGTGTGTGTATATGTACTTATCTAATGCGAAAATCAGGAGGTTACTGATTCAGTAAACCCCCTTAATGCAAAACATGTTAGTGAAATGAGTCCATATGTATGCAAATTCCTAACATAATTTATAATCTCTACATGAGTGCACATAACATTCATCCATATGCAACATCCACGTGATAGCATAACAAGTTTCATCCATGAATAAGTATAAGCACTCATGCATATGCAACATGAAAGTGTGTGAGCCGATCTTAGTGCCTAATGTGTATCATGCATCCACGAGTATCCACGTGCAAACACTTGCAACCACTTGCAACCATCAAGCATAACATGTTTCAAATACATGTTTCATCCAAAGGGTTTCTACCTAAGGTTCTCATGACAAGGTTAACGAGATAATAAGATAAACAGGATAAACACGGATAGCAAAAGGAAAGATATGCTACTTAGGAGAGGAAATTGAGAATGTACCCTCAAAAAGGAATGGATAAAGCCCACGCATCTTCTCCTCGGTTTCCCAAGTTGCGTCTTCATCGGCTTCACTCCACTGAACTTTCACCAACTTGACTTCTTGATTCCTTAACTTCTTGATCTCTGTTCCCAAAATACGAATCGGAGCTCTCCTCAAGGTTGCCTCTTTCTCCACCTCCACGTCTTCAAGAATGCTTGGTTCAACCACCTCAGCGGACTCATGCAGGCACTTTCGGAGATGCGAGACATGAAAGACATTATGTATTCCGGCTAGCTTCTCGGGCAATTCCACCTTATAGGCCATCTTTCCAATTCTCTCTATGATAAGGAAGGGTCCTACGAACCTTGGTGCCAGCTTCCCAACTGCTCCAAAACGTACCACATTACGCAAAGGAGAAACCTTCACGAAAACCATGTCTCCCACTTCGAATTCCAAATCTGCCCTTCGCTTGTCAACATAGGATTTCTGTCTATCTTGGGCCGCTTTCATCCTTCTTCTCACCAATTCAACTTTCTCGGATGTGTCCCGTATCATATCGGGTCCAAGTATAAGCCTATATGTTGTCTCCCACCAACAAGATGGTGACCTACACGGCCTCCCATACAAGGCTTCAAATGGTGCCATCCCTATGCTGGCTTGATAGCTATTATTATAAGCAAACTCTACAAGAGGAAGGTGGTCTTCCCAAGTACCACCGAAGTCGAGAACACAAAGCCTCAAGAGATCTTCTAGCACTCTATTCACCCTTTCGGTTTGGCCATCCGTCTGGGGGTGATAGGCTGTACTCAGATTCAATCGCGTGCCCATCGCTTCTTGCAAACTGTTCCAGAACTGGCTAGTGAAAATCGGGTCACGATCGCTAACTATGCTAAAAGGAACTCCATGCAACCGTACTATCTCTCGAAGATAAATAGATGCTACCCTTGATGCGGTCCTCTTGCTTTTTACTGGAATGAAGTGAGCACTCTTCGTAAGTCTGTCAACTATGACCCATATGCTCGTGTTCCCTCTCCTTGACCTAGGCAATCCATCCACAAAATCCATAGAAATACTCTCCCACTTCCATTGCGGGACCTCCAATGGATGTAATAGCCCACCTGGTTTCTTTGACTCGGCTTTCACTTGTTGGCACACCATGCACTTTGAAACATACTCTGCCACATCCCTCTTCATTCCGGCCCAAAAGAAAATGCGCTTCATATCTCTATACATCTTATCTCCTCCAGGATGTATAGTCATCTTCGAGTGATGTGCTTCTTCGAGAACTTTATGCACCAAGTCTCCTACTTGTGGAACGCATAGCCTTCCATCACGCCTTAGCCAACCCTTGTCATCAATAGTATATCTAGCAAGGTGACTAGACGTCTCACCACGAATCAACTTGTCCATGACCTCGACTATCTGTGGTTCTTCCTTCTGCGAAGCCCCAACTTGATCAAGAAGTGTGGGTCTAAGCTCAAGGGATGCTAATGAACCCGTCATCGACTCAACAGCCGTCGTGAAATCAAAGGTTGCCAAGAATTCTAAGTTCTTCATCTCAATGAACAAGGGGCTCAAAGTCAACCTCCTTCTGCTTAGTGCATCTGCCACAACATTACCCTTGCCAGGGGTATAAGCTATCTCGAAGTCATAAGATGCCAAGAATTCCATCCACCTTTGCTGTCTTAGATTCAGATCTTTTTGCGAGAAGAGGTACTTGAGTGACTTGTGATCAGTATACAACTCAAACCTTTCGCCTAGAAGATAGTGGCGCCAGGATTTGAGTGCAAAGACGATCGCCGCTAACTCCAAATCATGAGTGGGATAGTTCTTCTCATGAACTTTAAGTTGCCTACCCCCATAACATATCACTCTTCCCTCTTGCATCAAAACAGCCCCTAACCCCGTGCCACATGCATCTGTGTACACGGTAAACATCTTACCACTATCGGGTAATGCCAAAACTGGAGCTGAGGTAAGGGCTCTTTTGAGCTTTCGAAAAGCAAGCTCACACTCCAAGTCCCATGCAAAGACTAAGTTCTTCTTCGTCAACTTAGTAAGAGGGGCCGAAATCTTAGCGAAGTCCCTGATGAACTTCCTATAGTAGCCCGCCAGACCGAGAAAGCTCCTTACTTCGGTTGCATTCTTAGGAGTCTTCCAGTCTTGAACCACAACCACTTTCGCGGGATCCACCGCTATGCCTTGCTTAGAAACTATATGTCCAAGAAACCGAACTTCCCTTCTCCAGAAATGACATTTGGAGAACTTGGCTTTCAACTGATGCGCTCTAAGCGTATCCATCACTTCCTTGAGATGCCTAGCATGCTCTTCCTCATCCTTTGAGAAGATCAGAATATCATCCACGAAGACAACAACAAATTTGTTAAGGAACTCCCTGAACACCCTACTCATCAAGTCTACGAAGTAGGCGGGTGCATTAGTCAATCCGAATGGCATGACAAGCCATTCAAAGAATCCATCTGGAGTCCTAAACGCAGTTTTATCAATGCTATCCTCAGCTACTCTAAGCTGATGGAATCCGGTGGCTAGATCGAGCTGAGAGAAAACAGAAGCACCAACCAGCTGATCAAAGAGATCATCAATCCTCGGTAAAGGGTGCATATTCTTCTTTGTCAGCTTGTTCAACTCTCGATAATCAACACATAGACGAAGCGAACCATCCGCCTTAGTAGCGAATACCACCGGAGCACCCCATTCAGAAATGCTTCGCCTAATAAAATTCTTCTCAAGCAACTCCTTGATTTGCTTACCGAGCTCTCTTCTTTCTCGTGGGGCCATGTGCCTAACGGGCAATGATACTGACTTGGCATTATCGACTAGATAAATACGGAAATCTATCTCTCGTTTAGGGGGTAACCCCTTAACTTCTTCAAAGACATCAGGATAGTCTCGGACCACCCTTACAGATTGCAGATCATCGATGGACGAGTCAAGAGATTCAAGATAACATAACATGACGGGACCTCTAGGGTTACAAGAAATTTCTAGGGTATTACCGAGGCGAGTCATGAGCCTCACCACCCTATGTTCACAATCGAGGATGGCTCCATAACTGGACAACCAATCCATGCCCAAGATCAACCTGTATCCCGTGAATCCGAGAACATATGCATCACATGTGAATTCCACGGTCAAGATAGAAATCTTCAAATCCACACAAATCATAGATAGATGGGCGGAACCCCCAATTGGATTTGACACACTGACGGGATCCTCAACTAGACTAGTACTTAGGTGCAAACTTTCAACAATGTCAGAAGAAATAAAACTATGCGATGCGCCAGAATCAAATAAGGTGCGAACAGGGTAATCAGAAATATAAACAAGATTCTCTACAGAAATACTACCTCGGTCCTGAACTGGAGCAGCGTTGAGAGCGTGTACTTGCCCTCCAGAAGGTCCTGCACGCTGATTCTGCCCTTGCTTCTTAGGGCAATCCTTGCTAAAATGTCCGGTCTCTCCACAATGAAAGCATTCGCCCAACTTCCTCTTCTTCTTCCTACAGTCTTTAGCTATGTGCCCAACAATCCCACAGTAGTTGCATTTTCTTGGGTCCTTTGCCTTAGCCTTGTTGCCCTTGTTGTTCTTGTTGTTCTGATTGCTCTGATTTCCTCCCCACTTGGAGTCTGTCTTCTTGGCTTGAGTCTCATTAGGCTTGACTTCTTTCTTGCCTTTCTTATCGTCTCCTTGAAGCAATGCCATGTCCACTAGGCCTTCAAAAGTGGCCCCCATGGGTATATGAGATAGGGCTAAACCTTGTAATGGCTTGTTCAACCCTCGTGCAAAGCGCAAAGCCTTCTTCTGGGGAGTATTAATCATGTCCAAACCGAATCGGGCGAGCTGGTTAAACTCATTCACATACTCCCTCACTGTCATGTCCCCTTGCTTCAAAGATATAAACTTCTCCAATTGCAGATTTGCCTCAGCTGAGGATAGAAACTTAAGCCCAAACCTCGTCCTAAAGTCGGCCTAAGTCTCTATAGGTCTAGTAGCATTGGTGACCTCCCCCCAATAAGCAGCTTCTTCTTTTAATAGCCATGCTGCTAATAAAATCTTTCTATGGTCTTCCACATCAAAGATAGCGAAAAGATCTTCAGTTTCTTTCAACCAATTCCGCGCCTCCACAAAAGTCTTCGTCCCAATGAAATTCTTGCCACCCATCGCCTTAAAGTCCTTGCAAACTTTTGCGAAATCTGCTTGTGGATGCTGAGGAGGGGGAGGAGGAGGAGGAACCTCAGTTACGGTGGGGGTAGTTGCTGGGCCCACATCGTTGGCCCTAGCTTCCAATTACCTCCGGAACCATCCGGGAATGGTCACTCCCTCGGGAAGGTTAAGATCAGCCATACTGAAAAAGAAAAGGATAGATTCAGAACGAAGGATAGTGCTAATGGCTTTTGGGGAATAGCCTTTTAAAATAACTAGACTTTTCTTGGAAAATACTTAATTGGTTTTGAAAATAGTTTTTCAAAAGGTAAATTTTAAAAACAATTTTGCTCAAATCTTGTAAACCTTATGCTCTGATACCAAATGTAACACCCCACCTCCGCCGATGTCACACTAGCAAGGACACTAGCTTTGGAGGGGCGTTAAATGAGGTAAACATGCATGCAGATATCACAAGACAGAACATGTAAGTAAAACAGAGTAATAAAGCAGCGGATAAAACTAGCATTTCAAAACCATAGTCAAGTTACAACAAAGTACTTGGTCATTATTTTCCAACAAACAAAGTCTAGAGAAAAGCATAAACTAAAAAACTGAAATACATAAAGTACTATCCCCAAAGTGAAGTGATAAACCATAGCTAGCTCAATGTCCAAAACCGTACATGAGCAAATCCAGTAAGCAAGCTATAAAGATCCAAGCTAAGCTCCAATGTTCCCACCCTGAGGACCTGATGGGGGGGAAACGGAAGAAAAGAGGCGAAAGAAAACAAGTCAGTCAAAAAGACTGGTAAGCCCTAACTACTATCAGTCCATGAACTAGTAAAGTTAACTGGCATGAGAAGCTGAGATGAACATAAGGATAACAACATACTAGCATGATGATTAACTAACAAGATAGATAAAGGCGTCATCGCATAATCAAGGTTAAGTTTTGCACCACGGGTGTACTAGCATTCTAACATGTCAAGTAAAAACAAGAATTGATCCCTTGGCCCAAGCTTGGCCCAATATCATGAGGTGACCTAGATCAAGGTCCAACTTCACGGTCTAGTTGATCGGCTCCCTATAAGCCTAACTCGTCAAGTGTCGGTGTCATACGGCCCAAACATGAAATGTAGTTAAACTGCGCTAGGTCCACCCTAGGGTGTATCAAGTCCTAGGATGTCAACCTCGGACACAAGTCAAGCATGCACAGTCTAGATCTACTGGTACCCGTGCCTGATTTTCCAACTCCGGACTATGTGCACGACCATAGTCCGCCTGGACCCACACCGGCGTACCTACTCAGCCGTCGTTTTGGTCGCTTACATGTCAGCCCAGTAATCGTGCCCCACCCTAGCCTAGTCCCTAAGGTATCATGATACTATCAAGAGGGTTACTGCTGAAAAGGACCACGCAACTAGGGTTTCTTAACGGGTTAAATGTGGTTAACCCGCTTCAAACGTGGATTAAATTGGTTAAGTGTACCCAAGGTTCATGACTTAACCCCGATTAACCCATCAAGCCCAAATTGGTTAAGTATTTAGTGGACCATGACTTAACCCTAATCAGGAGGCACTAATTAACTTAATGTACTTTAACCTCTCACATTAGACCTTGTTGTGGTTACTAGTTAAGCCGGGCGGGTCCGGGTAGCTTTACACCACAACTTGGTCTAACCTCGGGTTCGAGCACAACATGACCAACTTCTCACATTGGGTCCTATTGTTTATAGCCACTAGTTAAGCCGGACGGGTCCGGGTAGATTTATGCTACAAACTCAACCCAACCTCGAGTTGGCCACACTCATATTTTCTAAGTGTCATGTCCATTATGTTTCCAAAACATAATTACAAGCTAACATATCACGTCATGTTATAAAAACCATGTTCATGTCATAATGTTACCCAACCCCAACGTAATCCCATCGTTTACATAATCGCAACAACGCATAAAGGATAAAATAGGGAACTTGGCATAATCATGACAAAAAGGTGTTGAAGCCACAAGTTTAACATGGTGGCATATGAAATGTACATATGTTCATATACTTGCATATTGCATTATTAGGCTTCAAAAGTATGCATAAAACCAAACTTAGCATATAAGTGATACATGGTGATAAATGACATGTAGAAGTTGTTAGAAGTTCGCATTTAGCCTCACATGCAAGTTATCATAAGGGATATGATAACTTCCATGTTGCCAAAATGCAACCTTTAATATAAAGCTTGAAGCTTTAAGCTCACAAACTCAAGTTTAACTTGCATAACATGATAACATGTGTATAAGGATCAACCCAAACTTGCATAACATAGCAACATGTGTCATACATAATGATTAAACCAACTTGCATAACATAATGATCAACCAAACTTGCATATCATAATGGTCAACCCAAACTTGCATCATTCATTTAACTTTATAGTTCAAAAAGAAAGTAGAAAAGGGCTTACAATGCTATGAAGACACAAATGAATATTTATTATAAAGATTGAGACGAAGCCCTTATGCAATCACCAAAAAACCCAAGTATGAAAGCTCCAAATGAAAAACCCTTGAGCCAAATCAATAAAAACCCTCGCTTTGTAATAGAAATGTTGCAACTTGACTTGAATGCAAACTAAGAACACTCATACAAGCTTGAAAACACTTGTATGAACTCAAAATCTCTCATATAAATAAACTTTGAAATTTTAGCATGAGGGTGGAGGCCATGAGAGGAACAAATTTGGCATAGTTTATTTGTAGAGTTGAATAATGATGATTTAGGCTAGGCTTAGGGGTCTTTTTATAGAAGATTAGGATAGTATTAGTCATAGGATTAACCCTTGATCCAATCCGAGCCATCAAATCCCGTCACTAAACAACAAAACAGGTCAAAACAGCCCAATTAAGTGCACCAGGCCGACCTGGCCGACCAGGGAGGTCGACCCCCAGGTCGACTCTAGTGTCGACCTGGTTGGGGGGGAGGTCGACCCTAGTGTCGACCCCCCTGTCGACCTGTCTGGGCGGGAGTTTTCCCGCCCAGTCTGTTTTGGCTGCATTTGAATTCTAAATTCAAATTTGAACTGTTTTTGAACTTGTAATTTTCTGAAAACTTTGACGGGCCATAACTTGGTCATACGGACTCCGATTTTCGAAAACTCGGACTCTATTTCGCGTATTTTTTCCGAGACGAACGCAATGGCACAGCCCTTTCCCTTGATTCAGATTTTATAGTTTAATTCTGCCTTGATTTATGTTATAACATGTTATTCAAAAATACGGGTTGTTACATGTGGCATTTTGGGTGAGGGGTTGTGTCAGTTTGCTGGAGTGATAGTTCAAGTTTTTTAGCTCTTGTTTCTCATGTCTGGTTGTGTTTCCTTAGAGATTGGTTTTTCTTGTTGGTGGTTCGGTGGTTGTGTTGTGTTATAAGGAGTTCTTCATCTTCTCAACGATTGCCACGGCAACAGAGGATGTCAGCTGAGTGTTGGCATGTTGTGAGGTCTTTGCTCTTTCCACGTTGTGTAGTGCCATTTCCATCTTGCTCCAAGTCTTGTCGTGCTATGTGATGTATCTTGAGGGGAGTTCCAGTAATGTCTATGCTAAATCATGTGCTAGTTTCCTCTTTCTTCTTCACTGGTTTGATTCGGTCGTGGAGTTTTTTCAGGAAGGTGATGTACTTTCTAGTACACTGCAATGTAAGGTGCTGCTGTGATTTGAAAGTTGGCGTCTCTGTTGCTTGGAGATGTCTTTAAATGCAAGTTGGTGCAGTCCTTGGTAGGGTTGTTATGGTAATGGTTACCGTTATCATTTTCCAAATACCGTTACCATACCATTTTTACTGGTAAGTCAGAATTATTTACTGTTACCATTAACGATCGATTAGTATGTTGAAGACTGGTATACCGATAATCTGGTAACCGTTACACTGGAAATGGTAAATTACCTTTGTCTATCAAAGCTTGTATCTTGACATATTTTTTGTACACAATAAATCTTTATTATACTATATGCAGTCTTTGTTAATAAAAAAACATAAATGAGAAAGAAAACAAGTATACTTGTAATTATTTCACCTTATTGTTAAACTAAATTTAATCATTTATCTGATTCTAAATGTATGTAATAAAGCATATCAGATGAATATACATATGGTTTAAATTGACTGATAAAATTATCCTTACCGCTGACATTAAAGAAATGTTACCGATAATTTACCGTTAAAAAGGGTAAATTTACCGTTACCATATCATTTTAACTGGCATACCAATTTCAATCAAAAATGGTTACCAGTTGACTGGTAATGGTAAATTTACTGTTACCATAACTGTCTTAATACTAGGTAGCAAGTGGTTCTATCCTAGTATATACTATGTTTTATGTCATATGCATATGATGTTACTTCTGTAGCTTATGTCTATAATTATGATTTAACTCCCTGCGTGGAGTAAGTAATTCTGTAATTTAGATTTGTTGTTTAGCTCTAGTGTTGTAAGCTTGTAAAGTTGTAGTGAACGGTCCATGTTAAAAACCGTCCAAGGTGGACGGTACACCTTAAAAACCGTCCATGGTGGACGGTCCACCTTAAAAACCGATGTAGTAGGTTGGTAATCTGCCAATCTCCTGTAATATTTGTAATTATTATTTGTTATAATAATAAGCATTTGCGGTCACTATAAAAATCAGTTGGCTCTGCCAAAAAATGATATTGGAGAGCTTAAAACTACTATCTTTATCCTTTGGATAATTTTATTCGAAACATGATGCCTATCTAGATTTGATCATGATTTTCAAAACTAGAAGCGTAGGATGAAATCTGGGTGCAATAATACTAAATAAATTTCATACAATAGATTGAAATATTAGTTATGAATCAAATGAGATATGTTGATGAAGGGTTCCAATGCTTCACTTAAATTTTGAATATATTATTAAATTTGTTTGTTTTTAATCTATATTTAGAATAGGGTGAGCGTTCGGTCGGTACAGTTGGCTTAAAGGTAAAAAAACTCAAGGCGAATTAAAACTGAAAATTTTCCAAACTGAACCGAACCAAATTAATTTCGGTTAATTCGGTCGGTAACTGATTCAACCGAACTTGAAGGATATGCTATTATTTAATTGATGAATTCACTCGAAGTAAAATATAAAATCATGTTTGGAGAGATGTTATATAATAAATTTAATGTTTATAATGAAATTTTACCTATTTGATACACATGCCTTTGTATTTTATCACTAAACTAATTATTTAAAGTGCTACAACATCGTAAAATTAGATAATAAATTAAAAGTTTGGTTAATTTGGTTAAACCGATAACCAAAAAAAATATTTTGCAAACCCGGTTAATTTGGTTAGACCTATAACTTAAAAAATTATTTTACAAACCCAATTCAAACCGATTTATATTTAAACCGAACCGACCGAAAAGAACTGGTTTGATCGGTTAATTTGGTTTGAACCCAATATTGTTCGACCCCTAATATAGAAACTTAAGGGAGGATTTTTTTTTCCTCTTAATTGTAGAATGAATTATTGGGTATGTATTTTTAATACAAGGATGTTTGGAGTAACCACAAATGAAAGAGTAAAGGAGGGGGAAAAAGACACGGTTAGGGGGGTCATTTTAAAAAAAAAATTACTAAGGCGAGGATCATTTAACATAACCTCCCCTTAACAATTTTTAAAATATAGACCAAAATTGTGACGACCGCCCACAACCCCTGCACTTAACAAAAGGAATAATGCGTTGAAAGGTGTGCAGGGCAGCTATGGACGATCATCAGTGTAGGTAAACACAAGCGGAACCTGTCGTAAATCTCACAGCGCAAGGATAAAATATAATAGAACATATACAACAGGTAATATTAGTGAAGCATGTTTGAGTAGGAATCTCAAATTTTCAAATAATACAAGAAAGTACATCCTTACACCAGGCCTGCAACACATGTCTGTACAAATTTGCCTCACTACAGCACTCAGAGTAGAGTAACAAACAGCGGAAACCCAAATATTATATAGTAAGGGAGATAGTACGCCAGCCTCCTGCTCGTCTCCGAACTGCTACATCGTCCTTACTAAGCTAAGACTTGTCACCTGCCACCTAGTCTGCCCATCCAAAATTGGATGAACAGCCCAAGGTAATAAGAGGGAAACATAAAACCTTGAGTCAGACAACAGTCTTAATGGGCGATAAAATAGCTAACAAACATCAACAATAAAGTATATGAGAATGGGTAGATTTACCAACCACTACCCAACACCAGAGAAAAACTCACACCCGTCTTCCCCATATCCGATAGTGATAGCCTTTACAATCCATAACATCCAAGATAACAATAATTCGTCCATGACAATCAGAACGACCATTAATAACATTCACAGCATTCAGATTACATAGATCTTACATAGACAATCCTAATCGAGCTTAACATTCCTCAAGCATTATCCCCAGAGGACTAAACCAATATCAGTCAAGCACCCAAGGAACATCTCCTTCGACGTTGGACAATCTATATGGGACGGTACAAACAGAACAACCAATCATTCATGACTGACTCTGGCTATGACCGCTAATCCTGCTTCGAAACCACTGTTAATCGTATGACTGGCCCATACTACCATCCGTCAAGGGCTAATGGTAACCCCCGTTCTAGCAGAAACCACATACGCCTTGCAACCGATACGTATCTAGGCCTTTTCAACTGATACCCAGGGTACTCGACCTACATTCGGTCTTTTAGGTGCCCCTATTATACCCCTGCTTTGAGCCTGCTAGAACCTACAACAACGATAATTCCTCAGCCTTCAGCATCTCTATCCATCTTCACTTGCGACTATTCATTGGTTCGGAACACTTTGAAGCAACCACTACTTCACACGAGCTCAATACATCCTTGAGTCGTTCTTTCACATGAACTCAATACATCCTTGAGTCATTTCCACATTCGTCATATACAACCAACAACGAACAAATCACATCACTTCGAACATCCTCATCTGAACTCTCATCGAAGCCACCATCACCATTGAACCAAACAACTTCAATATAAGGTTTAATATAGTCTATAACATTATCACCCTACTCAGGACACCTTTGAGTTGTCATACCATTCGTTGTTCTACACCGATTAACGAACACCTTCAACACTTCGAATATTCCTACTTGAGTCCACTTCAAAGTCATGTCCGACCAACCCTCCCGTCCGACTGATCCTTCCGGACCGATCTCTCTGGACCGATCTCCCAGAACGATCTCCCTGGACCGATCTCCCCTTTGGCTCGCTCGACTGATCTCCCTTTTGGCTCGCTCGACCGATCTTCCTGGATCGGTCTCCCTAGACCGATCTCCCTGGACCGATCTCCCCTTTGGCTCGCTCGACCGATCTCCCTAGAACATCTCCCCTTTGGCTTTCTTGACTGATCTCCCTTTTGGATCGCTTGACCAATCTCCCTTTTGGCCCGCTTGACCAATCTCCCTTTTGGCTTGCTTGATTGATCTCCCTCGTCTTGCTCTCCAAGAAAGCTACCCTACGGTGCGCGACCGACCATGGATGCACGACCCAAAACCTCCATTTCCCATATGCAACTCCAATTTCGACCAAAACTTTGCCAATCGACAAAACCAACTCATCCAATTCATTCAACACAATCATGAGCATGTTATGAAACCACTAACATCACCAATTTGGCCATTTCATCAATAATTATGTGAAATCCACCAAAATCATCATAAATGTAAATATGAACAAAACAATAGATCTAACTTGCATATCCACATGAAATAACATTGAAATCATTAAATTAAACTTGCTAAAATAGATCATACGGTGATTCATGTGAAAATGAACTTAAAATGGCTTAGATCTATGATAAAACACTTAAATATGATGAAAAACATGATCAAACATTCATACACTTCATTGCATCTATGTGAGAGATGTAAATCACTCACCGATTTGCCAAAACAAGCTAAAATTAATGAAATAAGAATCCGGACAGCAAACATCTTGCACAAAATCTCTTGATCCGATGAATCCCTGCTCCAATTGATGTAGATCTAGCATTTAATGGTGTAGATCTATGATTTCCCTCCTTGGATTTTGATTTTTAATGGTGGAAAGGTGTTAGAGGAAGAAGGAGCTCAAGGCCACCTAATGAGAGAATGGGGAAGTAAACTATTTCTTATACCTCTCACCCTCTATTTATAGTTTCCATCATCCCACTACTTAGGCCTTCTCAAATCAGCCCAAATGTGGCTTAAAATCCTGAACAGTCAACTGAAAAACCTTAAAATAGCAAATCCTCCCCGCTAAGCCAATTCTTTGATGTAACCACTCTACGGAAAGGCAATCATCAATTCCTTTCCAATGGCACGGGTTTCACCCTCTAATTCAACTTGAGTCAAAAGTTATGCCCTGTACAAAACTGACAAGGGAAAAATGTTCACAAGTAAAATTGGTAAAAATTATGGACATGTCTCACATCCACAAAAGCAACATATCAAAAGATGAGAACGATCCAACCCTCAGGGAATAAATAAAAATATTTTTCGATCTTCCGATACGTAAAATGCGGGTTGTTACATCCCCCCCTCCTTAAGAATTTCGCCCCCGAAATTCCAAGCAAACACAAATAACCAAAACGATTCTGCATGTCTATCATCCATAAGCGGCCAATTCTATCATCCAGACTAGCAGCCATCAAACCATGCATCCATATCCCTATCCTAGCACGCGGAATTCTAACAACAACAACAAAGATAACAACAATAATAACAACTAATAATGATGTAATGTTGGTGCGATATCAATGGGTCATACGGACGAAGAGTTCTGGATGGGTCATCTTTATACTCTCCTCCGTCTCCATGTACCATCTTCCCCCTAAGCCGTTTCATGTCATTTGCCACAACAGGAAGTGGCTTACAAGGTCTTGCAACCGCGACCTCGACTTCTAGGTTTTTGTATTGTTCCGGAGATACTACTACATCCAGATCATGCATACATTTCGTAAAAACGATTCACTAAAACCGTTATGCACACACGACATCTTCTCGAGTAACTCTGATCTACATACGAGCTTTCCAATTTGCTGGGCTATCAGAAACGGTCCAACGAACCTAGGAGCCAACTTTCCTTTACTTCCAAATCGAACCACATGCTTCAATGGCGAAATCTTCACGAGAACCATGTCACCAACGTCAAATTCCAAGTCCTTACGACGCTTATCGGTGTAACTCTTGTAACGATCTTGGGCTTCCTTCATTTGTTGCTGAACGATTTCGACACAATCCAAGGTTTCTCTAATCATATCTTGCCCAAGAATCAACTTATCTCTAGTTTCTAGCCAACATGATGGAGAATTGCATGGTCTACCATACAACGCCTCGTATGGTGTCATCCCAATGCTAGACTAATAACTAATATTATATGTAAACTCAACTAGATATAAATGGTCTTCCCATGATCCTCCAAGTCTAACACACAAGCCCTCAGGAGATCTTCCAAAAATCTTTTGGGATACCGTGGAATCGAACTATCCATTTCACATAAAGTTCAACCAATTTCGATTTCGTCCTAGTTGACTTGACATGAATGAACCTTGCACTTTTGGTCAAGCGATCCATGATGACCCAAATTCCTTCGTTTCCTGTCCTCGTTCTAGGTAGTCCATCGATAAAGTCCATCGATATCTACTCCCACTTCCATGTAGGAACTTCCAATGGTTGAAGCAAACCACTCGGCTTCTTCGGTTCAGCTTTCACTAACTGACAGTTCTTGCACTTGGAAACGAACTTTCCAATATCTCGCTTCATCCCATCAGTAGATTCGCTTCATGTCCTGATACATCTTATTGCCGTCGGGATGAATCATCAAATTCGAGTAATGACATTCTCTCAGAACCTCATCCCTCAATCCGTCGATATCAGGAACAACTGATCGCTCTTGCTTTCGAAGTCATCCTTCTTGATCGACCTTGAACTCTTTATCTTCTCCTTTCAACTTCTGGACAACTTGACAAGCTTGGCATCTCGCTTTTGGCTCTCGCCAATCCTTTCAATGAGAGTATGTCTTATCGATAAGCTTGCCAACATTTCAGGTTCCTGTTCACACCTTGGCCTGAAATCAAATATTGCTAAATACTCGAGGCTTTTCCATTCTGAAAACATCGCTCCCAAACTTGCGTGTCTTCGACACACTATCCTTCGCCACCCTTAACTGGTGAAATCCCATTGCCAAATCTATCTGAGAAAACACTTTGGCCTCATGAAGCTGATCGAACAAGTCATCGATCCTCGGCAATGGATACTTGTCCTTCTTGGTCACCTTATTCAGTTCACGATAGTCCACATACAATCTCAACGAGCCATCAGCCTTAGTTGCAAAAACAACTGGTGCACCCATTTGGAAACACTTCTCCGAATGAATCGTTTTCCCAAAAGCTCATGAACCTGCACCTCTAACTCTCGCTATTCCTTAGGCGCCATCCACCTAAGAGGCATAACGATTGGTCTAGCTCTCTCGACCAAATCGATCCTAAACTCGAACTCACGATGCAGCAGCAATCCTTTGACCTCGTCAAAGACATCCTAATACTCATTAGCTATCAACACAGATGACAATTCTTCTTATGGAGTCACAAGCGAATGTAAATAACTTGCGAAGACACCATCTTCGACCTTCATTGAGTCATAACTATTCGCCCTTCCACATTCCCGACTGTCACTTATAGCTTTTTGCAATCCACTTTTGCCGCATACCCCTTGAGCCAAGCTATCCCCAGGATGATCAAAACCCAGTGAAAGTTACGACTAAGCAACCATTCATAATTAAGCATACATGATCAACAATAATGGTAAAAGAAAGCGATGCTCCAATACCAAATAGAACTCAACAACTCCATTGGCAGAAAGCATATCCAAACTAACAACAACTTCTTCTAATTCTTATGAGGGAGGCAATAGGAAATCAGAATAGCTTCCAGAATACATACTTCCTTCGGTTGCTTATCCTTTAGAAAATATGTACAGTCTTCCTTCTTATGCTCAGGCTTGCTGCATTTAAAGCAATTCCTTTCGGCTCTTGGCTTCTTACAATCCTTGGCATAATGACCCTCTAGTTGACAGTTGAAGCAAATGTCATCCTTCTTGGGTTTCTTCTTTTTCTTATTCAGCTTCCTTTTTCCACTAGGGCTAGTAAAATTTTCCTCTTGAGGCTCATGCCTGCCTCTAAAAGCCTCGTCCCAAGAAGCATTGACCCTTTCTTCTCTCTTCTTGGCCCGACGTCGAAGTTGCTTTAAAGATATACCTCTTCGGAACACATCTTCTTCATCCGTAGGAGGATAATCCCTCTGTCTCTTAGAGGAATCACCCCTAGGTTCATGTATAGGAACACTATGCCTTATTACCGCTTCTGGAATGAGCATTCTTAGCAGGATGGTGGCCGTCATGGCCCTAAACATAATTAGACATTCTGGCATAACAGCAAAAGCTTTTAACTGGTTGTCATCGCTTGCCCTTCCAGTCGCAGGCTCCTCCTTAGTAGTGTTTCCTAAAGTTTGACAACTCATTCTAAAACTAAAATAGAATGATTAGTCCATATATGAGATAACAATCGGAATGAAATATGAACCCTATTATACTATACACTACTATATAGTATACATCCAGTTGAAATCTACAAATACGTCTCTCTTACGTAATTACGTATTACGTCTTAGAACTTTGGCTAAAATTGATAACCAGAGCTCTGATACCAAATGTGACAATCGCCCACAGCCCCTGCACTTAACAAAAGGAATAATGCGTTGAAAGGTGTGCACAACAGCAATGGACGATCATCAGTGTAGGGTAAACACAAGCGGAACATGTCGTAAATCTCACAGCGCAAGGATAAAATATAATAGAACATATACAATAGGTAATATTAGTGAAGCATATTTGAGCAGAAATCTCAAATTTTCAAAAATACAAGAAAGTATATCCTTACACCAGGCCTGCAACACATATCTGTACAAATTTGCCTCACTACAGCACTCGGAGTAGAATAACAAACAACGGAAACCCAAATATTATATAGTAAGAGAGATAATACGCCAGCCTCCTGCTCGTCTCTGAACTGCTACATCGTCCTTACTAAGCTATCACATGTCACCTGCCACCTAGTCCGCCCATCCAAAATTGGATGAACAACTCAAGGTAATAAGAGGGAAACATAAAACCTTGAGTCAGACAACAGTCTTAGTGAGCGATAAAATAGCTAACAAACTTCAACAATAAAGTATATGAGAATGGGTAGATTTACCAACCACTACCCAACACCAGAGAAGAACTCACACCCATCTTCCCCACATCTGATAGTGATAGCCTTTACAATCCATAACATCCAAGGTAACAACAATTAGTCCATGGAAATTAGAACAACCATTAATAACATCCATAGCATTCAGATTACATAGATCTCACGTAGACAATCCTAATCAAGCTTAACATTCTTCAAGCACTATCCCCAGAGGCCTAAACCAATATTAGTCAAGCACCCAAGGAACATCTCCTTCGACGTTGGACAATCTACATGGGACGGTACAAACAGAACAACCAATCATCCATGAATGACTCTGGATATCACCACCAATCCTACTTCGAAATCACCATTAATCGTATGACTGGCCCATACTGCCATCTGTCAAGGGTAATGGTAACCTCGGTTCTAGCGAAAACCACATACGCCTTGCAACCGATACGTATCTAGGCCTTTTCAACCGATACCCAGGGTACTCGACCTATATCCGGTCTTTTAGGTGCCCCTATTATACCCCTGCTTTGCGCCTGCTAGAACCTACGACAATGATAATTCCTCAGCCTTCAGTACCTCTAGCCATCTTCACTTGCAACTATTCATAGGCTCGGAACACTTTAGAGCAACCATTACTTCACACGAGCTCAATACATCCTTGAGTCGTTCTTTCACATGAGTTCAATACATCCTTGAGTCATTTCCACATTCGTTGTATACAACCAACAAGGAACAAATCATATCACTTCGAACATCCTCATCTGGACTATCGTCGAAGCCACCATCACCATCGAACCAAACAACTTCAATATAAGGTTCAATATACTCTATAACATTATCACCCCACTCAGGACACCCTTGAGTTGTCATACCATTCGTTTTTCTACACCGATTAATGAAAACCTTCAACACTTCGAATATTCCTATTTGAGTCCACTTCAAAGTCACGTCCGACTAATCCTCCCATCCGACCGATCCTTCCGGACCGATCTCCGTGGACCCATCTCCTTGGACCGATCTCCCTAGACCGATCTCCCTGGAACAATGTCCCTGGAACGGTCTCCCTGGAATGATCTCCCTGGACCGATCTCTCTAGATCGATCTCCCATTTGGCTCGCTCGACCGATCTCCCTGGACCGATCCCCCCTTTGGCTCGCTCGACCGGTCTCCTTGGACCGATCTCTCTGGACCGATCTCCCCTTTAGCTCGCTCAACCGATCTCCCTGTTGGCTCGCTCGACCGATCTCCCTGGACCGATCTCCCTAGACCGACCTCCCTGGACCGATCTCCCCTTTGGCTCGCTAGACCGATCTCCCTTTTGACTCGTTCGACCGATCTCCCCTTTGGCTCGCTTGACTGGTCTCCCTATACCAGTCTCCCCTTTGGCTCGCTTGACCGATCTCCCTTTTAGCTCGCTTAACCAATCTCCCACCTGTCTTGCTTTCCAAGAAAACCACCCTACAGTGCGCAACCGACAATGGATGCACGACCCAAAACCTGCACTTCCCAAATTCGACTCCAATTTCGACCAAAACTTCGTCAATCGACACAATCGACGAAATCAACTCATCCAATTCATTCAACACAATCATGAGCATGTTATGAAACCACTAACATCACCAATTTGGCCATTTCATCAATAATTATGTGAAATCCACCAAAATCATCATAAATGTAAATATGAACAAAACAATAGGTCTAACTTGCATATCCACATGAAATAACATTGAAATCATTAAATTAAACTTGCTAAAATAGATCATACGGTGATTCATGTGAAAATGAACTTAAAATGGATTAGATCTATGATAAAACACTTAAATATAATGAAAAACATGATCAAACATTCATATACTTCATTGCATCTATGTGAGAGATGTAAATCACTCACCGATTTGCTAAAACAAGCTAAAATTAATGAAATAAGAATCCGGACAGCAAACATCTCGCACCAAATCTCTTGATCCGATGAATCCTTGCTCCAATTGATGTAGATCTAGTATTTAATGGTGTAGATCTATGATTTCCCTTCTTGGATTTTGATTTTTAATAGTGGAAAGGTGTCAGAGGAAGAAGGAGCTCAAGGCCACCTAATGAGAGAATGAGGAAGTAAACTATTTCCCAGACCTCTCACCCTCTATTTATAGTTTCCATCAGCCCACTACTTGGGCCTTCTCAAATTAGCCCAATGTGGCTCAAAATCCTGAACAGCCAACTGAAAAACCTTAAGACAACGATTCCTCCCAAACCGCTGAGCCAAATCTTTAATGTAACCACTCCACAAAAAGGAAATCATCAATTCCTTTCCAATGGCATGGGTCTCACCCTCTGATTCGACCTGAGTCAAAAGTTATGCCCTACACAAGACTGATAGGGGCAAAATGGTCATAAACAAAATTGGTAAAAATTATGGACATGTCTCACATCCCCATAAGCAACATATCAAAAGATGAAAATAATCCAACCCTCAGGGAATAAAATAAAAATATTTTACGATCTTCCGATACTTAAAATGCGGGCTATTACAAAAATGCCCTTTTATTAGTTTATCCTAATTATGTTTTATTGTTCCTTAAGCCCTAATCATCTTCTTCTACTCAAAGTAAACAATCAATCATTTTTTTTCAAGGAGGAATCAATTTCTAAAGAAATTTCTAATCTAGAAAAAAAAGACAACATGATTTTTACTCAAAAAAAGAATGATATGTTGAATTTGTTGAAGAAATCACCGAAAAAGTAACAATTTACTGGCAAAAACGTAGGCCCGTTTTTGGCCAAAAACATTATATTCGTTGACAGCGAGTCGAAAGTAAATTATTAATATGGCATGTACTCACCGAATTTGGTTAACGAATTAGGTCATGAAAATAACAAAAATTAGGCGATAGACCGCCGAATAAAATTATATTTTCCGATGTACTATTGCCGAATATGTTGGATTTTAATTTTTCTTCAGTTAATCTATATGTTATTTCCAAACTTTACACTGAATTTTGGTATGTCCTTGCTGATTTTTACCGTGTTTTGCGTATTTGAATGGAGGGTAAAATTAGGTTCTTTTATTTATTTTTCCATTGTGTTCCCCCCTTCCCCCCCCCCCCCCCCTTAACAATTTAATTTTTAATGGAGTGAAAATAAAATATGTCCTCCCTTATCCGTTTTTGGAGTGACATTGACAATACTCTTTGTTTAGGATGAAATAAGAGAATAAATCAACAATGGTCAAATATTGAACTTTTTATATAACGGAATAAAGAACATGCCTTACTCATTCACAACTACTTTGACAATCTAATATAGATGTGGAAAAAGAGAAAATAAACAGAGGTGTTATAAAATAAGAAGTAATCTGAAGTTTTTAAATTAACGGACAATGCTTTTTGAAAAAACAACAAAAAAACGTAAATAATATAACATATAACAGTCCATGCTTATTACCAAACGCAAAACATCCCTTTTATTAAAAAAATAGTTAAGAATACCTGATTTAATGGTTGAAACAAGTGTCCTTTATGGCAGTCAACTCCATTCTATATCATGAGACATCGTACATTACTAGAAAGAATGGTATTGCTAAGTTTTTTTTTTGTAGAACTTAGAGTATTTATGTAAATGAAAATCTATACATATAACCGACATTGGTTATTACAAAAAATATAATATAACATTAGCTAAGAAAAGTTAATTATACCAGAACTTAGGGTGGGCGCAACTTTCCACTCTAGCTATTAGTTGCACTCTAAATTGTCGAAACGTCATTAATTCTTTACCGTTTTGTATATACACAATTTACTTTATTTGGGAAAAGGGACCAAGATGAGCCTATTTTTGTATGTTGAACTGAAAATAACGGGATCGTTATTTTTTCACTGGCTAAATAAAAAGTGTTAATTTATGAACGCAAAGTGCTTAATTTAAGTAAACTAATACAAATCTAATATCTTTGGTCTGCAACATGGAACCAAAAAAGTGCAAACAAATTACTAAAAATTGCTAAACTCAAATTTTATAATATTACAACCTTAGGAAAAAAATATCAATAATATTAGTTTCAGTCTTAATGAACCAATGAAAAAGAAAAGTACAACAAATACTAAATAAATAACAAAATCTATATGCTTGACATTATCAAGAAAACAAACCTTATAAAAGAAGACAACAGTTCAACTTTGTTCTTTAATTTCAAGGTGACGATGAAATTATATTTAGGGACAAACAGGTGATGGTTGAAATTGTATTTTCCGAAATTCTAGAAATTGGACAAAGGGTTTTGGTATTGGGGGTTTTTACCCTCAAGAACCAAAATGAACAAAAATTTGTTCCATAAGGACAAAGGGACAAAAATTAATCCTCATGGACAAAATTTAGTGTAAACTGAGGAATTCAGGGGCTCACTATAATTTCTTCCTTTACACTAACACTTGTCCTTATAGACAAAATTTTGCCTCCTTGTCCTTATGGAACAATTTTTGTTCATTTTGTCCTTCAAGGTATTATCCTGTTTGTTTGGTATTTTTCTTAAATTTGAATAGATTATTGGGTTTGTTTTTCCCTAGATCTTGAAACTTAGCATAAGGTTTTGGTTTCCCCGTTAAACGTAGAATGAATCACTAAGTACGTATTTTTAATCCAAGGATGTTTGAAATAATGTCATAAATGAAAGAGTGAGGATAGGAAAACAAAAGGACTAGACTATTAGAATTTGTTAATTGAAAATATCAAAAAAATTGTGTGAATTAAAGAGAATGTTGTATTTGGTTTGAGATGAAATGAAGGAACAAAATAACAATGATCAAATATTAAAATTTATATATAATTGAATATATTAGGCTCGAAGGGTTGATTCAAATATTGTTGCTATCAAAAAGATAAATAAACAGTTCTCCGTTGGAAATGACTATTACCATTTTAAACCGTATCATTTCATTTAATTGACACCAATAAACAGGGGTGGACAGTTATTGGTTAGCACTAAATAAACCAACTAACCAATTAAGTTGATCAGTTAGACTTGGTTTTACTGGTTAATTTTTTGGTTTCGATTTTTATTTTTGTATTACTTCAGTTTATTGGTCGGGTATGGTTTTCAATATTTGAAAACCAAACCAACTTTAAAAAATTAAGTTATTTTAAAGTTTAAAAATTACCACTGATACCGTTATTTTTTTTTCAAATTGGGTACTTATATACACATTCAGACAGTATGAACCATACTATCCTAGCAAAACGGCCCGATAAAATCGAATACATGACATCTTGCATTCTGCACCTACACTCTAACCAGCTAAGATAATGATGTTTGTCTAATATTGTTATTATTTACAGTATTTTCATAGCAATTAATTATTTTCAATTCAAATTGACGTTTTTAGTAGAAGGGTTCACTTCTCAAAATGTTTGTATCATATAGACTCAGTTAATTATTTTAAACATATATTATATCAGCAATTAGAAGATATAATTCATTTTAACATAAATTGAATAACCAATCAAATTAAACCAAATATGATAGATTTTGGTTTATAAAATTATTGAGTTGGTTTGGTTTTGATTAAGTTTCTTGAAATGATTATTTCGATTTCAACAATTTTGATTTGTTTAAAACTAAGCCAACCATTTACTCATCCGTACCAATAACTCTATAAAAAATAATTTCCCATGTAAATAATAAACAAAGAATAAGAATTACTCCGTTCATAAAGCAGACATCAATACGTTTTGGAATATGTATTGTTGAAACTTACAAGATGGTACCTACCAAAAACCAATCGTGGATAACAGGTGAAATTTGATATTCCAATCTGGTAAACCTCAATCCTACTTCAAACTAGTATTATTTTTGTTTACGGATTAGTTGTGCACGTGTATGTATATAGGTATATGCATGTGTATTGCATATGTGTGCAATTAGCGTAGTTTATATAAATTAGAATACATAATTTTGTTAATAATCTAATACAAGCATCCCTTCGAAGAATGGGGATTGACAAGTAGAGAGGCATGATCGATTACCCTAACAACTCATAATGCATTACTGGATAGACCAACCTTTTTGGACTTACGAGTTGTAGGGTCAATATTGCACTTGAATATAACATTCTTAATTTGTCTTACAGCAGGAAGAAGCATTGGTGATAAAGATGTTAAGTCTAGTACACCTTGAGTGATTATGACATTCGAAGAAATGGTTATTAAAAAAATCCATAATAACCATCGTCTTACAGAACAAAATCGAGTTGGAACTTGTTGACAATATTGGCAAGTTTTTATTGGACAATCCTAGTAAATAAATACGTAGCATCTCTAACAATGAGCCTATGCAATAAGCTCATGTACGTAACGAACCACATTTCTTACTATCAAAAATGATAAGTATTCGTGTGTGGATCGTTTGGTCGTATGAAAAGCATTTCTTTATGGTAAAGTAGAAAAAAGGAACAAAATCACATAAAGCGTGTTGAATAACATATAATGTAAACAAGACTTTACAAACAAAAAAAAACCATTATTATATACATATATCATAGTACAGTAAACTAATTTCGGGATTTGACAGTTATAAACCTTGTTCTTACGAATGCCGAAGACATAAATACAATATAAAAGCGGAATGATAAACTAAAATTCGGAACTACATCCGAGCCTCTGCTCCACTCCTAAAGTCTAAACAATCTAAGCCAACCTAAGAAAAATCCTTGATCTGATTTGAGCAATATCGGAAAATAACGCGTATGTCAGTTTGGAAAACTAGGTTGAAAATTCACAAAATAGGAAATTATTGTGGAAATATGCTGCTTTTGCGGAAGAGATTATGCTAGGATCTTAGTCATTAAATCACAAAAGAGACAAATTTGATAGAAAACAAGACAAATATGTAATCAGAAATGCAAACACAAGATATTCTACTCAACCACCCTCTTTAATGTTCCACCAAAAGCGAATATTTTGTTTACACTTTTTGGAACGAGCCAAAAATAAACAAATTACAATTGCATTAATAACCTAATTGAGAAATGGGAAAGAATATCCGGATGACTAATATTGTTGTAGAAGGAAAACAATAAAGAATGACGTCAAACCCTTGATCAAGTCTAATTTCGATTACAAGTCACCTGATGATCCAATCATGAAAGCTACTTATATTGAGGAGTAGAAAACATAGGAAAATATCTGAATCGCCTCTCAGAAATACCATACGTATATTCTTGAAAAACTCAGTCCAAAAAAGATATATGCCGACTCAGACATCAGAAGGGTAGTCAGATGTCTGATAAGGCACTCGGGTTGCAGAACCCCTTCAGCTCAGACGTTTGGAATACTGTGACGATCGCCCACAACCCCTGCACTAAACAAGAGGAATAATGCGTTGAAAGGTGTGTCAGGCAGCTGTGGACGATCGTCATAGGTAGGTAAACTGTAACGACCCGGATTTTGAGCGACTTTGGTTATCGACATAAACACGATGTCGATAACCAAAACATCGAAAAGTCCTGGTAATTAGTGAAAGAAATTAGAGGGTGAGGAAAGATAAGATGGAAAATTAGAATAGAAGAAGAAGAAGAACACAACATCAGAGTAACACGAATCTCACAGCGGAACGAATAACATATAATATATATAACATAACTTGAAATATACATCTGTACTTGAATACACATCAATATCAAAGTACATCACTTACAACACAGCGGAAATAACTATAGCTATATGATCCTGAAGCCTCCTGCTCCAGCTCTTCAACTATATCTGTAAATTCCTGACTACTTGACTGCCCGTACAAAATTGGGCACCCAAGAGTTTAGGGAAACAAAACAAAATAAACTCCGGGTCAGTCATAGGATTGGTATGAGTAAAACAATTTAAAACAGTTGAACAAGTAAACGATATCTCATAAGACCACGCCGTATAACGGAATGGGTTTTTCCCTTATGAGAATCCAAAATATCTTTATATCAAAAACCTTTTGATATTATAATAATGTCTATCAACACAATATAATAATCATCTAGCAGAAACGCTTTCATCTCACGTTCTACATATATAGTATACAATCAAAACGGCAAGCACGTATTGGGTAATGGATTTCCAACTATGACAAGGTATGGAACCACCTTTCGCTAGTGTACCTCTAGAGAGGAATACACTGGGTTCAACAAGAACATCTTGCAACCCGGCCACACATGACCGACCACTCATTTCGCTTGAGTGTATCGAATGTATACATCCAACAGTTGGGATCAGCAACCGTTTCCCGAATGGGACAGCATCAACAATAGATTTTTAGAAGTAAATGAAAATCTAGATCAGGTGATTATACACCCTACTTCGGTGCGACCGACTTAGCCATGCTGCCTGCCCGATTTCTGCCATTTACCGATTTGATGAGGCTTGAGGTTACGCTTCATCATCACATCAGATTTACTTCGAATGTCACATCGTCAAATCCATCAAATCACCGACTGACGTCCTCAACCATACATTATGTGTTAGCTAAAATAAGTTTCCTTCTCCGCTTCCACTCTTGGTATAGTTGGAGAAATCAATATACGTGATCGTCTGGAAATACTCTGTCAGACACCCGTCTATACAAGTCATCCCGGAACAGGATGAACCGAAGGCACTATTCTGTAAACAGGATAGCCCTTGCATAACTCCGTCTTCAATTTCCTTTGGCATATATGATTTGCAACGCTTATGCCAATACAGAGTGGTTCTTTGGATAATAATCCAACCGGTCTCTCCATATTAACAACGTTAAAATGGTCAAAACTTCGATAGTCTGTGATTTAACTATCGAATAAAAACAAGTGTGCAAACAACGATATTATTTCCAAATGGAAACTATATCGATCAAACATTATTTAACATTCATCTCCTGTTTCCTTATATTCAACATTTCTTATTGGAAAATATACATTATTAACAATGGAAAACATTTCCATTTCTTGTTTTCTTTATTAGAAAACATTTCTGGTTTCTTATTTGGAAAACATTTCCAAAGCTTCTTCATTGGACTTAGACAGATGTTTTAAACAAACCATCGCGATGCCAACTCAAACCATTTCTTTTACTGCTGAACCTTAACTATTCCTTAGTTAAAAACGAAGCCAATCAAGTTAGGGTAGAACTACCTCTCAGACCTTAACTGAACAACATTTCTAACTTTGAAATAGGCAAGGTTCACTTTATGTTCCTTTTACTAACTTCCTTACTTAGCCCTCCTTCGAATAGCTATATTCGATTGACTCTTTTCACTTAACTCTATTCGATTAACCCTTATCAATTAACTCTACTGGACTAACACTATTGGATTAACTCTATTTGACTAACGCTATTGATTTACTCATGTCACTTAACTCCTTTCGAATAAACTATATTCGATAACTCCTTTTACTTTCTTCGAATAAACTATATTCGATTAACTCATTTTACTTTCTATTCGAATAACTATATTTGATTAACTCATTTTCTTTCTATTCGAATAACTACATTCGATTAACTCATTTTCTTTAACTCTAATCGATTAAACTAACATCGATTAACTCCTTCTACTTTAACACTAATCGATTAACTAACATCGATTAACTCCTTTTAACTTTAACTCTAATCGATTAACTAACATCGATTAACTCCTTTTAACTTTATTCTCTAATCGATTAACTAACATCGATTAACTCCTTTTAACTTTATTCTCTAATCGATTAACTAACATCGATTAACTCCTTTTACTTTCTATTTGAATAAACTATTCATTTATAAAGATTTACTTTTAGTAACAGTTCTTCACTTTACAAATGATTCCCCTTTTATAAAACTCTATTCGTTTTAAAAACATTTCTCCCTTTTTATTTTCTTTCGAAATATTTCCTTTTATAAAATCTGTTGATTTTATAAAATCCCTTTATTTCAATATACATTGAAATAATTCTTTTTACATCCCAGGGTCTTTTATGATATTTAAAATATCAAATAAAAATGATCAACATCATTCCAACACCCATAGTCCCTAACAGATTATATAACACACCATATATCACAATATATGAAAACAGTAAAATAAATGTTGAGGAATCCACTGTTTTCCCTGCATCACAGATGTTAAACAATATAGATAACATCACTTTCAGTTCCATATGATATATTCTGTTAAACATAATCAATATAGAAAATTTAACTAACTGACTAACAGTTCAATCAAACAATCAACACACAGTCAATCAGCCAATATCTAACAGTTCTAAAAATACAACATGAATTTATAAACTGTTCAGAGTTGGTGAGATTTACTCACATTGGACTATCATCGTTAAAACGATAATTGTCGTTCTATTTGATTCAGACGGACAATTTATTTTGCTATAAATTGTAACGTGCTCCAATCGACTCGGGGTCAGTCTCATTGTGTTGCTCCCGTCCATACGGTCCTAACGGATCCAACCGTTCGTGATTCTGATATCGTATGATATAGATATGACATTCAGAAGTTAATACACTTTTATATATAAAAAAAACTTAATTAATTCCTCCATTGGGCCTTACCCTTCAAAGTCGGCCCAACCAAAATTTAAGTGCACAGACCCGTGATCCTTTCTTCCTCATCCGAACAGCTTCGTGTTCCAGCATCAACCACGAACACCACTCTCACCATTTCGATCCCAAACCGCACATCATTCTCCCATGAAAACTCAATACCAAAATCACCACACAGCTCCTCATGAAATTTTCATCATCCCGATACCATTATCACCCTGCTCGAGCTCGCCCATCCCTGTTGCGTTCGCAACAGTATTCCGCGCAAAACCCCACAGCAGCATCGACATTTTCATTTTTGTTTAAATCCCAAAAACTCTCGAATCCCTCTCCTCGATCCTACAAACCCATCGACATCCTTGGATTCACCAAAACAAATCCCAAAATCAAGCTAATTGCTTCAAAGACCCGAATCAACTAAACCTAGGTCACTGCTAAAACAGCGAACTCCCCAAAGATGTTCGAGCCCCTTATAATTCATTTCAAAATGAAGGGAAGCATCCCAGAAACGTAAATCACCTCATAAAAATATTTATAGCTTTTAGTATGAATTCTTTTGATTTTTTTTATTTGGATTGAGTTTGGTTTTCTTTCTTTCTTGCCGTTTGTTTTGAAGTGGAGGCGGAATAATTTGATTTTACTGAGGACGAAAACGTATTAGGTTAGAAAATTGAAGGGATTATATAAGGTGTTAAATTTGAGTTAGGTAAGTTATGTATGATATGAACACTCCACGTTTTCTTCTCCTTTTGTGTAACAACCCGTATTTCTGATAACCTGTTATATCGTAAATCGAGGCAGAATTTAATTTATAAATCTGAATCAAGGGAAACGGGCTATGCCATTGCATTCGTCTCGGAAAAATACGCGAAATAGAGCCCGAGTTTTCGAAAATCGGAGTCCGTATGGCCCGGTTAAGGCCCGAAGAAGTTTTCTGAAAATTCAAAGTTCAAAACAGATTTAAAATTCAGGTTCAAATTTCGAAATTGGGGCCATTGGGCGCAGGTGGGAAAATCCCCGCCTAGCTACCCCAGTCGACAGGCCTGTCGACTTGGCTAGGACCAAGTCGACAGCCCTGTCGACTTGCGTGTCGACAGGGGGTGCTCGGCCAGTTTGACCTGATGCACCATTTTTGGGTTTGGCTGTGTTTTGGGGCTGTTTTCTGGAAGCTTCCGAGATCTGATGGTCCTAATCTAACCTAAGGTTAATCTAAGGGTCTAAAACACATCCTAATCCTATAAATAAGCCCCTAACCTAACCCTAAATCATCATTATTCATTCAAGTAACTAAACTATGGCAAAATCATTCCTCTCATGGCCTTCACTCTCTTCATAAAATTCCTAAGTTATTTCTATGAGAGATTTTCAATGCATACAAGTGTTTTCAAGCTTGTATGAGCATCATTAGCTTGCATTCAAGTCAAGTTTCCATAATTACATCATAAAGCAAGGGTTTTGATCATTTTGGCTCAAGGTTTTTTCTATTAAGAGCTTGCATTTTGGGTCTATTTGATTGCATAAGGGCTTTGTCATATTTTTGTGTCTTCATAAGCATTGTAAGCCCTTTTCTACTTTCATATTTAAACTCTAAAGTTAAATGAATGATGCAAGTTTGGTTGATCATTATGATATGCAAGTTTGCCATGATATGCAAGTTTACTATGTCATGTTATGCAAGTTTGATAGGTTATGATATGCAAGCTTATCATGTTATGTTATGCAAGTATGTCATGTTATGATATGCAAGTTTACCATGTTATGCTATGCAAGTTTGCCATGTTGTGATATGCAAGTTTATCATGTTATGTTATGCAAGTTTGATATGCAAGTTTGTCATATGATATGCAAGTTATGTTAGGCAAGTTTGGGTTGATCATTTTGTTCATGTTATCATGTTATGCAAGCTTATCTTGGGTTTATGAGTTTAAAGCTTCAAGCTTTATGCTAAAGGTTGCATTTTGGCAACATGTAAGTTATCATATCTCTTATGATAACTTGCATGTGAGGCTAAATGCAAACTTATGGCCATTTCTACATGTCATTTATCACCATGTATCACCAATATGCTAAGTTTAGTTTTATGCATGCTTTTGAGGCCTAAAAATGTAATATGCAAGTATATGAACATATGTACATTTCATATGCCACCATGGTTAAACTTGTGGCTTCAACACCTTTATGTCATGATTATGCCAAGTTCCCTCTTTCTATCCTTTAAGCGCTATTGCGATATGTAAGCGATGGGATTGCGTTTGGGGTTGGGTAAACTTAAAGGACATAAAAACATAAGTTTGGGAATTTACCTATTAAGTTAGGTCTACCCATTGGGAATTTACCTATTAAGTTAGGTCTACCCAAATTCTTGAAAAAAAAAACGTGTAATATGTTTTGGAAACATAATGGACATGACACTTAGAAAATATAAGTGTGGCCAACTCGAGGTTGGGTTGAGTTTGTAGCATAAATCTACCCGGAACCAACCGGCTTAACTAGTGGCTACAAACAATAGGACCCAATGTGAGAAGTTGGTCAAGTTGTGCTTGAACCCGAGGTTAGACTAGGTTGTGGTGTAAAGCTACCCGGACCCGCCCGGCTTAACTAGTAACCACAACGAGGTCTAATGTGAGAGGTTAAGGTGCATTAAATTAATTAATGCTACATGATAAGGTTAAGTAAATTTGATTTATGACACTTAACCAATTTGACATGAATGGGTAGGTTAAGTGAAACCGGGCTTGATTTCTTAATGACACTTAACCGTAAAATACGACTAGTGGTTAGGGTTAAGTTAACCTACACTTAACCAATCTGAACTCGGTAATTTAACGGGGTTAAGTTGAACTATACTTAACCAATCCAACTCGGTAATTTGATAAGGCTGAGAACCGATTTGATACCTGGTCTGGATAAACTAACTTGATTGATAAATTAAACGAACCTGTTTTGCGGATCTGTAGGACCCACACCAAGTTAGGCAAGTTTGTAAATCTGTTATCTGATCCGTTAGTCTGAAAACTGATCGTCTGAACTTTGTATGTCTGAACTCTGTTAATAAGTTAATCTGAATCTGATAGTCTGGGGACACAAGGGGGAATACTTGTGTCATTTGTTGTTTGGGACCCATATTAGTCAGTAACCCTTTCTGGTATCAAAACTTTGACCCAACTGTAGGTAGGGTCCGGGCACGCTTACTGAACTAATTATGTGGTTCATTCTGATAATGGCGATGTGTGTTGATGGTGCGTTCCAACCGGGTCATGTGCGTGCATGGATCCCGGTCTGCCTCTGAGGATGTAAGACGCCGTGACATCTGTAAATATGCCTGTGCCAATTGGTTGCCACTTTAGGGAGTGATACACCCTATCGTGGGGCCGACATAGGGTATTTATGTATTAGGGAGCCGATCGCTTGGGTAGGATTTAGGGTACACTTAGCTCTGTCTGATTCTGTTGGTACCGTCTGTTTTGTTGGGTGGTAACACCCGTCTGTGTCTGCATGGTACCGTCTGTTAGGGTGGTAAAGGCCCACTACTAGTGTACACCTAATTGTAGTATTCCGTTTCTGTACTCTGTTCTGTTAGGGTGGTAAAGGCCCATTATTGTTAGCATTCCGTTTCTGTACTTTATCTGTTAGGGTGGTAAAAGCCCATTTTTCCCGAACTCTATCTATGGACCATTCTGTTCCGTCCTGTTCCGATGTAGACATTAGGGTAACACCTAATCCTGTTATACTAGTATTGGTACTAAGAAGTTGGATCTTGACTTAGGTCAACACCTGATATTGGGCCAAGTTTAGGCCAAGGGATAAATTCTTGTTTATACATGACATGTTAGAATGCTGGTACACCTGTGGTGAAAAACTTCACCTTGATTATGTGATGACTCCTTTGAACTATCTGTTAGATATTCACCATGCTAGTATGTAATTATCCTTATGTTCATCCCTGCTTCTCATGCCAGTTAACTTTATCAGTTTACATTGATTGTAGTAGGGCTTACTCAGTCTTTTTGACTGACCTGTTTTCTTTCGCCTCTTTTCTTCCGTTTCCCCCCCAGGTTCTCAGGGTGGGAATATTGGAGCTTAGCTTGGCTTTCTGATCGCTTGCTTGTGGGATTTTAGCTCATGTACGGTCTTGACATGAAGCTAGCTATGGTTATCACTTATTTTGGGGATAGTACTTATGTATTTCAGTTTTCCGGTGATGTTGTTTTTATCTAGACTTGTGTATTTGGAAAGTTGACATTATGTTGTACCAGACTTGTTTTGAAATAGTTTGAAATCTTCCGTTGTTTTACTTATCTTATTTACTCTGTTTACATATATACATATGTTCTTGTTCTGCCTTGATATATCATTATGCATGTTTACCTGATTCAAACACACCTCCAAAGTCAGAGTGCTTGCAAGAGTCACCCTGGCGGAGGTGGGGTGTTACATTTTGAGGACACAAACACTTGAGACTAACAAAGGAGATGTGGCATATTTTCAAATCGCGGAAAATGATTGGTAAAGAATTAAACACACTTTAGTAAATTAAATATTCCATTTTATTTACCGCTTGTTACGGACAGAGATAAAAACGCAGTCATATCCAGTATCGCACCACGATCCCAAAAATATAATAATATCGGTAGGTGGACTCATATTTTGAAACTTCAAAATGTTGAATATAGGGTGCGAAATACTCCAAATGAAAAGTCGCTTATTAAATTAATTAAAAATTACAGAAAAATTCTAAAAATTAAATTATCACTATTTCCCAAAAGAACCTTGTTTAAATTCAAACCCGATCTTGAGTTATATGAATATACCTTTACGGTCGATAAACAATTCTATAGCGACTATTTTAAAATTTGATTTGGACATCTCTCAAAATCTACACGACGAAATCCTGATTTTTCTCTTCCACTAGAAAGGTATACTCCACCTGCTCCACACGTTTCTTGTTTCACAGAAATCCGGCTTCAAACGAATCCTGTACATTCAATTGAAGTTCAAATCGCCAAATAGCGAACTGCAGCGCCATTCGAGCTCGTTTATAATTATATTATAAACTATACGTTCAACTGTCGACGATTGAATATATTCGTTATTCAAATTCAGTTCCAAGCTGAATTAAATATCACAGATGATCCGGTTCACATCATATCGTCATTTCAGCCAATTTTGATTATTTCAGAATTAAATATATTATTTAATTATTATTTTAATTAAATATTCACCATTATTTAATTCCACGATCATTTAATTCACTAAACCACCATTTATATAATAAAATAAATTAATCATAATACCTCTGCCAATGCGGGTCATTACAATCTTCCCCACTTAAAATAATTTCGTCCTCGAAGTTGCTAAAAAGTAGGGGACGACCCTATCGACTGGTTAGAACATATTTGTTCATTTCTTAACTTCAGTTTGAACTGAACCAATTTAATTTTAATTAAATTATTAATTAATTCTTATTAATGAAAATCTTCAAAAATCCTGAAGATTTTCTAACGCCTTAACTCTTCGAAAAAATTTCTCCAGCACCTCCTTTGTACTGGTCAATAGGTCAAACCACCACTCGCCTCTCTGGGCCATCTCCATCCCAAAAGAAAATCGAACAGCTAAGCGTCTTGCCAATTCGGCTCATCAACATCTCAAACCCATATATAATATAAACTAGTACCTTTTGTCGGCATATCATTATATTCTTTCCACCTGTTATCAATTCAGCGGATACAAGGGTCATCCCAATCAAATTCCAATCAGTTTTTATCTCCAACACAACCATTCGCTTATATCCAAGCCAAATCCCATTTCAACTCAAGTTCAATTCTTGATTTTCAATTCCTTAACTCCTCAATCCAATACCATTTCGGATTCTAATTTCACAAATCCAATCTTGTTCATTTTCAATTCAACTTTAGTTACCACTTAACTGACTTTAGTTTAATTCAAATCTGCTTTCACAAATTTCTGTTAAATTTGTTTTTAATTTAAACAGTCTTTCCCTGGGAGTTTTCAAACAGTTTACTCTTTTCAAAAAATCAAATTTTCTCTTTTTTGAAATTCAACTGAGCCCATAATCAATATTCCATTAGTTAAATCACTTCTCTATTTCTTTATCAATATTTGTTAACCAAATATTTGCAATATCCATATTGGCTTTTTATGTTATTTAGAAAACATTTCCGAATATCGCCTTCCTTTATTTTCTAAACTTTAGAAAATATATGATATTTATAATTGGAAAATATTCCAATTACTTATCTCTTTTTCGGTTTCGTTTATTTCTATACTTAGGAAATATTCTCTATTATATTTCCAAGCTTACACTTATTTGGGTTAAAACGGATGTTGTGTAAAACATAGTTACGACAACCCAATTACTATATTCAACTAACTCTTATTCAACATTGATTTTCGAGCCTGAAATCTTACTATTTATTTGTTAATAATGAAATCAACCAAGTTGGGGTATAACTACCTCTCAGACCTTGACTGAATAACATTTATAACGTCAAAACAGATATGACTACTTACTCAAATAATCAATACCATACAACTACTGATTCACTTCTAAACACATATACACTTTATCTTTCTATTCTTACTAGATTTTATTCTAGACTTCCTTTTTGATTATACTATTCTATTTCTAAGTTCGTTTCCTTGTCGACTTCTATATATATATCGATACGTTGATTTTCTAACTATCAAATTATCTTAAAAATATTCTAACTCCTTAAATTCCCGGAAAAATTCGCCATAACCTCCTTTGTACTAGGAGCATCGGGATATTTCAAATAGCCTCCCATGGCCCTTACCAATCCAAAAGAAAAAGAAAAAGCCAAGCAGCTAGCCGATACGGCGCATAAAATCTCATATATGAATTAAATACATACCTTTTTGTTGGGCACTCTATTTATATACCTTCATACCTTATCCATACCTATCTCATGTATATTTATACCTGCCCAATCTATTTTAACTATACCTGATCGTTTTAACTCATTTCGTTAATTAATTTGTTAATTAACTCTTTAGTCTATTTCACTTTTATATTTGAACATGACATGTTCAAATAAAATTTAACTTACTTATAAACTAATCAAAATCTACTTTTTCAAACTCAGGTTTCATATTCGATTTCAAATATAAATTTACCAGTCCCCTTTACTTATCTAAAGTTCAACTTCAATTCAAGATCCATTTACTAATGGCTAATTAACTGGTTTACCTATTTCCCCTTTGTATTTGAATATACATGTTCAAATATAAGTTTAACTTGTTTACCAACTAATTGAATTCCATTTCAATTCTATTTGAATCTTCTATATTCAAATTTCAAATTCAATTCTCTTTTCAAATTCTATATTTGAATTTCATTTAAAACCTCTTATTCAAATTTTATATTTGGATTTCGTTTCAATTTCCTTATTCAAATCCTATATTTGAATTTCATTTCAATTCTATTTGAATCTTCTATATTCAAATTTCATTTTCACTTTCGATATTCAAATCCTATATTTGAATTCCTTTATGTTTTCTATATTCAAATTCTATATTTGAATTTCATTTGAATTTCTATATTCAAACTCTATTTCAATTCCATTGAATTTCATATATTCAAACTCCCTTTGAATTTTCTATATTCAAATCCCCTTTGAATTTTTTAGATATTCAAATCCCCTTTGAATTTTCTTATTTAAATTCTATGTTTGATTTTCCTTTATTCAAACTCCTTTTCAAACTTTCTTTATTCATTCTTTACATAAGTCTCGATTTTAATTCCTTTTTGAAATCGATATTTCTACCTTTGGAAAATAGATTTCCCTTTCAACTTCACACTTGTATTTTTATTTCTGAATTATCCAATGATAATCCTTTTCACTTCATTTATAAACTTCATTTATAAACTTAGTTTATAAAAGAACTATTTATAACTTCGTTTATAAAGGAACTTCTCGTTTTATTTCTTTTAAAACAAGTTAATATTTCAAATCTATTTCAAAATTCAAATTCTATATTTTAAATCCCATTTTGAAATTCAACACAACTTGTCTTTCCCAAAACAAATTCAAAACAGTATCTCTGGTAGTAATTCATCACTTACAACTCGAAAATGAATACTGATGATGCAGCTGTCATCATCAGAATCTATTTTCCAGCGATCGAAGTGAGTTCAATACTATAAAACCATTTCTAAACATTGCCACTTTAAAATTCATTTCAAAAATATAATTCACACTGCTTGTAAAACAATTTAAAATTTCCCAGGATCTTAAATTTTCCTTATCTTTAATCCAAATCCATTTACAAACACTTATCCAATTCTCCAGAATTTTAATTCAATTTCTGGTTTTAATTTCAGATTTAACTTATCTGATTCCACATATTTCACTTATATGAATTCTGATTGGTTATTTACATAACCATTTAATTTATAATCTTACTCGATTATAATAACAACCAATATATCCAATACATATCAAAATATACTTTGGGTAAAATTATTTTTATTTACCCTCTTTTCAAAACATACCATGATGGTTCATCGTATTCAAGTGTTTAGTAACTCCTACCGATACAGTGGATCAAACTGATCGACCAGAACTCATAAACAACTCAACCAATGAATCTCCACAATATAAAATTATTTTTATATCAATAACAAATACGTTCACTCGTATATATACACTCAAACTCAAACTAGGGTATTACTAACCCTATCTCTACCGAGTCACGCCACAGAGCCAAGTTAATCAATTAACCTTAAGCTCTGATACCAACTGTAACGACCCGGATTTTGAGCGACTTTGGTTATCGACATAAACACGATGTCGATAACCAAAACATCGAAAAGTCCTGGTAATTAGTGAAAGAAATTAGAGGGTGAGGAAAGATAAGATAGAAAATTAGAATAGAAGAAGAAGAAGAACACAACATCAGAGTAACACAAATCTCACAGCGGAACGAATAACATATAATATATATAACATAACTTGAAATATACATCTGTACTTGAATATACATCAATATCAAAGTACATCACTTACAACACATCGGAAATAACTATAGCTATATGATCCTGAAGCCTCCTGCTCCAGCTCTTCAACTATATCTGTAAATTCATGACTACTTGACTGCCCGTACAAAATTGGGCACCCAAGAGTTTAGGGAAACAAAACAAAATAAACTCTGGGTCAGTCATGGGATTGGTATGAGTAAAACAATTTAAAACAGTTGAATAAGTAAACGATATCTCATAAGATCACGCCGTATAACGGAACGGGTTTTTCCCTTATGAGAATCCAAAATATCTTTATATCAAAAACCTTTTGATATTATAATAATGTCTATCAACACAATATAATAATCATCTAGCAGAAACGCTTTCATCTCACGTTCTACATATATAGTATACAATCAAAACTGCAAGCACGTATTGGGTAATGGATTTCCAACTATGACAAGGTATGGAACCACCTTTCGCTAGTGTACCTCTAGAGAGGAATACACTGGGTTCAACAAGAACATCTTGCAACCCGGCCACACATGACCGACCACTCATTTCGCTTGAGTGTATCGAATGTATATCACCAACAGTAGGGATCAACAACCGTTTCCCGAATGGGACAACATCAACAATAGATTTTTAGAAGTAAATGAAACTCTAGATCAGGTGATTATACACCCTACTTCGGTGCGACCGACTTAGCCATGCTGCATGCCCGATTTCTGTCATTTACCGATTTGATGAGGCTTGAGGTTACGCTTCATCATCACATCAGATTTACTTCCAATGTCACATCGTCAAATTCATCAAATCACCGACTGACGTCCTCAACCATACATTATGTGTTAGATAAAAGAAGTTTCCTTCTCCGCTTCCACTCTTGGTACAGTTGGAGAAATCAATATACGTGACCGTCTGGAAATACTCTGTCAGACACCCGTCTATACAAGTCATCCCGAAACAGGATGAACCGAAGGCACTATTCTGTAAACAGGATAGCCCTTGCATAACTCCGTCTTCAATTTCCTTTGGCATATATGATTCGCAACGCTTATGCCAATACAGAGTGGTTCTTTGGATAATAATCCAACCGGTCTCTCCATATTAACAACGTTAAAATGGTCAAAACTTCGATAGTCTGTGATTTAACTATCGAATAAAAACAAGTGTGCAAACAACGATATTATTTCCAAATGGAAATTATATCGATCAAACATTATTTAACATTCATCTCCTGTTTCCTTATATTCAACATTTCTTATTGGAAAATATACGTTATTAACAATGGAAAACATTTCCATTTCTTGTTTTCTTTATTAGAAAACATTTCTGGTTTCTTATTTGGAAAACATTTCCAAAGCTTCTTCATTGGACTTAGACAGATGTTTTAAACAAACCATCGCGATGCCAACTCAAACCATTTCTTTTACTGCCGAACCTTAACTATTCCTTAGTTAAAAACGAAGCCAATCAAGTTGGGGTAGAACTACCTCTCTGACCTTAACTGAACAACATTTCTAACTTTGAAATAGGCAAGGTTCACTTTATGTTCCTTTTACTAACTTCCTTACTTAGCCCTCCTTCGAATAGCTATATTCGATTGACTCTTTTCACTTAACTCTATTCGATTAACCCTTATCAATTTACTCTATTGGACTAACACTATTGGATTAACTCTATTTGACTAACGCTATTGATTTACTCATGTCACTTAACTCCTTTCGAATAAACTATATTCGATAACTCCTTTTACTTTCTTCGAATAAACTATATTCGATTAACTCATTTTACTTTCTATTCGAATAACTATATTCGATTAACTCATTTTCTTTCTATTCGAATAACTACATTCGATTAACTCATTTTCTTTAACTCTAATCGATTAAACTAACATCGATTAACTCCTTTTACTTTAACACTAATCGATTAACTAACATCGATTAACTCCTTTTAACTTTAACTCTAATCGATTAACTAACATCGACTAACTCCTTTTAACTTTATTCTCTAATCGATTAACTAACATCGATTAACTCCTTTTAACTTTATTCTCTAATCGATTAACTAACATCGATTAACTCCTTTTACTTTCTATTTGAATAAACTATTCATTTATAAAGATTTACTTTTAGTAACAGTTCTTCACTTTACAAATGATTCCCCTTTTATAAAACTCTATTCGTTTTAAAAACATTTCTCCCTTTTTATTTTCTTTCGGAATATTTCCTTTTATAAAATCTGTTGATTTTATAAAATCCCTTTATTTCAATATACATTGAAATAATTCTTTTTACATCCCAGGGTCTTTTATGATATTTAAAATATCAAATAAAAATGATCAACATCATTCCAACACCCATAGTCCCTAACATATTATATAACACATCATATATCACAATATATGAAAACAGTAAAATAAATGTTGAGGAATCCAGTTGGATTCCTCCAACCTGTTTTCCCTGCATCACAGATGTTAAACAATATAGATAACATCACTTTCAGTTCCATATGATATATTCTGTTAAACAGAATCAATATAGAAAATTTAACTAACTGACTAGCAGTTCAATCAAACAATCAACACACAGTCAATCAGCCAATATCTAACAGTTCTAAAAATACAACATGAATTTATAATATGTTCAGAGTTGGTGAGATTTACTCACATTGGACTATCATCGTTAAAACGATAATTGTCGTTCGATTTGATTCAGACGGACAATTTATTTTGCTATAAATTGTAACGTGCTCCAATCGACTCGGGGTCAGTCTCATTGTGTTGCTCTCGCCCATATGGTCCTAACGGATCCAACCGTTCGTGATTCTGATATCGTATGATATAGATATGACATTCAGAAGTTAATACACTTATATATATATATATATAAAACTTAATTAATTCCTCCATTGGGCCTTACCCTTCAAAGTCGGCCCAACCAAAATTTAAGTGCACAGACCCGTGATCCTTTCTTCCTCATCCGAACAGCTTCGTGTTCCAGCATCAACCACGAACACCACTCTCACCATTTCGATCCCAAACCGCACATCATTCTCCCATGAAAACTCAATACCAAAATCACCACACAGCTCCTCATGAAATTTTCATCATCCCGATACCATTATCACCCTGCTCGAGCTCGCCCATCCCTGTTGCGTTCGCAACAGTATTCCGCCCAAAACCCCACAGCAGCATCGACATTTTCATTTTTGTTTAAATCCCAAAAACTCTCGAATCCCTCTCCTCGATCCTACAAACCCATCGACATCCTTGGATTCACCAAAACAAATCCCAAAATCAAGCTAATTGCTTCAAAGACCCGAATCAACTAAACCTAGGTCACTGCTAAAACAACGAACTCCCCAAAGATGTTCGAGCCCCTTATAATTCATTTCGAAATGAAGGGAAGCATCCCAGAAACGTAAATCACCTCATAAAAATATTTATAGCTTTTAGTATGAATTCTTTTGATTTTTTTTATTTGGATTGAGTTTGGTTTTTTTTCTTTCTTGCCGTTTGTTTTGAAGTGGAGGCGGAATAATTTGATTTTACTGAGGACGAAAACGTATTAGGTTAGAAAATTGAAGGGATTATATAAGGTGTTAAATTTGAGTTAGGTAAGTTATTTATGATATGAACACTCCACGTTTTCTTCTCCTTTTGAGGACACAAACACTTGAGACTAACAAAGGAGATGTGGCATATTTTCAAATCACGGAAAATGATTGGTAAAGAATTAAACACACTTCAGTAAATTAAATATTCCATTTTATTTACCGCTTGTTACGGACAGAGATAAAAACGCAGTCATATCCAGTATCGCACCACGATCCCAAAAATATAATAATATCGGTAGGTGGACTCATATTTTGAAACTTCAAAATGTTAAATACAGGGTGCGAAATACTCCAAATGAAAAGTCGCTTATTAAATTAATTAAAAATTACAGAAAAATTCTAAAAATTAAATTATCACTATTTCCCAAAAGAACCTTGTTTAAATTCAAACCCGATCTTGAGTCATATGAATAAACATTTACGGTCGATAAACGATTCTATAGCGACTATTTTAAAATTTGATTTGGACATCTCTCAAAATCTACACGACGAAATCCTGATTTTTCTCTTCCACTAGAAAGATATACTCCACCAGCTCCACACGTTTCTTGTTTCATAGAAATCCGGCTTCAAACGAATCATGTACATTCAATTGAAGTTCAAATCGCCAAATAGCGAACTGCAGCGCCATTCGAGCTCGTTTATAATTATATTATAAACTATACGTTCAACTGTCGACGATTGAATATATTCGTTATTCAAATTCAATTCCAAGCTGAATTAAATATCACAGATGACCCGGTTCACATCATATCGTCATTTCAGCCAATTTTGATTATTTCAGAATTAAATATATTATTTAATTATTATTTTAATTAAATATTCACCATTATTTAATTCCACGATCATTTAATTAACTAAACCACCATTTATATAATAAAATAAAATAATCATAATACCTCTGCCAATGCGGGTCATTACATAAACACAATCGAAACATGTCGTAAATCTCATAGCGCAATGATAAAATATAATAGAACATATACAACAGGTAATATATAGTGAAGCATATCTGAGCAGAAAACATCAAACTTTCAAACAACTAGAAAGTATATCCGTACATTAGGATTCGACATAATTCTGTACAAATTTGCCTCACTACAACACTCAGAGTAGAACAACCAAACAGCGGAAACAAATACTAGATAGTAACAAACCTGGTACGTAAGCCTCCAGCTCGCCATCGATCAACGTCATCGTCTCACCAAACTATCACCTGTCATCTGCAACTCAGTCTGCCCATCTACAACCGGATGAACAGCCCAAGGTAACAAGAGGGAAACATAAAACCTTGAGTCAGACAACAGTCTTAGTGAGCGATAAAACAACTAACAAACATCAACAATAAAGTATATGAGAATAGGTAGATTAACAAACCAATCTACCAAACACCAGAGAAGGACTCAACTCTCGTCTTCCCTACATCGGACAGTGATAGCCTTTGCATTAAGCAATTCAACCATTCATCCATGGAAACCAAAACACCCATTCAATCATGTTAAAGTAGTCATAACATCCAAATTATATATCTCATGTAAACCATCCTAATCGAATTCAACATCCCTCAAGTACAATCCCCAGAGGCCTAAACCAATATCAGACAAGCACCCAAGGAACATCTCCTTCGATGTTGGACAATCTACATGAGACAGTTCAAACAAGGCAACCAATCAACCATGAAAGACTCTGGCTATCACCGCCAGTCCTGCTTCGAAAACATCGTTAATCGTATGACGGCCAACCTTGCCATATGTCAAGGGCTAATGGTAACCCAAGTTCTAGCATAAACTCCATGTGCCTTCCAACGATACGTATGCATGTCCAACCTTGACAACTAGGTCTTTCAACGATACCCAGGGTACTCAACCTACAACCAGTCTTTTAGACGTCTCTATTGTACCCCTACTTTGAGCCTGCTTAAAATGACCCAAACTCACCCGTAAGGGAAAACCCGGATTGAGTTGAGAACACGACAAATCAGAACGCAAACAGAAGAACATTTCATTGATGTTACAACAATTTACAACAGAGTACAAGAATATAATAGAGTATGAATAAATATTATACATCAGAAAAATATTAGAGATTTAAATTACAAAGCAGCGGAAAAATAATACATAACACATCTGAAAGAGATACACGGATACAAAGCTTTCCGAAAATAGCTCCAGTTGTAAATCCAGGATCCTGTGAAAATAATATCTGCAAAACCAAAACTATTAGCTGCCCATGTAGAAAATATGGGCACCCAGAGTTTAGGTTAAAACAATAAACTCCAGGTCAGTCATGGGACTGGTGTGAGAACTAAAACAGTTATTTAAAACTTTACCTTAGAAATAAAGTAAATCAAGGGGCCACGCCGTATAATACGGAATGAGTTTTCTCCCAAGAATACTAGTGTATAAAACAGTTTATAAACATCGCAATGCTTTCCGAAAAATGAAGCTATTATAAGACTTAGGTCCCATCACACAATGCAACGCAAGCCGGAGGATAGAGCTTTACCTTATAATAGCCAAACATGCTTAGTACGTTTAAAACAAATCATTTTGACATTACTATAAGTGTATAGTGTCGAAACAACTTCAAATATAAATGTATCAATTATAGACGGCATAATATCTCATGCTACTATGTCGCCATACTAGGTTTTACAACTAAAACTGAAATGTGACGTATTGGAAATTGGATTTCCGTTATGAGTCGAGGCAAGGGATGTACTCCTCTCCGGCTTCGAGAAACTCTAGCAAATGCCTCAGGATTCCCCGCAGTGAACCCTTGGATCCTCCAAGGTTGGTCCTCCCTTGCGTTTTAGGATTGACAATTCCCGAACACACGTTTCCCGGTCCTATTGGACCCATCCATCGGCTCCGCAGCGACCGATATATCCGAGGCGCCTCGCAATCCATCATCCACACAGGTAAAAATATATAAATGTCTAGGCTCCATACCATGACACCACCCATAGCTAGAAGGAAATGTCATGCACTCCTTGGGTCCTTTAATTCTGTTTTTGACTTATACCGGGTGTGAGGCTCGCGAATTAACGCTATACACAAAGCTATGCTATTTAAAGCTGTGCTTTGATCATCAACCACAAGACTCTGCTTTTCAATAGAAGCCTTGATCATTTGCATCTCGGCATGCCACATTGACAACTCACGTCATGCAACTGATGTCTATCAATATATAACCTCTAAGCTCATACGTCTCAGAGAAGGGTGTTAAGCAAGAGAATAATTTTTCCGCCACTAAACAGATATATATATTTAATAGAAATCAATTAACACAAAATAAAATCCAATGTCAGACACACATCCATTTACTAGTTCGTTCTGGGTCAGAACGAAACCGGAGGCACCTTATTCCTCGTCCCATATGTCCAATACAGGAGAGAGGTCCTCGCATATCCAGTCGATCTCTAACTACGTCTGAACGATCACCACATATTACCTTTTCTTGGGTGTACAGCCCAATCAAGACATCAATAATCATCTAAACGATGTGAAGATCTCCGGTTTTCAACCACCATCCTCATCGTCGACTTATAGTCGTCATATCGGTTATTCAGAATGGGATAAACCTGGTCTTTCCGAATAACCCGCGTATTTTATAATCAATAATCAAGTGCTATAAAAACACGTCATACACCTTATTCCAATTCTGAATATTCTTTTATTCAAATATTCATATCCTTTGGGAAAGGTTCCCATTAATTTTATCAAATATAATTTTTTTTAAATTTATACTTTAATCTTCCTTTGGATATCAATTCTAAACCAAATTAAGGTTTATCAACTAGTCGGGATTATCGAGCCTTACCGAAGTAATCATTTGTTTAATTTCCCAATCCCAACCTATTCATCCCATGGACCAAAATTGGTAATACTCCATCTAACACCACGGTGTTATCGGTAAATTTAATTACCATTTCACGTTCAAATCTAATTAAAGATTTAACTATAGCCTGGAGTAAAACAGGTGGTATTCCATTCTCGATCATTTCCCCAACTTGATAATTTAAATTATCACATTCGCATTTCATTCTAATTAAAGATTCATCAAAACTCCACTTAGTTTTAATCTTCCAACAATCCTTATTAATGATTATTTAACTTTGGGAAATCAAACATGTCGCATCGACAATCTACACCGTACCATTGATTTCTGCCGATATATAACCTCTAAGCTCGTACTTCTCAGAGAAGGGTGTTAAGCAAGAGAATAAATTCTCCTTCACCAAACAGATATATATTTAGTAGAGATCAACAATACGGTTAGAAATACAATGCTAGACATGTAACCCTATCTTTAACTGGGTTAAAGAACCAATGTCATTTAAAACATAGTTCACGATAAACCCAAAATCACATTCCACTAATTATGGAATCCTCACGAAAAATAAATCAATATATAATCGATATCAATTTATGGAATAACGACAAAGCCTTTTAAATTCCATACATATTAACAGTCTTCCTCCATAGAAGTTCACCTCGATTATTACCAAATTGAATTCCATTCAATTCTGATTTATATATTAAATTGGAAAACTTTACTTTGGAAAATTTCCATTAATCTTAATTAAAAGATTTATAAATTCCAAATAACATTTCACTGTTAATTCAGGTTAAAGAACTAATGTCATTTTAAAAACACAGTTCACAATAAACCCAAAATCACATTCCATTTTATTCCAATTACCAAATATAATTGGAAACTCTAATAATCTTAATTAAAAGATTTATTCTTTCCACCACGGGGTTTAAGAACAGTGCTACTGAAGACACCATTCACAGCAAACCCAAAATCCAATTTGATATTAAATATAAGGCTCTAAACAGAAATTATATTGACTTACATTCAATATCAAATTCTAAAACCAACACATATCGTATGGGGAATAACGATATATATATATATATATATATATTTATTTATATATATATATCTTCCAAATCCCTCCACAATATCCATATATTCACAGTATGGTTATATTAAAACCCTTTATAAATCCAATTTATTTATTTAAAAAATTTTCGATTATCTTTTTAGTCAATAACCAGTTCATTTTGATAAAAAAATATATTTTTTCTTTATAAACGTGGAATTTTTCATCCGAATTCTTTTCAAATCATTTATTACGATTTTACACAAATTATTAATATTTTTAATAATTTTATCAAGGCCCGTACAGTCGGTTTCCAATAACGGCCACCGGACTGTATCCATAGCAACCTTTTCCTAATTTGATTTGGATGAATCTCCAAATCCAACCGGTCAAATTTAAATCTTTTATATTCATTGGAAAGCTCTTTTTGATGCGTATCCAACAGTTCCGGTTTTAGAAGAATCCAACGGTAGGATCTCTCATAATATCAATTCGAAGTCAATGGTCGAAATTCGTGAACGGTCGCAGCACGGCGCGTTATATTCAAACCATTATTATATATAATATATATTTCATTCAAAACGTATTTTATAAATTTGATTCAAAAAAGATTCCCACTTTCATTTCAATTTTAAATCAAAATTGAATACTCCTTATAATTATAATATTTAAATGATAATATTTTCGAAATATCAGATTTTGATATCATTTCCTTTTCGATATTCAACATAAAAATGAATAAAATCGATATAAATATCGTTCACGTTACAATGGCGCATATCTAATCAACACGGCTTCACATATTTCAATATTTTCGTGTCCGTCCAAAATCGAACATCAAATTCACATTTTAATCTTTTACTAAATATTATTTTAAAATATTTGTTATTTTAAAATATTCGTTATTCCTGAATTAGAATCAGACCCAATCAATTACCATATAATGTTATTTATATAGATTTCATACATTCCATGTGGTCAACAATAATGATACACAATCATCCATCATCCAGAGTGCATTACACAACTACATAAACATTAAATATAAATAATTAACGCTTACAACAGTCTGTCAACCAATCGATTGAGCTACAACTAAACCATTGGGAATAGTGTACGTCATATATCATCCCAATGCCCGTGTGGGGTTTCAACCAACAAATACTAAATATTATTTGTGCAGTTGGGCGATGTGTAAAATTTATCGTTCCAATCGATATCAGTTAAATGGGTGTACATAAACAAATCGTCTGATTTGTAAATGAATATTTATTTTCATTTCAGGAGAATTTTATGCCGTTCATATATACGTTAAAAATTATATTTTTAACGATAAAATATTTATTTCAACACTTGAATATTTTTAATAGTACATACATTCAATAAAAATGATATTTTTATTATTCAAACATTTTATTCAACAAATGAATATTTAAATGGTTCATACAATCAATAAAAATGATATTTTTATTGTTCAAACATTTTATTTCAGAAAATTTCGGCATTATAACGGCGCGATATTAGAACCGGAGTAATGTCTAGCATTACCCCTCTCCTGATACTGGCTCGCGCCATACATAATAATCAATCAAACCACAATACAATCCATTTCACCACAATATAGTCAATTACACCACAATTCAATCCAAACAAACATCCATGGTTTGTACAATAAATAGTGTCAGGAGCTACTAAGCCCCGTCTGCAACCTAGGATATATTTAATGGTAAAATAATTTGAGTGAGAAGGTGTTCACATTGGGATCCACTCCGCCGTGCTTTTCTAACGCTCCGATTTGTTGCTCTGCTTCCAGAATTTGCAAATGAGCTCCAATCTTCACACCGTTTTTTTCTTAGCTTAAACGCGCCATTCTGGACGACTTTCGCCTAGTGGCCTTTCTTTCGAAAATGCTCCATTTCGCCGGAAATTGTGAAAAGACATAAATCTGACAGCAGATTTTGGATGCGTTTTCTGAACAACTCCGCAATCCAAAATATGACTTCCATATACCCAAATCAAGGAGAAAATTGTGCTCTTCGATTTTGGTATTTGGAGTTTTGGCCAGAAGCGCTAGGTTTGGGAGATATGGGTTAAAGAAGATCTGGGCTGTTTAACGCGAACATTGAAATTATAAAAATTGTATTTTTATTAAATGGGGGGTTCCACAAGCCGACTGGTGGTCGGAGGAGGGCGGCGCGGGGTCGCTGGTGGTCAGGGAAGCTACTGGTGGTCGGCGGCGGGGCATAAATGGTCGGAGCAAGGGTTTTGGGTAGGGTTTCACGGATTGGGGAGGAATGGAGAGAGAGAGAGAGCAGGGTGGCGTGGTAACAGGTGGCGGCTGTGGGGGAGGGTGGCGGTAGGCGCGGCGGCAGTAGGGAAGGGCGGCGGAGTGGTTTTTGCTGAATGGGAGGGAGGGATCAGGTTTTGATTTGGGGCTAGGTTTGGGAAGGGGGTATATATATTATTTTATTTATTTATATTTTCCCAAAAAAATAAGTTTTTCACTCGAACTCCGGATCAAACCCAACGACTGTTGTTCCTAGCTAAATACCCCCATTCCGAACACAATGTGATATGTTTCATAAGCCAATTCTATTGTTTCGATCAGTTTTCATCAAAATTAAAATATAAATCAGTATATATTGAATTTGAACATACATTTTAATTTACCGGGGCGACATACCGACTCCAAAAATTCCAGAAAAATAAATCTATCTATGTTTTGACAATACGGTCCTAACAAAAATATTTTCGTCGAATTTGGAGTCCGTTTGAAAAATGGCCAATTTCCAGTCGATTAAATTCAAACTGAAATTACCAAACACGTTTAAATTCACCACGCTCACATATTAATTCCAAAAATTATGAAATTTGGAATCTAGCAATAATTTGACATTCCGAATCTAAAAAAAGTGGTTTCGTCGAAAACGGAGGTTGTTTGCAAAATGGCTATTTTTAAGGGTTATATATTGTATTAAAATATATGTATAAATTCCATAGCGACTATTTCAAATTTTAAACTGGACATAACATTCAATCTATATTATGAAATCTCTGTTTCTTACATTCATTAGAAAGATATTACTAAACAGATTCAAATGTTTCTTGTTTTACTGAAATCCAATTTATTTTGAAATCTGTACATTCAATTGAAATTTAAAATCAAAATTTCAAACTATTGCGCCATTTCAAGCTCGTTTTATAATTAAAATAAATTTATACGTTATAACTTCAATTAAAATAAATTTTTAGTCATTATTATTTAAAATAAATCATTTTAAATATCCAAAATCCACCAAAATAGATAAAACAAAAATTTTAAATTGGTTCTGAAATTCTGGGTTGTTACAATCTCCTCCACTTAAAACCTTTTCGTCCTCGAAAGGGATCAGAGCTGAAAGTTGTTTAACTAACCAACTCAACTTTCATTCTGGCTTTCACTCTTCAACTTTTCAGTTTCTAAGAATTTTCTAATTTCTCAAAAATTTGGCTAAACCCTAAATTTTCGAAAAATTTCGCCATAACCTCCTTTATACGGGTTGATATTTAAAACCGCAACTCGCCTCACGGGGCCCTCATCAATCCAAAAGAAAAGGAAAAAGAAAAAGCCAGTCGACTCATAAAATCATCAAAACCCAATGAATACAATAAACATGTACCTATTTGTCGGGCATACAATTTTATTCCTCTTCTTGGCTTCCATGCTATGACATGTTCACACACATATATGTACATTTATGCAACTGCAACAAATTTTCAATTCAGTTCTACATTTGATTCGATTTGGCGAATTTTACCTTTCCATTATCATATTGGTTTAATTATTCCAATATTTTTATTAGTTAAACTAATAATCAAACAACACAACCAGTAATCAATTAGTTGATTAGCTTTTCAAACATATATTTTTATATATATTCAAAAATCATATTTCGATGCCAAATCACAAATAGTAACCCTAACTAGGTTTGCGTTCTCACATTAGTCAATTGGAAATATATAGATACCCCACTTTTGAAACTCGAGCATAAACTCTGATGATGAGATCTCAATCATCAGGATCATCTTCGGGCGACTAGAGTGTGATCCTATATCTATCTAGTATATTTGAGACTTTAAATACACATGGATCAGACGTATATTAAAATCTCTATATAGCCCAAAATCAATTTAAAATAAAATACTCAAGTACGAATAATAAGGTTTAAATTTTCAAAATAAAATTAATTTTCATTTTTATTTTAAAAATAACACACTTCACACTCGTTCTAGGATTCTACTGATCCTATCTCTAACGAGTCATTCTTGTTGGATATTACTAATCCAATCTCTGATGAATTCTTTCGTTTGGTTCTAATGTGTCTTGTTCTCAGGCTCTGTAAACCAAAGCTCTAATACCACACTAAAACGACCCAAACTCACCCGTAAGGGAAAGCCCGGATTGAGTTGAGAACACGACAAATCAGAACACAAACAGAAGAACATTTCATTGTTGTTACAACAATTTGCATCAGAGTACAAGAATATAACAGAGTTTGCATAAATAATATACATCAGAAAAATATCAGAGATTTAAATTACAAAGCAATGGAAAAATAATACATAACACAACTGGAAGAGATACATTGATACAAAGCTTTCCGAATATAGCACCAGCTATAAATCCAGGATCCTGTGAAAATAATATCTACAAAACCAAAACTACTAGCTGCCCGTGTGGAAAACATGGCCACCCAAAGTTTAGGTTAAAACAATAAACTCCAAGTCAGTCATGGGACTGGTGTGAGAACTAAAAAAGTTATTTAAAACTTTACTTTAGAAATAAAGTAAATCAAGGGACCACGCCGTATAACACAGAACGGGTTTTCTCCCAAGAATACTAGTGCATAAAACAATTTATAAACAGTGCAATGCTTTTCGAAAAATGAAGCTATTATAAGACTCAGGTCCCATCACACAATGCAACGCAAACCGGAGGATAGAGTTTTACTGTAACAACCCGTATTTTCAATAACCTGTTATAACGTAAATCGAGGTAGAATTCAATTCAAAAATCTGAATCAAGGGAAACGGGCTATGCCATTGCGTTCGTCTCGGAAAAATACGCGAAATAGAGTCCGAGTTTTCGAAAATCGGAGTCCGTATGACCCGATTAAGGCCCAACGAAGTTTTCAGAAAATTTCAAAGTAAAAACAGATTTCAAATTCAAGTTTGAATTTGGAAAATTGGGTAAGATTGGGCCAGGCGGGAAAATTCCCGCCAGAGTACCCAAGTCGACAGCCCTGTCGACTTGGGAGTCGACTTGGTTGGACCCAAGTCGACAGCCCTGTCGACTTGGCTGTCGACTTGGTCCAGCCGGGTTGTTTAGCCTGGTGCACCATTTAGAGATTGTGTTGAGCTTGGGGGCCAGATTCGGTTTTGAGGGCTGAGATTGGAACTAGGGTTTAATCCTAGGGTTGAAACTAGTCCTAATCTCTATAAATAAGGCCCTAACCTAACCCTAAATCATCATTATTCATTCATACAACTAAACTATGGCAAAATCAATCCTCTCATGGCCTCCACTCTCTTCATAAAATTCCTAAATAAATTTCTATGAGATTTTCCATGCATACAAGTGTTTTCAAACTTGTATGAGCATCATTAGCTCGCATTCAAGTCAAGTTTCTATATTTGCATCATAAAGCAAGGGTTTTGATCACTTTGGCTTAAGGGTTTTTCTATTAAAGCTTGCGTTTTGGGGTTTAATTGATTGCATAAGGGCTTTCTTATATTTGCTATACTCATTTGAGTCCTCATAAGCATTGTAAGCCCTATTCTACCTTCATATTTAAACTCTAAAGTTAATGATGCAAGTTGTGTTTGATCATTATGATATGATATGCAAGTTTATCATGTTATGCAAGTTTGTTATGTTATGATATGCAAGTTTATCATGTTATGCAAGTTTGCCATGTTATGATATGCAAGTTCATCATGTCATGTTATGCAAGTTTACCATGTTATGCTATGCAAGTATGCCATGTTATAATATGCAAGTGTGTTATGCAAGTTTGGGATGATCATTTTGTTCATGTTATCATGTTATGCAAGCTTATCTTGAGTATGTGAACATAAAGCTTCAAGCTTTAGGCTAAAGGTTGCATTTTGGCAACATGTAAGTTATCATATCCCTTATGATAACTTGCATGTGAGGCTAAATGCGAACTTATGGCCATTTCTACATGTCATTTAGCACCATGTATCACCAACATGCCAAGTTTGGTTTTATGCATGCTTTTGAGGCCTAAAAATGTAATATGCAAGTGTATGAACATATGAACATTTCATATGCCACCATGTTAAACTTGTGGCTTCAATACCTTTATGTCATGATTATGCCAAGTTCCCTCTTTCTATCCTTTATGCGCTATTGCGATATGTAAGTGATGGGATTGCGTTTGGGGTTGGGTAAACTTAAAAGACATAAAAACATAAGCTTGGGAATTTACCTATTAAGTTAGGTCTACCCATTGGGAATTTACCTATTAAGTTAGGTCTACCCAATTGCTTGAAAACTTGTAATGTGTTTTGGAAACATGATGGACATGACACTTAGAAAATATAAGTGTGACCAACTCGAGGTTGGGTTGAGTTTGTAGCGTAAACCTACCCGGAACCGACCGGCTTAACTAGTTGCTACAAACAATAGGACCCAATGTGAGAAGTTGGTCATGTTGTACCTTGAACCCGAGGTTAGACCAAGTTGTGGTGTAAAGCTACCCGGAACCGACCGGCTTAACTAGTAACCACAACAAGGTCTAATGTGAGAGGTTAAGGCACATTAAATTAACTAATGCCTCGTGATTAGGGTTAAGTCATGGTCCACTTAATACTTAACCAATTTGGGCTTGGTAGATTAGTCAGGGTTAAGTCGTGAACTCATCGTTACACTTAACCAAGTTAATCCATGATTATCAAGAGGGTTAAACCGTACTTAACCCACTAGAAAAATCCTAGCAATGGGGGGCCCACTCCAGCAGTAATCCCAAGTTTGTATCATTATGGCCCTAGGGACTAGGCTAGGGAGGGGGCACGATTACTGGGCTGGAGGTAAGCGACCAATAAACGACGGCAGGGTGGTACGCCGATGTAGTTCCGGACGGACGTGCACGTAGTCCGTATTTGGAGAAGTCAAGCATGGGTACCAGTAGATCGAGACTGTGCACTCATGTTTATGGTGTCCAGGGGTTGGCACCCTAGGGCTTGATACACCCAAAGGGTGGACCCGACACAGTTCGACTACAATTATGTTTGGGCCGTATTGACACCAACACGTGACGAGTTAGGCTTAGGGAGCCGATCGACTAGACCGTTTGGTTGGACCTTGTATTAGGGTCATTTCATGTTATTGGGCCAAAGTTTGGGCCAAGGGATCAATACCTGTTTATTCCAGTCATGTTAGTTTGCTAGTACACCTGTGGTGCAAAACCTTAAACCTGATTATGCGATGACACCTTTATCTACCTTGTTAGTTAATCATCGTGCTAGTATGTTGTTATCCTTATGATCATACCTGCTTCTCATACCAGTTAACTTTATCAGTTTACATTGATTGTAGTAGGGCTTACTCAGTCTTTTTGACTGACCTGTTTTCTTTCGCCTCTTTTCTTCCGTTTCCCCCCCCCCCCCCCCAGGTTCTCAAGGAGGGAATATTGGAGCTTAGCTGGATTTCTGATCGCTTGCTTGTGGGATTTTAGCTCATGTACGGTCTTGACATGAAGCTAGCTATGGTTATCACTTATTTTGGGGATAGTACTTATGTATTTCAGTTTTTCAGTAATGTTGTTTTTATCTAGACTTGTGTATTTGGAAAGTTAACATTATGTTGTACCAGACTTGTTTTGAAATGGTTTGAAAATCTTCCGCTGTTTTATCTATGTTATTTACTCTGTTTACATATATACATATGTTCTTGTTCTGCCTTGATATATCATTATGCATGTTTACCTGGTTCAAACGCCCCTCCAAAGTCAGAGTGCTTGCAAGAGTCACCCTGGCGGAGGTGGGGTGTTACAATTTGGTATCAGAGCATATGGTTTACGAGAATGAACAAAAAGGTTTTTAGAAAACTTTTGGAAAACTATTTTCAAAACCAAGTATAAAGTATTTTCCAAAGAAAAGTCTAGTTTATTTTAAAGGCTATTCCCCAAAAACCGATTAGCAAAATTCCTTCGTTTTTCTCCATTCTGAATCTGTCTTTTTCTTCATTTTCAGTATGGCCGATAACTTTGCTATTCCGGAGGGAGTACACGTACCTGTTTGGTATAGGAGACCTTTGGAGGCTAGGGCGACCGAAGCCGGCCCCGCAGATGTCCCTCCTCCTCCTCCCCCAGTAGTTAATGTTCCTCCTCCTCCTCCTCCGGTAGTTAATGTTCCTCCTCCTCCTGTCGCTGAGGTCCCTCTTCCTCCTCCCCCTCAGCATCCTCAAGCTGACTTCGCAAAGACTTGCAAAGATTTCAAAGCAATGGGTGGCAAGAACTTTCAAGGCACTGAGACTTTTGTAGAGGCCAGAAATTGGTTGAAAGAGACCGAGGATTTGTTTGCTATCTTTGGGTTAGACGATCAGAGGAAGATCTTGTTGGCGGTTTGGCTTATGAAGGATGAAGCCGCTTATTGGTGGGAAGTCACCAATGGTACTAGACCTGTTGAGACTTGGGCCGATTTCAGGGCAAGGTTCGTGCTTAAGTTTCTATCTTCTGCTGAGGAGAATCTGCAAATGGAGAGGTTCATAACTTTGAAACAAGGAGATATGTCTGTCAAAGAATATGTGAACAAGTTCAATCAGTTAGCTCGTTTTGGCTTGGATATGGTGAATACTCCTCAGAAGAAGGCTCTTCGTTTTGCTAGAGGATTGAATGAGCCGTTGCAGGGATTGGCTATGTCACATATTCCCCATGGGGCCACGTTTGAGAGTTTGGTTGATATGGCGTTACTTCAGGGAGATGTCAAGAAAGAGACCAAGATGAATGATACTCAAGCCAAGAAGACTGATTCCCAGGGAAAAGGAAATCAGGGTAATCCAAGTGGTTAAAGCAGTCAAGGCAATCAGAACAAGAACAAGAGTCAAGGCAACAAGGGGAACAACAACAAGGGCAAGAACAACAAGGAGAAGTGCCATTATTGCGATTCAGTTGGGCATCTTATTAAGGATTGTAAGAAGAGGAAAAGGAAGAATGGTGAATGCTTTTTCTGCGGTAAGACTGGACATTTCAGTAAGGATTGCCCGAAGAAGCAAGGGCAAGGCCAGGGTCAGACTCAGCGTGCTGGACCTTCAGGAGGGCAAGTTCATGCTCTCAATACCGCTCCAGTTCCCGATCGAGGTAGTATTTCTGTTGAGAGCCTTGTATATATTTTTGATTTTCCAGTTCGTACCTTGTTTGATTCTGGTGCATCGCATAGCTTTATCTCATCTGATCTTGTTGATAGTTTGCACCTTAGTACTAGCTTGGTAGATGATCCCGTCTGTGTCTCAAATCCTATTGGGGGTTCCGCCCATTTGTCTATGATATGTGGGGATTTGAGGATCTCTATACTGAGTGTAGAGTTCTTGTGCAGTGCTTATGTTCTTGGTTTTAGGGGATACGGATTGATATTGGGCATGGATTGGCTGTCCAGATATGGAGCCATTCTTGATTGTGAGCATAGGGTTGTGAGGCTCGTGACTCGCCTCGGAAACACCCTAGAAATTTCTTGTAATCCGAGAGGTCCCGTCATGTTGTGCTATCTTGAATCACTCGACTCGTCAATGGAAACTCTTCAGTCTGTGAGAGTGGTTCGAGAGTATCCGGATGTTTTCGATGAAGTTAGGGGGTTGCCCCCTAAGCGAGAGATTGATTTCCACATTTATCTGGTGGATAATGCAAAGCCGGTTTCCTTGCCTGTTCGGCACATGGCTCCGCGTGAAAGGCGGGAGCTAAGTAAGCAAGTGAAGGAGTTGCTTGAGAAGAACTTCATTAGACGAAGTATATCTGAATGGGGAGCGACTGTGGTATTTGCTACCAAGGCAGATGGTTCTCTCCGACTTTGTGTTGACTATCGAGAGTTGAATAAGCTGACTAAGAAGAACAGACACCCGTTACCGAGGATTGATGATCTCTTTGACCAGCTTGTCGGTGCTTCTGTTTTCTCTCAGCTTGATCTTGCTACTGGATTCCATCAGCTCAAGGTAGCTGAAGATAGTATAGACAAGACTGCGTTCAGGACTCCAGATGGATTCTTCGAATGGCTTGTCATGCCGTTCGGCTTGACTAATGCACCCGCATATTTCGTGGACTTGATGAGTAGGGTGTTCAGGGAGTTCTTGAACAAGTTTGTCGTGGTCTTCGTAGATGATATTCTGATCTTCTCTAAGGATGAGGAAGAGCACGCAAGGCATCTCGTGGAGGTGATGGATACACTTAGAGCGCATCAGTTGAAGGCCAAGTTCTCCAAGTGTCACTTTTGGAGAAGGGAAGTTAGATTCCTTGGGCATATAGTATCTAAGCAAGGCTTAGCGGTGGATCCCGCTAAGGTAGTTGCAGTTCAGGATTGGAAGACTCCAAGGAATGCAACCGAAGTGAGAAGTTTTCTAGGTCTTGCAGGTTTTTACCGGAAGTTCATCAAGGACTTCGCGAAGATTTCCGCTCCTCTCACTAAATTGACGAAGAAGAGTTTAGTTTTTGCTTGGAGCGTAGAATGCGAGCTTGCTTTTCAGAAGCTCAAGAGAGCTCTCACATCAGCACCTGTTCTAGCTTTGCCCGATGGAGGGAAGTTATTTACAGTATACACCAATGCATGTGGCACGGGGTTAGGAGCTGTTCTGATGCAAGAAGGAAGAGTGATATGCTTTGGCGGTAGACAACTCAAAGTGCATGAGAAGAATTATCCCACTCATGACTTAGAGTTGGCAGCAATAGTATATGCACTCAAGGCTTGGCGCCATTATCTTCTGGGAGAAAGATTTGAGCTTTATACCGATCACAAGTCATTGAAGTATCTCTTTTCTCAGAAGGATCTGAATCTGAGGCAACAAAGATGGATGGAATTCTTGGCGTCCTATGATTTTGAGATAGCCTATACCCCTGGCAAGGGGAATGTGGTAGCAGATGCATTGAGTAGAAAAAGGTTGACTCTGAGTCCTCTATTCGTTGAGATGAAGAATTTAGAGTATGTGACAACCTTTGATTTCTCTTTGGCGATTGAGTCGATGACCGGTTCTTTAGCATCTCTGGAACTCAGACCTACCCTTCTTGATCAAGTTGGGGCTTCGCAGAGAGAAGACCCTCAGATAGTTGAGATTATGGATAAGCTGATTCGAGGAGAGGCGTCTAGTCATCTCGCTCGATATTCTATTGATGACAAGGGTTGGCTGAGGAGAGACGGAAGGTTATGTGTTCCAATGGTAGAAGATTTAGTAAGAAAAGTTCTTGAGGAATCGCATCGCTCTAATTTGACTATACATCCGGGCGGAGATAAGATGTATAAAGATATGAAGCGCATTTTCTTTTGGCCTGGGATGAAGAAGGATGTGGCAGAGTTTGTCTCTAGATGTATCATTTGCCAGCAAGTTAAGGCCGAGTCGAAGAAGCCCGGTGGGCTACTGCATCCTCTAGACGTTCCACTATGGAAGTGGGAGAGTATTTCCATGGATTTTATCGATGGGCTGCCAAGGTCAAGGAAAGGGAATACAAGCATTTGGGTTATTGTGGATAGACTTACGAAGAGTGCTCATTTCATTCCGCTGAAGAGCAAGAGGACCGCATCTGGGCTAGCGTCTGTATATCTTCGTGAGATTGTGAGGCTACATGGAGTCCCTTCTAGTATTGTCAGTGACCGTGACCCAATCTTTACAAGTCAATTCTGGAATAGCTTGCAAGAAGCTATGGGCACGAGGTTGAATCTAAGTACGGCTTACCACCCACAGACGGACGGTCAAACCGAAAGGGTGAATAGGGTACTCGAGGATCTGTTGAGACTTTGTATTCTGGATTTTGGTGGTACTTGGGAAGACCATCTTCCTCTTGTTGAGTTTGCATATAATAACAGTTATCAGGCAAGCATAGGGATGGCACCATTTGAAGCTTTATATGGGAGGCCGTGCAAGTCGCATACATGTTGGTGGGAGACTACAGATAAGCTTATACTTGGGCCTGATCTGATCAGAGATACATCCGAGAAGGTCGAGTTGATTCGGAGACGGATGAAAGCGGCCCAAGACCGACAGAAATCCTATGCTGATAAGCGAAGAACTGATTTGGAGTTTGATGTTGGGGATATGGTTTTCGTGAAGGTTTCTCCTTTGCGGAATATGGTCCGATTTGGAGCCGTTGGGAAGTTGGCACCGAGGTTTGTTGGACCATTCCCTATTATAGAGAGGATCGGGCAGATGGCTTATAGAGTGAAGTTGCCCGAGAAGCTTGCCGGAGTACACGATGTTTTTCATGTCTCGCATCTCCGAAAGTGTTTACATGAATCAGCAGAGGTTGTTGAGCCAAGTGTTCTGAAAGATGTGGAAGTGGAGAAAGAGGCTACCTTGAGGAGAGCTCCGATTCGTATCTTGGGGACGGAGACCAAGAAGCTAAGGAATCGAGAGGTCAAGTTGGTGAAGGTTCAATGGGGTGAAGCCGAAGAAGACGCAACTTGGGAAACCGAGGAGAAGATGCGTGGGCTTTATCCATTCCTTTTTGAGGGTACACTCTCAATCTCTTTTCTTTGTTAGCATATCTTTCTCTTTGCTATCTATGTTTATCTAGTTTATCGTGTTAATCTTGTCATGAGAACCTTAGGTAGAAACCCTTTGGATGAAACATGTGTTTGAAACATGTTATGCTTGGTGGTTGCAAGTGGTTGCAAGTGTTTGCAAGTGGTTACTCGTGGATGCATTATACACGTTAGGCACTAGATCGGCTCACACACTCCTCATATTGCATATGCATGAGTGTTTATGCTTATTCGTGGATGGAAATTTTTGTGTTATCACATGGATGTTGCATATGGATGTATGTTATGTGCACACATATAGATGTTATACATTATGTTAGGAATTGCATACATATGGATTCATTTCACTAACATAATTTGCATTGATGATATTTGCATTAGATAAGTACATATACACACACCTTTGCATATGTTCATACAACATTTAGAATCTTGTAAGGACAATGATTGCTCGTGGATGATGTTTTGAGTAGATGGATGTTGGATGGTAGGATATGTTCTTCCTAACTTGAAGATTTCGGGGACGAAATCCTTTAAGGAGGGGAGAATGTAACAACCCGTATTTTCAATAACCTGTTATAACGTAAATCGAGGCAGAATTTAATTCAAAAATCTGAATCAAGGGAAACGGGCTATGCCATTGCGTTCGTCTCGGAAAAATACGCGAAATAGAGTCCGAGTTTTCGAAAATCGGAGTCCGTATGACCCGATTAAGGCCCAACGAAGTTTTCAGAAAATTTCAAAGTAAAAACAGATTTCAAATTCAAGTTTGAATTTGGAAAATTGGGTAAGATTGGGCCAGACGGGAAAATTCCCGCCAGAGTACCCAAGTCGACAGCCCTGTCGACTTGGGAGTCGACTTGGTTGGACCCAAGTCGACAGCCCTGTCGACTTGGCTGTCGACTTGGTCCAGCCGGGCTGTTTAGCCTGGTGCACCATTTAGAGATTGTGTTGAGCTTGGGGGCCAGATTCGGTTTTGAGGGCTGAGATTGGAACTAGGGTTTAATCCTAGGGTTGAAACTAGTCCTAATCTCTATAAATAAGGCCCTAACCTAACCCTAAATCATCATTATTCATTCATACAACTAAACTATGGCAAAATCAATCCTCTCATGGCCTCCACTCTCTTCATAAAATTCCTAAATAAATTTCTATGAGATTTTCCATGCATACAAGTGTTTTCAAACTTGTATTAGCATCATTAGCTTGCATTCAAGTCAAGTTTCTATATTTGCATCATAAAGCAAGGGTTTTGATCACTTTGGCTTAAGGGTTTTTCTATTAAAGCTTGCATTTTGGGGTTTAATTGATTGCATAAGGGCTTTCTTATATTTGCTATACTCATTTGAGTCCTCATAAGCATTGTAAGCCCTATTCTACCTTCATATTTAAACTCTAAAGTTAATGATGCAAGTTGTGTTTGATCATTATGATATGATATGCAAGTTTATCATGTTATGCAAGTTTGTTATGTTATGATATGCAAGTTTATCATGTTATGCAAGTTTGCCATGTTATGATATGCAAGTTCATCATGTCATGTTATGCAAGTTTACCATGTTATGCTATGCAAGTATGCCATGTTATGATATGCAAGTGTGTTATGCAAGTTTGGGATGATCATTTTGTTCATGTTATCATGTTATGCAAGCTTATCTTGAGTATGTGAACATAAAGCTTCAAGCTTTAGGCTAAAGGTTGCATTTTGGCAACATGTAAGTTATCATATCCCTTATGATAACTTGCATGTGAGGCTAAATGCGAACTTATGGCCATTTCTACATGTCATTTAGCACCATGTATCACCAATATGCCAAGTTTGGTTTTATGCATGCTTTTGAGGCCTAAAAATGTAATATGCAAGTGTATGAACATATGAACATTTCATATGCCACCATGTTAAACTTGTGGCTTCAATACCTTTATGTCATGATTATGCCAAGTTCCCTCTTTCTATCCTTTATGCGCTATTGCGATATGTAAGCGATGGGATTGCGTTTGGGGTTGGGTAAACTTAAAAGACATAAAAACATAAGCTTGGGAATTTACCTATTAAGTTAGGTCTACCCATTGGGAATTTACCTATTAAGTTAGGTCTACCCAATTGCTTGAAAACTTGTAATGTGTTTTGGAAACATGATGGACATGACACTTAGAAAATATAAGTGTGACCAACTCGAGGTTGGGTTGAGTTTGTAGCGTAAACCTACCCGGAACCGACCGGCTTAACTAGTTGCTACAAACAATAGGACCCAATGTGAGAAGTTGGTCATGTTGTACCTTGAACCCGAGGTTAGACCAAGTTGTGGTGTAAAGCTACCCGGAACCGATCGGCTTAACTAGTAACCACAACAAGGTCTAATGTGAGAGGTTAAGGCGCATTAAATTAACTAATGCCTCGTGATTAGGGTTAAGTCATGGTCCACTTAATACTTAACCAATTTGGGCTTGGTAGATTAGTCAGGGTTAAGTCGTGAACTCATCGTTACACTTAACCAAGTTAATCCATGATTATCAAGAGGGTTAAACCGTACTTAACCCACTAGAAAAATCCTAGCAATGGGGGGCCCACTCCAGCAGTAATCCCAAGTTTGTATCATTAAGGCCCTAGGGACTAGGCTCGGGAGGGGGAACGATTACTGGGCTGGAGGTAAGCGACCAATAAACGACGGCAGGGTGGTACGCCGATGTAGTTCCGGACGGACTATGGTCGTGCACGTAGTCCGTATTTGGAGAAGTCAAGCATGGGTACCAGTAGATCGAGACTGTGCACTCATGTTTATGGTGTCCAGGGGTTGGCACCCTAGGGCTTGATACACCCGAAGGGTGGACCCGGCACAGTTCGACTACAATTATGTTTGGGCCGTATTGACACCAACACGTGACGAGTTAGGCTTAGGGAGCCGATCGACTAGACCGTTTGGTTGGACCTTGTATTAGGGTCATTTCATGTTATTGGGCCAAAGTTTGGGACAAGGGATCAATACCTGTTTATTCCAGTCATGTTAGTTTGCTAGTACACCTGTGGTGCAAAACCTTAAACCTGATTATGCGATGACACCTTTATCTACCTTGTTAGTTAATCATCGTGCTAGTATGTTGTTATCCTTATGATCATACCTGCTTCTCATACCAGTTAACTTTATCAGTTTACATTGATTGTAGTAGGGCTTACTCAGTCTTTTTGACTGACCTGTTTTCTTTCGCCTCTTTTCTTCCGTTTCACCCCCCCCCCCCCCAGGTTCTCAGGGTGGGAATATTGGAGCTTAGCTGGATTTCTGATCGCTTGCTTGTGGGATTTTAGCTCGTGTACGGTCTTGACATGAAGCTAGCTATGGTTATCACTTATTTTGGGGATAGTACTTATGTATTTCAGTTTTTCAATAATGTTGTTTTTATCTAGACTTGTGTATTTGGAAAGTTAACATTATGTTGTACCAGACTTGTTTTGAAATGGTTTGAAAATCTTCCGCTGTTTTATCTATGTTATTTACTCTGTTTACATATATACATATGTTCTTGTTCTGCCTTGATATTGCATGTTTACCTGGTTCAAACGCCCCTCCAAAGTCAGAGTGCTTGCAAGAGTCACCCTGGCGGAGGTGGGGTGTTACATTTACCTTATAATTGCCAAACATGCTTGGTACGTTTAAAACAAATCATTTTGATATTACTATATGTGTATAGTGTCAAAACAACTTCAAATATAAATGTATCAATCATAGACGACATAGTATCCCATGCTACTATGTCTCCATACTAGGTTTTACAACTAAAACCGAAATGTGATGTAGAGTCGAGGCAAGGGATGCACTCCTCGCCGGCTTCGAGACACTCAAATAAATGCCTCAGGATTCCCCGCAGTGACCCCTTGGATTCTCAAAGGCCGGTCCTTTCTTACGTCTGAGGATTGACAATTCCTGAACACACGTTTCCCGGTCCTATCGGACCTATCCATTGTCCCCGTAGTGACCGACATATTCGTGGCACCTCGTAATCCATCATCCACACAGGTAAAAATATATAAATGTCTGGGTCCCATACCATGACACCACCCATAGCTAGAAGGAAACGTCATGCACTCCTTGGGTCCTTTATCTCGTTTTGGACTCATACCGGGTGTGAGGCTGGCGAATTAACGCTATACACAAAACTATGCTATTTAAAGTCGTGCTTTGATCATCAACCACAAGACTCTGCTTTTCAACAGAAGTCTTGATCATTTGCATCTCAGCATGACACACTGACAACTCACATCATGCAACTGATGTCTATCAATGTATAACCTCTAAGCTCGTACGTCTCAGAGAAGGGTGTTAAGAAAGAGAATAAATTCTCCGCCACCAAACAGATATATATTTAATAGAAATCAATTAACACAGAATAAAATCCAATGTTGGACACACACCCATTTACTAGTTCATTCTGGGTCTAAACGAAACCGGAGGCACCTTATTCCTTGTCCCATATGTACAATACAGGAGAGAGGTCCTCGCATATCCGGTCGATCTCCAAGTACGTCTGGACGATCACCATATATTACCATGTCTTGGGTGTATAGCCCAATCAAGACATCTTTAATCATCCAAACGATGTGAAGATCTCCGGTCTTCAACCACCGTCTTCATCGTCGACTTATAGTCATCATATCAGTTATTCAAAATGGGACAAACCTGGTCTTTCCGAATAACCTGCGTATTTTATAATCAATAATCAAGTGATATAAAAAAACATCATACGCCTCATTCCAATTCTGAATATTCATTTATTCAAATATTCATACATATACTTTAGGAAAGGTTCCCATTAATTTTATCAAATATAAATTCTTTTAAATTTATACTTCAATCTTCCTTTGGATATCAATTCTAAACCAAATTAAGGTTTATCAACTAGTCGGGATTATCGAGCCTTACCGAAGTAATCATTTGTTTAATTTCTCAATCTCAACCTATTCATCCCATGAAGCATAACTGGTAATACTCCATACCTAACACCTCAGTGTTATCTGTAAATTTAATTACCATTTCACGTTCAAATCTAATTAAAGATTTAACTATCGCCTGGAGTAAAACTGGTGGTACTCCATTCTCGATCATTTCCCTAATTTGATAATTTAAATTATCACATTCACATTTCAATCTAATTAAAGATTCATTAAAACTCCACTTAGTTTTAATCTTCCAACAATCCTTATTAATGATTATTTAACTTTGGGAAATCAAACATGCCGCATCGACAATCTACACCGTACCATTGATTTCTGTCGATATATAACCTCTAAGCTCATACATCTCAGAGAATGGTGTTAAGCAAGAGAATAAATTCTCCTTCACCAAACAGATATATATTTAGAAGAGATCAACAATACAGTTCGAAATACAATGTTAGACATGTAATCCGGTCTTTAACTGGGTTAAAGAACCAATGTCATTTAAAACACAGTTCACGATGAACCCAAAATCACATTCCACTAATTATGGAATCTTCACGAAAAATAGATCAATATATAATCGATATCAATTTCCGTATCCGACTAATAATATAAATGGAATAATGACAAAGCCTTTTAAATTTCATACATATTAACAATCTTCCTCCACAGAAGTTCACCTCGATTATTACCAAATCGAATTCCATTCAATTCCGATTTAATATATTAAATTGGAAAACTTTACTTTGGGAAATTTCCATTAATCTTAATTAAGAGATTTATAAATTCCAAATCACATTTCACTGTTAATTAGGGTTAAAGAACTAATGTCATTTTAAAAACACAGTTCACAATAAACCCAAAATCACATTCCATTTTTTTCCAATTACCATATATAATTGGAAACTCTAATAATCTTAATTAAAAGATTTATTCTTCCCACCACGGGGTTTAAGAACAGTGTTACTGAAGACACCATTCACGACAAACCTAAAATCCAATTTGATATTAAATATGTGGCTCTAAAATGAAATTATATCGGCTTACATTCAATATCTAATTCTGAAACCAACACATATCGTATAGGGAATAACGATCTATATTTATCTTCCAAATCCCTCCGCAATATCTGTATAGTCACGTAACCCAATATCGAAATATACTGAAGATGATTTCTATTCGAATCCATTCCATTTTATAGATTGGAAATTTCTGGTTATATTAGATACCTTTATAAATCAAATTTATTTATTTAAAAATTATTGGATAATCTTTCTAGTTAATAACTAGTTCATTTTGATAAAAATATATTTTTATCTTTACAAACGTGGATTTTTTCATCCAAATTCTTTTCAAATCATTTACTATGATTTACACAAATTATTAATATTTTTAATAGTTTTATCAAAGTCCGTACAGTTGGTTTCCAATAACGGCCACCGAACTGCATCCATAGCGAACTTTTCCAAATTTGATTTGGACGTATCTCCAAATCCAACCGTTCAAATTTAAATCTCTTATATTCATTGGAAAACTCTTTTCGATACGAACCAAGGTTCCAGTTTTAGGAGAATCTGATGGTCGGATCTCCCGTAATATCAATTCGAAGTCAATGGTCGAAATTCGCGAATGGTCGCAGCGCGGCGCGTTCTATTCAAACCATTTATATATATATATATATATATAATATTTCATTCAAAACGTATTTTATAAATTCATTTTAAAAATGATTCCCACTTTCATTTCAATTTTAAATAAAAATTGAATACTCCTTATCATTATAATATTTAAATGATAATATTTTCGAAATATCAGATTTTGAAATCATTTCCTTTTCGATATTCATTATAAAAATGAATAAAATCGATATAATTATCGTTTGCGTTACAATGGCGCATATATAATCAACACGGCTTCACATATTTCAATATTTCCGTGTCCATCCAAAATCGGACATCAAATTCACATTTTAATCCTTTACTGAATATTATTTTAAAATATTCGTTATTCCTGAATTAGAATCAGACCCAATCAATTACCATATAATGTTATTTATATGGATTTCATACATTCCATATGCACAACAATAATGATAGACACTCATCCATCATCCAGAGTGCATTACACAACTGCATAAGCTTATAAATAATTAACACTTACAACAACCTGTCAACCAATCGATTGACATACAACTAAACAATAGGGAATAGTGTACATCAAATATCATCCCAATACCCGTGTGCGGTTTCAACCAACAAATACTGAATATTATTTGTGCAGTTGGGCATGTGTAAAATTTATCATCCCAATCGATATTAGTTAAATGGGTGTACATAAACAAATCGCCCGATTTGTAAATGAATATTTATTTTCATTTCAGGAGAATTTTATGCCATTCATATATACATTAAAAATTGTATTTTTAACGATAAAATATTTATTTCAACACTTGAATATTTTTAATTGTTCATACATTCAATAAAAACGATATTTTTATTGTTCAAACATTTTATTCAACACATGAATATTTTAAATAGTTTATACATTCAATAAAAATGATGTTTTTATTGTTCAAACATTTTATTTCAAAAAAATTTGGCATTATAACGGTGCGATATTAGAACCAGAGTAATGTCTAGCATAACCCCTCTCCTGATACTGGCTCGCGCCATACATAATAATCAATCAAACCACAATACAATCCATTTCACCACAATACAGTCAATTACACAACAATTCAATCCAAACAAACATCCATGCTTTGTACAATAAATAATGTCAGGAGATACTAAGCCCCGTCTGCAACCTAGGATATATTTAACTGTAAAATAATTTGAGTGAGAAGGTGTTCTCACATTGGGATCCAATCCGCCGTGCTTTTCTGACGCTTTGATTTGCTGTTCTGCTTCCAGAATTTGCAAACGAGCCCCAATTTTCATGCCGTTTTTTCCCTAGCTTAAATGCGTCATTATGAACGACTTTCGCCTAGTGGCCTTTCTTCCGAAAATGCTCAATTTCATCGGAAATCGCGAAAAGACATAAATCGAACAACAGATTTTGGATGCGTTTTTTGAACATCTCCGCAGTCCAAAATATGACTTCCATATACCCAAATCGAAGAGAAAATCGTGCTCTTCGATTTTGGTATTGTGGAGTTTTGGCCAGAAACACTCGGTTTAGGAGATATGGGTTAAAGAAGATCTGGGCTGTTAAACGCGAACATTGAAATTATAAAAATCGGATTTTCATTAAATGGGGGGGCGGTCCACAAGCCGACTGGTGGTCGGAGGAGGGCGGCGTGGGGTCGCTGGTGGTCGGCGGCAGGGCATAGATGGTTGGAGTGAGGGTTTTGGGTAGGGTTTCACGGATTGGGGAGGAATGGGGAGAGAGAGGAGGGCGGCGTGGCAACTAGTGGCGGCGGCGGCTGTGGGGGAGGGTGGCGATGGGCGCGGTGACGGTAGGGAAGGGCGACGACATGGTTTTGGCTGAACAGGAAGGAGGGATCGGGTTTTGATTTGGAGGTTAGGTTTGGGAAGGGGGTATATATATTATTTATTTATTTATTTTTCCCCAAAAAAACAAGTTTTTCACTCGAACTCCAAATCAAACCTAATGACTCCCCAGCTAAATACCCCCATTTAAAACACAATGTGATATGTTTCGTAAGCCAATTCTATTGTTTCGATCAGTTTTCGTCAAAATTAAAATATAAACCAGTATATATTGAATTTGAACATACATTTTAATTTACCGGGGCCACATACCGACTCCAAAAATTCCAAGAAAATAAATCTAGCTATGTTTTGACGATACGGTCCTAACAAAACTAATTTCGTCGAATTTGGAAGCCGTTTGAAAAATGGCCAATTTCCAGTCGATTAAATTCAAATTGAAATTACCAAACACGTTTAAATTCACCACACTCACATATTAACTCCAAAAATTATAAAATTTGGAATCTAGCAATAATTTGACATTCTGGATCCAACAGAAGTGGTTTCATCGAAAATGGATGTCGTTTGCAAAATGGCTATTTTAAGGGCTATATATTATATTAATATATATATAAATTCCATAGTGACTATTTCAATTTTTAAACTGGACATAACTTTCAATTTATATTATGAAATCTCAGTTGCTTACATTCGTTAGAAAGATGTTATTAAACGGATTCAAATATTTCTTGTTTTACTTAAATTAGATTTATTTTGAATTCTGTACATTCAATTGAAATTTAAAATCGAATTTTCAAACTATCACGCCCTTTAGGGCTCGTTTTATAATTAAAATAAATTTATACGTTCTAACTTTGATTAAAATAATTTTTTAGTCGTTATTATTTAAATTAAATCATTTTAAATATCCAAAATCCACTAAAATAGCTAAAACAAAAAATTTAAATTGGTTCTAAAATTCTGGTTTGTTACACTGCTAGAACTTAGGATAACAATAATCTCTCGGCCTTCATATCTTTAGTCATCCAGCCCGACGACTTTTCTTAACTCAAGCAACCTTCTCGAGCAACCATTATCCACCAACTCACGACCTTTGAGTTGTCACCTCATTCGCTGCTCTACACCGACCACCGATCACCTTTCAACACTTCGAACCATCCTACTTAATTTTCCTTAGTCACACCATCACTGAGCCAAATTACATCACTGCGCTGTGCGACTGACTCCCTTGATGCGACCGACCCCTTTCCTTCAACCAAAAGCCATCCTGCACGACCGAGCCTTCTGACCGACCCAAACAAGCTTGACCGACACCTAGGCCATGCTCGACCCAACCATGCATAAGCCAACACAGCTCAACCCGGACTACCTTCCACCGTGACCATGCTCGAGCCCTTGCTCGACCGACCACCCATTTGTGTGCACAACCGAACTAATCGCCCGACTGACCCAATACTCGCACGCACGACCGACTAGCCACCTGTACTGCATCGTACTGCACGTTGTACTGCATGCTCGACCACTTTACTCGCACGCACGAACACCCACTTGCACGCACGACCCGTGGCCTGTACAACCCCAATTCAAGCCCAATTTCGACCAAAACTTCGCCAATCAACTATCTCGCGAAAATTATTCATCCAATTCATCAATTACTACCATAAACATGTTTTGAAATAATTAACAACATGAATATGATGATTTCATCAATAATTTTGCTAACTCAATCAAAATCAAGAAAAATGAACATATGATCTAAATATGCGGATCTAACTTGCATAACCATATGAAAACGCATGGAAATTACCGGTTTAAACTTGCTAAATCGGATCCTATAGTGTTTCATACGAAAATGGAGTTACCAAGTATAGATCTACGAGAAAACTCTTGAATTTGATGAAAAAATGACCAAACATTCATATACTTCATTGAATCTATGTGAGAGATGCATAACTCACCAATTCTCCAAATCTAAGCATAAACAATGAATTACGATTCCAGACAGCAAGCAATTCGAACCAAACCCCTTGATTCGATGAATTCTCACTTCAAATGATGTAGAGTTGTAGATCTTCGATTTCCTTCCTTTAGATTTTGATTTTAATGGTGGAAAGGTATAAGAGGAAAGAGGAACACATGTCACCAAATGAGAGAATAGAGAAACTAAACCATTTCTCATATCTCTCACCCCCTATTTATAGTTACCACCAGCCCACTAATGGGCCTCCCCAAATTAGCCCATTAAGACTCCCAAAATATGAATAGCCAACTGAAAAGCCTTAAAACAACGATTCCTCCCAAACCGCTGAGCCAAATCTTAAATGTAACCACTCTACGGAAAGGCAATCATCATTTGCTTTCCAATGGCACTGGTCTCACCACCGGATTTGACTTAAGTCAAAAGTTATGCCCTATACATGTCTGACGTGGGCAAAATGGTCACAAACAAAATTGGTAAAAATTATGGACATGTCTCACATCCCCATAAGAAATATATTAAAATATGAGAATAATCCAACCCTTAGGGAATAAAATAAAAATATTTTACGATCCTCCGATACGAAAAATAAGGGCTGTTACAAATATGGTACCAGACGTCTGAACTGGTGCTCTGTGTTATTCTTGACCCCAATCAAATTTCTTCCTCCTTTGAGCTCCAAATATCTTGCCGTCTTCAACTTATATGTGATTTAATATCACCAATCACAACACTTCACCTTGATATGAAATCACATCAGCATTCCGATAATCAGCAATGAAGTCATCACCAGCTCTTTCACACACACCAAATCTCAATCAAACTACATTACAAAATCCACCCATCGTCTGCAAGCGATGCACCTCCCACATAAGGTGCACCACACAAAAATGGTTTAAAAAACGTTTGTAATACCACAAAGTTCTACGTCTTGTTTTATCGATTTTCCATGTCAGTACCCCTCTGTCAGTTAACTTTAACTCATTCCCTGATCTCTATCGATCCCTAGAGCATCATTAACATGAAGACCCATGACTGAATTATGATCCTCAATCCTAGGATCATCAACAGTGACCACATTAATCTCCCCCACCTTACTGTGGACTAGGTTCTTCAACCGTCACTAGCCTTCCACAGTCGACTATTAAACCAACCAATTTATAATGGTTTCCTTCCTCCGATACTCCTCTAATCATTACACGACCACCTTTCTTCACCCTCAAATTCCATTATGAGTCTTATAAGTGCAATCGTGACGATATAACTAACTGAGAGAAATAAGGTTATGCGAACATATGTGGACATGTCTAACTCCAGAGACTTCCTTAACTACACCATCATGCATATAGAACCGGATAGATCAAATAACACAAACCAATAGCTCTAATCTATCGGTCGTCCTAATCATGCTGACGTTCTTCTTATAATAGGAAAATTTATTCACAACACTACAAATGTGTAAAATGCCTCCCGAATCCATCTTCCAAGGCTTAGCTTCACTAAAGAGGACATCACAAGAAGCATCGCTGTTGGTAACTTCAGGAAAACATGCTTATGCATCATCACTACTATCACCATGCGCAGCCTTCTTCTTATCCCTTTGATAAGCATGAAACTTTCTTCATATGTGACCTTTCTTACCACAAAATGACAAATGATAGCACATTTACCGCTAGCTTCATTCTTCCTCCACATTGTATCATTCCTTGAGTCACTTGCCACCATAGCCTCACTTTGAATTAATTTCAAAGGCAACCCTTTTCTCCTAAGCTCCTCATTAAAAAGGCAACTTCTTACAGTTTCCAAAGAGATAGTTCTGTTAACATTGCAATTACTCAATGAAACAACCAAAGTCTCCCAATTTTCTGAAAGCGAACTCATCAACAAAAGAGCCGGTAACTCATCATCAGAATCGACCTTCAAATTTGCCAATTTATTTATTACATCTTGAAATTCATTCAAATGATCTACAACATACTTTTCTTCATCCAATCTCATTTGCACCGACATTCTAATTAGCAAAGTTGTACTATTAGCACACCTTGACTCATATAAAGATACCAGTTTGTCCCATAAATCCTTCATGGACTCACGACTGGCCAACATGATGGAAAACTGAATCTAAGGTATTAGCGAATCAAATCAATAGTCTTCTTATCCATCTTCTTCTATTTTCCCTCATCTACATCTGAGGCTTCTTCGTATATCCATCAATCGAATCGTGCAGATCATTGTGGTATAAAACATCCTCCATTTTACGCTTTCAAATCCCCAAATTTCTCCTATTAAAAATAGTAATCTTCGAAAATGAAATTATATCCAAAATAATATTTTTTCCAATCAAAATCACTCTAAGCTTTGTGATGATCTAGCTATGATACCAACTGTTATGGAAATTTGTGTCTTTTGCGAAAGCGTTTATGGCAGGATTTTAGTCACACAAATCAAAAAGAGATAACTTTGATAGAAAATAAGATGAATATGCAATCATAAAAGCAAACACAAGATATTCTACCCAACCATCCTCTTTATTGATTCACCAAAAACGAATTTTGTTTACAATTATTTGAACGAGCCAAAAATAAATAAATTACAATTGAATCAATAACCTCATTGAAAAAAGTGAAAGAATATCTAGATGACTAATATTGGTTTTTGCCAAGGTCGGCCGGTTTTTAGGGTGATCTGTAACACTTTTTATTGTAACAAATAATAAATACATTATTATAGGAGTTAGACAGTTTGTCTAACTACTACTATCTGTTTTTAAGATGGATCGTCCACCACAAACGGTTTTAGAGTGGTCTGTCCACTGCTACAAAACTAGCTTATAGCACATGAGCAAGTATATAAGATCAGACTACTATAAGTTGCCTAAACAACTAACACAAATATGCATTACGTTGGGTATAACATAATAAGACAGACTAAAAATATAATAACTGTTGCCATAAGGCAAACAATGACACTATAACATACACCAAGAATGATGTGCAATATTATGCATTTAAAGTAACATCCCAAACATCCTTAGCTGCAACAACAAGCCCACAAGTATTGAATCAAAGCAAACCGAAATAGTTTCAACCATAGATCTTGGACATTTAAGAAAATAGCAGGATAATGGGGAAATTCACCAATATAGAACTTGACATAGTGTTATTGACCATGGTGAAACTCACTTCAAAGCCATAGGAAAATATCACAGAGCCCTGCACCAAAACACTGCAAGATCCTAGACATAACAACACTTCAACGATGAAGCCGTCACCACTACAACTCACACAAACAACCGACATACAAACTGACTAGTGGACAAAGAAATAGGGAAGAAAACCCAAACCGATAATACCGAAAACACCACCGAAGTAGAGAGCTTTTGTCCGTGGTCAAAAGGTAACGGCAGAAGAGTACTATAGATGAAATTTTGGCCAAGTCCACGACACAAAAGAACCACCGAAACAGACCTAAGACAAAAACCCACAGATTACACTACAGGCAAAAGAAGGAAGCCAAATCACAAAATACACAAGTCGATACACCTATGACATACAACTCCCAACGGCCAATTCAGCAAACCAACAAATGCCGACTAGGACAACCAAATGCTCCACGATGAACCAAAGTCGTGCACCATGAAAACACCAGTTATTGAGCTTAGCTCATACCATGCGATGGCTTGAGACAAGATGCAGTTAGTGGAATTTAGGAGAAAAGGATAGGACACCGACAAAGTCACACTAGTATAGTAAGAGAAGTTGAATCACACATTGAGGAGACATCATTAGGGAACACAACGTGTACTATGATTTGAATCTCGATTTTGAGAAGCTAATATGGAAGGGTATACGAATCTGAAGAGGAGGGGGTTTGTAGGTGGCTCAAGCAACCTAAGCGCCGAAATAAGGAAAAGCTTAGCGGCAACAGGAGAAGACCTAATCTCCATTAAACACGAAAAGAGTCGCTTGACCTAATATTATTGGAGAAGGAGAACAATGAAGAACGACGACAAACCCTTGATCACGTCTAATTTCGATCATGAGCCACCCGATGATCCAATCCTAAAAGTTGTTTATATGGAGGAGTAAAAAACATAGACAAATATCCAAATTGCCCCTTAGAAATATCACAAATATATTCTAGAAAAAACCAGTCGAAAAAAGATATTCGTCGGTTCAAACATATGATCGTGATGGTCAGATATTTGACTAGTCACTCTGGTTGTGAAATCCCTGTAGCTCAGACGTTTGAAATGGCTTACCAGGCGTTTGAATCGGTGCTCTATTTTAATCTTGACCACGATCAACTTTCTTCCTCCTTCGAGCTCCAAATCTCTAGGCATCTTCAACTTATATGTGATTTAATATCACTAATCACAAAAGAAATATATCTCTATTAACTTATAACCATTAAAATCAAAGATATATTGTAAGGTCATGCTGCACATAAACATAAATGGGTTTTACTTTATGATAACCATGACACTTTCATGATAAATCATGTAGAATACAAATACTTAGAAAATTGCCCAAAATGTTTGCATCTCACATTCCGGTGTAATTATTTTATAATTAAAACCTTTAAGGCAGGTATTCGAGATTGGATTCCAACAATGGCAATGTAAGGGACTACCTTCCATAGTGCATGTTAAGTATATTGATATGATTTCTATTTAATAATAATAAACATATATGTATATATTTGAAAATGTGTTCGTTATCGTACTATTTTAATTTCCACAATATTAAATAAATATTTGCATAATAAAATATTCAAACTCAGTATTTATCTTGAATTTTTTTTATTACATATCTGAATAATACACATTCCGGTTTTCACTATTTCACAATTCTCAATTTATATACGAACTCTCATATTCGTACATATACATTCTCACTGCACACCCATATATACCTCTCACTCACACTGGATTTGAATCTTCATTTGCTTGATCTAAAAATTATCTAGTCATTTATTATACTTGTCAAATAAACAACACAACAAACCAGAAAAATAAACAAACATAAATATTTATTTTTATTTGTCTCGGTATTTGGGTATGCTTTAGGCAGTGACATATATGTACATATATAAGCTCGAACAACTTATAATATTAGCAGTGATACACTGTATACACCACAAGGCCTAGCACAATATCACCCTCACAAACAACTAGAAAAGTCAAGCTAAGTCGCCCAACTCAATGCAAGTAATCACACACTCAAATACATTGAACAAGCATGTACATGACTAGTTAAGACCAAGTGTAGTAATTCGATGGACTCACACACATACACAAAACCGCTTAGTCCAGCCAAATGCACAAGCAGTTCAACATGCTCAAGACACACAAAACTCAATATACACAACTACCAATTTAGGTACAAAATCAAGGTAGAAGGATAACGACAAGATAAGAAGTGCACAGGTCAGACTCAAAGGGGTAAAATACTCAAACTAACTCAAACATGTACAAGGATACCCAATGCAAGCAAGATCAAAAATCAAATCAAGTTCAAATGAAATGCAACAACAAGTATATACGGTTCAGATCCAAATGTACATGAAGCAGACATGAGCAAATGAACCAAGAAAGTGAGCATGAGCATAAGGAGTTGAAATAAGGCAATAGTCAAGCAAACTAGGCCAGACCATCATAAATACAAGTTAGTAAAGCATACCAAGTGGAACTCATAAAAGCATTCAGTCTAGTGAAACTGATATGCTCGGGCAAAACAAATCAGACATGCACATATGCAGTATGATACACAACAATAAGGTGCACAAGTTCAATTATTTACTCAAGGGTGCAAACCAAATGTAAGGAGAAAAGTGACTCGACAAATACACATGAAGTGTACGGAGTAGTCAACATCGAGCATATGTATATCTAATTTAAAATAAGAGTAGGTGTAACATTTGTACATCAAACACAACAATACAAGATAACACAACCTCAAATATAATAGAGCAACCAAACATGATCAAGGCAGCAATTTCAATGCGGTGAAAGGGTAAACTGATACAAGAGCAATGTAGTCAACATGACAATTAAAACATAACATAGAAAACCAAAGAAATTCAATTCATACCGAAGTAAGCAATGCAACAGTCCAACAATGAATATGGAGAAAATAATTGAGCATGTAAAAAATTTCTAGCAAGTTACTAAAGTTGATATAAAAAATTTGACCAGATCAAATATTTATATCATTAAAGAAAAGTCAACAATAATTTCTTACAAAAAGGTCGGAAATATACGAAAAACAATAGTTGAGCATAAATCAAAAGTCAGATAAAAATACAATATTTGAAATCCTATAAATACCTATTCACCATCGATATAACAAATCATGCAAGTCGAGCATTATTAAATCAAGAAACGAGCCAAAAATCGTAGCAATCGAACTCGGCAACGAAGCAACCGAGAGCTAACCAAAGCGTAGATCAATCGACGAGGCGATCAAGTGAAAGAAAACATTATTCAATCGAAGTAAGAGAAATGAAGACATTAAATTCGTAAAGAAACCCTGGTTTCTAAAAAGAAAAATCTGGGCTTAAAGAGTAAAATAAAAAAAGGAATGAGCTTAAGTGTTTTTATTTTGGGTCGCGTTCTTTTGTTTGAGCATATTGATTAATTAGGGTTTTATTTATTTATTTTCAATTGTAAATAATAAAAACTAGTTTTATATGCTGCAAACTATAGGGCATAGTTTAAGAATTCGCAACTCAATTGAGTTGTACCAAGGTTTTGAGTGTAAGGTTAGAACAATCAAGCGAGCGATTGTCGCGAGTTTACAATTCATGTAAGTGTTTTATTATTTAACACCTAGCAGAGACTTTGGTGTAGAATTTTGAGTGTAGATTTAGAACAATCAGGTAAGCTAGAGCCGCGAGCTTACATTGTATGTAAGCATTGTATTATATAATTCCTAATAGAAACCTTGGAGGCAGTTGTAAACAGGGTTTTTCCATAACTAGGTAAAGTTCATGTGTGATTTATTTTTCATCAATTACTTTGTTGATATATGTGTTGGCAGTTTAATTATTATTATTCTGTAAAATTTATAATAAACCTTATTCACTCTTCTAGGGTTAATTCAATCATATAAATGGTATTGGTCCATGGTTAATAACATAGATGCCTAAACCTATTTGTAGTTCCAACAAGAGTCAATCTAGTAGTACTCCAACTAGTTTTGATGTAACAAAATTTTCAAATTGAAAATAAAAAATGGAATGTTATTTAAATATGTTAATTTAGATGTTGGGATATCATTGAATGGGATGTGATATGGCAGATAAGAAAAACATTTCAATTTATGCTCTTGTTGTTCATATTATCTATTCTTATGTTAATATGGATGAATTTAACCATATCTCTCATTGTTTAAAAACACAGAAAATCCTAAATACTCTCCATGCAATGTATGGTAAAAAGTCAACAACAACGCAAAACCCCCTGAAAATCGTCATAGAATTGTGCTTGACGAGATTTACAAAGAAAAATTTGAACAATAACAGTAAAGAAGGTCCTGATGAAGACAAAGTTGATGATGATATAAGTGATTTTTTCACTCAATTACCTAGTTCGCTTTTGCCAAAAATTAGTTAGAAATAATAATGGTATTGAGTTGAAAAACAAATGGTCAAAAAGTGAATAATTTAATTTGCATCAAAAGATCGATGATTTGAAAAAAGTGTTCAAAACAATAAGTTGGCTAAAATTCAAAATGCAGAAAATACTTGAACTAAGAATAAGAAATTACTCGTTTTCATGAAAATTTTCTAAAGTTAGAAAACGAGATTCAAAATTTAAAGAAAAACGAAACTTAGAAAAATCCAAAATTGGAATTTATGAAAGAGAATTAAACGAGTCAAAGAAATTTCAAAACCATTAAAAATGAAAACAAGATTTTGAAAATAGTAAAAGAAAAATTATTCGAATAAATCACTAATTTGAACAAGTAATCAATGTAATCAAGGATTTTGAAAAACAAGAATCTGAAAGTTGCAAACTTGTTGAAACTGAAATGCTTGTATTGACTAAAATAAAAGGCTTGAAAAGGAAAATATAGTCATAAATAATGATTTTGAAAAAAAAGAGAAAATATCATTAGTTGTTATTCTAAGCTAATAAATAAGAATAAACTTTTATAATACAAATTTAATAAACTTGAATTGATTATTCGAACAATCTCCTTTGTAAAAAAATCATTTTATAAGCCATTGAAAAATCATCTCTTTGCAACTAACATAAAAAGATTTGGATTTGAAAATTTGTTAATAAATAAACAATCGACTAATATCATAGCTAAGTGGGGAAGTGTGATACCTAAGTACGTAAAACACTCGGTATGGAACACAACATTAATAAAAAAACCTTAACAAATTTGGATTCCAAAACAAACGAGAATGGATTCCCTTAAACTTAAACAAAATTGGATTTGTAACAATTCAATTTTTACAACTAGTGGTGTAACGACCCGAACTTCCCCATACAGGAAAGCCTGGATTGCTTTGAGAACACGACAAATCAGAATACAAACGACAGAACATTTCTTTGCTTATTCAATAATTTACATCAGAGTAAAAGAATATACAGAGAACGAATAAATATTATACATCAGAAAAATACCAGAGATTTACAATTTACAATGCAGCGGAAAATAATACAAACACAACTGAAAGAGATACACGGATACAAAGCTTTCCGGATATCATTCCAGCTGTAAACCAGGATCCTGTGAATATAAACCTGCAAAACCAAAACTACTAGCTGCTCGTGTGGAAAATAGGGGCACCCAGAGTTCAGGTTTAAAACAATAAACTCCCGGTCAGTCATGCGACTGATGTGAGAACTAAAACGTTTATTAATTTGATTTTAAAGCTAGGTAAATCAAGGGACCACGCCGTATGACACGGAATGGGTTTACCCCTAAGAATACCAGTGCATAAAACAAACAGCGCAACGCTAAATAAAGAACAATGAAGCTATTATAAGACTCAGGTCCCATCACACAATGCAACGCAAGCCGGAGGATAAAGTTTTACCTTATAATAGCCAAATATGCTTAGTACGTGAAATTTCATCTTTTATTATTACTATGAGTGAAGAAATCAGCTTCAAATATAAATGTATCAATCATAGACGACATAGTGCCCATCCCACTATGTCGCCATACTAGGCTCTACAAATAAAACCGAAATGTCACGTATTGGAAGTTGGATTTCTGTCCGTGAACCAAGGCAAGGGATCGTCTTTACCACTTCGAGACGCTCTATGTAACGACCCGGATTTTCGAACAAGTCTATTTTTAATATTTAATATGGTTTTAAATATTAAGTTAACAGTATAAATTAATATTTATATTGTTATATAGATTTTATAATCGAAATACAATTTATTTTGAATATTTATAATTATCGAAATATGAGAAGTTGAAATAATTCAATTCGAATTTAAAACGGAGATAAATAATTCAAATGATTTATATAAATTTTATTTGAAATATAAACGATAATAAAATAATTTATATTGAGAAATTTATTGATTTGAATTTAATTTATATTATTTAATATGGTTATTTTATATATACGTTCAAATTAAATTTGAATATATTCTATTGAGTTCAAAATAGCATTATTACATTAAAACATCAGTCGTTACGTTAAATAGCGGTTCACGATTATTAATTGTTAACCCCGAGATATTTATAATGGATAAGATCGAAATCGAATCGAAAATCGAATCGATAACTGTTTAAAAAGAATAAAAGATCTCTTTATATCGAATCAAAATCAAATCAAATTAATTAGAAAATCTTTTTAAAAGAAATAAAAGTTTTGTTATGTACTTAGCCGACCAAATATTTATTACTCGTGTACTTCTGTTTCCTCCTCTTCAGTTATAAACACATCGCGATTTTTTTTCCTTTGCCATTTTTCATTCAGTAACAAAATAGAAGCTCGAATGCTTTAGGGAAATGAAACTGTCGATCCTCTTCCTTTTTAATCCACTCCCTGTATCAAATTAAATACCGTGATGTCCCCTTTTTCCTTATATATTTTCCTCTTTTATTCAACATTCATTTCCGGTTCCTCAGCTAAAATTAAAATCGCGACAACCCTTTTGTTTAATCCCTTTTATTTCCTTCTGCGAAGAACAATTCAATGAAGCTGTGATTTCTTTCTCCTTGTTCACTCCATTCAAGTACTAAAACCTCACCCTCAATTTGTATTTGGCAAAATCAAAATCGAAAGCACCGTTTGAAAAAAAAAAATGAAAAGGAAAATTAAATCGCGATTTCTAGATCGTGGTAAACCCTTGGAAGCTCGAAGACGTCTGAAATCGAAGTCACGAGTTAGGGCGTGGGCTGTCTTCGTGCTCGTGAGGCCAGAGGTGGAATCATTTTAGGGGTTGACCTCGTGGAAGCAGAGCGCGCCTTCTTACATCTTGGATGGGAGGTTCGATCGCCATAATCGTGAGCATGGGTTGAGATTTGAAGTGCGATGTACACTGTACTGCAACCAAGATTTTATCGCGATGATCAAAAAGGGTTTGAGCTAGAAAAGGGAACACGATACATCGAGGCATTATCTGGAGTGCGTGGTAATTAAATGGGGAAGGTCGATCTATTTTTGGGCAAGATGAGTAACAAAATGGTGAAGGGGAATGGTGATTTTGATATGTAGTGCAAGAGAAGGATTTGCAGTAGTAAATGGATAAGGTATGTTTTGATTTAAATTTTATATAGAAAGAGGTTTATCTAATTAGAAGCTGATTTAAATTAATTTATAAACCTGTATATTTGGCTAGTAAAGTAATTAAATTATAGACTAATCGTTTGAATATGAAATTAACGTTTAATTTGGAATTGATTTACATGTCGGAAATTAATTAATTAAATTAAATTATTATAATTAGATAACTAAAATTTATTTATATAGTTTTACATTGAAAAGCAGACGTATGGCGATATCACTGTGAATTCTATGAGATAGGCTTCATTGGGTATTCAGCAAAATAAAAATCTGGTGAGTAAATCTCACTCACCTTTTATTTAAAATTATTTTTATCAGTTAAAAATAATTGTTTGTTGCTTGTTTGGTTGCATTCAATATTTTTGTGCATCTTAATATATATTAGTTATTTAGGCTTGGTGGTTTCTATTATATATATATATATTGGTTGTAACGACCCGTATTCAACACATCATAGGATTGTAGGATATTTATTTCTTTCCCGTGTGAAGTCGTATGGTCATGTAACCTTGGGAAACATCTATTAGAGTCATTTCCCATGTCCATGATTTTTGTCGATTTTTAAATGACCATTTTGCCCCTAGTCGGTACTGTTTTGGCCATAACTTTTGATTGGAAAGGAATTTTGACCTGAAACCACTTCCATTTGATTCGTTTGATGGTTTCTCTTTCCGTAGAATGGTTATAATAGTCAAACGGACTTACCGTTTGGGAGATATGGCTGAAACAAGGTTTGGAGGGTGAAAAACTACTTAACCGGGCCAAATTGGGTGATTAGTGAGTAGGCCCATAACCCATTTCGGGATTAGGGTTATGGGAGGGCTGAAATGAGATGGAGAATCATTCCATTTCAGTTTTCTAGCCTCCACTTATCACCAAGGATCCCTAAAAATGGCCTCCAACCTCTAAATCACCTCCAAATCATCTTTTAGTCAAGGATTTGGCTTAGCAACCCCTAATCAAGGAAGATCTTCACCAAAGCAACTAAGGAGCTGCTGTTTGGCATTGAGATTCACATCAAATCAGAGATTTATTTCAGATCTTAGTATATTTTGTGGCTAAGGTGAGTGATTTGCATAGTTTTGCACTAATTATGGTTAATTAGGGTTGATTAGTGTTAATTAGCGAATTTAAACATGATAAAATTCTGGAAAAATGTTTATAAAATTCGGAATGATATTTTAGACCTCTGTTAGAAATTTGGTTCCATTTGGTTAAGTTTTGCTAATCATATCATTGGTTTCACCTAAACATGCTTAAGGGGAAAATATGGGATTTTGGGTATGTTTGATCCATTTCTACTTATCATATTGATGTTTTGATGGTTGTGGTTGATTTTGTATGTTTCTATGACTGTATGAAATGCTTTGTGACTGATTAGAATAGTTGGAATGGTCGAAAACGCCGTCGAGAGGCGTAAACAACTCGCTGGAACAGCTGCAGGAAGTATGCAGGGATCGGATCGGATCGCATGTCATGTCCACGATCCGCACTCGCGCTTCGCACCCCGATCCGAACCAGATGATCACGATCCGATATGAGGAGTTGTTATGCGATCCTCCTCGTCCTTCCACGAATCGACCAGCCTCACGAACTGATGGGAAGTCACGACCCGATCCATGTAGCACGATCCGACCCGTTGGAACGCGATCCGCAGGGAGTTCACGATCCGACCAGAAGGGGGAGACCCGATCCGATGCAGGAGGCGCGACCCGATCCGAATGCCTAAGGCCGATCCAATCCGATGAAGAATGTGAAGGCTGATCCGATCCGATTCGATGGTGATGACCAATAACCCGAGATGCAAAGGTAGTCCATATGGGAGTTACAGCTCAGGATCCCGGAACCAGTTGGGAACCAATGAGTTCACTTCATGGTTGGACTTTGCTGCGGGACGTGTGCTAAGGAGTTGTCGACGTTCATAACTTCGATTCACCACTAAGAATGATGGGCTACTTATCAGTGCAGTAGGGTCATTATGACCTGAGGGGCAAAGTGATGGTAGCAAGACTACGTTATCAGTGCAGTAGGGTCATTATGACCTGAGGGGCAAGGTGATGCGTAGTAAGACTATGAGCCAGCGCAGATGGGGTGAATAACTCCATGGGGCAAGTGGACATAGTAAGGATTAGTAAGACTATGAGCCAGCGCAGATGGGGTGAATAACTCCATGGGGCAAGTGGACATAGTAAGGATTAGTAAGGCTATGAGCCAGTGCAGTGGGGTTCTTGTGACTCCATGGGGCAAAGTGGACATAGCAAATGATTAGTGGCTACGTTATCAGTGCAATGAAGCCATTTATGACTTCATGGGGGCTAAGTGATCGTAGCAAGGTATGTTGGGTGATCGAAGTGGTGAATATCGTATGCTTTACGCACTGAGTGAGAGATGTGAGGATGGATGCTATGCTTGATTGTTTGCTATCATTATGACTTGCACACCTCCCCCACCTCCGTATCTTTATATTGATTGATATGATACCTTAGAGTGTTGTACAGTATGTAGTGCTAACTCTTTGGTTGCAGGACCAGGTTCAGGTATGTTTTAGTCTACCTGTTAATGTTCACTTTAGATGCTTATCGCTCATACCACGCTTTATGTCTGACCCAGAGTTTTATGTCTCCTCTTATTACTCTGGGTGCTCACACGAGCAGACTAGAGACATGTTAGCTGGTGATGCGCGAGTAGCTGATTCGGAGACGGGATGGAGGCTTCCACGTATGATATATATATACACATTCTCCCTGTGTCGTTGGTGGTCACTACTTGGGCATTAGTAGTGTAGCTCATTTACCTTACTTTTTCTTTGAGACAGTTTGAAAGTTGTAATAAGCTGTATTTTGGATTTCCGCTGCTATGATGTTTAGTTCTGATTTTCAGCTTATGCACTGTCTCTCCTGTTTTATGTCAAGTATGTTATTATTATATTTTGTTCTATGCGCTGTGAGACATTCTACAGGTTCTTTGTATGTTCATTTCCTTCTTCCTTTTCCTTCTGGCGACCCGTTCCGTGCTAACTGGACATGTGTACAGCGCACCTTTGGAGTAAATGTCGGTTGGTGCGGGGCGGGCCGTCACATTGGTGGTTGAATTTCCCGCAGTATCAATGGCGGATGCCCGCGGAACCATTAGCGGATGATTACCCTATACGCCCCACGCTATGATAGTGGATTACCTTTTATACCGCGATATCCTGCCTCGAAGCAGGATGGGTATTATTTATGTTGACCAACGTCTGTGGATGCAGGAAAAACAGGTTGGAGGAATCCAATTGGATTTCTCAAAAATATATTATCTGTTTGTTTATTTGTTTGCACATATACTGTCATATATGATGTGTTAGAAACCCGGAAATAAATAATTGGTTGTGTGATGTTTAAATATCACTGGGCTTAAATGTTGATATTTTAAAAATATCAAAAAAGGAAATTTCCAGAGTTAAAAGGGGAAATTATATTTTTCTATAATAGAATTTGAAATTTGAATAGAATAAAAATATTAACTTGTTTTAAAAGAATAAAAACAAATAGTTCTTTTATAAATGAAGTGAAAAGAATTATCATTGGATAATTCAGAAATAAAAATACAAGTGTGAAATTGAAAAGGGAAATCTATTTTCCAAAAGTAGAAATATCGATTTCAAAAGAAATTGAAATCGAGACTTGTTTAAGGATGAATAAAGAAAATTCAAATAGAATTTGAATGTAGAAAATTCAAATGGAGTTTGAATATAGAAAATTCAAATAGAATTGAAAAGAGAATTTGAAAATAGAAAGTTGAAATCATTTCGAAAAGGAGAACGATGGGTTTTATTTTGGAATTCGAAATATAAAAGAAATTGGATTTTTAAATAGATAACTGAAACGGAAGCTTGTTCTATTTTGTGAAACGAGAAGGTTTAGTTATAAACAATGTTTATAAATATACTGAAATAAATTATCATTTGATAATGTAGTAGTTTAAATTCAAAATATAAATTTAAAAATGAATTGGAAAGTGTTTTAAAAAAGAACGATTGATTTTATTTTGAAATATAAGTTGAATTTGCATTAGAAAATCCAACGAGTTTATAATTGGAATTCGATTATATCGAATTTCATAAAATAATTTATTTCTAAATAAATTAGAATTAGATATAGAAATTTAAGTTATAAATAAATTTATAACTGAGTTATGAAGTAATCGACGGATAGGGATAATCGAGAATATTAAGTTGGGTTTGGTAAATAGGCTGAATATATATTAAAATATATTAGAATGGAGTTGGAATTTATATATAAACAAATTTTAAAACGTTTATATATTAAATATAATTAAAACAAACTCGCCGCAGCGCGGTAGTTCGTAAATTGGCGATTCGAACTTCAATCGAGTGTATAGAACTCAATTGAAGTCGAAATTCTTTGAAACAAGAATCTTGGGGACCAGTTTGATAATAGTTTTCTAATGGAAGAGAAAAATCTGGATTTTGTCTGATAGATTTTGAGTTATGTCAAAATCAAATTTTCAGAAAAGCAGCGCCAAAATCATTTAAAACCCATAACAGTTTATTTAAATAAATAAAAGGATTTTAAAGAAATAAAATCCGAATTTCTATTAGAAAAATCCAGACTTGAGTTATACATTAAATATGAACCCAAGTGTAGTAAGTGAACTAATTTTTGAAACAAAAATTAGATTCTTAATTATTGGATAGAATTAAATAATTTGAAAGTAATTAGTTAAATGAAATTTTGAATTGAAACAGAACTTTGGATAAATGATTTAGATTTGTGGGTTTCATATTCCAAATCGAATATGAAACGTGAATGGGAAATATAATTCAATTGGTTTATAAACAAATTAGAATATATTTGAATGTGATATGTTCAAATAGAAACTGAAATGGGTAAAAGAGCCGATTAAAGAATAAATTAACGAATCAAGTTAAAATGACTAGATTGAGAAATGGACACATATGTGTTAGACAAGTATAGAATGAAGTATGTGAAGTGTATGAAGTTTAGAGATTTAGTGCCCGACAACAAGGTATATGTTTAAATTTCATATGAGGTTTTATGCGCCGAATCGGCTAGCCGCTTGGCCTTTTCTTTTTCTTTTTTGATTGGAAAGGCCTGTGTGGCGGTTTGGTATTTTCCCGATGCTCTCGGTACAAAGGAGGTTATGGCGAAATTTTCCGGAAATTTAAGGAGTTAGAATATTTTTAAGAAAAAATGATAGTTAAAAATCAATGTATCGATATATATATATAGAATTCGATAAGGAAACAAACTTAAAAATAGAATATTATAAACAAAAAGGGAAATTTATAATTAAACCTGGTAGAATTAGAAGAAAGAAATGTTACGGGTTTAAAATGAATAATTGGTTTTTATAATGTTGATTATTCGAGGTAAGTGGTTTTGTCCGTTTTGAAGTTAAGGATATTTTCAGTCAAGGTCTGAGAGGTAGTTATACCCGAACTTGATCGATTTCATTTTTAATTGATAAATAGCAAGATCTAGTCTCGAAGAGAAGTGTTTGAATAAGAGTTAGTTGAATAAAATATTTTGGGTTGTTGTAACGATGTTTTACGCAACATTCGTTTTAACCTAAGTGATGAAATTTTGGAAATATAAAAGTAAATATTTCCTGAGTATAATTAAAGTAGTCGGGAAAGATAAGTGATTGAAATTGTTTTCAATTGCAAACAGAATATATTTTCTAAGTATAGAAAATAAAAGAAGGTGATATAGGGAAATGTTTTTCCAAATAGCGTAGGAGTTCAACAAGATAACTGAAAATATTTGGTTAATGAATATTGATAGGGAAATGAAGAAGTGAATTAATTAATGAAATATTAATTAACTGGCCCAGTGATTGATTGATGTTAAGGATGAATGTTTGTTTGTTTTCTTCAATAGTTAAATAACCGACTATCGAAATGTTTGCCAATATCGTTGTCAATATGGAGAGACCGGTTGGATTATTATCCGAGAACCTCTCTGTATTGGCAGTAGCATTGCGAATCAGACTATATGAAGATAATCGAAGACGGAGTAAAGTACATGGACCTTTTATATTAATAGGAATTGTGCCTTCGGTTTCGTTCAATCCCAGAACGAACGTATATGGACGAATGTCTGACAGAGTATTTCCAATGATCGAATATATTGGTCTGTATAAATATATATGGTGGCAACGGATTTATTCCCTTAGCATAATATCCAGAATATTTGTGCAAATCAATTAGTGATTAACGGATCTGACAATGTGGCATTCAAAGTGATTGTGCTATCAATGAATGATAAGAAACCGTAGCCTCAGGCCTCAACAACCGGGAAATGACATAAATCGGGCAGGCAGCATGGCTATGTGGGTCGCTCCCATTAGGGTGTATAATCACCTATCTAGAGAAATTCATTTAATTCCTTATTCTATTCGATGTTGTCCCATGTGGGAAACGGTTGCTGATCCCAACCGTTGGTGATATACATTCGATACGCTCAAGCGAAATGAGTGGTCGGTCATATGTGGGCCGGGCTGCAAGACGTTCCTGTTGAACCCAATGTATTCTCCTCTAGAGATACACTATCGGAAGGTGGTTCCATACCTTGTCATAGTCGGAATCCAATCTCCAATAAGCGCCATTCGGCTTTTGATTTTATATTATATATATGGAGCGTGAGATGCAAGCGTTCCGCTAGATTCTATCTATTTGATGTAGACATTATTATAATATCACTGGATTTGATATCAAAAATATTTTGGGTTATAGTAAGGTAAAAACCGTCCATGTTTATGTGTGGGATGGTCTTACTATTATCCTTTCTTTCAAAATGATTTTGAAAGTAAACAAAAGGTTGGAGTTTACTCACACCAGTCCCATGACTGACCCAGAGTTTATTTTGTTTTGTTTTCCCTAAACTCTTGGGTTCCCAAATTTGTACAGGCAGTCAAGTAGTCGGGATTTTTCAGATTCACTTGGAAAAGCTGGAAGCAGGAGGCTTCGCCCTGTTAGCTATAGACTATCATATTTCTGCTATGTACTATGTGGTATCTGGAAACAGGTGTTTATAACTGTTCCAGGAATAACTTTTGTGCTCTGATGATGGTATGTATATAAAGTTATTGATTTGTATTTCAAAAAGTTATGTTATTTAATATATTTTATTCATTCCGCTGTGAGATTTGTGTTTTTCGTTTTTTCTTCTTTTCTAATATTTCTTTCTTTCTATTTCTCATCCTCTAACTTCTTTCTAATAATGATTCGTATTTCTGTGCAATTTGGGTTGGACGTGTGGTGTTATTAGTCAACTCAGATAGTAGGGATTTGCGGGCCATTACAGTTGGTATCAGAGCTTAGGTTGAGCGAATACCTAGGCTTTGGTGGGGTTGTGCTCATTAGAGATAGGGTCAGTAATACCCTAGAATGAGTGGAGCATATATATACGAGAGAGCGTATTTGTTAATTGATATAAAAATTATTTTATATTGTGTTGACTTGTCTGTTGAGTGGTTTGTGAATTCTGATCGAATTGTGGGATGCCACGAAGTCAATAGGAATTTCTAAACACTTGAACAAAGAAAATTGACACAATATTGTTTTACAGTGGGTAAATGAAATAATTTTACCCAAAATTCTACTTTGGTAGAAAAGGAATAATTTTCTAGAATTATTATAGTATATGGATGTGTTGATTGTTAGAATTATAATCAAACGAGATTATAAAAAATGAAATGGTTATATATAACTAAATATAAATTGTGTAAGAATGAAATTACAAATGAGATGAACTTGAATTGGGTTTAAATCAGAACTTGAAATTTAAATCCTGGGTGTTTGGAAAATATTTTCTGAAGTGTATTAAGATAATATAGCTTTTGTTAAAAGGATTCTTGAATAAAAATTGTTTTGAAAGGATTTTGGAAAATAATTAAGCACTGAACTCACTTCAGTCGCTGGAAAATAATTCTGATAATGACTACAGCATTATCAGTGTTCATTTTCGAGTTTCTAAGTGATGGGTTGCTACATTAGAAAAGTTTTGATGGAAATTTGTTTGAAAGAAAACAAATTGGTTTGAATATTCAAATGTTTTAAATTTGAAATGGTTATAAATATATGTATATATTTATGTGATTTCAAAAGGATTTGAAATAAAAAAACCCAGGAATTTGAATTCTGGAATTTAAATTTAACTTAAGCAAGTTAAATGAATTGAAGTGAATAAATTGACTAGAATCAATTTGAATGGATTTAAATACATCTGAATGAAATATGAATTGGTGATAAATCATTCAGAATAAATGAATGTGAGTATAAATGATGTGTTATGTGAATGGAAACCAAATGTTTTGGTAGAATAAAATTTGTTGAAATATGAAGAGGTGAGTTTCAACATAAAGGAGTTTAGAAAAGTTAACGGGTTCATAGTATTTTTCCTACCTTAGCAATTTCAGGGACGAAATTATTTTAAGGGGGGAAGAATGTAACGACCGGGATTTTCGAACAAGTCTATTTATAATATTTAATATGGTTTTAAATATTAAGTTGATAGTATAAATTAATATTTATATTGTGTTATAGATTTTATAATCGAAATACAATTTATTTCGAATATTTATAATTATCGAAATATGAGAAGTTGAAATAACTCAATTCGAAATTAAAACGGAGATAAATAATTCAAATGATTTATATAAATTTTATTTGAAATATAAACGATAATAAAATAATTTATAATGAGAAATTTATTGATTTGAATTTAATTTATATTATTAATATGGTTATTTTATATATACGTTCAAATTAAATTTCAAATATATTCTGTTGAGTTCAAAATAGCATTATTACATTAAAACATCAATCGTTACGTTAAATAGCGGTTCACGATTTTTAATTGTTAACCCCGAGATATTTATAATGGATAAGATCGAAATTGAATCGAAAATCGAATCGATATCTGTTTAAAAAGAATAAAAGATCTCTTTATATCAAATCAAAATCAAATCAAATTAATTAGAAAATCTTTTTAAAAGAAATAAAAGATTTGTTATGTACTTAGCCGACCAAATATTTATTACTCGTGTACTTCTGTTTCCTCCTCTTCAGTTATAAACACATCGCGATTTTTTTTTCTTTGCCATTTTTCATTCAGTAACAAAATGGAAGCTCGAATGCTTTAGGGAAATGAAAATGTCAATCCTCTTCCTTTTTAATCCACTCCCTGTATCAAATTAAATACCGTGACGTCCCCTTTTTCCTTATATATTTTTCTCTTCTATTCAACATTCATTTCCGGTTCCTCAGCTAAAATTAAAATAGCGACAACCCTTTTGTTTAATCCCTTTTATTTCCTTCTGCGAAGAACAATTCAATGAAGCCGTGATTTCTTTCTCCTTTTTCACTCCATTCAAGTATTAAAACCGCACCCTCAATTTGTATTTGGCAAAATCAAAATCGAAAGCACCATTTGAAAAAAAAATGAAAAGGAAAATGAAATCGCGATTTCTAGATCGTGGTAAACCCTTGGAAGATCGAAGACGTCTGAAATCGAAGTCACGAGTTAGGTCGTGGGCTGTCTTCGTGCTCGTAAGGCCAGAGGTGGAATCATTTTAGGGGTTGACCTCGTGGAAGCAAAGTGCGCCTTCTTACATCTTGGATGGGAGGTTCGATCGCCATAATCGTGAGCATGGGTTGAGATTTGAAGTGCGATGTACACTGTACAACAACCAGGATTTTATCGCGATGATCAAAAAGGGTTTGAGCTAGAAAAGGGATCACGATACATCGAGGCATTGTCTAGAGTGTGTGGTAATTAAATGGGGAAGGTCGAGCTATTTTTGGGCAAGATGAGTAACAAAATGGTGAAGAGGAATGGTGATTTTGATATGTAGTGCAAGGGAAGGAATTGCAGTAGTAAATGGATAAGGTATATTTGGATTTAAATTTTATATAGAAAGAGGTTTATCTAATTAGAAGCTGATTTAAATTAATTTATAAACCTGTATGTTTGGCTAGTAAAGTAATTAAATTATAGACTAATCGTTTAAATATGAAATTAACGTTTAATTTGGAATTGATTTACATGTCGGAAATTAATTAATTAAACTAAATTATTATAATTAGATAACTAAATTTTATTTATATTGTTTTACATTGAAAAGCAGACGTATGGAGATATCACTGTGAATTCTATGAGATAGGCTTCATTGGATATTCAGCAAAATAAAAATCCTGTGAGTAAATCTCACTCGCCTTTTATTTAAAATTATTTTTATCAGTTAAAAATAATTGTTTGTTGCTTGTTTGGTTGCATTCAATCTTTTTGTGCATCTTAATATATATTAGTTATTTAGGCTTGGTGGTTGCTATTATATATATATTGGTGGTTGAATTTCCCGCAGTATCATTAGCGGATGCCCGCGGAACCATTAGCGGATGATTACCCTATACGCCCCATGCTATGATAGTGGATATCCTTCTATACCGCGATATCCTGCCTCGAAGCAGGATGGGTATTATTTATGTTGACTAACGTCTGTGGATGCAGGAAAAATAGGTTGGAGGAATCCAACTGGATTCCTCAAAAATATATTATCTGTTTGTTTATTTGTTTGCACATATACTGTCATATATGATGTGTTAGAAACCCGGAAATAAATAATTAGTTGTGTGATGTTTAAATATCACTGGGCTTAAATGTTGATATTTTAAAAATATCAAAAAAGGAAATTTCCAGAGTTAAAAGGGTAAATTATATTTTTCTAAAAGAGAATTTGAAATTTGAATAGAATAAAAATATTAACTTGTTTTAAAAGAATAAAAAAATAGTTCTTTTATAAACGAAGCTTATAAATGAAGTGAAAAGAGTTATCATTGGATAATTCAGAAATAAAAATACAAGTGTGAAATTGAATAGGGAAATCTATTTTCCAAAAGTAGAAATATCGATTTCAAAAGACATTGAAATCGAGACTTGTTTAAGGAAGAATAAAGAAAATTCAAATAGAATTCAAATAGAATTTGAATGTAGAAAATTCAAATGGAATTTGAATATAGAAAATTCAAATAGAATTGAAAAGAGAATTTGAAAATAGAAAGTTGAAATCATTTCGAAAAGGAGAACGATGGGTTTTATTTCGGAATTCGAAATATAAAAGAAATTAGATTTTTAAATAGATAATTGAAAGGGAAGCTTGTTCTATTTTGTGAAACGAGAAAGTTTATTTATAAACAATGTTTATAAATATAGTGAAATAAATTATCATTCGATAATGTAGCAGTTTAAATTCAAAATATAAATTTAAAAATGAATTGGAAAGTATTTTAAAATAGAACGATTGATTTTATTTTGAAATATATGTTGAATTTGCATTAGAAAATCCAACGAGTTTATAATTGGAATTCGATTGTATCGAATTTCATAAAATAATTTATTCTAAAGAAATTAGAATTAGATATAGAAATTTAAGTTATAAATAAATTTATAACTGAGTTATGAAGTAATCGACGGATAGGGATGATCGAGAATATTAAGTTGGGTTTGGTAAATAGGATGAATATATATTAAAATATATTAGAATGGAGTTGGAATTTATATATAAACGAAGTTTAAAACGTTTATATATTAAATATAATTAAAACGAACTCGCCGCAGCGCGGTAGTTCGTAAATTGGCGATTCGAACTTCGATCGAGTGTATAGAACTCAATTGAAGTCGGAATTCTTTGAAACAAGAATCGTCGGGACCGGTTTGATAATAGTTTTCTAATGGAAGAGAAATATCTGGATTTCGTCTGATAGATTTTGAGTTATGTCAAAATCAAATTTTCAGAAAAGCAGCGCCAAAATTATTTAAAACCCGTAACGGTTTATTTAAATAAATAAAAGGATTTCAAAGAAATAAATTCCGAATTTCTATTAGAAAAATCCAGACTTGAGTTATACAATAAATATGAACCCAAGTGTACTAAGTGAACTGATTTTTGAAACAAAAATCAGATTGTTAATTATTGGATAGAATTAAATAATTTGAAAGTAATTAGTTAAATGTAATTTTGAATTGAAATAGAGCTTTGGATAAGTGATTTAGATTTGTGGGTTTCATATTCGAAATCGAATATGAAATGTGAATGGGAAATATAATTCAATTGGTTTATAAACAAATTAGAATATATTTGAATGTGATATGTTCAAATAGAAACTAAAATGGGTAAAAGAGCCGATTAAAGAATAAATTAACGAATCAAGTTAAAATGACTAGATTGAGAAATGGACACATATGTGTTAGACAAGTATGGAATGAAGTGTATGAAGTTTAGAGATTTAGTGCCCGATAACAAGGTACATGTTTAAATTTCATATGAGGTTTTATGCGCCGAATCGGCTAGCCGCTTGGCTTTTTCTTTTTCTTTTTCTTTTTGATTGGAAAGGCCTGTGTGGCGGTTTGGGATTTTCCCGATGCTCTCGGTACAAAGGAGGTTATGGCGAAATTTTCCGGAAATTTAAGGAGTTAGAATATTTTTAAGAAAAATTGATAGTTAAAAATCATTGTATCGATATATATAGAATTCGATAAGGAAACAAACTTAAAAATAGAATATTATAAACAAAAAGGGAAATCTATAATTAAACCTGGTAGAATTAGAAGAAATGTTACGGGTTTAAAATGAATAATTGGTTTTTATAATGTTGATTATTCGAGGTAAGTGGTTTTGTCCGTTTTGAAGTTAAGGATGTTTTCAGTCAAGGTCTGAGAGGTAGTTATACCCCAACTTGATCTATTTCATTTTTAATTGATAAATAACAAGATCCAGTCTCAAAGAGAAGTGTTTGAATAAGAGTTAGTTGAATAAAATATTTTGGGTTGTTGTAACGATGTTTTACGCAGCATTCGTTTTAACCTAAATGATGAAATTTTGGAAATATAAAAGTAAATATTTCCTGAGTATAATTAAAGTAGTCGGGAAAGATAAGTGATTGAAATTGTTTTCAATTGCAAACAGAATATATTTTCTAAGTATAGAAAATAAAAGAAGGTGATATAGGGAAATGATTTTCCAAATAGCATAGGAGTCCAACAAGATCACTGAAAATATTTGGTTAATGAATATTGATAGGGAAATGAATAAGTGAATTAATTAAAGAAATTTTAATTAACAGGCCCAATGATTGATTGATGTTAAGGATGAATGTTTGTTTGTTTTCTTCGATAATTAAAAACCGACTATCGAAGTGTTTGCCAATATCGTTGTCAATATGGAGAGACCGGTTGGATTATTACCCGAGAACCACTCTGTATTGGCAGCAGCGTTGCGAATCAGATTATATGAAGATAATCGAAGACGGAGTAAAGTACAAGGACTTTTTCTATTAATAGGAATTGTGCCTTCGGTTTCGTTCAATCCCAGAACGAACGTATATGGACGAATGCCTGACAGAGTATTTCCAATGATCGAATATACTGGTCTGTATAAATATATATAGTGGCAACGGATTTATTCCCTTAGCATAATATCCAGAATATTTATGCAAATCAATTAGTGATTAACGGATCTGACAATGTGGCATTCAAAGTGATTGTGCTATCAATGAATGATAAGAAATCGTAGCCTCATGCCTCAACAACCGGGAAATGACAAAAATCGGGCAGGCAGCATGTCTATGTGGGTCGCTCCCATTAGGGTGTATAATCACCTATCTAGAGAAATTCATTTAATTCCTTATTCTATTCGATGTTGTCCCATGCGGGAAACGGTTGCTGATATACATTTGATACACTCAAGCGAAATGAGTGGTCGGTCATGTGTGGGCCGGGTTGCATGACGTTCCTGTTGAACCCAGTGTATTCCCCTCTAGAGATACACTATCGGAAGGTGGTTCCATACCTTGTCATAGTCGGACTCCAATCTCAAATAAGCGCCATGTGGTTTTTGATTTTATATTATATGTATGGAGCGTGAGATGCAAGCGTTCCGCTAGATTCTATCTATTTGATGTAGACATTATTATAATATCACTGGATTTGATATCAAAAATATTTTGGGTTATAGTAAGGTAAAAACCGTCCATGTTTATGTGTGGGTTGGTCTTACTATTATCCTTTCTTTCGAAAGGATTTTGAAAGTAAACAAATGGTTGGAGTTTACTCACACCAGTCCCATGACTGACCCAGAGTTTATTTTGTTTTCCCTCAACTCTTTGGTGCCCAAATTTGTACGGCAAGTCAAGTAGTCGGGATTTTTCAGATTCACTTGGAAAAGCTGGAAGCAGGAGGCTTCACCTTGTTAGCTATAGACTATCATATCTCCGCTGTGTACTATGTGGTATCTGGAAACAGGTGTTTATAACTGTTCCAGGAATAACTGTTGTGCTCTGATGATGGTATGTATATAAAATTATTGATTTGTATTTCAAAAAGTTATGTTATTTAATATATTTTATTCATTCCGCTGTGAGATTTGTGTTCTTCGTTTTTTCTTCTATTCTAATATTTCTTTCTTCCTATTTCACATCCTCTAACTTCTTTCTAATAATGATTCGTATTTCTATGCAATTTGGGTTGGACGTGTGGTGTTATTAGTCAACTCAGATAGTACGGATTTGCGGGCCGTTACACTCTAGCCTGCCCCTCAGGATAAGAGCTCGAGTGACCCTTGGATCGTCAGGGTCGGTCCACTCGACGTGGATTAAAAGCCTGAACCATGCGTTTCCCCGCGCTATGGGGCGTAAGTCTGTCTGTATAAAGACCATATCATCCATCGGCCCCGTAGTGCCGATATATCCGAGGCGCCTCGCTATCCATCATCCACATAAGTAAAACGTCAGGGCGTGCAAAACCATGACACCATTCCTAGCTAGAAGGAAACGCATGCCCTCTCTGATGCCCTCTCCCATTTCTGGTTCACACCGGGGTGCGAGGCTCGCGAATTAACCCTACGCAAAGCTATGCGATATTAAAGCTATGTTATATTAAAGCCGTGCTTTGATCATCAACCACAAGACTCTGTTTTTCAACAGAAGCCTTGATCATTTGCATCTCAGCATGCCACACAGGCAATTCACGCTATGCAACCGATGTCTATCAATCACATAGAATGAAATCCGATGTCAGACACACATCCATTTACAAGTTCGTTATGGGTCTGAACGAAACCGGAGGCACCTTATTCCTCGTCCCATATGTCCAATACAGGAGAGAGGTCCTCGTATATCCGGTTGATCTCCAAGTACGTCTGGACGATCACCACTTATTACCTCGTCTTGGGTATACAGCCCAATCAAGACATCAGTAATCATCCAAACGATGTGAAGACCTCGGGTCTTCAACCACCGTCTTCATCGTCGACTAATCGTCATATCAGTTATTCAGAATGGGATAAACTCGGTCTTTCCGAATAACTCACGTATCTAATAAACAAGTGCTATAAAAACACAATATATGCCTCATTCCAATTCTGAATATTCTTTTATTTTAAATATTCATATCCTTTGGGAAAGTTTCCCATTAATTTTATCAAAGATAAATTCTTTAAAATTTATTCTTTAATCTTTCTTTGGATATCAATTCAAACCAAGTTATGGTTTATCCAAACTAGTCGGGATTAGCGAACCTTACCGAAGCATTCATTTGTTTAATGTCCCAATCCCAACCTATTCATTATATGAAGTAAAACTGGTAGCACTTCATATCTAACACCACGTATTATCATTAAAATTAATTACCATTTCGCATTCAAATCTAATTAAAGATTTAACTATCTCCTGGACCAAAACTGGTGATACTCCATATTCTCGATCATTTCTTGAATTTGATAATTTTAGTTGTCAAATTCACCTTTCAATCTATTTAAAGATTCATTAAAACTCTAATTCAGTTTGAATTTCCAAAAATCATTACTTAATGATTACTCAAAGTTAAGAAATTAATCTTATCTTTAACTGGGTTAAAGAACCAATGTCATTTAAAACACAGCTCACGATAAACCCAAAATCACATTCCATTAACAATGGAAACTTCACGGAATACAGATCAATATATATAATCGATATGAACTTCCATATCCAACCGATAATATAAATGGAATGACGGCCAAGCCTTTTAAATTCCATATATATTAACAGTCACCCTCTATAGAAGCTCACTTCGATTATTACCAAATCGAATTCCATTCAATTCCAATTTAATATGTTAAATTGGAAAACTTTACTTTGGAAAATCTCCTTTAAATCTTAACAAAAGATGTATAAATTCCAAATCTCATTTCATTGTAAATCGGATTAAAGAATGAATGTCGTTAAAACACATTTCACTATAAACCCAATTCACATTCCATTTCAAATCCAATTAAATGTTAATTAATTGGTAATTCTTATCTACATCTTAATTAAAAGATTTATTCTTTTCACACAGGGTTTAAGAATAGTGTTACCGAAGACCCCATCTCATCAGTCTCTAACCGTAAATTAGTAAGAGAACAATTCCCTAAGTATAAATCCCGAAGGCCGAAACCAACATCAGATCAATACCCAGGAAACCATTCAACTTAGCTAATCTCCAGTTAGTTTCTAATTTTCTTAACTCCATTGGGTTTAAGAACAGCATTTTTAAAGATACCATTCACGAAAAACCCAAAATTCAATTCCAATAAAATATTAATTAATCGGTAAACTTCATTAAACCTTAATAAAAAGATTTAATCTTTTCTCAACTGGGTTTAAGAACAGTGTTAGTGAAGACACCGTTCACGACAAACCCAAAATCTCATTTGATATTAAATACAAGGCTCTGAATAGAAAATATATCGGCTTATATTCAATATCAAATTCTAAAACCAACAAATATCGTATTAGAAATAACGATATAAATATATCTTTCAAATTTCCATAACAATACCTGTATAATCACGAAATCCAATATCGAAATATTCCTAAGACGATTTCAATTCAAATCCATTCCAATTCATATATTGGAAATTCTGGTTATTTTTAAAACCATTTCAAGTCCAATTTATTTGTTCAATAATATTGGATTATAATTCTAGTTCATAACTAGTTCATTTCGATAAAAATATATTTTTATCTTTTCAAATATGGAATTTTTCATCCCAGTTCTTTCCAAATCATTTATCGTGATTTTATACAAATTATTAATATTTTTAATAATTTTATCAAGGCCCGTACAGTCGATTTCCATAAACGGCCATCGAACTGCACTTACAGCGACCATTTCCAAATTTGATTTGAACATAATTCCAAATCCAACTGTTAGATTTTAAATCTCTTGTATTCGTTGGAAAGCTCTTTTCGATACGAACCCAACGGTTCCGGTTTTAGGAGAATCCGACGCTCGGATCTACCGTATATCCATTCGAAGTCAATGGTCGAAATTCGGAACTGCCGCGGCGCGACGCGTTTTATTCAGGCCATTATATATATTATATATATATTTCATCGATTTCCATTTAAAACGTATTTTATAAATCATTTTAAATTCGTTTTCAAAATGATTTCAACTTCATATTCAATTTCAAATCAAAATTGAATATTCCATATCATTAATATATAAATGATAATATTTTCAAAACATTAGATTTTGAAATCACTTCATTTTCGATATTCATTATAAAAATGAATAAAATCGATATAAATATCATTCACGTCAAAATGGCGTTAATCTAATCAACATGGCTTTATTTATTTAAATATATTCGTGTCCATCCCAAATCGGACATCAAAATCACATTTTGATTCATTGCTGAATATTATTTTAAAATATTAGTTATTTTAAAATGTTCATTACTCGCCATTTTAAAATATCCTTTAATTTAAAATATTCGTTCATTCCGAATTGGTGTCAGACACAGTCAATTACCATATAATTTTATTTATATGGATTTCATACACACATGTACACAACAATAATCAAACACAGTCAACCATCATCCAGAGTGCATTACACAACTGTATAAGCGTTAAATATAAGTAATTAATGCTTACAATAGCATGTCAACCCATCGATTGACATACAACTAAATATTGGGATTAGTGTATGTCCAATATCATCCCAATACCCGTGTGGGGTTTCAACTAACAAATACTGTATATTATTTGTGCAGTTGGGTGATGTGTAAAATTTATCGTCCCAATCAGTATCAGATAAATGGGTGTACGTAAGCAAATCATCCAATTTGTTTATGAATTTTTAATTCAACACATGAATATTTTATATAGTTCATATATACAATGAAAATGTGAGTTTTATTGTTCAAATAATTTATTCAACACATGAATATTTTTAACAGTTCATACATACCATAAAAATGTGATTTTTATTGCTCAAATAATTTATTAAACACATGAATATTTTGTACAGTCCATTTTACATCACAATCGGTTTCAACCACACAATACAATCAAACAAACAAGTCGTCCATGGTCCATGGACGACGGGGAGCATTTCATATATGCAGTTATAAAATAAATAACTATACATGAATAATTTTAGTGAGAAGTTCTCACATTGGGATCCACTCCGTCAGTTTTATCTGAATTTCTGGTTCGGTTCGGGTTTGAATTTGCCTGAAATTCCAACATGCTCCGTTTTGGATGCGGTCAGTTTTGTTGTGAAGCTCTCGTCCCCACGATCGCAACGGATCCAGTTTCACACGATTCAAATCTCGTATGTAAAAGTTATGCTATTACAAACATTAATGACCAAATTTTATAATTAAAATATAATTAAACCCCTAATTATACTTAACCAAAAATCGGACCTTTCTCTTCCAGGTGAAACCCGCACCTTTTGAACCCTTCACTCCATATAATCAACCACTGTCCACCGCCACTATAGCTGACCGGAATCCAATCAGAACTCGCCACCCCAACGGCCATCGCGTCGCCAACCTACGACCGCCTCCACCACCCATTCGAACTCCCCTTGGCCTCGAATTCCGCTTCAACCGCCGGTGACAACAACACAGAAATCAGGAAAAATAGAGCCCCATATCCGATCTCTATCGTTGATCGGCAAGATCTCTCGTAGCTCTCGAGATTTCGTTCAGGAACTTCGTTGAATTGCTACGTGGGTTCGAAGATTTTGAGGCAAATCGTTTTGAACGTTTTTAATCGTCGGTTTCGAAAAATAGCGGCGCCTGGGAAATGAACTAGGGTTTCGGGTTTAATGTATATATATATATATATTATTTATTCCATAAAAGTAGGGTTTTTCATTCAAACTCCAAATCAAACCCAACGACTGTCGCCCATAGCTAATTACCCCTATTCCGAACACAATGGGATATGTTTCGTAAGCCAATTCGGCTGTTTCAATCATTTTTCATTTAAATTAAAATATAAATCAATTTATTTAATTTTGAATGTACATTTTAATTTACCATGACCACATACGGACTCCAAAAATTTCAGAAAAATAAATCTGGCTATGTTTTGATAATACGGTCCTAACAAAACTAATTTTGTCGAATTTGGAGACCGTTTGAAAAACGGTCATTTTTCAGTCGATTAAATTTAAACTGAAATCACCAAACGCGTTTAAATTCGCCACACTCACATATTAATTCCGAAAATTATGAAAATTGGAATCTAGCAATAACTTGACATTCCGAATCCAACAAAAGTGGTTTCGTCGAAAACAAAGGTCGTTTGCAAAATCTCCATTTTTAAGGGCTTTATATATATTTAAAAAATATATAAATTCCACAGCAACTTTTCTGATTTTTAAACTGGACGTAACTTTTTATTCCCGCTATGAAATTTGGATTTTTCAGATTCGTTGGAAAGAAATTTTCAAATAGATTCAAATATTTTTTGTTTCACTAAAATTGAGTTTATTTTGAATCCTGTACGTACATTTGAAATTTGAAATCATATTTTCAAACTGCCGCGCCATTTCAGGCTCGTTATATAATTAAATAAAATTTATTCGTTCTAACTTCATTTAAAAATAATTTTTTTGTCGTTATTATTTAAAATAATTCATTTTAAATATTCAAAATCCGTTAAAATTACCAAAATAAAATTTTTAATTTGGTTCTGATTTTCCGAGTCATTACAAGTAGTTTGCGATATAAATAAATTTGGATGCCTAAAAAAACAAACAGATTTAAGAGTGACTCTACACTCTTTTGTTAGGTCACTCAATTCCTCTAATATTTAGGTACCTAAGTGGGCTAAAGAACAACTTCGAAAGTGATAGAATTCGAGTTGTTCCATATTTTTTAAATAAGTTTCATTTTTTATTAGCCTCAAATGTTGAGCTAGAGATTCATAAGTTCGAATTACCAACCGTAAGTCAAGTATATGATCTCTAAATTCTATCTTTAATTTTCTTGTTGATGTTGTTATATGCTCACATTGTTGTGGCATTTCTCCTATATCTTTAGATTTTGAACTTCAATTTGCAAAAATCAAGATGTGTTGAAAATTGATTGAAATCTCTACAAGTTTTATGTTTTTCTAGAATTTGAACTTAAACAAGTGAAAATTTGCAATTTGTCTGAAGTGTTATCTATAAATAGCTTTCAGATCTTTTTGAATTAGCTATAGTGTTTTAATCATCTCTTAAACAATTTTATTCCAATTTTTATAATTCCTAAAGCTCTTAAAATCTAACGAATTAATCACAACTTTAATATTTTAGGTTTTTTCTAATTCCTTTTGGAAAATCTTCAAAAACTGCACTCAGTTCAGCATTTTATTGAAAAATTAGTTTCACACTACAACAAATTAGGAATTTAACAACACTCTTCATAGCGTCCCCAATTAAGTCGGAATAGACTAAAAAAACTCCTAGATATTATACGCTATACATTTCAACCATTCGTGCAAATTAATGCTTAATTTAACACATAAACGCTATATATACATAATGTGGGTTGTTTTCATTTCCCTTTTCTCGTTTGCCTCCTAAAATTTCATTTCCCCCTAACTTTCCTTTCTTCTCTCCAAACTCACTAATTTCATGCCCTAGATTCTAATCGTCGCAACTCAACCGCTCTCAATTTCATTCGCTGCAACGTTGATTTCACGCAATTCACGATTGGCCAAATCCTAGTTTCGCGAATCCTAGTAGATAGCCCTAGCTTCCATATCTTTGATCGTCGTCCTGACTATCCAGATATTTAAGGCCAAACCATAGTCTTATTGTTCGATGTTTTAGGAAACCTCAAGGTCCATAATTAAGGATCCAACAATAAAGAAAAGAACTCTTGCATTTTTTATTCTTCAATTTCATAGTTAATCTTGTATTTAGATTTTGTTTATATAGGTAAGATCTGTACATATGAAAGATCTATACAAATAGATAGTATGGGATACTTATTCTTTTGTTCGGCCCAATCCTTTTCCTAAAAAAAAGGATTTAGCCGAGTTTAATTGCAATCAATTAGGAGAATAAACGGCAAAAAAAGAAATGTGGACTGTACCAGTACAATTAGGGGACTAAGACCCACTCTTCTTTTCTATCTTTCTAAAAGCAGAAGCATCTTTCTCTCCTTTAATTACTTCGCACCTTTACCCAATAGTCAATCTCTGGAACTTGTTGTTATTTCTATCTGTTAGCCTGCCTTGTGAAAAGGACATCCAAGGTCCAAGTAATCACGATCACATGCATAGAGACCAAGAATCATATCTACTCAATAGCTGGAAGTCGGGTCAAATAAGGGATAAGATAATTTAAACATTTCTCTATTTTCGGGTCAAGCAGGATGAAGGGTTACCAGGTTGATAGCTTTGGGTCGAGGGCTTCGAGTCAAACAGATTCGACTTGACCCGACAAAAGTCTCAACCCCACAAAAAGCCGCTACACATGTTTTCACCCACTAACTCCTCAAGGTATGGGGAATTCGACACGTGTCCCATGACCCGAACCGCTTACTTGTGCGAAACCGCTCCATTATCATTCTACAAACCCGGACCAGGTTCCACGCACACATAATCGTTCCCACTAAAATCACTCGACCTGACCCTATAAATACACGAACCAGAGAACAAGAAGAGCACTTTTTTCTACTTTAAAATATTGAGGTTCCATACTGCACCGCCGTTGTTATTTGACCCACACGTTGTTTAACCACTTTTAAGTGATTTTTAGCATTCCCGTGAGGAATTTAATTGTATCGTGAGTGTTGAGGGATTCTAAGTGTTATAATTGTAATTCTTGGCTGATTATAAGAATCACAAAGTGGACGTAGGCTAACCACTATAAATTGTGTGTGTTTGTTTGTTGATTCTCATTTTCATTTCATAGTTCTTCGTTAATCTCTTCAAATTATGATCTATTGGATATTAGTGCCCTTTTTGGTCTAAAATTTTAGTGCTTTCACTCAGAAGATTGAATTCTCAGCTCTTGGGATTATTTGTTTACAGTTCGGATCACCAAATCCGAAGGAATAGTCCGTGTTTTCATCGCTATCGACAATTTTGATCAATATGGATCCAAAAAGAGATAGGAACCAACAAGCTTCCCAAAGAGCAACAAACAGCAAAGAACAACAAAGCGTATTGCAGGTTGAAGCACCAGAGGCTCCCGGGTCGAATGAGCCCGGGTCAAGTATGCCTGAGTCGAATTCGACCTGAAAGGATAACTTTAGGAGTAGCCGCTACTACCACTGTCTAACCTCCTTCTTCAGCATCTATTTCATGAGACGACTTTGCATGCCTATTCTCCAGGTTGGAAGAGACCAAGGTAGCCTTAAAAGCCTAGAGACGGGATAACGTTGCAATCAGAAATGACATGGATACGATGGTCAGGCAATTGGAGGAGTTTCGAAGATAGAGAACACCGTCTCCAACTCATCGCCAAGTAGCAAAGGGTTCACCCTCATCCGAAGAGAATGGGCAGTCGCTACGTCAGACGAGACCCTATGAAAGGCCTGAGAATTTTCGACAACTCTGATTCGGTTCTCTGGGTTCTCAACAAGATGCAACAGTTTGACTTGGCACTAATGACCCTAGCTTAGCTGAACCTATGCTCATGTCGATGCGCGGATCTTGAGTCCTTCCTAGGGAACATGGGACTTCCCAGACCACTCGCGCTCCTATGCTTCCATCCACTCGTCCTGTGCATGACCGGGATCGTAAGGGGCAAGGAAGTTCTGCTCGGGCAACAGATCTAGCGATGTTGCCTGAAATAGGGGTAAAGGAATCCTGGAGAACTGAGACCACTGAGATGGAACATGCGATGACCAGTGCAGAGGTAGCGGCTATAGTGCGATAGATTATGAACGACGGTAGAGGATACACGAACGAGGATTGGGGCATAGAGCATAGCCACACTCCTTTTACTGACGACATTTTGGAGGCACGGTACCCAAAGTGATTTAAGTTACCCATGATGAGTAATTATTCGGGTAAAACTGACCCACGACGGCATCTGATGCATTACTTATGGTATATGAATGCTACGGGGGCTCCCGACGCCATAATGTGTAAAGCTTTCCCAATATATATCGAAGGGATCGCTATGTTGTGGTTTACCAGACTTCCTCCTCGATCAGTGCCTAGTTTTAAAGAACTAAGCGAGAAATTCTTAAATCAATTCTAGTTGCTTGCACTAAAATTGAAGAGTGTTATAGAGCTCCCCGTAGTTGAACAAGCCCCTGGAGAAACTTTGAGGCAGTATCTTGATCGCTTTAATATGGTTGTTACTGAAGTAAACAACCCTAATCTGGAGACTGTCCTAATGGCAATGATCGACAGGGTTGATAAAGATTCAGAGTTTGGAAGGTATTTGGTTGGAAAACCTCCTTCGACTATCGAGTTATTTTATGAGGAAGTGAATATACGTCTGCGACAAGAAGATGTGTACATGAACTGAAAGAGGAGATCTAGTGAGGCTGTGAAGGAAGAGATTTAAAGCAATATTTCTATAAGGCAGTCTGGTGACACTTCTAGCAAGGTAGAAGTTAAGGTCGGAAATCAGAACGAAGGAGATGGTCGCTAGGTAAGAATGGCAACAAAAGAAATAAGAACCGGAAGGGTGATTCCAAGAAACGACCCTGATTCTAGTCCTTTGAAAGTTATATGCCATTGAACGATACCTTGGATAATATATACTTGGATAAGTGCAATGTGATGTAGTACAAGAAACCACCTCCAAGAGACTCAACTGAGAAGGAACGTGAAATAGGAAAGTTTTGTTCGTTTCATGAAACCTACGACCATTCAATGAATGAATACCGTCATTTAAGAGATGTGATAGAAAAGTTGTTGCATGAAGGCAAGCTTGATGAATACAAAGTAGCCCCGAGGGACAGGGAACAAGGAGGTTCGGCTCCGAACCAAGGTCAGATGGCTCCTAAAGCCACCGCCCAGCAAAAAGGAAAAGGAATCGTTATTAACACCATTGTTGCAGAGCCTCACCATCTTATTTATGAAGGCTTTCGATTAGATGAAGCTAGAAGTGAGAGATCTAAAACCATGCACTGGGTGGATCCGCGATTTTAATGGTTCGACAACTACGCCAACAGGTGTGGTTGATTTACCAGTGGATCTTGTGAGGGAGATTGTAGGAAAGTGAGAATCCTCTCATTCCTCATCATGAATACAAACTCTCCCTATAATTCCTTCTTAGGCTGACCGGCCCTAGCAGAGTTCGAAGCATGTATTGCACCTTGGTGCTTACTTCTGAAGTTCCCGACCGAGTTTTGAGTGGGAATGGTTCACGGAGACAAAGTGGCAGGGAGAGCTTGTTATTTAGCGGAGTGGAAAGTAATCCACGATGGAGTTAATGAGGAGCCCAAGGATGCTTCCCCTTTGCCAAAAGGGCACCTACGTAATAATTGAAGGAAACATTAGGGACAGAGTCACCTAATTACCAGTCCGAGGATATTGATCCCATAGAGGACGAGGAACCAGGATGTAAAAGGGCGACACCCAGTGAGACAACTGTGGATATTCCGAATGATAACGATGACCCGACCAAGGTCTTGAAAATCAATTCCCATCTAGATCCCCTTTGGACGAGGGAATTAACGGAATTTTTATGAACCAATTTGGATGTATTTGTGTGGACCCATGCTGACATGTGTGGGATATCTCCATCGATCATGAGCCACTCGCTAAACATTAACCCGAAGTGCGTCCCAATCAAGCAGAAAAGACGTATGATCGACCTAGAGAGGTCGGCAGCTTTGAAGGAAGAAGTGAAAGCAATGGCTTTATTCGAGATGCAACTTATCCTAACTGGATATCGAACCTAGTCGTTGTAAAGAAATCTAATGGGAAATGGCGAACGTGCATTTATTTCTCGAATCTAAACAAGGCTTGCCCAAAAGGCAGCTTTCCACTCCCAAGAATTGACCAGTTGGTAGATTCAACGGCAGGACATGAACTTCTTTAGTTCATGGATGCATGCTCGGGGTACAACCAAATACGAATGCATGTGCCAGACCAGGAACATACGAGCTTTATAACAGACCTTGGGTTATATTGCTACATAGTAATGCCTTTTGGATTGAAGAATGCCGGGGTGACGTACCAACGTATGGTGAATCGTATGTTCCATAAACAAATTGGGAAATCTATTGAATTTTATGTGGATGACATGCTTGTGAAGTCCAAGCAATCATCTGATCACGTTTCAGATTTTATAGAAATGTTCAATATCCTCTGGTACTAAAGAATGAAACTCAACCCTCTGAAATGCTCTTTTGGCATTGCATTAGGGAAATACTTAGGTTAATATTAGTTCTCGCGGAATTGAGGTCAATCCAAGCCATGTTACAACAATTAGGAATATTTGAGAATCGTGTAGTATCAAGGATGTACAGAGCTTGGTAGGAAAGGTTACAACTTTAAGCAGATTCATTTATAGGGCCATCGATAAATGTGTTGCCTTCTTTGACTTAATAAAGTGAGGGAAGCGCAACTTTGAATGGACCCCGGGTTGTACTGAAGCATTTCAGAATATGTTAAGTCATTTGGAAAAACCCCCGATACTGTCCAGACCAATCGACCATGAAGACTTGTTTGTGTACTTAGTGGTATCATCACATGCAATCAGTTCAGCTCTCGTCCACGAGGAGGATGAGGTCCAAAGACTAGTGTATTACGTAAGTAAAAAGCTGGCAGCAGTGGAACACTATTACCCGAAGATCAAAAAGCTTGCTTATAATCTATTGATTGCTTCGAGGAAACTCCGTCACTATTTTCAGGCTCATCCAATTACGATATACACTGACCAGCCGATACGACAGGTCCTTCAGCGACCTGAGGCATCTGGGAGATTGCTTAAGTGGAATATTGAACTAAGTCAGTTTGTTCTCACTTTTCTTCCAAGGAAATTCATCCGAGGGCAAGCATTGGCAGACTTCATAGTCGATCACAGTTCCCGAGAATGATGTATTGGATGACGAAGCCAGACCACCAGAATTCAAAGCAAAGTCAAGCATTTGGAAATAATTTGCAGATGGTGCTCGCAATGATCGACGTTCCAACGTTGGAGTTATTCTGGTAACTCCTGAGGGGCGATCGGTCTATTATGCCTTGTGGCTTGATTTTCACGCTACCAACAATGATTCCGAGTACGAGGCCCTAATTGCTAGGATAAAACTTGCAAAGAAACTGGGGGTAGTTGCGTTGGATATATTTTTTGACTCTCAAAGTGTTGTGTTTCAGGTTCGGAAGGAGTTCAGACAAGGGGACCGCGACTTGCGACCTACCTGGAACGGGTCATGGAGTTATTAGATAACATGGAATATGACAGTATTTCCCACATCCCTCGAGCAGAAAACCAAAAGGCCAACAAACTAGCCAAGCTAGCAAGTTCCGACAACCCAGAAGACACAAAAATGGTTCCAATTGAGATACTCAATGCCCCAAGCATTGATCAAATGGAAGTTGATTAAGTGATGAAAGTTGAATCTGAGAGAGAGAGTCCTGGATGACCGCATAAAGAACTTCGAGCTGCATGGAACCCTTCCATAGAGGAAGAATGAAAGGTGCACCATTGTTCGCAAAGCATCAAGATACATTATGCAGCGCGACATGCTTTACAGAAGGGGGTTCTCGGTTCCTTTACTCCAGTGCGTAGACCATGACGATCTCAAGCGTGTGTTGAGGGAAGTACATGAAGGTGACTGTGATGACCACACCGGAGGACAAACTTTGGCAAAAAAGATATTGTGGTACAACTATTTCTGGCTTACCATAAACCAAGACGCGGCCGATTACTCATGATGCAACGACAAATGCCAGAAGTTTGCTAAGATTCTTATAGCTCCTCCCAACCAGCTCACCTTGATGGTGAGTCCATGGACGTTTTACGTATGGGAAGTAGACATCATTGGAAGCCTTCCAATTATCAAAGGCAGAGCGAAGTATGCAATCATGGTTGTGGACTACTTCACAAAGTGGGCAAAAGATGAGCAGCTAACCACAATCACGACGAAGTGGGTGATCAACTTTATCATTGGGAACATCATATGTTGATTGGGAGTTCCCAAAACTACCATCACCGAGAACGGAACCCAATTCAACAACACAAAATTTAAAGATTTCTGTCGACGATATCATATTGAGAAAAGGTACACAGTTGTTGCACACCCACAATCAAATGGACAAGCAGAAGCTGTGAATAAGATCATCAAGTCCATTTTGAAGAAGCGAATGGAGCAGGCGAAGGCCAAGTGGGTAGATGAATTACCATTGGCCACGTGGGCGTATCAAAAGATGGACAAGTCAGCAACTGGCCATACTCCTTTTTCGCTCTCGCATGGCTTGGAAATAGTCATCTCAGTAGAGCTTGAAGTCCTCTCTCACCGAACAACATATTACGACCCTTTGACGAACAAGGCTCTTCTCTTGAGTCATTGGATATGATCGACGAAAATAGAGATGAAGAGGACTTGCGTGCTGCGGAGCACAGACATTAGGTTTCTCGATATTACAACCAAAAGGTCTGACCCAGAACCTTTGAACTTGGCAACCTAGTATTGAAGCGTGTCTTCTCGACCCCAGTTTTCATGGGTCCGAAGTGGGAAGGATCGTACGTCATTCATCAAAGGCTCGATAACAAAGATTCTAGCTAACGACCATTGATGGCGATCATCTACCAAGAGTGTGGAATGCCGAGCTTCTACGGCAGTAGTTAACTTAAGCTTTTATCTTGTCTTAAATCATGTAATGAGGCATACTCTGCCCAAAGCCATTGTTTATAAATAAAATCTATTCCCATGCTCTGTGATTGTTTCTATTGATTTTTTTTTAGTATTATATTTTGTTTGGTTTGTGTTAGATATGGATGAAAGGAATAGTAATCTCCTTAGTGACATTCATTTGCTCACATCTCGATGAGCTAAGTCATTTCTGAAACTGATCGAACTTGAGTTGACCAAGTTCGAGCTTGACGTCGACGCTTAATACAGAAGTCCTCACTTTGTGAACCAAAGTAAGGGGACGATGCTAAAAGCCACTTTTCCCCTTGACTGGGGGCAGAAGGACTTGACTAGATCAAGTGGAGCCCGACCACTTAATCCCATTCCTCAGAGTTTGGAATGAATGAATTGATTTAATAAGAGTTCGATCTTGACACTCGAATTGGCAAAGTCCCACTTTAAAACTTAAAGTGTAAACCATATGCCGAAGCGAATGACATGACCATTCGCAGAACCGACTCTAACTCTCAAGACTTGAGAATGAGTATAAAACCAAGGCATTCATGAATTGGTGCACCATAACTTGAAACCGCCCTAACCCATAACTCTAACCTGAACTTACGACAGGAGAGTATAAGTCATTCAGAACGAATGTCTGAAGGACTCGACTCTCGCCCCACATAAGGCCTTGGGGCATGAGTATAAACTGAGCCTGAAATCCCTACAGATGTTGAGGGTAATGGCATGGTCCTATAAATTGACCTCGAATTTGCCAAGGACTTGGCTTATAATTCAAGGTTAATTGGGGGGTATATATACCATACCTCCAAGTTATGTGATTACATGCATATAGATTAAATCGCGTACATTGAACGGAAAGCAATAAATAAATTTGCAAACATACGATATTGAAGAAACTTTGCTTTATTTACAAAATGCGGGTTTATACAAGATAATAAAACAAAAATGCAAGGAATGCACTTGCAACAACCACAACAGGCCAGTGGAGAATAAAAAGTCAAATCAAGGATTCACTAAGGCTTGGGAGTAGTCTCAGATTTCTTGAGCTCTTTAAGATTTTTCGGCTCCTCTTTCTCAGTCTCCGTAAGAATACGTGTCTTCCTCTTAGATTTCCAGAACTAGGGATCCTCCGGATCAGCAATGGACTAAGAAGTCGTGTCTGTTGTGATTGATCCAGAGGGTTCAGTAGAAACTTTTGCACTAGGAGGAGGAATCAATTGGATAGGTTTAACCGAGATAGGTAACTCCGAGGGTTCAACTTTGACCTTCACAAGCATTCTCTCATTCCTTGCTTTCAACTCTACAAGGGTTAGCTCCTTGGTTTCACAAGACACTTCGGTGCACACAACATCATCTCCCCCATCGCCCTCTTTACCATCGAGATCCTTTAAAGCTACAATCATATCAGCTTCTTTTGGAGCGTCGTCACCTGTAGATAGTTCAGGCTTATCGGTAGCATTAACCTTCGAATCCGCAACAACATCAGCAAATTTTGTACCTAAAGCAAAGAGATTAATGATTGTTATCCCAAAGAAATAACGCACCTTTCAGTTGGAAGCTTCATAACACGATGACATACCCAAATAGCTTTAGAAAATTGTGGAGAGAATGTAGGGATAACTTTGGCTTAGAGATCTCCTGGAGTGAAGGGAGTAGTAACTTCAATGATAGGAGAAAGGAGTGTACGCATGGTAAGTCATGTATGTTCATGGTCATATTTTTCTACCTCTCCAACCTCGCGCACTGCAGAGGAGGAACTAGATCCGCCTTAAATGGCGTCTTTGCCTTTAACCTAGCGCTTGCCAACTTCCTTTAACAGCCTTCTCCCCTCTGCTAGACGCTCGGGCTTGTCGCCCTTCAGAAATGTCCTCATCAGCTCCTTTTCATCGATAGTTTCGACTTTTAGCTTGTGCTTATCTTCGCCAACGAGTTCATCCCATGCGTCGACTAATGTTGTGGGATAGTCCTATACCCAAGATATGCCACGAGTTCGAAGAACTTGTGCAAAGAAAGATATTAAGAGGTGTCCCAAACCCTCCAACTTTTCTTGGGCTTTGGTGAGTTGTGTCGTAGAATCAGTAGCAGACTCAAGGGCGGTGTGGGAATTCTCCTCAGCTGTTCTTGCTCTCCCTTCAGCCTAAGCTAACTTGGCTTTTAGATTGGTGACCTCCTTATTAAGCTCGGTTTTTTCTTGCTCAAGATGAGTGCAGTTTAACTTTAATTCAGTATTCTCTGTAGTGATGCCCTCACATTTCTTTTAAGAGCTATACGTTCTTTGATGTTGGTGTCAAGCTCATTATGAAAGCGTTGTTGTAACTCGTCATGTGGTTTCTTATACTTCTCGACTTCGCATTCTGCAAGTGTAAGTTTAGCCTAGGCATCCTCACACTCCTTCTCAGCAGCGTTCCTGGCAAACATGTCATGCTCAGACATTAGCTTTTGGTTGTCTAAATCTAGCTGAAGTTCCTTTATGATTTTTGATAGCTTTTGGGCGAATTTGCAAGTTTCTTGGTACTGGTGATCCACGAAATCTATTTGCTCCTTGACACTATCGGTCCAGTTTGCAGGGACAGGTTGAAGATTCGGCACAAAGTACATATTCCCATAACGATATTTATAGGCTCCACACCTAGGACCTTCATATATGCAATGTACAAGGTGTATAAGTAAGTAGGATGTCGGGTGGAGTTGCATGTGAGCTATTCTTAACCATCTTAGAAAATCGACGACGAAAGGGTAAAACAGAGGAATGACCCCGACTGAGCACATTAGTTGGCTTATTGCCATAAATCCCTCTGGAGGATTGTGAGGTCTGTTTAAGACGCTATCAGCAACTCGAACCTCATTGCAGGACATCCCATGCTTTAGATATAATCGTCGAAGCCTTGGCTCGTTAATAGAAGACACCCAAGAATCATTGGGTTGCTGCAGAATGATCGCATCATCAAATATTGTTGGAGAATGGAGTTTTGATGACAACAACCTTATTTCAATTATCATTGATTATAAAATATATGCTAACATCATTTTCAAAAAAAAAATGCTAACACTTTTTGTATAGAATATATATATATATGCGTGTGTGTGTGTGCAGGAATTATATACAGGAAATATTACTGAAGACTGTACAGTTATAAAGATGATATGAGATTCAAAGATCAGAGAAATTTCAAGACTCATAAATAATAAAGATTTCAAGAGTTGGTTCAAGATTAATATAGTTATAGAGTCTAGATTTTGTAAGACTCTAAATACCACTCCAAGTTCAAATTCAAATTCTAATTTTCAAAATTCTGATTTTCAATTCTATCCTCAATCCTCTTTATTTTTGTTTTTCTATCCTCTCTATGTTGTTTTTCTATTTGTTTCTATTTTTATTCTTCTTTGTTTTTCAAACTTAAATTTTTATACTTTATATAGTTTAAAACCTTATAATTTTATAAATATATTCATGTAGTTTAAATTTATGTTTTCATATGTTTTTCTATCATATAATATTAATTTACAACACTAGAATTTTACTCAAGAATTTCCAGAATTATTTTTATATCAAAACACTAGAAAAATGCTTTGAAAATCAAAAATACACATGAGTATGTCGACATAGCAAAAATTCAATGTCGACATATAACTTTCAAATTTTCCAATTTTGAAGGGAAGTGCCTTTTCAATATTTGAAACACTTTAGAACCGTTGCAACCTTTCATACTCTATAAAAAGAGGTTTAAACCAAACTTTTTTATCATCTCTTCTTCTCTAACTTCATCCTCTTTCACTCCACCATTATTCTTAATCATTTTTATGATTTTTACACCTATACTCTGCCGAATTCAATTCTGTTTTGATTAAACTTCTTCTCTCTACACTCTCTACTCTCTAAATCATGTGCTATTGAAGAGTTATAGGGCTGTTTTGTAATTTCTTGGATTTAATAAACCTTGTTTGTAAGTCAAAGAGGAATCGAAGTATCCTTGTAGCCATGAAATCAAGGAATAGGAGTCGGTATATCCTTGTTGAGCCGTCAAATCAGGGATAGGAGTCGGTGTCTCCTTGTTGAGCCGTGAAATCAAGGAGGGTGTATTTGACTATTGGAAACAATAATATAACTCTGCACAATCCAGCATTGTGCGGGACTGGACGTAGAAGCAATCCGAACCAGTATAAAATCCGGTATGTTCTTTCCTTTTCTGCATTTTTATATCTATTTATTTTGCATTTATGTTTGAATCTGTGTCTGTGATTATGTTTGTGGTGTTTGATTCATTCCCTAATTCTCTTTAGTTTTGTTTAAATTCTTACAAACACTATTCACCCTCCTATAGTGTTTGCTTTGCCTTAACGATCAATTCCGTATTCCCTAATAATTGGTATCAGTGCAAGGTCTTTCAAAAAGATCATAATTTGATTTTTGAACTTTTTGTAAAATGGCAAATTTTGGAATCTCTAATATTATTAGTGTCAATTCATGCATTGCATCAATGTTAAAAGAGTCTGCATATGTTAATGTTAAAGAAGCATATGATCTACTGAAATATTGTTCAATACAGAAAAGGATAAGCTCTATGAATTTTGAAAATTCAAAAGTTAAAAAGATGGGTAAAGTGGCTACTGGAAATTCAAATCATGAAATGGTTTGTTACACGGCTATTGAAAATTCAAATTTTGGAAAGCAATTAGTGGAAATGAAAAAGGACAAATGGATACTGGATAGTGGTTGTCCGAGACATATGACTGGAAATCCAGAACTACTCAATAATCTGAAATATGAAGATGGTGGATTGGTAAACTTCGGAGATAATTCTAAAGGATACATCATTGGAATCGACAATGTCGGTAATTCTGAAACTCCTACTATTTCTGATGTTTTATTAGTTAGGAATTCAAAACATAATTTACTAAGTATAAGTCAACTTTGCGATAAAGGATATAAAATAAATTTTGAAAAGAATAAATGTTTCATAGAAGATAGGAACTCAAAAGTTATATTTGAAGGAGATAGAAAGAAAAATATTTATATATTAAGTATGAAAATTTCCAACGACAATTTATGTCTTATGGCCAATACAAGTGATCCCTGGATTTGGCATAAGAGATTTGGTCATATAAAATTCAAACATATTTCTAGAGTTTCTAAATTAGATTCAGTTAGAGGATTACCCAAAATGAAATTCAAAGTTAATAACTTATGTGGTGCTTGTCAATTCGGAAAATTAAAGAAGAGTTCGTTTAAATCAGAAGAAGAAATTACTACTTCAAAACCATTAGAGTTAATACACATGGATTTATTTGGTCCATCTCAAATTCAATTAATAAATCATAACAAATATGTGTATGTAATTAGTTGACGATTTTTCTAGATACACTTGGACTTTGTTTCTTAAAAATAAAAGTGACGCTTTCGTTCAATTTAAAACTTTTTCTAAAAGGATTCAAAATTTATTACCACTAAAAATTAAAATAATACGTAGCGATCATGGTGGAGAATTCAAAAATGAGAATTTTGAAAAATATTGTAATAAAAAGGGAATAACCCACAAATTTTCAATTCCAAGAACTCCTCAACAAAACGGAGTACTTGAACGTAAAAATAGAACGATACAAGAATGTGCAAGAACTATGTTATCCGATAGTAATTTACCAAGGAATTTTTGGGTTGAGGCAGTAGCAACAGCTTGTTATATTATTAATAGAATTTCAATTAGACCTTTGACTCATAAAACTCCTTATGAACTTTTATATAACAAGAAACCAAAAGTATCATACTTTAAAATATTTGGAAGTAAATGTTTTATACTTAATACAAAGGATAATTTAGACAAATTTGATTCAGAATCAAATAAAGGAATTTTTATTTGATATTCAGAAAGAAGCAAGGCTTATAGAGTTTTTAATACTCGAACCAACACTATAGAAGAAACATTAAATGTATCTTTCAATGAAAACTATAAAAGTATAACTCAAAACTATGAAGACGATTGTGAGGATGAAATTAATAAAATAAATAATGAAGATAACCAACCAAATAAAAGAATTAGATTACTTACAGACCATCCTGTAGAAAATATCTTAGGGGATATTGAATCCGTTGTTAGAACTCGTAATCAATTAAATAATATGAGTAGTACTGCATTTATATCAACTATCAAACCCAAAAATCCAAAGGAAGCTTCTTCCGATGATTCATGGATACTTGCTATGCAAGAAGAATTGAATCAGTTTACTAGGAATGAAGTATAGGAACTTGTTCCTAGACCAGAGGATAAAACAATAATAGGAACCAGATGGGTATATAAAAATAAAATGAATGAACAGGTGAGGTAGTAAGAAATAAGGCACGACTAGTAGCACAAGGTTATACTCAAGAAAAAGGAATAGATTACAATGAAACTTTTGCCCCCGTAGCAAGACTAGAAGCTATTAGAATTTTACTAGCTTTTGTAAACTATAATAATTTCAAATTATATCAAATGGATGTCAAAAGTGCATTTCTAAATGGATTTGTCAAAGAAGATGTATATGTAGAGCAACCACCCCTATTTGAAGATGAAAAATTACCAGATCACGTATATAAACTGAAGAAAGCGTTATATGGGTTAAAACAGGCTCATATAGCTTGGTATGATAGATCAAGAATTATTTATTACAATCAAACTTTGAAATAGGAAAATTAGATAATACATTGTTTATCAAGTAAAATAACAAAGATATACAACTAGTACAAATATATGTTTATGACATAATCTTTGGTCAACAAATGAAAAAATGAACAAAGAATTTACAGATATTATGAACAAAGAATTTGCAATGAGACATATGGGAGAATTATCATTCTTTTTAGGTCTACAAATTCGACAACAAAAGAATGGAATATTTATAAATCAAGAAAAATATGCGAAAGATTTAATTAATAAGAATAATTTAACAACAACAAATTGTAACGACCCGCATTCTACATATCAGAGGATCATAGAATATTTATTTCATTCTTATACGAAGTTGTATGGTCGTGTGACTTTGGGGAACTACTATCAGGGTCATTTCCCATGTTCACGATTTTTGCCGAGTTTTAAATGACCATTTTACCCCTGGTGAATCTTGTTTTGCCTATAACTTTTGATTGGTACGGAGTTTTGACCTGAATCCGCTTCCATTGGATTCAAATGATGGTTTACCTTTCCGTAGAGTGGTCACATTAATCAAACGGACTTACCGTTTGGGAGATATGGCTGAAATAAGGTTTGGAAGGTGAAAAACAACACTAGCGGGCTTAATAGGGTAATTAGCATATGGGCCCATAACCCATTTCGGGATTAGGGTTATGGAGAGGCTGATAGGGTTAGGGAAATCAGTTTTTATCATTTTTCTAGCCGCCGCTTACATCTCTTGAAACCTAGCAATGGTCTCCGACCCCCAAATCACCTTCTAATCTCATTCTAATCACATATTGGCCTAATCAACACCAAATTAAAGCGGATTAGCATAGAGATCGAGGTAGAGTTGCTGTGTTGCATAGAGATTCGACCCAAATCAGAGATATTTTCAAATCTGAGATTTTATTTGTGGCTAAGGTGAGTGATTAACATGTTTTTACACTAATTACGGCTAATTAGGGGTGATTAGTGTTAATTAATGAAATTATGCATTATAAAAATCTGGAAAAACATGTAGAAATTCTTAAATGTCATTTTATGCATCTATTAGAAATTTGGGTTAATTTGGACATGTTTTGCTAATCGTATGGTTAAATCATGATTAAGAGGGTTAAGGGGAAAACATGGATTTTGGGTATGTTTGATCCATATTAACATGTTAATTGTTGCTTTGATGTTTATGGTCGTTTTTACGTGTTGCTATGACTGTTTGGAATGATTTTTGATTGCATAAGAAAAGTTAGAATGGTCGAAAACACTGTCGTATGGCGAACATAGCTCGTTGGAAAATTTGAAGGAATTGGTCATAGACCCGTTCGTGAAGCACATGTGGCGACCCGACCCACTCGTGGGGCAACCCCCACTTAGGAACCGCTCCACTTCGAGGACTACGAGTCGCTCCAACACCACCATCAAGAGATCACGAGTCAAGAGGAGTCCACGAGCACGTCACAAACCGAGATGGAGCATCATCACGAACCACTCACCACGCGTGCACCCTAGGACCTAGGTTAGGACTCATGAGCCACGATGGAGCAGGTCACGAGCCGGAGTAGGAAGTCATGAACCGACCCGGTGGTCACGAGCCACCACGAATTAGGAGTCATCACGAGCCGATGTCAAGAGGGGCGAGCCGCGAACCAATGCCAAGAGGGATCACAATTCGGTCTTCGAGTCTGGACAACGAACGAATTGAATGGAAACTGAAGTGTGAACGGGATAATAACCAAAACCCGAGATGCAAAGGTAGTCCAAATGAGAGGTTGTAGCTCAGGATCCAGATGGGAACCAACGAGTTAACTTCATGATCCAGCTTCGCTGCGGGACGTGTGCAAAGGGGTTATCGATGTCTATAGCTTTGATTCACCACTGAGAGATGGATTTGGCTATGGATCAGTGCAATGGAGTCGTCATGAATTCATGGGGAAAAGTGATCGTAGCAAGGCTATAAGTCTGTGCAGTGGAGTCGCCATGACTCCAAAGGGGAAGAGTGGACATAGCAAAGGATTAGTGGTTGTGGATCAGTGCAATGGGGTCATTATGATGCCCAAGGGCAAAGTGATCGCAGCAAACTATTGGGTGATCAAAGTGGTGGATATCGTATGCATTATGCACTGAGTGAAAGATGTGAGGTTGATTGCTATGTTTGATATTTGCTATCACCTTGACACACACACTCCCATTTTTCACACTTGATGTTAGTGTTACCTTTGAGTATTGTACATCCTGTTGTGCTAACTCTTTGGTTGTAGGTCCAGGTTTAGGTACGATTCTTATACCTGTTATTTGTTCATCTTAGAGATATATACTTGCTACCACTCATACCAGACTGCTGTCTAACCCAGAGTTTTATGTTTCTTCTTATTACTCTGGGTGCTCACACGAGCAAACTAGAGACAGGTTAGGTGGTTGCAGAAGTAGCTGTACCGGAGACGAGTAGGGGGCTTTCACGTATGATATATATATTCTCCCTGTGTTATTGTTGGTCACTTCTTTGGGCATTAGTAGTGCACCTTTCTGTTTTGCTTTAGAGACAGTATTTTGAAGTTGTAATAATGGTTTTAGATTTCCGCTGCTATGATGGTTTAGTTTTCAGCTTATGCACTGTCTCGCCTGCTTTATGTCAATTTATTTTATTATTATATTTTATTCCATGCGTTGTGAGACATTCTACAGGTTCCTTGGGTAGTTCATCATTATGTTTCCTTTCTTCTGACAACCGTCCCGTGCTGGTTGAACATTGGCACAACGCATTTCAGGGGAAATGTCGGCTGACGCGGGGCAGGCCATCACATTTGGTATTAGAGCTCTAGGTTGCGTAGTTAACCTAGGGGAAAAGATCAGGGAGAGATAGTATACGTATATGAGAGCACGTATTTGCGATATTTTGGTTTTCAAAAGCTATATATATACTATTAGTATATCTAAGGAAGAAGTCGCATTACATAGGCACTACTAAGGAGATGGTTAATCGTTTTCTCTTTACAGACAGAACGATGAGCCGATATACGAGAAGTACGGGTTTAGGGGCCAATAATAGGAATGATCCTTATATGAGGTGATGTTTACTACCTTCAGGAGAGAGATGCTTAGGGATGTTCGGGGGGTAGTTCCTAATGCTGCTAATGGCGGTGGTGCAGTAGTGCAGGCGCCTAGGGCTGATTTTGCCAAGCTTAACAAGGATTATACTAGCCTTGGTGGGAAGCCCTTCCACAGAATGGAATCGGCTACGGATGCTCAAGATTGGCTGGATAGCTATGAGCGCATCTTCGAGGATTTAGGAATCGAGGATGCAATGAAGAGAAAGTCAGCATCCCATCAGCTTCAAGGACGAGCTATGAATTGGTGGAATGTTATTAAAGCAACTACTCCTGAGGATCAAGTTACTTGGAATCAGTTTAAGACTCGCTTTAGTGATAAGTTTATTCTTGCTACTCAAAAATCAGAATTGTTTAGGAAATTTTTAGAACTTAAGCAGAATGGTAGGGTAGTCTCGGAATATATTGCTGAGTTCGATACTTTATTGAAGTATGGATTATCCCTTGTCGATACTGCTAAGAAGAAGAACGAGAAATTCATAATTGGCCTAGATGAGTACTTGGGGGAAAGTCTCATAAACCATATCGATGAGACATTCGAGTCTATAGTGGGAAAGACATTGAGGTCGGAGAGCCTTTACTCTAAGTCAAAGGCCGAGGTTGCTGTTACATCTGCAGGGAAGCCAAAGCCGCAAGCAAGCGGTGGAGGCAAGAAAAAATTCTCAGAATAAGAGAAAACAGGATTAGACCAAGAGTGGTCAGAAAAAGAAGGACAAGAAAGATGTTGAATGCTATAGCTTTGGCAAGAAGGGCCATTATGCCAAAGATTGTAGGGCCAAGCCAGCGGACAGGAAGTGCTTCAACTGTGACCAAGAGGGACATCTTAAGGATAAATGTCCGCAACCTTCGAAAGAGAAGCAGATTGTGAAAGCATATGCTATCAGTGTTGTTCCTTCTTCGTCGAATGCCCCAATAGCGGCGGAGAAAGGAAAGAATGTCGTTATTCAAGGTATGCTTTCTATTTATGATGTTCTTGTTCGAGTATTGTTTGATACCTGGGCTTTCCATTCCTTCATATCTAGTGACTTGGTAGATAGGTTGGAATTGGAACCCGAGATAGTCGATAGACCTTTAGTTGTGATGAAGCCGATTGGTGGTTCGACTAGCCATAGTATGATTTGCCGAAATTTGTCTTATCTAGTCATGGATGCCCGTTTGTTTATGATTGCTTTGTTTTGGGCTTTATTGGGTTTGGCGTTATTTTGGGAGTCGATTGGCTCCAAAGGTATGGGGTAGTGGTGGACTGTGAGAGGTTTTGGTGACCGTTAGGGCGGATGATGGGCGGAGGGTACTGTTTGGTAGCCTACCTAGTGATGAGGTGATGGCTAGTTTTCTAAATTCCCTCGACATCCCGCATAATGAGTTGTCAGAGGTGCCTATTGCTGGAGAGTATCCAGACATCTTCAGGGAAGTGACCGGACTTCCACCACACCGAGAGATCGAGTTTCGTATTGATTTAGTGAAAGATGCCAGACCTATAGTGATGCCTCTTCGTCGTATGACACTAAGGGAGCAGCGAGAGCTCGGGGTGCAAGTAAGCGATCTTTTGAAGAAGGGATTTATCATAAGAAGTGTTTCCGAGTGAGGAGCACCAGTTGTATTTGTTACTAAGGCAGATGGTTCCCTTCGTTTATGTGTAGACTACCATGAGCTGGACAAGGTGACTAGGAAGAATAAGTATCCTCTTTCGCGGATAGACAATTTGTTTGATCAGTTGAATGGAGCGAGAGTGTTCTCCCAGTTAGATCTTGCGACATGTTTTCATCAGCTTCGGGTAGCAGCTGAGAGTATTCCTAAAACGACATTTCGGACGCCATCTGGATTTTATGAGTGGTTGGTCATGCCATTCGGATTGACCAATGCACCTGTATATTTTGTGGATCTTATGAATAGAGATTTTAGAGATCAAGTAAATAAGTTTGTTCTTGTGTTCGTGGATGATATCTTGGTTTACATGAGGATAGAGGAAGAACACAAGAAACATTTGAGGACAGTGATGGAGGTGTTGAGGAAACACCAATTGAAAGCCAAATTTTCTAAGTGTCATTTATGGAGGAGGGAAGTGAGGTTCTTGGGCCATGTTGTTCAGAGAATAGTATTGCCGTGGATCCTGCGAAGGTGGCTACAGTCCAAAATTGGTCTACGCCCAAGAATGCAACAGACGTAAGAAGTTTCTTGGGGTTGGCTGGATATTACCGTAAGTTTATCCAAGACTTCTCCAAGATAGTGGCACCGTTAACTCAGTTGACCAAGAAGAACCAAGCCTTCGTCTAGGACAAAAGGTGTGAGAATGCATTTAAGAGTCTAAAGGATAAGTTAACGTGGGCGCCAGTGTTGGTTATTCCTAAAGGGAACGAAGAGATAATGGTATACACGGATTCTTATGGTACCAGACTAGGTGTTGTATTGATGCAAGGAGATAGGGGTGTCGCTTATGCTAGTCGGCAACTGAAACTGCACTAGAAAAGATATCCTACCCATGATTTGGAATTGGCAGCGATCGTGTTCGCGTTGAAGATGTGGAGACATTATCTCTTGGGAGAAAGATTTGAGTTATTTACCGATCATAAGTCATTAAAGTACCTTTTCTCCTAAAAGGATTTGAATCTCCGTCAGCAGAGATGATTAGAGTTTTCGGCTTCATATGATTTTAATATCGCATACACACCCGGGAAGGGCAATGCGGTAGCTGATGCCTTGAGTAGGAGACATGCCAGTTTAGGGGCTATGTTTATTGAATGGAAGCAACTGGAGTATATCGCAGGATATGATTTCAGATCTAGATGCGAATTTGCTCCAGAGATGTTAGCAAGTTTGATGATTAGACCGACATTGATTGAGCGGATTGGTTCCAGCCAGAGGGACGATCCTAATCTATTGGAAATCATCTCCAAGTTAAAGAGGGTATCGACGAGGAGACGTACAAGTATGGGCTTGATAGAGAAGGATGGCTTCGAAAGAATGGTAGATTGGTTGTACCCAATGTAAATGGATTGAGAGATGAAGTGCTTAGAGAATGTCATCACTCAAAATTGACTATACACCCCGGTGGTAACAAAATGTATCGAGACATGAAGCAAACCTACTACTGGGAAGGGATGAAAAGAGACGTTGGGAAGTTCATATCCAAGTGCATGAATTTCCAGTTAGTTAAAGCTGAGAAAAAGAAACCTAGTGGTTTTTTACAACCATTGGAAACTCCAGAATGGAAATGGGAACAAGTTTCAATGGATTTCGTCGATCGGTTGCCGAGGACGAGATTGGGTCATGATGGTATTTGGGTGATTGTGGACCGATTGACCAAAAGTGCAAGGTTTGTACCGGTCAAGTCAAATAGGGTGTCAGCTAAGTTAGCATAACTGTATATGAAGTGGATAGTGAGATTTCATGGAGTACCTAAAAGTATTGTGAGTGACCGAGATTTTTTATTTAGTAGTGGGTTTCGGAAGAGCTTACAAGAGGCTTTAGGGTCAGAATTATATCTCAATACTGCATACTATCCTCAAATCGATGGCCAAACAGAGAGGGTGAATTGTATATTAGAGGACCTCTTGAGGGCTTGTATATTGGATTTTGTTGGATCATGGGATGACCATTTGCATCTGGTTGAATTAGCGTATAATAATAGTTGCCAATCCAGTATCGGTATGGCTCCACTTGAAGCTTTGCACGGGAGAACGTGCAACTCACCATTATGTTGGTTAGAGATAGGTGAGATGTTTGTGCTTGGGCCATATGTGATAAGAGAAACTTTAGATAAGATCAAGGTCATTGAACAACGGATGAAAGCTGCCCAAGATAGGCAGAAGAGTTATGCTGATAAAAGGCGAAGAGACTTGAAAATCTCTGTTGGCGACTTGGTGTTTGTCAAGATTTCTCCATTAAAGAGCGTGATTCGATTTGATAGGAGAGGCAAGTTAGCACCAAGATTTGTTGGTCCATTTCCAATTCCCGAGCAAGTTGGGAATTTGGCGTATAAAGTTGAGTTGCCTGACAAGATGGCGGGAGTTCACAACGTATTTCATGTTTCCCAGCTAAGGAAGTTTATGCACAACCCTGATATAACCATTTCACTAGATCAGTTGGATGATATCGAAATAGAACCCGGGGTAGTTGGGAACCGCAGACCAATTCGTATTGTCGAGCACGATACAAAGCAGCTTCGAAGGAAGACGGTGAAACTAGTCAAGATCCAGTGGGGTGATAACGAGAATGACTGTACTAGGGAAATAGAGGAGAACATAAGGAGGTTGTATCCGGAACTCTTTGCCTGGTAAGATTTTAAATACTGATAGTTATTCCCTTATTAGTGAACCACATGTTAGGATAGGCTTGTTGTGTTGTTATGTATGTTTGATTGTTGTAAATGGTTGATAGGCATGCGGAATACCATTGTATGTTTTGGTTAAGGAATTTCGCAGGCGAAATTTCTTAAGGGAGGAGAATGTAATGACCCGCATTCTACATATCAAAGAATAATAGAATATTTATTTCATTCTTAAACGAAGTCGTATGGTCATGTGACGTTGGGGAACGACTATTGGGGTCATTTCCCATGTTCACGATTTTTGCCGAATTTTAAATGACCGTTTTCACCCCTGGTGAATCTTGTTTCGCCTATAACTTTTGATTGGCAAGGAGTTTTGACTTGAAACCGCTTCCATTGGATTCAGATGATGGTTTACCTTTCCGTAGAGTGGTCACATTAATTAAACGGACTTACCGTTTGGGAGATATGACTGAAATAAGGTTTGGAAGGTGAAAAACAGCATTAGCGGGCTTAATAGGGTAACTAGCATACGAGCCCATAACCCATTTCAGGATTAGGGTTATGGGGAGGTTGGTAGGGTTAGGAAAATTAGTTTTTATCATTTTTCTAGCCGCCACTTACATCTCTTGAAACATAGCAATGGCCTCCAACCCCCAAATCACATTCTAATCTCATTCTAATCACATATTGGCCTAATCAACACCAAATTAAAGCAGATTAGCATAGAGATCGAGGTAAAGCTGCTGTGTTACATAGAGATTCGACCCAAATCAGAGATATTTTCAAACCTGAGATTTTATTTGTGGCTAAGGTGAGTGATTAACATGTTTTTACACTAATTACAATTAATTAGGGGTGATTAATGTTAACTAACGAAATTATGCATTATAAAAATCTGGAAAAATATGTAGAAATTCTTAAATGACATTTTATGCCTATGTTAGAAATTTGGGTTAATTTGGACATGTTTTGCTAATCGTATGGTTAAATCATGATTAAGAGGATTAAGGGGAAAACATGGGTTTTGGGTATGGTTGATCCATATTAACATGTTAGATTGTTGCTTTGATGTTTATGGTTGTTTTTACATGTTGCTATGACTGTTTGGAATGATTTGTGATTGCATAAAAAAGTTAGAATGGTCGAAAACGCCGTCGTATGGCGAATATAGCTCGCTGGAAAAGTTTAAGGAATTGGTCATAGGCCCATTCGTGAAGCACATATGGCGACCCGACCCACTCGTGGGGCAACCCCCACTCACGAACTGCTCCACTTCGAGGACCACGAGTCACTCCAGCACCACCATCAAGAGATCACGAGCCAAGAGGAGTCCACGAGCAGGTCACGAACTGAGATGGAGCGTCATCACGAACCACTCACCACGAGTGCACCCTAGGACCTAGGTTAGGACTCACGAGCCACGATGGAGCAGGTCACGAGCCAGAGCAAGAAGTCACGAACCGACCCGGTGGTCACGAGCCATCACGAACTAAGAGTCATCACGAGCCGATATCAGGAGGGGCGAGCCGCAAACCGGTGCCAAGAGGGGTCACGATCCGGTCTTCGAGTCTGGACAGTGGACGAACTGAATCGAAAATGAAGTGCGAATGGGATAATGACCAAAACCCGAGATGCAAAGGTAGTCCAAATGAGAGGTTGTAGCTCAGGATCCAGATGAGAACCAACGAGTTAACTTCATGATTGGGCTTTGCTGCGGGACGTGTGCAAAGGGGTTATCGATGTCTATAGCTTTGATTCACCACTGAGAGATGGATTTGGCTATGGATTAGTGCAGTGGAGTCGTCATGACTTCATGGGGGTAAAGTGATCGTAGCAAGGCTATGAGCCAGTGCAGTGGAGTCACCATGACTCCAAAGGGGAAGAGTGGACATAGCAAAGGATTAGTGGCTGTGGATCAGTGCAATGGGGTCATTATAACGCCCAAGGGCAAAGTGGTTGCAGCAAAGTATTGGGTGATCAAAGTAGTGGATATCGTATGCTTTATGCACTGAGTGAGAGATGTGAGTTTGATTGCTATGTTTGATGTTTGCTATCACCTTGACACACACACTCCCAATTTTCACACTTTATGTTAGTGTTACCTTAGAGTACTGTACATCATGTTGTGCTAACTCTTTGGTTGCAGGTCTAGGTTCAGGTACGATTCTTATACCTGTTATTTGTTCATCTTAGAGATGTATACTTGCTACCACTCATACTAGACTGTTGTCTGACCTAGAGTTTTATGTTTCTTCTTATTACTCTGGGTGCTCACACGAGCAGACTAGAGACAGGTTAGGTGGTTTCACGAGTAGCTGTACCGGAGACAAGCAGGAGACTTCCACGTATGATATATATATATATATATTCTCCCTGTGTTGTTGCTGGTCACTGCTTTGGGCATTAGTAGTGCACCTTCCTATTTTGCTTTAGAGACAGTATTTTGAAGTTGTAATAATAGTTTTGGATTTCCGCTGCTATGATAGCTTAGTTTTCAGCTTATGCATTGTCTCGCCTATTTTATGTCAAGTTATGTTATTATTATATTTTATTCCATGCACTGTGAGACATTCTACAGGTTCCTTGAGTAGCTCATCATTATGTTTCCTTTCTTCTGACGACCGTCCGGTGCTGGTTGGACATTGGCGCCACACATTTCAGGGGAAATGTCGGCTGGCGCGGGGCGGGCCGTCACACAAATGGTAGACCAACACCTATGGCAACTAATATTGCTTTAAGTAAAGATGATACATCAAAAGATGTTGATCAAAAACTATATAGAGGAATGACATGATCATTATTATATATAACCGCTAGTAGACCAAATATAATGCATTGTGTATGTCTCTGTGCAAGATATTAATCACAACCTAAAGAAACTCATTTAACAGCCGTAAAACATATTCTGAGATATGTAAGGCATACATCAGATTTTGGATTATTTTACCCTAAAAATGATTCGTTTGATCTAATTTTGTACTGTGACGCTGACTATGCGGGATGTAAATCCGATCGTAAAAGTACTAGTGGAACATGTCACTTGCTAGGAAATTCCCTTGTATCTTGGTTTAGTAAAAAATAAAATACCGTATCTCTATCAACAACTGAAGAAGAATATATAATTGTTGCTGTGGCGTGTCCGCAAGTAATTTATATGCAACAAACTTTAAACGATTTTGGTTTAAGTATAAATAAATCACCTATATACTGCGATAATACAAGTGCTATAAATATTTCTAAAAATCCTACTCATCATTTGAGAATCTAACATATTGATGTGCGACATCATTTTCTAAGAGATAATGTAAGTAAAGAAAATATTTCACTTGAATTTATAGAAATAGATAAACAAATAGCTGATATATTAACCAAACCATTAAATGAAGCAATATTCACTAAATTTAGGAGAGAATTAGGTATATGCTCATTAAGTGAATTAGAATAATTAAATAATAGTATATATATAATAAAATAAGGATTAAAATAATGAAACTTAAACCAATACTATGTCGACATAAAGTTTCTGCTATGTCGACATATAACTGATTTTTTTTTTAAATTAATTCCCACCAAAAGCTAGTTATTTCAACTATATATATCTTTTAATTTGACTTTTCTTCTTCATTTTCATTCTTCTTCTCTGTAAAAACTCTAAATTAAAAATTACAATGGCTTCCACTAATCCAAATACTCAAAACTACTCTGATTCATACGTTGGACCATCTGAGGGTCCATTTCAACGATCTACGCTTTTTAGAGTGATCAAAATCGAAGAAAAAAATGGAGTATTTACTGCAAATGGTGGCTGAGATGCAAGTACTTCAAATTAGACTAAGTCAAGAGCAAAACAAACAAGGAAAAGTAATGAGAAGTATCTTAAAGTTTATAATGGATAACGAAACTAATCCGATTATCATCAATGATGATAATCAACCGATGGAAGAAGAGGAAGAACCAGAAAAAGAACAAGAAGAAGAACCAGAAGAGGAAGAAGAAATGATGGAGGAGGAAGAACAACAAGAGACTCAACCAGGGTTACGGACGAAGATGATAACATTGAGTGCGTAGGAGAAGTTCTATTTGACGAAAATGGGAATGTGATTGAAAAGAACGGAGAATTCTATCTCCATTATCCAAATTGTCCAATTCACAAATCTCCCATTGTCAAATAATTAAATGTTTAAGGGCTTTCTAGATTTTGTTTTTATTACGTTCTTATGATAAGTCGTATATGTATAAATCCATGTATATGTACACATGATTGTTTAATAAAATTGTCATTTATGGTTTATATAGTTATAACCTTCTAAAACATAAATATATGAATATCAAGTTAAGGAGGAGTATTTTCATTAAGGATAGTTACTTATGTTCTATTCAGAGAATTATACAATTCAGGGGGAGTATTTTTAGGAATATTACTTTGGTTCTAGAGTTATATAATTTAGGGGGAGTATCTTTAAAATTTCTTTTTGACAATGCCAAAGGGGGAGAAATTATAAAATATAGGAATAGTTTATAGGAGACTTATAGACAGGGGGAGTATAAGAGGAACATCATCAAACATGTATACATGTATGATATTTTATAAACTAAGGTTGTCATCATCAAAAAGGGGGAGATTGTTGGAGAGTGGAGTTTTGATGACAACAACCTTATTTCAATTATCATTGATTATAAAATATTTGCTAACACATTTTGTATAGAATATATATATATATGTATGTACGTATATATGTGCAGGAATTATATACAGGAAATATTACTGAAGACTGTACAGTTATAAAGATGATAAGAGATTCAAATATTAGAGAAATTTCAAGACTCATGAGTAATCAAGAGTTCAAGATTAATATAGTTATAGAGTCTAGATTTTGTAAGACTCTAAATAGCACTCCAAGTTCAAATTCTAATTTTCAAAATTCTAATTTTCAAAATTCTGATTTTCAATTCTATCCTCAATCCTCTCTATTTTTGATTTTCTATCCTCTCTATGTTGTTTGTCTATTTGTTTTTATTTTTATTCTTCTTTGTTTTTCAAACTTAAATTTTTATACTTTATATTTATACTTTATATAGTTTAAAACCTTATAATTTTATAAATATATTTATATAGTTTAAATTTATGTTTTCATATGTTCTTCTATCATATAATATTAATTTACAACACTAGAATTTTACTCAAGAATTTCCAAAATTATTTTTATATCAAAACACTAGAAAAATGCTTTGAAAATCAGAAATACACATGAGTATGTCGACATAGCAAAAATTCAATGTTGACATATAACTGTCATTTTTTTTAATTTTGAAAGGAAGTGTCTTTTCACTATTTGAAATGCTTCAGAACCATGCAATCTTTCATACTCTATAAAAAGAGATTGAAACCAAATTTTTTTATCATCTCTTCTTCTCTAACTTCATCCGCTTTCACTCCACCATTATTCTTAATCATTTTTATGATTCTTACACTTATACTCTGCCGAATTCAATTCTGTTTTGATCAAACTTCTTCTCTCTACACTCTCTACTCTCTGAATCAAGTGTTATTGAAGAGTTATAGGGCTGTTTTGTAATTTCTTGGGTTGAATAAACCTTGTTTGTAAGTCAAAGAGGAATCGGTATATCCTTGTAGCCGGGAAATCAAGGAATAGGAGTCGGTGTGTCCTTGTTGAGCCGTGAAATCAAGGAATAGGAGTTGGTGTCTCCTTGTTGAGCCGTGAAATTAAGAAGGGTGTATTTGACTATTGGAAAAAATAATAAAACTCTGCACAATCCAGCATTGTGCGGGACTGGATGTAGGAGCAATCCGAACCAATATAAAATTCGGTGTGTTCTTTCCTTTTCTGCATTTTTATTTCTGTTTATTTTGCATTTGTGTTTGAATCTGTGTCTGTGATTGTGTTTGTGGTGTTTGATTCATTTCCTAATTATCTTTAGTTTTAAGTTTTGTTTAAATTCTTATAAACACTATTCACCCCCCTCTAGTGTTTGCTTTACCTTAACGATCCATTCCGCATTCCCTAACAAATATATCTGGAGCTCGATTGTCTTCTACTCCTCCTACTACGTCGTCCATAGAAATTCCTTCATTGGATGATTCTACATCCTCTTGGAGATCGACTTCGAATTACGGGTCAGTACTTTTTGAGGTAGAATCTAATGGAAGAATATTGGGGTTAGTTGAAGTTTCTCGAGCTTTGCCCTACTGGGACTTAAAACATCTTGTTGGTTACCTTATAGACATGCCTGTTGTACTATCCAAGAAACATCGATGATTAGAGTAAAGTAACCTGAGCCCCCAGTGTGTGCAGTGTAGATACGATAAGTTACATAAAGGAAAGAAGCAGTAAAATCATGTAGTTGTTTGATATGCATCACAGTCTTATGGGAGATTATGTCTTTATATCCCAAATTTCCTAGTAAATATGTTTTGCTATTTTAAAGTCCAACCTCTAGAAGGCTCTATCCTAGCTATCCACATAAGTGTATATGTTATATCAGTGTTGGTCAGTATATATGTATGTCATGAATTGAAGTTGCTACATTCTTACACTCATTGATTCGAATTCAAGCCCGATATGCATGAGAAGCATATTGATGGCTCAAAGTGTTTATGAAAAGAGAAGTAATTTGGGTCGAAATCTCCAAGTCAAGGGCTTTAGGTCGAATAGCCCCAGTTCAAATTGACTCTAGGTCAAGAATTTTCGACCCGACCCCGGCGTCTTCTTCAAGTCCTCTTCTCTTTCCATCCTTTTTTGAAGCTCCACCACACCAAAGCTATACATCAGGCCGAATACCTCATTCGACTAGAAGAACTTTGATCCTACCAAATCCTCTTCTCCTATCCTTCTTCCCCGATAACTCTTACCCAATTTCCTGCATGCCTCACCTATGTCTCTCCACGTCTTCACTCTTTATCACCTATGTCCTATCGCGTTAAGATTTAAGACCACCACCGATGACGATGGCGATCTCGATGCTCGACGAGGTGACAATGAGCTCCGGCATGCTGACCTATAAATTCACAAAGTATCGAGCCCCAATACCGATTCAAATCAGTGCGAACCCCATGAATTCAAAGTTAAATCCATACAACATCTCGAATTAAGATATGAATTGAAGAAATTTAAAGTTCGCCTGTGAATCGGATTCAAATCTAAGGTTTCGGTAGTTCAGGAGAGTTGGGTAATCAATAAAGTGAAAAGAGGAGAAGGTATAGTTCGACTTATATATGACACCAAAGAAACTATTCGTGTTCCCTATATGAACGAGTCAAATGCACTACTTAAAACAGATACAAAAGATGCAGGAATCGTTTGGGTCGAATGTTTAACAGTTCGAATAACTTCGATTCGAAGCGTACTAAATTTTTTCGACCCGAACTGAGGAGAACCGAACATTTGGAAATTTAAGAGAAGAAAAGTGGCTCCCCTCGACAACTATCTTGTGCTTGTGGTAGCATATACTATATTCATGCATCTTAATTGAATTTCGGCAATCAACAAGAATTATCCGGAACAACTTATGTGTGTAACCATATACGAGAACTAATAAAGTAACGTACTCAAACGGATATAATTAATCGTTTTGACTTGACAAAGGTTGAAGTATTTACCTATAAATTCGTCTTTACTTTGATTGAAGATCTTGAGTTACCAATCACAACAAAGACAACCATAGGTGCAAACTCCTATTTGTATATGGTGCACAGGATCAGAAGACACAACTTTATAGAAAGACGTGATTGTTGACTAATGTTTATTGAGGAATGGTCAGCGCTACGGATTCAAAGCACATCCCATCTACGATAAAATGTACTTTGGAGGGAAAAATGTTAGCCTGCCTTGTGACAAGGCCATCCAAGGTCCAAGTAATCACAATCACATGCATAGAGATCAAGAATCATATCGACTCAACAGTTGGAAGTCGGGTCAAATCAGAGATAAGACAAGTTAAACAATTCTTTATTTTCGGGTCAAGCATGATGACGGGTTACTAGGTCGACAGCTTCGGGTCGAACAAATTCGACTCGACCCGACTAAAGTCTTGACCCCGCATAAAGTCGCTACCCATGTTTGCACCCACTTTCTCCTCAAGGCATGAGGCATTCGACACATGTCCTACAACCCGAACTGCTTACTTATGTGAAACCGCTCCATTATCAATCTACAAACCCGGACCAGGCTCCACGCACACATAACCGTTCCCGCCAAAATCACTGGACCCGACCCTATAAATACACGAACCAGAGACCAAGAAAAGGACTTTTTGCCACTTCAAAATATTGAGGCTCCATACTACACCACCATTGTTATTCGACCTGCACACTGTTTAACCATTTTAAGTGATTTTCGACATTATTGTGAGGAATTTGATTGTACCTTGAGTGTTGAGGAATTCTAAGTGTCGTAATTGTAATTCTTGGTTAATTGTAAGAATTACAAAGTGGACGTAGGCTCATTAACGTTGAACCACTATAAATTGTGTGTATTTGTTGATTCTTGTTTTTGTTTAATAGTTCTTCATTAATCTCTTAAAATTCTGATTTATTAGGTGTTAGTGCCATTTTTTGGTCTAACACTATTATTGTATGCTAAATTAAATTATTTAAAAGTGTTTTGAATTGGAAATCTTAAGGTTTGGATAATATAAAGGTTATTTTGATCAAATTAGCCAATATCACTGTTCTGTAACGTTTTTATAATGCTTTTGGAACACTGTTGTAACGCTTTCTTTGAAAACAATCTATTTTGAAGTTTTTAACCCGCAAATTGGTTTTTGAACTACAAGTAATCATTTTTAAATGATTTGTGAAATGTTTTCAAAGGTTTAAGATTTTAAAATATTTAATATTGAATATTAAATAGGCTTATTTAATATTAAAAAGGGTTTTCCAATCATAAATAAATTGGATATGGTTGGAGATAAATCTTCAAATGCTTGATATTAATGCGGTATATGATAACTCTTACTATTCGATGAATTTAAAAAGGCAGTTTACCATTATTCCACTTATAGTACGAGTTGGATACAGAGATTAATATTGAGGATAAGTTGATGATATTTCTACCCAATATCAAGGGGTTTGATAAATTTTCGTATTAAGATAAGGATTTCCCAATTTATTTGAGATAATTTGGATAGAAATAATCTTCGATATGAAATTTCGTGGTGTAAACGTATACTATTTGGGGAATTTGGAAGATATTTATACCGTTATTCCACTTATAGTATTCATTGATTATGAAGTTGATATCGAATATAAGTAGATAAAATTTCTACGTAACTTATGTTCAATATTGATTAGTTTAAGTTTTGTGGTGGATGGTATCTTCAATTATATCATTCTTGAAACCCGATGAGATTAAGTTATGGAAACTCATATCGTAATTAGGAATTTAATCAAATCTTTGATTTGAAGAAATTAAAAGCAAGGAATTAGGAAAGAATTATAATCTTTTAATTAAGATTAAAGAATTGAATGTTGGGAAATCGTTTAATTGAAACTATGGTTGAAATTACGAAATGTGGATTAAGGATGTTCAAAGAAACTGGATTTGGGTAACAAGTTATCAAACGGAAAAGTTAATTGATATTTTTGAAGCTAAATTATCTTTGATTAAAAAGGTATGTTTTAAAGAGAAAATTTATGAGATGAATTTTTGAAATGAGGATTTTTTATAGATAAATTGAGAATGGGTTTAAAGGAATTATAATTAACAAAATCCAAGATGGAAGGAGATTTTGTTGAAAGCCTATATGCTCCATAATTGTGTTTTTCAAATTGCGCTTATTATTTGGAAAGACCGGGACCAGATTTATGTTCGAAAACCATTCCAAGTAATAATAACACTTTATGGAGCAATTGAAGACATTGAAGACGATATTGACAACCGGGACCCTTCATATCGGAAGGACTGTTTGCTGAATGTCTCGAATGGGTAGCTCCCATTTGCAAATGGATTTTATATTAGTTAAGTGGCAAATAAGTCTGGAAGTATTTGGACGAATTCTGGATTTTGGTTTCGTTCAGACTCAGAATGAACTTGTATGGATTGTGTGTCTCACATTGTAATTGACTGCGTAACACTGATGTTTATTGGTATATATCTGCTTGGTGGCGGAGTATTTGTTCTCTTAAATTAGCACCCTTCTATGAGATGTATAAGCTCAGAGGTTATATATTGATAGATATCAGTGATATATGGTGAATGTACAATGTGACATATTTAAGTTAAGTGATAAGTTATGGATGATCAAAATATAACTTATTGAAGCATAGATTTTTGTATATCGTGACCTCGACAAGTCTCACATTTGGATAAATGGCCAAAATATGAAAAAATGCAGCAAGGTTATGAGTGTGTTGTCTCCTTATAGATTAAAGGTGTACTATGGTACGGAGCCCAAGTATTAACCTAGGTGGAAAACTACTTTTGTGGTTTTGTTAGCGGGTACCCGGTTAAAGGTTGGTAATGACCGGGAGGTGACACACTCAGGCGTACTCTAAGTTATCCAGTAAGGGTAACCTACTCTTGTGTGGCATGAGGAGCATTAGTTGATCCTCGGTCATCCCTTTAGAGGTGTTCAAATTCAGTTCAGTAAGGAAGTTCCTTTGCCTGGTCATTGTTGGAAAACCAATCTCCACAATGATCCTGTATGGTTTTGATTGTATTGCATGTTGGTTACTAGGAGGATTACGTCAGTATAATGGGATGGGGCATTATGCTGGCTAGTTTAATATATTTACTTTCGAAAGGTTTTTCACACTATACAAATATGAAAGAGGATTTTCACGTATCAAAGGAACTTTTGACTATCATAAGGAGAAACCTCGCCCAAGTGTGCGTTTGCATTGTGTGTATGCCGTGAGACCTTATGTTAGTTTCATTTTTGAAAAAGTCATTGCGAATTTCTTTACACGGATATTCACATGGAGTAAACCCGTTCTACATTAGCGTCGTGGTCCGGAGAATTACCTAACTTTAAAATAAAGCCTAACTGTTTTTAAGTTCTCACACCCATGACTAACCTGGAGGTTATTATTCCTACACTTAAACTCAGGGTGCCCATAATTTTACACACGGGCAGCTAGTTGTTTGGATTGCAGATTTAGTCCTCAGAGCTAGATTGAGGATGAGCTAGAGTTATACTTTGGATTATTCTTCTTCAGCTGAGAGTATATTTGTATTTCTTTCCATTGTGTTTCTGTTGTACTTTGATATTTCTTGTAACTCTGATGTAATATTATTGTAATGGTAATGTAAAGGTTCTTTTACTTTGTGCAAATGTGCAAGTACCCCTAACAATCCATCTTTACGAACGGTTTGAGTCGGTTTAGTTACCAGCAAAAACTTGGCAAAAAGCAGGTCATTACAGTTTTGGTCTCCTGGGGTCGTATTTATAGGTGCGGGTAGGCCCTTCCGCTGGCATATAGGCTCGCTTGATCTCTTTTCAAATGATGACATGTTGGTTAAGTCATTACCAGTGCTTATGATTTAATTTCATTTGGAGTTATGAGAATGTTTGGAGTTAAATCCCCAGAAAATCTATTCATCATTTGATCATATGAGAGTGTTTCAAATGAAGTTAAATCCCCAGAAATGCCATTTATCATTTGATCATATTGGATCATTTGATCTCTTTCCAAATGATTTAACTTCATTTTCTCATAACTCCGAACATCTCCTCAAGATCCTTTAGATGGTTGTCCACTTCTAATGACTTAACCAACACGTCTTCATAAAATATAGGGAGAATGTTAGTGCAATAATATTCTGATGATAATAATAATAGATATAACAAGTATGATATGTACTGGTATAAAATATATTTATAGTTATTACTAATAATTATATATATAGTGTATAAAACATGTTGTAATTTGTATAAGAGGTGTTGATATTCAAGACCGTGCAGTAACAAGACGGTCTGTGATGCCGTAGAGATGTTGATGAAGACCGGTGATGCAAATCAAGACTCATGAGCTATCAAGTGTTCAAGAATAATGAAGATATGCAATAGAGTCTTAGTTATAAATGTTAAAATTCGATTGCACTCATTTGATCTCTTTTCAAATGATTTTCAAAGTATTTTTCAAATGAATTTAAAATGGTTTCCAAAATAAAGTTTTCACAGTATATCTGTTTTTAAGATTTAAATTTGATATTTTCGATTTCAAATCTATTTCAATTATATTTGATACATTTGATATTATATCTATATATTATTTTAATCTTGATATTTAGTGTTATACTTAGTTTTTATTAATATAAACTTTATATTTATAGTTTAAAACATTATATGTGCTATTTGTATTATTATTTTAATCTTTATTGTTTTGAGTACTTAATTTTATATTTTAAAATTTACTTTATATGGATTGTATAATACATATTTATGTTTAAATTGTTTAAGGTTATCTTGATAAATTTTCTCAAGTAGTTTTATGTTTAAAACTATCTTTTACTATGTCTAATAGTTTCCAAAAGTTTCAAGTTTAATTATATAGTTTTATATTTTCTGAAAAATCCTCAAAACAAAATTTTCAATTTTCAAATCATAAGTATGTCGACATGGGCATACCGGGTATGTCGACATAATGTCCGTTTGTTTTCAAATTTCGAAAGTGTCTATTCATCCTTTCCTTTCATTTATGGACATGACTGTTATTTCTCTATAAATAGCTGCAGTTTTCAATGAATTTTCAACTACTTTTTTATCTTCTTCCTCTCTTCTTTCTTCTCCACCATTTCTAATCAAGATCCTACTTATATTTTGCAAAATTTCAAAGCAAATCAAACTATTTCTACTTGGTTTTTGATTCTCTATCATCCTCTTTATAATCTATCAAGATCAAAGTGCAAATCAGAGTCATAGGGCCGCTGTAATCAAGATCTCAAGATAAGTGTAACAACCCGCCGGGAATGGAACTAAATTTCGACCCAGAGAAGGCCCATCGAAACTTAGAGCCATCCTAAACGGGTGGTTGATTTCTATAAGGATTACATTTGCACAAATAATAATAACGTATACTTCGAATGGAAATCTCACACAATGGAAAGAGAAAATATAATATATAAAATAAGATGTACCAAAATACACAGTCGCGGTTACATTGGTTCAATAGGTATATCAAATAGTTCATTCTCATAAGATTCCAAAAGAAGTAAAGCAATAACTGCTAATAAAATCATAATAACTTCGTCTTCTTCATCGGCTTCAATCATGACTTCATCTATGGATTTACCTCACCTGCTGACCTGTTGGATGTTTTAGGAGAGGGGTCAGAACATAAAGTTCTGTGTGACTGAAATACAGTATTACTTAATGTCCATACCATATTTTTAGTAGGTTACATATGTCAAGGTATATCTACGCAACATACAACAAACATCAAATTTTTAACCAATGGGGTGGATATCCAAGTCAATCGCTCATTAGTGTTTTTAGGGTAAAGACCCAACGAGGTGACGTTCTCGGTCACTTATGGCCCTATTAAGGATGGATTCTTACGATCTCTTATAACCCTGAGGCGGACCACTAGCCCTTTCAGACCCCGTCCTAGTACGTCAACATTCTTAAGTCTATTCTCTTATTTGTAATATGATAAGTAGTATTGCGAACGTTACTACTTAACTTATATTACCCGATAGGACACTTATATTGCTTAAGACTTCCCTTAGACAGTTGGTGAGCAAGCAATCCACATATCCTTTCAATTACCAATCTGTCCCTAGTTAAACCCTTACATGCTTCTAGAGGAAGTAGACATCCCCGTGAACTACCCTACTCCATTACCGTTTTATGCCTAACCACTTTTAGAGAAGGAGGACTCAAAGACCTACCTCAAGTCTAGTAAGGGTGGGTCCCATGACTTTGGTTCCTCTCCAAGGAATAAACCTTCGAAGGGACCCTAGTCCTAACCACTTAAGATCCAAACTAGATAACAGATGAGTCAGCCACTTAAGATCTTCTCAAGGCGTAGTAAACCTGTTTGTTTTCACATGTCAGACTTATATATATAGTTATACACACACACACACACTAGACCTCTCACATTAAACCGTATACCTGTAGATGTTGGATATGTCGGTCGGTTCCGGGCAGGCTTCTACTACAAGTTGGTTTAACCTCGTGTCTAGTGTACTAAGTTTATGAATGGCCCAAGGCACCTTGACATCTCGCATTAGTTGGGCTTACTTGTGGTTGCTGGGTTTTGCCGGTTGGTTCTGGGCAGGCTTCTACCACAAATGACAACTAACCTCGTATCTATGTGTCACTTATTTATATATTTAAGCCATTCTATATATACGCACACACAAACAAATATATATGTATATTTGTTAAGGAGGCATTTCAAATTTGAATTCTAACTTAATCGTATCTATTACGTTAATACAACGTTAGTTATATTGATTACGTTTATATAAGTAATATAATAATAGCGCCTAATTGAAGTTAACATTCATATAAGGGGGAAACCTTCTAACTAGGTGACAAATTGTCAATTTATCCAATTCAAGGCATACAAGTTAGATTTTTCCATATTTTACTGTTACAACATAAACATGATGGCATAATGAACATATAACAAATAGTAGTGAATGGAAAATATATATACATAACAATGATAACTTGTATCCTAGGCATGTAGAAATGATTTCAATGTTGAATTAAAAATAGCGCATTACATACACCTACATATGTATGTTTATAATTCATATTTCACCCAATTCACCCTGTTTGGTATTATGTACCTAAAAATGTTTATCTTTGACCTATTTCAATTGTGAATGCGTTTAGATCCAACATAGAATCCATACCCAATTCAAACCATGAAACATTCAAATCCAAACCTTTTTAGGACACAATCTAATGAAAAGGTGAATCACATAATACATAAATAATAGTATTCTCATATTTACTTTTAATCCAATATAAAAACCACAATTCAACAAACCCAATTTATCATGACAATTTCATACGCAATTACAAGATAGAAGATTTGGGGATTTTCATGTTCATATTATCGAATATCTAAATCTTCCTAGGCATATCAATTCATATGATAAACTATTAAAAACATGAATATGCCTTAAGCAAAACTAGATTCCACTCACAAACTATAGGCGGAATAGAGGAAATTCTTTGGTAGATCTAGATTTGCAACAATCTTTACGTTCAAGCGAGCTCCAATAATCCTCCTAACAATATACATATAACAAATATACAATTAGAGTCTTATACATATATGTTTATGCCAAATTCCGTAATCCTAAACTTTTATAAATTGAAATAGAGAGATTTAGAATAGAGTTAGAGAAGTAGAAGAAACCTTCACCCTATTCTCTTTGTTTTTCTATGAAATTCAGCAGCATGGAGGCAGAGATGGAGAATAATTAGGATTTCTAGTGTGTGCTATTAAGGGTTATTTATACTAGCTCATGTGAGCATGAGCCGTTGGAACAATAAGAAATAATCCAAGCCTTCTATATAAATATAACCTTTTAGAAAACCCTTATCCACGTAGGCTGATTGGGCTTTCCAACCGCCTAGTGGTCGACCGACGGTCGACACTCCTTTAGGAGGAGCAGTTGACCCCTTCGGGGCTGGAACGCCCAATTACGATGCGTTGCTGAGCTGTTTATTTTATTAAATACGTACTTATTTTGCTTAATCCTTTTCCATATATGCAATATATGTTGTCCCCTAGATCTGATCTCCAATTCAAAATTTGAATTTCCCTCTTTTATTTTGAATTTATAATTTGAACAATATATATAATATTCACATAATTATATATATAATTTCTGTGTACACTGTCCAAATTCATTTATTCATAACTTCTTCATACATTAACCGCTTTCAGCCTATTATATATGAAAACAATTCAGAATTTCACCACAAATTCGAATAAAAGAGTTTTATATCCAAATTCCTAAAGATGCAAAATATCATTTTCTAGCCATATCATTTAATTGTTGTTTTTATTTATTTATACTTATGAATTTTACGGGGTGTTACATCAAGTCTTTATTATATTGTAAAATCTACGCAAATATACTCTAAAAGGTTTGACTTGTTAGCCCGTAAATCAAGTTGGGTTTGATCGTACTCGGAAAGCACTTGGGTGTGTCTTGTTGACCCAGAAATACAGGACTGCTATGCCTAAAGGCATAAATTCTAGAGGGTGTCTCCTTGTAGTTTTGAAATCATCACGGAGTGTAAAAGTTTTTGACGATAATAAAGATCCATACAGGCTTAGGGGCAGGAATGGATGCAGAGTAACTACGAACCAGTATAAACGGTATGCTCTTTCCTTTTCTTTACTGCTCTTATTGCATTTGATTTTGTTCTAAATTTTATGATAGATACGTGATAGTTTGCATATATACAAGTATAATTAAAATAAGGGAAGTGGTTATAGGGACACAAAATTGAACACAAAATTATGTACATAAAATATGGAACACAAGATTTGTTTGTCTTTATGTGTGAGGTGGAATTCAAGGAGAGATCTAATGGCTTAGATTTTGTGTGTTTAATTTTGTATCAACATTTTGTGTCCATTTAGGCTTTCCCATATAATTCAAAATAATTTACATTATTTGCACAAATATTATTCATCCCCCTCTAGTGTTAGGTTTGCCTTAAGATCCACTTCTGTTGCACCTACAAAGCAAACTTATTCAAATAATATATTCACATACAATATTATTACAATAATGAATGTAATTAAAAATAAAGGTTTTAACTGACAATAATACTAAAAAGTAAGGTCTTAAATGGCGACATTACTCAATATTTAACGGGTAATAGAATTATTTACTTACGTTATTATAAAGACTCCAGATTATAAATGTAGGAACTAGAGAAAGTAATTAAACTTTTGGTGCATAAGTATTTTATAGCAAGAGTTGAGCGCAAATTCAAGAATATATGTGGTAGCCTACAGTCAGGCCTTACCATTTTTTCTATACACATGTCAATATTCCATGGTATTTCTTAGAAGGTTTAATATTAAACATATCTCAAGATATTATAACAGGTCCAGTAGCTCAACGTTAAAGCATGAAATATCTCAAGATATTATCGTAACAGCAAAAAAAAAAAAAAAAAAAAAAAAAAAAAACAACACCACAAAGTTCTTATATAGCCATAAATAACCTTTTCTTTGAATCTTAGTGAAGAAACTTATATACTATTAGTTTGGTTAAAGTACCGCGACTATTTTTCTTGGAAAAAATCAATTATTTTTAATAGCAAGAGTGAAAGCTCAATTTGTTGAATATATTAAAATAATTCAAATTGTACTTTTAATGCATAGAATATCTATTTTATTTAAACATATGTTACGATAGGCCAATTGACATTCTTACTTGAAACACTAATTGGGGGGCATGGAACTTTAAGAAAAAACATATATTAAAAGGGTATTGTTATTGACACTCCAACTATTGTTAAAGGGAGGGTTATTTTTTAAAAACACTCCATACTTTGAAAAATTGTTAAGGGGCTACACGAACTATTATTTCACATTACTCAATATTTCCAGATTGCCCCTTCAAACCAGATTAAAAAAACTTATTCGACAAGGGAAATCGAATTAAATTAAGCAGTTCGTCACCACTGCACCGAATGTAGCATGTAATCAATTATATATGTATTCGACAATGATATGTCGAAAATTAATAATCATTTTAGTGCATTGCCTCGGCATGTTTATGTCGACCAAAAAAAATAGTTCGATCTTATTCCTCCGAAAACACTTATCTTTTTCGTTCATTTTTTTTTGTTAGGGTTTGATTTCTACACAACTAATTGTATTGATTAACCACTAAAAATTAGATTAATAAACAAAAGAGTGAAATTAAGTCAAAATGGGTAATAAGGTAAAATTATCTTTATTTGTTAAGGGGCTACTTTCTTCATGGGTACTCCCCTTAACAATTTTTAAAAAAGAAAAAAATTGGCCTTCCCTTAACAATATTTGGAGTGTCAATAACAATGCCCTATTAAAATAACAGTTAGCATTATCATAGCTAAAAATTAAAATAAAAAACAATAATTTTAGCTCCATCCCTAGAAACGATGACACAATAGTTTAGTGTGGATGTAGACCAGCTCAACGCGTAGTACTAATTCCTTGCTCGTTTGGTTCAATTAGTCCTTTGTTTTAGAAAGATGGGAAAAAAACTAGGCAAATCGAGAAAATCGCTTATTGAAAAAAATAAAATTCAAAACGGTACTAAAAATGCATAGAATATTTATTTTCTTTAAAATAAATGTTATGATAGACCAATTGGTACCTTGCTTGCAACACTGATTGGAGGAAAGAAAATTATAAAAACATATATTGACAAAATATTTAGCATTATCAATTTATCATAGCTCACAATTAAAAGAAAAATAAATAAATTTAGCTTCAACCCCTAAAAAATGTGAAATAATAGATAAGCATAGATGCAAATCAGCTCAATTTGCAATATTAATTTCTTGACCATTTGGTTTAATTAGCATCCTTACTTGTAGGAAGCCGGAAGTAAAATTAGATAAATCAGGGATGTACAGTAATTTAAATCAAATCAAAATGCACCGAAGTGAATCAGAAAGGAACAAACGAAAAAAGTTCAAAAAATGGTAAGAATGAAAACATCATATTTGAAAAGTAGGACCTCTATACGATTGAGCTAGCGTCCATATAGGTGAAAGCACAGTGCGACAACAAAGTAAGAAAAATAAACAGAAGCGTTAAAGCAATTTAGAAGTACCAAGGCGAATAGAGAAAGAAGAACAACTTTACTTATGTCCATGCAGACCTAGTGAAAAATACATAAAATAAAGGTGGTATGACGAATACGAATATACAAGGACACAGAGGGCCACACTTCAACCTTAAGTAGCGCGCCATGTCTACAACCATCATTAGCCTTTCCGATAGTAATTACTAAGGTAAACGTGAAAGACCGGGGAAAATGCAAATGATTATAAAGTAAAGGTTTGAGGATGCAACATTGACTTTAACTTAAATTTTAGGACCTGAAAATATGTAAATGACTGTAATGTAAAGGTTTGACGAGATAATGTTAACTTCAATTTAATTTCTTAGTCTTAGAAATATATAAATGAAAGTAAATGTTTGAATATGCAATTCTTTAATATCTTTATAGGCCTGGAAATATGTAAATGTCCGTAATATTAAGGTTTGAAGATGCAACATCAATTTCAATTTAATTTTTAAATCTGGGAACATGTAAATGACTGCGATGTAAAGTTTTGAAGAAGAAACATTAACTCTCGTTTAATTTTTTAAGTTTGAAGGTGCAAAATAATATTTTTGCGTGAATGAAAAAGAATTTGTAACTCAAATCGATGAGAATGAGGTATTAGAACCAGTGACAACTAGAAAATGAGCAAAACGTCAATAATGCATTACATTTCTCATATAATAGAGTAGATCAGTGAGTCACAAATGAAAAAAAAAAAAAAAAAAAGTTTTAAATATTTGAAATAATCCAATTTGATAAACTGGGAATTACCATCAAAATTACAGTGATCGCTTTTCATCGTTTTATAACCAACAGCAAATTAGGAAATAACTTGCACTACATGAATTAGGAAGCGGTGCACAACCAGTCAAAATCGGTGGAAAAAAAGCTCCGTAGTAATAACACCGGTGGAAAATAAACTCTGGAGCCTTGCTTTCAGCATCAGCTGGGTAAAATCTCTTAAAACCCAAGCTCATAAAATCCAATCAATCAATGGCGTCAAATCCAACTCGAATTATGATAGGCGTGAACGAATCGTCAATCAAAAGCTACCCCTACGCTTCAATAAGCAGCAGAACTGCTTTCGATTGGACGGTTGAAAAGATCATTCGAAATAACGTTACTGGATTCAAGATTCTATTCATACACGTTCAGATTCCAGATGAAGATGGTATCTTCTCTAATTATCCTGTAATTTTAGGGTTTGGTTGAATTTTTGCAGCTTCCTTTGAGTTTTTGAAAACTTGTATTTAAAATGTATTTTAAAATAATACGCATCTCTATGATGAGTAGTAAACTTGTGTTAAACAAAGCTGACAATTGGGTTAGAATCATCATTGTTGCTCTATAATCCTAGGAAAGTTTACGGTTAGCTTTCTCTGGTTATCTGCTGGTAGGGCTGTCGATGGATACCCGGAAAATTCAAAATCCGTCCGCATTCGTAACCGAAAAACGAATAAATATCGGATATCCGAAAAAACGGATGCAGATACGAGTACATAGATATCTCTATAATCCTAGGGAGTGTATACGGTTAGCTCTCTTTGGTTATCTTTCTGGCAACCAAAAATTACGTGTTGCATAACCGTAACCCTGGGTCATCCACTTACTAGATAATCAAGTTGCCATTACGAGACCTGGAAAAGGTATAAATGACATGAAAACATCCTTTATTTTGTGTTACAAAGGGTTCATTTACATATATTCATACAAACCAACATGCAGTTTGTTGTTGTTGTTGTTGTTGTTGTTGAGATGGGCGATTATACTTGATGGTCATCATGGATTTTGTCATTTTCAGTGCAAACTTCCACTCTCCATCAAATTGTGTCAAGAAATGTGATGCACCCCTATCAAATTTGGAGGAAAAAAAGACGTGGCACAAGTAAACCGTGATCCCATCAACAAGAACCAAATAAACCCTTGTAGTTTCAACCTCAATTTCTCTTAGAAATATTTATATCTATGAAGAAAGTATTATAGTTTTAGCGAAATTGTTTCATGCTTTTATTATAGGCTGCAAAACGCTAATCCACTGGCCTAAAATTTTGGAACTCAACCATTGTTGTTACTTGTTAAAGCCATTGCCTAGGCGCGCCTAGGCACCAGCATGAGTCTTCAAAGCTCCGACGATGCATAAGGCGTTAATAAAGCCCAAAAAAGCCAAAATGCCAAGTCTTTGAAGCGCTAAAAAAATGCGTGCTGTGTAACGTTATTGAGGAGGAAAACAAATTTCTGTATTTGACCAAACATGAATCCCAGTTACATTTTGAAATCCAAAAACCAACAAATATAAGGGTTCATTCCAAGGTTCAAAATTCCGCTTTCCGGTTCCGTTCCGGTCATCGGTAAGTTTTAAAATTTCGGTTCTGTTCCGGCAATTCCGGAAATTCCGCTTTAATTCCGTTCCGGTACTTTTCTTTGTGATTACACTTCAATATGCAATAATACTGCCAATAATATGATAAACGATACTTGTGCAAATTTATGCCGTCAATATTTATAGTTTGTATAACCATTGTTGTCAAAAATCTTAAAATCGTACGATTTGAATCCCGTTTTAAATCGAATCTCTCCCTTTACGATTCGATTTGTATTCCGATTCAGAACAAGCTAATACTACACATTAGAAATATTATTCAATTCAAATTAATATACTCAATATACTTATTTGGATATACAATTCCAATTTTAATCATTTAAAAACAAATTAAAATTGGAATAAGAGAGAAAATGATATTTTAGGTTTAAATGTAGAAGTTTAAACATCAAAATTAACCTCAAAGTGTGTGCAAACTTTGAAATGTATATTTTTTGAATCCACGATTTACGATTTAAATCCCGTTTCGATTCATAGTTTGAATCTTACGATTTTCGATTTGAATCTCATTTTGAAAACCTTGTGTATAACAACAAACAAATTTAATCAGCTAATAATTACAAATTTATACAGCAGCTACAAAACTTAAAAGGCCATCATTTTTTAACTATAATTACTAATCTAGAAGTTATGCAAGCCCATTTTTATCACTGGCCCAAGCTTTACCTCTCTCTCCTCTTAATTAACGCACTGGATGGGCGCTTCAGCAAACCGCCGCATGACGAAGAAACCGCGCTGCCTTCGCTCTGAGATGTCGACTTCAATTTTAGCCGCCGACGAACACACTAAATTGAGATCTCTCCATCAGCGATCACCTTCCTGCTGCTCCTTTTTTTTTAAAGCCCTAGATCCGAAACGGAAACATATTCGTATTCCGTTCCGGTCCACGCCGGAACCGGAACGGAACCACCGGGATTCCGGCGTGCCGGACGGAAACTGGAACCTTGGTTCATTCATCTCCACTTCAACATCAAAGAATAAAAAATATCATTTTTTCAATACCAAATGAAAAAGAAATCTAATGCAATTTCTATATTTTAAGTGTTTTAGTTGTTTGTAGACTTGAATTGAATTGAATGGCTTTGTGTTTTCTTAATTTGATTTTTGATGATCATATGCTGTTTTATCCACAATATTGCATTTGTATGCAAATTTTTGAAATCAAAAATTGAATTTTAGTGCTTTTTTGATTGCATTTTTCTCCCTATTAAACAAAAATAGTGATGCATAAGGCATCCAAGAAAGCCCTAGACATAAAAAGGTGCTAGGCGAGGGCCTGAGGCTTTTTCGCCTTGACAACTATGTACTCAACTAATCATTTATACTTCTTGCCAACACATCTCAAAATGTTTTTTTAACTGTTTACACTTCTTTGATATAAACACAACCCTTGACCATCCCGTGCAAACTAAGTGTGCCAACATTCAATTTACAAAACAAATGATTGAGAGATACAATTACATTAAAAAAGAATGCTGATTGAGGACAATTCCAAAAATGATGGTATATAATAGATGGGAGAAGGAGATGGGAGATACAATTACACTGACCTTTTTAAGTGGCAGGTAATTTATTCTTATTTTAGTTATCGTTTAATACATCGGATATTCATTTATACATCAACATGTGGAAAGATATAAAATGCAAATGGGTGCATTTGGCTTTTGCAAAAACAGATGCAGCATACATGTTTTCCTACTCAATGATGGCCTATAATCGGGAGAGATGATTCTTCAAATATAAACTTATTTAACGATTTACATTTCAAGCCAAACAGTTTTCTCTTCAAACCACGAAAGAAACTCCACTATATTTTCGATAACCCTTACTAGATTAATGAATATAAATATAAACGAAAATTATAGTACAATTGGTATATGTACATTACAACATGAGATTCAGAGAAGAAAATTCAAAATGCTACGGAACTGTAAATCTATTGATCGATCGGATCTGTACTATATGCTTCATAAAGTGGGCAACCAAAGTGGGAACCAAAGTTAATCCCTTTTGTCAGGCAATGATCCTTGGATGACTAATACGTTGAATGATGTGCTTGCTGCTGTAAGTGGTATACCTGCGCAAACAAGAAGTTAATGCAGTGAAAATCGTACTGGTTTATCGAAAGATTGTGGTGAATTGTGTATGCCAACTCAAACATATTCAAGAAGAGGCGGAAGCAACAATCCTAACAGAAAGGTAGGTAGTTTAGATGTTGAACATGCACATCAATGTAGTAACGAGCATTCCAATCCATTTACTTCAATTAATCCAATTAACCACATACATTCTACTTCTGGCTATACAGGCGGTTAATCCTGTTACGGAATAAATGAGATGTACGCTGATATCTCAAGTGATCACAATAATCAAGCTACGTATACAACACAAGATGATGATCCATCGCTATTTTATAATAATATGGCGACATATATATGAGTCCAGGGCAAATGTTAATGCAATATGGTAATCCATCAATATACAACAACAAAACAAAATGATGGAAAAAATTATGAAAACAACCGTGTGTAGCTTCAAGAAATAGTTTTTGGATGTGATAGTTTTGTTTCCCATTTTTTTTATATATATTGTATTCTGTATTCTATTTGCAATGTTTAGTATATTCATAAAAAATATAGGAATACGATATCGTGGTCAAAGCCGAAACTTTCAAAGTTTTTGAAACTGACCGAAACTTAGTAAATTTCAAATGAACGAAACCGAGTTCTTGTTTAGGACGGTGGACGTTAACTTACAGAAGATTGTTTGCAAATTATTAATTGAGTAGAGGACCCAAAAGCTAATTCAACTCTTTTATCCTTTCTGTTCAGATCCTCCACGTTTATGATGTATAGTACTTTCTTCAGTATCTATTACTGGACAACTTAGCGTAATATTTAGCCACAATTTTTATTTGTTAATATTCTCGAACTTATTAATTTCAACTCTGAAACGTTAATTAACGTGAAAAGAAGATTTAACCGTTCTTCTTTTGAAAGACTCAATTGATGTAGTCGGTACTTCACTTTAAGAAATTGACTGAAACCATGTTTTGAAATATGATGGTAAATACTGTTTCATTTCTACCTACAATTTGCATGCACAAATTTTTTTTTTTGATGTCTGTCGCTGGCTTCTTGCATCATCTTTTCTGATTCTGGTAGGAGTGTGCAACTGCCATTACCCTTAACGGTAAACATGAATGCTAGAAAAATGTATCTGTTCATGCCCAAGCACATCTCTTATAGATACAACCATACTGGTAGATTGTTCCGTGTACAAAGTTCCATTTCATTCAGAAGTAGAATTAGTTTATTAAAATACAAGGACCAAACTATCGGATCATATTGTGTCTTGATGACGTCGAATTGTAGCGATGTTTGTTTGCACCAATGCAAATATTGGTCGGTAGTTAACATTTCTCTATAAGTTAGGCCACTGAGCTTCAACTTTAGATATGAGTTTTACGTTAAAAGCGGTAGTGCCTTCAAATGCGTATGAGAGAGAAGAAACTCTTCCTGTCATAAAATCCATTTCATGAATGAGTTACAAAATATAATTTAAAAACGATGTCTTTGTCGTTATTTTAGTACTTGTAATGTTTTTAAATGCATGCTTGTGTACTAGGATTTGATGACATGGACAGCATTTATGCCTCGCCTGAAGATTTCGCAAGAGTGAACAAGAGGGACAAAGCTAGAGGATTGCACCTACTTGAGTACTTTGTTGGACGCTGTCACCAGTTAGGGGTAACTGTATCCAGTTTTTGTGAAGTTTTGTGCATTTGCTATACAATCTGCCTATAGTATCATATATTTGTTTATTAACATTATCTAGTTATTTTATCCTCATTGTCACTGTCACTGAGATTTGGATCATTGTTAAGAATCATTATTCTCTAAGATAAGATGAGCTTATTCTTGCTTGTTTCCACTGGTACGTAGATTGCTTGTGAAGCTTGGATTAGAAAAGGTGATCCAAAGGAAGTACTATGTAGTGAGGTAAAGAAGGTTAATCCTGATCTTCTTGTTGTTGGTAGCCGTGGGCTTGGACCTTTTCATAGGTATCAACCTTATTACATACATTCTAAATTTCTGGCCTACCTTAAGTTTTGATAAAGAAAAACTGTTTGACTACCAATGTTATATCAGCATTTTTTTTTATCGTAACCTGCCTTCACTATTAAGAGTGGTTTACTCATTGATGGCAACTATTCAATTAAATTTAACTAGTTGCATTGATGTTGGGTTTAATAAAAAGGAAAATGTTGACATAAGCTCGATAAACATATTATCAAGTTGCACTGTTTATTACATTTTTGAATTTGACTACCAATATTGTATCAGCAATTTTTTCTTACGTAACCTGCCTTCACTGTTAAGAGTGGTTTACTCCTTGTTGGCTACTATTTAATTAAATTTAACTGGTTGCATTAATGTTGGGTTTAATAAAAAGGAAAATGTTGACATAAGCTCAATAAATATATTATCAAGTTGCACCGTTTATTACATTTTTGAATTTAACTGATCCAAGCTATGCTATATTAATAAGAAACCAGAAAATGAAGTTGCATCTTCCTTCATAAACTAAGTTTCTAAAAAATACCCATATCATTACTTTGTATTGGCCAAAACTACATCAATGGGTGTGTATGACTTTATAGTTGCTTAACTATTCTGATTATGGAATACTCTTTCCAGTTTCGAAAATTTGAGGCATGCTACTTCTACATGTAAGATTAGGGCTGTAAATTTTGTTCGAATGTCCGACGTCCGTTGGTGTCCGTGACCGAAATACGTCCGTCCGAGTCCGTCCAATTTTCATTTAGGACACGAGTTAGGACAACAAAATTTATACGAGAAAAAATCATGTTCGGTCCGGGTTCATCCGAATTACTTGTAATTCGATGTATAGTTGAGAGAAAATCTAGTAAAATATACAAAATATGATATAAATAACCATGTCCGACCGATTCCGATCGTGTTCGTGTCCGAAAAACATATGTCCGTGTCTGACCGATTTTATTTAGGACACGAATTAGGAAAACGAAATTTGTCCCAGAAATTTTTTTGGTTCGGTCCGACTTTTTTTAGGACAAACTGAACACACCTCTGTTCGGTCCGGTCCTACCGATTTACACCCCTATGTAAGATGCTTTCTTACAAGGCTATGCACTACTAAAGTCCATTTTTACTTGATGTCGGTATGCACAAAATTTGTTTCTATCCGAATACAAACTGCGTACAAATGCTTGTAGCATGTTCTTCCAGTTTACATTGCCACTGTTGTTTACAGCATGGACTTTTGTAATGTTTTTGACATAGGCAGTTAAATTATTAGGAGAGGGAGAGGGGAAAGGGGGAGGTGGAGAGGGAGGGGAGGGAGAGGGTATTGGTTAGAATATTGTTGAAATCCACTATAATTCACAATTTAATCAATTTTTTTGCCAAGTAGTATGTCTGTAAAACCATCAGACTATAAATGTACTTTTTTCTATTTTTAACTGCCTGGAGGATTCCTGTTTAATAATACGGACACAAAACTATCGTGAGCAGTGAGTAATATTTTAACTCACTGTTCGAAATTTTAATTATGTGATTTATAGCTTTGTAGGAAAATGGTGCAACTTTGTACTGTACTGGTCGAACCAACTAGCGATACGATTCACTGAAGTAATCATATTTTGCCTTTTGCTTTCTTCTTTCCCAGGGTATTTGTCGGCACAGTGAGTGAGTTCTGTGTGAAACATGCTGAATGCCCAGTGATCTCAATCAAGAGAAAGGCCGAGGAAGCTCCACAGGATCCAATTGATGATTAATTCCTTAATTGGAAAAGAATAGCATCCATGTAAATTAGTGGTGTATATTATTTGTAGAATACCTAAACTGCCTAAATTTGTAAATTACAAGTTGTAATGGTTTGTCAGCTCAGACATAGTGACCTACATTCTTGGCCTTTTTGTTTCACTGTGCAATTCGCTTTGGGACTCTTTGCAGCATGCGCCTAGCAAACATATAATATATGCTTGCTGTTGCTTCTTTCTTCAAAGAGCATGCGAGCAATATAAGCAGTCCATTGTGCATGTCATGATTGCAACACTGTTAATATATGAAACCTTTAGAGTTCGAGTGCCTAGGATGCTTTTAGAGGTGGAGGTTGGGCAGACATTAATTTATTGTTCTTATGTTGTGATCGTGAATCGAAGAAGAATGAATTAGGAAATTAGTGTGAAGGACGAAAAGAACAAAAAATTATGTTAAAAGAACAAAAGGCAAAAAAATTAATCGAAAGAACAAAGTTTAGTGTAAAGTATGAAAATATAGCGAGTCCCTAAATTTCTTTTTTGCACAAAAAATTGTTCTTGATGTTAAATTTTTTGTTGATTGTTCTTATGGATAACTTTTTGTTGACTTTGTCCTTGTGCCAAAAAACCCAGTTGTGAATATTCTGCATGTTTCTCTGAATATATTGGCAACAAGACATTTTGAATTGAATTCAAGGGCGGTATTCTGATATTGGGGTCATATTCTCTGTTCTTTTGTTTGCTTGTTGTTAATGCATTGACAAAGAGGGGCATGTTTTATGTTGGGATTATGAATTTGCTTCTGCAGTTTTGTTGTAGTAAACGGGACATGCAAATTGCTCAAACGTAATCCAATTTTATACAGATTTTTTTTCTTTGTTAGCTGTGTTTGTTTCAGTTTTGGAAAATACCAACGAGAACGTCATGGCATTTTTTTCCAAATCGACCACTGTTTTTTCCCCCTTTTTTACTGCAGTGAAACTGAGGTAGGTATGTGAACCTCAGTCTTAATAATAAACTGAAATTATGAAACATTAAGCGTTTGTTCCGAATTTCATAATTAACACAAATTTCAAATAAATTTTATGCTAATCCAATGCCTGCATATTGAAGAAACTCCATGGTTATATACATTGCTTATCATCTTCCACTTTTACAGGATGGACATGGATTGGACAGCCACTTCGTAGCCTGGGAAATAGTGCCCATTTCTCTAAGCTTGGATCGGGATCGGTCACCTTCCACCTAAATCATACATCACTGGTTTAGAACTATAAGGTCACCTGTTCGGAGTTTCGGAAAAAGAAGAAGCAGGAAGCCTACCTGTAAGTTGTAACTAGTCGATGCAGGAATATCAACATCATATATTTTGCCAAGTTCATTCCTAAGCAAGTCCTTCCCCCAACTCCAAAAGCTAAGTAGCTATATGCTTTAGGATCTTCCTAATGAAAAAAAGGGAAGGAAAAAAAATAAAAAAATCATGATTTAGCATTTGAAGCAGTCGGTTAAAAAGCAGCCATATATGCAAGTAATACATCAAATCTTGATGGTTTGAACTTCAATGGTTCATCATACACATCCGAATTGAAGTGTACAGCCCGTGCATCTATATTCACTACCCAGCCTTTTTTAATGTGAAACCCTGTCATGATTAAAATTTACAAAGGTTTCAGATGCTACAATACATATAAACCTTGTTTTATATTCAATATAACATCATCTACACCTTCAATTTGAAAATCTTTCAGAGCTACTCTTGGGAACCAAGATACAATAGTTGCCATCCTTAATGATTCTTTTACTATCTACATGTAAGAGACAGAAACCTTAACCAAAACTAATACAAAGACTTACATACTGAGAATTTCAACAATAATCTTTACCTTAGCAGCATATGACATCCCATTCAGTGCTTCCATCCCAAGAGATGAATTCTCGGAACTCTGAGCTTGCTTTAAATGCAGTGTCTGTTTACATTTACACTTTTGTAACTATTGATTATTGCATGATGTATTCACGATATATCAGCTTGGCTTACCCTGAGCTGATTTTGAACTTCTTGATTTTCATCCAAGTACTTGATCATCCATGTCATTGCACTTGATGTCGTAATCTGACCTGCATCAAATAGTCAGTGCTATATTCATTAATATGCCATTTTACTAGTCATGCATGTTATGTTTCTACTTTCTACTATGCCAGCTACATGCACTAGTTTATCAACTGTATACTTGAAAGTATATTAAATATCTTATTTTTTCAAGTCTCAATACCTGCAATTATAAGAGTCAGTATGTTGTCCATAATCAATGGATCTTCTGATGGATCATTAGGTATGAAAGACTGTAAAAAATCATCATGACTTTCCAAGCTTAATCTCCTTTGAGCTATTTTTTCCTTTAACAGTTTCATGATTCTTCTTCTAGCCTGAAATGCAGTTCTAGTTACTTACATTCTGAAATGTTGTACCCATGCATAAAATGAATTATCACACTAAAGGTTTAAGTTATCAGACACCTTTAATCCCCGGTAGAATCTTGTCATAGGAACCTTTAGGGGAAATGCAAGCATTGCTTCAGTAACTTCAAAAACATCCTTCTGCAACATTTCTAATTCATTTTCATCTTCTAAACTTATAAGCATCTTGCATATTGCCTTAAATGTCATCTGAAACCAAAACAATTCAAATAACATGCTCATCGATCGATGACTCCTAATAAGTGCTGTGAAGTGGAAATTTACCTTTAAAGCATAGTAAAGAACTGATACATTTTCCTCTTGCTTCCAAGTACGTAAAGTTTCTACAGTTATTCCATCAAACATTTTGATTGTAGTAATCATGGAATCATAAGTAAATAAATTAGATATCCGACTGCGTATTCTCTTGTGTTTAGCATGTGATGCACACAACAAACTATGTTCACCCAAAAGCTCTGCGATTGATTTCATGTATCTTTTTGAGAAATTGATGCTCTCATTGCCAAGTATTGCTTTAGCTGCATCTATTGATAAGACGAATACATGAGTTTCTCCAAATATTTTAGTCTTGAAGCAATTTCCATACCTACAAAATGTTACGTATCATCCAAGTAATTAAAAATCAGGAATCAACTATTACAGGGTCACATAACAAGGTTTAGAAAGGTTATAAAACAAAACCAATGAATTTTCACTACCTAAATAAGATTATATAAATGCTACGAAAAAGCTTCGTATCCCTTACGTTAAAGTTAAAATTTACAGTTCAAGTAAAAATATAAATACCTGTCTCGACGCTTCTGAACAAAATCATAAAATCCTTTGCTGCTGTTACTAGCTTTAATGAATGCCAAAGTCTCTCCAATGTAAGGAAAGCCACAGTACCCTGGAGGTGAGTTTATGCTTGTAACTTTTTCTTTCTTTGCCTTCATTGAAAGTTTTATCAGGTGCAACACTATTATTGTAACGAAAAAGAAAAGCAAAGGCTGAAATATCACAAGAAAAGAGTAAGAAAAGTTCATCTTATTGTATCTTGTTGTTCTGAAGTATGACATGAAAACCCCCCTATATATAATTTTGAATGCCATATTTTGAACGGCCGATACAATGGCAGGTGGTTAGAGGGAGTGAGGTCATGATGTGAGAGCACTCTGATGTCTTCTTCCACCACTGAATACACTTTGCGTAGTGGTCGCACTGTATGGAATTAAAGTGTGATAAAATGATTGCTCATTTGCATCTAGGTCAAAAAACATGTGTATAAAGTGGTTTTATAACGTTTCTTTAATTAATATATTGGAATTATATATGTCATATCATGCATAAAGATGATTAAATTTTAATCTCATCTTGTCATTTGATTAATTCACTTGACTTATTCATGTCTTGGTTCACTTTAAGCATGTCCTTGCTACATAAATTTTACTACATTTTCTTAATTTACTGCTAGATTCGCATACAAATGTCACTAGACGTTCTTAGCTTATGACTCAACCATTTTAAGTAAAGATCTACCTAATGGCTTGGTGATTTTGCTAAAGATAACTCTTTTAGGAGTTGAACCCATACTTGAATCTACATTTCCTATAACCGTATAATATCGAATCAAATTTTCAAACTTGCATCGTTTTAATGGATGCCTTGGACTGTATATATATTATGTTAGAGAGAATAAGAACATGAAGAGAGAGTGGGCGTAACGTTAGGTTATCATGTTGAATTCGAGTCCATTTGCGCAAATATTGCTTTCTCTACGGCACTGAAGGATACGATCAGTTTGTTTTGCAAGATAAAACAGATCTACTCCGTAATCCAATGCTTGCAAGTGGAACGACAACGAACGCGTGAGAAAATTGAAGTAATTAGAAAGTGAAGGATGAAGAGTATGTCGAGTAATTAGAAAAGGAGTCTTGCTACGAGGCCCCAAAAAAATAGTGTCAGAGATGTCAGGGAATTGCCTAAATTCAAGGGGGATGGTTGATTTTTTTTGTTTTCATTTAATTCAGCCGTAGGATTGTTTTTTGCCAAATTCCCTGATAAAAATGCCTGACCTTCTTGCATTTTCGTTAGAAAAATGGGCGTTTGAGACATATTGACATCTAGTGGTCATGTCCTTTCAGAAAGTTTATAACCCTTTAACCACTTTTTGACCGTTGAAATGCACCTTTTGATTTGGAGAAACCTGAAAGTTAGAACCATTTTTAATTGGTATAAAAAAATAGAAAATCTTGTGGTTATTTAATTTTGAATAGCCAACAACCAATCTTCCAATTGTAAATTCAGTACGTCTCAAACACTCATTCATCTACGGATACACGCACGGGATCGCGCCCCGGAATGGGATGGATCGTTGGACCATCCGCTAAGTTGATTCTTTCTTAGTTTTGAACCCTAACAACTATATAACTAAATCATTCCTCTTTCTCTCTCTCTCACACACACATATAATGAAAGTCTATTTAGACATAGAAGTTTAACACAAATCGAGGGACATAAAATCTCAACCATTGGATTGCACTTTGATTTCCACCTTTCGTATAAGGACAAATTAATCATGTGGCTAAGATTTTATGTCATCTAATTTGTGTTCAAATAGTAGCTTTCATATATATATATATATATATATATATATATATATATATATATATATACACACACACACACACACACGCGCGCGCGTATACCCACATGCACAAACACACATTATTAGTATAATATTTATGATAAGATGCGTGACTACTCATATTCCTTAGGCAATTAATGCTTTATTTATTGTTTTATCTTCCAACAATTCCTCATGTGTATGAGGATTTGCTCAGTTTTCTTAATTCAACGAAATATTGTTGCTTTGATTAAAATAATACAAGGCTTTGTGGCTTTTAAACTGTAAATTTTTTGATGTAAGTTTAGTATGTAAACATTCATTACACCATAACGTTTCTTATTTTCCTTGGCTCTCTGTATGTGTGTTTTCGCCATGAATACCTGTTGGTCTCATGGGTGCTTAGAGAATTTGGCCTTGCAATTCTCTTTGAAGCGGCACCTTCACATTCACACAAATGATTGTATAAGGTGTATCCCGCAATACACCACTTGATTCTCTTGATGACCATATATATGTTGGATATAGATTAACCCTAGAGGGGGATGAATACGGTTTATTGGAGTTTTACGAGATATTAGAATATCACATCACAGATTTCAGCAGAGAAAATAAATGCAGAAAGTAAATGACACAAAGTTTACCTAGCTTCGGAAAATCTCAACTTACTGCTGCATTCCCAAAATTTCTACTAGGTATTAAAACAGATTCCTGCTTACAGAACCCTGTAAACTCGCAAATCCTGCTACTGCTCTAATCCTACGCTCAAAGCCCTGGACTAATCTTTCCCCGAGTTATAAACCCGTAACTCGTAAACCCTAGTTTAGAGAAAAAAACTAGAAAACTTTAAGATTGTTACAAAAGAAATATAAAAAAAAAACAAAAAAAAAAAACAAAGCCTCTTAAAATAAAATAAAATAAAAGCAGGCCCTTCTTTATTTCTTTTGAAAAGTTTTGACTTTAAACTAATGTCGGTCGACCTAAATAAAATTAGGGCTTTGCTTCCCTCAAATCACGACTTTGAATTTTTGGAAAGTTTGTTCTCTGATGATCTTCGAGTGTCATTGTTCTTGGTCGATTGATTTAGGCTCTTGCGATCGAAAACCGTAAGTACTCTGATTTGATTTGATATTTGCTCTCGAATTTGTTGCTTGGTTTTTCAATAATTGCCAGTGATGAAATGGTGAACTTATATAGGGTTATGAAACCCTAATACTCTCTGATTCCCATGAATTGATTTTGGACTGATTTGCAAGATTGTTGCTTTGATTTCTGGAATGATATTTGTGTGATTATTATGCCGCAAATTGTGTTGTTGATTTCTGGAAAAAACTTGTTAAAAAATGAATTCATTTGAATTTCTGGAATGATTTAAAAACGTGAATTCATATTTTGCCATAAATCAATTTTGAACACTTCGATAATTCCTGCATGTCATTTCCAGAAATAAAAATCGATTGTTTCTGGAAAGCTTTGAAATTTATTTCTCGTTCATTTTTCTTTGAATAGATTTCTGGATACATACAATATTCTTGCCAAATATTGATTTGCTAGGAAATGCACATTAAAAATTTCTTCCATTTTTCTTGCATGCTTGATTTGAACAAAAACCATTTACTGTGAATGTTTGTGCAATGTCATTCACTGTTTGTTGTCATGTTCTTGCCCCACAGTAAATTTGAAAAAAAACAACTTGCCAAAATATCCATGCCTCCACCGCATATTGATTTCTTTCATGTACTTAGACCAGTGAATTTTGAGAAAGAAATTCCTTTCATATTGAGACTATTTGAACATCAATTGCATTGACACTTGAACTTAATTTCTAGCTTGTCAAACTTCATGACTACATTCACTGTGTGTATCATTTAACACTTTGCTTGACTGTGCATGAATCTTTAACATGTTTCATTGGCTCGAACACAATCTTATGTATGTTTATACCTGTTGTGTAGTAACCTGTGTTGACTACCTTTGATGTTGCTGGTACACTTTGCATACTTGGTGCCTTGTGATTGATCTTGAAACTGAGGACATCCCATTGACACTGTGTACATGCTTCTGCACTGTACATGCTTGTTGCTACTCTGTCTTCTTTTATACTGGTGCACCTTGCATTTTTACTCGTGCACACTTGTCTTGTTGTACCTGCCATATATACATACATATATATATTTTATGTATACATGTATATGTGTGTTGCTTCACAAGTCTTTATGTGCACTTGCTTGATCCATCAATGTGTGCATCTATGCGGCAACTCCATGTATTTGTGCACTTGTACACACACTGCTCCTAAACATGTATTTGAAAGTTGTGTGTGGCTTGTTTATGTTTGCCATCCCCCGTATAGTGTTGAAATGCTGCAACACATACTTGCTGTAACAGCCCACATTTTACGTATCGGAGGATCATAAAATATTTTTATTAAATTCCCTGAGTGTTGGACCATCTCATATTTTTGATATGCTGGTTATGGGGATGTGAGACATGTCCATAATTTTTACCAATTTTATTTGTGACCATTTTTTCCCTATCCTATCAGTTTTGTACAGGGCATAACTTTTGACTGGGATCGAATCAGATGTTCAGATTGGTTTCATTGGAAAGGAAATGATGTTTCCAATTCCGTAGAATGGTCACATTAAAGAATTGGTTCATAGATTTGGGAGAAATCGCTGTTTTAGTGTTGCACAATTTCTGTTTAGGTGTAACAAGTCGTTAATGAGCTGATTTAGTGTGGCCCATTAGTGGACTGGTTAGAGGCTATAAATGGGGGGTAGAGGCATGGAGAACAATTTACTGTTGTTTCTATCTATACGAAGGAGATATCTCTTGGGTGTTTGTCTGATGTTGGTTTAGGCCTTCGGGGCTTGTGCTTGGGAGATGTCGATATCAATTAGGATGGTCTACACTTGATAATTGATTGCTATGAATGTACTGTTGTTTCTATCTAGTTGTTGTAAGGGCTATCACTGTCGGATGTGGAGGAGACGGGTTGGGTTTCCTCTCTGTTGATGTTGGTAGATTAGTTGATTGATCTACCTATTTCTCATATACATAATTGATGATGTTAGATAGCTGTTTTATCCTCATTAAGACCGTTGTCTGACTCAAGGTTTTATGTTCCTCTTATTACCTTGGGTTGTTCATCCGGTTTTGGATGAGTAGACTGAGGAGTAGGTTACAGGTGATAGATCTTGATGATGACGATGTTGTTGAGTGACGACAAGCAGAAGGCTTTCGTAATTGTTTTCTACTATTTACTATTTGATTTTTTTTGCTGTTTGATGTATTATCTGAGAGACTGTAGTGAGGCATATTGTACAGACTCTTATTGTGTAATCCAATATTGTATGGATATACTTTCGAGTTGATATGAAAGTTCTAAGATTCTTCTCAATTCTGCTTTACTATTACTGTCTGTTGTATATATTCTATTATATTTTATCCTTGCGATGTGAGTTATGCGACAGGTTCCGCTTGTGTTATCCTACCTTGATGATCGTCCATAGCTGCCTGACACGTCTTTCAACGTGTTATTCCCCATGTTAAGTGTAGGAGTTATGGGCGGTCGTCACATTTGGTATCAGAGCTCTAGTTATCGATTTTAGCCAAAGTTCAAAGACGTAATTACGTATGAGAGGCATATTTGTAGATTTATGATGGATGTACACTATATATTAGTGTAAACTATAATAGCGTTTGAACTCCATTTGCAGTTTTTCTTGTATATGGACTAATCATTCTATATTGCAGATTTAGAATGAGTCGTCGACCATCGAGACACGCTGCTAGAGAGGAGACTTTTCATGTAGGGGGTTGTGGAGGTATACCAGACTACCCAGCTATATTCGAGGCCATGATGACAGCAATCTTAAGGAGGGTACCCGCTCAGGAGACAACCACAATAGATGTAGGAGTTCAAGTGCAGTTTCCTAGGGCTGTGGACTTCGCAAAGCTATGCAAAGACTTCATTACTCTATGAGGGAAGCAATTTAAAGGAATGGAGTCGAATGAAGTGATTCAAGGGTGGCTTGACACTTGCATTAGGATCTTTGGATACTTGGGAGTTGACGATGCGACTAAGAGGAAGCTTGCATCGAGACAGCTATAGGGCAAAGCTATGGATTGGTGGAACTCTGTCACTTTAGTGACCACAGAAGATGAGATTTCGTGGGAGCAATTCCAAGTCAAGTTTGAGACAAAGTTTATCTCTATTGTTCAAAAGTTTATTCTGTTTAAGAGTTTTGTGGAGCTTAAGAAGAATGGTCGACCAGTGCTGGAGTATGTTTCTGACCTCGAAGCTTTGTCGAAGTATGCTCGTTCATATGTCGAGACTTCTTATTAAAAGAACGAGAAGTTTTTCACGTGCTTGGACAAATACCTTGGGAACCAGCTTGTAGATCATCTAGATAACACTTATGAGAAGATCGTCGAGAAAGATCTGAGGCATGGGAGTTTTTTTTTTCTCAAGGAAGAGACTGATGTTGCAGCTAAGGAGAAACCAAAACTACAGCAGAGTGGTAATAACAAAAAGAGGAAGCAGCAACAACAAAAAGGAAAAGATGGCTTGAACAAGTAGAAAGGCGAAGTGACTTGCTATAACTGCTGGCAAAAGAGCCATTATTCCTAGGATTGAAAGAATCCAAAAGCTGAGAGGAAGTGCTTTTAGTGTGAAAAGTTTGGGCATGACAAAAAGGATTGTCCAGAAGTAGCTAAGGGTAAGCAGCTTATGAAGGCGTATGCTTTGGAAGCTGTGCTATCGTCTTCAAGGGCTCCTACAACGGATGGGAAAAGGAAGAGTGTCATCATTCAAGGTACTCTTTCCATTAAAGACGTTTCAGTTCATGTGTTGCTTGATACTGGAGCATCGCATTCATTCATTTGTAATGAGCTTGTTTGTCGTTAGGTTTGGAACCCAAGATTTGTGAGGCCATTGATCGTGATGGATCCAGTTGGAGGTTCGTCCAGTTTGTGTATGATTTTTTGTGGTCTAGTGTTGTCAAGTCATGGTTGCTCCTTTGTGTGTGATTGATTTGTTTTAAACTTCGTTGGGTTTGGGATTATATTGGTTATGGACTAGCTCAAGAGATATGCGGTAAAAGTGGATTGCGAGAAGCTGGAGGTGACAGTCAGGAATATGGAATGGCGAATGGTTGTGATTTGATGTAAGCCCGAGGATGGTGTCATCGTAAGCTATTTGTATTCGCTTGTGATTCCACTGGAAGACTTGTCATCGGTGCTGTTCGTAAGTGAGTTTAATGGTGTCTTTGAAGAGGTCAAAGGGTTGCCACCGATCGCGAGATTGAGTTCAAAATCGATTTGATTGAGGGTGCTAGACCTATCGTCACTCCTCTTAGGAGGATGGCGCCTAAGGAGCAGCGAGAGTTAAAGGTGCAAGTACGTGATCTTTTGGGAAAAGGATTTATTCGAAGAAGTGTATCTGAATGGGGTGCACCAGTTGTATTTGCAACCAAGGAAAATGGATCTTTGAGATTGTGTGTGGATTATCGTGAGCTGAACAAGGTGACCAAGAAGAACAAGTATCTGTTGCCAAGGATAGACAACTTATTCAATCAGCTTCACGAAGCCAAGGTGTTTTCTCATATGGATTTGGCAACGGGATTTCATCAATTGAGGGTGGCAAAGGATAGCGTGTCGAAGACTACTTTTAGGAAACCATCCGGCTTCTTCGAATGGTAGGTGATGTCATTTGGGTTGACTAATGCGCCAGCATATTTCGTAGATCTTATGAATAGGGTGTTCGAAGATCAGTTGAACAAGTTCATGCTTGTGCTCGTGGACAATATTCTGGTTTTCTCCCAGAATGAGGAAGAGCATAAGACGCAATTGTGAGTTGTTTTGGAAATCTTGCGAAAGCATTAGCTGAGAGCTAAGTTTTCAAAGTGTTACGTCTGGAAAAGCGAAGTGAGGTTCTTAGGCCATGTTGTTTCTGCAAACGGGATAGCGTTGACCCCGCTAAGGTAGCAGCAATCTAGGACTGGGATAGACCTAAGAATGCAATGGACGTAAGGAGTTTTCTTGGGTTGGCTGAATATTATCGCCAGTTTATCAAGAATTTCTCCAAGATAGTTGCACCATTAATGGGATTGACGAAAAAGAATCAGGTGTTCACATGGGATGCGAAGTGTGAGCAGACTTTTGGAATCATGAAAGAGAGACTGACGAGTCCTCCTGTTTTGACGATTCCAAGTGGAAATGAAGAAATGGTGGTGTAACAACCCGTATTTCGATAACATGTTAAAACGAGAATCAAGGAAGAATTTAATTTTAAATTCTGAATCAAGTAAAACGGGCTATACCATTGCGTTCGTCTCGGAAAAATACGCGAAATAGAGTCCGAGTTTTCGAAAATCGGAGTCCGTATGACCCGATTAAGGCCCAACGAAGTTTTCAGAAAATTTCAAAGTAAAAACAGATTTCAAATTCAAGTTTGAATTTGGAAATTTGGGCCAGTCTGGGCCAGGCGGGAAAATTCCCGCCAGAGCACCCAAGTCGACAGCCCTGTCGACTTGGGAGTCGACTTGGTTGGTCCCAAGTCGACAGCCCTGTCGACTTGGCTGTCGACTTGGTCCAGCCGGGCAGTTCTGCCTGGTGCACCATTTTGGGTTTGTGTTGAGTTTGGGGGCCAGATTCGGTTTTAAGGGCTGAGATTGCAACTAGGGTTTAATCCTATGGCCTAAAACACTTTCTTAATCTATAAATAAGACCCTAACCTAACCCTAAATCATCATTATTCATTCTAGTAACTAAACTATGGCAAAATCAATCCTCTCATGGCCTCCACTCTCTTCATAAAATTCCTAAATAAATTTCTAAGTGATTTTCCATGCATACAAGTGTTTTCAAACTTGTATGAGCATCATTAGCTTGCATTCAAGTTTCTATATTTGCATCATAAAGAAAGAGTTTTGATCATTTTGGCTCAAGGGTTTTTATGTTAGAGCTTGCATTTTGGGTCTATTTGATTGCATAAGGGCTTTGTCATATCTTTTGTGCCTTCATAGCAATGTAAGCCCTTTCCCTACTCTTAGATATTAACTATGAAGTTAAATGTTCATGTTGCAAGTTTGGGTTTGATCATTGAGTATGATACATGCTATCATGTCATGCAAGTTTATGAAGTCATTATCTTGATCTTGTGGGCTAAAAGCTACAACCTTTATGTTGAAATGTTGCATTATGCAACATGAGAACCCTCATAACCTTTATGTCAACTTGCATATGAAGTCATAACCCTTATATGATGATATATGCGAGTTACTAGTCATCATTCCATGTCTTTTGTCACCATGATTTGCTTATGTGCCAAGTTTGGGTTTATGCATGTTTTTGAGGCTTAAGAATGTAACATGCAAGTTAATGAACACATTTGTGCCTCATTTGCCACCATGATTAACTTGTGGCTTAATATCCATTTTGTCATGCCTTTGCCAAGTCTCTTCTTTTAATCCATTACGTTGTTGCGAACGTATATGCGAGTTTAAAAGCGTTGGGTTATGTTATGGGTAATTTCTAGTGACATGAAAATATAACTTGAAAACATGACTTGAAATATAACATGGAAGTTGACATGTAAGTATGCTTAAAAATATGGAATTGGGAATTTACCTATTAAGTTAGGTCTACCCAAATCCTTGAAAACTTGTAATTTGTGTTGGAAACATAATGGACATGACACTTAGATAATATAAGTGTGGCCAACTCGAGGTTGGGATTGAGTTTGCAACGTAAAACTACCCGGAACCGACCGGCCTAACTAGTAGTTGCAAACAATAGGACCCAATGTGAGAAGTTGGTCATGTTGTGCTTGAACCCGAGGTTAGACCAAGTTGTGGTGTAAAGCTACCCGGAACCGACCGGCTTAACTAGTAACCACAACAAAGTCTAATGTGAGAGGTTGAGGTGCATTAAGTAATTAATGCTACATGATAGGGTTAAGTTAATTTGATTAATGACTCTTAACCAAATATGACATGGACAAATGGGTTAAGTAATTTGATTAGGCTAATGATACTTAACAAAACATGACAAGGTTGGGTAGGTTAAGTAACTTGATTTGCCTAATGGCACTTAACCATTTCTATACGACTAGTGGACGGGGTTAAGTTAACCAACACTTAATCAATCCAATACGATAATTTGGTAAGGTTAAGTAAGTTTTCTTAATGACACTTAACCGAAAAATACAGTTAATGGATGGGGTTAAGATTAGACTCAACTAGTCTAAACATGGAAATCGGATGGGGTTAAGTTAGCCTAGACTTAATTAATCCCACTTGGCAGTTTAATGAGGTTAAGTTAAACACTTAACTAATCTAACATGATGATTTGAGGTGGTTAAGTGACCTATACTTAACCAATCTAACTCGTGAATTTATTGAGGTTAAGTTAACCAATACTTAACCAATCTAACGTGAAAACGTGATAAGGCTAAGTCACGAATCGCTCAAATACGCTTGACCGATTTGACTCAATAATTTGATAGGGTCAAGTTAATATATATACTTAACCAACTTGAGCATGGTTTGTAGGGTTAAGTCTTGAACTTGGATACTTAGCCAAATTTGACATGATTTGTAGACGGGTTAAGTCATGAACTTAAGTGACACTTAATCCATTATGTAAACCCTAGTTCTGAGGATTAGGTGGATAACCGTAGTTAACAAGGATAACGGGAGTAAGGCTAAGTGGTAAACCTTAGTTGAAGAATAACTAAGTAATGATTCTTAGTCAAGGAAATTTAGACCAGTTCATAGATAGATGAGTAACCTGATACGGTAGGTCATCGTTTAAGTATACGAGTAGGAGCAAGTATCTGATTTAGATAAAGGCTCCAGCGAACTGGGTAACGAAGCAGCGGCTTCGGGGAACGTGAGGATATTCTTGGTATCCCTCTATGAGCTGCCAGGTGATCATACTAGGCTCATGAGAGGTTAAGGTCTGCGTTAGAAGAACCAAGAGTATGCCTTGGTTGCTATACGAGCGACCTAAAGACGGGGATGGATAGGGGATAGTCGACGATACACGGTCGTACCCTAGATAGCATTTCGTCAGGCTACCTACCATCTTTGGTCAAGCGTGTACGTACGGAAAGGCAGAGAACACCCAAAAGACCATAATTGCTATCTAATTATGGTTGCGGTAAGGCTAGGATTGTGGGTTGGCCAGTAGTGTGTTCTCATACAGGATTTATCCTATCTTGTCTTTCACTAGTTGAGGGAGTGGTCTCGTGGGACCATAGCCACGTATAGGAAAAAAAACAGACCTTAGCATCTGCATCGGCAGATAAATCGAAAGCTCCCGACCGAGTCCTGTATTTCCTGGTCTGCCCTGTGACAGGACTCGGATGGCACGATGTGATACATGTGCATACAGTCATGGAAAAACGATTCACGGAGAATGCGTAGGAAAAAGGGCGCGGTTGACGGTTAGCGTAAATCCTAGTGGCCCTGGGTGGTTGAACCAAAACCGAGATACGAAAACGTGCAATAGGTAAGCATAATCCCTAGTAGTCCTAGGTAGCATAAGTCCTAGTTGTACAAACGATGATTCATGTTGAAAGACCCTAGTTAGATATAGGGTGACAATCCAAAACGATCTTAAGGATCATGGAACTATGTTAAAGTAGTATAGAATCTCATGGGAAAGCCCGTATGGTCTACGGCAAGGGACTGAACATTTACATGGAATAAAACATACGAGTTGAGTAACCTATATATGCGATATATTAGGTTGACATGGACCATTACACGACTTTTGAGTAAGGGTCATTCATGGTTAACACATGATACGGTGGGGATACTAGTATGGTAGGTGCAGAGCTAAAATACAGGATAGATACCATGGGACGTTATACGTGATAGATATCTTGGGGATATTATACTTGATAGGAACCTGACGATGGGATACCTTGTTTTATCTTGACATCGTAATTTATCATGACACCTTAGTTTATCTGAGTTCAGTAGTTCATCATGTTATTTTGATTTAGCTTATCTATCTTGTCATCATGCTTATGTTCATCTCAGTTTCTCATGTCAGTTAACTTTACTAGTTTTTATGCTGATAGTAGATAGGGCTTACTCAGTCTTTTTGACTGACCCGTTTTGTTTCGCCTCTTTTCTTCCGTTTCCCCCCAGGTTACAGGGAGGAAATACTGTTGTTTAGTTCGGACTTCTTCTGCTTGAAGGTCATCATGGATGGCTTGGACTTTTCTTGGCTATGGCTACTTTACTGTTTTTACTTGGGGAATAATTTATGAAAAAGTCTTTATGCTTCTTTACTATTGCAAGACAGGTTTTGATGTACTCTGATGTAAAAGGCTTTAGACCTTAATTATTAATGTTTATGAAAGTTCGATTTTACTTCCGCTATTTTATATGTTCTGTCTTGTGATATTTCTGTGCATGTTTACCAATAATGCCCCTCTAAAGCTAGTGCATTCCTTTGCGAGTGACCCTAGCGGAGGCGGGGTGTTACACGTGGTATCAGAGCAGAAGGTTACCAGACTGGGCAAAAGTTTTTAAAGACCTTCTGAAAACTATTTGAAAATCGTTTACAAAGAAGCATTTTCCAAGAAAATTTTCTTTTAAAAGAAAAAGGCTATTCCCCAAAGGCCATTAGCACTATCCTTGTTTCCTTAATTGAATCTCTTTTCCTTTCTTTCCTCCATCTGTAGTCACAGTGGTTTTAACTGCGACTAGTCTTTTCTATCTACGAAAGTGCTTTCCATACAATGGAGGTGGTTCTCGAGAGACCAGTGGCCGCGTTATAAGAAAGGATAGTGAGAAAGAGGATAAAGGATACGAGCTTAAGGATGAGCAACTTGTTGGTATGGCGTCCTCAAAGGAGGGAGAAAGATGAACAATGAAACCCATGACGAGAGAGTACCTTTGGCATGGTAAAACGGGGCGGATAGTTAAGTATTATGGGACAAGGACAAGATCATCGGGAGGGCAATAGTATGCTCTCATTTCTAGGGTACCTCGGAAGGAGGGTAACGATCTTGTTAAAGGTTTAGCTTTTCTTCTCTATCATCCCGTTAGGACTTCGTTTTTCGTATCATTTAAGTCTGCTTCGATAGTTGAGTCTCTGCACCTTAAGTACTAGCGTAATAGAGAATCCCATTTTTGTCTCAAAGTCCTATTGGAGAATCAGTCCATTTATACATGACTTGTTTGGATTTGAGAATGTCCATGCCAAGTGTTGAGTTTGGAAATAATGCTTATGTTTATAAGCTATGGATGGATTCTAGGGATGAAGTGGTTATCCAGTAGGGGGTGCCACTCTCGGTTTTGATAGGAGGGTAGTTAGACCTTTTGGACTAGCCTTGGTAATACCCTCGAAGTATCGTGTAACCTTTTTGAGGTTCTGTCATGACTAGTTACTTAGAATCCCTTGATGCCTTTATTGGAAATTTGAAGCCCGATCGAGTGGTGTTCGCCAATAAGACGGATGGTTTACTTCATTTATGCATGGGTTATAGAGATCACCTTAGTAAGTGCGCATGATAACTTGGTTGACATCTGTTTACTTTCAAGAGAAAGTTCTTCTACATGGAATACCTTATAGTATATAAACGAGATCCAAGATTCACTAGTGAATTTTGGAAAGCTTGCATGAGATCATGAGTACGCAGTCATGTTTGCGCCAAGTGTGCAAGTGGAACGAGAGGCGACGAAGAAATGAGTTCCAGCTCATGTTATGGAAACAGGAAATAGGAAGCTACGAAACCGCGAAGTTAAAAGACGGTCAAGGCACAATGGAATTAAGCTCAAGGAAATACGACTTTGATGGTCAAGGACTAGATACGCGCATGATATCTCTTTTTGGGAGTATATCCTTGATCCCTGTTTTCTGTAGAGCTTACTTGTAGGCTATCTTTTGTGGACATCTTCTTGGTCCTATTTTCTGTTACAAACCCCGTAAGGAGTTTGTCTTGCTTATCTTCTCGACCCTGTTTCAGGGAATCCTAGGTAGAACCCTATGGATGTAAACATGTATTTGAAACATGTTATGATTGATATGGTTGCAAGTGGTAGCAAGTGGTTGCTCGTGGATGCGCGAATACACATTAGATACTAGCTCGACTCGGTCACATTTCATATTGCATATGCATGAGTATTTATACTTGTTTATGGATGAAATCGAATGTATTATCATGCGGTTGTTGCATATGAATGAATGATTGTGCACGCATATAGTATCTATATGACTAGGATTATTTGCATACATGTTGGATTCATGGCACTATACATATTTTGCATTAGAAAGATTATTCAGGCCTGATCATTAGCATTAGCTAAGGAACATGTACACACACGTTTTGCATATATTCATACAGCATTAGAAATCATCTAAGGACAATGGTTGCTTGTGGATGATGTTTTGAGTAGATGAATGATGGGTGGTAGGATATGTTCTTCCTAACTTGGAGATTTCGGGGACGAAATCCTAAAAGGTGGGGAGAATGTAACAACCCGTATTTCGATAACATGTTAAAACGAGAATCAAGGCAGAATTTAATTTTAAATTCTGAATCAAGTAAAACGGGCTATACCATTGCGTTCGTCTCGGAAAAATACGCGAAATAGAGTCCGAGTTTTCGAAAATCGGAGTCCGTATGACCCGATTAAGGCCCAACGAAGTTTTCAGAAAATTTCAAAGTAAAAACAGATTTCAAATTCAAGTTTGAATTTGGAAATTTGGGCCAGTCTGGGCCAGGCGGGAAAATTCCCGCCAGAGCACCCAAGTCGACAGCCCTGTCGACTTGGGAGTCGACTTGGTTGGTCACAAGTCGACAGCCCTGTCGACTTGGCTGTCGACTTGGTCCAGCCGGGCAGTTCTGCCTGGTGCACCATTTTGGGTTTGTGTTGAGTTTGGGGGCCAGATTCGGTTTTAAGGGCTAAGATTGCAACTAGGGTTTAATCCTATGGCCTAAAACACTTGCCTAATCTATAAATAAGACCCTAACCTAACCCTAAATCATCATTATTCATTCTAGTAACTAAACTATGGCAAAATCAATCCTCTCATGGCCTCCACCCTCTTCATAAAATTCCTAAATAAATTTCTAAGTGATTTTCCATGCATACAAGTGTTTTCAAACTTGTATGAGCATCATTAGCTTGCATTCAAGTCAAGTTTCTATATTTGCATCATAAAGAAAGAGTTTTGATCATTTTGGCTCAAGGGTTTTTATGTTAGAGCTTGCATTTTGGGTCTATTTGATTGCATAAGGGCTTTGTCATATCTTTTGTGCCTTCATAGCAATGTAAGCCCTTTCCCTACTCTTAGATATTAACTATGAAGTTAAATGTTCATGTTGCAAGTTTGGGTTTGATCATTGAGTATGATACATGCTATCATGTCATGCAAGTTTATGAAGTCATTATCTTGATCTTGTGGGCTAAAAGCTACAACCTTTATGTTGAAATGTTGCATTATGCAACATGAGAACCCTCATAACCTTTATGTCAACTTGCATATGAAGTCATAACTCTTATATGATGATATATGCGAGTTACTAGTCATCATTCCATGTCTTTTGTCACCATGATTTGCTTATGTGCCAAGTTTGGGTTTATGCATGTTTTTGAGGCTTAAGAATGTAACATGCAAGTTAATGAACACATTTGTGCCTCATTTGCCACCATGATTAACTTGTGGCTTAATATCCATTTTGTCATGCCTTTGCCAAGTCTCTTCTTTTAATCCATTACGTTGTTGCGAACGTATATGCGAGTTTAAAAGCGTTGGGTTATGTTATGGGTAATTTCTAGTGACATGAAAATATAACTTGAAAACATGACTTGAAATATAACATGGAAGTTGACATGTAAGTATGCTTAAAAATATGGAATTGGGAATTTACCTATTAAGTTAGGTCTACCCAAATCCTTGAAAACTTGTAATTTGTGTTGGAAACATAATGGACATGACACTTAGATAATATAAGTGTGGCCAACTCGAGGTTGGGATTGAGTTTGCAACGTAAAACTACCCGGAACCGACCGGCCTAACTAGTAGTTGCAAACAATAGGACCCAATGTGAGAAGTTGGTCATGTTGTGCTTGAACCCGAGGTTAGACCAAGTTGTGGTGTAAAGCTACCCGGAACCGACCGGCTTAACTAGTAACCACAACAAAGTCTAATGTGAGAGGTTGAGGTGCATTAAGTAATTAATGCTACATGATAGGGTTAAGTTAATTTGATTAATGACTCTTAACCAAATATGACATGGACAAATGGGTTAAGTAATTTGATTAGGCTAATGATACTTAACAAAACATGACAAGGTTGGGTAGGTTAAGTAACTTGATTTGCCTAATGGCACTTAACCATTTCTATACGACTAGTGGACGGGGTTAAGTTAACCAACACTTAATCAATCCAATACGATAATTTGGTAAGGTTAAGTAAGTTTTCTTAATGACACTTAACCGAAAAATACAGTTAATGGATGGGGTTAAGATTAGACTCAACTAGTCTAAACATGGAAATCGGATGGGGTTAAGTTAGCCTAGACTTAATTAATCCCACTTGGCAGTTTAATGGGGTTAAGTTAAACACTTAACTAATCTAACATGATGATTTGAGGTGGTTAAGTGACCTATACTTAACCAATCTAACTCGTGAATTTATTGAGGTTAAGTTAACCAATACTTAACCAATCTAACGTGAAAACGTGATAAGGCTAAGTCACGAATCGCTTAAATACGCTTGACCGATTTGACTCAATAATTTGATAGGGTCAAGTTAATATATATACTTAACCAACTTGAGCATGGTTTGTAGGGTTAAGTCTTGAACTTGGATACTTAGCCAAATTTGACATGATTTGTAGACGGGTTAAGTCATGAACTTAAGTGACACTTAATCCATTATGTAAACCCTAGTTCTGAGGATTAGGTGGATAACCGTAGTTAACAAGGATAACGGGAGTAAGGCTAAGTGGTAAACCTTAGTTGAAGAATAACTAAGTAATGATTCTTAGTCAAGGAAATTTAGACCAGTTCATAGATAGATGAGTAACCTGATACGGTAGGTCATCGTTTAAGTATACGAGTAGGAGCAAGTATCTGATTTAGATAAAGGCTCCAGCGAACTGGGTAACGAAGCAGCGGCTTCGGGGAACGTGAGGATATTCTTGGTATCCCTCTATGAGCTGCCAGGTGATCATACTAGGCTCATGAGAGGTTAAGGTCTGCGTTAGAAGAACCAAGAGTATGCCTTGGTTGCTATACGAGCGACCTAAAGACGGGGATGGATAGGGGATAGTCGACGATACACGGTCGTACCCTAGATAGCATTTCGTCAGGCTACATACCATCTTTGGTCAAGCGTGTACGTACGGAAAGGCAGAGAACACCCAAAAGACCATAATTGCTATCTAATTATGGTTGCGGTAAGGCTAGGATTGTGGGTTGGCCAGTAGTGTGTTCTCATACAGGATTTATCCTGTCTTGTCTTTCACTAGTTGAGGGAGTGGTCTCGTGGGACCATAGCCACGTATAGGAAAAAAAACAGACCTTAGCATCTGCATCGGCAGATAAATCGAAAGCTCCCGACCGAGTCCTGTATTTCCTGGTCTGCCCTGTGACAGGACTCGGATGGCACGATGTGATACATGTGCATACAGTCATGGAAAAACGATTCACGGAGAATGCGTGGGAAAAAGGGCGCGGTTGACGGTTAGCGTAAATCCTAGTGGCCCTGGGTGGTTGAACCAAAACCGAGATACGAAAACGTGCAATAGGTAAGCATAATCCCTAGTAGTCCTAGGTAGCATAAGTCCTAGTTGTACAAACGATGATTCATGTTGAAAGACCCTAGTTAGATATAGGGTGACAATCCAAAACGATCTTAAGGATCATGGAACTATGTTAAAGTAGTATAGAATCTCATGGGAAAGCCCGTATGGTCTACGGCAAGGGACTGAACATTTATATGGAATAAAACATACGAGTTGAGTAACCTATATATGCGATATATTAGGTTGACATGGACCATTACACGACTTTTGAGTAAGGGTCATTCATGGTTAACACATGATACGGTGGGGATACTAGTATGGTAGGTGCAGAGCTAAAATACAGGATAGATACCATGGGACGTTATACGTGATAGATATCTTGGGGATATTATACTTGATAGGAACCTGACGATGGGATACCTTGTTTTATCTTGACATCGTAATTTATCATGACACCTTAGTTTATCTGAGTTCAGTAGTTCATCATGTTATTTTGATTTATCTTATCTATCTTGTCATCATGCTTATGTTCATCTCAGTTTCTCATGTCAGTTAACTTTACTAGTTTTTATGCTGATAGTAGATAGGGCTTACTCAGTCTTTTTGACTGACCCGTTTTGTTTCGCCTCTTTTCTTCCGTTTCCCCCCAGGTTACAGGGAGGAAATACTGTTGTTTAGTTCGGACTTCTTCTGCTTGAAGGTCATCATGGATGGCTTGGACTTTTCTTGGCTATGGCTACTTTACTGTTTTTACTTGGGGAATAATTTATGAAAAAGTCTTTATGCTTCTTTACTATTGCAAGACAGGTTTTGATGTACTCTGATGTAAAAGGCTTTAGACCTTAATTATTAATGTTTATGAAAGTTCGATTTTACTTCCGCTATTTTATATGTTCTGTCTTGTGATATTTCTGTGCATGTTTACCAATAATGCCCCTCTAAAGCTAGTGCATTCCTTTGCGAGTGACCCTAGCGGAGGCGGGGTGTTACAGGTGGTATACACAGATGCAGGTGGTATAGGACTCGGAGCAGTGCTAATGCAGAAGGCTAAGGTTGTGGCCTACGCGAGTCGACAGCTGAAGCCGCACGAAAGGAATTATCCGACTCATGATTTGGAGTTGGCAGTGATCATGTTTGCTATGAAGGTGTGGAGACATTACCTATTGGGAGTTCGATTCGAGTTGTTTACGGATCAAAAGTCGTTGAAGTGTCCTTTCTCCCAAAAGGATTTGAATCTTCAGCAGCAACGGTGGTTAAAGTTTCTAGCATCGTATGATTTTGATATAGCCTATATTCCTAGTAAAGGTAACGCAGTGGCGGATGCGTTGAGTCGAATACACGCAAGTTTGGGAGCAATGTTTTTAGAATGGAAACACCTCGATTACTTGGCAATATTTGATTTCAAACCATGGGGTGAGTTGGAACCTGAAATGTTAGCAAGCTTATCGATAAGACCTACTCTCATCGAAAGGATTGGCGAGGGCCAAAAGCGGGATGCAAAGCTTGTCGGGATAATCCTAAAGTTGGAACCAGAGGATAAGGAATTTGAGGTTAATCGAGTGGGTTGGCTCCGAAAGAAAGGACGACTGGTTGTTCCTGACATTGACGGATTGAGAGATGAGGTTCTGAGGAAATTTCATCACTCAAAGTTGGCGATTCATCGTAGTGGTAACAAGATGTACCAGGACATGAGGCAAGCCTATTGCTGGGAAGGAATGAAAAGGGATGTTGGAAAATTCATTTCCAAGTGTATGAACTATCAGTTAGTTAAAGCTGAATAGAAGAAGCCGAGTTGACTGCTTCATCCATTGGAAGTTCCCACATGGAAATGGGAGCAGATATCGATGGATTTTATCGATGGACTACATAAAACCAGGGCAGGAAATGAAAGCATTAGGGTCATAGTGGATCATTTGACCAAAAGCGCGAGATTTATTCCTTTCAAATCAACTAGGACAGCTTCAAAGTTAGCTGAGCTTTATATTAAATGGATAGTTCGATTCCATGGTTTCCTAAAGAGCATAGTAAGTGATTCAGATCCATTGTTCACGAGTGGGTTTTGGATGCAAGAGTCTTTGGGAATCGAGTTGTGTTTGAGTACGGCTTATCATCCCCAATCTGATGGTCAAACCGAGAGGGTTAACCGAGTATTGGAAGATCTCCTAAGAGCTTGTGTATTGAACTTTGGAGGATTGTGGGAAGATCATCTACATCTAGTTGAGTTTGCGTATAACAACAACTACCAGTCGAGCATTGGGATGACACTATATGAAACGTTGTATGGAAGACCTTGTAGTTATCCGTATTGTTGGTTAGAGGCTGGAGATAAGTTGATATTTGGGCCTGAGATGATTAGAGGAACATCGGATTGTATCGAGATCGTTCAACAACGAATGAAGGCAGCCCTAGATCGTCAGAAGAGTTATGCTGATAAGTGTCGAAAAGACTTGGAATTCAACGTTGGCGATATGGTTTTTGTGAAGTTTTCGCCGTTAAAGAATGTTGTTCAGTTTGGAAGCGAAGGAAAGTTTGCCCCAAGATTCGTTGGACCGTTTCCGATAGTCGAGCGGATTTGAAAGCTTGTGCATAAATTGGATTTACCTGAGAAGATGTCGAGTGTGCACAATGTTTTCCATGTGTCTTTTCTACGGAAGTGTGTGCATGATTCGAACGTGGCGGTATCTCCGGAACAATAAGAAGATCTAGAAGTCGAGAACGTAGTTATGAAACCTCATAAGCCGCTTCGTGTTGTGGGAAATGACAAGAAACTGCTTAGGAGGAAGATGGATAAGCTAGTCAAGGTACAATGGAGTGAGGATGATGACGATTGTACGTAGGAGACGGAAAAAAGTGTGAAGACGATCCATCCAGAACTATTCGTCCGTATAACCCATTAAGGTCGTATCACCTTATATCATTGTAGCTTGTACTATTGTTTGTAGAACTCCGCGTGCTAGGATAAAGATATGGATGAATGGCTTGATGGATGCTAGTTTGGATGGTAAAATTTGCTGCTCGTGGATGGTAGGCATGCGGAATTGTTATGGTTGCTTGTGTTTGTTTGGAATTTCGAAGGCGAAATTCTTAAGGGGGAGAATGTAACAGCCTGTATTTTACATATCCGAGGATCGTAAAATATTTATATTAAATTACCCGATTGTTGGATCATTCTCATATTTTGATATACTGGTTATGGGGATGTGAGACACATAATTTTTTACCAATTTCATTTGTGACCATTTTGCCCCTATCAGTTTTGTATAGGGAATAACTTTTAACTGGGATTGAATCAGGTGCTGAGATCAGTTTTATTGAAAAGGAAACGATGTTTCGAATTTCGTAGAGTGGTCACACTAAAGATTTGGTCCAGCGGTTTGGGAGAAATCATTGTTTTAGTGTTGCACAATTTCTGTTCAGGTTTAACAAGTCATTAATGGGCGGAATTGGTGTGGCCCATTAGTGGCTGGTTAGAGGCTATAAATAGGGGGTGGAGGCATGGAGAGCTATTTACTTTCTTCATTCTCTCATTTGGTTGAGCTTGTGATCCTCCTTGCTCAATCAAATACATCTTTTCTCCATTAAAATTCTAGATCTACGCAAGAAGATTGAAGATGTACATCAAATTGTGAGGTTTGAAGATCATTCTTCGTTGTTCGGATTGAGAATTTAGTGATTTCAAGTTATTCTGAAGATTTGGTGAGTGATAAACATCTCTCACACGGATTCAATCAAGTATATGGGTTGTTTGATCTTATTTTCATCATTTAAAGCTGTTTTCACCTAGATCTATATCATGGTAAGTATATTTTCATTTAAATCACTATAGGATCTAATCTAGCAACTTAAATCGGTAACTCTTATGTTAATTCATATGTATATGCAAGTTTAGATCCATCATTTTGTTTATTCATTGATTTATCATGATTTGGTTATGGTTGTATGATGAATAATTGTCATTTAAGTTTTGTTGGTGACTTCCGAAAGTGTTTATAGTTGAATTGGATGGTTTGGGTGAGTTGTTTGCATCGATGTTGTCATTTGGTGGTGGATTGGTCGAGATTGGAGATAGATTGGTCAGATCTGGAGTCGGGTCGTTTTTGGATGGATCGCATGGCTTCATGCTCCAAAAAGAAAGTCGGGTCGTTTTTGACCTAGAGAGTCTGGTCGTTTTTGACCCAAGAGTCGGGTCGTTTTTGGCCGATAGAGTCGGGTCGTTTTTGACCCATAAAGTTGAGTCGTTTTGATCCATAGAGTTGGGTCAATTGTGACCTGATGAGTCGGGCTGAAACATTATGAATCAAATATTGACTAAATGACGTATGTTTTCGGCTTGATGGCGGTTGTGGCTTTGAAGTGAATTCAAGTAGGAATGTTCAAGGGTTGTGACGTATTCGTTGATTGTTGTAATGCAACGAAGTGAAGACAACTCATGGTTGTGAGTTCGTGGATAATGGTGCTCGAGAAGTTGCTTGAGTTTATGAACAATCATCAGGTTGGATGGCTAGAGATACTGAAGGCCGATGGATTGTCGTTGTCGTAGGTTCTAGCGGACTTAAGGCAGAGGTATAATAGGGACGCCCAAAAGACTAGAAATGGTTGGTCAAGTACCCTGCGTAGTACGACATGCCTAGATACAAGAACGACGGCGTATGGAGTTTTGCTAGAACCGGGGTTTACCATTAGCCCTTAACAGTCGACAAGATTTTGAGTCGGTCATACGATTAACGATGATTTCAAAGCAGGTTTGGCAGTGATTGCCAGAGTCATGAATGATTATTGTTTTGCTTGTATTTTCTTGTGTAGATTGTTCGACAACGAAAGAGATTTCTCTTGGGTGCTTGTCTGATGTTGGTTTAGGCCTTCGAGGTTTGTGCTTGGGAGATGTCGATATCAATTAGGATGAACTACGCTTGATAATTGATTGCCATGAATGTACTATTGTTTCTGTCCGGCTGTTGTAAAAGGCTATCACTGTCGGATGTGGAGGAGACGGGTTGGGTTTCTTCTCTGTTGATGTTGGTAGATTAGTTGATTGATCTACCTATTTCTCATATATGTTATTGATGATGTTAGATAGCTGTTTTATCGCTCATTAAGACTATTGTATGACTCAAGGTTTTATGTTTCCTCTTATTACCATGGGTTGTTCATCCGGTTTTGGATGAGGAGACTGAGGAGCAAGTTACAGGTGATAGATCTTGATGAGGACGATGCTGCTGAGCGATGATGAGCAAGAGGCTTTCGAATTAGTTTTCTACTATCTACTATTTGTTGTTTTCCGCTGTTTGATGTATTCTCTGAGAGACTGTAGTGAGGCACATTGCATAGACTCTTATCGTGTAATCCAATGTTGTATGGAATTTGTTATGAAAGCTTTAAGATTCTTCTCAATTCTGCTTCACTATTACTGACTATTTTATATATTCTATTATATTTTTATCCTTGCGCTGTGAGTTATGCGACAGGTTCCGCTTGTATTATCCTACCTTAATGATCGTCCATAGCAGCCTGACATATCTTTCAATGCATTATTTTCCTAGTTAAGTGCAGGAGTCATGGGCGGTCTTCACACTTGCCACTCAAAAATTGCTTCTGCCTATTTGCACTTGAGCCATTATTTGTTCATACTGAGTTGCCTTTGTTTAAACCTGTACATGCAATATTCGTGAATCATGTAGTTTTTGCAACCTTGTTCATGCTTGTGATTTGTTTTATGTATATATTGGCACTTTCCTCCTTGTATATATATGCCATGTACATGGCTGCATGCATTTATTATTGATGTTTCATTCAAGTGCTTGTCCTTTAAGACTATTCTGAGATGCATAACATTGTTGCATGCTCTTGATACTCATGTGAACATTGCCAATTTCTTGGCTTGCTGATTTGGACTTGTGCATTTGCTGTTTGACATGTGAATGCTTGCCCATTTTGGTTTGTGCTGTCCTTCTTGTTTACTGAATTTGGTTCTTGTTGCCATGTCGAGCTCCATGTGTGTGTGTGTGTGTATATATACACATACATATATATGTACATAATATGTATTTATATATATGTGTCTTGTCTTTGTTCCATACTGCATGCATGTGTGCTTGGTGTGCTTGCTCTCCATGTATATATTCATGTATATATGCACAAATGTGTGTGTGTGTGTGTGTGTGTGTGTATATATGTTTGTATATGAGAGTTGCTTCACATCTGCTTTTTTCATTTGCATGGAATTTCTTGGTTCATGTGCATTCACTAATATTTGACCAAATTGCCTCTGCACAAAATATATGTGTATATACATCCATATGTATGTGTATACATGTATTGTGTATGTGCAGTTTATATATGTGAGAGCTAGAGATATAGTCTAACTTGTGGTATTTATAGTGAGTCACTGTGAATATCACAAGCAGTCTAGACACAAATGGATTTTTATACATATCAGACCAAGTCAAGAAATATGATGAGAAACACATCAAAATTCTAACGCAAATAAAATTTAGAATAAATTTATACTTGTTAGAATTTAATCAATTTTTGTTCCAGTTTATTGTGTGTGTTTCTGTGATAGGTATGCAGGTGACTGGACTGACTCTGAAGCATACTGAAGAAAAATGAGTGTTAGTGAGTAAATGAATGTATATGACTAACTGAGTGAAATGTAGTGATGAGACATTGTAAATGTGAAATTGAATGTATTGAGTCAGTGAGATGTACAATAGTGGAATTAGGAAATATGTATTATTGAAATGTTGAAATCAAATATTATATTTACAGCGACTCACTGTGAATATCACAAGAAGTCTAGACATAGATTTATATATAGACATATCAGACCATGTCAAGTAGTATGATGAGGAACACACCAAAATGCTGAGGCAAATAAAATTTAAAATAAATTTATACTTGCTAGAATTTAAATCAATTTTTGTTCCAGTTTACTATGTGTGTTTGTTTCTGTGATAGGTATGCAAGTGACTAGACTGACCCTGAAGCATACTATAGATAAAGTGAGTGTCAGCGAGTGAATGAATGTATATGAGTTACTGAGTGAAATGTAGTTAGGAGACATTGTAGATGTGAAATTGTATGTATTGAATCAGTGAGATGTACAATAGTGGAGTTAGGAGATATGTACTATTGAAATATTAAAATAAAATATTATATTTAAATAAAATATTGTTTGAATATTTAAATTCTTTTGCAGTAGTATTTTATCCAAATATAAATATTTATTTATGTATGTGATGCAGTAGAATAGTACAATTAAAAACACATAATATATATATATATATATGTTTGTTATCGTGAAGCAAAAATCATATTATTATATACAACAATCTCCTCTTTTGATGATGACAAACATGTAATAAGATTTTGAATACAATAAATGTGTTCGACAGTGAAGTGTAGAGCTCCTCCTACATGTATTCCCCCTACAATAGAACTCCCCCTAAATATATGCATATGAGATAAATGAATAAATGAATTGAATTTCCAATATTAAAATATTCATGACATATTCACTCAACAATCAAAATCTTAACCTATCCTCCCCCTTTTATTACCATCAAAAGGATATAGAAATCGAAATAGTGATGAAAAATAGACTAGAAATATAAAATCAGATCAAGAGAGAGAATGCTCATCATAAATCTCATTCAATTAAACAAATTTTTTAATATTCTTCAAACTAGTGACAAATTTCACATTGTAGAATGATGGATTTATGATGAATTTCATAAAATGGAGTGAGTTTTAAAACATATGAATTCCAATTATTTCCAGACAAAATTTTAAAAATGAGAAAAAAATAGTGATGGATTCGGACTATGTTATAGATTCAAATCGAGCGACAAAATCAAGTAATCGTAAATTCCAAGAACTATCAACCACAGAAAGTCATAATAAATCATAAAATAAAAACACATTTCACATATTAGAAAATGGATCAATAGGTTGGTTGTTACACACCAAGGAAGATTTCATATATATATAATTTAATTTAATTTATTTTCTTCTCTTTTTTTATTTATTATTTATTTTAAGAGCACACTAACCACGCGTAGCCTATTAGGACTTTTAAATGGGATATGTCGCAACTTAATAAAATAAGTAATCTCTTAACCATGCATGACCATATTTAGGTTTTTTAAATGAGGTTAGTATAACACCCCACCTCCGTTAAGGTCACTCACAAAGGGAATGCCTTAACTTTGATGGAGCGTTTTAGTGGACAGAACAGAAACTTACATGACAGATAAAACAGTACTTGAAAAATTTATAGCTTTATTTCAACAGAAACCGAAGTAAGTTTGGTTACATCCTTTCAAATCACAATATCAGAATTCAAGTACCAAAATATCAGTCTTGTACAAAAGCCTTTAGAATGCATAGTTTTTAAAATCATAATCCCCACAGAAGCTGCCATAAGGAGTCAAGCCATTTATGGCAGCCAAGCCATACTTTAAGCACTTTAAGTACTTCAAGCAGAAGAAATCCGGATTAAGCTAAAGTATTCCCTCCTTGGATAACCTGGGGGGGGGGAAGAAAAAGGGGTGAAAACAAGCAAGGTCAGACATAAAGTCTGGCAAGTCCAGTGACTTTCAGCATATAAACTGATAATAATAATTACGACATGAAAATAAAACTGGATGCGAGATAACAGTAACAAGAGTAGCAGATATACTTAGGTTAAACAGAAGAAACAGAATAATATTACTTTTCACCTCTCTGCACTAATACTAGTATAATAGGGTTAGGTGTCACCCCAATGTCTAAACTGAGCAGAAACAGGAACAGAATAATTTCCACAGAAGAGAATGCTAGTAATGGGCCTTTACCACACCAACAGAAACAGACAGAAACAGAATGCTAATAATGGGCCTTTACCACCCGAACAGAAGGTACAGAAACAGATTAATCCCTACGGAAACAGAATGTAGAATTAGGTGTACACTAGTAAATGGGCCTTTACCACCCGAACAAACAGTACCACGTAGAAACAGACAGGTGTTACCACCCAACAGAAACAGACGGTACCAACAGAAACAGACAGAACTAAGTGTACCCTAAAACCCTACCCCAAACGATCAGCTCCCTAATATCTAAATACCCTGTGTCGGCCCCACAGTAGGGTGTATCACTCCCTAAAGTGACAACCAATTGGCACAAACCTATTTACAGATGTCACGGCGTCTTACATCCTCAGAGGCAGACTGGGATCCATGCACGCACATGACCCAGTTGGAACGCACCATCAACACCCTTCGCCATTATCAGAATGAACCGCTTATAATTAGTTCAGTAAGCGTGCCCGGACCCTACCTACTGTTGGGTCGAAGTTTTGATACCAGAAAGGGTTACTGACTAATATGGGTCCCAAACAACAGATGACACAAGTATTTTCCCTCCTAACCTTGTGCCCCCAGACTAACAGATTTCAGATTAACTTGTTTACAAGTTCATACATATAGAGTTCAAGTCACTAGTTCACAGATCAGAAAATCAAGTTAATAAGTTTTCAGACTAACGAATCAGACATACAGATTTAACAGACTTGTCTAACTTTGTACTGGGCCTACAGATTCGTGAAACGGGTTTATTAATTTCATTAGTCCAGTTGGTTTAACCCTATCCACCCAACACGTTTTAGACATCATATTTATCTCAGATTTTCATTAATTAAATATTAATGCCCAGACCTCTCACATTAGACTGACAGTTTGCGGCTACTGGTTAAGTCGGTTGGTTCCGGGCAGGTTTCTGCCACAAACTGAGTCTAACCTCGGGTTTCAAGCACGTTATGACTAACTTCTCACATTAGAACCTATTGTTTGCGGCCACTGGATGTGCCGGGTGGTTCCGGGCAGGATTACGCCGCAAACTCATTCTAACCTCGAGTTAGCCATGTTTATCTTTACGGCCAATTAATTAATAATTTACCATTTATGCCCATGCCTAATATACATGTCAATTATTCATAACTATAGTCACTTCAGATTATGACTAAATATATCAACTCAACAGATATAGCAGATAACAGATTTCGCAGATTAGGCGACTTAACGGAGTTAGCAGATTAAGCAATTTAGCAGATTTAACATATAACAGATTAGGCATTTTCAGCAGACTTAGCAGATGACAGATTTAGTAGATAAGGCAATTTAACCTAATTAGAAGATTAGGCAATATAACAGAACTTGCAGATTAGGCAATATAACAGAACTAGCAGATTAAGCAATATAACAGAACTAGCAGATTAGGCAATATAACAGAACTAGTAGATTAGGCAATATAACAGAACTAGCAGATTAGGCAATATAACAGATTTAATCATTCCTTAAAGTTTCATAGACATATCTTGCCTAATTGTAAATTTGGCCTAAGTTCACATGCCTGAATAATTGTCATGATTCACAATATGATCATATACCCTATGTTTTAGTTAAACATCGCATAGCACAGAATATTTTCCAAAACCCATAAATCATGATAAACAATATGAATTATGCCAAACTATATCCTTTGATGCCAAGTATAAAAAAGTCCAGTTTTAGGCGTATTCACATTACTAGTTATCCTATAGATTTTTACGCCTAAGTCACATATCTTCCTTTTCTTAAAATATGCCTCAAATATAGATTTTAACTTACAACATATACTATGTCCTCAAAATTAGATCTTAATTCAAAATATGCGTTATGTCAAAGTCTCAAGTCATATGTTAACATGCAATGGTCCCTCTTCTCCCAACTCACAGAATATGCATAGATCTAAATCTAATTTACAACCTATGTCCTTTTTCTTAAATCAGTCACAGATTAGCCATGTCCCATTTATGCCATCATTCATTATTTTTAACGTTCGTGCGTTAATCTCTTATGAGATTTGGCGCAGGCTCGTGGTAGCCTGGCTATAGAACAGAAAGAAGAAAGAGATACATAATAAAATAGATCAGAATAGAACATACACAACCTCAAATTCAGATTTACAATCACATCACAATTATAATTAAAGTTTATATCGGAAAATAACTGTACTTGCCTTGATTGGATTAAACTAAAAGAAGAGTTGCAGTTGTTCTCTTTTAATTTTATTCAGTTTGGAAGAAGATGCTTTAGTCCTAGTTCCAGTTCAGATTTCAGCAGAGTAGCGACGTCATTTTAATTAGAACAGAGGCAGAGTATAGGCAGAATGAAATGGTGTAGAGAGAATGAGACTAGGGGGCTGTTTATATAGGTTTAGAGTCATGAATCTGGTCAGAAAATCAGGACAAAAACATCAGAATGCATCAGGTTCAGGAAGTGGGTTCGGGAGGTAGGTCGACCCCCAGGTCGACTACCCAGTCGACCTGGTCAGGGGGGGGGGGGGTCGACTACCCAGTCGACTCCTCAGTCGAACTGGGTCCTGGGCGGGAAATTTCCCGCCCAGCCTGCTTCTGGGTTTGAATTCGAATTTTGAATTCGAATTTCGAGCTGTTTTCGATTCTGAAAATTCCTGAAACTTCGGAGGGTCATAACTTAGTCATACGGACTCCGTTTTTCGAAAACTCGGACTCGTTTTCAAGCAGAATTTCGAGATGAACTCAATGGCGCAACCCGTTTCTCTTGGTTCTTATTTTAAAATTTAATTCTGACTTGATTTTTTATTTGTATGTTTACAGAACATACGGGGTGTTACATTCTCCCCTCCTTAAAGGATTTCGTCCCCGAAATCTTCAAGTTAAGAAGAATGTGTCCTATCATCCTGTCATCCATCTACTCAATTATCATCCACAAGCATCCATTGTCCTTAGAAAACTTCTAATGCTGTATGAGCATATGCAAAAGTGTGTGTATATGTTCCTTATCTAATGCAAAGATCAGGCGGTCCACTGATTCAGTTGACCTCCTTAATGCGAATTATGTCAGTGCCATGAGTCCAACATTTATGCAATTTTCCTATTTGATACATATCATTCTTATATGAGTGACAACCATTCATTCATATGCAACATACATGTGATGAGTCAATCATTTTGCATCCACAGAAATTGAAAATGCTCACACATCCATACGCAGTATGAGAGTGTTTTCGAGCCGATCTAGTGCCTAGTGTGTGTATATGAATCTACGAGCAACCACTAGCAACCACTTGCATCCACTTGCAACCATCAAACATAACATGTCTCAAACACATGTTTACACCCATTGGTTTCTACCTAAAGTTCGAAGATTCGATCGATAGGATATAGTCAAATGATGGAAGCGAGCACAGATAAAATAAAAACTTGGTTCCCATTAGACCTTGGTTGAGAAAATAATTCCCCTAAGTATCAACCCCGAAGACCGAAATCAACATTAGATTGACACCCAGAGGATTACCCTCTTTATACAATGTCAAAACTGGAAGTCTTAATCTTATCAGAAATATTCAGATACCTACAGACTACTGGTACAGGTCAGATCACCAAATGATTCTTAGGAAACTAAGCATGATAAAACCCAAAATGTATGCGTCCTACTTGACGCCTAACACAGATATCTCTCAAACCCCAATCTATCACAAGGAGATGAGTCATAACCCTTATGGGTTTGAGTCTACAGTGGAATCAGAAGCAATACTAGTATTAAAGTGCAGAGTATCGGTTACAGAATCAAAATGCCAGAATCAGAAAGAGTTTCAACTCAACAATCAGATAAAGAAATTAAGCCTCCCACGGAAAGTTTTCCTAATTCTATCCTATCCACTAGCCTCGAGAGTGTCCGCCTGCCCTCCAGAAGTTGGTCCTGCCCTTGCCCTCTTTTTTTCGGGCAGTCCCTTGTGAAGTGTCCCATCTCACCATAGTTGAAGCAAGTGCCCTTCCTTTTTCTGCAATCCTTGTTCAGATGAGTCGAGCTTCCATAGGTAAAGCACTTTTTCTCCTTCTTATCTTCAGACTTCTCAATCTTCTTTTGTGTTTCCTTTTTGGGCCAGGCTTTCTTGTTCTATGGTTCTTCCTTCTTTGCCTCTTCCTTGCCCTTGTCTTCCTCGTGCAGTAGTGTCATGTCCACCAATCTCTCGTAAGTTGCTCCCATGGGTACATGGGTCATGGCTAGACTGTGCAGTGGCTCGTTCAATCCTTTAACAAAGCGGACAGCCTTTTTATGCTGAGTGTTGACTAAATCCAGTCCGAACCTAGCCAGTTGGTTAAACTGGTTGATGTAATCCTTGACCGTCATACTTCCTTGCTTAAGAGATAAGAACTTTTCCAGTTGTAGACTTCGTTCAGCTTGCGAGAGGAATTTCATCTCAAACCTTTGTCTGAAATCCATCCATGTTTCAACTGGCCTCTCGGCGTTAGTGACTTCCCACCAATAGGAAGCTTCGTCCTTGAGTAACCATACCGCCAATTGTACCTTCTACCTATCGTCTACCTCGAAAATGACGAACAAATCTTCGGTCTCCTTCAGCCAGTTCCTTGCTGCCACGAAGGATTCAGTTCCACAGAAGTCTTTTCCACCCATAGCCTTGAAGTCTCTACACGTCTTTGCGAAAACATTTCCACGAGGAGGAGGAGGAGGTACCGCGGCCACTGGAGGAGGGATGTCTGCTGGGCCCGCGCCATTGGCCCTTTCTTCTAAATACCTCCTAAACCACCGGGTATCGGTACTCCTTCAGGAAGGTTAAGGTCTCCAGACATGCTGAAATAGAAAGGAAAGATTCAAAACGAATGATAGAGAGAGATAGTGCATATGGCTTTGGGGGATTACGTCTTTCAAAATAAGCTTTATTTTTTGAAAATATTTCCTTTCAAAACCTTTTTGAAAATAGTTTTCAAAAACTTTACCCAATCTGGTAATCTTCAGCTCTGATACCAAGTGTAACACCCCACCTCCGTTAAGGTCACTCACAAAGGGAATGCCTTAACTTTGATGGAGCGTTTTAGTAGACAGAACAGAAACTTAAAAGACAGATAAAACAATACTTGAAAATTTTATAGCTTTATTTCAACAGAAACTGAAGTAAGTTTGGTTACATCCTTTCAAATCACAATATCAGAATTCAAGTACAAAAATATCAGTCTTGTACAAAAACCTTCAGAATGCATAGTTTTTAAAATCATAATCCCCACAGAAGCTGCCATAAGGAGTCAAGCCATACTTTAAGCACTTTAAGTACTTCAAGCAAAAGAAATCCGGATTAAGCTAAAGTATTCCCTCCTTGGATAACCTTGGGGGGAGGGGGGGAACGGAAGAAAAAGGGGTGAAAACAAGCAAGGTCAGACATAAAATCTGGCAAGTCCAGTGACTTTCAGCATATGAACTGATAATAATAATTATGACATGAAAATAAAACTGAATGCGAGAGAACAGTAACAGGAGTAGCAGATATACTTAGGTTAAACAGAAGAAACAGAATAATATTACTTTTCACCTCTCTGCACTAATACTAGTATAACAGGGTTAGGTGTCACCCCAATGTCTAAACTAAACAGAAACATGAACAGAATAATTTCCACAAAAGAGAATGCTAGTAATGGGCCTTTACCACCCCAATAGAAACAGACAGAAACAGAATGCTAATAATGGGCCTTTACCACCCGAACAGAAGGTACATAAACAGATTAATCCCTACGGAAACAGAATGTAGAATTAGGTGTACACTAGTAAATGGGCCTTTACCACCCGAACAGACGGTACCACGTAGAAACAGACAGGTGTTACCACCCAACAGAAACAGACGGTACCAACAGAAACAGACAGAACTAAGTGTACCCTAAAACCCTACCACAAACGATCGGCTCCATAATACATAAATACCCTGTGTCGGCCCCACGGTAGGGTGTATCACTCCCTAAAGTGACAACCAATTGGCACAGACCTATTTACAGATGTCACGGCGTCTTACATCCTCAGAGGCAGACTGGGATCCATGCATGCACATGACCCAGTTGGAATGCACCATCAACACCCTTCGCCATTATCAGAATGAACCGCTTATAATTAGTTCAGTAAGCGTGCCCGGACCCTACCTACTGTTGGGTCGAAGTTTTGATACCAGAAAGGGTTACTGACTAATATGGGTCCCAAACAACAGATGACACAAGTATTTTCCCTCCTAACCTTGTGCCCCCAGACTAACAGATTTCAGATTAACTTGTTTACAAGTTCAGACATACAGAGTTCAGGTCACTAGTTCACAGATCAGAAAATCAAGTTAATAAGTTTTCAGACTAACGGATCAGACATACAGATTTAACAGACTTGTCTAACTTTGTACTGGGCCTACAGAATCATGAAACGGGTTTATTAATTTCATTAGTCCAGTTGGTTTAACCCTATCCATCCAACACGTTTTAGACATCATATTTATCTCAGATTTTCATTAATTAAATATTAATGCCCAGACCTCTCACATTAGACTGACAGTTTGCGGCTACTGGTTAGGCCGGTTGGTTCCGGGCAGGTTTCTTCCACAAAATGAGACTAACCTCGGGTTTCAAGCACGTTATGACTAACTTCTCACATTAGAACCTATTGTTTGCGGCCACTGGATGTGCCGGGCGGTTCCGGGCAGGATTACGCCGCAAACTCATTCTAACCTCGAGTTAGCCATGTTTATCTTTGCGGCCAATTAATTAATAATTTACCATTTATGCCCATGCCTAATATACATGTTAATTATTCATAACTATAGCCAATTCAGATTATGACTAAATATATCAACTCAACAGATATAGCAGATAACAGATTTCGCAGATTAGGCGACTTAACGGAGTTAGCAGATTAAGCAATTTAGCAGATTTAACATATAACAGATTAGGCATTTTCAGCAGACTTACCAGATGACAAATTTAGCAGATAAGGAAATTTAACCTAATTAGCGGATTAGGCAATATAACAGAACTAGCAGATTAGGCAATATAACAGAACTAGCAGATTAGGCAATATAACAAAACTAGCAGATTAGGCAATATAACAGAACTAGCAGATTAGGCAATATAACAGATTTAATCATTCCTTAAAGTTTCATAGACATATCTTGCCTAATTGTAAATTTGGCCTAAGTTCACATGCCTAAATAATTGTCATGATTCACAATATGATCATATACCCTACGTTTTAGTTAAACATTGCATAGCACAGAATATTTTCCAAAACCTATAAATCATGATAAACAGTATGAATTATGCCAAACTATATCCTTTGATGGCAAGTATCAAAAAGTCCTGTTTTAGGCGTATTCACATTACTAGTTATCCTATAGATTTTTACGCCTAAGTCACATATCTTCCTTTTCTTAAAATATGCCTCAAATATAGATCTTAACTTACAACATATACTATGTCCTCAAAATTAGATCTTAATTCAAAATATGCGTTATGTCAAAGTCTTAAGTCATATGTTAACATACAATGGTCCCTCTTCTCCCAACTCACAGAATATGCATAGATTCAATCTAGTTTACAACCTATGTCCTTTTTCTTAAATCAGTCACAGATTAGCCATGTCCCATTTATGCCATCATTCATTATTTTTAACGTTCGTGCGTTAATCTCTTATGGGATTTGGCGCAGGCTCGTGGTAGCCTGGCTATAGAACAGAAAGAAGAAAGAGATACAGAATAAAATAGATCAGAACAGAACATACACAATCTCAAATTCAGATTTACAATCACGTCACAATTATAATTAAAGTTTATATCGAAAAATAACTATACTTGCCTTGATTAGATTAAAGAAGAAGAAGAGTTGCAGTTGTTCTCTTTTAATTTTATTCAGTTTGGAAGAAGATGCTTTAGTCCTAGTTCCAGTTCAGATTTCAGCAGAGTAGCGACGTCATTTTAATTAGAACAGAGGCAGAGTATAGGCAGAATGAAATGGTGTAGAGAGAATGAGGCTAGGGGGCTGTTTATATAGGTTTAGAGTCATGAATCTGGTCAGAAAATCGGGCCAAAAACATCATAATGCATCAGGTCCAGGAAGTGGGTTCGGGAGGCAAGTCGACCCCCAGGTCGACTACCCAGTCGACCTGGTCAGGGGGGGGGGGGGTCGACTACCCAGTCGACTCCCCAGTCGACCTGGGTCCTGGGCAGGAAATTTCCCGCCCAGCCTGCTTCTGGGTTTGAATTCGAATTTTGAATTCGAATTCCGAGCTGTTTTCGATTCTGAAAATTCCTGAAACTTCGGAGGGTCATAAGTTGGTCATACGGACTCCATTTTTCGAAAAATCGGACTCGTTTTCAAGCAGAATTTCGAGACGAACGCAATGGAGGAACCCGATTCCCTTGGTTCTTATTTTAAAATTTAATTCTGCCTTGATTTGTTATTTGTATGTTTACAGAAAATACGGGGTGTTACAGTTAGAGAAACACTTATTATACACAAAACCTCCTCAGTATATAAAACCAAAATGGATGACAGAGATATGATAGGTACAGAGATGGTTGTGAAATAAATTTCTAAATTGATAATATAATGAAATATGCTCAACTGTACTGGGATTTTTGAAAATTTTCATTGTCTCTTTTTCTAAAAAATAATATAGTCACATTTCCATCATAAATTTTGAAATTTTATATTCGTTAATGATTTAAAAAAATATTACACTTTCCACATTAAATAAAACCATGATAGATGACAGAAGGATGAAAGTAAAAGAAGGTGTTCGTGAAATAAGCACCAATTTAAAGATATTATAAAACCTGTTCAAAACATCATGAGAATTTAAATAAAATTTCCTCTTGTTGTGAAGTATACAATAGTCACAACTCATCACAATTTCAAAAATCTGATAATAATTTTGATGAGTTCCAAATGTAGTTATATTTTGTCAATAATTTCAATTTCTGAATAAATAACCAAAAATAATTTTAAAATTGAAAATATCAATTACAAGAGGGATTCAAAAAGATCTATAAAAAAAATAAATGAATTTGAATTTTTTTTCCACACTTCTAGAACTGATACCACATGGGGGATCCCAATTGATTATAGAAGTCAATGAAAAAATTATACACTGAATTTCAGAATAAATCACCAAGTTCAAGCAAATAAATCTAGCACTTCAATTCCATCTATCAGCATCAAACTTTCAATATCAAAATAGAATTCACAAGAGATTTTTTCAAAATTATTTATAACGAGCACAAGAGATAGATCATGATCCAAGGTTAAAGCAGTTAATTTGAAATCACTTGAAGAGATGCGTAAATTTCAAGATTCAATGAATCAATCACACAAGACTATAATTTCAAGTCCAAGAAGTGTGTGAGATTCAAGATATCAACAAATTCAAATGATTTCAAAATAATCAAATATCCAAGCCAGATGATCATGATATAAAAATGGATTTCAAGATGCAACACAATAATTCATGCCAAAATATTTTCAATATAAAATAGCCAAGCCTATCCAAAACCGATGAGATAATCACAACACAAAAATGGTGGTGTACTGTAATGAGTATAGTTTGTCAAGTCTTTCCAAAATGAACTAGTAGAAACTCAGAACAACAAAGTTGTGTGAAATTTCAATAGCTTTTAGATCTTCAAAAATTTAGAATTCGGCTTAACAATGTTGAACATATGATAAGATTGCTTCACCACTGTTAGGAATTCAGAACTGTCAAGAAATTAAACTTCAAAAGAATTACAAAATATTTACAATTTTAAATTCTAGATCTGGAAATCATCAAAAACATTAGAGTTTTGTACAAATAAATCAAATTTCCAAAAAACCAAAATTTTGTCAATTTGAAGTTAAAGAAGGCTTAAAATAAGAAAACAAATATGACAGTGACAAAACAATTCAGTATTAAAAGAAGGAGGAATGGAGAAGAAGAATAAAAACAAAGAATATAAAATGAAAAATATGAGTTTAGAGATCATACCTGAATTTTCAAAAAACATTGTGGATCTCCAACTCATTAGTCTTAGCTATGGAACTCTAAATGTTTCAAAGATATGGAATAACCTGAATGCAGTTTCTCTTTTGCAAAGTGGTTGCTCAGCCTTCTTCGGTACCTAAGCTTGTAGAGGATCGAGTGGTCTAACAAAATTTGTAAAACCACTCACGGTTTCGTCCACATGTTTTGATATCCAAACTTGTTTGTACAACAATCCATTCGAATTTACCTTTGTACCCTTAGAAACCCAAATCTGTTTGAATTCAGTCAAAATCGTTTTATTTCCTTGTGGGATTCAAGCTTGTTTAAATGGATTATTACACAACATATTCTCATTTTGTTTGAGATTTAAAAATCTTTAGAATTATTAGTGTTTAAATTTTCAGAATGATCTTTTCTAAAGCAATTTGAAGGTTTTTTAAAATCATTAAAATTAAACTTTTCAAAATCATTAATTTTCCCAAAGCCAAGACCACATTTATTTCCAATAGAAAATTGGTTTTGCAACAAGATATTCAATGATTTTTTCCTATTAGAAAATTTATCCAAAGTTGATTTAAGCCATTGAATCTTAGATATAAGACCACTATTTTCTTTCATCAAATTTGAACAACAATTTATAGCGACCTTTCTCTTTTCAGCATAAGTTTGTTTCAAAACTCAATTTTTCGTTTTCAAGCAATTTAACTGAGACGACCCAGACTTCCCCGATCCTCGCGGAGACGGAGGAGCTCTGATTGCTTTGAGAACACGATGCATCGGAACACAAACACTAGAACATTTCATTGCTATTAAAACAATTACATCAGAGTACAAGAGTATATCAGAGTATGAATAAATATCACACAGCAGAAACACAATATCTGAGATTAAAATTACATTTTAAATACATAAACATAATGTGCAGTGAAAAATATCAACAACCACAATTGAATGAAATACGCGGATACAAAGCTTTCCAAATACAGCTCCAAATGTAAACCAGGGTCCTGTGAAAAGAAATATCTGCGAAAACCAAAACTACTAGCTTCCCGTGTGGAAAATATGGGCACCCAGAGTTTAGGTAGAAAAAAAGCTCCGAGTTAGTCATGGGACTGGTGTGAGAACTAAAAAAGTTATTAACTTTATTTTAAAATAAGGAATATCATGGGACCATGCCATATGTCAAGGAATGGGTTCACTCCCATGAATACCAAAGTTTGAAACAAAACAATTTAATAAACAACACAACGCTTTTGGGAAAAATGAAGCTATTATAAGACTCAGGTCTCGTCACATAATGCAACGCAAGCCAGAGGATAGAATTTTACCTTATAATAGCCAAACATGTTTGGTACGTTTTAAAACAAATCATTTTGATATTACTATAAGTGCATAGTGTCTAAAACAGCTTCAAATATAAATGTATCAATCATAGATGGCATAAGTACCATATATTATGTCGCCATATGGATTTACAATTAAAACCGCATGATGTCGTATTGGAAATTGGATTTCCATCATGAACCAAGGCAAGGGATCTTCCTTTCGATTCTAGACACTCTACCCCATGCCTTAGGATTCAGCCGCAACTGCACTTGGGATCGGTAGGGCCGGTCCACACTTACTTTAGTGGATAAGCAATTCCTGAACAATACATTTCCCTGCCCTATGGGGCATAAAATCTGGTCAGTATGTCAACCATATCAAGAGCCACTAGGAGCTCAAATCCGAGATACCTCGCTTTCCAACATCCACATAAGTAAAATGTCTAGGCTCCATACGATTACATCACTCCTAACTAGAAAGAAACACATGCCCTTCCTGCGGTCCCTCATCCCGTTTCTAGTTCATACCAGGGTGTGAAGCTCGTGAATTAACGTTACACAAAGATGCGCTATTTAAAGCCGTGCTTTGATCATCATCCATAAGACTCTGATTTTCAACAAAAGCCTTGATCATTGCATCTTAGCATCCCACATTGACAATTCATGCCATACAACTGATTTCTATCAATATATAACCTCTAAGCTCGTACGTCTCAGAGAAGGGTGTTAAGCAAGAGAATAAATTCTCCGCCACCAAACAGATATATATTTAATAGGAATCAATCAACACAGAATGAAATCCAACGTCATACACACATCCATTTACAAGTCCATTTTAGGTTTGAACGAAACCGGAGGCACCTTATTCCTCGTCCCATATGTCCTGTAACACCCCGTAATTCTGTAACACTAAGATTCGCAAATCAAGGAAGAATTAAAAGTTAAAATCAAAATCAAGGGAAACAGGCTGCGCCATTGCCTTCGTCTCGGAAAAATACGCGAAATAGAGTCAGAGTTTTCGAAAATCGGAGTCCGTATGACCAAGATATGGCCCATCAAAGTTTTCAGAAAATTCCAAGTTCAAAACTGTTTAAAATAGAGTTAAATTCGAATTCAAATGCGCAGTGGGCAGGGCGGGAAAATTCCCGCCCAGGTCAAGTCGACAGGGGTGTCGACTGCACAGTCGACACCACCCCCCATGTCGACTGCCCAGTCGACATGGGTGTCGACCTGCCCGTTTTTTCCAGCTTTCTGCACCTGGTTCGCTCTGCTGTATTTGGTCACGTTTTCTGACCAGGTTTCCTAACACTATATAAACAGCCCTGGTCTTCTTCTCTATTCACAATTCTTTTCTACCTTTATGCTGCAAAGATTCTTGTTAGACATAGCTTCTCCTCCTCCTCTACAATATATAAATAAAATAATATATATATAAAATAAACCAAGACGAGGAAATGCTGCTAAAAGATTTTCAAGAAGAGGTTCAAGTCAAGCTAGGATTCAAAAGGAGGTCCAAACGACTTCAACGACTGTTTTTCTACGAATCTTAGCAACGCCATCTTTTTTTTCTAAATCTCTGTAAGTCAGTTATTTTTAGATTTGAACGTTTTGTTTTTATTCATGACATGAAATTAAAGGGATAAAAGACTATGCCTAATCTTTCTACTTGAATCAGTGCTTGTACCTTTGGACCTAATTAAGAACTGTTGTGATTCGATGACCAATAAGACTGTGACGGAAACTATGGACTTTGGAACCATATGCCTTGGAACTATGAACATAAGCCTTTGATTTTGGGACATAAAACATTGCCTATGACTATGAACATTTCCTATGACTATGAACGTTGCCTATGACTATGAACATCGCCTATGACTGTGATTCATTGAACTGTGAGGATTATTGCCTATGACTATGGATATAAGATTATTATTTATGCCCATGACATTGTAGTTACAAAACCATGTTGTTTAACAAACTGACATTATTTTGGATCTAGGCCTGACTTTCTATTCAGTTTATTCTTGGTCATCCTTGGATCTTGATCTTGGGAATTTACCTATTAAGTTAGGTCTACCCATGTTCATGAACCTAGGATATTTATTCAACCCTTTTTATGTTCATAGTATTATCAGATCTATATGCATGTGACGTTTTAATCGATTTAATTTGTTAGATCTGAAACAAGTGAATTTGAAACTATCATCTTATGTCAGTCGTTATGTCTATCCTTTCATGTTCGTTCCCTTTTTCATTTACGAATCTAGATTTATTTATAATCTAGGTTGAATCACGATCATACGAACGGTGGGAATACGATTTGGGAAAAACATGAAAATGAACATGAACATAGTTGTAAGTTTGGAAATTGGCACAGTTTGGAAAACGAACATGATTTTGATTTATATGATTTAGAACATGTGTTAAGACATGCAAATTGGGTAATTTTGACATGAATTATAGCTTACGAAATTTAGATCTAGTAAATCTAGTTTGTACATAGATTGTAAACTAGAGAAATAAATCGAGTTTTGGGAATAAACGGCGAACTAGAATATCAAATCTAGTTTGCCATAAACTATAAACTAGATTATAAAATCTAGTTTTAGCATGAACTGTAAATGAGGATGTTAGATCTAAATTGCTATGAACTGTAGGTTAGGCAAATCAAGATTTGGGCCTAGAATATAAGTCTATTAGTGACAAATGAATATGATATAGGCCAAATTTGTTTAAAAGGGGAAATGGGCTTTTAAAATAAATTGTTAACAATTTATAAAAGAAAGGTATTTTGATGACATCCCTTTTAATAACACATACACCAGAAAGTTCTAGGGTGACAGAGAGGATAGTGTCTAGGCTTGAGTTTGGAAAATACAAGTTTCCTGCTCTCCCTGGCTATCCCTAACTGATCCGACGGACGGGATGGTTACTTTCAAAACCTGATTTGAAAATTAATCAAAACCCTTTTGAACTAGAAAACACGAATAGGCCTAACCCGAGGTTAGACTGAGTTGCGATGTAAACCTGCCCGGAACCAACCGACACATCAAGTAATCGCAACAATATCTGTCTAATGTGAGTGGTCGTGGCTTTAATTTATTTAGTTAAAGCTAGAACAAGAATGCTAGGATTAAGTTAACTAAGACACTTAACCAACTCAACATGATAACAAGACTGGTAGGTGGGGTTAGGTTCATACAGTTAAGCTAGAATGGGAGGGTTAAGTCCATAGGAACACTTAACCAACTTAAGCACAGTTAAGCTAGAACAGAGGGCTAAGTCCACAGGGACACTTAACCAAACTCATGGTAACAAGACAAGATTTGTAGAGGTTAAGTAACTAAGAAAACACTTAACCAAATTAACATGTTAACTAGTCTAGAAAGTGGGGTTAAGTAAAGTTAATACACTTAGCCAAATTAACGTGTTAACTAGACTGGAGGTTGGGGTTAAGTAAGATTTAATACGCTTAGCCAATTTGATATGTTAACTGGGCTAGACCGTAGGGTTAAGTAAACTTGAACACTTAACCATCGGATTTTGATAAAGGAATAGGGTTAAGTCTAAAACATGAAGGGATAATACTTAACCGTTAATAACAGGTTAGTTAAAACAGACGGGCAAGGTTAAGTTGAAAAGGAACACTGAACCAATACAGGGTGAATGGGTAAGGATAAGTAATAAGAAATACTTAACCAATATAACTTGGTTTGTGGTAGGGTTAAGTCAACATGAATTACTGATAACACTTAACCAGTTTGACAGGATAAATGAAGAGGGTTAAGTCGGCTTGAATTGACTAATGACACTTAATTGATGGGAAAGGGAACTAAGTAGTAAACCTTAGTTAAGAAAACAACGATTCTGTAAACTAAGTGGTAAATCTTAGTTAGTAAAACTAAGTAGTAATTCTTAGTATAACACGGGAAGGAGCGAATGTCCGTCTGAGTAAAAAGAAGGCTCCAACAAATTGGGTTACGAAGCCTGAGGCTTCGAGGGGACGTGAGGGTACTCTTGGTATCCCTCTGTGAGGCTGCAGATGAATCTCCTGGGCTCACAGAGGTTAAGGTCTGCGTAGAAGAACCAGGAGTATGCCTTGGTTGCAATACATGGCAACCTAAAGACCAGGATGGACCAGCGTGATTCGGCGAGAAGACGGTAACCCTGTTATAGCAACTCGTCGTCTACCATCCATCTTGAGTCAATCGAGATACGTGATGCGGAAATGCGGAGAACTCCAAAATACCATATACTTGCTATCTAGTTATGGTTGCAGATGTCCATAGGATAGTGGGGCACCGGGGGCCGGCGTATAGTTCTCATTTTACAAGGTGTGCCTTTCATTAGTTGAGGGAGGGGTTAAGTGGGACCATAGCCACTGGAATAAAAACAGACCTTAGCATCTGCATCGGCAGATATCTGAAAGCTCCCGACCGAGTTCTGTATTCCTTGATTTGCCCTGTCACAGGACTCGGACCGCACATTACAGGATATGTGCATCTAGACAAGCGATAACGATTCGCGATACATGCGTGGGGAAGTATAGGAACATATAACACTCTAGGTGGTGTGTCCTAGACTTGGGGGCATCGTTCGACAGGTAGCGTAATCCCTAGTTGGACTAGGTGGCATAAACCCTGAACTCGAGAAGCGTTCAGCAGATAGCGTAAAACTCTAGTTAAATCTAGAAAGCACTTGATAGAAAACCCTAGATTTGATCTAGGTAATAAATAATGAATGTATGCCGGAAGGCAATGGAAAATACAGGGGTTGGGATCACGTTATCGTTACTAGTTGGGACACTAGATAAGCGGTGCAGAGATATAGAAACCAGTATAACAAGGAAATAGCGAAGCGGCGAAAGTATTAGAGCGTATCCAGTCTATCTTAGCATATCTTGTGACTACCTTGTCTAATCTTGTTGACCATATTGTCATGGTGTAATCTTGTATTCAGTTAATTCATGTCGTTTTGTTTTCCATGTTCACATGCTAGAAGTTACTGAACTTACTCAGGCTTTATGTCTGACTCTGTTTTTCTTTCGTCTTCTTTTCTTCCGTCCCCCCCCCCCAAGGTAGTAGAGGAGGGAGTAGTATAGCTCAGGTTAAGTTGGACTGTCACTCTTTCCTAGCTTGAAGATTTGTCGAAGTTTTGCTTGGATTCTCTTTTCAGATGTTATGGCTAGTTCTTGCTACATTGGGGAATATAAATGTATTTTTATGGTTTTTTATTTTGAAAGACAGATGACACTCTGATATTGTAAAGAAACCTTTGTACAAACTATTTTATCAATAAAGCAAAGTTTTATTTTCCGCTGTTTAATTTCTGTCTGTCTTGTAATTTATCTGCATCTTTTACCCTAAATGCTCCATAGAACCGAGTGCATTCCCTTTGTGAGTGACACTAACGGACGTGGGGTGTTACACGTGGTATCAGAGCTGAAGGTTACCGGATCACATAAAAGATTTGAAAAATTATTTTCAAAACGGTTTTAAAAGAAGCATTTTCAAGAGAAAAGATTTGTTTTAAAGGCATATTCCCCAAAGCCATACGCATTGTCTTCTCTTCCTCTGTTTGAATTCTTGTCTCCTTCTTTCTTGAGTCTTTGGGATTCCTGGCTTTCTGGGAGGTAACCTCATCGATGGGCGAGGTAGTGCCTGACTTCCATCTATAACCGTAGTAGTTTCACCTGCGGTTAGTTTTCTTCCAAGCTTAGTAGGATTTTCCGTACGATGGAGGCAGCTTTCGAGGGATTTGTCAACATGACTACACACAGAAGGGGATGAGGAGTTTGGCTAAGGAGCACAACCCGAGGATGAGGAATTCATGGATGTAGATTTAGCTCACGAAGGAGAAAGAAATCATAAAACCTAAGACAAGAGTAAGTATCTTTGCTAGGGTATGATAGGGCATATAATCAGGGACAAGGGCAAGAATGAGGAACAAGATTTTCAGAAGGGCAAGTACATACTTTCACCATCAAGCGTACCTAGGAGAAAGGTAGTAAAGTTCTGTTGGCAAAGTCTAGTTGTGCTGTTCGTACTCTTTCCTTTGGATTTAGCACTTCGCATTTGTTTATATCCACCTCCCTAGATGAGTCTCTGCACCATAGTACTTGTATAGTAGAAAGATCCCACTAGAGTCTCAAATCCAATTGGTGGTCCGACCAGTCTATTTTTAGTAGGGATTTGAGGATAGCTATCGAGTTTGCTTATATCATCTCACGTAGGTCGTCTAAATTCGAAGGAGATATTCCTTGGATGCTTGTATGATATTGGTTTAGGCCTTTGGGGCTTGTTGTAACGACCCAGAATTTTGGTCAATTAATTTTAAATATTTTATATCATTTAAAATATTGTGTTGATAATAAAAATAATTTATTTCCGGCAAATTGATTAGTTCTGAATTTAAATATTTAAATATTTATTTAATTATGGTTATTTTAAATATATGTTCGAATTAAATTTCAATATCAATTCACAGAGTTCGGAATAGCGTTGTAACATTGGAACGATGGTCGATACGTTAAAATAGCGGTTCGTGTGTTAAAGCTGTGAACCCCAAAATATCTGATTTTTGTGGATAGGTTCGAAATCAAATCAGAATCTGTTTTAAAAGAATAAAGATCTCTTTAATCAAATCAGGATCTATTTAAAAAGAAATAAAAATCCCGTTATGTCTAATCACATTAAAAAAAAAATCAAATAAAAATCTTTTTGAAATTTACAAGCCGACCTACTCCTTGACAACGCCACCCTAACTTGTTAAATCACGCAACATTGCCTTCTCGAGCAAAAATTTTGGTCTCCTACTTCTGATATCTAAGAAACATGATTTTAATGGTGAGGAATACCTTATGTCTTTTGTTTCCTATAAATTCAACCTATCGCCAATCATATTCTCCCCATTTTTCCAAACAAACAAAACAAATCTCAAGTCCCCTTCTGTCAAAAATTAAAACCGAAATTGAATCTTCGATTTAGAAAAAAGAACGGAAATCAAAAGGGGGACTGCGATTCAAAATGCCAAGACCCTGAAGCTCGAACGAGTACTGGTGCCATCGCGTTGCAAGGAAGAGGGACGCGATGTAGTTTGCAAAGGGGATTCCAAAACTTTTTCTGGTGCGCGATTGGATGAGTAAGGGAGTGGCGATTTTGGAAGAGTTTTGGGGTATGCGGTGTTACTGTCAGTGGTGAAGTGGGATTTGCGAGCAGATCTGGGAGGTGGAGCGATACTAAAGCTGCAACAAGGAGGAGGTTGGTCTTGAAATTGGTTTCGAGTTAGAGTTCACGTTCTGGGCCTTTGTTGGCGATCCGGTCTACTGGAAGTGACGATCTGGAGTTGATGCAATGCAGTGGTGAGAATGACGAACATATATGCTGGAGCATATGTGAGGTATTCGATGATATGCCACAAACGAAATGGGGTCATTTTGGGCTGACCGCAGTGGGTGAAGACAACAATTTTTAAGTGTTCTTCGATGGATCAATTTATTTACGAGGCGATAAGGTATACGTTATTTTTAAAATTTTGACTTCATAGAATAGTATATTTATCCATTGTAGTGTCAAAATTTAAATAAATAATCGTTTGGTCATTTAATTAAAATAAATAATGGTGGGTACAAAGCTAATTTATTCAAGGCAATGCATATCAAAGATGATTTGTAAATTAAGGAAGAAAGAGTTTGGAATTTAGGTATATTATTTTATGTTAATTAAATAAAAGTAGGATTATGTAAAGCGGAGAGAAAATAAATATATATAGTCAATATAAGTTGCATATTTATAAATACTACATTTAATTTATACAAGGTGCAAAATGTGAATGCAAGTCGGGTTGGAATCATAGCAGGAAAATGGGTTTGGATTTTCCCAGAGTCAGATGGAATTTAAATCATACGTCTTCGATTCATTCCGGCAATTAAATATCTCGGTGAGTAAATCTCACTCACCTTTTATTTATAATTATTTTTACTTCGTAAAAATAATTGTTGTTGCTTGTTTGGATTTTTCTGCTTGTTTTATATATATTAGTTATTTAGGCTATTATATATATATTGGGTTGATTGATTGGTTGGATTCCCGCAGTCTCATTAGCGGATGCCCGCAGTTTCATAGCGGATGATTACCCTATACGCCCCACGCTATGATTAGTGGATGACCTTCTATACCACGATATTCTGCCACGAAGCAGAATGGGTATTATTTATGTGCTAACATCTGTGGATGCAGGAAAACAGGTTGGAGGGATCCAACTGGATTCCTCAAAAATATATTATCTGTTTGTTTATTTGGTTGCATATATATTGTTATATGTGATGTGTTAGAAAAATAAATAACTGGTTGCTTTGTGTGTTTAAATATCACTGGGCTTAAGTAATGATATTTAAAAATATCATGAAAAAGGATATTTGAGAATTACAAAGGAAATTCTATTTTTTCTAAAATAGAATTGAAATTTGAAATTTGAATATAGAAGATTCAAATAGAATTGAATTTGAAATTTGAATATAGAAAATTCAAATAGATCAATATAGAATTGAAAATGAAATTGAATAATGAAATTCAAATATAGAATTTGAATAAAGAAAATTCAAAGAGGAATTCAAAAAGGGATTTGAATAAAAGAATTTGAAATAGAATTTTGAATATAGAAATTCAAATGGAAACTTAATAAAGGAATTTGAATATAGAGAATTTGAAATAGAATTCCCAAATAGAAATTTGAAATAGATTTTCAAAATAGAATTTTCAAAAGAGAATTTGAAATAGACTTTGAAATAGAATTTCAAAAATAGAATTGCAATGAAATTTGAATTCAAATATAATTGAAAGAGAATTTGACTATAGAAATTCAAAAGGAATTTAAATATAGGATTTGAATTCAAAGGAATTTAAATATGGGATTTGAATTCAAAGGAATTGAAATAGATTTGAGGTCAAAGGAATTGAAATAGAATTTGAATTCAAAGGAAGTCAAATAGATTTGAATAAAGAAAGTTCATATGAAATTTGAATATAGAATTTGGAATAAGAGAATCCAAATGGAATTTGACTAAGAGAATTTAAATAGAATTTGAATAAGAGATTTGAATATATAGAAATTTTGAATATAGAAATGCGAATGGTATTTGAATATAGAATTCAAATAGAGTTGAAATGAATTTTAAACTTAGAATTCAAATAGAAATTTAAATTGGAGTTTGAATATTTAAAATTCAAATAAAAATGAAAATAGTAATTGAATATAGAAAATCAAAAATATTATTTTGAATTGAAAAGGAAAATAGATTTGATATATATTAAAAATATATATCAAAAATAGAGTTGAATTTATTTTAAACAAAGTGTTAAAAGTGTATATATATATATACAACGAACTCGCCGCGGAGCGGTAGTTCGTAAATTGGCGATTCGAACTTCAATTGAATATACAGAACTCAATCGAAGTCGGAATTCTTTGAAACAAGAAATGTCAGGACTGATTTGATAATAGTTTTCTAGTGGAAGAGAAAAATCTGAATTTCGTCGTATAGATTTTGAGTTATGTCAAAATCAAATTTTCAGAAAAACAGCGCCAAAACCACTTTAAACCTGCAACGGTTTATTTAAATAAATAAAAGGGATTTTTATAAATAAAAATCCGAATTTCTATTAGAAAAATACAGACTGGAGATATAAAGTAAATATGAATTCCAGTGAAGTAAGTGAGATGATTTTTGAAACAAAAAAAATCAGATTTTTAACTGCTGAATAGAACCAACTAATCTGGAGTATATTTAGTCAAATGAGAAGTGAATTAAATTTGGGTTTTGGTTAAGTAAATTGAACTGGTGAATATATATATTCGAATTCGAATATGGAATTTGAGTTGGAAACAGAATTGAAATAATTTATAAGCAAGAGAAAGGATATTTGAATATGCTATTTTCAAATGTAAAGGAAAATATGCCAAAGAAGCTAATAAGAGGATAAAAAAAGCAAATTGCGTTAAAATGGCCAGATTGAGTTGGGATAAATTAGAAACAGGTGAATATGTGTTAAGCAGGTTTGGGATGAAGTATATGAAGTTTATAAATGTAGTGCTCGACAAAAAGGTACATGTTTAAATTCATCTATGAGATTTTATGCGCCGTATCGGCAAGCCGCTTGGCTTTTTCTTTTTCTTTTTGAGATGAGAAGTTACCGGGAAGCTATTTGAAATTTCCCGATGCTCCCGATACAGGGGAGGTTATGGCGAATTTTTCCGGGAATTTAAGGAGATAGAATATTTTTCAGATAATTTGATAGTTATAAATCAATGTATCGATATATGTAGAATTCGATAAGGAAATGAAATCAAAATAGAGTATTGGAAACAGAAAGAGAAATCTATAAATTAGAAATAGAAAGCGAACTTTATACATGTTTAAAAATGAATAATTGGATTGTATAGTGTGTTTATTCGAGGTAAGTGGTTTTGCCGTTTTGAAGTTGAGGATGTTTTCAGTTAAGGTCTGAGAGGTAATTTTACCCCAACTTGATTGATTTCATTTTTAATGGATAAATAGCAAGATCCAGTCTCGAAGAGAAGTGTTTGAAAAAGAGTTAGTTGAATAAAATATTTTGGGTTGTTGTAACGATGTTTTACACAACATTCGTTTTAAACCCAAGTGATGGAATTTTGGAAACATAACAATTAAATATTTCCTGAGTATAATTAAAATAGTCGGGATAGAGATAAGTGATTGGAATTGTTTCCAATTGCAAATAGAGATATTTTCTAATATATAGAAAATAAAAGAAGTTGATATTGGTAAATGCTTTCCAAATAGCGTAAAGGGCCAATATGGTTATTGGAAATATTTGGTTAACAAATATTGATAAGGAAATGGAGAAGAGATTTAATTAATGAAATATTAATTAAAGAGCCCAGTGATTTGTTTGATATGTTGGATGAACACTTGTTTTTATTCGATAGTTAAATCACAGACTATCGAAGTTTTTGACCATCGTTGTCAATATGGAGAGACCGGTTGGATTATTATCCGAAGAACCACTCCGTATCGGCATAAGCGTTGCGAACCAGGTATGCTGAATATATTGAAGACGGAGTAAAGTGCAAGGACTCTTTCTATCAAATAGAAATAGTGCCTTCGGTTTCGTTCAATCCCAGAACGAACGTAAATAGACGAATGTCTGACAGAGTATTTCCAATGATCAAATGGGTTGGTCTGTATAAATATATATGGTTGCAACGGATTTATTCCCTTAGCATAACATCCAGAATATTGGTGCAAACTCAACTAGTGATTAACGGATCTGACAATGTGGCATTCAAAGTGATTGTGCTATCAATGAATGGTAAGTATTCGTAGCCTCAGGCCTCAACAACTGGGAAAGGACAAAAATCGGGCAGGCAGCATGGCTATGTGGGTCGCACCCATTAGGATGTATAATCACCTATCTAGAGGTTCAATTAATTTCTTATTCTATTCGATGCTGTCCCAGTCGGGAGACGGTTGCTGATCCCAACCGTTGGTGATATACATTCGATACACTCAAACGAAATGAGTGGTCGGTCATGTGTGGGCCGGGTTACAAGATGTTCTTGTTGAACCCAGTGTATTCCTCTCTAGAGATACACTAGCGGAAGGTGGTTCCATACCTTGTCATGTTGGAAATCCAATCTCCAATAAGCGCCATGCGGTTTTTGATTTTATACTATGTATGTGGAGCGTGAGATGCAAGCGTTCCGCTATTTGGTTATTTACTTGATGTAGACATTATTATAATATCACTGGATTTTCGTATCAAAGTGTTTTGGGTTATAGTAAGGTAAAAACCGTCCGTGTTTATGTGTGGGCTGGTCTTACTATTATCTTTTCTTTTGAAAGGATTTTTAAAGTTAAACAAGTGGTTGGAGTTTACTCACACCAGTCCCATGACTGACCCAGAGTTTATTTTGTTTTTGTTTTTCCTAAACTCTTGGGTGCCCAAATTTGTACGGGCAGACAAGTAGTCGGGATTTCACAGATTTATTTGAAGGAGCTGGAAGCAGGAGGCTTCACCGGTTAGCTATAGGCTATCATATATTCCGCTGAGGACCTTGTTTGTATCTGAAACAGGTGTTTATAACTGTTCCAGAAATGACTGTTGTGCTCTGATGATGGTATGTATATAAAGTTACTGATTTGTATTTCAAAAGTTATGTTATATAATATATTTTATTCGTTCCGCTGTAAGGTTCGTGTTTACTTTGATTATGCTCAGTTGTGTTCTTCTTCTTCTATTCTATTAGTTCTATCTTTTCTATCTCACCCTCTAATTTCTTCTATTAATGATACAGTATTTTCGATGTCTGAACAGTCGACGCTGGGTTTTGTGTCGATTTTCGGAGTCGAAAATCCCGTGGTCGTTACAGTGGTATCAGAGCTTAGGTTGAGCGAATACCTAGGCTTTGGTGGAAATGTGCTCATTAGAGATAGGGTCAGCAGTGCCCTAGAATGAGTTGAGTGTATAATACGAGAGCGCGTACTTGTTATTAATATAAAAATTGTTTTATATTATGTTGGCTAGTCTGTTGAGTGGTTTATGAATTCTGGTCGAATCGTGGGATGCCACGAAGTCGATAGGGATTTCTAAACACTTGAACAGAAAGTACGACATGATATTGTTTTTAAGTGGGTAAATGAAATAATTTTACCCAAAATTTCTATTTTGATATAAAAAGAATCATTTTCTAGGATTCTTATTATATGGATGTGTTGGATGTTGATTTTATAATCAAATGAGATTATAAATTTAGAATGGTTATTTATAACCAAAATAGAATTTGTATATAAATTAAATATACAAATGAGATGAATTAAAATTAAATTCAAACCAGAATTTGGAATTTAAATCCTGGGAAGTTGAATTTTTTTTTCAAAGTATATTAAAATAATGTAGCTTTGTTTGGAAGGATTTTTGATTTAAAACCATTTTAGATGGGTTTTAAAATTTTTAAAGCACTGAACTCACTTCAGTGACTGGAAAATAATTCTGATGATGACTGCAGCATCATCAGTGTTCATTTTCGAGTTCTAAGTGATGGATTGCTACCTTAGAAAAGTTTTGATGGGAATTGATTTGAAAGAGGATAAGCTGGTTTGAAAATTCAAATGTTTTGAATTTAAAATGGAAATAAATATACATGTATATATTTATGTGATTTCAGAAGTATTTGAAATGAAAACCCTGGGATTTGAATTCTGAAGTTTAAATTTAAACTTAAGCAAGTTAAATGGATCGAAGTAAATAAATTAATGAAATTCAATTGGAATAAGATTGAATGGAATTTGAATTGGGTGTAAATCATTTAGATTAAATGTGTGAAAACCAAAAGTTTTGGTCGGAACTAATTTGTTGAAATATGAAGAGGTGACTTTCAACATAAAGGAGTTTGAAAAGTTAATGGCTTGTACCATTTTTCCTACCTTAGCAATTTCGAGGACGAAATTTATTTTAAGGGGGAAAGAATGTAACGACCCAGAATTTTGGTCAATTAATTTTAAATATTTTATATCATTTAAAATATTGTGTTGATAATAAAAATAATTTATTTCCAGCAAATTGATTAGTTCTGAATTTAAATATTTATTTAATTATGGTTATTTTAAATATATGTTCGAATTAAATTTCAATATCAATTCACAGAGTTCGGAATAGCGTTGTAACATTGGAACTGTAACAACCCGCAAAATCAGAACCAATTTAAAAGTTTTAATGAGTTTTGACAATATAAAATAATTTATTTAAATAATAATGATCACAAATTTGATTTAAATCGAAAGAAGAATGAATGATTTGATTTTTATTATAAAAAGAGTTAGAAATAGCGCGGTAGTTTGAAAAGTCAAACTTGAACTTTGACTGACCCTACAGGATGCAAAATTTAACGGATTTTAGTGAAACCAAAAATATTAGAATCTATATATAAATATCTTTCTAACGAATCTGAAAAATCGAAATTTCATAACGGAAATCAAAAGTTATGGCCAATTCAATTTTAGAAAGGTCGCTGTAGAATATATAGGGCCCGAAAGGCTACTTTTCACATATATAGGAATTTGAACTCGAAACCACTTCCATTGAGTTCGAAATGACGTTTCTGCATTGAAAAACAGTAAACACTTATATATTTTGAGTTTCGGGATTTATTTGTTTAAAAATATATTTTTAATATTAAATATATTGGCCTTAAAAATAGTCATTTTTCAAACGACCTCGGTTTTCGACGAAATCACTTTTGTTGGAACCGGAATGTCAAATTATTGCTAGGTTTCAATTTTCAGAATTTTTCGAATTAATATGTGAGCGTGGCGAAATAAAATGTGTTTTGACTATTTACAATTAAATTTGAACGCCTTAAAAATAGCCATTTTTCAAACAGTCTCAGAATTCGACGAAAATAATTTTGTTGGATTCGTATCGTCATAAGAAAGCTAAAAATATTTTTTTTAGAATTTTCTTAGGTCGTATGTGACCCCGGCACATTTAAATGTACGGTAGGAATTAAATAATTAATTTAATATTGTATTTTCAATTAAAACCGAAAATAAAACGTGTAGACATCAGAATTGGACATTGGGACATAGCCCATCGCGTTCAGAAGGCCTCAAAACGTTAAGATCGACAGTAAGCAGGCCCAAATCCGAGAAAGTCCAAAAATCCACTTTATTTCACGAAATTCGGAATTTAATATTAAAATAATATAAAAATCCGAAAACCCTAACCCTAATTCTCTAATGGCCAGCCGCCGCCCAGAAATTGATGGCCAGAATTGCTCCAACTTCAAATGCTAATAACTTTTGATCCGTTCGACGAAAATTGACGTATGACCTACCAAATCGAAGAGAATTCAGAGGGCTACAAATCTATACGGTTAAGATCGGATTTTGGTGCTCGGATTTCGCGAATTTTGGCCGAGAAGGGGCTGCGGTTTTCAGTGATTTGCGGGTCCTAGGGGAGGCCGAGCTTCAGGCGGTGGGTGGTGTAGGCGGCTCTTGGCATGGTGGTTCGTGTGGCGGTGTCTGATCGGCGGTTGGTGGTCCGTGGGGGGGTGCGACTAGAAGCTTTGGACGGTGAAGGATGGGTTTCGGCCGAGACATCTCGTGGAGGAAGAAAGGTCCGAACTATTATTTTATTATTTTATTTTATTTTAATATTTAATTTGTCCGATCTTTAAAAATTCATAACTCTCTCATACGAGGTCCGTTTGACAAACCGTAAATTGCGCTGGACTCGTCTTTCCGAGCTCTTCGCGATGGCACAGACCGCGGCTGAAACGGAGACAGTTGATTTTTAGCCAAAATTTGAGGTGATAATTCAAATTCTATTATTTAATTAATTATTAATTTATTTTCCCACATGAAAATAATTGTATGATGATGATGATTTAGTTCTGAAATGTTTTGGGTGTATGAATTATCGATTGTTGCTCGTGGTGTGCTTATTGTTCATGTTATGCTTAAATCCGTCTTTAAATTGTATATGTTATTGAGTTTAAATTGCAGTTGGAAAATTAAATCTAAATTTAGATTTAAAACATATTTTATTCAAATCTAGACGTTCTAATTTATTTTATTTTAATGTCATTTTCATTCTTCTGAAATGAACAAAGAAATGGAACGACAAATAAAACTTTATTTGTATTTGATGATGTTACAATGAAATTTGAACGACAAATAAAGCGTACCTCTATTTGTTGATACTACAATATAATCGGAATTGCGAAGAAAGAAAAAAAAAACTCTTTTTATTGGTTGATTTTACTATGGAAATTGAACGACAAATAGAATATTATTTTTATTTGTTTGTTTACAATAGACTATGAACAACGAATAAAATATATTTCTTTTTGTTTGCCTTAAAGGTTAACTAACAAAGTTCTCATTTTTGGTTGCATAAAAAGAAAACAAAAACTCTTAATTTTGTTGCATTAAAAGTTAACAAACAAAAATTCATATTTTTGTCACCGAAAAAAAATGAAACAAGAACTCATATTTTTGTCATTGAATAAAGATGAAACAAAAATCCATACTTTTGTCATTGGAAAAAAAAAAGGAAAAAAAAAAAAGAAAATGAAAGGAAAAAGGGAAATTTTCCTTTTATTTGAATTGATGTGAAATATCAATTCAATGTTGATAAAAAAGATTGTGTTTTGTTTGCATTTCTCAAACAGAAATGTACAAAGGAATAAAAAGATTGTATTTTGTTTGCATCCCTTGATGCGAACAAAATGACAAAATATAGATTTACATTTAAAATAAAAAGAGTTATATTTTTCTTGCATTTCTCAATGCAAACAAAATGTTTAAATAAAAAGAGAATTATATTTTGTTTGCATCCCTTGACGCGAACAAAGTATTGAAATAAAGATTTACATTAAAATTTATATTTTTATTTGTGTTTTCAAGACACAAATGAACTTGAAACAAAACTTACTTTTATTTATTTATTTATTTATTTACATTTCCTAATGTAAATATCACTTGAAAATAAAACTTACCTTTTTATTTATATTTTATAATGTAAATATGACCTGAAAACTAAAACTTGTTTTATTATTTGCATATTATAATGCAAATGAGACTTGAATACAAAACTTACATTTTTGTTAACATTTCAGGATGTGAATATAACTTGATGATAAAGCTATTTTTATTATTTGCATACTATAATGAAAATAGAACTTGAAAATAAAATTTACATTTTTATTTGCACTTTATAATACAAATATAACATTGAAAATAAAACTTACCTTTTCATTTGCATTTTATAATGCAAATACAACATAAGGATAGAACCTACCTTTTATATGCAATTTACAATGTAAAATAAAAAGTACATTTTTATATGTAATTAGAAAGGGGATTTGCAATAAAAAAATAAACTTACATTTTTATATGTAATTTATGATGGGATATATAATTGTAAAATAAAGTTTACATTTCTATATGTAGTAAAAAATTGAAAATTAGCATTGATATTAAAATAACACTTTTGTAAAGATATCGCATTTGAATAAAAAGATAATTTTTGTCGCTTTTTCTTTTTAGAATTAAAAAAAAAACATATTTTGTCACCCTTTTCTTTTTAACATAAAAAGGGTCATTTTGTCGCTTCTTCTTTTTAACATTAAAAGAACATTTTTATGTCATGTTTCTTTTTAGCATTAAAAGAAGCATCTTTGTTGTTTTTTCCTTTTAGTAATAAAAAGAACATTTTGCTTTCATTTCTTATGATAATATTTTATCGTCATTTTGAATGCGGTAAAAATAGAATTGTTAATGTTGAATATTTTATCGTCATTTTGAATGCGGTAAAAATAGAATTGTTAATGTTGAATATTTTATCGTCATTTTGAATGCGGTAAAAATAGAATTGTTAATGTTGAATATTTTATCGTCATTTTGAATGCGGTAAAAATAGAATTGTTAATGTTGAATATTTTATCGTCATTTTGAATGCGGTAAAAATAGAATTGTTAATGTTGAATATTTTATCGTCATTTTGAATGCGGTAAAAATAGAATTGTTAATGTTGAATATTTTATCGTCATTTTGAATGCGGTGAAAATAGAATAGTTAATGTTGTCATTTTTATCGACATTTTTGGTGCGATAAAAATAGACAATGTTAGTGATTTATTTTTATCGACATTTTTGGGTGCGATAAAAATAGACAATGTTAGTGATTCATTTTATCGACATTTTTGGTGCGATAAAAATAGACAATGTTAGTGATTCATTTTATCGACATTTTTGGTGCGATAAAAATAGACAATGTTAGTGGTTCATTTTTATCGGCATTTTTGATGCGATAAAAAATAGCAATGTTAATGTTACATTTTTATCATCATTTTAGATGCGATAAAAAGAATATATTTTTGTGTTACATTTTATTGTCTTTCTAGAGACAATAAGAAGAATAAAATTAAAGAATTACAATTTTATGTAAAATTGCTTTCATTGAAAAGAATAAATATAGAAGACGAGATTTTTGCTGTTAATAATAAACAATGAAAAAGGGAACATTTACATTTTGATGTAAATAAACAATAAAAAGAAAAATTACATTCAAAATGTAAGTTAGAATAAAAAGGACATTTTGTTAAGTAAAAATGTAAATTACAATAAAAAGTATAGAAATAAAGATCACATTTTTATTGACCGTTTATAGGCAATAAAAGGAATATAAATAAAAGAGACATTTTTATCGTCGTGTTATATATTGTGTAATACACTTCCATAGACAAGTTACCCGACTTGTGTATGTGATTGGGACGATAATTTTCACACATCGCCCAAGTGCACAAATTAGTTTATCATTTGCTTGATTGGTTGAAAACCCCACACGGGTGTTGGGATGAAAATTCACATACACTAATCCCAATATTTAGTTGTATGTTGATCGTTAGATCGACAGGCTGTGATGAGCGTTATTATTTAACTTTAACGCTTACACAGTGGAAATTACACTTTGGATGTAATGGATTACTTGATGATTATACTGTTATTGTCATATATATGATGTGTGTGAAATCCATATAATCCAAATTATATGGTAAATGTTTGAGTCGCATTTCGATTCAAGTGTTCTTTTAAATAAGACTATTTTTACATTAGAAATCCTTTTTATATAAAGTGCATATATTTTTTTTGTAATATATTTTTAATCAACTATATGTTAAACAAAGAATATTTGTAAAAGATATGTAAAATAAAGAATACTTCTCATTTAGAATCTTTTATATAAAGAATATTTTTATGATTATTTTAAAATATGTTTTTAAAAGATTACTAGCATTTGCAATCATATTTTGTGATATGAAATAAATTGAGATGTGAAGTGGATTTACCGTGGACGATGTTTTAAACGACATTTGTCCTTTAATCCAATTTACATTGAAATTATTATTTGGAATTTATGAATCTATTTCATAGATTTAAAAAGACATTTTCTATAAATCAAGTTTTTCAACTAATATATTAAATTGGAATTTAGTAGAAATTCGATTGGTAATAATCGAAATGGGCTTCTGTAAAAGAAGACCGATATTATATATGGAATTTAAGAGGCTTTGCCGTTATTCCATTTATACTATTAGTCTGATACAGAAATTTATATCGATTATGTATTGATTTGATTTCTGTGGAATTCCATATTTTTAGAAATTGATTTATAAATTTTATTTTAAATATTTATCCTTGATAAAATTAATGAGAGTCTTCTAAAATGAATATCTTATTAAAAGAATATTCTGAGTTGAGATGTGACGAAATGTGTGATTTTCCAATATTTTTTTTTAATCCCAAATTACGCAAGTTATTCAGAAAGACCGGGTTTAACCCATTCTGAATAATCAACACGACGATCAAGAGTCGAAGACGAAGACGATGATTGAAGACCGAAGGTTTTCACATCGTTGGGATGATGATGACTGGTATCTTGAATTGGGATTGGCCTTCCAAGGCAAGGTATTTGGTAATGATCGTCCAAACGCATTTGGAGATCGACGGACACGATGTTTCACTCAGACCCAGAGCGGACTTGTAAATGGATTGCGTGTCTGACATTGTATTCTTTTCTACTGTATTTGTTGAACGCTACTAATTATATATTTCTGTTTGGTGTTTAACACCCTTCTCTAAGACGTATGAGCTTGGAGGTTATATATATATTGGTAGATGATCAATGATATGGTAGAGTCTGACAATGTGGCATGATAAGATGCAATTGATCAAGGCTTTGTTGAAAAGCAGGCCTTGTGGTTGATGATCAAAGCACAGTCTATTTAGGCATAGCTTTGTGTATATCGTGACTTCGCGAGCCTCACTGCCCGGTAGAGTCTAAAACGGGAGAAGGGAACGCAGGGAGTGCACACGTTTCTCTCTAGCTAGAGTGGTGCCAGGGACCTACCAGCGCTGGCATTTATTCATTGTGGTTGTTGGATTTTTCGAGGCCTCGGTTTATGCGGTCGCCACTGGCCGTATTATAGGTCCAAAAGGACCGGGGAGCGTGTGTTCAGGAATTGCCAATCCATTAAGCGTTAACGTATGGACCGGCCCTGCAGGATCCAAGGGTTGGACAGAGCACCAATCCTGGGGCATTTGCTAGAGTGTCTCGAATCGGTAAGGATCTCCTCCCTAGCCTTGACTCAGATGGAAACCCAAATTTCCAATACGACATCACGCGGTTTTGATTGTATACCTATATATGGCGACATAGTGGGATGGGGCACTTATGCCGTCTAGGATTGATATATTTACTTTGATGTATTTCAAATTGGTTGCACACTATTATTATATAATACCGTGTTTATCGTATCAAGCATCTTTTGATCATTATAAGGTAAAACCCTATCCTCCGGTTTGCGTTGCATTGTGTGATGGGACTTGGGTCTTATAATGGTTTCATTTTTCTAAAAAGGCATTTCGTTATTTGACGATTTACTTTATTTATGCACTGGCAATCCAATGGAGTAAACCCGTTCCGCGTTAGCGGCGTGGTCCTGTGATTAGCCTTATTATTAATTAAGATTAGTTTAAGAATTCTCACACCAGTCCCACGACTGACCTGTAGTTTGTTTCACTTTGCAAACTCGGGTGCCCTCTTTCCACATGGGCAGTCGAGTAGCTTTTTGCAGATATAGTTAAGCAGGATCCTGGATTGAAGTCTGAAGCCGGGTCCAGAATATTGATGGCCTTCCGCTGAGATTAGTTCCGCTGCAATGTATTTAATTTAATTTAAATGTTTCTTCCGTTGTATTATTTATCGATGTACTCTGATATATTTCGTACTCTGATGTAACATTTATTATTGATGTTATAAAAGTCTGTGTTTTTGTTCTGATGTGTTGTATGCCCAAAGTTAAAGTATTCGTAGATTTTCACCTTTTGGGTCAGACCTGTGTGGTTTATGGTCGATTCAAAGGGTGGGAATTTACGGGTCTTTACAGTTGGTATCAGAGCTCAGGTTAGCTCAAATCTTTGGGGTACAACTCGTTAGAACTGAACGGAAGACTCATCAGAGATTGGATTAGTAATGTCCAATAAGAATACTCATTAGAGATAGGATCAGCAGTATCCTAGAATGAGTGAGCTCGTTAGAGATGGGGTTAGTAATGCCCTAGAACGAGTTAAGAGTTACGAATTTATAATTAACGTATTTTCGATATTTATAATCTCTTCTTTGAAATATGATTTTTATATATATTTTGAAAAGATAATTAACCATTAAAATTTAAAATTGAGATAGTTAATTTTACAATTTTTAGCTACGTTCCTTTTCGAGGACGAAAAGTTTTTAAGTGGGGGCGATTGTAACAACCCGCAAAATCAGAACCAATTTAAATTTTTTAATGAGTTTTGACAATATAAAATAATTTATTTAAATAATAATGATCACAAATTTGATTTAAATCGAAAGAAGAATGAATGATTTGATTTTTATTATAAAAAGAGTTAGAAATAGCGCGGTAGTTTGAAAAGTCAAACTTGAACTTTGACTGACCCTACAGGATGCAAAATTTAACGGATTTTAGTGAAACCAAAAATATTAGAATCTATATATAAATATCTTTCTAACGAATCTGAAAAATCGAAATTTCATAACGGAAATCAAAAGTTATGGCCAATTCAATTTTAGAAAGGTCGCTGTAGAATATATAGGGCCCGAAAGGCTACTTTTCACATATATAGGAATTTGAACTCGAAACCACTTCCATTGAGTTCGAAATGACGTTTCTGCATTGAAAAACAGTAAACACTTATATATTTTGAGTTTCGGGATTTATTTGTTTAAAAATATATTTTTAATATTAAATATATTGGCCTAAAAAATAGTCATTTTTCAAACGACCTCGGTTTTCGACGAAATCACTTTTGTTGGAACCGGAATGTCAAATTATTGCTAGGTTTCAATTTTCAGAATTTTTCGAATTAATATGTGAGCGTGGCGAAATAAAATGTGTTTTGACTATTTACAATTAAATTTGAACGCCTTAAAAATAGCCATTTTTCAAACAGTCTCAGAATTCGACGAAAATAATTTTGTTGGATTCGTATCGTCATAAGAAAGCTAAAAATATTTTTTTTAGAATTTTCTTAGGTCGTATGTGACCCCGGCACATTTAAATGTACGGTAGGAATTAAATAATTAATTTAATATTGTATTTTCAATTAAAACCGAAAATAAAACGTGTAGACATCAGAATTGGACATTGGTACATAGCCCATCGCGTTCAGAAGGCCTCAAAACGTTAAGATCGACAGTAAGCAGGCCCAAATCCGAGAAAGTCCAAAAATCCACTTTATTTCACGAAATTCGGAATTTAATATTAAAATAATATAAAAATCCGAAAACCCTAACCCTAATTCTCTAATGGCCAGCCGCCGCCCAGAAATTGATGGCCAGAATTGCTCCAACTTCAAATGCTAATAACTTTTGATCCGTTCGACGAAAATTGACGTATGACCTACCAAATCGAAGAGAATTCAGAGGGCTACAAATCTATACGGTTAAGATCGGATTTTGGTGCTCGGATTTCGCGAATTTTGGCCGAGAAGGGGCTGCGGTTTTCAGTGATTTGCGGGTCCTAGGGGAGGCCGAGCTTCAGGCGGTGGGTGGTGTAGGCGGCTCTTGGCATGGTGGTTCGTGTGGCGGTGTCTGATCGGCGGTTGGTGGTCCGTGGGGGGGTGCGACTAGAAGCTTTGGACGGTGAAGGATGGGTTTCGGCCGAGACATCTCGTGGAGGAAGAAAGGTCCGAACTATTATTTTATTATTTTATTTTATTTTAATATTTAATTTGTCCGATCTTTAAAAATTCATAACTCTCTCATACGAGGTCCGTTTGACAAACCGTAAATTGCGCTGGACTCGTCTTTCCGAGCTCTTCGCGATGGCACAGACCGCGGCTGAAACGGAGACAGTTGATTTTTAGCCAAAATTTGAGGTGATAATTCAAATTCTATTATTTAATTAATTATTAATTTATTTTCCCACATGAAAATAATTGTATGATGATGATGATTTAGTTCTGAAATGTTTTGGGTGTATGAATTATCGATTGTTGCTCGTGGTGTGCTTATTGTTCATGTTATGCTTAAATCCGTCTTTAAATTGTATATGTTATTGAGTTTAAATTGCAGTTGGAAAATTAAATCTAAATTTAGATTTAAAACATATTTTATTCAAATCTAGACGTTCTAATTTATTTTATTTTAATGTCATTTTCATTCTTCTGAAATGAACAAAGAAATGGAACGACAAATAAAACTTTATTTGTATTTGATGATGTTACAATGAAATTTGAACGACAAATAAAGCGTACCTCTATTTGTTGATACTACAATATAATCGGAATGACGAAGAAAGAAAAAAAAAACTCTTTTTATTGGTTGATTTTACTATGGAAATTGAATGACAAATAGAATATTATTTTTATTTGTTTGTTTACAATAGACTATGAACAACGAATAAAATATATTTCTTTTTGTTTGCCTTAAAGGTTAACTAACAAAGTTCTCATTTTTGGTTGCATAAAAAGAAAACAAAAACTCTTAATTTTGTTGCATTAAAAGTTAACAAACAAAAATTCATATTTTTGTCACCGAAAAAAAATGAAACAAGAACTCATATTTTTGTCATTGAATAAAGATGAAACAAAAATCCATACTTTTGTCATTGGAAAAAAAAAAGGAAAAAAAAAAAGAAAAAGAAAATGAAAGGAAAAAGGGAAATTTTCCTTTTATTTGAATTGATGTGAAATATCAATTCAATGTTGATAAAAAAGATTGTGTTTTGTTTGCATTTCTCAAACAGAAATGTACAAAGGAATAAAAAGATTGTATTTTGTTTGCATCCCTTGATGCGAACAAAATGACAAAATATAGATTTACATTTAAAATAAAAAGAGTTATATTTTTCTTGCATTTCTCAATGCAAACAAAATGTTTAAATAAAAAGAGAATTATATTTTGTTTGCATCCCTTGACGCGAACAAAGTATTGAAATAAAGATTTACATTAAAATTTATATTTTTATTTGTGTTTTCAAGACACAAATGAACTTGAAACAAAACTTACTTTTATTTATTTATTTATTTATTTACATTTCCTAATGTAAATATCACTTGAAAATAAAACTTACCTTTTTATTTATATTTTATAATGTAAATATGACCTGAAAACTAAAACTTGTTTTATTATTTGCATATTATAATGCAAATGAGACTTGAATACAAAACTTACATTTTTGTTAACATTTCAGGATGTGAATATAACTTGATGATAAAGCTATTTTTATTATTTGCATACTATAATGAAAATAGAACTTGAAAATAAAATTTACATTTTTATTTGCACTTTATAATACAAATATAACATTGAAAATAAAACTTACCTTTTCATTTGCATTTTATAATGCAAATACAACATAAGGATAGAACCTACCTTTTATATGCAATTTACAATATAAAATAAAAAGTACATTTTTATATGTAATTAGAAAGGGGATTTGCAATAAAAAAATAAACTTACATTTTTATATGTAATTTATGATGGGATATATAATTGTAAAATAAAGTTTACATTTCTATATGTAGTAAAAAATTGAAAATTAACATTGATATTAAAATAACACTTTTGTAAAGATATCGCATTTGAATAAAAAGATAATTTTTGTCGCTTTTTCTTTTTAGAATTAAAAAAAAAACATATTTTGTCACCCTTTTCTTTTTAACATAAAAAGGGTCATTTTGTCGCTTCTTCTTTTTAACATTAAAAGAACATTTTTATGTCATGTTTCTTTTTAGCATTAAAAGAAGCATCTTTGTTGTTTTTTCCTTTTAGTAATAAAAAGAACATTTTGCTTTCATTTCTTATGATAATATTTTATCGTCATTTTGAATGCGGTAAAAATAGAATTGTTAATGTTGAATATTTTATCGTCATTTTGAATGCGGTAAAAATAGAATTGTTAATGTTGAATATTTTATCGTCATTTTGAATGCGGTAAAAATAGAATTGTTAATGTTGAATATTTTATCGTCATTTTGAATGCGGTAAAAATAGAATTGTTAATGTTGAATATTTTATCGTCATTTTGAATGCGGTAAAAATAGAATTGTTAATGTTGAATATTTTATCGTCATTTTGAATGCGGTAAAATTAGAATTGTTAATGTTGAATATTTTATCGTCATTTTGAATGCGGTAAAAATAGAATTGTTAATGTTGAATATTTTATCGTCATTTTGAATGCGGTGAAAATAGAATAGTTAATGTTGTCATTTTTATCGACATTTTTGGTGCGATAAAAATAGACAATGTTAGTGATTCATTTTTATCGACATTTTTGGGTGCGATAAAAATAGACAATGTTAGTGATTCATTTTATCGACATTTTTGGTGCGATAAAAATAGACAATGTTAGTGATTCATTTTATCGACATTTTTGGTGCGATAAAAATAGACAATGTTAGTGGTTCATTTTTATCGGCATTTTTGATGCGATAAAAAATAGCAATGTTAATGTTACATTTTTATCATCATTTTAGATGCGATAAAAAGAATATATTTTTGTGTTACATTTTATTGTCTTTCTAGAGACAATAAGAAGAATAAAATTAAAGAATTACAATTTTATGTAAAATTGCTTTCATTGAAAAGAATAAATATAGAAGACGAGATTTTTGCTGTTAATAATAAACAATGAAAAAGGGAACATTTACATTTTGATGTAAATAAACAATAAAAAGAAAAATTACATTCAAAATGTAAGTTAGAATAAAAAGGACATTTTGTTAAGTAAAAATGTAAATTACAATAAAAAGTATAGAAATAAAGATCACATTTTTATTGACCGTTTATAGGCAATAAAAGGAATATAAATAAAAGAGACATTTTTATCGTCGTGTTATATATTGTGTAATACACTTCCATAGACAAGTTACCCGACTTGTGTATGTGATTGGGACGATAATTTTCACACATCGCCCAAGTGCACAAATTAGTTTATCATTTGCTTGATTGGTTGAAAACCCCACACGGGTGTTGGGATGAAAATTCACATACACTAATCCCAATATTTAGTTGTATGTTGATCGTTAGATCGACAGGCTGTGATGAGCGTTATTATTTAACTTTAACGCTTACACAGTGGAAATTACACTTTGGATGTAATGGATTACTTGATGATTATACTGTTATTGTCATATATATGATGTGTGTGAAATCCATATAATCCAAATTATATGGTAAATGTTTGAGTCGCATTTCGATTCAAGTGTTCTTTTAAATAAGACTATTTTTACATTAGAAATCCTTTTTATATAAAGTGCATATATTTTTTTTGTAATATATTTTTAATCAACTATATGTTAAACAAAGAATATTTGTAAAAGATATGTAAAATAAAGAATACTTCTCATTTAGAATCTTTTATATAAAGAATATTTTTATGATTATTTTAAAATATGTTTTTAAAAGATTACTAGCATTTGCAATCATATTTTGTGATATGAAATAAATTGAGATGTGAAGTGGATTTACCGTGGACGATGTTTTAAACGACATTTGTCCTTTAATCCAATTTACATTGAAATTATTATTTGGAATTTATGAATCTATTTCATAGATTTAAAAAGACATTTTCTATAAATCAAGTTTTTCAACTAATATATTAAATTGGAATTTAGTAGAAATTCGATTGGTAATAATCGAAATGGGCTTCTGTAAAAGAAGACCGATATTATATATGGAATTTAAGAGGCTTTGCCGTTATTCCATTTATACTATTAGTCTGATACAGAAATTTATATCGATTATGTATTGATTTGATTTCTGTGGAATTCCATATTTTTAGAAATTGATTTATAAATTTTATTTTAAATATTTATCCTTGATAAAATTAATGAGAGTCTTCTAAAATGAATATCTTATTAAAAGAATATTCTGAGTTGAGATGTGACGAAATGTGTGATTTTCCAATATTTTTTTTTAATCCCAAATTACGCAAGTTATTCAGAAAGACCGGGTTTAACCCATTCTGAATAATCAACACGACGATCAAGAGTCGAAGACGAAGACGATGATTGAAGACCGAAGGTTTTCACATCGTTGGGATGATGATGACTGGTATCTTGAATTGGGATTGGCCTTCCAAGGCAAGGTATTTGGTAATGATCGTCCAAACGCATTTGGAGATCGACGGACACGATGTTTCACTCAGACCCAGAGCGGACTTGTAAATGGATTGCGTGTCTGACATTGTATTCTTTTCTACTGTATTTGTTGAACGCTACTAATTATATATTTCTGTTTGGTGTTTAACACCCTTCTCTAAGACGTATGAGCTTGGAGGTTATATATATATTGGTAGATGATCAATGATATGGTAGAGTCTGACAATGTGGCATGATAAGATGCAATTGATCAAGGCTTTGTTGAAAAGCAGGCCTTGTGGTTGATGATCAAAGCACAGTCTATTTAGGCATAGCTTTGTGTATATCGTGACTTCGCGAGCCTCACAGCCCGGTAGAGTCTAAAACGGGAGAAGGGAACGCAGGGAGTGCACACGTTTCTCTCTAGCTAGAGTGGTGCCAGGGACCTACCAGCGCTGGCATTTATTCATTGTGGTTGTTGGATTTTTCGAGGCCTCGGTTTATGCGGTCGCCACTGGCCGTATTATAGGTCCAAAAGGACCGGGGAGCGTGTGTTCAGGAATTGCCAATCCATTAAGCGTTAACGTATGGACCGGCCCTGCAGGATCCAAGGGTTGGACAGAGCACCAATCCTGGGGCATTTGCTAGAGTGTCTCGAATCGGTAAGGATCTCCTCCCTAGCCTTGACTCAGATGGAAACCCAAATTTCCAATACGACATCACGCGGTTTTGATTGTATACCTATATATGGCGACATAGTGGGATGGGGCACTTATGCCGTCTAGGATTGATATATTTACTTTGATGTATTTCAAATTGGTTGCACACTATTATTATATAATACCGTGTTTATCGTATCAAGCATCTTTTGATCATTATAAGGTAAAACCCTATCCTCCGGTTTGCGTTGCATTGTGTGATGGGACTTGGGTCTTATAATGGTTTCATTTTTCTAAAAAGGCATTTCGTTATTTGACGATTTACTTTATTTATGCACTGGCAATCCAATGGAGTAAACCCGTTCCGCGTTAGCGGCGTGGTCCTGTGATTAGCCTTATTATTAATTAAGATTAGTTTAAGAATTCTCACACCAGTCCCACGACTGACCTGTAGTTTGTTTCACTTTGCAAACTCGGGTGCCCTCTTTCCACATGGGCAGTCGAGTAGCTTTTTGCAGATATAGTTAAGCAGGATCCTGGATTGAAGTCTGAAGCCGGGTCCAGAATATTGATGGCCTTCCGCTGAGATTAGTTCCGCTGCAATGTATTTAATTTAATTTAAATGTTTCTTCCGCTGTATTATTTATCGATGTACTCTGATATATTTCGTACTCTGATGTAACATTTATTATTGATGTTATAAAAGTCTGTGTTTTTGTTCTGATGTGTTGTATGCCCAAAGTTAAAGTATTCGTAGATTTTCACCTTTTGGGTCAGACCTGTGTGGTTTATGGTCGATTCAAAGGGTGGGAATTTACGGGTCTTTACAGGAACGATGGTCGATACGTTAAAATAGCGGTTCGTGTGTTAAAGCTGTGAACCCCAAAATATCTGATTTTTGTGGATAGGTTCGAAATCAAATCAGATTCTGTTTTAAAAGAATAAAGATCTCTTTAATCAAATCAGGATCTATTTAAAAAGAAATAAAAATCCCGTTATGTCTAATCACATTAAAAAAAAAATCAAATAAAAATCTTTTTGAAATTTACAAGCCGACCTACTCCTTGACAACGCCACCCTAACTTGTTAAATCACGCAACATTGCCTTCTCGAGCAAAAATTTTGGTCTCCTACTTCTGATATCTAAGAAACATGATTTTAATGGTGAGGAATACCTTATGTCTTTTGTTTCCTATAAATTCAACCTATCGCCAATCATATTCTCCCCATTTTTCCAAACAAACAAAACAAATCTCAAGTCCCCTTCTGTCAAAAATGAAAACCGAAATTGAATCTTCGATTTAGAAAAAAGAACGGAAATCAAAAGGGGGACTGCGATTCAAAATGCCAAGACCCTGAAGCTCGAACGAGTACTGGTGCCATCGCGTTGCAAGGAAGAGGGACGCGATGTAGTTTGCAAAGGGGATTCCAAAACTTTTTCTGGTGCGCGATTGGATGAGTAAGGGAGTGGCGATTTTGGAAGAGTTTTGGGGTATGCGGTGTTACTGTCAGTGGTGAAGTGGGATTTGCGAGCAGATCTGGGAGGTGGAGCGATACTAAAGCTGCAACAAGGAGGAGGTTGGTCTTGAAATTGGTTTCGAGTTAGAGTTCACGTTCTGGGCCTTTGTTGGCGATTCGGTCTACTGGAAGTGACGATCTGGAGTTGATGCAATGCAGTGGTGAGAATGACGAACATATATGCTGGAGCATATGTGAGGTATTCGATGATATGCCACAAACGAAATGGGGTCATTTTGGGCTGACCGCAGTGGGTGAAGACAACAATTTTTAAGTGTTCTTCGATGGATCAATTTATTTACGAGGCGATAAGGTATACGTTATTTTTAAAATTTTGACTTCATAGAATAGTATATTTATCCATTGTAGTGTCAAAATTTAAATAAATAATCGTTTGGTCATTTAATTAAAATAAATAATGGTGGGTACAAAGCTAATTTATTCAAGGCAATGCATATCAAAGATGATTTGTAAATTAAGGAAGAAAGAGTTTGGAATTTAGGTATATTATTTTATGTTAATTAAATAAAAGTAGGATTATGTAAAGCGGAGAGAAAATAAATATATATAGTCAATATAAGTTGCATATTTATAAATACTACATTTAATTTATACAAGGTGCAAAATGTGAATGCAAGTCGGGTTGGAATCATAGCAGGAAAATGGGTTTGGATTTTCCCAGAGTCAGATGGAATTTAAATCATACGTCTTCGATTCATTCCGGCAATTAAATATCTCGGTGAGTAAATCTCACTCACCTTTTATTTATAATTATTTTTACTTCATAAAAATAATTGTTGTTGCTTGTTTGGATTTTTCTGCTTGTTTTATATATATTAGTTATTTAGGCTATTATATATATATTGGGTTGATTGATTGGTTGGATTCCCGCAGTCTCATTAGCGGATGCCCGCAGTTTCATAGCGGATGATTACCCTATACGCCCCACGCTATGATTAGTGGATGACCTTCTATACCACGATATTCTGCCACGAAGCAGAATGGGTATTATTTATGTGCTAACATCTGTGGATGCAGGAAAACAGGTTGGAGGGATCCAACTGGATTCCTCAAAAATATATTATCTGTTTGTTTATTTGGTTGCATATATATTGTTATATATGATGTGTTAGAAAAATAAATAACTGGTTGCTTTGTGTGTTTAAATATCACTGGGCTTAAGTAATGATATTTAAAAATATCATGGAAAAGGATATTTGAGAATTAGAAAGGAAATTCTATTTTTTCTAAAATAGAATTGAAATTTGAAATTTGAATATAGAAGATTCAAATAGAATTGAATTTGAAAATAGAAAATTAAAATAGATCCAAATAGAATTGAAAATGAAATTGAATAATGAAATTCAAATATAGAATTTGAATAAAGAAAATTCAAAGAGGAATTCAAAAAGGGATTTGAATAAAAGAATTTGAAATAGAATTTTGAATATAGAAATTCAAATGGAAACTTAATAAAGGAATTTGAATATAGAGAATTTGAAATAGAATTCCCAAATAGAAATTTGAAATAGATTTTCAAAATAGAATTTTCAAAAGAGAATTTGAAATAGACTTTGAAATAGAATTTCAAAAATAGAATTGCAATGAAATTTGAATTCAAATATAATTGAAAGAGAATTTGACTATAGAAATTCAAAAGGAATTTAAATATAGGATTTGAATTCAAAGGAATTTAAATATGGGATTTGAATTCAAAGGAATTGAAATAGATTTGAGGTCAAAGGAATTGAAATAGAATTTGAATTCAAAGGAAGTCAAATAGATTTGAATAAAGAAAGTTCATATGAAATTTGAATATAGAATTTGGAATAAGAGAATCCAAATGGAATTTGACTAAGAGAATTTAAATAGAATTTGAATAAGAGATTTGAATATATAGAAATTTTGAATATAGAAATGCGAATGGTATTTGAATATAGAATTCAAATAGAGTTGAAATGAATTTTAAACTTAGAATTCAAATAGAAATTTAAATTGGAGTTTGAATATTTAAAATTCAAATAAAAATGAAAATAGTAATTGAATATAGAAAATCAAAAATATTATTTTGAATTGAAAAGGAAAATAGATTTGATATATATTAAAAATATATATCAAAAATAGAGTTGAATTTATTTTAAACAAAGTTTTAAAAGTGTATATATATATATATATATATATATATATATACAACGAACTCGCCGCGGAGCGGTAGTTCGTAAATTGGCGATTCGAACTTCAATTGAATATACAGAACTCAATCGAAGTCGGAATTCTTTGAAACAAGAAACGTCAGGACTGATTTGATAATAGTTTTCTAGTGGAAGAGAAAAATCTGAATTTCGTCGTATAGATTTTGAGTTATGTCAAAATCAAATTTTCAGAAAAACAGCGCCAAAACCACTTTAAACCTGCAACGGTTTATTTAAATAAATAAAAGGGATTTTTATAAATAAAAATCCGAATTTCTATTAGAAAAATACAGACTGGAGATATAAAGTAAATATGAATTCCAGTGAAGTAAGTGAGATGATTTTTGAAACAAAAAAATCAGATTTTTAACTGCTGAATAGAACCAACTAATCTGGAGTATATTTAGTCAAATGAGAAGTGAATTGAATTTGGGTTTTGGTTAAGTAAATTGAACTGGTGAATATATATATTCGAATTCGAATATGGAATTTGAGTTGGAAACAGAATTGAAATAATTTATAAGCAAGAGAAAGGATATTTGAATATGCTATTTTCAAATGTAAAGGAAAATATGCCAAAGAAGCTAATAAGAGGATAAAAAAAGCAAATTGCGTTAAAATGGCCAGATTGAGTTGGGATAAATTAGAAACAGGTGAATATGTGTTAAGCAGGTTTGGGATGAAGTATATGAAGTTTATAAATGTAGTGCTCGACAAAAAGGTACATGTTTAAATTCATCTATGAGATTTTATGCGCCGTATCGGCAAGCCGCTTGGCTTTTTCTTTTTCTTTTTGAGATGAGAAGTTACCGGGAAGCTATTTGAAATTTCCCGATGCTCCCGATACAGGGGAGGTTATGGCGAATTTTTCCGGGAATTTAAGGAGATAGAATATTTTTCAGATAATTTGATAGTTATAAATCAATGTATCGATATATGTAGAATTCGATAAGGAAATGAAATCAAAATAGAGTATTGGGAACAGAAAGAGAAATCTATAAATTATAAATAGAAAGCGAACTTTATACATGTTTAAAAATGAATAATTGGATTGTATAGTGTGTTTATTCGAGGTAAGTGGTTTTGCCGTTTTGAAGTTGAGGATGTTTTCAGTTAAGGTCTGAGAGGTAATTTTACCCCAACTTGATTGATTTCATTTTTAATGGATAAATAGCAAGATCCAGTCTCGAAGAGAAGTGTTTGAAAAAGAGTTAGTTGAATAAAATATTTTGGGTTGTTGTAACGATGTTTTACACAACATTCGTTTTAAACCCAAGTGATGGAATTTTGGAAACATAACAATTAAATATTTCCTGAGTATAATTAAAATAGTCGGGATAGAGATAAGTGATTGGAACTGTTTCCAATTGCAAATAGAGATATTTTCTAATATATAGAAAATAAAAGAAGTTGATATTGGTAAATGCTTTCCAAATAGCGTAAAGGGCCAATATGGTTATTGGAAATATTTGGTTAACAAATATTGATAAGGAAATGGAGAAGAGATTTAATTAATGAAATATTAATTAAAGAGCCCAGTGATTTGTTTGATATGTTGGATGAACACTTGTTTTTATTCGATAGTTAAATCACAGACTATCGAAGTTTTTGACCATCGTTGTCAATATGGAGAGACCGGTTGGATTATTATCCGAAGAACCACTCCGTATCGGCATAAGCGTTGCGAACCAGGTATGCTGAATATATTGAAGACGGAGTAAAGTGCAAGGACTCTTTCTATCAAATAGAAATAGTGCCTTCGGTTTCGTTCAATCCCAGAACGAACGTAAATGGACGAATGTCTGACAGAGTATTTCCAATGATCAAATGGGTTGGTCTGTATAAATATATATGGTTGCAACGGATTTATTCCCTTAGCATAACATCCAGAATATTGGTGCAAACTCAACTAGTGATTAACGGATCTGACAATGTGGCATTCAAAGTGATTGTGCTATCAATGAATGGTAAGTATTCGTAGCCTCAGGCCTCAACAACTGGGAAAGGACAAAAATCGGGCAGGCAGCATGGCTATGTGGGTCGCACCCATTAGGATGTATAATCACCTATCTAGAGGTTCAATTAATTTCTTATTCTATTCGATGCTGTCCCAGTCGGGAGACGGTTGCTGATCCCAACCGTTGGTGATATACATTCGATACACTCAAGCGAAATGAGTGGTCGGTCATGTGTGGGCCGGGTTACAAGATGTTCTTGTTGAACCCAGTGTATTCCTCTCTAGAGATACACTAGCGGAAGGTGGTTCCATACCTTGTCATGTTGGAAATCCAATCTCCAATAAGCGCCATGCGGTTTTTGATTTTATACTATGTATGTGGAGCGTGAGATACAAGCGTTCCGCTATTTGGTTATTTACTTGATGTAGACATTATTATAATATCACTGGATTTTCGTATCAAAGTGTTTTGGGTTATAGTAAGGTAAAAACCGTCCGTGTTTATGTGTGGGCTGGTCTTACTATTATCTTTTCTTTTGAAAGGATTTTTAAAGTTAAACAAGTGGTTGGAGTTTACTCACACCAGTCCCATGACTGACCCAGAGTTTATTTTGTTTTTGTTTTTCCTAAACTCTTGGGTGCCCAAATTTGTACGGGCAGACAAGTAGTCGGGATTTCACAGATTTTTTTGAAGGAGCTGGAAGCAGGAGGCTTCACCGGTTAGCTATAGGCTATCATATATTCCGTTGTGGACCTTGTTTGTATCTGAAACAGGTGTTTATAACTGTTCCAGAAATGACTGTTGTGCTCTGATGATGGTATGTATGTAAAGTTACTGATTTGTATTTCAAAAGTTATGTTATATAATATATTTTATTCGTTCCGCTGTGAGGTTCGTGTTTACTTTGATTATGCTCAGTTGTGTTCTTCTTCTTCTATTCTATTAGTTCTATCTTTTCTATCTCACCCTCTAATTTCTTCTATTAATGATACAGTATTTTCGATGTCTGAACAGTCGACGCTGGGTTTTGTGTCGATTTTCGGAGTCGAAAATCCCGTGGTCTTTACACTTGTACTTGAGGAATGTCGAGTTCGACTAGGGTGGTTTGCGTGAGAAATGAATAGTTATGGCAGGCACTCTAGAAAGTGCGTAGTGACCTTTTTACCCTCATAGTTATAGCGTAATGGATAAGCTAAGAGGAGAGACCTCTAATCATCTTAGTACATACACTTGGTATCATAGTTGACATCTGTTTACTTTAGAGATGGAGGTCAGAAACTTCACAATCGTGAAGTTAAATTAGTTAAGATACAGTGGAGTAAAGCTCAAGAAGGCTAGATACTAGCATCATACCCTTTTTCCTTGGGTGCATCCTTGATTTCTTTTGTTTGTAGGAGCTTTACGCATAATTGTTTCTCTCTTTCCAAAGTATATCCTCTAGGACGTATCATCGATCCTTAGGTAGAAGCCAATGGATGTAAACATGTTTTAACATGTTATGGTTGAATGGTTGCAAATGGTTGCTCGTGAATGCATATGCATACTTATTAGGCACTGGATCAAGTTCGGACGCTTTCATATTGCATTTACAGATATGTATTTGTTTGTAAGTTGAACTTGATATGTTATCATATGGATGTTGCATATGGATGAATGGCTGTGCACACATATAGTATTTGTGTAACTAGGGATGCTTGCATACATGATTGGACACACGACACTGACATAATTAGCATTAAGGAGGTCAACTGAATCAGTAGACCACCTGATTTTGCATTAGATAAAGACAAATACACACACTATGCATATGAACATGTAGGCATTAGAAATCTTTTAAGGACAATGGATGCCTGTGATTGAATGGTTGAGTAGATGGGTGATTGGATGGTAGGACACATTCTTCCTAACTTGGAGATTTCGGGGACGAAATCCTTTTAAGTGGGGGAGAATGTAACACCCCGTATTTCTGTAACACTAAGATTCACAAATCAAGGAAGAATTAAAAGTTAAAATCAAAATCAAGGGAAATGGGCGACGTCATTGCGTTCGTCTCGGAAAAATACGTGAAATAGAGTCTGAGTTTTCAAAAATCGGAGTCCGTATGACCAAGATATGGCCCATCAAAGTTTTCAGAAAATTCCAAGTTCAAAACAGTTTAAAATAGAGTTAAATTCGAATTCAAACGCGCAGGGGGCAGGGCGGGAAAATTCCCGCCCAGGTCAAGTCGACAGGGGTGTCGACTGCACAGTCGACACCACCCCCCCTATGTCGACTGCCCAGTCGACATGGGTGTCGACCTGCCTGTTTTTTCCTGCTTTCTGCACCTGGTTCGCTCTGCTGTATTTGGTCACGTTTTCTGACCAGGTTCGTCCGCCTAACACTATATAAACAGCCCTGGTCTTCTTCTCTATTCACAATTCTTTTCTACCTTTATGCTGCAAAGATTCTTGTTAGACATGGCTTCTCCTCCTCCTCTAAAATATATAAATAAAATAATACATATAAAATAAACCAAGACGAGGAAATGCTGCTAAAAGATTTTCAAGAAGAGGTTCAAGTCAAGCTAGGATTCAAAAGGAGGTCCAAACGACTTCAACGACTGTTTTTCTACGAATCTTAGCAACGCCATCTTTCTTTTCTAAATCTCTGTAAGTCAGTTATTTTTAGATTTGAACGTTTTGTTTTTATTCGTGACATGAAATTAAAGGGATAAAAGACTATGCCTAATCTTTCTACTTGAATCAGTGCTTGTACCTTTGGACCTAATTAAGAACTGTTGTGATTCGATGACCAATAAGACTATGACTGAAACTATGGACTTTGGAACCATATGCCTGGGAACTATGAACATAAGCCTTTGATTTTGGGACATAAAACATTGCCTATGACTATGAACATTTCCTATGACTATGAACGTTGCCTATGACTATGAACATCGCCTATGACTGTGATTCATTGAACTGTGAGGATTATTGCCTATGACTATGGATATAAGATTATTATTTATGCCCATGACATTGTAGTTACAAAACCATGTTGTTTAACATACTGACATTATTTTGGATCTAGGCCTGACTTTTTATTCAGTTTATTCTTGGTCATCCTTGGATCTTGATCTTGGGAATTTACCTATTAAGTTAGGTCTACCCATGTTCATGAACCTAGGATATTTATTCAACCCTTTTTATGTTCATAGTATTATCAGATCTATATGCATGTGACGTTTTAATCGATTTAATTTGTTAGATCTGAAACAAGTGAATTTGAAACTATCATCTTATGTCAGTCGTTATGTCTATCCTTTCATGTTCGTTCCCTTTTTCATTTACGAATCTAGATTTATTTATAATCTAGGTTGAATCACGATCATACGAACGGTGGGAATACGATTTGGGAAAAACATGAAAAGGAACATGAACATAGTTGTAAGTTTGGAAATTGGCACAGTTTGGAAAACGAACATGATTTTGATTTATATGATTTAGAACATGTGTTAAGATATGCAAATTGGGTAATTTTGACATGAATTATAGGTTATGAAATTTAGATCTAGTAAATCTAGTTTGTACATAGATTGTAAACTAGAGAAATAAATCGAGTTTTGGGCATAAACGGCGAACTAGAATATCAAATCTAGTTTTCCATAAACTATAAACTAGATTATAAAATCTAGTTTTAGCATGAACTGTAAATGAGGATGTTAGATCTAAATTGCTATGAACTGTAGGTTAGGCAAATCAAGATTTGGGCCTAGAATATAAGTCTATTAGTGACAAATGAATATGATATAGGCCAAATTTGTTTAAAAGAGAAATGGGCTTTTAAAATAAATTGTTAACAATTTATAAAAGATAGGTATTTTGATGACATCCCTTTTAATAACACATACACCAGAAAGTTCTAGGGTGACAGAGAGGATAGTGTCTAGGCTTGAGTTTGGAAAATACAAGTTTCCTGCTCTCCCTGGCTATCCCTAACTGATCCGACGGATGGGATGGTTACTTTCAAAACCTGATTTGAAAATTAATCAAAACCCTTTTGAACTAGAAAACACGAATAGGCCTAACCCGAGGTTAGACTGAGTTGCGATGTAAACCTGCCCGGAACCAACCGGCACATCCAGTAATCGCAACAATATCTGTCTAATGTGAGTGGTCATGGCTTTAATTTATTTAGTTAAAGCTAGAACAAGAATGCTAGGGTTAAGTTAACTAAGACACTTAACCAACTCAACATGATAACAAGACTGGTAGGTGGGGTTAGGTTCATACAGTTAAGCTAGAATGGGAGGGTTAAGTCCATAGGAACACTTAACCAACTTAACCAACTTAAGCACAGTTAAGCTAGAACAGAGGGCTAAGTCCACAGGGACACTTAACCAAACTCATGGTAACAAGACAAGATTTGTAGAGGTTAAGTAACTAAGAAAACACTTAACCAAATTAACATGTTAACTAGTCTAGAAAGTGGGGTTAAGTAAAGTTAATACACTTAGCCAAATTAACGTGTTAACTAGACTGGAGGTTGGGGTTAAGTAAGATTTAATACGCTTAGCCAATTTGATATGTTAACTGGGCTAGACCGTAGGGTTAAGTAAACTTGAACACTTAACCATCAGATTTTGATAAAGGAATAGGGTTAAGTCTAAAACATTAAGGGATAATACTTAACCGTTAATAACAGGTTAGTTAAAACAGACGGGCAAGGTTAAGTTGAAAAGGAACACTGAACCAATACAGGTTGAATGGGTAAGGATAAGTAATAAGAAATACTTAACCAATATAACTTGGTTTGTGGTGGGGTTAAGTCAACATGAATTACTGATAACACTTAACCAGTTTGACAAGATAAATGAAGAGGGTTAAGTCGGCTTGAATTGACTAATGACACTTAATTGACGGGAAAGGGAACTAAGTAGTAAACCTTAGTTAAGAAAACAACGATTCTGTAAACTAAGTGGTAAATCTTAATTAGTAAAACTAAGAAGTAATTCTTAGTATAACACGGGAAGGAGCGAATGTCCGTCTGAGTAAAAAGAAGGCTCCAACAAATTGGGTTACGAAGCCTGAGGCTTCGAGGGGACGTGAGGGTACTCTTGGTATCCCTCTGTGAGGCTGCAGATGATTCTCCTGGGCTCACAGAGGTTAAGGTCTGCGTAGAAGAACCAGGAGTATGCCTTGGTTGCAATACATGGCAACCTAAAGACCAGGATGGACCAGCGTGATTCGGCGAGAAGACGGTAGCCCTGTGATAGCAACTCGTCGTCTACCATCCATCTTGAGTCAATCGAGATACGTGAAGCGGAAAGGCGGAGAACTCCAAAAGACCATATACTTGCTATCTAGTTATGGTTGCGGATGGCCATAGGATAGTGGGGCACCGGGGGCCGGCGTATAGTTCTCATTTTACAAGGTGTGCCTTTCATTAGTTGAGGGAGGGGTCAAGTGGGACCATAGCCACTGGAATAAAAACAGACCTTAGCATCTGCATCGGCAGATATCTGAAAGCTCCCGACCGAGTTCTGTATTCCTTGATTTTCCCTGTCACAGGACTCGGACCGCACATTACAGGACATGTGCATCTAGACAAGCGATAACGATTCGCGATACATGCGTGGGGAAGTATAGGAACATATACCACTCTAGGTGGTGTGTCCTAGACTTGGGGGCATCGTTCGACAGGTAGCGTAATCCCTAGTTGGACTAGGTGGCATAAACCCTGAACTCGAGAAGCGTTCAGCAGATAGCGTAAAACTCTAGTTAAATCTAGAAAGCACTTGATAGAAAACCCTAGATTTGATCTAGGTAATAAATAATGAATGTATGCCGGAAGGCAATGGAAAATACAGGGGTTGGGATCACGTTATCGTTACTAGTTGGGACACTAGATAAGCGGTGCAGAGATATAGAAACCAGTATAACAAGGAAATAGCGAAGCGGCGAAAGTATTAGAGCGTATCCAGTCTATCTTAGCATATCTTGTGACTACCTTGTCTAATCTTGTTGACCCTATCGTCATGGTGTAATCTTGTATTCAGTTAATTTATGTCGTTTTGTTTTCCATGTTCACATGCTAGAAGTTACTGAACTTACTCAGGCTTTATGTCTGACTCTGTTTTTCATTCGTCTTCTTTTCTTCCGTCCCCCCCCCCCCCAAGGTAGTAGAGGAGGGAGTAGTATAGCTCAGGTTAAGTTGGACTGTCACTCTTTCCCAGCTTGAAGATTTGTCGAAGTTTTGCTTGTATTCTCTTTTCAGATGCTATGGCTAGTTCTTGCTACATTGGGGAATATAAATGTATTTTTATGCTTCTTTATTTTGTAAGACAGATGACACTCTGATATTGTAAAGAAATCTTTGTACAAACTATTTTATCAATAAAGCAAAGTTTTATTTTCCGCTGTTTAATTTCTGTCTGTCTTGTAATTTATTTGCATCTTTTACCCTAAATGCTCCATAGAACTTAGTGCATTCCCTTTGTGAGTGACACTAACGGATGTGGCGTGTTACATGTGGTATCAGAGCTGAAGGTTACCGGATCAGATAAAAGATTTGAAAAATTATTTTCAAAACGGTTTTAAAAGAAGCATTTTCAAGAGAAAAGATTTGTTTTAAAGGCATATTCCCCAAAGCCATACACATTGTCTTCTCTTCCTCTGTTTGAATTCTTGTCTCCTTCTTTCTTGAGTCTCTGGGATTCCTGGCTTTCTGGGAGGTAACCTCATCGATGGGCGAGGTAGTGCCCGACTTCCATCTATAACCGTAGTAGTTTCACCTGCGGTTAGTTTTCTTCCAAGCTTAGTAGGATTTTCCGTACGATGGAGGCAGCTTTCGAGGGATTTGTCAACGTGACTACACACAGAAGGGGATGAGGAGTTTGGCTAAGGAGCACAACCCGAGGATGAGGAATTCATGGATGTAGATTTAGCTCACGAAGGAGAAAGAAATCATAAAACCTAAGACAAGAGGAAGTATCTTTGCTAGGGTATGATAGGGCATATAATCAGGGACAAGGGCAAGAATGAGGAACAAGATTTTCAGAAGGGCAAGTACATACTTTCACCACCAAGCGTACCTAGGAGAAAGGTAGTAAAGTTCTATTGGCAGAGTCTAGTTGTGCTGTTCGTACTCTTTCCTTTGGATTTAGCACTTCGCATTTGTTTATATCCACCTCCCTAGATGAGTCTCTGCACCATAGTACTTGTATAGTAGAAAGATCCCACTAGAGTCTCAAATCCAATTTGTGGTCCGACCAGTCTATTTTTAGTAGGGATTTGAGGATGGCTATCGAGTTTGCTTATATCATCTCACGTAGGTCGTCTAAATTCGAAGGAGATATACCTTGGATGCTTGTCTGATATTGGTTTACGCCTTTGGGGCTTGTACTTGAGGAATGTCGAGTTCGACTAGGGTGGTTTGCGTGAGAAATGAATAGTTGTGGCAGGCACTCTAGAAAGTGTGTAGTGACCTTTTTACCCTCATAGTTATAACGTAATGGATAAGCTAAGAGGAGAGACCTCTAATCATCTTAGTACATACACTTGGTATCATAGTTGACATCTGTTTACTTTAGAGATGGAGGTTAGAAACTTCACAATCGTGAAGTTAAATTAGTTAAGATACAGTGGAGTAAAGCTCAAGAAGGCTAGATACTAGCATCATACCCTTTTTCCTTGGGTGCATCCTTGATTTCTTTTGTTTGTAGGAGCTTTACGCATAATTGTTTCTCTCTTTCCAAAGTATATCCTCTAGGACGTATCATCGATCCTTAGGTAGAAGCCAATGGATGTAAACATGTATTTGAAACATGTTATGGTTGAATGGTTGCAAATGGTTGCTCGTGAATGCATATGCATACGTATTAGGCACTAGATCAAGTTCGGACGCTTTCATATTGCATTTACAGATATGTATTTGTTTGTAAGTTGAACTTGATATGTTATCATATGGATGTTGCATATAGATGAATGGCTGTGCACGCATATAGTATTTGCGTAACTAGGGATGCTTGCATGCATGATTGGACACACGGCACTGACATAATTCGCATTAAGGAGGTCAACTGAATCAGTAGACCGCCTGATTTTGCATTAGATAAAGACATATACACACACTATGCATATGAACATGTAGGCATTAGAAATCTTTTAAGGACAATGTATGCCTGTGATTGAATGGTTGAGTAGATGAGTGATTGGATGGTAGGACACATTCTTCCTAACTTGGAGATTTCGGGGACGAAATCCTTTTAAGTGGGGGAGAATGCAACACCCCGTATTTCTGTAACACTAAGATTCGCAAATCAAGGAAGAATTAAAAGTTAAAATCAAAATCAAGGGAAATGGGCGACGTCATTGCGTTCGTCTCGGAAAAATACGTGAAATAGAGTCTGAGTTTTCAAAAATCGGAGTCCGTATGCCCAAGATATGGCCCATCAAAGTTTTCAGAAAATTCCAAGTTCAAAACAGTTTAAAATAGAGTTAAATTCGAATTCAAACGCGCAGGGGGCAGGGCGGGAAAATTCCCGCCTAGGTCAAGTCGACAGGGGTGTCGACTGCACAGTCGACACCACCCCCCTATGTCGACTGCCCAGTCGACATGGGTGTCGACCTGCCTGTTTTTTCCTGCTTTCTGCACCTGGTTCGCTCTGCTGTATTTGGTCACGTTTTCTGACCAGGTTCGTCCGCCTAACACTATATAAATAGCCCTGGTCTTTTTCTCTATTCACAATTCTTTTCTACCTTTATGCTGCAAAGATTCTTGTTAGACATGGCTTCTCCTCCTCCTCTAAAATATATAAATAAAATAATACATATAAAATAAACCAAGACGAGGAAATGCTGCTAAAAGATTTTCAAGAAGAGGTTCAAGTCAAGCTAGGATTCAAAAGGAGGTCCAAACGACTTCAACGACTGTTTTTCTACGAATCTTAGCAACGCCATCTTTCTTTTCTAAATCTCTGTAAGTCAGTTATTTTTAGATTTGAACGTTTTGTTTTTATTCGTGACATGAAATTAAAGGGATAAAAGACTATGCCTAATCTTTCTACTTGAATCAGTGCTTGTACCTTTGGACCTAATTAAGAACTGTTGTGATTCGATGACCAATAAGACTATGACTGAAACTATGGACTTTGGAACCATATGCCTGGGAACTATGAACATAAGCCTTTGATTTTGGGACATAAAACATTGCCTATGACTATGAACATTTCCTATGACTATGAACGTTGCCTATGGCTATGAACATCGCCTATAACTGTGATTCATTGAACTGTGAGGATTATTGCCTATGACTATGGATATAAGATTATTATTTATGCCCATGACATTGTAGTTACAAAACCATGTTGTTTAACAAACTGACATTATTTTGGATCTAGGCCTGACTTTCTATTCAGTTTATTCTTGGTCATCCTTGGTTCTTGATCTTGGGAATTTACCTATTAAGTTAGGTCTACCCATGTTCATGAACCTAGGATATTTATTCAACCCTTTTTATGTTCATAGTATTATCAGATCTATATGCATGTGACGTTTTAATCGATTTAATTTGTTAGATCTGAAACAAGTGAATTTGAAACTATCATCTTATGTCAGTCGTTATGTCTATCCTTTCATGTTCGTTCCCTTTTTCATTTACGAATCTAGATTTATTTATAATCTAGGTTGAATCACGATCATACGAACGGTGGGAATACGATTTGGGAAAAACATGAAAATGAACATGAACATAGTTATAAGTTTGGAAATTGGCACAGTTTGGAAAACGAACATGATTTTGATTTATATGATTTAGAACATGTGTTAAGACATGCAAATTGGGTAATTTTGACATGAATTATAGGTTATGAAATTTAGATCTAGTATTGGCTTGTAAACTGAAAACTAGAATAATAAATCTAGTTTGTACATAGATTGTAAACTAGAGAAATAAATCAAGTTTTAGGCATAAACGGCGAACTAGAATATCAAATCTAGTTTGGCCTAAACTATAAACTGGAATATAAAATCTAGTTTTAGCATGAACTGTAAATGAGGATGTTAGATCTAAATTGCTATGAACTGTAGGTTAGGCAAATCAAGATTTGGGCCTAGAATATAAGTCTATTAGTGACAAATGAATATGATATAGGCCAAATTTGTTTAAAAGGGGAAATGGGATTTTAAAATAAATTGTTAACAATTTATAAAAGAAAGGTATTTTGATGACATCCCTTTTAATAACACATACACCAGAAAGTTCTAGGGTGACAGAGAGGATAGTGTCTAGGCTTGAGTTTGGAAAATACAAGTTTCCTGCTCTCCCTGGCTATCCCTAACTGATCCGACGGACGGGATGGTTACTTTCAAAACCTGATTTGAAAATTAATCAAAACCCTTTTGAACTAGAAAATACGAATAGGCCTAACCCGAGGTTAGACTGAGTTGCGATGTAAACCTGCCCGGAACCAACCGGCACATCCAGTAATCGCGACAATATCTGTCTAATGTGAGTGGTCGTGGCTTTAATTTATTTAGTTAAAGCTAGAACAAGAATGCTAGGGTTAAGTTAACTAAGACACTTAACCAACTCAACATGATAACAAGACTGGTAGGTGGGGTTAGGTTCATACAATTAAGCTAGAATGGGAGGGTTAAGTCCATAGGAACACTTAACCAACTTAAGCACATTTAAGCTAGAACAGAGGGCTAAGTCCACAGGGACACTTAACCAAATTCATGGTAATAAGACAAGATTTGTAGAGGTTAAGTAACTAAGAAAACACTTAACCAAATTAACATGTTAACTAGCCAAGAAAGTGGGGTTAAGTAAAGTTAATACACTTAGCCAAATTAACGTGTTAACTAGACTGGAGGTTGGGGTTAAGTAAGATTTAATACGCTTAGCCAATTTGATATGTTAGCTGGGCTAGACCGTAGGGTTAAGTAAACTTGAACACTTAACCATCAGATTTTGATAAAGGAATAGGGTTAAGTCTAAAACATGAAGGGATAATACTTAACCGTTAACAACAGGTTAGTTAAAACAGACGGGCAAGGTTAAGTTGAAAAGGAACACTGAACCAATACAGGGTGAATGGGTAAGGATAAGTAATAAGAAATACTTAACCAATATAACTTGGTTTGTGGTGGGGTTAAATCAACATGAATTACTGATAACACTTAACCAGTTTGACAGGATAAATGAAGAGGGTTAAGTCGGCTTGAATTGACTAATGATACTTAATTGACGGGAAAGGGAACTATGTAGTAAACCTTAGTTAAGAAAACAACGATTCTGTAAACTAAGTGGTAAATCTTAGTTAGTAAAACTAAGTAGTAATTCTTAGTATAACACGGGAAGGAGCGAATGTCCGTCTGAGTAAAAAGAAGGCTCCAACGAATTGGGTTACGAAGCCCGAGGCTTCGAGGGGACGTGAGGGTACTCTTGGTATCCCTCTGTGAGGCCGCAGATGATTCTCCTGGGCTCACAGAGGTTAATGTCTACGTAGAAGAACCAGGAGTATGCCTTGGTTGCAATACATGGCAACCTAAAGACCAGGATGGACCAGCGTGATTCGACGAGAAGACGGTAGCCCTGTGATAGCAACTCGTCGTCTACCATCCATCTTGAGTCAATCGAGATACGTGAAGCGGAAAGGCGGAGAACTCCAAAAGACCATATACTTGCTATCTAGTTATGGTTGCGGATGGCCATAGGATAGTGGGGCACCGGGGGCCGGCGTATAGTTCTCATTTTACAAGGTGTGCCTTTCATTAGTTGAGGGAGGGGTCAAGTGGGACCATAGCCACTGGAATAAAAACAGACCTTAGCATCTGCATCGGCAGATATCTGAAAGCTCCCAACTGAGTTCTGTATTCCTTGATTTGCCCTGTCACAGGACTTGGACCGCACATTACAGGACATGTGCATCTAGACAAGCGATAACGATTCGCGATACATGCGTGGGGAAGTATAGGAACATATACCACTCTAGGTGGTGTGTCCTAGACTTGAGGGCATCGTTCGACAGGTAGCGTAATCCCTAGTTGGACTAGGTGGCATAAACCCTGAACTCGAGAAGCGTTCAGTAGATAGCGTAAAACTCTAGTTAAACCTAGAATGCACTAGATAGAAAACCCTAGATTTGATTTAGGTAATAAATAATGAATGTATGCCGGAAGGCAATGGAAAATACAAGGGTTGGGATCACGTTATCGTTACTAGTTGGGACACTAGATAGGCGGTGCAGAGATATAGAAACCAGTATAACAAGGAAATAGCGAAGCGGCGAAAGTATTAGAGCGTATCCAGTCTATCTTAGCATATCTTGTGACTACCTTGTCTAATCTTGTTGACCCTATCGTCATGGTGTAATCTTGTATTCAGTTAATTCATGTCGTTTTTTTTCCATGTTCACATGCTAGAAGTTACTGAACTTACTCAGGCTTTATGTCTGACTCTGTTTTTCTTTCGTCTTCTTTTCTTCCGTTCCCCCCCAGGTAGTAGATGAGGGAGTAGTATAGCTCAGATTAAGTTGGACTGTCACTCTTTCCCAGCTTGAAGATTTGTCGAAGTTTTGCTTGGATTCTCTTTTCAGATGCTATGGCTAGTTCTTGCTACATTGGGGAATATAAATGTATTTTTATGCTTCTTTATTTTGTAAGACAGATGACACTCTGATATTGTAAAGAAATCTTTGTACAAACTATTTTATCAATAAAGCAAAGTTTTATTTTCCGTTGTTTAATTTCTGTCTGTCTTGTAATTTATCTGCATCTTTTACCCTAAATGCTCCACAGAACTTAGTGCATTCCCTTTGTGAGTGACACTAACGGATGTGGGGTGTTACACGTCCAATACAGGAGAGAGGCCCTCGCATATCCGAACAATCAACAAGTACGTCCGGGCAACCACCACTGTAACTCTTTCAAGGCAGAACTCCAATCAAAGGTATCAGCAGAAATCCATTCGATGTGAAGATTGTCGGTCTTGCACCGTCTTCAATATCTTCGACTTTTAATCGTCATAACAGTTATTCAGAATGGGTTAAACCTGATCTTTCCAAATAACTCGCGTATCTTTATAATCATGTGATAAATAAAGATAACGCATACACATCTCATTCCAATCCAGAGTATTCCTTTATTAAAATATTCATATCATTTGGGATAGGTTCCCATTAATTTTATCAAAGATAAATTTATTTAAACTATTTCTTTAATCTTCCTTTGGATATCATTTCAAAAGATTTTATTTTATCTTTCCATAATTTAAACTAACTTAAGATTTATCAACTAGTCGGGATTAGCGAATCTTACCGAAGTAATCATTTATTTATTAATCCCAATCCCATCCAATTCATCCCATGAAGCAAAACTGGTAGTACTCCATATCTAACACCCATGGTGTTATCAATAAATTTATTTACCATTTCACGTTCAAAGCTAATTAAAGATTTAACTATCGCCTGGAGTAAAACTGGTGGTACTCCATTCTCGGTCATTTCATGAATTCGATAAATTTAATTATCCCATTCTCATTTTAACCTACTTAAAGATTCATTAAAACTCTAATTTAGTTTTAATCTCAAAAACCATTACTTAATGATAATTCAAACATTAGGAATTAAATCCTGTCTTTACTTGCGTTAAAGAAGCAATGTCATTTAAAACACAATTCACAATAAACCCAAATCAAATTCCATTAAATTGGAATCTTTGCAGAAAATAGATCAATATATAATTAATATAAATTTCCGTATCAGACTAATAATATAAATGGAAAACGACAAAGCCTTTTGAATTCCATATATAGTAAAGGTCTTCCTTCACAGAAGCTCATCTCGATTATTACCAAATTGAATTCCGTTCAATTCCAATTTAATGTATTAAATTGGAAAACTTTACTTTGGAAAAATCCATTAAATCTTAGCTTAAAGATTTATAAATTCCAAATCATATCTTTACTGTTAATTGGGTTAAAGAACAAATGTTATTTAAAACATCGTTCACGATGAACCCAAAATCATCTTCCATTTAATTCCAATTTATAGTTATAAACTGGAAAACTTCATTTATCTTAATTAAAAGATCTACTCTTTTCTCAACGGGGTTTAAGAACAGTGTTATTAAAGACGTCATTCACGACAAACCCAAAATCCAATTTGATATTAAATACAAGGCTCTGAATAGAAATCATATCGGCTTATATTCAATATCAATTTCTAAACCAACAGATATCGTATTCGGAATAACGATATCTATATCTTTCAAATTCCCATAACAATATCTGTATAATTACGGAATCCAATATCGAAAATATCCGAAGATAATTTCCACTCAAACCCATTCCAATTTATTCATTGGAAAACTTTGGTTATTTCAAAACCATTTACAAATCAAATTTATTAATTTAAAAATTATTAGATTTCAAATCAAGTTGTTAACTAGTTCATTTCGATAAATATATCTTTTATCGATTCAAAACTTGAAATATTTAATAAAAAATATTTCCAAATCATTTATTATGATTTTACATAATTTATTTATATTTTTAATAATTTAATTAAGTCCCTTTCAGTCGGTTTCCATATACAACCATCAAACTACATTTACAACGACCTTTTCCAAAACTGATTTGGACATATCTTAAAATTTAACTGTTAGATTTCAAATCTCTTATTGCCATTCGAAATATCTTTTCGATACGACCCCAACGGTTCTGGTTTTAGGATAATCCGACGGTCGGATCTCCCGTTACATCAATTTGAAGTCGACGGTCAAAATTCGTGAATGGTCACTGCGGGGCGCGTTCTATTCAGGCCATTTAAATATATATAATATATTTCGTAGATTTCCATTTAAAACGTATTTTATAAATCGTTTATAAATTCATTTTAAAACAATTTCAACTTCGATTTCAATTTTATTATAATATTAAAATGATAATATTTTGAAAATATCAGATTTTGAAATCAAATCTTTTCGATACTCATTATAAAATGAATAAAATCGACAGAAAATTCCGTTCAAGTTAAAATGACGTATATCTACTTATCTCGGCTTCATATTCATTATTTTTCATGTCCATCCAAAATCGGACGTCAAAAGCATATTTTGGTTCTTCATTGAATATTATTTTAAAATATTCGTTCGTATTCTGAATCGAAATGCGACTCCATCAACTACCATATAATTTCTGTTATATGGATTTAATACATCGCATATATTCAACAATAATGATAAATAATCATTAAACATTCGAACATCATCCAGAGTGCATTCTACCACTGTATAAGCATTAAAATAAATAAAAAACGCTCACTACAGTCTGTCAACCATCGATTGACGTACAACTAAATATTGGGATTAGTGTATGTCAAATATCATCCCAATACCCATGTGGGATTTTCAAACAACAACAGTCGATTAAAATTAATCATTGGTTAATTAATTTAACTAATTCTAATTCGATTCGAATTATTTTTCTACTTAACCAATTTTCACTATTTAAATTATAAATATATATTTATGATTTAGATTTCAACTACCACATTAATGTTAACATTATTTTTAATATGTTAATCATCACAATCACAACACAATACAGTCAATTAAATCATCCATGGGTTTCAAACAATAGTGAAGTGAGCTAACAGGCACCGTATAACATTTGTGATAATTAAAAACTGATAAAAAATTAACACTGGCAATTTATATATTCCGTTATAAAATAAATAACCGTACAATATTTTAATGAGAGTGTTCTCACTTTGATTTCCACTCTGTCAGTCTTTATTTGAAGAATTTGTTTTTATACTAAATTAAACGACCGTTTAATTTAGCTTAAAATTCAACTTGCTCCGTTTCCATTCTGGTCAGTTCCATGTTGTAGTTTTCGACTCCACGATCACAACTGACTGATTTTGCAATTTTCTGAGCTTGTATGAAAAAGTTACGGCATTACAAAGTTAATTATATAATTAGAATAATTAAATTATTATTTAAATTTAATTACCCCTATAATTAATCCTCCTTCGTTTAACCCTCAGGAAAACACACCGACCCATCATCGAAGAAGAAAACCGCAACCGCACTATGCCTCTAACCTCCGGGTCCTGATCAGAGACCACCGCCGGCAAGCCCTTCGCGCCGCCTCCCCTAGCTGGCCAACATGACCAACTTGAAAAACCCCAGGCCCTCGAAATCCGCACCAAACGCCGGACCTTCGAACCAGAAATTCTCCCCAACGACAAACTTAAACCCCATCACAACCGTCAATTCCAGAGTTCTCATCTCCCTCTACGATTTTCTTTTTATAACTTTTAAAAATTATTGAATCGATTTGGAGATTTTGAGGGTTCTAAATCAGATGATATTGGCCTTTGAAAATGAAGGGCGGTGGCTGAACAATGATGGGCTAGGGTTTCCATCATTGCCCCTTTTATAGAAAATATTTTAAATTGTTTAATTCATAATTTACTTGTTTATCAATTCGAACTCCAAATTAAACCCAACGACAGTCGTCCCTAACCAAACACCCCCATTTCAGACATAATGGGATATGTTTTGTAAGCCAATTCGACTGTTTCGATCAGTTTTTATCAAAAAAAAATATAAATTAATATGACGTTCAATATTGAATTTTAATGTATATTTTAATTTACCGGGGCCACATACTGACTCCAAAAATTATGGAAATTGAAATCTAGCTATGTTTTGACGGTACGATCATAACAAATTAATTTCGTCGAATTTGGAGACCATTTGCAAAATGGCCTTTTTAACTGGCGTATTAAATTCAATCTGAAATTGAAAACACGTTTAAATTTACTACGCTTACATATTAATTCCAAAAATTATGAAATTTTAAACTTGACTATAATTTGACATTCCGGATCCAACAAAAGTAGTTTCATCACAAACAGAGGTCGTTTGCAAAATGGATATTTTTAAGGTTATTTATTTATTGAAATGTATATAAATTCTATAGCGACTATTTTAAATTTTAAACTGGGCATAACTTTCAATTTATAAAGTGAAATATCCATTTCTTACATTCGTTTGATAATTACAGTTCAAAATATTCCAACGTTTCTTGTTTTACTGAAATCCGATTTATTTTGAATCCTATACATTCAATTGAAATTTAAAATCGAATTTTCCAACTACCACGCCATTTCGAGTTCGTTTTATAAATAAAATAAATTTATACGTTCTAGCTTCGATTTTAATAAAATTTAAATCGTTAATTCTCAAAATAAATCATTTTAAATTCTTAAAATCCATTAAAATAGCTAAAATTAATATTTGAAATTGGTTCGGAAATTCCACGCTGTTGCAATCTCCCCCACTTAAAATCTTTTCGTCCTCGAAAAGGAACGAAGTTGAAAGTTGTTTAACTAACCAACTCAACTTTCATTCTGGCTTGAGTTCTTCAACTTTTCAGTTTCTAAGAACTTTCTAATTTCTCAAAAATTTGGCTAACACCTTAAAATTTTGAATTTTTTGCCGTAACCTCCTTTGTACGGGAGGGTTTGAAAATTTTACTGGGTCGTATTAGGAACCCAATAAATCTATAAAAAGCATACACAATTTTGTGACCTATCTATGCCCAAGGGAGACATATAAAAAGTCCAAATCTCATACCTTACCCCAGTGTTGGAAATAAAATAATCCATGTGCCTTAATTAAAAACAAGAGAGACGTGAATTTTTGTCATCTCTAGACCTGTGTAGGGTTTTTATTAAATCCTACCTCGAGCACCTTTATATGTATTTAATTAAGTTCATGATCATTCTTCTGTACAGTCTATAATTCAGTCCTCGCCATACAAGCATCTCGCCCGTATGGAAATTGAAACCTCCTCATATAAGCATCAAATGCATATATGGAACATGATATGATGTCTTCATGATGTATGTTATGCGGTGTAGTTCATAATTTATTTGTTGCTATCCTATGGCGTATGTTTTTAATCTCACATAGAACAACCATCACTACGCATCCAAAAACACTCAAGTAGTTGATATAATAATAAAATTTCGCAACCAACTCATTAAGGTGCACCTGTTTGTCGGGCACGCAATTTATTTCTCTACCCAACAGTAAATCCATAACCTGCTCATCATGTATATATATGTACACATATCCAATTCTAACTAAATTTGTAATTCAGTTTAATTTAACTCAATTAAATTAAAAGTGTTTTCGTATATTCAAAGTCCAAAATTGCCTAAGATAACGTATAATTTATTTAAATCAAACGTCATAAGTAAGCAAACAAAAAATCAAACAATTAATTGATTGTTTATCTTTCTAAAAATATAAATTTTATACACTAAAAATATAATTTCTAAGATCGGATTATATAATAATCACAAATATGTTACATATAAATATATCACTCTCAACTCATTCTAGGGCATTACTAACCCCATGTCTAATGAATTTTTCATTCTAGGAAGTTACTGATCCTTTCTCTAACGGATATTCTTAAATATAATGATAATAATTCTATCTCTGATGAATTATCTCATTCGGTTCTAATGTGTCTTGTTCTCTAGCTTTGCAAACCAAAGCTCTGATACCAACTGAGACGACCTAGATTTCCCCGATCCCCGAGGAGACGAAGGAGCCCATATTGCTTTGAGAACACGACGCATCAGAAAACAAAAACTAGAACATTTCATTGCTATTACAACAATTACACCAGAGTACAATAGTATATCATGGTATGAATAAATATCACACAGCGAAAACACAATATCAGAGATTAAAATTACATTTTAAATACATAAACATAATGTGCAGCGAAATATATCAACAACCACAACTGAATGAAATATATGGATATAAAGCTTTTCGAATATAGCTCCAGCTGTAAACCAGGGTCTTATGGAAAAAAATATCTGCGAAAACCAAAACTACTAGTTGCCCGTGCGGAAAATATGGGCACCTAGAGTTTAGGTAGAAACTATAAACTTGAAGTCAATCATGAGACTGGTGTGAGAACTAAAACAGTTATCAACTTTATTTTAAAGTAAGGAATATCATGGGACCATGCCGTATGTCACGGAGCGGGTTCACTCCCATGAATACCAAAGTTTGAAACAAAACAATTTAATAAACAATGCAATGCTTTTGAAAAAAATGAAGCTATTATAAGACTCAGGTCCCATCACACAATACAACACAAGCCGGAGGATAGAGTTTTACCTTATAATAGCCAAACATGCTTGGTACGTTTTAAAACAAATCATTTTGGTATTCCTATAAGTGCATAGTGTCTAAAACAACTTCAAATATAAATGCATCAATCATAGATGGCATAAGTACCATATATTATGTCGCCATATAGGTTTACAATTAAAACCACATGATGACGTGTTGGAAATTGGATTTCCATCATGAACCAAGGCTAGAGATCTTCCTTCTGATTCGATACACTCTAGCCTATGCCTCAGGATTCAGCCGCAACTGCACCTGGGATCAGTAGGGCCGGTCCACACTTACTTTAATGGATTGGCAATTCCTGAATAATACGTTTCTTTGACCTATGGGGAATAAAATCTGGTCAGTATGTCGACCATATCAAGAGCCACTAGGGATTCAAATCCGAGGTACCTCGCTTTCCAACATCCACATAAGTAAAATGTCTGGGCTCCATACCATGACATCACTCCTAGCTAGAAAGAAATGCATTCCCTCCTTACGGTCCCTCATCCCATTTCTAGTTCATACCAGGGTGTGAAGCTCGCGAATTAACGCTACACAAAGCTGCACTATTTAAAGTCGTGCTTTGATCATCATCCACAAGACTCTGCTTTTCAATAAAAGCCTTGATCATTGCATCTTAGCAAGCCACATTGACAATTCATGCCATACAATTGATGTCTATCAATATATAACCTCTAAGCTCGTACGTCTTAGCGAAGGGTGTTAAGCAGGAGAATAAATTCTCCACCACCAAATAGATATATATTTAATAGAAATCAATCAACACAGAATGAAATTCAATGTCAAACACACATCATTTACAAGTCCGTTCTGGGTTTGAACGAAATCGGAGGCACCTTATTCCTCGTTCCATATGTCTAATACACGAGAGAGGCCCTCGCATATTTGAACAATTAATAAGTACATCTGGACAACCACCACAATAACCCTTTCAAGGCAACAACTCCAATCAAAGGCATTAGTAGAAATCCATTCTATGTGAAGATTTTCAGTCTTGCACCATCTTCAATATCTTCGACTTTTAATCGTCGTAATAGTTATTCAGAATGGGTTAAACCCGGTCTTTTCGAAAAACTCGCGTATCTTTATAATCATGTGATAAATAAAGATAACACACACATCTCATTCCAATCCAGAATATTCCTTTATTAAAATATTCATATCATTTGGGACAGGTTACCATTAATGTAATCAAAGATAAATTTATTTGAACTATTTCTTTAATCTTCCTTTGGATATCATTTCAAAAGATTTTATTTTATATTTCCACAATTTAAACCAAATTAAGGTTTATCAACTAGTCGGGATTAGCGAATCTTACCAAAGTGATCATTTTTTTATTAATCCCAATCCCATCCAATTCATCCCAAGGAGAAAAACTGGTAGTACTCCATATCTAACACCCATGGTGTTATCGATAAATTTATTTACCATTTCACTTTCAAAGCTAATTAAAGATTTAACTATCGCCTGGAGTAAAACTGGTGGTACTCCATTCTTGATCATTTCATGAATTCGATAAATTTAATTATCCCATTATCATTTTAATCTACTTAAAGATTCATTAAAACTCTAATTCAGTTTTAATCTCAAAAACCATTACTTAATGATAATTCAAATTTTAGGAATTAAATCCTGTCTTTACTTGGGTTAAAGAAGCAATGTCATTTAAAACATTGTTCACAATAAACCAAAATCAACTTCCATTAAAATGGAATCTTCATGGAAAACTGATCAATATATAATTGATATGAATTTCCGTATCAGACTAATAATATAAATGGAATAACGATAAAGCCTTTTAAATTCCATATATAGTAACGGCCATCCTTCATAAAAGCTCACCTCGATTGTTACCAAATTGAATTCCATTCAATTCCAATTTAATGTATTAAATTGGAAAACTTTACTTTGGAAAATTCCATTAAATCTTAGTTTAAAGATTTATAAATTCCAAGTCATATCTTTACTGTTAATTGGGTTAAAGAACAAATGTTATTTAAAACATTGTTCACAATGAACCCAAAATCATCTTCCATTTAACTCCAATTTATAATTATAAATTGGAAAACTTCATTTTACTTAATTAATAGATATATTCTTTTCTCAACGGAGTTTAAGAACAGCGTTATTAAAGATGCCATTCACGACAAACCCAAATTTCAATTTGATATTAAATACAAGGCTTTGAATAGAAATCATATCGGCTTATATTCAATATCAAATTCTAAAACCAACAAATATCATATTGGGAATAACGATATCTATATCTTTCAAATTCCCATAACAATATCCGTATGATTATGGAATCCAATATCGAAAATATCCAAAGATAATTTCCATTCGAACCCATTCCATTTTATTCGTTGGAAAACTCTGGTTATTTCAAAACCATTTAAAAATCAAATTTATTAATTTAAAAATTATCAGATTTCAAATCTAGTTGTTAACTAGTTCATTTCGATAAAAATATCTTTTATCTCTTCAAAACTTAAAATATTTAATCCAAAATCTTTCCAAATCATTTATTATGATTTTACATAATTTATTCATATTTTTAATAATTTAATAAGGCCCTTTTAGTTGATTTCCATATACAGTCATCGAACTGCATTTACAGCGACCTTTTCCAAAACTGATTTGGATATATCTTAAAATCTAACCGTTAAATTTCAAACCTCTTATTACCATTTGAAATCTTTTTTCGATATGAACCCAAAGGTTCTGGTTTTAGGAGAATCCGGCAGTCGGATCTCCCGTTACATCAATTTGAAGTCAATGGTCGAAATTTGCGAACGGTCGCTGCGCGACGCGTTTTATTCAGGCCAACTAAATATATATAATATATTTAGTCTATTTACATTTAAAACATATTTTATAAATCGTTTATAAATTCATTTTAAAACAATTTCAACTTCTATTTCAATGTTAAATCGAAATTGAATATTCCATATCATTATAATATTAAAATGATAATGTTTTCAAAATATCAGATTTTGAAATCAAATCTTTTCAATATTCATTATAAAATGAATAAAATCGACAGACAATTCCGTTCGAGTTAAAATGATGTATATATACTTAACTCGACTTCATATTCATTATTTTCGTGTCCATCCAAAATCAGACATCAAAATCATATTTTGATTCTTCATTGAATATTATTTTAAAATATTCATTCATATTCTGAATCGGAATGCAACTCCATCAATTATCATATAATTTCATTTATATGGATTTCATACATCGCATGTATTCAACAATAATGATAAACAATCATTAAACATTCGAACATCATCTAGAGTGCATTCTACCACTGTATAAGAATTAAAATAAAATAAAAATGCTCGCCATAGTCTATCAACCAATCGCTTGACATACAACTAAATATTGAGATTGGTGTATGTCAAATATCATCCCAATACCCGTGTGCGATTTTCGAACAACAACAGTCGATTCAAATTAATCACTGGTTAATAAATTTAACCAATTCTAATTCGATTCGAATTATTTTTCTATTTAACCAATTTTTACTGTTTAAATTATAAATAGATATTTGTGATTTAAATTTCAACTACCACATTGATGTTAACATTATTTTGTTAATCATCACAATCACAACACAATACAGTCAGTTAAATCATCCATGGGTTTCAAACAACAGTGAAGTGAGCTAACAGGCGCTGTACAACATTTGTGATAATTAAAAACTGATAAAAATTAACACTGGCAATTTATATATTCAGTTATAAAATAAATAACTGTACAATATTTTAGTAAGAGAGTTCTCACTTTGATTTCCACTCTGTTAGTCTTTATTTGAAGAATTTGTTTTTAAACTAAATTAGACAACCGTTTAATTTGTCTTAAAATTCAACTTGCTCTGTTTCTGTTCTGGTCAATTCCATGTTGTAGTGTTCGAATCCACGATCACAACGTGACTGAGTTTGCAATTTTCTGAGCTCGCATGAAAAAGTTATGGCATTACAAGAGTAAATAAATTATAATTAAAATTTAATTACCCCTCTAATTAACCCTCCTTCATTTAATCCTCAGGAAAACGCGTCGACCCATCATCGAAGAAGAAACCAACACCGCACTACACCTCCGACCTCCGAGTCCTGATCAGAGACCACCGCCGGCCAGCCCTTCGTGCCGCCTCCCCTAGTTGGCCACCACGACCAACTCAAACAACCACAGGCCCTTGAAATCCGCACCAAACGCCAAACCTTCGAGCCAGAAATTCTCCCAACGACAAACTTAAACCCCATCATAACCGTCAATTCCAGAGATCTCATCTTCCTCTACGATTTTTGTTTTATAACTTTTGAATATTATTAAATCAATTTGGAGATTTTGAGGGTTCTAAATTGGATGATATTGGCCTTCGAAAATGAAGGGCGGCGGCTGAACAATGATGGACTAGGGTTTCCATTTTGCCCATTTTATAGAAAATATTTTATATTATTTAATTCCTAATTTACTTATTTATCAATTCGAACTTCAAATTAAACCCAACGACCATCGCCTCTAACCAAATACCCCCATTTCAGACACAATGGAATATGTTTCGTAAGCCAATTCGACTGTTTCGATCAGTTTCATGAAATTAAAATATAAATTAATATAACATTCAATATTGAATTTTAACATACATTTTAATTTACCGGGGTCATATACAGGCTCCAAAAATTATGGAAATTGAAATCCAGCTATGTTTTGATGATACGGTCATAAAAAAATTAATTTCATTGAATTTGGAGACCGTTTGCAAAATGGCCTTTTTAACTGGCTTATTAAATTCAAACTGAAATTGAAAGCACGTTCAAATTTAATACGCTTACATATTAATTCCAAAAATTATGAAATTTTAAACCTGACTATAATTTGGTATTTCGAATCCAACAAAAGTGGTTTCGTTGAAAACAGAGGTCATTTGCAAAATGGCTATTTTTAAGAGCTATATATTTATTGAAATGTATAAAAATTCTATAGCGACTATTTTAAATTTTAAACTGGACATAAATTTCAATTTATAAAGTGAAATATCCATTTCTTATATTCATTAGAAAATTACAGTAAAAAATATTCCAGCGTTTCTTGTTTTTACTGAAATCCGATTTATTTTGAATCCCATACATTCAATTAAAATTTAAAATTGAATTTTCAAACTACCACGCCATTTCGAGTTCGTTTTATAATTAAAATAAATGTATACGTTCTAACTTCAATTTAAATAAATTTTAAATTGTTAATTCTCAAAATAAGTTATTTTAAAATTTTAAAATCCATTAAAATAGCTAAAATTAAAATTTTAAATTGGTTAAGAAATTCCGGGTTGTTACATTAATTTTGGCTTGGGACTCAGAAATCTCAAATTCAAAATGGTTTTATTCAAGTTTTTCAAATTCTTTGAATTTTCAATTTCTTTGATTTTTCAATTTCTTTATTAAGCTCATTCATGATTGATTCAGTTTTCAGCAAATTTTATTTCTCAGAAAAATCGTGTTTGGAATTTTTAGTTTTCTTAAAATTCTCCACTTCCTCTTGCAAAAATTGCTTTTACTTTCTAGCTCAGTCTTATTTTCTTTTAAAATCAAAATTTCCTTTTTAAGCCTTTGAATATTTTTATTGGGATGAACAAGATTGTTTTCCAAATTCAAACTATTTTTGCGGTCAGAATTTGAAGAATTTTTAGAGCATTCAAGTTTTGATTCCAAATCATTAATTTTGCATTGCAACTCAGAGTTTTCATATTTCAAGTTTTGGTTTTTTGATTTCAAACTATCAATGGTTTTAGTTAAATTAGTACAATGATGAACTAAATTGTCATATGAAAAGTCTCTATCGCTATCATCATCATAATTTTTTCTCCTTTTAATCACAAATCTAAATCTAAGTTGGCGTTCTAGGGTTTTGAGCAGTTGTCATCTTTTCGTCCATACTTCGTATCGAGAGCATTCCATATTTCCTGTACAGTTAAACAATAAGCGGTATGGTTATACTGAACATCATCAATATAAGAATAAACAACATGTGTAGCATGAGAATTAAACCCAATATCATTCATATTTACCATATTATATCCATTGGTACCAATATCCCAACATTTAAAATGAACAGATTTATAATAAAATTTCATATTGGATTTATGATTTAAAAAATCTGTTCCATTGAAAATAGTTGGAATAATACTGGACTGACTCTCATTAGATTGACAACTAGGGAAAATCATGAATCTAGAGTTAATGAAAATACAAGGCTCTGCTACCACTTGTTGGATCTGTTAGAGAATGGAGTTTTGATGACAACAACCTTATTTCAATTATCATTGATTATAAAATATATACTAACTCTTTTTGCGTAGTGTGTGTGTATATATATACATACATACATATGCAGGATTTGTATACATGAATTAATGCGGAAGACTGTACAGTTTAAGAGCTTTTAGAGACTCAGAATTCAGAGTAGACTCAAGACTCATGAGTAATCAAGATTTCAAGATAAATATAGTAATAGAGTCTAGTTTATGTAAGACTCCGAATAACACTCCAGGTTCAAATTCAGTTTTTCAAATTATCTGTTTTCAAATTCAAGACTATTTTCCAACTGAATTCAAATGTAACAAACCAGATTTTCAGAACCAATTTAAATGTTTTATTTTAGCTATTTTAATGGATTTTGAATATTTAAAATAGTTTATTTTAAATAATAATGACTAAAAATTTATTTGAATCAAAGTTAGAATGCATAAATTTATTTTAATTATAAAACGAGCCTGAAAGGGCGTGGTAGTTTGAAATTTCGATTTCTAATTTCAAATGAATGTACAGGGTCCAAAATAAATTGGATTTCAGTGAAATAGATATTTGAATCTGTTTAATTATATCTTTCTAACGAATGTGAAAAAACTGAGATTTCATAATATAAATTGAAAGCTATGTCTAGTTTAAAATTTAAAATAGTCGCTATAGAATTTATATATATTTTAATATAATATATAGCCTTAAAAATATCCATTTTGCAAACGACCTCCGTTATCGACGAAACCACTTTTGTTGGAGCCAGAATGTCAAATTATTGCTAGATTCCAATTTTCATAATTTTTGGAATTAATATGGGAGCGTGGTAAATTTAAACGCGTTTGGTCAATTCAGTTTGGATTTAATCGACTGGAAAAGGACCATTTTTAAACGGCCTCCAAATTCGATGAAATTAGTTTTGTTAGGACCGTATCGTTAAAACATAGCTAGATTTATTTTTCTGGAATTTTTGGAGTATGCATGTGGCCCCGGTAAATTAAAATGAACGTATAAATTCAATATATATTGATTTATATTTTAATTTCAAGAAAAACTAATCGAAACAGTCGAATTGGCTTACGAAACATATCCCATTGTGTTCATAATGAGAGCAATTAGCTAGCGGCGATAGTCGGTGAGTTCGATTTGGAGTTCGAATTTAAAAATTACTTTTTGAAATTAAAAATAATAAAATATATAAGGAGTCAACCCCTTTCTCTCTCCCTCACTCTCTCTCCCGTCGGTTTCAAAGAAAAAAAAGAAAAGAAACGCTGAAACCGTCGCCCTTCCTCCAACCCCACCGCCGCCGCAACCCCGACGCTGCCGCACTACCAGAGACTGCCGCTACCTCCTTCTCCCTCCTACTCTTTCTCTCTCTCCCCCCCTCTCTCTCTTTCTCAATAAACCCCACAACCCCAAAATTGAAACCCTAGCCGCCGCCCTATATCTACCGCCACTGGTCAGTGCACCCCCCCACCTCCTCAGCACCCCTTGCGCCTCTCCTCCGACCACCAACATCCGCCTGTGGGCTGTGGGCCCTCTCCACATAAAAATCTAATTTTTATTATTTTTTGTATTTGCAAATAACACCCAGAACTGTTTTAGCCAATATCTCCCAAACCGAGCCTCTATGGCCAAAACTTCACAGTACCAAAGTCAAAGGGCATGATTTTCTCTTCGATTTGAGTGTATGGAAGTCAAATTTTGGATTGCATAGTTGTTCAGAAAACACATCCAAAGTCTGTTGTCCAAATATTGTCTTTTCGCGATTTCTGGCGAAATGGACCAATTCCGGAAGAAAGGCCACTAGGCGAAAGTTGTTCGGAATGGCGCGTTTAAGATAGAAAAAAGACGACATGAAGATTGGACCTTGTTTGCAGATTCTAGGATCAGAACAACAATATAGAGCGTTAGAAACCAACGGCGGAGTGGATCCCAAAGTGAGAACTCCTTCTCACTCTAACTATTTTGCAGTTAATTATATACTAGGATGTCGACGGGGCTTAGAAACCCCTGACACTATTTATTGTACAAACCATGATTGTTTGTTTGAGTTGTATTATGGAAATTTGGTTGTGTTGAAAATTGGTTGTGTTGAAAATTGGTTGTATTGTGGTGTATTAAATGTGATTGACTATTGTGTATGGTGCGAGCTAGTATCAGGAGAGGGGTAATGCTAGACATTACTCCGGTTTTAATATCGCGCCGTTGTAATGCTGAAATTTTCTGAAATAAATATTTATTCATTAAATGTATGAACTGTAGATAATTTTTAATGTATATATGAATGGCATAAAATTCTCCTGAATTGAAAATAAATATTCATTTACAAATCGGATGATTTGTTTATGTACACCCATTTAACTAATATTGATTGGGACGATAAATTTTATACAGCGCCCAACTGCACAAACAATATTCAGTATTTGTTGGTTGAAACCCCACATGGGTATTGGGATGATATTGGACGTATACTAATCCCAATTGTTTAGTTGTATGTCAATCGATTGGTTGGCAGACTGTTGTATGCGTTAATTATTTATATCTAATGCTTATGCAGTTGTGTAATGCACTCTGGAATGAGGCGTATATCGTGTTTGTATGGCACTTGATTATAAGATAGTGAATTATTCGGAAAGGCCGGGTTTATACCCATTTTGAATAATTGATTCGACGATAAGTTAACGATGAAGACGGTGGTTGAAGACCGGAGTTCTTCACATCGTTTGTATGATTACTGATGTCTTGATTGGGCTGTACACCCAAGACAAGGTAGTAAGTGGTGATCGTCCAGACGTACTTGGAGATCGACCGGATATGCGAGGACCTCTCTCCTGTATTGGACATATGGGACGAGGAATAAGGTGCCTCCGGTTTCGTTCCGACCCAGAACAAACTTGTAAATGGATGTGTGTCTAACATTGGATTTTATTCTGTGTTGATTGATTTACATTAAATATGTATCTGTTTGGTAGCGGAGAATTGATTCTCTTGCTTAACACCCGTCTCTGAGACGTACGAGCTTAGAGGTTATATATCGATAGACATCAGTCGCATGGCGTGAATTGTCAGTGTGGCATGCTGAGATGCAAATGATCAAGGCTTTTGTTGAAAAGAAGAGTCCTGTGGTTAATGATCAAATCATGGCTTTAAATAGCATAGCTTTGTGTATAGCGTTAATTCGCGAGCCTAACACCTCGGTATGAGTCAAAAATGGGATAAGGAACCCAAGGAGTGCATGATGTTTCTTTCTAGCTATGGTGGTGTCATGGTATGGAGCCCAAACATTTATTTATTTTTACCCATGTGGATGATGGACAGCGTGGCGCCTCGGTTATATCGGTCACTACGGGGCCGATGGATAGGTCTGATAGGAACGTGAAACGTGTGTTCAGGAATACTAATCCACTAATGTAAGTGTGGATTGGCCTTGGAGGATCCATGGGTTCACTACGGGAAACCCTGAGGCATTTTCTAGAGTGTCTCGAAGCCGGCGAGAAGTACATCCCTTGCCTCGACTCATGACGAAAATCCGATTTCCAACACGTGACATTTCAGTTTTAAGTGAAAAACTAGTATGACGACATAGTAGGATGGGGTACTATGCCGTCTATGATTGATACATTTATATTTGAAGTTGATTTTGATACTATACACTTATAGTAATATCAATTGATTTTTTTTAAACGTATCAAGCATGTTCGGCTATTATAAGGTAAAACTGTATCCTCCGGCTTGCGTTGCATTGTGTGATGGGACCTGCGTCTTATAATAGCTTCATTTTTTGAAAAGCATTGCGCTATTTATAAACTGTTTTATGTACTAGTATTCTTGGGAGAAAGCCTGTTCCGTGTTATACGGCGTAGTCCCTTAATTTACTTTATTTCTAAAAGTAAAGTTTTAAATAACTGTTTTAGTTCTCACACCAGTCCTATGACTAACCTGGAGTTTATTATGTTACCTAAACTCTATGTGCCCCTATTTTCCACACGGCTAGCTAATAGTTTTGGTTTTGCAGATATTATATTCACAAGATCCTGGATTTACAGCTGGAGCTATATTCGAAAAGCTTTGTATCCGTGTATCTCTTTCAGTTGTGTTATGTATTATTTTTCCGCTGCTAATGTAATTTTAATCTCTAATATTGTATTTCCAATGTGTAATATTAATCCATACTCTAGTATATTCTTGTACTCACATGTAATTGTTGTAATAAGAAATGAAATGGTTTTCTGTTTGTGTTCCGATTGGTCTTATTCTCAAAACAGTCCGCCTTCTTGTTCGGTTTGGGCCGGCCAAGAAGTTCGGGCCGCTACAATTGGTATTAAAGATTTGGTTTACAGGGCTTGAGAACAAGACACATTAGAACCAAGAGAAAGAATTCATTGGAGATTGGATTAGTAATTTCCAATAAGAATGACTCGTCGATGGGATCAGTAGTATCCTAGAATGAATTTGAAGAGTATTATTTATTAAAAATAAATTTAGTTTTGAAAATTTTATTTTATTATACGTATTTGAATATTTTATTTTAAGTTGATTTGGACTATCGGGTATATGAAAATTTTGCATATACGCCTAGCTAGCGTGTGTACGAAGTCTCAAATATACTGGATGGATATAGAATCACACTCTAGTCTCCCAGACATGATTCGAATGATGGCGCGCCATTATCAGTATTTATGTTCGAGCTTCGAAAGTGGGATACCTATAAATTTCCAATGGACTGGTGTGAGAACCAAAACTAGCTAGAATTTATTGTTTGTGATTTGACACAAAAAATATGAATTTTGGGTATGTTAAAAGATATATATTTGAAACGTTAATCAACTAATTGATTGCTGGTTATGATGTTTGATTATTTGTTAACTAATAAAACCAATATGAAAATGGAAAGGTAAATTTAGCCAAATCAAGTCAAATATTGAACTGAGTTGAAAATTGATTAGAATTGCATACATGTACATATATATATATATATATATATATATGTGTGTGTGAACAGGTCATAGCATGGAAGCTAAGAAGAGGAATAAAATTGTATGCCCGACAAATAGGTACATATTTATTGTATTTTTGATGATTTTATGAGCCGATTGGCTAGCCGCTTGGCCTTTTCTTTTGGATTGATGAGGGCCCAGTGAGGCAAGTTGCGGTTTTAAATATCAACCTATACAAAGGAGGTTATGGCGAAATTTTTCGAAAATTTAGGGTGTTAGCCAAATTTTTGAAGAATTAGATAATTCTTAGAAACTGAAAAGTTGAAGAATTAAAGCCAGAATGAAAGTTGAGTTAGTTAGTTAAACAACTTTCAGCTCTGTTCCTTTTCGAGGACGAAAAGATTTTAAGTGGGGGAGATTGTAACAACCCGAATTTTCAAAACCAATTTAAAATTTTTATTTTAGCTATTTTAATGGATTTTTAATATTTAAAATAGTTTATTTTAAAAATGACGACTAAAAATTTATTCAAATCGAAGTTAGAACGTATAAATTTATTTTAGTTATAAAACGAGCCTGAAATGGCGCGGTAGTTTGAAAATTCAATTTCTAATTTCAAATGAATGTATAGGATTCAAAATAAATTGGATTTCAGTAAAACAAGAAATATTTCAATCTGTTTAATTATATCTTTCTAACGGATGTAAAAACTGAGATTTCATAATATAAATTGAAAGTTATGTCTAGTTTAGAATTTAAAATAGTCGTTATAGAATTTATATACATTTTAATATAATATATAGCCCTTAAAAATAGCCATTTTGCAAACGCCCTCCCATTTCGGCGAAACAACTTTTTTTGGATTCGGAATGTCAAATTATTGCTAGATTCCAATTTCAACGAAATTAGTTTTGTTAGGACCGTATCGTCAAACATAGCTAGATTTATTTTTTTGGAATTATTGAGTCAGTATATGGCCCGGTAAATTAAAATGAACGTATAAATTCAATATTTATTGATCTATATTTTAGTTTAAAGAAAAACTAATCGAAACAGTCGAATTAGCTTACGAAACATATCCTATTATGCTCGGAATGGGGGTAATTAGCTAGGGGCGACAGTCGGTAAATTCGATTTGGAGTTTGAATTAAAAAGTTACTTTTTGAAATTAAAAATAATAAAATATATAAGGAGTCAACCCCTTTCTCTCTCCCTCACTCTCTCTCCCGTCGGTTTCAAAGAAAAAAAAAGAAAAATAACGCTGAAACCCGTCGCCCCTCCTCCAGCACCACCGCCGCCGCAACCCCGACGTCGCCGCACCACCAGAGACTGCTGCCACCTCCTTCTTCTTCCTCCTCCCTCTCCCCCTCTCCCTCTTTCTCAAGAAACCCCACAACCCCAAATTGAAACCCTATCCCCCGCCCTATATCCGCCGCCGCACTATATCCGCTGCCGCCGGTCAGTGCACCACCCCCCACCGCCTCAGCACCCCCTGTGCCTGATCGCTACTTTTCTATGAATTAGAAAAACGCGAATTTTGAAATAAATACTACAAGCGCACAGGTCGTGTCATATGCAGGTCGACTCACAGGCAGGGAAAATTAAATCAAATTATTTATGTAATTTCTTGGGCAAGTTAGACGAAATTTGGGGGATTGGTTGAAAAACAATAAAAATTGAAACTGAAACAGAAAAGCATAAACTATTTTTGAATTGAATGCAGATCTAAATCTAATCAAATCCATATTTAATTTAACATAACCTAGGAAAGAAAATAAAATCAGAAATTAAAATTGCAGGAGTAAACTAACAAACAGATAATAAAATTAGGATTACCGCTGAATCTAATCAGACGGTCAATCACTAATTAAAAATAAATGAAAAAGACAAATAGTGCTCTACCAAATCTAATTGTGTAGACAACACTAATTGCTAACAAAAATAAAATTGCAGAAAAGTAAAAGAAAACTTCAATTCATGGATGATGTTTACAATGAGAATACAAGGATATTTATAGGATAGATAGCCAACCCTAACCCTAACCCTGATACAATGACAAATGGGCCTTAGGGAAATCACAAAAGAGTTTACAATGAGAATTACAAATGGGCGTTAGTGAAATCTAGTAAATTTGGGCCTTTCCTCTTTTCCTCCTGCTTCCCTGATAATTCTTCATTGATTTGTGATGTACATGGCCTTTCTACCAGTTATTTTCTTCTCCAAAAAGCAATTTGATGTAAGATCTTCATCTGCAAGTCTTCAAATATATATACACAGCAATTTAATCTTTATTTTCCATTTTTCTGATTGTAAGTGGCTTAATCGGCATATCTGTAAAAGTGACAAAACAATACCCAAGTAATATTTATTTATATACAAAAGATAAGATATAAGAGCATAAAATAAACACGTTTCTATGTCAATCAAATACCCCCACACTTATCTTTTACTCGTCCTCGAGTAAAACAAAAAATGAAAAACTACACTAGATAGGTCACACTTTCGTAGGAAACACGATTGCATTGAGCGTATGCAACAAGCCGTTAAACCTCTAGGTGTCCTTAGTAGGACGAGTGGTGTCTCGTGAGGGTTTTCAGCGAATACTACCCACAAAATCTAAATGCAGTATAATATGGCTCTAATGTAACTACATGAATGCAGAGGACTTATGCAATTGACAACAAAAATGAAAACACGACTTATTTCAGGAAAGTGGTACAACAAATTAAGTAAACAATTTCTCGTCAGTTGATTTTATTTTAGATATCTCAACTTGTCACAAAATTTCAATATAATTCAAGTTTTTAAATGTTATGTTCTAGTTTGGCCAGTTGGTTCGGTTGATAACATAGTACAGCCATGAAATAAATTCTTAGTTTGATTGTCACAGTTCGCAAAGTGGTATTCTAATTTCCTTGTGTATGACTAGTCAAATCAATAAGGTCAAGAAGTGTTTGGGCATCATCGCTTATTCTCTATCTCTATAAAAATTGAAATTTATGATTAATTACATACACCTAACTTAAAGACCAAGGTGTACCACTCATACACTGCCTTGCGGACTGACGGAGATTTAGGACAGAGCTTGGCGGATTGTGCAGACCGACGCTGACTTTGTCAACAACATGTCGGTAATCCTTAGGTGTCCAACTCATTAAATGAGACGAAGATATTCCGACGCTGACTTTGTTAACAACATGTCAGATAGAGCTTGGCGGGTTTTCACACCAACACTAGATTTACAAGCAATGTTGGATACCCTTGGATTACTATTATTGAAAATATAAGAACAATAGAGAGTTACTCGAATTCAGCTTAACACAACTTAGTTTTAAAGATTCGAAAAGCCAATATAAGTATTTTAGGTCCTTCACTTATTAAACAAAGACAACAATTTAGAATAAACTTCATGGCCATCACCTAAGAATCTCCTTATGTACTGGTTACACTATTATCTCTCAAAATTCAACTTTTCATTATATTTCATATTCGATCTTAGTTGAGAGAAAAAAAATACTATCAACTGATTAACAATCCTTAACTTATTTTTTTGTATCAATCTAATATGAGTCATGTTTCAAAAAAAAATGGCGTGTTACTACGATCTAAAATGCATGATGGTCCTATCTAAATGGCTGAAAATGAAAAGAAAGAAAAATAAAGAAAAATGAAAATGAATGAAATGCATAATCCCCCCACACTCGGACAAAACAGTGTCCACGCTGTAGCACGTTTCCTAAATTTGAATGATAAAACTCATAGATGGATTAGATGCAAAATGATTTACAGAATGAAATGCAGTCTAACTATATGTAAGAATGGATCATTTGTACAAAGATATATGTGTTTACGATGCACGCGATGCAAAGAATGCCACCAACTTTTCCCCCACACTTGGTTTTAGCCCGATAAATCCCATTCCCACTAAGTCTAGGCATGTTTCCTAATAAGCAAAAGTTTTTGGAAACCATCTCATCTTTATACCTAGATTTAAAGTCCAGTAGATTAATATCCAAGGTCATCCTAACATGAAGTTTTTCCATCAAGCTAACATTCCAAAAATAATTCATATGCTCAACATATTTATCAGTGTAATTATTCAAAAATTTGTGATCATATATAAACTCAGTTGCAATCGTGAAATTTAAATTCTGAGTGTTCAAGACTATCTGATCACATTTCTCAACTTTATCAGTTAACAACGTATTTTCGACACTGACAAATTCTAGTACATTTAAAACCCAAAAATCAAAATTTTCAAACTTGGGTTGGTGGCATGATTCTATTTCATCCTCGTTTGGCAATTCATCCTCATACAATCCGAAAAATTCATGTTCATTAAAATCATTCTCCAAATTTAAATTGAAAAATTCAACATTTGTATTCTGTTTGATTTCTAGAATTTCAAGTTTCTCGCAACCCGAAAGAGAAAGATCAAAATCTGAGTGTAAATCTTTTTCCTGAAAAGAGTTAAAGTCCAAATCATTTACTGAATTGTGAACAAATTCATTTAGATAGTTATTCTCAATTTTCAAAGTTGTTGTTTGAAAACTTTCACTATCAGTAAAGAATGGACTATTTTCTGATTCATCGCATGTTTGAATTTGATTTTGTTGTTCGAGTTGTTCTTTAAAAGATGACATTAAACAAAGAAGTTCAACAAGCTGTCTATCTTGCTTTTCAAGCTCTCTCTAAGAATGTTAAGATGATATTCTTCAGAATCATTGATTTGAGAGCTCTCATTTTGGATTTCTTGATTCTCAAAATTATAGTCCACATCAGTTTCACAATCAATATTATTTCCAATGTGGTGGTTGTTTGAATTTTCAGAAGAATGACAATGATATTGGAATCATTTTAATTGTAATAGTTATGTTCGTAACCAAAACTATTGAAATTCAAGGGAAAATTGCAGTTTTGGTTATTTTCAAGAGGTTGATATGGGCTATAATTTTGAAAATTTTGGTTTACAACCCACATTGATGTGGATCAAAGCCATATTGAGATTCAAAGCTATTTTGATGTGGATGTGGCCCATAATCGAAAATATTGAAATTTGAATTGAAATCGCAATTTCGATCATATTCATGATTTTGAAAATGTTGGTCATTTGGAAAATTTTGAAAAATGTTGGCATTGGACTCATGAAATTTCGGAAATTTTTTCCTCGTGAGTTGTAATTCATACTCATACTCTTTTAGGGAATGTCTTCTCAGGTTATTATCCCACAATTCTCTCAAAGATTTTTTTGAATCAGACATTTGAATGAAATCAAGGCAAGACAGAAATTATTCTCAATTCAAAATAGTATAAAATATTAAGGTGTTCTCTATTAATTAACAGACTCAATTAGAAGGGGGAAGAGGGTCTTATGGCCGTTCACGTATAGTATAAATACTAAGGGATACGACCAATGTTTTACGGGTAGTATGCAATCTCTTTTGCTAATAGTTCAACAAATTGAACTACAATATATCCGCGATCCAATTATACGAGACAGTCAACTTCACAAAACTCCACTTTTCAATTATATTATTTTGCAACGTCTATTTTTTATTATTGAAAACGATGAGAATGAAGATTTCAGTTATGGAAATATCAGCCAACCACAACAATCAGATAATAATAACTGCAGAAATTTAAAATATTGTACAAGCAAGTCGCTACCCCTACAGAAGATTTTTACAAGCAATTTCTATATTTTTAAGCAACTACAACAGAGCACATGTAGAGTTTAGAAAATTTACAGTGGGATATAGCAGTTCGTTCAGAAAATTTGAGCAGCACTGACAATTCAAATCAATTGAACTTTGTATTCCCCGTTTGTTGCTCGAACACTTTGTTTTGCTTTGAATTTGGCCTCTCTCTCTCTCTCTCTTTTTTTTGAGAAAAGTGAAAGAAATAAAGGAAATAAGTTGCAATCCAAAAGAAACTAAAATAAAAAAGAACAGCAATGAAATTAACAAAGTCAAAAGAAACAAGAGGAAAACAAAACCATCACCATTGAAAATGAGCAACAACTCAAAAAGTGCCACAATCTAAGTATTAAAAAAAATATTGAACGTCCTTTATAAACGAAAAACACAAAGATCCACTACACCCTGTTAGAGCCACACGCCCTCACCAGATTGTATATGAATGAAATATAATCCTTCAACCAAACACTTTCAGAAAGAAATAAAATTCACGCCTCACTTTTATTCATTAACCACCATAAGAAAACTTCCTATAAAAACTTCCTAGAAAAAAAAATCAATCAAAACCCTTTTCTCTATATCTTTTTTCTTAGAAATCGAGTTGTATTTGCATGCAACACCTCTTCTCTCTATTTTTTTCTTTCGAAATCAAGTTAGGGTCTCGGGTTTGAGATTGCATGGTTGCCGATGGGGTTCAGGAGTGGAATCGAGTTTCGATTGTATCGGATTTCTATGGCTCGATTCGGATTTGTACTGTGGGAATTGTGATAATTGTTGAGGTGCGATGGGATTTCTAGCTATGTATAGCTTGGGCGTGATGATGTAAGAGCAGTTCTTGTGTGATGGGAAGGTGAACGTATTGGGCAGAGGGGTTGTGGTGCGTGAGTTTTCGGTAGAGCGGGTTTGAGTTGTTGAACCGAGTGATGGTGGGAGAGGCTTGAGCAATCGACGTTGTTGATGGGGACAGATGAGAGGTCACTGCAATGGATCAGACTGTAGAAATTCGTTGAGGCTGATACTATGGCGTTTCTGGAGTGGATATTCGTTCGTAAAGGGGATCGTCGATCCGTGAGTTTGTTGGAAACTGTTGGTGTGGTTATGATCTGAGGGAAAGTGACTGAAAGTGCGATCAGACTAGGCAGAGGGATGACGTTGATCCAAGATGAGGCTCTGACATGAACGTGGGTTGAAGGTGTAAAAGTGCAGTGATTTGTACTGAGGTTTTGAGCTTTTCGAAAGGGGGTGTTGAAGCACTGTTGGTTGAACATTGTGTATGAGATGGTATGGTGATTGTTGAGGGGGATGGTGATGGAGGAAGATTGGAGGGAATGTTTTTGTTTGCTGTGAACTTCAGGTGGTGTACGGATGGTTTTTAATGGACTATTGCTTGCGTGAAGGTGATCAGATTATACTGTGTGAGGATAAGGTTGTCTGGGAGATGGTTTGGAGGATGTCAGATTGTGACAAAGGTGGTATTGCGTGACAGAGGGTTTGTGAACAGTGACAGTGGCTAGGTAAAAGATATGCGGGATTTGTGAAGATGCGTGAACAGCATATGGTGGATGTACTGTGGGTTTGTGACGGCTGAGATGAGGTTTACTTGGGGTCTGGAGATGGTTGTGAAAGTCGGGTGGTGATGATGTTGTGGTGTTTGTGCAGAGTACTGCGTATGACTTTGATGAAGTATGGGATTTGATGACTGAGGAGGGAAAACGCACGGTGATAAAGTTGTTTGGTGAAACAGTAGTCGGTGTACAGTGAATATGATGGCTTGTGATCAGGTGGATGTTGTGAGAAGATGGTATGATGATGAACTTGGATTTGCTGAAGTGTTGAATCAGATTTGAGGGATGGTAGAAGTTGAAGAGGAAGGCAGGAAGAAACAATTCTATTTTTTTTTAAATTTGTTGAAAAGCAGAAGAGGGAAAGAAAAAAAATTGTAAAAGAAAAAAAAACTGAAAAGGGGAAAGAAATAGATGAAAACGAAGGAAATAAAAATCAAGAAATTTGGCAACTTTTTTTTCTCTTGTGTAGAAGATTACAGTATCACTGAATAGTACCAAATCAATCCAATCAAGATTTTTTTTCTATATATACAAGAAGACAAAAGGAAAAAAATAAAATAAAATAAAAACTAACATGAATCCGAAATTAAATAAATAATAAAATTTAATTATTGCCTCCCCGGCAACGGCGCCAAAAACTTGATCGCTACTTTTCTATGAATTAGAAAAACGCGAATATTAAAATAAATACTGCAAGCACACAGATCGTGTAACGACCCGCAAATCCGTGCTATCCGAGTTGACTAAATACAACACACGTCCAACCCAAATAACACAGAAATACGAACCATTAATAGAAAGAAGATAGAGGGTGAGAATAGATAAGATAGAAAACTTAGAATAGAAGAAAAACGAAGATCACAACTCACAGCGGAACGAATAAAATATATTATATAACATAACCTTTGAAATACAAATCTGTTTAGTACATATATACATACCATCATCAGAGTACACATAACATTTGATTCAGCGGAAGTAACTCGAAATAACTAACGTTGAAGCCTCCTGCTTCAAGCTCCTCCAAGTGTATCTGTAAAAGCCTGAAACACTTGACTGCCCGTACAAATTTGGGCACCCAAGAGTTTAGGGAAAACAAAAAAAAAACAAAAAAAACTCTGGGTCAGTCATGGGACTGGTGTGAGTAAACTCCAACCACTTGTTTAACTTTTAAAACCCTTTTCGAAAGAAAAGATAATAGTAAGACCATCTCACACATAAACACGGACGGTTTTTACCTTACTATAACCCAAAACACTTTGATATCAAATCCAGTGATATTATAGTAATGTCTACATCAAATAAATAACCAAATAGCAGAACGCTTGCATCTCACGCTCCACATATATAGTATAAAATCAAAAAAAAAACCGCATGGCGCTTATTGAAGATTGGATTTCCAACATGACAAGGTATGGTACCACCTTCCGATGATGTATCTCTAGAGGCGAATACACCTGGGTTCAACAAGAACGTCTTGCAACCCGGCCCACACATGACCGACCACTCATTTCGCTTGAGTGTATCGAATGTATATCACCAACGGTTGGACTCAAACCACCGTTTCCCGAATGGGCAGAATCGATAGATTTAGAAACAAAAGGAATTTCTCTAAATAGGTGATTATACACCCTAATGGGTGCGACCCACATAGTCATACTGCCTGCCCGATTTTTGTCCTTTCCCGGTTGTTGAGGCCTGAGGCTACGAATACTTACCATTCATTGATAACACAATCACTTTGAATGCCACGTTGTCAGATCCGTTAATCACTAGTTGAGTTTGCACAAATATTCTGGATATTATGCTAAGGGATAAATCCGTTGCAACCATATATATTCGTACAGACCAACCCATTTGATCATTGGAAATACTCTGTCAGACATTCGTCCATTTACGTTCGTTCTGGGATTGAACGAAACCGAAGGCACTATTTCTATTAATAGAAAAAGCCCTTGCACTTTACTCCGTCTTCGATTTTCTTCATATAATCTGATTCGCAATGCTACTGCCAATACGGAGTGGTTCTCGGATAATAATCCAACCGGTCTCTCCATATTGACAACGATGGTCAAAACTTCGATAGTCTGTGATTTAACTATCGAATAAAAACAAGTGTTCAATCAACATATCAAACAAATCACTGGGCTTTTTAATTAATATTTCATTAATTAAATCTCTTTTACATTCTCTTATCAATATTTGTTAACCAAATATTTCAATAACCATATTGGCCCTTTTCACCATTTTTGATTTCGTTTCCTTATCGAATTATATATATATCGATATATAGATTTCTAATTGTCAAATTTCTTAAAAAAATATTCTAACTCCTTAAATTCCCGGAAAATTTCGCCATAACCTCCCCTGTATCGGGAGCATCGGGAAATTTCAAATAGCTTCCCGGTCCTTCTTATCTCAAAAAGAAAAAGAAAAAGCCAAGCGGCTTGCCGATACGGCGCATAAAATCTCATAGATGAATTTAAACATGTACCTTTTTGTCGAGCACATAAATTTAAATCTTCATATACTCCATATCAAACCTGCTTACACATGTTCACCTGTTTTCAATTCAATTCAATACCATCTAATCGTTTGAATTCAGTTTCGCCCATTTGTTCTTTAAATCGGCCATTTTGCCTATTCTACTCCTTTGTTGAACATACATGTTCAAATTTGATTCCACTTGCTTATACAAATCAAATCCCTTTTTTTTCCCATTTCTAGTTTCATATTTGGTTTGAATATGAAATCACAAGTTAATTTACTTATTCACAGTTTGCTCGATTCAATCGTTTTAACTAATTCATTTGTCAGTTTGCAAATTAACTCTTTTGCCTATATCACTTTGATATTTGAATATAACCTATCCAAATATATTTCAACTTGATTATACTAATTGAATTTCATTTTCAATTCACGTTCTATATTCGATTTCAAATATATATTTACAAATTCCCTTCACCTTTCAAAGTTCATCTTCAAAATTCGATTAACTAATTTCTCTTTGTCTTAGTCAACTCTATTCAATAATCAAAATATGATTATTGATTTTAAAAAAAACATTTCTATCACTTCACTTAAGTTCGCATATATTTTATAACTCAAATCTGAGATTTCTAAATAGAAATTCGGATTTTTATTGGTTTAAAATCCTTTTATAAAATGAAATAAACCGTTATGGTTTTTAAATAGTTCTGGCGCTGTTTTCCTGAAAATTTGATTTTGACATAACTCAAAATCTATACGACGAAATTCAGATTTTTCTCTTCCATTAGAAAACTATTATCAAACCGGTCCTGACGTTTCTTGTTTCGAAGAATTCCGACTTCAATTGCACTCTGTATATTCAATTGAAGTTCGAATTGCCAATTTACGAACTGCAGCGCTGCGGCGAGTTCGTTTTAATTATATTTATATATATATAAACTTTTAAACTTCTAAACTTCTTTAAAATGAATTCAACTCCATTTAACTCTACTTGATTCAAATTCAAATCTCACTTTTATTTGAATTCTAAATTCAAATTCCAATTCCTTTTCTATTTGATATTCAAATCCAATATTTGAATTTCTATTTGAATTCCCTATATTCAAACTCTATATTTAAATTCCATTTGAACTTTCTATATTCCAATTTCTATATTTGAATTCTATTGGAATTCAAATATTCAAACTCCTTTCAAATTCTACATTCAAAATTCCATAGTTTAAAACCCATTTGAATTTCATATTCAAATCCCATAGATTAAATCCTATTTGAGTTCAATTTGAATCTCTTACATTCAAATTTCATTTTTCATTTCCGACCCCATTTGAATTTCTAATATTCAAATTCATTTTCAACACCGTTCGAATTTCTAATATTCAAATTCATTTTCAACACCGTTTGAATTTCTAATATTCAAATTCATTTGAATTCCCTTGAATTCAAATTCCATTTCAAAACTATTTGGATTTCCTATTTTGAAATCCTATTTCAATTCTACTTTGAAATCCTACTTTCAAAGTTTATTTCAAATTCTATTTTGAAATCTCATATTCAAATTTCTACTTGAATTTCTATATTCAATTCCATGTTCAAATTCAACACTTGAATTTCTATTTCAAATCTCAATTCAAATTTCATATTTAAATTCCATTCAAATCTCTATTCAAATTTCACATTTGAATTCTTCTTTGAAATACTATATTTCAAATTCTATTTTGAATTTCTACATTGAAATCTCTATTTGAATTTCTTTATTCGAATTCCTTTGAATTCAGATTTTATTTTAATTTCTTGAATTCAAATTCTATTTTTCATTCAAATTTCGTCTATTCAAATTCTATTTGAACTTCTATTTGAATTTCTAATATTCAATCTCCTTTTAAAATTCAAACATTCAAACTCCCTTAAAAATTCAAATGTTATACTCAAATTCCATTTGAGTTATATATTTAAAAATTCCATTTCAAATCCTATTTTGAAATTTCATTTCAAATTCCAATTTCACACTTGTATTTCTATTTCTGAATTATCAAATTGATAATTCTTTTCACTTCATTTATAACTTCGTTATAAAAGAACTATTTATAACTTCGTTTATAAAGAAACTACTTGTTTTATTTTTCAAAACAAGTTTATATTTTATTTCCATTAAAAATTCAAATTCTATTTAAAAATAGAATTTTCCCTTTTAAATTTCAAATATCCTTCCACGATATTTTTACAAATCAATATTCAAGCCCAGTGATATTTAAAACAATCAAATCACCCAATTTTCAATCATTTAATTTTTAACACATCATATATGAATATATATGCAAACAAATAAACAAACAGATAATATATTTTTGAGGAATCCAGTTGGATTCCTCCAACCTGTTTTCCTGCATCCACAGATGTTAGCACATAAATAATACCCATTCTGCTTCGTGGCAGAATATCGCGGTATAGAAGGTCATCCACTAATCATAGCGTGGGGCGTATAGGGTAATCATCCGCTATGAAACTGCGGGCATCCGCTAATGAGACTGCGGGAATCCAACCAACCAATCAACCCAATATATATATATATATATAGCCTAAATAACTAATATATATATAAACAACCAGAAAACATTCACACAAGCAACAAACAATTATTTTTAATGAAATAAAAAATAATTCTAAAGGTGAGTGAGATTTACTCACCTCGATTTTCCTTTTTGCCGGATATTCAAAGTCTAGATTTTCATAAATTCACAGCTGGCTCTGACAAATTCCAAACCACTTCTAGAATCCCAGCTACGAACCCAACTCGAATAATCTCATAAATAAACCTTATATAACAAGATGATAAATTTTAATTACCTGATTATACCATAGTTAACTAATTAAAATGCTAATTTCTATTTATTTTAAACAGCTTACTAAATTAGTTTAGAAATTAAATTTCAGTTTTTGTTTGACTTCATTATTTCAATCAATTAACTACTTAATAAATTATATATATTTTAATATGACACTTATTACTATCAAAATAAAAATTAAATTACCTTTTTCTAATTCTGCTTTAAACCAACCATATCAGTCCGCCTCTTTGATCACACCACCACACCTCCCAAGGTCAGCGTCGACCTCCAGTTCACCCACGTCGCCACCAAGAACAGCCGTACTCCCCTCTTACACTTGCGAACCCACCGCCATAACTCCTCACCAAAGAACAACAGTCTGTCTCGCTTCACGAAACTCGATTTTGACCTGGAGCCTCGAAGAAGACAACTACACCTTGCATCGTCGAACTCCACCAAACCTTGATGTTTGGTGCGGATAACTATGCTAATCCCAAATCCACGATGCGCCTTCGAAATCCCACTCGACTGGTTCGAGTTCGAACCTTCCTCTTCCAGAATCGATTTCACCCCTCCGATACTCCATCGAGTTTGCAACCGCATTCAGTTTTGATTCGAGCCCCGGACTCGCGATTCAAGTAGCGAGTTTGATTTGATTTTTTTTTCTTCGGTGGATTGAAATGTTTTGAATTGGGGGAAAAGAAACGAAAGCACGAATGAAGCTGGGATTCAGAATGAAAGAATAGCAAAGCCTTCCTTGTTTTATAGGCGCGAGAAGGAACATCCAGTACTTAAAGCCATTAAATCCTATCTGCCTTTGTATCGAAGCTGGAAGACAGAATATTGTGCTCAAGAAAAACAGTAGGTCTGTGAAATGAAATGTTAGGGTCGGCTTAAGTAACAGATAGGGTAGCTGAATTAATTATGAAAACATTTTGATTTGATTTCGAGGTGGTCTTATACAGATAAAAATATCTTGCGGTAAAGAACACAAACCGAGGCGCAATGACTAATATTCCTAAGGCTTAACCGCTACCATGAACACAACGGAACAGGTTTCAAAGTCTAGTTCGATCGTCGGGAAAGGATATAAATTCAAACTGACGATTAAAATTAAATTCAATTTAAAATATACATCGATTTCAAATAAATTTAACGATGATAAACAATTATTATCATTTTAGTTTAATACAAAATCTACATTAATTGACAGAATCATTTTGATTCAAATTCAATTATATTTTGATTCACTTCTAACTGCGAATTCAATTATATTACGTTTTCATATTACGACTATCCAATATTAAATCGTATATTGATTTAAATTGATAAATTCAATATTAAATCCATTTATATTTTCTAGTTCAACATTTTAAATCTAAATTAAATGTTAAATATTAAATGACCAAAATCTGGGACGTTACATTCCTTCCCCCTTAAAATAATTTCGTCCTCGAAATTGCTAAGGTAGGAAAAGTGCTACTAACCCATTTACTTTTCAAAAACCCCTTTAAGTTGAAACTCACCTCTTCACGTTTCAACAAACTAGCTCCAACCAAAACCTTTGGCTTTCACATATTTAATCTAAATGATTTACATCCATTACATTCACATCCAATTCATATTTCCTTCATATGCATTTAAATTCATTCAAATTGATTTTAAATCAATTTACCCACTTTCAATCCATTTAACTTGATGAAGTTAAATTTAAAATTCTGGAATTTCAAATCTCTGGGTTTTTATTTTCAAATTCTTTTGAAATCCCATAAATGTATACTTATATTTATTTTCATCTCAATTCAAAACATTTGAATTTTCAATCTACTTGTTTTCTTTCAAAACAAATTTCCATCAAAAACTTTTCTAAGGTAGCAATCCGTCACTTAGAACTCGAAAATGAACACTGATGATGTTGCAATCATCATCAGAATTATTTTCCAGCCACTGAAGTGAGTTCAGTGCTTAATCACTTTCAAAATCCACTCAAATATGGTTTTGATTCAAAACCCTTGCAAAACAAAGCTATATTATTTTAATATACTTTAGAAAATATTTTCAAACTTCCCAGGATTTTGAATTCTTAATTCTGGTTTGAATTTAATTCTAATTTATCTCATTTGTATATTCAATTCTTATACAAATTCTATTTGGTTATAAATAACCATTCTAATTTTAAAATCTCATTTGATTATAAAATCAACATCCAACACATCCATATAATAATAATTCTAGAAAATTATTCTTTCTATATCAAAAATAGAAATTTTGGGTAAAATTATTTCATTTACTCATTTGAAAACAATATCATGTTCAATCTTCTGTTCAAGCGTTTAGAAATTCCTATCGACTTCGTGGCGTCCCACGATTCGACCAGAATTCATAAACCACTCAACAGACTAGCCAACACAATATAAAACAACTTTTATATCAATTTACAAATACGCTCTCTCGTATATATACGCTCAACTCATTCTAGGGTACTACTGACCCTATCTCTAATGAGCACATGACACACAAGCCTAGGTGTTCGCTCAACCTAAGCTCTGATACCAACTGTAACGACCCGCAAATCCGTGCTATCCGAGTTGACTAAATACAACACACGTCCAACCCAAATAACACAGAAATACGAACCATTAATAGAAAGAAGATAGAGGGTGAGAATAGATAAGATAGAAAACTTAGAATAGAAGAAAAACGAAGATCACAACTCACAGCGAAACGAATAAAATATATTATATAACATAACCTTTGAAATACAAATCTGTTTAGTACATATATACATACCATCATCAGAGTACACATAACATTTGATTCAGCGGAAGTAACTCGAAATAACTAACGTTGAAGCCTCCTGCTTCAAGCTCCTCCAAGTGTATCTGTAAAAGCCTGAAACACTTGACTGGCCGTACAAATTTGGGCACCCAAGAGTTTAGGGAAAACAAAAAAAAAACAAAAAAAACTCTGGGTCAGTCATGGGACTGGTGTGAGTAAACTCCAACCACTTGTTTAACTTTTAAAACCCTTTTCGAAAGAAAAGATAATAGTAAGACCATCTCACACATAAACACGGACGGTTTTTACCTTACTATAACCCAAAACACTTTGATATCAAATCCAGTGATATTATAGTAATGTCTACATCAAATAAATAACCAAATAGCAGAACGCTTGCATCTCACGCTCCACATATATAGTATAAAATCAAAAAAAAACCCGCATGGCGCTTATTGAAGATTGGATTTCCAACATGACAAGGTATGGGACCACCTTCCGATGATGTATCTCTAGAGGCGAATACACCTGGGTTCAACAAGAACGTCTTGCAACCCGGCCCACACATGACCGACCACTCATTTCGCTTGAGTGTATCGAATGTATATCACCAACGGTTGGACTCAAACCACCGTTTCCCGAATGGGCAGAATCGATAGATTTAGAAACAAAAGGAATTTCTCTAAATAGGTGATTATACACCCTAATGGGTGCGACCCACATAGTCATACTGCCTGCCCGATTTTTGTCCTTTCCCGGTTGTTGAGGCCTGAGGCTACGAATACTTACCATTCATTGATAACACAATCACTTTGAATGCCACGTTGTCAGATCCGTTAATCACTAGTTGAGTTTGCACAAATATTCTGGATATTATGCTAAGGGATAAATCCGTTGCAACCATATATATTCGTACAGACCAACCCATTTGATCATTGGAAATACTCTGTCAGACATTCGTCCATTTACGTTCGTTCTGGGATTGAACGAAACCGAAGGCACTATTTCTATTAATAGAAAAAGCCCTTGCACTTTACTCCGTCTTCGATTTTCTTCATATAATCTGATTCGCAATGCTACTGCCAATACGGAGTGGTTCTCGGATAATAATCCAACAGGTCTCTCCATATTGACAACGATGGTCAAAACTTCGATAGTCTGTGATTTAACTATCGAATAAAAACAAGTGTTCAATCAACATATCAAACAAATCACTGGGCTTTTTAATTAATATTTCATTAATTAAATCTCTTTTACATTCTCTTATCAATATTTGTTAACCAAATATTTCAATAACCATATTGGCCCTTTTCACCATTTTTGATTTCGTTTCCTTATCGAATTATATATATATCGATATATAGATTTCTAATTGTCAAATTTCTTAAAAAAATATTCTAACTCCTTAAATTCCCGGAAAATTTCGCCATAACCTCCCCTGTATCGGGAGCATCGGGAAATTTCAAATAGCTTCCCGGTCCTTCTTATCTCAAAAAGAAAAAGAAAAAGCCAAGCGACTTGCCGATACGGCGCATAAAATCTCATAGATGAATTTAAACATGTACCTTTTTGTCGAGCACATAAATTTAAATCTTCATATACTCCATATCAAACCTGCTTACACATGTTCACCTGTTTTCAATTCAATTCAATACCATCTAATCGTTTGAATTCAGTTTCGCCCATTTGTTCTTTAAATCGGCCATTTTGCCTATTCTACTCCTTTGTTGAACATACATGTTCAAATTTGATTCCACTTGCTTATACAAATCAAATCCCTTTTTTTCCCATTTCTAGTTTCATATTTGGTTTGAATATGAAATCACAAGTTAATTTACTTATTCACAGTTTGCTCGATTCAATCGTTTTAACTAATTCATTTGTCAGTTTGCAAATTAACTCTTTTGCCTATATCACTTTGATATTTGAATATAACCTATCCAAATATATTTCAACTTGATTATACTAATTGAATTTCATTTTCAATTCACGTTCTATATTCGATTTCAAATATATATTTACAAATTCCCTTCACCTTTCAAAGTTCATCTTCAAAATTCGATTAACTAATTTCTCTTTGTCTTAGTCAACTCTATTCAATAATCAAAATATGATTATTGATTTTAAAAAAAACATTTCTATCACTTCACTTAAGTTCGCATATATTTTATAACTCAAATCTGAGATTTCTAAATAGAAATTCGGATTTTTATTGGTTTAAAATCCTTTTATAAAATGAAATAAACCGTTATGGTTTTTAAATAGTTCTGGCGCTGTTTTCCTGAAAATTTGATTTTGACATAACTCAAAATCTATACGACGAAATTCAGATTTTTCTCTTCCATTAGAAAACTATTATCAAACCGGTCCTGACGTTTCTTGTTTCGAAGAATTCCGACTTCAATTGCACTCTGTATATTCAATTGAAGTTCGAATTGCCAATTTACGAACTGCAGCGCTGCGGCGAGTTCGTTTTAATTATATTTATATATATATAAACTTTTAAACTTCTAAACTTCTTTAAAATGAATTCAACTCCATTTAACTCTACTTGATTCAAATTCAAATCTCACTTTTATTTGAATTCTAAATTCAAATTCCAATTCCTTTTCTATTTGATATTCAAATCCAATATTTGAATTTCTATTTGAATTCCCTATATTCAAACTCTATATTTAAATTCCATTTGAACTTTCTATATTCCAATTTCTATATTTGAATTCTATTGGAATTCAAATATTCAAACTCCTTTCAAATTCTACATTCAAAATTCCATAGTTTAAAACCCATTTGAATTTCATATTCAAATCCCATAGATTAAATCCTATTTGAGTTCAATTTGAATCTCTTACATTCAAATTTCATTTTTCATTTCCGACCCCATTTGAATTTCTAATATTCAAATTCATTTTCAACACCGTTCGAATTTCTAATATTCAAATTCATTTTCAACACCGTTTGAATTTCTAATATTCAAATTCATTTGAATTCCCTTGAATTCAAATTCCATTTCAAAACTATTTGGATTTCCTATTTTGAAATCCTATTTCAATTCTACTTTGAAATCCTACTTTCAAAGTTTATTTCAAATTCTATTTTGAAATCTCATATTCAAATTTCTACTTGAATTTCTATATTCAATTCCATGTTCAAATTCAACACTTGAATTTCTATTTCAAATCTCAATTCAAATTTCATATTTAAATTCCATTCAAATCTCTATTCAAATTTCACATTTGAATTCTTCTTTGAAATACTATATTTCAAATTCTATTTTGAATTTCTACATTGAAATCTCTATTTGAATTTCTTTATTCGAATTCCTTTGAATTCAGATTTTATTTTAATTTCTTGAATTCAAATTCTATTTTTCATTCAAATTTCGTCTATTCAAATTCTATTTGAACTTCTATTTGAATTTCTAATATTCAATCTCCTTTTAAAATTCAAACATTCAAACTCCCTTAAAAATTCAAATGTTATACTCAAATTCCATTTGAGTTATATATTTAAAAATTCCATTTCAAATCCTATTTTGAAATTTCATTTCAAATTCCAATTTCACACTTGTATTTCTATTTCTGAATTATCAAATTGATAATTCTTTTCACTTCATTTATAACTTCGTTATAAAAGAACTATTTATAACTTCGTTTATAAAGAAACTACTTGTTTTATTTTTCAAAACAAGTTTATATTTTATTTCCATTAAAAATTCAAATTCTATTTAAAAATAGAATTTTCCCTTTTAAATTTCAAATATCCTTCCACGATATTTTTACAAATCAATATTCAAGCCCAGTGATATTTAAAACAATCAAATCACCCAATTTTCAATCATTTAATTTTTAACACATCATATATGAATATATATGCAAACAAATAAACAAACAGATAATATATTTTTGAGGAATCCAGTTGGATTCCTCTAACCTGTTTTCCTGCATCCACAGATGTTAGCACATAAATAATACCCATTCTGCTTCGTGGCAGAATATCGCGGTATAGAAGGTCATCCACTAATCATAGCGTGGGGCGTATAGGGTAATCATCCGCTATGAAACTGCGGGCATCCGCTAATGAGACTGCGGGAATCCAACCAACCAATCAACCCAATATATATATATATATATATAGCCTAAATAACTAATATATATATAAACAACCAGAAAACATTCACACAAGCAACAAACAATTATTTTTAATGAAATAAAAAATAATTCTAAAGGTGAGTGAGATTTACTCACCTCGATTTTCCTTTTTGCCGGATATTCAAAGTCTAGATTTTCATAAATTCACAGCTGGCTCTGACAAATTCCAAACCACTTCTAGAATCCCAGCTACGAACCCAACTCGAATAATCTCATAAATAAACCTTATATAACAAGATGATAAATTTTAATTACCTGATTATACCATAGTTAACTAATTAAAATGCTAATTTCTATTTATTTTAAACAGCTTACTAAATTAGTTTAGAAATTAAATTTCAGTTTTTGTTTGACTTCATTATTTCAATCAATTAACTACTTAATAAATTATATATATTTTAATATGACACTTATTACTATCGAAATAAAAATTAAATTACCTTTTTCTAATTCTGCTTTAAACCAACCATATCAGTCCGCCTCTTTGATCACACCACCACACCTCCCAAGGTCAGCGTCGACCTCCAGTTCACCCACGTCGCCACCAAGAACAGCCGTACTCCCCTCTTACACTTGCGAACCCACCGCCATAACTCCTCACCAAAGAACAACAGTCTGTCTCGCTTCACGAAACTCGATTTTGACCTGGAGCCTCGAAGAAGACAACTACACCTTGCATCGTCGAACTCCACCAAACCTTGATGTTTGGTGCGGATAACTATGCTAATCCCAAATCCACGATGCGCCTTCGAAATCCCACTCGACTGGTTCGAGTTCGAACCTTCCTCTTCCAGAATCGATTTCACCCCTCCGATACTCCATCGAGTTTGCAACCGCATTCAGTTTTGATTCGAGCCCCGGACTCGCGATTCAAGTAGCGAGTTTGATTTTATTTTATTTTTTCTTCGGTGGATTGAAATGTTTTGAATTGGGGGAAAAGAAACGAAAGCACGAATGAAGCTGGGATTCAGAATGAAAGAATAGCGAAGCCTTCCTTGTTTTATAGGCGCGAGAAGGAACATCCAGTACTTAAAGCCATTAAATCCTGTCTGCCTTTGTATCGAAGCTGGAAGACAGAATATTGTGCTCAAGAAAAACAGTAGGTCTGTGAAATGAAATGTTAGGGTCGGCTTAAGTAACAGATAGGGTAGCTGAATTAATTATGAAAACATTTTGATTTGATTTCGAGGTGGTCTTATACAGATAAAAATATCTTGCGGTAAAGAACACAAACCGAGGCGCAATGACTAATATTCCTAAGGCTTAACCGCTACCATGAACACAACGGAACAGGTTTCAAAGTCTAGTTCGATCGTCGGGAAAGGATATAAATTCAAACTGACGATTAAAATTAAATTCAATTTAAAATATACACCGATTTCAAATAAATTTAACGATGATAAACAATTATTATCATTTTAGTTTAATACAAAATCTACATTAATTGACAGAATCATTTTGATTCAAATTCAATTATATTTTGATTCACTTCTAACTGCGAATTCAATTATATTACGTTTTCATATTACGACTATCCAATATTAAATTGTATATTGATTTAAATTGATAAATTCAATATTAAATCCATTTATATTTTCTAGTTCAACATTTTAAATCTAAATTAAATGTTAAATATTAAATGACCAAAATCTGGGACGTTACAGATCGTGTAATATGCAGGTCGAATCACAGGGAGGAAAAATTAAATCAAATTATTTATGTAATTTCTTAAGCGAGCTAGACGAAATTTGGAGGATGAGTTGAAAAACAATAAAAATTGAAACTGAAACAGAAAAGCAATAAAACTATTTTTGAATCGAATACAAATCTGAGTCTAATCAAATCTATATTTAATTCAACATAACCTAGGAAAGCAAATAAAAGCAGAAATTAAAATTGCAGGAGTAAAATAACAAACAGAGAATAAAATTAGGATTACCGCTGAATCTAATCAGACAGTCAATCACTAATGAAAAAGAAAAATAGTGCTCTACCAAATCTAATTGTGTAGACAACACTAATTGCTAAGAAAAATAAAATTACAGAAAAGTAAAAGAAAACTTCAATTCCTTGATGATGTTTACAATGAGAATGCAAGGATATTTATAGGATAAATAGCCAACCCTAACTCTAACCCTAATACAATGACAAATGGGCCTTAGGGAAATCAAAAAAGAGTTTACAATGAGAATTACAAATGGGACTTAGTGAAATCTAATAAATTTGGACTTTTCCTCTTTTCCTCTTGCTTCCTTGACAATTCTTCATTGATTTGTGATATACATGGTCTTTCTACCAGTTATTTTCTTGTCCAAAAAGCAATTTGATGTAAGATCTTCATCTACAAGTCTTCAAATATATATACACAACAATTTGATCTCTATTTTCCATTTTTCTGACTGTATGTGGCTTAATCGGCATATCTGTAAAAGTGACAAAACAATACCCAAGTAATATTTATTTATATACAAAAGATAAGACATAGGAGCATAAAATAAACACATTTCTATGTCAATCAGTGCCTCTCCTCCGACCACCAACAGCCGCTTGTAGGCCCCCTCCACTTAAAAATCCAATTTTTATTATTTTCTATATTTGCAAATAACACCCTGAACTGTTTTAGCCAATATCTCCCAAACTGAGCCTCTATGGCCAAAACTCCACAGTACCAAAGTCGAAGAGCACGATTTTCTTTTTGATTTGAGTATATGGAAGTCAGATTTTGGATTGAGTAGTTGTTCAGAAAACGCGTCCAAAGTTTGCTGTCCAAACACTGTCTTTTTGCGATTTCTGGCGAAATGGACGAATTTCGGAAGAAAGGCCACTAGGCGAAAGTTGTCCAGAATGGCTTGTTTAATCTAGAAGAAAAGACGGCGTGAAGATTGGAGCTTGTTTGCAAATTCTGGGATCAGATCAATAATTTAGAGCATCAGAAAACAACGACGGAGTGGATGCCAAAGTGAGAACTCCTTCTCACTCTAATTATTTTACAGTTAAAAATATACTAGGATGCAGACGGGGCTTAGAAGCCCCCGACACTATTTATTGTACAAACCATGATTGTTTGTTTGAGTTGTATTATGGAAATTTGGTTGTGTTGAAAATTGATTGTATTGTGGTGTATTGAATGTGATTAACTATTGTGTATGGCGCGAGCCAGTATCAGGAGAGGGGTAATGCTAGACATTACTCTGGTTTTACTATCGTGCCGTTATAATGCCGAAATTTTCTGAAATAAATATTTATTCATTAAAAATATAATTTTTAATGTGTATATGAACTGTATAGAATATTCATGTGTTGAATAAAATGTATGAACAATAAAAATATCATTTTTATTGAATGTACGAACTATATAAAATACTCATGTGTTGAAATAAATATTTTATCGTTAAAAATATATTTTTTAACGTATATATGAATGGCATAAAATTCTCCTGAATTGAAAATAAATATTCATTTACAAATCGGCCGTTTTGTTTATGTACACCCATTTAACTGATATTGATTGGGACGATAAATTTTATACATCGCCCAACTGCACAAACAATATTCAGTATTCGTTGGTTGAAACCCCAAATGGATATTGGGATGATATTGGACGTACACTAATCCCAATTGTTTAGTTGTATGTCAATCGATTGGTTGACAGACTGTTGTAAGCGTTAATTATTTATATTTAATGCTTATGCAGTTGTGTAAAGAACTTTGGATGATGGAATATTGTTTATCATTGTTGTTGTGTACATGTGTTGTATGAAATTCATATAAATAAATTATATGGTAATTGATTGGGTCTAATTCCAATTCAGAAAGAACAAATATTTTAAAATAATATTCCGTAAAGGATTAAAATATGATTTAGATGTTCGATTTGGGATGGACACGAAAATATTGAATAGGTGAAGTCGTGATGATTAAATTTCAGCCATTTTAACGCGAACGATATTTATATCGATTTTATTCGTTCTTATAATGAATATCGAAAAGGAAATTATTTCAAAATATGATATTTTGAAAATATTATAATGATAAGGAGTATTCAATTTTGATTTAAATTGAAATGAAAGTGGGAATCGTTTTAAAACGAATTTATAAAATGCGTTTTGAACAAAATATATTTTTTATATATATATGTATATATATATATATATATATATATATATATATAAATGGTTTGAATAGAACGCGCCGCGCTGCGACCGTTCGCTAATTTCGACCATTTACTTCGAATTGATATTACGGGAGATCCAACCGTTGGATTCTCTTAAAACCGAAACCTTGGGTTCGTATCGAAAAGAGCTTTCCATTGAATATAAGAGATCTGAAATCTAACAGTTGGATTTGGAATTATATCCAAATCAAATTTAGAAAAGGTCGTTGTTAATGCAGTTTGATGACTGTTTATGGAAATCATGTGAAAGGGCCTTAATAAAATTATTAAAAATATTAAAAATTTGTATAAAATCATAATAAATGATTTGGAGAGAATTCGGATGAAAACTTCCACGTTTGTAAAGATAAAAATATATTTTTATCAAAATGAACTAGTTATTACCTAGATTTGAAATCCAATTATTTTTATATAAATAAATTGGATTTGTATAAAGGGTTTTAATATAACCAGAAATTTCCAATCTATAAATTGGAATGGATTCAAATAGAAATCATCTTCGGGATGTTTCGATATTGGATTCCGTGACTATACGGATATTGTGTAGGAATTTGGAAGATATATATATATATATATATCGTTATTCCCCATACGATATGTGTTGGTTTCAGAATTTGATATTGAATATAAGCCGATATAATTTCTATTTAGAGTCTTATATTTAATATTAAATTGGATTTTGGGTTTGTCGTGAATGGTGTCTTCAGTAACACTGTTCTTAAAGCCCATGTGAAAAGAATAAATATTTTAATTAAGATTATTAGAGTTTCCAGTTATATTTAGTAATTGGAATAAAATGGAATGTGAATTGGGTTTATTGTGAACGATGTTTGTAACGACATTCGTTCTTTAACCCGATTAACAATGAAATGTGATTTGGAATTTATAAATCTTTTTATTAAGATTTAATGGAAAATTTCCAAAGTAAAGTTTTCCAGTTAAATAAAATAAATTGGAATGGAATGGAATTTGATTTGGTAATAATCGAAGTGAGCTTCTGTGGAGGAAGATTGTTAATGTATATAGAATTTAAAAGGCTTTGTCGTTATTCCAATTATATTATTAGTCGGATACGGAAATTGATATCGAGTACATATTGATTTGTTTTCCGTGAAGATTCCATGGTTAATGGAATGTGATTTTGGGTTTATCGTGAACTGTGTTTTGGACGACATTAGTTCTTTAATCTAGCTAAAGGTAGGATTACATGTCTAACATTGTATTTCGAATCGTATTGTTGATCTCTGCTAAATATATATCTGTTTGGTGGCGGAGAATTTATTCTCTTGCTTTACACCCTTCTCTGAGACGTACGAGCTTAGAGGTTATATATCGGCAGAAATCAATGGTACGGTTTAGATTGTCGATGCGACATGTTTGATTTCCCAAAATTAAATAATCATTGATAATGGTTGTTGGAAGATTAAAACTAAGTGGAGTTTTAATGAATCTTTAATTAGATTGAAATGTGAATAGGATAATTTAAATTATCACATTTGGGAAATGATAGAGGATGGAGTATCACCAGTTTTTACTCCAGGCGATAGTTAAATCGTCAATTAGATTTGAACGTGAAATGGTAATTAAATTTACCGATAACACCGTGGTGTTAGATATGGAGTATTTCTAGTTTTGCTCCACGGGATGAATAGGTTGGATTTGGGAAATTAAACAAATGATTACATCGGTAAGGCTCGATAATCCAGACTAGTTGATAAACCTTAATTTGGTTTAAAGTTGATATCCAAAGGAAGATTAAAGTATAAATTTAAATGAATTTATATTTGATAAAATTAATGGAAGCCTTTCCAAAAAGATATGAATATTTGAATAAAAGAATATTCTAGATTGTAATGAGGTATTTGTCGTGTTTGTATAGCACTTGATTATAAGATATGTGAATTATTCGGAAAGGCCGGGTTTATACCCATTTTGAATAATTGATTCAACGATAAGTCGACGATGAAGACGGTGGTTGAAGACCGGAGTTCTTCATATCATTTGGATGATTACTGATGTCTTGATTGGGCTGTACAGCCAAAACAAGGTAGTAAGTGGTGATTGTCCAGACGTACTTGGAGATCGATTGGATATGCGAGGACCTCTCTCCTGTATTGGACATATGGGACGAGGAATAAGGTGCCTTCGGTTTCGTTCAGACCCAGAACGGACTTGTAAATGGATGTGTGTCTGACATTGGATTTTATACTGTTTTGATTGGTTTCTATTAAATATATATCTGTGTGCTGGCGAATAATTTATTCTCTTGCTTAACACCCTTCTCTGAGACGTACGATCTTAGAGGTTATATATCGATAGACATTGGTCGCATGGCGTGAATTGTCAGTGTAGCATGCTGAGATGAAAATGATCGAGGCTTTTGTTGAAAAGCAGAGTCTTGTGGTTGATGATCAAAGCACGGCTTTAAATAGCATAACTTTGTGTATAGCGTTAATTCGCGAGCCTCACACCTCGGTATGAGTCAAAAACAGGATAAGGGACCCAAGGAGTGCATGACGTTTCTTTCTGGCTATGGGTGGTTTCATGATATGGATCCCAGACATTTATTTATTTTTACCTATGTGGATGATGGATAGCGTGGCGCCACGGTAATATCGGTCACTACGAGGGGCCGATGAATAGGTCCGATATGACCGGGAGACGTGTGTTTAGGAATACTAATCAACTAATGTAAGTGTAGACCGGTCTTGGAGGATCCAAGGGTTCACTGTGGGGAAACCTGAGGCATTTGCTAAAGTGTCTCGAAGCCGACGAGGAGTACACCCCTTTCCTAGACTCATGGCGGAAATCCAATTCCCAATGCGTGACATGTCGGTTTTAGTTGCAAAACTAGTATGGCGACATAAGGATGGGGTACTATGCTGTCTATGATTGATACATTTATATTTAAAGTTGATTTTGACACTATACATTTATAGTAATACAACAACAACAAAGCCATTTATCCCAAACAAGTTGGGGTTGGCTAGATATGGAACCCAAAATTAAAATAAAATAAAATTAATAACGATAATAATAATAATATATGTGTATAAAAAGTGTTTAAAATATCCAAAGAGATAAAAAGTCGTTTGATAAAGGTATTTCTTAAATAATAATAATAATAAGTAAAAAGGTTCAATAAAAGCGAAATAAAATCTAAAATAGTAATAGAAATTAAAAAGGTTCAGTAAACGTGAAATAAAGTCTAAAATAATTATAAATAAAAAATAAAGTAAAATTATAAAAAACCTAAGGTTCTGGTACATGGATTGCCAACGTCCATGCACTCCTATCAACTACCAGCTCTTCAGATAAACTCTAGTTACTTAAATCTCTATTTATTATCTCCTCCCATGTCATTTTAGGTCGACCTCTACCTCTCTTTGGGCCTTCGGCGCGGCCTATAATTCCAACACGTACAGGTGCATTGTATGGTCTATGTTGGATATGTCCAAACCATCTTAAGCGGCATTGGACTTACTTCTCTTCAATTGTGCAACTCCAAGTTTTTCCTGAATATCCTCATTTCTAATCCGATCTCGTCTGGTATGCCCACATCTCCAATGCAGCATACGCATCTCTGCTACGCTTTTCGTCTGGACGTGTTGTCTCTTAGTTGGCCAACATTCTGCACTATATAACATTGCAGGCCTAATTGCCGTCCTATAGAACTTTACTTTAAGCTTCTGAAGAATCTTCCTATCACAAAGAATGCCAGATGCTAGTCATCATTTCACCCATCCTGCTTGAATTATAAAACTAACATCCTTATCAATCTCCCCTTCAAACTGCAACATAGATCCTAAGTATCAGAACGATTCCTTCTTGGTACTACTCTACTGGCTAGGGTAACCTCACCGTCATCTGAGCTGACACTGCTAAACTCACACTTCATATACTCTGTTTTAGTTCTGCTAAGCCTGAAACCCTTTGATTCCAAGATTTCCCTCCATAGCTCCAGTTGTCGATTAACCTCTATTCTACTTTCATCAATCAACACAACATCATCGACAAAGAGCATACACCAAGGAATCTCCCTTTGTATATCTTTTTTGATTTCATCCATCACTAATGCAAAAATATAGGGGCTCAAAGCCGAACCTTGATGTAACCCTATGTTAATTGGAAAGACTCTGGTCTCATCATCGCATGCCCTGACACTCGTCACAACCCCCTCGTACATATCCTTAATAAAGGTAATATACTTTGATGGCACCCTCTTCCTTTCTAGCGCCCACCACATACCCCTCCTCGGCACTCTGTAATAAGCTTTCTCTAGGTCAATAAAAACCATGTAGAGATCTTTCTTCTACTCCCTGTATCTCTCCATAAGTTGCCTAATCAAGAAAATCACCTCAGTGGTTGACCTTCCAGGCATAAAACCAAATTGATTCCTAGAGACACTTGTCAACTTCCTCAAATGCTGCTCGCAAACTCTCTCCCAAAGCTTCATTATATGACTCATAAGCTTAATTCCTCTATAGTTTGTGCAAATTTGAATATCTCCTTTATTCTTGAAGACTGGAACTAAAATGCTTCTCCTCCACTCATCTAGCATTTTGTTTGATTTGAAAATATTATTGAACAATTTAGTTAGCCATGTTATCCCTGCATCTCCAAAGCATCCCTACACCTCAATTGGAATGTCATCAGGCCTTACCGACTTGCCTGATTTCATCCGTTTCAACGCCTCCTTTACCTCAGCTTCTTGAAATCTCCTCACAAAATGTTTATTGGTGCTGTCAGCAAAGTCTTCCAACTCGATCGAAGAGCTATCACTTTCTTCATTGAAAAGCTTATCAAAGTATTCTCTCCACCTATCCTTTATCTCATCGTCCTTCACCAAAAGTCTATCATTCTCGTCCTTAATGCATTTAACCTGATTGAAGTCCTTCCTCTCACGTAGCCTAGTTATTCTATAAACATCTTTTTCACCCTCCTTTGTACTTAGCCTTTGATACAAATCTTCGTACGCTTGTCCCCTTGCTTCACTCACTGCTCTCTTTGTAGCCTTCTTTGCCACTTTGTACCTGTTCATGTTCTCTTCGCTTCTATGATGGTGCATGCATTTGTAGCATTCCTTCTTCTCTTTGATAGCCTTTTGCACCTCATCATTCCACCATCACGAATCCTCGGGTTCTCGCTTGCTTCCTCTTGTTATCCCAAATACCTCATTAGCGACTCTCCGAATGCAAGTTGCCATTGCATTCCACATAACATTTGCTTCTCCTTCCACATTCCAATCCCATTCTCCCATCACTCTATCTTTAAACACTTATAGTAATATTAAATGATTTTTGTTTTAAACGTATCAAGCATGTTTGGCTATTATAAGGTAAAACTCTATCCTCCGGCTTGCGGTGCATTATGTGATGGGACCTGAGTCTTATAATATCTTCATTTTTCGAAAAGCATTGCGCTATTTATAAACTGTTTTATGCACTGGTATTCTTGGGAGAAAATATGTTCTGTGTTATACGGCGTGGTCCCTTGATTTACTTTATTTTTAAAAGTAAAGTTCCAAATAACTGTTTTAGTTCTCACACCAGTCCCATGACTGACCCGGAGTTTATTGTTTTAACCTAAATTCTAGGTACCTTTATTTTCCACATGGGCAGCTAGTAGTTTTGGTTTTGTAGATATTATATTCACAAGATCCTGGATTTACACCTGGAGCTATATTCGGAAAGCTTTGTATCCGTGTATCTATTTCAATTGTGTTATGTATTATTTTTCCGCTGCTAATGTAATTTTAATCTCTGATATTGTATTTCCAATGTGTAATATTAATCCATACTCTGATATATTCTTGTACTCTGATGTAATTGTTGTAATAAGCAATGAAATTTTCTTCTGTTTGTGTTCCGATTGGTCTTATTCTCAAAGCAGTCTGCCTTCTTATTCGGTTTAGGCCGACCGGAAAGTTCGGGTCGCTACATCGAACTTCTCTCAAAATAATTTTTAATCTTCCAAGAACTTTAAACTTACGATTTCAAATATATTTCCTAATTTATAAGTATTCTTTTTTTTATAGTTTTATTAAATATTTTTTACTAAGTTAATATTTGATTATTTAAACTCTAAGTTTTCGTATAACCTTCTGTTTATATATAGTTTATAAATATTTCTTTATAAATTCCTATATATATGTTTATATTTATATTATATATGTTTATAATTATATTATATATAGTTTTTATATCACATATATATTAAGTTTTTAATCATTTCTTTAATTAATATTTTCTTATATTTTTATACTTGAAAAATAATGTTTTAGCAACTACTTTTGTTTTAGGAATTTCCAAAATTAAAATATTGATTTAAAATACTTTAAAAATCATAAAAATGATAAGTATGTCAACATATAAAAATGGGTATGTCAACATATGACTATCAAAAATTTAAATTTGAAAGGAAGTGTCTTTTCACCATTTGTAACGCTCCAGAAATGTTGCAACCTTTCACACACTAACAAAAGGCCCTCAATTCGAAAGGAAGTGTCTTTTTCTCCACTTTCACTCTCTTTCATTATATAATTATTCTTAATCTTTTTTATTATTTCTACACTTATACTCTGCCAAATTAAATTACGCTTTGATCAAACTTCTTCGCTCTACACTCTTGTAACACCCCGGATTTTTGAATAATTAAATTAACTAAAATAACAAATAATTAATCTCAGACATGAGAATTAAGGGAATGGGGTTGCGCCATTGTGTTCGTCTCGGAATTCTGGTTGAAATAGAGTCCGAGTTTGCGGGAAACGGGTATCGGATGAAGGAGTTATGGACGAACGAAGATTCGTGGCAAGAAGAGAAAAAAAATACATTATTGCACTGGCGCACTTGGGAAGTGCGCCAGTACAAATTTACAATGGTACACTTCCCAAGTGCGCCCAGGCCGAGATAAAACCTGCACAGCCTTCTGGTTCAGTCTGACCCATGTTCTGACTCATTGTTGAGTCTTTTCTGACTCTTTGCTGAGTCATTAGGGCTGACTTGTCACCCTATCATGACTGAATGGTTTTGATTAACCCTAAGATCATCCGACGGCTTAAATTAATTCAAAACTCTATAAAAAGACCCATAGACTCAAACCCTAAATCAGAACTAAAACTGAAACTATGGTCGTCATGCTGTTGTCTTGAACCCTAGAGCAGCCTCCACCAATTAGAGAGGAAGAACAACAAATCAAATCAGTACTACTCAACCCTAACAACGAATCTTCTTCAAAGGAGAGCTAATACAACTCCAGAAATTAGAATTCAGAACTCAAGACTGCTTTTGAGTTGTGAGTTCGATCACTTTAACAAAATAATTGCTAAATCAATTATGATGTGATATACGTTGGATTATAAGTTGTGGTTGTGAATCTAATTCATATGTTTAATCATGTATGTTAACTTGATTCATATTATATGATGTTATGAAAGTTTTATATGTGATGTTATGCAAGTTTCATGTATGATGTTATGCAAGTTTTATATATGATGTTATGCAAGTTTCATGTATGATGTTATGCAAGTTTCACATATGATGTTATGCGAATTAATATGATTATGCAAGTTTCATATATGATGTTATGCAAGTTAATATGATTATGCGAGTTGTACATATGATGTTATGCAAGTTAATAGGATCACACAAGTTGTATGCGAGTTATATGATGTTATGTAAGTTTGGATCTAAAATATATGCTAGTAGTTCATGATGTTAACTTGGGTCAATGAATCCCTTTTTATAATCCAATCACCTAGGTTTATAACATCAGTTTTTATGTGAATATGGATGTGGAACATATGCCAGTTCGTATAAGTATTATGTTCATATGCAAGTTTAAGTGATAATTGGATTCACGTATATACAAATTCACACCTTTAAAATTTAGATCCATATTCAAGTTGACATTTTTATGTTGAAACTATGACATGCATAGTTATGCAAGTTTACACTTTTATGTGGATCCATAGTTTACTTAGGTTAACACCTTTTATTGGATCCATAGTTATGCAAGATGACACCTTTATGTTTAGGTTGACGACACATATAGTTTATGTAAGTTTGTGATAATTACCTAGGCTAGTTGGGTGTAAAGCTATGTTCACACATGCAAGTTCACACCTTTTAGATCTATGATTTTTGGATCCTTGATAATACAAAGACTATGCAAGTATGTTGTAATTCTTAATTGCAAGTTAGATGCAAATTAGATCTATTATTGTGTGTATGTGACTTTGTGATGTTTATTCCCTTTTTTAAGTATTAGACTATTTGCTAGTCTAAATATGTATATGTCACGTTAAGCGAACGAATGACAGGGGTACGATGGGGATAATACTGGATATACACATATTGTGAATTTGGCATGTAATGGCCTAAAAAGGCATGTAATTAATTTTAAGGAATAAAATTAATTAGTGATGAAATTGGCATGATTTTACATACCATAAATGGATGGACATAATTGAGTCAATTATGGACATCGTTAAATTTGGAATTGATTGATAATTTGAATAGGGAAAGTAATTCAAATTGGGGGAATGATTAATTAGGTGTAATTACTCGTCTAAGACACGAGGTTAGGCTCGTTTGTGGTGTAAGACTGCCCGGACCCGCCCGGCAAATCCAGCTGCCACAAATGCCAGTCTAATGTGAGAGGTCTTAGGCAAAAATTAAATATGTAACAGTTGTAAAGACACGAGGTTAGGCTCGTTTGTGGTGTAAGACTGCCCGGACCCGCCCGACAAATCCAGCTGCCACAAATGCCAGTCTAATGTGAGAGGTCTTTATGAGGTTACGATCTTAATGAATTAAGAAACACTTAACCAGATAAACATGTAGTGGGACATGAGGGGGTTAAGTGGGTGCCTTGGGTGGCACGTGGAATCTATTGGGTGCCTTGGATGGCATGAGGAAATACGATTAGTAACACTTAACCAAGGTAAAACATGTAAGTGGGACATAGGGGTTAAGTGGGTGCCTTGGGTGGCATATGGAATTACTAATGGAAACCCTTAACCAAATTTAAAACATGTAAGTGGACATGAAGGGGGTTAAGTGGGATATACTAGAGGGGACCAAGCTTAGGTGGATCGCTTGTGTCAAGTAATGGGGGCCCATTTCAACCAGTAACCCATTCGTATCTTTGTGGGATCGACCCAAGTCGAGGACGGGACATGCATACTGGGCTTGACTGTAAGAGGCCAAACCGGGTTAGCGGTGGCAACGCAAGTCCAACGGGTTCATATGCGTGTGTGGACCCGGGCTGGTAGGTAAGACGTTATTGCATCGTGTAGTTATAAGCCGTGCATCATTGGTGGTATCGGGTTGCCACTTTGGGGAGTGATACACCCCACTATGGGGCCAACACGGGTATCTACGAGTTAGGGAGCCGATCGAATGAGGCAGGGTAGTGGGTATACCTAGTGGAGATAGGAGCAGACGACACCTATGTAGTCAGCTAGGGGTACACGAAGCTACCACTATTATTAATAATTATTAAGGGGGCACACCTAGTGGAGATAGGAGCAGGCGGCACCTATGACGTCAGCTAGGAGTACATAGAATTACCATTATTACTTATTGAAGGAGTACATCTAGTTGGGATAGGTACACGCTGGGTACCTATGATAGCAATTAGAGATATACAGTCAAACATGGAGGATAGTGGGTACATCTAGTAGTACACGAAGCTATCATCGTTCTATTTAGCCAAGAGGGATCAAATTTCTAGAGTGACTAGTAGGGGTGCAGTTAGTGTTAGTACAGTACAGTATGGTACAGTACGGTAGAGTATAGTAATTATCCTATATCGATTAGGAAGCGCCATTAACGTTATCTCTGTTTCTCTTGATTGCCTTGCCATACCCATGTGGTTCACATAGTCATTACCTTATTCTCCAGCTTATATCTTATCATATTGCTTTAATAATTATGTTGTTAGAGTTATCGGACTCGCCAGACTTTATGTCTGACCCCCTTTGTTTCCACCTCTTTTCTTCCTTCCCCCCATCCCCCCAGGTGCTCAGGTTGGAACTAGCACCAATGGAGTTTGATTGGGATCTCTTTGGGAGCACTTGGATTTGGATTGATGAAGTAAAGTTCAGCCTATCATTTTCTTTATGGCTATTTGTAGTAATGGGATTATGTACTTTGTTTTATCAAGATGGATATTATGTACTTGACTTTGGTTTATGATTTTTGATGATGTAACCAAACATATTTACCTTCTGCTGCAATAAATAAAGTTTTAAATTTTCAAGTACTGCTTTTTATCTGTCTTGTTGTGATTTTCTGTTCTATATTCACTTAAAATGCTCCATGGAAGTTAATGCATTCCCTTTGCGAGTGACATTAATGGACGTGGGGTGTTACACGTGGTATCAGAGCTGAAGGTTACCAGAATAGATAAGATATTTTGAAAAACTATTTTTCAAAAGCATTTTTATAAAGAATACTTTCAAAAATATGTTGGTAGAAGAGTATTTTTGAAAGAAAGGTTTATTTTAAGAACATAATCCCTAAGAGCCATATATCCTTCCTTCGATTCTCCGTTTTGAATCTCTTCCTCTTTCTCTTTTTGAGTTCTTTCCCACTCCGTGTATAGATGCTTTTTCTAAGATAAATAAGGACTTCCGTACGAAGGACGGAAAACCACTTCAAGGGACTTAGACGTTTGTCGTGCTAGAAGTTAGTCCAAGGAAGAGGAGGGCTTGTTGGTACCTTTAAGATAGACGATGGGAGGAAGGTTCAAATAGCTGTTTGGTTAACAAAGGATGAAACCTCATCTTGGTGGGAGGTCACGAATGGAGAATGTGAAGAAGAAGGCTAATTGTTTTCGAAAAATAGTACACCTTAGGATTGTCCAAAGAGGCAAGGAGAAAGTACAGGATCTTCTGGAGGGTGGTTGTATTCCCTCACGGCTGGTATACCTGATGGGGGTAGGACCGTCTAGGTTGAAATTTGGTTTTCTTTATCATCATGTTTGAACTTTGTTTGATTCTGGCGCTTCATACTCGTTTGTATCTGCTTCGTTAGTTGAAACATTGCACCTAAATACTAGTCTAGTTAAGGATCCCATCCTAGTCTCAAATCCTGTTGGTGGTTCGGCTCATCCTTCAATGGTTTGTCGGGATTTGAGAGTGTCTATCTTGGGCATTTGATTTGAATGCAACGCCTTCGTCCTTGGTTTCACGGGCTATAGTTTGATTCTAGGGGTGGATTGGCTAGCCAGGCGGGGTGCCATCCTAGATTGTGAAAGGAGGGTAGTCAGACTATTGTTTCGTTATGGAAAGACCCTCATATTCCTTGTGACCCTAGGGGTTCAGTGATGCTTAGCTGCCTAGAATCTTCTGACGCATCCAGTGATGATTGGGAGTCTGTTTGTGTGGTTCGTGAGTATGGAGACGTCGTTGATAAAGTGCGGGGTTTACCCAGAGGCGCGAAATAAGTTTTCGTATGTGCTTAATAGATTAAGCAAAGCCAGTTATGTAATCCGCGGTGGTTTTGGAGAAAGGCTGGCAAGGACAGCCAGAGTCGGTCAAGTGCTCAATTGGTTGGCCGTCTTACTAGTATCATCTCACGTAGGTCGTCTGAATTCGAAGGAGGTATCCCTTGGGTGTTTGTCTGATATTAGTTTAGGCCTTTGGGGCTTGCACTTGGGGGATGTCGAGTTCGACTAGGAGGATCTGTGTGAGAGATGGATAGTTGTAACGATTTTGCATGGGATAATATCCTGGTTTTCTCTAGAAGAAGAGAAGAGCATGCCCTACATCTTAGGGAAAGCTTAGGGACCCTACAAGTGCACCAGCTTAAAGCTAAGTTCTCAAAAATACCATTTTTGGAGGAAAGAAGTGAGGATTTTAGGGCATGTGGTCTCTAGGGAAGGGTGATATGTTATGGTGGATGGAGTTCTTGGCGTCCTACGATTTCGAGATAGCATATACCCCTGACAAGGGTAACGTTGTGGCGGATGCCTTGAGTAGGAAAAAGTTGACATTGAGTCCTTTGTGTGTCGAGCGTCATAGCTTAGAGTTTATCTCTACCTTTGACTTTAGACCATCCATTGATTTTGTACCTAGTTTGCTAGCGTCCTTGAGGTCAGACCTACGCTTTTGGGACGGGTTGGAGAGGCGCAGCGTGATGACCCACAGTTGATGGAGTTAGTAGAGAAGCTCATAAGAGGGGAGTCATCAAGCCACCTAAGTAGGTATACCCTAGATGATAAGGGTTGGTTGCGTAGGGACGGTAGACTTTGTGTACCACGGGACGAGAATTTGAGGAAGACCATTCTTGATGATGCACATCGTTCGAAGAAGACCATTCATCCCGGTGGGGACAAGATGTACGTGGACATGAGACGAGTTTACTTTGGGCCGGTATGAAGAGGGATGTGGCCGAGTATGTCGCTAGATGCTTGGTGTGCCAACAAGTAAAAGCAAAGCAAAAGATGCCCGGTGGATTGCTTCACCCATTGGAGGTCCCACAATGGAAGTGGTAAAGTGTTTCGATGGACTTTGTTGACGGATTACCAAGATCGAGGAAGGGTAATACGGGGATTTGGGTCGTGGTAGACAGACTTACTAAGAGTGCCCATTTCATTCCCGGGAAGAGTAAGAGGACTGCTCCATGGTTAGTCTCCGTATACATTCGAGAAATAGTTCGTTTTGCATGGTGTTCCTTCTAGCATAGTGAGCGACCGCGATCCTATCTTCACTACCAAATTTTGGAAGAGCTTGCAAGAGGCGGTAGGGACTCAGTTATGTTTGAGCACCGCATATCATCCTCAGACGGACGGCCAGACCGAGAGGATGAATCGTATTCTAGAGGACCTATTGAGGTTATGTAAACTTCGGAGGTACATGGGAGGAACATCTTCCGTTGGTAGAATTCGCATATAATAATAGCTTTCAGTCTAGCATTGGCATGGCACCGTTCGAAGCTCTTTATGGACGGTCGTGTCGTTCGCCTACATGTTGGTGGGAGTCTACTTGGGCCCGATATGATTAGATAGACTTCGGAAAAGATCGATTTGATTCGAAGGAGGATGAAGACGGCGTAAGATAAGCAGAAATCTTATGCGGACAAGAGGAGGTCAGATCTTGAGTTTGATATTGGGGACATGGTCTTTGTCAAGGTGTCTCCATTACGGAACGTCGTTCGCTTTGGGTCCGTTGGGAAGTTAGCACCAAGGTTCGTAGGGTCGTTTCCTATTAAGGAGAGGATTGGGCAGATGGCGTATAGAGTGGAGTTGCCCGAGAGACTTAGTGGTGTACACGACGTATTCCATGTATCACATTTGAGGAAGTGCTTGCACGAGACCGCAGAAGTGGTAGAGCCGAGCTTGCTTAGAGAGGTGGAGATCGAGCGTGATGCGATGATTCGACGAGCTCCTACGCGCATTTTTGGGTCGGAGATTAGGAAGTTGAGGAATCGAGAGGTCAAGCTAGTCAAAGTGCAATGGGGAGATGACGAGAGCAACGCTACTTGGGAGACGGAAGAGAAGATGCGTTCATTGTACCCTTTTCTTTTCAAGGGTATGTCTTTTAAATTTCTCCTTTAGCGCTTACCTTGTACTTATCTTATCTCTAGTATGTCCTCTCGCTAGTATCTTTGACCTTTAGATAGGGTAGTCCTATGGTTGAAACATGTGTTTGAGACATGTTATGTATGATGGATGCACGTGGATGCAAGTGGTTGCTCGTGGATGCATATACACACACTTTAGGCACTAGATCGGCTCAGTCACTTCATATTGCATATAAATGTGTGTACATATTTAAGTTAATGGTTGTATAATGGTTGTACCATCATATGGATGTTGCATTTTGGTGAATGGTTGTGCACACATGTGACGGTCTAAAAATTTTGACAAGTTAAATGATAGATTTTATATATGGCAATGATTATTAAGCTTGTGATTTGTTAATACTATTTGTTGTTCAATCGGATTTGTCAACGATAACATGAATTAGTAACACTAGAATTAAGCGTTGCTCTTAGTTTCCATAACGTTTTAAGGTAAATACTACTAAAAACACCTACCTTCTCCTTATTACAAGTGTCATGACACTTGTAATTTTGCATGCAACATTCCATGCACCTACCTTCTCTTTAATACAAGTGTCATGACACTTGTAATCTTGCGTGAAGCATTCCATGCATGATATACATGTGTGCTACGAGGTGTCATCACCTCATTAACTCATTTCAAGTATAAATAGACCCCTTTCCTTCCCTTAAGCATTCATTCTCATCTTCTCTTCCATTTCTTCTTCTTCTTCTCCACATTAAAATCCGTGGCTTCCATGGTAAAAGTCCTCCTCTTCCTCCGTTTATAAAATATATAAATTGCTGAAGTGTCAGTATCGTCAAATAATCAGTCCGGGATAACTGTAGTGGGTCTAGCAGCCTAGTAATAGAGGATAGCATAGTGGAACCCCAAGGTGAGAACTCGACACTTGTATTTGTTCACTTTCTATACTATGTGAATTGTTATTGTTGATATGGTTAATTTTTAATTATTGTAATATAAGCGTTTAGTGGAAAACGCTTGTACATATACTGTTATATATATATATACCCATATATGCTCATGTGATGGATGAATGGATGCTTCGTGGTTGTTATCAGTGATAATATGTGCATTATACTTGTTATACACACATATGTGGATTTATATGGATATCAAATAGGTCTCGAATCGAATGAATATTTTATTCAATTTGAAAGTTGAAAATGATTTTCTAAATTGTTTTGAAGAAATTTATATTATAAATAGAGTTTGTCAAAATAAATACCGGAATGTTCTACGATGACAGAGAGGATAGTGTCTAGGCTTGAGTTTGGAAAATATAGTTTCTTGCTCTCCCTGGCTATCCCTAGCTGATCCGACGGACGGGAAGGTTAATTCAAAATTTAATTTAGATTTTAATTTGAAACTATTTATAGTAGAATTTAACGTATTTTTGTTATAAACTTTAAACGCTTACAACTTTTGCAATTTAAATCGGATTTCCACGAAACAAAGTACGTTTGATTCCTATTTACGAGAGCTTTCAAATGAGTGAAAACAGATTTAAATTTCGACTTATAATTTTCAAGTTATGGTTAAAATAATTTTAAAAAGGTCGCTATGAATGGAGTTAGTTAACTATAATTATAAAATGGCTGCTATAAATTATTTAAAAATATGGAAAAAATTGTTAAATCATAATTAATTATTTAAAAATGATTTATGGTAAAATCATGAAGTTTTGCATAACACAAAAGTCATTTTACTTAAACTAGCCAATATTAGTATTTTGAAACACTTGGAAACGCCTTTGTAACGCAGTTTGTTAAGTATTGATTTTTAGTGATCTAGCTTTATAAATCTTTTCCAAACCTTAGTAAATGATTTTTAACTAGTAATAAAGTATTTTGAACTATAATTTGAGTTTGCAAACATGAAGTATGAGTTGAGACTTAATTTGGATCTATATACCCACATGGTTTTAAAGTTACGTTTATTATTTGGAAAGACCGGGATCGGATTTATGTCTGAAAACCATTCCAAGTAATAATACGACGTTGTAGAGAGATTGAAGACATTGAAGACGATATTGAAGACCGGGACCCTTCGTATCGTAAGGACGACTTGCTGAATGTCTCAAATGGTTAGCTCCCGTTTGCAGATGGATTTTTATATCAGCTAAGTGGCAAGAAGCCAGAACGTATGTGAAGGAATTCCGGACTGTGGTTTCGTTCAGACCCAGAACGGACTTGTATGGATTGTGTGTCTGACATTGTAATTGACTGAGTAGCACTGATCTCTGTTAAAATATTATCTGTTTGGTGGCGGGAATTCATTCTCTTGCTTAACACCCTTCTCTAAGATGTATGAGCTTAGAGGTTATATATTGATAGAAATCAGTGATGTGTAGTGAATGGACAATGTGGCATACTTAAGTTACGTAGTGAGCTATGGATAATCGAAGCATGGCTTGTTTAAGCGTAGCTTTGTGGATATCGTGACCTCAACAAGCCTCACAACCCGGTAAATGGCTAAAACAGGAAAGATGCAGCGAGGTTAAGGGTAGTCATTTCTTTCTAGATAAAAGGTGTACTATGGTATGGAGCCCAGGTATTAACCTATGTGGATAACTTCTATTTATATGGATGTTGATGTTGCGAGGCCTCAGTTTAAAGGTTGGTAACGACCGGGAAGTGATATACTCAGGCGTGCTCTAAGTTACCCAGTTAAGGGGTAACCCGACCTCGTGATGGCAGAGAGCCCAATATGGTTCTCGAGGCGTCCCTCTAGAGGCGTACCCATCGGTTCGGTAAGGAAGTTCCTTTGCCTGGTCATTTGTTGGAAATTCATTATCCACTACGAGTTTTTACGATTTCATTTGTATAGCCTACTGCTTACTAGTAGGAATATGTTAGCATAGTTGGATGGGGCATTATGTTGGCTAAGATTGATAAATTTATGTGCGAAATTGTTTTCACACTATGCACTAATAATAATATGGAAAATGGTTTCCGCGTATCAAACATGTTTGACTATCATAAGGAGAAACCTCGCCCATGTGTGCGTTTAGCTTTTGTGTGTGCCGCAAGACCTTATGTTAGTTTCATTTTCTAAAAAGAATTGCGAATTTTATTGCACATAACAAATATAAATTCAGTTCTCACACCAGTCCCATGACTGACCTGGAGTTTATTTGTTTTCCCACAAAACTCTGGGTGCCCATAATTTTCCACACGGGCAGCCTAGTGTCAGGTTTAGTAGCAGTGTTTGGAGCCCACATCTTAGAGCTTTTTCTAGTGTGTCTTTGCTTTGGTGAAGTTGTTATTGTCGTGGAGCATCTTTAGCTGTTCTGTGGAGCTTTTGGTTTTTGTGGGCATCAACGATTTGGAGCTATCCAGGTGAAGATGAAGTTTGGTTTTGGATTCACCTTGATTAGTTGTTTCTGCTGCTCCTGTTTTATCTTTTTATTGTAAATAGTGCTGCACCTTGATGTTGTATCCGTTGTAAACTCTGATATAACCTCATGTTATATTAATGAGAAGTTGTTTTGTTTCATTGTGATTGTTCTAATGTGTTATATCCCAAGACAACTAGGAATTCGACATTTGAATCTGCGACATTTGAATACAAATAAGTATTAAATGTCGATTTTCGAAGGTCGAAATTCCGGGTCGTCACAGTTGGTATCAGAGCTTTGGTTTATACAAAGCTTTGGGGGTATAGCTCATTAGATAACTCATTAGAGATGGGGTAATAACACCCTAGAATGAGTAGAATCCAATGAAATGCAAAGAGTTTAACTGTTTCATAACTCCTAAGGTAATTCGTCCGTATGTCTAACAACATTTTCATACTATATTCAGATAGTAGAAAATGAGCTATAGAGGCAGACGTCGAGGAGGAAGCAGTACCACCACCAACGGTCGTAATGTTACCGCTGTTAATGAGACTACGATTCAAGCCCCGACCCAAACCAGTCTTCCAGTTCTGAATAAGAATTACGCAAAATTGGACGGGAAACTGTTTAAGGGATCTGATGATGTCATGGAAGCTCAAGCTTGGATTAACGCATGCGAGAAGATTTTCAGAGGACTTAACCTAGAAGATAATCAAAAGAGGCTGTTAGCTACATGGCAATTACAGGAAGGAGCTGCTGCATGGTGGGAGACTATCGTCCAAGGGAAATCAGAAGACGACTTTTCATGGAAGGATTTCAAAGAAATTTTCGAAGAACGTTATATGCCTTCGGCAGGAATTTCCAGGATGTACGAGGAATTTATGAGTCTTAAGCAAGGCGATATGCCTTTCGACGAGTATTCGAATAAGTTTAACGAGCTTTCTCACTTTGGACCTGAGCTCATAGACACCCCGTTAAAGAAAAATGAAAGATTTATTAAGGGGATGGCATTGAAGTACCATGAGAGGATGACTGCGCATATCAAACAATCCTTTGTTGACTTGGTAGACATGGGGTATAGATATGCTACTATTGATAACCAGAAGGGTACTGAAGTTAAGGAATGTAATGGTAATAACAATTGGAAGAAGAGAAAGTTTCAGGGGAAGAAGCCTGAACAGAAGGCTGAGAAGAAAGGAACGAAGGAAGATCATCTAAAGGATGTTCTCTGCTATAATTGCCAAGAGAAAGGTTATTATTCCCGCGACTGTAAGAAGCCAAAGAAGTCAAGGAAGCCAAACCAAGGGCTCCCAGAATGTTATCACTGCCATAAACCCGGTCATAAGATTAAAGATTGTCCTGTAATAAAGAAAGCTGATGTGGCAAAGGTTTATGCAATCAGGGATGAGCCTTTGACTTCGAAGAATGATAAAGGGAAGGATGCTTTGGAAGGTAATATTTTTATTTCTGATAAATTAGTCCGAGTTCTATTTGACACTGGTTCTTCACATAGTTTTATCTCAAAACCACTCGTAGAAAAATTGAAACTTAAACCTAAATTTGTTGATGAACCCTTATGTGTAAGTAATCCAGTGGGAGGTCCTACTAGCTTGTGTTTGTATTGCAAAAATGTTCCTATCACCTATTCACACTATGAATTCCCTTTTAACTTATTCATTATTGACTTTGATGAATTTGAAATTATACTTGGAATGGATTGGTTAAATAAATATGATGCTAAACTAGATTGCGTAGATTGGAAAGCTCTGTGTGGCGGCAAGGAATTTCGCTCGGTCCGAACCAGTCGCTAAACCGATTTAGACCGTTCGAAACGCCCTATCGTTTGAGAACACGACAAAACAGAACGCATACGAAAGAACATTTCATTGTATATTACAACAATGCATCAGATTACAAGAATATACAGAGTATAAATGAATATTACACAGAAATATCAGAGATTTAAATTACATTTAAATACATAGCAGCGGAAAATAATACAATACACAACTAGAAGTAGATATACGGATACAAAGCTTTCCGGATATCTTTCCAGCTGTAAACCAGGATCCTGTGAATATAAATCTGCAAAACCAAAACTACTAGCTGCCCGTGTCAAAATAAGGGCACCCAGAGTTTAGGTTAAAACAATAAACTCCAGGTCAGTCATGTGACTGGTGTGAGAACTAAAACAGTTATAAATCTTTATTTTAAAGTTAGGTAAATCAAGGGACCACGCCGTATAACACGGAACGGGTTTCCTCCTAAGAACACCAGTGCATAACACCAACAGCACAATGCTAAGTAAAGAAAAATGAAGCTGTTATAAGACCCAGGTCCTATCACACAATGCAACGCAAGCCGGGGGATAGGGTTTTCCCTTATAACAGCCAAAGAATGCTTGATACGTTTAAAACAAATCATTTGATACTATAATAAGTGCATAGTGTATAAAACAACTTCAAATCATAAGTATCAATCATAGGCGACATGAGCGTCCCATGCCACTATGTCGCCATATATAGGTTTACAAATAAAACCGCAAATGTCACGTATTTGGAAATTGGATTTCCGTCTATGAACCGAGGCAAAAGATAGTCCTCAACCGATTCGAGACAATCTAGCCCATGTCTCAGGTCCCAGACTCAGGTGGGCCTTGGATCGTCAGGGCCGGTCCACCGATGTGGATTATTATGCCTGAACACTACGTCTCTCCGCCCTTTGGGGCGTAAATGAGCCAACGAATGGCTCCATCGGACCCGGATCGTCCGATCTAACCGAGGCGCCTCGCAACAGCAACAACCACATAAGTCAAACTCGTTAGGGCGTGTAAAACCACTGACGCCACTTTTAGCTAGAAAGAAACGCAAGTCCTCCCTGATGTCCGTCTCCCGTTTTTGGTTCATACCGGGTGTGAAACTCGCGAAGTCAGCGTTACACAAAGCTACGCCAAAAAGGCCTTGCTTTGATCATCACCACAAGACTTTGCTTTTCAACAGAAGCCTCGATCAATTGCCACTTAGGCATGCCACACAGGCAATTCACTCCATGCGTTTGATATCCATCAATATATAACCCCTGAGCTCGTACGTCTCAGAGAAGGGCGTTAAGCAAGAGAATAAATTCTCCGCCGCCAAACAGATATATATTTAATAGAAATCAATCACACGGACTAAAATCCAATGTCAGACACACAGTCCATTTACAAGTCCGTTCTGGGTCTGAACGAAACCGGAGGCACCTAGTACCCCGCATATCCATCGATCTCCAAGTACGTCTGGACGATCACTAACTGTTTCCATCTTCTTGGGTGTACAACCCAATCAAGATCATCAGTAATTACCCAAACGACGTGAAGACTTCTGGTCTTCGACCACCGTCTTCATCTTCGACACCACGTCGAATCAGTTATTCAGAATGGGATAAACCCGGTCTTTCTGAATAACTCGCGTATATATTATAAAAGTGTTACACAAACACAACATACGCCTCATTCCAATTCAGAATATTCTTTTATTCAAATATTCCTATACTTTGGGAAAAGTTCACATTAATTTTATCCAAGATAAATTCTTTAAATTTATTCTTTAATCTCCTTTGAATATCAATTCCAACTAGTCGGGATTATCGAACCACACCGAAGTAATCATTTATTTTATTTTCCCAATCCCAACCTATTCATCCCATGAAGTAAAACTGGTAGTACTTCATATCTAACACCACAGTGTTATCGGTAATTCAATTACCATTTCACGTTCAAATCTAATTAAAGATTTAACTAACGCCTGGAGCAAAACTGGTGATACTCCATTCTCGATCTTTTCAATCTATTTAAAGATTCATTAAAACTCCACTTAGTTTTAATCTTTAACTGGGTTAAAGAATCCGTGTCATTTAAAACACGGTTCACGATAAACCCAAAGTCACATTCATTAATTATCGGGTTAAAGAACGAGTGTTATTTAAAACACTGTTCACGATAAACCCAAAAATCAATATCAATTCAATTCCAATTAAATATTATTTAATTGGTACACTTCATTAAATCTAAATAAAAAGATTTAATCATTTCTCCACTGGGTTCAAGAACAGTGTTAGTGAAGACACCATTCACCACAAACCCAAATCACATTCGATATTCAATACAAGGCTCTGAATAGAAAATATATCGGCTTATATTCAATATCGAATTCTACGACTAACAAATGCCGTATTGGAAATAACGATATAAATATATATCTTTCAAATTTCCATAACAACATCTGTATAATCACGAATTCCAACATCGAAATATTCCGAAGACAATTTCGATTCAAATCCATTCCAATGCAATCATTGGAAATTCTGGTGATTTTCAAAACCATTTCAAATTCAATTTATTTATTTAAAAATAAATAGAACTATAATTCTAGTTCAAAACTAGTTCATTTCGATAAAAATCTATTTTTATCTTTTCAAATATGGAGTTTTTCATCCCAATTCTTTCTAAATCATTTCTTATGATTTTACACAAATTATTACTATTTTTAATAATTTTATCAAGGCCCGTACAGTCGATTTCCATCAACGGCCATCGAACTGCACTTACAGCGACCTTTTTCGAATTTGATTTGGACGTATCTCCAAATCCAACCGTTAGATTTCAAATTTCTAACATTCGTTAGAAAGCTCTTTCCGATACGAACCCAACGGTTCCGGTTTTAGGAGAATCCGACGGTCGGATCTCCCGTAATGTCCGTTTGAAATAAATGGTCGAAATTCACGAACTGCCGCGGCGCGGCGCGTTCTATTCAGGCCATTATATTATATATATAATATATAATATATATATTTCGTCGATTTCTATTTAAAACGAATTATATAAATAGTTTTAAAATCGTTTCAAAAGCAATTTCAACTTTCTTTTCAATTCAAATCAAAATTGAATTCTTCTTTATAAATTCGTTTTAAAATTCATTTCTATTCAATTCAAATTTCAATTCAATTTGAATTCGTTTTCAATTCAATTTGAATTCGTTTTCAATTCAATTCATTTCGAAATCGTTTTCAATTCAATTCATTTCGAAATCGTTTTCAATTCAATTCATTTCGAAATCGTTTTCAATTCAATTCATTTCGAAATCGTTTTCAATTCAATTCATTTCGAAATCGTTTTCAATTCAATTCATTTCAAAATGAATAGAATCGATATAAATCGTTTACGTCAAAATGGCGTCAATCTAATCAACACGGCTTCATAAATTTCTATTTTCAAATATTCTATTTCAAATATTTCTTTTTCAAAATAGTTGTTATTATCAAAATATTTCGTTCAACACATGACCAATCTCAATGGATGAGTACTGTCAACACATGAACCTTTATTTTATAATATTCTTTATTTTTCAAATTGGAATGAGGCCCAATCAATTACCATATAAAGTTAATTATATGGATTTTCATGCATTACACACATATAATAGCATTGAAAAATAATCAACCATCAACCAAAGTGCACTACACTGTATAAGCATCAAATATAGATATCTAACGCTTATAACAGCCTGTCAATCAATCGATCGACATATTTAATCAATCAGGATGAGTGAACTTCAAATTTCATCCCAACACCCGTGTGGGGTTTCAAACAATCAAACGCATATTTTATTTGTGCAGTTGGGTGATGTGTAAAATTTATCGATCCAATCAATGTCCTTCAAATAGGTGTACATAAACAAACCGTCTGGTTTGTAAATGAATATTTATTTATTCACACTCTCGTTAAAAATTATATTTTTAACGACAAAACATTTTATTCCAACATATGAATTTCTATTCAGTTCATTCTTTAAATAAAATGATATTTTTATTTTTCTAACTTATTTTAGAAAATTTCGGCGGCATAACGGCACGATACTAGAAACGGGACAAGGCCTAGCCTTATCCCCGGTCTAGTGAAGGCCCACGCCATTCACACATCAATCAAATTCACCAAACAATTCAATTCAAACCAAATCACCAAATTAATTTATGCAACCAAACAAACAAGTCCATGGTCTGTGGACGATTGTGTCGGGTGCTACTAAGCACCGTCTGCATCCTAGTATATATATATAACTAGAAAAAGAAATTGAAAGGTGAGAAATTCTCACCGATAGCTATCCAATCATCTTGACTCTTCTTTGATATAAAGCTTCTTCGTTCTCGCCTTTTTGTCACCTTCGTTATCCGCTTTCACTACATATGTAAGAATCGAATTTTTACTCCGCTATTCCATATATAAAAATCATATTTTTATTTCGAAGTTCAACATATAAAAATCATATTTTTATTTCGAAGTTCTATATATAAAAATCATATTTTTAACACGCTATAAAATATATAGTTTCCGCCCTTTTAAATATAGAGTTCACTCCTTTTAAAATATAAAGGTTTCGCCTTTTAACTTCTAAAGTTCTCACCTTTTAAATTCTAAAGATTTCATCTTTATAAAAATCAGATTTTTATTTTTCTACACCTATAAAGATGATATTTTTAATATTCCTATCATGTAAAGATTATATTTTTAATTCTCTACCTAAACAAAAATCATATTTTTACAATCGCTATATAGTAAAGACTATATTTTTAATACTTTAAAAATATAAAAATCATATTTTTATTACTTTAAAAATATAAAAATCATATTTAAAAATCTTATTTTTACATTTTAAAAATCTAATCTTTTTGCATTTTAAAAATCTTTCCTTTTGATAAACTAAAAATCAATTCTTTTTACTGTTATAAAACAAGTCTTTATCTTCTTCAAACATTATATTTTTATACTTAAAAAAAAATCAGGTTTTTCCTAATTAAAATCGGACAAACAATATAAATAAAATAAAGAAATAAAAATAAAACAAACTTATCCTTTCTCGCCATAAACATATAAAAATCTTTTCTTTACACGATGTTATATACATTAGAAAATCAGATTTTTTTTTTATAAAATATACATAAAAGAAATCAGCCCTTTTACCTACATAAATAATTAAATAAATAAGAAGAACTTACAATCGGAGGGGGTTAGGCCTGCTGGGGAGATCGGAGGTCATTAGGGGGGGGGGTACGCGTCGTCGCAGGTGGTGGTGGGTGGCGATGGGTGTCGGGCGCGGGTTCGATCGCAGGGCTAGGGGAAGAAGGAGAGAGGCTGTGGGAAGGGGCGGTGAACGGCGCCGATGGAGGCGAGATCGATCGTCGACGAGAGCAGTTTTTTTTTTTATCTGAATCGAAGTGAAAATGAGAAAGGGGGGGGGGCAGAAGTTATAGAAGGAGAAGGTTTTTTATTTATTTATTATTTAATTCTCCACAAAAAGCAACTTTCATTTTCGACTTCAAAACGAGGCCCACCGCCTGTCGTCCCTAGCGTTTTACCCCCATTTCGAACACAATGGGATATGTATCGCAAGCTGATTCGATAGTTACAATCAGTTTCCATTGAACTTACATTTAAATCTATATATTGAATTTTAAACGTACATTTCAAATTACCGGGGTCACATACTAACTAGAAAAATATTTTCTAGCTTCGTATTGACGATACGGTCCTAACAAAACTAGTTTCGTCGAATTCTGAGACCGTTGGAAAAATGGCCAATTTCCAGTCGATTAAAATCAACTGAAACTGGTCAAACGCGTTTTCCTTTGCCACGCTCACATATTGATTCGAAAAATTATGAAATTTGAAACCTAGCAATAAATTGGCACTGCGGATCCAACAAAAGTGGTTTCGTCGAAATCCGAGGTCGTTTGCAAAATGTCCATTTTTAAGGGCCTGAATTCCATAGCGACTATTCAGAATTTTCAACTGGACATATCTTTTGATTCCCGCTACGAACTTTTGATTTTTCGGATTCGTTGGAAAGATATTCACTATTAGATTCCATTATTTTTGGTTTCACTAAAATCCGGATTGTTTTGCACCCGGTACATTCAATTGAAGTTTGAAATCGAATTATCGAACTACCGCGCCATTTTCAATTCTATTTATAATTATATATAAATATTTATATTCTAACGACGGCGTATATAATATATACGATCGAATTATATTCAAAATAAATTTTCCGGTCGATATTATTTAAAATAATTCATTTTAAATAATTAAAATTCGCTAAAATTGCCGAAATAAAAATTTTAAACTGGCCCAGATTTTCGGGTTGTTACAATCTCCCCCACTTAAAACTTTTCGTCCCCGAAAAGGAACAAAGTCGAAAGTGGTTTGATTAATCAGCCCTACGTTCGATCTGGCTTCCCTTCTCTAACTTTTCAGTTTTTGAGAATTTTCCAATTCTTCAAAAATTTGGCTAACACCCTAAATTTTCGAAAAATTTCGCCATAACCTCCCCTGCAATGGGAGCATCGGGGAATTTCAAATAGCTTCCCCGGTCCTTCAGATCTCAAAAAGAAAAAGAAAAAGCCAAGCGGCTAGCCAATAGGCTCATAAAATCATCATCACCCAAACAAAACAGTAAATTATGTAGCAAACATGTACCTATTTGTCGGGCAAACAAATTTTATTCTTCGGCTCTAGCCTCCTTGCTATGACCTGCTCAATGATATACATGTATATGCATGCAAATGCGACCAATTTTCAATATTTGGTTCAATTAGGCTAAATGGATAAAAATTAGCAAACAAATAAACAAACAACACAAACATCAATCAATTAGTGAATTAGAAACTCAAATTCATAATTTTGATACATATACAAAAATCATGTTTTTGATGCCAAATCACAACAATAGGCCCTATCTAATTTTGGTTCTCACACCAGTCAATAGGAGATATATATATATTACACGTTCGTCACTCGAATATAAATTCTAATGATGGAGCTCCGTCATCAAAATCATCTCCGGGCGATTAGAGGGTAATTCTATATCTATCCAGTATATTAAAGTTTCAAATATACGTTTGCAAGGCGTATATGCAAAATCTTTATATACTAGACTGTCCAAATCAATGTAAACTAAATAATCAAATACGAATAATTGATTTTAAATTTTCAAAACAAAATTTGTTTTCATTTGAAAAAATATACTCTTCACACTCGTTCTAGGATACTACTGATCCCATCTCTAACGAGTCATTCCCATTGGATATTACTAATCCAATATCTGATGAATTCTTTCGTATGGTTCTAATGTGTCTTGTTCTCTGAGCTTTGTAAACCAAAGCTCTGATACCAACTGTGGCGGCAAGGAATTTCGCTCGGTCCGAACCAGTCGCTAAACCGATTTAGACCGTTCGAAACGCCCTATCGTTTGAGAACACGACAAAACAGAACGCATACGAAAGAACATTTCATTGTATATTACAACAATGCATCAGATTACAAGAATATACAGAGTATAAATGAATATTACACAGAAATATCAGAGATTTAAATTACATTTAAATACATAGCAGCGGAAAATAATACAATACACAACTAGAAGTAGATATACGGATACAAAGCTTTCCGGATATCTTTCCAGCTGTAAACCAGGATCCTGTGAATATAAATCTGCAAAACCAAAACTACTAGCTGCCCGTGTCAAAATAAGGGCACCCAGAGTTTAGGTTAAAACAATAAACTCCAGGTCAGTCATGTGACTGGTGTGAGAACTAAAACAGTTATAAATCTTTATTTTAAAGTTAGGTAAATCAAGGGACCACGCCGTATAACACGGAACGGGTTTCCTCCCAAGAACACCAGTGCATAACACCAACAGCGCAATGCTAAGTAAAGAAAAATGAAGCTGTTATAAGACCCAGGTCCTATCACACAATGCAACGCAAGCCGGGGGATAGGGTTTTCCCTTATAACAGCCAAAGAATGCTTGATACGTTTAAAACAAATCATTTGATACTATAATAAGTGCATAGTGTATAAAACAACTTCAAATCATAAGTATCAATCATAGGCGACATGAGCGTCCCATGCCACTATGTCGCCATATATAGGTTTACAAATAAAACCGCAAATGTCACGTATTTGGAAATTGGATTTCCGTCTATGAACCGAGGCAAAAGATAGTCCTCAACCGATTCGAGACAATCTAGCCCATGTCTCAGGTCCCAGACTCAGGTGGGCCTTGGATCGTCAGGGCCGGTCCACCGATGTGGATTATTATGCCTGAACACTACGTCTCTCCGCCCTTTGGGGCGTAAATGAGCCAACGAATGGCTCCATCGGACCCGGATCGTCCGATCTAACCGAGGCGCCTCGCAACAGCAACAACCACATAAGTCAAACTCGTTAGGGCGTGTAAAACCACTGACGCCACTTTTAGCTAGAAAGAAACGCAAGTCCTCCCTGATGTTCGTCTCCCGTTTTTGGTTCATACCGGGTGTGAAACTCGCGAAGTCAGCGTTACACAAAGCTACGCCACAAAGGCCTTGCTTTGATCATCACCACAAGACTTTGCTTTTCAACAGAAGCCTCGATCAATTGCCACTTAGGCATGCCACACAGGCAATTCACTCCATGCGTTTGATATCCATCAATATATAACCCCTGAGCTCGTACGTCTCAGAGAAGGGCGTTAAGCAAGAGAATAAATTCTCCGCCGCCAAACAGATATATATTTAATAGAAATCAATCACACGGACTAAAATCCAATGTCAGACACACAGTCCATTTACAAGTCCGTTCTGGGTCTGAACGAAACCGGAGGCACCTAGTACCCCGCATATCCATCGATCTCCAAGTACGTCTGGACGATCACTAACTGTTTCCATCTTCTTGGGTGTACAGCCCAATCAAGATCATCAGTAATTACCCAAACGACGTGAAGACTTCTGGTCTTCGACCACCGTCTTCATCTTCGACACCACGTCGAATCAGTTATTCAGAATGGGATAAACCCGGTCTTTCTGAATAACTCGCGTATATATTATAAAAGTGTTACACAAACACAACATACGCCTCATTCCAATTCAGAATATTCTTTTATTCAAATATTCCTATACTTTGGGAAAAGTTCACATTAATTTTATCCAAGATAAATTCTTTAAATTTATTCTTTAATCTCCTTTGAATATCAATTCCAACTAGTCGGGATTATCGAACCACACCGAAGTAATCATTTATTTTATTTTCCCAATCCCAACCTATTCATCCCATGAAGTAAAACTGGTAGTACTTCATATCTAACACCACAGTGTTATCGGTAATTCAATTACCATTTCACGTTCAAATCTAATTAAAGATTTAACTAACGCCTGGAGCAAAACTGGTGATACTCCATTCTCGATCTTTTCAATCTATTTAAAGATTCATTAAAACTCCACTTAGTTTTAATCTTTAACTGGGTTAAAGAATCCGTGTCATTTAAAACACGGTTCACGATAAACCCAAAGTCACATTCATTAATTATCGGGTTAAAGAACGAGTGTTATTTAAAACACTGTTCACGATAAACCCAAAAATCAATATCAATTCAATTCCAATTAAATATTATTTAATCGGTACACTTCATTAAATCTAAATAAAAAGATTTAATCATTTCTCCACTGGGTTCAAGAACAGTGTTAGTGAAGACACCATTCACCACAAACCCAAATCACATTCGATATTCAATACAAGGCTCTGAATAGAAAATATATCGGCTTATATTCAATATCGAATTCTACGACTAACAAATGCCGTATTGGAAATAACGATATAAATATATATCTTTCAAATTTCCATAACAACATCTGTATAATCACGAATTCCAACATCGAAATATTCCGAAGACAATTTCGATTCAAATCCATTCCAATGCAATCATTGGAAATTCTGGTGATTTTCAAAACCATTTCAAATTCAATTTATTTATTTAAAAATAAATAGAATTATAATTCTAGTTCAAAACTAGTTCATTTCGATAAAAATCTATTTTTATCTTTTCAAATATGGAGTTTTTCATCCCAATTCTTTCTAAATCATTTCTTATGATTTTACACAAATTATTACTATTTTTAATAATTTTATCAAGGCCCGTACAGTCGATTTCCATCAACGGCCATCGAACTGCACTTACAGCGACCTTTTTCGAATTTGATTTGGACGTATCTCCAAATCCAACCGTTAGATTTCAAATTTCTAACATTCGTTAGAAAGCTCTTTCCGATACGAACCCAATGGTTCCGGTTTTAGGATAATCCGACGGTCGGATCTCCCGTAATGTCCGTTTGAAATAAATGGTCGAAATTCACGAACTGCCGCGGCGCGGCGCGTTCTATTCAGGCCATTATATTATATATATAATATATAATATATATATTTCATCGATTTCTATTTAAAACGAATTATATAAATAGTTTTAAAATCGTTTCAAAAGCAATTTCAACTTTCTTTTCAATTCAAATCAAAATTGAATTCTTCTTTATAAATTCGTTTTAAAATTCATTTCTATTCAATTCAAATTTCAATTCAATTTGAATTCGTTTTCAATTCAATTTGAATTCGTTTTCAATTCAATTCATTTCGAAATCGTTTTCAATTCAATTCATTTCGAAATCGTTTTCAATTCAATTCATTTCGAAATCGTTTTCAATTCAATTCATTTCGAAATCGTTTTCAATTCAATTCATTTCGAAATCGTTTTCAATTCAATTCATTTCAAAATGAATAGAATCGATATAAATCGTTTACGTCAAAATGGCGTCAATCTAATCAACACGGCTTCATAAATTTCTATTTTCAAATATTCTATTTCAAATATTTCTTTTTCAAAATAGTTGTTATTATCAAAATATTTCGTTCAACACATGACCAATCTCAATGGATGAGTACTGTCAACACATGAACCTTTATTTTATAATATTCTTTATTTTTCAAATTGGAATGAGGCCCAATCAATTACCATATAAAGTTAATTATATGGATTTTCATGCATTACACACATATAATAGCATTGAAAAATAATCAACCATCAACCAAAGTGCACTACACTGTATAAGCATCAAATATAGATATCTAACGCTTATAACAGCCTGTCAATCAATCGATCGACATATTTAATCAATCAGGATGAGTGAACTTCAAATTTCATCCCAACACCCGTGTGGGGTTTCAAACAATCAAACGCATATTTTATTTGTGCAGTTGGGTGATGTGTAAAATTTATCGATCCAATCAATGTCCTTCAAATAGGTGTACATAAACAAACCGTCTGGTTTGTAAATGAATATTTATTTATTCACACTCTCGTTAAAAATTATATTTTTAACGACAAAACATTTTATTCCAACATATGAATTTCTATTCAGTTCATTCTTTAAATAAAATGATATTTTTATTTTTCTAACTTATTTTAGAAAATTTCGGCGGCATAACGGCACGATACTAGAAACGGGACAAGGCCTAGCCTTATCCCCGGTCTAGTGAAGGCCCACGCCATTCACACATCAATCAAATTCACCAAACAATTCAATTCAAACCAAATCACCAAATTAATTTATGCAACCAAACAAACAAGTCCATGGTCTGTGGACGATTGTGTCGGGTGCTACTAAGCACCGTCTGCATCCCAGTATATATATATAACTAGAAAAAGAAATTGAAAGGTGAGAAATTCTCACCGATAGCTATCCAATCATCTTGACTCTTCTTTGATATAAAGCTTCTTCGTTCTCGCCTTTTTGTCACCTTCGTTATCCGCTTTCACTACATATGTAAGAATCGAATTTTTACTCCGCTATTCCATATATAAAAATCATATTTTTATTTCGAAGTTCAACATATAAAAATCATATTTTTATTTCGAAGTTCTATATATAAAAATCATATTTTTAACACGCTATAAAATATATAGTTTCCGCCCTTTTAAATATAGAGTTCACTCCTTTTAAAATATAAAGGTTTCGCCTTTTAACTTCTAAAGTTCTCACCTTTTAAATTCTAAAGATTTCATCTTTATAAAAATCAGATTTTTATTTTTCTACACCTATAAAGATGATATTTTTAATATTCCTATCATGTAAAGATTATATTTTTAATTCTCTACCTAAACAAAAATCATATTTTTACAATCGCTATATAGTAAAGACTATATTTTTAATACTTTAAAAATATAAAAATCATATTTTTATTACTTTAAAAATATAAAAATCATATTTAAAAATCTTATTTTTACATTTTAAAAATCTAATCTTTTTGCATTTTAAAAATCTTTCCTTTTGATAAACTAAAAATCAATTCTTTTTACTGTTATAAAACAAGTCTTTATCTTCTTCAAACATTATATTTTTATACTTAAAAAAAAAATCAGGTTTTTCCTAATTAAAATCGGACAAACAATATAAATAAAATAAAGAAATAAAAATAAAACAAACTTATCCTTTCTCGCCATAAACATATAAAAATCTTTTCTTTACACGATGTTATATACATTAGAAAATCAGATTTTTTTTTATAAAATATACATAAAAGAAATCAGCCCTTTTACCTACATAAATAATTAAATAAATAAGAAGAACTTACAATCGGAGGGGGTTAGGCCTGCTGGGGAGATCGGAGGTCATCAGGGGGGGTGCGCGTCGTCGCAGGTGGTGGTGGGTGGCGATGGGTGTCGGGCGCGGGTTCGATCGCAGGGCTAGGGGAAGAAGGAGAGAGGCTGTGGGAAGGGGCGGTGAACGGAGGTGGGCGGCGAACGGCGCCGATGGAGGCGAGATCGATCGTCGACGAGAGCAGTTTTTTTTTTTTTATCTGAATCGAAGTGAAAATGAGAAAGGGGGGGGGGGCAGAAGTTATAGAAGGAGAAGTTTTTATTTATTTATTTATTATTTAATTCTCCACAAAAAGCAACTTTCATTTTCGACTTCAAAACGAGGCCCACCGCCTGTCGTCCCTAGCGTTTTACCCCCATTCCGAACACAATGGGATATGTATCGCAAGCTGATTCGATAGTTACAATCAGTTTCCATTGAACTTACATTTAAATCTATATATTGAATTTTAAACGTACATTTCAAATTACCGGGGTCACATACTAACTAGAAAAATTCCATAAAAATATTTTCTAGCTTCGTATTGATGATACGGTCCTAACAAAACTAGTTTCGTCGAATTCTGAGACCGTTGGAAAAATGGCCAATTTCCAGTCGATTAAAATCAACTGAAACTGGTCAAACGCGTTTTCCTTTGCCACGCTCACATATTGATTCGAAAAATTATGAAATTTGAAACCTAGCAATAAATTGGCACTGCGGATCCAACAAAAGTGGTTTCGTCGAAATCCGAGGTCGTTTGCAAAATGTCCATTTTTAAGGGCCTGAATTCCATAGCGACTATTCAGAATTTTCAACTGGACATATCTTTTGATTCCCGCTACGAACTTTTGATTTTTCGGATTCGTTGGAAAGATATTCACTATTAGATTCCATTATTTTTGGTTTCACTAAAATCCGGATTGTTTTGCACCCGGTACATTCAATTGAAGTTTGAAATCGAATTATCGAACTACCGCGCCATTTTCAATTCTATTTATAATTATATATAAATATTTATATTCTAACGACGGCGTATATAATATATACGATCGAATTATATACAAAATAAATTTTCCGGTCGATATTATTTAAAATAATTCATTTTAAATAATTAAAATTCGCTAAAATTGCCGAAATAAAAATTTTAAACTGGCCCAGATTTTCGGGTTGTTACACTCTGGTAAAGACAAGTCTTGGAAATTTTATTGAAATATCTTGTGTTGACCCTAACCCATAAAGAGATAGCTTGATGTATACTTTAGGTTACCTTGATACCGACATAAAAACTATACCGGTCGTTAGAGATTTTCTCGATGTATTTGAAGAAAATAATAGCCTTCCTCCACACCGAGAAATTGAGTTTAGAATTGACCTAGTACCCAATGCCCGACCTGTCGTTCATCCAAGTCGAAGAATGGCTCCGAAAGAGAGAGAAGAACTGAACAAGCAAATCCAAGATCTCTTAAGAAAAGGATTTATTCGACCCAGCCGTTCTAATTGGGGGTCAGCTATAATATTTGTGGCAAAGTCTGATGGTTCCTTGCGATTATGCGTGGACTATAGAGACCTTAATAAACAAACCCTCAAGAACAAGTACCCATTGCCATGAATAGATGACTTATTTGACCAGTTAAGTGGTGCCCGATTTTTTTCAAAGATGGATTTAGCCTCTGGTTTTCACCAACTTAGAATTGCTGAGGATTGTATTCATTTGACTGATTTTCGTGGACCCGACACTTTTTACGAATGGTTAGTAATGCCATTCGGATAGACAAACGCCCCAGCCTATTTTGTGGACTTGATGACTCGAGTGTTCCGTGAGGTGTTGAATAAATTTGTTATAGTCTTCATTGATGACATCCTGATCTATTCAAAAACCGAGGAAGAACACGCTGAGCATTTAAGGATTGCCCTGGAGATATTGAGGAAAAATGTGTTTAAAGCTAAAATTTCCAAATGTCATTTTTGGAAAAAAGAAGTAAAATTTCTTGGGCATATCGTATCTGAAGAAGGAATCTCAGTAGATCCCGGAAAGATCTCTTCTATTTTGGATTGGAATCAACCAACGACTCCAAAGGAAGTTAGAAGTTTCTTAGGATTAGCAGGATATTACCGTAGATTCGTCCAAGATTTCTCAAAGATAGCCTCTCCCTTGACAAAGTTGACCATGAAGAATGCCAAATTTGTTTGGTCTGCTAACTGTGAAGAAGCTTTTAATGAGTTAAAGAAGAGATTGACCACTGCCCCGGTTCTGGCTATCATCAGTGGCAATAAAGGAATATATGTTTTTACAGATGCTTGTAAGGAAGGAGTTGGTGCCATTTTAATGCAAGAAAGAAGAGTAATTGCTTATGCAAGTAGACAGTTGAAACCGCATGAAAAGAATTACCCAACTCATGACCTAGAGCTACTCGCAGTGATATTCGCTTTAAAATTTGGAGACATTATCTGCTTGGAGAAAAATTTGAATTATTCACTGATCACAAGCCCTTGAAGTATCTATTTACTCAGAAAGACTTGAGCTTAAGGCAGCAACGATGGTTGGAATTTCTAGCATCTTACGATCTAGATATTCAGTATACCCCTGGCAAGGCCAATGTTGTTGCAGATGCTCTGAGTCGAAAATATGCCGTTCTTGCCTACCTTGTTATCACTCCGACTCTTCTAGAGAAGATTGCTCGCGAGCAAAAGAAGGACAAATTTCTACAAGAAATTTCTAAAAGAATTCAGGAAGGTGAAATTTTGAGTTTTGAAATCGATGATAAAGGCATCATAAGATTAAAAGGAAGAATATGTGTGCCCAATATTAAAGAACTTAAGCAGGAGGTGTTGGATGAGTGCCATAAGTCCAAATTTGGCATCCATCCAGGAGTTAATAAGATGTATCGTGATGTTAAATGTACATTCTGGTGGAAGTCCATTAAAAGGGACATATCTATCTATATTAGCCGTTGTGCTACGTGTCAGCAAATAAAGAGTGACCAACAGAAGACTCCAGGATTACTTCAGCCTTTGGAAATACCAAAATGGAAGTGGGATCAAGTTTCAATGGATTTCATCGACGGTTTACCTTGCACTCGCAAAGGAAATGAGGGAATTTGGGTTATTGTGGATCGTTTAACTAAAAGTGCCCATTTTATCCCAGTAAGGTCATCTAGAATTGCTGCAAGTTTAGCAGAATTGTATATCAAGGAAATCGTTCGATTGCATGGGATACCAAGCAGCATCGTGAGTGATCGCGACCCTCTTTTCACCAGTCGTTTTTGGGAAGCTTTCCAAGCTGCTTTGGGAACCAAGTTAAACTTTAGTACTGCTTATCATCCACAATCAGACGGACAAACAAAAAGAGTTAACAGAATTTTGGAAGACTTATTGCGAGCATGCGTTCTCGATTTCGGAGGTTCATGGGAAAATTATCTACCATTAGTCGAGTTCTCCTATAACAATAGTTATCACGCAAGCATTAAGATGACACCTTCTGAAGCATTGTATGGACAACCATGTAAGTCACTAGTTTGTTGGATTGAGTCTGAAGATAAAATTGTTCTAGGACCTGATATGATTAGGGACGCCACAGAGAAGGTGGATCTGATTAGAAAGAGGATTAAAATGGCCCAGGATCGGCAGAAGTGTTATGCAGACCGTAGAAGGCGAGCATTAGAATTCGAAGTTGGGGATTCAGTATTCCTAAAAGTCTCTCCAATGCGCGAAGTTATAAGATTTGGAAGAAAAGGAAAATTAGCACCCCGCTATATTGGACCATTCCCTATTCTAGAAAAAGTTGGACCACTGGCATATAAGGTTCAGTTACCCGAATGGCTCTCAAGTGTGCATAATGTTTTTCACATATCAAATCTGAGAAAGTATGTCCATGACCCTGATCAGATTGTGGAAGAAGCCGCTCAACAAGATCTAGAAATTACACCTAATCTAGCTGTTAAGAGAGACCCCATAAAGATCACCGACTAAGATGAAAAGAGGCTAAGGAATAAGACGGTTAAGCTAGTTAAAGTGCAATGGAGCTGTGATCCCAAAGATTGTACTTGGGAAACGGAAGAGGTTATGCAAAAATTCTACCCAAACTGTACAGTCGATATTCAAGATAAATCCGACCCTTAGGTAAGCCTATTTCTTTATTCATTTCCTTTGATTATTCCCTTCATACGCAGTTTCAAGGACGAAACTTTCTTAAGGGGGGGGGGGGGGGGTGAATATGACGGTCTAAATTTTTTGACAAGTTAAATGATAGATTTTATATATAGCAATGATTATTAAGCTTGTGATTTGTTAATACTATTTGTTGTTCAATCGGATTTGTCAATGATAACATGAATTAGTAACACTAGAATTAAGCGTTGCTCTTAGTTTCCATAACGTTTTAAGGTAAATGCTACTAAAAACACCTACCTTCTCCTTATTACAAGTGTCATGACACTTGTAATTTTGCATGCAACATTCCATGCACCTACCTTCTCTTTAATACAAGTGTCATGACACTTGTAATCTTGCATGAAGCATTCCATGCATGATATACATGTGTGCTACGAGGTGTCATCACCTCATTAACTCATTTCAAGTATAAATAGACCCCTTTCCTTCCCTTAAGCATTCATTCTCATCTTCTCTTCCATTTCTTCTTCTTCTCCACCTTAAAATCCATGGCTTCCATGGTAAAAGTCCTCCTCTTCCTCCGTTTATAAAATATATAAATTTCTGAAGTGTCAGTATCGTCAAATAATCAGTCCAGGATAACTGTAGTGAGTCTAGCAGCCTAGTAATAGAGGATAGCATAGTGGAACCCCAAGGTGAGAACTCGACACTTGTATTTGTTCACTTTCTATACTATGTGAATTGTTATTGTTGATATGGTTAATTTTTAATTATTGCAATATAAGCGTTTAGTGGAAAACGCTTGTACATATACTGTTATATATATACCCATATATGCTCGTGTGATGGATGAATGGATGCTTCGTGGTTGTTATCAGTGATAATATGTGCATTATACTTGTTATACACACATATGTGGATTTATATGGATATCAAATAGGTCTCGAATCGAATGAATATTTTATTCAATTTGAAAGTTGAAAATGATTTTCTAAATTGTTTTGAAGAAATTTATATTATAAATAGAGTTTGTCAAAATAAATACCAGAATGTTCTAGGATGACAGAGAGGATAGTGTCTACGCTTGAGTTTGGAAAATATAGTTTCTTGCTCTCCCTGACTATCCCTAGCTGATCCGACGGACGGGAAGGTTAATACAAAATTTAATTTAGATTTTAATTTGAAACTATTTATAGTAGAATTTAACGTATTTTTGTTATAAACTTTGAACGCTTATAACTTTTGCAATTTAAATCGGATTTCCACGAAACAAAGTACGTTTGATTCCTATTTACGAGAGCTTTCAAATGAGTGAAAACATATTTTAATTTCGACTTATAATTTTCAAGTTATGGTTAAAATAATTTTGAAAAGGTCGCTATAAATGGAGTTAGTTAACTATAATTATAAAATGGCTGCTATAAATTATTTAAAAATATGGAAAAAAATGTTAAATCATAATTAATTATTTAAAAATGATTTATGGTAAAATCATGAAGTTTTGGATAACACAAAAGTCATTTTACTTAAACTGGCCAATATTAGTATTTTGAAACACTTTGAAACGCCTTTGTAATGCAGTTTGTTAAGTATTGAGTTTTTAGTGATCTAGCTTTATAAATCTTTTCCAAACCTTAGTAAATGATTTATAACTAGTAATAAAGTATTTCGAACTATAATTTGAGTTTGCAAACATGAAGTATGAGTTGAGACTTGATTTGGATCTATATACCCACATGGTTTTAAAGTTACGTTTATTATTTGGAAAGACCGGGATCAGATTTATGTCTGAAAACCATTCCAAGTAATAATACGACGTTGTAGAGAGATTGAAGACATTGAAGATGATATTGAAGACCGGGACCCTTCGTATCGTAAGGACGACTTGCTGAATGTCTCAAATGGTTAGCTCCCGTTTGCAGATGGATTTTTATATCAGCTAAGTGGCAAGAAGCCAGAACGTATGTGAAGGAATTCCGGGCTGTTGTTTCGTTCAGACCCAGAACGGACTTGTATGGATTGTGTGTCTGACATTGTAATTGACTGAGTAGCACTGATCTCTGTTAAAATATAATCTGTTTGGTGGCGGAGAATTTATTCTCTTGCTTAACACCCTTCTCTACGACGTATGAGCTTAGAGGTTATATATTGATAGAAATCAGTGATGTGTAGTGAATGGACAATGTGGCATACTTAAGTTATGTAGTGAGCTATGGATGATCAAAGCATGGCTTGTTTAAGCATAGCTTTGTGGATATCGTGACCTCAACAAGCCTCACAACCCAGTAAATGGCTAAACAGGAAAGATGCAACGACGTTAAGGGTAGTCATTTCCTTCTAGATAAAAGGTGTACTATGTTATGGAGCCCAGGTATGAACCTATGTGGATAACTTCTATTTATATGGATGTTGATGTTGCGAGGCCTCGGTTTAAAGGTTGGTAACGACCGGGAAGTGATATACTCAGGCGTGCTCTAAGTTACCCAGTTAAGGGGTAACCCGGCCTCGTGGTGGCAGAGAGCTCGATTAGGTTCTCGGGGCGTCCCTCTAGAGGCGTACCCATCGGTTCGGTAAGGAAGTTCCTTTGCCTGGTCATTTGTTGGAAATTCATTACCCACTACGAGTTTTTACGATTTCATTTGTATAGCCTACTGCTTACTAGTTGGAATATGTTAGCATAGTGGGATGGGGGCATTATGTTGGCTAAGATTGATAAATTTATGTGCGAAATTGTTTTCACACTATGCACTAATAATAATATGGAAAATGGTTTCCGCGTATCAAACATGTTTGACTATCATAAGGAGAAACCTCGCCCATGTGTGCCACGAGACCTTATGTTAGTTTCATTTTCTAAAAAGAATTGCGAATTTTATTGCACATAACAAATATAAATTCAGTTCTCACACCAGTCCCATGACTGACCTGGAGTTTATTTGTTTTCCCACAAAATTCTGGGTGCCCATAATTTTCCACACGGGCAGCCTAGTGTCAGATTTAGTAGCAGTGTTTGGAGCCCACATCTTGGAGCTTTTTCTAGTGTGTCTTTGCTTTGGTGAAGTTGTTATTGCCATGGAGCATCTTTAGCTGTTCTGTGGAGCGTTTGGTTTTTGTGGGCATCAGCTATTTGGAGCTATCCAGGTGAATATGAAGTTTGGTTTTGGATTCACCTTGATTAGTTGTTTCTGCTGCTTCTGTGTTATATTTTTATTGTAAATAGTGTTGCACCTTGATGTTGTATCCGTTGTAAACTCTGATATAATCTCATGTTATATAAATGAGAAGTTGTTTTGTTTCATTGTGATTGTTCTAATGTGTTATATCCCGAAACAACTAGGAATTCGATATTTGAATCTGCGACATTTGAATACAAATAAGTATTAAATGTCGATTTTCGAAGGTCGAAATGTCGGGTCGTCACAACATATGTAGAAATAGTATGTATCGATAGGGTTCTTTCGCATACATAATGGACGCATGGCACTATTATGGTTTGCATTAAGGAGGTCAACTGAATCAGTAAACCGCCTGATTTTGCATTAGATAAGGAACATATACACACGCTTCTTGCATATGTTCATACAGCATTAAAATTTTTATAAGGACAATGGATGCCCGTGTTTGATGGTTGAGTAGATGGTTGTTTGGATGGTAGGATATGCATTCTCCTTAACTTGGAGATTTCGGGGGCGAAATCCTTTAAGGAGGGGAGAATGTAACACCCCGGATTTTTGAATAATCAAATTAACTAAAATAACGAATAATTAATCTCAGACGTGAGAATTAAGGGAATGGGGTTGCATCATTGTGTTCGTCTCGGAATTCTGGTTGAAATAGAGTCCGAGTTTGCAGGAAACGGGTACCGGATGATGGAATTATGGACGAACGAAGATTGGTGGCAAGAAGAGAAAAAAAATATTATTGCACTGGCGCACTTCCCAAGTGCGCCAGTACAAATTTACATTGGTGCACTTCCCAGGTGCGCCCAGGCCGAGAGAAAACCTGCACAGCCTTCTGGTTCAGTCTGACCCATGTTCTGACTCATTGTTGAGTCCTTTCTGACTCTTTGCTGAGTTATTAGGGCTGACTTGTCACCCTATCATGACTGAATGGTTTTGATTAACCCTAATATCATCCGACGGCTTAAATTAATTCAAAACTCTATAAAAAGACCCATAGACTCAAACCCTAAATCGGAATTAAAACTGAAACTATGGCCGTCATGCTGTTGTCTTGAACCCTAGAGCAGCCGCCACCAATTAGAGAGGAAGAACAGCAAATCAAATCAGTACTACTCAACCCTAACAACGAATCTTCTTTAAAGGAGAGCTAATACAACTCCAGAAATCAGAATTCAGAACTTAAGACCGCTTTTGAGTTGTGAGTTCGATCACTTTAACAAAATAATTGCTAAATCAATTATGATGTGATATACGTTGGATTATAAGTTGTGGTAGTGAATCTAATTCATATGTTTAATCATGTATGTTAACTTGATTCATATTATATAATGTTATGAAAGTTTTATATGTGATGTTATGCAAGTTTCATGTATGATGTTATGCAAGTTTTATATATGATGTTATGCAAGTTTCATGTATGATGTTATGCAAGTTTCACAAATGATGTTATGCGAATTAATATGATTATGCAAGTTTCATATATGATGTTATGCTAGTTAATATGATTATGCAAGTTGTACATATGATGTTATGCAAGTTAATAGGATCACGCAAGTTGTATGCGAGTTATATGATGTTATGTAAGTTTGGATCTAAAATATATGCTAGTAGTTCATGATGTTAACTTGGGTCAATGAATCCCTTTTTATAATCCAATCACCTAGGTTTATAACATCAGTTTTTATGCGAATATGGATGTGGAACATATGCTAGTTCGTATAAGTATTATGTTCGTATGCAAGTTTAAGTGATAATTGGATTCACGTATATACAAGTTCACACCTTTAAAGTTTAGATCCATATTCAAGTTGACATTTTTATGTTGAAACTATGACATGCATAGTTATGCAAGTTTACACTTTTATGTGGATCCATAGTTTACTTAGGTTAATACCTTTTATTGGATCCATAGTTATGCAAGATGACACCTTTATGTTTAGGTTGACGACATACATAGTTTATGTAAGTTTGTGATAATTACCTAGGCTAGTTGGGTGTAAAGCTATGTTCATACATGCAAGTTCACACCTTTTAGATCTATGATTTTTGGATCCTTGATAATACAAAGACTATGCAAGTATGTTGTAATTCTTAATTGCAAGTTAGATGCAAATTAGATCTATTATTGTGTGTATGTGACTTTGCGACGTTTATTCCCTTTTTTAAGTATTAGACTATTTGCTAGTCTAAATATGTATATGTCATGTTAAGCGAACGAATGACGGGGGTACGATGGGGATAATACCGGATATACACATATTGTGAATTTGGCATATAATGGCCTAAAAAGGCATGTAATTAATTTTAAGGAATAAAATTAATTAGTGATGAAATTGGCATGATTTTACATACCATAAATGGATGGACATAATTGAGTCAATTATGGACATCGTTAAATTTGGAATTGATTGATAATTTGAATAGGGAAAGTAATTCAAATTGGGGGAATGATTAATTAGGTGTAATTAATCGTCTAAGACACGAGGTTGGGCTCGTTTGTGGTGTAAGACTGCCCGGACCCGCCCGACAAATCCAGCTGCCACAAATGTCAGTCCAATGTGAGAGGTCTTAGGCACAAATTAAATACGTAACAGTTGTAAAGACACGAGGTTAGGCTCGTTTGTGGTGTAAGACTGCCCGGACCCGCCCGGCAAATCCAGCTGCCACAAATGCCAGTCTAATGTGAGAGGTCTTTATGAGGTTACGGTCTTAATGAATTAAGAAACAATTAACCAGATAAACATGTAGTGGGACATGAGGGGGTTAAGTGGGTGCCTTGGGTGGCATGTGGAATCTAGTGGGTGCCTTGGGTGGCATGAGGAAATACGATTAGTAACACTTAACCAAGGTAAAACATGTAAGTGGGACATAGGGGTTAAGTGGGTGCCTTGGGTGGCATGTGGAATTACTAATGGAAACCCTTAACCAAATTTAAAACATGTAAGTGGACATGAAGGGGGTTAAGTGGGATATACTAGAGGGGACCAAGCTTAGGTGGATAGCTTGTGTCAAGTAATGGGGGCCTATTTCAACCAGTAACCGATTCGTATCTTTGTGGGCTCGACCCAAGTCGAGGACGGGACACGCATACTGGGCTTGACTGTAAGAGGCCAAACTGGGTTAGCGGTGGCAACGCAAGTCCAACGGGTTCATATGCGTGTGTGGACCCGGGCTGGTAGGTAAGACGTTGTTGCATCGTGTAGGTATAAGCCGTGCATCATTGGTGGTATCGGGTTGCCACTTTGGGGAGTGATACACCCCACTGTGGGGCCAGCACGGGTATCTATGAGTTAGGGAGCCGATCGAATGAGGCAGGGTAGTGGGTACACCTAGTGGAGATAGGAGCAAACGGCACCTATGTAGTCAGCTAGGGGTACACGAAGCTACCACTATTATTAATAATTATTAAGGGGGTACACCTAGTGGATATATGAGCAGGCGACACCTATGACGTCAGCTAGGAGTGCATAGAATTACCATTATTACTTATTGAAGGAGTACATCTAGTGGGGATAGGTACATGCTGGGTACCTATGATAGCAATTAGAGATATACAGTCAAACATGGAGGATAGTGGGTACATCTAGTAGTACACGAAGCTATCATCGTTCTATTTAGCCAAGAGGGATCAAATTTCTAGAGTGACTAGTAGGGGTGCAGTTAGTGTTAGTACAGTACAGTATGGTACAGTACGGTAGAGTATAGTAATTATCCTATATCGATTAGGAAGTGCCATTAACGTTATCTCTGTTTCTCTTGATTGCCTTGCCATACCCATGTGGTTCACACAGTCATTACCTTATTCTCCAGCTTATATCTAATCATATTGCTTTAATAATTATGTTGTTAGAGTTATCGGACTCGCCAGACTTTATGTCTGACCCCCTTTGTTTCCACCTCTTTTCTTCCTTCCCCCCCCCCTCCCCCGCCCCCCAGGTGCTCAGGTTGGAACTAGCACTAGTGGAGTTTGATTGGGATCTCTTTGGGAGCACTTGGATTTGGATTGATGAAGTAAAGTTCAGCCTATCATTTTCTTTATGGCTATTTGTAGTAGTGGGATTATGTACTTTATTTTATCAAGATGGATATTATGTACTTGACTTTGATTTTTGATTTTTGATGATGTAACCAAACATATTTACCTTCTGCTGCAATAAATAAAGTTTTAAATTTTCAAGTACTGCTTTATATCTGTCTTGTTGTGATCTTCTGTTCTATATTCACTTAAAATGCTCCATGGAAGTTAATGCATTCCCTTTGCGAGTGACATTAATGGACGTGGGGTGTTACAACTCTCTTCTCATCTCTCTTCGAATCAAGTGCTATTGAAGAGTTATAGGGCTGTTTGTAATTGTTTGGGTTGAGTAAAGTAGGAATCAGTGTGTTCCTTGTAGCCTGAAATCAAGGAAGTAGGAATCGGTGTTTTTCCTTGTAGCCGTGAAATCAAGGAAGTAGGAATCAGTGTTATCCCTTGTAGTCGTGAAATCAAGGAGGTTGTACTTGACTATTGATGTAGTAAAAAAACTCTGCGCAATCCAGCGTTGTGCGGGACTGGATGTATGAGCAATCCGAACCAGTATAAAATCTGGTATGTTCTTTCCTTTCCTGCATTTTTATTTTTGTTTATTTTTCATCTGTGTTTGAATCTGTGTATGTGATTGTGTTTGTGGTGTTTGTTTCATTTTGTTATTCACATAAGTTTTAGATTTTGTTTAGATTCTCACAAACACTATTCACCCCCCCCCCCCTCTAGTGTTTGTTTTGCCTTAACGATCCATTCCGCAATCCCTAACAATTGGTATCAGAACATGGTCTTTCAAAAAGTTCATAATTTGATTTTTGAAAATTTTTAAATGGCAAATTTTGAAATAAATTTTAACACTAGTTTTAATTCATGTATTGCATCAGTATTATATGAGTCTGCATTCAGTTTTATTGAAAAATCAAGTTATCATGATATGATTTCTTGAAAAGTTTAAATAGATATATCACAGAATCATGACGATGTTATTATCTCAAATTACAAGTAGTAATTTTGAAAAGTCACTTGATTCTTTGAAAAGGTATGTTGTTTTGCAGGAAAAGAAGTTTCTTTGATGACTGTTGGCCAAAAGACACCAAGTTAATCATTCATCGTTCAAGAAAAGAAGAGTTTATGAAGGGATATGACTTTTTGGGCTTATAGTAGTTGCAATGTCCGTTCATTCAAAGTTTAAAATTTTGGAGCCAAGTTGGTTAAACTGCTAAATCAATTATCTCATCGTCATATTCTAGAAGATGTAAATATGATTCAGATTCATCATCAAGCGATGGAGAGCCAGAAACCGGAGATTTAAATATGTGTTTCACAACAATTCAGAATTCAATATCGAAGAAATGGATCTGAAAACCAGGTACACCTTAATTATTTTTTAAATTCTTTTTGGTTAAATGGATGTTTTGTTTTGTTTTCCTAGTTTTGAATTTTGAAATATAAACTTTAAAATTCAAACTTGAAATTTAAAATTCAAACTTGAAATTTAAAATTCAAATTTGAAATTTGAAATTCAAAATAATAATATAATAATAATAAATATAACAATAAATTTTGAATGTTTGTTAGGATTAATATTATTTCAGGAAATAGTTAAACCTGAAGTATAAATCGATAATATAATAAAACCAAGATGTCAAAACATATGTCTTTTTGATGTATACCGACATACATAAATAGTCATGTCGACATAATGAAATTCAAATTTAGAATTTCAAAAGTTTAAATTTTCAAACTTCCCTCCATTTTTTAATTAGAAAATGCTAGTTCAAACTCTGGTTATTAACTTAGTCTGTCTACTTATTTTCTTACATCTTGTTTCAAAATATGTATATTAAAAGAATATTTTTTACTATTATAAAATATAAATGTATTCATCTTTTATAAAGTTTAACCATTCATAGTTTAACTTATATATTGTTCATATGATTTTACAAATACTATCTGCAACTTAATACGAATTTTGATTTCTTATTATGATTTATGAAAGCTTGAATATTTAACCTAGTATTTTGGTATAAAAATAATAATATGATTTTATGTCTTAAATATAAGAAATTATAGTTTTATAATTTAATTTATATCCAAATTTCATAATTTTATTATGACTATAGATTTATTTTTTAAGTTTTAGCATATAAATGGTTCCTTAACAAAATAATATATTTTTATTTCTAAAAGTTTAAATTTAAAATTGATTTGTATCAAAACATTGATTTACATTTCATAATAAACTAAATTTTAAATCCTTTTTAAAATAGTTTTTATATATACGATTACGACTACATGTTTACGTTATATGATACAATTCTACATTCTCTTCAAAAAGATTTTCAATTTTTACTATATTAAAAAAGCACCCTACTAAGATTATCTAACTCCACATTTCTCCTAGAATTATTTTAAATATTTTGTTATATACTATGAATACCATAAAACTTCCATCTTTACTATCTTTTAAATCTCTTTCATAAGTATCATTAACCTAAATCTAGAAATTAATGTATATTACTTTTGTTTGATTAAAATAATTTATAATATACCTGTATGTGCATAATAATTAGATAGTACTTTGAATATATTTTACCTAAATAGATATAGATACAAAATCATTCTGCATACTATCATTACACATCTTATTTCATATCATACATCATTAATATAAATTACAATACATCTCAAATTAAAATCATTCACATCACAAATTGCATTTCATTCAATATATTGCTTCATATAGATTTGCATATGCCATACTACATCATAACTAAGACATTGCATTACATATTAACTTTAACTCCATACATAACAAGTATATAATATGATTTTTTTAATCTAATTAGAAATTTAGGATTATTAATCAAATACATAACATTACTTTGTCTTGATTAACTTGATTGATTTGTCTGGCTTGGTTGAATTGATTGGGTTGATTGACGTATTTGGTTTGTTTGATTTGTTTGACTTGAATAACTTGATTGACTTACTTGACATGGTTAAATTTCATTAGTGGTTGATAGGTTTTTTAGAAATATATTTATGCATTTGTAGTTGATATAGGTTTTAGGATAAATAGAAGTTACAAGAAATGTTTGGTTTCATGTTTGAATTGATGTTTTGTGACAACAAAACTTAAATTGATTAATTGATTGGATTGAATTGCTTTACTTTATATAGTAATTTTAAGGATATCTTATCAGAGTTATTTCTAGGTCTAGATTAAGGTCTTATTATAGTATTAAGGGAATTATAGTATAAGCTAGGTTTAGTCTTGTATTAGAATAAGGGGAAGTTTTATATAGTTTCTAGGATTAATTGAAGAGAAGTGTTTATTAAAACATATTATTTAATTTAGTTGATTTGGTTGATTGCTTGAATTGATTGCTTGATTTGATTGCTCGAATTGGTTGCTTGAATTAATTGCTTGAAGCTTTAATTGAGTACTTGAATTGTTTGTTTGAATTGCTTATTTGGAATGACTTGCTTGTTAGAATTGACTGTAAATTGGTTTGCCTAGTTTGTTATCCTTCTATTTAGTTTATTAAAATAGTATAGTCATAAATTTAATGTGGCGACCCAAACTTCCCCGTAAAGGAAAGCCCGGATTGCTTCGAGAACAAGACAAATCAGAACACAAACAGAAGAACATTTCATTGCTTATTACAACAATTCCATCAGAATACAAGAATATAACAGAGTATGAATGAATATTATACATCAGAAAATATCAGAGATTTAAATTACATTTAAATACATCGCAGAGGAAAATTAATACAAAACACAACTGAAAATAATATACGGATACAGAGCTTTCCGAATATCATTCCAGCTGTAAACCAGGAACCTGTGAATATAAATCTGCAAAACCAAAACTACTAGCTACCCATGTGGAAAATATGGGCACCCAGAGTTTAGGTTAAAACAATAAACTCCAGGTCAGTCATGTGACTGGTGTAAGAACTAAAACATGTATTAATCTTTATTTTAAAGTTAGGTAAATCGAGGGACCACGCCATATAACATGGAACGGGTTTCCTCCCAAGAATACAAGTGCATAAAAGAAACAGCGCAATGCTAAATAAAGAACAATGAAGCTATTATAAGACCCAGGTCCCATCACATAATGCAACACAAGCCGGAGGATAGAGTTTTACCTTATAATAGCCAAATATGCTTGGTACATTTTAAAAAAATCTTTTAGTATTACTATAAGTGAAGAAATCAACTTCAAATATAAATGTATCAATCATAGACGGCATGAGCGCCCCATCCCACTATGTCGCCATATATAGTATACAATCAAAACTGAAAAATGTCGTATTTGGAAATTGGATTTCTATACTGGTAGCTCCTGATTCGAAAGATCTATCGCGTAGTACAATTCCCAATGGCTTATGTCGTAGGCATGCAAAAGCGCCGTAATGTACATCCGCACTATCCAGGAAACAAGTTACCGCGGCTTACGTTACAGGCATGCGAAAACACCGCTAACTCTATCCACATGGAATCGAGAGGTGTGCCCTATCCTTCACCTCGGTCGACCGAATCCATGACACCACTAAGGTGTCTATCCTCATCTCAAAAGCATACTGATCTAACCATCAGTTTATCACCATAACGACGTCTGAGGCTCGCGAATTAACGCTACACAAAGTCGTGCTATATTAAAGTTGTGCTTTGATCATCAACCACAAGACTCTGCTTTTCAACAGAAGCCTTGATCATTTGCCACTTAGGCATGCCTTACAGGCAATTTACGCCATGCGACTGATGTCTATCAACATACAACCTCTGATCCCGTACGTCTCAGAGAAGGGTGAAGTAAGGGAATAAATTCCCCGTCACCAGGCAGATGTATATTTAACAGAGATCAATCAGCACAGAATAAAATCCGATGTTAGACACACCATCTATTTACAAGTCCGTTCTAGGTCTGAACGAAACCGGAGGCACCTTATTCCTCATCCCGTATGTCCAATACAGGAGAGCGGCCCTCGCATATCCATACAATCAAAAAATACGTCCGGACAGCTACCACTTTAACCCCTTTAAGGTAGCTACTCCAATCACGAGCATCAGTAGCAACCCATCCATTCGATGTGAAGATCGTCGGTCTTGCACCGTCTTCAATCTCTTTGACTTTTCGTCTTACCAGTTATTCAAAATTGGTTAAACCTGGCCTTTCCGAATAACTCGCGTATCTTATAATCAAGTGCTATAACAACACAACATACGCCTCATTCCAATCCAGAATATTCTTTTATTCAAATATTATTTTCCTTTGGGAAAGGTTCCCATTAATTTTATCAAAGATAAATTCTTTAAATTTATTCTTTAATCTTCCTTTGGATATCAAACAATATTAAGGTTTTCCAAACTAGTCGGGATTAGCGATCTACACCGAAGTAATCATTTATTTTATTTTCCAATCCCAACCTATTCATTCCATGGAGAAAAACTGGTAATACTCCATATCTAACACCATGGTGTTATCGATAAATATTAATTACCATTTCACGTTCAAATCTACTTAAAGATTTAGCTATCGCCTGGAGTAAAACTGGTGGTACTCCATTTTCGATCATTTTCTTGAATTGATAATTTTAATTATCACATTCACTTTTCAATCTAATCAAAGATTCATTAAAACTCCATTTAGTTTTAATCTTCCCAAAAATCAATATTAATGGTTATTCAAAGCTAAGAAATTAATCTTATCTTTAACTGGATTAAAGAACCAAAGTCATTTAAAACACGGTTCACGATAAACTCAAAATCACTTTCCATTAATCATGGAATCTTCACGGAAAAACAAATCAACATATAATCGATATCAATTTCCGCATCCGACTAGTAATAAAATGGAATAACGACAAAGCCTTCTAAATTCCATATGTATTAACAGTCTTCCTCCACAGAAACTCACTTCGATTATTACCAAATCGAATTCCATTCAATTCCAATTTAATATATTAAATTGGAAATCTTTACTTTGCAAAATTCCATAAATCTTAATTAAAAGATTATAAATTCCAAATCATATTCTTCACTGTTAATTGGGTTAAAGAACAAGTGTTGTTTAAAACCGATAAACCCAAAAATCCAATTCTTTTCTTCCATTCCAATTAAATATTAATTAATTGGAAAACTTCACTAAATCTTGATTAAAAGATTTATTCTTTTCTCAACTGAGTTTAAGCATAGTGTTAATGAAGACACCATTCACGACAAACCCAAAATCCAATTTGATATCAAATACAAGGCTCTGAATAGAAAATATATCGGCTTATATCAATATCAAATTCTGAAATCAACAAATATCATATTGGAATAACGATATATATATCTTCCAAATTCCTCCACAATATCCTTATAATCACGGAATCCAATATCTAAATATTTCGAAGATAATTTCGATTCAAATCCATTACAATTCGTATATTGGAAATTCTGGTTATTTTTAAAACTATTTCAAATCCAATTTATTTATTTAAAAATATTGGATTATAATTATAATTCATAACTAGTTCATTTCAATAAAAATATTTTTTTATCTTTTCAAATATGGAATTTTTTATCCCAATTCCTTCCAATCATTTATTATAATTTTACACAAATTATCGATATTTTTAATAATTTTATCAAGGCTCGTACAGTCGATTTCCCTAAACGGTCATCGAACTGCACTTACTGCGACCTTTTCCAAATTTGATTCGGACATAATTCGAAATCCAACCATTAGATTTCAAATCTCTCATATTCATTGGAAAGCTCTTTTCGATACGAACCCAACGGTTCTGGTTTTAGGAGAATCTGACGGTCGGATCTCCCGTAACGTCCATTTGACGTTAATGGTCGAAATTCACGAACTACCACTGCGCGGCGTGTTCTATTCAGGCCATTATAATATATATATTATATTTCGTCGATTTCTATTTAAAACAAATTTTATAAATCGTTTTAAATTCGTTTCAAAAACGATTTCCACTTCCATTTCAAATTCAAATCAAAATTGAATATTCCATTATAAATTCGTTTTAAATCCATTTCAAATCGATTTCAACTCAAATCGATTTCAATTCGTTTTAAATTCATTTCAAATCGATTTCAATTCGTTTTCAATTCATTTCAAAACGATTTCAATTCTATTTTCAAATTCAAATCAAAATTGGATATTCTTTATATAAATTCATTTTAAATTCATTTTAAAACGATTTCGATTTGATTTTCATATCTAAATCAAAATTTAAATTTCCATATCATTTCAATATTAAAATGATAATATTTTCAAAATATCGGATTTTGAAATCACTTTTCGATATTCATTATAAAATGAATAAAATCGACAGAAAGTCTCGTTTGTGTTAAAATGGCGTTTAACTACTTAACACGGCTTCACATTTCAATATTCACTGAATATTATTTTAAAATATTCGTTAATTCTGAACTGGAATCAGACTAAATCAATTACCATATAATTTTATTTATATGGATTTCAATATCATATATATACAACAATAATGACAAGCAATCATTAAAAATTCAAACAACATCCAGAGTGCATTCTACAACTATATAAGCATTAAAATAAATAAATAACGCTTATACAGGCTATCAACCCATCGTTTGACATACAACTAATTATTGGGACCAGTGTATGTCAAATATTATCCCAATACCCGTGTGGGGTTTTCAAACAACAAATACTGTTTATTATTTGTGCAGTTGGGCGATGTGTAAAATTTATCGTCCCAATCAATATCAGATAAATACGTGTACATAGACAAACCGTTCAGTTTGTAAATGAATATTTATTTTCATTTCACAATAAATTATATATTTATTTTATATAAATAATTTTTATATACAAAAATAACAATACATGACAACCACAATCAATTTCTACATCACAATACAATTAAACAAGTCGTCCATGGTCTGTGGATGACGGGGAGTAGTTCATACGTTCAGTTAAAAAATAATTTTAAAAAATATACAAAAATAATAGTGAGAAGTTCTGACTTTCGGTTTCCATTCTGCCAGTTTTATTTCTGAATTTCTGAACAGTTTGATTTTGAATTCACCTCAAATTCTGGTTTGCTCCGTTTTTGATCTTGTAACACCCCGGATTTTTTAATAATCGAATTAACTAAATTAAATAATAATTAATCTCAGATGTGAGAATTAAGGGAAATGTGTTGCGCCATTGTGTTCGTCTCGGAATTTTGGTTGAGATAGAGTCCGAGTTTGTGGGAAACGGATATCAGATGAAGGAGTTATGGACGAACGAAGTTAGTTGGCAAAACAAGAAAAAAATTAGATTGCACTGGCGCACTTGGGAAGTGCGCCAGTACAAATTTGCACTGGCGCACCTGCCAAGTGCGCCCAGGCCGAGCAGCAGGCCTGCACAGCTTTCTGGTTCAGTCTGATCCGTGTTGCCGAGTCCTTTCTGACTCCTTGCCGAGTCATTAGGGCTGAGGTGTCACCCTATTCCGACTGAATGGTTTTGATTAACCCTAAGATCATCCGACGGCTATAATTAAATTAAAATTCTATATAAACATAGGTAGACTCAAACACTAAATCAAAATAAAAACTGAAACTATGGCCGTCATGCTGTCATCTTGTAACCTAGAGTAGCCGCCACCAATTAAAGAGGAAGAACAACAAATCAAATCAGTTCTATTCAACTTTAACAACGAATCTTCTTCAAAGGAAAGCTAATACAACTTCAGAACTCAGAATTCAGAACTCAAGACCTTCTTTGAGTTGTGAGTTCGATTTCTTTAATAATATAATTAGTAATTTAATTGGATTAAATTATGATGCGGATTATATGGTGATACTATGAATTATTGACCACATGTTATCATTTATGTTGTAATTTTGTGATGTTATCACTTATGTGGTAAATTCTATGATGCTATGTTGTGATGTTATCATCTATATTGTAAAGTTATGATGCTATCATCTGTGTTGTAATTCTATATAATCAAATCATCATGTTGTTCATCTGCTAGTTGGTTATGTTGATTCAAATGATAAATCATATGTATGTATGCAAGTTTAGATATTGATTTAAACATGGATCATATGCAAGTTAGTAGATTTTATGCATAACCTTACATGTTTCATGACACCTATTTTATGTGAATTGGATCTAAAAGTTAGGCTATGACATGTGTGAGTTATATGTTAAATTTGACATGCTAGTTTACATGTTTAGATGTAAATTTACACCATCGTTATGTTGCATAAATCACATATGCAAGTTTATATGAATACATGTGGTTGAATATGAATCATGTTATGCAAGTTTGTGGTTATTGCCTATGCAAGTTTACACCTTTGGATGTAGATCTATGACATACATGATTTATGCAAGTTTATGACTATTGCCTAAACAAGTTCACACCTTTAGAATTGGATCTATGACATATGTAGTTTTATGCAAGTTGTAACTTTGGCCTATGCAAGTTTTAGATGTAGAACATCATTCACATATGCAAGTTCACCCCTATGTTTAGATCTAGTTTTATTATATGGATGTTGTGATGTTTTCTCTTTATTCCAAGAGTTAGACTATTCGAGTCTAACGTATATTTTGCGTTATATGAACGAACGTACAACGTGGGGTAAAGGGGATAATATTAAAAGATTTAATTGGCATAAGTGCCTTAAAAGGCATAAAATAAATATGTAAAGATAATTGGAATGATTTAGCATACCATAAATAGATGGACATAATTGAGTCAATTATGGCCGTAGTTAAATTTGGAATTAATTGATAATTTGAATAGGGAAAGTAATTCAAACTGGGGGATGATTAATTAGGAGTAATTAATCGTCTAAGACACAAGGTTAGGCTCTTTTGAGGTGTAAGACTGCCCGGACCTGCCCGGCAAATCCAGCTGCCACAAATGCCAGTCTAATGTGGGAGGTCTTAGGCATAAATTAAATACGTAACAATTGTAAAGACACGAGGTTAGGCTCGTTTGTGGTGTAAGACTGCCCGGACCCGCCCGGCAAATCCAGCTGCCACAAATGCCAGTCTAATGTCAGAGGTCTTTATGAGGTTACCGTCTTAATGAATTAAGAAACACTTAACTAGATAAACATGTAGTGGGACATGAGGGGGTTAAGTGGGTGCCTTGGGTAGCATGTGGAATCTAGTGGGTGCCTTGGGTGGCATTGGAAATACGATTAGAAACACTTAACCAAATATTGAAACATGTAAGTGAACATGAATAAGAAGTGGGTTAAATGGGATGTACTAGAGGGGACCAAGCTTAGGTGGATAGCTTGTGTCAAGTAATGGGGGCCCGTTTCAACCAGTAACCCATACGTATCTTTGTGGGCTTGACCCAAGTCGAGGACGGGACACGCATACTGGGCTTGACTGTAAGAGGCCAAATCGGGTTAACGGTGGCAACGCAAGTTCAACGGGTTCATATGCATGTGTGGACACGGGCTGGTAGGTAAGACATTGTTGCATCGTGCAGGTATAAGCCGTGCATTCTTGGTGGTATCGGGTTGCCACTTTGGGAAGTGATACACCTCATTGTGGGGCCAACACGGGTATCTACGAGTTAGGGAGTCGATCGCTTGGGGGTAGTGGGTACACCTAGTGGAGATAGGGGCAGGCGGCACCTATGAAGGCAGCTAGAGGTGCATGAAACTACCATTATCATTATTAAGTTCTGTAGGCGGGATCAACCTTAGGGTGACTAGTGGTGGTGTAGTACAGTATAGTAGTACTGGTGCAGTTTAGTAATTATCTTATAGTGGTTTAGGTGCGCTTTAACGTTATCTTAGTTCAATCTTATTTCCTTGTTTACTCTGTCGTACTCAATTGTTCACAGTCATTTCCCTATTTTCCAACTTATGCCTTAGCCTAGTTATATTGGTAATTATATTGTTAAAGTTATCGCACTCGCCAGACTTTATGTCTGACCCCCTTTGTTTCCTCATCTTTTCTTCCTTCCCCCCCCCCTCGGTGCTCAGGTTGGGACTAGCACCAGTGGAGCTTGATTTTGGACAGCTGTATTTTTTGCTTTTAGAAGATTACTTGGATCGCTGAAGTAAAGTTTAGCCTCTCTTATTTATGGCTATTTTGTATTGGGGATTATGTCTTTCAATTTATGTACTTTGATTTGGTCAAGATGGATATTATGTACTTTGACTCTGGTTTTGATAATGTAATCAAGCTTATGTATTTTCCGCTGCAATGAAATAAAGTTTTAAATTTTCAAGTACTGTTTATATCTATCTTGTTGTTAAGTTTCTATTCTATACTCACTTAAAATGTTCCATAGAAGTTAATGCATTCCCTTTGTGAGTGACATTAATGGATGTGGGGTGTTACACTTGGTATCAGAGCTGAAGGTTACCAGAACAGATATGAATTTTAAAAAGTTGTTTTTCAAAACCACTTTTATAAAGGAGTACTTTCAAAAGTATGTTTTAAGGAAAGTATTTTCAAGAGAAAAGCTTATTTTAGAAAGCATAACCCCAAGAGCCATATATCTTTCCTTCGGTTCTTTTGTATTGAATCTTTCCTTTTTCGTTTCTGCATGTCTGGAATTCCCGAGATACCCGAGGGGATAATGATACCAGGATGGTTTAGGAGGTATTTAGAGACTAGGGCCACCACTGCAGGTCCAGCAAATACTCCTCCTCCTCCCCTCCTACTCCTCCTCCTCATGTCGATACTTTCGCAAAGATATGTAAGGACTTTCAAGCAATGGGTGGAAAACCTTTTCACGGGACGGAGACGTTTGTTGAAGCTCGTAATGGCTAAAGGAGGTGGAAGAATTGTTTAGAATCTTTGAAGTGGATGATGGACAAAAGGTCCAGTTGGCTGCCTGGCTAATGAAGGACGAGGCCTCGTTTTGGTGGGAGGTCACTAATGGAGAACGTCCAGTTGATACATGGCCAGATTTTAGGCGGAGGTTTGAGGCAAAGTTTCTCTCACGGGCTGAAGAGAATCTATACATGAAAAGATTTTTGGCGCTGAAACAAGGAAATCTATCAGTGAAAGAATATGTCAACAAATTCAACCAGTTGGTGAGATTTGGCTTGGACTTGGTGAATACACCAGAAAAGAAGGCCCTGAGGTTTGTTAAGGGTTTGAACGAGCCGCTTCATGGGTTAGCTATGACCCACATCCCCATGGGAGCTACATTTGAGAGACTAGTTGACATGGCGCTTATGCATGAAGAGGAGAAGGGCGCCAATGCTAATAAGGCACCCGAGAAGAAAGGGGATCAAAAGAAGCCGCAACAGCAACAACAGAACAAGAAAGGTGGTAAAGGCAACAATGCTAAGGGAAAGAAAAGATGCTTTAACTGTGGGACACCAGGCCATATAAACAAAGATTGTAGGAAGAAAAAGAAGACTGGTTGTTTCCATTGTGGCGAAGTGGGACATCTAATTAAGGACTGCCCAAAGAAAGGGCAGAGGGCAGGGTCTACCTCGGGAGGACAGGTGCAGGCTCTTATGGCACCAGGGCAGGCAAGGGGACAAGTTCAAGCTCTCGTGGTCCCACCGCTGGAAGAACGAGGTAGAGCAATTTCCGTTGAAAGTTTAGTTTTTCTGTTTGATCATCCTGTCCGTACTTTATTCGATTCTGGCGCATCACATTCATTTATCTCTACATCATTAGTTGAAATGCTGCACCTAGATACTAGTCTTGTTATTGATCCCTTAGTAGTCTCAAATCCTATTGGTGGTTCGGCTCATCTTTCTATGATTTGTCGGGATTTGAGAGTGTTTATCTTGGGCGTTGAGTTTGAATGCAATGCCTTTGTTCTTGGCTTCATGGGCTATGGCTTGATTCTAGGTATGGATTGGCTAACTAGATACGGGGCCATCCTAGATTTTGAAAGAAGGGTAGTTAGATTTTTGACTCATTATGTAAAGACAATTGATATTTCTTGTGACCCTAGAGGTCCAGTAATGCTTAGTTACCTAGAATCCCTTGACGCATCCGATGATGACTTACATTCTGTTCCCATAGTTCGTGAATATGTGGATGTCTTCGATGAGGTGAGGGGTTTACCCCCAAAATGTGAGATAGACTTTCGAATATATCTAGTAGATAATGCAAAGCCAGTTGCATTACCAGTGCGCCACATGGCTCCAAGAGAGAAAAGAGAACTCAGTAAGCAAGTGAAAGAATTGCTTGAGAAGGGGTTCATCAGGCGTAGTATATCGGAGTGGGGTGCTCCAGTAGTAGTTGCCACGAAGGCAGATGGGTCCCTTAGACTTTGTGTGGACTATTGGGAGCTTAATAAACTTACTAAAAAGAATAGACACCCACTGCCAAGAATTGACGATCTCTTCGATCAGTTAGTTGGCGCCTCAGTGTTTTCGCAGTTGGACTTAGCCACGGGTTTCCACCAGTTGAGAGTGGTTGAGGATAGCATAGACAAGACTGCCTTTAGGACTCCAGACGGTTTCTTCGAGTGGCTTGTGATGCCCTTCGGTTTGACAAACGCCCCCGCATACTTTGTTGATTTGATGAGTAGGGTGTTTAAGGAGTACCTTAATAAATTTGTGGTAGTCTTTGTAGATGACATCTTGATCTTTTCTAAGAATGAGGAAGAGCATGTCCTACATCTTAGGGAAGTGTTGGAGACTCTTCGAGCGCATAGCCTCAAAGCTAAATTTTCTAAATGTCACTTTTGGAGGAAGGAAGTCCGATTCTTAGGGCACGTGGTTTCCAAAGAAGGGATAGCTGTGGATCCCGCGAAGGTAGTGGCCATCCAAGATTGGAAGGTCCCTAAAAATGCTACCGAGGTGAGGAGTTTCTTAGGGTTGGCTGGATACTATAGGAAGTTTATCAAAGACTTCGCAAAAATATCAGCTCCATTAACACGCTTAACGAAGAAGAACCTAGTTTTCACGTGGGACGTAGATTGTGATGATGCGTTCCAACGTTTAAAGAGAGCTTTGATCACAGCCCCAGTCTTAGTGTTGCCAGATGGGAGTAAGCCATTTACCGTTTATACCGATGCTTGTGGGACAGGACTAGGCGCAGTCTTAATGTAAAAGGGAAGGGCAATAGCCTATGGTGGAAGGCAGTTGAGAGTGCATGTGAGAAATTACCCTACACATGACCTAGAGTTGGCCGCTATTGTTTTCACGCTTAATTCTTGGCATCATTATCTTCTTGGCAAGAAATTCGAATTGTTCACTGACCACAAATTGCTAAAATACTTGTTCTCTCAGAAGGACTTGAACTTGAGGCAGCAAAGGTGGATGGAATTCTTAGCGTCCTACGATTTCGAGATAGCATATACCCCTGGCAAGGGTAACGTGGTGGCAGACGCCTTAAGTAGGAAAAGGTTGTCCTTGAGTCCGCTGTTTGTTGAGCGGCGAAGCTTAGAGTTCGTCTCTACGTTTGATTTTAGACCCTCCGTTGACTTTGTACCCAGTTTGCTAGCATCCTTAGAGGTCAGACCTACGCTTTTGGGACGGATCAGCGAGGCACAGCGAGATGACTCACAGTTGTTTGAGTTAGTAGAGAAGCTCAAAGGAGGGGAGTCATCGAGCCATCTCCGTAGGTATACCCTAGATGATAAGGGTTGGTTGCGTAGGGATGGTAGACTTTGTGTACCACAGGACGAGAATTTGAAAAAGGCCATTCTTGATGATGCACATCGTTCGAAGATGACCATTTATCCCGGCGGGGATAAGATGTACATGGACATGAGATGAGTTTACTTTTGGGTCGGCATGAAGAAGGACGTGGCTGAGTTTGTCGCTAGATGCTTGGTGTACCAACAAGTAAAAGCAAAGCAAAAGAAGCCCGGTAGATTGCTTCACCCATTGGAGGTCCCACAATGGAAGTGCGAAAGCGTCTCGATGGATTTTGTTGACGGGTTACCGAGATCGAGGAAGGGTAATACGGGAATTTGGGTCGTGGTAGACAAACTTACTAAAAGCGCCCATTTCATTCCCACGAAGAGTAAGAGGACCGCTCCATGGTTAGCCTCCGTATACATTTGAGAGATAGTTCGTTTGCACGGTGTTCCTTCTAGCATAGTGAGCGACCGCGATCCTATCTTCACTAGCGAATTTTGGAAGAGCTTGCAAGAGGCGGTAGGGACTCAGTTATGTTTGAGCACCGCATATCATCCTCAGACGGACGGCCAGACCGAGAGGGTGAATCGTATTCTAGAGGACCTATTGAGGTTATGTGTCTTAGACTTCAGAGGTACATGGGAGGAACATCTTCCGTTGGTGGAGTTTGCATATAATAATAGCTTTCAGTCTGGCATTGGCATGGCACCGTTCGAGGCTCTATATGGATGGCTGTGTCGTTCGCCTACATGTTGGTGGGAGTCTACAGATAAAATCTTGCTTGGACCCGATATGATTAGAGAGACTTAAGCAAAGATTGATTTGATTCGAAGGAGGATGAAGACGGCGCAAGATAGGCAGAAATCTTATGCGGACAAGAGGAGGTCAGATCTTGAGTTTGATATTAAGGACATGGTCTTTGTCAAGGTGTCTCCATTACGGAACGTCGTTCGCTTTGGGTCCGTTGGGAAGTTAGCACCAAGGTTCGTAGGGTCGTTTCCTATTAAGGAAAGGATTGGGCAGATGGCGTATAGAGTGGAGTTGCCCGAGAGACTTAGTGGTGTACACGATGTATTCCATGTATCACATTTGAGGAAGTGCTTGCACTAGACTGTGGAAGTGGTAGAGCCGAGCTTGCTTAGAGAGGTGGAGATAGAGCGCGATGCGACGATTCGACGAGCTCCTACGTGCATTCTTGGGTCGGAGGTTAAGAAGTTGAGGAATCGAGAGGTCAAGCTAGTCAAAGTGCAATGGGGAGATGATGAGAGCAACGCTACTTGGGAGACGGAAGAGAAGATGTGTTCATTGTACCCTTTTCTTTTCGAGGGTATGTCTTTTAATTTCTCCTTTATCACTTAGCTTGTACTTATCTTATCTTTAGTATGTCCTCTTGCTAGTATCTTTGACCTTTAGATAGGGTAGTCCTATGGTTGAAACATGTGTTTGAGACATGTTATGTATGATGGATGCATGTGGATGCAAGTGTTTGCTAGTGGTTGCGCGTGGATGCATATACACACTTTAGGCACTAGATCGACTCAATCACTTCATATTGCATATAAATGTGTGTGCCTATTTAAGTTAATGGATGTATAATGGTTGTGCTATCATATGGATGCTGCATTTTGGTGAATGGCTGTGCACACATGTAGAAATAATATGTATCGATAGGGTTCTTTCGCATAGATTATGGACGCACGACACTATCATTATTTGCATTAAGGAGGTCGACTGAATCAGTAGACCGCCTGATTTTGCATTAGATAGAGAACATATACACACACTTCTTGCATATGTTCGTACAACATTAGGAAATTATAAGGACAATGGATGCCTGTGTTTGATGGTTGAGTAGATGGTTGTTTGGATGTTAGGATATGCATTCTCCTTAACTTGGAGATTTCAGTGGCGAAATCCTTTAAGGAGGGGAGGATGTAACACCCCAGATTTTTGAATAATCGAATTAACTAAATTAAAAAATAATTAATCTCAGACATGAGAATTAAGGGAAATGGGTTGCGCCATTGTGTTCGTCTCGGAATTCTGGTTGAGATAGACTCCGAGTTTGCGGGAAACAGATACCGGATGAAGGAGTTATGGACGAACGAAGTTAGGTGGAAAAATAAGAAAAAAAAATAGATTGCACTGGCGCGCTTGGGAAGTGCGCCAGTACAAATTTGCACTGGCGCACCTGCCATGTGCGCCCAGGCCGAGTAGCAGGCCTGCACAACTTTATGGTTCAGTCTGATCCGTGTTGCTAAGTCCTTTCTGACTCCTTGCTGAGTCATTAGCACTGAGGTGTCACCCTATTCCGACTGAATGGTTTTGATTAACCCTAAGATCATCCGACGGCTATAATTAAATTAAAATTCTATATAAACATAGGTAGACTCAAACCCTAAATCAAAATAAAAACTTAAACTATGGTCGTCATGCTGTCATCTTGTAACCTAGAGTAGCCGCCACCAATTAAAGAGGAAGAACAACAAATCAAATCAGTTCTATTCAACTTTAACAACGAATCTTCTTCAAAGGAAAGCTAATACAACTTCAGAACTCTGAAGTCAGAACTCAAGACCTTCTTTGAGTTGTGAGTTCGATTTCTTTAATAATATAATTAGTAATTTAATTGGATTAAGTTATGATGCGGATTATATGGTGATATTGTGAATTATTGACCGCATGTTATCATTTATGTTGTAATTTTGTGATGTTATCACTTATGTGGTAAATTCTATGATGCTATGTTGTGATGTTATCATCTATATTGTAAAGTTATGATGCTATCATCTATGTTGTAATTCTATATAATCAAATCATCATGTTGTTCATCTGCTAGTTGGTTATGTTGATTCATATGATAAATCATATGTATGTATGCAAGTTTAGGTATTGATTTAAACATGGATCATATGCAAGTTAGTAGATTTTATGCATAACCTTACATGTTTCATGACACCTATTTTATGTGAATTGGATCTAAAAGTTAGGCTATGACATGTGTGAGTTATATGTTAAATTCTACATGCTAGTTTACATGTTTAGATGTAAATTTACACCATCGTTATGTTGCATAAATCACATATGCAAGTTTATATGAATACATGTGGTTGAATATGAATCATGTTATGCAAGTTTGTGGTTATTGCCTATGCAAGTTTACACCTTTAGATGTAGATCTATGACATACATGATTTATGCAAGTTTATGACTATTGCCTAAACAAGTTCACACCTTTAGAATTGGATCTATGACATATGTAGTTTTATTCAAGTTGTAACTTTGGCCTATGCAAGTTTAAGATGTAGAACATCATTCACACATGCAAGTTCAACCCTATGTTTAGATCTATTTTATTTTATGTATGTTGTGATGTTTTCTCTTTATTCCATGAGTTTGACTATTCGAGTCTAACGTATATTTTGCGTTAAACGAACGAACGTGCAACGTGGGGTAAATGGGATAATATTAAAAGATTTAATTGGCATAAATGCCTTAAAAGGCATAAAATAAATATGTGAAGATAATTGGTATGATTTTGCATACCATAAATAGATGGACATAATTGAGTCAATTATGGCTATAGTTAAATTTGGAATTAATTGATAATTTGAATAGGGAAAGTAATTCAAACTGGGGATGATTAATTAGGAGTAATTAATCGTCTAAGACACGAGGTTAGGCTCTTTTGTGGTGTAAGACTGCCCGGACCCGCCCGGCAAATCCAGCTGCCACAAATGCCAGTCTAATGTGGGAGGTCTTAGGAATAAATTAAATACGTAACAATTGTAAAGACACGAGGTTAGGCTCGTTTGTGGTGTAAGACTGCCCGGACCCGCCCGGCAAATCTTGCTGCCACAAATGCCAGTCTAATATGAGAGGTCTTTATGAGGTTACGGTCTTAATGAATTAAGAAACACTTAACCAGATAAACATGTAGTGAGACATGAGGGGGTTAAGTGGGTGCCTTGGGTGGCATGTGGAATCTAGCGGGTGCCTTGGGTGGCATTGGAAATACGATTAGAAACACTTAACCAAATATTGAAACATGTAAGTGAACATGAATAAGAAGTGGGTTAAGTGGGATGTACTAGAGGGGACCAAGCTTAGGTGGATAGCTTGTGTCAAGTAATGGGGGCCCGTTTCAACCAGTAATCCATACGTATCTTTGTGGGCTCGACCCAAGTCGAGGACGGGACATGCATACTGGGCTTGACTGTAAGAGGCCAAACCGGGTTAGCGGTGGCAATGCAAGTCCAACGGGTTCATATGCATGTGTGGACCCAGGCTGGTAGGTAAGACGTTGTTGCATCGTGTAGGTATAAGTCGTGCATTCTTGGTGGTATCGGGTTGCCACTTTGGGGAGTGATACACCACACTGTGAGGCCAGCACGGGTATCTACGAGTTAGGGAGCCGATCGCTTGGGGGTAGTGGGTACACCTAGTGGAGATAGGGGCAGGCGGCACCTATGAAGGCAGCTAGGGGTGCACGAAACTACCATTATCATTATTAAGTTCTGTAGGCGGGATCAACCTTAGGGTGACTAGTGGTGGTGCAGTACAGTTTAGTAGTACTGGTGCAGTTTAGTAATTATTTTATAGTGGTTTAGGTGTGCTTTAACGTTATCTTAGTTCAATATTATTTCCTTGTTTACTCTGTCGTACTCAATTGTTCACAGTCATTTCCCTATTTTCCAACTTATGCCTTAGCCTAGTTATATTCGTAATTATATTGTTAAAGTTATCGCACTCGCCAGACTTTATGTCTGACCCCCTTTGTTTCCTCCTCTTTTCTTCCTTCCCCCCCTAGGTGCTCAGGTTGGGACTAGCACCAGTGGAGCTTGATTTTGGACAGCTGTATTTCTTGCTTTTTGAAGATTGCTTGGATCGTTGAAGTAAAGTTCAGCCTCTCTTATTTATGGCTATTTTGTATTGGGGATTATGTCTTTCAATTTATGTACTTTGATTTGGTCAAGATGGATATTATGTACTTTGACTCTGGTTTTGATAATGTAATCAAACTTATGTATTTTCCGCTGCAATGAAATAAAGTTTTAAATTTTCAAGTACTATTTATATCTGTCTTATTGTTAAGTTTCTGTTCTAGACTCACTTAAAACGCTCCATAGATGTTAATGCATTCCCTTTGTGAGTGACATTAATGGATGTGGGGTGTTACAGATCTAGTCGGTTCCATGTTGTAGATAACGCCATCAAGGTTCTAACGAATCCGAAATCGTCCAAATCTGTTTCAGTTCGAAAGAGTTATGGAATTTTAAACTTTAATTATCTAAATTAATTACTAACCATGATTAGTTAAAATTAATTAAACCATATCAAGGCCCTAAACCCTTTCTTCCTCCTTCTTTACACGTCGAAATCGATAGCCGCCCTCTAGGGCTTCTTCGTTCCTTTACCTCGCTCGACTGAAACACCATCGGAGTACCCCCCATTGAGCGGCGCCGTGAGAGCCACCCATCGCCGGAGTTCAGGCAAACTCGATGGCGCATCTCACCATGAAACCGACTTCGAAGTCGATGCCTTCGCGTGAGAAATTTGAACAAAATACGAATCCAATCCTGATCAAACCCGTATCACTGGAGAGATCTCAGATTGTTCTTGAGTTTTTGTTTTAGAATCGTGATTCAGTTCGATGCGTGGAAAAAGAGATTAGGGATTGAAGAAATGAGCATTCCGCCCGTCGGTTTCAGAAAGAGGCGGCTTTGTTTAATTTGACCAGAAAATGACGCGTTGACCTAGGGTTTTGAAGAGAATAAGGTTTATATATTTTAATTTAATTATTATTTAATTTCCAATAATACATGTTTTTACAATCTAACTCCCAATTAAACCCAACGACTATCATCCCTAGCCAAATACCCCCATTCCGAACACAATGGGATATGTTTCGTAATACAATTCGGCTATTACGATCCGTTTCCGTCAAAATCAAAACATAAATCTGTATATTGAATTTGAACGCCCATTTCAATTTATTGGGGCCACATACAAACTTCAAAAATTCCAGAAAAATAAATCTGGTCATGTTTCGATGATACAGTCCTAAGAAAATTAATTTCGTCGAATTTGGAGACCGTTTGAAAAATGGCCATTTTCTGGTCGATCCAAATTGACTGAAACTATCAAAACACGTTTTCTTTTGCCACGCTCACATTTTAATTCCAAAAATTATGAATTTTGGAATCTAGCAATAATTTGACATTCCGGATCCAAAAAAAGTGGTTTCGTCGAAAACGGATGTCGTTTGCAAAATCGCTATTTTTAATTGCTATATTTCCATAACGACTATTCTGAATTTTCAACTGGGCATAACTTTTGAAACCCGTTATGAAATTTCAAGTTTTCAGATTCGTTGGAAAGATATTTTCAAATAGACTCAAATATTTTTGGTTTCGCTAAAATCCGGGTTATTTTGAATCCTGTACATTCATTTGAAATCGAATTTTCAAACTACCGCGCCATTTTCAATAAATATTTATATTCTAACTTCGATTTAAATAAATTTATATGTTCTGATTCTATTCAAAATGAATTTCTAGTTGTTATTATTTAAAATAAATCATTTTAAATATTCAAAATTCATTAAAATTGCCAAAATAAAAATTTTAAATTGGTTCTGATTTTCCGGGTTGTTACAATCTCCCCCACTTAAAATCTTTTCGTCCTCGAAAAGGAAAGGAGCTGAAAGTTGTTTAACTAACCAACTCAACTTTCATTATTTTATTTATGACTTAAGTTCTTCAACTTTTCAGTTTCTAAAAACTTTTCAAATTCTTCAAAAATTTGGCTAACACCCTAAATTTTCGAAAAATTCGCCATAACCTCCTTTGTACGGGGAGCATCGGGAAAATCCCCAACCGCCACACAGGCCCTCTCATCTCAAAAAGAAAAAGAAAAAGCCAATCGGCTCATAAAATCATCCAAACCCAATAAATTAGTAAACATGTACCTATTTGTCGGGCATATAATTTTATTCCTCTGCTTAGCTTACCTGCTATGACCTGCTCAATGTATATACTTGTACATGTATGCAATTCTAATAAATTTTCAATTCAGTTCACTATTTGACTTGATTTGGCTAAATTTACCTTATATTCTCTTATTGGTTTTATCGTTCCAATTTTAACTTCATTTAAGATAAATTTCAATTCGTTTGATTATTCCAATATTTTATTAGTTTAACTAATAATCAGACAACACAACCAGCGATCAATTAGTTAATTAAATTTCCAAAACATATAATTTTGGTATATATACATTCAAAAATCACATTTCTAGTGTCAAATCACAAACAAATAACCGTATCTAAGTTTTGGTCCTCACACCAGTCGATTGGAAATATATAGATATCCCACTTTCGAAACTCAAACACAAATAATGGTGATGGCATGTCAATCACTAGAATCATCCCCGGGCGACGATAATGTGATTCTATATCTACCCAGTATATTCGAGATTTCAAATACACATGGATCTGACATATATGAAAAGTCTCGTTATACCCAATAGTCCAAATTCAATATAAAATAATCAAATATGTATAATAAGTTATAAAATTTCAAAACAAAATTTGTTTTCATTTTTATATTGAAAATAACACTCTTCTCAGTTGTTCTAGGATACTACTGATCTCATCTCAAACGAGTCATTCCCATTGGATATTACAAATCCAATCTCTGATGAATTCTTTTGTTCGGTTCTAATATGTCATGTTCTCTAGCTCTGTAAACCAAAGCTCTGATACCAAATGTGGCAACCCAAACTTCCCCGTAAAGGAAAGCCCGGATTGCTTCGAGAACAAGACAAATCAGAACACAAACAGAAGAACATTTCATTGCTTATTACAACAATTCGATCAGAATACAAGAATATAACAGAATATGAATGAATATTATACATCAGAAAAATATCAGAGATTTAAATTACATTTAAATACATCACAGCGGAAAATTAATACAAAACACAACTGAAAAGAATATATGGATACAGAGCTTTCCGAATATCATTCTAGCTGTAAACCAGGATCCTATGAATATAAATCTGCAAAATCAAAACTACTAGCTGCCCGTGTGGAAGATATGAGCACCCAGAGTTTAGGTTAAAACAATAAACTCCAGGTCAGTCATGTGACCGGTGTGAGAACTAAAACAATTATTATTCTTTATTTTAAAGTCAGGTAAATCGAGGGACCACGCTGTATAACACGGAACGGGTTTACTCCCAAGAATACCAGTGCATAAAACAAAAAGCGCAATGCTAAATAAAGAACAATGAAGCTATTATAAGACCCAGGTCCCATCACACAATGCAATGCAAGCCAGAGGATAGAGTTTTACCTTACAATAGCCAAATATGCTTGGTACATTTTAAAAAAATCTTTTATTATTACTATAAGTGAAGAAATCAACTTCAAATATAAATGTATCAATCATAGACAGCATGAGTGTCCCATTCCACTATGTCGCCATATATAGTATACAATCAAAACCGAAAAATGTCGTATTTGGAAATTGGATTTCGATACTGGTGGCTCCTGATTCGAAAGATCTGTCGCATAGTACAATTCCCAACGGCTTATGTCGCAGGCATGCGAAAACGCCGTAATGCACATCCGCACTATCAAGGAAACAAGTTACCATAGCTTACGTTGTAGGCACGCGAAAACACCGCTAACTCTATCCATCAGGGAATCAGGGGGTGTTCCCTATCCCTCACCTCGGTCGACCGAATCCATGACACCACTAAGGTGTCTATCCTCATCTCAAAAGCATACTGATCTAACCATCAGTTTAGCACCATACCGGTGTGTGAGGCTCGCGAATTAACGCTACAAAAAGCCATGCTATATTAAAGCTATGCTTTGATCATCAACCACAAGACTCTCCTTTTTAACAGAAGCCTTGATCATTTGCCACTTAGGCATGCCACATAGGTAATTTACGCCAAGCGACTGATGTCTAACGATATACAATCTCTGATCCCATACATCTCCGAGAAGGGGGAAGTAAGGGAATAAATTCCCCTTCACTAGGCAGATGTATATTTAATAGAGATCAATCAGCACAGAATAAAATCCAATGTCAGACACACCATCCATTTACAAGTCCGTTCTAGGTCTGAACGAAACCAGAGGCACCTTATTCCTCATCCCGTATGTCCAATACAGGAGAGAGACCCTTGCATATTCGTACAATCAACAAGTACGTCCGTACGGCTACCAGTTTAGCCCCTTCAAGGTAGCTACTCCAATCATGAGCATCAGTAGCAACCCATCCATTCGATGTGAAGATCGTCGGTCTTGCACCGTCTTCAATCTATTCAACTTTTCGTCGTATTAGTTATTCAAAATTGGTAAAACCCGACCTTTCCGAATAACTCGTGTATCTTATAATCAAGTGCTATAACAACACATCATACGCCTCATTCCAATCCAGAATATCCTTTTATTCAAATATTATTTTCCTTTGCGTAAGGTTCCCATTAATTTTATCAAAGATAAATTCTTTATCTTCCTTTGGATATCAAACCATATTAAGGTTTTCCAAACTAGTCGGGATTAGCGAACTACATCGAAGTAATCAATTATTTTATTTCACAATCCCAACCTATTCATCCCATGGAGCAAAACTGGTAATACTCCGTATCTAACACCACGGTGTTATCGGTAAATATTAATTACCATTTCATGTTCAAATCTACTTAAAGATTTAGTTATCGCCTGGAGTAAAACTGGTGGTACTCCATTTTCGATCATTTTCTTGAATTGATAATTTTAATTATCACATTCACTTTTCAATCTAATCAAAGGATCATTAAAACTCCATTTAGTTTTAATCTTCCCAAAAATCAATATTAATGATTATTCAAAGCTAAGAAATTAATCTTATCTTTAACTGGGTTAAAGAACCAATGTCATTTAAAACACGGTTCACAATAAACCCAAAATCACATTCCATTAATCATGGAATCTTCATGGAAAAACAAATCAATATATAATCGATATCAATTTCCGTATCCGACTAATAATATAAATAGAATAACGACAAAGCCTTTTAAATTCCATATGTATTAACAGTCTTCCTCCACAGAAGCTCACTTCGATTATTACCAAATCGAATTCCATTCAATTCCAATTTAATATATTAAATTGGAAATATTTACTTTGGAAAATTCCATAAATTTGAATTAAAAGATTATAAATTCCAAATCATATTCTTCACTGTTAATTGGGTTCAAGAAAAAGTGTTATTTAAAATACCGTTCAAGATAAACCCAAAAATCCAATTCTTTTCTTCCATTCCAATTAAATATTAATTAATTGGAAAACTTCACTAAATGTTGATTAAAAGATTTATTCTTTTCTCAACTGGGTTTAAGAACAGTGTTAATGAAGACACCATTCACGACAAACCAAAAATCCAATTTGATATCAAACACAAGGCTCTGAATAGAAAATATATCGGCTTATATTCAATATCAAATTCTGAAATCAACAAATATCGTATTGGAATAACGATATATATATATCTTTCAAATTCTTCCACAATATCCGTATAATCACGGAATCCAATATTGAAATATTTCGAAGATAATTTCAATTCAAATCCATTCCAATTCGTATATTGGAAATTCTGGTTATTTTTAAAACCATTTCAAATCCAATTTATTTATTTAAAAATATTGGATTATAATTCTAGTTCATAATTAGTTCATTTCGATAAAAAATATATTTTTATCTTTTCAAATATAAAAATTTTCATCCTAATTCCTTCCAAATCATTTATTATGATTTTACACAAATTATCGATATTTTTAATAATTTTATCAAGGCCTGTACAATTGATTTTCATAAACGGTCATCGAACTGCACTTACAGCGACCTTTTCCAAATTTGATTTGGACATATTTCCAAATCCAACTGTTAGATTTCAAATCTCTCATATTCATTGGAAAGCTCTTTTCGATACGAACCCAACGATTCCGGTTTTAGGAGAATCCGACGGTCGAATCTCCCGTAACGCCCATTTGAAGTTAATGGTCGAAATTCGTGAACTGCCGCTGCGCTGCACGTTCTATTCAGGCCATTATAATATATATATTATATATTTCGTCGATTTCTATTTAAAAGAATTTTATAAATCGTTTTAAATTCCTTTCAAAAACGATTTCCACTTCCATTTGAAATTCAAATCAAAATTGAATATTCCATAATAAATTTGTTTTAAATTCATTTCAAATCTATTTCAATTCATTTTAAATTCATTTCAAATTGATTTCAATTCAAATTGATTTCAATTCAAATCGATTTCAATTCGTTTTAAATTCATTTCAAAATGATTTCAATTCTATTTTCAAATTCAAATCAAAATTGGATATTCTTTATATAAATTCGTTTTAAATTCATTTTAAAACGATTTCGATTTGATTTTCAAATTTAAATCAAAATTCAAATTTCCATATCATTTCAATATTAAAATGATAATATTTTCAAAATATTGGATTTTGAAATCACTTTTCGATATTCATTATAAAATGAATAAAATCGACAGAAAATCTCGTGCATGTTAAAATGGCGTTTAACTACTTTACACGGCTTCACATTTCAATATTCACTGAATATTACTTTAAAATATTCGTTAATTCTGAACTGGAATCAGACTCAATCAATTACTGAAACACCCCACCTCTGTTAGGGTCACTCTCAAAGGGAATGCCCTAATTTTGGTGGAGGTTTATAAGTACAAGTCACAGATATACAAGACAGATATAAGAACACATATTTGTAAACAGCGGAAGAACAACAAACTTTATTTCATAAAGTCAAATACGTGTTACAAAACATCACCATAATTGTCTTACATCCTTCCCAAAAACATAACATAACATTTTCATAATCTGTCTTGAGTACATTATTTTTAAAGAAGCATAAATAAAACATAGATAAACTGCAAAAGCCCCATAGTGGATTGTCCAAAGCCATAGTTCAACACAAGAAAGTCCAAGCAATACATTTCTCTTCTTCAAGCTGGATGTTGAGGCTGGTCAAGCTGCTGTGTTCCCTCCCTGAGGACCTGGGGGGGAAACGGAAGAAAGAAGACGAAAGAAAAATAGAGTCAGACATAAAGCCTGAGTAAGTCTAGTACTACTTTGTCTATGAATAAAGAACTGGGTATGATAAGTAAAACAGGAAGTGGGCAAACACTATGAACTTGGTTAAGTTATCTAGGGTCGAATATACTATCGTACCCCATGTTAATCTCTGAACCCATATAAACTAGTTTCCAATTTGCACCCCATAATCAGGGTGATGTGATCCATTCAATGATGATCGGCTCCTACTCGCATAGTTACATGTGTCTTACGGCCCCCGATGTTGTAGTTACCCATGCTGGTCCCACCATGGGGTGTATCAAGTCCCATAGTGGCAACCCGACACAACCTTAGAGTGCACAGGTATGCTACTGGTGTCCAGTGCCTTATTTTTCTGCGCCGGAGTGTGTGCACGCCCGCACTCCGTTAGAACCTACATTGCTACACCACCGCCGTCGATTTGACCTCTTACAATCAGCCCAGTAATCGTGCCCCACCCTGCCTAGTTTCAGGGTATCCTGATACACCTTTTTAGGGTTACTGCTGAAAAGGGTCCCCCGTTACTAGGTTTTCTATCTCTAGCCAACATGCTAAGTTGGTTAAGTGTTTCCTACCTAACCCCCACCAGTCCATTTAGTTTAGCATGTTCCATTTTGATTAAGTCTTTAGTTTACTTAATCCTAACAATCCTGACTCAGCCTTAATTGTCTTATTAAGGCCCTGACCTCTCACATTAGACAGGTATTGTTGTGGCTGCCTGTTGCCGGTTGGTTCCGGGCAGTCTTACGCCACAACTCAGTCTAACCTCGGGTCCTTGCTGGGCTCCATGTTTAACCTCCCACATTGGATAGGTATTGTTGTGACTACTGGACAGCCGGGCGGTTCCGGGCAGGTTTACATCACAACTCAATCCAACCTGGGGTTAAACACATCGTATTTTCTACATTTACATATCTTGTCATTCTTCTTTATTTATATGTAAATATTTGCGGCCCATTATTAAGTTCATGGTGTAAAGGTTACACCAATCATGGGCCCAACCCATACTTGAATTTGGGCCCTTCTATTTTATATTTTCATTCATTAATTAATTTTAACCCAACGTTATTTTCCCCCGTTTTACACGTTCGTTCATATATATTGGGCTTAGCCTTTTAAAGCCCAATTTAGCCATGCGAAAAGGGGAGGCTTATGGCGTATACACAAAGAGGGGAAGGTGAGCGCATGAACTTGCAATACGACGTTGGAAATACCAAATAGAAATTGATGTACTTGCATAGTGGTAACATAGGTGACATGAATCAAAGCATGTGAACTTGCATAGGTTTAACTACAACATGTACCTATATTCTTATTTAGGCATAATGTCAAACATAAGCATGTCGTAAATACTTTTGGCATAAACATGGCATAATGTCAAACATAAGCATGGCATAAGTAAAGTTAAATTTTGTTCATTGCATAAACATAAACATGTCATATTCATAAGGTTTCTACATGTTTACAAAGGGGATACTTTGTTACCAATACAAAAGCATAATTCAACTTAATCATGGTTTAAGTCTAATCACATAACGATGGTATAAACATACTTATGCATAAATATTCCTAATCATGGTGTTTGCTTTTAACTTGCAAAAAGGGATTTTTGAGTCTAACCTAGCCATGTCTCACATATGTCATCATATAATTCTTTTAAACAAGATAGACTTAATCATGGATTTCAATTATGCCAAATATTATTCATAGCCTAGCCATATTCATAAGTTTGCAAAAGCATGACTTAATACACGGATTATGGTGTCAAAATTCCAACATAGTTTCATATGAACTATAACAACCAAACTTGTTTCAATTACTTGCAAAATGATTTATGCACAAAAATATACATCATGATGGCATAATAACAAAGCCCCAAACTTGCATGAATTTCAATTAACTACATACATGTAGCTTCAACATAGATTACATAATTTGCGCAATATTCCAAGCGTATACTTGCATAGAACTACCGCATGTAGTTCTTTATAATTGAATGACATAATTCAGAATATCCAAACGTATATAAATTGATAAGACCGTACAAATATGAATTTCATTGCCACAATTCAAGCATACATATCTACACAATTTTTTATTCATACCAAAGTAATACTCTACTTACAATGGTTGCGGCGAATTCTCTAATTAAGAGATATGATTCCTTTGTTGAATTGATTAGCTTTAGGTTGCTTGAATTGCTTTAGGCTTAGAACTTTCTTCCTAACTCTCTCTTTAGTCGGCGGCTACTCTTTGTCGTTCCTCAGCAACATGGCGGCTATAATCTTATTTTGAATGAATAGATTAGGGTTTAGTCTAGGGTTGTTTATATAGAGGTTAGGAATTGATTAGGACCCTTGATGTTGCTAGGTTAGATCATAGCCATTCATTAGGAAGAGAGACCAATCAAAACTTGCCACCTTGCCCTAGTGACAAAGCAGACCACAGAAATTCGACCAAACACAGACCTGGCCAGCCAGGTTGATTGGGCTCGACCAGGTCGACACCCCTGTCGATAGGGCTGTCGACAGCCCTGTCGACATGGGTAGCCCAGGTCGACAGCCCAGTCGACTTGGGTGGCCTAGGCGGGTGTTTATCCGCCCTGGCCCATTGGGCCCCACTTCGGAATATTTAATTGTTTAATTCTGTTTGAAATTTTAAATTTAATTCAAAACTTCCGAAGGCCATATCTTCTTCATACGGATTCCGTTTTTCGAAAACTCGGACTCTATTTCGCGTATTTTTCCGAGACGAACGCAATGGCGTATCCCGTTTCCCTTGGTTCTTTGATTTCAAATTTGATTATACTTTAATTTGTTAATTTCACAGTTATAGAATTTTCGGGGTGTTACATTCTCCCCCACTTAAAAGGATTTCGTCCTCGAAATCTTCAAGTTAGGAGGAATGTATATCCTATCATCCAATCATCCATCTACTCATCCATCAAACACGAGCATCCATTGTCCTTAAAAGACTTCTAATGCTTCATGATCATATGCGAAGTGTGTGTGTACATGAACTTATCTAATGCAAAATCAGGCGGTCTACTGATTCAGTTGACCTCCTTAATGCAACTTATGTAAGTGCCATGAATCCATTATGTATGCAAATTTTCCTATTCATGATTCTACATGAGTGCACAATCATTCAATACAAATGCAACATTCACATGACAACACAGTAAAGTTCAACCATATATGAAATGCAAACATATATGCATATGCAATATGAAGTGACTGAGCCGATTTAAAACCTAGATTGTGTGTGTATATGCAACCACGAGCAACCACTAGCAATCACTTGCAACCACTTGCAACCATCATCCATAACATGTTTCAACTACATGTTTCCATCCAAAAAGATTCTACCTAAAAGATATGGTCGAGGAAATATACCTAAAAAGATAGATAAAAGCGCAACTTAAGGAAAAGGAAAGATCAAGGATGTACCCTCGAACAGAAAAGGGTAGGCTGTACGGATTCTAGCTTCAGTTTTCCCAAGTCGCGTCTCCCTCGGCGTCGCTCCACTGAACTTTGACGAGCTTGACTTCACGGTTGCGTAGCTTCTTCACTTCCGTTCCTAAGATGCGGGTTGGGACTCTCCTTATGGTTGCTTCGCGTTCCACTTCGGCCTCTTCTAGGATATTTGGCTCTACCACTTCAGCAGACTCATGCAGACATTTTCGGAGATGTGAAACGTGAAAAACGTTGTGGACTCCGGCCAACTTCTCGGGTAGCTCTAATCTATAGGCCATTTTCCCAATTTTCTCGATGATAGGGAATGGCCCTATGAATCTTGGCGCTAGCTTTCCTGTGGTTCCAAAGCGAACAACGTTTCTTAGCGGTGATACCTTGAGAAAAACTCTGTCTCCAACCTCGAATTCAAGGTCGGTCCTCCTCTTGTCGGCGTAGGACTTTTGTCTGTCTTGGGCCGTCTTCATCCTTCTTCGTATTAAGTCTACTTTCTCTGAAGTCTCTCGGATCATATCTGGTCCAAGTATGAGCTTATCCGTGGACTCCCACCAACAAGTGGGCGATCGGCACGGTCTTCCATATAAAGCTTCGAAGGGCGCCATTCCGATGGTTGCTTGATAGCTGTTGTTGTAGGCAAATTCCACCAAAGGAAGGTGGTCTTCCCATGTCCCTCCGAAGTCAAGGACGCATAGTCTTAGAAGGTCTTCCAAAACTCTGTTCACTCTCTCTGTTTGGCCGTCGGTTTGGGGATGATAGGCTGTGCTCAAGCATAACTGCGTTCCTACTGCTTCTTGCAGACTCCGCCAAAACTCGCTGGTGAAGATGGGATCTCGGTCACTAACAATGCTAGATGGTATTCCATGGAGTCGAACGATTTCCTTGAGGTAAAGTGATGCTAGGGATGAGGCAGTTCTTTTACTTTTGACAGGTAAAAAGTGGGCGCTTTTAGTAAGCCTATCCACTATTACCCAAATGCTAGTGTTGCCTCTCCTAGACCTAGGCAGCCCATCGATGAAGTCCATTGAGATGCTATCCCACTTCCACTGCGGGACCTCTAGAGGATGTAGCAGTCCGCCAGGCTTTTTCTGTTCCGCCTTAACCTGTTGGCACACCATGCACTTAGAGACGAATTCTGCCACATCCTTTTTCATGCCGTTCCAGAAGAACGTCCTTTTTATGTCTTTGTACATTTTATCTCCGCCTGGGTGTATCGTCATCTTGGAGTGATGTGCTTCCTCTAGAACCTTCTTTACTAAATCTTTCGTCTGTGGGACGCATAGTCTTCCGTCTCGCCTTAGTAAACCTTTATCGTCGATGGAGTATCTGTTGAGGTGACTTAAAGTCTCACCCCTAATTAACCTATCAATTATTTCCACAAGTTGAGGGTCTTCGCGTTGTGCTGCCCCTACTGAATCCACTAAAGTTGGGCGCACTTCGAGAGATGCTAGCAAGCCTGGTACGAAATCGGAGGAAGGCCTAAAGTCGAAGCTGGCTATAAACTCTAGGCTTTGTCTTTCAACAAACAACGGGCTTAGGGTCAATTTCTTTCGGCTCAACGCGTCTGCCACTACGTTGCCTTTGCCCGGAGTGTAGGAGATTTCGAAATCGTACGAGGCAAGAAACTCCATCCATCTTTGTTGCCTTAAGTTAAGATCCTTCTGCGAGAAAAGATATTTCAACGATTTATGGTCAGTGTAAAGTTCGAACTTCTCACCTAGGAGATAGTGTCGCCAAGACTTGAGTGCAAAGACCATGGCGGCTAACTCAAGATCGTGGGTTGGGTAGTTCTTTTCGTGCACTTTCAACTGCCTCCCGCCATAAGCTACTACCCTTCCTTCTTGCATTAAGACGGCGCCTAGCCCTGTCCCACATGCATCCGTATAAACAGTGAACATCTTGCTCCCATCTGGCAGCGTCAAAACTGGGGCTGTTGTGAGAGCCCTTTTCAGTCGTTGGAAAGCAAACTCGCAATCCAAATCCCAATTGAACACTAGATTCTTCTTGGTCAACTTCGTGAGCGGAGCTGAGATTTTCGCAAAATCTCTTATGAATTTTCGATAGAAACCTGCTAGTCCTAGGAAGCTTCGGACCTCAGTTGCATTCCTTGGTGTCTTCCAATCTTGTACTGCCACTACCTTAGCAGGGTCCACTGCTAACCCTTGTTTGGATACTATGTGCCCAAGGAACCTCACCTCTTCTCTCCAAAAGTGGCATTTGGAGAATTTGGCTTTTAGTTGATGGACTCGCAAAGTCTCCATGATTGCCCTTAAGTGCTGAGCATGTTCCTCTTCACTCTTTAAAAAATAAGGATATCCACTACGAAGACCACTACGAATTTGTTGAGGAAATCTCTAAATACCCTACTCATCAGGTCCACGAAGTAAGCAGGTGCATTTGTCAAGCCGAAAGGCATGACAAGCCATTCAAAGAAGCCGTCTGGGGTTCTGAACGCCGTTTTATCAATGCTATCTTCAGCCACCCTTAGCTGATGAAAACCGGTTGCTAAATCGAGTTGGGAGAAAACAGACGCTCCTACAAGCTGGTCAAATAAATCGTCAATTCTAGGGAGAGGGTGCCTATTCTTTTTCGTTAGCTTATTGAGCTCCCTATAGTCAACACATAGACGGAGTGAACCATCCGCCTTTGTAGCGAACACCACTGGAGCGCCCCATTCCGAAATGCTCCTCCTAATGAACCCCTTTTCTAGAAGCTCTTTAATCTGTTTACTGAGCTCTTTCCTTTCTCGTGGAGCCATATGTCTAACGGGCAACGCAACGGGCTTTGCATTATCTACAAGATATATGCGGAAGTCTATTTCCCGCTTCGGAGGCAAGCCCTTCACCTCTTCGAAGACATCCGGATATTCCCGGACCACTCTAACTGATTTCAAATTTTCAACAGAGGCATCTAGCGATTCAAGATAACTAAGCATAACCGCATACGAGGGATTACAAGAAATTTCCAAAGTATTACCGAGCTGGGTTAGGAGCCTAACAACCCTTTTCTCACAATCAAGGATGGCCCCATTACTGGATAGCCAATCCATACCCAAAATCAAACCATACCCCGAAAAGCCCAAAACAAAGGCACTACATTGAAATTCAACACTTAGGATAGAAATTTTCAAATCCAGACAGATCATAGACAAATGAGCTGGGCCCCCAATTGGGTTTGAAACAATTAAGGGGTCCTCTACCATACTAGTTTTTAGGTGCAGAGATTCTACTAAAGCAGACGAGATAAAGGAGTGTGATGCGCCAGAATCAAATAAAGTGCGAACGGGGTGATCATAAAGATAAACTACACTTTCTACAGAAGTATTGGTACCTCGTTGTTGCAAAGGTGGCGCTTCTAGCACATGAACCTGTGCCCCTGGGGTGGATCCAGTGCCCTGCCCCTGTCCTCGTTTCCTTGGGCAGTCCTTAGCCCTGTGGCCTGTCTGACCGCACGAAAAGCACCCACCATTCTCCTTGGCCTTCTTTTTCCGGCAGTCCTTTACTAAGTGCCCCACTTTGCCACAGAAATTGCACTTCCTCTTCTCTTTGTTGCCTTTCCCGCCTTTCTTAAAGTCTGTCTTCTTAGGCTGCAAACCTTCTTTCTTCCCTTGAGAGCTTTCTGCCTTTGCCTCCTTCTTGCCCTTATCCTCTTCATTCAGCAATGCCATTTGCACCAATCTTTCATATGTGGCTCCCATGGGTATATGGGTCATGGCCAAACTGTGTAATGGCTCATTTAACCCTTTGACGAAACGGAGAGCCTTCTTGTGCGGGGTGTTGACTAGGTCAAGCCCAAACCTAGCCAGCTCATCAAACTGATTCACATACTCTCTAACAGTCTTGTCTCCTTGCTTAAGAAATAAGAATTTTTCCAACTGCAAACTTCTTTCCGCATCTGAGAGAAATTTGGTCCCAAACCTTGCCCTAAAGTCCTCCCATGTCTCCACTGGTCTTTCAGCATTAGTGACTTCCCACCAGTAGGAAGCCTCGCCCTTCAATAGCCATACTGCCAATTGTACTTTTTGCCTATCTTCTACCTCAAAGATGATGAATAGGTCCTCCGTTTCTTTCAGCCAATTTCTAGCTGCCACGAAGGACTCAGTTCCATGGAAATCCCTTCCTCCCATAGCTTTAAAATCTTTACATATCTTGGCAAAAGCGTTTCCCCGAGGAGGAGGTGGAGGAAAAGGTGCCGCTGCAGCTGGATGGTTTCCTTCAGCTTGGGGAGGAGGAACGGTAGGACCTGGCTGAGTGGCCCTAGCTTCTAAGAACCGTCTAAACCAACCAGGTATTGGTACTCCTTCCGGCAAGTTAAGTTCTTGGGACATGCTGAAACAAAAAGGATAGATTCAAAACGAAGGATAAGAGATAGTACCTATGGCTTTGGGGAGTGGACTTTGCCTTTTTTTAAAATAAAATAATATTTTTCTTTTAAAAATGCTTCTTTAAATTTCCTTTTTGAAAAATAATTTTTCAAAACTTTTTATCTTATCTGGTAAACCTATGCTCTGATACCAAGTGAAACACCCCACCTCTGTTAGGGTCACTCTCAAAGGGAATGCCCTAATTTTGGTGGAGGTTTATAAGTACAAGTCACAGATATACAAGACAGATATAAGAACACATATTTGTAAACAGCGGAAGAACAACAAACTTTATTTCATAAAGTCAAATACGTGTTACAAAACATCACCATAATTGTCTTACATCCTTCCCAAAAACATAACATAACATTTTCATAATCTGTCTTGAGTACATTATTTTTAAAGAAGCATAAATAAAACATAGATAAACTGCAAAAGCCCCATAGTGGATTGTCCAAAGCCATAGTTCAACACAAGAAAGTCCAAATAATACATTTCTCTTCTTCAAGCTGGATGTTGAGGCTGGTCAAGCTGCTGTGTTCCCTCCCTGAGGACCTGGGGGGGGAAACGGAAGAAAGAAGACGAAAGAAAAATAGAGTCAGACATAAAGCCTGAGTAAGTCTAGTACTACTTTGTCTATGAATAAAGAACTGGGTATGATAAGTAAAACAGGAAGTGGGCAAACACTATGAACTTGGTTAAGTTATCTAGGGTCGAATATACTATCGTACCCCATGTTAATCTCTGAACCCAAATAAACTAGTTTCCAATTTGCACCCCATAATCAGGGTGATGTGATCCATTCAATGATGATCGGCTCCTACTCGCATAGTTACATGTGTCTTACGGCCCCCGATGTTGTAGTTACCCATGCTGGTCCCACCATGGGGTGTATCAAGTCCCATAGTGGCAACCCGACACAACCTTAGAGTGCACAGGTATGCTACTGGTGTCCAGTGCCTTATTTTTCTGCGCCGGAGTGTGTGCACGCCCGCACTCCGTTAGAACCTACACTGCTACACCACCGCCGTCGATTTGACCTCTTACAATCAGCCCAGTAATCGTGCCCCACCCTGCCTAGTTTCAGGGTATCCTGATACACCTTTTTAGGGTTACTGCTGAAAAGGGTCCCCCGTTACTAGGTTTTCTATCTCTAGCCAACATGCTAAGTTGGTTAAGTGTTTCCTACCTAACCCCCACCAGTCCATTTAGTTTAGCATGTTCCATTTTGATTAAGTCTTTAGTTTACTTAATCCTAACAATCCTGACTCAGCCTTAATTGTCTTATTAAGGCCCTGACCTCTCACATTAGACAGGTATTGTTGTGGCTGCCTGTTGCCGGTTGGTTCCGGGCAGTCTTACGCCACAACTCAGTCTAACCTCGGGTCCTTGCTGGGCTCCATGTTTAACCTCCCACATTGGATAGGTATTGTTGTGACTACTGGACAGCCGGGCGGTTCCGGGCAGGTTTACATCACAACTCAATCCAACCTCGGGTTAAACACATCGTATTTTCTACATTTACATATCTTGTCATTCTTCTTTATTTATATGTAAATATTTGCGGCCCATTATTAAGTTCATGGTGTAAAGGTTACACCAATCATGGGCCCAACCCATACTTGAATTTGGGCCCTTCTATTTTATATTTTCATTCATTAATTAATTTTAACCCAACGTTATTTTCCCCCGTTTTACACGTTCGTTCATATATATTGGGCTTAGCCTTTTAAAGCCCAATTTAGCCATGCGAAAAGGGGAGGCTTATGGCGTATACACAAAGAGGGGAAGGTGAGCGCATGAACTTGCAATACGACGTTGGAAATACCAAATAGAAATTGATGTACTTGCATAGTGGTAACATAGGTGACATGAATCAAAGCATGTGAACTTGCATAGGTTTAACTACAACATGTACCTATATTCTTATTTAGGCATAATGTCAAACATAAGCATGTCGTAAATACTTTTGGCATAAACATGGCATAATGTCAAACATAAGCATGGCATAAGTAAAGTTAAATTTTGTTCATGGCATAAACATAAACATGTCATATTCATAAGGTTTCTACATGTTTACAAAGGGGATACTTTGTTACCAATACAAAAGCATAATTCAACTTAATCATGGTTTAAGTCTAATCACATAACGATGGTATAAACATACTTATGCATAAATATTCCTAATCATGGTGTTTGCTTTTAACTTGCAAAAAGGGATTTTTGAGTCTAACCTAGCCATGTCTCACATATGTCATCATATAATTCTTTTAAACAAGATAGACTTAATCATGGATTTCAATTATGCCAAATATTATTCATAGCCTAGCCATATTCATAAGTTTGCAAAAGCATGACTTAATACACGGATTATGGTGTCAAAATTCCAACATAGTTTCATATGAACTATAACAACCAAACTTGTTTCAATTACTTGCAAAATGATTTATGCACAAAAATATACATCATGATGGCATAATAACAAAGCCCCAAACTTGCATGAATTTCAATTAACTACATACATGTAGCTTCAACATAGATTACATAATTTGTGCAATATTCCAAGCGTATACTTGCATAGAACTACCGCATGTAGTTCTTTATAATTGAATGACATAATTCAGAATATCCAAACGTATATAAATTGATAAGACCGTACAAATATGAATTTCATTGCCATAATTCAAGCATACATATCTACACAATTGTTTATTCATACCAAAGTAATACTCTACTTACAATGGTTGCGGCGAATTCTCTAATTAAGAGATATGATTCCTTTGTTGAATTGATTAGCTTTAGGTTGCTTGAATTGCTTTAGGCTTAGAACTTTCTTCCTAACTCTCTCTTTAGTCGGCGGCTACTCTTTGTCGTTCCTCAGCAACATGGCGGCTATAATCTTATTTTGAATGAATAGATTAGGGTTTAGTCTAGGGTTGTTTATATAGAGGTTAGGAATTGATTAGGACCCTTGATGTTGCTAGGTTAGATCATAGCCATTCATTAGGAAGAGAGACCAATCAAAACTTGCCACCTTGCCCTAGTGACAAAGCAGACCACAGAAATTCGACCAAACACAGACCTGGCCAGCCAGGTTGACTGGGCTCGACCAGGTCGACACCCCTGTCGACAGGGCTGTCGACAGCCCTGTCGACATGGGTAGCCCAGGTCGACAGCCCAGTCGACCTGGGTGGCCTAGGCGGGTGTTTATCCGCCCTGGCCCATTGGGCCCCACTTCGGAATATTTAATTGTTTAATTCTGTTTGAAATTTTAAATTTAATTCAAAACTTCCGAAGGCCATATCTTCTTCATACGGATTCCGTTTTTCGAAAGCTCGGACTCTATTTCGCGTATTTTTCCGAGACGAACGCAATGGCGTATCCCGTTTCCCTTGGTTCTTTGATTTCAAATTTGATTATACTTTAATTTATTAATTTCACAGTTATAGAATTTTCGGGGTGTTACAATTACCATATAATTTTATTTATATGGATTTCAACATCATATATATACAACAATAATGATAAGCAATCATTAAAAATTCAAACAACATCCAGAGTGCATTCTACAACTATATAAGCATTAAAATAAATAAATAACGCTTATACAGGCTGTCAACCCATTGTTTGACATACCACTAATTATTGGGATCAGCGTATGTCAAATATTATCTCAATACTCGTGTGGGGTTTTCAAACAACAAATACTGTTTATTATTTGTGCGGTTAGGCGATGTGTAAAATTTGTCGTCCCAATCAATATCAGATAAATACGTGTACATAGACAAACCGTCCGACTTGTAAATGAATATTTATTTTATTTTCATTTCACAATAAATTATATATTTATTTTGTATAAATAATTTTTATATACAACAATAACAATACACGACAATCACAATCAATTTCTACATCACAATACAATCAAACAAGTCGTTCATGGTCTGTGGATGACGGAGAGCAGTTCATATGTTTACAAAATAATTTAAATAACTATACAAAAATAATAGTGAGAAGTTCTCACTTTCTGTTTCCACTCTACCGGTTTATTTCTGAATTTCTGAACGGTTTGATTTTGAATTCGCCTCAAATTCTGGTTTGCTCCGTTTTTGATCTAGTCGGTTCCATGTTGTAGATAACACCATCACGGTTCTAACGAATCTGAAATCGTCCAATTCTATTTCAGTTTGAAAGAGTTATGGAATTTTTAGCTTTAATTATCTAAATTAATGACTAACCATGATTAGTTAAAATTAATTAAACCATATCAAGGCTGTAAACCCTTTCTTCCTCCTTCTTTACACGTCGAAATCGATAGCCGCCCTCTAGGGCTTCTTCGTTCCTCCACCTCGCTCGACTGAAACACCATCGGAGTACCCCCCCATTGAGCGGCGCCGTGAGAGCCTCCCATCGCCGGAGTTCAAGGAAACTTAATGGTGCATCTCGCCATGAAACCGGCTTCGAAGTCGATGCCATCGAGTGAGAAATTTGAGCAAAATACGAATCCAATCCTGATCAAACCCGTATCACTAGAGAGATCTCAGATTGTTCTTGAGTTTTTGTTTTAGAATCGTGCTTCAGTTCGATGCGTGGAAGAAGAGATTAGGGATTGAAGAAATGAGCATTTTGCCCATCGGTTTCAGAAAGAGGCAACTTTGTTTATTTTGACCAAAAAATGACGCGTTGACCTAGGGTTTTGAAGAGAATAAGGTTTATATATTTTAATTTAATTATTATTTAATTTCCAATAATACATGTTTTTACAATCTAACTCCCAGTCAAACCCAACGACTGTCGCCCCTAGCCAAATACCCCCATTCCGAACACAATGGGATATGTTTCGTATCCCAGTTCGGCTGTTACGATCAGTTTCCATCAAAATCAAAATTTAAATCTATATATTGAATTTAAACACTCATTTCAATTTATTGGGGCCACATAAGGACTTCAAAAACTCCAGAAAAATAAATCTGGCTATATTTTGATGATACGGTTCTAACAAAACTAATTTCCTCGAATTTGGAGACCGTTTGAAAAATGGCCATTTTCCGGTCGATCCAAATTGATTGAAACTGTCGAAACACGTTTTCTTTTGCCACGCTCACATTTTAATTCCAAAAATTATGAATTTTGGAATCTAGCAATAATTTGACATTCCGAATTCAAAAAAAGTGGTTTCATCGAAAACGGAGGTTGTTTGCAAAATCGCTATTTTTAATGGCTATATTTCCATAGCGACTATATAGAATTTTCAACTGGACATAACTTTTGATTCCCGCTATGAAATTTCAATTTTTCAGATTCGTTGGAAAGATATTTTCAAATAGATTCAAATATTTTTGGTTTCTCTAAAATCCGGTTTATTTTGAATCCTGTACATTCATTTGAAATTGAAATTTCAAACTAGTGCGCCATTTTCAATTCCTTTTATATTTAAAATAAATATTTGTATTCTAACTTCGATTTAAATAAATTTATACGTTCCAATTCTATTCAAAATGAATTTCTAGTCGTTATTATTTAAATTAAATCATTATAAATATTCAAAATTCATTAAAATTGCCAAAATAAATTTTTTAATTTGGTTCTGATTTTCTGGGTTTTTACATTTAAGGGGAGTTATAATCTTTTAGATTGGAATCAAAATCAGGGATAGTTATGTTTAGATAGTTATACAATTTAGGGGGAGTATCTTTAAAAAAAAATTTGATAATGCCAAAGGGGGAGAAATTATAAAATATAGACTTAGTTTATAGGATTCTTACAGACAGGTGGAGTATTAGAAGGAACATTATCAATAGGTATATATAGGTATGATATTTTATAAACTAAGGTTGTCATCATTAAAAAGGGGGAGATTGTTGGAGAATGGAGTTTAGATGACAACAACCTTATTTCAATTATCATTGATTATAAAATATATACTAACACTTTTTGTGTAGAATATATATATATATATATATATATATATATATATATATATATATATATATACTCACACACACACACATATGCAGGATTTGTATACAGGAATTAATATGGAAGACTGTACAATTTAAGATCTTTTAGAGATTCGGAATTCAGAGTAGATTCAAGACTCATGAGTAATCAAGATTTCAAGAGTACAAGATAAACATAGTAATAGAGTCTAGTTTATGTAAGACTTCGAATAGCACTCCAGGTTCAAATTCTGTTTTTCAAATTATCTGTTTTCAAATTCAAAACTATTTTCAAATTGATTTCAAACTTCTCTCAAAATAATTTTTAATCTTCCAAGAATTTCAAACTTATGATTTCAAATATATTTCCTAATTTATAAGTATTCTTATTTTTATATTTTTATTAAATATGTTTTATCAAGTTTATATTTGATTATTTAAACTCTAAGTTTTCATATAACCTTCTTTTTATATATAGTTTATAAATATTTATTTATAAATTCCTATATATATGTTTATATTTATATTATATTTGTTTACAATTAAATTATATATAGTTTTTATATCACATATATATTAAGTTTTTAATCATATGTTTAATTAATATTTTCTTATGTTTTTATACTTGAAAATAATGTTTTAGCAACTAGTTTTATTTCAGGAATTTCCGTAGTTTAAATATTGATTTAAATACTAAAAAAATACTTTATAAATCATAAAACTGATAAGTATCTCCACATATTAAAAAGGGTATGCCGACATTTAACTATCAGAAATTTAAATTTGAAATGGAGTGTCTTTTCACCATTTGTAACGCTCCAGGAACGTTGCAACCTTTCACATACTATAAAAAGGGTTCGAATTCGAATTTTTAATCATATCTTCTTCTCCACTTTCACTCTCTTTCATTATATAATTGTTCTTAATCATTTTTATGATTTATACACTTATACTCTGTCAAAGTCAATTCTGTTTTGATCAAACTTCTTCTCTCTGCACTCTCTTCTCATCTCTCTCTGAATCAAGTGCTATTGAAGAGTTATAGGGCTTTTTGTAATTGTTTGGTTGAGTAAAGTAGGAATCGATGTGTTCCATGTAGCCGTGAAATCAAGGAACTAGGAATCGGCATTTTTCCTTGTAGCCGTGAAATCAAGGAAGTAGGAATCGGTGTTATCCCTTGTAGACGTGAAATCAACGAGGTTGTATTTTGACTATTGATATGGTAATAAAACTCTACGCAATCCAGCGTTGTGCGGGACTGGACGTAGGAGCAATCCGAACCAGTATAAAATCTGGTGTGTTCTTTCCTTTTCAGCGTTTTTATTTCTATTTATTTTGCATCTGTGTTTGAATCTGTGTATGTGATTGTGTTTGTGGTGTTTTTTTCATTATGTTATTCACATAAGTTTTAGATTTTGTTTAGATTCTCACAAAATTATTCAGTTCCCTTATAGTGCTTGTTTTGCCTTAACGATCCATTCCGCAATACCTAACAGGATCTAGGTTAACCCTAGAGGGGTGGATGAATAGGGTTTATTGGATTTTTACGAGATATAAAAATATCAGAGCATAGATTTCATTAGAGAAAATAAATGCAGAAAGCAAATGATAAAGATTTTACCCAACTACAGGAAACCCCTGCCTATTGCTGTATTCCGAAGATTTCTACTAGGTATTAAAACAGAATCCCGCTTACAAAATCCTATAAACTCACAAATCTTGCTACTACTCTAATCTTACGCTCAAAACCCTAGACTGATATTTGTCACCAAGATAAGATTTTCCTCAATTTACAAACCCATAACTCGTAAACCCTAGTTTAGAGAATAAACTAGAAAACTGTAAGATCGTTACAAAAGAAATTAAAAAAAAAAACAAAAAACAAAACCCCTTAAAATAAAATAAAAACAAAGCCAACCCTTCTTTATTTCTTTTAATTTTTTTTGGCTTTAAACTAATGTTAACCGACCCAAATAAAATTAGGGCTTTGTTTCCCACAAATCACGACTTCGAATTTCTGTAAAATTTGTTCTTTGATGATCTACGAGTGTTGTTGTCCTTAGTCAATTGATTTGGGCTCTTGCAATTGAAAATCGTGAGTACTCTGATTTGATTTTTCTTTTTGCTCTCAAATTTGTTGCTTCATTTTTCGAAAATTGCCAGTGATGAATTGGTGAACTTATATAGGGTAATGAAACCCTAATACTATCTGATTTTCATGAATTGATTTTGGACCAATTTGCATAATTGTTGCTTTGATTTCTAAGTGATATTTTCATGATTGATATGCCATGAATGTGTTGTTGATTTCTACAAAAGAACTTGCCCAAAAATGAGCTCAATCGAATTTCTAGAATGAATTAAAAATGTGAATTCATTTCTTGCCATAAATCAATTTTGAACACTTCAATAATTCCTGCATGTCATTTCCAGAAATAAAAATTGATTATTTCTTGAAAGCTTTGAAATTTATTTCTCGCCCAGTTTTCTTTGAATAGATATCTGGTTACATGCAATATTCTTGCCAAATATTGATTTGCTAGGAAATGCACATCAAAAATCTCTTTAATTTTTCTTGCATGCTTGATTTGAACAAAAACCATTTACTGTGAATGTTTGTGCAATGTCATTCACTATTTGTTTCCATGTTCTTTCCCCACTGTAAATATGGAAAAAATAACTTGCCAAAATATCCATGCCACCACTGCATATTGATTTCTTTCATATAGCTACACCAGTGATTTTTGAGAAAGAAATCCCTTTCATATTGAGACCATTTGAACATCATTGCATTGACACTTGAACTTAATTTCTAGCTTGTCAAACTTCATAACCACATTCACTGTATGTATCATTTGACATTTTGCAACATCCCAGATTTTTATCGATTTAATAATTAATTAATTTAATTATTTGAATATTGATTTGGTAATTTAAAACGACTTGAATTAAATAATATTGGATATTTAATTAATATAAATAGTGGGATGATATATTTATTTCTGAAATAGTATGAAATAATTGAATTGGCACTATTGTGTGAATTGAATATTGTAAGAAATTCAATCGAGGTTAGATTCACGAATTTATTTAGTAAACGAGATTGAACGTATAATTTATAATTAAATTATAAACGAGCTCGTAACATCATGATAGTTCGTAATATTACATTTTGAACTTCAATTGAATATACATGGATCGTTATAAGCCGGATTTCTTTGAAATAAGAAATGTTCTAATCTGTTAAACTATATATTTCTAATGAAAGTGAAAAATCAAGATTTGGTCTTATAAATTGTGAGTTATGTCCAAATCAAAATTTCAGAAAGCCGCTATGGAATCGTTTATAAATTATAACAATTTATTTAATTAAATTAAATGGATATTTGTGCATAAATTGAGCAAACGGTCGAATCAAGCGCGAGACAAGTTCCGTTGAGTTCGTGTTGACGTTTAGAATTTTTCTGTAATTTTTAATTTGAAAATAAACAACTTTTTGTTTAACATATTTTATACCCTATATCAACATTTTGGGATTTCACAGTATAAGATAACTTGTCTATTTTATTATATTTTTGTGATCGTGGCCCATTGCTCGTCTCAACGGTATTTTTAGTTTTGTCGATAGTTATTTGTATGTGAATTAAATTTCTACATAACGGGGTACGCTAAACTTTATAACTTAAAACTTACGTTTTAAAAGCATAATATTTGTTTCGTAGTTTGTTTCACATAAATACGCATGTAAAATGCGGCGTAACACTGTTTGAAATGATTGAAATGGGAAATTAGCTAGAGATATATCCATCTCTAAATCATAGATATAACAAGTGGGTTATCATTATGTAATCAGCATGGCAATCGACAGTATGAATATGTTGATCAAATTACTTTTGAATGCCACAACTAATACACACCTTAAACAAAATTGATTCATAGATGGAATCAAAATAATCCGAATTTGTTTAACATGCTTAAATAATTTAGTTAAAAACCCATTACACCAAAACAAGGCTTCATTTGTACCACTATAAGAGCAAATCAAACCGAGGACCTAAACATGTATCCTATTGTTCCCTATTCCTTGGCCATTAAGAAATTATACAGCAGCAATGCAAGCTACCCTATATCTTACGTAGGCATGCAGACCCTACAAGAAGTATTGTAACAATCCATATTTTTGGAACCAATTTAAAATTTATTTTCAATTCATTTTCATAGAAATTAAACATTTTAGATGAATTATTTTGAGAATTAACGATTTAAATTTTATTTAAATTGAGGTTTGAATGTATAAATTTAAAATTTAATTAAAACGAGCTTGAAATGGCATGGTAGTTTGAAAATTTGATTTTTAAACTTTGAACGAATATATAGAATTCAGTATAATTCAGAATTTGATAAAACAATAAACGTTGGAATATTTTGAATTGTAATTTTCTAACGAATGGAAGAAATTGAGGATTCACTTTATAAATTGTAAATTATATCTAATTTAAAATTTAGAATAGTCGCAATGGATTTTTTTTTCATATTATATATTGCCATTAAAAATGTCCATTTTGCAAACGACCTCCGTTGTCAACGAAACCACTCCCATTGGGTTCAAAATGTCGTTTGCGTGTTTGATGACTATAAGCATCGATACCATTGGAGTTGGAGAAATTTGGCCTCTTTCATTAGATGTATGATCAAAATATCACTTTTTACATATAGATGAGTTTGGACTCTAATTCATTTCCATTGAGTTCGAAATGTCGTTTGTGTATTCGAAAAGTATAAACTTCAATATATTCCGAGCTTCGGAGAGACACCTTGCTTGGGTCCTTGTTTGGCTAAACCTAGACACTCCATAAAACCAATTGAACCCTCTTCTCTTCATTCACTTCCTGTCTTCAAACAAAAATAGAAATAGGGAAGGGAAAGGGAAATTAAAAATTCCTAATCTAGGTTTTGCAATTTGGAGCTCAGATCAAGAGGAAATCAAGCATAGAATCTAGGGTAAGCTCCTTCATCTTCATCTCCATCTTGTTTTCTCTTCAATTTGTGAGATTTCCTAAACCTAATTCTTAGGAAATATTGTATATTCGTGTATAAATTGAATACTTGTGTATTATATTGGAAGAGAGAGTATTCTAGCTTGATTATGCTCCTCCTTCTTCCATATTAAGATCAAAGGTGAGAGCTTTGTGAGTTATTCATGAACCCATGCCTATGCCATAAGTTTTTAACCTGTAGAAGTATAATCTAGTGTTCATTTGGGTTTACATATGCATATGAATTAGTTAGATAAGTATACACTTTCCGGTTCATTAAATTATGTTCCATTGAATTGAAATTTTTTATTAGAATTGTCCACACAATCTAATTCATATGCTACCAGTTGATTTGGTGATATTGTGAAGCTTCGTTGTTGCCCCGACAAAGTTCTAAGTCTTCACAATTCGCTTATATCGCATTCGATTGCATTGGTTAGAGAATTTAGTCTTTTTGGAATTTATAATAAAAAATCATTGCAAATTTCTTGTATGAATGTTTGTGCATGTGAGTTTGGTGTTACGAGTTGCTTTGGTGAGTTATAGAAGCCTCATTTGCATGTACATAACATCATAGGCCTTCGGGTATTGGCCGATATCATTTTGAACATGTTTTCAAGGCAAATTTTATTGATTTTTGAAGAATAACAGCCAATCGGCCATTAATGGCCGTGGGAATGGCTTACCTTCGGCCATTAATGGTCGAACAAGGAAGAAAAAAGTTTATGAGTTTTTTTGTTTAACAGCAGTTCGGCCATAAACGGCCAAGCAGATGGCCTTTCCTCGGCCATTAACAACCGAAAGAGATTAAAATGATCATAACATTTTCATACGTTTTCGGGATTCAGTGAAACCGGATCCGTTGGAACCGTATCGACGAGGGCTTTGCAATGAAACTAATTTGGAGTGATTTTGAGCTCATTACAATTTTTGCTAGAGATAAATGTCCGAAGTAAACAATCGAATGTCTATCATTTTTTTCAACGATTTCAAAACCGATCAAGGTGAAAACTCTCTCACTCAAAATCTTTGTATAGTTATTTATTTTTATAACTAAATATTTGTTGATTGCCTGTGATTGCAGTATTTGTTTGGTGGACGATGGATGTTTACAGTTTTAATGTTATCATTATTAAACTGTGATTATGAATGTTATAAACAAAAGGTTTATATTATAAATGATTGGGATAACAAATTATCCACCCGTCTCCCAAATGTTAGATAAGTTCACATGGATTGTGATGTAAACCCTACACAGGTGTTGGGACGATTATTTTACACATTGCCTAAGTATATAAATAATAATATTTGTTTGATGGTTGAAAACCCCACACGGGTCTGGGGATGATAATAACTTCGCATATCTCCCTTGTGTTTAGTCGTATTTCAATTGATTGATTGACAGACTATTATAAGCGTTATTTAATTGTTTAATGCTTATGTAGTAGCAAATTACACTCTGGATGTGAATGGAATGTTTAATAGTTGTTTACCACTATTGTTGAACACATGCGAGGTATGAAATCCATTTAACTAAAATTATATGGTAGTTGAGTGAATCTCATTTCAATCGAAAATGAAATGAATATTTTAATATTGTATTCAGTTAGATGTTGAAGTTCGGTTTTGATGTCCGATTTTGGATGTACATGAAAATATAGAAATAATTTTGGATGAAATACCCCAGGTTTGAAAAGATAAAAAATATTTTTATCTGAATGAAATGGTTAACAACTAGAATAATGATATAAACGTTAATGTGTATATTTTGTCTGCTTATTTATCTTGTTTTCTATTTAAAATAATTGATATTGTGTATTTACAGCTGTGTTTTCAGATTGTTGATAAAAAGCATGGTTTAAAGCATTTGATGGATAAAGCATGAAGAATTTGCTTAAAAAAAGTGAAGTTTGAAATTACTAAAGCTTGAAGAACAGTTGCAAATAGACTTCAGTTAAGTAGATTTGGCTCACTAAAGACTCATGTTGCATTCACATTGTTTCATTTGCAAGGCCACTCACTCTACAGCTACGTTCACACAGGCTTATATGTTATTTGGGCTAAATCTTTAGTCCCACATTGTGTAATTAGACAATTAGTCTTTGTCATATCAGCTATAAATACACTGTATCTCCTTCAATGTAATGACATTAGGTTTTATTCTGTAAACTTTCTCTTGGAATAAAATCATTCTTCTCCCTTTCTTTTTACCTTTTATTGTATTTTATTTAAGTTGTTTATTTTCTTTTTTCTTCTTCTTTAACTATGTCTAGCTAATCTCCTTTAATTAGGGGGTGATGACACTTAGATTAGATTCAATATGAATCACATAGCCAAAGAGGTTAGGACTTCATGTATATAGATCTAGATCTGAACCAAGGGTTAGATCTGAACCTTCATACTTTGTGTCGTTTAAGAGCTATGCTCCTTCACAGGGTATATTCGAGTTCGATCTAACGCTTATCATATTTAGATCTAATTTTTAGGGTTTTAGAAATAAAATAGTGAATTTGTCCTGATAGCCTATGGTTGTTTAAGAGCTTAGCTCCTGCATAGGCTATACTTGTCGTTATTCACATATTTATTTCTAGAAACCTAATTACAGTTGATTCATGTTTGTGACAGAAACATGAATTAGATCTGCAATTGGTTATTAATTCATATTAATCTAATTTATGTCATTACTCCCTAATTGCTTTCATTTATTAATAAAAAACTCTCGTTTTGTTTATTTTCTGTTATTTTCAACCAATCAAAATTTTGGAATAACTTGAATGGATTTATTATTAAAATAATTTTTGGTCCTAGATTTCGACACCCTTTACAACAACCCTTGTTGTTTAGGAAAGCCGAACGAATTAAACAATTGTTTGCAGTTGTTGATTTGTTTGCAAACAAATTTTGGCGTCGTTTCCGGGGATCAAAATAATTTTTATTAGTAAATCCTTCGGGTTATATTTTTATTTTTCCATTAAAAAAACACAAAAATATTTTTTGTTTTATTGCTTTTGTTTTTCTTTTATATATAGAAAAAATTCTCTTGATAAGTTTTGATTTGGTATTGATTCTATGATTTTTTAATTAAGAGAAAAAAAATTGTAATTTTCTGTTTGATTTCTTTCTCATTTTATTACCTTCCATTTTCCAACAGTTTCAAAAAAAAACTTTGATTTCTTTCCTTTCCACCTCCTTTCCTATTTTCAATACAATTTACTTCCCCTTCTTTCATTTATTTCTTTTCATTCTACAACATATTTCTTTCCTTTCATTTACTTACATTTCTTACAAAAAAAATCATTTCTTTCCAAATTTCTATAGATTTTCTTCCTTTTTCACAATTCGTACAAATAATAAAAAAAAACTTTTGTTTCCTTTTCTATTTTTTATTTAAATACAAAACCACCACTGCTCCCCTTTCAATCTCTGCAAATCTTTACCACCTCAATTCATCTAACAAATCCTCTTCAACCATTCACCAATATCTCCATTATTCACAAATTCAAAACAATAGAAACTACTCCAGTGACCACCACTTCATTGCCACACACAAACAAACAACCTGACCACGAACAAGACCATAATTCCATTACTATTCGTCACAATCTTCCATCATAAAAATCAGTCCAGCATGCACCCCATTCTACGTCACACATACATCTGGTTCCTCCTCTAGCTTGGCCATCCAAAACTGTTTCACCACCTCACAACCAAAATTCCTTCACAAATTCCTTACCAGAAAACTCAATCAATTCCCATTGACACTGACAGACACAACACCCCCTTCATTATCACAACTCCAACCATATCACATCTATTTCAAGCAATCTTCCAACCATCAAAACTGCTAGCCACACTTGATCCCCTGCTATTTACTCCAATACCATAACTGCAAGTCATCTACCAGTTTCCCTGTCCATATACCATCATCTCTCACGCAAGCAATTCCAACCCAGAAATTCCAACCAGATCCCACTTCAAAGACCCTCTCCTACCAACATCTTTTTCACGCTCCGACTACCTCAACTCTAGACAACTCTAACACCACGCAACGTCCATCCCTCACAATCGCACAATTCACAAACTCCAGACCCCTTCTTCTCTCAAAACCGAGAATCTCTCCATGTTCTTCCTCAGAACATCCACAATCAATATACGAACAAACCCTATTCTACTTCGCTATCCAAACGAGAACCCAGATCGGAAATTGCGTCTGAATTCCAGAACATACAGTAACTTCCAAATTACACCTCTGTTAAACCACTTCTGCCAATACCCAAACCCTCATTGTCAGTTCCACCCACGCTTTAAACCACAAACCGAGCTCGAGCCCCAATTTGCCTACCCCAAAAATCGCGACAAGCGAATTCTCTCAAACCCGCTAACCCCAAATAGCCCCTGAGTCGGACATAATCACGCCAGAATCTCCACAGTGACTAAAATTACCAACATCCGCACTGATAATCCAAACTTGTAATCCCCAATCGACCCACGATCACGTCACTTCAGCAAACCGTGCTTCTCCCACAATCCACGCACAACAATCTAAACCCTTCAACCTCAATACAAGAATCCCTAAAGACAAACCCTCTCTACACATCAATTCCCAAACCGCGTACAGTCACAAACCCATCTTTACCGATCCAAACTCCATCGTCAACACCCAAATCGCATACCCAAATACCAAAACCAAAGTTAAACCTGAAATCACCTTCAAATCAAATACCCTAAGCCTCGATTTATCCAAAAAAAACTCGATCTCCAAACCCAAAAATAATCACGCAAGGAAATCGATTTCTAGAAGGAAATACGGGGCGTGATTCTTAACGATTCAGCATTTGTATTGGTGGAATTTTTGATACACGAAAGAGAAAAATAAAGGGGGCGCAACTTTCTTCGTTTTGTTTGGCAGAATTTTGTTTCTTTGTGATCTTCGAAAAAAATAAAAAGGGTTTCACTCTTATCTTTTGACTTGGTCTTGCGTTTAGCTATGTGGTTTGGAGCTTTATTTAGGCACGTGAGGAGCCTTCGACTGACCAACCTAGCCCAAGTTTTTGTTTAACAAGTTCCTTGTTTTCTTTCTTTTTAGCCTAGGTCTTATTTTTTTTGTTAAGATTAGTCCTTTGTTTATTTTATTTTATTTTAATTTGTCTTTAGTTTAGTTTTTTTTAAATTAGTTTAGTTTTTTTAAATTAGTATATTTTTTTAATTTAGTCTTTTACTTTTGTTTTTATCATTCAAAAAAAACTCCAAAAAAAAAATCAAACAAAATAAAGGCCAAAGCAAAGCGAACAAGGATTCGAAGGTCAAAACAATTTGCAATTAGAAGAATTTGAATTGTTGGAGCGGTTGCACACCAAGTAGGGTGTGAACGCGTTAGCGCTACTCAGTTGCACTAGACGAACTGCTGATCTAAATGAGTGATTTCTAAACTCTACATGTACTCTATTGCAATGAAAAATATATAGAAATTGCTTATAAAAATATTCTATAGGTGCCACAGCTTGCTTGTAAAAAATTTATTTCTGCAAATTATTATTCTGTGTTTGTTCTGTAATTGATTATTCTGCCTGTTAATGTGTGGTTGGAAATTTTAAAACGAATGTGGGATAAATTGGATTGCTTGTTTTTGAAATAAATTATTTTTGAAATCAAATTGAGGATTCCCCAAAGCTCATAGCACAAAATATTCGTTAAATTGACAAATAGGATTGATACTCTCTGAGTTGTCTAAGGAATGGTAGAGTCTAGAACTCAAACAGGTTCTTAAACTTTCAGTCGTGTTTCTACGGTGATTCGTGGCACACTGATAATCCCTGTCCGAACCTGGCCCAGACTTGTATTCATATAATCCGAAGTTGTTAATTTTAACATATTTTTTAAGAGCTTCTTTAGAGCCGCAAGTTTTACAACTGATTTTTCGACGAAAACTCATTTCTTCTTGTACATGCGCGCTTGCCCCATGTACAACCAAAATTGCAATTCTTTTCAAAATTTCAATGAATTTGGTTACAATTCAAATCAAAATGAATTTCAAGCTGAAAACTTTTCGAATAATTTCCTCAAATCTCATCAAACGGTTACACCCTAATATGAAAAATGTCATTCTATAATTGAGGAGAATTTATCTGAGGTGCGTCAACTTTTAGCTCAAATGGCTAAGCAAAGTGATGAAAATCAAAACAATTGCAACACAGGTTTTAACGAAATTTTTGAAAACCAAAATGATTTTCATAATATGAGTGGATGTTAATTGTTGGTTATCGAATATGAAAAATGTGTTGCGAACAAGCTAAATTTTTGGCGATGTTGGGTTTGGAAAATAAATAATGGACGACTTCTAAGAGATGAGATGGATGAATTTTTAAGGTCAACCAGTGAGGAACACAAAAGAAAGACGAATCAAAAAAAGACATTTTGAAGTCTAATATGTCTACCGATTTTATTGAAGAGGGCCTGAGTGAGATTGATTAATTAATGCATGAAATTTGGATTTCTCGCAAGGAAATCAAGGAATAGGCACGAACTTTAGATGAAAAACAAGATTCTGAAATTAAATATATCGAAAACATGTGTATCATCGAACAACTGGCTCAATACACTATTGAACTTTGGCAAATCTAGAAAAGCTACTACTTGAGGGAATTGATGACATTAATGAATTTGGGAATTTCATGAAACTTGGCTGGACTTACATTGAAGAGCTAGCTCAAAGAATAACAGATAGCAAACAAAGTTGCACTAGGATAGTGTATCAAAATTCTCTTCTTCAAACTGAAGTTATGAACTTGTACAACAACTTTAAATCCCAATCTAGTGATAAACAAGTTTCTGCCAATGCTTCTTTTAAAAACAATAATCAGCCAATAACTTCATCACAAAATTACATAATGATTATTGATGATTCTGACGATATGACTGTTGATGAAAATGAAAATTTTGAAAAACTTCTAGTGCAAAACACTGATTTCTATGAAACTGAAATTCAGACTCAAACCAATGCTTCTGCTGAAAATTCAATTCTTACTAGGATTTAAAATTTTCAACTAACAACTTTTGAAATTGATGAAAATCTTAATGAAGTTGTTGAAATCTCTGTAATTGATTTGAAATTAAATTCTCTTGAAAACGAAGATGTAACAACCCCAATTTTCAAAACCAATTAAAAAAAAATTATTTTAGCTATTTTAATGGATTTTGATATTTAAAATGATGTATTTTAAATAATAATGACTATACTTAAATCAAAGTAAGAACGAATAAATTTATTTTAATTATAAAACAAGCCTGAAATGGCGCGGTAGTTTGAAAATTCGATTTAAAATTTCAATTGAATGTACAGGATTCAAAATAAATCGGAATTCAGTAAAACAAGAAATATTTGAATTTGTTGAATTATATCTTTCTAAGAAATGTGAAAAATCCAGATTTCATAACAGGAATAAAATGTTATGGCCAATTTAAAATTCAGAATAGTCGCTATGGAATTTAATATAACATATAGCCTTTAAAAATAGTCGTTTTGCAAATGACCTCCGTTTTCGACGAAACCAATTTTGTTGGATCCGGAATATCAAATTATTGCGAGATTCCTATTTTTATAATTTTTGGAATTAATATGTAAGCATGGTGAATTTAAACATGTTTGGTAATTTTAGTTTGAATTTAATCAACTGGAAAATGACTGTTTTTCAAACGGTCTCCAAATTCGACGAAATTAGTTTGTTGGGACCGTATCGTAAAAACATAGCCAGATTTATTTTTTTGGAATTTATGGAGTCCGTATGTGGCCCCGGAAATTTAAAATGTACATTGAAATGAATTTTGAACGTTATATCGTTTTATATTTTAATTTAAAGAAAAACTGATTGAAACAGTCGAATTGGCTTACCGGACATATCCCATTATGTCCGAAATGGGGGTATTTAGGTAGGAGCGACAGTCGTTGGGTTCGATTTAAGGTTTGAGAAAAAAAGTTACTTTTTGGAATTAAATAATTAAAAATATATATATTATTATAAATGGTTAGACCCTCCCCCTTTTCCTCTTTCTCTTCCCCGTCGATCTGAAGCGGAAAAAGAAAAAAACCAAATCGCGTCATCGTTCAGCCCTAGCCACCACCGCCCGTCGCCCCCCTCCTCCACCGTCGGCCGGCAACCAGAGCGCCTCCCCCTTCCTCCTCCGTTCCTCCCTCCTCCCTCCCCTCTCTCCTCCTTCCCTAATTGAAACAGCTTCCCTAAAACCCCAAACCCGCCTCCACCTTGCCACCACCGGCCAGCGCGACACCTCACCGCCTCCAGCACCCCGGCGCCCTCCCCTAGACTCGTCAGACCCCGACGTCGCACCTCCTCCATCTAAAAATTGGATTTTTTACAAGAAAAAGGTGAGTTTTTATTTTGATTTTAATTTAATATAATTAGTTTTAGAAACATATAAAAAAATTACTTTTTTTATATAGCTTAATTTTAAAAACTGGATTTTTATATAGTGAAATAAAAATATGTTTTTTATTATATGTATAACATAATAAAAATTCGATTTTTATTATATGAATAGCCAAATAAAAATATGATTTATATATATATAGCAAAATAAAAATATGATTTTTATATATGTAGCGTAATAAAAATATGATTTTTATATATGTAGCATAATAAAAATATGATTTTTATATATGTAGCGTAATTAAAATATGATTTTTATATATGTAGTAGCACTATAAAAATGTGATTTTTATAATATAAACATCAGTATAAAAATGTGATTTCATATATATATATATATATATATATATATGATAGTCAAATAAAAATATGATTTTTAATATATATACCGCGTGAAACAGATTGCGATGGAACCAACTGGAAGCAAAACAGAATCCAAGCCATCGTCCGCTAAAGAATGACGGAGTGGAAACCAAAGGTGAGAACTTCTCACTCTAATTTTATTTACAGTTAAATATATACTAGGATGCAAACGGTGTTTTGTAGCACCCGACACCTTTGATTGAAACCATGAATGTTTGGTTGTTTATATAATTTGATTGATTGGTATTTAATAGGGTTTGGCAACCCTTTTAAGAAATTGGTTGAATTTGGTTTGGGATGTTAATCGAATTGATTGGAATTGGTATGTGTATGGCGCGAGCCAGTATTAGGCGAGGGATAAGGCTAGACCTTATTACAGTTCTAGTATCGCGTCGTTATGCTGCCGAAATTTCCTAAAATAAAATGTGTTAGTTAAAAATAACTTATTTAATGTGTATATGAACTGTATAAAATATTCATGTGTTGAATAAAATATTTGAACAATAAAAATATCATTTTTATTGAATGTATGAACTATTAAAAATATTCATATGTTGAAATAAATATTTTATCGTTAAAAATATAATTTTTAATGTTTATATGAATGAAAATAAATATTCATTTACAAATAGGATGATTTGTTTATGTACACTCATTTGACTGATATTGATTGGGACGATATATTTCACACATCGCCCAACTGCACAAATAATATTCAGTATTTGTTGATTAAAACCCCACACGGGTATTGGGATGATATTTGACGTACACTAATCCCAATTTTTAGTTGTATGTCAATCGATTGGTTGACAGACTATTGTAAGCGTTAAATATTTATATTTAATGCTTATGTAATTGTGTAAGGCACTCTGGATGATGGTTGATTGTGTATCATGGTTGTTGTATACATGTGTTGTCTGAAATCCATATAAATAACATTATATGGTAATTGACTGTGTCTGATTCCAATTCAGGAATAACGAATATTTTGAAATAATGAATATTTTAAAGTAACGAATATTTTGAATTAATATTCAGTAAACGACCAAAATATGATTTTGATGTCCGATTTTGGATGGACATGAAAATATTGAAATATGTGAAGCCGTGTTGATTAGATATGCACCATTTTAACGTGAGCGATATTTATATCGATTTTATTCATTTTTATAATGAATATCGTAAAGGAAATGATTTCATAATCTGATATTTTGAAAATATTATCATTTATATATTATAATGATATATAATATTCAATTTTTATTTAAAATTGAAAATGAAGTTGGAATCGTTTTTAAAATGAATTTAAAATGTTTTATAAAATACGTTTTAAAATGGAATTCGATGAAATATATAATATATATATTTAATGGCCTGAATAGAACGCGCCGCGCCGCGACCGTTCGCGAATTTCGACCATTGACTTCGAATTGATGTTACGGGAGATCCCACAAGCGGATTCTCCTAAAACCAGAACCGTTGGATTCATATCGAAAAGAGCTTTCCAACGAATATAAGAGATTTGAAATCTAACGGTTGGATTTGGAATTATGTCCAAATAAAATTTGGAAAAGGTCGTTGTAAGTGCAGTTCGATGACCGTTTACGGAAATCGACTGAAAAGGCCTTAATAAAATTATTAAGAATATTAATAATTTGTGTAAAATCATAATAAATGATTTGGAAAGAATTGGGATGAAAAATTCCATATTTTAAAAGATAAAAATATATTTTTATCGAAATGAACTAATTATTAACTAGAATTATAATCCAATTATTTTTAAATAAACAAATTGGATTGAGAATGGGTATTAATATAACCAGAATTTCCAATATGTGAATTGGAATGGATTTGAATTGAAATTATATTCGGAATATTTCGATATTGGATTCCGTGATTATACGGATATTGTTATGGAAATTTGGAAGATACATTTATATCGCTATTTCCAATACGATATTTGTTAGTTTTAGAATTTGATATTGAATATAAGCCGATATAATTTCTATTCAGAGCCTTGTATTTAATATCAAATGGGATTTCGGGTTTATCGTGAATGGTGTCTTTATTAACATTGTTCTTAAACCCAGTTGAGAAAAGAATAAATCTTTTAATTAAGATTTAGAGAAGTTTTCCAATTAATTAATATTTAATTGTAATTTAATAAAAGAATTAGATTTTGGGTTTGTTGTGAATGGTGTCTTCAATAACACTGTTCTTAAACCTCGTGTGAAAAGAATAAATCTTTTAATTAAGATTATTAGTTTTTCCAGTTAATTAAGATTTAATTGGAATAAAATGGAATGTGAATTGGGTTTATTGTGAACTGTGTTTTTAACAACATTTGTTCTTTAACCCGATTAACATTGAAATGAGATTTGGAATTTATAAATCTTTTAATTAAGATTAATGGGATTTTCCAAAGTAAAGTTTTCCAGTTCAATATATTAAATTGGAATAGAATGGAATTCGATTTGGTAATAATCGAAGTGAGTTTCTGTGGAGGAAGACTGTTACTATATATGGAATTTAAAAGGCTTTGCCATTATTCCATTTATATTATTAGTAGGAGACGGAAATTGATATCGATTATATATATATATATATATTGATCTGTTTTCCGTGAAGATTCCATAATTAATGGAATGAGATTTTGGGTTTATCGTGAACTGTGTTTTAAATGACATTAGTTCTTTAACCCAGTTAAAGACAGGATTACATGTCTAACATTGTATCTCGAACTGTATGGTTGATCTCTATTAAATATATATCTGTTTGGTGGAGGAGAATTTATTCTCTTGCTTAACACCTTCTCTAAGACATACGAGCTTAGAGGTTATATATCGGTAGAAATCAATAGTGCTGTGTAGATTGTCGATGTGACGTGCTTGGGTTTCCGAAGTTAAATAATCATCAATATTGATTTTTGGGAAGATTAAAACTAAGTGGAGTTTTAATGAATCTTTAATTAGATTGAAATGTGAATGTGATAATTTAAATTATCAAATTTCGGAAATGAGCGAGAATGGAGTATCATCAGTTTTGCTCCAAGCGATAGTTAAATCTTTAATTAGATTGAAAAAGGGAAATGGAAATTAATTTTTACCGATAACACTGTGGTGTTAGATATGGAGTATTACCAGTTTTACTCCATGGGATAAATAGGTTGGGATTGGGAAATAAAACAAATGATTACTTTGGTAAGGTGTGCTAATCCCGACTAGTTTGGATAAACCTTAATTTGGTTTGAATTGATAGCCAAAGGAAGATTAAAGAATTAATTTAAAGAATTTATCTTTGATAAAATTAATGGGAACCTTTCCCTAATGATGTGAATATTTGAATAAAAGAATATTCTGAATTGGAATGAGGTGTATGGTATGTTTGTGTAGCACTTTTTTTATTATATACGCGAGTTATTCGGAAAGGCCGGGTTAACACCTATTCTGAATAACTGATTCAACGATAAGTCGACGATAAAGATGGTGGTTGAAGACCGAAGGTCTTCACATCGTTTGGATGATTACTGATGTCTTAATTGGGCTGTACACCCAAGACAAGGTAATACGTGGTGATCGTTCAGACATACTTGGAGATCGACCGGATATACAAGGACCTCTCTCCTGTATTGGACATATGGGAACGAGGAATAAGGTGCCTTTAATTTCGTTCAGACCTAGAACGAACTAGTAAATGGATGTGTGTCTGACATTGGATTTTATTCTATGTTGATTGATCTCTATTAAATATATATCTTTTTGGTGGTGGAAAATTTATTCTCTTTCTTAACACCCTTCTCTGAGACATACAAGCTCAGAGGTTATATATCGATAGACATCAGTTGCATGGCGTGAATTGTCAGTGTGGCATGCTGAGATGCAAATGATCAAGGATTCTGTTGAAAAGCAGAGTCTTGTGGTTGATGATCAAAGCACGGCCTTAAAGGGCATAGCTTTGTGTATAGCGTTAATTCGCAAGCCTCACACCTCAGTATGGGTTAAAAACGGGATAAGGGACCCAAGAAGGACATGACGTTTCTTTCTAGCATGGGTGGTGTCATGGTATGGAGCCCAGACATTTAATATATTTTTACCTATATGGATGATTAATTGCGAGGCGCCTCGAATATATCTGTTACTACGGAGCCGATGGATAGGTCCTATAGTACCGTAAAACGTGTGTTCAGGAATAATTAATCCTCAAACGTAAGAGAGGACCGACCTTTGAGGATCAAAGCGTCTACTGCGGGAGATCCTAAGGCATTTGCTAGAGTGTCTCAAGGCTAGCGAGGAGTGCATCCCTTGCCTCGACTCATGACGGAAATCCAATTTCCAATACGTGACATTTCGGTTTTGATTGTAGAGCCTAGTATGGCGACATGATATGTGGTACCCATGCCATCTATGATTGATACATTTATATTTGAAACTGTTTTGACACTATATACTTATAATAGTATCAAATGATTTGTTTTAAACGTACCAATCATGTTTGGCTATTATAAGGGAAAACTCTATCCTTCGGCTTGCGTTGCATTGTGTGATGGGACCTGAGTCTTATAATAGCTTCATTTTTCCAAAAAGCATTGCGTTGTTTATAACTATTTATGCAATGGTATTCCTGGGAGGAAACCCACTCTGTATTGTATGGCATGGTCCCTTGATTTACTTTATTTTAAAGTAAAGTTTTAAATAACTGTTTTAGGTCTCACACCAGTCATATGACTGACCTGGAGTTTATTGTTTTAACCTAAACTCTGGGTTCCCCTATTTTCCACACGGGAAGCTAGTCGTTTTGGTGTTGCAGATATTATATTCACAGGATCCTGGATTTACAGCTGGAGCTATATTCGAAACGCTTTGTATCCATGTATTTCTTTCAGTTGTGTTATGTGTTATTTTTCCGCTGCATTGTAATTTTAAATCTCTGATTTTATTTTTTTGATATATATATTTTATTCATACTCTGTTATATTCTTGTACTCTTATGTAATTATTGTAATAGCAATGAAATGTTCTTCTGTTTATGTTATGATTTGTCGTGTTCTCAACCTAATCCGGGCTTTCCCTTACTGGCGGGTTCGGGTCATTTCATCATGGTATCATAGCTTTGGTTTACAGAGCTCGAGAACAAGACACATTAGAACCAAACGAAAGAATTCATCGGAGATCAGATTAGTAACATCCAATGAGAATGACTCGTTAGAGATGGGATCAGTAGTATCCTAGAACGAGTGTAAAGAGTGTTATTTCTAAAATAAAAATGAAAACAAATTTAGTTTTGAAATTTTAATCTTATTATACGTATTTGAATATTTTATTTTAAATTGATTTGGACTATCGAGTATATAGAGATTTTAATGTATGTCTGATCCACGTGTATTGAAGCCTCAAATATACGGGATGCATATAGAATCACACTGTAGTTGCCTAGGCTTGATTCTGATGATGGCGCGCCATCATCAGTATTTCCGTTCGAGCTTTGAAAGTGGGATATCTATATATTTCCAATTGACTGGTGTGAGAACTAAAACATAGTTAGAATTCATTGTTGTGATTTGGCACTAAAATATGATTTTTGACTATGTATCAAAGATATATGTTTGAATAGATAATCAACAAATTGATTGCTGGTTGCTATGTGTGATTATTAGTTCAACTAATTAAAATTATTGGAATAACAAAACCAGTAAGAGAATGAATGAAAATTTAGCCAAATTGAGTCAAATTTTGAACTGAATTAAAAATTGATTGGAAATTGCATATATGTACATGTATATACATTGAACAGGTTACAGCAGGGAAGCTAAGAAGAGGAATAAAATTGTATGCCCGACAAATTGTACATGTTTACTAATTTATTAGGTTTTTATGATTTTATGAGCCGATTGGCTTTTTCTTTTTCTTTTGGATTGGTGAGGGCCCTGCGTGGCTAGTTACAGTTTTAAAGGTCTCCCCGTACAAAGGAGGTTATGGCGAAATTTTTCGAAAATTTAGGGTTTTAACCAAATTTTTGAAGAATTTGAAAATTCATAGAAACTAAAAAGTTGAAGAATGAAATCCAGAATGAAAGTTGAGTTGAATAGTTAAACAACTTTCAGCTCCGTTCCTTTTCGAGGATGAAAAGATTTTAAGTGGGGGAGATTGTAACAACCCGTATTTTCAGAACCAATTTAAAATTTTTATTTTGGCTGTTTTAATGGATTTTGATATTTAAAATGATGTATTTTAAATAATAACGACTAAAAATTTATTTAAATCAAAGTAAGAACGAATAAATTTAATTTAATTATAAAACGAGCCTGAAATGGCGTGGTAGTTTGAAATTTTGATTTGAAATTTCAATTGAACGTACAGGATTCAAAATAAATCGGATTTCAGTAAAACAAGAAATATTTGAATATGTTGAATAATATCATTCCAATGAATGTGAAAAATCTAGATTTCATAACGGGAATAAAAAGTTATGGCCAGTTTAAAATTCAGGATAGGCGCTATGCAATTTAATATAATATATAGCCTTTAAAAACAGCCGTTTTGCAAACGACCTCTGTTTTCGACGAAACCACTTTTGTTGAGTCCGGGATGTCAAATATTGCTAGATTCCAATTTTCATAATTTTTGGAATTAATATGTGAGCGTAGTGAATTTAAACATGTTTGGTAATTTCAATTTGAATTTAATCAACTGGAAAATGACCATTTTTCAAACGGTCTCCAAATTTGATGAAATTAGTTTTATTAGGACCGTATCATCAAAACATAGCCAGACTTATTTTTCTAGAATTTTTGGAGTCCGTATGTGGCCCCGATAAATTAAAATGTACATTGAAATCAATTTTGAACGTTATATTATTTTATATTTTAATTTACAGAAAAACTGATCGAAACAGTCGAATTGGCTTACCGGACATATCCCATTGTGTCCGGAATGAGAATTTTTAGCTATGAGTGACAGTCGTTAGGTTCGATTTAAGGCTCGAGAAAAAGTTACTTTTTGGAATTAATTAATTAAAAATATATATATTATTATAAATGGTCAAACAATCCCCCTTTTCCTCTTTCTCTTCCCTGTCAATATGAAGCAGAAAAAGAAAAAAAAACAAATCGGGTCGCCCTTCAGCCCAAGCCACCACCGCCCGTCTCTCCCTCCTCCACTGTCGGCCGGCCACTAGAGCGCCCCCTTCCTCCTCCACTCCTCTCTCCCCTCTCTCCTCCTTCCCTAATTGAAACAGCTGCCCTAATTGATGGTGTCTGATTCCAATTTAGGAATAACGAATATTTTAAAATAATGAATATTTTAAAGTAACGAATATTTTAAAATAATATTCAGTAAAAGATCAAAATATGGTTTTAATGTTTGATTTTGGATGGACACGAAAATATTGAAATGTGTGAAGCCATGTTGGTTAGATAGGCGTCATTTTAACGTGGACGATATTTATATCGATTTTATTCATTTTTATAATGAATATCGAAAAGGAAATGATTTCAAAATCTAATATTTTGAAAATATTATCATTTATATATTATAATGATATAGAATACTCAATTTTTATTTAAAATTGAAAATGAAGTAGGAATCGTTTTTAAAACGAATTTAAAACGATTTATAAAATATGTTTTAAAATGGAAGTTGACGAAATATATATATATATAATATTATATATATATTTAATGGCCTGAATAGAACGCGTCGCGTCGCGACCGTTCGCGAATTTCAACCATTGACTTCGAATTGATGTTACGGGAGATCCTACCGTCGGATTCTCCTAAAACCATAACCGTTGGGTTCATATCGAAAAGAGATTTCCAACGAATATAAGAGATTTGAAATCTAACAGTTGGATTTGGAATTATGTCTAAATAAAATTTGGAAAAGGTCGTTGTAAGTGCAGTTCGATGACCGTATATTGAAATCGATTAAAAGGGCCTTAGTAAAATTATTAAAAATATTAATAATTTGTGTAAAATCATAATAAATGATTTGGAAAGAATTGGATTAAAAATTCTATATTTGAACAGATAAAAATATATTTTTGTCGAAATGAACTAGTTATTAACTAGAATTATAATCCAATTATTTTTAAATAAACAAATTGGATTGAGAATGGGTTTTAATATAAACAGAGTTTCCAATACATGAATTGGAATGGATTTGAATCGAAATTAACTTCGGAATATTTCGATATTGGATTCCGTGATTATACGGATATTGTTATGGAAATTTGGAAGATATATTTATATCGTTATTTCCAATATGATATTTGTTATTTTCAGAATTTGATATTGAATATAAGCCGATATAATTTCTATTCAGAGCCTTGTATTTAATATCAAATGGGATTTTGGGTTTGTCGTGAATGGTGTCTTTATTAACACTATTCTTAAACCTAATTGAGAAAAGAATAAATCTTTTAATTAAGATTTAGAGAAGTTTTCCAATTTATTAATATTTAATTGTAATTTAATAAAAGAATTGGATTTTGGGTTTGTCGTGAATGGTGTCTTAAATAATACTGCTCTTAAACCCCGTGTGAAAAGAATAAATCTTTTAATTAAGATTATTAGAGTTTCCAGTTAATTAACATTTAATTGGAATAAAATGGAATATGAATTGGGTTTATTGTGAACTGTGTTTTTAACGACATTTGTTCTTTAACCCGATTAACAGTGAAATGAGATTTGGAATTTATAAATCTTTTACTTAAGATTAATGGGATTTTCCAAAGTAAAGTTTGTTGAGTCAAGAATTTCTTAGAGTTTTAAATTCTGACGAAGAGATAAGCTGTAATCGACAAAAAGAAGTAATTCATTGGTTTAAAGAGACACAAAGAGCTACATACATTAGAGGTTGATTATTTGGTATGTTAGTAGTGTTATTTATTTTAAAATCTATCCTTAAATAATCTCACACCTTTAGTCTTTGAATATATATATATAAGTATATATGTGTGCACATTAACTGTGCAATCTGGGCCAAACCGGTCGACTGGTTGAATCCAGGCGTTCGACCGTTTCTGCCCAGAATGCACAGATAATGTGCACAAGTGTACATAACGTGTGTATATATATATATTCAAATTCCTGTCTACTGGTTCTTTTTAACCTGTCGACCGTTTTTTTAAACGAAAGCAACCTTTCGTATAGATACTTCCATTTCTTCAAGAGTTGCTTCTCTTTCTCTTCACAAATGATCATGACCATTGTTTGTAACTTTTCACAAATGGTTACAACTGTTTATTCCTTATATAAACATCATGATTTCATCATTCCAAATTCACCGATTCTATTAATCTAATTTCTATTCAATTGATCTCATTCTTGAACTGCTCAAATTGCTTATATTCTATCATATATCGTTTTGAATCGTAGGATATATTTAACATTCTTTTGATTCAATACAATATCCACTTCCAAATCTTCATTTACACAAATATTCAATTTGAGGGTAAGATTATAGGAAGTTTGTACTACAAGTGACAAAATCGTGTTATTAAGAACACATATCGTCAACAACAATTACATTCATCTTTGTTGAAGTCCTCGGTGTTGCAAGAGGCAAGTGTTGAAGTCCTCAGTGTTATTAGAGGCGTGAAATCCCGTTCGTCTGCTCGGGTGTTGTATACATGTTCCTCCAAGTGAAGTTAGGTGATTGTAAGTGAAAATCTAGATAGAAGTCTGGGACTGGACGTAGGACGGTGCTCCGAACCAGTATAAAAATCCCTGGTGTGATATTTCTATTTCACCGCATTTTCCGTTTTCATATCTGTGATTCGTTATTATTTCATACTCATCTGTTATACACCATATTACACGATCTGTGTGTACTACTAGCACGTACACAAATTTTCGTTTGGTACCAGAGCACGGTCATCATATAACAGTGATACAGTTATTTTATATATTATAGTAATATAGCAAATAACACAAGCACCAGCACTACCACTTACACGGAAGGTCAATCAACACAAAGACCTCCATTCTTTAATGGTCTCAACTATAGCTATTGGGCAAAACGTATGGCATTCTTTATGCAATCAAATGGCTATGATGCCTGGAATGCTACCCAAAAGGAAATAGTGAACCCAACAACTGATTATTCAGAATGGACACCGGCTGAGAAAATGGCAGCAGCTGTAAATGCAAAGGTAATAAACATGTTGTTTTATGCATTAGACCAAAATGAATATAACCGTGTTAGTATCTGTACCACCGCATATCAAATTTGGAAAATGCTAAAAACCACTCGTGAAGGTACTAACAAGGTTAAACAAGCCAAAACAGCCATGCTGAAAAGTCAGTTTCAAAATTTCAAAATGAATCCGAATGAGACAATCAATGATATGTATTCACGGTTTCAAACTATTCACCATGCACTAATTGGTTTAGGACAAAAATATTTATATTTTGATGTTTTTTCGACAGTCCTACTTTCTTTGACTAGTGAATGGGAAGGAAAAGTATTAGCAATTGAAGAAGCTAATGACCTTTCCGTCATGAAGCCAGATGAATTGATAGAAAATCTAATGTCCTATGAAGCTAATTTGCAGGCTAGAAAGGAACAGAAAGAAGAAAAGAAAAATATAGCATTCCATGCTGAAAAAGATGAAGAAGAATAAGAGTATGAAGATGAAGATCTGGCATTCATTGCTAACGGTTTCAAAAAAATTCCTACAGCAACGAAAGGCTAGTCGTTATAGCAAAAAGAAGACTGGATCAAATAAACCATCATCGTCCGCTATAGAATGTTTTAACTGCCACAAAAAGGGGCACATGCACAAAGATTGTCCAGAAAAGAAGAAGTCAGAAAATGACAAGTTCAAATACAAGAAGGACAAATCAAAGAAACGAGCATTCTCAGTAAACTGGGATGATTCAAAGTCGTCTTCATCAGAAAGTGAAAGTAATACGGAGGATGAACAAGCAAATGTTTGTTTCATGGCAACAGAAGACGAGGTACAAATTCCTACATTTGATGAAGTACTCGATATTAATGCTGAATTGATAGTCAAATATAAAGACATGAAACGTCAACTCAAAGAAGCCAGAGTTGATTTGAGTAAAGTAGAGTTTGAACGAGATATGTTAAAAGACGAGAAGAAAATATTAGAAGAAGAACTTGAAAAACTTCAAGAATCATCATCTAATATTGACTCTCAATTATCTCTTTTGAGTCAAGCAACTGAAACTAAAAAATATAAAAACGATGTTCTTATTACTGAAAATCATGAGCTAAAGGCAAAAGTCAAAATTCTTGATCTAGAAAAAGCTAGTTTACAAACTAAGTTAGATAATATTACTCAAAATGTTTCTAACTTCAACAAAGGTCGAGAAAATTTGACATAGATCATTGAAAGTTCAGAATCTGCTTCAAACAAACAAAGGTTTCGGATATAAAAAAACAAGAAACCAAGAAACATCTCAAGAAAAAAGATGTAGTAAAAAATAAAGCTAAGAAAAATCTTAGTTTATTATATTCCAAACCAAAATCGGTTATGGATTTTCAAAAGAAAATTTTCAAAACTATCAAGATATGGGTTCCTAAAACAAATAACAGTTTGATTAGGAACAAATATATTCAGCATTTCATGAATTCTGTGCTTTTCAATTCTAATTATATGTATAAAGGGGATACCAGACCCGTATGGGTTTGGACTCCTAAGACCTAACTCTTAGGACCCCATAAAAAGTGGGTAGCATGGACTTAATTTTATTAATATTATGATTGTACTCTCGTATTTATTTCATGTACTAATATATGTGTATCTCTTTTTTAAATAAATTCATTTTTGTTTGGACGTTCAAAAACAGAAATAGAGCAAAAGAAAATCATAAAAACTGCAACCAGATAAACTAGTCGACCGGCAAAATCCACCAGTCGACCGTTTTGTCTTCTGGTTGAAAACGGTCGACCGGTGATTTTCAGGCGGTCGACCGGTAATGGGGAATTATGTTTTTAAAAAGGCATATACGGCCATATTTTTTACACCATCCACTCACTTTTTCTTCATACGCTTTCTACTCCAAAACCCTTCATAACCCTAGAACTCAATTCTTCTTCCAATCTCACCCTAATGGCTCCTCCACAAAATAAATTAAAGCAAGCTTCATCATCTGAAACACAACCAATCGATCCTTCTGTCAAGAAATGGCTTGTAGATCCAATTGCAGTCAAAAGGTGGAATGAGATGAAAGATTTTAAAATCCATCCAGGTTCATACATTAAATTCGCTGATTTCTCTAATTATCATGTTCTTGGCTTAGCAAAGAATGCTGATATTGAAAATCTACTTGACTTTGATCAAAATAATGTGGTAATTAACCATGTTATGATAAAGTTATTCTGTGCTAACCTAAACTTAGAGAAATATAAGCCCGAAAATTCCTCTCAATGCCTTTGGTCTGTGGTTTGTGGCAAACAAGTCTTTATCTCATGTGAAAGAATGGCAAATGTCCTTGGTTCTTCCTTCTTAGGTCCAAAATTCTCTAGTAACTTCTGTAATATCCATGTATGTGATCATATTAGTCATCAGTTCATTGAAAATGATAAGGATAGTACAAACTCTATTGGATTACACCCTACTGCAAGAGTTATTCATCACACCCTTATGCACTCCCTTTTTCCGAGAATAGAAAATTTCGATGCCGTCTACAAAGAAAATTTCAAAGCATTATATGCGATCTACGGGGATATTCGTATCAACTGGATTGGTATGATTTTTGATGAAATATTGAAAGTTAATGAGAGTTCTAGGCCGCATTTATTTTATAATGAATATATCGTGCATCTACTGCTTGATTGTGGCATCAAACCTCCTGCTTTGACTGTTTCAAAACCCAAATGCATTAACAAAACCTTGATTTCACGGATGAAGCTTCCCGCTCCATACTTCAATATTATGCCCTTTGAACAATGGAAAGAAAAAGTACATCAAGAAGCTTCTTCACAATCATCTCACCCAAAATCTGAGGAAGTTAAACTGCTACGATCTTCCTCCACTACAAACGAATCGCTTGAAACTATTACTCGCAATCAATTCCTTCTTGAAGCACAACTTAAGCGATTGGATACAAAAATGCATGAACGCTTTATCAAACTTAAGTCTTCCTTTGGGTCTTTGTGGGAAGCAATATCATGTGGTGCATCATCCTCATCTATGCAAGCTCAAGACCCCGGCACACGTCCAGCTCCTCCTCCTTCTTCTTCGGAAGAGGGTGAAAGATCGGGAACTAGTCATGGACGTGGACACGGGAAAAGTCAGCTTGTTGAAGAAGAAGAAGAAGAAGAAGAAGAGGGAGATGAGACGGAGTCGGAATAAGATTTCTTAGTTTATCTCTTTAACTCTTTTTACGTACTTACGCCTTTATTTTGCTTTAAGACATGATTCGGCACTTGTATCTAAATAGTGTCGTAGTTTATTTTGTATTAGACTTGTGTATGATTGTATTTTGTGACTCTTGATAACTCTTGTTCTATGGTAGTGGTTTATGTTGCTTATAATCTAGATCATATCAATTATGTTCTTATTTATTCATCAACTCCTTTTTGTCGATGACAAAGGGGGAGAAAATTGTGCTAACAGTGTATATGCAGGAAAATATAGATTTATAGGCACATATACAGGGATCATATACAGGGGGAGATTCAGAAGTATGCTGTCATCAATCAAAAAGGGGGAGAATGTTGAGTCAAGAATTTCATAGAGTTTTGATTTCTGACGAAGAGATAAGCTGTAATCGACAAAAAGAAGTTATTCATTGGTTTAAAGAGACACAAGAGCTACATACATTAGAGGTTGATTATTTAGTATGTTATTAGTGTTATTTATGTTAAAATATATCCTCAAATAATCTCACACCTTTAATCTTTGAATATATATATAAGTATATATGTGTGCACATTAGCTGTGCAATCTGGGCCAAACCGGTCGACCGGTTGAATCCAGGCGGTCGACCATTTCTACCCAGAATGCACAGATAACGTGCACAAGTGTACATAACATATATATATTCAAATTCCTGTCTACCTGTTCTTTTTAACCTGTCGACCGTTTTTAAACAGAAGAAATCTTTCGTATAAACACTTCCATTTCTTCAAAAGTTGCTTCTCTTTCTCTTCACAAATGATCATGACCATTGTTTGTAAATTTTCACAAATGGTTACAACTGTTTATTCCTTATAAAAACATCATGATTTCATCATTCCAATTCACCGATTCTATCAATGTAATTTCTATTCTATTGATCATCTCATTCTTGAACTCTAAAAAGCGCTCAAATTGCGCATATTCTTTCCTTATCGTTTTGAATCCTAGAATATATTTAACATTCTTTTGATTCAATACGATATCCACTTCCAAATCTTCATTTACACAAATATTCTATTTGAGGATAAGATTATAGGAAGTTTGTACTACAAGTGACAAAATCGTGTTATTAAGAACACATATCGTCAACAACAATTACATTCATCTTTGTTGAAGTCCTTGGTGTTGAATGAGGCAAGTGTTGAAGTCCTCGGTGTTATTTGAGACGTGAAATCTCGTTCGTCTGCTCGAGTGTTGTATACCTATTCCTCCGGGTGAAGTGAGGTGATTGTAAGTGAAAATACAGATAGAAGACTGGGACTGGACGTAGGACGGTGCTCCGAACCAGTATAAAAATCCCTGGTGTGATATTTCTATTATACCGCATTTTCCGTTTTCATATCTGTGATTCGTTATTATTTCATACTCGTCTGTTATAAACCATACTACACGATCTGTGTTTACTACTAGCACAAACACAAATTTTCAAAGTTTTCCGGTTTAATATATTAAATTGGAATAGAATGGAATTCGATTTGGTAATAATCGAAATGAGCTTCTGTGGGGGAAGAGTGTTACTATATATGGAATTTAAAAGCCTTTGCCGTTATTCCATTTATACTATTAGTCGGATGCGGAAATTGATATCGATTATATATAATGATCTGTTTTTCATGAAGATTCCATAATTAATGGAATGAGATTTTGGGTTTATCGTGAACTGTGTTCTAAATGACATTAGTTCTTTTACCCGGTTAAAGACAGGATTACATGTCTAACATTGTATCTCGAACTGTATGGTTGATCTCTATTAAATATATATCTGTTTGATAGCGGAGAATTTATTCTCTTGCTTAACACCCATCTCTAAGATGTACGAGCTTAGAGGTTATATATCGGCAAAAATCAATAGTACGGTGTAGATTGTCGATGTGACGTGCTTGGGTTTCCAAAGTTAAATAATCATTAATATTGATTTTTGGGAAGATTAAAACTAAGTGGAGTTTTAATGAATCTTTAATTAGATTGAAATGTGAATGTGATAATTTAAATTATCAAATTTGGGAAATGGTCGAGAATGGAGTATTACCAATTTCGCTCCAAGCGATAGTTAAATCTTTAATTATATTTGAACGGGAAATGGTAATTAATTTTTACCAATAACATTGTGGTGTTAGATATGGAGTATTACCAGTTTTACTCCATGGGATAAATAGGTTGGGAATGGGAAATAAAACAAATAATTACTTCGGTAAGGTGCGCTAATCCCGACTAGTTTGGATAAACCTTAATTTGGTTTGAATTGATATCCAAAGGAAGATTAAAGAATAAATTTAAAGAATTTATCTTTGATAAAATTAATGGGAACCTTTCCCTAATGATGTGAATTTTTGAATAAAAGAATATTCTGAACTGGAATGAGGCATATGCTGGGTTTCTGTAGCACTTGTTTATTATATACGCGACTTATTCGGAAAGGTTGGGTTTATATCCATTCTGAATAACTAATTCGACGATGAAGACGGTGATTGAAGACCGGAGGTCTTCACATCGTTTGGATGATTACTGATGTCTTGATTGGGCTGTACACCCAAGACAAGGTAATAAGTGGTGATCGTCTAGATGTACTTGGAGATCGACCGGATATGCGAGGACCTCTCTCCTGTATTGGACATATGAGACGAGGAATAAGGTGCCTCCAGTTTCGTTCAGACCCAAAACTAACTAGTAAATGGATGTGTGTCTGACATTAGATTTTATTCTATGTTGATTGATCTCTATTAAATATATATTTATTTGGTGGTGGAGAATTTATTCTCTTGCTTAACACACTTCTCTGAGACGTACGAGCTTAGAGGTTATATATCGATAGACATCAGTTGCATGGCGTGAATTGTCAGTGTGGCATGCTGAGATGCAAATGATCAAGGATTCTGTTGAAAAGCAGAGTCTTGTGGTTGATGATCAAAGCACGGCCTTAAAGGGCATAACTTTGTGTATAGCGTTAATTCGCGAGCCTCACACCTCGGTATGAGTCAAAAACAGGATAAGGGACCCAAGGAGGACATGACGTTTCTTTCTGCTATGGGTGGTGTCATGGTATGGAGCCTAGACATTTATTATATTTTTTACCTATATGGATGATTGATTGCGAGACGCTTCGGATATATCAGTTACTACGGAGCTGATGGATAGGTCCTATAGGACCGGGAAACGTTTGTTTAGGAATAATTAATCCTCAAACGTAAGGGAGGACCGGCCTTGGAGGATCCAAGGGTCTACTGCGGGAGATCCTGAGGCATTTGCTAGAATGTCTCGAAGCCAGCGAGGAGTACATTCCTTGCCTCGACTCATGACGGAAATCCAATTTCCAATACGTGACATTTCGGTTTTGATTGTAGAGCCTAGTATGGCAACATAATATATGGTACCCATGCCGTCTATGATTGATACATTTATATTTGAAGCTGTTTTGACACTATATACTTATAATAGTATCAAATGATTTTTTTTAAACGTACCAAGCATGTTTGGCTATTATAAGGGAAAACTTTATCCTCCAGCTTGCATTGCATTATGTGATGGGACCCGAGTCTTATAATAGCTTCATTTTTTCAAAAAGCATTGCGCTGTTTATAACTGTTTATGCACTGGTATTCTTGGGAGGAAACCCGTTCTGTGTTATACTGCGTGGTCCCTTGATTTACTTTATTTTAAAGTAAAGTTTTAAATAACTGTTTTAGTTCTCACACCAGTCACATGACTGAGATGGAGTTTATTGTTTTAACCTAAACTCTGGGTGCCTCTATTTTCCACACGAGCAGCTAGTAGTTTTGGTGTTGCCGATATTATATTCACAGGATACTGGATTTACAGCTGGAGCTATATTCGGAACGCTCCGTATCCGTGTATTTCTTTCAGTTGTGTTATGTGTTATTTTTCCATTGCATTGTAATTTTAAGTCTCTGATTTTATTTTTCTGATGTATATTATTTATTCTTACTCTGTTATATTCTTGTACTCTGATGTAATTGTTGTAATAGCAATGAAATGTTCTTCTGTTTGTGTTCTGATTTGTCGTGTTCTCAACTCAATCCGGGCTTTCCCTTACGGGCTGGTTCGGGTCGTTTCAGAAGATGTTAGTCTTCAATTTGATCTTCCTCTCTCATATTCTAAAATTTTTGAAAATTTAGCAACTTTAGATTGTTAACTTGAAAGAAAAGACGAAGTTGGTAACAACTGTTTAGGTGAGGACGGCTTTGATGAGCCAAAACTTCTTGAACTAATTGACGATAATGTTGTTGGGTCTGAAAATGAAACATTTGAAAACTTTGAAATTCTTGAGTTTGAAAACAACGAAACTGTTGAATGTGATCTTAAACACAATAACGATTTTTCTGAAACTGTTGAAACTCCTTACGACTTGATCGTTTCAACTGAACCTCACTGTGATCACTTGTTTTTCAATGATAAATTTCTGCAGTATTTGAACTCTTTCTGGAATAACACTATTTTTGAGAAAACACGATTTCGAAATTTACTGACAATTCATTTGTTTGGTTTTGACTTTAGGTTTACGAATGAACTTTTAGTTAACAAAATTTCAAATATCAAAGCAAAAACGAATAATATTTCTCAAAACAAGTGTAGGGGTGAGAGTGATGCTTGCGTCTCTCAATTTATACATCATCTAAACAAATCAAATTTTGTTTTTCAAACTTTTGCTGAACCTCAGCTCGATGACCTCTCTTTAGTTGCTACAGAAATTCAATTTGATTTTAGGATCAACTATAAGCTCAAAATTTTAAAATTAGCAACTCAAACTTTTGAAAAAACAAAGTTTGTTTTTCCAAATATGACACGTAACATAAAATCCTTCATGATTTGGTTTTCTGTGCTTCAGCCGTGTCCAAGGTTTTAAATCTCGGATATCGATTGCGTTTCATCTCGGGGATTTTATGGACTTGGTCTCGCATCGGGGGAGATCTCGGACGAGATGAGTCTAACTCGGGCGTTCATCTTGGATTTTCATCTTGGCTCTGAAAGTTCATATCGGAACAATCTCGGGGTAAACGATATGTTAAAAATGATATTTTAACAAAATGATTTTTATGAATGCTATTAAAAACATAGTAACTTAAACTTAAAATGCAAAATAACTTTATTATTTATTATTTTGTGAAAGATCATTCATACTCTAAATCGTACTATGCTTAAAACAGAAATATTGTTAGATAGGAAACATTAAAAGGATCCAAAAAATTAAAAAATTCAGCATAAATAGACCATAAAATACATAATTTAATAAGTAACATGTATGTAAAAAGAGGAATATGAAAATCATAAGCATTCTAAAACATATACGAATATACAATATAGTCATTTAACATGCAAAATGTAAAATAACAAAAGATTGTTGTGGCTAGATTTGAGTTTTTAAACTATAGTTCTAGTTCAGGTATAAATCTAAATTTTAGCCAAAAAAACTAAGATCTCGGACGATATTCTAGTACTTCGTCTCGGTCGATATGTCATTCGATATTCCAATATCTCGGGCGATATATTCGAAAGGAGATTTAGAGTGATATTTGCTGTTTCGTTTCGGAAGGAGCCCAAAACGAGATATCGGAGGAGCTCTCGGGCGATATTTGCAAGATTTGAAATATTTGCGAGATTTGAAACAGTGGCTGTGTCTCATAATCTTTATGAGGCCAATCCATTGTTCCATTGCGGACCGGTTCATCTACTCAATGACTGCGTACTTTCTGCACGCGCATCCGGTAAGCCACGCTTACCCTCTTATTTTCTTTCCCTTTCACTAAGATATGTCTGATTAACAGCTGTGGGGACACAGTCACACTCAAGTGTGGGGGGAAATTTACATTACACCAGCAATCAAATTTTATGAACTAGGTAATTGTTGAACAAGGACTAACTTAAATTCATAAATAACAGCTTGATTCTTGTTTGATAAGTTGAATTGTTGGGTGATGGGAATGAACATTATTTATTCATTAAGTCGTAATGTGTCTTTTTATGATGCTGGCTTGAGATTGTGCAGACATTAGTCGTGTTCTGGAGTAAGCGTGTCAACCCTTGTTATACATGCCAGAATGTGCAAGTAAAAATAATAATAATAAAACCATCAAATAAACAATGATTTTGCACCTACATTTGTTGGATTTTCTGAGTTCGTTTTCATGCATAATATTTTTTTCTCACTCAAATTTTTAAATTTGTAAGTTCTAAATTCTACTAGGCCCAATTAAGGAGAAATGACTCATTGTAGTGTTCTTCTTCGATATCCCACATTATTCCTACATAAGTTTTAGTTGATTTACATCGATGTTTCGACAGGTTCTTCTTATACTGGTATACTTCAGAACCATTTTATTAATTTATTTTCAAAGGTTAAAAAATGTCACTTTTATACCAATATTACACTACCCACTCTGTACTTGTTTTAAGGTAGGATAACCATACACCACATCTTATTTTATATGGGTTATCTATCTTACAAAACTTTGCTTATCTTTCCTTTCAGCTTTTTATATAACATCAATCCAGACTTGTGTATTGAATTAGGATTATAGAAGTAAAGTAACTAGGGCACAAAACTTTCCTTTCATGAAGTGCTGGTTATGATTTGCTTAGTAGAGGAGGAAACAAATGAAATAATATATGGTATCATTCCATTCCATCTCCACTCATCATTCATCAAGCAAAAAGAAAAAAGAAAAAAAAGAAAACAAAAGAAGAAAAAGAAAGAAAAAATGCAATAAAGAGAAAATCTCTGAGAATAAAATAGTCATTCATCATTAATTCTTGACTATAAAGCATTTCCATTCTATCCACATCCATCATACCGTACTTAGAAGCGAGGATTGTAGTAGAGAAAATGAAAGGAAACAAAACGTCTATATGTGTCCCAGTATTACTTCATCTTTTGTAGCTTGAAGTTCAACTAATACACTTGCCCTCTTATCCATAATATTTTTAGAACTTACAAATTTTCCTTCGTCTATGCATAACTCACATCCAATACATTACAGTTACACAGGTGCAAAATTATTAAAAAAGAAAAAAAAGAATAAATGATTGGGTGCACATTTGTCGATGTGTAGAACTTTGGTTGACACCACGCTCTTAGCCTTCAAGACAATTACAGTGTTATCAAGGAGTTACGATTCAGCTTGAAATTTTTTATTCATTTTTGCACCAATAAATGGGATGGACAATTTGGGACTAAACCATTATGATTGAAGTTAGGTAAAGTCCTTGGAATGTGAAAGACCTTAAATATATTGTTTGATTAATCCGCGTACATAAAACGCTTTGGATTTCGTAGGTAGTATCCTTTGAAAACCCTCACGAGACAACACTCGTCCTACTAGGGACACCTAGGGGTTTAACGGCTTGTTGCATATGCTAAAAGATCTCGTGTTTCCTACGAAAGTGTGACAAATCTTAGTTTAGTTTATTCGAGGACGAATAAAAAGATAAGTGTGGGGGTATTTGATATACACATAAATGTGTATATTTTATCCGCTTATTTATCTTGTTTTCTATTTAAAATAATTGATATTGTGTATTTATAGCTGTGTATTCAAATTGTTGATAAAAAGAATGGTTTAAAGCATTTGTTGGATAAATCATGAAGAATTTTCTTAAAAAGAGTGAAGTTTGAAATTACTAAAGCTTGAAGAGTTTAAATCTTGAAGAACAGTTGCAAATAAAGTTCAGTTAAGTAGATTTGGCTCACTAAAGACTCATGCTGCGTTCACATTGGCTCATTTGCAAGGCCTCTCACTCTACAGCTACGTTCACACTAGCTTATGTGTTATTTGGGCTAAATCTTTAGTCCTACATTGTGTAATTAGCCAACTAGTCTTTGTCATATCAGCTATAAATACACTGTATCTCCTTCAATTGTAATGAGATTAGGTTTTATTCTGTAAACTTTCTCTTGGAATAAAATCATTCTTCTCCCTTTCTCTTTACTTTTTATTGTATTTTGTTTATGTTGCTTATTTTATTTTTATCTTCTTCTTTAGCTATTTCTAGTTAATCTCCTTTAATTTGGGGGTGATGATGCTTAGGTTAGATTCAATATGAATCACATAGCGAAAGAGATTAGGACTTCATGTATATAGATCTAGATTTGAACCAAGGTTTAGATCTGAACCATCATATTATGCGTCATTTAAGAGCTATGCTCCTTCACAGGGTATATTCGAGTTCGATCTAACGCTTATCAGATTTAGATCAAATTTTTAGGGTTTTAGAAATAAAATAGTGAATTTGTCCTGATAGCCTATGGTTGTTTAACAGCTTAGCCCTGCATAGGCTATACTTGTCGTTATTCACATATTTATTTCTAGAAACCTAATTACCATTGATTCATGTTTGTGACAGAAACATGAACTAGATCTGCATTAATCTATTTGGTTATTAATTCATATTAATCTAATTTATGTCATTACTCCCTAATTGCTTTCATTTATTATTAAAAACTCTCTTTTTGTTTATTTTCTGTTATTTTCAACCAATCAAAATTTTGGAATAACTTGATTGGATTTATTATTAAAATAATTTTTGGTTCCAGAGTTCGACACCCTTTACAACAACCCTTTTTGTTTAGGAAAGCCGAATGAATTAAACAATTGTTTACAGTTGTTAATTTGTTCGCAAACAAATAAAGAATTGATATGGTTTTAATATAACCAGAATTTTTCCAATGTATGAATTGGAAAGGATTTGAATGGAAATAATGTCCGGAATATTTCGATATTGGAGTCCTACGGATATCGTTGAGGAATTTGGAAGATATAGATATCGTTATTCCCAATACAATATCTGTTGGTTTCAGAATTTGATACTGAATATAAGTTGACATGATTTCTATTCAAAGCCTTGTATTTAATATCAAAAGGTGATTTTGGGTTTGACGTGAATGGTGTTTTTAGTAAAACTCTTCTTAAGCCCAGTTGAGAAAAGAATAAATCTATTAACTAAGATTTAATGAAGTTTTCCAATTAATAAATATAATTGGAATTACATTGTAACACCCCACGTCCATTAATGTCACTCACAAAGGGAATGCATCAACTTCCATGGAGGTTATAAGTGAATATAGAACAGAAAAATTACAACAAGACGGATAATAAGTAGTACTTGGAAATCTAAAACTTCATTTTATTGCAGCGGAAACATGTTTATTACATCACAAAACCATTAATCAGAGTCAAGTACATTATCCATCTTCATAAAACAAAATTTCCCATTACACAAATAGCCATTAAAGAAGATAACAAGCTGGACTTTACTTCAAGGGTTCAAGCTTTCCAAAGAGATGAAGCAATCCAATCAAGCTCCACTAGAGCTGGGTCCAACCTGAGGACCTGGAGGGGAAAAAGGATAGAAATGGAGGGGGTCAGACATAAAGTCTGGCAAGTATGATAATTCTAACAATACTATTATCAAAATAACTAGACTAAGGCATAAGCTGGAAGACAAGTAAATGTCTATGAACTATTTGGAAGATAAAGATAGTGTTTAAGATAACGGTAAAGGCATACCTAATTACTAACGAATAATTACTATACTGCACCGCACAATACTACACTGCACCGCACCAGTCACCCTAAAGGTTGATCCCACTTGCTTCACACAGAAATATATAAATAGCCTTACGTACCCCTAGCCGACTACATAGGTGCCGTCTGCCCCTATCTCCACTAGGTGTACCCCACTACCCACTTTCGATCGGCTCCCTACTCGTAGATACCCGTGCTGGCCCCACAGTGGGGTGTATCACTCCCCTAAAGTGGCAACCCGATACAACTTGAGAATGCATGGCTTATACCTACACGATGCAACAACGTCTTACCTACCAGCCCGGGTCCACACACGCATATGAAACCCGTTGGACTTGCGTTGCCACCACTCCCCGTTTTGGCCTCTTATAGTCAAACTCAGTATGTGTATCCCGTCCTCGACTTGGGTCGAGCCCACAAAGATACGTTTGGGATACTGGTTGAAATGGGCCCCCACAAGCTACCCACCTAAGCTTGTCATTAATATATCCCACTTAACCCTCTTAGTCATGTTCATTTACATGTGTGTTTGGTTAAGTCTTACTAATCGTATTTCACATGCCGCTAAGGGCACCCACTAGATTCCTCATGCCACCCAAGGCACCTACTTAACCCCCATGTCCCACTTTACATGTTTATCTGGTTAAGTATTTCTTAATTCATTCAGGCCATAACCTCATAAAGACCTCTCACATTAGACTGGCTTTTATGGCAGCTGGATTTGCCGGGCGGTTCCGGGCAGTCTTACACCATAAAAGAGTCTAACCTCGTGTCTTTACAACTGTTACGCTTTAGTTTAGGCCTAGGACCTCTCACATTAGGCTGACGTTTGTGACCACTGGATTTGCTGGGCGGTTCCGGGCAGGTTTACGTCACAAACGAGTCCAACCTCGTGTCCTAAGCATTGATTAACACTTATAATCTTTTACCCCAGTTTTAATAATTCCCTATTCAAATTATTAATTACTTCCAATTTTAATGATGTCCATAATTGACTCAATTATGGTCATCCACTTATGGCATGCAAAATCATATCAATTGCACCCCAACATCTTAATATTAAATCCTTAATATTAACCCTACCCCACGTTTATACGTTCGCTTATTCAACGCATAATATAGGCTAGACTTGAATAGTCTAACACATAGCACAAAGATAAATTATCACAACATATAGACAATTAAAATAAATCTAATCATAATAGGGGTGAAACTTGCATAAACTACGCATGTTAAGGATCAAAAGGTGTCAAATTGTTAAATGTCACAATTTACATGATATGATCATAGCCCAATGGGGTCTATTGGCAACATAATGATGGTGTGAACTAGCATAGGATATCACATATGTCATAGCATAATTCTAGATGTCATAATAGATGTCATGGCATATGTTCATAACTTTTCTAATCAATTTAACTTGCATATGTAACTTGTCATATAGATCAACATAGCCCAAACATGATGATTTAATTAATATGAACTAACTAGCATAGATGGATTTCTAACATGTATGATTCATCACAACTTAGCATAGAAACTTTCAACATACATAACATCATCATAGCATGATTTACAACATATAGGATATCATCACCACATAGCATAGGATTAATAACATACATGATAGCATATGACAATTCACATCATCTACTCACAATCCATTCATGACTTAACCTAATTAAAATGATAATAATCTTGTTAAGACTATCATACTCACAATTATAGAAGAAAGAGAGTCTTGATTTGCTTTAGAGTTGAGTAGAATTAGATTAGAAGCGAGTTGGATTAGCTATCATCTTCTTTAGTTGGTGGCGGCTATGCTGAATTCCATGGCGACGGCATGACGGAAGCTCTTCTATTTTTAATGATGTTTAGGGGTAGTATTAGGGTGTATTTATAGGTGTAGTTAGTTGTTTTAGGCCTTTAGATAGACCCTAGAATAGATTAGAGCCGTCAGATTTCGTCACAGCCCCCAAAACCTAGCTCAAAAACCCATTCAGGTGCACCCAGGTCGCCTGGGCTCGACCAGGGAGGTCGACCCCCAGGTCGACCCTAGGGTCGACACCCATGTCGACCTGGTGGGCAGGTCGACCTGGTCTGGGCGGGAATTTTTCCCGCCCAGCCTGTTTGGGCTGAATTTTCGAAATTTGAATTTTCTGAATCTGTTTTGAATTTTCTGAAACTTCGAATGGCCATAACTTCTTCATACGAAGTCCAATTCACGCAAACTCGGACTCTATTTCAACCAGGATTCCGAGACGAACACAATGGCGCAACCCGTTTCCCACAATTCTCACGTCTGAGATTAGTTATTCTTTTATTTGTGGATATTAATATTAATAGAATTACGTGGTGTTACATTCTCCCCTCCTTAAAGTATTTCGTCCCCGAAATCTTCAAGTCAAGAAGAATGTATATCATAACATCCAAACAACCATCTACTCATCCATCAAACACAGGCATCCATTGTCCTTATAGACTTCTAATGCTTTCATGTTTAAATGCACAGTGTGTGTGTATGTCCCTATCTAATGCAAAATCAGGCGGTTCACTGATTCAGTTGACCTCCTTTACTGCAAACCATGATAGTGCCATGCGTCCATTATGTATGCAAAAGTTCCCTAATGCTACATATTATTTCTACACGTGTGCACAACCATTCACCAAAATGCGGTATCCATATGATAGTACAACCGTTATACATCCATTTTACTAAATACAACCATTTATATGCAATATGCAGTATGAAGTGACTGAGCCGATCTAGTGCCTAATAGTGTGTGTATATGCGTCCACGAGCAACCACTAGCAAACACTTGCATCCACTTTGCATTCATCATACATAACATGTCTCAAACACATGTTTCAACCATAGGATGATCCCAACTAAAGGTTAAAGGTACTAGCGAGAGGATATGCTAAAGATAAGATAAGTACAAGATAAGCGATAAAGGAGAAATTAAAAGACATACCCTCAAAAAGAAAAGGGTATCGTGAACGCATCTTCTCTTCTGTCTCCCAAGTAGCGTTGCTCTCGTCATCTCCCCATTGTACTTTGACTAGTCTGACCTCTCGATTTTTCAGCTTCTTAATCTCCGACCCAAGAATGCATGTAGGAGCTCGTCGCATCACGCTCTTTCTCCACCTCTCTAAGCAAGTTCGGCTCTACCACTTCCGCGGTCTCGTGCAAGCACTTCCTCAAATGTGACACATGGAATACGTCGTGTACACCACTAAGTCTCTCCGGCAACTCCACTCTATACGCCATCTGTCCAATTCTTTCCTTAATAGGAAATAGCCCTACAAACCTTGGTGCTAACTTCCCAACGGACCCAAAGCGAACTACGTTTCGTAATGGAGACACTTTGACAAAGACCATGTCCCCAACTTCAAATTCAAGATCCGTCCTTCTCTTATCCGCATATGATTTCTGCCTATCTTGCGCTGCTTTCATCCTCCTCCGAATCAAGTCGATCTTCTCCGAAGTCTCTCTAATCATATCGGGCCAAAGTAAGATCTTGTCTGTAGACTCTCACCAACATGTAGGTGAACAACAAGGTCGTCCATAAAGAGCTTCGAAAGGTGCCATGCCAATGCTAGATTGAAAGCAGTTATTATATGCGAACTCCACTAACGGAAGATGCTCTTCCCATGTACCCCCAAAGTATAGGATACATAGCCTCAAAAGATCCTCTAGAATGCGATTCACCCTCTCGGTCTGGCCGTCCGTCTGAGGATGATATGCGGTGCTCAAACATAACTGAGTCCCTACCGCCTCTTGTAAGCTTCTCCAAAATTCGCTAGTGAAAATAGGATCGCGGTCGCTCACTATGCTAGAAGGAACACCGTGCAAACGAACTATTTCTCGGACGTATACAAAAGCTAACCATGGAGCAGTCCTCTTACTCTTCACGGGAATGAAATGGGCGCTCTTAGTAAGTCTATCTACTGTAACCCAAATCCCCGTATTACCCTTTCTCGATCTCAGTAATCCGTCAATAAAGTCCATCGAGACACTTTCCCACTTCCATAGTGGAACCTCCAATGGGTGAAGTAACCCACCGGGTTTCTTTTGCTCCGCTTTTACTTATTGGCACACCAAGCATCTAGCGACATACTCGGCTACGTCCCTCTTCATACCGGCCCAAAAGTAAACTCGTCTCATGTCCATGTACATCTTGTCCCCGCCGGGATGAACGGTCGTCTTCGAACGATGTGCATCGTCAAGAATATTCTTCCTTAGGTCATCGTCTTTTGGTACACAAAGTCTACCGTCCCTACGTAACCAACCCTTATCATCTAGGGTATACCTACGGAGATGGCTTGATGACTCCCCTCCTTTGAGCTTTTCTACTGACTCAACCAACTGTGGGTCTCTCGTTGTGCCTCGCCAATCCGTCCCAAAAGCGTAGGTCTGACCTCCAAGGATGCTAGCAAACCGGGTACAAAGTCAACGGAAGGTCTAAAGTCAAACATCGAAATGAATTCTAAGCTTCGCCGCTCAACAAACTAAGGGCTTAAGGATAATCTTTTTCTACTTAAGGCATCGACCACTACGTTACCCTTGCCAGGGGTATATGCTATCTCGAAGTCGTAGGACACCAAGAACTCCATCCACCTTTGCTGCCTTAAGTTCAAGTCCTTCTGAGAGAATAAGTATTTTAAAGACTTGTGGTCAGTGAATAATTCGAATTTCTCGCCAAGAAGATAACGACGCCAAGACTTAAGCGCGAAAACAATAGCGGCCAACTCTAGGTCATGTGTAGGATAATTTTTCTCATGCGCTTTCAACTGCCTTCCACCATAGGCTATTACCCTACCCTCTTGCATTAAGACTGCGCCTAGTCCTGTCCCACAAGCGTCAGTATATACGGTAAATGGCTTACTCCCGTCTGGCAGTACTAAAACTGGGGCTGATGTCAAAGCTCTCTTCAAACGTTGGAACGCATCATCACAATCTACGTCCCATGTGAAAACTAGGTTCTTCTTCGTCAAGCGTCTCAATGGAGCTGATATCTTTGCGAAGTCTTTGATAAACTTCCTATAGTAGCCAGCCAACCCTAAGAAACTTCTCACTTCAGTAGCATTTTTAGGGACCTTCCAATCTTGGATGGCCACCACCTTTGCGGGATCCACGGCTATCCCTTCTTTGGAAACCACGTGCCCCAAGAACCGCACTTCCTTCCTCCAGAAGTGACACTTAGAAAATTTAGCCTTAATGCTATGCGCTCGAAGAGTCTCCAACACTTCCCTAAGATGTAGGGCATGCTCTTCCTCATCCTTAGAAAAGATCAAGATGTCGTCCACAACGACTACCAAGAATTTGTTAAGGTACTCCCTAAACACCCTACTCATCAGATCAACAAAGTATGCGGGGGCGTTTGTCAAACCGAAGGGCATCACTAGCCATTCATAGAAACCGTCTGGAGTCCTAAAGGCAGTCTTGTCTATGCTATCCTCAGCCACTCTCAACTGATGGAAACCAGTGGCTAAGTCCAACTGTGAAAACACTGAGGCGCCAACTAACTGATCGAAGAGATCGTCAATCCTCGGCAACGGGTGTCTGTTCTTCTTAGTAAGCTTATTAAGTTCTCTATAGTCCACACAAAGTCTAAGGGACCCATCCGCCTTCGTGGAAAATACTACTGGAGAACCCCACTCCGATATACTTCGTCTTATGAACCCCTTCTCAAGCAACTCCTTCACTTGCTTATCGAGTTCCCTCCTTTCACGTGGAGCCATGTGGCGTACCAGCAAAGATACTGGTTTCGCATTATCCACAAGATATATTCGAAAATCTATCTCCCGCTTCGGAGGTAAGCCCTTCACCTCCTCAAACACATCCGAATACTCTCGGACCACTCTAACAGATTGTAGATTTTCCTCAGACGCGTCAAGCGATTCTAAATAGTGAATATTAGGCTCACATCCCTAAAAGCAAACTTAATTAGGCTCACATCCAGTGATAAACTTATTATAAATTAGGTCCCTATTTTTCAAAAGTTGCGAAGTAAATGAAAATAAAAACTAAAAAAAACGAAAATTATTATTTAAATAAATTATTCATTCGACCATAAATTCACTTAAAAAAAATCAAAAACATGTAAAAAATAAAATCAAACAGGAGAAAAACAACAAAAAATGCAGTTAAATGCATTTTGTTATGCAAGAATTTCATTTTCTTGCGTATATGTATGCAAAATTTCATAGTAGTGTAACTCGGTTCATTTTTATTTGCATTCAGATATGCAATTAAATCCGAAACATGCACATATGTGTGCAACATATATGCAGACAAAATTATAGGATAATTTACCTTGTGCAATAATTGCATACATGTATGCAAGTATTGACAATACTTGCATACATATATGCAAGTTTTTTTTTCTTCTTGGCGTGGACTTTTGGGATTATTTCCAGATTTTAGATTTTTTTTTTTATATACATTGCCGCACATTTTTTTTTCTTTTTTTGTAAAATCGAAGGAGTGAAGGGTGCGAAGTGGGTAGGCTGGACGTGAAAGTAGGGAGCGGATCCTTGATTGTAGGAGGCGGCTGTTCAAAAATAGGGACCGGAAATGTATATTAAACTATGAGCGGATGTGAGCCTAATTTAAAACCTTAATAGGGACCTGTAAAAAACGCACCCTTCTAAATAACTTAGCATAACGGAATCTATGGGATTACAAAAGATTTCGAGAGCGTTACCAAGGCGAGTCATGAGCCTAACTACTCTCCTTTCACAATCAAGAACGGTCCCATTTCCGGATAACCAATCCATTTCTAAAATTAGCCCATAGCCCGTGAAGCCCAACACGTAAGCATCACATCTAAACTCAACGCTAAGTATAGAAATTTTCAAATCCAAACACATCATGGACAAATGAGCTGAGCCCCTAATTGGATTCGAAACAACTAAGGGATCCTCTACTAAACTGGTGTTTAAGTGCAGTGATTCAACTAATGATGTAGAGAAAAACGAATGCGATGCGCCAGAATCGAATAAGGTACGGACAGGATGATCAAACAGAAAAACTAAGCTTTCAACAGAAATGGTTCTACCTCGTTCTTGCAGCGGTGGGACCACGAGAGCCTGAACTTGTCCCCTTGCCTGCCCTGGTGCTATAAGAGCCTGCACCTGTCCTCCCGAGGTAGCCCCTGCCCTCTGCCCCTTCCTTGGGCAGTCCTTCACTAAATGTCCTGCATCGCCACAATGAAAACAGCCAGTCTTCTTTTTCTTTCGGCAGTCCTTGCTGAGATGGCCTGGGGTCCCACAGTTAAAACATTTCTTCTTTCCCTTGCCATTATTGTCTTTACCACCCTTCTTGTTTTGCCTTTGTGGTTTCTTCTGATCCCCTTTCTTCTCGGGTGCCTTATCAGCTTTAGCACTTTTCTCCTCGTGCATGAGCGCCATTTCTACTAGCTTCTCAAAGGTGGCCCCCATAGGGATGTGGGTCATGGCCAACCCTTGCAACGGTTCATTCAAGCCATTCACGAACCTTAGAGCCTTCTTCTCCGGCGTGTTTACTAAGTCCAAACCAAACCTTGCTAGCTGATTAAATTTGTTGACATGTTCTTTCACTGATGAGCTTCCTTGCTTTAATGTCAAGAACCTTTCCATATATAGATTTTCTTCCGCCCTCGAGAGAAACTTCGCCTCGAACCTACGTCTGAAATCCGCCCAAGAATCAACATGACGCTCCCCATTAATGACCTCCCACCAAAACGAGGCCTCTCCCTTCATCAACCAAGCTGCTAAACGAACTTTCCTCCCTTCTTCCACTTCAAAGATTTCTAGCAATTCTTCCACCTCCTTAAGCCAATCTCTAGCTTCCACAAACGTTTCTGACCCTTGAAAGGGTTTTCCACCCATAGCCTTGAATTCCTTGCACGTCTTTGCAAAAGTATCTACGCGAGGAGGAGGAGGAGGAGGAACGGGTGCAACTGGTGGTGGAGGAACATTGGCTGGACCCGCAGCGGCCCTAACCTCTAACAACCTCCTATACCATCCTGGTATCGTTACACCGTCGGGTAGACTAAGACCTTCAGCCATGCTGAAACGAAAAAGGAAGGATTCAAAATGGAGAATTCGAAAGATAAAGATATATGGCTATTTGGGGATTATGTTTTTCATAAAACTTCCTCTTTGAATTTCTCATTAAAACATGTTTTTGAAAACATTTCTTCCAAAAACAACTATTTTTCTAAAGTATTTTTATCTGTTCTGGTAACCTTATGCTCTGATACCACGTGTAACACCCCACGTCCATTAATGTCACTCACAAAGGGAATGCAATAACTTCCATGGAGGTTACAAGTGAATATAGAACAAAAAAATTACAACAAGACAGATAATAAGTAGTACTTGGAAATCTAAAACTTCATTTTATTGCAGCGGAAACATGTTTATTACATCACAAAACCATTAATCAGAGTCAAGTACATTATCCATCTTCATAAAACAAAATACATAATCCCATTACACAAATAGCCATTAAAGAAGATAACAAGCTGGACTTTACTTCAAGGGTCCAAGCTTTCTAAAGAGATGAATCAATCCAATCAAGCTCCACTAGAGCTGGGTCCAACCTGAGGACCTGGAGGGGAAAAAGGACAGAAATGAAGGGGGTCAGACATAAAGTCTGGCAAGTATAATAATTCTAACAATACTATTATCAAAATAACTAGACTAAGGCATAAGCTGGAAGACAAGTAAATGTCTATGAACTATTTGGAAGATAAAGGTAGCGTTTAAGATAACGGTAAAGGCATACCTAATTACTAACGAATAATTACTATACTGCACCGCACAATACTACACTGCACCGCACCAGTCACCCTAAAGGTTGATCCCACCTGCTTCACACAGAAACATATAAATAGCCTTACGTACCCCTAGCTGACTACATAGGTGTCGTCTGCCCCTATCTCCACTAGGTGTACCCCACTACCCACTTTCGATCGGCTCCCTGCTCGTAGATACCCGTGCTGGCCCCACAGTGGGGTGTATCACTCCCCTAAAGTGGCAACCCGATACAACTTGAGAATGCACGACTTATACCTACACGATGCAACAAGTCTTACCTACCAGCCCGGGTCCACACACGCATATGAAACCCGTTGGACTTGCGTTGCCACCGCTCCCCGTTTTGGCCTCTTATAGTCAAACTCAGTATGCGTGTCCCGTCCTCGACTTGGGTCGAGCCCACAAAGATATGTTTGGGATACTGGTTGAAATGGGCCCCCACAAGCTACCCACCTAAGCTTATCATTAATATATCCCACTTAACCCTCTTAGTCATGTTCATTTACATGTGTGTTTGGTCAAGTATTACTAATCGTATTTCACATGCCGCTAAGGGCACCCACTAGATTCCTCATGCCACCCAAGGCACCTACTTAACCCCCATGTCCCACTTTACATGTTTATCTGGTTAAGTATTTCTTAATTCATTTAGGCCATAACCTCATAAAGACCTCTCACATTAGACTGGCTTTTATGGCAGCTGGATTTGCCGGGCGGTTCCGGGCAGTCTTACACCATAAAAGAGTCTAACCTCGTGTCTTTACAACTGTTATGATTTAGTTTAGGCCTAGGACCTCTCACATTGGGTGACGTTTGTGACCACTGGATTTGTCGGGCGGTTCCGGGCAGGTTTACGTCACAAACGAGTCCAACCTCGTGTCCTAAGCATTGATTAACACTTATAATCTTTTACCCCAATTTTAATAATTCCCTATTCAAATTATTAATTACTTCCAATTTTAATGATGTCCATAATTGACTCAATTATGGTCATCCACTTATGGCATGCAAAATCATATCAATTGCACCCCAACATCTTAATATTAAATCAAACTTGCATAAACTACGCATGTTAAGCATCAAAAGGTGTCAACTTGTTAAATGTCACAATTTACATGATATGATCATAGCCCAAATCTATACTTAAACTTGCATATGGGGTTTATTGGCAACATAATGATGGTGTGAACTAGCATAGGATATCACATATGTCATAGCATAATTCTAGATGTCATGGAATATGTTCATAACTTTTCTAATCAATTTAACTTGCATATGTAACTTGTCATATAGATCAACATAGCCCAAACATGATGATTTAATTAATATGAACTAACTAGCATAGATGACTTTCTAACATGTATGATTCATCATAACTTAGCATAGAAACTTTCAACATACATAACATCATCATAGCATGATTTACAACATATAGGATATCATCACCACATAGCATAGGATTAATAACATACATGATAGCATATGACAATTCACATCATCTACTCACAATCCATTCATGACTTAACCTAATTAAAATGATAATAATCTTGTTAAGACTATCATACTCACAATTATAGAAGAAAGAGAGTCTTGATTTGCTTTAGAGTTGAGTAGAATAAGATTAGAAGCGAGTTGGATTAGTTATCTTCTTCTTTAGTTGGTGGCTGCTATGCTGAATTCCATGGCGACGGCATGACGGAAGCTCTTCTATTTTTAATGATGTTTAGGGGTAGTATTAGGGTGTATTTATAGGTGTAGTTAGTTGTTTTAGGCCTTTAGATAGACCCTAGGATAGATTAGAGCCGTCAGATTTCGTCACAGCCCCCAAAACCCAGCCCAAAAACCCATTCAGGTGCACCCAGGTCGCCTGGGCTCGACCAGGGAGGTCGACCCCCAGGTCGACCCTAGGGTCGACACCCATGTCGACCTGGTGGGCAGGTCGACCTGGTCTGGGCGGGAATTTTTCTCGCCCATCCTGTTTGGGCTGAATTTTCGAAATTTGAATTTTCTGAATCTGTTTTGAATTTTCTGAAACTTCAGATGGCCATAACTTCTTCATACGAAGTCCAATTCACGCAAACTCGGACTCTATTTCAACCAGAATTCCGAGACGAACACAATGGCGCAATCCGTTTCCCACAATTCTCACGTCTGAGATTAGTTATTCTTTAATTTGTGGATATTAATATTAACAGAATTACGGGGTGTTACATACATGGTAGTTGATTTTGGGTTCGTTGTGAATTGTGTTTTAAATGACACTAGTTCTTAAATCCAATTAACCGTGAAGATATTATTCGAAGTTTATAAATATTTTAACTAAAAATTAAGGGAATTTGCCAAAGTAAAGTTTTTTCCAATTTAATATATTAAATTGGAATTGAGTGGAACTCGATTTAGTGATAATCGAAATGAGCTTCTGTGAAGGAAGACCGTTACTATATATGGAATTTAAAAGGCCTTGCCATTATTCCACTTATAGTATTAGTCCGATACGGGAATTTATATCGATTATATATTTTTATGATTTGAAGACGATGGTTGAAGACCGGAGATCTTCACATCGTTTGGATGATTAATTGTGTCTTGATTGGGATGCACACCCAAGACGAGGTAATAAGTAGTGATCGTCCAGACGTACTTGGAGATCGATCGGATATGTGAGGACCTCTCTCCTGTATTGGACATATGGGATGAGGAATAAGGTGCTCCCGCCTTCGTTCAGACCCAGAACGGACTTGCAAATGGATGGTATGTCTGACATTGTATTTCTTTATGCTGTATTCGTTGATCTCTGCTAAATATATATCTGTTGGGTAGCGGAGAATTTATTCTCTTGCTTAACACCCTTCTCTGAGAAGTAAAAGCTTAGAGGTTATATATTAGTGGAAATCAATGGTATGATATGGATTGACAATGTGGCATTCTAAGACGCAAAGATCAAGGCTTTTGTTGAAAAGCAGAGTCTTGTGGTTGATGATCAAAGCACAACTTTAAGCAGCACAACTTTGTGTAGCGTTAATTCGCGAGCTTCACACCTCGGTATGAACCAAAAATGGGATGAGGACCGCAGGGAAATGGACATACGTTGGTTTCTAGCTATGGCTGATGTCATGGTATGTAGCCCAGACATTTTACTTATGTGGATGTGAGATTATGTTGGGAAGCAAGGTACCCCGAATTTGATATCAGGGCCGACTAAAAGAATCCTGATTGGTCGACGTACTGACCTTGTGATAGGTTCGATAGAACTGGCTAACGTATTATTTATGGAATTGCCAATCAGTGATGGCTGACTGGACCTGCCACTAACCTAGGGTTGCCCAGAGGCGTGATCCTGAGGCATTGCTAGCGTGTCCCGAAGTCGGTGAGGAAGATCACTTGCCTCAGTTCATAGATGGAAATCCAATTTCCAATATGCGACCTTACGGTTTTAGTTGTAAACCTTTATGGCGACATAATATAATGGTACCTTTGCCGCCTATGATTGATACATTTATATTTGAAGTTGTTTTCTTCACTATGCACAAGTAGTAATAAAAGATAAAATTCCCGTATCAAGCATGTTTGGCTATTATTAGGTAAAACTCTATCTTCGGCTTGTGTTGCATTGTGTGATGGGACCTGAGTCTTATAATAGCTTCATTTTTCTCTTTAGCATTGCTTTGTTTTATGGTATTCTTAGGAGAAGACCCGTTCCATGATATATGGCATGGTCCCTTGATTTACCCAACTTTAAAATAAAGTTAATAACTGTTTTAGTTCTCACACCAGTCCCATGACCGACCTGGAGTTTATTGTTTCTACTAAACTCTGGGTTCCTATATTTTCACACGGGCAGCTAGCAGTTTTGGTTTTGCAGATTTCTATTTAGCAGGATCCTATTTACAGCTGGAGCTATATTCGGAAAGCTTTGTATCCGTGTATTTCTTTCAGTTGTGGTAGTTGATATTTTCCACTGCACATTATGTTTATGTATTTAAATGTAAATTATTAACCTCTGATATTGTATTTCCGCAGTGTAATATTTATTTCATACCCTGATATATTATTGTACTATGATGTAAATTGTTGCAATAGCAATGAAATGTTCTCATGTTTGTGTTCTGATGCGTCGTGTTCTCAACACAATCCGGGCTCCCCCGTCTCTTCGGGGACCGGGGAAGTCTAGATCGTGATAGGTATACAGACCCTATGCTTTCAAAATCAAAACAGATGAGGAAATAAAAACTCAACACTTACCTACCCTACATTCTGCAGCTAGACATACTTAATCGTTAAGTATATAAATATAATGTTGAACCCATTTTTCTTATTCTGGTTTCAGAACTCCTCCAACATTTCTACATGGCTTACAAAAATAAAATAAAAAGGATTACATATAATGGTTTGCTACTTGAAATGCAGTTACGACTTTAGAATTAAGGTTGAAATCATGGTCTGGGATTTACGACTTGAGGATGTTGGTTCTCGGGTGTTAGTGGTGGCAGGAGTTAGCGATCATGCTAAGGTCAATGGATTGGTTCACTAACGATATCGGGTTGAAGCCATAGGCTTCTGGATGGGGATGGAGGTAGCAAGAAGCATATGAGGAGAGGACGATGAAGCCACAGACTGGAGATCGCCTGTGGGTATACGGCAAAATAGAGGACGTGAATGGAGTCTAGGTTGCAGCATGGTGAGTACGTACTCGTGTATTGGCATGGGGTTGATCAGATGCGTGAAAAGGAGGTGAGCTTTACAGTTTCTTTTTTCTTTTCTACGTGAAAAATAAAATAGAAAAAATAAAATAAACGTATCTCCTGTATAATATGAGCATGACAGATAAATGCAAGGGGAAGGCAAAGTGTGCAGGTGTAAGGGTTTGGGGATGTAGATGAAGCTCTCGGGAAGACACGAGAAATGGCAGTGGTATTGGTTGGTTTAGTGGAAGGTTGGCTAAGGACGAGGATGGTGAGGATGGGTTAATGGCATGCTAGCTATTTGCTGGAGTTGGAAAAAATTAACGGGAAAGAAAGAGTGTGCTATAGCAAACGGGTCGGTGGAGAATAAGTAGTGTGGCCCAATTAAATGGTGAAGCCCAAACTAATTATAATTATGTTTAATTTAATATTAAATAGCATATTAACTTAAAACTATCATATCTTATCCATACGTTATCCAAATTCAACAAAACAGGATCCGCTGGGATCGTAGGATATATGCTGGAATTGAGATCTATACAATTTTAGGCAAAATAAAACGCCTGAGCAGATCTACCAGTGTTAATTGTTATTCAATGATTAACGACCAAGGTGAGTAACTCTGTCCATCTTTATAGTATTATACACCTATTTTAATATTGATGAATGATGATTAAATGTTGTATGATGGTTGTTTGGATGAATCGCCAGTATATTGGTTGAAATTATAGATATGATTATATACATAAATCGTTCACTAAATATTGATTCTATTCGTTATGATATTTCATATTGATCTGAAACTGATATTATTTATATTGATTAACATCTGTGGATGCAGGGAAACAGGTTGGAGGGATCCAACTTGATTGCGCAATAATTATATTGTTGTTTTCATATATTGTATTATATTATGTGGCAAATAATCCGTGGTTGATTATTGTGTGTTTGGGATGTTTAAATAACATTGACCCTGAAATAATTGGTACTTAAAATACTGTAAAAGTATATTGGAAAAGAATTCGAGTTTATATAAAGAATAATCTATTTTTAAATAGAAATTGAATTTTTTTGGCAAAGCCGACGGGGTTAAATGGACCCTACAATTTTTATTGATATACCAAGACGATTACATAGTAACAAAGAAGATTAAAAAGGAAAAAGAAATACAAAGTCAACACAGCATATCAACGCTCACAGAAACTAAACAAAGACACTTAATTACAAAAACTGCAAGAAGCAGTAGAAGTTAGTTTCCAAAAATTACAGGGTCAAATGTAAACTTCAGGTATTTCAGACCGGCTCGCATGTCATGCCAAATAATTTGTTTCAGCTGAGTACTGTTTTTAGCATTGGCTGGATCAAAGATCTGGACATTCCTTTGCGTCCAAATACATCTCATGAACTTCTTCAAAATATACATGAAAAGCCTTGCCTTCCTACTCTTCCCCTTCACTTTGATTTTGATCTCCTCCCATTCAAGGTCTCTAGCAGCTTGAGAGTTCGGGCTGTTAATATGCGACAAAACCTGAACCCAAAGGCTCCTAACAATGCTGCACTCGAAGAATAAATGTGCAGAAGTCTCGTCCTTGATATTGCAAAAGCCACAACGTTGATTTATCTACATGCCGCGGATTTGAAGTCTATCTTTAGTCAGAATAGCGTCATGTATGGTTTTCCATAGAGCCAAGATTTCTTTTTCTGCATTATCCTTACGCCAGATCACATCATGCCAGCTGCAGTTAGGAATATCAGTAGCATCTAGTATAGAGTAGTACATATTTTTAATTGAGAACTTATTACCTTTGAACTTCCAAAGAGCAGTGATATTGGGATCACCAGCTTTCCATTTTTTTTAGCACTCTCAAAACTCCATTGACATGCTAATTAGGCGTAGTAGGGAGACGCAGTTGATTCTGATGCACATAATTGACCACTTTGTCGTGCATGTTAATGCCAGAGTTTATCATGTCAAAGTATGAAAGTGAGTCCGCATCAATCAAACCAAAGTCACACCACGGATCATTCCAGAAGTTTATGTTTTGAAAAGCTTTTATCTCGAATTTAAAATACGGCAAAAAGACATGTCTTAGCTTGATTAAGCTTTGCCATGTCCAACTCATATTATTGCAGATGCCAATAGTCCAATATGTTTCATGTTTAAGCACATGGCTATAAGACCATTCCACCCACATGCTTTCCCTTTTTTCCAGGATATCATTCACACGTTTCCCAAAGGCTACTTTGTTCCATAACTTCATGTTCATAATACCTAAGCCCCCTTGCTAATTGGGTACTCAAGCAGAGCAAAGGACGTAGGAGCAAGATATTTCATGTGAATGATACCTTTCCAGAGAAACCTCATGAACGTCATACGTAGCATATTAATCAGCTTTTTAGGCAAAATAAAGGTACGCGCCCAGTACTATGCATAGAAATCACAATGGATTTGATTAAAGTCAGCCTACCAGCTTGCGAAAGCCGTTTGGTAGACCAACATTCAAACTGGGCCATAATTCTAGCATATAAAGGAGCACATTGATGAGTCGTTATCCTAGAAGTCACCAAAGGCAACCCCAGGTAAGACAAAGTCGTAGCATAATGATTGAGACCGGTCTGCTCATGAATTGAGGAAATACGTTCACGGTTTTAGCATATAAAGGAGCACGTTGATGAGTCGTTATCCCAGAAGTCACCAAAGGCAACCCCAGGTAAGACAAAGTCTTAGCATAACGATTGAGACCAGTCTGCTCATGAATTAAGGAAATACGTTCACCGTTTAAAACCACAACAAGAAATTCAGATTTTTCAAGGTTAATTCTCAGACCGGTCATGTTGTAGAAGGAGTCAAGAGTTTTCATTATGTTCGACAGAGTACTATTGTCTAGTTTGCAAAAGATAATTAAGTCATCCGCAAACATAAGCGAAGTAATAATCGGCTCTTTACATTTGGGATGCAAACTAAATTGAACATTCTCAACAAGATCGTATAACGTGTTAGTTAGCAGTTCCATAACGATGATAAAAAGATAGGTGGATATCGGATCCCCTTGTCTTATGCCCTGCTTACTCTCAAAGAATCCAACCGGAGTTCCATTGACATTGATTGAAAAATGAGGAGAGCATAAACAAGCATAGATCCAGGTATTAAAGGTTGGCGGAAATTTCATAAAACTCATAATTCTGATTATAGAAATCCATCGTATTGTGTCAAAGGACTTATGAATATCAAGCTTTAACATTATCCTAGGCGACACAATTTTCATTTTATAACCTTTAAGCAATTCATAAGCAAGAAGAACATTCTCTAGAAATTCCTATTAGGAAGGTAAGTAGCTTGATTGTTAGATATGACAGAAGGAAGAACAATTTTCATACGATTAGCCAAAATTTTAGTGATGCATTTATATATGGTAATACAACAAGAAATGGGTCTGAAACCGCTCACATTACATGCATTGCTAACCTTCGGGATAAGCGCAATCAGGGTATTGTTATGAGAAGAAACATTTTACCTGTTTTAAAAAAGTGCTTAACAGCATTAGTGATGTCCAAATTAACAACATTCCAACATTTTTGGTTAAAAAAGCGTTAAATCTGTCGAGACCTCCGCACGAGTTAATATTAAGTGAAAACATCGCAGTTTTAATCTCATTTTCAGTGACAGGGGAACAAAGAGATTCCTGCTACTGAATATTTAGTCTTAGAAGAGATATTGGGTTTATGTCATCAATTCGCGACACATAATTATCAATGTTACCAAACAACTAAGAAAAGTAATGAATAAAAGCATCCTGAATTTCAGTTTGAGTATGAAAAGATGTACCTGAAAGGTCGGTAACATTGTGAATATTTTCTCTATTGCGTTTGGCTTTGAAATTGAATTTGATTGGGCTAGAGTATAATAATTGTTTTTGATATATAAAAACAAGTAGTTTGATTTACAATGTTTATAAATAAGATGAGATAGTTATTATGGGACAATTTGGAAATGTAAATTCAAGAATGTATTCAAAAGGGAAATGGGAAATCGTTTCAAAAGAAAATGATGAAATTATTTCGAAGTTCGAAATATAAATAGAATTGAAATAAGTGAAAATAAGGCTCAGGTCCCTAAAAGCAAACTTAATTAGGCTCACATCCAGTGATAAACTTATTATAAATTAGATCCCTATTTTTCAAAAGTTGCCAAAAAAATGAAAAAAAAAACGAAATTATTATTTAAATAATTTATTCATTCGACCATAAATTCGCTAAAAAAATCAAAAACATGAAAAAAACAGAAAAAACAGCGAAAAATGCAGTTAAATGCATTTTGTTATGCAAGAATTTCAATTTCCTGCGTATATATGTGCAAGTATTCCAGCGTTGCATCCGTTGTTGAATTTTTTGCATATTTATGTGTAAGTATTGCATCGCTCTTGCATAAAAATATGCAAAATTACATAGCAGTGTAACTCAGATCATTTTTATTTGCATTCAAGTGTGCAATTGAATCCGAAACATGCACATATGTGTGCAACATATATGCAGGCAAAATTATAGCATAATTTCCTTTGTGCAATAATTGCATACATGTATTGGCAATACTTGCATAAATATATGCAGGTTTTTTTTCTTCTTGGCGTGGACTTCTGGGATTATTTCCGAATTTTAGAAACTTTTTTTTTTAATCATGGTCGCATTTTTTTTTTGAAAAAAGCGAAGGAGCGAAGGGAAAGAAGCAGCAGGCGGGATGTGAAAGTAGGAAGTGGATCCAAGAATGTAGGAGGCGGCAATTCAAAAATAAGGGGCGGAAGTGTATTGGAAACTACGACTAGATGTGAGCCTAATTTTAAAACTTAATAGGGACCTGTAAAAAACGCACCCTTGAAATAAATCCATAAGGATTTATAATTAGAATTCGACAATGTCGAATGTTATAAAAATAATCTACTTTTAGAAATTATATATTATATAATTCATAATTTTACAAGATGGTAAATATTTGGCTTAAAACCAATATTTCATAATGGAATATTGAATCGAGATTTAGTTATAAACTTGATATATAATTAATAAGAAGTTGAATTGAGCTTATAAATGATATATGATGTGGATTATAAAATAACTCAGCGGATGGAATTTTAAATTGTAATAGTATTTATAAATAAAATCAAAATTTGATTTGATAAAACGAGTCCAGATTTCTATAAAAGAATAATATTCACATTTCAAAGTGAATAATGATTTAGAAGCAAACCGTTTTGCAAATTTAAATGGTTATAAAAGAGAATTAGTAAATATTTTAAAGTGATAAGTTCGAAAATGAATTTAGAAATTGAGTTGACCTAAAATAGTAAATTATTCCGAAGTTCAGAAGATTAATCGAATATAGGTTATTTAGAAGGGAGTTATCGAATAGAGATTATTCAAAAGAGAGTTATAAGTTGAAATTCTACTATATCGAATTTGGGAAAGTACTATTAACTTTCTGATCTTTAATCAAGATTTATTTATTTATTTATTTAAATTAAAGAATAAAGTTATATTTTGAAATTAGATATTTTGGAAATAGGGATTATAACTTTATCCTATAATCAATGTTTTTCATAAAAGCAGTGGATTCGTAAACTGAATTCTGGAATTTCGTAAGCAATGATCGGTTAAGGAATTAAGAAATGTAGTTAAAGAAATTAGAAACTAACCGGAGATTAGTCAAGTTGAATGGCTATCTAAGTGTCGATCTGATGTTGGTTTCGGCCTTCGGGGTTGATACTTAGGGAGTTTTCTCTTACAAGTTTACGATTAGAGACAGATAGATGTTGAAGAATAGTGATGCATAAATAAGAAATGGAAATATTTATTCAAGTATTAATAACATATATTCTCTAAATATAGAAAATAAGAAGTTGTGGGTATATGGGATTGTTTTTTGAGAATCGTGAGAGGTCAAACGGGTTTTATGAAATATATGAAAAATGGGAAATGGGGAAATGAATAAATTAACGATAAATTAATTTAAAGGGCTCAATGTTGATTGATGATTGATCGGTAGAATTTCCATTTGGAAATGGGATCGTTGTTTGTATGAATGTTTTCCTTTGATAGTTAAACAACCGGCTATTAAGGTTTTTGACCATTTTTCCATTTTCAAAACAGAGAGACCGGGATCAGATTTATTATCTGAAAACTACACTGTATTGGTATAAGCGTTGCGAATCAAATTATGTTGAAGACAATTGAAGATGGAGTTATGAATGGGTTGTTCTGCCAATCCTAGGTAGAAATTGCCCAAGATGGATTTATAGGATAGTGCCTTCAGTTTGTCCAGTCCCAGGACAACTTAAATGGACGAATGTCTGACAGAGTATGCCCAACAAATCATATATGTCGATCTCTTCAAACGTATTATGCTTGGTGGCAGAGGAATTTGTTTCCCTTAGCTTTATACCCATGATATTTTTGGGGAAATCGATAAATGATTTTGGCGGGTTTGACGATGTGACATTTAAAGTTTATGAAGACTTGACTTATTAGAAGAGTAAGATGTGACCTCTAGCCTCACAACTGGGAAATGACCAAAATTGGGCAAGCAACATGGCTAAGTGGGTCGCTCCCAATTAGGGTGTATTATCACCAATCTGGAGAAAAATTATTTCTTCTTTAATCTATAGACGTTGTGCCTCTCAGGAAACGGTTGCTTATCCCAACCGTTGGTGATATACATTCGATACACTCAAACAAAATGAATGGTCAGTCATGTGTAGCCGGGTTACAAGATGTTCTTGTTGAACCCAGTGTATTACCCTCTAGAGATACACTATTGGAAGGTGGTTCCATACCTTATCATAGTTGGAAATCCATTACCCAATAAGCGCCCGCAGTTTTGATTGTATACTATGTATGTGGAGCATGAGATGCAAGCATTCTCCTAGATTGTTATTTATTTGATTTAGACACTATTATAATATCAGAAAAATATTTTTTTCAAAGAATACTTTGGGTTATCGCAAGGTAAAAATCATCTGTGTTTATGTATGCATCAGTCTTGCGATTATCCTTTCTTTTAAAAGGAATTTTTAAATGTTAAACCAAGTGGTTGGAATTTACTCACACCAGTCCCATCACTGGCCCGGAGTTTATTTTGTTTTACCCTAAACTCTTGGATGCCTAAATTTGCACGGGCAGTCAAGTAGTCGGGATTTTATAGATATACTTGGGTGGGTTTGGAGCAGGAGGCTTCAGCATTTTGTAGCTATTGCTTATTTCCGTTGTGTTGTAAGTGTTGTACTCTGATAATGGTATGTATATACAAGTACATATTTGTATTTAAAAGTTATGTTATATAATATATTTTATTCTTTCCGTTTTGAGATTCGTGTTTAATCTGATGTTATTGTATTTATGTTCTTCTTCTTCTTCAATTCCAAGTTTCTTTCTTTCTATTTTTCACTCTTTAACTTCTTTATATTAATGATCCATAAATTATTGTGCCTGGTTAGTTGACATAGTACTTTTGTCAATAACCAGGATCTGGAATTCCCCGGGCCATTACAGTGGTATCAGAGCTGAAGGTTAAGTGATTACCTTGGCTCTGTAGCGTAACTCAGTAGAGATGGGGTTAGTAATATCCTAGGTTGATTTGAGTGTATATTTACGAGAGAGCATATTTGTAAATTTGTGTAAAAATTGTTTTATATTATGGAGATTTATTGATTAAGTGGTTTATGAATTCTGGTCGATCGGTAGGATCCATTGTATCGATAGGGGTTCCTTAACACTGAATACGATGAGCCAACACTGTATGTTTTGAAAGAGGGTAAATGAAATAATTTCACCCAAAGTATATTTTGATATAAAGAAATTATATATATAGGAATTATTATAGTATATTAGATGTGTTGGTTATTATTATTATTATCAAATAAGATTATAATTGAGATGGTTATAAATAACCAATCAGAATTCGTATAAGTGTAATATATGAAATCAGATGGATACAATTTGAATTTAAACCAGATTTGGGATTAAAACTCTGAAAACCTAGAAAGGCATTTGTAAATGAACTTTGGATTAAATATAAGGAAATTTTAATATCCTGGGAGATTTTGGTAGTGTTTTCAAAGCATCGTGAATAATATTTTGAATCGATTTTAAAATGGAAGTATTTAAGAATATGTTTTGAAAGTGATATAGTATGGAACTCACTTTGACTGCTGGAAAATAACCCTGATGATGCTGGCTACATCATCAGTGTTCATTTATGAGTTCTAACTGACAAATTACTACCAAAGATATTGTTTTTGGATTGTTTTACGAGAACGAGTTGTTTCAAATCCTAAAAAGGAAATTTTGATTTTTTGATATGATAAACTGTTTAAAACTCCCAAGAAAAGGTTGTTTGAATTAAAAACAAATAAAATTGAAATTTGTGGAAGCAAATAGAAATTGAATTGACGCCAATTAAGTGAAAATTAAATTGGAATAGAATAATATCAAGTAAAAATAAATTTTGGAATATAATTGAACTCAGATGAGTTAAAATGATTGATTCTTTTAATAAAGATCATATTAGAGTTATGAGGTGAAGATAACTGATTAGAGAAATTAGTTAATTAATGAAATATCGTAAGGGAACTTAACGAGGTTAAGTAAGGCGGATTGATAATTTAAAATTTTGGAATCGAGGATGGAACTTGAATTTAAGAATAGAACCTGGCTTGGATAAAAGCGAATAATTATGTTGAAATTTGATTGATTAGAGATCAAGTTGGAAATGTATTTGAATATGCTGAAATGGTAGCGAGTGGAAGAGACAGTGTTGAATGCCCAACATAAAGGTATAAGTTTACATTTTAATTGGGCGGCATGAGGTTTTTATGAACCTGTTTGGCAAGTCACATGGCTTTTTGATTTTCTTTTGGATTGGAAAATGCCTAGAGAGGCGAGTTGTAGTTGGACCAATTAACCAATGCAAATGAAACACTGGAGAATTTTTTTCTTAAAATTTAAGGAGTTAGATTTTTTTTAAATATTTTGATAATTAGAAATCGACCGATAGATTGAATTGAAATAAGAACACGAATTGGTTAATAAGATTTAAAGTGGGTTATAGAGTTGACAAATTGATTTAGAATCAGTTTAAATAAATGTGAAAATATGCAAGAGAGCATGTGGATTGAAGATAAGAATATGATGATGGATTATCCAGAAACTGTGGATAGGTCAGATGAGATGAATCATGAAATTTTGAGCATGGATATAAAAATTAGATGTTCTGGAAAGAACTGAGTTGAGATATGAAACGTAAGATTTCAAACATGTGGGTTGTGAGGAGTTGGAAGAGTTATAGCATCTTTACTGCTTAGTAATTTCGGGGACGAAATTCTTTTAAGGGGGAAGGATGTAACGTCCTAGTTAACAATTTAATAAATAATTTATTTAATTATTTGAATATTGATTTGATAATTTAAATGACTTAAACTAACTAATATTGAATATTTAATTAATATAAATAGTGGGACGGTATATTTATTTCCGAAATAATCTGAAATAGTTGAATTGGAAATATTGTGTGAATTGGAGAATAGAAGAAATTCAATAGAGGTTAGATTCATGAATTTAATTACAAAATGATGATTGAACGTATAATTTATAATTAAATTATAAATGAGCTCGTAACGTAGCAGTAGTTCGTAATATTATGTTTTGAACTTCAATTGAATATACTGGGTTCGTTATAAGTCGGATTTCTTTGAAACAAGAAACATTTGAATCTGTTAAACTATATTTTTCTAATGAAAATGAAAAATCTAGATTTTGTCTTATAGATTATGAGTTATGACCCAATCAAAATTTCAGAAAGTTGTTATGGAATTGTTTATAAATTATAACGATTTATTTAATTAAATTAAATGAATATTTTGCATAACTTGAGCAAACGATCGAATCATGATGCGAAACAAGTTCCGTTGAGTTTGTATTGGCTTTTAGATTTTTTCTGTAATTTTTAATTTGAAAAATAAACAACTTTTTTTTACATATTTTATACCCTATGTCAGCATTTTGGAATTTCACAGTATAAGATAACTTGTCTTTTTTATTATATTTTTGGGATCGTGGCACATTGCTTGTCTCAACGGTATTTTTAATTTTGTCGATAGTCTTTAGTACGTGAATGAAATTTCTACATAACGGGGTATGCTAAACTTTATAACTTAAAACATAAGTTTTAAAAGCAACATACTTGTTTCATGGTTTATTTCAAATAAATATGCATAATAAAATGCGGCACAACACTGTTTGAAATGATTAAAATGGGAAACTAGCTAGAGAAATATCCATCTCTAAATCATAGATATAACAAGTGGGTTATCATTTGTCATCTGCATGGCAATCAACAATATGAATCTATTGATCAATCTACTTTTGAATGCCACAGCTAATACACACCTTAAACAAAATCGAGTCATAGTTGGAATCAAAATAATCTGAATTTGTTTGACATGTTTAAACAATTTAGTTAAAAACCCACTGCACCAAAACAGGGTTTCATTTGTACCACTGTAAGGGTAAATCAAACTGAAGACCTAAACTTATATCCTATTGTCGCTTATTCCTTGGCCATTAAGAAATTATACAGCAGCAATGCAAGCTACCCTATATCTCACGCAGGCATGCAGACCCTAAAACAAGTATACAGACACTATGCTTTCAAAATAAAAACATATGAAGAAATGAAAACTTAACGCTTACCTACCCTACGTTCCGCAACTACACATACTTAATCGTTAAGTATATAAATACATCATAGAACCCATTTTTCTTCTTATGGCTTCAGAACTCCTCCAACGTTTCTTCATGGCTTATAAAAATAAAATAAAAAGGATTACATATAACGGTTTGCGACTTGAACTGCAGTTGTGACTTTCGAATTAAGATTGAAATCATGGTCTAGGAGTCGCGAGTTGAGAATGTTGGTTCTTGGGTGTTAGTGGTGGCAGGGTTAGCATTCGTGCTAAGGTCAGTGGATGGGTTCACTAACGGTATCTGGTTGAAGCCGTAGGCTTCTGGATGGGGATGGAGGTAGCAAGAAGCATATGGGGAGTGAACGATGGAGCTATGAAGCCACAGACTGGAGATCGCCTGAAGTTGTGGGTATACGGCAAAATAGAGGACGCGAATGGAGTCTGGGTTGCAGCAAGGTGAGTGTGTACTTTTGTTTTGGCCTGGGGTTGATTAGATGTGTGAAGAGGAGGTGAGCTTTGTAGTTTCTTTTTTCTTTTCTACATGAAAAATAAAGTAGAAAATAAAATAAAATAAATGTATATGTTGTATAATATGAGCAGGACAAAGATACGCAAGAGGGAGGCAAGTTGTGCATGTGTAAGGATCTTGGGATGTAGATGAAGCTCTTGGGAAGACATGAGAAATGGCAGTGGTATCAGTTGGTTTAGTGGAAGGTTGGGTGAGAACGAGGCTGGAGAGGATGGGTTAATTGCGTGCTAGTTATTTGCTAGAGTTGGAAAAGGTCAACGGGGAAGAAAGGTGTGACGTTGCAAACGGGTCGATGGAGAATAAGTAGTGCGGCCCAATTAAATGGTGAAGCCCAGACCAATTATAATTATGGTTAATTAATGTTAAATAATGTATTATGTGATGACCCGAGAATCCCCACCCTTTGAATCGACCATAAACCTCACATGTCTGACCCAAAAGTTGGAAATCTTTGAATTCATCAACTCTGGGCATACAACTCATCAGAACAACAACACAGACTTTTATAAAATCAATAATAAATGTTACATCAGAGTACAGAATATATCAGAGTACATTGGTACAAATTCCAGCGGAAGATAAATTACAACAAAAGTAATACAATACAGCGGAACTAAACTCAGCGGAAGGCCCTCAATATTCTGGACCTAGCTTCAGGCTTCAATCCAGGATCCTGCTTTCGAGATAAATATCTGCAAAAAGATACTAGACTGCCCGTGTGGAAAGAGGGCACCCGAGTTTGCAAAGTGAAACAAACTACAGGTCAGTCGTGGGACTGGTGTGAGAAATCTAACCTAACTTATCTAATAAGAAGGCTAATCATAGGACCACGCTGCTAACGCGGAACGGGTTAACTCCATTGGATTGCCAGTGCATAAAATAAGTAAATCGTCAAATAACGAAATGCTTTTTAGAAAAATGAAACCATTATAAGACCCAAGTCCCATCACACAATGCAACGCAAACCGGAGGATAGAGTTTTACCTTATAATGGTCAAAAGATGCTTGATACGTAAAAATGATATTATTAGTGTGTATATATATATTTAAAACATTTCAAATATAATATCAATCCTAGACGGCATAGCTACCATCTACTATGCCGCCATAGTAGTTATACAATCAAAACCGCAAAAGGCGTATTGGAAATCGGGTTTCCATCATGAGTCAAGGCTAGGGAGGAGATCCTTACCGATTCGAGACACTCTAGCAATGTCTCAGGATTCGGACGCTGGCGAACCCTTGGATACAGCAGGGCCGGTCCACAAATACTTTAGTGGATTAGTTATGCCTGAACACATGCTCCCCGATCCTATTGGACCTACAAATCGGCCATGGGCGACCGATAAGAATAAACCGAGGCCTCGCAAAAATTCCATCATCCACATAAGTAAATGTCAGCCAGTTTAAGCACTGACACCACTTCTAGCTAGAAAGAAACGTGTGCACTCCCTGCGTTCCCTTCTCCCGTTTTAGACTCAACCGGTGTGCGAGGTTCGCGAAGTCACGATATACACAAAGCTATGCCTAAATAGGCTATGCTTTGATCATCAACCACAAGGCCTGTTTTCAACAAAGCCTTGATCATTTGCATCTTAGCATGCCACATTGTCAGACCTTACCATATCACTGATCATCTACCAATATATATATAACCTCTAAGCTCATATGTCTTAGAGAAGGGTGATAAGTAAAGAATAAATTCTACACCACCAAACAGAAATATATAATTAGTAGCGTTCAACAAATACAGTAGAAAGGAATAAAATGTCAGACACACAATCCATTTACAAGTCCGTTCTAGGTCTGAACGAAACCGGAGGCATTATACCTCGCATATCCGAACAATCAACAATACGTCCGGACAACTACCACTTTATCCCAGTCCTGGGAGCGACCCAGTCCGGAGCATCAGTAGTCCTCATCAATTCGATGTGAAGATCGTCGGTCTTCAACCATCGTCTTCATCTTCGACTCTTCATCGTCGTGATAAATATTCGGAATGGGTTAAACCCGGTCTTTCCGAATAATTCGCGTATTTTATAATTAAAAGTCAAATGCTATAAAAACACATCCAACGTCTCATTCCAATTCAGAATATTCTTTTAAATAGAATATTCATATTATTAGGGAAAAAATCCCATTAATTTTATCAAAGATAAATTCCTTTAAAATTTACCTTTTATCATCTTTTAAAGATTCATTAAACTCCAATGTGGGTTTAATATCAAAATCATTATTAAATAATTATTACAACTTAAGAAATAAGTCTTGTCTTTAATTTGGGTTAAATAATCAATGTCACTTAAAAACATTGTTCACGATAAACCCAAAATCGTCTTCCATTAATTATGGAATTTTCACAGAAATCAAATCAATGAATAATCGATATAAATTTCTGTATCAGACCAATAATATAAATGGAATAACGGCAAGGCCTTTTAAATTCCATATGTATTATCAGTCTTCTTTTACAGAAGCCTATCTCGAATATTATCAAATCGAATTCCCATTCAATTCCAATTTAATTTATATTAAATTGGAAAACTAAACTTTGGAATATTCTTTTTAAATCTTGATAAAAAGATTTATAAATTCTAAATCACATTTCAATGTAAATTGGGTTAAAGAACAAATGTCGTTTAAAACATATTTCACGATAAACCCAATTCACATATCGTTTTATTTCAATTACTAAATACAATGGAAACTCTAAAATCTTAATTAAAAGATTTTATTCTTTAATATGGGGTTTAAGAACAGTGTTATTTAAGATACCATTCACGACAACCCAAATCTAATTCATTTATTTACTTCCAATGAAATATTATTCAATTTAGAAGACTTCATTAAATCTTAACTTAAAGAATTATCCTAGTTAATGACTAGTCTATTTCTATAAAATATATTTATCTTTTGTCCATTCAAGGACGGACATAGAATTATTCTTTGTTAAATATCATTTAAAATATTACTATTAAAAATAATCTTTATATAAAAAGATTCTTAATATAAAATATTCTTTGTAATACAATACCCCTTATTTTAAAATATCTTTACATTACAATGTTTTTATTTTAAAAGATATTCTTTATTTAAAAGAAATCCTGAAATTGAATGCGACTCAGACATTTACCCTAGAACTTTAGTTACAGGGATTTCATATATTGAATGTACATAACAGTAACGATGAATATTATCCAACCATCCATTTAACATCCAGTTTGCAATCTATAACTATGTGAGCACTGAAATGAAATAATAACGCTCATCGCAGCATGTCGATCTATCGATCGACATAAAAATAAACATTGGGATTAGTGTATGTCAATTTTTATCCCAACACCCGTGTGGGGTTTCAACCAACAAACAAATAATAAACTATTTGTGCACTTGGGCAATGTGTGAAAATTATCGACCCAATCACATAAACAAGTCGGGTAACATGTAAATGGAGGTGTAACATTTCAGCATCAGAAACATATATAATGATGGATCATTTCATATATAATAACAACGTAAATTCATAATTTATCAAAACAATGAATCCTTTCTACTGATTCATTTATACCAAAAATGTAAATTCTAATGTTGACTCACTTACAATGAAATGTAATCTTTTTTATATTACATAAAAATGATATTCTTTTTACGTTGTATACAATGCAATCTTTATATTACATTGTTCACAAACAACCCATAATTAATTTCATTTTTATTTCAAATTAAAAAAAAGATTTGGAAATCTCATTTAAATCTTAATAAAAAGATTATTCTTTACTCACATGGATTTAAGAATAATGTTATTTAAGACATTATTCATGACAAACCCAAAATCTAACTTGATATTAAATATAAGGCTTTGAATATGAATTATATCGACTTATATTTAATGTCAAATTCTAAAACCAACGGATATCATATTAGAAATAACAATGCTACATATCTTCCAAATTCCTAAAATAATATCTGTACAATCACAGAATCCAATATTAAAATAATCCGTAGATAATTTCTATTTAAATCCAATTTAAATATTCTAAATGTTTCTCATATTAAAATAATATAATTTTCAAAATATTCATTTTGAAATTCCTCTTTTAATATTCATTATAACATGGATAAAATAAATTGATAAACTCGTTCGGGTTAAAAAAAATGGCATCGCTATTTTAAAACAGATTGAATAGCCCAATTCATTATCTTATCCATATTTTTTTTATAATGGGTTAGACCCCTCACATTAAGCCTACGACTTGTGGATGTTGGATGTGCCGGTCGGTTCCGGGCAGAGTTATCCCACAAGTTGGGCTTAACCTCGTGTCATGGCCCGTTTCGTATTTGTGCACTTGGACCTCTCACATTAGGTTCAACATTTGTGGCTGTTGGATATGCCGGTCGGGTCCGGGCAGACTTCCACCACAAATATAACCTAACCTCGTGTCCATGTACAATTATAATTAATAATTGATTATTTTACTAAAGCATATTATTTCAAAATATTCTTTATATTATAAATGATCTTCATATTAAATTGTTTCTCATCCATTTATGTTTTATAATGGGCCAGACCCCTCACATTAGGCCTACAATTTGTGGATGTTGGATATGCCGGTTGGTTCCGGGCAGACTTATTCCACTTGTTGGGCTTAACCTCGTGTTTTGGCCCAATTCGTATTCGTAACCAATTTTTCTATGTTATTCATGTGACAAATAAATGGTCATTTATTTGAAATCAAATGTCTATGTTATACAAATGACAAATAAATAGTCATTTATTTGAAATCAAATTTCTATGTGTATTCATGATACATAAATACTTATTTTATTTATAAAACTTTTTCTATGTATGTTAATGACAATAAATGCTTATTTTATTTATAAACAATTTTCTATGTAGGTTAATGACAATAAATGCTTATTTTATTTATAAACAATTTTCTATGTATGTTAATGACAATAAATGCTTCTCCTTACTCGTACACAAATTTCAATGTTTAACTTGACGAGTAAAGAATGAATATCTATATTGTTTACAAATTCAATGCTTAATGTTAACATTTCACTACAACTAAAATGAAAAAAAAATGTAACTTTTAAATACTATCTTTTATTTACATCTAAATGAAAATAAAAGGGTAACTTTTTAATTCATGTTTTTATTTAAAACATGCTTCTTTTTAGTGAATCAAACATGCAATGAAAATGTAACATTTCAGGTTTTAACGCTTTATTTTAAACACGATCCTTTTATGAATCAATCATACAATAAATAAATGATTTTTATTGTATTAACATATTATATGACAAATGCACGTTTTTAATGAAGTGAACATGCAATAAAAATGTGAATTTTCATGTTTAAATATTTTTAATAACTTACGAACATTTTTCATAACATAAACATATGATAAAAATGTGAATTTTTATCATACAACATTTTCAATGGCTTATGAACAGTTTTAATGGCATAAACTATGATAAAAATGTGAATTCTTATCATACAACAATTTTAGTAACTAGTGAACATTTTTATAAAACAAACATACAATAAAAATATGATTTTTCTTGCACTAGTAATATATTACATGACATAATAACATTTTAATGACATAAACATAGAAAAAATATGATTTTTGTTGCGTTAATAATATACTAACATGTGAATCATTTTTGTGACATAAATACACAATAAAAATATGATTTTTACTGCGTTAATAATCTACTTAACATTTAAATCATTTTCATGACATGAATACAAAAAAAAAATTGATTTTTATTGTTCAACAAATTCTAACATATACATATTACAATGAAAATATTATTATTATTGTAAAACAATTCATATCATTGGCTTGATTATTTCAACTACATATATACAATAAAAAACATGGTTTTTATTCTATAAGCAAGTTTAAATGAATAAGCAAATTCTAGATCTATACAATTCAATCCATTTTCACAACATGTGAATTCACCACAAATGCAATCGATTTCGTCGCAACCAATATCAACCATTCATAACCACAATAATTCAGTCAAGTCATCGCGATCACAATGATTTTTTTACCACAAATATATTTTCTAAATTTAAAATTGGATTTTAGAGATCTCACCTCGTTTTAGAACGCACCACCAACGCCACCATCGGACCGCCATCGTCCACCACTACGACGCGCGCCTCGGCGAGCTTCACCACCACCCCAAAAAGCTTGCAACTTGCACCCCCATCGAACTAGAAAAGCGTGTAAATGCAATTCCTTTGAGTGTTGAGAACTCCCCAAACTTTGAACGAGAAACGATCATAGTGGTATAAAATCGAAGAGTGGAAGAATCTCTTCGATTCCATTTTTATATTTTAATTCACAGTGGATAAAAAGAAATTGATGAATTTGAATCGCAGGTTCATGGCCATTAAGGAATAAGAGTGGCGACTGGCAATTAGAATTAGGTTTAGAGTGTATAGGATATTTTATAGTGGAGAGGAAATTTCCCCCTTGTACGTTTAATTTTTCTCAAATTAAATTTCCTTTACTTTCCTTTAAAGTTGAAAACTCTTATTATGCTCAAATTAACTGTAACCTTTTGAATTTCAAATCACGTTCACATTTGCTATAGTTATAATCACATATTACCATTTACTACATTAAATTTAATTGCAAAAAAAAAATTCTTTTTATTTATGTTTATAAAATGACACTAAATATATAGCATGGATGCATGCGCTTGAAATAAGGAAGGGAAAACGCATTGAAAACTTGTTGCAACTTTCCACATTAATGAACATTATAGTTAAAACAACTAGGGAAAGTATTATATTTAAGAAATATTCTTATCATTAAAAAATTCTGATATTGAATATTCAAACTTGTTAATGATGTAAATTATGCTAGAGCATTACATTAGAAAAATAAATTTTCAAAAGTATTTTCAATTCCAGAGTAAATACTATGTTAAAAATAAATGTTTCTAATATAAAACCAGTAAATACAATGGTTTACAACACAAATAGATTTGAGTTGAAATAGATAAATATGTTAAGTAAGATAGCAAAATTAAAATACTAAAATTTGTCAAATACAAGTAATGTAATCGAAGGGAAGAATGTTAGGCATAAATACAAAGGAGCATGAACAAACAAAGAATAAAATTATATAAAGCTAAACACACTAATTCCATACTAATTTATTAGTACATTTACTTCTCTCAAATCTACATGGTTATAATTGTTAATATTCCTTTTATTATATGTAGTAGTAATAAATGAGGGACATTTCAAATTCCAACCTAACCTAAACCTTTACCTATTTAGTAATGATAACTAGCCTTTATTATACATGTTTTGGATGAATAAAGTATGTATGTTTGTGAGTTAATGCACTTATTACCCATATTTATCTCTTATCATTCTATATATATATTAATTTTAACCATTTTATATTATCGCGCAAATAAATGACTAGAACTATCTCTTTGTGATTTGCGTTTGAAATAAATGTCAATTCCTACATTTCTTCTGACCCCAATACTAATATTCCTTTCCATGTTATTAGGTAATTTATATGCATTGTGTTTTAATTGCATCATACCTTTACATTTTTATTACATTTTAATTTCATGTAACCTCATTACATTACTAGCAAAATTATATCTTTATTATTTCATAATTACTTTTTTTTTTAAAGTACGTCAGATTGAAAAGGAAAAGGAAACTAAAATTAATGCCATGCATTTAAATTGAATGAAACGTTCTAGCTAATATATACAAAAATAATATAAAAATAGTAATGTCAGTGAGACAATAAATGTGCATTAAATTTATCTATTCTGACATCTCAATATTTAATTTTGGACATATATTCTTTATATATATATATATATTTGACGCATTTTCTATTTTGAATTTCTTAAAATAAAATTTTTAGCCATTACTATTTAAATAAATTATTTTATATTCTCCAAATTCATTAAAATTTTCTAAAATAAAATTTTTTAATTGGTTCAGAATTTGCGGGTTGTTACATATTAACTTAAAAATATCATATCTTATCCATATGTTATCCAAATTCAACAAAACAGGATCCGTTGAGATCGCAGGATCGTAGGCTATGCACTGGAATTGGTTTGGAACTATTTGGAGATCGTTACAACTTTATACAAAATAAAATGCCTGAACAGATCTACCAACGTTAATCGTTATTCAAGGATTGACGACCAAGGTGAGTAAACTCACTAACTCTGCCCAGATTTATAATATTATAACCTATTTTAATATTGATGAATAACGATTAAATTTTGTGTGATGGTCGTTTGGATGAATCGCTAGTACATTGGTTAAAATTATAGATAAGATTATATACATAAATCATTCATTAAATATTGATTATATTCATTATGGTATTTCATATTGATATGAAATTGAAATTATTTATATTAATTAACATTAGTGGATGTAGGGAAACAGGTTGGAGGGATCCAACTAGATTCCTGAACAATTATATTGTTGTTTTTTATATATTGTATTATATGATATGACAAATAATTGATGGTTGATTATTGTGTGTTTGGGATGTTCAAATAACATTGACCCTGAAAGAATTGGTACTTAAAATACTGTAAAAATATATTGGAAAAGAATTCGATTTTATAAAAAGAAAAATCTATTTATAAATAGAAATTGAATTCGATTGGGCTAGAGTATAATAACTTGTTTTTGATATATAAAAACAAGTAGTTTGATTTACAAACGATGTTTATAAATAAGATGAAATAATTATTATGGGATAATTTGGAAATGTAAATTCAAGAATGTATTTAAAAGGGAAATGGGAAATCGATGAAATTATTTCGATGTTCGAAATATAAATAGAATTGAAATAAATCCATAAGGATTTGTAATTAGAATTTGACAATGTCGAATGTTATAAAAATAATCTATTTTTAGAAATTATATATTATATAATTCAGAATTTTACTAGATGGTTAATATTTGGCTTAAAACCAATAATTTATAATGGAATATGTAATCGAGATTTAGTTATAAACTTGACATATAATCAAAGTTGGCTTGAGCTTATAAATGAGATATGATGTGGATTATAAAATAACTTAATGAATGGAATTTTAAACTGTAATAGTATTTATAAATAAAATCAAGATTTGATTTGATAAAACGAGTCCGGATTTCTATAAAAGAATAATATTCACATTTTAAGGTGAATAATGATTTAGAAGAAAACGTTTTGCAAATTGGAACGGTTATAAAAGGGAATTGGTAAATAAGTGATAAATACAAAAATAAATTTAGAAATTGAGCTGACCTGAAATGGTAAATTATTCCGAAGTTCGGAACGTTACTCGAGTATAGGATATTCGAAAGGGAGTTATCGAATAGAGATTATTCAAAAGAGAGTTATACATTAAACTTCGATTATATCGAATTTGGGAAAGTACTATTTGCTTTCTGATCAAATAGAGATTTATTTATTATTATTTATTTATTTTAATTAAGGAATATAAGTTATATTTGAAGTCTGATATTTCAGAAGTAGGGATTATACGTTATCGTTATAATCAATGTTTTTCATAAAAGAAGCAGATTCGTAAACTGAATTCTTGAAATGCATAAGCAATGATTTGTTAAGGAATTAAGAAATGGAGTCAAATAAAATAGAAACTAAATGGAGATTAGTCAAGTTGAATGGCTTTCTAAGTGTCGATCTGATGTTGGTTTCGGCCTTCGGGGTTGATACTTAGGGGGTTGTTCTCTTTCTAGTTTACGGTTAAAGACCAATAGATGTGAAAGAATAGTGAAGCGTAAATAAGAAATGGAGATGTTTTTTCCAGTATTAATAACGTATATTCTCTAAATATAGAAAATAAGAAGTTGTGGTATATGGGATTGTTTTCCGAGAACCGTTAGAGGCGAAACGGGTTTTAAGGAATATATGGAAAACGGAAAATAGGAAAATGAATAAATTAATGATATTAATTTAAAGGGCTAAATGTTGATTGATGATTGATTGGTAGAATTTCCATTTGGAAATAGGATCGTTGTTTGTATGAATGTTTTCCTTTGATAGTTAAATAACCGACTATCAAAGGTTTCTGACCATTTTTTCGTTGTCAATACGGAGAGACCGGGATCAGATTTATTATCTGAAAACCACTTCGTATTGGCATAAGCGTTGCAAATCAAATTATGTTGAAGACAATTGAAGACGGAGTTATGCAAGGGCTGTTTTGGAAATTCTAGATAGAAATTACCCAAAATGGATTTATAGGATAGTGCCTTTGGTTTGTTCAGTTCCAAGACAACTTGAATGGACGAATATCTGACAGAGCATGCCCAACAAATCACATACATCGATCTCCTCAAACGTATTATGTTTGGTGGTGGAGGAATTCGTTTATCTTATCTTCATACCCGTGATATTTTTGGGGAAATCAATAAATATTTCGGCGGGTTTGACGATGTGACATTCAAAGTGAATGAAGACGTGACTTATTAGAAGTGTAAGAAGTGACCTCTAGCCTCACAACAGGGAAATGAAAAAAGTTGGGCAAACAACATGGCTAAGTGGGCCGCCCCCAATTAGGGTGTTTTATCACCTATCTAGAGAAAATTTATTTCCTTTTTAATCTATCGATGTTAACCCTTTCGGGAAACGGTTACTGATCCCAACCGCTGGTGATATACATTTGATACACTCAAGAGAAATGAGTGGTCGGTCATGTGTGGTCGGGTTACAAGTTGTTCTTGTTGAACCCAGTGTATTCCCCTCTAGAGATACAGTATCGGAAGGTGGTTTCATACCTTGTCATAGTTGGAAATCCATTACCCAATAAGCGCCCACGGTTTTGATTGTATACTATATATGTGGAGTGTGAGAAGCAGCGTTCTGCTAGATTGTTATTTATTTGATTTAGACACTATTATAATATCCGAATAATATTGCTTTCAAAAAATGCTTTGGGTTATCGTAAGGTAAAAACCATCTGTGTTTATGTGTGGATCGGACTTATGAATATCCTTTCTTTTAAAAGGATTTTTAAAATGTTAATCCAAGTGGTTGGAATTTACTCACACCAGTCCCATGAATGACCCAGAGTTTATTTTGTTTTGTTTTACCCTAAACTCTTAGATGCCCAAATTTGTACAGGCAGTCAAGTGGTCAGGATTTTACAGATATACTTATGAGAGTTTGGAGCAGGAGGCTTCAGCATTTTTTAGCTATTGTTTATTTCCGCTGTGTTGTAAGTGTTGTACTCCGATAATGGTATGTATATACAAGTACAGATTTGTATATCAAAGTTTTGTTATATAATATATTTTATTCGTTCCGTTGTGAGATTCGTGTTTACTCTGATGTTGTTGTATTTATGTTCTTCTTCTTCAATTCTAAGTTTCTTTCTTTCTATTTCTCACCCTATAACTTCTTTATATTAATGATCCAGTAAATTTCTGGTGCCTGGTTAGTTGACACAGTATTTGTGTCAATAATCAGGATCTAGAATTCCCCGTGTCGTTACAGTAGTATCAGAGCTGAAGGTTAAGTGATTACCTTGGCTCTATAGCGTAACTCAATAGAGATGGGGTTAGTAGTACCCTAGGTTAAGTTGAGTATATTTACGAGAGAGCATATTTGTAAATTTGTATAAAAATTGTTTTATATTGTGGAGATTTATTGATTGTGTGGCTTATGAATTCGGGTCGATCAGTAGGATCCATTGTATCGATAGTAGTTTCTAAACCCTTTAATACAATGAATCGACATGGTATGTTTTGAAAGAAAATGAAATAATTTTACCCAAAGTATATTTTTATATACAGAAATTATATATATAGGAATTATTATAGTATATTAGATGTGTTTTGTTATTATAATCGAATAAGATTATAATTGAGATGGTTATAAATAGCCAATCAGAATTCGTATTAGTGTAGTATATGAAATCAGATAGATACAATCTGAATTTGAACCAGATTTGGAATTAAAACTCTGAAAACCCAGAAAGGTGTTTGTAAATGAACTTTGGATTAAATATAAGGAAGTCTTAAGATCATGGGAGATTTTCGAAGTGTTTTCCAAGCATTATGAATAATATTTTGAATCGATTTTAAAATGGAAGTATTTAAGAATATGTGTTGAAAGTGATATAGTATTGAACTCACTTCGATCGTCGGAAAATAAGCCCGATGATGCTAGCCACATCATCAGTGTTAATTTACAAGTTCAAGTGACTGATTACTGCCAAAGATATTGTTTTTGGATAGTTTTGCGGAAACGAGTTGTTTCGAATCCTGAAAAGGAAAGTTTGATTTTTGATATGGTAAACTATTTAAAACTCATAGGAAAAGGTTGTTTGAATTAAATTGAAATTTGTGGAAGCAAATAGAAATTGAATTGAAGCCAATTAAGTGAAAATTAAATTGAAATAGAATAATATCAAGTAAAATTAGATTTTGGAATATAATTTAACTCAGGTGAGTTAAAATGATTGATTTTGTAATAAAGATCAGATTAGAGTTCTGAGATGAAGATAACTGATAAGAGAAATTAGTTAGTTAATGGAATATTGTAAATGAACTTAACGAGGTTAAGTTAGATTGATAATTTAAAATTTTGGAATCAAGGATGGAACTTGAATTTAAGAATAGAACTTGGCTTGGATATAAGCGAACAATTGTGTTGAAATTTGATTGATTAGAGATCAAGTTGGAAATGTATTTGTATATGCTGAAATGGGTAGTGAATGGAAGAGAAAAAGTTTAATGCCCGACAAAACGGTATAAGTTTATATTTTAATTAGGCATGAGGTTTTTATGAACCTGTTTGGCTAGTCACATAGCTTTTTGATTTTCTTCTGAATTGGAAAATACCTAGAGAGGCGAGTTGTAGTTGTACCATGAAACGACCCAAACTCGCCTGTAAAGGAAAGCCCGGATTGAGTTGAGAACATGACAAATCGAAACATAAAAAATAGAACATTTCATTGCTATTACAACAAATTACATCAGAATACAGGATATTAGAGTATAAATAAATAATATACATCAGAAAAATATTTGCGATTTAAATTACATTACATAGCAGTGGAAAAATAATACATAACATAGCCAAAAGAAATATACGGATACAAAGCTTTCCGAATATAGCTCCAGCTGTAAATCCAGGATCCTATGAAATAAGAATCTGCAAAACCAAAACTACTAGCTGTCCATGTAGAAAATATGGGCACCCAGAGTTTAGGTTAAAACAATAAACTTCAGGTGAGTCATGGAATTGGTGTGAGAACTAAAACAGTTATTTAAAACTTTACTTTAAAATAGAGTAAATCATGGGACCACGCCATATTACATGGAACGGGTTTTCTCCTAAGAATACTAGCACATAAAACAAATAGCGTAATGCTTTTTGGAAAAATGAAGCTATTATAAGACTCAGATCCCATCACACAATGCAACGCAAGCCGGAGGATAGAGTTTTTCTTATAATAACCAAACAAGCTTGGTACGTTTAAAACAAATCATTTTGATATTACTATAAGTGTATAGTGTCAAAATCAACTTCAAATATAAATGTATCAATCATAGACGGCATGAGTACCATATATCATGTCGCCATGCTAAGCTCTACAACTAAAACTGGAAAGTCACATATTGGAAGTTGGATTTCCATCTATGAGTCGAGGCAAGGGATGTACTCCTCACCGGCTTCGAGACACTCTAGCAAATACTTCAGGGCTCGGACGCTGGCGAGCCCTTGGATCCTCCAAGGCCGGTCCTTCCTTACTTTTGAGGATTGGCAATTCCTCAATACACGTTTCCCGGTCCTATCGGGCCTATCACTTTGCCACTAAGGACCAATATCCTAGCTCCTCGCATTCCATCATCCACACTGGTAAAAATAAATAAATGTCTGGGCTCCATACCATGACACCACCCATAGCTAGAAAGAAACATCGTGCACTCCTTGGGTCCCTTATCCCATTTTTGACTCATACCGGGTATGAGGCTCACGAATTAACGCTATACAAAAAGCTATGCTATTTAAAGCCATGCTTTGATCATCAACCACAAGACTCTGCTTTTCAACAAAAGCCTTGATTACTTGCATCTCAGCATGCCACACTGACAATTCACGCCATGCAACTGATGTCTATCAATATATAACCTCTAAGCTCATACGTCTCAGAGAAGAGCGTTAAGCAAGAGAATAAATTCTCCGCCACCAAACAGATATATATTTAATAGAGATCAATCAACACAGAATAAAATCCAATGTCAGATACATATCCATTTACTAGTTCGTTTTGGGTCTGAACGAAGCCGGAGGAACCTTATTCCTCGTCCCATATGTCCAATATAGGAGAGAGGTCTTCGCATGTCACGTCAATCTCCATGTTTGTCTGGACGATCACCACTTATTACCATGTCTCGGGTGTACAGCCCAATCAAGACATCGGTAATCATCCAAACGATGTGAAGATCCGGTCTTCAACTACCGTCTTCATCGTCGACTTATCGTCGAATCAATTATTTAGAATGGGTATAAAACTACCCTTTTCGAATAATTCGCGTATCTTATAATCAAGTGCTATAAAAACACAACATACGCCTCATTCCAATTCAGAATATTCTTTTATTCAAATATTCTTTTCACAATTTAAACCAAATTAAGGTTTTCCAAACTAGTCGGGATTGTTTTATTTCCCAATCCCAACTTATTCATCCCATGGAGAAAAACTGGTAATACTCCATATCTAACACCACGGTGTTATCGGTAAAATTAATTACCATTTCATGTTCAAATCTAATTAATGATTTAACTATCGCTTGGAGCAAAACTGGTGATACTCCATTCTCGATCATTTCACAAATTTGATGAATTAAATTATCATATTCACATTCCAATCTAATTAAAGATTCATTAAAACTCCACTTAGTTTTAATCTTCCAATAATCATTATTTAATAATTATTTAACTTTGGAAACACAAACATGTCACATCGACAATCTACACTGTACCACTGATTTCTGCCAATATATAACCTCTAAGCTCGTACGTCTCAAGAAGGGTGTTAAGCAAGAGAACGAATTCTCCGCCACCAAACAGATATATATTTGGCAGAGATCAACAATACAGTTCGAAATACAATGTTAGACATGTAATCCTGTCTTTAACTGGGTTAAAGAACCAATGTCATTTAAACACAGTTCACGATAAACCCAAAATCATATTCCATTAACTATGGAATCTTCACGAAAAACAAATCAATATACAATCGATATCAATTTTAGTATTCAACTAATAATATAAATGGAATAACAACAAAGCCTTTTAAATTCTATATATATTAACAGTCTTCCTACACAGAAGTTCACTTCGATTATTACCAAATCGAATTCCATCCAATTCCAATTTAATATATTAAATTGGAAAACTTTACTTTGGAAAATTTCCATTAAATCTTAATAGAAAGATTTATAAACTCCAAATCACATTCCATTGTTAATTGGGTTAAAGAACGAATGTCATTTAAAACACAGTTCACAATAAACCCAAAATCATATTCCATTTTTATTCCAATTACTAAATATAATTGGAAACTCTAATAATCTTAATTAAAAGATTTATTCTTTTCACATGGGTTTTAAGAACAGTGTTACTGAAGACAACATTCACGACAAACCCAAAATCTACTTTGATATTAAATATAAAGCTCTAAACATCGGCGTACATTCAATATCAAATTCTGAAATCAACACATATCGTATGGGGAATAACGATATATATCTATCTTTCAAATTCTTCCACAATATCCGTATAGTCACGGAATCCAATATCGAAATCCCTCGAAGATGATTTCTATTCAAATCCATTCCAATTCATACATTGGAAAATTCTGGTTAGATTAAAATCATTCACAAATCCAATTTATTTATTGAAAAACGTTGGATTATCTTTCTAGTTAATAACTAGTTCATTTTGATAAAAATATATTTTTATCTTTACAAACGTGGAATTTTTCATCCAAATCATTTATTATGATTTTACGCAAATGATTAATATTTTTAATAATTTTATCAAAGCCTGTACAGCTGGTTCCCAATAACGGCCACCGAACTGCATTCATAGCGACATTTTCCAAATTTGATTTGGACATAATTTCAAATCCAACCGTTCAAATCTAAATCTCTTATATTATTGGAAAGCTTTTTTCGATACAAACCCAACGGTTCCGGATTTAGGAGAATCCGACGGTAAGATCTCCCGTAATGTCAATTCAAAGTCAATGGCTGAAATTCGCGAACGGTCGCTGCGCGGCTCGTCCTATTCAAACCATTAATATATATATATATATATATATATATATATATATATATATATATCGTTCAAAACTTATTTTATAAATTCGTTTTAAAACGATTCCCACTTCAATTTCAATTTTAAATAAAAATTGAATACTCTTTATCATTATAATATTTAAATGATAATATTTTCAAAATATCAGATTTTGAAATCATTTCCCTTTCGATATTCATTATAAAAACGAATAAAATAGATATAAATATCGTTCGCGTTAAAATAACGTATATCTAATCAATATAGCTTAACACATTTTAATATTTCGTGTCCATCCAAAATCGGACATCAAATTCACATTTTAATCCTTTACCGAATATTATTTTTAAAATATTCGTTATTTTAAAATATTCGTTCTTTTTGAACTGGAATCAGATCCAATCAATTACCATATAATTTATTTATATGGATTTCATACATTACATGTACACAACAACAATGATAAATAATAATCCATCATCCAGAGTGCATTCTACACTGTATAAGCATTAAAATAAATAACGCTTACTATAGTCTATCAACCAATCGATTAACATACAAATAAACAATTGGGATTAGTGTATGCCAAATATCATCCCAATACCCGTGTGGGGTTTCAACCAACAAACACTGAATATTATTTGTGCAGTTGGTCGATGCTTAAAATTTATCGTCCCAATCATTATCAGTTAAATGGGTGTACATAAACAAATCGTCCAATTTGTAAATGAATATTTATTTTCATTTCAGGAGAATTTTACGCCGTTCAATTATACGTTAAAAATTATATTTTTAAGGATAAAATATCTATTTCAACACTTGACTATTTTATATAGTTCATTTATTCAATAAAAATAATAATTGTTCAAACATTTTATTCAACACATGAATATTTTATACAGTTCATATACACATTAAAAAATATATTTTTATTGAACAATATTTATTTTAGAAAATTTCGACATTATAACGGCGCGATATTAGAACCGGAGTAATGTCTAACATTACCCCTCTCCTGATATTGGCTCACGCCATACACAATAATCAACTAAACCACAAAATCACAATACAATCCATAACCACAATACAGTCAATTTTCCCACAATACAATCGAAACAAACAATTATGGTTCGTAGAAAAATAGCGTCAGGTGCTACTAAGCACCGTCTGCAACCTAAGATATATTTAACTGTAAAATAATTTGAGTGAGAAGGTATTCTTACATTGGGATCCACTTTTCCGTTATTTTCTGACGCTCTGATTTGTTGTTCTGATTCCAGACTTTGCAACGAGCTCCACTCTTCACGTCATCTTTTTTTCTAGCTTAAACGCGTCATTCCGGACAACTTTTGTCTAGTGGCCTTTCTTCCGAAAATGCTCCATTTCGCCAGAATTCGTGAAAAGACAGTATTTAGACAGTAGAATTTGGACGCATTTTCTGAACAACTCCGCAATCCAAAATATGACTTCCATATATCCAAATCGAAGAGAAAAACTAGATCTTCGATTTTTGTATTGTAGAGTTTTGGCCAAAAGCGCTCGGCTGGAGAGATATGGGCTGTGGAAGCTCAGGGTGTTATTTGCAAACACTGAAATTTATAAAAGTTGGATTTTTAATTGGAGGGGGGGTCCACAGTCGAGGGGGGATGGCCAGAGGCGGCGCAGGCGGTGGGGGGAGGTGGCGGGGGTGGCGCAGGCGGTGATGGGGGCCCACAACAGCTAGGGTTTCGGTTTGGGGGGGAGGTGGCTTGTGTATTTAAAGAGGAGAGGGAGGAGAGAGAGAGGGGAGGAAGGAGGAGGGGGCTGCGGCGGTTGGAAGGCCGGAGGCGACGGCCTGGGGGTGCGATGGTGGGCGACGGGTTGGAGCTGAAGGCGATGTGGGTTTCTGCGTTTTTTTTCTTTTGCTTTGAACAATGGATAGAAGGGGGTAGGGGTTTTACATAATTATTTAATTTAATTTATTTCCAAAAAGTTATTTTTTCTATTCGAACTCCAAATCGAACCCAACGACTGTCGCCCCTAGCAAAACACCATATTCCGGACACAATAGGACATGTCCTGTAAGCCAATTCGACTGTTTCGATCAGTTTTCATCAAAATTAAAATATAAATTAATATAACATTCAAAATTAAATTCAACGTACATTTTAATTTACCGGGGCCACATACTAAATCCAAAAATTCCAGAAAAATAAATCTAGCTATGTTTTAACGATATGGTCCTAACAAAACTAATTTCGTCGAATTTGGAGGCCATTTGAAAAATCGTCATTTTACAGTCGATTAAATTCAAACTGAAATTAGCAAATACGTTTAAATTCACCACGCTTACATATTAATTTCAAAAATAATGAAAATTGGAATCTATCAATAATTTAATATTCCGGATCCAATAAAAGTGGTTTCATCGAAAATGAAAGTCGTTTGCAAAATGGCTATTTTTAAGGGCTATATATTATATTAAAATATATATAAATTCCATAGCGACTATTTTAAATTTTAAACTGGACATAACTTTCAATTTATATTATGAAATCTCAATTTTTTACATTCGTTAGAAAGATATAGCTAAACAGATTCAAATATTTCTTGTTTCACTGAAATCCAATTTATATTGAAGTTTATATATTCAATTGAAATTTGAAATCAAATTTTCAAACTACCGCGCCATTTCAGGCTCGTTTTATAATTAAAATTAATTTATATGTTCTAACTTCGATTTAAATAAATTTTTAGTCGTTATTATTTAAAATAAATCGTTTTAAATATCCAAAATCCATTAAAATAGCTAAAATGAAAATTTTAAATTGGTTCTGAAAATCCAGGTTGTTACAATCTTCCCCACTTAAAATCTTCTCGTCCTCGAAAAGGAACGGAGCTGAAATTTGTTTAACCAACCAACTCAACTTTCATTCTGGCTTTCATTCTTCAACTTTTCAATTTCTAAGAATTTTCTAATTTCTCAAAGATTTGGCTAATACACTAAATTTTCAAATAATTTCGCCAAAACCTCCTTTGTACAGAGAGACCTTTAAAACCGCAACTTGCCTCACAGGGCCCTCATCAATCCAAAAGAAAACGAAAAAGCCAAGCAGCTTGCCAATCGGCTCATAAAATCATCAAACCCAAGAAATACAGTAAATATGTACCTAACTGTCGGGCATACAATTTTATTCCTCTTCTTAGCTTCCATGCTATGACCTGTTCATTATATATACATGTACATATATGCAATTTCAATGAATTTTCAATTCAGTTCAATATTTGATTCCATTTGGCTAAATTCACAATCCATTGTCATATCGGTTTCAATAATCTTATTAGTTAACTAATAATCAAACAATACAGCCAACAATCAATTAGTTGATTAGATTTTCAAACATATATCATATATATATACTCAAAAATCATATTTTTAGTGTCAAATCACAACAATAAACCTTATCTAGTTTTGGTTCTCAAACCAGTCAACTGGAAATATATAGATATCACAATTTCGAAACTCGAACATAGATACTATTGATACTATAGTAATCATAAGGATCATCTCCGGGCGACTAGAGTGTGATTATATATCTATCCAGTATATTTGAGGTTTCGTATACACATGGATCAACCATATATTCAAAATCTCCATATACACGATAGTCCAAATCAATTTAAAATAAAGTATTCAAATACGTATAATAAGGTTTAAATTTACAATACAAAATTTGTTTTCATTTTTATTTTAAAAATAACACTCTTTGAAACTCATTCTAGGATACTACTGATCCCATCTCTAACGAGTCATTCTCATTGGATATTACTAATCCAATCTCTAATGAATTCTTTCATTCGGTTCTAATGTGTCTTATTCTCGAGCTTTGTAAACCAAAACTCTGATACCAAAATGAAACGACCCAAACTCGCCCGTAAGGGAAAGCCCGGATTGAGTTGAGAACACGACAAATCAGAACACAAACAATAGAACATTTCATTGCTATTACAATTGATTACATCAGAGTATAGGATATCAGAGTATAAATAAATAATATATATCAGAAAAATATCAGTGATTTAAATTACATTACATAGCAGCGGAAAAATAATACATAACACAACCGAAAGAAATATACAGATACAAACCTTTTCGAATATAGCTCCAACTGCAAATCCAGGATCCCGTGAAATTGGAATCTGCAAAACCAAAACTACTAGTTGCCCATGTAGAAAATATGGGCACCCAGAGTTTAGGTTAAAACAATAAACTCCAGGTCAGTCATGGGACTGGTGTTAGAACTAAAACATTTATTTAAAATTTTACTTTAAAATAGAGTAAATCAAGGGACCATGCCATATATCATGGAACGGGTTTTCTCCCAAGAATACTAGTGCATAAAACAAATAGCGTAATGCTTTTTGGAAAAATGAAGCTATTATAAGACTCAGGTCCCATCACACAATGCAACGCAAGCCGAAGGATAGGGTTTTCCCTCATAATAGCCAAACATGCTTGGTACGTTTAAAACAAATCATTTTGATATTACTATAAGTATATAGTGTCAAAATCAACTTCAAATATAAATGTATCAATCATAGAGGGCATGGGTACCATATATCATGTCACTATACTAGGCTCTACAACCAAAACCAAAAAGTCATGTATTGGAAGTTGTATTTCCATCTATGAGTCGAGGCAAGGGATGTACACGTCCCGGCTTCGAGACACTCTAGCAAATGCCTCAGGGCTCGGACGTTGGCGAGCCCATGGATCCTCCAAGGTCGGTCCTGCCTTACTTTTGAAGATTGGCAATTCCTCAACACACGTTTCCCGGTCCTATCGGACCTATCACTTGAACACTAGGGACCAATATTTGAGGCGCCTCGCATTCCATCATCCACAGGTAAAAATAAATAAATGTCCGGGCTCCATACCATGACACCACCCATAGCTAGAAAGAAACATCGTGCACTCCTTGGATCCCTTATCCCATTTTTGACTCATACCGGGTGTGAGGCTCACGAATTAACGCTATACACAAAGCTATGCTATTTAAAGTCGTTCTTTGATCATCAACCACAAGACTCTGCTTTTCAACAAAAGCCTTGATCACTTGCATCTCAGTATGCCACACTGACAATTCACGCCATGCAACTGATGTCTATCAATAAATAACCTCTAAGCTCATACGTCTCAGAGAAGGGCGTTAAGCAAGAGAATAAATTCTCCGTTGCCAAACAAATATATATATTTAATAGAGATCAATCAACATAGAATAAAATCCAATGTCAGACACACATCCATTTTCTAGTTCGTTCTGGGTCTAAACGAAACGAGAGGCACCTTATTCCTCGTCTCATATGTCTAATATAGGAGAGAGGTCCTCGCATATCATGTCGATCTCCAAGTACGTATGGATGATCACCACTTATTACCTTGTCTCGGGTGTAGAGCCCAATCAAGACATCAGTAATCATCCAAACGATGTGAAGATCTCCGGTCTTCAACCACTATCTTCATCGTCGACTTATCTCGAATCAATTATTCAGAATAGGTATAAACCTGGCCTTTCCGAATAATTCATGTATCTTATAATCAAGTGCTATAAAAACACAACATACGCCTCATTCCAATCCAGAATATTCTTTTATTCAAATATTTTTTTCACAATTTAAACCAAATTAAGGTTTTCCAAACTAGTCGGGATTAGCGCACCTTACCAAAGTAATCATTTGTTTTATTTCCCAATCCCAACTTATTCATCCCATGGAGCAAAACTGATAATACTCCATATCTAACACCATGGTGTTATCAGTAAAATTAATTACCATTTCACGTTCAAATCTAATTAAATATTTAACTATCGCTTGGAGCAAAACTGGTGATACTCCATTCTCGATCATTTCACAAATTTGATAATTAAAATTATCATATTCACATTCCAATATAATTAAAGATTCATTAAAACTCCACTTAGTTTTAATCTTCCAATAATCATTATTTAATGATTATTTAACTTTGGAAACACAAACATGTCACATCGCCAATCTACACCGCACCACTTATTTCTGCCAATATATAACCTCTAAGCTCGTACGTCTCAGAGAAGGGTATTAAGAAAGAGAATAAATTCTCCGCCACCAAACAGATATATATTTAGCAGAGATCAAAAATACAGTTCGAAATACAATGTTAGACATGTAGTAATACATTTATCGTTTTTTTTTTCTTAAAATAAGGCGTGAAAAAATATTGTCCCAATAACTCTCACTACATGTATAATGCTATTCACCCAATTTCTTGCTTTGTCCCATGTTGCATCTATATTTTTTCTATACCATGCTTTAACGTATTATAATTTTCTTTTTAATTCTGACTAGTAGCAAATGGGTTTATGAAGAAAAACTTCTTAATTCAGTTTTATAACCCATAAAACTCGTAGTTCGTATCATTTGAGATGGATCATGAATTGTTTGACGATTGGTTTCAAATGAGGTAGGTTGTGGGTTTTTCCAGCGTGAAGGGATGATGGAGATTTTAGAAGATTTCAAGTAGTGGTAACCATTATAATTACAAGATGTTAAAAATAAACTTGATATAGCTTTATATTAACTATATTGGATTTTAATTAGTTGGACTAAAATTGAATAAGTTGTTTTGAACCAATTAGATTTTATAGTAGTCAAGATATAATTTGGGAAATAGAAACTAGGAAAACACATCACTTTTTTGTAAACATGTTTTGTTTACGATCTTTCCTTTTAAAACTTATTTTCAATTTATTTTTTATGCTTTACTTCTCTCATTTCTAAATATAAAGATGATCACTCTGATATTAATTATGAAAGTTAAAATTACAAGTGTATATTCTAAACACGTATGATAATGTTTGTAAAATCACTCAAAATCCCATGTGAACCTCGCATTTATTTTAAATGGAATGTAGTTTATAAATATTTTTGGAAATGACCTAATGCTATTATTTTTTAGTGTGGTGCTAAGGGCACCTTAATTTCCTCTTCCTCTTGCCACAACAAAAGAATTAAAACACATTAAATTTTATGTGCTTCCTAATACCACGTTGATCTTTTTAATTAAATAATAAAATAAAATTTGAAAAGCTTCCAAAATTTGGTCATGGAATTAGAGTAATTGCCTACGTGGCGATTTTCTGATCAATTTGGACCTATGATTTGTAGAAAACGGATTTAAGATGAAAAGATATCTTTAAATAAAATACTACAACAAATGTGAAAAGAAGATATAAGAAGAATACCAAAAAGAACAATGACCATCATTGTTTTTAGTCTTGCGAACAAAAGCTTATATAGCCCAGTCAATAGGGGCATGTTTCTCCCAAGTGAATGGTGCAAGTTCGTGTCCCACTAGCGCCATATTTTTATTTTAGAAGGACGGCTTAAGAAATGCATATCTTAAGAGAAAAATATGTATAAATGTACATATAAGAGAAATTATACATCTAGGTGAATATAAAAATATATGTATACATGCATATGTGAATGTATATGTATGTGCATATATATATAGAGGATGGCTCCGCTACACCTCTTATATTGCACATGAACTCACCCCTTAATCTCCACCACCCATTTCCCCACTCATTCTCTCTCTCTTCCCACTAAGAAATAATATTGAAATGGGAAGAGAGAATGAGTGGGGAAATGGGTGGTGGAGATTAAGGGAGAGAGTTCACATGCAATATAAGAGGTGAAGCGGAACTCTCCTCATATATATATATATATATATATATATATATATATATAATTTTCAATATATATATATATATGAATGAAATCCAAAAGTAACCAACAAACAATAAAATGGAAAGAAATAAATGACAGCATAACGCCATTTGAATTTTGAAAAATAAAGATTACACGTATATATACGCATAAATTTAAATGTTGAAATAAAAAGTGCATGTTAAGAGCAGAAAGTTATAAATGCGTAACAAATGAAAAATGGACAAGAAATTAGCTGTATTTGAAATTAGAATGCATTAAAAGGAATAAAACAATGAATTGATAGCGTTATTAAATACATTAATTGAGCAGCTACTAACGGACAAGGAATTGAAAGGTTGTATGCATATATACGCGCATAAATTTGAAATTTGAAATTTGTTAAGTGTTGTAAATGAAAAATAATAATTTACATAGTGATATTTGGCAACAAAAAGAAACATTATCAACAAACATTGAACAAGAAATTAATATAGGCAAAAAATTAATGTTAATGGCCTAGACCATTTAATGTTGTATTTTTCTACTTGTACGCTTCAGATTTTATTTTACCTAATCCGACAGGCCAGAATTTCATGAACACATATAAATAGACTAGCAGGACATAGCATCCAACTCATATTTTCTGAGACGACGTCAAGGCTCTTCCATTTTCTTTCTCCTTCAAATCTTTCATAAAATTAAAATATTAGTTTTAGAATATTTAGATTCAAGATTTGAAGATAAAGAATGTAAATCTACAATATAGGTGTTCAAATTTCTGATTAACGTAAGGTAAGTCCTGTGAATTTGATTTATTTATGTTTCTTTCTTTCCCTCTTCTTTTAATATCATATTTGTAAATCCTTCGTTGTTTTAATACTAGATTTAGTTAGGAAGACCACAGAATCACATATCTGAATCAGATTCAAGGATTAGAAAGCTGTCAGGTGAGTGGATTTAGAATTATACATTTTGGATAATGGTATATTTACCGTTTATGTTTCCCGTTATTCTTAACATGTTAATTAACTGTAAATTGCAATATAATTTATTTTTAGTTATGTTAAGAATATTACTGTTGTACAGATCTATTCTATGAATGTGTTAATTGGATTTAGAACTACTATAATACTGAAAAGTGAGGAATTTACAATAAATGTGAGTATGTTGCTGAAGATGTTGTTTAATGACAAATTGGGTATATTGTAAATCAAATTACAGTGAAATTGGGAATAATGAAAAAGGAATAGATGTGCTTATTTGTATGGAAAATTTACAGTGATTTAAAAATTATAAATAACATCTAACTCAGAAAATATAAAGGGAAAAAATTGTAGTAGACTGAGTTAGATTGATTTGGGAAAAATTGATACATTTCCATAATGGTAAAATTACTAAGAACGTAACTGCAAGAAAAGAAAGGGGAAAAATGGATTAGTGTGAAATAGAGATTTTTTTTTACCGTATTGCACACTAATCAAATAAAAAGATATATGTATGTCCACGGTGAAAGAAAAAGAAATAGCTTGCAACTACGAATCTTAATTTTTGTGCGCTGTGGAAATGGATCTTTATATCTTTCCACTAATTAATTTAATGAGGTGTGTGAAATATTTTCCTAAATAATGAAAATATACAAGACGGTAAATAAATGGATGTTACAACAGTAAAAGTTTGTTAATGTTAAAAGAACCAAGGAAAATGTGATAAACGGGGAATACAACCTATTATAGTTAATTATATGAATGAAAATGTAATATAATAGATAGCCTTGTCCTAGGGATAAGTGGAATTATAACATGCGTTATAATAAATGAAAAAGAGAACTTATTAATAAACTTTAGTTAAAAGAACTAAATTAATAAGTAAACAACAACAGGTTGTGATGACAGTGTAAGACAAGGTTATGATTATGATTAAATAAAAAAAAAAAAAGAAGACTTATAAAATGAAATAAGTTGTACTTAATTATATATTAAGTAGACATGTCATAAGAAAACATGAGGATCGGAAGGGATATACTTAATTATACATTAAGTAAAACATGCTATTGAACTTGTAACATGTAATTGGATAGTAAATGGCATGGCAATAATGTTAAAAGATTGTAGATTACCTTCGTTAATTACAATCTAGGGAATAACATGTTATGGGTTTGTGAACGAACTTAAAACATGATTAAGTTAAACATGTATGATTTATCAGAGAGTAGGGTTCATTCCTCCGAGATATAAGGGGCTCAGGGGAAACCTAGTAACTTGAATAAAAGTGAATATTTGGGTAATCAAGTTAATTAGTAATGTGATAAAATAAAGCAAACGCTCGATTAAAAAATTAGGCATAGAATCTAATAACACGTTTGTGTGATGCGCAGGTAAAGAACACAACGGGGTAGATCATCGAGATGTCTTGAGACACGGGAGGAGCACGTCCATCTGATTATTCAACTTGGTTATTTTGCTTGCTTGCTCTAGGGGACTGGAGGGAAACACGTGCTTCCAAGGGACGTGGTAGGGTATTTAGTGATGGTCCTCTGTTGCAGCACACGCTTAGGCTGTACTCACGGAGCTTTGGTCTGTGCGGTACCACCCGGGGAGTATACCTTGATTACAACGATACTTTGGCAGTCAGAAGGCTATGGCGGATGTCGTTGGGTGATTCAAGCGATTGGCCTTGGGAGAGGTTGGTCAGGACCAAATTAAGGATAGTAATTGTTGGGTACCTGTCATCAGTAGTCAGTGTGATGCAGAAAGACTATAGCTAAACTAAGAGTCCGTTGATCTTTCACTATCGAGAGGTTGGTTGAGGGAGACGCCAAATTATATGATATATTGTTTGCTATGGGCACGTCATTTAGCTCTTGATGTAGTCTTTCACTAGTTAGGGAAGGGATCAGGGTGGAACCATAGCCACCGTGAAAACCATACTCTAGATATCTGTACTACAAGTCCTTTGAGCGGACCTATACAGATATGGAAAGAACCCAACCGAGTTTTGTGCATTGGATGTAGACCTAGTACGGGACTCGGGGTAAAGTAGACAATATGTATACGTGATAGTCTAGATACATGCACCAGATGGTGTATCGTAGACGTTAGGGTATTACTCCGCGTTGAGACTCGATTAAACCGAGGAGTTCGGATGCAGCAATTCGTATGCTTGCATGGCATAGCGATGGTGGTTCTGTGCGGTAAACGGGTGTAGTAATATGAATTTCCGTACGTCGTTCGGCGTAGCATGAAAATTGCATATGCTTTTATAGCATGACGGTAGAGACCGTGCGAGAAGGGTACTATGGAGAGTACCTTGACATGTTAGCAGTAACTACATATATACTATATTAGGTTAATCTACTAGGGGTAGATTGGTACGACGTGAGTATAAATCCTTGAGTGTTATTAACCCTGATTACCTAATAAATAAGATAACATAACTGAACAGTACATGTAGGTTTATTTCAGAATGTATAATTTGTCCAGTCACCAAAACTGTGTTCTAACCCCCTCCTCATAACATACTCGCATGTTAGGTTTATGACAGAGATTTGGTAGTCTTTGGACACTGTTAGATAGTGTTATTATTTCAGTAAGACTATATTTGATTATTATATTTTATTCATCTGATATGAGATGTTTTATCAGGCTCTAATATGTTTATTATTTTTGTCTTTTCTGCAGAATACTAGACAAGCCGACTCTAATTCCGATAGATTGGAATTTTTGAAAGAAAAAAAATTGGGTTGTTACAACCACCGTTTGAAAATATTGTTCACAGCAAGAAAGCGTCGTTCAACCAATGTCATTCACGTCAAATAACACTCAGTGGAATCTTCAACCAAACCGAAAGTAGGGTTTAAAACTTACTTGATTAAGCTGATTGGGGTTGAGAAAACGATGCATCTGCAGCTTTCTTCTTCCTCAACATTAGCGACGTCGAACGATTTCACGTTGAACGGAGTAAAATCTATGGTTTTCAAAAAAGAAAGAACGGACGAATTGAAGATGAGAGTGAAAAATAGATATAAACGGTGGTAGTCCCTATTTTTTAACGTAAGGTATTAGAAAGAGTGAAAAAAATAACTTTTTCGTCATTTTTTAGTTGTTGCAATAAGAAGAGGAAATTGAAGTGCTCTTAGCACCACACTTTTTTTTATAATGACTAGTATAAACTACACGTACGTCTAGTGTGTTAGGTATGGCTCGCATTGGAATGAAGTGGGTGCGTAGATTGAACGGGTGAATTGTCCCACATCGCAAGAAATTAAGAAAGATCGTGGTATATATATGGTGTTGGTGGCATGTAACATTGGGGATTCCTTTTGTTACAACAAGTGATTGCCAATACCAAATTATATGCTCGATGGGTGGCGATGGGGAATGTTCAATCGGGATGCCGGCATTGGAGACTTCGACCATTGACTCATTCTAGACACGGTAAAGTGCATGCGGTAAGCAGTGAATGCTGAAACTCAACATGGTATCAGAGCTCCATGATTCAAGGGGACCGGTATGTGTAGCATGACAGAAGCATGACTCCAAAGGGGTTTAAGCATGGAATGCTCGTCAAGGTGAAGATACAGTTATAAGCAGTCTGCCTCCACCGCTGCTTATGAGAACTCGAGGTAGCAGCCTGACCAACTGTGAAGAGTACTCAAGGTGTAACTCTAAGGTGACTTGAGCAACGCTCACCAAGGTGGAGATTGTTAGGTGTGGCTCGTATTGGAATGAAGTGGGTACGTGGATTGAACATGTGAATTGTCCCACATCGCAAGAAATTAAGAAAGATCGTAGTATATATATGGTGTTGGTGCCTTTTGTTATAATAAATGCTTGCCAATACCAAATTATATGCTCGATGGGTGACGATGGGATATTCAATCGAGACGCCGGCATTGGAAACTTCGTCCGTTGACCCATTCTAGAGACTGAAGCGCGTACGATATGTTGGAAATGCCGAAACTCAACATAGTGGTAGTCATTCAATACCCACAATCGATGCTTATCACAAAAACTACAATAATTTGTTTCATGAAGAAACGACTCATCCAATGCAGTAACAATGTAGGCAAAGCGCTGCCTTTAGCAAAAGCAGCTGGAACCAGTGGCCCAAGCAATGATAAAGTCGGATTACGGCTCAAATTCAGTTAAGTCATCTAGGACGTGGATTATACAACTAGGATAAGCTCTTCCAAAGCCTATACCTTGTCCAATGCATTATACAACTAAGTAAGACAAATTACAGAGATGCATTCCAAGATATACGCGCTTAAAAGATAATAGCTGAAAGAGAAAAATACAGGTCGATGTACGTCTTCTTCCTAAAGTTTAGCGCAAGCTACTTGAACTACTACAAATATCACCGGAAGTAGATTTTAACTAGACTTCTGCATACGCTGATTATATATTACAAAATCTTCAGCGACTTAACTAGCATGCAACACATTTTACTTCATGATGACATGGAGGAAAATGAAGAACTATCGTCGTCCGAACTCACATTTTGAATAGGATGAATCTTAGGAAAGCCACCAACCTCATTGTCTTTGCTACTTCTAGTCACATCTTTACAAACCTGATCAAGGATCACCAGAAAATTTCTAACCACAATGAAAATTCTGTAAGGATGTGCTTCTTCCTTGGTCAAATTCCCATGAAAATAGGCAGTAATCTCCTTGACTAAAGATAGCACAAAACCCTCTTGATCTTGAAGCCTTGTAATTTCAACTTCTGCAGTTTTTAAGAAGCTTATCATATTTTCTTTGAACTTATCGCTTCCATTCAATCTCGATATTTCTTGGATTTTCTCGATTCCTATAGCGAGTTTTGACACATAGCTACTGAGCATTTTGGAGTCCATGGTGGCAGCTTTCTTCACATTGCTTAGCTCGGAGCCTAAACTTGAAACAATATCCAAACCAATCTTTCTAGAATCAAGCTCGGTGGTTGAAGAATTTGATCGAACTGCACGAAAACCTTCTGCTATGGAGATTTCTTGAACGACAAAGTGGAGAAGAGAAGTTATGCCGTCTGTGCTTTTTACATCGATTAGTTTGAGAAGTGAATCGAGCTTGAATGCTTTAGCATCACCTCTGTTGGTCCCCACATTCAATCGGTTTCCTGTTTTTAGCACTGCATCAAGTATCTTGTGGAATATTCGATTGCCTCTAAGTTCCTCGCATGCTAGCTAACGAAAGATTAATAAATTTGAAAAACTATTAGTTCACATATACCAAGGTGTACATGGATGTTTTTATAAAAAAATAACAGATTTCCCAACATTTACGTACAAGAAGTCATATTTAAGTGTTTTGTATTACCAAGTATGCTTAGCAAATACACCTAGTGACGTAGATAGATTTATCATTGAATAAGGATGTGAACAGTATTGCAAGGAGCTAACCTGAACCACTTCAAACGATTTTCTAATGTAATGAACCTCTGACTCAAAGCAGGATATAATTAGCAAGGCCTCTACTCTTTTAAATGCAAATGGTATATCGAGCATTGCCTTGAGAAAGGTTTCGGCTGGTCCAAGCTTTTGTGATGACTCGGCATTGTACTGTCTCAGTTTAATCTCTTCTTCTTTGGTTGGAGCCATTCTAAGCAGTGTTTCTAATAGTTCGCTTCCCAGGTTATGAGCATTGCCTGTGTATGTACACTATTATTTCAATATATAAATGCAAACATAGGTTTATGTGTTGGAACTGGGTTTTCTTACTGCTTATCACAGTTACCATTGGGGGGGAATGTATTAATTAATTCATATCTACGTGATACAAAAAAGATCAGAAACTACAATTTACAATTATCCAACTATACAAATGTAGCACTGTACGTGTGTGTGTTTTGGTAAAAGAAATGGAGGGAGACTTCGGGTTTTTTTTATTTGGGGGGGGGTGGTTGGGGGGGGGGGGTATCCTCCATCCCCAAGAACATACCAACAAAATGTGTTTCGCCCTGACTTCATGGTATAAAAAAATGATCTTGACATGCACATATTGCTGTGGCTATGGGTAGCTTTTGCCTAAAAGCACAACAGAAATTTTCAAATTTGAACTGAAGCGCTGACTTGAAGTTAATTTTGTTTTCATGTTTTTAGGCTAAATTATATAGGGAAATTATTTTAGCTCATATCATGTATTACATGGTTTTTAAATTCTTTATCACATCTCTATCTTAGATTACCCACTCAGCCCATGCATCCTGTTCTGAACTGCCCAGATTCACTGGTTGTCCCTTAACACCATCATCCTGATGAGAAGTAACACCCTTAAGTCTTGACTGTGAAAAAAAAATTGAGCTCTATTCGAACATAATTGGAGTAAAAGACAGTAATAGTCATCATGACCAAACCAAGCAAATTAAAACTATGACGTGTTGATCATAAACTGCATATTTTGGACCATATTTTGATGGATCATACGATCAAGTTCATCATTTACTTGGTGGTTCAAGATTGCATGTTGACAAGAATATTTAAGCAAAGATTTGCTATCTTTTATTGATGGTTTCACCCTGTAAGTATTCATCATTTGTAATGTTCCTACATTAGCCATCAGTCACTTGGAAGGGGAAAAACTACCCTGTACAACTAAAGCATGTTTGTCAATAGTTGATCTATGGTTGCCGAATTTGTTTAGTAGAGCTCCAAGCTTTCTAAATCTTGGACTTACAGACGAAACGACGGAATTACATCTCGGCTCATATCTCGTGAGATATAAGCATCTCGGGTGATATAAGTATCAACCAAGTAAAAATTACATCTCAAATCCCTGCCCAGGGCGAAAGGACTATCTCAGGGAATCTCTGAGTACGATGCATGAGATTAAAACTTTATTGATTCTATTATATTTCACATTGTAAATTAAAAATGTAAGTCCATCAAATATGAAATTAAACCATAAAATATGCTGCAAACTACATTTTTATCACAGAAGTCATCGTCTCATCAGAAGCTGGTAAACATCACTATATGGGGAACAATATCACAGGAAAAGAAAATACAGGTAACGCATGTCATATAATACAGCGAAGAAAAAATGTTTTTATAAAGGCACATAAAATAGCAAAATATAATCGGGCACACACAAGTGAGCAACAAATAAAACAAGACAATAAACGAGAAAAATCAGTCATAATGGAAAGGCTAATTCTATTTGGACACTAACTTTTGTCTTACATACACTAAACGTTAGGCTCAAAATTTAAACACCGTTTTTTACTTTGCCTACACAATGTATGTTCCCATTATACCCTTAACGTTAGGAAAAAGTCAAAATAATCCAAGGACAGGAACTACGGGGAAAAGATGAAAACCTAGTAGACGGGGTGCAGGGAAAAAAACATTCTACCCAGTTGAGGTGCACGGCCAGCACATAACCTCGCAACGCCGCTGTGTCGACGTCAATTTCGCTACCTGATCTAAAAAGCAAAAATAACTAACCTAATCTGCATATTCTGCTCCAAAATCATGATTTTTCCCAGTTTTTGCATCAAAATGATCATTGAGTATAAATTCTAACCCTAAATTTGTCTCTTCTTCAACAATTTTCATTGCTAAAAATTCGAATTTTGGTTTCTATCTTTAACCTAATTAATTAGCATGTTAGGGTTTTAAAAATATGCAGCATGTCCCAAGCCAGGATAAAGGAGAAGGGTTGTGATAGGCGTGGCGAGCCAACGTAAAAACTTAGCCTCTCTTATGGATATGGAACCTTATGATATTTTGTTGGGGCGTAACCCTCTTAGTGACGCGCTATATCTAGGCTCGGATATGGTGTTAAATATGCGAGAGCTGGGCCGCCATTCTCTTAGTGGCGCGCTACACCGACGCCCCGGTGTGGTGAAAAATGAGCAATGGTCCTTGCATTTTTCTCGGCGGGTGCGAGGGGTAAGGAAGCTAGTCGAAGATAGTAGGGTTCGGTTAGGTAGTTGGAATGTAGGGTCCTTAACAGGAAAGTTAAGAGAGATTGTGGATACTATGATTAGGAGACGGTTAAACATCTTGTGCGTTCAAGAGACTAAATGGATGGGCCAGAAGGCGATGGAGGTGGAGAACACTGGTTTCAAATTGTGGTACACGGGAGAAGTACGTAACAAGAACGGGGTTGGCATATTGATTGACAAGGACCTTCAGAACAAAGTGGTCGACGTCAGAAGACGAGGGGATAGGATCATCCTAGTTAAGCTAGTAGTTGGTAAGACGGTTCTGAATGTCATTAGTGCATATGCCCCCACAGGTAGGTCTAAGTGAAGAAGCCAAGAGGAATTTCTGGGAAGACCTGGATGTCATGGTTAGAAATGTGCATAGTAGCGAGAAACTTTTTATAGGAGGAGACTTCAATGGCCATATTGGCTCATCTAGTGGGGGTTTTGAGCGAGTGCATGGTGGTTTTGGCTTCGGCAGTAGGAACCAAGAGGGTGAAGATATATTGAATTTCGCTCTCTCTTTTGATCTTATGATTGCTAATACCTTCTTTAGAAAGAGGCAATCACATCTGATCACCTTCAGTAGTGGCCAACAAACTAGTCAGATTGACTTTGTCCTGACTAGAAGAGACAGTAAACGAGATTGTGTTGATTGCAAGGTCATACCTGAAGAATATGTTGTCTCTCAACACCAGCTCTTCGTATGCGTGTTTCGTCTTCGGGTGGTGAAGGATAAAAGAGCGAAGATTAGTAGGACGAAATGGTGGAAACTCAAAGGAGATGCTTCACGGGAGTTTAAAGATAAAATGATGGGAGAAGGGGCTTGGAATGTAGAAGGAGAAGCAAATGTCATGTGGAATGCGATGTCAACTTGCATTCGCAGAGTGGCTACTGAGGTATTTGGGATAACAAGAGGAAGCAAGCGAGAACCCAAGGATTCGTGGTGGTGGAATGACGAGGTGCAAAAGGCTATCAAAGAGAAGAAGGAATGCTACAAATGCATGCACCATCATAGGAGTGAAGAGAACATGCATAGATACAAAGTGGCAAAGAAGACTGCAAAGAAAGCAGTGAGTGAAGCAAGGGGACGAGCGTACGAGGGTTTGTATCAAAGGCTAAGTACAAAGGAGGGTGAAAAAGACGTATACAGAATAGCTAGGTTACGCGAGAGGAGGACAAGAGACTTCAATCAGGTTAAATGCATTAAGGACGAGAGTGATAGACTTTTGGTGAATGATGATGAGATAAAGAATAGGTGGAGAGAATACTTTGATAAGCTTTTCAACGAAGAAAGTAATAGCTCCTCGACCGACTTGGAAGACTTTGCCGACAACACCAATAGACATTTTGTGCGGAGATTTCTAGAAGCTGAGGTAAAGGGGGCGTTGAAACGGATGAAATCAGGCAAGTCGGTAGGTCCTGATGACATTCCTATTGAGGTGTGGAGATGTTTTGGAGATGCAGGGATAACCTGGCTAACTAAGTTGTTTAATAATATTTTCAAATCAAACAAAATGCCAGATGAGTGGAGGAGAAGCATTTTAGTTCCAATCTTCAAGAATAAAGGAGATATTCAAAGTTGCACAAACTATAGAGGAATTAAGCTTATGAGTCATACAATGAAGCTTTGGGAGAGAGTTTGCGAGCAACGTTTGAGGAGGTTGACAAGTGTATCTAGGAATCAATTTGGTTTTATGCCTGAAAGGTCAACCACCGAGGCGATTTTCTTGGTTAGGCAACTTATGGAGAGATACAGGGAACAAAAGAAAGATCTTCACATGGTTTTTATTGACTTGGAGAAAGCTTATGACAGAGTGCCGAGGAAGGTTATGTGGTGGGCGCTAGAAAGGAAGAGAGTGCCATCAAAATATATTACCCTTATCAAGGATATGTACGAGGGGGTTGTGGCTAGTGTAAGGGCATGCGATGGTGAGACCAGAGACTTCCCAATTAATATAGGGTTACATCAAGGTTTGGCTTTGAGCCCCTATATTTTTGCATTAGTGATGGATGAAATCACGAAAGATATACAAAAGGAGATCCCTTGGTGTATGCTCTTTGCCGATGATGTTGTGTTGATTGATGAAAGTAGAATAGGGGTCAATAGACAACTGGAGTTGTGGAGGGAGACCTTGGAATCAAAGGGTTTCAGGCTTAGCAGAACTAAAACTGAGTATATGAAGTGTGAGTTTAGCGGTGCTAGGTCAGATGACGGAGAGGTCACCTTGGCTGGTAGCGTAGTACCCAAGAAGGAATCGTTTCGATACTTAGGATCTATGTTGCAGTTTGATGGAGAGATTGATAAGGATGTTAGTTTTAGAATTCAAGCAGGATGGGTGAAATGGCGGCTAGCATCTGGCATTCTCTGTGATAGGAAGATTCCTCAGAAGCTTAAAGGAAAGTTCTATAGGACAGCAATCAGGCCTGCAATGTTATATGGTGCAGAATGTTGGCCTACTAAGAGGCAACACGTGCAGAAGATAAGTGTAGCAGAGATGCGGATGCTGCGTTGGAGCTGTGGGCATACCAGACGAGATCGGATTAGAAATGAGGATATTCGGGAAAAACTTGGAGTTGCACCTATTGAAGAGAAGTTAGTCCAACACCGCTTGAGATGGTTTGGACATATCCAACGTAGATCACGCGATGCTCCTGTGCACGTTGGAGTTATAGGTCATGCCGAAGGCCCAAAGAGAGGTAGAGGTCGACCTAAAATGACATGGGAAGAGATAATGAAGAGAGATCTAAGAAATTGGAGTATATCTGAAGAGCTTGTGGTAGATAGAAGTGCATGGAAGTTGGCAATCCATGTACCAGAACCTTAGGATTTTTTTTTTTAAAATATATATATATGTTAATTATTATTATTTTTAGATCTGTTTAATTATTTTAAATTTTTTTTTAGGACTTTATTTCACTTTTATTGAACCTTTTTACTTTAATCTGTTTGGTTATTTTAAACTCTTTTTATATATTATTATTAGTTATTTTACCTTAATTTTGGGTTCCATATCTAGCCAACCCCAACTTGTTTGGGATATATGGCTTTGTTGTTGTTGTTGTTGTTGTTGTTAGGGTTTTAAAAATATATAATTACAACGTATAGTTTACGGCTATTATACATTAGGGTATTTTTGTCCATAATTTTTTTATAAAAAATCCGGTGTAAGAAAAGCAAAATTAGGTGTATAAATAGAACTAACCTAATGGAAACGATAAAATAAACACAAATCATATTGATGAAATCAAAAGTCCCACATCTGCAATCAATTAAAATGAGATCTCATGTATGTATATGTATGTATGTGTGTGTGTATGAATATGTATATATATATACATATATATATATATATTATATGTGTGTGTGCGTGTGTGTGGCTATGTACATGAAGTATGCATCGCATATGAGACATTTAGGGGTATGTCTAGAGGCAATTATGTCACATATCTCTCATGACGAACTATCAAAGACCCCACACTTCACTAAGCAGGCCGAGGAAAATATGGCAAACGTTTGAAGCGAGAACTAAGATACGATGTAGACACTTCAATTTGTCATATTTCAAAGCACGTCTTGTTTGAAAGATGTACTTTGGAGTGGAAATGTTATCCAACCATCTGAGAATTTAACATAACACATGCTCAAGCCCACGTTTCATTTGAGAATTTAACATAACACATGATCAAGCCCACGTTTCTCACATCCAAGAAGAGTCGTGCTAAGAAGATTGTGGGCACAACAACAATACTCAAGGATAGATACATAATCATGCCCAGGGATAGATACCGATCCATGAAATTGTCTTATGGATCTCTCGTTTGACATTGCACAATCTTGACTCACTCTTTTTATCTTTCTCATTCCATTTGCTTTGTTAGAGGCTTGAATCGGCATGAATCACTTACTTCGGGAGTAGGATGTTAGTACTTAGTTTGTGTCTTGATAATGGTAGTTGATATGTGAACTCGCGAACCATTCAAGATAGCATTAAATTAGTTACAAACACCTTAACTTGGGAAAAACACAAGGCTAATGACAGTTTGGGGGAGATCTCAGGGATTGGTACAGAACCCGATTAGGGATCAGTATAGAACTATGATTCTATGCACTTCGCTTTTTACGACCATTGGTTGTGTTGCCCAACGGATGGAAGGTATACAGGACTTTGCTTGGAGATGTTACCTTTTAAGCTTGATCCACTCTGCTCCTAGCATCCGAGCTTGACAATCGTCACTCTTAACACCTTGTCTCGATAATTTTCAAGCTTAACCGATCGAATAATTCCATGATTAGATGACTGGATAATATTTTCCCTTCAAAGTAATCTTATTTCCAACAAGATATGCTTTGAAGCATGACGAATTGGACATCGAATTCAAGTTCTTGTTTTGAGCTATTTTCATAGTTTGCTTAAACTGATTTAGTGAAGCTTATTGTCTTTGATCGTTCATCGTGACATTCCGTTTGGTTTAAGCATGCATGTCCCCGACAGTATAAAGGTTGAAACCCATCCTCCAAGCTCGTTATTCCAAACTCATAAAACTTCCTACTTTCTCGGATTTTACAGGTTTAGCCCTTTTTCTTCAAATTCTAACAGTTCGGTGCTATGATGGGATTTGCACCTATCGTATTATGTTTTGTTCATATACATATACACAAACGTACACATCATCACTCACACACATATTTATTATTTTCTTTTATATCTGGTTCACACACATTTATTTATTATTTTCTTTCTTTTCTTTTATTTGTGGTCCACACACATATTTATTAATTTCTTTCTTTTCTTTAATGTGGTTCGGTACCGATTCATGCTCAGAGAAGGTCTCAAACCTAGCGTTCGAAATAATACGCGATTCACCTACCTATTTTTATGGGTCAGGATATTATAAAGAAGTCAATCTTATACATGCATGTACACTTTACTCTTGTTTCTTGCTTAAGCTTGCAATTGACATTAACATGTCTTTGACCTCGATTTCGCACTAGTCTTTAACTGTCGCCATTGTACTTCCTCCCACATCATCTTGAATTGCCTTCGCCATCCATTGCCCAAATTTAGGGATTCGAATCGATGAGTCTTACTCTGGTTTAACACAAGCTTCAATCTTCTTGAGTTTAGTTAGGTCATAATAACTCAGGTAGGCGACGATTGAGGAAATGCACTGAGACACGTGTTTTTGGCCGCAGTTGACTAATCGTTGAGAAGCGAATTTCTCCTACTTTGCTAGTGAAGATTAGGGTGAACAAATGTCCAGTTTAAAACCATTCAAAAAGGATGAAATCAAAATAATCATTCAAGAAACACAAAACGAACCAAATCAAATCGATGATGCTTAGTTTGGTTTGATTGCTTTATTTAGTTTAATCTTAAAATTAATTTGATCTTCTCATCGTTGATATAATATAAGTTTCAAATAATTAATTGAGTCCACATCATGTTGACTTTATTTTAAAAAAAAACCTCTTCTTCTAAAAATATAACATAAATCGGTACATAAATAACAATATAAAATAATAATAATGTCGCTAGTATTAATTTCATCAATTTAAAATAATTTAATTTTTAAATTTACTTTAATTAGTTGGTTTAGTTTTCAAATATTCAAACCAAACTCAATTAATAAACCAAAGAAATATAAAATTAAAAACCAAAATCAACCAGTTGACTAACAAAACTAAGCCAAACCAACAAAACTTAATTGGTTCGGTTGGTTGATTTGGTTATAAACTTACCCCTAGGAGAGATCGGTGCTAAAACCATTTAGCCTTGGTGATCGACACCGATCCCACACTTCGACATTTTTGCTTTGAAACTGCATTGCTTCGATCCTATTTCTGAACAAATTAATTTGTTTACTGCCATAAGTTCATATTGAAAATGCTCTATCGCGAACGCATTGCATAATTTAACTGCTTGTTATAAATGATTAGGGATGTTTACACCACACGACTCTACATGAACGCATTGTACCATATAAATACATATGATTCTTTCCCCCATCAATGAGTCAAACTCGATTGATCTACACATGTCAATATCCATCTGGTTTGTTATGTTGATTCTACAAGGCACTTTTTTCAACATTCATGATCGAACTTTTAATGCGTCTGCAATCACATATATGTCAAGTTTTGCTAGTTATGGATCTCACACGCTCCCCGCGTCCTTCTACAATAGTCATAAATTCTTCAACTTATGTATACCGAGCCCAACTTATACAATCCTTCAACAAGGCATACACCGACCTCGTCCATATCGCATTCTACTTGTCATATAGAGTTGAACAACATCCCAAATGATTCCCTTCAGACAAGTTGAAGGTCTTAAAGTAAGTGGAGACAGCTTCAGATATCAATCGTGATGATGTCATCATATTGGGTGACATTTTCGTTTGAAGATGATTTATTCCCTTCGAGTCGAACGAGCACATCTCCCACCAGTCGGATACACATCATGTAACCAATACATGTGTATGATCATATGTACTCCACCACTCAACCAATTTATCAACAAAGTTCCGCAATTTATGAAGCTATCCCCAACCCAACTGTATCCTAACCAACTATGCTGATATATTCATTATTTTTGCTTGGTATTTGAATCACGAGCTCAGCAAGTAGGAATCCGCTACCTTTATAGTTTCAAACATAGGAAATGATTATTTTTCCTACATTGTCATAGGATCATAACGCGCACTTGAAACAAAATTAGTTACTTCAAGGATGAGTTCTCTTTCCTACATTGTCTGCTTGGTTTCACTCAAAAATGGTTATTCGAACGTAAATCATATTTCCAATTCACTCTTTACGAAGTGATTTAAAAACTTAGTTGATTAAACCATCATTTGTTGACTTTTAGATATACCGAGAAGACCCAATGGCATAGCCCTAGTGGGCACACTTACGACTCTTCTTAGAGTCCTACTTGCATAAAGAGAGGCAAGATTACTCCTCATAGACAATATTTGTGCTCCCCCAACTTACTGGATGAAGGCCGTAGTATTGGTCTTGTTCCACAAACCCATACAGTGATGCTGATGATTCTTCGGAGGGTGCTCAGGACAACTAGGAAGGGACCTTTGATTTGAAGCATTATCATAGGGTTTGGCAAAGTGCATAAGAACAATGCAGAATAAGGAAGTAGTAGAGGAGATAAACACGACGTTGATATCGATCGCAAGTCCTCCAGATATGAAGACGACAATAATCAAATCTCCTCTATCAAGTGATGGCCCTAAATAAAGATTGTCCTGATGTGGATTATAGTACAACCTCCGATAGCCACAACAACAGAAGTAACTCAAATTCCACCTTTTGGGGATATTTACGAAACATCGGGACAATCCCATACGAGATCGACTCCTTTGCCTTAAGCTACATCATCCTTGAGGATATCAGTTGTCTTATGTGCCTATTAGTAGATGTTCCTACCACCCAAGCAAGGAGATCACCCTCGTCGGTAAGATTTAGGCCCATGGTCCACTGGGTATTACTAGATCACACATAATACTACACTTTGCTTATTATGTGTCGTGCTTTCTTCTAATCAAGGCTCACTCGTCCTTATTTCGTTTGTAGGTTACGATACTCTTAAGGGTCACATAAGCAAGCACAAGAGGCAAAATTCATGTATGCATTCTTGTGATTTTGGTCATGATTCGACACCAACAGATGCTTAGGCCGAGACCATAAGAGCCAAGATATGGGCTATTGATCCTGTGATTCATCCTCGAGGCACAAATTTGAATGGCCTGACAACGTGCTCACGCTGACAACACCAACTGATAGAACTCAAACAGAATACCCTTCTTGGATTATTGCTCCAAACACTTCCCATCAAAGGATTGATAAAAGGTAAATTCTACCTCATGTTATCACAACAGAGAAACAAGTTATTTCTAACCCTCGCTTGGAAGCTTTATAATGCCGATTTTCAAAATATTGCTTTGACAGTGTTAAGTTGGCATCTGGTCTAAAGAACATTCCCCCACGCATCAAATTCGAAACTGCATTTATGTTAGTAATGCGTACAATCGGTATTTCACATGGATGAGACCGGCCGAAGCCATTTCTGAATCCTTCTATTTTAGGAAGATTGAGCTTGAAGGCATGAAGATTGAGGTGAAGCAGGATAAACAAAACATGTCTAATCTTTGATAAGGTCATAAGGAAGTTGAGAAGCCGAGAAAATTGTTGGACAATGCCTGAAAAGGTCGTAGGCTTCATCAAATCGATTGAATAGGCATGTCAAAACCCTACGAAGGAAATTGAGGTTACCCACCACATAAGCCACACTACATCAAGACGAGTGACTCAATAAGGAGGTAACTGAATCACAAGGTCAACCGGGAAAGAGAAACAGGAGAAGGATGAGAAGGATGAGACTTTGACTCTAGCCCAGAGCTATTATGAAGAAATATTAAAGACCCGCAAGCGGGAGATGCAGCCAAAGCTCATGCTAAAGATGTTAACAAGAAGAATGAAGTTGTCGAGAAGCGGGTTAAAGATGAATACGAGCAAATCATCGTCAATTATAATACAAACACCATCAAGTTTGACAACCTAAGATAGCTCAACAATGGGCATTTGATAGCCTTAGTTCTGGTATTAGGAAAAGCTCATTAGACAAAAACGAGAGTTCTCTGGTGGATCTGAAGTCGATGTTGAGCAGGTTAAACTCAAGCTATTAGAAAATGAGGACTTAAAGGTGTTTGAGGTAGGCAAACACATTACACACTCTGAATTAGCCTCTAGGTACATGAGGAGCAAGTTGTACGCTCAAGATCCATCCATGACCCGAAGGACAACATTAGTATCTCTCCCTACCTCAAAGTCATTAGTTATTGAAAGCGCCACCATAGTTCCTACTTGACAACTGTTCCCGCTGCCGAGACCACTTTTGAAACTTCCACGACTAACTACATCCATGACAAATGTCAGGTATAACCCTGATGAACTCATGTTCTTAAAGCCTCTTATGTTGTTTCTCATCGTCGAAGGGAGTTCCGATGGTACTCCCATTCACGTTGAGCTCAAATATGGCGGAGGTGTATCACTGACATCACATGCATTTGCGAAGGCTCACATAATATCGGTCAATGTCCTTGATCTCGACTTTTATGTATTTCAAGATTCAGGTATTCAATAAGATTGTTTGTAATATGGATCTCATAGGGCTAATTACATCACTAGACTGAAAGCTACAAGATAGATTCACAAAGTCAATCACCAAAATGTCTATTTGACCAATTTACGTGAAGTATAACTTATATGATGTCAATAAATGTTAAATATGACTAAAAACATTTTTATAGAGCTCGGTACAACCTTGTAGCAAGGATTTCCAATAAATGATTCAATCATTTAGAAAGGAAAACAAACGACCGAGAGTGGATGCAACTTAGGCACAATTGAGATAAAACGTTTGAATTGTCACTCTACTTTATGAAAAGATATTGAAAACGAAAACGGTATAAAATACTAGAATATGTTTAATATGGAATAAGAAATATAATTTTATTTCAAATGTATTTATTTATAGAAATTTGTTATCCATGAAAGATATTTCTTTAAGTTTAAGATATCTGATCTAAAACTCACAATGAATGAAATAAATAACTCCTATTACGTGATTGAATGGAGCTTCGTTCTTCATACGATATTATAGTAATGTAGAAATACTAAATATAATAAGCTATTATCGTAAATATATCAAATATTACTCATGAAATATTAACTCTTTTTTGTATAAATTGAAATTAGATATATGGTTTAATCTTGTTATAATATTGTGAATAATCGTTCTAGAAAAATTATATTATAACAATAGTATTTGTTTTGTAAGATCGGTTATGCGTCAGCTACTAGAAAAGACAATAGTAGTAAAAAACTAAAATTATTTTTTAGTAGAGACTTACTATGATTACAAGTAATATGGCACTAGTAAACTGTGTCTCAAATAACTTAATGGTTGAAGACTCATTCGGTAAGAGGGACAAAAGAGATAGTGATCCACTTGGACTGATGCATATGAATATACACAGTTGGATGTCTAATAAAAAAATTGATCCACTTCGATCATAGGACAAGTGATACCAAGTAGCGTGTGTGTGTGTATAAGTTCATGGAATATAAATATAAATACAAATGAAATAAAACAACTCAATTTGATCGAATTAACGAGCATATTTGAAGGAGCTCTAAATGTGATGTTGCCTTTTTGAAATGAAGCAATACAAGACGAGATGGATTAAATTCTATCTAACAATACTTAGGTTTTAAAAGATACACCGATCAGGTTCAGACCAATTGGCTGTAAATTGGTATTTGGAAAGAATATAAATCAGATGAATATTTTAGACTATCAAGGCAAGAGTGGTTGCCAAAGGCTTCAAAAAAAAGGAGGGCATTGATTATTTGATACATATGCTCCACTTGCTAGACTATCATCAACCGGGGTTCTTTTTTCTCTTGCATCCATTCATGGACTACAGGTGCATCAAATGGACGTTAAGACTGTCTTCGTTAATGGACACTTAGACAAAAAAGTATATATGAAACAACCTAAAGGGTTCATTCTTAAAGGAAACAAGAATAAAGTCTGTAACTAGTTATGTTTTTATATGAACTAAAGCAAGCTCTCAAGCAATGACACGAGAATTTGCAACCTTATCTAATGGTTTTAAGCATAACAGTGCGGACAAGTTCACTTGTTCCAAGTAGACAGACAACTACGGGGTTATAATGTTAGAGGAGGAGAAAATAGAGGAAGAGTTCTTACTTTAAGTGGAGAACTTATTTGAATTTCTTGCCTTCCCCTAATTTCCTGCAACATTCTAATTTCCCTTACAAACACCACAAAATGACCACATATATATAGCGGATTACATACCCTTCAAACAGACACCACTTATTGAATAGACACGACTTTTCACTGAACGGACACGACTCTTCGTTGAACTAACATGACTCTTCGTTGAACTGACATTACTCTTCACTTGAACAGACACATCTCTTCATTGAACGGACGCTTTGAATACATGAACCAACATTAAACATAAATAGCAAAAGACCATTTCAAATTATATTCCAACATATAATATGTCTATATATGGATGATGCTTATATATTCAATACCAAAATAAATGACATAAGCAAGACAAAGAAATATTTAACTTTGTGTTTTAAAATGAAGGATTTAAATAAAGTTAATACTATAATAGGAATCAAAAAAATATAGTGTATGATATGCTTTAAGTCAATCCTGCTATACTGAAAATTATTTTAAGATACAAACATTTGAATTTTAAAGAAGCTAGTAGCCCCTGTGATTCTTAAGTTAAATTATTTGCAAATTCTGGAAAGATAGTAGCTCAACTTGAATGTATAAGTGTTATCGATAGTCCCATGCAGGTTACACACAATACTCGCCCCGATATTTCTTATGTTGTGTGCAAGTCATCCAGATATACAAATAACCCTAGTATTTCATATTGCAAAGCGGTTGGAAGAGTCTTAGGTACCATAAAAGAACGATTAAATTAGGATTTCAATATGAAATTTTCCCAACTATTTTAGAAGGATTCAAATGCAAGTGGTACAATTCCTGAAAATGATAACAGAGCATGTACTGGTGGATTTTTAATCTAGGCGAAGGTGTTGTATCATTGGTATCCAAGAAACAAACTATCAACACACATTCTACAATGAAAGTTGGATTTGTTGTCTTAAATACATCGGCAAAAAAAGCGGAATGATCAAAAAATCTATTAACGGAAATAGAGTTGTGGCCACAACCATCATCGGTCATTTCTATATATTATGATAGTGAAGCCACAATGTCTAGAGCATATACTAAAATCTATAATGAAAATTTAGATATATAAGCTTAAGATATGCATGTGTCCAAAAAACTCATTGTAGAAGGCATTATTATAATAATATATGTAAAATCGAAGAAAAACCTAGCAGGTCCATTGATGTGGAATTACCAAGAGGTGTGGTTAGAACAACTGGTTGTGGAATGAGTCTAAATTCTTTCTAATCTCCTCCAGTGTAACCCAACCTTTTGCTCATTGTCCTAAGGTTTAAAGGGTGATAGCAAGTTGCTGTCAAGAGATGGATAAACATTAAATATCAAAATGTTTATTTTTTACGATTGTGGTGTCTATTTTGTCATAGTAACAAGGACGGGTAAAATAAACATCTATATGAACATAAGAAAACAATGTTTTTATGACATATATAATTAGCTTTATAAATGTTCATGAATACTGAGGGAATGATTATAACCTATATAAGATTATGGTGATTTTATTGAAGTATACATTTAGATATTTTGTTTTGGTACAAAGGATTTTGGTTTAAGCTATCAATCACAAAATTTTCAATTAAAATTTAGATATTTAAACTGACAAAGAAGTTTAAATCGAAAGATACTTTCTTTCATGCATAAATGTACATATGAAATATTGCAATCTAGTTGGGGATTGTTGGAAAGATTGGGATATTTCAAAAGTCCCACATCGTCTAAGATTTGGGCATATCTCACTATACGTATGAAAGAGAACAAAGGAAAAAATAATAGAAAAGAAACAAGAAGAAGACACGACTAAACATACATATTAAATGCCAAAAATTGAGCACTTAGGCAAGACAGTTGAGTCCATTCTCTTGCAGTCAATTGTTTTCTGCGAGAGCATTTTGTTGCATCCTGTAGGAATTGCACCACTAACCCCTAGCCAGTCTGATCTATAGTGAGGACGGTCAACTCCCTAAAGAAAGCTTTTTGTCAACAAGCCTCAAAGAGAGTTCCCAAGTTCGCGTACATCCAATTTCACATAACAATGGTTCATAGAAGAATTTCTAATTTGAAACAGTTTCTTCTTCGGGAGCATTTTGTTGCATCCTGTAGGAATTGCACCACTAACCCCTAGCCACTCTGATCTATAGTGAGGACGGTCAACTCCCTAAAGAAAGTTTTTTGTCAACAAGCCTCAAAGAGAGTTCCCTAGTTCGCGTACATCCAATTTCACATAACAATGGTTCATAGAAGAATTTCTAATTTGAAACAGTTTCTTCTTCGAAAGTAAAATCATCTAACGCTCGTGAAAATGAACCAATAGGATAAATCATTTTAAGTTTGAAATTTTGATAGTTGAGATAAAAACGTTTAGAATTATCCCGGTTTGAATGAAAATGAACTAATATCAACCATTTTATAAAAATGAAAAACTAGCCATTTTATGGTTGTTTCTAACAGCCATAACGACCAGTTGGAGCTCAAAAATGGCCCTAGGTACAATTTTTTGGGCGTCCAATGGTTGAAGCTCACAAAGCATCCATAAAATGGTGGCCCTGCCTTGGGTACCTAAAATGAGCGTCCTACCCCCACTTCAATTTCATGAAGCGGAACAACTCAATTCAACTGAATTGAGTAAAAGAACCACGAATATTCAGCTACCTGTGTATACCAGCTGAATCATCTCCTTGTTGGAGATGGCCTTAATGTTAATTTGGTTAGACATGTTCTTATGTTGTTTTTTATCCAAGAAATTGCAAGTGTAAGATAGCGGAATATATAGGAAAATAACTCCACCTTCCATAAGTGCATCACAAACTTCGTCTTTACTGATATGAAGCGCTTTCAACAATATAGCTATATTTTGGGCTCTCTTCGGATCAAGAACCACACATGTTGAATTCAAGTTCATTTTCCTCCATGCATTGTCAATTCCATTTGTATTTTTCCCAGAATCGCAACCAAACAATGTTTCAATCATCTCCTCGTTCAACCTGCAGATAACATACAACTAAATTCAACCAAAATGTCATACTTCTACATTAGAAGTTTGGAACACAAAAATGCACCAAAAAAGGCATACTGAAATGAGCTTGACTTCATCTGATCCCAAGCCATGCACCTATCCGAGCTTGCCTTCACCTTATCCCAATGCAAAGGCTTCAGCTTTGGCCTCCTCAACTCCTCGAAACTCATCGCACCATCTGAAGCGTCCATCAAGTCACCAAAAATATCGGCCGTTGGTACCTTTACTTCTTCTTTTTTGAATAAATTTTCATTTCTGCACACCAAGTAATCATTTTGATCGCACCCACCAAAAGGGATTTTGGAAAAGTTGATATCTTTACGCACAGCCACCGGTGGCGGTGGCGGGGGAGGAGGCATTGCTGATGGCGGTGGCGGAGGTGCTGTTGATGGCGGTGGAGGAGTCTGACGAGTGAGAGGAGGAAGTGGTCGGAGCTCGGGAGAATCGGTTGGATCCATTTCACGAGACACGTGTGTGCTCGGTACGTGTCCATGAGAGTTCACCAGAGTTCCCAAGTACAAAAACTCCGAGCTATGCGGCGCTGACGAGGAAGCGGAGTGTTTTGACGAAGACCTGTCATTGGGTTGGACCAGGCGGTGGAAGTCAGGAGGGGTATCCGTCGTTTTTTTGACAGGAGTACGTTTTCCACGTAGGAAGAAGAAAGCAATGACAAGAATAATGAAAGCGAGGGCAAGAATGGGTATGAATAAAAAAGGTACCAACTTTGAAGGAGAATGCGGGTTTCGTGGTGAAGAGGCTGAGGTTATTGAAGAGATGTTGGCGGGAAAAGTAGGAACAGAAGGTATGAAAGGAGGTGGCGGTGGAGAGGGATATAACGGGAAGAAAGGGAGGTTTTGGGAAGAAGAGGAGGAGGAGGAGGAGGAGGAGGAGGAAGACGAAGAAGTGTGCTTTGGGAGAACCGGAGGAGACGGTTGAGGTGATGGAGGCTGAGTGGGGGAAATGGCATTGGAGGGGTATTTTGGGAAGAATGGGTTGTGAAGTGTTCGCCTGTTGGAGAGAGGAAAGAGCATGGTGGGAAGAGGAGTGTAAGAGTTCCACGAGAGAAGAGGGAAGAAGAGAAGCGCTATGAACTTTGTCTTTTTTTGTCACAGTTTAAATTTGCTGAAAATTAATTAGGGTGATGATATATTCTTTGTCGGAAACAGTATTAATTAGTGCTTCCAACGAAAAATACTTCTCTCGTTTGTTATACCAAGGCTGGTACGAAAACGGGTATTTGAACGGTCTATTTGAACGAGGTACTGTAGTGTGTTTTTTGCTACGAACGGGATATTTGAGCGGGGTATTTTTAATTGTTAAATTAATTGTTATGAATTAATTAAATACTTAAGTGGGCAAAACAAAACGACTAAATTTCATTGTATAAAGAAAATACAAACAGAAATACAATAATATGATTACATGAACATCCTACTTGTGGCACCACCTTGATTTATCAGATAAGTTTGGTATTCTTTTGTGTGTCGTTTGTCTGCAAGCCCTGATATCAACCAGTTTTTCGCTAGATCGTCGGGAATAAGAGTGAACATCTCAGTCTTGCCGGGTTCCATAACATAAATTAAAGCGTCTGCAACATTAAATTCGCCTCCTTCTCCAAGACGTTAAATGCGAGTAATTATATTCGCAAAAGTTGTCGAATTTCCCGTTGATTCCACACTAGTACCCGTAGTCGGACTATCAGAATGTGTGCGAGATTTTTTCACCTGTCTCTCGTGCATTAGGTCAATGAGCGCAGTCATCTTTTCTTCATTTTCACCCTCATCGTCTTCTAGAACTGTGGCGTGAAGTTGGTTGAGAAGGGGGATTCATTGGAATTTGGGTTGAAGGAGGGATTGGTGAAGCTTAGTAAATTGGTGCATTCATTGACGGTTGTTGCAATGGAGGATTTATTGGCGAATTCAAATTTGGAATATGACCATTTTGTGTTACATCCAATGGATTAAAAAACCCATCAAAATCTCAAGTTCTATCAAACGTGCTTTGTCTTGAAGGCGGCGTACTAGTCTGCGACAGTTGTACGGTTGCTGCAAAAGTGTAGGACAACTGACCAGTAGCATTAGTCCCACGAAATAATAGTTGCATCAGCTTCAAGTTTTCTAGCGGACGTTTCTTATATTTCATAACAAATGGTCCAAATTCCTAAAAGAAAAAAACACAATTGTAAGAATCTATCTTCAAAGAAACGGTTGAACGTAAATTTCACGAACCTTAACACGATCTTCCCACTATTCCTCGCTTCCAGAAATCGTTCCTTTACAAGCATCCCAACCAGCACCAGCTTTGTTCATCAGTGCATCACATTCCATCCACTCTCGTCGAAGACTATCATATTTATGTCTGATCTTGGTTTCGACTATTAGTTCGAGTTCTGGATAGTTTTGTATGGAATTGTTGTACTTTTCTGCAATGGCCTTGTGAACACCCTTTTTGTTGCTGCCACAAATTGTATATGCCTCAATAGCACATTGCAACATAATCTGAGTTGCGGTAAACGACCAGTGATGTGCACTTTTTCTGCTGGCCATACTGGAAAAAGGAAAAATAATATTTATCAGAAATCATTAAAAAAAACGAAAAAAAACTATGTTAAGAATGGTATATAACATAAACAACAAACTAGAAAAAAAACCGATTTCTGCTCGGATTTGGTTGAATGAAGAATAGAAGAGTACATGGATTGAAGAGAGTGGAGTGAAGAGGTAGTAGGGGAAAGGTGATTTATAGAGAGGGAAATGGGACGTTAGAAATCAAACCGTTGGCGTTCGACGCGTCGGGCGCCAACGACTTAATTTCCAACGTCTCTCCAGCGCTCAATTTGAGCGGAGAAACTTTTTTTGGCGTCCAACGCGTCGAACGCGAAAACCCCACCCAGCGTGGCATTTAAAGGCTGCGAACGAACCCCAAGTAATCTTGTCCCTTTTTCTATAGTTATGGTGTGTTTGGCGGAAGCGGAGAATTTGAGTGGAGATTTTAAGCGGAGAATCTTAATGGAGATTTGTAGTTAGCGGAGAATGTGTTTGGCGCGTTACGCGGAGTATTTGAGCGGAGATTTTTTATTTCTGTTTGTTAAATTTTTAATAAATTAATGTTTAGAACAGAACATTATCATTACAACAAAATAATACAGTAAACCAAACAGAACATAAATATGCAGAAATACAACAAAAAACTGAAATAATAGTAGAAATCCTAAACATTGCTTGGTCCGTTCTTGATCAGGTACTTGTAATCAGCAGAAAGTCGATCGCGCTTTGTCTCAAACGCCATCCATGGTATTGCATCGTCATCGTTTAAGAGGTTGAATGTGTCTGCTTTGTCGGGATCTGCAAGTATGTGTAAACCTTCACTGAAATTAAAATCTGCTCCTTCACTCAAGCGTTTAACGCATGTTATCATATCAGCCTGACTTAGAAAATTACCTGTTGACCGTACACTATTTGTTGTCGGAGTGTATGGCGTCGGACTTTCCGTACTTGTAAACTTTTGCACTTTTCGGGCATAGATGTAATCGACGAGATCAGTCATCTTATTGTCCATTTCACCACGATGTTTTTTGAAACCTCCCTTTTTACCAGAGGATAAACCAACATGTCGAGTTCGTTGCACGGGAGTTTCTGGCACGTTTGGTTGAGTAGGCGGTTTAGGAACCCAAGAATGATGTGTTGGTGAATTCAAATTTGGAATAGTATTCTACCCTTCTTCTTCTGTTTCATTGAGATTACTGTGGAATTGATCAAATGCTCATGGATTAGCGTAATTTCTAGGCAAAGAGGGAGTAAATTGTGGTGTTTTCTCAGATTGAGTAACAGCAGTTGCATATGCTGGGGTATACGCCGTCTGTTGAAACGACCCAAACTTCCCCTTACGGGAAATCCCAGATTGAGTTGAGAACACGACACATCGAAACAAAACAATCGAACATTTCGTTGTTATTATAACAATTTAAATCAGAGTACAAGAATATTCAGAGTATGAATAAATAATATACATTGGAAATACAATATCAGAGATTTAAAATTACATAGCAACGGAAAATAATACATAAGTATAATGCGTAGCGGAAAATAACAACTAAAAAGATATACGGATACAAAACTTTCCGAATATAGTTCCAGCTATAATCCAGGATCCTGGACAAATAATATCTGCAAAACCAAAACTACTAGCTGCCCGTATGGAAAATATGGGCACTCAGAGTTTTGGTTAAAACAATAAACTCCAAGTCAGTCATGGGACTGTTGTGAGAACTAAAAGCAGTTATTAATCTTTACTTTAAAAGTTGGGAAATCATGGGACCACGCCGCATAACACGGAACAGGTTTACTCTACATGAATCTTAGTTTAAAATAAAACAATGCAATGCTTTTTAGAAAAATGAAGCTATTATAAGACTCAAATCCCATAACACAATGCAATGCAAGCCGGAGGATAGAGTTTTACTTATTATAGCCAAATATGCTTGATACGTATAAAACAAATCATTTTGATATTACTATAAGTGTATAGTGTCGAAATAATTTCAAAATAAATGTATAAATCATAGACGACATGGTTACCATATATCATGTCGTTATACTAGTTCTACAATCAAAATCGTACAATGTCGTTTTGGAAGTTGGGTTTCCATCATGAACCAAGGCAAGGGATCGTCCTTCCGATTCAAGACACTCTAGCCTGTGTCTCAGGCTCAGAGCTCGAGTGAGCCTTGGAGCATGCAGGGTCGGTCCACACTTACGTTAGTGGATTAGTTATTCCTGAACAATACGTTTCCTCGCCCTATGAGGCGTAAATCAAGAGCCACTAGTACTCAAATCTGAGGTACCTCGCTTTCCATCATCCACATAAGTAAAAATGTCTGGGCTCCATACCATAAACCCACTCCTAGCTAGAAAGAAACGTATGTCCTCCCTGCTGTCCACTCCCGTTTCTGGTTCATACCGAGGTGTGAGGCTCCTGAAGTATCACTATACACAAAGATAAGCTTTGATCATCATCCACAAGACTCTGCTTTTCAACAAAAGCCTTGATCATTTGCATCTTAGCATCCCACACTGACAATTCACGTCATGCAACTGATATCTATCAATATATAATCTCTAAGCTCGTACGTCTCAAAGAAGGGTGTTAAGCAAGAGAATAAATTATCCACCACCAAACAAATATATATTTAATAGAAATCAATCAACGCAGAATAAAATCCAATGTCAGACACACATCCATTTACAAGTCCGTTCTGGGTTTGAACAAAACCGGAGGCACCTTATTCCTTGTTCCATATGTCCAATACAGGAGAGGTCCTCGCATATCCGTTGATCTCCAAGTACGTCTGAACGATCACCACTTATTACCTTGTCTTGGTTGTATAGCCCAATCAAGACATCAGTAAGCATCATTCGTAGTCGACTTTTAATCGTCGTAGTACTTATTCAGAATGGGTTAAACCCGGTCTTTCCGAATAACTCGCGTATTTTATAATCAATAATCAAGTGCTATAAAAGTCACATCATAAGCCTCATTCCAATTCAGAATATTCCTTTACTTATATATTCACATTATTAGGGAAAGATTCCCATTAATTTTATCAAAGATATTCTTTTAAATTTGTCCTTTAATCTTCCTTTGGTTATCCATTTCGAAAGATTTTATTTTATCTTTTCACAATTCTAAACCAAACTAAGATTCATTCACTAGTCGGGATTATCGAGCCTTACCAAAGTAATCATTTAATTATTAATCCCAACCTATTCATCCCATGGAGCAAAACTGGTAGTACTCCATATCTAACACCCACTGTGTTATCGGTAAATTTAATTACCATTTCCCGTTCAAATCTAATTAAAGATTTAACTATCGCCTGGAGTAAAACTGGTGGTACTCCATTCTCGATCATTTCATGAATTTGATAAATTTAATTATCTCTTTCTCATTTTAATCTAATTAAAAATTTATTAAAACTCCAATTTGGTTTTAATATCAAAAATCATTACTTTAAGATCATTCAAATTGAAGAAATTAATCTTATCTTTAACTGGGTTAAAGAACCAATGTCATTTAAAACACAGTTCACGATAAACCCAAAATCATCTTCCATCAAAATGAAATATACACGGAAATCATAACAGTACATAATCGATATAAATTCCCGTGTCAGATTAATAATATAAATGGAATAGCGGCAAAGCCTTTTAAATTCCATATACGGTAACGGTCTTCGTCCACAGAAGCTCATCACGATTATTACCAAATCGAATTCCATTCAATTCCAATTTAATGTAATAAATTGGAAAATACTTTACTTTGGAAAATTTCCATTGATTCTGAATAAAAAGATTTATAAATTACAAACCATATTTTCACTATTAATTGGGTTAAAGAACAAATGTTGTTTAAAACACAGTTCTCGATAAACCCACAGTCAACTTTCATTTCAATTCCAATTAAATTTTAATTAATTGGTAAACTTCTAAATCTTAATTAAAAGATTAATTCTTTTCTCAGCTGGGTTTTAAGAATAATGTTATTTAAGACACCATTCATGACAAACCCAAAATCCAATTTGACATTAAATAAAAGGCTCTGAATAGAAATTATAACGGCTTATATTCAATATCAAATTCTGAAATCATCAAAGATCATATTGGGAATAACGATATATATATATATATATCTTCCAAATTCCTCGACGATATCCGTATAATCATAGAATCCAATATCAAAATATTCCGAAGATTAGTACTATTCAAATCCATTCAAATTCATATGTTGGAAAGTTCTGCTTATATTAAAACCATTTTACAAATCCGATCTTGTTATTTCCAAAATAATTAGATTATTATTCTAGTTAATAACTAGTTCATTTCGATAATAATATATTTTTATCTTTTCAATCTTAGAATTTTTCATCCAAAATCTTTCCAAATTATTAATTATAATTTTTCCATATTTTTAATAATTTTATTAACGCCCTTACAGTCGGTTTCCGATAACGGCCACCGTACTGCATCCATAGCGACCTTTTCTAAATTTGATTTGGACATAATTAGAAATGCAACCGTTAAAATTTATATCTCTTATATTCATTAGAAATCTCTTTTCGATACGAACCCAACGGTTCCAGTTTTAGGAGAATCCGACGGTCGGATCTCCTGTAATGTCAATTCGAAGTCAATGGTCGAGATTCGCGAACAGTCGCGGCGCGGCGCGTTCTATTTAGGCCGATATATATATATATATATATATATATATATATATATATATATTGCGTCGATTAAACGTATTTTATAGAATAATTATAAGTTCGTTTAAAATGATTTCAACTTCATTTTTTTTATTTTAAATCAAAATTGAATATTCTATCATATTAAAATGATAATATTTACAAAATATTAGAATTTGAAATTACTTCTTTTTGATATTTATTATAAAATGATTAAAATCGATCGATAAACCCGTTCGGGTTAAAATGGTGTTTCTATACTTAACCCGGCTTCATATTTTTATATTTTTGTATCCATCCAAAATCGGATATCAAAATCATAATTTTATTCTTCACTAAATATTATTTTAAATTATTCGTTATTTTAAAATATCTTTTATTTCTCAATATTCTTTATTTTAAAACATTCTTTATTTCTGAATCAATGCGACTCAATCAACTACCATATAATTTCAGTTATATGAATTTCATACATCGCATGTATTCAACAATAATGATAAATAATCATTACGCATTCAAACATCATCCAAAGTGCAATTTACAACTGTATATGTGTTAAAATAAATAAATAAATAATGCTCATCATAGCCTGTCAACCCATCGATTGACATATAATTAAATTCAGAGGAGATGTGAACAAATTATCATCCCGTGACCCGTGTGGGGTTTTCAAACAACAACAGTTTATTTAAATAAATTATTGGTTAACAAATTAAACCAATTTCAATTCGGTTTGAATTATTTTCTATTTAACATATTTTCAATGTTTAAATTATAAATGGGTATTTATAATTTGATTTCAACTACCACATTAATGTTAATATTATTTTTAATATGTTAATCATTACAACATCACAAACAACACACAATACAGTCAATTAAATCGTCTATGGTTTGTGGACGAGGAAGGAGATCTAACAGGTACCGTATACAATTTATAATGATTAAACTGATAAAAATCTACATTGGTTATTCTATATATTTTTCAATTATGAAAATAAATAAATAACTATGCAGAATTTTTAGTGAGGAGTTCTCACCTTTGGTTTCCACTCCGTCAATCTTTATGGGACGGTTTGGATTCTGTTCACTTCCAGTCGGTTCCATCGCAATCTGTTTCACGCGGTTTATGTTAAAAATCACATTTTTATAATGACGCTATATATATAAAAATCATATTTTTTTTATTCAATGCTATATATATATATATATATTAAAAATCATATTTTTTCCCACCGTTCATCTTAGATCCAAGGCCTCTGGCCTTTCTACTTTCTTCATCATTGCGTGACTTCCTGTAGCCGATCAAAAGCTCAGCCTCAACACCTCAAAACGCATGCCTCCATGTTCAACTATGACACCATCGAACATCGCCACCCTGAAGCTCCTCACCTCCTCCACCTCCGCCTGCGACTCCAAGAAGCTCGCACCCCCGTAGTCCCTAGAAAACCTATCGAACGCCACATGTTTGAGCAGAAAAATCGAAGCCTATAACCCATTAAAAACTATCTCGTCCGTATCAAATTAAAGAGGATGAAATGCTCTTGAATTTTGCTTTAGATTGCATGATTTAATTCAATTGGGATTGTGAGAATTTGAGGAATGGAAATCGCATAATTTCTGCCTTCGAAATGGATTCTGGCGGCGCTGGGAATATGATGTTAGGGTTTCCGAAATTTGAACGGTTTATATATATATATAATATTTTAATATTTAATTAAATTCAATATTACTCGTTTATTGATCTGAACTCCAAATTAATCCCATCGACTGTTGCCCCTAGCTAATTACCCCTATTCCGGACACAATGGGATATGTTTCATAGGCCAATTCGACTGTTTCGATCATTTTTACCAAAATTAAAATATAATTCAATATATATTTAATTCAAACATACATTTTAATTTACCGGGGCCATATACTGACTCCAAAAATTCTAGAAAAATAAATCTAGCTGACGTGAAACACCCCACCTCCGTTAGGGTCACTCTCAAAGGGAACGCCCTAATTTTAGTGGAGGTTTATAAGTACAAGTCACAGATATACAAGACAGATATAAGAACACATATTTGTAAACAGCGGAAGAACAACAAACTTTTATTTCATAAAGCCAAATACGTGTTACAACAACATCCTTTCCAAAAACATAACATAACACTTTCATAATATGTCTTGAGTACATTATTTAAAGAAGCATAAATAAAACATAGATAAACTGCAAAAGCCCCATAGTGGATTGTCCAAAGCCATAGTTCAAAACAGGAAAGTCCAAGCAATACATTTCTCTTCTTCAAGCTGGATGCTAAGGTTGGTCAAGCTGCTGTGTTCCCTCCCTGAGGACCTGGGGGGGGAAACGGAAGAAAGAAGACGAAAGAAAAGTAGAGTCAGACATAAAGCCTGAGTAAGTCTAGTACTATTTTGTCTATGAATAAAGAACTGGGTATGATAAGTATAAACAAGAAGTGGGCATGCACTATAAACTTGGTTAAGTTGTCTAGGGTCGAATATACTATCGTACCCCATGTTACTCTCTGAACCCATATAAACTAGTTTCCAATTTGCACCCCATGATCAGGGTGATGTGATCCATTCAATGATGATCGGCTCCTACTCGCAAAGTTACATGTGTCTTACGGCCCCCGATGTTGTAGTTACCTATGCTGGTCCCACCATGGGGTGTATCAAGTCCCATAGTGGCAACCCGACACAACCTTAGAGTGCACAGGTATGCTACTGGTGTCCAGTGCCTTATTTTTCTGCGCCGGAGTGTGTGCACGCCCGCACCCCGTTAGAACCTACACTGCTACACCACCGCCGTCGATTTGACCTCTTACAATCAGCCCAGTAATCGTGCCCCACCCTGCCTAGTTTCAGGGTATCCTGATACACCTTTTAGGGTTACTGCTGAAAAGGGTCCCCCGTTACTAGGTTTTCTATCTCTAGCCAACATGCTAAGTTGGTTAAGTGTTTTCCTACCTAACCCCACCAGTCCGTTTAGTTTAGCATGTTCCATTTTGATTAAGTCTTTAGTTCACTTAATCCTAACAATCCTGACTCAGCCTTAATTGTCTTATTAAGGCCCTGACCTCTCACATTAGACAGGTATTGTTGTGGCTGCCTGTTGCCGGTTGGTTCCGGGCAGTCTTACGCCACAACTCAGTCTAACCTCGGGTCCTTATTGGGCTCCATGTTTAACCTCTCACATTGGATAGGTATTGTTGTGACTACTGGACAGCCGGGCGGTTCCGGGCAGGTTTACATCACAACTCAATCCAACCTCGGGTTAAACACATCGTATGTTCTACATTTACATATCTTGTCATTCCTCTTTATTTCTTATATGTAAATATTTGCGGCCCATTATTAAGTTAATGGTGTAAAGGTTACACCAATCATGGGCCCAACCCATACTTGAATTTGGGCCCTTCTATTTTATATTTTCATTCATTAATTAATTTTAACCCAACGTTATTTTCCCCCGTTTTACACGTCCGTTTATATATATTGGGCTTAGCCTTTTAAAGCCCAATTTAGCCCTGCGAAAAGGGGAGGCTTAAAGCGTGATTACATACACAAAGAGGGGAAGGTGAGCGCATGAACTTGCAATATGACGTTGGGAATACAACATAGAAACTGGTGTACTTGCATAGTAGTGACATATACTTTGGTCATAAAACATAGGTGACATGAATCAAAGCATGTGAACTTGTAATTGAGATATCATTATTGACACATGAACCTATATATTTTTATTTAGGCATAATGTCGAACATAAGCATGGCATAAATATTTCTAGCATAAGCATAGCATAATGTCAAACATAAGCATGGCATAAATACTTCTAGCATGAACATAGCATAATGTCAAACATAAGCATGACATAAATACTTCTAGCATGAACATAGCATAATGTCAAACATAAGCATGGCATAAATACTTCTAGCATGGCATAAATACTTCTAGCATGACCCTAACCTAGCCATGTACCACATATGTCACCATATAATTCTTGTAAACAAGATAGACTTAATTATGGATTTCAATTATTCCAAATGTCATTCATAGCCTAGCCATATTCATAAGTTTGCAAATAGGTTTTCTAGTACAAAAGCATGGCTTAATACATGATGCCAAATTCTCAACATAATTTCCTATGGATTATAATAACCAAACTTGTTCCAATTTCTTACAAAATGATTTATGCACAAAAATATACATCATGGCGGCATAGAAGCAAAACCCCAAACTTGCATAAATTTAAATCAACTACATACATGTAGCTTCAACATGGATTACATAATTTGCGAAATATTCCAAACGTATACTTGCATAGAACTACCGCATGTAGTTCTTTATAACATGAATAACATAATCCATAAATATCCAAACGTATATAATATTTCAAATTGATAAGAACGCACAAATATGAATAACTTTCTTGCCACAATTCAAGCATACAAACTAACACAATTGTTTATTCATACCAAAGTAATACTCTACTTACAATGGTTGCGGCGAATTCTCTAATTAAGAGATATGATTCCTTTGTTGAATTGATTGGCTTTAGGTTGCTTGAATTGCTTTAGGCTTTAGAACTTTCTCCCTAATTCTCTCTTTAGTTGGCGGCTACTCTTAGTCGTTCCTCAGCAACATGGCGGCTATGTTCTTAATTTGAATGAATAGATTAGGGTTTAGTCTAGGGTTGTTTATATAGAGGTTAGGAATTGATTAGGACCATTGATGTTGCTTGGATTGATCATAGCCATTCATTAGATAGAGAGACCAATTAGAACCCGCCACCTAGCCCTAATGACAAAGCAGACCACAGAAATTCGACCAAACACAGACCTGGCCAGCCAGGTTGACTGGGCTCGACCAGGTCGACACCCCTGTCGACAGGGCTGTCGACAGCCCTGTCGACATGGGTAGCCCAGGTCGACAGCCCAGTCGACCTGGGTGGCCTAGGCGGGTGTTTATCCGCCCTGGCCCATTGGGCCCGATTTTTTTATTTATTTTATTCTGTTTGAATTTTAAATTTAATTCAAAACTTCCGAAGGCCATATCTTCTTCATACGGACTCCGTTTTTCGAAAACTCGGACTCTATTTCGCGTATTTTTCCGAGACGAACGCAATGGCGTATCCCGTTTCCCTTAGTTCTTTGATTTCAGATTAATTATGCTTTAATTTGTTAATTTCACAGTTATAGAATCTTCGGGGTGTTACATTCTCCCCCACTTAAAAGGATTTCGTCCCCGAAATCTTCAAGTTAGGAGGAATGTAAATCCTAACATTCAATCATCCATCTACTCATCCATCAAACACGAGCATCCATTGTCCTTAAAAGACTTCTAATGCTTCATGATCATATGCGAAATGTGTGTGTACATGTACTTATCTAATGCAAAAATCAGGCGGTCTACTGATTCAGTTGACCTCCTTAATGCGAATTATGTAGGTGCCATGAATCCATTATGTATGCAAATTTTCCCATTCTTGATTCTACATGAGTGCACAATCATTCAATACAAATGCAACATCCACATGTCAACATATTAATGTTCAACCATAGACGTAAGCAAACATATATGCATATGCAATATGAAGTGACTGAGCCGATCTAAAACCTAGATTGTGTGTGTATATGCAACCACGAGCAACCACTAGCAATCACTTGCAACCACTTGCAACCATCATCCATAACATGTTTCAACTACATGTTTTCATCCAAAAAGATTCTATCTAAAAGATACGGTCGAGGAAATATACCTAAAAAGATAGATAAAAGCGCAACTTAAGGAAAAGAAAGATCAAGGATGTACCCTCGAACAGAAAAGGGTAGGCAGCGCGGATTCTTCAGTTTCCCAAGTCGCGTCTCCCTCGGCGTCGCTCCACTGAACTTTGACTTCGCGGTTGCGTAGCTTCTTCACTTCCGTTCCTAAGATGCGGGTTGGAACTCTTCTTATGGTTGCTTCGCGTTCCACTTCGGCCTCTTCGAGCATATTTGGCTCTACCACTTCAGCAGACTCATGTAGACATTTCCGGAGGTGTGAAACGTGAAAAACGTTGTGATCTCCGGCCAAATTTTTTTCGGGTAGCTCTAATCTATAGGTCATTTTCCAAATTTTCTCAATGATAGGAAATGGTCCTACCTAAAGGTATAGTCGAATGATAGAAGCAAGTAAAAACTTTGTGCCCATTAGGCAATGTCAAAACTGGAAATCTATGCCACATATATATTGATTAGGAGAAAAACTCTCTAAGCATCAGCCCCGAAGACCGAAATCAACATCAGACTGACACCCAAAGAATTACTCAACCCAACCACCATATATGATTCTAGGCAACTAAGCATGATGGACTCCTTTTAGGTCACAAGGGAGTCCCTTCCTAAGACCAACCTGTACCTTATAAAACCCAAAAAAACTTTAGTCAAACCAATGAACACCCTCGAGTCCCAACATGTGTTACTAACAGATGAGTCATACTCCCTATGGGGTTTGCACCAGAAATTGGATTGAGAATGGGACCGAGAGGATATACTCTTAAGAAGAGATATTATGCACGAATCTAGTCTTCAATCTTCTAAGTCGCATTTCTTGAGCTTAACTCCATTATGCTTTGTCCGTCTTTAACTTCACAATTTCGTAGCGTCTTAATTCTTGTTTCCAAAATATGAGTTGGAACCTTTTTCACTGTTGCCTCTCGTTCCTCTTTCACTTACTCTACTTCTAATATTCTTGGCTCAATCCTAACTGCGTACTCATGGTTCCATGCAAGCTCTCCAAAATTCACTAGTGAATCTTGGATCTTGTTAACTTACTAGAAGGTATTCCACATAGATGAATTATTTCTAAAAAAAAAATAAACAAATGTCAACTATGTTGCCAAATGTACTTACTAAGGTGATTCTCCACAACTCATTCATAAGCGAAATGAACTTTCTGCCTTAGTGGCGAACACTACTGGAGCGCCCCATTCTGAAACGCTCCTCCTAATGAACCCCCTTCTCTAGAAGCTCTTTAATCTGTTTACTGAGCTCTTTTCTTTCTCGTGGAGCCATGTGTCTAACGGGCAACGCAACGGGCTTTGCATTATCTACAAGATATATGCGGAAGTCTATTTCCCGCTTCGGAGGCAAGCCCTTCACCTCTTCGAAGACATCCGGATATTCCCGGACCACTCTAACTGATTGCAAATTTTTAACAGAGGCATCAAGCGATTCAAGATAACTAAGCATAACCGCATACGAGGGATTACAAGAAATTTCCAAAGTATTACCGAGCTGGGTTAGGAGCCCAACAACCCTTTTCTCACAATCAAGGATGGCCCCATTACTGGATAGCCAATCCATACCCAAAATCAAACCATACCCCGAAAAGCCCAAAACAAAGGCACTACATTGAAATTCAACACTTAGGATAGAAATTTTCAAATCCAGACAGATCATAGACAAATGAGCTGGGCCCCCAATTGGGTTTGAAACAATTAAGGGGTCCTCTACCATACTAGTTTTGAGGTGCAGAGATTCTACTAAAGCAGACGAGATAAAGGAGTGTGATGCGCCAGAATCAAATAAAGTGCGAACGGGGTGATCATAAAGATAAACTACACTTTCTACAGAAGTATTTATACCTCGCTGTTGCAGAGGTGGCGCTTCTAGCACATGAACCTGTGCCCCTGGGGTGGATCCAGCCCTCTGCCCCTGTCCTCGCTTCTTTGGGCAGTCCTTAGCCCTATGGCCTGTCTCACCGCAAGAAAAGCACCCACCATTCTCCTTGGCCTTCTTTTTCCGGCAGTCCTTTACTAAGTGCCCCACTTTGCCACAGAAATTGCACTTCCTCTTCTCTTTGTTGCCTTTCCCGCCTTTCTTAAAGTCTGTCTTCTTAGGCTGCAAACCCTCTTTCTTCCCTTGAGAGCTTTCTGCCTTTGTCTCCTTCTTGCCCTTATCCTCTTCATTCAGCAATGCCATTTGCACCAACCTTTCATACGTGGCTCCCATGGGTATATGGGTCATGGCCAAACTGTGTAATGGCTCATTTAACCCTTTGACGAAACGGAGAGCCTTCTTGTGCGGGGTGTTGACTAGGTCAAGCCCAAACCTAGCCAGCTCGTCAAACTGATTCACATACTCTCTAACAGTCTTGTCCCCTTGCTTAAGAAATAAGAATTTTTCCAACTGCAAACTTCTTTCCGCATTTGAGAGAAATTTAGTCTCAAATCTTTCCCTAAAGTTCTCCCATGTCTCCACTGGTCTTTCAGCATTAGTGACTTCCCACCAGTAGGAAGCCTCGCCCTTCAATAGCCATACTGCCAATTGTACTTTTTGCCTATCTTCTACCTCAAAGATGATGAATAGGTCCTCCGTTTCTTTCAGCCAATTTCTAGCTGCCACGAAGGACTCAGTTCCATGGAAATCCCTTCCTCCCATAGCTTTAAAATCTTTACATATCTTAGCGAAAGTGTTTCCCCGAGGAGGAGGTGGAGGAAAAGGTGCCGCTGCAGCTGGATGATTTCCTTCAGCTGGGGGAGGAGGAACGGTAGGACCTGGCTGAGTGGCCCTTGCTTCTAAGAACCGTCTAAACCAACCAGGTATTGGCACCCCTTCCGGCAAGTTAAGTTCTTGGGACATGCTGAAACAAAAAGGATAGATTCAAAACGAAGGATAAGAGATAGTACCTATGGCTTTGGGGAGTGGACTTTGCCTTTTTAAAATAAAATAATATTTTTCTTTTAAAAATGCTTCTTTAAATTTCCTTTTTTTTTTTTTTTTTTTGAAAATAAATTTTCAAAACTTTTTATCTTATCTAGTAAACCTATGCTCTGATACCAAGTGAAACACCCTACCTCCGTTAGGGTCACTCTCAAAGGGAACGCCCTAATTTTAGTGGAGGTTTATAAGTACAAGTCACAGATATACAAGACAGATATAAGAGCACATATTTGTAAACAGCGGAAGAACAACAAACTTTTATTTCATAAAGCCAAATACGTGTTACAACAACATCCTTTCCAAAAACATAACATAACACTTTCATAATCTGTCTTGAGTACATTATTTAAAGAAGCATAAATAAAACATAGATAAACTGCAAAAGCCCCATAGTGGATTGTCCAAAGCCATAGTTCAAAACAGGAAAGTCCAAGCAATACATTTCTCTTCTTCAAGCTGGATGCTAAGGTTGGTCAAGCTGCTGTGTTCCCTCCCTGAGGACCTGGGGGGGGGGAAACGGAAGAAAGAAGACGAAAGAAAAGTAGAGTCAGACATAAAGCCTGAGTAAGTCTAGTACTATTTTGTCTATGAATAAAGAACTGGGTATGATAAGTATAAACAAGAAGTGGGCATGCACTATAAACTTGGTTAAGTTGTCTAGGGTCGAATATACTATCGTACCCCATGTTACTCTCTGAACCCATATAAACTAGTTTCCAATTTGCACCCCATGATCAGGGTGATGTGATCCATTCAATGATGATCGGCTCCTACTCGCAAAGTTACATGTGTCTTACGGCCCCCGATGTTGTAGTTACCTATGCTGGTCCCACCATGGGGTGTATCAAGTCCCATAGTGGCAACCCGACACAACCTTAGAGTGCACAGGTATGCTACTGGTGTCCAGTGCCTTATTTTTCTGCGCCGGAGTGTGTGCACGCCCGCACCCCGTTAGAACCTACACTGCTACACCACCGCCGTCGATTTGACCTCTTACAATCAGCCCAGTAATCGTGCCCCACCCTGCCTAGTTTCAGGGTATCCTGATACACCTTTTAGGGTTACTGCTGAAAAGGGTCCCCCGTTACTAGGTTTTCTATCTCTAGCCAACATGCTAAGTTGGTTAAGTGTTTTCCTACCTAACCCCACCAGTCCGTTTAGTTTAGCATGTTCCATTTTGATTAAGTCTTTAGTTCACTTAATCCTAACAATCCTGACTCAGCCTTAATTGTCTTATTAAGGCCCTGACCTCTCACATTAGACAAGTATTGTTGTGGCTGCCTGTTGCCGGTTGGTTCCGGGCAGTCTTACGCCACAACTCAGTCTAACCTCGGGTCCTTATTGGGCTCCATGTTTAACCTCTCACATTGGATAGGTATTGTTGTGACTACTGGACAGCCGGGCGGTTCCGGGCAGGTTTACATCACAACTCAATCCAACCTCGGGTTAAACACATCGTATGTTCTACATTTACATATCTTGTCATTCCTCTTTATTTCTTATATGTAAATATTTGCGGCCCATTATTAAGTTAATGGTGTAAAGGTTACACCAATCATGGGCCCAACCCATACTTGAATTTGGGCCCTTCTATTTTATATTTTCATTAATTAATTAATTTTAACCCAACGTTATTTTCCCCCGTTTTACACGTCCGTTTATATATATTGGGCTTAGCCTTTTAAAGCCCAATTTAGCCATGCGAAAAGGGGAGGCTTAAAGCGTGATTACATACACAAAGAGGGGAAGGTGAGCGCATGAACTTGCAATATGACGTTGGAAATACAACATAGAAACTGGTGTACTTGCATAGTAGTGACATATACTTTGGTCATAAAACATAGGTGACATGAATCAAAGCATGTGAACTTGTAATTGAGATATCATTATTGACACATGAACCTATATATTTTTATTTAGGCATAATGTCGAACATAAGCATGGCATAAATATTTCTAGCATAAGCATAGCATAATGTCAAACATAAGCATGGCATAAATACTTCTAGCATGAACATAGCATAATGTCAAACATAAGCATGACATAAATACTTCTAGCATGAACATAGCATAATGTCAAACATAAGCATGGCATAAATACTTCTAGCATGAACATAGCATAATGTCAAACATAAGCATGGCATAAATACTTCTAGCATGACCCTAACCTAGCCATGTACCACATATGTCACCATATAATTCTTGTAAACAAGATAGACTTAATTATGGATTTCAATTATTCCAAATGTCATTCATAGCCTAGCCATATTCATAAGTTTGCAAATAGGTTTTCTAGTACAAAAGCATGGCTTAATACATGATGCCAAATTCTCAACATAATTTCCTATGGATTATGATAACCAAACTTGTTCCAATTTCTTACAAAATGATTTATGCACAAAAATATACATCATGGCGGCATAGAAGCAAAACCCCAAACTTGCATAAATTTAAATCAACTACATACATGTAGCTTCAACATGGATTACATAATTTGCGAAATATTCCAAACGTATACTTGCATAGAACTACCGCATGTAGTTCTTTATAACATGAATAACATAATCCATAAATATCCAAACGTATATAATATTTCAAATTGATAAGAACGCACAAATATGAATAACTTTCTTGCCACAATTCAAGCATACAAACTAACACAATTGTTTATTCATACCAAAGTAATACTCTACTTACAATGGTTGCGGCGAATTCTCTAATTAAGAGATATGATTCCTTTGTTGAATTGATTGGCTTTAGGTTGCTTGAATTGCTTTAGGCTTTAGAACTTTCTCCCTAATTCTCTCTTTAGTTGGCGGCTACTCTTAGTCGTTCCTCAGCAACATGGCGGCTATGTTCTTAATTTGAATGAATAGATTAGGGTTTAGTCTAGGGTTGTTTATATAGAGGTTAGGAATTGATTAGGACCATTGATGTTGCTTGGATTGATCATAGCCATTCATTAGATAGAGAGACCAATTAGAACCCGCCACCTAGCCCTAATGACAAAGCAGACCACAGAAATTCGACCAAACACAGACCTGGCCAGCCAGGTTGACTGGGCTCGACCAGGTCGACACCCCTGTCGACAGGGCTGTCGACAGCCCTGTCGACATGGGTAGCCCAGGTCGACAGCCCAGTCGACCTGGGTGGCCTAGGCGGGTGTTTATCCGCCCTGGCCCATTGGGCCCGATTTTTTTATTTATTTTATTCTGTTTGAATTTTAAATTTAATTCAAAACTTCCGAAGGCCATATCTTCTTCATACGGACTCCGTTTTTCGAAAACTCGGACTCTATTTCGCGTATTTTTCCGAGACGAACGCAATGGCGTATCCCGTTTCCCTTAGTTCTTTGATTTCAGATTAATTATGCTTTAATTTGTTAATTTCACAGTTATAGAGTCTTCGGGGTGTTACATGACGATACGGTCCAAACAAAACTAATTTTATTGAATTTGGAGACCGTTTGGAAAATGGTCGTTTTCTGGTTGATCCAATTCAATTAAAATGGACAAAACACGTTTTCCTATTCCACGCTCACATATTAATTCCAAAAATTATGAAAATTGGAATATAACAATAATTTGACATTCCGGATCCAATAAAAGTGGTTTCGTTTAAAACGAAGGTCGTTTGCAAAATGACTATTTTTAAGGGCTATATATTTAATTAAAAAATATATTAATTCCATAGCGACTATTCTAAATTTTAAACTAGACAAAAATTTCAATTTATATTATGAAATCTGGATTTTTCACATTCATTAAAAAGATGTAATTAAACAGATTTAAATATTTCTGGTTTTACTAAAATCTGATTTATTTTGAATTCTGTACATTCATTTAAAGTTTAAAATCGAATTTTCAAACTGCCGCGCCATTTCAGGCTCTATTTATAATTAAAATAAATTCATACGTTCTAACATCGATAAAAATAAATTTTTAGTCGTTATTATGTAAAATAAATCATTTTAAATATCCAAAATTTATTTAAATAGCAAAAATAAAAAAATTAAATTGTTTCAGATATTCCGGGTTGTTAAATCTGTTCAGTTGCCTGTGTTCCTTGAAACAGTTGTTGTTGTAGCTCCAAATGCTCAAGCGGTGACTTTTAAATTTCAGAATATATGGCCCAAATTCCTATTTTAACAACATTAGTTAATAACAGGTTTATTAAAAAAACAAAATAGAAGTTTACCGGGAATACCTTTAAACGATCATCCCGCCATTCATCTGAGCCTGAAACTGTTTGACGATTAGGATCCCAACCAGCTCCAGTTTTTTTGTTCAAGCTTTCCTATTTAACTCATTCCCTTCGAAGAATATCATACTTGTGTTGAACTTTGTTTTCGTCGATCAATTCTAGATTTCCATCTGATCTTGTAACGTTGATTTCGATCGCTGCAGCATTGAATTTTTCCGATATCGCTTTGGTAACCCCTTTCTCGTTATTACCACATTTACCATACGCCACAATGGCGGATTTCAGCAAGAATCGGGTTGATTCACTGTTCCAATGGTGTTTATTTTGTCGATTAGCCATTTTCGAGTGGAGATTGGAGTGTTTAAAGAGATAGAAGATGGATTTGTGGTAGATGGATGAATGGAGGAGGGTTGGATTTTATAGAGGAAGGTGTTTTTTTGCCCAACGGCTGGAAATGGAACCGATGGGCTTGGACGCGTCCGACGCGTCGGACTCGTCTGAGCCCAACGGCTCCATTTCCAACTGTTGGGCAATCGGTCCAAAATGGACCGTTATCAAGTGGACGCATTCGACGCGTCCGTTTGATAACTGGTCTGTTTTGGACCAACGAACAAGCCCTTAATTTGTTGATATGTCATGACATAATGGTAAGATGTGTACGTAACGAGTAAGTATCAAAAGTTTGAGACTTCCCCTAAGCCTATATGGTGATGTATTAACCAAATTTCAAAATTAAAAAGTTAATTTATTGAGCTGCTTTGCTACAGGCTCTCCCGATCAACAATCCTGCACAAGTATTATAATAGGCACCTAGCATTAGTATTGCTCAATATGAAAATTGTAAAACTGAAAATTTGTCCGAGCACGTGCTCTTAAAACGATTAGTGGATTCAATGCGGTCGATGTTCAAAAAGTCATATCGGAGATAAAGCGATGAAATAAAAGGATATAGCGGATGACTCTAAAATAGCACATATTACTTGTTTTTAATATTTTTAAAAATATATAAACAATAACGAAAAACTAACATTCAGTTTACCTATGATTAGTACATTCTTAATTTTATATAAAAATATCTGTAAATAAACATAAACTACTATTTAACTTAGTTAAATATAATAGAATATTAGAATATTTTGTTCCTAAAAATATATGTAAATAAATTTAATTAATAAACCTAATTTCATAACTTTTATAGCATATAAATGTTAGTTTTTAATTCATTTTTTCCATCAAATTAGATATAGCGGAATAGAGTAATATAAACAAAAATAATGGATACATCGGAAAGAACGGAGTATAGCAGGGCTTAAAGTGAAAAGGCTATACCAGGGCCTATTTGGAAAAGGCGTAACGGTTGTAATAGCAGAGCATTAACTCTGCATGGACTTCAAGCAATTAGCTACAACCATTTTACGAAGTATTCTTCTTGATTGGCACAAGTAGCAGAACTTAGAACCTCTTGAAAAACAAAGTGTATTGTCATACTAGGTAGGACGTCTTTGCTATGTGGTTTTTAGAGATAAAAAGAATGAAAGAGAGTTGTTCACGTATTGACGGACAACGAGATGATTTTGTGTCGTAATGGACAGTTCAGGGTTAACAATAAAGAAGCGCTTGTAGTTGGGGACGGAAACGAAAAGCATTTTTTTTCACGAAATGATGCCAGGATGATTGGTTAATAGCCCTAATTTTTATTGTGGGAAGGTACAGTTTTTTTAGGGTTGCTATGACAATAGTTACCGTTACCATTTAGCAAATATCATTAATGTATCATTTTTACTGGTATTCCAGAATTGCTTACCATTACTGTTGCCGATCGACTGGTATACCGAATACTAGTATATCAACAATCTGGTAATTATTACATTAGTAATAGTAAATTTCCGTTTGTCAATCAAAGTTTTTGTCTTGAAATATTTTTTTATACAGTGCATCTTTATTATACTACATGTATATAGGTATACTACAATTATATAGGCACGTCCAGGTGGGCTTGCATTAGGTGGGATTGCATCTAATATATACGCATTAATTCAACCATGTGTGGACTATCTATAATTGTTGACACATTTTTTGGAAAAAGCTGTCACACATGGAAACTCCGAATAGCAGCTCTCTCAGGCGCTGAGAACATCGTCAACAAACATGAAACAATTTGGTCGAAATCGCAAAATCAACCTAAACAGGCCCGAAACTCCTATCAAACGACCACTTTTTGGCCCGAAAACATCATTTACGGAGCTTTGCTCCGTATCTCTTGTAGCCCTCTGAATTAGCTTCAAGTAGAGCTTTTGTTTAGCTAAAACGGACTTACGACTTGAAAGTTACGCTCGTTTCCGTGAATGAGTACAACCTAGCAATCAGCAATCTTCCGGTTCGTGAACAAGGACCCGGCTCGCCCCCCTTTGGCTCGTGGACTGGCCTGGCTCGCCCCCTCATCCGGCTCATGGTGGGATAGTGCTCATGACCCGCTCATGGTGCACATAGTGGTCACGACCCGCCATCAACTCTCATCCAGCTCCCAAGAAGGCACCACGAACCATGACCATGAACCGCCTGCAGCCTCGCACTGTTTTGACCTATTGTCAAGGCTATTTTCACTCCAGCTTGCATGGATCTTATTACACGTATCATATCACGACTTGGAGAGGATTTCTGGACATTTCCACCACATTTCGAGATTCTTGGGATGCGCGCCACGTGTCTCACGAACCGCTATCAGGAAATGCCTATAAATACACTATTTGGAGGGTTTTCAAGGATCTTTTGGCCATTCTTCTATACGGCTACCACCATTATTGAGTGCAAGGACTTTGCACCTTCCTACATCAAAATTCTTCTCCTTTCTACACAATTTGTTGGATCTAGATTAACCCTCTAGAGGGGGTGAACAGGCTTTATTAAATTTTCGCGAGATATTAAAATATTCACATATCACATAATGTAAATGACACAAGATATACCCAGCTTCGGCAAAATCCTGCCTACTGCTGCATTCCTAAGGTTTCTACTAGGTGTTAAACACAGATCCCGCTTACAAACCCTGTAAACTTGCGAACTCCTCGCTCCTGTCCTAACCCTACACTCAAGACCCTGGACTGACCGATATCCCCTTGACCAGATTTTCCCGAATTACAAATCCGTAATCCGTTACCCTAGATTTTACAGACTCTAGTAAACTACCGTTAACACCCTAACTGGTTTCCCCTAGATTTTACAGACCTAGAAAACTGTTTGATCGGTTTTACAACTCAAATTTAATTACAAAAATAATACAATAAAAACAAACAAAAGAAACCCTAGTTTAGAACAATTTAAATCTCCCCTTTATATAAAGCTTGGCTTAGCCAAGTGTAAAGTAGGCCGACCACTTATTTTTTCTTTTGCTCGATCTCTTTTACTTGAGAATGGCTGCTGCGATTGGAGATATTGCTAGGGTTTCAGAAATATTTCCCAAATCGATTTGATGCTTGATGAATTAGCTAATCTATGAAGCTCGAGTCTAAATGTTCCTCTTCATCTTTGATTAGGAATTCTCTAGTGATTGAAACCTGGAAATTTGTGAGTTGTTCGAATTTTAAATCTTTGCTTGAAATTTGTGATGCTTGGTTTCGATTTCTATATTATGCCTGTGATGTATTGGTGTAATTATAGGGTAAATGAAACCCTAGACCTCTGATTTCGTATGAAATGATTCGATGCTGATTTTGCCCGATTTCCCTTTTTGATTTTGATATTCTCAGCTTTAATGTCTCTTGTGTGATTGTCCTTCCTTGTTCCTATATTTGATTTGTGCGATTGAATGTCTGATAAAGACCATGATTTATTGCCGAGAAAAACTTGAGAATATTTGGAAAGAATTTGAACCATGTTGAATTCTGTTCTTGTCAAAAACTGGAAATAAATTCTGTCTCTTTTAAAAAATTGTTTCCACAAATGGATGACTCAATTTATTGGAATTGATTCATGCCGAGATTTCTGAAAAGTAATGTCATTTTTGAAAGTAACATTCCCATTTTGCTCGATAAATTCTTTTCTGGAAACAGATTAAAGCCATACAAATTTGACTGCAATTTTATTGTGCATGTCTTTTTCCCGTAAATCAAATTCTTGCCAAAAACTGAATTTCTGGAATTATATCTGTGCATGCCCTGATACACGCTAATTTTCTGCTAATTTAACACTTGCCAAAAATTTATTTGATTGAAACCATTTCTAGAATTACTTCTTGCTCGAAATTTCTTGCCTGCATGTGCTTCATTTCTGGATAACATCTTGCCAAGATTTTTACTCTTCAATTTTCTGATGCACATCTTAAACCATACTGTTTTGCACCAACATGTTGCATTAACTTGCTTGATCTGTGCACACATTCACATGAGCCCATGCTTCGTGATGTTCTTGAGTTAGAGTCCACCTGATATTTCTCCATAAAGTAATTTGGTCATTACTTGGTTGTTGTCTTATATTTGAGTTGATTCTTCACATATACTTGGCCCTTGGTCTTGCTGTAACTGTTGAGTCATGCATTTTTGAATCTTGTCCACATGAACCTGAATATGGCCATCAACCATATTTGTTCACTTGAAATGTCTGTGTTCACATAGCTGTTGCATGTACTATGTTTATTCACTTTGATCACCCTGTGTAAATTCTGGAATCAAATGAATTGGTTGTTCCCATGATTGAGATGAATAGCACCATCCATGCCTGTTTATGTTGTCTTATTGATTTAACTGAGCTCGACCATTCAGTTGTGTATAAGATTATACATGACTTTTGTGCTTCACTCTGACTTGGCTTGATCATGTACTGCTGCTATATTGTTGCTTCATTTATGCTGACTTTGATCCATGCAGAACTGAAAAAGTTTGTGTCACTTTGATCACTCATTCATGCATGCTGTTTCACCAATTCATATTCATCATGTGTGCTGGCCTGATCTTAATTGCATCTGCCTTGTATACTTTTGGTTTGTTGTTGACTTTGTGTCTGAACACTGCACCATGAATCTGTTTCACTTGAGTTGATTTCCTGTCATGCTTCACCAATGCAACTTGCTATCTCCCACTGTGTAAAAATGAATTTCCTTGTGTTATGCCATGTTGACTTGTGGTGCACTAGCTTGTGCTTGTGCTCGGCCATACATTAGACTGCCTTGTTTATTAAACTTGACCATTCATGTTTTATTTTGCTCGTCCATATACGCACCGAGTCGAATTGGTCCACGTGGCTACTCCTCAGTTGCTCGCTGATTGGCGAGGCAGTGCACACGTGTATATTTATACACATGTGTATATGCAGCCATCAGACAAGATTTCATGTCTGTGCATTGTATATACATATTGTTGTCTTCCTTGTGGTATTTACAGTGTATCACTGTGAATATCACAAGCTGTCTAGACATAGTCAGATGGATTAGTAAATCAGATCGAGTCAGAAAAATGATGAGAAACACACCGAAATTCTAAGGTAAATAAATTTTCAAAATAAAAATTATATTCGCTAGAATTTAGAATATTGTTTTTGTTCCAGATACTGTGTGTGTTTCTGTATATGATAGGTATGAAGACTGGACTGACTGAAGGCTGTGAAGTCAGAAGACAGAAGATTGAAGACAGTGATGAGTCAGTGTGTCAGTGTCAATTAAAGTGTCTATACATTGAAATGTAAACTGAGTGAGTGATTGTATAATCGAGTGTCTGTAGTAAGGAGCTTTGTATGAATTTGAATGTGAAATGAAATGTATTTTAATGAATTACAGCGTGTTGTACAAATAGTGGAGTTATAAATCTGTACTGTTTTAAATATTGAAATAAAATATTCGATTTAAATAAAATACTGTTGAATATTTGAATTCGTGTATAGTCGTATTCTATTTAAACAGAAATATTATATTCCTGTCTGAGATGTGATATAACAGTACAGTAACAAGCACGTTTAAAATAAAATAAACTTTTTTGTTATCATCAAACAAAAATCATATAATTATGTATACAGCTATGTTATATACAACAATCTTTCCCTTTTGATGTTTACAAACAAATAAAAGATTTTGAATATGTTAAACGTGTTTGACAATGAATTGTGGAACTCCCCCTATTTGAATGCTCCCCCTACAACAAAACTCCCCTAGCTCTGATACCATATGTGCAAGAGTGAACAGAATAAATCAAATGATTTTTCAATGAAAAAAATATTTCTAAAATATTCACTCATAAACCAAAATCTCAACCATTCTCCCCCTTTTGTTACCATCAAAAGGATACAGAATTTAAAATATAGATGAACAGTGACTAATAAATATTATATCAGCATAAGAGGAAGAACGGTCATCATAAATCTCAATCAGTCAAACAAAAATCATAATAGTCTAAGAACTAGAGGCATATTTCACATTTTTAGAGAATGATGGATTTACGATGAAATTTATATAAATGGAGAGAGTTTTTTTTTAAATATTTCCAATAAGATTTTCAAAAAATGAAGCACAAAAACAGTGATGGATTTGGACTATAGTTAACAATTCAATTTAAGTGACAAAATCAAATAATCTCAAATCCCAATAGCTATCAATCAACAAATCATAGTATCATAAAATATTAACATGTTTCACATATTAGAACATGGATTGATAGGCTGGTTTTCACATACTAAGAAGAATTTCAAATTAATTTCTAATTATAGCACATTTTTTTCGTTTTCTTTTATTTAAGAGCACACTGACCATGCATAACCAGAGCTTGGATTTTTAAATGAGGTCAGTCGCAGCTTAAATTATAAGTTGTCTCATAACCATGCACGACCAGAGCTTGGATTTTTAAATGAGGTCAGAGACACACTTATGTATTAATTATATATTTATCGTTTCAGCTTTAAAAGGAAAAACTCCTTGGTATATAAAACCAATATATGGATGATAGAAAATGGGGTAGGTATAGAAATGGACTGTGAAATAAATTTCTAAATTAATTATATTATGAAATATGCTCGACTGTACCGGGATCATTGAAAATTTTCAATTATCACTAATTCTGAATAAATAACGTAGTCCCATTTCTATCACAAGTATTTCCACTGTTTATTCAAAAAGATTTTAAAACATACTAACTCTCCACATTAATATAAAATTATCATGGATGGCAGAGTGATGATAGATAAAGCAGATGGTCATGAAATAATTACCCATTCAAAGATATTATAATAAACGTTCAACCATCATGAAAATCTAAATAAAATCTCCTCTTGTTGTGAAATATATTGCAGTCATAATTCATCACAATTTCAAAATCTGATAATAATTTTGATGAATTATAAATACAGTTCAGTTTGGTTATTGATTTCAATTTCTAAATGAATAATCAATAAATAATTTTAAAATTGAAAATCAATTACAAGAGGGATTTGAAAGATCTATACAAGACAAGAGGAATTTAAAAATATATACAAAAAATATTCAGCACTTCTAAACTGATACCACTTGATGTCTCTATTCATGAGGATTTAAAAATGATACTGGAGATGAACAAAGATATCACAGACAACATAATTTTAATCACAAAGTCCAAGCAAACAAAACAACAGATTTGGCACATTTATCAAAGCAGCAGACGGATAAAAACAAGCAGTTATCTAAGATCATTTTCAAAAGAGATTCCTTTTATTAGAGCAGCAGACAAGGAATAATCAAAGTAAGCACTTATAAGAAAAAATTGAAAAAGTAATATCAGAGCAGTACCAAAAAACAGTTATGAATCAGACTTGTCAGAAAATGTTTCACAGAAGTTTCATATGATCACAAAAGATGATTCATGATCCCAAATTTAAAAATATTGTTTATTTTAAATCATTTGAAGGAATATGAAAATATCAGAATTTAATGAATCAATCACACCAGATTATAAATTTTTGATTCGAGATATTTGTGTAATTCGGTAAATCAATAACTTCAAATGATTTTAAACAAACAAATATTCAAATCAAATAATCATTTGATAACAGTAAGTTTCAAAGATCAGAATTTTTCAAAGAATTTTTCACAAAATTTTCTGATAGGCACACATGAATAATTTCAGATCATTTACATCAAGATTGAGAGATATTCATGATCCAAAAATTTAGAAATAATTTATTTGAAATCACTTGAATCAATGTCAAGTTTTGTGATATAATGAATCAGTCACACAAGATTGATAATTTCAAATTTAAGAGGTATGTGAGATTCAGAATATCAAGAATTTCAGATGATTTCAAACAAATTTATTTCAACCATAAAATGATCATGAATAAAGATGAATTTCACGATGTATCACTGATTCAAGACAATTTAAAATAACCAAGCCAATCTGAAAATAATGAAATTATCCCAGCTGATAAATAATAGAGTGCTATAATGAGTATAATATATTGAGCTTTTCTAAAATGGATTAGAAGAAACTCAAAACAGCTGAAGTGTGTGAAATTTCATTAAATATTCAGATCTTCAAAAATTTAGAATTCGAAGCAACGGTGTTCAGGTTATGACAAGAATACGTCAACACTGTTATGAATTCAGAAAACAAAAAACAATCTTCAAAACAATTGTAGATATTTACAAAATTAAATTCAAGATCTAGAAAAGATTAAAACATCAAAATTTTATTCAAATGAAAAATTTCCAGAAAATCAAAGGTTCTGCAATGGAAAGTTAAGACAACATAGAAGAAGTTACTGTTAGAGTTTATGCCCTAGAGGCAATTCATTTGATGAGAATGATAACACTATTAATGTTATTATTTTATTTGGAATAAAATAATATTATATTATATTATATTTACTGCGCAATATAAATATTAATATAATAGAAGTCCTTAGAATTATAATACAGAATTATATGGTTCAAGTGAGTGACTTGAACTTGAGATTATATAATATGTTAAGTATTGTAATTGTTAAATGTCCCTAGTCAAGTTTTATTGTTTATATAGGACAATAATAAAATGTAGAGACTAGTATATTGATTGACTGATGATCACATCTCATTGATCATTAATATACGTGATATTAAAGTCAAGATATAAATACGTATTGGAGAACAGCGTATTGGATTGACCCACCGTGAGATAAACTACATGGAATATAATTAACAGTATCATAAGTTGTTCTCATAGTGACAATGATGTAATGGTCCTCAGACCTGAAATCATTATAATTTTGTTCGAGGATATTTGTATTTTGATATTATCTAAAGTTACTCGTAATAGAGTAATGATAACGGTGATTATTGGATACATCTCGAATCGAATGAAAATTATGAATGATCTAGATGGAATTTAACCCTACGATATATTCATAGCGATATCCATGGGCCTCTTGATTGAGTGAGACTGTGAAATGCATGGCCGTGCTCAAATATTGATTTGTTTTAAACAGTCCACTCATTGATCAAGAAAAACGGATTAAATCATAAAGGGGGTGATACGTTCCATGCCTTGAGTTTAATTCAGGATATACTGGTTAAAAGGATTATATTACATTGATACACTGGTCACGGAAAGGTTGTATCGAATCAATGATCGTATTACAGCTTGGGTAGCAACGACGTATTGCTAGATGCTAATCACTGCTTATGATTTTAAATACAATTTAAAATCATTGCCAACGTTGTAATAACATATAGGGTCACACATGTAGAACATTGTAAGGAGAGGACTGATTTTGTTTTGGAATAAAATAAAATATCAACCGTTGATATTTTATTTGAAAGGGTATAAGGAATGGCTCCTTAATTTTGGGTATACGTGTGTGTTTAAAAAGGATTTCACATCCTTTATAAAATAACAATGCTAAACAATTAGTAGTTGAATTCGATTTATCAATAAAACCCTAGAAAACAAAATTGGAAATGGTAGCTAGCACGGTTATCTTCTTCCTGCCTTCGATTCGTATGACAATCGAAGACGATGTTCATGTGGATAACAATAGAGGCTCGACATATGATACAATCAAATCCGAGACGAATCTACAAATCAGACTTGAATTCCCAAATCATGACAACTTCGACAGGTATAATACTGAAGCGACCCAAAACTTCCCCGGTCTCCGAAGAGATGAGAAAGAACGAATTACTGTGAGGACAAGACAAATCAGAACGCAGACAAAAGAACATTTCATTGTTATTACAAAAATTCCATCAGATACAAGAATATACAGAGTATAAGTGAATATTACACAGAGATATCAAAGATTTAAATTACATTTAAATACATAGCAGCGGAAAATAATACGATACACAACTGAAGGAGATATACGGATACAAAGCTTTCCGGATATCGTTCCAGCTGTAAACCAGGATCCTGTGAATATAAATCTGCAAAACCAAAACTACTAGCTCCCCGTGTCAAAATAAGGGCACCCAGAGTTTAGGTTAAAACAATAAACTCCAGGTCAGTCATGTGACTGGTGTGAGAACTAAAACAGTTATTAATCTTTATTTTTAAAGTTAGGTAAATCAAGGGACCACGCCGTATAACACGGAACGGGTTTCCTCCCAAGAACACCAGTGCATAAAACAACAGCGCAATGCTAAATAAAGAAAAATGAAGCTATTATAAGACCCAGGTCCCATCACACAATGCAACGCAAGCCGGAGGATAGGGTTTTTACCTTATAATAGCCAAAAATGCTTGATACGTTTAGAACAAATCATTTTATACTTTTATAAGTGCATACTGTATAAAATATCTTCAAATCATAAGTATCAATCATAGACGGCATAAGTGCCCCATCCCACTATGTCGCCATACTAGGCTCTACAAATAAAACCGAAATACATGTATCGGAAATTGGATTTCCATCATGGTGGCTCCTGATTCGAAAGATCGATCGCGTAATGCAATTCCCCACGGCTTACGTCCCAATAAGAGAAAACACCGTCTGCACATCCGCACATTTGGGACCAGAGTACCACCGCGGCTTACGTCCCAGCGAGAGAAAACACCGCCTACTCTATATATCCCTGAGCACTAGGCTCATCTCGGTCGACCGAATCCACGACACCACTAAGGTGCCCATCCACTAAAAAACATACTGATCAAACCACCAGTTTACAACCATACCGGGGTGTGAGGCTCGCGAACCAACGCTATACACAAAGCCATGCTATATTAAAGCTGCGCTTTGATCATCATCTACCAAACTTTGCTTTTCAACAAAAGTCTGGATCACTGCATCTCAGCATGCCACACTATCAATCCATATCGTACCACTGATTTCTGCCAATATATAACCTCTGAGCTCGTATGTCTCAGAGAAGGGCGTTAAGCAAGAGAATAAATTACCCGCCGCCAAACAGATATATATTTAGCAGAGATCAACGAATACAATATAAAGAAATACAATGTCAGACACACCATCCATTTACAAGTCCGTTCTAGGTCTGAACGAAACCGGAGGCACTATCCTCGCATATCCATCCATCTCCAAGTACGTCTGGATGACCACCAACTATTTCCATCCTCTTGGGTGTACAGTCCAATCAGGATCGTCAGTAATTATCCCAACGATGTGAAGACTTCCGGTCTTTAACCACCGTCTTCATCTTCGACATATCGTCGAATTGATTATTCAGAATGGGTATAAACCCGGCCTTTCCGAACAACCCGCGTATATTAAAAATAAATGTTACACAAACACAACATACGCCTCATTCCAATTCATTAGTTACTAACCGTAAATCAGTAATAGAGCAATTCCCCAAATATTAACCCCGAAGGCCGAAACCAACTTCAGATCAATATCCAGGAAACCATTCTTCTTAACTAACCTTCAGCTAGTTTCTAAAATTCAATTCTTAGGGAAAGGTTCCCATTAATTTTATCCAAGATAATTTTTTTAAAATTTATCCTTTAATCTTCCTTTGGATGTCATTTCAAACCAAATTATGGTTTTCCAAACTAGTCGAGATTAGCGAACCATACCGAAGTAATTATTTAATTTATTTCCCAATCCCAACCTATTCATCCCATGAAGCAAAACTGGTAATACTCCATATTTAACACCACAGTGTTATCGGTAAAATTAATTACCATTTCACGTTCAAATCTGATTAAAGATTTAACTATCGCTTTGGAGCAAAACTGGTGATACTCCATTCTCGCTCATTTTCTAAAGTTGATAATTTAAATTATCAATCCACATTTCAATTTAATTGAAGATTCATTAAAACTCTTTTTACTGGGTTAAAGAACTAGTGTCATTTAAAACACAGTTCACGACAAACCCAAATCACATTCTATTTATTATCGGGTTAAAGAACTAGTGTTATTTAAAACACAGTTCACGATAAACCCATGAATCAATTCTATTTAAACCCATTTCAAATCCAATTTATTTATTTAAAAATAAATGGGTTTTAATTTCAGTTCAAAACTAGTTCATTTCGATAAAAAACTATTTTTATCTTTTCAAATATGGAGTTTTTCATCCCAATTTTTCCCAAATCATTTCTTATGTTTTTACACAAATTATTATTATTTTTAATAATTTTATCAAGGCCCGTACAGTCGATTTCCATCAACGGCCATCGAACTGCACTTACAGCGACCTTTTCCAAATTTGATTTGGACGTATCTCCAAATCCAACCGTTAGATTTCAAATTTCTAATATTCATTAGAAAGCTCTTTTCGATACGAACCCAACGGTTCCGGTTTTAGGAGAATCCGACGGTCGGATCTCCCGTAATGTCCGTTTGAAATAAATGGTCGAAATTCACGAATTGCCGCGGCGCGGCGCGTTCTATTCAGGCCATTATATATATAATATATATATATATATATTATATATTTCGTCGATTTCCTTTTTAAAACGAATTTTATAAATCATTTCAAATTTGTTTCAAAAACAATTTCAACCTTTAATTCAAATTCAAATCAAAATTGAATTTTCCCTTATAAATTCTTTCTACATTCACTTCTATTTGATTTCAATTCAAATCGATTTCAATTCGTTTTCAATTGAATTCAATTCAATTCAAATTCGTTTTCTATTCAATTCAATTCGAATTCGTTTTCTATTCAATTCAATTCGAATTCGTTTTCTATTCAATTCAATTCGAATTCGTTTTCTATTCAATTCAATTCGTTTTCTATTCAATTCAATTCGAATTCGTTTTCTATTCAATTCAATTCGAATTCGTTTTCTATTCAATTCAATTCGAATTCGTTTTCTATTCAATTCAATTCGAATTCGTTTTCTATTCAATTCAATTCGAATTCGTTTTCTATTCGATTCAAATCAAATTCTAAATATTCGATTTCGAAATCACTTTTCAATATTCATTTTAAAATGAATAAAATCGATATAAATATCGTTCACGTCAAAATGGTATTATCAAAATGTTTCGTTCAACACATGACTAATCTCAACGGATGAGTACTGTCAACACATGAACCTTTATTTTATATTGATAAAGATGTAAATTTTATTATTAAAATATTTCGTTCAACACATGACTAATCTCAACGGATGAGTACGGTCAACACATGAACCTTTATTTTATAATATTCTTTATTTTTCCGATTGGAATGAGGCCCAATCAATTACCATATAAAGTTAATTATATGGATTCCATACAACAAATGTATATAATAGCAACGATAAATAATCAACCATCATCTAAAGTGCACTACACTGTATAGGCATCAAATATAGATATCTAACGCTTATAACAGCCTGTCGATCCATCGACCGACATATTTAATCAATCAGGATGAATGAACTTCAAATTTCATCCCAACACCCGTGTGGGGTTTCAAACAATCAAACACAGATTTTATTTGTGCAGTTGGGCGATGTGTAAAATTTATCGTCCCAATCAATGTCAGTCAAATCGGTGTACATAAACAAACCGTCCGGTTTGTAAATGAATATTGATTTATTCACATTCACTATATTCATATTCACGTTAAAAATTATATTTTTAACGATAAAACATTTTATTTTAACATATGAATTTCTATTCAGTTCATTCTTTAAATAAAATGATATTCTTATTTTCCAACTTATTTTATAAAATTTCGGCGGCATAACGGCACGATACTAGAAACGGGACAAGGCCTAGCCTTATCCCTGGTCTAGTGAAGGCCCACGCCATTCACACATCAATCAAATCCATTCCATTTCACCAAATAATCTAACTAACTATACAACCAAACAAACAAGTCCATGGTCTGTGGACGATTGTGTCGGGTGCTACTAAACACCGTCTGCATCCTAGTATATATATAACTAGAAAAAGAAATTGAAAGGTGAGAAATTCTCACCAAAAGCTATCCCAACTTCACGACACTTCATTTATAGAAATCTTCGTCGTTATCGCCTTTTGTCGCTTTTGTCGCTGTAGCCACTACATAGGTAAAAATCGAATTTTTACTTCGCTTTTCAATATATAAAAATCGAATTTTTACTTTGCTATTCAATATATAAAAATCTCGCCTTTTCAAATATAAAGATTTCGCTTTTTCAAAATAAAAAGATTTTTTTTTAATATATTCTCTATTATATAGAAATTATATTTTTAATCCACTACTCATATAAAAATCGAATCTTTATTCTCGCCAATTCTTGATAAAAATAAAGTTCATACTTTTATTTCACTTTGTATATTTTAAAGATTATATTTTCATATAAAAATCTCATCTTCCTTCTTATACCGTTCTCATAAAAATCACTTCTTTAATAAATAAAAATCCTACTTTTTATAAATCAAATCTTTTATGGTTTAAAAATGCAATCTTTTTATATAAAAATCCTATTTTTATTTAGCTACTACTCAAATAAAAAAACATCTTTTTATAGAAATGTTATTTAAATAACAATTGCATTTTACATATATAAAAAACTACATTAAAGCTTACATCGCTTGGAGGTGGAGGAACTCGCGTTCAACTTGGAGAGGGAGGCCACGGCTGCTGGGCGGAGGAGCAAGGGGCTTTCAGATCTTCGGCGGCGGAGGTGTGGTCTTCCGTCGGTTTGGGGGCTGTAGCGATGCGACATCGCGTGAGGAGGGAGGGGGTCTGGCGCAACATCGCCTGAGGAGAGGGGGGGCTCACGGTTATCGATTGACGAGGGGGGGTGGCGCGCTGCTCGGAGGAGCGGCGGCGCTCCTCCCCGCTCTTCTCCTTTTTTTTTTTTTATAAAACTGAATCGAAATGAACGGGGGGGGGGGGGGGGGGGTAGAAGTATAAGGGGGTGAGGAGAGAGTGTTTTCTCTATTTTTTTTATTTAATTATTTATGAAAAAGTTGACTTTTACATACGACCTCTAAACGAGGCCCACTGCCTGCCGTCCATAGCTAATTACCCCCATTTCGAACATAACAGGATATGTATCGCAGGCTGATTCGATCGTTACGATCAGTTTCCATTAAAATCAACATATAACTCTATATATTGAATTTGAACGCGCATTTCAATTTACCGGGGTCACATACTAACTCGGAAAATTCCAGAAAAATATTTTCTAGCTTCGTATTGACGATACGGTCCTAACAAAACTAGTTTCATCGAATTCTGAGACCGTTGGAAAAATGACCATTTTCCAGTCGATTAAAATCAACTGAAACTGGTCAAACGCGTTTTCCTTTGCCACGCTCACGTATTGATTCGAAAAATTATGAAATTTGAAACCTAGCAATATTTTGACATCACGGACCCAACAAAAGTAGTTTCGTCGAAATCCGAGGTCGCTTGCAAAATTCCCATTTTTAAGGGCCTGAATTCCATAGCGACTATTCAGAATTTTCAACTGGACATATCTTTTGATTCCCGCTATGAAATCTTGATTTTTCGGATTCGTTGGAAAGATATCGTCAATTAGATCCTATTATTTTTGGTTCCACTAAAATCCGGATTGTTTTGCACCCGGTACATTCAATTGAAGTTTGAAATCGAGTTATCGAACTACCGCGCCATTTTCAATTCTTTTTATAATTATATATAAGTATTTATATTCTAACGACGACGTATATATTATATACGTTCGATTTCTATTCAAAATAAATTTTCGTTGATTTTTATTTAAATAATTCATTTTAAATGTTCAAAATTCGATAAAATTGCCAAAATAAAAATTTTAAACTGGCTTAGAATTTCGGGTTATTACAATCTCCCCCACTTAAAACTTTTCATCCCCGAAAAGGAACAAAGTCGAAAGTGGTTTGATTAATCAGCTCTACATTCGATCTGGCTTGCATTCTCCCACTTTTCAGTTTCTGAGAATTTTCAAATTTTCAAATTTCCAAAAATTTGGCTAACACCCTAATTTTCGAAAAATTTCGCCATAACCTCCCCTGCACCGGGAGCCATGGGAAAATCCCGAAATTGCCATATAGGCCTTCTGATCTCAAAAAGAAAAAGAAAAAGCCAAGCCGCTAGCCAATCGGCTCATAAAATCATCATCACCCAAACAAAACAATAAATTGTAGTAAACATGTACCTATTTGTCGGGCAAACAAATTTTATTCTCTGCTCTAGCCTCCTTGCTATGACCTGTTCAATGTAAGTACATATATATGCATGCAAATGCGACCAATTTTCAATATGGTTCAATATTGGTTCAATTAGGCTAAATGGTTCAAAATTATTAAACAAATAAACAAACAACACAAACATCAATCAATTAGAGAATTTAACGTTTCAAATTCATAATTTTGATACATATACAGAAAATCATGTTTTTGATGCCAATTCACAACAATGTATCCAAGCTATATTACTTTTGGTTCTCACACCAGTCTGATGGAAATATATAGAAAATCACACCTTCGAAACTCGAACACACTACTGATGCTATATAGTCATCAGTAGAATCATCTCCGGGCGACTAGAGTGTGACTCTATATCTATCTAATATATTAAAACTTCGAATATACGTTCATGACGCGTATATGCAAAACTTTTATATACTGGATTGTCCAAATCAATACAAATAAAATATTCAAATACGTATAAAACGATTTAAATTTTCAAAACAAAATTGTTTTCATTTGAAAAATATACTCTTCACACTCGTTCTAGGATAATACTGATCCTAACTCTAACGAGTCATTCTCATTGGATATTGCTAATGCAATATCTAATGAATTCTTTCGTATGGTTCTAATGTTTCTTGTTCTCGAGCTCTGTAAACCAAAGCTCTGATACCAAATGAAGCGACCCGAAACTTCCCCGGTCTCCGAAGAGATGAGAAAGAACGAATTACTATGAGGACAAGATAAATCAGAACGCAGACAAAAGAATATTTCATTGTTATTACAACAATTCCATCAGATACAAGAATATACAGAGTATAAATGAATATTACACAGAGATATCAGAGATTTAAATTACATTTAAATACATAGCAGCGGAAAATAATACGATACACAACTGAAGGAGATATACGGATACAAAGCTTTCCGGATATCGTTCCAGCTGTAAACCAGGATCCTGTGAATATAAATCTGCAAAACCAAAACTACTAGCTGCCCGTGTTAAAATAAGGGCACCCAGAGTTTAGGTTAAAACAATAAACTCCAGGTCAGTCATGTGACTGGTGTGAGAACTAAAACAGTTATTAATCTTTATTTTTAAAGTTAGGTAAATCAAGGGACCACGCCGTATAACACGGAACGGGTTTCCTCCCAAGAACACCAGTGCATAAAACAACAGCGCAATGCTAAATAAAGAAAAATGAAGCTATTATAAGACCCATGTCCCATCACACAATGCAACGCAAGCCGGAGGATGGGGTTTTTACCTTATAATAGCCAAGAATGCTTGATACGTTTAGAACAAATCATTTGATACTTTTATAAGTGCATACTGTATAAAATATCTTCAAATCATAAGTATCAATCATAGACGGCATAAGTGCCCCCATCCCACTATGTCGCCATACTAGGCTCAACAAATAAAACCGAAATACACGTATCGGAAATTGGATTTCCATCATGGTGGCTCCTGATTCGAAAGATCGATCGCGTAATGCAATTCCCCACGGCTTACGTCCCAACAAGAGAAAACACCGTCTGCACATCCGCACATTTGGGACCAGAGTACCACCGCGGCTTACGTCCCAGCGAGAGAAAACACCGCCTACTCTATATATCCCTGAGCACTAAGCTCATCTCGGTCGACCGAATCCACGACACCACTAAGGTGCCCATCCACTAAAAAGCATACTGATCAAACCACCAGTTTACCACCATACCGGGGTGTGAGGCTCGCGAACCAACGCTATACACAAAGCCATGCTATATTAAAGCTGCGCTTTGATCATCATCCACCAAACTTTGCTTTTCAACAAAAGCCTGGATCACTGCATCTCAGCATGCCACACTATCAATCCATATCGTACCACTGATTTCTGCCAATATATAACCTCTGAGCTCGTATGTCTCAAGAAGGGCGTTAAGCAAGAGAATAAATTCCCCACCGCCAAACAGATATATATTTAGCAGAGATCAACGAATACAATATAAAGTAATACAATGTTAGACACACCATCCATTTACAAGTCCGTTCTAGGTCTGAACGAAACCGGAGGCACTTTCCTCGCATATCCATCCATCTCCAAGTACGTCTGGATGACCACCAACTATTTCCATCCTCTTGGGTGTACAGCCCAATCAGGATCGTCAGTAATTATCCCAACGATGTGAAGACTTCCGGTCTTCAACCACCGTCTTCATCTTCGACATATCGTCGAATTGATTATTCAGAATGGGTATAAACCCGGCCTTTCTGAACAACCCGCGTATATTAACAATAAATGTTACACAAACACAACATACGCCTCATTCCAATTCATTAGTTACTAACCGTAAATCAGTAAGAGAGCAATTCCCCAAATATTAACCCGGAAGGCCGAAACCAACTTCAGATCAATATCCATGAAACCATTCTTCTTAACTAACCTTCAGCTAGTTTCTAAATTTCAATTCTTAGGGAAAGGTTCCCATTAATTTTATCCAAGATAAATTCTTTAAAATTTATCCTTTAATCTTCATTTGGATGTCATTTCAAACCAAATTATGGTTTTCCAAACTAGTCGAGATTAGCGAACCATACCGAAGTAATTATTTAATTTATTTCCCAATCCCAACCTATTCATCCCATGAAGCAAAACTGGTAATACTCCATATTTAACACCACAGTGTTATCGGTAAAATTAATTACCATTTCACATTCAAATCTGATTAAAGATTTAACTATCGCTTTGGAGCAAAACTGGTGATACTTCATTCTCGCTCATTTTCTAAAGTTGATAATTTAAATTATCAATCCATATTTCAATTTAATTGAAGATTCATTAAAACTCTTTTTACTGGGTTAAAGAACTAGTGTCATTTAAAACACAGTTCACGACAAACCCAAATCACATTCTATTTATTATCGGGTTAAAGAACTAGTGTTATTTAAAACACAGTTCACGATAAACCCATGAATCAATTCTATTTAAACCCATTTCAAATCCAATTTATTTATTTAAAAATAAATGGGTTTTAATTTCAGTTCAAAACTAGTTCATTTCGATAAAAATCTATTTTTATCTTTTCAAATATGGAGTTTTTCATCCCAATTTTTCCCAAATCATTTTTTATGATTTTACACAAATTATTATTATTTTTAATAATTTTATCAAGGCCCGTACAGTCGATTTCCATCAACGGCCATCGAACTGCACTTACAACGACCTTTTCCAAATTTGATTTGGACGTATCTCCAAATCCAACCGTTAGATTTCAAATTTCTAATAATCGTTAGAAAGCTCTTTTCGATACGAATCCAACAATTCCGGTTTTAGGAGAATCCGATGGTCTGATCTCTCGTAATGTCCGTTTGAAATAAATGGTCGAAATTCACGAATTGCCGCGGCGCGGTGCGTTCTATTCAGGCCATTATATATATAATATATATATATATTATATATATTTCGTCGATTTCCTTTTTAAAACGAATTTTATAAATCATTTCAAATTTGTTTCAAAAACAATTTCAACCTTTAATTCAAATTCAAATCAAAATTGAATTTTCCCTTATAAATTCTTTCTACATTCACTTCTATTTGATTTCAATTCAAATCGATTTCAATTCGTTTTCAATTGAATTCAATTCAATTCAAATTCGTTTTCTATTTAATTCAATTCGAATTCGTTTTCTGTTCAATTCAATTCGAATTCATTTTCTATTCAATTCAATTCGAATTCGTTTTCTATTCAATTCAATTCGAATTCGTTTTCTATTCAATTCAATTCGAATTCGTTTTCTATTCAATTCAATTCGAATTCGTTTTCTATTCAATTCAATTCGAATTCGTTTTCTATTCAATTCAATTCGAATTCGTTTTCTATTCAATTCAATTCGAATTCGTTTTCTATTCGATTCAAATCAAATTCTAAATATTCGATTTCGAAATCACTTTTCAATATTCATTTTAAAATGAATAAAATCGATATAAATATCGTTCACGTCAAAATGGTATTATCAAAATGTTTCGTTCAACACATGACTAATCTCAACGGATGAGTACTGTCAACACATGAACCTTTATTTTATATTGATAAAGATGTAAATTTTATTATTAAAATATTTCGTTCAATACATTACTAATCTCAACGGATGAGTACGGTCAACACATGAACCTTTATTTTATAATATTCTTTATTTTTCCGATTGGAATGAGGCCCAATCAATTACCATATAAAGTTAATTATATGGATTCCATACAACAAATGTATATAATAGCAACGATAAATAATGAACCATCATCTAAAGTGCACTAAACTGTATAGGCATCAAATATAGATATCTAACGCTTATAACAGCCTGTCGATCCATCGACCGACATATTTAATCAATCAGGATGAGTGAACTTCAAATTTCATCCCAACACCCGTGTGGGGTTTCAAACAATCAAACACAGATTTTATTTGTGCAGTTGGGCGATGTGTAAAATTTGTCATCCCAATCAATGTCAGTCAAATCGGTGTACATAAACAAACCGTTCGGTTTGTAAATGAATATTGATTTATTCACATTCACTATATTCATATTCACGTTAAAAATTATATTTTTAACGATAAAACATTTTATTTTAACATATGAATTTCTATTCAGTTCATTCTTTAAATAAAATGATATTCTTATTTTCTAACTTATTTTAGAAAATTTCGGCGGCATAACGGCACGATACTAGAAACGGGACAAGGCCTAGCCTTATCCCCGGTCTAGTGAAGGCCCACGCCATTCACACATCAATCAAATCCATTCCATTTCACCAAATAATCTAACTAACTATACAACCAAACAAACAAGTCCATGGTCTGTGGACGATTGTGTCGGGTGCTACTAAACACCGTCTGCATCCTAGTATATATATATAACTAGAAAAAGAAATTGAAAGGTGAGAAATTCTCACCAAAAGCTATCCCAACTTCACGACACTTCATTTATAGAAATCTTCGTCGTTCTCGCCTTTTGTCGCTTTCGTTGCTGTAACCACTACATATGTAAAAATCGAATTTTTACTTCGCTTTTCAATATATAAAAATCGAATTTTTACTTTGCTATTCAATATATAAAAATCTCGCCTTTTCAAATATAAAGATTTCGCTTGTTCATAATAAAAAGATTTTTTTATATTCTCTTTTATATAGAAATTATATTTTTAATCCACTACTCATATAAAAATCGAATCTTTATTCTCGCCAATTCTTGATAAAAATAAAGTTCATACTTTTATTTCACTTTGTATATTTTAAAGATTATATTTTTATATTTTCATATAAAAATCTCATCTTCCTTCTTATACCGTTCTCATAAAAATCGCTTCTTTAATAAATAAAAATCCTACTTTTTATAAATCAAATCTTTTATGGTTTAAAATGCAATCTTTTTATATAAAAATCCTATTTTTATTTAGCTACTACTCAAATAAAAAAAAACATCTTTTTGTAGAAATGTTATTTAAATAACAATTGCATTTTACATATATAAAAAACTACATTAAAGCTTACATCGCTTGGAGGTGGAGGAACTCGCGTTCAACTTGGAGAGGGAGGCCACGGCTGCTGGGCGGAGGAGCAAGGGGCTTTCAGATCTTCGGCGGCGGAGGTGTGGTCTTCCGTCGGTTTGGGGGCTGTAGCGATGCGACATCGCGTGAGGAGGGAGGGGGTCTGGCGCAGCATCGCCTGAGGAGAGGGGGGCTCACGGTTATCGATTGATGAGGGGGGGTGGCGCGCTGCTCGGAGGAGCGGCGGCACTCCTCCCCGCTCTTCTCTTTTTTTTTAATAAAACTGAATCGAAATGAACGGGGGGGGGGGGGGGCAGAAGTATAAGGGGGTGAGGAGAGAGTGTTTTCTCTATTTTTTTATTTAATTATTTATGAAAAAGTTGACTTTTACATACGACCTCTAAACGAGGCCCACTGCCTGCCGTCCATAGCTAATTACCCCCATTCCGAACACAATGGGATATGTATCGCAGACTGATTCGATCGTTACGATCAATTTCCGTTAAAATCAACATATAACTCTATATATTGAATTTGAACGCGCATTTCAATTTACCGGGGTCACATACTAACTCGAAAAATTCCAGAAAAATATTTTCTAGCTTCATATTGACGATACAGTCCTAACAAAACTAGTTTCGTCGAATTCTGAGACCATTGGAAAAATGACCATTTTCCAATCGATTAAAATCAACTGAAACTGGTCAAATGCTTTTTCCTTTGCCACGCTCACATATTGATTCGAAAAATTATGAAATTTGAAACCTAGAAATATTTTGACATCACGGACCCAACAAAAGTAGTTTCGTCGAAATCCAAGGTCGCTTGCAAAATTCCCATTTTTAAGGGCCTGAATTCCATAGCGACTATTCAGAATTTTCAACTGGGCATATCTTTTGATTCCCGCTATGAAATCTTGATTTTTCTGATTCGTTGGAAAGATATCATCAATTAGATCCTATTATTTTTGGTTTCACTAAAATCCGGATTGTTTTCCACCCGGTACATTCAATTGAAGTTTGAAATCGAATTATCGAACTACCGCGCCATTTTCAATTCCTTTTATAATTATATATAATTATTTATATTCTAACGACGACGTATATATTATATACGTTCGATTTCTATTTAAATAAATTTTCGTTGATTTTTATTTAAATAATTCATTTTAAATGTTCAAAATTCGATAAAATTGCCAAAATAAAAATTTTAAACTGGCTCAGAATTTCGGGTTATTACAAATACTTAATTTACAGTATTTTACATAGATCCGTTAGTTATGGTTTCTATTCAGTGTTTATCTGCTGCGTGAATGAACCCTAGAAACCCTTCAATGGTATCAGAGCCAGGTTTGTAAAATTTGTATCTTGAGTTTCAAATTCACTTATGATTATTCGATTCATAAGAAAACAAAGTGTTTTGAACACTGGCGAAAGGAATTTGAATACTTATTCAAATATAAAGTGAAATTGTTTCACTCAGTTGAAGTTTTAATTTTCAAGTTCCATAAAAGAATCGAATGATTAAATATTGATATTAATTCAAGTTAATATTGATAAATTTTATCCTGTTAAAATTGGGCATATGAATTAACAGTTAATTTTGTGCGGCTTTTAATATATATTGACTGGATTTGATATATTAAAATAAGATAAATTAAATTAATTTTAGCATCAACATATTTTTTTTACCAGTGATGATTTTGTTGCCTCTATGAATCACACAAGTATGTAAAATCTTATACTGCCTTTTTATATCCAGTATGAATAATTTAATTTTGGTATATGGTTGATGTTAATAATTTTTTATATAACAGTATTGACTGAAAACTGTTGGGTGAAACTTTATCTGTTCTTTGGATGTCTGAATTCGAATTTGAACACCAAAGTTTGTTAATTTGTTGATAATTCTATCCTAGTTATGGTAATGACCATAAAATGGAATTCAATGGTATGAATTATAAAGTGTTATGAACACTGATAATTTTTTAATGTCAGTCTTGAAACAATTCCTTTTAATGATATAAATTGTTTCATCCACATTAAGGTCTCATGTTTAATTTAAATTCGAAAAAAAACTTTAGAAATGATATTTGATATCAATTATGAAACAGATCCCATTCTGTTTATCCTATAAGATAGGATTGATGATGTTCATAAAAATGGGATTTTGGGTTTGTTTTGAGTTGAATCTTTTAACGCAACCCCTATATTATAACTTGTTCTATTTGAATCCTGGAAATAAAAGTTTATTTTATCAAATACATATTTGGAATATGATATTGCTGTGGGTTGAACTTGTTAAATCCATGCATATTTGAAGTATGTTTGGATCTAATATAGTAAACTAGGTCCAATTAAGGATCAATTAAGTTACTGTAGTTTATATTGATAAACTAAGTGTTTTGAAGCCATTTACAATGTTCATGTTAAACCTGTAACAGATCAGGTTTAAAATAGGCATTCAAATAAGATAGTAATATCTGATTAAATGTCTATACATATGTGATCTTATATCATTTTAATGCTGATCCTTCTATGATATTATTTTTATGATATTGATCTATAATAACAATCATATATGGATATAAATATATATAAATGTATTAAACTGATGACTGTTAGACTGAAATTCATTGTATTGAAAGTCAATATATTTTAATCAGTTTATTTATGAAATAAAATTGGTACTTTTAAATACGAATTAACATCAGATGTTGATTCTATTTACTAGATCTATTTATATGAGTTTACAATGCTAAACTGATAATTCAGTTTGTTTGTTTCATGGATAATTAATGTACTAACAGTCTTATATATTTCCTCTTTTGGTCAAAATATATTTTACTGATTTACAAATCAGTAAGATGGTTTTCATATTATATTTGATTTATGAAATCAATTGCATGAAAATTTGTTAATACAACTTTGCTTGATTTTGATCTTCATGCTTAAGTTTTAAGCCTGAACTGTTGATTCCAAAATAGGACTAGTTTATTTGATAATTAAAATGGTTAAATATGTTAAATTAGTTTAATACTGCTAATTTATTAACCATTGAACCTAGTTGATTAATCAAAAGCTAGTTTTGATTAATCAGGGATGTAAAAAAAAATTGATCAGTTTTGTTCATAATTTAAATCTGTTAATTTAAGAAATTGCTAATTTTGAGTTTGAAGTAATTTCAAATATACAGATCAATTTGATTGATTTTGTTTGATTTCTTGATTACAGATTTAAAAATTGTGAACTTTGACATTTATTATTGATGATCAAGTTGTGATCTGAATGATTTCGAATCAATGCAGAACATCATGTAAAAGTTAGTTAAGTTTATGACTTTAGCTTACCAACAATGATGAATTTCAAACTGTTAAACAAATATAGAAAACAATTTTTGCTAGACATTATATTATACATTGTTTATAATATAAATTGTGATGACCGCCCACAGCCCCCGCCCTATACAAGGGGAATAACACGCCGAAAGGTGTGCCAGGCGGCTAAAGACGATCATCAAGGTCTGGTAGATAAACAAAATTTGTCGTAAACTCACAGCGCAGGGATAAAATATAATAGAACATATACAACAGGTAGTAATAGTGAAGCAGAAACACTGGACTTTCATACGACTAGAAAGTAATATCCACAAACTTGGAAATAGTGTTTATACAAAGTTGCCTCACTACATCACTCAGAAAAGCAAACAGCGGAAATCCAATTATTAGATAGTAGTAAAACTGGTACGTGAGCCTCCTACTCGTCATCGATCAGCATCATCGTCCTCACTAAAGCATTACCTGTCACCTGTTACTTAGTCTGCCCATCCACAACCGGATGAACAACCCAGGGTAATAAGAGGAAACATAAAACCTTGAGTTAGACAACAATCTTAGTGAGCGATAAAACAACTAACAAACTTCAACAATAAAGTGTATGAGAAAGGATAAATAAACATACTAATCTACCCACGACACCAGAGAAGAACTCAACCTTATCTTCCCACAACGGACAGTGATAACCTTTATAATAACAATTCAACCATTCATTCATGGAAACCAGAACACCCCTTCAATCATGGAAAACATGACATCCAGATTATATAAGTCTCACACAAACAACCCTAATCGAGTTTAACATTCCCCCAAGTACTCTCCCCAGAGGCCTAGACCAATATCAGTTAAGCACTCAAAGAACATCTCCCTCAACTTTGGATAATTTATGTGAGATTGTACAAACAAAACAACCAATCATCCATGATTGACTCTGGCTATCACCACCAATCCTGCTTTGAAACCATCATTAATCGTATGACGGCCAACCTTGCCATATGTCAAGGGCAAATGGTAACCCCAGTTCTAGCATAAACTCCATATGTCTAACCTTGACAATGTCCAACCTTGACAACTAGGCCTTTCAATGATACCTAAGGTACTCGACCAGTAACCTTCCAGTCTATTGGGTGCCCCCATTGTAACCCTGCTTTGAGCCTGCTAAAACTTACGACAACGATGACTTCTCGGGCTTTGCTTCTCTAGCCATCCAACCTTGACGACATTTCATAGCTCAAACAACCTTCTCGAGCAACCATTATCCAACAACTCACAACCTTTGAGTTGCCACCTCATTCGTTGTTCCACCTTGATCAACGAACACATTCAACACTTCGAACCTTCCTACTTGAATTTACTTCGAAGTCACATCATCACTGAGCTAATTACACCACTGCGCTGCGGCTAGGGTTCGGGGGGTTGCCCCCAAAAAATATTTTTTTCAGGCCTTTTCTCCAAATCTGAGTCGTACCCGTAAAACGTACTTTTTCGGAAAATAACCCTGTTGGAAACAAACCATAGCATCATCACTATCAACCACAGCGTTTAAAACACTGCTAAAAACATGACCGATCCGCCCCCTTTCAGACCGACCCGACTCAAACTAGGCCGATCCGATCCAAGATGACCGATCCGAACCAAGATGACCGATCTAATCCCCCCAAATGACCGATCCGAACCAAGATGACCAATCCAATCCCCTAAATGACCGATCCGAACCAAGATAACCGATCCAATCCCCTAAATGACTGATTCGAACAGACCGATCCAACTCCATTTTGGTCCAACTTCTGGCCGATTCAGCCTATGGCCGAGCCAACTCCTGGCCGATTCAGCCTATGGCCGAGCCAACTCCTGACCGAGCCAATTTCTGGTCGGTTCAATCTATGGCCGAGCCAATTCCTGCATATTGCAATTCAAGTCCGATTTCGACCAAAACTTTGCCAAACGACGAATCCGATGAAACCAACTCAACCAAAATCATCAAACACAATCATAAACATATCATAACATTACTAACCACATGAATATTACGATTACCACAAAAATGATGTAAATCTCACCAAAAACAATTAAAATGAACATATGATCAAAATGAGAGATCTAACTAACTTAAACATGTAACATGACATGAATTTAATGAGTAAAACTTGTTAGATTAGATCAGAGGGTGATGCATATGAAAATGAACTTGTAATGCTGTAAATCTATAGTAAAACATTCCAATTTGATGAGAAATATGCACAAACACTCATATACTTCATTGCATTCATGTGAGAGATGTAAATCATTCACCGAATTGCCGAAACAACCTAAAACGATAGAAATAAGAATCCGAACAACGAGCACTTCTAATCTAACTCCTCGATCCGATGAATTCGCCTTCGAAATGATGTAGATCTTGCCTTGGATGGTGTAGATCTTAGATTTTCCCCTTGGATTTGGATTTTTAATGGTGGAAAGGTGTAGGAGGAAGAAGGAGATCAAATGCCTTCAAATGAGAGAATGAGGAAAGTAAACCTTTTCCCTCCACTCTCACCCCCGATTTATAGGATTCCACTAAGGCTCCAAAACCTGAATAGTCAACTGAAAAACCTTAGAACAACGATTTCTCCCAAACCTCTGAGCCAAATCCTTAATGTAACCACTCTACGGAAAGGCAATCATCAATTCCTTTCCAATGGCACAGGTCTCACCCTCTGATTCGACCTGAGTCAAAAGTTATGCCCTGTACAAGGCTGACAAAGAAAAATGGTCACAAACAAAATCGATAAAAATTATAGACATTTCTCACATCCCCATAAACAACATATTAAAAGATGAGAATGATCCAACCCTCGGAGAATAAAATAAAAATATTTTACGATCTTCCGATACGTAAAATGCGGGCTGTTACATAAATAATAGCAATTAATGTAGTAAAAACTGCAGTCTGATTTATTATGTTAATTCTTTGCTTATAATGGTATTTACATAATAATGTAAGTCTTGGTTTTAAAATACATTGCAAATATGATTTGTAGTTTAAACTTGACGGTGTATGCATTATAATGTCAATTCAGTGAATAGGTTTTAAAAGGTAAATCCTGTTGATAATGATTGAGGTTACGATACACCATTTGGTAGTTTCATAAATTGTTGACATATGATTGTAGGATCCTAGTTTGTATAGTTGGATTGTAAATTGGCTATTACACATTAGTTATACTATCAGTTTATTTGATAACCTGATGGTAATTACATTATCAATAATATAACCTGATGGTAATTACACGGGATTTGAAATATACAGCTTACACACACACACACACATATATATATATATATTTGCAATAAGCAAAACAATCATAAAGCTAAACTGATGTAACACCCCACCTCCGCCAGGGTGGCTCTTGTAAGCACCCTGACTTTGGAGGGGCGTTTGAATCAGGTAAACATGCATAATGATATATCAAGGCAGAACAAGAACATATGTATATATGTAAACAGAGTAAATAACATAGATAAAACAGCGGAAGATTTCAAACCATTACAAAACAAGTCTGGTACAACATAATGTCAACTTTCCAAATACACAAGTCTAGATAAAAACAACATTACTGAAAAACTGAAATACATAAGTACTATCCCCAAAATAAGTGATAACCATAGCTAGCTTCATGTCAAGACCGTACATGAGCTAAAATCCACAAGCAAGCGATCAGAAATCCAAGCTAAGCTCCAATATTCCCACCCTGAGAACCTAGGGGGGGAAACGGAAGAAAAGAGGCAAAAGGAAAACAGGTCAGTCAAAAAGACTGAGTAAGCCCTACTACAATCAATGTAAACTGATAAAGTTAACTGGCATGATGAAAGCTGAGATGAACATAAGGAGAACTACATACTAGCATGATGATTAACTAACAAGGTAGATAAAGGTGTCATCGCATAATCAGGATTAAGGTTTTTGCACCACAGGTGTACTAGCAAACTAACATGACTTGAATAAACAAGTATTGATCCCTTGGCCCAAGCTTTGGCCCAATAACATGAAGTGACCCTAATACAAGGTCTAACCAAACGGTCTAGTCGATCGGCTCCCTATAAGCCTAACTCGTCACGTGTTGGTGTCCATACGGCCCAAACATAATTGTAGTCAGACTGTGCCGGGTCTCCCGTCGGGTGTATCAAGCCCTAGGGTGGCAACCCCTGGACACCATAAACATGCGTGCACAGTCTCGATCTACTGGTACCCGTGCATGTTTTCCCCGGCTTCGGACTATGTGCATGACCATAAGTCCGCCCGAAACTACACCGGCGTACCACTCTGCCGTCGTTTTTGGTCGCTTACCTCAAGTTCAGTAATTCGTGCCCCACACCCTAGCCTAGACCCTAGGGCCATGATGATACAAACTTGGGATTACTGCTGGAGTGGACCCCCATTGCTAGGATTTTCTAGTGGGTTAAGTACGGTTTAACCCTCTTGCTAATCATGGATTAACTTGGTTAAGTGTAACGATGAGTTCACGACTTAACCCTGATTAATCTACCAAGCCCAAATTGGTTAAGTATTAAGTGGACCATGACTTAACCCTAATCACGAGGCATTAATTAATTTAATGCGCCTTAACCTCTCACATTAGACCTTGTTGTGGTTACTAGTTAAGCCGGGCGGGTCCGGGTAGCTTTACACCACAACTTGGTCTAACCTCGGGTTCAAGGTACAACATGGCCAACTTCTCACATTGGGTCCTATTGTTTGTAGCAACTAGTTAAGCCGGTCGGTTCCGGGTAGGTTTACGCTACAAACTCAACCCAACCTCGAGTTGGTCACACTTATCTTTTCTAAGTGTCATGTCCATCATGTTTCCAAAACATATTACAAATTTTCAAGCAATTGGGTAGACCTAACTTAATAGGTAAATTCCCAATGGGTAGACCTAACTTAATAGGTAAATTCCCAATCTTATGTTTTTATGTCTTTTAAGTTTACCCAACCCCAAACGCAATCCCATCGCTTACATATCGCAATAGCGCATAAAGGATAGAAAGAGGGAACTTGGCATAATCATGACATAAAGGTGTTGAAGCCACAAGTTCAACATGGTGGCATATGAAATGTACATATGTTCATATACTTGCATATTACATTTTAGGCCTCAAAAGCATGCATAAAACCAAACTTAGCATATTGGTGATACATGGTGATAAATGACATGTAGAAATGGCCATAAGTTCGCATTTAGCCTCACATGCAAGTTATCATAAGGGATATGATAACTTACATGTTGCCAAAATGCAACCTTTAGCATAAAGCTTGGAGCTTTAAGCTCATAAACCCAAGATAAGCTTGCATAACATGATAACATGAGTAAAATGATTCACCCAAACTTGCATAACATACATGGCAAACTTGCATATCATAACATAGCAAACTTGCATAACATAACATATCAAACTTGCATATAAACTTGCATATCATAACATATCAAACTTGCATATCATAACATGATTAACTTGCATAACATAGCATGGCAAACTTGCATATCATAACATGGCAAACTTACATAACATAACTTGCATATCATATGACAAACTTGCATATCAAACTTGCATAACATAACATGATAGACTTGCATATTACATCATAGTAAACTTGCATAACATATCATGATAAACTTGCATATCATATCATAATGATCAAACACAACTTGCATCATTCATTAACTTTAGAGTTTAAGTATGAAAGTAGAAAAGGGCTTACAATACTTATGAAGGCACAAAAGATATGACAAAGCCCTTATGCAATCAAATAGACCCAAAATGCAAGCTCTAACATAAAAACCCTTGAGCCAAAATGATCAAAACTCTTTCTTTATGATGCAAATATAGAAACTTGACTTGAATGCAAGCTAATGACACTCATACAAGCTTGAAAACACTTGTATGCATGGAAAATCTCATAGAAATTTATTTAGGAATTTTATGAAGAGAGTGGAGGCCATGAGAGAAATGATTTTGCCATAGTTTAGTTACTTGAATGAATAATGATGATTTAGGGTTAGGTTAGGGCCTTATTTATAGATATTAGGACTAATTTTAGCCTTAGGATTAAACCCTAGTTCCAATCTCAGCCTTTAAAACCGAATCTGGCCCCCAAACTCAACACAAACCCAAAATGGTGCACCAGGCAGAACTGCCCGGCTGGACCAAGTCGACAGCCAAGTCGACAGGGCTGTCGACTTGGGTCCAACCAAGTCGACTCCCAAGTCGACAGGGCTGTCGACTTGGGTGCTCTGGCGGGAAGTTTCCCGCCTGGCCCAATCTGACCAAATTTTCAAATTCAAACTTGAATTTGAAATCTGTTTTTACTTTGAAATTTTCTGAAAACTTCGTTGGGCCTTAATCGGGTCATACGGACTCCGATTTTCGAAAACTCGGACTCTATTTCACGTATTTTTCCGAGACGAACGCAATGGCATAGCCCGTTTCCCTTGATTCAGATTTTAGAATTAAATTCTGCCTCGATTTACGTTATAACAGGTTATTGAAAATACGGGTTGTTACAACTGATATTTTAATCAGTAAAGTATTATTAGTGTTTTTCTTCAAGTTATATGATGACTTTGAGATAGCATATTCGATTATGCTAGGTTGGCTTCTACTATGTAATCATACGCATGTTTTATAACATGTAAGCATATGTATGTATTAATCCTTATTCATATTGATGAATTAGCATACATACACATATTTATTTATTTACATGTGTGACTGTATTATAAAATTGATCTCTATTGTATGCAAAACCAATCCAGGTGACAATGGCAGAGGGTATTAGAAGTGCTTGGCCACTTAAATTAAAACTGAAACTGTTTCAGTAAAGGAAACAAAAGCCAAGTGGAAACATTGGGCACTGGTGAGACCAGTATGTGATGGAAGCATTAGGCACTGGTGAGACCAGTATGTGATGCCCATACCTATCTTGCTTACAACCCGGTTTGTAGCTGATCTTGCGAAGAATACGCATACATGGTCCTTAAGCGAACAAGTTTGACTTGTTTAATTTTATGCCACAAGTATGTGTAGATACAAGTTTTGTAAATGCTGCATTGTTGTAATAAAAAAAATGATACTCATTTGTATAGCTGTGTACAAGAACCATGAATTATTTTCATATAAATGTTTATTCATATGCAATGTGTTTATCTATCAAGTGTGATGTATGCAATCTGTTAATTCTGAGCTGCTATATATATATACACACACACACATATATCATACTGATTTGCCATGTATATATGATGACACTCTTGCTTATACATTATGATATGTTATAATGCTAATTCTGCTGCAAATATAGGTTGATATGAAATGTTAATACCCATTCCATATTTACATTACTATAAAAGGTCAGTAGATTAAAGATTGAAACTGGGTCTTAAATTTGATTAGATTGATTTATTATTTTAAAGGTATGAAATAATGTTGGTTAATTTATATTTCATATTATTATTATTGTTTTTGATACAATAGTTAAAATAGCCAATGCTTTGAAATGTTCAAAAATGAATATGTAGGCAAGTTTCTTATATATAGTTGGATTTAAATACATATACATGATTCTTATATATTTTATTTAAATCTAATTAATATTACGAATATAAAATGCATGTATTTGATATATGTAAATAACTATAGTATCGTTTTCCATTATGAATTATAAATTCCCTTTAAAGCAAATTATTTGGTTACATTAAATCATGGTGACGTCTTCCAATAATACACTCATCAATGTCCAAAATCACTGGATGTAGGTAATGCCAAAGCATTGTGCATCCTTTTATTTTGGTTATATGCGACGGAGTAAAAGTGATACTTGAACTGTATTATTGGGTCCGATTTAACTGAGCTGCATAATAAGATTATGGCTTAGAGACAACAACATGAATTATTCTATATTTAAGCAAATGAATAATATTGCACTTCATCATATGATCCAGGAATTATATACACGATATAACTGACATAAGATGTCTACCTAGAAGGTCGTGTTTTGGGGATTAACCAAAGCTAGGTCAAGGCATGACTAGATATGGATCTTGGAACACCGTTATATATATATATATACATATATATATATATACTGATATATATATATATATATATATATACTGATATATATATATATATATAAACAGAGGGATGTTAATTTGAGTGGGAGCATATTTTAGTTTAAATTACACGTTTATGTTAGTATACAATTTTGACTGTCAAAATTTATATTAAATAAATATTAAAGAATCAGTTATTATTTATTATCTACTATAGATATTAAATAATAAATAACTCCGATGATTTAAATTAATCCTCAAGAAGGATAAATTGAATTAAATCAAATTTCTTGACTAACATTGAAATTTGGGGATTGTCTTCAAACAAATTAAAACCTAATTGTTCCAACAAATATAGAGGATCTAAAGTAGAAGTTAAAGTGTGACTTCAACTGAATAAGAAATAAATGTTATAATAATCTACTTATACATTTCTAGTATTATGTACTAGATATAAATCACATAAATGTATGTTGATTTACCGAAATTGCAGAATAAGTAGAAATTTGATTTAAAAGGACAAGTGGGCTTACAATTGGAAATGAAGCAAATGTTGCTGAATTATCCATAGGAAGGCGATTCCTTTATTATACTGGCTTAATTAAATAAATTAAATAATCGTTATAATGAAATTCCACTTAAGATAAATGTTATAATAGATCTTGTTAAAACAAGTTTGAATTTCATTTGTAATATAAGAACAATTGTCATTCATTTTATTTAAACGAAATATCATATGGAATTTCACAAACAATTAATGATCTTTGTAAATCCTTAACTATAATGTACTTGACATTAACAGTAAGTGGATTAAATTTAGTGATTTAAATCCAATATACCCTTAGTATTAACGGTTAGCCCAGTAAACAAGAAAGTATATCAAAACTCCATAATGATGGAATTTTGAGATCATTTGATTTTGAATCATATGAAAAATGTAAATCTTGTTTATTAGGCAAAATAGCTGAATCACCTTTCAGTTGACACAGTGAATGAGTGATAAGTATTGGGTCTCGTACATAATGATGTATATGGAGCAAAGAATACATAAGCTAGATGTAACGACCCGCAAATCCGTGCTATCTGAGTTGACTAAATACAACACACGTCCAACCCAAATAACACAGAAATACGAACCATTAATAGAAAGAAGATAGAGGATGAGAAATAGAAAGAAAGAAATATTAGAATAGAAGAAAAAGAATACACAACATCAGGGTAAACATGAACCTCACAGCGGAACGAATAAAATATATTATATAACATAAGCTTAGAAATACAAATCTGTTTGGTACATATATACATACCATCATCAGAGTACACATAACATTTGATTCAGCGGAAGTAACTCTAAATAACTAACGTGAAGCCTCCTGCTTCAAGCTCCTCCAAGTATATCTGTAAAAGCCTGAAACACTTGACTGCCCGTACAAATTTGGGCACCCAAGAGTTTAGGGAAAACAAAACAAAATAAACTCTGGGTCAGTCATGGGACTGGTGTGAGTAAACTCCAATCATTTGTTTAACTTTAAAAATCCTTTCAAAAGAAAAGGTAATAGTAAGACCAGCCCACACATAAACACGGACGGTTTTTATCTTACTATAACCCAAAACACTTTGATACGAAAATCCAATGATATTAGAGTAATGTCTACATCAAGTAAATAACCAAATAGCAGAACGCTTGCATCTCACGCTCCACATATATATTATAAAATCAAAAACCGCATGGCGCTTATTGGAGATTGGATTTCTAACATGACAAGGTATGGGACCACCTTCCGACTGTGTACCTCTAGAGAGGAATACACTGGGTTCAACAAGAACATCTTGTAACCCGGCCCACACATGACCGACCACTCATTTCGCTTGAGTGTATCGAATGTATATCACCAACGGTTGGACTCAAACCACCGTTTCCCGAATGGGCAGAATCGATAGATTTAGAAACAAAAGGAATTTCTCTAGATAGGTGATTATACACCCTAATGGGTGCGATTCACATAGCCATGCTGCCTGCCCGATTTTTGTCCTTCCCCGGTTGTTGAGGTCTGAGGCTACGAATACTTACCATTCATTGATGGCACAATCACTTTGAATGCCACATTGTCAGATCCGTTAATCACTAGTTGAGTTTGCACAAATTTCTGGATATTATGCTAAGGGATAAATCCGTTGCAACCATATATATTCATACAGACCAACCCTTTTGATCATTGGAAATACTCTGTCAGACATCCGTCCATTTACGTTCGTTCTGGGACTGAACGAAACCGAAGGCACTATTTCTATAAATAGAAAATCCCTTGCACTTTACTCCGTCTTCAATATATTCAGCATACTTGGTTCGCAATGCTTATGCCGATACGGAGTGGTTCTTTGGATAATAATCCAACCGGTCTCTCCATATTGACAACGATGGTCAAAAACTTCGATAGTCTGGGTTTTAACTATCGAATAAAACAAGTGTTCATCCAATCATATCAAACAAATCACTGGGCTCTTTAATCAATATTTCATTAATTAAATCTCTTCTCCATTTCCTTATCAATATTTGTTAACCAAATATTTCAATAATCATCTTGGCCCTTTTCGCTATTTTTGATTTCGTTTCCTTATCGAATTCTATATATATCGATATATAGATTTCTAATTGTCAAATTTCTTAAAAATATTCTAACTCCTTAAATTCCCGGAAAAATTCGCCATAACCTCCCCTGTATCGGGAGCATCGGGAAATTTCAAATAGCTTCCCGGTATCTTCTCATTTCAAAAAAAAAAAAAAACCAAGCGGCTTGCCGATACGGCGCATAAATCTCATATATGAATTAAACATGTACCTTTTGTCGAGCACATAAATAAAAATCTTCATATACTCCATCCCATATCTGTTTAACACCTGTTCACCTGTTTCCAATTCAATTTAACTCAATCCAATCGTTTGAATTCAGTTTCGCTCAATTATTCTTTAATTAGCCTTTTTGCCTATTTCACTTCTTTGTTTGGACATAACACGTTCAAATAAAATGTTTAACTCGTTCATAACCAAATGAAATTTCAATTTCAATTCTAGTTCTCTTTTCTATTTCGAATATAAATTTCCAAATCGGATTTACTTATTCAAACCCCAATATCCATTCAAAAGCTCCTTAACTAATTTCTATTCAATTTAGTTAATTCCATTCAATAAATCAAAATCTGGTTTCTGTTTCAAAAATCATATTCATTTACACAACTTGAATTCGCATATATTTTACAACTCAACTCGGAGATTATCTAAATAGAAACTTCAGATTTTCTCGCTTAAAATCCTCTTATAATATTAAATAAACCATTATGGTTTTAAAACGATTCTGGCGCTGCTTTTCTGAAAATTTGATTTTGACATAACTCAAAATCTATACGACGAAATTCAGATTTTTCTCTTTTATTAGAAAACTATTATCAAATCGGTCCTGACGTTTCTTGTTTCAAAGAATTCCGACTTCAATTGAGTTCTGTGTATTCAATTGAAGTTCGAATCGCCAATTTACGAACTGCAGCGCTGCGGCGAGTTCGTTTTAATTATATTTATATATATAAACTTTAAACTTCGTTTAAAATGAATTCAACTCCATTTTAATTCTATTTGAATTCCTTGATTTAAATTCCAATCTCACTTTTGAATTCTATATTTCAAATCCCAATTCCTTTTCTATTTGATATTCAAATTCAATACTTGAATTTCTATTTCAATTCCATATTCAAATTCAATACTTAAATTCATTTGAATTCTCTTATTCAAACTCTATATTTAAATTCCATTGGAACTTCTATATTCCAATTTCTATATTTGAATTCTATTGGAATTCAAATATTCAAACTCCTTTTTAAATTCTATATTCAAAATTCCATAGTTTAAAACCCATTTGAATTTCATATTCAAATCCCATAGATCAAATCCTATTTGAATTCAATTTGAATCTCTTATATTCAAAATTCATTTTCCCTTTTCATTTGAATTCTAATATTCAAATTCATTTCCCACCCCATTTGAATTCTAATATCCAAACTTATTTTTAACACCATTTGAATTTCTAATATTCAAATTCATTTTCAACACCATTTGAATTTCTTCACTCAAAACCATTTGAATTCCCTTGAATTCAAATTCCATTTCAAAATCATTTGGATTCCCTATTTTGAAATCCTATTTTGAAATTCTATTTCCAATTCTACGTTGAAAATCCTATTTCAAAGTTTATTTCAAATTCTATTTTGAAATTCTACATGCAAATCTCTATTTGAATTTCTTTATTCGAATTCCTTTGAATTCAAATTTTATTTTTATTCCTTGGATTCAAATTCTATTTTCCATTCTAATTTCGTCTATTCAAATCCTATTTGAACTTCTATTTGAATTTCTAATATTCAATCTCCTTTTAAAATTCAAATATTTAAACTCCTTTTCTAATTCTACTATTCAAATGTTATACTCAAATTTCATTTGAGTTATATATTTAAAAATTTCATTTCACATCCTATTTCAAATTCCAATTTCACACTTGTATTTCTATTTCTGAATTATCAAATGATAATTCTTTTCACTTCATTTATAACTTCGTTATAAAAGAACTATTTATAAACTTCGTTTATAAAGAAACTACTTGTTTATTTTTCAAAAACAAGTTTGTACTTTTATTTCCATTTAAAATTCGAATTCTATTTAAAAATAGAATTTTCCCTTTTTAAATCTCCATTATCCTTTCATGATATTTTTAAATATCATTACTTAAGCCCAGTGATATTTAAACACACAAAGCAACGAATTATTTATTTTTCTAACACATCATATATAACAATATATATGCAAACAAATAAACAACAGATAATATGTTTTTGAGGAATCCAGTTGGATTCCTCCAACCTGTTTTCCTGCATCCACAGATGTTAGCACATAAATAATACCAATTCTGCTTCGTGGCAGAATATCGCGGTATAGAAGGTCATCCACTAATCATAGCGTGGGGCGTATAGGGTACTCATCCGCTATGAAACTGCGGGCATCCGCTAATGAGACTGCGGGAATCCAACCAATCAATCAACCCAATATATATATATAGCCTAAATAACTAATATATATAAAACAACCAGAAAACATTCACACAAGCAACAAACAATTATTTTTAATGAAATAAAAATAATTTTAAAGGTGAGTGAGATTTACTCACCAGGATTTTTCTTTCCTGAGTATCCTGTTAATTTGCATATCGTCGCAACTGCGAAATCCACTCAACTTGATTCATGATTTTTCCTTTGTTGAATATCCATCTAAATTCAGCATTTGCGGCTAACGAATTTTTCTCGAATCATCTCGAATAAATTTTCTTCTTACCTACGATGATTTTATTTATATTTATTGATTAACTATTTTTAGTTAACTAAACATCTTGAAATAAATAACGAATTAATCTTTTTATGTATTTAAATTTCGGAAAGGTGTGTATACCTTATTTTCTTGGAATCCCGATTAACCGGCGACACAACTTGCCGATTAACTCCACCCTCCTGAGTGGCTCCCAAAACTATGGTTCTCCACTTTGACATTTCAGCAAACACCTCCTGGACGACTCCCATCTACTTCTCAAGCACACACCATTTTCTGGTTTTTACCAAAACCCAGGCATCCGAACACCTGATCATCACAACAGCCTCACTCCATCTGCCAAATGACAGACCATCGAACTACCCATTTCCACCTCAAACAGTCGAACTATGCTCCCTCATCCACGCAACTGCCAAACCCATCACCCCATACCATCGTCGTACTCATTCCAGAAGCCTAAATCCCATTCGAACTCCAACATCCATCAATACATCGCATACCCCCAGGTCGACCTCCACTAACCCCCAAAGTTTAGCTACTTCTGCCGCCAAAATCCCCAACGTCGATCCTCCCAGTTCCTCTATTAGACCATCGAACTCCACCCTTCAGCGTCGCACCCCATACACAGATTTTCGAAAAGGGGCATCGACTATTTGATTTCGATTAATTGAAATAGCAGTTTCGATTTCAGAAAGAAAAGAATAGAAAGGGACTTCGATTTTCACTTTGGTTATGAGTTGAAGAATGGACGATGCAGGGAGGTCTTGGGTGATTTATAGATGCGAAGGGGAACATTTTTTTCATCTCGAAGCAAAGAATAGGTCTGCGAGAGTAGCCTTTTAGATCTGCGCCATTAATATGTGTTTCTTTGGTATCGACCAAAGGAGACAGAAAATTTAGCTCGAGAAAACTTAGGTCTGCAGCCTCAAATGGTTAGGTCGGCTTCGTTAATCATAAGTTAGCTGAAATGATGTGATTTTATTTTGATTTGATTTTTCTGAATTAAATAACTAAAATATCTTGCGGTCTCTCAATTCGAAGTCCTAAACCGATTTTAATCGTAACGACTGACGCTCTCAGATTATATCGTTATTCTGAGCTCTACGGAACAAATTCTGAAATTAAATTTGACTATATAGAAGAGATAACAACTTAAATTAACGACTAAAACTAAATTCGATTAAAAATATAAATTGATTTCAAACAATTAAATTTATCGATAATAAATAATTATTATCGTTCTAGTTCAATACAGAATTTCTATTAATCGACTGTATTGTTTCGATTTAGTGTTACACTGGGAATTCAATTGTTACTATTACGATAATTAAATATATTCGATATTAAATCATATATCGATAATTAAATTGACAAATCCAATATAAAATTCATTTATATTATGAATTCAATATTTAAAACCATGCTAAATATTTAAAATAAACTGTTCAAAAATCTGGGTCGTTACATTCTTCCCCCCTTAAAATAATTTCGTCCTCGAAATTGCTAGGGTAGGAAAAGTGATACAAATCTATTACTTTTCAAAAATTCACTTATGTTGAAACTCAACTCCTCATCTTTCAACAAATTTAGTTCCACCAAAACTTTTGGTTTCCATTCATATGCATTCTAATTCATATTCATTTCAATTTATTTCAAATTGATTCTAGTCAATTTACTCACCTCGAACCATTTAACTTGTTTTAGTTAAATTTTAATTCCAGAATCCAAATCCCAGGGTTTTTATTTCAAATCCTTTGAAATACATAAATATATACATATATTTATTTTCATTTCAAATTCAAAACATTTGAAGTTTCAAACCACTTGTTTTCTTTCAAACAAATTTCCATCAAAACTTTTTCTAAGGCAGCAACTCATCACTTAGAAACTCGGAAATGAACACTGATGATGTTGCAATCATCATCAGAATTATTTCCCAGCCACTGAAGTGAGTTCAGTGCTTAATCACTTTCAAAATCCACTCAAATATGGTTTTGATTCAAAACCCTTGCAAAACAAAGCTATATTATTTTAATATACTTTAAAAAATATTTTCAACTTCCCAGGATTTTGAATTCTCAATTCTGGTTTGAATTTAATTCTAATTCATCTCATTTGTATATTTAATCCCTATACAATTTCTATTTGGTTATAAATAACCATTCTAATTTCATAATCTCATTTGATTATAAAATCAACATCCAACACATCCATATAATAATAATTCTAGAAAATTATTCTTTCTATATCAAAATAGAAATTTTGGGTAAAATTATTTCATTTACCCACTTTAAAACAATACTGTGTTCAATCTTCTGTTCAAGTGTTTAGAAATTCCTATCGACTTTGTGGCGTCCCACTATCCGACCAGAATTCATAAACCACTCAACAGACTAGCCAACACAATATGAAACAACTTTTATATCAACTAACAAATACGCTCTCTCGTATCTATACACTCAACTCATTCTAGGGTACTACTGACCCTATCTCTAATGAGCACAACTCCACAAAGCCTAGGTATTCGCTCAACCTAAGCTCTGATACCAACTGTAACGACCACGGGATTCGAGTAGGCTTTTCAACCATCCTCTCCTCCCTCGGCACTGGGCTAACCTCCCAGCGTGGCTTACAGAGATACCTCAGAACTGCTTTTACGGCCAGCCTCTCGACTCGACCAACCCACATTGTCGGGAGATGTAGGGGTAAGAGTCTCCCGTTCGCCACCAAACGCGAAGCGAGAACCCCCTATCATCCGTACCAATTAAGCAACCAGCTCTGATACCAACTGTAACGACCCGCAAATCCGTGCTATCTGAGTTGACTAAATACAACACACGTCCAACCCAAATAACACAGAAATACGAACCATTAATAGAAAGAAGATAGAGGATGAGAAATAGAAAGAAAGAAATATTAGAATAGAAGAAAAAGAATACACAACATCAGGGTAAACATGAACCTCACAGCGGAACGAATAAAATATATTATATAACATAAGCTTAGAAATACAAATCTGTTTGGTACATATATACATACCATCATCAGAGTACACATAACATTTGATTCAGCGGAAGTAACTCTAAATAACTAACGTGAAGCCTCCTGCTTCAAGCTCCTCCAAGTATATCTGTAAAAGCCTGAAACACTTGACTGCCCGTACAAATTTGGGCACCCAAGAGTTTAGGGAAAACAAAACAAAATAAACTCTGGGTCAGTCATGGGACTGGTGTGAGTAAACTCCAATCATTTGTTTAACTTTAAAAATCCTTTCAAAAGAAAAGGTAATAGTAAGACCAGCCCACACATAAACACGGACGGTTTTTATCTTACTATAACCCAAAACACTTTGATACGAAAATCCAATGATATTAGAGTAATGTCTACATCAAGTAAATAACCAAATAGCAGAACGCTTGCATCTCACGCTCCACATATATATTATAAAATCAAAAACCGCATGGCGCTTATTGGAGATTGGATTTCTAACATGACAAGGTATGGGACCACCTTCCGACTGTGTACCTCTAGAGAGGAATACACTGGGTTCAACAAGAACATCTTGTAACCCGGCCCACACATGACCGACCACTCATTTCGCTTGAGTGTATCGAATGTATATCACCAACGGTTGGACTCAAACCACCGTTTCCCGAATGGGCAGAATCGATAGATTTAGAAACAAAAGGAATTTCTCTAGATAGGTGATTATACACCCTAATGGGTGCGACCCACATAGCCATGCTGCCTGCCCGATTTTTGTCCTTCCCCGGTTGTTGAGGTCTGAGGCTACGAATACTTACCATTCATTGATGGCACAATCACTTTGAATGCCACATTGTCAGATCCGTTAATCACTAGTTGAGTTTGCACAAATTTCTGGATATTATGCTAAGGGATAAATCCGTTGCAACCATATATATTCATACAGACCAACCCTTTTGATCATTGGAAATACTCTGTCAGACATCCGTCCATTTACGTTCGTTCTGGGACTGAACAAAACCGAAGGCACTATTTCTATAAATAGAAAAGCCCTTGCACTTTACTCCGTCTTCAATATATTCAGCATACTTGGTTCGCAATGCTTATGCCGATACGGAGTGGTTCTTTGGATAATAATCCAACCGGTCTCTCCATATTGACAACGATGGTCAAAAACTTCGATAGTCTGGGTTTTAACTATCGAATAAAACAAGTGTTCATCCAATCATATCAAACAAATCACTGGGCTCTTTAATCAATATTTCATTAATTAAATCTCTTCTCCATTTCCTTATCAATATTTGTTAACCAAATATTTCAATAATCATCTTGGCCCTTTTCGCTATTTTTGATTTCGTTTCCTTATCGAATTCTATATATATCGATATATAGATTTCTAATTGTCAAATTTCTTAAAAATATTCTAACTCCTTAAATTCCCGGAAAAATTCGCCATAACCTCCCCTGTATCGGGAGCATCGGGAAATTTCAAATAGCTTCCCGGTATCTTCTCATTTCAAAAAAAAAAAAAAGCCAAGCGGCTTGCCGATACGGCGCATAAATCTCATATATGAATTAAACATGTACCTTTTGTCGAGCACATAAATAAAAATCTTCATATACTCCATCCCATATCTGTTTAACACCTGTTTCCAATTCAATTTAACTCAATCCAATCGTTTGAATTCAGTTTCGCTCAATTATTCTTTAATTAGCCTTTTTGCCTATTTCACTTCTTTGTTTGGACATAACACGTTCAAATAAAATGTTTAACTCGTTCATAACCAAATGAAATTTCAATTTCAATTCTAGTTCTCTTTTCTATTTCGAATATAAATTTCCAAATCGGATTTACTTATTCAAACCCCAATATCCATTCAAAAGCTCCTTAACTAATTTCTATTCAATTTAGTTAATTCCATTCAATAAATCAAAATCTGGTTTCTGTTTCAAAAATCATATTCATTTACACAACTTGAATTCGCATATATTTTACAACTCAACTCGGAGATTATCTAAATAGAAACTTCAGATTTTCTCGCTTAAAATCCTCTTATAATATTAAATAAACCATTATGGTTTTAAAACGATTCTGGCGCTGCTTTTCTGAAAATTTGATTTTGACATAACACAAAATCTATACGACGAAATTCAGATTTTTCTCTTTTATTAGAAAACTATTATCAAATCGGTCCTGACGTTTCTTGTTTCAAAGAATTCCGACTTCAATTGAGTTCTGTGTATTCAATTGAAGTTCGAATCGCCAATTTACGAACTGCAGCGCTGCGGCGAGTTCGTTTTAATTATATTTATATATATAAACTTTAAACTTCGTTTAAAATGAATTCAACTCCATTTTAATTCTATTTGAATTCCTTGATTTAAATTCCAATCTCACTTTTGAATTCTATATTTCAAATCCCAATTCCTTTTCTATTTGATATTCAAATTCAATACTTGAATTTCTATTTCAATTCCATATTCAAATTCAATACTTAAATTCATTTGAATTCTCTTATTCAAACTCTATATTTAAATTCCATTGGAACTTCTATATTCCAATTTCTATATTTGAATTCTATTGGAATTCAAATATTCAAACTCCTTTTTAAATTCTATATTCAAAATTCCATAGTTTAAAACCCATTTGAATTTCATATTCAAATCCCATAGATCAAATCCTATTTGAATTCAATTTGAATCTCTTATATTCAAATTTCATTTTCCCTTTTCATTTGAATTCTAATATTCAAATTCATTTCCCACCCCATTTGAATTCTAATATCCAAACTTATTTTTAACACCATTTGAATTTCTAATATTCAAATTCATTTTCAACACCATTTGAATTTCTTCACTCAAAACCATTTGAATTCCCTTGAATTCAAATTCCATTTCAAAATCATTTGGATTCCCTATTTTGAAATCCTATTTTGAAATTCTATTTCCAATTCTACGTTGAAAATCCTATTTCAAAGTTTATTTCAAATTCTATTTTGAAATTCTACATGCAAATCTCTATTTGAATTTCTTTATTCGAATTCCTTTGAATTCAAATTTTATTTTTATTCCTTGGATTCAAATTCTATTTTCCATTCTAATTTCGTCTATTCAAATCCTATTTGAACTTCTATTTGAATTTCTAATATTCAATCTCCTTTTAAAATTCAAATATTTAAACTCCTTTTCTAATTCTACTATTCAAATGTTATACTCAAATTTCATTTGAGTTATATATTTAAAAATTTCATTTCACATCCTATTTCAAATTCCAATTTCACACTTGTATTTCTATTTCTGAATTATCAAATGATAATTCTTTTCACTTCATTTATAACTTCGTTATAAAAGAACTATTTATAAACTTCGTTTATAAAGAAACTACTTGTTTATTTTTCAAAAACAAGTTTGTACTTTTATTTCCATTTAAAATTCGAATTCTATTTAAAAATAGAATTTTCCCTTTTTAAATCTCCATTATCCTTTCATGATATTTTTAAATATCATTACTTAAGCCCAGTGATATTTAAACACACAAAGCAACGAATTATTTATTTTTCTAACACATCATATATAACAATATATATGCAAACAAATAAACAACAGATAATATGTTTTTGAGGAATCCAGTTGGATTCCTCCAACCTGTTTTCCTGCATCCACAGATGTTAGCACATAAATAATACCAATTCTGCTTCGTGGCAGAATATCGCGGTATAGAAGGTCATCCACTAATCATAGCGTGGGGCGTATAGGGTACTCATCCGCTATGAAACTGCGGGCATCCGCTAATGAGACTGCGGGAATCCAACCAATCAATCAACCCAATATATATATAGCCTAAATAACTAATATATATAAAACAACCAGAAAACATTCACACAAGCAACAAACAATTATTTTTAATGAAATAAAAATAATTTTAAAGGTGAGTGAGATTTACTCACCAGGATTTTTCTTTCCTGAGTATCCTGTTAATTTGCATATCGTCGCAACTGCGAAATCCACTCAACTTGATTCATGATTTTTCCTTTGTTGAATATCCATCTAAATTCAGCATTTGCGGCTAACGAATTTTTCTCGAATCATCTCGAATAAATTTTCTTCTTACCTACGATGATTTTATTTATATTTATTGATTAACTATTTTTAGTTAACTAAACATCTTGAAATAAATAACGAATTAATCTTTTTATGTATTTAAATTTCGGAAAGGTGTGTATACCTTATTTTCTTGGAATCCCGATTAACCGGCGACACAACTTGCCGATTAACTCCACCCTCCTGAGTGGCTCCCAAAACTATGGTTCTCCACTTTGACATTTCAGCAAACACCTCCTGGACGACTCCCATCTACTTCTCAAGCACACACCATTTTCTGGTTTTTACCAAAACCCAGGCATCCGAACACCTGATCATCACAACAGCCTCACTCCATCTGCCAAATGACAGACCATCGAACTACCCATTTCCACCTCAAACAGTCGAACTATGCTCCCTCATCCACGCAACTGCCAAACCCATCACCCCATACCATCGTCGTACTCATTCCAGAAGCCTAAATCCCATTCGAACTCCAACATCCATCAGTACATCGCATACCCCCAGGTCGACCTCCACTAACCCCCAAAGTTTAGCTACTTCTGCCGCCAAAATCCCCAACGTCGATCCTCCCAGTTCCTCTATTAGACCATCGAACTCCACCCTTCAGCGTCGCACCCCATACACAGATTTTCGAAAAGGGGCATCGACTATTTGATTTCGATTAATTGAAATAGCAGTTTCGATTTCAGAAAGAAAAGAATAGAAAGGGACTTCGATTTTCACTTTGGTTATGAGTTGAAGAATGGACGATGCAGGGAGGTCTTGGGTGATTTATAGATGCGAAGGGGAACATTTTTTTCATCTCGAAGCAAAGAATAGGTCTGCGAGAGTAGCCTTTTAGATCTGCGCCATTAATATGTGTTTCTTTGGTATCGACCAAAGGAGACAGAAAATTTAGCTCGAGAAAACTTAGGTCTGCAGCCTCAAATGGTTAGGTCGGCTTCGTTAATCATAGGTTAGCTGAAATGATGTGATTTTATTTTGATTTGATTTTTCTGAATTAAATAACTAAAATATCTTGCGGTCTCTCAATTCGAAGTCCTAAACCGATTTTAATCGTAACGACTGACGCTCTCAGATTATATCGTTATTCTGAGCTCTACGGAACAAATTCTGAAATTAAATTTGACTATATAGAAGAGATAACAACTTAAATTAACGACTAAAACTAAATTCGATTAAAAATATAAATTGATTTCAAACAATTAAATTTATCGATAATAAATAATTATTATCGTTCTAGTTCAATACAGAATTTCTATTAATCGACTGTATTGTTTCGATTTAGTGTTACACTGGGAATTCAATTGTTACTATTACGATAATTAAATATATTCGATATTAAATCATATATCGATAATTAAATTGACAAATCCAATATAAAATTCATTTATATTATGAATTCAATATTTAAAACCATGCTAAATATTTAAAATAAACTGTTCAAAAATCTGGGTCGTTACATTCTTCCCCCCTTAAAATAATTTCGTCCTCGAAATTGCTAGGGTAGGAAAAGTGATACAAATCTATTACTTTTCAAAAATTCACTTATGTTGAAACTCAACTCCTCATCTTTCAACAAATTTAGTTCCACCAAAACTTTTGGTTTCCATTCATATGCATTCTAATTCATATTCATTTCAATTTATTTCAAATTGATTCTAGTCAATTTACTCACCTCGAACCATTTAACTTGTTTTAGTTAAATTTTAATTCCAGAATCCAAATCCCAGGGTTTTTATTTCAAATCCTTTGAAATACATAAATATATACATATATTTATTTTCATTTCAAATTCAAAACATTTGAAGTTTCAAACCACTTGTTTTCTTTCAAACAAATTTCCATCAAAACTTTTTCTAAGGCAGCAACTCATCACTTAGAAACTCGGAAATGAACACTGATGATGTTGCAATCATCATCAGAATTATTTCCCAGCCACTGAAGTGAGTTCAGTGCTTAATCACTTTCAAAATCCACTCAAATATGGTTTTGATTCAAAACCCTTGCAAAACAAAGCTATATTATTTTAATATACTTTAAAAAATATTTTCAACTTCCCAGGATTTTGAATTCTCAATTCTGGTTTGAATTTAATTCTAATTCATCTCATTTGTATATTTAATCCCTATACAATTTCTATTTGGTTATAAATAACCATTCTAATTTCATAATCTCATTTGATTATAAAATCAACATCCAACACATCCATATAATAATAATTCTAGAAAATTATTCTTTCTATATCAAAATAGAAATTTTGGGTAAAATTATTTCATTTACCCACTTTAAAACAATACTGTGTTCAATCTTCTGTTCAAGTGTTTAGAAATTCCTATCGACTTTGTGGCGTCCCACTATCCGACCAGAATTCATAAACCACTCAACAGACTAGCCAACACAATATGAAACAACTTTTATATCAACTAACAAATACGCTCTCTCGTATCTATACACTCAACTCATTCTAGGGTACTACTGACCCTATCTCTAATGAGCACAACTCCACAAAGCCTAGGTATTCGCTCAACCTAAGCTCTGATACCAACTGTAACGACCACGGGATTCGAGTAGGCTTTTCAACCATCCTCTCCTCCCTCGGCACTGGGCTAACCTCCCAGCGTGGCTTACAGAGATACCTCAGAACTGCTTTTACGGCCAGCCTCTCGACTCGACCAACCCACATTGTCGGGAGATGTAGGGGTAAGAGTCTCCCGTTCGCCACCAAACGCGAAGCGAGAACCCCCTATCATCCGTACCAATTAAGCAACCAGCTCTGATACCAACTGTAACGACCCGCAAATCCGTGCTATCTGAGTTGACTAAATACAACACACGTCCAACCCAAATAACACAGAAATACGAACCATTAATAGAAAGAAGATAGAGGATGAGAAATAGAAAGAAAGAAATATTAGAATAGAAGAAAAAGAATACACAACATCAGGGTAAACATGAACCTCACAGCGGAACGAATAAAATATATTATATAACATAAGCTTAGAAATACAAATCTGTTTGGTACATATATACATACCATCATCAGAGTACACATAACATTTGATTCAGCGGAAGTAACTCTAAATAACTAACGTGAAGCCTCCTGCTTCAAGCTCCTCCAAGTATATCTGTAAAAGCCTGAAACACTTGACTGCCCGTACAAATTTGGGCACCCAAGAGTTTAGGGAAAACAAAACAAAATAAACTCTGGGTCAGTCATGGGACTGGTGTGAGTAAACTCCAATCATTTGTTTAACTTTAAAAATCCTTTCAAAAGAAAAGGTAATAGTAAGACCAGCCCACACATAAACACGGACGGTTTTTATCTTACTATAACCCAAAACACTTTGATACGAAAATCCAATGATATTAGAGTAATGTCTACATCAAGTAAATAACCAAATAGCAGAACGCTTGCATCTCACGCTCCACATATATATTATAAAATCAAAAACCGCATGGCGCTTATTGGAGATTGGATTTCTAACATGACAAGGTATGGGACCACCTTCCGACTGTGTACCTCTAGAGAGGAATACACTGGGTTCAACAAGAACATCTTGTAACCCGGCCCACACATGACCGACCACTCATTTCGCTTGAGTGTATCGAATGTATATCACCAACGGTTGGACTCAAACCACCGTTTCCCGAATGGGCAGAATCGATAGATTTAGAAACAAAAGGAATTTCTCTAGATAGGTGATTATACACCCTAATGGGTGCGACCCACATAGCCATGCTGCCTGCCCGATTTTTGTCCTTCCCCGGTTGTTGAGGTCTGAGGCTACGAATACTTACCATTCATTGATGGCACAATCACTTTGAATGCCACATTGTCAGATCCGTTAATCACTAGTTGAGTTTGCACAAATTTCTGGATATTATGCTAAGGGATAAATCCGTTGCAACCATATATATTCATACAGACCAACCCTTTTGATCATTGGAAATACTCTGTCAGACATCCGTCCATTTACGTTCGTTCTGGGACTGAACGAAACCGAAGGCACTATTTCTATAAATAGAAAAGCCCTTGCACTTTACTCCGTCTTCAATATATTCAGCATACTTGGTTCGCAATGCTTATGCCGATACGGAGTGGTTCTTTGGATAATAATCCAACCGGTCTCTCCATATTGACAACGTTGGTCAAAAACTTCGATAGTCTGGGTTTTAACTATCGAATAAAACAAGTGTTCATCCAATCATATCAAACAAATCACTGGGCTCTTTAATCAATATTTCATTAATTAAATCTCTTCTCCATTTCCTTATCAATATTTGTTAACCAAATATTTCAATAATCATCTTGGCCCTTTTCGCTATTTTTGATTTCGTTTCCTTATCGAATTCTATATATATCGATATATAGATTTCTAATTGTCAAATTTCTTAAAAATATTCTAACTCCTTAAATTCCCGGAAAAATTCGCCATAACCTCCCCTGTATCGGGAGCATCGGGAAATTTCAAATAGCTTCCCGGTATCTTCTCATTTCAAAAAAAAAAAAGCCAAGCGGCTTGCCGATACGGCGCATAAATCTCATATATGAATTAAACATGTACCTTTTGTCGAGCACATAAATAAAAATCTTCATATACTCCATCCCATATCTGTTTAACACCTGTTCACCTGTTTCCAATTCAATTTAACTCAATCCAATCGTTTGAATTCAGTTTCGCTCAATTATTCTTTAATTAGCCTTTTTGCCTATTTCACTTCTTTGTTTGGACATAACACGTTCAAATAAAATGTTTAACTCGTTCATAACCAAATGAAATTTCAATTTCAATTCTAGTTCTCTTTTCTATTTCGAATATAAATTTCCAAATCGGATTTACTTATTCAAACCCCAATATCCATTCAAAAGCTCCTTAACTAATTTCTATTCAATTTAGTTAATTCCATTCAATAAATCAAAATCTGGTTTCTGTTTCAAAAATCATATTCATTTACACAACTTGAATTCGCATATATTTTACAACTCAACTCGGAGATTATCTAAATAGAAACTTCAGATTTTCTCGCTTAAAATCCTCTTATAATATTAAATAAACCATTATGGTTTTAAAACGATTCTGGCGCTGCTTTTCTGAAAATTTGATTTTGACATAACTCAAAATCTATACGACGAAATTCAGATTTTTCTCTTTTATTAGAAAACTATTATCAAATCGGTCCTGACGTTTCTTGTTTCAAAGAATTCCGACTTCAATTGAGTTCTGTGTATTCAATTGAAGTTCGAATCGCCAATTTACGAACTGCAGCGCTGCGGCGAGTTCGTTTTAATTATATTTATATATATAAACTTTAAACTTCGTTTAAAATGAATTCAACTCCATTTTAATTCTATTTGAATTCCTTGATTTAAATTCCAATCTCACTTTTGAATTCTATATTTCAAATCCCAATTCCTTTTCTATTTGATATTCAAATTCAATACTTGAATTTCTATTTCAATTCCATATTCAAATTCAATACTTAAATTCATTTGAATTCTCTTATTCAAACTCTATATTTAAATTCCATTGGAACTTCTATATTCCAATTTCTATATTTGAATTCTATTGGAATTCAAATATTCAAACTCCTTTTTAAATTCTATATTCAAAATTCCATAGTTTAAAACCCATTTGAATTTCATATTCAAATCCCATAGATCAAATCCTATTTGAATTCAATTTGAATCTCTTATATTCAAATTTCATTTTCCCTTTTCATTTGAATTCTAATATTCAAATTCATTTCCCACCCCATTTGAATTCTAATATCCAAACTTATTTTTAACACCATTTGAATTTCTAATATTCAAATTCATTTTCAACACCATTTGAATTTCTTCACTCAAAACCATTTGAATTCCCTTGAATTCAAATTCCATTTCAAAATCATTTGGATTCCCTATTTTGAAATCCTATTTTGAAATTCTATTTCCAATTCTACGTTGAAAATCCTATTTCAAAGTTTATTTCAAATTCTATTTTGAAATTCTACATGCAAATCTCTATTTGAATTTCTTTATTCGAATTCCTTTGAATTCAAATTTTATTTTTATTCCTTGGATTCAAATTCTATTTTCCATTCTAATTTCGTCTATTCAAATCCTATTTGAACTTCTATTTGAATTTCTAATATTCAATCTCCTTTTAAAATTCAAATATTTAAACTCCTTTTCTAATTCTACTATTCAAATGTTATACTCAAATTTCATTTGAGTTATATATTTAAAAATTTCATTTCACATCCTATTTCAAATTCCAATTTCACACTTGTATTTCTATTTCTGAATTATCAAATGATAATTCTTTTCACTTCATTTATAACTTCGTTATAAAAGAACTATTTATAAACTTCGTTTATAAAGAAACTACTTGTTTATTTTTCAAAAACAAGTTTGTACTTTTATTTCCATTTAAAATTCGAATTCTATTTAAAAATAGAATTTTCCCTTTTTAAATCTCCATTATCCTTTCATGATATTTTTAAATATCATTACTTAAGCCCAGTGATATTTAAACACACAAAGCAACGAATTATTTATTTTTCTAACACATCATATATAACAATATATATGCAAACAAATAAACAACAGATAATATGTTTTTGAGGAATCCAGTTGGATTCCTCCAACCTGTTTTCCTGCATCCACAGATGTTAGCACATAAATAATACCAATTCTGCTTCGTGGCAGAATATCGCGGTATAGAAGGTCATCCACTAATCATAGCGTGGGGCGTATAGGGTACTCATCCGCTATGAAACTGCGGGCATCCGCTAATGAGACTGCGGGAATCCAACCAATCAATCAACCCAATATATATATATATATAGCCTAAATAACTAATATATAAAAAACAACCAGAAAACATTCACACAAGCAACAAACAATTATTTTTAATGAAATAAAAATAATTTTAAAGGTGAGTGAGATTTACTCACCAGGATTTTTCTTTCCTGAGTATCCTGTTAATTTGCATATCGTCGCAACTGCGAAATCCACTCAACTTGATTCATGATTTTTCCTTTGTTGAATATCCATCTAAATTCAGCATTTGCGGCTAACGAATTTTTCTCGAATCATCTCGAATAAATTTTCTTCTTACCTACGATGATTTTATTTATGTTTATTGATTAACTATTTTTAGTTAACTAAACATCTTGAAATAAATAACGAATTAATCTTTTTATGTATTTAAATTTCGGAAAGGTGTGTATACCTTATTTTCTTGGAATCCCGATTAACCGGCGACACAACTTGCCGATTAACTCCACCCTCCTGAGTGGCTCCCAAAACTATGGTTCTCCACTTTGACATTTCAGCAAACACCTCCTGGACGACTCCCATCTACTTCTCAAGCACACACCATTTTCTGGTTTTTACCAAAACCCAGGCATCCGAACACCTGATCATCACAACAGCCTCACTCCATCTGCCAAATGACAGACCATCGAACTACCCATTTCCACCTCAAACAGTCGAACTATGCTCCCTCATCCACGCAACTGCCAAACCCATCACCCCATACCATCGTCGTACTCATTCCAGAAGCCTAAATCCCATTCGAACTCCAACATCCATCAGTACATCGCATACCCCCAGGTCGACCTCCACTAACCCCCAAAGTTTAGCTACTTCTGCCGCCAAAATCCCCAACGTCGATCCTCCCAGTTCCTCTATTAGACCATCGAACTCCACCCTTCAGCGTCGCACCCCATACACAGACTTTCGAAAAGGGGCATCGACTATTTGATTTCGATTAATTGAAATAGCAGTTTCGATTTCAGAAAGAAAAGAATAGAAAGGGACTTCGATTTTCACTTTGGTTATGAGTTGAAGAATGGACGATGCAGGGAGGTCTTGGGTGATTTATAGATGCGAAGGGGAACATTTTTTTCATCTCGAAGCAAAGAATAGGTCTGCGAGAGTAGCCTTTTAGATCTGCGCCATTAATATGTGTTTCTTTGGTATCTGTAACAACCCGTATTTCGATAACATGATTAAAGACGAGAATCAAGGCAGAATTTAATTTTAAATTCTGAATCAAGTGAAACGGGCTATGCCATTGCGTTCGTCTCGGAAAAATACGCGAAATAGAGTCCGAGTTTTCGAAAATCGGAGTCCGTATGACCAAGATATGGCCTCGCGAAGTTTCACGAAAAATTCCCAAATTAAAGTATACTTAATTAAGTGAAATGGGTTGCGCAGAGAAATATATATATTGATATATATATATAATTGAAAATTAAATAAATAAATATGCAAAAATGTTCAAAACAGCGAATTGGGAGAGGGGAATAACCGAACCGGCCGATTTTTGAGGTCGACCCGAGCCCGCTGGGTCGACTAGGGGTTAATCCAGGGTGTTTGGCTGTCAACCCGTGGGCCGATTCGCTCAAATGCAGATTTTGCATTTGGATGGTTCTCATGGTTCATCTTTAATCTAAAGGCCCTAGATGGTTCCTACACTTGACTTCTTCCCCAAGACATGCTTTGATGGCTTGGATTGAATCTAGGTTTAATCCTATGGCCTAAAACACTTGCCTAATCTATAAATAAGACCCTAACCTATCCTAAATCCTCATTATTCATTCATGCAACTAAACTATGGCAAAATTTCTACTCTCATGGCCTCCACTCAACTATCCTAGCCTCCACTTCATTTCTATGAAAGGTTTCATGATCATGAGAGTGTTAGAGAGTCCCTATGTTAGTATGAGAGCCTCTCAAGTTGATTTCAAGGCAAAAGCTTTGATCTTTGTTCATAAAGATGGTGTTTTTGTTGATTTGGAGCATCCATCTTTGGGTTTTTGGGTGATGGCATGCATAAGCTTCATCAAAAGCTTTAGTTTAATCGATTTAGGCCTTCATAGCAATGTAAGCCCTTTCCCTACTCTTAGATATTAACTATGAAGTTAAATGTTCATGTTGCAAGTTTGGGTTTGATCATTGAGAATGATATATGCTATCATGTCATGCAAGATTTTCTCTTGTGTTGCCTTTCACTAGTTGAGGGAGGGGTCTCGTGGGACCATAGCCACGTGTAGAAAAGCAGACCTTAGTATCTGCATCGGCAGATAAATCTAAAGCTCCCGACCGAGTCCTGTATTTCTTGTTTTGACCTGTGACAGGACTCGGATGGCACGATGTGATACATGTGCATACAGTTATAGAAAAACGATTCACGATGAATGCGTGGGAAAAAGGGCGCGGTTGAGGGTTAGCGTAATCCCTAGTGGCCTAGGTGGTTTAACCCAAACCGAAATACGAAAGCGTGCAATAGGTAAGCGTAATCCCTAGTGGTGCTAGGTGGCGTAAGTCCTAGTAGTTCAAATGATGATTCATATGGAAGAGCCTAGCTAGAACAAGGGTGACAGTCCAAACGATTTCAAGGATAATACGACATGAGGAAGCCCGTACGAGGTACGGCAAAGGACTGAACTTATATACATGGAAAGAAACATATGATTTGAGTAACCTATATATGCGATATATTAGGTTGACATGGACCATTACACGACTTTGAGTAAGGGACATTCATGGTTAACACATAACAAGGCTGGGATACTAGTACGGTAGGTGCAGAGCAAATATACACGTTAGAACCAGGAAGAATATACGAAACAGATACCGTGGGATGTTAGACGGGGTAGATACCTTGGGATGGTATACTTGATAGAAATCTGACGATGTGATACTTTGATTTATCATGATACCGCAGTTTATCACGATACCTTAGTTTATCTGAGTTCAGTTATTTTGATTAAGCTTATCTATCTTGTTATCATGCTTATGTTCATCTCAGTTTCTCATGTCAGTTAACTTTACTAGTTTTTATACTAATAGTAGATAGGGCTTACTCAGTCTTTTTGACTGACCCGTTTTGTTTCGCCTCTTTTCATCCGTTTCCCCCCAGGTTACAGGGAGGAAATACTGCTGTTTAGTTCGGACTTCTTCTGCTTGAAGGTCATCATGGATGGCTTGGACTTTTCTTGGCTATGGCTACTTTACTGTTTTTTTACTTGGGGAATAATTTATGAAAAAGTCTCTATGCTTCTTTACTATTGCAAGACAGGTTTTGATGTACTCTGATGTAAAAGGCTTTAGACCTTAATTATTAATGTTTATGAAAGTTCGATTTTACTTCCGCTATTTTATATGTTCTGTCTTGTGATATTTCTGTGCATGTTTACCAATAATGCCCCTCTAAAGCTAGTGCATTCCTTTGCGAGTGACCCTAGCGGAGGCAGGGTGTTACATTTGGTATCAGAGCAGAAGGTTACCAGACTGGGCAAAAGTTTTTAAAGACCTTCTGAAAACTATTTTGAAAATCGTTTATAAAGAAGCATTTTTCAAGAAAATTTTCTTTTAAAAGAAAAAGGCTATTCCCCAAAGGCCATTAGCACTACCCTTGTTTCCTTGATTGAATCTCTTTTCCTTTCTTTCCTCCATCTGTAGTCACAGTGGATTTAACTGCGACTAGTCTTTTCTATCTACGAAAGTGCTTTCCATGCGATGAAGGTGGTTCTCGAGAGACCAGTGGCCGTGTTATAAGAAAGGATAGTGAGAAAGAGGATAAAGGATACGAGTTTAAGGATGAGCAACTTGTTGGTATGGCTCAACCCAGAATGAGAGAGAAAGATGAACAATGAAACCCATGACGAGAGAGTACCTTTGGCATGGTTGAACGGGACGGATAGTTAAGTATCATGGGACAAGGACAAGATCATCGGGAGGGCAGTAGTATGCTCTCATTTCTAGGATACCTCAGAAGGAGGGTAACGATCTTGTTAAAGGTTTAGCTTTTCTTCTCTATCATCCCGTTAGGACTTTGGTTTGATCATCGTATCATTTAAGTCTGCTTCGATAGTTGAGTCTCTGCACCTTAAGTACTAGCGTATTAGAGAATCCCATTTTTGTCTCAAGTCCTGTGGAGAATCGGTCCATTTATTCATGACTTGTTTTGGATTTGAGAATGACATGCCTCGGTTATGGATGGATTCTAGGGATGAAGTGGTTATCCAGTAAGGGGTGCCACTCTCGGTTTTGATAGGAGGGTAGTTAGACTCTTGACTAGCCTTGGTAATACCCTCGAAGTCTCATGGAACCTTTTGGGTTCGGTCATGATTAGTTACCTAGAATCCCTTGATACCTCTATTGGAAATTTGAAGCCCGATCGAGTGGTGTTCGCCGATAAGACGGATGGTATATTTCACTTATGCATGGGTTATAGAAATCACCCTAGTAAGTGCGCTTGATAACCTGGTTGGCATCTGTTTACTTCCAAGAGAAAGTTCTTCTACGTGAAATACCTTATGGTACGAGGTCCGAGATTCACTAGTGAATTTTGGAAAGCTTGCATGAGATCATGAGTACGCAGTCATGTTTGCGTCAAGTATTCTAGGAAAAGGATAAGTGCAAGTGGAACGAGAGGCGACGAAGAAATGAGTTCCAGCTCATGTTATGGAAACAGGAATAAGAAGCTGCAAAATCGCGAAGTTAAAAGACGACTTTGATGGTCAAAGACTAGATACGCGCATGATATCTCTTTTTGGGAGTATATCCTTGATCCCTGTTTTCTGTAGAGCTTACTTGTAGGCTATCTTTTGTGGACATCCTCTCGGTCCTATTCTCTGTTACAAACCCTGTAAGGAGTTTGTCCTGTTTATCTTCTCGACCCTGTTTCAGGGAATCTTAGGTAGAACCCTATGGATGTAAACATGTATTTGAAACATGTTATGGTTGATATGGTTGCAAATGGTTGCAAGTGGTTGCTCGTGGATGCGCGAATTTACATTAGATATTAGCTCGACTCGCTCACATTTCATATTGCATATGCACGAGTATTTATACTTGTTTATGGATGAAATCGAATGTATTATCATGCGGTTGTGGCATATGGATGAATGATTGTGCACGCATATAGTATCTATATGACTAGGACTATTTGCATACATGTTGGATTCATGGCACTATACATATTTTTGCATTAGAAAGATTATTCAGGCCTGATCATTAGCATTAGCTAAGGAACATGTACACACACGTTTTGCATATACTCATACAGCATTAGAAATCATCTAAGGACAATGGTTGCTTGTGGATGATGTTTTGAGTAGATGGATGATGGATGGTAGGATATGTTCTTCCTAACTTGGAGATTTCGGGGACGAAATCCTAAAAGGTGGGGAGAATGTAACAACCCGTATTTCGATAACATGATTAAAGACGAGAATCAAGGCAGAATTTAATTTTAAATTCTGAATCAAGTGAAAGGGGCTATGCCATTGCGTTCGTCTCGGAAAAATACGCGAAATAGAGTCCGAGTTTTCGAAAATCGGAGTCCGTATGACCAAGATATGGCCTCGCGAAGTTTCACGAAAAATTCCCAAATTAAAGTATACTTAATTAAGTGAAATGGGTTGCGCAGAGAAATATATATATTGATATATATATATAATTGAAAATTAAATAAATAAATATGCAAAAATGTTCAAAACAGCGAATTGGGAGAGGGGAATAACCGAACCGGCCGATTTTTGAGGTCGACCCGAGCCCGCTGGGTCGACTAGGGGTTAATCCAGGGTGTTTGGCTGTCAACCCGTGGGCCGATTCGCTCAAATGCAGATTTTGCATTTGGATGGTTCTCATGGTTCATCTTTAATCTAAAGGCCCTAGATGGTTCCTACACTTGACTTCTTCCCCAAGACATGCTTTGATGGCTTGGATTGAATCTAGGTTTAATCCTATGGCCTAAAACACTTGCCTAATCTATAAATAAGACCCTAACCTATCCTAAATCCTCATTATTCATTCATGCAACTAAACTATGGCAAAATTTCTACTCTCATGGCCTCCACTCAACTATCCTAGCCTCCACTTCATTTCTATGAAAGGTTTCATGATCATGAGAGTGTTAGAGAGTCCCTATGTTAGTATGAGAGCCTCTCAAGTTGATTTCAAGGCAAAAGCTTTGATCTTTGTTCATAAAGATGGTGTTTTTGTTGATTTGGAGCATCCATCTTTGGGTTTTTGGGTGATGGCATGCATAAGCTTCATCAAAAGCTTTAGTTTAATCGATTTAGGCCTTCATAGCAATGTAAGCCCTTTCCCTACTCTTAGATATTAACTATGAAGTTAAATGTTCATGTTGCAAGTTTGGGTTTGATCATTGAGAATGATATATGCTATCATGTCATGCAAGATTTTCTCTTGTGTTGCCTTTCACTAGTTGAGGGAGGGGTCTCGTGGGACCATAGCCACGTGTAGAAAAGCAGACCTTAGTATCTGCATCGGCAGATAAATCTAAAGCTCCCGACCGAGTCCTGTATTTCTTGTTTTGCCCTGTGACAGGACTCGGATGGCACGATGTGATACATGTGCATACAGTTATAGAAAAACGATTCACGATGAATGCGTGGGAAAAAGGGCGCGGTTGAGGGTTAGCGTAATCCCTAGTGGCCTAGGTGGTTTAACCCAAACCGAAATACGAAAGCGTGCAATAGGTAAGCGTAATCCCTAGTGGTGCTAGGTGGCGTAAGTCCTAGTAGTTCAAATGATGATTCATATGGAAGAGCCTAGCTAGAACAAGGGTGACAGTCCAAACGATTTCAAGGATAATACGACATGAGGAAGCCCGTACGAGGTACGGAAAAGGACTGAACTTATATACATGGAAAGAAACATATGATTTGAGTAACCTATATATGCGATATATTAGGTTGACATGGACCATTACACGACTTTGAGTAAGGGACATTCATGGTTAACACATAACAAGGCTGGGATACTAGTACGGTAGGTGCAGAGCAAATATACACGTTAGAACCAGGAAGAATATACGAAACAGATACCGTGGGATGTTAGACGGGGTAGATACCTTGGGATGGTATACTTGATAGAAATCTGACGATGTGATACTTTGATTTATCATGATACCGCAGTTTATCACGATACCTTAGTTTATCTGAGTTCAGTTATTTTGATTAAGCTTATCTATCTTGTTATCATGCTTATGTTCATCTCAGTTTCTCATGTCAGTTAACTTTACTAGTTTTTATACTAATAGTAGATAGGGCTTACTCAGTCTTTTTGACTGACCCGTTTTGTTTCGCCTCTTTTCTTCCGTTTCCCCCCCAGGTTACAGGGAGGAAATACTGCTGTTTAGTTCGGACTTCTTCTGCTTGAAGGTCATCATGGATGGCTTGGACTTTTCTTGGCTATGGCTACTTTACTGTTTTTTTACTTGGGGAATAATTTATGAAAAAGTCTCTATGCTTCTTTACTATTGCAAGACAGGTTTTGATGTACTCTGATGTAAAAGGCTTTAGACCTTAATTATTAATGTTTATGAAAGTTCGATTTTACTTCCGCTATTTTATATGTTCTGTCTTGTGATATTTCTGTGCATGTTTACCAATAATGCCCCTCTAAAGCTAGTGCATTCCTTTGCGAGTGACCCTAGCGGAGGCAGGGTGTTACAGTATCGACCAAAGGAGACAGAAAATTTAGCTCGAGAAAACTTAGGTCTGCAGCCTCAAATGGTTAGGTCGGCTTCGTTAATCATAGGTTAGCTGAAATGATGTGATTTTATTTTGATTTGATTTTTCTGAATTAAATAACTAAAATATCTTGCGGTCTCTCAATTCGAAGTCCTAAACCGATTTTAATCGTAACGACTGACGCTCTCAGATTATATCGTTATTCTGAGCTCTACGGAACAAATTCTGAAATTAAATTTGACTATATAGAAGAGATAACAACTTAAATTAACGACTAAAACTAAATTCGATTAAAAATATAAATTGATTTCAAACAATTAAATTTATCGATAATAAATAATTATTATCGTTCTAGTTCAATACAGAATTTCTATTAATCGACTGTATTGTTTCGATTTAGTGTTACACTGGGAATTCAATTGTTACTATTACGATAATTAAATATATTCGATATTAAATCATATATCGATAATTAAATTGACAAATCCAATATAAAATTCATTTATATTATGAATTCAATATTTAAAACCATGCTAAATATTTAAAATAAACTGTTCAAAAATCTGGGTCGTTACACTAGAGGTAGGTTTCATTACTTCATTATATTTACTGATGTTGTCAGTAGATGTAGATATGTGTATCATAAGAAACACATATCAGAATCCTTTGAAAAGTTCAAAGAATTCAAAGTGAAGTTAGAAACCAATTTTAATAGAAAATAAATACCTTTCGAACAGATCGAAAGAGAAAATTTAAGCCAACTATATAATGACTATCAAAATGAGTTTGAAATTGTTTCACAACTCACTCCACCTAGAACATCATATTATAATGGTGTGTCTGAACGGAGACATTGCACCTTATAAGATATAGTACGATTAATGATAGGTCATATAGATCTTCCAATAAATTAAATTTAGAACAATTATATTAAATCCCACTAAAACGATTTAAAGACTCTACATAAGATATGGACTAGGAAATGTCCTAGTGTGTCTTATACGAAGATTTGGAATGTAAGGCATTTGTTAAACGTCCTTCCTAAGACAAGATTAGACCCAAATCAGAGAACTATTTTGTGTAATATCCACTAGAAACAAATGGATATTAATTTTGTAAATCCTCTGAGAATAAAATGTTTATTGCTCGAATTGGTATTCATTTATAGGAGAGCCAGTCTTTAAGATACCGATGAGAATGAAATAGAATTCGAAATGTCTCACGAACCACAAAATGTCATTGAATCTTGTAAAGACAAGAAATTGAGTGGGAGTGACACAATAATTCTAATGTTATATATTGTTAACACATTAATTATTGTAAACGGTGTTAGTTTTAAAACAAGAAATATATATACTGATTCTGAGAAAGAAGATGTTTGGATTAAGAAGTTCATGATTGAACTTAATTCATTGTTGATCCAATGATATACATTGCGATAACAATATGGCTGTTGCTCAGGCCTAAAACATTAAACTCATTATTGATACATATATATATATATATATATAACTCTTATGTGAAACTGTTCACAAAAGAAATGAACATATCTGCAAAGTCGCAAAAGTTGTAATGTTGCAGACCTACTGAATTAGACTCCGTCGCAGCGGAAGTTTAATGGTCACACTAGTTTCATGAGTATACGATTCATGAATAATTGACTCTAGTGCAAGTGGGAGATTGTTAGAGTTTATGCCCTAGAGGTAATTTATTTGATGAGATTGATAACACTATTAATGTTATTATTTTATTTGGAATAAAATAATATTCTATTATATTATATTTACTGCGCAATATAAATATTAATATAATAGAAGTCCTTAGAATTATAATACGGAATTATATGGTTCAAGTGAGTGACTTGAACTTGAAATTATATTATATGTTAAGTATTGTAATTCTTAAATGTCCCTAGTCAAGTTTTATTGTTTATATAGGACAACAATAAAACGTAGAGACTAGTATATTGATTGACAGATGATCACATCTCATTGATTATTAATATACGTGATATTAAAGTCAAGATATAAATACGTATTGGAGAATATCGTATTGGACTGACTCACCGTGAGATAACTACATGGAATATAATTAACAGTATCATAAGTTGTTATCATAGTGACAGTGATGTAATGGTCCTCAGACTTGAAATCATTATAATTTTATTCGAGGATATTTGTGTTTTGATATTATCTAAAGTTACTAGTAACAGAGTAATGATAACGGCGATTATTGGATACCTCTCGAATCGAATGAAAATTATGAATGATCTAGATGGAATTTAACCCTACGATATATTCGTAGTGATATCCATGTACCTCTTGATTGAGTGAGACTGTGAAATGCACGGCCATGCTCAAATATTGATTTGTTTTAAACAGTCCACTCATTGATCAAGAAAAACGGATTAAATCATAAAGGGGGTGATACGTTCCATGCCTTGAGTTTAATTCAGGATATACTGGTTGAAAGGATTATATTACATTGATACACTGGTCACAGAAAGGTTGTATCGAATCGATGATCTTATTATAGCTTGGGTAGCAGCGACGTACTGCTAGATGCCAATCACTGTTTATGATTTCAAATACGATTTAAAATCATTGCCAACGTTGTAATAACCTATAGGGTCACCCATATAGAACATTGTAAGGTGTAAAAATCCATAACTTCCCCGTAAAGGAAAGCGCGGATAGTTCGAGAACAAGCCACAACAGAACGCACACGGGAGAACATTTCATTGTATATTACAACAATACATCAGATTACAAGAATATACAGAGTATAAATAAATATTACACAGAAATATCAGAGATTTAAATTACATTTAAATACATCGCAGCGGAAAATAACACAATACACAACTGAAGGAGATATACGGATACAAAGCTTTCCGAGTATCGTTCCAGCTGTAAATCAGGATCCTGTGAATATAAATCTGCAAAACCAAAACTACTAGCTGCCCGTGTCAAAATCAGGGCACCCAGAGTTTAGGTTAAAACAATAAACTCCAGGTCAGTCATGGGACTGGTGTGAGAACTAAAACAGTTATTAATCTTTATTTTAAAGTTCGGTAAATCAAGGGACCACGCCGTATAACACGGAACGGGTTTCCTCCCAAGAATACCAGTGCATATAACAACAGCGCAATGCTAAATAAAGAAAAATGAAGCTATTATAAGACCCAGGTCGTATCACACAATGCAACGCAAGCCGAGGGATAGGGTTTTCCCTTATAATAGCCAAACATGCTTAGTACGTTTAAAACAAATCTTTTGATACTATTTTAAGTGCATAGTGTATAAAACAACTTCAAATCATAAGTATCAATCATAGACGGCATGGGTACCATATATCATGTCGCCATACTAGGTTCTACAATTAAAACCGCAAAGTCACGTATTTGGAAATTGGATTTCCATCTATGAACCGAGGCAAAAGATAGTCCTCTACCGATTCGAGACAATCTAGCCTACCATGTCTCAGGATCAGAGCTCGAGTGACCCTTGGATCGTCAGGGCCGGTCCACCGATGTGGATTAAAATGCCTGAACACTACGTTTCCCCGCCCTTTGGGGCGCAAATGAGCCAACAAATGACTCCATCGGACCCGGATCGTCCGATCAAACCGAGGCGCCTCGCAACAGCAACAACCACACAGGTGAAAAGTATATAAATGTCAGGGCTGGTAGGTCACTGACACCACCCTAGCTAGAAAGAAACGCATGCTCTCCCTGAGGTCCTTGTAACGACCCGCATTCTACGCATCATAGGATCGTGGAATATTTCTTTCTTTCACATATGAAGTCGTATGGTCATATAACTTTGGGAGACGATTATTGGGGTCATTTCCCATGTTCATGATTTTTGTCGATTTTTAAATGACCGTTTTGCCCCTAGTTGGTACTGTTTTGGCCATAACTTTTGACTGGAAAGGAATTTTGACCTGAAACCACTTCCATTGGATTCGAATGATGGTTTCTCTTTCCGTAGAGTGGTTACATTAGCCAAACGGACTTACCGTTTGGGAGATATGGCTGAAACAAGGTTTAGAAGGTGAAAAACAGCTAATCGGGCTTAACCGGGTGATTAGCAACTAGGCCCAATGGGGGATTTCGGGATTTGGGGTATTTAAGGGCTGCTAGGGTTAGGATTTCGGTTTTAGATTCATTTTTCCAGCCGCCACTTACCTCCTTCAAGCTCTAGCAATGGCCTCCACCGTCTAATTTCATCCCAAATCATCTCTAATCACTTTCTAATCGAAGATTAAGCAAAACTACATCAAATCAAGGGAGGGTAGCACCAAATCAGAGAGAGAGAGCTGCTGGAACACATAGGGATTGGATCCAAATCAGAGATTATTTCAGATTTAAAGTTTGTTTGTGGCTAAGGTGAGTGATTTGCATAGTTCCTCACTAATTATGGCTAATTATGGTAATTAGCGAAGATTAGCGAAATTATGGCTCAGAAAAATCTAGAAAAATTCCCAAAATTCTAAAACATCATTTTATGCCTCTGATATGAATTTGGGTTGATTTCGACTAATTTTGCAAATCCCGGAATTTAGGGGATTAAGGGGTAATTAGTGATAATTAGCGAATTTATGCATGTTAAAAATCTGGGAAAATATTCATAAAATCTTAAATGATGTTTTAGACCCCTGATATGAATTTGGGTTGATTTGGTTAAGTTTTGTTAATCATATGGTTAGTTTCACCTAAACATGCTTGAGGGAAAATATGGGGTTTTGGCTATGTTTGATCTATTTAAACCTATCATATTGTTGTTTTGGTGTTTGAGGTCACTTGTATGTGTTGCTATGACTGTATGGTATGTTTTTGATTGATTTCAATAGTTAGAATGGTCGAAAACGCCGTCGAGAGGCGTGTAAACCGTCGCTGGAAGTTGACCCGGATCGGATCGCTTATTCCTCCCACGACCCGACCCGATTGTGGTTAGACCCACGAGACGAATCGATGCAGCACCGTGCCCAAACTGAAGCACTTCGATCCGGATCGTGAATGAGCATTACGACCCGATCCGTGTGGAGATGGAACCCGATCCGATGCACCCACGATCCATGAGTCGCGATCTGAAGCTGGTCACGATCCGACCTGGAGATGAAGCCACGAACCGACGCCAAGGAGCATGGAGCACGATCCGAAGGGGGTCCACGATCCGATCGACCACAAGCGGAAGAAGGAGCCACGAACCGTGCTTGGGGAGGGCGAACCGCGATCCGAACCAGATGAGGCCGATCCGATCCGATGAAGAATGTTGAAGGCCGATCCGATCCAATTCGATGGTGATGACCAATAACCCGAGATGCAAAGGTAGTCCAAATGGAAGTTAGAGCTCAGGATCCCGGAACCAGTTGGGAACCAATGAGTTCACATCATGATTGGGCTTTGCTGCAGGACGTGTGCAAAGGGGTTGTCGGTATTCATAACTTTGGTTCACCGCTGAGAGATGGATAGTGGGCTTGTAGTGATAGTTACACGGGATTGGATTCCGTCATGGCCCAAAGTATTAGGTGACCAAAGTAGTAGATATCGTATGCTTTACGCACTGAGTGAGGGATGTGAGGATGATTGTTATGCTTGATTGTTTGACATCACTATGACATGCACACCCCCACCCCCGTTATCTTTACACCATTTGAAAGGGCACCTTAGAGTGTTGTACAGTATGTAGTGCTAACTCTTTGGTTGCAGGTCCAGGTTCAGGTATGATTGGATTATACCTGTTATTATTCTGTTTAGATGCTTATCGCTCATACCAGGCTTTATGTCTGACCCAGAGTTTTATGTCTCTTCTTATTACTCTGGGTGCTCACACGAGCAGACTAGAGACAGGTTATGGTTAGCTGGTGATGCGCGAGTAGCCGATTCGGAGGCGAGCAGGAGGCTTCCATGTATGATATATAGATATTCTCCCTGTGTCATTGGTGGTCGCTACTTGGGCATTAGTAGTGTACCTCCTTTATCTTACTTTTGCTTTGAGACAGTTTGGAAGTTGTAATAAGCTATATTTTGGATTTCCGCTGCTATGATGCTCAGTTCTGGTTTTTAGCTTATGCACTGTCTCTTCTGTTTTATGTCAAGTATGTTATTATTATATTTTGTTCTATGCGCTGTGAGACATATTACAGGTTCTTTGTTGATTCTTCGTCTTCTTTCTTTTCTTCTGACGACTGTTCCGTGCCAACTGGACATGTGTACAGCGCACCTTTGGAGTAAATGTCGGTTGGTGCGGGGCGGGCCGTCACACTTGGTATCAGAGCGAGGTTGCGTAGTTAACCTAGGGAAAGACGCTAGGGAGAGTTAGTACGTATATGAGAGCGCATATTTGTGATTACTTTGGTTTTCAAAAGCTATATATATACTATTGGTAGTATAAGAATGAAGTCGTACTGCACTAGCACCACTATGGGGTCGTTAATCGTTTCCCCTTTTACAGATTAACGATGAGCCGATATCCTAGAGGTGCTGGTAGAGGGACCAACCATGGGAATGCTCCTGACATGAGGACAATGTTCACTAACTTCATGAGAGACATGCTTAGAGATGTTCAGGGAGCAGTTCCCAATCCCGGAAATGGTGGTGGTCCAGTAGTGCAGGCGCCTAGGGCCGATTTCGCCAAGTTGTGCAAGGATTACACTAACCTTGGTGGGAAGCCGTTCCACGGAACGGAGTCGGCCACAGATGTTCAGGACTGGATGGATAGCTGTGACCGTATCTTCGATGACTTGGGTCTTGAGGATGTGATGAAGAGAAGGCTAGCGTCTCGTCGGCTGCAAGGGCGAGCGATGAATTGGTGGAATGCCATTAGAACAGCTACTCCAGAAGATCAAGTTACTTGGAATCAGTTTAAGACCCGCTTTTGTGATAAGGTTATTCCAGCTGCTCATAAATCAGAACTGTTCAAGAAGTTCTTGGAGCTTAAGCAGAACGGTAGAGCAGTCTCGGAGTATATCGCTGAATTCGACACTTTATCGAAATATGGATGGTCCCTTATCGATACAGTCGAAAAGAAGAACGAGAAGTTCATAACTGGCTTGGATGGGTACTTGGGGGAAAGACATATAAACCATATCGATGAGACGTTCGAGTCTATTGTAGGAAAGGCATTAAGGTCAGAGAGCCTTTTCCCTAAGTCGAAGGCCGAAGTTGCTACGACATCTGCAGAGGAGCCAAAGCCGCAAGCAGGCGGTGAAGGCAAGAAGAATTCTCAGAACAAGAGGAAGCAGAACCCGACCAAGGATGGTCAGAATAAGAAAAATAAGAAAGACGGTGAATGCTTTAGTTGTGGAAAGAAGGGCCATTACGCCAGAGATTGTCGAGAAAAGCCTGGGGAAAGGAAGTGCTTTAACTGCGGCCAGGCGGGACATCACAAGGATGATTGCCCACAACCTCCTAGGGAGAAGCAGATTGTGAAAGCGTATGCTATCAACGCTGTTCCTTCTTCGTCAAATGCCCCAACTGCGGCGCAGAAGGAAAAATGTGTCGTTATTCGAGGTATGCTTTCTATTTAAGAAATTTTGATCGGGTTTTGTTTGACAAACCTGAGTTAGTCGATAGACCTTTAGTAGTGACGAACCCGATTTGGTGGTTCGACTAGTTTTGACATGATTTGTTAATGTGGTCTTATCGAGTCATGGATGTATGTTTCCTTGTGATTGCTTTGTTTTGGGCTTTACTGGGTTTAGCATTATTTTGGGGAGTCGATCTACTCCAAAGGAATAGGGTGGTATTAGGTACCTACCTAGTAATGGCGATAGTAACTGGAGTTAAGGAAGCTAAGAAGTTATCGTTGTAATAAGTTCTAGTTGTCTCTGGGAGGCAAATGAGTACTCCAGTGCTAGATTGTTTTGCTAGTATCACCTCACGAGGGTTGTTCGAACTCGGAGGAGATGTTCCTTAGGTGCTTGTCTGATATTGGTTTAGGCCTTTGGGGCTTGTGCTTGGGGAATGTCGATTTCGACTAGGATGGTTTACGTGAGGGGTAAATAGTTGTTGTGATTTTTCATTGGATGATATCTTGGTTTACTCGAGGAGTGATGGGCAGACGGAACATGATGAGACTGTTCAATGGTATAGACTGCCCAGAGTTAGACTCGATAGGGTTATGAGATTGCTCGAGTGGGACTCGAGAAAGATGCAAAGTAATGGATTGTTTAGGACCCTATGTTGATGTTCTCTATTGGATAGAAGAACTTTGAAGGAATAGGATGTGTTCGTTGATCATGGATGATACAACGAAGATTAGAGCGATTCAAGTCGGACTTGAACCCGTAAAAGAAAATAGGTGTTCGTTGATCTTGGAGATGCAACGAATAGGAAGACGACTCACGTTGGACTAGAGTTTGTCGGTACTCAAGACTGGGTCTGAGTTATAGATTGACTCGAGTTGGACTCGAGAAGGCTGCAAGGAATTGGATTCAGCTCGAGTTGGACTCGAGAGGGCAGCAAGATAATGGATAGACTTGGGTTGGACTCAAGTATTTTAGGAGGACTAAAAGCAGGGGTATCTGAGGACGCCCGTTACCTTGGATCCGTTGGACGTGATCTAGTTATCCTTGGAGGATAAACGTACGTTGGACGTACGGTAGTCCGATTGGAGGCTGGGCTTCCATTAGTTTAATTATCCTTAGAGGATAAACGTACGTTGGACGTACGGTAGTCCGAAGGGAGGCGGGGCTTCCATTGGCATGGGATTGGTTGGACCAGTCAAGTAGGCATCGGTGTATGTATGGGGGCTGGGCTTCCATTAGTTAGTGATGTTGGTTGGACCAGACATGCTAGAATCGACATATTGGGATTGGTTAGACCAGTCATGTAGGTGTCGATGTGTTTATGACTTTAGCAGGTGATAGATAGGATTTGTTTGATGGATGTTATGGTTGCTATGTTTGTTCCTATCTTTCTTCTCTTGAGTAGACTATCACCTGTAGGGTTCCGGCGATGGGGAACAAAGTGATTGTAGTAGGACTATGAGCCAGTGCAGTAGAGTCATTGTGACTCGAGGGGCAAAGTGGACATAGTAAAGGATTAGTAAGGCTATGAGCCAGTGCAGTGGAGTTGTTATGAATTCATGGGGCAGAGTGGACATAGCAAAGGTCTAGTGACTATGGATCAGTGCAGTGGAGTCGCCATGACTCCATGGGGCAAAGTGATCATAGTAAAGGATGTGGGTGCAGTACTAGTTGCATTGAGTAGGAGACATGCCAGTTTAGGGGTTTTGTTTCTAGGATGGAAGCAACTAGAGTATGTCACAGGATATGATTTCAGACCCAAGACTGAATTGGATTCAGAAACGCTAGTAAGCTTGACGATTAGATCGATTTTGATTGAGTGGATTGTTTCCAATTAGAAGGACGATCCTAATCTATTGGAAACCATCTCTAGGGTAGAGATGGGTATCGATGGAAAGAGAATGATCAAGTAAGGATTTGATCGAGAAGGGTGGCTTCGAAAGAATAAGGGACTAGTTGTACCCAACGTAGATGGACTGAGAGGTGAAGTGCTTAGAGCATATCATCACTCGAAATTGACTATACATCCCAGTGGTAACAGGATGTATTGAGACATAGAGCAGATCTACTACTGGGAAGGGATAAAGATAGGCAGAAGGCTTATCTCGATAAGAGACGAAGAGATTTGGAATTCTTCGTTAACGACTTGGTGTTCGTCAAGATCTCTCCATTGAGAATGTAATTCGGATTGGTTGGAGAGGTAGGTTAGCACCAAGTTTTGTTGGCCCATTCCCAGTCCTCGAGCAAGTTGGGAATTTGGCGTATGAGGTAGAGCTACCTGACAAGATGGCAGGAGTTCACAACGTATTTCATGTTTCCCAGTTAAGGAAATTCGTGCACGACCCTAGTGTGGCTATTTCACCTGATCAGTTGGATAACATCGAAGTTGAACCCGAGGCGGTTGGGAACCGCAAGTCTATGCGTATTGTTGGGAACGATACGAAGCAGCTTCGAAGGAAGGCGGTGAAACTAGTCAAAGTCCAGTGGGGTGAGAATGGAAAAAAGACCGTACTTGGGAAACAGAGGAGGATATAAGGAAGAAGTATCCAGAACTCTTTGCCTAGTAGGGTTTTGGTAGTGATAGTTTCTTCCCTTGTTAGTAAACCGCATGCTAGGATAAACTTGTTTTGCATGTTGATTGTTGTTTTATGGTTGATAGGCATGCGGGACCATTTGTGTGTTTTGGTTAGGGAATTTCGGGGGCGAAATTTCTTAAGGGGGAAGAGTGTAACGACCCGCATTCTACACATCATAGGATCGTGGAATATTGATTTCTTTCACATATGAAGTCGTATGGTCATATAACTTTGGGAGACGATTATTGGGGTCATTTCCCATGTTCATGATTTTTGTCGATTTTTAAATGACCGTTTTGCCCCTAGTTGGTACTGTTTTGGCCATAACTTTTGACTGGAAAGGAATTTTGACCTGAAACCACTTTCATTGGATTCGAATGATGGTTTCTCTTTCCGTAGAGTGGTTACATTAGCCAAACGGACTTACCGTTTGGGAGATATGGCTGAAACAAGGTTTAGAAGGTGAAAAACAGCTAATCGGGCTTAACCGGGTGATTAGCAACTAGGCCCAATGGGGGATTTCGGGATTTGGGGTATTTAAGGGCTGCTAGGGTTAGGATTTCGGTTTTAGATTCATTTTTCCAGCCGCCACTTACCTCCTTCAAGCTCTAGCAATGGCCTCCACCGTCTAATTTCATCCCAAATCATCTCTAATCACTTTCTAATCGAAGATTAAGCAAAACTACATCAAATCAAGGGAGGGTAGCACCAAATCAGAGAGAGAGCTGCTGGAACACATAGGGATTGGATCCAAATCAGAGATTATTTCAGATCTAAAGTTTGTTTGTGGCTAAGGTGAGTGATTTGCATAGTTCCTCACTAATTATGGTAATTAGCGAAGATTAGCGAAATTATGGCTCAGAAAAATCTAGAAAAATTCCCAAAATTCTAAAACATCATTTTATGCCTCTGATATGAATTTGGGTTGATTTCGACTAATTTTGCGAACCCCGGAATTTAGGGGATTAAGGGGTAATTAGTGATAATTAGCGAATTTATGCATGTTAAAAATCTGGGAAAATATTCATAAAATCTTAAATGATGTTTTAGACCCCTGATATAAATTTGGGTTGATTTGGTTAAGTTTTGTTAATCATATGGTTAGTTTCACCTAAACATGCTTGAGGGAAAATATGGGGTTTTGGCTATGTTTGATCTATTTAAACCTATCATATTGTTGTTTTGGTGTTTGAGGTCACTTGTATGTGTTGCTATGACTGTATGGTATGTTTTTGATTGATTTCAATAGTTAGAATGGTCGAAAACGCCGTCGAGAGGCGTGTAAACCGTCGCTGGAAGTTGACCCGGATCGGATCGCTTATTCCTCCCACGACCCGACCCGATTGTGGTTAGACCCACGAGACGAATCGATGCAGCGCCGTGCCCAAACTGAAGCACTTCGATCCGGATCGTGAATGAGCATTACGACCCGATCCGTGTGGAGATGGAACCCGATCCGATGCACCCACGATCCACGAGTCGCGATCTGAAGCTGGTCACGATCCGACCTGGAGATGAAGCCACGAACCGACGCCAAGGAGCATGGAGCACGATCCGAAGGGGGTCCACGATCCGATCGACCACGAGCGGAAGAAGGAGCCACGAACCGTGCTTGGGGAGGGCGAACCGCGATCCGAACCAGATGAGGCCGATCCGATCCGATGAAGAATGTTGAAGGCCGATCCGATCCAATTCGATGGTGATGACCAATAACCCGAGATGCAAAGGTAGTCCAAATGGAAGTTAGAGCTCAGGATCCCGGAACCAGTTGGGAACCAATGAGTTCACATCATGATTGGGCTTTGCTGCAGGACGTGTGCAAAGGGGTTGTCGGTATTTATAACTTTGGTTCACCGCTGAGAGATGGATAGTGGGCTTGTAGTGATAGTTACACGGGATTGGATTCCGTCATGGCCCAAAGTATTAGGTGACCAAAGTAGTGGATATCGTATGCTTTACGCACTGAGTGAGGGATGTGAGGATGATTGTTATGCTTGATTGTTTGACATCACTATGACATGCACACCCCCACCCCCGTTATCTTTACACCATTTGAAAGGGCACCTTAGAGTGTTGTACAGTATGTAGTGCTAACTCTTTGGTTGCAGGTCCAGGTTCAGGTATGATTGGATTATACCTGTTATTATTCTGTTTAGATGCTTATCGCTCATACCAGGCTTTATGTCTGACCCAGAGTTTTATGTCTCTTCTTATTACTCTGGGTGCTCACACGAGCAGACTAGAGACAGGTTATGGTTAGCTGGTGATGCGCGAGTAGCCGATTCGGAGGCGAGCAGGAGGCTTCCATGTATGATATATAGATATTCTCCCTGTGTCATTGGTGGTCGCTACTTGGGCATTAGTAGTGTACCTCCTTTATCTTACTTTTGCTTTGAGACAGTTTGGAAGTTGTAATAAGCTATATTTTGGATTTCCGCTGCTATGATGCTCAGTTCTGGTTTTTAGCTTATGCACTGTCTCTTCTGTTTTATGTCAAGTATGTTATTATTATATTTTGTTCTATGCGCTGTGAGACATATTACAGGTTCTTTGTTGATTCTTCGTCTTCTTTCTTTTCTTCTGACGACTGTTCCGTGCCAACTGGACATGTGTACAGCGCACCTTTGGAGTAAATGTCGGTTGGTGCGGGGCGGGCCGTCACAGTCCTCTCCCGTTTCTGGTTCACAACCGGGGTGTGAGGCTCGCGAATTCACGTTACACAAAGCTATGCCACACAGGCGGTGCTTTGATCATCAACCACAAGACTTTGCTTTTCAACAGAAGCCTTGATCATTTGCCACTTAGGCATGCCACACAGGCAATTCACTCTATGTGTTTGATATCCATCAGTATATAACCCCTGAGCTCGTACGTCTCAGAGAAGGGCGTTAAGCAAGAGAATAAATTCTCCGCCGCCAAACAGAAATATATTTAATAGAAATCAATCACACAGACTAAAATCCAATGTCAGACACACAGTCCATTTACAAGTCCGTTCTGGGTCTGAACGAAACCGGAGGCACCTAGTACCCCGCATATCCATCGATCTTCAAGTACGTCTGGACGATCACTAACTGTTTCCATCTTCTTGGGTGTACAACCCAATCAAGATCATCAGCAATCACCCAAACGACGTGAAGACCTCCGGTCTTCAACCACCGTCTTCATCTTCGACACCACGTCGAATCAGTTATTCAGAATGGGATAAACCCGGTCTTTCTGAATAACTCGCGTATATAACCATCAAGTGTTACACAAACACAACATACGCCTCATTCCAACTCAGAATATTCTTTTATTCAAATATTTCTATACTTTGGGAAAAGTTCCCATTAATTTTATCAAAGATAAATTCTTTAAATTTATTCTTTAATCTGCTTTTGAATATCAATTCAAACTAGTAGGGATTAGCGAACCACACCGAAGTAATCCTTTATTTTAATTTCCCAATCCCAACCTATTCATCCCATGAAGTAAAACTGGTAATACTTCATATCTAACACCACGATGTTATCGGTAAATTCAATTACCATTTAACGTTCAAATCTAATTAAAGATTTAATTATCGCCTGGAGCAAAACTGGTGATACTCCATTCTCGATCATTTCAACCTAATTAAAGATTCATTAAAACTCCACTTAGTTTTAATCTTCACAGAAATTAATATCCTGTCTTTAATTGGGTTAAAGAACCAATGTCATTTAAAACACGGCCCACAATAAACCCAAAATCACATTCATTAATTATCGGGTTAAAGAACAAGTGTTATTTAAAACACTGTTCACGATAAACCCAAAAATCAATACCAATTCAATTTCCAATTAAATACTATTTAATTGGTACACTTCCTTAAATCCAAATAAAAAGATTTAATCTTTTCCTCAGTTGGGCTTAAGAACAGCGTTAATGAAGACACCATTCACGACAAACCCAAATCACATTTGATATTAAATACAAGGCTCTAAATGGAAAATATATCGGCTTATATTCAATATCAAATTCTACGACCAACAAATATCGTATTGGAAATAACGATATAAATATATATATATATATATATATATATATATATATATATCTTTCAAATTTCCATAACAACATCTGTATGATCACAAAATCCAATCATCGAAATATTCCGAAGACAATTTCGATTCAAATCCATTCCAATGCAATTATTGGAAATTCTGGTTATTTTCAAAACCATTTCAAATCCACTTTATTTATTTTAAAAATAAATAGAATTATAATTCTAGTTCAAAATTAGTTCATTTCGATAAAAATCTATTTTTGTCTTTTCAAATATGGAGTTTTTCATCCCAATTCTTTCTAAATCATTTCTTATGATTTTACACAAATTATTACTATTTTTAATAATTTTATCAAGGCCCGTACAGTCGATTTCCATCAACGGCCATCGAACTGCACTTACAGCGACCTTTTTCAAATTTGATTTGGACATAATTCCAAATCCAACCGTCAGATTTCTAATTTATCACATTCGTTAGAAAGCTCTTTTCGATACGAACCCAATGGTTCCGGTTTTAGGAGAATCCGACGGTCGGATCTCCCACAATATCCATTCGAAGTCAATGGTCGAAATTCGCGAACTGCCGCGGCGCGGCGCGTTCTATTCAGGCCATTATATTATATATATAATATATACTTCGTCGATTTCAATTCAAAACGTGCTTTATAAATCGTTATGAATTCATTTTCAAAACGGTTTCAACTTCATATTCAATTTCAAATCAAAATTAATTTTTCCTTATAACTTCGTTTTAAATTCATTTCAAATTGATTTCAATTCAAATGGATTTCTAATTCAATTTCAGTTCGTTTTCAATTGAATTCATTTATATTCAATTTCTATTCGAATTCATTTCTATTCAATTTAATTCGAATTCATTTCTATTCAATTTAATTCGAATTTAAATTCTTTTCAAAATATCAGATTTTGAAATCACTTTCGATATTCATTATAAAATGAATAAAATCGATATAAATATCGTTCACGTCAAAATGGCGTCAATCTAATCAACATGGCTTCATATATTTCTATTTCCAAATATTTCTATTTCAAATATTTCTATTTCAAATATTTCTTTTTCAAATATGGAATGAGGCCCAATCAATTACCATATAATGTTAATTATATGGATTTTCTACAACACATGTATACAATAACAACGATGAATAATCAACCATCATCCAAAGTGCATTCTACACTGTATAAGCATCGAATATAAATATTTAATGCTTACAACAGCCTGTCAATCAATCGATCGACATACAACTAAACAATCGGGATTAGTGTACGTCAAATATCATCCCAATACCCGTGTGGGGTTTCAAACAATCAAACACATATTTTATTTGTGCAGTTGGGCGATGTGTAAAATTTATCGTCCCAATCAATATCAGTCAAATGTGTGTATATAAACAAATCATCCGATTTGTTTATTTTTATTTCATTTCATATACACGTTAAAAATCCTATTTTTAACTATAAAATATTTTCCACTATAAAATATTTTATTTCGTTTCACATCACATCACACAATCAACTACACATCAAAATCAAATGAACAAGCATACAAGCCGTCCATGGTCTGTGGACGACGGGTGTCGGGTGCTACTAAATACCGTCTGCATCCTAGTAAATATTAGTAACTAGAAATAAAATTAAAAAGTGAGAAATTATCACAGAATAGCTAATCCAACCCCATGACTCTTCTTTGTAGAAAATCTTCGCCACTTCTTCTTTCGTCACTTTCATCATCTGTAATCACTACATATATAAAAATCACATTTTTACTTTGCTATTCAATATATAAAAATCGAATTTTTACTTTGCTATTCAATATATAAAAATTGGATTTTTACTATGCTATTCAATATATAAAGATCGAATTTTTACTTTGTTATTCAATATATAAAAATCGAAATTTTACTTTGCTATTCAATATACAAAAATCGAATTTTTACTTTGCTATTCAATATATAAAGACTTCGCCTTTTCACATATAAATATTTCGCCTTTTCTATTTCATTACTATAAAGATGATATTTTTATTATCCATATAATATGAAAATCGTATTTTTATACTTTCCATACTATAAAAATCATATCTTTGCATTGCTACTACAATAAAGATCACATCTTTATTACTCTACATTATATAAAATCATATTTTTATTCTTCTAAAAATATAAAAATCATATTTTTACCTCACTACTTATATAAATAAATCAATTCTTTTTCAGTATATTATATATAAAAACTGAAATTAAAATAGACATTATTAACTACACTAAATAAATTAAAAACTAGGCAATTAAATTAATGAATCACCTTATCTTTCGTCAGAGAGAGGAGAGGGGAAGGGGTTGCGGATCGAGGTGGAGGGGGTAAGATGGCGGCGGGAGGCTTGGGTAGTGGCGGCGTGGGCTTGGGGAGGCTGGAGGGGCTGTCGAAGGGGAGAGGGGTGCGATCGGAGGTGGGGGTGGAAGAAGAAGCAGCGGAGGCGGCGGCAGCATGAGGAGGAAGGAAGAAGAGGGGGCGGTGCGGGTTGGAGCGTGGCTAGGGCTCGGGGTTGGTTCGACGAGGAGGAGAAGAAGAGGCGGCGTGACAGAGGGAGGGTTCGGGGATGGAGGGCGGTGGCCCCGCCCTGAGCGGCGTGGCGCTCGATCGGAGGAGCGACAGCTCCTTCGTCTTCGTTCTTTTTTTTCTTCTGATTTAAATCGAACGGCCGGGGGGAGGGGGGGGGGGCAGAGGAGTTTAAGGGGGAGAGAGAGATAGAATATTTATTTTATTTTAAATTTCAAAAAGGTACTTTTTCATTTGACCTCTAAACGAGGCCCACCGCCTGTCGTCCATAGCTAATTACCCCCATTCCGAACACAATGGGATACGTATCGCAAGCTGATTCGACCATTTCGATCAGTTTTCGTCAAAATCAACATATAACTCTATATATTGAATTTGAACACGCATTTCAATTTACCGGGGTCACATACTAACTCTAAAAATTCCCAAAAAATATTTTCTAGCTTCGTATTGACGATACGGTCTTAACCAAACTTGTTTCGTCAAATTCCGAGACCGTTTGAAAAATGGCCATTTTCCTGTCGATTAAAATCAACTGAAACTGGTCAAACGCGTTTTCCTTTGCCACGCGCACATATTGATTCGAAAAATTATGAAAATTGGAATCTAGCAATAATTTGACATCACGGATCCAACAAAAGTGGTTTCGTCGAAATCCGAGGTCGTTTGCAAAATGGCTATTTTTAAGGGCTAGAATTCCATAGCGACTATTCAGAATTTTCAACTGGGCATGTCTTTTGATTCCTGCTATGAAATTTTGATTTCCCGGATTCATTGGAAAGATATTCTCAATTAGATTCTATTATTTTTGGTTTGACTAAAATCCGTTTTATTTTGCACCCGCTACATTCATTTGAAGTTTGAAATCGAATTATCGAACTGCAGAGCCATTTTCAATTCCTTTTATAATTTAAAATAAATATTTATATTCCAACGACGACGAATATAAATATATACGTTCTAATCTATTCAAAATAAATTTCTCGTCGATATTATTTAAAATAATTCATTTTAAATAATCAAAATTTGCTAAAATTGCCAAAATAAAAATTTTAAACTGGCCCAGATTTCCGGGTTATTACATAAGGAGAGGACTGATTTTGTTTTGGAACAAAATAAAATATCAACTGTTGATATTTTATTTGAAAGGGTATAAGGAATGGCTCCTTAATTTTGGGTACACGTGTGTGTTAAAAAGGATTTCACATCCTTTATAAAATAACATGGCTACACAATTATTAGTTGAATTCGATTTATCAATAAAACCCTAGAAAACGAAATTGGAAATGGCGGCTAGCACGGTTATCTTCTTCCTGCCTTCGATTCGTATGACAATCGAAGATGATGTTCATGTAGATAATAATAGAGGCTCGACATATGAAGGGCTGCAAGTCGATACAATCAAATCCGAGATGAATCTACAAATCAGACTTGAATTCCCAAATCGCAACAACTTTGATAGGTATAATACTTAATTTACAGTATTTTACATAGATTTGTTAATTATGGCTTCTATTCAATGTTTATCCGCTACGTGAATGAACCATAGAAACCCTTCAGTTACAATGATATGACAGTGAGAAATCAGATAAGAAAAATAAAAAAGAAGGGAATAAGAAAAGAAGAAGAAAAAAGAATATACAAAAGAAATTGTGAGTTTAGAGATTATACCTGAAAATGATGTAAGCAAAAGAGTCTCTAACTCAACAGATGTGGCTTGAGGAACTATGAATGATTCAGTGACATAAAGCGGTTTGAATCCAGATTTTCTTTAGCAATGCAGTTCCTCAGCCTCCTCTGGTACCTAACAATTTAAGGGATCAAGTGGTCTAACAAAATTTGTAAAACCACTTACAGTTGTATTCATATGTTTTGGTACCCAGACTTGTTTATATAACAAACCATCCGAATTTACCTTTGTACCCTTTGGAATCCAAATCTGTTTAAATTTAACGAAGTTTGATTTATTTCTTTTTAGGATCCAGGATTGTTTGAATGGTTTGTTATAAAACAAATTTTCATCTCGGTTGTTATTTAAAAATCCTTTGAATTTATGATAGTTCAAAATTTCAAATCGATTATTTTCAAAGCGGTTTGAAGGATTTTTAAAATCAATGGAATTCCGTCTTTCTAAAACAATATTCTTCCCAAAACCAAGGCCTCGTTTATTCTCAACAGAAAATTGGTTTTTCAACAACATATTCAAAGATTTTTCACTATTAGAAAATTTATTCAAGGTTGACTCTAGTCGTTGAATTTTGAATTTAAGATCACCGTTTTCTTTTACTAAATCTGAACAGCGGTTATTAGTGATCTTCCTTTCAACATCATATTGTTTCAAAACCAAATTTTCAGATTCAAGTAATTTAATTTTGGTTTGGGATTCAGCAATTTCAAATTCAAAATGTTTTCGACTTTCAAATTCAAATATCTTGAGTTTTTCAATCTCAATTTCTGGCTCATTCAGAATAGACTCAGTTTTCAACAAAATTTGTTTTTCAACAAAAATATTTTTGGAATCCTCAGTCGTCTTAAAATTTTCAAATTCTTTTTGCAAACAATTGTTTGTGCTTTCAAGCCCTATCTTGTTCTCTTTTAAAATCAGGATTTCAATTACAAATTTCTGAATATTTTTATTTTGATGAACAAGATCATTTTTCAAATTTAAACAATTTTTATAATTAGAATTTAAAGACTTCTTAACGATTTTGAGTTTTGATTCCAAAAGATTATTTTTGCAGATCAACTCAAGTTTTTCATATTTCATAATTTTATTTTTAGATTTTAGATTCTCAACAGATTCAGTTAAATCATTTAAACGACGAGTTAAATTTTTATAAGAAAGATCTTCTGTTGAGTCTACATCTGAATTTCCATCTGTACAACCTGTTAAGCCCAAATCTGAAACTGAGTTGACATTCTAGATTTTTGAGCGGTTGTCTTCTTTTCCATATAGCGTGTTAAGAGTTGTCCAAATTTCCTGCGCGGTCAAACAACGGGAGAAAGGCTTGTAACACCCCACATCCGTTAGTGTCACTCACAAAGGGAATGCACTAAGTTCTGTGGAGCATTTAAGGTAAAGGATGCAGATAAATTACAAGACAGAAAAAATTAAAACAGCGGAAAATAAACTTTACTTTACTGATAAAATAGTTTGTACAACAATTGCTTTCCAATACCAAAATCTGTCTTACAAAATAAAGAAGCATAAAATAACATTTATATTCCCCAATGTAGCATAAGCCAGCCATAGCAGCAGAAAAGAGAGTCTGAAGCGATATATCCAAGAGTCTTTAAGCTTGGAAAGAGTAACAGTCCATACTAAGCAGAGCTATTCCCTCCCTGACTACCTGAGGGGGGGGGGGGAACGGAAGAAAAGAAGACGAATGAAAAACAGAGTCAGACATAAAGCTTGAGTAAGTCTAGTGGCTTTTAGCATGTGAACAAGATAAAGTTCATGATAGGAGTAAACTGGAAAAATGGGACAGTACCAGAATAACTGACTAATATAAACCAAAGCAAGATAGTTTAAACCGAATATACTATCACACCCCATTCTATATCTCTGCACCACCTAACTAGTATCCCAACTAGTAATCTGTATAAAGATGATAACGTAATCTCAATCCCTGCCATTGCGGTTGCCTTTAGGTGTACATCTATTATTTATTACCTAGATCTAATCTAGGGTTTTCTTATCGAGCGCTTCCAAGATTCAACTAGGGTTTATGCGACTTATCTAATACTTCTCGGATTCAGGATTTATGCCACCTAGGTCCAACTAGGGATTATGCTACCTGTCGAGCGATGCCCCTAGTCTAGGACACACTACCTAGAGTGGTATATGTTCCTAGACTTTCCCCACGTATGTGTCGCGAATCGTTTATCGCTGTCTAGATGCACATGTCCTGAAATGTGCGACCCGAGTCCCGTGGCAGGGCTATTCTAGAAACACAGAACTCGGTCGGGAGCTTTCAGATATCTGCCGATGCAGATGCTAAGGTCTGTTTTTCCAGTGGCTATGGTCCCACCTGATCCCTCCCTCAACTAATGAAAGGCAATCCAAGAAAATCAAGCACGAGAACTATACTCCTGCCACCTATGCCCCCACTTTCCTATTGGCCAGCCTCACCCATAACTAGATAGCAAGTATATGGTCTGTTGGGAGTTCTCTACTGCCTTTCCGCATGCGTATCTCGACCGACTCAAGATGGTAGGTAAACGACGGGTCGCTATCACAGGGCCATTTGTCCCGCTGAATCACGCTGGTCCATCCTAGTCTTTAGGTTGCCTTATATTGCAACCAAGGCATACCCTTGGTTCTTCTAATGCAGACCTTAACCTCTGTGAGCTCAGGCGGATCATCTGCATTCTCACAGAGGGATACCAAGGGTACCCACACGTCCCCCCGAAGCCTCGGGCTTCGTAACCCAATTCGTTGGAGCCTTCTTTAAGATCAGATGGACGTTCGCTCCTCCTCGTGTTATACTAAGGATTACTACTTAGTTTTCCTAACTAAGGTTTACCACTTAGTTTCCTGAATCGTCGTTTTCTTAACTAAGGTTTACTACTTAGCCCCTTTCAACTAAGGTTTACTACTTAGTTCTCTTTCTCGTCAAGTTGGATTGGTTAAGTGTCATTAGTCGATACAAGTTAACTTAACCCATTCATTTGTCATGTTAAACTGGTTAAGTGTTATCAGTAATTCACGTTGACTTAACCTTATCACAAACCAAGTTATATTGGTTAAGTATTTCTTATTACTTAACACTATCCATTCACCTTGTATTGGTTAAGTGTCCTTTTAACCTAACCTCGCCCATCTGTTTTAACTAACATGTTATAACGGTTAAGTGTTCCCTTAGTTAACTTAACCCTAACATCTGTTTAATTAACATGTTCTAATGGTTAAGTATTGTCCCTTCATGTTTTAACATAACCTTGTTCATTTATCACACTAAGATGGTTAAGTGTTCTAAGTTTACTTAACCCTACCCTCTAGTCCAGCTAACATATTGAATTGGCTAAGTGTATTTACTTAACCTTACCCACTTATCTAGCTAACGTGTTATAATGGTTAAGTATTCTAAATTTACTTAACCTCACCCACTTATCTAATTATCAGGTTATAACGGTTAAGTGTCTTGAATTTACTTAACCTCACCCACTAGTCTAGTTAATATGTTAAATTGGTTAAGTGTATTAACTTTACTTAACCTCACCTTCTAGTCTAGTTAACATGTTAAGTTTGCTAAGTGTTTTCTCAGTTACTTAACCCCTACAAGTCTTGTCTTGCTAACATGTTAAGTTGGTTAAGTGTTTCCTTATCTGACTTAACACTACCAACCCTGACTCAGCTTTAATCTATTCTTTAAAGCACCAACCACTCACATTAGACAGATATTGTTGCGGTTACTGGATGTGCCGGTCGGTTCCGGGCAGGTTTACACCGCAACTCAGTCTAACCTCGGGTCTTTATTGGGCACAATGCTCTAACCACCCACATTAGACAGGTATTGTTGTGGCTGCCTGTATGCCGGTCGGTTCCGGACAGTCTTACGCCACAACTCAGTCTAACCTCGGGTTAGGCATATTCGTATATTTTAAATTTACATTTTATTTAAGTAAATTATTCATGTCACATGTTTAATTCAAAACTAACGATGTATAAATTTACACCATTGATGGCCTTAACAATTTCATGGTTCTGGGCCCACCTACATATTAACATGTTTTAAATTAATAATTACCCCCAATGTTACCCCCGTTTGTTCGTTTATATAAATCGCATAAAGGCATTGGGCCTACTAATTGGCCCAATCCAAAAACAAGAGATAAAAGGGAGGTAGGATACATAACATAGGTTTCAACAATGTACATCATGTAATTTTGACATAAACATAGTTATTGGCTAGCATGTGACATAATACTGGCATGTCAAATTTCAATACATGTATGTTGACACAATAGGTGTAAACTAGGTTAACGAGGTGAACTTGCATAACATGAATCATAACATTGCATAACATGCCACAAACTTGCATATAAATATTGGGTCTAGTTAAATAGGTGTCACATGAATCATATAGTTTTAGCCTAACATAAAAGTATAACATGGTATAACCTAATAGGTGTCACATGAATCCACTACAACATGGTGTAACATGTTAATGCATAGACCTAGGCATAACCTCAAACATAAAACTGGCATATGACAAAACTATATGTATAATTTTGACAACCACTTAAGGGTGTGAACTTGCAACACATATGTATAAACATAGATCTAACAATAAACTTTCATTAATCATATGAATCCTAAACAGATTTTGACATGGATCCAATTATAAGTTTTCACTTGCATAAGAACATGTGAATATAGATCTATTCTAATCATGTAGGCACAATAGGTTTAACATAAACATATATACATAGAGCCTACATGAATCATATCAATACATGTGTAAATCTAACTTGCAACTTATAACTTGCATAAGCATATATTTAGATCTAACTGTATACATACAATTCGCATAAGGTGTTGATTGTTTGATTCACAATACATAAAAGATTAAATCACCACAACATTCAAATTATCATAAATGACAAATACAAAACAACATCGTCAATACTGATATAATTCCTTATTACAATTTACATCAAATCATGTCTTAATCGCATTCTCATCTAAAGAGCCACTATACTTACAACGCAAGACGGTCTTGTTTTTTTGAGATCTGAGGTTCTGAAATTGAGATGCGTTCCTTTGGGTAGACGTTGTTGTTTTGATCTTATTAGTAGCTTTAATCTCAAATTTGAATTAGCTTTGTTCTAGCTTTGTTTGTCTTTAAGCTTTAGGCGGCGGCCATTCCAAGCTATCTTAAAGCAGCGTGACGGCTCCAAGTTTAATTGTGTGAATTAGGTTAAGAGCTAGGTTGTATATATAGAATTTTAGGATTAATTTAGGCCGTTTGATTAACCCTAGAAATGACCACAACCTTTCAGTCAAGATAGAATTATCCTATTGACTCAACAATGAGTCATAAATGACTCAGCATTGACTCAGCATATTAAATGTTCACAATTAAGGACTGTAAATTACTCCTATTTTAAATTATGTCATAATTACTATTCCAATTACATGTAATTTCACGTTTTATCATATATATATATATATATTCTACAATGTACACATTTCTCATTTAGGACAAACTCTATATGTAAATAATTCCTAATTCACTTATGCCATAATTACTCTCTTAATGTACATTATCAACATTTATTATTTACTGCCAATCCATCAAACATAAATACGTATTTAATAGATACATCTTCCCTTTACCGTATACATATCCTTCCTCTTTAAAAATCCCCATTTACTGTATGCATAAATCTTTCTTTTTACTGCATGCATCCACACGTTTTTATTAAATTTGTATGTTTATGACATAAATGCACATATGTACTAATATGTTAAATATTTGCAATAAATCCAATCAGAGAAGGTCATTTTATTTTTTTATTTTATTTTTACAAAAAAACAAATCCTTGACAACCAAAATTGTGCAACGTACGCTATATGATGCGTATATGTATATATATATTATATATATATTTATTTATTTTTTCTATCTTCCCAATTACCCATTTTCACACTAAACCACTTTTTGAATTGCGTTCACACTAGGCTATTTTAAGCCATTCCCCTAAAACAAAAATAGGGCGCTGGCGAGGATCGAACTCTGTACCTCTTGTATGCAAGTCATGTGTTCCAACCAAATGAGCTACTAAGTCTTTTGCTTACAAAAGTTAGAACAATGCTAAACATTATTCTTTTCTCATTCCTCTTTTTTTCATGTTTTGCTGCAATACTTAATTTAAGGATATCTTTTTCATACGGAGTCCAATTTACGCAAACTCAGACTCTATCTCAAGCAAAATTTCGAGACGAACGCAATGGCGTAACCCGTTTCCCTTAATTTTTCTTCTAAAATTTAATTATACTTTAATTTGTGAAACTTAATGTTACAAAATTACGGGGTGTTACATTCTCCCTTTCTTAAAAGGATTTCGTCCCCGAAATCTTCAAGTTAGGAGGAATGTGTCCTACCATCCAATCACCCATCTACTCAACCATTCAATCACAGGCATTCATTGTCCTTAAAAAGATTTCTAAATGCTTTCATATTTATATGCATAGTGTGTGTGTATGTCTTTATCTAATGCAAAATCAGGCGGTCTACTGATTCAGTCGACCTCCTTAATGCGAATTATGTCAGTGCCATGCATCCTATCATGTATGCAATCCTAATGATACATATCATTTCTATATAAGTGCACAACCATTCACTCAAATGCAACGTCCATATGATAACATATTGAGTTCAATCTGTAAACAAATACATATATGCGAATGCAATATGGAAGTAGACTGAGTTGTCCTAGCGCCTATGGTGTGTATATGCATTCACGAGCAACTACTTGCAACCATCAATCATAACATGTTTCAAATACATGTTTTCAAATACATGTTTACATCCATTGGCTTCTACCTAAGGATCGATGATACGTCCTAGAGGATATACCTTAGAAGCTAGAAAGTATGCATAAAATTCCTAGAAAAAGAGATCAAGGATATACCCTTAAGAAAAAGGGTATGATGCTCGTGTCTAGTCTCCAGTCTTATATGTCGCACCTTCTTGAGCTTCACTATATGGTACCTTATCTAATTTAACTTCATGATTGCGAAGCTTCTTCACCTCCATTTCCAAGATAAACAGATGTTAACCTTGATACTAGTGTATATACTAAGATGATTAGAGATCTCTCCTCTACTTAGCTTATCCATCATGTTACAAATCTGAGGGTCTAAAGCTAAAGGTTGCTATGTACTTTTTACCTCTCTTAAGGTCAGTCTTTCTTCCAACCTAGGGCGCCTGCCACAATTATTCATCTCCCACCTTTACCATCCTTGTGTAACATGTTTACAGTTCTCTATAAAGCTACCTCTATCGCACAAAGAACCCTACAAAGCTTGGAAGAAAATTAGCCGCAGGTGAAACTACCACGACTATAGATGGAACTCGGGCACTGCTTCGCCCTTCGATAGGTATCGTAGTCTTATCAAGCTTACGGAACCATGCTGCGATGAGGTTACCTCCCAGAAAGCCAGGAGCCCCGAAGACTCAAGAAAGAAGGGGACAAGAATTCAAACAGAGAATCAGAAGATAGTGCTTATGGATTTGGGGAATATGCCTTTAAACCAAATCTTTTCTTTTGAAAATGCTTCTTTTTTTTAAAACCGTTTTGAAAATAATTTTTCAAATCTTTTATCTGATCCGGTAACCTTCAGCTCTAATACTACGTGTAACACCCCACATCCGTTAGTGTCACTCACAAAGGGAATGCACTAAGTTCTGTGGAGCATTTAAGGTAAAAGATGCAGATAAATTACAAGACAAACAAAATTAAAACAACGGAAAATAAACTTTACTTTATTGATAAAATAGTTTGTACAACAATTACTTTCCAATACTAGAATCCGTCTTACAAAATAAAGAAGCATAAAATAACATTTATATTCCCCAATGTAGCATAAGCCAACCATAGTAGTAGAAAAGAGAGTCTGAAGCGATATATCCAAGAGTCTTTAAGCTTGGAAAGAGTAACAGTCCATACTAAGCAGAGCTATTCCCTCCCTGACTACCTGAGGGGGAGGGGGGGAAACGGAAGAAAAGAAGATGAAAGAAAAACAGAGTCATACATAAAGCCTGAGTAAGTCTAGTGGCTTTTAGCATGTGAACAAGATAAAGTTCATGACAGGAGTAAACTGGAAAAATGGGACAGTACCAGAATAACTGACTAATATAAACCAAAGCAAGATAGTTTAAACCGAATATACTATCACACCCCATTCTATATCTCTGCACCACCTAACTAGTATCCTAACTAGTAATCTGTATAAAGATGATAACGTGATCTCAATCCATGCCATTGCGGTTGCCTTTAGGTGTACATCTATTATTTATTACCTAGATCTAATCTAGGGTTTTCTTATCGACCGCTTCCTAGATTCAACTAGGGTTTATGCGACTTATCTAATACTTCTCGGATTCAAGATTTATGCCACCTAGGTCCAACTAGGGATTATGCTACCTGTCGAACGATGCCCCTAGTCTAGGACACACTACCTAGAGTGGTATATGTTCCTAGACTTTCCCCATGTATGTGTCGCGAATCGTTTATCGTTGTCTAGATGCACATGTCCTAAAATGTGCGACCCGAGTCCCGTGGCAGGGCTATTCTAGAAACACGGAACTCGGTCGGGAGCTTTCAGATATCTGCCGATGCAGATGCTAAGGTCTGTTTTTCCAGTGGCTATGGTCCCACCTGACCCCTCCCTCAACTAATGAAAGGCAATCCAAGAAAATCAGACACGAGAACTATACTCCTGCCACCTATGCCCCACTTTCCTATTGGCCAACCTAACCCATAACTAGATAACAAGTATATGATCTGTTGGGAGTTCTCTGCTGCCTTTCCGCATGCGTATCTCGACTGACTCAAGATGGTAGGTAGACGACGGGTCGCTATCACAGGGCCATTTGTCCCGCCAAACCACGCTGGTCCATCCTAGTCTTTAGGTTGCCTTATATTACAACCAAGGCATACCCTTGGTTCTTCTAATGCAGACCTTAACCTCTGTGAGCCCAGGCAGATCATCTGCATTCTCACAGAGGGATACCAAGGGTACCCTCACGTCCTCCCGAAGCCTCGGGCTTCGTAACCCAATTCGTTGGAGCCTTCTTTAAGATCAGATGGACGTTCGCTCCTCCTCGTGTTATACTAAGGATTACTACTTAGTTTTCCTAACTAAGGTTTACCACTTAGTTTCCTGAATCGTCGTTTTCTTAACTAAGGTTTACTACTTAGCCCCTTTCAACTAAGGTTTACTACTTAGTTCTCTTTCTCGTTAAGTTGGATTGGTTAAGTGTCATTAGTCGATACAAGTTAACTTAACCCATTCATTTGTCATGTTAAACTGGTTAAGTGTTATCAGTATTTCATATTGACTTAACCTTATCACAAACCATGTTATATTGGTTAAGTATTTCTTATTACTTAACCCTACCCATTCACCTTGTATTGGTTAAGTGTCCCTTTTAACCTAACCTCGCCCATCTGTTTTAACTAACATGTTATAAAGGTTAAGTGTTCCCTTAGTTAACTTAACCCTAACATATGTTTAATTAACATGTTCTAATGGTTAAGTATTGTCCCTTCATGTTTTAACTTAACCCTGTTCATTTATCACACTATGATGGTTAAGTGTTCTAAGTTTACTTAACCCTACCCTCTAGTCCAGCTAACATATTAAATTGGCTAAGTGTATTTACTTAACCTTACCCACTTATCTAGCTAACGTGTTATAATGGTTAAGTATTCTAAATTTACTTAACCTCACCCACTTATCTAATTATCAGGTTATAACGGTTAAGTGTCCTGAATTTACTTAACCTCGCCCTCTAGTCTAGTTAATATGTTAAATTGGTTAAGTGTATTAACTTTACTTAACCTCACCTTCTAGTATAGTTAACATGTTAAGTTGGCTAAGTGTTTTCTCAGTTACTTAACCTCTACAAGTCTTGTCTTGCTAACATGTTAAGTTGGTTAAGTGTTTCCTTATCTGACTTAACCCTACCAACCCTGACTCAGCTTTAATCTATTCTTTAAAGCACCAACCACTCACATTAGACAGATATTGTTGCGGTCACTGGATGTGCCGGTCAGTTCCGGGCAGGTTTACACCGCAACTCAATCTAACCTCGGGTCTTTATTGGGCTTAATGCTCTAACCACCCACATTAGACAGGTATTGTTGTGGCTGCCTGTATGCCAGTCGGTTCTGGGTAGTCTTATGCCACAACTCAGTCTAACCTCGGGTTAGGCATATTCGTATTTTCTAAATTTACATTTTATTTAAGTAAATTATTCATGTCACATGTTTAATTCAAAACTAACGGTGTATAAATTTACACCATTCATGGCCTTAACTAATTTCATGGTTTTGGGCCCACCTACATATTAACATGTTTTAAATTAATAATTACACCCAACGTTACCCCCGTTTGTTCGTTTATATAAATCGCATAAAGGCATTGGGCCTACTAATTGGCCCAATCCAAAAACAAGAGATAAAAGGGAGGTAGGATGCATAACATAGGTTTCAACAATGTACATCATGTAATTTTGACATAAACATAGTTATTGGGTAGCATGTGACATACTACTGGCATGTCAAATTTCAATACATGTATGTTGACACAATAGGTGTAAACTAGGTTAATGAGGTGAACTTGCATAACATGAATCATAACATTGCATAACATGCCACAAACTTGCATATAAATATTGGGTCTAGTTAAATAGGTGTCACATGAATCATATAGTTTTAGCCTACCATAAAGGTATAACATGGTATAACCTAATAGGTGTCACATGAATCCACTACAACATGGTGTAACATGTTAATGCATAGACCTAGGCATAACCTCAAACATAAAACTGGCATATGACAAAACTATATGTATAATTTTGACAACCACTTAAGGGTGTGAACTTGCAACACATATGTATAAACATAGATCTAACAATAAACTTTCATTAATCATATGAATCCTAAACGGATTTTGACATGGATCCAATTATAAGTTTTCACTTGCATAAGAACATGTGAATATAGATCTATTCTAATCATGTAGGCACAATTAGTTTAACATAAACATATATACATAGAGCCTACATGAATCATATCAATTCATGTATAAATCTAACTTGCAACCTATAACTTGCATAAGCATATATTTAGATCTAACTGTATACATACAATTCGCATAAGGTGTTGATTGTTTGATTCACAATACATAAAAGATTCAATCACCACAACATTCAAATTATCACAAATGACAAATACAAAACAACATCGTCAATACTGATATAATTTCATATTACAATTTACATCAAATCATGTCTTAATCGCATTCTCGTCTAAAGAGCCACTATACTTACAACGCAAGATGGTCTTGTTTTTATGAGATCTGAGGTTCTGAAATTGAGATGCATTCCTTTGGGTAGACGTTGTTGTTTTGATCTTATTAGTAGCTTTAATCTAAAATTTGAATTAGCTTTGTTCAAGCTTTGTTTGTCTTTAAGCTTTAGGCGACGGCCATTCCAAGCTATCTTACAGCAGCGTGACGGCTCCAAGTTTAATTGTGTGAATTAGGTTAAGAGCTAGGTTGTATATATAGAATTTTAGGATTAATTTAGGCCATTTGATTAACCCTAGAAATGACCACAACCGTTCAGTCAAGATAGAATTATCCTATTGACTCAGCAATGAGTCAGAAATGACTCAGCATTGACTCAGCATATTAAATGTTCACAATTAAGGACTGTAAATTACTCCTATTTTAAATTATGTCATAATTACTATTCCAATTACATGTAATTTCACGTTTTAGCATATATATATATATATATATATATATATATATATTCTACAATGTACACATTTCTCATTTAGGACAAATTCTATATATAAATAATTCCTAATTCACTTATGCCATAATTACTCTCTTAATGTACATTATCAACATTTATTATTTACTGCCAATCCATCAAACATAAATACGTATTTAATAGATACATCTTCCCTTTACCGTATACTTATTCTTCCTCTTTAAAAATCCCCATTTACTGTATGCATAAATCTTTCTTTTTACTGCATGCATCCACACATTTTTATTAAATTTGTATGTTTATGACATAAATGCACATATGTACTAATATGTTAAATATTTGTCATAAATCCAATCAGACAAGGCCATTTTATTTTTTTATTTTATTTTTACAAAAAAAACAAATCCTTGACAACCAAAAATGTGCAACGTACGCTATATGATGCGTATATGTATATATATATATTATATACATATTTTTTTTCTATCTTCCCAATTACCCATTTTCATACTAAACCACTTTTTGAACTGCGTTCACACTAGGCTATTTTAAGCCATTCCCCTAAAACAAAAAATAGGGCGCTAGCGGGGATCAAACTCTGTACCTCTTGTATGCAAGTCATGTGTTCCAACCAAATGAGCTACTAAGTCTTTTGCTTACAAAAGTTAGAACAATGCTAAACATTATTCTTTTCTCATTCGTCTTTTTTTTCATGTTTTGCTGCAATACTTAATTTAAGGATATCTTTTTCATACAGAGTCCAATTTACGCAAACTCGGACTCTATCTCAAGCAGAATTTCGAGACGAACGCAATGGCGTAACCCGTTTCCCTTAATTCTTCTTCTAAAATTTAATTATACTTTAATTTGTGAAACTTAATGTTACAAAATTACGGGGTGTTACAAGGCTATATTGGACATCATCAATATAAGAATATAAAGTATAAATAACACGAGAATTAAATCCGATATCATTTCTAATAACAATATTAAATCCATTAATAACAGTATCCCAACATTTAATATCAACAAATTTTAAATATAACTCCATTTCTAATTTCCAATTAAAAAATCTTTACCATTAAAAATAGATAGAATACGTCGGGACTGACTCTCAGAGGACTGACAACTAGGATGACCCATTATTCTAGAGTTAATGAAATAACCTGCTCTGATACCACTTGTTGGATCTAGATTAACCCTAGAGGGGTGGGGGTTGAATAGGGTTTATTAAATTTTCGCGAGATACTAAAATATCCACAGATCACAGAATATAGTAGAAATAGAAATGCAGAAAGTAAATGACATAAGATATACCCAGCTTCGGCAAAATCCCGCCTACTGCTGCATTCCTAAGGTTTCTACTAGGTGTTAAACACAAATCCCGCTTACAACCCCTGTAAACTCGCGAACTCCTCGCTCCTGTCCTATTCCTACGCTCAAAATCCTAGACTGACCGATATCCCCTCGACCAGATTTTCCCGAATTACAAACCCGTAATCCATAACCCTAGATTTTAGGGACTCTAGTAAACTACCAGTTAACACCCTAACTGGTTTCCCCTAGATTTTACAGACCTAGAAACTATTTGATCGGTTTTACAACTCAAATTTAATTACAAAAATAATACAATAAAAACAAACAAAAGAAACCCTAGTTTAGAAAAATTTAATTCTCCCCTTTATATAAAGCTTGGCTTAGCCTAGCGTAAAGTAGGCCGACCACTTATTTTTGCTTTTGCCCAATCTCTTTTAGTTGAGAATGGCGGCTGCGATTGGAGATATTGCTAGGGTTTCAGAAATATTTCCCAAATCGATTTGATGCTTGATGAATTGGCTAATCTAAGAAGCTCGAGTCTGATATGTTCCTCTTCATCTTTGATTGGGAATTCTCTAGCGATTGAATCCTGAAAAATTGTGAGTTGTTCGAATTTTAAATCTTTGCTTGAAATTTGTGATGCTTGGTTTTGATTTCTATATTATGCCTGTGATGCAATGGTGTAATTATAGGGTAAATGAAACCCAAGACCTCTGATTTCGTATGAAATGATTTGATGCTTATTTTGCCCGATTTCCCCTTTTGATTTTGATATTCTCGGCTTTAATGTCTCTTGTGTGATTGTCCTTCCTTGTTCCTATATTTGATTTGTGTTACTGAATGTCTGATAAAGACCATGATTTATTACGAAGAAAAACTTGAGAATATTTGAAAAGAATTTGAACCATTTTAAATTCTGTTCTTATCAAAAACTGGAAATAAATTCTGTCTCTTTTAAAAAATTGTTTCCACAAATGGATGACTGAATTTATTGGAATTGATTCATGCTGAGATTTCTGAAAAGTAATGTCATTGCCGAAAGTTACATTCCCTTTTTGCTCAATAATTTCTTTTCTGGAAACAGATTAAAGCCATACAAAATTGAATGCAATTTTATTGTGCATGTCTTTTTCCCATAGGTCGAATTCTTGCCAAAAACTGAATTTCTGGAATTATATCTGTGCATGCCATGATACATGCTGATTTTCTGCTAATTAACACTTGCCAAAAATTTATTTGATTGAAACCATTTCTGGAATTACTTCTTGCTCGAAATTTCTTGCCTGCATGTGCTTCATTTCTGGAAAGCATCTTGCCAAGATTTTTACTCTTCAATTTTCTGATGCACATCTTAAACCATACTATTTTGCACCAACATGTTGCATTAACTTGCTTGATCTGTGCACACATTCACATGAGCCTATGCTTCATGATGTTCTTGAGTTAGAGTCCACCTGATATTTCTCCATAAAGTAATTTGGTCATTACTTGGCTGCTGTCTTATATTTGAGTTGATTCTTCACATATACTTGGCCTTTGGTCTTGCTGTAACCGTTGAGTCATCCATTTTTGAATCTTGTCCACATGAACCTGAATATGTATTGTGGCCATCAACCATATTTGTTCACTTGAAATGTCTGTGTTCACATAGCTGTTGCATGTACTATGTTTATTCACTTTGATCACCCTGTGTAATTTCTGGACTCAAATGAATTGGTTGTTCCCATGATTGAGATGAATAGCACCATCCATGCTTATTTATGCTGTCCCATTTATTTAACTGAGCTCGACCATTCAGTTGCATATAAGATGATACATGACTTTTGTGTTTCACTCTGACTTCGCTTGATCATGTACTGCTGCTATGTTGTTGCTTCATTTATGCTGACTTTGATCCATGCAGAACTGAAAACGTTTGTGTCACTTTGGTCACTCATTCATGCATGCTGTTTCACCAATTCATATTCATCATGTGTGCTGGCCTGATCTTAATTGCAACTGCCTTGTATACTTTTGGTTTGTTGTTGACTTTGTGTCGGAACACTACACCATGAATTTGTTTCTCTTGAGTTGATTTCCTATCATGCTTCACCAATGTAACTTGCTATCTCCCACCGTGTATAAATGAATTTCCTTGTGTTGTGCCATGTTGACTTGTGGTGCACTAGCTTATGCTCGGCCATACATTAGATTGACTTGTTTATTAAACTTGACCATTCATGTTTTATTTTGCCCGTCCATATATGCACTGAGTCGAGATAGTCCACGTGGCTACTCCTCAGTTGCTCGCTGATTGGCGAGGCAGTGCACACGTGTATATTTATACACGTGTGTATATGCAGCCATCAGACAAGATTTCATGTCCCTGCATTATATATACATAATGTTGTCTTCCTTGTGGTATTTACAGTGTATCACTGTGAATATCACAAGCTGTCTAGACACAATCGGATGGATTAGTAAATCAGATCGGGTCAGAAAAATGATGAGAAACACACCGAAATTCTGAGGCAAATAAATTTTCAAAATAAAAATTATATTCGCTAGAATTTAGAATATTATTTTTGTTTCAGATACTGTATGTGTTTCTATATATGACAGGTATGAAGACTGGACTGACTGAAGGCTGTGAAGTCAGAAGACAGAAGATTGAAGACAATGATGAGTCAATGTGTCAGTGTCAACTAAAGTATCTGTACATTGAAGTGTAAATTGAGTGAGTGATTATATAATCAAGTGTCTGTAGAGAGGAGCTTTGTATGAATTTAAATGTGAAATGAAATGAAATGTATTTTAGTGAATTACAGTGTGTTGTACAAATAGTGGAGTTGTAAATCTGTACTGTTTTAAATATTGAAATAAAATATTCTATTTAAATAAAATACTATTGAATATTTGAATTCGTTATAGTCGTATTCTATTTAAACAGAAATATTATATTCCTATCTGAGATGTGATATAACAGTACAATAACAAACACATTTAAAATAAAATATACTTGTTTATTACCATCAAACAAAAATCATATAATTGTGTTTACAACTACGTTATATACAACACAATTAACACGTGAATTGCGTGTATAAACTCTTGTAATTCCATTAAATACACGGATTGTGTGTCTACATGTAATTGATTCTTGTAATCTGTCAGTATAATAATAAGAATATAAAGTGGACGTAGGCTACATCAACAACCGAACCACTACAAAAACCTCGTGTGTTCCCTCTGATTTTACTGTTTTCTGCATTCTGTGATCTACATTTGGGTGTTAGTGTCACATTTTAGTCTAACAATAGTAAACCTACATGACATGATATGAAAATTTTCAAATCGAACTCCAATTTATTTCTAAGCAAACATCTTTTTTGTAACTACATGTAGATTTCCAAACATTTTATGCGTACTTTTTGGGTGTAATGAATACTGATTATTTCCAAGCATAAACTTACTGGTTATGCAGGTTTCGGAAACTTAGAGGATATGTTATTTTATATATTTTATAAATTACAAAAAATCATTTTTTCATGAAAAAAGCAAGATATTTAATAGCCAAAACATCACTAATTGTACTATATATACATTAAGCTGATGAAAACAAAATTGAAAATGGATGCAGCACCTAATGAGTTAGTAATAAAATAATATAGTCAATTCATATATAAGAAATCAAACACAATGAATCATACTTCGTTAAATTACAAAGATACCTGAGATGTTCAATAGCCAAGCATTTTGCTTGGGATTCTGTACGAGAAAGTGAAACAAATTTTGATTTCAAATCTAATTGGATTTCGGATTTGATTTGATCTAAATGTGGATTTAAATGGAGTTAGGAAGATAGTTAGGAAATAATATGCAATGAATCACTATTTTTTGATGTTACAACCGCCATTAGAGAAGAATGATCGGTGTTAAGAATTGATAATGAATTATGTGATCACATTAACCTTATTATATGAATGAATGTAATGAATAAGATATTTATATTCATGCCTTACCTTGTTTAAATCAATCTTTATGATTCTCTATAGATTTACATTTCTGGGTAACTGACACAGAAATTTCAAAGCCCATGAAATATATGTTTTCAACTTTTTCTTCATACTTTACGGGTGAAGTTGCTTGTAAGTCAATTCAGAATATTTTACCATAGAATATTTAATGAGTGGATAAATGTGGAGTTGTCTGCCGTTAAATTGTTTCATTATTGTCTATTGTAGTTTATTAACTACTGTTCATCATTTATTCGACCATTGAAATTCTCCTTTATCCAATCATTCATATTCAAGGTGAACATTTATTTGTTTTTCTCACGTTCATTTATTTCATTTGTATTCATTTTATTTCAACATAGATTGTTTCAATTTCATTTAGTGTCTATTACTATATCAGTTACAATTGATCTTCATTTCCCACTTCAACTCAAGTGCATGTTAAAAAAAGTGTACATTGCTCTTAGCTGAAGATAGTAGTGTTTTAATACTTTTTGTGAACTCAAATAGTCAAAATTATGATTTAATTGCACTAAGACATAGGTCATGTGAGTCTCAAGTAATGATAGGGATTGATGTGTAGACATAATCACAAAATCACTATAAGCTGTAAATATATAAGGAAAAAAGTAATAGCAATGATGTTGCCCCATGGCCAATAAAATCTAATTTGATCTCTTTTGCATTTCTAATATAAGTGATGGGAGACAATTGCCAAACTTTTTAAGGTAAACAGAAAATTATTTAACACAAATGATGAAGTGTTAAATTTAAGCTCAATAAAACAAAGTCAATTTCCATAAAGATGTATCATTTCTTCCTATATTGTAATGACATTAACAAAATTACAGTTTTTGTGGCGACCTGAACTTCCCCGTGAAGGGAAGCCCGAATTGCTTTGAGGATAAGACAAATCAGAACACAAATAGAAGAACATTTCATTGCTTATTACAACAATTGCATCGAAGTACAAGAATATACAGAGTATGAATAAATATTCACATCATAAAATATCAGAGATTTAAATACATTACTGTAGCGGAAAATAATACAAGACATAACTGAAGGAGATATACGGATACAGAGCTTTCCGAATATCATTCCAGCTATAAACCAGGATCCTGTGAATATAAATCTGCAAAACCAAAACTACTAGCTGCCCGTGTGGAAAATAAGGGCACCCAGAGTTTAGGTTAAAACAATAAACTCCAGGTCAGTTATGTGACTGGTGTGAGAACTAAAATAGTTATTTAAAACGTTACTTTAAAAAGAGAGTAATTCAAGGGACCACGCCATATAACACGGAACGGGTTTCCTCCCAAGAATACTAGTGCATAGAATAAACAACGCAATGCTTTTTGGAAAAATGAAGCTATTATAAGACCCAGGTCCCATCACACAATGCAACGCAAGCCGGAGGATAGAGTTTTACCTTATAATAGCCAAACATGCTTGGTACGTTTAAAACAAATCATTTTGATATCATTATAGTGTAAAGTGTATGAAAACAACTTCAAATATAAATGTATCAATCATAGACGGCATAGTTCCCCATCCCACTATGTCGCCATACTAGGCTCTACAAATAAAACCAAATGTCATGTATTGGAAATTTGATTTCCGTCATGAATCGAGGCCAGGGGTGGCTCCTCACTGATTCGAGACACTCTAGCAAATGCCTCAGGATCTCCCGCAGAAGACCCTTGGATCTTCACGGCCGATCATCCCTTACGTTTGAGGATTGGTTATTCTTGAACACACATTTCCCAGTCCTATCGGACCTATATCCATCGGCTCCGAAGAGACCGATATATCCGAGGTGCCTCGCAATCCAACAACCACATAGGTAAAAATAAAAACAATGTCAGGGCTAGTAAAACGCTGACACCACCCAAGCTTGAAAGAAACGCCGTGCACTCCCTGCAGTCATGATCCTGTTTTTGACTCATACCGAGGTGTGAGGCTCACGAATTAACGCCATACACAAAACTACGCTGTATTAAAGCCGTGCTTTGATCATCAACCACAAGACTCTGCTTTTCAACAGAAGCCTTGATCATTTACACTCAGCATGCCACACATGCAATTCATGCCATGCGACTAATATCTATTGATATAAAACCTCTGAGCTAATACGTCTCAGAGAAGGGCGTTAAGCAAGAGAATAAATTCTCCACCGCCAAACAGATACATATTTAATACAAATCAATCAACACAGAATAAAATCCAATGTGAGACACATAATCCATTTACAAGTTCGTTCTGGGTCTGAATGAAACCGGAGGCACCTTATTCCTCGTCCTGTATGTCCAATATAGGAGAGGCGCCCTCACATATCCGTCGATCTCCAAGTACATTTGGACGATCACCACTTATTACCTCGTCTTGGGTATACAGCCCAATCAAGACATCAGTAATCATCCAAACGATGTGAAGACCTCCGGTCTTCAACCACCATCTTCATCATTGACTTATTGTAGAATCAGTTATTCAGAATGGGTATAAACCCGGCCTTTCCGAATAACTCGCGTATATAATAAACAAGTGCTATAAAAGCACAACATACGCCTCATTCTAATTCTGATTATTCTTTTATTAAAATATTCATATACTTTGGGAAACGTTCCCATTAATTTTATCAAAGATAAATTCTTTAAATTTACTCTTTAATCTTCCTTTGGATATCATTTCAAACCATATTAAGGTTTTCCAAACTAGTCAGGATTAGTGAACCACACCGAAGTAATCATTTATTTTATTTCCTAATCCCAACCTATTCATCCCATGGAGCAAAACTGGTATTACCCCATAACTAACACCATAGTGTTATCGGTAAATTTAATTACCATTTCCCGTTCAAATCTAATTAAAGATTTAACTATCTCTAGGAGCAAAACTGACGATACTCCATTCTCGATCATTTCCCAAATTTGATAATTTTAAATTATCAATTCACATTTCAATCTAATTAAAGATTCATTAAAACTCCATTTAGTTTCAATCTTTCCAAAAATCAATATTAATGATTATTTAACTTTGGAAACACAAACATGTCGCATCAACAATCTACCCCGTACTATTGATTTCTGCCTATATATAACCTTTGAGCTCGTGCGTCTCAGAGAAGGGTGTTAAGCAAGAGAATAAATTTTCCGCCACCAAACAGATATATATTTAGCAGAGATCAACCATACAGTTCGAAATACCATGACAGACATGTAATCCTGCATTTAACTGGGTTAAAGAACTAATGTCGTTTAAAACACAGTTCACGATGAACCCAAATCACATTTCATTATTTATGGAATCTTCACGGAAAAACAAATCAATATATAATCGATATTAATTTCCGTATTCGACTAAAAATATAAATGGAATAACGACAAAGCCTTTTAAATTCCATATGTATTAACAGTCTTCCTCCACAGAAGTTCACTTCGATTATTATCAAATCGAATTCCATTTAATTCCAATTTAATAAATTAAATTGGAAAACTTTACTTTGGAAAATTCCTGTTAAAGCTTAATAAAAAGATTTATAAATTCCAAATCACATTATATTGTAAATCGGGTTAAAGAACGAATGTCGTTAAAAACACAGTTCACAATAAACCCAATTCACATTCCATTTTTAATCAGGTTAAAGAACAAATGTTATTTAAAACCACCGTTCACGATAAACCTAAAAACAAATTTCAATTCAATTCCAATTAAATATCAATTAATTGACAACTTCATTGAATCTATATAAAAAGATTTAATATTTTCTCAACTGGGTTTAAGAACAGTGTTAATGAAGATAGCATTCACGACAAACCCAAATCCCATTTGATATTAAATACAAGGCTCTGAATAGAAAATATATCGGCTTTTTTCAATATCAAATTCTGAAATCAACAAATATCGTATTGGAATAACGATATATATATCTTCCAAATTCCTCCACAATATTCGTATAATCACGGAATCCAATATCGAAATATTCCGAATATAATTTCGATTCAAATCCATTCCATTTCATATATTGGAAATTCCGGTTATTTTTACAACCATTTCAAATCCAATTTGTTTATTTTAAAAATATTGGATTTATTATTCTAGTTTATAACTAGTTCATTTCGATAAAAAAATATTTTTATCTTTTCAAATATGGAATTTTTCAGCCCAATTCTTTCCAAATCATTTATATGATTTTACACAAATTATTGATATTTTTAATAATTTTATTAAGGCCCGTACAGTCGATTTCCATAAATGGCCATCGAACTACACTTACATCAACCTTTTCCAAATTTGATTTGGACATAATTCCAAATCCAACAGTTAGATTTCAAATCTCTAATATTCTTTGGAAAGCTCTTTTCGAAACGAACCCAACGGTTCAGGTTTTAGGAGAATCCGGCGGTCGTATCTCCCGTAATGTCCGTTCGAAGTCAATGGTCGAAATTCACGAACTGTCGCTGCGCGGCGCGTTCTATTCAGGCCATTATATATGTGTATATATATAATATATATATATATATATATATATATATATATATATATTATATATTTCGTCGATTTCCATTTAAAACTTATTTTACAAATCGTTTTAGATTCGTTTTCAAAATGATTTCAACTTCATATTCAATTTCAAATCAAAATTGAATATTCTATATCATCGATATTCAAATGATTGTATTTTCAAAACATTATATTTTGAAATCAATTCCTTTCGATATTCATTATAAAAATGAATAAAATGGATATAAATATCGTTCTCGTCAAAATGGCGTTAATCTAATCATTACGGCTTTATATATTTAAATATATTCGTGTCCATCCTAAATCGAACATCAAAATAAAATTTTGCTCTTTTACTGAATATTATTTTAAAATATTAATTATTTTAAAATAATCGTTATTTTAAAATATTTATTCTTTCTGAAATGGAATCAGAAACAGTCAATTACCATATAATTTTATTTATATGGATTTCATACACACATGTACACAACAACAATCAAATACAATCAACCATCATCCAAAGTGCATTCTACACGGCATAAGCATCAAATATAAATATTCAACGCTTACACAACTTGTCAACCAATCGATTGACATACAACTAAATATTGGGATTAGTGTATGTCCAATATCATCCCAATACCCGTGTAGGGTTTCAATCAACAAATACAGATTAATATTTGTGCAGTTGGGCGATGTGTAAAATTTATCGTACTAATCAATATCAGTCAAATGTGTGTACATAAACAAGTCGTCCGATTTGTTTATGAATATTTATTTTATTCATATACACGTTAAAAATTATATTTTTAACTATAAAATATTTATTCCATTCCACATCACACAATCAATTTTCACAACACAATCAAATTAAACAAGTCGTTCATGGTTTGTGGACGGCGGATGTCGGGTGCTGCTAAGCACTGTCTGCATCCTAGTATATATTTTAACTAGAAAATAAAATTAAAGTGAGAAGTTCTCACCTTTGGGTTCCACTCCGTCAATCTTTCTTTCTGAACTGTTTGAATTTGTTCGAAATTCCAACTCATCCTTTTCACGCTATTCATATATAAAATCCCATTTTTATTTCAACGCTATAAAAATAACATTTTTATTTCAACGCTAGATATATAATAAAAATCAGATTTTTATTTCGTTACATATATAAAAATTATATTCTTACAACGCTGCCTTCTATATTAAAATTATATTTTTACTTCAATCAAAATCATCTACCATTCAAATAATAAAAATCCAATTTTTATTTGCCCTTCACATAAATAAAAATCTAATTTTTATCTCGCTTTACATATATTAAAAATCGAATTTTTTTATATCACTTCATATGATAAAAATTATATTTTTATATCCTTGTTCATATAAATAAAGATCAAATCTTTATATGTTAAAAATATAAATAAAAATCATATTTTTATTCACAAACCGTATATGTAAAAATTCAATCTTCATTCCATGGCATCATATATAAGAATTGATTTTTGTTTTTATAAAAATAATTACTTTATATAAATAAAAATAAAGAAATAAAGTAAAAACTTACAGGGGGTGGGATATAACGTGCTGGTGGTCGGAGAGGGGTAAAGTGGTGGCGGCAGGCGAAGTCGGAGGCTGCAGCGACAGTCAAAGGGGGTGGCAGCGGATTTAGAAGAAGAAGAAGGTGAGAGGGAAGAGGAGTGGAGGAGCACGGAGGGTGTGGGTGGCGGTTGGTGGCCTCCGGCGGCCCTAGGAAGTGGTCGCGGCGGCTGTGACTCGTGGGGGAGGCTACGGTCGGGTCTATGGCGTGGGTCGTTGGAGTTTTGGGGTTGTGGAGGTTTAGACGGAGGAGGTGGAGCTGAGGAAGGGTGCAGTGGCCAGTCCGAGCTCGGCGGTGGCAGCGCGAGGAGAAACGACGTCGAGGTTTTTTTTCTTAATCTTGATCTGATTTCAATGGTAAGGGGAGGAGAGAATAACGTTGACTTTATATAATATAATATATTTTTAATTTAATTTATTTTCAAAAAACAACTTTTTATTTCGAACTCCAAATCGAACTCACCGACTGTCGCCCCCAGCTAATGACCCCCATTCCGAACACAATGCGATTTGGTTCGCAAGCCAATTCGACTGTTACGGTCAATTTTTGTTTAAATTAAAATATAAATCACTATATATTCAAGTTAAACGTACATTTCAATTTACTGGGGTCACATACTGACTCTAAAAATTCTAGAAAATTTATTTCTAGCTTCGTGTTGACGATACGGTCATAACAAAACTAATTTCGTCAAATTTCGAGACCATTTGAAAAATGACCATTTTCTAGTCTATCCAAATTGACTGAAACTGTCAAAACACGTTTTCCTTCGCCACGCTCACATATTAATCCCAAAAATTATGAATTTTGGAATCTAGCAATAATTTGACATTCCGGATCCAACAAAAGTGGTTTCGTCGAAAACGGAGGTCGTTTCCAAAATTGTTATTTTTAAGGGCTATATTTCCATAGCGACTATTTTGAATTTTCAACCAGGCATAACTTTTTATTCCTACAATGAAATTTTGATTTTTCGGATTCATTGAAAAGATATTTTCAAATAGATTCTAATATTATTGGTTTCGCTAAACTCCAGTTTATCTTGAATCCTGTACATTCATTTGAAATTTGAAATCGAAATTTCGAACTGCCGCGCCATTTTCAATTCCTTTTATAATTAAAATAAATATTTAAATTCTAACGTCGATTCAAAAAAATATATATGTTCTAATTCTATTTAAAATAAATTTCTCGTCGTTATTATTTAAAATAAATCATTTTAAAAATTCAAAATTCATTAAAATTGCCAAAATAAAAAATTTAAATTGGTTATGATTTTCTGGGTTGTTACAGTTTTGGAAATGATAATGAAAAAACAGAATATGATCTTGAACTTGAAGATGATTCACCTAGAAAGATGCAAGCATGTAAGTTATCGTATATGAATAAAAATGCATCTTCGAATGTAGGGGTGGGAATTTAACCGACCGTACCGACTTAACTGCCTTAACCGATCTACACTGAACCGACTTAACTTCAATAATCGGTTAACCGACTCAATCGGTCGGTTAACCGACTGCCTTAACTGAATATTTTCAGTTCGGTTAACGGTTAACCAAATTTTGGTCAGCGGTTAACCGTTAACCGATATTATATACCCAAAATTGAATAACACTACACCACACAACGCACCTGCCCATATCTAATATCTATCACCGGTATCTTATCATACCCACAGTTTCAACTTTCTTATTCGTGCCCTAATCAAAAAAAGAAGCGGCGACTTGGCTTATACTTCACTCACTCTTCACTGTATTCAATTTTTGGTCGTCTTCAATAACAAAAATCGAACGAAATTCAAACAAAAATCCCAAGTTCTATCGTTTGATTTGAATTCGATTTCCATCGCCGATTGTTTGTGCAGTGTATTTGAGTTCGAGAGGGGTGCAGATAATAGAGATTACATGACTTTGAATACAAGGGTGACGAGGAAGAGAAATCATATGAGTATAATTCGTATGAACTTCATATTGGTGATTTAATCCTTTTCCAGTGTAGTAATCGGTTACCGTAGGTTGTGATTTAATCCTTTGCTATATTTGTATGATCATAGTCCAAAACGATTTACTGATTTTTGTTACTGTATGATGGTGGATATTGGATAATATGCATGGTGATTCCCCTTTCAATTCAATCATTATTCATCACACTATCACAGTAACATCCTTATATAATCTATTATCTATCTATTATATTATATGAAAGCACAATCTTCCTCCAAAGGCCTTTCGGTTCCATTTCTGCCAAAAAATCAATACGCTGAAGTGTGTCCAAATAAATCAATCAATGGCGGAAAATGGGAGTTTAAACATATGTTTCTCTTGGTTTTCTACAGTAACGTTCCACTTTTAGACATTCATAATTTGAAACTTCCCTCATTAATGTTAAAAACATACGATCCTAATTTGTTTTCACATACTTGCTAAAATTATTGTCAATTGAATGCTTCTTTATCATTCTTATTGTTAATTTTATTATATAAATAAAGTTCAATAGAATTGATTTTAACTCTTTCAAATCTAAGCATTATTTCAGAATAGTTTGTCTCCTTTCTCCATTCAAATATAAATTAAGCAATTAATATTCAAAAGTTTTAACTAGTATATTTTTAACTATAAATGATATTCAAATCTACACACTTTGTGTTCATGTTTTTGCTCCTCATTTTTTTCCTTTCAGGGCTACTCCATTTTAATATAAATTGATCAACAATTAATATTCAAATATTTTAATGTCAATATTTTTAACATCTACAAATTAGGACTGTGCTTTCATATAATATAATAGATGAAAGCACAATATTCATCTGGAGGGTTTTCAGTTCAAATTTTCTCAAAACCTCAAGTGGTGCCATGTGTTATCGAAGTTTAATTATTTTCAATTTTTCATTAAATTTTCTTATTGTAGGTATTTCTTAATAGAATTCTAATGGACTCATGAATATTTTGTTGATTATTTTTCTATTATATTATTATATACTTATTATATTTATTATATAAACAAAGTTTAATTGTCTTAAATTTGTCATTACTTTTTCTTATCGCATGTATTTCTTAAAAGAATTCTAATAGATTCACGATTTTTTTTTGATTATCTTCGTATTGTATCTATATATAACATCTATTCTATTATATAAGATAGTAAATATGTTGTTGACTTTTCTTGCACCACCTTTTCTCTTAGCTCTAATCCTTCACTCTCATTCATTTGGATAGAAGCTTACAATCAGCCCACCAAAAAAAAAAAAGGGATTGTTAAAGGGACTCCACTTTTGGTTAAGGGGAGTACCATTTTCAGTTTATTTTAAAATTGTTAAGGGGGGTTAAAATAAATTAGTCTCCCCTTAAACATATTAATAAAATTTCCAATACTATCCATATACACTTCATTAATGCAACCTTAAAACATAAACTCTAAATTAATTCTGCACATAAAAAAATAATAATACATGAAACTTAAATGTTCTACACACATGAAAATAACATATTCAATCATTGTTTTACTTTAGTTTTCACTATCAAAGTAAGCATGGAACACAATAACAAAAAATAAACACATACAAAACACACTAGCCACAAATGAAAAAAATTAACAACATACACATACGCTTAACATAGCATGAACATAAGCATAAATTCACTTAACATTTGTTTTAATGTTGGAATATGTACACTGTTTTAATGTAATTACTTTTGACAAATCATCTCATGGCGAGGTTGTTTTTCTTATCAAGCTGTAAGATCTAAATTGTAACACACTGTATTCACCCTCGAACAAAATCCAAACTTCCCATGATGAACGAAATTCATCCGCTTTATGCAAATTGTATTCATCTTTTTCAACAAAATCTAAAATTTCAAAAAGGGGATTTATCAACGTTTGATTTTTTTATTTTTATTTTATTTTTACCTCGCGGTGTGTTTGGATTGAACCGAGAATAAATTTTGATCGATAGGGTTTAAGGGATGATGAGGCCGAGGCACTTTAGTTAATATTTTGTTTTATTTTTAAAATTCCAAACACCCTCTTAACAAAAAAAAATTAGATGGAGTCCCCTTAAATTTATCCTCCTCTTAACAAAAAATGGAGTCCCTTTAACAATTTTCAAAAAATATTTCTCAAGCATTCCCTACATAATTAATTTTAATTAATGTCACCTAATGAATTTTTCATTCAAAACATTCATTTTGTATGTAAATCCTTCTGTTTTCCCAAATCTATTAATTTACTATTACATAAGAAAGTGAATATAGCACGTTTGGAATTTTCTTTAATTTACTCTCAAGCTGAATATTGTATTCTATATGGTTCTTAGTACACTATACGTTCCATATAGAATTTCAATATTTTACCATCATTGACATAGCAACTAATGGTATCTCACTATGTAACCGACAAAATAGGAAAGGCTTATCCTGTCTAAATATCATTTATTTTGCTACTCTAATAATCTCATTTTCTCTACTCCGTCATTTCATCACAAATTTCTCATTCCTCCACTAGTCCACTGTGTTTCTATCATCATTTTTTTGTCTTCCTTTTTTCGTAATGTTTTCTCTTTGTATTTATAAATTCTTGATTAAAAACACCTAAATTTATTTTCAACTCTCATTTCTCAGTTAAAACACTTCCATTTCTAAGTTTATTTTTTGCAATCATTCCAATTATCCAAGGTTTTATTCAAAGTAATATGTATTTTTCTCAATTATCACCAGGTTTTATTTGTTTTTCTACTTTAATATTTTTATAATTTTCAATTTCATGAAAAAAAATAAAGTAATACGCAAATTTTCAATGTAATATGATAATGGATCTTTAAAATACAACTAAGTTCATCTTATTTGTTTATTTTTCTCTTTATATGCTTTTGTCTCTGCCAATAATTTGGATTTTAGATTTTATTTTCTTCCAATTTCGGCTTTTTCATGGAAAGATACCTATTATAATATAAAAAATGCTGACTATAGTTCTAATGTTTATTTCTAATTTTCTTCATAAACAGAAGAGTTCTCTTGATTTGTGCCTCAAACTTTTCACTTACTTAAAACATTTGTTCAGTGGTTTCCGCATTGTACTTATTTGCAAAAATTGTCCAAAATCATTAATGATGACTGTTTTTTTCTTTATATTCTATCCTTAATTGTGGCCTTTTCATTTTCACTCTTCTATTTTCATTTCTTACGCATTGGCATTATTTGTTGCTTTTATTCTCATTTACTAAATTCATTTTCCAGTTACTGTTTTCTATATTGTAGTATCAATTGTTAATTCCTTTTCTCAAATATAGTTTGTTACACAATAAATTAAATTTTGGTTTGACTGGTTATCGATTTCCAGCTCAAGTTCAGGTATGTACTTCCTTTGATTAAGTCCTATTGCTTAATACTTTTTGTTTCTTAAGTAAAATTTGTATTTTTCATAATAATCAAATTGATTCTCTGCCCAACTTTAGGTATGCTCTTCCTTTGGTTATGTTCCATTGTATTATGCTTTTTGGTTCATCATCAAAATTCATGTCTTGATCGTGATCTAATTGACTTCTACTCTAAATAGGTAGACATCATTCTTCTTCGTTCATATTTTTGGATATTGAATTTGTTTTCAGGTATTCACTGCTTCTTAAATTTATAAATCTTCACTACGTAGGTTGCTCTAGATATAATTAATGATTTTAACGATTTTGAAAATTTTATGATGTTTGTTTATCTATAGATCTCTCTAATGGTTGACTTAATAACATCTATTTAATAACTATTTTAAAGCATATGTATTATCGTTCTTTTTGGATTTCCATTTGAAATTATGATGCTCCATTTGTGTTTTTTGTATTTTTTGTGTTCCAATTATCCAAGTACACAAAAAAACTGTTGATTTTGACGAGAATTTATTTAATAGTGAAAATGTTGTACAAAAATAAGTTTTGGTTTTATGTTATGATTTATTTTCAATAATAATTTTCAGAATGTATTATATATAAGACCGAATACGGTCTCTGTAATCATATCTTCTGATTAATTTTCACCTTAAAACTAAATTCTCATAGTTTTTACCTTACAGTTTTCAGTTACCATTTTCAAACATGTATTTAATTGTTACCTTAACATTTTCCTTAAATACTTTTAGGTATGTAATATTCAACACATTTTAGGTATGGTCTGAAATGTTACATTGAGCTTTGGGGATTGTTAATGACACTCCCTTTTTGGTTAAGGGGTGACTCAAATTTCAGTTTTTAAAATTTTGTTAAGGAGAGTACACTACAGTCTAAACACCCCTTAACAATACACAATAATAAGACAAAATTACCCTTAATCTGAAGAAGAAGAAGAAGCATGACGCGGTGAAATTCGGTCGCGTGTTACCGTTTTCCGAAGCACGACGTAGATGTGAAAATACGAAAAACGGCCTGCAAACACCGAACAATCATTATAAAGATAAAAAATTATGACCGTTTTTAGTGTGCAAACACGGTAGAGTATAATCGTTTTCGTTATTTTTGTTAAGTTTGTTATAGAGATAGAAAAGATGTTCTAATGCTATCGTTTTTATTAAATAAAAACGGTATACTCTTACCTTTTTTCTGGTTCGAGCGCGAGCATTGAAATACAGTAGGGTTATTTTTGTCCCTTAAAAGTATAATTGGTGTTGCCCCTTAACATTTTTTTTATAGATCGGTGTCCCCTTAAAATATGACACCCCTTAACCAAAAAGGGAGTGTCATTAACAACACCCTGAGCTTTTTGTTTTTTACCAAAAAAATTATATTTCTATCTTAATTTAATTCACTTTATACCTTAAAATAGAGATACATCGCCCTTCTTCATTCCTATTTTCGAATTTTAACTTTGTTTTCCAATTTTTATTGGTTTTTAAGTCTATAAATTTTCATTTTGTTTTATGTACAACTAACGACATCCACGGTTTTTGTTGATCTGTACGCTATTCCAATGGTTTATGCCTTAAGATTTGCTTTACGAACTATTTTTAGGCATTTGTTTTTCCATTTCATCTCAAAAACTGAATTATTCTAATTTTTAACTTATAATTTTTCTTTACCTTTTTCAAACGTGCATTGAATAATTACCTTAGCATTGTCCTTACGTACAAAAATTGCACAATATTATTAATAATAACTATTTCCATTCTTAAATACTCTATCTTCAAAAATGCTCCACTTAAATTTTTCTTCTTTTGTTCTCTTATAATCAATGCTCTAGATCTCATCTTAAGCTAAACTTATCTTGCAGTCTATTAAAATTGTTTGTCTGTTTCGTTTTCATTTATAAAATTCCATTTTATATTAATGCTTTCAATATTATAGGGTAAATTTTCTATACCTTTCTACAATCTACTTCATTATATGAAAAAAAAATATAGCTTGAATATATGTCGATTTCTTGCTTAGTTTTAGGTATGTATTTCCTTCAATTGTGTTCTATTATTTTATCCCCACCAATCATATTTCAGTTTATGCTAATTCATTTTATACCTTAAAGAGATAAATGTCATCCTTCTTTATTCATGTTATGGGTTATAACTTTGTTTTCAAGTATTTATTACTGTATGATTTTATAAATCATCATTTTATTCTACGTCAAACTGAATGAATATGAACATGGGATTTAAAATCATATGCATATGCATCTTAATGCACATAAAAATGCTATTTTGCTATTTGTTTGTTCGTAAGCTGATTAATAAATTATATTTGCAAAAAAAAAACCAACACTCTATATTTTTAATAAGTACACGATGTCTCGACATTGTATTGAACTTGAAAAATATTTGTTGTATTTATCATGGACATTCATTCTTGAGAATAAGTCCACTATGATTTTAAGATCTATTACTTTTGATTTTTTAATGATACAAATAGTTGTCAAATAGCATCATAAATTTTTAATTCAACATTATGATTTGTTTGTTATCAAGATATTTAAAATTTCCAGTCATTATTGTGCTATTAGAATTTTGAATTCAATATTATGATTTTATTTTTTATATAAAATATGATTGTTTGAAGCTACTAATTTGGTTGATTGTATGATTAAGCGGTGTTTAGGTAGCAAGTGATGAGTAAATTGGCTTTATATTTCTAATGATATTTGTACATAGAATATTATAGATTTGAAAGCTACTTGCTGTATAATGTTGGATAAGAATTGGTTACTCATTTATATTCCTAGAAAAGTTCCAATAAGTACATATGTTTTTGGGATTATTCCACATGCATACGTACAAGATTTTTTTCCTAATAGATGTAAAGTTGTATCTCTACTTTTTCCGAACCTTTTGTCCTTCGTAATTTGTGTCTTTCCATTTTGCTCTATGTTATTCAAAGAAGATTTCTTGTGCCAAGGGTGGAGAAGCCTAATCAATTGATCTATAACAAACTGTGAAAGATTTATGATTTGAAAGGAAAATTGAAGCATGATATGGAAGTGGATCTTATTTTGTAGCAAATATCATGAAATTAGGAAAAAGTGCCAATAATGCGCTGACTAGAATGCAAATTTGTTATTAGCATGGTTAAATGCATAACATTATGCCTTTAAATTGTGAGATTTTCTTCAAAGAGGCAATGTTGCATGAATCCAAATTTTTATAGTTAGAATTTTTTTAATTGTATTTGATGTATGTTTTTCTATAGTTTTGATAGACTTGAAGTATATTTTGATATACAATGTTTTTTTCTAATTATTGATCTAAATATTACAATTGATTTTCACTTGGGATATTTCTATTATACATAAAATTGAATATGGTTCCAGTATTTATCTCTTACCTCTATCATTTTCACCTTAAAAACTTAATTCTTCTAATTTCCAACTTGTAATTTTTATTTTCAACTTGCAAATATTCAATGGTTTTCTTAACGTTGTTCTTATGTGCAATAGTTACCCAATATCATTAATAACTTGGTGCTCTTTTTTTAAGTATCTATCCTCAAATATATTGAATTTAACATCCACCTCTTTTTTTTCTTAACTTACCTATGGTAGATTTCTTTTGCAACAAAATTTATCTTGCAAAATTTATTACGATTGTTTGCTACTTTCATTATCATTTTCATTTATCAAATTCTATTTTCTATTATATTTTCCATAATATAGTATCTGTAATAACCCGGAAATCCGAGCCAATTTAAAAAAATTTATTTTGGCAATTTTAGCGAATTTTGAATATTTAAAATGAATTATTTAAAATAATATCGACGAGAAATTTATTTTGTATAGAATTTGAACGTATATATTTATACAGATCGTCGTTAGAACATAAATATTTATTTTATATATATAAAAGGAATTGAAAATGGCGCGGTAGTTCGATAATTCGATTTCAAAATTCAAATGAATATACCGGGTGCAAAACAAACCGGATTTTGGTGAAACCAAAAATATTAGAATCTATTTGATAATATCTTTCCAACGAATCCGAAAAATCAAGATTTCATAGCGGGAATCAAAAGTTATGTCCAGTTGAATTTTCAGAATAGTCGCTATGCAATTCTGGCCCAAATTTTGCAAACGACCTCGGAATTCGACGAAACCACTTTTGTTGGATCCGTGATGTCAAGTTATTGCTAGGTTTCAAATTTCATAATTTTTCGAATCAATATGTGAGCGTGGCAAGGGAAAACGCATTTGACCAGTTTCAGTTGATTTTAATCGACTGGAAAATGGCCATTTTTCAAACGGTCTCGGAATTCGACGAAATTAGTTTTGTTAGGACTGTATCGTCGATACGAAGCTAGAAAATATTTTTCGGGAATTTTTAGAGTTCGTATGTGGCCCCAGTAAATTAAAATGCGCGTTCAAATTCAATATATAGAGTTATATGTTGATTTTGATGAAAACTGATCGCAACAGTCGAATTGGCTCACGATACATATCTCATGGTGTTCGGAATGGGGGTATTTAGCTAGAGGCGTCGGTCGTTGGGGTTGATTTGGAGTCCGGATGCTAAACCCTAATTTCAAGAATAAAATAATATTAAATTAATATATATATATATAAAGCTTTCCCCCTTTTCATTTCATTTTTCAGAAAATGTTTTCCCCCTTTTTCAAAAAGAGATGGCCATCGACTTTGGCCATCGCCCCACCTCTGGCCTGCGCCTCCCACCGCCGATCATGGCACCGCCTTCCCCCCTTCTCGACCTCCTTTCCCCTCTCGATCGAAGAACGTGTGAGCCCCGCAACCCCAGAGACCACCAACGACGAGCAACCCCAAATCGACCCGCCTGACCGTCGCTCCGCCGCTGGCGATCTCCCCTCCCCCTCCGCCTTCTTCCCCTGCTCCTCCCCGCTTTAGAAATCGCGAACCCAAAAGCCCCCATCGATTGATATTTAAAACTGCGGGTCCCACCACCACGCACCACCTCCGTCGACTAACCCCCGCACCACCGTTGGCCCTGCGCGCTGCCTCTACCTCACCAGCAGTCACCAGCGAACCCTATCCTCCCTGTTACACCTTAATACAGTAAGTTATTTTAATTTCTTATACAATTTTCTTTTCAGTATTTACTTATTGATTTTTATAGCGGTAAAGGACTGATTTATTTTATTTAAAGTAATTAGTTTTAGATTTAGGAAAATCAGTGCTTTTACCTTTAAAAAGGTCGTGGTTTTAACTTAGAAAAGTTCATATTTTTAAATTAGAAAAGATCGTATTTTATAAACTATAAAAGAATGGATTTTTGGAGAAATAAAGACGATATTTTTATCAAAGAAAAGGAGATATTTTTATCAAAGTAAAGACTTGATTTTTTTTAAACCGTATAAAGACTTGATTTTTGAACATTATAAAGATTTGATTTTTAGTTGAATAAAAATGTTATTTTTATATAATGTAGAGAATAAAAATATGATTTTTATATAATAGAGAATATAAAAATATAATCTTTATATATGTAGCGAAATAAAAATCTGATTTTTATTATATATATGTAGAAATAAAAATATGATTTTTATTTACTGAATGAAACAATAAAAATATAATTTTTATTTGAACAGCGTGAAAAGAACTGCATTGGAATTTCAAGTAGATCCAGACAGTTCAACAGTTCAAAAGCAAAGCACGGTGGAGTGGAACCCTCTGTGAGAACTTCTCACTTTTTAATTTAATTTTATAGTTAAAAATATATATTAGGATGCAGACAGTGTTTAGTAGCACCCAACACCTGTCGTCCACAGACCATGGACGGCTTGTATGCTTGTTTGTTTGATTTTGACGTGTAGTTAATTGTGTGATGTGAAATGAAATAAAATATTATATAGTTAGAAATATTTTATAGTTAAAAATAGAATTTTTAACGTGTATATAAAATAAATATTTATAAACAAATCAGAGATTTGTTTATATACACTGATTTGATTGATATTGATTGGGACTATTAATTTTACACATCGCCCAACTGCACAAATAAAATCTGTATTTGATTGTACGAAACCCCACACGGGTATTAGGATGATATTTGGCGTACACTAATCCCAATTATTTAGCTGTATGTCGATCGAGTGGTCGACAGACTGTGTAAGCGTTAATTATTTATATTTAATGCTTATGCAGTTGTGTGGTGCACTCTAGATGATGGTTGATTATTTATCGTTGTTATTTTATACATGTGTTGTAGAAAATCCATATAATTAACATTATATGGTAATTGATTGGGCCTCATTCCAGTTTTGAAATAGAAATATTTGAAATAGAAATATTTGAAAATAGAAATATATAAAGCCGTGTTGATTAGATTTGTGCCATTTTTACGTGAACGATATTTATATCGATTTTAGTCAAATTGAAATGAATACTGAAGTGGATAGAAATTCGAATTAAATTGAATTGATTTGAAATTAGAAATAAATTGAAATGATTCGAAATTCGAATAGAATTGAAATTCGAATTAAATTGAAATAGAAATGAAATCGTTTTGAATTGAATTTAAACGAATTGAAATCGATTCAAATTGAAATCGATTTGAAATGAAAGTAAAACGAATTTATATTGAAAAATTCAATCTTGATTTGAATTTGAAAAGGAAGTTGAAATCGTTTTGAAAACGAATTTAAAACGATTTATAAAATACGTTTTAAAAGGAAATCGACGAAATATATAATATATATATATTACATATATAATGGCCTTAATAGAACGCGCCGCGCCGTGGCAGTTCGCGAATTTCGACCATTGACTTCGAATGGATATTGCGGGAGATCCGACTGTCGGATTCTCCTAAAACCGGAACCGTTGGGTTCGTATCGAAAAGAGCTTTCTAAGAATATTAGAAATTTGAAATCTAACGGTTGGATTTGGAATTATGTCCAAATCAAATTTGGAAAAGGTCGCTGTAAGTGCAGTTCGATGGCCGTTGATGGAAATCAACTGTACGGGCCTTGATAAAATTATTAAAAATAGTAATAATTTGAGTAAAATCATAAGAAATGATTTGTGAAGAATTGGGATGAAAAACTCCATATTTGAAAAGATAAAAATAGATTTTTATCGAAACGAACTAGTTTTGAACTAGAATTATAATTCATTTATTTTGAAAATAAATAATGTGAATTTGAAATGGTTTTGAAAACAACCAGAATTTCCAATAATTGAATTGGAATAGATTTGAATCGAAATTGTCTTGGGAATATTTCGATGTTGGATTTCGTGATGATACAGATATTGTTATGGGAATTTGAAAGATATATTGATATCGTTATTTCCAATACGATATTTGTTGGTCGTAGAATTTGATATTGAATATAAGCCAACATATTTTCTATTCAGAGCCTTGTATTTAATATCAAATGTGATTTGGGTTTGTCGTGAATGATGTCTTCATTAACACTGTTCTTAAGCCCAGTGGAGAAAAAGATTAAATCTTTTTATTTAGATTTAATGAAGTGTACCAATTAAAGAATATTTAATTGGAATTGAATTTGGTATTGATTTTTGGGTTTATCGTGAACAGTATTTTAAATAACACTTGTTCTTTAACCCGATAATTAATGGAATGTGATTTTGGGTTTATCGTGAACAGTGTTTTAAATAACACTTGTTCTTTAACCCCATAATCAATGGAATGTGATTTTGGGTTTATCGTGAACCGTGTTTTAAATGACACTGATTCTTTAACCCAGTTAAAGATTAAAACTAAGTGTAGTTTTAATGAATCTTTAATTGGATTGAAAAGATCGAGAAGGGAGAATCACCAGTTTTGGTCCAAGCGATAGTTAAATCTTTAATTAGATTTGAACATGAAATGATAATTGAATTTACCGATAACACCGTGGTGTTAGATATGAAGTATGACCAGTTTTACTTCATGGGATGAATAGGTTGGGATTGAGAAATAAAATAAATGATTACTTCGGTGTGGTTCGCTAATCCCGACTAGTTTGAATTGATATTCAAAGAAGATTAAAGAATAAATTTAAAGAATTTATCTTTGATAAAATTAATGGGAACCTTTCCCAAAGTATAAGGATATTGGAATAAAAGAATATTCTGAATTGGAATGAGGCGTATGTTGTGTTTGTGTAACACTTGTTTATTATATACGCGAGTTATTCAGAAAGACCAGGTTTATCCCATTCTGAATAACTGATTCGACGTGGTGTCGAGGATGAAGACGGTGGTTGAAGACCGGAGGTCTTCACGTCGTTTGGATAATTACTGATGATCTTGATTAGGCCGTACACCCAAGAGGAGGGAATCAGTTACTGGTCGTCCAGACGTACTTGGAGATTGATGGATGTGCGGGGTACTAGGTGCCTTCGGTTTCGTTCAGACCCAGAACGAACTTGTAAATGGACTGTGTGTCTGACATTGGATTTTAGTCTGTGTGGTTGATTTCTATTAAATATATATCTGTTTGGCGGCGGAGAATTTATTCTCTTGCTTAATGCCCTTCTCTGAGATGTACGAGCTTAGAGGTTATATATTGATAGATATCAAACGCATGGAGTGAATTGCCTGTGTGGCATGCCTAAGTGGCAATTGATCAAGTCTTCTGTTGAAAAGCAAGGTCTTGTGGTGATGATCAAAGCACAGGCTGTGTGGCATAGCTTTGTGTAACATGAATTCGCGAGCCTAACACCCCGGTTGTGAACCAGAAACGGGAGAGGACCTCAGGGAGGGCATGCGTTTCCTTCTAGCTAGAAGTGGCGTCAGTGGTTTTACACGCCCTGACGAGTTTGACTTATGTGGTTGTTGCTGTTGCGAGGCGCCTCGATTAGATCGGACGATCCGGGTCCGATGGAGTCATTCGTTGGCTCATTTACGCCCCATAGGGCGGGGAAACGTAGTGTTCAGGAATTTTAATCCACATCGGTGGACCGGCCTTGTCGCTCCAAGGGTCGATGCGCTCTGACTCTGAGACATGGGCTAGATTGTCTCGAAGTCGGTGAGGACGATCCCTTGCCTCGGTTCACAGATGGAAATCCAACTTCCAAATACGTGATTTTGCGGTTTTAATTGTAGAACTAGTATGGCGACATGATATATGGTACCCATGCCGTCTATGATTGATACTTATGATTTGAAGTTGTTTTATACACTATGCACTTATAGTAGTATCAAATGATTTGTTTTAAACATACTAAGCATGTTTGGCTATTATAAGGGAAAACCCTATCCCCCGGCTTGCGTTGCATTGTGTGATAGGACCTGGGTCTTATAATAGCTTCATTTTTTTTTTCAAAAAGCATTGCGCTGTTTTGTTATATGCACTAGTATTCTTGGGAGGAAACCCGTTCCGTGTTATACGATGTGGACCCTTGATATATCTGATTTAAAGTAAGGTTTTAAATAACTGCTTTAGTTCTCACACCAGTCCCATGACTGACCTGGAGTTTATTGTTTTAACCTAAACTCTGGGTGCCCTTATTTTGACACGGGCAGCTAGTAGTTTTGGTTTTGCAGATTTATATTCACAGGATCCTGATTTACAGCTGGAACGATACTCGGAAAGCTTTGTATCCGCGTATTACTTCTAGTTGTGTATTGTATTATTTTCCGCTGCTATGTAATGTATTTAAATGTAATTTTAATCTCTGATATTTTCTGTGTAACATTTATTCATACTCTGTATATTCTTGTATTCTGATGAATTGTTGTAATATACAATGAAATGTTCTTCCGTCTGCGTTCTTTTGTGTTTTGTCCTCGACTCAATCCGGGCTTTCCTCATCGGGGAAGTTCGGGTCGTTTCAGCTGGTATCAGAGCTTTGGTTTACAAAGCTCAGAGAACAAGACACGTTAGAACCAAACGAAAGAATTCATCAGAAATTGGATTAGTAATATTCAATGAGAATGACTCGTTAAATATAGGGTCAGTAGTATCCTAGAACGAGTGTGAAGAGTATATTTTTTTTAAGTGAAAACAAATTTTGTTTTGAAAATTTAAATCAATTATACGTATTTGATTATTTATTTATATTGATTTGGACAATCAAATATATAGAGATTTTAGTATACGTCTGATCCACGTGTAATGAAGCCTCAAATATATTCGATGGATATAGAATCACACTCTAGTCGCCCGGGTCTGATTCTGATGATGGCGCACCATCATCAGTGTTTATATTCGAGTAGCGAAGGTGGAATTTCTATATATTTCCAATTGACTGGTGTGAGAACCAACATTAGATAGGGCCTATTGTTGTGATTTGGCATCAAAAATGTGATTTTTGACTATATATCAAAGTTACGAATTTGAAGCGTTAACCAACTAATTGATTGATGGTTGTGTTGTTTGATTACTGTTTTGATTAATTAAAAGTTGAACCTTTAGCCAAATTAATCAAATAGTGAGTTGTATTGAAAATTAGTCGCATTTGCTTGCATATACATGTACTTACATTGAACAGGTCATTGCAAGGAGGCTAGAGCAGAGAATAAAATTTGTTTGCCCGACAAATAGGTACATGTTTACCATAATTTACTGTTTTGTTTGGGTGATGATGATTTTGTGAGCCGATTGGCTTTTTCTTTTTCTTTTGGATTGAAGAAGGCCATAGCAGGCTATATGAAATATCCCGAAGTCCCCGGTGCAGGGGAGGTTATGGCGAAATTTTTCGAAAGTTTAGAGTGTTAGCCAAATTTGTGAAAAAATTTGAAAAGTTCTTAGAAACTGAAAAGTTGAAGAACTTAAGCCATAGTGAAAATACTGGAAGTTGAGTTGATTTGTTAAACAACTTTCAGCTTCGTTCCTTTTCGGGGACGAAAAGTTTTAAGTGGGGGAGATTGTAATAACCCGGAAATCCGAGCCAATTTAAAATTTTTATTTTGGCAATTTTAGCGAATTTTGAATATTTAAAATAAATTATTTTAAATAATATCGACGAGAAATTTATTTTGGATAGAATTCGAACTTATATATTTATATAGATCATCGTTAGAACATAAATATTTATTTTATATATATAAAAGGAATTGAAAATGGCGCGGTAGTTCGATAATTCGATTTCAAAATTCAAATGAATATACCGGGTGCAAAACAAACCGGATTTTGGAGAAACAAAAAATATTAGAATCTATTTGATAATATCATTCCAACGAATCCGAAAAATCGAGATTTCATAGCGGGAATCAAAAGTTATGTCCAGTTGAATTTTCAGAAGAGTCGCTATGGAATTCTGGCCCAAATTTTGCAAACGACCTCGGAATTCGACGAAACCACTTTTGTTGGATCCGTGATGTCAAGTTATTGCTAGGTTTCAAATTTCATAATTTTTTGAATCAATATGTGAGCGTGGCAAGGGAAAACGCGTTTGACCAGTTTCAGTTGATTTTAATCGACTGGAAAATGACCATTTTTCAAACGGTCTCGGAATTCGACGAAATTAGTTTTGTTAGGACCGTATCGTCGATACGAAGCTAGAAAATATTTTTCGGGAATTTTTAGATTTCGTATGTGGCCCCAGTAAATTGAAATGCGCGTTCAAATTCAATATATAGAGTTATATGTTGATTTTGACGAAAACTGATCATAACAGTCGAATTAGCTCACGATACATATCTCATGGTGTTCGGAATGGGGGTATTAAGCTAGAGGCGTCGGTCGTTGGGGGTTGATTTGGAGTCCGGATGCTAAACCCTAATTTCAAGAATAAAATAATATTAAATTAATATATATATAAAAAAAAAGCTTTCCCCCTTTTCATTTCATTTTTCAGAAAACATTTTCCCCCTTTTTCAAAAAGAGATGGCCGTCGACTTTGGCCATCATCCCACCTCTGGCTTGCGCTTCCCACCGCCGATCATGGCGCCGCCTTCCCCCCTTCTCGACCTCCTTTCCCCTCTCGATCGAAGAACGCGTGAGCCCCGCAACCCCAGAGACCACCAACGACGAGCAACCCCAAATCGACCCGCCTGACCGTCGCTCCGCCGCTGGCGATCTCCCCTCCCCCTCCGCCATCTTCCCCTGCTCCTCCCCGCTTTAGAAATCGCGAACCCAAAAGCCCCCATCGATTGATACTTGAAACCGCGGGTCCCACCAACACACACCACCTCCGTCGACTAACCCCCGCACCACTGTTGGCCCTGCGCGCTGCCTCCACCTCACCAGCAGCCACCAGCGAACCCTCTCCTCCCTGTTCCACATTAATACAGTAAATTATTTTAATTTCTTATACAATTTTCTTTTCAGTATTTACTTATTGATTTTTATAGCAATAAAGGACTGATTTATTTTATTTAAAGTAATTAGTTTTAGATTTAGGAAAATCAGTGTTTTTACCTTTAAAAAGGTCGTGGTTTTAACTTAGAAAAGTTCGTATTTTTAAATTAGAAAAGATCATATTTTATAAACTATAAAAGAATGGATTTTTGAAGAAGTAAAGACGATATTTTTATCAAAGAAAAGGCGATATTTTTATCAAAGTAAAGACGATATTTTTATCAAAGTAAAGACTTGATTTTTTTTTAAACCGTATGAAGACTTGATTTTTGAACAGTATAAAGATTTGATTTTTAGTTGAATAAAAATATAATTTTTATATAATGTAGAGAATAAAAATATGATTTTTATATAACAGAGAATATAAAAATATAATCTTTATATATGTAGCGAAATAAAAATCTGATTTTTATTATATATATGTAGAAATAAATATATGATTTTTATTTATTGTATGAAACAATAAAAATATAATTTTTATTTGAACAGCGTGAAAAGAACTGCATTGGAATTTCAAGCAGATCCAGACTGTTCAGCAGTTCAAAAGCAAAGCACGGTGGAGTGGAACCCTCTGTGAGAACTTCTCACTTTTTAATTTAATTTTCTGGTTAAAAATATATACTAGGATGCAGACGGTGTTTAGTAGCACCCGACACCCGTCGTCCACAGACCATGGACGGCTTGTATGCTTGTTTATTTGATTTTGACGTGTAGTTGATTGTGTGATGTGATGTGAAATGAAATAAAATATTATATAGTTAGAAATATTTTATAGTTAAAAATAGAATTTTTAACGTGTATATAAAATAAATATTTATAAACAAATCGGAGATTTGTTTATATACACTGATTTGATTGATATTGGTTGGGACGATAAATTTTACACATCGCCCAACTGCACAAATAAAATATGTGTTTGATTGTATGAAACCCCACACGGGTATTGGGATGATATTTTGCGTACACTAATCCCAATTATTTAGCTGTATGTCCATCGATTGGTCGACAGACTGTGTAAGCGTTAATTATTTATATTTAATGCTTATGCAGTTGTGTGGTGCACTCTGGATGATGGTTGATTATTTATCGTTGTTATTTTATACATGTGTTGTAGAAAATCCATATAATTAACATTATATGGTAATTGATTGGGCCTCATTCCAGTTTTGAAATAGAAATATTTGAAACAAGAATTTTTGAAATAGAAATTTTTGAAATAGAAATGAAAATAGAAATATATAAAGCCGTGTTGATTAGATTTGCGCCATTTTGACGTGAACGATATTTATATCGATTTTATTCAAATTGAAATGAATACTGAAGTGGATTGAAATTCGAATTAAATTGAATCGATTTGAAATTCGAAATAAATTGAAATGATTCGAAATTCGAATAGAATTGAAATTCGAATTAAATTGAAACAGATATGAAATCATTTTGAATTGAATTTAAACGAATTGAAATTGAATTGAAATCAATTCAAATTGAAATCGATTTGAAATGAAATTAAAACGAATTTATATTGAAAAATTCAATCTTGATTTGAAGTTGAAAAGGAAGTTGAAATCGTTTTGAAAATGAATTTAAAACGATTTATAAAATACGTTTTAAAAGGAAATCGACGAAATATATATATATATAATGTATATATATTATATATATAATGGCCTGAATAGAATGCGCCGCGCCGCGGCAGTTTGCAAATTTCGACCATTGACTTCGAATGGATATTGCGGGAGATCCGACAGTCGGATTCTCCTAAAACCGGAACTGTTGGGTTCGTATCAAAAAGAGCTTTCTAACGAATATTAGAAATTTGAAACCTAATGGTTGGATTTGGAATTATGTACAAATCAAATTTGGAAAATGTCGCTGTAAGTGCAGTTCGATGGCCGTTGATGGAAATCGACTGTACTTGCCATGATAAAATTATTAAAAATAGTAATAATTTGTGTAAAATTATAAGAAATGATTTGTGAAGAATTGGGATGAAAAACTCCATATTTGAAAAGATAAAAATAGATTTTTATCGAAATGAACTAGTTTTGAACTAGAATTATAATTCATTTATTTTTGAAATAAATAAAGTGAATTTGAAATGGTTTTGAAAATAACCAGAATTTCCAATAATTGAATTGGAATAGATTTGAATCGAAATTGTCTTCGGAATATTTCGATGTTGGATTTCGTGATGATACAGATATTGTTATGGGAATTTGAAAGATATATTGATATCGTTATATCCAATACGATATTTGTTGGTCGTAGAATTTGATATTGAATATAAGCCGATATATTTTCTATTTAGAGCCTTGTATTTAATATCAAATGTGATTTGGGTTTGTCGTGAATGGTGTCTTCATTAACACTGTTCTTAAGCCCAGTGGAGAAAAAGATTAAATCTTTTTATTTAGATTTAATGAAGTGTACCAATTAAAGAATATTTAATTGGAATTGAATTTGGTATTGATTTTCGGGTTTATCGTGAACAATGTTTTAAATAACACTTGTTCTTTAACCCGATAATTAATGGAATGTGATTTTGGGTTTATCGTGAACAGTGTTTTAAATAACACTTGTTCTTTAACCCCATAATTAATGGAATGTGATTTTGGGTTTATCGTGAACCGTGTTTTAAATGACACTGATTCTTTAACCCAGTTAAAGATTAAAACTAAGCGGAGTTTTAATGAATCTTTAATTGGATTGAAAAGATCGAGAAGGGAGAATCACCAGTTTTGCTCCAGGCGATAGTTAAATCTTTAATTAGATTTGAACGTGAAATGATAATTGAATTCACTGATAACACCGTGGTATTAGATATGAAGTATGACTAGTTTTACTTCATGGGATGAATAGGTTGGGATTGGGAAATAAAATAAATGATTACTTCGGTGTGGTTCGCTAATCCCGACTAGTTTGAATTGATATTCAAAGAAGATTACAGAATAAATTTAAAGAATTTATCTTTGGTAAAATTAATGGGAACCTTTCCTAAAGTATAAGGATATTGGAATAAAAGAATATTCTGAACTGGAATGAGGCGTATGTTGTGTTTGTGTAACACTTGTTTATTATATACGCGAGTTATTCAGAAAGATCGGGTTTATCCCATTCTGAATAACTGATTCGACGTGGTGTCGAGGGTGAAGACGGTGGTTGAAGACCGGAGGTCTTCACGCCATTTGGATAATTACTGATGATCTTGATTGGGCTGTACACCCAAGAGGAGGGAATCGGTTAGTGGTCATCCAGTCGTACTTGGAGATCGACGGATGTGCGGGGTACTAGGTGCCTTCGGTTTCGTTCAGACCCAGAACGAACTTGTAAATAGACTGTGTGTCTGACATTGAATTTTAGTCTGTGTGGTTGATTTCTATTAAATATATATCTGTTTGGCGGTGGAGAATTTATTCTCTTGCTTAACGCCCTTCTCTGAGACGTACGAGCTCAGAGGTTATATATTGATGGATATCAAACGCATGGAGTGAATTGCCTGTGTGGCATGCCTAAGTGGCAATTGATCAAGTCTTCTGTTGAAAAGCAAGGTCTTGTGGTGATGATCAAAGCACAACCTGTGTGGCATAGCTTTGTGTAACGGGAATTCGCGAGCCTCACACCCCGGTTGTGAACCAGAAATGGGAGAGGACCTCAGGGAGGGCATGCGTTTCCTTCTAGCTAGAAGTGGCGTCAGTGGTTTTACACGCCCTGATGAGTTTGACTTATGTGGTTGTTGCTGTTGCGAGGCGCCTCGGTTATATCGGACGATCCGGGTCCGATGGAGTCATTCATTGGCTCATTTACACCCTATAGGGCGGGGAAACGTAGTGTTTAGGAATTTTAATCCACATCGGTGGATCGGCCCTGTCGCTCCAAGGGTCGATGCGCTCTGACCCTGAGACATGGGCTAGATTGTCTTGAAGTCGGTGAGGACGATCCCTTGCCTCGGTTCACAGATGGAAATCCAACTTCCAAATACGCGATTTTGCGGTTTTAATTGTAGATCTGGTATGGCGACATGATATATGGTACCTATGCCGTCTATGATTGATACTTATGATTTGAAGTTGTTTTATACACTATGCACTTATAATAGTATCAAATGATTTGTTTTAAACGTCCTAAGCATGTTTGGCTATTATAAGGGAAAACCCTATCCCCCGGCTTGCGTTGCATTTTGTGATAGGACCTGGGTCTTATAATAGCTTCATTTTTTTTCAAAAAGCATTGCGCTGTTTTGTTATATGCACTGGTATTCTTGGGAGGAAACCCATTCCGTGTTATACGGCGTGGTCCCTTGATATATCTGATTTAAAGTAAGGTTTTAAATAACTGTTTTAGTTCTCACACCAGTCCCATGACTAACCTGGAGTTTATTGTTTTAACCTAAACTCTGAGTGCCCTTATTTTGACACGGACAGCTAGTAGTTTTGGTTTTGCAGATTTATATTCACAGGATCCTGATTTACAACTGGAACGATACTCGGAAAGCTTTGTATCCGCGTATTACTTCTAGTTGTGTATTGTATTATTTTCCACTGCTATGTAATGTATTTAAATGTAATTTAAATCTCTGATATTTTCTGTGTAACATTTATTCATACTCTGTATATTCTTGTATTCTGATGAATTGTTGTAATATACAATGAAATGTTCTTCCGTCTACGTTCTTTTGTGTTTTGTCATCGACTCAATCCGGGCTTTCCTCATCGGGGAAGTTCGGGTCGTTTCAGTATCAATTTTCAATGTATTCCCTCAAATCTAATTTATAATACTAGAAATTATGTATATGCGTATTTTATATAAAAAAACTAAAATTTTATCTTAATTTGTATTGATTAAGTACAATTATAAGTATTCTACATGTATACACTAAATATTACAAACATTCATATTGACAATGAATTAATGCCTCAGTAAAAATTCATAGATAACGTCAAATTTGAACCTCAAATAAAAGCAATGGCCAGTGTTTAGAGCTATGACTTTATTCATATAGTAAAATAGATTAAGGACGATTGCATGAGAAGACAAAATGAAATTAAAAAATGATTGCCAAAAAAATTAAATTAAAATGAATTATATTTTAAAATTTGAGTTGCATATAAGATGGTTTTATTTGCCAAAGGAGGGGAGTTAAAATGTTTCCCTTTTGTCAATAGCATTGGAAATACTGATGAATTTATCATATTCAATTGATGCTCAGATTTTGTCCTAGCTTTTCGTCAAAGAAACGCATAATTTATCACCAAATAAATTGTAGTTACTACAAAATTTGTTTCATGATAAAACAAAATTGCTTGGACAACTTTTGACATTTTGCTACATAACATTCTAGCTTCTATTTTATCTATTTCTATGCAAAAATAGTCTCATCTTCGTGTTGTTTATAGTATGCCTGTCCATAATAAAAAAACTCATTTTGATAACAATCTAAGTTTAATATATATTTTTATAAAGGAGATGCTACAAAGCCCGAAAGAATTTTAGTCAGATCGTACAAATTTCAGATCGAAGGGTGTAATTCACAAATGCAAAAGGTGCCATGCTGGATTGAACGCATCTTATTGTTCTGGCAATTTGCCCTACCTTAATTCCCGGGCCAAATAGCATTTCTGTTTTTATAATAAGGTTGATACTTTAATTATGTTGTTCTCTAATTATGATATCTCAAGGGCTCCAAACCATAACCTCTAGAACCATCATCCAGACCGCCAAACTTCTAACCATTGAAACTAGCGGTCCTTGACATTATTTCTAACAACTCAACGTGTTAATTGTTGTTCATCACACTATTCCATCTTATTCCATTTTTTTTTAATGTAATGTCATAAAAAAATTGCTTTATGCATGTTACATGTATTCCATTTTATGGTGATATACAATTTTGCATTAAATTACGTTAATTATTATGTTGGTTTAGATGTTTCATGTATGAATAATTAAATTTATGGAAGATGATTATTATCAAGTTGTTCTAGAATTTGTATTCATATTCTACACATATCTTTTTTATGTCATATTATCCTACCTATGCTAAGAAATATCACGTGCCAAAGTAACTTTAATATTTTTATAATGCATTTCGTATTGGATAATGTCGAAAGGTGGACATGTTCTAATCGTAGATGGTATTTTTAAACCAAAATTTTAATAGTAATTCGACTTAACTGTTATTTTTGGTTATATAAGGAAAACTTCTATCAACCAAACTATGTGTCTACATATATGAGTGTGTGTTATAGAATAAACCTATATTTCATATATGTTTCTTACATTAGGAAACATAACACAGTGATGCATTTCTTAACATGTTAAGAACAATTAATGGCTAATCTTATCTTTACTTATATGAAGTTATTGTGCATTAAAAATGTGTTATATGTTGTATGCTTGGAGATTACTTAAATACAATTTTCAGCAAATATTTATCAATAGTGTTTAAAAAATGTAATCTATTTCAAAAGTATACAATATATAAACATACTTATTCATCATCGAAACTTAAAAAACTAACAAAAATAAAACAAATTATGTTGTGAACTCCATGTGCGTAGCACGGGTTCGCACTAGTTATTTTATTTGAAGTTTGATATATAATTATGTCTAAAGTTTGATATATAATCCTGAGAATGAAAAATCAAGATCATCCTTATATCAACATTTTTGTTTTATAAGCTGGTAAATATATTGTATAATTATTTTGCAGTATCTAGTCATTCACCATAGACTGATCCATACTTTATTCTGAAATACACTCTCAAATAAGTAGAAGGTTAGCCACCATTTTGATCTGAAACAAAAAGAAATGATAGTAGTCCAAATGATTTAGTCTGAGACTCTGAAGTATATATTATAGTCCACTCACTGTCACCGACTTGCATAAGCATATTGCATACCGCCTACATTTCTTAAACTTGAATCTGCAGTTTTACCATTATTGTAAATTGTAATCATGTCATGAGGAAAAGAAAAAAATATCAACCTGTTTTTGATCGAATTCTCTGCAGTTCACATTTTGATTCTTTAGAATTATTGCCATAACCACATAAGTTATCCAATCAGTTTTTATTTTTCAGGTAGAAGTTTGCACTTCAGATGCCTTATTAGACAAAGGTTGGTTGGAAGAAGAAGTGGACAGCGACAACGAAGAACCAAGTGGAAAGCCTGGTAATGCAACAAAGCCACCGCTGGCTCCTAAGCTCAAAGCCTCTATGAGAAAGCCCTCCATGTTATGGGAACATTTTACTAAGGAGGATCCTTCAAATACAGTTAATCCTAAGTGTTTTTGCAATTATTTTCATGCATAATTTGCTTGTGCTGGTAAAGAGAATGGCACTTCACACTTAATATACCATGTAAGAACATCGTGTAGGTCAATTCCTTGAGAAAGCGATAAGAAACAAACAAGTTTAGCTTTTACAAAAGATAGTGAAAGTGAAGGAAGCAATGCCCTTATTGCATGGACATTTAACAATGATGAGTGTAGAAGGTCTCTAGCTTGAATGTTAATTATCGATGACCTTTCTTTTAGTTTTATTGAGGGCGAAGGGTTTCTTGATTTTTGTCCAAAAATGTGTCCTACTTTGAAGTACCATCACGTAGAACAATATGTTGGGATGTGCTTAACTTATATGGAGACACCAAAGATTATCTTAAAATCATGTTTTGTAATTGTTTGCATGGTGTATGTCTTACTACGGATACGTGAACTTTTTGTCATAATGCAAATTACGTGGTTTTAACCGCACACTTCATAAACAATGATTGGAAGTTGCATAAAAGGATTTTAAATTTTTGTTTGATCATAAGTCATAAAGGGGAAAAAATTGGAAAACTTTTGGTTGCTTGCATCAAACAATGGGAACGTAAGTGAATCGTATCTATCATAGTCGATAATTGTAACAACCAGGAATTTTGGAACCAATTAAAAAAATTTATTTTAGCAATTTTAATGTATTTTAAATATTTAAAATAATTTATTTTAAATAATAACGATTAAAAATCTATTTAAATTAAAGTTAGAACGAATATATTTATTTTAAATATAAAAGGAGTTAGAAATAGCGCGGTAGTTTGAAAATTTGAATTTGAGCTTTGATTGAATGTACAGGATTCAAAATAAATCGGATTTCAGTAAAACCAAAAATATTAGAATCTGTTTAAAAATATCTTTCTAATGAATCCGAAAAATTGAAATTTCATAGCGAGAATAAAAAGTTATGGCCAGTTAAATATTCAGAATAGTCGCTATGGAATATATATATATATATTAATATAATATATATATAAATATAATATATATATATATATTAATATAATATATAGCCATTTTACAAACGACCTCCGTTTTCAATGAAACCACTTTGGTTGGATCCAGAATGTCAAATTATTGTTAGATTCCAATTTTCATAATTTTTGGAATTAATATGTGAGCGTGGCAAATTAAAACGTGTTTGGTCAAATTCCAGTCAAATTGGATCGACCAGAAAATGACCATTTTTCAAACGGTCTCCAAATTCGACGAAATTAATTTTATTAGGACCGTATCGTCAAAACGTAGTTAGATTTATTTTTTGGGAATTTCTGGAGTCAGTATGTGGCCCTGGTAAATTTAAATGTACGATTAAATTAAATAATTAAATGATTTATATTTTAGACTAAAGAAAAGTGAGCTGAGACGATCAAATGGCCTGACGGAACCTAGCCCATTGCGTCTAGAACGAGGGTATTTGCCTGGGGACAACTCTGGTTGGGCTGAAATTGGAGCTGAAAAGGATTAAAGTGTTTTTTTTGTAAATTAGAACATTTAATAATATTATATTATAAATATGGATTAAAATAAAACCCTAACCCTATCTTTTCTAAAGCCGCCACCTGGATAAACCTAAGGCTGATTTCTTCCGATTCTTTCCCCCAATTCTCTTCTAATCTATTCATTTATTTTCAAATCTCCAATATGAAATCTAAAGAGCTACTAGAGATCTATGCTTTCAACGGTCAGGATCGGATTTAAGGAAGTATTTTGCGTGGTTTCGGGGTTTAAAGCGGCTCTGTTCAGCGGAGCTTTCCAGCACGAGGAGGTGTTCGAGTTCAGTTTAGTGAGGTTGTGTAACAACCCGTATTTTCAATAACCTGTAATAACGTAAATCGAGGCAGAATTTAATTCAAAAATCTGAATCAAGGGAAACGGGCTATGTCATTGCGTTCGTCTCGGGAAAATACGCGAAATAGAGTCCGAGTTTTCGAAAATCGGAGTCCGTATGACCCGATTAAGGCCCAACGAAGTTTTCAGAAAATTTCAAAGTAAAAACAGATTTCAAATTCAAGTTTGAATTTGAAAATTGGGCCAGTTTGGGCCAGGCGGGAAAATTCCCGCCAGAGCACCCAAGTCGACAGCCCTGTCGACTTGGGAGTCGACTTGGTTGGACCCAAGTCGACAGCCCTGTCGACTTGGCTGTCGACTTGGTCCAGCCGGGCTGTTTAGCCTGGTGCACCATTTTGGGTTTGTGTTGAGCTTGGGGGCCAGATTCGGTTTTGAGGGCTGAGATTGGAACTAGGGTTTAATACTAGGGTTGAAACTAGTCCTAATCTCTATAAATAAGGCCCTAACCTAACCCTAAATCATCATTATTCATTCTAGTAACTAAACTATGGCAAAATCAATCCTCTCATGGCCTCCACTCTCTTCATAAAATTCCTAAATAAATTTCTAAGTGATTTTCCATGCATACAAGTGTTTTCAAACTTGTATGAGCATCATTAGCTTGCATTCAAGTCAAGTTTCTATATTTGCATCATAAAGAAAGAGTTTTGATCATTTTGGCTCAAGGGTTTTTATGTTAGAGCTTGCATTTTGGGTTTGATTGATTTCATAAGGGCTTTGTCATATTTTTGTGACTTCTTAAGCATTGTAAGCCCTATTCTACTTTCATACTTAAACTCTAAAGTTAAATGTATGATATGCAAGTTTACCATGATATGCAAGTTTACTATGATGTGTTATGCAAGTTTACTATGCTATGATATGCAAGTTCATCATGTCATGTTATGCAAGTTTGATATGCAAGTTTGTCATATGATATGCAAGTATGTTATGCAAGTTTATATGCAAGTTTATCATGTTGTGATACGCAAGTTTATATGCAAGTTTATCATGTTGTGATATGCAAGTTTATATGCAAGTTTATCATGTTGTGATATGCAAGTTTATATGCAAGTTTATCATGTTGTGATATGCAAGTTTATATGCAAGTTTATTGTGATATGCAAGTTTATATGCAAGTTTATCATGTTGTGATATGCAAGTTTATATGCAAGTATGCCAAGTTATGTTATGCAAGTTTGGGTTGAACATTTTGTTCATGCTATTATGTTATGCAAGCTTATCTTGGGTTTATGAACATAAAGCTTCAAGCTTTATGCTAAAGGTTGCATTTTGGCAACATGTAAGTTATCATATCCCTTATGATAACTTGCATGTGAGGCTAGATGCGAACTTATGGCCATTTTTACATGTCATTTATCACCATGTATCACCAATATGCTAAGTTTGGTTTTATGCATGCTTTTGAGGCCTAAAATGTAATATGCAAGTATATGAACATATGTACATTTCATATGCCACCATGATGAACTTGTGGCTTCAACACCTTTATGTCGTGATTATGCCAAGTTCCCTCTTTCTATCCTTTATGCGCTATGGCGATATGTAAGCGATGGGATTGCGTTTGGGGTTGGGTAAACTTAAAAGACATAAAACACAAGCTTGGGAATTTACCTATTAAGTTAGGTCTACCCATTGGGAATTTACCTATTAAGTTAGGTCTACCCAATCGCTTGAAAATTTGTAACATGTTTTGGAAACATGATGGACATGACACTTAGAAAAGATAAGTGTGACCAACTCGAGGTTGGGTTGAGTTTGTAGCGTAAACCTACCCGGAACCGACCGGCTTAACTAGTTGCTACAAACAATAGGACCCAATGTGAGAAGTTGGCCATGTTGTACCTTGAACCCGAGGTTAGACCAAGTTGTGGTGTAAAGCTACCCGGACCCGCCCGGCTTAACTAGTAACCACAACAAGGTCTAATGTGAGAGGTTAAGGCACATTAAATTAATTAATGCCTCGTGATTAGGGTTAAGTCATGGTCCACTTAATACTTAACCAATTTGGGCTTGGTAGATTAATCAGAGTTAAGTCGTGAACTCATCGTTACACTTAACCAAGTTAATCCATGATTAGCAAGAGGGTTAAATCGTACTTAACCCACTAGAAAATACTAGCAATGGGGGCCCACTCCGCAGTAACCCCAAAATTTGTATCATTAAGGCCCTAGGGGCTAGGCTAGGGAGGGGCACGATTACTGGGCTGGAGGTAAGCGACCAAATAAACGACGACCGGGTGGTACGCCGATGTAGTTCCGGACGGACTAGGGTCGTGCACGTAGTCCGTATTTGGAGAAGTCACCCATGGGTACCAGTAGATCGAGACTGTGCACTCATGTTTATGGTGTCCAGGGGTTGGCACCCTAAGGGCTTGATACACCCGAAGGGTGGACCCGACACAGTTCGACTACAATTATGTTTAGGCCGTATTGACACCAACACGTGACGAGTTAGGCTTAGGGAGCCGATCGACTAGACCGTTTGGTTGGACCTTGTATTAGGGTCATTTCATGTTATTGGGCCAAAGCTTGGGCCAAGGGATCAATACTTGTTTATTCAAGTCATGTTAGTTTACTAGTACACCTGTGGTGCAAAACCTTAAACCTGATTATGCGATGACACCTTTATCTACCTTGTTAGTTAATCATCATGCTAGTATGTTGTTATCCTTATGTTCATCCCTGCTGCTCATGCCAGTTAACTTTATCAGTTTACCTTGATTGTAGTAGGGCTTACTCAGTCTTTTTGACTGACCTGTTTTCTTTCGCCTCTTTTCTTCCGTTCCCTCCCCCAGGTTCTCAGGGAGGGAATATTGGAGCTTAGCTGGATTTCTGATCGCTTGCTTGTGGGATCTTAGCTCATGTACGGTCTTGACATGAAGCTAGCTATGGTTATCATTAATTTTGGGGATAGTACTTATGTATTTCAGTTTTCAGTGATGTGGTTTTTATCTAGACTTGTTTATTTGGAAAATTGACATTATGTTGTACCAGACTTGTTTTGAAATGGTTTGAAATCTTCCGCTGTTTTATCTATGTTATTTACTCTGTTTACATATATACATATGTTCTTGTTCTGCCTTGATATATCATTATGCATGTTTACCTGATTCAAACGCCCCTCCAAAGTCAGAGTGCTTGCAAGAGCCACCCTGGCGGAGGTGGGGTGTTACATTTGGTATCAGAGCATATGGTTTACGAGAAGGAACAAAAAGGTTTTTAAAACTTTTGGAAAACTATTTTCAAAACCAAGTATAAAGTATTTTCCAAAGAAAAGTCTAGTTTATTTTAAAGGCTATTCCCCAAAAAGCCATTAGCAAAATTCCTTCGTTTCTTTTCTCCATTCTGAATCTGTCTTTTTCTTCGTTTTCAGTATGGCCGATAACTTTGCCATTCCGGAGGGAGTACACGTACCTGTTTGGTATAGGAGACTTTTGGAGGCTAGGGCGACCGAAGTCGGCCCCGCAAATGTTCCTCCTCCTCCTCCTCCGATAGTTAATGTTCCTCCTCCTCCTGTCGCTGAGGTTCCTCTTCCTCCTCCCCCTCAGCATCCACAAGCGGATTTCGCGGAGATTTGCAAAGACTTTAAGACGATGGGTGGCAAGAATTTCTTTGGAACCGAGACTTATGTAGAGGCAAGGAATTGGTTAAAAGAAGCCGAAGATCTTTTTGCCTTCTTTGATATAGATGACCGTAGGAAGATTTTATTAGCAGTGTGGTTGCTAAAGGAAGAAGCTGCACGTTGGTGGGTGGTCACCACCGCTACTAGGCCAATTGAGACTTGGGATGACTTTCGGGGAAAGTTTGGACTAAGGTTCCTATCACTGAAGCAAGGGGACATGACTATTAGGGAATACATAGATAAGTTTAATCAACTGGCTCGGGTCGGTTTAGATTTGGTTAACACAGCTCCGAAGAAGGCCCTATCCTTTGCTCTAGGATTAAACGAGCCATTACATGGTTTAGCCATGACTCATATACCCTTGGGGGCAACTTTCGAGAGTTTGGTGAATATGGCCCTACTCAATGAAGAGAATAGGAGTGACAAGAAGGAGATCAAGATGAATGATACTCAAGCCAAGAAGACTGATTCCCAGTGGAAAGGAAATCAGGGTAATCCAAGCGGTCAGAGCAGTCAAGGCAATAAGAACAAGAACAAGAGTCAAGGCAACAAGGGGAACAACAACAAGGGCAATAACAAAAAGGAAAAGTGCTATTATTGCGGTTTAGTTGGGCATCTTATTAAGGAATGTAAGAAGAGGAAAAGGAAGAATGGCGAATGCTTTCATTGTGGTGAGTTTGGACACTTCACTAGGGATTGCCCGAAGAAGCGAGGGCAAGGCCAGGGTCAGACCCAGCGTGCTGGACCTTCGGGAGGGCAAGTACATGCTCTCAATGCCGCTCCAGTTCCTGATCGAGGTAGTATTTCTGTTGAAAGTCTTGTTTACATTTCTGTTCATAGCTTGTTTGATTCTGGTGCATCGCATAGCTTTATCTCGTCTGATCTTGTTGATAGTTTGCACCTAAGTACTAGTCTAGTTAATGATCCCGTGTGTGTTTCAAATCCAATTGGGGGTTCCGCCCATTTGTCTATTATCTAGGTGGATTTGAATTCTCGCGTGGTGCTTATGTTCTTGGTTTTAGGGGATACGGATTGATATTGGGCATGGATTGGCTGTCCAGATATGGAGCCATTCTTGATTGTGAGCATAGGGTTGTGAGGCTCGTGACTCGCCTCGGAAACACCCTAGAAATTTCTTGTAATCCGAGAGGTCCCGTCATGTTGTGCTATCTTGAATCACTCGACTCGTCAATGGAAACCCTTCAGTCTGTGAGAGTGGTTCGAGAGTATCCGGATGTTTTGATGAGGTTAGGGGGTTGCCCCCTAAGCGAGAGATTGATTTCCGCATTTATCTAGTGGATAATGCAAAGCCGGTTTCTTTGGCCGTTCGGCACATGGCTCCGCGTGAAAGGCGGGAGCTAAGTAAGCAAGTGAAAGAGTTGCTTGAGAAGAACTTCATTAGACGAAGTATATCTGAATGGGGAGCGCCTGTGGTATTTGATACCAAGGCAGATGGTTCTCTCCGACTTTGTGTTGACTATCGAGAGTTGAATAAGCTGACTAAGAAGAACAGACACCCGTTACCGAGGATTGATGATCTCTTTGACCAGCTTGTCGGTGCTTCTGTTTTCTCTCAGCTTGATCTTGCTACTGGATTCCATCAGCTCAGGGTAGCTGAAGATAGTATAGACAAGACTGCGTTCAGGACTCCAGATGGATTCTTCGAATGGCTTGTCATGCCGTTCGGCTTGACTAATGCACCCGCATATTTCGTGGACTTGATGAGTAGGGTGTTCAGGGAGTTCTTGAACAAGTTTGTCGTGGTCTTCGTAGATGATATTCTGATCTTCTCTAAGGATGAGGAAGAGCACGCAAGGCATCTCGTGGAGGTGATGGATACACATAGAGCGCATCAGTTGAAGGCCAAGTTCTCCAAGTGTCACTTTTGAAGAAGGGAAGTTAGATTCCTTGGGCATATAGTATCTAAGCAAGGCTTAGCGGTGGATCCCGCTAAGGTAGTTGCAGCTCAGGATTGGAAGACTCCAAGGAATGCAACTGAAGTAAGAAGTTCTCTCAGTTTAATTAGTTAGTTAGCGTCCCTTGAGCTTAGACCTACCCTTCTGGATCAAGTAGGGACTTTACAGAAAGAAGACCCGCAGTTAGTCGAGATCATGGACAAGTTGACTCGAGGCAAGATGATAAGTCACCTTGCTATAAATAACAAGGGATGGCTAAGACGCGATGAGAGAAAGAAGGTTCTTGAAGATGCACATCACCCGAGGAGGTGGCCGAGTTTGTCCCAAGGTGCATGTTGTGCCAACAGGTAAAAGGCCAAGTCATAAAAGGCCCGGTGGGCTATTACATCCATTGGAGGTCCCCGCAATGGAAGTAGTAAGGCGTCACGAAGGATTTCGTGGATGGACTGCCTAGATCAAGGAAAGGGAATACGAGCATGTGGGACATAGTAGGTAGACCCCTGAAGAGTGCTCATTTCACTCCGGTAAAGAGCGAAAGGATTGCATCATAGCTAGCGACAGTTTATTTTCAAGAAATAAAGCGGTTGCACGAGGTTCCCTCAAGTATAGTTAGTAACCGTGACTCAATCTTCACTAGCCAGTTTTGGGATAGTCTACGGGAAGTCATGGGCAAGCAACTGAATCTAAACACGGCCTATCATTCGCAGGAGGAAGGTTCATTAGCAACATGGATCGGTATTTTCGAGAAAAGTTCTGCTGCGTTGAATACTTTATAGTAAGTAAACGAGATCCAGGATTCACTAGTGAATTTTGGAGAGCTTGCATGAAACCATGAGGTCATAGTTATGTTTAAGCCAAGAATGTTAGAAGAGTAAGTGAAAAAGGAAGACGAGAAACGACAATGAAATGGGTTCCAACTCATATTTGGAAATAAGAGTTAAGAAGCCAAGAAATCATGAGGTAAAAGACGGTCAAAGCACAGTGGAGTTAAGCTCAAGGAAATGTGACTTAGGAGACTGAAGGCTAGATACGTGCATCATATCCCTTTTTAAGAGCATATCCTTGATCCTTATTTTCCTGTGGAACTTACTCGCATGTTATCTTTTTACGTATATCCTCTCGGTCCCATACTCGGTCCTATTTCTGTCGGGAAGTACGACTTATTGGCTAGTAATACTTGTCAGGGTTTAAAGGGGGTCTGTTAGGTTGACTAAACCTTTTGGGCTTTTATAGAATATGGATTGGGTTAGGAAGGGATTTCTTGTAATCCAGAAGGAGTATATCTTGCTTATCTTCCCGATCTCTTTGTAGCATATCTTTTGCTATCCATGTTTGTCTGGATTATCTAGTATATCGTGTTAATCTTGTCATGAGAACCTTAGGTAGAAACCCTTTGGATGAAACATGTGTTTGAAACACGTTATGCTTGATGGTTGCAAGTGGTTGCAAGTGTTTGCAAGTGGTTACTCGTGGATGCATTATACACATTAGGCACTAGATCGTCTCACACACTCCTCATATTGCTTATGCATGAGTGTTTATGCTTATTCATGGATGAAAATTTTTGTGTTAACACATGGATGTTGCATATGGATGTATGTTATGTGCACACATATAGATGTTATACATTATGTTAGGAATTGCATACATATGGATTCATTTCACTAACATAATTTGCATTGAGGATATTTGCATTAGATAAGGACATATACACACACCTTTGCATATGTTCATACAACATTTAGAATCTTGTAAGGACAATGATTGCTCGTGGATGATGTTTTGAGTAGATGGATGTTGGATGGTAGGATACGTTCTTCCTAACTTGAAGATTTCGGGGACGAAATCCTTTAAGGAGGGGAGAATGTAACAACCCGTATTTTCAATAACCTGTAATAACGTAAATCGAGGCAGAATTTAATTCAAAAATCTGAATCAAGGGAAACGGGCTATGTCATTGCGTTCGTCTCGGGAAAATACGCGAAATAGAGTCCGAGTTTTCAAAAATCGGAGTCCGTATGACCCGATTAAGGCCCAACGAAGTTTTCAGAAAATTTCAAAGTAAAAACAGATTTCAAATTCAAGTTTGAATTTGAAAATTGGGCCAGTTTGGGCCAGGCGGGAAAATTCCCGCCAGAGCACCCAAGTCGACAGCCCTGTCGACTTGGGAGTCGACTTGGTTGGACCCAAGTCGACAGCCCTGTCGACTTGGCTGTCGACTTGGTCCAGCCGGGCTGTTTAGCCTGGTGCACCATTTTGGGTTTGTGTTGAGCTTGGGGGCCAGATTCGGTTTTGAGGGCTGAGATTGGAACTAGGGTTTAATCCTAGGGTTGAAACTAGTCCTAATCTCTATAAATAAGGCCCTAACCTAACCCTAAATCATCATTATTCATTCTAGTAACTAAACTATGGCAAAATCAATCCTCTCATGGCCCCCACTCTCTTCATAAAATTCCTAAATAAATTTCTAAGTGATTTTCCATGCATACAAGTGTTTTCAAACTTGTATGAGCATCATTAGCTTGCATTCAAGTCAAGTTTCTATATTTGCATCATAAAGAAAGAGTTTTGATCATTTTGGCTCAAGGGTTTTTATGTTAGAGCTTGCATTTTGGGTTTGATTGATTTCATAAGGGCTTTGTCATATTTTTGTGACTTCTTAAGCATTGTAAGCCCTATTCTACTTTCATACTTAAACTCTAAAGTTAAATGTATGATATGCAAGTTTACCATGATATGCAAGTTTACTATGATGTGTTATGCAAGTTTACTATGCTATGATATGCAAGTTCATCATGTCATGTTATGCAAGTTTGATATGCAAGTTTGTCATATGATATGCAAGTATGTTATGCAAGTTTATATGCAAGTTTATCATGTTGTGATATGCAAGTTTATATGCAAGTTTATCATGTTGTGATATGCAAGTTTATATGCAAGTTTATCATGTTGTGATATGCAAGTTTATATGCAAGTTTATCATGTTGTGATATGCAAGTTTATATGCAAGTATGCCAAGTTATGTTATGCAAGTTTGGGTTGAACATTTTGTTCATGCTATTATGTTATGCAAGCTTATCTTGGGTTTATGAACATAAAGCTTCAAGCTTTATGCTAAAGGTTGCATTTTGGCAACATGTAAGTTATCATATCCCTTATGATAACTTGCATGTGAGGCTAGATGCGAACTTATGGCCATTTTTACATGTCATTTATCACCATGTATCACCAATATGCTAAGTTTGGTTTTATGCATGCTTTTGAGGCCTAAAATGTAATATGCAAGTATATGAACATATGTACATTTCATATGCCACCATGATGAACTTGTGGCTTCAACACCTTTATGTCGTGATTATGCCAAGTTCCCTCTTTCTATCCTTTATGCGCTATGGCGATATGTAAGCGATGGGATTGCGTTTGGGGTTGGGTAAACTTAAAAGACATAAAACATAAGCTTGGGAATTTACCTATTAAGTTAGGTCTACCCATTGGGAATTTACCTATTAAGTTAGGTCTACCCAATCGCTTGAAAATTTGTAACATGTTTTGGAAACATGATGGACATGACACTTAGAAAAGATAAGTGTGACCAACTCGAGGTTGGGTTGAGTTTGTAGCGTAAACCTACCCGGAACCGACCGGCTTAACTAGTTGCTACAAACAATAGGACCCAATGTGAGAAGTTGGCCATGTTGTACCTTGAACCCGAGGTTAGACCAAGTTGTGGTGTAAAGCTACCCGGACCCGCCCGGCTTAACTAGTAACCACAACAAGGTCTAATGTGAGAGGTTAAGGCACATTAAATTAATTAATGCCTCGTGATTAGGGTTAAGTCATGGTCCACTTAATACTTAACCAATTTGGGCTTGGTAGATTAATCAGAGTTAAGTCGTGAACTCATCGTTACACTTAACCAAGTTAATCCATGATTAGCAAGAGGGTTAAATCGTACTTAACCCACTAGAAAATACTAGCAATGGGGGCCCACTCCGCAGTAACCCCAAAATTTGTATCATTAAGGCCCTAGGGGCTAGGCTAGGGAGGGGGCACGATTACTGGGCTGGAGGTAAGCGACCAAATAAACGACGGCCGGGTGGTACGCCGATGTAGTTCCGGACGGACTAGGGTCGTGCACGTAGTCCGTATTTGGAGAAGTCACCCATGGGTACCAGTAGATCGAGACTGTGCACTCATGTTTATGGTGTCCAGGGGTTGGCACCCTAAGGGCTTGATACACCCGAAGGGTGGACCCGACACAGTTCGACTACAATTATGTTTAGGCCGTATTGACACCAACACGTGACGAGTTAGGCTTAGGGAGCCGATCGACTAGACCGTTTGGTTGGACCTTGTATTAGGGTCATTTCATGTTATTGGGCCAAAGCTTGGGCCAAGGGATCAATACTTGTTTATTCAAGTCATGTTAGTTTACTAGTACACCTGTGGTGCAAAACCTTAAACCTGATTATGCGATGACACCTTTATCTACCTTGTTAGTTAATCATCATGCTAGTATGTTGTTATCCTTATGTTCATCCCTGCTGCTCATGCCAGTTAACTTTATCAGTTTACATTGATTGTAGTAGGGCTTACTCAGTCTTTTTGACTGACCTGTTTTTTTTCGCCTCTTTTCTTCCGTTCCCCCCCCCCAGGTTCTCAGGGAGGGAATATTGGAGCTTAGCTGGATTTCTGATCGCTTGCTTGTGGGATCTTAGCTCATGTACGGTCTTGACATGAAGCTAGCTATGGTTATCATTAATTTTGGGGATAGTACTTATGTATTTCAGTTTTCAGTGATGTGGTTTTTATCTAGACTTGTTTATTTGGAAAATTGACATTATGTTGTACCAGACTTGTTTTGAAATGGTTTGAAATCTTCCGCTGTTTTATCTATGTTATTTACTCTGTTTACATATATACATATGTTCTTGTTCTGCCTTGATATATCATTATGCATGTTTACCTGATTCAAACGTCCCTCCAAAGTCAGAGTGCTTGCAAGAGCCACCCTGGCGGAGGTGGGGTGTTACAGGTTGCGTGGGTAGGTGGCGGCAAGGGCTTTCGAGTGGTGTTCATGGATCAATCTTCGATCGTACAATTTGGGGGCGGTGGTGGTTAGTTTTGCACGATGTTGGGTTTCTTTGGTCCAGGAGGAATAAGAATGGGAGAGAAGGATTAGGGAGTGGTTAATAATATAATTGATTAGTTAATTATAATTAATTATTTAATTTATGTAATGAAACCTTTTTAATTCGATAACTTTGTCATACAAGCTCAGAAATGGACAAACAAGGGTGCATTGGAATCCTGAGGACAGATCAGAACAGATCTACACAATGAAACAGATCAGAACAAGATCTACACAATGAAACAGATCAGAACAGATCAAAACTAAAACAGGAGCAATTGGAAATTTTGATAAACGCCTTCGTTTAATTTAATTTAGATCATCGTATTCAACAATTTAAACCGATCAAGGTGAGAATTCTATTTTTTTATATATGTATAATTAAAATTAATTAAGCATGATTGTGGTATTACCCATACGCTGTTAAATTTTATTGATTGTCATATATGATTTGATCTGGAATCAATATTGTTATGTAGATCTATTTATTTGATAATTGTTTTGTTGAATAAAATATAATTGTTGAATTAAAATTGTCATTTTGACAAATTAGAATTGTTGGGTTAGTATTGTCATTTTTGTCAAATTTGAATTGTTGAATTAAAATTGTCATGGTTGACAAATTAGAATTGTTGGATTACAATTGTTGGATTAGAATATGCATTTTTGTCAAATTAGAATTGTTGAGTCAAAATATATAATTTTGTCAAATTAGAATTGTTGAGTCAAAATATATAATTTTGTCAAATTAGAATTGTTGAATCAAAATATACAATTTTGTCAAATTAGAATAGTTAAACAAAAATATGCATTTTTGTCAAATTAGAATTGTTGAATCAAAATATACAATTTTGTCAAATTAGAATAGTTAAACAAAAATATGTATTTTTGTCAAATTAGAATAGTTAAACAAAAATATGCATTTTTGTCAAATTAGAATTGTTGAATCAAAATATACAATTTTGTCAAATTTGAAAAGTTAAACAAAAATATGCATTTTTGTCAAATTAGAATTGTTGAATCAAAATATACAATTTTGTCAAATTAGAATAGTTAAACAAAAATATGCATTTTTGTCAAATTAGAATTGTTGAAATAAAAATATACAATTTTGTCAAATTAGAATAGTTAAACAAAAATATGCATTTTTGTCAAATTAGAATTGTTGAATCTAAATATACAATTTGTCAAATTAGAATAGTTAAACAAAAATATGCATTTTTGTCAAATTAGAATTGTTGAATCAAAATATACAATTTGTCAAATTAGAATAGTTAAATAAAAATATGCATTTTTGTCAAATTAGAATTGTTGAAATAAAAATATATAATTTTGTCAAATTAGAATAGTTAAATAAAAATATGCATTTTTGTCAAATTAGAATTGTTGAATCAAAATATACAATTATGTCAAATTAGAATAGTTAAACAAAAATATGCATTTTTGTCAAATTAGAATTGTTGAATAAAAATATACAATTTTGTCAAATTAGAATAGTTAAACAACAATATGCCATTTTGTCAAATTAGAATAGTTCAATCAAAATATACATTTCTATCAAAATATACATTTTTATCAAAATATACATTCTTGCCAAAATATAGTTGTTGAAACAAAATATTCATTTTTGTCAAAGTAGATTAGTTGAAACAAAATATACATTTTATCAAAACATATTAGTTGAAATAAAAATATACATTTTGTCAAAATAGATTAGTTTAAATAAAAATGTACATTTTGTCAAAATAGATTAGTTGAAATAAAAATATAATAAAAATGTACATTTTGTCAAAATATATTAGTTGAAATAAAAATGTACATTTTTGTCAAAACATATTAGTTGAAATAAAAATATACATTTTGTCAAAATAGATTAGTTGAAATAAAAATGTACATTTTGTCAAAATAGATTAGTCGAAATAAAAATGTACATTTTGTCAAAATAGATTAGTTGAAATAAAAATGTACATTTTGTCAAATTAGAATGGTTGAAAACAAAAATATACATTTTGTCAAAATAGATTAGTTGAAATAAAAATATACATTTTGTCAAATTAGAATGGTTGAAACAAAATATGCATTTTTGCCAAAACATGTTAGTTGGAACAAAATATACATTTTTGTCAAAATATATTAGTTGAAACAAAATTTTACATTTTGTCAAAATAAGATGGTTGAAAAGAAAAATTACATTTTTGTTAAATAAGATTTGGGTCAAACAAAAATTACATTTTTGTTAAATAAGATTTGAGTTAAACAGAAATTACATTTTTGTCAAATGAGATTTGAGGTAAAACAAAAATTGTCATTTTTGTTAAATAAATTTGTGTTGGAGCAAAAATATTAATTTTGTTGAACTAGAATTGTCAACAAAATGAATGAATCACTTTTTAATCATTTTGTTGAACTAGAATTGTCAACAAAATGAATGAATCACTTTTTAATCATTTTGTTGGACTAGAATTGAATCACTTTTTAATCATTTTATTGAACTAGAATTGTCAACAAAATGAATGAATCACTTTTTAATCATTTTGTTGGACTAGAATTGTCAACAAAATGAATGAATCACTTTTTAATCATTTTGTTGGGCTAGAATTGTCAGCAAAATGAATGAATCACTTTTAATCATTTTGTTGAACTAGAATTATCAACAAAAATGAATGTATCACTTTTTAGGCATTTTGTTGAAATAGAATTTGTATGTAAGTTAAAGAATCAATTTTATTTTCAAAACATACATTAGAATTTGTATGTAAGTATCATTTTATTGTCAAAACATACCTTAGAATTTGTATACAAATTAAAGATACATTCTTATTGTTAAGTCATACATTAGAATTTGTATGCAAATTAAAATGAACGTTTTTACGTGTCATGTCACACATTGAAACTATATATTCAAATAAAATATTTCTTTTTATTTGTTAAAGTCAAAAATAGAAATTGCAAACAAATAATGAAAATAAAAATTATATTTTTATTTGTCATTAGCAAAAATGTCATGTAAATAAAATACATATTTATTTGACATTATGAACATGTAGATATGATATGCCAATAAAACATTCTTTTATTTGGCGTGTTAAGCCACGTTAGTGGATTCGTTGAGTAATTTATATTTATATATATTTATATATATATATATATATAAATTAAAATTAAACGAATCGCGCACGGTAGTTCGCGTTTCGGAATCGTAACTTTAAACGATTATACCGAAAGATCCGACCGTCGGATTTTCCCAAAACTGGAAACATTAGGTCCGTTTTGGGAAGATCTTTCCAACGATATAAATTTTGTTAAAATCCAACGGTTAGATTTCGAGAAAAGCGTAAATCAAATTTTGATAAAAACAGCGCCAGACCGCCTATTGACCCGAAGCGTCGTTAAATTAAATTGGACTATTTTTATATAAATAAAAATAGCGATAAATCGTTGTAAAATAATGTTAGATCCAAAATTGGCTCTAACACCCAGACTAGTAATGATTCTACTGAAATGCAATCAAAAATAAAGAAAACACACAATTTATAGTGGTTCGGCGTTAAATAGTCTACGTCCACTTTCTACTCTTTGAATTGATGATTTGAATGCGAGTACAACAATAATTCTCACTCAATTTTCACTCATACAATGTATTGATTCACTCAATCTCCTCCATAATATGCTTCAAAAGGTGATTGTAATCTAAATAAGTTGATGAAATTCAGATAGCAAAGGAGTTTGAGTTCTGAAAATGCCAAAAGATCCTTCCAAATGCCTCTTGATGGTGTATTTATATGTGGAAAATGCTCCTGGAATGGCTTCGGTTCGGATCCACGTGGCGTCCATCCCGTTACTATCGGGTTCGGATGGGATATGATAGTGACAACACACTAGGTTAGTGGCAAACATGGGTAGAATGTGGGTATAACCGCTCCGAATCTTAAGGGAAACGTGGAGTGAAACTGTCGTGACTCTGGGTTCGTATCAGGGGTGCTAGCAACCAGGGGATCGGATCGGTTTTGTCCCTTCCGATCCGATTCGACCTGTATTCTTTCTTTCTTTGCTTTGTGTTGGTCTGCCCTTGTCAAAAGAAATCCGATCCGACTTGTAAAAAAAACATTCTTCATTTTTTGATCTTTTAATCTTTGTATAGCCTAGTTCACAAAGTAGGCTAACATTTTGCCCCCTCAAAGGATGCTTCTATTGAAGATGGAGCATGCTTTGACATTATATGTTCACTAGTCTTTGAATTTGAACTGTTGAATAGTTGCTTCCATTCGCATATAGGAATGCGTTGCTTCATAAAGTCATGTCCCTTGTTGCTTATATATACATCATAGAATATATGAATTATCTTTTTCATTTTAAACAGCTCTGAGAATTCTTGTTGATGTCCAGTGATTCCTCTAGGTAAGCCTTTTGTTTATTTTTCTTTTCGTTCATTTCAAATATCGAAATAACTCTGATAACCAAATTTGGGCTCGGTCATGGTCCGAACAGCTTTTCCTACACTCCACTATCACTGAACGAATGGGCTAAATACCTATATGGGCCAGCACTCCGGTCCGATTGGAATGAAGTGTTGGGAATACTAAGAGCCATTTTAAATCCGTATAAATTCGCCTTTCATCCCCTTCTTCCTTCTTCCCTTCATTGTCACCATCCCCCAAGTTTTGCAAAAAGAGAAACCCTAATTTCTGAAGTATCAAAATTCCTTTCAATTCTCGAAGTAATTACATAGGTAGGTTACAAAGCTTTAGATAATTCCTTTTTAATTGATCTTGATTCGAATTCGTGGATGATTCAGACGAATTGAGCATGGAACTTAGTTGACCTTGATGCCATGACCCCCCCTCGCCATCGTCGTTAATGGCCTCGTTGCCATCTCGAGGTAGTAACGGAGGGGGTTAGAATCTGTTGTTGAACATGCCAGCACATAAATGCTTGGCTTTGATTTGGGTGTTTCGCACGAGACTGGGTTCGGTGTTGGTTAAGAAGAAAGATGATGGAGAAGAAGAAGAAGAAGAAGAAGAAGAAGAGGGAAAGGTTTGGGATTGGTTCGGGTGAAGAGGCATAAGAGTGAATATGAGGAGGGGGTTCATCTGACCGGGTTGGGTCAGAGTGAGAGAAATGGTCATGGAAAGATATGGGTATTCTGACCGACCCAGACTGCTTAAAGTACTAACTTTCGAACCGAACCGATTTGCATGTAGTGCATTAACTTCTGCTTTGGACCACACATGGTCCTGCCCCCGGTCCGAACCCATTCCTCTATGGGCGTCCGATCCGATCCCAACATATATATCCAAACCGAACTGAAACCATCCAACTTAATGCACAAGAAATGTCCGACTTGCTCAATCAATGTTTGCCGTTACTTTACAACTTAATGAACAGTTATGATAGTGCCTTATGGACATGAGCAAACATTTAAGACTATTGCAAATATTACTGCTTTGCCAAGCTTCGGCATTATGCTCTTATGTATTTACTTTGCATCTCTTGCACACACTGTTCACACCTTAGTTCACACATATGCACGGGGGGATACGGGCTATTTCACTCTAACTTATGCTATTGCTTCTTCAGTAGTTTAGTGACCATGAAAGAGAGACGTTCATCTAGATTAGCAGAAAAGGGAGGAGTCACAGGAACATCCAAGAAACTTACATTTGATGACATATCCTCTTCTTCAGACCCAGAATGGGATAATGAGGGCCCAAATTATGAAATGGAAGCGCACAACAGTGAAGTATCTTCCGGGGGTGATGTCTCTCTTGGTGAGGAAGAGGAAGGAGCGGTAGGATATAATTGTGCTCCCGACAAGTTTGAAACTGCCACCATACTACTGTTAGCCAAGGATTCTGTTAAATCGACGATCGATGATGATAAACTCATCCGAATATGTCTAAAGCATGGGATACTAAGAAGAGATACCCAGTTGCCTTCGAAAACACATCACCCCCACAATCCACCGGAGGGATTTATGGATATTACCCGATTAATGTGTCTAGTTGGGACAATACCTCCGTTTCCGCCTTTTGTCGTCGATTTTCTGAGACAGATGCGGATTTCCTCCATGCAGTTACATCCCAACTCTTATGCTTATTTATACACCTTGTATATAGCATACAAAGAGATTTTAGGTATAGAGCCTACCTTCGATGACGTCCACTTCTTTTATAATTTCAAGCATTGGACTCAAGAGACTCCCTTCTTCTCATACTTTGAATCAGTTCCGAAAAGGAAAATTATCACTGTTCCATATAGCAACAAAGCTGGTGACTCAAAACCTGAATGGTTTTATATCAGACAGCAACCGGGGTGCGCTAGGAGATGGACCAAATCAAGTAAAGCACCGACTTTCTAGATTCCAACTTTAAATGTTTATGCCAACACATTAACTTGCTTTCATTTTCATTCGCGGTTGATAACCCAAAGCAAATATTGGGTTAATTATACTTTGATCGTTTGCACCAGCTGCTCAATGGTAAGCAAAAGTTCTTAACCATCGATGTTGTCCTTAAGGATGAGTTTCTCCATCGTCATGGGTTACTAACTATTACCCGTAGCATAGGTCATGGGACATGTCCATATGTGTACATACCCCCAGTCGACATTATCCCTGAGACGGGTGAAGGCCCGAAAGGTCCAATGATACCTCTTAGGAATCCTCCCTCTCCATCCTCAACTCAGGATGATGAATTAGCCAACATAGCTGAGGATTACAGAGAAGGGTATACCGTTCCTGATGACGCCATTTCTCCTGAAAAGTCAATATCCCCAAAAGAGCTGCCACTAGACGCTTCTCAAGGAGATGCTCCCACTACCGACGATTCTACATTTAAGGGTTTAGGAAATCTTCCCCTTCCCGAAACTATTTATACTTTAGAGGACTTCGGAACGAATCCCTTAACCTTCACTTCTTCAGAAGAAACTACTCCCATGAAGACCAAAGAGCCTACTCATGCTAGTCTGGCTTCAGGCTCGGGTTTGTTGGGGGGAACGTCACTTAGGATGCACATAACACATTAGCGCCACACGTCACAACACTTATGTCTTATGTGAACGTCGATTCTGAACTCTACTTATATCATTGTGCAGGTACCATGTCACGCCCTTACTATGATGTCGGGAAGATTCGCCGTAGCATGTCCAGACCTCCTTATGACACCGAGCATGATCGCCGTGAGAACCGGGGCAGAGATGACAGAAGGCATCATGATTCCCATCGACCTCACACTTCATGCTCTCGTTCTCTTGTTCAGTCGGATCCGGATAGATATAAGAGCCACTAAAGTCGTCGTGGGGGAGACACATCACAATCCAAAGACCGAATTTCTCCCCAAGATAAATATAATCGAGAAAAAAGTCCACCGAAACATATTGATTCGCGAGACAAGCAGAAAGCCTCTGAGAAGCGATCTGAAAAAGGTGATGCAGCCATCGTCCCTGCTAAGCGGAAACTTGTTGAGCTATCATATTCCAAATCCCCGCCATGGACGCTGATTCCAAAACGAAATTGTCTTATCCGGAGAAGCAGTTCCCAGATCACTACTTTGAGCATTTAACTTTCTTACCCGCACTCGAGCCTATTTATTCAAAGTGGGCAGATGATGCCAGGGCAAAGATCGACGCAGTGGAGAAACAGTACTCGGAGATGTACAAGTATTCACGCAATCTCTCCAGAATCATTCGAGCCCTAATTGCAGACATCGATGCGATGAAGAAAGTTGCAGACTCCGATGAGAATGCTTTGAAAAATCTGGAGAAGGACTTATAAGATACACAGGCTCAACATGTCGTTGCTCGAGGAGATGCCAACAACTTCAAAAAGTAATTTGAGGAATTACAAAAGCGTTATCATGACCTTCTGGAATCTCACAGTCAAGAGCGTTGAGAGTTGAAGAAATAAGCTGAAGATGATAAGTCAGAAAGTGTCAAGGTGCAACTAGCTTACAGTACTCTTTAGTAAGAAAAGGCCGAGTTAGCGAGGAAGAATGCTGTGTTGGAGAAACGAAATGCTGACTTGGAGTCCAAGTTAATGGAAGCCGAGACTAGAGCTGCCTTAGCTGAGGGGAATGTGGATAGCGCTATTAAGTCTGCTGAAGAAACTCATAACCAGCTATCAGAGGCTCAAAAAGAATTGCATGGATTTGGCGAACTGATGATTGAATTCTTTGCACACATAATCCGTCGCTAAACATCTCTTGGATTGAAGACTATCCGACTGCCTTAGTTCATGTGTGGAATCAAATCATCGAATGGGAAAAAGATGAACTTAAGGTAGACTTCGTTGATGAAGACAAACTCATGGAGAAGTATCTGAAAGATGATGAACCAGCACGCCTGGTTGAGGGGCGTTGCCTTATTGCTGCTGCCATGGAGGAGGAGAAGCGCCAGTCCAAAGGAAAGAATATCCTTGAAGTTGGTTCCTCTTTTATTACCGTCGAAGCTAATGGAGTAGAGGAATATGATCCCGAAAATACGGGAATTCCTAGAGAGCCTCTTTTATCTCCTATACCCGAATCAACATCAGAGACGGTAGCCACCCCAATTGAGAAATCATCAGAAGGTATTTCCATCTTTTCACCCCAATTTGCCAAGGCAGCCTCCACCTTTCGTCATATCATTGGGCAATCGATCGAGGATTCTTTGTTTTCTCCTGAGTTGATAACTGTTGCTTCTCATTCTGTAGGTGCTGAACCAACCGAGAAGACTGACGAGCAACGGGAACCGTCATTGGGGAAAAATCCATGGAAGAGACTCAGGGAGAACATGATAAGGCTACCATCGTTGAGTCCGGAGGGGGAGATAAAGGTAAAAAGGAGGAGGCTATCAATAAGACTCCCATACCGCCTAATGCCGACACTTCTCATGATGATGAAATGATAGACGCTTTGAAAGATGACAATGGTAATGATGGGCATGAAGAAGATCCTGATGTTGCTATAATTGGGGATTCGAAGAATGCTGATGACGTGACTTTGGCTGAAATGAAAGCCAAACAAGACAAGCGCATGCAGCTAAAAGTCGAGGAGATAGACCCCGAAAGTCTTAAGCCCCTTGCAGTGGTGGAAGCTAGATCGAGGTTAGTTGTTAAGCTTTCAACTAGGTCAATTACAGAGGAGCTTGCTAAAAAATCTTCTCTTGATCCCAGTGCTTCGACTCCTGGGAAGAAATCTGTTGACTCTGGTACCTCAATTTCAAAGAAGAAGAAACCAAAGCGTCGCATGTCCGATGCTGAAAAAGAAGCTAAAAAGCTCTTAAGGCTGCTAAGAAGCCCAAGCCTACTTCAAAGTCCAAGTGACAATGCGCTTTGTTTTATGTTTTGATATTTCACTGGTCCGCTATTGTTGCAGCGAGTGCGGCCCTCGCATCTTTTGCATAGCTTTCCAGTATAAACTCACGTGTTTGTAAATAATGTAGCTTGTTCCCTTCAAATGTCTGATATTTGTAAATTTAGGATTTAAGTAAAATTGCAAATGAACAGAATGTCATATCACAGTTATACAATAAAGTCATTATTAAGGGGAACATATATATATATATATATATATGCCCCCAGTCCATCTTGAATAACTGATTAAATCTTATTTAAGATTGATTAAATTCAAAATCCAGTTGCCCCTGATTCTCTGACGAGGCCATATTCCTTTCGTCATTAACGCTTATTTTTTTTAGCATCTTTATACTCTCCTGTCTCATAACCAGGTTAGAGTATTACTAAGACGGTCTCTTATCGGGGTGCACCTTCACGCCTTAAGGGACGTCGTCCTCTCGTCCTTTATACCCTCTCTCGATTCATGAGAGTTAGAGTTAAGATTTTCGTTTTCCTATTCTTTGCATCTTATCATGCAAAGCGGTCATTTTATTCGCTCCTACACATGGGTTATCTCCATTTTTCCAAATCTAATTTAATGCTTTGTGTTTCATAGTCATGATAGAATAATTGTTGAAGATAGAAATAATGCAGGAAAGTAAATGACACACTATATTTTTATAGTGGTTCAGCTAAGTCGTAGCCTACATCCACTTCATAATCCTTTGTTCGTATAAACAGACTTTTTAAGGCAAGTCGTGCCTTTTTACACAGTCTGTAAAAACAAAAAGGAAGACATTTCATATTTAGCTCAGATATCGTCACAAGTGCTGAGCATTCCAAGCTCTGGGAATCTCTTCACCGTCCATGGTCGTTAGCTTGAATGCTCCTGTATCAAGCTTCCGCTGGATGACGTATGGCCCTTCCCATTTTGGATCCAATTGGGTTGAAGGTAGGAAGACTCGTTTCAATACTAAATCTCCTGGTTCGAAGGTTTTGAAGCGAACTTTCCGGTCATAATAACGTGCTACTTTATGTCAATGTCTTGAGGCATGCAAGTCTGCTTCATCTCTTTTTTCTTCAACCATATCAAGAGACTCTAGGAGGAGTGTTCTATTCGTCATTGGGTCATAATATGCTACTCGATGAGAAGGGAATTCTAGTTCTATCGGGATTACTGCTTCTGACCCGAAGGAGAGTGAAAAAGAGGTATGACCAGTGGCTGTCTTAAAAGTTGTCCTGTAGGCCCACAAAGCTAGTGGCAACTCATCTACCCACTTGGCTTTGGCCCGCTCCAACCGCTTCTTGGGAATTTATTTAGTGACTTTGTTTATTGCTTCGACCTGGCCATTTGACTGCGGGTGAGCTACAACGGTGTATCGTTTATCAATCTTGTATTTCTGGCAAAAGTTTTTGAATTTGATGCTGTCGAATTATGTCCCATTATCAGTTATGATGGTCTTCGGTATCCCAAATCGACAGATGATGTTTCCGACCACAAAACTAATTACCTTCCTTGCCGTGATCGTGGTTAAAGGTTCAGCTTCCACCCATTTCGTGAAATGGTCCATGGCGATGATTGCGTACTTTGCTCCCCCTTTGGCAATAGGTAACACTCCAATAATATCTATTCCCCACATGGCAAACGACCATGGGCTTACCATTAACTTAAGTTGAGTTGGAGGTGCTCTAGGAATTTTTCCGAATCTTTGACATTTGTCGCAGCGTCATGAATAATCAGCCGCGTCTTTATTCACGGTAGGCCAAAAATGTCCATATCACAACACTTTCTTTGCTAGGGTTTGGCCCCCGGTGTGGTCCCCACACTCACCTTCATGTACTTCTCGCAGTACACGTTTGATGTCGTCATGTGTGATACACCGTAGTAGGGGCATTGAAAACCCTTGGTGATAAAGGACGTCGTCCTGTAAAACGTATCTTGCAGCCTTACGTGTTACAGCTTGTCTTTCGCTTTTCTTCAATGGGAGGGTTCCACTTTTGAGAAAATTCTTGATCGGTGTCATCCATGATGCTCTCTCTGGATCAACTTCTAAGGCTAGTTCCACCTCCATCAGATCGAAACTCGGTGATTCCAAAATTTCTATCGGAACCATTTCAGTTTCTTCGGGGTTATCAGAACTTGCTATTTTTTCCAACCGATCTGCTTTTTGATTCTCTGTTCTTGGGATATGTGTTATGCTGTAATGCTCCAAATTGTCCAACAACTCCTTTACTTTTTTGAGATAAGTAACGAGCTGCGGTCCTTTAGTAACAAACTCCTCTCGTACTTGGCATACACCTGTCTTGGACTCGCAGTATATATCCAGTGTCTTCACTCCTAGTTCTTTGGCGAGCTTCAGCCCGACAATCAGGGCTTCATACTCAAAATCGTTATTGGTAGCAGCAAATTCTAATCGCAATGCATAGTAAATAGATCATCCTTCAGGAGTGATTAAAACAACTCCGGTGCCTGACCTTCGATTATTTTTGGCTCCGTCCGTATATAGCTTCCACGGACTAAGCTCTAGTTCTTGTTCTAAAGTAACCACCCTATCACCCACCGTTTCCTCTTCGGGAATTGTGAATTTGGCTATAAAGTCGGCCAATGCCTGCCCCCTTATTGACCTCCGTGGCTGAAAATTCAAATCGAATTGACTCAACTCGATGTTCCATTTAAGTAACCGCCCCGATGCTTCGGGTTTTTGCAACACTTGCCTTAAAGGTTGATCGGTGTATACAACTATCGGGTGAGCCTGAAAGTAATGACGAAGTTTGCGGGAAGCAATCAGGAGGCTATAAGCAAGTTTTTCTATTTTTGGATAATTATGTTCCGTAGTGGCTAGCTTCTTGCTTACGTTGTATACAGGCCTCTGGACTTTATCTTCTTCACGTACCAACGCTGTACTGACGGCATGAGATGATACCGCTAGGTAGACAAACAAATCCTCATGTTCCACAGGTTTTGGTAATATTGAAGGCTTTTCTAATAAGTCTAATAGATTCTGGAAAGCCTCCACATAATCAGGAGTCCACTCAAAATTTCATTTCCCTCGTTTTATCAGATCAAAGAAAGGTACGCACTTATTTGTGGCTTTGGAGATAAACCTGCTCAATGCATCAACTTTTCCGGCCAGGCTTTGAACATCCTTAATCTTTCGTGGTTCTTCAATATTCCTTATTGCTACTATTTGACTAGGATTTATCTCAATCCCTTGAGAACTCACGATAAACCCAAGGAATTTTCCAGATGCGACCCCAAATGAGCATTTTAGGGGGTTTAACTTCATCCCATACCTTCGAAGAATGTCGAACATTTCGGCTAAGTTCTTTGTATGGTCAGAAGATTGTCTAGACTTCATAAGCATGTCGTCCACATAAACCTCCATGGTTTTTCCGATTTGATTATAGAACATGCAGTTGACCAAACGCTGATAAGTATCTCCTGCATTCTTTAATCCAAACGGCATTACCACATAACAATATAATCCTAAGTCTGTAATGAAACTTGTGTGCTCTTGATCTGGTATGGGCATGGGAATTTGATTGTACCCCGAATAGGCATCCATAAAGGATAAAAGCTTGTGTCCGGCCGTCGAGTCTACTAGTTGATCAATCCTAGGAAGAGGAAAGCTATCCTTTGGACAAGCCTTGTTCAAGTCAGAGAAGTCAATACATGTACGCCACTTCCCGTTAGATTTTTTGACCAGTACAGGATTCAATATCCAGTCGGGATATTTCGAATCCTTAATGAATCCATTATCCTTCAATTTCTCTACTTCTTCCTTCAAAGCTGCTGACCGCTCTAGGCCTAACATCCGCCTCTTCTGCTTGACCGGCGGGTGCTTTGGATTGATGCTTAAAGAGTGGCTCATAATAGCAGGCGAAATCCCACACATGTTAGCGTGAGTCCAGGAAAATACATCTAAATTTGCCCTTAAGAAATCAGCCAACTCTTTCGCTCGAATTGGATCCAGCTGCGATCAGATTTTTAGTACCTTTGTCAAATCTTCCTTGTCAATAGATATATCTATTGTCGTCTCGTTGGGAGTCGCCTTTCTGTCCTCGGGTTCTCTATCCTCTCTGGAATATATATCCTCGAGTACATCTAAGAGCGACTCTCTTGGGGTTGGACCCCTTAATTATTGTGCTGAGTTTTCCTTCGAAGGGGAAGAATCGTCCTTAGATACTATATTCAACCTCTTCATTAGCATATTCAACTCCGTCATGTAACAAGCTCGTCCCGTAGCTTGGTCGCCTCTCATCACCCCAATTCCTGCATTAGTCGGGAATTTAAGCAGTAAGCACCAAGGTGCAATACATGCCCTAAATTCGGCGAGGGCTAGTCGGCCTAGGAAAGCATTGTAGGGTGACTCAACATCAAAAACTACAATTGGCGGGATTCTTACTCTCTGGCGATCTCCCTGTCCTAATGTCACTGGTAATTCTTCGTAACCCATCGGAGCCGTTGACGCCCCATTAAAGCCCCGTATCCATCCTTCGCAAGGTTTTAAATCTTTTGCTTCGAGTTTCATTTGTTCAAAAGTTTTCTTGAAGAGGGTATTGACTGAACTTCCGTTGTCCGCCAACACTTTATGGACTAAGGCGGAGCCGATGGCCATGGTAATTACCAGTGGGTCTTCAGTTGGTGATTGAATTCCAGTATCATCTCTACTACGGAATATGACGTCGTCTGACATCGTCTTTTGTTGTTTTACTAGAGTAATGTCTTCGAGGTTACTGCATTCTCCTACCTCAAAGTGCTTGGCAGCATTAACGTACTGATCCATTACTTTGAAACTACGGCTAGCTAGATGGGGTCTGCCTATAATGGTATTAATAACAATCCCTTTACCTTTCTACTATGCTGTAGGTTTGGAAGTAGGATGATTTTGGTTTGGGCCTTGCCCTCCTTGCCCCCTGTCCCATGGGGCAACCTTGTACTCGTCTAACTTCCCTTCTCGCGGCAGCTTTTCAACTACATCTCTCAAATGACGGGATTCATTGGTGGAATGCCCTTGGGTTCCATGGAACAAACAAAACTTTCCCGTTGCGATCTCTTTTTCGGTGGAGTTTGTAGGTGGTGGCTTTTTGTATTGCAATATGTTGTATGTATCCAAGTAAATATTCTCCAACATATCACTTAACGGCGAATAGTTTTCAATTGTTTGGAATCGAGGTCTTTTACTAGAGTTATTCCCTCGGTTCCTATTCCTCCTATTGTCGTTCCCATTTCTGTTGTTATTACCTCCATTCTAGTTGCCGACGTTTACCTCAACCTTCCCCGAACTATCACCGGATTGCTTCACAGCAACATTTCTTTGGACACCTTCCCTCGAGGCCCCTTCGGACTTTATCTTCCTATTTGCATGAGCTTCTTCTCGCCTTAAGCGAATATTGGCCTTTTCGTAGAACAATCCCTAGTGGGTGGTGGTTTCCCGGATAGATAATCCCCAAATTCTGTGTCCGGGTCAACTCCTTCTATTAGGGCCATCAGAATAGTGGGTTAATGAGGGTCACTAACTTCGGTGACAGCCAGGTTGAAGTGGTCTAAATATGATTTCAAAGATTCACCTGGAGCCTGCTTAATCCTTGACAATTCTATGACGCTCTTGGACTTCCGGGCATGAAGTCAGAATTGGGTCATGAAGCGCTCACTCAATTCTGTGAAATTTGATATCGACCATGGAGGGAGTCGGGTGAACCACATTAACGCCACGTCTTCTAGATAAATCGGAAAGGCCTTGCATCTTACAACATCTGGAGCTGCTGTGGCATTCATGAACCATGCATACCTCATCAGATGCTGCCATGGGTCCGTTCTTCCCGAATACCGATCCATCTGAGGCAAGTTGAACCGCCGAGGGAACTGGAAATCCAATATATCATCTGTGAAGGGGGTATGAGTTCGCTCAATGCCCCAGTCCTCATTAGTGTATCGTCGGCTTTCGGACATAATCTGACGCACCATTTCCCATACATCTGCATTTGTTAATGTTTGCACAGGTTCTCTAGGTCTGATATTCGGATTACCCGTGGGTTGCTGATTAGGGGATAACCTCCTATTTCTAGCGGCGGCTGCTCTACACTGATCCCTATGCTCCCGGTCGATCCCATAAGGAAGGGGCTGGAGAAGTTGTTATTGCGTAGGATTAGTAATATTAGGATCCTTGGGTAGAACGTGGGATCCACGCATGGGCAACAGCATAGGCTCTCTCAAGCTCGGGTCATCAGGCCCTAACACACGAGCGACGTCTTCGCGGGATCCTAAAGATCCAAATGTTAACTGATCAAGATTCTGAGGTTGTTCAAGCGGCCTTCTTTCACGAGGACGTCCCTCATCTGAAGAAGATGAATAGTCTGCAGTAAGGCGGCATGTCGGGGAAGGTGTCTTTTGCCTCCAGAGCTCATTGAGTTCCCTACTCATGGTGATCATGTTCTCTTGCATGCGAAGACTGTCACGCTTATGTGCTTCCAATGCCTCCTTAGTACTCTGGAGCATGTCAAGAAAGCGTGAAAAATCTCCTTATGTGATGGGTGTAGATGGGTCAGGCTGATCATTGGTCATAGCAACTGGAATCGGAGCATTGGTGGGAGCTCGAGTAGAAGTTCCAGCTTCACTTTGGTTCGGGTCGGATCGGAGCACAGTGGCACGGCCGGACCGGTTTGGATGGGGAGAGTGGGCGACCTCAACATCATTAGATCGACTCGGATCGGGGTCTTCTATTCAGTTCGGACCTTCCTGACCGGAGCGGCCTTCTCCAGAGTCTTGACCACGCGACCTCGTCACGACCATTATTTGCTAATCTTCGTTAACTTCATTCTCTCGATTACTTTGGATTTCGTTGCCTTTTCCTTTGGCCATAATCTCCAATTCTTCAGTGATTAACCAACAGGTACTTAGAGATGTCAGAAACAGAGGATTAACTTCTTTGAACTTGAAGGTCCAAATAATAGAATGATAATCCCAAAAAGCGGAGAATTCAAAAAATTCTCAGTGAAAGCACCAAAATGTTAGATCCAAAATTGGCTCTAACACCTAGACTAGTAATGATTCTACTGAAATGCAATCAAAAACGAAGAAAACACACAATTTCTAGTGCTTCGGCGTTAAATAGCCTACGTCCACTTTCTACTCTTTGAATTGATGATTTGAATGCAAGTACAACAATAATTCTCACTCAATTTTCACTCATACAATGTATTGATTCACTCAATCTCCTCCACGATATGCTTCAAAAGGTGATTGTAATCTGAATAAGTTGATGAAATTCGGATAGCAAAGGAGTTTGATTCTGAAAATGCCAAAAGATCCTTCCAAATGTCTTTTGATGGTGTATTTATAGGTGGAAAATGCTTCTGGAATGGCTTTAGTTCGGATCCACGTAGCGCCCATCCCGTTACTATCAGGTTCGGATGGGATATGATAGTGACAGAACACCAGGTTATTGGCAAACATGGGTAGAACGTGGGTATAATGTAACAACCCGGAAAATCTGGGCCAGTTTAAAATTTTTATTTTGGCAATTTTAGCGAATTTTGATTATTTAAAATGAAATATTTTAAATAATATCGACGAGAAATTTATTTTGAAATGAAATTCGACGTATATATTATATACGTCGTCGTTAGAATATATAATAATTATATATAATTATAAAAGGAATTGAAAATGGCGCGGTAGTTCGAAAATTCGATTTCTAATTTCAAATGAATATACAGAATTCAATATAAGTCAGAATTGAACGAAACAAGAAATATTTGAATCTGTATAACTGTATCTTTGTAACGAAGTTAACAAACTGAGATTTCATCTTAGAAATGATAAGATATGTCCAGTTTAAAATTAGAAATAGTCGCTGTGGAATTTATATATATTTTTATATATATAAGGCCCTTAAAAATAGCAATTTTGCAAACGACCTCGGATTTCGACGAAACCAGTTTTGTTGGGTCCGGGATGTGAAGTTATTGCTAGGTTTCGAATTTCATAATTTTTCGAATCAATATGTGAGCGTGGCAAAGGAAAACGTGTTTGACCAGTTTCAGTTGATTTTAATCGACTGGAAAATGACCATTTTTCAAACGGTCTCAGAATTCGACGAAACTAGTTTTGTTAGGACCGTATCGTCAATACGAAGCTAGAAAATATTTTTCGGGAATTTTTAAAGTTCGTATGTGTCCCCGGTAATTTGAAATGTACGTTTAAAATTCAATATAAAGATTTAAATGAAAATTCAAAAGGAAACTGATTGTAGGAATCAAATCAGCTTGCGATTCATATCCCATTGTGTTCAGAATAGGGGTAAAACGCTATGGACGGCAGGCGGTGAGCCTCGTTTAGTGGTCGTATGTAAAAGTCAACTTTTTGAATAATTAAATAAAAAAAAAAAAATAATAAATAAATATATTTTAATTCCCTTCCCTCCTTTATCTTCGTTCTGGCCCCCCCATACTTTCATTTCAGATCGGAAAAGGAAAAAAAAAAAAAAAAGGAGAACGCGGTATCGACGTTCGAACCCTCCACCCTGCCGACGCCTCGTCGCCCCTCCCCAGCCATCGAAGTCCGACATCGCGCGCCCCATAGTTCCTCTCCCCCAACTTCTTCTCCGACGCGCCCCCCCCTAAACCCTCGAGATCCCAGCGCCGCCGCCCTGAAGGGTCGCCACCGCCACCAGAGAGGACCGCAAGCCGCCAGCGAATCCCTGCCACCTCCCTTCCTCATCTCCGACCCCATCCTCCTCCGATTCATGAAAATAGTGAGCCTCTTCCTTTTTATTTTATTTTATTTTAATTTTATCTTCATTTAAATTCAGTTTTAATTTAAAAACGTTGTTGAATTCAGTTCTTGGCTCATATATATGCTTTGTGTGTAATGTCTAATTAAAAGTGTGAATTTTAGGCTAATTTACAAATAAAAATATGATCTTTATATTTTTAAAATAATAAAAATATAGTTTTTATATTTTTAAAGAATTAAAAATATAGTCTTTACTATATAGAAATATTAGAAATATGATTTTTATATCTTTAAAGTATTAAAAATATATATAAATCTTAGCATAAAGTAGCGATATTTTTAAATAGAAAAAAACATGATTTTTGTATAGGTAAATGGCAAGAAGAAAGTTAGATTTTTAAAAAGCAAGAAAAATCAGATTTTTAGATATTGAAAGTCGAAATAAAAATTCGATTTTTATATATTGAATAGCGAACTAAAAATTCGATTTTTATATATTGAATAGCGAACTAAAAATTCGATTTTTATATATTGAATAGCGAACTAAAAATTCGATTTTTATATATTGAACTTTGGACTAAAAATTCGATTTTTATATATTGAACTTTGGACTAAAAATTCGATTTTTATATATTGAACTTCGAACTAAAAATTCGATTTTTATATATTGAATAGCGAACTAAAAATTCGATTTTTATATATTGAATAGCGAACTAAAAATTCGATTTTTATATATTGAACTTTGGACTAAAAATCCGATTTTTATATATTGAACTTCGAACTAAAAATTCGATTTTTATATATTGAACTTCGAACTAAAAATTCGATTTTTATATATTGAACTTCGAACTAAAAATTCGATTTTTATATATTGAATAGCGAAGTAAAAATGTGATTTCTACGTATGTAGTGAAAGCAGCAACGAAGATGACGAAGAGGCGATAACGAGGAAGACTTCTGCAGAAGAAGAGCCGTGGAGCTAGGATAGCTATAGGTGAGAATTTCTCACCTTTCAAATTTATTTTCTAGTTATATATATATACTAGGATGCAGACGGTGCTTAGTAGCACCCGACACAATCGTCCACAGACCATGGACTTGTTTGTTTGGCTGTTTGGTTATTGATTGTGATATTGGTTTGAATGTGGTTAGTGGTGTGAAAAATCGAATCGATAAATTGGTTAGGATTAGACGTGCGCCGTTATAAGGCGAAGGAGTAAGGCTAGGTTAGACTCTTACTCCAAATTTTGTGGTTTGCATAATGAAATTGATTTGATTGATGTGTGAATGGCGTGGACCTTCACTAGTCCGGGGATAAGGCTAGGCCTTGTCCCGTTTCTAGTATCGTGCCGTTATGCCGCCGAAATTTTCTAAAATATGTTAGAAAAATAAAAATATCATTTTATTTAATAAATGAATTGAATAGAAATTCATAGGTTGAAATAAAATGTTTTATCGTTAAAAATATAATTTTTAACGTGAATATGAAAATAGTAAAGTGAATAAATAAATATTCATTTACAAACCAGACGGTTTGTTTATGTACACTTATTTGAAGGACATTGATTGGGTCGATAAATTTTACACATCGCCCAACTGCACAAATAAAATCTGTGTTTGTTTGTTTGAAACCCCACACGGGTGTTGGGATGAAATATGAATTTCACTCATCCTGATTGATTAAATATGTCGATCGATTGATTGACAGGCTGTTATAAGCGTTGAATATCTATATTTGATGCTTATACAGTGTAGTGCACTTTGGTTGATGGTTGATTATTTTTCAATGCTATGATATACATGTGTTGTATGAAAATCCATATAATTAACTTTATATGGTAATTGATTGGGCCTCATTCCAATCGTGAAAATAAAGAATATTTTAATAATAACAAATATTTTGATAATAGGAAATGTTTGAAATAGAATATTTGAAAATAGAAATTTATGAAGCCGTGTTGATTAGATTGACGCCATTTTGACGTAAACGATATTTATATCGATTTTATTCATTTTAAAATGAATATTGAAAAGTAATCTCGAAATTGAAAACGATTTCGAAATGAATTGAATTGAAAACGATTTCGAAATGAATTGAATATATAACGATTTCGAAGTGAATTGAATTGAAAACGATTTCGAAATGAAATGAATTGAAAACGAATTCAAATTGAATTGAAAACGATTTCGAAATGAAATGAATTGAAAACGATTTCGAAATGAATTGAATTGAAAACGATTTCGAAATGAATTGAATTGAAAACGATTTCGAAATGAATTGAATATATAACGATTTCGAAATGAATTGAATTGAAAACGATTTCGAATTGAATTGAATTGAAAACGATTTCGAAATGAATTGAATTGAAAACGATTTCGAAATGAATTGAATTGAAAACGATTTCGAAACGAATTGAATTGAAAACGAATTCAAATTGAATTGAAAGCGAATTGAAATAAATTCAAATTGAATTGAAATTTGAATTGAATAGAAATGAATTTTGAAACGAATTTATAAAGAAGAATTCAATTTTGCTTTGAATTGAAATGGAAGTTGAAATAGGTTTTGAAACGATTTTAAAACTATTTATATAATTCGTTTTGAATAGAAATCGACGAAATATATATTATATATATTATATATATAATATAATGGCCTGAATAGAACGCGCCGCGCCACGGTAGTTCGTGAATTTCGACCATTGATTTCAAACGGACATTACGGGAGATCCGACCGTCGGATTCTCCTAAAACCGGAACCGTTGGGTTCGTATCGAAAAGAGCTTTCTAACGAATATTAGAAATTAGAAATCTAACGGTTGGATTTGGAATTATGTCCAAATCAAATTCGAAAAAGGTCGCTGTAAGTGCAGTTCGATGGCCGTTGATGGAAATCGACTGTACGGGCCTTGATAAAATTATTAAAAATAGTAATAATTTATGTAAAATCATAAGAAATGATTTGTGAAGATTTGGGATGAAAAACTCCATATTTGAAAAGATAAAAATAGATTTTTATCGAAATGAACTAGTTTTGAACTAGAATTATAATTCTATTTATTTTTAAATAAATAAATTGAATTCGAAAAGGGTTTTGAAAATAACCAAAATTTCCAATGATTGCATTGGAGTGGATTTGAATCGAAATTGTCTTCGGAATATTTCGATGTTGGAATTCGTGATATTACAGGTGTTGTTATGGAAATTTGAAAGATATATATTTGTATCGTTATTTCCAATACGACATTTGTTAGTCGTAGAATTCGATATTGAATATAAGCCGATATATTTTCTATTCAGAGCCTTGTATTGAATATCGAATGTGATTTGGGTTTGTCGTGAATGGTGTCTTCACTAACACTGTTCTTGAGCCCAGTTGAGAAAAGATTAAATCTTTTTATTTAGATTTAATGAAGTGTACCAATTAAATGATATTTAATTGGAATTGAATTGATATTGATTTTTGGGTTTATCGTGAACAGTGTTTTAAATAACACTTGTTCTTTATCCCGATGATTAATGAATGTGATTTTGGGTTTATCGTGAACCGTGTTTTTAAATGACACTGATTCTTTAACCCAGTCAAAGATTAAAACTAAGTGGAGTTTTAATGAATCTTTAATTAGATTGAAATAATCGAAATGGAGTATCACCAGTTTTGCTCCAAGCGATAGTTAAATCTTTAATTAGATTTGAACGTGAAATGGTAATTGAATTTACCGATAACACTGTGGTGTTAGATATGAAGTATTACCAGTTTTACTTCATGGGATGAATAGGTTGGGATTGGGAAATTAAAACAAATGATTACTTCGGTAAAGTTCGCTAATCCCGACTAGTTTGAATTGATATTCAAAAATGGATTAAAGAATAAATTCAAGGAATTTATCTTTGATAAAATTAATGGGAATCTTTCCCTATGAATGTAAAATTAGAAACTAACTGTCGGTTAGCTAAGTAGAATGGTTTTCTGGATATTGATCTGATGTTGGTTTCGGCCTTCGGGGTTAATATTTGGGGAATTATTCTCTTGATTAATTTACGGTTAGTGACTGATGAATTGGAATGAGGCGTATGTTGTGTTTGTGTAACACTTTTATAATATATACGCGAGTTATTCGGAAAGACCGGGTTAATCCCATTCTGAATAACTGATACGACGATAAGTCGAAGATGAAGACGATGGTCGAAGACCGGAGGTTTTCACGTCGTTTGGGTGATAACTGATGATCTTGATTGGGCTGTACACCCAAGAAGATGGAAACAGTTAGTGATCGTCCAGACGTACTTGGAGATCGATGGATATGCGGGGTACTAGGTGCCTCCGGTTTCGTTCAGACCCAGAACGGACTTGTAAATGGACTGTGTGTCTGACATCGGATTTCATTCTGTGTGACTGATATCGGTTGCATAGGATGGTTTGCCTGTGTGGCATGCTAAGATGCAAATGATCAAGGCTTATGTTGAAAAGCAAAGTCTTGTGGTGATGATCAAAGCACGGCCTTTGTGGCGTAGCTTTGTGTAACGTTTGATTCGCGAGTTTCACACCCGGTATGAATCAAAAACGGGAGACGGACCTCAGGGAGGACTTGCGTTTCTTTCTAGCTAGAAGTGGCGTCAGTGGTTTTACACGCCCTGACGAGTTTGACTTATGTGGTTGTTGCGGTTGCGAGGCGCCTCGGTTATATCGGTTTCGGCCGAATGCATTCTGGTCGGCTGACGGACCAGACTTACACCCCATAGGGTGGGGGGACGTATGGTTCAGGCATAATAATCCACTCCGTGTGGACCGGCCCTGACGATCCAAGGCTTGCCTGCGCGCTTGCCTGAGACATGGGCTAGATTGTCTCGAATCGGTTGAGGACTATCTTTTTCCTCGGTTCATAGATGGAAACCCAATTTCCAAATACGAGACTTTGCGGTTTTGATTGTATATCCTATATATGGCGACATAGTGGGATGGGGCGCTCATGCCGCCTATGATTGATACTTATGATTTGAAGCGTTTTATACACTATGCACTTATAGTAGTATCAAATAATTTGTTTTAAACGTATCAAGCATTCATTGGCTGTTATAAGGGAAAACCCTATCCTCGACTGCGTTGCATTGTGTGATGGGACCTGGGTCTTATAACAGCTTCATTTTTCTTTATTTAGCATTGCGCCGTTTGTTTTATGCACTGGTATTCTTGGGAGGAAACCCGTTCCGTGTTATACGGCGTGGTCCCTTGATTTACCTTATGATTTAAAATAAAGATCAATAACTGTTTTAGTTCTCACACCAGTCACATGACTGACCTGGAGTTTATTGTTTTAACCTAAACTCTGGGTGCCCCTATTTTCGACACGGGCAGCTAGTAGTTTCGGTTTTGCAGATTTATATTCACAGGATCCTGGTTTACAGCTGGAACGATATCCGGAAAGCTTTGTATCCGTATATCTCTTTCTAGTTGTGTATTGTATTATTTTCCACTGCTATGTATTTAAATGTAATTTAAATCTCTGATATTTCTGTGTAATATTCATTTATACTCTGTATATTCTTGTAATCTGATGCATTGTTGTAATATACAATGAAACGTTCTTCTGTATGCGTTCTGTTTTGTCCTGTTCTCAAACGATAGGGCGTTTCGAACGGTCTGGATCGGTTTAGCGACTGGTTCGGACCGAGCGAAATTCCTTGCCGTCACATTTGGTATCAGAGCTTTGGTTTACAAAGCAGAGAACAAGACACATTAGAACCATACGAAAGAATTCATCAGATATTGGATTAGTAATATCCAATGGGAATGACTCGTTAGAGATAGGATCAGTAGTATCCTAGAACGAGTGTGAAGAGTATATTTTTCAAATGAAAACAATTTTTGTTTTGAAAATTTAAATCAATTATTCGTATCTGATTATCTATTTATATTGAATTTGGACAGTCCAGTATATGTAGACTTTGCGTATGCGTCTGATCCATGTGTATTTGAAGTTTTAATATACTGGATAGATATAGAGCCACACTCTAGTCGCCCGGAGACGATTCTGATGATAGTCTAGACATCATCAGAATTGGTATTCGAGTTTCGAAGGTGTGATTTTCTATATATTTCCATTAGACTGGTGTGAGAACCAAAACTTATATAGCTAGATTTATTTGTTGTGATTTGGCATCAAAAATCTGATTTTTGACTATGTATCAAAGTTATGAATTTGAAACTCTAATTCACTAATTGATTGATGTTTGTGTTGTTTGTTTAATTGTTTGATAATTTTGAACCGTTTAGCCTAACTATATCAAATATTGAACGATATTGAAAATTGGTCGCATATGCTTGCATATACATGTATATCATTGAACAGGTCATAGCAAGGAGGCTAGAGCCAGAGAATAAAATTTGTTTGCCCGACAAATAGGTACATGTTTACTACATAATTTCCTGTTTTGTTTGGGTGATGATGATTTTGTGAGCCTATTGGCTAGCCGCTTGGCTTTTTCTTTTTCTTTTTGAGATCTGAAGGACCGGGGAAGCTATTTGAAATTCCCCGATGCTCCCGGTGCAGGGGAGGTTATGGCGAAATTTTTCAAAAATTTAGGGTGTTAGCCAAATTTTTGAAGTTTTAAAAATTCTCAGAAACTAAAGAGTTGGAGAATGGAAGTCAGATCGAGCGTAGAGCTGAATAATCAAACCACTTTCGACTTTGTTCCTTTTCGGGGACGAAAAGTTTTAAGTGGGGGAGATTGTAACAACCCGGAAAATCTGGGCCAGTTTAAAATTTTTATTTTGGCAATTTTAGCGAATTTTGATTATTTAAAATGAAATATTTTAAATAATATCGACGAGAAATTTATTTTGAAATGAAATTCGACGTATATATTATATACGTCGTCGTTAGAATATATAATAATTATATATAATTATAAAAGGAATTGAAAATGGCGCGGTAGTTCGAAAATTCGATTTCTAATTTCAAATGAATATACAGAATTCAATATAAGTCAGAATTGAACGAAACAAGAAATATTTGAATCTGTATAACTGTATCTTTGTAACGAAGTTAACAAACTGAGATTTCATCTTAGAAATGATAAGATATGTCCAGTTTAAAATTAGAAATAGTCGCTGTGGAATTTATATATATTTTTATATATATAAGGCCCTTAAAAATAGCAATTTTGCAAACGACCTCGGATTTCGACGAAACCAGTTTTGTTGGGTCCGGGATGTGAAGTTATTGCTAGGTTTCGAATTTCATAATTTTTCGAATCAATATGTGAGCGTGGCAAAGGAAAACGTGTTTGACCAGTTTCAGTTGATTTTAATCGACTGGAAAATGACCATTTTTCAAACGGTCTCAGAATTCGACGAAACTAGTTTTGTTAGGACCGTATCGTCAATACGAAGCTAGAAAATATTTTTCGGGAATTTTTAAAGTTCGTATGTGTCCCCGGTAATTTGAAATGTACGTTTAAAATTCAATATAAAGATTTAAATGAAAATTCAAAAGGAAACTGATTGTAGGAATCAAATCAGCTTGCGATTCATATCCCATTGTGTTCAGAATAGGGGTAAAACGCTATGGACGGCAGGCGGTGAGCCTCGTTTAGTGGTCGTATGTAAAAGTCAACTTTTTGAATAATTAAATAAAAAAAAAAATAAAAAAAAAATATATTTTAATTCCCTTCCCTCCTTTATCTTCATTCTGGCCCCCCCATACTTTCATTTCAGATCGGAAAAGGAAAAAAAAAAAAAAAAAGGAGAACGCGGTATCGACGTTCGAACCCTCCACCCTGCCGACGCCTCGTCGCCCCTCCCCAGCCATCGAAGTCCGACATCGCGCGCCCCATAGTTCCTCTCCCCCAACTTCTTCTCCGACGCGCCCCCCCCTAAACCCTCGAGATCCCAGCGCCGCCGCCCTGAAGGGTCGCCACCGCCACCAGAGAGGACCGCAAGCCGCCAGCGAATCCCTGCCACCTCCCTTCCTCATCTCCGACCCCATCCTCCTCCGATTCATGAAAATAGTGAGCCTCTTCCTTTTTATTTTATTTTATTTTAATTTTATCTTCATTTAAATTCAGTTTTAATTTAAAAACGTTGTTGAATTCAGTTCTTGGCTCATATATATGCTTTGTGTGTAATGTCTAATTAAAAGTGTGAATTTTAGGCTAATTTACAAATAAAAATATGATCTTTATATTTTTAAAATAATAAAAATATAGTTTTTATATTTTTAAAGAATTAAAAATATAGTCTTTACTATATAGAAATATTAGAAATATGATTTTTATATCTTTAAAGTATTAAAAATATATATAAATCTTAGCATAAAGTAGCGATATTTTTAAATAGAAAAAAACATGATTTTTGTATAGGTAAATGGCAAGAAGAAAGTTAGATTTTTAAAAAGCAAGAAAAATCAGATTTTTAGATATTGAAAGTCGAAATAAAAATTCGATTTTTATATATTGAATAGCGAACTAAAAATTCGATTTTTATATATTGAATAGCGAACTAAAAATTCGATTTTTATATATTGAATAGCGAACTAAAAATTCGATTTTTATATATTGAACTTTGGACTAAAAATTCGATTTTTATATATATAACTTTGGACTAAAAATTCGATTTTTATATATTGAACTTCGAACTAAAAATTCGATTTTTATATATTGAATAGCGAACTAAAAATTCGATTTTTATATATTGAATAGCGAACTAAAAATTCGATTTTTATATATTGAACTTTGGACTAAAAATCCGATTTTTATATATTGAACTTCGAACTAAAAATTCGATTTTTATATATTGAACTTCGAACTAAAAATTCGATTTTTATATATTGAACTTCGAACTAAAAATTCGATTTTTATATATTGAATAGCGAAGTAAAAATGTGATTTTTACGTATGTAGTGAAAGCAGCAACGAAGATGACGAAGAGGCGATAACGAGGAAGACTTCTGCAGAAGAAGAGCCGTGGAGCTAGGATAGCTATAGGTGAGAATTTCTCACCTTTCAAATTTATTTTCTAGTTATATATATATACTAGGATGCAGACGGTGCTTAGTAGCACCCGACACAATCGTCCACAGACCATGGACTTGTTTGTTTGGCTGTTTGGTTATTGATTGTGATATTGGTTTGAATGTGGTTAGTGGTGTGAAAAATCGAATCGATAAATTGGTTAGGATTAGACGTGCGCCGTTATAAGGCGAAGGAGTAAGGCTAGGTTAGACTCTTACTCCAAATTTTGTGGTTTGCATAATGAAATTGATTTGATTGATGTGTGAATGGCGTGGACCTTCACTAGTCCGGGGATAAGGCTAGGCCTTGTCCCGTTTCTAGTATCGTGCCGTTATGCCGCCGAAATTTTCTAAAATATGTTAGAAAAATAAAAATATCATTTTATTTAATAAATGAATTGAATAGAAATTCATAGGTTGAAATAAAATGTTTTATCGTTAAAAATATAATTTTTAACGTGAATATGAAAATAGTAAAGTGAATAAATAAATATTCATTTACAAACCAGACGGTTTGTTTATGTACACTTATTTGAAGGACATTGATTGGGTCGATAAATTTTACACATCGCCCAACTGCACAAATAAAATCTGTGTTTGTTTGTTTGAAACCCCACACGGGTGTTGGGATGAAATATGAATTTCACTCATCCTGATTGATTAAATATGTCGATCGATTGATTGACAGGCTGTTATAAGCGTTGAATATCTATATTTGATGCTTATACAGTGTAGTGCACTTTGGTTGATGGTTGATTATTTTTCAATGCTATGATATACATGTGTTGTATGAAAATCCATATAATTAACTTTATATGGTAATTGATTGGGCCTCATTCCAATCGTGAAAATAAAGAATATTTTAATAATAACAAATATTTTGATAATAGGAAATGTTTGAAATAGAATATTTGAAAATAGAAATTTATGAAGCCGTGTTGATTAGATTGACGCCATTTTGACGTAAACGATATTTATATCGATTTTATTCATTTTAAAATGAATATTGAAAAGTAATCTCGAAATTGAAAACGATTTCGAAATGAATTGAATTGAAAACGATTTCGAAATGAAATGAATATATAACGATTTCGAAGTGAATTGAATTGAAAACGATTTCGAAATGAAATGAATTGAAAACGAATTCAAATTGAATTGAAAACGATTTCGAAATGAAATGAATTGAAAACGATTTCGAAATGAATTGAATTGAAAACGATTTCGAAATGAATTGAATTGAAAACGATTTCGAAATGAATTGAATATATAACGATTTCGAAATGAATTGAATTGAAAACGATTTCGAATTGAATTGAATTGAAAACGATTTCGAAATGAATTGAATTGAAAACGATTTCGAAATGAATTGAATTGAAAACGATTTCGAAACGAATTGAATTGAAAACGAATTCAAATTGAATTGAAAGCGAATTGAAATAAATTCAAATTGAATTGAAATTTGAATTGAATAGAAATGAATTTTGAAACGAATTTATAAAGAAGAATTCAATTTTGCTTTGAATTGAAATGGAAGTTGAAATAGGTTTTGAAACGATTTTAAAACTATTTATATAATTCGTTTTGAATAGAAATCGACGAAATATATATTATATATATTATATATATAATATAATGGCCTGAATAGAACGCGCCGCGCCACGGTAGTTCGTGAATTTCGACCATTGATTTCAAACGGACATTACGGGAGATCCGACCGTCGGATTCTCCTAAAACCGGAACCGTTGGGTTCGTATCGAAAAGAGCTTTCTAACGAATATTAGAAATTAGAAATCTAACGGTTGGATTTGGAATTATGTCCAAATCAAATTCGAAAAAGGTCGCTGTAAGTGCAGTTCGATGGCCGTTGATGGAAATCGACTGTACGGGCCTTGATAAAATTATTAAAAATAGTAATAATTTATGTAAAATCATAAGAAATGATTTGTGAAGATTTGGGATGAAAAACTCCATATTTGAAAAGATAAAAATAGATTTTTATCGAAATGAACTAGTTTTGAACTAGAATTATAATTCTATTTATTTTTAAATAAATAAATTGAATTCGAAAAGGGTTTTGAAAATAACCAAAATTTCCAATGATTGCATTGGAGTGGATTTGAATCGAAATTGTCTTCGGAATATTTCGATGTTGAAATTCGTGATATTACAGGTGTTGTTATGGAAATTTGAAAGATATATATTTGTATCGTTATTTCCAATACGACATTTGTTAGTCGTAGAATTCGATATTGAATATAAGCCGATATATTTTCTATTCAGAGCCTTGTATTGAATATCGAATGTGATTTGGGTTTGTCGTGAATGGTGTCTTCACTAACACTGTTCTTGAGCCCAGTTGAGAAAAGATTAAATCTTTTTATTTAGATTTAATGAAGTGTACCAATTAAATGATATTTAATTGGAATTGAATTGATATTGATTTTTGGGTTTATCGTGAACAGTGTTTTAAATAACACTTGTTCTTTATCCCGATGATTAATGAATGTGATTTTGGGTTTATCGTGAACCGTGTTTTTAAATGACACTGATTCTTTAACCCAGTCAAAGATTAAAACTAAGTGGAGTTTTAATGAATCTTTAATTAGATTGAAATAATCGAAATGGAGTATCACCAGTTTTGCTCCAAGCGATAGTTAAATCTTTAATTAGATTTGAACGTGAAATGGTAATTGAATTTACCGATAACACTGTGGTGTTAGATATGAAGTATTACCAGTTTTACTTCATGGGATGAATAGGTTGGGATTGGGAAATTAAAACAAATGATTACTTCGGTAAAGTTCGCTAATCCCGACTAGTTTGAATTGATATTCAAAAATGGATTAAAGAATAAATTCAAGGAATTTATCTTTGATAAAATTAATGGGAATCTTTCCCTATGAATGTAAAATTAGAAACTAACTGTCGGTTAGCTAAGTAGAATGGTTTTCTGGATATTGATCTGATGTTGGTTTCGGCCTTCGGGGTTAATATTTGGGGAATTATTCTCTTGATTAATTTACGGTTAGTGACTGATGAATTGGAATGAGGCGTATGTTGTGTTTGTGTAACACTTTTATAATATATACGCGAGTTATTCGGAAAGACCGGGTTAATCCCATTCTGAATAACTGATACGACGATAAGTCGAAGATGAAGACGATGGTCGAAGACCGGAGGTTTTCACGTCGTTTGGGTGATAACTGATGATCTTGATTGGGCTGTACACCCAAGAAGATGGAAACAGTTAGTGATCGTCCAGACGTACTTGGAGATCGATGGATATGCGGGGTACTAGGTGCCTCCGGTTTCGTTCAGACCCAGAACGGACTTGTAAATGGACTGTGTGTCTGACATCGGATTTCATTCTGTGTGACTGATATCGGTTGCATAGGATGGTTTGCCTGTGTGGCATGCTAAGATGCAAATGATCAAGGCTTATGTTGAAAAGCAAAGTCTTGTGGTGATGATCAAAGCACGGCCTTTGTGGCGTAGCTTTGTGTAACGTTTGATTCGCGAGTTTCACACCCGGTATGAATCAAAAACGGGAGACGGACCTCAGGGAGGACTTGCGTTTCTTTCTAGCTAGAAGTGGCGTCAGTGGTTTTACACGCCCTGACGAGTTTGACTTATGTGGTTGTTGCGGTTGCGAGGCGCCTCGGTTATATCGGTTTCGGCCGAATGCATTCTGGTCGGCTGACGGACCAGACTTACACCCCATAGGGTGGGGGGACGTATTGTTCAGGCATAATAATCCACTCCGTGTGGACCGGCCCTGACGATCCAAGGCTTGCCTGCGCGCTTGCCTGAGACATGGGCTAGATTGTCTCGAATCGGTTGAGGACTATCTTTTGCCTCGGTTCATAGATGGAAACCCAATTTCCAAATACGAGACTTTGCGGTTTTGATTGTATATCCTATATATGGCGACATAGTGGGATGGGGCGCTCATGCCGCCTATGATTGATACTTATGATTTGAAGCGTTTTATACACTATGCACTTATAGTAGTATCAAATGATTTGTTTTAAACGTATCAAGCATTCTTTGGCTGTTATAAGGGAAAACCCTATCCTCGACTGCGTTGCATTGTGTGATGGGACCTGGGTCTTATAACAGCTTCATTTTTCTTTATTTAGCATTGCGCCGTTTGTTTTATGCACTGGTATTCTTGGGAGGAAACCCGTTCCGTGTTATACGGCGTGGTCCCTTGATTTACCTTATGATTTAAAATAAAGATCAATAACTGTTTTAGTTCTCACACCAGTCACATGACTGACCTGGAGTTTATTGTTTTAACCTAAACTCTGGGTGCCCCTATTTTCGACACGGGCAGCTAGTAGTTTCGGTTTTGCAGATTTATATTCACAGGATCCTGGTTTACAGCTGGAACGATATCCGGAAAGCTTTGTATCCGTATATCTCTTTCTAGTTGTGTATTGTATTATTTTCCGCTGCTATGTATTTAAATGTAATTTAAATCTCTGATATTTCTGTGTAATATTCATTTATACTCTGTATATTCTTGTAATCTGATGCATTGTTGTAATATACAATGAAACGTTCTTCTGTATGCGTTCTGTTTTGTCCTGTTCTCAAACGATAGGGCGTTTCGAACGGTCTGGATCGGTTTAGCGACTGGTTCGGACCGAGCGAAATTCCTTGCCGTCACATATAACCGCTCTGAATCTTAAGGGAAACGTGGGGTGAAACTGTCATGACTCTAGGTTTGGATCGGGGGTGCTAGCAACCAGGGGATCGGATCGGTTTTGTCCCCTACGATCCGATTCGACCTATATTCTTTCTTTGCTTTGTGTTGGTCTGCCCTTGTCAAAAGAAATCCAATCCGATCCGACTTGTAAAAAAAACATTCTTCATTTTTTGATCTTTTAATCTTTGTGTGGCCTAGTTCACAAAGTAGGCTAAAAAATAATATTAGTGAAATGAAATGATTTAAATTATATATATATATGCGGGAATTATTTGAAAACACCGAGTTCAATCTCATTTCAAATAATTATACGACGATTTAAATCGAAGATATTGAAGACGGTGATTGAAGACCGGCGATCTTCACATCGAATGGATGACTACTGATGCCCGGCATTTGGTAGCTCCCAGTGAAGGGTTAAAGTGGTAGTTGTCCAGACGTACTTGTTGATTGTCCGGATAAGCGAGCACCTCTCTTCTGCATTGGACATACGGGACGAGGAATAAGGTGTCTCCGGTTTTGTTCAGACCTAGAACGGACTTGTAAATGGATGTGTGTCTGACGTTGGATTTCATTCTATGTGAACTGATTTCTATTTAATATATATCTGTTTGGTGGCGGAGAATTTATTCCCTTGCTTAACACTCTTCTCTGATACGCATGAGCTCAGAGGTTATATATTGATAATTATTGATCGCATGGTGAGAATTGTCAATGTGGCATGCCAAGATGCAAATGATCAAGGCTTTTGTTGAAAAGCAGAGCCTTGTGGTTGATAATTAAAGCACGACCTTTTTAGGCGTAGCTTTGTGTATAGCGTTACTTTGCGAGCCCCACACCCCGGTAAGAGTCAGAAACGGGACAAGGGAACGCAGGGAGTGCACACGTTTCTTTCTACCTAGAAGTGGTATCAGGGTTTTGCAAGCCCTGACATTTTACTTATGTGGATGATGGATTACAAGGCCTCAGTTATATTGGCCGATAGTGACCAATTTATAGGTTCAATAGGACCGGGAAGCGTGTGTTCAGGCATAGCTAATCCACTAAAGTATTTGTGGACCATCCCTGCAGGATCCAAGGGTTACCGGTAGGTGTGATCCTGAAACATTTGCTAGAGTGTCTCGAATTGGTAAGGAGATCGTCCCTAGCCTTGACTCATGATGGAGACCCAACTTCCAATACGACATTACGGTTTTGATTGTAAACCTATATATGGCGACATAGTAGGATGGGGTACTATGTCGTTTAGGATTGATACATTTACTTTGAAGTATTTTAAAACTGATTAGACACTAATAATAATATTAAAATATTATTTTCTACGTATCAAGCATATTTGATCATTATAAGTTAAAACTCTATCCTCCGGTTTGCGTTGCATTGTGTGATGGGACTTGAGTCTTATAATGATTTCATTTTTCTAAAAAGCGTTGCGTTGTTTTGAATAAATGAATAAAAATTTATTTAATTTATGCACTGGTAATCCAATGGAGTAAACCCGTTCCGCGTTAGCGGCAATGGTCCTGTGATTAGCCATATTGTTAGATAAGTTAGGAAAGATTTCTCAAACCAGTCCCACGACTGACTCGTAGTTTGTTTCACTTTGCAAACTCGGGTGCCCTCTTTTCCACACGGGCAGTCGAGTAGCTTATTTTGCAGATATATTGAGCAGGATTCTGGATTGAAGCTTAAAGCTGTGTCCAGAGCAATGATAGTCTTCCGCTGTGTTAGTTTAATGTTCCGCTACAATGTATTAAATTCATTATAAATTTATCTTCTGTCGTTGTATTATTACATTCGATGTACTCTGATATTCTGTACTCTGATGTTGCATTATTATGATGTAATAAAAGTCTTCCATTATTTGTTCTGATGTGTTGTATGCCCAGAGTTAGTACATTCGAGGATTTCCAACTTTTGGATCAGACTATGTGGTTTATCGTCGATTCAAAGAGCGGAGATTTTCGGGTCATTACATGTGGTATCAGAGCTTTGGTAAACTCAAATCTTTGGGATACAACTCGTTAGAACTGAACAAAAGACTCATCAGAGGTAGGATTAGAAATATCCTATAAAAGAATATCATTAGAGATAGGATCAGTAGTATCCTAAAATGAGAAAACTCATTAGAGATGGGGTTAGAAATGCCCTAGAATGAGTCGAGAGTGACAAGTTTATAACTAACGTATTTGTGATATATATATAATCTGATCTTAGAAAATATGATTTTTGAATATATAAAAGTTATATATATATATATTTGAAAAGCTAATCAACTAATTGATTGATGATTGTGTTGTGTGATTATTAGTTCAACTAATAAAAATTATTGAAACCAATAAAAAAATGAAAGTTGAGTTGGTTAATTAAACAACTTTCAGCTCCGTTCCTTTTCGAGAACGAAAAGATTTTAAGTGGGGGAGATTGTAACAACCTGGAATTTTGGAACCAATTAAAATTTTTTATTTTAGCAAATTTAATGGATTTTAAATATTTTAAATAATTTATTTTAAATAATAACGATTAAAAATCCAATTAAATTGAAATTAGAACGAATATATTTATTTTATAAAAGGAGTTTGAAATAGCGCGGTAGTTTGAAAAATTGAATTTTGAACTTTGACTGAATGTACAGGATTCAAAATAAATTGGATTTCAGTAAAACCAGAAATAATAGAATCAATTTAAAAATATCTTTTTAACGAATCCGAAAAATTGAAATATCACAGCGGGAATAAAAAGTTATGGCCAGTCAAATATTCAGAATAGTCGCTATGGAATATATATATATATATTAATATAATATATAGCCATTTTACAAACGGCCTCCTTTTTCGACGAAACCACTTTGATTGGATCCGAATGTCAAATTATTGTTAGATTCCAATTTTAATAATTTTTGGAATTAATATGTGAGCGTGGCAAATTAAAACGTGTTTGGTCAAATTTCAATCAAATTGGATCGACCAGAAAATGACCATTTTTCAAATGGTCTCCAAATTCGACGAAATTAATTTTGTTAGGACCGTGTCATCAAAATATAGCTAGATTTATTTTTTGGGAATTTTTGGAGTCAGTATGTGGCCCCGGTAAATTTAAATGTACGATCAAATTAAATAATTAAGTGATTTATTGTTTAAATTAAAGAAAAGTGGGCTGAGACAATCAAATGGGTTGGCGAGACCTAGCCCATTGCGTCTGGAACGAGGGTATTTGCCTAGGACAACTTTGGTTGGGCTGAAATTGGAGTTGAAAAGGTTTAATAGGTTTTTTTGTAAATTAGAACATTTAATATTATTATATTATAAATATGGATAAAAATAAAACCCTAACCCTATCTTTTCTAAAGTCGTCGGCCAGATAAACCAAAGGCTGATTTCTTCCGATTCTTTCCCTCAGTTCTCTTCTAATCTATTTATTTATTTTCAAATGAAATCTGAAGAGCTACCAGAGATCTATGCTTTCAACGATCAGGATCGGATTTAAGGAAGTATTTTGCGTGGTTTTGGGGTTCAAAGCGGTTCTGTTCGGTGGAGCTTTCCAACGCGAGGAGATGTTCGAGTTCAGCTTAGTGGGGGTGCGCGGGTAGGTGGCGGCAAGGGCTTTCGAGTGGTGCTCATGGATCAACGACTAATAACCAAAGTGATTAAACTTACTAACTCTGTCCAGTTTATAATATTATAAACATATTTTAATGTTGATAAATGATGATTGAATGCTTTGTGATGATTGTTTTGATGAATTGATATATTATTATCAATTGTGGCTATTATATATATATATATATATATATATATATTAGTTATATTCTAGGTTGGTAGTCAGATATTCCCGCACATTTTAGCGGATGAGTCCCTATGTTCCCCGCATAATAGCAGATGTGACCTATTATTCTGTTATTTCCCACCTCGAAGTGGGATTGGTATTATATATGTTGTCTAACCTCCGTGGATTCAGGAAAACATGTTGGAGGGATCCAACTGGATTCCTCAAAATTATTACTGTTTGTTTTCATATATTGTGATATATGATGTGAATCATGTGATAGATATGTTGTGATAGATTTTGTTGTGTTGGATGTTGAATAGTGTCGGCCCTAAATATTGGTATTTAAATACCGTAAAAATATATTCGAATGAAAGGAAAAAGAATTAGTTTTAAAAGGAAATTCTACTTTTCCAAAATAGAAACATAATTTCGAATGGGCTAGAATATAATAACTTGTTTTTAATGATAAAAATAGGTAGTTTAATTTATAGACGATGTTTACAAATGAAGTGGAATAATTATCATAGGATAATTTGGGAATGTAAATTCAAGAGCGAATTAAATGGGAAATTGGAAAGCTTTTTAAAAAAGGAAACGATGAAATTTATTCGGCCGTTCGGAATGTGAGTAGAATTGAAATAAATCCATAAGGATTTATAATTGGAATTCGACTATGTCGAATTTTATAAAAATAGTTTATTTTCATAAATTATATATTTTATAATTTGGAACGTGACAAGGTAATAAATAATTGGTTTGAAACCGATATTTTATAATCGAATATAAAGGCGATATAGAATTATAAACTTGTTAGATAAAATCAACTAGAAAGTTGATATGTAAACGGGATTTGATAATAAAATGGAATGTGAATGAGAAGTTGTAAAATGATTCGATAGATGGAATTTTAACCTATAGTGGAATTTACAATTTAAATCAAGATTCATTTGATATAACGAGTCCAGATTTCTATAAATGAATAATATTCACATTTAAAGTTTGCATATTGGGACGATTATAAGGAAAATTGGTAATGGTTTGGAAGTGATAAATTCAAAGTTGAATTTAGGATGAAATGGGTATTGAGTTTACCTGAAGCATTAAATTTATCCTAAAGTTCAAAACGTTAATCGAAGAGAAATTATTCGAAAGAGAATTATACATTGAAATTCGACTAGGTCTAATTGAGGAAAGTACTATTTACTTTCCGTTTCTTATAAAGATTAATTAATTGTTCGTTTATTTATTATTTATTTTGAATAAAATTTTATTTTAAAGTTAAATATTTTGGAAGTGGGAATTATAATGCTATCGTTATGATCAATGATTTCCAAAAAAGAAGTGGATTCTTCAACTGAATTTGAGAATTACATAAGCAATGTTTGTTAAAGATTGAAGTTTGAGCTTTGTCAATTTCGAAGTTTAGAATGTTTTTCGGTTAAGATATGAGAGGTAATACCCCAACATTATTGATTTCGTTGTTGACTAAGGAATGGTTAAGGTTCGGTGGCAAGGATTGGTTAGTGATCCAGCTAGTTAATGAGTGATTAATGGGTTGAGTTGTGGTAATGATGTTTTAGATAACATTCGTTTAAATTCAAGTAAATGAGTTTGGAAACGTTTTCCAAAGAAAATCATAGATGTTTTCTAAACATAGAAAATGAAATGATTTGGAATTTGTGAATATAAGGAATGTTTTCCTGTGATTAATAACGTATATTTTCTAAATATAAAAAATAAGAAATGTGAAGATATGGAAATATTTTTTGATGTTAATAACGTATATTTTTTAGATTATAGAAAATAAATAGTTTATGATGTATGAAAATATTTTCCAAGAATCGTGAGAGCCCAAATGGGTTTTGAGCAGTGTCCGGGGAAAGATATGGAAATAGAAAATCGAGAAGTTGGAAAATGATAAATTAATAAGAAATTAATCAAAATGGCTCAGTGTTACTTGATGCTTGATCAGTAGAATTTCCTTTAGGAAATCGGATCGTTGGTTGTACGGATGTTTCCTTTGATATTTAAATAACCCGCTATCAAAGTTTTGGCTCATTTTTTATTTCCGTTGTCAATACGGAAAGACCGGGATTAGATTTATTATCTGAAAACCACTCTGTATGGGCATAAGCATTGCGAATCAACTTATGATGAAGATAATTGAAGTCGTAGTAAAGTGCAAGGATTATTCTGTTAATCCTAGGTAGAAATTTCCTAAGATGGATTAACGGGATGGTGCCTTCAGTTTGTCCAGTCCCAAGACAACGTTTATGGACGGATGTCTAACTGTGTATTTCCAGATGTCATGTGCATTGATTTTTTCAAACGTACCACAGTTGGGACGGAGAAGGAAACTTCTCTAAGCTTAACATTCAATGTATTTTTGGGGACGTCAATTAGTGATTTGATGGATTTGAATATGTGGCATTTATGTAAAGGCCTGCAAAATCCGTACTATCTGAGTTGACTGATAACACCACACGTCCAACCCAAATTGCACAGAAATACGAATCATTATTAGAAAGAAGTTAGAGGATGAGAAATAGAAAGAAACAAATATTAGAATAGAAGAAAACGAAGATCACAAACTCACAGCGGATCGAATAAAATATATTATAACATAACTTTTGAAATACAAATCAGTAACTTTATATACATACCATCATCAGAGCACAACAACTATTCCTGGAACAGTTATAAACACCTGTTTCCAGATACAACCATAGTACACAGCGGAATATATGATAGTCTATATCTAACTGGTGAAGCCACCTGCTTCCAGCTCCTCCAATTGAATCTGTGAAACCCCGACTACTTGACTGCCCGTACAAATTTGGGCACCTAAGGGTTTTAGGGAAAACAAAACAAAATAAACACTGGGTCAGTCATAGGACTGGTGTGCGTAAACTCCAACCATTTGTTTAACTTTCAAAATCTTTCAAAAGAAAAGATAATAGTAAGACCAGCCCACACATAAACATGGACGGTTTTTACCTTACTATAACCCAAAACACTTTGATACAAAAATCCAGTGATATTATAATAATGTCTAATCAAATAAATAATCAAATAGCAGAACGCTTGCATCTCACGCTTCACATATATAGTATAAAATCAAAAACCGCATGGCGCTTATTGGAGATTGGATTCCGACTATGACAAGGTATGGAACCACCTTCCGCTAGTGTATCTCTAGAGAGGAATACACTGGGTTCAACAAGAACATCTTGCAACCCGGCCCACACATGACCGACCACTCATTTCGCTTGAGTGTATCGAATGTATATCACCAACGGTTGGGATCGGCAACCGTCTCCCGACTGGGACAACATCAAATAGAATAAGAAATTAAATGAACCTCTAGATAGGTGATTATACATCCTAATGGGAGCGACCCACATAGCCATGCTGCCTGCCCGATTTTTGTCATTTCCTGGTTGTTGAGGCCTGAGGCTACGATTACTCATCATTCATTGATTGCACTATCACTTTGAATGCCACATTGTCAGATCCGTTAATCACTAATTGATTTGCACAAATATTCTGGATGTTGTGCTAAGGGAATAAATCCGTTGCAACCATATTTATTCATACAGACCAACTCATGTGATCATTGGAAATATTTTGTCGGACATTCGTCCATATATGTTCGTTCTGGGATTGAACGAAACCGAAGGCACGATTTCTATTAATAGAAAAAGCCATTGCACTTTACTCCGTCTTCGATTATCTTCATATAATCTGATTCGCAACGCTACTGCCAATACAGAGTGGTTCACGGATAATAATCCAACCGGTCTCTCCATATTGACAACGATGGTCAAAAACTTCGATAGTCTGTGATTTAACTATCGAATAAAAACAAGTGTTCATCCAACATATCAAACAAATCACTGGGCTCTTTAATTAATGTTTCATTAATTAAATATCTTCTCCGTTCCCCTATCAATATTTGTTAGCCAAATATTTTCAATAATCATCTTGGTTTCTTTTGCCATTTGGAAAACGTTTCCAAATATCAACTTCCTTTATTTTCTATATATTAGAAAATATCTCTATTTGCAATTGAAAACAATTTCCATCACTTATCTCTATCCCGGCTATTTTAATTATACTCAGGAAATATTTACTTTTATGTTTCCAAAATTTCATCACTTGAGTTAAAACGAATGTTGTATACAACATCGTTACAAACAACCCAAAATATTCTATTCAACCAAACTATTATTCAAACATTTATCTTCGAGACTGGGTCTTGCTATTTATCAATTAAAAATGAAAACAATCAAGTTGGGGTAAAATTACCTCTCAGACCTTGACTGAAAACATCCTCAACTTCAAAATGGCAAAACCACTTACCTCGAATAAACACACTATAAAACCCAACTATTCATTCTTAAAACATGTATATATATGTTCGCTTCCTATTTCTACTTTAGATTTCCCTTTCTGTTTCCAATACTCTATTTTGATTTCATTTCCTTATCGAATTCTACATATATCGATACATTGATTTATAACTATCAAATTATCTTAAAAATATTCTAACTCCTTAAATTCCCGGAAAAATTCGCCATAACCTCCCCTGCACCGGGAGCATCGGGATATTTCAAATAGCCTCCCGTGGCCCTCACCAATCCAAAAGAAAAAGGAAAAGCCAAGCGGCTTGCCGATACGGCGCATAAAATCTCATATATGAATTTAAACGTGTACCTTTTTGTCGGGCACATAAATAAAATCTTCATATACTTCATCCCATACCTGTCTAACATATGCTCACCTGTTTTCAATTCAATTCAACTCAACCCAATCGTTTGAATTCAGTTTTCGCTCATTTATTCTTTTATTTAGCTTTTTCGCCTATTTCACTAATTTGTTTGAACATAACATGTTCAAATAAAATATTTAACTTGCTCATAACCAAATTGAATTTCAATTTCAATTCTAGTTTCCTTTTGGATTTCGAATATAAATTTTCAAATTGAATTTACTTATTCAAAACCCAATATCCATTCGAAATCTCATTAATTAATTTCTATTCAATTTAGTTAATTCTATTCAGAAATCAAAAATCTGATTTCTGTTTCAAAAATCATATTCATTTACACAACCTGAATTTGCATATATTTTACAACTCAACTCTGAAATTTCTAAATAGAAATTCGGATTTTATTCGCTTAAAATTCTTTTATAACATTAATTAAACCGTTATGGTTTCAAAACGATTCTGGCGCTGTTTTTTTGAAAATTTGATTTTGATATAACTCAAAATCTATACGACGAAATTCAGGTTTTTCTCTTTCATTAGAAAACTATTATCAAATCGATCCTGACGTTTCTTGTTTCGAAGAATTCCGACTTCAATTGCGTTCTGTATACTCAATTAAAGTTCGAAACGACAATTTACGAACTGCAGCGCTGCGGCGAGTTCGTTTTAATTATATTTATAAATATAAACGTTTTAAAACTTCGTTAAAATAAATTCAACTCCATTCTAACTCTATTCGGAATCTATATTCAAATTCCATTTCATTTCTGTTTGAATTCTAATATTCAAATTCCATTTTAACTCTATTCGAAATCTATATTCAAATTCCCATTTCAAATTCTATTTCCAAATTCTATTTTCCAATTTCCATTTCAATCTATTTGAATTCTGCATTCAAATTTCATATCACTTTCGATATTCGAATTCTACATTTGAATTCCCTTTATATTTTCTATATTTAAATTTCATTTGGATTACTATATTCAAATTCTATATTTGAATTCATATTTGAATTTTCTATATCCAAACTCCATGCAATTTCTATAAACAAATTTCATTTAAATTTCTACATTCAAATTCTAAATTTGAATTTTCTTTGTTTAAATTCCCTTTGAATTCTATATTCAAATTACATTTGAATTTTCTATATTTAACTCCATTTCACTTATATTTTCAAATTTTGTATTTAAATTTCATTTGTACTTTCTTTATTCAGATCTATTTGAATTCCTTTGAATTCAAATTCTATTTTTCATTCTAATTTCGCATATTCAAATTCTATTTGAATTTCTAATATTCAAACTCCTTTTCTTTTCTATTAAAAATTCAAATATTTAAACTCCTTTTCTAATTCTACTATTCAAATCCCATTTGACTTCTATTATTCCATTTCTATTTTGAAATTTCTTTATTCAAATTCTATATTCAAATGTTATACTCAAATTTGATTTATATATTTAAAAATACCATTTCAAATCCTATTTGAATTTTCTTTTGAATTTCAAATATTCCAACTCCTTTCAATATTTAAATTTTATTTAAATTTCTACTTAAAAATTCTATTTCAAGTTCTATTTTGAAATTTCATTTCAAAATTCTATTTCAAAATTCCACTTTGAAATTCTATATTTTTAAATTCTACTTGAATTTCAAATTCTATTTGGGAAAAATAGAATTTCCCTTTTAAAACTCAAATATTCTTCAAAAGATATTTTAATAAATTAACACTTGGCCCAGTGATATTTAAAACAATCAAATCACCCAATTTTCAATCATTTGATTTTTAACACGTCATATATTAATATATATGAAATCAAGCAAACAAACAAACAAACAAACAGATAATATATTATTGAGGAATCTAGTCGGATTCCTCCAACCTGTTTTCCCTGCATCCACAGATGTTAGTTAACAGAAATAATACCCATCCTGCTTCGTGGCAGGACATCGCGGTATAGAAGGTCATCCACTATCATAGCGTGGGGCGAATGGGGTAATCATCCGCTATGAAACTGCGGGCATCCGCTAATGATACTGCGGGAAATCCAACCACCAAACCAATATATATATAGTAGTCACCCTAAATAACTAATATATTTAAAACAACCAGGAAGAATTCAAACAAGCATCAAACAATTATTTTTAACGAATAAAAATAATTCTAAATAAAAAGGTGAGTGAGATTTACTCACCTTGATTTTATTTGCTGAATATCTGATTTTATTTTCTGAATAATTAAACAAGCGTTTAAATAATCGGAACTCCAACTGGCTCCAGATGAACTTAATATAGTTCCATAGCAAGTCCAATGCATATAAAAGCGTTCAATCTGATATCATATAATTTATATAAGCGTTATAAGTTTTTGTTAAAATTAATCGTTATTAACTCATTTAAATTAATTTAATAAAATAATAAACAAGTTATTCTAAGTATTTTAAACTTTGTTGAAACATACCTCACTGCTATCGAAAACTACTCATTCTCGAAGCCCTCTTGATTAGCTCAAAATATCAGCCCCAAAACTGTCATTCTCCATTTTGACATCTACACAAACAACTCACCACTATCGGACCATCACTGAAATGATACTGTCATACCTCAAAACACGTTCAGACAAACTTCCTTCAGCAGGCCATTCTTTTTTCTCACTTAGCCTACTGCCCTACTACCTACTTGACTTCATCTTCATTACCATGCCACTGTCAAACACTTCTCCTCTCAGTTCCACCCCTAAAATCCTGACTTGAACACCAGAACAACCAAAAACCCACTACTATTGTAAATCACTATCTGCCGCCTCTAATACATTAGCCCCAACTCCTCCAAGCCACAGCATGTTCACTGCAACTCCACAACATCGACCCAAATCCCCAATATTTTACTGATTGAACTCCCACATCCATCATCTCATGGTAGACTGCAATCATCGTACCCAAATACCCCACTGTCATACCTATCCTCTCATCATCAGTACCCCACCACTGAACTTCATCCATCCTCAAAAATCCAAGACCGTCTTCCCCAAATTTAAACGGACTGAATCCCATCGCACTTCGCGATTCACGAAGCATCGCGACCCCCTAACTACTCCACTGCGGAACCCCATGGCTTACTCCACTCTCGCACCCCTAAACACAGTCGAAAACCCTCTGCAAACTCCGCTCAACTATAGCCAACAACAACCACATCCCCTCATAACTCGCAAGCGCCTCCTTAGTCTTCGATTGCTTCAGGAGATGTCGGTCTTGGTAAAATCGTGGTCGTGAATACCTAAACCGCAACTCGCAATTTCTAAATGAGGCTCCTAATTTCGATTCGAAATTCTTTTTTTTTCATATGAGGAATCAGATTCTGTTGGATAGGAGAAAAAGAACAAAGGAAAGGGACTCGAATTGATTTTGGAATCAGTAGACATTGAGGCAGCGGTCTCGTTTATATATATGCAAACAAGGGACAAAACGTACCAGGCCATTAAAAAGATGTTTCTTTGATTTAGAAGAAAACAGACAATATTTTCAGCTCGAGGAAAGGGATGCCTACGTGATTCAGTTTATAGGTCGGCTTCTTGAATTCTGAGTGTATAGGTTAGCTTATGGAAATATATACTTATTTATTTATTTGATTTGATTTCATTTTAATTAAAATATATCGTGGTCCTGTAACTAAAAATCTCGAACCGCTATTTAACTGTAACGACACGAGCGGGCTCTGAAATTAAATTCGACTATATAAAGAAGATAACTAATTTAAATTGACGATAAATAATAAATTCAGTTGATATAAATTGATTTCTAAACAATTTAATTCATTGAAAACAAATAATTATTACCACTCTAATTCGATATTAAATCGTATATCGATTATTAAATCGATAAATTCAATATAAAATCCATTTATATTTTCTAATTCAACATTTAAATCTAAATTAAATGTTAAATATTAAATGACCAAAATCTAGGACGTTACATTCCTTCCCCCTTAAAAGAATTTCGTCCGTGAAATTACTAAAGAATAAGAAATGCTACTGACCCGTTAACTTTTCAAAAACCCATTTTGTTGAAATTCAACAATTCATACTTCTGCAACTTTAGTTCCACCAAAGGTTTGGGTTTCCCTCATTTAGTCTGAATGATTTATAATCATTATGTTCACATTCAATTCATATCCCATTCATATGAATTTAAATTCATTCAAATTGATTTAAATCAGTTTATCTCTTTTCAATTCATTTTAACTTGCTTAAGTTAAATTTTAAATCCAGAATCCAAATCCCAGGGTTTTCATTTTAAATCCTTTTTGAAATCACATTTATTTATAACTAATTCAAATTCAAAACATTTGAATATTTCCAAACTATTTGTTTCTTCCAAACAAATTTCCATCAAAAAAATTTCTAAGGTAGCAATTCGTCACTTAGAACCCGAAGATGAACGCTGATGAAGCTGCAGTCTTCCTCAGAATTATTTTCCAGCCACTGAAGTGAGTTCAATGCATTATCACTTTCGAAGTCTATTCAAAATGATTTTTATTCAAAAATCTTTCTAACACAAAGCTATATTATTTAAATATACTTCAGAAAATATTTTCAAAACTTCCTGGGATTTAAATTATGAGTTCTGTTTTGAATTCAATTTTTTTATTCATCTCACTTGTATATTTCATTTATATACAAATTTTGTTTGGTTATAAATAACCATTTCAATTTTTATAATCCAATTTGATTATAATAACAACCAACACATCCATATATTATAATAAAATTATTCTTTCTACACCAAAATAGAATTTTGGGTAAAATTATTTCATTCACCCACTTTAAAACAATACCGTGTTCAATCTTCTGTTCAAGTATTTACAAACTCTTATCGACGTCGTGGCGTCCCACAATTCGATCAGAATTCATAAACGGCTCAACAGACTAGCCAACACAATATAAAACAATTTTATATCAATTTACAAATACGCGCTCTCGTATATATACACTCAACTCATTCTAGGTACTACTGACCCTATCTCTAATGAGCACAATCCCACCAAAGCCTAGGTATTCGCTCAACCTAAGCTCTGATACCAACTGTAAAGGCCCGCAAAATCCGTACTATCTGAGTTGACTGATAACACCACACGTCCAACCCAAATTGCACAGAAATACGAATCATTATTAGAAAGAAGTTAGAGGATGAGAAATAGAAAGACAGAAATATTAGAATAGAAGAAAACGAAGATCACAAACTCACAGCGGATCGAATAAAATATACTATAACATAACTTTTGAAATACAAATCAGTAACTTTATATACATACCATCATCAGAGCACAACAGCTATTCCTGGAACAGTTATAAACACCTGTTTCCAGATACAACCATAGTACACAGCGGAATATATGATAGTCTATATCTAACCGGTGAAGCCTCCTGCTTCCAGCTCCTCCAATTGAATCTGTGAAATCCCGACTACTTGACTGCCCGTACAAATTTGGACACCCAAGGGTTTTAGGGAAAACAAAACAAAATAAACTCTGGGTCAGTCATGGGACTGGTGTGAGTAAACTCCAACCATTTGTTTAACTTTCAAAATCTTTCAAAAGAAAAGATAATAGTAAGACCAGCCCACACATAAACATGGACGGTTTTTACCTTACTATAACCCAAAACACTTTGATACAAAAATCCAGTGATATTATAATAATGTCTAATCAAATAAATAATCAAATAGCAGAACGCTTGCATCTCACGCTTCACATATATAGTATAAAATCAAAAACCGCATGGCGCTTATTAGAGATTGGATTCCGACTATGACAAGGTATGGAACCACCTTCCGCTAGTGTATCTCTAGAGAGGAATACACTGGGTTCAACAAGAACATCTTGCAACCCGGCCCACACATGACCGACCACTCATTTCGCTTGAGTGTATCGAATGTATATCACCAACGGTTGGGATCAGCAACCGTCTCCCGACAGGGACAGCATCGAATTGAATAAGAAATTAAATGAACCTCAAGATAGGTGATTATATATCCTAATGGGAGCGACCCACATAGCCATGCTGCCTGCCCGATTTTTGTCATTTCCTGGTTGTTGAGGCCTGAGGCTACGATTACTCATCATTCATTGATTGCACTATCACTTTGAATGCCACATTGTCAGATCCGTTAATCACTAATTGATTTGCACAAATATTCTGGATGTTATGCTAAGGGAATAAATCCGTTGCAACCATATATATTCATACAGACCAACTCATGTGATCAATGCCAGACATTCGTCCATATATGTTCGTTCTGGGATTGAACGAAACCGAAGGCACGATTTCTATTAATAGAAAAAGCCCTTGCACTTTACTCCATCTTCGATTATCTTCATATAATCTGATTCGCAATGCTACTTCCAATACAGAGTGGTTCACGGATAATAATCGAACCGGTCTCTCCATATTGACAACGATGGTCAAAAACTTCGATAGTCTGTTATTTAACTATCGAATAAAAACAAGTGTTCATCCAACATATCAAACAAATCACTGGGCTCTTTAATTAATGTTTCATTAATTAAATATCTTCTCCATTCCCTTATCAATATTTGTTAGCCAAATATTTTCAATAATCATCTTGGTTTCTTATGCCATTTGGAAAACGTTTCCAAATACCAACTTCCTTTATTTTCTATATATTAGAAAATATATCTATTTGCAATTGAAAACAATTTCCATCACTTATCTCTATCCCGGCTATTTTAATTATACTCAGGAAATATTTACTTTTATGTTTCCAAAATTTCATCACTTGAGTTAAAACGAATGTTGTATACAACATCGTTACAAACAACCCAAAATATTCTATTCAACCAAACTATTATTCAAACATTTCTCTTCGAGACTGGGTCTTGCTATCTATCAATTAAAAATGAAATCAATCAAGTTGGGGTAAAATTACCTCTCAGACCTTGACTGAAAACATCCTCAACTTCAAAATGGCAAAACCACTTACCTCGAATAAACACACTATAAAACCCAACTATTCATTCTTAAAACATGTATATATATGTTCGCTGTAACGACCCGCAAATCCGAGCTATCTGAGTTGACTAAATACACCACACGTCCAACCCAAATAACACAGAAATACGACTCATTATTAGAAAGAAGTTAGAGGATGAGAAATAGAAAGAAAGAAATATTAGAATAGAAGAAAAACGAAGATCACAACTCACAGCGGAACAAATAAAATATATTATATAACATAAGCTTCGAAATACAAATCTGTTTTGTACATATATACATACCATCATCAGAGTACACATAACATTTGATCCAGCGGAAGTAACTCTAAATAACTAACGTTGAAGCCTCCTGCTTCAAGCTCCTCCAAGTGTATCTGTAAAAGCCTGAAACACTTGACTGCCCGTACAAATTTGGGCACCCAAGATTTTAGGGAAAACAAAACAAAACAAAATAAACTCTGGGTCAGTCATGGGACTGGTGTGAGTAAACTCCAACCACTTGTTTAACTTTTAAAAATCCTTTCAAAAGAAAAGATAATAGTAAGACCAGCCCACACATAAACACGAACGGTTTTTACCTTACTATAACCCAAAACACTTTGATATCAAATCCAGTGATATTATAATAATGTCTACATCAAGTAAATAACCAAATAGTAGAACGCTTGCATCTCACGCTCCACATATATAGTATATAATCAAAAACCGCATGGCGCTTATTGGAGATTGGATTTCCAACATGACAAGGTATGGGACCACCTTCCGACAGTGCATCTCTAGAGGCGAATACACCTGGGTTCAACAAGAACATCTTGCAACCCGGCCCACACATGACCGACCACTCATTTCGCTTGAGTGTATCGAATGTATATCACCAACGGTTGGACTCAAACCACCGTTTCCCGAATGGGCAGAATCGATAGATTTAGAAACAAAATGAATTTCTCTAGATAGGTGATTATACACCCTAATGGGTGCGACCCACATAGCCATGCTGCCTGCCCGATTTTTGTCCTTTCCCGGTTGTTGAGGCCTGAGGCTACGAAGACTTACCATTCCTTGATAACACAATCACTTTGAATGCCACATTGTCAGATCCGTTAATCACTAGTTGAGTTTGCACAAATATTCTGGATATTATGCTAAGGGATAAATCCGTTGCAACCATATATATTCATACAGACCAACCCATTTGATCATTGGAAATACTCTGTCAGACATTCGTCCACTTACGTTCGTTCTGGGATTGAACGAAACCGAAGGCACTATTTCTATTAATAGAAAAAGCCCTTGCACTTCACTCCGTCTTCAATATATTCAGCATACTTGGTTCGCAACGCTTATGCCGATACGGAGTGGTTCTTCGGATAATAATCCAACCGGTCTCTCCATATTGACAACGATAGTCAAAACTTCGATAGTCTGTGATTTAACTATCGAACAAAAACAAGTGTTCATCCAACATATCAAACAAATCACTAGGCTCTTTAATTAATATTTCATTAATTAAATCACTTCTCTATTTTCTCTATCAATATTTGTTAACCAAATATTTCAATAACCATATTGGCTCTTATGCCATCTGGAAAACGTTTCCAATTATTAACTTCTTTATTTTCTATATATTAGAAAAATCTCTATTTTCAATTGGGAACAATTCCAATCACTTATCTCTATCGCTTTTTGTTTACAACATTCGATTTTTATATTCACTTTACTATCGAATTCAATACGTCGATACAATGATTTCAAATTATCAAAATCTCTTAAAAATATTCTAACTCCTTAAATTTCCGGAAAATTTCGCCATAACCTCTCCTGTATCGGGAGCATCGGGAAATTTCAAATAGCTTCCCGGTATCTTCTAATCTCAAAAGGAAAAAGAAAAAGCCAAGCGGCTTGCCGATACGGCGCATAAAACCCATATACGAATTAAACATGTACCTTTTTGTCGAGCACATACATTTAAAATCTCCATATACTCCATCCCATATCTGTTTAACACCTGTTCACCTGTTTCCAATTCAATTCAACTTAATCCATTCGTTTGAATTCAGTTTCGCTCATTTATTCTTTGATTAGTCGTTTTGCCTATTTCACTTCTTTGTTGAACATAACATGTTCAAACAAAATATTTAATTAGCTTGCTCATAACCAAATTGAATTTCAATTTCAATCCTAGTTTCCTGTTTGATTTCGAATATAAATTTTCAAATCGAATTTACTTATTCAAACCCCAATATCCATTCGAAAGCTTCTTAACTAATTTCTATTCGATTTAGTTAATTCCATTCAATAATCAAAATCTGGTTTCTGTTTCAAAAATCATTTTCATTTACACAACTCGAATTCGCATATATTTTACAACTAAACTCTGAATTTTTCTAAATAGAAACTTCGGATTTTACCTGCTTAAAATCCTTTATAACATTAGATAAACCGTTATGGTTTCAAAACGATTCTGGCGCTGTTTTTCTGAAAATTTGATTTTGACATAACTCAAAATCTATACAATGAAATTCATATTTTTCTCCTTCATTAGAAAACTATTATCAAATCGGTCCTGACGTTTCTTGTTTCGAAGAATTCCGACTTCAATCGAGTTCTATATATTCAATTGAAGTTCGAGTCGCCAATTTACGAACTGCAGCGCTGCAGCGAGTTCGTTTTAATTATATTTATATATATAAACTTTTAAAACTTCGTTTAATGAATTCAACTCCGTTTAACTCTATTTGAATTCCTTGATTCAAATTCCAATCTCACCTTTGAATTCTATATTTCAAATCCCAATTCCTTTTCTATTTGATATTCAAATTCAATACTTGAATTTCTATTTGAATTCCCTATATTCAAATTCTATGTTTGAATTCATTTGAATTCTCTTATTTAAGCTCTATTTTTAAATTCCATTTGAACTTCTATATTCCAATTTTCTATATTTGAATTACAATATAATTCAAATATAGAAAATTGGAATATAGAAGTTCAAATGGAATTTAAAAATAGAGCTTAAATAAGAGAATTCAAATGAATTCAAACATAGAATTTGAATATAGGGAATTCAAATAGAAATTCAAGTATTGAATTTGAATATCAAATAGAAAAGGAATTGGGATTTGAAATATAGAATTCAAAGGTGAGATTGGAATTTGAATCAAGGAATTCAAATAGAGTTAAACGGAGTTGAATTCATTAAACGAAGTTTTAAAAGTTTATATATATAAATATAATTAAAACAAACTCGCTGCAGCGCTGCAGTTCGTAAATTGGCGACTCGAACTTCAATTGAATATATAGAACTCGATTGAAGTCGGAATTCTTCGAAACAAGAAACGTCAGGACCGATTTGATAATAGTTTTCTAATGAAGGAGAAAAATATGAATTTCATTGTATAGATTTTGAGTTATGTCAAAATCAAATTTTCAGAAAAACAGCGCCAGAATCGTTTTGAAACCATAACGGTTTATCTAATGTTATAAAGGATTTTAAGCAGGTAAAATCCGAAGTTTCTATTTAGAAAAATTCAGAGTTTAGTTGTAAAATATATGCGAATTCGAGTTGTGTAAATGAAAATGATTTTTGAAACAGAAACCAGATTTTGATTATTGAATGGAATTAACTAAATCGAATAGAAATTAGTTAAGAAGCTTTCGAATGGATATTGGGGTTTGAATAAGTAAATTCGATTTGAAAATTTATATTCGAAATCAAACAGGAAACTAGGATTGAAATTGAAATTCAATTTGGTTATGAGCAAGCTAATTAAATATTTTGTTTGAACATGTTATGTTCAACAAAGAAGTGAAATAGGCAAAACGACTAATCAAAGAATAAATGAGCGAAACTGAATTCAAACGAATGGATTAAGTTGAATTGAATTGGAAACAGGTGAACAGGTGTTAAACAGATATGGGATGGAGTATATGGAGATTTTAAATGTATGTGCTCGACAAAAAGGTACATGTTTAATTCGTATATGGGTTTTATGCGCCGTATCGGCAAGCCGCTTGGCTTTTTCTTTTTCCTTTTGAGATTAGAAGATACCGGGAAGCTATTTGAAATTTCCCGATGCTCCCGATACAGGGGAGGTTATGGCGAAATTTTCCGGAAATTTAAGGAGTTAGAATATTTTTAAGAGATTTTGATAATTTGAAATCATTGTATCGACGTATTGAATTCGATAGTAAAGTGAATATAAAAATCGAATGTTGTAAACAAAAAGCGATAGAGATAAGTGATTGGAATTGTTCCCAATTGCAAATAGAGATTTTTCTAATATATAGAAAATAAAGAAGTTAATAATTGGAAACGTTTTCCAGATGGCATAAGAGCCAATATGGTTATTGAAATATTTGGTTAACAAATATTGATAGAGAAAATAGAGAAGTGATTTAATTAATGAAATATTAATTAAAGAGCCCAGTGATTTGTTTGATATGTTGGATGAACACTTGTTTTTGTTCGATAGTTAAATCACAGACTATCGAAGTTTTGACTATCGTTGTCAATATGGAGAGACCGGTTGGATTATTATCCGAAGAACCACTCCGTATCGGCATAAGCGTTGCGAACCAAGTATGCTGAATATATTGAAGACGGAGTGAAGTGCAAGGGCTTTTTCTATTAATAGAAATAGTGCCTTCGGTTTCGTTCAATCCCAGAACGAACGTAAGTGGACGAATGTCTGACAGAGTATTTCCAATGATCAAATGGGTTGGTCTGTATGAATATATATGGTTGCAACGGATTTATCCCTTAGCATAATATCCAGAATATTTGTGCAAACTCAACTAGTGATTAACGGATCTGACAATGTGGCATTCAAAGTGATTGTGTTATCAAGGAATGGTAAGTCTTCGTAGCCTCAGGCCTCAACAACCGGGAAAGGACAAAAATCGGGCAGGCAGCATGGCTATGTGGGTCGCACCCATTAGGGTGTATAATCACCTATCTAGAGAAATTCATTTTGTTTCTAAATCTATCGATTCTGCCCATTCGGGAAACGGTGGTTTGAGTCCAACCGTTGGTGATATACATTCGATACACTCAAGCGAAATGAGTGGTCGGTCATGTGTGGGCCGGGTTGCAAGATGTTCTTGTTGAACCCAGGTGTATTCGCCTCTAGAGATGCACTGTCGGAAGGTGGTCCCATACCTTGTCATGTTGGAAATCCAATCTCCAATAAGCGCCATGCGGTTTTTGATTATATACTATATATGTGGAGCGTGAGATGCAAGCGTTCTACTATTTGGTTATTTACTTGATGTAGACATTATTATAATATCACTGGATTTGATATCAAAGTGTTTTGGGTTATAGTAAGGTAAAAACCGTCCGTGTTTATGTGTGGGCTGGTCTTACTATTATCTTTTCTTTTGAAAGGATTTTTAAAAGTTAAACAAGTGGTTGGAGTTTACTCACACCAGTCCCATGACTGACCCAGAGTTTATTTTGTTTTGTTTTGTTTTCCCTAAACTCTTGGGTGCCCAAATTTGTACGGGCAGTCAAGTGTTTCAGGCTTTTACAGATACACTTGGAGGAGCTTGAAGCAGGAGGCTTCAACGTTAGTTATTTAGAGTTACTTCCGTTGGATCAAATGTTATGTGTACTCTGATGATGGTATGTATATATGTACAAAACAGATTTGTATTTCGAAGCTTATGTTATATAATATATTTTATTTGTTCCGCTGTGAGTTGTGATCTTCGTTTTTCTTCTATTCTAATATTTCTTTCTTTCTATTTCTCATCCTCTAACTTCTTTCTAATAATGAGTCGTATTTCTGTGTTATTTGGGTTGGACGTGTGGTGTATTTAGTCAACTCAGATAGCTCGGATTTGCGGGTCGTTACATTCGCTTTCTATTTCTACTTTAGATTTCCCTTTCTGTTTCCAATACTCTATTTTGATTTCATTTCCTTATCGAATTCTACATATATCGATACATTGATTTATAACTATCAAATTATCTTAAAAATATTCTAACTCCTTAAATTCTCGGAAAAATTCGCCATAACCTCCCCTGCACCGGGAGCATCGGGATATTTGAAATAGCCTCCCGTGGCCCTCACCAATCCAAAAGAAAAAGGAAAAGCCAAGCGGCTTGCCGATACGGCGCATAAAATCTCATATATGAATTTAAACGTGTACCTTTTTGTCGGGCACATAAATAAAATCTTCATATACTTCATCCCATACCTGTCTAACATATGTTCACCTGTTTTCAATTCAATTCAACTCAACCCAATCGTTTGAATTCAGTTTTCGCTCATTTATTCTTTTATTTAGCTTTTTCGCCTATTTCACTAATTTGTTTGAACATAACATGTTCAAATAAAATATTTAACTTGCTCATAACCAAATTGAATTTCAATTTCAATTCTAGTTTCCTTTTTGATTTCGAATATAAATTTTCAAATCGAATTTACTAATTCAAAACCCAATATCCATTCGAAATCTCATTAACTAATTTCTATTCAATTTAGTTAATTCTATTCAAAAATCAAAAATTTGATTTCTGTTTCAAAAATCATATTCATTTACACAACCTGAATTCGCATATATTTTACAACTCAACTCTGATTCGAATTTTATTCGCTTAAAATCTTTTTATAACATTAATTAAACCGTTATGGTTTCAAAACGATTCTGGCGCTGTTTTTTTGAAAATTTGATTTTGATATAACTCAAATCTATACGACGAAATTCAGGTTTTTCTCTTTCATTAGAAAACTATTATCAAATCGGTCCTGACGTTTCTTGTTTCGAAGAATTCCTACTTCAATTGCGTTCTGTATACTCAATTGAAGTTCGAAACGATAATTTACGAACTGCAGCGCTGCGACGAGTTCGTTTTAATTATATTTATAAATATAAACGTTTTAAAACTTTGTTAAAACAAATTCGACTCCATTCTAACTCTATTCGGAATCTATATTCAAATTCCATTTCATTTCTGTTTGAATTCTAATATTCAAATTCCATTTTAACTCTATTCGAAATCTATATTCAAATTCCCATTTCAAATTCTATTTCCAAATTCTATTTTCCAATTTCCATTTCAATCTATTTGAATTCTATATTCATATTTCATATCACTTTCGATATTCGAATTCTACATTTGAATTCCCTTTATATTTTCTATATTCAAATTTCATTTGGATTACTATATTCAAATTCTATATTTGAATTCATATTTGAATTTTCTATATCCAAACTCCATTCAATTTCTATAAACAAATTTTATTTAAATTTCTTCATTCAAATTCTAAATTTGAATTTTCTATGTTTAAATTCCCTTTGAATTCTATATTCAAATTACATTTGAATTTTCTATATTTAACTCCATTTCACTTCTATTTTCAAATTTTATATTTAAATTTCATTTGGACTTTCTTTATTCAAATCTATTTGAATTCCTTTGAATTCAAATTCTATTTTTCATTCTAATTTCGCATATTCAAATTCTATTTGAATTTCTAATATTCAAACTCCTTTTCTTTTCTATTAAAAATTCAAATATTTAAACTCCTTTTCTAATTCTACTATTCAAATCCCATTTGACTTCTATTATTCCATTTCTATTTTGAATTTTCTTTATTCAAATTCTATATTCAAATGTTATACTCAAATTTGATTTATATATTTAAAAATACCATTTCAAATGCTATTTGAATTTTCTTTTGAATTTCAAATATTCCAACTCCTTTCTAATATTTAAATTTCTACTTAAAAATTCTATTTCAAGTTCTATTTTGAAATTTCATTTCAAAATTCCACTTTAAAATTCTATATTTTTAAATTCTACTTGAATTTCAAATTCTATTTAGGAAAAATAGAATTTCCCTTTTAAACCTCAAATATTCTTCAAAAGATATTTTAATAAATTAACACTTGGCCCAGTGATATTTAAAACAATCAAATCACCCAATTTTCAATCATTTGATTTTTAACACGTCATATATTAATATATATGAAATCAAGCAAACAAACAAACAAACATATAATATATTTTTGAGGAATCCAGTCGGATTCCTCCAACCTGTTTTCCCTGCATCCACAGATGTTAGTTAACAGAAATAATACCCATCCTGCTTCGTGGCAGGACATCACGGTATAGAAGGTCATCCATTATCATAGCGTGGGGGCGTATAGGGTAATCATCCGCTATGAAACTGCGGGCATCCGCTAATGATACTGCGGGAAATCCAACCACCAAACCAATATATATATAGTAGTCACCCTAAATAAATAATATATTTAAAACAACCTGGAAGCATTCAAACAAGCATCAAACAATTATTTTTAACGAATAAAAATAATTCTAAATAAAAGGTGAGTGAGATTTACTCACCTTGATTTTATTTGCTGAATACTGATTTTATTTTCCGAATAATTAAACAAGCGTTTAAATAATCGGTACTCCAACTGGCTCCGGATGAACTTAATCCAGTTCCATATCGAGTCCAATGCATATAAAAACGTTCAATCTGATATCATATAATTTATATAAGCGTTATAAGTTTTTGTTAAAATTAACCGTTATTAACTCATTTAAATTAATTTAATAAAATAATAAACAAGTTATTCTAAGTATTTTAAACTTTGTTGAAACATACCTCACTGCTATCGAAAACTACTCATTCTCGAAGCCCTCTTGATTAGCTCAAAATATCAGCCCCAAAACTGTCATTCTCCATTTTGACATCTACACAAACAACTCACCACTATCGGACCATCACTGAAATGATACTGTCATACCTCAAAACACGTTCAGACAAACTTCCTTCAGCAGGCCATTCTTTTTTCTCACTTAGCCTACTGCCCTACTACCTACTTGACTTCATCTTCACTACCATGCCACTGTCAAACACTTCTCCTCTCAGTTCCACCCCTAAAATCCTGACTTGAACACCAGAACAACCAAAAACCCACTACTGTTGTAAATCAATATCTACCGCCTCTAATACATCAGCCCCAACTCCTCCAAGCCACAGCATGTTCACTGCAACTCCACAACATCGACCCAAATCCCCAATATTTTACTGATTGAACTCCCACGTCCATCATCTCATGGTAGACTGCAATCATCGTACCCAAATACCCCACTGTCATACCCATCCTCTCATCATCAGTACCCCACCACTGAACTTCATCCATCCTCAAAAATCCAAGACCATCTTCCCCAAATATAAACGGACTGAATCCCATCGCACTTCGCGATTCACGAAGCATCGCGACCCCCTAACTACTCCACTGCGGAACCCCATGGCTTACTCCACTCTCGCACCCCTCAACACAGTCGAAAACCCTCTGCAAACTCCGCTCAACTATAGCCAACAACAACCACATCCCCTCATAACTCGCAAGCGCCTCCTTAGTCTTCGATTGCTTCAGGAGATGTCGGTCTTGGTAAAATCGTGATCGTGAATACCTAAACCGCAACTTGCGATTTCTAAATGAGACTCCTAATTTTGATTCGAATTTTTTTTTTCATATGAGGAATCTGATTCTGTTGGATAGGAGAAAAAGAACAAAGGAAAGGGACTCGAATTGATTTTGGAGTCAGAAGACATTGAGGCAGCGGTCTCGTTTATATATATGCAAACAAGGGACAAAACGTACCAGGCCATTAAAAAGATGTTTCTTTGATTTAGAAGAAAACAGACAATATTTTCAGCTCGAGGAAAGGGATGTCTGCGTGATTCAGTTTATAGGTCGGCTTCGTGAATTCTGAGTGTATAGGTTAGCTTATGGAAATATATACTTGTTTATATATTTGATTTGATTTCATTTTAATTAAAATATATCGTGGTCCCGTAACTAAAAATCTCGAACCGCTATTTAACTGTAACGACACGAGCGGGCTCTGAAATTAAATTCAACTATATAAAGAAGATAACTAATTTAAATTGACGATAAATAATAAATTCAGTTGATATAAATTGATTTATAAACAATTTAATTCATTGAAAACAAATAATTATTACCACTCTAATTCGATATTAAATCGTATATCGATTATTAAATCAATAAATTCAATATAAAATCCATTTATATTTTCTAATTCAACATTTAAATCTAAATTAAATGTTAAATATTAAATGACCAAAATCTGGGACGTTACAATTTAAAGTGAATGATTCTATGGTATTATAAAGGTAAGATCGTAGCCTCAGGCCTCATCAACCAGAAAGATGAAAAAAATGAGGCCGGCAACATGGCTATGTGGGTCGCACCCATTAGGGTGTATTATCTCCTAATCTAGAGAAAATTCAGTTGCTTCTTATTCTATTGCTGATGTATGCTTTCGGTAACGATTAATGATTACAATCGTTGGTTATAACGCATTCGGTATACTCAAGTGAAGTGATTGGCCGATCATATGTGGCCTGGGTTGCAAGATGTTCTTATTGAACCTAATGTATTCATCTCTAAAGATACATTATCAGAAGGTGGTTCCATACCTTGTCATAGTTGGAAATCCATTACCCAATAAGCGCCTGCGGTTTTGATTGTATACAATATATATGGAGCGCGAGATGCAAGTGTTCCGCTAGATTGCTATTGATTTGATTAGACACCATTATAATATCAGAATAGTGTTGGCACAATGAATATTTTGGGTTATCGTAAGGTAAAAATCATCCGTATTTATGTATGGATCGGCCTTATGATTATCCTTACTTTAAAAAGAATTTCCAAAAGTTAAACCAAGTGGCTGGAGTTACTCACACTAGTCCCATAAGTAACCCAGAGTTTATTTTGTTTTGTTTTACCCTAAACTCTTGGGTGTCCAAATTTGTATGGATAGTCAAGTAGTCGATATTTTACAGATACACTTGGACGAGCTTGGAGGAGGAGGCTTAGCATTAGATAACTACTATTTATTTTCTCAGTGTTGCATGTGTTGTACTATGATGATGGTGTGTGTATATCGCTACAGATTTGTAATTCAAAAGTTATGTTATACAATATATTTTATTCGTTCTACTGTGAGACTTGTGTCTTCTCTGATTTTGTGGTTTTTTGTTCTTCTTTCTTCTATTCTTTTCTTTCTTATCTTTTTTCACACTCTACTTTCTTTCTTTGGCATTTGGGTTTTAGTGCACTTTGGATTTGAATTGTAATTGGTCGACTTAAAAGGTACCGAAATTCGGTTCGCTGCATTTGATATCAGAGTTGAGGGTTAAGTAGTAACCTTAGCTCTGTGGTGTAACTCAATTAATATGAGGTTAATAATGCCCTAGATTGAGTTTTAATATGTGTGTGTGTATATATATACACACACAGAAAGAGCATACTTGTTAGTGTTATAAAAATTGTTTTGTATCGTGTTAACTGACCTGTTGAGTGGTATATAAATTCCAAATCGACGTGTTTAGCTAGTGTTGACGATAGTGATTTCTAAACACTTGAACGAGGCAAATAGACATAATATTGTTTGAAGTGGGTAAATTAAATAGATTTATCCAAGATCCTATTTGATATCAAAAGAAATAATTTTCTGAAATTATTATATGGATGTGTTGATTGTTTTTACAATCAAATGAAGTTGAGATGGTCATGTATAACCCAATATAATTTGTATATGGATAAAATATACAAACGAGATGAATTAAGATTGAGTTCAAACCAGAATATGGGATTTAAACCTCGGAATGTTGGAAATATTTTCATGGGGCTTTTGAAGTGTTGTCGAAACATTTTAGAAATGATTTGAATAAATATCGTTTTAAATGGATTTTAAAAGCAATAAAGCACAGAAATCACTTCAGTCGCTGGAAAATAGTTCTGATGGTGGATGGCCACATTATCGGTATTCATTTTTGAGTTTGTAAGTGACGGATTGCTACCATAGTAAGATCGCTAATGAAAATTTGTTTGTGAAAACAAGTTGCATTAAGAATTCCAAAGTTTTGAATTGCTATGGTTATGTATAAATACATATGATTTCAAATTGATTTGAAATAAAACCCATGAATTTGGATTCTAAAATTTAAATTTAACTTATGAACTTAAATAGGTTAAATTGTAAAAGTAAATCAAATGGATTAAATTTTAACTTAAGCTAAGTTAAATGAAATTGGATTGGATTAGAGATAATCCCAAATGGAATTGAATACGGTGGTAATGAGAAATGTTTGGGATTCAAATTATTATAATGAATTCGACATATGCCTAAGCAACTTGAGTATATATAGGATGTTGTTATTTATTGGAAAAAGAAAGCAGAATAAGTGGATCGATTTTGTTGTTATTTATTGGAAAAAGAAAGCAGAATAAGTGGATCGAATTTTGAAATAGAAACCAACTTTGAATTATAGAATGAAAGTGATCTAATCAGGAAGTTGATTATTGAATTAAAAACTAAAAGTTTGACCGATTTTAAATCAACTGGAATGGATGAATATATGTTAGACAGGTTTGGAATGAAGTGAATGAACAAAATAAATGGTATGCTTGACAAAAGGTACATATTTAATCTAGTATGAGATTTTTTGAGCCTATTGGAAAAGCTGCTTGGGTTTTTAATTGGAAAGGGCCTAGCGAGGCGAGTTGTAGTTGTACTGATTGAGTCGTGCAAAGGAGACGCTAGCAAAATTTTCCGAAAATTTGGAGAGTTGGAAATTTTCCAAGAAAATTTTGATAATTAGAAATCGACTTTTCGGTTATATAAGAGATTAGAAAACCAGATGAGGTTAATAAAATTTAGAATATTGAAGTTGATAAATTGATTTTAAATCAATTTGAATATATTTGGATATATGTAGGAGAGCATATAGATTGAAGGTAAGAATATGGGTGTGGATTGTAACGACCCGGGTTTTCGTGATCCTTAGTAATCGACATAAACTCAATGTCGACAATCCAAGCATCGGAAATACCGGATAGTCCACAAAAGAAATTAGAGGGTGAGAATAGATAAGATAGAAACTTAGAATAGAAGAAGAAGAAGAACATACATCATCATCAGAGTAACACGAAACTCACAACGGAACGAACAATATATAAAAGATACATGACTTTGAAATAAAACTAGTATATGTATACAGTAACATTATCAGAGTACAACACTTACAACACAGCGGAAATAACAATAGCTATATAATCCTGAAGCCTCCTGCTCCAAGCTCTCAATATATCTGTAAAATCCTGACTACTTGACTGCCCGTACAAAATTGGGCACCCAAGAGTTTAGGGAAAACAAAACAAAATAAACTCCGGGTCAGTCATGGGACTGGTATGAGTAAACAATTTAAAACAGTTTGAGTAATTAAACAATAACTCATAAGACCGCGCCGTATAACGGAACGAGTTTTTCCCTTATGAGAATCCAAACCACTTGATTTGACCTTCAAAATCCTTTTGAAAGAAATGATAATCTTTATATCAAAACATAATTTGATATTATAATAGTGTCTATCAACCACAACTAAATAATCATCTAGCGGAATGCTTTCATCCCACGTTCCACATATATAATATGTAATCAAAAACTGTAGGCGCTTATTGGTTAATGGATTCCAACTGGCAAGGTATGAGACTACCTTACGACAGTGTATCTCTAGAGAGGAATACACCAGGTTTAACAAGAACATCTTGTAACCCAGGCTAAACATGACCGGTCACTCATTTCGCTTGAGTGTACCGAATGTATTATCACCAACGGTTGGGACCAACAACCGTTTCACGAAAGGGACATCATCGAAATAGATTATAGAAGTAAATGGAATTTCTCTAGATCAGGTGACAATACACCCTAATTGGCAGTGAACCACTTAGCCATGCGACCTACCCAATTTTATACCATTTCTAGTTGTGAGGCTAGAGGCCACAATGCATCTTTTACAAACCACATCTTCATTCACTTTGAATGTCACATCGTCATACCCGCTAAATCACAAACTGATTTCTCCAAACCTGTCACGGGTAAACAACTAAGAGAAACGAATTCCTCTGCCACCAAACGTAAATACATTTGAAGAGATCAACTTACGCGATCTATTAAATATACTCCATCAGACATTCTTCCATACAGGTCATCCTGGGATTGGACAGACCGAAGGTACTATTCTGTAAACAGGACAGCCCTTGCATAACTCTGTCTTTAATTATCTTCATTATATTTGATTCGCAACGCTTATGCCATACAGAGTGGTTTTCAGATAATATATCCGATCCCGGTCTCTCCGTATTGATGATGGAAAAATGGTCAAAAACTTTGATAGTCGGTGATTTAACTATCAAAGAAAAACATGTGTGCAAACAACGATATTATTTCTAGATGGAAACTCTATCGATCAATCATCAATCAACATTTATTCATTTCCCCATTTCTTGTTTCCATATATTCATCAAATCCTTATTTTCTAATCTTAGAAAATATATGTTATTAACTTTGGAAAATGTTTCCATTTCTGATTCATGCATCATTATCTTCTCACATATACCGGTCTCTAACTGTAAACTAGTAAGAGAACAACCCCCTACGTATTATCCCCGAAGGCCGAAACTAACAACAAATCGATACCCAGATAGCCATTCAACTCAACTAATTTCCAATAAGTTTCTAATTTCAGTAATTCCATTTAAATTCCTAATTCAAACCCCAAATTCCTTTATAATATTTTATTTGCAAAATATTTACTTTCATCTATTTTTTCACATAAAATGTGAATAATATTTCTTTATATAATTCTATTTGTTTACCAAATATTTTCTTTTTCAATTCTATTTGTTTTCCAAATATCTATCTTTCAATTCTATTTGTTTCATATAAATATTTAATATCATATTTATTCTATATAAATATTTCCCTTTATAATATAATATTTATTTCATATAAAAATTTCCCTTTATAATATCACTTTGAAAATTCCCTTTATATAATCCTATTTATTCTATATAAATCATTTTATATAATTCTATTTATTTTATATAAATCCTTTTATATAATCCTATTCATTTTATATAAATATTTCATTTTCAATATTCACTTTGAAAGTTTCCTTTTTACATTCCAGTATTTCATATGGTATTTAAAATACCAAATAACAATGATCAATATCATTCTGACAAACATAATCAATAACAGATTCTATATCACATCATATATCATAATATTTGAAAACAGTAAAATAAATGTTGAGGAATCCAGTTGGATTCCTCCAACCTGTTTCCCTGCATCCACAGATGTTAAATAATATAATAACATCGATTTCATTTCGATATGAAATATTCTGATAAACAGAATCAATATTTGATTAACGATTTTTATATATATATCCTTATCTATAATTTCAACCAATACATCAACAATTCAACCAAACAATTAACACACAACACTATATCATCATTTATTAGTTCTAAATATACGTTATACAAATATGAATTGGTAGAGTTGGTGAGTTCTACTCACATTGGATGATCATCGTTAAATAACGATAATTGTCGTTGATTTGATCAGACAATTTATTTCTCTATAAATTGTAACGAGCTCAGATTCACTCCCAGTCAGTTCCATTGTGTAGCCCCCGTCCATATGATCCCAATGAGTCTGACCGTTTCCAAAACTGATAACGTATGAGAGAGTTATATGACTTACTAGTTTGTAAACAATTTAAATATCATTAATAAGGTAATTACTGAATATTAAATATTGATTATACCAAAAGTCCACGTCATCCACTGTTAAAACCATCACTCATCCCTTTCTTCTACAATCAACAGTTCGAACCCGTTCAAACTCCAACCAGGGTCGATTCTTCCTGTCAGTAACGAAACTGCCACCTTGAAAAATGTTTCTCACACTAAATCCTAAAAGTTGTCTTCCTTCAACAGTCGGGTTGAAAACTCCAGACCCTTTTTGACAAAGCCACCGTTAGTACCCCTTCCACACTTGGGTTCACACACTTTAGACCGCCTATCTTCTTCCTCCTCCCCTAATAATCCCGTATCATCTCATATCCATTAACGAAAATTCAATCCACCAAATCTCCCTCCACATCTAACTTAAAACCACATAGAAAATACCATAATTCTCCGCTTAACCTTCTCTTTCACCTTGTATTACCCTCGTTCCATTCGAACTTAGAACTGGAATTGCGTTAGAGCCCTAAAACGCACACGCATCGGAAACGCTCGAACCATATAGCCACCGTATTCCACTAAGATTCGAATACAAGCTCACATCGACCTCCTCAACCCTAAAACAACCACCGATTCTCGAATAGAAGCCTATACTACTCGTGATGTTGAATCCTAGAAATCGCGGTAAAAATCTCGAGTGCAGAAGTGACGTCGAACCCTTTGGAAAGGGTATAGACTTGAAGACGAACTCTCGGTGAATTCAAATATAAAATGATTTTAGGATTTTTGTTTGGTTTTATCTTGAATTTCAAACTCACTGGTTTCCTCATTTTTGTTTGAACCAGATGGCGGCTCCCTCTTTTGACTACGGGAAATTTAGTCTAGGTTAGAAGTGAGTGAGGATTATTTATAGAGTAAGTATATTATTTTTATATTTATTATTTATTTAATTTTTAATCAAACGATATTTATATTTATCATTAAAAATCCCTGTGATCACGTATAATACCTAAATTCAACGAAAAAGGACGTACAACTACAATTTGACATTACAGACCTAACGAAATTTATTTCATCGAATTCCGAATCCGTTAGCTCATAGAGCATATTTTTAACCGTTAAAATACTGACTGTTTTTTCACTTTAAAAATCCGTACGGCCACACACCGACCCCAAAAATCACAGAAATTGAAATCTAATAATAATTCAATATTCTGAATCCAATAAAATTAGTTTCGTCGAAAACGGAGGCCGTTTGCAAAACTGGCTATTTTTAAAGCTCTAAATAAACCAATTTAAATATAAATATATTTAAAAATAATTAAATTAAATATTTATTAATAAATATTATCGTATATATTCACATTGAATACCATACAGCTCCAAAATAAATATATATCGATTTATAACTCGATATTTCAAAATCAGAGTTAACCAATATTCAATTAAAAATAGAAATCCTTTTATAAATCGTTAGAAATTATAAAGGAATTCCATAACGACTATTTGAAAATTTGATTTGGACATAAATCAAAATCTACACAATGAAATCCCGATTTTTCTCTTCCATTAGAAAAATATACTTCACCAGCTCCTAACGTTTCTTGTTTCACAGAAATCCGACTTAAAACAGATTCTGTATATTCATTTAAAGTTCGAGTCGCCAAATTACGAACTGCTGTGCCGTTTCGAGCTCGATTATAATTATATTATAATTATACGTTCAAACTTCTTTTAAATATCATATTCGTTATTATAATTCAATTCTAAACTGAATTAGATATTGTAAATAATCCAATTCACGCAGTATTTTCAATTCACTATTTCCGAATTAAATATATTATTCTATTAATTATATTAATTAAATATTCAATATAATTTAATTAAACGACTATTTTATATTACCAAATCATTATTTAATAATTAAATAAATAAATTATTTATCTGTTAAAAATACGAGACATTACATTCATCCCCCCTTAAAATAATTTCGTCCTCGAAATTGCTAAGGTAGAAAACAAACCCTATTGACCGGTTAGAACTTATTTGTTCACTTCTTAACTTCAGTTTCAACTGAACCAATTTAATTTCAATTAAATATTTTTTCATTCCTACTGACGAAAATTTTCAAAAATCCAGAAAATTTTTAACACCTTAACTTTTCGAAAAATTTCGCTGGCACCTCATTTGTACTAGTCAATAGTTCAAACTCCCACTCTCCTCTCTAGGCCTTCTTCAACCCAAAAGAAAATCAAACAGCCAAGTAGCTTGCCAATTCGGCTCATTAAAATCTCAAACCCATATATAATATAAACTGGTACCATTTTGTCGGGCATATCAATATATCATTTCCATGTGTTACCAATTCTGCATATACCAATGTCATCCCAATCATTCGCTTATACCCAAGCCAAATTCTATTCTTAACTCAGATTCCATTTTTAATTTCAACTCTTAACTTACCAGTCAAATTCCATTTCGGATTATCTCTAATCCAATCTAATTTGATACTTTCTATCTTAATTCATTTTCCACTTAACTGGTTTTCAATTCAACTTCTATTTCTATTTGCTTCTACAAATTCTAATTTAATTTGTTTTAATTCAAACAATCTTCCCCAGGTAATTTTTAAACATTTTAGCTTTTCTAAAACCAGATATCCCTTTTCAGGATTCAAACAACTTGCTTTTCACAAAACAATTCTAAAACAAAATCCTTGGTAGTAATTCGTCACTTAGCAGCTCGTAAATGAACACCGATGATGTCATGATCATCATCGGAATCTATTTCCCAGCGACCGAATTGAGTTCAATACTATATCACTTTTCAAAACCATTTCTAAACACTTCCATTTTGAAATAAATTTCAAAATATCCTTCACAATGCTTGTAAAACAATTTAAAATCTCCCAGGATTTTAAAATTCTCATATATTTAATCCAAGTCCATTTACAAAAACCTTTTCACATTTCCAGAGTTTTAATTCCAATTCTGGTTTAAATTCAGATTTAATTCATCTGATTTCATGTACTACACTTGTATGAATTCTGATTGGTTATTTACATAACCATTTAATCTATAATCTTACTCGATTATAATAACAACCAATATATCCAATATATTCTAATATTTCTAATATCAATAATTTTTTATATCAAAATATAATTTGGGTAAAATTATTTCTTTTACACACTTTTCAAAACATACAGTGTCGGTTCATCGTATTCGAGATTTTATAAACTCCTACCGATACAGTGGACCAAACCGATCGACCAGAACTCATAAACAACTCAACCAATAAATTTCCACAATATAAAACAATTTTCATAAAATCTACAAATACGTTCACTCGTATATATACACGCAAACTCAATCTAGGGTATTGCTAACCCCATCTCTACTGAGTCACGCCACAGAGCCAAGGTAATTACTTAACCTTAAGCTCTGATACCACTGTAACGACCCGGGTTTTCGTGATCCTGCGTAATCGACATAAACTCAATGTCGACAATCCAAGCATTAGAAATACCAGATAGTCCATAAAAGAAATTAGAGGGTGAGAATAGATAAGATAGAAACTTAGAATAGAAGAAGAAGAACATACATCATCATCAGAGTAACATGAAAATCACAATGGAACGAACAATATATAATAGATACATGACTTTGAAATAAAACTAGTATATGTATACAGTAACATTATCAGAGTACAACACTTACAACACAGCGGAAATAACAATAGCTATATAATCTTGAAGCCTCCTGCTCCAAGCTCTCAGTATATCTGTAAAATCCTGACAACTTGACTGCCCGTACAAAATTGGGCACCCAAGAGTTAAGGGAAAACAAAACAAAATAAACACCGGGTCAATCATGGGACAGGTATGAGTAAACAATTTAAAACAGTTTGAGCAATTAAACGATATCTCATAAGACCACGTCGTATAACAGAACGGATTTTTCCCTTATGAGAATCCAAACCACTTGATTTGACTTTCAAAATCCTTTTAAAAGAAACGATAATCTTTATATCAAAACATAATTTGATATTATAATAGTGTCTATCAACCACAACTAAATAATCATCTAGCGGAATGCTTTCATCCCACGTTCCACATATATAATATATAATCAAAAACTGTGGGCGCTTATTGGTTAATGAATTCCAATTGGCATGGTATGGGAGCACCTTCCGATAGTGTATCTCTAGAGAGGAATGCACCGGGTTCAACAAGAACATCTTGTAACCCAGGCTAAACATGACCGGTCACTCATTTCGCTTGAGTGTACCGAATGTATTATCACCAACGGTTGTGATCAACAACCGTTTCCCGGAAGGGACAACATCGAAATAGATTATAGAAGTAAATGGAATTTCTCTAGATCAAGTGACAGTACACCCTAATTGGCAGCTAATCACTTAGCCATGCGAACTACCCGATTTTATACCATTTCCGGTTGTGAGGCTAGAGGCCATAACGTAACCTTTACAAACCACATCTTCATTCACTTTGAATGTCACATCGTCATACCCGCTAAATCACAAACTAATTTCTCCAAACCTATCATAGGTAAACAGCTAAGAGAAACGAATTCCTCTGCCACCAAATGTAAATACGTTTGAAGACAACAACTTACGCATCTATTAAGTATACTCCGTCAGACATTCTTCCATATAGGTCGTCCTGGGATTGGACAGACCGAAGGTACTATTCTGTAAACACGACAGCCCTCGCATAACTCTGTCTTCAATTATCTACATCATATTTGATTCGCAACGCTAATTCCATACGAAGTGGTTTTCAGATAATATATCTGATCCCGGTGTCTCCGTATTGACGACGGAAAAATGGTCAAAAACTTTGATAGTCGGTGATTTAACTATCAAAGAAAAACATTTGTGCAAACAACGATATTATTTCTAGATAAAAATTCTATCGATCAATCATCAATCAACATTTATTCATTTCCCCATTTCTCGTTTCCATATATTCATCAAATCCTTATTTTCTAATTTTAGGAAATATACGTTATTAACTTTGGAAAACGTTTCCATTTCTGATTCACGCATCACTATCTTCTCACATATATCAGTCTCTAACTGTAAACTACTAAGAGAACAACCCCTTACGTATTAACCCCGAAGGCCGAAACCAACATCAGATCGATACCTAGAAAGCCATTCAACTCAACTAATTTCCAGTTAGTTTCTAATTTCAGCAATTCCATTTAAATTCCTAATTCAAGCCCCAAATTCCTTTACAATATTTTATTTGCAAAATATTTACTTTCATCTAATTTTTCACATAAAATGTGAATAATATTTCTTTGTATTATTCTATTTGTTTTCCAAATATTTCCTTTTTCAATTCTTTTTTTTTCCAAATATTTCTCTTTCAATTCCACTTTTTTCATATAAATATTTCCCTTTATAATATCATATTTATTCTATATAAATATTTCCCTTTATAATATTATATTTATTTCATATAAATATTTCCCTTTATAATATCACTTTGAAAATTCCCTTTATATAATCCTATTTATTCTATATAAATCATTTTATATAATTCTATTTATTTTATATAAATCCTTTTATATAATCCTATTCATTTTATATAAATATTTCATTTTCAATATTCACTTTGAAAGTTTCCTTTTTACATTCCAATATTTCATATGGTATTTAAAATACCAAATAACAATGATCAATATCATTCTGACACACATAATCAATAACAGATTCTATATCACATCATATATCATAATATTTGAAAACAGTAAAATAAATGTTGAGGAATCCAATTGGATTCCTCCAACCTGTTTCCCTGCATCCACAGATGTTAAATAATATAATAACATCGATTTCATTTCGATATAAAATATTCTGATAAACATAATCAATATTTGATTAACGATTTATATATATATCCTTATCTATAATTTCAACCAATACATCAGCAATTCAACCAAACAATCAACACACAACAATAAATCATCATTTATCAGTTCTAAACATACGTTATACAAATATGAATTGGTAGAGTTGGTGAGTTCTACTCACATTGGACGATCATCGTTAAATAACGATAATTGTCGCTGATTTGATCAGACAATTTATTTCGCTATAAATTGTAACGAGCTCAGATTCACTCCCAGTCAGTTCCATTGTGTATCCCTCGTCAATACGATCCCAATGAATCTGACCGTTTCCAAAACTGATAACGTATGAGATAGTTATATGACTTACTAGTTTGTAAACAATTTAAATATCATTAACAAGGTAATTACTAAATATTAAATATTGATTATACCAAATGTCCATGTCATCCACTGTTAAAACCATCACTCATCCCTTTCTTCTACAATCAACAGTTCGAACCCGTTCAAACTCCAACCATGGTCGATTCTTCCTATCAGCAACGAAACTGCCACCATGATAAATGTTTCTCAAAGTAAATCCTAAGAGTTGTCTTCCTTCAATAGCCGGGTTGAAAACTCCAGACCCTTTTTGACAAAGCCACCGCCGGTACCCCTTCCACACTTGGGTTCACACACTTTAGACCACCTATCTTCTTCCTCCTCCCCTAATAATCCCGTATCATCTCATATCCATTAACGCAAATTCAATCCACCAAATATCCCTCCACATCTAACTTAAAATCACATAGAAAATACCATAATTCTCTGCTTAAGCTTCTCTTTCACTTGGTATTACACTCGTTCCATTCGAACTCAGAACTAGAATTGCGTCAGAGCCCTAAAACGCACATGCACAGGAAACGCTCGAACCATATAGCCATCGTATTCCAGTAAGATTCGAATACAAAGTCACATCGAGCTCCTCAACCCTAAAATAACCACTGATTCCTGAATAGAAGCCTATACTTCTCGCGATCTTGAACCCTAGAAATCGCGGAAAAAATCTCGAGTACAGGAGTAACGTCGAACCCTTAGAAAAGGGTATAGACTTGAAGATGAACTCTCCGTGAATTCGAATATACACATAAAATGATTTTAGGATTTTTGTTTGGTTTTATCTTGAATTTCAAACTCACTGGTTTTCTCATTTTCGTTTGAACCAGATGGCGGCTCCCTCTTTTGACTACAGGAAATTTAGTCTAGGTTAGAAGTGTGTGAGGATTATTTATAGAGTAAGTATATTATTTTTATATTTACTATTTTATTAATTTTTAATCAAACGCTATTTGTATTTATCATTAAAAATCCTTATGATCACGTATAATACCCAAATTCGATGAAAATGGACATACAACTATAGTTTGACATTACGGACCTAACGAAACTTATTTGGTCGAATTCTGAATCCGTTTGCTCACACAACGTATTTTTAACCATCAAAATACCGACTGTTTTTCACTTTAAAAATAGGTATGGCCACACACAGACCCCAACGAAAACTGAATCTAACAATAATTCAATATTCTGGATCCAACAAAATTAGTTTCATCGTAAACGGAGGTCGTTTGCAAAACTGGCTTTTTTTAAAGCTCTAAATAAACCAATTTAAATATAAATATATTTGAAAATAATTAAATTAAATATTTATAAATAAATATTATCGTATATATTCACATCGAATATCATACAGCTCCAAAATAAATATATATGGATTTATATCTAAATCAGAGTTAACTAATATTCAATTAAAAATAGAAATCCTTTTATAAATCGTTATAAATTATAAAGAAACTCCATAGTGACTATTTGAAATTTTGATTTGAACATAAATCAAAATCTACACAGTGAAGTCCCAATTTTTCTCTTCCTTTAGAAAAATATACTTCACTGGCTCCTAACGTTTCTTGTTTCACAGAAATCCGACTTAAAACGGATTCTGCATATTCATTTAAAGTTCGAATCACCAAATTACGAACTGTCGCGCCATTTCGAGCTCGATTATAATTATACATTCAAACTTCGTTTAAATAATATATTCGTTATTATAATTCAATTCTAAACTGAATTAGATATTATAAATAATCCAATTTACACAATATTGTCAATTCACTATTTCCGACTATTTCAAAATTAAATATATTATTCTATTAATTATATTAATTAAATATTCAATATAATTTAATTAAATGACTATTTTATATTGCCAAACCATTATTTAATAATTAAATAATTATTTATCTATTAAAAATACGGGACATTACATGGATTGTCCAAAAAAGATGGATAGATCAATTGAAATGGATCATGGAAATTTGAGTATGGGTATAAGAATTAAAAGTTCTGTAAAGAACCGAGTTGTGGAAAACAAAGTGTAAGATTTATGTCAAGTGGGTTATGAGCAGTTAGAAGAGTTATAATATCTTTAATGCTTAGTAATTTCGGGGATGAAATTGTTTTAAGGGGAAGGAATGTAACGTCCCTGATTTTTAACTGTTGAATAATTTATTTATTTAACTATTTAAATATTGATTTGGCGATTCTGATAACTTGAATTCAACAATTTTGAATATTTAATTAAAATAAATAGTGGAATAATAAATTTATTTCTGAAATAGCCGAAAATAAGTTGAATTTGCAATATTGTGAGAATTGGATAATGTAAGAATTTTAATTGAGTTTAGATTCGAGTTATAATAATGAATTTATTTATTAAATGACCTTTGAATGTATAAATGTATTTAAATTTAAAACGAGCTCGTAACGTCGTGGTAGTTCGTAGTTTTATGTTTTGAACTTTAAATGAATGCACATGATTCTTTATAAGTCGGATTTTTTTGTAATAAGAAACGTTCGAATCTATATAACTATAGTTTTCTAATGTAAGTGAAAAATCAAGATTTCGTATTGTAGTTTTTTAGTTATGTCCAAATCAAATTTTCAGAAAGTCGCTATGAAATCGCTTATAAACCATAACGATTTATTTAATAAAATAAAAGGATTTTAATATAAATTGAATATCGATTTAACGATGAAATTTTATAATGTTGAGTTGAAAATCAAAACTTGTTTATTTTGAATCTATATGGTATTCTATTTGCATATATATGATAATATTAATTTTTTATTATTATTAAATTGAATTTTTTTTGAATTTATTAATATTTTATTTGTTTTATTTAAGCCTTTAAAATAGTCATTTTCTAAACGATCTCCGTTTTCAACTAAACGAAATTTATTAAGTCCGTAATGATTAACTATTGTTAGATTTCAAATTTTGCCCCCAATCGGAGTTTTTTTGTGAGTGTGCGTAATTAAAATATGAATTGATCAATAATTTGAATTTAAAATAATGATGTTTGTGCAAATAGACTCAGATTTCGACGTAACAAGTTTCATTGGGTTTGTAATGCTAAATTATAGATGTATGTTCATTTTCAACAAAATTGAATATCATACGTGATCGTACGAATTTTTAAATGACAAACGTGAACAACGATTAAATAAAAATGACTAAAATAATCGAATATAAAAATATATCCCTACCCTATAAATACATCCTAAACTCTATCAATCCCTCTTCCTCATTTTCCCTGGTCAAAACGTGAGTCGCCATCAACAAAGTTTATTCTTGAGTTTGGAAAATTGCTAAAAATTCGAATCAAATCCCATAAATCATGAAATATATATATATGGATTATGGATGAGTTCCTCTTTGATTCCACATGGATATTACTAGGTTCGAGCAAAAATAGTTTCGTTGGAAATTAACATCGTGGGTTTTGGGTGGGCTAGGGTTGGTGAATTCAAGGGATATAGGTTTTAGTTGTTGTTTTGGAGATTGTATTGGTGTTTATGGCAGTGAGAGGCTTCGTTTGTGAATTTTTAGGAATATTTAGGAAGATTAAGTTCGCACGTTCCATCGTGCCTAAAGAATGAACTAGAGAACGGAGTTCATAAGAGACATGCAAGTTTGATGAAATGGATATTGGAAGAAGGAGCTCGGGAAGAGAAAATAAATGGTGGTTTTGGTTCAAATTTTTGTTGACTATAGAAGGAGAATGGATGAAGCAAGAATTCGTAATGGCCATGAGAGTTGCTGTGCTGGTTCTTTATTGGAGTGGGGAAGATGAATGGTTAGAGGAGAGGGATTAAGGAATAAAGATGATTAAGGTTATTTAATTAATTTACTTAATTGTTAATGACTTATATATGTGTTCAAAATTGTAAAATGGGTAACTTTTCCATACATTATTAGAATCTAGCGAAATAAGTTCTGTTGGGATCATATGGACGAAGGCTACGCAATGAAATAGGTTTGGAGCAATTTGGACCTCATCTCAGTTTATGAAAAATAAAACGCCTAGTTGGAATTATCGGAGTTAATCTTTGTTCAACGATTAATAACCAAAGAGAGTAAAGTTACTAACTTTATCCAGTTTATAATATTATGAACATATTTTAATGCTGATAAATGATGATCGAATGTTGTGTGATGATTGTTTGGATGAATTGATATATTATTATCAATCATTGCTATTATTTACATATATTTGTTATATTTAAGGTTGGTAGTAGGATACCGTGATATCCCACCTCGAAGTGGGATTGGTATTATTTATGCTGTCAAACATCTATGGATTCAGGAAAACAGGTTGGTGGTATCCAACTAGATTCCTCAAAATTATTACTGTTTGTTTTCATATATTGTGATATATGATGAGATATATATGTTTTGATAGATTTTGTTATGTTGGATGTTGAATAGCACTGGCCCTAAATATTGGTATTTAAATACCGAAAAAGTATATTTGAATGAAAGGAAAAAGAATTTGAGTTTTAAGAGGGAATTCTATTTTGAAAAAAATAGAAATTTAATTTCGAACCAAGTGGTATATAAGAACTTGTTTCTATTAATATAAACATGAAGTTTAATTTATAAACGATGTTTATAAATGAAGTGGAATAAATATCATTGGATAATTTAGGAATGTAAATTCAAGAGCGAAGTAAAAGGGGAATTGGAAACCGTTTCACAAAAGAAAATAACAAAATTTATTTCGACGTTCAGAATGTGAGTAGAATTGAAATAAATCCATAAGGATTTATAACTGGAATTCGACTATGTCGAATTTTATAAAAATAGTTTATTTTCAAAAATTATATATTATATAATTCGGGATGTGACAAGAAAATTTGTTTGAAACCGATATTTTATAATCGAATGTAAAGGCGATATAGAATTATAAACTTGTTAGATAAAATCTACTAGAAAGTTGACGTGTAAACGAGATTTATAATAAAGTGTAATGTGAACGAGAAGTTGTAAAACGAATCGACAGAATTTTAACCTGTAATGGTAAATTAATTTAAATTAAGATTTGTTTTATAAAAGAGTTCATATTTCTATAAAGGAATAATATTCGCACATAAAGTGGATACTGGTTTAAAAGCAAACGTTTTTGCAGATTGGGATGATTATAAGGGCAATTGGTAATGGTTTGGAAGTGAAAAATTCAAAGTGGAATTTAAGATGAAAATGGGAATTGAGTTGACCTGAAACGGTAAATTTATTCTAAAGTTCAGAATGTTAATCGAATAGAAATTATTGAAAAGAGAATTATACATTGGAATTCGACTATGTCTAACTGAGGAAAGTACTATTTACTTTTTATTTTTAATAAAAATTAATTAATTGTTCGTCTAATTACTAATTTATTATTTATTCAAATTAAGGAATAAAAGTTATAATTTAAAGTTAAATATTTCGGAAGTGGGGATTATAATGCTAGCATTATGATCAACCTTTTCCAGAAAAGAAGTGGATTCTTAAAATGAATTTGAGAATTACGTAAGCAATGTTTGTTAAAGCTTGAAGTTGTAAGCATTGTCCATTTTGAAGTTAAGAATGTTGTCCAGTTAAGATCTAAGAAGTAATTATACCCCAACTTGATTGATTTCATTGTTGACTAAGTAATGGTTAAGGTTCGGTTGCAAGGATTGATTAGTGATACAAGTTGTTAATGAGTGATTAACGGGTTAAGTTGTTGTAACGATGTTTTATACAACATTCGTTTAAGTTCAAGTAAATGAGTTTGGAAACGTTTTCCAAATAAAATCAGAGATGTTTTCTAAACATAGAAAATGAAATGATTTTGAATATGTGAATATATGGAATGTTTTCCACTGATTAATAATGTATATTTTCTAAATATAAAAAAATAAGAAATGTGAAGACATGGAAATGTTTTCCGATGTTAATAACATATATTTTATGGATTATAGAAAATAATTAGTTTATGATGTATGGAAATCTTTTCCAAGAATCATGAGAGGCCAAATGAGTTTTGATAAATATCTGGGGAAAGATATGGAAACGAAAAAAATGAGAAGTAGAAAATGATAAATTAACAAGAAATTAACTAAAAGGGATCAGTGTTGATTGATGCTTGATCAGTAAAATTTCTTTTAGAAATTGGATCGTTGGTTGTATGAATATTTCCTTTGATAGATAAATAACTCACTACCAAATTTTGGCCCATTTTTTTTCCGTTGTAAATAGGGAGAGACCGGGATCAGGTTTATTATTTGAAAACCACTCCATATGGGCATAAACATTGCGAATCAACTTATGCCGAATATAATTGAAGATGGATTGAAGTGCATGGGCTGTTCCATTAATCCTAGGTAGAAATTGCCTAAGATAGATTAACCGGATGGTGCCTTCAGTTTGTCCAGTCCCAGGATAATGTTTGTGGACAGATGTTTGACAGAGTATTTCTAGATGGTTACGTATATTGATTTCTTCAAACGTACCGTAGTTGGTGGCAGAAATGGAAACTTCTCTTAGCTTAACACCCAGTGTATTTTTTGGAGACGTCTATTAGTGATTTGGCGGATCTGACGATGTAAGAACCCGTAACTTCCCCGTGAGGGAAAGAGCGGATACTTTGAGAACAACACACAAATGAACGCAGACGGAAGAACATTTCATTGCTATTACAACAATACCATCAGATACAAGAATATACAGAGTATAATTGAATAAATTACATTCGATAAATATCAGAGATTACAATAAATTACATAGCAGCGGAAAATAATACAAAGCACAACTGAAGGTGATATACGGATACAGAGCTTTCCGGATATCATTCCAGCTGTAAACCAGGATCCTGTGAATATAAATCTGCAAAACCAAAACCACTAGCTGCCCGTGCGGAAAATAGGGGCACCCAGAGTTTAGGTTAAAACAATAAACTCCAGGTCAGTCATGTGACTGGTGCGAGAACTAAAACAGTTATTTAAAGCTTGACTTTAAAAGAGAGTAATTCAAGGGACCACGCCGTATAACACGGAACGGGTTTCCTCCCAAGAATACCAGTGCATAGAATAAACAACGCAATGCTTTTTCGAAAAATGAAGCTATTATAAGACCCAGGTCCCATCACACAATGCAACGCAAGCCGGAGGATAGGGTTTTCCCTTATAATAGCCAAACATGCTTGGTACGTTTAAAACAAATCATTTGATACTATAATAAGTGTATAGTGTCAAAAGAGTTTCAATCATAAATATAAATCATAGACGGCATGGGTACCATATATCATGTCGCCATACTACAATTAAAACCGCAATACACGTATTGGAAATTGGATTTCCATCATGAGTCGAGGCAAGGGGCAAGCTCCTCTCCGCGTTCGAGACACTCTAGCAAATGTCCCAGGGCTACGCACTCTGGGCAACCCCTGGATGCTTCAGGGCCGGTCCTCACTTACGTTAGAGGATTAGTTATTCCTGAACACACGTTTCCCGGTCCTTACAGACCTATAATCGAGGCGCCTCATCCAACAACCACAAAGGTGAAAAGTATATATATGTCAGGGCTGGTAAGTCACTGACACCACCAAAGCTAGAAAGAAACGTCGTGCTCTCCCTGCAGTCCGTATCCCGTTTTTAACTCATACCGAGGTGTGAGGCTCCCGAATTCACGTTATACACAAAGCTGCCACGTCGGCCGTGCTTTGATCATCAACCACAAGACTCTGCTTTTCAACAAAAGCCTTGATCATTGCAACTTAGCATGCCACACAGGCAATTCATGCCATGAGACTGATGTCCATCGATATACAACCTCTGAGCTCGTACGTCTCAGAGAAGGGCGTTAAGCAAAAGAATAAATTCTCCGCCGCCAAATAGATGTATATTTAATAGAAATCAATCAACACAGAATAAAATCCAATGTCAGACACACAATCCATTTACAAGTCCGTTCTGGGTCTGAACGAAACCGGAGGCACTTTCCTCGCATATCCGTCCATCTCCAAGTACGTCTGGACGACCACCAACTATTTCAATCCTCTTGGGTGTACTGCCCAATCAGGATCGTCAGTAATAATCCAAACGATGTGAAGACTTCCGGTCTTCGACCACCGTCTTCATCTTCGACTTATCGTCGAATCGGTTATTCAGAATGGGTATAAACCCGGCCTTTCCGAACAACCCGCGTATATTAAAACAAATGTTACACAAACACAACATACGCCTCATTCCAATTCAGAATATTCTTTTATTCACAAAATCACATTTTAGGGAAAGGTTCCCATTAATTTTATCCAAGATAAATTCTTTCAAATTTATCCTTTAATCTTCCTTTGGATGTCGTTTCAAACCAAATTGTGGTTTTCTAAACTAGTCGAGATTAGCGAACCACGCCGAAGTAATTATTTATTTTATTTCCCAATCCCAACCTATTCATCCCATGAAGCAAAACTGGTGATACTCCATATCTAATACCACGGTGTTATCGGTAAAGTTAATTACCATTTCACGTTCAAATCTAATTAAAGATTTAACTATCGCTTTGGAGCAAAATTGGTGATACTCCTTTCTCGCTTATTTTCCAAATTTGATAATTTAAATTATCAATTCACATTTTAATCTAATTGCAGATTCATTAAAACTCCTTTTACTGGGTTAAACAACTAGGTGTTATTTAAAACACAGTTCACGACAAACCCAAATCACATTCTATTTATTATCGGGTTAAAGAACTAGTGTTATTTAAAACACCGTTCACAATAAACCCATTTCAAATCCAATCAAATATATTAGAAATTCCGATTATTTAAAACCCCTTTTCAAATCTAATTTACTTATTTAAAAATAATTGGGTTTTAAATTTAGTTCAAAACTAGTTCATTTCGATAAAAATCCATTTTTATCTTTTCAAATATGGAGTTTTTCACCCTAATTTTCCCAAATCATTTCTTATGATTTTACACAAATTATTACCATTTTTAATAATTTTATTAAGGCCCGTACAATCGATTTCCAACAATGGCCATCGAACTGCACTTACAACGACCTTTTTCAAATTTGATTTGGACGTAACTCCAAATCCAACTGTTAGATTTCAAATTTCTAATATTCGTTAGAAAGCTCTTTTCGATACGAACCCAACGGTTCCGGTTTTAGGAGAATCCGACGGTCGGATCTCCCGTAATGTCCGTTTGAAATAAATGGTCGAAATTCACGTACTGCCGCGGCGCGGCGCGTTATATTCAGGCCATTATATTATATATATAATATATATTTCGTCGATTCCTATTTAAAACGAAGTTTTATAAATAGTTTTGAATTCGTTTCAAAAGTAATTTCAACTTCCATTTCAATTCAAATCAAAATTGAATTCTTCTTTATAAATTCGTTTTAAAATTCATTTCTATTCAATTCAAATTTGAATTCAATTTGAATTCATTTCAATTCGCTTTCAATTCAATTTGAATTCGTTTTCAATTCAATTCATTTCAAAATCGTTTTCAATTCAATTCATTTCGAAATCGTTTTCAATTGAAATCAAGTTCGTTTTATATTCAATTCGAATTCATTTCGTTATATATTCAATTGAAATCAAGTTCGTTTTATATTCAATTCGAATTCAAATTCGTTATATATTTAATTCATTTCGAAATTGTTTTCAATTCAATTCATTTCGAAATCGTTTTCAATTCAATCCGAATTCATTTCGTTATATATTCAATTGAAATCAAGTTCGTTTTATATTCAATTCGAATTCAAATTCGTTATATATTTAATTCATTTCGAAATCGTTTTCAATTCAATTCATTTCGAAATCGTTTTTCAATATTCATTTTAAAATGAATAAAATCGATATAAATATCGTTCACGTCAAAATGGCGTCAATCTAACCAACACGGCTTCATATATTTCTATTTTCAAATATTCTATTCAACAAATGAATATTTATTTTTGTCAACACACGACTAATCTCAACGAATGAGTACTGTCCACGTGTGACTATTTTTGTTATTTAATATATTTTATAAAAATTAAGGTATCTATCGTTTGATATTGAATCAGACTCCAACCGTAATTTAGTAAGAGAACGATTTCCTGAATATTAACCCCGAAGGCCGAAACCAACATCAGATTAATATCCAGGAGACCACTCATCTCATCTATTTTCCAGTTGATTTCTAATTCTATATATGATAAAGATGTAAATTTTATTATAAAAATATTTCGTTCAACACATGACTAATCTCAACGGATGAGTACAGTCAACACATGAACATTTATATTATATTGATAAAGATGTAAATTTTATTATAAAAATATTTCGTTCAACACATGACTAATCTCAACGGATGAGTACAGTCAACACATGAACATTTATATTATATTGATAAAGATGTAAATTTTATTATAAAAATATTTCGTTCAACACATGACCAATCTCAACGGATGAGTACAGTCAACACATGAACCTTTATATTATAATATTCTTTATCTTCTAAATTGGAATGAAGCCCAATCAATCACCATATGATGTTAATTATATGGATTTTCATACATCACACGAATATAATAGCATTGAAAAATAATCAACCATCAACCAAAGTGCACTACACTGTATAAGCATCAAATATAGATATCTAACGCTTATAACAGCCTGTCAATCAATCGATCGACATATTCAATCTATCAGGATGAGTGAACTTCAAATTTCATCCCAACACCCGTGTGGGGTTTCAAACAATCAAACACAGATTTTATTTGTGCAGTTGGGCGATGTGTAAAATTTATCGTCCCAATCAATGTCAGTCAAATCAGTGTACATAAACAAACCGTCCGGTTTGTAAATGAATATTTTATTTATTCACATTCACGTTAAAAATTATATTTTTAACAATAAAACATTTTATTTCAACATATGAATTTCTATTCAGTTCATTCTTTAAATAAAATTATATTTTTATTTTTCTAACTCATTTTAGAAAATTTCGGCGGCATAACGGCACGATACTAGAAACGGGATAAGGCCTAGCCTTATCCCCGGTCTAGTGAAGGCCCACGCCATTCACACATCAATCAAATCCATTCATTTCACCAAACAATTCAATTTCAATCAAATAATCTAACTAATTTTTGCAATCAAACAAACAAGTCCATGGTCTGTGGACGATTGTGTCGGGTGCTACTAAACACCGTCTGCATCCTAGTATATATATAACTAGAAAAAGAAATTGAAAGGTGAGAAATTCTCACCGATAGCTATCCCAACTCCTTGACTCTTCTTCTATAGAAATCTTCATCGTTCTCGCCTTTTATCACTTTCGTCGCCTGTAGTCACTACATATATAAAAATCGAATTTTTACTTTGCTATTCAATATATAAAAATCGAATTTTTACTTCGCTATTCAATATATATAAATCGAATTTTTACTATGCTATGTATATAAAAATCCTATTTTTACTTTGTTGTTCAATATATATAAAAATCGAATTTTTTCTTTGTTGTTCAATATATAAAAATCGAATTTTTAAACCCAAGCTATTTTTATTTTAAAAATCCTTTTATATTTTTAAAGCTCCTTGCTTTTATATTTTTAAAATCATATCCTATTTCTATTTTTAAAAACAAAGCCTTCTTCTATTTTAAAAAAACAAAGCCTTCTTCTATTTTAAAAAAACAAAGCCTTCTTCTATTTAAAAAAAACAAAGCCTTCTTCTATTCTAAAAAAACAAAGCCTTCTTCTATTCTAAAAAAACAAAGCCTTCTTCTATTCTAAAAAAACAAAGTATATATATGTAAAAATTCTCTTTTTAAAACAATTTCATTTTTAAAAATCATATTTTAACAATGCATGTATATTTAAAACAATGCTATTATTTTTAAAAACCATATTTTTATTTTTAAACATCCGTGCTTTTCCAAATAAATATCAGATTTTTAGATAATATTATTATAAATAAATTTCAAAGATTTTTTTTCCAATGCTATTTTTTTTGAATTAATTATAAGGTTTAAAAATTTACATTGCCTGCTGTCTTCTTCTTCCTCATTATCTCGCTCCAGGCTTCGGCCTTCTTCCTCGAACCCGTGCCCTATCCTTCACCGAACCCGCCACCACCAGCCACCGGAAGATGATCTGAGTGGCCCCGCGCCCTCGCCGCCCCACCAGTGCCCTAACCCCGCAGAGCTGACCTCGATTTGAGCACCATAGCCCCCAAATTTCCCCAAAACCCTTGCACCGCCTTGAGAGAGATTCCCGTCGCCTCTGCCTATCGGAAGTGAAGCGCCGCCAGCTAGAGACAGCCCTCCCATCTCCGAACCTTTTCCCCTCGGGCACAATGTTGATCGCGACGTCTTGGACCAGATCGACGGAGCTGAAATCGAGAGCTCCGGAGCCGTCAGTTTTATTTAATATCGGCTGAATTTAAAATGAGCTAGGGTTTAATGTGATTGGCTGAATATATATATTATATATTTTTAATTATTTAATTCCTAATTTAGTCGCTTAACATAACGAACTCCAAACAAATCCCAACGAGTGTCGCCCCTAGCTAATTACCCCCATTCTGAACACAATGGGATATGTATCGTAGGCTGATTCGGCTGTTACAATCAGTTTCCGTTAAATTTACATTTAAAATCACTATATTGAATTTTAAACGTACATTTCAAATTACCGGGGTCACATACTAACTCTAAAAATTCCAGAAAAAATATTTTCTAGCTTCGTATTGACGATACGGTCCTAACAAAACTAGTTTCGTCGAATTCTGAGACCGTTGGAAAAATGGCCATTTTTCAGTCGATTAAAATCAACTAAAACTAGTCAAACGCGTTTTCCTTTTCCACGCTCACATATTGATTCGAAAAATTATGAAATTTGGAATCTAGCAATAATTTGACATCACGGACCCAACAAAACTGGTTTCGTCGAAATCCGAGGTCGCTTGCAAAATTTCAATTTTTAAGGGCCTGAATTCCATAGCGACTATTCAGAATTTTCAACTGGATATATCTTTTGACTCCCGCTATGAAATCTTGATTTTTCAGATTTGTTGGAAAGATATTCTCAATTAGATCATATTATTTTTTGTTTCACTAAAATCCGGATTGTTTTGCACCCGGTACATTCAATTGAAGTTTGAAATCGAATTATCGAACTACCGCGCCATTTTCAATTCTATTATAATTATATATAATTATTTATATTCTAACGACGACGTATATAATATATACGTTTGAATTATATTCAAAATAAATTTCCGTTGATTTTATTTAAAATAATCTATTTTAAATCTTCAAAATTCATTAAAATTGCCAAAATAAAAATTTTAAACTGGCTCGGATTTTCCGGGTTATTACAGACGATGTGTCGTTCAAAGTGAATGATTCTATGGTATTATAAAAGTAAGATCGTAGCCATAGGCTTCATCGGCTGGAAAGATGACAAAAATCGGGTAGGCAACGTGGATATGTGGGTCGCACCCATTAGGGTGTATTATCACCTAATCTAGAGAAAATTCAATTGCTTCTTATTATACTGCTGTTGTATGCTTTCAGTAATGACTGCTGATCACAATCATTGGTGATAATACATTCGGTACACTCAAGCGGAATGAGTGGTCGGTCATATATGACCTGGGTTGCAAGATGTTCTTATTGAAACCAGTGTATTCCTCTATAGAGATGCACTATCGGAAGGAGGGTTCTATACCTTGTTATAGTCGGAAATCCATTACCCAATAAGGGCATGTTGTTTTTATTGTATACTATGGATATGGAGCGTGAGATGCAAGCATTCCACCAGATTTCCTTTGATTTTATTAAACACTATTATAACATCAGAATAGTGTTGATACAAAGAATATTTTGGGTTATCGTAAGGTAAAAACCATCTGTGTTTATATGTGGATCAGTCCTACGATTATCCATTCTTTTAAAAGGATCTTTAAAAGTTAGACCAAGTGGTTGGAGTTACTCACACTAGTCTCATGACCGACACAGACTTTATTTTGTTTTGTTTTATCCTAAACTCTTGGGTGACCAAATTTGTACGGGCAACCAAGTAGTAGTGATTTTACAGATACACTTGGAGGATCTTGGAGTAAAAGGCATCAGCATTGGATAACTACTATTTATTTGCGTTGTGTTGTACTTTGATGATGGTATGTGTATACAGTTACAGATTTGTAATTCAAAAGTTATGTTACATAATATATTTTATTCGTTCCACTGTGAGATTTGAGTCTGCTATGATTTTATGGTCTTTGGGTTCTTTTGTCTTCTATTCTACTCTTTTCATTCTTTTATCACTTATCACCCTCTAACTTCTTTCTTTGGCATCTGGGTTTTAGTGCACTTTGGGTTGGACTTGTGTTGTAATTGGTCGACTCAGAGGGTACCGAAATTCAGGTTGCTACAAAATCTGTAGCCTATGGCTCCAAACATTGCAAAGGAAAACACCCACATATACATAAAGAATTTGTGAGGAATAAGCAAGGAAAGAGCTGAAAATAACTGAGTTTTGTATTTCCAATATTTTTTATTTTAAGGTTGATGATTTTTTCGTTTTCTGCCATTTTAATGAACTGTGGCTACACGCAACAATGATTTTTATTATAATTGAAATGATATCTTATTGTTCTTATCGTGTATTTATTTATTAACTTAGATGGAAGATATGCACTTTGCGTTGTTGAGCAATGTTCGATTTATTTTTGATATGGATATTAATTTTGTATATTCTATTTTGAAATCATATAGTTAAATGGTCAATTTTCTACCATTGTACAATGCACTAGTTAACTACATACTCGAACATGACATGCCATAACAAAATTGTTAAACAAAAGGACAAGGAAATCATATATTTGTAAGCCTATCATCAGGGCCGGTCCAAAGAGTTTGGTGTCTAAAGATAAGTACGAAAATATTGCCCTTATAAAAAAGCAAATGTATTACACCAAAACAATTTGAATTGTTTAAAAATAATGAGAATACGATAACAAGAAAATAACTTTATTTGTAATAATAGTTCAAGTTATGCAACAAAATAAATACTAATTACTTCTGAATATTTTTCTTGCCTTCTAACTTGCCAAATTACTAATAATATTTTCATATTCAACTTCATTTGACATATCTTGTTCAGTCGATAAAAGTGCCAAACCAGTTATTCTCTCTTGTGAGAAACTTGAACGAAGATAAGACTTTATCAACTTTAGCTTTGTAAAGCTTCTTTCGACCAAGACAACTGTAACTGGTATAACCAAAAGTATTCTATATGCAATCCAAACATTAGGAAAATTTAACTCTCTCTAATAAGAATTTACAAAATTCAACGATTCAATTTCTTTTGTTTTTCCATTTAGCAAGATAAATTTCAATATTTTTTTGAGAATAGCTCTCTTCCATTAATATCGAAATGCAAATGTGTCAAATATTCCTCAAGCTTTAAGCAATACCCTTTCAATTTCTCCTCATTTACCAAAGTGATTTTTTTTAAAATCAAATGAAAAGCCAAACCTATCATTATATTCTTCAAACAATACCCTTTAAATTTTAGATGCCTTAATTTAGTACATTAACATTGAACTCACGATTTTTTGGTGGCTTGATTCCCGCTGCATCGGACGTAGCATCAATTGTAGATCAGATCTATTACCATTATGGTAAAAGTAGAAGGAATCCTTTTCTGCCGCTGATATGCGATAATAAGATTGGTGGAATTTGCATTAACTTATCAAAGATTGATGGGATCTGGAAATCCTAACAATCGATGAAGTTTAAGAGTGATGTGAGGCTTTCATAGATAAGAGGGAAGAGATTTTCTTAGTAATCGATGAATTTACTTTGTTTTATGGCTTGAAACCGAAACGGTTTCGTGTTTTTTAGGATCACCTTTTCCTCTATCCATTGGAGTAAGGAAGAAGCATGTTGATTATATATGTCTATATATATTGAATATATATATAGATATACACATATATACATAGCCTTAGAGCCATTCCATGATTAATGTTTTGGTGATTACATTTCTGGGTGGCAAACTGTTAAATGAATTTTACATGTTGGTATTACGTTGGTTTCCATTTTCATTATTTCTTTGTGTTTGGGAGTGTAACACCCCACCTCCGTTAAGGTCACTCTCAAAGGGAATGCCTTAACTTTGGTGGAGCATTTTAGTAAACAGGACAGAAACTAACAAGACAGATAGAATAGTACTTGAAAAATTTATAACTTTATTTCAACAGAAACCGAAATAAACTTGGTTACATCCTTTCAAATTACATTATCAGAATTCAAGTACAAAATATCAGTCTTGTACAAAAGCCTTCAGAATGCATAGTTTAAAATCATAATCGCCATAGAACGGAAGCTATACAGAGCCAAGCCATACGTTAAGCACTTCAAGCAGAAGAAATCCGGATCAAGCTAAAGTATTCCCTCCTTGGATAACCTAGGGGGAAACGGAAGAAAGGAGGCGGAACAACAAGGGTCAGACAAAAGGTCTGGCAAGTCCAGTGATTTTCAGTTATGAACAAATAATAATAACATGACATGAACATAAAACTGGATGAGAGATAACTGTAACTGGTGTAGCAGATAAAACAGAAGAACAGAATAACATAAGCTATTTCTTTACACTTCTCTGCACTAATACTAGTTTAACAGGATTAGGTGTCACCCTAATGTCTAAACTGAAACAGAAGCGGGTACAGAATAATTTAACAGAAACAGAACGCTAATAATGGGCCTTTACTACCCGATCAGGAACAGACAGAACCAGAAACATATTAATCCCTACGGAAACAGAATGTAGAATTAGGTGTACACTAGTAATAGGCCTTTACCACCCGAACAGACGGTACGACGCAGAAACAGACAGGTGTTACCACCCAACAGAAATAGACGGTACCAACAGAAACAGACAGAACTAAGTGTACCCTAAAACCCTACCCCAAGCGATCGGCTCCCTAATACATAAATATCATGTGTCGGCCCCACAGTAGGGTGTATCACTCCCTAAAGTGACAACCAATTGGCGCAGAACTATTTACAGATGTCACGGCGTCTTACATCCTCAGAGGCAGACCGGGATCCATGCACGCACATGACCCGGTTGGAACGCACCATCAACACCCCTCGCCATTATCAGAATGAACCGTTTATAATTAGTTCAGTAAGCGTGCCCGGACCCTACTTACTGTTGGGTCAAAGTTTTGATACCAGAAAGGGTTACTGACTATTATGGGTCCCAAACAACAGATGATACAAGTAATTCCCCTCCTAACCTTGTGTCTCCAGACTAACAGATTTTAGCTTAACTTGTCTACAAGTTTCAGACATACAAAGTTTAGATTAACTAGTTCACAGATCAGACAATCAAGTTAACAGGTTTTCAGACTAACGGATCAGATGTTCGGATTAACAGGCTTACAGATTAACTGATTACAGATTATCTAACTTTGTATTGGGTCTACGGATTCACGAAACGGGTTTATCTGATTCATTGGTCCAATTGGTTTAACCCAACACGTTTTAGACATCATATTTATCTCAGATTTTCATTAATTAAATATTAATGCCCAAACCTCTCACATTAGACTGACAATTTGCGGCTACTGGTTAGGCCGGTTGGTTCCGAGAAGGTTTCTGTCGCAAACTGAGTCTAACCACGGGTTTCAAGCACGTTATGACTAACTTCTCACATTAGAACCTATTGTTTGCGACCACTGGAATATGTCGGGCGGTTCCGGGCAGAATTATGCCGCAAACTCATTCTAACCTCGAGTTAGCCATGTTTATCTTCGCGGCCAATTAATTAATGATTTACCATTTATTCCCACGCCTAATATACATGTCAATTATTCATAACTATAGTCGATTCAGATTATGTCATTAGCGGACTAATTATATCAACTCAACAGATATTGCAGATAACAGATTTATCAAATTTAGGCGACTTAACGGATTTAGCAGATTAAGCAAACTAGCAGATCTAGCATTTTCAACAGACTTAGCAGATGACAGATTTGGCAGATGAACAAATCTAGCAGACTAGGCAGTAGAGCAGAACTAGCAATATAACAGAACTAGCAGATTAGGCAATGTAACAAAACTAACAAATTAGGCAAATATAACAGATTTAATCATTTCTTAAAGTTTCACAAACATATCTTGCCTAATTATAAATCTTGCCTAAGTTCACATGCATAAATAATAGTCTTGACTCACAATATGATCATATACCCCATGTTTGCATTACATTTACATAGCATAGATTATGGTCATAATTTACCATATATCATATGTTTCAATTTTTTTATTAAACTTGCATAGTACAGAAGATCCATATATAAATTATACCAAATATAGTTATCGACTATTATGCATGTCATATATTCCAAAGATCCCTTACTTAGTTGTTTATTTACATTAATAGATACCCTACTCTCATGTAAATCTTTATACCTAAGCCATATTCTCTTTATCTCAAGTCATATGTTCAATTACCATTTATGTTATAAATATAACATGTCCAGTCATATGTCTCAAATTTATGTTCTAGCTACAGTCCATGTTCTTTCCTCAAATTAGTCACCTATTGGTCATGCCCAAATTATGCATCATTCATTTTATTGTCCCAAATATTTTAGCGTAGGTTAATCTCTTATGAGATTGGCTCAGGCTCGTAGTAGCTTGGCTATAGAACAGAAAGAGGAAAAGATACAAAATAAGATAGATCCAAACAGAACAGATATAACCTCAGATTCAGATTTATAATTCATGTCACAATCAGAATTAACGTTTATATCGGAAAATAACTGCACTTGCCTTGATTGGATTAAAGAAAGAACTTTAGTTGTTGCAGAATTGTTGCAGAATCTTTAATCTCTAATTTGAATTGAATTGCTTAGGTTGATGTTGATTAGCTTCTAGTTTTGATTCCAGCAGAGTAGCGACGCCATTTTTATTTTTATTTAGAACAGAGGCAGAGAAGAAGAAGAATAGAATTGTGTGTAGAGGAGGCTAGGTCTTAGGGTGTATTTATAGGTGTAGGAACTTATTTCAGCCATCAGATTAACCCTAAAACCAATACGAACCATCAAAAATCGTCCCAGGGCTTCAAAAACGCGTTCTGGACCGAAACAGGCCGACCAGGTCGACCTGTAGGGGGGGTCGACACTATAGTCGACCCCCCATGGGGGGGTCGACTCCCAGGTCGACCCCCGGGTCGACCTGCCCAGTTCTGAGTTGACCGAAACCTTCTGAATCTTGTTTTGGCCATATCTTGGTCATACGGACTCCGATTTTTGAAAACTCGGACTCTATTTCGCGTATTTTTCCGAGGGGAACGCAATGGTGATGTCCATTTTACCTAATTCCTGATTCTTGAATTAGTTATCCTTATTTTACTATATTTTCTGTAACATACGCCATTATCGAACTAATTTTTCTTCTCTTCCATGTATTAATTAATTCTCCATATGCATCACCATTATTTACCTATCATAAGCATATTTTCATATATTTTATTTCATTTTTAATTATACTTAAAAATGCGGGGTGTTACATTCTCCCCTCCTTAAAGGATTTCGTCCCCAAAATCTTCAAGTTAAGAAGAATGTGTCCTACCATCCAATCATCCATCTATTCAATCACCAACCACAAGCATTCATTGTCCTTAAGAGATTTCTAATGCTGTATGAACATATGCAAGAAGTGTGTGTATATGTTTCTTATCTAATGCAAAGATCAGGCGGTCCACTGATTCAATTGACCTCCTTAATGCGAATTATGCCAGTGCCATGAGCCCAACATGTATGCAATTTTCCTACTCGATAGATATCATTTCTATATGAGTGCACAACCATTCAGTCATATGCAACATCCATGTGCTGAGTCAATCATTTTGCATCCACAAAAATTGAAAATGCTCACACATCCATATGCAGTATGAGAGTGTTTTCGAGCCGATCTAGTGCCTAATGTGTGTATATGCATCCACGGGCAACCACTAGCAACCACTTGCAACCACTTGCAACCATCAAACATAACATGTCTCAAACACATGTTTACACCCATTAGTTTCTACCTAATGTTCGAAGATTCGATCGATAGGATACAGTCGAACGATGGAAGCGAGTACAGATAGAACGAAGACTTGGTTCCCATTAGACATTGGTTGAGAAAATAATTCCCCTAAGTATCAACCCCAAAGACCGAAATCAATATCAGATTGACACTCAGAGGATTACCCTCTTTAGATAATGTCAAAACTGGAAATCAGAATTATTCAGATATTTACAGACTACTGATACAGATCAGGTTCCCTAATGATTCTTAGGAAGCTAAGCATGATAAAATCATATCCCACAAAACCTCAGAATGTATGCGTCATACTTGACGCCTAGCACAAATATCTCTCAAACCCCAATCTATCACAAACAGATTTATCATAACCCTTATGGGTTTGAGTCTACAGTGGAATCAGAAATAATACTAGTATTAAAGTGCAGAGTATCGATTACAAGATCAAAATACCAGAATCAGAAAGAGTCTTAACTCCATAATCAGATAAAGAAATTAAACCTACTATAGAAATTTTCCTATTTCTATCCTAGCCACTAGCCTCGAGAGTGTTTGCCTGCCCTCCTTGCCCTCGTCTCTTCGGGCAGTCCCTAGTGAAGTGTCCCATCTCTCCACAGTTGAAGCAAGTGCCTTTCCTTTTTCTGCAATCCTTGTTCAGATGAGTCGAGCTCCCACAAGTAAAGCACTTTTTCCCCTTCTTATCTTCAGACTTCTCATCCTTCTTTTGTGTTTCCTTTTTGGGCCATGCTTTCTTATTCTGTGGTTCTTCCTTCTTTGTCTCTTTCGGGCCCTTGTCTTCCTCGTGCAGTAGTGCCATGTCCACCAATTTCTCGTAAGTCGCTCCCATGGGTACGTGGGTCATGGCTAGGCTGTGCAGTGGCTCGTTCAATCCTTTAACAAAGCGGAGAGCCTTTTTATGCTGAGTGTTGACTAAATCCAATCCGAACCTAGCTAGTTGGTTGAACTGGTTGACGTATTCCTTGACCGTCATACTTCCTTGCTTAAGAGATAAGAACTTTTCCAGTTGTAAACTCCGTTCAACTTGCGAGAGAAATTTTGTCTCAAACCTTGTTCTGAAATCCATCCATGTCTCAACCGGCCTCTCGGCGTTAGTGACTTCCCACCAGTAGGAAGCTTCGTCCTTGAGCAGCCATACCGCCAACTGTACCTTCTTCCTATCGTCCACCTCGAAGATAACGAACAGATCCTCAGTTTCTTTGAGCCAGTTCCTCGCTTCGACGAATGATTCAGTTCCCTTGAAATCCTTTCCACCCATGGCCCTAAAATCTCTACAGATCTTTGAGAAAGCAATTGCATGAGGAGGAGGCGTAGGAGGAGGGGGATCATTTGTTGGACCTGCGGCGGCGGTCCCAGCCTCAAGATATTGACGAAACCAACCGGGTACATGAACACCCTCTGGTATCTTAGATGCTTCAGACATGCTGAAACGAAAAAAAGGAAAGATTCAATACAAAAAGGACTGAAGGAAAGATATATGGCTCTTGGGGATCATGAATTTCAAAATAAGATTTATTTTTGAAAATACCTCCTTTCAAAACCTTTTTGAAAATAGTTTTTCAAAAACTTTTTATCTAATCTGGTAACCTTCAGCTCTGATACCAAGTGTAACACCCCATCTCCGTTAAGGTCACTCACAAAGGGAATGCCTTAACTTTGGGGGAGCATTTTAGTAAACAGAACAGAAACTTACAAGACAGATAGAATAGTACTTGAAAAATTATAACTTTATTTCAACAGAAACCGAAATAAACTTGGTTACATCCTTTCAAATTACATTATCAGAATTCAAGTACAAAATATCAGTCTTGTACAAAAGCCTTCAGAATGCATAGTTTAAAATCATAATCCCCATAGAACGGAAGCTATATAGAGCCAAGCCATTCATTAAGCACTTCAAGCAGAAGAAATCCGGATCAAGCTAAAGTATTCCCTCCTTGGATAACCTAGGGGGAAACGGAAGAAAGGAGGCGAAACAACAAGGGTCAGACAAAAGGTCTAGCAAGTCCAGTGATTTTCAGTTATGAACAGATAATAATAACATGACATGAATATAAAACTGGATGAGAGATAACTGTAACAGGCGTAGCAGATAAAACAGAAGAACAGAATAACATAAGCTATTTCTTTACACTTCTCTGCACTAATACTAGTTTAACAGGATTAGGTGTCACCCTAATGTCTAAACTGAAACAGAAGCGGGTACAGAATAATTTAACAGAAACAGAACGCTAATAATGGGCCTTTACTACCCGATCAGGAACAGACAGAAGCAGAAATAGATTAATCCCTACGGAAATAGAATGTAGAATTAGGTGTACACTAGTAATAGGCCTTTATCACCCGAACAGACGGTACCACGCAGAAACAGACAGGTGTTACCACCCAACAGAAACAGACGGTACCAACAGAAACGGACAGAACTAAGTGTACCCTAAAACCCTACCCCAAGCGATCGACTCCCTAATACATAAATATCCTGTGTCGGCCCCACAGTAGGGTGTATCACTCCCTAAAGTGACAACCAATTGGCACAGACCTATTTACAGATGTCACGGCGTCTTACATCCTCAGAGGCAGACCGGGATCCATGCACGCATATGACCCGGTTGGAACGCACCATCAACACCTCTCGCCATTATCAGAATGAACCGCTTATAATTAGTTCAGTAAGCGTGCCTAGACCCTACTTACTGTTGGGTCAAAGTTTTGATACCAGAAAGGGTTACTGACTAATATGGGTCCCAAACAATAGATGACACAAGTAATTCCCCTCCTAACCATGTGTCCCCAGACTAACAGATTTCAGCTTAACTTGTCTACAAGTTTCAGACATACAAAGTTTAGATTAACTAGTTCACAGATTAGACAATCAAGTTAACACGTTTTCAGACTAACGGATCAGATGTTCGGATTAACAGGCTTACAGATTAACTGGTTACAGATTATCTGACTTTGTATTGGGCCTACGGATTCATGAAACGGGTTTATCAGATTCATTGGTCCAATTGGTTTAACCCAACACATTTTAGACATCATATTTATCTCAGATTTTCATTAATTAAATATTAATGCCCAAACCTCTCACATTAGACTGACAATTTGCGGCTACTGGTTAGGCCGGTTGGTTCCGGGCAGGTTTCTGTCGCAAACTGAGTCTAACCTCGGGTTTCAAGCACGTTATGACTAACTTCCCACGTTTGAACCTATTGTTTGCGACCACTGGAATATGCCGGGCGGTTCCGGGCAGAATTACACCGCAAACTCATTCCAACCTCGAGTTAGCCATGTTTATCTTTGCGGCCAATTAATTAATGATTTACCATTTATTCCCACGCCTAATATACATGTCAATTATTCATAACTATAACCGATTCAGATTATGTTAATAGCGGACTAATTATATCAACTCAACAGATATTGCAGATAACAGATTTTTTCGATTAAGGCGACTTAACGGATTTAGCAGATTAAGCAAACTAGCAGATCTAGCATTTTCAACAGACTTAGCAGATGACAGATTTGGCAGATGAACAAATCTAGCAGACTAGGCAGTAGAGCAGAACTAGCAATATAACAGAACTAGCAGATTAGGCAATGTAACAAAACTAACAAATTAGGCAAATATAACAGATTTAATCATTTCTTAAAGTTTCACAAACATATCTTGCCTAATTATAAATCTTGCCTAAGTTCACATGCATAAATAATAGTCTTGACTCACAATATGATCATATACCCCATGTTTGCATTACATTTACATAGCATAGATTATGGTCATAATTTACCATATATCATATGTTTCAATTTTTTTATTAAACTTGCATAGTACAGAAGATCCATATATAAATTATACCAAATATAGTTATCAACTATTATGCATGTCATATATTCCAAAGATCCCTTACTTAGTTGTTTATTTACATTAATAGATACCCTACTCTCATGTAAATCTTTATACCTAAGCCATATTCTCTTTATCTCAAGTCATATGTTCAATTACCATTTATGTTATAAATATAACATGTCCAGTCATATGTCTCAAATTTATGTTCTAGCTACAGTCCATGTTCTTTCCTCAAATCAGTCACCTATTGGTCATGCCCAAATTATGCATCATTCATTTTATTGTCCCAAATATTTTAGCGTAGGTTAATCTCTTATGAGATTGGCTCAGGCTCGTAGTAGCCTGGCTATAGAACAGAAAGAGGAAAAGATACAAAATAAGATAGATCCAAACAGAACAGAACAGATATAACCTCAGATTCAGATTTATAATTCATGTCACAATCAGAATTAATGTTTATATCGGAAAATAACTGCACTTGCCTTGATTGGATTAAAGAACGAACTTTAGTTGTTGCAGAATTGCTGCAGAAGCTTTAATCTCTAATTTGAATTGAATTGCTTAGGTTGATGTTGATTAGCTTCTAGTTTTGATTCCAGCAGAGTAGCGACGCCATTTTTATTTTTATTTAGAACAGAGGCAGAGAAGAAGAAAAATAGAATTGTGTGTAGAGGAGGCTAGATCTTAGGGTGTATTTATAGGTGTAGGAACTTATTTCAGCCATCAGATTAACCCTAAAACCAATCTGGACCATCAAAAATCGTCCCAGGGCTTCAAAAACGTGTTCTGGACCGAAACAGGCCGACCAGGTCGACCTGCAGGGGGGATTGACACTATAGTCGACCCCCATGGGGGGGGGTCAACTCCCAGGTCGACCCCCTGCTCGACCTGGGCCCCAGATCGACCCCCGGGTCGACCTGCCCAGTTCTGAGCTGACCGAAACCTTCTGAATCTTGTTTTGGCCATATCTTGGTCATACGGACTCCGATTTTCGAAAACTCGGACTCTATTTCGCGTATTTTTCCGAGAGGAACGCAATGGTGATGTCCATTTTACCCAATTGCTGATTCTTGAATTAGTTATCCTTATTTTACTATCTTTTCCGTAACATACGCCATTATCGAACTAATTTTTCTTCTCTTCCATGTATTAATTAATGGGTGCGTTTTTTAGAGGTCCCTATTAAGTTTCAAAATATAAAAAAAACCCGGTCATAAACTTATTGTAAATTAGGTCCCTATTTTCTGAAAAGTCATCAAAAAAATATTAAAAAAATATAAAAAAATCACGTAAATTCGTATTTAAATAAAACATGTGCTCGCCCAAAAATTCAGATCATAATAAAATCAAAACATGCATCAAAATCAAAAAAATACAGAAAACAGCGAAAAATGCAGTAATCTGCATCAAATCATGCACATATTTGGAATACTTGCATTCATCTGTGCAAGTATTTCTCTGTTATATTTTTACATGTAATACTTGCATACATGTGTGCAAGTATTTAAAATAGTTGCATACATGTATGCAAGTTTCTGCACATATTTTATTTTCACATGTAAATACTTGCATACATGTGTGCAAGTATTTCAAATAGTTGCACACATGTATGCAGGTTTCTGCATGCATTTTCAACTAAAACAGCTTCAGAAATACTTGCATACATGTATGCAACTATTGGCAAAAGTTGCATACATGTATGCAACTATTTGCAAGTTTTTAAATTCACAATACATCCCTGTAATTAATGTTTTCTCTGTAAACCCGCCCCCTATTTTAGCTGCCGCCTGGAATCTTCCGCCTGCCACTTTCCATACCTCCGCCTCTTTCGTTTTCTGTCCAAATTTTCAGGTGCTATCACTTAAAAAAAAAAAAAAAATTCTAAAATCTGTAAACATTCTCGGAAGTCCACAGAAATTAAAAAAAAAAGTTGCATAAATGTATGCAACTTTTACGAATAGTTGCATACATTTATGCAACTATTCGAATACACATGCATATATTTATGCACGCCTGTTTGAAAAATTGCATACATGTATGCAGTTTTTCTATATAACTGCATACATGTGTGCATATATGTCAAAATACATGCAAACGTGAATAAGTTGCACGTAGGTATGCGGTTTTTAAATAAATGCATCAGCAGATGCATGTTTTAACAATATGTGCATACATGTATGCATTTATACTGCAGTTTTGACGCAGATTTGAAATAAATGCATACATGTATGCAACTAATCGATTTATATGCATGTTTTGATGCAATTTACTGCATTTCGTTGATTTTCTGTATTTCGTGATTTCGACGTTGTTTTTGATGTTTTTTTGGTCTGATTTTTTTCACGATTATTTGATTTAATTAATTACGAATTTACATGATTTTTTTATATTTTTTTTGTATGTTTTTATATGTTTTTGAAAATAGGGACTAAATTTACAATAAGTTTATGACCGGGGGTGAGCCTAATTAAGTTTCGTTTTAGGGACCTGTGCCTAATATTCACTTAATTAATTCTCCTTATGCATCACCATTATTTACCTATCATAAGCATATTTTCATATATTTTAATTCATTTTTAATTATACTTAAAAATGCGGGGTGTTACAGGGATTTTATATATATGTATAGCTTGATGTTTGTGCTTAGGCAACTCTTCGTTAATGGAAACCCTTTATTTGATGTTGTTGCCTAGTATATGAGTCCATATACAATGAATTAGTTGAAACTATCTTATGTATCTTATGTTGATACTCCTCGATTGAGAAGTTTTACTATTGTGTTATCAATATCCTTCACTTGTCATGTTCTAACTGATATGATTAAGTTTTAGTAACCCATGTTTTACTTGAATTTTATGTTAACACTTATATTATACATTGATGTACTGTATTGCTTATCCACTATTATGTTTTTTTTGGCAAAGCCGACCGATTTTTATAGTTATCCGTAACACTTTTTTATTATAACCAATAATAAAAATATAATGTAGTACAGGTGATTGTGGTTATAATCATCTAATTCGATTTTTAAAGTGGACCGTCCATCGCTTATGAAGTTTATAGTGTTATGTCCACTCTACCTATCAGTCTTACAGCACTGGAGCCAGCTAAAGTACTAGACTACAAATCCACTGTTATGTTTTAATCGCTATTTGTGTTGAATCTGGCTCTGACGACAAGTTATAACGCCCCACTCCGAGTCCCACATTAATAAATGCCATTAATGAGTAATGTTATATACCAATGTGAACAATAAGGCTGGTTAGGAGCAACCTCTATGAGTCTTGTATTGAATAAGTATTAAGTACATCGATAGAGTGCTCATTTTTTCTTATCTCAATTGGATTGATATACTTAATCCTTATCTAATACAATACTACGACGGCTATAAAATTAATCCAGTATAAAACACAATTACATAACAAGAGGATAACTGAACAACAACGTAGGTATATATACAAATAACATCCACAATACAGTACATAATATTATAAAATAGAGGTTATATAAATCATAATATAGATACAATGAGTCAAACTGAATGTAACACATAGATCAAAGTACATGAAACAACACTACACAACCACTCAAAATACGCTTGCTAAGGCGCCTAAAAAGATAATAAAGATTCATAAGCAGAAGCTGGAAGAGCATGCATCTACATAGAAGTCGACCTGAATATTACTCGCTCTGACCCGAGCAATTACATACATGGGTCAGGCTAGTTTAAACAGTGAGTAGATGACAAAAGGGTATATAATTTCTTAAGGGGTAATTCTTTTTGAAATAAGAAGAGTAAGTTTCACACATAGTATGACATGCAAATAATGTAGTAAATTATCTTAATCACCAAATAAAATCACATGAACCACTAAGCTACAAAAAAGTGAAATTTTACTTCTAAAAAAAGTGCTAAGCCTGTAGCTAAACACATATAAATAATCATCAAAACACCTAAGAAGAACAAGAGAAAATTCTCCAAATATCAACATTTAAAGCTCATAAGAATTTATTCAACGTGAAAGTAATCACTAAATTTTAGAATTCAACAAAATAGCTCTTAGGCTACAAGTTGAAGTTCAACATCAATATATCAACATAATTTGGATCCAAACATTGAATAACAACAAAGTCATCAAAAGCATTGAATGGATCCAAAACAAAAAAATGCACGTGCATCAACAAACAAGCTAGCTTTTTGCCAAGCTCCATTTACGTATTCGAGCGTCTATCACTACGACCCATCTTGGCCGAATGTAACTTGACTATTTCAGGCAAGTAATAAATAAATAAATATATATAAGACTCCCTCCCGAGTCTAGCTTTACTTCAAAGCATTAAATGACACAACAAGCAATAATCATGTGTCATAGACTTTCAAATAGTAACCCGAAAAGTGAAAGCAATACGTCCAATACTGCACGTTTCACTAATCATTTTACTATAAGCTAGCTTATTTCACACTCGAGAAATAGCTTCAATCAATGAGTCAGAAACTAATCAATATAATTAAGCTACTTGTCCCATACCATGTGGTTTATTATATCGTTTAAACCTATTCTAAGTCTTTTCGAAGGTGCAACAGCGTGTGAGTTTATATATTAAAAATACGATATTTAAAAAAATAAGTTTTATAAAACAAATTGGAAATCGTTTAAATATTTTCCTTGAAAACTATATATATCAAAAATATCGTACACTATATAGCCTTGAGAAAGCTTTATTTTCATAACAATCCTAGAAATCATCTTTGCTTCAAAGCGATAGAAAAATTCATATTTATGAATTACTTATAGAAAACATTTTATATTACGTGCATATGTCACATATACATGAAATTTCAACATGAAAACATCACTCAAAAAGAAAACTGTAGAATGAAGTACAAATTAAATGTAATGTATGATCGCCCCCAACAGGCTCAAAACCATACGAAAATATCATAAAAACTTTTCCAAAATCATCAAAATGGTCAGCTAAAACCCACGACAAATTACTAAAACATAGCATAGCAAACAACAATGTTGCTTGCGCAACTTATAATGCCAAGGTTGAGACCTTGGTCGACCTTACTAGGGGTCGACCCTACGGTCGACTTTGATAGTGGGTGGGTTGACTTTAGTGTTTGAATTGGGAGAGGCGAGTTACGGGTAATTATTCCCAGGATCAAATCTCCTCCAAACTGAAGTTCGGCGATAAGTTTCAAGTATCATATGAGGTAAAAATGACCTAAAAACTGAAATGCATAAAGACTAACAACACTACCCCATTTAAAAGAAGTTTAACATGATTTCCACATGAAACAAGGAAGTTACAACAGCTCAAAGATGGACTCAAAACTGTTTTTTTAAGCTGAAACAAAAACTTGAAACTGTTCAATAAATCAAACTCAAATTACAATGATTACCACTGCTAAACAAGAAATGTGGGGGATGCTCACTGATTTAGTTGATTCATGGCAACTTGCATTAACAAACTAGTTTAAAGATTGAGCTTTGTGGTTGAAATGAGCTCTCAGCAACATGTAATTAAAATTACAATAGCATGCACAAAGAGATTCTTAATATACAGTAAAAGTTCTTGCAAACTGAAATGAAATTGGGATAAATACATGGTTTTGATGAGATTACTTGACTTTGGTTTAGGATGACAACTTGTTTTAGCTTTTGAATTTGAATTTGAAGTAGAGAGATTGAATTTTAGAAGAGGAATTCTTATTTTCCTTTTACTGACACTTGAGAAGAAGAAGAAAGCTTCCTCTCTTTTGTTTTTACTTTAAACTAAACTGATACTTATTTTTCCTAATCCCTTCCCCGTTTTTTCTTAGAGTAATTAAAGACTAAGATGGGTTAGAGCCCAATTAGAGGATAAATAATATATTAGGCTTAGTTGTAGTTGTTTATCACACTTTATCCCATATTTTTACATTATTTGCAACCAACAACAATACATATACATAAAGAAAGTTTGTTTTATTCCTTGTAAAAAAGTCTCATACATGTTTAAATATTGTAAAACATTTTAAACAATATTTTTAATATTACACATATTAAAATTCAAATTTTACAAAATCAATCGTTTTACACTCTAACTAATCAAAACTTATAATTTTTACATTTCATATCTTTATAAAATTCTATACAAACATATTTAAAATATTTATAACCCATTTTAATGCTAATTTGTTCTTATTAACGCATAAAATTTACATTTTGCATTAATATTATGTTTGTCACTTTTATATACAAAACTTACTTTTTCATTGTCAAAATTACTTATCCAACACTATTTTGGCACAATAAATTTTACAAACACATAAAAGTTATTTTAACAAACATACAAATATTTTACAAGTAAAATTTACATTCGTACATCTTATTTTTAGCTCATTTTTACTTGGAAAACACAGTTTGTTCTAAAATTCACTATTTGCTTATATTTTGTAATTTGTTGCAATAAATTGGACACTAATCTTGTAAACACTTATTTTCATCCAAATTCACATATTATGATGTTTCTTAAATTTTATTTCCATTTTTAAATTTTGTTTGCTTCCAAATATAGATTTGAAGTCCAATACATTTCAAATATTTTTACTTAGAACAAATTCAACCTCAAATCACATATTTACTTTCATAAAACCCAACACATTATATTTTTACTAGTTTTCCCTCAAATTTACCCCAAATCATCAGTTTAATTTATTTTCTTTCAATTTCACCATAATTAGAAGATACTTTCACCAAACTCTTTATTTAATCATTTAGAAGGATTAAATAACTTTTTCTTCAATTATTCAAATTACCCTAAACAAAGCATAAAATTTAATATAAATAATTATTTTAAATTACCTCCATGATAGTATTTATTTCTTGATTAATAAATTAAAATTCTCATTATGTTTTATTAATTCCTAATATAGATAATCACAAAACCGTGGTTGTAACGAGTATTATGTTCGGTAATCAATTATATGTATTTGTACTTTTACTCTGTTATGAATAGGTCCTAAGCCATCATAGTTTTATTTTAAACACGAATTGCTTATGTCGATCTATTTAAGGCAAGAAAAAAAATTGATCACTCAATCGATGTATTCAATACGCGTTCGATACAGGGATTACAGATGACCACTCCTTGTTGGGGAACTAGGGTGTCTACAATAGTGTTGGATGGATCTTAAGGCTATTCAAGCACTACAATGGTGAAGAGTATGTTTAAATTCTATAAACTAACTTATGGACTTAATACTATATATAGTTAAATTGAACAGAAAGAAATATGTAATAAAATGAAATGTAGTAAAGTAGATAACACTAGGATTTTTATACTGGTTCAGATTAACCAATCCTACATCCAGTCCTGCACTCCACCGTGTAAAATTTCACTATAATCGCTTGCTTTCCACTAGTGGCAAGTACATCTCTACAATCTTGATTTCACGGGCTACAAGATATACCTTCTCCTTATCAACAACTACAAACAATGGCAAGTAGTCGTATCGTCAATACAGGTTCTTGCAGATTTGTTACAATGATCCTATAAACCGTCAATGGTAATATATCTTTGAATTCTTTGAGGAAATAGGATGAAATCAGAGAGATAACAATGTGAATTCAAGTACAACTCTATAATATTGTGTGGCTTACAAATCAATGAATAGTTAGAGTGAAAAAGAGTGGATCTGCAAGGATAATTGGAAAGTATTCAATGGATTTGTTGTGCAAATGTATAGAGAAGGAGTGGAGAAAAATGAGAAAAATTGATGTTAAAATTTGTTTCCAGAACTTTTAAAAAGTGGTTGAAGCGATGTGTCTTTTGGTGAAGAGATGGAGGGAAATAACTCTTCATTTGAAATTTGAAAAATAGTTATATGTCGACGCCAAAACCTATATGTCAACATATAAGTATTGCAAAATATGACCCGCAACCCTTATAAGTGTTGCAAATTTTTAGCATTTCAAATTACCTTATATTTGTGGATTTTTGTGATTCAGTTGAGGTCAATGACTTATTGTCTTCAAGTATAATTGCCATGGGATGTTTGACAGCATATTCTAAGGTTCAACCAACTCCTCATCACTCCAAACACCTCTGTTTTTCAGCATTCTTCTCTAATAGGCTTTGGTCTTTAATTGTTCTAATTATACTTCCTCTATTGCTCTAATTAACCTCTTCTATAATTCTTCTTTTTTATTCTTGTTTATCTCTATAAATGTCTTCATAATATATCTGATATAACCGCACAACTCATAGATATGTCTGTAGTAATATTTATATGGTTTTTGTCATCAAAATCAATACCTATGGTATTAACAATCTCCCCCTTTTTGATGATGACAACCATATAAATAATTAAGAGATAAAATATAATACTTTTATATATTTGAACCCCTAACTCTGTGCACCCCCTATAACTTTTTCTAGTATACTTATACTTTTTATCCCCCTTAGTCATCAACAAAAAGGGTAAAAAGAATCATTTAATTTTACCGCTAGACAATATGTAGAGTTTTTATATGCATAAATATAACACATGAGGGGAAATCAAATAAATTCAAAACATGTAATAAACTCTATGCAGTTAAAGCGCTTGATGGTTCTATAGCGGTATATGTAAAAAAGGAGTAGCGCGGATAAAGCGGGGAAATAGCGGAAGTGCGGAAGTTCATTAGATGTAAAATAAAATATTTAAAAATAATTAATTATCAATATCATATTATTTGTGTAGGTTAAAAAAATATTAATTAATATTATATGACAGGGCCAAATAATATCTTGGTTATGCACACTAGAATTAATTATTATTGTAGATTTCTACCTTATACTGGCCACTTACTACTTAAAATTAGCTATTTCCACAAACTTTTTTGATTTGCTTTAAAAGAGAATTGGTCAAATCATCATTTGTATAATAATATTGCTAAAGCGGATGCTAAATAGCGTCGATTTAACCCATAGCAGAAAATAGCGAGGTTTAAAGTGGATCTATTTTCATCAGAGCTAAATTGAAATAGCATAGCGGCCAAAGAGTGTTATGGGCTATAATGGGGATATTGCGGGGTTTAGCAAGGGTTTAACTACATGAAATAAAATTTATCAAAGAATTAGATGAGTTTTAGAGTTACCGACTTTGCCAATGCCAATAACAAACCTTTTTCATATTTATCCAAGATTTAATACATTTCTCGTCATATGCTTTGTGCATCAGCTATTTGGTACCCTTTTTATTTTAGGGTCCATAGGGTTAAGTTTTGGGATGCCAAACCCATAAAGAGTTTGAATGTCCTTTCAAAATATAATCATTAGATGAATGAAGTTTATTAAAATTATCAATATAATTTCCTTTTTCAATATAATCCAAGCTTTTTGGTACCCATAAGTTAATGAACTTGTTTAGAGGATTTAACTTTAATATCCTATGTTTAGGTTTGAACTTGGTAGCCTTAACAAACTTAGTACTTTATGTACTATTTTTCTTTGATTTAGCCTTAGGGATATATCCAAGTCCATGTTTATTCCTAATGTGTTTAGATGTAGATAATAATTTTTTAGATTATCCTTGCCTTTGTTAAATTTATCAACATTAGTTTTCATTTTATCAAAATCTTTACTATGGTTAACGATGACATTATTGTAACGACCCGACAATCCCCGCCTTTCGAATCGACCGTAAGCCACACAGGTCTGATCCAAAACGGTGGAAATACTTGAACTATTATGGTATAGAACACATCAAAATAAAACACAAAAGAACATTTCATTATTATTACAGCAATTATACATCTTTGTAAAAGAATATAACAGAGTACAGATAATTGATACAGAGTGGAAAATTATCGGAGGACAGTAAGTTATAGTACAACGGAAACATAAAAACATTTAGTGGAAGACTAGCAAAATAATCCAGAGTATAACTCTAGCCATAATCCAGGATCCTTCTTTAAAAATATCTACAAAACCAAAACTATTATCTTCCTGTGTGGAAAATATGGACACCCAGAATTTAGGTAGAAAACAATAAACTTCAGGTCATTCATAGGACCGGTATGAGAACCCAAATAGTTATTATACTTTATTTTAAAGTTGGTTAAATCACGGAACCACGTCGTATAACACAAAACGAGTTTTCTCCATATAAACACCATGCATTTTGAAAAATGAAGCTATTATAAGACTCAAGTCTCATTACACAATGCAAGCGCAAACCAAAGAATACAGTTTTACCTTATAACAGCCAGACATGCTTGATACGTGAAATTTCTCTTTTATTATTACTAGTGCATAGTGTGCATTCCAATTTCGAAAATGAATGAATCTTAGACAGCATAATACCCTATCCTATTATGTCGCCATATAGGTTTACCACTAAAAACGAAAGGTTCATATTGGAAGTTGGATTTCCATAAATGACTAAGGCAAAGGATCTTCCTTATCCGACTTGGAAACATCTCTAGCAAGATGTCCAGGAATCACATGCATGTGTCCCTTGACCGGCAAAGTCGACCCACCAATTTCCAGTGAATTAGGGTTACTCCTGAACAATACGTTCCCCAGTCATAATTGATTGTCGTCCTGGTCAAATATTTGACCATCATCTGAGGCACCTCAATTCAAACATTCGTATAAGTAAATTGTCTGGGCTCCATAACATGACAACACTTTTGGTTAGAAGGAAACGCATGTCCTTACTCTGCTGTCTTTCAACCTGTTTTAGGCCATTTCAAGGTTGTGAGGCTTGTCGGAGTCACGTTTCAACACAAAGCTACGCTATATCAGCATGCTTTTGATCATCATCCATAAAGCTCTGCTTTACAACAAAAGCTTTAATCTATCAGCAACTTAGCATGCTACATTCTCAATTCACACAAATGATCAGTTTCTATTAATAATATAGCTTTGAGTTCATATGCCTCAAAGAAGGGTGTTAAGATAAAAGAATAAATTCACCGCCACCACATATATATCATCAATAGCAAATAATCGATCATGTTATAAAATACAACGTCAGACACATATCCATTTTGTAACAACATGAAACTACGACAAGTAAATATTTAAATATCGAGGTTATTTAAATATTGAAATCTTGGATTTAATGTTATAAAAATGGTTTTATAACCTTGATTAAATCCCTTTATAAATAATAATTAGGAGAAAACATTTTGTAGAATTTTTATTTTTTTTGAAGATAAGTAGTTCGAAGAAATATCGATAATGTGACTGAAAACAATTTTGTCGATAAACGACGTTTACTTGTTAAAAGTTGTTAGAACATCATGTGCATGTAGTAACAATAGAAGAACGCAAGTACGTACATAGCATATAAATAAAATACAAATGGTGTTGTCAGCCTATTTTGTGAACTAGGCTACACAAAATTAGAACACTAAAATTATGAAGGATGTTGACTAGAAAAACATGCGCTTAAAGTCCGGATCGGATCAGATATATCTGGCTAAACCAAAACAGTGAAGAGCAGAAGCACTCAGACAGAATCAGACCGGATCGGATGCACCGATCCACACCTCCCCTCCAGCACGCGTCCGATCCGAAGGAAAGCAGCAACAGTTGCAGCGCATGATCTCTGAAAAGGCGGAGCGGTTATGCCCACGTTCTCCCCACGTTTACCATTTACCAGATGTGTTGTCACCATCATATCCCATCCGAACCCGACTTTTGTGGGATGGAGGCCACGTATATCCGAACCGGAGCCCTCCCAGGGAGGTTTTCCACCTATAAATACACCTCCAAAGCTCATTTCAAAGGATCTTTTGGCATTTTCAGAACTTAAGCTCCTTTGCAATCCGAGTTTCATCAACTTACTCAGTTTACAATCATCTTTTGAATCATATTGTGAAGGAAATTGAGTGAATCAATGTATTAGATATGTGAGAATTGAGTGAAAATCATTATTGTATTCGCATTCAAGGCATCAATCCAAAAAGAAGAAAGTGGACGTAGGCTATTTAACGCCGAATCACTATAAATTGTGTGTTTTCGTCTTTTTTGATTTCATTTCAGTAGAATTGTTATTAGTTTGGGTGTTAGAGCCAATTTTGGATCTAACATTTTGGTGCTTTCATTGAGAGATCTTTGAATTCTTCACTTTTTGGGATTATCATTCTACTATTTGGACCTTCAAAGTTCAAAGAAGTTAATCCTCCGTTTTTTGACATCTTTAAGTACATTTTGGTGAACCATTGAAGAATTGAACATTATGGCCAAAACGAAAGGAAAAGAAGTGCAAAGCGCTAGGGAGAACGATGCTAGAGAGAATCAACAAGCCATGGTATTGATGAGGTCGCATGGAAAAGACTCTGGAGCAGGCCGCTCCGGTCAGGAAAGTCCGATCCGAGAAAGTGACTCCGATCCGAGCCGATCAGAAGACGTTGAGGTCACTCGCTCTCCCCATCCGAACCGGTCCGGTCCTACTACCTTGCTCCGATCCGATCCGAACCAGAATGAAGCTGGAACTTCTACTCGACCTCCCTCCAATGCTCCGATTCCAGCCGCTATGACCAATGATCAGCTTGACCCGTCTTCACCCGTCACCGAAGGAGATTTTTCATGCTTCCTTAACATGCTCCAGAGTACTAAGGAGGCATTGGAAGCCCATAGGCGTGACAACCTTCGCATGCAAGAAAACATGATCACTATGAGTAGGGAACTCCAGGTGCTCCGGAGGCAAAAAAACACCTTCCCCAACGCGCCGCCTTGCTGTAGACAATTCATCTTCTTTAGATGAGGGACGACGTTGTGAAGGAAGACCGCTAGAATGACCTCAGAATCTTGATCAGCTAACTCTTGGATCTTTAGGATCTCGCGAAGACTGTGCTGATGTGTTAGGGCCTGATGACCCAAGCTTGAAAGAGCCTATGCTATTGCCCATGCGTGGATCCCACGTTCTGCCCAGGGATCCTGACATTACTAATCCTACGCAACAACAACTTCTTCAGCCCCTCCCTCCTGAGATCGACCGAGATCGTAGGGAGCAATGTAGAGAAGCCGCCGCTAGAGACAGGAGGTTATCCCCTAATCAGGAGCCCAGGGGTAATCCGAATATCAGACCTAGAGAACCGGTGCAGACATTAACAAATGCCGATGTATGGGCGATCGTGCGTCAGATTATGTCTGAAAGCCGGCGGTACACTAATGAGGACTGGGGTATTGAGCGAAGTCATACCCCCTTCACAGATGATATATTGGATTTCCAGTTCCCTCGGCGGTTCAACTTGCCTCAGATGGGTCGGGATTCAGGAAGAACGGACCTAGGGCAGCATCTGATGAGGTATGCATGGTTCATGAATGCCGCAGCAGCTCCAGATGCTATAAAATGAAAAACCTTTCCAATTTATCTTGAAGACGTGGCGTTAATGTGGTTCACCCGACTCCCTTCTCGGTCGATATCAAATTTCACAGAATTGAGTGAGCGCTTTATGAACCAGTTTCGACTTCATGCCCGAAAGTCCAAGAGCGTCATAGAGTTGTCACGGATTAAACATGCCCCAGGAGAATCTTTGAAGTCATATTTAGACCGCTTCAACCTGGCCGTCACCGAAGTTAGTGACCCTCATGAGCCTACTATTCTAATGGCCTTGATAGAAGGAGTTGACCCTGACATAGAATTCGGGGATTACTTGTCTGGGAAACCGCCTCCAACTAGAGAACTGTTCTATGAAAAAGATAATATTCGCTTAAGGCGAGAAGAAACTCATGCGAAAAGGAAGAGAAAGTCCGAAGGGGCCTCGAGGGAAGGTGTCCAAAGTAATGTTGTTGTGAAACAATCTGGTGACAGTTCAAGGAAGGTTGAAGTAAACATTGGCAACCAAAGCAGAGGTAATGGCAACAGGAATGGGAGTGGCAATTGAAGGAACGAGAACCGAGGGAATAACTCTAGTAAAAGGCCCAGATTCCAGAATTTAGAAAACTATACGTCGTTAAGTGATACGTTGGAGAATATTTACTTGGATACATATAGCATATTGCAGTACAAAAACCACCACCCAGAGACTCCACTGAAAAAGAGATCGCAACAGGAAAGTTTTGTTTGTTCCATGGAACCCACAGTCATTCCACCAACGAATGCCGTCATTTGAGAAATATAGTTGATTGCTGCGGGAAGGGAAATTAGACAAGTACAAGGTTGCCCCAAGGGACATGAGGCAAGGGGGACCAACCCCGGACCAAAACCAGCCTACTTCAAAACCCACAGCCCAGCAGAAAGGTAAGGGGACCGTTATCAACACCATTATAGGCGGACCCCACCTAGCTAGTTGTAGTTTCAAATCGATGGATCAGTACGTCAACGCCGCCAAGCATTTTGAGGTAGGAGAATGCAGTAATCTTGAAGACATCACTCCAGTGAAACAACAAATGTAACACCCCACATCCGTTAGTGTCACTCACAAAGGGAATGCACTAAGTTCTGTGGAGCATTTTAAGGTAAAAGATGCAGATGAATTACAAGACAGACAAAAATTAAAACAGCGCAAAATAAAACTTTGCTTTATTGATAAAATAGTTTGTACAACGATTTCTTTACAATATCAGAGTACCATCTGTCCGACAAAATAAAGAAGCATAAAACAACATTTATATTCCCCAATGTGGCAAGAGCCAGCCATAGCATCTGAAAAGAGAATCCAAGCAAAACTTCGACAAATCTTTAAGCTGGGAAAGAGTGACAGTCCAACTTAACCTGAGCTATACTATTCCCTCCTTTACTATCTGAGGGGGGGGGGGACGGAAGAAAAGAAGACGAAAGAAAAACAGAGTCAGACATAAAGCCTGGGTAAGTTCAGTTACTTCTAGCATGTGAACATGGAAAAACAAAACGACATGAATTAACTGAATACAAGATAACACCATGATGATAGGGTCAGCAAGATTAGACAAGATTAACACAAGATATGCTAAAATAAGATAAACTGGATATGCTCTAATATTTTCGCTGCTTCGCTATTTCCTTGTTATACTGGTTTCTATATCTCTGCACCACCTAACTAGTGTCCCAACTAGTAATGATAACGTGATCCCAATCCCGGTAATTTCGGTTGCCTTCAGGCATACATTTATTATCTATTACCTATATCTAATCTAGGGTTTTCTATTGAGTGCTTCCTAGATTCAACTAGGGTTTACGCGACTTGTCTAATGCTTTACAGATTCAGGGTTTATGCCACCTAGGTCCACTAGGGATTACGCTACCTGTCGAACGATGCCCCTAGTCTAGGACACACTACCTAGAGTGGTATATGTTCCTAGACTTTCCCCACGTATGTGTCGCGAATCGTTTATCGCTGTCTAGATGCACATGTCCTAAAATGTGCAACCCGTGTCCCGTGGCAGGGCTACTCTAGAAACATGGAACTCGGTCGGGAGCTTTTCAGATATTTGCCGGTGCAGATGCTAAGGTCTGTTTTTCTACCAGTGATTATGGTCCCACGTGACCTCTCCCTCAACTAATGAAAGGCAATCCAAGCAAATCAAGCGCGAGAACTGTACTTTTGCCACCCTATGCCCTACTTTCCTATTGGCCAGCCTCACCCATAACTAGATAGCAAGTATATGGTCTGTTGGGAGTTCTCTGCCTTTCCGCATACGTACAACGATTGACTAAAGATGGTATGTAGACGACGAGTTGCTATCATAGGGCTACTGGTCTCGCCGAATCACGCTGGTCCATCCTAGTCTTTAGGTTGCCTTGTATTGCAACCAAGGCATACCCTTGGTTCTTCTACCGCAGACCTTAACCTCTGTGAGCCCAGGAGGATCATCTGCCACCTCACAGAGTGATACTAAGAGTACCCTCACGTCCCCTCGAAGCCTCGGGCTTCGTAACCCAATTCGTTGGAGCCTTCTTTTTAATCAGACGGACGTTCGCCCCTTCCCGTGTTATACTAAGAATTACTACTTAGTTTTGCTAACTAAGGTTTACCACTTAGTTTCCAGAATCGTTGTTTTCTTAACTAAGGTTTACTACTTAGCTCCTTTTAACTAAGGTTTACTAATTAGTTCTCTTTCTCGTCAATTTGGATTGGTTAAGTGTCAATAGTCAATTCAAACTAACTTAACCCTCTTCATTTATCCTGTTAAACTGGTTAAGTGTTATCAGTAATTCATGTTGACTTAACCCTACCACAAACCAAGTTATATTGGTTAAGTATTATTTATTACTTAACCCTATTCATTCATCCTGTATTGGTTAAATGTTCGTTTTTAACTTAACCTTGCCCATATGTTTTAACTAATATTTTATTAATGGTTAAGTATTATCCCTTCATGTTTTAGACTTAACCCTATTCATTTATCACAATCTGATGGTTAAGTGTTCAAGTTTACTTAACCCTACGGTCTAGTCCAGCTAACATATCAAATTGGCTAAGTGTATTAAATTTTACTTAACCCCAACCTCTAGTCTAGTTAACATGTTAATTTGGCTAAGTGTATTAACTTTACTTAACCCCACCTTCTAGTCTAGTTAATATGTAAATTTGGATAAGTGTTTTCTTAGTTATTTAACCCCTGCAAATCTTGTCTTGTTACGATGTTAAGTTTGGTTAAGTGTCCCTATGGACTTAACCCTCCCATTCTAGCTTAACTGTGTTAAGTTGGTTAAGTGTTCCTATGGACTTAACCCTCCCATTCTAGCTTAACTGTGTTAAGTGTCTGTATGAACCTAACCCCACCCATCGGTTTGGTTATCATGTTGAATTGGTTAAGTGTCTTAGTTAACTTAACCCTACCATTCTTGTTCTAGCTTTAACTAAATAAATTAAAGCCGCGACCACTCACATTTGACAGATATTGTTGCGATTACTGGATGTGCCGGTTGGTTCCGGGCAGGTTTACATCGCAACTCAGTCTAACCTCGGGTTAGGCATATTCGTGTTTTCTAAGTTCAAAGGGTTTTGATTAATTTTCAAATCAGGTTTTGAAAGTAACCATCCCGTCCGTCGGATCAGTTAGGGATAGCCAGGGAGAGCAGGAAACTTGTATTTTCCAAACCCAAGCCTAGACACTATCCTCTCTGTCACCCTAGAACTTTCTGGTGTATGTGTTATTAAAAGAGATGTCATTAATAAACCTTTCTTTTGTATATATATAAATTGTTAACAATTTATCCTCAAAGTTTAACCATTTATCCTCAAAGTCCATTTTCCCTTTTTAAATAAATTTAGCCTATACAATACACATTTGCCATGTCCACTAATGGACTTATATTCGAGTCCCAAATCTTGATTTGCCTATCTTACAGATTATAGCAATTTAGATCCAACATCCTCATTTACAGTTCATGCCAAAAACTAGATTTTATATTCTAGTTTACAGTTTATGCCAAACTAGATTTCATATTCTAGTTCACCGTTTATACCCGAAACTTAATTTGCCTACCAACTACCTACTTTGTGGCCCATTTAACCATTTACCATTTACGCCCAATGTATGTAAATTATTCACAATTATGCTAATATACTTATCATGCTTAATTTAACCACCCAATTCTGATTTAATATTCTAATTTCAGTTCATGTCAAAACTAGATTTGTTATTCCAATTTTCATCTTAATAGTCATGCTATAATGCATGTTCCCAAATTATGCCAATTTCCAAGTTTAGTCAATTTCATGTTTTTCCCAAAACGTATTCCCATCGTTCGTAAAATCGTGATTCAACCTAGATTATAAATAAATCTAGATTCGTGGATAAAAGGGAATGAACCAAAATGCCATGAAAGAATAGACATAATAACTGGCATACGATGATAATTCACAGGCATATAGATCTGGTAATATTACGACATGAAAAGGGTTGAATAGTATAGGTTCAAGAACATGGATAGACCTAACTTAATAGGTAAATTCCCAAGATCAAGATCCAAGGATAACTAGAAATAGAAAGTCAAGCCTAGATCCAATATAATGCCAGTTTGGGGTACAACACGGTTTTGTAACTACAGTGTCATGGGCATAAATAATAACCTTATATCCATAGTCATAGGCAATGAATCCTCACAGTTAATGAATCACAGTCATAGGCGATGTTCATAGTCAAAGGAAAATAATTCTCACAGTCATGAGTCACAGTCATAGGCAATGTTCATAGGCATTGTTCATAGTCAAAGAGGCATATGGTTTTAAGTTCCATAGTTTCATAGTCATAGTCTTATTGGTCATCGAATCATAACAGTTCTTAATTAGGTCCAAGGATATAAGCACTGATTCGAACAGAAAGATTTGGCATATTCTTTTATTCCTTTAATTTCATGTCACAAATAGAGAAAACGTTCAAATCTAAAAAGTAACCAACTTACAAAGATTATATTAGATTCGTAGAAAAACAGTCGTTGAAGTCGTTTGAATCTTCACTTGAATCCTAGCTTGTTTTGAACCTCCTCTTGAAAGTCTTGAGAAGCATTTCCTCGTCTTGATTTCTTTTACATATTATTTTATTTATTATTTAATTTAGAGGAGGAGAAGAAGCCATGTCCACTAAGAATCTTTGCAGCATAAGGTTAGAGAAGAATTGTGAATAGTGAAGGAGACTAGGGGCTGTTTATATAGGATTAGGCGAACAAATCTAGGCAGAAAACGAGACCAGGTACATCAGAATGCACCCAGGCCCAAAAGTGGGTCTTGCACCCGGGTTGACCCCCAGGTCGACTGCCCAGTCGACCTGGTCAGGGGGGGTCGACTACCCAGTCGACTCCCCAGTCGACCTGGGTCCTGGGCGGGAATTTTCCTGCCCAGCCTGCTTCTAGGTTTTGAATTCGAATTTCAAATTCGAATTTCGCGCTGTTTTTTATTCTGAAAATTCCTGAAACTTCGGAGGGTCATATCTCCCTCATACGGACTCCGATTCTTGCAAACTCGGACTCGTTTCCAAGCAGAATTTCGAGATGAACGCAATGGCGCAACCCGTTTCCCTTGATTTTGATTTTAAAATTTAATTCTGTCTTGATTTGTGAATCTTAGTGTTATAAAATTACGGGGTGTTACATTCTCCCCCTCTTAAAAGGATTTCGTCCCCGAAATCTTTAAGTTAGGAAGAATGTGTCCTACCATCCCATCACCCATCAAATCAACCATTCAATCACAGGCATTCATTGTCCTTAAAAGGGTTTCTAATGTTTTCATGTTCATATGCATAGTGTGTGCATATGTCTTTATCTAATGCAAAATCAGGCGGTCTACTGATTCAGTTGACCTTAATGCGAATCATGTCAGTGCCATGCGTCCAATCATGTATGCAAGCACCCCTAGTTATGTAAATACTACATGTGTTCATAGCCATTCATCCATATGATAACATATCAAGTTCAACTTACAAACAAATACATATCTGTAAATGCAATATGAAAGCGTTTGAACTGATCTCATGCCTAATACGTATGTATATGCATTCACGAGCAACCATTAGCAACCACTCGCAACCATCAACCATAACATGTTTCAAATACATGTTTACATCCAAAAGAATTTCTACCTAAGGATCGAAAATACGACCTAGAGGATATACTTTGGAAAGAGAGAAACAATTATGCGTAAAGCTCCTACAAAAAAAAAAGAAATCAAGGATGCACCCTTAAGGAAAAGGGTATGATGCTAGTATCTAGCCTTTTTGAGCTTTACTCCACTGTATCTTAACTAATTTAACTTCACGATTGTGAAGTTTCTGACCTCCATTTCCAAAATAAATAGATGTCAATCACGGTACCAAGTGTATGTACTAAGATGATTAGAGGTCTCCCACTTATCCACCATGCCATAACTATAAGGGTCGAAAGGTCACTACGTGCTTTTTAGAGTGCCTGCCACAACTATTCATCTCTCTCGCAAACCATCCTAGTCGAACTCGACATTCCTCAAGTACAAGCCCCAAAGGCCTAAACCAATATCAGACAAGCACCCAAGGAATATCTCCTCCGAATTTAGACGATCTACATGAGATGATATAAGCAAACTCGATAGCTATTCTCAAATCCCTACTAACCAAAAATAAACTGGTCAGACCACCAATTGGATTTGAGACTCTAGTGGGATCTTTCTACTATACAAGTACTATGGTGCAGAGACTCAACTATGGAAGTGGATATGAACAAATGCGAAGCGCTAAAACCAAAGGAAAGAGTACGAACAGCAAAACTAGACTCTTCCAACAGAACTTTACTACCTTTCTCCTAGGTAGTCTTGGTGGCGAAAGTAGGTACTTGCCCTTCTGAAAATCTTGTCCTTTCCCTTAATTACATGCCCTATTACACCATAGTAAAGATACTTCCTCTTGTCTTAGGTTTTATAATTCCTTCCTCCTTTGTGAGCTAAATCTACATCCATGAATTCCTCATCCTCTTCCGTGTGTAGTCATGTTGACAAATCTCTTGAAAGCTGCTTCCATCGTACAGAAAACCCTATAAGCTTGAAAGAAAACTGGCCGTAGGTGAAACAACTACGGCTATGGATGGAAGCCAGGCACTACTTCGCCCATCGATGAGGTTACCTCCCAGAAAGCCAGGAGCCCCAGAGACTCAAGAAAGAAGGAGACAAGAATTCAAACAGTGGAAGAGAAGATAGTGCGTATGGCTTTGAGGAATATGCCTTTTATACAAATCTTTTCTCTTGAAAATGCTTCTTTTAAAAACGTTTTGAAAATAATTTTTCAAATCCTTTATCTGATCTAGTAACCTTCAACTCTGATACCACGTGTAACACCCCACATCCATTAGTGTCACTCACAAAGGGAACGCATTAAGTTCTGTGGAGCATTTTAAGGTAAAAGATGCAGATGAATTACAAGACAGACAAAAATTAAAACAGTGGAAAATAAAACTTTGCTTTAATGATAAAATAGTTTGTACAACGATTTCTTTACAATATCAAAGTATCATCTGTCCTACAAAATAAAGAAGCATAAAACAACATTTATATTCCCCAATGTAGTAAGAGCCAGCCATAGCATCTGAAAAGAGAATCCAAGCAAAACTTCGACAAATCTTTAAGCTGGGAAAGAGTGACAGTCCAACTTAACCTGAGCTATACTATTCCCTCCTTTACTACCTTGGGGGGGGGGGGAATGGAGGAAACGAAGACGAAAGAAAAAAAGAGTCAGACATAAAGCCTGAGTAAGTTCAGTTACTTCTAGCATGTGAACATGGAAAAACAAAACGACATGAATTAACTGAATACAAGATAACACCGTGATGATAGGGTCAGCAAGATTAGACAAGATTAACACAAGATATGCTAAAATAAGATAAACTGGATATGCTCTAATATTTTCCCTGCTTCGCTATTTCCTTGTTATACTAGTTTCTATATCTCTGCACCACCTAACTAGTGTCCCAACTAGTAATGATAACATGATCCCAATCCCGGTAATTTCGGTTGCCTTCTGGCATACATTTATTATCTATTACCTAGATCTAATCTAGGGTTTTCTATTGAGTGCTTCCTAGATTCAACTAGGGTTTACGCGACTTGTCTAATGCTTTACAGATTCAGGGTTTATGCCACCTAGTTCCACTAGGGATTACGCTACCTGTCGAACGATGGCCCTAGTCTAGGACACACTACCTAGAGGGGTATATGTTCCTAGACTTTCCCCACGTATGTGTCGCGAATCGTTTATCGCTGTCTAGATGCACATGTCCTGAAATGTGCGACCCGAGTCCTGTGGCAGGGCTACTCTAGAAACATGGAACTCGGTCGGGAGCTTTTCAGATATCTACCGGTGCAGATGCTAAGGTCTGTTTTTCTTCCAGTGGTTATGGTCCCATGTGACCCCTCCCTCAACTAATGAAAGGCAATCCAAGCAAATCAAGCGCGAGAACTGTACTTTTGCCACCCTATGCCCTACTTTCCTATTGGCCAGCCTCACCCATAACTAGATAGCAAGTATATGGTCTGTTGGGAGTTCTCTTCCTTTCCGCAAACGTACAACGATTGACTAAAGATGGTAGGTAGACGACGAGTTGCTATCACAGGGCTACTGGTCTCGCTGAATCACGCTGGTCCATCCTAGTCTTTAGGTTGCCTTGTATTGCAACCAAGGCATACCCTTGGTTCTTCTACCGCAGACCTTAACCTCTGTGAGCCTAGGAGGATCATCTGCCACCTCACAGAGGGATACCAAGAGTACCCTCACGTCCCCTCGAAGCCTCGGGCTTCATAACCCAATTCGTTGGAGCCTTCTTTTTAATCAGACGGACGTTCGCTCCTTCCCGTGTTATACTAGGAATTACTACTTAGTTTTGCTAACTAAGGTTTACCACTTAGTTTCCAGAATCGTTGTTTTCTTAACTAAGGTTTACTACTTAGCTCCTATTAACTAAGGTTTACTACTTAGTCCTCTTTCTTGTCAATTTGGATTGGTTAAGTGTCAATAGTCCATTCAAGCTAACTTAACCCTCTTCATTTATCCTGTTAAACTGGTTAAGTGTTATCAGTAATTCATGTTGACTTAACCCTACCACAAACCAAGTTATATTGGTTAAGTATTTCTTATTACTTAACCCTATTCATTCATCCTGTATTGGTTAAGTGTACCTTTTTAACTTAACCTTGCCCATCTATTTTAACTAACATTTTATTAATGGTTAAGTATTATCCCTTCATATTTTTGACTTAACCCTATTCATTTATCACAATCTGATGGTTAAGTGTTCAAGTTTACTTATCCCTACGGTCTAGTCCAGCTAACATATCAAATTGGCTAAGTGTATTAAATTTTACTTAACCCCAACCTCTAGTCTAGTTAACATGTTAATTTGGCTAAGTGTATTAACTTTACTTAACCCCACCTTCTAGTCTAGTTAACATGTAAATTTGGATAAGTGTTTTCTTAGTTACTTAACCCCTTCAAATCTTATCTTGTTACGATGTTAAGTTTGGTTAAGTGTCCCTATGGACTTAACCCTCCCATTCTAGCTTAACTGTGTTAAGTTGGTTAAGAGTTCCTATGGACTTAACCCTCCCATTCTAGCTTAACTGTGTTAAGTTGGTTAAGTGTTCCTATGGACTTAACCCTCCCATTCTAGCTTAACTGTGTTAAGTGTCTGTATGAACCTAACCCCACCCATCGGTTTGGTTATCATGTTGAATTGGTTAAGTGTCTTAGTTAACTTAACCCTACCATTCTTGTTCTAGCTTTAACTAAATAAATTAAAGCCGCGACCACTCACATTTGGACAGATATTGTTGCGATTACTGGATGTGCCAGTTGGTTCCAGGCAGGTTTACATCGCAACTCAGTCTAACCTCGGGTTAGGCATATTCGTGTTTTCTAAGTTCAAAGGGTTTTGATTAATTTTCAAATCAGGTTTTGAAAGTAACCATTCCGTCCGTCGGACCAGTTAGGGATAGCCAGGGAGAGCAGGAAACTTGTATTTTCCAAACCCAAGCCTAGACACTATCCTCTCTGTCACCCTAGAACTTTTTGGTGTATGTGTTATTAAAAGAGATGTCATTAATAAACCTTTCTTTTGTATATATATAAATTGTTAACAATTTATCCTCAAAGTTTAACCATTTATCCTCAAAGTCCATTTTCCCTTTTTAAATAAATTTGGCCTATACCATATACATTTGCCATGTCCACTAATGGACTTATATTCTAGGCCCAAATCTTGATTTGCCTATCTTACAGTTTATAGCAATTTAGATCCAACATCCTCATTTACAGTTCATGCCAAAAACTAGATTTTATATTCTAGTTTACAGTTTATGCCAAACTAGATTTCATATTCTAGTTCACCGTTTATGCCCAAAACTTAATTTGCCTACCAACTACCTACTTTGTGGCCCATTTAACCATTTACCATTTACGCCCAATGTAAGTAAATTATTCACAATTATGCTAATATACTTATCATGCTTAATTTAGCCACCCAATTCTGATTTAATATTCTAATTTCAGTTCATGTCAAAACTAGACTTGTTGTTCTAATTTTCATCTTAATAGTCATGCTATAATGCATGTTCCCAAATTATGCCAATTTCCAATTTTAGTCAATTTCATGTTTTTCCCAAAACGTATTCCCATCATTCGTAAAATCGTGATTCAACCTAGATTATAAATAAATCTAGATTCGTGGATAAAAGGGAATGAACCAAAATGCCATGAAAGAATAGACATAATAACTGGCATAAGATGATAATTCACAAGCATATAGATCTGGTAATATTACGACATGAAAAGGGTTGAATAGTATAGGTTCAAGAACATGGGTAGACCTAACTTAATAGGTAAATTCCCAAGATCAAGATCCAAGGATAACTAGAAATAGAAAGTCAAGCCTAGATCCAATATAATGCCAGTTTGGGGTACAACATGGTTTTGTAACTACATTGTCATGGGCATAAATAATAACCTTATATCCATAGTCATAGGCAATGAATCCTCACAGTTAATGAATCACAGTCATAGGCGATGTTCATAGTCAAAGGAAAATAATTCTCACAGTCATGAGTCACAGTCATAGGCAATGTTCATAGTCAAATAGGCATATGGTTTTAAGGTCCATAGTTTCATAGTCACAGTCTTATTGGTCATCGAATCATAACAGTTCTTAATTAGGTCCAAGGATATAAGCACTGATTCGAACAGAAAGATTTGGCATATTCTTTTATTCCTTTAATTTCATGTCACGAATAAAGAAAACGTTCAAATCTAAAAAGTAACCGACTTACAGAGATTATATTAGATTCGTAGAAAAACAGTCGTTGAAGTCGTTTGAATCTTCACTTGAATCCTAGCTTGTTTTGAATCTCCTCTTGAAAGTCTTGAGCAGCATTTCCTCGTCTTGATTTCTTTTACATATTATTTTATTTATTATTTAATTTAGAGGAGGAGAAGAAGCCATGTCCACAAAGAATCTTTGCAGCATAAGGTTAGAGAAGAATTGTGAATAGTGAAGGAGACTAGGGGCCGTTTATATAGGATTAGGCGGACGAATCCAGGCAGAAAACGAGACCAGGTACATCAGAATCCACCCAGGCCCTAAAGTGGGTTTTGCACCCAGGTCGACCCCCAGGTCGACTGCCCACTCGACTTGGTCAGGGGGGTCGACTTCCCAGTCGACCTGGGTCCTGGGTGGGAATTTTCCCGCCCAGCCTGCTTCTGGATTTTGAATTCGAATTTCGAATTTGAATTTCGCGCTGTTTTTGATTCTGAAAATTCCTGAAACTTCGGAGGCTCATATCTCCCTAATACGGACTCCGATTCTCGCAAACTCGCACTCGTTTCCAAGCAGAATTTCGAGACGAACGCAATGGCGCAACCCTTTTCCCTTGATTTTGATTTTAAAATTTAATTATGCCTTGATTTTTGAATCTTAGTGTTATAAAATTACGGGGTGTTACAACAAAAGACGATGTCAGACGACGTCATATTCCGTAGTAGAGATGATTCCGGAGTTTAATCCCCAACTGAAGATCCACTGGTAATTACCACGACCATCGGCCCTGATTTAGTCCATAAAGTGTTGGTGGACAACGGGAGATCGGTCAATATCCTCTTCAAGAAAGCTTTCGAACAAATGGGACTTGAAGCAAAAGATTTAAAGCCTTGCGAAGGATGGATACATGGCTTCAACAGAGCATCGGCGGCTCCGATGGGCTACGTAGAATTACCAATGACGTTAGGGCAGGGAGATCGCCAGAGAGTGAGGATCGTGTCGTTTGTAGTTTTGGATGTAGAGTCACCATACAATGCCTTCCTAGGCCGATCGGCTCTTGCCGAGTTTAGGGCATGTATTGCACCTTGGTGCTTGCTGCTTAAATTCCCGACTGACGCAGGAATTGGGGTGATGAGGGGTGACCAAGCTACGGGACGATCTTGTTACATGACGGAGTTGAAGATGCTAATGAAGGGTTGAATATAGAAAATTCTCCTCCTCCGAAGGAGAACTCAGCATAGCAATTAAGGGGTCCAGCCCCAAGAGAGCCGCCCTTAGATGTGCTCGAGGATATAGATACCAGAGAGGATAAAGAATCCGAGGATAGGAAGGCGACTCCCAACGAGATAACAGTAGATATACCTATTGATGAGATAGATTCGACAAAAGTACTGAAGATCGGCTCGCAACTAGATCCAGTTCGAGCGAAAGAGTTGGTTGATTTTTTAAGGGCAAATCTGGATGTGTTTGCCTGGACTCACGCTGACATGTGTGGGATTTCGTCTGCCATTATGAGCCACTCTTTGTATTAATCCAAAGCACCCACCTGTCAAACAGAAAAGATGGATGTTAGGCCCAGAGCGGTCGGCAGCTTTGAAAGAAGAGGTAGAGAAATTAAAAGATAATGGATTCATTAAGGATTCAAAATATCCCGACTGGATATCAAATCCTGTCCTGGTCAAAAAGTCTAACGGGAAGTGGCGTACATGTATCGATTTCTCTGATTTAAACAAAGCCTGCCTGAAGGATAGCTTACCTCTTCCAAGAATTGATCAGCTAGTAGATTCGACGGCTGGGCACGAGCTTTTATCCTTTATGGACGCCTATTCTGGGTACAAGCAAATTCCCATGCACATACCAGATCAGGAGCATACAAGTTTCATCACAGACCTGGGGGTTATATTGTTATGTGGTAATGCCATTTGGGTTAAAGAATGCAGGGGCCACGTACGAGCGCTTAGTCAACCGCATGTTCTTTAATTAGATCGGGAAAACCATGGAGGTTTATGTGGATGACATGCTCGTGAAGTCTAAACAATATTTGGACCATACTAGGGACTTAGCTGAAATGTTTGATATTCTTCGAAGGTATGGAATGAAGATAAACCCCCTAAAATGCTCGTTTGGGGTCGCATCTGGAAAATTCCTTGGGTTTATCATGAGTTCTCGAGGAATTGAGATACATCCTAGTCAAATAGCAGCAATAAGGGATATTGAAGAACCACGAAAGATCAAAGATGTTCAAAGCTTAGCCGGAAAAGTTGCTGCATTAAGCAGGTTTATCTCCAAAGCTACATATAAGTGTGTACCTTTCTTCGATTTAATAAAACGAGGAAAGCGAAATTTTGAGTGGACCCCCGACTGTGTGGAGGCATTCCAGAATATATTAGACTTCTTAGAAAAGCCTCTAATATTATCAAAACCCGTGGAACATGAGGATTTGTTTGTCTACCTAACGGTATCATCTCACGTTGTCAGTACAGCATTGGTACGTGAAGAGGATAAAGTCCAGAGGCCTGTATATTACGTGAGCAAAATGCTAGCTGCTGCAGAACGTAATTATCCGAAGATAGAAAAACTTGCTTATAGCCTCCTGATTGCTTCCCGCAAGCTTCGTCATTACTTTCAGGCTCACCCGATAGTTGTATACACCGATCAACCTTTAAGACAAGTGTTGCAAAAACCCGAAGCATCGAGGCGGTTACTTAAATGGAATATCGAGCTGAGTCAATTTGATTTAAATTTTCAACCACGGAAATCAATAAGAGGGAAGGCATTGGCCAATATTCTAGCTAAATTCATAATTCCCGAAGAGGAAACGGTGGGTGACAAGGTAGTTACTTTGGACCAAGAGTTATAGCTTAGTCCGTGGAAGCTGTATACGAGCGGAGCCAAAAATAATCGAAGGTCCGGCGCCGGAGTTGTTTTAATAACTCCCGAAGGACTATCTATTTACTATGCATTACGATTAGAGCTTGCTGCTACCAATAATGATTCCGAGTATGAAGCCCTGATTGCCGGGCTGAAACTCGCCAAAGAACTGGGAGTGAAGACATTGGATATATGTTGCGATTCCAAGATAGTTGTATGCTAGGTTAGGGAGGAATTTATTACTAAAGGGCCTCGACTCATTACTTATCTCAAAGAGGTAAAGGAGTTGCTGGGAAGTTAGGAGCATTACAACATAACGCATATTCCAAGGACGGAAAATCAGAAAGCAGATCGGTTGGCAAAGCTAGCAAGTTCTGAAAATCCCAAAGAAACTGAAATGGTTCCGATAGAGGTTTTGGGATCACCGAGTTTCGACCTGATGGAAGTGGAACTAGCCTTGGAAGTCGACCCAGAGAGAGAATCATGGATGACACCGATCAAGAATTTTCTCAAGGATGGAACCCTCCCGTTGAGGAAGAGCGAAAGACGAGCTGTAAGACGTAAGGCTGCAAGATACGTTTTACAGGACGACGTCCTTTATCGCCAAGGGTTTTCAATGCCCCTACTACGGTGTATTGCAAACGACGACATCAAACCTGTACTGCAAGAAGTACATGAAGGTGAGTGTGCGGACCACACCGGGGGCCAAACCCTAGTAAATAAAGTATTACGGTATGGATATTTTTGGCCTACCGTGAATAAAGACGCAGCTGATTATTCACGACGCTGCGACAGATGTCAAAGATTTGCCAAGATTCCCAAAGCACCTCCGACTCAACTCAAGTCGATGGTAAGCCCATGGTCGTTTTCCATGTGGTGGATTGATATTATTGGAGTGTTACCTAATGCCATAGGAGGAGCTAAGTACGCGATCGTCGCCGTGGACTATTTCACGAAATGGGTGGAAGCTGAACCTTTAACAATGTTCATGGCAAGAAAGGTGATCATTTTTGTGGTCAGAAACATTATCTGTTGATTTGGGATACCGAAGACCATCATAACTGATAATGGGTCACAGTTTGACAGCGTCAAATTCAGAAACTTCTGCCAGAAGTACAAGATTGATAAATGGTACACTGCTGTAGCTCACCCGCAGTCAAATGGCCAGGTCGAAGCATTAAACAAGGTCATTAAATCTATTCTCAAGAAGCGGTTGGAGCGGGCCAAAGCCAAATGGGTAGATGAGTTGCCACTAGCTTTGTTGGCCTATAGGACAACCATTAAGACGGCCACTGGCCATACTCCCTATTCACTTTCCTTTGGGTCAGAAGCAGTGATCCCGGTAGAATTGGAAGTCCCTTCTCATCGAGTCGCGTATTATGACCCAATGACAAATAGAACACTCCTCCTAGAGTCTCTTGATATGGTTGAAGAAAAAAGAGACGAAGCAGACTTGCTGTAATGACCCGCACTGGCAGAGGTATTATGATTAATTTATTTAATTGTATAAATGGTAGGTTAGTGAATTACATGGTCGTTGAATTAAATAATGATGAATATTTAATTAAAATAATAAATTAAAAATATATTTAATTCCGAAATATCAGAATTGGCTGAAATGGCGATATGGTGTGAACTGAATCATCTGTGATATGTAATTCAGCTTGTAATTTGAATTTGAATAACGAATATATTCAATCGTCAACAGTTGAACGTATAGTTTATAATATAATTATAAACGAGCTCGAAATGGCGCTGCAGTTCGTAAATTGACGATTCGAACTTCAACTGAATGTACAGGATTCGTTTTAAGCCGGATTTCTGTGAAACAAGAAACGTGTGGAGCTGGTGGAGTATATCTTTCTAGTGGAAGAGAAAAATCGGGATTTCGTCGTGTAGATTTTGATGTACGTCCAAATCAAATTTCAGAAAAGTCGCTATGAAATTCCTTTATATTTTGCAACGCTTTATATACGTTATAAAAGGGTTTTCAATGTAAAACTAAATATCGAGGTAATCGGGAATCTGAAATATCAAACTGTATATCCTGATATGATATTCTGGAGCTGGACGATATCATATGTGAAGATATACGATAATATAAATTTATTTATATTTAATTTAATAATATTTAAATATATTTATATATTTAAATGGGTCATTCAAAGCGTTAAAAATAGCCAGTTTTGCAAACGACCTCGGAATTCGACGAAACTAATTTTGTTGGATCCGCAATGACAAATTATTGCTAGATGTCAAGTTTCGTGATTTTTAGAGTCACTGTGTGGCCGTACGGATTTTTAGAGTGAGAAACAGTCAGTATTTCGACGGTTAAAAATACGATGTGTGAGCAAACGGAGTCGGAATTCGACGAAACCAGTTTCGTTGGGACTGAAAAGTCAAACTGAAGGTGCTTGTCAATTTTCATGATTCATGGGTATCGTATGTGATCATAAGAAATTTATTTCGATAAAAACACATAGCGAAATAAATAAATAAGTGGAATATGCTAAGGGAATATTCCAACCCAAATGCTATAAATAACCCCAACCTTTGTTAACCCTAAAAATCTATTTCTGATGGTCAACTAAACTTGCGCCGTCGGGTTTTTTTTTCATGTTACAGTGAAAAGTTGATCTTTGAAAATTCATTCAAATTCAAACAAAAGTAAATAAATTTTATACTACATATATTTGTGATCCTTTGGGGAGGGGCTTCGTTCTGGTATGATGTATGGAAGGTGCGCACAAGATTTTTGAAGCCCAGTTATGAACTGCGCGACCTAGGGTTCCAGTATTTGGGAGCTCAATGCTTTGAATCGCGAATCGAAGGTCGGATTCTGTTTCATGAGAGTTTGTAGCAACTCGGTGAGGAGTTTTGGGTATTTCGGTGTATTTTGAAGTGGATGTTCCGTGAGTGGCCTAAACGACACAACTCCAGGTTAGAGTTCGAGTTGCGAGAAATTGGGTGAAGGAGGAAGAGGATTCGGAGGAGGAGATAAGGGTGTAATCGGTTTATGGATTTATGAAAAGGAGAAAGAGAACAAGAAGTGAGAAGGAAGCGACAATGGTGAATGGTGTACAGAGGAGCATGTCGCAGTTTTTGAATTGGAGGAGAAGGCTTGGAAGCGGGCCGGGTATTCAGTGGGTTGGGCTGAGATCGAGTGGGTGAGGCCAAATATGTTATTAACTCAAGCTTTATTTAATTTAAAAATGTACTCGAACTTGTAAAATCGATATCTCGGTCATACGATATCAGATTGACGAACCGTAAGTTGCGTTGGGATCGTACGGACGGGAGCAACACAATGAGACTGACCGGGAGTGAATCGGGACTCGTTACAATTTATGGCGAAATAAATTGTCCGACTGAATCAAATAACGCAAACCGATATTTATCGGTTAACGCGCTAATGTGAGTAAATCTCACTAACTCTGAACAGTTTATAATTTCATGTTGTATTTTTAGAACTGTTAGATATTGGCTGATTGACTGTATGTTGACTGTTTGATTGAACTGCTAGTCAGTTAGTTAAATTTCTATATCGATTCTGTTTAACATAATATATCATATAGAACTGAAAGTGATGTTATCTATATTGTTTAACATCTGTGATGCAGGGAGACAGGTTGGAGGAATCCAACTGGATTCCTCAACATTTATTTTACTGTTTTCATATATTGTGATATATGATGTGTTATATAATCTGTTATGGATTATGTGTGTTGGAATGATGTTGATCATTGTTATTCGATATTTTAAATATCATAAAAGACCCTGGGATGTAAAAAGAATTTATTTCAATGTATATTGAAATAAAGGAATTTTATAAAATCACAGGATTTTATAAAAGGAATTATTTATAAAACGAACACGGTTTTATAAAAGGGATATTTATTTAGAAAATAAATTGAAATAGAAAAGAAATATTTATTTAGAAAATAAATAGAAGTTATAAATAGGAAATATTTGTAACGGTAAATAGAAGTTATAAATAGGAAATATTTGTAACGGTAAATAGAAGTTATAAATAGGATATATTTGTAACGGTAAGTAAACGTTATAAAAAGGAAATAGTTGTAACGGAAAACGTAGTTTATAAAAAGGAACTAATCGATGTTAGTTAATCGATTAGTGTTAAAGTTGAAAGGAGTTAATCGAATATAGTTTATTCGAAGAAAGTCAAAAAGAGTTAATCGATGTTAGTTAATCGATTAGAGAATAAAGTAAAAGAAGTTAATCGATGTTAGTTAATCGATTAGAGAATAAAGTTAAAAAGAAGTTAATCGATGTTAGTTAATCGATTAGTGTTAAAGTTAAAAAGAAGTTAATCGATGTTAGTTAATCGATTAGAGAATAAAGTTAAAAAGAAGTTAATCGATGTTAGTTAATCGATTAGAGAATAAAGTTGAAAGGAGATAATCGATGTTAGTTTAATCGATTAGAATAGAAGCAAATGAGTAAATCGAATATAGTTATTCGAATAGAAAGTAAAAGGAATTATCGAATATAGTTTATTCGAAAAGAGTAAGTGAAATGAGTAAATAAATAGCGTTAGTCAAATAGTGTTAGTCCAAAGGAGTTAAGTAAAAAGAGTCAATCGAATATAGCTATTCGAAGGAGGGTTAAGTAAGGAAGTTAGTAAATGGAATACAAAGTGAACTTTGCCCATTTCAAAGTTAGAAATGTTGTTCAGTTAAGGTCTGAGAGGTAGTTCTACCCCAACTTAATTGGCTTCGTTTTAACTAGGGAATAGTTAAGGTTCGGCAGTAAAGGAAATGGTTTGAGTTGGCATCGCGATGGTTTGTTTAAACATCTGTCTAAGTCCAATGAAGAAGCTTTGGAAATGTTTTCCAAATAAGAAACCAGAAATGTTTTCTAATAAAGAAAACAAGAAATGGAAATGTTTTCCATTGTTAATAATGTATATTTTCCCAATATAGAAAAAAAGAAATATTGAATATAGGGAAACAGGAGATAGGTAAATTAATGAACTAAGGAGATGAATGTTAAATGATGTTTGATCGATATAATTTCCATTTGGAAATAATATCGTTGTTTGCACACCTGTTTTTATTCGATAGTTAAATCACAGACTATCGAAGTTTTGACCATTTTAACGTTGTTAATATGGAGAGACCGGTTGGATTTTTATCCAAAGAACCACTCTGTATTGGCATAAGCATTGCGAATCATATATGCCAAAGATAATTGAAGACGGAGTTATGCAAGGGCTATCCTGTTTACAGAATAGTGTCTTCGGTTCATCCTGTTCCTGGATGACTTGTATGGACGGATGTCTGACAAAGTATTTCCAGACGATCACGTATATTGATTTCTCCAACTGTACCAAGAGTGGAAGCGGAGAAGGAAACTTCTTTTAGCTAACACATAATGTATTGTTGTAGACGTCAACCGGTGATTTGATGGATTTGATGATGTGACATTCAAAGTGAATCTGATGTGATGATAAAGCGTAGCTTCTAGCCTCATCATCCGGTAAATGACAGAAATCGGGCAGGCAGCATGGCTAAGTCGGTCGCACCGAAGTAGGGTGTATAATCACCTGATCTAGAGTTTCATTTACTTCTAAAAATCTATTGTTGATGCTGTCCCATTCGGGAAACGGTTGCTGATCCCAACTGTTGGTGATATACATTCGATACGCTCAAGCGAAATGAGTGGTCGGTCATGTGTGGCCGGGTTGCAAGATGTTCTTGTTGAACCCAGTGTATTCCTCTCTAGAGGTACACGAGCGAAAGGTGGTTCCATACCTTGTCATAATTGGAAATCCATTACCCAATACGTGCTTGCGGTTTTGATTGTATACTATATATGTAGAACGTGAGATGAAAGCGTTTCTGCTAGATGATTATATATATACTGTGGTTGATAGACATTATTATAATATCAAAAGGTTCTTGATATAAAGATATTTGGATTCTCATAAGGGAAAAACCCGTTCCGTTATACGGCGTGGTCTTATGAGATATCGATTACCTGCTTGAACTGTTTTTAAACTGTTTTACTCATACCAGTCCCATGACTGACCCGGAGTTTATTTTGTTGTTTTCCCTAAACTCTTGGGTGCCTAAATTTGTACGGGCAGTCAAGTAGTCGGGATTTTACAGATACACTTGAAGAGCTGGAGCAGGAGGCTTCAGGATCATTATAGCTATAGTTATTTCCGCTGTGTTGTAAGTGCTGTACTTTGATAATGATATGTATATTCAAGTACAGATTTGTATTTCAAAGTTATGTTATGAAATATATTTATTCGTTCCGCTGTGAGATTCGTGTTACTCTGATGTTGTGTTCTTCTTCTTCTTCTATTCTAAGTTTCTATCTTATCTTTCCTCACCCTCTAATTTCTTTCATTAATTACCAGGATTTTTCGACGTTTTGGTTATCGACGTCGCGTTTACGTCGATAACCAAGTTCGCCGAAAATCCGGGTCGTTACAGTTGGTATCAGAGCTTAAGTTAAGAATTACTTGGCTCTGTGGCGTGACTCGGTAGAGATAGGGTTAGTAATACCCTAGACTGAGATTGAGTGTATATATACGAGTGAACGTATTTGTATTTGATATAAAAATTTGTTTTATATTGTGGAGATCCATTGGTTGAGTTGTTTGTGAATTCTGGTCGATCAGTTTGATCCACTGTATCGGTAGGAGTTACTAAACACTCGAATACGATGAACCATCATGGTATGTTTTGAAAAGAGGGTAAACGAAATAGTTTACCCAACGTATATTTTGAATATATTGGATATATTGGTTGTTATTATAATCGAGTAAGATTATAGATTAAATGGTTATGTAAATAATCAATCAGAATTCATATAAGTGAAATACGTGAAATCAGATGAGTTAAATCTGAAATTTAAACCAGAATTGAAGTTAAGACTCTGGAGAATTGGATAAGTGTTTGTAAATGGATAGGGATTAAGTATAAGGAAAATTTAAGATCCTGGGAGATTTTAAATTGTTTTACAAGCAGTATAAATTATATTTTGAAATAAATTTCAAAGTGGCAATGTTTAGAAAAGGTTTTATAGTATTGAACTCACTTCGATCGCTGGAAAATAGATTCTGATGATGACAGCTGCATCATCAGTATTCATTTCCGAGTTGTAAGTGACGAATTACTACCAGGGATACTATTTTGAATTTGTTTTGAGAAAGACAAGTGGTGTTGAATTTCAAAATAGAATTTGAAAATATAGAATTTGAATTTTGAAATAGATTTGAAATATTAACTTGTTTCAAAAGAAATAAAATGAGAAGTTCCTTTATAAACGAAGTTTATAAATAGTTCTTTTATAAACGAAGTTTATAAAATGAAGTGAAAAGGATTATCATTGGATAATTCAGAAATAAAATGCAAGTGTGAAGTTGAAAGGGAAACCTATTTTCCAAAGGTAGTAATATCGATTTCAAAAGGAATGAAAATCGAGACTTATGTAAAGAATGAACAAAGAGAGTTTGAAAAGGGATTTGAATAAAGGAAGTTCAAACATAAAATTTAAATAAGAAAATTCAAAGGGGATTTGAATATAGAAATTCAAATGAGATTTGAACAAAGAAGATTTAAATAATGGAAAAGTGAATATAGAATTCATGTAGAGTAATAATAGAAATTGAATATAGAAGATTCAAAGGGAATTGAAATGAAATAAAGAGAATTCAAAGAGATTTGAAATGAAATTCAAATATGGAATTTGAATAAGAGATTTGAAATGAAATTCAAATATAGAATTTGAATAAGAGAATCGAAATAGAATTTGAATATAGGAAATTCAAATAAAATTGAAATGGAATTCAATTTGTTTATAAACGAGTTAAACCTATATTTGAACATGTTATACTCAAATAAAAAGGTGAAATGGGCAAACCAGTAATTTGAAAATCACTTAACGAACTAAGTCAAAATGATTGAATTAAGCTGGAATGAATTAGAAATGTATGGATATACATGAGATAGGTATGGAAAAAGGTATGAAGGTATATAAATAGAATGCTCGACAAAAGGTATGTATTTAATTCATATATGAGATTTTATGCGCCGTATCGGCTAGCCGCTTGGCTTTTCTTTTTCTTTTTGATTGGAGAAGGCCTGTGTGGCAGTTTGGGGATTTTCCCGATGTTCCCAGTACAAAGGAGGTTATGGCGAATTTTTCCGGGAATTTAAGGAGTTAGAATATTTTTAAGATGATTTGTTAGTTAGAAATCAACGTATCGATATATATAGAAGTCGATAAGAAAACGAACATAAAAATAGAATAGTAAAATCAAAAAGGAAGTCTAGAATAAAATCTAGTAAGAAGAGAAAGCATATATGTATTTAAAAGTGAATAAGTAGTTGTATGGTATTGATTATTCGAGTAGGTAGTCATATCTGTTTTGACGTTATAAATGTTATTCAGTCAAGGTTTGAGAGGTAGTTATACCCCAACTTGATTGATTTCATTATTAACAAATAAATAGTAAGATTTCAGGCTCGAAGATCAATGTTGAATAAGAGTTAGTTGAATATAGTATTTGGGTTGTCGTAACAATGTTTTACACAACATCCGTTTTAACCCAAATAAGTGTAAGCTCGGAAATAGATGTTAAATATTTCCTAAGTATAGAATAAACGAGATGGGAAAGGAGATAAGTAGTTGGAATATTTTCCAATTATAAATAGCATATATTTTCTAAAGTTTAGAAAATAAAGGAAGGCGATATTCGGAAATGTTTTCCAAGTAACATAAAAGGCCAATAGGGTTATCGAAAATATTTGGTTAACAAATATTGATAAAGTAATAGAGAAGTGATTTAACTAATGGAATATTGATTTTGGGCTCAGTTGAATTTCAAAAAGGAAAATTTGATTTCTTGAAAGAGTAAACTGTTAAAAAAAAAACTCCCAGGGAAAGACTTTTGAATTAAAAACAAATTTAATAGAAATTTGTGAAAGAAAGTTTGAATTAAAGTAAACCCAGTAAAGTGGTAACTGAGTTTTGAACTAGAATGATATCAAGGCAAATTTGATTGTGAGATTCAAATGTGAAGTGTAATGTGATAATCAAGTTAAGAGCTGGGGATCAAGAACAAAACTTGAAGTTGAAATGAAAATATGTGGCTCGGATGTAAGCGAATGGTTGTGTTGGAGATAAAAGCAGATGGGGATTTGTTTGGGATGACCCTTGTATCCGCTGAATTTAATAATAGGTGGAAAGGATATAATGATATGCCGACAAAAAGGTACAAGTTTATAATTCTATTGGATATAAGATTTATGAGCCGAATCGGCAAGCCGCTTGGCTGTTTGATTTTCTTTGGGTTGGAGATGGCCCAGAGAGGCGAGTTGGAGTTTGACCGATTGACCAGTACAAAGGAAGTACTGGCAAAAAAATTTCGAAGATTAAGGCGTTAGAAAATTTTCAGGATTTTTGAAAATTTTCGTTGATAAGAATTAATTAATAATTTAATTGAATTAAATTGGTCCAGTTGGAAACTGAAGTTAAGAAGTGAACAAATATGTTCTATCCAGTCGATAGGGTCGTCCTCTACTTTTTAGCAATTTCGAGGACGAAATTATTTTAAGTGGGGAAGATTGTAATGACCCGCACTGGCAGAGGTATTATGATTAATTTATTTAATTGTATAAATGGTAGGTTAGTGAATTACATGGTCGTTGAATTAAATAATGATGAATATTTAATTAAAATAATAAATTAAAAATATATTTAATTCCGAAATATCAGAATTGGCTGAAATGGCGATATGGTGTGAACTGAATCATCTGTGATATGTAATTCAGCTTGTAATTTGAATTTGAATAACGAATATATTCAATCGTCAACAGTTGAACGTATAGTTTATAATATAATTATAAACGAGCTCGAAATGGCGCTGCAGTTCGTAAATTGACGATTCGAACTTCAACTGAATGTACAGGATTCGTTTTAAGCCGGATTTCTGTGAAACAAGAAACGTGTGGAGCTGGTGGAGTATATCTTTCTAGTGGAAGAGAAAAATCGGGATTTCGTCGTGTAGATTTTGATGTACGTCCAAATCAAATTTCAGAAAAGTCGCTATGAAATTCCTTTATATTTTGCAACGCTTTATATACGTTATAAAAGGGTTTTCAATGTAAAACTAAATATCGAGGTAATCGGGAATCTGAAATATCAAACTGTATATCCTGATATGATATTCTGGAGCTGGACGATATCATATGTGAAGATATACGATAATATAAATTTATTTATATTTAATTTAATAATATTTAAATATATTTATATATTTAAATGGGTCATTCAAAGCGTTAAAAATAGCCAGTTTTGCAAACGACCTCGGAATTCGACGAAACTAATTTTGTTGGATCCGCAATGACAAATTATTGCTAGATGTCAAGTTTCGTGATTTTTAGAGTCACTGTGTGGCCGTACGGATTTTTAGAGTGAGAAACAGTCAGTATTTCGACGGTTAAAAATACGATGTGTGAGCAAACGGAGTCGGAATTCGACGAAACCAGTTTCGTTGGGACTGAAAAGTCAAACTGAAGGTGCTTGTCAATTTTCATGATTCATGGGTATCGTATGTGATCATAAGAAATTTATTTCGATAAAAACACATAGCGAAATAAATAAATAAGTGGAATATGCTAAGGGAATATTCCAACCCAAATGCTATAAATAACCCCAACCTTTGTTAACCCTAAAAATCTATTTCTGATGGTCAACTAAACTTGCGCCGTCGGGGTTTTTTTTCATGTTACAGTGAAAAGTTGATCTTTGAAAATTCATTCAAATTCAAACAAAAGTAAATAAATTTTATACTACATATATTTGTGATCCTTTGGGGAGGGGCTTCGTTCTGGTATGATGTATGGAAGGTGCGCACAAGATTTTTGAAGCCCAGTTATGAACTGCGCGACCTAGGGTTCCAGTATTTGGGAGCTCAATGCTTTGAATCGCGAATCGAAGGTCGGATTCTGTTTCATGAGAGTTTGTAGCAACTCGGTGAGGAGTTTTGGGTATTTCGGTGTATTTTGAAGTGGATGTTCCGTGAGTGGCCTAAACGACACAACTCCAGGTTAGAGTTCGAGTTGCGAGAAATTGGGTGAAGGAGGAAGAGGATTCGGAGGAGGAGATAAGGGTGTAATCGGTTTATGGATTTATGAAAAGGAGAAAGAGAACAAGAAGTGAGAAGGAAGCGGCAATGGTGAATGGTGTACAGAGGAGCATGTCGCAGTTTTTGAATTGGAGGAGAAGGCTTGGAAGCGGGCCGGGTATTCAGTGGGTTGGGCTGAGATCGAGTGGGTGAGGCCAAATATGTTATTAACTCAAGCTTTATTTAATTTAAAAATGTACTCGAACTTGTAAAATCGATATCTCGGTCATACGATATCAGATTGACGAACCGTAAGTTGCGTTGGGATCGTACGGACGGGAGCAACACAATGAGACTGACCGGGAGTGAATCGGGACTCGTTACAATTTATGGCGAAATAAATTGTCCGACTGAATCAAATAACGCAAACCGATATTTATCGGTTAACGCGCTAATGTGAGTAAATCTCACTAACTCTGAACAGTTTATAATTTCATGTTGTATTTTTAGAACTGTTAGATATTGGCTGATTGACTGTATGTTGACTGTTTGATTGAACTGCTAGTCAGTTAGTTAAATTTCTATATCGATTCTGTTTAACATAATATATCATATAGAACTGAAAGTGATGTTATCTATATTGTTTAACATCTGTGATGCAGGGAGACAGGTTGGAGGAATCCAACTGGATTCCTCAACATTTATTTTACTGTTTTCATATATTGTGATATATGATGTGTTATATAATCTGTTATGGATTATGTGTGTTGGAATGATGTTGATCATTGTTATTCGATATTTTAAATATCATAAAAGACCCTGGGATGTAAAAAGAATTTATTTCAATGTATATTGAAATAAAGGAATTTTATAAAATCACAGGATTTTATAAAAGGAATTATTTATAAAACGAACACGGTTTTATAAAAGGGATATTTATTTAGAAAATAAATTGAAATAGAAAAGAAATATTTATTTAGAAAATAAATAGAAGTTATAAATAGGAAATATTTGTAACGGTAAATAGAAGTTATAAATAGGAAATATTTGTAACGGTAAATAGAAGTTATAAATAGGATATATTTGTAACGGTAAGTAAACGTTATAAAAAGGAAATAGTTGTAACGGAAAACGTAGTTTATAAAAAGGAACTAATCGATGTTAGTTAATCGATTAGTGTTAAAGTTGAAAGGAGTTAATCGAATATAGTTTATTCGAAGAAAGTCAAAAAGAGTTAATCGATGTTAGTTAATCGATTAGAGAATAAAGTAAAAGAAGTTAATCGATGTTAGTTAATCGATTAGAGAATAAAGTTAAAAAGAAGTTAATCGATGTTAGTTAATCGATTAGTGTTAAAGTTAAAAAGAAGTTAATCGATGTTAGTTAATCGATTAGAGAATAAAGTTAAAAAGAAGTTAATCGATGTTAGTTAATCGATTAGAGAATAAAGTTGAAAGGAGATAATCGATGTTAGTTTAATCGATTAGAATAGAAGCAAATGAGTAAATCGAATATAGTTATTCGAATAGAAAGTAAAAGGAATTATCGAATATAGTTTATTCGAAAAGAGTAAGTGAAATGAGTAAATAAATAGCGTTAGTCAAATAGTGTTAGTCCAAAGGAGTTAAGTAAAAAGAGTCAATCGAATATAGCTATTCGAAGGAGGGTTAAGTAAGGAAGTTAGTAAATGGAATACAAAGTGAACTTTGCCCATTTCAAAGTTAGAAATGTTGTTCAGTTAAGGTCTGAGAGGTAGTTCTACCCCAACTTAATTGGCTTCGTTTTAACTAGGGAATAGTTAAGGTTCGGCAGTAAAGGAAATGGTTTGAGTTGGCATCGCGATGGTTTGTTTAAACATCTGTCTAAGTCCAATGAAGAAGCTTTGGAAATGTTTTCCAAATAAGAAACCAGAAATGTTTTCTAATAAAGAAAACAAGAAATGGAAATGTTTTCCATTGTTAATAATGTATATTTTCCCAATATAGAAAAAAAGAAATATTGAATATAGGGAAACAGGAGATAGGTAAATTAATGAACTAAGGAGATGAATGTTAAATGATGTTTGATCGATATAATTTCCATTTGGAAATAATATCGTTGTTTGCACACCTGTTTTTATTCGATAGTTAAATCACAGACTATCGAAGTTTTGACCATTTTAACGTTGTTAATATGGAGAGACCGGTTGGATTTTTATCCAAAGAACCACTCTGTATTGGCATAAGCATTGCGAATCATATATGCCAAAGATAATTGAAGACGGAGTTATGCAAGGGCTATCCTGTTTACAGAATAGTGTCTTCGGTTCATCCTGTTCCTGGATGACTTGTATGGACGGATGTCTGACAAAGTATTTCCAGACGATCACGTATATTGATTTCTCCAACTGTACCAAGAGTGGAAGCGGAGAAGGAAACTTCTTTTAGCTAACACATAATGTATTGTTGTAGACGTCAACCGGTGATTTGATGGATTTGATGATGTGACATTCAAAGTGAATCTGATGTGATGATAAAGCGTAGCTTCTAGCCTCATCATCCGGTAAATGACAGAAATCGGGCAGGCAGCATGGCTAAGTCGGTCGCACCGAAGTAGGGTGTATAATCACCTGATCTAGAGTTTCATTTACTTCTAAAAATCTATTGTTGATGTTGTCCCATTCGGGAAACGGTTGCTGATCCCAACTGTTGGTGATATACATTCGATACGCTCAAGCGAAATGAGTGGTCGGTCATGTGTGGCCGGGTTGCAAGATGTTCTTGTTGAACCCAGTGTATTCCTCTCTAGAGGTACACGAGCGAAAGGTGGTTCCATACCTTGTCATAATTGGAAATCCATTACCCAATACGTGCTTGCGGTTTTGATTGTATACTATATATGTAGAACGTGAGATGAAAGCGTTTCTGCTAGATGATTATATATATACTGTGGTTGATAGACATTATTATAATATCAAAAGGTTCTTGATATAAAGATATTTGGATTCTCATAAGGGAAAAACCCGTTCCGTTATACGGCGTGGTCTTATGAGATATCGATTACCTGCTTGAACTGTTTTTAAACTGTTTTACTCATACCAGTCCCATGACTGACCCGGAGTTTATTTTGTTGTTTTCCCTAAACTCTTGGGTGCCTAAATTTGTACGGGCAGTCAAGTAGTCGGGATTTTACAGATACACTTGAAGAGCTGGAGCAGGAGGCTTCAGGATCATTATAGCTATAGTTATTTCCGCTGTGTTGTAAGTGTTGTACTTTGATAATGATATGTATATTCAAGTACAGATTTGTATTTCAAAGTTATGTTATGAAATATATTTATTCGTTCCGCTGTGAGATTCGTGTTACTCTGATGTTGTGTTCTTCTTCTTCTTCTATTCTAAGTTTCTATCTTATCTTTCCTCACCCTCTAATTTCTTTCATTAATTACCAGGATTTTTCGACGTTTTGGTTATCGACGTCGCGTTTACGTCGATAACCAAGTTCGCCGAAAATCCGGGTCGTTACACTTGCATGCCTCAAGAAATCGACATCAAGTAGCACGTTATTATGACCGGAAAGTTCGCTTCAAAACCTTTGAACCAGGAGACCTAGTACCGAAGCGAGTCTTCAAGCCTTCAACCCAATTGGGTCCAAAATGGGAAGGGCCATACACCATCCAACGGAAGCTTGATACAGGAGCATTCAAGCTAACGACCGTGAACGGTGAAGAGATTCCCAAAGCTTGGAACACTCAGCACTTACGACGATATCTGAGCTAAATATGAAATGCCTTCCTTTTTGTTTTTATAAGCTATGTAAAAAGGCACGACTTGCCTTAAAAAGTTTGTTTATATGAACAAAGGATTATGAAGTGGATGTAGGCTACGACTTAGCTGAACCACTATAAAAATATCGTGTGTAATTTATTTTCCTGCATTATTTATATCTTTAACTATTATTCTGTCATGACAATGAAACACAAAACACAAAATTAAATTTCAAAAATTGAAGACAACCCATGTGCAGGAGCAAGCAAAATGACCGTTTGCATAATAAAATGCAAAGAATGGGAAAACGATATTACTAACTCTAACTCTCATGAAACGAGAGAGAGTATAAAGGACGGAAATACAACGTCCCTTGAGGCGTGAAGGTGAACCCCGATAAGAGACCGCCTCAGTAATACTCTAACCTGCTTATGAGACAGGAGAGTATAAAGATGCTAAAAAGAACAAGCATCAATGACGAAAGAAATATGGCCACGTCAGAGAATCGGGGACAACTGAATTTTGAATTTAATCGATCTTGAATAAGTCCTAATCAGTTATCCAAGATTGATTGGGGGCATATATATGTACACATGTTCACCTTAATAACGACTTTACTATATAACTGTGATTTGACATGCTGTTCATTTGCATTTTTATCTAAATGTTAAAATTTACGGATATCAGACATTGCAGGGAATAAACCACTTTATTCACAAATATGTGAGTTTATACAGGAAGACTAAGCAAAAGACGAGAGGGCTGCACTCACTATAATATTAGCGAACCAGTGGAATATCAAGATAAAACGAAACAAGGTACATTATCAATTGGGCTTTGGAGCAGACTTGGATTTTTTAGCAGTCTTAAGAGCATTTTTAGCTTCTTTTTCAGCATCATACATGAGACGCTTTGGCCTTTTCTTCTCTATAGTTGAAGTACCAGAATCGATAGATTTCTTTCCAGGAGTCGGAACACTGGAATCAAGAGAAGATTTTTTAGCATGCTCTTCTGCAATTGACCTAGTTGAAAGCTTAACAACTAACCTCGATCTAGGATCCACCACTACAAGGGGCTTAAGGCTTTCGGGGTTTAAGTCCTCGACTTTCAGCTGCATGCGCTTGTCTTGTTCGGCTTTCATTTCAGCCAAAGTCACGTCATCAGCACTTTTCGAATCCCCAGTTATAGCCACATCAGGATCTTCTTCATGCCCCTCATTACCATCGTCGTCTTTCAAGGTATCTATCATTTCGCCATCATGAGAAGTGCCGGCCTTATACGGTTCAGCTTCCCCACCGGATTCGGCGATGGTAGCCTTATCCTGTCCTCCCTGAGCCTTTTCCATAGATTCTTCTCCAATAGAGGCTCCCCGAGGCTCATCCATCTTATCGGCCAGTCCAGCACCTACAGAATGAGAAGCAATAGTTATCAACTCAGGGGAAAATAAAGGATCCCCGATCAATTGCCCAACGATGTGATGAAAGGTGGAGACGGCCTTGACAAATTGAGGTGAAAAGGTAGAAATACCTTCTGATGATTTCTCAATTAGGGCGGCTACCGTCTCTGACGCTGACTCGGGTATAGGAGATAAAAGAGACGCTTTAGGAATTCCCGGATTCTTGGGATCATATCCCTCAACTTCAGTAGTTTCGGCGGCAGCAGAAGAAGAACCAACTTCAAGGATATTCTTTTGTTTGGCCAGCCGTTTCTCCTCCTCCATAGCAGCAGCAATGAGGCGACGCCCCTCAGCCAGGCGTGCTCGTTCATCATCTCTCAGATACTTCTCTATAAGTTTGTCTTCATCAATGAAGTCTACCTTAAGTTCCTCATTCTCCCATTCGTTGATTTGACTCCATACGTGAACTAAGGTAGTCGGATAGTCTTCGATCCAAGAGATGTTTCGGCGATGAATTATGTGTGCGAAGAATTCAATCAATAATTCGCCAAAACCGTGCAATTCTTCCTGAGCCTCTGATAGCTGTTTATGGGTTTCTTCAACATACTTAATGGCGTTATCCACATTCCCCTCAGCTAGGGCAGCCCTATTCTCGGCTTCCATTAACTTGGACTCCAAGTCAGCATTTCGTTTCTCTAGTTCAGCATTTTTCCTCGCTAACTTGGCCTTTTCTTGCTCAAGAGTATTGTAAGCCAGTTGCATTTTGACACTGTCTGACTTAGCGTCTTTCGCTTGTTTTTTCAACTCCAAACGTTCTTGACTATGAGATTCCAGCAAGTCATGATAACGCTTCTGTAATTCCTCAAATTGCTGTTTGAAGTTGTTGGCATCTCGTTGAGCAATGACGAGTTGAGCTTGTGTGTCTTCTAGATCCTTCTCCAAAATTTTCAAGGCATTCTCATCGGAATCCACATCCTTTTTCATTGAATCAACGTCTGTAATTAAGGCCTGAATGATTCTGGAAAGATTGCGTGAATATTTGTACATCTCCGAGTAATGTTTGTCAACTGCGTCAATCTTTGCTTTAGCCTCGTCAGCCCACTTTGAATAAATAGGCTCAAGTGCAGTTAAGAAAGTTAGATTCTCAAAGTGGTGATCTGGGAACTGCTTCTCCAGATATGCCGACTTAATTTTGGAATCAGCATCCAGTGGTGGGGGCTTGCAGTATGATAATTCAGCATGTTTCCGCTTAGCGGGACGATGGCTGCATCACTTTTTCCAGATCGCTTCTCAGAAACTTTGTGTTTGTCTCGTGAATCGGTATGTTTCGGTGGACTTTTTTCTCGATTATATTTGTCTTGAGGATAAGTTCGATCTTTGGATTGCGACGTATCTTCTCCAAGACGACTCTGGTGGCTCTTATACCTGTCTGGATCCGACCGGACAGGGGAACGAGAGCACGAGGTGTGTGGTCAATGAGAATCATGAGGCCTTCTGTCATCTCTGCCCTGGCTCTCACGACGATCATGCTCGATATCGGAAGGAGGTCTAGACATGCTATGACGCATTTTTCTGACATCATAGTAAGGACGAGACATTGTACCTACACAACAATATAAGTGGAATTCAGATTCAATGCTCGCATAAGACGTAAGTGTTGTGAAGTGCGGTGCTAATGTGTTATGTGCATCCTAAGTGGTGTTCCCCCCAACAAACCCGAGTCTGAAGCCAGACTAGCATGAGCGGGCTCTTTGGCCTTCATGGGAGTAGTCTCCTCTGAAGTGGTGAAAGTTAAAGGATTCGTGCCAAAGTCCTCTGGATGGTTTCAAGCAGGGGAAGATTTCCTAAACCCTTAAATGTGGAATCGTTGGTAGTAGGAGTATCTCCTTGAGAAGAATCTGTTGGAAGCTCTTTAAGGGACGTTGACTTCTCAGGAGAAATAGCGTCATCAAGGACGGTATACCCTTCTTTGTGCTTTTCAGCTATGTTGGCTAACTCATCATCCTGAGTTGAAGATGGAGAAGGTGAAGTCCGAAGAGGTATTGTTGGACCTTTCGAGTCCTCGCCCGTCTCAGGAATAATGTCTACCGGGGGTATGTACACATATGGACCTGTCCCATGACCTATACTACGGGTAATTGATAGTAACCCGTGATGATGGAGATACTCATCCTTAAGAACTTTTTCGATGGTTAGGAACTTTTGATCACCATTGAGAAGTCGATGCAAGCAATCAAAGTATAATTGATCCGATATTTACTTTGGGTTATCAACTGCGAATGAAAAAGAAAGAAAGTTAATGTGTTGGCATGAGCATTTAAAATTGAGATCTAGAAAGTCGGTGCCTTACTTGATTTGGTCCATCTCCTGGCGCACCCCGGCTGCTGTCTGATATAAAACCATTCAAGCTTAGAATCGCCAGCCTTGCTGCTAAATGGAACAGAAATAATTTTCCTTTTCGGGACTGATTCAAAATATGAGAAGGAGGGAGTCTCTTGAGTCCGATGCTTGAAATTATAAAAAAAAGTGGACGTCATCGAAGGTAGGCTCTATACCTAAACCTCTTTGTATGCTATATACAAGGTGTATAGATAAGCATAAGAGTTGGGATGTAATTGCATGGGGGAAATCTGCAACTGTCTCAGAAAATCGACAACAAAAGGCAGAAACGGTGGAATAGCCCCAACCAGACACATCAATCGGGTAACTGCCATAAATCCTTCCGGTGGATTGTGGGGGCGATCTGTTTTCGACGGCACCAGGGTATCTCTTTTTAATATCCCATGTTTTAGACATATTCGGACAAGTCTGTAACACCCCACCTCTGTTAAGGTCACTCACAAAGAGAATGCCTTAACTTTGATGTAGCGTTTTAGTAGACAAAACAGAAATTTACAAGACAGATAAAACAGTACTTGGAAAATTAATAACTTTATTACAACAGAAACCGAAGTAAGTTTGGTTACATCTTTTCAAATCACAATATCAGAATTCAAGTACAAAATATCAGCCTTGTACAAAAGCCTTCAGAATGCATAGTTTTTAAAATCATAATCCCCAACATAAACTGCCATGGAAAGGTAGAGCCAAGGCCAAGCGGTAATTCAAGCAGAGAAAATCCGAATCAAGCTCCTATACTTCCACCCTAAAAAAACCTGGGGGGGGGGGGAGGGGGGAAATGAAAGAAAAGGGGCGAAAACAAGCAAGGTTAGACATAAAGTCTGGCAAGTCCAGTGACTTTCAGCATATGAACAGATAATAATATCATGACATGAAAATAAAGCTGGATAAGAGACAACAGCAACATGAGTAACTGGTATACTTAAGCTAAACAGAAGAAACAGAATGATATAGCCTAAGTTATGCTTCTTACTTATATTTTACTTCTCTACACTAAATCTAGTATAACAGGATTAGGCGTTACCCTAATGTCCAAACTGAAACAGAAACGGAACAGAATAATCTATACAGGAATAGAATGCCAGTAATGGGCCTTTACCACCCCAACAGACAGAAGGTACATAAACGGAATCAGAGACGGAAATAGAATAATCCATACAGAAACAGAATGTTAGAATTATGTGTACACTAGTAAATGGGCCTTTACCACCCCAACAGACGGTACCACGCAGAAACAGACAGGTGTTACCACACAATAGAAACAGACGGTACCCCAACGGAAACAGACAGAACTAAGTGTACCCTAAATCTACCCCAAGCGATCGGCTCCCTAATACATAAATACCTTGTGCCAGCCCCACAGAAGGGTGTATCACTCCCCAAAGTGGCAACCTTTAAATGACACAGACCTATTTATAGATGTCACGACGTCATACATCCTCAGAGGCAGAACGGGATCCATGCACGCACATGACCCGGTTGGAACGCACCATCAACACCCCTCGCCATTATCAGAATGAACCACTTATAATTAGTTTAGTAAGCGTGCCCGGACCCTACCTACTGTTGGGTCATAGTTTTGATACCAGAAAGGGTTACTGACTAATATGGGTCCCAAACAACAGATGACACAAGTATTTTCCCTCCTAACCTTGTGTCCCCAGACTAACAGATTTCAGATTAACTTGTTTACAAGTTTTAGGCCTACAGAGTTTTCACAGACCAGAAAATTAAGTCAACAGGTTTTCAGACTAACGGATTAGATGTATAGTTTTAACAGACTTACAGATTGTCTAACTTTGTATTAGGCCTACAGATTCATGAAACAGGTTTATTAATTCATCATTCCAGTTGGTTTAGCCTTATCTACCCAACACGTTTTAGACATCATATTTATCTTAGATTTGCATTAGTTAAATATTAATGCGCAGACCTCTCACATTAGGTCGGTAGCTTGTGGCCGCTGGATAAGCCGGGCGGTTCCGGGCAGACTTCTGCCACAAGCCAGACCTAACCTCATGTCTAAGCATATTTTAGTTATGCCTACGACCTCTCACATTAGACTAGCAGTTTGCGGTTACTGGTTAAGCCGGTTGGGTCTGGGCAGGCTTCTACCGCAAACATGAGTCTAACCTCGTATCTCAACATTTTTATTTTAACCAGTTTATTCCATTACAAATTATACAAATATCAGACTAATTATGTCAATTTAACAGATTTGACTTCTTTTCAAGTCGCAGCAGATTAAACAAATTAACATGTTTTACACAAATTACAATCATTCAGCTTTTCAACAGATTTAGCAGCTCAGGCGGTTCAACAGATTTAGCAGATTAGGTAACTCAACAGATTTAGCAGATTAGGCAAAATTAGCAGATTAGGCGATTCAACATATGTGACAGTTTAGGCAATTCAATAGATTAAACAGGTAACAGGTTTAGCAGATTAGGCAAATTTAACATAATAAGCAAATAACAGTTTTAGCCGATTTAAACATTCCTTAAAGTCCTATTCACATATCTTGCCTAATTCATAAGGTAAGCCTAAACTTATATCAAATTATGGTCATAATCCACCATATAACATATGTCCCAATTTTAGTTAAACTTGCATAGTTCAGAATATTCTCCAAAAACCTTACATATAAATTATGCTAAATATAGCCATTGATTACAATGCATGTCACATATCCAAAAACCCCCTTACTTAGTTGTATTCACACTTAATAATTATCCAATCTTAATATGGATCTTTACACCTAAGTTAAATGCAAATTAATTCTCTTTTTTCCAAATTTCAGACTATAATATATATAGTATGTCCAGATCTAGATCTTGAATTACAACTTGTACTATGCATCCAAATCAGTTACATGTTCACAGTTAAACTATATGCCACAAATCCCAAGACATATGTTAAATATTCTTTATGCCTCAAAACTCAAGACATATGTTAAATACACCTTATGTTTTAAATACAATATGCCCAATTATATGTCTCAGATTTATGTTCTAAGTTCAACCTATGTTCTTTATGTTCTAAGTCACAATAATCCTTTCCTTCCAAGTCATAGATCGTCTTATACAATATGCCTCAAATTTATGCCCAGAATTACAACATGCGTTGTATCCTCAAATTAGTTACAAATCAATTATACCCAAATATGCCTCATTCAATATTCTTCCCAAATTTAGCGTTTATGCGTTCATCTCTTATGAGATCTGGCTTAGGCTCATGGTAGCCTGACTATCAAATAAAAAGAAAGAAAGGAGGAAGAAATACAGAACAAACATAATAATGAAAACAGAGGAACATATCTGATAAATAGAAAAAGGGCATAATCTCATATTCAATTTTATAATTATGTTAAGATCATGATTAAAATTCATATTGGAAAATAACTGCACTTGCCTTGCTTGGATTATAGAAGAAGAGTTGCAGTAGTTCTCTTTTAATCTTATTCAGATGTGGAAGAAGATGCACTAGTTCTAGTTTTGATCCCAGCAGAGTAGCGATGCCATTATTTTATTTATTTATTATAGAGGCAGAGTATAGGCAGAATAAAATTGTGTGGAGAGAAAGTGAGGTTTGGGGGCGTTTTTATAGGATAATAGGGTGATTTGGAGCCTTCAGATCAGTCGAGAAGTCATCAGAACCACCCAGCTCGAAGACAGGTCATCCAGCCACTCAAAAGAAGACACGTCATCACAGAACACTCCAAAATTCTATGCTAGATCGGTATGGGCGCACTTGGCAGGTGCGCCAGTGTATTTTTGTACTAGCGCACTTCACAAGTGCGCCAGTGTATTCTGGCCTGTTTCCGGTTTTTCTGCCTAACTTCGTTCGTCCATATCTTCTTTATGCGGTATCCGTTTTACGCAAACTCGGGCTCTATCTCAAGCAGAATTTCGAGACGAACGCAATGGCGCAACCCTTTCCCTTAATTCTTCTCCTAAAAATTAAGTATATTTTAATTTGTTACTTATACGTTCATAGAAAATACGGGGTGTTACAAAGTCTATCCTCATCGATCGTCGACTCAACAGAATCATTGGGTAACTCCAATATGGTGGCAGTTTCAAACTCATCGGGAGCACGATCATCTCCTAGCCCTCCTTCCTCTTCATCACCAAGAGAAACTTCACTATCAGAAGGTATTTCACTACTATGTGCTTCCACTTCATAATCTGGGCCCTCATCATCCCATTCAGGGTCTGAAGGAGAGGATATGTCATCAAGAATGAGCTTCTCTGAAGTTTCTACAACTTCTCTCTTTTCTGCTAACCTAGATGTGTGTCTCTCTGCCATGATCACAAAACTACTGAAGAAGCAATGGTGGGAGTTAGAGTAAAGCTACCCGTGTTCTCCTGTGCATGTGTGTGAGTTAAAGTGTACGAGCATGTATGCAATAACATGAGGAAGTTAAATAAAGAAGTGTTGTACAAAGATGAACAATGTAGTGGGATATTTATAAGCAGTCCAAAAGTCAAGTCAGAGGGGCTCTATCCTAACTGTCCATAGAATCATCAACTACAGCTAGCATTGGTTAAGTTAACTGAATTATTTTTAATAAGTCCTCTTGGATCGGTTCAGAAGTTAAGTTGAGATAGTTTCGGGTCGGTTCAGGTGCACATGCTGTGATCGAGTCGAATCAAGTCCCCTTTGTTGTGTTAAAATTGGATCGGGCCGGATGTCCTGGGTGTTGTGGGATCGGATCAAACGCCCAGATCATCAACAAACAAATTCGAGTATTTCACTGCAACGGATCGGATCAGATGAGTTCCAAAGAAGATGATAACGACCGGTTCAGTTGACACCGAACCGAACCGCCCTCATGCTCATCCTCCTAATTCAACTTTCCTTTTGCGATTGCCATCAGTTCTACCGACCCGACCCGATTGAATAAATATGCTACTTCTTCTTTGTTTTTCACCTCGAACCGAACCCGTCCTTTCTTTCTTCTTCTTCACCTGCTTCAAATTTTTTCATCGCAACCAAGCCCCCATGAATCAGTATACTCAACATCAACTCCGATTTCCTCCACAAGATATCTTGAGGTGGCGACGAAACCACCAGCGACGACGGTGAGGGATGGGAAGCTCAATATTGAAACTGACATGACTGGCGAGCAAAATTAGTCGAGTTTACTCCTAAATTTAGACATAAATCGAGTAAGATGGAGTTGATTAAAGAATTTAAACCCCACCTGCCAATTTGATGGGAAGATTAAACTGAATTATAAAGTTCGGGGGGCTAGGGTTTGTGCTGAGCGACGAAGAAGGAAGTGATGTAAAATAAAGAGAAGAGAGGGTTTCAGCAAATTTATATAAAGTGATGGGGATATTCGTATTCCTCGTGGGCCCCAAGCGATTCGGCTGACCCATTGCGGAAGAAGTCCTTTCCCCTGCGGCTTTGTGATGCTGTGCGGGCTCAATTCGAGTCGGACCGGATAAATGCGAGATCCAAAGGACAGGTTAACTTACAAAGCTAATCCCAAAGAAGAAGTAATATTTCGATGAATATGCGTTATTAAAATTTACCTTGAGGAGCTACTCGGACGGCAAATGAAGTAATCCAAGTTATTTTGAACGATGGAAATAATTTGTGCATTTGCATCGTATATTTATAGACAACAGGAGATGCGACTTGATGAAGCAACGTGTCTTCACGGGTGAATGGAAGCAACTATTCAGTTATTTTAATTCAAAAACAAATGGATGGACAATTTCAAAGCACACTCCATCTTCAATAGAAGTGCACTTTGAGGGGGCAAAATGTTAGCATATTTTGTGAACTAGGCTACACAAAATTAGAGCACTAAAATTATGAAGGACGTTGACTAGAAAAACATGCGCTTAAAGTCCGGATCGGATCAGGTATATCTGGCTAAACCAAAACAGTGAAGAGCAAAAGCACTCAGACAGAATCGGACCGGATCGGATGCACCGATCTACACCTCCCCTTCAGCACGCGTCCGATCCGAAGGAAAGTAGCAACAGTTGCAGCGCATGATCTCTGAAAAGGCAGAGCGGTTATGCCCACGTTTTCCCCACGTTCACCATTTACCTGATGTGTTGTCACCATCATATCCCATACGAAACCGACTTTTGTGGGATGGAGACCACGTATATCCGAACCGGAGCCCTCCCAGGGAGGTTTTCCACCTATAAATACACCTCCAAAGCTCATTTCAAAGGATCTTTTGGCATTTTCAGAACTTAAACTCCTTTGCAATCTGAGTTTCATCAACTTACTCAGCTTACAATCATCTTTTGAATCATATTGTGAAGGAAATTGAGTGAATCAATGTATTAGATAAGTGAGAATTGAGTGAAAATCATTGTTGTATTCGCATTCAAGGCATCAATCCAAAAAGAAGAAAGTGGACATAGGCTATTTAACGCCGAACCACTATAAATTGTGTGTTTTCGTCGTTTTTGATTTCATTTCAGTAGAATTGTTATTAGTTTGGGTGTTAGAGCCAATTTTTGATCTAACAGGTGTGTGTGTATATATATATTCTAGAATATGAAAAATGACTTAAAATGATAGGGACACGTGTCGTCAAATGAACGATAGACGTGTCTTAAGATTAAATAAGATAAAGACACATAAACACATTAGATGTCTGTTAACGATATTTTTCGTCAATACCAGAGATAGGCCTATGGAAATGGACCTAAGAGAAAAATGGGATTATTCAGTTTCTACAAGCTTGAGCTAGTTCATTATTTCCTATATATCAAGATCTTAAGTCCAAAGATTAGTTACTCTTCCCTCAATGGGGCGAGCATCACGCTTAAGTGATTCAAGAACCAATAGTTATCTTGGGATAAGGGATCCCTAAGCAGAACCGTCAGCAAGGGTAAAATGACTTGTAGAAAGGGGTTCTTCACTATGCTCGCGGGGGGGTTTAGGCTTGTTACAAGGTAGGAATTAAACATCTTGCGGAAAGATATTTAGTGACTTAAGGATTAGGGAAAGATCGTTGCGTGAAGGCTTATGTCGTGAGGAAAGCACAAAGTAGTTACAAAGCTAAACAGCTTATATAAGGGTATTTTGGTAATTCGGTAGCAGAGTAGGATACATACAGAAGCACTGTAAAGAACAATACAATATGTAGAAATAGTAAGAACACACAATTTATAGTGTTTTAGTTCGACCTGAACCTACGTCCACTTTAAGGGTTTTGATGATTTTATTCATAGAGAAGGTTGCATAAGAAATCCCCAAATTGATTTATAAATTAGGGTTTGCTCTCTAAGAAATGAGAGAAAGACTGTGGAATGAGGAAAAGTCCTCTCAAATGTTACACTTGGGGTCTTATTTACAGAGGTTTTGGGGCCCCTTTTGTTGCTTCTCTTTCCCGCCCTATTTTGGCCACTTTTTTGGTGTCACCTTTTTGCTCTCGTTTTTTTTCTTTTTTTGCCTTTCTCCTACTTCCTGCAGCCTTCCGCTGTCGTTCTGCCTTTCTCCTACTTCCTACGGCCTTCTGCTGTCGGTTCCTGCACCCTGATACAGGTTCCTACACCTTGTTGTTGGTTCCTGCACCCTACTGTAGGTTCACTCACACTGCTGTCGGTTCCTGCACCCTGCAGTCGGTCCCTGCACCCTGTTGTCGGTCCCTGCACCCTGTTATCGGTTCCTGCACCCTGATGTAGGTTCCTGCACCCTGTTGTCGGTTCCAACATCCTGTTATCTGTTCCTGCACCCTGTTGCAGTTCCTGCACCCTGTTGTCGTTTCCTGCACCCTGCTGCAGGTTCCTAGACCCCTTATGTTGTCAGTTCCTAGACCTCTTCTGCTGTCGGTTCCCAGCTTTCTATATCTTTCTTGTTTCAGCTATTACTCTCAAACGATACGTCCATTTGTTTAATGTTACCACTCTACGGAATGGGAAACCATCATTTGAGTCCAATTGAAGTGGTTTCAGGTCTGAATCTCTCACCAATCAAAAGTTATATGAGAAACAAGATTTCATCTTTTTCTTTTTGTGCCGACAAAGCTGCGTCCAAGGCTTTTCATTTTGTACTTTCTAGTACTGGAGCTTCTGCTTCTTTATATTTGGCCAGTGCGAATTTTGGTGTTAACAATTATCCCCCTCCAGTATAAAGAAGATTTTGTTCTTTAGGACAAAATCATGTGGCTCCTGCACAACTTTCTTGTATCTCAAGAATCATTATAAAAGCTTTGGTATTAGTTTCTATAACCAAGAGTAATGATGCAAGGGGAAGAATAGACTTTCCTTAATCAAATAGGGCCTGAACATGAACTCCAAGGTTATTAATTTATTTGTGGACATAGTGTGAAAATTCAAACATGTATTCACGTGGGATGATATTATTTAAAACACAACATTCTTCTATTAATGTTGGATGAGCATTACTATTGTTACATAGACATTCAATTATCAAGAATTCATTCTTGAAAGTGTGATATCACAAATCCAAAATTTACATTTGGATACAATCAAATGTTCATCATTGACGATATAATGTGTTAATAAAAGTAACATGACTTGCATAGTGAGTGATATTTCACTTATAATGTGTGAAGCATTGTTTTTAATCCAAACCTATAGCAACAAGATTTGGAATAAGAATAACATAAGTTCAGAAACTTCCCTTTGTTAGGCACCAGGAAACTATAACCTTTGCTTAGAGATTTTAAGTAAGTGACTAGAAATGCCAAGCCAAGTACTTATGATACAAGGTTAGAACCCATCAAAAATGAATTAGTAAAAAAAAAAATCCAAGATTCATACTAGGGTAAATAGGAATTAGAAATCATATCTGAAAATAATAGAAACCCCAAGACTCAAACTTGGGCAAATGAAAGTCAGTTATCACATAGAAACTGCGAGACTCATACTTAGGTAAGCAAAAAATTAGAAATCATATGGAAACCCTAAGACTCATACTTGGTTAAGCAAAAAATTAGAAATCATACGGAAACTCCAAGACTCACACTTGGGTAACAAAAATCAGAAATCATATGAAAACCCCAAGACTCACACTTGGGTAAATACAAATCAGAAATCATATGGAAACCCCAAGACTCATACTTGGGTAAGCAAAAATCAGAAATCATATGGAAACCCCAAGACTCATACTTGGGTAAGCAAAAATCAGAAATCATATGGAAACCCCAAGACTCATACTTGGGCAAAGCATAAATCAAAAATTCAAATGGAAACCCCAAAACTCATATTTAGGTAAAGCATAAATCAGAAATTCATATCAAAGAACCATATCTTTAACTGAGAGTTATTAAAGAATGTCATAGCTAAATAAAATGCTCTAATAAAGGAATGGAAGAAACATAGAAGGTTAATTAAGGATCATCCAATGAAAGCATCACAAACCATCCAAAGACCATACATGTGTATAGTGTCAACTTATCCAAATATTATTGAAAGTGATCAAGCAACCACATATTATGTGTGTGTTTCTCAGAGGTTCACTCAGAGAACATTTGTAATAAAGAGTTTTAAATATTCTGAGAAGTAATCTTCGGGTGTGTATATATAGAGGATTGCTTTCATAATGAAATAACCCTATCCTGATATGATTAGTCGTTTAGCGGGAGTTTCTCTCAACTTTCTAACTATTGGGTATCTAACGTCTAGTCTTATTCCTAACCCATAGGATATCCAAATGAATGAATGCTCTCTAAGAGAGTGACATTGGTCCCTTTATATGGGAAGATGTGGGAATTACTAGTCCCGCATAGGGGTATTATAATTTGTAGGGGGTGTTAGCCTCACTTAAAAGGAGACTCCACAAGGTGAAGATGTAACTTGGTTTGTTAGCCCACTTAGGAGGCAATTCCACTAGGTGGAGATGTAACTTTGTTTGTTAGCCCCACTTAGGAGGCGACTCCACTAGGTGGGGATGTAACTTTGTGGCTCTCTTCTTGGAAGCTTTATTTGTTGCTCCTCTTCTGGAGGCTTTGTTTAATGCTCCTCTTCCGGGAGGTTGTGTTTGTTGTTGCTTCTCTTTCTGGAAGCTCTGTTTGTCGCTCCTCTTATGGAAGGTTGTGCTTGTTGTTGCTTCTCTCTCTGGAATCTCTGTTTGTCGCTCCTCTTCTAGGAGGTTGTGTTTGTTGTTGCTTCTCTCTCTGGAAGCTTTTTTTATGTGCCTTTTCTTCTGAAGGCTTTATTGGTTTGTCTTTCCCTCTGAAGGCTTTATTGGTTTGCCTTTTCTACCGAAGGTTTTATTGATTTATCTTCATCAAAGGTATGCTCCATACCCTTCATGGTTATTTTAAGATATATTAATATAATGCATTTGACGAGAAATGTTTATCAAAATTTTAGAAGAAAGTAGATGAGATAAGAACAATCTCATTTAAGCTAGGCAATGATTAGCATTTGATTGTTTCTTCGTTGCATATTCCTTTGGGCGGCATCTATCAAAGCTTTCCATCGATCGATAACTTCATTGTGCATTAAGTAATGATTGCACTCTTAAGTGCTCCCAATTGAGCTTTCGTTCCCTTCCATAGGATGAGACATAAACAGGAATTGGGCATGCTTTAAGTGCTCCCAATAAGCTCTTGTTATATGCATAAGCTTGAATAGGGTTTGGTTTTTACCTGTAATATCACTCGAATTTAAAATAATATTTGTTCGTTCGTGAGCAAGATATAAAGTGAAATAACTAATGAAAGTAAGTATTTGAGATGGAAGCCTGATTGTTAAGTTCTCATTCCCATGTTACATTGTCTCTGACCAACTTCCCACCAGTCTTACTTCAAATTTCTCAAATGATCCTTCTTTTTTTTTGGCTTGGTGCATCTTTATCAAACTTCAACAATGTCTGGACTTGTGTCCTTATGTCTTATGATAAGAGCAATAACCTTCTCCTATGCTTGATTATGTAGAACCTTCTGCAAAGGGATTGGAACCAAGCCCTTCCTCTTGTTCTTGCTTCAATATTTTCCTTACATTAAGTACTTCTTCCATAAGAATGAATTTATCAGCTCTGGAATACAAACCATTCAAGCTTTCACATTCGTTTAATATAAGCTCCTTCCAAAAGGGGGATGGTACAAGCAGCCCTGACCGTACAACTCTTAGCTTCTCTCTATCCGTTGCCCCTTTTACTTTGAGTGAATTATTGTGAAACCTCTTTAGATAGCAATTAAGGTACTCCTTTGGCCTTTTCTTGATTTTAGCCAAACCATAAGTGCTATTTGCCGAATCCTTTTGCATATGGAATTGTATGCTAAATGCGGTGGACAATTTCTTCCAAGATATGATGAGAGGGCCATGATAATATTTGCGCCATTTAAGAGCTCTTTCTTGAAGAGTTGTCATGAACACCTTGCATCAAAGGGCTTCAGAAGCGTTATATGTATCCATGTAATTCTCAGAAAGGGGTAGGTATTTCTCAGGGTTTGTAGACCCATCATATGCAAATTTGTTTTCTTTTATTTCAAACGGGACCTTCATCATCATTATCTCTTTGGAGAAGGGGATTCCTTGCAACTTTCTATCTTCTATCCATGTTAGGCTTTCGTTTTCTTCTAAATTAACCACCTCTTTTGATGCTTGGTTGTTGAGATTGGGCTGTTATGTAGATTTCATGAAGACTCGGTTTACTTATAAAGTTCCCGAGGTGCTATGATCCTTGATTCCGCTTCATAGTGTTCTATTTCAGAGGACCTTCGGACAAAGTCTACTTCAATAAATATCCTAGTGGTATCAATTTTTGTAGCCAAGTGTAATATTTCCAACTCATCTTTTGTTAAAGTTGAAGATCCTCCTATTTCTAGTTTGGCTATTTTGTTGTTGTTTTCTAGAATGGACGACGCGTTGGATCCTTCTTTACCACTTTTCCCAATTGAATCATCCTTTAGTTTATTTTTGGAGTACCTTGGTATTCAAAAGCTCCTTGTCGAGACTCCTTCTATAATCTTACTTCTTCAAAGCTTAGTCCACACCGGGATGTATAGCACAACTATAAATTTGGCAATGTTATCCAAAAGATTAAAGGTAGGAAAAGGGAATGGAGGTTCAAAGCCCTCCTTCTAGCGCCAAAATGATAAGGATTTTTATACAACATCGGAGATAGATCTATGGAAATGGACCTAAGGGGAAAATGAGATTATTCAATTCCTACAAGCTTGAGTTGGTTCACAGTTTCCTAGATATCAAGGTCTTAAGTCCGAAGATTAGTTACTCTTCCTTCAATGGGGCGAGCACCATGCTTAAGCGATTCAAGAACCAATATTTATCTTGGGATAAGGGATCCCTAAGCACAACCCTCGGCAAGGGGTTAAATGACTTGTAGAAAGGGGTTCTTCACTAATCTTGCGGAAGGGTTTAGGCTTATCACAAGGTAGGAAGTAAAACATCTTACGGAAAGATGTATTTCGTGACTTAAGGATTAAGAAAAAGGTTGTTGGGGGAAGGATTATGTCGTGAGGAAAGCATAAAGTAGCTATGAAGCTAAACAACTTGTATAATGGAATTTTGGTAATTCGGTAACATCGCAGGATACATACAGAAGCATAGTAAAGAACAATACAATATGCAGAAATAGTAAGAACACACAATTTATAGTGGTTCGGTTCGACTTGAACCTATATCCACTTTAAGGGCTTTGATGATTTTATTCATAGAGGAGGTTACATAAAGAAATCCCCAGATTAATTTACAAATTAGGGTTTGCTCTCTAAGAAATGAGAGAAAGATTATAGAATGAGGAAAACTCCCCTCAAATGTGACCCTTGGGGTCTTATTTATTGAGGATTTGGGCCCCTTTTGTTGCTTCTCTGTCCCGTCCTTTTTAGGCTACTTTTTTTTGTCACCTTTTTTGCTGTCATTTTTGGCTCCCGGTTTTGTCTTTTTCTGCCTTTCTTCTGCTTCCTATGGCCTTCTGCTGTCGATTTTGTCTTTTTCTGCCTTTCTCCTGCTTCATACACCCTGCTGTCGGTTCCTTTACCTTGCTATCGGTTCTTGCACCTTGTTGTCGGTTCCTGCACCTTGTTGTCGGTCCCTGCACCCTGCTATCGGTTCCTGCACCTTGCTGTCGGTTCCTGCACCCTGCCGTAGGTTTCTGCACCTTCTTGTCGGTTCCTACACCCTGTTGTCGGTTCCTACACCCTGTTGCAGGTTCTTATACCCTGCCGTCGGTTCCTACACCCTACCGCAGGTTCTGAGATCCCTTCTGCTATCGTTTCCTAGACCCCTTCTGTTGTCGGTTCCTAGACCCCATCTGTTGTCGATTCCTAAACCCCGTCTGCTATCGGTTCTTAGCTTTCTCTATTTTTCTTATTTCAGCTATTACTCTCAAATGATACGTCCGTTTGTTTAATGTGACCACTCTATAGAATGAGAAACCATCATTTGAATCCAATGGAAGTGGTTTTAGGTCTGAATCTCTCACCAATCAAAAGTTATACGAGAAACAAGATTTCATCTTCTTCTTTCGGTGTCGACATAGCTGTATCCAAGGCTTTTCATTTTATATTTTCTGGTACTGGAGCTTCTACTTCTTTATATTTGGCCAGTGCGAATTTTGGTGTTAACAGTTATCCACCCCTTAGTATAAAGAAGCTTTTGTTCTTTAGGACAAAATCATGTGGCTCCTACACAGCTTGCCTGTATCTAAAGAGTAATGATGTAAGGGGAAGCATGGACTTTCCTTAATCGAATTGGGCATGAACATGAACTCCAAGGTTATTAACTTATTTGTGGACATAGTGTGAAAATTCAAACATGTATTCATGCAGGATGATATGATTTAAAACACAACATTCTTCTACCAATGCTGGATGATCATTACTATTATTACTTGGACATTCAATTATCAAGAATTCATTCTTGAAAGTGTGATATAACAAATCCAAAATTTACATTTGGATATTTGCAATCAGATGTTCATCATTGACGAGTATAATGTGTTAACAAAAGTAACATGACTTGCATAGTGAGTGATATTTCACTTATAATGTGTGAAGAACTGTTTTTAATCCGAACCTATAGCAACAGGATTTGGGATAAGAATAACATAAGTTTAGAAACTTCCCTTTTGTTAAGCACCAGCAAACTATAACCTTTGCTTAGAGATTTTAAGTAAGAGACTAGAAATAACTATTCATCTTGGTGGTGCTAAGATGTATAGAGATATGAAGAGGGTTTTCTTTTGGGCTGGGATGAAGAAAGATGTAGTGGAGTTTATTTCTCGATGTTTGATTTGTTGGCAAGTCAAAATGGAGCAAAGGAAGCCCGGTTGTTTATTTCATCCTTTGGAGGTCGCACAGTGGAAGTGGATGAGCATCCCCAGGGATTTTATTGATGGTTTGCCTAGATCAAGGAAAGACAACACCAGTATTTGGGTTATAGTTGACAGGTTGTCTAAGAGCGCTCATTTCATTCTACTAAGAGTAAGAGGAAGGCAAAATGGTTGGTAGCAGTTTATCTTCATGATATAGTCCGTCTACATGGAGTACCTTCCAGTATTGTGAGTGATCGTGATCCCATATTCACCAGTGAGTTTTGGAGGAGCTTGCAAGAGGCAGTAGGTACACAATTATGTTTGAGAACCACCAATCACCCATAGACCGATGATAGACGGAAAGGGTTAATAGGGTCCTTGAGGATCTGTTAAGACTGTGTATCCTAGACATCAGAGGGACATTGAAAGAGCATCTTCCTTTGGTAGAGTTCGCCTACAACAACAGTTATCAGGCTAGTATTGGCATGGCACCCTTCGAGGCATTGTACGGACGACCCTGTAGATCACCGACTTGTTGGTGGGAGTCTACAGAAAGGCTTCTACTTGGACCTGTGGTGATTAGGGAAATTTCAGAAGGATTATCTTATTTGCAGGCGCATGAAGACAGCTCTGGACATGCAGAAGTCCTACGCAGATAAAAGAAGAACTGATATTGAGTTTGTGGTGGGATACATGGTTTTCATCAAGTTATCACCCTTGAGGAATGTGGTTCATTTTGGATCTGTAGGGAAATTGGCGCCAAGGTTTGTAGGGACATTTCCCATAATAGAAAGGATTGGTCAAATGGCTTTTAGAGTGAAGTTACTAGAGAGATTGGCCGGTTTTCATGATGTTTTCCACGTTTCTCATTTACGGAAGTGCTTTCATGATACCGCAGAAGTAGTTGAGCTGAGCATGCTTGAGGAAATAGAGGTGGAACGGGAAGCGACAGTTAGACGAGTTCCTACCCATATTCTTGGATCAAAGGTTAAGAAGATATACAACCAAGAGGTCAAGTTTATGAAAGTTCAATAGGGAGAAGACCCTGAGAATGCAACTTGGGAGACTAAAGACAAGATTCGCACTTCGTATCCTTTTCTTTTCAAGGGTATGTTCTTAGCTTCTTTTCCAAAGCTTTTTATTCGTACTTGCTTCTGTTATTTAGGTATATCTTATCGATCGAATCTTCGACCTTTAGGTAGGAAACCCATGGATATAAACATGTGTTTGAGACATGTTATGTTTGATGGATGCAAGTGGATGCAAGTGTTTGCTAGTGGTTGCTCGGGGATGCATATAGACACACATTAGGCACTAGATCGGCTCAATCGTTCTCGTACTTCATATGGATGCGTGTGCATTTTTCTTCTTTTATGAATGGAAATGGGTGTATCATCATATGGATGTTGCATTTAGATGAACGATTGTGCATGCATATAGCATTTACATGATATATTAGGATTATTTACATACATGTTGGATTCATAGCACTAACATACATTGCATTAAGGAGGTCAACTGAATCAGTAGACCGCCTGATTTTTCGCATTAGTATAGGGACATATACACACAACTTTGCATATGTTCATATAAGTATTAGAAATATTTTAAGGACAATAGATGCCTGTTATTATTGGATGAGTAGATGGATGATGGATGTTAGGATATACATTCATCTTAACTTAGAGATTTCAGGGACGAAATCCATAAGTAGGGGTGAATGTAACACACCATAATTTTAAAGAACACAATAATTGTAAACTAATGAATACTTAATTAAATATTGGAAATTTTGCATTCGTCTCGGAATTCTGCATAAGATAGACCTCAAGTTTGCGTAAAACGGTCATCGTATGAAGAAGATATTAAGGTTGTAGTATGAATACATATAGGTAATATATATATATATAAACAGTCCATAATTCAAAATCAAAGAGCGGGAACAGGGAAAAAATTGGCCCATTAGGGGTCGACCCCACTCCCCATGGGTGTCGACTCATGGATCGATCCCTACATGGGGGTGTCGACCCTGGGTCGACCCCAGGGTCGACCCTTGCCAGATCTGGGGCAGATTCTTTCCCTACACTTGGACGCGTTTCTGAACGAGATTCATTGACCTTAGGCTATAAACATGACCTCATTTCCATTGTTTTATTCACAAAAAAAAATGGAGAAGACAAGGTGATAATTTCTCCAAAGTATGCAAGGATTTCTGTGCTATGGGAGGAAAGCCATTCCGAGGAACTGATACTTTTGTAAAAGCAAAAAATTAGCTTAAGGGGACGGAGGATTTGTTTGGGATTTTTGAGGTTGACGACCGTAGGAAGATTCAGTTAGCCGTTTGGCAGCTGAAAGATGAGGCTTCGTTCTAGTGGGAAGTGACGCATGCGGGACATCCAGTTGAGACTTAGGATGATTTCCGACAGAGATTCAAAATGAAGTTTCTCTCTCAAGCCGAGCAAAGTATGTAAATGGAAATTTTTTTGCACTTAAGCAAGGAGGCATGTTTGTCAAAGAGTATGTTAATAAGTTCAATCAATTGGTGAGGTCTGGTTTGGATCTAGTGAATACTCCGCAGAAGAAAGCTTTGAGATTCGTTAAAGGATTGAATGAACCTCTCCATGGATTGGCTATGTCTCATATTCCGATGGGAGCAACTTTTGAGAAGCTCGTTGATATGGCATTGATGCACGAAGACAATAAAGGTGAAAAGAAAGAGGCTAATGTTGATGAATTGCAAAATAAGAAAGTGTGGCCCAAGAAAGAACAACAACAACAGCAGTAGAAGAAGGGTGGAAAGAACGATAAATTCCTAGGAAAGAGGAAATGTTATAATTATGGACGCGTGGGTCATTTGAGCAAAGATTGCAGAAAAAGGAAGAATGCTTGCTTCCAATGTGGAGAGGTCGAACATCTTATTAAGGATTGCCCAAATAATCAAGGACATGGCCAAAAGGCAGGATCTTCTAGAAGGCAGGTGCATGCTCTCGTGGCTGGTGTACCGGATAGAGGTAGGAGAGTTTCTGTTGAAGGTTCGATTTCTCTTTCCAATCATCCTGTTAGAACTGTTTTTGATTTTGGCGCTTCGTATTATTTTATATTTGATTCTATGGTTGAGTCTTTGCACCTTAGTACTAGTACGGTTTTGGATCCCATTGTTGTCTCAAACCCTATTGGAGGTACGACTCATTTGTCTATGATTTATCGGGGTTTGAGAATATCTGTGTTGGGTGTCGAGTTTGAGTGCGGCGCATGCGTGCTTGGTTTCATGGGATATGTTTTGATTCTAGGGATGGATTGGCTAGCTATGTATGGTGCTAGTCTAGACTGTGAGAGGAGGGTCATTAGACTTGCTATGGGAGGACCCTCGAGATTTCTTGTGACCTTAAGGGGTCTGTCATGCTTAGTTTCCTAGAATCACTTGATGCATCTATCAATGATCTACGATCTGTACCAGTAGTATGTGAGTTCCTAATGTTTTTTAGGAAGCTCGGGGCTTACCTCCGAGGTGCGAGATTGATTTTCGTATATACTTGGTGGACAATGCAAAGTCAGTTGCACTGCCTGTGTGCCACATAACTCAAAGAGAAAGGAGGGAGCTCAGCAAGTAAGTAGGGGAGGTACTTGAGAATGGGTTTATCAGGCGAAGCATATCTGAATGGGGTGCTCCAGTGGTATTCGCAGCTAAGGTGGATGGTTCGCTTCGCTTATGTGTGGATTACGGGGAATTGAATAAACTCACTAAGAAAATAGGCACTCACTTCCGAGGATAGATGATTTATTTTACCAACTAGTTGGTGCATGTGTTTTCTCCCAGTCAGACTTGACCACGGGGTTTCATCAGTTGAGGCTGGTCGAGGACAATATAGAGAAGACCTCTTTTAGAACTCCAGATGGCTTCTTCGAGTGGCTCATCATGTCTTTTGGTTTAATGAATGCACCCGCATATATTGTGGATCTGATGAGTAGGATGTTTCAGCAGTTCCTAAATAAGTTCGTTGTGGTCTTTGTTGATGACATCTTGATTTTCTCGAAGAGCGAGGAAGAGCATGCCCTACATTTGAGGGAGGTTTTAAAAACTCTCTGAGTGCATCAGCTAAAGGCGTAATTATCCAAATGCCATTTTTGGAGAAAGGAAGTGATATTTCTCGGGCATGTGGTCTCTAAGGATGAGATAGCAGTAGATCTCACGAAAGTAGTTGCAGTTCAAGATTGGCAGATTCCAAAGAATGCAACGGAGGTGAGGAGTTTTCTTGGTTTAGTGGCCTATTATAGGAAGTTCATTAAGGACTTCGCAAAGATATCAACCCCACTCACTAGGCTGACAAAGAAGAATTCGACATTTTCTTGGGTTATAGAATGCGAGGATGCTTTTCTGCAATTGAAAAGGGTTCTGACAACATCCCCACTCTTGACTTTGCCTGATGGGAACAAAGTTTTCACAATATACACTGATGCATGTGGTACAGGGCTTGGTGCGGTTCTAATGCAAGAGGGAAGGGTAGTATGTTATGGAAGTAGGCAGTTAAGAGTACATGGAAAGAACTACCCTACCCATGACTTAGAGTTAGCTTCCATAGTATTCACGCTTAAGACTTGGTGCCATTATCTACTTGGAGAAAAGTTCGAGTTATGCACCGATCATAAATCTCTCAAGTACTTGTTCTCGCAGAAGGATCTCAATTTGAGGCAACAGAGATGGATGGAGTTCCTAGCGTCCTATGATTTCGAGATTGCTTATAACCCTGGCAAGGGTAATGTGGTGGCAGACGCACTGCATAGGCAGATTATGACCTTGAGTCCTCTATTCGTAGAGAGGAAGAGCTTGGAGTATATATCGACTTTTGATTTCAGACCCTCTACCGAATTTACACCCGGTTTATTGGCATCGTTAGAGGCGCGACCTACTCTTTTGGATGAGATAGGAACTTCACAGTGAGAGTACCCACAGATAGCAAACATCTGGGATAGGCTCAGTAGAGGGGAGACTTCCAATCACCTCAGTATATATTCCAAGGATGATAAAGGGTGGTTGCGACGAGATGGAAGGCTTTGTGTTCCTCGAGTTGGGAGTTTGTTGAAGACAGTCCTTGAGGATGCCCATCATTCTAAGATGACTATTCATCCCGGTGGTGATAAAATGATGGAGATATGAAGAGGGATTTCTTTTGCGATCGGATGAAGAAAGATGTAGCAGAGTTTGTTTCTCGATTTTGATTTGTCTGCAAGTCAAAGCAGAGCAAAGGAAGCCCGGTGGTTTACTTCATCCTTTGGAGGTCCCACAGTAGAAACTCATGTCGCATCTCCCAATTGCCCCTACGAGGATGGACTCTTTCTACCAAAGCCAGGATACTTAGGGGACCGATCCAAACTATTCGAGTTAGCGTCTCTATGGATTTCATTGATGGTTTGCCTAGATCGAGGAAAGGCAACACCAGTATTTGGGTTATAGTTGTCAGGCTTACTAACAACGCTCATTTCATTCCTGTTAAGAGTAAGAGGACGACAGCATGGTTGGCAGCAATTTATCTTCGTGAGATAGTCCGTCTACATGGAGTACCTTCTAGTATTATGATTTATCGTGACCCCATATTCACCAGCGTGTTTTGGAAGAGCTTGCAAGAGGCAGTAGGTGCACAGTTATGTTTGAGCACTGCTTATCACCCTCAGAACGATGGACAAACGAAAAGGGTGAATAAGATCCTTGAGGATCTGTTAAGACTGTGTATCCTAGACTTCGGAGGGACATGGGAAGAGCATCTTCCTTTGGTATAGTTCGCTTACAACAACAGCTATCAGGCTAGTATTGGCATGGCACCCTTCGAGGCATTGTACGGACGACCCTATAGATCACCGACTTATTGTTAGGAGTCTATAGAAAGGCTTCTACTTGGACATGAGATGGTTAGGGAAAATTCATAGAAGATTGATCTTATTTGCAGGCGCATGAAGACAGCTCAGGACAGATAGAAGTCCTATGCAGATAAGAGAGGAACTGATATTGAGTTTGAGGTGGGAGACATGGCTTTCATCAAGATATCCTCTTTGAGGAATGTGGTTCGTTTAGGATCTGTAGGGAAATTGGTGCCAAGGTTTGTAGGGACATTTCCCACAACAGAAAAGATTGGTCAAATTGCTTATAGAGTGAAATTACCAGAGAGACTGGCCGGTGTTCATGATGTTTTCCATGTTTCAGGTTTACGGAAGTGCTTGCTTGATATGGCAGAAGTAGTAGAGCCGAGCATGCTTCAGGAAGTAAAGGTGGAATGGGAAGCGATGGTTAGACGAGTTCCTACCCGTATTCTTGGATAAAAGGTTAAAATGCTATATAACCGAGAGGTCAATTTAATGAAAGTTCAATGGGGAGAGGACCCCAAGAATGCAACTTGGGAGACTGAAGACAAGATTCGTACGTCGTACCCTTTTCTTTTCAAGGGTATGTTCTTAACTTCTTTTCCAAAGCTTTTTATTCGTACTTGCTTATGTCATTTAGGATATCCTATCGATCGAATCTTCGACCTTTAGGTGGGAAACCCATGGATGTAAACATGTGTTTGAGACATGTTATGTTTGATGGATGTAAGTGTTTACTAGTGGTTTCCCGTGGATGCATATACACACACATTAGGCACTAGATCGGCTCAATCGCTCCCATACTGCATATGGATGCGTGTGCATTTTTCTTCTTTTATGAATGGCAATGGTTGTATCATCATATGGATGTTGCATTTAGATGAATAATTGCACACACATATAGAATTTACATGATATATTAGGATTATTTGCATACATGTTGGATTCATGGCACTAGCATACATTGCATTAACGAGGTCAACTGAATCAATAGACCGCCTAATTTTTCGCATTAGTATAGGGATATATACACACACCTTTACATATGTTCATATAAGCATTAGAAATATTTTAAGGACAATGGATGTCTATGATTGGTGGATGAGTAGATGGATGATGGATGTTAGGATATACATTCTTCTTAACTTAGAGATTTCGGGGATGAAATCCTTCAAGTAGGGAAGAACGTAACAACCCGTAATTTGAAAGAACAAAATAATGATAAACTAAATAACACTTAATTAAATATTGGGAATTAATGGAAACGGACTGTGCCATTGCATTCGTCTCGGAATTCTGCTTAAGATATACCCTAAGTTTGCGTAAAACGAACATCGTATGAAGAAGATATTAAGGGTTAAAGTATACCCCAAGTTTGCGTAAAATGAACAACGTATGAAGAAGATATTAAGGGTTGAAGTTTATATACATATAAGCAATATATATGAATAAACAGTCCAGAATTCAAAATCAAAGTGAGGGAACAGGGGGAAATCGGCCCGTTAGGGATTGACCCCATGCCCCATGGGTCGTCTCCGGGGTCGACACCAGTCAGATCTGGGGAAGATTCTTCCCCTGCACTTGGACACGTTTCTGAATGAGATTCGTTGACCTTAGGATATAAATAGGACCTCATTTCCACTGTTTTATTCACCAAAAATAATGGAGACAACGAGGTGCTGCCCCATCTTAAATTGAACCTGCCTATTCTTCTGCAATAAGTTATACGTATTCGAGAATCTCTGCTACGACATCAACAATCACTTCTTTGTTCTTCAGATCCAATCCCTATGAGTTCATGTTATTTTTAGATATAGACATTTAATAAGTAATCTTGACATGTTTATAAGTTTGGATCTAAGCCTATGTCTGTTAATAATCTGAATGGTAACTAAATAGATCTGCCATAACTTGTACACCTAATCCTCGATTAAGTTCTTACATGCCTGTCTTTATTATGCCTATTCTGTTAGTATGCCTAATCATCTCACCATATCATTATCCTGTTATTATGCTTATTTCTATCATCATATGCCTGTTTTGATTTTATGCCTATTTCTTTTCTCTTCTCTCCCTCCTTCCTTTTTATTTTTATAGCCAGACTACCTTGGAGCCTAGGCCTATCGCTGAAATATGTGAATGCACGAAATTGGAAACAGTTGAGAATGTTAAAATTGGGGCATAACTCATATTGTAAAACATGATTGGGATTTGGGGCATAATTTGTACCTTGATCTAAAACTTTAATTTAGGGCCTAACCCGTATCGTGAATCAAACTGGGGTTTGGGGCATAACTTTGGATATACATGAAAAATTGTTTAATAATGAACATGCCTAGATCTACAGTAAACAGAAACTGTAACTACACTTAGACACGAGGTTAGATTACACTTGTGGTAGAATTCAGCCCGAAACCGCCCGACAAATCCAGCAACCACAAGTGGTTAATCTAATGTGAGCGGTCGAGAGCGTAAATGTACACATAGCGGTGCTAAGACACTAGGTTAAGTCCAATTTGTGGTAGAAGTCCTCCCAGAACCGCCCGACATATCCGACATCCACAAGTGGTAGACTTAATGTGAGACGTTTAGTCCATTAACAGCCATGAATGGAAATATGATAATAACTTGTTTACCTGAAATACTTAACCCGTTTAAATCTGTGGGGGTTACATGAACCTATCGAATTGAGTAGGCGTTAAGTAAACTTGCTTGAATCGGTGGGGGTTAAGTTAATCTTGTTAAATCTATGGGAGGTTATATCAGCCCGACAAACTTAACCTGTATTACATGTTGGGGTTATGCAACCATGTTAAACTGTTAGGCATAACCTATCAAAATCCTAGTAGTGGGGATGCAAGCCCAGAGGGTAGCTTGTATCATTTGTTGTGCGGAACACATATCTGACAATAATCCATCTTGGTATCAGATGGGGAACCCCGAAGTCGAGGTCAGTGCATGCTTGCTGAGTTGATTGTAAGAGGTTCATATAGGTAGAGGTGTTGACAACGCGGGATCCAACGGAGTTATGTGCGTGCATGGGTCCGGCTTGCTCAGGAAAATTAAGACGTTGGGACATCAGTAGATGACTGTGCCTCTCGAAAATAAATGGGTTGCCACTTTAGGAAGTGATACATCCTACTATCGAGCCAGCACAGGATATCTACAGGGTAGGGAGCCGATCGATTGGGGTAGTAATTAGGGTACATCTAGTCTTACTTGTTTAGAAGCCCATTTTTATCGTTGGGGGTAACACCTGTCATTTCTGTTGGGCTGGTAGTTATTATTGCTGGGGGTAAAACCCTTCACTAGAAGTACACCAAATCTACAATCAGTTTTTATAGGGACCATCTTGTTTCTATTATACTAGTATTGGTGCAGATAAAAGTATTAGAGAAGCACAATATATTATGTTCTGTTTATTCGACTCATCATGCTCATTCTGTTATACCTGTCTTATGATACTGTTATCTCTCTCATCAAGTTTGTATGCATGTCATAAGGCCTTTACTTATTTATATGCTAAATGTAACTGGACTTGCCAGACTTTATGTCTGATCCATTTTGTTTCCTCTTCTCTCTCTTCCGTTCCCCACAGGTTCTCAGGGTGGGAATACTCAGGCTTGATTTGGATTCTCTCTTTCGTTCTGCTTGGAGCTTCTTAGATGTACTGTTTTGATTTCCTGTCTTCCTAGATATAGCTATATTTTAGGGACTATGCTTTTTATATATTATTGTACTCTGATGATTTCTATACAAGAAAGAATTTTTAAATTGATGTAATGGTTTTTTTTGTATTTTAGACTTATGATGTAACTGGGTTTTGCACCATGATGATTTCTGTTTAATAAAGTTTTAAATTTCGCTATTATTTTATACCTATCTTGTGATGTTTCTATTTCTGTTTACCTATAACGCTTCACGAACCTTAATGCATTCTGATAAAGAGTGATATTAACAAACGTGGAGTGTCACGAGTTATATGAAAAACAAGATTTCATCTTCTTCTTTTGGTGTCGACATAGTTGTATCCAAGGCTTTTCATTTTATACTTTCTGGTACTGGAGCTTCTGTTTCTTTATATTTGGCCAGTGCGAATCTTGGTGTTAATAGTGTCCATGTGTAGAAACATATAAAGACAACTAAGGAGGCATGTGTCTAATCCTAAAGCTTGCATGAAGATAAGGTGGACAAGTGTCCAAAACCAAATTACGAAACTAGCCTTAAGAAATGCTATATAAAGGGTGGAAATGTTCACTTCTTTACATGCATTCACAAAAAAACAAGATAAAGAGGAGAAGTTAGGAGAAGCTAAGAAAATAAATACAGGTTGAATTCTAAGGTGAGAAAAACTATATGAAAATATGTATTCATTTCATATTTTGAAGAAAAGTTGTGAAATTTAAGGATGAATGATTGGTCTTGAACCCCTGAAAATGACGTTCGGTATTTTGACCATAACTTCCTCAATTCTTGATGAAATTTTGATTTCTTTATCAATCTGGAAAGCTAACTCAAAGACCTACAACTTTCATTTCTTCTACTTTTCTAATTCGGTCGTTTTATGTACCTAGAAACTGGATGCAAAGTCAGGTAAAAAACTGCCTAAAATGGACATGTTAAAAATAACTTGTATTGTTGAATTATATATATCAAATTGATAAATGATTTTGAGGTTTTCTTTTTGTTATAATTAAGTAGACAAAGAAAGCTTTTTACTGTAGAAAATTTGGAGTTAAAACTATATATATCATAGAGAAAAAGAATCAAACATTTAACCGAAAAACTGGTCGAAAATCTCAATTTCAGAACTTTTTGTAGCTTTTTGAAATGCTATCTTTTCTCTGAATTATTTATGCACTGTACCACAGCCAAAAAAATTCATAGCATTTCAGAAACGTTGTCTTGTGTCTGAATTATTTATAAAGGACTTTAACGAGTCCAGAAGTTTTCACAGCGTGCCAGAAATGCTATAATATCTGTTTTGAGTCTTATAAACTACACAAAACTTTTCACAGCGCACCTAAAACGTTGTAATAGCTGTTTTGAGTCTAAAACTATTATAAACTACCCAGAATTTTTCACAACGCAACAAAAACGCTATAGTAACTTTTTGAGTATAAAACAATGGTAAACTACCCAGGTCCTCTAAAATTTGGACTTGAACTACCTCATCATATCATAAACAAACTGTCAAAAGTGGAGATGTTAAATCAAAGTAAAAGAGAATTAAAATGTGTGTAAACCGAGAACAAAGTAGATTGATGTGAGTTTCGTAAATTACAATAATTCGATGAAGATATTTTATTGCTTTGGGGTGATGATAAGTACTATATTATGTTCTACAAAGCTTTTGCATGAAGATAGCAAGGAGGACTGTGAGTATACTCATCATCTAAATAGTCACTTATTTCTTAAGCTTGTATTTTAATTTAATGTTGCACATGACTTCAACATGCTATATTGACTGCAATCTTTTCTTCGGTAAGTAAACAACATATACGACTGATGATTAAGGACATTAATGACTTAGTATGACTTACATAAAGTCTTGAAATAAAAAACATAAGGATTAGTAGGGGATTGGGACAGACATAGAATGCCTATGGTTTGATAGCCATAATTGCATTATCGAAATGCATTACTTTGAAAAATATTTTATGTAAAACAATATTTTCAAGTATTCCTTTTCTTAATGATTAGTTTGGGGTTATTATTTGTTTTGTCGCAAAGGAGTTTCTTGGTATTTAAAATAGAAGAGGTTTATCTTTTGAAAGGAAGTTCTACAAGATATATATATATCTTTCAAAATGAGTATTTGCGGAGTGTTTTACCCTTACTTGATATAAAGATTATTTTTGAAAGTAAATATTGATTTTAAATGTTTTGTGTAAAGAAGAACTACGTTGGCTTGATCTTGTATCTAATTGCTTACCCAATTAGATAAAGGTATGTAGGCAGTCACAAGGGATAATGATGCAGCTGCTATAATAATAAAAATATTTTTGTTTATTATTCGTTATTATGTCTTGTGTTGGTGCATCTTTCATGTTTAAAATTTTAAGTCATACCGACATATTTATCGAGATTGCAGGAATGAATATCAATGTCCATCTCACCAGAGTTGCATAAAAGTATTGTGTTTAATTTGTACTTAAGCACACCCTGTGAGTTAAATGAATATTCTGATAACTATTAAAATTCTATCCAATGCATTTAGTGATGTTGTATATTTATTTAAATAAAGTGGTAGTTGTCATTGTTTGTTTTGGACGAAAGAATTTTCGGCAATTTTGACTGATCTGAAAATTTTGGGGCTTTACAAGTTGGTATCAGAGCTTAGGTTAGGTGCCTGAATAAAATTTCATATAAGATTAGAAAATCATCCTGGAAATTTTGAAATGAAGCTACCTTAATTTGACAAATAAAACTGGATCATGTAAGGCACCATTCCTCTGATCAGGGTTTTAAGTAGTGTTTATTTTGTGTGTTTAACTTTTATTTAGTGTTTATACTAATAAGAATAATGTGTTGATTCGTTATCAAGCACCTCATAGAGAGGCTTAATGAAGTTTTAAGTGCACATGATTAGTTAAAAAGTAGCGAAGGAATGAATGGAGTGGCTTATATAAGGAGGTACGTAGTAGCATGAAATGGATGCAATGGGGTGGCTTCGAAGGAATCTGGAATAACAGCTTGTCGAGGAAAGAATTAAATGGGTTTGGGCAAATAAAAACTAAGGAATATCAAGAGGAGTAAATTGAATACTACATTCATGCAAAAACAAGGTGAGAAAATCGATTTAAATAATTATGTCATTACGTAATATGGTATTAGAATTATTTAGCACTAATGATGCTAGCATAAAGCTGCTAAGACATCTCTCAACAATTTGGTCATAACTTTTGATTACTTGATTGGGTTTTGGTCGAAGTTAATCTTATTGGGAAGCTAGATTAAATTATTTAGAATATTTGCATTATACACATTTTGAAATTTTGAAAGTTTGCTACCTCAAAACATTGTTGCAAACTTACTATGCATTTGACGAAAGAAGAGAGGTTGACATCATTCAATGCGAATGTCGTAACTAGCGTCCTATATAAGATTTGAGATACATCGAGTAGTATGAAAAGATTGATGTGAAAAAAGGGTCATAATTAAGATGATTTTCGAAGTTGAGAGTGTGGATTTTCCAAAAGGAAATGGTTATCCATGTGGGAGTAATGATTAGAAAGTATAAAAGTACTTTGAGATAATACTTTGTTTAAACTTATAAAAGATTTTTATGGATTATTTCATCAATGAAGGATACCTTCGGATGACGACGATGATGTGTGGTGTAAGACAATGGATCTTGGGTAGTGCACTATTACTCTATGAGGTATTGAGCTAGTAAAGTACATCCCTACTTAGTGAGGGGATGTCGGCCGCAATATGATGGTTACCTTCAGATGATGACGATGATGTGCAGTATAAGACAATAGATCTTGGATGGTGCATCTATTACTCTATGCGGTATTGAGACAATAGAGTACGTCCCTACTTAGTGAGGGGATGCCAACCACAATAATACAAAATATCCTAGATTGAGTAAGTGGATTGGATCCACTTTGATAAATATAATCATCTTTCTGACAAAAGAATATCCTATATAAATTGGTTTGACTTAATTAAAGATATTGTTTGGAGTCTAACTTGAAAATATTACTCTCCGATACATTTTGATGGGTACCGCAACAAGGGGAGTACACCTTCAGTTGATTAGTTGACATTGGATTAAATATCCTACATTGAGGGTGCAATATAAATCCACTTAGATGAATAAGATGTTGCTTTGATAAAAGTATTTGTTACAAAAATTGTTATTCCAAACTTGTTTGATTTATTTGTGGATATCATTTGAAAGTCTACCTTGAATATCATTTATAACTTTGATGTGATATTATCCTTTACGACTCAAATTCGCTAGCCTCCGAGGAAACCAGAAAACATGGATTGTAATGAGAACGCGACAAATTAGAACGCAAACAGAAGAACATTTCATTGCTTATTACAACAATTACATCAGAGTACAAGAATATAATAGAGTATGAATAAATAATATACATTTGATAAATATTAGAGATTCAAATTACAAAATAGCGGAAAAATAATACATAACACAACTGAAAGAAATACATGGATACAGGGCTTTCCGAATATAGCTCCAGCTGTAAACCAGGATCATGTAAAAATAAATCTGCAAAACCAAAACTACTAGCTGCCCGTGTGGAAAATATGGCCACCCAAAGTTTAGGTTAAAGCAATAAACTCCAGGTCAATCATGGGACTGGTGTGAGAACTAAAAATAGTTATTAGCCTGATTTTAAAATTAGATAATTCAAGGGACCACGCTGTATAACACGGAACGGGTTTAACCCCAAGAATACCAGTGCATAAAACATATAGCGCAATGCTAAACAGAAAAATGAAGCTATTATAAGACTTAGGTCCCATCACACAATGCAACGCAAGCCGGAGGATAGAGTTTTACCTTATAATAGCCAAAAATGCTTGGTACAAGAAATTTCATATTTTATTATTACTATAAGTGAAGAAATCAACTTCAAATATAAATGTATCAATCAAAGGCAGTGTAGGTACCCATATATTACGTGGCCAAATATATATTTACAACTAAAATCATGAAATCACGTATTGGAAATTGGGTTTCCATCTATGAACCAAGGCAAGCGATCATCCTTACCGATTCGAGACTCTCTAGCTCAAAGCCGCAACTGCACCTGCGGTTAGCGACAAGGCCGGTCATCCGTCGATGATTGGCAATACCATAAACTATATGTTAGCCTGGCTTATGGGGCATAAAATCTAGTCAGTATATCGACCACAACATCCATCGGCCCCGTAGTGACTGATATATCTGAGGTGCCTCGCTTTCCATCAAGTAATAACAAGCAACATCCACATGAGTAAATAGTCTGGGCTCCATACCATGACATTACTCCTAGCTAAAAACTAACATATGTCCATTTCCTTGAAGTCCTCATCCCGTTTCTGGTTCATACCGGGGTGTCAAGCTCACGAATTAAAGCTACACAAAGCTATGCTAATTAAAGCTGTGCTTTGATCATCAACCACAAGACTCTGCTTTTCAACAAAAGCCTTGATTCATTTGCATCTCAGCAAGCCACACTGTCATTCCATACCATACCACTGATTTCCACCAATATATAACCTCTAAGCTCGTACGTCTCAGAGAAGAGTGTTAAGCAAGAGAATAAATTCTCTGCCACCAAAAAAAAAATTTAGCAGAGATCAACGAATATAGTATAAAGGAATCAATATTAGGCACACCCTCCATTTGCAAGTCCGTTCTGGGTCTGAACGAAAGCGGAGGCACCTTATTCCTCGTCCCATATGTACAATACAGGAGAGAGGCCCTCGCATATCCGGTCGATCTCCAAGTACGTATGGACGATTACCACTTATTACCTCGTCTCGGGTGTATGGCCTAATCAAGACATCAGTAATCATCCAAACGATGTGAAGATCTCCGTTCTTCAACCACCGTCTTCATCGTCGACTTATCGTCATATTAATTATTCAGATTGGGATAAACCCGATCTTTCCGAATAACTCGTGTGTCTTATAAACAAGTGCTATAAAACACAACATACGCCTCATTCCAATTCAAAATATTCTTTTCACAATTTAAACCAAATTAAGGTTTTCCAAACTAGTCGGGATTAGCGAACCTTATCATAGTAATCGTCTGTTTTATTTCCAAATCCCAGCCTATTCATCCCATGGAGAAAAACTGGTAATACTCCATATCCAAACCACGGTGTTATCGATAAAATTAATTACCATTTCATGTTTAAATCTATTTAGAGATTTAACTATCGCTTGGAGAAAACTGATGGCACTTCATTCTCGATCATTTCCCACATTTGATAATTTAAATTATCACATTCACATTTCAATCTAATTAAAGATTCATTAAAACTTCTCTTTGTTTTAATCTTCCCAAAAATCATTATTAATGATTATTTAACTTTGGGAAATCAAACATGCCGCATCAACAATCTACATCGTACCACTGATTTCCACAAATATATAACCTCTAAGCTCATACGTCTTAGAGAAGGGTGTTAAGCAAGAGAATAAATTCCCCGCCACCAAACAAATATATATTTAGCAGAGATCAACAATACAGTTTGAAATACAATGTTAGACATGTAATCCTGTCTTTAACTAGGTTAAAGAACCAATGTCATTTAAAGCACAGTTCACGATAAACCCAAAATCACATTCCATTAATTATGGAATCTTCACGGGAAACAGATCAATATATAATCGATATCAATTTCCGTATCCGACTAATAATATAAATGGAATAACAACAAAGGATTTTAAATTCCATATATATATTAACAATATTCCTCCATAGAAGCTCATTTCGATTATTACCAAATCAAATTCCATTCAATTCCAATTTACTATATTAAATTGGAAAACTTTACTATGGAAAATTTCCATTAAATCTTAATAAAAGATTTATATATTCCAAATCACATTCCACTGTTAATCGGGTTAAAGAACAAGTGTTATTTAAAACACAGTTCACGATAAACCCAAAATCCAATTTCAATTCAATTTCAATTCAATTTCAATTCAATTTCAATTCAAGTCCAATTAAATATTAATTAATTGGTAACTTCACTAAATCTTAATTAAAAGATTTATTCTTTTCTCAATTGGGTTTAAGAATAGTGTTATTAAAGACACCATTCACGACAAACCCAAAATCTAATTTGATATTAAATACAAGGCTCTAAGTAGAAATTATATTGGCTTACATTCAATATCAAATTTTGAAACCAACAAATACCGTATCGGGAATAAGGATATATATATATATATCTTCCAAATTCCTCCACAATATCCATGTAGTCACGAAATCCAATATCGAAATATTACAGAGATTATTTCTATTCAAATCCATCCCATTTCATATATTGGAAAATTCTGGTTGTTTTAAAACCATTCACAAATCCAAATTATTTATTTAAAAACGTTGGATTATTTTTCTAGTTAATAACTAGTTCATTTTGATAAAAATATACTTTTATCTTCACAAATGTGGAATTTTTCATCCAAATTCTTTCCAAATCATTTGTTATGATTTTACACAAATTATTAATACTTTTAATAATTTTATCAATGCCCGTACAATCGGTTTCCAATAACGGCAACCAAACTGCATCCGCAGCGACCTTTTCCAAATTTGATCTGGACATAGATCCAAATCCAACCGTTAGATTCAAATCTCTTATATTCATTGGAAATCTCTTTTCGATACAAACCCAACGGTTTCGGTTTTAGGAGAATCCGACGGTCGAATCTCGCGTAGTGTCAATTCGAAGTCAATGGTCGAAATTCGCGAAAGGTCGCAGCGCGGCGCATTCTATTCAGGCCATTAATATATATATAACATATATTTCGTTCAAAACATATTTTATAAATTCATTTTAAAACGATTCCCACTTTCATTTCAATTTTAAATCAAAATTGAATACTCTTTATCATTATAATATTTAAATGATAATATTTTCAAAATATCGGATTTTGAAATCATTTCCTTTTCGATATTCATTATAAAAATGAATAAAATCGATATAAATATCACTCGTGTTAATATGGCGCAAATCTAATCAACACGGCTTCACATATTTCAATATTTCCGTGACCATCCAAAATCGGACATCAAATTCACATTTAATCCTTTACTGAATATTATTTTAAAATATTCGTTATTTTAAAATATTCGTTATTTTAAAATATTCGTTATTTCTGAATTGGAATCTGACCCAGTCAATAACCATATAATTTATTTATATGGATTTCATACAACACATGTACACAACAACAACGATAAACAATAATCCATCTTCCAGAGTGCATTACACAACTGCATAATTGTTAAATATAAATAATTAATGCTTACAACCGTCTGTCAACCAATTGATCGACATACAACTAAACAACTGGGATTAGTGTACATCAAATATCATCCTAATACCCATGTGGGGTTTCAATAAACAAACAAAGATTTTATTTGTGCAGTAGGGTGATGTGTAAAATTTATCGTCCCAATCAATGTCAGTAAAAGGGGTGTCCATAAACAAATCGTCCGATTTGTAAATGAATATTCATTTCAACACATGACCATTTTGTATAGTTTTATTACACATCAAAAATGGTATTTTTAATAGTTACACATTTTATTCAATACTTGAATATTTTATTAGTTCATTTATGCAATAAAATTGATATTTTTATTGATTACACATTTTATTCAACACATGAATATTTACAACCACAATACAGTCAATTTCACAATCACATCAATCTAAACAAACATCCATGGTTTGTACAATAAAATAGTGTCAGCGGCTACTAAGCCCCGTTTGCATCCTAGTATATATTTAACTGTAAAATAATTAGAGTGAGAAGGAGTTCTCACATTGGGATCCACTGCATCATTCTTTAAAGGACGGTTCGGATTTTGCTTTGCTTCCAGAAAGTTCCATCGCGTAGTGTTTTCACCGTGATTCCAACACCATCTGTTTCACACGATTTATATTAAAAATCACATTTTTACAATTCTAAATATATTTTAGAAACCCATTTTTAAAAAAGCGCTATTAAAATTAAAATCACATTTTTAATTCAACTCTCTATATATAAAAGTCATATTTTTATTTCAAAACGATATATATATAAAAATCATATTTTTATTTCATAATTATATATATAAAAATCATATTTTTATTTCAAAACTATATATATATATATATATCATATTTTTATTTCAAAACTATATATATAAAAATCATATTTTTATCCTATGGTATTTTATATAAAAATTACCTTTTTATTACAATGATATTTATAATAAAACCATATATTTTTTCTATGTAATGTCAGAAAATTTGAAAAGAAGATCAATTTGAAATAATTAACATAAAACTAATGAATTTATAGCATTTAAAATAAACCGTTACCCTATCGTTCTTATCAACTGGTCATCGTTCATCGCTAGGGTGGGCCTCGCCGTCGCCATTGGAGCCACCGTCGGCCGATCTGGGTTGACCACGCCAGAGAGCTTCACGTCGCCTTCCCATTCCCAGCGCCACCTACCATTCGACCGCCTTCTCCCTCATAGAATCGACAACGAATGTGCCTAGTTCAAGCAGCGATTTCCGCCTCTACGATGATCGAGAACCGATCATCTCCGTATAATCGTGAAGAGCTAAAAAAGCTCTATGATTTTCATTTAGGAATGGGGATCAATTCGAAGTGGATTGGAGGATTTAAGGGGATTAATTTCGAAGGATTTCCGTCGTTAGGTTTAGAGAGCGGTGGGATGGAGGTTTGGCCATGAGAGAAAGTAAAGAGGGTTTGATCGTTTATAACCTTATATATATTAGTTTATTTTTAATTTAATTCCAAAAATCTTTGTTTTTTAATCCGATCTCCAAATTAAGCCCAACGACTATTGCCCCTAGCTAATTACCCTTATTTCAGACACAATGAGATATGTCCCGCAGGCTGTTTCGATCAGTTTTTCTTTAAATTAAAATATAAAACAATATATATTGAATTTAAACGTACATTTTAATTTACCTGGGCCACTTACTGACTCCAAAAATTCCAAAAAAATAAATCTAGCTAATTTTTGAAGATAAGGTCCTAACAAAACTAATTTCGTCGAATTTGGAGACCGTTTGTAAAATGGCTATTTTCTAGTCGATTAAATTCAAACTAAAATGACCAAACGCGTTTAAATTCACCATGCTCACATACTAATTCCGAAAATTATGAAAATTGGAATCTAGTAATAATTTGACATTCCGGATCCAACAAAAGTAGTTTCATCGAAAATGGAGGTCTTTTGCGAAATGGCTATTTTTAAGGGCTATATATTATTTAAAATATATATAAATTCCATAGCGACTATTTTGAATTTTAAACTGGACATAACTTTCAATTTATATTATGAAATCTCAGTTTTTCACATTCGTTAGAAAGATATAATTAAACAGATTCAAATATTTCTGGTTTTACCGAAATCCGATTTATTTTGAATTTTGTACATTCATTTGAAATTTAAAATCGAATTTTCAAACTACCACGCCATTTCAGGCTCGTTTTATAATTAAAATAAATTTATACATTCTAACTTCGATTAAAATAAAGTTTAATTCATTATTATTTAAAATAATTTTAAATATTCAAAATCCATTAAAATAGCTAAAATAAAAAATTTAAATTGGTTCTGAAAATCAGGGTTGTTACACCGATGAAGTTAATTGATGACAAACTTGAAGTTCCTTAAAAACACGACTACCAAAATTACTTTTTTTGGTTCATGTCGAAGCATACCACAACAAGAAGATTATGTCTTTACTTGATGATTTGACACTGGCCGCAATTATAAATAAAAATGAAGAAGAGTAGGTCCTAGAATGTACCCCAAATTGAGCATGGGAAGGAGACAACCTTGCATGATTGATAAAATGTTGATCATAAATTAAGAAATTCCAATCATATTATATATAGTTATGTCTTTAACTCTAAATTTTGATTTATGAAATTATTTTGTAAGTATACTTTCAAGAAAAATGTCGTGTATACATATAGTTTTCTTCATGGAATATTTGACATTCTTTTGATTAATTATTGCATAAAATTTTGAGGATGAAATTCCTTTTAAGGAGGGAAGAATGTAACAATCTGAAACTTCGGGTAGTAAATATTTAATTATTGAGGTTATTTAAATATTTAAATCTTGTATTTAATATTATAAAGATGGATTTATAAACTCTATTAAATCCCTTTATAAATAATAATTAATGAGGAGAACACATGTTGTAGATTTTTTTTTTTTACGAAGATAAGTAGTTCGAAGAAATATCGATAATGTGACCGAAAACAGTTTTGTCGATAAACGATGTTTACTTGTTAAAAGTTGTTAGAACATCATGTGCATGTAGTAACAATAGAAGAACACATGTATGTACATAGCATATAAATAAAATACAAGTGATATATATATATATATGTATGTATTCTAGAATATGAAAAATGGCTTAAAATGATAGGGACACGTGTCATCAAATGAACGGTACACATATCTTAATATTACATAAGGTAAAAACACATAAACACATTCGGTGTCCATGTGTAGAAACATCTAAAAACACCTAAGGAGGCATGTGTCCACATACTAAAGCTTGCATGAAGATAAGGTAGTGTCCAAAACCAAATTACCAAACTAGCCTTAAGAAATGCTATATAAAGGGTGGAAATGTTCACTTCTTTACATGCATTCACAAGACAAAAACAAGATAAAGAAAAGAAGACTAGGAGAAGCTAAGAGAATAAATATAAGTTCAACCTACAATTCTAAGGTGAGAAAAACTATTTGAGAATATGTATTCATTACATATTTTGAAGAAAAGTTGTGAAATTTAAGGATGAATGATTGGTCTTGAACCTATGAACATAACGTTTGGTATTTTGACCATAACTTCTTCAATTCTTGACGAAAATTTCGATTTCTTTATCAATCTGGAAAGCTAACTCAAAGGCATACAACTTTCATTTCAGCCACTTTCACTAATTCGATTGTTTGTGTACCTGAAAACTGGATGCAAAGTTAGGTAAAAATCTGCCTAAAATGGACATGTTAAAAATGCCTTGTATTGTTGAATTATATATCAAACTGATAAATGATTTTGAGGTTTTATTTTTGTGATAATTAAGTAGACAAAGAAAGATTATTACTATAGAAAATTTGGAGTCAAAAACTGTATTTATCATAGAGAAAAATCAAACATTTTGCCGAAAACTGGTCAAAAATCTGAATTTCAGAACTTTTCTCAGCTTTCTGAAACGCTATCTTTTGTATGAGTTATGTATGAAGCACTGTACCAAGGAAAAAACTTTTCATAGCATTTCAGAAATGCTAACTTGTGTTTAAATTAATTATAAGCACTTTAACGAGTCCAGAAATTTTCACAACGCACCAGAAATGTTGTAATATATGTTTTGAGTCTTATAAACTACGCAAAACTTTTCACAACGCACCTAAAACGTTGTAATAGTTGTTTTGAGTCTTAAAACTATTATAAACTACCCAAAACTTTTCACAACGCAACAAAAACGCCGTAATAATTTTTTGAGTATAAAACCATGGTAAACTACTCCAAATCCTCTCAAATTTGGACTTGAGATTCCATATCGTATCATAAACAAACTGTCAATAGTGGGGATGTTAAATCAAAGTAAAAGAGAGTAAAAATGTGTAAAACCCAAAAACAAAGTAGGTTGACGTGAGTTTTGCGAATTACAATGATTCGAGGAAGATATTTGATCGCTTTGGGGTGATGTTAAGTACTATATTATGTTCCACAAAGCTTTTGCATGAAGATAGCGATGAGTACTGTGAGTATACTCATCATCTAAACAATTACTTATTTCTTAAGCTTATGTTTTCATTTAATGTTGCACATGACTTCAACATACTATATTGACTGCAATCTTTGCTTTGGTAAGCAAACAACATATACGACTGATGATTAAGGACATTGATGACTTAGTATGACTTACATAAAGTCTTGAAATCAAGAACATAATGATTAGTAGGAGACTGGAACAAACATAGAATACCTATGGTTTGATATCCATAATTGCATTATTGAAATGCATTACTTTGACAAATTTATATGTAAAACAATATTTTCAAGTACTCCTTTTCTTAGTGATTGTTTGGAGTTATAATCTGTTTTATCACAAAGGAGTTTCTTGGTATTTAAAATAGTAGAGGTTTATCTTTTGAAAGGAAGTTCTACAAGAGATATATATAGATATCTTTCAAAACAAGTATTTGTAGAGTGTTTAACCCTTACATGATATAAAGTGTATTTTTGGAAGTAAACGTTGATTTTTAAACGTTTTGTGTAAAGAAGAACTACGTTGGCTTGATCATGTATCTAATTGCTTACCCAATTAGATAAAGGTACGTAGGCAGTCAGAAGGGATAATGATGCAGCTGCTATAATAATAAAAATATGTTTATTATTCGTTATTACATCTTGTGTTGGTGCATCTTTCATGTTTAAAATTTTAAGCCATACTGACATATTTATCGAGATTGCAGGAATGAATATCAATGTCCATCTCACCAGAGTTGCATAAAAGTAGATCTATGATAATTGGGTTTATTTTGTACTTAAGCACACCTTGTGAGTTAACTAAATATTCTGATAAGTATTAAAATTCTATCCAATGCATTTAGTGATGTTGTATATTTATTCAAATAAAATGGTAGCTGACATTGTTTGTTTTGGACAGATGGATTTTGGGCAATTATTACTAGTCTGAAATTTTTGGGGAGTTACACATTTACTAGTTCGTTTTGGGTTTGAATGAATCCGAAGGCACCTTTTTCCTTGTCCAATTAAGGAGAGCGGTGTAATAACCCGGAAATCCGAGCCAATTTAAAATTTTTATTTTGGCAATTTTAATGAATTTTGAATATTTAAAATGAATTATTTTAAATAATAATGACGAGAAATTTATTTTGAATAGAATTCGAACGTATATATTTATATAGATCGTCATTAGAATATAAATATTTATTTTAAATTATAAAAGGAATTGAAAATGGCGCGGTAGTTCGATAATTCGATTTCGAACTTTAATTGGATGTACAGGATTCAAAATAAATCATATTTTAGTGAAACCAAAAATATTCGAATCTAATTGAGAATATCTTTCCAACGAATCCGAAAAATCAAAATTTCATAGCGGGAATCAATAGAATTCATCAGAGATTGGATTAGTAATATCCAACGAGAATGACTCGTTAGAGATAGGATCAGTAGTATCCTAGAACGAGTGTGAAGAGTATATTTTTAAAATGACAACAAATTTTGTTTTAAAAATAAAAAAAACCTTACTCCCTTATACTCTCTCCTCTCTCTTCTATTCAGTTAAACGAAATAAAAAAAAGAATGGGAAAGAGGAAAAAGGGGATCGACGGGATCCTCCTCCGCCAGGCACCGTCGCGCCTCAGGCGCTGGCCATCCTCCCCTCCCTCTCGCTTCCTCCTCTCTCCTCTAACCCTCTCCCCTTCCCTCGTACGAGACCGCGTCACCCCCCCTTGTTGTTGAGCTCCTCTCTCTCCCCACACCCCCTTCGTGAATCCCGTGACCCGCCACCACAAGAAGAAAAGCCACCCCGACCCCTCAGCCCTCCCAGCGCACGCCGATGCCAAGAACCCCCCCTCCTCGCTGAAAAAAATACAGTAAGTCCTATTTACTCATTTTTATTATTTATTTTCTATAGATCCGATTTTTTTTAAACCATTGAAAATATTATATGATCATTAAAACTGAAATTATGATAAGTTATGAAAAATATAACGTTGTGGGAAAAATATGATTTTTCATTGATACAAAATATAATTTTTATATAATAGGAAGGTTCAAAATATAATTTTTATATGATAGGAAGGTTCAAAATATAATTTTTATATGATAGGAAGGCTAAAAATATAATTTTTATATGATAAGAAGGCTAAAAATATAATTTTTATTCAAGTAGTAAGTTAGAAATATAGTTTTTATATAAGTAGGAATATGAAAATACGATTTTTATATGTGTTGTAGCGAAATAAAAATTCGATCATTATATAAGAAGTAGAAATATAAAAATATAATTTTTATATAGAAAGAAGCGTTGTAAATGTATATGAAGTAGAAATAAAAATATGATTTTTATTTATTAGAATGAAGTAATAAAAATATAATTTTTATTGTGAACAACGTAAAAAGGACTGCATTGGAATTTCAACCGATCCAGAAGGTTCAACAGTTCAAAAGCAAAGCACGGCGGAGTGGAACCCTCTGTGAGAACTCCTCACCTTTTTATTTTTATTTTCTAGTTAAAATATATACTAGGATGCAGACAGTGTTTAGTAGCACCCGACACCCGTCGTCCACAGACCATGGACGGCTTGTATGCTTGTTTGTTTGATTTTGATGTGTAGTTGATTGTGTGATGTGAAATGAAATAAAATATTTTATAGTTAAAAATAGAATTTTTAACGCGTATATAAAATAAATATTTATAAACAAATCGGAGATTTGTTTATATACACTGATTTGATTGATATTGATTGGGACGATAAATTTTACACATCGCCCAACTGCACAAATAAAATCTGTGTTTGATTGTTTGAAACCCCACACGGGTATTGGGATGATACATGACATACACTAATCCCAATAATTAGTTGTATGTCGATCGATTGATTGACAAACTGTTATAAGCGTTAAATATTTATATTTGATGCTTATACAGTGTAGAATGCACTTTGGATGATGGTTGATTATTTGTCATTGTTGATATATACATGTGTTGTAGAAAACCCATATAATCAACATTATATGGTAACTGATTGGGCCTCATTCCAGTATTTGAAATAGAAATATTTGAAATAGAAATATTTGAAATAGAAATATTTGAAAAAGAAATATTTGAAATAGAATATTTGAAAATAGAAATATATGAAGCCGTGTTAATTAGATTTACGCCATTTTGACGCGAATGATATTTATATCGATTTTATTCATTTTTCAATGAATATAGAAAGTGATTTCAAAATTTGATAAATTGAATAGAAATGAATTCGAATTGAAATTGAATAGAAATTGAATAGAAATGAATTCGAATTGAAATTGAATAGAAATGAATTCGAATTGAAATTGAATAGAAATGAATTCGAATTGAATTTGAATAGAATTGAATTCGAATTGAAATTGAATAGAAATGAATTCGAATTAAATTGAAATGAATTGAAATTCGAATTCAATTGAAATTGAATTGAAATTGTTTTGAAATGAAATTAAAATGAATTTATATTGGAGTATTCAATTTTGATTAGAAATTGAATATGAAGTTGGAATCGTTTCGAAAACGAATTTAAAACGATTTATAAAATTCGTTTCGAAAGGAAATCGACGAAGTATATATTATATATATATATTATATATATTAGATATATAATATAATGGCCTGAATAGAACGCGCCGCGCCGCTGCAGTTCGCGAATTTCGACCATTGACTTCGAATGGATATTGTGGGAGATCCGACCGTCGGATTCTCCTAAAACCGGAACCGTTGGGTTCGTATCGAAAAGAGCTTTCTAACGAATATTAGAAATTTGAAATCTAACGGTTGGATTTGGAATTATGTCCAAATCAAATTTGAAAAAGTTCGTTGTAAGTGCAGTTTGATGGCCGTTGATGGAAATTGACCGTACGGGCCTTGATAAAATTATTAAAAATAGTAATAATTCATGTAAAATCATAAGAAATGATTTGGAAAGAATTGGGATGAAAATTTCCATATTTGAAAAGATAAAAATAGTTTTTTATCGAAATGAACTAGTTTTGAACTAGAATTATAATTCTATTTATTTCTAAAATAAATAAAGTGGATTTGAAATGGTTTTTGAAAATAACCAGAGTTTCCAATATATAAAGTGGAAATGGATTTGAATCAAAATTTTCTTTGGAATATTTCGATGTTGGATTTCGTGATTATACAGATATTGTTATGGAAATTTGAAAGATATATATATATATATATCGTTATTTGCAATACGATATTTGTTGGTCGTAGAATTTGATATTGAATATAAGCCGATATATTTTCTATTCAGAGCCTTGTATTTAATATCAAATGTGATTTGGGTTTTTCGTGAATGGTGTCTTCATTAACACTGTTCTTAAGCCCAGTTGAGAAAATGATTAAATCTTTTTATTTAGATTTAATGAAGTATACCAATTAAATAATATTTAATCGGAATTGAATTGGTGTTGATTTTTGGGTTTATCGTGGACAGTGTTTTAAATAACACTTGTTCTTTAACCCGAAAATTAACGAAATGTGATTTTGGGTTGTCATGAACGGTATCTTCAATAATATTGTTCTTGGACCCAAAAAGAAGTTAAGAAAATCAGAAACTAACTGGAGGTTAGTTAAGTTGAATGGTTTCTGGGGTATTGATCTGATCTTCGGCCTTCGGGGTTAATACTTAGGGAACTGCTCACTTGCTATTTTACGGTTAGGGACTGATTGGAATGTGATGTGATTTTGGGGTTTATCGTGAACGGTGTTTTAAATGACACTGATTCTTTAACCCAGTCAAAGATTAAAACTAAGTGGAGTTTTAATGAATCTTTAATTAGATTAAAAAGATCGAGAATGGAATATCACCAGTTTTGCTCCCGGAGATAGTTAAATCTTTAATTAGATTTAAACGTGAAATGGTAATTGAATTTACCGATAACACCGTGATGTTAGATATGAAGTAAGAACAGTTTTACTTCATAGGATGAATAGGTTGGGATTGGGAAATTAAAACAAACGATTACTTCGGTAAGGTTCGTTAATTCTGACTAGTTTGAATTGATGTTCAAAGAAGATTAAAGAATAAATTTAAAGAATTTATCTTTGATAAAATTAATGGGAACCTTTCCCAAAGTTTAAGAATATTTGAATAAAGGAATATTCTGAATTGGAATGAGGCGTATGTTAGGTTTGTGTAACACTTGTTTATTATATACGCGGGTTATTCAGAAAGACCGGGTTTATCGCATTCTGAATAAATGATTCGACGTGGTGTCGAAGATAAAGACAGTGGTTGAAGACCGGAGGTCTTCACATCGTTTGGATAATTACTGATGATCTTGATTGGGCCGTACACCCAAGAGGAGGGAATCAGTTGGTGGTCGTCCAGACGTACTTGGAGATCGATGGATGTGCGAGGTACAAGGCGCCTCCGGTTTCGTTCAGACCCAGAACGGACTTGTAAATGGACTGTGTGTCTGACATTGGATATCATTCTGTGTGATTGATGGATATCGGTTGCATGGAGTGGTTTGCCTGTGTGGCATGCTAAGATGCAAATAATCAAGGCTTCTGTTGAAAAGCAAAGTCTTGTGGTTGATGATCAAAGCACGGCCTTTGTGGCGTAGCTTTGTGTAGCGTGAATTCGCGAGCCTCACACCCCGGTAGTGGACCAGAAACGGGAGAGGACCTCAGGGAGGGCATGCGTTTCCTTCTAGCTAGAAGTGGCGTCAGTGGTTTTACACGCCCTGACGAGTTTGACTTATGTGGTTGTTGAAATTGGAGGCGTCTCGGATATATCGGTCGTTCTCGAACCGATGGAGTCATTTAGTTGGCTCACCTACGCCCCAAAGGGCGGGGAAACGCAGTGTTCAGGAATTTTAATCCACATGACGATCCAAAGGTCACTCGAGCTCTGACCTGAGACACGGGCTAGAGCGTATCGAATCGATAAGGACTATCTTTTGCCTTGGTTCACAGATGGAAACCCAATTTCCAAATACGTGACAGTGCGGTTTTGATTGTAGAACCTAGTATGGCGACATGATATATGGTACCCATGCCGTCTATGATTGATATTTATGATTGAAATTGTTTTGACACTATACACTTATAATAGTATCAAATAATCTGTTTTTAAGCGTATCAAGCATTCTTTGGCTATTATAAGGTAAAACCCTATCCTCCGGCTTGCGTTGCATTGTGTGATGGGACCTGGGTCTTATAATAGCTTCATTTTTCTTTATTTAGCATTGCGCTATTGTTTTATGCACTGGTGTTCTTGGGAGGAAACCCGTTCCGTGTTTTACGGCATGGTCCCTTGATTTACCTAAATTTAAAATAAAGATTAATAACTATTTTTAGTTCTCACACCAGTCTCATGACTGACCTGGAGTTTATTGTTTTAACCTAAACTCTGGGTGCCCTTATTTTGACACAGGCAGCTAGTAGTTTTGGTTTTGCAGATTTATATTCACAGGATCCTGGTTTACAACTGGAATGATATCCGGAAAGCTTTGTATCCGTATATCTCTTCTAGTTGTGTATTGTATTATTTTCCACTGCTATGTAATGTATTGTAATCTCTGATATTTTTCTGTTGTGTAATATTTATTTATACTCTGTATATTCTTGTATTCTGATGGAATTGTTGTAATATACAATGAAATATTCTTCCGTCTGCATTCTTTTGTGTGTTGTTCTCAAACTATCCGGGCTTTCCTTACCGGGGAAGTTACGGGTTTTCACAAGCGGCCCTTGCTTATCCGGTCGATCTCCAAGTACGTCTGGATGACCACCACTTTAACCTTATAATGGGAGCTACCTAAGGCATCAACAATAATCCAAATGATGTGAAGATCTCCAGTCCTGAACCACCGTCTTCAATAATGGTCGTATCAGTTATTTGGATTGGGTTGGAACCCGGTCTTTCCGAATAACTATCGCGTCATTACAATCAAATGATATATATATATAAACATATCATAAGTCTCATTCTAATTCATAATATTATTTACATTGGGAATTTCTCCCATAAATCCTATCAAAGATTTTCATCATTTATTCTCTTGCTTAAATCTTTTCTTGGAAAACATAGCTAAAAATTATATAATCTCTTTTCAGAAACTTAATCTCAAATCAATGTTTATAATACTTATCGGGATTATTGAGCCTTACAAAAAGGTAACCTCTCATATCGTTATCCCATTCTCATCTTATTCATACCATGGAGCAAATCTGGTGATATTCCATATCTAACATCCCTCGTGTTCCGGTAAGTTTAATTACCTACTTTCATTCCAAATCTTTGTTGAAAGATTTATTAAAACTCTAACATAGTTTCAGTCTCTATTTCATTCAATCTAATCTTCATTGAAATATTTATTAACACTCAAACTTCAGAAATCATCTTTCCTTTAACTGGGTTAAAGAACAAATGTTATTTAAAACATCATTCACGATAAACCCAAAAAGAAACTTCAATTCAATTCCAATTAAATTTATTTATTGGAAGACTTCATTAATCTTAAGTAAAAGATTTAGTCCATAAATTTCATTTTCAACTGGGTTTAAGAACATTGTTATTGAAGACACCATTCACGACAAACCCAAAGTCCAATTTGATATCAAATATAAGGCTTTAAATAGAAATCATATCAACTTATATTCAACATAAAATTCTGAAATTAACCGATACCGTATTGGGAATAACGATATCAATATCTTCCAAATTCGTCAAACAACATCTGTATAACTACGAAATCCCATATTGAAATATTCGAAGATTATTCCCATTCAAATCCAATATTCATATTTCAGAAAAACATAACTTGGTTAAGTATTTATTAACTTCAAACCATTCAATTACTTTTGTTAGAATAGCTAATTCCTACAAAATAGCTTTATATTACCCAAAACTAAATATATTTAGTCCAAATCACTTTTAAATCATTTATTATGATTTATCAAAAAAATTCCCTATTTTTAACAGTTTAAAAATAGCTCAACTCGTTAAAAACCGATTTCCTGTCATTTACGGCACTAGCGCTGTTTTTATTCAAATTTGATTTGAATTTATCTCAAAATCTAACTGTTGGATTTTAAAACTTCATATATCATTGGAAATTTCTTTTCATTCTAAATCCAACGGTTTTCATTTTGGGAAAATCCGACTATGGGATCACACAGTACGTCAATTTGAAGTTAATGGTCGAAATTCGCGAACGGTCGCTGCGCGACACGTCCTATTCAAACCATTTACTTTTTATAATAAAATTCATTGATTCTATCCAAACTTATTTTATAAAACGTTTATATGTTCGTTTTAAAATGATTTAATCTCAAATTCAATCTTAAACAAAAATTGAATATTCTATATTATCATAATATTAAAATAATAATATTTTTCAAAATACCGAATTTTGAAATCCAAACTTTTCTGACATCATTAAAAAAAATATCAATGGAAAAATCGGTTCGAGTTAAAAATGTCGTTTATATACCTAACTCGAATTTATATTTGAATTTACTATTCAATTTAAAATAAATCTGAAAACATGCCTTCATTAATTGAAAATTAATTCAAATCAAAATCTCACTTTTTAAAACTATTTGTAATCATTTAAACTATTTTTTCCAACTAATTTGAATTTAAAATTCAAACTGTCATTTTCCACCGAATATTTTATTAATATAATATTCACATTAATTTCGAATTGGAATGAGATTCAACCAATTACCGTATAATTTAATTTATATGGATTAACATACATATCAACTACCGCCTATCAACCAATAGTAATAATATAACGGTTTCCATCGTCAATGCTTGTATTAAAAATTTAATAAAAATAACAGTAATAACTGTAAACATCAATCACGATACAAACATTGCAATCAATACATATTCAGGTATGAATATAATAACTATAAAAATCAGTTGAGTGAGTGTATTTTCATATTGATCGGTTTAAAATCGTTATAGAACGATAGTTTTTAATTAAATTAAACAGTGCATTTAGTTTAACCAAAAATTGTAGCTAGCTCCAATTTTCTCCAAATTAGCTTCACTGTGAAGCTCTCATCTCCACGATTCCAGTGTTTCTAGTTTCGTCAAATTCTGTTCCCGTTTGAACAAGTTATGAGGTTTTAAACTTTAAATAACATAAATTAATTAACCTAAGATAATTAATTAATTGCCTAATTAATCACCTCTTCCCCTTAATCCCTTCTCCCCCACGTCATTTACAGGTCATGCACGAACCAAAAAAAATCACGCCTCCTCCTTAGAAAACGCACCACAGTTTCCTCTACCAGGCGATGATCCAACACCACCACGTCAAAGCCCCAAACCCCCTCTCCCTTCGTCGTGAATAACTCCCCATTCGAACCCCTCCAACGTCCTAGAACGCATGTGAACAGTGGGCGTTTGAGACCCGATTGCTCCCGATTTGCAGCATGAAATTCCATCATCTCCGTATGGATTGAAAGATCTCGAAGAGCTGTACGATTTGTTAGTTGAGAGTTTTGATTAATTGTTACTTGATTGCACGTGATTAAGGGATCAAATCCGGATGATTTCGGCCATTCAACCAAGGGTGGCGGCTAGGGTTAGAGTGAGTAGGGTTATAGTTTTATTAGGGTATTTATATAATGTACTTATTATTATTTAATTCCAATGTTACTTAACCGTGAAGTTTAACGCTCCGAACTCCGACCTTGTAATGACCCGAATTTTTGGTCGATTAATTTTAAACATTTAATATTATTTTAAATGTTGAGTTGATAAAATAAATTAATTTTTATATAGATTTAATCGATTTAATAATCGAATCCAACTTAATTTTGAATATATCGAATTATCGTAATACGAAAACAATAATTTATTGTATTTGAAGTTAAAACTGAATCGAAACGATTCAGATGGTCAATATAAATTCTACTTGAATATAAATGATATTAATAATAATAATTTATTATCAAGAAGTTTATTTCTTTGAATTTAAATCATGTTATATCGATATAATATGATACTTAAGAATAGTTAATTTTCAAACAATCTCGGTTTTCGACAATACTGGGTCCAAAACATCAAACTATAGTAGTGTGTCAATTTTCATCACAATTGGAGATAGTATGTGGTCGTTTAAACATGAAACATCAGGCATAAGTTTCGTGAGGATATTATAATAATAAATTTTATCGGATAAGCTCAAAATTGAATCAGAATCTATTTAAATAAAATTAAAATCACTTTATATCAAATCGAATTAAAAACAAATCAAATCAATTTAAAAATGTTTGTACTTAGGTTAGCAAGAATTAAATACAAATGTACGTATGTTCCCCTGCATTTTTATAAATATCATGATAACTCCCATTTCTCTCCTTTTGTATTCTCGCATCCTTCATTCCTCTATAAGAAATATAAATGTAAAGCTTCAAATTAAAATGTATGCTTCTTGATATGACTCAAAATCAAACGACTTTGTCTACTTTCTATTCTTATACTAATTGTGCTCTCTTTCCTCGTTTGAACACAATTCGAACCTGAATAAAAAATCAAAGATTTCCTCCATTTGAAATCTTCAATAATTCGTATGCAATCGTATTTACAATAAAATCCAATAATTTCAAATCAACTGAATTCATGTGAGGTTTCTCAACACGTCAGGGGTGCTTAATTTGGGTTCTCCCAAATGGTCGGTCGTAGAAATCTTGATCCATGCAAGCTATTGTTCACAATTTCAGGTGAATTTAGAGGTGGGAATTGCTGCATCAGGTTGGGGTGGAGATTAGTTTGTCATGTGAGTTTTGGAGGGAATTATCTTGCGAATGGGTAACGCGATTTTGTGCCAGTTGCAAGCAAGTGCAAGGGTCGCGATTTCTTAGGAGGGTGCGATCTCGATAGAAATAGGTCCATGGTGATACTCTTGCGAAAGGGAGATCGTCGAAGCTGGTAGGAGGTGACTTTGTGGAGGAATGGTTGTAAAAAAGGTAAAGGAAGGATCAACGTATGTGGGTTATGTCACTATGTCCTTGCATGACCTAGTTTGAAGCAGAAGGATTATGGGATGTCGATTAGGTAATTTATCTTAATTCAATAATTAGAATTTAATTATATTCGAATTGTTCGGCTATGAATAAATTGGATATCTAATCCAAACAATATCATATTCGAGTGAACGAAGTGCATTGAAAGTGTATCGTCGAGTACTATACAATGGAACAAATTTGGAATGATTTGAAGCCAGTTAGAGCATTTGATTAAACTAAACGTTGTTTAATTTAATCAAAAACTGAATCGCTATTTCCTATATATACACATATATAATTAGTGATTGGATATATTCCAGCATATATATATATATATATATATATATATATATATATATATATTAGCGGATGATTTCCCTATGCTCCCCAAAATATATATAGTGGATGACCTTCTATACCGCGATATCATGCCTTGAAGCAGGATGGGTATTATTTATGTTGTCTAACATCTGTGGATACAGAAAAACAGGTTGGAGGAATCCAATTGGATTCCTCAAATTTATTTGTTATTTGTTTCCATATATATTATAATTTAACATGTATTAGAAAACCGGTGATTGATGATTGTATGTTTTGGATGTTTGAATAACATTGGCCTTAGGTATTGGCATTCAAGATACCGTAAAGAAAATTCGAATGGAAAGAAAAGGATTTGAGCTTTATGAAGGAAATTTTATTTTATTTTCGAATATAAAATTTGAATTTTGAATGGGCTAGTTAGTATTAACTTGTTTTTAAAATAAAAATAAGTAGTTGAATTTAAAAACGAAGTGAAATAGATTATCATTGGATAATTTGAGGAATGGAGAATTGTTTCAAATGGGAGGTATGAAATTATTTCGATGTTCGTAATGTAAATTAAATCGAAATAAATCCATACGGATTTATGATTTGAATTCGACTATTTCGAACTTAGAAAAATAAATTATTTTCAATAAGCATATTGGAATTGTATTAGATAGAAACTAAAATTAAATATGAAAATAGATTATATGTTATATATATAAGATATAATAAGTAAAGTATCCCAAATTTAGGAATCGGGTTTTAAATAGATTTTGAAATGGAACTTGTTTTAACATGTAAAACAAGGAAGTAAATTTATAAACGATGTTTATAAACAAAGTGGGATAAGTATCATGGGATAATTCGGCAATAAAAATTCAAGTATGAATTTAAAAGGGAATTAGAAATCGTTTCAAAAAGGGAACAACATATTTTATTCTGGAATTCGGAATATGAACAAATTGTAATAAGTCCAAAGGATTTATAATTAGAATTCTATTATATCGAATCTTATAAAATCAATTATTTCCAAGGGGATTGGAATTTAATATAGAAGATTAAGTTGTATAAATTTGGAATTAAGTTAAGAAATAATAGATGATTTAGGATAATCGAGAAGTTTAAGTTAGATTTAGAAAATCAATTCAATTTATATTAAATATCAAAGAATAAAGTTTAAATTTATTAAATAATCAAAGTTTAAACGTTTAAATTTAACTTTAATTAAAACGAACTCGCCGCAGTGCGGTAGTTCGTAATTTGACGTTTTGAACATCAATTGAGTTTGCAGAACAAAATTTAAGTTAGAAGATTCTTTGAAACAAGAATCGTCGGGACCTATTCAATGATAGTTTTCTAATGGAAGAGGAAAATCTGGATTTTGTCTTACAGAATTTGTGTAAAATCAAGACTTGAGATATAAAATAAATATGAATTTAAGCGGAGTAAGTTAATTGATTCAAACAAAAAAATAGATTTTTAATTATTGAATAGAATTAAATAATTAGAAGAATAATTATTTAATGGAGTTTTGGATCGAAATTGGAATTGGGATAAGTGAATTGGATTTTTGAATTCACATACGATATTGAATATGAAACTTGAGTTGGAAACATAATTCGATTGGTTTATAAGCAAATAAAAATATATTTGAACGTGTTATGATCAAATAAAAACGGAATTAGGTAAAAGACCTAATTAGATAATCAACTAGCGAATTGAGTAAAAAAATGATTGGATTGAATTGGAATAAATTGGAAATGGTTGGAGATAGGTTAAACAAGTACGGAATGAAGCTAATGGAAGAAAATAAGTTGAATGACCGACAAAAGAGGCACGCAATTAAATTGCATATGAGATTTTTTGAGCCTATTTAGCAAGCCACTTGGCTTTTTGATTTTCTTTTTGAATAGAAATGGCCCAGAGAGGCGATTTGTAGTTGCACCGAGTGACCCGTACAAACAAGACTGTGATGGCCCGCCCCGCACCAGCCGACATTTCCCATGAAAGTGCATTGTGCCCATGTCCAACTAGCACGGGACGGTTGCCAAAGAAAGAAAAGGGAAGGAAGCTTAACAGAGGACTAACAAGGAACCTATAGAATGTCTCACAGCGCATGGAATAAAATATAATAATAACATACTTGACATAAAACAGGTGAGACAGTGCATAAGCTAAAAATTAAACATCATAGCAGCGGAAAATCCAAATACAGCTTATGTTCCACATCATTCTTATTACAACTTTCGAAAACTGTCTCTAAATCAAATAAATAAGGTACACTACTAATGCCCAAAGTAGTGACTAGCAGCGACATAGGGAGAATATCTATGTATATCATACGTGGGAGCCTCCTGCTCGTCTCCGGTACAGCTACTCGTGCATACCACCTAACCTGTCTCTAGTCTGCCCGTTTAAGAGCACCCAGAGTAATAAGAAGAGACATAAAATTTTGGGTCAGACAAAAAGTCTGGTATGAGAAATAAACATCAAAACAGAACAATAACAGGTATACCAAACCATACCTGAACCTGGACCTACAACCAAAGAGTTAGTGCAACATACCGCTCAATACTCTAAGGTGCCACTAACATAAGGGGTAAAGAATACGAGGGAGGGGGAGTGCATGTCATAATGGTAGCAAACAATCAAGCATAGCAACCATCCTCACATCTCTCACTCAGTGCGTAAAGCATACGATATCCACCGCTTTGATCACCCAAATCCTTGCTATGATCGCTCTGCCCCATGGAGTCATAATGACACCACTACACTGATTCGTAGCCACTAGTCCTTGCTATGTCCATTCTGCCCCATGAAGTCATGATGACTCCACTGCATTGGCTCATAGCCATGCTACGATCACTCTGGCCCATGGAGTAATAATTACCCTACTGCACTGATCTACAGCCTAACATTCGTCTTGGTGGTGAATCAAAGCTATGGACGTCGATAACCCCTTAGCACATGTCCCGCCGCAAAGCCTAATCATGAAGCTAACTCGTTGGTTCCCAACTGGATCCTGAGCACAGACCTCCTACTTGGACTACCTTTGCATCTCGGGTTTTGGTCTTCCTTGGATCGGTTCAGTTCCTGTTCTTCACTTCAACTCGTACTTCCAGTTCGAATCGTGGTTCATGCCTCCCTTCCGTTCGTGAGCACAAAGGCGACTCGTGGTCATCACATCGGATCGGTTCGTGCTTCCTCTATCAGATCGGGTCATGGCACATGGACCAACTCGTGGCTCCTCCTCAAAAGCGGATCGATTCGGCGTACACTATTCGGGTCGAATCGGAGAAATCCAAGAACAGGCGGGTCGGATCGTGGAGCTTCTGCGAGCGTCGGGTCGGTCTCCATCGCCACGAGCGGGTCGGTTCGGGTAGGCGATCCGATCTGGTTTCTGCATATTCCCTGCACTTTTTCCAGCGAGCTGCTTACGCCATTCGACGGAGTTTTTGACCAATCTAACTTTTCTAAACAATCACAAATCATTCCAAACAGTCATAGCAACATGGATCATTGACCACAAACACTAAAACAACAATTTGATATGTTAAAACGGATCAAACATAGCGAAAATCCCATATTTTCCCTTAAGCATGTTTAAGCAAAACTAATGATAAGATTAGTAAAACTTAACCAAATTAACCAAATTTTCTAACAGAGGCCTAAAATAATATTTCAAAATTTATAAATATTTTTCCAGAATTTAATCATGTTTAAATTTGCTAATTAACACTAATTACCCTTAATTAACCATAATTAGTGAGGAACTATGCAAATCACTCACCTTAGCCAAAAATTAAAACTTTCAAAACTGAAACTCCGCTGATTTGGGCGAATACTGATGTCTAACAGTAGCTCCAACCTTGCTTTGGTGCTATTTCCCTTTGATTTGACGTAGATTAGGCTAATACTTGATTAGAAAGTGATTAGAGATGATTCTAGATGTTGGAGGCCATTGTTAGGGTTCCTAGGAGGTAAATGGCGGCTAGAAAACTGAAATGAAATAAAACAAAAACCTAGCCCATTTCAGCCTCCCCATAACCCTAATCCCGAAATGGGTTATGGGCCCATTCACTAATCACCTCATTTGGCCTGGTTAAGTATTTTTTCACCTTCTAAACCTTGTTTCAGCCATATCTCCCAAACGGTAAGTCCGTTTTTCACATATGACCACTCTACGGAAAGGTAAACCATCATCTGTATCTAATGGAAGTGGTTTCAGGTCAAAAATCCTTTCCAATCAAAAGTTATGGCCAAAACAAGACCATCTAGGGGCAAAATGGTCATTTTAAAAATCGACAAAAATCATGAACATGGGAAATAACTCCAATAGCCGTCTCCCATAGTTACATGACCATACGAATTCGTATGTGAAAGAAATAAATATTCTACGATCCTTCGATGCGTAGAATGCGGGTCGTTACATTCTCCCCCTCTTAAGAAATTTCATCCCAGAAATTCCTTAACCAAAAACATACAAAGGATCCCGCATGCCTACCAGCCATATACAACAATCAAACATGCAAATCCGACAAAACAAACCTATCCTAGCATGCGGAAAGACTAAATCAAAACTGAAATCTTACCAGGCAAAGAGGTCTGGATACGTCTTCCTAATGCTCTCCTCCGTCTCCCAAGTACAGTCATTCTCATTTTCGCCCCCCTGAACTTTTACTAGATTCACCGCTTTCCTTCAAAGTTGCTTCGTATCTTTCCCAACAATATGCATAGGTCTGCAGTTCCCAACTGCCTCGGGTTCAATCTCGATATCATCCAACTGATCAGGTGAAATAGTCACATTAGGGTCGTGTATGTACTTCCTCAACTGGGAAACATGAAATACGTTGTGAACTCCTGCCATCTTGTCTGGTAATTCAATTTTATATGCCAAATTCCCAATTTGCTCAAGAACTGGGAATGGACTAACAAATCTTGGTGCTAACTTGCCTCTCCTTCCAAATCGTATCGCGGTCTTCAACGGAGAAATCTTGACAAACACCAAGTCGCCAATGGAGAACTTTAATTCTTTTCTCCTCTTATCAGCATAACTCTTCTGCCTATCTTGGGCAGCCTTCATTTTCTGTTGGATAACCTTGATCTTATCTGAGGTTTCTCTTATCACATCTGGTCCAAGCACAAACTTCTCATCAGTTTCTAACCAACATGACGGTGAGTTGCACGGTCTTCCATACAAAGCTTCAAATGGAGCCATACCAATACTGGATTGATAACTATTATTATATGCAAACTCTACTAGATGCAAATGGTCATCCCATGATCCACCAAAGTCTAATGTGCAAGCTCTCAAGAGATCATCTAATACTCGATTCACCCTCTCTGTCTGACCGTCTGTTTGAGGGTGATACGCGGTACTGAGATGCAATTCTGGTCCTAACGCCTCTTGTAAGCTCTTCCAAAATCTACTAGTAAACAACGGATCTCAGTCACTCATAATGCCTTTGGGTATTCCATGAAATCTCACTACCCACTTTACATATAGTTCTGCTAACTTAGCTGTCGTTCTATTCGACTTGACGGGTATAAACCTTGCACTCTTAGTCAATCGGTCCACAATCACCCAAATGCTATCATGGCCCAATCTAGTCCTTGGTAACCCATCAATGAAATCCACTGAGACTTGTTCCCATTTCCATTCTGGAACTTCTAATGGTTGTAACAAGCCACTAGGCTTCTTTTGCTCAGCTTTAGCTAGCTGGCAATTCATGTACTTGGATATAAACTACCCAATGTCTCTTTTCATCCCTTCCTAGTAGTAGGTCTGCTTCATATCTCGATACATCTTGTTACCACCGGGGTGTATAGTTAGTTTTGAGTGATGACATTCTCTAAGCACTTCATCTCTCAATCCATTGACATTGGGTACAACCAGCCTTCCATTCTTTCTAAGTCATCCATCTCGATCAAGCCCATACTTGTTCATCTCCTCATCGATACCCATCTCTAACTTGGAGATGATTTCCAATAGGTTAGGATCGTTCTTCTGACTGGAATCAATCCGCTCAATCAAAGTGGGTCTGATCGTCAAACTTAATATCATTTTTGGATCCAATTCGCACTTCGATCTGAAATCATACCCAGCGATGTACTCTAGTTGCTTACATTCAAGAAACATAGCCCCTAAACTGGCATGTTTTCTACTCATTGCATCAGCTACCGCATTGCCCTTTCCTGGTGTATATGTGATATCGAAATCATAGGAAGCCAAGAATTCTAACCATCTTTGCTGTCGGAGATTTAGATCTTTCTGAGAGAAGAGATACTTTAACGATTTATGATCGGTAAACAGCTCAAATCTTTCTTCCAAGAGATAATGTCTCCACATCTTCAATGCGAACTCGGTCGCTGCCAATTCCAAATTGTGGGTAGGGTATCTTTTCTCATGCGGTTTTAGTTGCCGACTTGCATAAGCTACAACCCTACCTCCTTGCATCAATACATCACCTAGTCCGGTACCACATGCATCTGTGTATACTGTCATCTCTTCATTCCCTTTAGGAACGACTAACACTGGTGCACATGTCAACTTGTCCTTTAGACTCTTGAATGCATTCTCGCACTTTTCGTCCCAGACAAAAGCTTGATTCTTCTAGGTCAACTGGGTCAACGGCGCTGCTATCTTGGAGAAGTTTTGGATAAACTTACGATAATATCCAGCCAACCCCAAGAAACTTCTTATGTCTGTTGCATTCTTGGGCGTAGACAATTCTTGTACCATAGCCACATTCGCAGGGTCCACGGCAATACCATTCTCTGAAACAACATGGCCCAAGAATCTCACTTCCCTCCTCCAGAAGTGACACTTAGAAAACTTTGCTTTCAATTGGTGTTTTCTCAACACCTCCATCACTATCCTTAAATGCTCCTTGTGTTCCTCCTCTGTCCTCGAGTAAATAAGGATATCGTCCACGAACACAAGAACAAACTTATTCAACAGATCTCTGAATACACTATTCATAAGATCCACAAAATATCATGGTGCATTGGTCAACCCGAATGGCATGACCTACCACTCATAAAATACAAACGGCGTCCGAAAGGCTATTTTACCTATACTCTCAGCTGATGAAAACCTATAGTGAGATCCAACTGGGAGAACACTCTCGCGCCACTCAACTGATCAAACAAATCATCTATCCGCGGTAGAGGATACTTATTCTTCCTCGTCACCATATTCAACTCGCGGTAGTCCACACACAATCGAAGGGAACCATCAGCCTTGGTGGCAAACACAACTAGTGCTCCCCACTCAGAAATACTTCTTTAGATAAATCCCTTCTTCAAAAGATCGCTCATTTGCACCCCGAGCTCTCGCTGCTCCCTTGGTGCCATACGACGAAGTGGCATCACTATAGGTCTGGCATCTTTCACTAAATCAATACGGAACTCAATCTCTCGGTGTAGTGGAAGTCCGGTCACTTCCTCGAAGACGTCCGGATACTAGCCAGCCACGGGCACATCTGACAACTCATCATGCGGGATGTCGAGGGAATTTAGAAAACTATCCATTACCCCATCATTAGGTAGACCATCAAACACTACCCTTCGCCCATCATCCGCTCTAACTGTCACCAAAAAGCGCTCACAGTCTACCACCACCCCGTATCTTTGGAGCCAATCGACTTCCAAAATAATGCCAAACCCAGTAAAGCCCAAAACAAAGCAATCACAAACAAACATGCATCCATGACTCGATAGAACCACATTACGACAAATCATACTAAGGCTTGTCGAACCACCAATCGGATTCGTTACTGCTAATGGCATATCGACTATCTCGGGTTCCAGTCCCAACCTATCTACCAGGTCACTAGATATGAAGGAACGGGAAGCCCCGGTATCAAACAACACTCTAATTGGAACATCATAACAGAAAGCATACCTTGAATAACATCATTCTTTCATTTCTCCACCGCAGTTGAGGCATTCGATGAAGAAGGAACAACATTGATAACATATGCTTTCACAATCTGCTTCTCTTTAGGGGGTTGCGGACACTTGTCCTTGTGATGTCCCACTTGGCCGTAGTTGAAGCACTTCCTATCCGCTGGCTTGGCCCGACACTCTTTGGCATAGTGGCCCTTCTTACCACAGCTGAAGCACTCAACATCTTTCTTGCTCTTTTTCTAGCCATCTTTGGCCTGGTTCTGCTTTCTCTTATTCTGAGAACCATTCTTGCCTCCACCGCTTACTTGCGGCTTTGGTTCTTCTGCAGATGCAACCTCAGTCTTTGATTTGGGGTATAGACTCTCTGATATCAAAGATTTCCCCACAAACGATTCAAACGTCTCATCGATGTGGTTTATAAGCCTTTCCCCAAAGTACTCATCCAAGCCTGTTATAAACTTCTCATTCTTCTTCTCGGGAGTGTCAATAAGGGATAATCCATACTTTAATAAAGTATCGAACTCAGCAATATACTCCGAGACAGCTCTACCGTTCTGCTTTAGCTCTATGAACCTCTTAAACAATACTGACTTATGAGCAGTTGGAATAAACTTGTCGCTAAAGCGAGTCTTAAACTGATCCCAAGTAACTTGCTCCTCTGGAGTAGCTGCCTTAAAAGCATTCCACCAATTCATCGCCCGTCCTTTCAGCTGATGGGATGCTAGCTTTCTCTTCATCGCATCCTCGATACCCAAGTCTTCGAAGATACGCTCACAGCTATCCAACCAATCCTGGACATCCGTGGCCGACACCGTTCCATGGAACGGTTTCCCACCAAGACTAGTGTAGTCCTTACAGAGCTTGGCGAAATCGGCCCTAAGAACCTGCACCTATGCACTATCACCATTAGCAGCATTGGGAACTTCCCTCCGGACATCTCTAAGCATCTCTCTCATGAAATCGGTAAACATAGCCCTCATGTCAGGAGCATTCCCATTACTAGCTCCTCTACCAGCACCCCTCGTATATCGGCTCATCGTTCAAATCTGTAAAGAGAAACGATTAACCGTCCTCTTTGTGGTGTCAGTGCAGTGCGACTTCATCATTAGCTATACTAATAGTATATATATATATATAGCCTTTGAAAACCAAAATAATCACAAATACGCGCTCTCATATACGTATACTATCTCTCCATGGTGTCGTTCCCTAGGTTAACTATGCAACCTAGAGCTCTGATACCAAGTGTGACGGCCCGCCCCGCACCAGCCGACATTTCCCATTAAAGTGAGTCGTGCCCATGTCCAACTAGCGTGGGACGGTCGCCAAAGAAAGAAAAGGGAAGGAAGCTTAACAGAAGACTAACAAGGAACCTATAGAATGTCGCACAACGCATGGAATAAAATATAATAATAACATACTTGGCATAAAATAGGTGAGACAGTGCATAAGCTGAAAACTAAACATCATAGCAGCGGAAAATCCAAATACAACTTATGTTCCACATCATTATTATTACAACTTTTGAAAACTGTCTCTAAAGCAAATAAGTAAGGTACACTACTAATGCCCAAAGTAGTGACTAGAAGCAACACAGGGAGAATATCTAGGTATATCATACGTGGGAGCCTCCTGCTCGTCTCCGGTACAACTACTCGTGCATACCACCTAACCTGTCTCTAGTCTGCCCGTTTAAGAGCACCCAGAGTAATAAGAAGAGACATAAAACTCTGGGTCAGACAAAAAATCTGGTATGAGCGATAAGCATCAAAACAGAACAATAACAGGTATACCAAACCATACCCGAACCTGGACCTGCAACCAAAGAGTTAGTACAACATACCGCTCAATACTCTAAGGTGCCACCAACATGAGGTGTAAAGAATACGGGGGTGGGGGTGTGCATGTCATAATGATAGAAAACAATCAAGCATAGCAACCATCCTCACATCTCTCACTCAGTGCGTAAAGCATACGATATCCACCGCTTTGATCACCCAAATCCTTGCTATGATCACTCTGCCCCATGGAGTCATAATGACACCACTGCACTGATACGTAGCCACTAGTCTTTGCTATGTCCACTCTGCCCCATGAAGTCATGAGGACTCCACTGCATTGGCTCATAGCCATGCTACAATCACTTTGGCCCATGGAGTAATAATTACCCCACTGCACTGATCCGCAGCCTAACATTCGTCTTGGTAGTGAATCAAAGCTATGGACGTCGATAACCCCTTAGCACACGTCCCGCAGCAAAGCCCAATGGTGAAGTTAACTCGTTGGTTCCCAACTACATCCTGAGCACAGACCTCCTGCTTGGACTACCTTTGCTTCTCGGGTTTTGGTCTTCCCCGGGTCGGTTCAATTCCTGTTCTTCACTTCAACTCGTACTTCCAGTTCGGATCGTGGTTCATGCCTCCCTTCCGTTCGTGAGCTCCAAGTCGACTCGTGGTCATCACATCGGATCGGTTTGTGCTTCCTCTATCAGATCGGGTCGTGGCACATGGACCAGCTCGTGGCTCCTCCTCTCAAGCAGATCGGTTTGGCGTACTCTATTCAGGTCGGATCAGAGGACTCCAAGAATAGGCGGGTCGGATCGTGGAGCTTCTACGAGCGTCGGGTCGGTCTCCATCGCCACAAGCGTGTCGGTTCGGGTAGGGCGATCCGATCCGGTTTCTACATATTCCCTGCACTTTGTCCAACGAGCTGTTTATGCCATTCAACGGCGTTTTTGACCAATCTAACTTTTCTAAACAATCACAAATCATTCCAAACAGTCATAGCAACATGTATCATTGACCACAAACACTAAAACAACAATTTGATATGTTAAAACGGATCAAACATAGCCAAAATCTCATATTTCCCCTTAAGCATGTATAAGCAAAACTAATGATAAGATTAGTAAAACTTAACCAAACTTTCTAACAAAGTCCTAAAACAATATTTCGAAATTTATAAATATTTTTCTAGAATTTAATCATGTTTAAATTCGCTAATTAACACTAATTACCCTTAATTAACCATAATTAGTGAGGAACTATGCAAATCACTCGCCTTAGCCAAAAATTAAAACTTTCAAAACTGAAACTCCGCTGATTTGGGTGAATATTGATGTCTAGTAGCAGCTCCAACCTTGCTTTTGTGCTATTTCCCTTTGATTTGATGTAGATTAGGCTAATACTTGATTAGAAAGTGATTAGAGATGATTCTAGATATTGGAGGCCATTGTTAGGGTTCCTAGGAGGTAAATGGCGGCTAGAAAACTGAAATGAAATGAAAATCTAGCTCATTTCAGCCTCCCCATAACCCTAATCCCGAAATGGGTTATGGGCCCATTCACTGATCATCTCATTTGGCCCGGTTAAGCAGTTTTTCATCTTCTAAGCCTTGTTTCAGCCATAACTCCCAAACGGTAAGTCCGTTTTTCACATATGACCACTCTACGGAAAGGTAAACCATCATCTGGATCTAATGGAAGTGGTTTGAGGTCAAAACTCATTTCCAATCAAAAGTTATGGCCAAAGCAAATTTAGCTAGGGGCAAAATGGTCATTTTAAAAATCGACAAAAATCATGAACATGGGAAATGACCCCAATAGTCGTCTCCCAAAGTTACATGACCATACGACTTCGTATGTGAAAGAAATAAATATTCTACGATCCTTCAATGTGTAGAATGCGGGTTGTTACAAAGACGCTAGCGAAATTTTCCGAAACTTTACGAAGACAGAAAAATTTAAGAAAATTCTGATTACTAAAATCGATTATCGATTATATATAGAATTTGGAACCAAATAGGTTAATAAAAAATTAACTTGTTGTAATAAACATTTTATTTATAATAGAAAAGCATAGACGATATCACTATTGCTATAATTAATGATTTTTGAAAAGGAAATGATTAAGATTTAATACAAGATTTTAAATATAACCAGATAAATGCAGTATTTTAGGTTGTTGTAAAGACGTTTTACGCAACGTTCGTTTTAACCCAAGTGAATGTGATTTGGAAATAATTTCCAAATAAAATGAGGAATATTTTCTAAGTATAGAAAATGAATGAGTTCGTGGGGAAAACAATTTGAGAAGTATATCGATAAGGATATTTGCGATGAATCAGAAAATAATTTAATTAATTGAATATTAATTAAAATGGGATCAGTGATTGTTTGGTGCTAAACAATAATATTGCCATTTGGAAATAAGATCTTTGGATGTATGTTTGTTTCTTCGAAAGTTAAATAACCGACTATCGAAGTATTGGTTAATTTAATACCATAGTTGTCAAAACGGAGAGACCGATTGGATTTATTATCCGAAAAACACTATGTATAGGCATAAGCGTTCTGAATCAGATTTAATTGAAGATAATCGAAGATGGAGAAAGTGCAAGGTTTTTTTGTTAATCCTAGGTAGAAATTTCCAAAGATGGATTAATAGAAATAGTGCCTTCGGTTTGTCCAGTCCCCGGACAACTTGTATGGAGGAATGTATGACGAAGTATGCCTAACATATCATATACAATGATCTCTCAAACAATTTACGTTAGTGGTGGAGGAATTCGTTTCTCTCTGCTTTATGTCCATGATCTTTATGAGGAAATCAATAAATGATTTGGCAGGTTTGACGATGTGGCATTCAAAGTGAATAATTGCTTTGGTATTAAAAAGGTAAGACGTGGCCTCCAGCCTCACAACAACAAAATGGTATAAAATAAGGTAGTTTACATGGCTAAATAGGTCGCTCCCATTAGGGGTATATTATCACATGATTTAGAGAAATCCCATTTGCTTCTTTATTCTATCGCTGCTGTATGCTTTCGGTAACGGTTGTCGATCCCAACCATTGGTGACAATACATTCAAAACACTCAATCAAAGTGAGTGATCGATCATGTTTAGTCTGGGTTGCAAGATTTTCTTGTTGAACTTGGTGTATTCCTCTCTAGAGATACACTATCGGAAGGTGGTCTCATACCTTACCATAATTAGAATCCATTCTCCAATAAGAGCCCGTGATTTTGATTGTATACTATGTATGTGCAGCATGAGATGCAAGCGTTTTGCTAGATTGCTATTTATTTGATTTAGACCCTATTATAATATCAGAATAGTATTAATTTCAAAGAATGTTTTGGGTTATCGTAATGTAAAAATATACATGTTTATGTGTGGATCGGTCTTACAATTATCCTTCTTTTTATAAGGATTTTAAAAAAAATTAAACCAAGTGGTTGTAGTTTACTCACACCGGTCCCATGATTGACCCAGAGTTTATTTTGTTCTCTTTTACCCTAAATTTTTGGATGCCCAAATTTTTACAGGCAGTCAAGAAGTTTAGGTATTTACAGATACCCTTGGAGGAGCTTGGAGCAGGAGGCTTCGTCGTTACATATTTACTGTGCATTTTCCATTGTGTTGTTTATGTGATGTACTCTGATGATGTATGTAAGTACAATTTTGTATTTAAAAGTTGTTATATATATTATATTTTCATTCCGCTATGATGTGAGATTATGTGTTGTTATTTCTGTTCTTCTTCTATCTCTTTTTTCATAATGATTCGTATTTCTGTGCAATTTGGGTTGAACGTGTGGTGTATCCAGTCAACTCAAAGAGTACACAAATTCGGGCCATTATAGTTGGTATTAGACCTTAGGTTGAGCGAATACCTAGGTTTTGGTGGGGGTTTACTCATTAAAGACAGGGTCGGTAGTACCCTAGAATGAATCGAGTGTGTGTGTATGTATATATATAATATATATGTATATGTATATATATATATATATGAGAGTGTGTATTTGTTAGTTGATATAAAAATTGTTTTATATTGTGTTGATTGGTTTGTCGAGTGGTTTATGAATTTTTGCCGATACGGGAAGTACAACCGTATCGATACATGTTTCTAAACACTTGAGCAGAGCAATTAGACTCAATATTGTTTTAAAGTGGGTAAATGAAATAATTTTACCCAAAATTCTATTTTGATATGAAAGGAAAAATTTCCTGAAATTATTGTAATATATGGATGAGTTGGTTGTTATTATTAAAATCAATTGAGATAATAAAATTGAATGGTTATATATAACTAAATATAATTTTTAAATGAATGAAATATATACAAAAAAGATGAATTAAAATTGGATTTAGAATCAGAATTAAGAATTTAAAATCTTGGGTGTTTGGAAAAATATTTGAATGGATTTTGAAAGTGATACAGCACTGAACTCACTTCAGTATTTAGGAAATAATGCAAATGATGACTGCAACATCATAAGTGTTCATTTTCGAGTTTTTAAGTGATGGATTGCTACCTTAGAAAAGTTTTTGATGGAAATTTGTTTGAAATAAAACAAGTTGGTTTGAAAATTCAAATGTTTGGAATTTAAAATATATGTATATATTTATTTGATTTCTAAAAGGTTTGAAATAAAAACTTGGGAATTTTACTTTTGGAATTTAAATTTAACATAAGCAAGTTAATTGGATCGAAATGAATAAATTGACTAGAATCAGTTTGAAGGAATTTGAGTCTATATGAATGTAATATGAATTGAATGTAAATATATTGATTTTAAATCATGCGAATAAAATGAATGTAAGCATATATGGTGTGCATTATGAATGAAATGTTGGGTTTCGACATAAGTGAATTTTGAAAAGTAAATGGGTTTGTAGCATTTTTCACACCTTAGAAATTTTGGGACGAAATTCTTTTAAGGGGATAGAATGTAATGACCCAGATTTTGGGTTGATTAATTTTATACATTTAATATTGTTTTAATTGTTGGGTTAATAATACAAATGAATTTTTATATAGAACTAATCGATTTAATAATCGAATTCGATCTAATTTTAAATATATCGAATTACCATAATACGAAAACAAGAATTCATTGGATTTGAAGTTAAAACTAAATCAAAACGATTCATATGGTCAATATAAATTCTACTTGAATATAAATGGTAATGACAATTTATTATCAAGAAGTTGATTGCTTTGAATTTAAATAATATTATATCGATTTAATATGGTACTTAAGAAAAGTTAACTTTTAAACGATCTCGATTTTCGACGAAACCAATTTTATTGGGTCTGGAACATCAAACAGTAGTAGTGTGTCAATTTTCATTGCGTTCGGAGATAGTATTTGGTCGTTTAAACATGAAAGTTCAGACTTAAGTTTCATGAGGATATTATAGTAATAAAATTTATTGGATAAGCTCAAAAAACCGAATTAGAATCTATTTAAATAAAATAAAAATAGCTCTATATTAAATCGAACTAAAAACAAATCTAATCAATTTAAAAATGTTTGTACTTAGGTTAGCAAGAATTAAATACAAACTTACGTATGTTCTCCTTCGTTTGTTATAAATATCGCGATAACCTCCCATTTCTCTCCTTTTGTATTCTCGCATCCTTTATTACTTCAGAAGAAAAATAAATGGAAAGTTTCAAATTGAAATGGCTGCTTCCTGATAAGACTCAAAATCAAATGACTTTCTCTACTTTCCCTTCTTATAATAGCTGTGCTCTCCTTCCTAGTTTAAACACAATTCGAACCATAATAAAAAATCAAAAGTTTCCTCCACTCGAAATCTTCAATAATTCGTATACAATCGTATTTATAATGAAATCCAATAATTTCAAATCGAACGAATTCGTGTGAGGTTCCTCAACACGCCAGGGGTATTTTATTCAGAACAATAAATATATCTTATTACTACTGCAGTTTTACAACTGTTACAAAATGATAGTTGTAATAAAGCCTTTTCACAATTTTTTTCAAAAAGTTGTAATAAACGTATTTTCAACAACTCTTGTATTTTGCCTGTTGTAATAAATGCCTATTACAACCTTTCTTTTTCATCAGTTGTAACAGGTATATAATAAAAACTATTAATCCATTTGTTATTGTAATAATGCATTAATAGATATATAATTAAATAATTAACTTAATAGCTAATAAAAACTATTAATAATTAGTAAAAATTATTAATAATCAATAATTACTATTAATTTATAATAACTAATTCGAAAATATGAAATAATATCATAATTCAATAATTAACCATAATTATTTATTATTGTTATATAAAAACTAAAAAATATCGATTTTTAATAACTAATAATTAATATTATTTTATCAGAATAGTAATGATTTTTTTAATAAATAATAAATAAAACTTCAATAAAAATAATGAAATATTAATATATAATAATTAATAACTATGATTACATGATAATAATTAATATTAACTTGAAATATGAAATAGTTGTTGTTACCGATTAGTAATTACTAACTTTGTAACAATCCGCATTTTTGGAACCAATTTAAAATTTATTTTTAATTTATTTAATGGATTATAAGAATTTAAAATGATTTATTCTGAGAATTAACGATTTAAAATTTATTTAAATCAAAGTTAGAACGTAAGAATTCAAAATTTAATTAAAAAAAACTCGAAATGGTGCGATAGTTTGAAATTTTGATTTTTAATTTCAAATGAACGTACATAATTCAATATAAATTGGATTTTAGTAAGACAAGAAACGTTGGAATATTTTGAACTATAATTTTTAAACGAATGTAAGAAACTAAGATTTCACTTTATAAATTATATGCTATGTCCAGTTTAAAATTAAAAATAGTTTCTATGGAATTTATATATATTTTAATAATATATAGCCCTTAAAAATAGCCATTTTGCAAACGACCTCCATTTTTGACGAAACCACTTTTGTTATATCTGGAATGTCAAATTATTGTCAGGTTTAAATTTTCAAGTCATTTGGAATTATATGTAAGCATGGTAAATTTAAACGCGTTTTCAATTTCAGTTTAAATTTAATAAGCTAGTTAAAAGGCCATTTTTCAAACGCCTTCAGATTCGATGAAATTAATTTTGTTAGGACCGTATCATCAAAACATAGCTATATTTCAAATTTTCATAATTATTGGAATTAGTATGTGGCCCCGGTAAATTAAAATGTACATTTAAATTCAATATTGACCGTTATATTAATTTATATTTTAATTTTGATGAAAACTGATTGAAATAGTCGAACTGGCTTACGAAACATATCTCATTGTGTTCGAAATGGGGGTATTTGGTTGGGGACGACAGTCGTTGGGTTTGATTTGGAGTTCGGATGCGAAATTCACTTTTAGGAATTAATTGAAATAAAATATTATATATATATATAAATAAGAAAAACGTGAAAACCCTAATTTTATTTCTTATTTCTGAGCCGCCACTAATAGCGATTCGAAGGTCGATATTGCTCCATTCTTTCCCCCTCCTTTTCTCCTTCTACACGCACAATTAAATCAAAGTTCTAAAACGAAAATGGTAGAGGATTTCGAGGACTTTCATCTCATATAGATATAATCGTTTTTTGATTTGTGGATTAGAGGAAATCGCGGCTCAAATTGCCGCCGTTCGTGGCGATTTTCCGGCATACCAGGACCGTCGAGTTTACCGGGAAAGAGAGCAGTGGCAGAGGGCAGGGCATCGGTCGATGTGGGGTGCGTGGATGGTGGTCCAGTCGAGCAGGGAGGCAACGGTGGCGGATTTTTCAAATCGACGGATGGGTTTTTGGGCTCTAGGGAATTAACGAGGGAGAGGGAGGATTAGTGAAGTAATTAGTGTAATTAATTTAATTAATTATAAAATTATGTAATCATTGTATTAAAATCCATATTTTTCATACGTGATCGAAATCCGACGATTTCAATTGCGTTGTGCTAGTATCAGCGAGCACTGCAATATGAATAAATTATGTAAAATCATAAAAAAAAGTTTTTAAATGATTTTGAATGAAATATTCCACGTTTGTAAAGATAAAGGATAGTTTTATCAGAATAAGTTATTTTGCAACCTGAGATAAGAACTAAAAAGAATTGAAATGGTTTTAATAAAACTAGAATATTCCAATGTATAAATTGGAATGGATTTGAACGGAAGTAATATTCAGAATATTTCGATATTGGATTCCTTGACTATACGGATATTGTTGAGGAATTTAGAAGATATAGATATCGTTATTCCGAATATGATATCCGTTGGTTTCAGAATTTGATACTGAATATAAACCGATATGATTTCTATTCAGAGCCTTATATTTAATATCAAATTGGATTTTGGGTTTGTCGTGAATGGTGTCTTCAATAACACTGTTCTTAAACCCAATCCCGAATATAATAATTCTTTTAATTAAGATTTGGAGAAGTATACCAATTAATTAATTTAATTGGAATTGAATTGGACTTTGGAGTTTATCGTGAGCGATATTTTAAATAACATTAGTTCTTTAACCCAATTAACGACGAAGATATTATTTGGAATTTATAAATCTTTTTACAATGATTTAATGGAAATTTTCCAATGTGAAGTTTTCCAATTTAATATATTAAAATTGGAATTGAGTGGAATTCGATTTAGTCATAATCGAGATGAGCATCCATGAAGGAAGACCGTTACTATTTATAGAATTTAAAAGGCTTTGTCGTTATTCCACTTGTAGTATTAGTGCGATACGGAAATTTCTATTGATTATGATTGATCGGATTTCCGTGAAGGTTCTGTATTAAATTGAAGATGATTTTGGGTTTATCGTGAACTATGTTTTAAGTGACATTAGTTCTTTAACCCAGTTAAAGACATGATTAATTTCCTAAGATGAACAATCATTAAATAATGATTGTTGAGATTAAAATAAAAATGGGGTTTTAATGAATCTTTAATTAGATTGGAATGTGAATGAGGTGATTAAATTTACCGAATTTAAGAAATGATCGAGAATGGTGTACGACCAGTTTTAATCCAAGCGATGGCTAAATCTTTAATTAAATTTGAAACGAGAAATGGTAATTAATTTTACTGGTAACACAGTGGGTGTTAGGTATGGAGTACTACCAGTTTTGCTCTATAGGATAAATAGGTTGGGGATGGGTTAATAAAATAAATGATTACTTCCGTAAGACTCGATAATCCCGACAAGTTAATGAACCTTAATTGGTTTAAGTTGTGGAAAGATAAAATAAAATCTTTTGGAATTGATATCCAAAGGAAGATTAAAGAATAAGTTTAAAAGAACTTATCTTTGATAAAAATTAATGGGAACATTTCCCCTAAGATGTGAATATTTGAATAAAAGAATATTCTGAATTGGAATGAGGTGTATGATGTTTTTTTATAGCACTTGATTATTGATTATAAAATACGCGAGTTATTCGGAAAGACCGGGTTTATCCCATTTTGAATAACTGATACGACGACTAAAAGTTGATGATTTGAAGACGGTGGTTGAAGACCGGAGATCTTCACATCGTATGGATGAATACTGATGTCTTGATTGGGCTGTACACCCAAGACAAGGTAATAAGTGGTGATCGTCCAGACGCACTTGGAGATCGACCGGATATGCGAGGGCCTCTCTCCTGTACTGGACATATGGGACGAGGAATAAGGTGCCTCCGGTTTCGTTCAGACCCAGAACAGACTTGCAAATGGACGGTATGTCTGACATTGTATTCCTTTATACTATGTTCGTTGATTTCTGCTAAATATATATCTATTTGATGGTGGAGAATTTATTCTCTTGCTCCACACCCTTCTCTGAAACGTACGAGCTTAGAGGTTATATATTGGTGAAAATCAATGGTACGGTATGGATTGATAATGTGGCATGCTAAGATGCAAATGATCAAGGCTTTTGTTGAAAAGAAGGGCCTTGTGGATGATGATCAAAGTACAGCTTTAAGTAGCACAGCTTTGTGTATATCATTAATTCGCGAGCCTCACACCCCGGTATGAGTCTAAAATGGGATCAGGGACGCAGGGAGTGCATACGTTTCTTTCTAGCTAGAAGTGGTGTCATGGTATTGAGCCCAGACATTTTTACTTATGTGGATGATGGATGCGAGGCGGCTCAGATATGATTAGTCGACATACTTACCATTTCGGAGGTCCGATAGGACCGGGAAACGTATTGTTCAGGAATAACCAATCCACTAAAGTAAGTGTGTATCGGCCCTATAGTAACCAAGGGTTGTCCAGAGTGTAACACCCCACCTCCATTAAGGTCACTCACAAAGGGAATGCCTTAACTTCAGTGGAGCATTTTTGGTAAACAGACACAGAATATCACAAGACAGATATAATTTTTTTGTAGTGGAAACAAATAACTTTACTAAATATCCAAAATACTTTGTTACATAATACCATGAGTCATAAAACTATAACCACAAAACACTTATGTCTTATATCATCAGAGTACATAGGTTTTTAAAAGAAAATCATCATTCCCCAGATTAAAGAGCAACCCATATAAGAGACAGAGACTCGAGCCATACTTCAGAAGTAGCTCCTAGAAGATGATATCCAAATCCTGACTAAACCTGGGTGTTTCCTCCCTGAGAACCGGGGGGGACGGAAGAAAAGAGGCGAAACAAACTAGGTCAGACATACGTCTGGTGAGTCCTGTAACTTTTAGCCAGTAAATAAATAAAGGTAAACATGATAGGCATACAAAGTGGATAAGAGGATTCACGGTACAGATGATAGGTATGACAGGACGAATAAGGTTAGGTGTATGCATGCTTCACTACTAACTACTCTGCACTATTACTAGTAAAATCAAGATGGGGTGATCCCTTCCGCTAATGATAACGATGGTGGTAGTTTCGTGTATTCCTATCTGCTGTCATAGGTGCCGTCTATTCCTATCTCAATTAGTCGTACCCACTACCTTCCTACTATAAATTGGTAGACTTTGGGCATATGTCCGGATATACCCTAACCACTACCCTAATCGATTGGCTCCCTATTCTGTAGATACCCTATGCTGGTCCCACAACTAGGGTGTATCACTTCCCTAAAGTGGCAACCTAAGGTGTGCACCGTTATACCTACTGGTGTCGGTTTGCGCCGCCCACACCATCCGTCTCGTTTTGGATCTCTTACAATCAATCAGTAAGCGTGCCCCTTCCCCACCTAGTACGGAGATCTTTACTTTGATACTCCTCCGGGTTACTAACTGAAATGGGTCCTACACAACATGATACAAGCTCTCCCCTATGTCTGGTATCCCCACTAAGTTTTATACTGACTATGTATACCCTAAGGTGTCTTTAATTACATAGCCCTCAATCAGTTATGCGTACCTATAGGTGTCTTTAATACATAACCCCTATTCTACCTGTCGGTTATGCGTACCTATAGGTGTCTTTAATACATAACTCTATCTATTCCCATTAGTAATGCATACCCCTGAGGGTGTCTTTAATACATAACTCTATCTATTCCCATTAGTTATGCGTACCCCTGAGGGTGTCTTTAATACATAACTTTACCTATTCCCATTAGTTATGCGTACCCCTGAGGGTGTCTTTAATACATAACTTTACTATTCTGCCCCGGTTATGTATACCATTAGGTGTCTTTAATTATATAACCCCTTTTTAATGGTTAAGTTTGTGGGCCTATATGTATTAATAATACCCACCTACCCTTCAGTTGTACTTAACCCTCCCACCAATTTAATCCTATTTATTTAATGGTTAAGTTTGTGGGCCTATATATATTGATATTACCCACCTACCCAACAGTTGTACTTAACACACCCACTGGTTTTATCCTGTTTATTTAATGGTTAAGTTTGTGGGCCTATATATATTAATATTACCCACCTACCCATCAGTTGTACTTAACCTACCCACAATCCAATTCGTTTTACTTAACCCTAACTTATGTCTATCATCATACAGTCCATATGTATTAAGTTAGGTTAAGTAATCTTTAATCAGCGTTAATTTATTACTGAAACATCTAATCATATTTCACATGCCACCCAAGGCACCCACTTAATTCCATATGCCTCCCATGGCACCCACTTAACCCCTCATGACCCACTGCATGTTTATCTGGTTAATTGTTTCTTAATTCATTAAGACCGTAACCTTATAAAGACCTCCCACATTAGACTGGCATTTGTGGCAGCTGGATTTGCCGGGCGGGTCCGGGCAGTCTTACACCACAAACGAGTCTAACCTCGTGTCTTTACAATTGTTACGTATTTAATTTATGCCTAAGACCTCCCACATTAGACTGGCATTTGTGGCAGCTGGATTTCCCGGGCGGGTTCGGGCAGTCTTACACCACAAAAGAGCCTAACCTCGTGTCTTAGACGATTAATTACTCCTAATTAATCATCCCCCAATTTGAATCACTTTCCCTATTCAAATTATCAATTGATTCCAAATTTAGCTATGGCCATAATTGACTCAATTATGTCCATCTATTTATGGTATGCAAAATCATACCAATTTCATCACAAATTTATTTTCTGCCAATTCTCAATATTAAATCTTCAGACTTTAATTGCTTAAACATTCCTCTTTTGATTAATTAAGTTAATTAATTAATCCTTTCCTTTTTCATAGGTGTCAATACCTATCTTATTAACAATTTGGATTTCTTATCCATAAATGGTCATATTCAAATTATACCATTTTTATCCAATTTTACCCATGTCATAATAGGTAATTATTTATATGTTTCCCTACTTGAATCATGTGTCCAATTTACATAGTCACTATGTAAATTATGCCTATTACAAATTCCCATTTTCCCCACTTCTTAACTAGCGTAACCGTTTGCGTTTTTGGCGTCATCGAGGCTACAAACTAGTCTCGCCATAACAATAAAATAAAGGGAATGTCAAGCTGATCGTTTTCAGTACAATTTTTGGCATAAGCATGACAACTAGGGAAAATGACATGATAACTTCGCATATAATTACGATTCACCACATAATTAACAACTTGCATAGATTCATAACAACTTGCATAGGTTCATGAATTAACAACATATTTAACAACTAACATAGGCTCATGATTCTCAACATAATCAACAACTTATATAGGTTCATGCTTCACAATATAACAACTTGCATGATTCATAACATAACTTCTTGCATAGGTGACATACATAGATTCATGATCCACAACATAACAACTAGCATAGGTTCATGAATTAACAACTTATCAACTTGCATAGGTAACTTCATAGGTTCATGATTCATAACATAACAACTAACATCGATTCATGAATTAACAACGCAACAACTTGCATAGGTAACTTGCATGGGTTCATAGTTTCTCAATATAATAACTTGCATAACTTCATGATTCACAACAATAATAAACTTGCATCATATCATGATTCACAATAATAATGAACTTGCATAACTACAAACAACATATACCCAAATCAAAGTCTACCACGATTCACTTTTATTTATTTAAACCTAAAAGTGACTAGAACTCACCGAATAAGGGGTCTTGAGTTCTGGGTTCTGAATTCTGTAATTGATTAGCGTTCCCTTGTTGTAGACAATTTCGTTGTTGTAGTTTTAGGCTTGATTTGAATTGAATTGTTGTCTTTAATTTGCTTCTAGTTGGTGGCGGCTACTCTAGGGTTTGGAGTGACAACATGACGGCTACTGATCTAATTTTTGATTTGATTCTAGGGTTTGGGTTTACACATGTTTATATAGAATTTTAAATTAATTATAGCCGTCGGATGATCTTAGGGTTAATCAAAACCACTTAGTCAGGATAGGGTGACACCTCAGCCCTAATGACTCAGCAAGGAGTCAGAAAGGACTCAGCAATGAGTCAGAACATGGGTCAGACTGAATCAGATGGCTGTGCAGGTTTTCTCTCGGCCTAGGCGCACTTGGGAAGTGCGCCAATGCAAATTTGTACTGGCGCACTTCCCAAGTGCGCCAGTGCAATCCTCCCTCTTTTTTTTCAACAAACTTCGTTCGCCCATATCTTCTTCATACGACATCCGTTTTCTGCAAACTCGGACTCTATCTCAAGCAGAATTCCGAGACGATGGCATAACCCGTTTCCCTTAATTCCCACATTTGAAATTAAGTATTCTTTAATTTAGTTAATCTGATTATTCAAAAATTCGGGGTGTTACACAGAGGGTGTGATCCTGAGGCATTGCTAGAGTGTCTCGAATAAGAAGGAGCCATCCCTTTCCTTGACTCATGATGGAATCCAATTTCTAGTACGTGAATTTTCAGTTTTAGTTGTAAACCGATGTATGGCGACATAATATATGGTACCTATGCCGTCTATGATTGATACATTTATATTTGAAGTTGTTTTGACACTGTGCACTTATAGTAATAACAAAAATGATTTGTTTTAAAGTTTACCAGGGAGTTTTGGCTATTATAAGGTAAAACTCTATCCTCTGGTTTATGTTGCATTGTGTGATGGGACCTGAGTCTTATAATAGCTTCATTTTTCAAAAAGCATTGCGTTGTTTAAAAATTGTTTTGTTTCAGTGTATTCACGGGAGTAAACCCATTCCGTGACATGTGGCGTAGTCCCGTGATTTACCTTACTTTAAAGTAAAGTTTAATAACTGTTTTGATTTCTCACAACAGTCCCATGACTGACTAGGAGTTTACAGTTTCTACCTAAACTCTGGGTGCCCATATTTTCCACACGGGCAGCTAGTAGTTTTGGTTTGCAGATATTTCTTTTCACAGGATCCTGGATTATAGCCGGAGCTATATTCGGAATGCTTTGTATCCGTGTATTTCTTTCAGTTGTGTTAGTTGATGTATTTCCGCTACGCATTATATTTATTTATATATATTTCTGTTGTTCTGTAATTATTAATCTCAGATATTGTTTTTTTCTGCTGTGTAATATTTATTCATACTCTGATATATTCTTGTACATTGATGTAAATTGTTGTAATAGCAATGAAATGTTCTATTGTTTGTGTTTCGATGAGTCATGTTCTCAAAACAATCCAGGCTCCTCCATCTCTTCGGGGATCGGGGAAGCCTAGGTCGTCACAGTTTGGTTGTAGTGCTTTGGTTTACAAAGCACGAGAACAAGACACATTAGAACAGAATGAAATAATTCATCAGAGATAGGATTAGTAACATCCTATAAGAATAACTCATTGGAGATAGGGTTAGTAATACCAATGAGTCTGAAGAGTGCAATTTCCAAAAATGAGTTTTGTTTCAAAAATTATATCTTATTATAAAGGTTTAAATATTATATTTGATATTGACTTTGGACTATCGAGTACAAGAAGATTTTGCATATATGCATCATGAACGTATATTCGAAGTCTTAAATATACTAGAAAGATATTGAATCACACTCTAGTCGCCCGGGGATGATTTTGATGATGGAGCTCCATCATTAACATTTATATTCGAGTTTCGAAAATGGGATATCTATATGATTTCAATTGACTGGTGTGAGACTAGTTAGAGTTTATTGTTTATGATTTGGCCTTGAAATTGGGTTTTTGAGTATATAAAAGTTATATATTTGAAAAGTTAATCAACTAATTGATTGTTGGTTGTGATGTGTGATTATTAATTTTACTAATAAAATATTGGATCGATGAAACCAATATGAAAATGAATGGTAGATTAAGCCAAATCGAGTCAAATATTGAACTGAATTGAAAATTGATTGGAATTGCATACATAGACATGTATATATATAACAGGTCATAGCATCGAAGCTAAGAAGAGGAATAAAATTGTATGCCCAACAAATAGGTACATGTTTACTATATTCATTGGGTTTGATGACTTTATGAGCCGATTGGCTTTTTGGTTTTCTTTTGATTGAAGAGGGCCCTGTGAGGCAAGTTGTGATTTTATCGATCAACCCATACAAAGGAGGTTATGGCGTTTGCCAAATTTTGAGAAATTAGAAAGATCTTAGAAACTGAAAAGTTAAATAACTTGAGTCAAGCGAAGGTTGAGTTGAGTAAGTAAATAACTTTCGATTTTATATTCCTTTTCGAGGATGAAAAGATTTTTAGTGGGGAAGATTGTAACAACCCGTATTTTTGGAACCAATCTAAAATTTATTTTTAATTGATTTAATGGATTCTAAGAATTTAAAATGATTTTTTTTTTAGAATTAACGATTTAAAATTTATTTAAATTGATGTAATAATGTAAGAATTTAAAATTTAATTAAAACGAACTCGAAATGGCATGGTAGTTTGAAAATTCGATTTTTAATTTCAAATGAATATACAGAATTCAATATAAATCAGATTTCAGTAAAATAATAAACGTTGAAATATTTTGAACTATAATTTTCTAACGAATGTAAGAAACTGAGATTTCACTTTATAAATTAAAAGTTATGTCCAGTTTAAAATTCAAAATAGTCGTTATGAAATTTATATATATTTTTAATAATATATATCCCTTAAAAATAGCCAATTTGCAAACGACCTCCATTTTCGACGAAACCACTTTTATTGGATTCAGAATGTCAAATTATTGTCATGTTTAAATTTTCAAGTCATTTGGAATTAATATGTAAGCGTGGTAAATTTAAACGCATTTTCAATTTCAGTTTAAATTTAATAAGCTAGTTAAAAAGCAAATATTCAAACGGCCTCCAAATTCAATGAAGTTAATTTTGTTTGGACCGTATCATAAAAACATAGCTAGATTTCAAATTTTTCATAATTTTTGGAGTTAGTATGTGGCCCTGTTAAATTAAAATGTACGTTCAAATTCAATATTGACCGTTATATATTAATTTGTATAAAAACTGATCGAAACAGTCGAAATGGCTTACGAAACATATCCCATTGTGTTCGCAATGGGGTATTTGGTTAGGGATGACAGTCGTTGGGTTTGATTTGGAGTTCGGATGCAAAATTTACTTTTGGGAATTAATTAAAATAAAATATTATATATATAAGTAAGAATAACATGAAAACCCTAATTTTATTTCTCATTTTTGAGCCGCCGCCAACAACAATTCGAAGGTCGATAGTGCTCCATTATTTCCCCCTCTTTTTCTCCTTTTACACGCATAATTAAATCAAAGTTCTAAAACGAAAATGGTAAAGGATTTCGAGGGCTTTCATCTCGTATAGATATGATCGTTTTTGGATTTCTGGATTGGAGGAATTCGCGGCTCAAACTACTGCCATTTGTGGTAATTTTCTTGCATGCCAGGGATGTCGAGTTCACCGGGAAGGAGGGCGGTGGCCGAGGGAAGGGCGGCGGGCGATGTGGGGTGCGTGGATGGTGGTTAGATCGAGCAGAGAGGTGGCGGCGGTGGATTTTTCAAATCGACGGATGGGTTTTTTGGCTCCAGGGAATTAACGAGGGAGAGGAAGGATTAGAGAAGTAATTAGTGTAATTAATTTTATTAATTATAAAATAATGTAATCAATGTATTAAAATCCATATCTTTTTCATACGAGATCGAAATTCGATGATTTCAGTTGCGTTACACTCATATCAGCGAGCACAACAACTCGAACTGACCAGAACGAAAACGAAGCAAGTTGAATTTTTGAGCTAAATTAAATGCCTGTTTAATTTAGTTTAAAATTAAAATCCTCCATTAAAGACCGATAGAGTGGAAATCAATGTGAGAACTCTCTCACTCAAAATTTTGTACAGTTGCTTATTTTTATAACTGAATATGTATTGATTGCCTGTGATTGATATATTTGTTTGGTGGATGATGGATGTTACTGTTTGAAATGTTATCATTATTAAACTGTGAAAATATTAGGTAAATCCACATAGACCGTGATGTAAACCCCACACGGGTATTGGAACGATTATTTTACACATCGTTCAAGTATACGAATAATAAAAATATTTGTTTGATGGTTGAAAACCGCACACGAGTCTAGGGAAGATAATTATTTCACATCTCCCTTGTATTTAATTGTTCGTCAACTGATTGATTGATAGACTGTTATCAGCGTTATTTAATTATTTAATGCTTATACAATTGTAAATTGCACTCTGGATGTGAACTGAATGTTTAATAGTTGTTTATCACTACTTTTGAATACATGCGATGTATGGAATCCGTATAAATAAAATTATATGGTAATTGATTGAGTCTAATTCCAATTCAGAAATAACGAATATTTTAAAATAATATTCAATGAAGAATCAAAATATGATTTTGATGTCTGATTTTGGATGGACACGAAAATATTAAAATATATGAAGTCGAGTTAAGTAGATGTACGCCATTTTAACTTGAACGGATTTTTCTATCAATTTTATTCATTTTAAAATGAATATTGAAAAGATTTGATTTAAAAATATGATATTTAAAAATATTATCATTTTAATATTATAATGATATGGAATATTCAATTTTGATTTAAAAATTGAAATAGAAGTTGGAATCATTTTAATATGAATTTATAACTGATTTATAAAATACGTTTTAAAAAGAAAATCAACAAAATATATTATATATATTTTAATGGCTTGAATAGAACGCGCCGCGCAGCGACCATTCGCGAATTTCAATCATTAACTTCGAATTGGGATAACGGGAGATCCGACCGTCGAATTCTCCTAAAATAGAAACTGCTGGGTTCGTATCGAACAGAGCTTTCGAATGATAATACGGGATTTGAAATCTAACGGTTAGATTTTAATATATGTCCAAATTAGTTTTGGAAAAGGTCGCTACGGACACGGTTTGGTGGCCGATATTGGAAACTTGAGATATTCCATGTTTGTAAAGATAAAAGATATTTTTATCAGAATAAGTTGTTTTGCAACATGAAATAAGAACTGAAAAGAATTGAAATGGCTTTAATAAAACTAGAATTCTCTAATGAATAAATTGGAATGGAAATCATATTTGGAATATTTTGATATTCGATTCTGTGATTATACAGATATTGTTGAGGAATTTGGAAGTTATATATCGTTATTCCAAATACAATATCCATTGGTTTCAGAATTTGATATTGAATATAAACCGATATGATTCTATTCAGAGCCTTATATTTAATATCAAATTGGATTTTGGGTTTATCATGAATTGTGTCTTCAACAGCATTTTTTTAAACCCAGTTGAGAATAGAAATCTTTTAATTAATATTTAGAGAAGTTTACCAATTAATTAATTTAATTGGAATTGGATTTTGCGGTTTATCATGAGCAATGTTTTAAATAACATTAGTTATTTAACCCAATTAAAAGTGAAGATATGATTTGGAATTTATAAATCTTTTTATTAAGATTTAATGGAAATTTTCCAAGGTAAAGTTTTCCAATTTAATATATTAAAATTGGAATTGAATGGAATTCGATTTGTTAATAATAGAGATGAGCTTCTGTGAAGGAAGATCGTTACTGTATATGGAATTTAAAAGGATTTGCCATTTTTTCATTTATAGTATTAGTCTGATATAGAAATTTATATCAATTATATACTGATCAGATTTTCGTGAAGATTCCATTTTGATGGAAGAGGATCTTGGGTTTATCATAAGCTTTGTTTTAAATAACCTTAGTTCTTTAACCCAGTTAAAAAGAAGACTTATTTCCTAAGTTTACTAATCATTAAATACTGATTGTTGAGATTAAAACAAAAATGGAGTTTTAATGAATTTTTAATTAGATTGGAATGTGAACGAGGTAATTAAATTTACTGAATTTAAGAAATGATCGAGAATGGAGTACCACAAGTTTTACTCCATGCGATGGCTAAATCTTTAATTAGATTTGAAACGGGAAATGGTAATTAATTTTACCGATAACACAATGGGTGTTAGATATGGAGTACTACCAGTTTTGCTCTATGGGATAAATAAGTTGGGGATGAGTTAATAGAATAAATGATTACTTCCGTAAGACTCGATAATCCCAACTAGTTAATGAACCTTAATTGGTTTAAGTTGTGGAAAGATAAAATAAAATCTTTTGAAATTGATATCCAAAGGAAGATTAAAGAATAAGTTTAAAAGAACTTATCTTTGATAAAATTAATGGGAACCTTTTCCCTAAGATGTGAATATTTGAATAAAAGAATTGGAATGAGGCATATGATGTGTTTCTATAGCACTTGATTATTGATTATAAAATACGCGAATTGTTCGGAAAGACCGGGTTTATCCCACTGTTAATAACTGAGACGACGACTAAAAGCCGATGATTTGAAGACGGTGGTTAAAGACCGGAGATCTTCACATCGTATGGATGAATACTGATGTCTTGATTGGGTTATACACCTAAGATAAGGTAATAAGTGGTGATCATCTAGACGTACTTGGAGATCGACCGGATATGCGAGGGCCTCTCTCCTATATTGGACATATGGGACGAGGAATAAGGTGCCTCCGGTTTTGTTCAAACCCAGAATGGACTTGCAAATGAATGGTATGTCTGACATTGTATTCCTTTATAATGTATTTGTTGATCTCTTCTAAATATATATATATATGTTTGGTGGGGGAGAATTTACTCTCTTGCTTAACACCATTCTCTGAGACGTACGAGCTTAGAGGTTATATATTGGTGGATTTCAGTGGTACAGTATGGATTGACAATGTGGCATGCTAAGATGAAAATTATGAAGGCTTTTTTTGAAATGTAGGGACTTGTCGATGATGCTCAAAGCACAGCTTTAAGTATCATAGCTTTGTGTATTTCGTTAATTCGTGAGCCTCACACCCCGGTATGAGTCTAAAACGGGATCAGGGACACAGGGAGTGCATACGTTCCTTTCTAGTTAGAAGTGGTGCCATGGTATGAAGCCCATACATTTTTACTTATGTGGATGATGGATGCGAGGTGCCTCAGATATGATTGGTTGACATACTGACCATTTTGGAGGTTCGATAGGACCGTGAAACAAATTTTTCAGGAATAACCAATCCACTAAAGTAAGTGTGGACCGTCCCTGCAGGAATCAAGAGTTGCTCAGAGTGTGTGATCCTAAGGCATTGCTAGAGTGTCTCGAATCGGAAGGAGCCATCCCTTGCCTTGACTCATGATGGAAATCCAATTTCCAATACGCGACTTTTCGGTTTTAGTTGTAAACCTATGTGTAACACCCCGCATTTTTAGTGATAATTAAAAATATGCATATATGTATATATTATATGCATAGATATATTTAAAGGAAAATTTAAAGAATAATAATATATAAGTGCATTGAAATGAAGGAAAATGAATTGCATGCAATATATATATATATATATATTAAAAAGAAGTTATTGCAAGGAAAAAAAGTATGCAATACAATTGCGCACGTGATAATGTTAAAAAGTAAAAGGAAGTACATGCATGTAATTATGATAGAGAAACGTTAATGTAATTAATGTAAATGGTAAAAAGGTGAATTAATAAAATTGCATGCAACAATAAATGAAAAGGGGCATACGTGTATACATGTTATTTGAAATTCAAACTTTTGTAGGAAGATAATACATGCACTAAAAATAATAGGAATGTGTAGATGCATGAAACTAAATAAAAATAATAGAAATGTGTAGATGCATGAACCTAAATAAAAACGAATTAACGTCATGCAAATAAAAGAAAAAGAATACGGAATGCAAACATGTCAATTATGCAATTAAAGCATGCATAGGAAAAAAAAGTATAGAAAGAGGAACCAAGCAATTTAATGCGTTAAAAAGAAGTAACATATCAACTGCATGAAACAGGAAAGCACTAACGCAATTAAATAATATTAGAAATATATGCAACAAAGAAATAATGTCACATGGGAAAGTTTAACGCATGGAAAGAAGTTGGGAAAATAAGCATAAATTGATTCAATCAAAGCAAGCTAATGTCAAAAGAATTAATACAATTCATATTATATATAAAATAATGACACATGGAAGGATGCATTAATGGAAAAGAAACATACTTTGCATATATTAAGGATTGTTTAAGATTTTGCTTGTACAAAAAGAAAAGAAACCGCATATAGGAAGGTGTCAACACCATCAGTGTCCACGCGTGCGTATGGGTGCAATGCACCTGGGTTGGTTTAGCCTACTCTAGAACCTTCTTTTTTTAGCGAGGTGGAAGGTTTAGACGGATTCTATTTTAATCCTAAGGCCCTAATTCACCTACTACAGCTATAAATAAACATCAAACCCAACCTAATCTCATCTATCTCTTTAACTCTAGCCTCCATGCTGCTAAATTCTCAACTAACCTAGCCTCCACCTTCAACATAAATTAAAGTAGAGATTTTTAGAGACAAGTTCTTCATCAACAATCAATTTAGATGGTTAATCAACATCAAACCGTTACAACAACGATTTATCTCATTTCTAATCCTGGCAAGGTGAGTGGGTTTAAATTATTCTTGTGAATAATTGTATACATATCATTTAGCAATTCCCCAATTAAAATGTTACAACTTTTATTATTTTGCATGTTCTTCCCTTCCTCCCTCCCTTTTTATTCTTATAGCCAGGATACCTTCGAGCCTGGGCCAAATCTCATAGAGATGAACATATGAATGGTAATCTAGCAAACGTTGGGAAATTCGACATAATATATGTTGGGCTGATTTGGGCATAATTAATTTTAAATTTTGGGTATAACCTATAATTGAAGAATTGTAGCATAACTTATGAAAAATTGAAAATTTGGGGAATTGTTGTACAACTTATAAAATACTTGAAATTAAGTGGGTTGGTAATTTGGCACATAACCATAAATATTAATCTGGGACATTAGTGAAAATATGTGCAAATTAAGTTGGAACAATTAAGTATGTTGGGATAATTCGGAAGTGTGTGGATTAATAATGGACATGAATAAGCAAGACTGTAATTTAAGCGCAACTTAAGGTTGGGTAATTTAGGGAAAAACTGATAGGTTGGAATTTTGGAGCTTAACTTCAATGAATATGAACATTTGGTAGAATTGGAATAATTTCACTTTATTGAAGTTAATTAAATGTAAGAAGAAATGCGACATATATGGGGAATTGGGCATAACTATGCTTGGAATTATGAATATAATTAGGGTGGGATTTATGTATATAAATCAAATTGGAATTATGATCTTGAAATTGGGAATATAAGTTGAATTGGTATTACAGGCATAATCTGTTGATAGGATTGTAAGCATAAATGTGAATTGAGGGTTTATGAGTAATCGACAGATATTATAATCCATGATTTGAATTATGAGTATAAGTTATAATAAGAACTTATATGCCTAAGACACGAGGTTAGATTTGGTCTGCAGTAGAAGTATGCCCAGAACCGCCTGGCATATCCAACAGCCGCAAATGGTAATCTAATGTGAGAGGACTTAGGTGGAAATTGGACCTGTAATGGTGTCAAGACACGAGGTTAGATTCTAATGCGGTAGAAGTCTGCCCGGAACCGCCCGTCATATCCAGCAACCTCAAATGGCAATCTAATGTGAGAGGTCTTACATGTTTACGGACATAATAAATAATAATGAACACTTAACCAAGACGACACATGTAGGGTTGACATGGATATAATAAAAGGGGTTAAGTGGGTAACATGGGTAGCATGGTAATTTGTTAAATTGGAATACTTAACCTAATTAAATCTGTAGTCGTGTTATGAACCAGTTGAATTGAGTAGGAGTTAAGTAAATTTGCTAAAGAAACGAGAAAGGTTAAGTTAATCTTAATTAATGTCAAAATGGGGAATGATGATAATAACCTATTATGAATGAACTTGAATAAGAAAGATAATAAGTAGGCTTATCCTAGGGACAAGTGGTAATTATAACTTATGAAATAAGATAAGTTATAAAGGAATGATAGGGAAAAATGAAATTATTCTCTTACCATTGTATCTGTGAATTAAGATGTGCTTAATTATAAATTAAGTAGAACATGTTATGATAACCATAGGATGGAATAATGAACAGATTATGAGAATAACATGTTGTAGGCTTATTAATGAACTTAAATGGGTTAAGTTATAAATTGAATTAATAAGCGAGGGTAACTTGGTAAACCTTGAAAGGAAGTCAGTGTGAAAGAGAATAACCAAGTTAAATGAGAAACCTCATGAGGTGGCGCAAGCGCGTAATTAATGGTTAGACGTAGGGTCAAATGACATATAAAACTGAGGCGCTTGGACCAGTCCATACGATAGAGGATGAATAACCATAAGGGGTAGATCATTGGGGTGTCAATAGACACAAAGAGGAGCGCATGTCCATCTAAATATTCTTGTAGGCTCCAACGGACTGGGTTAAGAAGCACGCGGCTTCCGGGGACTGTGAGTGGCAGATGATCCGCCTGTACTCACAGAGGTTAGGTCTGCATAGGTGAACCAATGAGTATGCCTTGATTGCAACAATAGGAGGCAATCAAAAGACTAAGATGGACCAGCGTGATTCGGCGAGACCAGTTAGTGTCCTATGACAGCAACTCGTCGTCTACCTACCATCTTCAGTCCATACGTAAAGCGGAAAGGCGGAGAACTCCAAAAGACCATATACTTTGCTATCTAGTTAGGGGTGAGATTGGCCAATAGGTTTTAAGGGCATAGGGGGCTGGGGTTAAGTTCTCATTCTTGATATTCTTGGGTGCCTTTCATTAGTTGAGGGAGGGGTCTAGTGGGACCATAGCCACTGTAAAAGCAGACCTTAGCATCTGCAATCGGCAAATATCTGAAAGCTCCTGACTGAGTTCCGTGTTTCTTGATTAGCCCTGCCACGAGGCTCGGGCGCACATATAGAGAACATGTGCAATAGACATCGAGAACGATTGACGATACGTACGTGGGAAATTCTAGGTACACTCATGTCGCTCTGGGTGGTGTATCATAAGACTAAAGGGCATTATTTGAGGATGGAAACCAATTCGATCGAATGGTTCAAAGATGGCAGTCTGAACACTTACGTAATATAGAAGTAGTGGTTCTTTGCAGACGTAGCGTTGACATATATACAGAAATCCGTATGACATTCAGGCGTAGGATTAGGGATTGCTATATTCCTACGATGATACGGTGGAGACCGTGCGGGTAGGGTACCATGGGGTGTACCTTAGTTGGGGGTAGCTACATATACATTGTATTAGGTCAATCTACTAGGGAGTAGATGGGTGCGACGTGTGTAATCCTTGAGTGCTAATAACACAGATAACCCAATAAATTAGAAAATGTAATTGAACGGTATATGTAGGATTATCCAGAAGTATAATTTAAATCCAGTCACACAGGACTTATGTTCTGACCCCCCTCCTCACAACATTCGCAAGTTAGGTTGATGACAGAGACTGTATAGCTTTGGATACTGGTTTAGTAGTAGTATTATTAAGGTAAAGCTATGTTTTAATTACATTATATTTTATTCCTTCCGCGGTGAGATGTTTTCCCAACACTGACATGTTTCATGTCTCAGTCTTTTCTGTAGGATACCAAAGCAAACCAACTCGGGTTTCGATGGATTGGGATTTTTGAAAAAAAAACGGTCCGTCAGAATCTGGGTTGTTACATCTGATATCAGAGCTTAGGTTTAGGATTCCTTATTTAGATAATGAGTGAGCGTATTTGTATTTTAAAATATAAATATATTATATATATAAACCTAGATCCATAGAGGAGCCCACTAAATAAAAAAATGAAAATGGATTAGGAATATATATAGTCGAGAGAATTGACCTTGTGGGGGTGTCTAGGAAAGCCTAGGTAAGTTGGAAGACCACTATCAGTCTAACCCTTGTTAACTTTTAAGAACTTGAAATTGTAAAAGTTTTGGCAAAAGAGTTTATGATGTTTTCAAGTTTTAATCTTAAAAGTATTTTTGATGTTTGGAAAAAAAAGAGGCCAAACCATGTTTTAAAATTAAGGGAGTAGGTAAGGGTTAGTGCCTAGAAAGAACGGAGAAATTTGAAGCTATAAAGTAAATAGCGAAGGTTATCTTGGAATAGTAGAAAATTCCCGTAGAATGCATAGGCATTGTAAAGACTAGAACTATTGCTCGAAAAAGAAAAAGTATAGGCTAGTAAAGCACAACAAGGACAAGTAGTGACTACTAGATAGTGAAGGGAAAGTGAGCATTGAGAGTTTGTGGTTGGACTTTTCATTACTGAAATAGTCATTGATTCTTAGCCCTTAGTAGTAGCTGTGTAGGATGGAAAGGCTTATTTGAAAAGAATAAACTTAAATCCTTGGATTAAGTAAAATAAGCTAAGAAAGAAAAATAGTCTAACTAAAAAGAAAACAATAAATTCAGAGAAGCAAAAAAACATGACAGGAAAAGAAAAAGAAAAAAAGAAGTTTTCTTATGTAGTTGTGCTTGGATAGGAAAATAGGAAACTTTGTATAGAGTAGTTACGTGAAATCCAAGTGCAATTAGAAAAGGAACATAAAAGGAAAACGGAAGATGTAAAATTTTCCATTTTATACCTTTTTTGTGACATAAGAAATCGAATTTAGAAAATTAGACTTTTCCTATAATTCGAAATTTAAAGATGGTTGGTAGGATTTTGGATCCAACAATTGGATGAACTATGCTCTTATTCTATAAGAGTGTGGGAAAAATTGGATGAAAAGTGTTTCGATTTTCAAAAATATTGCATTCATATAGAATTGTAAGTATATTTAGGATGTGAGCATCATGTTTTGAAAGAGATTTTGAAAGTTTTCATACATATAGGTGGTACCAAATTAGGCATACATGTAGTACTATGATGTATTTCACTTTGCACATCTGCACATTGTTTGCAAAAATTGGATTCACACATAATGGATGTATAATATGTGAGGGATCATTTGATTTTACCCTTACCAAATTTCGGGGACGAAATTTCTTGAGGGTGGGAGAATGTAACACCCCACATTTTTAGTGATAATTAAAAATATGCATATATGTATATATTATATGCATAGATATATTTTAAGGAAAAATTAATAATAATAATAATAATATATAAGTGCATTGAAATGAAGGAAAATGAATTGCATGCAATATATATATATTAAAAAGAAGTTAATGCAAGGAAAAAAAGTATGCAATACAATTGCGCATGTAATAATGTTAAAAAGGAAAAGGAAGTACATACATGTAATTATGATAGAGAAACGTTAATGTAATTAATGTAAATGGTAAAAATGTGAATTAATAAAATTGCATGCAACAATAAATGAGAAGGGGCATATGTGTATACATGTTATTTGAAATTCAAAATTTGGTAGGAAGATAATACATGCACTAAAAATAATAGGAATGTGTAGAAGCATGAACCTAAATAAAAATAACAGAAATGTGTAGATGCATGAACCTAAATAAAAACAAACTAATGTCATGCAAATAAAAGAAAAAGAATATAGAATGCAAACATGTCAATTATGCAATTAAAGCATGCATAGAAAAAAAGATTTAGAAAGAGGAACCAAGCAATTTAATGTGTTAAAAAGAAGTAACATATCAAGTGCATGAAATGGGAAAGCATTAACGCATTTAAATAAGAATATTAGAAATATATGCAACAAAGAAATAATGTCACATGGGAAAGTTTAATGCATGAAAGTTGGGATAATAAACAAAAATTGATTCAATTAAAGCAAGCTAATGTCAAAAGAATTAATACAATTCATATTATATATAAATTAATGACACAAAGAAGGATGCATTAATGGAAAAGAAACGTACTTTGCATATATTAAGGAGGGTTTAAGATTTTGCTTGTACAAAAGGAAAAGAAACCGCATATAGGAAGGTGTCAACACCATCAGTGTCCACGTGTGCGTATGGGTGCAACGCACCTGGGTTGGTTTAGCCTACTCTAGTACCTTCTTTTTTTTAGCGAGGTGGAAGGTTTAGATGGATTCTATTTTAGTCCTAAGGCCCTAATTCACCTACTACAGCTATAAATAAACATCAAACCCAACCCTAATCTCATCTATCTCTTTAACCCTAGCCTCCATGCTGCTAAATTCTCAACTAACCTAGCCTCCACCTTCAACACAAATTAAAGTATAGATTTTCAGATACAAGTTCTTCATCAACAATCAATTTAGAAGTTTAATCAACATCAAAGTGTTACAACAACGATTTATCTCTTTTCTAATCATGGCAAGGTGAGTGGGTTTAAATTATTCTTGTGAATAATTGTATACATATCGTTTAGCAATTCCCCAATTAAAATGTTACAACTTTTATTATTATGCATGTTCTTCCCTTTCTCCTTCCCTTTTTATTTTTATAGCCAGACTACCTTCGAGCCTAGGCCAAATCTCGTAGAGATGAACGTACGAATGGTAATTTAGCAAATGTTGGGAAATTCAACATAATGTATGTTGGGATGATTTGGGCATAATTAATGTTAAATTTTGGTCATAACCTATAATTGAAGAATTGTAGCATAACTTATTACAAAATTGGAAATTTGGGGAATTGTTGTACAACTTATAAAATACTTGAAATTAAGTGGGTTGGTAATTTGGCACATAACTATAAATATTAATCTGGGACATTAGTGAAAATATGTGCAAATTAAGTTGAAACAATTAAGTATGGTGGGATAATTGGGAAGTGCGTGGATTAATAATGGACATGAATAAGTAAGACTGTAATTTGAGCGCAGCTTAAGGTTGGGTAATTTGGGGCAAAACTGATAGGTTGGAATTTTGGAGCATAACTTCAATGAATATGAACAATTGGTAGAATTGGAATAATTTCACTTCATTGAAGTTAATTAAATGTAAGAAGAAATGCGACATATATGGGGAATTGGTCATAACTATGCTAGGAATTATAAATATAATTAGGGTGGGATTTATGTATATAAATCAAATTGGAATGATGAACATGAAATTAGGAATATAAGTTGAATTGGGATTATAGGCATGATTTGTTGATATGATTATAAGCATAAATGTGAATTGAGCGTTTATGGGTAATTGACATATATTATAATCCAAGATTTGAATTATGAGTATAAGTTATAATAAGGACTTATATGCCTTAGACACGAGGTTAAATTTGCTCTGCGGTAGAAGTCCGCCCGGAACCACCCGGCATATCCAGCAGCCGCAAACGGTAATCTAATGTGAGAGGTCTTAGGTGGAAGTTGGACCCGTAATGGTGTTAAGACACGAGGTTAGATTCAGATGCGGTAGAAGTCAACCCGGAACCGCCCGTCATATCCAGCAACCTCAAATGGCAATCTAATGTGAAAGGTCTTGCGTCTTTATGGACATAATAAATAATAATGAACACTTAACCAAGGCGACACATGTAGGGTTGACATGGATATAATAAAAGGGGTTTAGTGGGTAACACGGGTAGCATGGTAATTTGTTAAACTGGAATACTTAACCTAATTAAATTTGTAGTCGTGTTATGAACCAGTTGAATTGAGTAGGAGTTAAGTAAATTTGCTAAAGAAATGAGAAAGGTTAAGTTAATCTTAATTAATGTCAAAATGGGGAATGATGATAATAACCTATTATGAATGAACTTGAATAAGAAAGATAATAGGTAGGCTTATCCTAGGGACAAGTGGGAATTATAACTTACGAAATAAGATAAGTTATAAAGGAATGATAGGGCAAAATGAAATTATTCTCTTACCATTGTATCTGTGAATTAAGATGTGCTTAATTATAAATTAAGTAGAACATGTTATGATAACCATAGGATGGAATAATGAATAGATTATGAGAATAACATGTTGTAGGCTTATTAATGAACTTAAATGGGTTAAGTTATAAATTGAATTAATAAGCGAGGGTAACATGGTAAACTTGGAAAGGAAGTCAATGTGAAGGAGAATAACAAAGTTAAATGAGAAAACTCATAAGCGCAAGCGCGTGATTAATGGTTAGACATAGGGTCTAATGACATATAAAACTGAGGCGCTTGGACCAGTCCATACGTTAGAGGATGAATAACCATAAGGGGTAGATCATCGGGGTGTCAAAAGACACAAAGAGGAGCGCATGTCCATCTAGATATTCTTGTAGGCTCCAACGGACTGGGTTAAGAAGCATGCGGCTTCTGGGGAAGTAGGGTACTCTTGGTATTCCTCTGTGAGTGACAGATGATCCGCCTTTACTCACAGAAGTTAGGTCTGCATAGGTGAACCAATGAGTATGCCTTGATTGCAATAATAAGGGGCAATCAAAAGACTAAGATGGACCAGCGTGATTGGCGAGACCAGTTAGTACCATGTAGTAGCAACTCATCGTCTATCTACCATCTTTAGTCAGTACGTAAAGCGGAAAGGCAGAGAACTCCAAAAGACCATATACTTTGCTATCTAGTTATGGGTGAGGTTGGCCAATAGGTTTTAAGGGTATAGGGGGTCGGGGTTAAGTTCTCATTCTTGATATTCTTGGGTGCCTTTCATTAGTTGAGGGAGGGGTCTAGTGGGACCATAGCCACTGTAAAAGTAGACCTTAGCATCTGCAATCGGCAGATATCTAAAAGCTCCCGACTGAGTTCCGTGTTTCTTGATTAGCCCTGCCACGGGACTCGGGCGAACATATAGAGAGCATGTGCAATAGACATCGAGAACGATTGACGATACGTACGTAGGAAAGTCTAGGTACACTCATGTCGCTCTCGGTGGTGTATCATAAGACTAGAGGGCATTATTCGAGGATGGAACCTAATTCGATCGAATGGTTCAAAGATGGCAGTCTGAACGCTTACGTAATATAGAAGTAGTGGTTCTTTGCAGACGTAGCGTTGACATATATACAGAAATCCGTACGACATTCAGGTGTAGAATTAGGGACTCTTATATTCCTGCGATGATACGGTGGAGACCGTGCGAGTAGGGTACCATGGGGTGTACCTTAGTTGGGGGTAGCTACATATACACTGTATTAGGTCAATTTACTAGGGAGTAGTTGGGTGCGATGTGTGTAAGCCTTGAATGCTAATAACACAGATAACCCAATAAATTAGAAAACGTAATTGAACGGTATATGTAGGATTATCCAGAATTTTAATTTAAATCCAGTCACACAGGACTTATGTTCTTACCCCCCCCCCTCCTCACCACATTCGCAGGTTAGGTTCATGATAGAGACTGTATAGATTTGGATACTGGTTTAGCAGTTTTATTAATAAGGTAAAGCTATGTTTTAATTACATTATATTTTATTCCTTCCGTTGTGAGATGTTTTCCGAACACTGACATGTTTCATGTCTCTGTCTTTTCTGCAGGATACTAGAGCAAACCAACTTGGGTTTTGATGGATTGGGATTTTTGGAGAAAAAAAAAGTCGATCCGTCAAAATCTAAGTTGTTACACTACGTATGGCGACATAATATATGGTACCTATATCGTCTATGATTGATATATTTACATTTGAAGTTGTTTTGATGCTATGCACTTATAGTAATAACAAAACTGATTTGTTTTAAAGCATACCAAGCATGTTTAGCTATTATAAGGTAAAACTCTATCATCTGGTTTGTGTTGCATTGTGTAATGAAACCTGAGTCTTATAATAGCTTCATTTTTTAAAAAGCATTGCGTTGTTTACAAATTGTTTTGTTTCAGAGTATTTATGGGAGTAAACCCTTTCCGTGACATACGGCGCGGTCCCATGATTTACCTTTTTTTAAAGTAAAGTATAGTAACTGTTTTGAGTTCTCACACCAGTCCCATGACTGACTCGGAGTTTATTGTTTCTACCTAAACTCTGGGTGTCCATATTTCCCGCATGGGCAGCTAGTAGTTTTGGTTTGTAGATATTTCCTTTCACAGGATCCTGGATTACAGCTGGAGCTATATTCGTGATGCTTTATATCCGTGTATTTCTTTCAGTTATATTAGTTGATGTATTCCCGCTACACATTATATTTATGTATATATATTTCCGATGTTGTGTAATTATTAATCGCATTTTTTTTTTCGCTGTGTAATATTTATTCATACTTTGATATATTCTTGTACTCTAATGTAAATTGTTATAATAGCAATGAAATGTTATATTGTTTGTGTTCCGATGAGTTGTGTTCTCAAAACAATCCGGGCTCCTCCGTCTTTTCAGGGATCCGGGAAGTCTAGGTCGTCACAAACTTATTAGTAATTAATAACTTATTCTAGAAAAATAAACTCTAGCATTAAAAACATTTTAAAAAATAAACACAAGAAGGAAAAAATTAAGCAACAAATATTGATTTTTATACACACACCACATTTTTCTATATAAAATAGTGAACGATAATCATTTTATCTACTAAATTAAACGAAAAAGTACAGTTAATTTTATCCAAAACCAAATGTAAAACATAACGTATAATTATCAATCATAGTGTGACCATATTCATATTGTTATTCGTTTATCGAGATATCAGATAATTTTTTTATTTAATATAAGTACAGACAGATTCTGAATTATTCGGCTATTTATTGACAACTTTACGTTAAGCCTAATTTACGTGGAATGCTTCAAGTTGAATGCATTAAAGGCTCTCTTGGCTCCAAAATCAAATTTCCCCGCTGGCTCCAAAACCGAAATTTTGGGTTTGAAACTAAAATTTCATGTAAACGCCCGCTCTATATAACCTAAAATTTTGTTTTCCCTCTATGTCCGTATTCACTTTATCTTACTTCCTTTTCATGTAAATCAAGCTCAGGATGGAAAATATTTCCCCAAATCTTGAACAACTATAAAAAACTCTATCTCTAAAGTCCGACTCGCACCTAATTCCAATAATATCCCCATCTCCTCTTAGGATTATACTCTTCGATTGAATGATGTAGATGTGTCTGTTACTTGGTTTGAAGCTGAATTTGATGGACCGGTGCTTGAATACTATTTTCAAGATGAATGCAGTGCGATTTCTGCTTGTTCTGATGGTTTCCGTGCAAAAGTTCGATATGAACACAAAATGGCAAACTACCGTTGGGAATCATTGTGATTCGGTTATACATGTTGAATATTCTAACCAAATAGGTCAAATAATTGCTGTAGGATTAGACAAAAAGTTAATTCTTTGGGATATCAAAATGAAAGGTGTTGGGGTCATTGAACCAACAGATTCAGAAATTTAGTCACTTTCAGCATCTGGTCTTCATCTGTTGGATCTAAGATCGTCTTCTATGACTTGCGTAACTTGAGAAATCCTGTGCAATCAAAGGATTTTTCTCACAAATATCCTAGTGTGACCAAAGGATTTTTCTCACGAATAACAAATATTGATTTTTATACACACATTACATTTTTCTATATAAAATAGTGAACGATAATCATTTTATCTACTAAATTACACGAAAAAGTACAGTTAATTTTAACCAAAACCAAATGTAAAACATAATGTATAATTATCAATCATAGTGTGACCATATTCATATTGTTATTCGTTTATCGGGATATCAGATAATTTTTTGTATTTTATATGAGTACAGACATATTTTGAATTATTCGGTTATTTATTGACAACTTTACGTTAAGCCTAATTTACATGGAATGTTTCAAGTTGAATGCATTAAAGGTTCTCTTGGCTCCAAAATAAAATTTCCCCGCTGGCTCAAAAACCGAAATTTTGGTTTCAAAACTAAAATTTCATGTAAACGCCTGCTCCAGATAACCTAAAATTTTGTTTTTCCTCTGCGTCCTTATTCGCTTTATCTTACTTCCTTTTCATATAAATCAAGCTCAGGATGAAAAATATTTCCCCGAATCTTGAACAGTCTATAAAAGACTCTATCTCTAAAGTCCGATTCGCACCAAATTCCAATAATATCCCCATCTCCTCTTAGGATTATACTCTTCAATTGAATGATGTAGATGCGTCTGTTACTCGGTTTGAAGCTCAATTTGATGGATCGGCGCTTGAATACTATTTTCAACATGAATGCAGTGCGATTTCTGCTTGTTCCGATGGGTCCGTGCAAAAGTTCAATATGAACACAAAAAGGCAAACTACCATTGGGAATCAGGGTGATTCGGTTATACATGTTGAATATTCTAAACAAATAGGTCAAGTTATTGCTGCAGGATTGGACAAAAAGTAAGTTCTTTGGATATCAAAACAAAAGGTGTTGGGGTCATTGAACCAACAGATTCAGAAATTTATTCACTTTCAGCATCTAGTCTTCATCTGTTGGATCTAAGATCGTCTTCTGTGACTTGCGTAACTTGAGAAATCCTGTGCAATCAAAGGATTTTTCTTACAAATTTCAGATAAGCTGTGTTAATTCATTTCAAAGATGTCAGGGATATGCAGTTGGGTCACATGATGGATGTGTTGAACTGAAGTACTTTAATTCAGATAAAGATTGTGAAATGGGATATGCCTTTGGTGTAATCGGAAGTCGAAGTATCAGCCTATATCGTGAATGTCATCAAATTTCATATTCTCAATTCTTCCTTTGTTACTGGAGACAATGAAGGGTACACTGTTATTTGGAATGCTGAAAGCAAAAAAAGAGTGACCAAGATTGAGAGGTTCTCTAACAGTATATCTTCATTGTCATTTAAGAATGATGGTCAACTGTTGGTCGTAGCATGCAGTCGTACATACCAAGATGCCGAAGAAATAGAAGAGCCAACTCAAATATTTCTACGCAAGTTGGAGGGTATCAGCTAAACATGTTCACAAGTCAGGTTATTGTTGTTGTTGTTGTTATTATTATTATTATTATTATTATTATTAAAATCGACTTTTATGTTGTGTATGATCTCGTAGTTCATATGATAATAGTAGTTAGAATCTCATGATTATTTACTAAGTAAAGTTTTTGTTGTGTTTTTATTTTTTTAAAAATGTTGTGAAGTCTACCCGTTGGACCAAAAATTGTAGTTTGTAGAGATCCTAGTTTCTTCTGTTCTTGAAGGAAAAAAAGCGAAGGAAGGATATGTGGATGTATTCAGTGGCAAAGGCAAGGGAGAGGATTGGGATGGCAAGGAGACCACGGGAGAACCCATATGAGGATGGAGAAGAGGAGGACAAGGAGGTTTGTACAGGGGTTGTAGGGTTTATGTTTGAGCAGGGGAAGAGAGGCCGCTATCTAAGTGTTCATATTCTAGAGATTGGACTATGACCGCTACTGGTTCTTGGAGTGGTGTTGCCAAAATATGGAGCATGCCATAAGTGAAAATAATTGCAACAATAAAAGGCCATGCAGAACACGTGACAGATGTAGTATTTTCTCCTATAGACAATATATTGTTAACCGCATCTGCAGATAAGTCCGCCAAACTATGGAAACTTATGGGCCTCACCTGATGATATTCAAAGGTCATTTAGACTGACTTGCATGTGCCACGTTTCACCCATCTGGTAAGTACATCGGAACTGCAAGTTTGGATAAGACATGGAGACTTTGGGACATAGCTACAGGGATCGAACTGCTACTGCAAGAGGGTCATAGAAGAAGTGTTTATGCGGTAGACTTTCATCCTGATGGATCTTTAGTAACTTCATGTGGCATCGATGCACTTACTGGTGTATGGGATCTACGCACTAACAGAAGCATTCTTGCGTTCGAAGGTCATGTTAAGCCGGTTCTTAGAGTAAGTTTCTCACTTAATGGGTACCATTTAGCATCTGCAAGCAAAGACAACACATGTAGAATATAGGACTTAAGAAAGAGGAAGTGTGAGCATACTACACCAACACATTTGTATGTATGTATTATGTTTTGTTGAGCATGTATGTATTGTGTTTTATCAACGTATTATGTAAAAAAATGATGAGAGTTTGAAAAAACTAATATATTATTCGGGTTCATGTTTTAACTTTGTTTGATATCTTCAGTTTTGTAGACAATATGTTCTGGAATGAATTCTTTAATTGGCAATATATGGACAATTTGTGGATATATTACAACTATAAAATAATAGTTGTAATAAAATATATCAATAATATATATCACAATAGTTATAAACAGTTGTAAAATTAATAACAACAACGGTGCATAATAGTTGTAATAAAGTTTATTACAACGGTGAAAAATAGTTGTAAAATATACATATCACAATGGTGTTGCAACGGTGCAAAACAGTTGTAAAAGATTTTAGTATATTACAACTTCTTAATACATGACAGTTACCCCACCGTTGTAAAAAGTAATTTACAACGGTTTTCCACTATTGTAATATGGTCAATTTGTTGTAGTGGTTTGGGCTCACCCAAATCATCGGTCGTAGAAATCTTAATCCAACGCAAGCTATTGTTCGCGATTTCAGGTGAAGTTAGAGTAGAGGATTGTTGCATCAAGTCTGGGTGGAGGTTAGAATGTCATGTAAGTTTTGGAGGGGATTTTCATGCGAATGGGCGACGCAATTTTGTGCCAGTCGCAAGCAAGTGTCAGGGTCACGATTTCTTAGGAGGGTGCGAGCTCGATAGAAATAGGTCCAAGATGATTCTCTTACGAAGGTGAGATCATCGAAACTGGCAGGAGGTGATTCGGTGGAGGAATGGTTATAATAGGTAAAGGAAGGATCAATGTGTGTTGGTTATGTCACTAAGTTCTTGCGTGACCCAGTTTGAGTAAGAAGGATTATGAGATGCCGATTAGGTAATCTATCTTAATTCAATAATTAAATTTTAATTATATTCGAATTATTCGGTTACGTATAAATTGAATTTCTAATCCAAACTATATCAAATTCGAGTGTACAAAGTACATTGGAAGCGTATCGTCAAATACTATACAATGGAATAAATTTGGAATGACTTGAAGCTAGTTGGAGCTTTTGATTAAATTATACGTTGTTTAATTTAATTAGAAACCGAATCGCTATTTCAACGAATAAATTCAATGTGAGTAAACTCACTCTCTGGATTTGTTTATAACTTATTATAAACAAATTTTTATTTAATATAAATTTTTATATGTTGTTTGTTGGTTGTTTGGATGCATTGAATAATTGTTGGTCAATTGGGGCTATTATATATATATGTTATATTTAGGCTTGTTAATTTAATATATATATATATATAATTGGTGATTGGATATATTCCCGCATATATATATTAGCTGTTGATTTCTCTACTTGCCCCATAATATATATAGTGGATGACCTTCTATACTGCGATATCCTGCCTTGAAGCAGGATGGGTATTATTTATGTTGTCTAACATCTGTGGATGCAGGAAAAACATGTTGGAGGATCCCAAGTGGATTCCTCAAATTTATTTATTGTTTGTTTCCATATATTATAATATATGATGTGTTAGAAAACCTATAATTGATGATTGTATGTTTGAATAGCACCGACCCTAACTATTGGCATTTAAGGTACCGTAAAAATATATTTTAATGGAAAGAAAAGGATTTGAGTATTAAAAAGGAAATTTTATTTTTTAGAATATAGAATTTGAATTTCAAATGGATTAGGTAGTATTAACTTGTTTTTAAAATAAAATAAAAATTGTTGAATTTATAAAAGATGTTTATAAATGAAGTGAAATAAACTATCACCGGATAATTTGGGAAATTAGCAATTATTTCAAATAGGAATAATGAAATTATTTCGAAGTTCGTAATGTAAGTAGATTTGGAATAAATTCATATAGATTTATGATTCGAACTCGACTATGTCGAATTTATCAAAATAAATTATTTTCAGTGAGGATATTAGAATTGTATTAGATAGAAACTAAAATTAAATATGAAAATAGATTCAATGTTATATATAAGTTATAATAAATAAAATATCCCAAACAGGAATTGGGTTTCAAATAGGTTTTGACATGGAACTTGTTTTAATGTATAAAACAAGGAAGTAAATTTATAAACGATGTTTATAAATAAAGTGGGATAATTATCATGGGATAATTTGAGAATATAAATTCTAGTGTGAATTTAAAAGAGAATTAGAAACCGTTTTGAAAAGTGAATGATGTATTTTATTCCGGAATTCAGAATATAAACTAAATTGAAATAAGTCCAAAGGATTTATAATTAGAATTCAATTAAATCAAATTTTATAAAATAAATTATTTCCAAGGGGATTGGAATTTAATATAGAAGATTAAGTTGTAAATAAATTTGTAAATGAGTTACGAAATAATCAACGATTTAGGATAATCGAGAATTTTAAGTTAGATTTAGAAAATCGGTTTTATTTATATTTAAATATTAAAGAATAGAGTTGAAATTCCTTTAATAAACGAAGTTTAAACTTTTATATTTAAATTTAATCAAAACGAACTCGCCTTAGTTCGTAATTTGATGTTTCAAACTTCAATTGAGTTTGTAAAACTCAATATAAGTTGGAGTTCTTTGGAAGAAGAATCATCGGGACTTATTGAATTATAGGTTTCTAATGAAAGAAGAAAATCTAGATTTCGTTTCAAAGTTTCAGATAAACAGCGGTATAATCGTTTATAAACCATAACGGTTTATTTAATAAAATACAAAGATTTTGGGTAAATAAAACTCAGATTTCCATTACAAAAGTACAGACTTGAGATATAAAATAAATATGAACTCAAGCGGGGTAGGTGAATTGATTTTTCAAACAAAATCAGAATTTTAATTATTGAATAGAGTTAACTAATTAGAAGAATAATTATTTAATAGAGGTTTGGATCGAAGTTGGACTTTGGATAAGTGAATTGGATTGGTGGATTCATATACGAAATCGAATATGAAACTTGAGTTGGAAATATAATTCGACTGGTTTATAAGCAAATTAAAATACATTTCAACGTGATATGTTCAAACAAAAATGGAATTAGGTTACTTAGAGAATGAGTTACCGAACTGAGTCAAAAAACGGTTGGATTGAGTTGGAATAAATTGGAAATGATTGGATATATGTTAAACAAGCATGGAATGAAGCTAACGGAAGAAAATAAATTGACTGCCCGACATAAGAGGTGTGCATTTAAATTGAATATGAGATTTTATAGGCCTATTTGGCATGTCACTTGGCTTTTTGATTTTCTTTTTGAATGGAATAAGCTAGAGAGGCGATTTGCTGTTGTACCGAGTGACACATACAAAGGAGACGCTGGCGTAATTTCTGAAAATTTAAGGAGATATAAAAATTTAAGAAAATTCTAATAACTAAAATCGGTTATCGATTATATATAGAATTTGGAACCAAATAGGCTAATAAAAATTTAACGTGTTGTAATATAAATTTTATTTATAATAGAAAAGATTAGATGATAACATTATTGTTATAGTAAATGATTTTTGAAAAGGAAACAATTAAGATTTAATATAATATTTTAAACATAATTAGTAAAATGCAATATTTTAAGTTGTTGTAACGACGTTTTACGCAACGTTCGATTTAACCCAAGTGAATGTGATTTGTAAACGATTTCCAAATAAAATAAGGAATGCTTCCTAAGTGTAGAAAATGAATGGGTTCGTGGGGAAAACAGTTTGACAAATATATTGATAAGGATATTTACGATGAACCGAGAAATAATTAAATTAATTGAATATTAATTAAAATGGGCTCAGTGATTATTTAGTGCTAAACAATAATATTTCCATTTGGAAACAAGATCTTTTTGATGTATGTTTGTTTCTTTGATAGTTAAATGACCGACTATCGAAGTATTGGTTAATTTAATACCTCCGTTGTCAATATGGAGAAACTGGTTGGATTTATTATCCGAAAACCACTCTGTATATGCATAAGCGTTGCCAATCGTATTATATTGAAGATAATCGAAGTTGGAGAAAGTGCAAGGTTTTATTTTGTTAATCCTAGATTGAAAATACCTAATATGGATTAAAAGAAATAGTGTCTTCGGTTTGTCTAGTCCCAGGACAACTTGCGTGGACGAATGTCTGACAGAGTATGCCTAACAGATCATATACATTGATCTGGTGGCGGAGGAGTTCGTTTCTCTTAGCTTTATGCATGTGATCTTTTTGAGGAAATCAATAAATGGTTTGGTAGATTTGACGATGTGGCATTCAAAGTGAATGATTTCTTTGGTGTTAAAAATGTAAGACGTGGCCTTAAGCCTTACAACCGGGAAATGGTATAAAATCGGGTAGGTTGATCCCATTAGAATGTATTGTCACCTGATCTGGAGAAAATCCATTTGATTATTTATTTTATCGCTATTGTATGCTTTCAGTAATGGTTGTTGATCCCAACCGTTGGTAACAATATGTTCGGAGCACTCAAGAGAAGTGAGTGGCCGAACATGTTTAGCCTGGGTTGCAAGATGTTTTTGTTGAACATGATGTATTAATTTCTAGAGATACATTGTTGGAAGGTGGTCTCATACCTTGCCACAGTTGGAATCCTCCAATAAGATCCTGCGGTTTTGATTGTATACTATGTATGTGGAGCGTGACATGCAAGCATTCTGCTAGATTGCTATTTATTTGATTTAGAAACTATTATAATATCAGAATAGTATTGATTTCAAAGAATGTTTTAGGTTATCATAAGGTAAAAAACATCCGTGTTTATGTGTGGATAGGTCTTTATGATTATCCTTTCTTTTTAAAATGATTTTTAAAAAAGTTTAACCAAGTGGTTGGAGTTTACTCATATCAATCCCATGACAGAACCCAGAGTTTATTTTGTTTTGTTTTTTACCCTAAACCCTTGGGTGCCCAAATTTGTACGGGAAGTCGAGTTGTTCAGGTATTTACAGATAACCTCAGACGAGCTTGGAGTAGGAGGCGTCGACGTTAGATATTTACTATGTATTTTCCGCTGTGTCGTTTATGTGATGTACTCTGATGATGTATGTAAGTACAGTTTTGTATTTCAAAAGTTGTTATATATTTCATTCTGCTGCGATGTGAGATTCTGTGTTGTTATTTATGTTCTTCTTCTATCACTTTTTTTCACAATGATTCGTATTTCTGTGCAATTTTGGTTGGACGTGTGGCGTATTTAGTCAACTCAAAGAATACGCAAATTTAGGCCGTTACAAAACGAACCCCAACGATTGTCATTCCTAACCAAATACCGCTATTCCAGACACAATGTAATAGGTTTCGGAAGCTAATTCGATTGTTTTAATCAGTTTTTCTCAAAACTAAAATATAAATCAATAACATTTAATATTGATTTTCAATGCATGTTTTAATTTGCTATGACCACATACTAACTCCAAAAATTACGAAATTTGAAATCTTACTACATTTCATAAATATGGTTCTAACGAGCCTAGTCTCATCGAATTTGGAGACAGTTTGAAAAGTGACCTTATTTCTAGCTTTTTTTAAGTTCTAACTGGATTTTCAGTGCACGTTTACATTTACCATGATCACGCACCAACTCCGTTCGACACGAAATTTGGAATTCTATAATAATTTAACGTTCTAGATCTAATAAAATAGGTTTCATCGAAAATGGAGCTCGTTTGAGGAATGACAATTTTTAAGGCCTAAATAAAACTAATAAAGTATAAATAAATTCAAAAACAACTCAATTTAATAATAATAAATTAATATGATCGTATATATCCAAACAGAATGTAACACCCCACCTCCGCCAGGGTGTCTCTTGCAAGCACTCTGACTTTGAAGGGGCGTTTGAATCAGGTAAACATGCATAATGATATATCAAGGCAGAACAAGAACATATGTATATATGTAAACAGAGTAAATAACATAGATTAAACAGCGGAAGATTTCAAACCATTTCAAAACAAGTCTGGTACAACTTAATGTCAACTTTCCAAATACACAAGTCTAGATAAAACAACATTTCTGAAAAACTGAAATACATAAGTACTATCCCCAAAATAAGTGATAACCATAGCTAGCTTCATGTCAAGACCGTACATGAGCTAAAATCCCACAAGCAAGTGATCAGAAATCCAGCTAAGCTCCAATATTCCCTCCCTGAGAACCCGGGGGGGGGAACGGAAGAAAAGAGGCGAAAGAAAACAGGTCAGTCAAAAAGACTGAGTAAGCCCTACTACAATCAATGTAAACTGATAAAGTTAACTGGCATGAGCAGCAGGGATGAACATAAGGATAACAACATACTAGCATGATGATTAACTAACACGGTAGATAAAGGTGTCATCGCATAATCAGGATTAAGGTTTTTGCAACACAGGTGTACTAGCAAACTAACATGACTTGAATAAACAAGTATTGATCCCTTGGCCCAAGCTTTGGCCCAATATCATGAATGACCCAAACCAAGGTCCAACTACGAAGTGTAGCTAAACTGTGCTAGGTCCATACCGAAATAGAGTTTGGGAAAAAATGGGCTTTTACCATCCTAACAGATAAAGTACAGAAATGGAATGTTAACAATAATGGGCCTTTACCACCCTAACAGAACAGAGTACAGAAACGGAATGCTAACAATAATGTGTACACTAGTAGTGGGCCTTTACCACCCTAATAGACGGTACCACGCAGAAACAGACGGATGTTACCACCCAACAAAACAGACGGTACCTACAGAATCAGACAGAGCTAAGTATACCCTAAATCCTACCCAAACGATCGGCTCCCTAATACATAAATATCCTATGTCGGCCCCACGATAGGGTGTATCACTCCCTAAAGTGGCAACCAATTGGCACAGGCATATTTACAGATGTCACGGCGTCTTACATCCTCAGAGGCAGACCGGGATCCATGCACGCACATGACCCGGTTGGAACGCACCATCAACACCCATCACCATTATCAGAATGAACCACTTATAATTAGTTCAGTAAGCGTGCCCGGACCCTACCTACAGTTGGGTCAAAGTTTTTGATACCAGAAAGGGTTACTGACTAATATGGGTCCCAAACAACAGATGACACAAGTATTCCCCCTTGTGTCCCCAGACTATCAGATTCTGATTAATTTATTAATAGAGTTCAGACATACAAAGTTCAGACGATTAGTTCTCAGACTAACGGATCAGATAACAGATTTACAAACTTTGCCTAACTTAGTGTGGGTCCTACAGATCCGCAAAACAGGTTCGTTTTATTTATCAATCAAGTTAATTTATCCAGACCAGGCATCAGATTGGTTCTCAGCCTTACCAAATTACGGAGTTGATTTGGTTAAGTATAGTTCATCTTAACCCTGTTAAATTATCGAGTTCAGATTGGTTAAGTGTAGGTTAACTTAACTCCGTTAATTTACCGAGTTCAGATTGGTTAAGTGTAGGTTAACTTAACCCCGTTAATTTACCGAGTTCAGATTGGTTAAGTGTCATAAGTCAAGTTTACTTAACCTTATCATGTAGCATTAATTAATGCGCCTTAACCTCTCACATTAGACTTTGTTGCGGTTACTAGTTAAGCCGGTCGGTTCCGGGTAGCTTTACACCACAACTTGGTCTAACCTCGGGTTCAAGGTACCACAGGACCAACTTCTCACATTGAGTCCTATTGTTTGTAGCAACTAGTTAAGCCGGTCGGTTCCGGGTAGGTTTACGCTACAAACTCAACCCAACCTCGAGTTGGTCACACTTATATTTTCTAAGTGTCATGTCCATCATGTTTCGAAAACACATTACAAGTTTTCAAGCAATTGGGTAGACCTAACTTAATAGGTAAATTCCCAATGGGTAGACCTAACTTAATAGGTAAATTCCCAAGCTTATGTTTTTATGTCTTTTAAGTTTACCCAACCCCAAACGCAATCCCATCGCTTACATATCGCAATAGCGCATAAAGGATAGAAAGAGGGAACTTGGCATAATCATGACATAAAAGTGTTAAAGCCACAAGTTCAACATGGTGGCATATGAAATGTACATATGTTCATATACTTGCATTAGGCCTCAAAAGCATGCATAAAACCAAACTTATCATATTGGTGATACATGGTGATAAATGACATGTAAAAATGGCCATAAGTTCGCATCAAGCCTCACATGCAAGTTATCATAAGAGATATGATAACTTACATGTTGCCAAAATGCAACCTTTAGCATAAAGCTTGAAGCTTTATGTTCATAAACCCAAGATAAGCTTGCATAACATGATAACATGAACCATATGATCATCCCAAACTTGCATAACATAACTTGCATATCATATGACAAACTTGCATATCAAACTTGCATAACATAACTTGCATATCATATGACAAACTTGCATATCAAACTTGCATAACATAACTTGCATATCATATGACAAACTTGCATATCAAACTTGCATAACATAACTTGCATATCATATGACAAACTAACATAACTTGCATATCATATGACAAACTTGCATATCAAACTTGCATAACATAACTTGCATATCATATGACAAACTTGCATATCAAACTTGCATAACATAACTTGCATATCATATGACAAACTTGCATAACATAACTTGATGAACTTGCATAACACATCATAATAAACTTGCATATCACATCATAGTAAACTTGCATAACACATCATAGTAAACTTGCATATCACATCATAGTAAACTTGCATATCACATCATAGTAAACTTGCATAACACATCATAGTAAACTTGCATATAAACTCGCATATCATACATTTAACTTTAAAGTTTAAGTATGAAAGTAGAATAGGGCTTACAATACTTATGAAGGCACACAAAACTATGACAAAGCCCTTATGCAACCAATAGACCCAAAATGCAAGCTCTAACATAAAAACCCTTGCCAAAAATCACCCAAAACCTCTAGCCTTGAAAGTAAAGCTTGCAACTTGATGATGAATGCAAGCTAATGATCACTCATACAACTTAAAAATGCTTGTATGAACATGAAAACCTTCATAGAAATGACTTAGGAATTTTATGAAGAGAGTGGAGGCCATGAGAGGAATGATTTTGCCATAGTTTAGCTACTTGAGTGAATAATGATGATTTAGGGTTAGGTTAGGGGCTTATTTATAGGATTAGGATGTGTTTTAGACCCTTAGATTAACCCTAGGTTAGATTAGGACCATCAGATCTCGGAAGCTTCCAGAAAACAGCCCCAAAACACAGCCAAGCTCAAAAATGGTGCACAGGTTAAACTGGCCGAGCACCCCCTGTCGACACCCAAGTCGACAGGGCTGTCGACTTGGTCCTAGCCAAGTCGACTGCCCAGTCGACAGGGCTGTCGACTTGGGTAGCTAGGCGGGAATTTTTCCCCCCTGCGCCCAATAGGCCCAATTTCGAAATTTAAACCTGAATTTTTAAATCTGTTTTGAACTTTGAATTTTCAGAAAACTTCGTTGGGCCTTAATCGGGTCATACGGACTCCGATTTTCGAAAACTCGGACTCTATTTCGCGTATTTTTCCGAGACGAACGCAATGACATAGCCCGTTTCCCTTGATTCAGATTTATGAATAAATTCTGCCTCGATTTACGATATAACATGTTATCAGAAATACGGGTTGTTATATTCTCCCCTCCTTAAAGGATTTCGTCCTCGAAATCTTCAAGTTAGGAAGAACGCATCCTACCATCCATCATCCATCTACTCAAATCATCATTCACGAGCAATCATTGTCCTTAAAGATTCTAATGCGGTATGAACATATGCAAAAGGTGTGTGTATATGTTCTTATCTAATGCAAAGATCATCAATGCAAAGTATGTTAGTGCAATGAATCCATTATGTATGTAAATAGTCCTAATCATATAATACTATATGTGTGCACAAACATTCATCCATATGCAACATCCATGTGCCGAATTAACCATCTTGCAACCATAAGAATTGAAAATGTACACACGTCCATATGCAATATGAGAGTGTATTTCAAGCCGATCTAGTGCCTAGTGTGTGTTTATGCATCCACGAGCAACCACTAGCAACCATTTGCATCCACTTGCAACCATCAAACATAACATGTCTCAAACACATGTTTACATCCATAGGATTCCTATCTTAACAAGATACAGTCGAGTGATGGAAGCGAGTACAGATAAAACAAAAACTTGGTACATATACTTACAGACTACTAGTACAGATCAGATTTTTCCCAAATGATTCTTAGGAAACCAAGCATGGTAGAAACCCAGAATGTATTCGTCATAGTCACCCTCATGCCCAACACAGATACTCTCAAACCCCAATTTATCACAAACAGATGAGTTATAACTCTCAGGGAGTTTGAGACTATTACCAGATCAGAAGCAAGACTAGCATTAAAGTACTGAGTTTCCATTACAGAATCAAAATACCAGAAAAAGAGTTTCAAACTGAAAATCAGACAAGGAAAATTAAACATCCTACAGACAAATTATTCTAGCCCTAATCTATTCACTCGCCATGCGAGTATTCACCGTTCCTTCCGATGTAGTCCCTTTCTTCTTCGGGCAGTCCCTAGTGAAGTGTCCCATCTCTCCACAGTTAAAGCAAGTGCCCTTCCTCTTTCTGCAATCCTTGTTTAGATGAGTTGAGCTTCCACAAGTAAAGCACTTCTTTTCCTTCTTATCTTCAGACTTCTCCTCCTTCTTTTGCATTTCCTTTTTGGGCCCTGTTTTCTTGTTTTGAGACTCATTCACCTTGACCTCCTTCTTTGCACTCTTGTTCTCTTCATTGAGTAGGGCCATATCTACCAAACTCTCAAACGTGGCCCCCATGGGCACATGAGACATAGCTAACTCCTGTAGCGGCTCATTCAATCCTCTAGCAAAACGAAGAGCCTTCTTCTGAGTAGTACTCACCATATCCAAGCCAAAACGAGCTAACTGATTGAACTTGTTCACATATTCTTTAACAGACATGTCTCCTTGCTTCAAAGCAATAAACCTTTCCATTTGCAAGTTCTCTTCAGTAGAAGACAGAAACTTAAGCCCGAATCTTGTCCTGAAATCGGCCCAAGTCTCAACGGGCCTAGTCGCGGTGGTGATCTCCCACCAATAAGCGGCTTCATCCTTCATAAGCCAAACCGCCAATAGGATCTTTCTCTGATCATCTAATCCAAAGATAGCGAATAAATCCTCGGTCTCTTTCAACCAATTCCGGGCCTCTACAAAAGTCTCGGTACCTAGAAAGTTCTTGCCACCCATTGCTTTGAAGTCCTTGCAAATCTTCGCGAACTCTACTGGAGGATGCTGAGGGGGAGGAGGAGGAGGAACCTCAGCGACAGGAGGAGGAGGAACATTAACCACCGGAGGAGGAGTAACATTTGCGGGGCCGGCTTCGGTCGCCCTAGCCTCCATAAGTCTCCTATACCAAACAAGAACTTGCACTCCCTCTGGGATAACAAAGTTATCTGTCATACTGAAACGAAGGAAAAGATAGATTCAGAACGAGGGAACTAAGAATAGATAGCTAAGGATTGTGCTAATGGCTTTTTGGGGAATAGCCTTTAAAATAAACTAGACTTTTCTTTGGAAAATACTTTATACTTGGTTTTGAAAATAGTTTTCCAAAAGTTTTCTAAAAACCTTTTTGTTCCTTCTCGTAAACCTGGCTCTGATACCAAATGTAACACCCCACCTCCGCCAGGGTGTCTCTTGCAAGCACTCTGACTTTGGAGGGGCGTTTGAATCAGGTAAACATGCATAATGATATATCAAGGCAGAACAAGAACATATGTATATATGTAAACAGAGTAAATAACATAGATTAAACAGCGGAAGATTTCAAACCATTTCAAAACAAGTCTGGTACAACTTAATGTCAACTTTCCAAATACACAAGTCTAGATAAAACAACATTTCTGAAAAACTGAAATACATAAGTACTATCCCCAAAATAAGTGATAACCATAGCTAGCTTCATGTCAAGACCGTACATGAGCTAAAATCCCACAAGCAAGTGATCAGAAATCCAGCTAAGCTCCAATATTCCCTCCCTGAGAACCTGGGGGGGGGGGAAACGGAAGAAAAGAGGCGAAAGAAAACAGGTCAGTCAAAAAGACTGAGTAAGCCCTACTACAATCAATGTAAACTGATAAAGTTAACTGGCATGAGCAGTAGGGATGAACATAAGGATAACAACATACTAGCATGATGATTAACTAACACGGTAGATAAAAGTGTCATCGCATAATCAGGATTAAGGTTTTTACACCACAGGTGTACTAGCAAACTAACATGACTTGAATAAACAAGTATTGATCCCTTGGCCCAAGCTTTGGCCCAATATCATGAATGACCCAAACCAAGGTCCAACTACGAAGTGTAGCTAAACTGTGCTAGGTCCATACCGAAATAGAGTTTGGGAAAAAATGGGCTTTTACCATCCTAACAGATAAAGTACAGAAACGGAATGTTAACAATAATGGGCCTTTACCACCCTAACAGAACAGAGTACAGAAACGGAATGCTAACAATAATGTGTACACTAGTAGTGGGCCTTTACCACCCTAACAGACGGTACCACGCAGAAACAGACGGATGTTACCACCCAACAAAACAGACGGTACCTACAGAATCAGACAGAGCTAAGTATACCCTAAATCCTACCCAAACGATCGGCTCCCTAATACATAAATATCCTATGTCGGCCCCACGATAGGGTGTATCACTCCCTAAAGTGGCAACCAATTGGCACAGGAATATTTACAGATGTCACGGCGTCTTACATCCTCAGAGGCAGACCGGGATCCATGCACGCACATGACCCGGTTGGAACGCACCATCAACACCCATCGCCATTATCAGAATGAACCACTTATAATTAGTTCAGTAAGCGTGCCCGGACCCTACCTACAGTTGGGTCAAAGTTTTTGATACCAGAAAGGGTTACTGACTAATATGGGTCCCAAACAACATATGACACAAGTATTCCCCCTTGTGTCCCCAGACTATCAGATTCTGATTAATTTAATAACAGAGTTCAAACATACAAAGTTCAGACGATTAGTTCTCAGACTAACGGATCAGATAACAGATTTACAAACTTTGCCTAACTTAGTGTGGGTCCTACAGATCCGCAAAACAGGTTCGTTTTATTTATCAATCAAGTTAATTTATCCAGACCAGGCATCAGATTGGTTCTCAGCCTTACCAAATTACGGAGTTGATTTGGTTAAGTATAGTTCATCTTAACCCTGTTAAATTACCGAGTTCAGATTGGTTAAGTGTAGGTTAACTTAACCCCGTTAATTTACCGAGTTCAGATTGGTTAAGTGTAGGTTAACTTAACCCCGTTAATTTACCGAGTTCAGATTGGTTAAGTGTCATAAGTCAAGTTTACTTAACCTTATCATGTAGCATTAATTAATTAATGCGCCTTAACCTCTCACATTAGACTTTGTTGCGGTTACTAGTTAAGCCGGTCGGTTCCGGGTAGCTTTACACCACAACTTGGTCTAACCTCGGGTTCAAGGTACCACAGGACCAACTTCTCACATTGGGTCCTATTGTTTGTAGCAACTAGTTAAGCCGGTCGGTTCCGGGTAGGTTTACGCTACAAACTCAACCCAACCTCGAGTTGGTCACACTTATATTTTCTAAGTGTCATGTCCATCATGTTTCCGAAACACATTACAAGTTTTCAAGCAATTGGGTAGACCTAACTTAATAGGTAAATTCCCAATGGGTAGACCTAACTTAATAGGTAAATTCCCAAGCTTATGTTTTTATGTCTTTTAAGTTTACCCAACCCCAAACGCAATCCCATCGCTTACATATCGCAATAGCGCATAAAGGATAGAAAGAGGGAACTTGGCATAATCATGACATAAAAGTGTTAAAGCCACAAGTTCAACAAGGTGGCATATGAAATGTACATATGTTCATATACTTGCATTAGGCCTCAAAAGCATGCATAAAACCAAACTTATCATATTGGTGATACATGGTGATAAATGACATGTAAAAATGGCCATAAGTTCGTATCAAGCCTCACATGCAAGTTATCATAAGAGATATGATGACTTACATGTTGCCAAAATGCAACCTTTAGCATAAAGCTTGAAGCTTTATGTTCATAAACCCAAGATAAGCTTGCATAACATGATAACATGAACCATATGATCATCCCAAACTTGCATAACATAACTTGCATATCATATGACAAACTTGCATATCAAACTTGCATAACATAACTTGCATATCATATGACAAACTTGCAGATCAAACTTGCATAACATAACTTGCATATCATATGACAAACTTGCATATCAAACTTGCATAACATAACTTGCATATCATATGACAAACTTGCATATCAAACTTGCATAACATAACTTGCATATCATATGACAAACTTGCATAACATAACTTGATGAACTTGCATAACACATCATAATAAACTTGCATATCACATCATAGTAAACTTGCATAACACATCATAGTAAACTTGCATATCACATCATAGTAAACTTGCATATCACATCATAGTAAACTTGCATAACACATCATAGTAAACTTGCATATAAACTCGCATATCATACATTTAACTTTAAAGTTTAAGTATGAAAGTAGAATAGGGCTTACAATACTTATGAAGGCACACAAAACTATGACAAAGCCCTTATGCAACCAATAGACCCAAAATGCAAGCTCTAACATAAAAACCCTTGCCAAAAATCACCCAAAAACTCTAGCCTTGAAAGTAAAGCTTGCAACTTGATGATGAATGCAAGATAATGATCACTCATACAACTTAAAAATGCTTGTATGAACATGAAAACCTTCATAGAAATGACTTAGGAATTTTATGAAGAGAGTGGAGGCCATGAGAGGAATGATTTTGCCATAGTTTAGCTACTTGAGTGAATAATGATGATTTAGGGTTAGGTTAGGGGCTTATTTATAGGATTAGGATGTGTTTTAGACCCTTAGGTTAACCCTAGGTTAGATTAGGACCATCAGATCTCGGAAGCTTCCAGAAAACAGCCCCAAAACACAGCCAAGCTCAAAAATGGTGCACAGGTTAAACTGGCCGAGCACCCCCTGTCGACACCCAAGTCGACAGGGCTGTCGACTTGGTCCTAGCCAAGTCGACTGCCCAGTCGACAGGGCTGTCGACTTGGGTAGCTAGGCGGGAATTTTTTCCCCTGCGCCCAATAGGCCCAATTTCGAAATTTAAACCTGAATTTTTAAATCTGTTTTGAACTTTGAATTTTCAGAAAACTTCGTTGGGCCTTAATCGGGTCATACAGACTCCGATTTTCGAAAACTCGGACTCTATTTCGCGTATTTTTCCGAGACGAACGCAATGACATAGCCCGTTTCCCTTGATTCAGATTTATGAATTAAATTCTGCCTCGATTTACGATATAACATGTTATCAGAAATACGGGTTGTTACATAGAACATATATTTCCAAAAAAAACATACTTGGGCTTATAACTCGATATTTTCAAAATACACATTAAATTGATATACAATTCCATAATAAATCCTTTTATTTTATTTAATAAATCGTTATAATTTATAAACGATTCAATGACGGTTATTAAAAATCTTTTTTTGAAAAACATAACTTACAATTTATGACATGAAATATTAATTTTTCACTTTCATTAGAAAGAGATAATTTAGTGGATCCTAACGTTTCTTGTTTTAACAAATTCCGACTTATATTGAATTATGTATGTTCAATTGAAATTCAAAACTAAATATTTCGAACTATCACAACGTATGAGTTCGGGTTAAAATTAATATAAACTTATATGTTCAAACTTTGTTTTAAATAAATTTTAAGTCATTAATTATGAAAATAAATCATTTTTAATATTTAAAATCCATTAGATATTTCTTAATAAATTTGGGTCGTTACATTCTCTAACACTTAAAAGGATTTCATCCTCGAAATCGAAGATGGAACTGAAGGTTGATTACTTAACCAACTCAGCCTTCATTCGAACTTAAGTTTACCTTTTTAGTTTCTAAGAACTTCCCAATTTCTCGAAATTTACCCATCACCTCCTTTGTACAGGTCAATCGGTAAAACTACAATTTGCCCCTCTGGGCCCTCATCGATCAAAAAGAAAATCCAAAAGTCAAGCAGCTCATAAAATTATTATGATAACCCCAAACTCCCGTAGTACGAAAGCAAGGATAATCATTGGAATATAACACATAAATAATAATAGCAGAACAGAAATATAGAATTACAGCAGATAATATACACCAAATTACACTGGGAATAATATATCATCAGAGTTACACAACATAATAGGATCATACATAGTACAAATACAGTTTGTAATTTAATATAAAATGTCTGCAGCGGAATCAAACATAATATACTAAATGAAGTCTGAACAGAATAAGAGAAATGATAGGATCCATCTTCAGCTCCGTAGATATCGAGAATGAGTCTGCTAAAACCTGTATACAAGGCTGCCCATGTGGAAAGAGGGCACCCAAGTTTGCAAAGTGAAACAAACTATGAGTCAGTCATGGGACTGGTATGAGAAATATACTTAACCTATTTAATAATAAGGCTAATCACAGGACCACGCCGCTAACGCGGAACGGGTTTGCTCCATTGGATTGCCAGTGCATATACAAAGTAAATCGTTAAACAACGCAATGCTTTTTAGAAAATTGAAACCATTATAAGATTCAAGTCCCATCGCACAATGCAACTGTAACGACCCGGGTTTTAGCAATCCTGGATATCGGCATACAACACTATGTCGACTATTCAAGCATCGAAAACACAGAATAGTCCATGAAAGAAATTAGTGGGTGAGGATAGATAAGATAGAAACTTAGAATAGAAGAAGAAGAAGAACACACACTTCAGAGTAACACGAATCTCACAGCGGAACGAACAATATATAATAGATACATAACTTTGAAATAAAACCAATATATGTATACAGTAACATTATCAGAGTACAACACTTACAACACAGCGGAATAAACAATAGCTATAAAATCCTAAAGCCTCCTGCTCCAAGCTCTCCAAGTATATCTGTAAAATCCTGACTACTTAACTACCCGTACAAAATTGGGCACCCAAGAGTGTAGGGAAAACAAAACAAAATAAACTCCGGGTCAGTCATGGGACTGGTGTGAGTAAAACAGTTTAAGCAATTAAACGATATCTCATAAGACCACGCCGTATAATGGAATGAGTTTTTCCCTTATGAAAATCCAAATCAATTTGATTTAACTTTCAAATCATTTTGAAAGATTCAAAAATCTTTATATCAAAACTCATTGATATTATAATAGTGTCTATCAACCACAGTATAATAATCAACTAGCAGAAACAGTTTCATATCACGTTCTACATATATAGTATACAATCCAAACAACGAGCACTTATTGGATAATGGATTATCAACTATGAAAAGGTGTGGAACCACCTTCCGATAGTGTACCTCTAGAGAGGAATACACTGGGTTCAACAAGAACATCTTGCTACCTGGCCACACATGACTGACCACTCATTTCGCTTGAGAGTATCGAATGTATATCACCAACTGTTGGGATCAGCAACCGTTTCCCGAATGGGACAACATCGACAATAGATTATAGAATGAAATGAATATCTTTAGATAGGTGATAATACACCCTAATTGGCAGCCAACCACTTAGCCATGCTGCATGCCCAATTTTTATCATTTCCCGGTTGTGAGGCTAGAGGTCACGCTTATCTCTGACAGATCACACAATTATTCACTTTGAATGTCACATTGTCATACCCGCCAAATCACAAATTGATTTCCCAGAAAATACAATGGGTATACAGCTAAGAGAAACGAATTCCTCCACCACCAAACGTATGTACGTTTGAAGAGATCAACTTACGCGATCTATTAAATATACATTGTCAGACATTCTTCCATACATGTCGTCTTGGGATTGGACAGACCGAAGACACTATTCTGTAAACAGGACTGCCCTTGCATAACTCCGTCTTTAGTTATCTTCATTATATTTGATCGCAACGCTAACGCCCATACAGTGCGGTTTTCAGACAATGAATCTGATCCCGATCTCTCCGTATTGACGACGGAAAAATGGTCAAGAACTTTGATAGTCGGTGATTTAACTATCAAAGAAAAACATGTGTGCAAATAACGATATTATTTCCATATGGAAATTCTATCGATCAATCATCATTTAATGTTTATCACTTTAGTTCATTTATTTATTTATTTCCTGTTTCCATATATTCAACGTTCCTTATTTTCTAAATTTAGAAAATATACGTTATTAATCATTGGAAAACATTTCCATCTCTTTTCCACGTATCACTATCATTCCAGTATTCTTTATCATCAAACATTTCATTTTCTATGATTAGAAAATATCTATGATTATATTCGGAAAATGTTTCCAAAACTTATTCATTTGATTTAAACAGATGTTTAAATGAAACATCACTATACCAACTCAACCCATTACCTTCATCAACTAAATTCACTTAACCAACCTTTACTATCGAACCTTACCCATTCCTTAGTTAAAAACGAAGTCAATCAAGTTGGGGTATAACTACCTCTCAGACCTTAACTGAACAACATTTCTAACTTCGAAAATAGACAAAGTTCACCTTCTAAATCTTTAACAAACTTCCTTACGTAACTCTCGGATTCTATTTACGAATCCACTTCTTTATTGATAAAACATTGATTATAGTTATAGCGTTATAATCCCTACTTTTGAAATATTTAACTCCAAAATATAACTCGATTAACTCAAATCAATTAACCCTAACTCTATTAACTTTAACTCGATTAACTTTAATCCATTAACTCTTATCACTTAACTCCTTTCGAATAAACTATATACGATTAACTTCTTTCGAATAAACTATATTCGATAACTCCTTCAACTCTATTCGAATAAACTATATTCGATTAACTCCTTTAACTCTATTTGAATAAACTATATTCGATTAACTCCTTTCGAATAACTAATATTCGATAACTCCTTTCGAATAAACTATATTCGATTAATTCTCTTCTTCGAATAAACTTATTCGATAACTCTTTCTTCGAATAAACTATATTCAATTAACTTCTTTCGAATAAACTATATTCGATAACTCCTTTAACTCTATCTGAATAAACGATATTTGATTAACTCCTTTAACTCTATTCGAATAAACTATATTCGATTAACTCCTTTCTCTATTCGATTAGCTCTAATCGATTAACTCTAACTCTAATCGATTAACTCTAACTCTAATCGGTTAACTCTAACTCTAATCGATTAACTCTAATTCTAATCGATTAATTCTAGTTCGATTAACTCCTCTAGCTCATTTTGATTAACACATTTTGATTAACACATTTTGATTAACTCCTTTGAATTAACTCCTTTTGATCAACTCCTTTGATTAACTCCTTTGAATTAACTCCTTCGAATTAACTCCTTTTGATTAACTCCTTTGGTTAATTCCTTTGATTAATTCCTTTGAATTAACTCTTTTGAATTAACTCCTTTTGATTACAATTACTACCTTTCCAATTTATTTTAAAAACATTTCCCATTTCTATTTGTTTTACAAATATTTCCATTTCTATTTGGTTTACCAATATTTCCATTTCTATTCCTTTGGTTTGTTTAACAAATAAATATTCCTTTTTAATCTATTTATTTTCTAACTATCTCCTTTTTTATTCTATTTTTTAACAAATATTTCCTATTCTATTTGTTTCACAAATATTTTCCTTTTTTATTTGTTTCACAAATACTTTCCTTTTCTAAAATTTTTGATTTTATAATTTTCTTTTATAAAATTCTTTTCCTTTTATATATAAAATCCATTTGATTATATATAAATACTTCATTTTCAAAATACACTTTGAAAATCCCCTTTTCTACATCCCAGTATTCTTACGGTATTTAAAATACCGAAATAACAATGATCGATAGCATTCAACACACGTAATCAACACAGATTATATATCACATCATATATTTCAATATATGAAAAACAGTAAAGTAAATGTTGAGGAATCCAGTTGGATTCCTCCGACCTGTTTCCCTGCATCCACAGATGTTACACAATATAATTCACATCAAATTTCAATATGAATATTCTGATAAACAGAATCAATACTTGATTAACGATATATATATATAACTATCGTTATCTATAATTTCAACCAATCACTTAGCAGTTCAACCAAACAGTCAACACACAGAATCAACCATTGTTTATCAGTTCTAAATATACGTTATAAAAATATGAACTGATAGAGTTGGTGAGTTTTACTCACATTGGACGATCGTCATTAATAACGATAACCATCGCTTGATTCAGACGGACAATTTATTTTGCTATAAATTGTAATGAGCTCCGATTCACTCCTAGTCAGTTCCATTTCGTAGCCACCGTCCATACGATCCCAACGGATCTTGTTTTTTTGAATTCCATTAAAGTATGAGCGAGTTATAATATTTACAGCTTAATACATACATTGAATTAAATTTAAACTTAATTTATTTAACACTTTGGGCCTTACCCTCACTTCCACCGGCCCAATTATCCATACGTGAGCACCCAAGCCCATCCGCACCTTTCTTCCCCGTCCAGTATACATCCCGTACCTGAAGCTTCCTCAAACCATTTTCGATTCTTGAATCCTCATATCCCCGCTCCATACACCATGAAACTTCACGCCAACATCACCGACGACCATCTCGTCGCCTCTTCCATCCTCCCGACCCACTATCACCACACTCGGATCTCCCTACACCAGTGCGTCGCACAGCGAAAACCCATGGTGAACAAATGCCGAAATCGACATCAATAACCATGAAATCACCCTAAACTTCACCACCATATGCTACACCCCCTACGAACTCGAATAAATCCCCAAATCCTTCAAACGACAACCCTACTTCGAGAATTCATTAACCCTAGGACCACGGTATTGTTTTCGAACTCAAGAAATCAGTGTCGCACCCTGTAAGATGGGTACTGGACTGAAAAGAATCCCTCATGGATCGTAGAAATATTAAGTTGCGATTTTATAGAAATTCCTTTAATTTTCTTTTGATTTTTGAAGATCGATTTGAGAAAAAAAACTAGCGGCAGATAATGTTGTTGACCGTGGAAGTGATTTAGGGTTTAGAGAGGGTTAGATGCATATTTATAGGGTAGGTAAATATCTAGATATTTTGTAGATATTTTGCTTTAGATATTTTACTTTAGATATTTTATTTTTATTTGTCTTCTAAAAATTCGTACAACCACATATGATATTCAAAAATCATGGAAATGGACATACAACTAGAATTTGACATTACGGACCCAACAAAACTTGTTTCGTCGAATTTCGACTCTGTTTGCTCACACAGCGTATTTTTAACCATCAAAATATCAACTGTTTTCCACCTTAAAGATCCGTGCGGCCACACACTAACTCTAAAAATCACGAAAATTGAAATCTAGCAATAATTTAATATTGCGGATCCAACAAACCTAGTTTCATCGAAAACGGAGGTCGTTTGCAAAACTCGCTATTTTTAAAGCTCTAAATTACCCATTTAAATATATAAATATATTTAAAAATAATTAAATTAAAATTTTAAAAATAACTATTATCGTATCTATTCACAATAGAATATCATATAACTCCACTGGGATTTATAACTCAATATTTCAAAGTTCTCAATTATATCGATATTCAATTTATATTTAAATCCTTTTTAAAATATAAATAAATCGTTATAAATTATAAAGAAATTCCATAGCGACTTTTCTAAAATTTGATTTGGACATAAATCAAAATCTACACAATGAAATCCCGATTTTTTTCTTCCATTAGAAAAATATACTTCCCTAGCTCCAAATGTTTCTTGTTTCATAGAAATTCGATTTAAAACGGATTATGTATATTCATTTGAAGTTCGAATCGCCAAATAGCGAACTGCAGCGCCATTTCGAGCTCGATTATAATTATAATATAATGATACGTTCAAACTTTGTTTATATAATATATTCTGAATATAATTCAACTCTAATCTGAATTATATATTTTAAATAATCCAAATTACACAATATTGTGAATTCCACTATATTTTATTATTTTAGAAATTAAATATATTATTCTATTATTTGATTTAATTAAATATTCACTATTATTTAATTCTATGACCATTCAAATCTCTAAATCACTATTTGTATAATTAAATAAATTAATTATTATATCTTTAAATTACGGGTCATTACATTCTTCCCCACTTAAAATAATTTCGTCCTCGAAATTGCTAAGGTAGAAAACAAAACCTATTAACTGGTTAAAAATTATTTGTTTAATTCTTAAATTCCAGTTTCACTGTACCAATTAATTTTAATTAAAATATTAGTTAATTCTCATTAACGAAAATTTTCTAACACCCAAAATTTTTGAAAAATTTCGCCAGCACCTCCTTTGTACTGGTCAATCGGTACAACTACAACTCGCCTCTCTAGGCCTGCTCCAACCGAAAAGAAAATCAAATAGCCAAGCGGCTTGCCAATTCGGCTCATAAATCTCATATCCAATAGAAATATAAACTTATACCTTTTTGTCGGGCATATCATTATATCATTTACATCTGCTACCCATTCAGCATATACTAATCTCATCCCAATCAAACTCCAATCAATTTTTATCCTCAAACCCAATCATTTGCTTATACCCAAGCCAAATTCCATTCAAACTCCAACATCAAATTTCAAACACTTAACTTATCAACTCAATTCCAATCCATATTATTCTCTAATCAAATCTAGATTTATTTAACTTAGTTCAAGTTAAATTCCGATTTATTTATTTATTTTTACCATCTCGTTTATTCTACTTAATAAGTTAAATTTGAATTTCAAGATTTAAATTCCTGGGTTTTTATTTTAATTCCATTTTGAAATCATAATAACAATTCAAAACATTTGAATTCCTTGAATAACTTGTTTTCTCAAAACACTTTAAAAAACAAAATCCTTGGTTGTAATCCATCACTTAGCAACTCGAAAATGAACACCGATGATGCAGCAGTCATCGTCGGAATCTATTTTCCAGCGATCGAAGTGAGTTCAATACTATATCACTTTTTAAAACCATTTCTAAATATTTCCACTTTGAAATATATTTCAAAATACCATTCACACTGCTTTAAAACAATTTAAAATCTCCCGGGATTTTAAAATTCACATACATTTAATCTAGATTCATTTACAAACACCTTTCCAAATTTCCAGGGTTTTAGTTTCAAGTTCTGATTTTAAATTCTGATTCAATTTATCGGATTTCATACGCATCTCTTATATGATTTCTGATTGGTGACTTACACAACCATTTCAATTTATAATCTTATTCGATTATAATCACAACCAACACCTCCAATATATTATAACCATTTCAATTTAAATCCTTTATATCAAAATATAATTTGGGTAAAATTATTTCGTTTACCCTCCTTTCAAAACATACAGTGTCGGTTCATCGTATTCGAGTGTTTATAAATCCCTACTGATACAGTGAATCAAATTGATCGACCAGAACTCATAAACAACTCAACCAATAAATCTCCACAATATAAAACCATTTTATATCAAATAAGAAATACGTTCACTCGTATATATAAACTCAAACTCAATCTAGGGTATTGCTATCCCTATATCTACTGAGTCACGCCACAGAGCCAAGGTAGTTACTTAACATTAAGCTCTGATACCACTGTAACGACCCGGGTTTTCGCAATCCTGGATATCGGCATACAACACTAAGTCGACTATTCAAGCATCGAAAACACCGGATAGTCCATGAAAGAAATTAGAGGATGAGGACAGATAAGACAGAAACTTAGAATAGAAGAAGAAGAAGAAGAACACACACTTCAGAGTAACACGAATCTCACAGCGGTGAACAATATATAATAGATACATAACTTTGAAATAAAACCGGTATATGTATACAGTAACATTATCAGAGTACAACACAGCGGAATAAACAATAGCTATAAAATCCTGAAGCCTCATGCTTCAAGCTCTCCAAGCATATCCGTAAAATCCTAACTACATGACTGCCCGTTCAAAATTGGGCACCCAAGAGTTTAGGGAAAACAAAACAAAATAAACTTCGGGTCAGTCATGGGACTGGTGTGAGTAAAACAGTTTAAAACAGTTTAAGCAATTAAACGATATCTCATAAGACCACGCCGTATAACGGAACGGGTTTTTCCCATATGAAAATCCAAATCAATTTGATTTAACTTTCAAATCATTTTGAAAGAAATGAAAATCTTTATATCAAAACTCATTGATATTATAATAGTGTCTATTAACCACAATATAATAATCACCTAGCAGAAACGCTTTCATCTCACGTTCTACATATAAAGTATATTATCAAAACCACGAGCAATTATTGGATAATGGATTACCAACTATGACAAGGTATGGAACCACCTTCCGATAGTGTACCTCTAGAGAGGAATACACTGGGTACAACAAGAAAATCTTGCAACCCGGCCACACATGACCGACCACTCATTTCGCTTGAGTGCATAGAATGTATATCACCAACAGTTGGGATCAGCAACCGTTTCCCGAATGGGACAACATCGATAATAGATTATAGAATGAAATGGATATCTAGATAGGTGATAATACATCCTAATTGGCAGCCAACCACTTAGCCATGCTGCCTGCCCAATTTTGTTCATTTCCCGGTTATGAGGCTAGAGGCCATGCTTATCTCTGACAGATCACACAATTATTCACTTTGAATGTCACATCGTCATACCCGCCAAATCACAAATTGATTTCCCCAAAAATACAACGAGTATACAGCTAAGAGAAACGAATTCCTCCGCCACCAAACGTATATACGTTTGAAGAGATCAACTTACGCGATCTATTAAATATACTCTGTCAGACATTCATCCATACAGGTCGTCCTGGGATTGGACAGACCAAAGGCACTATTATGTAAACAGGACAGCCCTTGTATAACTCCGTCTTTAACAGTCTTCATCATATTTGGTCGCAATACTAACGCCCATACAGAGTGGTTTTCAGATAATGAATCTAATCCTGGTCTCTCCGTATTAACGACAGAAAAATGGTCAAGAACTTTGATAGTCGGTGATTTAACTATCAAAGAAAAACATGTGTGCAAACAACGATATTATTTCCAGATGGAAATTCTATTGATCAATCATCATTTAACGTTTACCTCTTTAGTTCATTTATTTATTTACTTCCTGTTTCCATATATTCAACATTCCTTATTTTCTAAATTTAGAAAATATACGTTATTAATCATTGGAAAATATTTCCATCTCTTTTCCACGTATCACTATCATTCCAGTATTCTTTATCATCAAACATTTCATTTTCTATGATTAGAAAATATCTATGATTATATTTGGAAAATGTTTCTAAAAATTATTCATTTGATTTAAACAGACGTTTAAATAAAACGTCGCTATACCAACTCAACCCATTACCTTCATCAACTAAATTCACTTAACCAACCTTTACTATTGAACCTTAACAATTCCTTAGTTAAAAACGATGTCAATCAAGTTGGGGTATAACTACCTCTCAGACCTTAACTGAACAACATTTCTAACTTCGAAAATAGACAAAGTTCACCTTCTAAATCTTTAACAAACTTCCTTACGTAACTCTCGGATTCTATTTACAAATCCACTTCTTTATTGAAAAAAACATTGATTATAACTACAGTGTTATAATCCCTACTTCTGAAATATCTAGCTCCAAAACATAACTCGATTAACTCAAATCAATTAACCCTAAATCCATTGACTTTAACTCAATTAACTTTAATCCATTAACTCTTATCACTTAACTCCTTTCGAATAAACTATATTCGATTAACTTCTTTCGAATAAACTATATTCGATTAACTCCTTTAACTCTATTTGAATAAACTATATTCGATTAACTCCTTTAACTCTATTTGAATAAACTATATTCGATTAACTCCTTTCGAATAACTAATATTCGATAACTCCTTTTGAACAAACTATATTCGATTAATTCTCTTCTTTGAATAACCTTATTCGATATCTCCTTCTTCGAATAAACTATATTCGATTAACTTCTTTCGAATAAACTATATTCGATAACTCCTTTAACTCTATTCAAATAAACTATATTCGATTAACTCCTTTAACTCTATTCGAATAAACTTTATTCGATTAACTCCTTTAACTCTATTCGAATAAACTATATTCGATTAACTCCTTTATCTATTCGATTAGCTCTAATCGATTAACTCTAACTCTAATCGATTAACTCTAACTCTAATCGATTAACTCTAACTCTAATCAATTAACTCTAATTCTAATCGATTAACTCTCATTCGATTAACTCCTCTAACTCATTTTGATTAACACAATTTGATTAACACATTTTGATTAACTCCTTTGAATTAACTCCTTTTGATTAACTCTTTTGATTAATTCCTTTGAATTAACTCCTTTGAATTAACTCCTTTGAATTAACTCCTTTTGATTAACTCCTTTGGTTAATTCTTTTGATTAATTCCTTTCAATTAACTCTTTTGAATTAACTCCTTTTGATTACAATTACTTCCTTTCCTATTTGTTTTACAAACATTTCCATTTCTGTTTGTTTTACAAATATTTCCATTTCTATTTGGTTTACAAACATTTCCATTTCTATTCCTTCTATTTGTTTAACAAATAAATATTTCTTTTTAATCTATTTATTTTCTAACTATCTCCTTTTCTATTCTATTTGTTTAACAAATATTTCCTTTTCTATTTGTTTCACAAATATTTTCCTTTTCTATTTGTTTCACAAATAATTTCCTTTTCTAAAATTCTTTGATTTTATAATTTTCTTTTATAAAATTCTTTTCCTTTTATATATAAAATATGTTGTATATAACGTTGTTGTATACACAATTACATGATTTTTGTTTGATGATAACAACCAAATAAATATTATTTTAAATGTGTTTGTTACTATACTGTTCTATATATACATCACAGACAGGAATATAATATTTATATTTTAACAGAATGCATCTATACAGAAATATAAATAACTACACAGTATTTTGTTTAAATATAATATTTTATTTCAATATTCAATAGTATAGATTTACAACTCCACTATTTGCTCAACACCGTAATTTACTGAAATAAAATTCATTCATATACATTTCAATTGTTATACAGCTCCTCACTACAACACTTGTTTATACAACTCATATATACTTTCAATTCACATTGACTCATATACATACACTTTGACATTTATTCTTTTCATTGTCTCTGTTATTTTCTTTTATCTTCTGTCTTCACTTAACAGTCAATCCAATCTGCATACCTGTCATATATAGAAACACACACAGAGTATCTATAACAGAAATAATTTCTGAATTCTAACAGATATAATTTTTATTTTAAAAATTCTATTTGCCTCGGTTTTCTGGTGTGTTTCTCATCATTTTTCACGACTTGATCTGATTCATCTGTGTCTAGTCAGTTTGTATATGTGTAGTACAAGGACATGAAATATTGTCTGATGGCTGCATATACACACATGTATAAATATACACGTGTGCACCGCCTCGCCAATCAGCGAGCAACTGAGGAGTAGCCACAAGGACCATCTCGACTCAATGCACACATGAAAACAACTCAATGTAAAGTCAAAAAAATGGTCAAAAATAAACAAAGCAGTCAACACATGGTCGAGCCTACAATGAAAGATCAAAACAGTACATCATAGATGAACAAAAGCAAAGCTCAGGAATGGTTTCAGCTACACATTACATTGTCGAGACCGCAAAGTCATGGTGCAAGTTACAAGTCAGTGGTACAATATGCAAAGCAACATGCAAGCTCAAACTCAATATATACATACACATGGTACACAGATTTGTACAAAAGGCAAGAACAGTCTATGGCATGGTCGCAAAGTGTTGTGACAATTCAACATAAGCAGAACAAGGCAAACAGAATGGCCAAATTTTCAAGTTCAAAACAGCATGGTGTAGCATGATATACATGCAGAAATTCCAATGTGTATGCACAAGTCCATTACACAAACATGACAAGCAGTTAGTATATATGATGGAGCAAGCAACTACAAGGTGGATAAGTTTCAAAGACAGCCAATACATCATACTTATAAATGAGCAAAAGTGAACATTATGGACATGGCAGTATGTGTAGCAGCAATGATAAATGAGTGCAATAGTTAGCCCAACATGGATGATGCAAGCATCAAAAACATGGTTAAGGAGAAAGCATACAAGTATGGCACTGTCAGCATAATGTGTTCAGAGATATAATGGTGTTTTTCAAGTTCAACAAACAAAGGACAGTGCATTCAAAACAAGTTTTCATAACATGGTGATACATATACATGTTCAACACAGCATCAACATGATGGCTCACAAACAATGGTGAAGGAAAGAATATAGAGTATTTATTCTCAAGAAAAATCGAAGGCATATATCTGTTTTTGGCCACAATAATTCTGTTTCCAGAAATGTATGTCAAAGGGCAATTAAAATTCCATTGATGGCCATGCAAAAACTCATTTCAATCGAGGGTAAAATCAGGTAACAAAAGGAAGTAACAATCATGCAAGGCCATTTGTTTTTTCCAGAATTAAAATCATTCAAAGCTGTGACTATTTCAAAAGGAAACATACACACAAATCAGGGAGAAATCAAGCAAGCACAACAAGGATTTATTCAAGGAGAAAATCAGCATGTGTGTCTAATGAAAAATTTAAAGCAAGAAATATTTTTTTTCCTCAAATCATGCAGAGAATTCAAAAGAGGAAAGCAATAAAATCACTCATATTTGTTTCCAATTTTTTTATCTCGGCTGAATTCGAGTTCAAGGCAACAAATAAGGCAAACTAATTATGGGTTCACAAATAATTCACAACATGTTTATCAAGGCAGAAAAATTCAATTTCAAGCCGAACTTATCAAAAACCAAATAGAGACATCCACAAAAGTCATTCAAGCTGAATTTATCAAGAAGATGTCAAAAGAGGAAAACCGCAAATCAAGCCAAGCCATTTTCTGAAATCAAAGAAATTAAGGATTTAAAAATCCTATTTTTAGTCACCATCCTCATCACTGGCTTTATTAGATCGAAACCACATCAGATCGAAAACACATCAGATCGAAACCAAGCAACAAAAAAAATTCAAGCATAGATTTAAATTTCAGATAACTCACTTTTTAGGTTTTCGATCAGAACAGAGAAAGAGCTCGAGCAAATCGACATCAGAAAGCTTTGGAGCTTCAGAGAATTAATCTTCATCAATCAAGCGTCGATCAATTTGGAGATTCAAAGTGAAACCCTAGTTTCGATTTCACATTTTCAAGCCACCACTTTTTTCCAAAAAGAAAGGGGTCGAAGAAAATAAAACTCGGGTGCAACAAATTCTAAGTGGGTCTGCCATCTTTAATTAAAAGGGGATAACCCTTTTTAAATTAACTCCCAAGTGTTTCTTTGTTTCCATTGTATTTGTTCTGTTTTATTTTTCTTTTGTAAAAACCGATCAAACAGTTTTTCTAGTGTCTGTAAAATACTAAGAGGTTCAGTCAGGGTGTTGACTGACAGTTGCTAGAGTCTGTAAAATCTAGGTTACTGGTTACAAGGTCGTAATCAGGGAAAATCTGATCGAGGGGATATCGGTTAGTCTAGGGTTTTGAGCGTATGGTTAAGACAGGAGCAGGCGCTGCGAGTTTACATGGGATCGTAAGCGGCATCTGTTTATAACACCTAGTAGAAATCTTAGGAATGCAGCAGTAGGCAGGATTTTGCCGAAGTTGGGTATCTCTGTGTGTTATTTCCTTTTTGATTTTTATTTTTGTTGTATTCTGTGATCTGTTTATTGTTTAATATCCTGACAGATTTTTAACTCAGCGTAAATCTGTGTTAAACCCTATTCACCCCCCCCCCCCCCAGGGTTATTCTAGATCCAACAAAATCCATTTGATTTTATATAAATACTTCATTTTCAAAATACACTTTGAAAATCCCTTTTTCTACATCCCAGTATTCTTACGGTATTTAAAATACCGAAATAACAATGGTCGAAATCATTCAACACATGTAATCAACACAGATTATATATCACATCATATATTTCAATATATGAAAAAGAGTAAAGTAAATGTTGAGGAATCCAGTTGGATTCCTCCAACCTATTTCCCTGCATCCATGGATGTTACACAATATAATTCACATCAAATTTCATTTCAATATGAATATTCTGAAAAATAGAATCAATATTTGGTTAACGATATATATATATATATATAACTATCGTTATCTATAATTTCAACCAATCTCTTAGCAGTTCAACCAAACAGTCAACATATAGAATCAACCATCATTTATCAGTTCTAAATATACATTATAAAAATATGAACTGATAGAGTTGGTGAGTTTTACTCACATTAGACGATCATCGTTAATAACGATAACCATCGCTTGATTCAGACGGACAATTTATTTTGCTATAAATTGTAACGAGCTCCGATTCACTCCCAGTCAGTTCCATTTCGTAGCCACCGTCCATACGATCCTAACGGATCTTGTTTTTCTGAATTCCGTTAACGTATGAGCGAGTTATAATATTTACAGCTTAATACATACATTGAATTAAATTTAAACTTAATTTATTTAACCTTTGGGCCTTACCCTCACATCCACAGGCCCAATTACCCATACGTGAGCACCCAAGCCCATCCGTACCTTTCTTCCCCGTCCAGTATACATCTCGTACCTGAAGCTTCCTCAAACCATTTTCGATTCTTGAATCCTCATATCCCCGCTCCATACACCACGAAACTTCACGCCAACATCACCATGACCATCTCGTCGCCTCCTCCATCCTCCCGACCCACTATCACCATGACCATCTCCCTACACCAGTGCGTCGCACAGCTAAAACCAACGGTGAACAAATGCCGACATCGACATCAATAACCATGAAATCACCCTAAACTTCACCACCGGATGCTATACCCCCTACGAACTTGAATAAATCCCCAAATCCTTCAAACGACAACCCTACTTCGAGAATTCATCAACCCCAGGACCACGGTATTGTTTTCGAAATTAAGAAATCAGCGTCGCACCCTGTAAGATGGGTATTGGACTGAAGAGAATCCCTCATGGATCGCAGAAATATTATGTTGCGATTTTATAGAAATTCCTTTAATTTTCTTTTGATTTTTGAAAATCGATTTGAGAAAAAAAAACTAGCGGCAAATAATGTTGTTGGTCGTGGAAGTGATTTAGGGTTTAGAGAGGGTTAGATGCATATTTATAGGGTAGGTAAATATCTAGATATTTTGTAGATATTTTGCTTCAGATATTTTACTTTAGATATTTTATTTTTATTTGTCTTCTAAAAATTTGTACAACCACGTATGATATTTAAAAATCATGGAAATGGGCAGACAACTAGAGTTTAACATTACGGACCCAACAAAACTTGTTTCGTCGAATTCCGACTCTGTTTGCTCACATAGCGTATTTTTAACCGTCAAAATAATGATTGTTTTCCACAATAAAAATCCGTACAGCCACACACTGAATCTAAAAATCACGAAAATTGAAATCTAGCAATAGTTTAATATTGCGGATCCAACAAAATTAATTTCGTTGAAAACGGAGGTTGTTTGCAAAACTGGCTATTTTTAAAGCTTTAAATAACCCATCTAAATATATAAATATATTTAAAAATAATTATATTAAAATTTTAAAAATAACTATTATCGTATATATTCACAATATAATATCATACAGCTCCACTGGGATTTATAACTTGATACTTCAAAGTTCTCAGTTATATCGATATTCGATTTATATTTAAATCCTTTTTAAAATATAAATAAATCACTATAAATTATAAAGGAATTCCATAGCGACTTTTCTAAAATTTGATTTGGACATAAATCAAAATCTATACAATGAAATCCCGATTTTTTTCTTCCATTAGAAAAATATACTTCCCCAGCTCCGAACGTTTCTTGTTTCTCAGATATCCGATTTAAAACGGATTATGTATATTCATTTGAAGTTCGAATCGCCAAATAGCGAACTACAACGCCATTTCGAGCTCGATTATAATTACAATATAATTATACGTTCAAATTTCGTTTATATAATATATTCGTGAATATAATTCAACTCTAAACTGAATTATATATTTTAAATAATCCAAATTACACAATATTGTGAATTCCACTATTTTTTATTATTTCAGAAATTAAATATATTATTCTATTATTTAATTTAATTAAATATTCATTATTATTAAATTCTATGACCATTCAAATCCCTAAATCACTATTTATATAATTAAATAAATTATTATATCTCTAAAATACGGGTCGTTACGGCAACGCAAACCGGAGGATAGAGTTTTACCTTATAATGGTAAAAAATGCTTGATACGATAAAATAGATTTGATATTATTATTAGTGTGTATATGTTTTCAAAAACATTTCAATCATAATGTATCAATCATAGATGGCATAGCTACCATATACTATGTCGCCAAATATAGATTTACAATCAAAACCGTATGGTGTCCTATTGGAAGTTGGATTTCCATCATAAACCAAGGCAAGGGATCGTCCTTACCGAATTCGAGACTCTCTAGCCCGTGCCTCAGGATTCAACCGCAACTGCACCTAGGAGCCACATGGTCGGTCCATAAATATGTTAGTGGATTATAACCGCTGAACAATACGTTTCTCCTCCCTATGGGGCATAAATAGAGCCATTAGAGACTCAATATCCGAGGTACCTCGCTTTCCATCATCTACATAAGTAAAAATATCTGGGCTTGTAAAACCCAGACACCACTTCTAGCTAGAAAGAAGCACATGTTCTCCTGGATTCTTCTCCCGTTTCTGGTTCATACCGGGGTGTGAGGCTCATGAAGTAACGTTGTACACAAAGCTATGCTACAATAAAGTTGTGCTTTGATCATCAACCACAAGGCTCTGTTTTTCAACAAAAAGCTTTGATCATTTGCATCTTGGCATGCCACACTGACAATTCACGTCATGCGACTGATAACTATACATATATAACCTCTGAGCTCGTGCATCTTAGAGAAGGGTGTTAAGCAAGAGAATAAATTCTCCGCCACCAAACGGATATATATTAAATAGAAATCAATCAGAACAGAATAAAATCCAATGTCAGACATACATCCATTTACAAGTCCGTTCTGGGTCTGAACAAAACCGGAGACACCTTATTCCTTATCCCATATGTTCAATACGGAAGAGAGGCTCTCGCATATCCGGACGATCAACAAGTACGTTCGGATAACTACCACTGTAACCCTTTCAAGGCGGCAACTCCAATTAAAGGCATCAGTAGCATCCATTCGATGCGAAGATCTTTGGTCTTCAGTCACCGTCTTCAAATCTTCGACTTCCAATAGTCGTATAATTATTTGAAATGAGAGTTAACCCGGCCTTTTCAAATAATCCTCGAATATATATATAATTTAAATCATTCTTTTCATTCCCTATCGTTTATAATATTTTATAATGGTTTATTGTTATTTTTATTTATTTAAAAATAGCCATTTTCAATTTAACGACGCTTCGGGTCATTACATGGCCCTGGCGCTGTTTTCACCAAAATTTGATTTACACATTTCTCAAAATCTAACCGTTGGATCTTAGCAAACTTTATATCGTTGGAAAGATCTTTCCAAACCGAATCCAAAGGTTCCAATTTTGGGAAAATCCAACGGTCGGATCTTTCGGTATAATCGTTTGAAGTTACGATTTCAAAACGCGAAATACAGCAGCGTGATTCGTTTTATTTTAATTTATATTTATATATAAATATATAAATATAAATCGTTCGACGAATTCAACACCATTTTGAATTCAACATTGATTCTTTTATATATGAAATCATATATTACATTAAAAATGAAATTTTTAATGTTAATACAATTTCTTCCAACATTGAATCTTTTATATGATTCATATATTACATAAAAAATGTAATTTGTTTCATCATTCATCTATTACATTAAAATTGTAATCTTTTTATTTATCCCTTTATTACATTGAAAAATGTAATCCTTTATTTCAATATATATTGTTACAATGAAAAATGTAAACTTTTGTTTCAATATATCATTACATTAAAAAATGTAATCTTTTATTTCAATATATTATTACATTGAAAAATGTAAAATTTTATTTCAATGTATTATCACATTGAAAAATGTAAACTTTTATTTCAATCTTTATTTACATTGAAAAATGTAAATTTCTGTCTCATTCTTTATTTACATTGAAAAATGTAAATTTCTATTTCATTCTTTATTTTCATTGAAAAATGTATATTCCTATTTCATTCTTTATTTACATTGAAAAATATAAATTCCTATTTCATTTTTTATTTACATTGAAAAATGTAAATTCCTATTTCATTCTTTATTTACATTGAAAAATGTAATTTGGAAAATGTAAATTTCTATTTCATTCTTTATTTACATTTAAAAATGTAAATTTCTTTGTAATCTTTTCTTACATTAATAATGTGAAATTTCTATGTAACCACATTTTATATAGTAATGGTCATTTTAAATGTTTTCATTTGCAATAAAATGTAAATTTTCAAAGAAAAGACATTTTAAATAACAATGGACATTTTAGATGTTTCATTTACATTAAAAATGTAAGTTTCAACATCAATACATTTTTATTTCAAACTATTTATTTTGAAATGTTGCATTTTCATTAAAAATGTATAATTCAATATCAATACATTTCTATATAACAAATGACTATTTTTAATGTTGCATTACATTAAAAATGTATATTTTAAAGCAAATGCATTTCTATTTGACAAATAACTATTTTTAATGTTGGGTTACATTAAAAACATATATTTTAAAGTAAAGACATTTTAATATAACAATGGTCATTTTTAATGTTTTGTTTACATTAAAAATGTAAATTTCAAAGAAAACACTTTTTGTTATTACAATGACCATTTTTAAAAGCTTTCTTTACATAAGAATGTAAAACTTAATGTAAAACATTTTTATTATAACAATGTTCATTTTAATGTAAAACATTTAAAATGTAAAATCAAATGTAAATACATTTTATATATCAAGGTTGTATTTTAATATTTTCATATACATTAAAATGTAATATTCCAATGCAAATACAGTTTATATAGTAATGTTTTATTCTAATGTTTTCATATACATTAGAATGTAAAATTCCAATGTAAATACATTTTATATATAAATGTTTATTTTTAATGTTTTCATATACATTAGAATGTAGAATTCCAATGTAAATACATTTTATATATAAATGTTTATTTTTAATGTTTTCATATATATTAAAAACGTAAAAATCAAATATAAATTCATTTTATTAGACAAATGACCATTTTTGATTTACAACTAAAATATAGATTTTATGTTGACATATCATGATCATTTTCATATTCATATATATATATATATATCTAATTTTCATATTATTTAAACAATCAATATATAATAACCTGAATATTTTATAACACAAGGATATTTCAGAAAATTTCGGCAGCATAACGGCAGGGTAATTAAAACCGGCACCCTCCCGATGTACGGCTCCTCGCACTACCTTAGATCTTGCGGCATTTACAAGGGGTTTAATTTCCTAATACATTTTTCTAGGAAATCTAATGCCACAATAGCAAACAATTTCATTTCAGCCACAATCAATCACCAAAAATCAACCAATTCCACATCACAGTACAATCAAGTCATCCATGGTCTGTGGACGACGAGTGTCGGGAGTTTCTAAACTCCGTCTACATCCTAATTTAATTTTATTTAATTAATTCGGATTCAGAAATCTCACTTTGTTGTTTTAATTCTTCTAAATTTGTCGAATGCTCCAAAAATTTTGTGGTCAGTTCTGAAATGTAGATCTCGTCGTTGTGATTCCAACGCAATCAGTTTTGTCGAATTCTGATCAAATACGAACAAGATATGATCATTTAAAGATATAGTAATATTTAAATTAATTAAATAAATAAATAATACCTTCTTCCTCAATTATATTTTCTAGCCGACGTTATTCTCATTAGTTCGAAACTAGGTCATCAACTTTCACCCAAACTGATGCACCATCGGACGATCGGATAATACCACCTGGAGGAGGCTCGAGTGGCGCACCCATGCCCCAAGTCTGGCTGAGCTCGGTGGGGTCCGGAGAGAGGAATTGGAGGTGATGTGGAGCTGGTTCGCGAAGGTGGTTCGATCGAAACACTATACGATGGATCCCAAAACTTATACAGATGTGAAGAGGAGGAAATTTTCTACAATATTGCCTCTTGAATTAGTTGATTTCATTGAAAATATCGCAAGTTATGGAAGAAAGAATTTTCGATCGATTTCCGTCGTTGAACAGTACGGAGGGGCGGGGCATACGAAAGAAACAGGGTTATACGCCATACGCCGTATTTATACGGTATTTCCATTTTATTTTTTTATTTTTTTTGCATAGCAAGCGGGTTTGAATGGCCCTAACCATTTTTATAAAAAACAATCAAAATACAAAAACAGTACACATTACAACCTCACGATCGACTAATGATAGATCGGACCAATACATGTTTAGTAATAGAAGTATTCCTAAACACCCTATTGTTCCGCTCCATCCAAATAAGATACAGACTCGACTTCAGAATTTTCAAGAGCAATTTACCAATTATATTCTTCCACCTCGTGAATTTGAAAATAAGATACCAATCCTCTGCCGAAGACAAAACCGGCACATGCAACCCAAAATGAGCAAGAACGTTGATCCAAACATAGGCCGTATAGTCACATTCGAAGAACAGGTGCCTAATAGTTTCAGAGTGAAGTCCGCAAAATATACATATATCATTGTCAATGACACCCCTAAGAAGAAGTCTGTTTCTAGTATGTAATCCATTTTGTAAAACCCTCCATAGCATTATATTTTCTTTAGGTAAACTGTTAGACGTCCAAACTCTAGAGTGCCACGGGAAAAAACTTCCTGACTGCATCAAAACATCATATACCGAGCTCACCTTGTGCCTTAAACCATTCCAGTAGGCATGTGTCAATGTAGAAGGAATGACAACTTTATTTATATCATCCCATATTGCTCTAAGAACCGTCGAACTGGTGCGAGGCAATAAGAAAGAACCATTCACCAGGACACTGGCCACCGTTGCTTGTTCACCTAAGCCCGATAAGATTCTGGTATTATAATCAACAATGTTAGCTAAGATCAATCCTTTACCACACCAGGGATCGTACCAAAAAGAGGTTTTATGGCTATGCAGTAGACCACATTGAAACATATTAAGAAAATTCTCTCTCTGTTTCAGAATATTCCTCCAAGACCATGAACAATCATTAGGAGAAATCATTGTCCAGAAATGATCATGTTTAATTAAATTCCTCCTACACCAGCTAGCCCAAAGGTTAGTGTCGAAACTATGAATTTTATCAATTCTCAAAGAGGTAGCCGCGCGGTTCCATTCTCGTAAACTGAGGACACCCAACCCACCTTCAACATACGGTTTGCACACCTACTTGAACAAAATAGGGATAAGCTTTTTCGAGAACGGATTACCATGCCATAGAAACCTATTGAGAGCCACATTTGTCATGTCTATAATTCTGGTAGGCATGATGAACAGCCTTGCATAATAAATACTCATTGAGAATGCCACCGACTTCACAATAACAAGTCTTCCGGCTATCGAAAATCTAGAAGAAGGCCAAGTCGATATCTTTGAAATAATTCTTTCAAAAAGAGGCAGGCACTGGGACGTCTTAAGTCTAGTAGAGCACAGAGGCGCTCCAAGGTCCTGTTCATCAATAATCATCTGAGATAAGCCAGTTATATGACACAAATTATCTGTTAATTCTTCTGAAATCCCGCCACATTTGATCGTTGATTTGGAAGAATTAATTTTCAAACCCGTCAGCAATATGAACTTCTCCAATATGTCCAACACTCCAATGATAGATTTGATATTCGGTTTGGTAAACAACAATAAGTCATCCGCAAACAAGAGAGAGCATATATTGGTACTTTTGCAATATGGATGAAAATCAACTTGTGTAGAATTAACGGGCTGTTGGGAGAGTAAAGTAAAAAGCTCCATAACACACACAAACAAATAGGGGGAAATGGGATCCCCATGATGAAGCCCTTGTTTAGCTTTAATGTACCCAAAAGATGAACCATTTATGCCGAGAGATATGTCAACTGTGGATATACAGGTGTAAATCCAACAGAGGAAGGGAGAAGGGAAGTTCATCTTGAAAAGAACATATATAACAGATTCCCATTTAACTGTATCATATGCCTTTTGAACGTCTAGCTTATGAACACATCTAGGAGATATAGAAGCCCAATTGTAACCTTTCATGAGTTCAGAAGCTAAAAGAATATTATCTGTTATATCCCTGTTAGGAAGGAAAGCATTTTGGTTTAGGGAAATCACATTTGCAATTGCATTTTTCATGCGCAGACAAAATTTTGGCAATGCATTTGTATACCACGTTACAGCAGGCGATTGGCCTAAAATTTGACACATTTTGCGGGTTTTCAACTTTAGCAATTAAGGCCAATCTAGTCGCATTAATCCCACCTAACATTTTACCATGCATAAAGAAACTTTTAATTCCTTTGATCACATCCTTACCTACCACAGTCCATGCACTCCAAATCAAACCCAACGAGTATCGCCCCTAGCTAAATACCTCCATTCCGGACACAATGGGATATGTCCCGTAAGCCAATTCAATTATTTCGATAGGTTTTTCTTCAAATTTAAATATAAAACATTTAATTATTTAATTCGATCATACATTTTAATTTAACGGGGCCACATACTGACTCTAAAAATTCCCGAAAAATAAATCTAGCTATGTTTTGATTATGTGGTCCTAACAAAATTAATTTCATCGAATTTGGAGGTCGTTTGAAAAATGGCCACTTTCTGGTCGATCCAAATTGACTGAAATTGACAAAACACATTTCCTTTGCCACGCTCACATATAAATTCCAAAAATTATGAAAATTGGAATCTGGAAATAGTTTGACATTCCAGATCCAACCAGGGTGGTTTCGTCGAAAATGGAGGTCGATTGCAAAATGGCTATTTATACGAGCTATAAGTTATATTAAATTCCGTAGCGACTATTCTGAATATTCAACTGACCATAACTTTTGATTCCCGCTATGAAATTTCAATTTTTAGGATTCATTGGAAACATATTCTTAAACAGATTTAAATATTTTTGGTTCCACTAAAATCCGATTTATTTTGCATCATGTACATTCAGTCGAAGTTCAAATTCAAATTTTCAAACTGCCGCGCTATTTCTAACTCCTTTTAAAATTAAAATAAATATATTCGTTCTAACCTCGATTTAAATAAATTTTTAATCGTTATTATTTAAAATAAATTATTTTAACTGTTAGCCTACTTTGTGAACTAGGCTACGCAAAGTTAAAGACTCAAACAATGAAGATCAACCTGCAAGATAATCGGATTGGATCGGGTATCCTTGGGCAGAGACAGATCAGCACAAAGCAGAAAGGGAAGGAAAACAAGCCGGACCGGATCGGAAGGAATGGAGCCGATCCGAACCCCATACACAAACATATCCGATCCGATCCCAGAGTCACAACAGCTTCCACCCCATGTTTTCCTTAATACTCGAGACGGTTGCGCACACGATCTACCCACGTTTGCCACTAACTTGGTGTGTTGTCATCATCAGATTCCATCCGAACCCGATTGTGGCGGGATTGATGCCACGTGGATCCGAACCGATCCCACTCCAGGGGGATTTTCCACCTATAAATATAACATCAAGGGGCATTTGGAAGGATCTTTTCTGGCATTTTCAGAACTTAAACTTCTTTGCAATCCGAACTCTATCATCTTTTTCAGATTACAGTCATCTTTCAAACAATATTCTAGAAAATCTTGAGTGAATTAATGTATTGTATAAGTAGAAGAGAGTGAAGATCATCATTGTACTTGCATTTGAATTATCAATTCGAAGAGTAGAAAGTGGACGTAGGTTACTTAACGTCGAACCACTATAAATTGTGCGTTCTCTTTGTTTTAGCTTTCATTTTATTAGAATCATTACTAGTTCGGGTGTTAGAGCCAATTTTGGATCTAACGTTTTGGTGCTTTCAGTGAGAAATCTTCGAATTCTTCGCTTTTTGGGATTATCATTCTACTATTTGGACCTTCAAAGTTCAAAGAAGTTAAACCTCCGTTTTTGACATCTTTAAGTACCTTTTGGTGAATTATCGAAGAATTGAATACTATGGCCAAAACGAAGGGAAAAGAAGTGCAAGGTGCTACGGAGAAAGTTGCTAGAGAGAATCAACAAGCCATGGTATTGACGAGGTCGCACGGACAAGATTCTGGAGCAGGCCGCTCCGGTCAGGAAGGTTCGATCTGAGCAGGTGACCCCGATCTGAGCCGATGAGAAGACGTCGAAGTCACTCGCTCTCCCCATCCAAACCGGTCCGGTCCTAGTACCTTGCTCCAATCCGATCCGAACCAGAATGAAGCTGGAACTTCTACTCGAGCTCCCTCCAATGCTCTGATTCCAGCCGCTGTGACCAATGATCAGCTTGACCCGTCTGCACCCGTCACCCAAGGAGATTTTTCTCGCTTCCTTGACAAGCTCCAGAGTACTAAGGAGGCATTGGAAGCCCACAGGTGTGACAGTCTTCGCATGCAAGAAAACATGATCACTATGAGTAGGGAACTCCAAGAGCTCCGGAGACAAAAGACACCTTCCCCAACAAGCCGCCTTGCTGTAGACGATTCATCTTCTTCAGATGAGGGACGTCCTCATGAAAGAAGACCGCTAGAGCGACCTCAGAATCTTAATCAGCTAACTTTTGGATCTTTAAGATCTCGCGAAGACTATGCTCATGTGTTAGGGCCTGATGACCCAAGCTTGAGAGAGCCTATGTTATTGCCCATGCGTGGATCACACATTCTACCCAGGGATCCTAACATTACTAATCCTACGAAACAGCAACTTCTCCAGCCCCTCCCTCCTGAGATCGACTGGGAGCATAGAGAGCAATGTAGAGCAACCTCTGCTAGAAATAGGAGGTTATCCCCTAATCAGGAGCCCAGGGTTAATCCGAATATTAGACCTAGAGACCCGGTGCAGACATTAACAAATGCCGATGTATGGGCGATGATGCGTCAGATTATGTCTGAAAGCCAGCGGTAAACTAATGAGGACTGGGGTATTGAGCGAAGTCATACCCCCTTCACAGATGGTATATTTGATTTCCAGTTCCCTCGGCGGTTCAACTTGCCTCAGATGGATCGGTATTCAGGAAGAACAGACCCAGGGCAACATCTGATGAGGTATGCATGGTTCATGAATGCTGCAGCAGCTCCAGATGCTGTAAAATGCAAAGCCTTTCCAATTTATCTTGAAGACGTGGCTTTAATGTGGTTCACCCGGCTCCCTCCCCAGTCGATATCAAATTTCACAGAATTGAGTGAGCGCTTCATGAACCAGTTTCGACTTCATGCCCGAAAGTCCAAGAGCGTCATAGAGTTGTCACGGATTAAACAGGCCCCAGGAGAATCTTTGAAGTCATATTTAGACCGCTTCAACCTGGCCATCACCGAAGTTAGTGATCCTCATGAGCCCACTATTCTGATGGCCTTGATAGAAGGGGTAGACCCTGACACAGAATTCGGGGATTACTTGTCTGGGAAACCGCCTCCTACTAGAGAATTGTTCTACGAAAAAGCTAATATCCGCTTAAGGTGAGAAGAAGCTCATGCAAATAGGAAGAGAAAGTTCGAAGGGACCTCGAGGGAAGGTGTCCAAAGTAATGTTGCAGTGAAACAATCTGGTGACAGTTCAGGGAAGGTTGAAGTAAATGTTGGCAACCAGAGCGGAAGTAATAGCAACAGGAATGGGAACGGAAATAGAAGGAACAAAAACCGAGGGAATAGCTCTAGTAAAAGACCCAGATTCCAGACTTTTGAAAATTATACGCTGTTAAATGATACGTTGGAGAATATTTACTTGGATATGTATAGCATATTACAGTACAAAAAACCACCACCCAGAGACTCCACTGAAAAGGAGATCGCAACGAGAAAGTTTTGTTTGTTCCATGGAACCCACGGCCATTCCACCAATGAATGTCGTCATTTGAGAGATATAGTTGAAAGATTGTTGCAGGAAGGGAAGTTAGACGAGTACAAGGTTGCCCCAAGGGACAGGGAGCAAAGGAGACAAGCCCCGGACCAAAACCAGCCTACTTCAAAACCCACAGCCCAACAGAAAGGTAAGGGGATCGTTATTAATACCATTATAGGCGGACTCCAGCTAGCTAGTCGTAGTTTCAAGGCGATGGATCAGTACCTCAACGCCGCTAAGCATTTTGAGGTAGGAGAATGCAGTAACCTCAAAGACATTACTCCAGTAAAACAACAAAAGACGACATCATATTCCACAGTAGAGATGATTCCGGAGTTCAATCCCCAACTGAAGATCCACTAGTAATTACCACGACAATTGGCCCTGCTTTAGTCCATAAAGTGTTAGTGGACAACGGAAGCTCGGTCAATATCCTTTTCAAGAAAGCTTTTGAACAAATGAGACTTGAAGCAAAAGATCTAAAGCCATGCGAAGGATGGATACGTGGCTTCCACGGAACGTCGACGGCTGCGATGGGCTACATAGAATTACCAGTGACGTTAGGGCAGGGAGATCGCCAGAGAGTGAGGATCCTGCCATTTGTAGTTTTGGATGTGGAGTCGCCCTACAATGCCTTCCTAGGCCGACCGGCCCTTGCCGAGTTTAGGGCATGTATTGCACCTTGGTGCTTGCTGCTTAAATTCCCGACTGATACAGGAATTGGGGTGATGAGGGGCGACCAAGCTACGGGAGGAGCTTGTTACATGATGGAGTTGAAGATGCTAATGAAGGGGTTGAATATAGAAACTAAGGACGATTATGCCCCTCCGAATGAGAACTCGGCATAGCAATTAAGGGGTCCAGCCCCAAGAGAGTCGCCCTCAGATGCGCTTGAGGATATAGATCCTAGAGAGGATAGAGAACCCATGGATAGGAAGGCAACTCCCAACGAGATAACAATAGATATACCTATTGATGAGACATATTCGACAAAAGTACTAAAGATCGGCTCGCAACTAGATCTAGTTCGAGCGAACGAGTTGGCTAATTTTTTAAGGGCAAATCTGGATGTGTTTGCCTGGACTCACGCTGACATGTGTGGGATTTCGCCTGCCATTATGAGCCACTCTTTGTGTATTAATCCAAATCACCCACCAGTCAAACAGAAAAGATGAATGTTAGGCCCATAGCGGTCAGCAACTTTGAAAGAAGAGGTAGAGAAATTAAAAGATAATGGATTCATTAAGGATTCGAAATATCCCGACTGGATATCGAATCCTGTCCTGGTCAAAAAGTCTAACGGGAAGTGGCGTACATGTATCGACTTTTCTGATTTGAACAAGGCCTGCCTGAAGGATAGCTTTCCTCTCCCCTATAACACCCCGTAATTCTGTTAATATTAATATTCACAAATTAAAGAATAACTAATCTCAGACGTGAGAATTATGGGAAACAGGTTGCGCCATTGTGTTCGTCTCGGAATTCTGGTTGAAATAGAGTCTGATTTTGCGTGATTTGGACTTCGTATGAAGGAGATATGGCCATCGGAAGTTTCAGAAAAATCAAAAATCAAAATTCAAAGTCAAACAGGCTAGGCGGGAAATTTCCCGCCCAGCACCCAGGTCGACTGGGGAGTCGACTGGGCAGTCGACACCCCCATGACCAGGTCGACTGCGCAGTCGACCTGGGTGTTGACCTGGTCCAGTCGGCTAGGTTTTGGCAGAGCCCAATCTTGAGCTGCTGATGTGTCTTTAGGGCTGAGTTGGCTAATTTGACGGTTCAGGTTAGTTCTGAGGTAATCTGACGGTCTAAATAAATCCTAAACTCTATATATACCTAGGTAGTCTCTTACTCTAAAATCACATGAAAAATAGAATAGTCGCCGTCATGCCATCGCCATGGAACTCAGTGTAGCCGCCGCCAACTAAGAAGGAAGAAAGCTAATCAAAACTCTAATTCTACTCAACTCTAAAGCAAATCAAGACTCTCTTTCTTTTCTAATTGTGAGTATGATGGTCTTAATAAGATTATTAGCAAACTAATTAGATTAAGATGTGATATAGATCATAAGAAAATGATGTGAATTGTCATATATGTTGTTGTAAACCTTATGCTATCATGTATGTTGTAAATTCTATGTTATGTGATGATGATATCCTATATGTTGTAAATCATGCTATGATGATATTATATATGTTGCAAGTTTCTATGCCAAGTTGCGATGTTACAAAGCCATGATGTTATTATGTTGTAGTTAGCTTATGAATCATGATGTTGATTATATATATTTGGGCTATGATGATTCACATGATAAATCACATGTACCTATGCAAGTTTAGATTTATTAGTATGCATAATCTCACATATTGTATGACATCTATTTAGATCTAGAATTATGACAACTATTTAGATCTAGAATTATGCTATGACATGTGTGAGTTCTATGTGTTAGATGCTAGTTCACACCATCATTATGCTGCATAAACCACATATGCAAGTTTATACATGAACTTGGGTTATGATCATATTATGTAAGTTGTGACATTTAACCAAACAAGTTGACACCTTTAGATCCATGACATGTGCAGTTTTTATGCAAGTTTCACCCCTATTATGATTAGATCTATTTTATTTGTCTATATGTTGTGATAATTTATCTTTGTGCTATGAGTTAGACTATTCGAGTCTAACGTATATTTTGCGTTGGATAAGCGAACGTATAACGTGGGGTAGGGGTAATATTAAGGATTTAATATTAAGAAATTGGGGGTGCAATTGATATGATTTTGCATACTGTAAGTGGATGGCCATAATTGAGTCAATTATGGACATCATTAGAATTGGAATTAATTAATTTGAATAGGGATATATTTAAAACTGGGGTAAAAGATTATAAGTAATAATCAATGCTTAGGACACAAGGTTGGACTCGTTTGTGACGTAAACCTGCCCGGACCCGACCGGCAAATGCAGTAGTCACAAATGTCTGCCCAATGTGAGAGGTCCTAGGCCCAAATTAAAGCATAACAGTTGTAAAGAACGAGGTTAGACTCTTTTATGGTGTAAGACTGCCCGGACCCGCCCGGCAAATCCAGCTGCCATAAATGCCAGTCTAATGTGAGAGGTCTTTATAAGGTTATGGCCTTAATGAATTAAGAAATACTTAACCAGATAAACATGTGAGGTGGGACATGGGGGTTAAGTAGGTGCCTTGGGCGGCATGAGGAATCTAGTGGGTGCCTTTAGTGGCATTTGAAATACGATTAGTAAGACTTAACCAAACACACATGTAAATGAACATGACTAAGAAGAGGGTTAAGTGGGATATACTAGTGGGGACAAGCTTAGGTGGATAGCTAGTGGGGGCCCATTTCAACCAGTAACCCAAACGTATCTTTGTGGGCTCGACCCAAGTCGAGGACGGGACACGCATATTGGGCTTGACTATAAGAGGCCAAACGGGTTAGCGGTGGCAACGCAAGTCCAATGGGTTTCATATGCGTGTGTGGACCCGGGCTGGTATGTAAGACGTTGTTGCATCGTGTAGGTATAAGCCGTGCATCCTCAAGTTGTATCGGGTTGCCACTTTAGGGGAGTGATACACCCCACTATTGGGCCAGCACGGGTATCTACGAGTAGGGAGCCGATCGCAAGTGGGTAGTGGGGTACACCTAGCGGAGATAGGGGCAGGCGGCACCTATGTAGTTAGCTAGGGGTACACAAAGCTAATTATATAATTTCTAAGTTCGGTGAGGGGTACACCTAGCGGAGATAGGGGCAGGCGGCACCTATGTAGTCAGCTAGGGGTACACGAAGCTATTTATAAAATTTCTAAGTGAAGCAAGTGGGATCAACCTTTAGGGTGACTGGTGTGGTGCAGTGTAGTAATTGTTCGTTAGTACTAGGTGTACGTTTAACGTTATCTTTATCTGCTCTTCCATACCCAATAGTTCATAGACATTTCCTTGTTTTCCAGCTTGCGCCTCAGTCTAATTATTTTAATAATAGTATTGTTAGAATTATCATACTCGCCAGACTTTATGTCTGACCCCCTCCATTTCTATCTTCCCCCCCTCCAGGTTCTCAGGGTGGGCCCAGCTCTAGCGGAGTTTGATTGGATTGCTTTATCTCTCTTTTGGAAAGCTTGGACCGTTGAAGTAAAGTCCAGCTTGTTATCTTCTTTAATGGCTATTTATGTAATGGGATTATGTATTTTGTTTTATCAAGATGGATATTGTACTTGACTCTGATTTATGGTTTTATGATGTAACAAACATGTTTAATTTCCGCTGCAATGAAATAAAGTTTTAGATTTCCAAGTACTACTTATTATCTGTCTTGTTGTAATTTTTTTGTTCTATATTCACTTAAAACCTCCATGGAAGTTAATGCATTCCCTTTGTGAGTGACATTAATGGACGTGGGGTGTTACACGTGGTATCAGAGCTTAAGGTTACCAGAACAGATAAATTTTTTAGAAAAACTATTTTTCTAAAGTATTTTTGGAAGAAGTGCTTTCAAAAACATGTCTTAATGAGTAATTTAAAGAGGAAAGTTTTTATGATAAACATAATCCCCAATAGCCATATATCTTTATCTTTCGAATTCTCCATTTTGAATCTTTCATTTTTCGTCTTAGCATGGCTGAAGAGCTTAACCTTCCGGAGGGTGTAACGATACCAGGATGGTATAGGAGGTTATTAGAGGCTAGGGCCACTGCAGGTCCAGCCAATGTTCCTCCACCACCAGTTGCACCCGCTCCTCCTCCTCCCCCTCCTCGCGCTGATACTTTTGCAAAGACATGCAAGGAATTTAAGGCTATGGGTGGAAAACCTTTTTAAGGGTCGGAAATGTTTGGGGAAGCTAGAGATTGGCTTAAGGAGGTGGAAGAATTGCTAGAAATCTTTGAAGTAGAAGAAGGGAGGAAAGTCAAATTAGCAGCTTGGTTAATGAAGGGAGAGGCCTCGTTTTGGTGGGAGGTCACTAATGGGGAGCATCCTGTTGATTCTTGGGTGGATTTCAGACGTAGGTTTGAGGCAAAGTTTCTCTCAAGGGCAGAAGAGAATCTATACATGGAAAGGTTCTTGACATTGAAGCAGGGAAATCTATCGGTGCAAAAGTACGTCAAAAAATTTAACCAGTTAGAAAGGTTTGGCTTGGACTTAGGGAACATGCCGGAGAAGAAGGCTCTGAGGTTCGTTAATGGCTTGAATGAGCTGTTGCAAGGGTTGGCTATGATCCATATCCCTATGGGGGCCACCTTTGAGAAGCTAGTAGACATGGCACTCATGCACAAGGAGAAAGGCGCTAATGCTAATAAGGCACCCGAGAAGAAAGGGGATCAGAAGAAACCACAACAGCAAAACAAGAAAGGTGGTAAAGACAATAATGGCAAAGGAAAGAAAAGATGCTTTAACTGTGGGACACCAGGCCATCTCAGCAAGGATTGCAGAAAGAAAAAGAAGACTAGCTGTTTTCACTGTGGTGAAGCGGGACATCTAGTGAAGGACTGCCCAAAGAAGGGGCAGAGGGCAGGGTCTACCTCGGGAGGACAGGTGCAGGCTCTTATGGCACCAGGGCAGGCAAGGGGACAAGTTCAGGCTCTCGCGGTCCCACCGCTGCAAGAACGAGGTAGAACCATTTCTGTTGAAAGCTTAGTTTTTCTATTTGATCATCTTGTCCGTACCTTATTCGATTCGGGCGCATCGCATTCGTTTATCTCTACATCATTAGTTGAATCTCTGCACTTAAACACCAGTTTAGTAGAGGATCCCTTAGTTGTTTCGAATCCAATTGGGGGCTCAGCTTATTTATCCATGATATGTTTGGATTTGAAAATTTCTATACTTAGCGATGAGTTTAGATGTGATGCTTATGTTTTGGGCTTCACGGGCTATGGGCTAATTTTAGGAATGGATTAGTTATCCAGAAATGGGGCCGTTCTTGATTGTGAAAGGAGAGTAGTTAGGCTCATGAATCGCCTTGGCAACACTCTCGAAATCTTTTGTAATCCCATAAATTCCGTTATGCTAAGTTATCTAGAATCGCTTGACGCATCGGTGGAAAATCTACGATCTGTTATAGTGGTCCGAGAATACTCGGATGTGTTTGAGGAGGTGAAGGGCTTGCCTCCGAAGTGGGAGATAGATTTTCGAACATATCTTGTGGATAATGCAAAACCAGTATCTTTGCCAGTACGCCACATGGCTCCCCGTGAAAGGAGGGAACTCAATAAGCAAGTGAAGGAGTTGCTTGAGAAGGGGTTCATAAGACGAAGTACATCGGAGTGGGGTGCTCCAGTAGTATTTTCCACGAAGGTGGATGGGTCCCTTAGACTTTGTGTGGACTATAGAGAACTTAATAAGCTTACTAAGAAAAACAGACACCCACTGCTGAGGATTGACGATCTCTTCGATCATTTAGTTGGCGCCTCAGTGTTTTCGCAGTTGGACTTAGCCACTGGTTTCCATCAGTTGAGAGTGGCTGAGGATAGCATAGACAAGACTGCCTTTAGGACTCCGGACGGTTTCTATGAATGGCTAGTGATGCCCTTCGGTTTGACAAACGCCCCCGCATACTTTGTTGATTTGACGAGTAGGGTGTTTAGGGAGTACCTAGATAAATTCGTGGTGGTCTTTGTAGACGACATCTTGATCTTATCTAAGAATGAAGAAGAGCATGCCCTACATCTTAGGGAAGTGTTGGAGACTCTACGAGCGCATAACCTTAAAGCTAAATTTACTAAGTGTCACTTCTGGAGAGAGGAAGTGCGATTCTTAGGGCACGTGGTTTCCAAAGAAGGGATAGCTGTGGATCCCGCAAAGGTGGTGGCCATCCAAGATTGGAAGGTCCCTAGAAATGCTACCGAAGTAAGGAGTTTCTTGGGGTTGGCTGGCTACTATAGGAAGTTTATCAAAGACTTCGCAATGATATCAGCTCCATTAACACGTATGACGAAGAAGAACCTAGTCTTCGCGTGGGACGTAGATTGTGATGATGTGTTCCAACGTTTAAAGAGAGCTTTGACCTCAGCTCCAGTCTTAGTGCTGCCAGACGGGAGTAAGCCGTTTACTGTTTATACCGATGCTTGTGGGACAGGACTAGGCGCAGTCTTAATGCAAGAGGGAAGCGTAATAGCCTATGGTGGAAGATAGTTGAGAGCGCACGAGAAAAATTACCCTACACATGACCTAGAGTTAGCCGCAATTGTTTTCGCGCTTAAGTCTTGGCGCCATTATCTTCTTGGGGAGAAAGTCGAATTGTTCACTGACCACAAATCGCTAAAATACTTATTCTCACAGAAGGACTTGAACTTAAGGCAGCAAAGGTGGATGGAATTCTCAGCGTCCTACGATTTCGAAATAACATATACCCCTGGCAGGGGTAACGTGGTGGCAGACGCCTTAAGTAGGAAAAGGTTGTCCTTGAGTCCGTTGTTTGTTGAGCGGCGAAACTTAGAATTCATCTCTATGTTTGACTTTAGATCTTCCGTTGACTTTGTACCCGGTTTGCTAGCATCCTTGGAGGTCAGACCTACGCTTTTGGGACGGATTGGCGAGGCACAACAAGACAACCCACAGTTGGTTGAGTTAGTAGAAAAGCTCAAAAGAGGGGAGTCATCAAGCCATCTCCGTAGGTATACCCTTGATGATAAGGGTTGGTTACGTAGGGATAGTAAACTTTGTGTACCTCGAGACGAAGGTTTGAGGAAGGCTATTCTTGACGAAGCACATCGTTCGAAGATGACCATTCATCCCGGCGAGGATAAGATGTACAAAGAAATGAAGCGAGAATTCTTTTGGGCCGGTATGAAGAGGGATGTGGCCGAGTATGTCGCTAGATGCTTGGTGTGCCAACAAGTAAAAGCGGAGCAAAAGAAACCCGGTGGGTTGCTTCACCCATTGGAGGTTCCACTATGGAAGTGGGAAAGTGTCTCGATGGACTTTCTGGATGGATTACCAAGATCAAGGAAGGGTAATACGGGGATTTGGGTTATAGTAGACAGACTTACTAAGAGCGCCCATTTCATTCCCGTGAAGAGTAAGAGGACTGCTCCATGGTTAGCTTCTATATACGTTCGAGAGATAGTTCGTTTGCATGGTGTTCCTTCTAGCATAGTAAGCGACCGCGATCCTATCTTCACTAGCGAATTTTGGAAGAGCTTGCAAGAGGAGGTAGGGACTCAGTTATGTTTGAGCACCGCATATCATCCCCAGACGGACGGCCAGACTGAGAGGGTGAATCGCATTCTAGAGGATCTTTTGAGGCTATGTATCCTAGACTTTGGGGGTACATGGGAAGAGCATCTTCCATTGGTGGAGTTCGCATATAATAACAGCTTTCAATCTAGCATTGGCATGGCACCTTTTGAAGCTCTTTATGGATGACCTTGTTGTTCACCTACATGTTGGTGGGAATCTACGGATAAGATCTTACTTGGGTCCGATATGATTAGAGAGACTTCAGAAAAGATCGACTTGATTCGAAGGAGGATGAAGACGGCGCAAGATAGGCAGAAATCTTATGCAGACAAAAGGAGGACAGATCTTGAGTTTGATGTTGGGGACATGGTCTTTATCAAAGTGTCTCCATTACGGAATGTTGTTCGCTTTGGGTCCTTTGGGAAATTAGCACCAAGGTTTGTAGGGCCATTTCCTATTAAGGAGAAGATTGGACAGATGGCGTATAGAGTGGAGTTGCCTGAGAGACTTAGTGGTGTACACGACGTATTCCATGTATCACATTTGAGGAAGTGCCTACACGAGACCGCGGAGGTGGTAGAGCCGAACTTGCTTAGAGAGGTGGAGATAGAGCGTGATGCGACGATTCGACGAGCTCCTCCGCGCATTCTTGGGTCAGAGATTAAGAAGTTGAGGAATCGAGAGGTCAGACTAGTCAAAGTGCAATGGGGAGATGATGAGAGCAACGCAACTTGGGAGACAGAAGCGAAGATGCGTTCGTTGTACCCTTTTCTTTTTGAGGGTATGTCTTTTAATTTCTCCTTTATCGCTTAGCTTGTACTTATCATATCTTTAGTATGTCCTCTCGCTAGTATCTTTGACCTTTAGTTAGGATAATCCTATGGTTGAAACATGTGTTTGAGACATGTTATGTATGATGGATGCAAAGTGTATGCAAGTGTTTGCTAGTGGTTGCTCGTGGACGCATATACACACACTAGTAGGCACTAGATCGGCTCAGTCACTTCATATTGCATATTGCATATATATGGATGTATTTAGTAAAACGGATGTATGAGGATTTTTTTTTATCATATGGATGCTGCATTCAGATGATGATTGTGCACACATATAGAGATAATATGTAGCATTAGGGAACTTTTGCATACATAATGGACGCATGGCACTATCATGATTTGCATTAAGGAGGTCAACTAAATCAGTGGACCGCCTGATTTTGCATTAGATATGGACATATACACACACTGTGTATTTAAACATGAAAGCATTAGAAGTCTATAAGGACAATGGATGCCTGTGTTTGATGGTTGAGTAGATGGACGATTAGATGTTAGGATATACATTCTTCTTGACTTGAAGATTTCGGGGTCGAAATCCTTTAAGGAGCGGAGAATGTAACACCCCGTAATTCTGTTAATATTAATATTCACAAATTAAAGAATAACTAATCTCAGACGTGAGAATTGTGGGAAACGGGTTGCCCCATTGTGTTCGTCTCGGAATTCTGGTTGAAATAGAGTCCGAGTTTACGTGATTTGGTCTTCGTATGATGGAGATATGGCCATCGGAAGTTTCAGAAAATTCATAATTCGAAGTCAAACAGGCTAGGCGGGAAATTTCCCACCCAGCACCCAGGTCGACTGGGGAGTCGACACCCCCAGGACCAGGTCGACTGCGCAGTCGACCTGGGTGTCGACCTGGTCCAGTCGGCCAGGTTTTGGCAGAGCCCAATCTTGAGCTGTTGATGTGTCTTTAGGGCTGAGTTGGCTAATTTGACGGTTCAGGTTAGTTCTGAGTTGATCTGACAGTCTAAATAAATCCTAAACTCTATATATACCTAGGTAGTCTCTCACTCTAAAATCACATGAAAAATAGAATAGCCGTCGTCATGCCATCGCCATGGAACTCAGTGTACCGTCACCAACTAAGAAGGAAGAAAGCTAATCAAAACTCTAATTCTACTCAACTCTAAAGCAAATCAAGACTCTCTTTCTTTTCTAATTGTGAGTATGATGATCTTAATAAGATTATTAGCAAACTAATTAGATTAAGATGTGATATGGATAATAAGAAAATGATGTGAATTGTCATATATGTTGTTGTAAACCTTATGCTATCATGTATATTGTAAATCCTATGTTATGTGATGATGATATCCTATATGTTGTAAATCATGCTATGATGATATTATATATGTTGCAAGTTTCTATGCTAAGTTGCGATGTTACAAAGCCATGATGTTATTATGTTGTAGTTAGCTTATGAATCATGATGTTGATTATATATATTTGGGCTATGATGATTCACATGATAAATCACATGTACCTATGCAAGTTTAGATTTATTAGTATGTATAATCTCACATATTGTATGACATCTATTTAGATCTAGAATTATGACATCTATTTAGATCTAGAATTATGCTATGACATGTGTGAGTTCTATGTGTTATATGCTAGTTCACACCATCATTATGCTGCATAAACGACATATGCAAGTTTATACATGAACTTGGGTTATGATCATATTATGTAAGTTGTGACATTTAACCAAACAAGTTGACACCTTTAGATCCATGACATGTGTAGTTTTATGCAAGTTTCACCCCTATTATGATTAGATCCATTTTATTTGTCTATATGTTGTGATATTTGTGCTATGAGTTAGACTATTCGAGTCTAACGTATATTTTACGTTGGATAAGAGAACGTATAACGTGGGGTAGGGGTAATATTAAGGATTTAATATTAAGAAATTGGGGGTGCAATTGATATGATTTTGCATACCGTAAGTGGATGGCCATAATTGAGTCAATTATGGACATCATTAAAATTGGAATTAATTAATTTGAATAGGGGTATATTTAAAATTGGGGTAAACGATTATAAGTAATAATCAATGCTTAGGACACGAGGTTGGACTCGTTTGTGACGTAATCCTGCCCGGACCCAACCGGCAAATCCAGTAGTCACAAATGTCGGCCCAATGTGAGAGGTCCTAGGCCCAAATTAAAGCATAACAGTTGTAAAGACATGAGGTTGGACTCTTTTATGGTGTAAGACTGCCCAGACCCGCCCGGCAAATCCAGCTGCCATAAATGCCAGTCTAATGTGAGAGGTCTTTATAAGGTTATGGCCTTAATGAATTAAGAAATACTTAACCAGATAAACATGTGAGGTGGGACATGGGGGTTAAGTAGGTGCCTTGGGTGGCATGAGGAAACTAGTAGGTGCCTTTAGTGGCATTTGAAATACGATTAGTAAGACTTAACCAAACACACATGTAAATGAACATGACTAAGAAGAGGGTTAAGTGGGATATACTAGTGGGGACAAGCTTAGGTAGATAGCTTGTGGGGGCCTATTTCAACCAGTAACCCAAACGTATCTTTGTGGGCTCGACCCAAGTCGAGGACGGGACACGCATACTGGGCTTGACTATAAGAGGCCAAACGGGTTAGCGGTGGCAACGCAAGTCCAACGGGTTTCAATGCGTGTGTGGACCCGAGCTGGTAGGTAAGACGTTGTTGCATCGTGTAGTTATAAGCTGTGCATCCTCAAGTTGTATCGGGTTGCCACTTTAGGGGAGTGATACACCCCACTGTGGGGCCAGCACGGGTATCTACAAGTAGGGAGCCGATCGCAAGTGGGTAGTGGGGTACACCTAGCGGAGATAGGGGCAGGCGGCACCTATGTAGTCAGCTAGTGGTACACAAAGCTAATTATATAATTTCTAAGTTCGGTGAGGGGTACACCTAGCGGAGATAGGGGCAAGCGGCACCTATGTAGTCAGCTAGGGGTACACGAAGCTATTTATAAAATTTCTAAGTGAAGCAAGTGGGATCAACCTTTAGGTTGACTGGTGTGGTGCAGTGTAGTAATTGTTCATTAGTATTAGGTGTGCCTTTAACGTTATCTTTATCTGCTCTTCCATACCCAATAGTTCATAGACATTTCCTTGTTTTCCAGCTTGCGCCTCAGTCTAATTATTTTGATAATAGTATTGTTAGAATTATCATACTCGCCAGACTTTATGTCTGACCCCCTCCATTTCTATCTTTTTTCCCCCTCCAGGTTCTTTGGGTGGGCCCAGCTCTAGCGGAGTTTGATTGGATTGCTTTATCTCTCTTTTGGAAAGCTTGGGCCGTTGAAGTAAAGTCCAGCTTGTTATCTTCTTTAATGGCTATTTATGTAATGGGATTATGTATTTTGTTTTATCAAGATGGATATTATACTTGACTCTGATTTATGGTTTTATGATGTAACAAACATGTTTAATTTCCGCTGCAATGAAATAAAGTTTTAGATTTCCAAGTACTACTTATTATCTGTCTTGTTGTAATTTTTCTGTTCTATATTCACTTAAAACCTCCATGGAAGTTAATGCATTCCCTTTGTGAGTGACATTAATGGACGTGGGGTGTTACATCCCCAGAATTGATCAGCTAGTAGATTCGACGGCTGGGCACGAGCTTTTATCCTTTATGGATGCCTATTCTGGGTACAATCAAATTCCCATGCACTTACTAGATCAAGAGCATACAAGTTTCATCATAGACTTGGGGTTATATTGTTATGTGGTAATGCCCTCTGGGTTAAAGAATGCAGGAGCCACGTACCAGCGCTTGGTCAACCGCATGTTCTATAATCAAATCGGGAAAACCATGGAGGTTTACGTGGATGACATGCTTGTGAAGTCTAAACAATCTTCCGACCATACAAGGGATTTAGCTGAAATGTTTGATATTCTTCGAAGGTATGGAATGAAGTTAAACCCCCTAAAATGCTCGTTTGGGGTCGCATCTGGAAAATTCCTTGGGTTTATCGTGAGTTCTCGAGGAATTGAGATAAATCCTAGCCAAATAGCAGCAATAAGGGATATTGAAGAACCACGAAAGATCAAAGATGTTGAAAGCTTGGCCGGAAAAGTTGCTGCATTGAGCAGGTTTATCTCCAAAGCTACAGATAGGTGTGTACCTTTCTTCGATCTAATAAAACGAGGAAAGCGAAATTTTGAGTGGACCCCCGACTGTATGGAGGCGTTCTAGAATTTATTAGACTTATTAGAAAAGCCTCCAATATTATCAAAACCCGTGGAACATGAGGATTTGTTTGTCTACCTAGCGGTATCATCTCACGTCGTTAGTACAGCATTGGTACGTGAAGAGGATAAAGTCCAGAGGCCTGTATACCACGTGAGCAAAAAGCTAGCTGCTGCCGAATGTAATTATACGAAGATAGAAAAGCTTGCTTATAGCCTCCTTATTGCTTCCCGCAAGCTTCGTCATTACTTTCAGGCTCACCCAATAATTGTATACACCGATCAACCTTTAAGACAAGTGTTGCAAAAACCCGAAGCATCGGGGCGATTACTTAAATGGAACATCGAGCTGAGCCAATTTGATTTAAATTTTCAACCACGGAAATCAATAAGAGGGAAGGCATTGGCCGACTTTATAGCTGAATTCACAATTCCTGAAGAGGAAACGGTGGGTGACAAGGTAGTTACTTTGGACTAAGAGTTAGAGCTTAGTCCGTGGAAGCTATATACGGACGGAGCCATAAATGATCGAAGGTCTGGCGCCGGAGTTGTTTTAATAACTCCTAAAGGATGATCTATTTACTATGCATTGCGATTGGAGTTTGCTACTACCAATAATGATTCGGAGTATGAAGCCCTGATTGCCGGGTTGAAACTCGCCAAAGAACTAGGAGTGAAGACACTAAATATATATTGCGATTCCAAGATAGTTGTATGCCAGGTTCGGGAGGAATTTATTGCTAAAGGACCTCGACTCGTTACTTATCTCAAAAAGGTAAACGAGTTGCTGGGAAGTTTGAAGCATTACATCATAACGCACATTCCAAGAATTGAAAATCAGAAAGCAGATCGGCTAGCAAAGCTAACAAGTTTTGACAATCCCAAAGAAACTGAAATGGCTCCGATAGAGGTTTTGGAATCACCGAGTTTCGACCTGATGGAAGTGGAACTAGCCTTGGAAGTCGACTTAGAGAGAGAATCATGGACGACATCAATCAAGAATTTTCTCAAGAATGGAACCCTCCCGTTGAAAAAGAGCGAAAGACGAGCTGTAAGACGCAAGGCTGCAAGATACATTAAACGTGTACTGCAAGAAATACATGAAGGTGAGTGTGGGGACCACACCGGGGGCCAAACCCTAGCAAAGAAAGTATTACGGTATGGATATTTCTGGCCTACCGTGAATAAAGACGCAACTGATTATTCACGACGTTGCGACAGATGTCAAAGATTTGCCAAGATTCCCAGAGCATCTCCGACTCGGCTCAAGTCGATGGTAAGCCCATGGCCGTTTGCCATGTGGGGGATTGACATTATTGGAGTGTTACCTATTGCCAAAGGAGGAGCTAAGTATGCGATCATCGCCCTGGACTGTTTCACGAAATGGGTGGAAGCTGAACCTTTAACAACGATTACGGTAAGAAAGGTGATTAGTTTTGTGGTCAGAAACATTATCTGTCGATTTGGGATAACGAAGACCATCATAACTGATAATGGGACACAGTTTGACAGCATCGAATTTAGAAACTTCTGCCAGAAGTACAAGATTGATAAACAGTACATTGTTGTAGCTCACCCGCAGTCAAATGGCCAGGTCGAAGCAATAAACAAGGTCAATAAATCTATTCTTAAGAAGCGGTTAGAGCGGGCCAAAGCCATATGGGTAGATGAGTTGCCACTAGATTTATGGGCCTACAGGACAACCTTTAAGACGGCCACCGGCCATACAACCTATTCACTTTCCCTTGGGTCAGAGGCAGTAATCCCGGTAGAATTGGAGATCCCTTCTCATCGAGTAGCGTACTATGACCCGATGACAAATAGAATACTCCTCCTAGAGTCTCTTGATATGGTTGAAGAAAAAAGAGATGAAGCAGACTTGCGTGCCTCGAGACATCGACATCAAGTAGCACGTTATTATGACCGGAAAGTTTGCTTCAAAACCTTTGAACCAGGAGACCTAGTACTGAAACGAGTCTTCCCGCCTTCGACCCAATTGGGTCCAAAATGGGAAGGGCCATACACCATCCAACGGAAGCTTGATACAGGAGCATTCGAGCTAACGACCGTGGATGGTGAAGAGATTCCCAGAGCTTGGAATGCTCAGCATTTACGATGATACCTGAGCAAAATATGAAATGTCTTCCTTTTTGTTTTTATAAGCTATGTAAAAAGGCACGACTTGCCTTAAAAAGTTTGTTTATATGAACAAAGGATTATGAAGTGGATGTAGGCTACGACTTAGCTGAACCACTATAAAAATATCGTGTGTCATTTACTTTCCTGCATTATTTTTATCTTCGACAATTATTCTATCATGACCATGAAACACAAAACATTAAATTAAATCTGGAAAAATTGGAGGTAACCTATGTGCAGGAATGAACAAAATGACTGTTTGCATGATAAAATGCAAAAGAATGAGAAGATGACATTCTTAACTCTAACTCTCATGAATCGAGAAAGAGTATAAAGGACGGGAAGACGACGTCCCTTGAGACGTGAAGGTGCACCTCGATAAGAGACCGCCTCAATAATACTCTAACCTGGTTATGAGACAGGAGAGTATAAAGATGCTAGAAAGAATAGGCATCAATGACGAAAGGAATATGGCCCCGTCGGAGAATCGGGGGCAATTGGGTTTTGAATTTAATCGATCTTGAATGATTCTTACTCAGTTATCCAAGATTGATTGGGGGCATATACGTGTACACGTGTTCCCCTTAACAACGACTTTATTATATAACTGTAATATGACATGCTGTCCATTTGCATTTTCACTTAAGTGCTAAACTTACAACTATCAGACATTGCAGGAAATAAACTATTTTATTTACAAACATGTGAGTTTGTACAGGGAAATCAAGCAAAAGATGCGAGGGCCACACTCGCTGCAACAGTAGCGGACCAATAGAATATCAAAATAAAATAAAACAAAGCACATCATCACTTGGGGTTTGGAGCAGACTTGGATTTTTTGGTAGCCTTAAGAGCATTTCTAGCCTCTTTTTCAGCATCAGACATGAGACGCTTTGGCCTTTTCTTCTCTGTAGTTGAAGTACCAGAATTGGTAGATTTCTTCCCAGGAATCGGAACACTGGAATCAAGAGAAGATTTTTTAGCAAGCTCTTCTGTAATAGACCTAGTTGAAAGCTTAACAACTAACCTCGATCCAGGATCCACCACTGCAAGGGGCTTAAGGCTTTTGGGGTTCAAGTCTTCAACTTTCAGCTGCATGTGTTTGTCTTGTTCGGCCTTCATTTCAGCCAAAGTGACGTCAACGGCACTTTTTGAATCCCCAATTATAGCCACATCAGGATCTTCTTCATATCCCTCCTTACCACCATCGTCTTTTAAGGCATCTATCATCTCGTCATCATGAGAAGTGTCGGCCTTAGACAGTTCAGCTCCCCTTCCTGACTCAACGATGGTAGCCTTATCCTGTTCTCCCTGAGTTTCTCCCACAGATTTTTCCCCAACGGTGGTTCCCTGATGCTTGTCAGTCTTCTCGGCTGGTCCAGCACCTACAGAATGAGAAGCAACAGTTATCAACTCAGGAGAAAATAAAGGATCCTCGATCGATTGCCTAATGATGTGACGAAAGGTGGAGACAGCCTTGGCAAATTGAGGTGAAAAGGTGGAAATACCTTCTGATGATTTCTCAATTGGGGCAGCTACCGTCTCTGATGCTGATTCGGGTATAGGAGATAAAAGAGATGCTTTAGGAATTCCCGGATTCTCGGGATCATATCCCTCAACTTCAGTAGTTTCAGCGGTAGCAGAAGAAGAACCAACTTCAGGTATATTCTTTTGTTTGGCCAGGCGTTTCTCCTCCTCCATACCAGCAGCAATGAGGCGATGCCCCTCGGCAGGCGTGCCGGTTCATCATCTCTCAAGTACTTTTCCATAAGTTTGTCTTCATCAACAAAATCTACCTTAAGTTCCTCTTTCTCCCATTCGATGATTTGACTCCATACGTGAACTAAGGTAGTTGGATAGTCTTCAATCCAAGAGATGTTTCGGCGACGAATTATGTGCGCAAAGAATTCAATCAATAGTTCGCCAAAATCGTGCACTTCTTCCTGAGCCTCTGACAGCTGTTTTCGGGTTTCTTCAGCAGACTTAATGGCGTTATCCACATTCCCCTCAGCTAGGGCAGTCCTATTCTCAGCTTCCATTAACATGGACTCCAAGTCAGCATTTCGTTTCTCCAGTTCAGCATTTTTTCTTGCTAACTTGGCCTTTTCTTGCTCAAGAGTATTGTAAGCCAGTTGCATTTTGACACTGTCTGACTTAGCGTCTTCTGCTTGTTTCTTCAACTCCAAAAGCTCTTGACTATGAGATTTTAGCAAGTCATGATAAAGCTTCCGTAATTCCTCAAATTTCTGTTTGAAGTTGTTGGAATCTCGTTGAGCAATGACAAGTTGAGCCTGTGTGTCTTCTAGGTCCTTCTCCAAATTTTTCAAGGCAACATCGGAATCCGCAGACTTTTTCATTGAATCAACGTCTGTAATTAAAGTCCGAATAATTCTGGAGAGATTGCATGAATATTTGTACATCTCTGAGTATTTCTTCTCAACTGCGTCAATCTTTGCTTTAGCCTCATCTGTCCACCTTGAGGAAATAGGCTCAAGTGCAGGTAAAAAAGTAAGATTCTCAAAGTAGTGATCTGGGAACTGCTTCTCTAGATATGCTAGCTTAACTTTGGAATCAACATCCAGTGGTGGAGGCTTGCAGTATGTTAGTTCAACGTGTTTTCGCTTAGTCAGGACGATGGCTGCATCACCCTTTCCAGATCGCTTCTCAGAAACTTTGTGTTTGTCTCATGAATCAGTAAGTTTCGGTGGATTTATTTTCCGACTATATTTGTTTTGAGGAGAAGTTCGATCTTTGGATTGCGACGTGTCTTCTCCTCGATGACTCTGGTAGCTCTTATACCTGTCTGGATTCGACCGGACGGGGGAATAAGAGCGCGAGGTGTGTGGTCAATGAGAATCATGAGGCCTTCTATCATCTCTACCCCGGCTCTCACGGCGATCATGCTCGATATCAGAAGGAGGTCCAGACATGCCATGGCGCATTTTTTTGACATCGTAGTAAGGGCGAGACATTGTACCTATGCAACAATATAAGTGGAATTCAGAATTAGTGTTCACATAAGGCATGAGTGTTGTGACGTGTGGTGCTAATGTGTTGAGCGCATCCTAAGTGGTGTTCCCCCCAACAAACCCGAGTCTGAAGCCAGACTAGCATGAGCGGGCTCTTTGGTCTTCACGGGAGTAGTCTCCTCTGAAGAAGTGAAAGTTAAAGGATTCGTGCCAAAGTCCTCTGAAGTGTAGATGGTTTCAGGCAGGGGAAGGTTTCCTAAACCCTTAAATGTGGAATCATCGGTAGTAGGAGCATCTCATTGAGAAGCATCTGTTGGCAGCTCTTTAGGAGATGTTGACTTCTCAGGAGAAATAGCATCATCGGAGACGGTATATCCTTCTCTGTGCTTTTCAGCTATGTTGGCTAATTCGTCGTCCTGAGTAGAAGATGGAGAAGGCAAAGTTCGAAGAGGTATTGTTGGACCTTTCAAGCCCTTGCCCATCTCAGGAATAATGTCTACCGGGGGTATGTACACATATGGACCCGTCCCATGACATATACTACGGGTAATGGATAGTAACCCGTGATGATGGAGATACTCATCCTTAAGAACTTCGTCGATGGTTATAAACTTTTGATCGCCATTGAGAAGTCGATGCAAACGATCAAAGTACAATTGATCTGATATTTGCTTTGGGTTATCAACTACGAATGAAAAAGAAAGCAAGTTAATGTATTGGCATGAGCATTTAAAATTGAGATCTAGAAAGTTGGTGCTTTACTTGATTTGGTCCATCTCCTAGCGCACCCCGGCTATTGCGTGATATAAAACCATTCGAGCTTATAATCGCCAGCCTTACTGCTAAATGGAGCTGTAATAATTTTCCTTTTTGGGACTGATTCAAAATATGAGAAGGAAGTTGTCTCTTGAGTCCGATGCTTGAAATTATAAAAAAAGTGGATGTCATCAAAGGTAGGATCTATACCTAAAACCTCTTTGTATGCTATATACAAGGTGTATAAATAAGCATAAGAGTTGGGATGTAATTGCATGTGGGCAATCCGCATCTGTCTCAGAAAATTAACAACAATAGGCGGAAACGGTGGAATAGCCCCAACCATACACATCAATCTAATAATTGCCATAAATCCTTCCAGAGGATTGTGGGGGCGATCTATTTTCGATGGCACCAGGGTGTCTCTTTTTAGTATTCCATGCTTTAGACATGTTCGAACGAGTCTGTCGCCAATCGTCGATTCAACAGAATCTTTGGGTAACTCCAATATAGTGGTAGATTCAAACTCATCAGGAGCACGATTATCTCCTATCCCTCCTTCATCTTCATTGCCAAGAGAAACTTCACTATCAGAAGGTATTTCACTATTGTGTGCTTCTACTTCATAATCTGGGCCCTCATCGTCCCATTCAGGGTCTGAGGGAGAGGATATGTCATCAAGAGCGAATTTCTCGGAAGTTTCTACAACTTCTCTTTTCTCTGTTAACCTAGATGAACATCTCTCTACCATGATCGCTAAACTACTGAAGAAGCAATAAAATAAGTTAGAGTAAGATAGCCCGTATCCCCCCGTGTACGTGTGTGAACTAAAGTGTGTGCTATGTGTGCAAAGGATGCAAAGTAAACACATGAGAGCGTAATGCAAAGGTTCGATAAAGCAATAATGTTCGGAATAGTTCTTGATGTTTGTTTATGTTTGTAAGGCGCTATCTTAATTGTTCTTTAAGTTGAAGGTTATGTCAAGTATTGATTTGGCCAGTTGAACAAATTCTTGTGTGTGGAGTAGGACTGCTTCGGTTCGGTTCAGATGTAAGTGTTGGGATCAGATCAGAAGGGAACCATGTTTTGGTCTGAAGCAAATGTTCGCAGCCATCTAGCAAAACCGGATCGGTTCGGAAGTAGGTATTCAGAGCGGTCTGAATTGACTTGAGTATCCATGCCTCTCTTCCTCTTTGTTTCTTACTCCTACCCGATCCGGTCATAGGAACCTCTTCCCCTTCCCTTTACTCTAACCCTTCTCCACCCGAACCGATCCCAGCTCCTTTCTTTCTCCTTTTCTTCTCCCTTTTTTATCTCACTCAACCAACACCGAACCCACTCTCGTGTTGAGAACTGAACCAAAATCGAGCGTCCATGTGTTGGTTCGAGCAGCATCAGATTCTGGTCCCCTCCGTAACCGTCTTGAGATGGTGACGAGTCCATCGACGACGGTGGTGATGGGGAGGAAGTCATGGCGTCAGAGCCAATTAAACACCATAACCAAATCGCTCAAATTATACACAAATCCTAATCGAAATCATCCGTAACAAAGTTAATCGAAGTTACAGACCTACCTATGTGCTCAGTTTAAAGATTAAAATAGGGATTCCGGAGTTTTTGAGAGTTAGGGTTTTTTGCGGATAATTTGGAAGACGGCAAGAACAATAAGAAGAGGAGAGAGATTGAGGCATGGCGGATTTATATATGAAATGGAAACGGCTCTTAATATTCCCCGTGTTTTATCCCGTACGGACCGGAATGTTAGCCCACATATATTTGGCCCAATAGTCTAGTGGAAGCGGGCGAGAGAGGCTGTTCGGATTGGAAAGTGAACCCCAATAGAATCACGCATATCAACTTGGCATACGGGTTGAACTCAGAGAAAAATGTATATAAAGATTTACCTGGAAGAGCTACTGGACATCAAGCAGGGTTCTCAAAGTTGTATGAAACAAAGGAAGAAATTTGTGGACTTTTTGATGTATTTATAGGCCGCAAGAGATATGAATTAGTGAAGCAATGCATCCCTACACGTGAGCGGAAGCAACTATTCAACGGTTCAAATTCAGAGATCAACGGACAGATAATGTCAAAGTACGCTCCATCTTCAATGGAAGCGTCCTTAGAGGAGGCAAAATGTTAGCCTACTTTGTGAACTAGGCTACACAAAGTTAAAGACTCAAACAATGAAGAGCACCCTGCCAGGTAATCGGATCGGATCGGATTGGATTTCCTTGGGCAGAGACAGATCAGCACAAAGCAGAAAGGGAAGGAAAACAAGCCGGACTGGATCGGAAGGAATGGAGCCGATCCGAACCCCATACACAAACATATCCGATCTGATCCCAGAGTCAAAGCAGCTTCCACCCCACGTTTTCCTTAATACTCGAGACGGTTGCGCACACGATCTACCCACGTTTGCCACTAACCTGGTGTGCTATCATCATCATATTCCATCCGAACCTGATTGTGGAGGGATTGATGCCACGTGGATCCGAACCGATCCCACTCCAGGGGGATTTTCCACCTATAAATACAACATCAAGAGGCATTTGGAAGGATCTTTTCTGCCATTTTCAGAACTTAAACTTCTTTGCAATCCGAACTCTACCATCTTTTTCAAATTACAATCATCTTTCAAACAATATTTTAGATAATCTTGAGTGAATTGATGTATTGTATAAGTAGAAGAGAGTGAAGATCATCATTGTACTTGCATTTGAATTATCAATTCGAAGAGTATAAAGTGGACGTAGGCTACTTAACGCCGAACCACTATAAATTGTGTGTTCTCTTCGTTTTAGCTTTCATTTCATTAGAATCATTACTATTTTGGGTGTTAGAGCCAATTTTGGATCTAACATTAACTATTCAAAATTCAATAAAATAGCCAAACTAAAAATTTTAAATTGGTTCTGGTTTTCCGAGTTGTTACAATCTCCCCCACTTAAAACCTTTCCGTCCCCGAAAAGGAAACAATAGTAAAGTAGGAAACAAAACAGAAAACGTAAAATGTTGTAAATGTACCTTGCATTAGAGCTAGTCAGAGATATCCACTCTTCACTAGGGATAAGCCTGTTTGATGCTATCCTCGGTCTCCCATGTACAGTCTCTAGGATCTCCGCTCCACTGCACTTTGACTAGATGGATTCTTTTATTCCTCAGGATTCGAGTTTCTTTGCCAATGATCTTTACCGCTCCCTTCTTACTGCTAAGTTCGGGGTAATCTCCAAATCTTGCTATGCAGCTTCCTCTACAATCAAGTCTGGATCATGTACATGTTTCCGAAGTTGAGACACATGGAATACATCATGTACCCCTGGCAACTAGTCAGTCAACTGAACCCTACAAGCGAGAGTTCCAATTCTTTCTAGAATAGGGAAAGGACCAATGAATCTAGGAGCCAACTTACCAGTCTTCCCAAAATGAACTACTCCTCTTAATGGAGAAACTCTCAAGTATACATAATCACCAACAGCAAATTCTAAATCCCTTCTTGAATCTACATAACTTTTCCGTCGGCTCTGAGCAGTCAGTTATCGCTTCTTAATAAAATCAACTTTGTCTGAAGCTTCTCCAATCATGTCGAAACCCAATACTAGTCTATTGCCTGGTTCAACCCAACATGCGGGAGATCTACAAGGTTTGTCATACAACGCTTCGAATGACGACATTTGCAAGCTTGTTTGGTAACTGTTGTTATAAGAGAACTCAACCAAGTGCACGCGATCTTCCCATGATCCACCAAAATCGAGGTTACATGCACGCAACAAGTCTTCTAATATGTGGTTCACCCTCTTAGTCTGGCCATCTGTTTGGCGGTGCTCAGATTTAACTTTGTCCCCAACTTTTCTTGGAATGCTTCCCAGAATTTACAAGCAAATATTGGATCACGATCACTAACAATGCTACCGGGAACTCCATGTAGTCTAATAATTTCTTTGAAATAAATTTTCGCCAGACTTTGAGATGTTCTAGTTGATCTGACAGGAATAAAATGAGCAGACTTCATGAAACGATCAACGATCACCCAAATATTGTCATTGCCTTTTCTAGTTCGGGGCAAGCCATCAATAAAATCCATGGAGATTTGATCCTACTTCAAACTTGGAACTTCTAGTGGTTGTAACAATCCGGCAGGTTTCTGCTAATCACTTTTAACTTGCTGGCAAGTAGAACACCTGCTAACATAAATGGAAATGTCTCTTTTCATAGATTTCCACCTGAATGTGCGCTTGAGATCATGATACATCTTGCTCACCCATGGATGAATACAAAGCTTGGATTTGTGACATTCATCCATTACTTCTCTTCTTAGCTCAGGGATATTCGGGACACAAATTCGGCTTTTAACCTCACAACTCCCTTGTTATCAATTTGGAAACTCGAGGGTTCGCCATCTTGAACTCTTTTAATAATTCTCTATATAAATTCATCATCTTTCTGAAGATCAGAGATTTTTTCTATTAATGAAGGTGTAATGATGAGATTGGCAATGACCGCATTCTTCCTGTTGAGCGCATCGGCTACAACATTGGCTTTCCTTGGAGTATACATGATGTCCAGATCATAGGCTGCGAGAAATTCTAACCAACGTTGCTGCCTCAAATTCAAGTCCCTTTGGGTGAACAGATACTTCAAGGATTTATGATTTGTATATAATTCGAACTTCTTACCCAAAAGATAGTGCCTCCATATTTTCAACGCAAACACGACGGCCAAAACCTTAAGATCATGAGTAGGATATCTCTTCTCATGTGGCTTCAATTGACGACTAGCGTAAGCAACTACTTTGTCTCTTTACATTAATACCGCACCAATACGTTCAATAAAGGCATCAGTCTAGACTTTCAAATCCTGATTGCCATCAATAATAGTCAACACTAGAGCAGTAGTCAACCTCAATTTCAACTCTTGGAAAGCTGCCTCACATTCAGGTGTCCAATTAAACTTTGCATGCTTCTTTGTAAGCTTCGTTAATGGACAAGATAGTTTCAAAAAATCCTTAACGAAATTCCGATAATAGCCAGCCAATCCTAGGAAACTTCTGTAGGAGTGTTAGGCTGCTTCCAATCTTGAATGGCTGTGATTTTACTTGGATCCACTGAAATTCCTTCTTTCAATACTACATGACCAAGGAACTTCACTTCTTCTTGCCAGAATACACATTTAGAAAATTAGGCTTTTTGTACATTCTTTCTCAGAATTTCCAAAATTTGTTCCAAATGCTTTTCATGCTCGGTAGTTGATTTTGAGAAGATTAAAATGTCGTCGATGAAAACCAGCACAAATTTATTTAGAACATCACGGAATACTCGATTCATTAAATCCACAAAATAGGCAAGAGCGTTGCATAAGCCGAATGGCATTACTAACCATTCATAAAATATGTCTGGACCTCTGAAAGCTGTCAAAGGAACACATTCTTCAGCAATACGCAGTTGACGGAAACCTGTTGCTAGGTCCATTTTAGAAAATACTTTAGCTCCATTCAAACGATGCAATAAATCATCTATATGGGGCAACGGGTATTTTTTCTTAAGTACCTGCTTATTGAGGTCTCGGTAATCCACACACAGTCTGAGAGTACCGTCTGACTTTGGGAAAAAAACTACTGCTGCACTCCAATTTGAAAAACTAGGCCTGATCAGACCTTTCCACAAAAGCTGCTTAGTTTGATTACCTAGTTCTTCTTTCTCTTTCCATGTCATTCTTCGAATAAGATGCACGACTGGCCTTGCATTCGGAACTAGATCAATCTTGAAGTTAATTTCTCTCCGCGGAGGTAAGCTATCAACTTCTTCGAACACATCCGCATAATTCTTAACAAGTGGAATATCTTCAATAGCAGCGGAAGAAACCTCAAGAGCAGCCCAAAATTCCTTTCTGTCTGAATCTGAGCCAACATAGGGTATAACAACATTGGCAAGCTTCGTTTTAATTCTGACAACTCTTTCTGCACATTTGACTTCGACCTTGTATTTAGTTAACCAGTCTAGCCCAAGAATGATGTCAAATTCAGAGAAATCCATGACGATCAAGATATAAGAAAATTGATTATGGGAAAAAGAGATGGGCACTCTACAACACGTACCAAGGACCCGAGAACCTCCTATCAGATTATTAACCCTAAGGTATTCTTTAAGGTCCCTCAATTTTAGATTTAGCTTCTTGACTGTATTACTCGAAATAAAGCTTTGAGACTCGCTCATATCAAACAATACTTTAACTGGTATATCATTGACAGTTAGAGTGCCTTCCAAAACATCTGGCCTTACCTGACTAGTTGAGTGTGTTGGAGCATCTATCGTGGTATTGATTTGAGCTTCTTTGGTCACTTTCAAAAGCCGACAATCTTGCATTACATAACCAGTCTGATGACAAAGAATGCATTCTCTATTCTCTTGAAACTTCTGATTGCATTTAGACCCATCCTTTCTTTGTTTCTTTAGAGATCTGCATTTTATTGACAAATGTCCATTCTTGTTGCAATTAAAGCATATGGCAGTTGTTAACGGTTCTTTCTTAGATCTTGGCCTTTTCTTATTGACTTTAGGCTTCTTGCTGACCTCAGGCTTTGTACTTGCCTCAAGGCTATCAGTTTCAAACTTTCTTTTGTTACTAGAACTGCTTTCTTCTTCATCTTCCCAACCATGTTGTTTATCATTATACTTATAGCGATAAGCCATTTGTATCATTTCAGAGAATGGGAGATTCACATGAGCAAGTACTCTACCTTCGTATTTCTTTTGAAGACCTTTGATAAATCTTAGATTCTTCCTTACATGATCTTGAATTAGTTCTGGGGTAAAGCAAGAAAGTTCGCTAAATTTATTCTGGTATTCTTGGATGGTCATATCTCCTTGTTTCAGATTGTAAAACTCATCATATAGTCGTTTAGTTGTTTCTGGAGGAATAAATCTTTCTTTGAACATTTCTTTGAATCTATCCCAGGTAATATTACCTTATGGATTTTCTTCAGTAACAGTTTCCCACCAGATTAGAGCTTCATCTTTGAGTGCCCAAGATGCCAGTAATCTTTTCTGATCATCTCTCAGCTTTAAGCCTTGAATGATTCTCTCAGCAGAACGCATCCATGCTTGTGTTTCAATCACGGATTCTTTGCTCGAGAATTGTACTCCACCCAGATTTCGATATTTCATCACTAAAGCTTCTAGGTCTGGTTCTGGTTGTGGGAGCACGATTGGCACATTAGATTGTCGAACCATAGAATTAGTTCTTCTGTTTCTGCTACTCATTTTCTACTATGTCTACAAATAGTAGACAAAGAGTCAGGCCAACAGAATAGATATAGTAAAGCATAGAGACATATATATATATATATATATATATATAAATGTAAATGGATCTATGGGGGTGTGTATTTTATTTAGCCGCACTCATTCTAGGACATTACTAGTCCTATCTATGATGAGTTATTCGTTTTAGAATACTGATGATTCTACTTCTGTCAAGTTTGTAAATATGTTATATTCCGAGCTGAGTTTAACCAAAGCTCTGATACCAACTATGATAACCCCAACTTCCCATAGTACGAAAGCAAGGATAATCATTGGAATATAACACATAAACAATAACAGCAGAACAGAAATATAGAATTACAGCAGAAAATATACACCAAATTACACTAGGAATAATATATCATCAGAGTTACACAGCATAATAGGATCATACTTAGTACAAATACAGTTTTCAACTTAATATAAAATGTCTGCAGCGGAATCAAACACAATATACTAATGAAGTCTGAACATCATAATAGAAATGATAGGATCCATCTTCAGCTCCATAGCTATCCAGAATGAATCTGCTAAAACCTGTATACAAGGCTTCCGTGTGGAAAGAGGGCACCCGAGTTTGCAAAGTGAAACAAACTACGAGTCAGTCATGGGACTGGTATGAGAAATCTACTTAACCTATTTAATAATTAGGCTAATCATAGGACCACGCCGTTAATGCGAAACGGGTTTGCTCCATTGGATTTCCAGTACATATACAAAATAAATCGTTAAACAATGTAATGCTTTTTAGAAAAATGAAACCATTATAAGACTCAAGTCCCATCACACAATGCAACGCAAATCGGAGGATAGAGTTTTACCTTATAATGGTCAAAAATGATTGATACGATAAAACAGATTTGATATTATAATTAGTGTGTATATGTTTTCAAAAACATTTTAATCTTAATGTATCAATCACAAACGGCATAGGTACCATATACTATGTCACCAAATATAGGTTTACAATCAAAACTGTATGGTGTTGTATTGGAAGTTGGATTTCCATCATGAACCAAGGCAAGGGATCGTCCTTACCGAATTCGAGACTCTCTAGCCCAAGCCTCAGGATTCAACCGCAACTGCACCTAGGAGCCACAGGGCCAGTCCATAAATATGTTAGTGGATTATAACTCTTGGACAATACGTTTCTCTGCCCTTTGGGGCGTAAATAGAGCCACAAGGGACTCAATATCCGAGGTACCTCGCTTTCCATCATCCACATAAGTAAAAATATCTTGGCTTGTAAAACCCAAATACCACTTCTAGCTAGAAAGAAACACATGTTCTCCTGGGATCCTTCTCCCGTTTCTGGTTCATACCGGGGTGTGAGGCTCACGAAGTAACGCTATACACAAAGCTATGCTACAATAAAGCCGTGCTTTGATCATCAACCACAAGGCTCTGTTTTTCAACAATAAGCCTTAATCATTTGCATCTTGGCATGCCACACTGACAATTCACGCCATGTGACTGATAACTATCAATATATAACCTCTGAGCTCGTGCATCTTAGAGAAGGGTATTAAGCAAGAGAATAAATTCTCCGCCACCAAAAAGATATATATTAAGTAGAAATCAATCAGCACAGGTGAAAATCAAATGTCAAACATACATACATTTACAAGTCCGTTCTGGGTCTGAACAAAACCGAAGATACTTTATTCCTCGTCCCATATATCCAATACAGAAGAGAGGCTCTCGCATATCCGGACGATCAACAAGTACGTTCGGACAACTACCACTGTAACCCTTTCAAGGCAGCAACTCCAATCAAAGGCATCAGTAATCGTCCATTCGATGTGAAGATCGTCGGTCTTCAATCACCATCTTCAAATCTTCGACTTCCAACCGTTGTATAATTATTGAAATGAGAGTTAACCCGGCCTTTTCAAATAATCCTCAAATATATATATAATTTAAATCATTATTTTCATTCCCTATCGTTTATAATATTTTATAATGATTTATCGCTATTTTTATTTATTTAAAAATAGCCATTTTCAATTTAACAACGCTTCGGGTCATTACATGGCCCTGACGCCGTTTTCACCAAAATTTGATTTACACATTTCAAAATCTAACCGTTGGATCTTAGAAAACTTTATATCGTTGGAAAGATCTTTCCAAAGCGAAACCAACGGTTCCAATTTTGGGAAAATCCGACGGTTGGATCTTTCGGTATAATCGTTTGAAGTTACGATTTCAAAAGGCAAACTACAGTAGTGCGATTCGTTTTATTTTAATTTATATTTATATATAAATATGTAAATATAAATCGTTCGACGATTTCAACACCATTTTCAATTCAACATTGTATTCTTTTATATATGAAATCATATATTACATTAAAAATGAAATTTTTAATGTTAATACAATTTCTTCCAACATTGAATCTTTTATATGATTCATATATTACATAAAAAATGTAATATGTTTCTTCATTCATCTATTATATTAAAATTGTAATCTTTTTATTTATCCCTTTATTACATTGAAAAATGTAATCCTTCATTTCAAAATATATTGTTACATTGGAAAATGTAAACTTTTGTTTCAATATATCATGACATTGAAAAATGTAATCTTTTATTTTAATATATTATTACATTAAAAAATGTAAAATTATATTTCAATGTATTATCACACTGAAAAATGTAAACTTTTATTTCAATCTTTATTTACATTGAAAAATGTAAATTTCTATCTCATTCTTTATTTACATTGAAAAATGTAAATTTCTATTTCATTCTTTATTTACATTGAAAAATGTAAATTCCTATTTCATTCTTTATTTACATTGAAAAATGTAAATTCCTATTTCATTCTTTGTTTACATTGAAAAATGTAAATTTCTTTGTAATCTTTTATTATATTAAAAATGTTAAATTTCTTTGTAAACACATTTTATATAGCAATGGTCATTTTAAATGTTTTCATTTGCAATAAAATGTAAATTTTCAAAGAAAAGACATTTTAAATAACAATGGACATTTTAATGTTTCATTTACATTAAAAATGTAAATTTCAACATCAATACATTTTTATTTCAAATTGTTTATTTTTAAATGTTGCATTTTCATTAAAAATGTATAATTCAATATCAATACATTTCTATATAACAAATGACTATTTTTAATGTTGCATTACATTAAAAATGTATATTTTAAAGCAAATGCATTTCTATTTGACAAATGACTATTTTTAATGTCGGGTTACATTAAAAATATACATTTTAAAGTAAAGACATTTTAATATAACAATGGTCATTTTTAATGTTTTGTTTACATTAAAAATGTAAATTCCAAAGAAAACACTTTTTGTTATTGCAATGACCATTTTTAAAAGGTTCCTTTACATAAGAATGTAAAACTTAATGTAAAACATTTTTATTATAACAATGTTCATTTTAATGTAAAACATTTAAAATGTAAAATCTAATGTAAATACATTTTATATATCAAGGTTGTATTTTTAATGTTTTCATATACATTAAAATGTAATATTCCAATGCAAATACAGTTTATATAGTAATGTTTTATTCTAATGTTTTCATATACATTAGAATGTAAAATTCCAATGTAAATACATTTTACATATAAATTTTTATTTTTAACGTTTTCATATACATTAGAATATAGAATTCCAATGTAAATACATTTTATATATAAATGTTTATTTTTAATGTTTTCATATACATTAAAAATGTAAAAATCAAATATAAATTCATTTTATAAGACAAATGACCATTTTTGATTTACAACTAAAATATAGATTTTATGTTGACATATCATGATTTTTTTTTTTTTTTGAAAATAAAAATGTGTGATCTTCAATAAAGAAGAGAGCACACATATATAAAATAAAACCGGAAGGATACAAAATTCTTACGCCAACCCAAATACAGACACAAACAATACAACATAAAACAACGTGAATGTAATGGATAGTAGATAGATGAGCTCTGGATAAACCACCGCCTATCAAACTTCAATATCGAATTCCGGCAAAGTCACCACCCGATATAGAAGTATATCTACCCCAATACATGAACAAATTACACAGAGCTAAAAAGCAGACAACAAAAAGTAGCAACCCAAACAAACTATCACAAAAACTCGAGAATGAAAAAGCAAGCATCAATCCAAAAAGCTAGCCTCCAAGCACCTTAGTTAAAGACAGCTACCTGAAACCTGAAAGAAACTAGCCAAAAATCATCAGTAACCAACGCATATATAGATGGGTTTATGTGCATATATATATATATATATCAAAAAAAATATATATATATAAAAACATATATCCATTTATATATGAGCAAAGAAAAAGGAAAAGGAAAAGAACTAAAAATAAATATGCAGTCTATTACCACTAAAATAACTATTGAATCTAAAAAATAAACACAAATTAAATCTAACCCTAGTCAGATATCTCTTAAAAAACAAATCACCAAAAAACTTATAGTGAGAGTTAGACATCCAATTTAAACAGAAACTAACAATCCTAGTAATTAACATATCAGCAGATACAGAACTCGAATTAAAAAATCTCTGGTTCCTCTCCAACCAAATGAACCAACTAATGATAGGGACTAAAGAATCCATTACAAATCTTTGTCTAGCATTATAATTAGTTCTATACAAATTCCAATAATAATCACAATTGCTAAAAGAATTAGAACCACCAAAAACAAAATCCTAATAACCATAATTAGAATGAAATTAGTAACACTACAGGAGAAAAATAAATGATCAACGTCCTCATCCCAAAGACCACAGAAACAACACTTACCAACGAACACAATGAGCTTCTTCTTTAAAAGCTCAACCGTATTAAGCTTTTTATGTATAATTAGCCACATAAGAAACTTAGCCTTAGGAGGAGCATTAGATTTCCAAAGAAACTTAAAAGGATAAAATGAAACACCAGAAAAATTAATGAACTTATACATAGAATTAACAGAGTACACTAATCTCCCATCTAAACCCCAACAAATAGAATCACTATACTCATCAAGATGGTAAAGAGCCAACTTAGCTTTAAGTAAGGCTAATTGTCTTAACATTCCCCCTTCTATAATATTAACAAAAGAAAAAAACCACGGGGGATCTAAATCGGCTCTATAAACGTCACAAATTAGAGCATTCTTAAAGCAACAATTATTATAGAGCTCACTAAACTCAATTTTAAAAGGCAAATGGGAAATCCAAGCATCACGCCAAAAGTAAGTAATATTACCAGAATGAACAGTCAGCTTACACCCTAAATTAAAAAACTCAAAGCACCTCAGAACAGACTTCCAAAAGAACGATAACCTATTAAACCAACTAGAACTGGAACCAACAATATACTCCCCACCTGAATAATAAAATTTGGATATAATAATCTTCTAGGTGGCCGACACTTCAGGGCATCTATATCTCTAGATCCATTTACCCAGTAAAGAAGAATTAAAACTAAACAAATTAATGATCCCCAAGCCTCCATCCTTCTTGGGCTAACAACACAACTCCCAGTTAACTAGACAATTAAAACCTCTACAAATAGAAACACCACTCCAAAGGAAATTACGCCTTAACCTATCAATTTTCTCAATAACCCAATGAGGAAATCGATGGACTGCCATCCAATAAGAAGGAATAGCAGACAACACCGAATTAACCAACACTAATCTACCCACTCTAAACAGGAATCTATTATTCCAACCTGATAGTCTATTATTGATTTTGTCAATAATAACTAACCAATCATCCTTCTTAATCTTAGAAGGCCTAATCTTAAAACCTAGATAATCAAAGGGAAATTTCATGATAGAACAGTTCAAAGTGCTAGGAACTAGAGAATATTTTATAACACAAGGATATATATAAATCTAATTTTCATATTCATATATATATATATATATAAATCTAATTTTCATATTATTTAAAAAATCAATATATAATAACTTGAATATTTTATAATACAAGGATATTTCAGAAAAATTCGGCAGCATAACGCAGGGTAATTAAAACCGCACTGTCCCGATGTACGGCACCTCGCACTACCTTAGGCCTCGCGGCGTTTACAAGGGGTTTAATTTCCTAATATATTTTTCTAGGCAATCTAACGACACAATATCAAACAATTTCATTTCAACCACAATCAATCAACAAAAATCAACCAATTCCACATCACAATACAATCAAATCGTCCATGGTCTGTGGACGACGGGTGTCGGAGTTTCTAAACTCCGTCTGCATCCTAATATAATTTTATTTAATTAATTCGGATTCAGAAATCTCACTTTTATGTTTTAATTCTTTTGAATTTGTCGAATGCTCAAAAAATTCTATGGTTAGTTCTGAAATGTAGGTCTCGTCGTTGTGCTTCCAACGCATTCAGTTTTGTCGAATTCTGATCAAATACGAATAAGATATGGCCATTTAAAGATTTAGTTATATTTAAATTAATTAATTAAATAATACCTTCTTCCTCAATTCTATCTTCTGGCTGACGTTATTCTCATTAGTTCGAAATTAGGTCATGAACTTTCACTCAGACCGACGCACCATCAGACGATCAGACAATACCACCTGGAGGAGGCTCGAGTGGCGCACCCACACCCCAAGTCTGGCTGAACTAGGTGGGGTCTGAAGAGAGGAATTGGAGGTGATGCGTCGCTGTTTCGCGGAGGTGGTTCGATCGAAACACTATACGATGGATCCCAAAACTTATATGGATGTGAAGAGGAAATTCTCTACAATATTGCCTCTTGAATCAGTTGATTTTATTGAGAATATCGCAAGTTATGGAGGAAAGAATTTTCGATCGATTTCCGTCGTTGAACAGTATGGAGGGGCGGCGCATATGAAAGAAACTGCGTTATACGCTATACACCGTATTTATACAGTATTTCCATTTTATTTTTATTTTATTTAATTCCATTTAATTACAATATAATTCCTATATTGCTCCTAACTCCAAATCAAACTCAACGAGTATCGCCCCTAGCTAAATACCCCTATTCCGGTCACAATGAGATATGCGAGAACATACAAAAGAAAATGAGAAAACGAATAAAGAGACCCGTAAGCCAATTCAATTATTTCGATAGGTTTTTCTTTAAATTTAAATATAAACCATTTAATTATTTAATTCGATCGTACATTTTAATTTACCGAGGCCACATACTGGCTCTAAAAATTCCCGAAAAATAAATCTAACTATGTTTTGACGATATGGTCCTAACAAAATTAATTTCATCGAATTTGGAGGCCGTTTGAAAAATGACCATTTTCTGGTCGATCCAAATTGACGGAAATTGACAAAACACATTTTCCTTTGCAATGCTCACATATAAATTCCAAAAATTACGAAAATTTGGTTCTCGCAATAATTTGATATCCCGGATCCAACCAGGGTGGTTTCGTCGAAAACGGAGGTCGTTTGCAAAATGGCTATTTATACAGGCTATATATTATATTAAATTCCATAGCGACTATTCTGAATATTCTACTGACCATAACTTTTGATTCCCGCTATGAAATTTCAATTTTTCAGATTCGTTGGAAAGATATTCTTAAACATTTAAATATTTTTGGTTTCACTAAAATCTGATTTATTTTGCATCTTGTACATTCAGTCAAAGTTCAAATTTTCAAACTACCGTGCTATTTCTAACTCCTTTTAAAATTAAATTAAATATATTCATTCTAACTTTGATTTAAATAAATTTTTAATCGTCGTTATTAAAAATAAATTATTTTAACTATTCAAAATTCAATAAATAGCCAAAATAAAAAATTTAAATTGGTTTTTATTTTCCGGTTGTTACAATTATCAAACCCAATCAATAAAATAAACAGGTACCTTTGTGTTGGGCATACAATTTTATTCCTCTTCTTAGCTTCCATACTCTAGCCCGTTCAACATATATATAGATATATCCAATCCCAACTAATTTCCAATTCAGTTTAGCATTAATTTGACTTGGTTCAATTTAACTTCCATTCGCATATTGGTTTTATCATTCCAATATCTTTATTAGTTAAACTAATTATCACACATCACAACCAACAATCAATTGGTTAATTAACTTCCCAAATTTATATGTTTTCAAAATATATATCTTTTATATACTTAAAGTATATTTTCAAAGCCAAATTGCAAACATTAAATTCCAACTATGTTCTTGGTCCTCACACCAGTCACTTGGAATTATATAGATATCCCACTTTTGATGCTCGAAAATAAGCACTGATGATGCTCAAACTATCACTAGAATCATCCCCGAGCAACTAGAGTGTGATTCTATATCTACCCAGTATATTTGAGACTTTCGATAAACGTCAACTAGCCAGGCGTATATTAAAAATCTTCTTATACTCAATAGTCCACACTCAACATCAAATAAAATACTCAAATTCTTATTTAAGATTTTTTTCACAATCAAATTTATATTTATGAATACGCAACTTCGTTCTTTCTTATATATAATACTCTTCTAACTCATTCTACGGCATTCCTAAACCTATCTCTAACGAGTCACTCCTACAAGACATTATTAATCCTATCTCTGATGAATTCTATCATCGTTGTTGTAATGTATCGTATCCCCAAAGCTTTGTAAACCAAAGCTCTGATACCACGCTGTAACGACCCAAAAATCCCCACATTTTGAATCAATTGTAAGCCAAACAGGTCCGGTCCAAAACGATGGAAATCCTTGAACCGTTATGGGATACAACACATCAGAACAAAACATAAAAGAACATTTCATTTTTGTACATTAGTTTTACATCAGAGTACAGGAATATATTAGAGTACAAATAATTGATACAAAGCAAAAAAATATTAAAGGATAGTAAATTACAATACAGCGGAAACATAACAACATTTGGCAGAAGATTACCAAAATAATCCAGAGTTTAGCTCCAGCCATAATCTGGGATCCTGCTTCAAAATATCTCCAAAACTATTAGTTTCCCATGTGGAAGATATGGGTACCCAGAGTTTAGGTGGGAAACAATAAACTCCAGGCCATTCATGGGACATGTATGAGAATCAAAACAGTTATTATACTTTATTTTAAAGTTGGGTAAATCACGAGACCACGCCATATAATACGGAACCGCTTTTCTCCAAATGAATACCAGTCATAAAACTCACAATGCTTTTTGAAAAATGAAGCTACTATAAGACTCAAGTCCCATCACACAATGCAAGTGCAAACCGGAGGATAGATTTTTACCTTATAATAGCCAAACATGCTTGATACACGAAATTTCTCTTTTATTATTACTAGTGCATAGTGTGGAAATCAATTTTGAAAATAAATGTATCAATCTTAGATGACATAATACCACATCCAATTATGTCGCCATATAGGTTTACTACTGAAAACACAAGGTTCGTATTGGAAGTTCGATTTCCATCAATGACCAAGGCAAAGGATCTTCCTTATCCGATTTGGAACCGTCTCTAGCAAGATGTCCAGGAATCACATGCATGTGTCCCTTGATCAGCAGAGTCGTCCCACCAATTCCCGGTGGATTAGGGTTTCCTGAACAATACATTCCCCGGGCGTATTTGACCATCATCTTGGTCGTATTTGACCATCATCTGAGGCGCCCTAATTCCAACATCCACATAAGTAAATTGCTTGGGCATCATACCATGGCATCACTTACAGCTACAAGGAAACGTATTTCCTTACTATGTTGTCTTTCATTATGTTTTAGGCCATTCACGGGTTATGAGGCTTGTCGAAATCACGTTTCAACACAAAGTTATGTTATATCATCCATTCTTTGATCATCATCCATAAAGCTCTGCTTTTCAGCAAAAGCTTTGATCTATCAGTATCTTAGTATGCCACATTGTCAATTCTCACATATGATCAGTTTCTATTAATAATATAATCTTTGAGTTCATATGCCTTAAAGAAGGGAATTAAGCTGAGAGAATAAATTCTCTGCCAATATATCATCAATAACATCTCTTACACACATCCATTTACAAGTTCGTTCTAGGCCCGAACTGAACCGAAGGCACCTTATTCCTCATCCAATTAAGCGAGAGGCCATTGCATATCCAATCAATCTCCAAGTACGTCTGGATGACCACCCTTTTAACCTTATAACGAGAGCTACCCAAGGCATCAGCAATAATCCAAATGATGTGAAGATCTACGGTCTTCAACCATCTTCTTTAATATCTTTGATATTCATCGTATTAGTTATTCAGGATGGGATGAAACCCAGTCTTTCCGAATATCTATCGCATCATAAAATCAAGTGATATATAAACATGTCATAAATCTCATTCTAATTCATAATATTCTTTTATTCAAATATTCTTTACATTAGGAATTTCTCCCATAAATCCTATCAAATATTTTCATCATTTAAACTCTTGTTTTAATCTTTCCTTGGAAATCATTTCAAAAGATTATATAATCTCTTTTCACAAACTTAATCTCAAATCAAGCTTTATAAGCCTTATCAGGATTATCGAGCCTTACAAAAGGTAGCCTCTCATATCGTTATCCCATTCCTATCCTATTCATCATATAGAGCTAAACTGGTGGTACTCCATATCTAACATCCCTTGTGTTTCAATGGGTTTAATTACCTACCTATATTCCAAATATTTGTTGAATGATTTATTAAAACTCCAACATAGTTTTAGTCTCTATTTCATTCAAACAAATCTTCATTGAAAGATTTATTAAAACTCAAACTTCAGAAATCATCTTTCCTTTAACTGGGATAAAGAACAAATGTTTTTTAAAACATCATTCATGATAAACCAAAAATAATACTTCCATTCAATTCCAAATAAATTTATTAATTGGAAAACTTCATTAATCTTAAATAAAAGATTTATTCCATAAATTCCATTTTCCACTGGGTTTAAAAACAGTGTTACTGAAGACCATTCATGACAAATCCATATAAGGCTTTAAATAGAAATCATATCGACTTATATTCAACATGAATTCTGAAATTAACCGATGTCGTATAGGGAATAACAATACCAGTATCTTCCAAATTCCTCAAACAACATCCATATAACTACGGAATCCAATATTGAAATATTCGAAGATTATTCCCTTCAAATCTAATATCCATATATTGGAAAAACTTAACTTGATTAAGTATTAATTAACTTAAAACCATTTCAATTACTTTTGGTAGAATAGAAAATTTCCTTAAAATAGGTTCTTATTACCCAAAACTAAATATATTCAGTCCAAATCACTTTTAAATCATAATTTTTCCCTATTTTTAATAGTTAAAAATTAACTCAATTCGTTAAAAACCAATTTTATGTCATTTACGACACTAGCGTTGTTTTTATTCAAATTTGATTTGAATTTATCTCAAAATAAAACCACTGCATTTTAAATTTTTTATATATCATTGAAAAGCTCTTTTCATTGTCAACCAAACGTTTTTCGTTTTGGAAAAATCCGACGGAAGAATCTCTCAATACGTCAATTTGAAGTTAATGGTCGAAATTCGCGAACGATCACTGCGTGACACGTCCTAATCAAACTATTTTATTATTTATAATAAATTCATCGATTTAGTCCAAACGTATTTTATAAAACGTTTATAATTTCGTTTTAAAATGATTCAATCTCAAATTCAATTTTTAAACCAAAATTGAATATTCAATATTATCATAATATTAAAATAATAATATTTTTCAAAATATCAAATTTTGAAATCCAAACTTTTATAACATCCATTATAAAAATAAATTAGATCAATGGAAAAATCCGTTCGAGTTAAAAACGTCATTTATATACCTAACTCGATTGTATATTTGAATTTACTGTTTATTTTATAATAAATCTGAAAACATGCCTTTATTAATTAAAAATTGATTCAAATCAAATTTTTCATTTATGAAAACTATTTGTAATCGCTTTTACTATCTTTCCAAACTAATTTGAATTTAAAATTCAAAATGTCATTTTTCACTGAATATTTTATTAATAAAATATTCACATTAATTCCAAATTGGAATAAGATTCAACCAATTACCATATAATTTAATTTATATGAATTTCACACATCATTAACATCCATATCAACTACCATCCATCAACCAATAGTTATAATATAAGTATTTCCATCGTCAATGCTTATATTCCTAGTTTAGTAAAATTAACAGTAATAACTGTAAACATCATCCATCAACCATGAAACAAACATTGAAACCACAGGCAATCAATACATATTCGGGTATGAATATAATAACTATTAGAATCAGTTGAGTGAGTGAGTTCTTACATTGATCAGTTTAAAATCATTATAAAATGGTTGTTTTCAGTTAAACAAAACAGTAATTTAATTTAACCAAAAATTGCAGCTAGCTCCAAATTTCACCCAATTAGCTTCACTGCGAAGCTCTCATCTCCATGATTCCAACATTTCCAGTTTCATCGAATTCTGTTTCCGTTTGAACAAGTTATGAGGTCTTAAACTTTAAATAACATAATTTAATTAAGCTAAGTGTAACGACCCAGAAAATCTGAACCAATTTAAAATTTTTTAAATTGGCTAAAATAATGGATTTTAAATATTTAAAATAAATATTTTAAATAATGGCGATGAAAACTGAGTTTGAATCGACATTGGAAAACGAATATAATTAATTATAATTATATATAGAATTGAAAATGGCGCGGTAGTTCGATAATTCGATTTCAAACTTCAATTGAATATACCGGGTGCAAAATAATCCGGATTTTAGTGAAACCAAAAACATTAGGATCTAATTGATGATATCTTTCCAACGAATCTGACGAATCGAAATTTGATAACGGGAATCAAAAGATATGTCCAGTTGAAAATTCTGAATAGTCGCTACGGAATTCAGGCCCTTAAAAATGGACATTTTGCAAACGACCTCGGATTTCGACGAAACCACTTTTGTTGGGTCCGGGATGTGAATTTATTGCTAGGTTTCAAATTTCATAATTTTTCGAATCAATATGTGAGCGTGGCAAAGGAAAACGCGTTTGACCAGTTTCAGTTGATTTTAATCGACTGGAAATTGGCCATTTTTCCAACGGTCTCAGAATTCGACGAAACTAGTTTTGTTAGGACCGTATCGTGAATACGAAGCTAGAAAATATTTTTCGGGAATTTTTCTAGTTAGTATGTGACCCTAGTAAATTGAAATACGCGTTCAAATTCAATATATGGAGTTATATGTTGGTTTCAACGGAAACTGATCGAAATAGTCAAATCAGCTTACGATACATATCCCATTGTGTTCGGAATGGGGGTAATACGCTATAGACGACAGGCGGTGGGTTTCGTTTCGAGGTCGAAAATAAAAGTTGCTTTTTAGAATTAATTTAATAAATAAAATAATATATATATTTTTCTTTTTAAAACCCTCACCCCCCTTTTTTCTCTCCTTATTTTCGCTCAGATAAAAAAAAAAGAAAAAAAGATCGACGCCCCCCTTTGTCGACCTCGACGCCACCGCCCTGACGACCCACGACCGCCGAACCCCCACCACGCTGCCGATCCCGCTCCTCCCCCTCGCGACGCATCCCCCCCCCCCCCCCCCGTCGAATCAAATCGAGCAGCCTCCCCAAGACCAGACGGAAGAAGAGCGCCGCGCCCAAACCCTAACTGCGCCTCCCTCCGCCCGATCCAGCAACCTCCTCCCCTTCCCGCCGATCCCCTTTGACCTCAGCGCGACGAACTCAGCAGCCCCGTTCTCCCCTTGTCTTTCGAACGCAGCTACCCCCTCCTCCTTAACAAATCAATGTAAGTTGTTTTTATTTTATTTTATTTTTATTTTTTTTAATTCTGAAAAACTGATTTTTTTAACAGGTTATAAAACTGATTTTTTAACAGGTTATAAAACTGATTTTTTAAAAGGGTTTAAAACTAATTCTTAAAGGGGTTTAGAACTGATTTTATAAAGGTTTAAATTCTGATTTTATAAAGGTTTAAATTCTGATTTTTAAACGGTTTAAATTCTGATTTTTTTTAAGGGTTTAAAACTGATTTTTGAAAGTTTAAAACTGATTTTAATTCTAAGATATAAATAGAAAAAGATTTGAACTTTAAATAGAAAAAGATTTGAACTTTAAATAGAGAAAGATTTGAACTTGGATAGAAAAGATCATATTTTTAAAATAGAAAAGACGGAATTTTTATTAAGTAGAAGAAGTAAGATATGATTTTTATATTTTTAAAGTAATAAAAATATAATTTTTACATCATAGGAATATTAAAAATATAATCTTTATTTTTGAAAAGGCGGAATCTATATTTTTGAAATGCAATTTTTATATATTGAATAACATAGTAAAAATTCGATTTTTACATATGTAGAGAATACGGGCAACGAAAGCGACGAAAGGCGAGATTGGCGAAGATTTCTATAAAGGAAGAGTCGCGACGTTTGGTTAGCTAATTGGTGAGAATTTCTCACTCATCAATTTCTTTTTCTATATATATGTATGTGTTGAAATAAAAGTGAATTGCTATATAAATATATATATATATATACGCCCCTCGTCCACAAACCATGGACGATATTTATTGGTTGAAATTGTTGTGAAAATTGATTGACAGCGAATGGTTGTTTGGGATTGTTTGTGGTTGATATTGGTTGATTGTGGTTGAAAAATACCCGTTTGTGGTTGAAAAATATTTGGTTGAAACCACATAGGATTAGTTTTGTGGAAATGAAATAAATATATACATGCCGCCTGCGTGCGAACTAGATGCATGATCCCCATTGTCAAAAACCGCGAGGTTTTAAGGTAGAGCGAGGAGCCGTACTAGGGACGGTCCCGGTTTTAACTACCCTGCCGTTATGCTGTCGAAATTTTGAATAATATTCGTGTGTTTAAATTATTTTCATATGCTTAAACTATATTTATTCATTGAATAGAAAACCTTCATGTGTTGAATTGATATTCATTCGTTGATTAGAAATTCATGTGTTAAATGGTATTCGCGTTTTAAAATGTAAAAATCACATTTTTATCTATATATAGAAACTATAGAAAACATTCATGTGTTGAATTGATATTCATTCGTTGATTAGAAATTCATGTGTTGAATGGTATTCATATTTTGAAATAAATTGTTTGATAATAAAAATCACATTTTTATCTATATATAGAAACTATAGAAAACATTCATGTGTTGAATTGATATTCATTCGTTGATTAGAAATTCATGTGTTGAATGGTATTCATATTTTGAAATAAATTGTTTGATAATAAAAATCACATTTTTATCTATATATAGAAACTATAGAAAACATTCATGTGTTGAATTGATATTCATTCGTTGATTAGAAATTCATGTGTTGAATGGTATTCATATTTTGAAATAAATTGTTTGATAATAAAAATCACATTTTTATCTATATATAGAAACTATAGAAAACATTCATGTGTTGAATTGATATTCATTCGTTGATTAGAAATTCATATGTTGAATGGTATTCATATTTTGAAATAAATTGTTTGATAATAAAAATCACCTTTTATCTATATATAGAAACTATAGAAAACATTCATGTGTTGAATTGATATTCATTCGTTGATTAGAAATTCATGTGTTGAATGGTATTCATATTTTGAAATAAATTGTTTGATAATAAAAATCACCTTTTATCGACTATATGAACTGTGTAAAATAATCTCGTTTTAAAAGAAATTGTTTTATGATAAAAATCCTATTTTTGTCACCTATATGAACTATATAGAAAAATAGCGTTTTGAAATGAATTGTTTTACAATAAAAATCACATTTTTATTGTATGCATAAATCGTTGAAATGTGAAGTGTTAAAAATAACCACTTGTTCAAAATAAACACATATGAGTTGAAATATTCATTAATTAGCTAATGAAATGATTTGCACCTATGTATGTAACATTAGAATGAATGGTGTTTTTAAACCAAATAGAAATCAAATATGAAGTTGAATAGAAAATGATAAATGATAAGAACTGTATATATATGTACATGCATATTCATTGAACAGGTTATAGCAAAGGGGCTAGAGAAGAGGAATAAAATTTTGTGCCCGACAAATAGGTACACATTTACTGTTTTGTTTGGGTGATGATTTTATGAGCCTGTTGGCTAGCCGCTTGGCTTTTTCTTTTTCTTTTTGAGATTAGAAGGACCGGGAAAGCTATTTGCGATTTCCCGATGCTCCCGGTGCAGGGGAGGTTATGGCGAAATTTTCCAAAATTTTAAGGCGTTAGTGAAATATTTGAAGTGAAAACGATATTGAAATTGTTGAATGAACTATATTTATATAATTATATAAATATAAATAAAATTAAAACGAAACGAGGCCGTGCAGTTCGTATTTTGAAACTGTGATTTCAAACACCTAGTGCGGGGAATCCAACCATTGGATTTTCCCGAAACCTCAACCGTCGGGTTCGCCTTGGAATAATCTTTCCAACGGCACCAACCTTGTAAAAATCCAACGGTTGGATTGTCTGGAATGTTTAATTCAAATCTGATGAAAAACAGCGCTAGAAGCGACTATAATTATATATATATAAATATAATAATATTTTAATCGAATAACGACGCTGCAGTTCGTAATTTGAAATCGAAATTTCAAACGATTGTACCGGGAGATCCGACCGTCGGATTTTCCCGAAACTGGAACCGTTGGATTCGTTTTGAAAAGACCTTTCTAATGATGTAAATTTTGTGAAGATCCAACGGTTAGATTTTCAGATATGTGTAAATCAAATCTGAAGAAAAACAGCGCCACAACCACGTTATGGCCCGAAGCGTCGTTTTGAATATATGGGCTATTTTAAAATAAATAAAAATAGCGATAAATCGTTATAAAATATTATAAATGATATGGAATGAAAATGAACTGAATTTGCTCGATTTATGTGGCTTTTGATGGTTGAATGTGTTTGGTGTGAAAATTACATTAAAGAACAAGATTGGCGTTGTCAAATAATTTAACCATTGAAGTAAATTGATTTGTAATTCTAAATATACGTGAATTATTTGAGAAGGCCGAGTTAATTCTCATTTCAAATAATTGACCGACGATTGAAAGTTGAAGATGAAGACGATGGTCGAAGACCGGAGATCTTCACCTCGTTTGGATGGTAACCGAGGTCCTGATTGGGAGGCATCCCGAAATATGGATAATGAGTGGTGATCGTTCAGACGTACGTGGTGATCGAAGGGTTTGCGAGGTATTTAGTGCCTCCGGTTTCGTTCAGACCCAGAACGGACTTGTAAATGGACTGTGTGTCTGACATTGGATTTTATTCTATGTTGATTGATCTCTATTAAATGTACATCTGTTTGGCGACGGAGAATTTATTCTTTTGCTTAACGCCCTTCTTTGAGACGCACGAACTCAGAGGTTGTATATCGATGGACATCAGTCGCATGGCATGAATTGCCTGTGTGGCATGCTAAGATGCAGTGATCAGGGCTTCTGTTGAAAAGCAAAGCCTTGTGGGGATGATCAAAGCACCGCCTGTGTGGCGTAGCTTTGTGTATAACGTGAATTCGCGAGCCTCACACCCCGGTATGAACCTAAAACGGGAGAAGGACCTCAGGGAGGGCATGCGTTTCTTTCTAGCTAGGGTGGTGTCAGTGACCTACCAGCCCTGACATTTATATACTTTTCACCTATGTGGTTGTTGCTGTTGCGAGGCGCCTCGGTTTGATCGGACGATCCGGGTCCGATGGAGTCATTCGTTGGCTCGTTGACGCCCCAAAGGGCGGGGAAACGCAGTGTTCAGGAATTTTTAATCCACATCGGTGGACCGGCCCTGACGATTCTAGGGTCACTCGAGCTCTGATCCTGAGACACGGGCTAGAGCGTCTCGAATTCGGTAAGGACTATCTTTTGCCTTGGTTCAAGACGGAAATCCAATTTCCAAATACGTGATCGTGCGGTTTCAATTGTATATATATATTTGGCGACATAGTGGCATGGGACGCTCATGTCGTCTATGATTGATAGTTATGATTTGAAATTGTTTTCAAAACATATAGACACTAGCAATAATATCAAATGCCTTTGTTTTGTTCGTATCAAGCATATTTTGGCCGTTATAAGGTAAAACTCTATCCTCCGGTTTGCGTTGCATTGTGTGATGGGAACTGAGTCTTATAACGGCTTCATTTTTATAAAAAGCATAGCGATGTTTAAAGGAATGATTTGTTTTAAAGCACTGGCAATCCAATGGAGTAAACCCGTTCCACGAAAGTGGCGTGGTCCTGTGATTGGCCATATTATATATGTGTTGAATGGATTTCTCATACCAGTCCCATGACTGACTCGTAGTTTGTTTCACTCTCAAACTCGGGTGCCCCTTTTTCTACACGGGCAGCCTTGTATTCAGGTTTAGCTGGTTCTTTCTGGATAGCTGGAGCTGAAGATGGATTCTATCATTTATCTCTTTTTATGCTGTTCAGCTCCTATTGTACATATTTTGTTTATTTCCGCTGTAGACATTTATGTATAGTTGAACTGTATTTGTTCTAAGTAAGATCCTGTATACTGTGTAACTCTGATGATTACTTTTATCCAGTATATTCTATTGTTCATTATCTGGTGTATTTATTTAATTTTGTTCTGCTATTATCTGTTTCTGTGTTATATTCCAAAAGATAACCCTTGTTTCCGTCAAAACGGAATTTCGGGTCGTCTCACTAAGATAATTAATTAACTAACTAATTAATCACCTCTTCGCCTTAATCCCTTCTCCCCTACATCGCTTATCAGGTCACGCACAAACCAAAAAAGTCGTGCTTCCTCCATAGAAAATGCACCACCATTTCCTCCACCATGCGACGATCCAACACTACCACGTCGAATCCTCGAACTCTTGCTCCCTTCGTCGTGAATAGCTCCCCATTCGACCCCCCCTCCCCCCAACGTCCTAGAAACACATGTGAATGTCGGGCATTTGATACTTGATTGCTCCTGATTTACAGCCTGAAATTCCATCATCTTCGTATGGATTGAAAGCTCTCGAAGAGCTCTACGATTTGTTAGTTGAGAGTTTTGATTAATTGTTAGTGGATTTCAAGTGATTAAGGGATCAAATCTGGATGATTTTTGCCACTAAACCAAAGGTGGCGGCTAGGGTTAGAGTGAGTAGGATTAGGGTTTTATTAGGGTATTTATATAATTTATTTATTATTATTTAATTCCAATGTTACTTAACTGTGAAGTTTAACGCTCTGAACTCCAAACGAACCCCAACGACTGTCTTGCTAACCAAATACCCCTATTCCAAACACAATGGAATGAGTTTTAGAAGCTAATTCGATTGTTTTGACCAGTTTTTCTCAAAACTAAAATACTAGTCAATATAACGTTTAATATTGATTTTCAGCGCGCGTTGTAATTTGCTACGACCACATACTAACTCCAAAAATTACGAAATTTGAAATCTTGCTACATTTTACAAATATGGTTCTAACGAGACTGGTCTCGTCGAATTTGGAGACCATTTGAAAAATGGTCTTCTTTCTAGCTTTTATTAAATTCTAACTGAATTTTCAACACGCGTTTATATTTACCATGATCACACGCTAACTCCAATTGACACAAAATTTGGAATCTGATAAAATTAATTTCGCGTAAGGCTTAAATAAAACTAATAAAATATAAATAAATTCAAAAACAGCTCAATTTAATATAATAAATTAATATAATCATATATATCCAAATAGAACATCATATAGTTTCAAAACAAACATACTTGGACTTATAACTCGATATTTTCAAAATCCACATTAAATTGATATTCTATTTCATAATAAATTCTTTTATTTTATTTAGTTAATCGTTACAATTTATAAACGATTCCATAACGACTATTAAAAATACTGATTTGAACATAACTTACAATTTATAACATGAAATCTTAATTTTTCACTTTCGTTAGAAAGATATAATCCAATGGATCCTAACGTTTCTTGTTTAAAAAAAATTCCAACTTATAATGAATTTTGTTTGTTCAATTGAAATTCAAAACTAAATATTTCGAACTACCGCAATGTGACGAGTTCATTTTATAATTAATATAAACTTATACGTTCAAACTTCATTTTAAATAAATTATAAGTCGTTAATTCTCAAAATAAATTGTTTTAAATATTTAAAATCCATTAAATATTTCTTAATAAATTTTGGCTTGTTACAATTGTCTAGATATATTATTTTGTGATTCAGATCAGTGAATAGTGACTTCACTAAAAGATTTTCTGATTTTTTAGGACTCATTTTCACTTTTTGGTTTTTCAAAACTTCCAAGTGCAAAATCTTTTCCATTTATAAGAATTCTTCTAATTTCATCTTCCAGATATTGTTTGTTTTTCTTTAATTAATGTTTCATTAACCATTTTTAACTTATCTATCGCTGCTAAACTATCCTCGTACTCTTTCCTAAGAATTTTATGTCCTTTACACATATCATTTAAGATATTAGTAATCATTTTTTGTAAAATTCCATACTTTTTCATCCATTGCCATGAAGCACTTGTTGGCATTTTCTAATTTTGAATCACTATCACTTGATGATGCATCTGAATTATCTCATGTTACATTAAATGCATGTATCCTCTCCTTATTGAAAGTATTCGAAATGTGCTTTGGTTTCTTCAGGTTAGGACATTCTCTTTTCTAATGACCGAGTTTATCATATTCGAAACATTTAACAACATTTCCATTTCTGGAATTATTGGTTTTAGTTTTCCGAAGTTTTTTCATTATCCAATACTCAAATATTTTCTTGATCTTCCTGGTAATAAGCTCGATATCATCATCAACAATATAATCATCTGGTTCATCATTGTCGATCAAAACATTAAGTGCCAGTGATTTCTTTTGATTTCTGTGATTCTCTTTTCTAAGCTGCAATTTTACATCATAGGGCATTAGATTATCAATTAATGCTTCTATTGCCATAATACTAATATTATTGGCTTCTTCAATTGCCAGAGTCTTCTAATATCATTCACTAGGAAGTGAACTCAAGATCTTCCTAACTTTGTCTTCTTCAGTAATTTTCTTTCCTATTGATATTAAGGCATGTACTATATCTTGAAATCTAGAATACATATCAGAAATAGACTCATCTGGTTTCATTTGAATGAGTTGAAACTGGTGAGTTAGCAAAGATATCTCTATTTGTTTTACTTTACTGGTGCCTTCATGTGTGACTTGTAGTGTTCTCTAAATTTCGTGTGAAGAATTACAAATAGACACTCGATTAAATTCATTTCTATCTAAAGAGAAAAATAAAATGTTCATGGCCTTAGAATTATTATGTGATTGTGTCTTTTGGTTCAATGTCCATTTTTAATATTCAATTTGAGGCTCTATGTATTCTATTTAGGTAATGTTCCATATATTTAAACCATCAGACTGTAAATAAAATTTCATCCTACAAGCCCGATAAGCATAATTGTTGTCATTAAATAGAGGAGGCCTAGTGGTAGATTGCCCTTCTATAAGTGTTAAAAAATGTGTTACTAGTGTCGTCGGCCATTGATACTTTTCAAACACCATTTGATTAATTTTGAAAACCAATGCTTTGATACCAATTGGTGGAGAACCGAGGTGTCTACAACAGTGTTGGATGGATTTAAGGCTATTCAGACATTAGAATGTTGAAGAGTATGTTTCAATTCTATAAAATAACTTATGAATTTAATACTGTATCTATTCATATTGCAAACAGGAAGAAATAAGTAATAAATTGAAATGCAGTGAGGTAAATAACACCGGGATTTTTTGTACTGGTTCGGATTAACCAATCCTACATCCAGTCATGCACTCTACTATGCAAAATTTCACCATAATCGCTTTCTTTCCACGGGTGGCGAAATCACCTTTGCAATTTTGATTTCTTGAGTTACAAGATAAACCTTCTCCTTATCAACAACAAAAAACAATGGAAAGTAGTTGTATCTTCAATACAGGTTCTTGCAAATTTGGTACAATGATCCTATAGACCTTCAATGGAAATACATCTTTGAATTCTTTGAGAAAATAGGATGAAATCAGAGAGATAATGATGTGAATTCAAGTACAACTCCCTTATATTGTGTGGCCTGCAAATCAATGAAGAATTAGAGTAAAAGAGAGTGGATTTGTAAGGATATTTGGAAAGTATTCAATGGACTTGTAGTGCAAATGTATAGAGAAGATGGGGTAGAGAAAAATGAGAAAAATTGATGTTAAAATTTGTTTCTAGAAGCTTTTAAATAGTGGTTGAAGATATGTCTCTTTTGGTGAAGAGATGGAGGAAAATGATTCTTCATTTGAAATTTGAAATTTTAAAAAAATGTTATATGTCGACATACCAAAACCTATATGTCGACATACAAGTGTTGCAAAATATGAACAACACTTATAAGTGTTGCGAATTTTTAGCATTTCAAATTACCTTATATTTGTGGATTTTTGTGACTCGGTTGAGGTCAATGGCTGGCTGTCTTCAAGCATAATTGCCATGGGGTCTCTAACAAGATATTATAAGGTTCAACCAACTCCTCATCACTTCATACACCTCTGTTTTTTAGCATTCTTTTCTAACAGGCTTTGGTCTTCAGTTTTTCTGATTATCCTCCCTCTATTGCTCTGATTAACCTTCTTCTGTAATTCTTCTTTTGTATTCTTGTTTATCTCCATAAATGTCTTCATAATATATCTGATATAACAACACAAATCAAAGATATGTTAGTAGTAATATTTATATGGATGTTGTCATCAAAATCAATACCTAAGGTATTAACACTCCTAGCCAGTCTTATTCTCTACACTATAAAAGTAACTTTGATAATATCACATATTAGTGATTACTATAGTAAAAGAGCCAAAATAAGTAAATCATGAATACGTAATCTACTAACTGAAATCTACCAGAAATATGTTCAACGATAATTTGAAGCAATTTTTTTAACTAATTGATTAGACTAAAAAACTTTAACTCTAACTTCCTATGAAAACATAGTTATTTATAGACAAATTATACGTTAACTAGCCATTAAAAAATCAACTAACTGCTACCAAATAAACTGTTGTTATAAGATTATCAATTATGTCAAATATGAATCTGAATACACCAATTTCAAATTAATCCTTAAGCTACAATTAATTCTTAAATTGATATATGATGACTAACCTAGAATTAAAATATAAATCAAATTTTGATTTGCTGCATTTGCACTATGATCTATAAAAACCAGAATATATGTGCTAGGTGCAAAATTTTAATTTTACAAATCCGATATGGAAATATAGCAACTCCAACACATACTCAGCAATTAAATATTTGAAAATACAAATCCAAAATTCCAAATTGAAATTAATACCTATTCTAACTCGTGAGCAATTAAGTTTCAGCTTCGCTTGACATTTTGCTTTTGAATTATTCCCTAGCTATTGCAAACTGACGACTGCGGGATGTCGTGCCATGATTTGAGAAGTCATCGAGTCGATGGTTGAAATTGTTAGCACAAACCAATGACTAGACTTGTTCATCGACAGTTGAAGTTAATGGCAGATTCATTGAAATCAACTCGTGTCGTGTATCATGATAAGCTCATTAATGATGGAAGTTGATTTACCAAATCACGACTCGTAAACCACGATTCTTCCTGTGTTTTTTGTGGCTGCGTATGGATGAATTTGGTGCCTTGGATTTTTTGGTGCCTTAAGTAGTCTCTTTTTCCGCTTTGGTAAAGGGAAGAATCCGTATGTGTCCCCAAAAAATATATATATTCGATATCCAAAATAAGGATACGAATACGATTACATCGACATTCAAAAATTAATCATTGTAACGAACCAGGGGATTCGAATCTGGAATTTTAACAATAATACATAAAACCGTATTACTGCCAAAACCCAAGTATCGAAAACACGGATAGTTAATAGAAAGAAATTATAGGGTGAGAAAAAGATAAGAAAGAAATATTAGAATATAAGAAAGAAGAATAACCAAACTAAACAACAACACACGGAATCTCACATCTCAGTGGAATAAAAAATAATATAGAAATAAATCTTTATTGAGAGCTTGAATAAACTTACAATCATCAAAGTACAATAGACAATATAATCTGGACAGTTATAACAACCTGTCCTCACATACAACACATGGCGGAATAAACACTAGACACGAATCATACGTCTGGACTTCTCCAATTCATCTCTGGACTTCACAGTTGTGATGGCCACCCACAGCCCCTGCACTTAACAAAAGGAATAATGCGCTGAAAGGTGTGCCAGGCAGCTATGGACGATCATCGGAGTAGGTAATCACAAGAGGAACCTATCGTAAAAATAACAACTCAAGGATAAAATATAATAAAACATATACAACAGGTAATAGTTGTAAAATATCATATAGCAAACTTTTCAAAATTTCACAACATCCTGGAAGGTTATCCAATAAATACCAAAGTTTGTACATAAGGCCTCACTACAACCCTCAAAGAGCAACTCAAACAGTGGAAACAGAAATACTATATAGTTGTAAAAGTAATACGCCAGCCTCCTACTCGTCCTCGCACAACAGCATCGTCCTCATTAATCACATGTCACCTGCTACTTAGTCTGCCCATCCACAACCGGATGAACAGCCCAAGGTAATAAGAGGAGACATAAAACCTTAAGTCAGACAACAGTCTTAGTGAGCGATAAAACAACTAACAAACTTAAACAATAAAGTATATGAGAATGGATAGATAAACATACTAATCTACCTGAAACATCAGAGAAGAACTCAACCCTATCTTCCCCACATCGGACAGTGATAGCCTTTACAATAAACAATCCAACCATTCATTCACGGAAACCAGAACATCCATTCAATCATGGCAAGCACCCATAACATCTAGATTATATATATCTCATGTAAACCATCCCTAACTGAATTCGACATCCCTCAAGCACAAGCCCCAGAGGCCTAAACAATTATCAAACAAGCACTCGAGGAACATCTCCTTCGACGTTGGACGTCCTACATGAGACGGTACAAACATAACACCAATCATCCATGACTGACTCTGGCTATCATTGCTAATCCTGCTTTGAAACCATCGTTAACCGTATGACGGCCAACCTTGCCATATGTCAAGGGCTAATGGTAACCCCAGTTCTAACATAAGATCCATATGTCCAACCTTGACAACTAGGCCTTTCTACAAGACCCAGGGTACTCGAGCAGCAACCTTCTGGCCTTTTAGGTGCCCCTATTTTATCTCTGCTTTAAGCCTGCTAGAACTTACGACAACCATAATCTCTTGGCCTTCTCATCTCTAGTCATCCAACCCGATGACTTTTCATAGCTCAAGCAACCTTCTCGAGCAAACATTATCCACCAACTCATGACCTTTGAGTTGCAATCTTCCTCGTGGGTATACACCGACCAACAAACACATTCAACACTTCGAATATTCCCACTTGAATTCTCCTCAAAGTTATCACCACCTTCGAACTAAAGAAAACATCCATCATGAGGTTCAAAACAATCTGTAGCATCACATCGATTTGCTCAGGAAAACAAACCACAAACTTATGCCATTTGCCACGGAATTTAGAAACATTGCCAAACTCATCATCTATCTTTGACCGATCGACCCCTGGGAAGACAACCGACCCTTGGGTGCACGACCAACCGATCACTCCACTTGTAGGCTTCCTCAACTGAACCCACCACCTTTCTCCACCTGCGCGACCAACCCAATCTCCCTGGCTCGACCGACCACCACTTTTTGAGAAAACAAGATCAAACAGGTAATGAACAACTGACCTGATTATGAACGACCGACCATATTTTGAGACCAACTCCAGACTCGCTCGAACCTTTCACTTCTCTTGGGACCGCTCGACCGACCAGATACCAGGAGCGACCGGTCACTACCTCTCCAAAGCCGAGTTCCCAGCCATTTACCACTTGCGTGACAGACCTGCTTGCTCCTACTACATGCGATCGACCTCTGTTACTGCCTTGTTCTGAAAGAAATCACCATGGTGCGCGACCGACCACCCCTACGTGCGACCCAAAACCTACACTTTACCATTTCCACTCCAATTTCGATAAAATTTTTGCCAAACGATAGATTCAACGAAACCAACTTGTCCAATTCATCAAATATGATCAAAAATACGGTATGAATCTGGTAACAACATGAAAACAATAGTTTTCACCAAATCATGCAAATCACTCCAAAAATCATAATGAATGGTCATATGAACAAAGCTATAGATCTAACTTGCATATACACATGAAATAGCATTGAAATCATCAAATTAAACTTGCTAAAATGAGGGTGATTCATGTGAAAATGGACTTATAGGGACATAGATCTATGACAAAACACTAAAATGTGATGGAAAACATGATCAAACATTCATATACTTCATTGCATCCATGTGAGAGATGTAAATCACTCACCGATTTTCCAAAACAAGCTAAAATGATAGAAATAAGAATCTGGACTGCAATCACCTCGCACCAAATCCCTTGATCCGAGAAATCCTTGCTTTAATTGATGTAGATCTAACCTCCAATGGTGCAGATCTATGATTTCCCTCCTTGGATTTTGATTTTTAATGGTGGAAAGGTGTTAGAGGAAGGAGGAGCTCAAGGCCTCCAAATGAGAGAATGGGGGAGTAAACTATTTCCCATACCTCTCACCATTTATTTATAGTTTCCATCAGCCCACTACTTGGACCTTCTCAAATCAGCCCAATGTGGCATAAAATCCTGAACAACCAACTGAAAAACCTTAAAATAGCGATTCCTCCCAAACCACTGAGTCAAATCTTTAATGTAACCACTTTATGGAAAGACAATCATCAATTCCTTTCCAATCGCATAGGTCTCACCCTCTGATTCAACTCGAGTCAAAAGTAATGCCCTGTACAAGACTAGCAGGGGGGAAATGGTCACAAATAAAATTGGTAAAAATTATGGACATGTCTCACATCCCCATAAGCAACATATCAAAAGATGAGAACGATCCAACCCTCAGGAAATAAAAATAAAAATATTTTGCGATCTTCCGATACGTAAAATGCGGGCTGTTACATTCTCCCCCCATTAAGAATCTGGCCCCCGAAATTCCAAGTAACCACAACAATTCTTCATGCCTATCATCCATGAGAAGCCAATTCTATCATACAAGCTAGCAACCATCAAGCCATGCATACATAGCCTTATCCTAGCACACAGAATTCTATTAAGCAACAACAAGATACAATGGTGATATGATATCAAAGGGTCCTACGAACGAAGATTTCTAGATGAGCCACTCACATGCTCTCTTCCGTCTCCTATGTACAATCGTCTCCATCTTCACCCCACTGTACCTTGACTAGCTTAACCGTCTTCCTCCTAAATTGTTTCGTGTCATTCCCCACAACACGAAGTGGCTTACGAGGCCTCGCCACTACAGACTCTACTTCAAGGTCTTCGTACTGCTCTGGAGGTACTACCACACTCGAATTATGCACAAACTTCCGTTGAAACGACACATGGAACACATTATGCACACTCGACATCTTCTTGGGTAACTCTAATCTATATGCGAGCTTTCCAATTCGCTTGACTATCGAAAACGGTCCAACAAACCTAGGAGCCAACTTTCCTTTACTTCTGAATCGAACCACATGTTTCAACGGTGAAATCTTCACGAAAACCATATCGCCTATGTCGAATTCCAAATCTTTTCGACGTTTATTAGCATGACTCTTCTGGCGAACTTGGGCCGCCTTTATTTGTTGCCGAACGATCTCGATACAATCCAAGGTCTCTCTAATCATCTCTGACCTATGTACCAATTTATCTCCAGTTTCTAACCAACATGCTAGGGAATTGCATGGTCGCTAATACAATGCCTCGTATGGTGCCATCTCAATGCTAGACTGGTAGCTATTATTATACACAAATTCAACTAGATGTAGATGGTCTTCCCATGATCCTCCAAAGTCTAACACACAAGCCCTTAGGAGATCTTCTAGACTCGATTTGCACTTTCGGTTTGACCATCCGTTTGGGTATGGTAAGCCGCACTTAAACACAACTCGGTTTCCAAAGCTTCTTGCAAACTCTTCCAAAATCCACTCGTAAATAATGGATCTCGGTCACTCACTATACTCTTTGGGACACCGTGGGATCGAACAGTCCATTTCACATAAAGTCCAGCCAGTTTCGATGTCGTCCTCGTCGACTTGACAGGAATGAATCTCGCACTTTTGGTCAAATGATCCACGATGACCTAAATCCCTTCGTTTCCTGTCTTGGTTCTAGGTAGTCCATCGATAAAATCCATCGATACTTGCTCCCACTTCCACGTAGGAACTTCCAATGGCTAAAGAAAACCACTTGGCTTCTTCTGTTCAGCTTTCACCAACTGACGGTTCATACACTTGGAAATGAACTTTCCAATATCCCGCTTTATCCCTTCCCAGTAGTAGATTCGCTTCATGTCCTGATACACCTTATTACCACCGGGATGAATCGTAAACTTCGATTGATGACATTCTCTCGGAACGTTATCTCTCAATCCATTGATATCAGGAACAACTGATCGCCCTTGGTTTCGAAGCCAACCTTCTCAATCGGCTTCGAACTCTTTATCTTCTGGTTCTAGTTTCTATATAAACTCGACAAGCTTTGTATCTCGCTTTTGGCTTTCGCCAATCCTTTCGTTGAGAGTAGGTCTTATCGATAAGCTTGCCAACATTTCAGGTTCCAACTCACACCTTGTCCTGAAATCAAACCTTACCAAATACTTGATGCTCCTCCATTCTGAAAACATCGCTCCCAAACTCGCATGTCTTCGACTAAACGCATCTGCAACTGCGTTACCTTTGCCAGGAGTATAAGCGATACCAAAATCATATGATGCCATAAACTTTATCCATCGTTGCTACCGAAGATTCAAATCCTTTTAGGAGAAAAGATACTTCAACGACTTGTGATCCGTAAACAACTTGAATCGAACTCCCAACCGGTAATGTCTCCACATCTTCAGAGCAAAAACAATTGCCTCCAAATCATGAATTGGGTAATTCTTCTCATGCGGCTTCAGTTGTCGACTCGCGTAGGCCACAACCTTATCCTTCTGCATCAGTACTGCTCCAAGTCCAGTACCACATGCATCGGTGTATACCACCATCTCTTCATTCCCACTTGGAATGGTCAACACAAGAACGCTTTTCAGTTTCTACTTTAGAATTCCGAACGCTTGTTCACACTTCGCATCCCATGTGAACACTTGGTTCTTCTTTGTCAATCCTGTCAACGATGCAGCTACCTTGGAGAAATCCTTGATAAACCGTTGGTAATAACCAGCCAACCCAAGGAAACTTCTCACATCTATTGCATTCTTAGGTCTATCCCAGTCCTGGATTGTTGTCAGTTCAGCGGGGTCAACTGCTATCCCTTTTCCAGAAATAACATGGCCAAAGAACCTCACTTCATCTTCCAGAAGTGACATTTTGAAAACTTAGCTCTCAGCTGATGCTTTCGCAAGATTTCCAACACAACCCTCAAGTGCGTCTTGTGTTCTTCCTCATCCCGTGAATAAACCAGAATGTCATCTACGAACACAAGCACAAACTTGTTCAACGGATCTTTGAATACCCTATTCATAAGATCTACAAAATACACTGGTGCGTTCGTCAACCCGAATGGAATCACCAACCATTTGAAGAAACCAGATGGTGTCCTAAAAGCAGTCTTTGGCACACTATCCTTTGCCACCCTCAACTGGTGAAATCCCGTTGCCAGATCCATCTGAGAAAACACTTTGGCTTTGTGAAGCTAATCGAACAAGTCATCAATCCTTGGCAACGGATACTTGTTCTTCTTTGTCACCTTATTCAGCTCACGATAGTCTACACACAACCTTAACTAGCCATCTGCATTGGTTGCAAACACAACTGGTGCACCCCATTAGGATACACTCCTCCGAGTGAATCCTTTTCCCTAAAGGTCTAGAACTTGCACCTCCAACTCTCGCAGTTCATTAGGCGCCATCTTCCTAAGAGGCATGACGATTGGTCTAGCACCCTCGACCAAATTGATCCTAAACTCGATCACACGATGCGGCGGTAACCCTTTGACCTCGTCAAAGATATCCTCACACTCATTAGCGATCAGCACAGATGACAAGTCTTCTTATGGAATCACAAGCGAATATAGATAGCTAACGAAGACACCCTCTTCACGTTTACACTTTATCAACACCTTTCGCCCTTCCACATCCCCGACTCTCACCTCTAGCTTCTCGCAATTCACCCTTGTCGCATACCTCCTGAACCAATCCATGCCCAAGATGATCCCAAACCCAGCGAAGTTAAGAACAAAGCAATCACATACAAAAGAGCAACCATGACTCGACAACACTAGACCACGACACAACATGCACAAACTGGACGAACCCCCAAGTGGATTGGTCACAATCAATGGTCTATCACAAATCTCGGGTTCCAACCCAAGCGACATACAAGCTCCTTGCAAGCGAATGAATGCGATGCTCCAGTATCAAACAAAACTCAAACTGAAACACTTCGAATAGAAAGAGTACCTTGCACCATGACATCCTTTCCCTTCTCCTCAGTAGTAGGAGGTTTTGAAGAAGATGGCACAGCCCCCAAAGCATAAGCCTTAGCCACTTGCTTCCTTGAGATGATTCTGGACAATTTTTCTTCTCATGTCTTGGCTTTCCACACTTGAAGCACTTCTTTTCAGCTTTAGGATTCTTGCATTCACTAGAAAAATGGCCCTTTTGCCAATAATTGAAGCAAGTTATTTCATTCTTCTGTTTATTCGGGCCATCCTTTCCCTTTTGTTGTTGTTGCTTTCTCTTCTTATTATTACCACCCTGTCGTGGCTTCTGTTCTTCCTTAGCTGCAACAACGGACACTTTCTTAGGAAACAGACTTTCATGCCTCAAAGCCTTCTCGACAATCTTCTCGAAGATATCATCGAGGTGATCCACAAGCTGATTCCCAAGATATTCATTCAACCCCAAGACAAACTTCTTGTTCTTTTGATAAGGAGTATCCACATATAAACGAGCATACTTCGACAAGGCCTCGAAGTTAAAATTATATTCAAGAACTGGTCGACCGTTCTGTTTAAGCTCCACGAATCTCTTAAACAGAATTAATTTTACGATGGAGATAAACTTCGCTTCAAACTTGGCTTGAAATTGCTCCCATGAGATCTCTTCCTCCGGAGTCTCAAGTGTGACAGAGTTCCACCAGTCCATTGATCTGCCCTCTAACTGCCTTGATGCAAGCTTCCTCTTTGTTGCATCGTCAATGCCTAAGTCCTTGAAAATTCGAACACAAGTAACCATCCGCCTCTGGACTTCTTCAATTGGTTCAATGCCCTTGAACGGTTTTCCTCCCAATGAAGAAAAGTCTTTGCATAGCTTTGCAAATTCTACAGGTCTAGGCATTTGGACTCCAACATCAACCGTAGCTGCCACTGGAGCGGGGTTCCTCTGAAGGTATGCTTCCATCATAGCTTCAAACATGGCCGGGTAGTCATGTGCCCCGCCATTACCCCTCGAGGCACAGTTTCTACCCTAACTGTATGTCTTGTATAACGTCGACTCGTTCTAAATCTGCAAATTAGAATGATTAGCCACTTTCAAGAAAAACTACTAAAGAGATACAACCGCTACTGTTATATATATATATAGTAAGCATCCAACTGAAATCTATAAGTACGTCTCTCATACGTAATTACATCTTTGAACTTTGGCTAAAATAGTTAACCAGAGCTCTGATACCAAATGTGACGACCGCCCACAGCCCCTGCATTTAACAAAAGGAATAATGCGCTGAAATGTGTGCCAAGCAGATATGGACAATCATCAGAGTAGGTAAACACAAGCGGAACCAGTCGTAAAACTCATAGCGCAAGGATAAAATATAATAGAACATATACAACAGGTAATAGTAGTGAAACATCATATAACAAACTTTTCAAAATTTCACAACTTCCTAAAAGGTTATCCAACAAATTCCAAAGTTTGTACATAATACCTCACTACAACCCTCATAAAGCAACTCAAACAGCGGAAACAAAAATACTAGATAGTAGTAAAAGTAATACGACAACCTCCTGCTCGTCCTCGCACAACAGCATCGTCCTCACTGATCACCTGTCACCTGCTACTTAGTCAGCCCATCCACAACCGGATGAACAGCCCAAGGTAATAAGAGAAGACATAAAACCTTGAGTCAAACAACAGTCTTAGTGAGCGATAAACAACTAACAAACTTCAGCAATAAAGTATATGAGAATGGATAGATAAACATACTAATCTGCCCCAAACACCAGAGAAGAACTCAACCCTATCTTCCCCACGTTGGATAGTGATAGCCTTTACAACAAACAAGCCAACCATTCATTCATGGAAACCAGAACATCCATTCAATCATGGAAAGCACTCATAACATTCAAATTATATATATCTCATGCAAATCATCCTAATTGAATTCGACATCCCTCAAGCACAAGCCCCATAGGCATAAACTAATATCAGACAAGCACTCAAGGAACATCTCCTTCGACGTTGGACGTCCTATATGAGACGGTACAAATAGAACAACCAATCATCCATGATTGACTCTGGCTATCACCGCCAATCTTGCTTTGAAACCATCGTTAATCGTATAACGGCCAACCTTGCTATACGTCAAGGGCTAATGGTAACCCCAGTTCTAACATAAGCTCCATATGTCTAACCTTGACTATGTCCAACCTTGACAACTAGGCCTTTCTACAAAACCCAGGGTACTCGACCAACAACCTTTTGGCCTTTTAGGTGCCCCTATTGTATCCCTTCTTTGAGCCTGCTAGAACTTACGACAATGATAATCTCTCGGCCTTTTCATCTCTAGTCATCCAACCCGATGACCTTTCACAGCTCAAGCAACCTTCTCGAGCAACCATTACACTACACCAAAACAGGGGATTCCCAACAAGTATAGGTGTTACAAATAATTTCTGTAACACTTTTAAGTGTCACCAATGGCCTGTGAGGAATTTCGTGTAACACTTATAAGTGTTACAAACAAAGTAACTGCTAACACTTATAAGTGTTACAAACATATTCATTGCAAACACTTATAAATGTTGGAACCAAAAGATAAGGTAACACTTATAAGTGTTACAAACATATTCATTGCTAACACTTATAAATGTTGGAACCATAAGATATGGTAACACTTATAAGAGTTACAAACGTCAGTAACTAAAATAACTCATATATATATATATATATTCTTATAATAAAGCTACGTTGTATAATCATTATAAGCAAATGTCAGTAACTAAAATAATATCATATATTCAAATCCTAGGAACAATGTATAAACTATAAACCATGGCACCATATAATATCTAGATTGGTGTAGCATATGTGTTGCTATCGTACTGTCAATAATATTATATTAATTTTTTCCAGGTTGAAGGCATAAATATTATACCAATATATGGTATGGCTTCCTTTTATTTCATAGATAGAAAAGTAACAACTACTTGCACATATTAACAGAGATAATTGCCAACTATTTGACTTAAAGAGAGCGTATATTAACTGAGTTGATGGCTAGCTATTTTGACTCAAAGCTGCATGCTCTGTTAGCACAAAATAAATAAATGTATTTAGGAAAGTATTTTCGAAAAGCATTATTGGTAACTTTCTATAAGTAAATTAAGTGGGAACAATATGTCATATAAGCTGTTGTTTTACATTTGACAAACAGTTGTAGGATATAACCATTGAGATAATTCGAACCTGAACATATCAGTTCAAATAAATTAAAGTGAATAATACCCGTGCAGTGCATGTGATTACAGGTGTTTGATGGTACTGCACGTCTATTATGGTGGGATTATATCTAGTGTATGTTTAAACCAGTGCAGTTTCATATATTTGCAAGTTATACTAAGCGTAAATCTTGTTTTGAATAACATGTTCGCCGATTTGGATACAGTATTTCATCTATATATTGGATAAAAGCACAAAATGATTTATTTTAAGCATTAACTGTGGTAATACATGTTTCAAAACGGAGTGTTGCTATCTAGCCCTGAATGAAAGGGAGAACAACTAAACATTTATATTAGTTATATACTTGAATACAGTAACAAACCGGAAAAGTGCATACAACAATATGGGATAAATATCATTAAAACACAATGTCAACATGAAAATGCAGTGATCTGAAAACTAACGAAGCATCATGTTGTAGATGCACAATATGGGAACATTCTACATAATAATCCATATATATCTACCTAACACTTATCATGGACCTTTTTAGCCGACCAAATTAGCAATACAAAGAAATCGAAGGACATGCTAAACCATTTATGTATATGGAGGCAGAATAATAGATATCCTTAGCAGTGCCATATCACTCCTTTTATTTCTTACTGCACTGCTGAAAAATCAAATTCATAACAAATTAGTTATCTAAAATCAAAATTACGTTCAGCAAACTCTTATTATTTGGACACAGGATGCGTCCAAATGCTGAAGCCATCCTTCTGTTTCAACTTTCAAGCACAAACCTACCATTTATATTTTAGGAAAAAACAAAAAGATAAAAAGAAGATCCAAAATGCCACAAAAGGTAAGTCTTCAATGGGACATAACCGCCCGCAATTTAAGGTGAGAAGTGAGGAACGCAAAATCAAAACGGTACGTTAGTGACGAAGCAAGGAGAGGAAAACCTAAAAATATACGACAAACACAACGAAAGTGAAATCGATTTTTTCACCATTATCGTGATTCCTAAAAGCCCCAATTCGAAGTCGAGGATTGAGAAACGAGTTGAGAAGCCCCAATTCCTAGAAGCCGTGATTCCTAGAAGCCCCAATTCTTAGAAGCCCCGATTCGAGAATACCAAAATCGTTGGTATCGCTGATGTTGATATCGATTAGTGAGAGCTGATATCAATTCTTCGAAGTCCATTTTTCTTTTTATTTGCTAAAGACGCGGCCTTCAGAGGAATAAGCGTTGGGGAAAAAAATTGAGGCAGCGATTTGGTTATGGTCGACAATTTACCATTTTGCCCTCAGAACAAAATGGTTGACCGGGCATAACAACACATAGAAGTGTTGGCTCATTTTTAGTGACACATTTTTTCTACCGCAACACAAATTAGTGTCACTACTCTACAACACATATAAGTGTTGGCAGTTGAAAAAAATAAGAGTTGCCAAATGGTCATTATGGTGTAGTGTTATCCACCAACTCACGGCCTTTGAGTTGCAATCTTCCTCGTGGGTCTACACTGACCAACGAACACATTCAACACTTCGAATATTCCCACTTGAATTCTCCTCGAAGTTATCACCACATTCGAACCAAAGAAAACATCCATCATGAGGTTTAAAACAATATGTAGGATCACATCGATTTGCTCCCACAGCACTCATGCCATTTGCCATGACATTTAGAAGCACTGCCAAACTCATCATCTATCTTCGACCGACCGACCCCTAGGAGCACAACCGACCCCTGGGTGCATGACCGGTCGATCACTCCACCTGTAGGCTTGCTCAACTGAACCCATCACTTTTCTTCACCTGCGCAATCTCCCTGGCTCGACCGACCACCTCTTTTTGAAAACACAAGATCAACCAGGTACTGAACAACCGGCGAGATTCTGAGACCAACCCTAGACTCGCTCGAACCTTTCACTTCTCCTGGGATCGCTCGGCCGACCAGATACTAAGAGCGACCAGTCACTTCCTCTCCAAAGCCGGGTTCCCGGCCTTTTTCCACTTGTGCGACTGACCTGCTTGCTCCTGCTACGTGCAATCGACCTCTGTTACTGTCTTGTTCTGCAAGAAATTACCTGCGCGACCAACCACCCCTACATGCGACCCAAAACCTGCACTTCACCAATTCCACTCTGATTTCCACCAAAACTTCGCCAAATGATAGTATGAACAAAGCTATAGATCTAACTTGCATACACACATGAAATAGCATTGAAATCATCAAATTAAACTTGCTAAAATGGATCATAGGGTGACTCATGTGAAAATGGACTTATAGGAACATAAATCTATGATAAAACACTAAAATGTGATGGAAAACATGAACAAATATTCATATACTTCATTGCGTCCATGTGAGAGATGTAAATCACTCACCGATTTGCCAAAACAACCTAAAATGATAGAAATAAGAATCCGAGCAGTAAGCACCTTGCACCAAATCCCTTGATCCGATGAATCCTTGCTTTGATTAATGTAGACCTAGCCTCCAGTGGTGTAGATCTATGATTTCCCTCCTTGGATTTTGATTTTTAATGGTGGAAAGGTGTTAGAGGAAGGAGGAACTCAAGGCCTCCAAATGAGAGAATGAGAAAGTCAACTATTTCCCATACCTCTCACCCTTTATTTATAGTTTCCATCAGCCCACTACTTGGGCTTTCTCAAATCAGCCCAATGTGGCTCAAAATCCTGAACAGCCTACTGAAAAACCTTAAACCGCGATTCCTCCCAAATCGCTGAGCCAAATCTTTAATGTAACCACTCTACGGAAAGGCAATCATCAATTCCTTTCCAATGGAATAGGTCTCACCCTTTGATTCAACCTAAGTCAAAAGTTATGCCATGTACAAGACTGACAGGGGTAAAATGGTCACAAACAAAATTGGTAAAAATTATGGACATGTCTCACATCCCCATAAGCAACATGTCAAAAGACGAGAATGATCCAACCCTTAGGGAATAAAAATAAAAATATTTTACGATCTTTCGATACCTAAAATGCGGGCTGTTACAATAGCATCCGAAAGCGTGAACTTGTAAATCTCGGTCTGACCCGAGCATTGCGAATGCCACGGATCAGTTTGGTGAACCAACGTGAGAAAACTCACTAAGTTTATAGGTATCATCCAATTGATTTTAAAGTAAAGATCTTTTCAAAAGAAAGGATAATTGTAAGACCAGTCCACACGTAAATACTGACGGTTTTTACCTTAGATAACCCAAAACATTTTGAAATCATATCTATTCTGGTATTATAATAATGTCTAAATAAAATATATGACCATCTAGCAGAACGCTTGCATCTCACGCTCTACATACATAGTCCATAATCAAAAACCATGGGCTCTTATTGGATAATGGATTCCGACTATGATAAGGTATGGAACCACCTTCTGATCAGTGTACTCTAGAGTGGATACACTAGAGTTTAACAAGTACATCTTACAACTCGGCGACACATGACCGACCCCTCATTTCTTTGAGTGTACCGAATATATTGTCACCCTACGGCTGCAGCCACCGTATTCACGGGAGATACAGAAACAAAAGAAGAATAATTGAATTTTCTCTAGATGTTAATAATACACCCTAATGGGAGCGACCCACATAACCATGTTGTCTGCCCGATTTTTGTTATTTCCTGGTTGATGAGGTTTGAGGTTACAATTACCATTTTATAACATTTGGCCACCATTCACTTTGAATGCCACATCGTTAGATCAGCCAAAAAACCAGTAATTGACGTCCACAAAAATACTCTAAATGTTGAGCTACGTGAAGGTGTCTTCTCTACCACCACAAAAATACGTTTGAGAAAATCAATGTACATGATCCTTTGAAAATACTCTGTTTGACATTCGTCCATACAAGTCATCCAAGAGCAGAATAAACCGAAGGCACCCCCACCATTCCCATTATTCATGGCAAACAACATACAAAACATCCAGATATTTATGTAGTATAGCAGGCAATTCACATGTTAACCACCCATCATTTAACACAACTAAATAACCAGTTTTATATATGTGTGTTGCTATTATCCTGTGGCCATGGATGTTTAGAAAAGGGAACATCCTAAAGCCTAACATTCCCCCTTCATCTATGCTTTAGGCTACCACACATTTTATTTAGGAGACGTCTAAATCATAGCCTGTTATTTTAGGGGTATTTCTTGAAGCCTAGGAGCTCAACACATGGAATTCCATTGCTCCCCTAGCTTCTTCTTTTGTCCAGGTATAGAACATAAGCAAGGGTACCCTACCTTGCTGCCCACCCTTTGGTGCACATACCACATTCATTAGCAATCATGTCAAGTTGCTCATGTCATTTATCACAAATAGATAATAAAAAATGAGATTTCAAATCAGGTTTTTAGTGATTGATTATCATTAATATATATCAGGGATCTTTTTACAAAGAACTTTGCAATCATAGCATGTATATTATTAAAGATATTTATCTTAGTATAACTGCCTAGTATTTGTTCGAATGTGCATGTTATCATCATCATATAATAATGCTTATTACCCAAAATTTCTCATAAAAGATCACTACACAGATCATTTATTTAGCCAGACATAATCATCATATTTGAATAGATTTACATATTAATAAAACAGTGTTTAGAGGCTGCCTTTTGAATAGGTCTTAATGCCAAATGTTGAGTGAGGTTTCTCACCTAATTATCTCTTGCATTTAATCCCTTTTAATCTTCTGGTTTTTCTGATTAAATCCGGCTCCGTACCTCCTCCTAGAGGCTGCTACCATCATTTTGTTTTATTTCTTATTTGAGTTTGAGAGAGCAAAAATAACCTAACAACCTAAAATGCCAAGTACTTATACAACCCACTTTGCTAGTGTTTTAGGCTAAACTTGTAATGACCCGGAAATCCGAGCCAATTTAAAATTTTTATTTTGGCAATTTTAGCTAATTTTGAATATTTCAAATGAATTATTTTAAATAATAACAACGAAAAATATATTTTCAACGAAGTTAAAACGAATAAATTTATTTTAATTATATAACGAGCCTGAAATGCCGCGATAGTTCGAAAATTCGATTTCAAATTTCAAATGAATGTACAGGATTCAAAATAAATCGGATTTCAGCGAAACAAGAAATATTTGAATCTGTTTGGTTATATCTTTCCAACGAATCCGAAAAATCAAAATTTCATAGCGGGAAGAAAAAGATATGCCCAGTTGAAAATTCAGAATAGTTGCTATGGAATTCCGGCCCTTAAAAATGGAAATTTTGCAAACGACCTTTTTTTTGATGAAACCACTTTTGTTGGATCCGGAATGTTGAATTATTGCTAGATTCCAAAATTCGTAATTTTTCAAGTCATTATGTGAGCGTGGCGAAGTTAAACGCATTTGACCGTTTCAGTTTATTTTAGTCGACTGGAAAATGGCCATTTTTCAAACGGTCTCAGAATTCGACGAAATTAGTTTTGTTAAGACCGTATAAATTGAAATGTGCGTTCATATTCAATATACATTGATTTATATTTTAATTTGAACGGAAACTGATCGTAACAGCCGAACTAGCTCACGAAACATATCCCATTGTGTTCGAAATGGGGGTAATTAGCTAGGGACGACAGTCGGTGGGTTTGAATTGGAGTTTAAATGAGAAATCAATTTTTTGAAAATTGAAATAATTAAATATAAACTTATTTAGACTAAGTCAACCCCCTTTTTATTACGCTCCCTCCACCCCGTTAAAATAAAATGGCGACGCTCATCTCCTCCTCACGTCGTCCTTCGCCATCCGCTCCGCCCTCAGTCGAGAGCCCAACTCTACCCATCGCCTGCGCGCTCCGACCAGCCATCAATCCCTCCATCGAGTAACCACCCTCGCGCGTCAACTCCTGCCTGTCACCGCACCGACGCGCCGGACCCCCTCTTTTCTCCAGTACGCCAACGATCTCCATTTCCCTCCCCCCCTCTAAATAGAATACCGCGACAACAGGCCACCTCGAGAATGCGAGTCCTCCTCCCCGACGGCCATCACCAACGCCACACCACCCGACACCTCCTCCGCTGGCTAAGACCGCGCGCAGCCCTTCCGGCAAACTGAAACCCTAATAAAAAAGTATCATGGTGAGTTTTGTTTTCTTTTATTTATTTATTTACAGTGGTTTTAAATTACAGATTTTTATAACTTTAAAGTTCAGATTTATTTATATATATACAAATTAGATTTTTGAAGTATAAAAAGTTTGAAATTTTTATATGATAAAAGTTTGAATTTTTATATGGTAAAAGTTTGAATTTTTATTTTGAAAGTCCGGATTTCTAATGAATAAAAAGGATGTGATTTTTGTAAAGTAAAAAGGTGAAATTTTTATTGAAATAAAAATATGATTTTTATATATGTGAGATAATAAAAATATGATTTTTATATAAGTAGTAAATCAAAAATATAATTTTTATATAGTGAGAAGAATAAAATTGTGATTTTTATATGAACAGTACAAGAAGAAAAATGTGATCTATATAATATATGTAGCGGTATAAAAATAAAAAATTTATCTATATAGTAGCAGTATAAAAATGTGATTTTTATATACATGACAACAATATAAAAATGTGATTTTTATATATGTAGTGGATACGGTAGACGAAAGTGAAAAAAGGCAGACACGGCAAGATTTTCTACATATGAAGAGTCGCGGCGTTTGGTTTAGCTTCTCGGTGAGAACTCCTCACTTTTATTTCAATTTCTAATTGAAATATATACTAGGATGCAGACGGTGCTTAGTAGCACCCGACACCCGTCGTCCACAGACCATGGTTGGCTTGTTTGTTTGATTAATGTGTTGTGAAATTTTATTGTGTGATGTGGAAGGAATAAAATATTTTATAGTTGAAAATATTTTATAGTTAAAAAAACATAATTTTTAACGTGTATATAAAATAAATATTTATAAACAAATCAGACGATTTGTTTATATACACTAATTTGACTGATATTGATTGGGATGATAAATTTTACACATCGCCCAACTGCACAAATAAAATCTATGTTTGTTGATTGGAAACCCCACACGGGTATTGGGATGATATTTGACGTACACTAATCCCGATTGTTTAGTTGTATGTCAATCGATGGGTTGACAAACTGTGTAAGCGTTAATTATTTATATTTAATGCTTATGCAGTTGTGTGGTGCACTCTGGATGATGGTTGATTATTTATCGTTGCTAGTATATACATGTGTTGTATGGAATCCATATAATTAACATTATATGGTAATTGATTGGGCCTCATTCTAATTTGGAAAATAAATTCATGTGTTGAATAGAATATAAATTCATGTGTTGAATGGAAAATAAATTCATGTGTTGAATAGAATATAAATTCATGTGTTGAATGGAATAAAAATTATTCATGTGTTGAATAGAAAGAAAAATTCATGTGTTGAATAGAATAAAAATTCATGTGTTGAATAGAATAAAAATTCATGTGTTTAATATAATAAAAATTCATGTGTTGAATAGAATAAAAATTCATGTGTTGAATAGAATATAAATTCATGTGCTGAATAGAATAAAAATATTCATGTGTTGAATAAAATATAAATTCATGTGTTGAATAGAATAAACACTCATGTGTTGAATAAAATAAATATTCATGTGTTGAATAAAATATATATTCACGTATTGAAGAAAATATTCATTTGTTGAATAGAATAACGAAGTTATTGAAATATATAAAGCCGTGTTGGTTAGATATGCGCCATTTTGACGCGAACGATATTTATATCGATTATATTCGTTTTTATAATGAATATAGAAAAGGAAGTGATTTCAAAATATGACGTTTTGAAAATATTATCATTTGTATATCGATGATATGGAATATTCAATTTTGATTAGAAATTGAATATGAAGTTGAAATCATTTTGAAAACGAATTTAAAACAATTTATAAAATACGTTTTAAAAGGAAATCGATGAAATATATATAATATATTTATATTATATATATAATGGCCTGAATAGAATGCGCCGTGCTGCGGCAGCTCGTGAATTTCGACCATTGACTTCGAATGGATATTACGGGAGATCCGACCGTCGGATTCTCTTAAAACCGGAACCGTTGGGTTCGTATCGAAAAGAGCTTTCTAAAGAACATTAGAGATTTGAAATCTAACGGTCGGATTTGGAATTATGTCCAAATCAAATTTGGAAAAGGTCGTTGTAAGTGCAGTTCGATGGCCGTTGATGGAAATCTACTGTACGAGCCTTGATAAAATTATTAAAAATAGTAATAATTTGTGTAAAATCATAAGAAATGATTTGTGAAGAATTGGGATGAAAAATTCCAAATTTGAAAAGATAAAAATAGTTTTTTATCGAAATGAACTAGTTTTGAACAAGAATTATAATCCCATTTATTTTTAAAATAAATAAAGTGGATTTGAAATGGTTTTGAAAATAACCAGAATTTCTAATATATAAAGTGGAAAAGGATTTGAATCGAAATTGTCTTTGGAATATTTCGATGTTGGATTTCATGATTATGCATATATTGTTATGGAAATTTGAAAGATATATTTATATCGTTATTTCCAATACGATATTTGTTAGTCGTAGAATTTGATATTGAATATAAGCCGATATATTTTCTATTCAGAGCCTTGTATTTAATATCAAATGGGATTTTGGTTTGTTGTGAATGGTGTCTTCGTTTACACTGTTCTTAAACCCAGTTGAGAAAAAGATTAAATCTTTTTATTTAGATTTAATGAAGTATACCAATTAAATGGTATTTAATTGGAATTGAATTTGAATTTGAATTGATTTTTGGGTTTATCGTGAACGGTGTTTTAAATAACACTTGTTCTTTAACCCGATAATTAATGGAATGTGATTTTGGGTTGTCTTGAACGGTATCTTCAATAATACTGTTCTTAGACCCAACAGAGTTAAGAAAATCAAAAACTAACTGAAGATTAGTTAAGTTGAATGGCTTCTTGAGTATTGATCTGATGTTGGTTTCGGCCTTCGGGGTTATTACTTAGGGAATTGTTCACTTGCTAATTTACGGTTAAAGGCTGATGGAATAGAATGTGATTTTGGGTTTATCGTGAACCGTGTTTTAAATGACATTGGTTCTTTAACCCAGTTAAAGACAGGATATGATTTCCCAAGTTAAATAATCATTGATAGTGATTATTGAGAAGATTAAAACCAAGTGGAGTTTTAATGAATCTTTAATTAGATTGAAATAATCGAGAATGGAGTATCACCAGTTTTTCTCCAGGCGATAGTTAAATCTTTAATTAGATTTGAACGTGAAAAGGTAATTGAATTTACCGATAACACCGTGGTGTTAGATATGAAGTATGACCAGTTTTACTTCATGGGATGAATAGGTTGGGATTGGGAAATAAAACAAATGATTACTTCGGTATGGTTCGCTAATCCCAACTAATTTGAATTGATATTCAAAACAAGATTAAAGAATGAATTTAAAGAATTTATCTTTGATAAAATTAATGGGAACCTTTCCCAAAGTATAAGAATATTTGAATAAAAGAATATTCTGAATTGGAATGAGGCATATGTTGTGTCTGTGTAACACTTGTTTATTATATACGCGAGTTATTCAGAAAGACCGGGTTTATCTCATTCTGAATAAGTGATTCGACGATGTGTCGAGGATGAAGACGGTGGTCGAAGACCGGAGGTCTTCACATCGTTTGGGTGAATACTGATGATCTTAATTGGGCTGTACACCCAAGAGGAGGGAATCAGTTGGTGATCGTCCAGACGTACTTGGAGATCGATGGATATGCGAGGTACAAGGTGCCTCCGATTTCGTTCAGACCCAGAACGGACTTGTAAATGACTGTGTGTCTGACATTGGATATCATTCTGTGTGATTGATGGATATCGGTTGCATGGAGTGGTTTTCCTGTGTGGCATACTATGATGCAAATGATCAAGGCTTCTGTTGAAAAGCAAAGTCTTGTGGTTGATGATCAAAGCACCGCCTGCGTGGTATAGCTTTGTGTAACGTGCATTCGCGAGCCTCACACCCCGGTTGTGAACCAGAAACAGGAGAGGACCTCAGGGTGGACATGCGTTTCTTTTTAGCTAGGGTGGTGTCAGTGACCTACCAACCCTAACATTTATATTATTTTCACCTGTGTGGTTGTTGGATTGCGAGGCGCCTCAGATATATCGGTGACTGTGTGGAGCCGATGGAGTCATTTGGCTCATTTACGCCCCAAAGGGCGGGGAAACGCAGTGTCCAGGGTTTAAGGTTAATCCACATCGGTGGACCGGCCCTGATGATCCAAGGGTCACTCGAGCTCTGATCCTAAGACATGGTAGGCTAGATTGTCTCGAATCGGTGAGGACTATCTTTTGCCTCGGTTCACAGATGGAAATCCAACTTCCAATACGTGACATGTGCGGTTTTGATTGTAGAGCCTAGTATTGGCGACATGATATATGGTACCCATGTCGTCTATGATTAATACTTATGATTGAAATTGTTTTAACACTATACACTTATAGTAATAATAAAAGATGAAATTTAGCGTATCAAGCATTCTTTGGCTATTATAAGGTAAAACCCTATCATCCGGCTGTGTTGCATTGTGTGATGGGACCTGGGTCTTATAATAGCTTCATTGTTCTTTATTTAGCATTGCGCTGTTGTTTTATGCACTGGTGTTCTTGGGAGGAAACCCGTTCCATGTTATACGGCGTGGTCCCTTGATTTACCTAACTATAAAATAAAGAATAATAACTGTTTTAGTTCTCACACCAGTCACATGACTGACCTGGAGTTTATTGTTTTATCCTAAACTCTGAGTGCCCTTATTTTGACACGGGCAGCTAGTAGTTTTGGTTTTGCAGATTTATATTCACAGGAACCTAGTTTACAGCTGGGATGATATCCGGAAAGCTCTGTATCCGTATATCTCTTTCAGCTATGTATTGTATTATTTTTCCGCTGCTATGTAATGTATTGTAATCTCTGATATTTTCTGTGTAATATTTATTCATACTCTGTAATATTCTTGTATTCTGATGGAATTGTTGTAATAAGCAATGAAATGTTCTTCTGTTTGCGTTCCGATGTGGCTTGTTCTCAGTACAATCCGTGATTTCCCGTAAGGGGGATTTCGGGTCGTTATAAAACAATCCCTGTGTTACCCGATATCATTTAGTTTCATAGCACTCTTAATTCACCTGGTTAATCACCCAATTTCCCTTTTTAATTTATGAAAGAAAGAGAGGGAAAATTGGTTACAAAACATGGGCTGGCACTGCTACTTTATCTCAGAAAAATCCCTTTTTTATTTTACCCATTTTACCCCCCCACCCTGATTATGCTTCTTGCATGTTTTATTTCATTGTTGTAACAACCCGAATTTTAACAACATGTTAAATCAAGAAACAAGGCAGAATTAAATGTTAAAATCTGAATAAGGAGAAACGGGCTGCGCCATTGCGTTCGTCTCGGAAAAATACGCGAAATAGAGTCCGAAATTTTGTAAATCGGAGTCCGTATGACCAAGATATGGCCTCGCAAAGTTTCACGAAAAATTCGAAAACGAAAACAGATTCAAATTTCAGAATTCAGAAGAGGCGGGAAAATTTCACGCCAGACCAGGGGAGGTCGACTGGGGAGTCGACCCCCTGCCAACCAGGTCGACTGGGGAGTCGACCCCAGGGTCGACCTGGGGGTCAACCTGCCTGGTCGGCCAGGTGCACATGTTTGGGCTCCTGGGTCTTGTTTTGGAGGCTTGTGACGATTTTTGAGGGCTTGGATCTATCCTAGGGTTAATCTAACGGCCTAAACTACTCTTAATCTATATAAAAAGACCCTAAGCCTACCATAAACCCCTCATAATTCACTCATGCCACGAAGTGCTGCCCAAATGCCGAGTGATCATGGCCTCCATCTCCAACTCCAAGAGACTATGCATGCAAATCGGATCCGAATTGAAAGGTGCAAGCTTGCTACACCAAATCGAGGCCAAATCAACGTTGCTATGGCGATTTCATGACGGTTCTTCATCAAAGGAGCCACCTTTCTTTGTCAAAACGGTTCATGCTCCTAGCCCTCTTGCCACGCTATGTAAGTTCTAGCTACTTGTAGATTCTAACGGTGGTTCTAATGTGACATGGGATAAAATGAGATGTAACATGAGTATGTTAACCCATGTAAACCTAGTTTGCCCCTTTATCATGAACATATGACTTTGGGTTATGTTTTAGCAACTTAATCATGCCACTCATGTTATGTATGACCTAGTATATCTTGCAAGTTTGAATCTTTATCTATGGAATGCTAGCATGAACCTTTGGGAACCATTTGACTTGTGGAACATTGGCAAAGATTTGACTTTGGGGCTTATGCATGTAAATGAACCCAAATCCCTTATGTATCATGCATGTTTGTGGCCAAATTCCCTTATGACACTATGCATGTTTGTGGCCAAATCCTCTTATTAAACTATGCTTGCTTGTGGCTAAATTCCCTTATGATACTATGCATGTTTATGGCCAAATTTCCTTATGATACTATGCATGTTTGTGGCAAATATGTTGGCATAATACCCTACTATGTGACTCGCTTCCACTTGGGATGGAAATACGTTTGGGTAGCTTAGGAAAAACGTGGGTATGACATGAAAAACTTGACATGGGGTTGCATGAAAAAGGGGACACTCTTGAAACACGTAAACATGAACATGACACATACGAAAACATGGAACTTGGGGCTAGATACGTATGGGTTGTAGGTGTAATATGACACTAGACCAAACATGAAAGTGGCCAACTCGAGGTTGGGTTGAGTTTGTAGCATAAATCTACCCGGACCCGCCCGGCTTAACTAGTGGCTACAAACAATAGGATCCAATGTGAGAAGTTGGTCATGTCGCGCTTAAGACCCGAGGTTAGACTAGGTTGTGGTGTAAATCTACCCGGACCCGCCCGGCTTAACTAGTAACCACAACAAGGTCTAATGTGAGAGGTTGAAAGTGCATTAATTAAATTAATGCCACATGATAAGGTTAAGTAAATTTGACTAATGACACTTAACCGATATGACACGAATGGGTAGGTTAAGTGGGACCGGGTTTGATTTCTTAATGACACTTAACCATACAAGATGATTAGGGGATGGGGTTAAGTAATTTACACTTAACTAATCTAGACTTGGTAATTAGACGGGGTTAAGTAATTAAGGCTTAACTAATCTAAACACGATAATTATATGGGGTTAAGTAATTAAGACTTAACTAATCTGAACACGGTAATTAGATCGGGTTAAGTAACCTATACTTAACTAATCTAAACACGGGAATTCGATGGGGTTAAGTTAAACACTTAACCAATCTAAACTTGGTAATTCAATGGGGTTAAGTAACCAATACTTGACCAATTTAACGTGATAATTTAATGGGGTTAAGTAACTTATACTTAACCAATTATACGTGATGATTTGATGAGGTTAAGTAACCTATACCTAACCAATCTAATAGGTGGACCTGATAGGGTTAAGTCACAAGACCTTTTAAAAGTAGGCTTAACCATTGTAATACGATTAGTGGATGGGGTTAAGCTAACCCGTACTTAACCAATCCGACTCGATAATCTGATGGGATTAAGATAATCTATGCTTAATCAATCTAACATGATAATCTGATAGGGTTAAGACAAATAAATACTTAACCAGTTTGACTTGATAAGGTTAAGTCATGAGATTCTTGGTACACTTAACCAACCTGTAGGGCTAAGCCTTGAACTTGAGTACTTAGCCAATCTTGACATGATTCGTAGGCGGGTTAAGTCATGAACTTGGATAACAACACTTGACCCATTTGACAAAACCCTAGCTCAAGGGACTAGGTTGGAAATCGTAGTTAACAAAGATAGCGGAAAGAGGGGCTAAGTGGTAAACCTTAGTTAAGGGTAACTAAGTAATAATTCTTAGCTAAGGACATGGGACTAATTCATAAAGAGATGAGTAACCTGGTACGGTAGGTCATCGCTTAGTATACGAGGAGGAGCAAGTTATCTGACTTGGATAAAAGCTCCAGCGAACTGTGTGACGAAGCGGAAGCTTCGGGGACCGTGAGGGTACTCTTGGTATCCCTCTGTGAGGTGGCAAGTGGTCCATGAAACCCGGCCTCACAGAGGTTAAGGTTTGCGGTAGAAGAGCCAAGAGTATGCCTTGGTTGCTATGCGAGCGACCTAAAGACTGGGATGGATTAGCGTGGAGTCGACGATACTTGATTTTGCCCCGGGATAGCATGTCGCCGACAACCTACCATCTTTAGTCAATCGTGTACGTACGGAAAGGCAGGGAACTCCCAAAAGACCATATACTAGCTATCGAGTTATGGGTGAGGTTGGCAATCTGGAAATGGGCATCGATGGGCCGTAGTGTAGTTCTCATACATGATTTTTCTTGGATTGCCTTTCAGTAGTTGAGGGAGGGGTCACGTGGGACCATAGCCACGGGTACAAAAACAGACCTTGATATCTGCATCTACAGACGACTTAAAGCTCCCGACCGAGTTCCGTATTTCTTGATTTGCCCTGGCACGGAACTCGGATGGCACATTGAGGAACATGTGCGTCTAGACATGGAAAACGGTTCATGATACATACGCGGGATAAAGGGCGCGGTTGACGGGTGGCATAATCCCTAGTGGCCCTAGGTGGCTGAACTCAAACCGAGACACGGAAACGTTCATTAGGTAGCATAATCCCTAGTGGTCCTAGGTGGCATAAATCCTAAGTGAACGCGCGATAGTTCATGGTAAGGAAACATAACTAGATCAAGGGTAGCAGTCCAAAATAACCTCAAGGATAAAACGTTCACATGGGAAAGCCCGTATGGCCTACGCCAAAGGACTGAACTTATACATGGAAAGAAACATACGAGTTGGGGAAACCTTACATATGCTATATATATTGGGTTGACATGGACCATTACATGACATTGGCAAGGGACATTCATAATTAACACAGGACGCGGGTTGGGATACTAGTACGAGAGGTGCAGAGCAAATATACATGTTAGGACCATGAGAAATATACATGATAGATACCGTGGGACGTTATACAGGATAGATACCTCGGGATATTATACTTGATAGAAACCGGACGATGTGATACCTTGACTTATCATGACACCGTAGTTTATCATGATATCTTAGTTTACCTTGCTAAAGTAGTTCAGCCTGTTTTAGTTTATCTATCTTGTAGTCATCCTTATGTTTACTTTCAGTTTATGCATGTCATGTTACCTTTACCTGTTTTTATACTGGAGGTAGATAGGACTTACCAGTCTTTATGACTGACCCCGTTTTCTTTCGCCTCTTGTCTTCCGTTCCCCCCCCAGGTTTTCAGGGAGGAAACACTGTTATCTAGTTCGGACTTCTTCTACTTGAAGGTCATCACGCATGGCTTGGACTTTTCTTGGCTATGGCTACTTTACTGTTTTACTTGGGGAATAATTTATGAAATGGTTTATGCTTCTTTACTATTGCAAGACAGGTTTTGATACATTCTGATGTAAAGGGCTTTAGACCTTATTTTATAAGGTAATGAAATTTGTTTTACTTCCGCTGTTTTATATATATATGTTCTGTCTTGTAATATTCCTGTGCATGTTTACCTCGATAATGCTTCACCAAACCTAGTGCATTCCCTTGTGAGTGACACTAGCGGAGGTGGTGTGTTACATTTGGTATCAGAGCAGAAGGTTACCAGACTGGGCAAAAGTTTTTAAAACCTTCTGAAAACTATTTGAAAAACCGTTTACAAAGAAGCATTTTTCAAGAGAAGTTTTTAAAGGCTATTCCCCAAAGCCATTAGCACTATCCTTTGATTCCTTGATTGAATCTCCTTTCCTTTCTTTCCTCCATCTGTGGTCACAGTAGTTCTAATTGTGACTAATCTTTGTCTAGCCACGTAGGTGTTCCCGTACGTTGGAGGTGGTTCTCGAGAGACCTGTTGTCGTGGTACAAGGAAGGATAATAAGAGTAAGGATAAAGGACGCGAGCTTAAGGATAAGCGACTTGTTGGTATGGCTTAGTCCATCAAGGAGGACAAGGACAAGATCATCGGAGAGGGCAATTGTACACTCCCATTTCTCGGGTACCTAAAAGAAATGGTACCGCTTCTGGTAAAGGTTTAGTCGTTCTTTTCTATCATCCCGTCCAGACTTTGTCTTGATCATCATATCATTTAAGTCTGCTTGGATAGTTGAGTCTCTGCACCTTAGTGCTAGCATGGTAAAGGATCCCAGTTTTGTCCCAAAATCTGGTTGGAGAGTCGGTCCATTTATTCATGACTTGTTGGATTTGAGAACGTCTATGCCAAGTGTTGAGATTAGAAGTAATACTTCTATTGTTGAGCCATGGATGGATTCTAGGGATAAAGTGGTCACCCAATAAGGGGTGCCATTCTTGGTTTTGGAAAGAGGGTAGTTAGACTCTCGACTCACCTTGGTGATACCCTCGAAGTCTCGTGTAACCTTTTGGGTTCTGTCATGGTTAGTTACCTAAAATCTCGGGATGCAGTTGTTGGTAATCCGTTCGAATAGAATTCACCGCTAAGGCGGATGGTTCGTTTCGCTTATGCATGAGTTATGGGAATCACCCTAGTAAGTACTCTTGGCAACATGGATTGGCATCGGCAAACGAGATCCAGAATTTCCTAGTGAATTTTTGGAGAGCTTGCATGAGTAAGTGGATACGTTTGAGCCAAGTATACTAGGGAAAGGATAAGTGAAAGTGGAATAAGAGGCGACAATGAAATGAGTTCTAACTCATATCTTGAAAATAGGAATCAAGGAGCTGCGAAATCATTGAGTTAAAAAGATGGTCAAGGCACCGAGGAATTAAGCTCATGGAAATGCGGCTTAGACACGCGCATCATGTCTCTTTTTAAGGGTATGTCTTTGATCCTTGGTTCACTTGTAGAGCTTACTTGCATGCTATCGCTTGGTGGATATCCTCTCGGTCCTGTTTCTGTTACAAACCCCGTAAGGAGTTTGTCTTGTTTATCTCCTCGATCTTATCTTGGGAACCTTAGATAGAACTCTATGGATGTAAACATGTATTTGAAACATGTTATGATTGATATGGTTGCAAATGGTTGCAAGTGGTTGCTCGTGGATGCGCGAATACACATTAGATACTAGATTGACGCGGTCACGTTTCATGTTGCATATGCACAAGTATTTATACTTGTTTATGGATGAAATTGAATGTGTTATCATGTGGATGTTGCATATGAATGAATGTTTGTGCACGCATATAGTACTTATATGACTAGGACTATTCACATACATGTTGGACTCATGGCACTAAACATATTTTGCATTAGAAAGATCATTCAGGCCTAATCATTAGCATTAGCTAAGGAGCATATACACACACGTTTTGCATATGTTCATATGGCATTAGAAATCGTCTAAGGACAATGGTTGCCTGTGGATGATGTTTTGAGTAGATGGATGATGGATGGTAGGATGCGTTCTTCCTAACTTAGAGATTTCGGGGACGAAATCCTTAAAGGAGGGGAGAATGTAACAACCCGAATTTTAACAACGTGTTAAATCAAGAATCAAGGCAGAATTAAATGTTAAAATATGAATCAGGAGAAACGGGCTGCGCCATTGCGTTCGTCTCGGAAAAATACGCGAAATAGAGTTCGAAATTTCGTAAATCGGAGTCCGTATGACCAAGATATGGCCTCGCAAAGTTTCACGAAAAATTCGAAAACGAAAACAGATTCAAATTTCAGAATTCAGAAGAGGCGGGAAAATTTCCCGCCAGACCAAGGGAGGTCGACTGGGGAGTCAACCCCCTGCCAACCAGGTCGACTGGGGAGTCGACCCCAGGGTCGACCTGGGGGTCGACCTGCCTGGTCGGCCAGGTCGGCCAGGTGCACCTGTTTTGGCTCCTGGGTCTTGTTTTGGAGGCTTGTGACGATTTTTGAGGGCTTGGATCTATCCTAGGGTTAATCTAACGGCCTAAACTACTCTTAATCTCTATAAAAAGACCCTAAGCCTACCCTAAACCCCTCATAATTCACTCATGCCACGAAGTGCTGCCCAAATGCCGAGTGATCATGGCCTCCATCTCCAACTCCAAGAGACTATGCATGCAAATCGGATCCGAATTGAAAGGTGTAAGCTTGCTACACCAAATCGAGGCCAAATCAACGTTGCTATGGCGATTTCATGACGGTTCTTCATCAAAGGAACCACCTTTCTTCATCAAAACGATTCATGCTCCTAGCCCTTTTGCCACGCTATGTAAGTTCTAGCTACTTGTAGATTCTAATGGTGGTTCTAATGTGACATGGGATAAAATGAGATGTAACATGAGTATGTTAACCCATGTAAACCTAGTTTTCCCCTTTATCATGAACATATGACTTTGGGTTATGTTTTAGCGACTTAATCATGCCACTCATGTTATGTATGACGTAGTATATCTTGCAAGTTTAAATCTTTATCTATGGAATGCTAGCATGAACCTTTGGGAACCATTTGACTTGTGGAACATTGGCAAAGATTTGACTTTGGGGCTTATGCATGTAAATGAACCCAAACCCCTTATGTATCATGCATGTTTGTGGCCAAATTCCCTTATGACACTATGCATGTTTGTGGCCAAATCCTCTTATTAAACTATGCATGCTTGTGGCTAAATTCCATTATGATACTATGCATGTTTATGGCCAAATTTCCTTATGATACTATGCATGTTTGTGGCAAATATGTTGGCATAATACCCTACTATGTGACTCGCTTCCACTTGGGATGGAAATACGTTTGGGTAGCTTAGGAAAAACGTGGGTATGACATGAAAAACTTGACATGGGGTTGCATGAAAAAGGGGACACTCTTGAAACACGTAAACATGAACATGACACATACGAAAACATGGAACATGGGGCTAGATACGTATGGGTTGTAGGTGTAATATGACACTAGACCAAACATGAAAGTGGCCAACTCGAGGTTGGGTTGAGTTTGTAGCATAAATCTACCCGGACCCGCCCGGCTTAACTAGTGGCTACAAACAATAGGATCCAATGTGAGAAGTTGGTCATGTCGCGCTTAAGACCCGAGGTTAGACTAGGTTGTGGTGTAAATCTACCCGGACCCGCCCGGCTTAACTAGTAACCACAACAAGGTCTAATGTGAGAGGTTGAGAGTGCATTAATTAAATTAATGCCACATTATAAGGTTAAGTAAATTTGACTAATGACACTTAACCGATATGACACGAATGGGTAGGTTAAGTGGGACCGGGTTTGATTTCTTAATGACACTTAACCATACAAGATGATTAGGGGATGGGGTTAAGTAATTTACACTTAACTAATCTAGACTTGGTAATTAGATGGGGTTAAGTAATTAAGGCTTAACTAATCTAAACACGGTAATTAGATGGGGTAAAGTAATTAAGACTTAACTAATCTGAACACGGTAATTAGATGGGGTTAAGTAACCTATACTTAACTAATCTAAACACGGGAATTCGATGGGGTTAAGTTAAACACTTAACCAATCTAAACTTGGTAATTCAATGGGGTTAAGTAACCAATACTTGACCAATTTAACGTGATAATTTAATGGGGTTAAATAACTTATACTTAACCAATTATACGTGATGATTTGATGAGGTTAAGTAACCTATACTTAACCAATCTAATAGGTGGACCTGATAGGGTTAAGTCACAAGACCTTTTAAAAGTAGGCTTAACCATTGTAATACGATTAGTGGATGGGGTTAAGCTAACCCGTACTTAACCAATCCGACTCGATAATCTGATGGGATTAAGATAATCTATGCTTAATCAATCTAACATGATAATCTGATAGGGTTAAGACAAATAAATACTTAACCAGTTTGACTTGATAAGGTTAAGTCATGAGCTTCTTGGTACACTTAACCAACCTGTAGGGCTAAGCCTTGAACTTGAGTACTTAGCCAATCTTGACATGATTCGTAGGCGGGTTAAGTCATGAACTTGGATAACAACACTTGACCCATTTGACAAAACCCTAGCTCAGGGGACTAGGTTGGAAATCGTAGTTAACAAAGATAGCGGAAAGAGGGGCTAAGTGGTAAACCTTAGTTAAGGGTAACTAAGTAATAATTCTTAGCTAAGGACATGGGACTAGTTCATAAAGAGATGAGTAACCTGGTACGGTAGGTCATCGCTTAGTATACGAGGAGGAGCAAGTTATCTGACTTGGATAAAAGCTCCAGCGAACTGGGTGACGAAGCGGAAGCTTCGAGGAACGTGAGGGTACTCTTGGTATCCCTCTGTGAGGTGGCAAGTGGTCCATGAAACCCGGCCTCACAGAGGTTAAGGTCTGCGGTAGAAGAGCCAAGAGTATGCCTTGGTTGCTATGCGAGCGACCTAAAGACTGGGATGGATTAGCGTGGAGTCGACGATACTTGATTTTGCCCCGGGATAGCATGTCGCCGACTACCTACCATCTTTAGTCAATCGTGTACGTACGGAAACGCAGGGAACTCCCAAAAGACCATATACTAGCTATCGAGTTATGGGTGAGGTTGGCTATCTGGAAATGGGCATCGATGGGCCGTAGTGTAGTTCTCATACATGATTTTTCTTGGATTGCCTTTCAGTAGTTGAGGGAGGGGTCACGTGGGACCATAGCCACGGGTACAAAAACAGACCTTGATATCTGCATCTGCAGACGACTTAAAGCTCCCGACCGAGTTCCGTATTTCTTGATTTGCCCTGGCACGGAACTCGGATGGCACATTGAGGAACATGCGCGTCTAGACATGGAAAACGGTTCACGATACATACGCGGGATAAAGGGCGCGGTTGACGGGTGGCATAATCCCTAGTGGCCCTAGGTGGCTGAACCCAAACCGAGACACGGAAACGTTCATTAGGTAGCATAATCCCTAGTGGTCCTAGGTGGCATAAATCCTAAGTGAACGCGCGATAGTTCATGGTAAGGAAACATAACTAGATCAAGGGTAGCAGTCCAAAATAACCTCAAGGATAAAACGTTCACATGGGAAAGCCCGTATGGCCTACGGCAAAGGACTGAACTTATACATGGAAAGAAACATACGAGTAGGGGAAACCCTACATATGCTATATATATTGGGTTGACATGGACCATTACATGACATTGGCAAGGGACATTCATAATTAACATAGGACGCGGGTTGGGATACTAGTACGAGAGGTGCAGAGCAAATATACATGTTAGGACCATGAGAAATATACATGATAGATACCGTGGGACGTTATACAGGATAGATACCTCGGGATATTATACTTGATAGAAACCGGACGATGTGATACCTTGACTTATCATGACACCGTAGTTTATCATGATATCTTAGTTTACCTTGCTAAAGTAGTTCAGCCTGTTTTAGTTTATCTATCTTGTAGTCATCCTTATGTTTACTTTCAGTTTATGCATGTCATGTTACCTTTACCTGTTTTTATACTGGAGGTAGATAGGACTTACCAGTCTTTATGACTGACCCCGTTTTCTTTCGCCTCTTGTCTTCCGTTTCCCCCCCCCCCCCCAGGTTTTCAGGGAGGAAACACTGTTATCTAGTTCAGACTTCTTCTACTTGAAGGTCATCACGCATGGCTTGGACTTTTCTTGGCTATGGCTACTTTACTGTTTTACTTGGGGAATAATTTATGAAATGGTTTATGCTTCTTTACTATTGCAAGACAGGTTTTGATGTATTCTGATGTAAAGGGCTTTAGACCTTATTTTATAAGGTAATGAAATTTGTTTTACTTCCGCTGTTTTATATATATATGTTCTGTCTTGTAATATTCCTGTGCATGTTTACCTCGATAATGCTTCACCAAACCTAGTGCATTCCCTTGTGAGTGACCCTAGCGGAGGTGGGGTGTTACAATTGTTTCTCGTGCCAAAGATATTTATAATTATATATATATATATATATTTCTATGTGATATATACAAGGTAAATAAATAGATCTTAATATAACCTGCCTATTACTTTTTTTTATGAAGTTCTATAGCTTACCATTTTTTTTCTCCCTTAATTATACTATTCAAATGCATCTTGTATTATGTGTTATAAAACTTGTGTACCTTGTACTCAAACTAACATGTATATGTGTTAAAAACCTGGGTACTCAAAACTAGTCTTACTAATGTTACTTGAGTATATTTTTAGGAAGTATATCCTAATACTAATACCCATTTTTAGTGGACATAGGTCATTGCATTTGTATATTATAATACACACACACACACTTGTGTATTAGTTGGTACCCGACGTGTACATTCTAAATATCACAATGACCCTATGTGTATACATCTTGTTTCCAGAGATATATGTATATTTCATTTAATTTAGTGTTAACATCCTATTTCCCTTACAAAACGCTTCTGCCTCACATATTTTTATATGTATATTTCCTGGCTTTTCTACTTGTATACAGGGTACATTACTTGGGTGTGTAATAATCTTCTTATTCTGCTATTTATACAAATACATTTTGTATATCTTAATTCTAGATTCTCAGGGTCTATTATGCATTCTTTGTATTTATTTCATTTTCTGAATTTTAATACAACAAAAATACATACAGTGTGCATATGCACACCCTTATTCCTTTATTTAATCACAAGCACATTTATTTTTAAAGGGTTTAATTTCTAAATTAATCATATTTAGTCTATGTATAATTTTCGGGTTATTACATGGCTACAAAATCTGTGCACACACACAAGCAAGAGAAAAAGAACATAAATACAACTCAAATACAACTGTCGACCAACAAAAACAAGAATAATAGGCAGCCAATCAATCCCTCAATAGTCAGTCGCCAAAATCAAGGATGATGCCAAAGACTCCACGGCTCCACAGACCAAGGACGGAGAATTAGGATAAAGGACGAGCCAATCGATGAAGCCAACTGTCGAAGACAGGCATCTCCAACCATAAGCTCCATAAGCTCCAGCTCCAAAGCAGCACTGCCAGCAACAAAATAACCCAAAGAAACTCGATCCCCAAGTACATGTAAATCAAGGCCTGTAGTACTAGCAAACAACATAAGATAAAAATGGGGGCTGGGGAGGAGGAGACAACTAGGAGAATCCCTAACACTACAAAAACAAAGGGTTCAACTAATCCCTTCCCTTAAATGAAATATAATATTATAATATTATATACGAAACTTCAGGTTGAAGTAATAGGATGAAAATTGAAATTCTGCATATAATAATATCCCAAACACGATGGAAGATTTTTCGTCGGATCTGAGATTATTTGTAAAAATTTCTTTATAATTCATAACATGAATCGACATGCGTTTAAATTACGCACGAACACAAAATAAATCCAATTAACTTGAAACTTGAAATATTATAATAATTAACCATTACGGATTTAATAAAATTAGTTTCGTTAAAATTTGAGTTCGTTAGAAAACCGGTTTTCTTTAAATTCCATATTAAATCGATAAAACGATTAAATAAAAATCTAAGTGTTTACCCTTTGTATGATCAACGGTAAGTCCGATCGATACAAAAATTGAAATCCTACAAAACTAACTAGTAAAGATCTAACGACACAAGTTTCCTCGCATTCCGAGACTGTTTCCAGGAATGATATTTTATATGCAAAATAACGCTATTTTGGATACTGTATTCCCCGATATCCAAAAATAACGGACTACCTAACTATCGCAACTTTAAACATCGATACGAATTCAATGGAATACGTTTCGCAACTTGATTCGATCGTTTGTTCAACTTATGCACGAATACTCATCTATTTGAATTAAATTCATTAAGCGCTATACAAAATGTCTTAAGCGTTTATGGCTACCCTTATCACATACGACATCAGATTACCATGAAATTTGGTTTCGTACAATAATTTAATGGTATGGATTCAATGAAACCGATTTCATCGAAAAGCAAGGCCGTTTGCAAAATGACTATTCTTGAGGCTTATATAGTACCGATAAAATATAAATAAATTCCACACAGTCTAATTGAATAATAATAAATTATTATCATCGTATATATATTTCCAAATGGATATATATATATATATATAGCTTCAAATATAAACCAATATGGATTTAAAACTCAATATTATAAAATTTCGAGTTAAACGATATCCAAATTATATTAAAATCCCTTCTAAATTTATTAAATAAACATTATAGTTTATAAACGATTTTATAGCGACTTTCTAAAAATTTGTTTTAGACATAACTCACAATCTATAATTTGAAATCTGGAATTTTCTCTTTCATTAGAAAATTATAATCAAACAGATTCGGTTGATTCTTATTTCAAAGAACTTTGACTTAAAATGGATTTTTTATATATTTAATTGAAGTTCAAAACTCAATATTATGAACTCTTGCGACGTTACGAGCTCGTTTTTAAATTAAATATAAATTATAATATTCAAACTTCAATTTATTAATAAATTCTATATAAAAATCCATTAATATTTCTAATATGATATTTAAGACAGATTTAAATATTCGAATTCAAATGATTGAAAAATCCAGATCGTTACATGTATTTTTTTTTAAAATAAATTATAGTTTAAATTATACATATTATAATACGACAAGTAAAAATTATTTATTGTGTTATTAAGTTCGAAGATTATATTATATGCACAAATGCATATTAACTTATTGGAACTAGTTATTATCATCATACCTGCTTATTTTCGAAATTTTAATAATCAATTAACTGAAAAACGTTTACATTGAACTAATAACTTTTAGATATGTTTCTTAATTTTTTGACTATTGGCGGATAAGATAATCATTCGATAGTCGTTTGTATCAATGAATGTTAATGTTTAATATTCAAAAATAATTTTGAAGATGGATAGAGCGCTGTCTATATTCGAAAGCATACGTTTATTTATTTTTTCAAAAAAAAAAAATTGATTAATATGTCAATTTGGTGGTCAGGATAAATTCATACTCTATATTTGTATAAAAAAGAACGCGGCGAGTTTGCAGCTGTCTGTTACTGTTGGAACGAGTCCCCAATGTAGGAAATCTTCAAACCTTTCTATCATAAATTAAGTTGGTAAAACCGAGACAACAGTACTAGGATTCAGGTGCAGTCACTATCAAAAGACTACAATACAAAGAAAAACAAACAACAGTAGGAAACGACGGTCAAAAGGTCCTGAGCTGAGCATGGGCGGCGTTAAATTGGGTTTTCCATTTCCCACCTGCACACATATGCGTACGCTGCACCGTCGGAACGTTTTAAGCTTAAAGAAAGTTGGCATGCATAGGAAACGTAAATTTGTCTGAGCAGGCAGATATCACGGGTGAGTGGATGACATCGCCTTTTCCTGTTCTTTTTTGTTCTGTGGCCCAGCGCTGTCCTTTTGATTTAACCAATGCGAGAATTTTTGGTCCGTAAAATTGTATTTCTTTTCTGATGCTAGCAAACAAGAACCGCAAAATAAAGTGAACGGGAACAGGTAGGGCTGTAAATTTTGTCCGAATGTCCGACGTTCGTTCGTGTCCGTGACCGAAATACGTCCGTCTGAGTCCGTCCGATTTTCATTTAGGACACGAGTTAGGACAACAAGATTTGTACGAGAAAAAATCATGTCCGGTCCGGGCTCGTCCGAATTCGTCTGAATTACTTGAAATTCGGCTTATAGTTGAGAGAAAATCTAGTAAAATGTACAAAATATGATATAAATAGCCATGTCCGACCGAGTCCGACCTAGTCCGATCGTGTCCGTGTCCGACCGATTTTATTTAGGACACGAATTAGGACAACGAAATTTGTTCGAGAAAAAATTTGGTTCGGTCCGTGTTCGGTTCGATTTTTTTTAGGACAGAAACTGAACACACCTCCGTCCGGTCTGGTCCGATCGATTTACATCCCTAGGAACAGGGGATTTGCTCCCAGAATAAAGTGCCTTTCTGAACAAAATTTACGCAAAAGTGGTTTGTAAAATTAGAATCAAATGAATACCGAAATGGGCCACGGCCCATAACCATCCAAATGCATTCACGTGTAAATGTCAATGCTCACTTTAGAAATTGCTCAGGACGGGCTGCATGGGTTATTGTATATAAATCAATATATACTTAAACGATGATGTATGTTATATGCAAATCAAGTTTGGTTCAAAGGTACACTTGCCTAAAAAAGGGGAGAAAAGCGGAACAAATTTTTGAATAATGTTCGAAAATAGTCCGGTTGAAGCATTCAAAAAACAAGAAATTAGTCATAATTTGAACTCACTAGTTCATATTTAATTGATAAAAACACACACATATATATACCATAGACATTGGTTTCCAATGTAATTAACACTCCTTTTTCATTTCAATAAAAGTCACTCATTAAGATATATACAAGTGCGAATGCGAACTTCGCACACGGGGTTCCTTATATTTGTACTTTTGAAACTATATTATGATGATTTCTTTTTACTAAATTGATTTAGTGACACTGGTAATTTATATTTGAATTTATTTATTAGTATCGTAAATTTATATTTCAATTGATTTTTATGTACAAATGTACGTTTTGTAGATAAGAATATACAACATGAATACACTATATTTGGAAAACTATATATTGTTGTAAATATGAGTGAATAGCGATTGGAAATATGAGCATGATAATGAGTAAAATGTACACTAAAAGTGTATACAATTCATCATCCCATTGAACTTGCACGGAAATTGGGATTAGTAATCAACTGTACAGTATAAAGGTGACAGTAGTAGGGCTATTGAAGTAAAATATGTGATTGTAGGTCTGTCTATTGCATGGATGAATTTAATTACATGGAAAACCAATTCCTATGGTACTTTTGCAATGTCAACCAAAAGCGATTTTATCCAAATTGAAAAGTTAATTCATTTGAGCTAGCACTGTGCATTTAAACACCGGAGATGGTAAATTTATCCATTTCATGCATAGAAGTATGCATAAATATTGGACGTCTAAAATTGCTAGTGCACATAGACATAAGACAAATAAATGCAACGTCTTAACAAAAAGGTACTTATTTAGTTTTGACTGTTTGTATCGACAGGTAAACGCGTTAAAGAGCGAAAGGCATAAGTTTGGATTCTATTTTTAAAAACCAAACCAAATAAAAACGTAGCAGTTGTGGGTATGTTTTGTAAATCCCGAAGAGGAAAAAAGTAACGACTAAGACCAAAGAAATAATAAAGGAAAGACCAATTAAAGTTTAATTGTACATGACATAAGAGGAAAAAAACTTGCTTTAACTAAGCATGACCAATGTAAAATCTTTTTGTCAAATGTCTATAAAGTTGACAGCATCAGGATCCATAACTATATACATGACCAACGGAGAAGTTTCAACGTACTCTGAATAAAATACAGGCTGATAACATACCAACTGGACTTATTGTCTTCTTTATCGTATTTTATTCCATTATGATATGCTGCTCGAAGTAGTCAACTGGGAAACTGATCGACGCTAGAAGCGTGATATTTGTAATAAATTCTGCAAGCGCACAGGTGTGTAGTATGCAGGTCGAACACTGGGAGGAAAGTTAAATTTTATTATTTATATATTTCGTGGGCGAGTTAGACGAAGCTTGGACATATGCAATGATTCTAATGCAACTATATGACTGCAATGGACATATGCAATTGAAAGATAAAAATGAAAACACTACTTGTTTTTAGAAAAGTTACAACACTGAAGTACACAATTGGAAATCAGCTTATAGAAATTTTTAGAACCTCAACTCGCCACAAATCTTCAACATAATTCAAGTTTTCAATGTTAAGCTCTGGTTTGGCCAGTTGGTTCGGTTGATAATTTAGTGCAGCCATGAAATAGATTCTTAGTTTGCTTGGTACAGTTTGCAAAGTGGTATTATTATTTTCTCATGTATGGCTAGTCAAATCAATAAGGTCAAGAAGTGTTTGGGCATCATCGCTTATTCTTTATTCTACAAAATTTTAAAATTTATGATTAAGTACATACACCTAACTCAGAAGACCAAGGTTTACCACCCATGCACTGTCTTGCGGACTAACGGAGAGTGGGTAAAGAGCTTGGCGGATTGTGCAAGCCGACTTTGACTTTGTCAACAACGTGTCGGTAATCCTTAGGTGTCCAATCTCATAAAATGAGACCAAGATATTCCAACGCTGACTTTGTCAACAACATGTCGGATAGAGCTTGGCGGGTTTGCACACCAACGCTTGATTTACAAGCAAATGTTGGATACCCTTGGATTATTATTATTATTATTAGAAATAGAAGCACAAAAGAGAGTTACGCGAATTCAACTTAACACAACTTAGTTTTAATGATTCGAAGAGCCAATATAAGTATTTTAAGCACTCCGCTTATTTAAACAAAGTCTACAATATAGAATAGATTTCATGGCCATCACCTAAGGATCTTTCTATGTACCGGTTACACTATTATCCCTCATAAATAAACTTTTCATTATATCTCTTATTCGATCTTAGTTGAGGAAAAAAAAAATTATTATCATTGATAAAAAAAATCATTAACTTGCTTCGTTGTATCAATCTAAAATGAGTCGTATTTCCAAAAAGAAATAAAAAAAAAATTGGCATGTTATTATGAACTAATATGCATGATGGTCCTATTTAATGAATAAACATGGAAAAGAAATGAAAAATAAAGAAAACAAAAAATGGATGCAATGCAGACTCCCCCCACACTAGAACTAAACAGTGTCCACACTGTACTTTTTTCTAAATTTGAAAGATAGTACCCAAAGATGGATCAACTGCATAACAACTATATATGAATGGAAGTCATATGCAGAATGATATCTACGATGATGATGAATGTTTTGTGAAAAATGGGATTTCCTTTTTCCCCCACACTTACCTCTATTGAAAATGGTATATGATGATTTCGTGTCTGACTTTTGAGGTACTATAGGCATATCAATGAATTCTGAAATCAGAATCCTTCCAATGAAAATTTTATCGTGCCAATTATTTAAATCATTCAACAGAAGATTATCATAATCCCATAAACTTAAGTTTTTAGCAACAATTTCATTTGATGGTATGGAACTACAATTATCTTCAAAACATACTCCCAATTCATCATTTAAAAAATTAAGCTCTTCTTCGAACAGTTCTTCGAAAGAAATAGTGAATATGTCTGTTGAGGGAAGTGAAGTTTTCTGAGGAGATGAACAAGACGTATCATCTAAAACTGTTTCTATTTTGTCGACTTCTCCTATTTCGATCTCTTTGGGTTGATGAAAAATATATGGTTAAGTGCTCAAATGATAGTCGAAGTAGGCCGCTCCTACAATTAATGGTAGCATTTGAGGTAGCTAAGAAGGGACGACCCAATATCAATGGAATTTGACTATTAGGATTCGAAACAGGCTCGGTTTCAAGAACTATGAAATCAACAGGGAAATAAAATTGTTCAATTTGAATCTAAACGTCTTCAACAATGCCTAAGGGTTTTCTAAAAGATCGATCAGCCAGTTGAAGTGTGATACTCATGGGTTTTAATTCTCCGAGTCCAAGTTGGAGATAAACACTATAGGGAAGACGGTTGACACTTGCACCAAGATCAAGTAAGGCGTGACTGATGTGTGTATTTCCTATTCTACAACCGACTGTAGGGCAACCAGGGTCCTTATACTTGATGGGTGATGGATTTGAGAAAACAGAGCTAGTGTTCGCAGTCAAGAAGGCAGTTTTAGGAAAATTAGTGGCTCGTTTTTGGGTGCATAGCTTTTTCAGACACTTGGCATATTGAGGGATTTGTTCGATGGCATCTAAGAGTGGAATATTGACATGAACTTGTTTAAATATTTCAAGATTTTTTTCAAAATTTGCATTCTTCTTCTTATTGTTTAGTCTATGCGGATACGGAGCTACCGGTTTATAAACTCTTTTAGAATTTTGATCGTTCGAAGAAGAAGGTTTCAATATAGGAAGTGAAGGAGGTGCAGGAATAGAAGGTGAGATGCTGGGATTGCCAACATTATTGTCAATAGTTTTTCCAGACCTAAGGGTGGTGACAGCTTTAACCGAATTATTTCCGTCCTCACAAGGATTAACAGTTCGAGAGTTATATGTTGGATTCACCTCAGGTTGACTAGGCAATTTCCCTTTCTCATTATTTCTCATCATATTCATAATTTGTTCAAATTTAGAATTCATCATTTGTTCTAACCGTACGATATCTTGTGATGGTTGAGAAGATTGAGAGGATTGGTTTGATGATTGAGAGTTGGGGGTGCCTGTAAGGTTCACTTGAAGGCTTAGGCTGAGGAGAAACATGAGAAGTTTGAGAACTAGAAGAAAATGGAGCTTGGTATAATGAATTCGGTATCATGTGAGATGGATTTGCGACATTATTCGGATTAGACCATGAGAAATTTGAATGATTTCTCCAACTAAGGTCAGATGTGGATAAGTAAAGACCATTTTGAGCTATGACATTGACTTGGTCTTGAAGGTAATACTGGGGTCGTTCATTGAATTGAGGAGTTTGAATCTCTAAGGGAATATGAGTTGTATCCACGACACGCACTCCTCTAGTGGAAGCACGGATGGGAACACGAATGGACTCCCATTGCATGTCCTTTTCGGAATAATCCTCTAAGAATTTCCAAGCTTCATCGGCCATTTTAGACATAAAATCTCCTCCACACATTGATTCTAGTTGAGTTCTAGCCTGATAGTTTAGACCCTCATATACAATTTGATATAAGTGATCTTTTATGATTCCATGATGAGGACAACTATACAGTAATTGGTTGAACCTATCAAAGTATTTTGAAAAAGTTTCCCCCTCATTTTGGGAAAATTGATGTATTCAGTTCGAATTTCCAGAGTTTTCTAAAAGGGGAAAAACTTTTTCAGGAACACAGTGACGAATTCATCCCAACTTCTTATTGATTGTCTAGGAAGAGAAATTAGCCATCTTTTAGCGCTTTCAAGTAGTGCAAATGGAATTAGCCTTAGCTTGATTGATTTATTAGATAATTGTTGCATTTGAGTTGTGGATGAACATAATTCAAATTCACTTAAAAATTCATAAGCATTTTCAGAACCAGTAAATTTGGGTACCCCTTGAATAAAAGAATGTTTAAGCTCAAAATTTCCTTCAATAGGTGGATATACGATGACAAATGGTTGAACAGTCCTAGTTGGATAACATCGTTCTCGAAGAGATAAGGGTCTATTCATTTCAACACTGAGATTTTGAAAATTTTGATTTAATCGATCGTGATTTATCTCATTTGAACAGTTTTGATTTACTTGAGAACCCCTAGGCGAATCTTGGTGGCTATTTTCACTCATCGTTATCGAATATGAACAAAGAAAATCTTAGATTTGAGATTGACAAAAAATGATCTTCAATTCAAAATAAATAACGTACACTAGTATATCTTATTAATTGATAATCTCGATTTAAAGGGAGAAGAGGGTCTTATGGTCGTTCACGTATAGTATAAATACTAAGGGATACGACCAATGTTTTACGGGTAGTATGCAACCTCCTTTGCTAGAAGTTCAATAAATTGAACCAATATATATCCGCGATCAAACCGTTGAGAAGATCAATTTCGTAAGATACATTCTTGTAGTTAAATATTTTGAAAATCAAATCGAGTTTTATAATTGAAAATCGACGAGAGTGATTAGTTATGGAAGTTCGTTCCTCACCAAATTAATTCAGAAATTTCAACAACCCAGAACAGTCACAGAATAATAACAGAAATAAAATAAAAAAATTGTACAAGCAAGCCGCTGCCCCTACAGAAGATTTTTACAACAATTGTCTGTATTCTTCAAAGCACCAGAGCACCTGTAGAGTTTAGAAAATTTTACAGTGGGGGTATAGCGGTCCGTCCAGAAAATTGAGTAGTGCTAGTGGTTCCAAATCCCAGTGTTTGCAAATTGTTTGATCTCTAACTTTCTTGTTGCTTGTTTGAATCTCTTTGTCCTTTGATTTTTTTTTTTTTTGAAGATTTCACCTTTTTTTTCAAAGCAATATAACAAACAAAAGCACAAGACTAAAAAGAAATTAAAAAGGAAAAAAATACAAATGAACTAAACTATAAAAAAAAACAACTAAACTTAACAAGAACAAGATTGGGCTCAACAAAAAAGTAATAATGGTTAACACTAAGCCAAACCAACAGGAGCCGCGTTAGAGAAAAACTGGTCTAAGTTGCTCAACTGAAAACTAAAGGGTCCTCATGTGTTTAAATAAGCCAATAACCCCCTCAACTCCAAAATAGTTGCCCTCTTCTTCTAAACCAAACGCAGACAAAATCATAAATTTCTTTCCCAAAATTGCACTGGAAAATTATAATCGCAACTGGGGTTCCAGACTTCGAATTGGATTTCGAAAATCACGAATCGGTGTCGGTCTGGGTTTCTTCTAATTGTGTGGTTGCGATTTGAATCGGATTTGAGTCAATTAATCAATCTGAGGAAAGGGCTTCGGTGAAGAGGTTCTGAGTGCGATGAAGGGTCCTTGCGATTTGCGTGTGGAATCAAGGTTGTAAATCGGATTTCCTTGAATAGGTTTTCTGGAAATCACGATTGTGATATGGACTTTGGGTTCGAGCTATTATTGGTGCGAAGGGTTTTGGGATCGGTTCGATTGGTTGTGGGAAATTGTTTGGCAGAGATGCTCAGGTGGATGGTTTGAATTTGTGGGGTTTGTTTGGCAATTAGTGGTTGATATTGAGTTGAAAGGGGATGATGTTTGATTGACGGTGGGAAGTTTGAATGGTGGTTGGTCTGTATTGGGTGACTGGCTTTGGTTTGTGTGAGAAGGAATGAGATGTTTGTGCGTGAATGAAGTGGCACTGGTATGGAAATGGTAGATGTATTCGGTGGTGAGGGATTTGGGGATGTTGGGTGATGAGGCCGTAGAGAGGACCTGTGAAGATGATTTATGTACTCTGATGTGGTTGAACTGGTTGCAAATTGTGAAGGTGATAAAGATGGTTTTGCTATCGATGGATGGGTATCAGAATTGAATGATAGCGTGATGGGGAGTTGTTGGACTTTCTGGTGATCGTGTGGTTGTGGATGATGGTCCGTGGAAAATGGACTGTGGTAGATGAGAGGGGAAGAGAAGCCTGCGTAGTGGAGGGATTGTGTGGTGATTGTTTGTTAGCTGAAGATGTGGTGTTGATGTAGTTTGGTGAATGAGGGCAGTAAGTGATCACAGGCTGAAGAGATAGATATGGGGTTTTGTGGTGAAATATGGAAAGGGATTTGCGGAAATTTGAAATTTTTTTATTAATTTTTTTTTCAGAAAATTTTTAACAGAGGAAAGAAATCAAAATGTAAACGGGAAAGAAATAACTGAAAAGAGGGAAGAAGATTGTATTGCAATCAGGAAAGAAGGTGGAAAAAGGAAAGAAACACAAGAGAAAATAGCAAGATTTTTTTAGGAAGATTACCGTGATACCAAATCTAACTGATTAGTAATTTTTATTCCATATATACAATAAAACAAAGGAAATAAAAAAAAACTAACACCCAATCAATGTACTGAAAAGAGGAAAGAAATCAGGAAATTGGCATGTATTTTTTTTTCTTATTTAGATGATTATGGTATCAATGTATAACACCCAATCAACTAATCAAGATTATTTTCTATATATACACAAAAACAAAAGGAGAAAAATAAAACGAAAACTAACACGAATCGGAAATTAAATAAATAACAAAATTTAATCGTTACCTCCCCGGCAACGGCGCCAAAAACTTGATCGACGCTAGAAGCGTGATATTTGTAATAAATTCTGCAAGCGCACAGGTGTGTAGTATGCAGGTCGAACACAGGGAGGAAAGTTAAATTTTATTATTTATATATTTCGTGGGCGAGTTAGACGAAGCTTGGAGGTTGATTTTGCAAAATAAAAATAAAAATTGAAACTACAAATAAAAGATGCAATTAAATTCACTTCAGATTTGAATCTAATCGGATCTGTAATAAATTCAACGATTAAAGATAAAATAGAACAATGGAAATAAAATTGCAGAACAGAATTAAATGAACAGAAAATAAAAATTAGGATTACCGCTGAATCTAATCAGATGGTCAATCGCAAATGAAAATAAGTGAAAAATACAATTAATGCTCTACCGAATCTAATCGTGTAGACAACACTAATTGCTAAGAAATTAGAAAATTGCAGAAAAATAAAAAGAAGAACTTTGTTAATGGCAGAAGAATTACAAAAGAAGGGACTCCCGTTTACAATGAATACAATGGGTATTTATAGGGGATGTAGCCTCCATCCTATGTGACTTTTGGGCCAAGAAAATATCTCTTGAGATATTCTATTTACAAATAAAAGAGATATGGATATAGATTTGAGATATTCTATGAAGATTCTCCCTCCTTGATTGCTGACATGTGGCATTTGATTAAGTTGTATTCTGGTAAATATATGTCAAGTCTTCTCCTCAATGGCAAGTAAATATGCAAGATTTTCAACTGATTTCTTTGAGAAGAAAATGCCTAGCTCTTCAAATCTTAGTGCATATGTTATATATATATATATATATATATATATATATATAATATAACACTAGTCTCTTTATTCTTCGAAGCGACGAAGGCAATGTATATGTTCTTTTCTTCAGCAAAAAATAGGGCTTTGACGGTGACTGAACTCAGAACACTCTATCCAAATTTCCAGGCTTTACCAGTGTGCTACAGCATCCTTTATGATTGAAAATTTTTTGATTCCAAGAAGTAGCATTTCCTATGCAATTGGTCTTTAATTGAATGAAGGAGACATTTATTTAACAACCTGTGAAAACACACGAATATACCCAAGTAATATTTATTTATTTACAATAAAGATAAGATATGAGCGTAAAAATAAACACATTTCTATGTCAATCAGTAACCCGATCAAAATTTTGCGACAAGTTCAAAACTCATGGAAAACTCTATTGAAAACAGAACTTAATATAAATAATTTATTACAAATTACAAAATATATATCTCACGCATATAGTAAATAACATCACGTTATTTCAAATATGTTATTCTACTGCATTTCATAGGCACTTATATACTTAGAAATATATAATAGTCTATTAAAACATCAAGAATAATTTAATCCACGTGTCCTATACATGAAAGATGTATTATTATAATCCGTATGTGTTCGAAATGACTGTAACACTGCTCCATTTATCAATGTACCAAATGCCTTGTGCCTGCTCCTGTCTCACGCGTCGTCTCCCAAAACAAAAATAATAATTAACATATGCACACATAATATAAAAGTAGTATGTTCTGATGTTCGATACCATAAAACACGTGGATAACAAAAAAGAAATTAGCCTGTAAAATCGTTTGTCTTAGCTTATTGATTTTGCTTCTAACTTGAGGGATGACTCTATTGCATATATAACCCTATTTTAAGAACCATTCCTACTTCTTTTGCCCTTATCAATAACTCCAGGTTTACATAATTTGGTCGAAAATTACAGAAATATAACTATAATCTTTTGTTACCAACCATTGCAAATTTACCAATAAAAAAGCAACTTAATCACACAATCATTTTACAATTTCATATAGGCATAATACCGTAATTGGCCAAACCATTCATAGGATTGTTAAAATAATTCTAACTTTTTATTCCTAGTTTTATCAACAATTTTGCTTGCTGTTAACTCGAAACTGAATCAAAATATTAATTATGTCAGGGTCGTATTTTTTATTTATGATACAATACGATTGTCCAAGAAGAGCACTTGAAGTCCATACTTATTGTACACCATGAGAACTCACTTGAAGTCCATACCTAAAAAAGGGGAGAAAAGCGGAACAAATTTTTGAATAATGCTCAAAAATAGTCGGTTGAAGCATTCAAAAAACAAGAAATTAGTCATAATTTGAACTCACTAGTCAGTACCGGCCCTGGGCATAGGTTGCCTAGGCGGCGGCCTAGGGCCCCGGACCGGGGAGGAGGAGGAAGTGGTGGGGGGGCCTCAAACATTAGGGCGTTTTGATTAAAATGTATACTCAAGCTGTGGTAGCAAAGATGCTTTGGTTGAGTGGTAGGAGAAGTTGGTTATTTAACTAGTGACTTGGGTTCAAACATTGGAGGGCACTTCTTTAAACAGTTTTGCTTTACATTCGTTTATGCCTTTTCCTCCAATCTTCCTATTCTTCACGTGAATTTGGGCCCCAAATTTTTTTTTTCCGCCTAGGGCCACCATAAGCCCAGGGCCGGCACTGTCACTAGTTCATATTTAATTGATAAAAACACACACAGATATATCCTCCTCTTTCGTAGCACTCCTTTTTCATCTAAATAAAGGTCACTCATTAATATATATATATATATATTGAAAATTTGTTCACTTTATTAGAAACCCGTACAAGAGGAAGGTTAAAATACTAACCATTACATAAGCAAAAGCGAAAAGAGAACATGAAAATACAAGTAAATGTAAGCCTAAACTAACAAATATCAACCCACGATGAGGCCACCATCCCGCTGCCATGCAACACTCTGCACTTCTCTCATCGACCAATCAAAAACTAGCTCAATACATCATGTAAATAGAAAAAAAATGACCAGTGAAACAACTCTTACATATATGTAACTGCATCTAAATCTCAAACGTTTCAACTCTAAACGCTAAGTCTGGTTGATGATTCACAACTTTGTGAATCAATCTTAGGCTCAGAATCGACAAATCACAAAGAATTCAAGTACAAATTTCTAAATCATTGAAGAGCTGTAACTGGTCGAGCAACTGATCATGCACACAACTGCTGCAAGACTTATCCATGAACTGTATAATTGCATCTATCTTCCATAAACAATATGAAATCTGAAATTAGTTTGCCCACTTGAATCCAGCTGCATTCAATACATCAAACAAGCCTCCGAACAGTATAGAGTTAATCCAACATCAAAATACAACAATAAAATTCCATATGAATCTGCACCCTTTCGACATTAAAACCAAACCTAAATAAACTTCAATATATCTTTTCTAGAAGTTCCATAAAAAGACAATATGTACCACCAATGTTAACTTCTCTCATCAACTAAACAACTCCTACATAGTCACCAGTAGCTACTAATGGCTATTGAACCCAAAAATCACCTCTCCATGCTTAAGAACTGATATTCATATCAAAACTACACTGTATGCCATACTATCAGTTCCAAATATAGGATGAAAACCATTTGGGATGAGCCGTAAGTTAAAATACCAAAAAGATGAGCTATTGGAAAACATATACATCTATTTCTTATCATTATTCCCCAATACGCCTTAGGGACCTTTACAAAACAGTGTTGGAGGAAAATAAGAATAAATTGTATCCACCGCAAACCCTACTGTCTGAAAAGACCGTCAGAATTCGCGTTTGAGAAGTCACGAAGACCTCCCCAAAATCCAATGAACATCTGTTATTCCTTTTCTTTCGAGACAGGCTATTGGGGAATACGTGAAGGTGCTGAGCAACATGAAGTTTGAGGTATGTCAAACATCTTCACTTAATATACATCTTTATGTCGCATATTGACCCGTTCAAATAAATCCCAAATGACACACCGAAATTATCAATTAAAATACCATTGGATTCAGCTCATACAAACTGTAGGAGGGATAAATCGATCTAATATCACATTCATCAATCATTTGAGTATACCCTAAATAACCAGTAGCCGCCATTATACTTAACATCTGAAACCAACTAATACTTCAAGTGGCAAACACATAGTTCCATGGCAAAAACAGTTGATAATTGCTAAAACCAGGTCACTCAAAACCAAATCAGATCCCAAAAGGAAAACCAATCCAATAGATTGTCAAAACTATTACATGAAATAAATCTGTATATATAATCTAATTGCAAATACCAGATCTAGACAAACTAAAATTCAAATCATCCAAAATCAACAAACAAATCTTACCCACACCCATATCTGGTGATTATCTAGTTCAAACGACGAAAGAACGGCTGTAGAATTTGGAACTGAAACTTATTCAGTTCTGCCGGCAATGCCAGAACCCAAATCCACAAATGCTTGTCTTTCCATGATTGAAACTAATCCCATCCAAACAAGAATAAGCAGGGTGATTGATATTATTGGAAATCGGCAAGTAAGAACCCTAGATTTGGCATGATCTGGATTAAATCATTTGTAGATCCGGCTTTTGCTTGTGAAAATCGAATAATTTTTTTTGTCTTATCAACGAATAATGATATTCATTGAAGACTATAAGAAGAAATCGGATGAAAAGAGGATGAAAATTAAATGAACAATGATAACTCACGCATAGCAAAAGTAGGGGAAATTATTCCGCATGTCGCCATTAACGAGAACTCATTGTATTACACACACACACACGGAAGCGTCTATTTGAACAAAAGATGTTGACACAAAATTAGAAACGCAAATTGTAGACCATTAGTGATAAAAATTGAGATTTCTTAGTCTAAAAGTCTTATCCTTTCATTCATTAGCAGAAGTCGTTTATACAACACGTCCCATTCTGATTTTTTCAACAAATCACATAAACAAGGAAATTACAAATTACATCCCTAAACTTGATTTTGTCAATAAATCAATAAATATGGAAACTACAAATTACATCCCTAAGCTTCACTGGTTTCCTAATCACTGCCAGCTCACTATATCACATAATATCCGTGATTTCCTAATACCCCCTTCAAGTTGGAGCATGAGGGTCATAGATGCCCAACTTGCCTAGAAGATAATCAAACTGTTGTTTACCTAAAGTTTTGGTAAAAACATCTGCTAGTTGTTCAGTAGTAGGAACATGAGAAGGAGCGATAAGACCATCTTGAATAGCATCACATACGAAGTGGCAATCAACTTCAATGTGTTTGGTACGCTCATAAAATACCGGGTTCTGCGCCATGTGCAACGTAAATTGACTATCACAAAATAGAGGTATAAATTTAGGATGATGGACTCCCAAACTCAATAATAATCCTTTTAACCATTTCACCTCACAAGTAATTGCAGCCATGGATCGATACTCGGCATCTGCTGAAAATCTAGCTATTGTATGTTGCTTCTTTATTTTCCAAGAAATTGGTGATTGTCCCAAAAACACTATCCACCCGGTAAGAGATCATTGAGTAAGAGGACAAACTGCCCACTCTGAGTCACACCGCCCCTGCACAGATAAGTCATTGTCCGAGCGTAAGAGAATACATTAGCCTGAATTGCCATTCAAATACCGAATAACTCGTATAGCAGCCTCCCAGTGCTCTTGTTGTGGCTCCTTCATGAATTAAGACAGCACATGAACTGAATATTCTAAATTGGGACGAGTGAGTACCAAATAGACTAAACGACCAACCAATTGCCTATAGGAACCTAAATCTGAGAGATATGGCCTTGTAGCCCATGCCAACCGATGATTTTGCTTTAATGGAGATGAAGCAGGCTTGGAATCTAACATACCTGCCTCATAAACAATATCAAGAGCATATTTTCTCTAACAAAAACAAACCTGCAGAACTTCGTGCTACCTCAATGCCAAAAAAATACTTAAGCACTCCAAGATCTTTCATATGAAAACATAAACTGAGGTAATTTTTTAAAACTAGCTAATGCAGCAGAATCATTACCAGGAATAATTAGATCATCTACATATACAAGCACATTAATCTGTATCGACCCCTTTGCATATGTAAAAAGAGAATAGTTGGAGTATGATTATGAAAATCCATACGCCTTCAGAGCAGTCACAAATTTAGCAAACCAACACCTAGGAGCCTGCTTTAAACTATGCAATGATTTGTGCAAACAACATACCAATCCAGGTTTATTAGAAGTAAAGGCAGGAGGAAGTTTCATATACACCTCCTCATCAAGATCACCATGCAAGAAAGCGTTATGTGCATCCATTTGATGCAACTCCCAATGTTTAGAGGCCACAATTGCTATAAATGCATGCACAATTGTTATTTTTGTCACCGGTGCAAAAGTCTCATCATAATCTAATCCATCCACTTGATGATTACCAAAGAAAACCAATTTTTCCTTCAATCTCTCAATACTGTCATCTGAGTTGTACTTAATTTTATATACCCACTTGCTTCCTAGAGCTTTCTTTCTAGAAGAAGGTTTTCCATTTTCTGGGTTCTGTTTTTCTTCAAAGCATGAATTTCCTTCTACATAGCACTACGCCAACCTGCATCTTTCATAGCCTCGTTAAAAGATTGTGGTTCTGGTCCTACTGTTACTATTGCAATAAAATTTTGGTGTTTCCCAGAAAATTTATCAACTAACATAGTGTTCTATGAGATAAGGAGTACTTGAGGGAGATGTGAAGAGGAATCAAGTGAAGCGGGGATTGGACTTTTTTTATCACCGTATGAGTCACAAAATCATGCAATTTTACTGAGGGATACTTGACACGTAGTTCACAACCTAAATTATCATCCAATCCTACACCATTATAAGAATCTACCGTATCCACTTTCCCCATATAGCCAAAGGCAGGAATGGTTGTGCCTCAGCTAGAACAGGGGAAATTTTCGACTCTATGTTCTCATCATCAACATAATCTAAATCATCAGCAGTCCTCCTACCATATGCATCTCAGGTAAAAGGCTCACATTTTTAGTTTCAGCATCCAAATATGGGAAAATATTCTCATAAAATTTAACATCGCGAGTGACAAAGAATTTTTTAGTATCTAAGTCAAATAAGTTCCAACCCTTCTTCACAAACGGATATCCTACAAAAACACATTTACGACTTCTACTAGCGAATTTGTCACCCTTTGCCTTTTGGTTATGAGCGAAACATAAACAACCAAACACACGCAATTCCGTTAAGGATGGTGGATAATCAAACAAAATCTCATATGGTCTCTTTTTGTGAAGAACACTTGTAACATCTCGCCTTTTTGATCGCTTCAAGCCGGTAATAAAACCAACTCTAATTATTCGAAATGACAGATTGTGATTACTATGAGGTCTAAATAAATTAAATCACAGACACAGAAATACAGAATATCTCTTAGCGGGATAAATAAAATAAAATAGTAGTTCATGAAGCTACTACATAAAATTCAAAATTTATACATAATATCAGAGTTACAGAATTAAATACAGCAGAAGTCTAAATACAAGAATTTCTAATACAAAGAGAAATAACCGGAACCAATGGATAAAGATGATGTCTTCACTAGTCTCCAGCTTCGAAAGGTGAAATCTCTATATTGCAACACTCGGTCTAATCTGAATAATAATGCAAAAGCAAAACATTTGGATCAGGACTAACACTCTTATGTCAGTGAATCAACTCAAGTGAAATTTTCAATGAAATTCATCAATAACTTAAAGGGTGTTTGGGATTTCCATCCTCTAAGGATCCGTTAAACTAATATCACATAATATAATGCGCTATTATAATAGTGTGTATTTAGTAAAATAAAATATCAAAATAGCATAAGTGGGATCACATTTTTACCCTTACACTGTTTATAATACCGTAGTCTATACAGATACCGTAAAGTCCACCGTAAACTACTAGCTATCGGAGGGCACTCCATAGGTACGGTACAAATCAAAATCGTAGGGGCTCGATCAGGATAATATGACAAGGTACATGAGGAATACCTACGGTAGGATTCTATTGATGCATGCTCGGACCGATGGTAACGATAGTCGCGACTACTTTCCACCTCAAACAACATTCCCTTAATCAAGGGTGGCCACCAATCAAATCATAAAGTAATAGATATGGTTCGAAGAAGTGCTTCCGATAGGAGGTGCTACCTCACTTAATCACGATATAACACCTGTTTTAGTCATTTTAATTATGACCCCAAGGTCAAGGACATCCATCATCGTTCTCTTACTTCATTCCAATAGTGTTCGTCAAACCAACCTACTTCATTCTGGATTCTCCACCACATACACAGTTGTTAAAATGGTTTTGATATTGGTAGAGAGTATGACAATGTTCGATCCCGGTCTCTTTAACAACCAAACGTTACATTTTCCACACCGTGGTCATTATATTTGAAATCATTTTTGAAATGTCATAAATCAATTAACTTCCAGTATTGGTTTTATATTTAAACAATTAGGTTCAAATATTCAAACGTCATAAATTTTATTTCAACTGATTCGTTATTTGATTTCATTCTAGGTTTTAGATTTCATATTTACACATAGTTCGTTAACAAGAATTACATTTGATTTCAAATTTCTATCACAATTATCATTATTTGAAAATCTTTATATTGAACATTTTGGATCTAATAGCTCATCAGAAATAGACTTTTATTTAAAATAGCTAATATAATATAAAATAGTTTAATTTAAAATAGATATATTTATATAAAACAGTTTGGTTAAATAATTATAATATATATATAATAGTTTAATATTTAAAAAAATAGATTTTAAATAGTTATAAGATGTTAAATAGTTAAATTAAATATATATAGTTATAAAATAATAATTATATAAATATTCTAAATTGGTTTTGTATAAAATAATACTAGTTTTGAATAATAATCCAATTCGAACTATATATCCATATGTTTAAGTTCAACTTAACATCAATTTATTTATCAGAACTTGACTTCAAATTAATTTCAACTTAACAGTATATTCTAGTTTCAATACATTTCAACCATTATTCAAGTTGGGTTCAAATTTTATTACTTTAATTAAATTTCAAAATTCCAAATTTACTTTAAATCTCATTTAATAATTTCAAGCTTATTAAATCTAATTTTCCAAGTTTATTCGATTTAAAATATTAACTTCAAGTATATTTAGATTCAAAACATTTACTTAACTAAGTATTATCAAATCGACTTATTAAGTTTCATTTTCTAACAGATCTTCATATAAGCTCATTTCATTATTTCTAAATCACATTTCAATCAATTTAGCTTAATTTTGAAATTTCATTTCAATCAATTCATTAACCAAATTAAGTTACAATTTATCCCAAATCTCTTCTTAAACCTTTCTTTATTTAAAGTACAAAGGCAACTGTATTTATATTTTTATAAAAACTATATTTGTAAATTTTATATTTTCAAATTTCAATAATATTAAATTATAATAAAAGATATACTAAATTACTTATAAATTAAATTAAATTATCTGAATTTTAAAAATAATATTATAATTAAAATATTTTCAAAATAGTTTTGTTATATCAAAATATAATTATAATTATAATTTAGAAAATACTTTTCAAATAGAGAAACGATGTCCGTATATATTTTTCTACCTAGGTCAAGTGATATTGATATATATCATTTCAATATGTAATTTAAATTCTTACGGGTATATATCATTTCAACCTGCAATCCCAAATTCAGTAAAATTGCTCAGGTCTATCATTTTAACCTATAACGATTTTTCCCTAATCTAATGTCTGTTCGAGCATGTGTCATTTTAACCCATAGGGAATTTGCAATATGAGAATAAATAAATAGTACAAACTCAACAATCAAACATATACAAATCACATATGCACATCCATATCATACATATCAGTAGTGTCAAAAATGAGTGTCATACGTGCGCAACATATAATAAGATTCTCTAAACAATCCTACGCATTTCATAGCATTTCAAATGTGCTGAATTTCACTTTTATAAATAATGTAAGTCAAGTGATAGATAAACTCACCTTTCGTGGCATTGAACGAAGACTGCAAACGAATGGACACGAAATGGAGTGATAACATCCAAGCATATCCCATAATTGAATCTAACTCGATAACCACTCAATAGTTTATTTTTATAAGAGGAGGCTAGAGAATTTCTCAACGGGGTGATAGTGCTATAGAGTTTTTGGACGGTTTTTGAACTCAACACCAAACTCGACTCAAAAATAAATACAACACTAACTCAATTCAATAAAAAACAATAATTCTTCACACAAAAATATTATATATTTTTATATACACACATACACACAGAAAAATTATTACATATATATATATATAAAATTCAGTGCATACCAAAAATATATATATTATAAATTATATATAAACACCCCAAAACCATTAAAAAATATTAATACATAAATACAGTACATAAAATTTTCTTTATTTGTAGACAATACACAAACGGAACACAGTAAACAAACCCAAACTCAACACCAGCACAAATCACACCCATGCTACATAACTCTCACATACATATCACTTTAATAAAATATTGTACATATAACCATATGGAAACACACACAACAAACAACCCATACACATATTCAAACAAACACACGCAACACCTAACACATATACACAATGAAATATATATATATATATATGTATGTATATATATTTATCTAAATAACTCATCACACACAAAAAACGCAAACTCAAATGCAGTCACGCAAAATTCACGCACACGACTTGGATGGTTCGAGCTGTAGTAGTGGTCGGCGCGGGTTGAGGCACTGGAAACGGGTCAGTGGCTTTCAGGGAGGAGGCGGAGGGCTTCAGGGGAGGCGCTGGACCGCTGGTGCCGGTGATGGACTTCATGGGATGGCTCGGTAGTGCTCAGACAACGCAAGTGGAGGGGCGCGAAACTGGTAATCAGCGGCTAGCGAGCTTGATGGGCGATGTTGAAGTATAGAGAAGACGCTTTCATTTTTTCACAAAGTATAATAGTAGGCAGAAGAAAGAAAGCAACAAGCTTTTTTTTTCCACGATGTAGATAACAATAGGGAGATGAATAAATATAATTTTCAAAAGCTTTGGAAAACGAAACGAATGGTTGGGAATATAAAAGCATGGCTTCGAAAACGTAATGGAGGACGAAGGGTCTAGCTTTGACTTGAACACGCATGGCTTTGGAAATCAAACAATGTTTGGCACATGAAAACCTCCATTGAAATTACACTGAACGGTTTTGAAAATATATGAGATCAGGCTTGGAAATTGAGAAGGTAACCGGCTTTAGAAATGTGATTGCATGGAAGAGAACAGAGCTTTGGAATAAATAAAGAAACAAAAGAAACAAAAAGTCTTTGGAAAGGAAAGTGGTGACACAACGCATGGCAAATGAAAAGGCTTTGGGTTGGAAAAATATAAAGACGTAAATGCATGGCTTGGAATAATTTACCGTTGGAAATATATGTGCCTTTTGGCATTATCGTCATTTCTAACGCCGTGCAAATGTTACAGACTGGGTTTTCAAACCCAAAATGGCTAGAAAAATATGTTGAATCCAAATAGGGATATATCAAACTCAAGTGGCTTTGTTTCAAAAGTGAACTGTGTTGGATCTAGATTAACCCAAGAGGGGGGGGGGGGTGAATAGGGTTTATCACAGTTTTTACGGCAAATTAAAAAATCACAGAACACAAACGCAGCAGAAAATAAATGTAGAAAAGTAAATGACACAAGATATACCCAGCTTCGGCAAAACCCTGCCTACTGCTGCATTCCTAAGGTTTCTACTAGGTAATAGAACAGATCCCGCTTACAAGACCATGTAAACTCGCGAACCCCTCGCTCCTATTCTAATCCTATGCTCAAAACCCTAGACTGATCTAATCCCCTAGATCAGATTTCCCCTGATTACAACCCCATAACCAGTAAACCCTAGATTTTACAAACTCTAGCAACTGTCAGTTAACCCCTAACTGAATACTCTAGAATTTTACAGACTCTAGAAAACTGTTTGGATGAATACAAATCAATTACGAAAACAATACAAAAAATTAAAGCAAAACCCTAATTTAAAAAGGAAGCACTCCCTTTAACCAAGTAGACTAGGCCGGCCCTTTTAGAAATGGTTCACCCTTCTTTTTTTTATTACTTCGATCTCTTTGCTTTGAAAAATGGCAGCGACTAGAAAGTGGAAATTAAAACTAGGGTTTCTAAAATTTGCCCCAAATCAAATCAATTGCTTGATGTATGGATTATCTCTGAAGCTCGAAACACTGTGGCGTGCTTTGTCTATGATTTGGGAATTTCTTTGATTGAAAACTGTGAGTTCTACTGATTTAGTTTCTTCGATTTTCTCTTTGAATTATTGTGTTGGTTTTCAATCAATCTTATTACATGTGATGATGTGGTGTTAAATAGGATTTGAAAAATCTTTAATTCTCTGATTTCGATAATTGTCTTGGCCTGATTTTGTGTTTCCCCTTTCGCTGCTTTGATTTACTTGTGTGACTGATTCTTGAATGAACTTGGACATGTTTATGGCATTGATGTGAATTTGGATGGAAAACTAATTTGCCCCTTTTTGAAATGATGTATTATTGTTGCCATGAATGGATTCCTTCGATTTTGAAAAACATGCATGATTGATGCTTTGTAAAAATAAGATGATATCTATTGTATGATTTCAGGAATGCTTTATTGGATTTCTGGAAACAAAATAATTTGTTTCATGTCCAAATCATTCTTTTGTCTAAAACCGGAAACCTTGATATTTCTAGCCAAAAAGAAATGAGATTTTCTGTAAATGATTTTGAACTTGCCAAAAACATTTATGGAATTTATGGAAACAAAGGCAATAATCCTGCTTGGCTCAACATAAATTGATCAATGCTGGAAACATTTTGAATTTTATTTTTGCTTAAATATAATCATCCAGATTTAATGCTCTAGTATAATTCCTTTGATTTCTGATTTGTCATGACATTTAAAATTCTACACTTTATCACTTGCCATAAACCAATGTCCAATACTTGAAATAATTTGCCATTTTGAAAGCTGATTTCTTGCACTTGCTATTTATAAAATATGGAAACCAATTTATTTGTACCTTGGGAATTTCTGGAAATAGTTTAAACCATACATGTTTGCAGTAGCTTCATGAATCATGTCTTGAAACTTCGCTTAAAAATTTTCATGCTTGCATATGCTTCTTATGCTCAATCACAATTCCTACTATTAAATGCTGCATTTTCCTTGCTTGATTATGCCTCGGCCACTTGCTGCATCTGATCAATTTAGTTGCTGAACCATGTATCTATCCTGTGTTGTGAAAAATTTGGTACACCATGCATTGCAGAACATACCTTACATATGTACATATTTACTTGACCAACTAAACTGCTGCTTGAGTTTGCACCTTCATTGTTCATACTGTGTATACATTGCACTTGAAAACTTTGCCTTGACACTATGAACTTGAGGCTGTGTACACTGTTTGACATATGTACATGCTATGTGTTCTTGCATTGGCTATTTACTGCCTTGTGCCATCACTTGCTCCATGTAGCTGCACCATTATGATGTCTGCATGCACTTTACTTGTGCTGAGTTATTTGTTGATGTGCATTTATATTATGCATTGTCCATATATGCTTCGTCGCTTCATTTTGTCATGAACATTCTTGATCATACACTCTTTTGCCATGCTTTGAAGCATGTTGAACCATTGTTGCGCATGTTGATTTGAAGCATGTGTACATCCCAGTTTTGCTGCGTCCACCCATGTTTTCACAAATAAATGATGTTGCTTGACTAGATTGAGATGATGATCATTTGCCAAGAATAATGTTATTGCTAGCCTTGATTATTTAGGCAGTTCACTTTTGCTTTGAGCATGCCTCGACTATATTCACTTGTATATTTATACATGTGTATATATGCACAACAATGTGTGTATACATATATCGTGCATGTGTAATGTATATATCAGCAGACCGCTACAATGTGTTGTGGCTGTTCAGAATTAACTGGTTCTGATCAGCAAACCAGTGTAGTGTGTTGAGGTTGATCAGTGGGTACTACAAATATATACATGTCAGATCAAGTCATGAAAAATGATGAGAAACACACCAAAATTCTGAGGCAAATAAATTTTAAAAATAAAATAATATTTGTTAGAATATGAAATTATTTCTGTTCAAGATTACTGTGTGTGTTTTGTGACAGATAAGCAGATGACTGGACTGACTGTGAGCTGTGAAGACTGAAGATGAAGATTGAAGCAGTAGTGTGTATGTGTCAGTGAAATTGTGTGAACTGTACAGAAATGGGTGTTGAGTGAACTGTAGTGAGGAGCTGATGTACATAAAATAGAAAGTTGTACTGATATTTGTAATAAACAGAATTGTTTGAAATAAAATATTATTTTCTTATGTTGAAACAAATTTGTCTATCGTATTCAGTTTATTTACAAGCTCAATACCATGTTAGTGTAAATGAAATCTGATGTATTATAGAAATTAAATAAGTAGTGGAGTTGCAAATCTGTACTATTTGAATGTTTGAAATTCAATATTCAATTTAAATAAAATACTGTGTGAATATTTGAATTTTTGTACAGTCGTATCCTATTTAAATATAAATATTATATTCCTGTCTGTGATATAGAATAACAGTATAGTGACGAACACATTTAAAATAATATTTATTTGGTTGTTATCATATATAATTGTGTATACAACTACGTCATATACAACAATCTCCCCTTTTTGATGATGACAAACAAAAATTTTTTTGAGCACAATAATTGTGTTAGACAGTGAATATTGAACTCCCCCTATTTTTTAGCTCCCCCTATAACTGTGCATGAGTTAAAAGAATGAAAATTGAATTGGAATTTTCAAATTTAAAATGTTTATAAAATATTCACTCATAAATCAAAATCTCAATCCATTCTCCCCTTTTGTTATCATCAAAAGGATTCAAAATTTAAAATATAGATGAAAATTGACTAAAAAATATAATTTCAGCTTAAGAGGAAGAACGATCATCATAAATCTCAATCAGTCAAACAATAATCATAATATTCTGAGAACAGGTGGAATATTTTACATTGTAGAAAATGACGGATTTATGATGAATTTATAGAAATGGAGAGAGTTTTAAAACAAATGATTCCAATAATTTTCCAATAAGATTTTCAAAAATAAATCACAAAAACAGTGATGGATTTGGACTATAATTATAGATTCAATTTAAGTGACGCAATCATATAATCTCAAATCCCAGTAACTATCAATCAACAAATCATAATACGCCATAATATATTAACACATTTCACAAAATAGAAAATGGATTGATAGGCTGATTTTTACACACCAAGGAGGATTTCATATAAAAATTTATTAATTTCCTTTTCTTTTTCTTTTGATTTAAGAGCACACTGACCACGCATAACCAGATCTTGGATTTTTAAATGAGATCAATTGCAGCTTAAATATAAGTAATCTCTTAACCATGCATGACCAGAGCTTGGATTTTTAAATGAGGTTAGAGAAACACTTATGTATATTATTTTTATTATTTTCAGTTTCAAAATGAAAAACCCCTCAGTATATAAAACCAATATGGATGATAGAAATGCAGTAGGTACAGAAATGGTTTGTGAAATTAATTTCTAAATTAATCATATTATGAAATATAATCGACTGTACTGGGATCATTGAAAATTTTCAAGTGTCACTAATTCTGAAAAAATAACAAAGTCCCATTTCTATCACAAATATTTCCACTGTTTATTCAAAAAGATTTTAAAACATATTAACTCTCCACATTAATATAAAATTATCATGGATGGCAGAATGATGATAGATAAAGGAGATGGTAATGAAATAATTGCCAATTCAAAGATATTATAATAAATGTTCAACCATCATGAAAAAAATAAAATCTCCTCTTGTTGCGAAATATACTGCAGTTACAATTCGTCACAATTTCAAAATCTGATAATAATTTTGATTAATTATAAATACAGTTCGGTTTGGTTATTGATTTCAATTTCTAAATGAATAATCAATAAATAACTTTGAAATTGAAAATTAATTACATGAGGGATTTGAAAGTTCTATACAAGACAAGAGGGATTAAAAGAAAATAGACAAGAGGGATTAAAAGAAAATATACAAAAAATTATTCAGCACTTCTAAACTGATACCAATTTATGTCTCTATTCACGAGGATTTTGAAAATGACACTGGAGACGAACAAAGATATCACAGACAACAGAATCTTAATCACAAAGCCTAAGCAGACACAACTAACAAATCAAGCAAATTAATTTCATCTATCAGAGCATGGTATATATTTGATATGAAAACAAGCAGTCACCAAAAAATATTTTCAAGAATAATATCTGAGTAGCACAAAAAAATCATTTTCAAAGTAGACTTGTCAAGGAGATGTTTCAAAGATATTTCAAGCAGTCAAAGAATGGTTCATGATTCATGATTAAATATATGGTTTATTTTAAATCATTTGAAGGGATATCAAAAGATCGAGATTCAATGAATCAGTCACACCAGATTATAAATTTTAAATCCATGATGTGTATGAGATTCGAGAAATCAATAATTTCAAATGATTTTAAACAAACAAATATTTAAATAAAAAAATCATGAAATAACAAAGAGATTTAAGACCGGATTTTCAAAGAATTTTTCACAAGAATTTCTGACAAGCACAAGAGTAATTTCAGATCATTTACATCAGACTTGAGAGATATTCATGATCTAGAAAATTAAACAATAATTTATTTGAAATCACTTGAATTAATGTCAAGTTTTGAGATATAATGAATTAGTCACACAAGATTGATAATTTCAAATTTAAGAGGTGTGTGATATTCAAAATATCAAGAATTTCAAATGATTTCAAACTAAAAAAATTCAACCATAATGATCATGAATAAAGATGAATTTCAAGATGTATCACCATGATTCAAGATAATTCAAAATATCCAAGCCAATCTGAAAAATAATGAAATTATCACAACTGATAAATATTGGTGTGCTGTAATGAACATCATATTTCAAGCTTTTCTAAAATGAATTAGAAGAAACTCAAAATAGCAGCGTGAAACTTCATCAAATTTTCAGATCCTCAATAATTTAGAATCCTAATTAACAGTGTTCAAGACATGACAAGAATACATCAACACTGTTATGAATTCAGAAATCAGAAAATGAACATAAAAACAATTGCAGAAATTTACAAGTTTGAATTCAAGATCTGGAAATGATTAAAACATTAGAGTTTTATACAAATGAAGTGAATTTCCAGAAAATATGAATTCAACAATTGGAAGTTTAAGTAAGCTCAGAGAAGAAAGAAACAAAAAAATATTGCAGTGACAAATCAAGAATAAAACAAAAAATAGAAGGGGAATAAGGAGGAATAAACAAATAAGATATTTACAAAGATGAGTTCAGAGATCATACCTGAAATCGATGTAAACCAGAATCGCTGCCTCAACAAATCCTGGCTGGAGGAACTGTGAATGATACAGAAGTATAAATTAGCTTGATTTCAAGTTTCTTTTTGCACAACAGTTCCTCAGCCTCCGTTGGTGCCAAACAGTTTATAGAATCGAGTGGTCTAACAAACGTTGTAAAACCACTCATAGTTTTGTTCACATCTTTTGGTACCCAAATCTGTTTGTATAACAATCCGTTAGAATCAACTAAAGTACACTTTGGAACCCAAATTCGATTAGTTTTTCCAAAAATCATTTTATTTCTTTTTGGGGTCCAAAATGAATTAAATTAATTGCTTTCAAACCAATTCTTATCTCGTTTATGATTCAAAAACCTTTTGGAATTTTCAAAATTCAAATTTTCAGAATGACCCTTCTTGAAGTAGTTTGCAGGATTTTTAAAATCACACGAGTTCAAAATTTCAAAATCATTTCTTTTCCCAAAACTAAGACCATATTTATTTCCAACAGAAAATTGGTATTTCAACAACATATTCAAAGAATTTCTCCATCAGAAAATTTACTCAAAATTGTTTCAAGTTGTTGAATTTCGGTTTTAAGATCATTGATTTCTTTCATTAAATATGAACAACGATTTTTAGTGACCTTAAATCTTTTAAAATCAGATTTCAAAACCAGATTTTCATCGTTAAGCAATTTAATTTTGGTTTGGGACTCAACAATTTCAAATTCAAAATGTTTTCGACTCTCAGATTCCAATTTCTTGAGTTTTTCAATCTCAATTTCTAGCTCATTCAGAATAGTCTCGGTTTTCAACAAGCTTTGATTTTCTATAAAAATATATTTGGAATTTTCAGTCGTCTTAAATTTTTCAAATTCTTTTTGCAAACAATTGTTTGTACTTTCAAGCTCTGTCTTGTTCTCTTTTAAAATCAGAATTTCATTCTCAAGTTTTCGAATATTTTTATTTTGATAAACAAGATTATTTTTTAAATTTAAACAATTTTTGCAATTAGAATTTGAAGACTTCTTGACATTTTTAAGCTTTGATTCCAAAAGATTATTTTTGCAAACCAACTCAAGTTTTTCAAATTTCAGAATTTTATTTTTAGATTTTAGATTCTCAACAGATTTATTTAAACCGTTTAAAAGATGAACTAAATCTTTATAAGAAAAATTTCCTGTTGAGTCTCCGTCTGAATTTTTATCTACACAACCTAGTAAGCACAATTCTGAAACTGAGTTGACTTTTCGGGGTTTTGAGCTGCTTTTGTCATTTTGTCCATATTTCGTATTGAAAGTATTCTAGATTTCCTGCGTAGTTAAACAATGGGAGATAAGGCTATGCTGAACATCATCAATATAAGAATATAAAATATGAATAGAACTAGAATTAAAACCAATATCATTTCTACTAACCACATCAAATCCATTAATAACAGTATCCAAACATTTAACATCAACAGACTTTAAATATAACTCCATTTCTAATTTCCAATTTTAAAAAGGGAGCGTCTATTTTGACACAATTTGGTGACACAAATGGTGACACAAAACATCTGCACCATTGGATCTTTTTGTCTTTACATGGGAAGGTGGAATTCATGGGGCAATCCAATGGTGAGAATTCATTGTGTCACCAATTGTGTCACCAAATTGTGTCAAAATAGACTTTCCTTTTAAAAAATCTGTACCATTAAAAATAGATGGAATACAACTGGACTGACTCTCAGAGGACTGACAACAAGGATGACCCATTACTCTAGAGTTAAACAAAAAACCTGCTCTGATACCACTTGTTGGATCTAGATTAACACTAGAGGAGGGGTGAATAGGGTTTATCACAGTTTTCACGGGAAATTAAAAAATCACAGAACACAGAATGAAGCAAAAAAATAAATGCAGAAAAGTAAATGACATAAGATATACCCAGCTTCGGAAAAATCCTGCCTACTGTTGCATTCCTAAGGTTTCTACTAGGTAATAGAACAGATCCTGCTTACAAGACCATGTAAACTCGCGAACCTGTAACGACCCAAACTTCCCTGTAAAGGAAAGCCCGAACTGCTTTGGGAACAACACATACCAGAACACAAAACAGAAGAACATTTCATTGCTATTACAACAATTACATCAGAGTACAAGAATATTCCAAAGTATGAATAAATAATATACAAGAGAAATACAATAACAGAGATTTAAATTACAAGAGAAATACAATAGCAGCGGAAAAATAATACAAAATACAACTGAAAGAAATACACGGACACAGAGCTTTCCGAATATCGCTTCAGCTGTAAACCAGGATCCTATGAATATAATATCTGGAAAACTAAAACTACTAGCTGCCCGTGTGGAAAATATAGGCGCCCAGAGTTTAGGTTAAAACAATAAACTTCAGGTCAGTCATAGGACTGGTGTGAGAACTCAAAAAAGTTATTAACTTGATTTTAAAGTTAGGTGAATCACGGGACCATGCCGTATAACACGGAACAGGTTTACTACATATGATCTTAGTTTAAAATAAAACAGCACAATGCTTTTTGAAAAAATGAAGCAATTATAAGACTCAGGTCCCATCACACAATGAACGCAGTCGGAGGATAGAGTTTTCCCTTATAATAGCCAAAAATGCTTGATACACGAAATTTCATCTTTTATTATTACTATAAGTGAAAAAATCAACTTCGAATATAAATGTATCAATCTTAATCGGCGTAGGTACCATTATATTACGTCACCGTAATATATATTTACAACTAAAACCGAATATCGCGTATTGGAGATTGGGTTTCCATCTATGAACCGAGGCAAGGGATTATCCCCACCGATTCGAGACTCTCTAGCCCGAGTCTTAGGATACAACCACGACTGCACCTGCGGTTATCAACAGGGTCGGTCATCCGTTGGTGATTGGTAATACCGTAAACTATATGTTAGCCTGCCCTATGGGGCATAAAATAATCTGGTCAGCAATGTCGACCAAAACATCCATCGGTCCCGTAGTGACCGATATATATATATATATATATATATATATATATATATCCGAGGCGCCTCTCTATCCATCAAGTAATAAGCAACATCCACATGAGTAAACAGTCTGAGCTCTATACCATGACGTTACTCCTAGCTAGAAACTAACATATGTCCATTTCCCTACAGTCCTCATCCCGTTTTTGGTTCATACCGGGGTGTGAAGATCACGAAGTAACGCTATACACAAAGCTATGCCTAAATAAGCTGTGCTTTGATCATCAGCCACAAGGTTCTGCTTTTCAACAAAAGCCTTGATCATTTGCATCTTAGCGTGCCACATTGTCAGTCCATACCATACCATTGATTTCTACCAATATATAACCTCTAGTCTCTGAGAAGGGTGTTAAGCAAGAGAATAAATTCTCTGCCACCAAATAGATACATATTTAGTAGAGATCAACGAATACAGCATAAAGGAATACAACGTCAGACATACCATCCATTTACATGTCCGTTCTGGGTCTGAACGAAACCAGAGGCACCTTATTCCTCGCATATCCATCTATCTCTAAGTACGCTTGGATGATTACCAGTTATTACCTTGTCTTGGGTGTACGGCCCAATAAAGGCATCGATAATCACCCAAACGATGTGAAGATCTCCGGTCTTCAAAAACCGTCTTCATCTTCGACTCTTGATCGTCGTAGTAATTATTCAGAATGGGTTAAACCCGGTCTTTCTGAATAATTCGCGTATTTTATAATCAAGTGCTATAAAAACACATCATACGCCTCATTCCAGTTCAGAATATTCTTTTAATAAAATATTCACATTATTAATCTAATTTAAGATTCATTAAAACTCTAATTCAGTTTTAATCTCAAAATCATTACTTAATGATTATTCAAATTTAAGAAATTAATCTTATCTTTATCTGGGTTAAAGAACAAATGTTATTTTAAAACATTGTTCACGATAAACCCAAAACATCTTCTTTTCAAAAGATGGAATCTACACGGAAATCATAACAGTATATAATCGATATAAATTTTTGTGTCAGACTAATAATATAAATGGAATAACGACAAGGCCTTTTTAAATTCCATATATAGTATCAGTCTTTATTCACAGAAGCTCATCTCGATTATTACCAAATCGAATTCCATTCAATTCCAATTTAATATATTAAATTGGAAAACTTCACTTTGGAACATTTCTATTTAAATCTTAATAAAAGATTTATAAGTTCCAAACTATATTTTCACTATCAATTGGGTTAAAGAACAAATGTCGTTAAAAACACAGTTCACGATAAACCCAATTCACATTTCATATTATTCCAATTACCAAAGATAATTTTAAACTCCAATAATCTTAATTAAAAGATTTATACTCCAAAAATATATTTTCACTGTAAATTGGGTTAAAGAACGAATGTCGTTAAAAACGCAGTTCACGATAAACCCAATTCACATTTCATTTTATTCCAATTACTGGATATAATTGAAAACTCTAATAATCTTAATTAAAAGATTTATAAATTCCAAAATTATATTCTATTTAATTCCAATTTAATATTAATTGGAAAACTACGTTTAATCTTATTTAAAAGATTTATTCTTTTCTAATCGGGGTTTAAGAACAATGTTAATAAAGACACCGTTCACGACAACCCAAAATCCAATTTATTCTCTTTAATTCCAATTAAATATTAATAAATTGGATTTTTATTCTAGTTAATAACTAGTTCATTTTGGATAAAAATATATTTTTATCTTTATAAAATTGGAATTTTCATCCAAATTCTTTCCAAATCATTTATTATGATTTTATATAATTTTCCCATATTTTTAATAATTTTATCAACGCCCGTACAGTCAGTTTCCAGTAACAGCCACTGAACTGCATCCATAGCGACCTTTTTCAAATTTGATTTGGACATAATTTCAAATCCAATCGTTAGATTTCAAACTTCTTATATTCATTGGAAAGCTCTTTTCGGCACGAGCCCAACGGTTTCGGTTTTAGGAGAATCCGACAGTCGGATCTCCCGTTACGCCAATTTGAAGTTAATGGTCGAAATTCGCGAACGGTCGCTGCGCGACGCGTTCTATTCAGGCCATTAAATATATAATATGTATTATATATATTTCATCGATTTCCTTTGAAACGTATTTTATAAAACGTTTATATATTCATTTTGAAACAAATCCAGCTTTGTTTTCAATTTTAAATCAAAATTGAATATTCTATATTTTTGTCATATTAAAATGATAATATTTTCAAAATATTATATTCTGAAATCTCCCTTTTTCGTTGTTCCTTATAAAATGAATAAAATCGACCGATAAACCCATTCGGGTTAAAATGGCGTTTCTATACTGAATCCGGCTTCATATTTCTATATTTTTGTGTCCATCTGAAGACGGACATCTAAATCAAAATTTTATTCTCTACTGAATATTATTTTAAAATATTCTTTATTTTAAAAGATTCGTTATTTTAAAATATTCTTTATATTAAATTGTTCTTTACATTGAAATGTTTTATTACATTAAAATGTTCTATTTACATTAAAATACTCTATCTACATTAAAATGTTACATTACATTAAAATGTTCTATTTACATTAAAACACTTCATTTACATTAAAATGTTTAAAATGTTCTTTTTGATAAAAATGTTATTTCTTTAAGAATGTTCTTTTCTTTAAAAAGGTTCTTTTACCTATAATGTTTACTTTACATATAAATGGTTCTTTCACATAAAAAAAGTTCTTTACATATAAATGTTTACTTTTTATTCTAATCTTTTTATTGTAACAAAATGACAATAAAAATATGTTCTTTTTAATCTACTTAATTCTGCTTCATTTACTTTTAATATTCTCAAAAACCATATTTTTATTCTTTAACTGAAATATGATATATATAAAACATTCATTTATTTCTAAATTGGAATGAGACCCAATCAATTACCATATAATTTTAATTATATGGATTTCGTACATCGCATATATTCTATAATAATGATGAAACATCCAAATAACAACCAGAGTGCATTTTACAACTAATCACAAGGGAGATGTGTGATCAAAATATCATCCCAAGACCCGTGTGGGGTTTCAACCAACACATAACAAAATAATAGATTATTATTTGTGCACTTGGACGATGTGTGAAAATTATCGTCCCAATCACATAAACAAGTCGGGTAACTTGTAAATGGAAGTGTAATATTATTTAAATTATCATAAATATAATAACATTACTTTACATGTGAAAAACTCCCAATCTCAATCATATTACAACATACCATCCACATCAACAATTCATCCATGCAATAGATATAATTAACAAACAAATATTTCTATCACAGATAATTTATATACATTCAGTTATAAAAATAATTAAGTGTACAAAAGAATTTAGTGAGAGAGTTCTCACCTTTGGTTTCCACTCCGTCAGTGTTTAGCGGACGATGGTTGGGATTCTGTTTTGCTTCAAGTCATTTTCATCGCAATCTGTTTCACGCGGTTTATAGTAGAAATCACATTTTTAATACAGTGCTACTTATATCTTTAAAAAAATCGCATTCTTTTAAACAACGATATTTATAAATAAAAATCATATTTTTCTATATAGTGAAAAATAATGTTTTCCTATACAGTGCAAAATAATGCTATTTTATACAGTGGAAAATAATGTTAATTTTCTATTTTCAAACAAATTATATTTTTATTTTCAAACAAAGACATTTTTATTTTCAAACAAAGATATGTTTAAGTCAAAACCATGATATGTTTAATTTCAAAACATGATATGTTTATTTCATAACAATGATTTGTTTATTTCAAAACAAGATATGTTTAATTCAAAACCATGTTATGCTTTTATTTACAAAACATTGACAAAACATTGTGCTTTTTATTATTTTATAAAACAATGTCCTCCTTTAATTTATAAAACAAAGTTCTCTTTTTAATTTTAAAACAATGTTTATTTTATTTTTCATAACAATGTTCTTCTATTTTTCATAACAATGTTCTTCACAGTTTCTATTTCAAAACGATGTTCTTCTTTTATTTCAAAACGATGTTAATCATTTATTTACAAAAGCATGTGAATCATTTATTTACAAAAAGATGTTTAGTTTATTTTCAAAAATGATGTTTAGTTTATTTTCAGAAACAATGTTTTGTTTATTTACAAAAAATAATGTTTATTTTAACTGTTACATAAAGTAAAAATCATGTTTTGATTTTAAAGCTATATTTATAATAAATCATATATTTAACACAAAGTTGTATATTTTATTTACAATTTAAAACAATCCCTTTTTATATTTAAAACTTTTTAAACCTTTTTATATTCAAAACAATGTCTTTTCCTTTTTATTTCAAAGCGAAGTCCCTTTTTATATTCACAAAGCGATGTTCTTTTGTTCACAAAGCAATGATCTTTATATTTGCAAAACAATATGAATTTCATTTACAAAACAATGTCATTTTAATTTGCAAAATAATGTGAATTTCATTTACAAAAAAATTTCATTTTAATTTGCAAAACAATGTGATTTATTTCTAATTAACATGTTAATTAAATTTAAAATCAAATTAACTACCTTCACTAAGTTAACCACAGGATTAGCCGCTAATCCCTTTGATTACCCTTGCGTTAATCCTCCCCTTTCATCTGCTAACACACTTTAGTTCAAAGAACCCATATCGCAATCCCTTAACCCACCCACGCACGCTCCTCCATGCAGTTGGAATCTGATTGGAGCAGCCATCATCGAAGGTCTTCACGCTAGCCATCGCCACCTCCAACCTCATCAAACTCGAAATCCCCTCCTGCCCAGAAAACGAGTACAAAAGTGACGCCTTTGTGGTCCAATTCCAGTCGATCCACTACACGATAGTTCATCATCGCCTTATAGAATCGAACTTCTAGAAGAACGCTACCATTTTTGGTTTGAGTTGGATTTAATCTCGAAATGGATTGGGAGATTATAGGGTTTGAAAATGGGAGTGTAGTGGCCATTGGTTTCTAAAGAACGACGACTGTATGGTATATGAATTAGGGTTTAGTGAAATATGTAGTATAATACGTGTATTTATAGTTGTTATTTTCTATTTCCATTTTATTAATTTATTTAATTCAATATGATTCAAATAATACCAGTTTAACACCACGAACTCCAAATCAAACCCAACGAGTGTCGCCCCTAGCTAATAATCCCCATCCCGGACACAATGGGATATGTTTCGTAATCCAATTTGGCTGTTACGATCAGTTTTTCTTTAAATTAAAATATAAATCAATTTATATTTAATTTGAATGTACATTTTAATTTACCGGGGCCACATACTGACTCTAAAAATTCCAGAAAAAATATTTCTAGATATGTCTTGATGATACGGTCCTAACGAAACTAATTTCGCTGAATTTGGTGACGGTTTGAAAAATAGCCAATTTCTGGTCGATCCAATTTGACTGAAACTGACAAAACAAGTTTTCTTGTGCCACGCACACATACCGATTCCAAAAATTATGAATGTTGGAATCTAGTAATAATTTGACATGCCGGATCCAACAAAAGTGGTTTCATCGAAAACGAAGGTCATTTGAAAAATGGCTATTTTTAATATTAACTAGGAATGACTGTCGTTGGGCTCGATTTGGAGCTAGTGGCTAAACGGGCCTTTTAGTGATTAATAAATATTATAATATTATAAATATCCACTAAAATCCAAAACCCTATTCCCAGATGTACAGCCGCCGCCATCATCCTTGGTCCATGGCTGAAAACACCCGAGCTTCCTCCTCCGATTTCTCCTCATCCATACATCGAAATCACTCCCTCCTTTGGAACTTTTCGCAGAGCTTTTCCTCCTTTCGATTATATACGGTTTGATCTTGTAACCGTGAAGTATTCGAGGAGATTCATGAACCCAAACCGCCCCGGTTCCAAGCGCCGCCGCCACCAATAGCCACCACCGAGCTTCAGGCCGTGGGTCCCCCTGCGTGCGCCTCTCCCTCCTCTTCGACACAGTGGCGTCCGATCATCTTCACAGCATCTCTGGTGGTGCAAAAATCGAACCCTAAGAATTGACTAAATGGGTTAAAAACGACGGCCCTTATCTGTAGAAGAAGATGAGGTTAAATTCTTAAGTAATTTATTTATATAATTTTATTTAAAATGTTAACAACGTAAAATAATTCATATCTTACTCGTATGAACTCAGAGTAACACGAATTTCGAAGCATTGAAATCGTGGCGATGAACTCTACATTTTAGAACTGAAAAGAAGCAATTCTGAGCTGGTTTAATTTTGGGTCAAACTTCCAGATCGGAAAAGGAGCACTTAGAAAATTCAGACAAATCGATGTGAGAATTCTTTTTTTAATGATTAAATTTTATAAATTATGATCGTGCTAGAAATCATTACAGTCTGTTGTTAGACTCAATGTACGGTTATACGTGATTTGATTTATTTTGATTGTCGTTGTTGTGATGATCTGTTAATTCAATTGATTATTGTGTTGAAATTGAAATGTCAATTTGTTTGAAACAAGTACTGACAAAAATTAAATTTGACATTTTGTTGAAATTAGATTTGACAATAATTAAATTGTCATTTTTGTTGAATTGGATTAAACATAATCAAACTTTCATGTATGTTAAACATAACCAAATGCCATTTTATTGATTTAGGAATGTTAAACATAATCAAGTGTCATTTTGTTGGATTAGGAATGTTAAAGAAAAATAAAAGAATCATATTAGTTGAAATAAAATCGTTGAAACCAAAATATCATGTTTTGTTGAAGTGAAATAGTTAAATAAAATTATCCTTATTTATTTGTTATGTTGAATACAAATTGATTAACAAATAAAGTTGTCATTTTTAATTGTTAAGTTAAATTAAAAATTGTAACAAATAAAATTATCATTTTTATTAGTTATGTTGAATAGAAAATGTGAACACATAAAAACATCCTTTTTATGTTAACATGAATGGCTAGAATTGATTACACATAAAAATTATCCTTGTTATGTTAATATAGAAATGTCATGAAAATAAAAACCATCTTTTATTTGTCATTTAAGACTATAGAAATTTGTTGAAAGGAGAAATATTCATTTATTTGTCATTAATTTACATAGAAAATTGTTTACAAATAAACATTCATTTATTTGTCATTGATATACATAGAAAATTGTTTACAAATAAATATTCATTTACTTGTCATTGATATACATAGAAAATTGTTTACAAGTAAATATTCATTTACTTGTCATTAATATACATAGAAAATTGTTTACAAATAAATATTCATTTATTTGTCATTGATATATATAGAAAATCGTTAACAAATAAAAATTCATTTATTTGTCATTGATATACATAGAAAATTGTTAACAAATAAAAATTCATTTATTTGTCATTAATATACATAGAAAATTGTTTACAAATAAACATTCATGTATTTGTCATTAATATACATAGAAAATTGTTTACAAATAAACATTCATTTATTTGTCATTAATATGCATAGAAAAATGTTTACAAATAAACATTCATTTAACATTCATTTATTCGTCATTGATATACATAGAAAATTGTTAACAAATAAACATTCATTTATTTGTCATTGATATACATAGAAAATTGTTTACAAATAAGCATTCATTTATTTGTCATTGATATACATAGAAAATTGTTAACAAATAAACATTCATTTATTTGTCATTGATATACATAGAAAATTGTTTACAAATAAACATTCATTTATTTGTCATTAATATACATAGAAATTTGTTTACAAATAAACATTCATTTATTTGTCATTAGTATACATAGAAAATTGTTTACAAATAAACATTCATTTATTTGTCATTCATATACATAGAAAATTGTTTAAAAATAAACATTCATTTATTTGTCATTGATATACATAGAAAATTGTTAACAAATAAATTTCATTTATTTGTCATTGATAGACATAGAAAATTGTTAACAAATAAACATTCATTTATTTGTCATTGATATACATAGAAAATTGTTTACAAATAAACATCCATTTATTTGTCATAAATATACGTAGAAAATTATTTACAAATAAACATCCATTTATTTGTCATTCATATACATAGAAAATTATTTACAAATAAACATCCATTTATTTGTCATTGATATACATAGAAAATTGTTTACAAATAAACATCCATTTATTTGTCGTTGAAATACATAGAAAATTGTTTACAAATAAACATTCATTTATTTGTCATTGATATACATAGAAAATTGTTTACAAATAAATATTCATTTATTTGTCATTGATATAAATAGAAAATTGTTTACAAATAAATATTCATTTATTTGTCATTGATATACATAGAAAATTGTTAACAAATAAGCATTCATTTATTTGTCATTGATATACATAGAAAATTGTTTACAAATAAGCATTCATTTATTTGTCATTGATATACATAGAAAATTGTTAACAAATAAACATTCATTTATTTGTCATTGATATACATAGAAAATTGTTTACAAATAAACATTCATTTATTTGTCATTAAAATACATAGAAAATTGTTTACAAATAAACATTCATTTATTTGTCATTAATATACATAGAAAATTGTTTACAAATAAACATTCATTTATTTGTCATTCATATACATAGAAAATTGTTTACAAATAAACATTCATTTATTTGTCATTGATATACATAGAAAATTGTTAACAAATAAACATTCATTTATTTGTCATTGATATACATAGAAAATTGTTAACAAATAAACATTCATTTATTTGTCATTGATATACAAGAAAATTGTTAACAAATAAACATCCATTTATTTGTCATTAATATACATAGAAAATTGTTTACAAATAAACATCCATTTATTTGTCATTAATATACATAGAAAATTATTTACAAATAAACATCCATTTATTTGTCATTCATATACATAGAAAATTATTTACAAATAAACATCCATTTATTTGTCATTGATATACATAGAAAATTGTTTACAAATAAACATTCATTTATTTGTCATTGAAATACATAGAAAATTGTTTACAAATAAATATTCATTTATTTGTCATTGATATACATAGAAATTTGTTTACAAATAAATATTCATTTATTTGTCATTGATATACATAGAAAATTGTTAACAAATAAACATTCATTTATTTGTCATTAATATACATAGAAAATTGTTTACAAATGAAACATTCATTTATTTGTCATTAATTCATATAGTAGATTGTTTACAAATAAATCATTATTTTATTTATTATTAGAATACATAATGTAAACTAATAAATTATTCTTTTATTTATCATTGGAATACATAGAAAAAATTATGTAAATAAATACGTTATTTATGTAGAAACGTATGTTAACACAAAAATGTCATTTGATTTAGAAATGTCAAGTTAAATAAGAATATCCATTATTTGAAAAATGTATTTACATTAAAATTTATTTTCTTTTAATGTAAATAAACCATTAAATAAGATTCATCGTTTGAAAATATTTTTACATTTAGATTTACATTTTTTTATATAAGTGGATCATTAAAAATGATCATTATTTGAAAATGAAAATATGTTAACAAAAAAATTCACATTTTTGTTGTATAATAAAAATTATCATTATTTTAAATGGAATATCACTTTTTGGTCATTATGTTGAACTAAGTTTTCAACATAAATGAAATAAACATTTTTGGGTCATTTTGTTGAACCAAAATATTCAACATAAATGAAAATACACACTTTTGCCGTTTTGTTGAACTAGAGTTTTCAACAAAATGAAATATACATTTTTGTCCTTTTGTTGAATTTGAGTATTTCAACAAAAATGAAAGGAACCATTTTGATCACTTTGTCGAATTAAAATAGGAAAATAGAAAATTAGTTAAACAAAAATCCTTATTTTTGTTTATTGAACTTATGACACCAAAATGGACATTTTGGTTTAATAGAAACCTAGTTAAACAAAAATCCTTATTTTTTTTATTGAACTTGTGGCACCAAGAATGAAATTTGTGTTAATCGGAAAATGGTTAAATAGAGAAAAATGTTCATGTTTTAATCAAAACATGGATTCATTGAAATATACAATTTTAATGTTAAGAGAGTAAATAGAGAAAATTGTTCGTGTTTTAATCAAAACATGAATTCATTAAAATATACAAATTTTAATGCTAAGAATGTGAATAGAAATAAAAGTTATATTTTTATTGTCATTTTAGGGACAATAAAAAGAGTAGAATTAAAAGTGATATTTTATTTACATTTTAAATGTAAATAAAATCATAGATTAAAAAGGTGACATTTGTATTTACATTTTAGATGTAAATAAAAACCATGGATTAAAAAGTTTCATTTTTGTTTACATTTTAGATGTAAATAAATGAACAGATTAATAGTGACATTTTTATCGTCATTTTAGATGCGATAAAAAGAGTAGATTTTAAAATTACATTTTCTATGTAATTAAAGAATGTAAGGAAAAATTACATTTTTCAATATAAGTAAAGATGGAATAAAACATTACATTTTTCAATGTAATAAAAGATTGGATAAAACATTACATTTTTTTCAATGTAATAAAAGATTAAATAAAAACACTACATTTTTCAATGTAATAAAAGATGAAATAAAAGGATTTCATTTTTCAGTGTAATAAAAGAATAGAAAGAGGTTTACATTTTTATGTAATATAAAAAGTTTACATTTTATGTAATATAAAAATTTCACATTTTTATGTAATATAAACCTCATTATTAATGTAATGAATGAAATATAAAAATGTCATGTTTTAAAAATAAAACATGGTTACATTAAAAATCACATTTTCAATGTAAAGAAAGAGAATACAAAAATATTCATAGTTTGGAATGGAAAGGATAAACAATAAAAATTTACATTTTTATTGTAATGCAATAAATGAAGAAAAATATTCATCGTTTGAAATAGAAATGGTAAACAATAAAAATTCACATTTTTATTGTCATATAAGGAATGAAGAAAATGTATATGTTTTGAAATAGACTTCTGTTCATTAAAAATAACTTGAATACGAAGTGTAGAAAATTATTTAAAGAATAAATAATTGGAAATCGTCGAACGAATGAATTATATTTATATATATATAAATATATATTAAAATAAAACGAATTGCGCTGCTGTTCTCGATTTGAAATCGTAACTTCAAACGATTATACCGAAAGAACCGACCGTCGGATTTTCCCAAAACTGGAACCTTTAGGACCGCTTTGGGAAGATCTTACCAATGATATAAATTTTGTTAAAATCCAACGGTTAGATTTCGAGATAGGTGTAAATTAATTTTTTATAGAAACAGCGCCAGGGTCGTCCATTGACCCGAAGAGTCGTTAAATAAATTTAGCTATTTATATATATATATATATAATAGCGATAAATCGTTATTAAATACTAATAACAGTATGAAATGATTTTAATATATATATATATATATATGCGAGGATCATTTGAAAAGTCCGAGTTCAATCTCATTTCAAATGATTATACGACGATCTAAGTCGAAGAATTGAAGACGGTGATTGAAGACCGACGATCTTCACATCGAATGGATGTGTTGCTACTAAGGGCCATGATTGGAGTAGCTACCTTGAAGGGGCTTCAGTGGTAGCCGTCCGGACGTACTTGTTGATTGTTCGGATATGCGAGGAATAAGGTGCCTCCGGTTTCGTTCAGACCCAGAACGGACTTGTAAATGGATGTTATGTCTGACGTTGTATTCCTTTATGCTGTATTCGTTGATCTCTGCTAAATATATATTTGTTTGGTGTTTAACACCCTTCTCTGAGACGTACGAGCTTAGAGATTATATATTGGTAGAAATCAATGGTATGGTATTGATTGACAATGTGGCATGCTAAGATGCATAGATCAAGTCTTTTGTTGAAAAGCAGAGCCTTGTGGTTGATGATCAAAGCACGACCTGTTTAGGAGTAGCCTTGTGTATAGCGTGATTTCGCGAACCTCACACCCCGGTATGAGTCAAAAACGGGATTAGGACTGCAGGGAGTGCACACGTTTCTTTTTAGCTAAGAAGCGGTGTCAGCGACTTACCAGCCCTGACATTTTTACTTATGTGGATGTTGGATTTTGAGGTACCTCGGTTTTATAGGTTGTTAGTGGCCATATTAGAGGTTCAAAAGAACTGGGAAGCGTGCGTTCAGGAATTGCCAATCCACTTGCGTTTATGTGTGGGCCGGCCATGAAGATCCAAGGGTTCACTGCGGGGAATCCTGAGGCATTTGCTAAAGTGTCTCGAATCGGAGAGGACGATCCCTGGCCTCGATTCATGATGGAAACCCAATTTCCAATACGACACCATCGGTTTTGATTGTAGAACTAGTATGGCGACATGATCTATGGTACCCATGCCGTCTATGATTGATACATTATGATTGAAACTGTTTTTGAAACATATATACACTAGTAGTAATATCAAATCCGTTTTTATCGTATCAAGCATTTTTGACCATTACAAGGTAAAACTCTATCCTCCGGTTTGCGTTGCATTGTGTAATGACACTTGAGTCTTATTATAATGGTTTCATTTTTCTAAAAAGCATTGCGTTGTTTAACGATTTACTTTATTTTATGCACTGGCAATCCAATGGAGTAAACCCGTTCCGCGTTAGCGGCGTGGTCCTGTGATTAGCCTTATTATTAGATTAGTTAAGTTAGATTTCTCATAGTAGTCCTATGACTGACCTGTAGTTTGTTTCATTTGCAAACTCGGGTGCCCTCTTTTCCACATGGGTAGTCAAGTAGCTTTTTGCAGATATGTATATCTTGAGCAGGATTCTGGATCGAAGCCTAAAGCTGTGTCCAGAGTATAGAAAGTCTTCCGCTGTGTATTGTATTAATTTATTGTAATAAGTCTTCCACTGTATTTTATTTATCATTGTACTCTGATATTCTATACTCTGATGTAACGTTATTATGATGTTTATAAAAGTCTTTTGTTATTTGTTCTGATGTGTTGTATGCCCAGAGTTAATGCATTCGAGAATTTCCAACTTTTGGATCAGACCTGTGTGGTTTATGGTCGATTCAAAGGGCGGGGATTTTCATGTCATTACATATGGTATCAGAGCTCTGGTTAGCTCAAATCTTTAGGGTACATCTCGTTAGAACTGAACAAAAGACTCATTAGAGATTGGAATAGTAATATCCAATAAGAATACTCATTAGAGATTGGATCAGCAATATCCTAGAATTAGAAAACTCATTAGAGATGGGGTTAGTGGTGCCCTAGAATGAGTTTAGAGTGAGAAATTTATAATTAACATATTTGTATAATCCGATCTTAGAAAATATGATTTTTGGATATTTAAAAGTTATATATTTTAAAAGTTAATCAACAAATAAAATTATTGAAACTAATAAAATGGGAATGAAAACAAAAATAAAATGGTCAATTAAACAACTTTTAGCTTCGTTCCTTTTCGAGGATGAAAAGATTTTAAGTGGGAAAGATTGTAACAACCCGGAAATTCCGAACCAATTTAAAATTTTGATTTTGGAAATTTTAAAGTATTTTGAATATCTAAAATTATTTATTTTAAATAATAATGACTAAAACTTCATTTTAATCGAAGTTAAAACGAATAAATTTAATTTAAATTATAAAAGGAGTTAGAAATAGTGCGGTAGTTTGAAAATTTGAATTTGAACTTTGACTGACTGTAAAGGATGCAAAATAAATCAGATTTTAAAAAATATTAGAATCTATTTAAAAATATCTTTCCAACGAATCTGAAAAATCGAAATTTCATCGCGGGAATCAAAAGTTATGCCCAGTTTAAAATTCAGAACAGTCGCTGTAGGATTTATATATATATACATATTTTAATATTAAAAATAACCATTTCTCAAACGACCTCCGTTTTCGATGAAACCACTTTTGTTGGAACCGGAATGTCAAATTATTTCTAGGTTTCAATTTTCATAATTTGTCGAATTAATATGTGAGCGTGGCAAAAGAAAACGTGTTTTGTCAGTTTTAGTCAAATTTAATCGACTTGAAAATAGCCATTTTTCAAACGGTCTTAGAATTCGATGAAATTAGTTTTGTCAGGACCGTATCGTCAAAACAAACCCATAAATAATTTTTCGGGAATTTTCGGAGTCAGTATGTGACCCCGGTGAATTTAAATGTAAGATCGAATTAATTAAATAAATGATTTAAATATTAAATTAAATAAAATAGGCTACAAACGTTCGTTTGGACTCATGAGACATAGCTCATTGGATCCGGAATGAGGGTTATTAGCTAGGAATGACTATCGTTGGGCTCGATTTGGAGCTAGTGGCTAAACGGGCCTTTTAGTGATTAATAAATATTATAATATTATAAATATCCACTAAAATCCAAAACCCTATTCCCAGATGTATAGCCCCCGCCATCATCCTTGGTCCATGGCTGAAAACACCCGAGCTTCCTCCTCCGATTTCTCCTCATCCAAACATCGAAATTACTCCCTCCTTTGGAACTTTTCGCAGAATTTTTCCTCCTCTTCGATTCTATACGGTTTGATCTTGTAGCCGTGAAGTATTCGAGGAGATCCGTGAACCCAAACCGCCCTGGTTCCAAGCGCCGCCGCCACCAATAGCCACCACCGAGCTTCAGGCCGTGGGTCCCCCTATGTGCGCCTCTCCCTCCTCTTCGACACAGTGGCGTCCGATCATCTTCACAGCAGCTCTGGTGGTGCAAAAATCGAACCCTAGGAATTGACTAAATGGGTTAAAAACGACGGCCTTTATCTGTAGAATAAGATGAGGTTAAATTCGTAAGTAATTTATTTATTTACTTTTATTTAAAATGTTAACAACGTAAAATAATTCATATCTTACTCGTATGAACTGAGAATAACACGATTTTCGAAGCGTTGAAATCGTGGCGACGAACTCTACATTTTAGAACTGAAAAGAAGCAATTCTGAGCTGGTTTAATTTTGGGTCAAACTTCCAGATCTGAAAAGCAGCACTTTGAAAATTCAGACAAATCGATGTGAGAAATCTTTTTTTTTATTATTAAATTTTATAAATTATGATCGTGCTAGAAATCATTACAATCTGTTGTTAGGCTCAATGTACGGTTATACGTGATTTGATTTATTTTTATTGTCGTTGTTGTGATGATCTATTAATTCGATTGATTATTGTGTTGAAATTGAAATGTCAATTTGTTTGAAACAAGTACTGACAAAAATTAAATTTGACATTTTGTTGAAATTAGATTTGACAATAATTAAATTGTCATTTTTGTTGAATTGGATTAAACATAATCAAATTTTCATGTATGTTAAACAGAACCAAATGTCATTTTGTTGAATTAGGAATGTTAAACATAATCAAGTGTCATTTTGTTGGATTAGGAATGTTAAAGAAAAATAAAAGTATCATATTAGTTGAAATAAAATAGTTGAAACCAAAATATCATGTTTTGTTGAAGTGAAATAGTCAAATAAAATTATCCTTATTTATTTGTCATGTTGAATACAAATTGATTAACAAATAAAGTTGTCATTTTTATTTGTTAAGTTAAATTAGAAATTGTAACAAATAAAAATATCTTTTTATTAGTTATGTTGAATAGAAAATGTGAACACATAAAAATATCCTTTTTATGTTAACATGAATGGCTAGAATAGATTACACATAAAAATTATCCTTGTTATGTTAACATAGAAATGTCATGAAAATAAAAACCATCTTTTATTTGTCATTTATGACTATGCAAATTTGTTGAAAGGAGAAATATTCATTTATTTGTCATTAATTTACATAGAAAATTGTTTACAAATAAACATTCATTTATTTGTCATTAATATACATAGAAAATTGTTTACAAATAAATACTCATTTATTTGTCATTGATATACATAGAAAATTGTTAACAAATAAATATTCATTTATTTGTCATTGATATACATAGAAAATTGTTTACAAATAAATATTCATTTATTTGTCATTAATATACATAAAAAATTGTTTACAAATAAATATTCATTTATTTGTCATTGATATACATATTATTTGTCATTAATAACAACAACAACAAAGCCTTATATCCCAAACAAGTTGGGGTTGGCTAGATATGGAACCCAAAATTAAATTAATAATGATGATAATATATATATACATATAAAGGGTTTTAAATAACCAAACAAATAAAAAGTCGTCCGATAAAGGGTTTTTTTAAATAATAATAATAATAAGTAAAAAGGTTCAATAAAATCTAAAATAGTAATAAAAAGTAAAAAGGTTCAGTAAACGTGAAATAAAGTCCAAAAAGAAAAAAGAAAAAAGAAAAAAAAAACTAAGGTTCAGGTACATGGATTGCCAATTTCCATTCCGATAAACTCCAGTTACTTAAATCTCTCTTTATTATCTCCTCCCATGTCATTTTAGGTCTACCTCTCTTCGGGCCTTCGGCGCGGCCTAGAATTCCAACGCATATAGGTGCATCGTATGGTCTACGTTGGATATGTCCAAACCATCTCAAGCAGTATTGGACTAACTTCTCTTCAATAGGTGCAACTCCAAGTTTTTCCCGAATATCCTCATTTCTAATCCGATCTTGTCTGGTATGCCCACAGCTCCAACGCAACATCCGCATCTCTGCTACGCTTGTCTTCTGGACGTGTTGCCTCTTAGTAGGCCAACATTCTACACCATATAACATTGCAGGCCTGATTGTTGTCTTATAGAACTTTCCTTTAAGCTTCTGAGGAATCTTCCGATCACAGAGAATGCCAGATGCTAGTCGCCATTTCACCCATCCTGCTTGAATTCTAAAACTAACATCCTTATCAATATCTCCATCAAACTGCAACATAGATCCTAAGTATCGAAACGATTCTTTCTTGGGTACTACTCTACCGGCCATAGTAACATCTCCGTCATCTGACCTGGCACTGCTAAACTCACACTTCATATACTCTGTTTTAGTTCTGCTAAGCCTAAAACCCTTTGATTCCAAGGTCTCCCTCCACAACTCCAGTTGTCGATTAACCCCTATTCTACTTTCATCAATCAGCACAACATCATCGGCAAAGAGCATCCACCAGGGAATCTCCCTTTGTATATTTTTTGTGATTTCATCCATCACTAATGCAAAAATATAGGGGCTCAAAGCCGAACCTTGATGTAACCCTATGTTAATTGGAAAGTCTCTGGTCTCACCATCGCATGCCCTAACACTGGTCACAACTCCCTCGTACATATCCTTAATAAGGGTAATATATTTTGATGGCACTCTCTTCCTTTCTAGCGCCCACCACATAACCCTCCTCAGCACTCTGTCATAAGCTTTCTCCAGGTCAATAAAAACCATGTGGAGATCTTTCTTCTGCTCCCTGTATCTCTCCATAAGTTTCTTAACCAAGAAAATCGCCTCAGTGGTTGACCTTCCAGGCATAAAACCAAATTGATTCCTAGAGACACTTGTCCACCTCCTCAAACGCTGCTCGCAAACTCTTTCCCAAATCTTCATTGTATGACTCATAAGCTTAATTCCTCTATAGTTCGTGCAACTTTGAATATTTCCTTTATTCTTGAAGATTGGAACTAAAATGCTTCTTCTCCACTCATCTGGCATTTTGTTTGATTTGAAAATATTATTGAACGACTTAGTTAGCCATCTTATCCCTGCATCTCCACACCTCAATAGGAATGTCATCAGGCCCTACCGACTTGCCTAATTTCATACGTTTCAACGCTCCCTTTACCTCAGCTTCTTGAAATCTCCGCACAAAATGTCTATTGGTGTTGTCGGCTAAGTCTTCCAACTCGATCGAAGAGCTATCACTTTCTTCGTTGAAAAGCTTATCAAAGTATTCTCTCCACCTATTCTTTATCTCATCATCCTTCACCAAAAGTCTATCATTCTCATCCTTAATGCATTTAACCTGATTGAAGTCCCTTGTCCTCCTCTCGCGTAGCCTAGCTATTCTGTAAACGTCTTTTTCACCCTCCTTTGTACTTAGCCTTTGATACAAATCTTCGTACGCTCGTCCCCTTGCTTCACTCACTGCTCTCTTTGCAGTCTTCTTTGCCACTTTGTACCTGTGCATGTTCTCTTCGCTTCTATGACGGTACATGCATTTGTAGCATTCCTTCTTCTCTTTGATAGCCTTTTGCACCTCGTCATTCCACCACCACGAATCCTTGGGTTCTCGCTTGCTTCCTCTTGTTATCCCAAATACCTCAGTGGCGACTCTCCGAATGCAAGTTGCCATCGCATTCCACATGACATTTGCTTCTCCTTCCACATTCCAAGCCCCTTCTCCCATCACTCTATCTTTAAACACCCGTGAAGCATCTCCTTTGAGTTTCCACCATTTCTGAAACGACCCGAATGTCCGAGCTATCTGAGTTGACTAAATACAACACACGTCCAACCCAAATAACACAGAAATACGAACCATTAATAGAAAGAAGATAGAGGGTGAGAATAGATAAGATAGAAAACTTAGAATAGAAGAAAAACGAAGATCACAAACTCACAACGGAACGAATAAAATATATTATATAACATAACTTTTGAAATACAAATCAGTAACTTTATATACATACCATCATCAGAGCACAACAGTCATTTCTGGAACAGTTATAAACATCTGTTTCCAGATACAACAAGGTCCACAGCGGAATATATGATAGCCTATAGCTAACCGGTGAAGCCTACTGCTTCCAGCTCCTTCAAATGAATCTGTGAAATCCCGACTACTTGACTGCCCGTACAAATTTGGGCACCCAAGAGTTTAGGGAAAACAAAACAAAATAAACTCTGGGTCAGTCATGGGACTGGTGTGAGTAAACTCCAACTACTTGTTTAACTTTTAAAAATCCTTTCGAAAGAAAAGATAATAGTAAGACCAGCACACACATAAACATGGACGGTTTTTACCTTACTATAACCCAAAACACTTTGATACGAAAATCCAGTGATATTATAATAATGTCTACATCAAGTAAATAACCAAATAGCAGAACGCTTGCATCTCACGCTCCACATATATATTTAAAATCAAAACCCGCATGGCGCTTATTGGAGATTGAATTTCTAACATGACAAGGTATGGAACCACCTTCCGATGATGTATCTCTAGAGGCGAATACACCTGGGTTCAACAAGAACGTCTTGCAACCTGGCCCACACATGACCGACCACTCATTTCGCTTGAGTGTATCGAATGTATATCACCAACGGTTGGACTCAAACCACCGTTTCCCGAATGGGCAGAATCGATAGAATAAGAACAAAAGGAATTTCTCTAGATAGGTGATTATACACCCTAATGGGTGCGACCCACATAGCCATGCTGCCTGCCCGATTTTTGTCCTTTCCTGGTTGTTGAGGCCTGAGGCTACGAATACTTACCATTCATTGATAGCACAATCACTTTGAATGCCACATTGTCAGATCCGTTAATCACTAGTTGAATTTGCACAAATATTCTGGATATTATGCTAAGGGAATAAATCCGTTGCAACCATATATATTCATACAGACCAATCCATTTGATCATTGGAAATACTCTGTCAGACATTCGTCCATTTACGTTCGTTCTGGGATTGAACGAAACCGAAGGCACTATTTCTATTAATAGAAAAAGCCCTTGCACTTCACTCCGTCTTCAATATATTCAGCATACTTGGTTCGCAAACGCTTATGCCGATACAGAGTGGTTCTTCGGATAATAATCCAACCGGTCTCTCCATATTGACAACGATGGTCAAAAACTTCGATAGTCTGTGATTTAACTATCGAATAAAAACAAGTGTTCAATCAACATATCAAACAATCACTGGGCCCTTTAATTAATATTTCATTAATTAAACCACTTCTCTATTTTCTCTATCAATATTTGTTAACCAAATATTTCAATAATCATCTCGGCCTCTTATGCCATTTGGAAAACGTTTCCAAATATTAACTTCTTTTATTTTCTATATATTAGAAAATATCTCTATTTGCAATTGGAAACAATTCCAATCACTTATCTCTATCCCTTTTTGTTTACAACATTCGATTTTTTATATTCACTTTACTATCGAATTCAATTCGTCGATACAATGATTTCAAATTATCAAAATATCTTAAAAATATTCTAACTCCTTAAATTTCCGGAAAATTTCGCCATAACCTCCCCTGTATCGGGAGCATCGGGAAATTTCAAATAGCTTTCCCGGTCCTTCTAATCTCAAAAAGAAAAAGAAGAAGCCAAGCGGCTTGCCGATACGGCGCATAAATCTCATATGTGAATTAAACATGTACCTTTTTGTCGAGCACATAAATTTAAATCCTCATATACTTCATATCAAACCTGTTTACACATGTTCACCTGTTTTCAATTCAATTCAACACTATCCAATCGTTTGAATTCAGTTCCGCCCGTTTATTCTTTAATTAGTCATTTTGCCTATTTCACTTCTTTGTTGAACATAACATGCTCAAATTTGATTCCACTTGCTTATACAAATCAAATCCCTTTTTTTTTCATTTCTAGTTTCATATTTGGTTTGAATATGAAATCACAAGTTAATTTACTTATTCACAGTTTGCTCGATTCAATCGTTTTAACTAATTCATTTGTCAGTTTGCAAATTAACTCTTTTGCCTATATCACTTTGATATTTGAATATAACCTATCCAAATATATTTCAACTTGATTATACTAATTGAATTTCATTTTCAATTCACGTTCTATATTCGATTTCAAATATATATTTACAAATTCCCTTCACCTTTCAAAGTTCATCTTCAAAATTCGATTAACTAATTTCTCTTTGTCTTAGTCAACTCTATTCAATAATCAAAATATGATTATTGATTTTAAAAAAATCATTTCTTTCACTTCACTTAAGTTCGCATATATTTTATAACTCAAATCTGAGATTTTCTAAATAGAAATTCGGATTTTTATTGGTTTAAAATCCTTTTATAAAATGAAATAAACCGTTATGGTTTTTAAATAGTTTTGGCGCTGTTTTTCTGAAAATTTGATTTTGACATAACTCAAAATCTATACGACGAAATTCAGATTTTTCTCCTTTATTAGAAAGCTATTATCAAATCGGTCCTGACGTTTCTTGTTTCAAAGAGATCCGACTCCAATTGAGTCCTGTATACTCGATTGAAGTACGAATCGCTATTTTACGAACTGCAGCGCTGCGGCGAGTTCGTTTTAATTATATATATATATATATATATATATATATAAACTTTTAAACTTCCGTTAAAATGAATCCAACTCCATTTTTACTCCATTCGAATTTTTAATATTCAAACTCCATTTTCCTTTATTTGAATTCCTTGATTCAAATTCCAATCTCACTTTTGAATTCTATTTTCAAATCCCAATTTCTTTGATATTCAAATTCAGTACTTGAATTTCTATTTCAAATCTCTATTCGAACTTCATATTCAATTCTATTTGAGTTATATATTCAAACTCTATTTCGATTATATTTATAGTTTATATTCAATTCTTCTTTGAATTCAAAATTCAAATCCATATTCAATTCTCTTAAAATCGATATTTCAAATTTCATTACAATTCTACCTTGCAATTCTATATTCAAATTCATTTATTCAAATTCTATTCGAATTGCTATATTCAGACCCCATATTTGAATTCTATTTGAAATTCAAATATTCAAATTCCCTTTAAATTCTATATTCAAAATTCCATAATTTAAAATCCATTTGAATTTCATATTCAAATCTCATAGATTAAATTCTACTTGAATTCAATTTGAATCTCTTATATTCAAATTTCATTTTCCATTTCCATTTGAATTCTAATATTCAAATTCATTTCCAATCCCATTTGAATTCTAATATTCAAACTTATTTTCACACCATTTGAATTTCTTCACTCAAATCCATTTGAATTTCCTTGAATTCAAATTCCATTTCAAAACCATTTGGATTTCTATTTTGAAATCCTATTTCAATCCTACTTTGAAATCCTATTTTCAAAGTTTATTTCAAATTTTATTTTTGAAATTCAATATTCAAATCTCTATTTGAATTTACTATTTTCAATTTCCCATTTCAAACTCCATTTGAATTTTCATATTCAAATCTCTATTTGAATTTTCTTTATTTGAATTCAAATTCTATATTCCATGCTAATTTCGCATATTCAAATTCTATTTGAACTTCTATTTGAATTTCTAATATTCAATCTCCTTTTAAAATTCAAATATTTAAACGCTTTTCAAAATTCAAATGTTATACTCAAATTTCATTTGAGTTATATATTTAAAAATTTCATTTCACATCCTATTTTGAAATTTCATTTCAAATTCAAATTTCACACTTGTATTTCTATTTCTGAATTATCAAATGATAATTCTTTTTCACTTCATTTATAACTTCGTTATAAAAGAATTATTTATAAACTTCGTTTATAAAGGAACTACTTGTTATATTTTTCAAAAACAAGTTTATGTTTTTATCCCCATTAAAAATTCAAATTCTATTTAAAAATAGAATTTTTCCTTTTTAAATCTCCAATATCCTTTTTTCGATATTTTTAAATATCATTACTTAAGCCCAGTGATATTTAAACACACAAAGCAACGAATTATTTATTTTCTAACACATCATATATAAAAATATATATGCAAACAAATAAACCAACAGATAATATATTTTTGAGGAATCCAGTTGGATTCCTCCAACCTGTTTTCCTGCATCCACAGATGTTAGCACACAAATAATACCCATTCTGCTTCGTGGCATAATATCGCGGTATAGAAGGTCATCCACTAATCATAGCGTGGGGCGTATAGGGTAATCATCCGCTATGAAACTGCGGGCATCCGCTAATGAGACTGCGGGAATCCAACCAATCAATCAACCCAATATATATATATAGCCTAAATAACTAATATATATAAAATAACCAGAAAGCATTCACACAAGCAACAAACAATTATTTTTAATGAAATAAAAATAATTCTAAAGGTGAGTGAGATTTACTCACCGTGATTTCCATTGCTGAATATCTTGTTTAATTTCCATATTGTTGCAGGGCGAATCATCTCGAATTGCATATCTAGCACCTACGAGTATTGGATTTTATTTAACGATTAAACATCTTATTAATTTTAATTAACTTTTAATAAATAAATGATTTATTCTATGTATTTTAAGACATATACCTTGTTGATGCATCACTTGATTAGTTTCGAAGCAATTCTCCCAAAACCAACGATCTATTCTCACCGCAAACAACCCGAAAATTCTGCACATCCCACTTTGACATTTTATCGAACACTTTTCAGGCGATCAATCTACATCTCCTTTCGAAACACGGTCATGCCACTGCGATGCTTTAAACCTTACTGCCGAACTCCATCTTCCACCGCCATGCCTCACCACTGTCCCTTACTGTCTAGTTGGCTCCAACCCCTTCCCAAAATAACCAATTGCTTTCTCATAATAACCCTAAAATCCTCATCGCTCCATCTGAAATCGAACATCGCACCAACCCCGAGATCAACATCGAACCCTTCTGCCTGACTTTCGCCCTTTCGCTGATCCTTCAATATCAACCAAACCCCATTTCGTGACTACCCTAGGCGCTGTTCGAATATCATGGAAACAAAATCGAACTGAAAAAAAATATGGCGTTGAAGCTTCCAGGAGTTGGTGATCTTGATCGCGGTTTCCATCGCGATTCCGATTCCGCCCCTCTTTTTTTATTTATTTATTTATAATTAACTTGGTGGATTTCGATTTCTTTGACTGGGAGGCAAATGGAAATAGGGAAACGATCTTCGTTGGTTTAGTGATGGGAATGAACGAAGGCTTGACTCCTTTTATAGGCGCAAGGAGGAAGCAGTACGTACAAAGAGCCATTAAATCATGTTCCCTCGATTTGGAAGGAGGGAGACATTTCAGTACGCGAAATAAATGTTTAGGATGGTGATTTTCAGAATATAGGTGATGCTTTGGAGAAGTAGGTCGGCTGATATGTCCTTAAGCTTTAGAGACGAACTAAATAGACTTTGATTTGCTATTAAAAATGTTTTAATTTATTTTTATTATCGACTATATTCAAATTTATACCGGTCTTCTGAACTGTTTGATTCAGTTTTCAACTTCGATTCAAAATTTATTTCGTATTACTATAAATTTATAAATAAAATTTATTTATATTATCAACAAAATATTTAAAACCATATTAAATATTAAAAATTTATCGTTCAAAAATCTGGGTCGTTACAATTTCATCCTGCTAATCTTCGCTCTCTTATCCTTCACCACCCGAAGACGAAACACGCATACCAAGAGCTGGTGTTGTGAGATGACACATTCTCCAGGTATGACCTTGCAATCAACACAATCTTGTTTACTATCTCTCCTAGTTAGGAAAAAGTCAATTTGGCTAGCCTGTTGGCCACTACTGAAGGTGATCAGGTGTGATTGCCTCTTTCTAAAGAAGGTATTAGCAATCATGAGATCAAAAGAGAGAGCGAAATTCAAAATATCTTCACCCTCTTGGTTCCTACTGCCAAATCTAAAACCGCCATGCACTCGCTCAAAACCCCCGCTAGATGAGCCAACATGGCCATTGAAGTCTCCTCCTATAAAAGTTTCTCGCTACTATGCACATTCCTAACCATGACATCCAAGTTTTCCCAGAACTTCCTTTTGGCTTCTTCACTTAGACCTACCTGCGGGGCATATGCGCTAATGACATTCAAAACTGCCTGGCCAACTACTAGCTTAACTAGGATGATCCTATCCCCTCGTCTTCTGACGTCAACCACGTTGTTCTGAAGGTTCTTGTCAATCAATATGCCTACCCCGTTCTTGTTACGTACTTCTCCCGTGTACCACAATTTGAAGCCAGTGTTCTCCACCTCCTTCGCCTTTTGACCCACCCATTTAGTCTCTTGAACGCACAAGATGTTAACCCGCCTCTTGATCATAGTATCCACTATCTCTCTTAATTTTCCTGTTAAGGACCCTACATTCCAACTACCTAACCGAAACCTACTACCGTCGACTAGCTTCCTTGCCCCTCGCATCCACCGAGAAAAATGCGAGGACCCTTGCTCACTTATCACTACACCGGGGCGTCGGTGTAGCGCGCCATTAAGAGAATGGCGGCCCAGCCCTTGCATATTTAACACCATATCCAAGCCTCGATATAACGCGTCGCTAAGAGGGTTACGCCCCAACGATATATCATAAGGTTCCATATCCATAAGAGAGGCTAAGTTTTTACGTTGGCTCGTCAAGCTTATCACAACCCTCCTCCTTTACTCTGGCTTGGGACAGGCTGCATAGAAAACTACACAGGCGAAGTTATATTATTATTTGTCATTAATATACATAGAAAATTGTTTACAAATAAACATTCATTTATTTGTCAATAATATACATAGAAAATTGTTTACAAATAAACAATCATTTATTTGTCATTGATATACATAGAAAATTGTTAACAAATAAACATTCATTTATTTTTCATTAATATACAAAGAAAATTGTTTACAAATAAACATTCATTTATTTTTCATTGATATACAAAGAAAATTGTTTACAAATAAACATTCATTTATTTTTCATTGATATACATAGAAAATTGTTTACAAATAAACATTCATTTATTTGTCATTGATATACATAGAAAATTGTTTACAAATAAACATTCATTTATTTGTCATTGATATACATAGAAAATTGTTTACAAACAAACCTTCAATTATTTGTCGTTGATATACATAGAAAATTGTTTACAAATAAACATTCATTTATTTGTCGTTGATATACATAGAAAATTGTTTACAAATAAACATTCATTTATTTGTCGTTGATATACATAGAAAATTGTTTACAAATAAACATTCATTTATCTGTCATTGATATACATAGAAAATTGTTAACAAATAAGCATTCATTTATCTGTCATTGATATACATAGAAAATTGTTAACAAATAAATATTCATTTATCTGTCATTGATATACATAGAAAATTGTTAACAAATAAACATTCATTTATCTGTCATTAATATACATAGAAAATTGTTAACCAATAAACATTCATTTATTTGTCATTAATATACATAGAAAATTGTTTACAAATGAAACATTCATTTATTTGTCATTAATTCATATAGTAGAATGTTTACAAATAAATCATTCTTTTATTAAGAATACATAATGTAAACAAATAAATTATTCCTTTATTTGTCATTGGAATACATAGAAAAATTTATGTAAATAAATACGTCATTTATGTAGAAACGTATGTTAATATAAAAATGTCATTTGATTTAGAAATGTCATGTTAAATAAGAATATCCATTATTTGAAAAATGTATTTACATTAAAAAAAATTAATGTAAATAAATCATTAAATAAGATTCATCGTTTGAAAATGTTTTTACATTTAGATTTACATTTTTTTTATATAAATGGATCATTAATGAAACACCCCACCTCCGTTAGGGTCACTCTCAAAGGGAATGCCCTAATTTTGGTGGAGGTTTATAAGTACAAGTCACAGATATACAAGACAGATATAAGAACACATATTTGTAAACAGCGGAAGAACAACAAACTTTATTTCATAAAGTCAAATACGTGTTACAACAACAACCTTTCCAAAAACATAACATAACACTTTCATAATCTGTCTTGAGTACATTATTTTAAAGAAGCATAAATAAAACATAGATAAACTGCAAAAGGCCCATAGTGGATTGTCCAAAGCCATAGTTCAAAACAGGAAAGTCCAAGCAATACATTTCTCTTCTTCAAGCTGGATGTTGAGATTGGTCAAGCTGCTGTGTTCCCTCCCTGAGGACCTGGGGGGGGGGGGGAAACGGAAGAAAGAAGAAAAGTAGAGTCAGACATAAAGCCTGAGTAAGTCTAGTACTATTTTGTCTATGAATAAAGAACTGGGTATGATAAGTAATAACAAGAAGTGGGCAAACACCATAACTTGGTTAAGTTGTCTAGGGTCGAATATACTATCGTACCCCATGTTAATCTCTGAACCCATATAAACTAGTTTCCAATTTGCACCCCAAAATCAGGGTGATGTGATCCATTCTATGATGATCGGCTCCTACTCGCAAAGTTACATGTGTCTTACGGCCCCCGATGTTGTAGTTACCTATGCTGGTCCCACCATGGGGTGTATCAAGTCCCATAGTGGCAACCCGACACAACCTTAGAGTGCACAGGTATGCTACTGGTGTCCAGTGCCTTATTTTTCTGTGCCGGAGTGTGTGCACGCCCGCACTCCGTTAGAACCTACACTGCTACACCACCGCCGTCGCTTTGACCTCTTACAATCAGCCCAGTAATCGTGCCCCACCCTGCCTAGTTTCAGGGTATCCTGATACACCTTTTAGGGTTACTGCTGAAAAGGGTCCCCCGTTACTAGGTTTTCTATCTCTAGCCAACATGCTAAGTTGGTTAAGTGTTTCCTAACCTAACCCCACCAGTCCGTTTAGTTTAGCATGTTCCATTTTGATTAAGTCTTTAGTTCACTTAATCCTAACAATCCTGACTCAGCCTTAATTGTCTTATTAAGGCCCTGACCTCTCACATTAGACAGATATTGTTGTGGCTGCCTGTTGCCGGTTGGTTCCGGGCAGTCTTACGCCACAACTCAGTCTAACCTCGGGTCCTTCTTGGGCTCCATGTTTAACCTCCCACATTGGATAGGTATTGTTGTGACTACTGGACAGCCGGGCGGTTCCGGGCAGGTTTACATCACAACTCAATCCAACCTCGGGTTAAACACATCGTATGTTCTACATTTACATATTTTGTCATTCCTCTTTATTTCTTATATGTAAATATTTGCGGCCCATTATTAAGTTAATGGTGTAAAGGTTACACCAATCATGGGCCCAACCCATACTTGAATTTGGGCCCTTCTATTTTATATTTTCATTCATTAATTAATTTTAACCCAACGTTATTTTCCCCCGTTTTACACGTCCGTTTATATACATTGGGCTTAGCCTTTTAAAGCCCAATTTAGCCATGCGAAAAGGGGAGGCTTAAAGCGTGATTACATACACAAAGAGGGGAAGGTGAGCGCATGAACTTGCATATGGCGTTGGAAATACATAATAGAAACTGGTGTACTTGCATATATATACTTTGGTCATAAAGCATAGGTGACATGAACCAAACCATGTAAACTTAAGATAAGAAACTAACTTAGGTGTCACATAGTCTTAACTACAACATAGACCTATATTCTCATTTAGGCATAAACATAAACAAGTCATGTTCATAAGGTTTCTACATGTTTACAAAGGGGATACTTTGTTACTAACACAAAAGCATAGTTCAACTTAATCATGATTTAAGTCTAATCACATAACTATGGTATAAACATACTTATGCATAAATATTCCTAAACATGGTGTTTGCTTTAAACTTGCAAAAAGGGATTTTTGAGTCTAACCTAGCCATGTCTCACATATGTCATCATATAATTCTTTTAAACAAGATAGACTTAATCATGGATTTCAATTATGCCAAATATCATTCATAGCCTAGCCATATTCATAAGTTTGCAAAAGCATGACTTAATACATGGATTATGGTGTCAAAATTCCAACATAGTTTCTTATGAACTATAATAACCAAACTTGTTTCAATTACTTGCAAAATGATTTATGCACAAAAAAATATACATCATGATGACATAATAACAAAGCCCCAAACTTGCATGGATTTCAATCAACTACATACATGTAGCTTCAACATAGATTACATAATTTGCGCAATATTCCAAACGTATACTTGCATAGAACTACCGCATGTAGTTCTTTATAATGAATAACATAATTTTGCACAAATATGAACTACTTTATTATCCCAATTCAAGCATACAAATCAATACAGTTGTTTATTCATACCAAAGTAATACTCTACTTACAATGGTTGCGGCGAATTCTCTAATTAAGAGATATGATTCCTATGTTGAATTGATTGGCTTTAGGTTGCTTGAATTGCTTTAGGCTTTAGAACTTTCTTCCTAATTCCCTCTCTAGTTGGCGGCTACCCTTAGTCGTTCCTCAGCAACATGGCGGCTATGTTCTTAATTTTGAATGAATAGATTAGGGTTTAGTCTAGGGTTGTTTATATAGAGGTTAGGAATTGATTAGGACCATTGATGTTGCTAGGTTAGATCGTAGCCATTCATTAGATAGAGAGACCAATTAGAACCCGCCACCTAGCCCTAATGACAAAGCAGACCACAGAAAATCGGCCAAACACAGACCTGGCCAGCCAGGTTGGCTGGGCTCGACCAGGTCGATACCCCTGTCGACAGGGCTGTCGACAGCCCTGTCGACATGGGTAGCCCAGGTCGACAGCCCAGTCGACCTGGGTGGCCTAGGCGGGTGTTTATCCGCCCTGGCCCATTGGGCCCGATTTTTAATTATTTTATTCTGTTTGAATTTTAAATTTGATTCAAAACTTCCGAAGGCCATATCTTCTTCATACGGACTCCGTTTTTCGAAAACTCGGACTCTATTTCGCGTATTTTTCCGAGACGAACGCAATGGCGTATCCCGTTTCCCTTAGTTCTTTGATTTCAGATTAATTATACTTAAATTTGTTAATTTCACAGTTATAGAATTTTCGGGGTGTTACATTCTCCCCTACTTAAGAGGATTTCGTCCCCGAAATCTTCAAGCTAGGAGGAATGTATATCCTAACATCCAATCATCCATCTACTCATCCATCAAACACGAGCATCCATTGTCCTTAAAAGACTTCTAATGCTTCATGATCATATGCGAAGTGTGTGTGTACATGAACTTATCTAATGCAAAATCAGGCGGTCTACTGATTCAGTTGACCTCCTTAATGCGAATTATGTAAGTGCCATGAATCCATTATGTATGCAAATTTTCCTATTCATGATTCTACATGAGTGCACAATCATTCAATACAGATGCAACATCCACATGACAACACATAAAAATTCAACCACATATGAATGCAAACATATATGCATATGCAATATGAAGTGACTGAGCCGATCTAAACCCTAGATTGTGTGTGTATATGCAACCACGAGCAACCACTAGCAATCACTTGCAACCACTTGCAACCATCATCCATAACATGTTTCAATTACATGTTTCCATCCAAAAAGATTCTACCTAAAAGATAAGGTCGAGGAAATATACCTAAAAAGATAGATAAAAGCGCAACTTAAGGAAAAAGAAAGATCAAGGATGTACCCTCGAACAGAAAAGGGTAGACAGTGCGTATTCTAGCTTCAGTTTCCCAAGTCGCGTCTCCCTCGGCGTCGCTCCACTGAACTTTGACGAGCTTGACTTCGCGGTTGCGTAGCTTCTTCACTTCCGTTCCTAAGATGCGGGTTGGAACTTTTCTTATGGTTGCTTCGCGCTCCACTTCGGCCTCTTCGAGGATATTTGGCTCTACCACTTCAGCAGACTCATGTAGACATTTTCGAAGATGTGAAACGTGAAAAACGTTGTGGACTCCAGCCAACTTCTCAGGTAGCTCTAATCTATAGGCCATTTTCCCAATCTTCTCGATGATAGGGAATGGCCCTACGAATCTTGGTGCTAGCTTCCCTGTGGTTCCAAAACGAACAACGTTCCTTAGCGGTGATACCTTGAGAAAAACTCTGTCTCCAACCTCAAATTCAAGGTCGGTCCTCCTCTTGTCGGCATAGGACTTTTGTCTGTCTTGGTCCGTCTTCATCCTTCTTTGTATTAAGTCCACTTTCTCTGAAGTCTCTCGGATCATGTCTGGTCCAAGTATGAGCTTATCCGTGGACTCCCACCAACAAGTGGGCGATCGGCACGGTCTTCCATATAAAGCTTCGAAGGGCGCCATTCCGATGGTTGCTTGATAGCTGTTGTTGTAGGCAAATTCCACCAAAGGAAGGTGGTTTTCCCATGTCCCTCCGAAGTCGAGGACGCATAGTCTTAAGAGGTCTTCCAAAACTCTGTTCACTCTCTCTGTTTGGCCGTCGGTTTGGGGATGATAGGCTGTGCTTAAGCATAACTGCGTTCCTACTGCTTCTTGCAGACTCCGCCAAAACTCACTGGTGAAGATGGGGTCTCGGTCACTAACAATGCTAGATGGTATTCCATGGAGTCGAACGATTTCCTTGAGGTAAAGTGATGCTAGGGATGAGGCAGTTCTTTTACTTTTGACAGGTAAAAAGTGGGCGCTTTTAGTAAGCCTATCCACTATTACCCAAATGCTAGTGTTGCCTCTCCTAGACCTAGGCAGCCCATCGATGAAGTCCATTGAGATGCTATCCCACTTCCACTGTGGGACCTCCAGAGGATGTAGTAGTCCGCCAGGCTTTTTCTGTTCCGCCTTAACCTGTTGGCACACCATACACTTAGAAACGAACTCTGCCACGTCCTTTTTCATGCCGTTCCAGAAGAAAGTCCTTTTTATGTCTTTGTACATTTTATCTCCGCCTGGGTGTATCGTCATCTTGGAGTGATGTGCTTCCTCTAGAACCTTCTTTACTAAATCTTTTGTCTGTGGGACGCATAGTCTTCCGTCTCGTCTTAGCAAACCCTTATCGTCGATGGAGTATCTGTTGAGGTGACTTGAAGTCTCACCCCTAATTAGCCTATCAATTATTTCCACAAGCTGAGGGTCTTCGCGTTGTGCTGTCCCTACTGAATCCACTAAGGTCGGGCGCACTTCGAGAGATGCTAGCAAGCCTGGTACGAAATCGGAGGAAGGCCTAAAGTCGAAGCTGGCTATAAACTCTAGGCTTTGTCTTTCAACAAACAACGAGCTTAGGGTCAATTTCTTTCGGCTCAACGCGTCTGCCACTACGTTGCCTTTGCCCGGAGTATAGGAGATTTCGAAATCGTACGAGGCAAGAAACTCCATCCATCTTTGTTGCCTCAAGTTAAGATCCTTCTACGAGAAAAGATATTTCAACGATTTATGGTCAGTGTAAAGTTCGAACTTCTCACCTAGGAGATAGTGTCGCCAAGACTTGAGTGCAAAGACGATGGCGGCTAACTCAAGATCGTGGGTTGGGTAGTTCTTTTCGTGCGCTTTCAGCTGCCTTCCGCCATAAGCTACCACCCTTCCTTCTTGCATTAAGACGGCGCCTAGCCCTGTCCCACATGCATCCGTATAAACAGTGAACATCTTGCTCCCATCTGGCAGCGTCAAAACTGGGGCTGTGGTGAGAGCCCTTTTCAGTCGTTGGAAAGCAAACTCGCAATCCAAATCCCAATTGAACACTAGATTCTTCTTAGTCAATTTCGTGAGCGGAGCTGAGATTTTCGCAAAATCCCTTATGAACTTTCGATAGAAACCTGCTAGTCCTAGAAAGCTTCGGACCTCAGTCGCATTCCTTGGTGTCTTCCAATCCTGTACCGCCACTACCTTAGCGGGGTCCACTGCTAACCCTTGTTTGGATACTATGTGCCCAAGGAACCTCACCTCTTCTCTCCAAAAGTGGCATTTGGAGAATTTGGCTTTTAGTTGATGGACTCGCAAAGTTTCCATGATTGCCCTTAAGTGCTGAGCTTGTTCCTCTTCACTCTTTGAAAAGATAAGGATATCATCTACGAAGACCACTACGAATTTGTTGAGGAAATCTCTAAATACCCTACTCATCAGGTCCACGAAGTACGCAGGTGCATTTGTCAAGCCGAAAGGAATGACAAGCCATTCAAAGAAGCCGTCTGGGGTTCTGAACGCCGTTTTATCGATGCTATCTTCAGCCACCCTTAGCTGATGAAAACCGGTTGCTAAATCGAGTTGGGAGAAAACAGACGCTCCTACAAGCTGGTCAAATAAATCGTCAATTCTAGGGAGAGGGTGCCTATTCTTTTTCGTTAACTTGTTGAGCTCCCTATAGTCAACACATAGACGGAGTGAACCATCCGCCTTTGTAGCGAACACCACTGGAGCGCCCCATTCTGAAATGCTCCTCCTAATGAACCCCTTTTCTAGAAGCTCTTTAATCTGTTTACTGAGCTCTTTCCTTTCTCGTGGAGCCATATGTCTAACGGGCAACGCAACGGGCTTTGCATTATCTACAAGATATATGCGGAAGTCTATTTCCCGCTTCGGAGGCAAGCCCTTCACCTCTTCAAAGACATCCGGATATTCCCGGACCACTCTAACTGAATGCAAATTTTCAACAGAGGCATCTAGCGATTCAAGATAACTAAGCATAACCGCATACGCGGGATTACAAGAAATTTCCAAAGTATTACCGAGCTGGGTTAGGAGCCTAACAACCCTTTTCTCACAATCAAGGATGGCCCCATTACTGGATAGCCAATCCATACCCAAAATCAAACCATAACCCGAAAAGCCCAAAACAAAGGCACTACATAGAAATTCAACACTTAGGATAGAAATTTTCAAATCCAGACAGATCATAGACAAATGAGCTGGGCCCCCAATTGGGTTTGAAACAATTAAGGGGTCCTCTACCATACTAGTTTTTAGGTGCAGAGATTCTACTAAAGCAGACGAGATAAAGGAGTGTGATGCGCCAGAATCAAATAAAGTGCGAACGGGGTGATCATAAAGATAAACTACACTTTCTACAGAAGTATTTATACCTCGCTGTTGCAGAGGTGGCGCTTCTAGCACATGGACCTGTGCCCCTGGGGTGGATCCAGCCCTCTGCCCCTGTCCTCGTTTCTTTGGGCAGTCCTTAGCCCTGTGGCCTGTCTCACCACAAGAAAAGCACCCACCATTCTCCTTGGCCTTCTTTTTCCGGCAGTCCTATACTAAGTGCCCCACTTTGCCACAGAAATTGCACTTCCTCTTCTCTTTGTTGCCTTTCCCGCCCTTCTTAAAGTATGTCTTCTTGGGCTGCAAACCCTCTTTCTTCTTGCCCTTATCCTCTTCATTCAGCAATGCCATTTGCACCAATCTTTCATACGTGGCTCCCATGGGTATATGGGTCATGGCCAAACTGTGTAATGGCTCATTCAACCCTTTGACGAAACGGAGAGCCTTCTTGTGCGGGGTGTTGACTAGGTCAAGTCCAAACCTAGCCAGCTCGTCGAACTGATTCACATACTCTCTGACTGTCTTGTCCCCTTGCTTAAGAAATAAGAATTTTTCCAACTGCAAACTTCTTTCCGCATTTGAGAGAAATTTAGTCTCAAACCTTGCCCTAAAGTCCTCCCATGTCTCCACTGGTCTTTCAGCATTAGTGACTTCCCACCAGTAGGAAGCCTCGCCCTTCAATAGCCACACTGCCAATTGTACTTTTTGTCTATCTTCTACCTCAAAGATGATGAATAGGTCCTCCGTTTCTTTCAGCCAATTCCTAGCTGCCACGAAGGACTCAGTTCCATGGAAATCCCTTCCTCCCATAGCTTTAAAATCTTTGCATATCTTAGCGAATGTGTTTCCCCGAGGAGGAGGTGGAGGAAAAGGTGTCGCTGCAGCTGGATGATTTCCTTCCGCTGGGGGAGGAGGAATGGTAGGACCTGGCTGAGTGGCCCTTGCTTCTAAGAATCGTCTAAACCAACCAGGTATTGGTACCCCTTCCGGCAAGTTAAGTTCTTGGGACATGCTGAAACAAAAAGGATAGATTCAAAACGAAGGATAAAAGATAGTACCTATGGCTTTGGGGAGTGGACTTTGCCTTTTTAAAATAAAATAATATTTTTGTTTTAAAAATGCTTCTTTAAATTTCTTTTTTGAAAATAATTTTTCAAAACTTTTTATCTCATCTGGTAAACCTATGCTCTGATACCAAGTGAAACACCCCACCTCCGTTAGGGTCACTCTCAAAGGGAATGCCCTAATTTTGGTGGAGGTTTATAAGTACAAGTCACAGATATACAAGACAGATATAAGAACACATATTTGTAAACAGCAGAAGAACAACAAACTTTATTTCATAAAGTCAAATACGTGTTACAACAACAACCTTTCCAAAAACATAACATAACACTTTCATAATCTGTCTTGAGTACATTATTTTAAAGAAGCATAAATAAAACATAGATAAACTGCAAAAGCCCCATAGTGGATTGTCCAAAGCCATAGTTCAAAACAGGAAAGTCCAAGCAATACATTTCTCTTCTTCAAGCTGGATGTTGAGATTGGTCAAGCTGCTGTGTTCCCTCCCTGAGGACCTGGGGGGGGGGAACGGAAGAAAGAAGACGAAAGAAAAGTAGAGTCAGACATAAAGCCTGAGTAAGTCTAGTACTATTTTGTCTATGAATAAAGAACTGGGTATGATAAGTAATAACAAGAAGTGGGCAAACACCATAACTTGGTTAAGTTGTCTAGGGTCGAATATACTATCGTACCCCATGTTAATCTCTGAACCCATATAAACTAGTTTCCAATTTGCACCCCAAAATCAGGGTGATGTGATCCATTCTATGATGATCGGCTCCTACTCGCAAAGTTACATGTGTCTTACGGCCCCCGATGTTGTAGTTACCTATGCTGGTCCCACCATGGGGTGTATCAAGTCCCATAGTGGCAACCCGACACAACCTTAGAGTGCACAGGTATGCTACTGGTGTCCAGTGCCTTATTTTTCTGTGCTGGAGTGTGTGCACGCCCGGACTCCGTTAGAACCTACACTGCTACACCACCGCCGTCGCTTTGACCTCTTACAATCAGCCCAGTAATCGTGCCCCACCCTGCCTAGTTTCAGGGTATCCTGATACACCTTTTAGGGTTACTGCTGAAAAGGGTCCCCCGTTACTAGGTTTTCTATCTCTAGCCAACATGCTAAGTTGGTTAAGTGTTTCCTAACCTAACCCCACCAGTCCGTTTAGTTTAGCATGTTCCATTTTGATTAAGTCTTTAGTTCACTTAATCCTAACAATCCTGACTCAGCCTTAATTGTCTTATTAAGGCCCTGACCTCTCACATTAGACAGATATTGTTGTGGCTGCCTGTTGCCGGTTGGTTCCGGGCAGTCTTACGCCACAACTCAGTCTAACCTCGGGTCCTTCTTGGGCTCCATGTTTAACCTCCCACATTGGATAGGTATTGTTGTGACTACTGGACAGCCGGGCGGTTCCGGGCAGGTTTACATCACAACTCAATCCAACCTCGGGTTAAACACATCGTATGTTCTACATTTACATATTTTGTCATTCCTCTTTATTTCTTATATGTAAATATTTGCGGCCCATTATTAAGTTAATGGTGTAAAGGTTACACCAATCATGGGCCCAACCCATACTTGAATTTGGGCCCTTCTATTTTATATTTTCATTCATTAATTAATTTTAACCCAACGTTATTTTCCCCCGTTTTACACGTCCGTTTATATACATTGGGCTTAGCCTTTTAAAGCCCAATTTAGCCATGCGAAAAGGGGAGGCTTAAAGCGTGATTACATACACAAAGAGGGGAAGGTGAGCGCATGAACTTGCATATGGCGTTGGAAATACATAATAGAAACTGGTGTACTTGCATATATATACTTTGGTCATAAAGCATAGGTGACATGAACCAAACCATGTAAACTTAAGATAAGAAACTAACTTAGGTGTCACATAGTCTTAACTACAACATAGACCTATATTCTCATTTAGGCATAAACATAAACAAGTCATGTTCATAAGGTTTCTACATGTTTACAAAGGGGATACTTTGTTACTAACACAAAAGCATAGTTCAACTTAATCATGATTTAAGTCTAATCACATAACTATGGTATAAACATACTTATGCATAAATATTCCTAAACATGGTGTTTGCTTTAAACTTGCAAAAAGGGATTTTTGAGTCTAACCTAGCCATGTCTCACATATGTCATCATATAATTCTTTTAAACAAGATAGACTTAATCATGGATTTCAATTATGCCAAATATCATTCATAGCCTAGCCATATTCATAAGTTTGCAAAAGCATGACTTAATACATGGATTATGGTGTCAAAATTCCAACATAGTTTCTTATGAACTATAATAACCAAACTTGTTTCAATTACTTGCAAAATGATTTATGCACAAAAAAATATACATCATGATGACATAATAACAAAGCCCCAAACTTGCATGGATTTCAATCAACTACATACATGTAGCTTCAACATAGATTACATAATTTGCGCAATATTCCAAACGTATACTTGCATAGAACTACCGCATGTAGTTCTTTATAATGAATAACATAATTTTGCACAAATATGAACTACTTTATTATCCCAATTCAAGCATACAAATCAATACAGTTGTTTATTCATACCAAAGTAATACTCTACTTACAATGGTTGCGGCGAATTCTCTAATTAAGAGATATGATTCCTATGTTGAATTGATTGGCTTTAGGTTGCTTGAATTGCTTTAGGCTTTAGAACTTTCTTCCTAATTCCCTCTCTAGTTGGCGGCTACCCTTAGTCGTTCCTCAGCAACATGGCGGCTATGTTCTTAATTTTGAATGAATAGATTAGGGTTTAGTCTAGGGTTGTTTATATAGAGGTTAGGAATTGATTAGGACCATTGATGTTGCTAGGTTAGATCGTAGCCATTCATTAGATAGAGAGACCAATTAGAACCCGCCACCTAGCCCTAATGACAAAGCAGACCACAGAAAATCGGCCAAACACAGACCTGGCCAGCCAGGTTGGCTGGGCTCGACCAGGTCGATACCCCTGTCGACAGGGCTGTCGACAGCCCTGTCGACATGGGTAGCCCAGGTCGACAGCCCAGTCGACCTGGGTGGCCTAGGCGGGTGTTTATCCGCCCTGGCCCATTGGGCCCGATTTTTAATTATTTTATTCTGTTTGAATTTTAAATTTGATTCAAAACTTCCGAAGGCCATATCTTCTTCATACGGACTCCGTTTTTCGAAAACTCGGACTCTATTTCGCGTATTTTTCCGAGACGAACGCAATGGCGTATCCCGTTTCCCTTAGTTCTTTGATTTCAGATTAATTATACTTAAATTTGTTAATTTCACAGTTATAGAATTTTCGGGGTGTTACAATTAAAAATGATCATTATTTGAAAATGAAAATATGTTAACATAAAAATTCGCATTTTTGTTGTATAATAAAAATGATCATTATTTTAAATGGAATAACACTTTTTGGTCAATATGTTGAACTAGAGTTTTTAGCTTAAATGAAATAAACATTTTTGGGTCATTTTGTTGAATCAAAATATTCAACATAAATGAAAATACACACTTTTGTCGTTTTGTTGAACTAGAGTTTTCAACAAAATGAAATTTACATTTTTATCCTTTTGTTGAATTTGAGTATTTCAACAAAAATGAAAGGAACCATTTTGATCATTTTGTCTAGTTAAAATAGAAAAATAGAAAATTAGTGAAACAAAAATCCTTATTTTTGTATATTGAACTTATGACACCAAAATGAACATTTAGGTTTAATAGAAAACTAGTTAAACAAAAATCCTTATTTTTGTTTATTGAACTTGTGGCGCCAAGAATGAAATTTGTGTTAATAGGAAAATGGTTTGAATAGAGAAAAATGTTCATGTTTTAATCAAAACATGGATTCATTGAAATATACAATTTTAATGTTAAGAGAGTAAATAGAGAAAATTGTTCGTGTTTTAATCAAAACATGAATTCATTAAAATATACAAATTTTAATGCTAAGAATGTGAATAGAAATAAAAGTTATATTTTTATTGTCATTCTAGGGAAAATAAAAAGAGTAGAATTAAAAGTGACATTTTATTTACATTTTAGATGTAAATAAAAATATAGATTAAAAAGGTGACATTTGTATTTACATTTTAGATATAAATAAAAACCATGGATTAAAAAGTTTCATTTTTGTTTACATTTTAGATGTAAATAAATGAATAGATTAAAAGTGACATTTTTATCGTCATTTTAGATGCGATAAAAAGAATAGATTTTAAAATTACATTTTCTACGTAATTAAAGAATGTAAGGAAAAATTACATTTTTCAATATAAGTAAAGATGGAATAAAACGTTACATTTTTCAATGTAATAAAAGATTGAATAAAACATTACATTTTTTTCAATGTAATAAAAGATTAAATAAAAACACTACATTTTTCAATGTAATAAAAGATGAAATAAAAGGATTACGTTTTTCAGTGTAATAAAAGAATAGGTAAAGGTTTACATTTTTATGTAATATAAAAAGTTTACATTTTATGTAATATAAAAAGTTCACATTTTTGTGTAGTATAAACCTCATTATTAATGTAATGAATGAAATATAAAAATGTCATGTTTTAAAAATAAAATATGGTTACATTAAAAATCACATTTTTAATGTAAAGAAAGAGAATATAAAAATATTCATAGTTTGGAATGGAAAGGATAAACAATAAAAATTTACATTTTTATTGTAATGCAATAAATGAAGAAAAATATTCATCATTTGAAATGGTTCCTTTCATTTTTGTTGAAATACTCAAATTCAAAATGGTTCCTTTCATTTTTGTTGAAATACTCAAATTCAACAAAAGGATAAAAATGTAAATTTCATTTTGTTGAACAGGGGCCTATCTTCTAACATTTTGTATTCAAGAAAATGTATATCTTCCAACCATAGTCTAACAGGGGCCTATCTTCTAACACCAGAATACGAAGTGTAAACAATAAATATAACTTGAATACGAAGTGTGGATTTTTTTTAAAGAATAAATAATTGGTAATCGTCGAACGAATGAATTATATTTTTATATATATAAATATAAATTAAAATAAAATGAATCGCGCTGCTGTTGTTCTCGATTTGAAATCATAACTTCAAACGATTATACCGAAAGAACCGACCGTCAGATTTTCCCAAAATTGGAACCTTTAGGACCGCTTTGGGAAGATCTTTCCAATGATATAAATTTTGTTAAAATCCAACGGTTAAATTTCGAGATAGGTGTAAATCAATTTTTTATAGAAACAGCGCCAGGGCCGTCCATTGACCCGAAACGTCGTTAAATAAATTTAGCTATTTTTATATACATATAAAATAGCGATAAATCGTTATTAAATACTAATAACAGTACGAAATGATTTATATATATATATATATGCGAGGATCATTTGAAAAGTCCGAGTTCAATCTCATTTCAAATGATTATACGACGATCTAAATCGAAGAATTGAAGACGGTGATTGAAGACCGACGATCTTCACATCGAATGGATGTGTTGCTACCGAGGGCCATGGTTGGAGTAGCTACCTTGAAGGGGCTTCAGTGGTAGCCGTCCGGACGTACTTGTTGATTGTTCGGATATGCGAGGAATAAGATACCTCCGGTTTCGTTCAAACCAGAACGGACTTGTAAATGGATGTTATGTCTAACGTTGTATTCCTTTATGTTGTATTCATTGATCTATGCTAAATATATATCTGTTTGGCGTTTAACACCCTTCTCTGAGACATACGAGCTTAGAGGTTATATATTGGTAGAAATCAATGGTATGATATGGATTGACAATGTGACATGCTAAGATGCATGGATCAAAGCATTTGTTGAAAAGCAGGGCCTTGTGGTTGATAATCAAAGCACGGCATGTTTAGGCGTAGCCTTGTGTATAGCGTGACTTCGCGAGCCTCACACCCTGGTATGAGTCAAAAACGGGATTAGGACTGCAGGGAGTGCACACATTTCTTTCTAGCTAAGAAGTTGTGTCAGTGACTTACCAGCCCTGACATTTTTACTTATGTGGATGTTGGATTTTGAGGTACCTCGGTTTTATAGGTTGTTAGTGGCCATATTAGAGGTTAAAAATGTTGGATCTAGATTAACCCTAGAGGGGGGGTGAATAGGGTTTATCACAGTTTTTAAACTGAATTGAAAAACTGACAGGATATTAAAATAATAAACAGATCACAGAATGCAGCAGAAATAAAAGTGCAGAAAATAAATTACACACAGATATACCCAGCTTCGGCAAAACCCTGCCTACTGCTGCATTCTTAAGGTTTCTACTAGGTGTTATAAACAGATCCCGCATACAAGACCATGTACACTCGCAGCGCCTGCTCCTGTCCTAACCCTACGCTCAAAACCCTAGACTGACTGATATCCCCTCGATCAGATTTCCCGAATTACAAACCCTGTAACTCATAACCCTAGAATTTACAGACTCTAGTGGACTGCCAGTCAACACCCTGACTGGAACTCTAGAATTTTACAGACTTCTAGAAAAACAGTTCAGAATTGTTTACAGAAGAAAATTAAAAACAAAACAAAATTAAATAAATAAAGAAAACCCTAGGAGTTTTAAATATAAGGGGTGAGACGACCCGAACTTCCCCGGTAAGGAAAGCACGGATACTTTGAGAACAACACACAAAAGGGCGCAGACGGAAGAACATTTCATTGTTATTATAACAATTCCATCAGATACAAGAATATACAGAGTATAAATGATTAAATTACATTCGACAAATATCAGAGATTACAATAAATTACATAGCAGCGGAAAAATATACAAAACACAACTAGAAGTGATACACGGATACAGAGCTTTCCGAGCATCGTTCCAGCTGTAAATCAGGACCCTGTGAATATAAATCTGCAAAACCAAAACTACTAGCTGCCCGTGCGGAAAATAGGGGCACCCAGAGTTTAGGTTAAAACAATAAACTCCAGGTCAGTCATGTGACTGGTGTGAGAACTAAAAACAGTTATTATTTTAACTTTAAAGAAGAGTAATTCAAGGGACCACGCCGTATGACACGGAACGGGTTTCCTCCCAAGAATACTAGTGCATATAACAAAACAACGCAATGCTTTTTGGAAAAATGAAGCTATTATAAGACCCAGGTCCCATCACACAATGCAACGCAAGCCGGAGGATAGGGTTTTCCCTTATAATAGCCAAACATGCTTGGTACGTCAAAACAAATCATTTGATACTATTATAAGTGTATAGTGTCAAAACAATTTTCAATCATAAATATCGATCATAGACGGCATGGGTACCATATATCATGTCGCCATACTAGTTCTACAATTAAAACCGCAATATCACGTATTGGAAATTGGATTTCCGTCATGAGCCGAGGCAAGGGGCAAGCTCCTCTCCGCGTTCGAGACACTCTAGCAAATGCCTCAGGACCCCACTATGATCCTTGGAATCGGCTGGGCCGGTCCTCTCTTACTTTTGAGGATTGGCAATTCCTGAACACACGTTTCCCGGTCCTTACAGACCTATATCCGAGGCGCCTCGTATCCAACAACCACACAGGTGAAAAGTATATAAATGTCAGGGCTGGTAGGTCACTGACACCACCCTAGCTAGAAAGAAACGTCGTGCTCTCCCAGCGGTCCATCTCCCGTTTTTGACTCATACCGAGGTGTGAGGCTCGCGAATTCACGTTATACACAAAGCTACGCCACACAGGCCATGCTTTGATCATCAACCACAAGACTTTGCTTTTCAACAGAAGCCTTGATCAATTGCCACTTACGCATGCCACATTGGCAATTCACTCCATGCGACTGATGTCCATCGATATACAACCTCTGAGCTCGTATGTCTCAGAGAAAATCCACTATTTATATAAAATAAAAATAAAATAAATAAATTAAAAAAAAACTTACAGAGGGGGGGGGGGCGGTCAGGCCGGCGGCCGCTACTGCGAGGGGGGGCTCGGGGTTGGTGGCGCTCGACGTGGAGGAGGGCGCAGGCGGAGGGCGAGGTCGGAGGAAGGGAAACGCGTGCGGGTTTGGGGGGGGGGGTTTCGCACTCGCGATTTGGTTGCAGGGGGGGTCTTCGGTGTACGCAGTCGAGGAAGAAGAAAGGAGGGGGACGGTGCAGGGGCTGCGCCACCTCTGGCGGCGGCGGTGATGGGCGATAGGGGTTTTCCCCCTTTCCGTCGCCTCTCTCTTTTTTTTTTCTTTTAAAAATCGATACTGGATAATAAGAGGGGGGGGGGGTATATATATATTTTAAATTTTATTTAATTTAATTTTCAAAAAGTTGACTTTTACTTACGACCTCGAAACGAGGCCCACCGCCTGTCGTCCATAGCGTATTACCCCCATTCCGAACACAATGGGATATTTATCGCAAGCTGATTTGATCGTTTGAATCAGTTTCCGCCAAAATCAACATATAACTCTATATATTGATTTTGAACACGCATTTCAATTTACCGGGGTCACATACGGACTTTAAAAATTCCAGAAAAATATTTTCTAGCTTCGTATTGACGATACGGTCCTAACAAAACTAGTTTCGCTGAATTCTGAGACCGTTGGAAAAATGGCCAATTTCCAGTCGATTAAAATCAACTGAAACTGGTCAAACGCGTTTTCCTTTGCCACGCTCACATATTGATTCGAAAAATTATGAAATTTGAAACCTAGCAATAACTTGACACTGCGGATCCAACAAAAGTGGTTTCGTCGAAATCCGAGGTCATTTGCAAAATGTCCATTTTTTTAGGGCCTGAATTCCATAGCGACTATTCAGAATTTTCAACTAGACATATCTTTTTGATTCCCGCTATGAAATTTTGATCTTTCGGATTCGTTGGAAAGATATCCACAATTAGATTCCAATGTTTTTGGTTTCACTAAAATCCGGATTGTTTTGCTCCCGGTACATTCAATTGAAGTTTGAAATCGAATTATCGAACTACCGCGCCATTTTCAATTCTATTTATAATTATATATAAATATTTATATTCTAACGACGACGTATATAATATATACGTCGAATTATATTCAAAATAAATTTCTTGTCAATATTATTTAAAATAATTCATTTTAAATAATCAAAATTCGCTAAAATTGCCAAAATAAAAATTTTAAACTGGCCCAGATTTTCCGGGTTATTACAAGGGGTCATCCCCTTTTAACATGAAAAACACTTAAGCCCTTTAAAGAAAGCCGGCCCATTCATTTGTATCCGATCCCTTTGCCAAGAAAAATGGCGGCTTCAAAGAAACAACTAGGGTTTCTAGTCTTTGCCCCAAATCAGATCGATTTCTTGAAAAATCTGGAACTTTATTCGCTGATGGTAGATTGCTGTTGCTTCACGTCGTTGATGCTGGTCGATTGATGCTCTTCTTTGATTTTGGCTTTCTCTTGATCGAAAGACAAGTGAGTAGCTTCTGATTTAATCGATTACTGCTTTGAAAATGGTTGAATTGATTTTTGTGGGTTTCGATCTCGATTGAATTGTTTTTCGGTTTCAGAAAAAAAAATCGCTCATGCCTATGATGAATTGGTTGTGTTAAATAGGATTACAAAAATCCTAATTACTCTGATTTCGAAGAATCACTTCCTCTGATTTTGCGTTGTCCCTTTTTCTGCTTTGATTTATTTGCGTGAATGATTTTTGTTCCTTTCCTCTTTTGGTTTGCCTTGATTAAATTGAAAAACTTCGGCTTTGATTGAAATGATCCTGGCCTTGAATTCCGGCAATGAACTTTCTGTTTGATCTTCTAGTCTTTAAGAAAGAAATTTGCATTCCTGGAAACTTTTGAAGACAGAAAGACTTGTTTCCAGAATCACGTCATCAAAATTGTAGAAAATAAAAACTTGTGTGAAAGCTTCTTTTTGTTTCTTTATTTGAATTGCATGATAGAAACATTGTCTCGGATAATAGATTAATTTCAGGAAACAAATTTGAGATTAAAAATTTCCTGAACTCTTAAAACCGATTAAACACTTGCCAGAAAAAAAATCTTGAGTAATTTCAGTGAATCGAATTCAATAAAGAGAATGTATTCATAGTGAAATTTAAGGAAAGATTTCTATTTTTAAATATTATTTCTTTCCAAAAACAGTCTTTGAGATAATTGAAAAGTTCTTTCCAGATATACCTCTTGGCCTTGATTTACCTTACTGTGAATGGATGATCAAAGGCATAAAACAGTTTATTACTTCTTGCCAAACATGATACTTCACAAACCTGAAAATACTTTTTCATTTTGAGCACTGATTTTCTGGACTTGATTCTTGCCACATTTCACACTTGCCAAATAAAATTTGTCGAATCACAAAGAAATGATGCTTGCCCAATAATACTTGAGATTGATTGCTCATTTATTCCTGGAATCAAAAACCTTTAAAAAAAAACTTCCTGCTAAAAATTGGTTTTTCTGGAAACACCATAAATGTTTTTCTTGAAAATCTGGAAGCTCAATTTCTGTCCATGCTGTGTTATGCATATATACTTGCTTGAATCAGACACGGTTGTATTCTTGCCATATGTGATGAATCAGGACTTGAATTAGGCCTCTTTGTGTATCTTGCAATTTATGAACCTGCTTGTCATATATACTTGCACTTAAACTTGAACATGCATATATGCATCTACTTGTGGCTGCCATATACTTGAAACTTTTGCCACAACCATTTTACTGCATTGTTATACTCGTGGTTCCCTTGTCCAGACTTGTGAATATGGACCATTTTGCCTTTGTCCATCCTACCATGTTAATGCTATGACCAATACACCATGCATAAATCTGTGTACTTGAAATTGAAACATTGCATCTGAACACTTTGCCTTGACATATGTACTTGCATTGGCTACTTACTGTCCTGTGCCATCATTACTTGTGCACTTGGGTATTTTGCTTTACTCTAGTCTGTGTGCTCTAGCTGCTTGTACAACATATTGAACTGCCTTCATGCATTATACATGTTAACTAAATTTGCTCCATGAATATCTTGGCTGCTTGTAGACATTATGCTGTCCATTTTCTCGATTCACCTTGCACCACTATGATACTGCACACTTGTCATTTGATCTGGCTTGACACTTGCTCTTGTTTTCAAAAGCTGATCTGCTTTGTTGTTCACTGATTCCATGTACTTGCTGTTGACTCACTCACTTGTACTAGACCATGCTAATTTCCATCCTTCATGTGATTTCCCTGATTGTCTTGACCTTGACAATGCATGTACACTGCTGATATATTTGTACTTGTGAGTAGTGCTTGATCTTTGTTACTCGACCCTACGGTTTGAATGCTTTGTTGACTTTGACATTTCCACTGTGTCGAGCGTGGTCCATGTGACTGCTCCACAGCTGTATAAACTGATTGGCGAGGCAGTGCACACGTGTATTTATACACGTGTGTATATGCAGCCATCAGTCAAGTTTTCCTGTCCCTGCATTGTATTTACATACTGTCTACCTTATGGTATTTACAGTGTATCATTGTGAATATCACAAGCTGTCTAGACACAGATTGATGATTTTTATAAATCAGACCAGGTCATGAAAAATGATGAGAAACACACCAGAAATCTGAGGCAAATAAAATTTTAAAAATAAAATTTATATTCGCATATATTTAGTATTGTTTCTATTGCAGTGTACTGTGTGTTTTCTGTTTCATGTGACAGGTAAGCAGACTGTGACAGGACTGACAGTGAAGATGCTATGAAGACAGGAGACTGAAGACAAGAACAGTGTGAAAAAGTGTATATGTATACGAGTCTGTGTAAAAGAATGAATGAGTGAAACTGTGACTGAAAGATAGAGTGTTGTGGTGGAGAACACTGTATATGAAATTGTGTTTGATATGTAATACAGTGATGTACAAATAGTGGAGTTAAAAAAAATTGTACTGTTTGAATATTGAAATAAAATATTATATTTAAATAAAACACTGTGAATATTTGAACGACTGTACAGTCGTATTTTATTTAAATATAAGTATTATATTCCTGTCTGTAATGTGATATAACAGTACAATAACAAACACATTCAAAATAATATATACTTGTTTGTTATCATCAAACAAAAATCATATAATTGTGTATACAACATTGTTATATACAACAATCTCCCCCTTTTGATGATGACAAACAAGTATTAGATTTTGAATATAATAAATGTGTTTGTTCGTGAATATTTGAACTCCCCCTATTTAAATGCTCCCCCTACAACAGAAACTCCCCCTATAACTATGCATGAGTGAAATGTATGAATAATTAAATTTTCAAAATTAAGAATATTTATAAAATATTCACTCATAAATCAAAATCTAATCCATTCTCCCCCTTTTGTTATCATCAAAAGGATACAGATTTTAAAATACAGATGAAAATTGACTAAAAATATAATTTCAGCTTAAGAGGAAGAATGGTCATCATAAAATTCTATCAGTCAAACAAAAATCATAATATTCTAAGAACTGGTGGCATATTTCACATTGTAGAGAATGACGGATTTACGATGAATCTTATATAGAATGGAGAGAGTTTTAAAAACAATTCATTTCCAATTATTTTCAAAGAATTTTTATAAATAAAGCAAAAAAAACAGTGATGGATTTGGACTATGATCAATAATTCAACTTAAGTGAGAAAATCGAATAATCTCAAATCCCAATACTTATCAATCAACAAATCATAATACGTCATAAAATTTCAACATATTTCAAAGAATAGAAGATGGATTGACAGGCTGGCTTTTATACTCAGAGGAGAATTTCAAAAATTATTTCTATTTTTAGCACTTTATTTCCTTTTTATTTAAGAGCACACTGACCACGCATAACCAGATCTTGGATTTTTAAATGAGATCAGTTGCAGCTTAAATATAAGTAATCTCATAACCATGCATAACCAGAGCTTGGATTTTTAAATGAGGTTAGAGAAATACTTAAGAACATTATATTATTATCTTTTTCTGTTTCAAAATGAAAAACTCCTCGATATATAAAATCAATATGGATGATAGAAAAGTGGTAGGTACAGAAATGGACTGTGAAATAAATTTCTAAATTAATTATATTATGAAATATGTTAGACTGTACCGGGATTATTGAAAATTTTCAGTTGACACTAATTCTGAAAAATAACATAACCACAATTCCATCACAAATATTTTCACTGTTTATTCAAGATGATTTTTAAAAAAAAATTAAACTCTCCACATTTATAAAAAAATTATCATGGATGGCAGAATGATGATAGATAATGAGTATGGTCTTGAAATAATTGCCAGTTCAAAGATATTATAATAAATATTCAACCATCATGAAAATCCAGATAAAATCTCCTCTTGTTGTGAAATATATTGCAGTCATAATTCATCACAATTTCAGATTCTGATATATTTTGATGAATTATAAATACAGAACAATTTGGATATTGATTTCAATTTCTGAATGAATAAAAAAATAAATAATCTTAAAATTGAAAATTAATTACAAGAGGAATATAAAGAGCTATACAGGACAAGAGTGATTAAAATATATACAAAAAAAAAATTCAGCACATCTGATACCAATTGTTCTCGTTTTCTCGAGAATTTTACCAAGACAATGGAGACAAACTATGATATGACAGACAACAGAAATTTAAAGCCTAAGCAGACAAATCAAACAATAAGCAATTATCTAAGAACAGTATCAGAGCAGTGCAGAACACAATATCACATCAGACTTGTCTGGGGATGGTCACATAAGAACTTTCATGATCCAAGATTAGAACTACCGTTTATTTGAAATCATTTGAGGAATATGAAAAATCTCTAGATTCAATGAATTGATCACACCAAATTATTATTTTCACATTCAGAATATGTGTGTGATTCAATAAATCAATAATTTCAAATGATTTTAAACAAACAATCATTCAAATCAAATAACCATGAAATAGTAGAGAGATTTAACACCAATTTTTCAAAGAATTTTTCACAAGAATTTCAGACAAGCCCAAAGAAAATCAGATCATTTACATCAGATTTGATAGATATTCATGATCCAAAATAATTTATTTGAAATCACTTGAATCAATGTCAAGTTTTGAAACATAATGAATCAGTCACACAAGGTTGATAATTTCAAATTTAGGAGGTGTGTGATTATTCAAGATATTAATAGTTTCAGATGATTTCAAACAAACAAATTCTAACCATAATGATCATGAATAACAATGATTTTTAAGATGTATCACTGAGATTCTAGACAATTTTAAAAAATTCAAGCCAATCTGAATATTTCTGAAATTATCACAACTGATGAATAACAAAGTGCTGTAATGAGTATAATATATTGAGCTTTTCTAAAATAGATTAGAAGAGACTCAAAAACAGCAGAGGTGTGTGAAATTTCATTAAATTTTCAGATCTTCAAAATTTTTGAATTTATACTAACAGTGTTCAAGATATGATATGAATGCTTCAACACCGTTAGGAATTCAGAAAACAGAAAATGAACTTCAAAACAATTGCAAAAAAAAAAATCAGTATCTGGAAATGATTAAAAAATATCAGAGTTCTACTCACGCAAAACAAATTTCCAGAATATCATGAATACTGCAATTCTAGAAGCACAACAAAAAATATGGCAGTGATAAATCAAATCAGAATAGGCAGAAGAAAGAGATATAAGGGAGAAGAAGAAGAAATAAACAAAATAAAAAAATCAAAACAGAAAGTATTTACAGAGGTGAGTTTAGAGATCATACCAGAATTCAGTGTATATCAGAATCTCTAACTCAATAGACTTGGATAAGGAGCTGTGAATGATTCCATGATATGAAGCAGTTTGAATTCAGTTTCTCTTTCTGCACAGCAGCTCCTCAGTCTCCTCAGGTACCTAATGGTTTAGGGGATCGAGTGGTCTAACAAAGTTTGTAAAACCACTCACAGTTTTATTCACATATTTTGGTACCCAAACTTGTTTATACAACAACCCATCTGAATTCACCTTTGTACCTTTAGGAACCCAGATCTGTTTGAATTTAACAAATTTTGTTTTATTCCTTTTTGGGATTCAGGATTGTTCAAATAGATTATTATAAAACAAATTCTCATCATGTTTATGATTCAAAAATCCTTTGCGATTATCAGAGTTTGAATTTCCATATCGATTCTTTCCAAAGCAGTCTAAAGGATTTTTCAAATCAATTGAATTTTGTTTTCCAAAAACATCATTTTTCTCAAAGCCAAGACCATATTTATTTCTAATAGAAACTTGGTTTTGTAACAGCATATTCAACGATTTTTCCCCACTAGAAAATTTATCCAAAGTTGATTCTAATCGTTGAATTTTGGATTTTAGATCGCTATTTTCTTTTGGTAAATTTGAGCAATTATTTATAGCGATCCTTTGTTCAGCGTTGGACTGTTTCAAAACCAAATTCTCATTTTCAAGCAATTTAATTTTGGCTTGGGATTCGGAAATTTCAAGTTCAAATCGTTTTTGTTTTTCAGACTCAAAATTCTTGGATTTTTCAATCTCATTTTCAAGTTCATTCAAAATCAATCCACTTTTCACCAAATTTTCATTTTCAGCAATTTCAATTTTGGAATATATATCAGTCTTAAAAATTTCAAATTCATTTTGTAAAAAGTTATTCAAACTTGATAACTCAATCTTGTTTTCTTTTAAGATCAAAATTTTCTTTTCAAACTTTTGAATATTCTTATTGAGATGAACAAGATTAGTTTTCAATTTTAAACAATTTTTGCAATCTGAATTTGAAGAATTTTTAAAATATTCAAGCTGTGACTCCAAATTATCAATTTTGCTGGTCAACTCAGAATTCCTAGATTTTAGAGATTTGTTTTTAGATTTGAGTTTATCAACAGATTTAGTTAAATCAACACACATATAAACCAAATCTTTGTACGAGAAATTTTCAACTTCAGCATCTGTTGATTCTCCATCATCTGATCCTTCTGAATTTTCATTTGTAAATCCTGTTAAACAGAATTCTGAATCTGAGTTGACATTCTGGGGTTTTGAGCTGTTGTCAGATTCTCCATACTTCGTATTGAGAGTATCCCAGATTTCCTGTGCAGATAAACAATGATAGATAAGATTAAACTGTTCAGTACTAAGATAATCAAATATAATTTTCATAGCACGGGTATTGAAAGTAATATCTACGCTATCAAATCCATGGATAACAACATTCCAACATTTAATATTAACAGATTTTAAATAAAATTCCATTTTGGATTTCCAGTTAAAAAAATATGTTCCATCGAAAATAGTTGGAAATGAACTGGACTGACTTTCTATCGACTGACAACTAGGAATCACCATTGCTCTAGAGTTAACAGAATACCTGCTCTGATACAAATTGTTGGATCTAGATTAACCCTAGAGGGGGGGGTGAATAGGGTTTATCACAGTTTTTAAACTGAATTGAAAAACTGACAGGATATTAAAATAATAAACAGATCACAGAATGCAGCAGAAATAAAAGTGCAGAAAATAAATCACACACAGATATACCCAGCTTCGGCAAAACCCTGCCTACTGCTGCATTCTTAAGGTTTCTACTAGGTGTTATAAACAGATCCCGCATACAAGACCATGTACACTCGCAGCGCCTGCTCCTGTCCTAACCCTACGCTCAAAACCCTAGACTGACTGATATCCCCTCGATCAGATTTCCCGAATTACAAACCCTGTAACTCGTAACCCTAGAATTTACAGACTCTAGTGGACTGCCAGTCAACACCCTGACTGGAACTCTACAATTTTACAGACTTCTAGAAAAACAGTTCAGAATTGTTTACAGAAGAAAATTAAAAACAAAACAAAATTAAATAAATAAAGAAAACCCTAGGAGTTTCAAATATAAGGGGTCATCCCCTTTTAACATGAAAAACACTTAAGCCCTTTAAAGAAAGCCGACCCATTCATTTGTATCCGATCCCTTTGCCAAGAAAAATGGCGGCTTCAAAGAAACAACTAGGGTTTCTAGTCTTTGCCCCAAATCAGATCGATTTCTTGAAAAATCTAGAACTTTATTCGCTGATGGTAGATTGCTGTTGCTTCACGTCGTTGATGCTGGTCGATTGATGCTCTTCTCTGATTTTGGCTTTCTCTTGATCGAAAGACAAGTGAGTAGCTTCTGATTTAATCGATTACTGCTTTGAAAATGGTTGAATTGATTTTTGTGGGTTTCGATCTCGATTGAATTGTTTTTCGGTTTCAGAAAAAAAAATCGCTCATGCCTATGATGAATTGGTTGTGTTAAATAGGATTACAAAAATCCTAATTACTCTGATTTCGAAGAATCACTTCCTCTGATTTTGCGTTGTCCCTTTTTCTGCTTTGATTTATTTGCGTGAATGATTTTTGTTCCTTTCCTCTTTTGGTTTGCCTTGATTAAATTGAAAAACTTCGGCTTTGATTGAAATGATCCTGGCCTTGAATTCCGGCAATGAACTTTCTGTTTGATCTTCTAGTCTTTAAGAAAGAAATTTGCATTCCTGGAAACTTTTGAAGACAGAAAGACTTGTTTCCAGAATCACGTCATCAAAATTGTAGAAAATAAAAACTTGTGTGAAAGCTTCTTTTTGTTTCTTTATTTGAATTGCATGATAGAAACATTGTCTCGGATAACAGATTAATTTCAGGAAACAAATTTGAGATTAAAAATTTCCTGAACTCTTTAAACCGATTAAACACTTGCCAGAAAAAAAAATCTTGAGTAATTTCAGTGAATCGAATTCAATAAAGAGAATGTATTCATAGTGAAATTTAAGGAAAGATTTCTATTTTTAAATATTATTTCTTTCCAAAAACAGTCTTTGAGATAATTGAAAAGTTCTTTCCAGATATACCTCTTGGCCTTGATTTACCTTACTGTGAATGGATGATCAAAGGCATAAAACAGTTTATTACTTCTTGCCAAACATGATACATCACAAACCTGAAAATACTTTTTCATTTTGAGCACTGATTTTCTGGACTTGATTCTTGCCACATTTCACACTTGCCAAATAAAATTTGTCGAATCACAAAGAAATGATGCTTGCCCAATAATACTTGAGATTGATTGCTCATTTATTCCTGGAATCAAAAACCTTTAAAAAAAACTTCCTGCTAAAAATTGGTTTTTCTGGAAACACCATAAATGTTTTTCTTGAAAATCTGGAAGCTCAATTTCTGTCCATGCTGTGTTATGCATATATACTTGCTTGAATCAGACACGGTTGTATTCTTGCCATATGTGATGAATCAGGACTTAAATTAGGCCTCTTTGTGTATCTTGCAATTTATGAACCTGCTTGTCATATATACTTGCACTTAAACTTGAACATGCATATATGCATCTACTTGTGGCTGCCATATACTTGAAACTTTTGCCACAACCATTTTACTGCATTGTTATACTCGTGGTTCCCTTGTCCAGACTTGTGAATATGGACCATTTTGCCTTTGTCCATCCTACCATGTTAATGCTATGACCAATACACCATGCATAAATCTGTGTACTTGAAATTGAAACATTGCATCTGAACACTTTGCCTTGACATATGTACTTGCATTGGCTACTTACTGTCCTGTGCCATCATTACTTGTGCACTTGGGTATTTTGCTTTACTCTAGTCTATGTGCTCTAGCTGCTTGTACAACATATTGAACTGCCTTCATGCATTATACATGTTAACTAAATTTGCTCCATGAATATCTTGGCTGCTTGTAGACATTATGCTGTCCATTTTCTCGATTCACCTTGCACCACTATGATACTGCACACTTGTCATTTGATCTGGCTTGACACTTGCTCTTGTTTTCAAAAGCTGATCTGCTTTGTTGTTCACTGATTCCATGTACTTGCTGTTGACTCACTCACTTGTACTAGACCATGCTAATTTCCATCCTTCATGTGATTTCCCTGATTGTCTTGACCTTGACAATGCATGTACACTGCTGATATATTTGTACTTGTGAGTAGTGCTTGATCTTTGTTACTCGACCCTACGGTTTGAATGCTTTGTTGACTTTGACATTTCCACTGTGTCGAGCGTGGTCCATGTGACTGCTCCACAGCTGTATAAACTGATTGGCGAGGCAGTGCACACGTGTATTTATACACGTGTGTATATGCAGCCATCAGTCAAGTTTTCCTGTCCCTGCATTGTATTTACATACTGTCTACCTTGTGGTATTTACAGTGTATCATTGTGAATATCACAAGCTGTCTAGACACAGATTGATGATTTTTATAAATCAGACCAGGTCATGAAAAATGATGAGGAACACACCAGAAATCTAAGGCAAATAAAATTTTAAAAATAAAATTTATATTCGCATATATTTAGTATTGTTTCTATTGCAGTGTACTGTGTGTTTTCTGTTTCATGTGACAGGTAAGCAGACGGTGACAGGACTGACAGTGAAGATGCTATGAAGACAGGAGACTGAAGACAAGAACAGTGTGCAAAAGTGTATATGTATACGAGTCTGTGTAAAAGAATGAATGAGTGAAACTGTGACTGAAAGATAGAGTGTTGTGGTGGAGAACACTGTATATGAAATTGTGTTTGATATGTAATACAGTGATGTACAAATAGTGGAGTTAAAAAAAATTGTATTGTTTGAATATTGAAATAAAATATTATATTTAAATAAAACACTGTGAATATTTGAACGACTGTACAGTCGTATTTTATTTAAATATAAGTATTATATTCCTGTCTGTAATGTGATATAACAGTACAATAACAAACACATTCAAAATAATATATACTTGTTTGTTATCATCAAACAAAAATCATATAATTGTGTATACAACATTGTTATATACAACACAAAAGAACCGAGAAGCGTGTGTTCAGGAATTGCCAATCCACTAGCGTTTATGTGTGGACCAGCCCTGAAGATCCAAAGGTTCACTGCAGGGAATCCTGAGGCATTTGCTAGAGTGTCTCGAATCAGAGAGGACGATCCCTAGCCTCGATTCATGATGGAAACCCAATTTCCAATACGACACCATCGGTTTTGATTGTAGAACTAGTATGGCGACATGATATATGGTACCCATGCCGTCTATGATTGATACATTATGATTGAAACTGTTTTTGAAACATATATACACTAGTAGTAATATCAAATTCGTTTTTATCGTATCAAGCATTTTTGACCATTGTAAGGTAAATCTCTATCCTACGGTTTGCGTTGCATTCTGTGATAGGACTTGAGTCTTATAATGGTTTCATTTTTCTAAAAAACATTGCATTGTTTAACGATTTACTTTATTTTATGCACTGGAAATCCAATGTAGTAAACCTGTTCCGCGTTAGCAGCGTGTTCCTGTGATTAGCCTTATTATTAGATTAGTTAAATTTGATTTCTCATACCCGTCCCATGACTGACCTGTAGTTTGTATCACTTGCAAACTCAGGTGCCCTCTTTTCCACACAGGCAGTCGAGTAGCTTTTTGCAAATATTTATCTCTTCAGCAGGATTCTGGATCAAAGCCTAAAGCTGTGTCCAGAGTATAGAAAGTCTTCCGCTGTGTATTGTATTAATTTATTGTAATAAGTCTTCCGTTGTATTTTATTTATCGTTGTACTCTGATATTCTGTACTCTGATGTAACATTATTATGATGTTTATAAAAGTCTTTTGTTATTTGTTCTGATGTGTTGTATGCCCAGAGTTAATGCATTCGAGAATTTCCAACTTTTGGATCAGACCTGTGTGGTTTATGGTCGATTCAAAGGGCGGGGATTTTCGGGTCATTACAAAGAACGAATGTCGTTAAAAACACATTTCACGATAAACCCAATTCACATTTCATTTTATTCCAATTACTGGATATAATTGGAAACTCTAATAATCTTAATTAAAAGATTTATAAATTCCAGAATTATATTCTATTTAATTCCAATTTAATATTAATTGGAAAACTTCGTTTAATCATATTTAAAAGATTTATTCTTTTCTAATCGGGGTTTAAGAACAATGTTATTAAAGACACCGTTCACGATAACCCAAAATCCAATTTGTTCTCTTTAATTCCAATTAAATATTAATAAATTGGATTTTTATTCTAGTTAATAACTAGTTCATTTTTGATAAAAATATATTTTTATCTTTATAAAATTGGAATTTTCATCTAAATTCTTTCCAAATCATTTATTATGAATATATATAATTTTCCCATATTTTTAATAATTTTATCAAGGCCCGTACAGTCGGTTTCCAATAACGGCCACCGAACTGCATCCGTAGCGACATTTTTCAAATTTGATTTGGACATAATTCCAATTCCAACTGTTAGATTTCATACTTCTTATATTCATTGGAAAGCTCTTTTCGACATGAACCCAACGGTTCCGGTTTTAGGAGAATCCGACGGTCGTATCTCCCGTTACGCCAATTTGAAGTTAATGGTCGAAAAACGGTTGCTGCGCGGCGCGTTCTATTCAGGCCATTAAATATATCTATTACTTAAACATAAAAGCGTAATTCTAAATTCGCTTACGTGGCCTTCCAGAAAGCTGCGATTTATAAATTCTCAAGTCCTGCTTGACACTCACATCCGCATTTACCAAAAAACAAAAAAATCGAATACAATAAAATTAAAACACAGCCCACGTTCCCACGTAGTCCGGATCTACTTTCCCCTTTCCAACTTTCCCCATTAACTAAAACAAATCTTTCTCCTAGCCCCGCTCCATTTTTGCAATTCCCTTTAAATCTTTAAAAATCGGCACAAAATTCTACCGGAGTGCCAACAATCCGCTTTCTATTACTATTGAGATCTACAACTTAACCGCCATCGTCTGCTGCAGCCATTCTGATGACCGACGGCACAGTTACAACTTGCCCTTTAAGGGATATTAGCTATCGCCCATTCAACAGGTTTTTTTTTCACTCTTTAATTCATCTGTTTTTGGTTGATATAATATTTGTTGAATTGGAGAAATTCATGATTTCATTCTCTACAATCGGATTTTGGCTGTTGAGATTTATCTGTTTTTGGCTGATATAATATTTGTTGAATTGGAGAAATTCATGATTTCATTCTCTACAATTAGATTTTGGCTATTGAGATTTATCTATTTTTGGCTGATATAATATTTGTTGAATTGGAGAAATTCATGATTTCATTCTCTATAATCCGATTTTGGCTGATACTCCTAAACGCTAATATATTATTTATTCTCTCTTCTCTAATTTAGGTGAGTTGAAAAGAAAAGGCATGGGCATGCATTAAAGAAGTCACTATCTATTACAGGTATTTGGTTTTCATTTCATTTATTTATGCTATTTTCCATATTCATTTAAGATATTTTCTTGGTTTTAGATGCATTTTTACTACTGTGCTACTGTAAGTTCTATGATGTTTTGTAAGATTAAACTAATTGTATGATTTATCTACCAGTAGAGGAAATTATATAGAATAATTTTACAGTGGGTACCTGTTAAGAATATGCGTACCAATTATGTCAACATGCCTTGAATTTTATGATCATGTTACTGTGGAAACCTCTTGCGACAAATGTTTAATCGGAAATGTTTAAAGGGTTCAATGTACTGTGAACAATTGCAATTCCGTAAATTCTTAGGGTAGAATAGGCAAACAAGTAGATTAAGAAAGATATTGAGCCATTCTATGCATGAATCCTACAGACTGAAAATGATGACAATTTTCATGTCATTTTGGGATGATCAATTATACCTATTTGCCAATATATTTTTCATGGTTCAGTTTGATGACTTCATATATATTTCCAAAATGTACATCTTATGAGATACCATAAGTTCAAATATTACACCACAGGAATTCAAAAACTATACAATAAGATAAAATAGCTTTTCTATAACAGTTCTTTGATTTTTATTCATTTTGACTTGCCTGGAGTTTCTGTTTGGGATGTAATGATGATGATGGCTTGCTAAAGATTTTAAATCAATAGGGGAGACAAATGCTTGGCTTTTGCGTCGTCTATTGATGTATGTGACTTTTTCTTTATGATTAATAATTAAGAGTTCCGTATCATTATTTTCCCTAATTAATATACCCGAGTAATTACATTATGTCCCTCATTGCGTAGGACTATCATGTAATGCTATGTACAATAAACTATTATGACTCGATCGTGGGAATCATAAGTAGTCTGTTGATATGATATTTGTTGAAAACTTTGCTGTATATTTTTGTTTGATTTTACAACCTTATATGCTATGTGCAAAATTTTCTGACTATACGTTCAAACTGATATTATTTCTTTCTTTTCTTTCTCCTCATACATGTTCATAGTATGGGGTTGCACTTTTATATTCTAAGGAAAAAATCTCCATTTGTTAGATTTCATACTTTGTTTCCAAGTTTTTTCTCTTATTTTAATGCTTCTTCTACACACGTCTAATTTAACTTCTTAAAAACATTTTTATTGATTAAAAAAAAATTAAGGCAGGCCATGAGCTCACCTCAGCTTATAAAGTATATATGCTTTTGTCACTTCAAACTCTAGCCTATACTCATATTTGGATAAACATGCTAGATTTAAGATTCAAGGATGACCAATCCAAATATATTTTATTATCAACGTCCTATCGTATTTTTTTGGTCGATTGTCATTATATACTTTGTTTTACTTCTATTATTGATTATATAACAATACCAATCATTGGTTAGATGCTTAATAAATACATGTTAAACTCCATTTAAGGTTGATTGCTTAATCTTTTGTCGAAAACATAAATCAGACAACACTTCTTAAGAAGTTCTTAATTTTATTACCGATAAGTGATAACCAATGTTATAATATTATTATCTACTGCTAAATTTGAGAAGTCCTATATTATTTCATTTATTTTGGTTAATTTGTTTTCATGCATAACCAGTGTATAATAGGATATAATAAACATTAGACAATATGGAGATGATTGACAGTGAATTGCTGTTTATTCAGTCATTCAAGAGTAGGGTACTGGACTCTTTCATATGCGCTAACTCGGTGTCTTCTTTTGTTTGGTTAGCAACTAAGGGAATGTTACCTGGCTATAGGTTTAAACTGTCATTTGGTTCTGCCATTGTTTCTGAAATTTAGGTCTTTCGATGATCAATTGATTCATCTCTAGAAAATGTTTTGGATTAGAAATGCGATCTCTTACGAAAATGGCTCGAGTATGATTTATTGGAGCGGTACCCTCTCAGCGAATCAACGAAGAATATTTTCTATTTTCTTCCCAGAAGAGCTAAATCATCTCAGTGAATCATCCAAGAATATTTTCAAGAAATATTTCTTCCCTGAGGAGGTATACAATGATTCAAATCCTGACAAGTCCTTTAATAAATGGAGGCCACAAAATATGTACCTCCATGGTGCAAGTATTCATGATAACAAAGGCATCAAAAATGCTATTGTTTCTGAGAAGCCTAACTCACCTCAAGCCACACCTCAAATGAGAGTCCACTCGCCGCATGGTTGTAGGAGAGATGCTAGAAGATTCTTTGATTGCATGTTTGGTCAAGGAGATGCCAAAGAAGCCTCACAATTTGAAAATAGCATGCAAACAAAAAGAAACTACGTGCACATAGGAGAGCTCATCGTCATCATCGAATTCACTATGCTGAACAAAAGAATAGCGACGATGATTTAAAGGTTAGGATTTAGAATTAATATGGGTTTCCTTTGAAGTTGAACCTAGAGTTTCAGTGAGTTGTCTATGTTAAAGAACTGGAAACACACAAAGTTAATATGAATCAATTACAACCATCCAATATTCCCTACTTAATTGGCGTCATAAAGGATTTTATATATCAAACCAATTTTAAGCTGCTTATAGAAAAAAGGTATAGTAAACATTAGATCGCTGTAGTATGGAAGAAATATACATATACATATATATATATATATATATATATTAGTAATACCTTCGAATAAAGCTTTTGAAGTTACAAGAATGTCCCAATGACATTTGATAAATGTCAAGGACATGTTTGTCAATTGTCGCCCCTCCCCCAAGCTCTCTTGGTTCACTCTAATTAAATGCCAAGTTTAACATAAGCTAAACCCTCATCATCGTTACTCATTTTGAGGGCTTTCAGTTTCATTTGCTCTTTATAACTATATTTCCATTTTATTACCTACATGTGTAGGGAGCTATAGCTACAATGGGTCATTTTGAGAAGAGCAGTGGCAATGCTTCATATATTAGCAAAAACATGTACAAGGCCGAAATAAAGAATGATTCAAACAATGGTGGGAAAAAACTACCCTTTCGACTTGAGGTTAGTTAAAATGCTGACTTTACTCTTTTCATTTAGGTTTGAAATTATTTCGACTGTTCAATTTTTGAAATTGTCTTGGTTTACTCTGAGTTTACATGGGATGTTATATGTTAAATTTAAAAAATTATAAGGTTGTTATAAATATACATATAGAAGATGACAGTCACTGCTATAAAAAAGGGGTCTAGATGCCTGGGTTTCATAAGCTATACTTGACATGGTTTTATTAATGTGTTAAAGAAAAATATCAATCTTCAATACATATCATAGGCCTGAAGAAAAAAGGCTAAAAGGACAACTGAAAAATTAACACATTTAGTTTTTCTTTCAAACTCTATCGATCCTAAACCATTTCCTAATTAACATATCATAGGCCTTTTATGAACTTATAACACTTTTAGCCTAGTTTCAAAACTTATTACGGTCGTAGCCTGGTTTATGTCACATCAGCTCAAAACCGTTATTAACACTAGCGGCATTTGAGATGACGCGTGGAGCGTTATTTGAGATGACGCATATAACTCACGTCTGAGCGTCATTTAGGATGCCGCGGTTAGCGTAATCTCAAATGCCGCTTATGCTAATAACGGTTTTAAGCTGATATGACATAAACCAGGCTACGGTTGTAATAAGTTTTGAAACTAGGCTAATATTGTTATAAGTTCATAAAAGGTGGCCGAATCGAAAAAAAATCCTCTTGAGACCCAAATCTTAAAGCCCATTGACTCAGTCAGCAAACACCCTTTTATTCTTAGCAGGCCATGCCTACCTCCAACCGTCAATCATTTTGTTGCTTTCAACCCCTTCCGCATTTTCTTCTAACCCAAACGTTGCGTTATGTGCACACTCTCAGATCTATGCCAACGTGCAACTCTTGAGGATGTTCTACAAAGCTAATCTTCTATGGTACCATACCTCTAACGGTTTCCATTTTTGTTTCCATTCATTAACGATGATTTGGGGGAAAAGGATTATTAGACAAGGTATGTTTAGCTATTTCAACGATTATTCGGTAAGAAGCCTTTGATTTTAACTAAATTCATTATACGTGATGTGAATGGAAATGCTATGCTCAGTCATTTTGAATCAGCGTTTTATTGATTAACAAATTACAACTGAATGCATACTCTTGGTATAAGCGATCTTTAAGGATGATTGACAAGCAATTGATTATTTATATGTGGTACATTTCTCAAGGATTCTCAACATATGTATCTTCTTTTTCTACCAAATCTCACACTGGTTATATATTTACATGGTCCTTTAATGCAAACATGTTTTATCGATGTGTTTTCCCATACTTTTAAATTGTTCAATCTATTCTTTCTACTAATTGAACTTTGTTTTAGGATGTTTTGGTTGCAATATATATTAATTGGGGAAGGAAGTTTTCTTCCTTTCATAGGCTAGAATATTCAATTATGCCATTTCGACGCAAGCAGGTATGCTTTCAACCATTATTTAATGAGGCATTTAAATATAATATGATAATTTAACTAATTAACATGTTTGTATGAATATTTTGATATTCCATACTACCGCGCTCTGATAATATAAACTTTCCATACCAAATTTGCTTATTGTAAGTTATTACTACAAATCATTATTTTAAGACTGCAATTGCATACATATTTAATTTATTCAAATAATTCTTATGCATTTGAAAGGTATGAAGTCATACCTTTTAAGTTAATTGTACTCGAATTCATAAGATCTTTTATATATGAAAGAAGGAATATTTATATAACTTTGTGAAATCCTGTTGTGTTTGATGCTTCGAGAAGGTAAATAATTTTGTAACAGTACTTAAACATTGAAACTAGAATACGACAATATCTCACCTTTTTTAGCTCTTCTAAGTGGTCCAAATTAATTCAAACAACGATACATCACATACACTTTGTTTTTTAAATTTTCGTATATTATATACACCAAAAGAAAAATATTTTAGCTTTAATCTATGGCCTGTAGATTTACCACCATTGAAAATGAAAGACTACTTGTACAAACATCAAACTTATATTTTCCACTCTCGAGAAATTTCTTTTAAAGGACGAAGTTACCAAAAAATTTAACCATAAGTATACAAAGTTTTGAAATTAGTGAAAAGGACAAAACTTAGGCAAAAGTGGAATTCAGGGGGGCCCACTCCCATTTTCACTTTTACCCTACAACTTGTCCTTCTCTCCAATTTTAAAACTTGCTATACATTTAGCTAAATTTTTTGCTGACTTTGTCCTTTTCCCTATTTTCCACTCTCTGAAGTGTAAACATGTATGAAGTATAACACATGTAATAGCAAAAGTAGTGACCAAATGGGTATTACAGAGCTATTTTATTCAGATCCAATGTTTTGAACCAGTTTCTCCACTGCTCAATCCAAATTATTGGGTGATTAATGTGAGTTTTTTTAACTGGGTGATTAATGTGATAGTTTTTTTTAACTGTTATTGTTTATTGCCCATTATGTTTTTCTTAATTACACAGACGGTTTTGGGAAATCTCCCTTTGATAAAATAAATTATTATATAATATTACCTAAAGTTATCACTTTACAATTTTGCAACTACAAAAGCTGATACCGAAACAAGCATCATATTGTTTTTAGAAGAGGAGAGTCAATACTTCCATAGCATCTAATCAGGTGAAATTGTCATCTTACCCTCAAAACGTCAAATATTTTGTACAACTGTCACATTCTCACCTGAGCAAATGTCGAGCTCAGTAGTGTGAGCTTTTGACCACCTGCGGCATTAAGCTAATGGAATATAATGGAATAATAGTTCATGTTATTGGAGTTAGGCACACAGTGCAAACTATTGGTCTTTTACAATCTAAGTTACTGCATAGCCTATGCAGTCGGGTTGTAAGGTTCGACTATGCTAGTATGATGCAGTGCATCAAGGTGGTCACCAAGCAGCAAAAACTCAAAGATGGATGGGTAATAGGTTGCTATAATTTGTTCTTCCAATGGATTTGGGAACTCTCTTCAACATAACTGTCATTTCTCCCTAATTATTTTCACCTGTTTTTTTCCCCATAACCTGTTTGCTATAATTAATCATTTGCCTTTTTCAACTAATTAGTGTCCAACATAATAAAGTTGATATTCCTTCTTTTAGCTTCCAGCAAATAATGTTGTATATTATCTCCTCTTATTTATAAGCATACAACTATTTACTAAAAAAAAATCAAATTCAAAATTCAGTTTTAATGATACCAGTTGAAGTACCATGATGAAAGTCTAACAGTCAATGGAAAAATCCTATATTAGATAACTGGAGTCAGTTCTCAGCCGGTTAAGACCAGTATGAATCAGATTTAACTCGGTACAACCAACACATCTACAGTTTTTCCTGCAGATTATTTAAACTCATATCAGATCCATTCGCTGTTGCATTCAACGAACTAAAGCAAATATCAATGCCTAGGGTTTTAACTGCTGCCCAGAACACAGGAATGAAACAGCTCCTGCTATATACCCCTATCTGCGCAAATGCTAACAACAAATGTAAACGACAAAAGGGATGCTGTTGACTTCAACGCTCCGGTGTTCGGATATCATACACATAAAAGATCGCTTATACCAAGAGTATGCATTCAGTTGTAATTTATGTATTATGATTTCACATACTATTTTTCATTAATAAATGACTGATTTGGGTCATGTGCTTGATATTTATCTTCTCTTTTTCATTAATAAATGAAATCGTAGAACCTGCTAATACTGAAATGTATTGCTTGCTGTTTTACCTTATGCTCAACATATTTACATGTTGTCTTATTTCTTTTTTCGGGGTTTGATACTACAAATTTCCAGTAGTATGACAAATGATTTTATTTCTTTCTTTTATGTAAAGGATAAATAATTAGATTTTTATTTCCCAACAAAAAGTTAATGAAGAATACTTTTATATATAACACATGGTCGAGTTTTAATAATATATTGGATTATACTAGCGCATTTGAACAGTATCAAATTTTGAGCAAACAATAGTTATATCAGAGCCTATATGCGAATGTCTTATTCCTGGTATATCGTATATGTATTACTCCCAATAGTTTATTGTATCTTATGATATTTACATGTTGTCTTAATTTAAGCTTGTGTGGCTTATCATTTTAAATTTTGATCATACAATAAATGTAAGTGCTGGAATTTCATAAACAAATTTATATACCCAATATAATTGTGTTTCAGAAGGAAATTAATTAATTGTATTTGGGTTACCATACAATTAATATTTTCCATAACGAATGTCGGATTTACTTCATAATATAAATAAGATCACATTTATTGTATTTGAATTTTATTTTTATATAAATTCTTGCTATTTTCACTTCTTTCTTCATGATCTGATTTTCTTTCATTTTATTTTATGTTTGGGCTAGGCACTTTACTTTGTGATTTTATACACGTGAAGAAAAAAATGATTCTCAGTTATTCAACATCAAGATAAATTTGTGGATACTTTTACTACAACAAATTTAATATTTCCAGTTTTAAATATTTGAGAGCTACATTCAAACCTACATACGGACTATCTTATTCCTAATATATGTGTTTATTATATTCTTGATATGTTTCATTATATCTTATTACCGTTGTTTACTCGATATTATGGTTTCCATCTCTAGTTTGATTGTATAAATTTGACTTATGTGAATATGGTAGAATTTTTATCCTTTAATTTTTCTTTGGCACCATTAGACCTTTATGGTTATTTTTATACATGCGAAATGATTGTATTTATTTCATAAATAAATCAACATAGGACTAAAGTTACCTTATAATTATCCTTTCCCATAAATTTTATTTGTTTCACAGAAAGTGAATTGGGCATCTCTTATGATTTTTCTTATTTTCAATTTATTTACATGTTTTTATTTCTATTTTTGTAGTGTGATATTATAAGTTTGTAGTGATACCATGTATAAAATTATGTTGGTTCTATGTAGGGAATTACGTTTTTAAATATGTGTTTGTTTCCAACTCAAGCTTATTTTCTTATTAATTGACGTTTTTATTGGGAAGTTTTTATGTTTATTGGTTTATTTCCAAAGAAATCATATAAAATCCTTCTACCTTGATTTTGTAAAGGGTGTATTATTAGGATTATGGATGTTCGTTGTAGTTAAGAAATTCATGCTTTACTTTTTTTGCTATGATTCATGGATCTTACCTTTCACATTAATGTACCATGACAAAATGGCGTTTTTAGGCAATAATAAATCATTCAAGTACACATATATTGAAATTGTAATTTTTTGATTTCGTACTGTAAAACTATACACAGTAAATAAAAAAGAGAACGTAGACAACAATATAAAAATTCCTTGAGACATGCTTCTTCGCATTTCTGGAAAACGAAAACCAAAATTTTGAGGTGGGTTAATATCAAAATCTATGTAGATCATCTTAATATTTCCTTATTCAATCCAACTTGCAGTGTTAAAAGGTTAAATAACGGGATTCAGTGTTTTAAAAAGAATAAATCTATTTTAGCCTAAATTTTATGCTTCTGTTTTTAATCATAATAAACATGAAAGCCTGCCTTCTCCATTGGCGATGCTAGATAATTTGTTCATATTCGAGTGGTAGTTCTTTCACATGACATATGCATATATCTCTGTTGATGTTTGCATTACTACCTGGTAATGGTCATCAAGTCAAAAACGGTATGTAAGTTAACATGATTTGATTTTTTTTAAACTTACTAGGGTATATTTTCAAATTCATCTGAAGTGTTATCACTTTATTGAATATGTTTTTCCACAGAATGTTGTGTTTGAGCACTATCAAATTTGGGCGTAGTCTGTTTTTAATCTGAACTATAGAAACAACACTGTGTAGTTTTATCTGAAAATTTTCAAATTCCAGTGTACTTTCAGTATGGAAAGTTGATAATAGAAGAAATTAAAGCACGAGGATTGCTACAGTTGCAACTATTTTATTATGATACTATTTAGGATTAATTGTCAAGAATACTCCGAAGTTTAACGTGTCTTCCCATAATAATCCCATGTTTGGATTATTTCTGAATAATCCGAAGTTTGGGGGGTGTCTTCCCATATTAATCTCATTTATTGGTGTCTTCTGATATTAATCTGAAGTTTGGGGATGTCTTCCCATATTGATCCCAAAATAACATGTCAAAAAGTCATCGGGATCATTATGGGAGGACATCCCCAAATTTCAGATTATTCAAAAATAATCCAAACTTGGGATTATTATCGGAAGACATGTTAAACTTCATATTATTCTTGACAATTAATCCTTCTATTTATCTTTTTTCTTCGTCCATTCCGTGCATCTTCTTGAAGATATGCACAAATTTTCCTTCTTCGAATTTCAAAATAAACTTCCATCATCTTCATTCAACTGCACCAACTTGACTATTTATATTGTGCTTTTATTCAGAGCAGATAATATTTTATCCGAAGCAAGTAATGCACCGTGGTCAGATTTAATTTGAACTTTATTAATGTATATTTATTGTGATGCTAAGGGTGCCCCGATTTGTGCTAGGGGCTCCCACTACAAGCGCCAAACGCCTTTTTTCCAAAAAATTGCCGTGTTCGGCGTACAACCACCAACTATTCAGTCGGTGGTTCTGTGGGAGCCCATAGCACAAAGTGCGGTGCCCTTAGCACCGCACTATTTATTTAGGTTCACATTTGTAGCTCGATTGAAATACGATTTTAACTATAATGTACAAAATTTAATATATCGTTGTTGACTTTTGTTTGTAGCATTGCTGTTTGAATTGATAAGTTAATGAAAAGTTGTTCAGTGAAATTAAGTTAGCTAATATTTGGGTTGTTATTATTTCAGCCTGCTACTCAAACAAATTGTTGTTTGGATTGCACAAGCACAGACAAGTTTTGGCTTAAAATGATGACATGTGTTATTACGACTAAATTGTGCCTATCTAATTACTATTTATGCTTGCTAACGCATAACGAAGTTACCAAGTACGAAAATGAAAGCTAATCGACTTCAACACCTATGCGGAATGCAAGTAGGAGTTCGCGGCATGGCGTAACAATCACCGTAAGTGTACACATAAATACACATTTGTAACTTGTCCTATTTCTCTTACACATAAATACACATTTGTAACTTGTCCTATTGCTTCTACCCATATGCATTTGTGATTGTACATATAACATAAATTAACCTTCCAGCCTGTATAAACTATCTCAGGAATATCAAGATCAAGTTGAACAAGTGGATTGTAATGATACAAAACATGCAAAGAAATAGAAGAAAGATAAGAAGAAAATTTGATGGCCTTCTTAGCTCACCATCCTCCCTTTCAGTTTAATAAATATTTCCTTTCCTGCTTGTAGTTTTTGTTCTTAATTTTAAGTATGCATTGTATTTTTTTTCAGTGTTCAAACCTTTTTTTCTGCCACTGTATTGTACATTTTTATTGTTTGCACTCGAACCTACTTTTTAATTTTAATATCCTCTGCATATGGAAAAACAAGGCTGCTTTAATTGTCAACTACTAATCATGTGCTCATTTCTCCAACCACGAAGTTTAAGCATGCATATTTGTGTAATTTGTGTACTACTTTAGTTCATCTTTATGATTCACATTTATTTATTTTTTCATGAAATATGCCAAGCATCTTCATGTTTTCATACCAGCCTATCAAAAACACAAATAGATCAAAACGTATGTTCACCACATGATTATTACCCACATCTATCTTCAACCGAACTACCAACATTTTCATGTAATTACCCGTGTGCAAAGCACGGGTTCAACCTAGTATAATATATATTATATATATTTCATCGATTTCCTTTAAAACGTATTTTATAAAACATTTATATATTCGTTTTAAAACGATTCCAACTTTATTTTCAATTTTAAATCAAAATTGAATATTCTATATTTTTGTCATATTAAAATGATAATATTTTCAAAATATTATATTCTGAAATCTCCCTTTTTCGATGTTCCTTATAAAATGAATAAAATTGATTGATAAACCCGTTCGAATTAAAATGGCGTTTCTATACTTGATCCGGCTTCATATTTCTATATTTTTGTGTCCATCTGAAGACGGACATCTAAATAATAATTTTATTCTCCACTGAATATTATTTTAAAATATTCTTTATTTTAAAATATTCTTTATTTTAAAAGATTCGTTATTTTAAAATATTCTTTATATTAAATTGTTCTTTACATTGAAATGTTTCATTACATTAAAATGTTCTATTTACATTTAAATACTCTATCTACATTAAAATGTTACATTACATTAAAATGTTTCATTACATTAAAATGTTCTATTTACATTAAAACACTTCATTTACATTAAAATGTTTAAAAGGTTCTTTTCGATAAAAATGTTATTTTCTTTAAAAGTGTTATTTTCTTTAAAAAAATTCTTTTACCTATAATGTTTACTTTACATATAAATGGTTTTTCACATAAAAAAAGTTCTTTACATATAAATATTTACTTTTTATTCTAATCTTTTTATTGTAACAAAATGACAATAAAAATATGTTCTTTTTAATCTACTTAATTCTGCTTCATTTACTTTAAATATTCTCAAAAATCATATTTTTATTCTTTAACTGAAATATGATATATAAAAACATTCATTAATTTCTAAATTGGAATGAGACCTAATCAATTACCATATAATTTTAATTATATGGATTTCATACATCGCATGTATTCTATAATAATGATGAAACATCCAAATAACAACCAGAGTACATTTTACAACTAATCACAAGGGAGATGTGTGATCAGAATATCATCCCAAGACCCGTGTGGGGTTTCAACCAACACATAACAAAATAATAGATTATTATTTGTGCACTTGGGCGATGTGTGAAAATTATCGTCCCAATCACATAAACAAGTCGGGTAACTTGTAAATGGAAGTGTAATATTATTTAAATTATCATAAATATAATAACATTATTTTACATGTGACAAACTCTCAATCTCAATCATATTACAACATACCATCCACATCAACAATTCATCCATGCAATAGATATAATCAACAAACATATATTTCTATCACAGACAATTTATATACATTCAGTTATGAAAATAATTAACTGTACAAAATAATTTAGTGAGAGAGTTCTCACCTTTGGTTTCCACTCCGTCAGTGTTTAGCGGACGACGGTTGGGATTCCGTTTTTCTTCTAGTCATTTTCATCGCAATCTGTTTCACGCGGTTTATATTAGAAATCACATTTTTAATACAGTGCTATTTATATCTGTTAGATCCAAAAATGGCTCTAACATCCAAACTAGTAATGATTCTTGATGAAATGAAATCAAATCAAAAACGAAGAAAACACACAATTTATAGTGGTTCGTCGTTAAATAGCCTACGTCCACTTTTTACTCTTTGAATTGATGATTTGAATGCAAATACAACAATGATTCTCACTCAATTTTCACTCATACAATGTATTGATTCGCTCAATCTCCTTCACAATATGCTTTAAAAGGTGATTGTAATCTGAATAAGTTGGTGAAATTCGGATAGCAAAAGAGTTTAAGTTCTGAAAAATGCCAAAAGATCCTCTGAAATGTGCCTTGGAGGTGTATTTATAGGTGGAAAATGCTCATGGAACGGCTTCGGTTCGGATCCACGTGGCGCCCATCCCGTTATTATCGGGTTCAGATGGGATATGAAAGCGACAACACATCAAGTTAGTGGTGAATGCGGGGGAGAATGTGGGTAGAACCGCTTCGCTTCTTTAGGGAAACGTGGGATGAAACTGTCATGACTCTAGGCTCGGATCGGATACACTAGTGGTTAGGGGTTCGGATCGGTTTTTACCCTTCCGATCCGGTTCGGCTTGTGCCCTCTCCTTGTTTGCTTTGTGCTGGTCTGCCTTCATAAAGAGGAATCCAATCCGATCCGATTTTCTGACTGAGCGCTTTTCATTATTTGATCTTTTAACTTTGTGTAGCCTAGTTTACACAGTAGGCTAACAGTTTGCTCCTCAAACGACGCTTCTATTGAAGATGGAGCATGCTTTGACATTATCTGTCCATTGGTCTCTGAACTTGAACCATTGAATAGTTGCTTCCATTTGCGCATAGGGATGCATTTCTTCACTAATTTATATCTCTTACGGCCTATAAATACACCGAAAAGTCCACAAATTTCTTTCTCCGTTTCAGACAACTTTGAAAACTCTGCCCGATGTCCAGTATCTCCTCCAGGTAAATTATATATATATATATATATATTTCTTTGAGTTCAACTCGTATGTCAAGTTCATGTGCATGATTCTATTGGGGTTCGGTCTCCGATCCGAGCGGCTTCTCTCACCCCGCTACTACTGGATTACCGGGCCATATGTATGTGGGCCAGCATATCGGTCCAAACGGGATGAAACGTTGGGAATACGAAGAGCCACCTCAAATCCATATATAAATCCGCTACACCTCTATCTCCTTTCTCTTCCTTCCATTCTTGCCGTCTTTTTAGTTTTGCACAGAAAAGCCCTAACTCTCAAAAACTCCAGAATTCTCATTCTAATCTTCACATCGAACATATAGGTAGGTTTATAATTTCAGTTAACTCTGTTATGGATGATTTCACTTGGAGTTCGTGGTCAATCTGAGCGATTTGGGTATAGCGCCTAGTTGATCTTGACATCATAACCTCCTCCCATCGCCACCATCATCGATGGCTTGGACCCATCTCGAGGCAATTACGGAGGGGGCCAGAACCTAACGCTGGCCTAGCCGACACATGAACGCTCGACTTCGACTCAGATTTTGGCATAAATTTGGGTTCGGTGTTGGTTGAGAGATAGAGAGGATGGAGAAGAAGAAGAAAAGGAGGTATGAGATTGGTTCGGGTGAGGAGGCATAAGAGTGAAGGAGAGAGAGGGGTTCATCTGACCGGGTCGGGTCGGAGTGAGAATTAAAGAGGAGGAGAAAAACTAGGTGTGTCCAACTAGTTCGGGTCGGAGCGAAAGAAGTAGACAAGGGGAAGCATAGGTACTCGAACCGATCCAGACTTCTTAGAGAACCCATTTCCGAACCGAACCGATTTTTCCTATAAGGCATTAACTTCTGCTCTGAATCAAACATGATGCTGCCCTCAACCCGAACCCTTTTCTTCGTGAGGTGTCCGATCCGGTCCTGACATATGCACCCCGACCGAATTGAAATCATTTAACCCAGTGCACAAGAAATATCCTACTTGCCCGATTACTGTCTGCCGTGACCTATAACTTAATGAACAGTTAGGATAGTACCTTATGAATATGAGCAAACATTTGAGACTATTGTGAACACTACTGCTTCGCCAAACTTCTGCATTATGCTCTTACGTATTTATTTTGTATCTCTTGCATACACTGTACACACCTTAGTTAACACATATGCACGGGGGATATGGGCTATTTTACTCTAACTTATGTTATTGCTTCTTCAATAGTTTAGCAACCATGGCAGAGAGACGTTCATCTAGATTAGCAAAAAAGGGAGAAGTCACAGAAACATCCGAGAAACTCACTCTTGATGACATATCCTCTTCCTCAGACCCAGAATGGGATGATGAGGACCCAGATTATGAAATGGAAGCGCACAATAGTGAACTATCTTCCGGGGGTGATGTCTCTCTTAGTGAGGAAGAGGAAGGAGAGGTAGGAGATGATCGTGCTCCCGACGAGTTTGAAACTGCTACCATATTGGAGTTACCCAAAGATTCTGTTGAGTCGACGATCGATGATGATAGACTCATCCGAATATGTCTAAAGCATGGGATATTAAAAAGAGATACCCAGTTGCCTTCGAAAACAGATCGCCCCCACAATCCACCGGAAGGATTTATGGCTATTACCCGATTAATGTGTCTAGTTGGGACAATACCTCCGTTCCGCCTTTTGTCGTCGATTTTCTGAGACGAATGCGGATTGCCCCCATGCAGTTACATCCCAACTCTTATACTTATTTATACACCTTGTATATAACATACAAACAGATTTTAGGTATAGAGCCTACCTTCGATGATGTCCACTTCTTTTATAATTTCAAGCGTTGGACCCAAGAGACTCCCTCCTTCTCATACTTTGAATCAGTTCCAAAAAGGAAAATTATCACTATTCCATATAGCAGCAAGGCTGGTGACTCAAAACCTGAATGGTTTTACATTAGACAGCAACCGGGGTGCGCCAGGAGATGGACCAAATCAAGTAAAGCACCGACTTTCTAGATTCCAACTTTAAATGTTTATGCCAACACATTAACTTGCTTTCATTTTCATTCGCAGTTGATAACGCAAAGCAAATATCGGGTCAATTATACTTTGATCGTTTGCACCAGTTGCTCAATGGTGGCCAAAAGTTCTTAACCATCGACGATGTTCTTAAGGATGAGTATCTCCACCGTCATGGGTTACTATCTATTACCCGTAGTATAGGTCATGGGACAGGTCCATATGTGTACATACCCCGGTCGACATTATTCCTGAGACGGGTGAGGGCTCGAAAGGTCCAACGATACCTCTTAGGATTCCTCCCTCTCCGTCCTTAACCCAGGACGATGAATTAGCCAACATAGCTGAGAAGTACAGAGAAGGGTATACCATTCCTGATGACGCCATTTCTCCTGAAAAGTCAATATCCCCTAAAGAGTTGTCACTAGATGCTCCGCAAGGAGATGCTCCTACTACTGATGATTCTACATTTAAGGGTTTAGGAAATCTTCCCCTGCCCGAAACTATTTATACTTCAGAGGATTTCGGAACGAATCCTTTAACCTTCACTTCTTCAGAAGAGACTACTCCCGTGAAGACCAAAGAGTCTACTCATGCTAGTCTGGCTTCAGGCTCGGGTTTGTTGGGGGGAATGTCACTTAAGATGCACATAACACATTAGCACCGCACGTCATAGCACTTATGTCTTATGTGAATGTCGATTCTGAACTCTACTTATATTGATCTTAATATTCTTTTATTTCTTTTCTGCAGGACAAATGGGGAGACAAAGGTATCATATGCGAGATGTTCGTTCGAGCATGCTCCCAATAGGTCCCGACGATAAACATGACCGGTACGAGAGTAGGGGTAGGGACGACAGGAGGGATCGACTTCCAAGGTCTTATCGACCCTCCCGTTCTTGATCCCCACATCACAGAGATTCAGAGAAACAGAAGAGTCATCCCCCAGATCATGAGAAATACAAGCACTGTGGCAAGCCTCCTGCTCCATCTAAGGGCACGATTCTCCAAGATGATAGTTCACAAAGGGTTTCTGATCCCAAAGGGAAACCACCAGAATCGGGGAAAGATGCCAGGAAGAAACGACCCATCACGAAGCTATCTCGTCGCACTATCGACATAACTACCACAAGACCGGTCATTCTAAATGACGAGAATCAGGCTAGACTAGAAGTTCTGAGGCAGCAATTTCCCGAACACCATTTCGGGCACATGCACTTTGTCCCAAAACTCCAACCGGTAAAACCTGACTGGGCCAACGATGTCAAGGCTACCATAGACTTCGTGGATGAACAATATAAAGAAATGAAGAAGTATGCAAAGACCCTCTCTAAAATCATTAGTGATCTAGTAGCAGATGTGAAAACCATGGCCGATGTTGCTGAGTATGATGCGAGAGGCATCGAAAACTCTAAAAAAGATCTGGAAGATGCCCAGGCTAAGCTTGCTCTTGTGCAGCGCGATGCAGATAACTATAAAAAGCAGTTCAAGGAATTACAAAAGCATTATCATTCCGAGCTTGAATCTCACAGCCAGGAGCAGATAGATTTAAAGAAAAAGGCCGAGGATGCCAAATCTGAAAATGTTCGTCTTGCCAAAGAGAAAGTAGATTTAGCCAAAAAGAATGCAGATCTTGAGGCTAAGCTATTGGAGGCCGAAACAAGGGCAATTATGGCTGAAGGAAATGCAAATACAGCTTTGCAACAGGTTGAAGAAGTCAACAAATAGCTCAGAGACGCCCAAAGGGAAATTGATGAGAGTGGTGAAACCATGGTTGGATTCTTTGCTGAAGTGATCCGTCATCGAGACCTTGCATGGCTTAAGGATTATCCCACTCCCCTTGTATATTCATGGGACCAGTTGGTTGAATGGGAGAAAGCAAAACTCGGGGTGGGTTCAATTGACGAAAATAAGCTTATGGAGACATTCCTTAGAGGAAGGAATCAGTACACTTGGCCGAAGGGCGTAGACTTATTGCTGCTGCCATGGAGGAGGAGAAGCGTCAGGCCAAAGGGGAAAATACCATCGAGTCTGGCTCCTCTTCTGCTACAACTGAGGTTATTGGAGTGGTGGGATATGACCCGGAAAGGCCAGGAATTCCTAAGGTTTCTCTTTTGTCTCCTATAACTGAGTCTACCTCTGATGTTATTGCTGCTCAAGTTGAGAAGTCTACTGAAGGTATTTCTACCTTTTCGCCTCAATTCATCAAAGCTATCTCAACCTTTGGTCATATTATCGGACAGACTATTGAAGACCCCATGTTTTCTCCTGAATTAATAACGGTTACTTCTCACTCTGTAGGTACTAAGCCAGTTGAAAGGGCCGATGATTCACAAAAGACATCTCTGGGTAACAAGTCTACTGAAGAGACCCAGGAGAAACAGGATAAAGTTGCTGCTATAGATCCTGGGAAGGATGACGAGGGTAAGAGAAAGGAGGTTGTTGACAAGGCTCCCGTACCACCCAATACTGAAACTTCTCACGATGATGAAATAATAGCTGCTTTGAAAGGTGACGGTGGTAATGACGGGCATGATGAAGACCCCGATGTTGCTATAACTGGGGAAGAAGGGAATGTCGATGATCTGACTTTGGCGGAGTTGAAGGCCAAGCAAGATAAGCGTATGCAGTTGAAGGTTGAGGAGATAGATCCTGAAAATCTTAAGCCTCTTGCGACAGTACCTCCGGGTCAAGGTTAGTCGTTAAACTTTCAACTAGATCGATCACTGAGGAACTTTCTAAAAAATCTTCTGTTGACCCTAGTGCTCCAATTCATGGAAGGAAGTCTGTGGACTCCAGCACCTCAACTTTGGAGAAGAAGAGGCAAAAACGCATCATTAGTGAAGCTGACAAGGAGGAGAAAGAAAAGCTTAAGTCTGTCAAGAAAGCAAAGTCTACTCTAAAGTCTAAATGGCAATGCATTTTGTTTTTTGTTTTTATATTCCATTGGTCCGTTATTGTTATAGCGAGTGCGGCCCTCGCATCTTTTGCTTAGCTTTCCTGTATAAACTCACCTGTTTGTGAATAAAGTAGTTTGTTCCCTGCAATGTCTGATATTTGTAAATTCAGCCTTTAAGTAAACAATGCAAATGAACAACATATCATATCACAGTTATACAATAAAGTCATTATTAAGGGAGACATGTGTATATATATATACCCCCAAACAATCTTGAATGACTGATTAAGGCTTATTCGAGATTGATTAAATTCAACATCCAGTTGTCCCTGACTCTCCGGTGGGGCTACATTTCCTTCATCATCGATGCTTATTCTTCTAGCATCTTTATACTCTCCTGTCTCATAACCAGGTTAGAGTATTACTGAGGCGGTCTCTTATCGGGGTGCACCTTCACGCCTCAAGAGACGTCGTCTTCCCGTCCTTTATACTCTCTCTCGATTCATGAGAGTTAGAGTTAAGAACGTCGTCTTCCCATTCCTTGCATCTTATCATGCAAACGGTCATTTCGTTCGCTCCTGAACGTAGATTATCTCCAATTTTCCAAATCTAATTTAATGTTTTGTGTTTCATAGTCATGATAGAATAATCGCTGAAGATAGAAATAATGCAGGAAAGTAAATGACACACGATATTTTTATAGTGATTCAGCTAAGTTGTAGCCTACATCCACTTTATAATCCTTTATTTATATAAATAGACTTTTTAGGGCAAGTCATGCCTTTTTACATAATCTATAAAAGTTAAAGGAAAAGACTGCATGTTCAATCCAGATATCGCCGCAAGTGCTGAGCATTCTAGGCTCTGGGAATCTCCTCGCCATCCACGGTCGTTAGCTTGAAGGCTCCTATATCAAGTTTCCGTTGGATGACATACGGTCCTTCCCACTTTGGTTCCAATTTGGTTAAAGGTGGGAAGATTCATTTTAACACTAAGTTCCCTGGTTCGAAAGTTCTGAAGCGAACTTTTTGGTCATAATAACGTGCTACTTGGTGTCGATGTCTTGAAGCACGCAGGTCAGCTTCGTCTCTTTTTTCTTTAACCATGTCAAGAGACTTAAGGAGGAGTGATCTATTCGTCATCGAGTCATAGTATGTCACCCTATGAGAGGGGACTTCTAGTTCCACCGGGATTACCGCCTCCGATCCGAAGGAGAGTGAAAAGGGAGTATGGCCAGTCGTCGTCTTAAAGGTTGTTATGTAGACCCACAAAGCTAGTGGCAACTCATCCACCCATTGGCTTTGGCTCGTTCTAACCTCTTCTTAAGGATAGATTTAATAACTTTGTTAACTGCCTCGACCTGGCCATTTGTTTGCGGGTGAGCTACAGTGGTATACCTTTTATCAATCTTGTATTTCTGACAGAAGTTTCTGAATTCGACGCTGTCGAATTGTGTCCCATTATCAGTTATGATGGTCTTCGGTATCCCAAATCGGCAAATAATGTTTCTGACCACAAAACTTATCACCTTCCTTGCCGTGATTGTGGTTAAGGATTCAGCTGCTACCCACTTCGTGAAATAATCCACGGCGACGTTCGCATGCTTTGCTCCTCCCTTGGCGATGGGTAACACTCCAATAATATCAATTCCCCACATAGCAAATGGCCATGGACTTACCATTGACTTAAGGCGGGCTGGGGGTGCTCTGGGAATTTTGGTGAACCTTTGACATTTGTTGTAATACCCCACGTCCATTAATGTCACTCACAAGGGAATGCATTAACTTCTATGGAGCGTTTTAAGTAAGTATAGAATAGAAACTTAACAACAAGACAGATATAAACAGTACTCAAAGATTTAAAACTTTATTTCTTGCAGCAGAAGGTAGATATGTTTGGTTACATAATCAAAAACCATAAACCAAAGTCAAGTACATAATATCCATCTTGATAAAACAAAGTACATAAACTGGAAGACATAATCCCCAACATCAAAATAGCCATAAATAAAAGAGAAGCTGAACTTTACTTCAGCGATCCAAGCAATCTTCTAAAAGCAGTCCAAAATCAAGCTCCACTGGTGCTAGTTCCAACCCGAGCACCTGGGGGGGGGGGGGGAAGGGAGAAAAGAGGAGGAAACAAAGGGGGTCAGACATAAAGTCTGGCGAGTGCGATAACTTTAACAATATAATTAACAAAGTAACTAGGCTAAGGCATAAGTTGGAAAATAAGGAAATGACCATGAACCATTGAGTATGGCAGAGTATATAAGGAAACAGGATGAACAACGATATCGTTAAGGCGCACCTAACCCACTATAAGATAATTACTAAACTACACCAACACTATAAGATAATTGCTATACTGCACCACCACTAGTCACCCTAAGGTTGATCCCGCCTACAGACTTAATAATGATATTGGTAGTTTCGTGCACCCCTAGTTGCCTTCATAGGTGCCGCCTGCCCCTATCTCCACTAGGTGTACCTACTACCCCCAAGCGATCGGCTCCCTAACTCGTAGATACCCGTGCTGGCCCCACAGTGGGGTGTATCACTCCCCAAAGTGGCAACCCGATACAACCAACAATGCACGGCTTATACCTACACGATGCAACAACGTATTACCTACCAGCCCGGGTCCACACACGCATATGCACCCGTTGGACTTGCGTTGCCACCGCTAACCCGGTTTGGCCTCTTACAGTCAAACCCAGTATGCGTGTCCCGTCCTCGACTTGGGTCGAGCCCACAAAGATACATATAGGTTACCGGTTGAAACGGGCCCCCATTACTTGACACAAGCTATTCTCCTAAGCTTGGTCCCCTCTAGTACATCCCACTTAACCCACTTCTTATTCATGTTTCAATTACATGTTTCAATTTTGGTTAAATGTTTCTAATCGTATTTCCAAATGCCACCCAAGGCACCCACTAGATTCCACATGCCACCCAAGGCACCCACTTAACCCCCTTATGTCCCACTACATGTTTATCTGGTTAAGTGTTTCTTAATTCATTAAGACCGTAACCTCATAAAGACCTCTCACATTAGACTGGCATTTGTGGCTGTTGGATTTGCCGGGTGGGTCCGGGCAGTCTTACACCACAAAAGAGCCTAACCTTGTGTCTTTACAATTGTTACGTATTTAATTTATGCCTAAGACCTCTCACATTAGACTGGCATTTGTGGCAACTGGATTTGCCGGGCGGGTCCGGGCAGTCTTACACCACGAAAGAGCCTAAACTTGTGTCTTAGACGATTAATTACACCTAATTAATCATTCCCCAATTTGAATTACTTTCCCTATTCAAATTATCAATCAATTCCAAATTTAACGATGTCCATAATTGACTCAATTATGTCCATCCATTTATGGTATGTAAAATCATACCAATTTTCACCACAATTATATTTTATGCCTTTTAAGGCATTTATGTCAATTAAATCTTTTTAATATTATCCCCTTTACCCCACGTTGTACGTTTGTTCGTTTAACGTAAAATATACGTTAGACTCGAGTAGTCTAACTCAAGGAATAAAGAGAAAACATCACAATATACACAAAGCTAAAACATAGATCTAACATAGGGGTGAACTTGCATATGTGAATGATGTCTTACATCTAAAACTTGCATAGGCCAAAGTTACAACTTGCATAAACAACATATGTCATGGATCCAAATCTAAAGGTGTGAACTTGTTGAAATAATGGCCACAAACTTGCACAAATCATGTATGTCATAGATCTACATCTAAAGGTGTAAACTTGCAAAGGCAATAACCCTAAACTTGCATAACATGATTCATATCCAAACTCATATATTTATATAAACTTGCATATGTGATTTATGCATCGTAAAAATGGTGTAAACTAGCATCTAACATGTAAAGTATCATGTAGAATTTAGCATATAACTCACACATGTCATAGCCTAACTTTCAATTACATTCTCACATAAACTAGATGGCATAACCATGTAAGGTCACATATAATTTTACCCAACTTGTATATGATTCATGTTCAAATCAGAGTCTAAACTTGGATACATATGATTTATCGAATCAACATAACCAACTAGCATATGAAACATGATGATTTGATTGTATATTAAATTACAACATAGGTGATAGCAACATAACTTTACATCATAAATGATAGCATCACAACATAACGTCATAGAGATTTCAACACAATCCTACAACATAATTACAACATGTGATCAATGATTCACATCACATCCATACAATCCGCATTATACTTAATCCAATTAAATTACTAATTATTTTATTAAAACTATCGAACTCACAACTCAAAAGCAGTCTTGAGTTCTGAATTTTGATTTCTGAAGTTGTATTAGCTCTCCTTTGAAGAAGATTCGTTGTTAGGGTTGAGTAGAACTGATTTGATTTGCTGTTCTTCCTCTCTAATTGGTGGCGGCTGCTCTAGGGTTCAAGACAACATCATGACGGCCATAGTTTCAGTTTTAATTCTGATTTAGAGTTTGAGTCTATGGGTCTTTTTATAGAGTTTTGAATTACTTTAAGCCGTTAGATGATCTTAGGGTTAATCAAAACCCTTCAGTCGGGATAGGGTGACACCTCAGCCCTAATGATTCAGCAAGGAGTCAAAAAGGACTCAGCAACATGGGTCAGCCTGAACCAGAAAGCTGTGCAGGCCTCTGCCTCGGCCTGGGTGCACTCGGCAGGTGCGCCAGTGCAAATTTGTACTGGCGCACTTCCCAAGTGCGCCAGTGCAATTTTTTTTCTTCTCTTCTTGCCACCAATCTTCGTTCGTCCATAACTCCTTCATCCGGTACCCGTTTCCCGCAAACTCGGACTCTATTTCAACCAGAATTCCGAGACGAACACAATGGCGCAACCTCATTCCCATAATTCTCACGTCTGAGATTAATTATTCTTTATTTTAGTTAATTTGATTATTCAAAAATCTGGGGTGTTACATTCTCCCCTCCTTAAAGGATTTCGCCCCCGAAATCTCCAAGTTAAGGAGAATGCATATCCTACCATCCGAACAACCATCTACTCAACCATCAAACACGGGCATCCATTGTCCTTATAAAATTTCTACTGTTGTATGAACATATGCAAGAAGTGTGTGTATATGTTCCTTATCTAATGCAAAATCAGGCGGTCTACTGATTCAGTTGACCTCCTTAATGCAAACCATGATAGTGCCATGCGTCCATTATGTATGCGAAAGAACCCTATCGATATATATTATTTCTGCATGTGTGCACAAACATTCACCAAAATGCAACATCCATATGATGGTACAACCATTATACATCCATTACTTAAACATGTACACACATTTATATGCAATATGCAATATGAAGTGACTGAGCCGATCTAGTGCCTAAAGTGTGTGTATATGCATCCACGAGCAACCACGAGCAAACACTTGCATCCACATGCATCCATCATACATAACATGTCTCAAACACATGTTTCAACCATAGGACTATCCTATCTAAAGGTCAAAGATACTAGCGAGAGGACATACTAAAGATAAGATAAGTACAAGGTAAGCGATAAAGGAGAAATTTAAAAGACATACCCTAAAAAAGAAAAGGGTATAATGAACGCATCTTCGCTTCCGTCTCCCAAGTAGCATTGCTCTCATCATCTCCCCATTGCACTTTGACTAGCTTGACCTCTCGATTCCTTAACTTCCTAATCTCCGACCCAAGAATGCGCGTAGGAGCTCGTTGAACCGTCGCATCACGCTCGATCTCCACCTCTCTAAGCAAGCTCGGCTCTACCACTTGCGCGGTCTCGTGCAAGCACTTCCTCAAATGTGATACATGGAATACGTCGTGTACACCACTAAGTATCTCAGGCAACTCCACTCTATACGCCATCTGCCTAATCCTTTCCTTAATAGGAAATGACCCTACGAATCTTGGTGCTAACTTCCCAACGGACCCAAAGCGAACGACGTTCCATAATGGAGACACCTTGACAAATACCATGTCCCCAATATCAAACTCGAGATCTGTCCTCCTCTTGTCCGCATAAGATTTCTGCCTATCTTGCGCCATCTTCATCCTCCTTCGAATCAAATCGAACTTTTCCGAAGTCTCTCTAATCATATCGGGCCCAAGCAAGATCTTATCTGTAGACTCCCACCAACATGTAGGTGAACGACACGGCCGTCCATAAAGAGCCTCGAACGGTGCCATGCCAATGCTAGACTGAAAGCTGTTATTATATGCGAACTCCACTAACGGAAGATGTTCCTCCCATGTACCTCCGAAGTCTAAGACACATAACCTCAATAGGTCCTCTAGAATACGATTCACCCTCTCAGTCTGGCTGTCCATCTGAGGATCATATGCGGTGCTCAAACATAACTGAGTCCCTACCGCCTCTTGCAAGCTTTTCCAAAATTCGCTAGTGAAAATAGGATCACGGTCGCTCACTATGCTAGAAGGAACACCGTGCAAACGAACTATTTCTCGAATGTATACGGAGGCTAATCATGGAGCAGTCCTCTTACTCTTTACGGGAATGAAATGGGAGCTCTTAGTAAGTCTGTCTACCACGACCCAAATCCCCGTATTACCCTTCCTCGATCTTGGTAATCCGTCAACAAAGTCCATCGAAACACTTTCCCACTTCCATTGTGGGACCTCCAATGGGTGTAGCAATCCACCGGGCTTCTTTTGCTCTGCTTTTACTTGTTGGCACACCAAGCATCTAGCGACATACTCGGCCACATCCTTCTTCATGCCGGCCCAAACGTAAACTCGTCTCATGTCCGTGTACATCTTGTCCTCGCCGGGATGGATGGTCATCTTCGAACGATGGGCATCATCAAGAATGGTCTTCCTCAATCTCTCGTCCCGTGGTACACAAAGTCTACCGTCCCTACGTAACCAACCCTTATGATCTAGGGTATATCTACGGAGATGGCTCGATGACTCCCCTCTTTTGAGCTTCTCTACTAACTCAACCAACTGTGGGTCGTCTCGTTGTGCCTCGCCAATCCGTCCCAAAAGCGTAGGTCTAACCTCTAAGGATGCTAGCAAACCAGGTACGAAGTCAATGGAAGGTGTAAAGTCAAACGTAGAGATGAACTCTAAACTTCGCCGCTCAACAAACAACGGACTCAAGGTTAACCTTTTTCTACTTAAGGCATCTGCCACCACGTTACGCTTGCCAGGGGTATATGCTATCTCGAAGTCGTAGGATGCTAAGAATTCCATCCACCTTTGCTGCCTTAAGTTCAAGGCCTTCTGAGAGAATAAGTATTTTAGCGATTTGTGGTCAGTGAATAATTCGAATTTTTCGCCAAGAAGATAATGACGCCAAGACTTAAGCGCGAAGACAATAGCGGCCAACTCTAGGTCATGTGTAGGGTAATTTCATTCATGCACTCTCAACTGCCTTCTACCATAGGCTATTACCCTTCCCTCTTGCATTAAGACTGCGCCTAGTCCTGTCCCACAAGCATCGGTATAAACGGTAAATGACTTACTCCCATCTGGCAACACTAAGACTGGGGCTGTGGTCAAAGCTCTCTTCAAACGTTGGAACGCATCATCATAATCTACGTCCCACGTAAAAACTAGATTCTTCTTCGTCAAGCGTATTAATGGGGCTGATATTTTTGCGAAGTCTTTGATGAACTTCCTATAGTAACCAGCCAACCCTAAGAAACTCCTCACCTCGGTATCATTTTTAGGAACCTTCCAATCTTGGATGGCCACTATCTTAGCGGGATCCACAGCTATCCCTTCTTTGGAAACCACATGCCCTAAAAATCGCACTTCCTTCCTCCAAAAGTGACATTTAGAAAATTTAGCTTTAAGGCTATGCGCTCGAAGAGTCACTAACACTTCCCTAAGATGTAGGGCATGCTCTTCTTCGCTTTTAGAAAAGATCAAGATATCGTCCACGAAGACCACCACGAATCTATTAAGGTACTCCCTAAACACCCTACTCATCAAGTCAACAAAGTATGCGGGGGCGTTTGTCAAACCGAAGGGCATCACAAGCCACTCGAAGAAACCGTCTGGAGTCCTAAAGGCAGTCTTGTCTATGCTATCCTCAGCCACTCTCAACTGATGGAAACCCGTGGCTAAGTCCAACTGCGAAAACACTGAGGCACCAACTAACTGATCGAAGAGATCGTCAATCCTCGGCAGTGGGTGTCTATTCTTCTTAGTAAGATTATTAAGTTCTCTATAGTCCACACAAAGTCTAAGGGACCCATCTGCCTTCGTGGCAAATACTACTGGAGCACCCACTCCGATATACTACGTCTGGTGAACCCCTTCTCAAACAATTCCTTCACTTGCTTACTGAGTTCTCTCCTCTCTCTTGGAGCCATGTGGCGCACTGGCAATGCAACCTGCTTTGCATTATCTACTAGATATATTCGAAAGTCTATTTCACGTTTTGGGGGTAAACCCCTCACCTCATCGAAGACATCAGCATATTCATGGACTATGGGAACAGAATGTAAATCATCATCGGATGTGTCAAGGGATTCTAGGTAGCTAAGCATTACTGGACCTCTAGGGTCACAAGAAATATCAAGGGTCCTTCCACAACGAGTCAACAATCTAACTACCCTTCTTTCACAATCTAGGATGGCCCCATATCTAGTTAGCCAATCCATACCTAGAATTAAACCGTAGCCCATGAAGCCAAGAACAAAAGCATTGCACTCAAACTCAACGCCCAAGATAAACACTCTCAAAATCCCGACAAATCATAGAAAGATGAGCCGAACCACCGATAGGATTTGAGACTACTAAGGGATCAATAACTAGACTAGTATCAAGGTGTAGTGTTTCAACTAATGATGTAGAAATAAATGAATGTGATGCGCCAGAATCGAATAAAGTACGGACAGGATGATCAAACAGAAAAACTAAACTTTCAACGGAAATTGCTCTACCTCGTTCTTGCAGCGGTGGGACCACGAGAGCCTGAACTTGTCCCCTTGCCTGCCCTGGTGCCATAAGAGCCTGCACCTGTCCTCCCGAGGTAGACCCTGCCCTCTGCCCTTTCTTTGGGCAGTCCTTAATAAGATGTCCCGCCTCGCCACAGTGGAAACAACCGGTCTTCTTTTTCTTCCTACAATCTTTGCTTAGATGGTCGGGTGTCCCACAGTTAAAGCATCTTTTCTTTCCCTTAGCATTGTTTCTTTTGCCACCTTTCTTGTTCTGTTGTTGCTGTTGCGGCTTCTTTTGATCCCATTTCTTCTCGGGTGCCTTATTAGCATTGGCGCCCTTCTCCTCTTCATGCATGAGCACCATGTCAACTAGTCTCCCGAAGGTAGCCCCCATGGGAATGTGGGTCATAGCTAACCCATGAAGCGGCTCGTTTAAACCCTTAACAAATCTTAGAGTCTTCTTTTCTGGAGTATTCACCAAGTCCAAGCCAAACCTTGCCAATTGGTTGAATTTGTTGACTTACTCTTTTACCGATAGATTCCCTTGCTTTAGTGCCAAAAACCTTTCCATGTATAGATTCTCTTCAGCCCGCGAGAGAAACTTCGCCTCAAACCTCTGCCTAAAATCTGGCCATGTATCGAATGGACGCCCCCCATTAGTGACCTCCCACCAAAACGAGGCCTCATCTTTCATTAGCTAGGCAGCTAGCTGGACTTTTCTTTCATCATCCACTTCAAAGATTCTGAACAATTCTTCCACCTCCTTTAGACAGTTACGAGCTTCAACAAATGTTTCCATCCCGTGAAAAGGTTTTCCACCCATTGCTCTAAAGTCCTTACATATCTTAGCAAAAGTATCGACGCGAGGAGGAGTGGGAGGAGGAGGAGTATTTGCTGGACATGCGGTGGCGGCCCTAGCCTCGAGATATTGACGAAACCAACCAGGTACATGAACACCCTCTGGTATCTCAGATGCTTCAGACATGCTGAAACGGAAAAGGAAAGATTCAATATAAAAGAACCGAGGGAAAGATATATGGCTTTTGGGGTTATGCTTTCTAAAATAAGCTTTTCTCTTGAAAATACTTTCCTTAAAACGTACTTTTGAAGATACTTCTTTATAAAAATTGTTTTTGAAAAACAGTTTTTCAAAAATTCATATCTGTTCTGGTAACCTTCAGCTCTGATACCACGTGTAACACCCCACGTCCATTAATATCACTCACAAGGGAATGCATTAACTTCTATGGAGCGTTTTAAGTAAGTATAGAACAGATGCTTAACAACAAGACAGATATAAACAGTACTCAAAGATTTAAAACTTTATTTCTTGCAGTAGAAGGTAGATATGTTTGGTTACATCATCAAAAACCATAAACCAAAGTCAAGTACATAATATCCATCTGGATAAAACAAAGTACATAAACTGAAAGACATAATCCCCAACATCAAAATAGCCATAAATAAAAGAGAAGCTGAACTTTACTTCAAAGATCCAAGCAATCTTCTAAAAGCAGTCCAAAATCAAGCTCCACTGGTGCTAGTTCCAACCCGAGCACCTGGGGGGGGGAAAGGGAGAAAAGAGGAGGAAACAAAGGGGGTCAGACATAAAGTCTGGCGAGTGTAATAACTTTAACAATATAATTAACAAAGTAACTAGGCTAAGGCATAAGTTGGAAAATAAGGAAATGACCATGAACCATTGAGTATGGCAGAGTAAATAAGGAAACAGGGTGAACAACGATATCGTTAAGGCGCACCTAACCCACTATAAGATAATTACTAAACTACACCAACACTATAAGATAATTGCTATACTGCACCACCACTAGTCACCCTAAGGTTGATCCCGCCTACAGACTTAATAATGATATTGGTAATTTCGTGCACCCCTAGTTGCCTTCATAGATGCCGCCTGCCCCTATCTCTAATAGGTGTACCCACTACCCCCAAGCAATCGGCTCCCTAACTCGTAGATACCCGTGCTGGCCCCATAGTGGGGTGTATCACTCCCCAAAGTGGCAACCCGATACAACGAACAATGCACGGCTTATACCTACACGATGCAACAACGTCTTACCTACCAGCCCGGGTCCACACACGCATATGAACCCGTTGGACTTGCGTTGCCACCGCTAACCCGGTTTGGCCTCTTACAGTCAAGCCCAATCTGCGTGTCCTGTCCTCGACTTGGGTCGAGCCCACAAAGATACATATGGGTTACTGGTTGAAACAGGCCCCCATTACTTGACACAAGCTATTCTCCTAAGCTTGGTCCCCTCTAGTACGTCCCACTTAACCCACTTCTTATTCATGTTTCAATTACATGTTTCAATTTTTGTTAAGTGTTTCTAATCGTATTTCCAAATGCCACCCAAGGCACCCACTAGATTCCACATGCCACCCAAGGCACCCACTTAACCCCCTCATGTCCCACTACATGTTTATCTGGTTAAGTGTTTCTTAATTTATTAAGACCGTAACCTCATAAAGACCTCTCACATTAGACTGGCATTTGTGGCAGCTGGATTTGTCGGGCGGGTCCGGGCAGTCTTACACCACAAAAGAGTCTAACCTCGTGTCTTTACAATTGTTACGTATTTAATTTATGCCTAAGACCTCTCACATTAGACTGGCATTTGTGGCAACTGGATTTGCCGGGCGGGTCCGGGCAGTCTTACACCACAAAAGAGCCTAACCTCGTGTCTTAGACGATTAATTACACCTAATTAATCATTCCCCAATTTGAATTACTTTCCCTATTCATTATCAATCAATTCCAAATTTAACGATGTCCATAATTGACTCAATTATGTCCATCCATTTATGGTATGTAAAATCATACCAATTTTCACCACAATTATATTTTATGCCTTTTAAGGCATTTATGTCAATTAAATCTTTTTAATATTATCCCCTTTACCCCACGTTGTACGTTTGTTCGTTTAACGTAAAATATACGTTAGACTCGAGTAGTCTAACTCATGGAATAAAGAGAAAACATCACAATATACACATAATTAAAACATAGATCTAACATAGGGGTGAACTTGCATATGTGAATGATGTTCTACATCTAAAACTTGCATAGGCCAAAGTTACAACTTGCATAAACAACATATGTCATGGATCCAAATCTAAAGGTGTGAACTTGTTGAAATAATGGCCACAAACTTGCACAAATCATGTATGTCATAGATCTACATCTAAAGGTGTAAACTTGCAAAGGAAATAACCCTAAACTTGCATAACATGATTCATATCCAAACTCATATATTTATATAAACTTGCATATGTGATTTATGCATCGTAAAAATGGTGTAAACTAGCATCTAACATGTAAAGTATCATGTAGAATTTAGCATATAACTCACATATGTCATAGCCTAACTTTCAATTACATTCTCACATAAACTAGATGTCATAACCATGTAAGGTCACATATAATTTTACCCAACTTGTATATGATTCATGTTCAAATCAAAGTCTAAACTTGCATACATATGATTTATCGAATCAACATAACCAACTAGCATATGAAACATGATGATTTAATTGTATATAAAATTACAACATAGGTGATAGCAACATAACTTTACATCATAAATGATAGCATCACAACATAACATTATAGAGATTTCATCACAATCCTACAACATAATTACAACATGTGATCAATGATTCACATCACGTCCATACAATCCGCATTATACTCAATCCAATTAAATTACTAATTATTTTATTAAAACTATCGAACTCACAACTCAAAAGCAGTCTTGAGTTCTGAATTTTGATTTCTGAAGTTGTATTAGCTCTCCTTTGAAGAAGATTCTTTGTTAGGGTTGAGTAGAACTGATTTGATTTTTTGTTCTTCCTCTCTAATTGGTGGCGGCTGCTCTAGGGTTCAAGACAACAGCATGACGACCATAGTTTCAGTTTTAATTCTGATTTAGGGTTTGAGTCTATGGGTCTTTTTATAGAGTTTTGAATTACTTTAAGCCATCAGATGATCTTAGGGTTAATCAAAACCCTTCAGTCGGGATAGGGTGACACCTCAGCCCTAATGACTCAGCAAGGAGTCAGAAAGGACTCAGCAACATGGGTCAGCCTGAACCAGAAAGCTGTGCAGGCCTCTGCCTCGGCCTGGGCGCACTTGGCAGGTGTGGCAGTGCAAATTTGTACTGGTGCATTTCCCAAGTGCGCCAGTGCAATTTTTTTTTTCTTCTCTTGTTGCCACCAATCTTCGTTCGTCCATAACTCCTTCATCCGGTACCCGTTTCCCGCAAACTCGGACTCTATTTCAACCAGAATTCTGAGATAAACACAATGGCGCAACCCCATTCCCATAATTCTCACGTCAGAGATTAATTATTCTTTATTTTAGTTAATTCGATTATTCAAAAATCCGTGGTGTTACATTTGTCGCAGTGTCGCGAATAATCAACTGCGTCTTTATTCACGGTAGGCCAAAAATATCCATACCGCAGTACTATCTTTGCTAAGGTTTGGCCCCCGGTGTGATCTCCGCACTCACCTTCATGTACTTCCTGCAGTACACATTTGATGTCGTCATGTGCGATACATCTCCGTAGGGGCATGGAAATTCGTTGGCGATAAAGGACGTCGTCCTGTAAAATGTATCTTGCAGCCTTTCGTGTTACAGCTCGCCTTTTGCTTTTCTTCAATGGTAAAATTCCGTTTTTGAGGAAGTTCTTGATTGGTGTCATCCATGATTCCCTTTCTGGCTCGACTTCTAAGGCTAGTTCCACCTCTGTCTGGTCGAAACTTGGTGACTCCAAAGTTTCTATCGGAACCATTTCAGTTTCTCCAGGGTTGTCAGAACTTGCTAGTTTAGCCAACCGGTCTTCTTTCTGATTCTCTGTTCTTGGAATATGTGTTATGCTGTAATGCTCCAGTTTTTCCGATAACTCCTTTACTTTTCTAAGATAAGTAACAAGCCGAGGTCCATTGGTGACAAACTCCTCTCGTACCTGGCAGACAACTATCTTGGAATCACAACATATATCCAGTGCCTTTACTCCTAGTTCTTTAGCGAGCTTCAGCCGACAATCAGGGCTTCATACTCGGAATCATTATTGGTAGCAGCAAATTCTAATCGCAAGGCATAGTAAATAGATCGTCCTTCAGGAGTGATTAAAACAACTCCGGCGCCGGACCTTCAATCATTCTTGGCCCCATCCGTATATAACTTCCACGGACAAAGCTCTAGCTCTTGTTCTGAAGTAACCACCTTGTCACCCACCATTTTCTCTTCGGGAATCGTGAATTCAGCTATGAAGTCGGCCAAGGTCTGCCCTCTTATTGATCTTCGTGGTTGAAAATTCAAATCGAATTGACTCAACTCAATGTTCCATTTAAGTAACTGCCCCGATGCTTCGGGTTTTTGCAACACTTGCCTTAAAGGTTGATCGGTGTATACAACTGTCGGGCGAGCCTGAAAGTATTGACGAAGTTTGCGGTAAGCAATCAGGAGGCTATAAGCAAGTTTTTCTATTTTTGGATAATTACGTTCTGTAGCGGCTAGCTTCTTGCTCATGTAGTATACGGGCCTCTGGACTTTATCTTCTTTACGTACCAAAGCTGTACTGACAGCATGAGATGATACCGCCAAGTAGACAAACAAATCCTCATGTTCCACGGGTTTTGACAATATTGGAGGCTTCTCTAATAAGTCTAATAGGCTCTGGAAAGCTTCCACACAATCAAGAGTCCACTCAAAATTTCATTTCCCTCGTTTTATCAGATCGAAGAAAGGTACGCACTTATCTATGGCTTTGGAGATAAACCTGCTCAGTGCAGCAACTTTTCGGCCAGGCTTTGAACATCCTTAATCTTTCGTGGTTCTTCAATATCCCTTATTACTGCTATTTGAATAGGATTTATCTCAGTCCCTCAAGAACTCACAACAAACCCAAGGAATTTCCCAGATGCGACCCCAAATGAGCATTTTAGGGGGTTTAACTTCATCCCATACCTTTGAAGAATGTCGAACATTTCGGCTAAGTCCTTTGTATGGTCAAAAGATTGTCTAGACTTCACAAGCATGTCGTCCACATAAACCTCCATGGTTTTTCCGATTTGATTAAAGAACATGCGGTTGATCAAACGCTGATATGTGGCTCCTGCATTCTTTAATCAAAATGGCATTAGCACATAACAATATAACCCCAAGTCTGTGATGAAACTTGTGTGCTCCTGATCTGGTATGTGTATGGGAATTTGATTGTACCCCGAATAGGCATCCATAAAGGATAAAAGCTCGTGTCCGGCCGTCCAGTCTAATAGTTGATCAATCATGGGAAGAGGAAAGCTATCCTTTGGACAAGCCTTGTTCAAGTCAGAGAAGTCAATACATGTACGCCACTTCCCATTAGATTTTTTGACCAGGACAGGATTTAATATCCAGTCGGGATATTTCGAATCCTTAATGAATCCATTATCCTTCAATTTCTCTACCTCTTCCTTCAAAGATGTTGACCGCTCTGGGCCTAACATCCGTCTCTTCTGCTTGACCGGCGGGTGCTTTGGATTGATGCTTAAAGAGTGGCTCATAATAGCAGGAGAAATCCTACACATGTCAGCATGAGTCTAGGCAAACACATCTAAATTTTCCCTTAATAAATCAGCCAACTCTTTCGCTCGAATTGGATCTAGCTACGATCCGATCTTTAGTACTTTTGTCGAATCTGACTCATCAATAGATATATCTATTGTCGTCTCGTTGGGAGTCGCCTTTCCGTCCTTGGGTTCTCTATCCTCTCTGGGATCTATATCCTCGAGCACATCTATGGGCGACTCTCTTGGGGCTGGACTCCTTAATTGCTATGCTGAGTTTTCCTTCGAAAGGGGAGAAACGTCCTTAGACTCTATATTCAACCCCTTCATTAGCATCTTCAACTCCGTCATGTAACAAGCTCGTCCCGTAGCTTGGTCACCTCTCATCACCCCTATTCCTACGCCAGTCAGGAATTTAAGCAGTAAACACCAAGGTGCAATACACACCCTAAACTCGGCGAGGGCCGGTCGGCCTAGGAAAGCATTGTAGGGCGACTCAACATCCAAAACTACAAATGGCAGGATTCTCACTCTCTGGCGATCTCCTTGTCCTAATGTCACTGGTAATTCTATGTAGCCCATCGGAGCCGTTGATGCCCCATTGAAGCCCCGTATCCATCCTTCGCAGGGCTTTAGATCTTTTGCTTCGAGTCTCATTTGTTCAAAATCTTTCCTTAAGAGGATATTGACTGAGCTTCCGTTGTCCACCAACACCTTATGGACTAAGGCGGGGCCGATGGCCGTGGTAATTACCAATGGGTCTTCAGTTGGTGATTGGATTCCGGTATCATCTCTACTACGGAATATGACATCGTCTGACATCGTCTGACATCGTATGACATCGTCTTTTGTTGTTTTACTGGAGTAATGTCTTCGAGGTTACTACATTCTCCTACCTCAAAGTGCTTGGCAGCATTCACGTACTGATCCATTGCCTTAAAACTACGGCTAGCTAGATGGGGTCCACCTATAATGGTGTTGATAATGATCCCCTTACCTTTCTGCTGGGCTGTGGGTTTAAAAGTAGGCTGGTTTTGGTTCGGGGCTTGCCCTCCTTGCCCCCTTTCCCATAGGGCAACCTTATACTTTTCTAACTTCCCTTCCCCCAGCAATTTCTCAACTACATCTCTCAAATGACGGCATTCGTTGGTAGAATGACCGTGGGTTCCATGGAACAAACAAAACTTTCCCGTTGCGATCTCTTTTTCAGTGGAGTCTCTGGTTGGTGGCTTTTTGTATTGCAATATGTTGTATGTGTCTAAATAAATGTTTTCCAATATGTCATTTAATGGCGAATAGTTCTCAAAAGTTTGGAATCGAGGCCTTTTGCAAGAATTGTTCCCTCGGTTCCTACTCCTCCTATTGTCGTTTCCATTCCTGTTGTTATTACCTCCGTTCTGGTTGCTGACGTTTACCTCAACCTTCCCCGAACTGTCATCGGATTGCTTCACAACAACATTACTTTGAACACCTTCCCTCGAGGACCCTTCAGACTTTCTCTTCCTATTTGCATGAGCTTCTTCTCGCCTTAAGCGATTGGCCTTTTCGTAGAACAATTCCCTAGTGGGGGGTGGTTTCCTAGATAGATAAACCCCGAATTCTGTGTCCGGGTCAACTCCTACTATTAAGGCCATCAAAATAGTGGGTTCATGAGGGTCACTAACTTCGGTAATAGCCAGGTTGAAGCGGTCTAAATATGATTTCAAAGATTCACTGGATCCTGTTTAATCCTTGACAACTCTATGACGCTTTTGGATTTTCGGGCGTGGAGTCGAAACTGGTTCATAAAGCGCTCACTCAATTCTGTGAAATTTGATATCGACCGTGGAGGGAGTCGGGTGAACCACACATTAACGTCACATCTTCCAGATAGATCGGAAAGGCCTTGCATTTTGTAGCATCTGGAGCTGCTACGACATTCATGAACCATGCATACCTCATCAGATGTTGTCGTGGGTTCGTTCTCCCTAAATACCGATCCATCTGAGGCAAGTTGAATCGCCGAGAGAACTGGAAATCCAATATATCATCTGTGAAGGGGGTATGACTTCGCTCAATGCCCCAGTCCTCATTAGTGTATCGTTGGCTTTCGGACATGACCTGACGCACTATTGCCCATACATCGGCATTTGTTAACGTTTGCGCAGGTTCTCTAGGTCTGATATTCAGATTACCCCTGGGTTCTTGATTAGGGGATAACCTCCTGTTTCTAGCGGCGGCTGCTCTACACTGCCCCCATTCGATCTCAGGAGGAAGGGGCTGGAGAAGTTGTTGTTGCGTAGGATTAGTAATATTAGGATCCTTGGGTAGAACGTGGGATCCACGCATGGGCATCAGCATAGGCTCTCTCAAGCTCGGGTCATCAGGCCCAAACACAAGAGCGATGTCCTCACGGGATCCTAAAGATCCAAAATTTAACTGATCAAGGTTTTGAGGTCGCTCAAGCGGCCTTCTTTCACGAGGACGTCCTTCATCCGAAAAAGATGAATAGTCTGCAGCAAGGCGGTGTGTTGGGGAAGGTGTCTTTTGCCTCCGGAGCTCATTGAGTTCCCTACTTATGGTGATAATGTTCTCTTGCATGCGAAGACTGTCACGTTTATGGGCTTCCAATGCATTTCTAGTACTCTCCAGCATGTCAAGAAAATGCGAAAAATCCCGGTGCGTGATGGGTGTGGGTGGAGCAGGTTGATCACCAGTTGTCGTTGCCGGCATTGGAGAATTGGTGGGTGCTCGAGTAGAAGTACCAGCTTCAGTCTCATTCGGTTCAGATCAGAGTTGGGTGCCAGAGTCGATTCGGTTCGGAGGGGTTTGAGCAGCTCCATCATTTCCTGATCGGTTCGGGTTCTCCTGGTCAGTTTGGGTCGGAACGTCCGGTTCCGATCGGGTTTGTCCAGAGCTCTGTCCCTGCGACCTTGTCAATACGATGGCTTGTTGATCTTCTCTAGCATCGTTCCCCCTAGCGCTTTGCACTTCTTTTCTTTTTTCTTTATCCATAATGTCCAATCTTTCAATAATTAATCAACAAATGCTTGAAAGTGTCGAAAATAGAGGGTTAACTTTGAACTTGAAGGTCCAAATAGTAAAACGGTAATCCCAAAAAGCGAAGAATTCAAAGATTTCCCAGTGAAAGCACCAAAATGTTAGATCTAAAAATGGCTCTAACATCCAAACTAGTAATGATTCTTGATGAAATGAAATCAAAAACGAAGAAAACACACAATTTATAGTGGTTCGGCATTAAATAGCCTACGTCCACTTTCTACTCTTTGAATTGATGATTTGAATGCAAATACAACAATGATTCTCACTCAATTTTCACTCATACAATGTATTGATTCGCTCAATCTCCTTCACAATATGCTTTAAAAGGTGATTGTAATCTGAATAAGTTGGTGAAATTTGGATAGCAAAAGAGTTTAAGTTCTGAAAAATGCCAAAAGATCCTTTGAAATGTGCCTTGGAGGTGTATTTATAGGTGGAAAATGCTCATGGAACCGTTTTGGTTCGGATCCACGTGGCGCCCGTCCCGTTACTATCGGGTTCGGATGGGATATGAGAGCGACAACACATCAGGTTAGTGGTAAATGTGGGGGAGAACGTGGGTAGAACCTCTCCGCTTCTTTAGGGAAACGCGGGATGAAACTGTCATGACTCTAGGCTCGGATCAGATACACTAGTGGTTAGGGGTTCAGATCAGTTTTTACCCTTCCGATCCGGTTCGGCTTGTGTCCTCTCCTTGTTTGCTTTGTGCTGGTCTGCCTTCATTAAGAGGAATCTGATCCGATCTGATTTTCTGACTGAGCGTTTTTCATTATTTGATCTTTTAACTTTGTGTAGCCTAGTTTACAAAGTAGGCTAACAATATCTTTAAAAAAAATCACATTCTTTTAAACAATGATATTTATAAATAAAAATCGTATTTTTCTATATAGTGAAAAATAATGTTTTCCTATACAGTGCAAAATAGTGCTATTTTATACAGTGGAAAATAATGTTATTTTTCTATTTTCAAAAAAAGTATATTTTTATTTTCAAACAAAGATAATTTTTTTTCAAACAAAGATATGTTTAATTCAAAACCATGATATGTTTAATTTCAAAACATGATATGTTTATTTCATAACAATGATTTGTTTATTTCAAAACAAGATATGTTTAATTCAAAACCATGTTATGCTTTTATTTACAAAACATTGTGCTTTTTGTTATTTTATAAAACAATGTTCTCCTTTAATTTATAAAACAAAGTTCTCTTTTTAATTTCAAAACAATGTTTATTTTATTTTTCATAACAATGTTCTTCTATTTTTCATAACAATGTTCTTCACAGTTTTTATTTCAAAATGATGTTCTTCTTTTATTTCAAAACGATGTTAATCATTTATTTACAAAAGCATGTGAATCATTTATTTACAAAAGCATGTTTAGTCTATTTGCAAAAACGATGTTTAGTTTATTTTCAGAAACAATGTTATGTTTATTTACAAAAATAATGTTTATTTTAATTGTTACATAAAGTAAAAATCATGTTTTGATTTTAAAGCTATATTTATAATAAATCATATATTTAACACAAATTTGTCTATTTTATATACAATTTAAAACAATCCCTTTTTATATTTAAAACTTTTTAAACCTTTTTATATTCAAAACAATGTCTTTTCCTTTTTATTTCAAAGCGAAGTCCTTTTTTATATTCACAAAGCGATGTTCTTTTGTTCACAAAGCAATGATCTTTATATTTGCAAAACAATGTGAATTTCATTTACAAAACAATGTCATTTTAATTTGCAAAATAATGTGAATTTCATTTACAAAAAAATGTCATTTTAATTTGCAAAACAATGTGATTTATTTCTAATTAACATGTTAATTAAATTTAAAATCAAATTAACTACCTTCACTAAGTTAACCACAGGATTAGTCGCTAATCCCTTTGATTACCCTTGCGTTAATCCTCCCCTTTCATTTGCTAACACGCTTCAGTTCAAAGAACCCATATCGCAATCCCTTAACCCACCCACGTACGCTCCTCCATGCAGTTGGAATCTGATCGTAGCAGCCATCATCGAAGGTCTTCACGCTAGCCATCGCCACCTCCAACCTCATCAAATTCGAAATCCCCTCCTGCCCAGAAAACGAGTGCAAAAGTGACACCTTTGAGGTCCAATTCCTGTCGATCCACTACACGATAGTTCATCATCGCCTTATAGAATCGAACTTCGAGAAGAACGCTACCATTTTAGGTTTGAGTTGGATTTAATCTCGAAATGGATTGGGAGATTATAGGGTTTGAAAATGGGAGTGTAGTGGCCATTGGTTTCTAAAGAACGACGGCTGTATGTTATCCGAATTAGGGTTTAGTGAAATACGTAGTATAGTACGTGTATTTATAGTTTTTATTTTCTATTTCCATTTTATTAATTTATTTAATTCAATCTCATTCAAATAATACCAGTTTAACACCACGAACTCCAAATCAAACCCAATGAGTGTCGCCCCTAGCTAATAACCCCCATCTCGGACACAATGGGATATGTTTTGTAACCCAAGTCGGCTGTTACAATCAGTTTTTCTTTAAATTAAAATATAAATCAATTTATACTTAGTTTGAATGTACATTTTAATTTACCGGGGCCACATACTGACTCTAAAAATTCCAAAAAAATTATTTCTAGTTATGTCTTGACGATACGGTCCTAACGAAACAAATTTCGCTGAATTTGGTGACCGTTTGAAAAATGGCCAATTTCTGGTCGATCCAATTTGACTAAAACTGACAAAACCGTTTTATTGTGCCACGCTCACATACTGATTCCAAAAATTATGAATTTTGGAATCTAGTAATAATTTGACATCCTAGATCCAACAAAAGTGGTTTCATCGAAAACGGAGGTTGTTTGAAAAATGGCTACTTTTAATATTTAAATATATATATAAATTTTATAGCGACTATTCTGAATTTTAAACTGGGAATAACTTTTGATTCCCGCTATGAAATTTCAATTTTTCGGATTCGTTGGAAAGATATTTTTAAACAGATTCAAATATTTTTGGTTTCACTAAAATTCGATTTAATTTGCATCATGTACAGTTAGTCAAATTTCAAATTCAAAATTTTAAACTACCATGCTATTTTAAACTCCTTTTATCGTTAAATTAGAAATTTTCGTTCTAACTTCGATTATAATAAATTTTTGGTCGTTATTATTTAAAATAAATTATTTTAAACATTTAAAATTTGTTAAAATTGCTAAAATAAAAATTTTAAATTGGTTCAGAAATTGCGGGTTGTTACAGAACCCCTCGCTCCTATTCTAATCCTATGCTCAAAACCCTAGACTAATCTAATCCCCTAGATCAGATTTCCCTTTATTACAACCCCGTAACCAGTAAACTCTAGATTTTACAGACACTAGCAACTATCAGTTAACCCCTAACTGAATCCTCAAATATTTTACAGACTCTAGAAAACTGTTTGGATGAATACAAATCAAATACAAAAATAATACAAAAAAATAAAGCAAAACCCTAGTTTAAAAAGGAAGCAAAACAACTCCCTTTAACCAAGTAGACTAGGCCGGCCCTTCTAGAAATGGTTCACCCTTCTTTTTTTTATTACTTCGATCTCTTTGCTTTGAAAAATGGCGGCGGCTGGAAAGTGGAAATCGAAACTAGGGTTTTTTAAATTTGCTCCAAATCAAATTGATTGCTTGATGTGTGGATTATCTCTAAAGCTCGAAACACTGTGGCTTGCTTTGCCTACGATTTGGGAGTTTCTTTGATCGAAAACTGTGAGTTCTACTGATTTGATTTCTTCGATTTTCTCTTGAATTGTTGTATTGGTTTTCAATCAATCTTCTTGCCTGTGATGATGTGGTGTTAAATAGGATTTGAAAAATCCTTAATTCTTTGATTTCGATAATTGTCTTGGCCTGATTTTGTGTTGCCCTTTTGCTGCTTTGATTTACTTACGTGACTGATTTTTGAATGAGCTTGGACATGTTTATGGCATTGATGTGAATGAATCTAGATGGAAAACTAATTTGCCCCTTTTTGAAATGTTGTATTATTGTTGCCATGAATGGATTCCTTCGATTTTGAAAAACATGCATGATTAATGCTTTGTAAAAATAGGATGATATCTGTTGCAAGATTTCAGGAATGCTTTATTGGATTTCTGGAAACAAAACAATTTGTTTCATGTCCAAATCATTCTTTTGTCTAAAACTGGAAACCTTGAGATTTCTAGCCAAAATGAAATGAGATTTTCTGTAAATGATTTTGAACTTGCCAAAAACATTTCTGGAATTTATGGAAACAAAGGCAATAATCCTGCTTGTCTCGACATAAATTGATCAATGCTGGAAACATTATGAATTTTATTTTTTCTTAAAAACAATCATCTAGATTTAATGCTTCAGTATAATTCCTTTGATTTTTGATTTGTCATGGCATATAAAATTCTACACTTTATCACTTGCCATAAACCAATGTCCAGTACTTGAAATAATTTACCATTTTGATAGCTGATTTCTTGCACTTGTTATTTCTAAAATCTGGAAACCAATTTATTTATACCTTGGGAATTTCTGGAAATAGTTTAAACCATACATGTTTGTTGTAGCTTCATGAATCCTGTCTTGAAACTTCACTTTAAATTTTTCATGCTGGCATATGCTTCTTATGCTCAACCACATTTCCTGCTATTAAATGCTACATTTTCCTTGCTTGATTATGCCTCGGCCCCTTGCTGCATCTGATCAATTTAGTTGCTGAACCATGTATCCATCATGCATTGTGAAAAACTTGGTACACCATGCATTGCAGAACATACCTTACATATGTACATATATACTTGACCAACTAAACTGCTGCTTGAGTTTGCACCTTCATTGTTCATGCTGTGTATACATTGCACTTGAAAACTTTACCATGACACTATGAACTTGAGGCTGTGTATACTGTTTGACATATGTACATGCTGTGTGTTTTTGCATTGGCTATTTACTGCCTTGTGCCATCACTTGCTCCATGTAGCTGCACCATTATGATGTCTGCATGCACTTTACTTGTGCTGAGTTATTTGCTGTTGCGCATTTGTATTGTGCACTGTCCATATATGCTTGGCCACTTCATTGTGTCATGAACATGCTTGATCATGCACTCGTTTGCCATGCTTTGAAGCATGTTGAACCATTGCTGCACATGTTGATTTGAAGCATGTGTACATCCCAGTTTTGTTGTGTCCACCCATGTTTACACAAATAGATGATGCTGCTTGACTATATTGAGATGTTGATCATCTGCCAAGAATAATGTTATTGCTAGCCTTGATTATTTTGGCAGCTCACTTTTGCTTTGAGCATGCCTCGACTATATTCACCTGTATATTTATATATGTGTATATATGCGCAACAGTGTGTGTATACATATATCGTGCATGTGTAATTTATATATCAGCAGACCGCTACACTGTGTTGTGGCTATACAGAATCAATTGGTTCTGATCAGCAAACCGGTATTGTATGTTGAGGCTAATCAATGGGTACTAGAAATATATAAATGTCAGATCAAGTCATGAAAAATGATGAGAAACACACCAAAATTCCGAGGCAAATAAATTTTAAAAATAAAATAATATTTGCTAGAATATGAAATTATTTCTGTTCAAGATTACTTTGTGTGTTTCTGTTTGTGATAGATAAGCAGATGACTGGACTGGCTGTGAGCTGTGAAGACTGAAGATGAAGATTGAAGCAGTAGTGTGTATGTGTCAGTGAAATTGCGTGAACTGTATAGAAATGTAAATGAGTGTTGAGGGAACTATAGTGAGAAGCTGATGTACAGAAAATAGAAAGTTGTACTGATATTTGTAATAAACAGATTTGTTTGAAATAAAATATTATTTTCTTGTGTTGAAACAAATTTGTCTATCGTATTCAGTTTATTTACAAGTATAATACCATGTTAGTGTAAATGAAATCTGATGTATTATAGAGATTAAACAAGTAGTGGAGTTGTAAATTTGTACTGTTTGAAATTCAATATTCTATTTAAATAAAATACTATGTGAATATTTGAATTTCTGTACAGTCGTATTCTATTTAAATATAAATATTATATTCCTCTCTGTGATATAGAATAAAAGTATAGTGAGAAACACATTTAAAATAATATTTATGTGGCTGTTATCATCAAACAAAAATCATATAATTGTGTATACAACTACGTCATATACAAAAAACTGCGCAAGTCTTTTCGCAATTTCGTTACGGATCAAGCACTGGAACTGACAAATGAATATATTACGGTAATCAGCTCGACGAGATGGATGAAACAGTATACAGTTTCCAGTGTCACGATTATCCCTTCAAAAATGCATTACGAACCCCTTTAAACGAGAATTTCGCATCAAAAAACAATCAAACGGAGGTCAAAACGTCCGATTATTGCGAGTAAATTGCAGATTAAAGAATATAACAAGGAAGAAAAACTTTTTCATGTTCGTACATTCGGAAAGATTTTTGTAGACGCAAATTACGCACTGAAAATTATTTTTATGGAGCTCGAAACTTTTGGTTTTCGCAAAATGGATTACGCTATTGGATTCGTGACAACGAATAGAATAATTTTCATGTTTGTATGAAATGGTTTCGGAGAGATTTTACAGTCGCTAAAATTTGAATTGTTATGCGCAGCTTTGGACTGAAAATTGATAAATTGACAAGCATTCAAATTTTCCAATGAAATTTTCGCAGCTGCTACGTCTCACTGAACATATTTCAAATTCCAAATGTTCATTACGGGAAATTATAGAATATTTTCAAAATAAAAATTCAATTTAAATCGGAACTAAAATCGTTAAAAAATAGCGGGTTGTTACAACATTAGAAGGAGTACGATTAATAACATAAGCAACAGCTAAAACACTTTCCCCTCTCCCTCCAAAAAAATAAATAGGCAAATCACCGTGAAATATTAAAGCTCTTGCAACACTCAAAATATTTTTATGTTTTCTTTCCACTCTCTCATTTTGTTGAGTGCCCACACAAGTAGTTTGAAACAAAATCCCAATTGCAGAAAAATAATCCTTCAAATAGTTAAATTCTGTTTCATTATCACTACAAACAATTTTCAATTGATGATCAATCAGAGCAATAAATGACATAAACATACGTACTAACTTAAAAATCATCCACTATTGTAAGAAAATAATGAGTGCCACAAGAAGAAGGTTCAGCATAAGGACCCCACAAATCACAATGTACTAACTCAAAAATACAGGTTGTTTTATTTTCACTCAAAGGAAAACTATCCCTAGGTTGCTTAGCATGATGACATATTTCACATACTTTATTCAAATTATCATTAGAATCAAAAGAAAAGAAAGTCACTTCACTACGTTTTCCAAGGGATGACCCGACATATTATGGCATAATTCCAATGAAGACATGTTTGCAACTTTAAGAGCTTGAAATAGTGTTCGTTCATGCAAGTAGTAGAGTCCATCTCGTCTTTCACCCATTCCAAACACCTCCCTCGTCAGTTGGTCCTGAATAACGCACATTTAGAATTAAAAGTGACAAAACATTTTAAGTTGTCATTCAGCCGTGACACCGAAATTAGATTACAATTTAAGTTTGGTACATAAAGTACATGATGAAGAATGATTTTCTCATTTAATTTAACTACACCTTCGTTTGAGTCCATGACATTTCAACCATCAGGAAGCCCAACTGAACATGGTATTACATCTTTGACATCCTTCAAATAAGAAAGATTCCCTGTAACATGATTAGAGCAACCTGTATTGATGATCCACTCACAATTTAACCGATTAGGAGGTGGTGGAGTCGTTTCACTTGCCATTTTTGAAGTTTAGATAAAGAAGAAATAGGGTTTACTAGGATCTGATATCATGAAAAGAATTGAGATTTCTTAGGCTAAAAGTCTTATCTTTTCATTTATTAGCAGAAGCCACTTTATACACCACGTCCCATTTTCATTTTGTCAATAAATCACATTAATAAGGAAACTACAAATTACATCCCCAAACTTTATTTTGTCAACAAATCACATAAATAGAAAAACTATAAATTACATCCCTAAACTTCACAGATTTCCTAATCACTGCCAGCTCACCATATCACATAGTATTCGTGATTTCCTAATAATTGGATTTATTTGTCTTTACATAGGAGGTGGAATTGAGGGGAAGATCTAATGATCTACAAAATTTGTATCTGATTTTGTATCACCGTTTTGTGTTCATATAGACTCAACTATATGTATATACATATATACATATATATATTATTGGTAACCATTTTTTATACCTTATTATATTAACTTTATTGGTCATTAAAGAGATATGAGTATCTTATAGCCATATTCAAATGAATTACCAAGTTATTAGAAATAATATTTTATTAATGATAAGTTTATTGCATACAGTCTAATATTAGATTTATGGACGAACAAAAACCAGGTTTGGAGAAAAGTCGTGCTGAGGATGAAGAGTTCGGTAAATTTTTTGGAAGACTAGGTGTAACACCTCGGATTTTTAGCAGTCGAATATTTAATTTATTTAAATATTATAATAGTGATTTGGAATTTAAACAACTCAAGTTTTATGATTTTGAGTATTTTATTTATATAAATAGTGAAATAATAAATTTAATTTTGAAAAAGTGGAAAATAAGTTGAATTTGCAATAGCGCATGAATTAGACAATATAAAAGGATTTAATTAAGTTTATATTTGAATGATAATAAGCAATTCATTCAGTAAACGAAGTTTGAACGTATTAATTATATTTAAATTAAAACGATCTCGCAACGTCGCAGTAGTTCGTAGTTTTACGATTTGAACTTCAATTGAGTCTACAGGATCCAATATAAGTCGGAATTCTTTGAAACAAGAATCTTCCAGATCTATTGGATTATAGTTTTCTAATGAAAGAAAAAATCGATATTTCATCTCATACATTTTGGGTAATGTCCAAATCAAATTTTCAGAAAGTCGCTAGAGAATCGTTTATGAACCATAACGATTTATTAAATAAAATAAAAGGATTGAATAATTTGAATATCGATTTAACTTGAAAATGGAAAACGTTGAGTTTAAAACTCAAACTAGTTTATTTTGAAGCTGTGTATAATTTCATTTGAATATCTACGATAATGATGATTTTTTTTAAATTGAATTATTTAAAATCGATTTATATTTTATCTATTTTATTTAACATTTGAGAATAATCATTTTTCAAATGATCTCGGATTTCAATGAGACAAATTTTATTAAATTTGTAATGGCTAATTATTACTAGATTTTAAGTTTTGTGTCAATCGGAGTTATTATGTGAGCGTGCACAAAATAAATGTATATCGATAAACGATTCAATATTCAAAATAACGTTGTTTTTGCAAATAGACTCGAATTTCGATGAAACAAGTTTCATTGGTTTCGAAATGTCAAACTATCGCAGGAGCTCCATTTTCATCGTGGATGGAGTTCATATGTGATCGAATAGATAGAAAACGTCTAAAGATATATAGCGATAGAGTATTATACTCAATAAAATCGAATAAAAAATAATACATCTACCCTATATAACATCGTTTACAATCTTAATCCTTCCTCGTTCTCTTTGCTGGTTAAAACCAAGAAGCTGCCACCCCAAAATAAAAACGTGGATTTTAAAAAACCATTAAAAATTGAAATCTTAACGAAATTGGATTTTGTTTGATCCGTTGAGATCATTAAAGCATATGCTTCGACCTAGTATAACTTTCATTGGGTTTGAAACTAATTTAGGTCGTTGTTTTTAATCACATCGTGAATTATGTTGGCTTAACTCATGAAATTGAGCTTCGATTTGTGAAATGGAGAATATATTCGGGTTCGTGGTAGTTGTGGGCACTTGCATGTAAATTTTGGAGGAGCTTGGTGTTGGAAATTTTCGCAACTGGTACCGTACTAGTATGTGGTTGGTGTCGCGATGCATGGTTGAGGTGCGAAGTTGAGGTAGAGGCGCGGAGGAGGGGTGATCGAGTAGCCAATTCCATTGCAAGTGTCAAATTGAGGAAGCATTAAGTATTTGAAGAGGATGAGTAGGGAGAATGAGCGGACATGGTTGCGTAGGAGGTACGATTCGAACTGTTGAGGAAGTAGAATTAGCGGTTTAATAATCTGGATTACGAATTTAATGGTAATCAAGGTTATAATTAATTAATTAATTATATTTATATCGTTTAATTCGTATTCAACTTGTAATAATCATAACTATTTCATATGTCGTCAGAATCTGATGAACCAAGAGGCGTTGGAATCGTATGGACGAGTACTTCAAGTCTGTAATGAATTGGGATGGGATGAAGCTAGCACTACAACAGAACTGGCATTTTATAGCGGCCTACAGCCGCTATGAATAACAATTATAGCGGTTCGATAACTACTGTATGTCGACGTGTTATAAAAAACTACTACTTAGGTATAACGCTTAACTAGCTACTATAAAAGATATGGTTTCATAGCGCATTCTGACCGCTATGTTATTTTATTACAGTAGCTCATGATCACCGCTATATCTCATTGAAAGCGAGAATATTTATAACACAGTGCTGCCGCTATAACATAATTAATCAATAACAGATATATTACGCTATTAATTATACATGTTATAGTTTTACTAAACTCTTTGACAACTCAAATTTACTGCTATTATACATATAAATATCTATAAAATTGAGATTACTAACAACACAATTTACTGCTATAACATATATCTTCGATAGCTTCTATATTACGCTATTAAAATTAATGAGTTATAGTATTGCAACATCCTTTCATAGCTTATACATTTTCATAATACCAATCAAAATGAATCTTCATAACAAGTTAAATATGAACACACAAAAAAGTATCAACTAACAAAAAAAAAATCAATCCATGAATTAGCAAATTCAATACATATTTTTTCAATTCCCATTGATGTCAACTTGAGTACACAATACAAAACATAGTTCATATTTGTTCGGTTAACACACAAAAGACAAGACAAAATATAGTACACAAAAGTCAACACCTCAAACCTGCTAGATAAACAAAACATCTGAAACAACTTAGCACCTCCGTCTTACTTTCATTTTCCTCATCACCCTTTGTCGACCTATATACAACAAAAGTGAATCATTGATGAGGAGTAAAATATAAAAACTATGTGAACTACATGACGATGCTTATAAACTAAATATATCTTAAATTATAAGAACAAAATAAAACAAACCAGGTATATCTTGAATTTCCAAGGTACTAATTGTTTCACGCCAGAGAAATTTAAGTGGATAGTCTACTCAGTTTTCAAACCGACTTCCTGCTACATTACATATCCATCTACAGTAATGTCTATACATGCTTATGAGCTCTATAATAGGCATGCCATGTAATTCAGTTACGCAGCATATAACTTGCATATATTACATTACATACATGTTGAGTTACATAGTTTTCAAGCACTAGACAACATACAATTTACTGTACCTGCTTGAACCCACAAAAGTAATATTAATTATCGCACATGTATTAAGAAGCTTTCAATAAAGAAAACCCAACATGCAGTTTATTTTCTTTAAGGGCTTAACTAACTACTGACCTTGCTTTTGTCAAAAACAAAGGTTTTACTGCCGACTTTAAAATTGCTTCCATCAGAAAATATCTAGAAATCGCAGCCATCCTCACCATTGTCATGGCGTAATGTACCAGAAAAACAAGAGAGATCGATATCATCGTAGAGGTGCTCATCAAAAACTGTGGCTGCAAGAGAATAATACAATACTATTAGCATAAAACATTTCTTCTTATAGGAATTATCTGAGAAGATTAATGTTTAACATTATTTGTCTATAAAGAACATAGATATATGAAAAGTGCAAGCTTCGCTTCACTATACACTGGCAGCCATGAAATAAAAGATTCGCCTACCCTGTCAAACACTGTCAACGCCGCAACTAAAATCCAATACTGGCACCGAAACCTCAACTGCTCAATCTGTGATTTATTTAATTCCACCATTTTATAGCAAGCATACGCAGGATATACATATCCAAGAACCAATGTTAAGGTTCCTGAAAGAAAAGAACCTAACATTCTGAATCAAGTATTATGCACAAACGTCCAAATCCTTCTTCAATCTCTGTCTAAAAGTTAAATCTAAAGCAAATGTTTTATTCTTTATGTAAACAACATCAAATTTGCTAGAATGGTATGATTTCAAAGAAATATACCGAACAATGTTCTATCATGTTGGATCCTCCACATGATTATAAGTTGAGGCAAAGGTCTAATTATTTGACTATGTGGTGGACCACCAAATAAAATCATAGAAACTCTAGACATTGATCCATTAGTAACCACTCTGTGCCTTACACTCTTAAATATTCCATTTGTCATCACCTTCACAATAATTAACATAAAACAGTTTTGCTTAAATTTTCTACTTTACTTAAAATAAAGGATAGGTATGAACGAGTAGCGAAGTACCTGAAGTGCGTCACCTCAGTTAACCAAAAAAAGCACCTTCATATGATGGAATTGACACCCAGCTTCCATCTTTCAAAGCAATTTGATATCCATTTGAACTATTTGACCTTAGAATTTAAATGATTTAAGGATCAGTGTACTCCCCAAACCCAGTGAGACACCGATTTTTATGCTCTTTTATCCATTGAGAGCATTTTGGGTAATGGTTTAGTCTAAACATCAAATCACTGGCATTGCTCATAACTAGTTTGCTTAATGTGTTGCTTTGTTTTGTCTCTAAACCTTCAGCCATCAATTCTAGCACATTTCCAGACACACTTTTCACTGCTGAAATATACTCATTCAAGGCTTCCCTGCACCATGAATCAATACTACATTAGTTTAGTCTATCCAAAATCTTTTTCATGTTTATATGAATTTCCATTATTTGCGTAATGGATGAATGCAACGTGTGTTCTATGTTTAGCAGTCGCATTGATCAGAACATCATTCAACATATATCATATGATAAAGATGTGTACATTTTACAAACATTGCATAATATATGACATGTAAATAGCACAAATGCCGTCTATAAGTTAATAATACCTAAATAAAGTGGATGAAGGTTCAAGAAGATTAGAGACCAAGAAAGGGTTAGAATTGATCTCAAAAAGAAGATATTCGACCCAACCAACATCACCATTAGGACCAATCCTTTTGCTGCCATAGCAACTAGGGTCGGGATTTCCTGCCTTTTCCTTTTGGACTTGAGGTAGTGAGAAGAATTTCACTGCTTCTGATTCTAGTGTAGACATTAGTTCTTGGCCACTCCATGGTTCACTACTTTGAAGAAACTAAACTCTTCGCATGCTTTAACGATGGCATTTTTCGAGTTTGGCAAGGACAGATCAATGACAGGGGTGCAATGAAAATAACCATTGCTTTTTTGGGGATGATAGATATCTGCTCTATTGCTATAAAATATATTTGTACCAACGTAATAACATTAACGCATTATTCCTTCATTTATACCAACCTCGCAGCCAAAGGGAACTGCCCACTACAATTCCATCACAAAATTACAACCATTTTGTAACAACCCGGAAAATCGGGATAAATTTAAAAATTCTATTTCGAATGTAACATCTAGGAATTTATTTAATGCTATATTTAATGCTTTTGTTAATAAGAATTTATTTGCATAGATTGGCAATCAATTGTGCATTAATTTTCAAAATATTTTCCTTATTAGATATTTATGGATGATTTCTATTTTATTAACTTTTTATATTATGGAAAAGGTTAACTGCATATCCTGCAATTAATTGATTTTAAAGTGCATCCATTTATTACCATTTTTTTATGGTATATTCAAATTCGTTTTGTCATAGATTGGATACAACGAATAATGAACATACAAAATACATTCTTACTTCTCTACAAAGTAATTAATAAAATATTCTATCAGCCCTCTTTTCCTCCTTTTGCATGAGATTTTGAAGATTTAAATTGAATCGTGTTATGCCTAAAATAATTGAATTATGGTTACGCATAGATTAATTGGATGGCGGTTATGCGCAAATTAATTGGAATTATGAACAAAATAGGAAAATTTGATGATTTGGCACTAAATGAATATATTATGTCAAAATGTAGTAAAAAGGTGAAACTTAATGATATAGGGCTAATTGAATGTATTATGTCAAAATTATAATAAAAGGGAAATTTGAAAGCAGACTAACTTGGTAAGGCTTACTAAATAAATATGACATAGATTGACATGGCATAATTATGGTTATGTGCAGTAAACTGTAGAAAAATGGTAAATTTGATAATCTTAATATATTTGTAAGGAATCACCTTTCAGATTTGAAATGTAATAAATATGGAAATTGAGAAATGGATAAGAGATGGGAAATAATTATATACTCAATGAAAAGTAGGAAAATAATAATGGACCGAATTAGTTTGATTTGAAAAAGGGATAAATTTCCATAATTAAATTCGTGTTAAATACGGAGAACATAATTGCAGGAAGAAAGGAAACAATGTGAGTTAATGCAAAGTAGGGATTTTTTTCGTATTGCGCAATAACTAATAACCTAAAAATAATCTACTAAAGGGTGATATCTTGCAGTTATGGGTCTCGGTTAATTTATATTATAGGAATAAATTTTAGTACATTTCAGAAACCAACTAGAAAAGATATAATCGGTGAATATATAGCAGGACAGATGTGTAGACTTTATGAGATAATTTTCTTTCCTTCATAATTGCAATCAAGAGAAATTTCTTTCCAAACAATGTAAATAAAATTTATTTACGATCAATCAATCAATATTTAATATTTATTCAGTTCATTTTCCTTTGTAACATACAAATTAGCGGGCTTTTAGGGTTATTTAATAACATTTTATTATAATAGAACATAAAAATCAAACCCCAGACCTAATTAGAAGCAGACGCCACTCCAAAACTGATGGCCACCATCTTCCTAAACTCCTACCTTAATCAATCCTAATCTAGACCTAATTAGAACTTGATTCATAAGCGAAAATTGAAGAAGAGTTCTTGCTCTTCGATTCTGTACGGACATGATCGATTTCAGTAGCTGGTGGTGACCGATTTTCCCCTACAAACTAGTGGCGTTCGAACTGAAAATGAGGGATAGGGAGAGGACCGAGTTTCGAGAGGATCTGGATGAGGGCGGCTCATGTGTTGGCGGTTGGAGTGGTGCTGATGGATCGGCGTCAGAGTGGGTTGATTGGGGTGCGAATTGGTGAAGGAGGCCGTGGCTTTTATTCGGCGAGAGCAGATAGAAAACGAGAGAAAAAAGATGACGGGGGAATTAATCACAGAGGGTTAAGTAAAAATTATAATTAATTATTATAAGTTAATTATATTATTTGATAATCAAATGTTTAAACATTCGTATCTTATGCAAATCAAATCAGAATTTGATGAAACGAAAAGCGTTGGAACTGTCTTGACCAGGTCTACGCCATGAAGCTGACCGGATCTAAAACAGAGCAGATCAGATTTTGGAAAAATTTCAGATCTGAACTGATCAGGATTAAAACCATCGGTGAGATTTCTTATTTAAATAAAAAAAATTAATTATTATCGTGCTTTAGAGATTCTTACATGTATGTGGTTTGATTTAAATTGTTGATGCTGTTTATTGCTCTGTTGATTTGATAATTATCATTTGTGTTAAATGGAAAGTGACAAAACATGATTATCATTTGTGTTAAATTAAAAGGGACAAAATATTATTGTCATTTGTGTTAAATTTGAAAAAAAAATTATAATTGTCATTCTTGACAAATTTGAATAGTTGAATTATGATTGTCATCTTTGACAAATTTGAAGTAGAATTATCATTTCTGTCAAAATATAATAATTGGACAAATTACTCATTTTTGTTACAATAGTTTAGATATGTCATTTTTGATTGAAATAAAATAGATAAAACAAAAATATCATGTTAATTGAAAAAAAAATAGTTGAAAACAAAATATCATTTTTGTTAATTAAAAATTTGTTAACAAATATAAATTACCATTTTAATTTTCTAAGTTAACATAGTAAATTGTTAATGTATAAAATATTCTTTTATATGATATTAGAAAACATAGAAAAATGTTAACATATAAAATATTCTTTTATATGATATTAGAAAACATCACTTTTAGTAGAGAATGGCATGTTAATTAAAAACATCAATTTTGTTAAGAAGTGTTAGGTAAAATAAAAATAACATTTTAGTTATAAAATGTTAAAATTGATAAAAATAACATTTTAGTTATAAAATGTTGAGTTTATAAAAATATCACTTTTTATTTGTTTTGTTGAGTTAGAATTGACGACAAAACAAAATATCACCTTTATATGTTTTGTTGAATTAGAGTTGTCGACAAAACAAATATATCACTTTTGTATGTTTTTGTTGAAATAGAATTGTCGACAAAAACAAAGTTATCTTGTTTATTTGTTTTTGTTGAAATGTTAGAATTGATTTAACATAAAATATTCTTTTTATGTTAATATGAAAGGTCAGAGAAAAATGTTAACATATAAAATATTCTTTTATATGTTACTAGAATACATAGAAAAATATATAAACACATAAAATATTCTTTTATATGATATTAGAATACATAGAAAATGTTGACGTAGGAAAATACCCTTTTATATGTTACTAGAATACATAGAAAAATGTAAACACATAAAATATTCTTTTATATGTTATTAGAACACATAGAAAAGGTAACCAAATAAAATCTCCTTTTATTTGTCATTAGAGTACAAAAGAAAAAGGTATGGAAATAAAGGTGTTATATTAGTTGAAAACAAAATGCACAATTTGTCAAAATAAAAGAGTTAAAACAAAAACTACATTTTTGTAAAATAAAAGAGTTAAAAACAATTTTGTCAAATGTAATAGTTGAAAACAAAATTGGCCTTTTTATCAAATTAGAATTGTTGATAAAAATAAACATTTTTGTCAAATGTAAAAGAATGAAATAAAAACATTCATTTTTGTCAAATGTAATAGAATGAGAATAGAAACATTCATTTTATCATTTAAAAAGAATGTGACCAAAATATAGTCATTTTTGTCATTTAAAAGGAATGAGACAAATATAGTCATTTTTTCATTGAAAAGGAATAAGACAAAGGTATTCATTTTGGCATTTAAAAAGAAGGAAACACAAATATTCATTTTTGTAATTTAAAAGAGCGAAATCAAAATATACAGTTTTGGTCATTAAAAAGAGAATTAAACCAAAATGTACATTTTTGTTCATTTAAAAAGGATTTAAACAAAAATAAACATTTTTTCCAATTGAAAAGGATTAAACAAAAATAAACTAGAATTGTCATCAAAAGTAAAAATATCACTTTTATTGTACATGCATATATTAGAATTTATATCCAAGTATAAAATATCACTTTTGTTGTGAATGCATATATTAGAATTTATGTGCAGGGATAAATTATCATTTCATGTACAATTCATATGTTAGGATTTATATGTAAAGATAAAATGTTCGAAACATTAAAAATTACATTTTTAGTGTAATAGATAAAATATATGTAAATATTCGTCGTATGGATTAAGATGTTGAAACATTAAAACTCACATTTTTAATGTAAAGAAGGAATTATGTAAAGTATTCATAATTTAGATAATAATGTAGAAACTTTAAATTTTACATTTTAATTGTAAAGCATGATTCATGTAAAATGATCATTGGTTGAAATAGAAAAGTATTACAATAAAATTTTACATTTTTGTTGTGTATAAGAATGATGACAAATATTCATTGTTTGAAATAAAAAAGTTTAACAATAAAAATTTACATTTTTATTGTATATAGAAATGATGAGAAATATGCATAGTGGAAATAAATTAGTTGATCAATTAATGGTTTTGAAGTCGTCAAGCGAATGATAGATGTGTGTGTGTGTGTGTGTGTGTGTGTGTATATATATATATATATATATATATAAAAATTAAAATTCAACGAATCGCGCACGGTAGTTCGCGTTTCGAAGTCGTAACTTTAAACGATTATACCAAAAGATCCGACCGTCGGATTTCCCCAAAACTGGAATCGCTAGGACCGCTTTGGGAAGATCTTTCAGACGATATAAATTTTGTTAAAATCCAACGGTTAGATTTTGAGATAAATGTAAATTAAATTTTGATAAAAACAGCGCCAGGGCCGCCTATCGACCCGAAGCGTCGTTGAGTTAATATAGCTATTTCTATATATAAAAATAGCGATAAATCGTTATTAAATACTATTAACGATATGAAATGGTTTTTAAAATTATACATATGCGAGAATCGTTTGAAAAGACCGAGTCCAATCTTATTTCAAATGATTATACGACGTTTTAAGTTGAAGATATTGAAGACGGTGATTGAAGACCGGCGATCTTCACATCGAATGGACGACTACTGATGCCCGACATTGGGTAGCTCCCAGTAAAGGGCTAATAGTGGTAGTTTGTCCTGACGTACTTGTCGATTGTCCAGATATGCGAGCGCCTCTTCTTCGTATTGGACATACGGGGAGGGATAAGGTGACTCCGGTTTCATTCAGAGCCAGAACAGACTTGTAAATGGATGCGTGTCTGACATTGGATTTCATTCCATGTAAATTAAATTGATTTCTATTAATATATATCTGTTTGGTGGCGGAAAATTTATTCTCTTGCTTAACACCCTCAGAGGGTATATATTGATAGTAGTTGATCACATGGTGTGGATTGTCAATGTGGCATGCCAAGTTGCAAATGATCAAGGCTTTTGTTGAAAAGCAGGCCTTGTGGTTGATGATCAAAGCATAACCTGTTTAGGCATAGCTTTGTGTATGGCGTGACTTCGCGAGCCTCACACCCCAGTATGAGTCAAAAACGGGATCAGGACTGCAGGGAGTGCACACATTTCTTTCTAGCTAAGAAGTGGTGTCAGCGTCTTACCAGCCCTGACATTTTTACTTATGTGGATGTTGGATTAACAGGTACCTCGGTTTTATAGGTTGTTAGTGGCCATATTAGAGGTTCAAAAAAACCGGGAAGCGTGTGTTCAGGCATAACTAATCCACTAGCGTTCTGTGTGGACCGGCCCTGAAGATCCAAGGTTCACTGCGGGGAATCCTGAGGCATTTGCTAGAGTGTCTCGAATCGGAGAGGACGATCCCTAGCCTCGATTCACGATGGAAACCCAATTTCCAATACGACACCATCGGTTTTGATTATAGAACTAGTATGGTGACATGATATATGGTACCTATGTCGTCTATGATTGATACATTATGATTGAAACTGTTTTTGAAACATATATACACTAATAATAATATCAAATCCATTTTTATCGTATCAAGCATTTTTGACCATTATAAGGTAAAACTCTATCCTCCAGTTTGCGTTGCATTGTGTGATGGGACTTGAGTCTTATAATGGTTTCATTTTTCTAAAAAGCATTGCGTTGTTTAACGATTTACTTAAATTTATGCACTTGCAATCCAATGGAGTAAGCCCGTTCCGCGTTAGCGGCATGGTCCTGTGATTAGCCTTATTATTAGATTAGTTAAGTTAGATTTCTCATACCAGTCCCATGACTGACCTGTAGTTTGTTTCACTGGCAAACTCGGGTGCCCATATTTTCTACACGGGCAGTCGAGTAGCTTGTTTTGCAGATATTTATTGTAACAACCGGGAATTTGGGGCCAATTTAAAAAAATTTATTTTAGAAATTTTAATGGATTTTTAATATTTAAAATAATTTATTTTAAATAATAACGACGAAAAATTTATTATAATCAAAGTTAAAACGAATAAATTTAATTTAAATATAAAAGGAGTTTGAAATAGCGCGGCAGTTTGAAATTTTAATTTTGAACTTTAACTGAATGTACAGGATTCAAAATAAATCAAAATTGAGCAAAACCAGAAATATTTAAATCTGTTTAACCATATCTTTCTAACGAATCTGAAAAACTAAAATTTTACTTTATAAATTATAAGTTATGTCCAGTTTAAAATTTAGAAAAGTCGTTGTATAATTTATATATAATTTAATATAATATACAACCCTTAAAAATAGCCATTTTGCAAACGACCTTTGTTTTCGAAGAAACCACTTTTGTTGGAACCGGAATGTCAAATTATTGTTAAGTTTAATTTTCCAAAAAAAATCGAGTTAATATGTGAGTGTGGCAAAAGAAAATGTGTTTTGTCAGTTTTAGTCAAATTTAATCGACTTGAAAATAGCCATTTTCAAACGGTCTCGGAATTCAACGAAATTAGTTTTGTTAGGACCGTACCGTTAAAACATAACCAGATATAATTTTTCTGTAATTTTTAGAGGCAGTATGTAGCTCCGGTAATTTAAAATATACGTTTAAATTTAATATAAATTGATTTATATTTAAATTTTGAGAAAAAGTTATCATAACAGCCGAATTGGGTTATGAAACATTTTCCATTGTGTCCGGGATGGGGGTTATTAGCTAGGGGCGACACTCGTTGGGTTTGATTTGGAGTTCGGTACGATACATGAGGTATATTGAAATTAAATAGAATTAATTAAATACTGGAAAATGCTCTTCACATACGCAATACACTGTACCCTAATCCCTTCTTCTCGATATGCAGCCGCCATATCTGAAATGGAAGGTCCTCGTCCTCCTAAACAAAACCGCGATGGATCTTGTGACGGCCCGCCCCGCACCAACCGACATTTACTCCAAAAGTGCGCTGTACACGAGTCCAGTTAGCACGGAACGGGTCGCCAGAAGGAAAAGGAAGAAGGAAATGAACATACAAAGAACCTGTAGAATGTCTCACAGCGCATAGAACAAAATATAATAGTAACATACTTGACATAAAACAGGAGAGACAGTGCATAAGCTGAAAATCAGAACTAAACATCAAAGCAGCGGAAATCCAAAAATACAGCTTATTACAACTTCCAAAATTTCTCAAAACAAAAGCAAGATAAACGAGGTACACTACTAATGCCCAAGTAGCGACCACCAACGACACAGGGAGAATGTGTATATATATATCATACGTGGAAGCCTCCTGCCCGCCTCTGAATCAGCTACTCGCGCACCACCAGCTAACCTGTCTCTAGTCTGCTCGTGTGAGCACCCAGAGTAATAAGAGGAGACATAAAACTCTGGGTCAGACATAAAGCCTGGTATGAGCGATAAGCATCAAAAGTGAACAATAACAGGTAGACTAAAACATACCTGAACCTGGACCTGCAACCAAAGAGTTAGCACTACATACTGTACAACACTCTAAGGTATCATATCAAACAGTGTAAAGATACGGAGGTGGGGGAGGTGTGCATGTCATAGGGATGGCAAACAATCAAACATAGCATCCATCCTCACATCTCTCACTCAGTGCGTAAAGCATACGATATTCACCACTTCGATCACCCAACATTCCTTGCCACGATCACTTTGCCCCATGAAGTCATAAATGACTTCACTGCACTGATAACGTAGCCACTAATTCCTCGCTATGTCCACTTGCCCCATGGAGTTATTCACCCCATCTGCGCTGGCTCATAGCCTTACTAATCCTTACTATGTCCACTTGCCCCATGGAGCTATTCACCCCATCTACGCTGGCTCATAGTCTTACTACGCATCACCCTGCCCCTCGGGTCATAATGACCCTACTGCACTGATAACGTAGTCTTGCTACCATCACTTTGCCCCTCAGGTCATAATGACCCTACTGCACTGATAACGTAGTCTTGCTACCATCACTTTGCCCCTCAGGTCATAATGACCCTACTGCACTGATAAGTAGCCCATCATTCTTAGTGGTGAATCGAAGTTATGAACGTCGACAACTCCTTAGCACGCGTCCCGCAGCAAAGTCCAACCATGAAGTGAACTCATTGATTCCCAACTGGTTCCGGGATCATGAGCTCTAGCTTCCATTTGGACTACCTTTGCATCTCGGGTTATTGGTCATCACAATCGAATCGGATCGGATCAGCCTTCACATTCTTCAGCGGATCGGGTCGCGCCTCCTACGTCGGATCGGGTCGTGGTCCTCCCTTCCTTTGCTTCGGATCGTGCTCCCCTTCTCGGTTCGGATCGGGACACCCCATACGGATCGGATCGTGGTTCTTCAAGCGGTTCGGATCGGACGCCCTTCTCCAGGTCGACGGATCGTGCTCACCCTTCATGGACGGATCGGGTCGTAATGCTTATTCGCGATCCGGATCGGAGTACTTCAGTTTGGCACGACGCTGCATCGATTCGCTTCGTGGGCCTTGCACAGGCGGTTCGGTTCGGAGGAGGTGACTCGACTCGTGGGGATGCCCCCACGATCCCATAGGGCGATCCGATCGTCCCTCAACCCCCTATGCGATCCGAACCCCTGCACCTTGTCCAGCGAGCTGTTTACGCCCCTCGACGGCGTTTTCGACCATTCTAACTATTCTAAACAGTCACAAAGCATTTCATACAGTCATAACAACATACATAATCAACCACAAACATCAATATGATAGGTAAAAATGGATCAAACATACCCAAAATCCCATATTTCCCCTTAAGCATATTTAGGTGAAACTGATGATAGGATTAGCAAATCTTAACCAAATTAACCCAAATTCGTATCAGAGGTCTAAAACATCATTCCGAATTTTATAGACATTTTTCCAGAATTTTATCATGTTTAAATTCGCTAATTAACACTAATCACCCCTAATTAGCCATAATTAGTGCAAAACTAAGCAAATCACTCACCTTAGCCACAAAACAAACTAAGATCTGAAATAATGCTCTGATTTGATGTGAATCCCAATGCTAACAGCAGCTCCAAGGTTGATTAGGTGAAGATCTTCTTTGATTAGGGGTTGCTAAGCCAAATCCTTGACCAAAAGATGATTTGGAGGTGATCTAGAGGTTGGAGGCCATTTTTAGGGATCCTTGGTGATAAGTGGAGGCTAGAAAACTGAAATGGAATGATTCTCCATCTCATTTCAGCCCTCCCATAACCCTAATCCCGAAATGGGTTATGGGTCTACTCACTAATCACCCGATTTGGCCCGGTTAAGCAGTTTTTCACCCTCCAAACCTTGTTTCAGCCATATCTCCCAAACGGTAAGTCCGTTTGGCTATTATGACCACTCTACGGAAAGAGAAACTATCAAACGAATCAAATGGAAGTGGTTTCAGGTCAAAATTCCTTTCCAATCAAAAGTTATGGCCAAAACAGTACCAACTAGGGGCAAAATGGTCATTTAAAAATCGACAAAAAATCATAAGCATGGGAAATGACTCTAATAGATGTTTCCCAAAGTTACATGACCATACGACTTCACATGGAGAAGAAATAAATATTCTATAATCCTATGATGTGTAGAATACGGGTCGTTACACTCTCCCCCCCTTAAGAAATTTCGCCCCCGAAATTCCCTAATCCAAACACACACAAAGGTCCCGCATGCCTATCAATCATAAAACAACCATCAAACATGCAAAACAAGTCTATCCTAGCATGCGGAATAACTAAATCGCAAAGTAAATCTTACCAGGCAAAGAGTTCTGGATAAGCCTTCCTAATGCTCTCCTCTGTCTCCCAAGTACAATCATTCTCGTTCTCGCCCCACTGAACCTTGACTAGCTTCACCGACTTCCTTCGAAGTTGCTTTGTATCGTGCCCCACAATACGAATCGGCTTGCGGTTCCCAACCGCCTCGGGTTCTACCCCGAAGTCCTCTAACTGATCAGGTGGAATAGTCACATCTGAGTCGTGAACGAACTTCCTTAGTTGGGAAACATGAAACACATTGTGAACTCCTACCATCTTCTCTGGTAAGCCAACTCTATACGCCAAATTCCCGACTAGTTCAAGAACAGGGAACGGGCCAACAAATCTTGGTGCCAACTTGCCTCTCCTGCCAAATCGTATCACGCTCTTCAACGGAGAGATCTTAACAAACACCAAGTCACCAACGGAGAATTTCAAATCTCTTCTCCTTTTATCAGCATAACTCTTCTGCCTATCTTGGGCAGCTTTCATTCGTTGCTGAATGATCTTAATCTTATCTGAAGTTTCTCTCACCACATCTGGTCCAAGCACAAACTTCTCGCCAGTCTCTATCCAACATGATGGTGAGTTACACGGTCTTCCGTACAAAGCTTCATATGGAGCCATACCGATACTGGATTGGTAGCTATTATTATATGCAAACTCTACTAGATGCAAATGGTCATCCCATGATCCACCAAAATCCAATATACACGCTCTCAAGAGATCTTCCAATATACGATTCACCCTCTCCGTCTGACCGTCGGTCTGAGGATGATATGCGGTACTGAGATGTAATCCTGACCCTAGAGCCTCTTGTAAGCTCTTCCAAAACCCACTAGTGAACAACGGGTCTCGGTCACTCACAATGCTTTTGGGTACTCCATGAAATCTCACTACCCACTTCATATACAATTCTGCCAACTTGGCTGCCGTTCTGGTCGATTTGACTGGTATAAATCTGGCACTCTTAGTCAATCGATCCACAATTACCCAAATACTATCATATCCCGATCTAGTCCTTGGTAAACCATCGATGAAATCCATCGAGACTTGCTCCCATTTCCATTCGGGAATTTCTAGTGGTTGCAACAACCCACTAGGCTTCTTCTGCTCGGCTTTAACTAGCTGACAATTCATGCATTTGGATATAAACTTCCCAACGTCTCTTTTCATCCCTTCCCAGTAGTAAGTCTGTCTCATGCCTCGATACATCTTATTACCACCGGGATGTATAGTCAGTTTTGAGTGATGACATTCTCTAAGCACTTCATCCCTCAAACCATTCACGTTGGGCACAACTACTCTTCCATTCTTCCGAAGCCATCCATCCCGATCAAGCCCATACACATTCATCTCCTCATCGATACCCATCTCTAACTTGGAGATGATTTCCAATAGATTAGGATCGTCCCTCTGGCTGGAACCAATCCGCTCTATCAAAGTAGGTCTGATCGTCAAACTAGCTAGCATAACTGGATCCAATTGGCACTTTGGTCTAAAATCAAACCCCGCGATAAACTCCAGTTGCTTCCATTCAAGAAACATTGCCCCTAAGCTGGCATGTCTCCTACTCAAGGCATCGGCTACCGCATTACCCTTCCCAGGTGTATACGCGATATCAAAATCATACGAAGCCAAGAACTCTAACCATCTCTGCTGACGGAGATTCAGATCTTTCTGAGAGAAGAGATACTTTAACGATTTATGATCGGTAAACAACTCGAATCTTTCTCCCAAGAGATTGTGTCTCCACATCTTCAGCGCAAATACAATCGCTGCCAATTCCAAATCATGGGTAGGATACTTCTTCTCATGCGGCTTTAGCTGTCGACTAGCATAAGCTACAACCCTACCTCCTTGCATCAATACTGCACCCAGTCCGGTACCACAAGTATCCGTGTATACCGTCATCTCTTCATTCCCCTTAGGAATGACTAACACTGGCGCACGCGTCAACCTCTCCTTTAGACTTTTGAAGGCATCCTCACACACTCCGTCCCAGACGAAGGACTAATTCTTCTTAGTCAACCGAGTCAACGGTGCTGCAATCTTGGAGAAGTCCTGGATAAACTTACGATAATATCCGGCTAATCCCAAGAAACTTCTTACATCTGCAGCATTCTTGGGCGTAGGCCAATCTTGTACCGTAGCCACCTTCGCAGGGTCCACGGCAATACCACACTCTGAAACAACATGACCCAAGAATCTTACTTCCCTTCTCCAAAAATGACACTTAGAGAATTTCGCTTTCAATTGGTGTTTCCTCAACACCTCCATCACTATCCTCAAGTGTACCTTGTGTTCCTCCTCTGTCCTTGAATATACAAGGATATCATCCACGAACACAAGAACAAACTTACTCAACTGATCTCTGAATACTCGATTCATAAGATCCACAAAATAGGCTGGTGCATTAGTCAACCCAAATGGCATAACCAACCACTCATAAAATCTAGACGGCGTCCTAAATGCCGTTTTCGGAACACTCTCATCTGCTACTCGAAGCTGATGAAATCCTGTCGCGAGGTCCAACTGGGAGAACACTCTTGCTCCTTCCAGCTGATCAAACAAATCATCTATCCGCGGTAGAGGATACTTATTCTTCCTCGTTACCTTATTCGACTCGCGATAGTCCACACACAAACGAAGGGAACCATCTGCCTTAGTGGCAAACACAGCTGGTGCTCCCCACTCGGAGACACTCCTTCTAATCAATCCCTTCTTCAAAAGATTGCTGACTTGCACCCCGAGCTCTCGCTGCTCCTTTGGTGCCATACGACGAAGTGGCATCACTATAGGTCTAGCATCTTTCACTAAATCAATACGGAACTCAATCTCTCGGTGTGGTTGAAGCCCGGTCACCTCCTCGAAGATGTCCGGATTCTGGCCAACCACGGGCACATCTGACAACTCATCCTGCGGGATGTCGAGGGAATTTACAAAACTAGCCATAACCCCATCACTAGGTAGGCTACCAAACACTACCCTCCGCCCATCATTCGCCCTCACTGTCACCAAAAAGCCCTCACAGTCTACCACCACCCCGTATCTTTGGAGCCAATCGACTCCCAATATAATGCCATACCCAGTAAAGCCCAAAACAAAGCAATCACATACAAACATACATCCATGACTCGATAAGACCAAATTCCTGCAAATCATACTAAGGCTAGTCGAACCACCAATCGGGTTCGTCACTATCAATGGTCTATCGACTATCTCGGGTTCCAGTCCCAACCTATCTACCAGGTCACTAGATATGAAGGAACGGGAAGCCCCAGTATCAAACAAAACTCGAACTTGTATATCATAAATAGAAAGCATACCTTGAATAACAACATTCTTTCCTTTCTCCGCCACAGTTGGGGCATTCGACGAAGAAGGAACAGCATCAAGAGCATATGCTTTCACAATCTGCTTCTCCTTAAGAGGTTGCGGACACTTATCTTTCTGATGTCCCACTTGACCACAGTTGTAGCACTTCCTTTCCGCTGGCTTGGCCCGACATTCTTTAGCATAATGGCCCTTCTTTCCACAGCTGAAGCACTCAACATCCTTCTTGCTCTTTTTCTGGCCACCTTTTGATTGGTCCTGCCTCCTCTTATTCTGAGAGATATTCTTGCCTCCACCGCCTGCTTGCGGCTTTGGCCCTTCTGCAGATGCAGCCTCGGTCTTTGACTTAGGGTAAAGACTCTCTGATCTCAAAGCTTTCCCCACAATCGATTCAAAAGTCTCATCGATGTGGTTGATAAGCCTTTCCCCCAAGTACCCATCCAAACCAGTAATGAACTTCTCATTCTTCTTCTCAGGAGTATCGATAAGAGACAGTCCATACTTCGACAAAGTGTCGAACTCAGCAATATAATCAGAAACTTCCCTCCCATTCTGCTTCAGTTCCAAGAACCTCTTGAACAACACCGACTTCTGGGCAGCCGGAATAAACTTCTCGCTAAAACGAGCCTTAAACTGAACCCAAGTAACTTGGTCCTCTGGAGTAGCTGTTCTGATAGCATTCCACCAATTCATCGCTCGCCCTTGCAACTGACGAGACGCTAGCCTTCTCTTCATCGCATCCTCAAGACTTAAGTCATCAAAGATACGGTCACAGCTATCCATCCAGTCTTGAACATCCGTGGCCGACTCCGTCCCGTGGAACGGCTTCCCACCAAGATTGGTGTAATCCTTGCACAACTTGGCGAAATCGACCCTAGGCGCCTGCACTACTGGGCCAACACCAACTCCAGGGTTGGGAACTGCCCCTTGCACTTCTCTAAGCATGTCTCTCATGAGGTCGGTAAACAACGCCCTCATGTCAGCGGCATTTCCATTATTGGCCCCTCTACCAGTACCTCTCACATATCGGCTCATCGTCAATCTGTAAAAAGGAAAACGATTAACGACCCCATAGTGGTACTAGTGCAGTGCAACTTCATTCTTATACTACTAATAGTATATATATGCATAGCTTCTGAAAACCTAAGTAATCACAAATACGCGCTCTCATATACGTACTAACTCTCCCTAGTGTCTTTCCCTAGGTTAACTACGTAACCTCGCTCTGATACCAAGTGTGACGGCCCGCCCCGCACCAACCGACATTTACTCCAAAAGTGCGCTGTACACGAGTCCAGTTAGCACGGAACGGGTCGCCAGAAGGAAAAGGAAGAAGGAAATGAACATACAAAGAACCTGTAGAATGTCTCACAGCGCATAGAACAAAATATAATAGTAACATACTTGACATAAAACAGGAGAGACAGTGCATAAGCTGAAAATCAGAACTAAACATCAAAGAAGCGGAAATCCAAAAATACAGCTTATTACAACTTCCAAACCGTCTCAAAGCAAAAGCACGATAAACGAGGTACACTACTAATGCCCAAGTAGCGACCACCAACGACACAGGGAGAATGTGTATATATATATCATACGTGGAAGCCTCCTGCCCGCCTCTGAATCAGCTACTCGCGCACCACCAGCTAACCTGTCTCTAGTCTGCTCGTGTGAGCACCCAGAGTAATAAGAGGAGACATAAAACTCTGGGTCAGACATAAAGCCTGGTATGAGCGATAAGCATCAAAAGTGAACAATAACAGGTAGACTAAAACATACCTGAACCTGGACCTGCAACCAAAGAGTTAGCACTACATACTGTACAACACTCTAAGGTATCATATCAAACAGTGTAAAGATACGGAGGTGGGGGAGGTGTGCATGTCATAGGGATGGAAAACAATCAAACATAGCATCCATCCTCACATCTCTCACTCAGTGCGTAAAGCATACGATATTCACCACTTCGATCACCCAACATTCCTTGCCACGATCACTTTGCCCCATGAAGTCATAAATGACTTCACTGCACTGATAACGTAGCCACTAATTCCTCGCTATGTCCACTTGCCCCATGGAGTTATTCACCCCATCTGCGCTGGCTCATAGCCTTACTAATCCTTACTATGTCCACTTGCCCCATGGAGCTATTCACCCCATCTGCGCTAGCTCATAGTCTTACTACGCATCACCCTACCCCTCGAGTCATAATGACCCTACTGCACTGATAACGTAGTCTTGCTACCATCACTTTGCCCCTCAGGTCATAATGACCCTACTGCACTGATAAGTAGCCCATCATTCTTAGTGGTGAATCGAAGTTATGAACGTCGACAACTCCTTAACACGCGTCCCGCAGCAAAGTCCAACCATGAAGTGAACTCATTGGTTCCCAACTGGTTCCGGGATCCTGAGCTCTAGCTTCCATTTGGACTACCTTTGCATCTCGGGTTATTGGTCATCACAATCGAATCGGATCGGATCAGCCTTCACATTCTTCAGCGGATCGGGTCGCGCCTCCTACGTCGGATCGGGTCGTGGTCCTCCCTTCCTTTGCTTCGGATCGTGCTCCCCTTCTCGGTTCGGATCGGGACACCCCATACGGATCGGATCGTGGTTCTTCAAGCGGTTCGGATCGGACGCCCTTCTCCAGGTCGACGGATCGTGCTCACCCTTCATGGACGGATCGGGTCGTAATGCTTATTCGCGATCCGGATCGGAGTACTTCAGTTTGGCACGACGTTGCATCGATTCGCTTCGTGGGCCTTGCACAGGCGGTTCGGTTCGGAGGAGGTGACTCGACTCGTGGGGATGCCCCCACGATCCCATAGGGCGATCCGATCGTCCCTCAACCCCCTATGCAATCCGAACCCCTGCACCTTGTCCAGCGAGCTGTTTACGCCCCTCGACGGCGTTTTCGACCATTCTAACTATTCTAAACAGTCACAAAGCATTTCATACAGTCATAGCAACATACATAATCAACCACAAACATCAATATGATAGGTAAAAATGGATCAAACATACCCAAAATCCCATATTTCCCCTTAAGCATATTTAGGTGAAACTGATGATAGGATTAGCAAATCTTAACCAAATTAACCCAAATTCGTATCAGAGGTCTAAAACATCATTCCGAATTTTATAGACATTTTTCCAGAATTTTATCATGTTTAAATTCGCTAATTAACACTAATCACCCCTAATTAGCCATAATTAGTGCAAAACTAAGCAAATCACTCACCTTAGCCACAAAACAAACTAAGATCTGAAATAATGCTCTGATTTGATGCGAATCCCAATGCTAACAGCAGCTCCAAGGTTGATTAGGTGAAGATCTTCTTTGATTAGGGGTTGCTAAGCCAAATCCTTGACCAAAAGATGATTTGGAGGTGATCTAGAGGTTGGAGGCCATTTTTAGGGATCCTTGGTGATAAGTGGAGGCTAGAAAACTGAAATGGAATGATTCTCCATCTCATTTCAGCCCTCCCATAACCCTAATCCCGAAATGGGTTATGGGCCTACTCACTAATCACCCGATTTGGCCCAGTTAAGCAGTTTTTCACCCTCCAAACCTTGTTTCAGCCATATCTCCCAAACGGTAAGTCCGTTTGGCTATTATGACCACTCTACGGAAAGAGAAACTATCAAACGAATCAAATGGAAGTGGTTTCAGGTCAAAATTCCTTTCCAATCAAAAGTTATGGCCAAAACAGTACCAACTAGGGGCAAAATGGTCATTTAAAAATCGACAAAAAATCATAAGCATGGGAAATGACTCTAATAGATGTTTCCCAAAGTTACATGACCATACGACTTCACATGGAGAAGAAATAAATATTCTACAATCCTATGATGTGTAGAATACGGGTCGTTACAGATCTTCCCAATCTCGCGATGAATCACTAAACTTCTGAAGGGATTTTGTAGAGCAGCACGTGATCTTTACATCCAACGGAGGAGATTGGATTTGGAGGAGTGATTTCCTTGTAACCGACCCTACAAGTGCCGCTGATCGTCACCGCCTTCCATGATTTAGAGTGCACCGAGTTCTGCAAGGTAGGTGGCGCCTGAGAGCTCTCTCCAAGGCGAACAAGGTGGAGCAGTCCGATCTTTCCACGGCGTTGTAGTTTGATCGAAAAACCAAGCCCTAGGAACGAGCACAAACTTGAAAACTGTCGGCCTGTTACTGTGAAGGTGGAAGGTCTTTTATTTAATTAAATTATTTATTTATTATATTTAAAATGTTAACAACCTTCATAAAACCATAACTCGGTCATACGAATACAGAATCAAACGAAACAACTTGCATTGGAATCGCAGAGGCGAGATCTTCACGATGAAACCAACCAGTTCTGAAATGGGGCAAACCAGAATTTGGGAAAAATTCCAATAGGTACTGTACAGAATTAAAAACTCAAGGTGAGAGTTCTTTATTTTTAATGATTAAAATTTATTAATTTATGATCATGTGAGATTTTTTATTCTAAAATTAAAATTGAAATAAAGTATTATTTATTCGCGGTTGAATTCAATTTGTTGCTATTCGTGATTTGACTTAGGTTGATGAATTCTGTTATGTAGATCTGTTAATTGAATGGATCATTGTGTTGAAATAAAATCGACAACAATAAAATTATCATTTTTATGTGTTTGTTGAATTAGAATTTTTAAAGAAAAACAAGATTGTCATTTTATTGTATTAGAACTGACAAAAATAAATATTGTCCTTTTTGTTGTACTGATATTGACATAATAAAATGTCATCTTTTTTTTAGAATTGACAAAATAGAATGTCATGTTTATTTTAGAATTGACCAAAATCGAATGTCATGTTTATTGTATTAAGAATCGACAATATAAAACTGTTGTCTTGTTGAAATTACGATTGGCAATATAAAATTGTAAACTTTTATTGAAATTAGAAATAACAAAAATGTCATTCTTATTAAAATAAAAATTACATTTTTATTTGTAATATGAATCATTAGAAAACAATAGACAATAAAAATTATATTTTTATTGTAGTATGAAACATTAGAAAAGAGTAGACAATAAGAATTGTATTTTTATTGTAATATGAATCATTAAATAGAGTGACAACAAGGATCGCATTTTTATTGTAATGAGAATCATTTTTTGTTGAAATGAAACAGATTAAACAAAAATATCATTTTTGTTAAATAGAAATTGTTAACAAATAAAAATTTTATTTGTTAAGTTAAATTAGAAATGTGTATACAAATAAATTATTCTTTATTTGTCATTGAAAACATAGAAAATATTCATTTATATGATATCAGAAACACAGAAAAGTGTTAACATAGAAAATATTCATTTATATGATATTAGAAACATAGAGAAGTGTTAACATAGAAAATATTCTTCTATATGTTATTAGAAAACATAGAAATCAAAGTGACTCTTGTATTTACATTTTAGTTGTAAATAAACACATTGATTTATAAAGTACATTTTTATTTACATTTTAGATGTAAATAAAAACATAGAAATAAAAGTGACACTTGTACTTGCATTTTACATGTAATGAAAGAATGAATAGAAAAAGATTACATTTACAAGTGAAAGAAAGAATGAATAGAAAAAGATTACATTTATATGTAATCAAAGAAAAGAATAAGAAGATTACATTTTTAATGTAATCAAAGAAAAGATTAGGAATGTTCATTTATTTGAAATGAAAATACGTTAACAATAAAATTCACATTTTTAGCGTACATGTAGAAAAGATGGAAAATGAACATTTGTTTGAAATAAAATATTGAAACATTAAAATCATATTTTTAATGTATCGAATGAATATATATAAAATATTCATTATATGACTCTGAATGCTGAAACATAAAATTTTAACATATGAATGCAACATATAGAATTGACATGTTATGGTTGATTGATTTAATGGATTATGCTCGACCAGTTTATGAGCAAAATATGTTTTTACATTTAACATTTGGTGGGTAGAAATATATGTATGCTAACACCTTGTGAAACACTTCACGATTTGACTATAGGGTGTTTAGCGATTGATTATTTCAAAATTAATGAATGATTTTGAAAAGTGATTTCCTAAGTAAAAAAGAAATATTATTCCCGATTTTGGACAGGGAATGTTTTATATAAATGTTTTATAAGACAGAAAGAACATCGAGGGCTAAACCCGATGATTTCGAAATGATTTAGAAATGTATTATTTGAAGTACTATAGATTTGAAAGTACTTATGATTATTATGTTGTGAAATGATTTTCCCTACTTCGGGATAAACAAAATGATTTAGTATATGGCTAAAGATTATGGTAACCCGGACGACTAAAAGTATGGGTTGATTGAAAGACCCTGACCTTGAGAATTGGTCAGTGGTTAGTGTAGCCTGCTCCATAGTGGGAGGTGCACATATATATATCGAGTTGCTTAGGTGCGTCCCCTTTGCCTTGTCTAAGGGAAAACCGATATTTGGTTGCATACTTCTTTTTATGCATTGTTATGTTTTAGAATTCATATTTCCAAATGTTTTGTTTTGAGATCCCGAAGTGAAATCTACTTTATCATAAAAGCTAGATATGTATTTCAAATGATTAGAAATAAAAGAAATTGGGAAATAAAGTCCAAAGGAATAATTTCTGTAAAGTGAATTGGATTTTGAAACATAAGATTAGGGATTAAGCCTAAATGGGTAGATTGAGGAATTGCATGTTGATTGATGCATTGTAGATCCATATCTTTATTTATAGTTGATATTTATGCACTGGCAATCCAACGGAGTAAACCCGTTCTGCGTTAGCGGCGGGTCCCGTGATTCGCCATATTGTTAGTTAGTTTAGAAAGATTTCTCATACCAGTCCCATAACTGACTCGAAGTTTGTTTCACTTTGCAAACTCGGGTGCCCTCTTTTCCACACGGGCAGTCGAGTAGCTTCTTTTGCAGATATTTTTAGCAGGATCCTGGATCGAAGCTTAAAGCTGTGTCCAGAGCTTTTGATAGTCTTCCGCTGCACTGTATTATATTTAATGTAAAATTTATTTTCCGCTGTATTAATCGATGTACTCTGATATTCTGTACTCTGATGTAACATTATTATGATGTTTATAAAGTCTTTTGTTATTTGTTTTAATGTGTTGTATTCCCAAAGTTAACGTACGCGGGTTTTTAACGATTTTAGTCGATCTATCGATCGATTAAGGTCGGGCAAAATGCGTGTCGTTACAGTTGGTATTAGAGCTCCGGTTAGCTCAAAATCTTTGGGGTACAACTCGTTAGAACTGAGCAAAAGACTCATCAGAGATTGGATTAGTAATATCCAATAAGAATACTTGTTAGAGATAGGATCAGCAGTATCCTAGAATGGGAAAACTCATTAGAGATGGGGTTAGTAATGCCCTAGAATGAGTTGAGAGTAACAAGTTTATAATTAACGTATTTATGATTATATATATAATCCGATCTTGGAAAATATGATTTTTGAATATATAAAAGCTATATATATCTAAAAAAGTTAATCAACTAATAAAATTTTTGAAACTGATAATAGAATGAAAGTTGATTCGGTTAACTAGATAACCTTTTAGCTTCGTTCCTTTTCGAGGACGAAAAGATTTTAAGTGGGGGAGATTGTAACAACCCGGAATTTATGGCCAATTTAAAAAAAATTATTTTAGAAATTTTAATGGATTTTTAATATTTAAAATAATTTATTTTAAATAATAACGAAGGAAAATTTATTATAATCAAAGTTAAAATGAATAAATTTAATTTAAATATAAAAGGAGTTTGAAATAGCGCGGTAGTTTGAAATTTTAATTTTGAACTTTAACTAAATGTACAGGATTCAAAATAAATCAGAATTGAGCAAAACCAGAAATATTTAAATCTGTTTAACCATATCTTTCTAACGAATCTGAAAAACTGAAATTTCACTTTATAAATTATAAGTTATGTCCCGTTTAAAATTTAGAAAAGTCATTGTATAATTTATATATAATATAATATAATATATAACTCTTAAAAATAGCCATTTTGCAAACGACCTCTGTTTTCGACGAAACCACTTTTGTTGGAACCGGAATGTCAAATTATTGTTAAGTTTAATTTTCCAGAATTTTTCGAGTTAATATGTGAGCGTGGCAAAAGAAAATGTGTTTTGTCAGTTTCGGTCAAATTTAATCGACTTGAAAATAGCCATTTTTCAAACGGTCTCGGAATTCGACAAAATTAGTTTTGTTAGGACCGTACCGTCAAAATATAACAAGATATAATTTTTCTGTAATTTTTAGAGGCAGTATGTAGCCCCGGTAATTTAAAATATACGTTTAAATTTAATATAAATTGATTTATATTTAAATTTTGAGAAAAATTTATCGTAACAACCGAATTGGGTTACGAAACATATTCCATTGTGTCCGGGATGGGGGTTATTAGCTAGGGGCGACACTCGTTGGGTTTGATTTGGAGTTCGGTGCGATACATGAGGTATATTGAAATTAAATAGAATTAATTAATTAAATAATGGAAAATACTCTATAAATACTCTTCACATACGCAAAACACTGTACCCTAATCCCTTCTTCTCGATACGCAGCCGCCGTATCTGAAATGGAAGGTCCTCGTCCTCCTAAACAAAACCGCGATGGATCTTCCCAATCTCGCGATGAATCACTAAACTTCTAAAGGGATTTTGAAGAGCAGGACGTGATCTTTACATCCAACGGAGGAGATTGGATCTGGAGGAGTGATTTCCTCGTAACCGACCCTAGAATTGCCGCCGCTCGTTACCGCCTTCCACGATTTAGAGTGCACCGAGTTCTGCAAGGTAGGTGGCGCCTGAGAGCTCTCTCCGAGGCGAACAAGGTGGAGCAGTCCGATCTTTCCACGGCGTTGTAGTTTGATCGAAAAACCAAGCCCTAGGAACGAGCACAAACTTGAAAACAGTCGGCCTGCTACTGTGAAGGTGGAAGAAGGTCTTTTATTTAATTAAATTATTTATTTATTATATTTAAAATGTTAACAACCTTCATAAAACCATAACTCGGTCATGCGAATATAGAATCAGACGAAACAACTTGCGTTGGAATCGCAGAGGTGAGATTTTCGCGATGAAACCAACCAGTTCTGAAATGGGGCACACCAGAATTTGGGAAAAATTCCAATAGGTACTGTACAGAATTAAAAACTCAAGGTGAGAGTTCTTTATTTTTAATGATTAAAATTTATTAATTTATGATCATGTGAGATTTTTTATTCTAAAATTAAAATTGAAATAAAGTGTTATTTATTCGCGGTTGAATTCAATTTGTTGCTATTCGTGATTTGACTTGGGTTGATGAATTCTGTTATGTAGATCTGTTAATTGAATGGATCATTGTGTTGAAATAAAATCGACAACAATAAAATTATCATTTTTTATGTGTTTGTTGAATTAGAATTTTTAAAGAAAAACAAGATTGTCATTTTATTGTATTAGAACTGACAAAAATAAATATTGTCCTTTTTGTTGTACTGACATTGACACAATAAAATGTCATGTTTATTTTAGAATTGACAAAATAGAATGTCATGTTTATTTTAGAATTGACCAAAATCGAATGTCATATTTATTGTATTAAGAATCGACAATATAAAACTGTTGTCTTGTTGAAATTACAATTGGCAATATAAAATTGTAAATTTTTATTGAAATTAGAAATAACAAAAATGTCATTCTTATTAAAATAAAAATTACATTTTTATTTGTAATATGAATCATTTGAAAACAATAGACAATAAAAATTATATTTTTATTGTAGTATGAAACATTAGAAAAGAGTAGACAATAAGAATTGTATTTTTATTGTAATATTAATCATTAAATAGAGTGACAACAAGGATCGCATTTTTATTGTAATGAGAATCATTTTTTGTTGAAATGAAATAGATTAAACAAAAATATCATTTTTGTTAAATAGAAATTGTTAACAAATAAAATTTTCATTTTTATTTGTTAAGTTAAATTAGAAATGTGTATACAAATAAATTATTCTTTATTTGTCATTGAAAACATAGAAAATATTCATTTATATGATATTAGAAACATAGAAAAGTGTTAACATAGAAAATATTCATTTATATGATATTAGAAACATAGAGAAGTGTTAACATAGAAAATATTCTTCTATATGTTATTAGAAAACATAGAAATCAAAGTGACTCTTGTATTTACATTTTAGTTGTAAATAAACACATCGATTTATAAAGTACATTTTTATTTACATTTTAGATGTAAATAAAAACATAGAAATAAAAGAGACACTTGTACTTGCATTTTACATGTAATGAAAGAATGAATAGAAAAAGATTACATTTACATGTGAATGAAAGAATGAATAGAAAACGATTACATTTATATGTAATCAAAGAAAAGAATAAGAAGATTACATTTTTAATGTAATCAAAGAAAAGATTAGGGATGTTCATTTATTTGAAATGAAATTACGTTAACAATAAAATTCACATTTTTATCGTACATGTAGAAAAGATGGAAAATGATCATTTGTTTGAAATAAAATATTGAAACATTAAAAATCATATTTTTAATGTAAGAATGAAATGAGATATTCATTGTATTGAGTAAAATGTGAAAACATTAAAAGTTATATTTTAATGTAAAGTATGTTTCAACGTAAAGATAAGATTTATGAAATATTCATGGTTGAGGTATAAATGTTGAAAACATTAAAATTTACATTTTTAATGTCCCGAATGAATATATATAAAATATTCGTTATATGACTCTAAATGTTGAAACATTAAAATTTTAACATATGAATGCAACATATAGAATTGACATGTTATGGTTGATTGATTTAATGGATTATGCTCGACCAGTTTATGAGCAAAATTTGTTTTTACATTTAACATTGGGTGTGTAGAAATATATGTATGCTAACACCTTGTGAAACACTTCACGATTTGACTATAGGGTGTTTAGCGGTTGATTATTTCAAAATTAATGAATAATTTTGAAAAGTGATTTCCTAAGTAAAAAAGAAATATTATTCCCGATTTTGGACAGGGAATGTTTTATATAAATGTTTTATAAAACAGAAAGAACTTCGAGGGCTAAACCAGATGATTTCGAAATGATTTAGAAATGTATTATATGAAGTACTATAGATTTGAAAATGATTATTATTTTGTGAAATGATTTCCCCTACTTCGGGATAAAAAAAATGATTTAGTATGTGGCTAATGATTCTGGTAACCCGGACGACTAAAATTATGGGTTGAGTGAAAGACCCTGACCTTGAGAATTGGTCCGTGGTTAGTGTAGCCTGCTCCATAGTGGGAGGTGCACATATATATATATATATATCGAGTTGCTTAGGTGCGTGCCCTTTGCCTTGTCTAAGGGAAAACCGATATTTGGTTGCATACTTGTTTTTATGCATTGTTATGTTTTGGAATTCATATTTCCAAATGTTTTGTTTTGAGATCCCGAAGTGAAATCTACTTTATCATAAAATCTAGATATGTATTTCAAATGATTAGAAATAAAAGAAATTGGGAAATAATGTCCAAAGGAATAATTTCTGTAAAGTGAATTGGGTTTTGAAACCTAAGATTAGGGATTAAGCCTAAATGGGTAGATTGAGGAATTGCATGTTGATTGATGCATTGTAGATCCATATCTTTATTTATGGTTGATATTTATGCACTGGCAATCCAACGGAGTAAACCCGTTCCGCGTTAGCGGCGTGGTCCTGTGATTCGCCATATTGTTAGTTAGTATAGAAAAATTTCTCATACCAGTCCCATGATTGACTCAAAGTTTGTTTCACTTTGCAAACTCGGGTGCCCTCTTTTCCACATGGGCAGTCGAGTAGCTTCTTTTGCAGATATTTTTAGCAGGGTCCTGGATCGAAGCTTAAAGCTGTGTCCAGAGCTTTTGATAGTCTTCCGCTGCACTGTATTATATTTAATGTAAAATTTAGTTTCCGCTGTATTAATCGATGTACTCTGATATTCTGTACTCTGATGTAACATTATTATGATGTTCATAAAAGTCTTTTGTTATTTGTTTTAATGTGTTGTATTACCAAAGTTAACGTACGCGGGTTTTGAACGATTTTAGTCAATCTATCGATCGATTAAGGTCGGGCAAAATGTGTGTCGTTACATTTATCTCTTGAGCAGGATTCTGGATTAAGCTTAAATTGTTTCCAGAGCATTTATAGTCTTCCGCTGCAATATATTACATTTATTGTAATTTATCTTCCGCTGTATTATTATATTATTCGATGTACTTGTAATAACCCGGAAAATCTGGGCTAGTTTAAAAATTTTATTTTGGCAATTTTTGCGTATTTTGATTATTTAAAATGAATTATTTTAAATAATATCGACGAGAAAATTTATTTTTAATATAATTCGACGTATATATTATACGCGTCGTCGTTAGAATATAAATATTTATATATAATTATAAATAGAATTGAAAATGGCGCGGTAGTTCGATAATTTGATTTCAAACTTCAATTGAGCATACCGGATGCAAAACAATCCGGATTTTAGTGAAACCAAAAATGATAGGATCTAATTGGTAATATCTTTCCAACGAATCCGAATAATCGAAATTTCATAGTGGGAATCAAAAGATATGTCCAGTTGAAAATTCTGAATAGTCGCTATGGAATTCAGGCCCTTAAAAATGGACATTTTGCAAATGACCTCGAATTTCGACGAAACCAGTTTTGTTGGGTCCGTGGTGTCAAACTATTGCTAGATTTCAAATTTCATAATTTTTCGAATCAATATGTGAGCGTGGCAAAGGAAAACGCGTTTGATCAGTTTTAGTTGATTTTAATCGACTGGAAATTGGCCATTTTTCTAACGGTCTCAGAATTCGACGAAACTAGTTTTGTTAGGACTGTATCGTCAATACGAAGCTAGAAAATATTTTTCAGGAATTTTTCTAGTTAGTATGTGACCCCGGTAATTTGAAATGTACGTTTAAAATTCAATATAGTGATTTAAATGTAAATTCAACGGAAACTAATCGAAACAGTTGAATCAGCTTGCGATACATATCCCATTGTGTTCGGAATGGGGGTGAAACGCTATGGACGACAGGCGGTGGGCCTCGTTTCGAGTTCGTATGTAAAAGTCAACTTTTTCGTAACAAAAAAAAAAATATCTCCCTCCCCTTTATCTTTCTGCCCCCCCCCCCCCACCGTTCATTCTTCAGATCGAAAAAAAAAAAAAAAAAGAACCACGACCCTCTCGATCTCGTGACGCCACCGCCAGGCGATCGCCGCCTCCGGCGAGGCAGCGCCGCACCCTCCTTCCCCACGTCGAACTCCTCCTCCTTCCTCCCTACCTCCTCCGAGAGCCACACGCAACCAAATCGAGCCCGACGTCCCTGAGCCCCACCAGAAGACCTCGCGCACCCAATCGGTAACCCCCCGAACCCTAAACCGCCACCGACAATCCCTGGGGCCCCCTGCGCCACTGTGGTGATCCACTTCCCGTCCTCCGATGCCGCCGGCTCCAAGGGAGCATCGCCCTTCCCCTTGAACGATAAAAAAAATGTGAGTTTCTTTATTTATTTATTTTGTTTTACTTAGTTTAATTAGTTTAAAGAAATATGTTTTTTTTTAAATATATTTATAAATAAAGATAAGGGTTTTAAACAAAGTTAGAATTTTTATATAGATAAAAATACGTTTTTTTATTTATTTATAAAAAAAAAAGATTAGAGGTTTAGTTTCAAAAAGGTTAGATTTTTTTTCTTTAAACTGAAAAGATTACATTTTTATTTATAAAGGTCGGATTTTAATTTATATAAAGTTATAATATTTTCATATAAAGAAGGGTCTTTATTTATGTCTAAGATATAAAGAAATGGGTTTTTATATATAGAGGACAAAGATTCGGTTTTTATTTGGCGAAGCTATGTTTTTTTAATATATGAGGGGAGATATAAAAATATGATTTTTATATTTTTAAAGTATTAAAAATATAATCTTTATTTAGTAGACGAAATAAAAATGTGATTTTTATATATTGAACTTCGAAATAAAAATGTGATTTTTATATATTGAACTTCGAAATAAAAATGTGATTTTTATATATTGAACTTCGAAATAAAGATGTGATTTTTATATATTGAACTTCGAAATAAAGATGTGATTTTTATATATTGAACTTCGAAATAAAAATGTGATTTTTATATATTGAACTTCGAAATAAAAATGTGATTTTTATATATTGAACTTCGAAATAAAGATGTGATTTTTATATATTGAACTTCGAAATAAAAATGTGATTTTTATATATTGAACTTCGAAATAAAAATGTGATTTTTATATATTGAACTTCGAAATAAAGATGTGATTTTTATATATTGAACTTCGAAATAAAAATGTGATTTTTATATACTGAACTTCGAAATAAAGATGTGATTTTTATATATTGAACTTCGAAATAAAAATGTGATTTTTATATATTGAACTTCGAAATAAAAATGTGATTTTTATATATTGAACTTCGAAATAAAAATGTGATTTTTATATATTGAACTTCGAAATAAAGATGTGATTTTTATATATTGAACTTCGAAATAAAAATGTGATTTTTTATATATTGAATAACGAAGTAAAAATTCGATTTTTACATATATAGTGGCTACGGGCGACGAAGCTGACGAAGATGCGATAACGATGAAGATTTCTCTAAAGGAAGAGTCGTGGAGATGGATAGCTATTGGTGAGAACTTCTCACCTTTCAAATTTATTTTTCTAGTTATATATATATACTAGGATGCAGACGGTGCTTAGTAGCACCCGACACAATCGTCCACAGACCATGGACTTGTTTGTTTGATTGCAAAAATTAGTTAGACTATTTGATTGAAATTGAATTGTGTGGTGAAATGAATTGATTTGATTGATGTGTGAATGGCGTGGTCCTTCACTAGACCGGGGATAAGGCTAGGCCTCGTCCCGTTTCTAGTATCGTGCCGTTATGCCGCCGAAATTTTCTAAAATAAGTTAGAAAAATAAAAATATCATTTTATTGAATAAATGAACCGAATAGAATATTCATAGGTTAAATAAAATGTTTTATCGTTAAAAATATAATTTTTAACGTGAAGTGAATAAAATAAATTATTCATTTATAAACCGGACGGTTTGTTTATGTACACCTATTTGAATGACATTGATTGGGACGATAAATTTTACACATCGCCCAACAGCACAAATAAAATATGTGTTTGATTGTTTGAAACCCCACACGGGTGTTGGGATGAAATTTGAAGTTCACTCATCCTGATTGATTAAATATGTCGATCGATTGATTGACAGGCTGTTATAAGCGTTGAATATCTATATTTGATGCTTATACAGTGTAGTGCACTTTGGTTGATGGTTGATTATTTTCAATGCTATTATATACATGTGTTGTATGAAAATCCATATAATTAATTTTATATGGTAATTGATTGGGCCTCATTCCAATTTGAAAAACAAAGAATAATATAAAATAAAAGTTCATGTGTTGACAGTTCATCCATTGAGATTGGTCATGTGTTGAACGAAATATTTTAGTAATAAAATTTACATCTTTATCAATATAAAATAAAGGTTCATGTGTTGACAGTTTCATCCATTGAGATTGGTCATGTGTTGAACGAAATATTTTAGTAATAAAATTTACATCTTTATCAATATAAAATAAAGGTTCATGTGTTGATAGTTTCATCCATTGAGATTGGTCATGTGTTGAACGAAATATTTTGATAATAACAACTATTTTGAAAAAGAAATATTTGAAATAGAATATTTGAAAATAAAGGAATATATGAAGCCGTGTTGATTAGATTGACGCCATTTCGACGTGAACGATATTTATATCGAGTTTATTAGATTTCGAAATGAATTGAATTGAAAACGATTTCGAAATGAATTGAATTGAAAACGATTTCGAAATGAATTGAAACGATTTCGAAATGAATTGAATTGAAAACGATTTCGAAATGAATTGAATTGAAAACGATTTCGAAATGAATTGAATTGAAAACGATTTCGAAATGAATTGAATTGAAAACGAATTCAAATTGAATTGAAAGCAAATTGAAATGAATTCAAATTGAATTGAAATTTGAATTGAATAGAAATGAATTTTAAAACGAATTTATAAAGAAGAATTCAATTTTGATTTGAATTGAAATGGAAGTTGAAATTGCTTTTGAAACGAATTTTAAAACTAATTATATAATTCGTTTTAAATAGAAATCGACGAAGTATATATTATATATATTATATATATAATATAATGGCCTGAATAGAACGCGCCGCGCCGCGGCAGTTCGTGAATTTCGACCATTTATTTCAAACGGACATTACGGGAGATCCGACCGTCGGATTCTCCTAAAACCGGAACCGTTGGGTTCGTATCGAAAAGAGCTTTCAACGAATATTAGAAATTAGAAATCTAACGGTTGGATTTGGAGATACGTCCAAATCAAATTCGAAAAAGGTCGCTGTAAGTGCAGTTCGATGGCCGTTGAAGGAAATCGACTGTACGGGCCTTGATAAAATTATTAAAAATAGTAATAATTTGTGTAAAATCATAAGAAATGATTTGTGAAGATTTGGGATGAAAAACTCCATATTTGAAAAGATAAAAATAGATTTTTATCGAAATGAACTAGTTTTGAACTAGAATTATAATTCTATTTATTTTTAAATGAATAAATTGAAATTGAAATGGTTTTGAAAATAACCAGAATTTCCAATGATTGCATTGGAGTGGATTTGAATCGAAATTGTCTTCGGAATATTTCGATGTTGGAATTCGTGATTATACAGATGTTGTTATGGAAATTTGAAAGATATATATATTTATATCGTTATTTCCGATACGACATTTGTTAATCGTAGAATTTGATATTGAATATAAGCCGATATATTTTCTATTCAGAGCCTTGTATTGAATATCAAATGTGATTTGGGTTTGTCGTGAATGGTGTCTTCATTAACACTGTTCTTGAACCCAGTTGAGAAAAGATTAAATCTTTTTATTTGGATTTAATGAAGTGTACCAATTAAATGAGATTTAATTGGAATTGAATTGATATTGATTTTTGGGTTTATCGTGAACAGTGTTTTAAATAACACTCGTTCTTTAACCCGATAATTAATGAATGTGATTTTGGGTTTATCGTGAACAGTGTTTTAAATAACACTCGTTCTTTAACCCGATAATTAATGAATGTGATTTTGGGTTTATCGTGAACTGTGTTTTTAAATGACACTGATTCTTTAACCCAGATAACGATTAAAACTAAGTGGAGTTTTAATGAATCTTTAATTAGATTGAAATGATCGAGGATGGAGTATCACCAGTTTTGCTCCAGGCGATAGTTAAATCTTTAATTAGATTTGAACGTGAAACGGTAATTGAATTTACCGATAACACTGTGGTGTTAGATATGAAGTACTACCAGTTTTACTTCATGGGATGAATAGGTTGGGATTGGGAAATTAAAACAAATGATTACTTCGGTAAGGTTCGCTAATCCCGACTAGTTTTGAATTGATATTCAAAGATGGATTAAAGAATAAATATAAAGAATTTATCTTTGATAAAATTAATGGGAACCTTTCCCTATGAATGTGAAATTTAGAAACTAACTGTCGGTTAGCCAAGCAGAATGGTTTTCTGGATATTGATCTGATGTTGGTTTCGGCCTTCGGGGTTAATATTTGGGGAATTATTCTCTTGATTAATTTACGGTTAGTGACTAATGAATTGGAATGAGGCGTATGTTGTATTTGTGTAACACTTATTTAAAATATACGCGAGTTATTCGGAAAGACCGGGTTTATCCCATTCTGAATAACTGATACGACGATAAGTCGAAGATGAAGACGATGGTCGAAGACCGGAGGTCTTCACGTCGTTTGGGTAATTACTGATGATCTTGATTGGGCTGTACACCCAAGAAGATGGAAACAGTTAGTGATCGTCCAGACGTACTTGGAGATCGATGGATATGCGGGGTACTAGGTGCCTCCGGTTTCGTTCAGACCCAGAACGGACTTGTAAATGGACTGTGTGTCTGACATTGGATTTTAGTCCGTGTGATTGATCTCTATTAAATATATATCTGTTTGGCGGCGGAGAATTTATTCTCTTGCTTAACGCCCTTCTCTGAGACGTACGAGCTCAGGGGTTATATATTGATGGATATCAATCGCATGGAGTGAATTGCCTGTGTGGCATGCTAAGATGCAAATGATCAAGGCTTCTGTTGAAAAGCAAAGTCTTGTGGTTGATGATCGAAGCACGGCCTTTGTGGCGTAGCTTTGTGTAACGTTGATTCGCGAGTATCACATCCGGTATGAACTAAAAACGGGAGACGGACCTCAGGGAGGACATGCGTTTCTTTCTAGTTAGGAGTGGCGTCAGTGCTTGAACTGGCTGACGAGTTTGACTCATGTGGATGTTACTTATTATTACTTGCTGAAAAGCGAGGCGCCTCGTGATATCGGTTTCGGCCGATGCTTCTGGTCGGCTGACGGGCCAGGCTTACGCCCCAAAGGGCGGGGAAACACAGTGTTCAGGCATAATAATCCACATCGGTGGACCGGCCCTGACGATCCATGGGGCAGTTGCGGCTGTTCCTGAGGCTCGGACTAGACAGTCTCGAATCGGTTGAGGATCTTGCCCCTAGCCTCGGTTCATACCATAAATGATAACCCAACTTCCAATACGACATTTGCGGTTTTGATTGTAAACTTATATATGGCGACATAGTGTTATGGGCCATTCATGCCGCCTATGATTGATACTTATGATTTGAAGTTGTTTTATACACTATGCACTTATAATAGTATCAAACGATTTGTTTTAACCGTATCAAGCATTCTTTGGCTGTTATAAGGGAAAACCCTATCCTCGGCTGCGTTGCATTGTGTGATGGGACCTGGGTCTTATAACAGCTTCATTTTTCTTTATTTAGCATTGCGCTGTTTGTTTTATGCACTGGTATTCTTGGGAGGAAACCCGTTCCGTGTTATACGGCGTGGTCCCTTGATTTACCTAATGATTTAAAATAAAGATTAATAACTGTTTTAGTTCTCACACCAGTCACATGACTGACCTGGAGTTTATTGTTTTAACCTAAACTCTGGGTGCCTTTATTTTCGACACGGGCAGCTAGTAGTTTTGGTTTTGCAGATTTATATTCACAGGATCCTGGTTTACAGCTGGAACGATATCCGGAAAGCTTTGTATCCGTATATCTCTTTCTAGTTGTGTATTGTATTATTTTCCGCTGCGATGTATTTAAATGTAATTTAAATCTCTGTTATTTCTGTGTAATATTCATTTGTACTCTGTATATTCTTGTAATCTGATGCGTTGTTGTAATATACAACGAAATGTTCTTTCGTATGCGTTCTGTTTTGTCCTGTTCTCAAACAATAGGGCGTTTCGAACGGCCTGGATCGGTTTAGCGACTGGTTCGGACCGAGCGAAATTCCTTGCCGTCACAGTTGGTATCAGAGCTTTGGTTTACAAAGCTCAGAGAACAAGGCACATTAGAACCATACGAAAGAATTCATCAGATATTGGATTAGTAATATCCAATGAGAATGACTCGTTAGAGATGGGATCAGTAGTATCCTAGAACGAGTGTGAAGAGTATATTTTCCAAATGAAAACAAATTTTTGTTTTGAAAATTTAAATCAATTATTCGTATTTGATTATCTATTTATATCGAGTTGGACAGTCCAGTATATAAAGATTTTGCGTATACGTCTGATCAACGGGTATTTGAAATTTTAATATACTGGATAGATATAGAATCACACTCTAGTCGCCCGAAGATGATTCTGATGATAGTTCGAACATCATCAGAATTGGTATTCATGTTTCGAAGGTGTGATATCTATATATTTCCTATTGACTGGTGTGAGAACCAAAATTAGATAGGGCCTATTGTTGTGATTTGGCATCAAAAATTTGATTTTTGTATATGTATCAAAATTATGAATTTGAAACTCTAATCCACTAATTGATTGATGTTTGGGTTGTTTGTTTATTGGTTGATAATTTTGAACCATTTAGCCTAATTGAATCAAATATTGAACTGTATTGAAAATCGGTTGCATTTGTTTGCATATACATATATATCATTGAGCAGGTCATAGCAAGGAGGCTAGAGCAGAGAATAAAATTTGTTTGCCCGACAAATAGGTACATGTTTACTACATAATTTACTGTTTTGTTTGGGTGATGATGATTTTATGAGCCTATTGGCTAGCCGCTTGGCTTTTTCTTTTTCTTTTTGAGATCTGAAGGACCGGGGAAGCTATTTGAAATTCCCCGATGCTCCCGGTGCAGGGGAGGTTATGGCGAAATTTTTCAAAAATTTAGGGTGTTAGCCAAATTTTTGAAGTTTTGAAAATTCTCAGAAGCTAAAGAGTTGGAGAATGGAAGCCGGATCGAATGTAGGGCTGATTAATCAAACCACTTTCGGCTTTGTTCCTTTTCGGGGACGAAAAGTTTTAAGTGGGGGAGATTGTAATAACCCGGAAAATCTGGGCCAGTTTAAAATTTTTATTTTGGCAATTTTTGCGTATTTTGATTATTTAAAATGAATTATTTTAAATAATATCGACGAGAAAATTTATTTTTAATATAATTCGACGTATATATTATACGCGTCGTCGTTAGAATATAAATATTTATATATAATTATAAATAGAATTGAAAATGGCGCGGTAGTTCGATAATTTGATTTCAAACTTCAATTGAGCATACCGGATGCAAAACAATCCGGATTTTAGTGAAACCAAAAATGATAGGATCTAATTGGTAATATCTTTCCAACGAATCCGAATAATCGAAATTTCATAGTGGGAATCAAAAGATATGTCCAGTTGAAAATTCTGAATAGTCGCTATGGAATTCAGGCCCTTAAAAATGGACATTTTGCAAATGACCTCGAATTTCGACGAAACCAGTTTTGTTGGGTCCGTGGTGTCAAACTATTGCTAGATTTCAAATTTCATAATTTTTCGAATCAATATGTGAGCGTGGCAAAGGAAAACGCGTTTGATCAGTTTTAGTTGATTTTAATCGACTGGAAATTGGCCATTTTTCTAACGGTCTCAGAATTCGACGAAACTAATTTTGTTAGGACCGTATCGTCAATACGAAGCTAGAAAATATTTTTCAGGAATTTTTCTAGTTAGTATGTGACCCCGGTAATTTGAAATGTACGTTTAAAATTCAATATAGTGATTTAAATGTAAATTCAACGGAAACTAATCGAAACAGTCGAATCAGCTTGCGATACATATCCCATTGTGTTCGGAATGGGGGTGAAACGCTATGGACGACAGGCGGTGGGCCTCGTTTCGAGTTCGTATGTAAAAGTCAACTTTTTCATAACAAAAAAAAAATTTAATATCTCCCTCCCCTTTATCTTTCTGCCCCCCCCCCCCCCCCGTTCATTCTTCAGATCGAAAAAAAAAAAAAAAAAAGAACCACGACCCTCTCGATCTCGTGACGCCACCGCCAGGCGATCGCCGCCTCCGGCGAGGCAGCGCCGCACCCTCCTTCCCCACGTCGAACTCCTCCTCCTTCCTCCCTACCTCCTCCGAGAGCCACACGCAACCAAATCGAGCCCGACGTCCCTGAGCCCCACCAGAAGACCTCGCGCACCCAATCGGTAACCCCCCGAACCCTAAACCGCCACCGACAATCCCTGGGGCCCCCTGCGCCACTGTGGTGATCCACTTCCCGTCCTCCGATGCCGCCGGCTCCATGGGAGCATCGCCCTTCCCCTTGAACGATAAAAAAAATGTGAGTTTCTTTATTTATTTATTTTGTTTTACTTAGTTTAATTAGTTTAAAGAAATATGTTTTTTTTAAATATATTTATAAATAAAGATAAGGGTTTTAAACAAAGTTAGAATTTTTATATAGATAAAAATACGTTTTTTTTTTATTTATTTATAAAAAAAAAAGATTAGAGGTTTAGTTTCAAAAAGGTTAGATTTTTTTTCTTTAAACTGAAAAGATTACATTTTTATTTATAAAGGTCGGATTTTAATTTATATAAAGTTATAATATTTTCATATAAAGAAGGGTCTTTATTTATGTCTAAGATATAAAGAAATGGGTTTTTATATATAGAGGACAAAGATTCGGTTTTTATTTGGCGAAGCTATGTTTTTTTTAATATATGAGGGGAGATATAAAAATATGATTTTTATATTTTTAAAGTATTAAAAATATAATCTTTATTTAGTAGACGAAATAAAAATGTGATTTTTATATATTGAACTTCGAAATAAAAATGTGATTTTTATATATTGAACGTCGAAATAAAAATGTGATTTTTATATATTGAACTTCGAAATAAAGATGTGATTTTTATATATTGAACTTCGAAATAAAGATGTGATTTTTATATATTGAACTTCGAAATAAAAATGTGATTTTTATATATTGAACTTCGAAATAAAAATGTGATTTTTATATATTGAACTTCGAAATAAAGAAGTGATTTTTATATATTGAACTTCGAAATAAAAATGTGATTTTTATATATTGAACTTCGAAATAAAAATGTGATTTTTATATATTGAACTTCGAAATAAAGATGTGAATTTTATATATTGAACTTCGAAATAAAAATGTGATTTTTATATATTGAACTTCGAAATAAAGATGTGATTTTTATATATTGAACTTCGAAATAAAAATGTGATTTTTATATATTGAACTTCGAAATAAAAATGTGATTTTTATATATTGAACTTCGAAATAAAAATGTGATTTTTATATATTGAACTTCGAAATAAAGATGTGATTTTTATATATTGAACTTCGAAATAAAAATGTGATTTTTTATATATTGAATAACGAAGTAAAAATTCGATTTTTACATATATAGTGGTTACGGGCGACGAAGCTGACGAAGATGCGATAACGATGAAGATTTCTCTAAAGGAAGAGTCGTGGAACTGGATAGCTATTGGTGAGAACTTCTCACCTTTCAAATTTATTTTTCTAGTTATATATATATACTAGGATGCAGACGGTGCTTAGTAGCACCCGACACAATCGTCCACAGACCATGGACTTGTTTGTTTGATTGCAAAAATTAGTTAGACTATTTGATTGAAATTGAATTGTGTGGTGAAATGAATCGATTTGATTGATGTGTGAATGGCGTGGGCCTTCACTAGACCGGGGATAAGGCTAGGCCTCGTCCCGTTTCTAGTATCGTACCGTTATGCCGCCGAAATTTTCTAAAATAAGTTAGAAAAATAAAAATATCATTTTATTGAATAAATGAACCGAATAGAATATTCATAGGTTGAATAAAATGTTTTATCGTTAAAAATATAATTTTTAACGTGAAGTGAATAAAATAAAATATTCATTTATAAACCGGACGGTTTGTTTATGTACACCTATTTGAATGACATTGATTGGGACGATAAATTTTACACATCGCCCAACAGCACAAATAAAATATGTGTTTGATTGTTTGAAACCCCACACGGGTGTTGGGATGAAATTTGAAGTTCACTCATCCTGATTGATTAAATATGTCGATCGATTGATTGACAGGCTGTTATAAGCGTTGAATATCTATATTTGATGCTTATACAGTGTAGTGCACTTTGGTTGATGGTTGATTATTTTCAATGCTATTATATACATGTGTTGTATGAAAATCCATATAATTAATTTTATATGGTAATTGATTGGGCCTCATTCCAATTTGAAAAACAAAGAATAATATAAAATAAAAGTTCATGTGTTGACAGTACTCATCCATTGAGATTGGTCATGTGTTGAACGAAATATTTTAGTAATAAAATTTACATCTTTATCAATATAAAATAAAGGTTCATGTGTTGATAGTTTCATCCATTGAGATTGGTCATGTGTTGAACGAAATATTTTAGTAATAAAATTTACATCTTTATCAATATAAAATAAAGGTTCATGTGTTGACAGTTTCATCCATTGAGATTGGTCATGTGTTGAACGAAATATTTTGATAATAACAACTATTTTGAAAAAGAAATATTTGAAATAGAATATTTGAAAATAAAGGAATATATGAAGCCGTGTTGATTAGATTGACGCCATTTCGACGTGAACGATATTTATATCGAGTTTATTAGATTTCGAAACGAATTGAATTGAAAACGATTTCGAAATGAATTGAATTGAAAACGATTTCGAAATGAATTGAAACGATTTCGAAATGAATTGAATTGAAAACGATTTCGAAATGAATTGAATTGAAAACGAATTCAAATTGAATTGAAAGCAAATTGAAATGAATTCAAATTGAATTGAAATTTGAATTGAATAGAAATGAATTTTAAAACGAATTTATAAAGAAGAATTCAATTTTGATTTGAATTGAAATGGAAGTTGAAATTGCTTTTGAAACGAATTTTAAAACTAATTATATAATTCGTTTTAAATAGAAATCGACGAAGTATATATTATATATATTATATATATAATATAATGGCCTGAATAGAACGCGCCGCGCCGCGGCAGTTCGTGAATTTCGACCATTTATTTCAAACGGACATTACGGGAGATCCGACCGTCGGATTCTCCTAAAACCGGAACCGTTGGGTTCGTATCGAAAAGAGCTTTCTAACGAATATTAGAAATTAGAAATCTAACGGTTGGATTTGGAGATACGTCCAAATCAAATTCGAAAAAGGTCGCTGTAAGTGCTGTTCGATGGCCGTTGAAGGAAATCGACTGTACGGGCCTTGATAAAATTATTAAAAATAGTAATAATTTGTGTAAAATCATAAGAAATGATTTGTGAAGATTTGGGATGAAAAACTCCATATTTGAAAAGATAAAAATAGATTTTTATCGAAATGAACTAGTTTTGAACTAGAATTATAATTCTATTTATTTTTAAATGAATAAATTGAAATTGAAATGGTTTTGAAAATAACCAGAATTTCCAATGATTGCATTGGAGTGGATTTGAATCGAAATTGTCTTCGGAATATTTCGATGTTGGAATTCGTGATTATACAGATGTTGTTATGGAAATTTGAAAGATATATATATTTATATCGTTATTTCCGATACGACATTTGTTAATCGTAGAATTTGATATTGAATATAAGCCGATATATTTTCTATTCAGAGCCTTGTATTGAATATCAAATGTGATTTGGGTTTGTCGTGAATGGTGTCTTCATTAACACTGTTCTTGAACCCAGTTGAGAAAAGATTAAATCTTTTTATTTGGATTTAATGAAGTGTACCAATTAAATGAGATTTAATTGGAATTGAATTGATATTGATTTTTGGGTTTATCGTGAACAGTGTTTTAAATAACACTCGTTCTTTAACCCGATAATTAATGAATGTGATTTTGGGTTTATCGTGAACAGTGTTTTAAATAACACTCGTTCTTTAACCCGATAATTAATGAATGTGATTTTGGGTTTATCGTGAACTGTGTTTTTAAATGACACTGATTCTTTAACCCAGATAACGATTAAAACTAAGTGGAGTTTTAATGAATCTTTAATTAGATTGAAATGATCGAGGATGGAGTATCACCAGTTTTGCTCCAGGCGATAGTTAAATCTTTAATTAGATTTGAACGTGAAACGGTAATTGAATTTACCGATAACACTGTGGTGTTAGATATGAAGTACTACCAGTTTTACTTCATGGGATGAATAGGTTGGGATTGGGAAATTAAAACAAATGATTACTTCGGTAAGGTTCGCTAATCCCGACTAGTTTTGAATTGATATTCAAAGATGGATTAAAGAATAAATATAAAGAATTTATCTTTGATAAAATTAATGGGAACCTTTCCCTATGAATGTGAAATTTAGAAACTAACTGTCGGTTAGCCAAGCAGAATGGTTTTCTGGATATTGATCTGATGTTGGTTTCGGCCTTCGGGGTTAATATTTGGGGAATTATTCTCTTGATTAATTTACGGTTAGTGACTAATGAATTGGAATGAGGCGTATGTTGTATTTGTGTAACACTTATTTAAAATATACGCGAGTTATTCGGAAAGACCGGGTTTATCCCATTCTGAATAACTGATACGACGATAAGTCGAAGATGAAGACGATGGTCGAAGACCGGAGGTCTTCACGTTGTTTGGGTAATTACTGATGATCTTGATTGGGCTGTACACCCAAGAAGATGGAAACAGTTAGTGATCGTCCAGACGTACTTGGAGATCGATGGATATGCGGGGTACTAGGTGCCTCCGGTTTCGTTCAGACCCAGAACGGACTTGTAAATGGACTGTGTGTCTGACATTGGATTTTAGTCCGTGTGATTGATCTCTATTAAATATATATCTGTTTGGCGGCGGAGAATTTATTCTCTTGCTTAACGCCCTTCTCTGAGACGTACGAGCTCAGGGGTTATATATTGATGGATATCAATCGCATGGAGTGAATTGCCTGTGTGGCATGCTAAGATGCAAATGATCAAGGCTTCTGTTGAAAAGCAAAGTCTTGTGGTTGATGATCGAAGCACAGCCTTTGTGGCGTAGCTTTGTGTAACGTTGATTCGCGAGTATCACATCCGGTATGAACTAAAAACGGGAGACGGACCTCAGGGAGGACATGCGTTTCTTTCTAGTTAGGAGTGGCGTCAGTGCTTGAACTGGCTGACGAGTTTGACTCATGTGGATGTTACTTATTATTACTTGTTGAAAAGCGAGGCGCCTCGTGATATCGGTTTCGGCCGATGCTTCTGGTCGGCTGACGGGCCAGGCTTACGCCCCAAAGGGCGGGGAAACACAGTGTTCAGGCATAATAATCCACATCGGTGGACCGGCCCTGACGATCCATGGGGCAGTTGCGGCTGTTCCTGAGGCTCGGACTAGACAGTCTCGAATCGGTTGAGGATCTTGCCCCTAGCCTCGGTTCATACCATAAATGATAACCCAACTTCCAATACGACATTTGCGGTTTTGATTGTAAACTTATATATGGCGACATAGTGTTATGGGCCATTCATGCCGCCTATGATTGATACTTATGATTTGAAGTTGTTTTATACACTATGCACTTATAATAGTATCAAACGATTTGTTTTAACCGTATCAAGCATTCTTTGGCTGTTATAAGGGAAAACCCTATCCTCGGCTGCGTTGCATTGTGTGATGGGACCTGGGTCTTATAACAGCTTCATTTTTCTTTATTTAGCATTGCGCTGTTTGTTTTATGCACTGGTATTCTTGGGAGGAAACCCGTTCCGTGTTATACGGCGTGGTCCCTTGATTTACCTAATGATTTAAAATAAAGATTAATAACTGTTTTAGTTCTCACACCAGTCACATGACTGACCTGGAGTTTATTGTTTTAACCTAAACTCTGGGTGCCCTTATTTTCGACACGGGCAGCTAGTAGTTTTGGTTTTGCAGATTTATATTCACAGGATCCTGGTTTACAGCTGGAACGATATCCGGAAAGCTTTGTATCCGTATATCTCTTTCTAGTTGTGTATTGTATTATTTTCCGATGCGATGTATTTAAATGTAATTTAAATCTCTGTTATTTCTGTGTAATATTCATTTGTACTCTGTATATTCTTGTAATCTGATGTGTTGTTGTAATATACAACGAAATGTTCTTTCGTATGCGTTCTGTTTTGTCCTGTTCTCAAACGATAGGGCGTTCCGAACGGCCTGGATCGGTTTAGCGACTGGTTCGGACCGAGCGAAATTCCTTGCCGTCATAGTACTCTGATATAACATTATTATAATGTTTTATAAAAGTTTGTTATTGTTCTGATGTTTTGTATTCCCAAAGTTAAAGTATTCGAAGATTTCCAACTTTTGGGTCAGACCTGTGTGGTTTATGGTCGATTTAAAGGGTAGGGATTTTTGGGTCTTTACACATTTATACCACAACATCTTCACTGCCTATTCATCCTCGAAATAACAGTTCGAACCCAAAAGCAGAACGCTTCTACTTACCAATTTCGTCGCAGACTATCAGCATCCTCACCTGAAACACCAAGAAAACCAATGTGAACGATCCAAAACCAGTTTTGCTTTTAGTACGTAGGCACCACTTTTCTCCCTCACAAACTTTAATAAAGATGAATAGTGCTAGTTCACTCGGAGAGGATGCCCCATACCTATTCACACTAGATCATATTAACACATTTATTTGCAAATTACCAATATCAAATTCTGACGTTTACATAAAGTGGTGTACACCTGCTTTTGTTATTTGTTAGCATAAGAACAACATATCACGTATAATCTTAAACATATAAAACCGAAGTTAAGAAATAGTAGTAATTCAGAAGATGCATAGCGAGAAAATATGGCGCATGCACTTCTTAACATATGTAAATACTGCACCTAAACTCTCGTGTACACTCACTGCTCTAGCACATGAACAAGCACACGCACTAGTTCATGCACACATCCAAAACATATGCATCCAATATCCATGAACATAAAAGCATAAGGTACTATTAACAAGATAAATACAGGGGATTTACAGCAACGGAAAAATATATTAACCAAGAGATATGCACTGACAAGACTTATCGGCAATAGTATATATAACTCAACACATACATAACGACATATATACTGCCTTTTTTTTAATGAGCAGGACAAGCCTAAGGTAAAAATAATAATACAACGGCTTAATTTCAATGTTCAACCCATACAGTTCAATGCATCATATGTCATGATAGTTTACATATTGTTAATATTAATTATGATAGAAAGCATATTGTTAATATTAATTATGATAGAAAACATATTGTTAATATTAATTAAGAACGTTGTCATATTTAATGACTAACAGAAAGGGCTAGCTACAACGCAGATGGAAAATGAAATTAAATTTACCTTTATTCACGTGATTCAATTGTTCTATCCAAATGGAAAATGCGCGATGTCCACGATATTACACCGTCTCACTACGTAAAATAAATAGTAACAACGAACATTAAATCAGCATACAAAAATTAACACACTATCTTAGCTACAAATACCTTCAACTACACTTGGTGCGAGATTTGAGTTACCTAACTGGCAACTCCTCATGTAAAACTGTATATGAGAGGTAGAGCCAATTTGTTTTCATTTACACTTGTCTTTACTGGTATAGTTAACTAACGTGGCACGATGATCCATGAGGTGAAGCCTTCTTTGAGGCATGGCATATTTTTCTACTGTCAGTCTCCATTTCTACAATATAAACAACATCAATTAACACTACATACTATGTGTGATATCAAATCCACATCGGGAAAAATAAGGTAGAATGAATTTACAAAACAAATTTACATGTTCACCAAGCATGGGAACAATAAATACCGGAAAGATGGAACAAATTGAAAATACAGCTTTCATAATACATATTAGACATATTAAAAAGCGATCTATTCACAAATATTTGATGGATAATTGCATATTAGACATATTGGTTTAACAACGAATGTGGACATATGTACTATAAATCTACAACAAGTTTTAGCCAAAATCTGTAGATTGTGACACCACTGTTCCCGTAATCCCATTCATATTTACCTCATTCACAATTTATCTTGTCTGCACAGCTATGACTGCTTAAATCTCATTGAGTAGCAGCAGCAGCAAGCTAGTGAGATAATAAATGGTTTAGAATATGACATCAACTTCAAAGAATTTAATCAAAGTTGCTAAAATATCATAGAGAAGTATTAGCAAAACTTATAAACCTTAATGTTTAGATTATGACATCGTGTAGTTTATATGTTTAAAGGATGTTAGGCTGGTTCTCCTCATGAGACATACGGTGAGAATCTTTGTCAGAGTAAAGAGGAGAGAACCACAGTATTGTATGCCAATGTGAGAATCGATGGTCCTTCGACTCATGATAAATTAAAATTTAAAAGTACAGAGAAAGTCAACATTTCTATATATGTCACAAAGATGTCAAATTTTGTTACCATCTTTCGAATATCTACAGTAAGCGGTTTAGTACTGCAGAGTCGGAGAACAAAAAGGTGTTTTTTGGTGTAGGCGTGTATGTGTGTTTTTTTTGGGGGGGGGGGGGATGTTCCCGAATGAGATGTCATGGTTGTATACCTTTACATATTAATACATCACACTTTATTTGTTTCAAACATTTAAAATGCAATAGCTGTTCTCATAAATATTGAATTGACAAACCATTTCCACGATTAATCCACAAATTTTCTATTTTCTTGATATTACTATATCACACCTTAAAGACATTCTGCATATGTAAAACCGAATCACCTTGTTTTAACACGTCACAATTAAAATTTGAAAGATTGAACCAACCTCATCAAATCAGATTGGACTGCCTAATAAATTTCCATATTGCCCATCAATTTAGTCTTTAATACCAATAGTTACAGCGCATAAAACATAGACAACATAGACAATGCATCATTTAACATATACAACATAGCTTTTCAAACCATTTAAATAGACCTAATTTTATTTTTCATCCTCGTATGCATAGAAATGTTCATAAAACACATCATTTTTAAATTCAGACTCATCGTGTCAAAGAGTTGGAATGATCAAATCTAATCAATGAAAAACGTACATAATATTCAAAGGTATTTAATTAAACAAAATCATTTTGCATAAAAAAGAAAATGGATAAAACAAAATTAGATCTATCTTGCCAAACTTACTATTGGTGAGCATCTAACAGAGGAGAAACACCCAATTGCAGCAGGATGTAGAGAAATGAGGGATTTTGCTGCCTTTATGATAGCTTCCATAGCCGTCATTTAGCTCATTTTTAATTAGCTCTATTTGTGTATGTAGTGTTTTTAGTCACATACTGAAATAATTCCATTGTCGTTACTGCAGCTTTACCCTAATCAACGGTGAGGTTCTTTGCATTTACGCAGTTTTACCGTAATCAACGTGAGCATGACAAATCAACGGTGAGGTTCTTTGCATTTACGCGGTTTTACCCTAATATACAAATCCATCCTCGTAAATCCATAATGGATTCAAATGTACGACATCTAAAATAACTAACAAATTTACATGAGAATCAGGTTCGCTTACCAGAATCCAAATCGAAGATTATATCCAAAACGCATCGCCGTAGCTTCGACAGATTGGTGGTTCTGGAGGGAGAGAGACAATAATCGGTTGAGGTGATTGAAGGTAGATCGATGGTTTTTAGTAGATCGATGGTGGTTTTCGGCAGATTGGTGGTTTTCAGCAGATTGGTGTTTTTCTGTGAGGCATTGTTTGGAGGAAGAAGAATGGTTCTGGAGGGGAGATAGAATAATTCGTGAAAAGTTGGAGGGAATCGGTGAATAGAGCGTTACACTAACATGAGTAAAACAAAATCACGCGCAAGATCAAGAATTAAAGGTAATTAATAACAGTTTAGAAAATTGTGTTATTAAATAGCGTTATCAATATCATATTTTGTTATAGTGACGTCTGTTTAAAATTAAACGAAATGACGCTGAATCGTCGATTGAACGACTAGTAAGTTGTCAATTCATGCTTTCTAGAATACTATTTAAATTATATCATGTTATAAATATCTATTGTTTAATCGATATTTATTTATATTATATGATTAGCTAATTGTTTGGATGATTGATTGTTATTGTTTGAATAATTGTTTGGATTAATTATTATTTATTGCTTTAATGATTTGTTTATGATAATAAAATCGTGTCTATGAATGGTTAAACTCCAACACTACCTACTTTTAAGCCGAAGATTCATCTTTAAATGAATTAGTTGGATTAACTGTTTTATATGCAATATATAAACTGTTATGTGAACTGTGATGCAGGGAAGAAAGGTTGGAGGGATCCATCTGGATCCCTCAAATATTTTAATGTTATTTACTTTCATACTATTATTATAAGAACCGTTTAACTAATCTGTTTGGATGATGATTTGATTGATGATGGTTGAATTGAATTCAACATTTATGCTTATTAATCAATATGCAATATTGATTAAGTGATTGGCAACAGATGGCTCAAACCATCTTTTAAGACGTTGGTTCACCGTTAGCTGAATTGACTGAAATGAAGTTATAAATTTTAATTTATAATTAGAGTTAGATTTTGAAATCTGTTTTATATAAATTATTTTAAATAAAAGTTTTATTAAAAGAAAATCAATATTTACTATTTAATTATTATAAATAATTATAAAATGATGTATTACGACAAATTATTACATTTTAAATAAGTTTTATAAGCGCATAAGTCAGAAAATAACCTACGAGTTAATAATTTGGGATAATTGTTTTTATGAAAAAATTAAGCGATATTTTTGAATTAATTATATTATTAATTAATTTAAAAGGAAGGATTTGTTGAAATAAGTTTGCAAGATAACTGATGTTTTCAAGTTGACTAAGTCAACTCTTTTAATTGAAATTAGTTATCAAATTAATTTGTTTTAATTAATCTAGTGGAAATAGTTTAAACAAACGGTCGTTTAAATTAACGAGTGTTTCATGAAAATTAATCTGTCTTTTAAATAACGGTGTTTAAAGCTAAGTATCGAGTTGATGATCATTAATAAAGTGTGTTATTATTTTAGTGACTTTCTAAAAGAGATGAACTATTCTATTTTTAGTTAATAATGAAGTAAACAACGTTTATTTTAGTAAAGAAGTTAATTATTATTTTAATTGAAATGATTATATTTTTTTATTGGAATCCAATTAAGGAAGTAATCAAAATTAAAGTTGAATTAGATAAAAGGTTTTATGAAGGAATCTGATAATAAATCCCAGTTTTTATAAACAAAAGTTTATAAAAAGGGATGTAAAGAAAATGTGATGTGCTTAGATAAACGCTTACTTAGCAATCAAATTAAGTAAAATGGATTTAATGGAAAAGAGATTTCCAAAGATGCAAAAGAAAGATTGGAATGGTTTGATGTAAAAAGATAAGAATATGGTGATAAAATCCAAGTTGAGTTGTTATAAGACGTTAAAATGGATTTTCATTAAGGGATTTGATAATAAATCCAAATTGTATAAGCAAGGATTATAAAGGAGATTTAAAATTAATGCAATGGTTTTATATGAGCGTTACTTAATAGTTAAAGTAAGTAAAAATGGTTGGGATTTAAAGGGAAGATGTTTAATGCATTGATGAGGAGTATTATTGGTAAATGAACATTGTAAATAATTCAGATTGTAAGTGAATGGTAATAAAGAGGTTCAAAGCCCAAGGTTTCAGTTTTATTTAATATAAGTCCACTTAATTAAGGAATTAAGTAAAAATAGTTATTTGGAAAGAAGATATTCAAATGTAAGAAATGGTTTATAAAACCATTTTTGTAACAACCCAGAAAATCTGGGCCAATTTAAAATTTTTATTTTGGTAATTTTGGCGAATTTTGAATATTTAAAATAGATTATTTTAAATAATATCGACAAGAAATTTATTTTGAATCGAATTCGAACGTATATATTTATATAGATAGTCTTTAGAATATAAATATTTTATTTTAAATTATAAATAGAATTGAAAATGGCGTGGTAGTTCGATAATTCGATTTCAAACTTCAAATGAATGTACAGGATTCAAAATAAACCGGATTTTAGTGAAACCAAAAATATTTGAATCTAATTGAGAATATCTTTCCAACGAATCAGAAAAATTGAAATTTCATAGCGGGGATAAAAAGTTATGTCCAGTTGAATTTTCAGAATAGTCGTTATGGAATTCTGGCCCTTAAAAATAGCCATTTTGCAAACGACCTCGGATTTCGACGAAACCACTTTTGTTGGATCCGTGATGTCAAGTTATTTCTAGATTCCAATTTTCGTAATTTTTCGAATCAATATGTGAGTGTGGCGAAGTAAAACGAGTTTGATCAGTTTCAGTTGATTTTAATCAACTGGAAAATGGCCATTTTTCAAACGGTCTCAGAATTTCGACCATTGACTTCGAATTGACGTTGCGGGAGATCCGACCGTCGGATTCTCCTAAAACCGGAACCGTTGGGTTCGTATCGAAAAGAGCTTTCTAACGAATATTTGAAATTTTAAATCTAACAGTTGGATTTGGAATTATGTCCAAATCAAATTTGGAAAAGGTCGTTGTAAGTGCAGTTCGAGGGCCGTTGATGGAAATCGACTGTACGGGCCTTGATAAAATTATTAAAAATATCTATAATTTGTGTAGAATCATAAGAAATAGTTTGAGAAGAACTGGGATGAAAAATTCCACATTTAAAAAGATAAAAATAGATTTTTATCGAAATGAACTAGTTTTGAACTAGAGTTAAAATCAATTTATTTTTGAAATAAATAAATTGAATTTGAAAGTGGTTTTGAAAATAATCAGAATTTCCAATACGTGAATTGGACTGGAGTTGAATCGAAATTATCTTCAGAATATTTCGATGTTGGATTTCGTGACTATACAGATATTGTTATGGGAATTTGAAAGATATATTTTATATCGTTATTTCCAATACGATATTTGTTGGTTTCAGAATTTGATATTGAATATAAGCCGGTATATTTTCTATTCAGAGCCTTGTATTTAATATCAAATGTGATTTGGGTTTGTCGTGAATGGTGTCTTCATTAACACCGATTCTTAAGCCCAATAGAGAAAAAGATTAAATCTTTCTATTTAGATTTAATGAAGTGTACCAATTAAATAATATTTAATTGGAATTGAATAAGAATGTGATTTTGGGTTTATCGTGAGCCGTGTTTTCAATGACATTGGTTCTTTAACCCAGTTAAAGACAGGATATTGATTTTTGAAAAGATTAAAACTAAGTGGAGTTTTAATGAATCTTTAATTAGATTGAAAGGTGAATTGATAATTTAAATTATCAAATCTGAAAGGTGATCGAGAATGGAGTACCACCAGTTTTACTCCAAAGCGATAGTTAAATCTTTAATTAAATTTGAACGTGAAATGGTAATTAATTTTACCGATAACACCGTGGTGTTAGATATGGAGTATTACCAGTTTTCTCCATGGGATGAATAGGTTGGGATTGGGAAATAAAATAAATAATTACTTCGGTGTGGTTCGCTAATCTCGACTAGTTTGGAAAACCATAATATGGTTTGAAATGATATCCAAAGGAAGATTAAAGAATAAATTTAGAAGAATTTATCTTGGATAAAATTAATGGGAACCTTTCCCTAAGAATGTGATTTTGTGAATAAAAGAATATTCTGAATTGGAATGAGGCGTTTGCTGTGTTTGTGTAACATTTGTTTATTATATACGTGGGTTATTCAAAAAGGTCGGGTTTATACCCATTCTGAATAACCGATTCGGCGATAAGTCGAAGATGAAGACCGTGGTTGAAGACCGGAAGTCTTCACATCGTTTGGGTGATTACTGATGATCTTGATTGGGCTGTACACCCAAGATGAGGGAATCAGTTGGTGATCGTCCAGACGTACTTGGAGATCGATGGATATGCGAGGAAAGTGCCTCCGGTTTCGTTCAGACCCAGAACGAACTTGTAAATGGATTGTGTGTCCGACATTGGATTTTATTCTGTGTTGATTGATCTCTCTTAAATATACATCTGTTTGGCGGCGGAGAATTTATTCTCTTGCTTAACGCCCTTCTCTGAGACGTACAAGCTCAGAGGTTGTATATCGATGGACATCAGTCGCATGGAGTGAATTGCCAGTATGGCACGCGTAAGTGGCAATTGATCAAGGCTTCTGTTGAAAAGCAAAGTCTTGTGGTTGATGATCAAAGCACGGCCTGTGTGGCGCAGCTTTGTGTATAACGTGAATTCGTGAGCCTCACACCTCGGTATGAGTCAAAAACAGGATACAGACCGTTGGGAGAACATGACGTTTCTTTCTAGCTATGGGTGGTGTCAGTGCTTAAACTGGCTGACATTTATATACTTTTCACCTGTGTGGTTGTTGGATGAGGCGCCTCGATATTAGGTCTGTTAGGACCGGGAAACGTGTGTTCAGGAATTGCCAATCCTCAAAAGTAAGAGAGGACCGGCCCAACTGATTCCAAGGATCATAGTGGGGTCCTAGGACATTTGCTAGAGTGTCTCGAACGGAGAGGAGCTTGCCCCTTGCCTCGACTCATGACGGAAATCCAATTTCCAATACGTGATATTGCGGTTTTATTTGTAGAACCTAGTATGGCGACATAGTGGTATGGGTCATTCATGCCGCCTATGATTGATATTTATGATTGAAATTGTTTTGACACTATACACTTATAGTAATATCAAAATAATGTGTTTTAAACGTATCAAGCATGCTTTGGCTATTATAAGGTAAAAACCCTATCCTCCGGCTTGCGTTGCATTGTGTGATGGGACCTGGGTCTTATAATAGCTACATTTTCTTTATTTAGCATTGCGCTGTTTGTTTTATGCACTGGTATTCTTGGGAGGAAACCCGTTTCGTGTTATACGGCGTGGTCCCTTGATTTACCTAACTTTAAAAATAAAGATTAATAACTGTTTTAGTTCTCACACCAGTCACATGACTGACTTGGAGTTTATTGTTTTAACCTAAACTCTGGGTGCCCCTATTTTCCACACGGGCAGCTAGTAGTTTTGGTTTTGCAGATTTATATTCACAGGATCCTGATTTACAACTGGAACGATGCTCGGAAAGCTCTGTATCCGTGTATTACTTCTAGTTGTGTTTTGTATTGTTTTTCCGCTGCTATGTAATTTATTGTAATCTCTGATATTTATCGAATGTATTTTATTCATTCATACTCTGTATATTCTTGTATCTGATGGAATTGTTGTAATTAACAATGAAATGTTCTTCTTTTTGCGTTCTATTTTGTCTTGTCCTCAACGCAATCCGCGCTTTCCTTACCGGGGAAGTTCGGGTCGTTATAGTTTGGTATCAGAGCTTTGGTTTACAGAGCTCGAGAACAAGACACATTAGAACCGAACGAAAGAATTCATCAGGTATTGGATTAGTAATATCCAATGAGAATGACTCGTTAGAGATAGGATCAGTAGTATCCTAGAACGAGTGTGAAGAGTATATTTTTCAAATGAAAACAATTTTGTTTTGAAGATTTAAACCATTTTATACGTATTTGAATATTTATTTATATTGATTTGGACAATCTAGTATATAAAGGTTTTGCATATACGCGTCATGAACGTATATTCGAAGTTTTAATATACTGGATAGATATAGAATCACATTCTAGTCGCCCGGAGATGGTACTGATAATTGTCATGACATCATCAGTATTTATGTTCGAGTGACGAAGGTGTGATATCTATATATTTCCATTAGACTGGTGTGAGAACCAAAAACTAGATAGATTTATTGTTGTGATTTGGCATCAAAACATGATTTTCTGTATATATATCAAAATTATGAATTTGAAACGTTAATTCACTAATTGATTGATGGTTGCGTTGTTTGTTTATTTGTTTGATGTTTTGAACCATTTAGCCCAATTGAACCAAATATTGAATTGTATTGAAAATTGGTCGCGTTTGCTTGCATATACATGTACTTACATTGAACAGGTCATAGCAAGGAGGCTAGAGCAGAAGAATAAAATTGTTTGCCCGACAAATAGGTACATGTTTACCATAATTTACTATTTTGTTTGGGTGATGATGATTTTATGAGCCGATTGGCTAGCCGCTTGGCTTTTTCGTTTTCTTTTGGATTGAAGAAGGCCATGGGAGGCTATATGAAATATCCCGAAGTCCCCGGTGCAGGGGAGGTTATGGCGAAAATTTTCGAAAATTTAGGGTGTTAGCCAAATATTTGAAAATTTTGAAAAGTTCTTAGAAACTGAAAAGTTGAAGAACTTAAGCCGTAACGAAAATAATGGAAGTTGAGTTGATTTGTAAAACAACTTTCGGCTTCGTTCCTTTTCGGGGACGAAAAGTTTTAAGTGGGGGAGAATGTAACAACCCGGAAAATCTGGGCCAATTTAAAAATTTTATTTTGGCGATTTTGGCGAATTTTGAATATTTAAAATAGATTATTTTAAATAATATCGACAAGAAATTTATTTTGAATAGAATTCGAACGTATATATTTATATAGATCGTCGTTAGAATATAAATATTTTATTTTAAATTATAAATAGAATTGAAAATGGCGTGGTAGTTCGATAATTCGATTTCAAACTTCAAATGAATGTACAGGATTCAAAATAAACCGGATTTTAGTGAAACCAAAAATATTTGAATCTAATTGAGAATATCTTTCCAACGAATCAGAAAAATTGAAATTTCATAGCGGGGATAAAAAGTTATGTCCAGTTGAATTTTCAGAATAGTCGTTATGGAATTCTGGCCCTTAGAAATAGCCATTTTGCAAACGACCTCGGATTTCGACGAAACCACTTTTGTTGGATCCGTGATGTCAAGTTATTGCTAGATTCCAATTTTCGTAATTTTTCGAATCAATATGTGAGCGTGGCGAAGTAAAACGCGTTTGACCAGTTTCAGTTGATTTTAATCGACTGGAAAATGGCCATTTTTCAAACGGTCTCAGAATTTGACGAAACTAGTTTTGTTAGGACCGTATCGTCAATACGAAGCTAGAAAATATTTTTCGAGAATTTTTAGAGTTAGTATGTGGCCCCAGTAAATTGAAATGCGCGTTCAAATTCAATATATAGAGTTATATTTTGATTTTGATGAATACTGATCGAAACGATAGAACTGGCTTATGGAACACATCCCATTGTGTTCAAAATGGGGGTATTACCCTAGGGAGGACAGTCGTTGGGTTTGATTTGGAGTTCGTGCATTGAAAGACCAATTAACAAATTAAATAAAATACAAAGAATATATATTTAGATGGTCAAACCCTAATTAATTTAAAACGCGGTCAACCTTGAAATAAAACCCGCCTCCATCGAGATATGGCGGAAATCCGTTTCCCCCTTCCTCCTCGACTTTTCTTCCAACCCATCTCGAAATACTTCAAGCCCCAAATCAAAGACCGAAGCGCTCCTTCACATCTTCAAATCGATACAGGCAAGATGGGTTTTCATCGCCGGAGCTGCTCGCAGTTCAAGCTTGAAGTCTCGAACTTCGTGCGCCAGTTCAGGGCTCCAGGGGCCACCGAAGTGGCAGCGATGGAGGGGGAAGGTGCGCCGTGGGTTGGACTTCGACGTTGGGCCCTCTGATCAAGATCTCGGCGACGGTGGCATGAGAAAAGGGGAACCCTAGCTTTTGAAGACTTCGGTGGAAACCTGGAAGGAGCAGAAGGACCATAAAACGTGGGAAGGTAATTTAAATTAGCATTGAGTTTTATTCTCAGTTTATTTTTTTATTTTTTTGTAGGAATGAAAAGTAATGATTTTTATAGGATAATATGATTTATTTTCAGATTTTTAAACATGAGAAAGATAAAAGAAAATTATCATCTTTGCTTAGAGAAAAATACCATCTTTGTTTAGAGAAAAATACCATCTTTGCTTAGAGAAAAATACCATCTTTATTTAGAGAAAAATATCATCTTTGTTTAGAGAAAAATATCATCTTTGCTTAGAGAAAAATACCATCTTTGTTTAAAGAAAAATACCATCTTTGTTTAGAAAAAAAATATAAAATATTTGTAGTAGCGAAGTAAAAATATGAATTTTACGTATAGAGATTGGAAATAGAAAAATAGAATTTTTATCTATATAATAGCGGTGTAAAAATAGAATTTTTATCCATATAGCAACAATATAAAAATGTGATTTTTATATCCATCAATATACAACCCCTGAGCTCGTACGTCTCAGAGAAGGGCGTTAAGCAAGAGAATAAATTCTCCGCCGCCAAACAGATATATATTTAATAGAGATCAATCACACGGACTAAAATCCAATGTCAGACACACAGTCCATTTACAAGTCCGTTCTGGGTCTGAACGAAACCGGAGGCACCTAGTACCTCGCATATCCATCGATCTCCAAGTACGTCTGGACGATCACAAACTGTTTCCATCTTCTTGGGTGTACAGCCCAATCAAGATCATCAGTAATCACCCAAACGACGTGAAGACTTCCGGTCTTCGACCATCGTCTCCATCTTCGACACCACGTCGAATCAGTTATTCAGAATGGGATAAACCCGGTCTTTCTGAATAACTCGCGTATATATTATAAAAGTGTTACACAAACACAACATACGCCTCATTCCAATTCAGAATATTCTTTTATCCAAATATTCCCATACTTTGGGAAAAGTTCCCATTAATTTTATCCAAGATAAATTCTTTAAATTTATTCTTTAATCTCCTTTGAATATCAATTCAAAGTAGTCGGGATTAGCGAACCACACCGAAGTAATCATTTATTTTCCCAATCCCAACCTATTCATCCCATGAAGTAAAACTGGTAGTACTTCATATCTAACACCACAGTGTTATCGGTAATTCAATTACCATTTCACGTTCAAATCTAATTAAAGATTTAACTATCGCCTGGAGTAAAACTGGTGATACTCCATTCTCGATCCTTTCAATCTATTTAAAGATTCATTAAAACTCCACTTAGTTTTAATCTTTAACTGGGTTAAAGAATCAGTGTCATTTAGAAACACAGTTCACGATAAACCCAAAACCACATTCATTAATTATCGGGTTAAAGAACGAGTGTTGTTTAAAACACTGTTCACGATAAACCCAAAAATCAATATCAATTCAATTCCAATTAAATATCATTTAATTGGCACACTTCATTAAATCTAAATAAAAAGATTTAATCTTTCTCAACTGGGTTCAAGAACAGTGTTAGTGAAGACACCACTCACGACAAACCCAAATCACATTCGATATTCAATACAAGGCTCTGAATAGAAAATATATCGGCTTATATTCAATATCGAATTCTACGACTAACAAATGTCGTATTGGAAATAACGATATAAATATATATCTTTCAAATTTCCATAACAACATCCGTATAATCACGAATTCCAACATCGAAATATTCCGAAGACAATTTCGATTCAATTCCACTCCAATGCAATCATTGGAAATTCTGGTTATTTTTAAAACCCTTTTCAAATTCAATTTATTTATTTAAAAATAAATAGAATTATATTTCTAGTTCAAAACTAGTTCATTTCGATAAAAATCTATTTTTATCTTTTCAAACATGAAGTTTTTCATCCCAAATCTTCACAAATCATTTCTTATGATTTTACACAAATTATTACTAATTTTAATAATTTTATCAAGGCCCGTACAGTCGATTTCCATCAATGGCCATCGAACTGCACTTACAGCGACCTTTTTCAAATTTGATTTGGACATAATTCCAAATCCAACCGTTAGATTTCAAATTTCTAACATTCGCTAGAAAGCTCTTTTCGATACGAACCCAACGGTTCCGGTTTTAGGAGAATCCGACGGTCGGATCTCCCGCAATGTCCGTTTGAAATAAATGGTCGAAATTCACGAACTGCCGCGGCGCGGCGCGTTCAATTCAGGCCATTATATTATATATATAATATATATAATATATACTTCGTCGATTTCTATTTAAAACGAATTATATAAATAGTTTTAAATTCGTTTCAAAAGCAATTTCAACTTCCATTTCAATTCAAATCAAAATTGAATTCTTCTTTATAAATTCGTTTTAAAATTCATTTCTATTCAATTCAAATTTCAATTCAATTTGAATTCATTTCAATTCACTTTCGATTAAATTTGAATTCGTTTTCAATTCAATTCATTTCGAAATCGTTTTCAATTCAATTCATTTCGAAATCGTTTTCAATTCAATTCATTTCGAAATCGTTTTCAATTCAATTCATTTCGAAATCGTTTTCAATCGATATAAATATCGTTCACGTCAAAATGGCGTCAATCTAATCAACACGACTTCATATATTCCTATTTTCAAATATTCTATTTCAAATATTTCTTTTTCAAATATTTCTATTTTAAAACGGGAATGAGGCCCAATCAATTACCATATAAAGTTAATTATATGGATTTTCATACAACACATGTATAATAGCATTGAAAAATAATCAACCATCAACCAAAGTGCACTACACTGTATAAGCATCAAATATAGATATCTAACGCTTATAACAGCATGTCAATCAATCGATCGACATATTTAGTCAATCAGGATGAGTGAACTGCATATTTCATCCTAACACCCGTGTAGGGTTTCAAACAATCAAACAAATATTTTATTTGTGCGGTTGGGCGATGTGTAAAATTTATCGACCCAATCAATGTCCGTCAAATCAGTGTACATAAACAAACCGTCTGGTTTGTAAATGAATATTTTATTTATTCGCATTCACGTTAAAAATTATATTTTTAACGATAAAACATTTTATTTCAACCTATGAATTTCTATCCAGTTCATTCTTTAAATAAAATGATATTTTATTTTTCTAACTTATTTTAGAAAATTTCGGCGGCATAACGGCACGATACTAGAAACGGGACGAGGCCTAGCCTTATCCCCGGTCTAGTGAAGGCCCACGCCATTCACACATCAATCACAATCACCAAACAACCAAATTCAAATCAAATCATATAACTAAGCTATGCAACCAAACAAACAAGTCCATGGTCTGTGGACGATTGTGTCGGGTGCTACTAAGCACCGTCTGCATCCTAGTATATATATATAACTAGAAAATAAATTTGAAAGGTGAGAAATTCTCACCGATAGCTATCCAATCATCTTGACTCTACTTTGATATAGATCTTTATATATAGAATAACGATGTAAAAATAGAATTTTTATCTATATAGTAGCGGTGTAAAAATAGCATTTTTATCCATATAGCGTGAAAGTAAAAATTCGATTTTTATCCACTTAAAACTTTTCGTCCCCGAAAAGGAACAAAGTCGAAAGTGGTTTGATTATTCAGCTCTACGTCCGATCTGGCTTCCATTCTCCAACTCTTTAGTTTCTGAGAATTTTCAAAATTTCAAAAATTTGGCTAACACCCTAAATTTTCGAAAAATTTCGCCATAACCTCCCCTGCACCGGGAGCATCGGGGAATTTCAAATAGCTTCCCCGGTCCTTCAGATCTCAAAAAGAAAAAGAAAAAGCCAAGCGGCTAGCCAATAGGCTCACAAAATCATCATCACCCAAACAAAACAGTAAATTATGTAATAAACATGTACCTATTTGTCGGGCAAACAAATTTTATTCTCTGGCTCTAGCCTCCTTGCTATGACCTGTTCAATGCGAGTATATGTATATGCAAGCAAATGTAACCAATTTTCAATACAATTCAATATTTGATACAATTAGGCATAATGGTTCAAAATTATCAAACAAATAAACAAACAACACAAACATCAATCAATTAGTGAATTAGAGTCTCAAATTCATAATTTTGATACATATACAAAAATCAGATTTTTGATGCCAAATCACAACAATAAGCCCTATCTAATTTTGGTTCTCACACCAGTCAATAGGAAGTATATAGATATTACACGTTCGTCACTCGAATATAAATTCTAATGATGGAGCTCCATCATCAAATTCATCTCCGGGCGATTAGAGTGTAATTCTATATCTATCCAATATATCAAAACTTCGAATACACGCTAGCTAGGCGCATACGCAAAATCTTTATATTTTGGATTGTCCTAATCAATATAAAATAAATAATCAAGTACGAATAATTGATTTAAATTTTCAAAACAAAATTTGTTTTCATTTTTAAAAATATACTCTCTACACTCGTCCTAGGATACTACTGATCCTATCTCTAACGAGTCATTCCCATTGGATATTACTAATCCAATATCTGATGAATTCTTTCATATGGTTCTAATGTGTCTTGTTCTCTGAGCTTTGTAAACCAATGCTCTGATACCAACTGTGACGAGAAGGAATTTCGCTCGGTCCGAACCAGTCGCTAAACCGACCCGGGCCGTTCGAAACGCCCTATCGTTTGAGAACACGACAAAATAGAACACATACAGAAGAACATTTCATTGTATATTACAACAATGCATCAGATTACAAGAATATACAGAGTATAAATGAATAAATATTACACAGAAATATCAGAGATTTAAATTACATTTAAATACATCGCAGCGGAAAATAATACAATGCACAACTAGAAGAGATATACGGATACAAAGCTTTCCGGATATCATTCCAGCTGTAAACCAGGATCCTGTGAATATAAATCTGCAAAAACCAAAACTACTAGCTGCCCGTGTCAAAATAAGGGCACCCAGAGTTTAGGTTAAAACAATAAACTCCAGGTCAGTCATGGGACTGGTGTGAGAACTAAAACAGTTATTAATCTTTATTTTAAAGATAGGTAAATCAAAGGACCACGCCGTATAACACGGAACGGGTTTCCTCCCAAGAATACCAGTGCATAAAACAAACAGCGCAATGCTAAATAAAGAACAATGAAGCTGTTATAAGACCCAGGTCCCATCACACAATGCAACGCAGCCGAGGATAGGGTTTTCCCTTATAACAGCCAAAGAATGCTTGATACGTTTAAAACAAATCATTTGATACTATAATAAGTGCATAGTGTATAAAACAACTTCAAATCATAAGTATCAATCATAGGCGGCATGGGTACCATATATCATGTCGCCATACTAGTTATACAATTAAAACCGCAGAATCACGTATTTGGAAATTGGGTTTCCATCTATGAACCGAGGCAAAAGATAGTCCTCACCGAATTCGAGACGCTCTAGCCCGCCCCTCAGGCAAGTACTCAGTCAAGCCTTTGGATCGTCAGGGCCGGTCCACCGATGTGGATTAAAATTCCTGAACACTACGTTTCCCCACCCTATGGGGTGTAAGTCTGGTCCGTCTGCCGGCCAGAATGCATCGGCCAAAACCGATATAACCGAGGCGCCTCGCAACAGCAACAACCACATAAGTCAAACTCGTCAGGGCGTGTAAAACCACTGACGCCACTTCTAGCTAGAAAGAAACGCATGCCCTCCCTGAGGTCCGTCTCCCGTTTTTGATTCATACCGGGTGTGAAGCTCGCGAATTCACGTTACACAAAGCTGTGCCACACAGGCTGTGCTTTGATCATCACCACAAGACTTTGCTTTTCAACAGAAGCCTTGATCACTTGCCACTTAGGCATGCCACACAGGCAATTCACTCCATGCGATTGATATCCATCAATATATAACCCCTGAGCTCGAACGTCTCAGAGAAGGGCGTTAAGCAAGAGAATAAATTCTCTGCCGCCGAACAGATATATATTTAATAGAGATCAATCACACAGACTAAAATCCAATGTCAGACACACAGTCCATTTACAAGTCCGTTCTGGGTCTGAACGGAACCGGAGGCACCTAGTACCCCGTATATCCATCGATCTCCAAGTACGTCTGGACGATCACCAACTGTTTCCATCTTCTTGGGTGTATAGCCCAATCAAGATCATCAGTTATCACCCAAACGACGTGAAGACTTCTGGTCTTCGACCACCGTCTTCATCTTCGACACCACGTCGAATCAGTTATTCAGAATGGGATAAACCCGGTCTTTCCGAATAACTCGCGTATATTTTAAATAAGTGTTACACAAACACAACATACGCCTCATTCCAATTCAGAATATTCTTTTATTCACAAAAGCACATTCTTAGGGAAATGTTCCCATTAATTTTATCCAAGATAAATTCTTCTAAATTTATTCTTTAATCTCCTTTGAATATCAATTCAAACTAGTCGGGATTAGCGAACCACACCGAAGTAATCATTTATTTTATTTCCCAATCCCAACCTATTCATCCCATGAAGTAAAACTGGTAATACTTCATATCTAACACCACAGTGTTATCGGTAAATTCAATTACCATTTCACGTTCAAATCTAATTAAAGATTTAACTATCGCCTGGAGCAAAACTGGTGATACTCCATTCTCGATTTTTTTCAATCTAATTAAAGATTCATTAAAACTCCCCTTAGTTTTAATCTTTAACTGGGTTAAAGAATCTGTGTCATTTAAAACACGGTTCACGATAAACCCAAAGTCACATTCATTAATTATCGGGTTAAAGAACGAGTGTTATTTAAAACACTGTTCACGATAAACCCAAAAATCAATACCAATTCAATTCCAATTAAATATCGTTTAATTGGTACACTTCATTAAATCCAAACAAAAGATTTAATCTTTTCTCAACTGGGCTCAAGAACAGTGTTAATGAAGACACCATTCACGACAAACCCAAATCACATTCGATATTCAATACAAGGCTCTGAATAGAAAATATATCGGCTTATATTCAATATCGAATCCTACGACTAACAAATGTCGTATTGGAAATAACGATATAAATATATATCTTTCAAATTTCCGTAACAACATCTGTATAATCACGAATTCCAACATCGAAATATTCCGAAGACAATTTCGATTCAAATCCACTCCAATGCAATCATTGGAAATTTTGGTTATTTTTAAAACCCTTTTCAAATTCAATTTATTTACTTAAAAATAAATAGAATTATCATTCTAGTTCAAAACTAGCCATTTCGATAAAAATTTATTTTTATCTTTTCAAATATGGAGTTTTTCATCCCAAATCTTCACAAATCATTTCTTATGATTTTACACAAATTATTACTATTTTTAATAATTTTATCAAGGCCCGTACAGTCGATTTCCATCAACGGCCATCGAACTGCACTTACAGCGACCTTTTTCGAATTTGATTTGGACATAATTCCAAATCCAACCGTTAGATTTCAAATTTCTAATATTCGTTAGAAAGCTCTTTTCGATACGAACCCAACGGTTCCGGTTTTAGGAGAATCCGACGGTCGGATCTCCCGCAATGTCCGTTTGAAATAAATGGTCGAAATTCACGAACTGCCGCGGCGCGGCGCGTTCTATTCAGGCCATTATATTATATATATAATATATATAATATATACTTCGTCGATTTCTATTTAAAACGAATTATATAAATAGTTTTAAAATTCGTTTCAAAAGCAATTTCACTTCCATTTCAATTCAAATCAAAATTGAATTCTTCTTTATAAATTCGTTTTAAAATTCATTTCTATTCAATTCAAATTTCAATTCAATTTGAATTCATTTCAATTCGCTTTCAATTCAATTTGAAATCGTTTTCAATTCAATTCATTTCGAAATCGTTTTCAATTCAATTCATTTCGAAATCGTTTTCAATTCAATTCATTTCGAAATCGTTTTCAATTCAATTCATTTCGAAATCGTTTTCAATTCAATTCATTTCGAAATCGTTTTCAATTCAATTCATTTCGAAATCGATTAAAATCGATATAAATATCGTTCACGTCAAAATGGCGTCAATCTAATCAACACGGCTTCATAAATTTCTATTTGCAAATATTCTATTTCAAATATTTCTATTTCTAAACTGGAATGAGGCCCAATCAATTACCATATAAAGTTAATTATATGGATTTCCATACAACACATGTATATAATAGCATTGAAAAATAATCAACCATCAACCAAAGTGCACTACACTGTATAAGCATCAAATATAGATATTCAACGCTTATAACAGCCTGTCAATCAATCGATCGACATATTTAATCAATTAGGATGAGTGAACTACATATTTCATCCTAACACCCGTGTGGGGTTTCAAACAATCAAACAAATATTTTATTTGTGCAGTTGGGCGATGTGTAAAATTTATCGTCCCAATCAATATCATTCAAATAGGTGTACATAAACAAACCGTCCGGTTTATAAATGAATATTTTATTTTATTCACTTCACGTTAAAATTATATTTTTAACGATAAAACATTTTATTTCAACCTATGAATTTCTATTAAATTCATTTACACAATAAAATGATATTTTTATTTTCTAACATATTTTAGAAAATTTCGGCGGCATAACGGCACGATACTAGAAACGGGACAAGGCCTAGCCTTATCCCCGGTCTAGTGAAGGCCCACGCCATTCACACATCAATCCAAATCACCAAACAACCAAATTCAAATCAAATCATATAACTAATCTATGCAACCAAACAAACAAGTCCATGGTCTGTGGACGATTGTGTCGGGTGCTACTAAGCACCGTCTGCATCCTAGTATATATATAATTAGAAAAAGAAATTGAAAGGTGAGAAATTCTCACATATAGCTATCCTAGCTCCACGGCTCTTCCTTTGCAGAAGTCTTCGTCGTTTCGCCTTCTTGTCACCTTCGTTGACCGTAGTCACTACATATGTAAAAATCGAATTTTTACTTCGTTATTCAATATATAAAAATCATATTTTTCTTTCGAAGTTCAACATATAAAAATCATATTTTTCTTTCGAAGTTCAATATATAAAAATCATATTTTTCTTTCGAAGTTCAATATATAAAAATCATATTTTTCTTTCGAAGTTCAATATATAAAAATCATATTTTTCTTTCAAAGTTCAATATATAAAAATCATATTTTTCTTTCGAAGTTCAACATATAAAAATCATATTTTTCTTTCGACTTCTTATATAGAAAATCGAATTGTTTCTTTGCTATTCAATATAGAAAAATCGAATTTTTATCACCTTAAAAATAATATCTTTCTACGATAAGTATCATATTTTTACATAAGATGAAATCATACATTTCAAATCAAAGAAAACATATTTTTCTTATCACGGAAAACGTATTTCTCGAATCAAAGAAAATGGATCTTTCGAATCAAAGAAAATGGATCTTTCGAATCAAAGAAAATGGATTTTTCGAATCAAAGAAAATTCCATTTTTCATTCGCTATAATTTATAAAAACATATTTTTATCCATCTAATATATAAAGAATATATTTTTATAAACGATTTCTTTACTATAAAGGTCGAATCCTTGTCATATTTGAAAACAATCCTACTTTGAAAACAATATTTTTCATAGAATAATAGAAATCATACTATATATATTTTATAAAAACTGATTTTATTGTCAATGATTTTTAAAATGATTTTAAAACTGATTTTTGAAAAGTTTAAAAACTAACTTTTGAAAAGATTTAAACTTTATAAGTTAAAATATTATATTTTTATAATATGATAAAAATGATATTTTTATCATATAAAGATGACATTTTGAGTCACGAAGATCAGAAATTATATATGGATATATATTGTTTCAAAAGGAGGATTTTCTATATAAAAGAAACATCGTTTTGAAAGGAGAAAATATACATGTGTTTTGAAAGAAAATTATATTTTGTTTTAGAAAGCAAAATATAATGATAAGATTTTTTAGTAGAATAAAAATTCGATTTTTATATATTGAATAGTAGAGTAAAAATATGATTTTTATATATAGAACATCGAAGTAAAAATATGATTTTTATATATATAGAACATCGAAGTAAAAATATGATTTTTAAAATATAATCTTTATTTTTGAAAAGACGGAATTTATATTTTTAAAAAAAATCGATTTTTATATATTGAATAACATAGTAAAAATTCGATTTTTACATATGTAGAGAATACGGGCGAAAGCAACGAAAGGCGAGTTGGCGAAGATTTCCTGCATTAGAAGAGCCGTGGAGCTAGGATAGCTATCTGTGAGAATTTCTCACCTTTCAATTTCATTTTCTATTTATATATATACTAGGATGCAGACGGTGCTTAGTAGCACCCGACACAATCGTCCACAGACCATGGACTTGTTTGTTTGGTTGCATAGCTTAGTTATATGATTTGATTTGAATTTGGTTGTTTGGAGAATTTGATTGATGTGTGAATGGCGTGGGCCTTCACTAGACTGGGGATAAGGCTAGGCCTCGTCCCGTTTCTAGTATCGTGCCGTTATGCCGCCGAAATTTTCTAAAATAAGTTAGAAAAATAAAAATATCATTTTATTTAAAGAATGAACTGAATAGAAGTTCATAAGTTGGAATAAAATGTTTTGTCGTTAAAAATATAATTTTTAACGTGAATGTGAATAAATAAAATATTCATTTACAAACCAGACGGTTTGTTTATGTACACCTATTTGAAGGACATTGATTGGGTCGATAAATTTTGCACATCGCCCAACAGCACAAATAAAATATGTGTTTGATTGTTTGAAACCCCACACGGGTGTTGGGATGAAATTTGAAGTTCACTCATCCCGATTGATTGAATATGTCGATCGGTTGATTGACAGGCTGTTTTAAGCGTTGGATATCTATATTTGATGCTTATACAGTGTAGTGCACTTTGGTTGATGGTTGATTATTTTTCCATGCTATTATATACATGTGTTGTATGAAAAACCATATAATTAACTTTATATGGTAATTGATTGGGCCTCATTCCAGTTTTAAAATAGAAATATTTGAAATAGAAATATTCGAAATGGAATATTTGAAAATATCAATATATGAAGCCGTGTTGATTAGATTGACGCCATTTTGACGTGAACGATATTTATATCGATTTTATTCATTTTGAAATGAATTGAATTGAAAACGATTTCGAAATGAATTTAATTGAAAACGATTTCGAAATGAATTGAATTGAAAACGATTTCGAAATGAATTGAATTGAAAGCGATTTCGAAATGAATTGAATTGAAAGCGATTTCGAAATGAATTGAATTGAAAGCGATTTCGAAATGAATTGAATTGAAACGAATTCAAATTGAATTGAAATTTGAATTGAATAGAAGTGAATTTTGAAACGAATTTATAAAGAAGAATTCAATTTCGATTTGAATTGAAATGGAAGTTGAAATTGCTTTTGAAACGAATTTAAAACTATTTATATAATTCGTTTTAAATAGAAATCGACGAAGTGTATATTATATATATTATATATATAATATAATGGCCTGAATAGAACGTGCCGCGTCGCGGCAGTTCGTGAATTTCGACCATTTATTTCAAACGGACATTACGGGAGATCCGACCGTCGGATTCTCCTAAAACCGGAACCGTTGGGTTCGTATCGAAAAGAGCTTTCTAACGAATGTGATAAATTAGAAATCTAACGGTTGGATTTGGAATTATGTCCAAATCAAATTCGAAAAAGGTCGCTGTAAGTGCAGTTCGATGGCCATTGATGGAAATCGACTGTACGGGCCTTGATAAAATTATTAAAAATAGTAATAATTTGTGTAAAATCATAAGAAATGATTTGCGAAGATTTGGGATGAAAAACTTCATGTTTGAAAAGATAAAAATAGATTTTTATCGAAATGAACTAGTTTTGAACTAGAATTAAAATTCTATTTATTTTTAAATAAATAAATTGAATTTGAAAGGGGTTTTAAAAATAACCAAAATTTCCAATGATTGCATTGGAGTGGATTTGAATCGAAATTGTCTTCGGAATATTTCGATGTTGGGATTCGTGATTATACAGATGTTATTATGGAAATTTGAAAGATATATATTTACATCGTTATTTCCAATACGACATTTGTTAATCGTAGAATTTGATATTGAATATAAGCCGATATATTTTCTATTCAGAGCCTTATATTGAATATCAAATGTGATTTGGGTTTGTCGTGAATGGTGTCTTCACTAACACTGTTCTTGAACCCAGTTGAGAAAAGATTAAATCTTTTTATTTAGATTTAATGAAGTGTACCAATTAAATGATATTTAATTGGAATTGAATTGATATTGATTTTTGGGTTTATCGTGGACAGTGTTTTAAATAACACTTGTTCTTTAACCCGATAATTAATGGAATATGATTGTGGGTTTATCGTGAACCGTGTTTGAAATGACACTGATTCTTTAACCCAGTTAGCGATTAAAACTAAGTGGAGTTTTAATGAATCTTTAATTAGATTGAAAAGATCGAGAATGGAGTATCACCAGTTTTACTCCAGGCGATAGTTAAATCTTTAATTAGATTTGAACGTGAAATGGTAATTGAATTTACCGATAACACCGTGGTATTAGATATGAAGTATAACCAGTTTTACTTCATGGGATGAATAGGTTGGGATTGGGAAATAAAATAAATGATTACTTCGGTGTGGTTCGCTAATCCCGACTAGTTTGAATTGATATTCAAAGGTGATTAAAGAATAAATTTAAAGAATTTATCTTGGATAAAATTAATGAGAATTTTTCCTAAAGTATAGGAATATTCGAATAAAAGAATATTCTGAATTGGAATGAGGCGTATGTTGTGTTTGTGTAACACTTTTATAATATATACGCGAGCTATTCAGAAAGACCGGGTTTATCCCATTCTGAATAACTGATTCGACGTGGTGTCGAAGATGAAGACGGTGGTCGAAGACCGGAAGTCTTCACGTCGTTTGGGTGATTACTGATGATCTTGATTGGGCTGTACACCCAAGAAGATGGAAACAGTTTGTGATCGTCCAGACGTACTTGGAGATCGATGGATATGCGAGGTACTAGGTGCCTCCGGTTTCGTTCAGACCCAGAACGGACTTGAAAATGGACTGTGTGTCTGACATTGGATTTTAGTCTGTGTGATTGATTTCTATTAAATATATATCTGTTTGGCGGCGGAGAATTTATTCTCTTGCTTAACGCCCTTCTCTGAGACGTACGAGCTCAGGGGTTATATATTGATGGATATCAAACGCATGGAGTGAATTGCCTGTGTGGCATGCCTAAGTGGCAATTGATCGAGGCTTCTGTTGAAAAGCAAAGTCTTGTGGTGATGATCAAAGCAAGGCCTTTGTGGCGTAGCTTTGTGTAACGTTTGTTTCGCGAGTTTCACACCCGGTATGAACCAAAAACGGGAGGGGACATCAGGGAGGACTTGCGTTTCTTTCTAGCTAGAAGTGGCGTCAGTGGTTTTACACGCCCTGACGAGTTTGACTTATGTGGTTGTTGCTGTTGCGAGGCGCCTCGGTTTGATCGGACGATCCGGGTCCGATGGAGTCATTTGTTGGCTCATTTACGCCCCAAAGGGCGGAGAGACGTAGTGTTCACGCATAATAATCCACATCGGTGGACCGGCCCTGACGATCTAAAGGGTTGATGCGTTCTGATCCTGAGACATGGGCTAGATTGTCTCGAATCGGTTGAGGACTATCTTTTGCCTCGGTTCATAGACGGAAATCCAATTTCCAAATACGTGACATTTGCGGTTTTAATTGTAAAACCTAGTATGGCGACATAGTGGGATGGGGCATTCATGCCGCCTATGATTGATATTTATGATTGAAGTTGTTTTATACACTATGCACTTATTATAGTATCAAATGATTTGTTTTAAACGTATCAAGCATGTTTGGCTGTTATAAGGTAAAAACCTATCTCCGGCTTGCGTTGCATTGTGTGATGGGACCTGGGTCTTATAACAGCTTCATTTTTCGAAAAAGCATTGCGTTGTTTATTCTATGCACTGGTATTCTTGGGAGGAAACCCGTTCCGTGTTATACGGCGTGGTCCCTTGATTTACCTAACTTTGAAAATAAAGATAATAACTGTTTTAGTTCTCACACCAGTCACATGACTGACCTGGAGTTTATTGTTTTAACCTAAACTCTGGGTGCCCCCATTTTCGACACGGGCAGCTAGTAGTTTTGGGTTTTGCAGATTTATATTCACAGGATCCTGGTTTACAGCTGGAACGATATCCGGAAAGCTTTGTATCCGTATATCTTCTTCTAGTTGTGTATTGTATTATTTTCCGCTGCTATGTATTTAAATGTAATTTAAATCTCTGATATTTCTGTGTAATATTCATTTATACTCTGTATATTCTTGTATTCTGATGCATTGTTGTAATATACAATGAAATGTTCTTTTATATGCGTTCTGTTGTGGCTTGTACTCGAACTATCCGACGCTTTCCTTTACGGGGAAGTTCGGGTCGTCCCAACTGTGAAAACCCGTAACTTCCCCGTAAAGGAAAGCGTCGGATAGTTCGAGAACAAGCCACAACAGAACACATACGGAAGAACATTTCATTGTATATTACAACAATGCATCAGATTACAAGAATATACAGAGTATAAATGAATATTACACAGAAATATCAGAGATTTAAATTACATTTAAATACATAGCAGCGGAAAATAATACAATACACAACTAGAAGAGATATACGGATACAAAGCTTTCCGGATATCATTCCAGCTGTAAACCAGGATCCTGTGAATATAAATCTGCAAAACCAAAACTACTAGCTGCCCGTGTCAAAATGGGGGCACCCAGAGTTTAGGTTAAAACAATAAACTCCAGGTCAGTCATGTGACTGGTGTGAGAACTAAAACAGTTATAATTCTTTATTTTAAAGTTCGGTAAATCAAGGGACCACGCCGCTAACGCGGAACGGGTTTCCTCCCAAGAATACCAGTGCATAAAACAAACAGCGCAATGCTAAATAAAGAAAATGAAGCTGTTATAAGACCCAGGTCCTATCACACAATGCAACGCAAGCCGGGGGATAGGGTTTTCCCTTATAACAGCCAAAGGATGCTTGATACGTTTAAAACAAATCATTTGATACTATAATAAGTGCATAGTGTATAAAACAACTTCAAATCATAAGTATCAATCATAGGCGGCATGAATGCCCCATAACACTATGTCGCCATATATAAGTTTACAATCAAAACCGCAGAATCACGTATTTGGAAATTGGGTTTCCATCTATGAACCGAGGCAAAAGATAGTCCTCAACCGATTCGAGACGCTCTAGCCCGCCCCTCAGGACCCAGACTCAGGTGGGACCTTGGATCGTCAGGGCCGGTCCACCGATGTGGATTAAAATGCCTGAACATGCGTTTCACCACCCTTTGGGGTGTAAACGAGCCAACGAATGGCTCCATCGGACCCGGATCGTCCGATCTAACCGAGGCGCCTCGCAACAGCAACAACCACACAGGTGAAAAGTATATAAATGTCAGGGCTGGTAGGTCACTGACACCACCCTAGCTAGAAAGAAACGCATGCCCTCCCTGATGTCCTCTCCCGTTTCTGGTTCACAACCGGGGTGTGAGGCTCGCGAATTCACGTTACACAAAGCTGTGCCACACAGGCTGTGCTTTGATCATCACCACAAGACTTTGCTTTTCAACAGAAGCCTCGATCAATTGCCACTTAGGCATGCCACACAGGCAATTCACTCCATGCGTTTGATATCCATCAATATACAACCCCTGAGCTCGTACGTCTCAGAGAAGGGCGTTAAGCAAGAGAATAAATTCTCCGCCGCCAAACAGATATATATTTAATAGAGATCAATCACACGGACTAAAATCCAATGTCAGACACACAGTCCATTTACAAGTCCGTTCTGGGTCTGAACGAAACCGGAGGCACCTAGTACCTCGCATATCCATCGATCTCCAAGTACGTCTGGACGATCACAAACTGTTTCCATCTTCTTGGGTGTACAGCCCAATCAAGATCATCAGTAATCACCCAAACGACGTGAAGACTTCCGGTCTTCGACCATCGTCTCCATCTTCGACACCACGTCGAATCAGTTATTCAGAATGGGATAAACCCGGTCTTTCTGAATAACTCGCGTATATATTATAAAAGTGTTACACAAACACAACATACGCCTCATTCCAATTCAGAATATTCTTTTATCCAAATATTCCCATACTTTGGGAAAAGTTCCCATTAATTTTATCCAAGATAAATTCTTTAAATTTATTCTTTAATCTCCTTTGAATATCAATTCAAAGTAGTCGGGATTAGCGAACCACACCGAAGTAATCATTTATTTTCCCAATCCCAACCTATTCATCCCATGAAGTAAAACTGGTAGTACTTCATATCTAACACCATAGTGTTATCGGTAATTCAATTACCATTTCACGTTCAAATCTAATTAAAGATTTAACTATCGCCTGGAGTAAAACAGGTGATACTCCATTCTCGATCCTTTCAATCTATTTAAAGATTCATTAAAACTCCACTTAGTTTTAATCTTTAACTGGGTTAAAGAATCAGTGTCATTTAGAAACACAGTTCACGATAAACCCAAAACCACATTCATTAATTATCGGGTTAAAGAACGAGTGTTGTTTAAAACACTGTTCACGATAAACCCAAAAATCAATATCAATTCAATTCCAATTAAATATCATTTAATTGGCACACTTCATTAAATCTAAATAAAAAGATTTAATCTTTCTCAACTGGGTTCAAGAACAGTGTTAGTGAAGACACCACTCACGACAAACCCAAATCACATTCGATATTCAATACAAGGCTCTGAATAGAAAATATATCGGCTTATATTCAATATCGAATTCTACGACTAACAAATGTCGTATTGGAAATAACGATATAAATATATATCTTTCAAATTTCCATAACAACATCCGTATAATCACGAATTCCAACATCGAAATATTCCGAAGACAATTTCGATTCAATTCCACTCCAATGCAATCATTGGAAATTCTGGTTATTTTTAAAACCCTTTTCAAATTCAATTTATTTATTTAAAAATAAATAGAATTATATTTCTAGTTCAAAACTAGTTCATTTCGATAAAAATCTATTTTTATCTTTTCAAACATGAAGTTTTTCATCCCAAATCTTCACAAATCATTTCTTATGATTTTACACAAATTATTACTAATTTTAATAATTTTATCAAGGCCCGTACAGTCGATTTCCATCAATGGCCATCGAACTGCACTTACAGCGACCTTTTTCAAATTTGATTTGGACATAATTCCAAATCCAACCGTTAGATTTCAAATTTCTAACATTCGCTAGAAAGCTCTTTTCGATACGAACCCAACGGTTCCGGTTTTAGGAGAATCCGACGGTCGGATCTCCCGCAATGTCCGTTTGAAATAAATGGTCGAAATTCACGAACTGCCGCGGCGCGGCGCGTTCAATTCAGGCCATTATATTATATATATAATATATATAATATATACTTCGTCGATTTCTATTTAAAACGAATTATATAAATAGTTTTAAATTCGTTTCAAAAGCAATTTCAACTTCCATTTCAATTCAAATCAAAATTGAATTCTTCTTTATAAATTCGTTTTAAAATTCATTTCTATTCAATTCAAATTTCAATTCAATTTGAATTCATTTCAATTCACTTTCGATTAAATTTGAATTCGTTTTCAATTCAATTCATTTCGAAATCGTTTTCAATTCAATTCATTTCGAAATCGTTTTCAATTCAATTCATTTCGAAATCGTTTTCAATCGATATAAATATCGTTCACGTCAAAATGGCGTCAATCTAATCAACACGACTTCATATATTCCTATTTTCAAATATTCTATTTCAAATATTTCTTTTTCAAATATTTCTATTTTAAAACGGGAATGAGGCCCAATCAATTACCATATAAAGTTAATTATATGGATTTTCATACAACACATGTATAATAGCATTGAAAAATAATCAACCATCAACCAAAGTGCACTACACTGTATAAGCATCAAATATAGATATCTAACGCTTATAACAGCATGTCAATCAATCGATCGACATATTCAGTCAATCAGGATGAGTGAACTGCATATTTCATCCTAACACCCGTGTGGGGTTTCAAACAATCAAACAAATATTTTATTTGTGCGGTTGGGCGATGTGTAAAATTTATCGACCCAATCAATGTCCGTCAAATCAGTGTACATAAACAAACCGTCTGGTTTGTAAATGAATATTTTATTTATTCGCATTCACGTTAAAAATTATATTTTTAACGATAAAACATTTTATTTCAACCTATGAATTTCTATCCAGTTCATTCTTTAAATAAAATGATATTTTATTTTTCTAACTTATTTTAGAAAATTTCGGCGGCATAACGGCACGATACTAGAAACGGGACGAGGCCTAGCCTTATCCCCGGTCTAGTGAAGGCCCACGCCATTCACACATCAATCACAATCACCAAACAACCAAATTCAAATCAAATCATATAACTAAGCTATGCAACCAAACAAACAAGTCCATGGTCTGTGGACGATTGTGTCGGGTGCTACTAAGCACCGTCTGCATCCTAGTATATATATATAACTAGAAAATAAATTTGAAAGGTGAGAAATTCTCACCGATAGCTATCCAATCATCTTGACTCTACTTTGATATAGATCTTTATATATAGAATAACGATGTAAAAATAGAATTTTTATCTATATAGTAGCGGTGTAAAAATAGCATTTTTATCCATATAGCGTGAAAGTAAAAATTCGATTTTTATCCACTTAAAACTTTTCGTCCCCGAAAAGGAACAAAGTCGAAAGTGGTTTGATTATTCAGCTCTACGTCCGATCTGGCTTCCATTCTCCAACTCTTTAGTTTCTGAGAATTTTCAAAATTTCAAAAATTTGGCTAACACCCTAAATTTTCGAAAAATTTCGCCATAACCTCCCCTGCACCGGGAGCATCGGGGAATTTCAAATAGCTTCCCCGGTCCTTCAGATCTCAAAAAGAAAAAGAAAAAGCCAAGCGGCTAGCCAATAGGCTCACAAAATCATCATCACCCAAACAAAACAGTAAATTATGTAATAAACATGTACCTATTTGTCGGGCAAACAAATTTTATTCTCTGGCTCTAGCCTCCTTGCTATGACCTGTTCAATGCGAGTATATGTATATGCAAGCAAATGTAACCAATTTTCAATACAATTCAATATTTGATACAATTAGGCATAATGGTTCAAAATTATCAAACAAATAAACAAACAACACAAACATCAATCAATTAGTGAATTAGAGTCTCAAATTCATAATTTTGATACATATACAAAAATCAGATTTTTGATGCCAAATCACAACAATAAGCCCTATCTAATTTTGGTTCTCACACCAGTCAATAGGAAGTATATAGATATTACACGTTCGTCACTCGAATATAAATTCTAATGATGGAGCTCCATCATCAAATTCATCTCCGGGCGATTAGAGTGTAATTCTATATCTATCCAATATATCAAAACTTCGAATACACGCTAGCTAGGCGCATACGCAAAATCTTTATATTTTGGATTGTCCTAATCAATATAAAATAAATAATCAAGTACGAATAATTGATTTAAATTTTCAAAACAAAATTTGTTTTCATTTTTAAAAATATACTCTCTACACTCGTCCTAGGATACTACTGATCCTATCTCTAACGAGTCATTCCCATTGGATATTACTAATCCAATATCTGATGAATTCTTTCATATGGTTCTAATGTGTCTTGTTCTCTGAGCTTTGTAAACCAATGCTCTGATACCAACTGTGACGAGAAGGAATTTCGCTCGGTCCGAACCAGTCGCTAAACCGACCCGGGCCGTTCGAAACGCCCTATCGTTTGAGAACACGACAAAATAGAACACATACAGAAGAACATTTCATTGTATATTACAACAATGCATCAGATTACAAGAATATACAGAGTATAAATGAATAAATATTACACAGAAATATCAGAGATTTAAATTACATTTAAATACATCGCAGCGGAAAATAATACAATGCACAACTAGAAGAGATATACGGATACAAAGCTTTCCGGATATCATTCCAGCTGTAAACCAGGATCCTGTGAATATAAATCTGCAAAAACCAAAACTACTAGCTGCCCGTGTCAAAATAAGGGCACCCAGAGTTTAGGTTAAAACAATAAACTCCAGGTCAGTCATGGGACTGGTGTGAGAACTAAAACAGTTATTAATCTTTATTTTAAAGATAGGTAAATCAAAGGACCACGCCGTATAACACGGAACGGGTTTCCTCCCAAGAATACCAGTGCATAAAACAAACAGCGCAATGCTAAATAAAGAACAATGAAGCTGTTATAAGACCCAGGTCCCATCACACAATGCAACGCAGCCGAGGATAGGGTTTTCCCTTATAACAGCCAAAGAATGCTTGATACGTTTAAAACAAATCATTTGATACTATAATAAGTGCATAGTGTATAAAACAACTTCAAATCATAAGTATCAATCATAGGCGGCATGGGTACCATATATTATGTCGCCATACTAGTTCTACAATTAAAACCGCAGAATCACGTATTTGGAAATTGGGTTTCCATCTATGAACCGAGGCAAAAGATAGTCCTCACCGAATTCGAGACGCTCTAGCCCGCCCCTCAGGCAAGTACTCAGTCAAGCCTTTGGATCGTCAGGGCCGGTCCACCGATGTGGATTAAAATTCCTGAACACTACGTTTCCCCACCCTATGGGGTGTAAGTCTGGTCCGTCTGCCGGCCAGAATGCATCGGCCAAAACCGATATAACCGAGGCGCCTCGCAACAGCAACAACCACATAAGTCAAACTCGTCAGGGCGTGTAAAACCACTGACGCCACTTCTAGCTAGAAAGAAACGCATGCCCTCCCTGAGGTCCGTCTCCCGTTTTTGATTCATACCGGGTGTGAAGCTCGCGAATTCACGTTACACAAAGCTATGCCACACAGGCTGTGCTTTGATCATCACCACAAGACTTTGCTTTTCAACAGAAGCCTTGATCACTTGCCACTTAGGCATGCCACACAGGCAATTCACTCCATGCGATTGATATCCATCAATATATAACCCCTGAGCTCGAACGTCTCAGAGAAGGGCGTTAAGCAAGAGAATAAATTCTCTGCCGCCGAACAGATATATATTTAATAGAGATCAATCACACAGACTAAAATCCAATGTCAGACACACAGTCCATTTACAAGTCCGTTCTGGGTCTGAACGGAACCGGAGGCACCTAGTACCCCGCATATCCATCGATCTCCAAGTACGTCTGGACGATCACCAACTGTTTCCATCTTCTTGGGTGTACAGCCCAATCAAGATCATCAGTTATCACCCAAACGACGTGAAGACTTCTGGTCTTCGACCACCGTCTTCATCTTCGACACCACGTCGAATCAGTTATTCAGAATGGGATAAACCCGGTCTTTCCGAATAACTCGCGTATATTTTAAATAAGTGTTACACAAACACAACATACGCCTCATTCCAATTCAGAATATTCTTTTATTCACAAAAGCACATTCTTAGGGAAATGTTCCCATTAATTTTATCCAAGATAAATTCTTCTAAATTTATTCTTTAATCTCCTTTGAATATCAATTCAAACTAGTCGGGATTAGCGAACCACACCGAAGTAATCATTTATTTTATTTCCCAATCCCAACCTATTCATCCCATGAAGTAAAACTGGTAATACTTCATATCTAACACCACAGTGTTATCGGTAAATTCAATTACCATTTCACGTTCAAATCTAATTAAAGATTTAACTATCGCCTGGAGCAAAACTGGTGATACTCCATTCTCGATTTTTTTCAATCTAATTAAAGATTCATTAAAACTCCCCTTAGTTTTAATCTTTAACTGGGTTAAAGAATCTGTGTCATTTAAAACACGGTTCACGATAAACCCAAAGTCACATTCATTAATTATCGGGTTAAAGAACGAGTGTTATTTAAAACACTGTTCACGATAAACCCAAAAATCAATACCAATTCAATTCCAATTAAATATCGTTTAATTGGTACACTTCATTAAATCCAAACAAAAGATTTAATCTTTTCTCAACTGGGCTCAAGAACAGTGTTAATGAAGACACCATTCACGACAAACCCAAATCACATTCGATATTCAATACAAGGCTCTGAATAGAAAATATATCGGCTTATATTCAATATCGAATCCTACGACTAACAAATGTCGTATTGGAAATAACGATATAAATATATATCTTTCAAATTTCCGTAACAACATCTGTATAATCACGAATTCCAACATCGAAATATTCCGAAGACAATTTCGATTCAAATCCACTCCAATGCAATCATTGGAAATTTTGGTTATTTTTAAAACCCTTTTCAAATTCAATTTATTTACTTAAAAATAAATAGAATTATCATTCTAGTTCAAAACTAGCCATTTCGATAAAAATTTATTTTTATCTTTTCAAATATGGAGTTTTTCATCCCAAATCTTCACAAATCATTTCTTATGATTTTACACAAATTATTACTATTTTTAATAATTTTATCAAGGCCCGTACAGTCGATTTCCATCAACGGCCATCGAACTGCACTTACAGCGACCTTTTTCGAATTTGATTTGGACATAATTCCAAATCCAACCGTTAGATTTCAAATTTCTAATATTCGTTAGAAAGCTCTTTTCGATACGAACCCAACGGTTCCGGTTTTAGGAGAATCCGACGGTCGGATCTCCCGCAATGTCCGTTTGAAATAAATGGTCGAAATTCACGAACTGCCGCGGCGCGGCGCGTTCTATTCAGGCCATTATATTATATATATAATATATATAATATATACTTCGTCGATTTCTATTTAAAACGAATTATATAAATAGTTTTAAAATTCGTTTCAAAAGCAATTTCACTTCCATTTCAATTCAAATCAAAATTGAATTCTTCTTTATAAATTCGTTTTAAAATTCATTTCTATTCCATTCAAATTTCAATTCAATTTGAATTCATTTCAATTCGCTTTCAATTCAATTTGAAATCGTTTTCAATTCAATTCATTTCGAAATCGTTTTCAATTCAATTCATTTCGAAATCGTTTTCAATTCAATTCATTTCGAAATCGTTTTCAATTCAATTCATTTCGAAATCGTTTTCAATTCAATTCATTTCGAAATCGTTTTCAATTCAATTCATTTCGAAATCGTTTTCAATTCAATTCATTTCGAAATCGATTAAAATCGATATAAATATCGTTCACGTCAAAATGGCGTCAATCTAATCAACACGGCTTCATAAATTTCTATTTTCAAATATTCTATTTCAAATATTTCTATTTCTAAACTGGAATGAGGCCCAATCAATTACCATATAAAGTTAATTATATGGATTTCCATACAACGCATGTATATAATAGCATTGAAAAATAATCAACCATCAACCAAAGTGCACTACACTGTATAAGCATCAAATATAGATATTCAACGCTTATAACAGCCTGTCAATCAATCGATCGACATATTTAATCAATTAGGATGAGTGAACTACATATTTCATCCTAACACCCGTGTGGGGTTTCAAACAATCAAACAAATATTTTATTTGTGCAGTTGGGCGATGTGTAAAATTTATCGTCCCAATCAATATCATTCAAATAGGTGTACATAAACAAACCGTCCGGTTTATAAATGAATATTTTATTTTATTCACTTCACGTTAAAATTATATTTTTAACGATAAAACATTTTATTTCAACCTATGAATTTCTATTAAATTCATTTACACAATAAAATGATATTTTTATTTTCTAACATATTTTAGAAAATTTCGGCGGCATAACGGCACGATACTAGAAACGGGACAAGGCCTAGCCTTATCCCCGGTCTAGTGAAGGCCCACGCCATTCACACATCAATCCAAATCACCAAACAACCAAATTCAAATCAAATCATATAACTAATCTATGCAACCAAACAAACAAGTCCATGGTCTGTGGACGATTGTGTCGGGTGCTACTAAGCACCGTCTGCATCCTAGTATATATATAATTAGAAAAAGAAATTGAAAGGTGAGAAATTCTCACATATAGCTATCCTAGCTCCACGGCTCTTCCTTTGCAGAAGTCTTCGTCGTTTCGCCTTCTTGTCACCTTCGTTGACCGTAGTCACTACATATGTAAAAATCGAATTTTTACTTCGTTATTCAATATATAAAAATCATATTTTTCTTTCGAAGTTCAACATATAAAAATCATATTTTTCTTTCGAAGTTCAATATATAAAAATCATATTTTTCTTTCGAAGTTCAATATATAAAAATCATATTTTTCTTTCGAAGTTCAATATATAAAAATCATATTTTTCTTTCGAAGTTCAATATATAAAAATCATATTTTTCTTTCGAAGTTCAACATATAAAAATCATATTTTTCTTTCGACTTCTTATATAGAAAATCGAATTGTTTCTTTGCTATTCAATATAGAAAAATCGAATTTTTATCACCTTAAAAATAATATCTTTCTACGATAAGTATCATATTTTTACATAAGATGAAATCATACATTTCAAATCAAAGAAAACATATTTTTCTTATCACGGAAAACGTATTTCTCGAATCAAAGAAAATGGATCTTTCGAATCAAAGAAAATGGATCTTTCGAATCAAAGAAAATGGATTTTTCGAATCAAAGAAAATTCCATTTTTCATTCGCTATAATTTATAAAAACATATTTTTATCCATCTAATATATAAAGAATATATTTTTATAAAAAATTTCTTTACTATAAAGGTCGAATCCTTGTCATATTTGAAAACAATCCTACTTTGAAAACAATATTTTTCATAGAATAATAGAAATCATACTATATATATTTTATAAAAACTGATTTTATTGTCAATGATTTTTACTGTAAAAATTTTCTTGAACAATATCAAGTAAGAAAATAACTAACAGAGTAATCAAAGAATAAAATGAACCTCTTCTTCCTCGTGACTTCTCTTCTACAGGCCGATGAAATCAAACCCATGCTCGTTGACTAGGGCTCCTCCCTGCACGATATCTGACGCACCGGACGTTGATTGGGATGTGCCACCTGAAGCGGCTCCGCTTCCGCTCCCTACGCCTCGAGTGGCGCGCCGTCCGGTCCCCTCCTCCGCCGTCAATCAGCATTCGAACGGAGCTCAGTTGAGCTCGAAAATCGAGCCACTTACTACACGATATACAACCAAACCACTATGGATCCGTAGAGGGGAGAATTCTCTCCAAAATCCCCCAAAGAATCGATATATTTCATTGCATGGATTGAAAGAAAAGTGGGTTTAAAATCCTGAGCCAATTCCGCCGCTAATCGCATGAACGGGCTGCGCCTTTTTCTGCGTTGACCAATCAGGAAATTTTCTAGGGTTTTATAAATATTTATATTATTATTTAATTCGTTTAGTTTCTAAAATACAAGTTTTATTCAAACGACCCTCAAATCAAACCCAACGACTATCGCCCCTAACTAATTACCCCCATTCCGAACACAATGGGATATGTATCGCAAGCTGATTTGACCGTCTCGATTGGTTTCCGTTGAATTTACATTTAAATCACTATATTGAATTTTAAACGTACATTTCAATTTACCAGGGTCACATACTAACTCTAAAAATTCTCGAAAAATATTTTCTAGCTTCATATTGACGATACGGTCCTAACAAAACTAGTTTCGTTGAATTCTGAGACCGTTTGAAAAATGACCATTTTCCAGTCGATTAAAATCAACTGAAACTGGTCAAACGCGTTTTCCTTTGCCACGCTCACATATTGATTCGAAAAATTATGAAATTTGAAACCTAGTAATAACTTGACACTGCGGATCCAACAAAACTGGTTTCGTCGAAATCCGAGGTCATTTGCAAAATTTCCATTTTTAAGGGCCTGAATTCCATAGCGACTATTCAGAAATTTCAACTGGACATATCTTTTGATTCCCGATATGAAATCTTGATTTTTCGGATTCGCTGGAAAGATATTCACAATTAGATCCTATTATTTTTGGTTCCACTAAAATCCGGATTGTTTTGCACCCGGTACATTCAATTGAAGTTTGAAATCGAATTATCGAACTACCGCGCCATTTTCAATTCCTTTTATAATTATATATAAATATTTATATTCTAACGACGACGTATATAATATATACGTTCGAATTATATTCAAAATAAATTTCTCGTCGATATTATTTAAAATAATTCATTTTAAATATAGAAAATTCGTTATAATTGCCAAAATAAAAATTTTAAACTGGCCCAGATTTTCGGGTTGTTACAACTTCTCACTTTAAATTTTCTTTTCTAGTTAAAAATATATACTAGGATGCAGATGGTGCTTAGCAGCACCGGACACCCGTCATCCACAGACCATGGATGGCTTGTATGTTTGATTGTTTGATGTGTTTTGAAAATTGATGGTGTGATGTGAAATGAAATAAAATATTTATATAGTTAAAAATATTTGATCGTTAAAAATATTATTTTCAACGTGTGTGTGTGAAAAAAATGTGTGTTTGTTGATGTGAAACCCCACGCGGGTGTTGGGATGATATACGGCATACACTAATCCCAATAATTAGTTGTATGTCGATCGATTGATCGACAGGCTGTTATAAGCATTAGATATCTAAATTTGATGCTTATACAGTGTAGTGTACTTTGGATGATGGTTGATTATTTGTCAGTGATATTAATTAACATTATATGGTAATTGATTGGGCCTCATTCCAATTGGGAAATAATGAATATAGAAAAAGAAGTGATTTCAAAATATAACATTTTGAAAATATTATCATTTATATAGTAATGATATGAAATATTCAATTTTGATTTGAAATTGAATATAGAGTTGAAGTGGTTTTGAAAATGAATTTAAAACGATTTATAAAATTCGTTTTAAAAGGAAATCGACAAAATATATATAATATATATATATATATTATATATAATGGCCTGAATAGAATGCGCCGCGCTGCGGCAGTTCGTGAATTTCGACCATTGACTTCGAATTGACGTTGCGGGAGATCCGACCGTCGGATTCTCCTAAAACCGGAACCGTTGGGTTCGTATCGAAAAGAGCTTTCTAACGAATATTTGAAATTTGAAATCTAACGGTTGGATTTGGAATTATGTCCAAATCAAATTTGGAAAAGGTCGTTGTAAGTGCAGTTCGAGGGCCGTTGATGGAAATCAACTGTACGGGCCTTGATAAAATTATTAAAAATATCTATAATTTGTGTAAAATCATAAGAAATGGTTTGTGAAGAACTGGGATGAAAAATTCCACATTTGAAAAGATAAAAATAGATTTTTATCGAAATGAACTAGTTTTGAACTAGAATTAAAATCAATTTATTTTTGAAATAAATAAATTGAATTTGAAAGTGATTTTGAAAATAATCAGAATTTCCAATACGTGAATTGGACTGGAGTTGAATCGAAATTATCTTCGGAATATTTCGATGTTGGATTTCGTGACTATACAGATATTGTTATGGGAATTTGAAAGATATATTTTATATCGTTATTTCCAATACGATATTTGTTGGTTTCATAATTTGATATTGAATATAAGCCGGTATATTTTCTATTCAGAGCCTTGTATTTAATATCAAATGTGATTTGGGTTTGTCGTGAATGGTGTCTTCATTAACGCCGATTCTTAAGCCCAATAGAGAAAAAGATTAAATCTTTCTATTTAGATTTAATGAAGTGTACTAATTAAATAATATTTAATTGGAATTGAATAAGAATGTGATTTTGGGTTTATCGTGAACCGTGTTTTCAATGACATTGGTTCTTTAACCCAGTTAAAGACAGGATATTGATTTTTGAAAAGATTAAAACTAAGTGGAGTTTTAATGAATCTTTAATTAGATTGAAAGGTGAATTGATAATTTAAATTATCAAATCTGAAAGGTGATCGAGAATGGAGTACCACCAGTTTTACTCCAAAGAGATAGTTAAATCTTTAATTAGATTTGAACGTGAAATGGTAATTAATTTTACCGATAACACCGTGGTGTTAGATATGGAGTATTAACAGTTTTCTCCATGGGATGAATAGGTTGGGATTGGGAAATAAAATAAATAATTACTTCGGTGTGGTTCGCTAATCTCGACTAGTTTGGAAAACAATAATATGGTTTGAAATGATATCCAAAGGATGATTAAAGAATAAATTTGGAAGAATTTATCTTGGATAAAATTAATGGGAACCTTTCCCTAAGAATGTGATTTTGTGAATAAAAGAATATTCTGAATTGGAATGAGGTGTTTGTTGTGTTCGTGTTACATTTGTTTATTATATACGTGGGTTATTCAGAAAGGCCGGGTTTATACCCATTCTGAATAACCGATTCGGCGATAAGTCGAAGATGAAGACGGTGGTTGAAGACCGGAAGTCTTCACATCGTTTGGGTGATTACTGATGATCTTGATTGGTCTGTACACCCAAGATGAGGGAACCAGTTGGTGATCGTCCAGACGTACTTGGAGATCGATGGATATGCGAGGAAAGTGCCTCCGGTTTCGTTCAGACCCAGAACGAACTTGTAAATGGATTGTGTGTCCGACATTGGATTTTATTCTGTGTTGATTGATCTCTCTTAAATATACATCTGTTTGGCGGCGGAGAATTTATTCTCTTGCTTAATGCCCTTCTCTGAGACGTACGAGCTCAGAGGTTGTATATCGATGGACATCAGTCGCATGGAGTGAATTTCCAGTGTGGCACGCGTAAGTGGCAATTGATCAAGGCTTCTGTTGAAAAGCAAAGTCTTGTGGTTGATGATCAAAGCACGGCCTGTGTGGCGCAACTTATTGTATAACGTGAATTCGCGAGCCTCACACCTCGATATGAGTCAAAAATGGGATACGGACCGTTGGGAGAACACGACGTTTCTTTCTAGCTATGGGTGGTGTCAGTGCTTAAACTGGCTGACATTTATATACTTTTCACCTGTGTGGTTGTTGGATGAGGCGTCTCGATATTAGGTCTGTTAGGACCGGGAAACGTGTGTTCAGGAATTGCCAATCCTCAAAAGTAAGAGAGGACCAGCCCAACCGATTCCAAGGATCATAGTGGGGTCCTGGGACATTTGCTAGAGTGTCTCGAACGGAGAGGAGCTTGCCCCTTGCCTCGACTCATGACGGAAATCCAATTTCCAATACGTGATATTGCGGTTTTATTTGTAGAACCTAGTATGGCGACATAGTGGTATGGGTCATTCATGCCGCCTATGATTGATATTTATGATTGAAATTGTTTTGACACTATATACTTATAGTAATATCAAAATAATGTGTTTTAAACGTATCAAGCATGCTTTGGATATTATAAGGTAAAAACCCCATCCTCTGGCTTGCGTTGCATTGTGTGATGGGACCTGGGTCTTATAATAGCTTCATTTTTCTTTATTTAGCATTGCGCTGTTTGTTTTATGCACTGGTATTCTTGGGAGGAAACACGTTCCGTGTTATACAGCGTTGTCCCTTGATTTACCTAACTTTAAAAATAAAGATTAATAACTGTTTTAGTTCTCACACCAGTCACATGACTGACCTGGAGTTTATTATTTTAACCTAAACTCTGGGTGCCCTTATTTTCCACACGGGCAGCTAGTAGTTTTGGTTTTGCAGATTTATATTCACAGGATCCTGATTTACAACTGGAACGATGCTCGGAAAGCTCTGTATCCGTGTATTACTTCTAGTTGTGTTTTGTACTGTTTTTCCGCTGCTATGTAATTTATTGTAATCTCTGATTTTTATCGAATGTATTTTATTCATTCATACTCTGTATATTCTTGTATCTGATGGAATTGTTGTAATTAACAATGAAATGTTCTTCTGTTTGCGTTCTATTTTGTCTTGTCCTCAACGCAATCCGCGCTTTCCTTACCGGGGAAGTCCGGGCCGTGTCAATTTTAAAAATGGAAAAGTATTTGGTATAATATTTAAATTAGTAGCAATTTTTGGATTACAAGCCTTTCTCTATCTTAAGATAAGAATGTTGTCGATCAAGGTCTGAGAAGTAAATAAAATACCACAACTTGAACGACTACAGGATTATTTGAGGATGATATTAGTTTGTAATGGTAAAGATGTTGGAAATAATTGTTAGTTCCATAAGAGAATAATATTGCAATGTTATTTGCAAGGTTTGAAATATAATAAAACTACTGGGTTTTATGTTAACAATGTATTACTGAAAATTGTTTGGCTTAGATTTTGAAGTATGATTATACTTATACCATTCGGTTAAGTATATAGTACCATTTTCTAGATAATGAAAGTAGTATGGGTTTTGAATACACTTATTCCAAGGATGAAATCAGCGTCATTCACTTTTAATTTTTTAATTCATTCACAAGTAGAATGAAACCAACTCAGTTCTATTTAACATGGCCATATTATATACTTAATTTAGTTTCTTTTCAACTAAATTCTATTTTACTCGACCTAGCCTATCATATTTGTTTATAATTTACTGATTAACAGTAAATTAATTAAATAAAAAACATACAAAGACAGTATGCTTGTAACGACCCACATTTCCGTACAGTTTAAACCAAGCTCTAACAACCCACGTCAACTCAAATTGCATAGAAAAGCAGATTGTTAGGAGAAAGAAATTAGAGGGTGAGAGAAGAAAGAAAGAAATATTAGAATAGAAGAATCAGAAAATTAGAGTCTCACAGTGAAACAAATAAAATATAATATATCAAATGCTTTATACAAAAAGAAAAATGTATATTACAACATCAGAGTATACATACATTTCAATACAACATACTACGGAATAATGTAATACCAGTAAATATGGCTATATGTCCCGACTCCAGCTCCTCTCCTGAAGCTCCAAGCGAAACCTAACCTGATAATATACTCGGTCTGACCCGAGCACATTTGAAGCGAAGAAAAATTCACCCGGATCAGTCAGGAATACTTTCAGTGATAAATTCGTATGGAAAACAACTTGCTTAACTTTAGAAATCCTTTTTGAAAGAAAGGATAATTGTAAGACCAGTCCACACATAAACATAGATGGTTTTTACCTTACTATAACCCAAAACATTTTTGATATATCAAAATCAAGTGATATTATAATAATGTCTATCAAATCACAAATAAATAACTATCTAGCAGAACGCTTGCATCTCACGCTCTACATATTCATTATATAATCAAAAATCGCAAGGCGCTTGTTGGAGAATGGATCCCAACTATGACAAGGTATGGGACCATGTTCCAATCAGTGTACTCTAGTGGGGATACACTGGAGTTCAACAAGAACATCTTGTAACCCGACCATACATGATCGACCACTCATTCAACTTGAGTGGACTGAATATATTGTCACCCTACGGCTTTATGGATCCACCATACTTCCACAGAGATATAGAAATGAAAGAAGAACAAAAATGTATTTTCACTAGATTGGTGACAATATACCCTGCTTGGGTGTGACCCAACTAGCCTTGCTGCCTACCCGATTTTTTTCATTTTCCGGTTGTGAGGCTTGAGGCTACATTTAACCTTTTAAAGAACACTAGCCACCATTCACTTTGAATGCCACATCATCAAACCCGTCAAATCACCAGTTGATCTTTCCAAAAATATTACTAGTATAAAAAGCTATGCGAAACGAATTCCTCCACAACCAAACATAATACATTGAAAAGATCATCTTATGTGATCTGTTAGGCATACTCTGTCAAACATTCGTTCATACAATTCATCCAGAAACAAGATGAACCGAAGGCACCCTCCTACCGCATCCTGTATAGGAATCACCCTAAGGATCAGTAGAGAGATGTCCTTACAATCCATAGATTTCAACCACGACATAACCACAGTTTATCTCGGGCCGTGAACCCCAAGATTATAAGTAGTTCTTCTATTTTATGAAGATCTACGGTCTTCGGTTGCTCCATCTTCATTTGCTTCAAGTTAGTTATATACATTACGTTGATTCGAAGTGGTTTTGGGTCTAGTTCCCATCCCGGTATCTTCGAAACAACACGACAAAAGGTCCAATAATATAGTTATTAATAGTCGGGTTTTCAACTATCAATTCACACAGTACGATCAAGTATATTTGCAGCTCAAATCCTTTATTTGGAATCATTAATTAAACCATTCCATTGATTCTTAAAAATTGATTTCATATTCTTATTTCAAATCTTGTTGTTTTCGTTACATTGAAAACAATAACATGTCTTTATTTCCAAACTCCACTTCATTACTACACTTTGAAAACATCACTATATTCAACAAATCCATTATTTCCTTTACTTCGGAAAAATCACCATATATATTGTAACATCCCGGAATTTTAGCGATTTAATAATTAATTGTTTTAATATAGTCGATTGATAAGTTAAATGGTTTGAATTCAAATATTTTGAATATTTAATTAATTAAATAGTGGGATAATATATTTAATGTCTGAAATAATCGGAATATAGTTGAATTGGTAATATTGTGTAAATTGGATAATTTAATAGATTTAATTCAGTCTAGAATTAAATTATTATAAGGAGTGAATTTATTTATAATGACATTTGAACGTATTAATTATAATATAAATATAAAATAATTTAAAACAAGCTCGTAACATCGCGGTAATTCGTAATTTAACATTTTGAACTTCAACTGAGTGTACAGGATTCTTTATTAGTCAGATTTCTTCGAAACAAGAAAGTTTGAATCCGTTAAGCTGTATTTTTATAATGAAAGTGAAAATTCGAGATATTGTCATATAGATTTCAAGTTATGTCCAAATCAAATTATCAGAAAATCACTATGGAATCGTTTATAAGCCACAACGATTTATTTAATATAATTAAATAAGTGTTTCGAATTTGGAAAAGATTTTCGGGATGCACACTTAATTAAATTTATAGAATTTTACTAAAAAATTTAATTCGTAAAATAAGAAACTTTTCGTTTAATGTAATTTACACCCATATCAGTATTTTTGGAGCTTCGCAAAATAAGTTTACTAGTCTATTTCGTTATATTTTTGGAATCGTGACACATCGCTGGACATGATCGTAATTTATTTTTGTCTATAGCGGTCCGTAAACCGAAGGACATTTTATGTGAAGGAGACCCTGTAAAATTACACTTAAAAGAAAGACTGAGATATGAATGGTAAAGAGGGCATGTAATACTATTAGGGACCAATCATTATTGGCAAATATGTAGTTAACTTTATGTCGAGTAACCATATAAATGTTAATGACATCTTTAACTGTCCATAAAAAAATTTATGTAAGCTTGCAAGATTAAACAGAGAATAACTTAGTATCAAAATGTAAACAAGTCTCTATGTAAGTAATTTTGATCATTAAATTAAAATCAGAACATTAGCTTCATGCCTAACATAAAATAATACGCCTACTTTCCTTTTCATACTATCACAGAGAGACAATAAATGTGCCCTAATCGGTGGAACAACATATTGTAAAAGTTAGATCAAATAATCAACGCAACTTACAATTGAGATACATATGTGCAATATTTAACTACACAAAAGTCAATAAAAACAATGAACATTAACTTCTTGCTGGAAATTTCCCGTTTCACACAATAAACACTATTTGCTACATAGTTCACGCAGACCCACTTGAATTGTCAACTATCAACCGACATTTTCAAATCATGTTTTTAGTGCTTCACGCCAAGAAACAAAAGCACTCGCCTACCTATAATCATATCGGCTACAGCAAACCCTAGTATGAAATTTAGCCATGCCATGTACCATAAGATGGGACATTGATCCTATCCTAACATTTCATCTTCTATTTATACTTGCACCTACTCATTTTTTCCATTTTCAGACAGGGAAAACCAAAGCAACGTGGCGATGTAAAATAAAAAAAACAAGATAAAAATCTTGAAATCACAAACCCTATATATTCACAGTCCTCATCGCTTTCACTTCACGTTGGTACCATTTATTTTGGGTTTGACGTTGTTTTTTTGCAACGAAGTTTTGCCACAGCAGGGGTAGGGCTGACTAATTCGTGAAATATAGAGTTTAGATTTGGAAATGATGAAGATACGAGGGAGGATGGATTTGCTACAGGGCGACCATGGAACAATATTTGAGCAGCGTAATAATGCGGGGAGAGTGTAACAAACCGGAAAATCAGAACCAATTAAAAAATTTTGTTTTAGCAATTTTAATGGATTTTGAATATTTAAAATAATTTATTTTAAATAATAACGACTAAAAGTTTATTTAAATCGAAGTTAGAATGTATAAATTTATTTTAATTATATAACGAGCCTGAAATGGCGCGGTAGTTTGAAAATTCGATTTCAAATTTCAAATGAATGTACAGGATTCGAAATAAATCGGATTTCAGTGAAACAAGAGATATTTGAATCTGTTTGAAAATATCTTTCAAATGAATGTGAAAAATCCATATTTCACAATGGAAATAACAAGTTATGTCCAGTTTAAAATTCAGAATAGTCGATATGGAATTTATATATATTTTTTAATATAACATATAGCCATTTTACAAACGACCTCCGTTTTCGACGAAACCACTTTTGTTGGATCCGGAATGTCAAATTATTGCTAGATTCCAATTTTCATATTTTTTGGAATTAATATGTGAGCGCAGTAAATGTAAACGCATTTGGTAATTTCAGTTTGAATTTAATCGAATGGAAATTGACCGTTTTTTCAAACGGTCTCCAAATTCGACGAAATTAGTTTTCTTAGGACCGTATCGTCAATACAAAGCTAGATATAATTTTTCTATAATTTTTGGAGTTAGTATGTGACATCAGTAAATTAAAATGTACATTAAAATTCAATATATATATATTTATATTTTAATTTTGATAAAAACGGATCGAAACGATCGAATTGGCTTACGAAACATAACCCATTGTGTCCGGAATAGGGGCATTTGGCTAGGGTCGGTAGTCGTTGAGTTTGATTTGGAGTCCATAATGTAACGACCCGCCATTTTGGCCGTGCCGAATCGACAAAACATGTCAACTCGAAACGTCCAAAACAACAGATTGTTAATAGCATCTGAGGTAAATAGAATAAATCACAGAATCACAGATCACAGATACAGAGCAATATAATATCTCACAGCGGAAAATGCAAAATACAACAGTAGTTCATGAAGCTACTAAATAAAATTTTACATCAGATTTTACATAAATAATACAACGGAAGTCTAATACAATGAATATCAAATACATAATAACAGAATGAAACAGTGTGACAAGAATAAACGAAATTGGATCAACTGAATCGTTAAACACAGGAGAGAAACCAGATATAAGCTCCAACTCCAAGGATGAATCTCGAAAATTGTATACTCGATCTGACCCGAGCAATAATGCAAAATAAAACAACTCGGATCAGGACTAACATTCTCGTGGAAGTAAATCAATTCAAGTGAAATGTTCGATGAAATGCAATCAGTAACTTAGAGGATGTTTGGGATCACCATCCTCTAAGGATCCATCAAACTAATACTATATAGTATAATACGCTATATACAATAGTGTCTATCAGTAAAGTAAAGTATCAAAATAGCATAAGCGGGATTACCATTATTACCCTTACACCGTTTATATATTCCCATAATATATACAGTACCGTAATTCCTCCGTAAACTGGAGGTTGATCAGAGGGCACTCCATATAAAACAGTACAAAACAAAGTCGTAGTGGGATCGTATAAGGCATGTGACAAGGCACGCAAGGAATGCCAGGGTGGATTCAGCGTTTGCAGAGCCGGACTGGTGGTAACGCATAGTAGCAACTACCGCCCACCTCGATACATACTCCCATAATCAAAAGGGCCCAAATCGAATCTCAACAGTAATAGAATAATATCAAAGAAGTGTGCTCGATAAGAGGTATGACCTCACTTGGTCCGTGCATATCTCCTGTTTTAGCCACATCAAGCTGACTCAAGGTAGTCAGGGTCTCGTAATTAATATGAAATACAAAATGGAGTCGTTCGCCAGATCATCCCCTTCATTCTGGAACTCCACCGCGTACACAGTTGTTAAAGTGGTTTTCGGTATTGGCAGAGAGTATGACAATAACCGATCCCGGTCTCTTTAACAACCAACCGTTTACATTTTTCACACCGTAGCCATTACTTTATAAATCATTTTATAAAATCATTTACACGAAATCTCATATTCAAATTCGAAATCAAAATTTAATATCTAAATTTGATTATATTAAATTTGAAAATAAATAACTTAAATCGCTAAATAATCGACTTAGAACCATAGCGAAAGGTTTCAAATATAGTATAACTAATACTACAACATTTAACTTCGATAATATCTTGTTTAGGTTTATATTTATCAAAACTCGAGTTCAAACATTCCGATGATTCAAATTTACCTTTTATATGAAATCGTTTCAAGTTAATTCAAAAATAACACTATTTCGGTTCAAATTCAATATATACAGTTCATTTCAAAACCAACCATTTCCATTGGACAAATCATATCATATAAATTCAAATAACACATATAATTCAGTCTCCTATAAAAATTTCGAATGAGTCGATTTGAAATCCCAATACTTAAGTTCAAGTTTAATATATATACACTTTAGCTCAAAACTCACATTTCGCTTATATAATTCAAAACAATTCATATCATACTTTATAACACCAGTCGTACAAATTCAAATTAATTACTTAGATTAGAACAAAAACCTTATATTTCATTTTAAACAATTCGTGTCGTATATTAACATTTAAGTCGTATAGTTTGAAATCATTATTCATAAATTCAAATCATATGATTTAAAACCCTTCTTACAAATTTGATTTAATAACTCATAATTCAACCATACGATTATATAATAAATTCCATTCATTTCTTATCAATTATAGATTCAAAAAAAAATCAATTTACACAATTCAAGATCGTTTCTTATAAAAGTTCAAATTCACATTCAGTTGATTTACAATCAAATTCATTTCATCCATTATAGGTTCAATTTCATTCTTAAATTTGGAAATTCAAATTCAAAACAATTTCACAATTTCAGGTTCATCTCTTTAAGTTCAAATCAATTCGAATTCAAATCCATATCTTCGGTTTATTATTAAAGTTTATAAAATATATATAAGAAAATAGATTTTTGAATATATATATAAGTTTATAAAATTCTAAAATTAATTAGAATATATATCATGACATATATAATTTTAAAATAATGTAAAATAGATTTAAATAAATATTTATTATAAGAAAATAAAATTAAAATACTTATATGAAATAAATTATATGGTTTAAATAAATAAAATTATAAGTAAAATCTTAAACTAATAAAAATTAAATTTCTCAAATCAGTTAACTTCGAAAACATGACCAACGGTGTCCGTATATAGTTTTCTACCCTATGGTCAAGTAATACGGATATTTATCATTTCAATCTGCGGCTTATAAAATTTCTATGGGTCTATCATTTCAACTCGCGATCCCAAATTCATTACAAATCGTTCAGGTCTATCATTTCAACCCATAACGATTTTTTCCTATTCTAATGTCCGTTCGGGTATGTATCATTTCAACCCTTAGTGATTTTTCCTAAACTAGGGGTATTAACAATCACAACCAACAATCACATAGCAACAATCACAGCATATATATCATCAGTGCAACTACGTGTCATATGAATATCGTGTCACATATGAAATGTGCATATATATCAAATCAACCAATTTCTATCAGCAATTCTATACATTTCATATAACAGTTCATTATTGATCTAACATCCATGAAATAAATGTGAGTCAGGTGTGAGATAAACTCACCTTTCGTGGCACATAATTGGAGACAGCAGACGGGTTGACACTGAATGAAGCGACCATTTCCAGGCACGGTTCAAAACAGATTCAACTAGATGATCATTTAATATTATAGTATTTTTTTGTAAGAGGAGACGAGGAATTTCTTAATGGACCGGTATGGTTATCGGGTTTGGGACGGCTTTCGCAACTCAACACCCAACTCAACACAAAAATAAATATGATAAATTCTTCTTTCAAAAACATACATACATAGATATATATATTTAAACACACACCATAATACATTAAAACCATCTATATATTAATATATATATATATCACACTAAAATCATATTATATATATATATATTTCAAAATAGATAAACACTCAGCAACGCTCACACAAATATATAACACTCACACAAATATATATAAATATCACACAACATGCCGAGACAAACACAGCAAATACACATTCAAAATCACCCATAAACAACTACACTAATGCCAAACTCATACTCACCCACCAGTACACACAGGAAAATAACTTATCACCGTTCACACCAACATATTCACGTCCACACTTAATCACACAAAACTCATACATAAACACGCAACTCCCCACGCATCACCACACAACTCACCGACTGCACACACACGTGTAGAGTTCAGGTGGGACTGGCAAGACAGGCGCGGGTTCGGTAAAGGCAGCGGGTGCTTGGTTAGCAGGAGTGGAGCAGGGCTCAGTTTTGGCGAATGAGTGGAAGTGGGTTTTCTGGGAAAGGGGTTCTCTAATGATGGGCTGATGAAGCGTTGGCCATGAGCGGGGTGAGAGGACTACAGGGGTCAGGTGGTGCTCGGCTTGGCGGGGTTCGGAAGTTGGTCTGAACGACGTTGGCAGGAGGCTCGGGTGCGGCTTTGGACAGAACGTGGAGGGGTGCAGGCTGGTTGCGGGTCAGGTGTGGTCCTGTTGGGTGACCTCGCGGCTACAGGGGTTGGTTCCCTTCAGAGAGGGGCGAAGCAGGTCGGAGTGGGAGGCGGAGGTCGGGCTTGCGGATTTGGGTCAGCAAGGGGAGAAGGAGGGTTGGGTCTTGACTGCTGGTCGGAGGCGGAGGTTTGGGTGCGGCTTCAAGAGATTTGACAGCGGAGTTCGGATGTGGATGGCGGCGTCTGGACGTGGGTGAGGCTGAGGAGAAGGCGGACTGGTGGGCGATGGAAAAATTAGAAGGTGAAGCTGCTGATAAAAGAAGATTCAAGGGGAAAGAAGAAGGAGGATTCGGCTGTCACAACTTTAGAGAGGAGTGAGAGAAGTGGATTAAAGTGTATAATATAATATTCAGTAACTGACGTGTATCCGTTCCTTTTTCTCTCCATGTAAATCGAACGGATGAAGTTTGAATTTTTCATAAAGAATTGTGAGATTCCAGAAAGCGATAAGTGCAGAAATTTTGAACCGATTTGGCTCAAACACTAGGGACGGGAAGAAATGATTGGAACTAACCATATGAAGGAACGGACGAACGATTTACATTTTTGAAAATAATGACCGCGTACAAAAGGAACAATATGATATAGAAGAATGGTTCTATTTCAAACAAAACGAATTGTTTTAAAATCAAAAGGAAATGAACAAAATATGACATAGAACCGACAATTTTAAAATTTGAACAAACGACGAAACGGATTCAGCTAAATATAAACTGAACAATGATTGTGACAACGAAGATCAATACAAATGACTAATCTACATGAGAAATATATAGCAATACGAATTAAATATTTTAATTAAAATCTTCAGAAATAAATCCAAATTCAAATAAATAAACTCAATAAAATTTCATTGAATAAATAAACTTTTATGTTACAAGTATAAATTTGTATTTATAAACATACTCATATTAAAACCTAATTCACTTGCTATAAAAAAAAATCCATAAATAATTTAGTTTAAATCATAAATCAATATTATTATTTCAATAAAACCAAACAAATAAAATAAATGAAACCAAAATTTAAATTAATTCATTAAATAAAATATACTTAAAATTGGGGTTGTTACAATCTCCCCTACTCAAACATTTTCGTCCCCGAAAAGGAACGAGGCAGGTAAATAGTAATTAAATAATTAATAAATATATAAACCAAAGATTCATATTTTATTATCATACAAATATATATAATTAGAAATACATATAAATCAAAAGTTAAAATATTTTTAAATATTTCAAAACAGTTTAAGTATTCACTCGACGTCTCGATTGGCAATATATAGTTATCCCACTTTCGAAACATGAAAATAGATATCGATGATGCCGCGGTCATCACAGAATCATTTTCAAGCGACTAGAGTGTGACTTTATATCTATCAATACATATATGATTTAACATGTACGTTGATCAGACATATACCCAAATCACTAGGTATTCGATAGGCCAATTTTAACGTCAGATAAATACTCAAAACATCTTTCTATATTTAAACATAGCATATATCAAATTTTCAAATCATATGTTATAAATAATATACTTTAAACCATTAAAATTTCAAATAGGGAAATATACTATTTCTCCCCTATTCCTTTATTTTTTAAAATTCAAACTCAATCCATAATAAATATACAACAATATTATTAAATAAAATATGTAACAAAATTATTAAATCAAGAAAAATCAATTTCTTACCAAAATATACATCTTTAAATTTTATTCAAATTATTAAGAAAATATAAAATCGTAAAGTATAAATATAAAAATCCTCGAAATATTGGTATTACTCATAAACATAATGTTATTCACAAATATACATATCAAATTTCAATATTGCATCAAGAAAACAAATATCATAATATTTATCAAAATTCAAATTTTAAATCAATATTTAATAGGAATAGACAAGCTAAAAGATTTATACTCTCCCTCTACTCCTTACCCTGTTAAGGACAGGGATAAGTTATAGAATTAGAGTTAAAAGCTCGACGAACGAAGGAACCTAATCAATTAGGATCTACGAAGGAAGATGAATTTCAAATGGAAGAGAAATTTCAGAAAAGAATTCAAATACTAAACAAAATTTTATATTGGAAAATATTTGTTTTAAAACATTTAAAACCATTTTAAAAAACCATTTATACTTTCAAAATACGCTCTCTCTGAAGAAGGATTCTGCGACCAATTCCACTCATCCTAGGGTATCACTACCCTATCTCTGATAAGCTTTTACCCCATAGGCCAAAGCTTTGATAAACCAAAGCTCTGATACCACCTGTAACGACCCGCCATTTTGGCCGTGCCGAATCGACAAAACATGTCAACTCGAAACGTCCAAAACAACAGATTGTTAATAGCATCTAAGGTAAATAGAATAAATCACAGAATCACAGATCACAGATACAGAGCAATATAATATCTCACAGCGGAAAATGCAAAATACAACAGTAGTTCATGAAGCTACTAAATAAAATTTTACATCAGATTTTACATAAATAATACAACGGAAGTCTAATACAATGAATATCAAATACATAATAACAGAATGAAATAGTGGTGACAAGAATAAACGAAACTGGATCAACTGAATCGTTAGACACAAGTGAGAAACCAGATATAAGCTCCAACTCCAAGGATGAATCTCGAAAATTGTATACTCGATCTGACCCGAGCAATAATGCAAAATAAAACAACTCGGATCAGGACTAACATTCTCGTGGAAGTAAATCAATTCAAGTGAAATGTTCGATGAAATGCAATCAGTAACTTAGAGGATGTTTGGGATCACCATCCTCTAAGGATCCATCAAACTAATACTATATAGTATAATACGCTATATACAATAGTGTCTATCAGTAAAGTAAAGTATCAAAATAGCGTAAGCGGGATTACCATTATTACCCTTACACCGTTTATATATTCCCATAATATATACAGTACCGTAATTCCTCCGTAAACTGGAGGTTGATCAGAGGGCACTCCATATAAAACAGTACAAAACAAAGTCGTAGTGGGATCGTATAAGGCATGTGACAAGGCACGCAAGGAATGCCAGGGTGGATTCAGCGTTTGCAGAGCCGGACTGGTGGTAACGCATAGTAGCAACTACCGCCCACCTCGATACATACTCCCATAATCAAAAGGGCCCAAATCGAATCTCAACAGTAATAGAATAATATCAAAGAAGTGTGCTCGATAAGAGGTATGACCTCACTTGGTCCGTGCATAGCTCCTGTTTTAGCCACATCAAGCTGACTCAAGGTAGTCAGGGTCTCGTAATTAATATGAAATACAAAATGGAGTCGTTCGCCAAATCATCCCCTTCATTCTGGAACTCCACCGCGTACACAGTTGTTAAAGTGGTTTTCGGTATTGGCAGAGAGTATGACAATAACCGATCCCGGTCTCTTTAACAACCAACCGTTTACATTTTTCACACCGTAGCCATTACTTTATAAATCATTTTATAAAATCATTTACACGAAATCTCATATTCAAATTCGAAATCAAAATTTAATATCTAAATTTGATTATATTAAATTTGAAAATAAATAACTTAAATCGCTAAATAATCGACTTAGAACCATATCGAAAGGTTTCAAATATAGTATAACTAATACTACAACATTTAACTTCGATAATATCTTGTTTAGGTTTATATTTATCAAAACTCGAGTTCAAACATTCCGATGATTCAAATTTACCTTTTATATGAAATCGTTTCAAGTTAATTCAAAAATAACACTATTTCGGTTCAAATTCAATATATACAGTTCATTTCAAATTCTACGCATCATAGGATCGTAGGATATTTATTTCTTTCACATACGAAGTCGTATGGTCATGTAACTTTGGGAGACGACTATTGGGGGTCATTTCCCATGTTCATGATTTTTCCCGATTTTTAAATGACCATTTTACCCCTAGTTGGCACTGTTTTGGCCATAACTTTTGACTGGAAAGGAATTTTGACCTGAAACCACTTCCATTGGCTTCGGATGATGGTTTCTCTTTCCGTAGAGTGGTCACATTAGCCAAACGGACTTACCGTTTGGGAGATATGGCTGAAACAAGTTTCAGATGGAGAAAAACAGCTTAATTGGGCTTAACCGGGTGATTAACAGGTAGGCCCAAGGGGAATTTCGGGTTTAGAGGTATAGGAGGACTGATTAGGGTTAGGTTATCATTCTCATTTCAGTTTTGAGCCGCCACAAACCTCCTTGAGACCTTAGTAATGGCTTCCCACATCTAAAACACCCAAAATCACTCTCTAATTGAAGATTAGGCTTAGCAACACTAAATTAAGGAGAAAAAGCATCAAAGCAAGGTTGGAACTGCTGTTAGACATCAGTATTCGCCCCAAATCAGAGGAGTTTCAGTTCTGAGAATTTCATTTGTGGCCAAGGTGAGTGATAACATCATTTTGACGCTAATTACGGTTAATTAAGGGTAATTAGTGAAGATTAGCGAATTTATACGTAAATAAATTCTGGAAAAATTCTTAAAATTCTAAATTAATGTTTTAAGGCTCTGTTAGAAATTTGAGATAATTTCGATGTGTTTTGCTAATCGTATGCTTAAACATGATTAGGAGGGATTATAAGAAAATGTGAGGCTTTGGCCACTTTCGATCCATTTTGATTCATTTAAATTGTTGTTTGTTGTTTGTGGTTGCTATTACATGTTACTATGACTCTATGGTATGTTTCATGATTGATTAGAATAGTTAAATTGCTCGAAAACGTCGTCGAATGGCGTAGAAAGCTTGCTGGAAAGTTGCAGAAGTGTGCAGGCTCCGAACCGGTTCGGATCGGAGAAAGGGGTCGGATCGGACTAGGGAACTGACCAAGGGAATCCGAACTGGATGAGGACTTGCCACTGGAAGAAGTTTGGCAGGAAGGAAGGCCATTGCTTAGAGTTGGAGTTGGACAGGAGATCGGATCGGAGCGGTGGAGCGGATCGGATCGGAGTAAGCTAGGGAACGGAGCGGATCGGATCGGAAGAGAGATTGGAGGCCAGATCGGATCGACTTGAAGATGCAGGGCTCGGATCGGAAGCAAAGAAGAAATAGGCTAGGGATTGGAGCGCTGGAGAGAAGGACACCCGACCCGACCTGGAGGAGGACCCCGACCCGACCCGGAGCGAAGTGCCCGACCCGAAGAGACAAGGAGAAGGACCCGAACCGAGCATGGGTGACCGAACCGAACCGAGCATGGGTGACCGAACCGAACCGAATTCTAGAGCTGCTACTGCACGACAACTTTTCTGAAGACCCACTCCAATTCAACCAAACCCGAGATGCAAAGGGAGTCCAAATGAGAAGTTAGAGCTTAAGATTCAGATGGGAATCAACGAGTTCACTTCATGATTGGGCTTTGCTGCGGGACGCGTGCTAAGGAGTTATCGACACCTATAGCTTTGGACCACTATGGTAGGAGGTACGAAGGCGGATTCAGGGCCATTATGGCATTGGTAGAACCAAGGGCTATGACCAATGAAGTGGGTCATTGAAATGTTTGGTCATGACTCCAAGTGTTTGGCTTGGTCACAGCAGGGTTTCTACAAGTCGGGATTCGTCGTTGCCTCAGTTTGTCTAGTGTTCCAAAGTGGTAGATGTCGTACGCTTTACGCACTGAGTGAGAGGCGTGAGGATGGTTGCCATGGATGATTTGTTTGCTATCATTATGACATGCACACCCCACCCCCGTATTCTTACACTATTTATTTTGGCACCTTGGAGTATTGTACGGTATGTGGTACTAACTCTTTGGTTGCAGGTCCAGGTTCAGGTATGGTTTAGTATACCTGTTATCATTCTGTTTAGATGCTTATCGCTCATACCAGGCTTTATGTCTGACCCAGAGTTTTATGTCTCCTCTTATTACTCTGGGTGCTCTCACGAGCAGACTAGAGACAAGTTAGCTGGTGATGCACGGGTAGATGATCCGGAGACGAGCAGGAGTCTTCCACGTAATATATATATATAGTATTCTCCCTGTGTTGTTGAAGATCACTGCTTGGGTATTGTTGGTGTATCTTCTACTTCAGCTTTCTTTTGTTTAGAGACAGTAAATTTGGAAAGTTGTAATAAGCTGTATTTGGATTTCCGCTGCTTTGAGATTGATGTTGGTTTTAGTTATCAGCTTATGCACTGTCTCGCCTGTTTTATGTCAAGTATGTTATTATTATATTTTATTCCATGCGCTGTGAGACATTCTACAGGTTCTTTGATCAGTTCATTCCCTTCTTTTCTTCCTTGACGACCGTCTTGTGCTAGTCGGGCATGCGTACAGCGCACTTTTGGAGAAAATGCAGGCTGGTGCGGGGCGGGCCGTCACACTTGGTATCAGAGCTCTAGGTTGCGTAGTTAACCCAGGGAAGTTATCAGGGAGAGATAATATACGTATACGAGAGAGCGTATTTGTGATTACTTTGGTTTTTAAGAAGCTATATATATATATACTATTAGTAGTATAAGGATGAAGTCGTACTGCACTAGCACCACTATGGAATCGTTAATCATTTCCTTTTTCAGATTGACGATGAGCCGAGATACTAGAGGTGCTGGTAGGGGAGCCAATAATGGGATTGCTGCTGACATGAGGACGATGTTTACTGACCTCATGAGAGAGATGCTTAGAGATGTGCAGAGGGCAGCTCCCAATGGTGGAAATGGTGGTGGTCCAATAGTGCAGGCGCCAAGAGTCGATTTCGCCAGGCTGAATAAGGATTATACTAGCCTTGGTGGGAAGCCGTTCCACGGAACGGAGTCGGCTACAGATGTTCAAGATTGGTTGGATAGTTGCGAACGTATCTTCGAGGATTTGGGTATCGAGGATGCGATGAAGAGAAAGCTAGCGTCCCGTCAGCTGCAAGGGCGGGCAATGAATTGGTGGAATGCTATAAAGGCAGCTACTCCCGAAGATCAGATTACTTGGGAGCAGTTTAAGGCTCGCTTTGGTGAGAAATTCATCCCAGCTGCTCAGAAGTCAATGTTGTTTAAGAAATTCTTGGAGCTCAAGCAGAATGGCAGAGCTGTCTCGGAGTATATTGCTGAATTTGACACTTTGTCAAAATATGGGTTATCTCTTATTGATACTGCCGAGAAAAAGAATGAGAAATTCATAACTGGTTTGGATCAATACTTGGGGGAAAAACTTATTAACCACATCGATGAGACGTTTGAATCGATTGTGGGGAAAGCATTAAGATCAGAAAGTCTCTACCCTAAGTCGAAGACTGAGGTTGCATCTGCAGAAGAGCCAAAGCCACAAGCAAGTGGTGGAGGCAAAGGTGGTTCCCAGAATAAGAGAAAGCAGAATCAGGCTAAGGATGGCCAGAAGAAAAAGAATAAGCAAGATGTGGAGTGCTTCAGCTGTGGTAAGAAGGGCCATTATGCTAGTAATTGCCGGGCCAAGCCAGCGGATAGGAAGTGCTTCAATTGTGGCCAATTGGGACATCACAAGGACAAGTGTCCACAGCCCCCTAAGGAAAAGCAAATGGTGAAAGCATATGCTCTTAATGCTATTCCTTCTTCGTCGAATGCCCCAACTGCGGCGGAGAAGGGAAAGAATGTCGTCATTCAAGGTATGCTTTCTGTTTATGATGTTCCTGTTAGAGTTTTGTTTGATACCGGAGCTTCCAGTTCTTTCATATCTAGTGACCTGGTAGATAGGTTGGGATTGGAACCCGAGATTGTCGATAGACCTTTAGTAGTGACAAACCCGATTGGTGGTTCAACTAGCCTTAGCATGATTTGTCGTAATGTGGTTCTATCGAGTCATGGATGCATGTTTGTGTGTGATTGTTTTGTTTTAGGCTTTACTGGGTTTGGCATTATTTTGGGAGTAGATTGGCTCCAAAGATACGGGGTGGTGGTAGACTGTGAGGGCTTTTTGGTGACAGCTAGAGCGGATGATGGACGGAGGATAGTGTTTGGTGGTCTACCCAGTAAGGGGGTATTGGCTAGTTTTCTAAACTCCCTCGACATTCCGCATAGTGAGTTGTCAGGTTTGCCCGTGGTAGGCCAGTATCCGGATGTTTTCGAAGAAGTGACCGGACTTCCACCACACCGAGAGATTGAGTTTCGGATTGATTTGGTAAGAGATGCCAGACCTATAGTGATGCCACTTCGTCGTATGGCACCAAGGGAGCAGCGAGAGCTCGAGGTGCAAGTCAGCGATCTTTTGAGGAAGGGATTTATCAGAAGGAGTGTTTCTGAATGGGGAGCACCAGTTGTGTTTGCTACCAAGGCGGATGGTTCCCTTCGTTTGTGTGTAGACTACCGCGAATTGAATAAAGTGACGAGGAAGAATAAGTATCCTCTACCGCGGATAGATGATTTGTTTGATCAGTTGAGTGGCGCGAGAGTATTTTCTCAGTTGGATCTCGCGACAGGTTTTCATCAGCTTAGAGTGGAAGCTGAGAGTATAGCTAAAACGGCATTTCGAACGCCGTCTGGATTTTATGAATGGTTGGTTATGCCATTTGGGCTGACTAATGCCCCGGCATATTTTGTGGACCTTATGAATAGGGTATTCAGAGATCAGCTGAATAAGTCTGTCCTTGTGTTCGTTGATGATATTTTGGTCTATTCGAGGGCGGAGGAGGAACACAAGGAACATTTAAGAGTAGCGATGGAGGTGTTGAGAAAACACCAATTGAAAGCAAAGTTTTCTAAGTGTCACTTCTGGAAGAGGGAAGTGAGGTTCTTGGGCCATGTTGTATCAGAGAGTGGTATTGCCGTGGACCCGGCGAAGGTGGCTACGGTACAAGATTGGCCTACGCCCAAGAATGCAACAGATGTAAGAAGTTTCTTGGGATTAGCGGGATATTATCGTAAGTTTATCCAAGGTTTCTCCAAGATAGCAGCACCGTTGACCCAGTTGACCAAGAAAAATCAAGCTTTTGTCTGGGATGAAAGGTGCGGGAATGCATTTAAAAGCCTAAAGGACAAGTTGACAAGCGCACCAGTGTTAGTCATTCCTAAGGGGGATGAAGAGATGACGGTATACACGGATGCCTGTGGTACCGGACTGGGTGCTGTATTGATGCAAGGCGGTAGGGTTGTAGCTTATGCAAGTCGGCAATTGAAACCGCACGAGAGAAGATACCCTACCCATGATTTAGAATTGGCAGCGATCGTGTTCGCGTTAAAGATGTGGAGACACTATCTCTTGGGAGAAAGATTTGAGCTGTTTACAGATCATAAGTCGTTGAAGTATCTATTCTCCCAGAAGGATTTAAATCTCCGTCAGCAGAGATGGTTAGAGTTCTTAGCTTCCTATGATTTTGACATCGCATACACACCGGGAAAGGGCAATGCGGTGGCTGATGCATTGAGTAGAAGACATGCCAGCTTGGGGGCTATGTTCCTTGAATGGAAGCAACTGGAGTTTATCGCGGGGTTTGATTTCAGACCAAAGTGCGAATTGGATCCAGAAATGTTAGCAAGTTTGACGATCAGACCCACTTTGATTGAGCGGATCGGCTCTAGTCAGAGGGACGATCCTAACCTATTGGAAATCATCTCCAAGTTAGAGATGGGTATCGATGAGGAGGTGAACAAGTATGGGCTTGATCGAGATAGATGGCTTAGAAAGGATGGAAAGCTTGTTGTACCCAATGTCACTGGATTGAGAGATGAAGTGCTTAGAGAATGTCATCACTCAAAGCTGACTATACACCCCGGTGGTAATAAGATGTATCGAGATATGAAGCAGACCTACTACTGGGAAGGGATGAAAAGAGATGTTGGGAAGTTTATATCCAAGTGCATGAATTGCCAGCTAGTTAAAGCCGAGCAAAAGAAGCCTAGTGGGTTGTTACAGCCCTTAGAGATTCCCGAATGGAAATGGGAGCAAGTCTCGATGGATTTCATCGATGGGTTACCAAGGACTAGATCGGGATATGACAGCATTTGGGTAATCGTAGATCGACTGACTAAAAGTGCAAGGTTTATACCAGTCAAATCGACTAGAACGGCAGCTAAGTTAGCAGAATTGTATATGAAGTGGGTAGTGAGATTTCATGGAGTACCTAAAAGCATTGTGAGCGACCGAGACCCGTTGTTCACTAGTGGGTTTTGGAGGAGCTTGCAAGAGGCGCTAGGGTCAGAGTTACATCTCAGTACCGCATATCATCCTCAGACCGACGGTCAGACGGAGAGGGTGAACCGTATTTTGGAAGATCTCTTGAGAGCATGTATATTGGATTTTGGTGGATCATGGGATGACCATTTGCATCTAGTAGAGTTTGCATATAATAATAGTTACCAATCCAGTATCGGTATGGCTCCGTTTGAAGCTTTGTATGGAAGACCGTGCAACTCACCATCATGTTGGATAGAAACTGGCGAGAAGTTTATGCTTGGACCAGATGTGGTGAGAGAAACTTCAGATAAAATCAAGATCATTCAGCAACGAATGAAGGCAGCCCAAGATAGGCAGAAGAGTTATGCTGATAAGAGAAGAAGAGACTTAAAATTCTCCGTTGGTGACTTGGTGTTTGTCAAGATTTCTCCGTTGAAGAGCGTAATACGATTTGGCAGGAGAGGTAAATTAGTACCAAGATTTGTTGGCCCATTCCCTGTTCTTGAACTAGTCGGGAATTTTGCATATAGAATTGACTTACCAGAGAAGATGGCGGGAGTTCACAACGTATTTCATGTTTCCCAACTAAGGAAGTTCGTTCACGACTCAGATATGACTATCTCACCTGATCAGTTGGAAGACTTCGAAGTAGAACCCGAGGCGGTTGGAAACCGCAAGCCGGCCCGTATTGTCGCACACGACATGAAGCAACTTCGAAGGAAGTCGGTGAAGCTAGTCAAGGTACAGTGGAGCGAAGACGAGAATGATTGTACTTGGGAAACAGAAGAGGACATAAGGAAGAAGTATCCAGAACTCTTTGTCTGGTAAGATTTTATTAGCGATTTAGTTTTCCGCATGCTAGAATAGGCTTGTTTGCTTGTTTTGCATACTTGATTGTTGTATATGGTTGTTAGGCATGCGGGATCCTTTGTATGTTTGGGTTAAGGAATTTCGGGGGCGAAATTTCTTAAGGGGGGGAGAGTGTAACGACCCGCGTTCTACGCATCATAGGATCGTAGGATATTTATTTCTTTCACATACGAAGTCGTATGGTCATGTAACTTTGGGAGACGACTATTGGGGGTCATTTCCCATGTTCATGATTTTTCCCGATTTTTAAATGACCATTTTACCCCTAGTTGGCACTGTTTTGGCCATAACTTTTGACTGGAAAGGAATTTTGACCTGAAACCACTTCCATTGGCTTCGGATGATGGTTTCTCTTTCCGTAGAGTGGTCACATTAGCCAAACGGACTTACCGTTTGGGAGATATGGCTGAAACAAGTTTCAGATGGAGAAAAACAGCTTAATTGGGCTTAACCGGGTGATTAACAGGTAGGCCCAAGGGGAATTTCGGGTTTAGAGGTATAGGAGGACTGATTAGGGTTAGGTTATCATTCTCATTTCAGTTTTGAGCCGCCACAAACCTCCTTGAGACCTTAGTAATGGCTTCCCACATCTAAAACACCCAAAATCACTCTCTAATTGAAGATTAGGCTTAGCAACACTAAATTAAGGAGAAAAAGCATCAAAGCAAGGTTGGAACTGCTGTTAGACATCAGTATTCGCCCCAAATCAGAGGAGTTTCAGTTCTGAGAATTTCATTTGTGGCCAAGGTGAGTGATAACATCATTTTGACGCTAATTACGGTTAATTAAGGGTAATTAGTGAAGATTAGCGAATTTATACGTAAATAAATTCTGGAAAAATTCTTAAAATTCTAAATTAATGTTTTAAGGCTCTGTTAGAAATTTGAGATAATTTCGATGTGTTTTGCTAATCGTATGCTTAAACATGATTAGGAGGGATTATAAGAAAATGTGAGGCTTTGGCCACTTTCGATCCATTTTGATTCATTTAAATTGTTGTTTGTTGTTTGTGGTTGCTATTACATGTTACTATGACTCTATGGTATGTTTCATGATTGATTAGAATAGTTAAATTGCTCGAAAACGTCGTCGAATGGCGTAGAAAGCTTGCTGGAAAGTTGCAGAAGTGTGCAGGCTCCGAACCGGTTCGGATCGGAGAAAGGGGTCGGATCGGACTAGGGAACTGACCAAGGGAATCCGAACTGGATGAGGACTTGCCACTGGAAGAAGTTTGGCAGGAAGGAAGGCCATTGCTTAGAGTTGGAGTTGGACAGGAGATCGGATCGGAGCGGTGGAGCGGATCGGATCGGAGTAAGCTAGGGAACGGAGCGGATCGGATCGGAAGAGAGATTGGAGGCCAGATCGGATCGACTTGAAGATGCAGGGCTCGGATCGGAAGCAAAGAAGAAATAGGCTAGGGATTGGAGCGCTGGAGAGAAGGACACCCGACCCGACCTGGAGGAGGACCCCGACCCGACCCGGAGCGAAGTGCCCGACCCGAAGAGACAAGGAGAAGGACCCGAACCGAGCATGGGTGACCGAACCGAACCGAGCATGGGTGACCGAACCGAACCGAATTCTAGAGCTGCTACTGCACGACAACTTTTCTGAAGACCCACTCCAATTCAACCAAACCCGAGATGCAAAGGGAGTCCAAATGAGAAGTTAGAGCTTAAGATTCAGATGGGAATCAACGAGTTCACTTCATGATTGGGCTTTGCTGCGGGACGCGTGCTAAGGAGTTATCGACACCTATAGCTTTGGACCACTATGGTAGGAGGTACGAAGGCGGATTCAGGGCCATTATGGCATTGGTAGAACCAAGGGCTATGACCAATGAAGTGGGTCATTGAAATGTTTGGTCATGACTCCAAGTGTTTGGCTTGGTCACAGCAGGGTTTCTACAAGTCGGGATTCGTCGTTGCCTCAGTTTGTCTAGTGTTCCAAAGTGGTAGATGTCGTACGCTTTACGCACTGAGTGAGAGGCGTGAGGATGGTTGCCATGGATGATTTGTTTGCTATCATTATGACATGCACACCCCACCCCCGTATTCTTACACTATTTATTTTGGCACCTTGGAGTATTGTACGGTATGTGGTACTAACTCTTTGGTTGCAGGTCCAGGTTCAGGTATGGTTTAGTATACCTGTTATCATTCTGTTTAGATGCTTATCGCTCATACCAGGCTTTATGTCTGACCCAGAGTTTTATGTCTCCTCTTATTACTCTGGGTGCTCTCACGAGCAGACTAGAGACAGGTTAGCTGGTGATGCACGGGTAGATGATCCGGAGACGAGCAGGAGTCTTCCACGTAATATATATATATAGTATTCTCCCTGTGTTGTTGAAGATCACTGCTTGGGTATTGTTGGTGTATCTTCTACTTCAGCTTTCTTTTGTTTAGAGACAGTAAATTTGGAAAGTTGTAATAAGCTGTATTTGGATTTCCGCTGCTTTGAGATTGATGTTGGTTTTAGTTATCAGCTTATGCACTGTCTCGCCTGTTTTATGTCAAGTATGTTATTATTATATTTTATTCCATGCGCTGTGAGACATTCTACAGGTTCTTTGATCAGTTCATTCCCTTCTTTTCTTCCTTGACGACCGTCTTGTGCTAGTCGGGCATGCGTACAGCGCACTTTTGGAGAAAATGCAGGCTGGTGCGGGGCGGGCCGTCACAAATCATATCGTATAAATTCAAATAACTCATATAATTCAGTCTCCTATAAAAATTTCGAATGAGTCGATTTGAAATCCCAATACTTAAGTTCAAGTTTAATATATATACACTTTAGCTCAAAACTCACATTTCGCTTATATAATTCAAAACAATTCATGTCATACTTTATAACACCAGTCGTACAAATTCAAATTAATTACTTAGATTAGAACAAAAACCTTATATTTCATTTTAAACAATTCGTGTCGTATATTAACATTTAAGTCGTATAGTTTGAAATCATTATTCATAAATTCAAATCATATGATTTAAAACCCGTCTTACAAATTTGATTTAATAACTCATAATTCAACCATACGATTATATAATAAATTCCATTCATTTCTTATCAGTTATAGATTCAAAAAAAAATCAATTTACACAATTCAAGATCGTTTCTTATAAAAGTTCAAATTCACATTCAGTTGATTTACAATCAAATTCATTTCATCCATTATAGGTTCAATTTCATTCTTAAATTTGAAAATTCAAATTCAAAACAATTTCACAATTTCAGGTTCATCTCTTTAAGTTCAAATCAATTCGAATTCAAATCCATATCTTCGGTTTATTATTAAAGTTTATAAAATATATATAAAAAAATAGATTTTTGAATATATATATATATAAGTTTATAAAATTCTAAAATTAATTAGAATATATATCATGACATATATAATTTTAAAATAATGTAAAATAGATTTAAATAAATATTTATTATAAGAAAATAAAATTAAAATACTTATATGAAATAAATTATATGGTTTAAATAAATAAAATTATAAGTAAAGTCTTATACTAATAAAAATTAAATTTCTCAAATCAGTTAACTTCGAAAACATGACCAACGGTGTCCGTATATAGTTTTCTACCCTATGGTCAAGTAATACGGATATTTATCATTTCAATCCGCGGCTTATAAAATTTCTACGGGTCTATCATTTCAACTCGCGATCCCAAATTCATTACAAATCGTTCAGGTCTATCATTTCAACCCATAACGATTTTTTCCTATTCTAATGTCCGTTCGGGTATGTATCATTTCAACCCTTAGTGATTTTTCCTAAACTAGGGGTATTAACAATCACAACCAACAATCACATAGCAACAATCACAACATATATATCATCAGTGCAACTACGTGTCATATGAATATCGTGTCACATATGAAATGTGCATATATATCAAATCAACCAATTTCTATCAGCAATTCTATACATTTCATATAACAGTTCATTATTGATCTAACATCCATGAAATAAATGTGAGTCAGGTGTGAGATAAACTCACCTTTCGTGGCACATAATTGGAGACAGCAGACGGGTTGACACTGAATGAAGCGACCATTTCCAGGCACAGTTCAAAACAGATTCAACTAGATGATCATTTAATATTATAGTATTTTTTTGTAAGAGGAGATGAGGAATTTCTTAATGGACCGGTATGGTTATCGGGTTTGGGACGGCTTTCGCAACTCAACACAAAAATAAATATGATAAATTCTTCTTTCAAAAACATACCTATATATATATATATTTATTTAAACACACACCATAATACATTAAAACCATCTATATATTAATATATATATATATCACACTAAAATCATATTATATATATATATATTTCAAAATAGATAAACACTCAGCAACGCTCACACAAATATATAACACTCACACAAATATATATAAATATCACACCACATGCTGAGACAAACACAGCAAATACACATTCAAAATCACCCATAAACAACTACACTAATGCCAAACTCATACTCACCCACCAGTACACACAGGAAAATAACTTATCACCGTTCACACCAACATATTCACGTCCACACTTAATCACACAAAACTCATACATACACACGCAACTCCCCACGCATCACCACACAACTCACCGACCGCACACACACGTGTAGAGTTCAGGTGGGACTGGCAAGACGGGCGCGGGTTCGGTAAAGGCAGCGGGTGCTTGGTTAGCAGGAGTGGAGCAGGGCTCAGTTTTGGCGAATGAGTGGAAGTGGGTTTTCTGGGAAAGGGGTTCTCTAACGATGGGTTGATGAAGCATTGGCCATGAGCGGGGTGAGAGGACTACAGGGGTCAGGTGGTGCTCGGCTTGGCGGGGTTCGGAAGTTGGTCTGAACGACGTTGGCAGGAGGCTCGGGTGCGGCTTTGGACAGAACGTGGAGGGGTGCAGGCTGGTTGCGGGTCAGGTGAGGTCCTGTTGGGTGACCTCGCGGCTACAGGGGTTGGTTCCCGTCAGAGAGGGGCGAAACAGGTCGGAGTGGGAGGCGGAGGTCGGGCTTGCGGATTTGGGTCAGCAAGGGGAGAAGGAGGGTTGGGTCTTGACTGCTGGTCGGAGGCGGAGGTTTGGGTGCGGCTTCAAGAGATTTGACAGCGGAGTTCGGATGTGGATGGCGGCGTCTGGACGTGGGTGAGGCTGAGGAGAAGGAGGACTGGTGGGCGATGGAAAAATTAGAAGGTGAAGCTGCTGATAAAAGAAGATTCAAGGGGAAAGAAGAAGGAGGATTCGGCTGTCACAACTTTTGAGAGGAGTGAGAGAAGTGGATTGAAGTGTATAATATAATATTCAGTAACTGACGTGTATCCGATCCCTTTTTCTCTCCATGTAAATCGAACGGATGAAGTTTGAATTTTTCATAAAGAATTGCGAGATTCCAGAAAGCGATAAGTGCAGAAATTTTGAACCGATTTGGCTCAAACACTAGGGACGGGAAGAAATGATTGGAACTAACCATATGAAGGAACGGACGAATGATTTACATTTTTGAAAATAATGACCGCGTACAAAAGGAACAATATGATATAGAAGAATGGTTATATTTCAAACAAAACGAATTCTTTTAAAATCAAAAGGAAATGAACAAAATATGACATAGAACCGACAATTTTAAAATTTGAACAAACGACGAAACGGATTCAGCTAAATATAAACTGAACAATGATTGTGACAACGAAGATCAATACAAATGACTAATCTACATGAGAAATATATAGCAATACGAATTAAATATTTTAATTAAAATCTTCAGAAATAAATCCAAATTCAAATAAATAAACTCAATAAAATTTCATTGAATAAATAAACTTTTATGTTACAAGTATAAATTTGTATTTATAAACATACTCATATTAAAACCTAATTCACTTGCTATAAAAAAAAATCCATAAATAATTTAGTTTAAATCATAAATCAATATTATTATTTCAATAAAACCAAACAAATAAAATAAATGAAGCCAAAATTTAAATTAATTCATTAAATAAAATATACTTAAAATTGAGGTTGTTACACATAACAATAAACAAGTAATTCACAAATATAAAAAATTATTAAAATATAAACATATTTATATTCATTCCCCTTAAACCCCAGTTCGTACATCAGGCGCCGCCACACTCTCAAAACGATGGCCGATATCGTTCCAAATTTGACCCCAAATCGCTCCTAAAATGCAACAAATTAAATCCAAAATTCTACATGAAAATCGAAGAGATTTTTCTGCTCTATCATTTTATATGGTTGAGATCAAATATTGTTAAGTGAATCGAGAGATTTTCTCGCTCAAACACCCATTGTTCGCCGCCGTTTATAAGGTTGTGGGGAAGGCCGAGTAGATCGTTGCTCAGGGGGATGGCGTGGCACATGTAGGCGGTCAGTGGGGTGGTGGTTGATCGAGGTAATGATGGTCGTGGCGACGGAAATTTCAAACCCTAGGGTGGCGGCTTAGTTCGTTCGAGGGGCTGAAGCTATTAACAGTGGGTTTTAGTTTTTTTTCATATATATAATTAGCATTAGTTTGTAAATCAGTTTATTTTTATATAAAATGCCATTGTAAAAATAAAATATATATATGATTTTTATACATAGAGAACCTTGTTTTATAAATGTAATTTTTATTATGTAGAAAAACAAATTGTGCATTGTTTTGAAATATAAAATATGCATTGTTTTGTAATATAAAATATGCATTGTTTTGAAATACAAAATATGCATTGTTTTCAAAAATAAAATATGCATTGTTTTGAAAAATAAAACAATAGTGTTTTAAATATAAATAAGTAGCATTGAAAATAATATATATAAAAAGACATTGTTTTATAAAATAGCTTTACTTTTAAATTATAAAATTAGCATAGTTTTAAAAAAATAAAAAAATATCGTTGTTTTTATAAAAAGAAATTAGCATTGTTATTAAAAGAAAAAGAAAATATCATTGTTTTTATAAAAAGAAATTAGCATTGTTTTTATAAAAAGAAAATAACATTGTTTTAATTATAAATGACTTTAATAAAAAAATGTGATTTTTATCATGACATAGTTTTAAATAAAAGTATGATTTTTAAAAATGAATAACATGGTTTTTAAATATAAATAGCATTATATAGGAATGCGATTTTTATATAAATAGCAGCGATATAAAAATATGATTTTTATATCGATAGAACTATAATAAAAATGTGATTTTTATATCGATAGAACTATAATAAAAATGTGATTTTTATATCATTGTGTAAAAAATGTGATTTTTATTGTAAAAGTCTTTGATTTAAAAATATAATTTTTAAAAATATATAAAATAGTTTAAAAATGTGATTTCTAATTATATAGAGCATCGTAATAAAAATATGATTTTTAATATAAAAATCGTGTGAAACAGATTGTGATGGAACCAACTGGAAGCGAATAGGATCCAAACCGTTCAACTAAAGACTAGCGGAGTGGAAACCAAAGCTGAGAACTCCTCACTAAAAATTCTGCATAGCTATTTATTTTCATAACTGAAATATATATAGAATTGCCAGTTTAGATTTTTATCAGTTTAATCATTATAAAATGTATACGGTGCCTGTTAGATCACTTTCCTCGTCCACAAACCATTAACGATTTAAATTGACTGTATTGTGTGTTGTTTGTGTTGTTGAAATGTTTAACACATTAAAAATGTTAATATTAATGTGATAGTGAAATCAAATTATAAATATTCATTTATAATTTGAACAGTGAAAATTAGTTAAACAGAAAATAATTCAAACTGAATTAGAATTGGTTAAATTTATTAACCAACGATTTATTTAAACAAACTGTTGTTGTTTTAAAACCCCACACGGGTATTGGGATGATATTTGACATACACTGTTCCCAATATTTAGTTATATGTCAATCGATGGATTGACAGGCTGTGATGAGCGTTATTTACTTATTTTAACGCTCACACAGTTGTAAATTTCACTCTGGATGTGAATGGACTGTTTAATGATTATTTGTTATTATTGTTGCATACATGCGATGTATGAAATCCATATAACTGAAATTATATGGTGATTGATTGAGTCGTATTCCGATTCAGAAATAAACAATGTTTTATAATAAACAATATTCTATAATAAATAACATTTTAGAATAAAGATCATTTTAGAAATAAAGACATTTTAGAAATAAAGACATTTTGGATTAAAGATCATTTTAGAAAGAAAGACATTTTAGAATAAAGATCATTTTAGAAATAAAGACATTTTAGAAACAAAGACATTTTGGATTAAAGATCATTTTAGAAATAAAGACATTTTAGAAATAAAGACATTTTAGAAAGAAAAACATTTTAGAATAAAGATCATTTTAGAAATAAAGACATTTTAGAAATAAAGACATTTTGGATTAAAGATCATTTTAGAATTAAAGACATTTTAGAATAAAGATCATTTTAGAAATAAAGACATTTTAGAAATAAAAGGTCATTTTAGAAATAAAGACATTTTATAATAAAGAACATTTTATAATAAAGACATTGTATAATAAAGGACATATTTAAATAATGGAATATTTTTAAAACAAAGAATCTTTTAAAATAAAGGATATTTTAAAATAAAATGTTTTAACAATAAAAATCACATTTTTATTGTATGTATAAACAAATAAAAGAAGCATATGTTAAAATACATTTTTGTTAGAAAAAAATGTCATCTTTAACATGTTAATGAAAATGAGAGTAATCATTGGTTGAATTCTATTTTTGTACATTAAAATGTCATCTTTAACATGTTAATGAAGTGAATAAAATATTTATATGTTGAATAAAAATTTTGAACAACAAAAATATCATTTTTATTAAATGTATAAACCAAATAAGATATTCGAGTGTTGAATAATATTTTTGAACAATAAGAAAAATAGTATATAATTAAACGCCCTTTTTATCGAACGAGTTATTCACTTTATAATGAATATCGAAAAGGAATGATTTCAAAATATAATATTTTGAAAATATTATCATTTTAATATGATAAAGATATAGAATATTCAATTTGATTTAAAATTGAAAATAAAGTTGGAATCGTTTTAAAACAAATATATAAATGATTTATAAAATACGTTTTAAATGGAAATCGATGAGATATATATAATATTTATTTAATGGCCTAAATAGAACGCGTCGCGCAGCGGCCGTTCGCAAATTACGACCATTAACTTAAAATTCGCGTAACGGGAGATCCGACCGTCGGATTCTTCTAAAAATAGATCCATTGGGTTCGTATCGAAAAGAGCTTTACAATGAATATAACAAGTTTGAAATCTAACGGTTGGATTTGGAATTATGTCCAAATCAAATTTGAAAAAGGTCGCTATGAATGTAGTTTGGTGGCCGTTATTGGAAACCGGCTGTACGGGCTTTAATAAAATTATTAAAAATATGGAAAATTTACGTAAAATCATAATTAATAATCTAGAAAGATTTTGGATGAAAAATTCCATATTTAAAAAGATAAAAATATATTTTTATCGAAATTAACTAGTTATTAACTAGAATAAATCTTTAATTAAGATTAAATGGAGTTTTCCAATTAATTAATATTTATTTGGAATTAAATAAAATAAATTGGATTTTGGGTTTGTCGTGAATGGTGTCTTAATTAACACAGTTCTTAAACCCCGTGCAAAAGGATTAAATCTTTTAATTAGGATTTAGAAAAGTTTACTAATTAATTAATGTTTAATTAGAATTGAAATGAAAGTTGAATGTGGGTTTATCGTGAACTATGTTTTAAACGACATTTGTTCTTTAATCCCAATTAATAGTGAAAATATAATTTGGAAATTATAAATCTTTTATTAAGATTTAAATGGAATTCTTAAGTAAAGTTTTACAGTTTAATATATTAAATTGGAATTGAATGGAAATCGACTGGATAATAATCGAGATAAGCTTCTGTGAATGAAGACCTTTACTATATATGGAATTTAAAGGGCTTTGTCGTTATTCCATTTATATTATTAGTCTGATACGGAAATTTATATCGATTATATATATTAATCTGATTTCTGTGAAGATTCCATATAATGGAAGATGATTTTGGGTTTGTCGTGAATTGTGCTTTAAATGACATTAGTTCTTTAACCCAGTTAAAGATAAGATTAATTTTCTAAATTTGAATAATCATAAAGTAATGATTTTTGATATTAAAACCAAATTGGAGTTTTAATAAATTAAATTGAAATGGAAACGAGATAATTAGATTTATCAAATTCTTGAAAAGATCGAGAATGGAGTACCACCAGTTTTACTCCAGACGATAGTTAAATCTTTAATTAGATTTGAACGTAAAAATGGTAATTAAATTTACCGATAACATTGTGGGTGTTAGATATGGAGTACTACTAGTTTTGCTCCATGGGATGAATAGGTTGGGATTGGGATAATAAATATAAATAAATGATTACTTCGGTAAGGTTCGATAATCCCGATTAGTTGATAAACCTTAATTTGGTTTAGGATTGATAAAAGATAAAATAAAATCTTTTGAAATGAGATTCAAAAGAAGATTAAAGAATAAATTTAAAAGGATTTATCTTTGATAAAATTAATAGGAACCTTTCCCTAATAATGTGAATATTTTATTAAAAGAATATTCTGGATTGGAATGAGGCGTATGATATGTTTTTATAGCACTTGATTATTGATTATAAAATATGCGAGTTATTCGGAAAGACTGGGTTTAACCCATTCTGAATAATTAATACGACGACCAAAAGTCGACGATGAAGACAGTGGTTGAAGACATGAGTTCTTCACATCGTTTGGGTGATTACTGATGTCTTGATTGTGCCGTACACCCAAGATAAGGTAATAAGTGGTGATCATCCAAACGTACTTGGAGATCGGTGGATATGCAAGGACATCTCTCCTGTATTGGACATATAGGACGAGGAATAAGGTGCCTCCGGTTTCGTTTAGACCCAGAACGGACTTGTAAATGGATGGTATGTCTGACGTTGTATTCCTTTATGCTCTATTCATTGATCTCTGCTAAATATATATCTGTTTGGTGGCGGAGAATTTATTCTCTGGCTTAACGCCATTCTCTGAGACGTACGAGCTTAGGGGTTATATATTGGCAGAAATCAATGGTATGGTATGGATTGACAACGTGGCATGCTAAGATGCAAATGATCAAGACTTTTGTTGAAAAGCAGAGTCTTGTGGATGATGATCAAAGCACGGCTTTAGTTAGCCCAACTTTGTGTATAGTGATACTTCGCGAGCCTCACACCCCGGTATGGACCAGAAACGGGAGAGGGCTGCAGGGAGAACATGAATTTCCTTCTAGCTTGGAGTGGTATCATGGTATGGAGCCCAGAAATTTTCCTTATGTGGATGATGGAGTGAGGCGCCTCGGATATTGAGTCCCTAGTGGTTCAGATTTACGCCCCATAGGGCGGGGAAACGTAGTGTTCGGGCATAACTAATCCACTAAAGTATTTGTGGACCGGCCCTGAAGATCCAAGGGTCACTCGAGCTCTGATCCTGAGGCACGGGTTAGAGTGTCTCGAATCCGGCAAGGATGATCCCTTGCCTTGGTTCATAGATGGGAATCCAACTTCCAATACGACATCATGCGGTTTTGATTGTAGAACTAGTATAGCGACATGATATATGATACCCATGCCGTCTATGATTGATACATTTATATTTGAAATTGTTTTTAAACACTATGCACTTATAGTAATATCAAAATGATTTATTTTATATGTATCAAGCATATTTGGCTATTATAAGGGAAAACTCTATCCTCCGGCTTGCGTTGCGTTGTGTGATGGGACCTGAGTCAAGCTTCAGTTTTCAAAAATCATTGTGTTGTTTTATTTTAAACTAATATTCATGTGGAGTAAACCCGTTCTTTGTTATATGGCATGGTCCCATGATTTCCCCACTTTTAAATTAAAGATTATTAACTGTTTTAGTTCTCACACCAGTCCCATGACTGACCTGGAGTTTATTGTTTTTACCTAAACTCTAGGTGCCCATATTTTCCACACGGGCAGCTAGTAGTTTTGGTTTTGCAGATATTATATTCACAGGATCCTGGTTTACAGCTGAGGCTATATTCGGAAAGCTCTGTATCCGTGTATTTCATTCAGTTGCGTTATGTATTATTTTTCCGCTGCTTTGTAATTTAAATCTTTGATATTGTATTTCCAATGTGTAATATTTATTCATACTCTGGGATATTCTTATACTCTGTGTAAATTGTTGTAATAGCAATGAAATGTTCTGTCGTTTGTATTCTGATGCGTCGTGTTCTCAATTCAATCCGGGCTTTCCTTTGCGGGGAAGTTTGGGTTGTTTCATTTGGTATCAGAGCTTTGGTTTACAGAGCTCGAGAACAAGACACATTAGAACCAAACGAAAGAATTCATCAGAGATTGGATTAGTAATATCCAATCAGAATAACTCGTTAGAGATGGGATCAGTAGTATCCTAGAATAAGTTCAAAGAGTGTTATTTTTAAAATAAAAATGAAAAACAAATTTAGTTTTGAAATTTATAGTTTATTATATGTATTTGAATAATATTTTTTATATTGATTTTGGACAATCGAATTTATAGAGATTTTGCATATACGCCTAGCTAGCATATATTCAATGCCTCAAATATACTGGGTAGATATAGAATCACACTCTAGTCGCCCGGAGATGGTTCTGATGATCAGTCGACCATCATCAGTATTTATGTTCGAGTTTTGAAAGTGGGATATCTATATATTTTCAATTGACTGGTGTGAGAACCAAAACTTAGTTAGAGTTTATTGATTTGATTTGACACTAAAAACATGATTTTTGACTATATATAAAAGATATATGTTATGGAAATTTAATTCAACTAATTGATTGCTGGTTGCGATATTTGATAATTAGTTTAACTAAATAAAATATTGGAATGATAATTAATTTAACCAATATGAGAAGGAATGATAAATTTAACTAAGTCGAATTTAATACTAAACTGAATTGAAAATTTATTAGAATTGAAAGTTGAGTAGGTTAGTTAAACAACTTTCAGCTCCGTTCCTTTTCGAGGACGGAAAGATTTTAAGTGGGAGAAATTGTAACAAACTGGAAAATCGGAACCAATTTAAAAAATTTATTTTAGCAATTTTAATGGATTTTGAATATTTAAAATAACGTATTTTAAATAATAACGACTAAAAATTTATTTAAATCGAAATTAGAACGAATAAATTTATTTTAATTATATAATGAGCCTGAAATGGCGCGGCAGTTTGAAAATTCGATTTCAGATTTCAAATGAATGTACATGATTCAAAATAAATCGGATTTCAGTGAAACAAGAAATATTTGAATCTGTTTGAAAATATCTTTCCAACGGATGTGAAAAATCCAGATTTCACAATTGAAATAAAAAGCTATGTCCAGTTTAAAATTTAGAATAGTCGCTATGGAATATATATATATATTAATATAACATATAGCCATTTTACAAACGGCCTCCGTTTCTGACGAAACCACTTTTGTTGGATCCAGAATATCAAATTATTTCTAGATTCCAATTTTCATAATTTTTGGAATTAATATATGAGTGCAGTAAATGTAAACGCGTTTGGTAATTTCAGTTTAAATTTAATCGACTGGAAATTGACCGTTTTTTCAAATGGTCTCCAAATTCGACGAAATTAGTTTTGTTAGGACCGTATCATCAAAACAAAGCTAGATATAATTTTTCTACAATTTTTGGAGTCATTATGTGGCCCCAATAAATTAAAATGTACGTTTAAATTCAATATATATATATATATATATATATATATATATATATATATTGTAATTTTGATAAAAACGGATCGAATTGGCTTACAAAACATATCCCATTGTTTCCAGAATATGGGTATTTGGCTAGGAGCGGCAGTCGTTGGGTTTGATTTGGAGTTCGTAACGATAAACAAGTAATTCACAAATAAAAAAATAATTATTAATATATATATATATATATATATATTCATTGCTCTTGAACCCTAGCTCATACATCAGGCGCCGCCACACTCTCAAAACGATGGCCGATATCGTTCCAAATTTGACCCCAAATCGCTCCCAAAATGCAACAAATTAAATCCAAAATTCTACATGAAAATCAAAGAGATTTTTCTGCTCTGTCATTTTATACGGTTGAGATCAGATATTGTTAAGTGAATCGAGAGATTTTCTCACTCAAACACCCATCGTTCGCCGCCGTTTATAAGGCTGTGGGGAAGGCCGAGTTGATCGTTGCTCAGGGGGATGGAGCGGCACATGTAGGCGGTCAATGGGGTGGTGGTTGATCGAGATAACGATGGTCGTAGCAGCAAAAATTTCAAACCCTAGGGTGGCGGCTTAGTTCGTTCGAGGGGCTGAAGCTATTAACAGTGGGTTTTAGTTTTTTTATAAATATAATTAGCATTAGTTTGTAAATCAGATTATTTTTATATAAAACACCATTGTAAAAAAAATTATTTTTATATATAGAGAACCTTGTTTTATAAATGTAATTTTTATTATGTAGAAAAATAAAATATGCACTGGTTTGAAATATAAAATATGCATTGTTTTGAAATATAAAATATGCATTGTTGTGAAAAATAAAATAACATTGTTTTAAATATAAATAAGTAGCATTGAAAATAATATATATATAAAAAGACATTGTTTTATAAAATAAAAAGACATTATTTTATAAAATAGCATTACTTTTAAATTATAAAATTAGCATTGTTTTAAAAAAAATCATTGTTTTTACAAAAAGAAATTAGCATTGTTTAAAAATAAAAAGAAAATATCATTGTTTTTATAAAAAGAAATTAGCATTGTTTTTATAAAAAGAAAATAACTTTGTTTTTATTATAAATGACTTTAAGAAAAAATGTGATTTTTATCATGACATAGTTTTAAATAAAGGTATGATTTTTAAAAATAAATAACATGGTTTTTAAATACAAATAGCATTATATAGGAAATGCGATTTTTATATAAATAACACCGATATAAAAATATGATTTTTATATCGATAGAACTATAATAAAAATGTGATTTTTATATCGATAGAACTATAATAAAAATGTGATTTTTATATCGATAGAACTATAATAAAAATGTGATTTTTATATCATTGTGTAAAAATGTGATTTTTATTATAAAAGACTTTGATTTAAAAATATAATTTTTAAAAATATATAGAACAGTTTAAAAAAGTGATTTCTAATTATATGGAGCATCGTAATAAAAATATGATTTTTAATATAAAAATCGTGTGAAACAGATTGCGATGGAACCAACTGGAAGCGAACAGGATCCAAACCGTTCAATTAAAGACTAGCGCAGTGGAATCCAAAGCTGAGAACTCCTCACTATAAATTCTGCACAGCTATTTATTTTCATAACTGAAATATATATAGAATTGCTAGTTTAGGTTTTTATCAATTTAATCATTATAAACTTTATATGGTGCCTTTTAGATCACTTTCCTCGTCCACAAACCATGGACGATTTAAATTGACTGTATTGTGTGTTGTTTGTGTTGTTGAAATTTTTAACACATTAAAAATGTTAATATTAATGTGATAGTGAAATCAAATTATAAATATTCATTTATAATTTGAACAGTGAAAATTGGTAAATAGAAAATAATTCAAGCTGAATTATAATTTGTTAAATTCATTAACCAATGATTTATTTAAACAAACTGTTGTTGTTTGAAAACTCCATACGGGTATTGGGATGATATTTGACATACAATGTTCCCAATATTTAGTTATATGTCAATCGATGGATTGACAAGTTGTGATGAGCATTGTTTATTTATTTTAATGCTCGCACAGTTGTAAATTTCACTCTTGATGTAAATGGATTGTTTAGTGATTATTTGTTATTATTGTTGCAAACATGCGATGTATAAAATCCATATAACTGAAATTATATGGTAATTGATTGAGTCACATTCCGATTCAGAAATAAACAATGTTTTATAATAAACAATATTTTAAAATAAATAACATTTTAGAATAAAGATCATTTTAGAAATAAAGACATTTTGGATTAAAGATCATTTTAGGAAGAAAGACACTTTAGAATAAAGATCATTTTAGAAATAAAGACATTTTAGAAATAAAGACATTTTGGATTAAAGATCATTTTAGAAATAAAGACATTTTAGAATAAAGATCATTTTAGAAATAAAGACATTTTAGAAAGAAAGACATTTTAGAAAGAAAAACATTTTAGAATAAAGATCATTTTAGAAATAAAGACAATTTGGGTTAAAGATCATTTTAGAAATAAAGACATTTTAGAATAAAGATCATTTTAGAAATAAAAGCTCATTTTAGAAATAAAGACATTTTATAATAAAGACATTTTATAATAAAGGACATTTTTAAATAAAGGAATATTTTTAAAACAAAGAATCTTTTAAAATAAAGGATATTTTAAAATAAAATGTTTTAACAATAAAAATCACATTTTTATGGTATGTATAACCAAATAAAATAAGCATATGTTAAAATACATTTTTGTTAGAAAAAAATGTCATCTTTAACATGTTAATGAAAATGAGAATAATCATTGGTTGAATTATATTTTTGTACATTAAAAATGTCATCTTAACATGTAAATGAAGTGAATAAAATATTTATGTGTTGAATAAAAATTTTGAACAATAAAGATATCATTTTTATTGAATGTATAAACCAAATAAGATATTCATGTGTTGAATAATATTTTTGAACAATAAAAAAAATAGTATGTAGTTAAACGCCCTTTTTATCGATCGAGTTATTCATTTTATAATGAATATTGAAAAGGAATGATTTCAAAATTTAGTATTTTGAAAATATTATCGTTTTAATATGATAAAGATATAGAATATTCAATTTTGATTTAAAATTGAAAATAAAGTTGGAATCATTTTAAAACGAATATATAAACGATTTATAAAATATGTTTTAAATGGAAATCGACGAGATATATATAATATATATTTAATGGCCTGAATAGAACGCGCCGCGCAACGGCCATTCGCGAATTTCGACCATTAATTTCAAATTGGTGTAACGGGAGATACGACCATCGGATTCTCCTGAAACCGGAACCGTTGGGTTCGTATTAAAAAGAGAATTACAATGAATATAAGAAATTTGATATCTAACGGTTGGATTTGGAATTATGTCCAAATCAAATTTGAAAAAGGTCGTTATGGATGCAGTTTGGTGGCCGTTATTGGAAACCGACTTTACAGGCCTTAATAAAATTATTAAAAATATAGAAAAATTATGTAAAATCATAATTAATAATCTTGAAAGATTTTAGATGAAAAATTCCATATTTAAAAAGATAAAAATATATTTTTATCGAAATGAACTAGTTATTAACTAGAATAAATCTTTAATTAAGATTAAATGGAGTTTTCCAACTAATTAATATTTATTTGGAATTAAATAAAATAAATTGGATTTTGGGTTTGTCGTGAATGGTGTCTTTATTAACATTGTTCTTAAACCCCATGTGAAAAGAATAAATCTTTTAATTAAGATTTAAAAAAGTTTACTAATTAATTAATGTTTAGTTAGAATTGAAATGAAAGTTGATTGTTGGTTTATCGTGAACTATGTTTTAAACGACATTTGTTCTTTTATCCCAATTAACAGTGAAAATATAATTTGGAAATTTTAAATCTTTTATTAAGATTTAAATGGATTCCTAAGTAAAGTTTTCCAATTTAATATATTAAATTGGAATTGAATGGAAATCGATTGGATAATAATCGAGATAAGCTTCTATGAATGAAGACCATTACTATATATGGAATTTAAAGGGCTTTGCCGTTATTCCATTTATATTATTAGTCTGATACGGAAATTTATTTTGATTATATATACTGATCTGATTTCTGTGAAGATTCCATATTTAATGGAAGATGATTTTGGGTTTGTCGTGAACTGTGTTTTAAATGACATTAGTACTTTAACTCAGTTAAAGATAAAGATTAATTTCCTAAATTTGAATAATCATAAAGTAATGAATTTTGATATTAAAACCAAATCGGAGTTTTAATAAATTAGATTGAAATGGAAACAAGATAATTAGATTTATCAAATTCTTGAAAAGATCGAGAATGGAGTACCACCAGTTTTACTCCAGACGATAGTTAAATCTATAATTAGATTTGAACGTAAGAATGGTAATTAAATTTACCGATAACATTGTGGGTGCTAGATATGGAGTGCTACTAGTTTTGCTTCATGGGATGAATAGGTTGGGATTGGGATAATAAATATAAATAAATGATTACTTCGGTAAGGTTCGATAATCCCGACTAGTTGATAAACCTTAATTTGGTTTAGGATTGATAAAAGATAAAATAAAATATTTTGAAATGAGATTCAAAAGAAGATTAAAAAATAAATCTGAAAGAATTTATCTTTGATAAAATTAATGGGAACCTTTCCCTAATAATGTGAATATTTTAATAAAGAATATTCTGAATTGAAATGAGGCATATGATGTGTCTTTTTAGCACTTGATTATTGATTATAAAATACACAAGTTATTCAGAAAGACCGGGTTTAACCCATTCTGAATAATTAATACAACGACCAAAAGTCGACGATGAAGACGGTGGTTGAAGACCGGAGTTCTTCACATCGTTTGGGTGATTACTGATGTCATGATTGGGCCGTACACCCAAAACAAGGTAATAAGTGGTGATTGTCCAAACGTACTTGGAGATCGACGGATATGCAAGGACCTCTCTCCTGTATTGGACATATGGGACGAGGAATATGGTGCCTCCGGTTTCGTTCAGACCCAGAACGGACTTGTAAATGGATGGTATGTCTGACGTTGTATTCCTTTATATTGTATTCATTGATCTCTCCTAAATATATATCTGTTTGGTGGCAGAGAATTTATTCTCTTGCTTAACACCCTTCTCAGAGACGTACGAGCTTAGAGGTTATATATTGGTAGAAATCAGTGGTATGGTATGGATTGACAATGTGGCATGCTAAGATGCAAATGATCAAGGCTTTTGTTGAAAAGCAGAGTCTTGTGGGTGATGATCAAAGCACAGCTTTAGTTAGCACAACTTTGTGTATAGCGATACTTCACGAGCCTCACACCCCAGTACGGACCAGAAACGGGAGAGGACTGCAGGGAGAACATGCGTTTCCTTCTAGCTAGGAGTGGTGTCATGGTATGGAGCCCAAACATTTTACTTATGTGGATGATGGAATGAGGCGCCACGGATATTGAGTCCCTAGTGGCTTAGATTTGCGTCCCATAGGGCGGAGAAACATATTGTTCAGGCATAACTAATCCACTAAAGTATTTATGGACCGACCCTGAAGATCCAAGGGTCATTCGAGCTCTGATCCTGAGGCACGGGCTAGAGTGTCTCGAATCCGGTAAGGACGATCCCTTGCCTTGGTTCATAGATGGAAATCCAACTTCCAATACGACATCATGTTGTTTTAATTGTAGAACAAGTATGGCGACATGATATATGGTACCCATGCCGTCTATGATTGATACATCTATATTTGAAGTTGTTTTTAAACACCATGCACTTATAGTAATATCAAAATGATTTATTTTATACGTATCAAGCATGTTTGGCTATGGTAAGGGAAAACTCTATCCTCCGGCTTGCGTTGCATTGTGTGATGGGACCTGAGTCTTATAATAGCTTCATTTTTCAATAAGCATTGCGTTGTTTTATTTTAAACTAAGATTCATGTGGAGTAAACTCGTTCCTTGTTATACGGCGTGGTCCCATGATTTCCCCACTTTTAAATTAAAGATTAATAACTATTTTAGTTCTCACACCAGTCCCATGACTGACCTGGAGTTTATTGTTTTAACCTAAACTCTGGGTGTCCATATTTTCCACACGCACAGCTAGTAGTTTTGGTTTTGCAGATATTATATTCACAGGATCCTGGTTTACAGCTAAACCTATATTCGAAAAGCTCTGTATCCGTGTATTTCATTCAGTTGTGTTATGTATTATTTTTCCGCTGCTTTGTAATTTAAATCTTTGATATTGTATTTCCAATTTGTAATATTTATTCATACTCTGGAATATTCTTGTACTCTGATGTAAATTGTTGTAATAGCAATGAAATGTTCTGTTGTTTGTGTTCTGATGCGTCGTGTTCTCAATTCAATCCGGGCTTTCCTTTACGGGGAAGTTTGGGTCGTTTTAGAGAGAAAAGGGAATACACAGGAGCACACAAGTAAGAAAAAGAAAATTATATTTTGTTGGTGGTTTTCAATATACAGAGGAGTTTGACGTGATGTGGTTGAGGCGGCCAAGCTTGATGAAAGTGAGGCGGTTATGTAGAGATTTTTGTGTGGAGTTTCGTGGTATCTTTTGTGTGATTTTTCATGGACTGTGGAAAGAGGGATTGGGATGGAGGAAAGATGCGGTTATGGGGACGATGTTATACAGGAGGACATGAATTATATTCGAGGAAGATGGAGTATTATAGGTGGGCTGGGTTGGAGCTTATATGGGCTGAGAAAATCAAAACACTGAGGCCTAAATAAAAAATAAAAAAAGAGAAACAAACGTATGCATCGAAAACAATTGAAGGGGCATGCATGGAAGCTACGTGAGTATGGGAGAGGAAGTTTTGGCTTATTGAGCTGAGGCATGTTGGCACCTGAATGTGAGGTGTAAGCAAGGAAAAAAAGTATAATAATACGGAAATGAAGAAAGAATGGGAACATGAAGTATGCGGGAGATGTACAGGAGAAGCGGGGTTTATTTTTTAGTTGGAGAAGAAGACGCAACATTGAGCGAGTGGGAATATTTTAGTTGGGCTGATGGTATAATTTGAAGCCCAGCCAATGTATAGTGGACATTTTCCAAAACTTGTGGGTATTTTACTTGAAATGGGGGAGTTTGAGTCTTGAGAAAAATTTGCTCAGGGCTTGTAGGTATGAGCGATTTTGGACATCTGGAGGATGGAGATAATATAGTGGAGCAGGTTGGATATTGTAACAGCCCGCATTTTACGTATCGAAAAATCGTAAAATATTTTCATTTTATTCCCTGAAGGTTGGATCATTCTCATGTTTTAATATGTTGTTTATGGGGATGTGAGACATGTCCACAATTTTTACCAATTTTGTTTGTGACCATTTTGCCCTTGTTAGTCTTGTACAGGGCATAACTTTTGACTCAGGTCGAATCAAGTGTTGAGACCTGTACCTATCCCATTGGAAATGAAATGATGATTACCTTTCCGTAGAGTGGTTACATTAAAGATTTGGCTCAGCGGTTTGGAAGGAATCGTTGTTTTAAGGTTTAACAGTTGGTTGTTCGGGTTTTTAAGCCATAATGGGCTGATTAAAAGAGGTCCATTAGTGGGCTGGTGGAATGCTATAAATAGGGGATGGAAGGTATGGGAAATAGTTTACTTTCCCCATTCTCTCATTTGGAAGAGCCAAGGAAAACCTCCATTACTCCATTTCTCCATCTTTCCACCATTAAAGCTTAGGAAATCGAAGATCTACACCGCTGCAAAGGAGTGTTCATTGAATCAAGAGGTTTGGATCAAATTCCTTGCTGTCCGGAATCTTAATTCATTTTGTTTTAGCCTGTTTTGGAGAATTAGTGAGTGATATGCACCTCTCACATGGATTCAATCAAGTATATGAAAGTTTGGTCATGTTTTTCATCAAATCCAAGCATTTTCTCATAGATCTACACCCTGGTAACTCCATTTTTATATGAATCACTATAGGATCTGATTTAGCAAGTTTAAACTGGTAATTTCTATGTTACTTCATATGTTTATGCAAGTTAGATCCGCAATTTAGATCATATGTTCATTTATTGTGATTTTGGTGAAATCATATAATTTTAGTGATAATTGTCATATTCATGTTGTTAATGATTTCACAACATGCTTGTGGTTGTGTTGAATGAATTAGATGAGTATTTTTTATCGATTGTGTCGATTGGCGAAGTTTTGGTCAAAATTGGACTTGGATTGGGGTTGTACAGGCCACGGGTCGAGCGCAGTACAAGTGTAGTACAGCATAGTACAACTTGTGGTTGGTTCTAGAAGAAATATACAGGGTCGGTCGCACGCAGCAAGGTGTTCGGGCTGGATTGTACAAGGTCGGTTGTACATGGGTATCATGCATGGAGGGTCGAGCCAAGGGGAGGGTCGGTTGCACATGTTAGGTCAAGCAGGCCTAGGCTCGAGCGAAGGGGAGTCAGTCGCGCACATGACGCGGTTGGATCGGTTGGGGATTAGGAGACACTGGGTCGGTCGCACACATTGGATCGAGCACAGGCTCGAGTAGAAGAGGGTCAGCCTGGCTGGGTCGAGCAAGCATTGGGACGAACGGTGTAGGGTTCAGATCGAGCTAGTGAGGTCGGTCGGTCTTTGGTGGCATGAGGTCGGTCTGTTCTGATGCAGTGGGGTCGGTCGGTTCCTACTATAGCCTAGTCGATCGGATATGAATGGAAGAGATTTAGCAGCGCTTCTAAACGCTGTGGTGAACCGCATAAGTGCTATGATTTATTTCTTTAGCAAATGTGTGTGAATGCTATAGTCTGTATTGAACCTTATATTGAAGTTGTTTGGTTTGATGGTGACGATGGCTTCGACGAGAGTCCAGATGAGGATGTTCGAATTGATGTGATTAGTTCGTTGTTCATCGTATGCAACGAATGTGGAGATGACTTAAGGATGTATTGAGTTCATGTGAACTGATTGCTCTAAAGTGTTCTGAGCCTATGATTAGTCGTAATTGATAACGACTAGAGATGAGAAGGCCGAGGAATTATCGTTGTCATAGGTCCTAGCGGGCTCAAAGTAGGGGTACAGTTGAAAAGACCGGTTGTAGGTCGAGTACCATGGGCGTCGTGTATGGCCTTGACACATGTTGTGTATAGCATGTGGGTTTTTTTTGCTAGAACCGGGGCGTCGAGTATGGTCCTTGACAGTTGATGGAAAATTATTTAGCCAGTCATACGATTAATGATGGTTTCAAAGCAAGGTTGGTGGTGATAGCCAGAGTCTGTCATGGACGTTTGAATGCTTGGTTGTATTAATTGTACCATCTCATGGAGGTTATCTGACTTTGAATGAGGTGTTCTTTGGGTGCTTGTCTGATATTGGTTTCGGCCTCTGGGCTTGTGCTTGAGGAATGCCAAGTTAAATTAGGGTGGTTTTCATGAGATAAAACTAGATGTTGTATGAGTTGTTTTTGCCATGTATGAATTGTTGTTCCGATTGCCATGGCTGAATTGTTGTTCCCTTTGGATGTATGGATCGCAAAGGCTATCACTGTCTGAGGTGGGAAGAAAGTTGTGAGTACTTCTCGGGTGTTTTAGTAGATTAGTTCGTTTATCTACCTATTGTCATATACTTTATTGATGATGTTTGTTAGTTGTTTTATCACTCACTAAGACTGTTGTTTGACTCAAGATTTTTATGTTTCCCCCTTATTACCTTGGGTTGTTCATCCGATTGTTTGGATGGGCAGACTAGGTGGCAGGTGATAACTTAGTGATGACGATGTAGCTGTTCGGAGGCGAGCAGGAGGCTGGCGTACTATCTCTCTTACTATATAGTATTTTTGTTTTCGCTGTTCGTTTTTCTTCTCTGAGTGTTGTAGTAAGGCAGATTGTATAAACACTATTGTTGTTGTCCAGGTGTATGGATATTACTTTCTCGTTGTTATGAAAGTCTAGTTTTTCTGCTTCACTAATGATACCTGTTGTATATGTTTTATTATATTTTATCCTTGCGCTGTGAGTTCTACGACAGGTTCCGATGGTGTTTACCTACTTTGATGATCGTCCATAGCTTCCGTGCACACCTTTCAATGCATTGTTCCTCTTGTATAGTGCAAGGGTTATGGGCGGTCATCACAGATATGTTGGGCTGGTAATAATTGGTAAGCCCAAATTTTAAAATATATTAGGTTTTTTTTAACTAATAAATAAGTTTGTTACTTTAATATCATATACATAAGTTATCAGAACTTCGAACAGTCTGATCTGTTGGGATAGTAGGATCGCAGGCTACATACTGGAACCAGTTTGGAAAGATTTGAAGCTCGCTTGAAATTTAGGCAAAATAAAACGCTCGATTGAATCAACCGATGTTAATCGTTATTCAACGATTAACGTCCAAGGTGAGTAAACTTACTAACTCTGTTCATTTTTAATATATTATAAATGTGATTTAACATTGATAAATGATGATTGAATATTGTGTGATGGTTGTTTGGATGAATCGGTTGAATGATAATAAGTCATTAGTTGAATACTGATTTTGTTTACTATTATATTTCATATTGATATAAAATTGATATTATTTATATTGATTAATATATGTTGATGCAGGGAAACAGGTTGGAGGGATCCAATTGGATTCCTCAACAATTATACTATTGTTTTTCATATATTGCATTATATGATGTGATAAATAACCTGTTGTTGATTTTTGTGTGTTTGGGATGTTGAATAATATTGGCCTTGAAATAATTGGTATTTAAAATACCGTAAAAATATATTAGGAAAGAGTTCGAGTTCTAAAAAGGGAAAAATCTATCATTTATTATTTTTAATAATAAATATTGAATTTTGATTGGGCTAGAATACAATACTTGTTTTAATTATATCAAAACAAAAAGTTTGATTTAAAAACGATATTTATAATGAAATAATTATCATTGGGAAATTTAGGAAATATGAATTCAAGAATAGATTTTAAAAAGGGGAAATGGGAAATCGTTCCAAAAGAAATGATGAAGTTATTTCGATGATTGAAATGCAAATGGAATTGAAATAAATCCATAAGGGTTATAATTAGAATTCGACTGTGTTGAATGGTATATAAATAAACAATTTTTAGAAATTGTATAAATATTTGACAAGATAGTTAACAGTTAGTTTAAAACCCGTAAGTTATAATCAAATAAGAAATTGAGATTAAGTTATAAACTGGATTTATAATTAACGAGAAGTTGACTTGTCAACGGAGTTTATAAAGTGAAGTTGGTTTTTAAATTTAGAAAATAACTTGATAGATGTAGTTTTAACTGGTAATGATATATATTTATAAAACCAAGTTTAGATTGATCTAACGAGACCAGATTTCTATAAGAAATAATATTCACGTTTTAAAGTGAATAATGTTTTAGAAGCAAACGTTTTGCAGATTAGAATGGTTATAATGGAAATTGGAAATGTTTTCCAATGTAAAATAATGTATAAATCTACTTGGTTTGGTCAAGTTGGGATGTGTTCTATATTTATACCATTTGTTAACGTATATAGCACTATTTTCGACAAATGATATTTGGAATGTTATGTAAAGGGCGATGGTTCTCTGAAGTAATGGAAAGATTTATTTTGGGTTGGAATAGGAAAATAATATTTGGAATTTCATGATATTTCGATAAGCGTATTATTAATTGGAATCTTCAAATTAAAGTTTGATAAAGCTGTTTGATTTTTATAATAATAAAAATGCATTGATGTTATTTTAGCTCATATTGAAGTATGTAATTGGATATATGCTACCGAGCTTTTAATATAACGATATCTCCAAGTTAAGGAAATAAAAGAGTTTTAAAGGGAATATGGCGATAAATGGAAGTTTGATAGATACGTTATTGTTTTCCAAATAATGGAACGAAGGTGATTTGTCGAGATAAGAAAAAGGTAATTGAGTTTTAAATCGATATGTTTTCAATGATTGATAAGGGTTTAATAAATGATTTGAAAGGGGTCTAAAGCTGCCAATGTAATTAGTCGTATTGTTTGGAATTGATAGTTAAAACACCGACTACCAATGGTATATTATTAGACCTTTTTGACGTGTTTTTCGAAGAAACCGGGATGAGAACTAGATCCAAAACCACTTTGAATCATTGTTGTGTACGAAACTAATCTGCAGGGATATGTATGAAGACAGAGTGAAATGCAAGCGTTGTTCTATTTATACGATAGTGCCTTCGATTTTTCCAGACCCAGGAAAACTTGTATGGACAAATGTCTAACAGAGTATTCCTAACAAATCATATAAGACGATCATTTCAAGGTATTACATTTGGTGGCGGGGAAATTCGTTTCTCTTAGCTTTTATACCCGTAATATTTTTGGGAAGATCAACTAGTGATTTGACGGGTTTGACGATGTGACATTCAAAGTGAATGGTGGCCAGATGTTCTAAAAAGATAAACGTAGCATCAAGCCTTACAACCGGGAAATGAAAAAAATCAGGAAGGCAACATGGCTAGTTGGGTCATACCCAAGCAGGGTATATTTGTCACTGATCTAGATAAAAGTCATTATTTGTTCTTCTTTCGATTCTGTATCTTATGGATTACGGTTGGACGGCCGACAACCGTGGGTGACAATATATTCGATACACTCAAGCTGAATGAGTGGTCGGTTATGTATGGCCAGGTTGCAAGATGTTCTTGTTGAACCCCGGTGTATCACCTCTAGAGTACGTTAATCGAAAGGTGGTCCCATACAGTGTCATAGTTGGAATCCAAATTCCAATAAGCGCCATGCAGTTTTTCATTTTATACTATATGTTGAGCGTGAGATGCAAGTGTTCTGCTATTTGCTTAGACATTAATATAATATCACTGAATTTCATATCAAAAATGTTTTGGGTTATAGTAAGGTAAAAACCATCCATGTTTATGTGTGGGCTAGTCTTACTATTATCCTTTTCTTTCAAAAGGTTTTTCAAAGTTAAACAATATGGTTAGAGTTTACTCACACTAGTCCCATAACTGATCCAGAGTTTATTTAGTTTGTTTTTCCCTAAACTCTTGGGTGCCCAAATTTTTACGTGCAGACAAGTGTTTCAGGCATTTACATATACACTTAGAGGAGCTTGGAGCAGGAGGCTTCACCGTTAGTTATTTAGAGTTATTTCCACTATAATATATATGAGTTGTACTCTGATGATGCATGTAAGTAAAAATACATTTTTGTATTTCAAAGTTATCTTAAATATTATATTTTATACGTTCCGTTGTAAGAATCGTGTTTACTCTGATTATGTTCCGTTGTGTTATTCTTTTTCTATTCTAATTTTCTTTCTTTCTATTTCTCTCCCTCTAACTTCTTTCTATTAATGACCCGATATTTTCGATACTTGAATAATTGACATGGTGTTTATGTCAATTTTTGGAGTCGAAAATCGCTCGGGTCGTTACACACACACGGACACACACATATATATTATTCCAAGGTATAATATATTCATACTTAAAACTTGAGTCAAACAATGTTTATTTATACATCGTTTTACTTTAAAACAAATAGTCTCAGTTATGTTCAAAATCTTGCAAAAACGTTGCAATATTCTCTTAAACAAGTCTCAACACCTTTACCGTTACAAACTAATATCACCCCTTGATAATAGCAAAGTCGTTCAAGTTGGGGTATTTTAATTACTTCTTAGACCTGATCGACGACGTTCTTATCTCAGAATGGATAAAAGTTGAAACACAACTGATATTAATCATACCACTTCGCTTTACTATTTAAAAATATGGTTTAATAACCATTCCTTGCATATGGCAATTTTATCCTCGCTTTAAATCTCATTTACTTCTTATTTAGGTAAACTTACTAAACATAATATCCTTTGCTTTTAACCCCTTTAACTTAACTCAATAACACTTGGTTTTGTTCAAAATCCGTTTACTAAGTCCTCCAACTAAGCCTCTTACTTTCGCAAATTAAAAAGACTTTACTTAACCCAATCCCGCAAATTAAAATGACTTTACTTAACCCAATCCATTAAGTAAAGGCTTGTTTAAAAATCATTCTGTGAGTTTAAAATTCTTTATAAACCTTTTTTTCAAAACTTAAATTCAATTCTGACATTTTCTTATATAATTCTCTTATATTGATCCGTCAATCTCCTTCCTTTGAAAATCACATTTCAATTCACCTTCATTTTGCTTACTTTAAGTAAAAACAAAGCCTATTAATATCTTTGCATTAGCTTACCCGACTTAAAATTTTGTGTCATAACTTGGATCTTATTATCAAATCTTTTACGAAAATCTCTTTCCAATTCCCTTGCTTATACTTAAAAACGACATATTAGCTTCACAACTTATTTTATAACTTTGGTATAACATTCATTTTAACACGATTCATTTTTAGCTCTATCACTTCTTAATTTTCATCCATTTAAGAAGTGAATTGCTTTAGTTATTATTAATTACAATAATAATTTATTTCATTATTAACAGAAATGAAATAGTCTACTTCATTAAAAACATTGAAATTACTTTGCATAATATTATTTTATAAAAACCCATTTATAAATATGGACTTATCTTAAAACTTCTATTTTAAATGAAAATAGAATTTAAAACTTAACTTCAGTTATAAAAATAAATTTTATAACTTCAATTACGTCAATTCGCCTGACGACGAACTAAACAGGGTTTTAAATCATTTGCTGCCAATAACTCGATCAATACCGTATATGGATTAAAAGCATCACATCAACGTTGAATTTCAATTCAACGTTCAATATTCAATCAATCATTCACATCTAATCAAGATATAATGTTATTTGAGGGTAAACAATTCATATTTGAATGATATGGAAAAATAAACAGCATAAAAATATATTTGATGAATCCGGTTGGATCCCTCCAACCTCTCCTTCCCTGCATCACAGATTTTTAATATCATACGATAACAACATATTAAATAATTATTTAAATCAACATAATCCAATACGACATAATAAATGTCGTCAAACATTAAACAACTAATAAACAACCAAGACATCCAATTATTATCATCAACGATGAATTATATTTTTATATGAATTTAGCACATCATAGAATTCCAAAAAAGTGGGAGAATTAACTCACATTTATTTTCAATGATTGATTCGCGCGTTCGTTTCACTTAATTTTAAACTAGCGTTTAAAATTAAATGAAAATCCAGCTGCTTCCAATCCCTTTTGAATTTGTACTGCAATGTAGTACTTTTCCCCACGATTCCAATGAACCCAATTTCGCGAAATTCTGAAATCGTATAAGCATGTTATGATCGTTACAAGATTAATTAGTTTTAATATAAATTAAACTAATAAAACAACTAATTACCCATTGATTAGCCATGTCATCATCGTCTAAACCCACTCCAAATTCTTCACGCGTTTTTTCCACAACAATCTTCGATCACAAACTCGACATCAAAAATCCACTGCCGCGCCGCCTCAGGTGATCTACACCGACCCTGACACCTCTCATCGCTCCGGTTAACTTCGGCGCATAGCTGCCTGGAACGCTGACAAATGATGTGCTTCCGACCACCCCAAACTCCCCTCGACTGGAACTCGGATATGCCCAAAATTGGACCACCATAGCTCACCGCAGTACGCCAGACCACCGCCATTCTCTCGACCTTGCTTCCTTCAGCTTTGCTTCAGGCCACAACCTCCCTCGAAGCCTCCACCGCCGTGTAAATGGCCAAATGCCCCTATTATTTTCGAAAAACACCCCAAATACAAACATTTAGATCATCTACGCTTATCTCTGTCCACTTTTCATTTCAGACTTCACGACCAAAAGAAAAAGTGTATCCCTCCTCCCTATGAACAACTTTCCTTTTGACACCCCTGCTTGAAATGGAACCAATCACCCAAAAATCTACAAATTTCGAAACTCATTCCTCACTGTTTATGGCGAATTCCGGTCGCCAAAACCCACCATCAGTTTCCAAATTTTAACAGTAATTAGATCTCTCCATTCTCAACAATTTTCATGTTGAAGCTTCCCTCTAGTTCGGCCTAGAATTTAGATAAGAATTAAAGATCAAAAAGGGTTTATTTGCAAAGGAAAAGTGACGGATCTGGTTTGGGAAAATAGGGTTCGCCTGAAATATGATGTATAAAGAGATAGTTTAATAGTATTTAACCTGACGTGACTGAAGATATTTACTGATAGCAACTAACGATTTTTATTCGTAAATATCGCCATTTTCATATTTTGTTTATTGGTTCCTGCGGTTACATACAAACTCCGTTCGTGACGAAAATGGACCTCATAGTACAATTCGATATTCTAGAACCGATGAAACTTGTTTCGTCGAGTTTCGAGTTTGTTTGCTCAAATAGCGCTTGTTTAAGCTTAAATGGTCGATTTATTTGCATTTAATTTTGATGTGCTCACAAAATAACTCCAATTGACACGAAACTTGAAATCTAACTATGATAAGCCATTACGGCCTTAATAAAGTTTGATTCGTCAAAAACGGAGATCATTTAAATAATAGCCCTTTTTTAAGGGTCCAAATTAAATTAAAATAAACAAATTTTAAAATATCTTTATATAATAATAATAATAAAATATTATAATTGGACATACTCGGACATAATTTCATATAATACCAAAATAAAATAGTTTGGATTGAGTTTCAAACCAAATCGATATTCAATAAAATAAAAATCCTTTATTTTATATAATAAATCATTATAATATATAAAATAATTCCATAGCAACTATTTAAAAATTTGATTTGGACATAAAGAAAAATGTACAATATGTAAACTCGATTTTACTGCTTCATTAGAAAATTATAATCCAATAGATTCGGACATTTCTTGTTTCGAAGAAATTCGACTTATTTTGGATCCTGTATAACCAATTGAAGTTCAAAACATTATATTACGAACTACCGCGATGTTGTAGCTCATTTTATAATTAAAATTATAAATTAAACGTTTGAACACAGTTTAATAAATGAAACCGTTAATAAAATTAAACATAAACTTAAATAAATCCACATATATTACCAAATCATACAATATTGCAAATTCAGCCAATTTCGACTATTTCGAAATTAAATTATTATTTTATTATTTAAACTAATAAAATATTCAAAATTATTAAATTCAAACCATTTAAAAATCCAAATCAACATTTAAAACAAATTTTAAATATTAAATTAAACGGTTAAAAATCTGGACTGTTACATTCTTTCCTCCTTAAATGAATTTCGTCCCCGAAATTACTAAGAAAGGAAGAATGCTCAGAAATTTCAAAAATCCAATTAAAAACTTCACCTCCACTTTATAAACTTCTAGTTTTAATCAAACCAATTAATTTCTATAGAAAAAAAATTCCAAAAAATTCCAAAAAAAATTGAAATTTTTCTAACATCATAAGTTTTGGAAACAATTGGCAGAGTCTCCCCTATATGGAGGGACTTATGCAATATTGCAGGAACAAAAATAAATCCATCGACCCACACGGTCAGAAAATCCAATTCAAAACCAAATCAAAAACCAAAATTTTATATTTTGCGTAGGCGTACCTTTTTGCGATCGTTATTAAATGGTAAACAATAAGCTATACTTGCGTTTGCTCAATTATTATGCAGCCCTAATCAATTGGATTCAATGAGCCCTAGAATTCTCTTGGAGAGGTTTAAAAATGGATTATTCTCTGCACCTGTTCATATCTCAGATGGAATTCATCAGTTTTCATAACCATGTTATTTAAATCCAAACATCCAAGTCATCTATTCCAAACAATTTCAACTTATTCATTCTAGATGGGTTCCAATCAAGCTCAAATTCATATCCATGTAATCAATTTCAACCATATAACCAAACCGATTTCCAACATTCCATTCCTATATATTAATTTGCAAGTATTTCTATTCCTAACTCAAGTCAAATTTTTACTAACTTAAGTTAAATTTTATTTCAATTTCAATTTTATATGACTTAATCAACATAACTTAAACTAATCTTTGCATTCGAACATTTCAGATTGAGAATTCATAATCAAACTTGAATTCTAATTCAATCATAACTTATAATATTCATTTCTTCCAAACATAAGTTAAGTTAAATATTCATATTTGAAATTCTCTTTTGGTTAAATCTTTCCAATTCCACAATCAAATCCATTCAAATCAACCAATCAAGCGAATACAAGTTTCAAACAACCAAAAAATATTTTGAGAGAATTATTTTCCTTTTTTTATAAAAAAATATATTTTGGGTAAAATTATTTCATTTACTCACTTTACAAATTAATTAAAAATAATTTTATATTCAAATTACAAATACGTGCACTCACATATATATATATACATACTCTGAATAAATCTAGGGTATTACTAACCCCATCTCTATTGAGTTATTCCACAGAGCCAAGGTTATCACTAAACCTTATCCTTTAATACCACTTGTAATGACCCACTTTTCTGTACAGTTTAAGCTAACATCTAACAACTCATGTCAACTCAAATTGCATAGAAAAGCAGATTGTTAGGAGAAAGAAATTAGAGGGTGAGAGAATAAAGAAAGAAATATTAGAATAGAAGAATAAGAAGATCAGAATCTCACGGTGGAATGAATAAAATATAATATATCAAATGCTTTATACAAAAAGAAAACTATATATTACACCATCAGAGTATACATATATTTCAATACAACATACTGCAGAATAATATAATACCAGTAGATATGGTTATACGTCCCGACTCCAACTCATCTCCTGAAGCTCCAAGCGAAACCTAACATGATAATACACTCGGTCTAACCCGAGCACATTTGAAGCAAAGCAAAATTCACCCGGATCAATTAGGAATACTTTCAATGATAAATTCATATGGCAAACAACTTGCTTAACTTTAGAAATCCTTTTTGAAAAAAATGATAATAGTAAGACCAGCCCACACATAAACACGGATGATTTTTACCTTACTATAACCCAAAACATTTTTGATATATCAAAATCAAGTGATATTGTAATAGTGTCCATCAAATCACAAATAACTAACCATATAGCAGAATGTTTGCATCTCATGCTCTACATATTCATTATACAATAAAAAAACCGCAAGGCGCTTATTAAAGAATAGATTCCAAGTATGACAAGGTATGGGACCACGTTCCGATCAGTGTACTCTAGAGGGAATACACTGGGGTTCAATAAGAACATCTTGCAACCCGGCCATACATGACCGGTCACTCATTCAACTTGAGTGGACCGAATATATTGTCACCATACGGCTTTATGTATCCACCATACTTCCGCGGAGATACAAAAATGAAAGAAGAATAAAATTGAATTTTCTCTAGATTGGTGACAATATACCATACTTGGGTGCGACCTAACTAGCCATGCTCCCTACCTAATTTTTGTCATTTCCTCGTTGTGAGGCTTGAGGTTACGTTTACCCTTTTAGAGAACACTGGCCACCATTCACTTTGAATGACACATCGTCAAATCCGTCAAATAACTAGTTGATCTTTCCGAAAATACTACGGGTGTAAAAAGCTGAGAGAAACAAATTCCTCCGCCACCAAATGTAATATCTTGAAAAGATCGTCTTATGTGATTTATTAGGCATACTACTCTGTTAAATATTCGTCCATAAAAGTCATCCAGCCGAAGGAACCCTCCTACCGCATCCTGTATAGGAATCACCCTAAGGAACAATAGCGTGAAGTCCTTGCAATTCATAGATTTCAACCACGACAGAACCACGGTTTATCTCGGGGAGTGAACCCGATATTTCTTCCATTTTATGAAGATCTACGGTCTTCAATTGCTCCATCTTCATTTGCTGCAAGTTAGTTTCGTACGCAACGTTGATTCGAAGTGGTTTTGGGTTTAGTTCCCATCCCGGTCTCTTCGAAACAACACGACAAAATGTCCAATAATATAGTTATTGATAGTCGGGTTTTTAACTATCAATTCACACAGTACGATTGAGTATATTGGTAGCTCAAATTCTTTATTTGGAATCATTAATTAAACCATTCCGTCGATTCTTAAAAATTGATTTCATATTCTTATTTCAAATCCCGTTGTTTTCGTTACATTGAAAACAATAACATATATTTATTTCCAATCTCCTTTTCATTACTACGCTTTGAAAACATCACTATATTCACCAAATACTTTATTTCCTTTACTTCGGAAAAATCACCATATATATATATATATATATATATATATATAGGTAAAATATATTTGTGTTTCAAACTTGAGTCAAACAATGTTTATTTATACATCATTTTACTTTAAAACAAATAGTCTCAATTACGTTCGAAATCTTGCAAAAACATTGCAATATTCTCTTAAAAAAATCTCAACACCTTTACCGTTACAAACTAATATCATCCCTTGATAATAGCGAAGTCGTACAAGTTGGGGTATTTTAATTACTTCTCAAACCTCGATCGACGACGTTCTTATCTCAGAATGGATAAAAGTTTGAAACACAACTGATATTAATCCTATCACTTCCCTTTACTATTTAAAAATATAGTTTAATAACGATTCCTTGCTTATGGCCATTTTATCATCGATTTAAATCTCATTTACTTTTTATTTAGGTAAACTTACTAAACATAAATTCCTTTGCTTTTAAACCCTTTAACATTACTAAATAACACTTGGTTTTATTCAAAATCCGTTTACTAAGTCCTTCAACTAAGCCTCTTACTTTCACAAATTAAAATGACTTTACTTAACCCAATCCATTAAGTAAAGGCTTATTTAAAAATCATTTTCCGAGTTTAAACTTCTTTATAAACTTTGTTTTCAAAACTTAAATTCAATTCTGACATCTTCTTATATAATTCTCTTATATTAACCCGTCAATCTCCTTCCTTTTAAAATCACATTTCAATTTACCTTCATTTTGCTTACTTTAAGTAAAAACAAAGCTTATTAAAATCTATGCATTAGCTTACCCAACTTTTATAAATTTCCGGTCGCAACTTGGATCTTATTATCAAATCTTTTACGAAAATCTCTTTCCAATTCCCTTGCTTATACTTAAAATGGCATATTAGCTTCACAACTTATTTTATAACTTTGGTATAACATTGTTTTAACACGATTCATTTTTAACTCTATCACTTCTTATTTTTCATCCATTTAAAAAGTGAATTACTTTAATTATTATTAATTACAATAATAATTTATTTCATTATTAATGGAAATTAAATAGTCTACTTCATTAAAAACATCGAAATTATTTTGCATGATATTATTTTATAAAAACCCATTTATAAATATTAACTTATCTTAAAACTTCTATTTTAAATGAAAATAGAATTTAAAACTTTCAGTTATAAAAATAAATTTTATAACTTCAATTACGTCAATTCGCCTGACGACGAACTAAACAGGGTTTTAAATCATTTGCTGCCAATAACTCGATCAATACTGTCAACTGATTAAAAAAATCTCATCAACGTTGAATTTCAATTCCACGTTCAATATTCAATTAATCATTCACAACTAATCAAGATACAAAGTTATTTAGGGGTAAACAGTTCATATTTGAATGATATGGAGAAATAAACAACATACAAAATATTTGAGGAATCTGGTTGGATCCCTCCAACTGTCCTTCCCTGCATCACAGATTTTTAATATCAACTTATAATAACATATTAAATAATTATTTAAATCAACATCATCCAATACGACATAATAAATGTCGTCAATCATTAAAAAACCAATAAACAACCAAGGCATCCAATCATCCAATTATTATCACCAACGATGAATTATATTTTTATATGAATTTTACACATCATATAATTCCAAAAAAGTGTGAGAATTTACTCGCATTTATTTTCGATGATCGATTCGCATGCTTGTTTCATTTAATGTTAAACTAGCAATTAAAATTAAATAAAAATCCAACTGCTTTCAATCTTTTCCGAATCTGTCCCGCAATGTAGTATTTTTTCCTTCGATTCTGATGAATCCAATTTTGCGAAATTCTGAGATCATATCAACACGTTATGATCGTTATAAGATTTATTAGTTTTAATATAAATTAAATTAATAAAACAACTAATTACCCATTAATAAGCCACGTCATCAACGTCTTAACCCTCCCCAAATTCCTCACGCATTATCCACAACAATTTCGAAAACCCGATCATATACTTCTCTAAACCTCGATGGCCATCTTCGATCAAGAACTGGACATCAAAAGTCCATTGCCGGCGCCGCCTCTGGTGATCTGCACCGACACTGACACCTCTCATCGCTCCGCCTGACTTAGGCGCACAACTGCCTAGAACACTGACTCTTGATGTGCCCCCGACCACCCATAAACTCCCCTCGACCGGAACTCAAATATTCCCGAAATTGGACCACCATAGTTCGTCGTAGCACGCGGACCACCGCTGGTCTCTCGGCCTTGCTTCCTTCTTCAACTTTGCTTCAGGCCACAACCACCCTCGAAGCCTCCTCCGTCGTGTAAATCGCTAAATCCCCTTGCTGTTTTCGAAAAACACCCCAAATACAAACATTCTGATCATCCACGCTTCTCTGCGTCCACACTTCATTTCAGACTTCGACCAAAAGAAAAAGTGTATCCCTCCTCCCTCTGAACAACTTTCCTTTTGACACCCCTGCCTGAACTCAACCCAGTCACCCACAAATCCACAAATTTTGAGACTCATTCCTCACTGTTTATGGCGAATTACGATCGCCACAACCCACAATCAGTTCCCAAATTTTAACAATAGCTAGATCTCCCAATTCCAGACAATTTTCATGTTTAAGCTTCCCTCTAATTCAACCCAGAAATTAAGATAAAAAATAAAGATCAAAAAGAGTTTATCTACAAAGAAAAAGTGACAAATTTGGTTTGGGGAAATAGGGTTCGGCTGAAATATGATGTATATAGAGATAGTTTAATAATATTTTAACCTGACTGAAGATATTTTACTGATAGCGACTAACGATTTTTATTCGTGCCTTTCGCCATTTTCATACGTCGTTTATTGGTTCCTGTTGTTACATACAAACTCCGTTCGTGACGAAAATGGACCTCATGGTACAATTCGACATTCCGGACCCGATGAAACTTGTTTCATCGAATTTTGAGTTTGTTTGCTCAAATGGCGCTTGTTTAAGCTTAAATGGTCGATTTATTTGCATTTAATTTTGTTGTGCTCACAAAATAACTCCAATTGATGCGAAACTTGAAATCCAACAATAACAAGCTATTACGGTCTTAATGAAATTTGTTCCATCGAAAACGGAGGTCATTTGAATAATAACCCTTTTTAAGGGTCCAAATTAAATTAAAATAAACAACATTTAAAATACCTCAGTATAATAATAATAATAAAACATTATAATTGCATACTCGCACAGAATTTGATATAATACCAAAATAAAATAGTTCGGGTTGAGTCTAAAACCAAATTGATATTCAATAAAATAAAAATCCTTTATTTTATATAAATGAATTCCATAGCGACTATTTGAAAATTTGATTTGGACATAAAACAAAATCTACAATATGAAAACTCGATTTTTCTACTTCTTTCGAAAATTATAATCCAATTAATTCAGACATTTCTTGTTTTGTAGAAATCCGACTTAATTTGGATCCTGTATAACCAATTGAAGTTCAAAACGTTATATTACGAACTACCGCGACGCTGCAGTTCGTTTTATAATTAAAATTATAAATTATACGTTCGAGCATCGTTTAATAAAAGAAATCGTTAATAAAATTAAACATAAACTTAAATATATCCTCTTATATTACCAAATCATATAATATTGCAAATTCAGCCAATTTTGATTATTTCGAACTTGAATTATTATTTAAACTAATAAAATATTCAAAATTATTAAATTCAAACCATTTAAAAATCCAAATCAACATTTAAAAAAATATTAAATTAAATGGTTAAAAATATGGACTGTTACAAAGCTCATATTTAAAATTTAGTCAAGTTTTGGATCTTCGTTTATATAAAAATGGACACGATGTATATACATCATGAAAAATGGTTGCTTTGGAGAATAAAATTAATACCAAAATAACAGAAAACATCTTTTAATTTTTCATGGTAACGAAGGAACGAAGATAACTCCATCTCTTCTTTGTTCCTCCATCTCCTTCGCCATTCTTCTATTCCACCCGTCAACCTTTAGTTTTTCTTATTTTTTAGAGTTAATTTTAAAAACCCAAAATGACAAACACAATATAAACTAAACACGCCTGAAAGAAGAAAGACTCCATGTATTGACACCCCACAATTTTCTTTTCCTACCCCAATAATTTTAAAAAACAATCTTCACCTAAGTTTTTCCTTTTCTCACCCCGTTTATTCCTAAACTACCATGTTCTTCCATTATACGTGTTTCTTTTCTTTCTTTTTACTGTTTTTCATTTCTCCATGAAAACCGTAGTAACTTTACAATCTACTCTTTACAATGGAAAAAATACAAAGAACAGGAAATAAATATACGAAAAGAAGATTAAAACAGCGGCATCATAATGGTTTTTAATCTGTTTTCTCATTTTGGTCCAAGTTAGAAAACAATTTTACTGAATTGTATTTGAGGACTGGGTTGATTAAATCAACTTGTTCTTGGTCAATTTCGATCAATGTCATAGTGAACAACAATTAGAATTATTAATTACCTTTAACAAAATACATAATTAATTGTTTAAGGGTAAAATTGAAATTATTAATTTAATAGTTTGAACGGAGAATGAAGAACAATTAGTAGGGTGCTAATAGACACAGCCAAGAAGAAAAGCACACTGACATAGGCAGCATCATGAAATTAGGGTAACAGAACCTGGGGTTAACCAAGGCAACGGTGGCGGATCTGGAGCACGGGAGGATGGCATTGGGCAGTCGTGGAAAATTTTTGAGAGGCATCTCACTATTTGAGAAGAGAACAAATTTATTCGTTGTCCTACTGCATCTTGTTGTCTTGGACTAATGCATCCGTTGCCTTGACCTTGGCCTGGACCCATGTACACCTGGTCCTTAATTCTGAAATTCAATCCCGAAGGGATAATCCTTTTATACCCGTTAAGTTCTGCAATGGGACTTTTAGATTGCTGTCGAGCACTGCTTGCCAACATCTTCACTGTTATGGTATTACAGTTCTACTGTTGCAGCGCTACTTCAGGCATGCTTAACCCTTAGCAGCAATACAAACTCTAAAACAGTACAAGTTCTTAATCAAAATTGGGTTATAATCGAATATATCATTTCAAGGTCAACACTATGAAGTTCCTTGTATGCTATAAGAACTCATGTAAAACAAAAAAGATACCGAAAATTCACTATAGAAACCAAGTGCTTGCAAAACTCAATTATATCAGCTGACCCATATATGGATTCAAGTTGTAGATAAACGTTTAAATAGGAAAACGCCGACGCCACCAACTGCAAATAGAACAATAAGGGATTTACCCACTGAATCGATATCTAGTGTTCTTCCACCCTTGTCACCTTTACTTCTTTGTGAAAAGTTGTCACGAACCAAGCTAGAGAGCTTATCCAACTGGCTACTCATTTGCCACTGACCTCTTGAAATGACCATGAACTGCAATTAAACATTAATGCATCAATAGACGATAAAATCAAATTCATGCGACTCACGAAATGTTAGTAATGTGATCAACAGTTTTACTCCAGTCTCAATTTGTGATACAATTTAATTCAAACATACCACCGAATCGATATGCCCTTTTGTTCAAATTATTAGGTATTGCTCTATTGTTTCAATAAAATTTGTATTTTGAACTACTAATGCTCATTTCACGCCAAAAATCATGCACGCACCAAAATCTGACATTGCCAAAGGCAAGTTACACATCAGTTGACACATAACAGTGCAAGTGAGTTTTAGAGCATTGCCTTAATGAGATTAAGACAGAATTGATCATTCATAACTACTGATTGCATAACATAACATTCTATTTTTTAAATGACTAACCTGTCATTCAAAGAGGTGTCTCTCTCTTGTAAGCTCATCATCAGTAGAAATATGCATGTTTAAAACTACAAATATTCTCTTTTACACATAATTTCAAAGTGGATGACACTTACGGACAAGCAGATGATGGTGATGGTCTACAAACTACAATATATTAAATCAATTATACTAACGAAATAACATGTGTTTTAATAAAGCAAAAACCCACCTCTTCATGTAATGGTGAATCTTTATTCAGTTGATTAGATGACGGATTAGATTTCAACGTTCCATTGCCCAAATTTGAGACAAACAAAGAAGTTGATACCGACCCATTGCACATTTCCCCTTGATGATTTTGTTTACTTGCAGAAGAACTTTGCAAGCTTAACTTAGAATTTAATTCTTCAATTAGGCGTGTGAACTCATCCATCCTTTCGTTCAACGTTGATATCTGTTCTGAGAGTTGAGTGACCACACCCTGCACAGTAACATGTGTTAAACTTGATATACAATGAATATCATCTGATGACTCAGTTTCGAGTAGATTAAGCTTAACGATGAGGTGGCTGTTAAGTATTTATATGATAGTAGGGCGCAAGTTTTAAGAGGCTCTGCCCAAACTTCAGCATTGCCGTATAGGAATATATTTTTCCCCTCATTATGCACATGGACGTCAAAAATGCATTCGGTTTGGTCAAACCTAATTATTTAGATGCATTTGTTGTGTTGAACCATTAAACACATTTAATTGGATGGTTTACATGCTTTTACCCCTTTAGCCAATAATTTCATTTAACCCATACGATAAAAATGTAGAGACTAGCACCCTTGTCCCAATGGTTAGATACTTTGATTTGAATGCACGAGGTTGTAGGTTTGAAACTTACATAGCGTTCAAATATATATTGACTTGTAGTGTGTTGCATGCTGCCTAGACTTGAATATAAATACTCAATTTCAAACAAAAAATAAAGATGCGGTTGGTTTATCTTTTTAGTTTTCGATTTTCGCTCATAATAAAGTGTACACGATGCATGTATATAGTTAAAAACGACCAATTTACAAAACGAAATTAACATAGAAAACAAAAACAACTTTTTATATTTAGGTAGTGTTTAGTTTATTTTGTGTTGTGAGTTTTTAGTTTTCAACGTTAATTATGAAAGTTGCGAAGATTTGAAGTATTGCGGAGGTGACGGATCAAAGACGGAGAGAGTGGCGGAGGAGACGGAGAGACGATGGATGGATAAATTTTTTATCGCCCTCCCGTTGTTTCTTAAAATATGGAAAATAATAAAATGTTGTTTTTGGTTTTATGTGTTAACTTCATTTTGTAAAACGATCGTTTTTCACGATATGTGTGCGTTGTTCGTACTTCTGTATGTGCGAAAACTCAAAATAAAAAATATAAACCAAACGCGTCCTTAGTTTTTTCATGTTTTGAGAAATAACAGAAGAACGAAGAACAATCCATCCATCATTCGTCCCTCTATCCCCTTCATCATCTTCCTTCCCTGACCTCAGTCATTCCTCCACTCTTTTTATATTTTGTAGTTAAAGTTGAAAACCCAAAACATAAAATACAAAATAAAGCAAACGACCCCTTACAGTTTCTCTTCTTCCTTTCCAATTTGTACAACAATTCTTATCAATTTATACAGAGAAATTTGTCACTCAATTTATACGACACAACCCAGGGTTTCTACTATGCATTTTTTGCTAACCTTCTACAATAGCCGACGCCTGCTAGATCTATTCTAAGTAAATTTGGAGGTAATGATCTTTCTCAAGATTTGTTGTTTTGATTATGATTTTAAGTTAATTTATTGGTTATTGTTTGGGTTTTTAGACGTATCAAATGGGGTCATTAATATTTCTCTACAGAAAATTAACATGTTGTATTCCTTTCCTTTTGAGTTGTTTAATAACTTTAACATAAACTCTTATAGCTCTATATTTTTTCATTTTGTGAGGTAGTCAATTGTGTTTATTACGGTTAACCGAACGAACCGATTCAACCGACCTTAACCGAACTGCATTAACCGATCAAATTACGGTTAACCATGAACAAACATCGGTTAACCGTTAATCGAAAACACACGCATATACCTAGAAACACACACACACACATATATATATATACATATATATATATATATATGAGGAGGGTTCCGCTACACCACTTATATTGCACGTGAGCTCTCCCCCTTAATCTCCACCATCCATTTCCCCACTCATTCTCTCTCTTCCCATTTCAATATTATTTCTTAGTGAGAAGAGAGAGAACGAGTGGGGAAATGGGTGGTGGAGATTAAGGGGGAGAGTTCACGTGCAACATAAGAGGTGTAGCGGAACCCTCCTATATATATATATATATATATATATATATATATATATATATATATATATATATATATTAAGACCAATAACACACACACACACACATATATATATAGGAAGACCGATAATATAAATATTAGCATTACCATTTCTTGCTACCTACCTATATATATATATATATATATATATATATATATATATATATATTGCATATACATATCACTTTCTCTCTCCCTCCACTAACTTTCTCTCCCCCTCCACTACATTCTTTAATATAAACAAGAGGTGGAAATCAGAGAGCAAATGGGGTGCAACCGAACGCTTGCCATTATACATACATACATACATATTAGTAATACAGTAATTATGATGATCTAATATATATATATATATATATATATATATATACATACATACATAAATACATACATACATACATACATATATATAAGTAATATAATATATATTAAATATTGGCATTATCATTTCTTGCAACCTACATATACACACATATACATATTAGTACTATGCTAATATATATTATAATATACATTTATACATATAGTAATACACACACACACACACATGCACGCACGCACGCATACATATATATTACGGTTAACCGACTTGAACCGAACCGCATTAACCGACAAATTCGGTTAACCGATGGCTCGGTTAACCGAAAATATTAACCGATTGGTGCGGTTAACCGACCGCGCCCGCCCGTACGTTAAGCCTAAATTATTGGATGCTAATGTTATGTTTAAATGGTCTTGTTTATAGAAAACACATCGATTTTATAAATGTATCATAACGAATTTCCAAGTAAACCCTTATGCACTGACTCACGATATAATCTGAGGTCCTAGTAAACTAGCAGCATAACTTTGATAATTGTACTTCAATGTATTAATATACTGGTTACTGCCAATAGAGTTTATGCTACTTCTGTAATGCTGCACTCATCAGGCTTTTTATTGGGTTTACCATGTATTGATTGAACTTGTTTGTCCTTAAAAGTAAACTACGGTTTTTCGAAATTCTTTGAGCAATGATCTGAAAACCTTTTTGTGCACAGTGGAGACCAAATTAACAGTGGGGAAATTTAAATGAAGCATCGGTTCATTAGGTCTGATATAAGGGATTAAAATTATAATTACCATTACTTTAACAGTATCTAGTAAAAGATTGGAGAGAACAAGGGGAAGAGCTAATTACCTTGGTCTGTGCATAGTTACTTGAGTGTATCGACAAATGTTGGTAAACATTATTTACAGCAAGAGCAGGATCAATAATTCTAATACACTACGAATTTCAGGCATGAACCACATAGAGAAACAGTAAACATGTTTTCTGCAATTCATTAGAAGTATCAAACAAACTATCTCACTTTTCTTTTCTTTCTGGAATATTAAGAAAACTATACAGGTCTCAAAGATTGATCCAATATTTTACTTTAAAGTAAGCTAGATGAGTCAGACCAAAAAGAAAAGGAAAAATTAAACGGAAAATATTTGGGTTGGATCAAGCTCATATGCAAAAACCATGGTTTGAGATTCCGGATGGAATCACGGAAATTTGACCATCCCGTTCTGGTTCCGACCAGCCACGGTTCTGGTCAAAACCGAAACGGAATCCTGCTGGAAAACCGGTTCCAGCAATGGTCAAGGCGACTAGAAGAAAATTTGAGAAAGACGATGTAAAGAACGAAATAGAATGAGTTGAGAAGGAAGAAATGAATTGTTAAATCTGCTGCTATTTGTTAGAGTAAGGAAGAAATGAATTGTTAAATCTGCTGCTATTTGTTAGAGTAAGGGTGCGCTTGCGGTAAGCGTTAACGGGGCCATTTTAACAGGATATTTAAGACTTGAAAATTAAATGGGATTTGTGTTTGTGGCATCAAGCGGGACATTTAAACGGGGTAATTAAGGGGTAATACGAGGATTAGAAAGGGGAAGGGTTGTTTAAGTAAGAGGGGTGGTTTAGAAAACAGGTAATTAAGGGTAGCTAAGGTCTGAAATGAATTAGACCTGCGTCAGGATGCGTCAGATGCATGCTAAAGGTCCGAATTTAGACCTTAACCAACCTGACCAAAATGGCCAGGTTCGGTTATTGACACGTTGGACGCGTCAGTAACCAAACCTGGTCAGCTTGTATCAGCGAATGTCCCCTGAATGTCTCCTTCATTCAATTTTCTAAGACCAAGATACCTTTGTATCAGCTTGATTGAGATAGTGTTGAAAAGGAAAGATGGCAATCTGATTCATTGTCTACGTTCGGAGCAGCGAAAGCAGTTTCTGACAGCTGACGGCATGGGCGGAGACTAGTCCTAGTGTAACATATGTCTAGGACCAAGATATCTTTGTACTTTTCTGGTTGAGCCATCTTCATTTACAACAGACGTACGAAATATAAAGAAAATATCATTTTCAAAGGTTAAAAAAATTCAATTGACATTAAATGCTAACATGCTTTTGAGTTGAGATCACCTGGTCCCGAACCCTCCGTCCTGGTTAAGCCAGCCAATAACACAAGCATTTATACATAAAAGTACACTCTCTATCCTAGTGATGGTTTTATTTGCAAAATTTGTAAAAATATTTTGTTCTGATTGGCTGCCTCACTAGGACGGAGGGTTTGGGACCAAGTGATCTCAACCCCACACTATTCTACTTTTCAGTTCAATCACCGACATTCCAACTATGCATAATATGACATCATTACATTATTAGTTTGAAATGGGGAAAAAACATTAATGTTCAATTCTAAGTTGTAGCAGTTAACAATGGTTTTTCAATACAAAATGATTAAGTGCTACATCCATTTGTTATGTTATTTCATAAACAAAGTTGACCTAGATTTATGTTAGTACATTTAGTGTATTTGGAACAGGAAGAAGTATACGAATAAATAAACCAAAATTAAAACGGATCTCCGAAAATTTTGAAACAGGATCGAAAATTTGCAAATTATTACGGACAGGAACGGAAACAAAAAGCGGAATTTCAAACCTTGGCAGAAACCGAGTACTCATAAAATTCAGGTTATAAAGAGTATTTTACTTTATATTTACAATGTGTATCATTCTGTTATTGCAATACCTTTCGCATGTTGATACGAATACAATCCCTAACCTAGAAAAATAAAATTAAAAAGTGTATGCATAAGTTATTTACTGTTAAGAACTTAAGACCAAAATGGTTTGTTTAGAAAATATCAAATCACATTTTATAAAATCGATAATGCTCAAGCATATCTTGACTTTAGCAGTAAGTTACATTAACAGTAATATTTAAAATTGAATTCTTTCAATGGAATGGAAATCAGAAGTAGTCAAATATAACATCGTCTGGAGAACTTATCATTCATGGTTAATGTTAATGAACTGATATCATAAGTTTTTTTCTCCTCTTTATTTCAAGTTCTGTTTTTATCTTTAGTTCTCTCCTCTCATTCTACTCTCATCTTACTGTTCTTTTCAAAAATGTTTAATTTTCATCTTCTAGTTTGTGTTTCTAAGTTGTATATTGAAGCAAGCATGCTAATAAGAAACCACCCATGTTAGCAAAGAAGCCAACCGTAATGTATTTCTCTCTCTGTTCAAAGCCATTTTTGTTGTTGTTTCAGCTGTTTGTAGGCTATAAAAATCCAAGTAATGAGACATGGTAGAGATCATAATGCAGGAAGTAACAGAATTCCCTTAATGTACGTGTGATGTGTGTGCGCGCATGTGCGGGGAGGGAGGGGGAGAGGGGGGAGGGAGAGGGAGCGGGGAGGGAGAGAGAGGGAGGGAGGGAGGGGGGAGAGAGAAAGAGAGAGCGAGAGAGGGAGAGAGTAGACTAGACTTCTCATTCACTTCTTTGTTTCACATTACATATACATATTACAGGGTTTTGCTTGCTTTAATGGTGGTGTATGTGTTCTTAGCATGGAAATTCGGTGTCTTACGTGTAACACCCCGTATTTTGATAACGTGTTATAACTATAAATCAAGGCAGAATTAATTTTTAAAATAAAAATCAAGGGCAACGGGTTACGCCATTACGTTCGTCTCGAAATTCTGCTTGGAAACGAGTCCGAGTTATCGAAAATCGAAGTCCGTATGACCAAGTTATGACCCTTCAAAGTTTCAGAAATTTCAAGTTCAAAAACAGCTCAAAATTCGAATTCAAATTTCGAATTCAAACCCCAAAACGGACTGGGCGGGAAATTTCCCGCCCAGGACCAGGTCGACCTGGGGGTCGACCATAGTGTCGACCTGCCCAGGACCAGGTCGACCTGGTTGCCGAGCCCATTTTTGAGTCAGAGTTCACTCTGATGTTTCTAGTCCGATTTCTGTCTAAATTCGTTGGCCTGACCCTATATAAACAGCCCCTAACTCTAGTTTCTCTACACAAATTCTCTCTGGTCTTATGCTGCTAAAACTCTGGTTGAAAAGTTAGAGAAAAGGAATTGCTTCTCCTCCAACAAGGCTACGTGTAGAGTATTGCTGTTTAGGGGATTTCTGTTAGACTCGAGATTCAACATCGCCTCTTTGTTTTCTAATTCTCAAACCACGATCTGTAAGCCCCGGTTACTTTTAGATCTAAACTTTAAACTTAATATGGACATGTTGTAAATTGAAATTGAACCTAAGTATGACAATTATCTTGGATCTATCATTGTATATCTTGGGTCTATTATTGTTCCTTTTGGATCTATTATTTTGGATCTACTATTATTCACCTTGGATCTATTCATCTTGAATCTTGACTTGTGGTAATACTTATATGAAATTGATTTGGGGCCTAAACATGTTGTAAACCTAAACCCCTCATGTCCATGATGTTAACATGTCTGTGATGTTGAATTAGTTGTTATTCACAAGTTTGGGGTTATTATCTTATGTCAACAGTTACCATGACTATCACCCTATTTTGCTAGGTTAGATATTTGAGACCACTATTCCATATGCCAGTATTGTTGTAGTAATTTACCTCAAGTTATATCATACTTGACTTATAATCACTTTTGCCACCTTATGTCAGTTCTTTCTATGTTATTCCCTAATTAGATTTGTTTGTATCGATTCGAATTCACGTGCGATGGGAATACGATTTGGGTAGTTTAGGCAAACCTGAATTTACTATAAACGTGAAACATGAACATTGTTATAACTTGAACCTGGATATGGACATGAACTGGACACGATTTGACATAAAACATGACATGAAAACTTGACATCAATTTAGACTCGAAATTTGAACCTGGACATGACTCTTAGAATAAACTTGAACATGGCCAACTCGAGGTTGGGTTGAGTTTGCAGTATAAATCTGCCTGGAACCGCCCGGCGAATCCAGTAACTGCAAACAATAGGATCCAATGTGGGTAGTTGGTCATATCGCGCTTGAAACCCGAGGTTAGACTAGGTTGTGGTGTAAATCTGCCCGGACCCGCCCGGCACATCCAGTAACCACAACAAAGTCTAATGTGAGAGGTTGGGGTGCATTAATTTATTTAATGCCACAGGATAGGGTTAAGTCATGAACCACTTAACCAATTTGACACGATGATTTGATAGGGTTAAGTCAAGAACCGCTTGAACACACTTAACCAACTTGATACATGATTTGGATAGGATTAAGTCACGAATTTGAATGACAACACTTAACCCATTAGAAACCCTAGTTACGCGGTCCTTTTCAGCAGTAACTCACTTAGATGTATCACGATATCCTGGAACTAGGCAGGGTGGGGCACGATTACTGGGCTGATTGTAAGCGACCAGAACGACGGCTGAGTAGGTGCGCCATTGTAGGTTCAGGCGGACTATGGTCGTGCACGTAGTCCGGAGTTGAAAAAGCAGACATTGGGCACCAGTAGGTTTACACTGTGCGTCTTGATTCGTGTCGGTGGTTGGCACCCTAGGGCTTGATACACCCTATGGTGGACCTAGCACAGGTGAATACATTTCGTGATTGGGCCGTATGACACAGACACATGACGAGCTAAAATTTGTAGGGAGCCGATCGATTAGTATGTCGTACTGTAAGACCCCGTAATGGGTCATTTCATAATATTGGGCCAAGGGATCATTTCATGGTTAATACTTGACATGGATTAAAATACTAGTACAGTTGGTGCAGCGAATCTTGAATATGCGATGCTAGACTTGACTTATCTTATTATCTTAGTTATCATACCAGTCATGTTACCATCCTTATGTTTAATTCCAGTTTTCACATGTCTTGTTAACTTTACTAGTTTTTATACTGAAAGTCACTAGGACTTACCAGTCTTTATGACTGACCCTTTTTCCTTCGCCTCTTTTTCTTTCGTTTTCCCCCCAAGTTCTCCGGGAGGAAACACTAGCTTGGATTTAGCTCGCTTTCTGTTAGCTCATGTACGGTTTGGTCTTGAGCTATGCTATGGCTGCACTTCTGCTATCTTTGGGGAATAATTTACTTTTGTTATCTTAAGTTTATGCTTCTTTATTTAGAACTTGATGTAATGGAATAATTTGTACTTTGGATATATGAGGTCTTGACTCTTTTCTTGAAAGTAATGAAATTTGGTTTTTAATTTCTACCGCTGCTTTATTTATGTTCTGCCTTGTGATATCTCTGTGTATGTTTACCTAGATAATACTCCACCAAAACTAGTGCATTCCCTTTGTGAGTGACCCTAGCGGAGGTGGGGTGTTACATTTGGTATCAGAGCAAAAGGTTACCAGATGGGGCAAAAGTTTTAAAAACCTCCTAAAACCGTTTATAAAGAAGCATTTTTCAATAGAAGTTTTTTGTGTAAAAATGTTATTCCCCAAAAGCCATTAGCACTTTCCTTTGTTTCCTCGTTTGAATCTTTTTCTTTTCGTTTTTCAGCATGTCTGATCTTAACCTTCCTGAGGGAGTACCCGTACCTGGATGGTTCCGAAGGTACTTAGAAGCTAGGGCCAACGGCGCGGGCCCGGCAGACATCCCTCCTCCTCCTCCCCCAGTGGCCGCGGTTCCTCCTCCTCCTCCTGGTACCGCCTTTGCCAAAATATGCAAGGACTTTAAAGCAATGGGCGGCAACAACTTCGTTGGAACTGAAACCTTCGTTGAGGCACGAAACTGGCTAAAGGAGACTGAAGACTTGTTTAATATCTTCGAAGTGGAGGATCATAGGAAAGTTCAGTTGGCAGCATGGTTGTTGAAAGAGGAAGCTGCATTTTGGTGGGAAGTCACCAACGCTACCAGGCCAGTTGAGACTTGGGCAGACTTTAGAGAGAGGTTTGACCTTAAATTCTTATCGTCAGCAGAAGAGAAAGTTGGGTGAATGCTTTCATTGCGGGGATACTGGACACTTCAGTAAGGATTGCCCTAAGAAGCAAGGACAGGGGCAAAGGCAGACCCAGCAAGCAGGACCTTCTGGAGGGCTGTTGCATGCTCTCAACACCACTCCAGCTCTTGACCGAGGTAGTAATATTTCTGTAGAAAGCCTTGTTTACATTTCTGACTTTCCTGTTCGAACCTTATTTGACTCTGTCGCATCGCATACTTTTATTTCTTCTGATTTTGTTGAAAATCTGCACCTAAGTACTAGTCTAGTTGAGGATCCCGTTAGTGTTTCAAATCCAATTGGGGGCTCCGCCCATTTATCTATGATGTGTGTGGATTTGAGGATTTCTATCTTAAGCATAGAATTCACGTGTAATGCTTATGTTCTCGGATTTATGGGATACGATTTGATCCTAGGTATGGATTGGCTGTCCAATTATGGAACCATTCTTGATTGTGAACGAAGGGTAGTGAGGCTCATGACTCGCCTTGGTAATACCCTTGAAATTTCTTGTAACCCTAAGGGTCCGGTCATGTTGTGTTATCTTGAATCTCTTGACTCGTCCATCGACAATTTGCAATCTGCAAGAGTGGTCCGAGAATATTCAGGTGTCTTTGATGAGGTGAAGGGGTTACCCCCTAAACGCGAGATAGATTTCCGTATTTATCTTGTTGATAATGCCAAGCCAGTTTCGTTGCCCGTTAGGCACATGGCTCCGCGAGAAAGAAGAGAGCTCAGTAAACAAGTTAAGGAGTTGCTTGAGAAAAATTTCATAAGACGAAGCATTTCTGAATGGGGTGCTGCGGTGGTATTCGCTACTAAGGCGGATGGTTCGCTTCGTCTATACGTAGATTATCGTGAGTTAAACAAGCTAACTAAGAAAAATAGACATCCACTACCAAGAATCGACGATTTGTTTGACCAGCTTGTGGGAGCATCTGTTTTCTCTCAACTCGATCTAGCCACAGGATTCCATCAGCTTAGAGTGACTGAGGATAGCATTGACAAAACTGCGTTTAGGACTCCAGATGGGTTTTTCGAATGGCTCGTCATGCCATTTGGGTTAACGAATGCACCCGCGTACTTTGTAGATTTGATGAGTATGATGTTTCGGGAGTTCCTTAACAAGTTTGTAGTGGTGTTCGTGGACGATATTTTGATCTTCTCAAAAGATGAAGAAGAGCATGCTAGACATCTCAAGGAAGTCATGGATACGCTTAGGGCACACCAGTTAAAGGCTAAGTTCTCCAAATGCCATTTTTGGAGGAAGGAAGTTCGGCTTCTTGGACATGTAGTTTCTAAGCAAGGCATAGCCGTGGACCCCGCAAAGGTAGTTGCGGTGCAAGGCTGGAAAATTCCTAAGAACGCAACGGAAGTGAGAAACTTTCTCGGTTTGGCAGGCTACTATAGGAAGTTCATTAAGGACTTCGCTTAGATTTCAGCCCCTCTTACTAGGTTAACGAAGAAAAACCTAGCGTTTGTATGGGACATAGAATGTGAGATTACTTTTCAGAGACTCAAGAGAGCCCTCACCACAACTCCAGTTTTGGCATTACCCGACGGAATTAAGATGTTTACGGTGTACACACATGCGTGTGGCACAGGATTAGGCGCTGTCCTAATGCAAGAAGGGAAAGTGATATGCTATGGGGGTAGACAACTTAAAGTTCATGAGAAGAACTATCCCACACATGACTTGGAGTTGGCGGCGATCGTTTTTGCACTTAAATCTTGGCGCCATTATCTTTTAGGGGAGAGGTTCGAGCTGTATACCGACCACAAATCGCTTAAGTACCTCTTCTCACAGAAAGATTTGAATCTGAGACAACAGCGGTGGATGGAATTCTTGGCATCATATGACTTCGATATAGCTTATACCCCTGGCAAGGGTAACGTGGTGGCGGATGCGCTAAGTAGGAAAAGGTTGACCTTGAGCCCCTTGTTTGTTGAAAGGAAAAGTCTAGAGTTTATAGCAACCTTTGATTTTACACCTGCTGTTGAGTCATTGACTGTTATGTTAGCATCTCTTGAGTTAAGACCTACACTTCTAGATCAAGTAAGGACTTCACAGAAGGAAGACCCACAGATAGTCGAAATCATGGACAAGCTGATTAATGGTGAGACGTCAAGTCACCTCGGTAGGTATGCCATAGATGACAAGGGATGGCTAAGGCGTGATGGAAGGCTATGTGTCCCACAAGTGGGAGACTTAGTAAGGAAAGTTCTCGAAGAGGCGCACCACTCGAAGATGACTATACATCCCGGAGGGGATAAGATGTACAGAGATATGAAACGCATTTTCTTTTGGGCTGGAATGAAAAAGGACGTGACAGAGTTCGTTTCAAAGTGCATGGTGTGCCAACAAGTAAAGGCCGAGTCGAAGAAGCCCGGTGGGCTATTACATCCTTTGGAGGTTGCGCAATGGAAATGGGAGAGCATCTCGATGGATTTCGTGGATGGACTGCCTAGGTCAAGGAAGGGAAATACTAGCATATGGGTCATAGTTGATAGACTCACGAAAAGTGCTCACTTCATTCCGGTGAAAAGCAAGAGGACCGCATCATGGCTAGCGTCTATTTACCTTCGAGAGGTAGTATGGTTGCACGGGGTTCCTTCTAGTATAGTTAGTGATCGTGACCCGATTTTCACTAGCCAGTTTTGGAATAGTCTGCAAGAAGCAATGGGTACACGACTGAGTTTAAGCACGGCCTATCACCCGCAGACGGATGGACAAACCGAAAGGGTAAATAGGGTACTAGAGGATCTTTTGAGACTATGCATTCTTGACTTTGGTGGTACTTGGGAAGACCATCTTCCTCTCGTGGAGTTTGCGTATAATAATAGTTACCAAGCTAGCATCGGAATGGCACCGTTCGAAGCCTTGTATGGAAGACCGTGCAAGTCGCCAACTTGTTGGTGGGAGACGACAGACAGGCTTATACTTGGACCCGACATGATAAGGGACACTTCTGAGAAGGTTGAGTTGATACGAAGATGGATGAAAACGGCCCAAGATAGACAGAAATCTTATGCGGACAAGAGAAGGACAGACCTAGAGTTCGAAGTCGGAGACATGGTCTTTATAAAAGTTTCTCCTTTACGCAATGTAGTTCGTTTTGGAGCGGTTGGAAAGCTAGCACCAAGGTTCGTAAGACCGTTCCCTATCACTGAGAGGATTGGGCAAATGGCCTATAAGGTAGAATTACCCGAGAGGCTGGCCGGAGTACACAATGTCTTTCATGTCTCGCATCTCCGAAAGTGCTTACATGAATCAGCCGAAGTGGTTGAGCCAAGCATCCTTGAAGGCGTAGAAGTGGAAAAAGAAGCAACATTGAGGCGAGCTCTGATTCGTATCTTAGGAACGGAGATCAAGAAGCTAAGGAATCGAGAAGTCAAGCTAGTTAAAGTACAGTGGAGTGAAGCCCAAGAAGACGCAACTTGGGAAACCGAAGAGAAGATACGCGCGCTTTACCCATTTCTTTTTTAGGGTACATTCTCGATCTCTTTTCCTATAAACTTGAAAACCTTTCGTAACATGCTTTTATTACTTATGTTTGCCTTGTTATCTTCTCGATCTTATCTTGAGAACCTTAGGTAGAACCATATGGATGTAAACATGTGATTGAAACATGTTATGGTTGATATTTGCAAATGATTGCAAGTGCTTGCAAGTGATTGCTAGTGGATGCATGACACACATTAGGCACTAGATCGGCTCAGTCACATTTTCATGTTGCATATGCATGAGTGTTTATACTTGTACATGGATGGAACTTGTTATGTTATCACTTGGATGTTGCATATGAATGAATGTTTGTGCACTCATGTAGAGATTATAAAGTATGTTAGGAATTTTGCATACATGTTGGATTCATTACACTAACATATTTTGCATTAAGGAGGTCTACTGAATCAGTAACCGTCTGATCTTTTGCATTAGATAAGTACATATACACACACACACTTTCTGCATATGTTCATACAGCATTAGAAATCTTTTAAGGACAGTGGTTGCTTGTGGATGATGTTTTGAGTAGATGGATGATGGATGGTAGGACACATCCTCCCTAACTTGGAGATTTCGGGGACGAAATCCTTTAAGGAGGGGAGAATGTAACAACCCGTATTTTGATAACGTGTTATAACTATAAATCAAGGCAGAATTAATTTTTAAAATAAGAATCAAGGGCAACGGGTTACGTCATTACGTTCGTCTCTAAATTCTGCTTGGAAACGAGTCCGAGTTATCGAAAATCGGAGTCCGTATGACCAAGTTATGACCCTTCAAAGTTTCAGAAATTTCAAGTTCAAAAACAGCTCAGAATTCGAATTCAAATTTCGAATTCAAACCCCAGAACGGACTGGGCGGGAAATTTCCCGTCCAGGACCAGGTCGACATGGGGGTCGACCATAGTGTCGACCTGCCCAGGACCAGGTCGACCATAGAGTCGACCTGGGTGTCGACCTGGTTGCCGAGCCCATTTTTGAGCCAGAGTTCACTCTGATGTTTCTAGTCCGATTTCTGTCTAAATTCGTTGGCCTGACCCTATATAAACAGCCCCTAACTCTAGTCTCTCTACACAAATTCTCTCTGGTCTTATGCTGCTAAAACTCTGATTGAAAAGTTAGAGAAAAGAAATTGTTTCTTCTCCAACAAGGCTACGTGTAGAGTATTGCTGTTTGGGGGATTTCTGTTAGACTCGAGATTCAACATCGCCTCTTTGTTTTCTAATTCTCAAACCACGATCTGTAAGCCCCGGTTACTTTTAGATCTAAACTTTAAACTTAATATGGACATGTTGTAAATTGAAATTGAACCTAAGTATGACAATTATCTTGGATCTATCATTGTATATCTTGGGCCTATTATTGTTCCTTTTGGATCTATTATTTTGGATCTACTATTATTCACCTTGGATCTATTCATCTTGAATCTTGACTTGTGGTAATATTTATATGAAATTGATTTGGGGCCTAAACATGTTGTAAACATAAACCCCTCATGTCCATGATGTTAACATGCCTGTGATGTTGAATTAGTTGTTATTCACAAGTTTGGGGTTATTATCTTATGTCAACAGTTACCATGACTATCACCCTATTTTGCTAGGTTAGATATTTGAGACCACTATTCCATATGCCAGTATTGTTGTAGTAATTTACCTCAAGTTATACCATACTTGACTTATAATCACTTTTGCCACCTTATGCCCGTTCTGTCTATGTTATTCCCTAATTAGATTTGTTTGTATCGATTCGAATTCACGTGCGATGGGAATACGATTTGGGTAGTTTAGGCAAACCTGAATTTACTATAAACGTGAAACATGAACATTGTTATAACTTGAACCTGGATATGGACATGAACTGGACACGATTTGACATAAAACATGACATGAAAACTTGACATCAATTTAGACTCGAAACTTGAACCTGGACATGACTCTTAGAATAAACTTGAACATGGCCAACTCGAGGTTGGGTTGAGTTTGCAGTATAAATCTGTCCGGAACCGCCCGGCGAATCCAGTAACTGCAAACAATAGGATCCAATGTGGGTAGTTGGTCATATCGCGCTTGAAACCCGATGTTAGACTAGGTTGTGGTGTAAATCTGCCCGGACCCGCCCGGCACATCCAATAACCACAACAAAGTCTAATGTGAGAGGTTGGAGTGCATTAATTTATTTAATGCCACAGGATAGGGTTAAGTCATGAACCACTTGAATATACTTAACCAATTTGACACGATGAATTGATAAGGGTTAAGTCATGAACCGCTTGAACACACTTAACCAACTTGATACATGATTTGGACAGGGTTAAGTCACGAATTTGAATGACAACACTTAACCCATTAGAAACCCTAGTTACGCGGTCCTTTTCAGCAGTAACCCACTTAGATGTATCACGATACCCTGGAACTAGGCAGGGTGGGGCACGATTACTGGGCTGATTGTAAGCGACCAGAACGACGACTGAGTAGGTGTGTCATTGTAGGTTCAGGCGGACTATGGTCGTGTACGTAGTCCGGAGTTGAAAAAGCAGGCATTGGGCACCAGTAGGTTTACACTGTGCGTGCTTGATTCGTGTCGGTGGTTGGCACCCTAGGGCTTGATACACCCTATGTTGGACCTAGCACAGGTGACTACATTTCGTGATTGGGCTGTATGACACAGACACATGACGAGCTAAAACTTGTAGGGAGCCGATCGATTAGTATGTCGTACTGTAGGACCCCGTAATCGGTCATTTCATGATATTGGGTCAAGGGATCATTTCATGGTTAATACTTGACATGGGTTAGAATACTAGTACAGTTGGTGCAGCGAATCTTGAATATGCGATGCTAGACTTGACTTATCTTATTATCTTAGTTATCATACCAGTCCTGTTACCATCCTTATGTTTAATTCCAGTTTTCACATGTCTTGTTAACTTTACTAGTTTTTATACTGAAAGTCACTAGGACTTACCAGTCTTTATGACTGACCCTTTTTCTTTCGCCTCTTTTTCTTTCGTTTTCCCCCCCAGGTTCTCAGGGAGGAAACACTAGCTCTTAGCTTGGATTTAGCTCGCTTTCTGTTAGCTCATGTACGGTTCGGTCTTGAGCTATGCTATGACTGCACTTCTGCTATCTTTGGGGAATAATTTACTTTTGTTATCTTAAGTTTATGCTTCTTTATTTAGAACTTGATGTAATGGAATAATTTGTACCTTGGATATATGAGGTCTTGACTCTTTTCTTGAAAGTAATGAAATTTGGTTTTTAATTTCTACGCTGCTTTATTTGTGTTCTACCTTGTGATATCTCTGTGTATAATACTCCACCAAAACTAGTGCATTCCCTTTGTGAGTGACCCTAGCGGAGGTGGGGTGTTACATTACGAGGGGGCAGTTGCATTGAAGGTGATAAACGATGAAGAAGAGGCTCATTGTATTTGCTTCATATTTTATTAAATGAACGTTTGTTTAAACCTGCTTTGAAGTAACAACTGAGTTAGTTGATAAACATCTTTAATTATGGTATATATCTAGGGCTGTCAAAAATTTGAATAACCCTTTTACCCTACCAATTTGACCCTATTTTTAACATGATCGGGTAGACCCACGTTTTAAATATTTTATATCGGGTCAAACTAATTCAACCCTCAAACCACGCACCGCAAACTGCCAGACCCGTTCAAGAGAATTAAAACCCTAAATCAACTGGCGATTCCCTATTCTTCAGCCGATCTAAATCAACGGCGATTCTCTCTCAAATTAAACTGAATCCTAACGATCTTCTCTCAAATTAAATCAACGGTGATCTCTCAAACCGCAATCAGCCGAACCCTAAAAATGGAAGATATGAAGGTTCGTTTTTACTTTGTTAATTTTTCGATTTTTAGTGGGATTTGTTTCATTTTTATTTCTGGTTACGCTATAATCGATTCTAACGATCTTGGACTATCTGTTTTTTTTTTCAGAATCTGGATTTAAAATCAAAATCAAACTGAATCGATCTTCAGTTGTCAACCAAACATCTGCAGCATTGCTTTGAGGTAAATCTTATATTATATTGTCGTTGATGTATTTATAATTCACACTAATATCCCTTTGATTTATTTCGTTTTCTCGGAGGATCAGTTGACTTTCCGATTGTGTTGAAAGAGAAGCAAAGGCGAAAGAATTGACTGCCGCGTGCGAGATCAACAGAGCAACAATTAGTAATTTGGTTGCGCTAATCAAAAGCGAAGGCGAATTGATAAAGTTCGATTATCAGGCATTCATCTACCAATTCAGCAGAAGTAGAAAATTTAGCAGAAGTAGAAAGTGGTGAAGCCCAAATCTTTGACACTAGTCATACAAGAATTTCTACAGAATAATGTTTGATAATTTTCACATATTTGATATTAATATTGCATCAAATAATGTTTGATAATTTTTTTACTAAATTATAATAACATTGACATTGACATTGGGATTAAAACTTGATTTAAATTATATGTTAATGACGTATAATTGAAAATACATTAAAAAAAAAACCATGGATTGGGATGCTCTTGCACTATTCAAGACTAATCTGAATTTATTTCCAAAACCGAGTACCATGGGAACTTTTGAACAAAATTTTGAATTTTGGCTCCAACTATTTCACTCTTTTATTTTGAAAAGCTTCCAGTCGTTTATTTTCTTACTTGTTAATAAATGTTCCACTGTTCCAAATCCATATCCCATTATTTTCCGTCTATTTTGGGCTTCCATTTTTATTGTCTTCCGCATCATCGTCGCTCTCCCTCTTCGTGTTCGTTTTATTGTTTTGTTTTGCGCATCATATCTCAACTTATTTAAGTTCTTTTGGATCTCAGTGCATTAGAAGAAGAACTCAAATCAATTGCAAGGTCGCTTGGGTCTCAGTGTAATCAAGGTATATTGTGTCGTTGACTGCAATGCTTTTTTCCATCTTTCATTTTGATTTTTTTATATCAATGTTTACCATTACCATAACAGACCTAAATATAGTACTGTGCATTCATATACTTCACTGGACAGAAAATGATAATTCCTAACATCAAGGCATAAATTAAAAAACCAATAAAATATCACTCTAATAAATATAAAATATACTCGTAGCATATGCGAAAATGGCCACCACACAGTAACTATGCATCATAAAAATGTTGACTTAGTTGATAAAGTTATATAAAAATTAAACAAGTTTTTAAGTTAAGCTAGATTTTATAAAAATATGACTAAGTTTATGGCTGTTTGATTTATTGCAGCATAAGAACAGCGATGGTCATTTGGGTAGTTAGGTCTTTGTTATTCATGTCAAGTACACTGGATCAGTGTTTAGTTTTTAATCATCTGTTTGCCGGAATATGATAACCAAAGGCCTCTCTTTGAAAAATAATTATTAACCAAAATAGAAGGTTCTGCAAAATGTACTGGTTTCTTTGCATACATCGGGCGACTCTTTTTAGAGGTAGAAAGCTGAGAATAAAGGTGAATGTTTGTCAGTCAATAGGGGCTTAGAAAGTATAGTTGTAAGATTAAGCTTATGTTTGTCTGGTTTACTTAAGCAGATATATAAAATTATGGAGCATGACTGAATGCCTAGTTTTCATCTATGCAATTATAAGCAAAATTTGGTGATTATTTTTATCTGAATACAGTTTTGAAAAGGACAGGTCATTCAATGTGATGAAGATAGATATGCTTGATTGCTGTTATTACGGTGCATCAAAGTTTCTCTTTGGCATTTTGGTGCAAGGTCCAAACAATTGTTTGTTGAATGAGTAAACACATTGTTTTTGTAGGAAGTATAAATGTTTCATAAAATGAAGACCTTTTTATTTACCTAGTTGTCTTGTGTTTATTAATTGAATCAATCCATTTTTGTACCTTGGTTGAAAATTCTTTTGCTTAATCTACTTAAATCCTTTTTTCTCCCAATATGGGGAATTTCTTGCTCCTTCTTATGTAATTTTAGACAATCAACTAGGCAACGACTACTGTGTTTTTGTTAACAAAGATTAAGGTTGCATATATGTCATATGTAATATTAAAAATGTGCTGGAAACTTTGTATTTTTAGATAGCAGACTTTGTCACACTTTGTCGTTTGTTTTAAGTCGAGCATAATGCATGTTATAAAAAGTGCAATGCAGAAAGAAAAATTAATGTTCAAAGAAATTTTATACAATTTTTGACATAAGTGCATCCCTGGTTCACCAACATAACTCATAAGTGGTGATTTCAACTTTATATCGCTTTATCATGGATCCTATTTTTGCCTTTAAAATCTTCCATCTTCAACAAGATTTTTTTCAGCATTTTTTTTCTAAAAAAATAAAACATACTGTTGAATTCCTTTTTCATTTACTGCTTATGGTTTGTCTATGCAGATGTAGTGTTTTGAGCTGTGTTCGTTTTGAAAGTAGCTGTGTTCTCTTGCATCTCATTTTTAAGTGTGCATTTGCAATCATTTTGTGCATTTCATAAAAAAATACTCATTTTCTGGTGCATGCACAGTTTCATACTTGAAAAAAGAAAGAGGAGTATTTGCATTTCACATTCAAAATTTAGATTACATTACAGTGTATGTTCTCAGCAATGAGTGTTAATAGTTTCCTTGTATCTATAAATACACTGATAGTTATGTATTAACATTTGATTTTATAAACACACTGATAGTTATGTACTGATTAACATTTTCTGACATGTTGAAAGGTATTATGAAAAATTTAGTAATACTATTCAAACATTTTGGTTCCTTTTTATGTCTTAGGTGTTTAATATTGAATGATTCAAAAAAAGCAGATTCATTATTATTTCAGCTCACAAGAGTGTTATGCTATACCTCAATCCAATGAAATGATCATGGCTAATTGCTACTTTCAGTGTAGTTCAGAGTTATGTTTTTATTTTTAGTCTAAAGCTATGTTCTATTTGGGATTTTGCTGACACTTGTGACCATGTAGATTATGAAAATTAACCAAACTATTGGATTATGAAGATGATGCAGCACATTTTTTAGCCTGTAATATATTTTATCTACATGCTTTGAGATTTATGGGTTGTAATTCAAGAATTGTTTGATGAACTTTGCTTTTGTTTGGTGTAGTTTTCGAGCCTGTAATGTGTTTTATTATGAGAATTATATGATATTTCCAGTTTTAAGATATGTTTGATGGGTATGTTTGTGATTTCAGTTTTTTTACTGCAGTTTTAAAATGTGTTTTATAGTTTTTTTTTATTGTATTAGGGTTATAAGGGTTGTAGTGGGTTAACCCTTTAATTAGAAAAGTTAAAAGGGTCGGACTATTATATGTAGCGAATGGGTAGGGTCAAATTTTACTTGACCCTTATATGACCCTACCTTACCCTTATGACACGTCTATTTAAATAAATATATCTTTCAGTATAGAAAGTCTATTGTCTGTAACTCTGGTTTAAAATGTTTGATTTACATGTTTTAATTATGTTTGTCTACGAAACATGTTACTGTTTGTCCGGTATGATTATATTTTATCCAAAATGGATTCAACAGAATGGTTCGAGCCGACCCATTAAAATAATTTATTGGGTTAGGTTGCCACGGGTCTAATGGGTTGGGTTTGTTTTGAATGGTCGGCTTAAATTTTCAGCCAATCTAACGAATTTCACACCCCTAGTTTCATATGACACTAGGCCCGTCAAACTCTACCCTAACCCATTTACCCGACCCGTTAACCCTAACTTTAAAAGGATTGGGTTTGACCCATTTAAAATATTAATTTATTTGACCCAATCCAATTAAGCATTCTCGTAAACGGTTCTACTTCGATCCAACCCGTGTAAACCGCCTAATCCATTTACCCTACGTTATTTCGCACTCAGCAAAAACACGTAACCCTAGTTCTATTTTTTTTTTCCCCAAATCACGATAAAAAAAAGGGATCTTCGACAAAGAGAGCGCCAGATTTTCAGATTTCGACGAAGAGAGGCGCCAGATTTACCGTCGCTCCTTCCTAATATTTGAATCCAGAGTCAATTTTTCTTCTTCTGAAATGATCGACAAATATCAGGTACCTTAAATTTTTACCATTAAAATATCAAACGGTATAATTAACCTGACGATCAACATTGTATAGAATAGAGTAAAAATTCTAACCGATATTATTACCTAATTTTAAAATTGTACCGGATCAATAAACGGTATGAACGTTGATGCACATTCGAGAGGTAGCGGTGTAGAACCATTTACTGGATGAAAAACTTGTCTCACAAAACGTTATGGTAACTAAAAGAAATTTCACGAAGATAGATATGTCTTTGACATTTAGCAGAGAAACAATAATAAATTACGTATCTTCAAAGTAGCAAGTTAGGCGAAGTTGGGCAATATAGCTATTGCGAATTTACGATTTCGTTGCAGTTAAGTGGGCAGTTAGAATAAATTAATTTGCTTCTCCGGGAAATTCAACTCCAAACGAGTGCTGAGAGGACACATAATTCTGTGATTGAAAACGCACTACCAGTCTACCAACTCTATGGAAACATGGCCAGACATAGACAATGGGCATGCACAGTACTACTATTAATTGAACATAGCCAAAGAACATTTCCTTTCTGGTTCCATTTGAAAAAGTAATATGAGAAGCACTATGAACTCTTAGACAAGTAATTGAGCAGGTCAACGACTGTCTATTCTAGTTGTTAACAAGGAAATACAAGTTTCTGAATACTTCGGTTCTTTTAGTTTATTTGGTGCATTTTTTGTTCGTTTAACATGAATTTATATTATTTGTAGATCGTCTAGCCTTGATCAGGCAACAACAGGCAGAGGCTGCAAAGAAACGGGACGAGGAAAAGTCAGCGAAAGAACGCAAAAAGGCAGAAGCACGCAAGTAAAGTAGTAATTCGTTATATTTATTATGGCCATAACTTTATTTCCCAGATACATGTTAACTGTTTATCACATGTGAGTTTGTCGAACATGATTGAAGTTATATTTTCAGTTGGTGCATTATGCATGTTATTCCATTTCCAACATTGCTATTGTAAACAAGGAATATTACCTGTTTAAATTCTGGTGATATATGCATTGTGTTACTAGATAAAATTTAGTTATTTTGGAACCAATTTTTTTTATACAGATGTATGCTTCTGCCTTCTTGTGTATTTAAGTGTAGAATGTTACCTGTTTAAACAAGGAATGCAAAATTAGTGCTTGAAACGGATAAAACACAGGCAAAATATACAACGAAATTAAAATGCCAAAGTGAGCGCTAGTATTTGTGTTGCATTCTTGTGAGCTGAAGGCTTGTCATCCTACATCAGCCTTTAGGTTCTCATTCTTGAACATTTTTTATGCTTTAACATATAATTTTATGCTCCAGAACGAGTTATTGATTGAAGTCTTAAAATGCCAAAGTGAGCACTAGTATTTGTGTTGTATGAGAAGCAATGTACAAACTAGAAATTTCGAGTTTAAGTCCAGGTGTCGAATTCTTGTACAGCATGTCACGTTTTCATGAAAAGGAAAACAAATGCCACCGCTCATTTGATATTTTGACGATTTTGTCAATCTGTCTTTGGAAACATTTTAAATTGGAAATGCACAAGAAATAAATAAATTAAGAGCTGTTTTCTTTTTTAGTTAACACCTTAAATAGAAACATGTAATATACCTCTGTTGGTTAAGTACTTAATTAAACCCTGCTCCTGTTTATCCTATTAAAAAATGTTTATACCTCAGTTTCAAATTAAGTTTGCACATACCTAATGACAACCGTTTACAGAAGTCTCTCTTTCGTTGTTTGGAAACCACCGCATTCGCCAACCTTGTTTGAGGCGATTACTGTGTCTTTGTCGCCATCTTAATATACATAAGTGCTATTGCAGATTGTTTTTGTTTGCTTATGTAGTGCTAAAAGTTATGTAAAAGAAATAGGCTAGAAGCTTTAAGTTATGGAACTTATCTTTGTTACTTAATTTATGCAGGAGAGGGGGGGGGGGGGGGGTTATGTGATCAATGGATTAAAAGCAGGCGAATTATATCAGACTTCAGTAAAAAGGGTGATTTACCAGCTCAGGTTTGATACTCATGTTTCAGAACTTAGCAAACTAAATATTCTCAATTTTATGCTAGTTGTGCACTTTTGAGCCGGAAAGTAGCTTTGTCCTTGTACAGGCCATACCAAAATTGCGGGCATACCAACTCAACTATGTTTATGATTATGAAAGAAGTATTGCAAAGGCAGATGCTCTTTAGCTACCCTTGCATATTTCCATAGGCAAGGTAGTAAAAATCAATGGTAAGCTGTAAGCAGCGGATAAATTTTCAATGTTCCTTGTAGCAGCTGTTTAACTATTATTAAACGTGTAGCATGCAACAATTTTCAATTTTTTTTCCACTACATTAATCCTTATTCAATGGTAAGCTGTAAGCAGCAAATAAATTTTTATGGTGTTAAGTACATGCGTGTATGTAAGATAGCAAATCAGGTTAAATTAAAATCAAAAGCCGTGTACGTCGATAGATAGTAGAGAAGCAAATAGCGAAGCAAGCAGAATTTGTAGTTCTCGAAGGTCAATGTTTTCGGTAGAGGATGTTAAAGCAGAAAAATGGTTTGGGTCTAAAGAAGTTTTTTTAAATGACCTCACAAAGTTATAGCAAATGTCAGCTTTTTTAAATGACCAAAACAGCTGCAAATAACCACGTAAATGGCAGGTAGAGTATTGAGAGTAGCCTTTTGAATCTTGTAGCTAAGTTACGACAAATGTAAGCTTTTTTGTAGCTAAGTTATGACAAATGTAATATTATAGAATCATGAATCTTGTATTTACAAACAAGCATGCATTTATCCTACTTGCTAATTTTGTAGCATTGTATGCAGGTAAGTAGTTACTCTTTAGGGGATTGCAGAGCCTTCAGTCTAACTTAAAGGTAAAATTATGTTTTATAAAACAACGAATAGTATTATGCTTGTCTGTTAGCTCTTTTTTGGTGGCATTTTCACTTGCTTGGAAGTAAATAGTCGAAAAAATAAATAAATGTTGGTCATTGCAGCTGAATAGAAAATTTTCATCTTGATCGGTCAAATGTAATTTTTCTGCATTTTGCTCAGAAGTAGCTGAACAAATAGAAAAATGTATGTCATTATATGATGCAGTTTGTAATTATATGATGCAGAACTTTCAAATATTCACCCCAAAACTAATCGTTTAAACAGACAGTGCAAACTGAGTTTGTTTACCAGTAAACTAATTATACTAGGCTTATGATATGTTAAATGCTTCATTATATCATCATATCTATCATCTGAATTCTTATTCCTAATGTTCCAGTTCAAAATTGTCAATTATTTTTTGTATTGCTCCCTAAGTTCTCTTTTCGAAGGAGCAACGACTTTTTTTGTGTTTTTTTTAAGCTTTCTACCTTTTATAATTTTACCAATTTTACTATCCTGGATGAAGGTAGCAACATTTTCAATAAAGAAATTTCCTATCATTAGCATTTGCATCTTCTTCAAAGTCATAAAGACTATTTAAATTGCCAGAATTATCAGAATCATACTTTCACATCTCTTGACTTATGTAGAGAACATGTTGTCAAGCTTCATTTTACTTAACTGTGCATTTTGATAGGGTCTGGAACTTTACATTCATTATTATTTTCTAGGTGGCTTGGGTTTGGATGCTGGACAAAAGCAGTCCGACTTTCTGTATTTTCATTTTTATGAATTTGCACTGTAATGTTAATTGAATCCTGATCTGATATTGTAATCTATGAACTAAGGGCATTAGCAGCAACTTAATCTTCTTTAATTTGCTTTTGAAAGTTTGAAATTTAAGTTTTGAAGGTCCAACTTTGAAGCTGAATCTTTTAGTTTTAGTGTTGCAGTTTGTAGTTGTACCAGCAGAACTTTCAAATATTGTAGTTTTCAGTTTTTCTATTTGTTGGAGCAAAATTTTGGTTTTTGGTGTAGAGTTGACAATATAATAGTGTAGCTTTTCATTTTTTGGTACTGTTTTTTATGCTATGTGTGCGTCATCTAATTTTCTTGTTCAGTTTTTGTTTTACATCATGCAGAATTAATTATAAACAGTGCAGTTTTAAGAAATTTAAAGCTGCAGTTTTTGTTAATGGGTCGGGTCGGGTTAACCCTTTTATTAATCGGGTCGGGTCGGGTTGACCCGTTTATTAAACAGGTAAAATGGGTCGGGTTTGTTTATATCTTAAATAAGTCGGGTCAAATTCTACCCGACCCATTTATGATCCGACCCGACCCATTTGACGGGTCTGTATGACACAGCGGACTACAATCCTTTTTAAAATGCAAGTTTCATACTACGGAAAATAATATAAAATTTGTGAAAAGTCAAAGTCTAAGTGCATTCATCAATTGTGTATGCTCGCTAAAAGTTTTGCATATCTCTACTAACAACAAGTTTGCAAAGGTTAAATATCCTGACCTGATTGACGGCAGGTGATTCGTTGTTTCTCCCTTCCCACCTTCGGGCACCAACTGTAAGTCTTGTGAGGTTAGCAAGATCCTTGTCTCCTCGGTTTGAATAGGAGTGTGACAAACCACTGTATAACATACATATCGTTAGAACTTCACCTCTCGAATTTTAATGACAACAACTATACAATCACATATTACAAAGTTATCTAACCACTTGCAGGAACGAAATATTCAAAGTTTTGCAACTAACCGAAGATAGCACTTCCGCCAAATGAAAGACTCATCAGATTATTGTAAGACAAGATTATTTGTGTTTTTAGAGTCTTAGCTATCTTGTAAAATCTCTCTTGAAAAAATACACACATATACATCTTTCAAAAGAACATATTATACATTTCCAAAAAGAACCAGACGTCTGAATTATTCTTCCAAACATCTAGTGCACAAGAAAAAAACATGCACATTTCTGTGTCAAACGTCTGAAATTTGAACCAGACATCTGACTTTGATATCGCATTCAATTCTAGACCTGGACTAGACACGTCCGACCCAAGATTCGGGACTGAGTCAGACGTTTGACCAGACTATAACTGTCTTCTTTGAAAAGAAACTTTTTTTCTTCTTTCTCACTCACATCTTTTCACAAGTAGTTGCAACCGTTGATCAAAGAAGAACATTTCAGGAGATGAAATTATCGAAAGAAACCGTTCAACATCTATTTAAACATGTTGAATTCAAAACCAAATAACCAATAAATATATCGATGATGTTTTACTCATTATGCTGCTAATTGGCAATTATAAAGACCAGTATAGGGTTCAAATGATCCAAATCTCGAGAACGAACAGAACATACATACATATACACACGCACACATATTGGTATCAAAAACCAAATAACCAATAAATATATCGATAATGTTTTACTCATTATCCTGCTAATTGACAATTATAAAAACCAATATAGGGTGAAAATGATCCAAATCTGGAGAACGAACAGACCTTGCAAAGGTTTGCAGAATATACATGAGTTCAAGAAGTGGCATAACATAATAGGTCCAGCAGATGCCGCAAAAAATAAATAAGGTCTACATAATCACAGTAACATGTACTAAGTGGTAAGCACAAACATATTTTAATAGCCTAGCATGTTGGACAGACGATTCCATTGGATGGCAAAGTGAATACGATTTTATTGGAAAAGGATTGTTTGCAGCTTTGGAGTAGTTCCTCATTAGGCTGAATATGTATAATATAATGTATATAAAAGAGGACCTTTTAATATTTTTATTTCTCATAGCAATATCAGCAGAGGCTCGAGAAAGTGCTTCTCTTGGACTTGATACCACTTCATCATCAATGCTAAGCTTCGTCTTCAAGTCATCTGGGAGAGCCTGAGGTTCAATCAGACATATTTACTCGGCAATTTATCAATGCATTGAGATGGTAATTACAGAAACAATATTTGGAAAGGATGTCATACTGTAACTTCGTTGACAAGTTTTTCAAGTTGAATCTGCTCAATGTAAGTTCGAGGAATATAAGATCCTTCCAAACCCAGTTGCTCTGCAGCATATTTCACAAATACACGGTCCTTCCCTTGCACCTACATATATTCAAAACCAAACTCAATGCAGCAGACTTTAAACAAAGGAGAACATAATATTTTGCTAAATTTGTATGTAATATATTAAGAACTATTATATCAAAAAATAAGTTGACTGCATAATACATATCATATGGATATGCACATCATAAACTCTCTAACTGAGCCAAATTTTAAATATGAACAGACACAAAAGACAATATTATAGTCTAAATATTCAAAGGGAGATCTAGGTATTAATCTTCTAGTTAAATAATTGATGATATTCCATTTTTCGAGCAAAAAGAAGTATAGTTCAAATGAAAGATGATTGATGCCTGATAACTGGTTTTAAGTTCAAATAAAAGATGATTAATACCTACAAATTGGTTAACGATTTCGCTAGATTGCCAGAAATGGAGTTTGTCATTTGATGTGGGAGGATGTGGAATTCTAGTGTAAACCATCTCAGCCATAAAACTAAAACTGCCCCCCTAATTTCCTCCGTAGGATTTCAATTTGTTTATTTCGATCAAATTAACTTTTAGTCCTACCAGCATTTTCCGTTGGCTAAAGAGTTTTTACTTTTCCTACAGATGCGGTATACAGGAATTTGTTTACCTGTATATAATGCCTATTCAGTTGCTCCAACCAATCTATTTTTACAGCCACTCTTTCATTGGTAAAGACATGACTGCTTCGCTTCAGAATAGCTGCAATGCTATAACCCAATGCCATCAACCCACCAAGAAGCCTTACACTAACTTCAAATGTGATCCGTGGAGATATAATGAAAGGATTGTCCATTACCCATTCCTGAAAAGGGAAAAGAACCAAACTAAAATATAAAGTAACAAAACAACTATTTGGAGACAGATTAATTTTGTTATTAAATGTATAACAAAACAAAGTTCATATGATCATAAAGAGTTGAAGTGAAAAAGCACGAAGAGTGGAACTAGGGATCCAGTAAATGGTCTCAGCCTCACAATTAATTATCCCACTCCCACATGGTTGCAAAATGGTACTATATCACAAGCTAACAGCATGGCCTTGTGCTAATTATTGAAACCAAATCACAACACTAACAAAACCACTTTAACCCAATTATTAAATCTTCATCATCATCCTTGCCTTTTATTTGAATGAATGGAGTCAGATATATAAATTCTCATTCTCCATAAGTTCCTATGTTGAGCTTTATGAAAAAGTTAAAAATTTTAGTTCATATTTATTACTTCCATGCTAAAAAAACTCTCCTTTGCCCATGTAGATATCCTCTCCACTCCTCACCAGTGCCTTTTTTTAGATCATTTTTGATACTTTTCACGTTAATTTAGACCTCTGTATCTCTTGCTTCCTTGTAGATGTTATAACCTCTTCTCAGAGAGGCGTCGTTCTTTTTTGTGCATACCCATACTATCTAACTCTATGTTACTTGATTTTTCATTTATCATTTATGGTTTTTCTCTTACTAAACCACTGAAAAATGTTGCTCCCGCATATCTATTCTGTAACCTTCCATTCAAATTTTACAATATTAGAACTATATTTTCAACTTAACCATTATTAAAAAAATTACACTCATTCTATTTTCGATCAAATCCTTCCAATGGTGATTCAATCCTTGAATTCTGATACAGCTGAGGAAAATCACTCAACCTATGCTGAAATAAATTTATCAGGATAATTACTTAAATTTACAATTCAAAACTTATAATGTTTCTTAATCTAAAGATAGCTGGAACAAATGAAGGGGAAAAAACATAAATCTAATCTTGGATATGGAAGTTCAAGCACCAAAACAAATTTCAAAAAATAAGAATTGTCGTTATGGATATAAGTATCTATGTTTTGACATAATTAAATGTCATTTAATGAGATAAATGGAGCAAAATTTATATATTACATGTATATGCATATTGAAATATGAAATCTTCAACTTTACAATCTAAATCGAATTCCAATTTGAGGTTTGCACTTTACGATTTATGATTTGAATCCTATTTTGATTAACCTTGTTCAGCTTTTATTGCGCCAAACAGAAACATTGTTAGTATGTACCCACTAATACATGTACATCAGCATCAACCCTCGGTATAGGACCCAAATTTTATATAAGAGCCTGGTATATTAGTGTTCCGATATTCAAAAAATTTAATGCATAGGACATCCATTAGCAACATCTGAAAAGTTAATTCAGTATTGTGTATCTACTTTTATTGACTGCACTATTTTAGATTATACAGAAATATTAACTTTGGTGTTCCCTGTTTATATTGTCCCAAGCATCCAACTTTTGAGAACCGATCCTAATGTACACAGTCACAGAAACAAAATCAGCTCGGAACAATTCCCAGCAGAAAGCAAGCACAGCTAAGCCACAACCTTTTTGTCATTTTGATATTGAAAATAAAAGTCATCTTATTGCTCATATTATTCTCCATTTGATTTTTCGAGCATTATCGGGAAAAGCAAGTTTATAAATATATTTTTCAAAAGTGAAAGGCAGATTTACAAAGTCAATACGCCAGCATCTATGATCATGCTGATCAGATCATTATGCAACATGTAATTATGTATATATCAAGTTGGAAAATGAAATACCTCAAACATAAGATTATATTTCCCATCCTTGTTCCGCATTCTTAAATAAGACTGGCACACTTCTGTATCTTCCCCTGGTGGCAGTAGATATATATCATAAATTTCTTCCATGTGTTCTGTGAAGCCATCAGAAAATGTTGCTTTGATTTGGTCCACTGTCAGATTCCTAGATGACTGCCATTGAAAACATATTATACAAAGCAATTGGAATCACAGTCGGTCAAAAAAATTATCATTAAAAATATAAGTATTATCAATCTGGGTTATATCAAATAAAGCAAAAGAGAAACCTTTAGAATGTATGTAGGATTCTGGAAGCCCGTAAATGGATTGAATTTGTTGATTATTTTAATGTGAGCCGTTTGCAGATCTGGTTCAATAAATGCCTTGTACATAGGATACACCTGTACAGGATTACTCTAGTATCAAGTTACAAGATATGAATTTAAACATTCATATAAAATAGAATACAAAAGGAACCATTAAACAATTTGTATGTAAAACAACTATGTACATTTTAAGATGATGATGCAAAATGAAAGACCAAATACCTCTAAAGAGCAATTAATAGGGCTATATGTGCTTGAAATTATGACACCTCACCCTTATTTAACAACTTTCCCATTTACCCCTACAATGAAAGAGTTTGCACTTATGGAAACATGTAGGGGTTAATCTGAGAAAATGCAGGCTGAAGCGCCACAATTTGATGTAAAGCAGAAAATATCTAAGAATTCTTCAATATAAGCAATCAAAAAATGAGCAGTAAAATGACCGTTTCGGATATCTGATGAATTATCTCTTCTGGTTCTTGCCCAGCACGTTGGATGTCCCTTAAAACCCTTTTCACAAGGTCAACATGTACTCCACCAGTAACAGAAACACGTAAGTCAAGTACAGATCGCAACTTTTCACTTAATGCATATATACCCTCAATAATTACTATTCGTGAGCTAGGAACTTCAACTGACCTGTTAACGATAGAAAGTAAAATTAAAATACTGAGAACACAATGTGAAAATCAGATGCTTCCATGGGGCATTTGAAACTTCCCTATTGTTTTACATTTCTAGATTGCAAGGTGTTAGCAAATGATGATAGCACATTAACAAGTAGAACACTTGTTTACTTATTGGACTCAAATTTGACTTTTGCCTAATAAGCACAAGGGAATGCTGGAGCAGAATATCGAGAATCACATTACTAATATCGGCGGAGGTATATATATAATCATGAAAGTCCCAAGTACCTGTAACCAGTGCGACTGCTTGACTTAAAATCATATACCGGAACCTGAACAGTCTTTCCCTCTTTGAGGCCATGAATGTTTTCAAGCAATGTGTCATAGTCTGTTAGGCGTGGATCTGCATCAATTATCGAATTTTTTAGGCGGATAAACAAGATAACCTTTCCCTTTTAAATTATTTTACTAATTCTTTGTGCCATGAGAAGCTCTTATAATTTACTGCCTATGTTATCCAGTACTAACCCTGTAGAAGAAATTGGCTACATGCTAATAAGAACAATTATGGAGGTTGTTTTTACATGCTACTTGTGTGCTTCCTTCAGACTAATAAGGATTGCAAATTTCTCAACACGCATCAAAAGAAGCAGAATATGACTCAAAAGTCAAAATAAAAGCAAGGCAACCAATCAATAACCATTTGAAATTCAAATATGTGCAAGTCACATATAGAAAAGTATTATCATAATTAAGGGTATGTAGGTGCTGACGTGCCATATAATCCTTCAGTTTATATGGTTCATAAAATTTATTTATGTGAAGCATATTATGACAATAAGCCCATGAACATAGCTTTAAAAGCAATGTTACCATCAAAATTGCCATCAATTATCCGACTAGCATCATTGTAGTTATCCATTGATATGACTGCAATACTCGGCATGAAATTAAGTATCTTCTCGGTAAAAACTGACTTTCCAGCCCCAGAAGGCCCAGCAACCCCAACCAAAATAATCCCCTCATTCTTTTGTGCTAACAGCTGGCACGCTCGAATCACTATAAAGAAGCCTTTCTCAAACGATAAAGCTTCATGAATTGGACTGATTTCATATCTATCACGGTCTTTTCTCTTCACCACTTGGACTTGATCTCTTAAAAGACCATGTTTTTTCCGTGGTGAATCGGCATTAAAACCATCTTGTGCCATTCACAAAAAAACTACAGGTAATTAACTGCAGTTGAAAAGAGGATGAACAGTAAGATAATACATCCAAAGCATTGTTAACCTATGACGTTTAAAGTAAATATAATGACGAGACAATATCACTTTGCACAATTCTCTACGGAAAGAATCAGAATCATTTCGATCTTAAGGATAAAATTGCTTCTAGTTTTCATCACGGTTTTGTGTCCGGAAGTTACTCGATCCTAATCCTACAAATTGCAACTGATTTAAATCACCAAAACGTTACATCACATTAAGTAAACCAAGTTAAACATAACAGATGAACAGGTTTTCCGATTTACCACTATGGTGAAGGAAGGATTAAAGTGAGAGATGGAAGAAGCACGTGGCAGGCGGTGGCAGGCGGTGGCAGGCGGAGTGGAGGAGGCGACCGGGAGGGGACTTAAGATTCGGAGCTGATGTGGGCCCCGCGTGTATGGAGAGAGGGATCTCAGTAGGGTTCTGATTGATTTTTTGAGATTTTTTATTCTTTTTTGTTGGAATTATTACGGTGACAGTGGCACTTTTATCATGATATATCCTGATCGTTGGTTCTGGGATCTTGTGCTGAGATTAATTGTTTAGGTGCAGTGTATCGGGATTTGGGTTGAGTGCCGTATTGATGTTCACGGGGCAAATTAATTTACCGTATGAAGTACGGACCTTGCTGCAGTGCCGCAAAACTTTTAGTTTTGATTTGGGCTTGTGTTCCTTCAACGGTAAGCTTGTTTACCCATTCCTCCATTGATGGGAATCAAGGAGTCCATCTAAATCTCCTTGATTTCCACCAAATAGAGGGTAAAATTATGCTCATACTGTTTTTAACAGTGCGGACAAACTCATAGTGTGTTCCTTCGGTCTTCACCGTAATTTTGATAAAGTACCAAATACTAGATAATTTTTAGAACTTTTCTTTCTTGCTAACAAGTAGTTGGACATTTGATATGTGACCAAGGAAATTAAACATGGTAGTAATGCCAAAGTAATTTGGACATTTCAAAAAATTAACTTATTTTATTATGAGAAGGTATTTAGATATAAAATTAATAAATAATTAATGGTGAAATATAAGAGGAATCAAAATTTAATTAACAAGTCACGTAGTATTTCAAAGGAATATAATTCAATTTTTTTTGGCAAGTTAAGCTGGTTTTAGTGGTCGTACCACTTTTATTAGAAGGGAAAGAGAGAAAAGGGTTCTGCACAGGCATAGAACTCCAATTCTGGTTTGAAGTGCCAGAACACTAAAACAATATAAAACAGGAGAGCATCATAACGCTACTGCTACTAATATGGTGAATCACCACTAACGGATAAAAACAGAAGTTAGACAAACCGTCTAAGCTACTAGGTTACATAGAAAAACTAGCCCCCCTCGTCAGAGGAGGAACTACGTGTAATGTCGGGCGGGCCAACAGCACAGGTATATCTTGAAAAGGCTAAAGCAAGATTCGACACATAGCACGGATAAAGAGCGCCGAAGATGAAATTTCTGTCCCAAGTGACTTCATAGAACTCCAGCTTATTAATTTCACCAATCTCACCAGTCTGAATAAGCTTAATACTATCTCCAACAATCTGGTACATCAATTTCCTCTGATCATTAACGTCATCGCTGATATATTTGTGGAATGTATCACCGGTGGGACAATATCGCATACCCGACTTGACATGAACCCAAACCTTATCTTCGGCACACCAAACTATGTCCTCCGGAAGAGAGTCATCATCCAAACCATCCTCCTCCACCACGACAGCAGGTGGGTCCACAAAAGGATCAGGGGGAGGTGGGGGAGCAGACACTGGAATCTTAGGCACACATAGTGTAAGAACCCGTAACTTCCCCGTGAAGGAAAGCACGAATACTTTGAGAACAGGACAAAATAGAACTCAGACGGAAGAACATTTCATTGTATATTACAACAATTCCATCAGATACAAGAATATACAGAGTATAAATGAATAAATTACATTCGATAAATATCAGAGATTACAATAAATTACATAGCAGCGGAAAAATATACAAAACACAACTGAAAGTGATACACGGATACAGAGCTTTCCGAGCATCGTTCCAGCTGTTAATCAGGACCCTGTGAATATAAATCTGCAAAACCAAAACTACTAGCTGCCCGTGTCGAAAATAAGGGCACCCAGAGTTTAGGTTAAAACAATAAACTCCAGGTCAGTCATGTGACTGGTGTGAGAACTAAAACAGTTATTAATCTTTATTTTAAAGTTCGGTAAATCAAGGGACCACGCCGTATAACACGGAACGGGTTTCCTCCCAAGAATACCAGTGCATAAAACAAACAGCGCAATGCTAAATAAAGAAAAATGAAGCTGTTATAAGACCCAGGTCCCATCACACAATGCAACGCAAGCCGGAGGATAGGGTTTTTACCTTATAACAGCCAAAGCATGCTTGATACGTTTAAAACACATTATTTGATACTATTATAGGTGTATAGTGTCAAAACAATTTCAATCATAAATATCAATCATAGGCGGCATGAATGACCCATACCACTATGTCGCCATACTAAGTTCTACAAATAAAACCGCATAATCACGTATTGGAAATTGGATTTCCGTCATGAGCCGAGGCAAGGGGCAAGCTCCTCTCCGCGTTCGAGACACTCTAGCAAATGTCCCAGGACCCCACTATGATCCTTGGAATCAGCTGGGTCAGTCCTCTCCTACTTTTGAGGATTAGTTATTCCTGAACACACGTTTTCCGGTCCTTACAGACCTATATCCGAGGCGCCTCGCATTCCAACAACCATACAGGTGAAAAGTATATAAATGTCAGGGCTGGTAGGTCACTGACACCACCCTAGCTAGAAAGAAACGTCGTGCTCTCCCAGCGGTCCGTCTCCCGTTTTTGACTCATACCGAGGTGTGAGGCTCGCGAATTCACGTTATACACAAAGCTACGCCACACAGGCCGTGCTTTAATCATCAACCACAAGACTTTGCTTTTCAACAGAAGCCCTGATCAATTTCCACTTACGCGTGCCACACTGGCAATTCACTCCATGCGACTGATGTCCATCGATATACAACCTCTGAGCTCGTACGTCTCAGAGAAGGGCGTTAAGCAAGAGAATAAATTCTCTGCCGCCAAACAGATGTATATTTAATAGAGATCAATCAACACAGAATAAAATCCAATGTCAGACACACAATCCATTTACAAGTTCGTTCTGGGTCTGAACGAAACCGGAGGCACTTTCCTCACATATCCATCTATCTCCAAGTACGTCTGGACGATCACCAACTGTTTCCCTCATCTTGGGTGTACAGCCCAATCAGGATCATCAGTAATCACCCAAATGATGTGAAAACTTCCGGTCTTCTACCACCGTCTTCATCTTCGACATATTGTCGAATCGGTTATTCAGGATGGGTATAAACCCGGCCTTTCTGAATAACCCACGTATATGATAAACAATTGTTACACAAACACGACAAACACCTCATTCCAATTCAGAATATTCTTTTATTCACAAAATCACATTCTTAGGGAAAGGTTCCCATTAATTTTATCCAAGATAAATTCTTCTAAATTTATTCTTTAATCTTCCTTTGGATATCATTTCAAACTAGTCGGGATTAGCGAGCCACACCGAAGTAATTATTTATTTTATTTCCCAATCCCAACCTATATATCCCATGGAGAAGACTAGTAATACTCCACATCTAACACCACGGTGTTATCGGTAAAATTAATTACCATTTCACGTTCAAATCTAATTAAAGATTTAACTATCGCTTTGGAGCAAAACTGGTGGTACTCCATTCTCGATCACCTTTCAGATTTGATAATTTAAATTATCAATTCACATTTTAATCTAATTAAAGATTCATTAAAACTCCACTTAGTTTCAATCTTTTCAAAAATCAATATCCTGCCTTTAACTGGGTTAAAGAACCAATGTCATCTAAAACACGATCCACGATAAACCCAAATCATATTTGATATTAAATACAAGGCTCTGAATAGAAAATATATCGGCTTATATTCAATATCAAATTCTGAAACCAACATATATCGTATTGGAAATAACGATATAAAATATATCTTTCAAATTCCCATAACATATTTGTATAGTCACGAATCCAACATCGAAATATTCCGAAGATAATTTCGATTCAACTCCAATCCAATTCACGTATTGGGAATATTGATTATTTTTAAAATCACTTTCAAATTCAATTTATTTATTTCAAAAATAAATTGATTTTAATTCTAGTTCAAAACTAGTTCATTTCGATAAAAATCTATTTTTATCATTTCAAATGTGGAGTTTTTCATCCCAGTTCTTTCCAATTCACATATTATGATTTTACACAAATTATTAATATTTTTAATAATTTTATCAAGGCCCGTACAATCGATTTCCATCAACGGCCATCGAACTGCACTTACAGCGACCTTTTTCAAATTTGATTTGGACATAATTCCAAATCCAACAGTTAGATTTCAAATTTCTAATATTCATTGGAAAGCTCTTTTCGATACGAACCCAACGGTTCCGGTTTTAGGAGAATCCGACGGTCGGATCTCCCGCAACGTCAATTCGAAGTCAATGGTCGAAATTCACGAACTGCCGCGACGCGGCGCGTTCTATTCAGGCCATTACATATATAATATATATATATATATATATATATATATATATTATATATATTTCGTCGATTTCCTTTTAAAACGTATTTTATAAATCGTTTTAAATTCGTTTCAAAAACAATTTCAACTTCATCTTCAATTTCAAATCGATTTGATTTCAATTCAAATTCATTTCAATTTTATTTAATTCGAATTTCAATTCAATTCAAATTCTAATTCGTTTTAATTCAATTCAATTTGAATTTACCTTCTATTTACTTCAATTCGAATTCATTTCAAATTGATTTCAATTCAATTTCAGTTCGTTTTAAATTTCATTCAAAACGATTTCAATTCGTTTTTAATTCAATTTCAATTTAATTCAATTCGAATTCCTTTCTATTCAATTCGAATTCAAATTCATTTTCTATTCAATTCGAATCGAATTCATTTTCTATTCGATTCGAATTCATTTCAAATTGATTCAATAAAATTTCAATTTGAATTTTTAATCTAATTTAATTTGAATTTCATTTCAAAATATTAAATTTTGAAATCACTTTTCAATATTCATTATAAAACGAATAAAATCGATATAAATATCGTTCGCGTCAAAATAACGCATCTCTAATCAACACGGCTTTATATTTTTCAAAAACTTCTTTATTCTATTTAACAAATGAATATTTATTCTATTCAACACATGAACTATATTTCTTTCAACACACGTCTATTTTTGTTATGTAAAATATTTTATAAAATTAGGGTATCTATCGTTTGATTTTCAATTAGACTCCACCGTGAAGTAGTTCTAATTTTAAAAATGATAAAGATGTAAATTTTATTATTAAAATATTTTACTCAACACATGAACAGTTTCAACACATGAATATCGTCAATACACGAATATTTTCCCCGATTGGAATGAGGCCCAATCAATTACCATATAACGTTAATTATATGGGTTCCATACAACACATGTATATAATAGCAACGATAACCGATCAACCATCATCCAAAGTGCACCACACAACTGCATAAGCATCAAATATAAATAATTAACGCTTACACAGCCTGTCGACCAATCGATCGACATACGATTAAATAATTGGGATTAGTGTACGCCAAATTTCATCCCAACACCCGTGTGGGGTTTCAAATCAACAAACACAGATTTTTATTTGTGCAGTTGGGCGATGTGTAAAATTTATCATCCCAATCAATATTAGTCAAATCAGTGTATATAAACAAATCGGCCGATTTGTTTATAAATATTTATTTATTCACTTTCACGTTAAAAATTATATTTATAACGATAATTAATTTATTTCAACACATCCACATTTTATTATCGATTTCACATCAACAACACAAACAAATTTCACAACACATCAATTAAACAAACAAGCCATCCATGGTCTGTGGATGACGGGTGTCGGGTGCTGCTAAGCACCGTCTGCATCCTAGTATATATATATAACTAGAGAAGGAAATTTGAGTGAGAAGTTCTCACCAATAGCTATTCCAACTCCACGACACTTCTAATGTAGGAAATCTTCACTGTTCTCGCCTTTTGTCATTTTTGTTGTCCGTAGCCACTACATATATAAAAATCACATTTTTATATTGTTGCTATGTATATAAAAATCATATTTTTTTATAATTGCCCCATATGGATAAAAATTCTATTTTTACATTGCTACTATATAGATAAAAATTCTATTTTTACATTGTTACTATATAGATAAAAAATCTATTTTTATACCACTGTTCATATAGTAAAGATCATATTTTTACAACGATGTCATATATATAAAAATCGTGTCTTTATATTATCGTTATATGTAAAAATTATATTTTTACATCATAAAAATCCAATCTTTTCTATAATGAAAAATCTATTCCTTTACTATGAAAAAACATTTCTTTGCTATTTTAAAAATCGTATCTTTTTGCAACCAAAAATGTGATCCTTACATAAACAAAAATGCGATCTTTTCATAACCAGAAATGTCATAACTTCATAAATAAAAAAAATCTTATCTTTAGATAAATAAAAATCTTACCTTTCTTTAATAAAAATTATAGCTTTCTTCTTAGAAAAATATAACCTTTTTGTGTATAAAAACCATAGCTCTATATATATATATAAAATCATATTTTTTATAAACTTCATGTTGTTTAAAAATCAATGCTTTGTTATTTAAAAATCAATCAAAACTTTTCACTTAAAAATATAATCTTTTCAATTCTATTCATAAATTAAAAATCGAATTTTTATTCCTTAAACAACTATATAAAAATCACTAATTAATTACATATTAAAAATAAAATAGATAAAAAGAAAAGGACTCACCCTTTTTTTGCATTTTCACGGAAGGGGGAGGTTCACCGTCGGGTTTGGGTGGTGGTGGGGAGGCTCCACGGCTGCGCTGTGGAGGCTCCACGGCTACGCTGTGGAGGGGGTCGCTACAGTCGAGGCCGAGGTGGTGTTGTCTGGCGAGGTGTGGGTCCAGGGGGCGCAGCGCGTTCCAGGGATTGGGGCATTGCGTGATGCGCTAGGGAAGAGGAGGGAGGAGAACGGAGGGCGGAGGGAGGGAGTGGGGGCGGTGACTTCGAGGGTGGCGGCGGCGCTGAATCGAGGGGGGACGACGGGCGATTACAGGTTTTTTTTTTCGTGAATCGATTGAAGAAAAAAAGGGGGGCCAGATTGATAAAAGGAAGAGGGAGATATATTTTTTATTTAATTATTTTTAATCCCAAAAAGTTGACTTTTACATACGACCTCTAAACGAGGCCCACCTCCTGTCGTCCATAGCTAATTACCCCCATTCCGAACACAATGGGATATGTATCATAGGTTGATTCGATCGTTACAATCAGTTTCCGTTAAAATCAATATATAATTCTATATATTGAATTTGAACGCGCATTTCAATTTACCGGGGTCACATACAAACTCTATAAATCCGAGAAAAATATTTTCTAGCTTCGTATTGACGATACGGTCCTAACAAAACTAATTTCGTCGAATTCTGAGACCGTTGGAAAAATGGCCATTTTCCAGTCGATTAAAATCAACTGAAACTGGTCAAACGCGTTTTCCTTTGCCACGCTAACATATTGATTCGAAAAATTATGAAATTTGGAATCTAGCAATAATTTGACATCACGGACCCAACAAAAGTGGTTTCGTCGAAATCCGAGGTCGTTTGCAAAATAGCTATTTTAAGGGCCTGAATTCCATAGCGACTATTCAGAATTTTCAACTGGACATATCTTTTGATTCCCGCTATGAAATTTTGATTTTTCGGATTCGTTGGAAAGATATTCTCAAATAGATCCTATTATTTTTGGTTTCACTAAAATCTGGTTTGTTTTGCACCCGGTACATTCAATTGAAGTTTGAAATCGAATTATCGAACTACCGCGCCATTTTCAATTCCTTTTATAATTATATATAATTATTTATATTCTAACGACGATCTATATAATATATACGTTCGAATCTATTCAAAATAAATTTCTTGTCGATATTATTTAAAATAATTCATTTTAAATGTTCAAAATTCACTAAAATTGCCAAAATAAAAAATTTAAACTGGCCCAGATTTTCGGGTTGTTACAATCTCCCCCACTTAAAACTTTTCGTCCCCGAAAAGGAACAAAGTCGAAAGTGGTTTGATCAATCAACTCTACGTTCGATCTGGCTTCCATTCTCCAACTTTTCAGTTTCTGAGAATTTTCAAATTCTTCAAAAATTTGGCTAACACCCTAAATTTTCGAAAAATTTCGTCATAACCTCCCCTGCACCGGGAGCCACGGGAAAATCCCGAAATTGCCATACAGGCCTTCTGATCTCAAAAAGAAAAAGAAAAAGCCAAGCGGCTAGCCAATAGGCTCATAAAATCATCATCACCCAAACAAAACAGTAAATTATAGTTAATATGTACCTATTTGTCGGGCAAACAAATTTTATTCTCTGCTCTAGCCTCCTTGCTATGACCTGTTCAATGTAAGTACAAGCAAATGTGACCAATTTTCAATACAATTCAATATTTGATACTATTAGGCTAAATGGTTCAAAATTATCAAACAAATAAACAAACAACACAAACATCAATCAATTAGTGGATTAGCGTTTCAAATTCATAATTTGATATATATAGAGAAAATCATGTTTTTGATGCCAAATCACAACAATAAATCTATCTATATAAGTTTTGGTTCTCACACCAGTCTAATGGAAATATATAGAAATCACACCTTCGAAACACGAATATGAATACTGATGATGATGCACCATCATCAGAATCATCCCCGAATGTCTAGAATGTGATTCTATATTTACCCAGTATATTAAAACTTCGAATATACGTTCATGACGCGTATACGCGAAATCTTTATATATTGGATTGTCAAAATTCAAAATAAATAAATATTCAAATACGTTTAAAACGAATTAAATTTCAAAACAAAATTGTTTTCATTTGAAAAATATACTCTTCACACTCGTTCTAGGATACTACTGATCCTATCTCTAACGGGTCAATCTAATTGGATATTACTAATCCAATATCTAATGAATTCTTTCGTTCGGTTCTAACGTGTCTTGTTCTCGAGCTCTGTAAACCAAAGCTCTGATACCAACTGTAAGAACCCGTAACTTCCCCGTGAAGGAAAGCGCGAATACTTTGAGAACAGGACAAAATAGAACTCAGACGGAAGAACATTTCACTGTATATTACAACAATTCCATCAGATACAAGAATATACAGAGTATAAATGAATAAATTACATTCGATAAATATCAGAGATTACAATAAATTACATAGCAGCGGAAAAATATACAAAACACAACTGAAAGTGATACACGGATACAGAGCTTTCCGAGCATCGTTCCAGCTGTTAATCAGGACCCTGTGAATATAAATCTGCAAAACCAAAACTACTAGCTGCACGTGTCGAAAATAAGGGCACCCAGAGTTTAGGTTAAAACAATAAACTTCAGGTCAGTCATGTGACTGGTGTGAGAACTAAAACAGTTATTAATCTTTATTTTAAAGTTCGGTAAATCAAGGGACCACGCCGTATAACACGGAACGGGTTTCCTCCCAAGAATACCAGTGCATAAAACAAACAGCGCGATGCTAAATAAAGAAAAATGAAGCTGTTATAAGACCCAGGTCCCATCACACAATGCAACGCAAGCCGGAGGATAGGGTTTTACCTTATAACAGCCAAAGCATGCTTGATACGTTTAAAACACATTATTTGATACTATTATAGGTGTATAGTGTCAAAACAATTTCAATCATAAATATCAATCATAGGCGGCATGAATGACCCATACCACTATGTCGCCATACTAAGTTCTACAAATAAAACCGCATAATCACGTATTGGAAATTGGATTTCCGTCATGAGCCGAGGCAAGGGGCAAGCTCCTCTCCGCGTTCGAGACACTCTAGCAAATGTCCCAGGACCCCACTATGATCCTTGGAATCAGCTGGGTCAGTCCTCTCCTACTTTTGAGGATTAGTTATTCCTGAACACACGTTTCCCGGTCCTTACAGACCTATATCCGAGGCGCCTCGCATTCCAACAACCACACAGGTGAAAAGTATATAAATGTCAGGGCCGGTAGGTCACTGACACCACCCTAGCTAGAAAGAAACGTCGTGCTCTCCCAGCGGTCCGTCTCCCGTTTTTGACTTATACCGAGGTGTGAGGCTCGCGAATTCACGTTATACACAAAGCTACGCCACACAGGCCGTGCTTTGATCTTCAACCACAAGACTTTGCTTTTCAACAGAAGCCCTGATCAATTGCCACTTACGCGTGCCACACTAGCAATTCACTCCATGCGACTGATGTCCATCGATATACAACCTCTGAGCTCGTACGTCTCAGAGAAGGGCGTTAAGCAAGAGAATAAATTCTCTGCCGCCAAACGGATGTTTATTTAATAGAGATCAATCAACATAGAATAAAATCCAATGTTAGACACACAATCCATTTACAAGTTCATTCTGGGTCTGAATGAAACCGGAGGCACTTTCCTCGCATATCCATCTATCTCCAAGTACGTCTGGACGATCACCAACTGTTTCCCTCATCTTGGGTGTACAGCCCAATCAAGATCATCAGTAATCACCCAAACGATGTGAAGACTTCCGATCTTCTACCACCGTCTTCATCTTCGACATATTGTCGAATCGGTTATTCAGGATGGGTATAAACCCGGCCTTTCTGAATAACCCACGTATATGATAAACAATTGTTACACAAACACAACAAACACCTCATTCCAATTCAGAATATTCTTTTATTCTCAAAATCACATTCTTAGGGAAAGGTTCCCATTAATTTTATCCAAGATAAATTCTTCTAAATTTATTCTTTAATCTTCCTTTGGATATCATTTCAAACTAGTCGGGATTAGCGAGCCACACCGATGTAATTATTTATTTTATTTCCCAATCCCAACCTATATATCCCATGGAGAAGACTGGTAATACTCCACATCTAACACCACAGTGTTATCGGTAAAATTAATTACCATTTCACGTTCAAATCTAATTAAAGATTTAACTATCGCTTTGGAGCAAAACTGGTGGTACTCCATTCTCGATCACCTTTCAGATTTGATAATTTAAATTATCAATTCACATTTTAATCTAATTAAAGATTCATTAAAACTCCACTTAGTTTCAATCTTTTCAAAAATCAATATCCTGCCTTTAACTGGGTTAAAGAACCAATGTCATCTAAAACACGATCCACGATAAACCCAAATCATATTTGATATTAAATACAAGGCTCTGAATAGAAAATATATCGGCTTATATTCAATATCAAATTCTGAAACCAACATATATCGTATTGGAAATAACGATATAAAATATATCTTTCAAATTCCCATAACATATCTGTATAGTCACGAATCCAACATCGAAATATTCCGAAGATAATTTCGATTCAACTCCAGTCCAATTCACGTATTGGGAATATTGATTATTTTTAAAATCACTTTCAAATTCAATTTATTTATTTCAAAAATAAATTGATTTTAATTCTAGTTCAAAACTAGTTCATTTCGATAAAAATCTATTTTTATCATTTCAAATGTGGAGTTTTTCATCCCAGTTCTTTCCAATTCACATATTATGATTTTACACAAATTATTAATATTTTTAATAATTTTATCAAGGCCCGTACAATCGATTTCCATCAACGGCCATCGAATTGCATTTACAACGACCTTTTTCAAATTTGATTTGGACATAATTCCAAATCCAACCGTTATATTTCAAATTTCTAATATTCGTTGGAAAGCTCTTTTCGATACGAACCCAACGGTTCCGGTTTTAGGAGAATCCGACGGTCGGATCTCCCGGAACGTCAATTCGAAGTCAATGGTCGAAATTCACGAACTGCCGCGGCGCGGCGCGTTCTATTCAGGCCATTATATATAATATATATATATATATATTATACATATTTCGTCGATTTCCTTTTAAAACGTATTTTATAAATCGTTTTAAATTCGTTTCAAAAACAATTTCAACTTCATCTTCAATTTCAAATCGATTTGATTTCAATTCAATTCGAATTCATTTCAATTTTATTTAATTCGAATTCCAATTCGTTTCAATTCAATTCAAATTCTAATTCGTTTTAATTCAATTCAATTTGAATTTACCTTCTATTTACTTCAATTCGAATTCATTTCAAATTGATTTCAATTCAATTTCAGTTCGTTTTAAATTTCATTCAAAACGATTTCATTTCGTTTTTAATTCAATTTCAATTTAATTCAATTCGAATTCCTTTCTATTCAATTTGAATTCAAATTCATTTTCTATTCAATTCGAATCGAATTCATTTTCTATTCAATTCGAATTCATTTCAAATTGATTCAATAAAATTTCAATTTGAATTTTAAATCTAATTTAATTTGAATTTCATTTCAAAATATTAAATTTTGAAATCACTTTTCAATATTCATTATAAAACGAATAAAATCGATATAAATATCGTTCGCGTCAAAATAACGCATCTCTAATCAACACGGCTTTATATTTTTCAAAAACTTCTTTATTCTATTCAACAAATGAATATTTATTCTATTCAACACATGAACTTTATTTCTTTCAACACACGTCTATTTTTGTTATGTAAAATATTTTATAAAATTAGGGTATCTATCGTTTGATTTTCAATTAGACTCCACCATAAAGTAGTTCTAATTTTAAAAATGATAAAGATGTAAATTTTATTATTAAAATATTTTACTCAACACATGAACAGTTTCAACACATGAATATCGTCAATACACGAATATTTCCCCCGATTGGAATGAGGCCCAATCAATTACCATATAACGTTAATTATATGGGTTCCATACAACACATGTATATAATAGTAACGATAACCGATCAACCATCATCCAAAGTGCACCACACAACTGCATAAGCATCAAATATAAATAATTAACGCTTACACAGCCTGTCGACCAATCGATCGACATACGATTAAATAATTGGGATTAGTGTACGCCAAATTTCATCCCAACACCCGTGTGGGGTTTCAAATCAACAAACACAGATTTTTATTTGTGCAGTTGGGCGATGTGTAAAATTTATCATCCTAATCAATATTAGTCAAATCAGTGTATATAAACAAATCGGCCGATTTGTTTATAAATATTTATTTATTCACTTTCACGTTAAAAATTATATTTATAACGATAATTAATTTATTTCAACACATCCACATTTTATTATCGATTTCACATCAACAACACAAACAAATTTCACAACACATCAATTAAACAAACAAGCCATCCATGGTCTGTGGATGACGGGTGTCGGGTGCTGCTAAGCACCGTCTGCATCCTAGTATATATATATAACTAGAAAAGGAAATTTGAGTGAGAAGTTCTCACCAATAGCTATTCCAACTCCACGACACTTCTAATGTAGGAAATCCTCACTGTTCTCGCCTTTTATCATTTTTGTTGTCCGTAGCCACTACATATATAAAAATCACATTTTTATATTGTTGCTATGTATATAAAAATCATATTTTTTTATAATTTCCCCATATGGATAAAAATTCTATTTTTACATTGCTACTATATAGATAAAAATTCTATTTTTACATTGTTACTATATAGATAAAAATTCTATTTTTATACCGCTGTTCATATAGTAAAGATCATATTTTTACAACGATGTCATATATATAAAAATCGTGTCTTTATATTATCGTTATATGTAAAAATTATATTTTTACATCATAAAAATCCAATCTTTTCTGTAATGAAAAATCTATTCCTTTACCATGAAAAATCATTTCTTTGCTATTTTAAAAATCGTATCTTTTTGCAACCAAAAATGCGATCCTTACATAAACAAAAATGCGATCTTTTCATAACCAGAAATGTCATAACTTCATAAATAAAAAATCTTATCTTTAGATAAATAAAAATCTTACCTTTCTTTAATAAAAATTATAGCTTTCTTCTTAGAAAAATATAACCATTTTGTGTATAAAAACCATAGCTCTCTCTATATATATATAATCATATTTTTATAAACTTCATGTTGTTTAAAAATCAATGCTTTGTTATTTAAAAATCAATCAAAACTTTTCACTTAAAAATATAATCTTTTTATTCTATTCATAAAATAAAAATCGAATTTTTATTCCTTAAACAACTATATAAAAATCACTGATTAATTACATATTAAAAATAAAATAGATAAAAAGAAAAGGGCTCACCCTTTTTTTGCATTTTCACGGAAGGGGGAGGTTCACCGTCGGGTTTGGGTGGTGGTGGGGAGGCTCCACGGCTGCGCTGGGGAGGGGTCGCTATAGTCGAGGCCGAGGTGGTGCTGTCTCGCGGGGTATGGGTCCAGGGGGCGCAGCGCGTTCCAGGGATTGGGGCATTGCGCGATGCGCTAGGGAAGAGGAGGGAGGAGAACGGAGGGCAGAGGGAGGGAGTGGGGGCGGCGACTTCGAGGGTGGCGGCGGCGCTGAATCGAGGGGGGCGACGGGCGATTACAGGGTTTTTCTTTTTTCTTTTTTTCTTTATTTCGTGAATCGACTGAAGAAAAAAAGGGGGGGCCAGATTGATAAAAGGAAGAGGGAGATATATTTTTTATTTAATTATTTTTAATCCCAAAAAGTTGACTTTTACATACGACCTCTAAACGAGGCCCACCGCCTGTCGTCCATAGCTAATTACCCCCATTCCGAACACAATGGGATATGTATCGTAGGCTGATTCGATCGTTACAATCAGTTTCCGTTAAAATCAACATATAACTCTATATATTGAATTTGAACGCGCATTTCAATTTACCGGGGTCACATACGAACTCTATAAATCCCAGAAAAATATTTTCTAGCTTCGTATTGACGATACGGTCCTAACAAAACTAATTTCGTCGAATTCTGAGACCGTTGGAAAAATGGCCATTTTCCAGTCGATTAAAATCAACTAAAACTGGTCAAACGCGTTTTCCTTTGCCACACTCACATATTGATTCGAAAAATTATGAAATTTGGAATCTAGCAATAATTTGACATCACGGACCCAATAAAAGTGGTTTCGTCGAAATCCGAGGTCGTTTGCAAAATAGCTATTTTTAAGGGCCTGAATTCCATAGCGACTATTCAGAATTTTCAACTGGACATATCTTTTGATTCCCGCTATGAAATTTTGATTTTTCGGATTCGTTGGAAATATATTCTCAAATAGATCCTATTATTTTTGGTTTCACTAAAATCCGGTTTGTTTTGCACCCGGTACATTCAATTGAAGTTTGAAATCGAATTATCGAACTACCGCGCCATTTTCAATTCCTTTTATAATTATATATAATTATTTATATTCTAACGACGATCTATATAATATATACATTCGAATCTATTCAAAATAAATTTCTTGTCGATATTATTTAAAATAATTCATTTTAAATGTTCAAAATTCACTAAAATTACCAAAATAAAAATTTTAAACTGGCCTAGATTTTCGGGTTGTTACAATCTCCCCCACTTAAAACTTTTCGTCCCCGAAAAGGAACAAAGTCGAAAGTGGTTTGATCAATCAACTCTACGTTCGATCTGGCTTCCATTATCCAACTTTTCAGTTTCTGAGAATTTTCAAATTCTTCAAAAATTTGGCTAACACCCTAAATTTTCGAAAAATTTCGCCATAACCTCCCCTGCACCGGGAGCCACGGGAAAATCCCGAAATTGCCATACAGGCCTTCTGATCTCAAAAAGAAAAAGAAAAAGCCAAGCGGCTAGCCAATAGGCTCATAAAATCATCATCACCCAAACAAAACAGTAAATTATAGTAAATATGTACCTATTTGTCGGGCAAACAAATTTTATTCTCTGCTCTAGCCTCCTTGCTATGACCTGTTCAATGTAAGTACATGTATATGCAAGCAAATGTGACCAATTTTCAATACAATTCAATATTTGATACTATTAGGCTAAATGGTTCAAAATTATCAAACAAATAAACAAACAACACAAACATCAATCAATTAGTGGATTAGCGTTTCAAATTCATAATTTGATATATATAGAGAAAATCATGTTTTTGATGCCAAATCACAACAATAAATCTATCTATATAAGTTTTGGTTCTCACACCAGTCTAATAGAAATATATAGAAATCACACCTTCGAAACACGAATATGAATACTGATGATGATGCACCATCATCAGAATCACCCCCGAATGTCTAGAATTTGATTCTATATCTACCCAGTATATTAAAACTTCGAATATACGTTCATGACGCGTATACGCGAAATCTTTATATATTGGATTGTCCAAATTCAAAATAAATAAATATTCAAATACGTTTAAAATGAATTAAATTTCAAAACAAAATTGTTTTCATTTGAAAAATATACTCTTCACACTCGTTCCAGGATACTACTGATCCTATCTCTAACGAGTCAATCTAATTGGATATTACTAATCCAATATCTGATGAATTCTTTCGTTCAGTTCCAATGTGTCTTGTTCTCGAGCTCTGTAAACCAAAGCTCTGATACCAACTGTAAGAACCCGTAACTTCCCCGTGAAGGAAAGCACGAATACTATGAGAACAGGACAAAATAGAACTCAGACGGAAGAACATTTCATTGTATAATACAACAATTCCATCAGATACAAGAATATACAGAGTATAAATGAATAAATTACATTCGATAAATATCAGAGATTACAATAAATTACATAGCAGCGGAAAAATATACAAAACACAACTGAAAGTGATACACGGATACAGAGCTTTCCGAGCATCGTTCCAGCTGTTAATCAGGACCCTGTGAATATAAATCTGCAAAACCAAAACTACTAGTTGCCCGTGTCGAAAATAAGGGCACCCAGAGTTTAGGTTAAAACAATAAACTCCAGGTCAGTCATGTGACTGGTGTGAGAACTAAAACAGTTATTAATCTTTATTTTAAAGTTCGGTAAATCAAGGGACCACATCGTATAACACGGAACGGGTTTCCTCCCAAGAATACCAGTGCATAAAACAAACAGCGCGATGCTAAATAAAGAAAAATGAAGCTGTTATAAGACCCAGGTCCCATCACACAATGCAACGCAAGCCGGAGGATAGGGTTTTTACCTTATAACAGCCAAAGCATGCTTGATATGTTTAAAACACATTATTTGATACTATTATAGGTGTATAGTGTCAAAACAATTTCAATCATAAATATCAATCATAGGCGGCATGAATGACCCATACCACTATGTCGCCATACTAGGTTCTACAAATAAAACCGCACAATCACGTATTGGAAATTGGATTTCCATCATGAGCCGAGGCAAGGGGCAAGCTCCTCTCCACGTTCGAGACACTCTAGCAAATGTCCCAGGACCCCACTATGATCCTTGGAATCGGCTGGGTCGGTCCTCTCCTACTTTTGAGGATTAGTTATTCCTGAACACACGTTTCCCGGTCCTTACAGACCTATATCCGAGGCGCCTCGCATTCCAACAACCACACAGGTGAAAAGTATATAAATGTCAGGGCTGGTAGGTCACTGACACCACCCTAGCTAGAAAGAAACGTCGTGCTCTCCCGGCGGTCCGTCTCCCGTTTTTGACTCATACCGAGGTGTGAGGCTCGCGAATTTACGTTATACACAAAGCTACGCCACACAGGCCGTGCTTTGATCATCAACCACAAGACTTTGCTTTTCAACAGAAGCCCTGATCAATTGCCACTTACGCGTGCCACACTGGCAATTCACTCCATGCGACTGATGTCCATCGATATACAACCTCTGAGCTCGTACGTCTCAGAGAAGGGCGTTAAGCACGAGAATAAATTCTCTGTCGCCAAACAGATGTATATTTAATAGAGATCAATCAACACAGAATAAAATCCAATGTCAGACACACAATCCATTTACAATTTCGTTCTGGGTCTGAACGAAACCGGAGGCACTTTCCTCGCATATCCATCTATCTCCAAGTACGTCTGGACGATCACCAACTGTTTCCCTCATCTTGGGTGTACAGCCCAATCAAGATCATCAGTAATCACCCAAACGATGTGTAGACTTCCGGTCTTCTACCACCGTCTTCATCTTCGACATATTGTCGAATCGGTTATTCAGGATGGGTATAAACCCGACCTTTCTGAATAACCCACGTATATGATAAACAATTGTTACACAAACACAACAAACACCTCATTCCAATTCAGAATATTCTTTTATTCACAAAATCACATTCTTAGGGAAAGGTTCCCATTAATTTTATCCAAGATAAATTCTTCTAAATTTATTCTTTAATCTTCCTTTGGATATCATTTCAAACTAGTCGGGATTAGCGAGCCACACCGAAGTAATTATTTATTTTATTTCTCAATCCCAACCTATATATCCCATGGAGAAGACTGGTAATACTCCTCATCTAACACCACGGTGTTATCGGTAAAATTAATTACCATTTCACGTTCAAATCTAATTAAAGATTTAACTATCGCTTTGGAGCAAAACTGGTGGTACTCCATTCTCGATCACCTTTCAGATTTGATAATTTAAATTATCAATTCACATTTTAATCTAATTAAAGATTCATTAAAACACCACTTAGTTTCAATCTTTTCAAAAATCAATATCCTGCCTTTAACTGGGTTAAAGAACCAATGTCATCTAAAACACGATCCACGATAAACCCAAATCATATTTGATATTAAATACAAGGCTCTGAATAGAAAATATATCGACTTATATTCAATATCAAATTCTGAAACCAACATATATCGTATTGGAAATAACGATATAAAATATATCTTTCAAAATCCCATAACATATCTGTATAGTCACGAATCCAACATCGAAATATTCCGAAGATAATTTCGATTCAACTCCAGTCCAATTCACGTATTGGGAATATTGATTATTTTTAAAATCACTTTCAAATTCAATTTATTTATTTCAAAAATAAATTGATTTTAATTCTAGTTCAAAACTAGTTCATTTCGATAAAAATCTATTTTTATCATTTCAAATGTGGAGTTTTTCATCCTAGTTCTTTCCAATTCACATATTATGATTTTACACAAATTATTAATATTTTTAATAATTTTATCAAGGCCCGTACAGTCGATTTCCATCAACGGCCATCGAACTGCACTTACAGCGACCTTTTTCAAATTTGATTTGGACATAATTCCAAATCCAACCGTTAGATTTCAAATTTCTAATATTCATTGGAAATCTCTTTTCGATACGAACCCAACGGTTCCGGTTTTAGGAGAATCCGACTGTCGGATCTCCCGCAACGTCAATTCGAAGTCAATGGTCGAAATTCACGAACTGCCGCGGCGCGGCGCGTTCTATTCAGGCCATTATATATATAATATATATATATTATATATATTTCGTCGATTTCCTTTTAAAACGTATTTTATAAAAAAATTTAAATTCGTTTCAAAAACAATTTCAACTTCATCTTCAATTTCAAATCGATTTGATTTCAATTCAATTCGAATTCATTTCAATTTTATTTAATTCGAATTCCAATTCGTTTCAATTCAAATTCTAATTCGTTTTAATTCAATTCAATTTGAATTTACCTTCTATTTACTTCAATTCGAATTCATTTCAAATTGATTTCAATTCAATTTCAGTTCGTTTTAAATTTCATTCAAAACGATTTCAATTCGTTTTTAATTCAATTTCAATTTAATTCAATTCGAATTCCTTTCTATTCAATTCGAATTCAAATTCACTTTCTATTTAATTCGAATCGAATTCATTTTCTATTCGATTCGAATTCATTTCAAATTGATTCAATAAAATTTCAATTTGAATTTTTAATCTAATTTAATTTGAATTTCATTTCAAAATATTAAATTTTGAAATCACTTTTCAATATTCATTATAAAACGAATAAAATCGATATAAATATCGTTCGCGTCAAAATAACGCATCTCTAATCAACACGGCTTTATATTTTTCAAAAACTTCTTTATTCTATTCAACAAATGAATATTTATTCTATTAGACACATGAACTATATTTCTTTCAACACACGTCTATTTTTGTTATGTAAAATATTTTATAAAATTAGGGTATCTATCGTTTGATTTTCAATTAGACTCCACCGTGAAGTAGTTCTAATTTTAAAAATGATAAAGATGTAAATTTTATTATTAAAATATTTTACTCAACACATGAACAGTTTCAACACATGAATATCGTCAATACACGAATATTTTCCCCGATTGGAATGAGGCCCAATCAATTACCATATAACGTTAATTATATGGGTTCCATACAACACATGTATATAATAGCAACGATAACCGATCAACCATCATCCAAAGTGCACCACACAACTGCATAAGCATCAAATATAAATAATTAACGCTTACACAGCCTGTCGACCAATCGATCGACATACGATTAAATAATTGGGATTAGTGTACGCCATATTTCATCCCAACACCCGTGTGGGGTTTCAAATCAACAAACACAGATTTTATTTGTGCAGTTGGGCGATGTGTAAAATTTATCATCCCAATCAATATTAGTCAAATCAGTGTATATAAACAAATCGGTCGATTTGTTTATAAATATTTATTTATTCACTTTCACGTTAAAAATTATATTTATAACGATAATTAATTTATTTCAACACATCCACATTTTATTATCGATTTCACATCAACAACACAAACAAATTTCACAACACATCAATTAAACAAACAAGCCATCCATGGTCTGTGGATGACGGGTGTCGGGTGCTGCTAAGCACCGTCTGCATCCTAGTATATCTATATAACTAGAAAAGGAAATTTGAGTGAGAAGTTCTCACCAATAGCTATTCCAACTCCACGACACTTCTAATGTAGGAAATCTTCACTGTTCTCGCCTTTTGTCATTTTTGTTGTCCGTAGCCACTACATATATAAAAATCACATTTTTATATTGTTGCTATGTATATAAAAATCATATTTTTTTTATAATTGCCCCATATGGATAAAAATTCTATTTTTACATTGCTACTATATAGATAAAAATTCTATTTTTACATTGTTACTATATAGATAAAAATTCTATTTTTATACCGCTGTTCATATAGTAAAGATCATATTTTTACAACGATGTCATATATATAAAAATCGTGTCTTTATATTATCGTTATATGTAAAAATTATATTTTTACATCATAAAAATCCAATCTTTTCTATAATGAAAAATCTATTCCTTTACTATGAAAAATCATTTCTTTGCTATTTTAAAAATCGTATCTTTTTGCAACCAAAAATGCGATCCTTACATAAACAAAAATGCGATCTTTTCATAACCAGAAATGTCATAACTTCATAAATAAAAAAAATCTTATCTTTAGATAAATAAAAATCTTACCTTTCTTTAATAAAAATTATAGCTTTCTTCTTAAAAAAATATAACCTTTTTGTGTATAAAAACCATAGCTCTCTCTCTCTCTATATATATAATCATATTTTTATAAACTTCATGTTGTTTAAAAATCAATGCTTTGTTATTTAAAAATCAATCAAAACTTTTCACTTAAAAATATAATCTTTTCAATTCTATTCATAAAATAAAAATCGAATTTTTATTCCTTAAACAACTATATAAAAATCACTGATTAATTACATATTAAAAATAAAATAGATAAAAAGAAAGGACTCACCCTATTTTTGCATTTTCACGGAAGGGGGAGGTTCACCGTCGGGTTTGGGTGGTGGTGGGGAGGCTCCACGGCTGCGCTGGGGAGGGGGTCGCTATAGTCGAGGCCGAGGTGGTGCTGTCTGGCGGGGTGTGGGTCCAGGGGGCGCAGCGCGTTCCAGGGATTGGGGCATTGCGCGATGCGCTAGGGAAGACGAGGGAGGAGAACGGAGGGCGGAGGGCGGAGGGCGGAGGGAGGGAGTGGGAGCGGTGGCGGCGACTTCGAGGGTGGCGGCGACGCTGAATCGAGGGGGGGCGACGGGCGATTACAGGTTTTTTTATTTATTTATTTCGTGAATCGACTGAAGAAAAGAAGGGGGCAGATTGATAAAAGGAAGAGGGAGATATATTTTTTATTTAATTATTTTTAATCCCAAAAAGTTGACTTTTACATACGACCTCTAAACGAGGCCCACCGCCTGTCGTCCATAGCTAATTACCCCCATTCCGAACACAATGGGATATGTATCGTAGGATGATTCGATCGTTACAATCAGTTTCCATTAAAATCAACATATAACTCTATATATTGAATTTGAACGTGCATTTCAATTTACCGGGGTCACATACGAACTCTATAAATCCCAGAAAAATATTTTCTAGCTTCGTATTGACGATACGGTCCTAACAAAACTAATTTCGTCGAATTCTGAGACCGTTGGAAAAATGGCCATTTTCCAGTCGATTAAAATCAACTGAAACTGGTCAAACGCGTTTTCCTTTGCCATGCTCACATATTGATTCGAAAAATTATGAAATTTGGAATCTAGCAATAATTTAACATCACGGACCCAACAAAAGTGGTTTCGTCGAAATCCGAGGTCGTTTGCAAAATAGCTATTTTTAAGGGCCTGAATTCCATAGCGACTATTCAGAATTTTCAACTGGACATATCTTTTGATTCCCGCTATGAAATTTTGATTTTTCGGATTCGTTGGAAAGATATTCTCAAATAGATCCTATTATTTTTTGTTTCACTAAAATCCGGTTTGTTTTGCACCCGGTACATTCAATTGAAGTTTGAAATCGAATTATCGAACTACCGCGCCATTTTCAATTCCTTTTATAATTATATATAATTATTTATATTCTAACGACGATCTATATAATATATACGTTCGAATCTATTCAAAATAAATTTCTCGTCGATATTTTTTAAAATAATTCATTTTAAATGTTCAAAATTCACTATAATTGCCAAAATAAAAATTTTAAACTGGCCTAGATTTTCGGGTTGTTACACATTGAATATCCGGAGGTCTAGGAAGCGGGGGTCTATCAAGGAGAGGCAAAGGAGCCAAAGAAGAGTCACCAGACCTTACAGGACAAGTAGCAACTAAATGCCCAAACGACTGTCAAGACGAACATATATCTGGTTTCCAACCATAATGGACCACCACTTCCGCTACGAAACCATCTGCAATCCTAACTCTGATCTTATCTGGCAAAGGCTTAGTAGGTGAAACTTCAATAAGCGCCTTAGCATAAAAGAGTTTCTCCCTAGCAACAGTGGTATTATCAAAGCATTTCAATTTCCCAATACTGTTAGTCAGCCAATTCAAACCAGTCAGAGATTGCAAAACAGAAGGGATCTGTAACACCCCGTAATTTTATAACATTAAAATTCACAAATTAAAGTATACTTAATTTTTAGAAGAAGAATTAAGTGAAATGGGTTGCACTATTATGTTCATCTCAAAATTTTGGGTCAAGATAGACATTTGGTTTGCATAAAACGGATAACTTATGAAGAAGTTATTAAGCCTTGAAGTTTGTATGCATATGAGAGAAAGATATATATAAAAAAACATTCAAAAAAAGTTCAAAACAGCAAATCAGGAGGGGAAATAGCCGAAACGCACCATTTTTGGAGTCGACCCGAGCTCCGCTAGGTCGACTAGGGGTCGATCCAGGGTGTTTGGCTGTCAACCCGTGGCCCGATTCGCCCTAAGGGCTGATGTGGTATCTGAGTGGTCCTGATGGTTCTGATTATCCCTAGGTTAATCTGACGGCTCTTATTAAATTATACTTCTATAAAAACACTCCTAAACCCCTAACCCTAATCACGTTAATTCATTACAAGAGCCGCCATGCCGTCAATGGAGAACCTAGAGTAGCCGCCATACACTTTCAACCCTAAAGCAAGATAGAAGCTTGAATCAAAATCAAATCAAATCTAAATAACGATTAGTCTACATCAAAGGCGAGCAATTCAGTTTCAGAATACGGTTCCCAGAAAGACAAGACTATTCTTTTTAATTGTGAGTATGATAGCTTTCACAAAATAATTAATTAATTTAATAATGATAAGATATAATTGGGATTATGAGAATATGATTTTGAATCATGTGATGTAAATTATATGTATGTTTGTGGTGTTGAATCATATGTTAGTCTTATGCAAGTTGGATCATATGTTAGTTCTTATGTGAATCTTATGCAAGTTGAATCATATATCTTATGCAAGTTTGTGATGATTGGATCATATATTCATGTATGAATCTTATGCAAGTTTGGGTTGTTAAAATATATGTGAGACATGTATATGCATATGCTAGTTTATGTGACATTAACCTTTATGTCTAGATCCATATGCAAGTTTACATCTTTATGTTTAGACCCATATGCAAGTTTACATCTTTATGTTTAGATCTATATGCAAGTTTACATCTTTATGTTTGGATCCATATGCAAGTTCACACCTTTATGTTTAGATCTATAGCAGTACATAAGTTATGCAAGTTTATGCCCATTACCTATGCTAGTTTTGTATCATATGCTAGTTTGAATGAAATTCAGATGCAAGTTATTGGCTATGTAATCTTATGTCATAATCCTTAGATCTATTTTATGTGTTATGTGATGTTGTTTTTCTTTTTATAAGTTAGACTATTTGCGAGTCTAACATATGTCATATGAAAACGTGCGAATAGCGTGGGGATGATGGGATAATATTGAATATACATAAATTGTGAATTGGCATAAAATGGCCTTAAAAGGCATATAATTAATTTGAGACATTAATTGGCATAATTGGTATTTATGGACATAATTTTAAGAGACAATTATGGACATAAATAAATTTGGAATGTATTGACAAATTTGAATAGGGATATTAATCCAATTTGGGGTTAAATAAAGATGTGTAATAATTAACCGCCTAAGACACGAGGTTAGACTCTTTTGTGGTGTAAGACTGTCCGGACCCGCCCGGCAAATCCAGCAGCCACAAATGCCAGTCTAATGTGAGAGGTCAAAGGCACGAATTAAATGCGTAACAATTGTAAAGACACGAGGTTAGGCTCATTTGCGGTATAAGACTACCCGGACCCGCCCGGCAAATCCAGCAACCGCAAATGTCAGCCTAATGTGGGAGGTCTTTACAAGGTTATGGTTCTAATGAATTAAGTAACACATAACCAGATAAACATGTGGTGGGACATGGGGGGTTAGGCGGGTGCCTTGGGTGGCATGTGAAATTAAGTGGGTGCCTTGGGTGACATGTGAAATACGATTAGATGCACTTAACCAAGATTGAAACATGTAAGAAGACATGAATAAGAATGGGGTTAAGTGGGGAAACCTTAGTGGGGACCAAGCATAGGTGGAAGGCTTGTGTCAAGCATGGGGGCCCTTTTCAAACCAGTAACTCATTAAGTATCTTTGTGAGCTCGACCCAAGTCGAGGACGGGACACGCTTACTGGATTTGATTGTAAGAGGTCAAAACAGGTTAGCGGTGGCAACGCAAGTCCAACGGGGTCATGTGCGTGCGTGGGCCCGGGCTGGTAGGTAAGACGTTATTGCATCGTGTAGATATAAGCCGTGCATCTTTGGTGGTATCGGGTTGCCACTTTGGGGAGTGATACACCCCATTGTGGGACCAACACGGGTATCTACGGGTTAGGGAGCCGATCGAATGGGGGTAGTGGGTACAACTAGTGGAGATAGGGGCAGACGACACCTATGAAGGCAGCTAGGGGTACACGAAACTACCATTATCATTATTAAGTTCTATAGGCGGGATCAACTTTTAGGGTGACTAGTGGTGGTGCAGTATAGTAATTATCCTATAGTGATTAGGAACGAGATTAACGCCTGAATATTCCTCTTATTTGCTTTGTCATGCCCACTTGTTTCATGGTCATATCTTATCTTACCAGTTTATGCCTTATCCTAGTTACTTTAATAATTATATAGTTAAAGTTATTATACTCACCAAACTTTATGTCCGACCCTCTTGTTTTCGCCTCTTTTCTTCCTTCCCCCCCTCAGGTTCTCAGGATGGGACTAGTACTAGTGGAGCTTGATCTCGGATCTCTTTCTCTCTCTTTTGGAAGTGCTTGGATTGCTGAAAGTAAAGTTCAGCTCATCTCTTTTATGGCTACTTGTGTTGGGGTTTATGCTTTTTATTTTATGTACTCTGAAACAATTTATCAAGATGGATATTAAGTGTACTTGGTTTATGAAGTTGTTGTAATCAAACTATTTCTCCGCTGCAATAAAAGTTGTTTTAAAATTTTCAAGTACCATTATTTATATTTGTCTTGTTATATTCTGTTCTATACACTAAATACGCTCCATGGAAGTTAATGCATTGCCTTTGTGAGTGACATTAATGGACGTGGGGTGTTACAGGATCTGAGATAAATAAGTCCATACAGGAATAGATAAAACGTGATCCCTAGAACGATCAACAGATGGGCTCCAAGGAGTGACGATAAACGGCCTACCATGAATGATTATCGGTCCAATTAACTAAGAATCCTAAGCTGCTTATCAGGTCGAGAGAACTTAAAGAAGTACAGGGACCTGTCCAGATAAACAGAAAGGCTATCCCTCAGTTGCCAAGCACTACTACATTTTTCTTTCATAATGGAGTAAGGCGGGTTAGTATCCAAAAAGAAACCTACCTGATAATTCTTCCAAAAATCAGCTCTTGCAACATAAACCTCAGACGGCGGTTCCATAATCCCTTTATTACAAACCATCTCAAAATCATGAGGCTCATAAGAACCTGCATTTGGCGGGGCCTTTTGGCAAAGCGAGACAAAGGAGGGTGCAATACTAACATGTGGAGCGGCAGGCTTAGAGACTGCTCCAAGCAAGGCATTCATAGGCAAACCACTTACAACATTCACACCAGTACCACCACCAAATGTTTCAGTGCAAAGGACCTCAGGCAGATAAGAAACCCCCAAGACCTTCTGACCAACATTACAGTAAAGAGAACCAGCGTTCACCTTTACACTGCATGATGCATCCTTACCAACACCATTCACTCCCAACTTAATTGGATCATCACAAGAAATTTCAGCATTACAACCAGGCTGAGACATCACTCCAGCACAAGCAATGAAATTAGCATTGCGCAAGGAGTTATTTTCACCTGAACCAAAAAGAGGTTCAGCCGTACCAATGGAGTCCAAACCAATAGTATTGTCAATCCATCGAGAGGTATACTTATTTTGGAGAAAAATTACGTAACATGATTTAAAAGTGAAATTAAAATCAATGTAATATGAGCTTAAATGAATAGAGGAGGAGGTAAATTAATTAAACCAAGTCAACAAGTAGACCCAAAATCATGTAATATTTTATAGATCATAGTTCCCATTTAATTAATAAACTAACAAAAGCTAAATGGAAATACATGACAATGACTCAATCTAAAGGGAAACAGACATCGACTCAAGGAAAAAACCTATTATGGTTAAAGAAATGGATGTTGTGTGGATAATATCATCTCTAGAAGTTTTGAAGCTCAATTAACTTTTCACATCTTTATGATTATTTTAGTATGAATTAAGGGTTTTTTTAGACATTTAAATAATTTATGAATTTACGAAGTAATAAATGACTTTGATGAAGAGGGCTAAACTTCTTAGACTCACATTGATAAGTGTTAACCAGCCTCTTGGTCTGGTTCTCAAAAGTACACCAGACACGCTTGACTCAACACATCGTGTGGTGTTAAAACCCAAAGTGTTGCCAAAATACCAGGGATTCGAGACCAAGAGAAGTCATGCAAGCGCAAGCTTCACAACTCCTCTAAACGATGCATTTGTCTTATTTGTGTATTCCTCCACTAACACACTTCGGATCCCTCAAAAGGCATATGTTTTGTATCCCCTAACAACATATTTCGACTCCCTCACTTCCCAAAGTATCGACTCCCTCAACATCGTACTCGAAGTCTTTGACTCCCCTCATCTCGTATCCCTCACCTCAACCAAATGGCGACTCCCTCCGTACTACATACTCCGGGTCCCCACACTTCGAATCCCAAAGCTTCCAGTCCCTCAATATTGGGGAAGCTCGCGCCCTTCCGCTATTGTCCTCATGTCCTTGGGGATACGAGCTCAGATCCCTTACGGGATATGAGAAGTCATATACCTTGGGGACACGAGGGAGCCGTATCTTTTAAGGGATACGAAGTAACCCATATCCCATCAGGGATACGAAATTCGTATCCCCTTAAAGGGATATGAGTTACAGCTGAATATAAAGGGGGATACAAAATTCTATACGCAGGGCTTCAGGGATAAGAAATTGTACTGTGTGGTCCCCAACTCCTACCTACTCCCACCTAAGCACTCCACTATGAATACCCCCAAGCTCACACTTCAAAAGGGTTGGAAAGTGGCTGATTTGACATCTCTTGAGAGCTCTAGGAACTCATTAATGGAAGCCATGCTTTGAGGAAGAAGAAGCATAAAAGTGACTTTTTCCCAATATTCATATATGACAACTATGACTCCAAAATACTTGGAAATGTTTGTAAATGGATGTCATAACATAGCTCTAAGCTTGTAACTTATTATTGTCAATAAAATATCAGCGAATTCTTCCAAAGTGGACGTAGGCCCCTCACGGGACCAAACTACTATAAATTTACTGTGTTATTTACTGCTTTCTGCACTTATTTTTTCACGTAAAACGTAATTCTCTAAGAAATGGAGAATCTTTGGGTGTTACGACATTTTTTATCGTCAACATTCTGGTGCTTTCACTAAGAAGATTTTAGACTTGCCTCTTTGTAGATTCCTTCTATAACATGTCACTGAGATCGCTTACGATGGTTAAGCGAACAAAAAATCAGATGCTCGGCTCTTCTGCTGCAACCGAAGCTGATACTTCTCAGCTACCCTAAGTGGCGGAAGACCCCATAGAAACAGAATTACTTCCTCCTACGGACCTTGAAGCCCCCGCAAGTCAAGTGCAGATTTACGCGCTTAATAAGAAGTATGAAAATACGACTCTTGAACTCAACCAAGCGTTGAAAAACAAAATCGACCTTATGCGTCAGCTTCAAGATAGTCAACGCATCGTCGCTCAACTTCAGCTTGCTCAGAAAAACGCCCGATCGTGGCGCAATGTCTCAGAAACCTCTTCTTTTGAATCTCAGAGATCACATCAAAGAAGGAAGTATAGTTTTAACAACAACGCCGTTGTCCGCTCTAATTCCATACTAATGGCCACGACAATGGCAACGGAAATGGAAACGGTGATAGAACCATCGCCACTTACAACAGGGGAACTCATCACCATGATCGCCCCCGGTTGGTTATCAACAATGAACCAGGTCCGAATAACCGACCCCCTCCTCGATAGAACCCAACTATCGCTACTCAGAACTTTGGGCTCACGCTTCCGGCTACCCAACAGGCCCAAGTTCCAGCGGATCAGGACGCACACCAACCTTCTCACCCTCGTCAGCCATACCAAATTCAAGCAATCGATATCGATGACATGGATGAGGATGAACCCGACGTGCATCATAGAAGCAATCTCCCCAACATGGTCCGAAGGATCATGAGAGATATGCGGGGAAACGCCAATGACTCGTGGGAAACCCACTTGAGGCATTAGCCTTTCACTAGGATCGTGCACGAGGCCGATTGGTCCCGACGCTTCAACATTCCAGAGATGGCATTCTGTGATGGCACAACTGAACCATGTGCCTTTCTAAACCGCTATGAGTGGCAGATGGACTCCAGTCGGGCCATTGACGCGGTCAAATGCAAGTGCTTCCCAGTCTTCTTGTCAAGCACAACTCTGCTTTGGTTTTCTCTCTTTCCACTCCTATCAACACCTTCGGCCAGCTGGCCATGAAATTGGTTAGGCAGTTCAGAATGCTCGTTCCCACTCCGAAGAACGCCCTCATCCTATCCAATCTTTACTAGGGGCCTGGATAATCCCTCAAGAGCTACCTTACGTGATTCAATACCGCCCTCACTGAGGTCGATGACGCGGAACCTCGCACCGTAATCTTCCATCTTGCAAAAGGTGTCCTTCCCACTTTCGAATTTGGAGTCTGGATCAACGAAAAACAACTTAAGACCCTAGAGGCTTTCTACGAAAGGGCTAGACAATTCCTGTGCCAAGAAGACGCAAGGTGTAATCGAGCTTCTCGGGGAAACCGCTCCAATAACCCACAAACTGGCACCGTCGACGACAGTGTCAAAGGAAAGTAGACCGGAGAATCCTTCGACAAGGGTAAAGGAGCCACCCCTTACAAGCCGAACGGCGGCAAACCCGGCGGTCGCAACAACAACCAAGCTCCCACATATCTTAAGAAGCATGACCACTATCTAAATACAGGACTTACACTCTGTTGAATCGAGATATGGAGGCGATATACTTAGAAACCTATAATACTCTCCAGTACAAGAATCCCAACACAAGGGAGTCCACCGACCGCGAAAAGAATTCCGGCAAATACTGCATATTCCACAACATGTATGGGCACAACACTAATGACTGTCGCCACCACAAGGATGCGTTTGAAAAACTCATCCGCGACAAATGTCTGGAACAATACGTTCAAGATCCTGCTCCTCCCGAAGCAGCCACGGGCCCTCCAGCGCATGCACTTCCAGCACCCGTTAATGCGGCCCCAGGGCCGTCCAATCAAAGGCGGGGAATAATGATCAACACTATCTATGGCGGATATCACCCCATACATAAGAGCTTCCGAAAGATGGAGGACTATGCAAACTCCATAAAGCATGCTACTTACGAAGCTTGCTCCACTCTGGATGAGTTTGTCCCCGCCAAGCTCCAGAATACAATGCGGGACGATATCATCTTCCGCGAGAGGGAGTCTATGGGAATTGAGATCCCAACCATAGACCCTCTCGTAATCACTGCTCAGATTGGCCCTGCCCTCGTTCGAAGGATACTTATTAACTCGAGAAGCTCGGTCAACATCATCTTCAAAGCGGCCTACGAACAGATGAAACTAGAGGCTAAAGACTTGAAACCCTGCCATGCCACTATTAACAGCTTTAATGGATCTTCCAACCAACTCGTTGGCATGGTCGATCTCGCAGTAGAACTAGGAGATGGGGATCAGAGTCGAGTCCGAATCCTCACCTTTGTGGTTATCGACATCATTTATCCCTATAACGCCTTCCTCGGCTGCCCTTTCCTTATAGAGTTCTGATTCTACATGTCACCATGGTCCCTCTTGATGAAGTGTCTGACAGAAAATGGGATCGACATAGTTAAAGGCGACCAAGCAACAGTTAGAGATTGCTACCTCATAAAATGGAAGAATGCACACAATAAGGACAAAGACAATATTGTGTCTCGCCCGTCTTGCGCCAAGATCATCTCCGCATAGTAATCAAAGGCGTCTGAGTCCTGGCTCAGGCACCACTGCCGTCTTTCCGACGATCTTAATACAAGGGAGGACAAAGAGCCTGATTTCGAAAGGGCTAACCCGGTAAAACCAATAGTGGACGTTCCGATCAGCCCCGACGACTTGACAAAGTTCTTGAAAGGTAGATTGTAACTCCACCTTGCAATAAAGGAAGAGCTTGTGGAACTCCTAAAGGCCAACTCGACGTTTTCGCTTGGACCTTCTCTGACATGTGTGGCATTGATCCAGGAGTCGCTTATCACGGGCTCGCTATCAATCCCTTGCAACTTCCAGTCAAACAGAAACGTCGAACCTTGGGAATTGAAAGATCGACTGCACTCAAAGAAGAGGTGGATAGGCTACTCAATAGAGTTTTCATCCGAGAAGCCCACTAGCCTGAATGGGTCTCCAATCCGGTCTTGGTCAAGAAAGCAAACGACGAGTGGTAAATGTGTGTCGACTTCTCCAACTTGAACAAGGCATGCCCTAAAGACAACTTCCCACTCCTGAAGATCTACCAGCTCATTAATTCGACCGCCGACTACCAGCTCCCGTCCTTCATAGATGCCTACTCACGCTACAATCAGATTCCGATGTACCTTCCGGACCAGGAGCATACTTCCTTCATAACTAACCTCGGGTTCTACTGCTATCTCGTTATGCCTTTCGGCCTTAAGAACGCTGTAGCCACCTACCAACGATTGGTCAACTTCATTTTCAAGGACCAGATCGGGAAATCCATGGAGGTATACGTGGATGATATGCTCGTGAAAACGAGGGTATCAAACGACCACGTCCGAGACCTCTCCAAAATGTTCAGCGTCCTCTGCCAATATAGCATGAAACTCAATCCCTTTAAATGCTCTTTTGGTGTTGCATCGGGAAATTTTTTGGGTTTCATTGTTAATTCAAGGGGAATCAAAGCCAATCCAGATAAGATTAAAGCTATTTGGGATATTCAGGCCCCTCATAGCATCAAGAATGTTCAATGTTTAAATGGGAAGGTCGCCGCTCTAAGTCAATTCATCTCTAAAGCCATTGACAAGTGCATCCCCTTTTTTGACTTGCTCAGAAAAGGGAAGCGCAACTTCACATGGACACCGGAGTGCGTCGCCGCATTCAAGGACCTCTTAAATCATTTAGAGCGACCATCTATCTTGTCCAAACCTATGGATCATGAGAACTTATTTGTTTATTTGGTTGTTTCCATACAGGCAATCAACTCAGCGCTCATGCACATCGAAGACCGTGTCCAACGACCCATTTACTACATCAGTAAGAGGTTAACAGAAGCGGAAAAAAAAACTATCTGAGGCTTGAAAAGGTTGCCTACTACTTGTTGATCTCTTCCCGGAAACTAGGACCATATTTTCAGTCCCATCCAATCAAAGTCATCACTGACCAGCCGCTACGACAGGTCTTACAACGACCTGAGGCGTCTGGGCGACTTCTGAAATGGAATATAAAGTTGAACCAGTTCGAGATCACATTCATTCCTCGCCAAGCCATCCTCGTACAAGCACTCGTCGATTCCATATTGGAATTCACCCTTCCGGAAGAACCTCCTCCAGAAGACATTGAAACTCCAAACATTCAATGGAAATTGTTTGTGGATGGATCCTCCAACAATCAGTGTTCCGACGCCAGAGTCGTGCTCATCACTCCTAAGGAGCGCTCAATATGCTATGCCTTAAAGTTCGAGTTTCCCGCTACCAACAACGATGCTGAATAGGAAGCCTTGATCGCTGGACTTAGAATTGCAACCGAACTTAGCATCAAAGCCATTCAGATCTACCCCAACTCATAACTCATCGTGCGTCAGGTACAGGGAGAGTACCAAGCCAAGGGGGCACGACTCGCTCCCTACCTTGCTTGGGTTCATGAACTGCTCACCAACTTCAACCACTACATCATCATGCATATCCCCCGAGATCAAAACGAGAAAGCTGACTCATTAGCCAAACTGGAAAGCTCCGGGGATGTGCAGCTTATGAGACTTGCCTCGGTCTAAGTACTCGACTCTCCAAGCATCGATCAGATGCAGATTGATTCGGTAGCGGCAACAGAGACTGACACCGAGCCCGAGTCTTGGATGACACCAATCGAGAACTACTTGCAACATGGAATCCTCCCTGGACGCTACAAAGAAAGACAGACACTCACTCGTAAATCATCTCGCTACATCATCTTATACAAGGTGCTCTACCAAAGAGGGTTCTCTGTTCCGTTACTACAGTGTGTAACCCACAACGACGCCGACCGTGTGTTGCTAGACGTGGACGAAGGCGAGTGCGACGACCACACTGAAGGGTAAACTCTAGCAAAGAAGATTATCAAACATGGTTATTTTTGGCCTACGCTCGACCAAGACGCTGCAAATTATGCGCATAAGTGTGACAAGTGCCAGCGGGTTTCAAAAATCCCAAGAGCCACGCCTACCAAATGAACGCAAATGGTCGGTCCTTGGCCGTTTCGCCATGTTGGGATAGATATCATCAGAACTCTTCCTATGGCTAGAGGTGGGGCACACTACGCCATCTCGTAGTTGATTACTTCACCAAATGGGTAGAAGCCAAAGCCCTTGCTACAATCACTACCAAGAAAGTTATCAATTTCGTCGTATGTAATATCATTACCCGTTATGGAGTCCCACAAGCCATTATCTCCGACAACGGAACCCAGTTCGAGACCGCAGAGTTCAAGACTTTATGTCGGCTGCACAATATCGAAAAGAGATTCTCAGTAGTGGCTCATTCCCAGGCCAATGGGGAAGTCGATGCTGTCAACAAAGTGATCAAATCGATTATCAAGAAGCGTCTGGAAAAAGCTCTGAAGGCTTGTGGGAAGATGAGCTCCCTCTGGCCTTGTGGGCTTACCAAACCACCCATAAGTCAACGACTGACCATACTCCATTCGCTCTCGTCTATTGATCTGAAGGCGTCATTCCCATTGAGCTAAAGCTTCAATCCTATCGAGTTACTTACTATGATCTGAAGACCAACCAAGACCTACCTTAGAGTCACTCGACTTGCTCGAAGAAAAAAGAAACGAAGCTAAGTTCAGAGCTGCCGCCCAGCGCCAACGAGTAGCCCGATACTTCAATTCTAAAGTATACCTTAAGGACCTCAACATCGATGACCTCGTCCTGAAACGGATCTTTCCCACAACGACTGGTTTCAGTCCTCGTTGGGAAGGCCCGTACGTCATATAATGAAGGCTCGGAGACGGTACTTTCAAGCTAGCGACCGTCGATGGAGCCGAACTCCCAAGGGCATTGAATAGTGTACATATTCGTCTCTACTTCACATAACTTAGTGTATAGATTTTCCACTTTCCAACAATGTTTTTTTTCTTTAAATTCAATCCATTTTAAAGGCTGTTACTACCAAAGTTATTAGTAAAGATGATGTTTAGTTCTCTATGTTCTTAATGTGTCTACTTTTGCATGATATATTTGATTGACAATCACAACTAGCTTGCACACACAAACACTGAATCGGCACCCCGAGCACGTAAACCGGTACCACCAATTAAGTCTCGAACCAACGACGAGATCGAGTACTCGAGTCTTGAACCAACAACGAGACCGAGTATAAATAGCACCACTCGAGTCTCGAACCAATGACGAGGCCGAGTATAAATAACACCACTCAAATCTTGAATCAACGATGAGACTGAGTAAAAATCGTACCGTTTCCAAGTCTCCGGACTTGGGGGCAGTCCATCAGCCAAGCTAGTGTGACTCTGACCACTCTCGCGGCTCCATCCGACCCACCGGGTCCGAATTCGGGTACCATTTGGCGAATTAACGACACCCACGAACTCTAACCCAAACGAAACGACGGGAGAGTCTAAAGGATGAATACATAATGTCCATGCCATCTCATGACTTAGGACCAACGACCTCTGGGAGGTCCAAGAGAGAGGGCACCTAATTTGGACTATGTGCGACTTGGGACACCTGACCAAAGGAATACCCGGGAGTGGAGCCAGCGCACGACCGGGGGCACCTCCATGGCGGAGTCTCCAATCATGTTTGCTTGAGTGTAACGACAAGTACGCTTGTGTAACTACAGTAAATTGGAAAGCGTAAGAAGAATATTTGAACACTTAACATGAAATGTGATGTAAGAAAAGTTAACTGATACTTACATTCACATACCAAAAGAAAACTACATATCTAAATATCTTTCTTTCTAATGACACAGTGTACATGAAAACCACATCATGCCTCCAAAAGTGAGGGTCGTACTCGCATATACTATCAGCCTACTTAACCAAAATATCTATAATATTTATGATAATCACCAAGATTACTCATCTTTTTTCTTTTTCTTTTTTCTGAACAGATTCAGCACTAGGTGTGTCACCACCAGTTATGGACCTCTTCCTTCTAGAGCCGCTTCCACCTTTTCCTTCTCTTCTCTTCACAGGAGTGACGGACTCGTGAGACACCGATGTGCGCTTTCCACCATCATCCTCACCTCTTGTTATTACTATGACATCCCTGGGGGCGGGGGGGGGGGGGAATACATTGCAGTAGTTTATGAGAGATGTCAGAAGCAAGGGCTAGCACAACCTCAGTTTATCCCTGAGCCTTCATGGCCTCTAACTCCATTTTCATCTTAATGTCTTTGGTGGCCATCTTATCAGCTAGCTTCTTGGCCTTGAGTTGCGTAGCTGCATCTTCCTTAAGCTTCTTAAAGGCCTCCTCGACCCTTTTGTTAGCATCATCCGTGACTTTCTTCTTCCTAGCCTCCTCACTGCTCTCTCCTTCTCGGCCTCATCAGTAGCTTCCATTTTATTGGCCTCTCCAATGGTCCTCTTCTTCTGTGCCTCAGCGTCGACCTTCTTCTTTGCCACCACAACAACAGCTTTCTCCTCGGCGTCCGGCATAGCCTTTGCCTGTGCCTCCTGCATGGCCGCCTCATCTCGTTTCCTCTTCTCCTCCTTCTCCTCAGAATTTGCCACCATCTGAGTTTTTTGGGCTTCCACCATATCGTGCATTGTGTGCACACTCGCACCAGGTGCAACCGTCCCCTGAGCACTTTGACCATCCACTACCTCTCCTACCTCAAGAAGACTCTTATAAACAGTGAATGCCAAGTCCACGTCCGAAAACGTATCCATATGCCCTCTTACCTCTCCAAATTGTATTCCCTGTAACCCCAATCCAGACTCAGGTATTTGAGGAAGCATGAGGGAAAAGCATGTTGTCGTTTCCACTCCAAGAGGGTTGCACAGCAAAAAAGCACAACTATTTAGTTTTTGAGGATTTAGTGCTCTCATCCTCTTCAAGTATTCGCGACAATGAAAATTTACCTCTGAGAAAGTGTGGCGTGGGTATGATAGGAAGGGTTCTCACAGTCGTGGTAAAAATGGATCTCGGCAATCCCAACTCTGGATGTGTGGGGTCGTACTCAGCTAAGGCATGAGCTGGGACTACGGGACCGCTAGTCATGACAGGTGGTGGAACTGGCGGCCGGTAAGAGTTTCCCTCTGCAAATTCCTAAGTGACAATCACACTCTTAGTTAGCACAACTTTCTCATTTCTACGGCACGCTTCGCCATTCTCTCCCTCTCTACATCCTCCTACAACAACTTCCTTCCCTCTTCCAGCACCTTATGCTCAGCCTCGGTCAAGATCTCCATCATGAGTTTGCTTTCGTCCACTACTTCCTGTCGCAACCGAGCCTCAAGCGACACTAGCCTCTTCCATGTCTGAGACATCACTCGAGGGTAGTCCTAACCCATGAGATTCCTCAAAACCTTAAAGCCTTGACGTACATACCCCGGATAGGATCCTCCACTGACTCCTCCACCCCAGCCTCGGTGTCCTCAACCTCTTCCCTAAGCCTATCCACTTCCCTTTGATGCTCAGCCTTTAACCCTTCCAGCGAGCTCAGTACATCTCTGTTGCTGGCCCCGGCCTCCTCTTTCTCCTTCTTAGCCGACTCCAGCTGTCTCCTCAGCTCATTGTTCTCCCGTTGCAACCGCTGAACCCCCTCATTCTCGGTTTTCAGCCTCTCATTCTCCAGCACCAAAGTCTTATTGTCCTTTTGAAGTTGGTATAGCTTCTCGTTTTGTGGAAAAGTAGATATTTACATCCGTTAGCTCAAAGTTTTCCTTCTTCAAACGAGCATTTTCGGTCGACACCGAAGCCACAATATCTTTAAAGGTCGAAGAAGCATGCTCTGAATCCTTCACCAACTTTTCATACTTCTCCTTCAACTCACTTGTTTCATCACAAGAGAGTTAGCAATCAAATCCGCTACTCGAATACACAGAAATAGATGGAGCATAAAAGATGTGTCTTACGCAAAGTGTCTTCCTGATTCTGGACAGTCAGCTGCTTATCCTTGACCTCCTGCTTCAAGTTAGCATTCTCCATATTCTTGTTGTTAATGAGTTCCAAGAGATGACCAGAATACTTGTAGTACTAATTGGATTGATAATAAATAGCGTACACTTGCTGCCACACCATCTCTTTATCCTCCGAGGGAACGGGTTGAGATCCATAAGCCACTTGATTTTGTCGAAATAATTCTTAGGAAATTTCTCTTTCAGCAAGGACTTCTTCTCTTCCACGCCGAGTTCTGGAGCTTCAGGTGGCTCGGGTACTTGCCCCTTTTTCCTCGGGACTATCTGCTTCTTTCTGCTGGCATGTGCCAACTCTTTTTCCTTGGAGAAAACAACAGGAGGCACAAGCGGAATGTAAGGAGCGGTCATTGAAGAGGGGCGCCCAGTGCTATTAGAAACATGCCTTGTGTTTGGCCCCTGACGATCGGATGTACGCAGACGGAGATTCAGAATGCCGAGATCGTTCTCTGCGATGGTACTCATTGCTATAGTCATGAGAAGATGGGGGCTCGTCACCCAAAGAAGCATCTCTTCTAAAATTCCCTAGAGAAGTACTCCTCGAAGGCTGTGACTCACAGACCCATAACCGCGACATCTACCTCCTTTAACCATTTCATTTGCGAAAGAAACAGATTCAAATTCAGCATCGATCACCCTGTGCACACAAAAAAATGCGGTGTCGTGCAGTGTTTATGAATGTGTATCATAAGTTTTCTCTCAACAAACTAGATGGTGGTCTGCTCGAAGGAGTGACCACCCCTGCAGCTAGAGCTAACTCCTACATACTTGTGGCGCTAGGTCAGGGAAACATAACGAGCGGGAGTTTATTAAGCTCATCAAACTGACCCTCTTTCTCAAGCGAGACAACGGTCTCAGAGGGAGTTACTAGAGATTGCGGCCTAGTCAACGTTTCTATCCTTGCCTCACCTGCTATGGCAGGACATGAGAAATCGACGAGCCCTTGTCCCTTGCAACTGGCTCCTCATTGCCAGTCTCGTCCCCACCAGTTTCCTCCTTAATTTTTGCAGCCTTGCGCGGCTTAGACCTGATAGGGGTCGCCTTTCTTTTTCAACTCGAAGAGCCTGCTTCTTTCCCAGTCTCCGTCTTCTTTCCACCTCCGGCAACGGTCAGCCTGATTATTGCACGATCAACAGGAAGCAGGCCCGCATGACAAAGTCAGTCCTGATCTAGAATGCTCTCGATAGAATGAGCCTCAGCTTGAATGGCCAGCAAAGACTCAAGACGTTGTTGGCACACGGTGTCTGTAGGCGCATCGGGATTCCCTGTCGTACAAGAACGAAGTTAGTCTTAAATTATCAAACCCACAACTTTCAAGCTCAAATAAGGGGGAATGTTTACATTCTTCCAACCATTTCCTTGCAAACCCAGGAGGACATCGCACGAAGAACGGTCATGCTTATACACGGTCAACTTGGGCCACTTCCCATCAAAGAATTTGGTGCTAGGCAGAGCTACCAAAAAGTAATAAGACGATGCAACATTGGCTCTCCTTTTTAACTGAAAAAGATACCGGATGTCCGTTAGGCTCTAAGTGCAGGTACTCTCTGTATAGAACGCATGTACCCAAGAGGAAAGCACACATTTAGATGAAGCTGCGATGGCGTAAGGCGAGAATAATGCAGCATATCCCAAATAAAGTTGTTAGCAAGGGGAATGCACCCAGAAATGCATGCCTGCCTATTCCAGGCTGTGTACACTTTTGGTAGTGCGTGAGCCCTATCGTCCTTCCGGGGAGCATGAAGATCTTTCTGGGGGATGCCAAACCGTATCGCCATGCACCTCATCGTTGTCTCATCCATATGCGATAGCACTGAATCTGGCGGGTTCTCAAGTATAACCACGTACACCACCATGTCCAACGCCACCAAAGTACTTCCCTCAACAACATCTACGTCCTCTTCCCCTTCATGCTCACTCCTGGTCAGCCCAAGCCTTCCGGACACTAGTATCTCTGCCGAATGCTCGACTGACGGTTGTTGTACTTCCGGCTGCACCCCGCATTTAGACTCTTTCGGTGAGTCTATCGTTTAAGAAGGAGTAGATTCTCCAGAGGTCTCAAGCTCGCTGCCCTTTGAGCTAGCATCGTTAGTTGAACCAGATGGGGATGGTGAATTCTGCGAAGCCTTGGCTTGCGAAATCTACCGTGTTTTCGATCTTGTATCCATTGCTAACTATACTTTCAAGATACTGGCATTAGACATCGCATTGTATAACATGTACCACTCGTGTCGGTGAAAACTAACATGTACATGTAGTGTTGTGCAGATGCTAATACTACTATAATTTAGAAATTTGGGACACATCGATGATCACAAGTCCCCAAGACTGTGACCATTGTCACAGTCAACCAATGTTACTGGATTCACATCGAGTCGCAACTACGTTACGATTAGAATCAATAAAACATGTTCAACAGTTCGATAGTTCAGTCACAGTCCAAATGCATGCTCTACTCCTATATGTCAGGTTGAATTGTCAACTAATCAACGGTTAACATAAGCGTTGACTCAGTCATACCGATATTTCAGAAACGATGTGAATCCTGAGGTAGGGAGCCAGAGATTCGAAGTCTCGGGAAAGATACACGACACAGAAACGGGGATTGTAACCTTGGGGCCAACAGAGGAAATTTTTATCCCAATATAGGATACAAAATTTTGCACCCCCTTAGGGATACAAAATTTCATACCCCTCTAGGGGTACGAAATTGTGTATCCTTATGGGGTACGAAATTTCGTATCCCCTTAGGCGTACGAAATTTCGTATCCCTAACTTAAGGGATACGAGTTCCCGCTCCTTGGACCCCATATTTCGGCTCTTCCGTTCACAATCTTTTACCCGTTCGAATCTTCAACCCCCTTCTCTTAACTCCCTCCTCTTTCTCTCATCTCCGATCCATTTCCCATAAAACCCCGCATCAAACTCGAGCTCTAAACATGATCTAACACCCCATTCTCGAGCCCTACTCCAGGATTCGAATCGGAGTTCATGTTCGACCTTCTCGAACCCATTGCTAAGTTCAAGAAGCTCGACCAAGCTCGAACTCTGTTCGAATTTGAGCCGCAGGCCTCGACTTGAGGGTCCATCACCATGCTCGCCCCAAATCCTTGCCTGAACAGCAAACTTAAGTTTTTCTGCCCCACCCGCTTTCGAATTGGGTGTTCAAATGATTCGATTTTGTAGGGTTGTGAATCTTTAGGTCAACGGCGATGAAAAAAGAAGGAAGAACGGGGGAGAGGGTTCAAATTTATAGGGGGAGGAGTTCGAGCTTTAGCCTAGCGGACGGTTCATATCCCACATAGGGATATGAGTTTTCGTATCCCACCAAGACACGAAAGTTCGTATCCCCATGTGAGATACGAAATTCTTGAGCCCTGAACGTAGGGTATGAAACTTCCTTTTTGAAAATAAAAAATGTATATACATATTTATATAAATATAATGTACATGTGTATGAACAATAACGTATACACATATGTTCGTGCGTACATGTATATATATTAGCTCAAAAATATGCCCACTTTCTATTATATTGTCAAGTTCCAAGTTGCATCACTCGATACCGCATGAAAACGGGCGAACATAGACGCGACGTCACGACGACAACAACTCATCTACATTACAACATAGACGAGAGTCGACATCTAAGTTTTTCATTTGTGAGTTAACAGGAATTCGACAATTCAACAAAAAAAATCCACCAACTCAAAGCACATCATGTCAAGACAAGACTTACTTTAGGGGGCAAATGTTAACCGGCCTTTTGGTCTGGTTCCCAAAAGGACACCGGACACGCTCGACTCAACACATCGTGTAGCGTTAAAGCCCGAAGTGTTGCCAAAACACCAGGGATTCGAGACCAAGAGAAGTCACGCAAGCGCAAGTTTCACAACTCCTCAAAACGATGTATTCAACTTATTTTCGGACCCCTTAACTAACACACTTCAGATCCCTCAAAAGGAATATGTTTCGTATCCCCCAAACACATATTTCGACTCCCTCACTTCCCAAAGTTTCAACTTCCTCAACATCCTACCTGAAGTCTTCGGCTCCCTTCATCTTGTATCCCTCACCTCAACTAAATGATGACTCCCTCCATACCATATACTACGGGCCCCCACACTTCGAATCCCAAAGCTTCGGGTCCCCGAATATCGGGGAAGCTCGTGCCCTTCTGCCATCGTCCTCGTGTCCTTAGGGATACGCGCTCAGATTCCTTAGGAGATACGAGAAGTTGTATACCATGGGGACCCGAGGGAGTCGTATCCCTTAAGGGATACGAAGTAACCCGTATCCCCTCAAGGATATGTCGCTTCGTATCCCCTAAAGGGATAAGAGTTACAGCTGAATATAAAAGGGAATACGAAATTCTGGACGTAGGGCTTTAGGGATACGAAATTGTACTGTGTGGGCCCTAAATCCTACCTACTCCCACCTAACCACTCCACAATAAATACCCCCAAGCTCGCATTTCAAAGAGGTTGGAAATTGGATGATTTGACATCTCTTGATAGCTCTAGGAACTCATTAATGACAACCATGCTTTGAGGAGGAAGAAGCATAAGAGTGACTTTTTCCCTATATTCATATATGACAACTATGACTCCAAAATACTTGGAAATGTTTGTAAATAGATGTCATAACATAGTTCTAAGCTTGTAACTTATTATTGTCAATAAAATATCAACGAACTCTTCCAAAGTGGACGTAAGCCCCTCACATGACCGAACCACTATAAATCTACTGCGTTATTTACTGTTTTCTGTACTTATTTTTTCATGCGAAACATAATTTTCTAAGTAATGGAGAATCTTTGGGTGTTACGACATTTTTTTCCCTTCAACAATAAGATTAAAATTACTTGATAATTTAGTATATGCAATGCTAAAATCATAAGTGACTAGAAACTCTAACCATTGTTGCTCACGAAGGTAAAGATCTTTTTGTGAGAAGATGTACTTTAATGATTTATGGTCGGTAAACCACTGGAACCTCTCTACTAAAGGGTAATGCCTCAACATCTTCAATGCAAAATCAATCTTTGGCAATTCAAAATCATAGGTAGTAAAAAAAATCACTTTTGATTTATCAGCATCATCAAGTAAAAAGTTCCAACGGTCAAAAATGGCGACAGAAAACTAATCCTCTTTCTCCCATCTGTTTTTCTCCATCTCAATCTGCTCTTTTTCTTTCATCGATCTGGTCTCTGCGATCGTTTGAGTCTCTCTAAGCTTGGTCTCTGCGCTGCTCTTCTCGTTTTGGGCATGATGTTGTGCCCCATTCCCGATGCCTTTGTGGCCTCTGGATCTTGTTCTCAACAGTGTCCGAGCTTTGAGGCAATTGCAAACGCGATTTTGGCAGTGGTGAATGGCCCTATTTCTCTGGTTTTAACTGGTACCTCTTCTTTTGAGATCCGGCTGTTTTCACTGTCATCCTTCGCTGAGCTACTGCGACACCGGTTCTTGGTTGTCGAAGGTTTGTTTGTGGAAATTTCTCCTCTTTATTCTGGGCTCGTGAGTTCTCTGCCTCCGCGCAGTTTGGCCTTTGTTGATAGATCTGTGGCTACGGGGCCCCTTTCTGGATTTGACGCTCAGCGAGTTAGGAGGGATTTGACCACCCCCTTTACCGCTCGTTTGAACTTCAAATCGTCAGAAAATGCTCCGAATCTAGCTGTTCATGGGTTTTATGTTGGAACCTTGCTCTGTGGTGGTTCCTTTGGTCCAGGTTTTGGTAATCTTGTGTCCGCTTTTGGGAGTGGGGATGAGGATTTGACCGCCTCATCCACCTGCCATCTACCTGTGGTGGTTCGTGAGCCTTCTGCTACCGATTCGCCTGTATTGGAGATTGTTTCTCGGCGTCGCAGACGGCAGCGAAGAGGTCTTAAAGCTTCTAGTAAGGCTGCCTCTGTGGAGATTGGCTCCTGTCGTGGTTCCCTTGCTTGCTCGCAATCTTCCTCGGTATTAGTCACCTGCAATTCTTTTTCGAGCTTAGGGGAAGAAGATCAGCCGTTCAGCTTAGAAGGGGATAGCTCTGTTGTTTTGGCTCCTGATGATGTTTCCGTTCAACCTCCGTGGCTGCGTGGAGCAAAATACAGACAAAGGCGGCGCGAAGCAATGTTCAGGCAAAGTCGGCAGCGTTTTCTTGTTAAAGGTCCTGCTTCATGTGAAGTTCTCTCGACCTCCTCCTCCGTGGCTGTTGCAGGCTTTTGTGATGGTGGAGTGCGGCTCTATGAAGATAAGTCTGTTTCGGTTGCATCGGCTCCATTATCGGCTGACTCGCATTCTGTGGTCCTCTCATCGTCTTTTGATGGGACGGTGATCATCATGGGGAGGCAAAGGCTTTTCGCAGATGCTGGTTTTTTGTTGCACGAGAGGCTCTTAACTCCAGCAAAGCTTGGCTATTCCTTCTGTTCCCCTGGTGCCTTTGATGGCAGTTTTTGTGATGTGCTCTCGGAGGAGCCGGCCTGGTCAGTTAGTGGTGCTTTGGTTGGTGAGACGGTGAATAAAGACTTAGCAGTGGCTCGTTTGGTCTCCTTTGTTAGGATGTTTCATGACTTGGCTGATCTTCACAGAATGAGTGCTGGTTCAAGCATAGAGAGGCAGGTAAGTTCTTTTGTATCCTTGCTTTTTGGCCACTGCTTTTCGGCTGTGCATGATTACCCTGTTTCTTGTTATGCTTTGTGGTTATCTTGTATGTCCCTTTCTCTACCTGTTTTTCTCGTCCAAGGTGAATATTTGTGCGCTGACTATTGGTCAGCGTCCATCTGTGGATTTGTCTCATTAGGTGGTGGGTTGTTGTCCCTGCTCTTTGTATGCTCTCATGGATTGGCTGTGTGTCAGTTCTCTTTTAGTGGCTCATCTTTCCTTTTGTGGTCGGTTTCGGGTGTTTTTGTCCTCTTTTGTCCCTCTTGCGAGTTAGGTAGCAGTTGCCTTGTTTTCTCTTTTTGTGCTACTTTTGCCTTCTTTGCGGGTACGGTTGTGTGCTTCAGGCTTCTATCCCGTTCTTCAACGGTTTATCTTTGGTTGGTTGTTGGGGTTGTGGGTTGTTTTTTAGTCGGGTTTTCGGTTCTGGCTTTTGACCGAGATGGTTTTGTTGGGTGGGCGGGTCTTGGCAAGACGATTTTTGTTAGTTGGTCGTGCCTCCCGGGGCTTCGTTTTCTATGCCCGTTGCTTCCTCTTGTGTCCCCTTATCGGCCCAAGCGGTCTTCCTGTTGTAGGTGTATCGTGGCACCAAGCATGGTCTCCCCGGATCTTGTGGTGCGCCGTTTGACGTACCCTACCTTTTTTCCTCCGTTATCGCTTCCGATTTTCCTCTCTCCTTCCTCTCTGGCAGTTGTTGGTTGCCTTGGTTCTATCTCTTCGTCTTCGATGCGTTCGGTAGAGATTCTCTCTCCCCCTCGCGTCTCTCCCCTTCTCAGCAAGGCTGAGATAGCGATCATTAATGATCGCTTATCTCGTCTTACTAAGAACTCTTATCCCTCTAGGTCTAGCTTCTCTGTATCTGCTCCTTCATGCGATGAGTCCCCAGCTAGGCCGTCGTCCCGTCCCATTCGCCGTAGTCGGCGACCAGCCCCTCGCACCCTCCGCACTATTCGCACACGCTCTATAGCGGCGTCCGAGCAGATCGTTAGATCTACTCGACACACTCTTTATCGCTGTTGAGGTTGGAGGTTTTTCTCCTTTTTTCCGTTTTGTTTTCTCTTTCTTCGGGTTTTGATGGCGAACTTACTTTTCTGGAATGTCCGTGGTATTGGCAATGATGAGTCTCTGGCGAGACTTAAGCGCATTGTCAAGAAACATTCTGTTGGGTTGGTAGCACTTTTGGAACCTATGATGGGACCGGAAGCGATGACCAAGTCTGTGTTGTACCTTGGATTTGGCGGTGCCAAAGCCAACGTGTCCGACAAGATTTGGATCTTATGGTCCAAAGACTTCGTCTTACAGCCTCTGTTCGACTCGGACCAGCTTCTCTCGGTAGCATGTTCGTCTTCCTCCTTCTCATCTTCTTTTTTGTTCTCGGCGGTTTATGCTAAGTGCGACAGGTTCGATAGGCAAGCCCTTTGGGTGGATTACCTATCTCTCTCCGACCTCGGGTTCTCTGTTTCGGTGGTGGGGGGTGACTTCAACATAGTCGCTAGCCAAGCTGAGAAACGAGGGGGAATTGCTGTTAACCGCCTTGCGATAGCTGATTTCAATGCTTTCATCATCCGCTCCGGCCTAGCGGAAGTGTCCTTTACCGGATCGGCCTTCACCTGGTGTAACAACCAGGAAGGTCCTAACCGGATCCTCTCGAGGCTTGACAGGGTCTTCGCTTCGGAAGGTTGGTTCTGTCTGCCCTTCTTGTTATCTGTCTCTCACCTCCATCGCACCTTTTCCGACCACGCCCCTATGCTTCTTTCCTGCTCCTCCACTTCGCTTTCCGGCCCGTCCTCCTTTAGGTTCCAAAATATGTGGAGATCTCATCACTCCTTCCACAACCTTGTGGAAGAATCTTGGATATCCCCAGTGAGCGGTTCTCCATGTTTTGTGTTTTCCCGCAAGCTGAAGCGTCTTAAGACTTGTCTAAAAACGTGGAATCAGCTTGTTTTCAAGAATATCTTCGATCGTGTAAGAGCTGCTGAAGAAACCCTTGTTCTTGCAGAAGCGGCTTTCGATGATGTCCCTTCTCCCGCCAATAAGGAGGCGTGGGCGGTAGCCCAAATAGCCTTCTCGTCTGAGCTTCGCATTGAGCAAGACCATTTGCGCCAAAGAGCTAGAATCAAATGGATTGTTGAAGGCGATTCGAACTCTAGTTTTTTCCACTCCTCTATTCGAAAGAAAAATAGGCGTCTGTCAATTTCTCAGATCCTCCGCCCGGACTTATCTTGGACCTCATCTCCTACTGAGGTTAAAGATACTATCCTTTCCCATTTCCAGTCTTTCCTCGGCGCTCCTTCTGTTTCAGTGTCTGATCCTTCCCTTATAGCCTTCATTCCTCGGCTGATCCTCCCATCTGACAGCCCGGACCTTGCCGCTCCTCCTACCAAAGAAGAAATACGTGCTTGCGTATTTGCTCTTGCCAAGGATAGTGCGCCGGGGCCTGATGGTTACAACGGGGTTTTCTACAGAAGTGTTTGGCCTATCATCCAGCAGGACTTTTGTCTTGCCATTCAGTCCTTCTTTTCAGGTGAAGAACTCCCAACGGGGTGGACTTCTACCAACCTGATCCTTATCCCCAAATGTGACCTCCCTTCTTCTTGTTCTGACTTTCGTCCTATTAGTTTATGCAACTTCTCCAACAAAGTTATTTCGAAGGTTCTAACCTCTAGGTTAGCTCCGTTTCTTGAGCGTCTTATTTCTTCCTCGCAGGCTGGGTTTGTAAAAGGACGTTTAATCACCGATAATGTCCTCTTAGCGCAGGAGCTGATTTCCCAGATCGATAGAAAGGTCCGTGGGTCTAATGTGGTTGTCAAGCTAGATATGGCCAAGGCTTATGATCGCATGTATTGGTTCTTCATCATCAAGATCCTGCGGGCTTTCGGGTTTCCGGAGCCCCTTATTGATATTGTTTGGAGGCTTGTATCCAACTGCTGGTTCTCCGTTCTCATCAACGGATCGGCCACCGGTTTTTTCAGGTCCGGGAGAGGACTTCGCCAGGGAGACCCCCTCTCCCCTACTCTGTTCGTTCTTACCGCTGAGGCTTTTATTCGGGGCTTGCACTCCCTTATGATTGCTGGGCAGATTCATAGATTCGGCATCCCTAGGGGATGTCCTCTTATCTCTTCCTTATCTTTCGCTGATGACATCATCATTTTCACTAATGGCAGTCGTCGGTCTTTCCAAGGGCTCCTGGGCCTCATCCGGCAGTACGAGCGGTGCTCGGGGCAACTCGTTAACGCTTCCAAAAGTTGCTTCGTTCCCGCAAAAGATCTTACGGCTACGAGAAAGGCTTGGATCGAGTCTTATTCTGGCTTCAAGGCGTCGACCCTTCCGCTTCCTTACCTGGGCATTGTTCTATATCGAGGAAGGAAGCTCAACGCCGTTTTCGATCCTATCACTGACAAAGTTAGGGGGAAGATCCTTAAATGGAATGCTACCCTACTTTCTCAGGCTGGTAGGCTAGTTCTCAATAAGTCTGTCCTTGATTCCATGGGATCTCATATCTTTGCTGCTATGACTCCCACGGCTTCCTTTTTCCGTTCTTACCGCTCCCTAGCGTCCTCTTTCTTCTGGGGATCCAATGATAATACTTCTCGTCACCATTGGATCTCCTGGAGCGTTATTTGTCGACCCAAAATCGAGGGAGGTCTGGGCCTCCGTAGCCCTCAAGACGTTTGTGTAGCCTTTGCTTGCAAGCTCTGGGTAAGGTTTGAAGCGAACAACTCCCTATGGGTAACGTTCCTTCACGCCAAGTACCGGAGATTGGCAAGTATGCATTACTCTGGTTCCCCGTCCTACGCTAGTGAGACGTGGAAACGGATGCAATCTGTGAAGGCCTTATCTGATGCTCATGGAGGGGGTACCTCTTGGGACGGCAATCCCTTCTCGATTTCCGCTGCGTGGAATTCCGTGAGGAATCCTACGCCTGAGCTCCCTCTTTTCTCCTTTATTTGGAATGTCCGTATCCCACCGAAGGTGTCTTTATTTATGTGGAAAACCATGCATAATGGTTTGCCATTAGATGAAAACATTCAGAGAATCGGTATCCCTCTCGTTTCCAGATGTAGGTGCTGTAGAGCTGGCAGCACTGAAAACTCCTTTCATTTGTTGATTTCTGGGGTTTGTGCTAGGTCTGTTTGGAATTACTTCGGGAACCTGCTAGGTTGTCGTTGTAACGCAAACTCGTTTGAAGATTTCCTGAGATTCTGGTGGACTGGCATCTCAGGCAAAAGTCTTAGATTGAGCCTCTTTAGACTGATTCCTTGTTTGATTTGTTGGCACATCTGGTGCGCGCAGAACAAGGTAATCTTCGACGAAGTGGCTATGGACCCTCCAACCATCATCCGGAAAATTAGAAATGATGTTTTTCTAGCTTTTCGGGGAAGGCCGTTCAGAGGTGTAGTAAGTTCCCGGTCTAGGAGGTTGGCTGTTATCTTTGACATTTCAACGCTAACAGCCACCCCCAGACAAGGTATTGGCTGATTTTGGTTTTGTGTGGGTCGTTTGACTTTGTGGTCCTTCTCTTCCCTTCACCCCCCCGTTTCTGACATTGTTTGCTAGTTGTTCAGGTCTTGGTGTACAGGTTGCTAGGGAGGATCTGTTAGGTGCTACGTTCTGGTTGATGCTCTCCTCCTTAGGCGGACTGCTGGATCAGCTGGGGCATTGGTATCTACTCGAGATTTGGATTTATTTGAAGCTGCTCTCCAAGACCTTTCCTCCGAGCTTATTGGGATCCTTCTCATCTTCTAGGATCGAAGTGGGGCCTTCATCGGCGGACCATCCCTCCTTCGCTTTACTGTCCTTCCTCCTTGACTTCATATGCTCTTTTTGTGAATTTCTGTATATTGTTACCTTTATTCGTGTGTGTGCACGGTTTCAGCTGTCAGCAGAAACCGTTTTTGTGAGCCGTTGGAGAATGGCTGGATTCTCCCTTTTGTTATGATATATATTTTTTTTTTTTAAAAAAAAAATAAAAAAAAAATCATAGGTAGTGTACCTTTTCCCATAAGGTTTGAGTTGCTGACTAGCATATGCAATAACTTTATCTTTCTGCATCAATATTGCACCTAATACAATGTTGTAAGCATCTACGTATACCGCTATCTCTTTGTTTCCACTAGGAATAACCAATAACGACGCACTTGTCAATCTCTCTTACTGACTTATGAATACATGTTAGCATCTCACATCCCAAACAAATGTTTGATCCTGCTTTGTCAACTGAGCCAACAGTGCTGCTATCTTCAAGAAATTCTAGATTGGTCTTCGTAATATCCAACTAATCCCAAGAAAATCCTCCCATGTGTAACATTCTTTGGTGTTGTCCAATCTTGCACTATTGGGATCTTCACAGGATCTATGATGATACATTTCATAGATGCAACATAGCCGAAGAACCTCACCTCCCTCCTCTAGAAGTGACACCTAGTAAATTTAGCTTTTAGTCGGTATTACCTTAACACCTCAAGCACAGTTCTCAAATGCATCTTGTGTTCCTCCTATATCCATGAGTAAACATAGATATCATTGACAAACACAAGCATAAAATGGTTAAGCTAGTCTCCAAAGACATGGTTCATAGGATCTATAAAGTATGACAGTGCGTCGACGAAAATAAACAACATAGCTAACCAATCATAGAAACCAGATGGCATCCCAAACGTCGTAATCGTCAAAATCCCTTTTTCCACTTGCAACCGATAAAATCTTGTCACAATATCTGGTCGAGAAAATATCTTCGCACCATGTTGCTGATCAAATGAATTAACTATATGAGGAAGTGGATATTGTTCTTCTTCGTTACTTTATTCTGCTTATGGTAATCAACACATAACCTAAGGGAATCATTCGCCTTCATAGTGAATACAACCGGTTCTCTCCACTTTGATATACTTCTACGAATGAACTCTCTTCGTAAAAGGTCATTCACTCACACCTCATGTTCTCTTTGATCCTTAGGTGCCATCCTCCAAAGAGGCATAACTATGGGTCTAGCATCCTTCATCAAGTCGATATGGAACTCAGTCTTCTATGTGGAAAAAGTCTGATTACTTCCTCGAGTTGTCCGGATACTCTCCAACAAAAGGTACACTCGACAACTACTTATGTGGAACATCAAACGAATATGGAAAGCTAGCCATTAACTCATTGCCAGCTAGACAGGTCAACGCTACTCTCTGCCCATCATTCACCATTATTGTCACAAAAGACCTCTCAGAATTAACCACCATTATGTATCTCTAAAACCAATCAACTTCCAGGATAATATCACACCATGCAAATCCTAGATCAAAGTAATCACAAAGTACATCCACGACTTAATTATACTAATCCATGACAATTCATAGAAAGGCTAATGAAGCCACTGATAGGGTTTGTCACAATCAGGTCAACGGTTTTAGGCTCCATTCCTAACTTATCTATCAGGTCACTAGATATAAAGGAATTGGAAGCCTTGTATTAAACAAAACTTAAATATGAACATCATAAACAGAAAGCATACCTTGAAGCAATGCTATTTCCTTTCTCCATTGTTGGTGGGAGCATTTGAAAATTTGGAACAGCATTGACAACATATGCTTTCACCAACTACGTTTCCCTCTAGGTTTCTGGGTAATATTTCCGAAGGTGTCCTACTTTGTCACAAGTGAAGTATCTTTCCTTCCCAGATCTAATGACCCTTTTTCCCATAGCCATAACAAGTAATATCGGACTTGGCCTTCTCCTTTTATCCATTTTTTCCTGGAGAAACTTCCTCTTACTGTCCCACTTTTTCATACTTCCCTTGCCATCTTACGGCTTTGGCTCTTCTTTTGGAATAATAGCAGCAACAGTATTTGATTTGCGGTAAAGGGTCTCCAACCTCAAGACTTTTCCAACTATAGACCCAAAGGTCTCATCAGTGTGATTTACGAGATTTTCCTCTAAGTAGTCATCCAAGCTTGTGATGAACTCCTTATTCTTTTTTTTAGGTGTTTACGAAAAACATCCTATACTTCAATAAAGTGTCATATTCAACAACATACTAGAAGATGGTCCAATACCCTCCTTTAGGTTTCTGGGTAATATTTCCGAAGGTGTCCTACTTTGTCACAAGTGAAGTATCTTTCCTTCCCAGATCTAATGACCCTTTTTCCCATAGCCATAACAAGTAATATCGGACTTGGCCTTCTCCTTTTATCCATTTTTTCCTGGAGAAACTTCCTCTTACTGTCCCACTTTTTCATACTTCCCTTGCTTTCTTACGGCTTTGGCTCTTCTTTTGGAATAATAGCAGCAACAATATTTGATTTGCGGTAAAGGGTCTCCAACCTCAAGACTTTTCCAACTATAGACCCAAAGGTCTCATCAGTGTGATTTACGAGATTTTCCTCTAAGTAGTCATCCAAGCTTGTGATGAACTCCTTATTCTTTTTTTTAGGTGTTTACGAAAAACATCCTATACTTCAATAAAGTGTCATATTCAACAACATACTAGAAGATGGTCCAATACCCTCCTTTAACTCCATTAACCCCTTAACAACTTAGATTTCAAGGCACTCGGAATAAGTTTCTCATTGGAATGATCTTTGAACTGATCCCAAGTAGTATAATCTTCAAGAGTAACATCTTTAACAGCGTTCCATCAATTCATTGTCCTTTCTTGAAGCTGATGTGAGGCCAACCTCCTCTTCATAGCATCGTTAAGCTCAAAACCTTCAAAGATGCATTTGAAAGTGCCAAGCCAATCTTGAACTTCCTTCGTTGTCTTCATTCCTAAGAACGACTTACCATCCAAACTGCTATAATCCTTATTAAGCTTATCAAAGTCATCTCTGGGCACCTACATAGGTGCACCTCCCTCAACTGCAATTGGAGAGGCTCCTTGAGTGTTCCTCATCATGTCCCTTAGAAAATCAATGAATATTGGGATTATTAGAATTACCAACTCATTAGAAATCCCTCAATCAACTCTAGAAGTGGAGTTCCTAGCAGTATTCCTTGCTTGGCAGTTCATCATCAATCTGTAACAAAAATGATCAGACTTATTTTTAAGGATTCCCACCTAACAGTGCTAAAGTGTAATGCGACTTGATTTATAAGTATATACAAATATGTGTAGTTTGGAAAAACAAAATATATAACAAGTACTCGCTAACATATAAATATTACTCCCGCGGGTACTCCCACCAAGGTTAAACTACATAACCTAAGCCTTGATACCATATGTAATGATGACACAACACTCTTACACCCATATAGTGCATGTTAGTAGTGCTCGGCCGATGCAAGGCAACCATCAAACTTTGAACAGAAGATAGAAACCCAAAACCTATGTATATCTTACAACGCATCGATCAAAATATATGTAACGACCCTCAGTCCGGCCCGGCCTAAACCGAACTAGAATGAAGATTGTTTTGAGAACAGAACACATCAGAACGCAAACAAGAGAACATTTTCATTGCTTATTACAACAATTACATCAGAGTACAAGAATATGAGTACAAGAATAAATACTTTACAACTTGAAAATATAAAATCTGAGTTATTACATAATACATTGCAGCGGAAAGATAATAATACAAAATAATACAGCGGGAGACTAATATGCTCTGGACACAGCTTTAAGCTTCAACCCAGAATCCTGTTATAAATGAAAATCTGCAAAAACCAAAACTCCAACTGCCCGTGTGGAAAATAAGGGCACCCAGAGTTTAGGTTAAAACAATAAACTCCAGGTCAGTCATGGGACTGGTATGAGAACTCAAAACTAATTTAGCTAATAAGACAAATCCAAGGACCACGCCGCTAATGCGGAACGGGTTTTATTCCAATGGATTGTCGGTGCATAAATTAAAGTAAATCGTTAAACAACGCAATGATTTTTGGAAAAATGAAACCATTATAAGACCCAGGTCCCATCACACAATGCAACGCACACCAGAGGATAGGGTTTTACCTTATAATGATCAAAAGATGATAAATACGTTAAACCGATATTATCATTAGTGTGTATATGTTTTAAAAGCAATTCAAAATAAATGTATCAATCCTAGACGGCATGGGTACCATATATCATGTCGCCATACTAGTTATACAATCAAAACCGCAATGGTCGTATCGCAGATTTGAATTCCATCATGAGTCAAGGCTAGGGAGGAGCTCCTTACCGATTCGAGGCACTCTAGCGGATACCTCAGGATTCCCCGCAGTGAACCCTTGGATAGCTGCAGGGCCGGTCCCCGCCTATGGGCAGTGGATTAGTTATGCCTGAACACACGTTTCCCGGTCCCTTTGGACCTATAGTGTGACCACCAACGGCCTATAAAAATAACGAGGCGCCTCAAAATCCAATATCCACAATGAGTAAACTGTCAGCGCTGGTAGGTCCCTGACATCACTCTAGCTAGAAAGATAACGTGTGCACTCCCTGCGTTCCCTTCTCCCGTTTTTGACTCATACCGGGGTGTGAGGTTCGTGAAGTTACGTTATACCCACAAGGCCTGCTTTTCAACAAAAGCCTTGATCAATGCATCTTGGCGTGCCACATTGTCAGACCATACCATATCATTGATCATCTACCAATATATAACCGAGTGTTAAGCGAAGAATAAATTCTCCACCACCACACAGTTATACGTAAAACAGAGATCAACAAGTACAATATAAAGGAATACCATGTCAGACACGCAATCCATTTACTAGTCCGTTCTGGGTCTGAACGAAACTATATCCGGTAGAATTCCCAAATACGTCTGAATGATCACCAACTTTCCCTCATCTTGGGTGTACGGTCCAATCAAGATATCAATAATCATTCATTCAATATGGAAATTTCCCGTTCTTCAATAACCGTCTTCATCGTCGATCTTCAATCATCGTATGAATTTATTCGGAATGGGTTGAACCCGGTCTTTCCGAATAATTCGCGCAATTTAAAAAACGTGTGTTAAAGTAACACAAACAACGTCTCATTCCAAATCAAGGATGTTAATTTATTTTTGTTTAAATCTAATTAAAGATTTATTTAAATCACATTTAAACTTACTTCTTTCATAAATCATTACTTAATGATTTAATTCACTTTAGGAAATCATTAATTCAAATTTACAACTCTGAATTAAGAAACTCCTCCTTTATTAAATCTCCATTAAATTCTAATTTAATACATTAAATTAGGAAACCTCATTTTTGGAAATATTCCCTTAAAAGATTAATGGATCCTGGATTCAAATTTCATTTTCAATATATTGTTCTTGACCCTTAACAATTTTGTGCATTTTAATAAATTCAGTTATTAAATGAAAATCACATCTTATACTTAATAAAAGAATGAACTTTTATTATCGTCTTATTATTCATTTCATAAAATAAAAGATATACTTTACATTACACGTTCATTCTTATTAAAAGAATAATTTACATTGCACGTTCATTCTTAATAAAAGAATAATTTACATTGCACGTTCATTCTTAATAAAAGAATAATTTACATTGCACGTTCATTCTTAATAAAAGAATAATTTACATTGCACGTTCATTCTTAATAAAAGAATAATTTACATTGCACGTTCATTCTTAATAAAAGAATAATTTACATTGCACATTCATTCTTAATAAAAGGATAATTTACATTGCACGTTCATTCTTAATAAAAGAATAATTTACATTGCACGTTCATTCTTAATAAAAGAGTCTCTTTTATTTTCCACGTTTTATTTTTTTAAATAAAAGACTAACTTTTATTTTCCGCATAATTAAACCCAAAGTCATGTTTATATGAATAAATAACTATGTCATTTTAAGTAATACATTATTTTCTTTAATGTTTTTACATAAACAATAATAAACTTTATAAAAAAAAAAAGTTTCTAAACGTTAATCCATTTTCAATGTATTGACATGTCGTTCAAAATATAATTTACTACACTGAAACAAGGTTCATATGTAAATCAAAGAGTATCATTTAATTCGACATTCATTCTTACCATATTCAAAATAAAGTTGTCAAAAGAAATACTTTTGAGATTCAATCTTTAATATTAATTCATAATTAATATTTCATTTATAATATTCAAAATAATATTAATTACTCCTTAATGTTAATCAATCATTAATATTGTATTTATTCTCAATAAATACCGCTTTTTGAAATTCAATTCTTAAATATTAATTAATAATTAATATTTCATCATTCTTAATAAAAAGAATAACCCTTATTATCAAAATATCTCTCACGTTCTTAATCTTAAAAAAATAACTTTTATTAACAAAATATCTTCAATGCCATAAATTTTAATAAAAGATTTACTTTTATTATTAAAACATATTTAATGTCATACCTAAATAAAAGGTTTACTTTTATTTTCAAAAACATTAACTTTTGAAATTTAACTTTCAGCATTTATCATTCATTAATGCTGCATTTATGTTTATACTATTAAAGGAAATATTAACTTTTCCAAAATATATATTTTGAATTTCAAATCTCCAACATTAATTAATTAATTCTGCATTAATTATTACATTTCCAAAATGTTACCTTTTGAATTTCAAAACTTCCTATATTAATTTCTTAATTAATTCTGCATTAACCTCTCACATTAGATATGTATTGTTGCGGTTGCTGGATATGCCGGGCGGATCCGGGCAGTCTTATACCACAACTCAATCTAACCTCGGGTCAAGCAGAATCTATTTATTTAATTATAATAATTATTAAAAATTCCAAACGTTACATTTCAAATTTCAAATCTTAAATCTTCATTCCTTTATTGTATAATAAATATAATTCATGGAAATATCCATTCACGTATAAAAAGCGCAATTTAACTAATCGGTTTAGTGTACATCAAATTATATTAAAACGCATTAAAATTACATTTAATTCTTTAATTGTAAATTCTTTTGAAATTCCCACCTTGGAATGAGACTCACATCAAATACCATTAAATAATGGATTTTAAATCATACATGTAATCAACAATAACATTCATCACATAATAACATTCATATAATGTCCACATCACATTTAAACAACATTTAAGGAATAATTTATTAACTGTGCACTTGGGCGAGGTGTGAAAATATCAGCCCAATCAACACATATGAGACAGGTAACTCATATATGGCAGTGTAGCAAATTCCAATTATCATAATGAATTATCATAAATTAGTTAATTACAGAATTTCAATTCAACATTGAATCAATACACAAAAATCAGGCATTCCATAGCAACAATTTACAACCAAACATGCATATCACAAAATTAATTCTCAGACATTCATCACAGACATTTAAAATATATTTATTTCAGAAAATAAATAATTACCGAAAATAAAAATTGAGTGAGAAAAGAGTTCTCACCGAGATTTGACTTTATCGGGTCCAATTGGGTGGTTTTGGACCCAAATTTGGCCCAAAATTCAACATCCTCAGAATTTAGCGAAATTGGTGTCTATGCATTGCTAAAAATATACCGATCATGGCAAACCCTGTTTTGAGTCATTTCGAGTTCATTACAAAAAGTTATGATTTACTGAAGTTTGGATAATTTTAAATAATTATTTATATTCATGAAAAATACCTAAAAATTTGACTGTCTTCAAATTGGACGAAATTAGTGTCCACGCGAAGCCCTCGTCACCACGATCGCGGCGAACCTGAAATCGTCGAATTTCGACTTAGTATGCAAAAGTTATGCGCGTTCGAACATTGGATATTAGATTAATTAATTAATCAAATAATAAACCTTTTCTCTCTCTTCATTTTCTGGTCAAACCAGTGCTTTTAGATCTTTGACCGGACTTTCCCGCCACACCGTTGACCTGCACCGCCGCCGCCACCCACCATCGGAACCGCCTCGACGAGGCGAAGCTTCGCCGGAAGTGGGCCCCCCCAGGCCGCCGCCGACGGCCGGAAATCGCTGATTTCCGTTCGTCAGGTTGCGGGCCCCACAGGCCACATCCTTGCTCCGTTCTACCTGAAATTTTTACAGCACCTTCCTCTCGCGCATACGAACAACTTTCGTGTTGGTGACTTCGTCCAGTTCTTCTCTGATTTGCGGGAAAAAATTCATTTGTGTTTGCTGCTCCGTTTTATCAGTTTTGCCGTTGATCTGAGATTCCGGCGAATCCGTGCGACATTAGACGCTGAATTTTTCGTGGAAGGTAGATAATAAGATGATGATCAATACCCAGAAGGGGTTTGATTTATTTTGCTTTGGTTTGGAAGAAATAAAATTTTCAGTTTGAGGGTTCTTTTTGCAAAGAAGATTTTAGGTGGAGAAGCCATTGAAATTGAAATGAGGAAGAAGGTGGTTATGGTTTGTTTCTCTAGGTTATGGCTGAAATAAGATAATATATAGGCTGGTGTAATTGGGTTTTAAAACCCTTGTTTATTTTCACTTATTGGATAATAGGCCCATGTTCATTTTTTAATTCAATTTCTTGCATTTTTGACCGTTTAAAAATTACTACGCTCACATACTAATTTCGAAACTAATGAAAATTTAAACATAAATAATATTTGACATTACAAACCCAACAAAACTGGTTTCGTTAAATTTCGAGTCCATATGAATATTTGGTGAATTTTTTTATTTATTAAAATTGACCGTTTCTAGAAAAAAAATCAATAACTGCCACAAAATGACTCCAAAAATTATGAAATTTGGAGTTTAACTATATTTAAATATTCCTGATCCATGGAAACTGGTTTCGCCGGATTCGGAGGCTGTTTGCAAAATTTCCATTTTTGGCGCATATATTTTAATATTAAAAATACATAAAATAATGAAAATTTTCCGAAACTCAAAATATCTCGATGCTTATACTTTTTCTTTATGTAAACGTCATTCTGGACTCAATGGAAGTAGTTTCGAGTCCAAATTCAGTCATATGCAAAAAGTAACGTTTTGGGCCTTTAAATAATATTATATTATTAAATTCTACAGCGTTTTCTAAAAACTTGAATTTTTCATAACTTACAAAATAAAAACTGAAATTTTAATTTCTAAAATTCTTTGGATAAATGTTTTCAATACGGTCCCAATGTGTCCAGTTTTATCCAATTCCAATTTAATATTGATTTTATAAGATTTTCCAAAGTTCAAAGTTGAAAACTGAAATTACCGCGCTATTTAAAGTTCAGTATAGAATTATTATAATTTATAATTTGTAACGTCGTATTAAATAGATTTTAATCGTTATTATTTAAAATATATCATTTTAAATATCAAAATCCATTAAAATAACCAAAAACAATATATTCTTTTTGTTCCAAAAATCCGGGTTGTTACAATCTCCCCCACTTAAAATCTTTTCGTCCTCGAAAAGGAATAGAGTTAAAAATTATTTTATAAATCAACTCAACTTCCAATAATTTTAATATGGCTTAAGTTCATCAAATTTTCAACTTATAATAATTTATTAATTTTCCTAAAATTTGGCTAACACCCTAAATTCTAGAAAAATTTCGCCAGAGTCTCCTTCGCACGGAGAGTATTGGAAAAACGCAAACTGCCTCATAGGGCTCTCATCATCCCAAAAAGAAAAAGAAAACAGAAGGGGGGAAGAAGAAAGAGAATGCCAAGCGGCTAGCCAATCGGCTCATAAAATCAAAACCCACAAAATAAAGTAAATATGTACCTATTTGTCGGGCATACAATTTTATTCCTCTGCTCTAGCCTTGCCATGACCTGTTCAACGCATATGTATATATTTGCATGCAATTTCAATATTTTATTGGTTCAATCGACAAGCAATCAGCACAGCCAGCAATCAATTAGTGGATTAATTTTTCAAATGCATAACTTTCATATATATATATATATATATATTCAAAAATCATGTTTTTGATGCCATGTCACACAATAGCTAGGTTTTGGTTCTCATACCAGTCAATGTGGAAATATATAGAAATCCCACTTTCGAAACACGAACATGAACTAATGATGCTGACATGTCAATCACTAGTGTCATCAGGGTCATCTCCGGGCTACTAGAGTGTGATTCTATATCTACCCAGTATATTGAGATTTCAAATACACGTTGATCAGACGCATATGAAAAACCTACTAATACCTGATAGTCCAAAATATAATAATCAATTACGTATAGTAAGTTATAGATTTTCAAAACTAATTTTGGTTTTAAGAAAATGGCACTCTTTAGACTCATCCTAGGATACTGCTGATCCCATCTCTAACGAGTCATTCTTATAGGATATTACTAATCCTATCTCTGATGAATTCTTTTGTTCGGTTCTAATATGTTTTGTTCTCGAGCTTTGTAAAACCAAAGCTCTGATACCACCTGTAACGACCCTCAGTCCGGCCCGGCCTAAACCGAACTAGAATGAAGATTATTTTGAGAACAGAACACATCAGAACGCAAACAAGAGAACATTTTCATTGCTTATTACAACAATTACATCAGAGTACAAGAATATGAGTACAAGAATAAATACTTTACAACTTGAAAATATAAAATCTGAGTTATTACATAATACATTGCAGCGGAAAGATAATAATACAAAATAATACAGCGGGAGACTAATATGCTCTGGACACAGCTTTAAGCTTCAACCCAGAATCCTGTTATAAATGAAAATCTGCAAAAACCAAAACTCCAACTGCCCGTGTGGAAAATAAGGGCACCCAGAGTTTAGGTTAAAACAATAAACTCCAGGTCAGTCATGGGACTGGTATGAGAACTCAAAACTAATTTAGCTAATAAGACAAATCCAAGGACCACGCCGCTAATGCGGAACGGGTTTTATTCCAATGGATTGTCGGTGCATAAATTAAAGTAAATCGTTAAACAACGCAATGATTTTTGGAAAAATGAAACCATTATAAGACCCAGGTCCCATCACACAATGCAACGCACACCAGAGGATAGGGTTTTACCTTATAATGATCAAAAGATGATAAATACGTTAAACCGATATTATCATTAGTGTGTATATGTTTTAAAAGCAATTCAAAATAAATGTATCAATCCTAGACGGCATGGGTACCATATATCATGTCGCCATACTAGTTATACAATCAAAACCGCAATGGTCGTATCGCAGATTTGAATTCCATCATGAGTCAAGGCTAGGGAGGAGCTCCTTACCGATTCGAGGCACTCTAGCGGATACCTCAGGATTCCCCGCAGTGAACCCTTGGATAGCTGCAGGGCCGGTCCCCGCCTATGGGCAGTGGATTAGTTATGCCTGAACACACGTTTCCCGGTCCCTTTGGACCTATAGTGTGACCACCAACGGCCTATAAAAATAACGAGGCGCCTCAAAATCCAATATCCACAATGAGTAAACTGTCAGCGCTGGTAGGTCCCTGACATCACTCTAGCTAGAAAGATAACGTGTGCACTCCCTGCGTTCCCTTCTCCCGTTTTTGACTCATACCGGGGTGTGAGGTTCGTGAAGTTACGTTATACCCACAAGGCCTGCTTTTCAACAAAAGCCTTGATCAATGCATCTTGGCGTGCCACATTGTCAGACCATACCATATCATTGATCATCTACCAATATATAACCGAGTGTTAAGCGAAGAATAAATTCTCCACCACCACACAGTTATACGTAAAACAGAGATCAACAAGTACAATATAAAGGAATACCATGTCAGACACGCAATCCATTTACTAGTCCGTTCTGGGTCTGAACGAAACTATATCCGGTAGAATTCCCAAATACGTCTGAATGATCACCAACTTTCCCTCATCTTGGGTGTACGGTCCAATCAAGATATCAATAATCATTCATTCAATATGGAAATTTCCCGTTCTTCAATAACCGTCTTCATCGTCGATCTTCAATCATCGTATGAATTTATTCGGAATGGGTTGAACCCGGTCTTTCCGAATAATTCGCGCAATTTAAAAAACGTGTGTTAAAGTAACACAAACAACGTCTCATTCCAAATCAAGGATGTTAATTTATTTTTGTTTAAATCTAATTAAAGATTTATTTAAATCACATTTAAACTTACTTCTTTCATAAATCATTACTTAATGATTTAATTCACTTTAGGAAATCATTAATTCAAATTTACAACTCTGAATTAAGAAACTCCTCCTTTATTAAATCTCCATTAAATTCTAATTTAATACATTAAATTAGGAAACCTCATTTTTGGAAATATTCCCTTAAAAGATTAATGGATCCTGGATTCAAATTTCATTTTCAATATATTGTTCTTGACCCTTAACAATTTCGTGCATTTTAATAAATTCAGTTATTAAATGAAAATCACATCTTATACTTAATAAAAGAATGAACTTTTATTATCGTCTTATTATTCATTTCATAAAATAAAAGATATACTTTACATTACACGTTCATTCTTATTAAAAGAATAATTTACATTGCACGTTCATTCTTAATAAAAGAATAATTTACATTGCACGTTCATTCTTAATAAAAGAATAATTTACATTGCACGTTCATTCTTAATAAAAGAATAATTTACATTGCACGTTCATTCTTAATAAAAGAATAATTTACATTGCACGTTCATTCTTAATAAAAGAATAATTTACATTGCACATTCATTCTTAATAAAAGGATAATTTACATTGCACGTTCATTCTTAATAAAAGAATAATTTACATTGCACGTTCATTCTTAATAAAAGAGTCTCTTTTATTTTCCACGTTTTATTTTTTTAAATAAAAGACTAACTTTTATTTTCCGCATAATTAAACCCAAAGTCATGTTTATATGAATAAATAACTATGTCATTTTAAGTAATACATTATTTTCTTTAATGTTTTTACATAAACAATAATAAACTTTATAAAAAAAAAAAGTTTCTAAACGTTAATCCATTTTCAATGTATTGACATGTCGTTCAAAATATAATTTACTACACTGAAACAAGGTTCATATGTAAATCAAAGAGTATCATTTAATTCGACATTCATTCTTACCATATTCAAAATAAAGTTGTCAAAAGAAATACTTTTGAGATTCAATCTTTAATATTAATTCATAATTAATATTTCATTTATAATATTCAAAATAATATTAATTACTCCTTAATGTTAATCAATCATTAATATTGTATTTATTCTCAATAAATACCGCTTTTTGAAATTCAATTCTTAAATATTAATTAATAATTAATATTTCATCATTCTTAATAAAAAGAATAACCCTTATTATCAAAATATCTCTCACGTTCTTAATCTTAAAAAAATAACTTTTATTAACAAAATATCTTCAATGCCATAAATTTTAATAAAAGATTTACTTTTATTATTAAAACATATTTAATGTCATACCTAAATAAAAGGTTTACTTTTATTTTCAAAAACATTAACTTTTGAAATTTAACTTTCAGCATTTATCATTCATTAATGCTGCATTTATGTTTATACTATTAAAGGAAATATTAACTTTTCCAAAATATATATTTTGAATTTCAAATCTCCAACATTAATTAATTAATTCTGCATTAATTATTACATTTCCAAAATGTTACCTTTTGAATTTCAAAACTTCCTATATTAATTTCTTAATTAATTCTGCATTAACCTCTCACATTAGATATGTATTGTTGCGGTTGCTGGATATGCCGGGCGGATCCGGGCAGTCTTATACCACAACTCAATCTAACCTCGGGTCAAGCAGAATCTATTTATTTAATTATAATAATTATTAAAAATTCCAAACGTTACATTTCAAATTTCAAATCTTAAATCTTCATTCCTTTATTGTATAATAAATATAATTCATGGAAATATCCATTCACGTATAAAAAGCGCAATTTAACTAATCGGTTTAGTGTACATCAAATTATATTAAAACGCATTAAAATTACATTTAATTCTTTAATTGTAAATTCTTTTGAAATTCCCACCTTGGAATGAGACTCACATCAAATACCATTAAATAATGGATTTTAAATCATACATGTAATCAACAATAACATTCATCACATAATAACATTCATATAATGTCCACATCACATTTAAACAACATTTAAGGAATAATTTATTAACTGTGCACTTGGGCGAGGTGTGAAAATATCAGCCCAATCAACACATATGAGACAGGTAACTCATATATGGCAGTGTAGCAAATTCCAATTATCATAATGAATTATCATAAATTAGTTAATTACAGAATTTCAATTCAACATTGAATCAATACACAAAAATCAGGCATTCCATAGCAACAATTTACAACCAAACATGCATATCACAAAATTAATTCTCAGACATTCATCACAGACATTTAAAATATATTTATTTCAGAAAATAAATAATTACCGAAAATAAAAATTGAGTGAGAAAAGAGTTCTCACCGAGATTTGACTTTATCGGGTCCAATTGGGTGGTTTTGGACCCAAATTTGGCCCAAAATTCAACATCCTCAGAATTTAGCGAAATTGGTGTCTATGCATTGCTAAAAATATACCGATCATGGCAAACCCTGTTTTGAGTCATTTCGAGTTCATTACAAAAAGTTATGATTTACTGAAGTTTGGATAATTTTAAATAATTATTTATATTCATGAAAAATACCTAAAAATTTGACTGTCTTCAAATTGGACGAAATTAGTGTCCACGCGAAGCCCTCGTCACCACGATCGCGGCGAACCTGAAATCGTCGAATTTCGACTTAGTATGCAAAAGTTATGCGCGTTCGAACATTGGATATTAGATTAATTAATTAATCAAATAATAAACCTTTTCTCTCTCTTCATTTTCTGGTCAAACCAGTGCTTTTAGAACTTTGACCGGACTTTCCCGCCACATCGTTGACCTGCACCGCCGCCGCCACCCACCATCGGAACCGCCTCGACGAGGCGAAGCTTCGCCGGAAGTGGGCCCCCCCCAGGCCGCCGCCGACGGCCGGAAATCGCTGATTTCCGTTCGTCAGGTTGCGGGCCCCACAGGCCACATCCTTGCTCCGTTCTACCTGAAATTTTTACAGCACCTTCCTCTCGCGCATACGAACAACTTTCGTGTTGGTGACTTCGTCCAGTTCTTCTCTGATTTGCGGGGAAAAATTCATTTGTGTTTGCTGCTCCGTTTTATCAGTTTTGCCGTTGATCTGAGATTCCGGCGAATCCGTGCGACATTAGACGCTGAATTTTTCGTGGAAGGTAGATAATAAGATGATGATCAATACCCAGAAGGGGTTTGATTTATTTTGCTTTGGTTTGGAAGAAATAAAATTTTCAGTTTGAGGGTTCTTTTTGCAAAGAAGATTTTAGGTGGAGAAGCCATTGAAATTGAAATGAGGAAGAAGGTGGTTATGGTTTGTTTCTCTAGGTTATGGCTGAAATAAGATAATATATAGGCTGGTGTAATTGGGTTTTAAAACCCTTGTTTATTTTCACTTATTGGATAATAGGCCCATGTTCATTTTTTAATTCAATTTCTTGCATTTTTGACCGTTTAAAAATTACTACGCTCACATACTAATTTCGAAACTAATGAAAATTTAAACATAAATAATATTTGACATTACAAACCCAACAAAACTGGTTTCGTTAAATTTCGAGTCCATATGAATATTTGGTGAATTTTTTTATTTATTAAAATTGACCGTTTCTAGAAAAAAAATCAATAACTGCCACAAAATGACTCCAAAAATTATGAAATTTGGAGTTTAACTATATTTAAATATTCCTGATCCATGGAAACTGGTTTCGCCGGATTCGGAGGCTGTTTGCAAAATTTCCATTTTTGGCGCATATATTTTAATATTAAAAATACATAAAATAATGAAAATTTTCCGAAACTCAAAATATCTCGATGCTTATACTTTTTCTTTATGTAAACGTCATTCTGGACTCAATGGAAGTAGTTTCGAGTCCAAATTCAGTCATATGCAAAAAGTAACGTTTTGGGCCTTTAAATAATATTATATTATTAAATTCTACAGCGTTTTCTAAAAACTTGAATTTTTCATAACTTACAAAATAAAAACTGAAATTTTAATTTCTAAAATTCTTTGGATAAATGTTTTCAATACGGTCCCAATGTGTCCAGTTTTATCCAATTCCAATTTAATATTGATTTTATAAGATTTTCCAAAGTTCAAAGTTGAAAACTGAAATTACCGCGCTATTTAAAGTTCAGTATAGAATTATTATAATTTATAATTTGTAACGTCGTATTAAATAGATTTTAATCGTTATTATTTAAAATATATCATTTTAAATATCAAAATCCATTAAAATAACCAAAAACAATATATTCTTTTTGTTCCAAAAATCCGGGTTGTTACAATATAATTATAATAATAATAGATAACTAACATAAATAGGAAGACAATAAATAGCTAATAATGATCCAAAAACATTAAAGTGATAAATCCACACAACATAAGTAAATAGAGTTATACAAGTGATAATAACTCAAACAAACTATGATGGTCGTCCTACACCACCGAGAAAAGTCGATGTGGTAATGAATGAATTTTCGCTATACAATAGATCGATGATGACCAATATATATATAGAGAGAGTTTAAGTGCAATTATCACAGTAGCAGCAATATATATATATATATAATAGCAATAGAAAATATAAATGACACCAGATATTTTTAAGCTGGTTTGGATTCCGTCCTACTTCCAATCCAAGACTCCCTTTTGGAATTTCAATATCAATACCCTCTCTTCACCGAAGGAACAAGTTCAGAGACACTATTTCATTTGAAGGGGCTTCAATCTCACCTACTTGATTTGAATGGACTGCAAACTCATCCACTTGACTTGAACATGCTCCAAGCTCACGTACTTGATTTGAGCCAGCTATAAGCTTACCTACTTAATTTAAACAGGCTGTGGGCTTACCTAAACAATAACAGAGTAGTTTTTTTTGTTAACTATGCATGTTCTACATACACCACTGATTTGTCAATTACAGTACACGTTTCCTATAATCTTCTCCTTGAGTGGTATAGTTATGTGTTCTAAAGGTATGGAAGATGATTAGTAACAAAGATATAAGACTTGAACACACAAGTGATCGTTTAAGCAAAATGTATGTATCTGAATGGACTTTTTAAATTCAGATTGCAAGATCAAAGAAATAGAGAAGAATAAAACTGTTAATTGAGTAATTTGATCTTGAATCTTATATGTATATATAGAGATTTAAGAGTTACAACACTTAATTCAAAAGATTTAGTGAATAAAAATCGTCATAACCTTTCACTGAAGAGATTCCTTTTAATAAAGAAAAGTGTCGTTTTAAGATTTTTGAAAAATATGACAGTTATAACATGTTCAATCGACCGAATAATAATATTTAGTCGACCGATTAATTGAAACAGAGAAGAAACCATTCAAAAATGGATTGGTTCAATCGATTGAATATATAGTTTAGTCGGCTACATATTATCTTTAGTCAACCGACTTTGAATACTTAGTCGACTGACGTGTAATATGAAATAATATGTGCATATGCATAGGTTCAATCGACTGGGGGTAAAAGTTCAGTCGACTGAATTCGATTTGTAATTAAAAATGTTTATAGCTTAGTTTGTTGGAACACTTGCTTCCCAAACTAGTGATCTAAGTTCAAGTCTTGATTTATGTAATTTTTGTAATGTTTGTGTGCGTATACCTCTCTTAAAGACATTTTAACATATGTATACTCTAGACATGATGTCCTCGAACAATGATACTTCCTTTGTCATAGTCGTCATCTCCTTTTTGTATATCTCTTCTTCTATCTTCATATAAATACTTCCATCCTTTTTGTATTGCATACCTTCATGCTGAACTTATATAGTCTTCTCTTTCTGACTGATATCTTTTCTTGCAAACGTGGTTAGTATACACAATATACAATTGAACAGTTATCACTATCGAAATATGAGTTCTAACACACCGATGCTCATATAAACCAATAATGCATAGTACATGCACCCATCTGATGCAAGGCAGTTGTCTAGTGAAAGAAATAGGAGGGGAGAAGGGAAATATATAAGAAGGAAAGAGAATATAAGGAAAGAGAAGGAAAGAAAGCATAATACATAAACATAGAATCTATCGTAATATCTCACAACGCATTAGATAACATATAATAGAAAACACATGTATTTAATAGGCGGGACAGTAGTAATCATATAAACCACATAATAAGAGTATATTGGCTCATACAGTCACTTATAAATAGAGTTTATAATAAAGATAAATAAAATCACCGGAAATATGTCTCTAATAAATAGTCAACATAGACATGGATCCACAGTGTCACATAGCGGAATAAACAATAGTACAAGCATAAATATGAGAAAAAATCACCTCCTTATGATCCATCAACATAGCTCTAGATAATGCTTACATCTGTTATCTAGCCTACTCATCAACATCATCGATGAGTACTTAAAGTGATAAGAAGGAATGTAAAGGCTTGGGTCAGACTACTGTATGGTGTGAATGATAAGTAAATCTCAAAATACTGTAAAAGTCATAATAGTATAAGGCATAAAAGCATGGAGAATCATACTAACATGTCTGTGTATCTACAAAGTCAACACATATAAAATATACGATGCTCTAGGATAGTCATCTTAAGTGTATTTTACATTAGAATACTAGGGATGCCTATATACCCGAATTGGTGAAATCCACATTGCATAACACCCTTAAGGTGATTAATGAATAAGCAAACATAACATCCATCCTCACATTCACTCACTCAGTTCATTGGATAAGTATAGTATTTGTATGATCCCATAGTCAGTTCATGAACGGATGCAGTCCTGGTTCCACGTACTTAACTCTATGGCATTCAAACAGACATGTACTAAACTATACAAGGACAACATGAGGCACTCATATCTAAGAGCCATCGTCTCTCCAAGATCCATCGCTGCTTATGTGAATATCTAGGGCCATCGTCACCCAGCGTACATCACAAAAATACCCCCGTTGTACTAGCACATATCAGAACCTACAAACATTATGAATCCCGTAGCACACTTTTCCCACATAATAGAGTCCAACTTGGATTGCCCTTATAGCCTTATTTCGAAGCTACCATTGTCCTAGGATCATCTTAGACCCATCGTCATTTGTAGAATGTAGTCGTCCCTAGAACCCTCCTCCTACAATAACTCATATCGACTCATATTCCTTCACTTTGCATTTTAAGGAAAAACCATCCATCGTAGAAGCCTCGCTCCCTATAATGGAATCACTAATGAATCATTGCGTCGAAGCACAACATCCTTACCTCACGCCAAAACCACAGGTCAAAAAGTCACCCAATCAAAATCAATATTGAACAAACCATCACATCCTGCTTCTCGAAATTGCATCATTTTCCACATAAAATTGGTCGAAGTGGTCAACAACAATAATAATCGATATCGTTGAGTCCATAGTAATCGATAACCACAATAATGATTACGTATTTAACCAAAATTGTTAAATACCTATCAGGTGAAAATGTCCGACATTCATCGTGAAATCCAATCTCATCGACAAGTCCATCATCCGTCTTTAGATCCATCTTTAAAATTCATTGTTACTCAGTCACTATGCTCTAGTACTGCTTCATCATCGAATCTGTAGATACGCTTCAATACTCCTTCGTCTTCCATTTGGTCTTTACATTCTGAAACTCCTTTGTGAATTTTGCTCTTTTGTTCAAGTTCATCATCACTTATATGGTCATTCAATTTACACCGACGTGTGCATTTGATTGGTATGCACCAAATTCTAGAAAATGAGATTTTCCTAGTCCTAAGTTGCCTATGGATGGCGTTTTCAACTAAAGTATGCAAACAAACAACCTTGCAACCAGAAATCGTATAATTGTCTGCAATAACATGCAAATATCTATAATGGCAGACATAACATAAACATAATCTATCTACTGTGATTAGTATGGGTTTAATGTCAAATAGCGAAATTTAGTGGTAATGTCAAAATAGCATGTGATAGCGCATTATTGGTTAAAAAGGTGATTTAGGTATAAATTAATAAAATTGATTATTTTATTAATTATTTGCTAGGTCCAACTGCTTTTAAGATCAAAAATCATTTTAGAACGCCAATCTTATACTGTGCAAACAATTACAGTTAAGAGAGAGATAATTCATCTATCTTAGCTAAACCAGTCTCAGCCAAAGCTACAATGTAGAGCTTTTCAATACGAGTCCAACAGAAGAAATAACATCCAAAATGGACTTCATATGCATAAGTAATGCTAGTTACAACTTTGTAGTTTGAGCCGAATTAAAACCAAATAAGTAAAACTCACTAGCAAGCCACAATGCAGTTCACACCTGAGCCATTCGAGCAAATCACATTAATGTTCACACCTGAACCAGTGTGAGTAAACTACAATCTTTTCCACACATGAACTAGTTCGAGCAAACAACAACCCTTTTCACACCTAAACCAGCTCGAAACATATACCTAAAAACATGATCAAACCCTTCTACTTCATTCCGCCATCACGGACCTCCATACGCTGCCATCTAGACCATATTTGAACCACCTCCCTCTAGGCTACCTTTACCAGAAATCTCCCCACCTAAAATGCCTCTGTTACGTAAAAATCCAAAAAGGAAAATCACTGAAATGCATATTTCTCTCTTTTTCGAACTCCAATCAGCCTTAAACAAGTGCCAATCTCTTCGTTTTCCATCCTCCACACGTTTTCTTTTGGCGCCATAAGCTTATTCTCAACGATGTCGCCTTTGCAAGCTAGAAACCAAAAATTAGAAGTTTTAGTATTTCTCGATTTCTTGCACACCGTTGATCCTATAGACGAAAGAACAAAAAACATTATTCATATCGATGATATGAACAATTTTTGGGTTGGGAGTGTTGAATGAATGTGGATGGATTGAGAGGAGCAATGTGGACTATTGAAAATTTAGGTTTCATGACGGCTATGGTTAGTGCTTGAGAATAACATAATGTTATTCTCAAACAATGCCCATATTTATAGTGGAGGGTCCATGGACCAAATGGACCCAGCCTCCTATTGGCACATGTCAACGGTCGATATAGACATAAATAAATCTTTCGAACATGATGGAATATGTCTCGATACCAAAATTCAATTTCTGTGGCACCTAACCCTTTTTTTAGACATTCAATTTCCATAATGAAAATCGATACTTGTTTAGAGTTCGCATGATCAAGCATAAATCCAATCGTAATGAAACTTGATTGCATCCATCACCTCTGCACTATGGTTCGAAAAATACAAATTTCATCGTAATCTGATATTTACCTCGAAACGACAATTTTCATGTGTATCAAGGTCGTTTTCCCCCTAAAACGTCAAATCGCAAAATATGGCGACCTTAACTTTTTATTCACATAACTAACCTTCTAAACTCAATAGAAGTAGTTTCAAATCCTGATTCAATCATATGTGAAAAGTTATATTTTTGAACCGTCAATTGACTAATGATTATTATTTAAATAAAATATTTAAATATCTAATCTTTAGAAAAGGTTGTTTTATTATCTCGTCCTTAAAGGATTTCATCCTCGAAATCCTCGAGGATGAAATTGTCTCACCCAGCGCTCTCAAATAAGTTACGACACAAGATAAATCTTTACCTGCCGCCCTTAAGAGCAACCACTAAAAGCGATCACAACCAAGGAAGTTTACTTGAAATTTGGCATAGAGCCATAATTCCTATTTTTGAGTACAATCATCATCAAATCCAAGATCAATGTAGTTATGCCGACATCTACACCACACGCTTATTTCCAAAAGATCAGGTAATGGAAAATAATAGTTACAACCCCCAAGTTAGAAGACAACTTAACTAAGCAACTTCTCTTATAACTTTGGCTTAGTTCACGAAATATTTCGGCAGCATCTCCATTGCAGGGCTCAACCAAAAAAACTGCAACTAACTAAATATTGTTCAACCCAACCAAGGAAATCAAAGCCTTGAAGTGGCCTCTCAGATTTGAGGCATAAAATCACTTAGAATGCATCAAGGGAATAAGCCATAACTCATTACCAAACACTTATTGTCAACTCATGTATGGAATCAAATTGATTACACAAAAGTAATACTATACCGCGTGCCTAACAATCATATAAGCGTAAATGGTCATATGAACATTAACAATCATACATGGAAAATAACATCTATGCCTACCTTAGCATGCACGATACAATTTCACCTAATATAAGACTTCAAATATGACATCCAATCCATATACATTTGCCAAACATGATTTCCATCTCATTAGAAATAAGGAATATAAAAACAACATCTTCCGTTAATGAATCGGATATGACTCGAGAGTCAGCATACTATCCTCAACTCTATGGAAACTACCAATGAAAACTATCGATAATTATTCCTAGATCCACGCACGAGTCTCGAGTAGTTATAGGGGACTATTTGACACTTCCTACTCAGCACTACTAGTTGATCATCCATCTTGGTATGAATGTTCAATAACTCTCCTCTATTAATGTCTAAAATAGGCAATGCCTCTTCCATATGGAACCAACACCACGGTCGAGTCAACACCACATCACTCTAAGTTTTGGAGCCATAATCAGTAATTAGTACAAGCAACATCCACTGTTGGAATATCTCTCTTGAACTGATACATCTGCAGCTCAAACACAATAACTACACAAGGAGCATAGAAGCTTTGACTATCGCTACTGATAAAGGATAAGATCACTTTCAAAAAAGAGAAAATCCTGTGATATGACATCACCCAACAACTTTAGCTCCTTCCCTTATGATTAGTGCCTCCAAGTCACCAAAGAAAACTCTATCACCATCGACTCTGAATCGAGACCTAGATGCTCTTTCTCATGCAGTTTTGGTTGTCGACTAAGGATCGACTACCTAAACTAAAGCATCAACATCACACCTACTTAAAATATAAACAAGGGTGTACTATCAACTCCTCACTCTAACAGGAAATGAATGGTGTTGATACACCCACTATTTCCTCAACCAACCTTCAAATGTGCAACTCCCATTAGTCAAGTCAAGCTTCAAACATTCGTACCCCTCATAGGATCAGTAGGGATATCCCATTCGAGGTAACATGACCCAAGCACCTTATTTACCCTATTCCAAGATGATACTCCAATAAGTTAAACCTCGCTCGGTGTTTTCTCCATATTAACCACATAGCTTCACAATGTACCACGCTTTCTTTTCATCGATAAAAAGACAAAAATATAATTATTTAGCATAATCACAACTTTTTAAAGTGATATCATGAAACACGGCCCAAGAAACAAACAATATATGCAGACTCATCGGTCAACTAGAATGGTATAACCAACTAATCAAAATCAAAGCAGCATGTAAAATGCTGTAATTGGCACACTCCTTCCAACCACTCTCTATCGACCAAATCCCCTCAGAAAGTCCAACATAGATATCACCCTCACTCCATAGGGCTAATCCATCTAGCCACAAAGAATTTAGTGTCTCCCACTATATATGTATCATATGCCTTAGTGGCCTGACTACTGGTTCAACATCTAAAACCAGATCGATGTGGAATTCAACTCAAATTATGATGGTAATTTGATTACCTCATTGAATATGCCTAGATACTATAGAGCGTAGGGTCTCAGCGCGCTATTGTCTAATCGTAAGCGACTCATCTACCGAAAATTATAGTATCAACCTACTATCGCTAAATCAAGAACGACTAACTAGTGAAGAGCAAAATGTCATAGTCCACTATAGTCACCAACAACCTCTCACACCCATTGACGTTCTGTATCCTCCAACAAGTTATCTTGATGATTCTAATACTAAATTAATTAAACCTAAAGCATTCAATAGTAAACAACTGGGAAAAATCAAACATGACTTGATGAGATTTAATTTTTGACGAACCATTTATATTGCCAAGTGTAGACGACATAATACTCCCCACCTCGAGGCCCGAAACTAAACACTATGGATACTGTAGTTATCTATGATATTAATCTCTATCGATCAAACATAGTTACACACATATGGTATAATTAATCCTTAAAATATTAAGTTACAACTCAGGTGGATACCCAGTGCCGAAGTGTAACACCCCGTAATTTTATAACATTAAAATTCACAAATTAAAGTATACTTAATTTTTAGAAAAGAATTAAGTGAAATGGGTTGCATAGAGAAATATATATATATATTGATATATATATATATATATATAAACTAAAAATTAAATAAATAAATAAATATGCGAAAAAGTTCAAAACAGCGAATTGGGAGGGGAAATAACCGAACCGGCCCATTTTTGAGGTCGACCCAAGCCCTGCTGGGTCAACTAGGGGTTAATCCAGGGTGTTTGGCTATCATCCCGTGGGCCGATTCGCTCAAATGCAGATTTTGCATTTGATTGGTTCTCATGGTTCAATGTTAATCTAATGGTCCTAAATAACTTCCTACACCTATAAATACATCCTAATGCTAACCCTAAACCTAATTAAAATAGAATAGTTACCGTCATACCGTCGCCATGGAAATCAATGGAGCCGCCGCCAACTAAGAAAGAAGAAAAGCAAATTCAATTCTAATTCTCTCAACCCTAAAGCAAAGCAAAGCAAAACTCTCTCTTTTCTTCTCTAAATTGTGAGTATGATGATCTTAACAAGATTATTATCATTTTAATTAGGTTGAGTTATGAATGGATTATGAGTAGATGATGTGAATTATCATATATGTTGTTGTAAACCCCTTTTGCTATCATGTATATTGTAAATCCAATGTTATGTGATGATGATATCTTATATGTTGTAAATCATGCTATGATGATGTTATGTATGTTGAAAGTTTCTATGCTAAGTTGTGATGAATCATACATGTTAAAAAGGCCATGATGTTACCATCTATGCTAGTTAGTTCATATTAATTAAATCATCATGTTTGGGTTATGTTGATCTATATGACAAGTCACATATGCAAGTTAGATTGATTAGAAAAGTTATGAACATATGCCAAGACATCTATTATGACATCTAGAATTATGCTATGACATATGTGATATCCTATGCTAGTTCACACCATCATTATGTTGCCTAAAAACCCCATATGTAAGTTTATGTATAGATTTGGGCTATGATCATATCATGTAAATTGAGACATTTAACAAGTTGACACCTTTTGATCCTTAACATGTGTAGTTTATGCAAGTTTCACCCCTATTATGATTAGATTTATTTTAATTGTCTATATGTTGTGATAATTTATCTTTGTTCTAGTTGTTAGACTATACAAGTCTAGCCTATATTATGCGTTGAATAAGCGAACGTATAAACGTGGGGTAGGGGTAATATTAAGGATTTAATATTAAAAAGTTGGGGTGCAATTGATATGATTTTGCATGCCATAAGTGGATGGCCATAATTGAGTCAATTATGGACATCATTAAAAGTTGACTTAATTAATAATTTGAATAGGGAATTATTAAAACCGGGGTAAAAGATTTTAAGTGTTAATCAATGCTTAGGACACGAGGTTGGACTCGTTTGTGACGTAAACCTGCCCGGACCCGCCCGGCAAATCCAGTGGTCACAAATGTCAGCCCAATGTGAGAGGTCCTAGGCCTAAACTAAAGCATAATGGTTGTAAAGACACGAGGTTAGACTCTTTTATGGTGTAAGACTGCCCGGACCCGCCCGACAAATCCAGCTGCCATAAATGTCAGTCCAATGTGAGAGGTCTTTATGAGGTTATGGCCTGAATGAATTAAGAAATACTTAACCAGATAAACATGTAAGGTGGGACATGGGGGTTAAGTAGGTGCCTTGGGTGGCATGAGGAATCTAGGGGGTGCCCTTAGTGGCATGTGAAATACGATTAGTAAGACTTAACCAAACACACATGTAAATGAACATGACTAAGAGGGTTAAGTGGGATATACTAGTGACAAGCTTAGGTGGGTAGCTTGTGGGTGCCCATTTCGACCAGTATCCCAAACGTATCTTTGTGGGCTCGACCCAAGTCGAGGACGGGACACACATGCTGGGTTCGACTGTAAGAGGCCAAAACGGGGAGCGGTGGCAACGCAAGTCCAACGGGTTTCGTATGCGTGTGTGGACCCAGGCTGGTAGGTAAGACGTTGTTGCATCGTGTAGGTATAAGCCGTGCATTCTCAAGTTGTATCGGGTTGCCACTTTAGGGGAGTGATACACCCCACTGTGGGGCCAGCACGGGTATCTACGAGTAGGGAGCCGATCGAAAGTGGGTAGTGGGGTACACCTAGTGGAGATAGGGGCAGACGACACCTATGTAGTCAGCTAGGGGTACGTAAGGCTATTTATAAAGTTTCTGTGTGAAGCAAGTGGGATCAAACAATAGGGTGACTGGTGTGGTGCAGTGTAGTAATGTGCGGTGCAGTGTAGTAATCATTCATTAGTAATTAGGTGTGCCTTTACCGTTATCTTAAACGCTATCTTTATCTTCCTAAGAGTTCATAGACATTTACTTGTCTTCCAGCTTATGCCTTAGTCTAGTTATTTTGATAATACTATTGTTAGAATTACCATACTCGCTAGACTTTATGTCTGACCCCCTCTATTTCTATCCTTTTTCCCCCTCCAGGTCCTCAGGTTGGGTCCAGCTCTAGTGGAGTCTGATTGAATTGCTTCATCTCTCTTTGGAAAGCTTGGACCGTTGAAGTAAAGTCCAGCTTGTTATCTTTTTAATGGCTATTTATGTAATGGGATTATGTATTTTTTTTTATGAAGATGGATATTTTACTTGGTTATGATCTATGGTTTTATGATGTAACAAACATGTTTAATTTCCGCTGCAATAAAATGAAGTTTTAGATTTCCAAGTACTATTTACTATCTGTCTTGTTGTAATTTTTCTGTTCTATATTCACTTATAACCTCCATGGAAGTTAATGCATTCCCTTCGTGAGTGACATTAATGGACGTGGGGTGTTACACGTGGTATCAGAGCTTAAGGTTACCAGAACAGATAAAAATACTTTAGAAAAATAGTTATTTTTGGAAGAAGTGCTTTCAAAAACATGTTTTAATGAGAAATTTAAAGAGAAAAGTTTTTAAGAAAAAAAAACATAATCCCCAATAGCCCATATCTTTATCTTTCGAATTCTCCATTCTGAATCTTTCCTTTTTCGTTTCAGCATGGCTGAAGATCTTAATCTACCCGACGGTGTAACGATACCAGGATGGTATAGGAGGTTATTAGAGGCTAGGGCCGCTGCAGGTCCAGCCAATGTTCCTCCACCACCAGTTGCACCCGTTTCTCCTCCTCCTCCTCGCGTAGATACTTTTGCAAAGACGTGCAAGGAATTCAAGGCTATGGGTGGAAAACCATTTCAAGGGTCAGAAACGTTTGTGGAAGCTAGAGATTGGCTTAAGGAGGTGGAAGAATTGCTAGAAATCTTTGAAGTAGAAGAAGGGAGGAGAGTTCGATTAGCAGCTTGGTTGATGAAGGGAGAGGCCTCGTTTTGGTGGGAGGTCACTAATGGGGAGCGTCCTGTTGACTCTTGGGCGGATTTCAGACGTAGGTTCGAGGCGAAGTTTCTCTCAAGGGCGGAAGAAAATCTATATATGGAAAGGTTCTTGACATTGAAGCAAGGAAGCTCATCAGTGAAAGAATATGTCAATAAATTTAATCAGTTAGCAAGGTTTGGCTTGGACTTAGTGAACATGCCGGAGAAGAAGGCGTTGAGGTTCGTGAATGGCTTGAATGAACCATTGCAAGGGTTGGCTATGACCCACATCCCTATGGGGGCCACCTTTGATAAGTTAGTAGAAATGGCGCTTATGCATGAGGAGAAAAGCGCTAAAGCTGATAAGGCACCCGAGAAGAAGGGGGATCAGAAGAAACCACAACAGCAAAACAAGAAGGGTGGTAAAGACAATAACGGCAAGGGAAAGAAGAAATGTTTTAACTGTGGGACACCAGGCCATCTCAGCAAGGATTGCCGAAAGAAAAAGAAGACAGGCTGTTTTCATTGTGGCGATGCGGGACATTTAGTGAAGGACTGCCCAAAGAAGGGGCAGAGGGCAGGAGCTACCTCGGGAGGACAGGTGCAGGCTCTTATGGCACCAGGGCAGGCAAGGGGACAAGTTCAGGCTCTCGCGGTCCCACCGCTGCAAGAACGAGGTAGAACCATTTCTGTTGAAAGCTTAGTTTTTCTGTTTGATCATCATGTCCGTACCTTATTCGATTCGGGCGCATCACATTCGTTTATCTCTACATCATTAGTTGAATCACTGCACTTAAACACCAGTTTAGTAGAGGATCCCTTAGTTGTTTCGAATCCAATTGGGGGCTCAGCTTATTTGTCTATGATGTGTTTGGATTTGAAGTTTTCCATACTTAGCGTTGAATTTAGATGTGATGCTTATGTGTTGGGCTTCACGGGCTATGGGCTAATTTTAGGAATGGATTGGTTATCCAGAAATGGGGCCGTTCTTGATTGTGAAAGGAGAGTAGTTAGGCTCGTGACTCGCCTTAGCCACACTCTCGAAATCTTTTGTAATCCCATAAATTCGGTTATGCTAAGTAATCTAGAATCGCTTGACGCGTCTGAGGAAAATCTACGATCTGTTAGAGTGGTCTGAGAATATTCGGATGTGTTTGAGGAGGTGAAGGGCTTGCCTCCGAAGCGGGAGATAGATTTTCGAATATATCTTGTGGATAATGCGAAACCAGTATCTTTGCCAGTACGCCACATGGCTCCACGTGAAAGGAGGGAACTCGGTAAGCAAGTGGAGGAGTTGCTTGAGAAGGGGTTCATAAGACGAAGTATATCGGAGTGGGGTGCTCCAGTAGTATTTGCCATGAAGGCGGATGGGTCCCTTAGACTTTGTGTGGACTATAGAGAACTTAATAAGCTTACTAAGAAGAACAGACACCCACTGCCGAGGATTGACGATCTCTTCGATCAGTTAGTTGGCGCCTCAGTGTTTTCGCAGTTGGACTTAGCCACTGGTTTCCATCAGTTGAGAGTGGCTGAGGATAGCATTGACAAGACTGCCTTTAGGACTCCGGACGGTTTCTATGAATGGCTAGTGATGCCCTTCGGTTTGACAAACGCCCCCGCATACTTTGTTGATTTGATGAGTAGGGTGTTTAGGGAGTACCTTAACAAATTTGTGGTAGTCTTTGTAGATGACATCTTGATCTTTTCTAAGGATGAAGAAGAGCATGCCCTACATCTTAGGGAAGTGTTGGAGACTCTTCGAGCGCATAAGCTTAAAGCTAAATTTTCTAAGTGTCACTTTTGGAGGAAGGAAGTACGGTTCTTAGGACACGTGGTTTCCAAAGAAGGGATAGCTGTAGATCCCGCGAAGGTGGTGGCCATCCAAGATTGGAAGGTTCCTAAAAATGCTACCGAAGTGAGAAGTTTCTTGGGGTTGGCTGACTACTATAGGAAGTTTATCAAAGACTTCGCAAAGATATCAGCTCCATTGACACGCTTGACGAAGAAGAACCTAGTTTTCACATGGGACGTAGATTGTGATGATGCGTTCCAACGTTTGAAGAGAGCTTTGACTTCAGCCCCAGTCTTAGTATTGCCAGACGGGAGTAAGCCGTTTACCGTTTATACTGAAGCTTGTGGGACAGGACTAGGCGCAGTCTTAATGCAAGAGGGTAGGGTAATAGCCTATGGTGGAAGGCAGTTGAGAGCGCATGAGAAGAATTACCCCACACATGACCTAGAGTTGGCCGCTATTGTTTTCGCGCTTAAGTCTTGGCGTCATTATCTTCATGGCGAGAAATTAGAACTATTCACTGACCACAAATCTTTAAAATACCTATTCTCTCAAAAGGACTTGAACTTAAGGCAGCAAAGGTGGATGGAGTTCTTAGCATCCTACGACTTTGAGATAGCATATACCCCTGGCAAGGGTAACGTGGTAGCCGATGCCTTAAGTAGAAAAAGATTATCCTTAAGTCCTTTGTTTGTTGAGCGGAAAAGTTTAGAATTCATTTCGATGTTTGACTTTAGACCTTCCGTTGACTTCGTACCCGGTTTGCTAGCATCCTTGGAGGTCAGACCTACGCTTTTGGGATGGATTGGCGAGGCACAGCGAGACGACCCACAGTTAGTTGATTTAGTAGAAAAGCTCAAAGGAAGGGAGTCATCAAGCTATCTCCGTAGGTATACCCTAGATGATAAGGGTTGGTTACGTAGGGACGGTAGACTTTGTGTACCAAAAGACGATGACCTAAGGAAGACTATTCTTGACGAAGCACATCGTTCGAAGATGACCATTCATCCCGGCGGGGGCAAGATGTACAAAGACATGAAGAGATTTTACTTTTGGGCCGGCATGAAGAAAGACGTGGCCGAGTATGTCGCTAGATGCTTGGTGTGCCAACAAGTAAAAGCGGAGCAAAAGAAACCCGGTGGGTTGCTTCACCCGTTGGAGGTTCCACTATGGAAATGGGAAAGCATCTCGATGGATTTTGTGGATGGATTACCGCGATCGAGGAAGGGTAATACGGGAATTTGGGTTATAGTAGATAGACTTACTAAGAGCGCCCATTTTATTCCCGTGAAGAGTAAGAGGACTGCTCCATGGTTAGCTTTTGTATACGTTCGAGAGATAGTTCGTTTGCACGGTGTTCCTTTTAGCATAGTGAGCGACCGTGATCCTATTTTCACTAGCGAATTTTGGAGAAGTTTACAAGAGGAGGTAGGGACTCAGTTATGTTTGAGCACCGCATATCATCCTCAGACGGACGGCCAGACTGAGAGGGTGAATCGCATTCTAGAGGATCTGTTGAGGCTATGTATCCTAGACTTTGGGGGTACATGGGAAGAGCATCTTCCATTGGTTGAGTTCGCATATAATAATAGCTTTCATTCCAGCATTGGTATGGCACCATTCAAAGCTCTATATGGACGACCTTATCATTCATCTACATGTTGGTGGGAATCTACGGATAAGATCTTACTTGGGCCCGATATGATTAGGGAGACTTCGGAGAAGATCGACTTGATTCGAAGGAGGATGAAAGCAGCGCAAGATAGGCAGAAATCTTATGCGGATAAGAGGAGGACAGATCTCGAGTTTGAAGTTGGGGACATGGTCTTTGTCAAAGTGTCTCCATTACGAAACGTTGTTCGCTTTGGGTCCGTTGGGAAATTAGCATCAAGGTTTGTAGGGCCGTTTCCTATTAAGGAGAGGATTGGACGGATGGCGTATAGAGTGGAGTTGCCCAAAAGACTTAGTGGTGTACATGACGTATTCCATGTGTCACATTTGAGAAAGTGCTTGCACGAGACCGCGGAAGTGGTAGAGCCGAGCTTGCTTAGAGAGGTGGAGATAGAGCGTGATGCGACAATTCGACGAGCTCCTACGCGCATTCTTGGGTCGGAGATCAAGAGGTTGAGGAATCGAGAGGTCAGACTAGTCAAAGTGCAATGGGGAGATGATGAGAGCAATGCTACTTGGGAGATGGAAGAGAAGATGCGTTCACGATACCCTTTTCTTTTTGAGGGTATGTCCTTTAATTTCTCCTTTATCGCTTAGCTTGTACTTATCTTATCTTTAGTATATCCTCTCGCTAGTATCTTTGACCTTTAGTTAGGATAATCCTATGGTTGAAACATGTGTTTGAGACATGTTATGTATGGTGGATGCAAAGTGGATGCAAGTGTTTGCTAGTGGTTGCTCGTGGATGCATATACACACACTATTAGGCACTAGATCGGCCCAGTCACTTCATATTGCATATTGCATATATATGGATGTATTTAGTAAAATGGATGTATAATGGTTGTATTATCATATAGTTGCTGCATTCGGGTGGATGGTTGTGCACGCATATAGAATTAATATGTATCATTAGGAATCTTTTGCATACATTTTGGACGCATGGCTCTATCATGAATTGCATTAAGGAGGTCGACTGAATCAGTAGACCGCCTAATTTTGCATTAGATATGGACATATACACACACTGTGCATATAAACATTAAAGCATTAGAAGTCTTTTAAGGACAATGGATGTTGGTGTTTGATGGTTGAGTAGATGGACGATTAGATGGTAGGATATACATTCTTCTTGACTTGGAGATTTCGGGGACGAAATCCTTTAAGGAGGGGAGAATGTAACACCCCGTAATTTTATAACATTAAAATTCACAAATTAAAGTATACTTAATTTTTAGAAAAGAATTAAGTGAAATGGGTTGCGCAGAGAAATATATATATATTGATATATATATATATATATATATATATATAAACTAAAAAAATAAATATGCGAAAAAGTTCAAAACAGCGAATTGGGAGGGGAAATAACCGAACCGACCCATTTTTGAGGTTGATCCGAGCCCCGCTGGGTCGACTAGGGGTTAATCCAGGGTGTATGGCTGTCAACCCTTGGGCCGATTCGCTCAAATGCAGATTTTGCATTTGATTGGTTCTCATGGTTCCGGGTTAATCTAATGGTCCTAAATAACTTCCTACACCTATAAATACATCCTAATGCTAACCCTAAACCTAATTAAAATAGAATAGTTACCGTCATACCGTCGCCATGGAAATCAATGGAGCCGCCGCCAACTAAGAAAGAAGAAAAGCAAATTCAATTCTAATTCTCTCAACCCTAAAGCAAAGCAAAACTCTCTCTTTTCTTCTCTAAATTGTGAGTATGATGATCTTAACAAGATTATTATCATTTTAATTAGGTTGAGTTATGAATGGATTATGAGTAGATGATGTGAATTATCATATATGTTGTGGTAAACCCCTTTTGCTATCATGTATATTGTAAATACAATGTTATGTGATGATGATATCTTATATGTTGTAAATCATGCTATGATGATGTTATGTATGTTGAAAGTTTCTATGCTAAGTTGTGATGAATCATACATGTTAAAAAGGCCATGATGTTACCATCTATGCTAGTTAGTTCATATTAATTAAATCATCATGTTTGGGTTATGTTGATCTATATGACAAGTCACATATGCAAGTTAGATTGATTAGAAAAGTTATGAACATATGCCAAGACATCTATTATGACATCTAGAATTATGCTATGACATATGTGATATCCTATGCTAGTTCACACCATCATTATGTTTCCTAAAAACCCCATATGCAAGTTTATGTATAGATTTGGGCTATGATCATATCATGTAAATTGAGACATTTAACAAGTTGACACCTTTTGATCCTTAACATGTGTAGTTTATGCAAGTTTCACCCCTATTATGATTAGATTTATTTTAATTGTCTATATGTTGTGATAATTTATCTTTGTGCTAGGTGTTAGACTATACAAGTCTAGCCTATATTATGCGTTGAATAAGCGAACGTATAAACGTGGGGTAGGGGTAATATTAAGGATTTAATATTAAAAAGTTGGGGTGCAATTGATATGATTTTGCATGCCATAAGTGGATAGCCATAATTGAGTCAATTATGGACATCATTAAAAGTTGACTTAATTAATAATTTGAATAGGGAATTATTAAAACTGGGGTAAAAGATTTTAAGTGTTAATCAATGCTTAGGACACGAGGTTGGACTCGTTTGTGACATAAACCTGCCCGAACCCGCCCGGCAAATCCAGTGGTCACAAATGTCAGCCCAATGTGAGAGGTCCCAGGCCTAAACTAAAGCATAACGGTTGTAAAGACACGAGGTTAGACTCTTTTATGGTGTAAGACTGCCCGGACCCGCCCGGCAAATCCAGCTGCCACAAATGCCAGTCTAATGTGAGAGGTCTTTACGAGGTTATGGCCTGAATGAATTAAGAAATACTTAACCAGATAAACATGTAAGGTGGGACATGGGGGTCAAGTAGGTGCCTTGGGTGGCATGAGGAATTTAGGGGGTGCCCTTAGTGGCATGTGAAATACGATTAGTAAGACTTAACCAAACACACATGTAAATGAACATGACTAAGAGGGTTAAGTGGGATATACTAGTGACAAGCTTAGGTGGGTAGCTTGTGGGGGCCCATTTCGACCAGTATCCCAAACGTTTCTTTGTGGGCTCGACCCAAGTCGAGGACGGGACACGCATGCTGGGTTCGACTGTAAGAGGCCAAAACGGGGAGCGGTGGCAACGCAAGTCCAACGGGTTTCGTATGCGTGTGTGGACCCGGGCTGGTAGGTAAGACGTTGTTGCATCGTGTAGGTATAAGCCGTGCATTCTCAAGTTGTATCGGGTTGCCACTTTAGGGGAGTGATACACCCCACTGTGGGGCCAGCACGGGTATCTACGAGTAGGGAGCCGATCGAAAGTGGGTAGTGGGGTACACCTAGTGGAGATAGGGGGCAGACGACACCTATGTAGTCAGCTAGGGGTACGCAAGGCTATTTATAAAGTTTCTGTGTGAAGCAAGTGGGATCAAACAATAGGGTGACTGGTGTGGTGCAGTGTAGTAATGTGCGGTGCAGTGTAGTAATCATTCGTTAGTAATTAGGTGTGCCTTTACCGTTATCTTTAACGTTATCTTAAACACTATCTTTATCTTCCTAAGAGTTCATAGACATTTACTTGTCTTCCAGCTTATGCCTTAGTCTAGTTATTTTGATAATAGTATTGTTAGAATTATCATACTCGCCAGACTTTATGTCTGACCCCCTCTATTTCTATCCTTTTTCCCCCCTCCAGGTCCTCAGGTTGGGCCCAGCTCTAGTGGAGTTTGATTGAATTGCTTCATCTCTCTTTGGAAAGCTTGGACCGTTGAAGTAAAGTCCAGCTTGTTATCTTTTTAATGGCTATTTATGTAATGGGATTATGTATTTTGTTTTTATGAAGATGGATATTTTACTTGGTTATGATCTATGGTTTTATGATGTAACAAACATGTTTAATTTCCGCTGCAATAAAATGAAGTTTTAGATTTCCAAGTACTATTTACTATCTGTCTTGTTGTAATTTTTCTGTTCTATATTCACTTATAACCTCCATGGAAGTTAATGCATTCCCTTCGTGAGTGACATTAATGGACGTGGGGTGTTACACGAAGGCTCCCGTACTCAAGCGTGAGGACTTCCTAGACAGTCTCCCATTTGGTACTATTCTCACGGCTTTCATGGCTCTGGGGGTGGTCGATTAACGCGCACAACCTTTCCCTCACATTATGTGAAGAGGCCGGGGCTCGAACCTATGCGCTCCAGATTACCAGCCGGGTAACCTTACCGTTTGCGCTAGGCACCACCTTTTAAAATGTTAAGTCACAACTAAGAAAAGAAAATTAATTATCTCGAGTCTAAATCTTCCATCCATCAACTTGCAAGATTAGATGGAATGATGAAACCTACACGCCAAAATATAGCACATAAGGGAGCGCCATTGTTGGGAAACATATCTTAAGTGGCAGTGTCGTTTCTTTTTTCTAAGCACTCGATGAAATAGTATCGATGATCAATATATATATGTTTCCATGATTCATCCATATAAACAGGACAACTCTCAACTAGGTATGAGATCAAACATTGTGTGCTTTTGTCATCAACTCATAATGGCTAACACTTTTCCATCGAATAAAACCAATCCCCTCCCGAGTTAACCTCCTAACCCAGTCACAACCTTTCTGTATAGAGCATTAATGAAAGAACAACCATACTAGGAAATCAAATCAGATTCATTCTCATACTCTGACATAAACATGTGACATAATCAAGTTGACGAAATACTCATTCAACATTAACATTGAAGAAGTCAGGATAAATTTCTTTCTTGAAGCGAACCACAAACTAATCTCGAGCGAATCTATATTATGGAAATCGTAGCTATAAGAACTCTTGACCAATTCAGATTCAACCATGGGGTTTTCTTGAGTTAAACCCTACCTCCCTTCACCATCCAACTCCAAGTCATCGAAAAATACCTTGAGAGATAGCAAGCCATTCTTGCATTATCACAATTGACCTTGTTCCAAGGAACAATCCAATACATAGACATTTGAGTATCTTCATAGCTTGGCATGGTCGACTCTTTGCACTTAGGTATCAAAACTAACTGGAGAAATTGAGACATCCCAAATAATGATTCATACCACTAATGAGAACATATTATGTGAATCAAGGCTAGTGGTCCTTGACGCCTAATTCTCAACTCAAGAGATTGAATAATTAGTAGTATTTCTCATTTTCCAGATCATCTTAAATAAGTGGTTAGGATGATTAGTCACTAATAAACAAAACTAATCCAATGGCACTCGCATGAAAAACAACCTATATTATATATGTATATAATACTAACATAAAGTTTTAAAAACAAAAATATATACAAATATGTACTCGTAGCCCCAGATAATGTTTACACGTGTTACCTAGCCTATTCAACAACATCGTCGATGAGTAACCAAGTTATTAAGAGGGAACATAAAACCTTGGGTTAGATAATAATTTGGTATGAGCGATAAGTAAATTTCAAAATACTATAAAAGTCATAATAATATAAGGCACAAAAGATATGGAGAATCATACCTGTCTTTCCCCTGCATCCTCGAAGTCAGTACATATAAAATATATACTACTTTATGGTAATCATCCTAGGTGTATTCTACATCACAATACTAGGGATGTCTATGTACCTGAATCAGTGATATCCACATCGCATGATGCCTTTAAGATGATAAATGATTAAGCAAACTACAACAACTCAGATTTCTAATATAGGAATATTTAATTATTTTAAATATCAAAATGTTTAATTTTTAGATATATTGACTTGAGTTAAATTTAAAATGAAAATTCGACTGAAATTGAAAATCTTGAGCATAAAATTTAACTAACTTTATTTTGAATCCATGAAAAATTCTATTTGAATTAGAACAATAATAAAAACTATCATCGAGGAGTCTGAGTGTTAGAAATTAATTTATATTTTATCAATTTGATTTAACACATAAAAATAACCATTTTTCAAACGACTTCGGATTTTGATGAAACCAGTTTCATCGGATCCCAAATGGTTAATTATTTATGGTTCCAAGTTTCGTGTCAATCGGAGTTGTGTGATCATGCGCGATATAAACGTGTATCGACAAACGATTCGAAATTATAGTAATACATAATTTGATTTCGATAATAACTGTTAAATATGACCAAACTGGATTTTTAAACTAGTCCCATTGAGTTCAGAATATGGCTATTTAGCTACGAAAGGCCGTGAGCACGTGTAGCATGAGTCCGAAAATATTTTCGATATAATTATTAGGTGAATATTGTTTTAAAAATCATTTATAGAAAGATGTAAACATTTCATTTTATTTATAGACCCTTAAATACAATGAGCCACCACTATAACCCTCAATCAATGCCTCATCACGATCGAAGCCACTCTGTTCGCAATCAAAGTTCGACATCAGCTGACATGTTAGGGTTCTCGATAAGATGAAGCTATTTAATGATAATGATCATTAACGACATGGTGGATCAATGGAAAAATCGCAATGACCATCAAAACTAGAGGTGCCGATTTCGACGACTATGGTCATCGATGGATGATGGTGTCAACATGGAAGTTGTAGAGGATGATGACAACGATCTTCAACCAGAGTTTGGTGTTGATCAGAGAACTGTAGCGATGGATATTTTAAATCCAAGTTGCAGCAGTTTTTGTTATTTTCTGGAAATCTATTATGCAAAATTGCGCCTTTGCGGAAGAACAATAAGCAGGATCTAGATTTGCCAATTGAACACCAATCTAATCTGATAGCAATTATTCTATTACATCAACAAAATAGTTAATAACTATAGCAAAGAAACAAAGAGACACAATATTTATACTGGTTCCACTATCCTCGAGATACTGTACGTCCAGTACAAAAGAGAGAGATTTTATTCCACATGAGAGAATTACAAAATAAGAGTTTACATATCCAAACCTCAATCAGGTTTAACAAGAAGAGACACCATTGGGGATCACTAGCTCCAGGCCATGATGGGTTTACACTAAAGTATACCCCTAAATGTATAGCCAGTGCAAATCTATGTGAGTCATCAATTAAATTACCAACATATGGTAATAATATAATGGAGACAAATTACCATAACAACAAATGTGCAAACATAGGAAGTAAATCAATCCGTTTTTTATCATAGATGGAAGAAATTAATCCCTTCATTTATTTCTCTACCACCTCATCAAATGCAATCAATGCATTACCATTATAAAAATATTTACTTTCCATTCTTTGCAAATTTGTTCCAATCAATTTGTGATTTCGTATCACCAAATTTAACACTCCACCTTGATGCAAAATCACATATCTGCAACACCCCATCTCCAATTAAATTCTCTTCACATCATAAAACTCTTCAACAGAACTCCACCTTCAATCAAAATCTCACAATTAGATAGAAACAAAAAATGAATATTTGCCTAATGGGTTCCAGCAAAGCTACCCCCCATCACACCATTGCTAACGAGCTCAGACTACATCCCCGCCCGCCAACAAACTATTGCAAATATCCAAAATAACAAAGAAGGCAGACACCAAAGTAATATCAACACCACCAATTCAAATACAGAGCCAAAATACAAATCTCTGTACTCACAAAAAATCTCTCTCCTGCCACTTAATCAAAACCATTACAAGATTCACCCACCGCCTGCAAAAGATGCATCTACCACCATGAGCTGCACCACGCATAAACCAACGGTCTAAAAGTGCTTGCAATACACATCGACACCCGTCTAACACTTGACCTGAGCTCCTTCCTCGATCATCCTGGATCCCTCGGGCATCATCAACGTGAAGACCCCTGTCTAAACCACAATGATCTCTGTCTCGACACCCGTCTATCACTTGACCTGAGCTCCTTTCCTGATCATCTTGGATCCTTCGAGCATCATCAACGTGAAGACCCCTGTCAGAAACATGATCAAAACTTCCCAATTCCAATAGTCCCTTCAACGCAGTAAACTCCATATCACGTCAAAGTTCCCAAATTGGAACGCTCTTCACTCTCAACATAATCTCCTCCACCAAAATCTTCTTTATTTCCCCAAAATAGTAATAGCATAATTACCACTGAATCTACCAACCTTTGTAGAAATAATTGATGCACAATTTAAAACAAATCGCCTTGCTCTGATACCAGTCTGTTATGAAAATTGAGCATATGCGAAAGCACAATAAATAGGATCTAGATTTGCCAATTGTACATCAATCTAATATGTTAGCAATTATTCTATTACATCAACAAAATAGTAAATAACTATAGCAGAGAAACAAAGAGACACAATATTTATACTGGTTCCACTATCCTCGAGATAGTGTACGTCCAGTCCAACAGAGAGAGATTTTATTCCACACGAGAGAATTACAAGAGATTACAAAATAAGAGTTTACATATCCAAACCTCAATCAGGTTTAACAAGAAGAGACGCCATTGGGGATCACTGGCTCCAAGCCAGGATGGGTTTACACTAAAGTCTACCCCTCAATATATAGCCAGTGCAAATCTATGTGAGTCATCAATTAAATTACCAACATATGGTAATAATATAATGGAGACAAATTACCATAACAACAAATGTGCAAACATATGAAGTAAATCAATCCCTTTTTTTAGCATAGATGGAAGAAATTAATCCCTTCATTTATTTCTCTACCACCTCATCAAATGCAATCAGTGCATTCCCATTATAAAAATATTTACTTTCCATTCTTTGCAAATTTGTTCCAATCAATTTGTGATTTTGTATCACCAAATTTAACAGGTGGTTGACCATCATCGGTTGGGTGTGGGCATGGTGAAGCATCTGAGGGTGGCACAGGTTGGGGTCGAGTCATGGTGGCTTTCGATGCACCAGGGAAGGAGCGACGTTGATATGTTTGAGGGGAAGTCGGGTTCAAACTATTCAAACTTAGAAGAGAGCGAAGTTGAGTATTATAAACATGATTATGCAGTGATGAATTATCAATAAGCTAAGTAATTAAGGATTTAATGATGTAATCTTTTTAAATTATTTCAATTCATATTAAAACTTATGACATATGTAATTTAGTCATACGGTGTAAGATTGAGACAAAATAAGTTATGAAGGGTTCGTATTGATGAACAGTACTACGTGTACTTTCTAGATTGGTTTGATTTGGAGCTACTTGGAATTTTGTCTAATTTTAAACGCTCAATTAAAATTAGATAAAACATCGAGTAACGTCATTCGGAATGGATGGCAAGTTAACTCTCACACTTTTTGGAATACTGCTAAATATTATTATAGCATGTAATAATATTCATTGTTGATTGTATCCATTTTATTATGTGTTTTAATTATTGGATGATTTATTATTTAGTTGGTTGGTTGTGGTTATATATTCCTGTTTGTGAACGAATGACCTTTGACACTACCCATATGAGAGGATGACATCTTAAATGAATTAGATTTTATTATCTAATTTGTATGCATCTATGAAGTGATACATGAGATGGTTGTAGGGGACAAGTTGGAGCAATCCAATAAGATTCCTTGGTATTTTGAATGTTATTTGTTTTCATGTTATGCACATATGAATTGTCCAACTTGAGTAACATTAAAATATGATTTGGATTATGATTGTTAAATTAAATTCAACACCAATATGTATTTAATCAATAAACATTATTTATTGGTTAAGTGGTTAGCAACAGATGTCCTAAATTTAATATTTTAAAGAGGTTGTTCCATTTTAAGGCGAATTGACTAAGTTTTGAAGTTACAAATTTATCTTTATAACAAAAGAAAGATTTTAAACTTATTATATAAGTTATATAAAGTTAAAGTTTTATAAATAAATCAATATCTATAGTTGAATTTTATAAATATTTATAAAACGATTTATGTAAAGAAATTCCTTTTTTATAAATAAGTTTTCGAATTGAAGACTTCGAGTGTTAAAAGTTAACCAAATTTTTATGAATAACTTTTATGAAGTTATAAAATCAAGTTTTGTAAATAAATGAGTATATAAGTGATTTCAACTATTTTGATCAAGTTTTAATAAATAGCTTTATAGAACTTATAGAATGACTTATAAGTGATAAATGGTTTAATTTAACTTAAAAATTTTAAGTAATCAAAAAGGGTTCGGCTTGGTAGTTTCTCTCATTAATGGCAACATGGGTATTTCTTTTCTTCCATCTACGCACCTATCTCCTCAACATCTAATTCTCTCTCTTCTGACATTGATCCACTTCCACTTTTCTCCTCTCTCTTCTTACCCGTGTTTTCTCCCGTGTGAGAGAACGCTAAGCCTTTTTTATCTCCTTCACAGATCTAACCCTGTTTTTCCAATCCCCTACTATTTCATTTGATCCTTCGCCACACCTCAAATCTTCCTATCCCATCCTTGCACCAATCCTCTTGTCTCGTTTAGAGTGGTGTCCCTAATCGATATAGGCAACCCCACTGTGCAACCTCTACTGTACTTGTGCCGAAATCCGACCTTCCCCTAAATCATAATGTGCCAAACGATGTATCCAAGCAACTATACCCCTTTTCATTGCCTGGTGAATCTCGTCTCGTATGGTCTGACTAGCGTCAGCGGTTTTTGGGTTGGTTTGGATTTGTTGGTGCTCTGGTATTGCTATTGATGGTGGGATTCAACAATTTTTGGGTATGGGTATGATTTGTTAGAAGGTGTTAGTCTGCTTGATTCAATGCGAAGACTGTTTGGTTCTAGTATGGGTTTTCATCTAGTTCAGTTTCGCGACTCACCAGCCCTTACAGATTTGCCTTTCTTCCTTGTATTTACTAAATATGCAATGAAATTTGGTGCTTTGTCTCTTGTTTGGTGGGCAAATAGAGAGTTTTTGGTTTCTTGGTAAGGTGTTTGGTCTCTGTTGGGCTCAACGTGATGTATAGGCTGTCTGTTTTACTTAGCAGTTTGTCTTATTGGACATAAATTCTTGACTGGTTTTGTATGGTTTGGGATGTTGTGTTTGGGTGAATGTTTGGAGGTTTTTTATTCCCTGTGTAATTGGAGAATAGTTTGAATCAAGGTGATCGCTGCCTTGGTTCACTTGTCAGGCATCGCAATCCTTGTGCTTTATTGTTTAGTGTTGTTCAACTGCTCGACTTAGGTCTCTCGGTGATAGCTTCGGCTACGAAGGAGCCTTTCATTTATGGTTTGTTGATCATTAAATTTCACTCTTAGATGTCTGTGTTGGTAATTTTCCAATGTTATTTTTCTTATGTCACTTGCTGGTGGGTATTGGGTTTGCATTTCTTAGCCATGCACTATAATGTGATATTACCATGTTATCTTACAAGTTATTGTGGTCGGAGCCTAGGTTTGGCAGCAAATTATTGCTTGCCTGGTTTCCAGTTTACAAGCTAGTGATTTGATGTGCCTTGGTACACATTAGGAGGACAACAAATTAGATAGAAGTATGGGTTCTTGGATGTGATGTGCAACTTGCACACTATACTGCCTTGACATGTTTTGCTTTCGGGTGTACTTTCTTGACTAGGCAGTTATATTATAAAGTCTTGTAATGTATCAATATAGTTTATTATAGATTGCATGCTCTGTTTTATATCTTGCCATGTCATTATATTATCTCCCTGCGTGGAGAATGAAAAAAAGTAGTCTCGTATGTATAGCTAGCTCCTGTGCTGTAATCTGGTATAAATAAAGTGGACGGACCACTATAAAAACTATATGTAGTGGACGATCCACTTTAAAAACCAAACTAATAGTCTAACAATCTGCTAAACTCTTGTACATTTTGCAATTATTATTTTTTATAATAATAGTGTTATAGAACATCAAAAAAATGGTCGACTTTGCCAAAAAAATTATTTAATTTGATTTCAAGATAAGTTATAAAAGGTTTGATTTATAAGCAAATAAGTCTTGATAAGATTTAAAGTTTCATAAAGACATAAAAATATATATTTTATAATGAGATTTTAAATGAATTTTTAAAAAGGATTTCATAACAGATATTTTTATTGATAAATCCAAGTTTTTTAAAACAAGTTTTATAAAAAGAGGATTTAAGTTAACAAGATATATTTTTAGCAGGAGTTTGTTTATTCAATGAATAAAGTAGATATAGTTTTATTTGGGAAGAGATTTTCAAATGCAAGAAATGGTTTATGGAACCCTATTTAAATTGAATAGGAATTGGAATTGGTTGTGACATATATTGGATAAGGTTTTATGTTACAAACTTTTATCTATCTTGAAGATGAGAAGGTTGACAAGTTAAGGTCTGAGAGGTAAATAAAATATCCCAACTTAAACGACTTCATTATTATTAAAGGAATGTTATTAGTTTGAAAACAAAGGATGATGATGAAAATTAAATTATTATTTCCATAAAGGATATCATAAACTTTATTTTGTTAAGTTTTGAAGTTAAATTGAATTATTTGGGTTTTACAATAAACAATGTATCGCATGACATTGTTCTGGCCTATATATAAGTTGTGACTATACTCATACCATTTGGTTAAGTATATATCATTATTTTCTAGATAGTGAAAATAGTACGATTTTACAAATACGTTCAATCCAAAGTGATAAGTCTATGGCTATGGTTTTCAAAGTATCGAAAACAAGTGATATGTGAATATGCTTATTCCGTTAAGATAAGTATATGGAATCAATTTTTAAGAGTTGATGAAATTATTTTAATGAATGATGTAATTAAAAGTGCTTATGCTGCTGATGTACTTAACTACACTGTTATGATTTGTTAGTTAAAGAACCGACTATCGATAAATTTCCTTTAACTTATAACTTGTTGGTTCGAGGAACCAGAATTGGAACTGGATCCAAAACCACTTCAAACTAGATTTTCATTGGAAAACTGAAATTTGCAAAGATGCATACGTTTATGACGATGAGTTAAAGGACTTATTATTGATGTCTCTGGTTAGCTACCAGGATCATACTTGTATGAGTAGTCCCCATGTTATGGGGTTCTGCATGATGCGAGGACTTCTTGTTACTAATCCTAGGAATTATTCCTAACAACATGTGGTAAAAGATTACCTCTGGTTTGTGTGTTCATGAAAACTTGTGTGGAAGGATGTCTGCCATTGCTTTTCTTAGATTACATATATTGATTTTTACAAACGTACACCTGTTGGTGGTAGAGAAGACAACTTCTCTTAGCACAACACCCATCTCTAAGACGTATGAGCTCGGAGGTTGTGTTTTTGTGAATATCAATTGGTGATCGACGAAATGGTAATGTGGCATCCAAAGAAAGGAATGTGCCATGTATGAAAGGTGAAAATGTAGCCTCTAGTCTCGTCAACCGGTAATGATTGAAATAGGGGAAAAGGTAGCAGGGCTACGTGGGTCGCACCCATTAGGGTATAACCATCACCATTCTTGTTTCGTTATTGACCCTTTGTGTATGCTATGGTACGGCTATTGATCCCAACCGTACTGGTGGAATTTTCGGTACCATCCAGGAATGGGCCAGTCCTATGTCATCGGGGAGCAAGAAGTTATTAAGATCCTCAGGTACGTCTTCTAGAGATGTATCGTTTTGGGTGGTACCCCAGTGCTCAGTTGTTGTATGAAATCCAAAATCCAATAGCCTTTTACTATTTTAATTGTATACCAATTATGCTTAGATTTAATAAATTCAATATTTTTGGCCAGATTGATAAGCATTTGTATTTAGACACTATTATAGTATCATGATGTTTTCTGTAAAGTGTTTTAGTTATCGTAAGGGAAAACACAAGCCATGTTTATATGTGGTCGTTTCTTACAAGAGTTTCATTTTTTAAAAAGATTCTTTAAAAATAAGCAATTTGTTTGTGATGTGAGTTTTCTCACTGTAAGTATTCAAGACCGATCTGGGTGTTTACCTTTCCCTTAGATGTGTTCAGATCAGACCGAGTATATTTTCCAAATTTGCTTGGAGCCGCATGATTCTCGTATTTCTTATAATAATTTATTTTTGTGATGTGTTTTGTATTACCATCCATTGCACAGATAGATTGTTATGACTGTACAGGCTGATCTATTGTGTACTCTAATGATAAATGTATGTATATATACAATTTTATTTTATGTAAAGTGTATTAGCATATTATATTTTATTCATTCCGCTGTGAGATTCTGATCTTTGTGTTCTTCTTCTTTTATTTTAACTTTTATTTCTTTCTTATTTCTCGCCCTCTAACTTCTTTCTTCTTTCTTCTAACTTCTGGGTTTTCTGTAACGACCCGGCTTTTTGCTCGGTTTTCGCCGGTAATTAAACCAACTTAAACCGTTCACAAAGACAGATTGTTAGGGGCACTTACACATTTGCACAAATTAAAAACAACTTTTTTATTATCATTAAAATAATATTGCATCAGAGTTACAAGAGGTACATCAGAGTACATTGGTTACACAGCGGAAAAGATACTAAACTCATCGGAAGAATGCGAATGCTCCAAACATAATAGCTCTAGTTAAACCAGAATCCTGCTCCAACTAACTCCAAGGCTAAATCTGCGAACCAAACTACTAGGCTGCCGTGTAAAAATTATGGGCACCCAGAGTTTAGGTGTGGGAATAATAAACTCCAGGTCAGTCATGGGACCGGTGTGAGAACTCAAAACAGTTGTCTTTAGGGTTTATTTTAAAGTTAGGTAATTCACCGGACCACGCCGGCAATGCAGAACAAGTTTACTCCATGTGAATACCAGTGCATAGAAATCCGCAATGACTTTTTGAAAAAAACGAAGCTATCATAAGCTTGTCCCACATCACACAATGCAAGAACACACCAAATGGGCAAGTTTTGCCTTATGATAACCAAAAATGCCTTCATACATGAAAATCCTCTTTTATTGCTATATATAGTGTGAAAAACCTTTCCGCAAATAAATGTATTAATCCTAGCCAGCATAATGCCCCATCCCATTATACTGACAATCCTGTCGGTAACCAGCAGGCTATACAATCAAAACCGTACGGCCTCGTAGTGGAGATTGGGTTTCGAACATGATGGTTCCTGGTACGAAAGATCATTCGTGGGCTCACAAACTTTCTTGCGCGCATCATCCCAGTACTCGCGGATAACGTCCAGACTCAGACTCCGTTATACTAACCCACCATACATGAATCAGAGTACCCAACAAATAGCGTCCCAGACTGGGGACTTCGCAATACCCTTTCATCATCACATCCCGGTGCACCAAACATATGGAACAAACATAAAAATTTGACCACCAGTTTACCATCAATCCGGGGTGTGAGGTTCGTCGAGGTCACGATATACACAAAGCTACGCTTAAATAAGCCATGCTTTGATCATCCATAGCTCATCACATAACTTAAGTATGCCACATTGTCCATTCACTACGCATCACTAATTTCTATCAATATATAACCTCTAAGCTCATACATCTTAGAGAAGGGTGTTAAGCAAGAGAATAAATTCTCCACCACCAAGCAGATATATATTAATAAAGATCAGTGCTACGCAGTCAATTACAATGTCAGACACACAATCCATACATGCATGTTCTAAGTCTGAACGAAACAACAATCCGAAATTCCTTCACATACATTTGGGCTTCTTGCCACTTAGCTGATATATAAAATCCATCTACGAATGTGAGTCAGCCATTCAAAACATTTAGCAAGTCGCTCTTACAACACGAAGGGTCCCGGTCTTCAATGCCGCCTCCAATGTCTTCAATTGCTCCACAACGTCGTATTATTACTTGGAATGGTTTTCAGACATAATTCTGATCCCGGTCTTTCCAAATAATAAGCGCAATTAAAAACACAATCACGGAACACTCAGGATTTCTACCAAATCTCCTTCCATTTTGGATTTCGTTAAATTAAACTTCTTTAAATCTATTCTCAAATTATCTTTAACAAAATCCATATTTAACCCTTCTTCTTTAAAACACATCCCTTAAATCCAAGATAATCTAGCCCAAAAGCCTTAATTAATTTTCCGTTTGATAACTCGTTATCAAAAATCCAGTTTCCTTTGAAAACCCTTACCCTACATTTCAACCCTAGTTTCCAATTAAATTGATTTTCCAACAATCCATTCTTTAATCTTAACTAAAAGATTATACTTTCTTTCCAATTCCTCACTTTTAATTTCCTCAAATCAAAGATCTGATTAAATCCTCAAATTACGATATGAATTTCCATAACTCACTCTCATTGGGTTTCAAGAATGATATTATTGAAGATATGATTCATGACAAAACCCAAATCAATTGATATTGAACATAAGTTACACAGAAATCGTATATACTTATATTCGATATCAATTCTCATAATCAACAAATACTATAAGTGGGATAACGATATAATAATATCTTCCAAATTCCTCAAATAGTATACATTTACACCACAGAATTTCATATCAAATATCTGAAGATTATTTACATCCAACTTATCCCAGTCAACTTAGGAAACTCATATCTTAATTAAAAGATTTATTCAACTCTTTGACATTAAATCTGGATAGAGATACCATCAACTTATACTTAATATTAATCTCGATATCCAACTCACACTATAAGCGGAATAATGGTGAACTACCTTTTAAACTCCTCAAATAGTAAGAATCACCATCTACCGGATTAATATCAAACATCCGAAGATTTATCTCCAACCATATACAATTATTTAAAATTGAAAACCCATATTAATATCAATTTAAATTCCATATAAAATATTTCCAATACTTTTGAACCTTTGAAAACATTCCACAAATCATTCAAAAATGATTACTTGTAGTTCGGAAAATAGTTTGCGGGTTAAAAACTTCAAAATAGATTGTTTTCGAAGAAAGCGTTACGATAGTGTTTTCAAAAGCGTTACAAAAGCGTTACAAAATAGTTATCTTGATTACTTCAATCAAAACATCGCTTTTCTTAGTCAAGACTTAAACTTTACAATTCAAAACATTCTTTTACATAATTTATAATGATTTTACCATTTTTTCCATATTTTTATAAACATTAAAAATGGTTGTTTATGGTTATGGTCGATAACTTCTCTTACAACGATCTTTTCCAAAATGGTTTTAAAAAAAACTTGAAAATTATAACTCGAATTTAAAATCTGCTTTCACTCACTTAAAAGCTCTTGTTAATATAAATCAATTGTTTTTCGTTTCTTGGAAATCTGATTTAGATTGCAAAAGTTATAAGTGTTTAAAGTTTGCATCTAAAATACGTAAATTGCCGTTATGTGACAAGCTCTATATTGACCATAATAACCATTATTCTATGATACTTCAAAATATCTTAGAAAACCATTACATCCTTATATAACCCTTTTAAAATCATTTAAATTTACTTTCCAAATTATTTTGGATCTAAAATTCAACTTTCATAAATTCCAATTCATTTTTAAATTCAAATAACTTCAAATTAACCTTCCCATTCGTCGGATCAGTTAGGGATAGCCAGGGAGAGCAGGAAACTTTATTTCCAAACCCAAGCCTATACACTATCCTCTTTGTCATCCTAGAATGTTCTGGTATTTATTTATTCATTTAAAGGACTTTAGCAATATATATGAATTCATACATATGGTCTTTTCCAATTATTAACCTTCAATTTCAGTAATGATATTTCTTTTAATTATGAAGGAAATTTGTCGATCACTAATGTGATACCATAATTGTTGTGTCATAGTGTGTGCAAAACAACATCAACAACCATTTAAACATCCATAGCAACCATCATCAACATGATTCAATAAATCATAATTGTGCACAAGCGTTATAACACTAACGCTTAATAGTGTGTGTTCTAAACTTCGCATCCATCATCCATCACAACAAATGTCAATCATCATTAACCAATAATAATTCATCACTATATTTAAATTAGCCTAGCTACTAATTAAATATATAAACTGCGGTTAAAGAGTTCTCACCTAACAACTTTCCAAATCTTCACGGTAGGCGAGCATAGCTAAGTGAACCGTCGGATAGTATTTCAGCGCAACGTCTTCTTCACCAAAATATATATATTATAATATACACTAATCTCTTTTTATATTATAAGAGGAGGGGAAGAATGATGAACTTTGGCAAGGTGGTGGTGGAAAAGAGGAAAACTTATGCCATGGAAAGCATGGACATAAGCTTTAAGAAGAAGGTGGAAAGGAGGAAATGGAATGGTAAAAAATGGAGAAAGAGCCTCCTTATATAGGAAAGGAGGAGTAAGGAGGTAAAGACACATAAGGGGGCAAGTGGCAATCATGCATGAAAGGGAGCATGCATAAAGACATGTGTCTTAACACTTGTCTTAAGAAGAAAAAAGAACTTTTGGTAGCACTTTCTTTTAAATGTTATGAAAACTAAAGGCAACACTTAATTCTAACGCTACTAATTCGTGTTAGGGTTTAACAAATCCGATCGAACGACAAATAGTATCAATAAATCCAAACTCATTAATAATCATTCTCATTTATAATTCAAGTAAAATCTATCATATAACTTATCAAAATTATTAAATACTCTTAACCATATATATTTATATCAAATTCAAATTTAAATTCAAATTAAGTAATAAAAATTCCAATTTTAAGTTGGTTAAAAATTCTGGATCGTTACATTTTCGGTACTCGAATTTCGACATGTGAATATAGATGATGTATTAGTGTCGAAATTCAAGCGTCGAATCTTCTGGTTCATTACAATTGGTATCAGAGATGAAGGTTAAGTGAGAACCTTGGCTCAGTGGTGTAACTCAATAAGTGACAAGGTAATCAGATGCCTTAGCATGAGGTTGAATGTGTATATATGAGAGTATGTACTTGTTAGTGTTATTAAACGTTTTATACTATATTTGTTTATCCGTGAGTAGCATATAAATTCCAAATTGACGCGTTTGGCCGACATTGTCGATAGGATTTCTAAATACTTTAACAAGGCAAAACGACATAGTATTGTTTTAAGGAGTTGGTAAATGAAATAATTTGACCAAAATTTCATATGTTTTGTATGTAAAGAAATTTTCAAACTAAATATAGTTTTATGGATGATTAGTTTGATAGGAAGTGATGACATTTTATTATTATCATTTATGGCTTGACTAGTCGTGCTCACTTTTGAGTGTTGACTATTATTGATTGATTTATAGTTGTTCCCGACTAGTTTATGGTTTTTGACTACTTTGTTTGGATAAGAGCGATCTTATGGCTTTTTTGCATGGGTCAGGTAGAGTTATAATTATAAAAATATTGGAAATGAACATTATATGAAATCAATTTCATGATTTGACTGTATGGTGTTCGGTGATGATGATGTCAGGTAAGAATTTAACCAAAGTAAAGTGTTTAATATGAATTTAAACAAAGATGACCCTAAATGGAGTAATCTTATATAAGAAATTAGAAGTACATATAAATGAAATTTACAAATGAGGTTTATGAATAGGAAATGAATTTTAGTTGAAAATGGAAGGATATGAATTTCCGGTAAAACTGAGAAAACATTTTTCAAGGCTTGGAAAAGGGATGTTGTGATCAAAATCGTTTGTGAAAATAAATGGATTTTAAATATTTTAAAATAACTAATCTTATTTCTGTTATTGGGAAAAAATTCCGATAATGAATTATGAACCATTCAAAAAAATCCTCGAGCCCTTCAATATGGCGTCCTCACTTCCTATTTCCTCGAACATTTCAAATCACCGGAATTCACCACCTCGAGCTCTCCCCATGCCGAATCCACCGCCAGACCTGATTCCTCTTACTCTTGACCCACTTCCCTCCATCCCTCCCTTTCCAAATCTACCTACTCGACCTCTTTTACCTTTGGTTAAGTGGTCATCCCTTTTCGCAAAGAAGCCCCGAAACACCGGAGATTTCTCACCAACCCGGATAACACTCAAGTTCTCTGGTAAAAGCTTGGTACCTACGGAAGAAATTATACAAACCAGCGTTGAAGTATGGTAGGATTATCTGGACGGATTCTTCCTAGACACACTCTTGTCATATAACGCAGTAGTCACCCATCTCAAGAGGCACCGGAAACCGCACGGGCCAATCAAGGTGAAATCTAATGGCAACGTTTTTCCTTCTTGCTGATTTAGAGGATAGGAGAAGAATACTTGAAGCATATCCCATTACAATCATAAATAAAGTCTTCATAGTTAAAAAGCAGGATGTATCTATGAGAAATTCCAGTAAATAGATATCACAAGTACCGTTTTGGATTAAGACGTTGAACCTCCCTATGGTAGCTTGGTCTAAGTTAGGGATTTGTTGGCTTATATCTAGGGTTGGAAAAAAAATTATGTATGGATCAAGCTATAGAGAGTTTAGAAAGGCTAGGTGTGATGGCCCGCAAATCCATACTATCTGAGCTGACTAATACAACACACGTCCAACCCAAATAATACAGAAATACGAGTCATTAGGGTTAAAGAAATAGAAATAGTCAGAAGAAGAACAGAAATAACAAAACAGAATCTCACAGCGAAATGAATAAAATATATTATATAACATAACTTTGAAATACAATCTGTTTTGTATATACATTGTAACGACCCGGGGAAAAGCGACCTTGGTTATCCGATATATAACACCTATCGAACAATCAAAAGTCGAAATTACCGGATAGTCCAAGAAAGAAATTAGAGGGTGAGGATAGATAAGATAGAACTAATAGAATAGAAGAAGAAGAAGAAGACATCAACATCAGAGTAACACGAATCTCACAGCGGAAAGAATAAGATATAATATACAACATAACTTGAAAACAAATCAGTATATGTATACAGTAGCATTATCAGAGTATAACACTTACATCACAACGGAAATAAACAATAGCTATATAATCCTGAAGCCTCCTGCTCCAACTCTCCAAGTGTATCTGTAAAATCCTGACTACTTGACTGCCCGTACAAATTTGGGCACCCAAGAGTTTAGGGAAAACAAAACAAAATAAAACTCTGGGTCAGTCATGGGACTGGTGTGAGTAAACCCAAATCATTTGGTTTAACTTTCAAAATCCTTTCGAAAGAAAAGATAATCGTAAGACCAATCCACACATAATCACGGATGGTTTTTACCTTACGATAACCCAAAACACTTGTGGAAATCATATATTTTCTGATATTATAATAATGTCTAATTTCAAGTAATTTACAATCTAGTAGAACGCTTGCATCTCACGCTCTACATATATAATATACAATCAAACTCGCGGGCACTTATTGGGGATTGGATTCCAACTTGACAAGGTATGGGACCACCTTCCGAACGTGTATCTCTAGAGGCAAATACACTGGGTTCAACAAGAACATCTTGCAACCCGGCCCACACATGACCGACCACTCATTTCGCTTGAGTGTATCGAATGTATATCACCGACGGTTGGGATCAGCAACCGCCTCCCGAAATGGGACAGCATCGATAGATTTAAGAACAAAAGGAATTTCTCTAGATAGGTGATCATACACCCTACTTCGGAGCGACCGACTTAGCCATGCTGCCTGCCCGATTTTTGTCCTTTCCTGGTTGATGAGGCTTGAGGTCATAACGTATCTTTTGACAGATCACACCTCCATTACTTTGAATGCCACATCGTCATACCCGCCAAATCACAAATTGATTTCACCAAAAATACCACGGGTATAAAGCTAAGAGAAACGAATTCCTCCGCCACCAAACGTAAGTACGTTTGAAGAGATCAACTTACGCGATCCTTTGAATATACTCTGTCAGACATTCTTCCATTCACGTTTGTCCTGGGACTGGACAAACCGAAGGCACTACTCTGTAAACAGGATAGCCCTTGCATAACTCCGTCTCCAATATATTCAGCATACTTGATTCGCAACGCTTATGCCAATACGGAGTGGTTCTCTGGATAATAATCCAACCGGTCTCTCCATATTAACAACGTTAAAATGGTCAAAACTTTGATAGTCGGTGATTTAACTATCAAATGAAAACATGTCTGTGTGCAAACAACGATATTATTTCCCGAAGAAAATTCTATCGAACAATCATCATTTCATTCATTCGTTCATTCATTTCCCTTTTCCTGTTATTTAACATTACTTATCTACTATATTTAGAAAATATACGTTATTAACCTTGGAAAAACATTTCCATTCCTTGTGTTTTTTCTATATTCAGAAAACATTTCTGATCTTCTTTGGAAAACATTTCCAAATCTCCTTCACTGGATTTAACGGATGTTTAACAACATCACGACGCCAAATCTCCTTTATTTGGTTTCCACTTAAACACCTTTCTCTATCGAACATTAACCATTTCTTAGTTAAAACGAAGCCAATCAAGTTGGGGTATAATTACCTCTCAGACCTTAACTGAACGACATTTCTAACTTCGAAATAGACAAAGTTCATCTCTCTAAATCTTTAACACTTCTTTATGACATTCTCGGATTCTATTTACAAATCCGCTTTTCGTACGGAAAACACTTGATTATAACAATGGTGTTAAAATCCCCTGCATCCGAAATATAGTGACTTCATAAATACTTTGATTTCCTAACTCGAATAAATAACGAACTAAATTATTAACTCATACTCGGTTAACTCTAAGTTGTAACTCTTATTCAATTTACTCTTATTCTATTTAACTCTTAATGGACTAACCCTCGTTCAGATAGCTCGGTCTGATTTACTCATCCTGACCCACTTACTTGATCAGTTCAACTGGACTAACTCAGCTTCATTAACTCGACTAAATTACTTTTATCAATTAACTAATATTTGACTTGACACCATTCGCTCGACTCTAGATCGCAGCGATCACAATGGTTACGCCTGATTCCCTCAGGAAACATCTGTCCGCCTTAGGCTATCTGCAGCCCTGCGAATTACGCTAGCAGTCGTGCTCACTGGTAGCATATCTTAAATGACTACTTCTGTTTAACTCTATCTCGAATAACTAAATTCGAGCAAATCTAATTGAATAACTAATATTCCATCATCCCTCATTCGATTACTATATTTAGATAACTCTAGTTCGATTAGACTCTAATCGATTAACTCTAATTGATTAACTCTAATTGGTTAACTTTAACTAAATAACTCTAAATGTTTACTCCAACGGTTTAACTCTACGGCTTAATCCTAACGGTTTAACTCTAACAGTTCAACTCTAATAGTTTAACTCTAACGGTTGATCTCAATCAATTTGTTCTATTGGATTAACCCTATTGGATTAACTCACTTGGATCAACCCATTTCGAATAACTAATATTCAATAAACTTCCTTTCGAATAAACTGATATTCGATAACTTTACTTCGAATAACTGATATTCGATAAATTCTCCTTCGTCCTTATTCAGTTTCAAACATCGATGTGGAAATCGATTTTTACTTCTCTATATAAGTCTTGACTTATATACTCTATTTATCCAAAGATAAATAACTAAATTAATTTATAAAACTTTATTTATGAATTAACCTTCTCACTTTATCTGTTAAAACAGATCTCTCTTAAATTCCCACTTTGAATTCATATTCTGTTTACCCGTGTGCGAAGCACGGGTCTAAATTCTTCCTAGTGTAAAATTCTCCTTTATTACACTTTTATCCATTTTCAAGTACTTCAATATTCTATTTATTTTCTAACTAGAAAATTCCTTTTTATAACTCAGTTTATTTCTCTAGATAATTATCTCCTTTTAATCTATTTGTAAATGTTTTTACAAATATTTTCTTTCTAATTCCATTTGTAAATGTTTTACAAACAATTCCCCTTCTCTATTTGTTTTACAAATATTTTTCCTTTATTGCTTTGATTTTATAAAATGATTTCTTTTATAAAACCCTTTTTCCTTTCATATATAAAATCTGCTGATTTTATGTAAATATTCTATTTTCAAAATATACTTTGAAAGTTTCCCTTTTCCCTTCCTTGTATCACTTACGGTGTAAAAATATCAAATCAAAATGATCGGTCATCATCCAAACACACAGCATCAACAACAGATGGTATAACACTTCATATATCAGAATATATGAAAATTTTAAAATAAATGTTGAGGAACCCAGTTGGGTCCCTCCGACCTGTTTCCCTGCATCCACAGATGTCAGTCAACATAAATAACATGAGTATAAAGTATTCTGATAAACAGAATCAATATTTCGATATGATTTATATATATCGTTATCGAAATATTCAATCAACTGACTAGCAGTTCAACCAAACAGCCAACACACAACAATTCAACCAATATTTATAAATTCTAAAAATACTTTATAAAAATATAAAGCGTTCAGAGTTAGTGAGATTTACTCACATTGGATGGTTTATCGTTGAACAACGATAATTGGTCATCGATTTGATCCAGGTGTTTATTTTCACCGTAAATCCAAACGAGCTCCATATCACTCTCGGTCAGTTCCAATGTGTAGTGCCCGTTCATATGATCCTAACGGATCTTGTTTTGTCCAATTCTGATTACATCTGATTCTGTTAACGTATGAAATAAATATTACCGTTATAAATTATTATTGATTTAAACGTTATTAATTATTGAAAATCGCTTAATTACCCATGTTCATTACCAACGTTGTCTTCTATTTTCATTTCCCATTTCTCCATGCTTCTGCCACCTGTAACTACCATCTTTCGCCTTACATCAAGACATCACGTGATTTCCTTAATACTCCCTCTTTATCTTCGAACTGCTGCACTCAAAAATACAGACTTTGCCAATTTCCACTTCTCCTTTACCAAACGCATCCTCCAGTAACCAACACCCTTTGTCTGCTTCTCACAAACCAATAGCCCACTTTTCCTAAATCTACAACTCCTTCCTGCATTCATCAGTATTTCTCTTCGTGTACAACAATGCAATTTTCCACTTCACGCATCCTCGCTCCCATCAATTTCTTCACTCACGCCAATTTTTGACCAAGCCAAGATAATTAAATAATTACAAACTTAAACTCCTTCTAAATCATAATTACTGCTCCTAACCCCTTCTTCCTCTATACGGAACACACTCCCAGGTCAATCCGTTCCAATCATCAAGGAAAAACACCCCATTTACTCACATCGCAACTCACCAACCACTTCAAACTCGACATCAACTTCAGCCTGCGTCGCACCTTGACCCAACGACGCCCTCGATTCCGATGATCGGACTCCTCCTCTGCGATACCGGCAAGTGCGGCCTGCTTCACGGAGGTCGACCCGTACCCGATTTCCAACTCCGGCTCCCTGTACATTGAGAGAACCCATGCCCTAATCGAAGGCCGTGAAAGCTCAGCCCGTCAAAACTTGATCGCATGTTACAAAAATCAGTGGAAATCGCAGCGCAAACAATGAGGATTCGAAATACATACTCGTTGGATTTTTTTGACCCTTATTTGATTTTATTATGATTTTTAAAAGTGGAAATTTTGCTGTAGATTTTCTCCGATGGTGGCGGCGCAATTTAATCGATCTGAGAAATTTTTGCTAGGGTTAGGATAGTGTAGTGATATTTATAGGCTAGTTAAAATATTTTTTTATTCGATATTTTATTTTATTTTAAGCTATCGCTACATGTATTTATTGAATAAAAATTCCTATAATTACATATGATACTCAAAAATCGTGAAAATTGACATGCAGCTAGAGTTTGACATTACGGACCCAACGAAACTTGTTTCGTCGAATTCCGACTCCGTTAGCTCACACAGCGTATTTTTAACCTTCAAAAATCGACTGTTTTTCACATTAAAAATCCGTACGGCCACATACGGACTCTAAAAATCACGAAACTTGGAATCTAACAATAATTTGACGCTGCGGATCCAACAAAATTAGTTTCGTCGAAATCCGACTTCGTTTGCAAAAGTGGCTATTTTTAAAGTCCTAAATACCCTTTTTAAATATATAAATATATTTAAAAACAATTAAATTTAATATTTAAAAATAAATATTATCGTATATATTCACATACGATATACCACAGCTTTAAAATAATTATATCAGAGGTTATAACTCGATATTCAAATTCCAGTATTAATTCGATATTCAAATTATATAGAAAATCCATTTATAACGTAAATAAAGCGTTGCAAAATATAAAGGAATTCCATAGCGACTATTCTAAAATTTGATTTGGACATAAAACAAAATCTACACGATGAAATCTCGATTTTTCTCTTCCACTAGGAAAAATATACTCCACCAGCTCCACACGTTTCTTGTTTCACAAAAATCCGGCTTAAAACGAATCCTGTATAACCAGTTGAAGTTCGAATCGCCAAATAGCGAACTGCAGCGCCATTTCGAGCTCTATTATAATTATAATTTAAATTATACGTTCAAACGGCGTTTATAAATATATTCGTCGCTATAATTCAATATAAACTGAATTATATATATTTTATATTGCCCATTCACACAATATTGTGAATTCCACTATTTCTGACTATTTCAGGAATAAATATATTATTCCCTTATTTAATTTAATTAAATATTCACTATAATTCAATTCAACGATCATTTAATTATCTAAATCACTATTCAAATAATTAAATTAATTAATTATTCTGTTGCTGAAAATGCGGGTCGTTACATTCTTTCCCCCTTAAAATAATTTCGTCCTCGAAATTGCTAAGGTAGAGAACAACCCTATTAACTAGTTTCGAATTATTCGTTTACTTCTTAAATTTCAGTTTCAACTGAATTTATCTATTTCAATTAAATTATTACTTCATTTCTATAAACGAAAATTTTCAAAACTCCTGAAAATTTTCTAACACCCGAAATTTCCAAAAAATTTCGCCAGCACCTCCTTTGTACCGGGAGCATCGGGAAAATCCCCAAACCGCCACACCGACCTCTCCAATCCAAAAGAAAATCAAACAGCCAAGCGGCTTGCCAATTCGGCTCATAAATCTCATCAAACTCATATGAATATATGCGTGTACCTTTTTGTCGACATTCAATTCTGCTATCAATTTAGCATATACCACTATCATCCCAATCAAACTCCCAATCACTTTTATCTTCAACACGACCATCCGCTTACAACCAAGCCAAATTTCAATCAAACTGCAATTCCAATCTCAATTCGAAATTATTACTCAACAATTCATTTCTATTCCAGATTATCTCTAATCCAGTCCAATTCTACTCGACACCATTCTATTTCAATTCAATTTCCACTGAACTAGTTTCAATTCAATTTCAAATTTGCTTGCACAAATTTCTATTTAATTTGTGTTTATTCCAAATAATCTGTTTCTAGGAGTTCTTAAACAGCTTAGCTTTTTCCAAAATCAAATCATTCATTTGGAAAATCAAAATAATTTGTTTTCTCAAAACGGTTCAAAAACAAAACCTTTGGTAGCAATCCGTCACTTACAAACCCGAAAATGAACACCGACGATGTCCGGATCATCGTCGGAATCTAATTTCCAGCTATTGAAGTGAGTTCAATACTGTCACTTTCAAAATCATTTCTAAACGCTTTCATTTTGAAATTATTTCAAAATACCCCTTTCAAAGCCTGTAACAAATTTAAAATCTCCCAGGATTTTAAAATTCTCTTATATTTAACCAGATTCATTCTGCACACTTTTTCCACATTTCCAAAATTATAATTTCAATTCTGATTTAAATTCAGATTTAATTCATCTGATTTCATATATTTCACTTATATGAATTCTGATTGGTTATTTACATAACCATTTCACATTTTATAATCTTATTCGATTATAATAACAACCAACACATCCAATATATGATAATATTTCAAATAACTATACTTTGTTTATATCAAAATATAATTTGGGTAAAATTATTTCATTTACCCTCTTTCAAAACATACTGTGTCGGTCCATCGTATTCAAGCGTTTAGTAATCCCTATCGATACAGTGGATCAAACTGATCGACCAAAATTCATAAACAACTCAACCAATAAATCTCCACAATATAAAACCATTTTATATCAAATAACAAGTACGTTCACTCGTATATATACACTCAAACTCAATCTAGGGCATTACTAACCCCATCTCTATTGAGTCACGCCACAGAGCCAAGGTAATACTCAACCTTTGCTTTGATACCACTGTAACGACCCGGGGAAAAGCGACCTTGGTTATCCGATATATAACACCTATCGAACAATCAAAAGTCGAAATTACCGGATAGTCCAAGAAAGAAATTAGAGGGTGAGGATAGATAAGATAGAACTAATAGAATAGAAGAAGAAGAAGACATCAACATCAGAGTAACACGAATCTCATAGCGGAAAGAATAAGATATAATATACAACATAACTTGAAAACAAATCAGTATATGTATACAGTAGCATTATCAGAGTATAACACTTACATCACAGCGGAAATAAACAATAGCTATATAATCCTGAAGCCTCCTGCTCCAACTCTCCAAGTGTATCTGTAAAATCCTGACTACTTGACTGCCCGTACAAATTTGGGCACCCAAGAGTTTAGGGAAAACAAAACAAAATAAAACTCTGGGTCAGTCATGGGACTGGTGTGAGTAAACCCAAATCATTTGGTTTAACTTTCAAAATCCTTTCGAAAGAAAAGATAATCGTAAGACCAATCCACACATAATCACGGATGGTTTTTACCTTACGATAACCCAAAACACTTGTGGAAATCATATATTTTCTGATATTATAATAATGTCTAATTTCAAGTAATTTACAATCTAGTAGAACGCTTGCATCTCACGCTCTACATATATAATATACAATCAAACTCGCGGGCACTTATTGGGGATTGGATTCCAACTTGACAAGGTATGGGACCACCTTCCGAACGTGTATCTCTAGAGGCAAATACACTGGGTTCAACAAGAACATCTTGCAACCCGGCCCACACATGACCGACCACTCATTTCGCTTGAGTGTATCGAATGTATATCACCGACGGTTGGGATCAGCAACCGCCTCCCGAAATGGGACAGCATCGATAGATTTAAGAACAAAAGGAATTTCTCTAGATAGGTGATCATACACCCTACTTCGGAGCGACCGACTTAGCCATGCTGCCTGCCCGATTTTTGTCCTTTCCTGGTTGATGAGGCTTGAGGTCATAACGTATCTTTTGACAGATCACACCTCCATTACTTTGAATGCCACATCGTCATACCCGCCAAATCACAAATTGATTTCACCAAAAATACCACGGGTATAAAGCTAAGAGAAACGAATTCCTCCGCCACCAAACGTAAGTACGTTTGAAGAGATCAACTTACGCGATCCTTTGAATATACTCTGTCAGACATTCTTCCATTCACGTTTGTCCTGGGACTGGACAAACCGAAGGCACTACTCTGTAAACAGGATAGCCCTTGCATAACTCCGTCTCCAATATATTCAGCATACTTGATTCGCAACGCTTATGCCAATACGGAGTGGTTCTCTGGATAATAATCCAACCGGTCTCTCCATATTAACAACGTTAAAATGGTCAAAACTTTGATAGTCGGTGATTTAACTATCAAATGAAAACATGTCTGTGTGCAAACAACGATATTATTTCCCGAAGAAAATTCTATCGAACAATCATCATTTCATTCATTCGTTCATTCATTTCCCTTTTCCTGTTATTTAACATTACTTATCTACTATATTTAGAAAATATACGTTATTAACCTTGGAAAAACATTTCCATTCCTTGTGTTTTTCCTATATTCAGAAAACATTTCTGATCTTCTTTGGAAAACATTTCCAAATCTCCTTCACTGGATTTAACGGATGTTTAACAACATCACGACGCCAAATCTCCTTTATTTGGTTTCCACTTAAACACCTTTCTCTATCGAACATTAACCATTTCTTAGTTAAAACGAAGCCAATCAAGTTGGGGTATAATTACCTCTCAGACCTTAACTGAACGACATTTCTAACTTCGAAATAGACAAAGTTCATCTCTCTAAATCTTTAACACTTCTTTATGACATTCTCGGATTCTATTTACAAATCCGCTTTTCGTACGGAAAACACTTGATTATAACAATGGTGTTAAAATCCCCTGCATCCGAAATATAGTGACTTCATAAATACTTTGATTTCCTAACTCGAATAAATAACGAACTAAATTATTAACTCATACTCGGTTAACTCTAAGTTGTAACTCTTATTCAATTTACTCTTATTCTATTTAACTCTTAATGGACTAACCCTCGTTCAGATAGCTCGGTCTGATTTACTCATCCTGACCCACTTACTTGATCAGTTCAACTGGACTAACTCAGCTTCATTAACTCGACTAAATTACTTTTATCAATTAACTAATATTTGACTTGACACCATTCGCTCGACTCTAGATCGCAGCGATCACAATGGTTACGCCTGATTCCCTCAGGAAACATCTGTCCGCCTTAGGCTATCTGCAGCCCTGTGAATTACGCTAGCAGTCGTGCTCACTGGTAGCATATCTTAAATGACTACTTCTGTTTAACTCTATCTCGAATAACTAAATTCGAGCAAATCTAATTGAATAACTAATATTCCATCATCCCTCATTCGATTACTATATTTAGATAACTCTAGTTCGATTAGACTCTAATCGATTAACTCTAATTGATTAACTCTAATTGGTTAACTTTAACTAAATAACTCTAAATGTTTACTCCAACGGTTTAACTCTACGGCTTAATCCTAACGGTTTAACTCTAACAGTTCAACTCTAATAGTTTAACTCTAACGGTTGATCTCAATCAATTTGTTCTATTGGATTAACCCTATTGGATTAACTCACTTGGATCAACCCATTTCGAATAACTAATATTCAATAAACTTCCTTTCGAATAAACTGATATTCGATAACTTTACTTCGAATAACTGATATTCGATAAATTCTCCTTCGTCCTTATTCAGTTTCAAACATCGATGTGGAAATCGATTTTTACTTCTCTATATAAGTCTTGACTTATATACTCTATTTATCCAAAGATAAATAACTAAATTAATTTATAAAACTTTATTTATGAATTAACCTTCTCACTTTATCTGTTAAAACAGATCTCTCTTAAATTCCCACTTTGAATTCATATTCTGTTTACCCGTGTGCGAAGCACGGGTCTAAATTCTTCCTAGTGTAAAATTCTCCTTTATTACACTTTTATCCATTTTCAAGTACTTCAATATTCTATTTATTTTCTAACTAGAAAATTCCTTTTTATAACTCAGTTTATTTCTCTAGATAATTATCTCCTTTTAATCTATTTGTAAATGTTTTTACAAATATTTTCTTTCTAATTCCATTTGTAAATGTTTTACAAACAATTCCCCTTCTCTATTTGTTTTACAAATATTTTTCCTTTATTGCTTTGATTTTATAAAATGATTTCTTTTATAAAACCCTTTTTCCTTTCATATATAAAATCTGCTGATTTTATGTAAATATTCTATTTTCAAAATATACTTTGAAAGTTTCCCTTTTCCCTTCCTTGTATCACTTACGGTGTAAAAATATCAAATCAAAATGATCGGTCATCATCCAAACACACAGCATCAACAACAGATGGTATAACACTTCATATATCAGAATATATGAAAATTTTAAAATAAATGTTGAGGAACCCAGTTGGGTCCCTCCGACCTGTTTCCCTGCATCCACAGATGTCAGTCAACATAAATAACATGAGTATAAAGTATTCTGATAAACAGAATCAATATTTCGATATGATTTATATATATCGTTATCGAAATATTCAATCAACTGACTAGCAGTTCAACCAAACAGCCAACACACAACAATTCAACCAATATTTATAAATTCTAAAAATACTTTATAAAAATATAAAGCGTTCAGAGTTAGTGAGATTTACTCACATTGGATGGTTTATCGTTGAACAACGATAATTGGTCATCGATTTGATCCAGGTGTTTATTTTCACCGTAAATCCAAACGAGCTCCATATCACTCTCGGTCAGTTCCAATGTGTAGTGCCCGTTCATATGATCCTAACGGATCTTGTTTTGTCCAATTCTGATTACATCTGATTCTGTTAACGTATGAAATAAATATTACCGTTATAAATTATTATTGATTTAAACGTTATTAATTATTGAAAATCGCTTAATTACCCATGTTCATTACCAACGTTGTCTTCTATTTTCATTTCCCATTTCTCCATGCTTCTGCCACCTGTAACTACCATCTTTCGCCTTACATCAAGACATCACGTGATTTCCTTAATACTCCCTCTTTATCTTCGAACTGCTGCACTCAAAAATACAGACTTTGCCAATTTCCACTTCTCCTTTACCAAACGCATCCTCCAGTAACCAACACCCTTTGTCTGCTTCTCACAAACCAATAGCCCACTTTTCCTAAATCTACAACTCCTTCCTGCATTCATCAGTATTTCTCTTCGTGTACAACAATGCAATTTTCCACTTCACGCATCCTCGCTCCCATCAATTTCTTCACTCACGCCAATTTTTGACCAAGCCAAGATAATTAAATAATTACAAACTTAAACTCCTTCTAAATCATAATTACTGCTCCTAACCCCTTCTTCCTCTATACGGAACACACTCCCAGGTCAATCCGTTCCAATCATCAAGGAAAAACACCCCATTTACTCACATCGCAACTCACCAACCACTTCAAACTCGACATCAACTTCAGCCTGCGTCGCACCTTGACCCAACGACGCCCTCGATTCCGATGATCGGACTCCTCCTCTGTGATACCGGCAAGTGCGGCCTGCTTCACGGAGGTCGACCCGTACCCGATTTCCAACTCCGGCTCCCTGTACATCGAGAGAACCCATGCCCTAATCGAAGGCCGTGAAAGCTCAGCCCGTCAAAACTTGATCGCATGTTACAAAAATCAGTGGAAATCGCAGCGCAAACAATGAGGATTCGAAATACATACTCGTTGGATTTTTTTGACCCTTATTTGATTTTATTATGATTTTTAAAAGTGGAAATTTTGCTGTAGATTTTCTCCGATGGTGGCGGCGCAATTTAATCGATCTGAGAAATTTTTGCTAGGGTTAGGATAGTGTAGTGATATTTATAGGCTAGTTAAAATATTTTTTTATTCGATATTTTATTTTATTTTAAGCTATCGCTACATGTATTTATTGAATAAAAATTCCTATAATTACATATGATACTCAAAAATCGTGAAAATTGACATGCATCTAGAGTTTGACATTACGGACCCAACGAAACTTGTTTCGTCGAATTCCGACTCCGTTAGCTCACACAGCGTATTTTTAACCTTCAAAAATCGACTGTTTTTCACATTAAAAATCCGTACGGCCACATACGGACTCTAAAAATCACAAAACTTGGAATCTAACAATAATTTGACGCTGCGGATCCAACAAAATTAGTTTCGTCGAAATCCGACTTCGTTTGCAAAAGTGGCTATTTTTAAAGTCCTAAATACCCTTTTTAAATATATAAATATATTTAAAAACAATTAAATTTAATATTTAAAAATAAATATTATCGTATATATTCACATACGATATACCACAGCTTTAAAATAATTATATCAGAGGTTATAACTCGATATTCAAATTCCAGTATTAATTCGATATTCAAATTATATAGAAAATCCATTTATAACGTAAATAAAGCGTTGCAAAATATAAAGGAATTCCATAGCGACTATTCTAAAATTTGATTTGGACATAAAACAAAATCTACACGATGAAATCTCGATTTTTCTCTTCCACTAGGAAAAATATACTCCACCAGCTCCACACGTTTCTTGTTTCACAAAAATCCGGCTTAAAACGAATCCTGTATAACCAGTTGAAGTTCGAATCGCCAAATAGCGAACTGCAGCGCCATTTCGAGCTCTATTATAATTATAATTTAAATTATACGTTCAAACGGCGTTTATAAATATATTCGTCGCTATAATTCAATATAAACTGAATTATATATATTTTATATTGCCCATTCACACAATATTGTGAATTCCACTATTTCTGACTATTTCAGGAATAAATATATTATTCCCTTATTTAATTTAATTAAATATTCACTATAATTCAATTCAACGATCATTTAATTATCTAAATCACTATTCAAATAATTAAATTAATTAATTATTCTGTTGCTGAAAATGCGGGTCGTTACATACATACCATATCAGTGTACAACATAACATTTGATACAGCGGAAATAACTCTAAATAACTAACAGTGAAGCCTCCTGCTTCAAGCTCCTCCAAGTGTATCTGTAAAAGCCTGAAACACTTGACTGCCCGTACAAATTTGGGCACCCAAGAGTTTAGGAAAAACAAACAAAATAAACTCTGGGTCAGTAATGGGACTGGTGTGACTAAACTCCAACCAATTTGTTTAACTTTGAAAAATCCTTTGAAAGAAAAGGTAATAGTAAGACCAGCCCACACATAAACACGGATGGTTTTTACCTTACTATAACCAAACCATTTTTGATATCAAAATCCAGTGATATTATAATAATGTCTAATCAAATAAATAACCAAATAGCAGAACGCTTGCATCTCACGCTCCACATACATAGTATAAAATCAAAAACCGTAGGGCGCTTATTGGAGATTGGATTCCAACTATGACAAGGTATGGGACCACCTCCCGATCAGTGTACTCTAGAGGGGATACACTGGGGTTCAACAAGAACATCTTGCAACCCGACCCACACATGACCGTCCACTCATTTAGCTTGAGTGTAGCGAATATATTGTCACCCACGGTTGTCGGCCGTCGAACTGTAATCCGTAAGATACAGAATCGAAAGAAGAATAAATAATGAATTTTCTCTAGATCGGTGACAAATATACCCTGCTTGGGATTGACCCACCTAGCCATGTTGTCTGCCCGATTTTTGTCATTTCCCGGTTGTGAGGCTTGAGGCTACGTTAATCTTTCAGACATCTGGCCACCATTCACTTTGAATGCCACATCGTCAAACCTGTCAAATCACTAGTTGATCTTCCCAAAATATTATAGGTATAAAAAGCTAAGAGAAACGAATTTCTCCGCCACCAGATGTAATACCTCGGAAAGATCGTCTTATGTGATCTGTTAGGCATACTCTGTCAGACATTCGTCCATACAAGTTGTCCTGGGTCTGGACAAACAAAACAGCTCTTGCTATTTAATCCATCGTCGATTTTTCTTCAAATAATCTAACTCACAACGTTTATGCCTATACGGAGTGGTTTTCGGGTATTAAATCCAACCGGTCTCTCCGTATTGACAACGATGGTCCAAAAATTCTTTGATAGCCGGTGATTTAACTATCAAAGGAAAAAAACATCCATCAACAATCAAACAATCACTGGACCCTTTTAATTAATATTCATTCGTTAACTATATTTCCAATTTCCTTATCGAATTCTATATATTTCGATATATTCATTTCTATTTTCAAATTTTCTTAAAAATATTCTAACTCCTTAAATTTACGGAAAATTTTGCCAGTACCTCCCATGTATCGGTCAATCATTCAAACCCCAACTTTCCTCTTTAGGCCCTTTCCATTCAAAAAGAAAATCAAAAAGCCAAGTGGCTTGCCGATTCGGCGCATAAAACCTCATATGGAAATTTAAACATGTACCGTTTTGTCGGACACTCAATATACATTCTTCATTATCTCATTCCATACCTGTTTAAAGTATACAAAATGGTTTCCAATTCATTTTAATCAATTCGTTCATTTTACATAACTCGCTTCCCATTTTCTAATTAAATTTCCTAATTAACTTCTTGGTTTCATTTGCATTTACTTTGAACATATCTCGTTCAAATATATTGGTATGTGCATATATACCAATCAAACTCAAATTCCGTTCTCACTTCCCAATTCTAATTCACGTTTCATACCCCGATTCCCAATTTCAGTTTACATATTCAGTTTACGTAACAAATGTTAAGTTCGATCAAAAACCATATTAACTAATTTCGTTCGAAATTAGTTAACTTTATCCGATAATTAAAAATCTCATTTTTGTTTCAAAAATTAATCTATTTACTCGACTTGAGTTCATTTTTATTTTATAACTCCAATCTAGATTTTCTAACGGAAATTCGGATTTTTATTCATTCAAAATCCTTTTATTTTAATTAAATAAACCGTTATAGTTTTAAAACGATTAGGGCGCTGCTTTTCTAGAAATTTGATTTTGACATATCTCAAAATCTATAAAACGAAATCCAGTTTTTATCTTCCATTTGAAAATTATCATTGAATAGGTCCGAATGTTTCTTGTTTCATTGAATTCCGAATTATATTGAGTTTTATATACTCGTTTGAAGTTCAAAACGCCAAATTTCGAACTACCGCGCTGTGGCGAGTTCATTTTAATAAACGTTTAAAAACTACGTTTACTAAATGAATTCCTTTCTTCGACAACTTAATATAAATTAGACCATGCTTCCAACTTTATCTTAAAACTCCGATTTATTCAAAATCGTCGATTATTTCATTTAGATTCACAAACTAGTTGTAATTTATATTACAACTCAATTTCTATATTAAATCCCAATTTCCTTGGACAAAAATTCGATATAATCGAATTTCCATTTATAAATTTCTTTTACGGGAATGAATCAATTTATTCAACATCCTTTACCATTACAAACTAATATCGTCCCTTGATAATAGTGAAGTCGTTCAATTTGGGGTATTTTATTTACCTCTCAGACCTTGACCGACAACGTTCTTATCTTAAGACGGATAAGAGTTTGTAGTACAAAATTGTCATTACTAGTCATAAAAATTTCCTCTTCTATAAAAAATATGATTTTTAAATGTCGGTTCTTATATTTGGAAAATCTACTTCCAATTTATCCAATGAAAATTTCTTCATTTCAACATGGTTTATAAATCGCTTCCTTATTTTATATCAAATAAACGTCCATATTTAAACTCCGTTTGAAACTAACTTCAAAATTATCCAATGCCAATAAATATCGATTGTAAATTAACTTCCTTGTTTTATAATTTAAAACAAGCTTTTGTTTAAAAACCCATTTTTAAATTCAACTCCTATTTGGTGTATTTTATTATCATAGCTTATATATATAAAAAAAACATAGCATCTATTTTCCTTTTAAAACCTTATATTTTAGTATTTATCTAAAACAAATTCCAATATTCTTTCGGAAAATAATTTATTTCATATACTTCACATAGTCGAATTCAAACCATAACTCTGTATGGATTTATTCCCATTTTATTTATATTCCGAACATCGGAAATAATTTTATCGTTTCCTTTTTAAAACCGATGCCAAATTCCCTTTTTTAAATTCATATTTGAATTTATATAATCCAATATCCCATGATAATTATTCATTTCCATTTATAACCATCGTTTATAAATTTCATTTACTATTTCAAATTTTAAAACAGGTTTCCGGTTCCAAACTCCATTTGAAATCCAATTTCCTTTTTTTTTGAAACATAAGTTTCCCTTTTTGACATCATACTTGAATTTACATTCTAAACTACCCGATGATAATTTATAAACATCGTTTGTAAGTAAAACTACCTGTTTTTATTATTAAAATAAACTAATATTTTTCTAGCCAAATCAAAAATTCAATTCTATTTCGAAAAATAAACTTTCCTTTTTAAAATCATACTTAGATCCACCAATTTTCAAATTATCCAATGATAATATTATCTTTATTCGTTTATAAACATCGTTTATACATTTCACTTCCTGTTTTAAATTATTTAAAACAAGTCCTTACTTCAAATCTTATTTGAAATCCAATTTCCATTCTGGAAAATAATTTTTTCCTTTTTAAATTCAAATTTGAATTTAAAAATCTAATATTATCAAATGATAACTTTTCTTTTCATTTATAACATTGTTTATAAATTCAGCTACTTGTTTTTATTACTAAAAACAAGTTAATATTTCTTATTCCATTCGAAATTCCATTTTTATTTCGAAAATTAAACTTCCCTTTTTAAATCTAAAAATCCCTTTTTTGATATTTTTAAATATTAATATCTAAGGCCAGTGATATTCTCATATCCAACACACAAACCATCAATTCAATTCACACATCACATATGTATAAAAATATGTAAACAACAGTAAATAAATTTGAGGAACCCAGTTGGATTCCTCCAACCTGTTTCCCTGCATCCACAGATGTCAGACAATAATAATACCAATCCTGCTTCAAGGCAGGATATCGCGGTATAGAAGGTCATCCACTCATATATCGTGGGGAGATAGGGTCATCTGTTAATGATACTGTGGGCATCCGCTAATGGTACTGCGGGAAATCCAATATATATATATATATTATAGCCACAATCACCAAGCCTAATATCACTAACATATATAATAACCAGGACTGATAAATAATTTATAAATGCAACCAAGCAGCCAAAAATTTATTTTAAATGATAAAATAAATTTTTAAGTGAGATTTACTCACCGTGATTTTGAATTGCTGAATATCCTGTTAATTTTCCCGTCGTTGTGTCTATGAATTGACTTGAGTTGCTCCAACTGAATTTATCTCGAATGAATTACACCTACGATCATTTGATTTTTATTAATCAACTAAGCTACATTAATTAGATTAACTATTATCAAGGAATAAATTAATTATCATGTGTATTTTATATTTTTTAAAAAAATGTATATACCTTACTACCCGATCGCTTCGAAGCAAACCCAAAAATCATCCGTCCAATTGCTGCTGCAAAATCATGCCTGTCACTACAAACTCCCCTAACCAATACCACCACCCAACCAACTATAAATCACTGCAATGTCTCAAAAATTTACCCAACATTCATTGTGCAGAAATAACTCCACCTCCTGCTCGACACTAATCACCATAGTTCACCACCAAAATATTCGAACTCCTAACCTCCCCACTGTTGAACGCCTCAGATCCACCAGTTTATCCTCAACAATCGAACTCTACGTTATCATCAAACAACTCCCCAAGCATCCACTGTCTAACTCCAATATATCACCCCAGTCCAACCATTTGCAGTGTCTTTCCCCCTCATGTTCTCCTTCCTACCTTCATCATACTTCTTCAGCACAAACTATTCTCCATTTCATACAACTTGACAGACTTAACATAAACCACTACTTTGGCTATAGCAACTCGAGTTGTACACTGTCGCTTCCCAACCCTCGATGTTCGCAATCGGTTTTCATCACAACCAGCCGGAGCTCACCATGTCAACGTCATACTGACCTCATAGCCGTACCGAGTTCACCAATGATTGCCTCTTCCATTTCCGACCTCCAAGAGATTATCGCGACTATCTCCTTCAACTGTACCAAAGTGGAACATCTCCAAATCGAATTGCGATCTTTCCTCCTACGTGAGCACGTTTCCTTCCTCAATCGCAACTTCGACATCCACTTCTGGCCATCGCGACTTGGTCGCTAGTCACCTATAGCTACCCTAGGTCAACTAGAATTCACGGCTTCTACAAAAACAACAATCGCCTTCTTCTAAACTCACAGTAGATGGAAATTTCCTTTAGCCGAACTCGAGGAAATGATTTTCGAGATTTAGGATCTCCAGAAGAATTGATTTCGATATTTTTTTATATGGAGGTTCTTTTTCTGATTTCGATTTGAAGAATTGAAACCAAGAAGGAAAGTAAAGGAAGGTAGAAGCTCAGATTTATTTCGTTAGTTGAGAAAATGGAAAAGACGAAGGGTAAGGCTCATTTATACAGTCTTCGAAGGAAACCATTCGTACAAAGCCATAAATTTCCTGTTGGTTTGATACTAGAGGTAGGAGACAATCTGTACAGCTCGATGAAGGAAATAAGCTGCGTGAAATGAAAGGTGAGGGTGGTTTGTCTGTACGTTTTAAATAAATTGATTTGATTTTATGATATATTAATTCAAAATATCTCATGGTCTTATAACGCCCATCCTGAATCGCTAGTTTAATGCAACGACTGATGTTATAAGATTATTACGTTATTCTGAATTTAACTGAACATATTCTGAAATTAATTTGACTATATAGAAGAGATATAATTTAAATTAACGATTTAAATTAAATTGAGTTCAAAATATAATCGATTTCAAACAATTCAATTTATCGATAATAAATTATTATTATCATTTATATTCAAATAGATTTTATATTAGTTGACTGAATTATTTCGATTCAGTTTTTAACTGCCAATTAAATTATTATCGTTTTGTATTACGATAATTCAATATCTTCGAAAATAAATCGTATATCGATTATTAAATCGATAAACTCAATAAAAATTCATATATATCCTAATTTAATATTTAAAATACATTTAAATATTCAAATAATCGACTAAAAAATTCGGGATGTTACACTAGGCTACGTAAAGTGCATATTATAGGTGACACCAACTAGCGAACTTACTAGAATCTTTTACAGTTCTATTGGATGATGGATCATAACATTTGGTGAGGTTCACCTACCTATGGAGACTAGATATATGTACTATTTATAATATATTTGGTCATAAGAATGAAAAATTCCCAAGTGATGTAAGGAAGGAAATTCGAGTAGAGATAGATAAAATTCGAGAGGGTAAGGGAAGTGAAAACATGGTTAAGGGAATGTTACCTGAGCAGAAGCTTGTTGGAGCTGATGGCTTTACTACTGCCGTAAGGAAACCAACTAGGAAAATCCCTTCGAGGAGTAGCACAAAGGTCAGAGTTAACCCGGCTAGAAATCCAGGTAAATGGAAAAGATTGGATCCTTGCACTAACATTGTGAAATGGAAAAATAATGGGGACAATATGGTTTTTGGGAAGCGTGATGTAGTAATAGTAAATAACTTTAATGCTCTTAGTAACTTGGATAATGCCATAGGAAAGCGTGATGACATGTAGGATATTGAGGACGATGAAGTTAATGATGTTAACAAGGAGGTTGACTTTGTTAAATTAGATGCTATTAGGAACCAGGTTGTTGCTAAGGACAGAGTTAGCAAGGAGGTGAATAGTAGGGTCTGTCTTGATGATAAAGAGAAAGGAAAACGAATTTTGGGTGCATAAGGTAGTGCTAATCCATCAGCGTCATGCAAACTTTATAGCGTGAAAGGTGTATACAAAGAACATGTAATGCAAGCCATCTTAAATGATGCTAGGAAATTTGAGGAAACCATGAATGCTGGTGGTTTTGATGTTAGTGTGCCATGCAATGTCACACCCCCACAGTTGATCTCTACAACTCAGGTTAGTAATTCCATTTTTAAACCAGGCTTCCTAAATAACTCCATCCCGACCATCAAACACCATGCCATGAAGACTGCTGGAAAATGTAATACAACAGATAATACAAAGGAATTTGAAGCCTCTACGTCAGCAGTTACTTCCTCACATAAAAAAAGAGGGAACCCAAGCAGGATCTCCCTTATGTGAACATCCGTCCACCTATGGCTTACAAGCCTCCTCCCTTGATCACTGAAGCTAGTGTTAACATTCCTCGATCACCTGTGCCCAAGGAAGCAAATACTCCGCTTACTAGGAATAGGCTTCATGGACTCAATTCTATGTAACTTGAGTGGGGGTTAAGGTTGTGTCATTTTGGGGCATTATGAAATCTTATATGATTGTAATGTAGTAATGTAATGTAGAGTTTGGAAGTAACTTACGTAATGTGTATGCTCACATTTGCAATTCAGCTGGACTTCGGTCTATGCCTTGCTCCCTGCGTGAAGTTGTTCTCTTGTAGTTGATGCATGTTACGTGTATCACCTGGACTTTCTGTATTTATTATTTTAACATAATAAAAGTGTTACAAAGCACTCTAAAAAACAGTCAGCCTTGCATTTTTTTTCTGATAATGAATGCGACATCAGCAATGTCAATTTACTAGTTTCTAAGTAAGACTTTCTAACATAAAAATTGTTTAGATTAAAATGAAAGTTTGTTTTAAATCTAGAGTTTTTGATTTCAAAATCTGAGAGTTCAATTCCAAAGTTTCCAACTAAGTTATAATATGGATGCATATATATTCTAAGTATTAGAGTTGGTTGATTGTGCATTTTACTTGATGTGACATTTCATTGGCTTGGTTTAAAATGTAATGGATTCAACGATTTTGGATAGTCGAAATTTCTAAGTTAAATTGTAAGAATAAGCTAAGTATTTTATATTGAAACAAAATTTAATTTGTTAGAACACTTGGGTTAAGTAAGCTAAGATGTAATTGCTTATAAATTTAAGAAATTGAAGATTATGATGAAGTTGAAAATTAAGCAAGGTCTATCTGGAAACTTAAATTGATAGGGTTATAATTTGTTAATAAAATAAAGTTGGAACGTATTAATTAAATTTAATTAAAACGAGCTCGTTACGCAATGATAATTCGTAAAATTTCTAATTTGAGCTTTAAATGAATATATAGAATCCAATATAAGTAGGAATTTTCTAAAACCAGAATCTTTCGGATCTACTGGATTATAGTTTCATGATGGAAGAGAAAAATCAAGATTTTATCTTGTATATTTTGAGTTATGTCAAAATCAAATTTCTAAAAAAATTGCGATGCTAAAATGATTACTTTAAATTACATGGAAAAACCCACTGCATGGACTATAGTTAGTAGCCATACCCAGTCTACACTGCATTGGTTTTGGGTTCCGGGTCGATCAATCTGCACTGCATTGGCTCTGGGTTTTGGGTCGATCAGTCCACACTACATTGGCTCTAATCCACCCTCGTGTCACTCTCTCAATGGCTTACCAAAGTCGTGAATACCGGTAACTCCTTTACACAAGTGCCCACAGCGAAATCCAACTTGGAAGTCACCCCAATGGTTCCCATCTGGATCCTTGGTGGCAACCCCTCACTTAGACTTTCCTCGCATCTCGAGCTTAGGTTAGTCGTATTAGAGCTCGTCTTCCAAAGAATGAAATAGTCATCATGAAGAAGTACTGCACCATGAAGCATCCCATCCATCTTGAGATCGCCATCACCTAAGTCGCCATCCACCTTCGGATCGACCTAGCTGATCCGGATTTGGATCTACATAATTGATTCGGACGTGGTGGTTCATCGGACCGAAATCCATTTCGACTTCGGTTCGTATATATCGATCTGGATCTTGAATCCGAAAAGAAACTCAGCAGGTTCAATATACCGAACCGGGGCTCCTCCCCTTCCTCTACTTGTCCAAATCCATGTTACTCCCTTTTCGAACCAAAGCATCCTCTTTAGTCGAACCGAATTTGAAATCGCCATAACTTGGTCTCTACAGCTCCAAATGACTTGAAACTCGACCTAAGACCTCCTAGGCCTAAGACATCCTATTTCTCCATTCGGAGGTGTTTGCATCCATTCTAACATTCCTAGGCAGTATTCCAACTTACCAAACATACTCAAACAACATTTAGATCAATAAGTAAGGTAAAACATCAAAAGAAAGCATACGTTGTTCTAACCCCTTAAATTCCGAGTTCCGCAAATCTAATCTAAATTAACCTAAATTTATATATATTTCATTGGATAATTAAAGATGATTTATGAACACTTTCCCATATTTTTAAGATGTATTTACCTGCTAGTATACCCTAATTAGCGAGCAAGAATATTAATCACTTACCTTAATCACCCAAATAGATTTAGATCCAAGATGTAAAATGTTTGTCCCGGATCCCTATGTATTGCAGCAACTTTAGATTTGATTTGATGTTAATTTGACTTAATCTTTACTTAATATGATTGTTTGGCTAATTTATTTAAGGTTAGAGGAGTTTTAGAAGGTAGAGGCCATTAAAGGGGTTGGGGATTAATTTTTGGATTTGTAAAATTAGTAGAAGAATGTTCTCCTATCTTACCAACCCCTACAACTTACAAATACCAAAATGGATATTGAACCCACCTACTAGTGACCCATTTAAGCCCATTTGAGCTGTCTAATATTTTTCAAACCTTATTTCAGCCATTCCATCCAAATGGTAAGTATGTTTGCTTAGTGAGACCAATCTACGGAATGGCAACCCACCATTTGAATCAAATGGAAGTGGTTTAGGGTCTAAATTCTTTACCAATCAAAAGTTATAGCCAAAACAAGATCCATCAAGTGTAAAATGGTCACATTAAAATTCGAAAAAATTTAGTAAAGATAAGAAATGGCCCTATTATTCATTTTCTAAAGTTATACAGCCATACGACCTCATATGCAATTAATGTAAATATTCTATGATTCTTCGATACGTAGAATACGGGTCGTTAGATTATTTCCCCTTAAGAAATCCCCCCTTGGAATCTCTAAGCCATTTAATAAAGTTATTATGCATGCCTACCAATCATTAAAATCGACAATACACACAAAGCAATCATTATGAGAATGGGTAATACTATCTTATCCTAGCGTGCAGGGTTCTAGACAAAAGAAATTTGATGATATCACAAAACAAAATTAAGAGAGATAAGTTAAAAACTTACCAAGTTACGAGCTCTGGATATGACATCCTCATCCTCTCGCCGGTTTCCCAGGTACAATCATCCTCGCTTTCCCCATACTGAACTTTGACAAGCTTTACGACTTTCCTTCTAAGTTGTTTTGTATCATGTCCAGTGACACGAATAGGCTTGGAACTCTGGTAGCTTCTGGTTCCACCTCGATATCATCCAATTGATCTGATGTGATAGTTATGTCAGAATCATGTATGAATTTACTCAAATGGTAAACATGAAACACATTATGTACCCTAACCATCTTTTGGGGTAGATCTGTTAGAGTTTATGCCCTAGAGGCAATCGATTTGATGAGATAGATAACAATGTTGTTGTTATTATTATATTTGGAATAAAATATATATTCTGTTATGTTATATTTACTGCGTAATAAAAGTATTAACATAACAGAAGTCCTTACAATAATAATACGAAATTATATAGTTCGAGTAAGACTTGAACTTGATATTATATAATTATTAAGTATTATAATTCTTAAATGTCCCTAGTCAAGTTTATTGCTTATAAAGGACAACAATAAAACGTTGAAACTAGTATGTTGATTAACTGATGATCACATCTCATTGATCATTAATATACGTGATATTAATGTCAAAACATAAATTCGTATTGGAGAATATCGTATTGGGCTGACCCATCATGAGATAACTACAAGGAATATAATTAACAGTATCATAAGTTATTCTCATAGTGACAGTGATGTAATGGTCCTCAGACCTGAAGTCATTATAATTTTATTCGAGGATATTTGTGTTTTGATATCATCTAAAGTTATTCATAACAGAGTAACGATAACGGTGATTATTGGATTCATCTCGAATCGAATGAAAATTATGAATGATATAGATGGAATTTAACCCTATGATATATTCGTAGTGATATCCATGGGTCTCTTGATTGAGTGAGACTACGAAATGCATGGCCGTGCTCAAATATTGATTTGTTTTAAACAGTCTACTCATCGATCAAGATAAACAGGTGAAATTATAAAGAGGGTGATACGTTCCATGGATTATATTACATTGATACACTAGTCACGAAAAAGGTTGTATTGAATCATTAAAGTTGTTATAACTTGGGTAACAATGATGTATTACTAGATGCCGCTCACTGTTTACAGTTTAAATATTGTTTAAATTGTTGCCAATGTTATGATAACCTATAGGGTCACACATAAGAGCGTTGTATAGGGTGAGAACTGTTCTTAACAAAGGAAATCAAAAAGGTCGATTTTTCTATATTTTTTGAATGGTTGAACGGGTAAGAAGGGTTATCAAATATCTCGCAAGTCATATTATAAAACAAGGATCAGTTCCTCATCTTATCCTATCACAATTATACGAGACAAAAGAAAACCATAGATCCCAAAATTCGGTTAGTACCAAATCACCTTTCCACGATTCGACTTCGAGAACGACGCTCGTGGATCTCCTGTAGAGGCGCGACGTCATGTCGAGCTCTCCGATTTGCTTCAACCTAGATTCGTCATCACATTCTGAAGTAAAGGAAATCCTAGGTATGAATTCTAATCTCGATTCATTGTTTTCGTAACAGATCTTGTTTAGGGTTTGATTATTTCGCTGCAATATCATGTTGAAAACCCTAATTGAAACTATCAATGGTATCAGAGCCAGGTATTACGAAAATGGTTGATTGAGTTTTTGTAGTGTTGTTTCATGTTTGAATAATCTGGGTTGAAATCAATAACTTATGAAACTAATCTTTATACTGCAATTGCTAGAATTTTATAATGAGTTAAATATTTTGTTTCATGATTTCTCCAAAATATTGACGTGTTGTGAACACTTTTTCTGGTACAAACTTGTAATAGAAATGGAATAGGATTTCACTTCAGATTTAAATGTTTCACTATATAATACAGCTTGTATATAATATAAATGTGAAATGGTTTCAGGACAAACAATTTTGTTATAAAATCAGAATAGAATAAGTGAATTAATATATGATATTAAATCTAATGTACTTCCAGTTTTACATATTATACTGATAATCTGAACTTTGGAAATCTGGCTTAATGTATTCAGATTTAAACAATTCATTCATGGAAGATATAGGTATCAAAATGCTTAACAGATAAGCTTTTGACCTGACTTTGTCAAAAAAAAAATTTGGATCAAAACCCGTTTGATAAATCAGTAAAAATTGTCTTCAAATTAATTTTGATTTAATGAAATCTAAAATGATGGAAATTTGTTTGAGAGAATTTATCTTGATTTGATCTTTTAACCTGAATATAAAGACAAAATTTTGTTTGATATAAGGATGTTAAAATCTTGACTATTTCATACCCCTTCTAATTTCAGAAATCAAAATTTTACTGATTGGCGATCTATAATATATATTTTAAATATGGATTTGATTTACTGAGATCATTTATATGACAAACCGTGTAGACAGTGTTTTCATAAAGAATAAATAAATATAACATTTGTTTGTGTTTTGATTTCAGATCAAAAGGGTCAACAGAATTGTAAGACATGAATTGTAGGTTCACATATAAGCATTTTTTTTTGGATTTTTCACATGCAACAATTTGATACAGATTTATTTATGAAGTTAGATTGCTTTACAAAGAACATGAATTTATATTAGTTATTGATTTATGTTTAGATACAACTTCATCTAAGATTGTTAAACGGTTATAAACCATATTATTTTAATTGCAGTACGAATTAATATGCATACATAAAAACTGTTAAGTTAATAATCATAATGTTTGATTAAAATGAAAAATATGTATATGAGATCTGATTTGATTATTCAAATAATTTTATCTGACAGAAGATCATCTCTTTTATTTCTTATTGACCAGATAGATATATGTATTTCAATCATATTTGATATATTGAAATCATTTATATATAAGATTGTTTAGATACACTTTTCTGGTTTTACCAATAAAGTAAGAAGGCTTGTTCTTATTTTGATTTCAGATTTGAACACAAATCTATTTACTCATAGAATTTTGTGTTTAAATATCGTAAAAATGGCCCCATGTTTTATGCTAACATTATAAAGATAATGAGCATATCCGCTTAATGACATAACAGTTGTATTATGTTATATTTACTTTGTAAAAGGCATATATGTTGTGTTTTAAAAGGAGAACAAAGCATATATGGATTTTTCATATATGATATTGATCTATTAAGTATAATTGCATCTAGACATGGGTATACAGACCATATATTTATGATGATAAATGTATATAATATAGTATGTTTTCAAAACTACAGGGAATATGATTTCCTGTTTAATTTTGTATTATACTATTAGTATATAGATACCAAATTGTTTCAATGTACCGCAATTTAAAGTATTTCGATGTTCGCTTTATAAAGTCTTGAGTTATCTGAAACAAAACTGGTTTATAAAAACTGATACAAGTGGAAATCGACTTGTGGTTAATATGTGATATATATATATATATATGTATGTATATTGTTCTACTTCCTTCTTATTATAATTGATAATATGTAGTATGCAAATCTGCTTAAATATATATTTCGATGGAAATCTGTATTTGTAATCAGATTTTATGAAGTTCCTATAACACACTAAATCAAAAATGTTTGGTTTTAGAAAAACATAATACTACTTTCATAATAGTTGTGTCAGTTTGGAACCAAACAAAAAACTAGATTGTATATGATACATTTAGATAAACATACCTTCAGCAGATTTAATGTAATTACGATATGATTGCATACTAACTGGTCATTGCTTCCTGAGCTTTTTAAATATAACTAGTTGGTCATTATATATACACTGTAATGTATACCTGGCATTGCACATATGAATTGCACAACATAACTCCTTATTAGAATTTGCACTACTCATTATGGCTTATTAAAATCCAGTCACACTGTATAATTCATATTTTGATATGATTGGGAGAATGTTTCAATTATACTGGAATTTTGAATTCCAATCTACCTATGTTTATTTCATATGATGGAATAGGAATTGTATAAAAACATATATATATATATATGTATATTTAATTAGTTTGATAAATGTATTTTATTAAACTGGTTTAACTATTCTCGTCGATTTGTTTTAGAAACAGAATCCTGCTGAGTAACATATACAAACCATAGTTGCAATTGACCACCGCCACAATAACCTGATGATTGATTCTATGTTTATACTCGATTGATGCTGAACTCAATCTACAAGTTATTACTATAACATAAATATTTGATTTACGTTGTAAATAGCAAAACTCAGTTAAGTTCATATACATAATGATGTATTTGACTTAATCTCTACACATGGCATACATTTGATGTATTTATAACACTGCAAATATATACGATATATATGTGATATATACATATATGTGTGTAAAACTGACCATCTGAATTAAAAAAAATAACAGAGAAATAGGGCAATTAGCTGAAATTGTTTCAGAGGTAGGAAGGCGGTTCAAACATGAGTTTGGGTTCGGTAGTTTGCTGATATTGCTAAGCTGCTTTTATATTAACTGATTAGTCAATCAATGTATGAAAGTTTGTACTGTTAGCAAGTGATATATATATATATATATATATATATATATTTGATTATATAACTATATGAAACAGTGTATAGTGTGAAGAGGCACATGTGAAATTGATTATTTGTTTAATGCATAGCTTTAAAATTTGTAATATGTGATGTATGCATTACTTAGAAAAATCCCCGTTTATGTATCTGTTAATATGGTCTTATTTATGAACACCTCATTATGTTTATATATATATATATATATATATATATATAATTGGATTATATATGGCCTGTATGAGAATTAATACATGTATAGATAGATATATGTCAACTACCTTATACCCGTTGAAAATAGAAGTGTATTGATTTGAACTAGAAATTTAGAAACAATGTGCATGTGCCGTATTTATATAAACTTGGAAATAGAATTGGTTAATTAAAATTCATATTAGAACTGAATGTAATCATTGATAATAGAATTAAAACAACCAATTGTTTTGAAATGTTCAAAAAGGAATATATAGGTATGATACCTATATGTCATTGAGTTTAAATACATATATACCTGGTTCATGTATATATTATTTAAATCTAATTAATATTACGATATTAAAATACATATATTTTGATATATATGAAAACTCTAATTTTGTTTTCCACTACGAGTTGTAATTCCCTCTAAAGCAAATTTTGTTATATTAAATCATGGTAAAGTCTTCCAATGGTACACCCATCAATGTCTAATCTCATTGGGTGTAGGTAACGCCAAAGTGTTGTGCATCCTCTTATATTGGTTATATGCGGTAGGAGTAATTGTGGTGCTTCGACTGTGTTATTGGGTCTGATTTAACTAATGCTGCATAATAGGATTATGGCCTTAGAGACAACAACATGAATTATTCTATATTTGAGCAAATGAATAATACTGAAAAAAATGTTCATCATGCGATCCAGGAATTATATACACGATATAATTGACACAAGATGTCTACCTAAAAGGTTGTGTTTTGGGGATTAGCCAAAGCTAGGTCAAGGCATGACTAGATATGGATCTTGGAACACCATTATATATATAATGATATATATATATATATAAACAGAGGGACGTTAATTTGAGTGGGAGCGTATTTCAGTTTAAATTATACATTTATATTAAATAAATGTAAAAGAATCAGTTATTATTTATTATCTATTTAGGATATTAAATAATAAATAACTCCTATAATTTAAATTAATCCTTATGAAGGTTAAATTTGATAATTTAAATTAATCCTTAAGAAGGTTAAATTGAATTAAAATTTCTTGACTAACACTGTTTAACGAACCGGAGAATTCGATGCTCGAATTTTCAACACAATACACCCCGTGTCCAAAACTTGAGTACCAAAAATCCAGAACGTTAAGGAAAGAAGTTAGAGGGTGAGAAAAAGATAAGAAAGAAAGATTAGAATAGAAGAAAAAGAAGAACAACAGCTAATCACAATATCAGAGTCTCACATCGCAATGGAATAAAATATAATACAGAAATAAACCTTTATTGAAGACTTTAAGAACAATACTTACAATCAATCAGAGTACAGCGGACATTCAATTCATCTGGACAGTTATAGTAGTCTGTCCTCATTTTGAAACACACAGCGGAATATTATATATATCATACGTCTGATCTCCTCCAGCTCGTCTCTTGGAATCCTTATCATCACATCCTGAACATGTAAACTCGGTCAGACCCAACTTGGTCTGACCCGAGCATTACAAATGCCACAGGTCAGTCTGGTGAACCAGCGTGAGAAAAACCCACTAAATTATTGGTGTCATCCATCTTGATTTTTAAGTTAAAAATCATTTTTGAAAGTAAAGGATAATCATAAGACCAGCCCACACATAAACACAGACGGTTTTTACCTTACGATAACCCAAACCATTTTCAAAATCAATATCTTTTCTGATATTATAATAGTGTCTAAATACAAATAAATAAAATCTAGCAGAACGCTTGCATCTCACGTTCTACATAAATAGTATACAACCAAAACCGCGGGCACTTATTGGAGATTGGATTTCCAACTATGACAAGGTATGGGACCACCTTTCGATAGTGTATCTCTAGAGACGAATACACTGGGTTCAACAAGAATGTCTTGCAACCCGGCCCACACATGACCGACCACTCATTTCTCTTGAGTGTGTCGAATATATTGTCACCTACGGTTGCTAGCAACATAACCGTTCCCGGGAGATACAGAAGCGAAAGAAGTAATAAATATGAATATTCTCTAGATGGTGACAATACACCCTAATGGGCGCGACCCACTTAGCCATGCTGCTGCCCGATTTTTGTCGTTTCCCGGTTGTGAGGCTTGAGGTTATAATCGTATTTCTAGATCATCTGGCCACCATTACTTTGAATGCCACATCGTCAAATCCATTAGATATCACTAATTGATGTCCACAAAAATACTCTAGTTATCAGGCTAGAGAAAACCTTTTCTCCTCCATCAACTATGGTATGTTTGAAGAAATCAATGTACGTGATCCTTTGGAAATACTATGTCAGACATTCGTCCATACAAGTTGTCCTGGGATTGGACAAACCGAAGGCACTCTCCTACCGCATCCTAGGAATCACCCTAAGGATCAGTAGCGAGTATTCCTTGCCATCCGTCGATTTCAACCACAACAGGATCACCATCAAAATATCTCCGGGCGCGACTCCAGAGAATTCAACCAGTAGTCCTTTCGCTTATGAAGATCTACGGCCTTCACTGCTCCATCTTTGGTTCGTATATTCTACGTTTACGTATTAGTTAGTTCGGAATGGTTTTCGAATAAATTCGATCCCGGTCTTTCCGTACTAACCATCGTATTAGGTCAGATTTGATAGTCGGTTATTTAACTATCAAATAAAAGCAACCATTCATCCATAAAAGAAAATTGAATTCACTGTTCTAATATTCTCAATCACTTTATCCTCTTTTCGATTTACCATTCGTTAATTCAAAACTTCTCCCTTTTTCCAATAAATGGAATATTCATTTTTAAGATATGGTTTGCAAAACACTTGCTAATATTTATTTCTAAAAACTAAAACAAATTTCTTTTTATATGATAGGTTTCATTTACCAATTCAATTTTATTTGAAAACTTCGTAAAAACAAAGTCTTGATTTCATAAACCATTTCCATGAACCTCTCTCTCTCTCTCTATATATATATATATATATATATTAATTACATCCCAACTTAGCTTTATTCAAATAAAGTTGCATTCCATATCAAAATATACATGTATAAAATTATTTGTAACTTCTTTATTATCATCGTTTCAAATATTTTACTTCAACACGATTTACAATCCATTGGCTATCATCATTATCGAAGATACGATTTTCAGAATATTTGCATGCCTTTTATTTCTAAACTGAAATAAAGTTTTATTTATCACAAATATCATTTCGATTAATCAACTAAATTTTGATTTGACCTTTGTAAAAACCATGTTTTATATAAATAATCTTCATACCCATCCTTATAGGTTTATTCATCTCAACATTATTTCACTAAATTGCATTCTATATCATATATATATATATATATCGGTAAATTACTTACTATTAAGATTTATTATCTAAAATCTTATGTAAATTATATTATTCAAATCAGTTCGACATAAATTCAATTAGAAATTATAATATAAAATCCGTTCTAATTTACTTCTAATAAATCCTTATTTTTGCAAACAAATTGTTTTAAATCCTGATTCACCTTAATCGTGAATATTATTTCCCAATACAATTCATATTTGACTAAATTAGTCAATTTGTACTTGCAACTTCGAGTTTCATTTCTATTTGTTACTCCTATTGGGTTACTTCAAAAAAAATCTCTTTTACACTTCCCTTTGCAATTTGGGACATCCCAATCATTTAAAATATTAATTCCAAAACACATTTCCACTTTCTTTTCAAATTCCAAGCTTAGATTATATCTTTCTCAAAAGCCCCAATAATAATGGTTTTACCTCTTTATAAATGTACTTGTAAAAAAAATCGATTTCCCATCTTATTTGATAAACAAACATTTACTTTCAATTCTAATTAATTTGGTTTCTAAATAACATTCTTACTTGAAAAAAATATATTTTTCTTTAAATACTTTTATTTATTTAAATTCCATTTTAAAACCCATATATTATTTTTGACACTCAAGAATATCAAAAATCAAGGTCAAATGTTATCACACTCAAACATGTCATACACTATCACAGGTGATCAATCATACCATATAACAACATATATATGGAAACAAACAAATAAATAAATGTTGAGGAATCCACTTGGATCCCTCCAACCTGTTTTTCCTGCATCCACAGACGTTAGTCAACAATAATAATACCCATCCTGCTTCGAGGCAGGATATCGCGGTATAGAAGGTCATCCACTATATATATTGTGGGGCGCATATGGAAATCATCCGCTAATGGTACTGCGGGCATTATCCAATCACCAATCACCAATGTTATTTTTATATATTATTATTATAATATATTATCACTTTATATCAATCAATTTAGCAACCAAGCAATAAAACAAAATTTTGAACTATTAAAAACAGTTCAAACAATTAACTTGTGAGTTTAACTCACCTTGGTTTCCTTTGTCGAATATCCAGTTTAATTCCTTATCGTCTCAACACCGTGTCTACTTGAATTGTCCACATGAATTTATTTTTCACCTACGATTATTTTAAATTTTTATTAATTGGTCAAACAATTTATTAATTTAAATGAGCCATTTAACTAAATCTTCTTACGCAAATTTAAATTTATTTAAAATGTTTACCTTACTAAGCTTGCACACGTCGACGGTTCCTGGAATAAATCCCGAAGAGCTCCAAAATAACATTCCACCCTGCTTTGGCGATTCAACAAACATGTCATAATCAAACTACCATCTCCTCTTTACCATTCATAACTGATTTGTCGAGCTAAGCACCACCACCCCGATCAACGATCCTCACTACCGCAAACCTGCATCAGCCACTACAACCCCTAAACTCCACCAGACAATCACCCTGAACCAGAATCCAATTCCATCACTTCTGTACTGTCTCAAAAATACCACTGTCCATCACAAAAGAAATGAACTTCGGTTCACTTACAGTCCATTTGAGCTTCACAACACCTCACTGCCTTAATACACATCCAGTCCATCATCCTAGTTTGCACCATCTCCCTCAATACACTGATTCGCACCCTCCACAATCCCATTGTTGCACCCAGGAACCGCAACTTGCTCTCAAGCTTCTCACTGTCCATACTTCTCCCATTCAACATCATTCCATTACTGCCTCGTCCCTTCAACAAATATAACATAGTGACCCATCAATCAGCTATTTTCAGTATTGACCCTATCCTCACATATCCGAACACCCCAGATCACCACAAAATCTCGCACCATCAAGATCAACAGGCCGAACTCCATACCCCCGTCAACTCCAGATTAGGTTCCAGCATCGCACTGTCCCTCTAAGGGAGCAAATCGCATACCTCGGTTTAATTAAGCAAATCGAAATCCCCCTTCATATACTGATCGCGTTACATATAATCCACCATCCTCACAAACAGATTGCACACTTCCCTCATACAACCATAAACAAATTCGCACTACCCAAATCCAACTTGTCCTCCCAGATCTGAAATTACCCTTCGAACTCCTTATCAGAAATCGCACTCCAGTACATCCCTTAGTCCTTCACGATACAGTCGCCATCACCGAGCTCTTCCAATTCGCGAGCTTATGGTTGACGCCGAGGATCCCGACATTTCATAGATCCAATCGCAACTCGCGATTTTGATTTATACTTTTTTTTCTTCAAAGGATTTCGCGAGTTAACGGAAAAAGGCACAGAGGAATTGGATGTTTTGTGGATTTGGGATTGAGGAGTAAAGAAGGTAACAGGTCCTTATATAGGCAAACGATAGGTGGATAAAGGCAACGTCTATTTCAACGAGTACTCGTCGGTTTAGGTAGGCATAGATCTGCAGTGTCTTGGCGCAAATCAAACTGAAATGAAAGAAGGGAGAAGACGCTGTAGTATTTCAAAATAGCCTGCGCTAGCGGAAAAAAAGTCATCCCCTATTTTTATTTATTAATTAATTAAATTTTCGTTTCTGGTTGAACTGGTGTGGTTTCACCCCATTTAAAATATCACTTGTTATCAAACTCCTATCTGAACGCAACGAACGACATTTCTAGGTTTCTAGCACTGTTCTGAACATACTGGAACAGTTTCCACGGTCCAATTCGACCATATACAAAAGATATTAAATTAAATTGATAGTTTAACATTTAACTCGATTTAATATAAACTGATTCAAATACGAACAATTCTATTCAAAATAAATTCTCACCATAATATATATTACAAACTGAATTATATAAAATTTTCCAACCTACACCAACTCGGAATTTCAAACTCTATATTCTACTTTCATGTTAAACCCATATTCTATTTATTTAAAATCGATTTATTATATAATATATATGTTTATACGTTTTCAAACTCGTTTAATTATTATGAAAATCCATTCAAATTATGATTTCAATATTTAAACTAAATTAAATATTGAAAATTAAAGTGATAAAAACGCGGGTCATTACATTCCTTCCCCCTTAAAAGATTTTCGTCCCCGAAATTTCTAAGTAGGAACGGTAGCTATATCTCATTAATTTCTCCCAATCCATTCATGCAACTCGAAACTAACCTTAACAACGTCACTACTCAACCACTTGCTTGTTTCCAATTCCACTCAAAAAAAAAAAACTTAACTTTGATTAACTTTTTGTTAACAAAAATTTTCCAAACTGTTGAAAAAATTTCTAACTCCCTAAATTTTCGAAAATTTTGCCAGCACCTCCCCTGTACCGGCTAATAGTTCAAACCTCAACTCGCCTCTCTAGGCCCTTTCCATCCAAAAAGAAAATCAAAAAGCCAACTGGCTTGCCGATTCGGCGCATAAAACCTCATATTGAATTAAACATGTACCTTTTTGTCGGGCATCTCATACTAATTCTTCATACTTGCTTCCATCCACTAAACCTGTATAACCACATGCATATCCATTCCTATTCGGTCACAATTCATTTGATTTTTCCTTCCACGTTGCCAATTTATCCATGTATTGGCTTAACTCGTGATAGTGAAACAGGTATGTTCAAATATGTATATATTTGTTTATAAACTAGTCTAGGTTTAATTTGTGATCCAAGTTCAAATCTATAAGTCCAATTCTATTTATAAATCAAGTTCCATGTTTGATTTCAATACACAAGTTCATTTACATTTTCACTTGAGTTTCAAGTTCAATTAAACTTAATTTGATTCATTTTTCACTCAATTTGTAATCAACTCAAATTTATACAATCCAAGTTTATATTCACTATTCGATACACATTCACTTCTATTTAAAAACTCAATTTTCAAGCCATATTCAATTATTACTTGAATTGGATTTATTGCAATTCAATTTTTTTTATTTCAATCGGCACATGTAAACAATATGTGTCGAGATCTATTTAGGTTATCAACATCCACTTTATTTGTATTTCAACTTGAATTCAAGCGTTTTCATTCCATATTGACTCAACAATTCGATTTAGTTCAATATGGTTTTTAATTTCAATCCAACTATTTAACTTGTTTTTAAGCCCAGTTTTAATCCATTCAATTATATTGGAATTTGTTTCCTTAACTCCAACTCATATTTCAAATTCTGATTAGTATTTCATAATTATTCATTTTATCTTCCTCTGGTTATATTAAGCCAGTCTGATTCCATAATACCAATCGAATTCCATTTGAATTATATTCAAACAATTAAGCAATCAAATATCAATATTAATTTGATAGAATTATTTATTTTCTATATAAAAACATAATTTTGGGCAAAATTATTTCATTTACCCCTTTTCAAAATAATACTGCATCAATTTTCAGTTCAATGCTTTTCAACAGTTGAACTGATCAACCAACACAATACAAAACATTTGTATATGAAATCTACAAATGCGCTCTCATATATATACACTCAACTCAATCTAGGGTATTACTAATCCCATCTCTATCGAGTTACGCCACATAGCCAAGATTATTCCTAAACCATTGCTCTGATACCAACTGTAACGAACCGGAAAATTCGATGCTCAAATTTTCAACACAATACACCCCATGTCCAAAACTCGAGTACCGAAAATCTAGAACATTAAAGAGAGAAGTTAGAGGGTGAGAAAAAGATAAGAAAGATTAGAATAGAAGAAAAAGAAGAACAACAGCTAATCACAATATCAGAGTCTCACATCGTAGTGGAATAAAATAGAATGCAGAAATAAACCTTTATTGAAAACTTTAAGAACAATACTTACAATCAATCAGAGTACAGAGGACATTCAATTCATCTGGACAGTTATAGTAGTCTGTCCTCATTTTGAAACACACAACGGAATATTATATATATCATACGTATGATCTTCTCCAGCTCGTCTCCTGGAATCCTTATCATCACATCCTGAACCTGTAAACTCGGTCAGACCCAACTTGGTCTGACCCGGGCATTACAAATGCCACAGGTCAGTCTGGTGAACCAATGTGAGAAAAACCCACTAAATTATTGGTGTCATCCATCTTGATTTTTAAGTTAAAAATCATTTTTGAAAGTAAAGGATAATCGTAAGACCAGCCCACACATAAACACAGACGGTTTTTACCTTACGATAACCCAAACCATTTTCAAAATCAATATCTTTTCTGATATTATAATAGTGTCTAAATACAAATAAATAGAATCTAGCAGAACGCTTGCATCTCACGTTATACATAAATAGTATACAACCAAAACCGCGGGCGCTTATTGGAGATTGGATTTCCAACTATGACAAGGTATGGGACCACCTTTCGATAGTGTATCTCTAGAGACGAATACACTGGGTTCAACAAGAACGTCTTGCAACCCGGCCCACACATGACCGACCACTCATTTCTCTTGAGTGTGTCGAATATATTGTCACCTACGTTTGCTAGCAAGATAACCATTCCCGGGAGATACAGAAGCGAAAGAAGTAACAAATATGAATATTCTCTAGATGGTGACAATACACCCTAATGGGCGCGACCCACTTAGCCATGCTGCCTGCCCGATTTTTGTCATTTCCCGGTTGTGAGGCTTGAGGTTATAATCGTATTTCTAGATCATCTGGCCACCATTACTTTGAATGCCACATCGTCAAATCCATTAGATATCACTAATTGATGTCCACAAAAATACTCTAGTTATCAGGCTAGAGAAAACCTTTTCTCCGCCATCAACTATGGTATGTTTGAAGAAATCAATGTACGTGATCCTTTGGAAATACTCTGTCAGACATTCGTCCATACAAGTTGTCCTGGGATTGGACAAACCGAAGGCACTCTCCTACCGCATCCTAGGAATCACCCTAAGGATCAGTAGCGAGTAGTCCTTGCCATCCGTCGATTTCCACCACGACAGGATCACCATCAAAATATCTCCGGGCGCGACTCCAGAGAATTCGACCAGTAGTCCTTTCGCTTGTGAAGATCTACGGCCTTCACTGCTCCATCTTTGGTTCGTATATTCTACGTTTACGTATTAGTTAGTTCGGAATGGTTTTCGAATAAATTCGATCCCGGTCTTTCCATACTAACCATCGTATTAGGCCAGATTTGATAGTCGGTTATTTAACTATCAAATAAAAGCAACCATTCATCCATAAAAGAAAATTGAATTCACTGTTCTAATATTCTCAATCACTTTATCCTCTTTTCGATTTACCATTCGTTAATTCAAAACTTCTCCCTTTTTCCAATAAATGGAATATTCATTTTTAAGATATGGTTTGCAAAACACTTGCTAATATTTATTTCTAAAACTGAAACAAAATTCTTTTTATATGATATGTTTCATTTACCAATTCAATTTTATTTGAAAACTTCGTAAAAACAAAGTCTTGATTTCATAAACCATTTCCATGAACCTCTCTCTACATATATATATATTAATTACGTCCCAACTTAGCTTTATTCCAATAAAGTTGCATTCCATATCAAAATATACATGTATAAAATTATTTGTAACTTCTTTATTATCATCGTTTCAAATATTTTACTTCAATACGATTTACAATCCATGGGCTATCATCATTATCGAAGATACGATTTTCTGAATATTTGCATGCCTTTTATTTCTAAACTGAAACAAAGTTTTATTTATCACAAATATCATTTCGATTAATCAACTAAATTTTGATTTGACCTTTGTAAAAACCAGGTTTTATATAAATAATCTTCATACCCATCCTTATAGGTTTATTCATCTCAACATTATTTCACTAAATTGCATTCCATATCATATATATAAATCGGTAAATTCTTTACTATTAATATTTATTATCTAAAATCTTATGTAAATTATATTATTCAAATCAGTTCGACATAAATTCAATTAGAAATTATAATTTAAAATCCATTCTAATTTACTTCTAATAAATCCATATTTTTGCAAACAAATTGTATTAAATCCTGATTCATCTTAATCGTGAATATTATTTCCCAATACAATTCATATTCGACTAAATTAGTCAATTTGTACTTGCAACTTCGAGTTTCATTTCTATTTGTTACTCCTATTGGGTTACTTCAAAAAAATCTCTTTTACACTTCCCTTTGCAATTCGGGACATCCCAATCATTTAAAATATTAATTCCAAAACACATTTCCACTTTCTTTTCAAATTCCAAGCTTAGATTATATCTTTCTCAAAAGCCCCAATAATAATGGTTTTACCTCTTTATAAATGTACTTGTAAAAAAAATCGATTTCCCATCTTATTTGATAAACAAACATTTACTTTCAATTCTAATTAATTTGGTTTCTAAATAACATTCTTACTTGAAAAAAAAATATTTTTCTTTAAATACTTTTATTTATTTAAATTCCATTTTAAAACCCATATATTATTTTTGACACTCAAGAATATCAAAAATCAAGGTCAAATGTTATCACACTCAAGCATGTCATACACTATCACAGGTGATCAATCATACCATATAACAGCATATATATGGAAACAAACAAATAAATAAATGTTGAGGAATCCAGTTGGATCCCTCTAACCTGTTTTTCCTGCATCCACAGTGTAACACCCCGTGAATTCTATAACTGTGAAATTAACAAATTAAAGTATAATCAAATTCAAATCAAAGAACTAAGGGAAACGGAATATGCCATTGCGTTCGTCTCGGAAAAATACGCGAAATAGAGTCCGAGTTTTCGAAAAACGGAGTCCGTATGAAGAAGATATGGCCTTCGGAAGTTTGAGAATCAAGTTTAAATTCAAACAGAATAAATCAGGTTTAAATTCGAAAATGGGGCCCAATGGGCCAGGGCGGAAAAACACCCGCCTGACCCACCAAGTCGACTGGGCTGTCGACCTGGTCTAACCAGGTCGACAGGCCTGTCGACAGGGCTGTCGACAGGGGTGTCGACCTGGTCCAGACCCAGGTCGAGCCCAGTCTAACCCGGCTGGCCTATTCTCTATGTGGTCGATTTTCTGTGGTCTGCTTTGTCACTAGGGCTAGGTGGCAAGTTTTAATTGGTCTCTCCTTAGAATGAATGGCTACGATCAATCCAAGCAACATCAAGGGTCCTAATCAGTTCCTAACCTCTATATAAACAACCCTAGACTAAACCCTAATCTATTCATTCAAAAATAAGAACATAGCCGCCATGTTGCTGAGGCACGACTAGGAGTAGCCACCAAATTGGAGAGAGGATTAGGAGGAAGATTCTAAAGCTTAAAGCAACCTAAACAAATCAATTCAACAAAGGAATTTGCGTCTTCAATCCCTAAATTAGAGAATTCATCGCAACGATTGTAAGTAGAGTATTACTTTGGTATGAATAAACAATTGTGTTGGTTTGTATGCTTGAATTGTGGCAATAAAGTAATTCATATTGGTGCGTTCTTATCAATTTGAAATATTATATACGTTTGGATATTTATGAATTATGTTATTCATTATAAAGAACTACATGCGGTAGTTCTATGCAAGTATACGTTTGGAATATTTCGCAAATTATGTAATCCATGTTGAAGCTACATGTATGTAGTTGATTTAAATTCATGCAAGTTTGGGGTTTGCTTCTATGCCACCATGATGTATATTTTTGTGCATAAATCATTTTGTAAGTAATTGGAACAAGTTTGGTTATTATCCATATGAAATTATGTTGAGAATTTGGCATCATGTATTAAGCCATGCTTTTGTACTAGAAAACCTATTTGCAAACTTATGAATATGGCTAAGCTATGATTGATACTTGGCATAATTGAAATTCATTGTTAAGTCTATATGGTTTTCAAGAATTATATGATGACATATGTGGTACATGGCTAGGTTAGGTTCAAAAAGTCCCTTTTTGTAAGTTTACATGACTAAAGTAAGAATCATGATTTCATGTTAGAAATATTTATGCCATGGTTATGTGAACAAATTTAACTATACTTATGCCATGCTTATGTTTGATATTTATGCCATGCTTATGTTTGACATTATGCCATGTTTATGCTAGAAGTATTTATGCCATGCTATGTTTGACATTATGCCTAAATAAAAATGTAGGTTCATGTGTCAATAATGATACCCAATTTAGATTCTTGTCTCAACTACAAGTTCACATGCTTTGACTCATGTCACCTATGCTTTATGACCAAAGTACATGTTACCACTATGCAAGTTCACCAGTTTCTATTTTGTATTTCCAACGTCGTATTGCAAGTTCATGCGCTCACATTCCCCTCTTTGTGTATCACGCTTTAAGCCTCCCCTTTCGCATGGCTAAATTGGGCTTTAAAAGGCTAAGCCCAAAATATATATATAAACGGACGTGTTAAACGGGGGAAAATAACGTTGGGTTAAAATTACTAATGAATGAAAATATAAAATAGAAGGGCCCAAGTTCAAGTATGGGTTGGGCCCATGATTGGTGTAACCTTTACACCATTAACTTAATAATGGGCCGCAAATATTTACATATAAATAAAGAAGAATGACAAAATATGTAAATGTAGAACATACGATGTGGTTAACCCGAGGTTGGATTGAGTTGTGATGTAAACCTGCCCGGAACCGCCCGGCTGTCCAGTAGTCACAACAATACCTATCCAATGTGGGAGGTTAAACATGGAGCCCAATAAGGACCCGAGGTTAGACTGAGTTGTGGCGTAAGACTGCCCGGAACCAACCGGCAACAGGCAGCCACAACAATACCTGTCTAATGTGAGAGGTCAGGGCCTTAATAAGACAATTAAGGCTGAGTCAGGATTGTTAGGATTAAGTGGACTAAAGACTTAATCAAAATGGAACATGCTAAACTAAACGGACAGGTGGGGGTTAGGTTAGAAACACTTAACCAACTTAGCATGTTGGCTAGAGATAGAAAACCTAGTAACGGGGGACCCTTTTCAGCAGTAACCCTAGAAGGTGTATCAGGATACCCTGAAACTAGGCAGGGTGGGGCACGATTACTGGGCTGATTGTAAGAGGTCAAAGCGACGGCGGTGGTGTAGCAGTGTAGGTTCTAACGGAGTGCGGGCGTGCACACACTCCGGCGCAGAAAAATAAGGCACTGGACACCAGTAGCATACCTGTGCACTCTAAGGTTGTGTCGGGTTGCCACTATGGGACTTGATACACCCCATGGTGGGACCAGCATAGGTAACTACAACATCGGGGGCCATAAGACACATGTAACTATGCGAGTAGGAGCCGATCATCATTGAATGGATCACAACACCCTGATTATGGGGTGCCGGTTGGGAACTAGTTTATATGGGTTCAGAGATTAATATGGGGCACGATAGTATATTCGACCCTAGACAACTTAACCAAGTTTATAGTGCTTTCCCACTTCTTGATTATACTTATCATACCCAGTTCTTTATTCATAGACAAAATAGTACTAGACTTACTCAGGCTTTATGTCTGACTCTACTTTTCTTTCGTCTTCTTTTCTTCCGTTCCCCCCCCCAGGTCCACAGGGAGGGAACTCTGCAGCTTGACCAGCATTAACATCCAGCTTGAAGAAGAGAAATGTATTGCTTGGACTTTTTCGCTTTGAACTATGGCTTTGGGACAACCACTATGGGGCTTTTGCAGTTTATCTATGTTTTATTTATGCTTCTTTAAAATAATGTAATCAAGACAGATTATGAAAGTGTTATGTTATGTTTTGGGAAAAGATGTAAGACAATTATGGTGATGATGTTGTAACACGTATTTGCTTTTATGAATAAAAGTTGTTTGTTCTTCCGCTGTTTTACAAATATGTGTTCTTATATCTGTCTTGTATATCTGTGACTTATACTTATAAACCTCCACCAAAATTAGGGCATTCCCTTTGAGAGTGACCCTAACGGAGGTGGGGTGTTTCACTTGGTATCAGAGCATAGGTTTACCAGATAGGATAAAAAGTTTTGAAAAATTATTTTCAAAAAGGAAATTTAAAGAAGCATTTTTAAAAGATAAAAATATTATTTTTAAAGGCAAAGTCCACTCCCCAAAGCCATAGGTACTATCTCTTATCCTTCGTTTTGAACCTATCCTTTTGTTTCAGCATGTCCGAAGAACTTAACTTGCCGGAAGGGGTGCCAATACCTGGTTGGTTTAGACGTTTCTTAGAAGCGAGGGCCACTCAGCCAGGTCCTACCGTTCCTCCTCCCCCAGCTGAAGGAAATCATCCAGCTGCAGCAGCACCTTTTCCTCCACCTCCTCCTCGGGGAAACGCTTTTGCTAAGATATGTAAAGATTTTAAAGCTATGGGAGGAAGGGATTTCCATGGAACTGAGTCCTTTGTAGCAGCTAGGAATTGGCTGAAAGAAACCGAAGACCTATTCATCATCTTTGAGGTAGAAGATAGACAAAAAGTACAATTGGCGGTGTGGCTATTGAAGGGCGAGGCTTCCTACTGGTGGGAGGTCACTAATGCTGAAAGACCAGTGGAGACATGGGAGGACTTTAGGGCAAGGTTTGAGACCAAATTTCTCTCAGATGCGGAAAGAAGTTTGCAGTTGGAAAAATTCTTATTTCTTAAGCAAGGAGACAAGACTGTCAGAGAGTATGTGAATCAGTTTGATGAGCTGGCTAGGTTTGGGCTTGACCTAGTCAACACCCCGCACAAGAAGGCTCTCCGTTTCGTCAAAGGGTTAAATGAGCCATTACACAGTTTGGCCATGACCCATATACCCATGGGGGCCACGTATGAAAGATTGGTGCAAATGGCATTGCTGAACGAAGAGGATAAGGGCAAGAAAGAGACAAAGGCAGAAAGCTCTCAAGGGAAGAAAGAGGGTTTGCAGCCTAAGAAGACAGACTTTAAGAAAGGCGGGGAAGGCAACAAAGAGAAGAGGAAGTGTAATTTCTGTGGCAAAGTGGGGCACTTAGTAAAGGACTGTCGGAAAAAGAAGGCCAAGGAGAATGGTGGGTGCTTTTCTTGCGGTGAGACAGGCCATAGGGCTAAGGACTGCCCAAGAAAACGAGGACAGGGGCAGGGCACTGGATCCACCCCAGGGGCACAGGTTCATGTGCTGGAAGCGCCACCTCTGCAACAGCGAGGTATAAATACTTCTGTAGAAAGCGTAGTTTATCTTTATGATCACCCCGTTCGCACTTTATTTGATTCCGGCGCATCACACTCCTTTATCTCGACTGCTTTAGTAGAATCTCTGCACCTAAAAAACTAGTATGGTAGAGGACCCCTTAATTGTTTCAAACCCAATTGGGGGCCCAGCTCATTTGTCTATGATCTGTATGGATTTGAAAATTTCTATTCTAAGTGTAGAATTTCAATGTAGTGCCTTTGTTTTGGGCTTTTCGGGGTATGGTTTGATTTTGGGTATGGATTGGCTATTCAGTAATGGGGCCATCCTTGATTGTGAGAAAAGGGTTGTTAGGCTCCTAACCCAGCTCGGTAATACTTTGGAAATTTCTTGTAATCCCTCGTATGCGGTTATGCTTAGTTATCTTGAGTCGCTAGATACCTCTGTTGAAAATTTGCAATTAGTTAGAGTGGTCCGGGAATATCCGGATGTCTTCGAAGAGGTGAAGGGCTTGCCTCCGAAGTGGGAAATAGACTTCCGTATATATCTTGTAGATAATGCAAAGCCCGTTGCGTTGCTCGTTGGACACATGGTTCCACGGGAAAGGAAAGAGCTCAGTAAACAAATTAAAGAGCCTCTAGAGAAAGGGGTTCATTAGGAGGAGCATTTCAGAATGGGGCGCTCCAGTAGTGTTCGCCACTAAGGCAGAAAGTTCATTTCGCTTATGAATGGGTTGTGGAATACCTTCTAGTAAGTTAACAAGATCCAAGATTCACTAGTGAATTTTGGAGAGCTTGCATGGGACCATGAGTACGCAGTTAGGCTTGAGCCAAGTATATTAGAAGTAGAGTAAGTGAAAGTGGAACGAGAGGCAACAGTGGAAAAAGGTTCCAACTCATATTTTGGAAACAAGAATTAAGAAGCTACGAAATTGTGAAGTCAAAGACGGACAAAGCATAATGGAGTTAAGCTCAAGGAAATGCAACTTAGAAGATCGAAGACTAGATTCGTGCGTCATATCTCTTCTTAAGAGTATATCCTTGGTCCCTCTCTTCCTGTAGAGCTTACTTGCATGCCATCTTTTGTGTTTATCCTCTCGGTCCCATTTTCAATCCAATTTCTGTCGCAAACCCCATAGGGAGTATGACTCATCTGTTAGTAACACATGTTGGGGCTTGAGGGTGTTCGTTGGATTGACCAAACTTTTTGGGTTTTATATGATACGGGTTGGTCTTAGGAAGGGATTCCCTTGTGACCTAAAAGGAGTCCATCATGCTTAGTTTCCTAGAATCATATATGGTGGTTGGGTTGAGTAATTCTTTGGGTATCAGTCTGATGTTGATTTCGGTCTTCGGGGCTGATGCTTAGAGAAGTTCTTCTCCTAATCAATATATATGTGGCATAGATTTCCAGTTTTGACATTGCCTAATGGGCACAAAGTTTTTACTTGTTTCTATCATTCGACTATACCTTTAGGTAGGACCATTTCCTATCATTGAGAAAATTTGGAAAATGACCTATAGATTAGAGCTACCCGAGAAGTTGGCTGGAGTCCACAACGTTTTTCACGTTTCACATCTCCGAAAATGTCTACATGAGTCTGCTGAAGTGGTAGAGCCAAATATCATCGAAGAGGCCGAAGTGGAACGCGAAGCAACCATAAGGAAGGTTCCAACCCGCATCTTAGGAACGGAAGTGAAGAAGCTACGCAACCGTGAAGTCAAGCTCGTCAAAGTTCAGTGGAGCGACGCCGAGGGAGACGCGACTTGGGAAACTGAAGCTAGAATACGCACAGCCTACCCTTTTCTGTTCAAGGGTACATCCTTGATCTTTCATTTTCCTTAAGTTGCGCTTTTATCTATCTTTTTAGGTATATTTCCTCGACCGTATCTTTTAGGTAGAAACCTTTTTGGATGAAAACATGTAATTGAAACATGTTATGTATGATGGTTGCAAGTGGTTGCAAGTGATTGCTAGTGGTTGCTCGTGGTTGCATATACACACACAATCTAGGTTTTAAATCGGCTCAGTCACTTCATATTGCATATGCATATATGTTTGCATTCGTATATGGTTGAACTGTAATGTGTTGTCATATGGATGTTGCATTTGTATTGAATGATTGTGCACTCATGTAGAATCATGAATAGGAAAATTTGCATACATAATGGATTCATGGCACTTACATGATTCGCATTAAGGAGGTCAACTGAATCAGTAGACCGCCTGATTTTGCATTAGATAAGTACATATACACACACTTCGCATATGATCATGAAGCATTAGAAGTCTTTTAAGGACAATGGATGCTCGTGTTTGATGGATGAGTAGATGGATGATTGGATGTTAGGATATACATTCCTCCTAACTTGAAGATTTCGGGACGAAATCCTTTTAAGTGGGGGAGAATGTAACACCCCGTGAATTCTATAACTGTGAAATTAACAAATTAAAGTATAATCAAATTCAAATCAAAGAACTAAGGGAAACGGGATACGCCATTGCGTTCGTCTCGGAAAAATACGCGAAATAGAGTCCGAGTTTTCGAAAAACGGAGTCCGTATGAAGAAGATATGGCCTTCGGAAGTTTGAGAATCAAGTTTAAATTCAAACAGAATAAATCAGGTTTAAATTCAAAAATGGGGCCCAATGGGCCAGGGCGGAAAAACACCCGCCTGACCCACCAAGTCGACTGGGCTGTCGACCTGGTCTAACCAGGTCGACAGGCCTGTCGACAGGGCTGTCGACAGGGGTGTCGACCTGGTCCAGACCCAGGTCGAGCCCAGTCTAACCCGGCTGGCCTATTCTCTATGTGGTCGATTTTCTGTGGTCTGCTTTGTCACTAGGGCTAGGTGGCAAGTTTTAATTGGTCTCTCCTTAGAATGAATGGCTACGATCAATCCAAGCAACATCAAGGGTCCTAATCAGTTCCTAACCTCTATATAAACAACCCTAGACTAAACCCTAATCTATTCATTCAAAAATAAGAACATAGCCGCCATGTTGCTGAGGCACGACTAGGAGTAGCCACCAAATTGGAGAGAGGATTAGGAGGAAGATTCTAAAGCTTAAAGCAACCTAAACAAATCAATTCAACAAAGGAATTTGCGTCTTCAATCCCTAAATTAGAGAATTCATCGCAACGATTGTAAGTAGAGTATTACTTTGGTATGAATAAACAATTGTGTTGGTTTGTATGCTTGAATTGTGGCAATAAAGTAATTCATATTGGTGCGTTCTTATCAATTTGAAATATTATATACGTTTGGATATTTATGAATTATGTTATTCATTATAAAGAACTACATGCGGTAGTTCTATGCAAGTATACGTTTGGAATATTTCGCAAATTATGTAATCCATGTTGAAGCTACATGTATGTAGTTGATTTAAATTCATGCAAGTTTGGGGTTTGCTTCTATGCCACCATGATGTATATTTTTGTGCATAAATCATTTTGTAAGTAATTGGAACAAGTTTGGTTATTATCCATATGAAATTATGTTGAGAATTTGGCATCATGTATTAAGCCATGCTTTTGTACTAGAAAACCTATTTGCAAACTTATGAATATGGCTAAGCTATGATTGATACTTGGCATAATTGAAATTCATTGTTAAGTCTATATGGTTTTCAAGAATTATATGATGACATATGTGGTACATGGCTAGGTTAGGTTCAAAAAGTCCCTTTTTGTAAGTTTACATGACTAAAGTAAGAATCATGATTTCATGTTAGAAATATTTATGCCATGGTTATGTGAACAAATTTAACTATACTTATGCCATGCTTATGTTTGATATTTATGCCATGCTTATGTTTGACATTATGCCATGTTTATACTAGAAGTATTTATGCCATGCTATGTTTGACATTATGCCTAAATAAAAATGTAGGTTCATGTGTCAATAATGATACCCAATTTAGATTCTTGTCTCAACTACAAGTTCACATGCTTTGACTCATGTCACCTATGCTTTATGACCAAAGTACATGTTACCACTATGCAAGTTCACCAGTTTCTATTTTGTATTTCCAACGTCGTATTGCAAGTTCATGCGCTCACATTCCCCTCTTTGTGTATCACGCTTTAAGCCTCCCCTTTCGCATGGCTAAATTGGGCTTTAAAAGGCTAAGCCCAAAATATATATATAAACGGACGTGTTAAACGGGGGAAAATAACGTTGGGTTAAAATTACTAATGAATGAAAATATAAAATAGAAGGGCCCAAGTTCAAGTATGGGTTGGGCCCATGATTGGTGTAACCTTTACACCATTAACTTAATAATGGGCCGCAAATATTTACATATAAATAAAGAAGAATGACAAAATATGTAAATGTAGAACATACGATGTGGTTAACCCGAGGTTGGATTGAGTTGTGATGTAAACCTGCCCGGAACCGCCCGGCTGTCCAGTAGTCACAACAATACCTATCCAATGTGGGAGGTTAAACATGGAGCCCAATAAGGACCCGAGGTTAGACTGAGTTGTGGCGTAAGACTGCCCGGAACCAACCGGCAACAGGCAGCCACAACAATACCTGTCTAATGTGAGAGGTCAGGGCCTTAATAAGACAATTAAGACTGAGTCAGGATTGTTAGGATTAAGTGGACTAAAGACTTAATCAAAATGGAACATGCTAAACTAAACGGACTGGTGGGGGTTAGGTTAGAAACACTTAACCAACTTAGCATGTTGGCTAGAGATAGAAAACCTAGTAACGGGGGACCCTTTTCAGCAGTAACCCTAGAAGGTGTATCAGGATACCCTGAAACTAGGCAGGGTGGGGCACGATTACTGGGCTGATTGTAAGAGGTCAAAGCGACGGCGGTGGTGTAGCAGTGTAGGTTCTAACGGAGTGCGGGCGTGCACACACTCCGACGCAGAAAAATAAGGCACTGGACACCAGTAGCATACCTGTGCACTCTAAGGTTGTGTCGGGTTGCCACTATGGGACTTGATACACCCCATGGTGGGACCAACATAGGTAACTACAACATCGGGGGCCGTAAGACACATGTAACTATGCGAGTAGGAGCCGATCATCATTGAATGGATCACAACACCCTGATTATGGGGTGCCGGTTGGGAACTAGTTTATATGGGTTCAGAGATTAATATGGGGCACGATAGTATATTCGACCCTAGACAACTTAACCAAGTTTATAGTGCTTTCCCACTTCTTGATTATACTTATCATACCCAGTTCTTTATTCATAGACAAAATAGTACTAGACTTACTCAGGCTTTATGTCTGACTCTACTTTTCTTTCGTCTTCTTTTCTTCCGTTTCCCCCCCAGGTCCACAGGGAGGGAACTCTGCAGCTTGACCAGCATTAACATCCAGCTTGAAGAAGAGAAATGTATTGCTTGGACTTTTTCGCTTTGAACTATGGCTTTGGGACAACCACTATGGGGCTTTTGCAGTTTATCTATGTTTTATTTATGCTTCTTTAAAATAATGTAATCAAGACAGATTATGAAAGTGTTATGTTATGTTTTGGGAAAAGATGTAAGACAATTATGGTGATGATGTTGTAACACGTATTTGCTTTTATGAATAAAAGTTGTTTGTTCTTCCGCTGTTTTACAAATATGTGTTCTTATATCTGTCTTGTATATCTGTGACTTATACTTATAAACCTCCACCAAAATTAGGGCATTCCCTTTGAGAGTGACCCTAACGGAGGTGGGGTGTTTCACACAGACATTAGTCAACAATAATAATACCCATCCTGCTTCGAGGCAGGATATCGCGGTATAGAAGGTCATCCACTATATATATTGTGGGGCGCATAGGGAAATCATCTGCTAATGGTACTGCGGGCATCCGCTAATGGTACTGCGGGCATTATCCAATCACCAATCACCAATATTATTTTTATATATTATTATTATAATATATTATCACTTTATATCAATCAATTTAGCAACCGAGCAATAAAACAAAATGTTGAACTATTAAAAACAGTTCAAACAATTAACTGAGTGAGTTTAACTCACCTTGGTTTCCTTTGTCGAATATCCTGTTTAATTCCTTATCGTCTCAACACCGTGTCTACTTGAATTGTCCACATGAATTTATTTTTCACCTACGATTATTTTAAATTTTTATTAATTGGTCAAACAATTTATTAATTTAAATGAGCCATTTAACTAAATCTTCTCACGCAAATTTAAATTTATTTAAAACGTTTACCTTACTTAGCTTGCACACGTCGACGGTTCCTGGAATAAATCCCGAACAGCTCCAAAATAACATTCCACCCTACTTTGGCGATTCAACAAACATGTCATAATCAAACTACCATCTCCTCTTTACCATTCATAACCGATTTGTTGGGCTAAGCAGCACCACCCCGATCAACGATCCTCACTGCCGCAAATCTGCATCAGCCACTACAGCCCCTAAACTCCACCAGACAATCACCCTGAACCAGAATCCAATTCCATCACTTCTGTACTATCTCAAAAATGCCACTGTCCATCACAAAAGAAATGAACTTCGGTTCACTTACAGTCCATTTGAGCTTCACAACACCTCACTGCCTTACTACACATCCAGTCCATCATCCTAGTTTGCACCATCTCCCTCAATACACTGATTCGCACCCTCCACAATCCCACCGTTGCACCCAGGAACCGCAACTTGCTCTCAAGCTTCTCACTGTCCATACTTCTCCCATTCAACATCATTCCATTACTGCCTCGTCCCTTCAACAAATATAACATAGTGACCCATCAATCAGCTATTTTCAGTATTGACCCTATCCTCACATATCCGAACACCCCAGATCACCACAAAATCTCGCACCATCAAGATCAATAGGCCGAACTCCATACCACCATCAACTCCAGATTAGGTTCCAGCATCGCACTGTCCCTCTAAGGGAGCAAATCGCACACCTCGGTTTAATTAAGCAAATCGAAATCCCCCTTCATACACTGATCGCGTTACATATAATCCACCATCCTCACAAACAGATTGCACGCTTCCCTCATACAACCATAAACAAATTCGCACTACCCAAATCCAACTTGTCCTCCCAGATCTGAAATTACCCTTCGAACTCCTTATCAGAAATCGCACTCCAGTACATCCCTTAGTCCTTCACGATACAGTCGCCATCACCGAGCTCTTCCAATTCGCGAGCTTATGGTTGACGCCGAGGATCCCGACATTTCATAGATCCAATCGCAACTCGCGATTTTGATTTATACTTTTTTTTTCTTTAAAGGATTTCGCGAGTTAACAGAAAAATGCACAGAGGAATTGGATGTTTCGTGGATTTGGGATTGAGGAGTAAAGAAGGTAACAGGTCCTTATATAGGCAAACGATAGGTGGATAAGGGCAACGTCTATTTCAACGAGTACTCGTAGGTTTAGGTAGGCATAGATCTGCAGTGTCTTGGCGCAAATCAAACTGAAATGAAAGAAGGGAGAAGACGTTGTAGTATTTTAGAATAGCATGCGCTAGCGGAAAAAAAGTCGTCCCCTATTTTTATTTATTAATTAATTAAATTAAATTTTCATTTCTGGTTGAACTGGTGTGGTTTCACCCCATTTAAAATATAACTTGTTATCAAACTCCTGTCTGAACGCAACGAACGACATTTCTAGGTTTCTAGCACTGTTCTGAACATACTGGAACAGTTTCCACGGTCCAATTCGACCATATACAAAAGATATTAAATTAAATTGATAGTTTAACATTTAACTCGATTTAATATAAACTGATTCAAATAAGAACAATTCTATTCAAAATAAATTCTCACTATCATATATATTACAAACTGAATTATATAAAATTTTCCAACCTACACTAACTCGGAATTTCAAACTCTATATTCTACTTTCATGTTAAACCCATATTCTATTTATTTAAAATCGATTTATTATATAATATATATGTTTATACATTTTCAAACTCGTTTAATTATTATGAAAATCCATTCAAATTATGATTTCAATATTTAAACTAAATTAAATATTGAAAATTAAAGTGATAAAAACGCGGGTCATTACACACTGAAATTTGAGGAATGTCCTCAAACAAATTAAACGTAATTGTTTTAGAAATATAGAGAAGATATAAAATGAAAGTTAAAGTACGACTTTAACTGAATAATATATAAATGTTATAATAATCTACTTATACATTTCTAGTATTAGATACTAGATATAAATTACATAAATGTATGTGGATTTACAGAAATCGCAGAATAAGTAGAAATCTGATAAAAGAACAAGTGGACTTACAATTGGAAATAAAGCAAATGTTGCTAGATTTTCCATAAGAAGTTGATTCTTGTTGATTATACTGGCTTGATTAAATAAATAAAATAATTGATATAATGAAATTCCACTTTAGATAATTGTTATAATAGATCTTGCTTAGACAAGTTTGAATTTCATTTATAATAAAAGAATAATTGTTATTCATTTTATTTAAATGAAATATCGTATGGAATTTCACTAATAGTTAATGATCTTTGTAAATCCTTAACTATAATGTACTTGACATTAATAATGAGTGGATTAAATTTAGTTATTTAAATCCAATATACCTTTAATATTACCGGTTTGCCCAGTAAACAAGAAAGTATATCAAAACTCCATAATGATGGAATTTTGAGATCATTTGATTTTGAATTATATGAAGGATACATATCTTTTTTATTAGGAAAAATAACTAAATCACCTTTCACTTGATACAATGAATGAGCGATAAGTATTGGGTCTCATACATAATGATGTACATGGAGCAATGAATATATAAGCTAGAGGCAGGTTTATTACTTCATTATATTCACTGATGAATTCAGTAGATGCGAATATGTGTATCTTATGAAACACATAATAGAATCCTTTGAAAAGTTCAAAGAATTTAAAGGGAAGTTAGAAATCGATTTTAAATAGAAAATTAAATTTTTTGAACGGATCAAAAGAGAATATTTAAGCCGACTATATAATGACTATCAAAATGAGTTTGAAATTTTTTCACAACTCACTCCACCTAGAACATCATATTAGAATGGTGTGTATGAACGGAGACATTGCACCTTATAAGATATAGTACGATTAATGATAAGTCTTATAGATCTTCCAATAAATTAAATTTAGAACAATTATATTAAATCCCACTAAAACGATTTTAAAGACGCTATATAAGATATGGACTAGGAAATGTCCTAGTGTGTCTAATGCAAAGATTTGGGATGTAAGGCGTTTGTTAAACGTCCTTCCTTTGATAAGATCGGACCTAAATCAGATAACTGTTTTGTGTAATATCCACAAGAAACAAATGGATATTATTTCTATAAATCCTCAGAGAATAAAACGTTTATTGCTCGAATTATATCCATTTAAAGGAGAGCCAATCTCTAAGATACTGATGGGAATGAAATAGAAATCGAAATGTTTCAAAAACCACAGAAAGCCATTGAATCTTGTGTAGACAAGAAGTTAAGTGGGAATGACACAATAATTCTAATGTTATTTGATAACACATTAATTATTATAAATAATGTTAGCTTTAAAGCAAGAAACAAATGCTGATTCTAAGAAAGAAAATGTTTGGATTAAGAAGTTCATAATTGAACTTAATTCATTGTTGATCCAATGATTTACATTGCGACAACAATATGGCTATTGCTCAGGCCTAAAACCTTAAACTCACTATCGATGCAAACGTATATTTAAGAAATATAATTCTTATATGAAGTTGTTCACAGAAGAAATAAACATATCTGCAAAGTTACAAAAGTTGTAATGTTGCAGACCTACTGAATTAAACTCTGTCGCAGCAGAAGTTTAATAGTCACACCAGTTTCACGAGTATACGATACGTGAATGATTGACTCTAGTGCAAGTGGGAGATTGTTAGAGTTTATGCCCTAGAGGCAATCCATTTTATGAGATAGACGACAGTGTTGTTGTTATTATTTTATTTGGAATAAAATATATATTCTGTTATGTTATATTTACTGCATAAGAAAAGTATTAACATAACAGAAGTCCTTTGAATAATAATACAGAATTATATAGTTCGAGTAAGACTTGAACTTGAGATTATATAATTTTAAGTATTATAATTCTTAAATGTCTGTAGTCAAGTTTATTGCTTATAAAGGACAACAATAAAACGTTGAGACTAGTATGTTGATTGACTGATGATCACATCTCATTGATCATTAATATACATGATATAAATGTCAAAACATAAATACGTATTGGGCTGACCCATCGTGAGATAACTACATGGAATATAATTAACAGTATCATAAGTTATTCTCATAGTGAAAATGATGTAATGGTCCTCAGACCTGAAATAATTATAATTTTATTAGAAGATATTTGTGTTTTGATATCATATAAAGTTATTCGTAACAGAGTAACGATAACGGTGATTATTGGATACCTCTCGAATCGAATGAAAATTATGAATGATCTAGATAGAATTTAACCCTACGATGTATGCGTAGCGATATCCATGGCCCTCTTGATTGAGTGAAACTGTGAAATGCATGGCCGTGCTCAAATAATGATTTGTTATAAACAGTCTACTCATCGATCAAGATAAACGGATTAAATTATAAAGAGGGTGATACGTTCCATGCCTCGAGTTTAATCTTGGATATATTGGTTAAAGGATTATATTACATTGATACATTAGTCAAGAAAAAGGTTGTATTGAATCATTAAAATTGTTATAACTTGGGTAACATCGATGTATTACTAGATGCCGCTCACTGTTTACAGTTTAAATATTATTTAAATTGTTGCCAACGTTATGATAACCTATAGGGTCATACATAAGAGCGTTGTATAGGGAGAGAACTGTTCTGAATAAAGGAAATCAAAAATGTTGATTTTTCTCTATTTTTTGAATGGTTGAACGGGTAAGAAGGGTTATCAAATATCTCGCAAGTCATATTATAAAACAAGGACCGGTTCCTAATTTTATCCTATCACAATTATACGAGACAAAAGAAAACCCTAGATCCCAAAATTCGGCTAGCACCGAATCACCTTTCCTCGATTGGACTTCGAGAACGACGCTCGTGGATCTCCTGTAGAGGTGCGGCGTCATGTCGAGCTCTCCAATTTGATTCAACCTAGATTCATCATCAAATTCTGAAGCAAAGGAAACCCTAGGTATTAATTCTAATCTCGATTCATTGTTTTCGTAACAGATCTTGTTTAGGATTTAATTATTTCGCTGCAATATCATGTTGATAACCCTAATCAAAACTATCAAGATCTACCTTATATGCCAAACTTCCAACCAACTCAAGGACCGGAAAGGGACCAACGAACCTTGGTGCTAACTTTCCCTTTCTACCAAACCAATTCACACTCTTCAAAGGGGAAATCCTAACAAATACCAAATCACCAACGGAAAACTCTAAATCCTTATGTGTAACAACCTGTATTTTTGAAACATGTTAAGACCATAAATAAAGGCAGAATTAAATTTTAAAGTAAGAATCAAGGGAAACGGGTTGCTCCATTGCGTTCGTCTCGAAATTCTTCTTGGAAACGAGTCCGAGTTTTCGAGAAACGGAGTCTGTATGAGGGAGATATGACCCTCCGAAGTTTCAGGAATTTTCAGAATAAAAAACAGCTCGAAATTCGAATTGGAAATTCAAAATTCTAACCCCAGCGCGGAATGAGCAGGAATTTTCCCGCCCAGGACCAGGTCGACCTAGGGTTCGACACTATGGTCGACCTCCCAGGGACCAGGTCGACCTGGTGCCCGAACCCAGTTTTGAGCCTGGGTTCATTCTGATGTATCCGGCCTCATTTTCAGTCTAGATTCGCCCGCCTAATCCTATATAAACAGCCCCCTAGCCCCATTCTCTTTACACCATTCTTCTTCCCTTATGCTGCCTCTGAGTTAATAGAAATAAATAAATAAAATAATGGCGTCGCTACTCTACTGGGATCAAAACTAGAACTAGTGCATCTTCTTCCAAATCTGAATAAGATTAAAAGAGAACTACTGCAACTCTTCTTCTATAATCCAATCAAGGCAAGTGAAGTTATTTTCCGATATGAAATTTAATCATGATCTTGACATAATTATAATTCTGAATCTAAGACTAGGCCCTTTTTCTATTTATCAGATTTGTTCCTCTGTTTTATTATTCTGTTTGTTCTGTATTTCTTCCTCCTTTCTTTCTTTTTGTTTGATATCCAGGCTACCACGAGCCTGAGCCAGATCTCATAAGAGATGAACGCATAAACGCTAAATTTGGGAAGAATATTGAATGAGGCATATTTAGGCAAAATCAATTTGTAACTAATTTGAGGATACAACGCATGTTGTAATTCTGGACATAAATTTGTGGCATATTGCATAAGACGATCTATGACTTGGAAGGAGAGGATTATTGTGACTTAGAACATAAAGAACATAGGTTGAACTTAGAACATAAATCTGAGACATATAATTGGGCATGTTGTATTTAAAACATAAGGTGCATTTAACATATGTCTTGAGTTTTGAGGCATAAAGAATATTGGACATATGACTTGGGATTTGTGGCGTAAAGTTTAACTGTGAACATGTTACTGATTTGGATGCATAGTACAAGTTGTAATTTAAGATCTAGATCTGGACATACTATATATATTATAGTCTGGAATTTGGAAAAAAGAGAATTAATTTGCATTTAACTTAGGTGTAAAGATCCATATTAAGATTGGATAATTATTAAGTGTGAATACACCTAAGTAAGGTTTTTTTTGGGATATGTGACATGCATTGTAATCAATGGCTATATTTGGCATAATTTATATGTAAGGTTTTTGGAGAATATTCTGAACTATGCAAGTTTAACTAAAAATTGGGACATATGTTATATGGTGGATTATGACCATAATTTGGGCATATAAGTTTAGGCTTACCTTATGAATTAGGCAAGATACGTGAATAGGACTTTAAGGAATGTTTAAATCGGCTAAAACTGTTATCTGCTTATTATGTTAAATTTGCCTAATCTGCTAAACCTGTTACCTGTTTAATCGGTTGAATTGCCTTAACTGTTACATATGTTGAATCGCCTAATCTGCTAATTTTGCCTAATCTACTAAATCTGTTGAGTTGCCTAATCTGCTAAATCTGTTGAACCGCCTGAGCTGCTAAATCTGTTAAATCTGTTGAAAAGCTGAATGATTGTAACTTGTGTATGAAAATCCGTAGGCTCGACCTAAGATTGAGTAAAACATGTTAATTTGATTAATCTGCTGCGACTTGAAAAGAAGTCAAATCTGTTAAATTGACATTATTAGTCTGATATTTGTATAATTTTTAATGGAATAAACTAGTTATAATAAAAATGCTGAGACACGAGGTTAGACTCATGAAGCCTACCCGGGCCCAACCGGCTTAACCAGCAATCGCAAACTGCTAGTCTAATGTGAGAGGTCGCACAACTAAAATATGCTTAGACACGAGGTTAGGTCTCGCTTGTGGCCGAAGTCCCGGAACCGCCCGGCTTATCCAGCGGCCACAAGCTACCGACCTAATGTGAGAGGTCTGCGCATTGATATTTAATTAATCCAAATCTGAGATAAATATGATGTCTAAAATGTGTTGGGTGGACAGGGATAAACCAACTGGACTGATGAATAAATAAACCTGTTTCGTGAATCTGTAGGCCCAATACAAAGTTAGCCAATCTGTAAGTCTCTTAAAACTATACATCTGATCCGTTAATCTGAAAACCTATTGACTGATTTTCTGATCTGTGAACTAGTTGATCTGAACTCTGTAGGTCTGAAAACTTGTAAACAAGTTAATCTGAAATCCATTAGTCTAGGGACACAAGGTTAGGAGGGAAAATACTTGTGTCATCTGTTGTTTGGGACCCGTATTAGTCAGTAACCCTTTATGGTATCAAAACTATGACCCAACAGTTGGTAGGGTCCGGGCATGCTTACTGAACTAATTATAAGCGGTTCATTCTGATAATGGCGAGGGGTGTTGATGGTGCGTTCCAACCGGGTCATGTGCGTGCATGGATCTCGGTCTGCCTCTGAGGATGTAAGACGCCGTGACATCTGTAAATAGGTCTGTGTCATTCAAAGTTAACACTTTAGAAAGTGATACACCCTTCTGTGGGGCTGGCACAGGGTATTTATGTATTAGGGAGTCGATCGCTTGGGGTAGATTTAGGGTACACTTAGTTCTGTCTGTTTCCGTTGGGGTACCGTCTGTTTCTGTTGGGTGGTAACAACTGTCTGTTTCTGCGTGGTACCGTCTGTTGGGGTGGTAAAGGCCCATTTACTAGTGTACACCTAATTCTAACATTCCATTTCCGTCTGTTTCTGTTGGGTGGTAACAACTGTCTGTTTCTACGTGGTACCGTCTGTTGGGGTGGTAAAGGCCCATTTACTAGTGTACACTTAATTCTAACATTCCATTTCCGTCAAATTATTCTGTTTCCGTCTCTGATTTCGTTTATGTACCTTTTGTCTGTTGGGGTGGTAAAGGCCCATTACTGGCATTCTGTTTCTGTATAGATTATTCTGTTCCGTTTCTGTTTCAGTTTAGACATTAGGGTCACACCTAATCCTGTTATACTAGTATTAGTACAGAGAAGTAAGATCTAAGTAAGAAGCATAACTTGGGCTATATCCTTCTGTTTCTTCTGTTTAGCTTAAGTGTACCGGTTACTCCTGTTGCTGTTGTCTCTTATCCAGCTTTATTTTCATGTCATGATATTATTAGCTGTTCATATGCTGAAAGTCACTGGACTTGCCAGACTTTATGTCTGACCTTGCTTGTTTTCGCCCCTTTTCTTTCGTCCCCCCCCCCCCAGGTTTTTAGGGTGGAAGTATAGGAGCTTGATTTAGATTTTCTCTGCTTGAAGTATCGCTTGGCTTTGGCTCTATCTTTCCATGGCAGTTTATGTCGGGGATTATGACTTAAAAAAAAAACTATGCATTCTGAAGGCTTTTGTACAAGACCGATATTTTGTACTTGAATTCTGATATTGTGATTAGACAAGATGTAACTAAACTTACTGTTGTAATAAAGTTATAAATTTTTCAAGTACTGTTTTATCTGTCTTGTAAATTTCTATTCTGTCTACTAAAACGCTCCATCAAAGTTAAGGCATTCCCTTTGTGAGTGACCTTAACAGAGGTGGGGTGTTACACTTGGTATCAGAGCTGAAGGTTACCCGATTTGATAAAAAGTTTTGGAAAACTATTTTCAAAAAGGTTTTTAAAAAATGAAGTATTTTCAAAAGTAGAGTTTATTTTGAAAAACATAATCCCCAAAGCCATAAGCCTATCTTTCTATCCTTTGTTTTGAATCTTTCCTTTTTCTTTCGTTTCAGCATGTCTGGGGATCTTAACCTTCCGGAGGGCGTACCGATACCTGGCTGGTTCAGGAGGTACCTAGAAGCTAGGGCTAATGATGCGGGCCTAACAAACGTCCCTCCTCCCCCAGCTGCAGCGGTTCCTCCTCCTCCTCCGCGAGTGAATACTTTCCCGAAGATATGTAGAGACTTTTGAGCCATGGGTGGGAAGAACTTTAATGGAACTGAATCCTTCGTGGAAGCAAGGAACTGGCTCAAAGAAACTGAGGATTTGTTCGTTATCTTCGAGGTGGACGATAGGCAGAAGATACAGTTGGCGGTATGGTTGCTTAAGGGCGAAGCTTCTTTTTGGTGGGAGGTCACAAATGGAGAGCGTCCGGTAGAGAGATGGATGGATTTCAGGCATAGGTTCGAGATGAAATTTCTCTCACGAGCGGAAGAGAGTCTATATGTAGAAAGGTTCTTGGCGTTGAAGCAAGGGAATTCATCAGTAAGAGAGTACGTCAACAACTTTAATCAATTGGCAAGATTCGGCTTAGAATTGGTAAATACACCACATAAGAAGGCAATAAGGTTTGCTAAAGGTTTGAATGAGCCGCTACACGGATTAGCGATGTCCCACATTCCTATGGGGGCAACCTTCGAAAAATTGATGGACATGGCGTTAATGCATGAAGAGGAAGCCGAAAGTAAAAAGAAAGAGGAAAAGATTGAAGGACCACAGAATAAGAAGGCGGGGCCCAAAAAGGAAACACAAAAGAAGGATGAGAAGACTGAAGATAAGAAGGAGAAGAAGTGCTTTACTTATGGAAGCTCAACCCATCTGAACAAGGATTGCAGAAAAAGGAAGGGCACTTGCTTCAACTGTGGAGAAATGAGGCACTTCACAAGGGGCTGCCCAAAGAAACGGGGACAAGGGCAGAGGGCAGAACCCACTTCTGGAGGACAGGCGAATGCTCAAGTGACTGGTAGATAGGGTAGGAATAAGAAAATTTATGTAGAAGGTTTAATTTCTTTATCTAATTGAGGAGTTAAAAACTCTTTCTAATTCTGGCATTTTTGATTCTGTAATTGAAACTCTGCACTTTAATACTAGTCTTGTTTCTGGTTCCGTTATAGTCTCAGACCCCATGAGGGTTACGACTCATCTGTTTGTGATAAGTTGGGGTTTGAGGGCATCTGTGTTGGGCATTAAGTTGACCATGACGCATACATTCTGAGTTTTTATCATGCTTGGTTTCCTAAGAATCATTTGGTAATCTGATCTGTATCAGTAGTCTGTAGGTTTCTGAAAAGGATAGGAGTTTTACTCAAAGTGTGAAATAGATTTCCAGTTGGGCATTTGTTTAATGGGAGTGATTCTCTGAGTGTTAATCTGATGTTGATTTCGGTCTTCGGGGTTGATACTTAGGGAGTTATTCTCTTAAACCGATGTCTAATGGGAACATAGCTTTAGTTTTAATTATACTTGCTTCTATCACTCGACTTTATCCTTCGACCTTTAGGTAGAAACTAATGGGTGTAAACATGTGTTTGAGACATGTTATGTTTGATGGTTGCAAGTGGATGCAAGTGGTTGCTAGTGATTGCTCGTGGATGCATATACACACACTAGGCATTAGATCGGCTCAAAAACACTCTCATACTGCATATGGATGTGTGTGCATTTTTTTAAGTTTTATGGATGCAAAATGATTGACTCAACACATGGATGTTGCATATGAATGAACGGTTGTGAACTCATATAGAAATGATATGTATCAAATAGGAAAATTGCATACATGTTGGACTCATGGCACTGACATAATTGGCATTAAGGAGGTCAACTGAATCAGTGGACCGCCTGATCTTTACATCAGATAAGTACATATATACACACTCTTGCATAAGTACATACAACATTAGAAATCTTTTAAGGACAATGGTTGCTTGTGGATAATGGTTGAGTAGATGGATGATTTTATGATAGGATGCATTCTTCTTAACTTGAAGATTTCGGGGACGAAATCCTTTAAGGAGGGGAGAATGTAACAACCCGTATTTTTGTAACATGTTAAGACCATAAATCAAGGAAGAATTGAATTTTAAAGTAAGAATCAAGGGAAACGGGTTGCGCCTTGCATTCGTCTCGAAATTCTGCTTGGAAACGAGTCCGAGTTTTCGAGAAAAGGAGTCCGTATGAGGGAGATATGACCCTCCGAAGTTTCAGGAATTTTCATAATAAAAAACAGCTCGAAATTCGAATTGGAAATTCGAAATTCAAACACCAGCGCGGACTGGGCGGGAATTTTCCCGCCCAGGACCAGGTCGACCTGGGGGTCGACACTATGGTCGACCTCCCAGGGACCAGGTCGACCCTATGGTCGACCTGGGGGTCGACCTGGTGCCCGAACCCAGTTTTGAGCCTGGGTTCATTCTGATGTATCCGGCCTAATTTTCAGTCTAGATTCGCCCGCCTAATCCTATATAAACAGTCCCCTAGCCCCATTCTCTTTACACCATTCTTCTTCCCTTATGCTGCCTCTGAGATAATAGAAATAAATAAATAAAATAATGGCGTCGCTACTCTGCTGGGATCAAAACTAGAACTAGTGCATCTTCTTCCAAATCTGAATAAGATTAAAAGAGAACTACTCCAACTCTTCTTCTATAATCCAATCAAGGCAAGTGCAGTTATTTTCCGATATGAAATTTAATCATGATCTTGACATAATTATAATTCTGAATCTGAGACTAGGCCCTTTTTCTATTTATCAGATATGTTCCTCTGTTTTATTATTTTGTTTGTTCTGTATTTCTTCCTCCTTTCTTTCTTTTTGTTTGATAGCCAGGCTACCACGAGCCTGAGCCATATCTCATAAGAGATGAACTCATAAACGCTAAATTTGGGAAGAATAGTGAATGAGGCATATTTGGGAAAAATCAATTTGTAACTAATTTGAGGATACAACGCATGTTGTAATTCTGGACATAAATTTGTGGCATATTGCATAAGACGATCTATGACTTGGAAGGAGAGGATTATTGTGACTTAGAACATAAAGAACATAGGTTGAACTTAGAACATAAATCTGAGACATATAATTGGGCATGTTGTATTTAAAACATAAGGTGTATTTAACATATGTCTTGAGTTTTGAGGCATAAAGAATATTGGACACATGACTTGGGATTTGTGGCGTAAAGTTTAACTGTGAACATGTAACTGATTTGGATGCATAGTACAAGTTGTAATTCAAGATTTAGATCTGGACATACTATATATATTATAGTCTGTAATTTGGAAAAAAGAGAATAAATTTGCATTTAACTTAGGTGTAAAGATCCATATTAAGATTGGATAATTATTAAGTGTGAATACACCTAAGTAGGCAAGGGGGGTTTAGATATGTGACATGCATTGTAATCAATGGCTATATTTGGCATAATTTATATGTAAGGTTTTTGGAGAATATTCTGAACTATGCAAGTTTAACTAAAAAATGGGATATATGTTATATGGTGGATTATGACCATAATTTGGGCATATAAGTTTAGGCTTACCTTATGAATTAGGCAAGATATGTGAATAGGACTTTAAGGAATGTTTAAATCGGCTAAAACTGTTATCTGCTTATTATGTTAAATTTTCCTAATCTGCTAAACCTGTTACCTGTTTAATCTGTTGAATTGCCTAAACTGCTACATATGTTGAATCGCCTAATCTGCTAATTTTGCCTAATCTGCTAAATCTGTTGAGTTGCCTAATCTGCTAAATCTGTTGAACCGCCTGAGTTGCTAAATCTGTTAAATCTGTTGAAAAGCTGAATGATTGTAACTTGTGTATGAAAATTCGTAGGCTCGACCTAAGATTGAGTAAAACATGTTAATTCGATTAATCTGCTGCGACTTGAAAAGAAGTCAAATCTGTTAAATTGACATTATTAGTCTGATATTTGTATAATTTTTAATGGAATAAACTAGTTATAATAAAAATGTTGAGACACGAGGTTAGACTCATGAAGCCTGCCCGGACCCAACCGGCTTAACCAGCAATCGCAAACTTCTAGTCTAATGTGAGAGGTCGTAGGCACAACTAAAATATGCTTAGACACGAGGTTAGGTCTGGCTTATGGCAGAAGTCTGCCCGGAACCGCCCGGCTTATCCAGCGGCCACAAGCTACCGACCTAGTGTGAGAGGTCTGCGCCTTAATATATAATTAATGCAAATCTGAGATAATATTATGTCTAAAACGTGTTGGGTGGATAGGGATAAACCAACTGGACTGATGAATTAATAAATCTATTTCGTGAATCTGTAGGCCCAATACAAAGTTAGACAATCTGTAAGTCTGTTAAAACTATACATCTGATCCGTTAGTCTGAAAACCTGTTGACTGATTTTCTGATCTGTGAACTAGTTGATCTGAACTCTGTTGGTCTGAAAAATTGTAAACAATTTAATCTGAAATCCATTAGTCTGGGGACATAAGGTTAGGAGGGAAAATACTTGTGTCATCTGTTGCTTGGGACCCATATTAGTCAGTAACCCTTTCTGGTATCAAAACTATGACCCAACAGTAGGTAGGGTCCGGGCACGCTTACTGAACTAATTACAAGCGGTTCATTCTGATAATGGCGAGGGGTGTTGATGGTGCGTTCCAACCGGGTCATGTGCGTGCATGGATCCCGGTCTGCCTCTGAGGATGTAAGACGCCGTGACATCTGTAAATAGGTCTGTGTCATTCAAATGTTGCCACTTTAGGGAGTGATACACCTTTTTGTGGGCTGGCACAGGGTATTTATGTATTAGGGAGCCGATCGCTTGGGGTAGATTTAGGGTACACTTAGTTTTGTCTGTTTCCGTTGGGGTACCGTCTGTTTCTGTTGGGTGGTAACACCTGTCTGTTTCTACGTGGTACCGTCTGTTGGGGGTGGTAAAGGCCCATTTACTAGTGTACACCTAATTCTAACATTCTGTTTTTGTAGGATTATTCTGTTTCCGTCTCTGATTTCGTTTATGTACCTTCTGCCTGTTGGGGTGGTAAAGGCCTATTACTGGCATTCTGTTTCTGTATAGATTATTCTGTTACGTTTCTGTTTCAGTTTAGACATTAGGGTAACACCTAATCATGTTATACTAGTATTAGTGTAGAGAAGTAAGATCTAAGTAAGAAGCATAACTTGGGCTATATCATTCTGTTTCTTCTGTTTAGCTTAAGTATACTGGTTACTCCTATTGTTGTTGTCTCTTATCCAGCTTTATTTTCATGTCATGATATTATTATCTGTCATATGCTGAAAGTCACTGGACTTGCCAGACTTTATGTCTGACCATGCTTTTTTTTTCGCCCCTTTTTTTTCGTCCCCCCCCCCCCCCGGTTTTTAGGGTGGAAGTATTGGATCTTGATTCGGATTTTCTCTGCTTGAAGTATCGCTTGGCTTTGGCTCTATCTTTCCATGGCAGTTTATGTTGGGGATTATGACTTAAAAAAAAAGTATGCATTCTGAAGGATTTTGTACAAGACCGATATTTTGTACTTGAATTCTGATATTGTGATTTGAAAAGATGTAACTAAACTTACTGTTGTAATAAAGTTATAAAATTTTCAAGTACTGTTTTATCTGTCTTGTAAATTTCTGTTCTGTCTACTAAAACGCTCCATCAAAGTTAAGGCATTCCCTTTGTGAGTGACCTTAACGGAGGTGGGGTGTTACATTATGTCTCTTATCGGAATTGCTCTTCTTCCTATTTTGTGCATTTTTCACCCTTTGCTTGGTGATTTTAAACTTCTCTGAGGTCTCCCTAACCTTATCTAACCCAAGTATTAACTTCTTACTCGTCTCCAGCTAACACGAAGCTGCATTGCACGATCTCCCATATAAGGCTTCATACTGAGTCATGCCAATGCTGGAATGATAGCTATTGTGTATGCAAACTCCATCAGATGCAAATAATCATCCCATTAACCTCCAAAGTCCAAAAAGCAGGCTTGTAAGAGATCTTCCTTTATGCGATTCACTCTCTTGACCTGACCATCAGTTTGAGAATGGTGAGTTGTGCTGAGGTGTATCTCAAACCCCAAGCTTCTTGTAAACTCTTCCAAAACCCACTTGTAAATAATGGGTCTCAGTCGCTCACGATGCCTTACGGAATTCCATGAAATCGCATAACCCATTTCACATACAACTCTCCTAACTTGGTCTCCGTCCTATTCGACTGTACTGATATTAATTAGGTACTCTTAGTTAATCTATCCATAATAACCCAAATATTGTCATTCCCTACCTTGGTGCTTGGTAACCCACCAATGAAATCCATCGTGACTTGCTCCCATTTACACTCGGGAATATCCAACGGTTGTAACATACCTCTAGGCTTTTTTTGCTCGGCCTTAACCAATTGACTATTCATACAATTAGAGATGAATGTTCCGACAACCTTCTTCATACCTTCCCAATAGTGCTTTTGTCTCATATCTCGATACATTTTGTTACCACCGGGATATATAGTCAACTTGGAGTGATGATACTCTCTAAGTACTTCATCTTTTAATCCACTATCGTTAGGTACAACCAATCTCTCTCTTCTCTGAAGCCAACCCTTATAGTCGAGTTTGTATATCCTCATAACCTTATCATCAATAGTAATCTCCACTTTGGTAATGATCTCCAACAATTTAGGATCGCTTTTATGACTAGAACCAATCCGTATGATCAAAGTCGGTCTGATTGTTATGCTTGCCTACAATTCTGGCTTAACTTACATATGGGCCTGAAGTCATAACCAGCAATTTACTCCAGTTGCTTCCAATCTCAGAACATATCCCTCAAACTGGCATGTCTCCTACTTAATGCATCAACGACCGCATTACCCTTTCCCAGGGTGTATGCGATATTAAATTCAAAGGAAGCTAAGAACTCCTATCACCGTTGTTGGAAGAGGTGTAATTCCTTCTTCGAGAAAAGATACAGGTTGCCCCCTAGAAATCTGGACACATGCACGCACATGACTCCATTGGATCGCGCTATCAGAACACCTCTTCCCATATAAACCTCTTATAATCAGCTTAATAAGCGTGCCCCGACCCCTACCTAGTTCGGGGTCACCCTTTGATACCAGTATGGGTTACTGACTGATACGGGTCCCACACCACAGATGATACAAGCCGCCCCCTAGGCTTGCATCCCCACTACTAGGATTTTGACAGGTTATGCCTAACATATTAACAAGCCCGCATAACCCCATCATATAAAACATGTTAAGTTTATCGGGTTTGTATAACACCCCCATTGATTTAACATATTTACTTAACCCCTACTGATTCAAATAGGTTTACTTAACCCCTACACAATTTAACAGGTTCATATAACCCCCACCGATTTAAACAGGTTTAGTATTACAGTTTTGTCACATGTTTCGCTTAATCTAATTATTAAGCCTACAGATTTACATGCCCCAACCTTCATGTCGTATCCACAATATAAGATATTCCCCAAATTATTGTCATATATCACAGTGTAGGTTATGCCCCCAAATCTCAGTCATGATTTATAATACAAGATATGCCCCCAATCTAACTTTCCCAACCATTCCCAGTTTTGTTCGTTCGCATATTTCAGCGATATACCTAGGCTCAAAGGTACCCTGGCTATAAAAATAAGAAGGGAAAGAGGGAGAGAAGAGAACAAAGATAGGCATAATAAAAGAAATAAGCATATCAAAAATAGGCATACAAGAACTGAAAAATAGATCATGTGTACTTGTAATGGCGGATTTTTTTAGGTATGAATCAAATTCTTAATAGGCATAGGTTTAGATTCAGATTTATAGACATGTCAGGATTACCTGTTAAATGTTTATGTCTAAAAATAACATGAACTCACAGAGACTGGATCTAAAGAACAGAGAATAATAGACTGAAGCTGTAGAAGAAATTCTTGTATGCGTATAGTCCGTTGTTGAAGCAAAATAGGTTAACTCAATCCAAGCAGGGGAAATGTTTTGTTCTTCATTGTTTTTTATGTGTAAAAACAATATAAATGAGGTCCTATTTATAGCCTACTGCTAATGAATCTTGTTTAGATACAAGTTCAGGTTCAGAAATGAACCTGGATGGATCTCTGGTGGGCCGACCCCGGGGTCGACCCTAGGGTCGACACACCCTCGAGTGGGTCGACCCCCTTGGGGTGTGGGTCGACCCCCAATGGGATAATTTTCTGCGTGGTTTTCCCGCCTCGATTTTGAACTGATTTGCATTGTTTTGAATTCTGGACTTGATTTATTTATATATATTACTTTTATATGTATACAAACTTCTAAGCTTAATAACTTCTTCATACGATGTCCGTTTTACACAAACTCTGAGTGTATCTTAAGCATAATTCCGAGAAGAACGCAGTGGTGCTATCTGTTTTACTTAATTCCTGACATTTAATTTGTATTCTTTAGTTTATCATTATAGTGTCCTTATTAAAATTACGGGGTGTTACACAAGTGTTCCTTGTGTTCCTCCTCGGTCCATGAGCAGACCAGAATATCATCGATGAACACAAGTACAAACTTATTTAATTGATCCCTGAAAACATGATTCATGAGATCCACAAGGTAAGCTGGTGCATTGGTCCATCCGAACGACATAACCAAACACTCATAAAAACCAGATGATGTTTGAAATGTCGTTTTGGGAACATTGTCTTATGCTACCCACAGCTGGTGAAATCTTGTCGTAAGGTCTAACTGGGAAAATATCCGCGCACCATTCAACTAATCAAACAAATCAGCTACGCGCGAAAGAGGATACTTGTTATTCCTCATCACCTTATTTCGCTCACGGTAGTCTACACATAAATGAAGGAAACATTTGCCTTTGTAGAAAAGACCACTGGTGATCCCCACACGGAAATACTCCTCCAAATAAATCCCTTCCTCAAGAGATCACTCACTTGCACCTCGAGCTCTCATTGCTCCCTTAGTGCCATTCGTAGAAGAAGCATTACTATAGGTCTAGCATCTTACACTAAATCAATATGGAACTCAATCTCTTAGTGTGGTGGAAGTTTGATCACCTCCTCGAAGATGCCTGCATACTCGCCGGCAATAGGCACACCCTATAACTCATCATGCGGAGTATCGAGCAAATACAGAAAATTATCCATTACGTCATCACTAGATTGACAACCCAACACCACCCTTCGTCCGTCATCCATCCCAATGGTCACCGAAGACCTCTCACAGTCCACCACCACCCCGTACCTTTGAAGCCAATCGACTCTAAGGATAATACCAATCCCAGTAAAGCAACAAAAAAAGGAATCATAAACCAAAATGCAACCATGAATCGATAATACCAACCCATGAAAAATCATGCAAAGACTACTAGAGCTACCAAACAGAACTCGAATGGGAATATCATAAACTAAAAGAATACTTTAAATAATGACACCCTTCACTTTCTCTGCCAATGTTGGAGCATTTGAAAAAGAAGGAACAACATTAATAGCGTATGCTCTCACCATCTGTTTATCCTTAGGGGTTTAGGAAATCTCACCCTCAGCTTAGACCTGTAGTCTTTGACATGTATTCCCTACTGCCTAGTCATAGCAAGCAAGTTCACACTTGCCCTATTTCTTTTGCCCATCCTTAGCTGGGAAAGTTTTTCTCTTATTGGGCCACTTCTTTTTACCTCCATCGCTCGCCTATGGGTTTGGCTCCTCGTTTGTAACAACAACAATAGCAACCTCTTTCTTTGACTTAGGGTAAAGGCTTTTCGATCTCAGAGCTTTTCCCACTATAGACTCAAAAGCCTCATCGATATGGTTGATAAGCCTCTCCCTAAGTGGTCATCCAAACCAGTGATGAACTTCTCGTTCTTATTCTCAGGAATGTCGATAGAAGGCATCCTATATTTTGATAGAGTGTAGAATTTAGAAATATATTCGAAGACTGTTCTATCTCCCTGCTTAAGCTCAGCAAACCTCTGAAACAGTTCCAACTTCTAGGCAGTCGAAATAAAATTCTCATAGAAACGGGCCTTGAATTAATCTCAAGTAAACTGATCCTCGGGACTAGTAGCTTTAACGACATTCCACCAATTCATAGCTCTTCTTTGAAGCTGGTGCAAAATCAATCTCCTCTTCGTAGCATCATCGAGTCCATGATTTTCAAAGATGCGTTCACAGGTATCAAGCCAATTCTAAACTTCGGTAGCCGACTCCATTCCCTAGAACAATTTACCACCCAAACCGGTAAAATATTTATTAAGCTTAGCAAAGTCAGCTCTAGGCGCTTGCACTAGTGCACCACCACCCTAAGCAGCATTAGGAGAAGCTTCCTGTAACGACCCGGCAGTTTTCGGCCCCGAAAATCGACACAAATACCTTTACTGTATCTCATGCCGACCTTTCAAACCCCGAGAACGCCGGATTGTCAATGAAAGAAATTAGAGGGTGAGATAAGAAAGAAAGAAATATAAGAATAGAAGAAGAAGAAGAACACAACACAGAGTCTCACATCGCAGCGGAACAAAATATAATATATAAATAAATCTTTATTGAGAGCTTTAGATAAAACTTACAATCATCAGAGTACATGAACACATCTGGACAGTTATAATAATCTGCCCTCATACAACACAGCGGAATAATATCATACGTCTGAACTCTTCCAGCCCGCCTCTTCACAGCTTCGAACCTGAACCTGTACACTCCGGGCTAACCCGAGCATTTACAAAACACCGGGTCAGTCTGGGGAACCAGAGTGAGATAAACTCGCACAGTATTTAAATCATCCAATCCTGATTTTTAAAGTTCAAAATCTTTTCGAAAGAAAGTGATAATCGTAAGACCGAATCCACACATAAACACGGACGGTTTTTACCTTACGATAACCCAAACAGTTTTGAAAACCATATACTTGTCTGATATTATAATAATGTCTAAATACAAGTATATAACAATCTAGTGGAACGCTTGCATCTCACGCTCCACATATATAGTATACAATCAAAACCGCAGGCGCTTATTGGAGATTGGATTCCATCTTTGACAAGGTATGGGACCACCTTCCGAACGTGTATCTCTAGAGACGAATACACTGGGTTCAACAAGAACGTCTTGCAACCCGGCCCACACATGACCGACCACTCATTTCGCTTGAGTGTATCGAATGTATATCACCGACGGTTGGGATCAGCAACCGCCTCCCGAAAAGGGACAGCATCGAATATAGATTTAAGAAACAAATGGAATTCCTCTAGATAGGTGATCATACACCCTAATGGGAGCGACCCACATAGCCATGCTGCCTGCCCGATTTTTGTCATCTCCCGGTTGATGAGGCTTGAGGCTAGAATTCCTCTCTTCGAACATCTGGCCATCATTCACTTTGAATGCCACATCGTCAGATCCTCTGGACATCACTAATTGACGTCCACAAAAATACTCTAGTTGATAAGAGAACCGTCGTCCTCCGCCACCAACTATCGTACGTTTGAAGAAATCAACGTACGTGATTCCATTGGAAATACTCTGTCAGACACTCGTCCATACAAGTCACCCAGGAACAGGATGAACCGAAGGTACTCTCCTACTGCATCTCATATAGGAATCACCCCATAGATCAGTAGCGAGAAGTCCTTGCAACCCGTAGATTCCAATCACGACAGAATCACTGTCGAAATATCTTCGGCCGCTAAACCAGAGAAATCCAATCAGTGGTTCTTCCGCTCATGAAGATCAACGGTCTTCAATTCTTCCATCTGCACAAATCTTCTTTCACGTATTCGCTGGTCGGAATGGTTTTTCGAATATGAATTCGATCCCGGTCTTTCCGTCCAACGATCGTATGGTCAAGTTTGATAGTCGGTGATTTAACTATCAAATAAAACAGGTGTGCAAACAATGATATTATTTCCAATTGGAAATGCTATCGACCAATCATCATTCAATGTTTATTTCCTTTTAGATTACATTATCCTTGACTACCCATTTATATATATATATATATACGTGAATTCTTATTTCCTTCATTTAGAAAATGTACTTTTATCAACATTTGGATATTTCCATAATTTACTTCTTTTACTTATTAAAACATTTCTGACCTTCATTTGGAAAAACGTTTTCCAACTTCTTTATCTGATTTAAACCTATGTTTAAATACAACATCACTCAGCCAATTCAACTCCTTTCACTCATTGACTCTATTCACTTGGCCAATCTTCACCATCGAACTTTACCCATTCCTTAGTTACAAACGAAGCCAATCAAGTTGGGGTATAATTACCTCTCAGACCTTAACTGAACAACGTTTCCAACCTCGAAATAGACAAAGTTCATTCTAGCAAATCTTTAACAACTTCTCTTCGAATAACTTGTATTCGATTTAACTCACTTCTAGAATAAACCATACTTGATACTCTACTTCGAATAAGTGATATTCGATTAATTCTTTTTTTCAATTCTATCCAACTCATTACTACTCGGTTAACTCAACCCTGATTAACCTCATTTAAATAACTCTGTTTTCGATTTAATTCCAATCGACTTACTATAACCGATTAACCATAACTGGTGAACTCTAACTCGCCAACTCTAATTGGTCAACTCTAACTCGCCAACTCTAATTGGTCAACTCTAACTCGCCAACTCTAATTGGTCAACTCTAACTCGCCAACTCTAATTGGTCAACTCTAACTCGCCAACTCTAATTGGTCAACTCTAACTCGCCAACTCTAATTGGTCAACTCTAACTCGCCAACTCTAATTGGGCAACTCTAACTAGATTTGACCAACTCGAGTTAATTAACTCACTTCGGCTAACTCGACTTAATTAACTTACTTTGACTTGTTACTATTTAATTTAACACCAGTCGCTTTACCCTAGATCGCAGCGATCACAATGGTTACGCCTGATTTCCTCAGGAAACATCCGACCGCCATAGGCTATCTGCAGCCCTGCGAATTTCGCTAGCAGTCTCACGAGATAGTACTTATCTTGAATAACAATGTTTGGCTAACTCTGTCTCGAGTAACTATATTTGATTATTTCAAAACAAATATCCAAAACCTAACTCGATTTAACTGGATAATTCTTATTTCTCTTTAAATTTTCCCTATTCAAAATATTACACTTAAACTTATTTTAATTATAGATAAATTTATATATTTCATAAGGGTCGATCCATTTGATAAAAATTCATGATTCTCTGGTACGCAAGGTGATACCAAATTACTCAACCACTATTGTTACTAGTTAAACCAAATCAAACGTTGAATTTCAATCCAACTGTTCATCAATCAAATCAATTTCCCAACCCAACTGTTTCCTTTATCTAGTGATAAAGGACGACTTTCAATCAATGATCAGATCATGCAAACAATTCAAATAATTTCATACACGATTATTTCACAAACGGGTAAATCAAGGAAAATTTCCTTTATTGGATTTAATCGTTAAAAATAACGATTCTATAATTCACTGAATTTAAACAACCGTTTAAATTCCATCTTCAAATCAACAAGATATAACTTGCAGACAATCCATTACTAGCAACCAGAATATATAAAACAAAACCCAATTTATATCAAATATAAATGGGAGGAAACTGAGTGAGGTTAACTCACCTTTGATTCTCACTGTTGCCAACTTCTTTCCGATTCTGGTCTGCTTGTCGTCATGATCGGAACACGAGTTGTTCTGCCCATTTCTGTTCATATATGAATTGAGTTATAATTTATTTAAATATCAACGCCTTTTTTTAAATCCTTAGTTATAAATTAAATTTTATTTAATTAAACTTGTCATACAGATCCTAACTAATTTCCTTAAATCCCTATTTTCAAATTAAATTAATTATATTAATTAAAACGATAATTCTTGACCACATTCGTTAATAACTTCATTATATTAACAAATAACTAAATATGTTTTAAACTGATTAATGAAATTAACATTACCAATTAAACCCGCAAGGTACTGGGATGAAAGGGTTTTAAATTTTGTTAATTAGATCAGCTTACTTTGAATTTTAAAGATCCCTTAGTAAATGCTTTAAATTAAAATTCATTTAGATTTAAACTAAACAAACATATATATATATAAGAAATTCGGGCCATACCTTATTCACGCTCAGCCCATTTAGGATTTAAAGCCCGCATCCTTTTATCCCTTAACCCATCGAAACCCTATTTCCTCTTCATTACTACACGCCGCCACAACCATCAGGAAAAACAAACCCTTCTTCCATCAAACGAGAATTCCGATCCCCCTCACCACGCCGTACCCTAATTTCCGACGCGACCTTGCCCCGCAGTGCTTCCGACTCTATGCGTTCATCGCTCCAGGCGTGCTCACGCACACAGCTCCGCTTCCCAGAGATCGAAGACCGAGAAAGCTAAGTGATTTTTCCCAAAATCTAATTTTTTGTTTTGATTTCCTTTTCTGGTTTGATTTCTGAGGTTTCGAATTTTGTTCATGGTTTGTTGTTGAAGAATTTGAGATGTGCGACCTGTATTTATACTTGCGGTTATTATCATGCTAAGAACAACGTCAATCCAGTTGTAAAATCATAGATTGTTAGCCTTAGTTATCCCTAAACCCTAGGTGCTTCAGTTCTGCTATGATCGTTTGCGTGTGATGTTTTTAACAGTGGATGTGTAGACTTGCGATAGGATTTTCCCTGTATTGTCTTAGGTCACAAAATCCTACTGTTTGCAGCTACGAATCTGTTTATTCATATAGACAGTTTGTATTGGGTTGTCTGAGTACAGCTATTTGATTTCAGATTTGATTTATTTCCGCTACACATTGTTTACTTCACATGTTTTGTTTATATATTTCCTGTCCATGTTGTCTTCTCATTGTAGCTGTTGAATTGTTATTTCATTGCAAATTTTGGATTGTGATATGTATGTAGGGTAGGATGGTACGGTTATGGTTTGCACATGGGATTTTCTGAATGCAGATACTTGATCCATTTTGATTCTATAAATTGATGGCATAATTTGCTGTTACTAGTTCTTAGGGGTTTACTTTCTTGTTTGAAAATCTTTGTTCAGTTTTTTTTTTTATAGATTTGAGGCATGGCTATATATATTTAGATGTATAGCTACTTCTTAGCTGATTCTGCCATGTGCCTATAGCCGACAGCCTTTATATGAGTTTTTTTCTTCTGAAAAAAAAAAATATCATCCTTCTCGATTGTTTAAAGATTTGATGACACAATTCTTCCCTGTTTTACTTATCTAGGATTTGGTGATGCACATGTATTAGCTGTACCTATTTCTGATCTTTATTGGTCTTAGCTATTTTGATTTAGTCTAAAGATTTTATGTCCATATCTGTTCATATATATATAGATATATCTGTTTCGATCTTGAACTGTTTAGGCTTAGATTTGTTGAAGCTATGAATTGTCACTTCATTTTCTGATTTGGATTGTCTAGTATGTGCTGCTTGTTTAGCTTGTAAGCTATTGCATTGTTTGATTCGATTCCAGATGATTTGATGCCATATTTTTACTATTTTCAGATTTTCTGTTGAATTCATTTCTCTTTCCAAAAAAATATATACCTATACATTTTCTAGCTATTAATAGCTTTTGCTTTTCTTACTTTACAGGACTGGATTGTTGAAGACAGTGGTGAAGGCTGCGCCCAACCAAGGAAGACTTTTTGTTGAAATTTACAAAATTTGATTTTTTTATATTTCTTGTACACATTGTTTGGCGATTTCTTATATCAATATTTGTCTATATATTATGTTTTCCTTTTTGTTAGTATAGTCACTGTTACCAACTAATGTACCCAAACTATAGTCAATATATATATATATATATATGTGTTCATTTCATTACATATATAACTGCAAATGGTCATTTATTTATTCGACATGTCTGAATGTTGTACATAGGTTGTAGAATGGGGTTATTTATAATTCTTATAATCTGTCGGTAAAAATTTACCAATACTTCTAATATATTCAAACCAAAACCGTACAACTATAATTAAGGTTAAGATGGATTTCCAAATTTGACATTCAAAAATATTTTGGTTTAGCAAATATTCGAATATATATAAAATTTAATATTGCTTAAATATTTAAATTAAAAGGGTCAAAATCCCATCAAATAAATATTTTAAATAAATAAAATATTTTAAATAAACGGTCAGAAAAATATGGGATATTACATTCTTCCCCCCTTAAAATAATTTCGTCCTCGAAATTGCTAAGGTAAGAAAAATGTTGTAAATTCCAGAATTTATTATTATTATTTTTTTTTTCCCAGTTTACTTAACCCCTCGTTAAATCATGGATAATTTCTATTCAGTCAATCTAACAAACAGACACCAATCAATCAACAATCAAGGCACATCAAAACTCCATCAAAGCAACTGGATCCATATTCAATATTTCTATTAAATTTCATTAACTATATTTGAACATCCACCAATTTATATTCAATTGATTATTATTCATTAAATTCCAAATTTCAATCAATTTTATTTAATTACCACATTATTTCTTAATTTAACTTCAATATCATTATTAATGTTTTAATTCGATTTCACTTAACCCAGTTAAGTTCCAATTCAAAATTTTAACTAAATTTTGAATTTTATTCAAATCAGTCAACACACAATATCCCAATAATTTTATAAAGTTATTTCTTTTTTTATACAAAAATATACTTTGGGTAAATTATTTCATTTACCCTCTTTTCAAAACAATATTGTATCCTTTACCAGTTCAGTGCTTTTCAACACTTAAACCGATCAACGAACACAATATAAAACATTTGTATATAAAATCTACAAATACGCTCTCATATATATATACACTCAAACTCAATCTAGGGTGTTACTAACCCCATCTCTATTAAGTTACGCCACAGAGCCAAGGTTATTTCTAAACCTGGCTCTGATACCACTGTAACGACCCGGCAGTTTTCGGCCCCGAAAATCGACATAAATACCTTTACTGTATCTCATGCCGACCTTTCAAACCCCGAGAACGCCGGATTGTCAATGAAAGAAATTAGAGGGTGAGATAAGAAAGAAAGAAATATAAGAATAGAAGAAGAAGAAGAACACAACACAGAGTCTCACATCGCAGCGGAACAAAATATAATATATAAATAAATCTTTATTGAGAGCTTTAGATAAAACTTACAATCATCAGAGTACATGAACACATCTGGACAGTTATAATAATCTGCCCTCATACAACACAGCGGAATAATATCATACGTCTGAACTCTTCCAGCCCGCCTCTTCACAGCTTCGAACCTGAACCTGTACACTCCGGGCTAACCCGAGCATTTACAAAACACCGGGTCAGTCTGGGGAACCAGAGTGAGATAAACTCGCACAGTATTTAAATCATCCAATCCTGATTTTTAAAGTTCAAAATCTTTTCGAAAGAAAGTGATAATCGTAAGACCGAATCCACACATAAACACGGACGGTTTTTACCTTACGATAACCCAAACAGTTTTGAAAACCATATACTTGTCTGATATTATAATAATGTCTAAATACAAGTATATAACAATCTAGTGGAACGCTTGCATCTCACGCTCCACATATATAGTATACAATCAAAACCGCAGGCGCTTATTGGAGATTGGATTCCATCTTTGACAAGGTATGGGACCACCTTCCGAACGTGTATCTCTAGAGACGAATACACTGGGTTCAACAAGAACGTCTTGCAACCCGGCCCACACATGACCGACCACTCATTTCGCTTGAGTGTATCGAATGTATATCACCGACGGTTGGGATCAGCAACCGCCTCCCGAAAAGGGACAGCATCGAATATAGATTTAAGAAACAAATGGAATTCCTCTAGATAGGTGATCATACACCCTAATGGGAGCGACCCACATAGCCATGCTGCCTGCCCGATTTTTGTCATCTCCCGGTTGATGAGGCTTGAGGCTAGAATTCCTCTCTTCGAACATCTGGCCATCATTCACTTTGAATGCCACATCGTCAGATCCTCTGGACATCACTAATTGACGTCCACAAAAATACTCTAGTTGATAAGAGAACCGTCGTCCTCCGCCACCAACTATCGTACGTTTGAAGAAATCAACGTACGTGATTCCATTGGAAATACTCTGTCAGACACTCGTCCATACAAGTCACCCAGGAACAGGATGAACCGAAGGTACTCTCCTACTGCATCTCATATAGGAATCACCCCATAGATCAGTAGCGAGAAGTCCTTGCAACCCGTAGATTCCAATCACGACAGAATCACTGTCGAAATATCTTCGGCCGCTAAACCAGAGAAATCCAATCAGTGGTTCTTCCGCTCATGAAGATCAACGGTCTTCAATTCTTCCATCTGCACAAATCTTCTTTCACGTATTCGCTGGTCGGAATGGTTTTTCGAATATGAATTCGATCCCGGTCTTTCCGTCCAACGATCGTATGGTCAAGTTTGATAGTCGGTGATTTAACTATCAAATAAAACAGGTGTGCAAACAATGATATTATTTCCAATTGGAAATGCTATCGACCAATCATCATTCAATGTTTATTTCCTTTTAGATTACATTATCCTTGACTACCCATTTATATATATATATACGTGAATTCTTATTTCCTTCATTTAGAAAATGTACTTTTATCAACATTTGGATATTTCCATAATTTACTTCTTTTACTTATTAAAACATTTCTGACCTTCATTTGGAAAAACGTTTTCCAACTTCTTTATCTGATTTAAACCTATGTTTAAATACAACATCACTCAGCCAATTCAACTCCTTTCACTCATTGACTCTATTCACTTGGCCAATCTTCACCATCGAACTTTACCCATTCCTTAGTTACAAACGAAGCCAATCAAGTTGGGGTATAATTACCTCTCAGACCTTAACTGAACAACGTTTCCAACCTCGAAATAGACAAAGTTCATTCTAGCAAATCTTTAACAACTTCTCTTCGAATAACTTGTATTCGATTTAACTCACTTCTAGAATAAACCATACTTGATACTCTACTTCGAATAAGTGATATTCGATTAATTCTTTTTTTCAATTCTATCCAACTCATTACTACTCGGTTAACTCAACCCTGATTAACCTCATTTAAATAACTCTGTTTTCGATTTAATTCCAATCGACTTACTATAACCGATTAACCATAACTGGTGAACGCTAACTCGCCAACTCTAATTGGTCAACTCTAACTCGCCAACTCTAATTGGTCAACTCTAACTCGCCAACTCTAATTGGTCAACTCTAACTCGCCAACTCTAATTGGTCAACTCTAACTCGCCAACTCTAATTGGTCAACTCTAACTCGCCAACTCTAATTGGTCAACTCTAACTCGCCAACTCTAATTGGGCAACTCTAACTAGATTTGACCAACTCGAGTTAATTAACTCACTTCGGCTAACTCGACTTAATTAACTTACTTTGACTTGTTACTATTTAATTTAACACCAGTCGCTTTACCCTAGATCGCAGCGATCACAATGGTTACGCCTGATTTCCTCAGGAAACATCCGACCGCCGTAGGCTATCTGCAGCCCTGCGAATTTCGCTAGCAGTCTCACGAGATAGTACTTATCTTGAATAACAATGTTTGGCTAACTCTGTCTCGAGTAACTATATTTGATTATTTCAAAACAAATATCCAAAACCTAACTCGATTTAACTGGATAATTCTTATTTCTCTTTAAATTTTCCCTATTCAAAATATTACACTTAAACTTATTTTAATTATAGATAAATTTATATATTTCATAAGGGTCGATCCATTTGATAAAAATTCATGATTCTCTGGTACGCAAGGTGATACCAAATTACTCAACCACTATTGTTACTGGTTAAACCAAATCAAACGTTGAATTTCAATCCAACTGTTCATCAATCAAATCAATTTCCCAACCCAACTGTTTCCTTTATCTAGTGATAAAGGACGACTTTCAATCAATGATCAGATCATGCAAACAATTCAAATAATTTCATACACGATTATTTCACAAACGGGTAAATCAAGGAAAATTTCCTTTATTGGATTTAATCGTTAAAAATAACGATTCTATAATTCACTGAATTTAAACAACCGTTTAAATTCCATCTTCAAATCAACAAGATATAACTTGCAGACAATCCATTACTAGCAACCAGAATATATAAAACAAAACCCAATTTATATCAAATATAAATGGGAGGAAACTGAGTGAGGTTAACTCACCTTTGATTCTCACTGTTGCCAACTTCTTTCCGATTCTGTTCTGCTTGTCGTCATGATCGGAACACGAGTTGTTCTGCCCATTTCTGTTCATATATGAATTGAGTTATAATTTATTTAAATATTAACGCCTTTTTTTAAATCCTTAGTTATAAATTAAATTTTATTTAATTAAACTTGTCATACAGATCCTAACTAATTTCCTTAAATCCCTATTTTCAAATTAAATTAATTATATTAATTAAAACGATAATTCTTGACCACATTCGTTAATAACTTCATTATATTAACAAATAACTAAATATGTTTTAAACTGATTAATGAAATTAACATTACCAATTAAACCCGCAAGGTACTGGGATGAAAGGGTTTTAAATTTTGTTAATTAGATCAGCTTACTTTGAATTTTAAAGATCCCTTAGTAAATGCTTTAAATTAAAATTCATTTAGATTTAAACTAAACAAACATATATATATATAAGAAATTCGGGCCATACCTTATTCACGCTCAGCCCATTTAGGATTTAAAGCCCGCATCCTTTTATCCCTTAACCCATCGAAACCCTATTTCCTCTTCATTACTACACGCCGCCACAACCATCAGGAAAAACAAACCCTTCTTCCATCAAACGAGAATTCCGATCCCCCTCACCACGCCGTACCCTAATTTCCGACGCGACCTTGCCCCGCAGTGCTTCCGACTCTATGCGTTCATCGCTCCAGGCGTGCTCACGCACACAGCTCCGCTTCCCAGAGATCGAAGACCGAGAAAGCTAAGTGATTTTTCCCAAAATCTAATTTTTTGTTTTGATTTCCTTTTCTGGTTTGATTTCTGAGGTTTCGAATTTTGTTCATGGTTTGTTGTTGAAGAATTTGAGATGTGCGACCTGTATTTATACTTGCGGTTATTATCATGCTAAGAACAACGTCAATCCAGTTGTAAAATCATAGATTGTTAGCCTTAGTTATCCCTAAACCCTAGGTGCTTCAGTTCTGCTATGATCGTTTGCGTGTGATGTTTTTAACAGTGGATGTGTAGACTTGCGATAGGATTTTCCCTGTATTGTCTTAGGTCACAAAATCCTACTGTTTGCAGCTACGAATCTGTTTATTCATATAGACAGTTTGTATTGGGTTGTCCGAGTACAGCTATTTGATTTCAGATTTGATTTATTTCCGCTACACATTGTTTACTTCACATGTTTTGTTTATATATTTCCTGTCCATGTTGTCTTCTCATTGTAGCTGTTGAATTGTTATTTCATTGCAAATTTTGGATTGTGATATGTATGTAGGGTAGGATGGTACGGTTATGGTTTGCACATGGGATTTTCTGAATGCAGATACTTGATCCATTTTGATTCTATAAATTGATGGCATAATTTGCTGTTACTAGTTCTTAGGGGTTTACTTTCTTGTTTGAAAATCTTTGTTCAGTTTTTTTTTATAGATTTGAGGCATGGCTATATATATTTAGATGTATAGCTACTTCTTAGCTGATTCTGCCATGTGCCTATAGCCGACAGCCTTTATATGAGTTTTTTTCTTCTGAAAAAAAAAAATATCATCCTTCTCGATTGTTTAAAGATTTGATGACACAATTCTTCCCTGTTTTACTTATCTAGGATTTGGTGATGCACATGTATTAGCTGTACCTATTTCTGATCTTTATTGGTCTTAGCTATTTTGATTTAGTCTAAAGATTTTATGTCCATATCTGTTCATATATATATAGATATATCTGTTTCGATCTTGAACTGTTTAGGCTTAGATTTGTTGAAGCTATGAATTGTCACTTCATTTTCTGATTTGGATTGTCTAGTATGTGCTGCTTGTTTAGCTTGTAAGCTATTGCATTGTTTGATTCGATTCCAGATGATTTGATGCCATATTTTTACTGTTTTCAGATTTTCTGTTGAATTCATTTCTCTTTCCAAAAAAATATATACCTATACATTTTCTAGCTATTAATAGCTTTTGCTTTTCTTACTTTACAGGACTGGATTGTTGAAGACAGTGGTGAAGGCTGCGCCCAACCAAGGAAGACTTTTTGTTGAAATTTACAAAATTTGATTTTTTTATATTTCTTGTACACATTGTTTGGCGATTTCTTATATCAATATATGTCTATATATTATGTTTTCCTTTTTGTTAGTATAGTCACTGTTACCAACTAATGTACCCAAACTATAGTCAATATATATATATATATGTGTGTTCATTTCATTACATATATAACTGCAAATGGTCATTTATTTATTCGACATGTCTGAATGTTGTACATAGGTTGTAGAATGGGGTTATTTATAATTCTTATAATCTGTCGGTAAAAATTTACCAATACTTCTAATATATTCAAACCAAAACCGTACAACTATAATTAAGGTTAAGATGGATTTCCAAATTTGACATTCAAAAATATTTTGGTTTAGCAAATATTCGAATATATATAAAATTTAATATTGCTTAAATATTTAAATTAAAAGGGTCAAAATCCCATCAAATAAATATTTTAAATAAATAAAATATTTTAAATAAACGGTCAGAAAAATATGGGATATTACATTCTTCCCCCCTTAAAATAATTTCGTCCTCGAAATTGCTAAGGTAAGAAAAATGTTGTAAATTCCAGAATTTATTATTATTATTTTTTTTTCCCAGTTTACTTAACCCCTCGTTAAATCATGGATAATTTCTATTCAGTCAATCTAACAAACAGACACCAATCAATCAACAATCAAGGCACATCAAAACTCCATCAAAGCAACTGGATCCATATTCAATATTTCTATTAAATTTCATTAACTATATTTGAACATCCACCAATTTATATTCAATTGATTATTATTCATTAAATTCCAAATTTCAATCAATTTTATTTAATTACCACATTATTTCTTAATTTAACTTCAATATCATTATTAATGTTTTAATTCGATTTCACTTAACCCAGTTAAGTTCCAATTCAAAATTTTAACTAAATTTTGAATTTTATTCAAATCAGTCAACACACAATATCCCAATAATTTTATAAAGTTATTTCTTTTTTTATACAAAAATATACTTTGGGTAAATTATTTCATTTACCCTCTTTTCAAAACAATATTGTATCCTTTACCAGTTCAGTGCTTTTCAACACTTAAACCGATCAACGAACACAATATAAAACATTTGTATATAAAATCTACAAATACGCTCTCATATATATATACACTCAAACTCAATCTAGGGTGTTACTAACCCCATCTCTATTAAGTTACGCCACAGAGCCAAGGTTATTTCTAAACCTGGCTCTGATACCACTGTAACGACCCGGCAGTTTTCGGCCCCGAAAATCGACATAAATACCTTTACTGTATCTCATGCCGACCTTTCAAACCCCGAGAACGCCGGATTGTCAATGAAAGAAATTAGAGGGTGAGATAAGAAAGAAAGAAATATAAGAATAGAAGAAGAAGAAGAACACAACACAGAGTCTCACATCGCAGCGGAACAAAATATAATATATAAATAAATCTTTATTGAGAGCTTTAGATAAAACTTACAATCATCAGAGTACATGAACACATCTGGACAGTTATAATAATCTGCCCTCATACAACACAGCGGAATAATATCATACGTCTGAACTCTTCCAGCCCGCCTCTTCACAGCTTCGAACCTGAACCTGTACACTCCGGGCTAACCCGAGCATTTACAAAACACCGGGTCAGTCTGGGGAACCAGAGTGAGATAAACTCGCACAGTATTTAAATCATCCAATCCTGATTTTTAAAGTTCAAAATCTTTTCGAAAGAAAGTGATAATCGTAAGACCGAATCCACACATAAACACGGACGGTTTTTACCTTACGATAACCCAAACAGTTTTGAAAACCATATACTTGTCTGATATTATAATAATGTCTAAATACAAGTATATAACAATCTAGTGGAACGCTTGCATCTCACGCTCCACATATATAGTATACAATCAAAACCGCAGGCGCTTATTGGAGATTGGATTCCATCTTTGACAAGGTATGGGACCACCTTCCGAACGTGTATCTCTAGAGACGAATACACTGGGTTCAACAAGAACGTCTTGCAACCCGGCCCACACATGACCGACCACTCATTTCGCTTGAGTGTATCGAATGTATATCACCGACGGTTGGGATCAGCAACCGCCTCCCGAAAAGGGACAGCATCGAATATAGATTTAAGAAACAAATGGAATTCCTCTAGATAGGTGATCATACACCCTAATGGGAGCGACCCACATAGCCATGCTGCCTGCCCGATTTTTGTCATCTCCCGGTTGATGAGGCTTGAGGCTAGAATTCCTCTCTTCGAACATCTGGCCATCATTCACTTTGAATGCCACATCGTCAGATCCTCTGGACATCACTAATTGACGTCCACAAAAATACTCTAGTTGATAAGAGAACCGTCGTCCTCCGCCACCAACTATCGTACGTTTGAAGAAATCAACGTACGTGATTCCATTGGAAATACTCTGTCAGACACTCGTCCATACAAGTCACCCAGGAACAGGATGAACCGAAGGTACTCTCCTACTGCATCTCATATAGGAATCACCCCATAGATCAGTAGCGAGAAGTCCTTGCAACCCGTAGATTCCAATCACGACAGAATCACTGTCGAAATATCTTCGGCCGCTAAACCAGAGAAATCCAATCAGTGGTTCTTCCGCTCATGAAGATCAACGGTCTTCAATTCTTCCATCTGCACAAATCTTCTTTCACGTATTCGCTGGTCGGAATGGTTTTTCGAATATGAATTCGATCCCGGTCTTTCCGTCCAACGATCGTATGGTCAAGTTTGATAGTCGGTGATTTAACTATCAAATAAAACAGGTGTGCAAACAATGATATTATTTCCAATTGGAAATGCTATCGACCAATCATCATTCAATGTTTATTTCCTTTTAGATTACATTATCCTTGACTACCCATTTATATATATATATATATATATATACGTGAATTCTTATTTCCTTCATTTAGAAAATGTACTTTTATCAACATTTGGATATTTCCATAATTTACTTCTTTTACTTATTAAAACATTTCTGACCTTCATTTGGAAAAACGTTTTCCAACTTCTTTATCTGATTTAAACCTATGTTTAAATACAACATCACTCAGCCAATTCAACTCCTTTCACTCATTGACTCTATTCACTTGGCCAATCTTCACCATCGAACTTTACCCATTCCTTAGTTACAAACGAAGCCAATCAAGTTGGGGTATAATTACCTCTCAGACCTTAACTGAACAACGTTTCCAACCTCGAAATAGACAAAGTTCATTCTAGCAAATCTTTAACAACTTCTCTTCGAATAACTTGTATTCGATTTAACTCACTTCTAGAATAAACCATACTTGATACTCTACTTCGAATAAGTGATATTCGATTAATTCTTTTTTTCAATTCTATCCAACTCATTACTACTCGGTTAACTCAACCCTGATTAACCTCATTTAAATAACTCTGTTTTCGATTTAATTCCAATCGACTTACTATAACCGATTAACCATAACTGGTGAACTCTAACTCGCCAACTCTAATTGGTCAACTCTAACTCGCCAACTCTAATTGGTCAACTCTAACTCGCCAACTCTAATTGGTCAACTCTAACTCGCCAACTCTAATTGGTCAACTCTAACTCGCCAACTCTAATTGGTCAACTCTAACTCGCCAACTCTAATTGGTCAACTCTAACTCGCCAACTCTAATTGGGCAACTCTAACTAGATTTGACCAACTCGAGTTAATTAACTCACTTCGGCTAACTCGACTTAATTAACTTACTTTGACTTGTTACTATTTAATTTAACACCAGTCGCTTTACCCTAGATCGCAGCGATCACAATGGTTACGCCTGATTTCCTCAGGAAACATCCGACCGCCGTAGGCTATCTGCAGCCCTGCGAATTTCGCTAGCAGTCTCACGAGATAGTACTTATCTTGAATAACAATGTTTGGCTAACTCTGTCTCGAGTAACTATATTTGATTATTTCAAAACAAATATCCAAAACCTAACTCGATTTAACTGGATAATTCTTATTTCTCTTTAAATTTGCCCTATTCAAAATATTACACTTAAACTTATTTTAATTATAGATAAATTTATATATTTCATAAGGGTCGATCCATTTGATAAAAATTCATGATTCTCTGGTACGCAAGGTGATACCAAATTACTCAACCACTATTGTTACTGGTTAAACCAAATCAAACGTTGAATTTCAATCCAACTGTTCATCAATCAAATCAATTTCCCAACCCAACTGTTTCCTTTATCTAGTGATAAAGGACGACTTTCAATCAATGATCAGATCATGCAAACAATTCAAATAATTTCATACACGATTATTTCACAAACGGGTAAATCAAGGAAAATTTCCTTTATTGGATTTAATCGTTAAAAATAACGATTCTATAATTCACTGAATTTAAACAACCGTTTAAATTCCATCTTCAAATCAACAAGATATAACTTGCAGACAATCCATTACTAGCAACCAGAATATATAAAACAAAACCCAATTTATATCAAATATAAATGGGAGGAAACTGAGTGAGGTTAACTCACCTTTGATTCTCACTGTTGCCAACTTCTTTCCGATTCTGTTCTGCTTGTCGTCATGATCGGAACACGAGTTGTTCTGCCCATTTCTGTTCATATATGAATTGAGTTATAATTTATTTAAATATTAACGCCTTTTTTTAAATCCTTAGTTATAAATTAAATTTTATTTAATTAAACTTGTCATACAGATCCTAACTAATTTCCTTAAATCCCTATTTTCAAATTAAATTAATTATATTAATTAAAACGATAATTCTTGACCACATTCGTTAATAACTTCATTATATTAACAAATAACTAAATATGTTTTAAACTGATTAATGAAATTAACATTACCAATTAAACCCGCAAGGTACTGGGATGAAAGGGTTTTAAATTTTGTTAATTAGATCAGCTTACTTTGAATTTTAAAGATCCCTTAGTAAATGCTTTAAATTAAAATTCATTTAGATTTAAACTAAACAAACATATATATATATAAGAAATTCGGGCCATACCTTATTCACGCTCAGCCCATTTAGGATTTAAAGCCCGCATCCTTTTATCCCTTAACCCATCGAAACCCTATTTCCTCTTCATTACTACACGCCGCCACAACCATCAGGAAAAACAAACCCTTCTTCCATCAAACGAGAATTCCGATCCCCCTCACCACGCCGTACCCTAATTTCCGACGCGACCTTGCCCCGCAGTGCTTCCGACTCTATGCGTTCATCGCTCCAGGCGTGCTCACGCACACAGCTCCGCTTCCCAGAGATCGAAGACCGAGAAAGCTAAGTGATTTTTCCCAAAATCTAATTTTTTGTTTTGATTTCCTTTTCTGGTTTGATTTCTGAGGTTTCGAATTTTGTTCATGGTTTGTTGTTGAAGAATTTGAGATGTGCGACCTGTATTTATACTTGCGGTTATTATCATGCTAAGAACAACGTCAATCCAGTTGTAAAATCATAGATTGTTAGCCTTAGTTATCCCTAAACCCTAGGTGCTTCAGTTCTGCTATGATCGTTTGCGTGTGATGTTTTTAACAGTGGATGTGTAGACTTGCGATAGGATTTTCCCTGTATTGTCTTAGGTCACAAAATCCTACTGTTTGCAGCTACGAATCTGTTTATTCATATAGACAGTTTGTATTGGGTTGTCCGAGTACAGCTATTTGATTTCAGATTTGATTTATTTCCGCTACACATTGTTTACTTCACATGTTTTGTTTATATATTTCCTGTCCATGTTGTCTTCTCATTGTAGCTGTTGAATTGTTATTTCATTGCAAATTTTGGATTGTGATATGTATGTAGGGTAGGATGGTACGGTTATGGTTTGCACATGGGATTTTCTGAATGCAGATACTTGATCCATTTTGATTCTATAAATTGATGGCATAATTTGCTGTTACTAGTTCTTAGGGGTTTACTTTCTTGTTTGAAAATCTTTGTTCAGTTTTTTTTTTATAGATTTGAGGCATGGCTATATATATTTAGATGTATAGCTACTTCTTAGCTGATTCTGCCATGTGCCTATAGCCGACAGCCTTTATATGAGTTTTTTTCTTCTGAAAAAAAAAAATATCATCCTTCTCGATTGTTTAAAGATTTGATGACACAATTCTTCCCTGTTTTACTTATCTAGGATTTGGTGATGCACATGTATTAGCTGTACCTATTTCTGATCTTTATTGGTCTTAGCTATTTTGATTTAGTCTAAAGATTTTATGTCCATATCTGTTCATATATATATAGATATATCTGTTTCGATCTTGAACTGTTTAGGCTTAGATTTGTTGAAGCTATGAATTGTCACTTCATTTTCTGATTTGGATTGTCTAGTATGTGCTGCTTGTTTAGCTTGTAAGCTATTGCATTGTTTGATTCGATTCCAGATGATTTGATGCCATATTTTTACTGTTTTCAGATTTTCTGTTGAATTCATTTCTCTTTCCAAAAAAATATATACCTATACATTTTCTAGCTATTAATAGCTTTTGCTTTTCTTACTTTACAGGACTGGATTGTTGAAGACAGTGGTGAAGGCTGCGCCCAACCAAGGAAGACTTTTTGTTGAAATTTACAAAATTTGATTTTTTTATATTTCTTGTACACATTGTTTGGCGATTTCTTATATCAATATTTGTCTATATATTATGTTTTCCTTTTTGTTAGTATAGTCGCTGTTACCAACTAATGTACCCAAACTATAGTCAATATATATATATATGTGTTCATTTCATTACATATATAACTGCAAATGGTCATTTATTTATTCGACATGTCTGAATGTTGTACATAGGTTGTAGAATGGGGTTATTTATAATTCTTATAATCTGTCGGTAAAAATTTACCAATACTTCTAATATATTCAAACCAAAACCGTACAACTATAATTAAGGTTAAGATGGATTTCCAAATTTGACATTCAAAAATATTTTGGTTTAGCAAATATTCGAATATATATAAAATTTAATATTGCTTAAATATTTAAATTAAAAGGGTCAAAATCCCATCAAATAAATATTTTAAATAAATAAAATATTTTAAATAAACGGTCAGAAAAATATGGGATATTACACTTCCCGAGAAACATTTCCTTCATAAAAGCAGTAAATCTGGTCTACATATCAGGAGTATTAACAATATTGTCTTTTGAGCCTACTCCTTTCTCAACTTTAGAGTGGAATTCCTAACAGTGTTCCTTGTATGATGATTCATTGTTCAATTTGTAAAGAAGACGATTAATCATCTTCCTAAGGAATCCTATTTAGCGGTGCAAGAGCAGTGCGACTTCACTCTTATAATAATATTATAGGCATAGTTTTGAAAACCAAAGTATGCGCTCTCATACAAATACTCTCCCTCTGGTACTTCCCACTTAGATTGTCTATACAACCTAAGGTCTAATACTCAATCTGGCGACTTCCCTACACTACCGAGACCTAAGTAGTGCATTTTAGTTATGTTCGACCAATGCAAGGCGATTATCAAGGTTAAAATAAGAAAAATAACCCAAAACCTAACGTATATCTCATAGCATATGGAATAAAATATAATATTAACATAAGAGTGATATAAAACAGGCGAGAAAGTATAAGATGAAATGAATCATAAACATCAAATTAATAGACCCATATTACAACATAGTATCAAATAATGAAATATTGATACACCTACATAATACTGTCTCTACTCCAAATACACTATTATGCCCAAAGTAGCGATTAACAGAAATAAATAGGGATAAGAGTTTATATATAATATGTGAAAGCCTCTTTCTCATCTCCAGTCAACTACCCGAGTGCACCAACCTGTCTCTAGTCTTCTCATTTAGGAGCTGCCCGAGTAATAAGAAGCAATGCATAAAATCCCAAGTCAGGAAAAGTCTGGTGTGAGCGACAATAATCTCAATCACTAAATAGAGTAATAACGTAGGTATGAGAATCATATCTGACATGTCACTACATTCAAAGAGTTAGCACATATAATCATGTACTCTACTATATGGTAATCACAATATTGAGTGTAAATAGAGGTGTGTGACATTACAATATCAAACATCCCAGCATAACATTCATCCTCATGATCTCTCACTCAGTGTATTGAGCATGCAGTATTTGATACTTCGGTTGTCTAATCTACCGAGACACTGGTAATCCCCACTGCATGAGCTCCATTAAGCTATCATTATGTCACACTTCTTGGACTATAATACACAACCCTACCCAATCCGCACTGCATTGGCTCTGATCCATCCTTGTGTCACTCTCTCAATGGTGTACCGAAGTCGCAAATATCGTTAACTCCTTTACATACGTGCTCGCAACAAAGTCCAAATTGGAAGTCACTCTGATAGTTCCCATCTGGATCCTTAGTGGCAACCCCTCACTTAGACTTCCCTCGCATCTCGGGCTTAGGCTAGTCGTATTGGAACTTGTCTCCTGAAGAATGAAGCCTTCATCACGAAGTATTGCACCATAAAGCACCCTATCCATCTTGAAATTTCCGTCCCCCGATGTCGTCACCCACCTTTGGATCGACCTAGTCGATCCAGATTCGGATTGACATATTCAATTCAGACGTGGTGCTTCATCGAACCAAAATACAGTTCGACAATCAATATGAATTCGGTCCGATATATCGAACTGAGGCCCCTCCCCTTCCAATGCTTGGTCAAATATAAGTTACTCCCTAGTCGAACTAGAGCTTCCTCTTTAGCCTAACCAGATTAGAAAGCACCATAACTTGGTCTCTGCAGCTCTAAATAACTCAAAATTCCGACTAAGGCCTCTTGGGACCTTCCTTTTCATTTCCACAAATTATCGTGTCGATCCGACCATATCGACCTGATCGACATAGCTGAATCGGACATGGTTGAACCAGAATCTGTTGTTGGGTTTCTACAACATATTTCGCCATTCAATGGCATTTGCATCCATTCTAACATTCCTAGGCAGATTCCTGTTAGGGATTGCGGAATGGATCGTTAAGGCAAAACTAACACTAGAGGGGGATGAATAGTGTTTTTGAAAAATTTAACAAAATCTAAAACTTATTTGATCTACTATATGAATCACACACCACAGAGATAATCACAGACACAAAATTAAACAAAAAAAACAAAGATAAACAAAATAAAATGCAGAAAAGGAAATAACACACTGATTTTATATTGGTTCGGATTACTCCTACGTCTAGTCCCATGCAACGCTGGATTGCACAGAGTTTTATTACTATATCAATATCCAAGTACAACCACCTTGATTTCATGTCGACAAGGTTACCACCGATTCCAAACACCCTTGATCCAGTATATTCCCCTTGATTTCCCAGCTACAAGGTGAACACCGCTCCGTTTCCTTGATTTCAAGGATATAAGGACACACCTTTTCCCCAAACACTTCCTAAACAATTACAACAACCCTATAACTCTTCAATAACACTTCGATTCAAAGAGTATTGAGTAGAGAGTGAGAAGAGAAGAATATTTATATAAATAGAATTGAATTTGGTAAAGTATGTGTAGAAATCATAAAAATATTAAATATTAATGGTGTAAAGAAAGTGGATTAAGATGGAGAAGAAGAATGATGAAAAAATTCGAAATCAGCCCCTATTTATAAGATTTGAAAGGTTGCAATGCTTTTGCAACGTTACAAATAGTGAAAAGAGACTTCCTTTCAAAATAAAAAATATGACAGTTATATTTCGACATATCAACATATGTATGTCGACATATGCAATTCAAAAATTGAAATTTGAGCATTTTTGAAGTGTTTTAATATATATATATATATAATTCTTGAATTAAAAGATAGTGTTATAAATGAATATTATAAAGTAGAAAATCATTTGAAATCATAAGTATAAACTATATAAACATATTTTTAAAATTATAAAGTTTAAAACTATATAAATATAAAGTATATAAAAGTATATAACAATATAAAACTTATAAACCATAAAACTTGTGTTTAAAATCAAAAGTAAAATAAAGAAAGTATAATAGAGAAATTTAATGAAGATTGAAGATAGAATTTGAAAATAGAATTTGAAATCAAAAATTAAAAATCAGAATTTGAGTTTGAATTTGAACCTGGAGTGCTATTCAGAGTCTTATATAAACTAGACTCTATTACTATATTTACATTAAACTCTTGAAATCTTGATTACTTATGAGTCTTGAATAATCTCTAAAATCTGAATCTCTAGAAGCTCTTAAATTGTACAGTCTTCAGTATTAATTCCTGTATACAAATCTTGCATATATATATTCAAGATAAAGGTGTTAGTATATATTTTATAATCATTTAATATTGAAATAAGGTTGTTGTCATCAAAACTCCATTCTCCAACAATTCCAATATACCAAACACACTCAAACTACATTTAGATTAGTAAGTAAGGTAAAACTTCAAAAGAAAACATATGCAGCGGGTTTCAGTAATCTTACCCAAATCAAACCAAACTTAAATATATGTCATTATATAATTAATAATGATTTACGAATATTTTTCCATATTTTTAGGATGTATTTACTTGCTAATATACCCTAATTAGTGAGTAAGAATAGTAATCACTCACCTTAATCATCCAAATAGATTTAGATTTAAGATGGAGAATGTTTTCCTTGAATCCTAGGTGTTGCAGCAAATTTATACTTGATTTGATGTTGATTTGACTTAATTTTCACTAAATATGGTTGTTTGTCTAATTTAAGTAAGCATTAGAGAGGTTATAGAAGGTGGAGGCCATCAAAGAGGTTGGCAGATCCATTTTAAGAGTTGTGGAATGAGTAAAAGAATGTTCTCCTATCACTTCAGTTCCTACAACTTACAAATCCTGAAATGAGTATTGGTCCCACCCACTAATGACCAATTTAAGCCTATTTGAGCTGTCTAATCCTCTTAAAATCTTATTTCAATCGTTCTTCCCAAACGGTAAGTCGGTTTCAGGTTTAAATGCTTTACCAATCAAAAGTTTTGGCAAAACAAGATTCACCAAGGGTAGAATGGTCATATTAAAATTCGAAAAAAATAATGAAGATAGGAAATGGACCTATTGGTCATTTCCCATATTTATACAGCCATATAACCTCATATGCAAATAATATAAATATTGTGTGATCCTCTAGTATGTAGAATACATGTCTTTATAGTCTTTTACACTAGACAAAGGTTAACATGAGCTGAAAGGAACTATCAAAATCTTGAGAAGCTCTCATACTGCATGTTAATCACTTCTTGAAAACTCTTCCCTTATTCCATATCACATTCGATCGAAGGTTACATCGACAAGCAGCTACGATATGTCCTTCAACGACTTGAGGCATCTGGCCGACTCTTGAAATGGAATATCAAACTTAGTCTGTTCGATCTCACGTTTGTCCCTCGAAGAGCTATCATAAGGAAAGATTTGGAAAACTGCACCGTAGAATTAACTACTCCCGACGATCTTCCGAACACCTAGCATCCCATAGAAATTGTACATGGATAGATCCTTTAACAATCACTATTTTAACGCCAGATTTATACCTCTAACTCCTAAGGGACACTCATTTTATTATGCCATGAAACTCGACTTCCTCGCAATTAAGAATGATGCAGAATAAGAAGCCTAGGTCGCTGGACTTAAAATTGCTAAAGAGTTGAACATCAAGTCTATTCAAATCTTCTCAAATTTTGAACTCATCGTATGTCAAGTGCATGGACAGTTTCAAGATAAAGGAGTATGGCTAACTGATTATCTCGCTTGAGAAAAGGAATTGCTTAGCAGTTTCAAAAATTGTGTCATCACTCATATTCCGTTGGATCAGAATGAAAAAGAAGATTCACTAGCAAAACTTGCATGTTCCGGGTATGCACAACTCATGGGTCTTATCCCAGTTGAAGTAACCAAATCTTTGAATATTGATCAGATGGAAACTGACTGGATATTAACTACGGAGCCTATGTTTGAGTCGGAATCGTGGATGACTTCTATTAAAGATTTCTTGTAACGGAGAATCCTACCTAAGAACCGCAATGAAAAAGGCTCACTTCTTTGCAAACCACCTCGCTATATCATTCAAGAAGGGCTACAATATTGAAGAGGTTTCTCCGTTCCATTACTCTAGTTGTAGCCCACAACAATGCCAAATAAACGTCACGTGAAGTACACGAGGGCGAGTGCAATGATCACACCAAAGGACACTCTAGCAAAGAAAATCCTCCGTTACGTCTATTCTTGGCCAACTTTTGATCGGGATGCAGCTGACTACACCCGAAAGTGAGACAAATGCAAGGGTCCTCCAAAATTCCTACAACGTTGCCTATCAAAATCATGCCAATGGTCAGTCCGTGGCCATTTTCCATCTGGAGAATTAATATCATTGGAATTGTACCAATGGCCAAGGGCGTGCTTGTAACACCCCATAATTTAATACACCATAATTATATAATGAATATAATAAAATGAGTAGTAATTAATTAAATATTCGTAATTAGTTAAAACATACTTTATCATTGAATTCGTTACAAAATTTTGGTTTATATAGACTCTTGGTTTTCCTAAATCGGATTAAGTATGAAGAAGTTATGAACTCAAGAAGATTGAACTGAAAACAGTGTATAATATATAAATAAAAACTGAATGCAGAAGAAACAGTTAGTAGGCAACCCAGCCCATAACTGGGTCGATATGGGGGTCGACCGAGGTCTAAGGTGTATCGACCCACCTACATGCAGGGCAGGTTCCTACAGTCAAATCTGGATTGTTTTGTTTGCTATATTCACACGTTGACTCAGCTTGAGGTGTACGGTTTGATTTATAACCTAAAATCTAATGGTTTAGAATTATCCTAGCTAATATATAAATAGGCTAGTAGCCTCACCATTTTCTTACACATAAACATTCTTCATTCCTCTTCCTCCAAGCTATTTCTAATATAAAAATAAGAAGATGCTGAGGTGCTGCCTAACGTGGATTAGAGGGACAATTCTAGTTTTTCTATAACAACAATTTAAAGAGACATTTTCTAGATCTAAATCAAACTATTGCAAGTCCTAGTTATTTTTAGATCTTCTATGTAAACAGTATTTTGACAGTTAATGATTTGGATTTGAAAAGTAACAATTTTATATGTTAATATATTATTGTTTTACTGTTAGTTATCTATTCAGTTACAGTTATTATTTATTCATATATACATCTTTCTTCCTTTTCCCCTTTCCTTTTTTTTTATTTATTTACAATCTTTTCTATGCCTATTTATTTAGTTTGAGTTTGGATTTATTTTCTCCTTTTCCATTTTATTTCACGCTGAGCTTAGGCCATTGAGAGCTTGGGCCATGTCCGATAAAATTTTGTATAAATGGGATAAATTGAAATAACTTGTAATGATAATAAGGAATTGGGCATATTATAATTTGAGAACCTTTGACTATAGATTGGGGGTAATTACAAAAGGGAAGAATATGCAAACATGTTAATCTGAATTGTTAGATTTGATTTTAGTTAAGTAGAACATGTTATGTGTGTGGATCAGATGTAATTAAGTAAAACGAGTAACTATAATCTATATACATCTGAGCAGGTGCTAGTCTATTTTGGGGGAGGAGTTGTACACATAATAACATTTATAGGAAATGTTATTTTACAACCGTGCTTATTAACGAATTAAACCTGTTAAGTTAAACATGTTGATTCATAAGCTAAAAGGTCTTGCATTTTGCTGTTTATATCCGGTATTGGGACTCTTAAAATGCTAGTTGCTTGGGAGTACAAGCCTAGGTGCTGGCTTGTATCAATCTTGCTATGTAAAACCCATATCAGTCAGTATCCCTGTTAGTATCATAAAGAGACCTTGCACTAGGTAGGGGCCAGGGCACGCTTTACTGATCTTGATTGTAAGAGGTTCAAATGATGGAAGGTGGGTACGAGCGAGTTATGGCGGAGTCATGAGCATTCATGGGTCCGATGGGGGAAACTAAGATGTTGTAACACCGGTGAATAGGTCTCTATCTTATAAGTTAACGGGTTATGGGCTGATATCCCCTACTGCCATAGTTGGCATAGAATATTTGCGTAGTAGGGAGTCGATCGCATGCGTAATAATTAGGGTAACACCCAATTCTGATGTGCTAGTAGTTGGTGCAGAAACTTGTTCTTGGGATATGAATGAGAGCTTACTTGATCTTTACCTTGCCTTGTTATCTTGTTTACTTCATAGTTGTATATTTTACTGTATTTTCATATCCAGTACCATTTATCTATCTTAATACTTCTTGTCTTATGCTTGTGCCGAAAATCACTGGAACTCGCCAGACTTTATGTCTGACCTATTGTGTTTTTCCTTCTCTCTCTTCCTTTTTCCCCTTCAGGTTCTCAGATTGGTGGCGGACAACAGCATTGACCGTGATTCTATTCATCTTGGACTTGGATTACTCGTCTTTATATGTCCTTCTCCATTTTCTTTTTATATGTTTATTATGATGGCATATGAGGGATATGGTTTTGTACTCTGATGGTTTATGAGACAGATGTTTATAACTTTATGACATTTTTGGTTTATTTTGAAAAATGTAATGTTGAATTTGGTTTGAAATAAAGTTGGAAAGTTGTTTTCCGTTGCATTACGTATTCTGTCTTTGTAAAAATTAGTCTCTGTATTATTATTGCACTTCACAAAACTTAGTGCATCCTCTTATGGGTGACATTAAAGGATGTAGGGTGTCACATTTGTATCAGAGCCTAAGGCTACAAGATCAGAGGACAAGTTTTTTTTTTTGAAAAAGTATTTTCAAAGTAAATAGTTTCAATTAAAACCAATTATTGGAAAAATATATCCCTCAAATCTAAGGGTGTGCGTTTGGTTGGTTTGGTTTGGTTTATCTGATGCTAAAAATTGCAAATCAAACTAAAATCGATAAAAATGAATACCAAACCAAACCAACCAAATTAAGATCGATTGGTTCAGTTGGTTATCCGATTTGACTGAACTAAAACTATTTTAGACTTTATGTTCATAATATTAACTATAATTTTAAATAAAATATAAATATATGATTAAAGTATTATTATATATGACTCTTATGCTTCCCAAAAATAATTCTGGTACACATGTGATGATTAAAATTAACTTAGATATCTAAACTAAGCTAAAATATTTACAATAATTTTGGTAAATTTGAAAATATAATAAAAGTTAGGTTAATTTGGTTAAACTGATAACCAAACTAAATATTTTTCCAGACCGATTACATAGCGATCTAATTTCAAAACCGAACCAAACTGACCAAAATCAATTGTTTGATTGGTTTATTTGGCTTAACCAAATAACGCTCACCCCTATTCAAATCATTTACAATATTACTTCGGTCTCTTTTTGAATCCTTGTTTCTTCTCTTTTTCAGCATGTATAGGGCTCCTAATTTTCTTAAAGGCACTCCGCTTCCGATATGGTTCCGTAGATACCTAGAAGCTACGACACCTGTCGAAGTGCAAGGCAGTGCCCCACCCCTAGCAGTAGCCACAATAGCTCCACCTCCTCCTGTAGTTAACTTCTCTAATCTTTGTAAGGATTTCTATGCGATGGGAGGCAAGCCGTTTCAACTTACTCAGAGTTTCGCGGATGCATACAACTGGCTTAAAGAAACGGAGAATGTGTTTGATTTGTTGGAGCTCGGCGATAGGAGAAAGATTTAGTTGGTTGCTTAGAAACTGAAGGAGGAAGCTTCATACTGGTGGGAGGTGACTCAGGCGGGGCAGACGGTAATTACTTGGGAGGAGTTTAGATGCAGATTTGAGATGAACTTCTGATCATAGGTGGAGGAAGGAATACAAATGGAGAAGTTTTTGAATTTGAAACAAGGAGATATGTCAGTAAAGGAATATGTCAATAGTTGCAATCAACAAGCAATGTCGGACTGGATTTGGTAAACACACCTCATAAGAAGGCATTGAGGTTCACAAAAGGGTTGAATCAACCTCTATAAGGACTTGCATTGACCCACATCCCGATAGGAGCGACTTTCGAGATACTAGTTTACGTGTCTATGATGCACGAGGGCCGTAAAGAGGAGAAGAAAGAAGTTAAGAGCGACGAGGAAAATCCCAATGTACAGAAAAAGAAATGGTGGCCCAAGAAGGGGGCGGCAAAGAAAGGAGGAAAGCCCGATAAGACTCAGATCAAGTCAAAGGTTAAATGCAATGGTTGTGGGAATTTAAGCACTTTGTGAGGGATTGTAAGAAGACTAAAAATGCTTGTTTCAGTTATGGTCAAGTTGGACAATTCACTAGGCAATACCATAACAAGTATGGTCAAAAGGCTAGACCATCTGGAGGACAAGTTCATGATTTAGAGACTGGTGGGCCGGATCGAGGTAGGAAAGTCACAGTCAAAGGTTTGATTTCTCTTTTGACTATCCTATTAAGACTCCTCTTTGATTCCGGTGCTTCTCATTCATTCATATCCAATTCTGTGGTAGAAATTCTGCATCTAGACACTAGTATTGTTTATGATCCTGTTGTAGTCTCAAACCCCATAGGAGGTACGACTCATTTATCTATGATATGTAGGAGTTTGAGAATTTCTGTCATAGGCATCGGGATTGAATGTGATGCATGTGTTCTTGGCTTTATGGGTTATGGGGTAATTCTCGGAATGGATTGGCTAGCCATGTATGTTGCCATTCTAGATTATGAGAGGAGAGTTGTTAGGCTTCTGACGTGCCATAGGAGAACTCTCAAGATTTCTTGTGACCCACGGGGATTAGTTATGCTCAGTTTCCTAGATTCCTTTGATGCTTCTGCAGATGATCTTTCATCAGTACCCATAGTCGGAGATTATCCGGACGTGTTTTATGAGGTTAGGGGATTACCTCCGAAGCGAGAGATAGATTTCCGGATTTACTTGATGGAGAATGCGAAGCCAGTCTCTTTACCAGTGCACCACATGGCTCATAGAGGGAGGAGGGAGATAATTAAGCAAGTAGGTGAGCTATTCGAGAAGGGATTCATTAGATGGAGCAAATCTAAGTAGGGAGCTCCATTCGTCTTTGCGACCAAGGCAGAAGACTCTATCCATTTATGCGTGGATTATAGATAGTAGAATAAGTTCACGAAGAAGAACATGCATCTACTACGGAGGATTGTCGACTTGTTTGACTGGCAAGTAGGCACTTCGATTTTCTCACAATTAGATCTAGCCGTGGGATTTCATCAACTTAGAGTAGCAGATGATAGTATTGACAAGGTGGTTTCTTTGAGTGGTTGATCATGCCTTTTGGGCTGACGAATGCACCATCATACTTCATGGATTTAATGAGTTGGGTCTTTACGGAGTATCTGAGCATGTTCGTGGTGGTTTTCGTGGACGACATTCTGGTTTTCTCAAGAAGCGAGGAAGAGCATGACAAACACTTAGAGGAGGTTTTCAGCACTCTCAGATCGCATCAGCTTAAGGCTAAATTTTCTAAGTGTCATTTTCGGAGAAAGGAAGTAAGGTTCCTAGGGCATGTAATCTCCAAGGATGGAATAGCTTTGGACCCCGCTAAAGTTGTCGCTATTCAAGACTGGAAATCCCCCTAGTAAGAATGCGATAGAGGCAAGGAGTTTCTTGGGATTAGAGGGTTATTACAGGAAGTACATTAGGGACTTTGCACAAATATTAGCTTCGTTCACCCGTCTGATGAAGAAGAACTTAGCTATCGCTTGGAGCATTGATTGCGAGGATGCTTTCCAGAGGTTAAAGAGGGCTTTGACCTTATCCCCTGTTATGATTCTTCCCGAAGATAGCAAGGTGTTTACAGTCTACATAGATGCTTGTGGCACAGGGTTAGGTGCCGTGTTGACATAAGAAGGTAGGGTGGTCTGCTATTGAAGTACGCAATTAAGAGATTATGAGAAGAACTACCCTACCCACCGCTTGGAGTTGGCCGCAATAGTGTTCACACTTAATCCTTGGCGACACTATCTACTTGGAGAGAGATTTGATCTACACATGGATCACAAGTCGCTCAAATATTTTTTCTCGCAGAAGGATCTTAATTTAAGGCAGCAACGATGGATGAAGTTCCTTTTGTACTATGATTAACATGTAAAAGTGTTAATTTTTATGCTCTATCTTATCTTTATTGTAAATAAATAAATTTTACATTGGGTATTTTTCGTATATTTTCACAGGCCATTCATCAATCCTCATGCACCCCGAAAAGCAAGATATTACACAAGAAAAAGATCAACTTCGAAGATTTTATCTCATGTGCTTTGGGAGTCTAATCAGAGTCCATTTTGGAAGAATTAATCACATGCTAATCTCTTGTCAATCAATTAGCCACATGGAAGATTTGGAGGATATGGAAGATATTTACCATGATATGCTCAGATATTCTTAAAGACTATTTCCAAATAAGCTTGGTCAAGAAAGGCATGAGATATGATAAGAATTCTTAGGAAAAGAGGCCCATTTATTCATATATCTGATTAGGGTTTGGCCTATCCCAACTATAAATATATGTTGTACTCATTGTAAATGTTCATGCCATTATTCTGTATTCTCGTTTATGAATAATAAAGTTTTTCTTCATTTTAATTGATTGTCTTTTTCTTTCATAACAATTTGTGTGTCTACTCAATTAGTTTTGGTAGAACACATATTGTTATTTTCTTTTATTACTGCATGTTAGCGATTGAATGTTGATTAGATTCAATGGCAGTCCTAATTTTAATTTTCTGTTATTGTTCTAGTTGTTATTTCCTTTTTCTAGTAATTGGTTCCTTTCTTTTCAGTTGTTGAATTTGATATTGATCTGATTAGATTCGGATCAATAGTAAATTCAATACATTAATTCAAAAACCTCTCAAGATTTTGCCTAACTCGCCTAAGAATAGATAAATAATAAGATTTAAAACACCTCCCTGTGATTCGACCTGCATATTACGCGACCTGTACGCTTGCAGAATTTATTTCATAAATCGCGCTTTTCTAATCCACAGGAAAGCGACGATCAAGTTTATGGCGCCGTTGCCGGGGAGGCAACAATTAAATTTTATTATTTGTTTAATTTCCGATTCGTGTTAGTTTTTATTTTTATTTTTCCTTTTGTTTTCTTATGTATAGATATAGAAAAAAATTCTTGACTGGTTGATTTGGTATTATAAGTTGATACCGTAATCTTTCTAACAAGAGAAAAAAAAATTGCCAAATACCCTTGATTTTCTTTCCTTTTCTTTTCAATTCATTTCTTTCCCCTTTTCATTTTTTTACTTTCTTCATTTGTTCCTTCTTTCCATCTATCCTTCTTTCCAATTCTTACTTCATTATTCATTGGCATTGTTCATTTATTTTGCAAAATTTTCCAATTTTTCTTTGATTTCTTTCCATCTATTCCTTCTTTCCTTTTACTTCTTTCCAATTGTTAATATACTGGTTTTCATTCTCTTACAACAATAAACAAAAAAAAAATCTTTTTTTTTCTTTCCATCTTTCAACTTTCTTCCCATTTTATTTTTACATTCTCTTCCCTATTTTACAAGTTCCAATAAAAAAACTTTGTTTGTTTTTTTTCCTTTTTCCCTTTTTTTGTCACTAATTTTCTTCCAATTTCTTACATCCCTTCTCCTCCCTTTTATTTACAATTCCTTTCCATTTTATTTAAAAAAAAAGAAATTTGTTCTTTTTTTTCTTTTTCCAAGCTTGGTTTAGTTCCCTTTTAAAGTTGAGTTTTAGTTGTTCATTTATGTTATTTAGTCTAATCAGTTTTTAGTTTAGTTTTTGTTTTAGCTTTGTTTCAGTTTTTTTCCCTTAGTTTGTTTATTTCTTCTCTTCTCTAGAAAAGAAAAGAAAAACTCAAAACAAATCAAAGGTCAAAGGAAGAAATAGATTTAAGCAAGCGACAAAGGATTCAGAGGTCAACCGATTTGCAAACGGTGGGATTTGAATAACTAGCACCATTCATTGCTCTGGAAGGACTGCCATACCCCGCTGTAATATTTTCTTAACTCTACAGGTGCTCTACTGCAAAGAAAAAAAATATAGACATTGCTTGTAAAAAAATTCTGCAGGGGCAGCGGCTTGCTTGTACAATTTTTTTTTATTTTCTGCAATTATTTGTGTTTGATTATTGTTTTGGCTGCATTCTGAAATAAATCTAGTTACGAGCAAAGCCCTAACAAACATAAGGTGAGGAAGTCATTACCTTTCCTTGGCTCCAAAACAATTAAATTCGGTCATTTGCATACTCCTTGGACCTAAATAAAAATTGATTAGACGTTGGCCTTAGGAGCAAAATTCAAGCTCAATAGGTCAAACAAATTGGGTTAAATATATTAGATTTAAAATTTTATTTTGCTATGTGGAATTCGTTCTATTCCTTTTGTAAAGGATGGTGATACGTATTACATCAGGAATTTTTTGACATTCTAGCAAATTAACTTTTTCAATCTATTTATTTAACTTGATTTGCAAAATATTTAACTACAAAAGTGTATTTTGTGAAATTGATTTTCTCAAGGGTTTGATCGCGGATATATATTAGTTCAATTTATTGAACTTTTAGCAAAAGAGGTTGCATACTACCCGTAAAACATTGGTCGTATCCCTTAGTATTTATACTATACGTGAACGGCCATAAGACCCTCTTCCCCCTTCAAATCGAGATTATCAACTAATAAGATACACTTGTGTTCGTTATTTATTTTGATTAGGAGCTTCTTGTGTCAACCTTAAGTCTAGGATTTTTCCGTGTGTGCATTTAACAACAATGAGTGAAAAAAGTGTTAGCCAACAAAATTCTCCTAGGGGTTCTCGAATAAACCAAAATTTTCCAAACGAGTTGGATCAAAATCGAGTAAATCAAAACTTTCCAAACTTTGGGGATCAAAATCGAGCACATCAAAATTTTCAAAATCTCAATATCGAAATGGATAGACCCTTATCTCTTCTTGATCGATGTTATCCAACTAGGACCGTTCAACCCTCTGTCATCGTGTTCCCCCCAACTGAAGGAAACAATTTTGAGCTTAAACATTCTTTTATTCAAAGGGTACCAAAATTTACTGGGTCTGAAAATGCTTATGAATTTTTAAGTGAATTTGAATTGTAAGCGTCCACAACAAAAATGCAACAATTGTCTAACGAATCGATCAAGCTAAGGCTAATCCCATTTGCACTACTTGAAAGCGCTAAAAGATGGCTAAATTCTCTTCCAAAACATTCCATAAGAAGTTGGGATGAATTTGTCACTGCATTCTTGAAAAAGTTTTTCCCTTTCCATAAAACTCTCAAAATTCGAACCGAGATAAATCAATTTTGTCAAAATGAGGGGGAAACTTTTTCAAAATACTTTGAAAGATTCAACCAACTATTATATAGTTGTCCTCATCATGGAATTCTAAAAGACCACTTATGTCAAATTGCATATGAAGGGCTAAACTATCAGACTAGAACTCAACTAGAATCAATGTGTGGAGGAGACTTTATGTCTAAGACAGCCGATGAAGCTTGGCAATTCTTAGAAGATTATTCAGAAAAGGACATGCAATGGGAATCAATTCGTGTTCCCATTCGTACTTCTACTAGAGGAGTGCATGTCGTGGACCCAAGTCAAATTTCCTTAAAAAATCAAACTCCTTAAGCCGGAGAAGGGCTACCCCACTAGTACTCTCAGGACCAAGCTAATGCTATAGCTAAAAATAATCCTTACTCATCCACGTACAATCCTGGTTGGAGGAACCACCCAAATATTTCTTGGACAAACCCTAATAATTCGGCTAACCCATCTCACGTGCTGCCCTTTATTCCAAATTCGAATTATCAAGCTCCACCTTCCAATTCTAAAACCTCTCAAGCTGCACCTCAATCCAAACATCCTTATAGGCACCCCAACTTTCAATCATCAAACCAATCCTCTCAACCTTCTCAATCGTCACAAGAAATTGTGTGTTTAGAGAAACAGTTGAACTCTCACGAAGCTAAAATGAACTCACACGACGCTAAACTCGACCAAATGATGAATATGATGAAGGAACTAATGAAAAATAACGAGAAAGGAAAGTTGCCTAGTCAACCCGAGGTGAATCCAAAATATAACTCTCGTGCTGTAAATTGTTGTGAGGACGAAAACCATAATCCGGTCAATGCTATTACAACCCTTCGACCTGGAAAGAGGATTGATAATAATGTGCGAAACCCTAGCGAACCTTCGAACTTGACCCCAATGCCAAATCTTGATGATCACCTATTGGCTACGAACGCCAATTCTTCTAAACCTCCATTTTCCTTAAATGTTGGCAATCCCAACAGTTTTTCTCCCAGTGTCGGCAAACCCGACCCACCTTCGAAAATCGATGTTGGCAATACCAACATTCCATCTTCTACAACCTTACCACCTTCTTTTTCCGTGGATAAACCTTCTTCTTCGAATGATGAAACTGGTCACAGAGTCGAAAAACCAATAGCTTCATTTCCCCATAGACTCAATAACAAGAAGAAGAAGGCAAATTTCGATAAAATTTTGGAAATTTTCAAACAAGTCCGTGTGAACATTCCTCTTTTATACACCATTGAACAAATTCCTCAATATGCTAAATGTCTTAAGGAATTGTGCACAACAAAATGTGCGACTAATGTCCCAAAAACTGCCTTTCTAACTGTGAATACAAGCTCTATTCTTTCGAGTATTTCCCCAGTCAAGTACAAAGACCCTAGCTGCCCTACGATTGATTGTAAAATAGGAAACACTCACATCTCTCGTGCCCTACTTGATCTTGGTGCCAGTGTCAATCTTCTTCCTTACACTGTTTACCATCAACTTGGACTAGGGGAGATTAAACCAACAAACATCACTCTTCAGGTAGCTGATCGATCTGTCAAAAAGCCATTGGGAATAATCGAAGACGTCTTGATACAGATCGAACAGTTTTACTTCCCTGTCGATTTCATAGTTCTAGAAACCGAGCCTGTCTCAAATACCAATGTTCAAATACCATTGATATTAGGACGCCCTTTCTTAGCAACCTCAAATGCTATCATTAATTGTAGGAATGGTCAACTCCAACTTTCCTTCGGGCACCTAACCATTGAGCTAAACATCTTTAATCTTAACAAACAACCTAGGGATTTTGAGACCGATGAAATCGACATGATTCAAACCATAGTTGACGAAACCTCTAATGACACTTCTGAAGCCTTGAAAATGTGTCTTGACCATTTCGACTCCAATTTCGATGAACTCGAATACATTTCTGAACTGAATGAATTTCTTGACTTCAATCCTTCGTCATCTGAATCTAACCAAGGAATGTTGACCAATGTTAACACTCAAGAACATCCTAAGTTAGATCTCAAACCCTTGCCACAAGACCTTAAGTACGCATACTTAGACTCCTCAGAAACTCTTCCCATAATCTTGACCTCTGATCTTACCGAGGACCAAGAAGAAAAACTCTAAGAAATTTTGCAGGAAAATAAAGATGCTTTGGGGTGGAAACTAAGCGATATAAAAGGAATCAGCCCATCAATTGTGGAACATCGCATACATTTAGTTGATGAGGCTAAACCCACCCGTGAGGCTCAAAGGCGATTAAACCCAAACATGAGAGAAGTGGTCAAGGAGGAGATAATCAAATGTCTAGACAATAACATCATTTATCCCATCTCTGATAGTACTTGGGCGAGTCCGGTACAAGTTGTACCAAAGAAGTCGAGAGTCACAGTGATCAAAAATGAAAGTAATGAGCTCGTCCCAGCAAAAATCAAAACAAAATGGCGTGTGTGTATCGATTATCGAAAGCTCAACTCAGCCACGCGAAAAGACCATTTTCCCTTACCTTTTATTGACCAAATGCTCGAACGCTTAGCGGGACATGAGTACTATTGTTTTCTCGATGGATACTCTGGCTATAACCAAATCCCTATTGCTTTAGAGGATCAACATAAGACCACCTTTACTTGTCCCTTTGGAACCTTTGCTTATCGTCGCATGGCTTTTGGTCTTTGTAATGCCCCCGCGACTTTCCAAAGGTGTATGATGAGTATTTTCTCTGATATGGTGGAAGAATTCTTGGAAATATTTATGGATGATTTTTCAATCTACGGATCACCTTTTTCCCAATGTCTCACTCATCTAGAACTCGTCCTAAAACGTTGTAAGGAGAAATCACTCATGCTTAATTGGGAAAAATGTCATTTCATGGTAAAAAGGGGGATAGTTCTAGGTCATGTCGTCTCAAAAGATGGCCTTGAAGTCGATAAATCCAAAATCGATTTGATTGCTAATCTACCTCCTCCTAAGTCTGTTAAGGATGTTCGTTCATTTCTTGGCCATGCGGGATTCTAAGAAGATTCATTAAGGATTTCTCAAAAATTTCAAAACCTCTCACAAACTTACTTGCCAAACACGTCAAGTTTGAATTTTCCAATGATTGCAAAACATCTTTCGAAACTCTTAAGTCAATCTTGACCACAACTCCCATCATTCAACCCCTTGATTGGACTCAACCCTTCAAACTTATGTGTGACGCTTCTGATTTTGCGATTGGAGCCATCTTGGGTCAGCGAATCGATAAACTCCCTCGAGTTATTTATTATGCTAGCAAAACCTTAAGCGAGGCCCAACTGAATTACTCAAATACTGAAAAGGAATTTTTGGCAGTTGTCTTCGCTCTTGAGAAATTCAGACCATATCTCATAGGTTCCAAAGTCATAGTTTACACTGACCATGCTGCCTTACGATATTTTCTTTCTAAAAAGGATGCCAAGGCCCGTTTGATTCGTTAGATCCTTCTTCTTCAAGAATTTGACATAGAAATATGAGATAAAAAGGATTCTGAGAATGTTGTAGCTGATCATCTCTCTCGAATTGTGCACGAAAATGTTGATGACACCCAAATCGATGACTATTTTCCCGATGAACAAATCCTTTCCATCTCTAACACCCCTTGGTACGCTGACATTGTGAATTATCTTGTCACGCAGCAAACACCCGCTGAATGGTCGAAACAAGATAGGCAAAAATTTCTCTCTAAAGTTCGAAACTACTATTGGGACGACCCATATCTTTTCAAATACTGTCCAGACCAAATCATTCAAAGTTGTGTACCTGATCATGAACACCAAAGTATTCTTTCTTTCTCACATGACCATGCTTGTGGCGGTCATTTTGGAGCAAGAAAAACTGCTGTAAAAGTATTGCAAAGCGGTTTTTATTGGCCCACACTCTTCCGTGACGCTTTCGAATTTTGCTCTAAATGCGATCGATGTCAAAGAACGGGTCGAATCACTAAGCGAAACATGATGCCTCTCTACCCCATTTTAGTGATTGAGTTATTCGATGTTTGGGGCATCAATTTCATGGGACCATTCCCTAACTCATTTGGGAATCTTTACATCTTGCTTGCGGTAGACTATGTCTCAAAATGGGTTGAAGCCATCCCGACCAAAACCAACGACAACAAGGTTGTTATCAAATTCCTCAAAGAAAACATCTTTTCGCGCTTTGGCACACCTCGAGCTATCATTAGCGATAATGGCACTCACTTCTGTAATTGTGCTTTTGAGTCCTTGCTTAAGAAATACTCAATCACACACAAGATGTCGACCCCTTACCATCCACAAACTAGTGGGCAAGTAGAAGTTTCCAATAGACAAATCAAACAAATTCTTGAGAAAACCGTGAATTCAAATAGAAAAGATTGGTCCGTAAAACTGATTGATGCACTTTGGGCATTTCGCACTGCTTACAAAACCAATCTAGGAATGTCACCATATCGGTTAGTATTTGGGAAGGCCTGTCACTTACCTCTTGAATAAGAGCATCGTGCTCTTTGGGCAATTAAACTTTTGAATTTTGACTTAGAGAAGGCCGGCTCACATAGGAAGTTACAGATCTCAGAACTAGAGGAATTAAGAAATGAAGCATATGAAAATGCGAAAATCTTTAAAGAAAGAACTAAAGCCCAACACGACAAGAGCGTACTTCATAAGGAATTCAATGTAGGACAAAAAGTTCTTTTATACGACTCTAGACTTCACTTGTTTTCAGGAAAACTCAGATCTCGATGGACTGGACCTTATGTTGTGAAAACAGTACATCCTCATGGAGCAGTTGAAATTGAAAATACTAAGGATGGAAAAGTCTTCAAAGTAAGCGGTCAACGACTGAAACCATTTTTGGAATTCGAGCAGTACGAAGACGATGACCTTATCGATCTTCGTGAGCCTGATAATCCACCATGAAATCAGGCGGTACACATTCTTTTTCTTTTATTTTTCATTTTTTTCCTTCCATTTTGGTCGGCATACCTTAGACAGTTGGGACACTGTCTCAATCTAGTGTGGGGGGAGTCTGCATTGCATCCATTTTTAATTTTCTTTAATTTTCCCTTTTTATTTTCATGCATTAGATAGAACCAACATACATTTTAGATCATAGTAACAAACATATTTTTTTTAAAAAAAACATACGACTCATTTTAGATTGATACAACAAAATAAGTTAACAATTATTAGTCAGTTGATAGTATTTTTTTCTCTCAACATTATCGAATATGAAATTTAATGAAAAGTTGAATTTTGAGGGATAATAGTGTAACCGGTACATAGGGAGATTCTTAGGTGATGGCCATGAAGTCTATTCTATATTTTAGTCTTTGTTTAAATGAGTGGAGGACTTAAAATACTTATATTGGCTTTTTGAATCTTTAAAAGTAAGTTGTGTTAAGCTGAATTCATGTAACTCTCTCTTGTTCTTATATTTTCAAAATAATAATAATAGTAATCCAAGGGTATCCAACATTGCTTGTATACCAAGCGTTGGTGTGCAAACCCGCCAAGCTCTATCCGACATGTTGTTGACAAAGTCAGTGTTGGAATATCTTGGTCTCATTTTATGAGATTGGACACCTAAGGATTACCAACATGTTGTTGACAAAGTCAGCATCGGTCTACACAATCCGCCAAGCTCTGTCCTAACTCTCCGTCGGTCCGCAAGGCAGTGTATGGGTGGTATACCTTGGTCTTTTAAGTTAGGTGTATGTAATTAATCATAAATTTTAAAATTTTATAGAATAGAGAATAAGCGATGATGCCCAAACACTTCTTGACCTTATTGATTTGACTAGCCATACATGAGAAAATAATAATACCACTTTGCAAACTGTGCCAAGCAAACTAAGAATCTATTTCATGGCTGCACTATGTTATCAACCGAACCAACTGGCCAAGCTGGAATTTAACATTTAAAACTTGAATTATATTGAAAAGTTGTGACAAGTTTAGGTATCTAAAGTAAAATCAACTGATTAGAAATCGTTAACTTAATTTGTACCGTTTTTCTGAAACAAGTCGTGTTGTCATTTTTGTTTATGTGTTTTTGTATATATCCATTGCATTCATGTAGTTGCATTAGATCCACACATATTGTATTTGGATTTTGTGGGTAGTATCCGCTGAAAACCCTCATGAGACACCACTCGTCCTACCAGGGACACCTAGAGGTTTAACGGCTTGTTGCATACGCTCAATGCAAACGTGTTTCCTACGAAAGTGTGACCTACCTAGTTTAACTTTTCATTTTTTTATTTTTCCTTCTTTTCACTCGAGGACAAGTAAAAGATAAGTGTGGGGGTATTTGATTAACATGTAAAAGCGTTAATTTTTATGCTCTATCTTATCTTTATTGTAAATAAATAAATTTTACATTGGGTATTTTTCGTATATTTTCACAGGTCATTCATCAATCCTCATGCACCCCGAAAAGCAAGATATTACACAAGAAAAAGATCAACTTCGAAGATTTTATCTCATGTGCTTTTGGAGTCTAATCAGAGTCCATGTTTGGAAGAATTAATCACATGCAAATCTTTTGTTAATCAATTAGCCACATGGAAGATTTGGAAGATATGGAAGATATTCACCATGATATGCTCAGATATTCTTAAAGATTATTTCCAAATAAGATTGGTCAAGAAAGGCATGAGATATGATAAGAATTCTTAGGAAAAGAGGCCCATTTATTCATATATCTGATTAGGGTTTGGTCTATCCCAACTATAAATATGCGTTGTACTCATTGTAAATGTTCATGCCATTATTCTGTATTCTCGTTTATGAATAATAAAGTTTTTCTTCATTTTAATTGATTGTCTTTTTCTTTCATAACAATTTGTGTGTCTACTCAATTAGTTTTGGTAGAACAAATATTGTTATTTTCTTTTATTACTGCATGTTATCGATTGACTGTTGATTAGATTCAACGGCAGTCCTACTTTTAATTTTCTGTTATTGTTCTAGTTGTTATTTCCTTTTTCTAGTAATTGGCTCCTTTCTTTTCAGTTGTTGAATTTGATATTGATCTGATTAGATTCGGATCAATAGTAAATTCAATACATTAATTCAAAAACATCTCCAGATTTTGCCTAACTCGCTTAAGAATAGATAAATAATAAGATTTAAAACACCTCCCTGTGATTCGACCTGCATATTACGCGACCTGTACGCTTGTAGAAATTATTTCATAAATTGCGCTTTTCTAATCCATAGGAAAGCGACGATCATACTACGATTTTAAGATAGCTTATACCCTTAGGCAAGGGTAATGTGGTTGCGGCCACATTGAGTAGGCAAAGGATGACCTTAATTCCTTTGTTTGTAGAGAGGCAGTGCTTGGAGTTTATCTCGACCTTTGATTTTAGGCCATCTACGGATTTTACGCCTTGTTTTTTGGCATCATTGGAGGTGCAGTCAACTCTTATGGAGCGCATAGGATCTACACAGTAGGAGGACCAGCAGTTGGTGGACATCTTGGATAGAATTAGTGGAGGAGAGACCTCTAGTCACCTAGCTAGATATTATGTGGACGAAAAGAGATGGTATGTCGAGATGGAAGGCTTTGTTTTACCAAAGTTAGAGACTTGTTGAGGATAGTTCTTGAGGAGGCTCATCACTCTTGGATGACTATCCATCCGGGCGGTGATAAGATGTAACGAGATATGAAGAGAGTTTTCCATTGGACTGGCATGAAGAAGGATATTGCGGAACTTTTGGCCCGATGTTTGACTTGCCAACGAGTTAAGGCCGAACAAAGAAAACCTGACGGGTTACTTCAACCCTTGGATATCCCACAATGGAAATGGGAGAGCGTCTCTATGTACTTTATTGATGGAATGCCCATATTGAGGAAGGGCCGAGTATATGGGTGATAGTTGACGGACTTACTAAGAGCGCTCACTTTGTCCTAGTCAGAAGCAAGAAGATGACAGCTTGGCTAGCATCGATATACCTTAGAGAGATAGTTCAACTTCATGGGCTACCTTCTAGTATAGTAAGTGACTGTGACCCTATTTCCATGAGTGAGTTGTGGAAGTGCTTGCAAGAGGCACTTGGTAAACAGTTACGACTGAGAGCAACTTACAACCCTCAGACCAATGGACAGACTGAGAGGGTCAATAAGGTTCTTGAGGATATACTGAGATTGTGTATTCTAGTCTTCAGAGGGACTTAAGAGGAGAATCTCCTATTGGTTGAGTTTGCCTACAATAATAGTTACCAGTCGAGCATAGGGATGGCCCCCTTCGAAGCACTTTATGGACGACCTTGCAGATCACCGACATGTCGGTGGTAGTCTACGGACAGACTTCTACTTGGGCCAGATATGGTGAGAGAGACTTTTGAGAAAATAGACCTTATTCGTAGACGGATGAAGACGACTCAGGACAACAAAAGTCATATGCCGATAGAAGGAGGAATGACTTGGAATTTGAGGTAGGAGATATGGTGCTTATTAACCGTTGTTCACTTTGGCTCAGTAAGGTAGTTGGCGTCGAGGCTTGCAGGGCCATTCCCCATAGTTGAGAGGATAGGCCAGATGGTCTATAGAATTAAACTACCCAAGAGGCTAGCGGGAGTTCACGACGTATTCCATGTTTCCTATTTGAGGAAATGTCTACATGATTCAGTAGAGGTAATAGAGCTAAGTACGCTTGAGGATGTGGAAGTTGACAAGGAGGCTTCAGTTAGGAAAGTTCCTACCCATATTCTTGGATCAGAAGTTAAGATACTACGCAACAAAGAGATCAAGTTAGTGAAGGTGTTATGGGGAGAAGATCGAGACGACGTGACATGGGAACCCGAAGACAAGATTTGCGCTTCTTACCCTTTTCTCTTTGAGCGTACGTTCTTAATTTCCTTTCTAAGATTTTGAACTTGAATATGTTGTTTCTATCATTCAAGTATGTTTATCCTATCATTCGAATCACGATCCTTAGATAGAAGCCTATGGTCGGAAACATGTGTTTGAGACATGTTATGTTTGGTGGTTGCAGGTGGATGCAAGCGTTTGCTAGTGGTTGCTAGTGGATGCATACACATACATTAGGCACTAGATCGGCTCAAACACTTACATATTGCATATGGATGTGTGCGCTTTTTTATTTTTTCAGTGCATGAAAATGGTTGAATCGTTACATGAATGTTGCATTTTGGTGAATGGTTTTGCACACATATGGAATTTATAAGTAGAATTAGGATTCTTTTGCATACATATTGGATACATGGCACAAACATATATTGCATTAAGGAGGTCAACTAAATCAGTCAACTGCTTTATTTTCGCATTAATATAGGGACATATACACACAACACCTTTGCAAATGTTTATACAAATCATTAGAAATTTTAAGGGCAATGGATGCTAGTGGTTGATGGATGAGTAGATGGGCGTAGGTGGTTGTTAAATAATAATATTCTGCTTAACTTGAAGATTTCGGGGATGAAATCCTTTAAGGAGGGGAGAATGTAACAACCCATAATTTAATACACCATAATTATATAATAAAAATAATAAAATGAATATTTATTAACTAAATTTTCAGAATTAGTTAAAATAGGCTTTACCTTTTCATTCTTTACGAAATTTTGGTTCAAATAGACTCTTAGTTTTTTAAAATCGATTAAGTATGAAGAAGTTATGAACTAAAGAATATTGAACTAAAAACAATGTATAATATATGTATATAATATATAAAAAAAGAACGCAGAAGCAACGGTTATTGGGCGACCCAGCCCATAATTGGGTTAACAAAGAAGACGACCCAGGTCTAAGGCGCGTCGATCTATGTGTCGACCCGGGGATCGACCCACCTGCATGTAGGGTAGGATCCTACAGTCGAATCTGGATCGTTTTGTTTGCTATATTCATACACTTACTCAGCTTGAGGTGTATGGTTTGATTTATAAACCTAAAATCTAATGGTTCAGAATTATCCTAGCTAATCTATAAATAGGCTAGCAGCCTCGCCATTTTCTTACACATTCTTAATTCCTATTCCTCCAAGCTATTTCTAAAATAAAAACAAGAATATGTCGAGGTGCTGCCGAAACGTAGATTAGAGGGACAATTCTAGTTTTACTACAACAACAATTTAAAGAGACATTTTCTGGATCTAAATCAAACCCCTGTGAGTCCTAATTATTTTTAGATCTACTATGTAAACAGTATTTTGACAGTAAATGATTTGGATCTGAAAAGTAACAAGTTTGTATGTTATTATTTTACCGTCAGTTATCTATTCAATTACAATTATTATATGTTCATACATACATCTTTCTTCCTTATCCCCTTTCTATCTTTTATTTATTTACAGTCTTTTATATGCCAGTTTATTCAGTTTGAGTTTGGATCTGTTTTCTCCTATTCCTTTTTATTTCACATTGAGCCTAGGCCATTGAGAGCCTAAGCCATGTCCGGTTAAATTGCGTATAATTGGGATAAATTGGAATAGCTTGTAATGGAAAATAAGGAGAATTGGGAATATTATCTCGAGCAACTTTGACTGTAAATTTGGGGTAATTACAAAAGGGAAGAATACGCAAACTTGTTAATCTGAATAGGTTGGACTTAATTTTAATTAAGTAGAAAACATTATAAATGTGGATCAGATGTAAGTAAGTAAAACGAGTTACTATAATCTATATACATCGGAGAAGGCGTTTTCTATTTTGGGGGAAGGGTTATACACAAAATAACATTTATAGGAAATGTTATTTTCAACCATGCTTATTAGTGAACTTAAACCTGCTAAGTTAAACCTGTTAATTAATAAGCTAATTGGTCCCATATCTTGCTGTTTATATCCGGTTTTGGGACCCTTAAAATCCTAGTTACTTGGGGGCACAATCCTAGGGGGTGGCTTGTGTCAATCTTGCTGTGTGGAACTCGTATCAGTCAGTATCCATATTGGTATCATAGAGGGGCCTCGCACTAGGTAGGCTCCAGGGCACGCTTTACTGATCTGGATTGTAAGAGGTTCAAATGATAGAAGGTGGGTATGGGCGCGTTATGGCGGAGTCATGAGCATTCATGGGTCCGATAGGGGAAACTAAGACGTTGTAACACCATCAAATAGGTCTGTGTCATATAAGTTGACTGGTTAGGGGCTGATATTCCCTACTACCATAGCTGGCATAAGTTATTTGCGTAGTAGGGAGTCGATTGCATGGGTAGTAATTAGGGTAACACCCAATCCTATGGTGCAGAAACTTGTTTTTGGGATATGAATGAGAAGCTTACTTGATCTTTACCTTGCCTTGTTATCTTGTTTACGTCGTACTTGTATATTTTACTGTATTTTCATATCCAGTACCATTTATCTTTCTTAATACTTCTTGTCTGATGCTGGAAATCACTGGAACTCGCCAGACTTTATGTCTAACCTGTTTTTTTTCCTTCTCTCTCTTCCTTTTCCTCTTCAGGTTCTCAGAGTGGTGGCGGACAACAGCAGTGACTGTGATTCTATTCATCTTGGACTTGGATTACTCTTCTTTATATGTACTTCTTCAATTTCTTTTTCTATGTTTATTATGATGGCATATGAGGGATATTATTTATGGTTTTTTACTCTAATGGTTTATGAGATAGATGTTTATGACTTTATGACATTTTTGGTTTATTTTGAAAAATGTAATGTTGAATTTGGTTTGAAATAAAGTTTGAAATTGTTTTCCACTGCATTTTATATTCTGTCTTGTTAAAAATTAGTCTTTGTATTATTATTGTGCTTCACAGAACTTAGTGCATCCTCTTATGGGTGACATTAAGCGACGTGGGGTTTCACAGTGCTCACTGTTCTATCGTTGCAGCTGATTACTTTACAAAGTGGGCGAAAGTCGAGCCTCTCACTACTTCACGGCAAGAAAGCTATCAATTTTGTTTTTGCAACATCATATGCCTCTATGGAATTCGTAAGACCATTATTTCTGATAACGGAACCCAATTTGATAGCTCTAAGTTCAAGGATTTTTGTCGTTGTCATCACATCGAAAAGCGATTCTCAATAGTCGCCGGTCCATAAGCCAATGCACAAATCGAAGCAGTCAACGAAATCATTAAGTCCATACTCAAGAAGCGTTTGGAAAAGGCCGGAGGCAAGTGGGTAAATCAACTTCCGTTAGCTCTTTGGGCATACAGAACTGCCCATAAGTCTACGACTGGCCATACTACATTCGCTCTATCTTATGACACCAAAACTATAATTCCCATTGAGCTTGAAGTACAATCTCATCGCGTGACATATTGTGATCCTCGAGCTAATAGAGAATCCATGTGGAATCTCTTGACTTGTTAGACGATAAAAGAGAAGAAGCTGAACTTAGAGCGACTACGCATTATAAGCGGGTTGCCTAATATTTAAATACCAAGGACCGCTCAAATAAAATTGACATTGGAAATCTCATCCTGAAAAGGATTTTTCCTATAACGACTAGTCTTGGTCCTCGCTAGGAAGGTCCTTATGGCATTCAATGGTGGCCTGGTGATGAAACCTTAAAGCTCAAGGCCGCTGATAGTGCCGAGCTACCAAGAGCATGAAATATCAAACATCTTCGTCGCTACTTTACTTAAGCCTTTGTTTATAACTTTTGTAATTCCATTCAATAATTTGCCTTCAATTCAGCATGTGTTGCCCACAATTTTCCTTAGTATTTTAATAAAGGCTCTTGGTATCTCATGTTCTAGGTGTTCCTTCATATATGCATAGTATGTTAGTTGTGATACGATCGACTTTTAGGCACGAGCACAATATGGTGAGTACAAAGTTTCAAATCTTGGCATTGGTTCTTTCCTTCAGGCTCGTCACCGGACTACAACTATATGGGTGTGATCCGACCACCTACAAACTAACTCGAACCTTGAACTAACAACAAGGCAAAGTATATATAACTTAAGGCCTTCACGACTTGAGTTATCGACCACCAGCACTATGTCTTCGGACTTTGGGGAAACCACCCCAAGCTAATCGAATTAGATACTGAGTGTTCGCTTGGCCAACTCCTATCTCAAAATTTGAGTATAAATAGGCAAACAAACAACGCCCTCGACTCTAGCCCGAATGAAACGATGTGGAGTATAAAAGACGAACAAAACGATGTCTATAACTTTAATCTAGATAAACAACATGTGATTATAATAGTTTAATCACGACACCTAACTCCAAGTTCCTCACGACTTGGGACCAACATCCAAACGGAATTCCCTAGAGAGGAGTGCCCAACTTCCAGTTCCATAAGACTTGAGACCCTAATGGATAAAGAGGTCTTGAGAGACAAAACTTAAACTTCACATGACTCAAGTTCACGATAGTAAGGAGATCTCGAGAGTGAAGTTCAAAATGATTAACCTAATTCTAAGTATAACAATAAGTTACAACATACAAGTACAATGACTAGAAAGTAAAAACGCTTAAATATTCAGACAATTTCATGAGAAATAAAAGTGATACTGAACTTTTATTTACATCCTTCGCATTATCACAATATATACAAATTTTATCATGTAAGTCCAAAAGGCGAGGGTCGTACTTGCAACATACTGGCCAAGAAACGTAAAAGCACAATGTTTACAATCATTCAACTATTTCGAAGAACCACCCTTTTTCTATCCACTCAACATTGAAGGCGATGATTTGATGTTGCTCTCGCCCGTCCTCTTCCTCTTTGATTTCTTCCCTTTTTTTGGAGTAGGCTTGAGTTCAAAACATTTTCCCTGATCCTCTTCGTCAGATGTCTCCGTTATTTCCTCCTGATACGAGGGGGACAATTATGTTAAATGGCTTAGAAGGAGGATTAACTAGCACATTTTTTGCCTTTTCGGTATCCTCCTTAGCATCTCCTTAGCCTCTACCATCTCTTATTTAGCTATGAGCTCAACATGTAACTTCTCGAATATTTATTTTATGCTTGGCCCGCTCTAGTCGCCCTCGGTGCTAATATTTTTTATGTCCTCTTCTTCTTTCCCTTCTATGGGCCAACAACTCATCTATGCTATCAAGCATTGTTTCAGTGTCAATCTCTCTAAGCTCTAAGTCTTTGATATATCAGTGAAATCTAGGTGCATGATTCATTTTTATTCATTGACATCAAATGCAGGCCTAACCGTAATTTTTAGTGTGAAGGGAATCTTCATCCTGAGGGTACTTGTACGTCAAAGAAGAAGAAGAGTTAGTCTTCTTGTATTTCTTTGTAACTTGGTAAGAAGCCAAGCAACCTCCTTAAATACAATAATCATTTTTCTTAAATACCAGAGATAAAGCAGTAATACCTTCAGTATCCAGCTCAGTAGTTTCCATGGTAGCATTTCCTTCATCTATTAGCGACATGAAACCATTGGTGCTCAATCTGGGATGATCAAGGTCATACTCCTCGACAGTAGTATTCATATGGGATGAGCCACCTGTGACTAGCGGTGGAACAGTTAGAAGCCGGGAAGCACTCTCTTCAGTAGTATGAGAGATGATAATGCTCTGAGTCATGAGTGCTTTCCTTTTCACCATGGTTGTCCCTTCTGCCGTAGCCACCACGAAATCTTATTTCAAATGTCGCCTTCCCTCTACTTGGACTTGGCGCTCGCCGTCATTAAAATAATGAGATGCCAATGCCTCCTCATCCAACACGTCAATATCCAAAGCAGCGACTTCATCTTCTAAAAATATCTATCAGGTTAGATCCAATACCCTTGTGTAGTCATCAGCCTAGGAAATTCCACGATGAAGGATGACTTGGGCGTAAAACCCTAGAACATTTGAATTTATCATTTCCTCAACCTTAGCATTGGTTCGTGAAAATTTTGCATTGAGTTCCTCCAGCTGAGTTTCGAACCCCTTTCTCAGCTTTTCAGCATGCCCTCGTACTTCCCTGTTCGATGTCTCCGTCGTTGTCTTTGCCTACCTTTCCTCCTTCACTTTAACTTCATGGGACTCAAATGGTCCTTTTAAATGTTGATTTTCTTTCCTTAGTTGTTGTACCTCTCTTCGATATCCTTCATATGCCGATGATTTTCTTTAGTGAGCTTCTTGTTATCTTTCTCAACGGCCATGATCCGAGCGGACTAGGAGGTCACAACCTCCTTGCATTCCTCTCTCGCCTGAACAACTGTTGTGGCTGCATCTTCGACCTTCTTATTAGCCGCTCTTAGCTTCTATTTTAATTCCTAAATTTCTTTTTCCTTGCTTTGATCCTCTCCTTATCTACATTAGCTTTAAGCTTTAGCCCTTCTATCTTAACATTATTCTTCTCGATTAGGTGAGAGAACTTTTTGTCGTAATCTGTAATTACCCTATATTGATTATGAATATCAAAAATCCTTTCAACTATTTCTTATCTATCAACCAGGGAATGAGATGCAATTTTGGCAGGCAAAAAAATTCATCAAAATAATAGTTAGGAAAGTGTTTATGCAAGTAAGCTTTGCGCTCTTGTAGAGTCATTTCGTCACCTTTTGTAACTGCCTCGAATTTTCTTCTTCTCTTTTATCTCCCCTCTCCGACTTTCCTATAGCTGATGAATCCCCTACTAGGCATGTCACTACTTATATCTCGAGAGCAATTGGTGGAGCCAAGGTTCTAGCAGGAACAGTGGGATGTGGGGAAGCAACAAACAACTTTGTACTTCTTGAATGAGAGCCTCTCTCGGCTTCAATCGTCTTTGTAATGGCAGGAGGGACTCAACATCTTGGGGATAGGTCTCCTTTCGGTAATCACGAGCATATTTTAAACTACGTTTTCGACGCGACTCGTGTGCTTCAACTCCTTTAAAGAGATTCGCCCCAACTCTAGGATACCGGGAATGAGAGCTGTACCAGCCTGCATCTCTTCCTCCAAACTCTTATTTGTCCTTTCCCTTGTCTTGATCTCCCTCTCGAACTATTGTTTCTGCATAAAGAAAAACTCGATTCAGAAGAGATCAATCAACATGTGAATAAATGTTGTTACGTGCAATTCTTATGTGTGTGTGTCTTAGTGTTCCCCCTAATGGACCAGTTTTTAGTTTACTCGTGGGAGTTATCACTCTAGCTTGCAATGGTGTTGATGCCATCTTAGAGCTTGCAAGCAAGCTTTCAATAGTACTTCACTCATACTAAATGAGGAAGTCTTTAGTGGAATTTTATCCAAGCCTTGTAATCGACCTTCGACCTCCATTTATGTGGTGGTACTAGTAGTAGTTATAGGATAAACTGATATGGTCGCATCTCCCATCCTTGTCCTCATAGATGGAGAAGGAATGGGAGATGGTGGCAAGCCCCCTTCTCTTGTAGGCTCTTCATCACTGTTCACGTCCTTGTATTTCTCTTCCTTCCGGGCTTTGACTTCCTCTTCTTCAACGAGGGGCAAGATCGGATGCACAATAGGGGGATATCAGTTTGCTGCCTGCCCCAGCAACTTCATCGTCATCCCTACAGCCAATAGAACGGCCTTCTAGCAGCAATTCAAGAGTGTGGAGAAGATAATTGGAGATTAACTTTTGGGCGTCGCGGAATTCTTCTCTGACGTAAGTGTGTTAAAACCTGATCCATATATATTTGGTCCCTCAGCTACAATGGAGAGCCTACTCAAACCATATTTCAAGTTAGTTTAGAATTTACAACTTGAGTGACTTGAGAGTCTAAAACTTACGTGTTAACAAACTTACGTCCTTCTAGCCATCTTCTAACAAATCCTAGTTGGCACCACACACAGAACTAGTCATGTTTAAAATAATCATCTTATTCCAGGCCCTTAGGATAATGCTGCTCTTGTGCCGAGCCTCAAGGTAAACAAGTAAAGGGTGAGTGCTGCGACACTTGAATGATAAAAGGAATCAAATGTCCTTCCTATTAGCTCCATACCCAAGTTTTCAACATATAGAAGATTAGTATCGAGCAAGAAAGCATATCAATTTGGATGAAGCTGAGCTAGCGCTAAACGCATGAAATATGACTTATCCCGGATAAAAGGGAAAAGAAGGGGGAACACACTCGATAGAACACATGTATTGATTCCATGCTTTATACCCTTCAAATATGCATGCACCTTATCTTCCGACCAGGGAACAAAACATCATCTGCGGGTATAACGTACTTCATGCAAATTCTTATCAGTGCACCTTCATCGATTTTTGAGGCGACTGAATCAAGAGGATCATTTGAAATGAGAGCATCCCCAACTCATTTGGCGCCAATGGAACGCCTTCCTATTCGTCCCCTGCACTCTTCGACTCCCACAAGCCCGCTTCTGCTCCTTGTTCCGCCTCAATAATTCTCTATCATCGATTTAGTCTATCGGTTGCGACGTCTCGGGTTGCTTAATCATGTTCCTCTGGTTGACTTGATTGTTGGAGGTGGATTTGATTCCTCGAAAGTCGTATGATTATTCATCGACGAGCTTGCATCGTCTAGAGAGTGGCTCAAATTCGAATTGGGATCTACACTTTCTACCTCTAAACCCTGGATTTGTCGAGAGCTTTTGGATGCCATAATTTACTATACTTATTAAACATTCTCAGAAGTTAGAGCATAAAATTTGTTCCCTCCATATTAGTGCAAACTAATGTGGAACAGTATCATGAATGCTCGAGTAGTTACTATAAACACTTAAAAACGTGGTGACAATCATCGTTTTTATGGCTGAAACGATGGTCATTACTGGCCATCTTCCTAGTACTCGGATTAAATTGTGAGTTTATGTCAAGATCAGGATCAATCATTCAGTCATATATCCATAGTCCAATTTATGCTCTATTCTATGTGTATGTCTGAATTATCAGTTTAACAAGGCAATCAAACTTTCTGGATATGTAGTCAGTTGAAATAATTAATTAACAACTATGAAGTTTCAAAGTTATGAATGTAGAATTTAAATTTTATGCCATACAATTGCAAGAGGACATAAGGTCAAACTTTAAGTTATTAATATTCAATGCGTCTAGTTAACTGCTCGATCCAGTTGCGGAAACTCACAAAATAATCCAAACTTGATAATAGAATTTGTATCCCCAAGCGCTACCCGCTTTCCAGATCCGAGTTTATTGGATCCAACCTATCTTTCTTCCCTCTCTTCTCCTACTCTACCCCACTCCTTCTTCTCCTCCGAACTACTCCATCTCCTACTTCGTGCAACGACGCCTCCATGCTATGGCCACCTATGTCGGTTTCTTCTACGGCTATGCCTCTTCGCACCACCACCATCATAGTCGTCCAATCTCTCATCTCCATCAGCATAACACTGAATTTAAATAACAATGGATAAATCAACTCGAAACGGACTAAAATCCACCTTACTCAAATCGCTGGTGGATGGACTGGGTGTTGGAAGAGCGACGCCAGTCAGAGGTTGGTCGGGTTCGAGGTGTACTGAGCGTTGATGAAGTGGGATGGATTTTCGATTCTAACTAAATCTGTGGATATGAAAAAAAAATAAAAGAAGAAAAGTGAGAAGGGGAGGTCAGATATTTATATGGTGGAGTGGGGGGGGCACGTAAGCCGAAACTTGCCAAAATTTTCCTAAGTGTAGGGATCGATACTGATTCCTATATTGAATGGTACCAATCCATAATCTTATTTATTTATTTTTCAAAAAAAGGAGGAAGAGAGATAGGAGAGGGATTGGTATTCTAAAACTATCACATGGATGTTCCTGTCCATGTTAGCTTTCGAAACCCTAATCATTGGTACGATTCTGAATCAAATATCAAACACGTATTCGCCAACATGAAACCAAACAGAATAGTTCCATAATACACGTTCAGTGTTCGAGTCTAAATTAACCTTGGAAGTTGAAATATACAATCATATGCTTACACTTACTTTAATGTACTCTCATTACGAACTTCGAGTGTGTCACACAAAACCACATACGATCGTGTGAGTGTGTACACGTCTCTCAACCAAAAACGACGTGCTTATGCTCATGTGTAAGGGAGATCCAGGGACTAATAGTTAATTTCTTGAATCAGCAGAAATTAAATGAATACTCGATTGATTCATACGATCTTCAGTCCGGATGGTCAGAATCAATCAAAATGAATCGTCAAAACAATACTGGAAATCATGCATTTGTACCATTCGAGTTCGCCAAAACATTATACCTCTTCGAAAGCAACATAATCCTTGGCCTACAAACTCAAAGGAAAAGTCAGAACCACTCGATGAACATGGTATGGAAATCATTTCTGACATTGAGACTTGTTTCGATTTAAAGCATGTCTTGTTTACACAACACGTATTTTGGAGGACAAGTGTTATCCCGCCCTTTGGCCCAGCTATCAAAAGCAATCTTGATCAACACAACTTGTCGATCTCAAGGCTTAATGACTCAGAATTGTCACTCGAAGGTTTAAGGACCAAGTCTAGAGAGAGTCATGCGATTTTGGTTTTCTCAGTTCATCAGAACAACATCGATATTTTCACTAACTCATGGATCGGTTTGGATCCCTAAAGTGGATCCATGGATCCATTATCTCTAATAATCCAGTTTACAAGTCACCAAACTCGTGGATTTGTATGGGTTCCTGATGTGGATCGTTAGGAATCCACAATGTGGACTGGTATGAATCCCTCGTCTCTAAATAACTCCAAGTTATCCTCTCATGGATTGGTGCAAACTCCTCCTCGCGAATTGGTATAACTCCACTAACCTGCATAACATCACAACTCACCAAATTTGGAGGATCACACTCCTACATTGGCTAGTCAGATCACTACCAAACTTAATATGAGGACGAACGAAAAGTAATAGATGGAGTATACATGAATTTATCCCTTAAAAACAAGAAGTATGGTGATCGGTACAGATCTGTATGTGGATCAGTACTGATTCACATAACGTGTTTTTGGGCCATGGGCCATACATACTCCTTGCTATTTTGGATCCTAAATTTCCAACATGAGCTCAACTATAAATAGGCTGATTTTCAACAGAGTATGGATTTTTTGGGAATTCTAACTACATTGTACTATCTTACTCGGGATCTATACCAATCCTTGCATCGTTCTGAGTGAATTTCAACAATAAAGTGATTGAAATTGCAAAGGGAAGTAACCCGACTTATGCCAAACCACTATAAATCATTGTCTTCTACATTTACAACATTTCTACTTCTTACTTGCTTTCGGTTTATTTTTGTTTAATGTTTGTCGAACTCTTCGGTGTCATACCAAAATCTGGGGACAATACGTATGTATAAATATCAAGAAGGAATCGATACCTACATAAAATTTAGATCTAGTACTATTAATACAAAGAATAAGAAGGAGAAGAGAAGAAAGAGAAACAAAACTTTCTTATAACTGAGTCGGAGAAGAGATAAGAACGGAGGAAGGTAGCCATTGGATAATGTCAATTGTAATTAGGGGTCTAGGGTTCTTTTTATAGATGCCAGGATGCATAGGAACTGTCATATTTAAATAATAAAATTTGAACCATTCGTAGCATGCAGATCTAAATAAATAATCTACAAAAGTTTAGTCATCGCTACCACTTTTTCATGATGCACTCGACCTCCCCTATATAGTGCGATCGACTTGGCAGTCGACCCATATAGGCGTAGGGTAGTCAGACACTTTTCATAACCTAGAAGTAGTGAATTTATTTCACGCATTATTCATTTATAAATATTCAATGTTATTCATGATTAATATTTTTAACATATCTAATTTTTATTTATGCATATATAAATTATAAACACAATTTCAAATTCGAATCTTGAATACTCTTTTATGCCTATCCATTTATTCCGATTCAAATCTTAGTCGGTTTAAATTCAAATTATAATTTCCAGGTTTATTCATTTCAAATTCCAAAATTTGTTTTACTATATCTCTTTCATACAGACTCCATTTTCAAATTTAGCAAATTAAATATGAAAACGAATCAAATTCTCACCTCAAACACAAGAGTACAACTTTCATGGCCAAATTCCTTGAGTATTAAATATCTATATTTCTAAGCTCTTATTGTCTAATTATATTATTTTAGTTTTCTATGTCTACTTATGGTGTTTTTATGGGGTGCTATATTATTTTCCCTATTAAAAGAGATTTCATCCCAAAATCATTTCGAAGGGTAAACAAAACAACTCGCTTTAACACACATGTTATACAAACAAGTAATTATACATCCATTAAACAACCAACTTTTAATGTGATTGCTTGCTATAGACGACATACTAAGATGAGCTCAGTACTAACATGAAATTATCATCCGTGATGTTGCATGTATGCAAACCATCGGGCTACACATAAGGTTTTTATATGATGTACTTTGTTGGTGCATTAGTGTTGCAAACAATTCATATCATCCAATCTAGCAAGTACAATGAAACTAAATAAATAAGAATTTTGAGGAAAAAATTACCTCTGAAAAGCTTGGGATGAGTCTTTTTTTGGCAGGGCCGACCGGTTTTATAGTGATATGTAACACTTATTTTATCAAAATAATAAGTACAAGATATACAAGAGATATACAACGGGTATATCTACTACAAAACAATACACAAACAAAACAAAGCTTACACGCAGGGAAGACAATTGCCTAGAGCTAACACTTAACAATAGAAAACATGACATAGCCTAGCGAGCTATCATACAACTTAAAAGTAATAAGCACGTGATGAGATTAATGATTCTATTCGAAGCCTTTTAGTTCCATGCTCCACAAAACGTGCAGTAGCATGGGGTACTCTAGACTCCATCTCTAAGCTTTAATTCTAAGTCCCCAGTCTATTCAATTTGAAGTTTGATGGAAGAATCATGAAGGCACTTTCTATTATGAGAAATGTGGAAAATATTGTGGACTCCTGCCAGTTTCTCGAGGAGCTCCATATGACAAGCTAGTTTCCCAATCCTTCCTATGATCTTGAATGGTCTAATAAACCTAGGAGCTAAATTTCCAGCCTTGCCAAACCTAACAGTTTTCTGAAAGTAGAAACTTTCACAAAGGCCAAATCAGCACTAAACTCAAGTTCCCTGTAACACCCCACACTTTTCTATGCCCGAATTTTGATAAAGATTGAAAATCAAACCCATCCAAGCATGGAGGGTATAAATCTAGTACCTGTAAAGAATGAGTAAAATGAAAACTGACTCACAACGGAAACAAGATAAAATAACTAATACCAACAAAGGCAGCTACCTTAAAGCAAACTGACGCATCGATATCGAGCATGAGAGAATGAGAAGCGTAAAGCAGACTTGAACACTTGCAAAGACCCGACTTCCTCAATGCAAACCTGAGAGTTGTTATAAGGAGGGGGTCAGAACAACAAATCCTAGTGAGTAGAAAATGTATAACACTGTCTACAATACACAAATGTATACCGTTTGGCCTCAACCAAAACATATATCTAACAAGGCTAGTAGTTCTAACCTAACCTTGTAAATATTTTTGCACGAATACTAACTATGTAATAAACCAAATTTTGGAACCAATTTAAAATTTATTTTTAATTAATTTTACAAGGATTTTTGTAGATTTTAAAAATTCGATGATTTGATGTTGTTTCCATAATTTTACAAAGATTTTTTTTAAATGATCTCAAAATTCAATGAAACTAATTTAATCGAATCCGAAACATTGAAAAATGGTAAGATCCCAAATTTCATGATTTTTGGAAATATGAGCGTGCGAGAAATAAACGCGTACCGGGTCAAGTGGTCAAAAGTATGCAAGAACGCAATAAAAAATAAAATGGCTGGTCAAACGAGCTACGAATTCGATGAGACCAATTCGGTTGGATCTGGAATTACTTTTTATGTTAGAATCCAACCGTGACAATTGGAATTAACATCTGATCGCATGAGCAAAAGATGTGACGTTGAACTAAAACATTTCAACGTTTAAGACAAAAGCCTTTAACGACAATACCCCCAAACGAGGTGTCAACGATCTAAGTCTCCTAAGTGTTTTCTTCTTACTCCATCACTACGCGACACGTCATGTATCCAAGTGCATCCCTTTTTTTATAAAACTCCTCCTTTCTCTTCCTTTCTACTCTTTCCTTTTTCATTTCTTCCTAAAACTTCACCTCCTCCTTCCTTGCCAAAGCCACGGCCGCACGCCTCTTCTCCACTCCCACCTGACTTCCATCCCTTCACCAGCACCCTCCCCACCTGCAGTAATGCCTCCCCTTCCTCCTCCCCTATCTGTAAGCTCCCCTCCCCCTCTAACCTCCAAAAATCCAATTTTTGCACCCTATTTTGCAATTACACCCAAATTAACACCCAAAGCACCCGCCTTTCTTACCACGTACCTCACGTAATAGCCCTCACCACTAGTACCAGCCCCACACCAACGCCTTCCATCCCAAAAACATGGATCTCACCTCTTGTAGTGCCCTTGGACCCTAAAAACTCCTCCCGTTTGTCCTGTAAACCCAGATCTGCGAGCATGTGAGTGCTCGGTGAGTTTGAAAACCCCGTATCCACCAAACTCAGTCCAGTAAACTTCCAAAAAAGTTGTAGGCACCGGAAAAGTGTTGTAGTCATGCGTGTGAGTTTGAAATTTATTCGTGTAAAAGATTAGCGAAGTGGAACTCTCGGTGAGAAACCGAAAGGGCTAGTTTAATTAATTGTTATTAGTTAATTAAGTTTGGGTCATTGAAATGATTAGTGATTGATAATAAAAGTTTATTATGATGTTAACTATTGAGTAGAATGATAAAAATATTATTTTTACTTGATATGTGTGTGACTGCTTGGGTATATGACCCTTAAAACACAAACAGTATCAATTTAAAACTGTTTGAACCTAAAATGGTTTTGGTTAAGTAATTCACTGACAACTGGTTATTGAATGTGATGTAAACCCCACACGGATATTGAGATGATAATTAATTGTTACATATCCCAATTTTTTGATTTGTAGTAAACCCCACATGGGTATTGGGATGATAATTAATTGACACATCTCCCAGTTGTTTCGTTTGCGGTAAAATCCACAAGGGTGTTGCGATGATATTTAATGAACACATCGCCCAATTGTTTGATTTATGGTAAACCCCACACGGGTATTGGGATGATATTTAATGGACAGATCTCCCATTTGTTTGATTTGCAGTAAATAGGTTGTTTGACAAACCCATATAAGCGTTATTGATTTAAGGCTTACACGGTGAATTCCACTTTTAACGTGAATTAGATATTGTTTGGTGGTTAAATGAGTGTTATATAATACATTGATTGTAAATGAACAACAAATATGATTATTGGTTCATTGGTTGAGTCACTATCAATTAAAGTGGATTTTGAGTGAATATTTTGTTAATATAATAATAGGCTGAATATAAAAGTTTGAATTTGATGTCTGATTTTGGATGGACATGAAGATTCTAAAATAACAATGAATATTCGTATTTAATACAAGTAGTTTGAATTATTTTCATATAGTTTCGGCCTACTCAAGTTTTATTTTTCAAAATGAATAGTAACCGATAAAATTGAAGTTCGGTTAGGGTATCTGGGAAGTGTTTTGAAAAGAATTCCATTTCAAAACTTTCTTATTTATTGTTATAACGGACGTAGGGAAAATTTGGACTTAAAATAATGAAGTTTGAAAAATAATATTATTTTAATAATAAAATTATATAACAATATCCAGTTATTAGAAATATTTGAAAGTGGAAATTAGGCTGCGCCCCCTATTATAGTTTCAAATGTAAGCCACGTCCCTCCTATGTTTTCATTTCAAACCCGATCCCTATTTTTAAACCTTTCGCCTTTTACGTTTTTCTGCCTAAAAAAATGCGCTGCTGAGGTAAAAAATAAATTCTAAAATCTAGAAATGTTCTCGGAAGCCCACACAAATTATTATTTTTTGCGTATATGTATGCAACTATTATCAATAATTGCACACATGTAAGCGACTATTGCATATGCTGTTTCTATTGAAAATCTGGATAGAAACTTGCATACATGTGTGCAACTATTTTGAAATACTTGCACACATGTATGCAAGTATTGCATAAAGAAAACTTAACTGAAATTTTGCCTGCAGATTGTTACACACATGTGTGCTCATTTTCTGTTTTATTTGCACACCTGAATGCAAATAAATGTGAACTGATTTGCACGGCTGCGAATTATTGCACATATTTATGCAAGAATTAGGTAATACTTGCACAGATGTATGCAAGAAAATCAACACAAATGCATAATAAAAATACTTGCATGGATGCATGCAAGAAAATTCAAATACGTGCATACTATTATGCATTTAACTGCAGTTTCGTTGTTTTTCTATTTTTTTCATTTTTAACGTCCTTTTTGATGGTTTTTTTATTTGATTTTTTAATGTTTACGTTTTTTATTTAAATATGAATTTACGTGATTTTTTTATATATTATTTTACTAAATTTTTGAAAAATAGGGACTAAATTTACAATAAGTTTTTGACGGGATGTGAGCCTAATTTTGAAACTTTATAGGGATCTATGCCAAACGGACCCTATTTGAAATTGAAGTTGAAGTTGGAAATATAATTTTTCGGAGGTTATTAAATAGTTAATAAACTATTTTAGACAGATTTGATTTAAATTTTTTTAATATAAATCAAAATTTGGTTTGAATAGAACTCGTTGCACAACGATAGTTCGCGAATGGCGACTGTTATCTTCAAACTGATGTACCCGAAGATCTGACCGTCGGAATCTCCCGAAACTAAAAGTGTTGGGTCCGAAATTAAAAGAGGTTTCTATTGAATATAAGAATGTTAAGATCCAATGGTTAGACCGTGAGATAAGTCAAAATTAGATTTCCAGAAAAATACAGATTTTGCAGCTTAAGACCCAAAACTGGATTTATTTGAAATGAGCTATTGTTAAATTAATAAAAATTGGGAAAAATTATGTTAAATCGTAATAAATGATTGGAAAGAGTTATGAACCAAATATACTGGGTTTTTTATATTTATTATTGTCGATTGATTGTTTGGATTGTGCTCAACCAGTTTATTAACAAGTATGCTTTTATATTTAGCATATGGTTGGGAAGAAATATTTGTATGCTAACAGCCTAACACCTTGTGATTTATTTCGTGATTTGACTATGAGGTGTTTAGCGATGTTGTTGGGTTCATTTCAATTTAATGAATGATTTTTGAAATGAATTTTCATAAGAAAAAGGAAGTGTTATTCCCGATTTTGGATAGGGAATGTTTTATAAAACAGAAAGGATTTCGAGGACTAAACCCAATGGTTTGGAAATGAATTGTGTGTTTGGCATTGTATTTCATAACATAATCGATTAGTTGATGACATATCTGTGGTGGTGGAGAATTTATTCTCTTAGCTTAACACTCTTCTTCGAGATGTATGAGCTCAAAGGTTATATTATTAATAGGAGTTGATCTTATGTATGAATTGACAATGTGAAAGTACTTGTGATCATTATTATTTTGAAATGATTTTTCAACTTCGAGATATAAAATGATTTAGTATGTGGCCAAAGATTCGGGTAACCTATAACTAAAAGTATAGGTGGGACCCAGGACCTTAATTGGTTAGTGGCCGGTGTAGTCCAGCCCCGTTAGTGGGAGGTCCACACACGCGCACACACACACACACACACACACACACACACACATATATATATATATATATATATATATATATATCGAGCAAATGAAAGTGCGTACCCTTTGACTTGTTGATGGGAGAAACCTCCCGATATTTGGTTGCATACGTTTTGTTATGCATTAATTGTGATATTTCGGAATTTAATTTTCCAAGTGATTTGGTTTGAGATCCCGAAGTGAAAGCTAATTTGTTATGAAAGCTAGATATGTATTTCAAATGATTTGAAATAATAAATTGGGAATAAAATCCAAAGAAATAACTTATATAAAGTTAATTAGATTTTAAAAATCTAAGTTTGGGAATCAAGCCTAAATGGGTAGTTTGAGGAATTGCATATTGTTTTATGCATCGTATAGACACCATAAGTCTATTTTTTGTAGTTGTTTGTGCACTGACATTCGTGTGGAGTATACTCCTTCCCTGTTATACGGCGTGGTCCTGTGATATGCCTTATTTTAAAATTAGTTAAGTATAACTGTAGGGTTTCTCATACCTGTCTCATGACTGACTCTTATTTTTTTCCTTGCAAATTCGGGTGCCCATTATTTCCACATGGGTCGCTAGGTAGTTTGTTTTGTAGATATTTTGAGCAGGATTCTGGATTGAAGTCCAAAGCATCAATAAGTCTTCCGCTAAATGTAATTTTGTATTTCTAATGTGCATTGTAATCTTTTTACTTTGTGATATATTATGTACTCTGATATTTACTGTACTTTGATGTAAAATTGTTGTAAGAACAACAAAATATTATTTTGTTTTTGTCTAATTTATTGTATGCCCAAAGTTAACGATTCGAGGATTTCTGCCTTTTGGATCGGACCTGTGTGGCTTATAGTCGATTCGAAAAGAGGGGTATCAGAGCTTCGGTGAATTCAAAAGCTTAGGGTATAAATTGTTAGAACAAAATGAAAGAAATCACCGGAGATAGGATTAGTAACATCCTATAAGAACAACTCATTAGAGATTAGATCAGTAGTATCCTAGGACGAGTGACTCATTAGAGATGAGGTTAGTAAGACCCTAGAATGAGTTAAGAGTATTATGTCTTCCTTCCTTTTCGAGGAAGAAAAGTATATCAGTAGGGAAGATTGTAACGATCCAAAATTTTGGAACCAAATTAAAATTTATTTTTAATTAATTTTACAAGGTTTTGTAGTCGATTTTAAAAATTCGATGATTTGATGTTGTTTCCATAACTTTACAAAGAAAAGGTTTCCAAACGATCTCAGAATTCAGTGAAACTAATTTTATTTGATCCAAAACGTCGAAAAATGGTAAGATCCCAAATTTCATGATTTTTGGAATTAATATGTGAGCATGTGAGAAATAAAAGCGTACCGGGTCAAGTGGTCAGAAATATGCGAGAATGCAATAAAAAAATGGTCAAACGAACTCCAAATTTGACGAGACCTATTTAGTTGGATCCGAAATTACATTTATATTGGAATCCAAAATTTCGTGACAAAAAGAATTAATGTATGATCATGCAAGCAAAAGCGGCGACGTTGAACATAACACTTCAACGTTTAAGACAAAATCCTTTAAGGCCAATACCCCAAACGAGGTATCAACGATCTAAGTCCCCTAAGTGTTTTTATTCCTACTCCATATATACGTGACAAGTCACCAATCCAAGTGCGTCCCCTTTTTATAAAACTCCTCTTTCTTCCTTTCCTCTCTTTCCTTTTTCATTTCTTCCTTAAAAATCACCTCCTCCTTCCTTGCCAAATCCATGGTCGCACCCCTCTCCTCCACCCCACCTGACTTTCTCCCCTCCACAAGCACCCTCCCCACCTGCAGCAACACATCCCCTTCCTCCTCCCCTTGTTGTAAGCTCCCCTCCCTCTCTAACCTCCAAAAATCCAATTTTTACACCCTATTTTGCAATTACACCCAAATTAACACCCAAAGCACCCACCTTTCCTACCCCGTACCCCACAAAACAGCCCCACCACCTATTCCATCCCTACACCAATGCCTTCCAGCCAAAAAAAGTGGACCTCACCTATTGTTGTTCCCCGTGGACCCCACAAACCCCACCCAATTGTCTCGTGAACCCAGATCTACGAGCGTGTGAGTGTTTGGTGAGTTTGAAAACCCCATTGCCACGAAACTCAGTCCAGTAAATTTCAAGAAAATTTGTAGGCATCAGTGAAGTGTAGTAGTCGTGCGTGTGAGTTCGAAGTCCATCCGTGTAAAAGATTGGCAGAGCGGAACTCACGGTGAGAAATCGAAACCGAAAGGTAATTAATTGTTATTAGGTAATTAAGTTTGGGTTAATGAAATGATTATCGATTGATCATATAAGTTTATTATGATGTTAAATGTTGAGTAGTATGATAAAAATATCTTTTTTACTTGTTATGTGTGTGATTGCTTGGGTATACGACACTTTAAACAGAAACCGTGTCGATTTAAAATAGTTTGAACCTAAAACGTACTTGGTTAAGTAATTCACCAATTACTGGTTATTGAATGTGATGTAAACTCCACATGGGTATTGGGATGATAATTAATTGACACATCTCCCAATTGTTTGATTTGTTGTAAACCTCGCACGGGTATTGGGATGATAATTAATTGACACGTCTCTCAATTGTTTGATTTGCGGTAAACCCCATACAGGTATTAAGATGATATTTAATGGACACGTCTTCCAATTGTTTGATTTGCGGTAAATCCCACACATGTATTGGTATGATATTTAATGGACACACCGCCCAATTGTTTTATTTGTGGTAAATCGATTGATTGACAAACCCGTATAAGTGGTATTGATTTAAGGCTTATACGGTGAATTCCACTTTGTATGTGAATTGGATGTTGTTTGATGGTTAATTGAGTGTTATATAATACACAGATTGTAAATGAACAACAAATATGATTATTGGTTCACTGGTTGAGTCTCCATCAATTAAAATGGATTTTTAATAAATATTTTATTAATATAATAATAGGCTGAATATCAAAGTTTAATTTGATGTCCGATTTTAGATGGACACAAAGATTATAAATACTGATGACTATTTGTCACTATAACAAGTAGATTTGAATTAATTTTCACATAGTTGCAGCCTGCTCAAGTTTTATTTTTCAAAATAAATAGTAACTGATAAAAGTGAAGTTCAGTTTGGGTATATGGGAAGTGTTTAAAAACAATTCCTTTTCAAAACTTTCTCACTTATTTTTATAACGGACGTTGGGAAAATTTGGAATTAAAATAATGAAGTTTGATAAATAATATTATTTTAATAATAAAATAATATTATAATATCCAGTTATTGGAAATATTTGAAATTGAAATTGAAGTTGGAAATATAAATTTTCGGAGGATATTAAATAGTTAATAAACTACTTTTAGACGGATTTGATTTTTAATATAAACCGAAGTTTTGTTTGAATAGAATTGTCGCACAACGATAGTTCGCGAACGTCGACCGTTATCTTTAAACTGATATACCGAGAGAGACCCGACCATCAGATTCTCCCGAAACTGAAAGAGTTGGGTCCGAAATTAAAAGATTTTTCTAATAAATATAATAATGTTAAGATCCAACGGTTAGATTATAAGATAAGTCAAAATCATATTTTTAGAAAAATACGGATTTTGCATTTTAAGACACAAAACTGGATTTTTATGAAATGAGCTATTTTTAAATTAATAAAAACAGGGAAAATTATGTTAAATCACAATAAATGATTTCAAACAGTTATGAACCAAATATACTTGGTTTTTGATATTTAATTTTGTCGATTGATTGTTTGGATTGTGCTCGACCAGTTTATGAGCAAGTATGCTTTTATATTTAGCAATGAGTTGGGTAGAAATACTTGTATGCTAACATCTTGTGATTTGTTTTGAGATTTGACTATGAAGTGTTTAGCGATGTTGTTGGGTTCATTTCCATTTAATGAATGGTCTTTAAAATGAATTTTCATAAGAAAAAGGAAGTGTTATTCCGGATTTTGGAGAAGGAATGTTTATTAAAATGTTTTATAAAACAGAAAGGATTTCAAGGACTAAACATGATGATTTCGAAATGATTTGGAAATGGATTATGTGCTTGACATTGTATTTCATAACATAACTGATTAGTTGCTATTGATGATATATCTGTGGTGGCGGAGAATTTATTCTCTTACATAACACCCTTCTTCGAGACGTATAAGCTCAAAGGTTATATTATGAATAGGAGCTGATCATATGTGTGAATTGACAATGTGAAACTACTGAGATGATTAGTATTGCGAAATTATTTTTTCACTTTGGGATAGAAAATTATTTAGTATGTGGCTAAATATTCGGGTAACCCATAACTAAAAGTATGGGTAGGACCCAGGACCTTAATTGGTCAGTCGATGTAGTCCTTCCCCGTTAGTGGGAGGTGCACACACACACACACACACACACATATATATATATATATATATATATATATATATACATACACACACACACACAAATATATATATATATTGAGCGAATAAAGGTGCTTATCATTTGCTTTGTTGATGGGAGAAACCTCCCAATATTTGGTTGCATACGTTTTCTTATGCATTAATTTTGATATTTCGAAATTTTAATTTCCAATTGATTTGGTTTGAGATCCCAAAGTAAAAGCTAGTATAATGTGAAATCTAGATATGTATTTCAAATGATTTGAAATAAGAAGCCGGGAATAAAGTCCAAAGAAATAACTTCTGTAAAGTTAATTAGATATCAAAAATATAAGTTTGGGAATTAAGCCTAAATGGGTAGTTTGAGGAATTGCATATCGTTGATGCATCGTAGGCTTCATAAGTCTATTTTTGGTAGTTGTTTGTGCACTGCCATTCATGTGGAGTAAACCTGTTCCGTGTTATACGACATGGTCCCGTGATATGCCTTATTTTAAAACAAGTTAAGTATAACTGTAGGGTTTATTATACTAGGCCGATGACTGGCTTGTAGTTTGTTTTTCTCTTGCAAATTCGGGTGCCCATTATTTCCACACAGGTAGGCGGTTAGTTTGTTTTATAGATATTTTGAGCAGGATTCTAGATTGAAGCTTAAAGCTATGTCCAAAGCATCGATAAGTCTTCCACTGAACGTAATTTTGTATTTTCATTATGCATTGTAATCATTTTACTTTGTGATATATGTTGTACTCTGATATTTTTTGTACTCTGTTGTAAAATTAGCGTAATAACAACGAAATGTTCTTTTGTTTTTGTCTGATGTGTGTTATGCCTAAAGTTAACGGTTTGAGGGTTTCTGCCTTTTGTATTGGGCCTATGTGACTTACGGTCGATTCGAAAGGCAGGGTTTTCGGATCGTTACAAACTACCATACTCAAGATAGTATCTCAAAAGATAATGATAATGCAAAACTGAGATAGAACGTTCACGCATAAGCATAAAGCCTTTAAACTACCATTCAACCAACCACCAAAGATTAAGTGGCGAGCTTCTAACTACTCACTATTCCATAAGGAGGTAAATTATTTCTACATAGCCACTTAAGACCTCACTATCAATATAAGATAAAAGCAGATCCTTTCGAACACTTAAGACCCAAGGCATACCTATCGATCACTTAATACCTTACTTGGTGGTTTACCCTACAATAATATAAATTAGATGACCCTAGCTACTAAGTCCTACTAATTTAAGGCTTCCGTCATTCATGCATATACCAAAGCCCCGCATAGAGGAGATATAGTAAGAAGCCACTTATTACCTACGAGATAGGTAGACGACATCTCATCATTTATGACCTTTCCCCGATGGACCCCCATGTTACTGTTTTGCTGGCCTTATTAGATAATCCCCTAGCCACTTAATACTTCCCGCAGGATGGGCAGACCTATGATCCTCTGTACTGCTCATTTAATACCTAACGAGGTCTTCATCCCTAGTCACTTACTACTTAGAGGAAACAGACAATCGCGAAGATTACCGTTCTTGCACCCAATTAGCCATTTAATACTTCTTACTTATATGGAAGCATGCAAAGCGATCATTTAATACCTTTCAAGGGTGGGTCTAATTACTAAATACTTTTAATCCCGAAGTAGGCTAAGCTTACGAATTATCCCCTTAATGGATTTTTCTTTTGGATGGGAGGCGGGTCCTACATTACTTAATACCTAAACACTTGAAGTAAACCTTATTTTGGGAAATAACTCTGACTATGCAAATAACTATTGTCACAGGTTCCTATGGTTAATGATATCTCACATCAGTTGTACATATATCCAACTGCACGAAAGTGCAGACTTCTGTCGAATGAAGCAACCGACCTCACATAATTAAGCTACTAAGTCCAATCCTTATTTTTAATTATATTAATTCTAAATTAACAAGAATAAAGTAAGAAAAACTTATAACTTCCTATCCTAGGATGTTTTATTATTTATTTCCTTATTGAACTTAGCATTTACTACGCAGTCAATTCCCATTATTCCCCTTTAATTTCATTTATTGTTTCTATTTAAGATTCTCTATCATTTATGACCCCAATAGTCATATTTTACTAAGGTATTGATTATCCAATTAAATATCATTTATATCAATCCCATTTAAGCGCTAAACTTATATTTATAACTTCAAACATTTCTATATTAATTTAATTCCATTTGATTCTTATTTGAATATATATACGTATATATACATAAGTTTATTTCTTATTTATTTTCCTAGTTGGAGTTACAATCCCCATTCCTAATCATAAAATAATTTGTAACCAATTAGGCATCTATTTCCCTATTCAATTAATTTCTCCAAAACGTACGTGGTCACAATAGTTACTATTCTATTTATGACCCTTTTATTTTTAACAATAGATTCCAGCATTATTTATTTTCATAGCATTATTTACGTAGATTTGGATGGATAAGGTTATAATATATATATTTTTATTTTAAGCGTCAAATTAACGTAATTACTTTTTTTATTTATTATTTATGTTCTAGTCTAAACTAGTGACCAAAAAATCCCTTTTTTGTTTAATCTTGCTCTAAGATTCAAAATCTTATCAAAGGTTATTTACTGTAATTATTGTAAATTTTGCCTAAACCATTAAAATAGGAAAATTGACACATTTCAAACCACAAGGATTCAGAATAGATGTTGCAAACTACGTATAGAAATACATGAATCTGCATATCTCTTCTTATTTGATTTATTTACGTTCCTTGCAGATTTCAAATGATGCCTTTTATTGCAAAAGGAGCAAAAAGGACAAAAATACAATAAATAAACAAAACCCTAAACAATATCAAATGCAAACAAGATTATTATTATTCTAACTAAAACTGCAAAATTACAAATCAACACCCAAATTCTATGAGTTTGGAATAAAATACTATATTCCTAATCATAATTTTTGGGATTGATTTCCAGATCCAAGGTGTTAAAATAACCACAAACAATCTAAGAATAATTATAGGCAAGATGATGATATATTATTAAAAGGCCCAAAATTCATACTTAACATATATTCATAATATTTCATATTTGATAGAATAAAAAAATTTGATAACTTTTAGGCATATAATTCAGACTCAACAAAAACGAATTATATAAGTTATTATAAACAATATATATATTTCCCACTCACCTTAAAGCTATCCAAAGCTGAATCTGATGCATCTTTTAGGTTTACAATCCCAAAATTCTACATATCTGCAATTTATTTACAAAGAGGATTTACAAACACAGATTTAGATTTGTACATCCGAAATAAGACTAGGAAAAGAAGAAGGAAATTCAAAAATATAAATTACCTAATCATAGTATCAACCCTTTTGCGCAGATCTAGATTCAATATCTCCAATTCTTATTGATTTTATTTGAATACATTTATAATTTAGAATTTCAAAAGAGATTGGAGGATTGGAAATGGTAGAGCTTCACAGCTGCCTCCAAAAAATATAACCAAAAGAGTTGGGGTCTAGCCCTTTATTTATAGGCGTAGAAATGACCCTGAAATGTTCGATTTAATTTTACAATGATCCGTCCATTAATATAAAATTTCAGTACAAAAATACCACTCTACACCTAGCAGCCACTAGGTTGTAATCGACTAAAGGGGTCGACCCCCAGGTCAACCGCCATGGGTCAAAAACGCCAAGTAATGACAGGTTATTAATGGTATTATATTTTTATATATTATTATATATTTAGTTTCTATCCATTTTCGTATTTAGTCCATAACTTTTTCATACGGACTACGTTTGCGAAGTTCCGAACATGAAAGTTGACCAGAATTCCATCACGAACGCAATGGTGCAAATTTCATGGTCAAATTTCATCAATTGCAACAATTTCATTTTTGGAAACCTAATTAAATAACTAAATTAATTTACACCAAATTTCTAGATTGTTACATTCCCTTCTTCTTCTATCAGCATAAGATTTTTGTTGGCCTTGGGTAACCATCATTCTTTGCCTAATCAGAAGAATTTCATAAAATCATGGATAAGATCCGGTTCGAGTAAGAGTTTACTGGTATTTTTCCACTAACAAATCGACGATTCGCATAACCTCCAATAAAGGCTTCATAAGGGGCCACATCAATCATTATTTGAAAACTATTATTGTATAAAAACTCAAGCAAAGAAAAATTCTGCTCACGTGATCCTTCGAGGCCAATAATTTAGGCTCTCAACAAGCTTTTAAGAATTCGATTCGCTCTCTCGGGATGTCTGTCGGTTTGAGGGTGGTAGCTAGTGCTTAATTGAGTGATGTTCCCAAAGCTATCTATAGGCTCTGCCAAAATTCGCTCGTAAGTATAGGGCTTTGGTTGCTTACTATACTTGTAGGTATCCCATGAAGTCGGACTATCTCCTAGATGTAATATTGGGCTAATGAAGCTGTGGCTCTATTCGTCTTTACTGGAAGGAAATGTGCATTCTTCATCAAACGATCCACCACAACCAATATTACCTCATTTCCTTTCTGATCTCTATTCAGATCATCTATAAAATCCATTGAGATATGTTCCCATTTAAAGGTGGGAACCTCCAACGGTAGAATAACCCTCCAAGCTTACTTCGATCAGCTTTGATTTTCTAGCATGTTAAGCACTTTGCCACAAATTCTACTACATTCTTTTTATCGCAATCCGAAAGAAAGTTCTTTTCATATCCTTTTGCATTTTATCTCCTTCGAGATATATGATCATTTTTGAATGATGGAATTCCTTAACGATTTCACTCCATATATTTCCAGTCTTAAGGACACAAAGATGTCCATCTATGATGACCTCCCTGTACTGGTCAGCATCCAACTAAGCATTGTGGTGGTATTAGGCTAATATAGGATGATCAACAAGAAAAGAATGAAAAAGATGAGAAGGACAACCCTAACACATGTCGCATAACTCAAACGCATGGTATAAAATATAATATAAACATATCTGATATAAAACAGGTGAGATAGTATAAGCTGTAATAACCATAATCATAAGACAATCAAACCCATCACATCATAATTGTCAATTGGCTAAATAGAGATACATTTCCAAAATAAACTGTCTCCACTCGACTACACTACTAATGCACAAAGTAGTGATCACAGAAAATAAACAGGGATAAAGTATATGTATAACACGTGGAAGCATCCAGCTCGTCTCCATCCAGCTACTCGAGCACACCAACCTGCCTCTAGTCTGCTCATTTAAGAGCACCCAGAGTAATAAGAAGCAAAACATAAAACCCTGAGTCAGACAAAATTTAGTGTGAGCGATAAGCATCAAAACTACTACACAAACAATATAGGTATGAAAGGTCATACCACTCTAAAGTAATCTATCACTCAGGTTATAATGATAATGTGCATGTCAAAACAAGAGAAAACATTCAAGCACAGGATACAACGTCCCATCACTTACTTGGTGCTTGGAAATACAATGTCACTTGATCGTCTCAGTACCCTTGGGCATGGACTCACACCTACCTTATATGCCACTAAATCTCCACACCTGAAGAAAGGAGGAACTCACACTGTTTCAATGGCTCATAAATTATCACTAGCTCCCGGTACCCAAGACCGACCTTATGCATTCCCCTAGAATGCATACCTCCAACCAAGCTCAATTAGAAGTCACCATAACGGTTCCCATTCAAATCCTACATAGTGATTCCCCATTGAACTCTCCTCGCATCTCGAGTTTAAATTAGTCGATAATATTCGTTCTCCAATGCATAATGTGGTTACAGAAGAAGAAGTCGGTGTTCCCTATTTCCTTCTCCACGAGAAGCCTCCCGAACATCGCTCTATAAGTCACCATTCCTCACGCTCAAACCCCAGGTCGACCACCCGACCCGGGGTTGAACAAGCTTCCTGGGTCGACAAAATCGACCTGACTTTACTAGCCTTCCCAGGTCAACTTCGGTTGACCTGGGTCATATTGGGTCCTCAGGTTGGCAAAGTCGACCCTAGCCCCAACGAACAAGTCCAGGTCGACTAATCAACCCGGCCTCCCATCGAGCCTAAATTTCCTATTCAACACAGATTATTTGATTAAAACATGGCTTTCTTGAACTCCGATCGACCTGAAACTTTTATCATGCTTTCCTGGACTTTCCTTATTGTCCCCACAAATTTTGGTGAAATTCTGGAGAAAACTTCCCGGGTCGGTATTGTCATGCCCACTTGGTCGACCAGAAACCTAAATCATTCCCAGAGCACCTAAGACCATCGTATTTCGCTATTCTATGGCGTTTTCAGCGATCATATGGTTCCTAGACTTCATACAAGCATACAAAGCACATATACCCAACATCTAGACCTATAATGCATGTCAAACGACTAAATTAAGGATAAGGAAGCTTTGTTCTTTTACTTCCCTAATTTTCGAAATAGCAAACCTCATCCAAATCAACCCAAATTCATATATGTGACAATACACAATAAACTAGGATTTATAAGTATTTTTCCATAATTTTTGGAAGTGATTTATGACTAATTTAATCCTAATTAGTGGGTAATCAGGCTAATCACTCACCTTAAGTGCCCCAAAAGATGCTAGATCTGAAATTAATGTTGATTAAGCTTGTATTCCAATTCAAGGTAGCAACTCCAAAATTGATTTTATGTTGAAATGATAAATCCTTCATTAGTTTTGAGTTAGAGCTAATTAAAGTAAGGATTTGGAGGTAGTTTAGAAGTTGGAGGCCATTAGAGATGGATTAGACCTTTCTTAGGAGTTGGGAAAGTAAAAAATAACTATTCACTTACACTACTCGGTCCCCACATATCCCTAATCCCAAAATGGGTTATGGGCTTACACACTAATGACCCTATCCAGTCCAGTTAAGTTATCTAAACCCCTCCAAAACTTGTTTTAGTCTTCCCTCTCTAACGGTAAGTCCGTTTAGCAAATTTGACCGCTCTACGAAATGTGAAACTATCATCCGAATCCATTGCAAGTGGTCCAACCCCATATCTCTTACCAATCAATAGTTATGGTTAAAACAAGATTCGTCAAGGGTAAAAAATCACATTAAAATCCGAAAACAATGGTGAAGATAGGAAATGTCCCTAATAGTCATTTTTCGAAGTTATACGATTATATGACCTCATATGAAAACAATATAAATATTTTACGATCCTCTAATATGTAGAATACAGCTCATTACACCATACCTTCTTAAGCTTCCATCATCATCCACTGAGTAGCTATCGAAATGAGGATAAGTTCTCCAGTTATTAGCTTTCATGTCAATTCTATTAGCTCCTCATTATTACTTTGCTCAAACACAATCCAATCCAATAGCGCTAGTCTCACTTCCAAAATAGGTTCGGACGATGGTTGAAGGTTGGAATTAGGGAGAAACTCTAACTGCTTGCACTCAGTAACTGCACTTAAGGTAGCGCGACGCCAGCCCAGAGCATCCATGAGAATGTTACCTTCTCCAGAGGTATACTAAATATCAAAGTAAAATGATGCAGCATACCCCATCCTCCTTTTTACCTAAGATTCAAATCCTTTTGGAAAAATAAATATTTAAGAGACATATGGTCTGTAAAAATCTTAAACTTTTCCTTTAAGGGACAATACATCCACATCTTGAGGTCAAACATAATAGTTGCTAGTTCCAAATCATGCATGGTGTATCTATTCTTATGATCTTTTAGTTGTCAACTTATGTATGAAACTACTCGCCCTTCTTTCATAAATAAGGCTTCGAATCCTATACCACAAGCACCCGTAAACACAATAGACTTCTGAGCTACATCGAGAATAATGAGAACTGGTGCACTATTATGAGATCCCTTTAAATTCTCATATTTCAGCTACCACTCCAACAAACTCAAGATTATTCTTAGTCAAATGGGTTGTAGGGAATTTCGTCTTTGCAAAGTCCATTATAAACTTCCTATAATATCCCACCAACCCTAAAAAAAACCTAACTTCGGTTGCGCTTCTTAGAATATTCCACTAATGAATAGCTTCCACTTTTGTGGGATCTACTGCCAATCCTTTCCCTGAGATAATTTGATAAAGAAATTTGACTTCCTCTTTCCAAAAGTGACACTTGGAGAATTCCATTTTTAGACTATGCTTCCTTGAAGTTCCTAGGACTTCTCGTAGGTGATCATCATGCATTTTATAGTTTTTTGTGAAAGCCAAAATGTAATCCTCAAACACCACGACAAACTTATTGAGTATGCTCATAAACACTCTACTCATCATGTCTAAGAAGAAGGTTGGGGCATTGGTCAATCCGAATGACATCACTTCCCACTGAAACAGTCCATCAGGTATCCTAAATGTCATTTTGGGATTACTTTCCTTAGAAATCCTCAAACAAAATAAATTCACTAAGTATGACTGATAAAGGACTCTAGCATCTCCTAAATGATCGAATAGGTCATCTACCCTAGGCAAGGTTACATATTATTCCCAGTAAAATTATTGAGTTCCCTATTGTTAACGTCGAAAAGTGGTCGTCAGCCCTCTTTATTTCCATGTATATGAAAATAAATGTCCAACAATGGAAAATAGGCAAATAGCGATGTAATGAATAGGGGGAAAGCGCAAGTAAATGATCACACAGAATTTATAGTGGGTTTAGCTCATCTAAGCCTAAGTCTACTTTGAATGGTTTTGCTTTTTTATTATGCTTTTGGTAGAATTTTGTAACATTGGATCGGAATGTTTCCGAGTATACATGAGTTTTGACGATTTCTGATACATAATTGAGTTTTTTCCGAGTGTTATGCTTGATGGAGGAGGAAGTCTCTTCTTCGTGATCTGAATGTCTGAAAGCGGAAGGAGAGGACTTCGAGCGTCTGTGAATTCAAAGCTTAGTCAAGTGAGGATGACATGGTTATGAAGTCTTCATGTTGCAACCAAAGCCATGGTGGTAAAGAGGTCCAAAGATGCTTTCTTTATCATCTTCCAAATGCAAAAACAACCCATAATGGTCTAATTTCCAAGAATGAGTTCATATGCCGAAGAATGTGCTTCTTCTTCTTCTTCCTAGGATGATGGAAGGCTATCTCCTTCTTAACCAGCCATTAGAGCTTGGAGGTGAGTAAGAACCAACCCACTTCATGTTAGAAATGAGGGGTATTTATAGGAGTAGGCTGGAAGTGGAGTAGGTGAGATGGAATGGTCAGCGGCTGAATTTCGTATCCCGAATGTCGGATATGAATTTCACATCCCGAGGGCCGCATACGAATTTGTATCCCGTAGATGGGGGACGAATTCGCATCCCATGTTGCGAGATTGCATCCAGGTAATGCGAAGGGATAGGAATTTGCATCCCACGAGAGGATACGATTCGTACCCCGAATGCAGAGGCGAGATACAAATTTGTATCTTGCGAAGGGATATAAATTCGCATCCCTCGGTATGTGTCGGATGTGAATTCACATCCCTCGAGGTATGCGAATTCGCATCCCTTGACATATCATGGGATATTAGTTTGTATCCGATGGAGGGATACGAATTCGTATCCCATAGGGGATAGGATATTCTTGTTGGGCCGGATCGAGGAGTTGTGATGCCATATGTTGAGTTGATGGCGAGGTCAGAGGTTGATCCTGGGACATTGGTTCACCGTCGAGTAGTTTGATCGAGCCGGACCAAATCCTTACACAATTCTATCCAAACTTGAGCTCTAGATGCCTCGGCAATGCTTTTGGGCTGTTTTTCCACGCGATGGGATAAGTCGGGTGATCTTTAACTATTCTTGGGAACTAGACCAAAATCTAGTTAACACCTATATTCCACGTAAAGTCTTAGCAGCCTTTCAGCTTTGGTAGAAATAACTATGAGTGCTCCCCACTTAGAATCGCTTCTTCGGATGAATCCTTTATATAGCAATTTAGAAATCTACTTATCCAATTCTCTTATTTATTTAAGGATCATGTGCTTCAGAGGCAAATCAACTGGTCTAACCTCTTCCTCAAATTTAATTCTAAATGCAATTTTTCTATGGGGTGGGAGACATGAGACTTCCTCAAAAACTTCTATGAACTCACAAACAACCGGTACTTAAGCTGGTACATCAAAATATGAAGATAATATGTGTATTTAAGCCACATCACCATTATTTTTGACTTTATAGAAAATTTCCAAATTATGACCTCTACAAGTCCTTAAACAGACTATTCTCATATCGCAACTAAGGATGGTTCCATAATAAGATATCCCACCCATCCCCAAAATTATTTCATAGCCCTCTAAACTAAGGATATATGCATTGCATAAGAAATTGACATCGCCGATATCAAGCACTAGGTCTTTACACATCAAAGAAAGTGGCATCGCACCTCGGATATGGTTAGGTATCACTATTGGACTGTTGACAACTGAAGTAGGAAATTTTACAAAGTTTACCACGTTCTTTGCAATGAAGGAATGGGTTACCCTATAATAAAAAAGGATGCTGATAGAAGCTCCTAAATAGGGACAATACCTTTATGGGTAGCATTTTCTTGATCTCCCGACAACAGAAACTTAAGATGAGTTGCTTCTAAAGCATAGTTCTGATCATTCCACCCATGTTTAGCAAGTTTGGGGCATTGCTTGAAGTGATGTCATTCCTATTGGAAATTGAAACACTTCCGATGTAAACATTCTTTAATTAAGATAACTCTACAATCTTTGGTCAATGGCCTTTCTTATGGCATCTGCTACAAATCTTAACTTCCTTCTTCAACTTTCCCTTCATCTTCTTTTTTTTGGCCAGAAATGACTTTTCATGTTCCCTCCTTTTCTTCGCGGTATTCTCATCCTTATCCTCTTTAACCTCTTTGCTCTCTTCTTCTACAGTATAGAGAATACCAGTCTTAACTGAAACCTCAAACTCTGCTTCAAGGGTACTTGTGCTAGCGGTTTCTCTCTCAAAAGGGAATTAAGCCCTTTCAAAAATTTCGATGCCTTGTTTGTGGGTATGTCCACTAATCCTCTTCCAAACTTAGTGAACTCAATTTCTTAGCAATATATTCTCTTATGGTAGAATCTCCTTGGTTGAGATTGATAAACTTTTCCAAAGTAGACAAACCTCAATATTCAATAGAAATTTAATCTTAAATCGTGCTTTTAACTAATTCCATGTGAATAACCTTCCCGCATTTTCCTCAAGACCATGTTCCACCCCTCTAAAGCTTCTCCCTTAAGATTTCATGCGGTTATCCTTCTTATCAATTGGTATTCCAAACTAATAGCCTCAAAGATGCGGTCACACTCAGACGTCCATGACTTGGCTCCTAGACATCCTTTAGTCATGTAGAAAGCTTTAACTTCAATAGTTTTGGTTTTAGGATCTAGATTAACCCTAAAGAGGGGTGAATAAGGTTTATTGCAGTTTTGAGGAATACAAAAATATCACAACTCAGATCATAGCATATACAATAAATGCAAAAAATAAATGACACAGATTTTACCCAGCTTCGGCAAACCCTGCCTACTGCTGCATTCCCTAAGGTTTCTACTAGAATTAAAACAATCTGTACGCTTACAAATTCCTTGTAAACTCACGACACTTGCTCCTAACTGTTCTAATACTTCACTTAAAACCCTGCATTGATCTTTATCCCCAAGATCAGATTTCCCCGAATTACAAACTCATAACTCATAAACCCTAAATATAAATTCTATAGCTAGACACCCTAGTTTACAGAAAACTAGCAAACTGTATGGAAGGATTACAAAAGAATTAAAAACAAAAACAATAATAATATAAAACCCTAAACAAGATAACTAAGAAGTGACCTCCCTTTGTCACTTTAATAAAAGTCTGGTTCCTCTTCACTTCAATGGGCACCGAAGAGAAAATTAGGGTTTTCTTGTATTCCCTAAATCATGACCTGAATTCTAGAAATTTATCCTCTGTGAGCTTCAAATACTTGTTGCTTTGCTTATCAATTGATTTGGGTCTTGCGATCGAATCAATGAAAAATGTGAGTTCTCTGATTTTTAGCTTTCTCGTATGTTCGGATGAATTGCTATGTTTCAATGCACAATGTCGATGACGAAATGATGTCTTTATAGGGTTACAAACCCTTTTACCTCTCTAATTTCACGTAATTGATTTGGTTTGATATTTTCGTGAGTGCTTGATTGATTGCTTGATTTCCCAATTGATTTCCACGCCATTGAATTTGCATTATATATTTGGAAATTCACCATTGTCCCTTCCATAAATGCTACTTGATGAATTGCCGCGTAAACAAGATTGTTTCCTGGAAATATTTGCTTGATTTTCTTAGCTAGAATTGCACTTGATTTTCTGGAAACATTTGTTGTTGAATTATTAAATCATTCTTGAATTGATTTCAGTACCTTTCCAAAATAACAAATATTCAATGTGTTGAATCTTGTTATTTCTGGAAACATTAATTTATACCTCATTGTGCATTCTGAGAACATGAACTGATTAATTTCTTGCCTAAAAACTCATTTGCAATTTTCAGGATAGAATTGAAATATGTTGCCAAATATATTCCTCGATTTGTTTGTTAGGAAACATATTCTTGCATGAAAAAATGTTTCCAAAGTATTTCCATTACTAGTATTTCACTTGTTGCCTTTTACTGTAAATGTTTGTTCGAAATCAAAGCACCATCAACCTGTTGTATTTGTTCTTGTGCACTTGATAGTCTTGTGCATGCCATATACATGTTGAACCCTGGTGTACTTGATGTATAATGCACTCGTGTTCCATTTGTATGTTCTGCTTGCAAAAACATTTGTGCACTTCATGTGCTCTATTATGTGTCACCCTGCTCCATAAGTATCCTAAAAACTGGCTTAGTTTCTTGCTCACTTGAGCTAGGTTGTACTTCACTGCCTTTTAGCACTTGAGTATGCATACTCCCATTCACCTGCCTGAACTTGTACATGTAACTTATGTCCTTGTGTGACCTGTGTGTCTTCTATACTTTAATGCCATGTGATTGTTTTACTGTACCCTTCTTGTACATATGCAGTGCATTATAGCCATTCACTTTGTTCACAATCTTGGCTTGTGCACCATGCTCATGCTATGTAGTTGCACCTTGTACATGCGCAAACACATGCACTTGAACCCTTGTATATTCATGATTTGTTGCTGCTCTTACCTTGTGCTTTGTCATGCACTCTTGTATATTTGATGCTGCTCCACTTAAACTTGGGCTTCTCTGCTTGTTTCATGCTAAAACCAGACTTTTGCATTTGCCATTTCTCTATCTTCTGTGTACATTGTGTTGTCTTGCACCTGACTGTTTTGTTGCTTGTATGTTGCATGACTTGTAGATATGCATACTCATGCAATTTCACATGTACATGTATACATTTACTGTGGTTAATTTTGTCATGAACATCATGCTCATTGGCCAGTTGCACTTTGTTGTGCACATGCCATATCATTTTCTTTTTGTCTTCTGCTTGGTGTGGTATTGTACATGAGTATGCCACTTTAAAAAAACTGACTTGTTAGCACCAATATCACTTGCATGCTTGTAATACGTGCTTTCCACTTTCCACTTCATGTGTGACCTCTCCACTTCATCTTTTTGCCTGGACTTGTGCCATGCTGAGGCATATGCAGTTGCAAACCTTGCTGCACCATGTTTGCTTGCTTTTGTTTTAGTTCACTCTTCTTGTTGCATATGTATGTTGAGCTTGTCCAGTTGCTCTTTCCGGTGTTACATCTGACCCTTTTGTTCATGTTGGCTTGGGTCATCCAGTTCAATTGCACCATATATGAACAGTGTATGTTTGTATAATTTTTGTACACACATATATACTCGTAAACTTGTTGACTAGCCTGTGTGATCGTGTTATGTTGCCTTATGCATGATTTTTCTAAACCATACATGTGTGCCATTTTCTTGTAACTGCACTTGAAACTGGTGCTTGAGAGAATTATTCCTTTCTTGACCCTGAGTCAGTTGTGCACACATTTGTGCATGCTGCACCTGTTGCGTGCATGTGTACACCTGTTCATATTTTGTCTCTATGTATATACATACAATCATGTATGTATATATGTGTGAGTTGAGTCATGCTACACACTTTTGCTTATGGTACTTTGTGCATTACTCCATTTATCCAGACCCAAATTGACTTGAACTATGCACTTATTGATGTTTGACCATATTTTCTTTGCACATTATAAATATATATGTGTATATACATATGTATGTGTATACATGTTTAGTTCATGTGAAGTTATATTTTCTACTTACATCAGCAAACCACTATATGTTGTGTCGTGGCTGGTCAGGATCAGCAGACCATAGATGTGAGTTGAGGCTAGTCTTGATCAACAGACCACTATAATTGTGTTGAGGCTGATCTGCAGGCGCAAGGTATATAGTCTACCTTGTGGTATTTACAGTGAATCACTGTGAATATCACAAGTAGTCTATACACAATTAGATGTATATACATATTAGACTAAGTCAATAAATATGATGAGAAACATACCAAAATTCTAAGGCAAATGAAATTTAAAATAAATTTATATCTACTAGAATGTAAATCAATTTTTGTTTCAGTTTACTGTGTATGTTTCTACGACAGGTGTGCATGTGACTGGACTGACTCTGGAGCAGACTGAAGATAAAGTGTGTCAATGTGTCTGTACATAAGAGAGTGTGAGTAACTGAGTCAGTATATGAAACTGAGTGTTTGAGTGTTGTAATGAGGAATCAATGTAATAAATGAAATCGAATGTATTATATCAGAGAGATGTACAATAGTGGAGATAGAAAATATGTACTATTCAGATGTTGAAATAAAATATTTATTTAAATAAAAATAATGTTTGAATTATAAATTCTATGCAATAGCCTCTTATTCAAAATAAATATATATTTCGGTATGTGATGTAGTATAGAATGGTACAGATGCAAACACGTTTATATTATAATATATATGTTTGTTATAATATAACAAAAATTATATTGTTATATACAACAATTTCCCCCTTTTGATGATGACAAACATATATTAAGATTTTGAATACAATAAATGTGTTTGACAGTGAAGTTAGAGCTCCCCCTATATGTATGCTCCCCCTACAATATGAGTGAAGAAAAAATTATAATTGAATTTCCAATATTAAAACGCTCATGATATATTCACTTATCAATCAAAATTTTAACCATATGCACATTTCATGAATATTTTTAATATTGGAAATTCAATTATTATTATTTTCTTCACTCATTTGCACATATATAGGGGGGTTTTTATTGTAGCGGGAGCATATAAATAGGGAGAGTTCTACACTTCACTGTCAAACACATTTATTGTATTAGACATCTTAATATATGTTTGACATCATCAAAAGGGGGAGACTGTTGTATATAACAATATGAGTTTTGTTTGATGATACAGAAAAATATATATTATAATATAAATGTGTTTGCAATTGTACCATTCTAATACATCACATACAGAAATAAATATTTAATTTTGAATAGAATATTATTGCAAAAGAATTTAAAAATGGTTTTTTGTTCAAATATAATATTTATTGAACATTTGAATAGTACAAACTTCTAACTCCACTATTGTACATCTCAGTGGTATAATACATTCAATTTCATTTATTACATTGGTTCCTCACAACAACACTCAGTCACTCAGTTTCATTTACAGATTCAGTTATACACACTCTCTCATGTACAGACACATATACAATTTTGTCTTCAGTTTTCTTCAGAGTCAGTCCTGTCACATGCATATCTGGCACAGAAACACACAAAGTAAACAGTAACAAAAATAGATTTACATTCTGGCAAATATAAATTTATTTTAAATTTTATTTGCCTTAAAATTTTGGTGTGTTTCTCATTATATTTCTTGACTTGGTTAATATGTATATAAATCTAGTGTCTAGACTACTTGTGATATTCACAGTGATTCACTATAAATATCACAACGTAGACTATATATCTTGTACCTGCAGATCAACCTCAACAGAGATATAGTGGTCTGCCGATCAAGACCAGCCTCAATTCACAATTGTAGTGAGCTGAACTTGACTAGCCACGACACATCATATAGTGGTCTATTGATGTAAATACAAAAATATAATTGCACATGCACGATATATGTATACACATCATGTGTATGTATATATACATATATTTTATAATGTGCAGAGGCAATGTGGTCAAACATCAGTGAGTGCACAGTTCAAGTCAAACTGGGTCTGACTAAATGGAGTAAAGCACATAGCAGCACACAAGTCAAATGGTTCAACTCACACATATATACATACATAAATGTATGTATACACATAGATGCCAGCAAATGATGCAGCAATGGGAATGCACACATGTACATAACAATGCATTGAGATACAACATGCATATAAATGCAAATTTCAACTCAAGAAACCTCATATGTTTCAACATGACACAAGCATCTGCCAAGACAAAGAGTGCACAAGCAATCTTAAGAATTGCAACAGTTCACATTACCAAATGGATGCAGCAACCGAACATGACCCAGTGAGCATGGAGATTCAAACCAACCAACATCAATGTGCAACAAAAACATGGCCATGTTAAACAATTCAACTCTAAGGAAATAATGAAGTGCACGTGGACACATAAGGCCGGATTAGCCAAGGTCAAAGCCACTGGATTAACACAAATATGTACAAAATGGTTCAACACACACAAAGCAAGGTTCAAGATTTTTTTTTACGTGCGAGCATAGGTTACTTAAATGCAAGTGTTCATAACACTAGACACACAAATATACACTGTCAACATGGCAACAGACTCAAGGCAAAAATGCCATACACATGATGATCATGGAAAAGTCAAACAAAATGCAAAGCAGACTAGTAAAAATAAGTATACATGTATGTGGCATCACACAAGGCCAAGCAAAGTCAAGGGTTCAAGCACAAGTGGGATTCTCGAGAAAACATAGCCGAGGCATGTATATATGCAACAGCATGAATACACGATCAGTTAAAAACATGTGTGTGTACATGGCGGTAATGTCATTACACAAGCAACTCAACAAGCATCAAGGAACAAGGTCAAGCAAGAACAGAATGCAAGTACCCAACTGTATGATCAAGTACAAGTATACAAACAGGGTGATAAACATGTGGCACACAAGTTCAATTCAAGTACAAATGTACATGTGTAGAGGGATTATAGTACATGAAGTAGCAAATGGCTCAAAACATATGAGCCAACCAGTGGCATTCAAACATGGCAAGAGAGAAGGCATGCCAATATATATATATATATATATATATATATATATATATATATATGTGTGTGTGTTTGTGTGTGCAGTCATAAAGTATGCATGAAAACCAAGTCAATGGTAAATAAGGAGCAGATTGGTTTTTGAATTCAAGCAATATCAATGGAAGATTTCAGATATACGCGGTGTGCTAATTTCAGCACAAAAGGGTATTTCCAGAAAGTGATAATCTGGCAAGATAATAACAACATGAATAAGGAATTATTTTTGGCAAGTAATAATTCAATCACACAAAAACAAGGTTTCCAGGGTTAGAGATTTCAACACGAGGAAAATTGATTTATGGCAAGAATGATTCACGTTTTTAAAAGCATTCCAAAAAATTCACAAGTGCTATTTTTCAAGTCCAAGATAATCAAAACAGTTGTTTCCAGTAAACAATCAGAGGGGTACGGCAATTCATCAAGTAATTTCAATGCCGTGGGTAATCAGACGAATCAAGCCACATTCACACAAATCAAGGCCAAGCCATCACGTGAAATCAGAGATTGATTAAGGTTTTTTAACTTTATATATTACATCCAATTCATCACTGGCAGTATCGAAACCAAGCAACAAATTCGAGAGTAAAAGAAATCAAATCAGAATACTCACAATCTTTTTTAAAAGTTTCGATCTATAGCCAAAGCCAAATTGATAGACACAGAGTCACAAGCATTAAAGCCATCACTGATTTAAATTACATCAACAACCAGGCATCGCGATTTCGGAAGAAGGCAAAAAACACTAAGATTCAATTTCGATCACCAACGATGATAAAAAGAAGCCGACAATTTTTTTTTAGTGACAAAGAGAAAGGGTCAGCTTTGTCCATTTATTCAAAAGGGTTTTTTGTTTTGTATATATTTTAAGTTGTTTTTAATTTTGTAAACAATCTACAGTTTTCTAGTTTACTTTAAACCAGGGTTTACGAGTTACGGGTTTACAAGTTTGGGAAAATTTGATCTTGGGGATAAAGATCAATGCAGGGTTTTGAGCATAGGATTAAAATAGTTGGGAGTAGGTGTCACGAGTTTACTGGAAATTTGTAAGTGTAGAGATTGTTTATTCTAGTAGAAACCTTGGGGAATGTAGCAGTAGGCAGGGTTTGCCGAAGCTGGGTAAAATATGTGTCATTTTTTTGTGCATTTATTTATACTGTTGTGATCTGAGCTGTGATATTTATATATTCCTCAAGACTGCAATAAACTCTATTCACCCCCACTCTAGGGTTAATCTAGATCCTACAAAGAAAGCTAATGGGAAGTTGCGGCCGTGCAGTGATTTCTCAGACTTGAACAAGGCATGCCCTAAAGATAACTTTCCAATTCCCCGGATTGATCAACTTGTTGACTCAACAGATGGGTATGAACTCCTTTCATTTATGGATGCTTACTCTGGTTACAACCAGATCCTGATGCATGTTCAGGACCAGGAATATACCAGTTTTATTACAAATCTTGGATTGTACTGCTATACGGTCATGATCTTTGGATTGAAGAACGTTGGGACGACGTATCAACCACTGATCAACCACATGTTCCATAATCAAATTGGAAAGACAATGGAGGTATACGTGGATGACATGCTTGTGAAATTGAAGCGATCAACTAGCCATGTCAAGGACTTAGCTGAGATGTTTAGTATTCTCCGACGCTACGGGATAAACCTCAACCTTTTGAAATGCTCTTTTGGTATTGCATCAGGGAAGTTTTTGGGTTTCATCGTCATTTCTTGAGGGATTGAAATCAACCCAAATCAGATTGTAGCAATCAGGGGCATCCAAGAGCCTCGAAAGATTAAAGATGTGTAGAGATTAGCATGAAAGATGGTCGCTTTGGGTAGATACATTTCCATAACAACTGATAAAGGCATTCGCTTCTTTGACTTATTAAAGAGAGGGAAAAACAATTTTTCTTAGGCTCCAGATTTTGTCGAGGCTTTTCAAAACTTACTAAATCACCTAGAAAGGCCTTCCATTTTATCTAAGCCAATAGACCACGAGGACTTATCTGTGCATTTGGCACTATCCCTACATGCTATCAACTCAGCACTTGTTCATGAGGAAGACAAGATCCATAAACCTGTGTATTACGTGAGAAAGAAGTTGACAGGAGAAGAATGCAACTACCCAAAGATCGAGAAGCTCGCCTATAGCCTATTGATCGCCTCAAGAAAGCTCTTCCACTATTTTCAGGATTATCCAATTAAAGTGTACACCGACCAGCCGATGACATGTCCTTCAATGACCTGAGGCATCTGGAAGGTTAATTAAGTGGAACATCGAGCTAAGTTAGTACGATCTCACTTTTCTCCTACGAAAGTCAATCTGAGGACAATTAGATGATTTTATAGATGAATTTACAACCTCCGAGGATGATATCCCGAGCGATGAATCAGATCCTCCTGAAATCAAATCAAGACCAGGAACTTGGAATCTCTATATGGACGGTGCTCTTAATGATCAACGTTCCGGCGCCCGAGTTGTCTTATTAACTCCCAAGGGGTGATCGATTTATTAAGCCTTGAGGCTTACCTTTCTTGCTACTAACAATAATTCCATGTATGAGGCCTTGATTGTCGGGCAGAAAATCGTGAAAGAATTAGAAGTAGTTGCATTGAACGTTTCTATGACTCCCAAATTGTTGTATTCCAGGTTCATAAAGAATATCAAACAAAGGGGCCATAACTTGCTACCTACTTGGAGTTGGTAGAAGAACTGTTAGATAGATTCTATCATAGCATCTCCCTAATTCCACGAGAGGAGAATAAAAAGGCTGATAGGTTGGCTAAACTGGCTAGCTCTGACAGTCCGGAGGAAACAAAAATGGTCATGATTGAAGCACTAAATGCTCCAAGTATAGATCATACGGAAGTTGATCAATCACTAGAATCAGGATCTGAGAGAGAGAGTCGTGGATGACCTCCATATAGAAGTTCTTACAGCATGGAACCCTCCCAGAAAGGAAGAATGAAAACGCGTCTTGTTCGCAAAGCTACGAGGTATATCATCCAAGAAGATACACTTTACAGGAGAGGGTTTCAATTCCCTTGCGAGAAGTGCACGGAGGCGACTGTGGCGACTACACCGGAGGGCATACTTTGGTGAAAAAGATACTATGGTACATGTACTTTTGGCCTACTGTCTATCAAGATGCGGCTGATTATTCATGAAGCTGCGACGAGTGCCTAATTGCAAAGATCTGTAGAGCTCCAACCAACCAACTCACCCAAATGGTTAACCCTTGGTCATTTACAGTATGGGGAGTAGACATTATCAGAATCCAAAGTATGAAATCATGGTTGTATATTACTTTACAAAGTGGGCTAATGCTGAACCACTGATCACAATCACGGTAAAGCGGGTGATCAACTTTATAGTCAGATGTATCATATATTAATTTGGGCTCCCCAAAACCATCATCACTTATAATGGGACCCAATTTGATAGCACAAAGTTTAAAGATTTTTGTCGATGACACCAAATCAGGAAGAGATACACATCAGTTGCACACTCTCAGTCGAAGTTGTGAACAAGATCATCAGGTCTATTCTAAAGAAGTGACTGGAACAAGCAAAGACCAAGTGGGTCGATGAATTACCATTGGCCCTATGGGCGTATCAGATTACTCACAAGTCAGCTACAGGCCATGCTCCTTTCGCGCTTTCCTATGGCTCATAGGCAGTCATTTCAGTAGAGCTTGAAGTCCCTTATCATAGAACGACGTATTATGATCCTTTGACTAACAAGGCTCTTCTCCTTGATCACTGGATATGATAGACGAAAAGAGAGAGGAAGCAAACTTGCATGCTTCAGCCCATAAACATCAGGTTTCCCAATACTATAACTGGAAGGTTCAACCCAGGACATTTGAAACTGGCGATTTTTGAAGCGTATATTCCTTGCTTCCATCTACATAGGCCCGAAATGGAAAGGATCCTACATCATCCAATGGAAGCTGGACAACGGAGCTTTTACGCCAACGATCATTGATGGGGATCATCTTCTAAGAGCATGGAACCCCGAGCATCTACGACACTATATGAATTAGGCTTCTATTCCTTTGTTTTGTTTATTTCATTTTCAGACTATGTAACAAGGCATGATTTGCCTAGAGATATTATTTATAAATAAAATCTCATTCCATGCTATATGATTATTTGTGTTAATTTGGCTAAGTGTTATGATTCGATTAGCCAATGCCAAACTTGAGCGAAAGAGGAGATTAACTCCCTAACGACGTTCATTCACTCATGTTTCGGCGAACAAACTCAACTCCATGACTAGCTGAGTTAGAGTAAACTAAGTTCGAGCTCGATATCAATGCTCGATAAGTTGATCTTTGCCCTTAACATGAGGCAGAAGGAATGATGCCAAGGCAAGTGTGACTTGGCCACTTGTCCGAGCAACTACATTCCTCATGGCTTGGTATGAAGTCTGAAATAAGTGGGTAATCATGAGTGGTGAACCCTAACTTGTGACCTATGTAACCCTCAAATCTAACTTGAAATCATGACGGGAGAGTATAAAGACACTAAAAAGTCCAATGGACTTGACTCCAACTCTACGAGATGCTGGGGGTCTGAATAAAACTTGGATCGGGGCCCTACCGACATTGGGGGAACAGACATGAGGCTATAAATTAATCTTAACCCTGCGTTTGACTTGGCGCATGGTTCAAGGTTAATTGGGGCATATGCACTATACCTCAAAACTACAACAAAAGCTTGACTCAATTGACTCTAACTCACTTGGGCAAGACAATTCATGATTAAGCGTGGGTCAAAAAATTAAATCGCAAGTACATTGAATGGAAAGCGAGATAAAGAAATAAAATGCTTTATTAATCACATGTTTAGTACAAAGATACAAAGCACAACACAAGGGCCGCACTCACAACAATCACAACAGACTTACAAAAGCTAAAAACATGGCAAACAATCACTAAGTCTTGGGAATTTTCGACTTTTTCTGCTCGCTCAGCTTCTTCAGCTCCTCTTTTTCAGTCTTTGTACGTATAGGCTTCTTTCCCTTAGTTTTCCCAGTCGAAGATTCTTCTATTTCAGATATGGATTTGGAGCGTGTGTCTTGTGGAGATAGCTTAGGTAGCTCAGTAGAGACCTTAGTTATGGAAGGAAGAATCATACTGATAGGATCGGTAGGAAAAGGCGATGGCAGGACCTAAAATTTGACTTGCAAGAGTTTGCCCTCATTCCTTGCCTTCATATCTGCAAGTGTCAGCTCTCCGGTCTTACCGGACTCTCTAGTGTAAATGATATCATCATCACAGTCCTTGCTGTCAACGTCTTCCAGTGCCACTATCATCTCCTCTTTCCTTGGTGTGTCACCCCTAGGAGGCATTGTATGCTCATCAGCTGCCTTGGTTTCTTTCTCCATGGTGAATTCGACTATCTTCATGCCTAAGGAAAGGAAAGTAATTATCGTTAGCCTCGGCGAAAATTTAGGCCTTTCGACTTGAGACCCCATCACAACTTTTGTAAATTGAAGGAAAAACGTAGGAATACCTTTAGTAGAATGATCTCCAAGAGTTGATAGCATTTATTGCCTTAACAATTGGATAAAAGGGCTTACGTGAAGTATATCTCGGATCATTTGGATTGTATCCACCATCGGTAACAAACCCTTGAATGGGAGGAGGCGGAACAACGATGATGACACTAGAGGAGCCAGTGCCCAGAGTAGGCTGGCTACTTGATTGGGCATTGACCACATTGTCCTTGGAATTACTTGACTCCCCTTCTGGGATGGATTTTCCTTAAATCCTGAGACGTTCTGCGTCCTCCTCCTCTTTAAGCAGCATATGACCTTCGGAAAGAACTTGTGGCTCATTGCCTTTCAAGTATGTAGCCTATAACTTGGCCTCATCGATGACGTTGCCTTCTAAAGCATCTCTCTTCTTGCAAGAATATTTCCCAAGTATCCGCCAGAGTCTGCGGATAATCTTTCGTCCACGACAAATTCCTATGCCGAAGGGGTCGCGCATAAAAGGTTAACACCTGGGTGCCAAAATTTTCTTGCATTTCCTCAGCCTAGGCATTACACCCCGCATTTTTTAATATAATTAAAAATGAAATATATGTATATATGCATAGATAGGTAAACAATGGTGATGTACAATGAAAATTAATTAATACATGAAAGAGAAGGAAAAATTAATATGATAACAATGCAGAGGAATATATTAATGTCAATGTTAAAAATTAATGTGCAATAGAATTTACAATTAAAATATTAGTGCATGAAAGAAAATTCAATACATTAAAATAGGCAATGTGTTAGTGCAATGCATGCAATAGAAAGAAATAGATTTCATGCAAAGGTATTAGGTTGTATGCAATGAATGTTTTGGAATTAAAAGGTATCATAATCAGTGCATATATATATATATTAATATTGAAAATGCAAACGGAAGAAAGAGGTGAATTAATAACATGCAATTAATTATGTTCATGTGAATATATGCATAAGTTAATATATTGAAAGTTATATTTAATGCATAATAATAAGAAAAGCATTGAGCACATAAAAGTAGAAGGCATTAATTACAATGAATTAATAAATAAATGCATTAAGGTAAATTGATTGATTGTAAAATAAGGATGTGCAATCAAAAATAAAAAGAAAGTTAAATGCATGAAGGAAAATTAATTGATTGGAGAAAGAATGATATATGCAATGCCATGTGAAACGGTTAAAAAGATGTTTTAATTAAAAAGATGGTGTGAAAAGGGGTTATAAAGGAGGTTAAAAAGAGAAATAAATAATCTAATTTATTAGGGGAAGAATAAACCATATAATTGTTCACATACAATTACTTAGTTTACGCACAATGGTGAATTATAAATGAAGATAAGTTAAAACTAGCGTTGCGCGTGAACAAAGGAATAACAAAACAAAGAATGAAAAGATTGTCTTAAAATTTTATGTGCAATGAATAAAAATTTCAAATCAAAAATAGAAAAAATATATATATAAATATATATAATAATAATAGCACATGCCCATGCGCATGGTCTATGGGTGCAACGCACCCTGGCTGTGTTGGCTGGGTTCTGGAATGTTCTTTTCTAGGGTGAGGTGGACAGTTTATATGAGTTTTTATTTAATCCTAAGGGCCCAGTTCTTCTAACCCACCTATAAATAAAACCTTAAACCCACTGATTTATTCACATAAACTAATGGCGACGCCATGGCCTCCTCCTTCTTCTTCTTCCCCAAGCAATTCTTAAATCTAATCTCTTTTCTTCCTTTCCAAATCTCTTAATAAAATAAAAGATTAGATTTAGAATTTCTTCTATTCCAAAATAAAGAGAAAAGGGATTTTGATCTACAATCTATGCCATAAGAAAGGGATTTTGATCTACAATCTATGCCTCAAGAAAAGGGAAGAACTTTGGATGCTAATCTAAATCAGACCTAGGAAAGCAAAAATCACTGCGAGTGGATTTAAATTACCAATGTTGAGTAATAGTAGATGTATCGTTTAACAATTCCCCAAGTTAATTTGTTTAATTCAATTGAAATAATTTTATTATATGCGTATTATGTTCTTCTTCTTCCCCTTTCCTTTTTATTTTTAAGATTAGGCTAACTTCGAGCCTAATCCAAATCTCGCTGAAAAGCATGCGTACGAACAAAGGTTTGAATAGTGAAAATGATGTTTGGGATTGTGGGAATAATTTATGATTGGGGAATTGTGGAATAACATATAACATAACTTGAAATTGGGAAATTGGGGGAAATTGGCACATATATTAACCTAGAACATAAAAGAAAATATGTGTGATTCAAATTGAGAACAATTAGAAATGCTTGGGTATGATGAAAAAAAAATTTATGCATGAACTATAAGTACATAAGAAAAGTTAGAATTGAAGATTTAGACATATGGGATTATAAGTTGAATTGGGATTTATGCAACAAGAATGAGGGTTGGCATGAATTAATTGTTCTACGCAATAAGAATGAGGGTTGATGTAACACCCCGTATTTTCTGTGAACATAAGAATGAAAAACAAGAGAATAATTAAATTGTAAAAGAATAATTAAGGGAAGTGGGTTACGCCATTGTATTCGTCTCGAAATTCTGCTTCGAATAGAGTCCAAGTTTGCGTAAATCAGACTCCGTATGAAGTAGATATGGCCTTCAGAAGTTTCAATAAAAACCAAGCCGAAATTCAAAATTCAGATTTCGAAATTCAAAACAGACACCCGGGCTGGGCGGGAAAATTCCCGCCCAGGACCCAGGTCGACACTAGGGTCGACCTGGGGGTCGACCTGGGTAAACAGGTCGACATTAGGGTCGACCTTAGGGTCGACCACCCCCTATTTCCAGATCCATGGACAGAAGCATTTTTCTGTATTTAGACGTCCGTTCTGACCAAATTCATGACCCATATTCTATTTAAACACCCCCAAACCTAGCTTTCTGTAAGAACCCGTAACTTCCCCGTGAAGGCAAGCATGAATACTTTGAGAACAACACACAAATGAGCGTATACGGAAGAACATTTCATTGTTATTACAACAATTCCATCAGATACAAGAATATACAGAGTATAAATGAATAAATTACATTCGATAAATATCAGAGATTACAATAAATTACATAGCAGCGGAAAATAATACAAAAGCACAACTAGAAGTGATACACGGATACAGAGCTTTCCGAGCATCGTTCCAGCTGTTAATCAGGACCCTGTGAATATAAATCTGCAAAACCAAAACTACTAGCTGCCCGTGGGAAAATAGGGGCACCCAGAGTTTAGGTTAAAACAATAAACTCCAGGTCAGTCATGTGACTGGTGTGAGAACTAAAACAGTTATTCAAAACTTTACTTAAAGATAGTAATTCAAGGGACCACGCCGTATAACACGGAACGGGTTTCCTCCCAAGAATACTAGTGCATATAACAAAACAGCGCAATGCTCTTTCGAAAAATGAAGCTATTATAAGACCCAGGTCCCATCACACAATGCAACGCAAGCCGGAGGATAGGTTTTTCCCTTATAATAGCCAAACATGCTTGGTACGTTTAAAACAAATCATTTGATACTATAATAAGTGTATAGTGTCAAAACAATTTCAATCATAAATATCAATCATAGACGGCATGGGTACCATATATCATGTCGCCATACTAGTTCTACAATTAAAACCGCAATATCACGTATTGGAAATTGGATTTCCGTCATGAGCCGAGGCAAGGGGCAAGCTCCTCTCCGCGTTCGAGACACTCTAGCAATGCCTCAGGACCCCACTCTGATCCTTTGGAACCTCCAAGGCCGGTCCTCTCTTACTTTTGAGGATTAGTTATTCCTGAACACACGTTTCCCGGTCCTTACAGACCTATATCCGAGGCGCCTCGTATCCAACAACCACACAGGTGAAAAGTATATAAATGTCAGGGCTGGTAGGTCACTGACACCACCCTAGCTAGAAAGAAACGTCGTGCACTCCTTGGGTCCGTATCCCGTTTTTGACTCATACCGAGGTGTGAGGCTCGCGAATTCACGTTATACACAAAGCTATGCCACACAGGCCGTGCTTTGATCATCAACCACAAGTCTTTGCTTTTCAACAGAAGCCTTGATCAATTGCCACTTACGCGTGCCACATTGGCAATTCACTCCATGCGACTGATGTCCATCGATATACAACCTCTGAGCTCGTACGTCTCAGAGAAGGGCGTTAAGCAAAAGAATAAATTCTCTACCGCCAAACAGATGTATATTTAATAGAGATCAATCAACACAGAATAAAATCCAATGTCAGACACACAATCCATTTACAAGTTCGCTCTGGGTCTGAACGAAACCGGAGGCACTTTCCTCGCATATCCATCCATCTCCAAGTACGTCTGGACAATCACCAACTGTTTCCCTCATCTTGGGTGTACAGCCCAATCAAGATCATCAGTAATCACCCAAACGATGTGAAGACTTCCGGTCTTCAACCACCGTCTTCATCTTCGACATCTCGTTGAATCGGTTATTCAGAATGGGTATGAACCCGGCCTTCCTGAATAACCCACGTATATGATAAACAAATGTTACACAAACACAACGAACGCCTCATTCCAATTCAGAATATTCTTTTATTCACAAAATCACATTCTTAGGGAAATGTTCCCATTAATTTTATCCAAGATAAATTCTTCTAAATTTATTCTTTAATCCTCCTTTGGATATCATTTCAAACCATTTTACGGTTTTCCAAACTAGTCGGGATTAGCGAACCACACCGAAGTAATTATTTATTTTATTTCCCAATCCCAACCTATATATCCCATGGAGCAAAACTGGCAATACTCCATATCTAACACCACGGTGTTATCGGTAAAATTAATTACCATTTCCCGTTCAAATCTAATTAAAGATTTAACTATCGCTTTGGAGCAAAACTGGTGGTACTCCACTCTCGATCACCTTTCAGATTTGATAATTTAAATTATCAATTCACATTTTTAATCTAATTAAAGATTCATTAAAACTCCACTTAGTTTTAATCTTTTCAAAAATCAACATCTTGCCTTTAACTGGGTTAAAGAACCAATGTCATCTAAAACACGATTCACGATAAACCCAAATCACATTTGATATTAAATACAAGGCTCTGAATAGAAAATATACCGGCTTATATTCAATATCAAATTCTGAAACCAACGAATATCGTATTGGAAATAACGATATAAAATATATCTTTCAAATTCCCATAACAATATCAGTATAGTCACGAAATCCAACATCGAAATATTCCGAAGATAATTTCGATTCAACTCCAGTCCAATTCACGTATTGGGAATATTGATTAATTTTAAAATCACATTCAAATTCAATTTATTTATTTCAAAAATAAATTGATTTTAATTCTAGTTCAAAACTAGTTCATTTCGATACAAATCTATTTTTATCTTTTCAAATATGGAATTTTCCAGCCCAATTCTTTCCAATTCACATATTATGATTTTACACAAATTATTTATATTTTTAATAATTTTATCAAGGCTCGTACAGTCGATTTCGAACAACGGCCATCGAACTGCACTTACAACGACCTTTTTCAAATTTGATTTGGACATAATTCCAAATCCAACCGTTAGATTTCAAATTTCTAATATTCATTGGAAAGCTCTTTTCGATACGAACCCAACGGTTCCGGTTTTAGGAGAATCCGACGGTCGGATCTCCCGCAACGACAATTCGAAGTTAATGGTCGAAATTCACGAACTGCCGCGGCGCGGCGCGTTCTATTCAGGCCATTATATATATATAATATATATATATTATATATATTTCGTCAATTTCCTTTTTAAAACGTATTTTATAAATCGTTTTAACTTTGTTTCAAAACCATTTCAACACTATTTCAATTTCTAATCAAAACTGAATATTTTATTTCATTACTATACAAATGATAATATTTTCAAAACGTTATATTTTGAAATCACTTCTTTTCTATATTCATTATAAAAACGAATATAGTCGGTATAAATATCGTTCACGTCAAAATGGCGCAACTCTAATCAACACGGCTTTATATATTTCAATAATCCGTTATTCTATTCAACAAATGAATATTTATTCTATTCAACACATAAATCTATATTTCTTCCAACACACGACTAATCTCAACACATGAGTACTGTCAACAAATCACTATTTTTGTTATGTAAAATATTTTATAAAACTATGGTATCTATCGTTTGATTTTTAATTAGACTTCTACTGGGAAGTAGTTCTAATTTTAAATATGATAAAGATGTAAATTTCATTGTATAAAATATTTCACTCAACACATGAACATCGTCAACACATGACTATTTTTATATTCAACACATAAATTTTCTTTTATAATATTCCTTATTTTCCCGATTGGAATGAGGCCCAATCAATCACCATATAATGTTAATTATATGGATTCCATACAACACATGTATATAATAGCATTGAAAAATAATCAACCATCAACCAAAGTGCACTACACTGTATAAGCATCAAATATAGATATCTAACGCTTATAACAGCCTGTCAATCAATCGATCAACATATTTAATCAATCAGGATGAGTGAACTTCCAAATTTCATCCCAACACCCGTGTGGGGTTTCAAACAATCAAACACAGATTTTATTTGTGCAGTTGGGCGATGTGTAAAATTTATCGACCCAATCAATATCAGTCAAATCAGTGTACATAAACAAACCGTCCGGTTTGTAAATGAATATTTTATTTATTCACTTTCACGTTAAAAATTATATTTTTAATGATAAAATATTCTATTTCAACACATGAATTTCTTTCAACACATTTACACAATAAAAATGATATTTTTATTTTTCTAACATATTTTAGAAAATTTCGGCGGCATAACGGCACGATACTAGAAACGGGACGAGGCCTAGCCTTATCCCCGGTCTAGTGAAGGCCCACGCCATTCACACATCAATCAAATCCATTCCATTTCACCAAACAATTCAATTCAAACCAAATAATCTAACCAACTACACAACCAAACAATTTAACAAACAAGCCATCCATGGTCTGTGGATGACGGGTGTCGGGTGCTACTAAACACCGTCTACATCCTAGTATATATGTATATAACTAGAAAAAGAGATTTTGAGTGAGAAATTCTCACCAACTAGCTAATCCAATCATCTCGACTCTTCTTATGTAGAAAATCTTGTCGTTCTCGCCTTTTGTCACTTTCGTTGCCCGTAGCCGCTACATGTATAAAAATCACATTTTTATTATCTACATTACATAAAAATCTCATCTTTATATCTTCTATAAGTTAAAAATCGGATTTTTATCCTCTCTATAATATAAAGATCATATTTTTATTTATTTCAAATGTCAAAAACTGTCGAAGCTTTAAAACAGAGAAAACTCACATATTTTTCTAACGCCCGGATTCGTTGTTTGGGTCCTAGAATTTGCAAACGAGCTTCAATCTTCACACCATCTTTTTTTCTAGCACAAGCACGTCATTCTGAACAACTTTTGCCTAGTGGTCTTCTTGCCAAAAATGTGCCATTTCGCCGGAAATCGCGAAAAGACAGCATTTTGACAGTGTTTGAACAGCAGACTTCGGACGCGTTTTCCGGATAACTCCGCAATGCAAAATAGGACTTATCATATACCAAATCGAAGAGAATTTTGTGCTCTACAACTTTGGTCTTGAGGAACTTTGGCTAGAAACGCACGGTTTGAGAGTTATTCGCGAAATACGGTCAGGGACTTATTTGCAAAACGGGCGATTAGTGTAAAATGAGTTTTTGGGTGTAGCGGGGTCCACGGCCGGAATTGAGGGGGCTGGAGGGGGGGCGCGGGCCTAATGGACGTGGGGGAGGGTGTGGGTGGCGGTGGTGGGGCCCGTGGTGGCCGCGGTGGTGGTGGTTGGTGATTTGGGGCTTAGGGTTTGCAAATGGAGAGAGGAGGAGGAAGAGGAGGAGGAGGGGAGGAGGAAGAGGGGGTGCGGCGCCCGGAGGGAGGCCGGCGGTGGCCGAGGGGAGGGTGAGCAGCGGCAAAGGGGTGGAGCTCGCCATTAAAGAGAAAAGAGGAAGAAAAGAGGAAGAGAGAAAAGTGAGTGAAGAAAAGGTGAAAAGTGATTATATGCTAGTTTCTCGCGTATCGTCCGAACACAAACGATCTCCGATCGCCGCGGAATTCGGACACGAGATAGTAGACGTGAAGACGAGTCCAACGAAACAAGTTTCGTCGAATTCCGAGTTCGTTTGACCATTCAACAAAAATCACAAAAATGCTCAGATAAGCTAAAAAAATTCGATTTTGGCGCACCTTTTCTTCTCGCACGCTCACATGCTAACTCAAAAAATCAAGCCCTCTTAGATTTAACCATTTTTAGATGATACGAATCTAGAAAAAAAAGTAGAGTCGAATTCCGAGTTCGTATCAGTAATGTTCCTTTGTAAAATGACTGCTCGTTTTGCCTTGAACTGTTTTAGCTCGCACGGCCACATACTGACTCCATTCGACGCGCCATTTGGAACTCAATAATGATTTGTCATTATGAATCCATAAAAATTTATCTCGCCGAATTCTGAGCTCGTATGCAAAATTTCACTTTTTAAGGGCTATGTATTGTTAACCGAACAACTCCAGCCCATAGCCACTATTCCGGATATCGGAATATATCGAAGCTTATACTTTTCGGAGTTCTAAACGGCATTTTGAACTCAATGGAAGTGGTTTCGAGTCCAAATTCATCCGTATGCAAAATTTGACTTTTTGGGCCATGTATAATTTACATAGCGACTATTCTGAATTTTCAACTGGGCATAACTTTTGATTCCCGCTATGAAATTTCGATTTTTCGGATTCGTTGGAAAGATATTCACGAATAGATTCTAATATTTTTGGTTTCACTAAAATCCTGATTGTTTTGCACCCGGTACATCCCATTGAAGTTTGAAATCGAATTATCGAACTACCGCGCCATTTTCAATTCCATTTATAATTATATATAATTATTATATTCTAACGACGACGTATATAATATATACGTCGAATTCCATTCAAAATAAATTTCTCGTTGTTATTATTTAAAATAATCTATTTTAAATATTCAAAATTCACTAAAATTGCCAAAACAAAAATTTTAAACTGGCCCAGATTTTCCGGGTTATTACAATCTCCCCCACTTAAAACTTTTCGTCCCCGAAAAGGAACAAAGTCGAAAGTGGTTTGATTATTTAACTCTACGTTCGATCCGGCTTCCATTCTCCAACTTTTCAGTTTCTGAGAATTTTCAAATTTTCAAAAATTTGGCTAACACCCTAAATTTTCGAAAAATTTCGCCATAACCTCCTTTGTACGGGGAGCACGGGAAAATCCCGAAATTGCCATATAGGCCTTCTGATCTCAAAAAGAAAAAGCCAAGCGGCTAGCCAATAGGCTCAAAAAATCATCATCACCCAAACAAAACAGTAAATTATGTAGTAAACATGTACCTATTTGTCGGGCAAACAAATTTTATTCTTCGGCTCTAGCCTCCTTGCTATGACCTGTTCAATGTAAGTACATGTATACGCAAGCAAATGCGACCAACTTTCAATACAATTCAATATTTGGTTCAATTAGGCTAAATGGTTCAAAATTATCAAACAAATAAACAAACAACACAATCATCAATTAATTAGTGAATTAGAGTTTCAAATTCATAATTTTGATATATATATATAAAATCATGTTTTTGATGCCAATTCACAACAATGTGTTCTAGCTATATTAGTTTTGGTTCTCACACCAGTCTAATGGAAATATATAGAAATCACACCTTCGAAACACGAACATAAATTTTGGTGATGGAGCTCCATCAACAAAATCATCTCCGAGCGACTAGAGTGTAATCCTATATCTATCCAGTATATTAAAATTTCGACTATACGTTCATGACGCGTATACGCGAAATCTTTATATATTGGATTGTCCATATTCAAAATAAATAAATAATCACATACGTATAAAACGATTTAAATTTACAAAACAAAATTGTTTTCATTTGAAAAATATACTCTTCACACTCGTTCTAGGATACTACTGATCCTATCTCTAACGAGTTATTCTAATTGGATATTACTAATCCAACATCTGATGAATTCTTTCGTATGGTTCTAATGTGTCTTGTTCTCGAGCTCTGTAAACCAAAGCTCTGATACCACTGTAAGAACCCGTAACTTCCCCGTGAAGGCAAGCACGAATACTTTGAGAACAACACACAAATGAGCGTATACGGAAGAACATTTCATTGTTATTACAACAATTCCATCAGATACAAGAATATACAGAGTATAAATGAATAAATTACATTCGATAAATATCAGAGATTACAATAAATTACATAGCAGCGGAAAATAATACAAAAGCACAACTAGAAGTGATACACGGATACAGAGCTTTCCGAGCATCGTTCCAGCTGTTAATCAGGACCCTGTGAATATAAATCTGCAAAACCAAAACTACTAGCTGCCCGTGGGAAAATAGGGGCACCCAGAGTTTAGGTTAAAACAATAAACTCCAGGTCAGTCATGGGACTGGTGTGAGAACTAAAACAGTTATTCAAAACTTTACTTAAAGATAGTAATTCAAGGGACCACGCCGTATAACACGGAACGGGTTTCCTCCCAAGAATACTAGTGCATATAACAAAACAGCGCAATGCTCTTTCGAAAAATGAAGCTATTATAAGACCCAGGTCCCATCACACAATGCAACGCAAGCCGGAGGATAGGGTTTTCCCTTATAATAGCCAAACATGCTTGGTACGTTTAAAACAAATCATTTGATACTATAATAAGTGTATAGTGTCAAAACAATTTCAATCATAAATATCAATCATAGACGGCATGGGTACCATATATCATGTCGCCATACTAGTTCTACAATTAAAACCGCAATATCACGTATTGGAAATTGGATTTCCGTCATGAGCCGAGGCAAGGGGCAAGCTCCTCTCCGCGTTCGAGACACTCTAGCAATGCCTCAGGACCCCACTCTGATCCTTTGGAACCTCCAAGGCCGGTCCTCTCTTACTTTTGAGGATTAGTTATTCCTGAACACACGTTTCCCGGTCCTTACAGACCTATATCCGAGGCGCCTCGTATCCAACAACCACACAGGTGAAAAGTATATAAATGTCAGGGCTGGTAGGTCACTGACACCACCCTAGCTAGAAAGAAACGTCGTGCACTCCTTGGGTCCGTATCCCGTTTTTGACTCATACCGAGGTGTGAGGCTCGCGAATTCACGTTATACACAAAGCTATGCCACACAGGCCGTGCTTTGATCATCAACCACAAGTCTTTGCTTTTCAACAGAAGCCTTGATCAATTGCCACTTACGCGTGCCACATTGGCAATTCACTCCATGCGACTGATGTCCATCGATATACAACCTCTGAGCTCGTACGTCTCAGAGAAGGGCGTTAAGCAAAAGAATAAATTCTCTGCCGCCAAACAGATGTATATTTAATAGAGATCAATCAACACAGAATAAAATCCAATGTCAGACACACAATCCATTTACAAGTTCGCTCTGGGTCTGAACGAAACCGGAGGCACTTTCCTCGCATATCCATCCATCTCCAAGTCCGTCTGGACAATCACCAACTGTTTCCCTCATCTTGGGTGTACAGCCCAATCAAGATCATCAGTAATCACCCAAACGATGTGAAGACTTCCGGTCTTCAACCACCGTCTTCATCTTCGACATCTCGTCGAATCGGTTATTCAGAATGGGTATGAACCCGGCCTTTCTGAATAACCCACGTATATGATAAACAAATGTTACACAAACACAACGAACGCCTCATTCCAATTCAGAATATTCTTTTATTCACAAAATCACATTCTTAGGGAAATGTTCCCATTAATTTTATCCAAGATAAATTCTTCTAAATTTATTCTTTAATCCTCCTTTGGATATCATTTCAAACCATTTTACGGTTTTCCAAACTAGTCGGGATTAGCGAACCACACTGAAGTAATTATTTATTTTATTTCCCAATCCCAACCTATATATCCCATGGAGCAAAACTGGCAATACTCCATATCTAACACCACGGTGTTATCGGTAAAATTAATTACCATTTCCCGTTCAAATCTAATTAAAGATTTAACTATCGCTTTGGAGCAAAACTGGTGGTACTCCACTCTCGATCACCTTTCAGATTTGATAATTTAAATTATCAATTCACATTTTTAATCTAATTAAAGATTCATTAAAACTCCACTTAGTTTTAATCTTTTCAAAAATCAACATCTTGCCTTTAACTGGGTTAAAGAACCAATGTCATCTAAAACACGATTCACGATAAACCCAAATCACATTTGATATTAAATACAAGGCTCTGAATAGAAAATATACCGGCTTATATTCAATATCAAATTCTGAAACCAACGAATATCGTATTGGAAATAACGATATAAAATATATCTTTCAAATTCCCATAACAATATATGTATAGTCACGAAATCCAACATCGAAATATTCCGAAGATAATTTCGATTCAACTCCAGTCCAATTCACGTATTGGGAATATCGATTAATTTTAAAATCACATTCAAATTCAATTTATTTATTTCAAAAATAAATTGATTTTAATTCTAGTTTAAAACTAGTTCATTTCGATACAAATCTATTTTTATCTTTTCAAATATGGAATTTTCCAGCCCAATTCTTTCCAATTCACATATTATGGTTTTACACAAATTATTTATATTTTTAATAATTTTATCAAGGCTCGTACAGTCGATTTCCAACAACGGCCATCGAACTGCACTTACAACGACCTTTTTCAAATTTGATTTGGACATAATTCCAAATCCAACCGTTAGATTTCAAATTTCTAATATTCATTGGAAAGCTCTTTTCGATACGAACCCAACGGTTCCGGTTTTAGGAGAATCCGACGGTCGGATCTCCCGCAACGACAATTTGAAGTTAATGGTCGAAATTCACGAACTGCCGCGGCGCTGCGCGTTCTATTCAGGCCATTATATATATATAATATATATATATTATATATATTTCGTCAATTTCCTTTTTAAAACGTATTTTATAAATCGTTTTAACTTTGTTTCAAAACCATTTCAACACTATTTCAATTTCTAATCAAAACTGAATATTTTATTTCATTACTATACAAATGATAATATTTTCAAAACGTTATATTTTGAAATCACTTCTTTTCTATATTCATTATAAAAACGAATATAGTCGGTATAAATATCGTTCACGTCAAAATGGCGCAACTCTAATCAACACGGCTTTATATATTTCAATAATCTGTTATTCTATTCAACAAATGAATATTTATTCTATTCAACACATAAATCTATATTTCTTCCAACACACGACTAATCTCAACACATGAGTACAGTCAACACATCACTATTTTTGTTATGTAAAATATTTTATAAAACTATGGTATCTATCGTTTGATTTTTAATTAGACTTCTACTGGGAAGTAGTTCTAATTTTAAATATGATAAAGATGTAAATTTCATTGTATAAAATATTTCACTCAACACATGAACATCGTCAACACATGACTATTTTTATATTCAACACATAAATTTTCTTTTATAATATTCCTTATTTTCCCGATTGGAATGAGGCCCAATCAATCACCATATAATGTTAATTATATGGATTCCATACAACACATGTATATAATAGCATTGAAAAATAATCAACCATCAACCAAAGTGCACTACACTGTATAAGCATCAAATATAGATATCTAACGCTTATAACAGCCTGTCAATCAATCGATCAACATATTTAATCAATCAGGATGAGTGAACTTCCAAATTTCATCCCAACACCCGTGTGGGGTTTCAAACAATCAAACACAGATTTTATTTGTGCAGTTGGGCGATGTGTAAAATTTATCGACCCAATCAATGTCAGTCAAATCAGTGTACATAAACTAACCGTCCGGTTTGTAAATGAATATTTTATTTATTCACTTTCACGTTAAAAATTATATTTTTAATGATAAAATATTCTATTTCAACACATGAATTTCTTTCAACACATTTACACAATAAAAATGATATTTTTATTTTTCTAACATATTTTAGAAAATTTCGGCGGCATAACGGCACGATACTAGAAACGGGACGAGGCCTAGCCTTATCCCCGGTCTAGTGAAGGCCCACGCCATTCACACATCAATCAAATCCATTCCATTTCACCAAACAATTCAATTCAAACCAAATAATCTAACCAACTACACAACCAAACAATTTAACAAACAAGCCATCCATGGTCTGTGGATGACGGGTGTCGGGTGCTACTAAACACCGTCTACATCCTAGTATATATGTATATAACTAGAAAAAGAGATTTTGAGTGAGAAATTCTCACCAACTAGCTAATCCAATCATCTCGACTCTTCTTATGTAGAAAATCTTGTCGTTCTCGCCTTTTGTCACTTTCGTTGCCCGTAGCCGCTACATGTATAAAAATCACATTTTTATTATCTACATTACATAAAAATCTCATCTTTATATCTTCTATAAGTTAAAAATCGGATTTTTATCCTCTCTATAATATAAAGATCATATTTTTATTTATTTCAAATGTCAAAAACTGTCGAAGCTTTAAAACAGAGAAAACTCACATATTTTTCTAACGCCCGGATTCGTTGTTTGGGTCCTAGAATTTGCAAACGAGCTTCAATCTTCACACCATCTCTTTTTCTAGCACAAGCACGCCATTCTGAACAACTTTTGCCTAGTGGTCTTCTTGCCAAAAATGTGCCATTTCGCCGGAAATCGCGAAAAGACAGCATTTTGACAGTGTTTGAACAACAGAATTCGGACGCGTTTTCCGGACAACTCCGCAATGCAAAATAGGACTTATCATATACCAAATCGAAGAGAATTTCGTGCTCTACAACTTTGGTCTTGAGGAACTTTGGCTAGAAACGCACGGTTTGGGAGTTATTCGCGAAATACGGTCAGGGACTTATTTGCAAAACGGGCGATTAGTGTAAAATGGGTTTTTGGGTGTAGCGGGGTCCACGGCTGGAATTGAGGGGGCTGGAGGGGGGGCGCGGGCCTGATGGACGTGGGGGAGGGTGTGGGTGGCGGTGGTGGGGCCCGTGGTGGCCGCGGTGGTGGTGGTTGGTGATTTGGGGCTTAGGGTTTGCAAATGGAGAGAGGAGGAGGAAGAGGAGGAGGAGGGAAGGAGGAAGAGGGGGTGCGGCGCCCGGAGGGAGGCCGGCGGTGGCCGAGGGGAGGGTGGGCAGCGGCAAAGGGGTGGAGCTCGCCATTAAAGAGAAAAGAGGAAGAGAGAAAAGTGAGTGAAGAAAAGGTGAAAAGTGATTATATGCTAGTTTCTCGCGTATCGTCCGAACACAAACGATCTCCGATCGCCGCGGAATTCGGACACGAGATAGTAGACGTGAAGACGAGTCCAACGAAACAAGTTTCGTCGAATTCCGAGTTCGTTTGACCATTCAACAAAAATCACAAAAATGCTCAGATAAGCTCTAAAAATGCGATTTTGGCGCACCTTTTCTTCTCGCACGCTCACATGCTAACTCAAAAAATCAAGCCCTCTTAGATTTAACCATTTTTAGATGATACGAATCTAGAAAAAAAGTAGAATCGAATTCCGAGTTCGTATCAGTAATGTTCCTTTGTAAAATGACTGCTCGTTTTGCCTTGAACTGTTTTAGCTCGCACGGCCACATACTGACTCCATTCGACGCGCCATTTGGAACACAACAATGATTTGTCATTATGAATCCATAAAAATTTATCTCGCCGAATTCTGAGCTCGTATGCAAAATTTCACTTTTTAAGGGCTATGTATTGTTAACCGAACAACTCCAGCCCATAGCCACTATTCCGGATATCGGAATATATCGAAGCTTATACTTTTCGGAGTTCTAAACGGCATTTTGAACTCAATGGAAGTGGTTTCGAGTCCAAATTCATCCGTATGCAAAATTTGACTTTTTGGGCCATGTATAATTTACATAGCGACTATTCTGAATTTTCAACTGGGCATAACTTTTGATTCCCGCTATGAAATTTCGATTTTTCGGATTCGTTGGAAAGATATTCACGAATAGATTCTAATATTTTTGGTTTCACTAAAATCCTGATTGTTTTGCACCCGGTACATCCCATTGAAGTTTGAAATCGAATTATCGAACTACCGCGCCATTTTCAATTCCATTTATAATTATATATAATTATTATATTCTAACGACGACGTATATAATATATACGTCGAATTCCATTCAAAATAAATTTCTCGTTGTTATTATTTAAAATAATCTATTTTAAATATTCAAAATTCACTAAAATTGCCAAAACAAAAATTTTAAACTGGCCCAGATTTTCCGGGTTATTACACTTTCTCTCCACACAATTTCATTATGCCTATACTCTGCCTCTATTCTAATTAAAAATAAAAATGGCGTCGCTACTCTGCTGGAATCAAAACTAGAACTAGTGCATCTTCAACCAATCTGAATAGAAGTAAAAGAGGATAACTATTTTCTAATCTAATCGATAGTTTACGCCAAAGGAAAGCTATTCAGTGTCATAATACAGATTCCAGAATACAAGAATCGTTCCCTTTTCGGTGAGTACAGTTATTTTCAGATATGAACTTTAATTATGATCTTGACATGGTTATAAATCTGAATCTGAGGTTATGCATATTCTTATCTGTCAGATCTGTTTTTCTATGACTATTTTCTTTCTTCTTTCTATTTTATAGCCAGGCTACTATGAGCCTGCGCCGAATCTCATAAGATATTAACACACGAACGCTAAATTTTGGGACAAATAATGAATAATGCATAATTGGACATGACTGATCTGTGACTGATTTGAGAAAAGGACATATGTTGTAAATTAGATCTAGATCTGTGCATACTCTGTGATTTGGAAGAAGAGGAACTATTGTATGTTAACATATGACTTGGAACTTGGGGACATAACGCATGTTTAAAATTAAGATCTGATTTTGAGATGTTATAATTTAAAGATCTAGATTTTTGGGCATATTTTTATATAACGATTCAAGACTTGAAAAAGGAATATGTGACTTAGGCGTAAAGACCTATATTAAAATAGGATAACTATTAATGTGAATGCACCTAAAAACGGATTTTTGGATATTGGCATTAAAGGCTATAATTTGGCATAATTCATATTTTATATCATGATTTGGGGCTTTTAGAGAGTGTTCTGTACTGTGCAAAGTTTAACGAAAATTTAGGGGCATATATGGTATTATGAATATGACCATGATTTGGGCATGTAAGTTTACGCTTAATTTATGATTAGGTAAGATATGTAAATAGAATTTTAAGAAATTTAAATCGGCTAAATCTGTTATCTGCTCTGCCAATCTGCTGAATTGCCTAATTTGCTAAATCTGTTGAATTGCCTAATCTGCTAATCTGCTGAATTGCCTAATCTGCTAAATCTATTGAATTGCTTACTCTGTTGAAAACCGAATAACTGTAATTTGGGTATGTAATCTGTAGCTCGATCTAAAATTGAGCAAAATATGTTAATAGAACTTTGGATAATCTGTCGTAACTTGTAAAGAAGTTAAATCTGTTGAATGGACATAATTAGGCTGATATTTTCTGTAATGGAATAAAGCGGCTATGACGCGAGGTTAGACTCTGTTTGCGGTGGAAGCCTTCCCGGAACCAACCGGGTTAACCAGCAACCGCAAACTGTCAGTCTAATGTGAGAGGTCGTAGGCATAACTAAAATATGCTTAGACACGAGGTTAGGTCTGGCTTGTGGCAGAAGTCTGCCCGGAACCGCCCGGCACATCCAGCGGCCACAAGCTACCGACCTAATGTGAGAGGTCTATGCATTAATATTTAATTAATGCAAATTCAAGAGAAATATGGTGTCTAAAAACGAGTTGGGTGGATAGGGTTAAACTGATAGTAAAATTCGGTCAAATTGGGTTTTACTTTGTATTTTAACAACTTAAAATAGGATCTTAGCAAGAAAAATAAACCAAAACTTATATGAATTGGGATTAAAACTTTTATACCTGATGTATTGATTCTAGATGAAATCCTAATCGATGAAGGTTGAAGCATCAATTCGTATAGCACGTCAATCACCGGCCTCTATTGGTTATCCACACGAACGCTTCTCTTTTCGATCAAAATCGAAGAAGAAAGAGGAATCTGGGTGCTAGCTGCCATATCCAAGGGTATCGTGTAAAAGGTAAAGTTAGGGTTTTCTTTTATTTGATCTGTCTGATACAATCAAATGACGGCTCCACTTTATCTTATAAAGGGAATAGTCAAAACCCTTATAAAATCAAGTATGCTCCATTTATTAAGGAATCACTTGTATACCTTTTCAATACAATATAAAATATCAACAAATTTGATAATTTATTTACCGATATATGTTCTTCCTTTATAACGTTCTAAGTGTGTGACCCGATAGGTTATTATAACGTTGGCAACAATTTAAATCGTATTTAAACTGTAAACAGTGAGCGGCATCTAGCAATACATCACTGCTACCCAAGTTATAATAAGATCAACGATTCGATACTTCCTTCTATGACCAGTGTATCAATGTAATATAGTCCTTTTAACCAACATATCCAGGATTAAACTAGAGGCATGGATTGTATCATCCTCGTTATAATTCAATCCGTTTTTCTTGATCGATGAGTAGACTGTTTAAAACAAATCAGTATTTGAGCACGGCCATGCATTTCACAGTCTCACTCAATTAAGGGCCCATGGATATCACTACGAATATATCGTAGGGTTAAATTCCATCTAGATCATTCATAATTTTCATTCGATTCAAGATGTATCCCATAATCACCGTTATCGTTACTCTGTTACGAAATAACTTTAGATGATATCAAAACACAAATATTCTCGAATAAAATTATAATGATTTCAGGTCTGAGGACCATTACATCACTGTCGCTATGAGAATAACTTATGATACTGTTAATTATATTCCATGGAGTTATCTCACGGTGGGTCAGCCCAATACGCTATTCTCCAATACGTATTTATATTTTGACTTTAATATCACGTATATTAATGATCAATGAGACGTGATCATCAGTCAATCAATATACTAGTCTCAATGCTTTATCGTTGTCCTATATAAACAATAAAACTCGACTAGGGACATTTAAGAATTATAATACTTATCATATTATATAATCTCAAGTTCAGTCTTACTCGAACTATATAATTCCGTATTATTATTCTAAGGACTTCTATTATATTATTATTTATATTACGCAGTAAATACAATATAATAGAATAATATTTTATTCCAAATAAAATAATAACATCAACAGTGTTATCAATCTCATCAAATGAATTGCCTCTAGGGCACAAACTCTAACAATCTCCCACTTGCACTAGAGTCAATCATTTATGTATCGTATACTTATGAAACTAGTGTGACTATTAAACTTCTGTTGCGACAGAGTTTAATTCTGTAGGTCTGCAACATTACAACTTTTGTAACTTTGCAGATATGTTTATTTCTTCTGTAAACAATTTCACATAAGAATTATATTTCTTAAAATATATGTTTGGATTGATGATGAGTTTAATGTTTTAGGCCTGAGCAGCAGCCATATTGTTATCGCAATGTGTATCATTCGATCAACAATGAATTAAGTTCAATCATGAACTTCTTAATCCAAACATTTTGTTTCTTAGAATCAGTATTTATTCCTTAATTTTAAACTAACATAATTTACAATAATCATTGTGTTATCAAATAACATTAGAGTTATTGTGTCACTCCCACTCAATTTCTTGTGTATACAAGATTTAATGGTATCTTGCGGTTTTCGATATATCTCGAATTCTATTTTATTCCCATCGGTATCTTAGAGACTGACTCTCCTTCACAAGGATACCAAATCAAGTAATAAACATTTTATTTTCAGAGAATTTTATCCACAAAATAGTTATCTGATTTGGGTCCGATCTTATCAGAGGAATGACGTTGAACAAACGCCTTACATTCCAAATCTTCGTATTAGACACACTAGGACATTTCCTAGTTCATATCTTATATGGCGTCTTCAAATCGTTTTAGTGAGATTTAATATAATTGTTCTAAATTTAACTTATAGGAAGATCTATATGACTTATCATTAATCGTACTATATCTTATAAGGTTCGATATCTCCGTTCAGACATACCATTCTAATATGATGTTCTAGGTGGAGTGAGTTGTGAAACAATTTCAAACTCATTTTGATAGTCATTATATACTTGGCTTAAATTTTCTCTTTTCGATCTATTCGAAGAGTTTTTATTTTCTATTTAAAATTGGTTTCTAACTTCATTTTCAATTCTTTGACCTTTTCAAAGGATTCTCATATGTGTTTCATAAGATACACATATCTGTATCTACTGACATCATCAGTGAATATAATGAAGTAATAAACCTGCCTCTAGCTTATGTATTCATTGGTCCGTGTACATCATTATGTATGAGACCCAATACTTATCGCTCATTTACTGTGTCAAGTGAAAGGTGATTCAGTTATTTTATTAATAAATAAGATCAGCATTTTCATGTGATTCAGAATCAAATGATTTTAAAATTCCATCATTATGGAGTTTTGATATACTTTCTTGTTTACTATGCTAACTGGTAATACTAAAGGTACACTGGATTTAAATCACTAAATTTAATCCATTCATTGTTAATGTCAAGTACATTATAGTTAAGGATTTACAAATATCATTAACTGTTTGTGAAATTCCATACGATATTTCATTTAAATAAAATGAATAACAATTATTCTTTTATTATAAATGAAATTCAAACTTGTCTAAACAAGATATATTATAACATTTAATTTTAGTGGAATTTCATAATAACAATTATTTTATTTATTTGATTAAGCCAGTATATTCAACAAGAATTAACTTACTATGGATAATCTACCAACATTTGCTTCATTTCCAATTGTAAGTCCACTTGTTCTTTTATCAGATTTCTACTTATTCTACAAATTCTATAAATCAACATACGTTTATGTGATTTATATCTAGTATCTAATACTAGAAATGTATAAGTAGATTATTATAACATTTATATTTTATTTAGTTGAAGTCACACTTTAACTTATTTTAGATCCTCTCTTTATATCTAAAACAATTACATTTAATTTGTTTGAAGACAATCCCCAAAATGTCAATGTTAGTCAAGAAATTTGATTCAATTCAATTTATCCTTCTTAAGGATTAATTTAAATTATCGGAGTTATTTATTATTTAATATCTACAGTAGATAATAAATAATAACTGATTCTTTAATATTTATTTAATATAAATTTTGACAATCAAAATTGTATACTAACATAAACGTGTAATTTAAACTAAAATATGCTCCCACTCAAATTAACATCCCTTTATTTATATACATATATCAGTATATATATATAATGGTTTTCCAAGATCCATATCTAATTATATCTTGACTCTGCTTTGGCAAATCCCCAAAACACAACCTTTTAGGTAGACATCTTATGTCAATTATATCATACATATAACTCCTGGATCGCATGATGAACATTTCGTTCAGTGTTATTCATATGCTCAATATATAGAATAACTCATGCTGTTGTCTCTAAGCCATAATCTTATTATGCAGCTTAGTTAAGTCAAACCCAATAATAGGTTGGAGCACCACATTTTACTCCATCGCATATAACCAAAGTTAAAAGATGCACAACGCTTTGGCGTTAGTTACAACCAGTAATTTTGGACAGTGATGAGTATATTATTGGAAGACTTCACCATGACTTAATATAACAAATGATAATTTGCTTTAAAGGGAATTAATAACTCGTAATGGAAAATATATTAGAGTTATTTATATATCAGAATACATATATGTATTTTATATGATAATTTCTTTTAATTCCATATAAACACAATTATAAAGATATTACATCTTTGAGCATTTAACATGTTAAATGGCATTAGCATTTAAAGGAATTAAAATATTATATGCCGTTGTTTTTGAACATTTCAAAACATACCTTGCAGTTTTAATATTACAGTTACAGTCCACTAGACTTACTTATTCCATTATAGCTTTTAAAAGGTTATAAATGGAGTATATGTACCATTTAATTAATCAAGCTTAATTATTTATTATGGCCCAATTTATATATACATATCATAATATAATATAGACTGCTTATTTCAAACTTAAGCAGAATATATATATATATATCATATTATATTATTCATACATAAGTTATCAGACATACATATACATATATACACTTAAATGTATATCTTAATCATTCGCTAACACTGGCATATTTATAAAAGGCAATACAACACGTTTAAAAACATACATAACCCATATTAACAGTTAAGAGGCATGTTACAAAAGTTATGAACACCATAATATGCATATAGTTTTGATTTTCATAAGTTAATATATGTATACATATAACATTTTTATACATACACTATAACAAATGAAATATGTACAATAATTGAATGCATGCTAAATGAAAATTCTGCAATTCATGTAATTACAGTTGCTTCATAAGCATTATTTTTCATTAGCATATCCATCTTAGTGCAAGCAATAATACCATTCACAATGGACTTTGTTGCGTTCATCTGGATCATCACTATCTGAAACGATTTCAGAACTTATAAAACAAATAGCCTGCAAGATGATCATATCATAATAAGCCATTCAGTTAAATACAAACAATGCATTATACTTATATATACATTTATATATACACACACATATTTATATAATACTGTTTAAGCTTAACAATGTACCATCATACACAAATACAATTTTCAGGAGTCATACTCATGCATTGGTGTCATATGTCCTTATATAAAATATATGAGCCATTTTATAAAGTTTTACTGTATCTTAACACAGGAGCGAAAATATATAATAAGCACTATTACCTATCCATGTTGTATATGTATCTGTAATAGAGCATGATTCAGCATATTTATACATGAGTAAATAGTGTGTGAACCCCTTCTTATGCCAACAGCTTGGATATTAATATCAAACATCAAGAAAGGTTAAACAAACAAGTTTGTAATTATACAGACATGTAGCATGTTTGAAAGCACTTGCAAGTCACAATTATATTAGCTATTAATTACTTGCAGCATTACAGTGATTTTATCCATACAATAAAATTGCATTATTCCATGAAATAACAGAATCAAACTATGTTGTTCTAGCAAAAGAAACTAAGGCTATATTTGTTAGTATAATCTGTATATGACTAAAGATCTTGCAAAGTCTAAGTTTTAATTTAAAAGAGAGCTTTGAAACATATAATGTACATGTATAAAAGTATGCAAACACTTTGCACTTGCCATCATATAACTAACATGTTTATAAAAGGGACTTAAATTGCAAAACAAATTGTAACCAATCATGAACCAGTATAGAAATATATTTGCTACTGGAAGTACTGACCCAAGATCAAGACATGTATGCGTTTAAATGTATATGTATATATATATACACACAAACATAATGCATTTCAAAATTTACACAACCAGGTGTGTAACTTTCTGTAAATCACATTTACATAGTTCATATATCAATATATATGATTAGTTTGTCATAAATAAAATTACAAGGGATTTCATAGTCATGTGTATAACCTTTTAGACAAAGTTACTGATCAGTTTTCAATTCATTGAAATATATAGATATAATGCCAAGACTCAAAATTATTCAAGTAATATTTGCCATCTATGAAATATTAAAGGTGTGATTCAACAAATACAGAACAGGTTCATATATTCAAGATCTTCCGAACAATATCATACTACTGAACCAACATTTGATCAGTAGTATAATCATCTATTAATAGAAAGTAATTAAATAAAGCCTGAACTGTTGCAGGTTAATATGTAAACATTTTACACATTATAAATGGAATTAAACCACCCAACTTATCAATATCAGATTTTAGCAATGTTACAAACTGAATCAAATTCCATATAACAAAGCCAGATTGAGTTTCAGTTTCAAACATTTGTACAACATCATAAGCATTATGCTTATATGTCAAAAGAAATCAATATACGAATTCAATCCAAGATTAATTCAGGAGTGAGGATAGGGTAATCTATTTACTGTCCAACAGAAAATGATTTTGATACAATACATGTTGAATTAAGTTTACAGTTAATGTATCATTCATGTACTTTAGATTTGATGACATATAGAATCTGGCAGTATATGAAACAGAATTAGTGTCATATATTAATTCATAGTTTCTCTTTTACAAATTGTATCAGTATACAATCTAAAGAGTATCAAATATATATAATAATATATATATACATATCCAGTCTGATTTATTACAAATTAATATACATATAATCAGGTTTAGATTTTGAACAGATGACACATTAATTCAAAATCATAGATTTTCAATACTCCCAATTACTATCTAACAGTATCATATTAGTTCAAAACCAATATGTATAAAAGTATATTTAAAACAAACAAAGGTGATAATCAATCAATACATATGTATATCATATATACATACCCTACCAAATTAAATAAATTAGTGTCTCATAACACCAACAATTGCCTAAAACTCAAGTCATACTTATATAAACCAAACAGGTTTTAGCAGTAATAGGTATGTAGGAAAAACCAAATTTTCAAAAGGATTTAAATAATAGGGTGTTGAATTTCATGTATATTGAATATACAACTGTCATATTCATGTATAAAACAAATCAGAGAATTTGTCTTAACAAACTTTCAATTATAAATTTGATTTCAGAAAATCAAAACTGATTTGTCAATTATACTGGAAAGAAAAGATTATTAGAGTCAAATCATAATAACTTTCCAATCAAACATTTTGATTGTTATATTAGCAATGTTTATTGTAAACAAGCCAATATACTGCTTCAAATCAAATCTATATGTATATGGGTTTTCAAATCAATTCAGAAAAGTAAATTAACAAATTTCCAAATAAATTATTTTACAGAATCAACAATTGATCAGTCCTCATTTATGAAATCAGCATCCTTAACGACTTGTTATTTTGATAGATGAAAACTGTTTTGATCTACCAGTGGGATGGTTTGATAAATTAATAAGGTAATAGAATTTCAAATTTTGTTCCGATTAGAAGTAAATATTAATAACTCCAATTCGAAATTTTAAATCAAATACAAAACTTTGTTAACAGAAAAGCATCTTTTAAAGGCTTGCATCAAATACAGTCTTTAATATGCAGTAAAGCAATTTCATGTTCTAAATCGAAATTAGCATGAAAACTTGAATCCATGTCTTTTAATGATTTCGATTTTGAATTTCAGAAAACAGAGATTTCAAATACCTTTGTACTCAGGAATCAATAAAGTTCATAGGATTCAAAATTGAACCTGAAACATTTCAGATCTTACATGATGAACAAATTCATCTAAATCAGTATCTATATTACAGATCGGGTTTCGATTTGAACTATTCGCACAAAACCCTAATATCAATTCCGTGTAATACTGACTAATGAAATTGATATTCAAACAAAGATGCAACCATGAATAAACCCAAAATCAAAGTTCAATATATAATTTCTCGCAATAACCTAATGCTCTGATACCATTGATAGTAAAATTCGATCAAATCGGGTTTTACTTTGTATTTTAACAACTTAAAATAGGATCTTAGCAAGAAAAATAAACCAAAACTTATATGAATTGGGATTAAAACTTTTATACATGATGTATTGATTCTAGATGAAATCCTAATCGATGAAGGTTGAAGCATCAATTCGTATAGCACGTCAATCACCGGCCTCTATTGGTTATCCACACGAACGCTTCTCTTTTCGATCAAAATCGAAGAAGAAAGAGGAATTTGGGTGCTAGCCGCCATATCCAAGGGTATCGTGTAAAAGGTAAAGTTAGGGTTTTCTTTTATTTGATCTGTCTGATACAATCAAATGACGGCTCCACTCTATCTTATAAAGGGAATAGTCAAAACCCTTATAAAATCAAGTATGCTCCATTTATTAAGGAATCACTTGTATACCTTTTCAATACAATATAAAATATCAACAAATTTGATAATTTATTTACCCGATATATGTTCTTCCTTTATAACGTTCTAAGTGTGTGACCCGATAGGTTATTATAACGTTGGCAACAATTTAAATCGTATTTAAACTGTAAACAGTGAGCGGCATCTAGCAATACATCACTGCTACCCAAGTTATAATAAGATCAACGATTCGATACTTCCTTCTGTGACCAGTGTATCAATGTAATATAGTCCTTTTAACCAACATATCCAGGATTAAACTAGAGGCATGGATCGTATCATCCTCGTTATAATTCAATCCGTTTTTCTTGATCGATGAGTAGACTGTTTAAAACAAATCAGTATTTGAGCACGGCCATGCATTTTACAGTCTCACTCAATTAAGGGCCCATGGATATCACTACGAATATATCGTAGGGTTAAATTCCATCTAGATCATTCATAATTTTCATTCGATTCAAGATGTATCCAATAATCACTGTTATCGTTACTCTGTTACGAAATAACTTTAGATGATATCAAAACACAAATATTCTCGAATAAAATTATAATGATTTCAGGTCTGAGGACCATTACATCACTGTCGCTATGAGAATAACTTATGATACTGTTAATTATATTCCATGGAGTTATCTCACGGTGGGTCAGCCCAATACGCTATTCTCCAATACGTATTTATATTTTGACTTTAATATCACGTATATTAATGATCAATGAGATGTGATCATCAGTCAATCAATATACTAGTCTCAATGCTTTATTGTTGTCCTATATAAACAAAAAAACTCAACTAGGGACATTTAAGAATTATAATACTTATCATATTATATAATCTCAAGTTCAGTCTTACTCGAACTATATAATTCCGTATTATTATTCTAAGGACTTCTATTATATTACTATTTATATTACGCAGTAAATACAATATAATAGAATAATATTTTATTCCAAATAAAATAATAACATCAACAGTGTTATCAATCTCATCAAATGAATTGCCTCTAGGGCACAAACTCTAACATAAACCAACTGGACTGATGAATCTAATAAACCCGTTTCGTGAATCTGTAGGCCCAATACAAAGTTAGACAATCTGTAAGTCTGTTAATTCAGTGCATCTGATCTGTTAATCTAAAAACTTGTTAACTTGATTGTCTGATGTGTGAACTAGTAATTTGAACTCTGTCTGAAATTTGTATACAAGTTAATCTGAAATCTGTTAGTCTGGGGACACAAGGTTAGGAGTGGAATTACTTGTGTCATCTGTTGTGTGGAACCTATATTAGTCAGTAACCCTTTCTGGTATCAAAATTTTGACCCCACGCTATGTAGGGGTCCGGGCTCGCTTACTGAACTAATTATAAGCGGTTCATTCTGAAAATGGCGAGGGGTGTTGATGGTGCGTTCCAACCGGGTCATGTGCGTGCATGTATCCGGTCTGCTTTGAGGATGTAAGACACTGTGACATATGTATATAGGTCTGTGCCAATAGGTTGCTAATTTAGGGAGTGATACACCCTACAGTGGGGCCGACACAGGGTATTTATGTATTAGGGAGCCGATCGCTTGGGGTAGAATTTAAGGTACACCTAATTCTGTCTGTTCTGTTGGAACCATCTGTTTCTGTTGGGTGGTAACACCTGTCTGTTTCTGCATGGTACCGTCTGTTGGGGTGGTAAAGGCCCATTACTAGTGTACACCTAATTCTAATATTCTGTTTCCGTAAGAATTATTCTGTTTCCATCTCTGATTCCGTTCCTGTATTTTGTTTCTATACCATCTGCCTCTGTTCAGGTGGTAAAGGCCCATTACTGGCATTCTGTTTCTGTAGAGATTATTCTGTTTCCGTTTTGTTTCAGTTTAGACATTAGGGTAACACCTAATCCTGTTATACTAGTATTAGTGCAGAGAAGTGAAAACTAAGTAAGAAGCTTAACTTAGCCTATATCATTCTGTTTCTTCTGTTAACCTGCTATTCATGTTACGGTTATCTCTAATCCAGTTTTATTTACAAGTCATGATACTGTTATCTGTTTATATGTTGAAAGTCGATGGACTCACGAGACTTATGTCTGACCTAGTTTGTTTCGCCTCTTTTCTTCCATTCCCCCCCAAGGTTCTCAGGGTGGAAACATAGGAGCTTGATTTTGATTCTCTCAGCTTGAAGTGCTTGGAGTATTGCTTGGCTTTGACTCTATCTTTTCATGGCAGTTTATGTTGGGGATTATGGCTATGAAAATTTACATTCTGAAGGATTTTGTATAAGACTGATAATTGTGTACTTGAGTTTTGGTATTGTGATTTAGAAAGATGTAACCAAACTTATTTTTGCTTCTACTGTAATAAAGTTATAATTTTTCAAGTACTACTTATCTATCTTGTAATATTCTGTTATGTCTACTAAAACGCTCCATCAAAGTTAAGGCATTCCCTTTGTGAGTGACTTTGACGGAGCTGGGGTGTTACACTTGGTATCAGAGCTGAAGGGTACCGGATTTGATAAAAAGTTTTTGAAAACTATTTTCAAAAAGGTTTTAAAAGGAAGTATTTTCAAAAGTAAAGTTTATTTTGAAAAATATAATCCCCAAAAGCCATATATCTATCCTTTACTTCGTTTTGAATCCCTTTTCTTTTTTGTTTCAGTATGTCTAGGGATCTTAACCTTGCAGAGGGCAGACCGGTACCTAGTTGGTTTAGAAGGTATCTAGAAGCTAGGACTAATGATGAGGGCCCAGCAGACGTCCCTCCTCCCCCAGCTGCAGCGGTTCCTCCTCCTCCTCCGCACGTGAATACTTTCCCGAAGATATGTAGAGACTTTCGAGCCATGGGTGGGAAGAAATTTAATGGAACTGAATCATTCGTGGAGGCAAGGAACTGGTTCAAATAAACTGAGGATTTGTTCGCTATCTTCGAGGTGGACGATAGGCAGAAGATATAGTTGGTGGTATGGTTGCTTAAGGACGAAGCTTCTTTTTGGTGGGAGGTCACAAATGGAGAGCGTCCGGTAGAGACATAGATGGATTTCAGGCATAGGTTCGAGATGAAATTTCTCTCACGAGTGGAAGAGAGTCTATACGTAGAGAGGTTCTTGGCGTTGAAGCAGAGGGATTTATCAGTGAGAGAGTACGTCAACAAGTTTAATCAGTTGGCGAGATTCAACTTAGATTTGGTAAATACACCGCATAAAAAGGTACTGAGGATTGCTAAAGGTTTGAATGAGCCGCTACACGGGTTGGCGATGTCCCACATTCCTATGGGGGCAACCTTCGAGAAATTGGTGGATATGGCGTTAATGCATGAAGAGGAAGCTGAAAGTAAAAAAGAAAGAAGAAAAGCTTGAAGGACCACAGAACAAGAAGGCGGGGCCCAAAAAGGAAACACAAAAGAAGGATGTTAAGTCAGAAGACAAGAAGGAGAAAAAGTGCTTTACTTGTGAAAGCTCGACTCATCTGAACAAGGATTGCAGAAAGAGGAAGGGCACTTGCTTTAACTGTGGTGAGATGGGACACTTCACTAGGGACTGGCCGAAGAAACGAGGGCAAGGGCAGAGGACAGGTCCTACTTCTGGAGGGCAGGCGAATACCATTGAGGCTGGTGGATAGGATAGAAATAGGAAAACTTTCTGTAGAAGGTTTAATTTCCTTATCTGATTTTTGGGTTAAAACTCTTTCTGATTTTGGCCTTTTGATTCTGTAATTGATACTCTGCACTTTAATACTAGTCTTGTTTCTGATCCCGCAGTAGACTCAGACCCATAAGGGTTATGACTTATCTATTTGTGATAAGTTGGGGTTTGAGGGTATCTGTGTTGGGCGTTAAGTTGACTATGATGCATACATTCTGGTTTTTTATCATGCTTAGTTTCCTAAGAATCATTTGGTAATCTGATCTGTACCAGTAGTCTGTAAGTATCTGAATATTTCTGATAAGGTTAAGGGTTTTTACTCGAAGCGTGAAGTAGATTTCCATTCTGGCATTGTTTAATGGGAGTAATTCACTGGGTTTCAATCTGATATTGATTTCGGTCTTCGGGGTTGATACTTATGGAATTATTTTCTTAACCGATGTCTAATAGGAACAGAGCTCTTGTTTTAATCGTACTTGCTTCTGTCACTCAGTTGTATCATATCGATCGAATCTTCGACCTTTAGGTAGAAACTAATGGGTGTAAGCATGTGTTTGAGACATGTTATGTTTGATGGTTGCAAGTGGATGCAAAGTGGTTGCTCGTGGATGCATATACAAACACTAGGCACTAGATCGGCTCAAAAACACTCTCATACTACATACGGATGTGTGTGCATTTTTAAATTTTTTATGGATGCAGACTGGTTGACTCAGCACATGGATGTTGCATATGAATGAACGGTTGTGCACTAATATAGAAATGATATGTATCAAATAGGAAAAATTGCATACGTGTTGGACTTATGACACTGACATAATTCGCATTAAGGAGGTCAATTGAATCAGTGGACCGCCTGATTTTTGCATTAGACGAAGAACATATACACACAAGTTTGCATATGTTCATACAACATTAGAAGTTTTTAAGGACAATGGATGCTTGTGAATGATGGTTTAGTAGATGGGTGTGTGGATGGTAGGGCACATTCTTCTTAACTTGAAGATTTCAGGGATGAAATCCTTTTAGGAGGGAAGAATGTAACACCCCGTATTTTTTGTGAACATAAGAATGACAAACCAGAAAATAATTAAATTGTAATAAAATAATTAAGGGAAACGGGTTACGCTATTGCGTTCGTCTCGAAATTCTGCTTGGGATAGATTCCAAGTTTGCGTAAATCGGACTCCGTATAAAGTAGATATGGGCTTCAGAAGTTTCAATAAAAACCAGCCCGAAATTCAAAATTCAGATTTCGAAATTCAAAACAGACACCCGGGTTGGGCGGGAAAATTCCCGCCCAGGACCCAGGTCGACACTAGGGTCGACCTGGGGGTTGACCTTAGGGTCGACCTCCCCCCTTATTTCCAGATTCGTGGACAGATGCATTTTTCTGTATTTAGATGCCCGTTCTGACCAGATTCGTGACCCCTATGCTATTTAAACACCCCCAAACCTAGCTTTCTCTCTACACAATTTCATTCTGCCTATACTCTGCCTCTATTCTAATTAAAAATAAAAATGGTGTCGCTACTCTGCTGGAATCAAAACTAGAACTAGTGCATCTTCTTCCAATCTGAATAGAATTAAAAGAGGACAACTATTTTCTAGTCTAATCGATAGTTTACGCCAAAGGAGAGCTATTCAGTGTTATAATACAAATTCCAGAATACAAGAATCGTTCCCTTTTTGGTGAGTACAGTTATTTTCAGATATGAACTTTAATTATGATCTTGACATGGTTATAAATCTGAATCTGAGGTTATGCATATTCTTATCTGTCAGATCTGTTTTTCTATGACTATTCTCTTTCTTCTTTCTGTTCTATAGCCAGGCTACTACGAGCCTGCGCCGAATCTCATAAGAGATTAACACACGAACGCTAAATTTTGGGATAAATAATGAATAATGCATAATTGGACATGATTGATCTGTGACTGATTTGAGAAAAGGACATATGTTGTAAATTAGATCTAGATCTGTGCATACTCTGTGATTTGGAAGAAGAGGAACTATTGTATGTTAACATATGACTTGGAACTTGGGGACATAACGCATGTTTAAAATTAAGATCTGATTTTGAGATGTTATAATTTAAAGATCTAGATTTTTGGGCATATTTTTATATAACGATTCAAGACTTGAAAAAGGAATATGTGACTTAGGCGTAAAGACCTATATTAAAATAGGATAACTATTAATGTGAATGCACCTAAAAACGGATTTTTGAATATTGGCATTAAAGGCTATAATTTGGCATAATCCATATTTTATATCATGATTTGGGGCTTTTAGAGAGTGTTCTGTACTGTGCAAAGTTTAACGAAAATTTGGGGGCATATATGGTATTATGAATTATGACCATGATTTGGGCATGTAAGTTTACGCTTAATTTATGATTAGGTAAGATATGTAAATAGAATTTTAAGAAATTTAAATCGGCTAAATCTGTTATCTGCTTTGCCAATCTGCAGAATGGCCTAATTTGCTAAACTGTTGAATTGCCTAATATGCTAATCTGCTGAATTGCCTAATCTGCTAAATTTGTTGAATTGCTTAATCTGTTGAAAGCTGAATAATTGTAATTTGGGAATGTAATCTGTAGGCTCGATCTAAAATTGAGCAAAACATGTTAATAAAACTTTGGATAATTCGTCGTAACTTGTAAAGAAGTTAAATCTATTAAATGGACATAATTAGGTTGATATTTTCTGTAATGGAATAAAGCGGCTATGACACGAGGTTAGACTCCATTTGCGGTGGAAGCCTGCCCGGAACCAACCGGCTTAACCAGCAACCGCAAACTGTCAGTCTAATATGAGAGGTCGTAGGCATAACTAAAATATGCTTAGACACGAGGTTAGGTCTGGCTTGTGGCAGAAATCTGCCCGGAACCGCCCGGCACATCCAGCGGCCACAGGCTACCGACCTAATATGAGAGGTTTATGCATTAATATTTAATTAATGCAAATTTAAGAGAAATATGGTATCTAAAAACGTGTTGGGTGGAAAGGGTTAAATCAACTGGACTGATGAATCTAATAAATCCATTTCGTGAATCTGTAGGCCCAATACAAAGTTAGACAATCTGTAAGTCTGTTAAATCCGTACATCTGATCTGTTAATCTGAAAACTTGATTCTCTGATCTGTGAACTAGTAATCTGAACTCTGTCTGAAATCTGTAAACAAGTTAATCTGAAATCCGTTAGTCTGGGGACACAAGGTTAGGAAGGGAATTACTTGTGTCATCTGTTGTGTGGAACCCATATTATTCAGTAACCCTTTCTGGTATCAAAACTTTGACCCCACGCTATGTAGGGGTCCGGGCACGCATACTGTACAAATTATAAGCGGTTCATTCTGATAATGGCGAGGGGTGTTGATGGTGCATTCCAACCATGTCATGTGCGTGCATGGATCCGGTCTGCTCTAAGGATGTAAGACACCGTGACATCTGTAAATAGGTCTGTGCCAATAGGTTGCCACTTTAGGGAGTGATACACCCTACAGTGGGGCCGACACATGTATTTATGTATTAGGGAGCCGATCGCTTGGGGTAGAATTTAGGGTACACCTAGTTCTGTCTGTTCTGTTGGTGCCATCTGTTTTTGTTGGGTGGTAACACCTGTCTGTTTCTATGTGGTACCGTCTGTTGGGGTGGTAAAGGCCCATTACTAGTGTATACCTAATTCTAATATTCAGTTTCCGTCCGAATTATTCTGTTTCCATCTCTGATTCCGTTCCTGCATTCTATTTCTGTACCATCTGCCTCTGTTCGGGTGGTAAAGGCCCATTACTAGCATTGTGTTTCTGTAGAGATTATTCTGTTACCATTTCAGTTTCAGTTTAGACATTAGGGTAACACCTAATCCTGTTATACTAGTATTAGTGCATAGAAGTGAAAACTAAGTAAGAAGCTTAGCTTAGCCTATATCATTCTGTTTCTTCTGTTAACCTGCTATTCCTGTTACGGTTATCTCTCATCCAGTTTTATTTACATGTCATGATACTGTTATCTGTTTATATGTTGAAAGTCGCTGGACTCACCAGAATTATGTCTGACCTAGTTTGTTTCGCCTCTTTTCTTCCGTTCCCCCCCAGGTTCTCAAGGTGGAAACATAGGAGCTTGATTTTGATTCTCTCAGCTTGAAGTGCTTGGAGTATTGCTTGGCTTTGACTCTATCTTTTCATGGCAGTTTATGTTGGGGATTATGGCTTTGAAAATTTACATTCTGAAGGATTTTGTATAAGACTGATAATTGTGTACTTGAGTTTTGGTATTGTGATTTAGAAAGATGTAACCAAACTTATTTTTGCTTTTGCTGTAATAAAGTTATAATTTTTCAAGTACTACTTATCTGTCTTCTAATATTCTGTTCTGTCTACTAAAACGCTCCATCAAAGTTAAGGCATTCCCTTTATGAGTGACCTTAACGGAGGTGGGGTGTTACACTTGGTATCAGAGCTGAAGGGTACCAGATTTGATAAAAAGTTTTTGAAAACTATTTTCAAAAAGGTTTTAAAAGGAAGTATTTTCAAAAGTAAAGTTTATTTTGAAAAACATAATCCCCAAAAGCCATATATCTATCCTTTTCTTCGTTTTGAATCCCTTTTCTTTTTCGTTTCAGTATGTCTGGGGATCTTAACCTTGCAGAGGGCAGACCGGTACCTAGTTGGTTTAGAAGGTATCTAGAAGCTAGGGCTAATGATGCGGGCCCAGCAGACGTCCCTCCTCCCCCAGCTGCATTGGTTCCTCCTCCTCCTCCGCGCGTGAATACTTTCCCGAAGATATGTAGAAACTTTCGAGCCATGGGTGGGAAGAACTTTAATGGAATTGAATCTTTCGTGGAGGCAAGGAACTAGCTCAAATAAACTGAGGATTTGTTCATTATCTTCGAGGTGGACGATAGGCAGAAGATACAGTTGGTGGTATGGTTGCTTAAGGACGAAGCTTCTTTTTGGTGGGAGGTCACAAATGGAGAGCGTCCGGTAGAGACATGGATGGATTTCAAGCATAGGTTTGAGATGAAATTTCTCCCACGAGCGGAAGAGAGTCTATACGTAGAGAGGTTCTTGGCGTTGAAGCAGGGGGATTTATCAGTGAGAGAGTACGTCAACAAGTTTAATCAGTTGGCGAGATTCGGCTTAGATTTGGTAAATACACCGCATAAAAAGGTACTGAGGTTTGCTAAAGGTTTGAATGAGCCACTACACGGATTGGCGATGTCCCACATTCCTATGGGGGCAACCTTCGAGAAATTGTTGGACATGGCGTTAATGCATGAAGAGGAAGCCGAAAGTAAAAAGAAAGAAGAAAAGCTTGAAGGACCACAGAACAAGAAGGCGGGGCCCAAAAAGGAAACACAAAAGAAGGATGAGAAGTCTGAAGACAAGAAGGAGAAAAAGTGCTTTACTTGTGAAAGCTCGACTCATTTGAACAAGGATTGCAGAAAGAGGAAGGGCACTTGCTTTAACTGTGGTGAGATGGGACACTTCACTAGGGACTGCCCGAAGAAACGAGGGAAAAGGCAGAGGACAGGTCCTACTTCTGGAGGGCATGCGAATACCCTTGAGGCTGGTGGATAGGATAGAAATAGGAAAACTTTCTGTAGAAGGTTTAATTTCCTTATCTGATTTTTGGGTTAAAACTTTTTCTGATTCTGGCATTTTGATTTTGTAATTAATACTCTGCACTTTAATACTAGTCTTGTTTATGATCCCGCAGTAGACTCAGACCCATAAGGGTTATGACTTATCTATTTGTGATAAGTTGGGGTTTGAGGGTATCTGTGTTGGGCATTAAGTTGACTATGACGCATACATTCTGGGTTTTTATCATGCTTAGTTTCCTAATAATCATTTGGTAATCTGATCTGTACCAGTAGTCTGTAAGTATCTGAATATTTCTGATAAGGTTAAGGGTTTTTACTCGAAGCGTGAAGTAGATTTCCAGTCTGGCATTGTTTAATGGGAGTAATTCACTGGGTGTCAATCTGATGTTGATTTCGGTCTTCGGGGTTAATACTTATGGAATTATTTTCTTAACCGATGTCTAACAGGAACAGAGCTCTTATTTTAATCGTACTTGCTTCTGTCACTCAGTTGTATCATATCGATCGAATCTTCGACCTTTAGGTAGAAACTAATGGTGTAAACATGTGTTTGAGACATGTTATGTTTGATGGTTGCAAGTGGATGCAAAGTGGTTGCTCGTGGATGCATACGTGTTGGACTTATGGCACTGACATAATTCGCATTAAGGAGATCAATTGAATCAGTGGACCGCCTGATCTTTGCATTAGACGAGGAACATATACACACACTTTTGCATATGTTCATACAACATTAGAAGTTTCTTAGGACAATGGATGCTTATGAATGATGGTTTTGTAGATGGGTGATTGGATGGTAGGGCACATTCTTCTTAACTTGAAGATTTCGGGGACGAAATCCTTTAAGGAGGGGAGAATGTAACACCCCGTATTTTCCGTGAACATAAGAATGACAAACCAGAAAATAATTAAATTGTAATAGAATAATTAAGGGAAACAGGTTACGCCATTGCGTTCGTCTCGAAATTCTGCTTGGAATAGATTCCAAGTTTGCATAAATCGGACTCCGTATAAAGTAGATATGGCCTTCAGAAGTTTCAATAAAAACCAGCCCGAAATTCAAAATTCAGATTTCGAAATTCAAAACAGACCCCCGGGCTGGGCGTGAAAATTCCCGCCCAGGACCAAGGTCGACACTAGGGTCGACCTGGGGGTCGACCTAGGTAAACAGGTCGATACTAGGGTCGACCTTAGGGTCGACTTCCCCCCTATTTCCAGATTCGTGGACTGATGCATTTTTCTGCATTTAGACGCCCGTTCTGACCAGATTCGTGACCCCTATGCTATTTAAACACCCCCAAACCTAGATTTCTCTCCACACAATTTCATTCTGCCTATACTCTGCCTCTATTCTAATTAAAAATAAAAATGGCGTCGCTACTCTGCTGGAATCAAAACTAGAACTAGTGCATCTTCTTCCAATCTGAATAGAATTAAAAGAGGGCAACTATTTTCTAATCTAATCGATAGTTTACGCCAAAGGAGAGCTATTCAATGTCATAATACAGATTCCAGAATACAAGAATCGTTCCCTTTTTGGTGAGTACAGTTATTTTCAGATATGAACTTTAATTATGATCTTGACATGGTTATAAATCTGAATCTGAGGTTATGCATATTCTTATCTGTCAGATCTGTTTTTCTATGACTATTTTCTTTCTTCTTTCTATTCTATGGCCAGGCTACTACGAGCCTGTGCCGAATCTCATAAGAGATCAACACACGAACGCTAAATTTTGGGAGAAATAATGAATAATGCATAATTGGACATGACTGATCTGTGATTGATTTGAGAAAAGGACATATGTTGTAAATTAGATCTAGATCTGTGCATACTCTGTGATTTGGAAGAAGAGGAACTATTGTATGTTAACATATGACTTGGAACTTGGGGACATAATGCATGTTTAAAATTAAGATCTGATTTTGAGATGTTATAATTTAAAGATCTAGATTTTTGGGCATAATTTTATATAACGATTCAAGACTTGAAAAAGGAATATTAGACTTAGGCGTAAAGACCTATATTAAAATGGGATAACTATTAATGTGAATGCACCTAAAAACGGATTTTTGGATATTGGCATTAAAGGCTATAATTTGGCATAATTCATATTTTATATCATGATTTGGGGCTTTTAGAGAGTGTTCTGTACTGTGCAAAGTTTAACGAAAATTTGGGGGCATATATGGTATTATGAATTATGACCATGATGTGGGCATGTAAGTTTACGCTTAATTTATGATTAGGTAAGATATGTAAATAGAATTTTAAGAAATTTAAATCGGCTAAATCTGTTATCTGCTAAATCTTTTATCTGCTCTGCCAATCTGCTGAATTGCCTAATTTGCTAAATCTGTTGAATTGCCTAATCTGCTAATCTTCTGAATTGCCTAATCTGTTGAATTACTTAATCTGTTGAAAGCTGAATAATTGTAATTTGGGTATGTAATCTGTAGGCTCGATCTAAAATTGAGAAAAATATGTTAATAGAACTTTGGATAATCCGTCGTAACTTGTAAAGAAGTTAAATCTGTTAAATGGACACAATTAGGCTGATATTTTTTGTAATGGAATAAAGCGGCTATGACACGAGGTTAGACTCCGTTTGCGGTGGAAGCCTGCCCGGAACCAACCGGCTTAACCAGCAACCGCAAACTGTCAGTCTAATGTGAGAGGTCGTAGGCATAACTAAAATATGCTTAGACACGAGGTTAGGTCTGGCTTGTGGAAGAAGTCTGCCCGGAACCGCCCGGCACATCCAGCGGTCACAAGCTACCGACCTAATGTGAGAGGTCTATGCATTAATATTTAATTAATGCAAATTCAAGAGAAATATGGTGTCTAAAAACGTGTTGGGTGGATAGGGTTAAACCAACTGGACTGATGAATCTAATAAACCCGTTTCGTGAATCTGTAGGCCCAATACAAAGTTAGACAATCTACAAGTCTGTTAAATCCGTACATCTGATCTGTTAATCTGAAAACTTGTTAACTTGATTGTCTGATCTGTGAACTTGTAATCTGAACTCTGCCTGAAATTTGTAAACAAGTTAATCTGAAATCTGTTAGTCTGGGGACACAAGGTTAGGAGGGGAATTACTTGTGTCATCTGTTGTGTGGAACCTATATTAGTCGGTAACCCTTTCTGGTATAAAAACTTTGACCCCACGCTATGTAGGGGTCTGGGCACGCTTACTGAACTAATTATTAGCAGTTCATTCTGAAAATGGCGAGGGGTGTTGATGGTGTGTTCCAACTGGGTTATGTGCATGCATGGATCCGGTCTGCTCTGAGGATGTAAGACACCGTGACATCTGTAATTAGGTCTGTGCCAATAGGTTGCTACTTTAGGGAGTGATGCACCCTACAGTGGGGCCGACACAGGGTATTAATGTATTAGGGAGCCGATCGCTTGGGGTAGAATTTAAGGTACACCTAATTCTGTCTGTTCTGTTGGAACCGTCTGTTTCTGTTGGGTGGTAACACCTATCTGTTTCTGCATGGTATCGTCTGTTGGGGTGGTAAAGGCCCATTACTAGTGTACACCTAATTCTAATATTCTGTTTCCGTAAGAATTATTCTGTTTCCATCTCTGATTCCGTTCCTGCATTCTGTTTCTGTACCATCTGCCTATGTTCGGGTGGTAAAGGCCCATTACTGGCATTCTGTTTCTGTAGAGATTATTCTGTTTTCGTTTCTGTTTCAGTTTAGACATTAGGGTAACACCTAATCCTGTTATACTAGTATTAATGCAGAGAAGTGAAAACTAAGTGAGAAGCTTAGCTTAGCCTATATCATTCTGTTTCTTCTGTTAACCTGCTATTCCTGTTACGGTTATCTCTCATCTAGTTTAATTTACATGTCATGATACTGTTATCTGTTTAAATGCTGAAAGTCACTGGACTCACCAGACTTATGTCTGACCTAGTTTGTTTTGCCTCTTTTCTTCCGTTTCACCCCCCTCCCAAGGTTCTCAGGGTGGAAACATAGGAGCTTGATTTTGATTCTCTCTGCTTGAAGTGCTTGGAGTATTGCTTGGCTTTGACTCTATCTTTTCATGGCAGTTTATGTTGGGGATTATGGCTTTGAAACTTAACATTCTGAAGGATTTTGTATAAGACTGATAATTGTGTACTTGAGTTTTGATATTATGATTTAGAAAGATGTAACTAAACTTATTTTTGCTTCTGCTATAATAAAGTTATAAGTTTTCAAGTACTACTTATCTGTCTTGTAATATTCTGTTCTGTCTACTAAAACGCTCCATCAAAGTTAAGGCATTCCCTTTGTGAGTGACCTTAACGGAGGTGGGTTGTTACAGTTGACATGAATTATTGATAACTTTAAAGAACAATTAATTTGGGTATAATTAAGTATAACTTAAAAGTTGGGCATAACATATAATAATGATTATTGGCGTAACTATGTACGAGATTATATAATCACGGTAGAATTTATGTATCCAAATCAAATTGGAACCATAAACATGAAATTGGGTTTAGAAGCGTGAACATGAATGATTGGATTGGGATAAATAAGCATATAAAACCTAGATTGAAATTGTATAGGTCCGTTAAAAGAAGAATATGCCTAACCCGTGGTTTGATTGAGTTGTGGTGTAAGACTGTCCGGAACCGCCCGACACATCCAGCAACCGCAAAAACAGATCTAATGTGAGAGATTAGCGCATCATGCCCAAGAAAAGCCCGAGGTTAGAATGAGTTTGCAGTAGAAGTCTGCCCAGAACCGCCCGACACATCCAACAACCTCAAACAATAGTTCTAATGTGAGAGGTTGGTGCATTAATAAATCAATTAATGCCAATGAACAGACATGCTAAGAATGTTAAGGTTAAGTAAATGGAAGCGTATAGGCAAACTTAACCAACGTAATAATGGGGAATGATAGCAACCTATTATGAACATTTAGGTGAAATATGAAAGTCAAATAATAGGTAGACTTGTCCTAGGGACAAGGGAAGATGATAATAAGACTAGAGAATGGGACAACTTATATTATAAAATAAGTTGAATATAAGCTACAAAGCAATAATGAGAAATTTGTTGATAAACATAACAGGAGTTATGATTAGAAAACTTTAGTTAAGAGAACTAAGATAACAAAGTAGTAAATCTTAGTTAAGAGAACTAAGTAATAAACCTTAGTTAAGAGAACTAAGTAATAAGCCTTAGTTAAGAAAACTAAGCAATAAGCCTTAGTTAAGAAAACTAAGCAATAAGCCTTAGTTAAGAGAACTAAGCAAACAACGATGGATTGTGGCGACATCAACAAATGAAAGTATAACTGAATAAGAAGATATGAGGAAAAACTTATATAAGAAATAAGTTAAGATGGATAATGGGGTATAAAGCTTATTAAGGAAACTTACAAGTAATGAGTCATACATGAAACATTAATAAGCAAGAGAAACTTGGTGATTATAATCGAAAGGCAATATGAATAAGGATAACCAAGTTATAAAGAAACCTGATAAAGAAGAACAAGCGCATAATTGGACAACTAGACATAGTTCTAATAACACGTAAGAATGAGGCACTTGGACCAGTCAATATGTTAGAGGATGAATAACCATAAGGGGTAGATCATCGGGATGTCAAAAGACACAAAGAGGAGCGCATGTCCATCTAGATATTCTTGTAGGCTCCAACGGACTAGGTTAAGAAGCACGCGGCTTTCGGGGACGTAGGGTAATCTTGGAATTCCTTTGTGAGTGGAAGATGATCTGCTTGTGCTCACAGAGGTTTGGTCTGCGTGGGTGAACCAATGAGTATGCCTTGATTGCAATAATAAGGGGCAATCAAAAGACTAAGATGGACCAGCATGATTCGGCGAGACCAGCTTGTGTCCTGTGATAGCAACTCGTCGTCTACCTACCATCTTCAGTCAGTACGTAAAGTAGAAAGGCGGAGAACTCGAAAAGACCATATACTTTGCTATCTAGTTATGGGTGAGGTTGGCCTATAGGTTTGAAGGGCATGGGGGGCCGGGGTTAAGTTCTCATTCTTGATTTTCTGGGGTGCCTTTCATTTGTTAGTTGAGGGAGGGGTCTAGTGGGACCATAGCCACTGTAAAAGCATACCTTAGACTGTGCATCGGCAGATATCTGAAAGCTCCCAACTGAGTTCCATGTTTCTTGATTAGCCTTGCCACGGGACTCGGGAGCACATATAGAGAACATGTGCAAATAGGCATCGAGTACGATTGACGATACGTACGTGGGAAAAAGTCTAGGTACACTCATGTCGCTCTGGGTGGTGTACCATAGACTAGAGGGCGTTATTCGATGACAGAATCTAGTTGGATCTAGAATGGCAGTCCAAACGCTTACGTAACACAGTGATGATAGTTTTATGCAAACGTAGCGTTAATATACATACGACATGCGATGTCGGATAAGGGACTACGTACATACGGTGAAGACCATGCGAGTAGAGTATACCTTAATTGGGGGTAGCTACATATACACTATATTAGGTTAATCTACTAGAGAGTAGATGGGTGCGACGTGTGTGTAAGCCATGAGTGCTAATAACACAAATAACCTAATAAATAAGAAAATATAATCGAATGGTATATGTAGGATTATCCAGGAAGCGTAGTTTAAATTCATTCACACAGAACTTATGTTTTGACCCCCTCCTCATAACATTCGCAGGTTAGGTTCATGACAGAGACTGTATAGCTTTGGATATTGGTTTAGCAGTATTATTATTAAGGTAAAGTTATGTTTCAATTACATTATATTTTATTCCTTCCGCTGTGAGACGTTTTCCGAACTCTGACATGTTTTATGTCTCTGTCTTTTTTGCAGGATACCAGAGCAAACCAACTCGGGTTTCGATGGATTGTGTTTTTGAAAAAAATTCGGTTCATCTGAATTCGTGTTGTTACATCTGGTATCAGAGCTTCGGTTTAGGATTCCTATATAGATAATGAGTGAGCGTATTTGTATTTTTTTAAAAATATAAATATATTATATATATAAACCTAGATCCATAAGGGAACCCACTAGATAAAAAGAGTAGAATGTGGAAAGAAATGGGATATCTCTTTTGTACACTAAAAGAATGAACATGGAAAGTTGAGACCCTTCGGTATGTTGGGTGGAAAGTGTACAAAATGATTGGTATTAGAAAAAGATTTATCCCATACGATAGTAACTGAGATTAGTGGGTTTAGAAGTGAAACCTTATAAATTAGAAAAAAGGTTAGAATATGGAAAATGGATTAGGAATATATATATATATATATATAGTTGAGAAGTGTCTAGGAAAGCCTAGTTGAGTTTAAGGCCCACTTTGAGTCTAACCCAATGATTAACTTTTAAGAACTTGAATTTGTAAAAGTTTTGACAAAAGAGTTTGTGGTGTTTTCAAGTTTTAATCTTAAAAGTATTTTTGATGTTTGAGGAAAATATGTAAAGAACATATTTAGTGCAAGTTGGGTTTTAAAGTAAAGTGGGGTATATATTTTGTACAATAATGATTACTTGTTTTAAAAAGAATTCTCTTATGAAAAAGTTGCATTTTGAGAAGGAAGTTTTAAAATCTCTATTCTGTTAACAATAAATTTTGATTATTGGTCAATAAAAATTTTTTATTGGGAGGACAAAATAAGTTGTAGAGAGTAAGAATAGAGTAGATTTTTGCACCTTGCAGAAAGCAGCCAAAATTAACATAGGTAGAAACAATGTGAACCCGATTAAGAAGTAGTTGACCTTGTCTACTCCAGTTTTGTGATTTGAAAAAAAATATGTGTTTTGCAATTTTATTTTATGACATGTTTTTTTGGTTTGGCAAAAGCAAGTTTTGGAGAAGAAAATAGAGTTTTAACATTTTTTTTGAAAGAAAAATGTAATGAAAAAAGAGAAAAGCCAAACCATGTTTTGAAAAGAATGGAGTAGGCAAGGATTAGTGCCTAGAAAGAACGAGAAGAGTTTGAGGCTATAAGTAAATAGCAAAGATCATCTTGGAATGGTATAAAATTCCCGTAGAATGCATAAGCATTAAGAAACTTAGGTTTGTTGCTTGAGAAAAATAAAAGTATAGGCTAGTAACACACAGCATGGACTAGTAGTAATTACTAGGTAGTGAAGGGCAAGTAAATGTGTAGATCCCGTTGTTTGGACTTGTGACCTAGTCCTAAGTTTCTTGGCCCGTAATAGTAGTTGTGTAGAAAAATGGGAAGGCTTATTTGAAAAATAATAAACTTAAGTAATTGGACTAAGTCAAATAAGCTAAGGAAGAGAATAACCTAACTAAAAAGAAAACAACAAATTCAGTAAAGCAACAAACGTGATGGGAAAAGAAAATGAAAATCTTAAGAAAAAGATGAATAAAAATGAAAATTTTCCAAGATAAGTTGAAAAAGAAAAGATTTTTTTTCTTATGTGGTTGTACTTGGATAGGAAAATAGGAAATCTTTATAGAATAGTTATGTAAAAAAATCCAAGTACAATTAGAAAAGGTACATAAAAGAAAAATGGAAGAAGTGAATTTTTCCGTTTTATACCTTTTTGTAACATAAGAAATTGAATTTAGAAAATTAGATTTTTTTTTCTAAATTTTAAAATTTAATGATGATTGGTAGGATTTTGGATGCAACAATTAGATGAGCTATGCTCTTATTCTGTAAGATTGTGGGAAAATTTGGTTGAAAAATGTTTTAATTTTTTAAAAATATTGCATTAATATAGAACTGCAAGTATATTTAGGATGTGAGCATCATGTTTTAAAAAGAGTTTTTAAAATTTTGCATACATATAGGTGGTACCAATTAGGCATACATACATTGCTATGATGTATTTCACTATGCACATGCGCACAATGATTGCAAAAGTTGGATGCACACTTGATGGTTTGATATTATGCGAGGGACTATATATTTTATCCCTATCGAATTTCGGGGACGAAATTCTTTAAGGGTGGGAGAATGGAACATCCCGCATTTTTTAATATAATTAAAAATAAAATATATGTATATATGCATAGATAGGAATGGCAATGGGGCGGGTTGGGGCGGGTTTATCGCGCCCCAAACCCGACCCGGACATTTTAAACCCTGCCCCAGACCCGCCCCATAGACCCGGTGCGGGTCTGGAATTTCGCCCCATACCCGAAACCTGTATGGGTCAGGGTAGACCCGACCCGCCCCGCGACCCGGTGATATTGTGTTCTAATATACACAAATTTATATACTTACATTTTTTATCATTAAATGATAAATTATATACATATTATAATGTGTTCACAATGATAAGAGAATTTAATAAAATGAGTTATAAGATAATAGTTCAAAATGTATGCATTCGTTATTATATGATTATCATTGATGCAACTTAGTAATATGAAAATGTTATAGTTTATTGATTTAAAATATATATTATTCAAGTTATAACCAAGTATATGTAAGAAGATTAACAAGTAATCATTACATTTATAAAGTGTTTTAATGATGTTTAAATCGTGCGGGTCGGGTTGGGGTGGGTTAGCCGTGCCCCAGATCCGACCCGAGACCCGGACCTCCAAATGCGGGTCGCGGGTCTACCCGCCCCGAAGACCCTATGGGGCGGGTCTAAATGGGTCAAAACAGGGGCGGGTCAAACGGGTTTGGACCCTAGACCCACCCCATTGCCATCCCTATGCATAGATAGGTAAATAATGGTGATGTACAATGAAAATTAATTAATACATGAAAGAGAAGGAAAAATTAATACGATAACAATGCAGAGGATATATTAATGTCAATGTTAAAAATTAATGTGCAACAGAATTTACAATTAAAATATTAGTGCATGAAAGAAAATTCAATACATTAAAATAGGCAATGTGTCAGTGCAATGCATGCAATAGAAAGAAATAGATTTCATGCAAAGGTATTAGGTTGCATGCAATGAATGTTTTGGCATTAAAAGGTATCATAATCAGTGCATATATATATATATTAATATTAAAATGCAAACGGAAGAAAGAGGTGAATTAATAATATGCAATTAATTATGTGCATGTGAATATATGCATAAGTTAATATATTGAAAGTTATATTTAATGCATAGAATAATAAGAAAAGCATTGAGCGCATAAAAGTAGAAGGCATTAATTACAATGAATTAATAAATAAATGCATTAAAGGTAAATTGATTGATTGTAAAATAAGGATGTGCAATCAAAAATAAAAAGAAAGTTAAATGCATGAAGGAAAATTAATTGATTGGAGAAAGAATGATATATGCAATGCAGTGTGAATTGGTTAAAAAGATGGTTTAATTAAAAAGATGGTATGAAAAGGGGTTATGTAGAGAGGAGGTTAAAAAGAGAAATAAATAATCTAATTTATTAGGGGAAGAATAAACCATATAATTGTTCACATACAATTACTTAGTTTACGCACAGTGGTGAATTATAAATGAAGATAAGTTAAAACTAGCGCTGCGCGTGAACAAAGGAATAACAAAACAAAGAAAGAAAATATTGCCTTGAAATTTTATGTGCAACGAATAAAAATTTCAAATCAAAAAGAGAAAAATATATATAATAATAGCACATGCCCCTGCGCATGGTCTATGGGTGCAACGCACCCTGGCGATGTTGGTTGGGTTCTGGAATGTTCTTTTCTAAGGTGAGGTGGACGGTTTAGATGAGTTTTTATTTAATCCTAAGGGCCCAGTTCTTCTAACCCACCTATAAATAAAACCTTAAACCCACTGATTTATTCACATAAACTAATGGCGACGCCATGGCCTCCTCCTTCTTCTTCTTCCCCAAGCAATTCTTAAATCTAATCTCTTTTCTTTCTTTTCAAATCTCTTAATAAAATAAAAGATTAGATTTAGAACTTCTTCTATTTCAAAATAAAGCGAAAAGGGATTTTGATCTACAATCTACGCCGCAAGAAAGGGATTTTGATCTACAATCTACACCGCAAGAAAAGGGAAAAACTTTGGATGCTAATCTAAATCAGACCTAGAAAAGCAAAAAATCACTGTGAGTGGATTTAAATTACGCTTGTTGAATAATAGTAGATGTATCGTTTAGCAATTCCCCAAGTTAATTTGTTTAATTCAATTGAAATAATTTTATTTTATGCGTATTCTGTTCTTTTTCTTCCCCTTTCCTTTTTATTTTTAAGATTAGGCTAACTTCGAGCCTAATCCAAATCTCGCTGAAAAGCATGCGTACGAACAAAGATTAGAATAGTGAAAATGATGTTTGGGAATGTGGGAATAATTTGTAATTGGGGAATTGTCGAATAACATATAACATAACCTGAGATTTTGAAATTGGGGGAAATTGATACATATATTAAGCTAGAACATAAAAGAAAATATGTGCGATTGAAATTGAGAACTATTAGATATGCTTGGGTTTGATGAAACAAGAATTTATGCATGAACTATATGTACATAAGAAAAGTTAGAATTGAAAATTTAGACATATGGGATTATAAGTTGAATTGGGATTTATATAACAAGAATGAGGGTTGGTATGAATTAATTGTTCTACGCAATAAGAATGAGGGTTGACATGAATTATTGATAACTTTAAAGAACAATTAATTTGGGTATAATTAAGTATAACTTAAAAGTTGGGCATAACATATAATAAGGATTATTGGCATAACTATGTACGAGATAAAGTAATCATGGTAGAATTTATGTATCAAAATCAAATTCGAACCATAAACATGAAATTGGGTTTAGAAGCATGAACATGAATGATTGGATTGGGATAAACAAGCATATAAAACCTAGATTGAAATTGTATAGGTCCATTAAACGATGAATATGCCTAACCCGAGGTTAGATTGAGTTGCGGTGTAAGACTACCTGGAACCGCCTGACACATCCAACAACCGCAAACAACAGTTCTAATGTGAGAGGTTGGTGTATTAATAAATCAATTAATGCCAATAAACAGACATGCTAAGAATGTTAAGGTTAAGTAAATGGAGGCGTATAGGCAAACTTAACCAACGTAATAATGGGGAATGATAGCAACCTATTATGAACATTTAGGGGAAATATGAAAGTCATATAATAGGTAGACTTTTCCTAGGGACAAGGGAAGATGATAATAAGACTAGAGAATGGGACAACATATATTATAAAATAAGTTGAATATAAGCTACAAAGCAACAATGAGAAATCTGTTGATAAACATAACATGAGTTATGATTAGAAAACCTTAGTTAAGAGAACTAAGATAACTAAGTAGTAAATCTTAGTTAAGAGAACTAAGTAATAAACCTTAGTTAAGAGAACTAAGTAATAAGCCTTAGTTAAGAAAACAAAGCAATACGTCTTAGTTAAGAAAACTAAGCAATAAGCCTTAGTTAACAGAACTAAGCAAACAATGATGGATTGTGGCGACATCAACAAATGAAAGTATAACTGAATAAGAAGATTTTAAGGAAAAACTTATATAAGAAACAAGTTAAGATGGATAATGGGGTATAAAGCTTATTAAGGAAACTTACAAGTAATGAGTCATACATGAAACATTAATAAGCAAGAGAAACTTGGTAATTAGAATCGAAAGACAATATGAATAAGGATAACCAAGTTATAAAGAAACCTGATGAAGCAGAACAAGCGCATAATTGGACAATTAGACATAGTTCTAATAACACGTAAGAATGAGGCGCTTGGACCGGTCCGTACGTTAAAGGATAAATAACCATAAGGGGTAGATCATCGGGATGTCAAAAGACACAAAGAGGAGCGGATGTCCATTTAGATATTCTTGTAGGCTCCAATGGACTAGGTTAAGAAGCACGCGGCTTTCGGGGACGTAGGGTACTCTTGGTATTCCTTTTTGAGTGGCAGATGATCCGCCTGTGCTCACAGAGGTTAGATCTGCGTGGGTGAACCAATGAGTATGCCTTGATTGCAATAATAAGGGGCAATCAAAAAACCAAGATGGACAACGTGATTCGGCGAGACCAGCTTGTGCCCTGTGATAGCAACTTGTCGTCTACCTACCATCTTCAGTCAGTACGTAAAGCGGAAAGGCGGAGAACTCTAAAAGACCATATACTTTGCTATCTAGTTATGGGTGAGGTTGACCTATAGGTTTGAAGGGCATAAGGGGGGCTGGGGTTAAGTTCGCATTCTTGATTTTCTTGGGTGCCTTTCATTTGTTAGTTGAGGGAGGGGTCTAGTGGGACCATAGCCACTGTAAAAGCAGACCTTAGCATCTGCATTGACAGATATCTGTAAGCTCCCGACCGAGTTCCGTGTTTCTTGATTAGCCCTGCCATGGGACTCGGGCGCACATATAGAGAACATGTGCAAATAGACATCGAGTACAATTGACGATACGTACATGGGAAAAAGTCTAGGTACACTCATGTCGCTCTAGGTGGTATACCGTAGACTAGAGGGCATTATTCGATGACAGAATCTAGTAGGATCTAGAATGGCAGTCCAAATGCTTACGTAACACAGTGATGATAGTTTTGTGCAAACGTAGCATTGATATACATAAGACATGCGACATCGGATAAGGGACTGCGTACATACGGTGGAGACCATGCGAGTAGAGTATACCTTAATTGGGGGTAGCTACATATACACTATATTAGGTTAATCTACTAGAGAGTAGATGGGTGCGACGTGTGTATAAGCCGTGAGTGCTAATAACACAAATAATCTAATAAATAAGAAAATATAATCGAATGGTATATGTAGGATTATCCAGGAAGTGTAGTTTAAATTCATTCACACGGAACTTATGTTTTGACCCCCTCCTCATAACATTAGCAGGTTAGGTTCATGACAGAGACTGTATAGCTTTGGATACTGGTTTAGTAGTATTATTATTAAGGTAAAGCTATATTTCAACTACATTATATTTTATTCCTTTCGCTGTGAGATGTTTTTCGAACTCTAACATGTTTTATGTCTCTTTCTTTTTTGCAGGATACCAAAGCAAACCAACTCAGGTTTCGATGGTTTTTGAAAAAAAAATTGGTCCGTCAGAATCCGTGTTGTTACACTCGGCCACTTTAGCTTTTAACTCCTGAACCTCTTCATCTTGTTTTGGTTGAGTGGTGGATACTTATTCAAGAGCAGCATTGACATTGGTCTCAGCCTCCCCTCTGGATTTCTCAGAAGCTGCTAGCTGAGCCTTAAGCTAGGCATTTTCATGTACCAAAGCCTTGAGCTTGGAATTTTCCTGTGCCAACACTACAAGAAAAACCGCAAATAGCGACAGATTTTTAGCAGCTGAAAATTCCATCGCAAATTAGCTACGGATTTTCGTGGAATCTGTAATGGATATTTTCTAGAATTTTTTATTTTAACTTGTTTCAAAATATTACCGTCGAGTTCTAATTTCCATCGCTAAACCATAGCAAATTACAACGGTTTAACGTCATAATTCTTTCAGCTGAATTCCGTTGCAGTTTGAGAGAGTTTACCGTCATGTATGTTGTGAAGCTATTTTGCAGCAGGTTTTCAAGGGAATTGCAAGGGACTGGTATGCTTATTCTTCATAATTTTTTTACTTTTATGTTTTTAATAAGTAATTGATAAGTAAAAATAAATTTTAAATAATTAATGTTGATAATAATATACTAATAACAAAAAATAATAATTACTATTAAGTATAAATAAAATTCAATAGTTAGCATCAATGGTATTATATAATGATTTATAATTAATATTTTTAATCGTTAACAAGTAATATGTTAATAGTTTATAGTTATTTTTAATAATTATTGAGTAACATTTTCATAATTTATATTTTTTTAATAATTAATGATATCGTATAATTAATTATTATAAACTAACTAATTGATTGATAAGTTCAAATAATAATTATTAAATAATAATATATAAACAATGTCTGTTCAAATTATGCTACATTAGTTTCAAAACTGTGGACTTCTGCGTCAACGTCGAAAAGCCTAACCATTTGGACAATGGTTCTTGTCATTTTTATATACACTTAATAATTCATATGATCATTTATAATAAATAACTAGTGCTCTTCTAAGGATTACTCATTTGTTCTAAAAATAATTAATAATGAATAATTCATAGCTAATAACTTAATATCAATGATTAATATATTTAGAATTAACATTTCATTATAGTGATTTATAGATAGTTATAAGTAATGATTTTTGTTTAATAATTAATAATTTCTAATAATTGTTGCCTACTAAATTTTAATGACCGCCTCAACATGCCGCGCAATTTTCGTTTCTTCCACCTAAATCTTCATTTTCCACTGTATGCAACCCTAAACCATAGAATCGTTCATTATCATTCAAAAAGTCACCTCTAAGCCTAAATCCCAAATTGGAAATCATTTTGCCTCGTCTTCCCCTTTTCATCAATTTCGTCTCCCGCTATCCCTTTGCTCCCCGATAATGCGGCCCAGTCCGTGCTCTTCCTTACCAGCGACGACTCCAACTACGTCAGCGCTCTCAATCTGACTGTCAATGGCGGCTTCATCTTCGTCAAGGATTACTTTTAGGCTTTCGACTAAGTTGCTCTTTCCTTCCTGTTTGTAATTTTATTGTTGTATGTAATTAGGCCACGTTTGTTTGGAACTAGAACTAAAAAAATTCAGAGTTAAGAAGCTGGAGAGCCGTTTGCTTGGAAGATTGTTTCAGCGATTAACACGGTCAACTCCACTAAATTGGTAAGCGATAAAATATCGCTTTTTATCAAGCCTGGTTCTGAACGAATTGTTCTTCCTTCGACTGCCCTTCTTCATGATGTACTCTTTTTTTCTCCTAATGCTTCGTAGATCGGCTCCATTATATATGATGCTTCCCTGCAGTTTTTCTCTTGCCCTTGTTTTCTGATAATACATTTGGATCTCAACTTGCCTGTGACCTTGCGCAAAACAGGTATGATTTGTATTTTTCTTTTGCTTGAATATTTCTCTGTTGCTGTGTCGTTCTACTCTATTATTGTTTATATTTTTTTAAACACAGCAATTGATATATGTAGTACTGTTGAATCACTGCTTCTTTGTTTTTTTGAATATTACGTTATCCTTTATTGTTTAATAGTATATTTGTAGTATTGTTTGCTGCGGTGTAAATACTTGTCAAAAGCAAACCATGTTCTTTTATTCGAACCATAAGTCTATTATTGGCAGTGAAGTTTCAATGTATTTTCTACTATCTTTTTTCATAGATCTGTAAGGGCACTGTTATGTTTGGATGCCTTTGTTTGCTGAGAATTTAATTTCTCCTTGCCTAAATTTGCTGCAATGGGGTATCTTTACAATACAACTTTTAGATTTTATTAATAAAATGCAAAATAGCTGGGATCACTGTTCAGATTATTGTCACATTACCGGTTAATTATCACAATTTATGATAAGGAAAATTTTGTCAACTAAATATTTGTATTAACAATTGTGTTTATTATTCATCACATAACCAAACGTTGCATCTTTCATTCAGTGTTCAACATTCATCATTCAGCTTTCGTAATGGCCAAAATTAAGGTCCACGAGTTATGTACCAAGTCAAAGGCCGATCTTCCAACGCTGCTTTGCTGCTCGTTTTTGGAGTAGGTATCAGATCGTTTCATCGGCAAGCATAGCGAAGCTTTGGTTTTCTTGTGACTTCGGTTACTTTTGTCCAGTTTAAGGTTGATGTTGAAAGCTAAAGGTACACTTTACTTTATGTCATCCTTTCATCCATTTGTTTTTTATTTGATTTCTTTTTCGTATTGTGTTCTTCCTGCTTGACAGAATTTTTTTTCTTTCATAATGCGGCTATTGAATTGGTGCATCTGCGCTTCCAATTTCGGATCAACAAGTGTTTACAATGACATTTTGTATAAGCGCTTGGGTGGTTCTGAAATATGGGTATATTACTTTGGTTACTTTCTTTTGTTCTTTCTTAGTTTTTTAAATGATTCAGGATACGATAGGACAATTTTATTACATGTGACAGTTTGTATAAGTGATGTGGTGGTTCTAAAATATAGATATATAGGTTAGCTCTTGTTATGAAGAGTGGAAAGTACACCCTAGGAATCAAGACCATGCTCAGATCACTTAGTAATTCTAAAGGTAAATTCTAGTTGCAACCTGGGTACTTGAAAGTGCTTAGATTAACTCTTTTATCTATGTTTATGATATTAATTATTTTCTCGTTTACTATTGTCATCCTACATGCTTTTTAATGTGATATTAATACATGTCGATAGACTGCATGACTTAATTCAATTTTTCTTAGTTATTACATAGAATTATTTTTATCCAAGTGAGCTTGTTGGATTTTATGTTCCCCCCCCCTCATTTAGTGCAAGTAAATAGGAGTGCAATTTGTTAGTAGTATATGCTAATGTAGAATGTTACGGTGATATCAAGTTTTATTGAAGATACTTTTGTATTGACAACAATTTTCATAGACAGACTTACCATGCCACAAGTCACATGCCATTAGGCTTTTTTTGCTTATGTAAACTGTTAAATTTAAACTGAAGTGCAACCCGTTCGTTAATATTATGTTTAGCAGTAATTGGAAGAACTTTTTTTTATTTAACTTGTGTAATAGCTTGTTTAAATTTGATATAACTTTCAAACCTTTTGCAAGTAGTGAACTCAAAAAAAGCATGATAGCTTGACAGATTTTGCCGTTCCAAAGAGTGGGTTTAAAGTTCCACTAACGGTAGATGAGTACATCACATTTAAGGTTCTTATGTCTAATTTAAACCATACTTGTTCCTTTTCCCGTTTGATCATGTTTTTGTCACACAAATGATAATTTTTGTATTAATATGTCCTTATTCACATGGTTCTTTAACAATATCCTTTACTATTTTAACTAACTGGACTAGTTGTAATTGTAATGTTACATCAGTAACATGCAGATTTTAAGCTACTTATTTTCTTACAAAAAAAACATAAGTGCCTATAAGGCGTTGAATTTAGCACTTAAAGGTCATCTCAGCTGAGATTGCATTAAATATAATGCATCAATAGTTTGTTGTATAATGTTATTTGTTTTAGCTTATGTATTTATACGTGATCATGACACCATATTTATTTTGCAACACCCGTGTGCGAAGCTCGGATGCATGCTTGTTTAATATATTTCCTTTTGTTGTATGGTGGTTGTTGGATGTGTTAGTGATATTAGCAAGGGTTATGAATATCATACTCAGTCCATAACTGTAGCTAACATCAATACACAGTCAACAACCAATCTGGATATCTATGTGTTATACTACCTAACATTCTTCCATTTGCTCACACCTTTAGCTTGCGGTTCTTTCAAAATTTATTTGCTAATAAAATCCTAAATTTCTCATGACTGTTATGAGATATTGTAATTGATTTTTTACTCCAGTTTCTCTTATGATAATAGAAAAAGTCTAGTAGTTAGATTGGAAATCTTAACTTATAGAAAATGTGATGGCAATTCTTAAGGGTCATGATAGAGTTTCGTGTTCGCCTTTGGTTTCACGTTTGCTTGCGACTTCATTGTCGTCGTCTTTGTAAGATGGTTGGGTATGTTAGTTAGACTTGTTTTGATGTAAATATGGTGTTATGTGGTTTAGTATGGTTATTGATGATATATGTTTGTATTTGGGATAATGTTAGCACCAACTGAATAGTTTTGTTGTTTATAATTCAGCTTGGTGTATGAATTGATGAAGGATTATGGATGTTGCGGTTTTTTTGTATGTGATTATGAATGTTCTTTTTAGTTCTGAATTAATGTTGTTAGCTAATTTATCTTTGTTTTTTTAATATGTTATTTATTTCAATGTTCACAGTTGGATGATGTTTGTTGTGTGTGTATATATACACACACACATATATATAGGTAGATCAAAAGGGGAATAGCGATGGATTACCAACAAAAAAAGTAAGGTTAACTTTACCCCAATTTAATTTTCGTCGCTAATCCCTCGGCAATTAGTAAGGGTTTACCAACACATTTTATAAATGATAATTTATTATAAATTAATTATCCATCGGTAAATATTTGATAAATAAATTAAAATTAAATTATTAAATAAAATTATATTTTTATTAAATAAATAGTAAAATGTCGAAAAACTCATGTTATATTTCGTCGCTAAAATATGACACAATTACGTCATGGTTTTTACCGACCACCAAGTTATATAGGAAATCCGTAGCTAAGGCCAATATAGCGACAGATTAGAAGCGGATACTTTCGTCGCTATATGATGTTTTTCTTGTATTGCAATTTCTCTTTCTCGCTATTTACAGATACCAGCTCCTCAATCGGAACTTTATTAGACTCTGACACCAGCTTCAGCTCATTTTTGAATGACTTGGTCAGGAGAGACCACTCACTGAGCTCAGCATTCATTATAATACGCAAATTGTCAAGTTCCTCCTTAATGCAGTCGTATCGTTTCTTCACCTCGACACCCTGAACTTCGCACTCAACCTACTCCTTTTGAGTGGACCTAAAAGTTTTTTTTCATAATCCCACTCCTGATTCATGTTGGCAATCTCGAGCTCGAGTCTCCAGATAGCCTCAAACTGTCTCCTTGGATAAATATACATCTCTTGATATTGTGAGATAGTGAAGTTGGCATCGAATCTGTACCTATCCTCGAAAGACTTCGTAACGGGTTTTAAGAAAGGCAAGAATTGAATATGATCAAAGCACAAGTCTGGGAATGCTTCCACTAATAGCTTCTTCCTCTCTTCAATAGATAATTCTTGGCCCAAAGGAGGTGCAACATGGCTTTCTTTCTCTTTATGCCTGCCTGACGAAGTGGCGCTCACATGTTGTAGAGGAGTCTTTTTAGATTGAGATTGGCGAGCTAGAGAAAGCTTTGACCGAGATGCGTCCTTTGTCAGAGAGTGCCCGTTGGGGGTTTTACCTTTGAAACCCCAGCCAGACTTATCGTAGGAGTGACGAGTGGAGTCGCGATGACATTCTCTCTGTTAAGTTCCTTTTTCTGCTCCCGCTCTTTTTTAAGTTGCTGAAGCGCTGGTTCTTTCTCTTATTTCTATTACCTTTCCTTCTCCTTCTCCATTGTCCTCTGTCGCTTCAATTATTTGCGATTCCGCTAGTTTATCGATATGCATATCCCGATCTAAGGAGCTTATGTGGTCGAGCCTACTGTCGGAAAGCCGTGAACCAAACTACTGAGCCTATTTCTTCCTCCTAGTCATTACAATTACAATTCAAGGAAAAGAATTCAAATCAGGATTAGGAAGACGATGATGAAAATGGTGTTGTGACGTGTAGTGATCGTGTCGTGTGTGTAGCAGTGACCCCCCAACGGACCAGATCCCGAAGTTTGGCTAGTTGGCATAGTTAACCCTACTTTCGTGGGTGTGATTTCCTCTTCAAAGGTCAGAAAAAAGGTGCAAGAACCAAGATATTGATAAAATAGATAGTTTTGGTAAAGGAAGGTTGCCTAAGGCACATAACAGTGACATAGATTCCTCTTGCCGAGATTCATGAACTAGAGAATTGGCTGGAGTTGGAGTTTTGGGAGAAGACTGCTCCTTCGTGGCTATGATATCTTTTGGAGGAGAATCTTTGGGTCCTTCCTCAATGGTAATTTTTGCCAGCAATTCAATGACCGCATCTTTGGGAGAAGGGCTCTTGGCTCCCTCAATAGTTATCCTTTAGGGGATTTCTCCTTCTCCCCTGGATGAGGCTCCTGACTGGAACCAGGCGTGTCTTTCCTCTTCTAGATCCCCTTAACTTTGACTTGCATTTTGGTCGCAGCAGCCACTTGCCCTCCGACTGGAGGCACACCTTCTGACCTCGCAGACACCAAGGGTATAATAGTTTGGGTCACATCTACAGGAGCCCGACCTCTACTTACTCCCATGATCTGCCGAGGGCTGAGCAAGTGGTATCGATGAAGGAATTCATCGGCAAGGAAACACTTAACGCTTAGCAAAGCTGTTGGAGCATTTTGCAATGCAATTAGACGATCTTGATACAGCAACCCCGTGGCTTCTTCGGGGTCGAATGTGGAGATAACAAGAAATGTTAAAAAATACTTCAACTAAAGCTAAGAGGATTAATTGGAACTCGAAGCTTACTGGATTGGAGCTATCTCCTAGCACAACCCTCTTGATGACGAACATAAAACCAGTTTGGTCTTATGTCACGTACATTGTTGAATCCCTCAGTGATAACCTTCTTATTGGGCGCACACTGAAAATAAAGGAACGATGAGGTTACTTGTTGGTGATGCTTGAATTTATAATAAAAATGATGTCTTCAAAGGTAGGATCCTCAATCAATATTTCCATAAAAACTATGTACAAGCTGTAGAGGTAAGATTACGTCGTTGGGTAAAGCTGCATTGGCGCTATATTCATTCGTCGAAGGAAGTCAACGACAAAAGGATGAAAGGGAAGAATGCTCCCAACTGTACACATTTGTCAGCTAATTGCTATATAGCCTTCCGAAGGGTTGTAAGGTCTTTCTAGAACAGTAGGAACTCGAACATCATCCCAAGGAATCCTACGTTTTAAACACATCCACCTTAGCCTTGATTCATCCATAGTCGACACCCAAGAGTCGCAAGGCTCTTCCATAAAAGCACATCACAAAATGTGTCAGGATCCCAGTCATCTCCCAGTCCTCCTACCTCCTCATCCAAAGAGGTCCCTTCTTCGGAATATTCTATATCCTCGTGAATATCTACTTCAAACTGTGGATCATCACTGTTAGAGTTGGGAGCTGGTGTGCAGAATCTCTAGTCGGTTCCTGTCTTGGGAGCCTTGTCTTTTTCAGCTTCTGAGAACCTAGTATAATATCTCCTGGACATGCTTATTATACTATCCAAGAAATAGTGATTGTTAGAGTAAAGTAACCTGTGCCCTCCCCATGTGTGAACTAGTGTGTGCAGTGCAAGTGTGTTGGGAAAGTAATGAAAGAAAACATCGAATGCACATGACAATTAGACTCAAAAGAGCATTGTTCCCAACCATCTAATTGAATCACACTTGTCGCTTGGTATACGTTGCAATATTGCGAGTAGTCATGTCTTTATGTTCAGAATGTTTGAAGTCCTATTCTATGCATCGTTGAGTAAAGTCTTGATATGCTCTATCCTAACTGTCCAAGATTGTTTGTCCAATTTTGCGTTGTTCATCATTGTTTTATCATGTGAGGTTTCTATGGTCGTTGATTACGATGGAAGTGTTAAAAGTTTACGTTTTAGTTGTTTAAGACTCTGGGTCGAAGGACTCTAAGTGGATGGTCTCTAGATCGTGGTCCTCCACTCGAAATGTCTGGATCAAACAACATTCTTTGATCTGAATCCAAGCAACTTCCCTAGTCGCTTGAAGCTCATCCTTCCCTTTTTTTCCAAACCAATTCCTCTCTGATTGAAGGACTCTGACTCAAACCGCGATTTCAAGCACTTCTAGCTAAGCCACTCGACCTATCCACCTTTAAGCCTCTATAACACCCCGTAATTCTGTAACGCTAAGATTCACAAATCAAGGCAGAATTAAAAGTTAAAGTCAAAATCAAGGGAAACGGGCAATGCCATTGCGTTCGTCTCGGAATTCTTCATGAAAACGAGTCCGAGTTTGCGTAAATCGGAGTCCGTATGAGGAAGATATGGCCTCCGGAAGATTCAGCGAAGTTCAAAATTCAAAACAGGTCAGGTTCAAAATTCAAATCGGACCCAAAATGGGCTGGGCGGGAGTTTTCCCGCCCAAGGCACCCAGATCGACTGGGTAGTCGACCTGGGGCACCCAGGTCGACTGGGTAGTCGACTTGGGGGTCGACCCCCCTGCTTTTTCCTGTTTTCTGCACCTGGTTCGTTCTTCTGTATTCGGACGCCATCCTGACCATATTCGTTGACTTCTACACTATTTAAACAACCCTAGACTCCTTCTCTATTCACAATTCTTTTCTACCCTTATGCTGCAAAGATTGTTGGCGAACATGGCTTCCTCTCCTCCTCTTAATTAAATAATAAATAAAATAATATATATAAAATAAATCAAGACGAAGAAATGCTGCTAAAATATTTTCAAGAAGAGGTTCAAGTCAAGCTAGGATTCAAGAGGAAGTTCAAACGACTTCAACGACCGTTTTTCTACGAATCATAGCAACACCATCTTTCTGTTCTAATCTAATCTCTGTAAGTCAGTTATTTCAAGATTTGAACGTTTTTCCTCTGTTCGTGACATGAAATTAAAGGAATAAAAGAGTATGCCAATTCTTTCTATTCGAATCAGTGCCTATTTCTTTGGACCTAATTAAGAACTATCATGACTCGAGGACAAATAAGACCGTGACTATGAAACTATGGACCTTAAAACCATATGCCAATGACTATGAACATTGCCTATGACTATGGACATTGCCTATGACTATGAATATTGCCTATGACTGTGACTATGAGAATTATTTTCTTGACTGTGAACACCAACCTATGCCTTTGATTAGGAAAAGCATAAACTATTTCCTATGACATAACAAGGACATCTGTGATTAAACACCTATGATTCATGACTAGTGTTGCTTAAGTTCTGTGATTATGAGATTAAACCCGATTATTTATTCTGTCTATCCTTGGTTTTAGACCTTGGGAATTTACCTATTAAGTTAGGTCTACCCATGTTCTTGAACCGACGTCTCTATTCTGTCTATTCTTGGTTTTCTTTGGTTTTAGACCTTGGGAATTTACCTATTAAGTTAGGTCTACCCATGTTCTTGAACCTACATCATTATTCAAAACCATTTTATGCCAGTTGTTATGTCTATCCTTTTTATAACATCTTTGGTTCATTCCCTATTTTCTACGAATCTAGATTTATCTATAATCTAGATTGAATTACGATTATATGAACGGTGGGAATACGATTTGGGCAAAATATGAAATTTACTAAAAACGTAGTTAAAAACAGGGAAATTGGCATAAATTGGGAACATGTATTATGGCATGTTCATAGAGATGCAAATTGGATAAATTTGGCATGAATTATAAGATGTGTAATTTGAATCTAGAATTGACATGTAAATCTAGCATTTACATGAATAGTGAACTAGAGTAATAAGTCTAGTTTGACGTGAATTAGAATGTTGAATCGGAATTGGATTAGCTAATTTGGCACGGTAAGTATATTGGCATAAATGTGAAATTGGACATAATTGAGAATAACTGTCAGGTTTAGAAAAATCATGGTTAGTGACACTTGATTTGGTATAGTTCACATACCAAAAAGCATAAATATGATTTAGGAAGGGAAATGGGCCATAGAAATAAATGTAGACAATTTACATTAAAAGAGTAATTAGGAAATAAGTAAATTAGAAATAATTTACTTATAGAATTTGGCCTGAATGAGGAAATATAAATTTAGACAAAATAAAGGTTTATTAATGACATCTCTTTTTATAATACATATACCAGAAAGTTCTAGGGTGACAGAGAGGATAGTGTCTAGGCTTGAGTTTGGAAAATACAAGTTTCCTGCTCTCCCTGGCTATCCCTAACTGGTCCGACGGACGGGATGGTTACTTTCAAAACCTGATTTGAAAATTTGTCAAAACCCTTTGAACTAGAAAACACGAATAGGCCTAACCCGAGGTTAGACTGAGTTGCGATGTAAATCTGCCCGGAACCAACCGACACATCCAGTAATCGCAACAATATCTGTCTAATGTGAGTGGTAGCGGCTTTAATTTATTTAGTTAAAGCTAGAACAAGAATGGTGGGGTTAAGTTAACTAAGACACTTAACCAATTCAACATGATAACCAGACTGGTGGGTGGGGTTAGGGCCATACAGTTAAGCTAGAATGGGAGGGTTAAGTCCATAGAGAATACTTAACCAACTTAACACAGTTGAGCTAGAATGAGAGGGCTAAGTCCATAGAGACACTTAACCAAACTCAAGGTAGCAAAAAGAGACTTGTAGGGGTTAAGTAAAGTTAATACACTTAGCCAAATTAATATGTTAACTAGACTAGAGGTTGGGGTTAAGTAAAATCTAATACACTTAGCCAATTTGATATGTTAGCTGGGCTAGACCGTAGGGTTAAGTAAACCTGAACACTTAACCATCAGGTTGTGATAAAAGAATAGGGTTAAGTCTAAACATGAAGGGATAATACTTAACCATTAATAACATGTTACTTAAGACAGACGGGCAAGGTTAAGTTAAAAAGGAACAGTTAACCAATACAGGGTGAATGGGTAGGGTTAAGTAATAAGAAATACTTAACCAATATAACTTGGTTGGTGGTAGGGTTAAGTCAACGTGAATTGCTGATGACACTTAACCAGCTTAACAGGATAAATGAAGAGGGTTAAGTTAGCTTGAATTGACTAATGACACTTAACCAATCCAAATTGACGGGAAAGAGAACTAAGTAGTAAACCTTAGTTAAAAGGAGCTAAGTAGTAAACCTTAGTTAAGAAAGCAACGATTCTGGAAACTAAGTGGTAAACCTTAGTTGACAAAACTAAATAGTAATTCTTAGTATAACACGAGGAGGAGCGAACGTCCGTCTGATTAAAAAGAAGGCTCCAACGAATTGGGTTACGAAGCACGAGGCTTCGAGGGGACATGAGGGTACTCGTGGTATTCCTCTGTGAGGCTGCAGATGATCCGCCTGGGCCCACAGAGGATAAGGTCTGCGTAGAAGAACCAGGGGTATGCCTTGGTTGCAATATATGGCAACCTAAAGACTAGGATGGACCGACGTGATTCGGCGAGCAAACGGTAGCCCTGTGATAGCGACTCGTCATCTACCATCCATCTTGAGTCAATCGAGATACGTGAAGTAGAAAGGCGGAGAACTCCAAAAGACCATATACTTGCTATCTAGTTATGGGTGAGGATGGCCATAGGATAGAGGGGCACCGGGGGCCGGCGTATAGTTCTCATTTTACAAGGTGTGCCTTTCATTAGTTGAGGGAGGGGTCAAGTGGGACCATAGCCACTGGAGTAAAAACAGACCTTAACATCTGCATCGGCAGATATCTGAAAGCTCCCGACCGAGTTCTGTATTCCTTGATTTGCCCTGTCACAGGACTCGGACCGCACATTACAGGACATGTGCATCTAGACAAGCGATAACGATTCGCGGTACATGCGTGGGGAAGTATAGGAACATATACCACTCTAGGTAGTGTGTCCTAGACTTGGGGGCATCGTTCGACAGGTAGCATAATCCCTAGTTGGACTAGGTGGCATAAATCCTGAATCCGAGAAGCGTTCAGCAGATAGCGTAAACTCTAGTTAAATCTAGAAAGCAATTGATAGAAAACCCTAGATTTGATCTAGGTAATAAATAATGAATGTATGCCGGAAGGCAATGGAAAATACAGGGATTGGGATCACGTTGTCGTTACTAGTTGGGACACTAGATAGGCGGTGCAGAGATATAGAAACCAGTATAACAAGGAAATAGCGAAGCGGCGAAAGTATTAGAGCGTATCCAGTTTATCTTATCTTAGCATATCTTGTGACTACCTTGTCTAATCTTGTTGACCCTATCGTCATGGTGTAATCTTGTATTCAGTTAATTCATGTCGTTTTGTTTTTCCATGTTCACATGCTAGAACTTACTGAACTTACTCAGGCTTTATGTCTGACTCTGTTTTTCTTTCGTCTTCTTTTCTTCCGTCCCCCCCCCCCCCCCCCCAGGTAGTAAAGGAGGGAATAGTTTAGCTCAGGTTAAGTTGGACTGCCACTCTTTCCCAGCTTGAAGATTTGTCGAAGTTTGCTTGGATTCTCTTTTCAGATGCTATGGCTGGCTCTTGCTAAAATCGGGGAATATAAATGTTGTTTTTATGCTTCTTTATTTTGTAAGACAGATGATACTCTGATATTGTAAAGAAACCATTGTACAAACTATTTTATCAATAAAGCAAAGTTTTATTTTCCACTGTTTAATTTTTGTCTGTCTTGTAATTTATCTGCATCTTTTACCCTAAATGCTCCACAGAACTTAGTGCATTCCCTTTGTGAGTGACAATAACGGACGTGGGGTGTTACAGCCTCCCTGCTTAAATAATCCATTCGATCTGCAGTCATCGAATCTATTTAACTACCTTCTTTTCCTGCCCCACTCACTTCACAAAAGATCTTCGGACCGCCTTAATGGCCTTGCGCACTCCTTCGCTACATGGATCTTCCATCTCCATAAGAATCGCAGCTAGAGATCATATCACGCCATCAAGGTGAGGCCATGACCTCCACCGGTGACATCATCAACATCATGAACGACGGAGGTGGTCCCTAAGACGAGGGGCATCAACTCCATCACAAATCAAGATAAACAATGTGGATTCGATACATAATTTGTGTAGATTCATGAATAGAAAACACAAATTAGGTGAATCGAAGACCCATCTTTAATTTGGATATTGATTTAGAGATGATTAAAGAAAATTAGGGTTGGAATTTTCTTGGATCAAAAACAATGACTGTAGGCAGCAAAAGTACCACACTATAATGACCTGTTAGTTCTGTACATTTAAGTCAATAATAAAATCAACTCAAATCATTCGAAGTAGGAGATTGTTATTGTTATGGGGTTTAATGAGAATCAAATCATAGAATCATAAACACATAATAAATGCAACATCTCACGGCGAAATAATTTATATAATATATCAGAGTTTACATGAATAAATACAATGGAAAATTCATACATAGATTTCCTAATACATATGGAATGAAGGAAAAATAAAATAAAGGATGGGTCTTCAGAAATTTCCAGCTCCGAAAGGTGAGATCTCAAATCTGTAATACTTGGTATAAGCAGTAAAGTAAATATATTAAACTAGTGTAAGTGGGATTACCATATAACCCTTACACTATTTTACTGTGGTCGTACAGTTTGCATATAAAACACTAGTACGTCAGCGAATAGGAAAGCGCCGTAATACAACAACGTTAAATCAAAATCGTAGGGGGCTTGATCAGGATAACATGATAAGGCATAGAGGAATACCCACGGTAGGATTCTACCCGATTGCGGCCCCTAGGTTGGTGGTAACCACCCCGTATAAAACTCCCATAAACCGAAGGTGGCCACCAATCAATCACAATAGTAAGAGATATGGTATCGAAAAAGTATGTTCGGTCGAAGGTTCGACCTTACTTGGCCTGGGTATGGCAAATGTTTTAGTCATTTTAATTATGATCCGAAGGTCAAAGCCATCCATCGTCGTTCTCTTACTTCATTCCAGTAGCGTTCGCCAAACCATCCTGCTTCATTATAGATTCTCCGCCACGTGCACAGTTTTTAAAGTGGTATATGTATTGGCAAAGCGTATGACAATACCAACTTCGGTCTCTTTAACAACCAAACACTTATATTTTTCACACGGTGGCCATTACATTTGAAATCATATTCCAATATTGAAAATCAATTAAGTGAAGTATTGATTTTTATTTCAATTTCTTAAATCAATTCAAGTTCTCAATGTAACACCCCATAATTTTAATAACACTATAACGATAAACTAAAGAATACTTAATTAAATATTTGTAATTAAATAAAATGGACCGCGCCACTGCATTTGCCTCAGAATTCTGCTTAAGATAGACACCAAGTTTGCGTAAAACAAACATCGTATGAAGAAGATATTAAGGTTTGAAGTTTGTATACACACAAGAGAATTATATATGTACAAAAAAACTCAGAACTTTCAAAATAAATCAAAAGTGGAAGGCAGGAAACAACGCGGGAATCAGACCCGTTGGGGTTGACCCACTCTGGGGGTGTCGACCTATGGGTCGACACCATCACAGGGGTGTCAACACCCATGTCACACCCTCCAGATCTGAGGTCGATTTCAGTTCTACGTATGTGGACTTGTTTCCTAACTAGATTCGATAACCCTAGGCTATAAATAGGACCATATATCCATTGTTTTATTCATCTAATTCAATGATGACAACAAGATGCTGCTCCAACTCAGATTAAATTAGCCTTTTCTTCAGCAAAGACGATTCATATGTATTCAAAGATTACTGATTCAACATCAACACGCTTTACTTAGTTTTCTTAGATCCATTCTCCATGAGTCTACATTATTTTTAGATGTAAACACTTAAAAGTTATCCTGACTTGCCTATGAATTAGCTCGAAGCCTGTGACTATTTGAATCATATCAGATTTTTCATTATTTGTATATCTAATCCACTGTTTAGATCTTATCATGCCTGTTTATGATATCCCTATTTTGTTCATCATGTCACCTTATGCCTATTATGTTAGTTTGCCTAATCATGTCGCTATGCCTATTCTGTTAGTATGACCAATATCATCATATGCTAGTTTTATTTGCTATGCCTATTCTTGTTCTCTTCTTCCTCCTTTTCCCTTTTTGTTTTCATAGCCAGGCTACCTTCGAGCCTAGGTTTAGCGCTGAAATACGCAAACACACGAAATTGGGAACGATTGGGAATGATTAATTTGGAGCATAATTCTTGTTGTAAAACATGATTGGGAATTTCGGGCATAATTTGTACCTTGAGCCAAAACTTAGAATATGGGGGAATAACCTAGATCTAAATTTGGGGCATAACTTGTATTGTAGAACGGACGGAGAATTGAGGCATAATGAGCATAATAAGTGGTTAATATTGAAAATGCCTAGATTTACAGTAATTAGAAATTGTAACTACGCTTAGACACGAGGTTAGATTACACTTGTGGTAAAAGCCTGCCCGGACCCAACCGGCATATCCAGCGTCCACAAGTGGTAAATCTAATGTGAGGGGTCTAAGTGCATAAACACGTAAGGTGTTAAGACACGAGGTTAAGTCCAACTTGTAGAAGAAGTCTGCCCGGACCCGATCGACATATCCAACATCCACAAGTGGTAGGCTTAATGTGGGAGGTCTAGCGCATTATAACCATAAATGGATAAATGGTAATGAACTTGTAATACTTAATCTTTTTGAATCCATAGGGATTACATGAACATGTTAACTTGAGTAGGGATTAAGTAAACTTACCTGAATTAGTGGGAGGGTTAAGTAAATCTTGGGGCAGTGGGTAATATTTATATATATTGGCCCACAAATTTAACCTGTGGAGTTATACAATCTTGTTACACTGGTAGGCATAACCTGTTGAAATTCTAGTAGTTGGTTGCAAGCCTAGGGGGAAGCTTGTATCATTTTGTGTGTGGGATTCGTTTCAATTAGTAACCCATATAGGTATCAGACGAGTACTCCGAACTAGTTCAGAGTCGGGCCATGCTTACTGAGCTGATTATAAGAGGTCACTTGGGGAAAGGTGTCTGACGGCGCATTCCATTGGGATCATGTGTGTGCATGGGTCCGCCTGCTCGGGAAAATAAGACGTTGTGACATCAGTAGATATGGTTGTGCACATCCTAGAAACAAAGGGTTGCCACTTTAGGAAGTGATACATCCTAGTGTGGGGCCAGCACAGGGTATCTACGAAGTTAGGGAGCCGATCGATTAGGGTAGTAATTAGGGTACATCTAGTCTCGCTTGGTTAGGATCCCGTTATTATCCTTAGGGGTAACACTGGTAAGTTCAGTTGGGTTACCTGTTATTATATGGGGGTAAAACCTCTCACTAGAAGTACTCTTAAGTCTACCATTTTATACTTGTTGGGGATCATCTTATTCATATGATACTAGTATTGGTGCAGAAAAAGTATTGGAGAAGCGCAGTGCATGTTCTGTTCAGTTTATCCTGTTCACCTTGTCATACCTTCCTTATATGTTGTTATCTCTCTTATTTAATTTATATGCCTATCATGATGTTTTTACTTATTTATATGCTAAAAGTAACCAGACTCGCCAAACTTTATGTCTGATCCATTTTGTTTCCTCTTCTTTCTCTTTCGTTCCCCCCCCAAGGTTCTCAGGGTGGGAATACTCAAGCTTGATCAGGATTCTTCTTTTCTGCTTGGAGCTGCTTAAATATACTGCTTGATTTCATATCTTCTCTACTATGGCTATATTTTGGGTATTATGCTTCTTTATTTATTGTACTCTGATGATTTTAGTACAAGACAGAAGTTTTAAGTTGATGTACTGGGTTTTATGTATTTCAGACTTATGATGTAACCATGTTTTGGGACCATGATGTTTTCTGCTTAATAAAGTTTTAATTTCCGCTATTATTTTATATATGTCTTGTAATATTTTTGTTTCTGTTTACCTATAACGCTTCACAAAACTTAATGCATTCTCTTAAAGAGTGACATTAACGGACGTGGGGTTTCACACTCAATATCGCTTCCAACTCCAAATTAATATTTACAAATCGATTCATCATCAAAGTTTCATTCGATATCACTTCAGTTTAGATTCATATTTATGAATCATTTCATTAATAAAACTTCACACTCAATTTGGATTACATGTCAGAATTCTCGTTATTCAATCGAATCTGTAAATTCAATCATTTTAGACTTAAATGCTTAGATTGGAAATATATATTTTATTTTTTAAATAGAAGTTAGATCTGAAATGGTTTAAACAGAACAGTTAAGCTTATATAAATAGTTTAAATAAAATGGATAGAATTGTCTAAAATAGTTTATATAAAATAGACATGTTTGGTATAAAAAGTTTAAGTGAAATAGCTAAACTTACATACAAATAGTTTAAATAAGATATATAGGTTTAATATAAATAATTTAAATAAAATTGTGGTAAAGTATATATATTAGTTGTAAAATAAGATAATACTAACTTAAACAAAAATGCAATTCGAATCAATGATCCGTGATTTCAAAATTTGGCTTAATCGTTAATCAGATTTCAAAGTTAAATTAAATTCAAATTAAGATCAACTAGTATATATTTCAAGTTTAAACCCACGATTTCAATTTAGATTATAACTTGAATTCCACATAAATCATTAACTTTGATTTGGTTTGAAATCATAAATTATATTTCATTGCGTTGGTTTTAAACCAATCTTCAAATTCAAGCGTTCATCTTATTACTTAAATTAAATTTTCACAAATTTAAAATCTATCAATCAAAACAAAAATTTAAACTATCGAAGCTTAATACAAATTTTATGTTAGTTTGACTCAAATCCTTTTTATTCAATAGATTTTAAACAAAACAAAAAATTTAAAACCTTTAAGACCTTTAATCGAATTTACATATCAACTTTCGAAATAATAAAACTATTGACACGCTTTTTGGTTAAAGCTGTCACACGTAAGGATTTTGGTTAGCAATGTGCTCAAGTGTCAATAACATCGTCAGAAATCACAAAGCGATATGGTCGAAGTCGCGACGTGTACATAAAAATGGCCCAAAATCCCTTTAGATGACCTCTTTTGGGCCTAAAAACATTAATTATGGTGCCTTGTACAGTTACTCTTGTAGCCCTAGGAGTTAGCTTCATGTACAATTTTCGTATGGCCCAAACGGACTTATGGTTTGAAAATTATGCCTGTTTATGTGAACACACGTCGGTCATTCAAAATCATCGGGTCAACTTAGTAAGGCGAGCCTAGGATTCGACAAGCCTCGCCTCCCTTTCGTATGCCCTAGAGGGATACAAATTTTCTGTTGTGCTTCATTCAGGGCTCCGAATTTTTGGTGTGTGGTCACCATTTCCTACCTGCTCCACTACCAACTCCCTCCTATAAATACCCCAAGCTTGGCCTTCATTTGGATCCTTTTTGGCTTGGATTTTTGGACTTCTAGAGCTCCAAAAGCACAATTAATGGCTTCCATCTTCTTTCCCATGACTATTGGACATAGCATGGACCATTAAAACATTGCACAAATTTTTTCCATCAACTTTTGGACATTCACAAGGATAATTATACTACTTTTGGACTGTTTTGGACTTCTTGGACATTGAAGCTAAATTTGGACATAGTTGACCAAGTCAACTCATTTTCTACTCAACGAAGAAGAAGGACATTTTAGTCAAAATTTAGAATTAACATACATTTTGTTATTATATTGTAATGCTTTGAACTCAAATATTCTCCGAACTTGTACAACTTTGTAATCGACAAATATATGATGAATGATCACTATGAAGTAGACGTAGGCGTTAGTGTCGAACCACTATAAAAGGTTATGTTCTCCCGCATTACTTTATTATATCTTTGGATTACTGTGTTGCATACATACATTTGAGGGTTGGCATGTGTTGAATCCACGAAAATTCCCCACGTCAATAAAATTAAAGTTAAATTTTTAGTGGGCCACATTTTATAGCAAAGAGAAACGACTATTCAGCTTCTTCTGAAGTGACGTGTTGACCATTTCCAACAGTCCTCGGTTCTAATCGAAATGCACGCATTGGACTCGGATCGAATGGTTCGATTTGAAGTAGGGACGAAGTTTTTGATCCAGAATCAAGTATGAAGGTCGATCCGAATAGAAAATGAAGAGAATAGAAACACTTCCTCCTACCACCTCAATTTTATGATAACTTGTCAATATGACTGACTTGTGTGGAACCAACAACTCAACACAATTCGAAATGGTTGAATTCGACCTTTTAACTCGACAAGGTTTGAATGATTTACCTGTTTGTTGCAACTACTCCGGTCAAAGACTTCGCCTTGTTGAATAACAAGTGCAGCTCTGGATATGATCTGCTATTTATACATAGCAGGAGAAATCAAGAGTCATGACTTTGCGAAAAGACATAATCGTTCATCATTACTTTCCGGGGAATGAATGACATTCCATGGTAGAGAATCTCAATGAGTTCAAAGTACATCCCATCTGTAATACGATGTACTTTGGGGGGAAAAGTATTGACCTGCCTTTTGGCAAGTCCGTCAAAGGTTCTGATATTCACGGTCAAAAGGCGTCAAACCTCAAAGTTATACCAAACTAAAGATTGACTCTCGGTTTGAAATGGCCGGATCGAAGAATATGGCTCGCACCACTCCCTAGCTCCGGATCGAATGGAATCAGGCCCTGGAATCAAAGGGTCTTGGTTCGAACGAAGCCCAGATCGAATATTTCTATCCGGGTCCTATTTGATCCGGGAAGAACAGTTACACTTGCTTCCACTACCAGCACACTCCTCCCACGAACTCCCGATGCACTAGATCTCTCACCACGTGTCCACTATTGAACTGATACACCTCAAACCGACCCAGAAACTTCCTGAAGTGGTGATGTAACCACTCTGTAACTACCTCCACTACTTCCCTATAGACCCAGTTCGAAGGCCACGTGCATGGGCGGAACCGGGCCATAACTATTCCTATAAATACGCCAGTTTGAGGAGGATTCAAGGACTTCTGGCACTTTGAAAACTCACACATATTCAATAGCAACGATCTGAATTATTCTCTGATTTAATCATTGTAATTCGAGAGATTGAGCATTGTAATTTGAGTGTTATTATTTGTAATTTTATAGTAAATCAAGAAAGTATAAAGTGGACGTAGGCTCGTTAACGTCGAACCACTATAAATCGTGTGTGATTGTTTATTTCCTCATTTTCACTTTATATTTATTCATTTATTTCTTTACAAATTATATACATTTGGAGTTAGTTCCACTTTTTTGGTCAAACAAAGACTGATACCACTGTTATCTATAACTTATACCAAAAAGAAAACAACATATAACATAAGAACATTCAACGCACAACAATCAATAAAAATGATAGTATATAACAAAATTCAGTTACAAAGAAAAAATCGGTGCACATTTCCAACATGTCATATACTGAAGTACTTACATCTCCAAATTTAATTGAATAAAATCTGAAAAAAATACTTATAATCCCTAATACAAATCTAAAAATAATTCACATCCTCCTCAAAGATTAACAATTACGCTTGTTATGGCCATATTTTTTGCACATGCCACATCTATTTTGCTTATTTTGAAAGAATGCAAACCCTCCTTTTCATTTTGTAGAAAGTCTACAAGCACCATGTTTGTCCTTAAGCAGCTTAACGAAATTTTCAATGCTAGAATCAACAACAAGCTTGTTACAGTTAGGAATAGGATTTAAAGCATTACCATAGGAAGTTAAATAAGTAACAAAAGTATAATATTGTTCAACAAAGTCATAAACGCATAATTTCAATCTATTAATGCATTTACTAGCATGAGCACAAGCGAGTCCGGTAACTTTCGATTGATTACAACTACCAATCCACTTCTTAAGATCAACAGGATGAGAGAATACTGATAGTTACATTAAACAATACTGATACCTACAGATATAAAACTAACACATGTATAATATAAAACTAATACCCAAAACCAACTACTATATTATAAAACAAAATGATAAACAACTAAAAGATCATAAAATATTTGATTAAAAAGAAGTAGTTCAATTCAAAAATTTATATTGAATGCAATTATAGAATAATAACAGTTATTTTTTAAAACAATTAGCTCTATATTTAATTTAAAATGATACTAAAAACACAAAATGATACCCAAAACCAGAAATAAACCAAACTAAACACATTAACACAATTTCATCAAATGCACTGTAAATCATGTAACTAACTATAGAACTAAACATAAACAACATTCAAATCAAAAATAAAAAGTAACATTTCACTGTCAGTAACAAAAATAAAATAAAATCGAACCAGTAGATACTGGCCAAAACCATTAATCATCAAAAATGAAAAGAAATCACAAATCCCTTAGTAAAAATATTAATACCTACGATTATGAAGCTGATACCTACATAATATTAAACTGATATCCAATAACTATTACTAACTTTAAAACAAAAATGACACAACCAAATATCATGGATTGTTTAATTAAAAAATAAGCAGCTCAATTCATATAGTTATGATGAATGCAACCATATGAACTATGTATCAAATACAATTTCAAAATTAGAAGAATTTTCTTTTAAAACAATCAACTTCTTCATTTAATCAAAACTGATATTAAAAAAACAAGAAATGATACCCAAAACCTGAAATAAACAAAACAAAACACACCAATACAATTTCAATGAATGCAATGTAAATCTTAAACGTCGATGAAAAGAAATTAAAAAAGTTTAAGTATATAAATTCAAACATGAATCTAACCTAATTCAGCCTGAAATTGAGATCGATCAATCTTGAATGCATCAAATTCTAATTTCAATGAATGCACGCGAATTAGTGTTTGTAGAAAATAGCGTAAACAAGGATTGAGTTAGATCGATGATGAGGAAGACAAGAAATAGCACTCGGAAACTAGGACTTGTTTAAAATTATTAACATTTTTTCTTCTCAATGATTGTTAGATGGGCTGTCCTTGGGCTTGAAAAAACTTAAAATTTTGTCCTTACTAATATTTTCCTGTTTTATTTAAGTCTTTTTACACTTTTGTTTACTTCTTTGCTCCTTACTTAGCAATTTAATTTCTTATTTTATTTACTAATTTATTTATCACATCATTTTTAAAAATCATTATATTCCTTAATACAATACTTGATATAAATAACAAGTTAATTAGTTAAAACATGCAATGTATGTATACATGTTTATACACTTAAACATATTCAGATTTCAAATTGAAAATCATTTAATAAAATATTTCGATCTTATTTTAAAATACCATTCAAAATATTACCGATTTCCCGTTTAAAACTCTTTTTAGTGAAATTATGTGTTACATTTTAAATTCATAACTTAAGAAAATGTTTAAAACATATACACGTAAATATACCACATACATGCACTTATTTTCATTTGAAATCCATTTAAATAAGACATTTGATTTAATTTTCAAATAACATTATGCTACTTATTATTTTACTTATGCTTTTAAGCCAATTGTATTTCTTCTAAATGAAATTTTAGATAGATATTAAATTATCAAAAATAAAAATAAATTTATTTTCAAATAAAAGCTAAAAATCTGTAAAGTATTGTAATAGCCCGCATTCTACGTATCAGAGGATCGTAAAATATTTCTATTTAATTCCCTGAGTGTTGGATCATTCTCATCTTTTGAGATGTTAGTTATGGGGATGTGAGACATGTCCATAATTTTTACCAATTTTAATTGTGACCATTTTTCCCTTGTCAGTCTTGTATAGGGCATAACTTTTGACTGGGATCGAATCAGGATCGGTCTCATTGGAAAGGAAATTGTGTTGCCAATCCCGTAGAGTGGTCACATTAAAGATTTGGTTCAGCACTCTGGGAGAAATCGTTGTTTTAGTGTTTTACAATTTCCGTTCAGGTTTGGCTAGCCATAATGGGCTGATTTGGAGTGGCCCATTAGTGGGTTGGTGGAGGCTGTAAATAGGGGGTTAGAGACATAGAGAATAGTTTACTTTCTTCGTTCTCTCATTTTGTTGAGCTCGTGATCCTCCTTGCTCAATCAAATACATCTTTCCACCATTAGAATTCTAGATCTACATAAGAGAATCGAAGATCTACATCGTTTGAAGTTAGTTCTACATCAATCGAAGAGAGATCTCATCAAGTCGAAGAGTTTGAAGCTAAATCTTCGCTTTCTAGATTTAAATCCAAGTGTTTTTGTGTTGTTTTGAAGATTTGGTGAGTGATAAGCATCTCTCGTGCGAATTCAATCAAGTATATGGGTTGTATGATCATATGTTCAGCATTTCAAGGTTTTTTAGCATAGATATAATTGGTGTAAGTATGATTTTAATTCAAATCACCACAGGATCTAATCTAGCAACTTATAAACGGTAAAATCATATGTTAATTCTATGTTTAGATCCATTTAATGACTTGATTAATTTTTAAAACATTGTTTTAATGTTCGTTGATGATTGCGAGATTTGTTGTGGTTATATTGATTAAATCGTTGTTGAAAAAATTGGAGTTTGATTAGTTTTTGAGTGTGAAATCGAGTTGTGCGCAAGCGTGAGGATTAGTCGAAGTTTGGCAATTTCAGCTATGGATCGGGCATTTCTATGGACTGGAAAGTTCTATGGATCGGGAGTTCCTGTGGACTGGACAGTTCTATGGATCGGGCATCCTATGGATTGGAAAGTTTTATGGATCGGGCGTTCCTATGGACTGGACAGCTCTATGGATCAGGTGTCCTATGGACTGGACAGTTCTATGGATCGGGCGTTCCTATTGACCGGACAGTTCTATGGATCAAGCATTCTATGGATCATATAGTTCTATGGATCAGGCGTTCCTATGGACTGGACATTTCTATGTATCAGGCGTTCCTATGCACTGGACAGTTCTATGGATCGTGCGTTCTATGGATCAGACAGTTCTATGGATTGGGCGTTCCTATCGACCGAACATTTCTATGGATCAGGCGTTTCTATGGACTGGACATTTCTATGGATCGGGCGTTTCTGTGGATCGGGCTATTTGTGGATCGGATGTTTCTATGGACCGGACTTTTATATGGATCAGATGTTTCTATGGACCGGACATTTCTATAAATCGGGCGTTTCTATGGACCGGGCGTTTCTATGGATCGGGCATTTCTATGAGCCAGGCGTACTATGGATTGGATGTTTCTATGGACCGGACATTTCTATGGATAGGATGATTCTATGGACCAGACATTTCTATGGATCGGGTGTCTCTATGGACTAGACATTTCTATGGATCGGGCGTTTCTATGGACCGAGCATTTCTATGGATCAGGCGTTTTTGTGGACTGGGAGTTTCTACAGACCTGGCATTTATATGGATCGGATGTTTCCATGGACTGGGCATTTCATGGATAGGGTGGAAATGTTGAAATGCTATGAATTGAATACCGACCAAAAGTGATGATTATTTTGGTGTGCGAATAGACCTGGCTTCAAAGTGAATTCAAGACGGAATATTTGGAGTGTTATGAAGTGTTCGTTGATCGTTGAAATGCAACGAATGTGAAGATAACTCAAAGTGATGAGTTTGAGGGTAATGGTTGCTCGAGGGGGTTTTCTGAGCAATGAATGGTCATCATGATGGATGACTAGAGATATTGAAGGCTAAGAGATTATCGTTGTCATAGGTTCTAGCGGGCTCAAAGCAAGGGTATAATAGAGACTCCTAAAAGACCGGTTGTATGGTCGACTATCCTGGGTATTGTTGAAAGACCTAGGTACGTATCATTGAAAGGCATATGGGTTTTTTGCTAGAACTGGGGTTTACCATTACCCCTTGACATAGGATGGCAAGGTGTTTAGCTGTTCATACGATTAACAATGGTTTCAAAGCAGGATTGGCGGTGATAGCCAGAATCAGTCATGAATGTAGGTTGTTTTGCTTGTACCGTCTCACGTAGGTTGTCTGACGTCGAAGGAGATGTTTTCTTGTGTGCTTGTATGATATTGGTTTAGTCATCTAGGGCTTGTGCTTAGGGAATATCGATCTCGATTAGGATGATTTACGTGAGATATAACTAGTTGCTTTGATTGTTATTGTTTGGTTACTTCTGGTTGCCGTGAATGAATAATTGAAATGCTTACTTGTAAAGGCTATCACTATCCGATGTGGGGAAAATGGGGTTGAGTTCTTCTCTGGTGTTTTGGTAGATTGGTTTCTTAATCTATATAATTTCATATACTTTGTTTTATCGCTCACTAAGACTATTGTCTGACTCAAGGTTTTATGTTTTCCTCTTATTACCTTGGGTTATTCATCCGGTTTTGGATGGGAAGACTAGGTGACAGGTGATTAGTGAGGATGCTGCTGCTGTGCAGTGGCGAGCAAGAGGCTAGCGTATTATTTTGCTATTATATTGTATCTTTATTTTCGCTGTTTGAGAGTGTTTCTGGTGAGGCTTCTTGTACAAACTTTGATGTTATATACAGTTATGTATGGATGATCTTTCAGGATGTTGTAAAAGTTTGATATATGATGCTTCATTATTTCTGCCTGTTGTATATGTTCTATTACACTTTACCCTCGCGCTGTGAGTTACACAACATGTAACGATACGGATTTCGCTCGGACCTAATCGATCGTTAAATCGACCAAGACCGTTCGAAGCCCGGATGCGCTAACTCTGGGAATACAACACATTAGAACAAATAACAGAAGACTTTTATAAACATCGTAATATTGTTACATCAGAGTACAGAATATATCAGAGTATATCGAAAAATAATACTACAGTGGAAGATTAATTTACAATAAATTTAATACAATGCAGCAGAACCAATAAACTAACACAGCGGAAGACTTTCAATGCTCTGGACGCAGCTTTAAGCCTCAATCCAGAATCCTGCTATATAAATATATATCTGCAAAACAAGCCACTCGACTGCCCAATGGAAATAAGGGCACCCGAGTTTGCAAGTGAAACAAACTACGAGTCAGTCATGAGACTGGTATGAGAAAACTACTTAACTTATTTAATAATAAGGCTAATCACAGGACCATGCCGCTAACGCGGAACGGGTTTACTCCATTAGATTGCCAGTGCATAAAATAAGTAAATCTTTTAACAACGCAATGCTTTTTAGAAAAATGAAACCATTATAAGACTCAAGTCCCATCACACAATGCAAACAAACCGGAGGACAGACTTATAATGGCCAAAAATGCTTGATACGAATAAAACAAATTCATTTGATATTATTATTAGTGTCCAGTCTGTTTAAAATACTTTCAATATAAATGTATCAATCCTAGACGGCATAACTGCCATATACTATGTCGTCATATATAGGTTTACAATCAAATTCGTAATGTCGTATTGGAAATTGGGTTTCCATCATGAGTCAAGGCTAGGGATGGCTCCTCCCGATTTGAGACACTCTAGCAAATGTCTCAGGACTCGGACGCTGGCAAACCCTTGGATCTTTAGGGCCGGTCCACACATACTTTAGTGGATTAGTTATTCCTGAACACACGTTTCCCGGTCCTATCGGACCTATCACTTGGCCAGTAGCGACCAATATCCGAGGCCTCGCAATCCATCATCCACATAAGTAAAAATGTCTGGGCTCCATACCATGACACCACTTCCAGCTAGAAAGAAACGCATGCACTCACTGCAGTCACAATCCCGTTTTTGACTCATACCGGAGTGCGAGGCTCACAAAGTAACACTATACACAAAGCTATGCTAATTAAAGCTGTGCTTTGATCATCAACCACAAGGCTCTGCTTTTCTACAAAAGCCTTGATCATTTGCATCTTAGCATGCCACATTGACAATCCACGTCTCAGAGAAGGGTGTTAAGCAAGAGAATAAATCCTCCGCCACCAAACAGATATATATTTAATAGAAATCAATCAACACAGAACGAAATCCAATGTCAGACACACATCCATTTATAGGTCCATTCTGGGTTTGAACGAAACCGGAGACACCTTATTCCTCGTTCCCTATGTCCAGTACGGAAGATAGGTTCTAGCATATCCGGACAATCAACAAGTACGTCTGGACAACTAGCACTTTAACCTTTTCCCGGGAGCTACCCAATCCAGGGCATCAGTAGTCATCCATTCGATGTGAAGATCGCCGGTCTTTAACCACCGTCTTCAATGTCTTCAATTTTTAATCGTCGTATAATTATTTGAAATGAGATTGAACTCGGCCTTTCCAAATAATTCTCAAATATATATATAATTCAAACCACTTATTTTTTTGGTTTAATTTAATTCAATTCTATAGATTATTGTCAAATAAATCTAACCGTCCATATTACTTTATACACCAAGGGAAATTGGATTATTTCCATTTCATATCATTTATAATATTTTATAACGATTTTTCACTATATTTATTTATATGATATATGAAATTAACCCATTTAATTCGAACGACATTTCAGGTCATTACGCGACCCTGGTGTTATTTATATCCAGATTTGAATTACACATTTTTCGAAATCTAACCGTAGGATCTTAACAAATTTAATATCGTTGGAAAGATCTTTCCAAAGCGAACCCAACGGTTCTAGTTTTGGGAAAGTCCGACAATCGGATATTTCGGTATAATTGTTTAAAGTTACGATTCCAAAATGCGAACTACCGCGCACGATTCGTTTAATCTTAATATATATATATATATATATAATTCGTATGGTGATTTCAAAACCATTTAATTCATTTCATGTAAATTTTGTACAATTCATATTCATGTTAAAAATTATATTTTTAACATACAAACATATATTTCAAGACATATTAATTTTTGTACATTCCAGTTTATGTTAAAAATTATATTTTTAACATACAAACATATATTTCAAGGCATGACTATTTTGTACAAATTCTATTTATGTTAAAAATTATATTTTTAACATACAAACATATATTTCAAGACATGACTATTTTGTACAATTTCTATTTATGTTAAAAATTATATTTTTAACGTACAAACATATATTTCAAGACATGACTATTTAATTCACTTGATTAACATGTTAAAAACAATATTTTTATCTAATAAAAATATTTTAACATTTGATTCTTTTATACTACTTCACTAACCTGTTAAAGATGATGTTTTTATCTAACATAACATTTTTAACATATAATTCTTTTATTTTAACTTGATAAAAATGACATTTTTAATGACAAACATGTTTTAACATATAATTCTTTTATTCTAACTTAACATGGTAAAACTGACATTTTTAATGACAAACATGTTTTAACATATAATTCTTTTATTCTAACTTAACATGATAAAAATGACATTTTTAGTGGCAAACATGCTTTAACATATAATTCTTTTATTCTTACTTAACATGATAAAATGAACATGATAAAATGACATTTTTAATGACAAACATGTTTTAACATATAATTCTTTTATTCTAACTTAACATGATAAAAATGACATTTTTAATGACAAACATGTTTTAATATATAATTCTTTTTAACTTCACTAACATGTTAATAGTGACATTATTTTAATGAATCAAAACATGGTAAAAATGACATTTTTAATGACAAACAAGTTTTAACATATAATTCTTTTATTCTAACTTAACATGATAAAAATGACATTTTTAATAACAACCATGTTTTAACATATAATTCTTTTTAACTTCACTAACATGTTAATAATGACATTATTTTAATGAACCTAAACCTGATAAAAATAACATTTTTAATGACAAACATGTTTTATCATATAATTCTTTTTAACTTCACTAACATATTAATAATGACATTATTTTAATGAATCAAAACATGATAAAAATGACATTTTTAATGACAAACATGTTTTAACATATAATTCTTTTATTCTAACTTAACATGATAAAAATGAAATTTTTAATGACAAACATGTTTTAACATATAATTCTTTTATTCTAACTTAACATGATAAAAATGACATTTTTAATAACAAACATGTTTTAACATACAATTCTTTTATTCTAACTTAACATGATAAAAATGACATTTTTAATGACATACATGTTTTAACATATAATTCTTTTTAACTTCACTAACATGTTAAAAATGACATTATTTTAATGAATCAAAACATGTTTAGCAAATGATCTTTTTTTTATATATTAACATCGCTAACATGATAATATTTTAATGTTAAAACATATTTAACAAATGATCTTTTTTTATATTAACATCGCTAATATGTAAATGACATTATTTTAATGTTAAAACATTTTTATCAAACTTGAATCTTTCAATGAATCAAACATACAATAAATATGTAATTTTTATTGTAAAAACATTTTATCTAAAACATGAATCTTTTTAATGATTCGAACATACAATAAAAATGTAATTTTTATTGTAAAAACATTTTATTTAAAACATGAATCTTTTAATGATTTGAACATACAATAAAAATGTAATTTTTATTGTAAAAACATTTAAAACATGAATCTTTTAATGATTTGAACACACAATAAAAATGTAACTTTTATTGTAAAAACATTTTATTTAAAACATGAATCTTTTAATGATTTGAACATAGAATAAAAACGTAATTTTTATTGTAAAAACATTTTATTTAAAACATGAACATTTTTGATGATTCTACATACAATAAAAATGTAATTTTTATTGTAAAAACATTTTATTTAAAACACGAACATTGTTGATGATTCTACATACAATAAAAATGTACTTTTATTGTTAAAACATTTACTTTCAACTAAACATGTTTAACCAATGATTATTTTTCTATTCAACTAAACATGTTTAACAAATGGTCTTTTTTTTCTTTCTATTCAACTAAACATGTTTAACAAATGTTTTTTTTTTCTATTCAACTAAACATGTTTAACAAATGATCCTTTTTCTATTCAACTAAACATGTTTAACAAATGATCCATTTTGTATTCAACTAAACATGTTTAACAAATGGTGTTTTTTTTTTCTATTCAACTAAACATTTTTAACAAATGATTATTTTTCTAACATCTCTAACATGGTAATATTTTAATCAAACAAAATCATATTTTTCTAACATCGCTAACATGGTAATATTTTAATCAAACAAAATCATATTTTTCTAACATCGCTAACATGATAATATTTAAATCAAAATCATATTTTTCTAACATCGCTAACATGATAATGTTTTAATCATACAAAATCATATTTTTCTAACATCGCTAACATTATAATATTTAAATCAAACAAATTCATATTTTTCTAAAATCGCTAACATGATAATATTTTAATCAAACAAAATCATATTTTTCTAACATCGCTAACATGATAATGTTTAAATCAAATAAAATCATATTTTTCTAACATCGCTAACATGATAATATTTTAATCAAACAAAATCATATTTTTCTAACATCGCTAACATGATAATGTTTAAATCAAACAAAATCATATTTTTCTAACATCGCTAACATGATAATATTTAAATCAAACAAAATCATATTTTTCTAACATCGCTAACATGATAATGTTTTAATCAAACAAAATCATATTTTTCTAACATCGCTAACATGATAATGTTTTAACCAAACAAAATCATATTTTTCTAACATCGCTAACATGATAATGTTTTAATCAAACAAAATCATATTTTTCTAACATCGCTAACATGATAATATTTAATCAAACAAAATCATATTTTTCTAACATTGCTAACATGATAACATTTTAATCAAACAAAATTATATTTTTCTAACATCGCTAACATGATAATGTTTGTTGGCTAGCTTTTTGACCAAGCCACCAAGGTTCACATACGAAGAAAATATGAAGTTTCACACCTTTAGCCCCTGAAGACCCGATCGCGATCACCCTACCTTAATCGGATCGTGGTGCACTCCCCCGATCACGGTACACCTATGCGATCCGATCCGATTCCAGAAACCCAAAGGCGGTGACCACGACTTGGTCTACCACGAGCCGAAAAGATTGGATCTCACGACACATGTCCCCAACTATCATATTGACTATTTCTCCATCAAGCTACGAACCCGTCCAAGATCATTGGGATTTGTGACACGTATGACCATGATCCGTCTGCAAATACCACCTATAAATAGCCCCAGACTTGGCATTTTTGGGGATCTTTTGGCAATTCAGAGCTCTGATTCCACCATTATCATATCTCCATTATCTCTACTCAGAGTTGTCTCGAATTTACTGAGTGAATTGTAAAAGTGAGGTTGAGAGATAAATCATTGGTTGTATTTGAATCTTAAGCATAATCACGGATATAAAGTGGACGTAGGCTCTTTAACGCCGAACCACTATAAACCCTGTGTCTTTTCTGCTTTTTCCTGCATTTATTCTGATACTAATCTTTCCCAAATTATAACAATTCAGGTGTTAGACCCAATTTTAGATCTAACATCTTGGTGCTTTCACTGAGAACGAAGTCTCAGCATATTGGATTGTAGTTCTATTGTTTGGATAGTCAAGTCCGAAGAAAACAGTCCAAAACTCCACTGTTTCGATTTTTGAAGATTTCAGTAAAGCTCAGATATCATGGCTGGAAAGAGTCTAAGGAAGTATGAACTTCGCAGACGAATGAAGCTGCAAACGAAGCAATTGAAGAAAGCGTGCACGAACAGGTCGAGGAAGAGCTCCCGGATCGTGGTAATGTTGGGGCGATCTGATCCAGTGATGGAGCAACGAACCAAATAGTTGAAGGGGTTACTACCCGATCGCAGGACCACGTTGCGATCCCTCCTGCACCTATCACCATGACCCAACGTCAAGGGGGTACCACGAGCCACCAGCCTAGGAGGACCATGATCTGAACTGACAATCAGACTACTACCCGACCTGGGAAGGAAATTATGGCTCATTCTGCTCGTGCTGGTCCTTCTGTTCAACCCGGTTCAAGTTCCCTGCGTATAAGAGAAGATGAAGATGACCAGTTTGACCCTTCTGCTCCAGTTACCGAAGGACATTTGACTCAAATACTTGAAGCATTGGACAGGCAAACTGATGAATTGGTCGCTCAGAGGCAGGAGAGCTCGTTGCTGCGTCAGAATATTACTGCCCTAGGAAGACGAATTGACGATATTCGAAGGAAGGTTTCGCCACCTCCAGCTTACCCTTTATCCCCGGAACATACATCCTCATCTGAAGAACTTCGGAGAAACCGGTGATGGCCTCCATTGGAAAGGGCTGAGAATATAGAAGTGCTTAATCAGGAAACTAATAACCGTAATTTAAATGGGCCCATCCTGCCACCTAGGAACGAAGGCATTATTGATCCTGCTCAGAATCGACTTGTTCCTCCTGCTCGTCGTGCGACTGATCGCGGCAATAGGGGGAAATGGAGTTCTATCCAGGACCCAGACCTTGCAGCAACACGTCAAAGAAATGCTGGAGGGGCTCGTCGGGCAAGAAATGCTGATCCCGAATCCACTCTGACCCATGCGGATGTCGAAGCCATGATCAGGCAAATGATGGTGGAAAGTCGCGGACAAAGAACCGAAGATTGGGGCATAGGCCGTAGTCATTAGCCTTTTATGGATGATATTTTAGAGGTCCGATTCCCGAGGAAATTTAACATGCCATCCATGAACCGTTATGCGGGAAAGGCTGATCCAGTCCAGCACCTGATGAGATATTCATGGTACATGAATGCAGCTGCCGCTTCCGATGCTGTGAAGTGTAAGGCGTTCCCGATATTCCTGGAGGACACGACGCTAATGTGGTTCACTCGGTTGCCAGCGCGATCGATCTCCGGTTTCAGGGAACTAAGTGAACAGTTTGTAAATCAGTTCCGATTACATACCCAGAGATCTAAGAATGTCATTGAGTTGTCCCTCATTAAGCAACGTCCGGACGAATCTTTGAGGTCCTATTTAGATCGCTTCAATTTAGCGGTCACGGAGGTTAGAGATCCTCATGAACAAACTGTTTTGATGGCTCTGATTGATGGAGTGGATAAGGATACTGAGTTTGGAAGATACCTGGCCGGTAATCCACCGTTAACCAGAGAGATATTTTACGAAAAGGCCAACATCCGCATGCGTCGGGAGGAAATTTACGCCAAACGAAAGAGGAAGGCAGCTGATAAGGAGGATACCCCAACTAATGTGGCCATTAAGCAAACGGGAGATAGCTCAGGAAAAGTTGAAGTTAATGTCGGGAACAAGAATCAAGGCAGTGGTCACCAATCGGGGAATAATAATAATAATAATCGGAAAAGAAATCGAGGAAATGACTCTTAGAGAAGATCCCGGCCCAGACCATTTGAGAGCTTCACACCGTTAAATGATACATTGGAAAACATCTTCGTGGATACATATAATGTCCTCCAATACAAAAGGCCTCCTCCGAGAGATTCTATAGAAAAAGGGCGTGAAACTGGAAAATTCTGTCTTTTTCATCAGGTTCATGGTCATTCCACAAACGAATGTCGTCATTTGAGAGATGTGGTTGAAAAGCTGCTCCGAGAAGGGAAGCTTGATGAATATAAGGTGACTCCTAGGGACAGGGGGCAAGCCGTACAAGCCCCGAACCAAAGCCAACCTACTGCTAAACCGACGGCTCGGCAAAAAGGAAAAAATATCGTTATCAATACCATAGTTGGTGGGCTTCACCTGGCAGGGCACAGTTTCAGAGCTATGGATCAATACGTGAATGCAGCTAAACAACATTTCGAAGTGGGGGAATGTAGCAACCCCGAGGATAATGCTCCGGTTAAGCAACAAAAGACAATGCCTGATGACGTCATATTTCGCGAGCGAGGGAGTATTGGGGTTCACTCCCCAACTGAAGACCCATTCGTGATCACCATTACCATCGGTCCAGCTATAGTTCATAAAGTCTTAGTAGATAACGGGAGTTCAGTCAACATTCTGTTCAAGAAAACATTCGACCAAATGAAACTCGAGCCGAAGAATTTGAAGCCATGCGAGGGTTGGATATGTGGATTTAATGGGGCCTCGACCGCTCCAATGGGATACGTGGAATTATCAGTAACCCCTGGGGAAGGAGAACGCCAGAGAGTGAGAATTCTCCCCTTTGTAGTCCTGGACATTGAGTCGCCGTACAATGCCTTTTTGGGCCGACCGACCCTAGCCAAATTCAGGGCCTGCATTGCACCCTGGTGCCTGTTGTTGAAATTCCCGACGGATGCGGGCATAGGCATAGTCAGAGGAGATCAAGTTGTTGCACGAGCATGCTACATTACAGAGTTAAAATTACTCCGCAAAGGGAAAGATGTAGAAACAAAAGGTGGTTCTTCCCCTCCGAGGGAGGAATCGTCGTAGCAACTAAAGAAAATACCTCCGGGAGGGTCGCCCAGAGAGTTGCCTGAGGACATAGATCCCAGAGAGGATGAAGAGCCTGGGGGCAGAATGGCGACTCCCAATGAAGCGACTGTGGATGTACCAATCGATGATAGTGACCCAGAGAAGGTCCTGAAGATTTGATCCCAGTTGGATCCTGTTCGAGCCAAAGAATTAACAAATTTCCTGAAAGCTAACTTGGATGTATTCGCCTGGACCCATGCGGACATGTGTGGGATATCTCCCTTGATTATAAGTCATTCATTAAGCATCAACCCGAAACATCCTCCTGTCAAGCAGAAAAGGCGAATGCTTGGCCCAGAGAGGTCTGCCGCCTTGAAGGAAGAAGTCGAAAAGCTGAGGTGTAATGGATTTATTAAAGATTCAACATACCCTGACTGGATTTCAAACCCAGTTTTGGTAAAAAAAGGCCAATGGAAAGTGGCGCACATGCATCGGCTTTTCAGATCTAAACAAAGCCTTCCCAAAAGACAGCTTCCCGTTACCTCGAATCGATCAGTTGGTAGATTCAACCGTGGGTCATGAACTTCTTTCTTTTATGGATGCATACTCGGGGTACAATCAAATCCCCATGTATGTCCCAGACCAAGAGCATACCAGTTTCATTACAGATTTGGGATTATACTGCTATGTGGTGATGCCTTTCGGTTTGAAGAATGTCGGCGCTACATATCAGCGATTGGTAAATAGAATGTTCTACAACCAAATCGGGAAAACGATGAAGGTATACGTTGACGACATATTGGTAAAGTCCAGACAATCGACAGATCATACTAACGATTTAGCAGAGATGTTTGAGATTCTCAAAAAATATGGGATGAAACTGAATCCTTTGAAGTGTTCATTTGGGGTAGCATCGGGAAAATTCCTAGGATTCATCGTCAGCTCGCGTGGAATCGAAATCAATCCAGATCAAATTACAGCAATCCTAAATATCCAAGAACCAAAGCAAATTAAGGACGTCCAGAGCCTCGCTGGAAAGGTGGCGGCGCTGAGTAGGTTCATCTCCAAAGCTACAAATAAATGCATCCCATTTTTCGAGCTGATAAAGCGAGGCAAGCGCAACTTTAAATGGACTCCCGATTGTATAGAAGCATTCCAGAATCTATTGAACCATTTGGAAAGACCCCCGATACTGTCTAAGCCTGTGGATCACGAGGATTTATTTATGTATCTGGCAGTGTCATCTCACGCAATCAGTTCGACTTTGGTAAGAGAAGAGGATAAGGTACAAAGACCAGTGTACTATGTGAGTAAGAAGTTGGCGGCCGCAGAACGGAATTATCCAAAAATAGAAAAGCTGGCGTATAGCTTACTAATTGCATCTAGAAAACTTCGCCACTACTTCCAAGCTCGTCCCATTACTGTGTACACCGATCACCCGCTTAAACAGGTTCTGTAAAGGCCAGAAGCATCAGGAAGGCTACTCAAGTGGAACATTGAGCTAGGTCAGTTCGATTTGAATTTCCAGCCCCGAAGGTCGATAAGGGGGCAAGTGCTTGCGGACTTCATGGAGGAGTTCACTATCCCAGAAGATGATGTAGTAACTGAGGAGGACGATTCGCCAAAGCTACTCCTTGACCCTAATGTCTAGAAACTATACACAGATGGAGCTAAAAATGATAGACGATCTGGTGCGGGAGTAGTTCTCGAAACTCCAGAGAAACGGTTAATTTATTACGCTCTTAGACTGGAGTTCCACGCCACTAATAATGACTCTGAGTACGAAGCCCTAATTGCCGGGCTGGAACTCGCAAAGGAATTAGATATTACAAAGCTAGACATCTTTTGCGATCCCAAGATAGTCGTAAACCAGGTCACTGGAAAGTTTTAGGCCAAGAGTCCAAGGATGATATCGTACTTGGAAAAAGTGAAGAAATTGCTGGATGGTTTTGACCACCACAACATATCTCGTATTCCCCGAACGGAGAATCAAAAGGCAGACAAGTTAGCAAAAATAGCTAGTTCAGATAATCCTCAGGATACGGAGCTGGTCCCAATTGAAGTACTACAGTCTCCTAGCATAGATCAGATGGAAGTTATTCTAGTACTAGAGATTGAGCCCGAGAGAGAGTCATGGATGACTCCTCTAAAGACGTTTTTGACAAATGGAACACTTCCAACGAAGAAAAGTGAGAGGCGTGCAGTTATACGAAAAGCTTCCCGATATGTGTTGCAAGGTAATGTCCTATACAGACAAGGTTTCTCGATGCCCCTCCTCCGGTGTATCTCCCATGATGACATCAAGCATGTGCTGAAAGAGGTCCATGAAGGCGAATGTGGCGACCACACTGGAGGGCAAACGTTGGCAAAGAAGATATTGCGATATGACTATTTCTGGCCTACCATAAACAAGGATGCAGCCAAGTATGCACGACGTTGTGATGCTTGTCAGAAATTCTCCAAGATTCCTAGGGCGCCACCTAGCCAGTTGAAGACAATGAAAAGCCCGTGGCCTTTTGCTATGTGGGGAATTGACATTATTGGGAGCCTTCCCATAGCAAAGGGCGGAGCAAAATTCGTTATTGTGGTCGTGGACTATTTCACTAAATGGGTAGAAGCAGAGCCTTTGACCACGATCACAACCCAGTGAGTGATCACCTTTGTTGTTAAGAACATTATATGTCGGTTTGGGATTCCAAAATTCGTCGTAACCGATAATATGACCCAATTCGACAGTACCGAGTTTCGAGATTTCTGTCAGAAGTATCACATCGAGAAGAGATACACCTCTGTGGCACATCCGCAATCGAACGGACAAGTTGAAGCAGCGAACAAGGTGATCAAATCCATTCTAAAGAAAAGATTGAAGAGGGCCAAAGCCATGTGGGTTGATGAATTACCCCTGGCACTATGGGCCTATAGGATAACGTACAAGTCGGCGACGGGTCACACCCCGTTTTCCCTTGCTTTTGGAGCTGAAGCGGTCATTCCGATCGAGTTGGAAGTACCATCTCATCGAACCACTTATTATGATCCGATGACCAACAATGAGCTGCTCCTCGAGTCTTTAGACATGGTTGAAGAAAAGAGGGATGAAGCCGATCTACGCGCCTTGAGGCACAAGCAGCAAGTTGCTCGGTATTACAACAAGAAAGTCCGAGCTCGAACCTTCGAACCCGGAGACTTGGTTTTGAAGCGCGTCTTTCCACTCCCATTACATATGGGCCCGAAATGGGAAGGACCGTACTCCATTTTACGAAGGCTTGATAATGGAACCTTCAAGCTAGCAACCGTGAATGGAGATAAAATCCCCAGAGTGTGGAATGCCCAGCATTTGCGGCCTTATCTGACATGAAATTGTCAGTTTTACTCTTTTGTTTTTTAGGACCATGTAAGAAGGCTCGACTTTCCTAGAACATTCTGGTTACTTGAACAAAAGATTATAAAGTGGACGTAGGTCATGATTCGACCGAATGACTATAAAAATATCATGTGCCATTTACCTTTACTGCACCGTTTTCTTTCATCTGCTCTTTTATTTTGATTAATATGTCATTACCATCTTGAAGTTTGTTTTAAATTATGCAGTAATCACAAAACAGCTGATTAAAAATGCCATCTATCAAATCGAAAGGCTAACGGTAACTAAAGCTCCAAAAGGTTCGGCAAGGTAAATCACACTACTGCTTGCACGTTAACTCTCGAGATTAGGGAGAGAGTATGAAGGACGCAAAAATAACATCCCCAAGGCGTTCAGGTGCACCGCGATAAAACCGCCTTGATAACACTCTAACCCACTGAAGGATCGGGAGAGTATAAAGGCGCTAGAGACTTAGCGTCCTAGAACTTCTGCCCCGCTAAAGGATCGGTGAGCAGACCAAGAATCGAGCTCGAACTATAACCCGCTGAAGGATCGGGAGAGTATAAAAGTGCTAGAGACTTAGCGCCACAAGAAATCTTACCTCTCTAAAGAATCGGGAGAGTATAAGGGCACAGTGACATACACCACTCAAGGGCTCCCATCCCACCACACGGGTGGGGACAAGAATGAAAAAGGGGGCCCGAACCCCTCATTTCCGGGAATGGGGGCAGCGCATATATGACTCTAATCAATCCTCAATAAGCCCTGGCCAGGCACTATATTAATGATTGATTGGAGGCATGTGCGTACGACACGTTGCATTCGTGAACACTACACGTTTACTTAGTACACGAACTTTTCAACGATTATTATTCATGACTTCAGTATTCAATTATGATTGTTTTGGTTATGATTATTTAAACTATGCAAACATGATGAACTTGCAGGAACGCAATGGCGCAAAAGAAATAGATTTTCATTTACTAAAAACATATTTACAAGAACAAGAAGCTAAACAAAAGTGAGGGCCACTCTCACAACTACATTTTTTAGCCAATGGAAATCCTAAAAGCTAAAATATGAGCTAATGAGTGCATTCTATTTACGCTTGAGAGACAATTTTGGTTTCTTTTCCTTCTTCTGTTTCTCCAACCCCTCTTTGTCAGCATCAAAACGGTCACTTTTTTTCCTCTTCCTCTTAACAACAAGAGGCTTCGGGGGAGGACTAGAAGGTTGGGAGGCAAGTTGTGAAGTTATTGATTTGGAAGAAAATCTTATAACCAACCCGGTCTTGGGGTCAATTTCGGAAATAGGGGGCACGAATACAGGGTCCTGTTCCCCCTTCTTAAGGGCCAACTGCTTTTCTTTCCTAGCCTGCATGTCCGCCAAGGTTTCACTATCATCATCCTTGGCCTCATCTATGATGACAACTTCCTCTTCCTTATCTCTGTGACCACCATCTATGTCTTGCAAAGCCGCAATAACCTCAGCGTCTGCAGGAGCGCCGGTGCCAGATTCCACGGGTGCTACCGTGCTTTCTCACTTGTTGTGCCCTCGGTTTGCTTTGGAATCTCAGAAACATCAACATCGGTACCCGAGGGGACGTCAACTTTCTCCGCCGCTACCTTCTCCTCTGCATCTTTCTCAACTGGATCGATACCTACACCATGAGAAGCAAATGTTAGTGAATCGGGAGAAGATGTGGCCACGTCAGTTGTCTGTCCCGTGAAACGATGACAAGTTACGATTGCTTTTGATGAACTGTGGAGAGAATATGGAGATACCTTCAGCCGACTCATCTCCCAGATTTGTCATGGTGGTTCCGACAACTGAAGGGGTTGGAGCCAAGGGAATCAACGGATCATCAGGGTTATATTCCTCAACTTCAGAAGTTTTGGGCTCCACCACCGAGCTCGAGCCTTCGTCAACCTTATCCTTGTCCTTGAGCTTAATCTTCTCTCTCTCGATCTCTTCATGGATTAGGCGTCTACCTTTCTCCAAAGCCTCAGGTTCTTCACCTCTGAGAAAGGTCTGCATTAGCTGGTTTTCGTCAATCTCGTCGACCATCAACCGCCGCTTCTCGCCTTTGACAATTACATCCCATACATTGGACAGAGTAACATGATAGTCCGGAATCCAAGAGAAGTCTCGAGTCTTGATGACTTGACCAAAGAATTCGAACAACAGTTCCTCAAAACTAGCTATATCTTTCTCTTTTTCAGCGAGCTTATCAGCAGCAGCAGTGGCCGATTCAAGAGCATTATTGGCGTTACTTTCAGCGAGAGCTGCACGCTCCTCAGCTTGGGCAAGTTGATCATTTAACACCTCTTTTTCCTTTTTGGCGAGAGCGAGGTCGTCTTTTAAGCTCGCCCTCTCTTTCTCCCAGGCAGCTTTCTCAGCAGCAAAGCGTTCCTGTGCTATCTTAAGTTCGGTATTAATTGCCCTAAGATCTTCCACTTCCTTCCTCAGAGCCACCCGTTCCTGGCTGTTTAAGTCAAGCTCACTGCGAAAACGCTTCCTAGCGCTCTCCAGCTCAGACCTGTAATTCTCTGCATCTCGCTGAGCTAAAGCCAGTTGGGCCTGTGCATCCTCTAGTTCTTTTTCCATTTTGCTCCTAGCCCTAGCATCATTATCAATCTTCACTCTGGCTCTGGCTGCTTCCGTCTCCAGCTGGCGGATGGCAGTAGAAAGTGTGGCAGCATGCTTCTTCATTACCCTATATTGTTTAGCCACATGGCATACATACCCTATCACCTCTGTGTCCCAATCCTTGGGGACCGGTTCAAGATCCGGGACGAACATCATCCTCTCAAAGAAAATATCAGGGAATTGCTTTCGCAAGCGCTCCAGCCTGGCCTGAATTTCAGAATTGGGAGCAATATTCTGCGCAGCGGTGGTATCCAAGTCGTGCTCACTAGAAGAAACATGAGATGTCTTTCTCTTCTCCACGATCTTACCCTCATCTTTGTTTTTGCCCTCTGGATCGTGGTGTTTTTTAGAAGACTGGACATGAGAAGGCGTACTCTTCGGAGGGGTCAAATCTCTAGGAAGTTGCTTGCCCCCAGCCGGTAACGATGGACGACTGTGAGGCTTTTCAGAACCTTGCTTTGATGGAGATCGAGATCGTATGGAATAAGGTTGATGAGAATCCCGGGGCTGACGACTATCCCATCCCCGACTATCACTACGAACATGCTCGGGATCTAGAAGGAGGCTTGGTGTGCCCTCACGAAGGGAACGATAAGAATAAGACCATTTGCGAGACATTTTCCCTACAAAAGAAACAGGTGCATGCTAAAACTATGAATGATAGTGGTAAAAGAGTGTTATGGTAAATGGTGCATGTGATTTGTGCATCCCGCGAAATCCCCTTTTTAACGGATCAGGGCCCAGAGTTAGGCTTGTTTAGATGACTTCTTTTTCTCCAACTGGGGCACTCGTCTCTTCAGAGATGGGAAAAATTGGTTCCTCTCCGAAATCTTCCTGAGTATAAATATCGTCTGGTAAAGGAATCTTATTTAATTTCCCGAGTATTTGTTCCTCTGTTAACTCATCCTAAGCGACAGACTCAACCGGTGATGAAGTTCTTAAGGGAGACTGCCCCCCAGAGGTCGGGACCTCCTTTGATTCGTCAGCTTGCCCCTCGTCTCCTTTGTATACGTTTAAATCCTCGTCATCCTGATTAATCATCGGCGAAGCACTCTTGCGAAGGGTAGTTGTCTTTACAGCTTGAGAAGTTCATTCTCCCTTAGTCGGAGGTATATACCTGTAAGGTTTGTCCCCCGCTCCAAGTCCGAATCTTATATCTAAAAGACGGTGTTTGTGAAGGTTCTCGTCGGTGATACATTTCTTAATCCTTAAGAAATCTGAGTTACTCTTGAGAAGGCGGGACATTCGGTCTTCATATATCGATCCTTCCGTTCTCTCAAAGTTGTGATCTATATGGAACAAAATGATTCATTAGCACTGAAATTATGCATTCGAATTAAACGCGGGAAAGTTGAAAACATACTCTCTTGTAGCCACTTCCTCGCACATCCAGCTTGATGTTTTATATAAAACCAGTCAGATTTGATATCCCCTATATTACTGTAACCATCTGTCACAACTTTTCTGTTGGCAACTGATTCGAAGAAAGAAAAATTGGGAGCCCCTGCGGAACGATGCTTGAAGTGGTAATAGAACTTCAGATCTTTAAGGGTAAGTTCGGTCTGCAGAATCTCCATATAAGCAACATACAGAGTATACAGAGCCGCATAGGCATTCGGATGGAGTTGCATGGGGGCAATGTGTAACTGTCTTAAGAGATCGACAACAAGTGGAGGAAAAGGAGGAATAGCTCCTACCCAGCATATGAGTCGACTAATAGTCATGTACCCCTCAGGGGTAGAATGAGGTCTATCTTCGCTTTTTGGAGTTTTCACATCGTCCCAGGGAATTCCGTGTCTTAAACATATCTTCTTAAGCTTTATATCATCTAACTTGGAAGGTAAAGAATCGGTGAGCTTCTCTATTTCCTTAACACCCGGAATTTCGTTAGGAGCTCGATCATCCTCATCTTCGAGGGATGTGCTCTCAGAAGTCGTTGACTCTATATCGGTATCCGTCTCGTAATCAAGGTCGGATTTTTCCTCATTTGAATCTGAGGGAAGCACATCAGGGCCGTGATGTACTGATGTCTCTGATTCGGTACTTTCGTTTGGTGTCTCAGTCACTTGTTTATCAGACATAGCTGTGTTGGCGAGTAAAAATTAGAACACAAGTTACACGTTCCCCGTGTGTGTAAGTGCAAGTGTGTGCCTGTGCGTACATATAAGAAAAGCATGAAGTTAGTTAAATGAATAGGATATTGGTCGTGATATGCCATCAAGTTAAGTCGCCCAGTCCAGAAAGTTCATCTCGAAGGCTCTAACCCAACTATTCATTGGTTTATTAAAGGTACGTTGTATGTCAGTTTGTGCATTGGATCGGTCATCAGACCGGATCGTGAGATGAGGTCCGGATCGTGATGCATCGCTAGCTCGCGAAGCAGGAGCAGACTCGTGAAGAAGAACCAACTCATGGAAGAACAACGGATCGTGGAACGCTGAACCTCTTGACCAATTGTGCTTTACTTGAACGGATCGCGACAGACCTCCATGATCCATCCCCATCACCACGATCCGATCTCAGTCCAATGACCCGATCCATTGTCCATAACCACGCTTTTATTCTTCCTTTGCTCCCTGGCCCCCCTGCTTCCACGACCTGAGCCAAGACCTCATTTACGAACCGACCTGGCCTGCTCTGTCTCCTTTCTCGCCTCTCCTCTCCATCCACTAACCATTGCAATCGAACCCATCTCACGCAATTCATTTTTCAATTTCTAGTCACAGCCGTAGCAAGATAAATCCTACACTCTAATTGAAAATAACAGTTAAATCTCCAGTTTTCTTTTACCTAATTGAATTAAGTCGAAGGTTGGAGAGCGAATCGATTTGAGAAGCTAGAGTTTCGGTTGTATAGAATGGAGGCGGCAGTGAAAACAGACGAAGAAAGAAAGGGAAGTGGAGGAGAAGACCCGGCTTATATAAGCAAAACAATGGCCATTCGTATTCCCTTTTTTGTTTTATTTAAAGCAAATGATCCGCGAACAGGAGCCCACTTCGGCTCGTGATATGGTCTGCTCTGCTAGAAGCCCAAGGCTTAAACCAACAGGCCCGTCGTAATTCGTAAGGAAGTCCGCTCTGTTATGGATCCGTGATGGATGCTGTATCCACGAACCGCAGTAAGGTCCAACGACCTGAACTCAAGAGATCAAATGAAAGGATAAAAATCCCTTCCTTGCCCTATATGGTTCGCCAGACCATCATGGGCCACGAGTAGGTGGAAAGCCCACTGGGGGTCGTGCATGGCCCCTCCAGACCACGGTTCGAAGCCTATTGGATAACTCTAATTGAAGTTGTGGGATAGTCCACCACGGTCCAAGTCATGAAGTGACGATCCAAGCACTAGTGTGACTAATGGATCGGAAATGGCAAAGTTCCATATTCGCAGAAATACTAAAGTTATTAAATGCTACTTCTTACAGGGAGTTCTGAGACTTACTTGGCGATTTGATAGCAATACCTCCAGGAATCCAAAAGATGAAAATCTCTCGATGAATAAAGAAATGATTGATGATACAACCTAATATTTATAACAGTCATGGAACGCAACTTCCTAGAGCAGTATGATGTTTCAGACAGACACAACCATTGATTTACGTCATTCCATGAAAAGGTAGTTCAGTATTTTCGAAGCATATTTCATCCTTGATAAAACAAACTTCGAGGGGGCAAAGTGTTGGCTAGCTTTTTGACCAAGCCACCAAGGTTCACATACGAAGAAAATATGAAGCTTCACACCTTTAGCCCCTGAAGACCCGATCGCGATCGCCCTACCTTAATCGGATCGTGGTGCACTCCCCCGATCGCCGTACGCCTATGCGATCCGATCCGATTCCAGAAACCCAAAGGCGGTGACCACGACTTAGTCTACCACGAGCCGAAAAGCTTGGATCTCACGACACCTGTCCCCAACTGTCATATTGACTATTTCTCCATCAAGCTACGAACCCATCCAAGATCATCGGGATTTGTGACATGTATGACTACGATCCGTTTGCAAATACCACCTATAAATAGCCACAGACTTGGCATTTTTGGGGATCTTTTGGCAATTCAGAGCTCTGATTCCACCATTATCATATCTCCATTATCTCTACTCAAAGTTGTCTCGAATTTACTGAGTGAATCAATATTGTAAAAGTGAGGTTGAGAGATAAATCATTGGTTGTATTCGAATCTTAAGCATAATCATTGATATAAAGTGGACGTAGGCTCTTTAACGCCGAACCACTATAAACCCTGTGTCATTTCTGCTTTTTCCTGCATTTATTCTGATACTAATCTTTCTCAAATTATAACAATTCGGGTGTTAGACCCAATTTTGGATCTAACAATGTTTAATCAAACAAAATCATATTTTTCTAACATCGCTAACATGATAATGTTTATTCAAACAAAATCATATTTTTCTAACATCGCTAACATGATAATGTTTAATCAAACAAAATCATATTTTTCTAACATCGCTAACATGATAATGCTTTAATCAAACAAAACCATATTTTTCTAACATCGCTAACATGATAATGTTAACATCGCTAACATGATAATGTTTTAATCAAACAAAATCATATTTTTCAAACATTGCTAACATGATAATGTTTTAATCAAACAAAATCATATTTTTCTAACATATTTAGAAATCTCACTGATGGTTTTACTCCTTCGTATTTGATTACTAGCTCCAAATCTGTTCCAGTCTATTCTGAAATGTAGATCTCGAATTTACGGTTCCAACGGAGGTTGTTTCATTGAATTCTGACGAGTATTGAACAAATTATACCTGTTTACATGTTAATTACAAATTATGATAATTAAAATATAATTATTCTTTACCCCTAACAAAAGAAAGCCATGTCCTTCTTCTTTGTTATCTGTATATAGCCGAACCCATCCGTCGTCTATAACCTCCACCTGCGCACCGACGTTCAAGACCTCTGAGCACCATCCGAAATCACCCCGTCGACCGCCCCTGCGAGAGCCACCACCTCCCCTGACAACGCCGAACTCGCACCACCCAGGACCCCCTAATTCGCCTCCGACTTCAGCGCCTTTATGCACGAGATTCTCTCAATCCGCTCATCAAAATTCGATCATGACCGTTGATGTTGGAGATCATGACACGCTCTTCGATTTATTTTTTTTGAAGTTGAGGAATTCGTTGAGTAAATTAAGAGACAAAGGAGAAAGAAGACGGGAAGAGCGCAGCCATGGATTTTAGAAACGGCGGCTGCTTTGTTTATGAAATTAGGATTCTGTTTGAGATAAAGGCCTATATATAATAATATATTAAATAATATTTAATTTAATAAATATCTAGCTTATTTTTTCCTTGTATTTTTAAAAGGCATAAAATATGGCATATATGCGTATGAAAGGAAAAGAGAGAACATAAAAGAAATAAAGGATATGAATGAAACGCATGTGGCAATTTTTATTATCATTATGTTTTTTTCTTTTTTTTTCTTCGCAATGAATGAAACATCTTTAATTTCCATTGAATATGATTTCAAATTTTATTTATTTTATGAAGGAAGTGACTTTCCCTTTTTTTTTCCATAAATGCTTCTGGTTATGCATTGAAATGAATAAAACTGGAAACACATGCAAGTTACAAACAAATTAAATGTGGCTGACTGAGGCTGAGTTGGAAATAATTATTTCTCATTCAAAATTTTAAAAGTAAATCAGAAAGAGAAAAAAAGGAAAGAAACGAATGCATGATAAATTGTTTGATGCTAATTGTTATAAATTTGTGTGTCTTTTCAAATTTCAAAACATCAAATATCATAATTGTAGGGAACATATTAAATTGGATAGACAAGAATAAGGCAACGAAAACGTCTACAAATGCACACAGATAATGTAAACAAGAATATATATAAGGGAATAATATATGTATATATATATATATGTGTGTGTGTGTGTGTGTGTGTGTATGTGTGGAGATCAAGGTTTTAAATCTCGGATATCGGTCGTGTTTCGTCTCGGGAATTTTATAGACTCGGTCTCGTATCGGGGGAGATCTCGGACGAGATGAGTCTAACTCGGATAGTTCGTCTCGGATCTGAAAGTTCATACTGGAACAATCTCGGGGTACATGATATGTTCAAAAAGATATTTTAACAAAATGATTTTTATGAATGCTATTAAAAAACATAGTAACTTAAACTTAAAATGCAGAATAACTTTATTATTCTTTATTTTGCGAAAGATCATTCATACTCTAAATTGTAATATGCTTAAAACAGAAATATTGTTAGATAGGAAACATTAAAAGGATCCAAAACATTAAAATATTCAGCATAAATAGATCATAAAATACATAATTTCATAAGTAACATGTATGTAAAAAGACAAATATGAAAATGTTAAGCATTTTAAAACATACACGAACATACAATATAGTCATTTAACATGCAAAATGTAAAATAACAAAAGATTGTTATGGCTAGATTTGAGCTTTTTAATTATTGTTCTAGTTCAGGCACATATTTAAATTTTAACTAAAAATACTAAGATCTTGGATGATATTCCAGTACCTCATCTCGGTCGATATATCGTTCGATATTGCAATATCTCAGGCAATATATTCGAAAGGAGATTTAGAGTGATATTTGTTGTTTCGTTTCGGAAGGAGCCCAAAATGAGATCTCGGAGGAGATCTCGGGCGATATTTGCGAGATTTGAAACAGTGGTGGAGATTGTTTGTTTTTGGAAGAATAAACAATAATAATGGGAAACAAAAGGGGAAAGGAAAATAAGGGGATGAAAATACAAGGAATGAGAACATGCAAATGAAATAAGATGAATGAATGTAGAAGTAAGGGAAGAAATTAATTAAAAAAAAGGAAAACAAATTTAAAAGAATTAAGGAAAGAAATGAATGCTGCATTAAGGAAACAACGATGAAGGGAAGGCATTGAAAACGAATGCAACTATTCACATTTCGAAATAAATTAATTAACGAACGTTACACTTTGAATAGACAAGGAAAGTATTAGAGCGGATGGCTAAACATATACACATGTATGTTGTCATAATTTATTTCATTTAGAATCTACATATTATTTTAAATCAACCTATCAGCATATATTAATAAATCTCATTAATAACATCATAATTTTATTTAAAAACCTTTTTTTAGTTCAATAATTTAATTTAAAATTGGAATTTTTAAATTCTGACACATTTTTTAACAAAATTTCCTTAAAATAAAATTTTAAATTGGTTCTGGTTTTCCGGGTTGTTACACGACGGGTTTGGCTTGTGTTTACTTACTCTGATGATCGTCCATAGTTGCCTAGCACGTCTTTCAACGCATCATTCCTCTTCTTTAGTGTAGGGGTTATGGGTGGTCATCACAAATATGTTCTAGTTTATATTTTCAAGTTTCAAACGGATATTTCACAGATATATATATATTAAATTCTAAGATTAGATCCCAAATTTTTACTTATTTAAGTTAAAAGAGTTGTAGATTTATAAAACTTCATTTACCGAATATTTAAAATAAATTAAATATTCATATATTTAAAAATATTGACATTTCTGGGTTGTTATAGTTTTATGGATTCGCCATTTGTATCCAAGTAAATCATTTTTGAGGTTTCAATTATTATTTTCTAAAAACTGCCTAATGAAATCGAAGGCAGCTAGGTTACTCAACTATCCGCCATGTTGGTTCCCCTTTTGACTAGCCCAGCATAGATGCTTTATGTACCCAACCGAGTTATAAGATTTATGGGGACCCACCTCCATGCCTTGAAATGAGAGTAGGGAAGAGGGGGATCGAACCTGCGATCCCTTTAACGCGAAGCTGGTTTCGATTAGTTTTGTATATGTAGAAAACTTAGAATTCCACTTTCCATGCTTCACTCCTTCAAATCTATCGTTAACCTTCAACTTTCCTTTGTGTTTTCCATTTCTATTCAAAATTATCTTTTGTCATCCACAATATTAAACCTGGAAATTTCAGCTTCTGCATTGCCCTGACGCAGGTAATTATCAGCTTTATAGTAAAATTCCATAAGATTGATCAATGGATCCCTTCTTAAAGCAACTTTAAAATATCTTTTATTTGCAACCCCAAACACTATTACCATCAGAACTATCAATGGATCCAGCATATCAACCACAATGGCTACTGCATTAAATGTGGTCAAACAATTTTTTTGGGTCTTTCTTGCCCTCTATTCACGCTCGAATGCAACTTCACATTTTTTGGTCATGAAATATGAACTCTAAACTATCGCACAAATTTACTGATTAATTCAATTCGCGCTCCGATACACCATTCTTAAGTTATCTGTAACATATCTTGCTAAATCCTTCAAACATAACAAAAAAGACGTTTTATTATGACTTTAAAGCATCCAACTTCTAACACTATAATTTTATGATGATATTATCAGGATATTTAATTAATTAAGTAAAATAAAAATTAAATAATATTAATTAAAGAGGAAATGGGCATGATTTGTAAATAGGTCGTCTCCTGGTTAAATAAATTATTAAGATTAATTTGAGTTAGAAATAAGGAAGAGGATATAAAGAGGACAAAATAAGAAAAGAAAGATTACCTAAATTTTAACCCTTCTACTCCTCCTCATACATTAATTTTACATTCCATAAAAAACATTAAAAAAAAGGTTGTCCATACTTAGGAAGATACAAGTGGAAGTTAGAAGATTTAAGAATCTAAGTTAAGGAAATCAAGTTCATCATTGGATCTCTCTTTCTCTCATTCGAATATAGGTAAATAATAATTCTATCTCATTTCTTGCTACGTTTAGTTCGGGTTTAATGCTAGATCTGGATTAGTATGATGTTTAACAATGTTTTAATTGATTAAGTGATGATGTATTATAACACCTCATTCTTTGATAAGCCATAATTTCAACAAAAGTTGAAAGTCAAACTCATGCAAGCATGGGTCACGTAAATCTGGTACCTATAAATAATGAGCATAATCAAAGTACAATAAAACTAGCTCACAACGGAAACAAGATAGGATAACAAGTATATTAGTTAAGGAAACTACCATAATAGTGAATCACCGCATCAATACCGAGCATGAGAGAACAAGAACGGAAAACAAAACTCAAATACTTGCAAAGACTTGTCTTTCGGAAGATAAAATATTATGAGGAGGGGGTCATAACAACAAGTCCTGGTGAGTAGAAAATATATAATACTGTTCACATATGCAAATGCATCCTCTTGGTTTCACTCGAAATATATGTCTGACAAGGTAAGTGACACTAACCTAACCTTACAAAGATTTCGCACCGTGGTTAGTTAGCATACCAAAGGTAGTGCTTCCCAAAGACAAATTGTTATGGTACACCGAGATAGAATTTGTACATATATATGAATCCTTTAAACCATCATACAAACCAATACCAAATCTAAGAGGCGGGCTTTCAAACTTCTTAATACCCTACTAATAAAGGAGGTAGGTTTTTGTAGCCACTTATAGCCTTACTCACAATATAATAAGGCAGATTCCAATGATTACTCAAGGCCCAAGGCAGATCCATTGATCACTTAATACCTATCTAGGTGATTTACAACAACTATTATAAATCGGATGATACTAGCTGCTAAGTCCTACAAATTTAAGACTTCCATCATTCGCGCATATCCCAACCCTGCATAAGGCGAGAGTGTGTAAGCAGTGACTTACTGCCTACATGATAGGTAGACGACTAGCCGTCACTTAAAACCTTCCGGTGGACCCTTACATTACTATCTAGCTGATCTTATTGGAAAATCCCCAAGCCACTTAATACTTCCCGCATGATAGTTAGACCTTTGGTACCTTCATAGTGGCAATTTAATACCTTATCCCAATGCCGACTTTAACCCTGTCACTTGCTTCCTAAAGGAAGCGATCCTTTCTGGAATTTCCGAACTTGTGCCCGATTAGCCATCTAATATTTATTGTTTATAGGAAGGTAAGCTATCTGATCACTTAATACCATATAAGGGCAGATCCTATGATTCTACCCCTACCTTAAAGGGAATAAAGGTGAATCCAATCACTTAATACCCCTACAGGCAAATACTGCTACTTAATACTTTAACCCCGAAAGTAGGATATGCTATTAATTTATCCCTTTAGGTTTCTTTTTTCGGAAGAGAGGTGTACCTTATAATCATTTAATACCTCGACACTTGAAGTAAACCTTCAGGATAAATTTGTGTTATGCAAAAAAATTATTGTCATGGATTCCAATGGTCAATGACATCTCCATCAGTTGTACATATATCCAACTGCTGGAAAGTGCAGACATCTATTGAATAACGCAACTGACCTCACATCATTAGCTTATAAAGTCCTTTTTATATTTATTAAATATATTGTTCTTAGAATTAAACTAGAAATAAGATAAGGATGGTTTTCCTAAGATTCACAGTTTTATATTATTTATGCATTAGACTTAGTATTAACCACGACAATCACTTCGTAATTTCCCATTGAATTAATTTATTACCATAACATTCACATGCCATTAATGGCTATAACAGTCACTTTTCCTAAGGCAATAGACACTCAGTTTAAATCATTATATATCTATAACGGTCGTATTCCATTAATGACCATAATTGTCACTTTTCCTAAGGCATGAACACCCTATTAATTGTCATTAATGTCACTCCCATTTAATCACATTAATTCAATTTATTGTAGCTCCCATTTTTTTATTCTTATTATTTAATTTATTATTTCTTATATATATATACACACATATTATATGTAAGTTTATTATATTATTTTCTCTAGTTGGACTTACAACATTTATTCTCTATTTATTTTGAATTGTAACATTTATTTCCCTATTTAATTCACCATAACATTCATGGTTACAATCTCAATTCTCTTTTAAGTTAATTGTAACCTTTTGAATTCAAGCGAATAACTCCAAATTTACTGCTAATAAATATAACAGTTACAAACATTTATTTTAATTCATTAGGGGAAAGGTTATCTTATAACCATCTTAAATGGAAAACAAACAAATTCAAACCTATGATTCGCGTTTACCTATTTAATAATAATAATAATGTTATTTACATATATTTTGGATGAATATATTTATAATATAATATTGTGCATATTCTATTGTGATATTTACGTAGTTACTAATCATTTTAAACTCTAATTATTTTACATTCTAGTCCAAACTAACGACCAAAATAATCTTTCTATATTCTATCTTGTTGTGATTCAATATCTAATAAAAGGTTATTTATTGTAATCCTTGTAAGTTTATCCCAAATAATTGAAAAGAGGAAATATTGACATGTCCAAAATCATAGGAAATTAGTTATATATATATATATATGGAATATATGATACGAAGTGCGTACAAAATACGTGAATTTACACACCTTTCCCTATATGTTTTGATGATATTTCTTGTAAATTTCGAACAATGCATTTTTATTTAAGAAGAACAAAAGGGATAATTTACAAAAATAAAAAAACACCCCAAACAATATAAAATACAGATATATTTACAATTCAAAATGGCAGTTTGCACAATTCTTACAAATTACACCCAATCCTATAAATCTAGAATAAACAACTACACACTTCTCAATAATATTTAAGGACTAATTTCCTGATTTAAGTTGTAAACAATAATACAAGATATAAAAAAGAACTGTAGGTAAGATATGAATATTATAATTGAAACCTACAGTCACTTATCATATTTTAGGCATATAAATTCAAATTTATGCAAATGTAATAAATATGATATTAGAAAAAATGAATATATTTCCCAGTCATCTAAAAGCTATTCCAAAATCCAAATATGAACATAGCTTTTAGGCTTATATTTCCAAATCCCTACATATCTAATACGTAGAACCAACCCTTGTTCATATTTCTGGATTCTTCTTCTTCTTCTTCAATTCTTATTTGTTTGATTTGAAAACTGATTTATTTTAGAATATTTAGAAGAGATTGGCGAAGTGGAAATGGCAGTTTCGTTGCTGCCTTCAGCAAATATAAGCAAAGAGTCGGGTGACAAGGCCTTTATTTATAGGCGCTTAATTGACCCAAAACCATTAGATTTAATTTAATTGAAATTCGTCCATGGATATAACTATAAAACGCCCAAAACCCTATGCGCCACAGAAAGTGGCGACCGGAGGTTAATGAGGTGGTTGACCTCAGGTTCGACCCCCATGTCGACCGCCTAGGTCAACGTGCCTCCTGTGGAGGTGGGGTATTTATCGTATAATTAAATACTATATTTATTAGTACACTTTATTGATTATTTTCTTTTCGTTTTCGTATTTCATCCGTAATTTCATCTGTAACTTTTCCATACGGACTCCATTCGTGAAGTTCCATAGATGAAAGTTGACCCTAGTTCCGTCAGGAAAGCAACGATGTATGGTAAAATTTCATTTTTAGAACCTAATTAAATAATTAATGTAACTAACGTCAAATTTTGGGTTATTACATTTTTCCCACCTTAAAAGAAACTTCATCTCGAAATTTTATCATTGACTAAGTCATATCGTTGGCATATAATTACCCTGTACTGCATAACCAATTTGTGTACATTCGAATTTACAACAAAACATGTGCATAGTGTACATAAAGAGTCACAATTATAATAAATGCATAATGATCCTAAAGCAAATCCTCCTATAGGTATGCACTTTATTTTGAAAACATTTCTGAAAGCATGATTCAAACATCTTAAAATATACTGGTAGTTCTATAAGAATGCAGCTTTTGAAAATATTTTCCATTCAAAATTCTCACATGACTATGCATAGAAGTGTGAAATAAATTTTGCATCCAAATCCTAACATCCAACATGTTAATGTACCTAAAATAGTTTCCTATAAATTTCTCCTATGCTGGAAAAAGGATATTATAATGGGGAACTTAATGCTCTTGCTGTTTATAAATGTTCCAATTCCTATCCAACAGTAAAAAAATTAACTTACTTGCCCCAAAACACTCCAAAATTTTCAACGTGTAAAAGGCAAAGGAGGCTTAAAATAAGCTCTAAAATGTAAAGGAGTTAAATAATAACTCGCGTACATCATTGACAATGTATAGAAACAATAATTTCAAGGCTAAAATATTTTTTTTCTTATTACCATTAACGCTTTTAACGCATCGCTGCTCCTAGTGCACCATTAAAACCGCAAAACTAACTACCTGAATCCTTCCTTACGCTTCGCATGTGACCATAAAAATCATAATTTGCATAAATAAAAATTTATGTTTCTTAATATGCATGTATATTTTGTAAGAATCTGTAGAATATGCGCATTCTTTTTTAGAGGAAGACGGGTGTGTAGCGTGAGACTACACAGCCGGTTACGTGTAAACATAGTAGGAAATAATATAAGCTGGTTGACAGGCCCAACCAGTGGCAAATAGTCTAGACCTAGTCGGCCAATAGAATATGTGCATTCTTTTATAGACAAAATGAAATTTGAGAAAATTTTAAATTTAAAAGGTCCTTTATCTTTTTAATGACATTAGAAAAAAGTTTTAAAAATAATTTAGGGATATTTAAATGATTCAGGTCACATTTCAATGTACATGGAAGTCTGTCATGATTAAAATGCGCAAACCGAAACCACACTGTAATATCAAAAATTGGACATACATAGAAAATGCCCAAAAACAAAAAAAAAGCTTCTAATGAATAGGTAAAAAATAATAGTAATACCCGTGACAAACACTGCTAATCCATGCTTTGCTAGAATTTAATACCACGAAAACCTATCCTTTCCAACTCTAAAATAACTGTTAGTTAGATAAAGAAAATGAGATTTCACTTCCGATTCGAATCGCAATCTTTTCCAAAAGATAAAAATCTCTTAACATCATCGTGCGATTTAACAAGGACAGCTGATACTAACGGTTGCAAACAACAACTATCATAAAGCCAAGAAACAAATGCCGAAAAGAGAAAAGAACAAAGATAACAACCCCAAAACATTGCCTATAAACAATGAGACCGCCTTGCTCCGCGGCTAGAGCTCGAACCATTTCCATGACCTTTGACAAGTCATCTTGATAGCTAAATACTAAATCTCGTATTGCAGACACTGGTGGTGTTGTTGGAGGCTTCCACATCACCACCTTCCCCAAGAGAGAATATGCGATGGTAAAAGAAACCTACCATAAAACTACTTTCCATGGAGATTCAACTAACGTTACTTAAAAAAAAAGTAGATAGGTCGGAATACATAAAGCAACTCCACAAAACAACACACAAGAACAACAAGCTGAATCAAAGAGGATACGGTATCAAATGATGGTTACACTACCAATTAAAGAAAATATTTTTCTCCGCATCATAGAATGAATATACTCATAGCTTCCCATTTCCGAAATAATGTTCTAAATGAGTCACACATCTATATGGGCAGTTTGGACATAGATTATCCAACCCGAAAGCCGACGTCTAGGGAAAAGAGATCTACTAAAACTCTCCAAAACCGGTAAAACTAAAGATCATTCATATCTACATACAATACAAATGCCTCTTAATTTTTCATAAGATTTTCCTTAGAAAGACCATTGGAATATAGTTCAATCTTTACCTCCGAAACAATAATTTCATTCATCAAAATCTATTTCAACGAGATATGACAAAGGCAGATGCAACACAGCCAACAATCCCATTCACAAATCTCGAAGTGAAGGACCGTGCAAATCCTATTAATACGAATAATTATTTTAGCCTTAAAGCGATGGAACCTTATGTTCATTATGATCCAACCAAATGGCCTCTCTATGGATAAGACCTAAATGGCATGAGGACGATCAGATAGTGAAAGTAGGTGCTATGGGTTAAGAAAAGACCGAAAAGAAGAAATTGGGTTTAGATCTTCAAGCATTAGTGGGCAAGATCTAAATGTAAACTAACACGGGAAAGGAGAAGATGAGGTAACTAAAAAGGAAGAGAAAGGAAAAATAAATAAATAAAGATATGACTCGACCAGATGAGAAAAGAGAGAGACGAAAGAAAGAAGTTTAGAGACGGGAATTTGGACACAACTTTTATGGTTGAGTCCTAGGTCCAAGTTGTACCAAAACTCATCAACCAATTAACCACTCTAGGTATAACGCTAGATGGTCAACCACTCAATGAACTTGGGACAAAGGTTGAACCTTGACCCTATTAAGGTTAAATTAAAATATTAATCATCCTGCGTCATCTCTTATGATTTGATGCAACCCAAAAAATTATTATTCTCACCACGGTAGTGACATCGACCATCGTCAAGTTTCGAACCATCCTTCCAAGATTCACAATAGTCTCAACTAAAGCTGGGACCACACGACAACAAATACCTAAAATAATTCTGCTAGAAATCCATATTAAATTTAATACGAACTTATACCCTTTTCTAACTAACGGGTCAACCAATGATTTTAAGAAATTAAATACCCCAAGCTAAACAGAATTTTACTTTGTATTGTCGACAGAAAATTTTGGAAAGCCTTTCTGAAATTCAACTTTATTTATAAACTGAGGGTCTCATGCTATAAGTTTACATTATTATTGTTTATTTTAAAACTAAATCTTATTTGCATAACAATGAATTTTCTTGAAAAATAATTTAAAATCTTCGAAACCCCTTTCTTTTCCAAAACAAGTTTAAAATTTAAAATTTCTCCCGACTACAAGACCATGAACTCAAAGGAATAATTTCAAACAAAAGAATATCCAAGTTGCCATAATGAAATATCTATACCTCATTTACACGCCTTTGAATTAATACGACATAGTAATATGAATTTCCCATTTATTAAAAAAACCAAGAAAAGGTCTACGATTAGAACTTGTAAACAAAACCCGAAACCAAAAATCGTGACAACCTCAGTTGTAGTTAGCTTTTCGTCCAATTCTAAAGTTCAAGTCCATGGGATTCACCATCTACTGTCCTCATGCTCTTCGTGGAGAATCGTCAAGCGCCCCGTGGGGGAAATTGGGTTGGCAAGAAAACCTGAATCCTAAAAACGTTTCTAACTCGTAATCACTTAAAGCTATCTTTAATAAATAAGCTCGCGACTACTTCATCATCGAATTATTTTAGAGTAAATGTGCCAAGGGAAAAAGAAAAAAGTAGGAAGAAAGTTCGAATATGTTCACTCACTAAATCCTAATTTATTAATACCTTTGATCGTTTAAATCTGAGCTCTGATACTAAATGTAACACCCTGTACTTTGATAAGTCCGTATTTCGACAAAAATCGAAACTTAAACCATTTAAGCATGGATCGTGTAAATCTAGTACCTACAAATAACGTACATGAGCATAATCAGAGAGTAGTAAAACTAACTCACAACGAAAACAAGATAGATTAACAAGTATTGACTAAGGCAACTACCTTAATAGTGAATCGCCACATCAATACCAATCATGAGAGAACAAGAAAGGAAAATCAAACTTGAATACTTGCAAACACATGTCTTCCTCAAGATAAACTTGAGAGTTATTATGAGGAGGGTTTTCAGAACAACAAGTCCTGGTGAGTAGAAAATTTATCACACTGTCAACAATACGCAAAAGCATTCTATTTAGTTTCACCCAAATTATATGTACAACATGGTTAGTAACTCTAACCTAATTTTGCAAAAAAATCGCATATCTTAACCCCGTATTAGGCAAAAGATAGTAAGCAGTCACTTGTTACCTATAAGGTAGATAGACGACTAACCGTCATTTAAGACCTTCCCTTGTCGAACCTCTACGTTCTTGTCTAACTGACCTTATTGGAAAATCCCCGAGCCATTTAATACTTTACGTAGGATAGGCTGAACTTTGGCACCTCCATAGCGTCCATTTAATAACTAATTTGAAGGTGGACGTTAACCCTGTCACTTACAACCTAAAGAAAGTTGATCCTTTTAAGGATTTTCGAACCTATAACTAGTTAGCCATCTAATACAACATATTTATAGGGAGTTGAGCTATCCGATAATTTAATACCACATAAGGGGATATCCTATGATTCTATTCTTAACTTAAAGGAAAAAGGGTGAACCCAATCACTTAATACCCCAATAGGAAGATTCTGCTACATAATATCTTAACCCTGAAGTAGGATACACTATTAATTTACCCCTTTAGGTTTCTTCTTTCAGAAGGGAGGTGAGCCTTTCAATCACATAATACCTCAACACTTGAAGTAAACCTTTAGGATAAATTCACGTTATATAAATAGTTATTGTCACAGGTTCATATGGTTAATGATATCTCACATCATTTGTACATATATCTGACTGCTGGAAAGTGTAAACTTCTTTCCAATAAGGCAACTGAACTCACATCGTTAACCTACCAAGTCCAATTCTTATGCAAATTAAAGATTTTTTTTCTAGAATTAATCTAGGAATAAGATAAAGATGCTCTTCCTAAGATTCACAATTCTAAGATTATTTATGTATTGAACTTAGTATTAACAATGAGAATTACAACCAAATTTCCCATTATATTAATTTATTACCATAACAGTCACATGCCTTTAATGACCATAACGATCACTTTTCCTAAGGCAACTGAAACTAAATTTACATCAATAAATTTCTATAACGGTCATATGCCATTAACCATAACAGTCACTTTCCCTAACGCAATGGATACCCTATTGAATGTCATTAATATCAGTCTCATTTAATCACATTAACTCTATTTGTTGCAACTCCCATTTGTTTTACTATTGTTATTTAATTTATTAGTTCTTATATATACACACAAAATATATGTAAGTTTATTGTATTAATTTTTCTAATTGGAGTCTCAATATTTATTCTCTATTCATTTTGAATTGTAACATTTTGATATTTATTTCCCTGCTTATTTCCCTACAACATTCATTGTTACAATCTTAATTCTCTTTTATGTTAATTGTAATCTTTTGAATTCCAGAAATTAATTCCATATTTATTTCTAATAAATATAGCAATTACAAACATTTATCTCCATTCATTACGGGAAACGTTACCATATACCGTCATACATGGAAAACATTCAAATTCAAACCTATGATTCACATTTATCTATTTAATAATAATAGCGTTATCTACGTAATTTGGATGGGAAGATTTATAATATAGGTATATATGTATATTTTAACGTGGTATTTACGTAGTTATTAATTATTTTATATTCTAGTCCAAACTAACGGCTAGAACAATCTTTCTGTGTCCAGTCTTGCTATTATTCAAAATCTCATAAAAGTTTATTTAGAGTAATCCTTGTAAGATTTTCCCAAATAATTGAAAGAGAAAATATCAACATGTTCAAAATCACTGTTTTTATTTGGAATAGATGATATAAACTATGTATAAAATATGTGAATTTACACGTCTCTTCCTTTTTTGTTAGTATTTCTTGTAAATTTCAAATAATGCTTTTTATTAAAAAATAAAAAAAATAAAACAGAAACCCCCAAATAACACAAGACACAAATAAATTTACAATTCAAAATAGCAGTTTACACAATTATTACGAATTACACTCAATACTACACATGTGGAATAAGCAATTATGCATTTCTAAATAATATTTAGGGACTGATTTCCAAATTTAGGGTGTAAACAATAACTAAAAGATATAATAAATAATTGTAAGAAAAATATGAATATTAGAACTTAAAAGTCTATAGACACATATAAAACTTAAGGCATATAAATTCAAATTTACGCAAACAAAATAATATGATATTAGAAACAAGGAGTAGATTTCCCATTCACCTGAAGTTAATCCAAAATCCAAATCTGAACACAGCTTTTAGGCATATATTTCCATATCTCTACAGATCTAATACGCAAAACATACCCTTTTTCATATTTCCATATTCATCTTCTCTGATTCTTATTTGTTTGATTTGAAAACTGAATTATTTAAGAAGGTTTTAGAAGATATTGGAGAAGTAGACATGGTAGAGCATCATTGGTGCCTCTAGAAAATATGAATAAAGAGTAGAGGGCCTAGGCATTTATTCGTATACGCTTAGCTAATGCAAAACCGTTAGATTTGATTTAATTTAATTAAAATATGTCCATCACTATAATTATGAATTGCCCAAAACCCTAGCCGCCGCAAGAAGGGGTGACCAGCAGATCGCATTGGGAAGCCGACCACCCGGTCGAATCTCATGTCAATCGCTTGTAGTTCATCCGTGACTTTTTCATACAAACTCTATTCATGAAGTTCCAAACATGAAAGTTAACCAGAGTTCCATCACGAATGCAATGGTACAAATTCCATGTTCAGATTCCATTGTTTATCAAATTCCTTTTATGGAACCTAATTAAATAAATAATTTAACTAACATAAAATTCTAGGATGTTACATATATGCTTGTCGATGTATTTTTTGCTTTGTTAACAAAGTCCTGTCACAAATTTGAGTTAGAAAACATATCATACGGACCCTAGTTACTTTGCACTTTTAATATAAAGCCCAAAAAATTATTTATGAATTGTATTTTTAGTTTTATAACTTTCTAAGTTAGTATGAATACATGGTGAATTTTCTTAGTTGGAAAATGCATATATTTGGGATTTAACTACTTAAAATAATAAAATAAAAATTTTGATTCTGAATATTTCATATGTTTAAATAAATAAGTAAAGAGATTTGTTGTAATTTTTAAGGATTCTTCCTATGACATTATGGATTAATAATAATTTTCTAAGCTAGACAAGCTTAATTATTAAAATAAATTAGTTATGCTAATTAAAGGGTAAGCAATTATTTTGTGTGTTTAAATTTCGAATCTATAACATCAATCTGAAAGTATTTAGAAAATAAAGTATTAACCGGTTAGATTTTGATAAGTAACTAGGGTAAGCAGAAAGAAATCGCATTAAAATATTAAAAATCGATTTTTTATTAAACTACAACTGCGCTACCACCTTTAACCTACGAAGGGTCAACATAGGTGATGCCTCTCTTTGCTTGATGCATATAATACCATCTGGTATAGAATGTATCGGCGGTTCTCAAAGTCGAAACCCTTAAGTGATAAACCAAAGTCGTATTGGAAATTTTTTAAACCCATCACCTATTGAAACTAAGTTATTCAAGTGTATCGCAGTATATGTGTCGACCATGCATTTTTCAAACACTATTCCAATGCTTCAGGTCTAGTTCCACTCTTTACAAACATTGACTCTTCGTGTGTTGAAACCGCTTTTTATAATGTATTACGTTCTATTTTTGGCTTTAAATGTCGATACATTCATGGTCGATGTCCTTGTGTGTCGTTGTCATTTTAATTTAGCATTATTATTGTGTGGTGTTGCCTGTTTTGGAGTTGACAATCACGTTATATTTAGTTTAGTTTGCAACCCTTTGTTTTAAACATTGTTGATGCCATGGTATAGAGGTGAAACCTTTATGTTTTACCCTAAGTTATAAATCGCTAATTTTTTATCATTTTTCAAATGGAAAAGAGAGTGATACACCTCTGTCGACAAATCTAAATACTTCAACACTCTAGCTTATAGAGCCAGAATCCTGTAACAACCAAGTACTCAAAACGGATGACATGCTAGTGAATGTTATTAATTTTCATCAATAAAGATCTGGAAATAACATATTTTAGCATAATGATTTGGATAGTAATAGGTTATGGATTTCCTTGTTTTAAAGAAACGATTCCAAAGAATTTAAATATTTTTAACGGCTTATATTTCAAGGAAATATTAAGAGAATTTAACATCATATGTTACTAAAGAGATTAATATTCCTATCACTATTATTTAAATGCAATTAGGATAAATTTGACTTAGATGATTGGAAACTTATGAGATGAATGTAAGGTCACATCCCATACTTCAGCTATCACTCCGAACTAAGATCAGTCCACAATTATAGTGCGAAGAGCAGAGTTAGAGTAAAACTGAAAGTTAGGTACACACAAAATGGAATACATATGAGATGGGTTACTACTGAGTTCGCATAACCATTTGATTCTTAGTCGGTATGGTAAAACCATGAGTTAGATAGCAAGTCAGATAATTAGCTTATATTCCAAAAGGCTATCCAGTTTTCTTCTAATAGTCATTAGGTATTTATATTTGGTTGGCATGAACCAAACATATAGGTTTGCTGCCGTCCTGGTAAAACTATGAAGTAGAAATAGATTGTCATGATTTCTCATTTGGCATGCGTACATTTGTTTGATTATGATTATTTGTGACTACATGATGAAAGTTTAATTAATATAACTAAGGATACTAGCGAGGAAAAACCTCATTTCGCTCAATGGTGATGTCTCGTTAGACATTCCTTTATCAAGATGACATATTATTATTCACACCAGACTTGTTATCTGACTTAAAGTTTCTGTTTTCCCCCATTAACTCTTAAGTGTATATTTGATTAGCTTGAGAGTAAGGATTTCAGGTTAGTAGGTTTTTAGTGAATAATGCTTCTGAAGACATATGGCATTGCTGGCTATTTAAGGGTTATATTTTGAGTTTACGAAATTTTATGTTATGATGACTGAATGATGTAATAATTCATGTATGTTAGTTATTAATGCACTGATCAAATAAGGTGGCATTTACATATGTCACTATTAACGTATTATATTTTTCTTTAAGATCATAGACAAGGTTTGGAATTTGTAATGAAAGTGAAATATCATCTTTATGAGATGCAAAATTTATTTTGAAATCTACTTTATTTCATATTTATATCCTTTTAGTCGATACAATTTACAATCTACATTTTGTCTTCGGGAACTAATGCCAGTGCTGGCTACAACTTCTAAAGCACTTAATTTCAGACCACGGAATGGTGGATATTACAACTTTGTATTAGAACACAAGTTTATGTGAAACTAAAAGAATTCTTAATCTCAAAAAGGCCTTGAAACACAATCCTAATGAATTAAGGAAATAATTGCATTATGCAATGGCGCTATAGTAAAATACTTGTATTGTTATATACGATCTTATCTCTATTCTTCTCTTTCTTTTACTCTTAAACCATTTTTCTGTATCTTACCAAGGTTCGAATGCAGATTTAAAGTGGTAAGATATGAAGGTAGATATCAACAAAGTTAATCTCGGTAGAGGAAGCACCATAGCTATTGAAATGTTATACCCAATATTAAAAGAAACCAAGGTTGATAACCTAATGTGGCTACTCGAGTACCCCCGATTGATATGGGAGCAATGTGCTAGTTCTTTGTTAACTTGCTGCAAACTAGAGCTACTGTTAGGATAGGTGGAGGAAATGTTGGAGGAGAAAATGCCAAAGTTCCAGTCAATAGTTATGCCATTTTGAGTGGGGATTATAAGAGGCGTGGAGGAAAGCCATTTATTGGATCGTAAGATGCTATGAGGTGGAGAATTGGATGCTTACCATTAAATAATCTTGGTTGATTTTGGGTTGAATGATAATCAGAAGAGGAGACTAGAATCCATATAAAAGCATAGCACTTCATTATACTGATGGAATAGTGTTTATTGTAGGGTTGGCTGAAAATGCCATGACTCAAGTAGAATTCAACAGAAGAATTAAAGAAAGGTTTATGTAAGAGATTGCTAAATCAAATTCTTTTAGGAAGTTTGTAGAGTTAATGTATGTTTGAATATGCAATAACATTTGAGGAGTTATCAAGACATAGGTATGCAGCTGTGGGTAAAATGATTAAGGAAAATGGTAAGTTTATGCATGAATTGAAATCAAAGCTTGCTAGAGAAATCATGAAACATATTAGAGATCCACATGACTCAATTGTAGAGATGACATTGAGGTACAGAGAGATAATTTCTTTCTTTAGTGATAACAAGACTATGGAGACATAGAGTGGTAATAATCAGAAGAGGAAGCTTTACCCGAAAAGGTAACTCAGAAGAGTGGGGTCGTTAATAAAATGAAGGAAAATGTGGTATGTTATAATTGTAACAAGAATGACCGCTTTGCAAATGAATATCTTTCAGGAAATGAAAGGATTACTTGGGGAAATCAGAATATAAAGTGTTTTAACTGTGACTAGATAAGACATTATAATAACAAGTGCAAGGAATTAGGTAAAGGAGAAAAGCGAAGGTGTTTGCTTTGGAGCCTTTTACCTTAGAGCCACCTGTAAAGGATAAAATAAAGTCAGTGATGGGAAATATGCTTTTGATTCGCGGCTTACCTCTTTGGATATTGTTTCATACATGTTCATCACGTTCTTTTATCTGTCATTGTTTTGTAGGTAAGCTTAGCTTAGAACCATCGTACCTTCTTACTTCCTTAAGGGTGGCTAAACTGATTGGAGGCTATGCAACTCTAGGATTGTGATGTGATCACTTAAAGTTTGAATTATAAGATCATATCGTTGCATGTAGCTTGTTTATATTTCATCTTGGGGGCTTTAGGATCATATTAGGTATGGATTAGTTAAGTAAATATGATGTTAGGATATTTTTCCAAGAAAGAAGAATATCACTAAGATACCATAATAGTAATAATCAAATAGTGCATTAACTAGAAAATTCAAAATTTGGCATTTATGCTTTATAAGGTTTAACGGAGGAAGAAGACGAATTAAATATGGTTTTTGTAGTTAAAGAATTTACGAATTTTTTTAAACCAGATACAGAACTACCTCCGAAAAGTATTATAAATTTCAAAATAGATATTGTACTTGAAGCATAACCCATAAGTAAACTAACTAATAGAGTGAAACCTACCAAAATGAAAGAGTTAAATGTGCATCTAGTAAGTCTAGTGTAAAGGAGTTTTTATAGGCCAAGCAATTCACCATGGGAGGCCATAAAGAAACCCGACACAACATAAAGATTGTGCATCCACTATAGAAATTTAAATGAAAAGATAGTGAAGAATAGATATTCTTTGTCGAGAATTGACAATTTTTTCAATCAATTGAGTAAAGCCAAAGTGTTTTCTATATTAGATTTTGCAATAGCATTCCATCAAGCAAGCGTAGTCAAAGGAAGTATACCATTTAGAGGCGAGATTTTTGATCGGTTTGGTTGGTTTTGAGACAAAAAAGGCTAAACCGAATTGAAAACAAAAATATTCAAAACCAAATCAAACCGAATTAATTTCAATAAATTCAGTCTGTAACTAAATAACCGAAGGAGAAATATAGGTTATTACAAATAATTGATTCATTCAAAGGAGAACTTAATTTTATACTGAATAGATTTTATTTCACTTTTTCTATGTTTATAATAAAACTTGACCTATTCTTAATAGGTGAAATTTTATTTTATCACTAGACCAATTATTTAGAGCATTATAATTGGAGAATAGAATGGAAGTTCATAAATTCAGTTAAATGGATAATCAAAATAATATTTTGCAAATTAAATTCAAGCTAGTTTTATCTTTCAAAACTGAATCAAAAATATCGAAATGCACCGACTAGGTCTGTTAATTCGATATTAACCTAATATTACTCACATTAAGTTCCATTGACAATACTAAAGACCATATATGGATAATGGATCAACGAGTAAATAGTCATGCCATTAAGATTGCCTAATGCACTTGCTTTATTGGTTAATTTGATGAGTTATATTTTTCGGGAGCATCTGTATGTATTTATATTAGTTTTCATGAATGACATTTTGTTTATTCTAAGAATGAGTGAGGCCATGGGACTCACCTCAGAGTGGTACTCAAAACTTTAGGACAACATAAATTGAAGGAAAAATCCTTGAAATGTCACTTTTGAAAACGAGAAGTTAAGTTTCTTGATTGCTTCATTTCTAAAAAGGGATTATCAGTAGATGCAGTTAAGATCAAAGCTATTTGCAATTGAAAGGGACTCGAGACAATGGCCGAGATTAATAATTCTCTTGGACTAGCTGGCTGTTAGAGGAGATTAATAAAGGATATCTCTTATATAGCAGCGCCACTAAATAAGTTAACCAAGAAAGAAGTGAAGTTTGTTCGGACTAACAAATGCAAAGAACCACTCTAAAAGCTAAAACATTTTTGACTAGTGGATCTGGGTTAGTTGTACCTGAAGGGAATCAATATTTATTTATTCATACAAAAGCGTATAAAACAGGAAAATTTGTACTAACGCAAAGAGGTAAAGTTATTGTTTATGCTTCTCGACAGGTCAGATCGCGCGAGATTACATATCCAACTCATGACTTGAAGTTGATTTCCATTAACTTGCTCTAAAGATGTGGCGACAATATCATTTAGGAGAAAGAGAAAGACTTGAGCTATTTATGTGTCATAAATCATTGAAATACTTTTTATCTCAAAAGGATTTGATTATGAAACAATAAAGATGGTTAAAATTCTAAACATCATATGACTTTGGAATTGAGTATATGCGAGGTAAGATAATAAAGTTGTCAATGTACTTAGATGAAAACATCAAAATGTTGTATCGACAATGATAGTAGAATCCTCGACTACTTATGGTACACAAATAATGTATAAGACTTAATTATTCAAGAGACTACTACATTGTCCTATTTAGAAGTTCCACCGATGGTGGCCAATAGAATTCCTTCTAAGAAAAAGAATGATCCATTATAGGAGAATTAGGTTAGGAGATTAGAAAGTGGAATCATGGTAGACGATTTAAAGGATTTTAGTTTAGACTCAAATGGACGATTTGGGAATAAATGACTATTGTGTGCTTTAGATACTGAAAACCTTAGGAAAGAAGTTCTTGCGAAATGTTACCAATTGAAGTTTACCTTCATCCTGGAGGAACCAAGATGTATCAGGACATGAAAAAGAATTTCTCCAGAGAAGGCATGAAATGGATGTGGACTTATGGGTAAAGTAGTGTTTGAATTTCCAACAAGTGAAAGACAAACATCAAAAGCCAAGTAGACTACTTCAAACTTTGAATATTCAATTACGGAACCAAGATTCTATATTTATGGACTTCATAGATAGGTTGTCAAGGTCAAATGAGGAAATGGAATTATATGTTTCATGGGGGACAAATTGACTAAGAGTTTTAATTTCATTCGGACTAAGTCGACCAAAATAATACCAGTTTTAGCTTAGTTATTCATGAAGAATGTGTTATGCTACATGGAATTCCTAGTAGTACAATTAGTGATAGAATGCTTTGTTCACTAATGAATTTTGAAAGAGCTTATTACACTTAATGCGATAGGTTTTTGAGAGCTTTTATGCTAGTGTTTGGAAGATTATGGGAAGATCAACTACACTTAGTGGAGTTTTCCTAAAATAACAATTATTTTATTAGTATAAAAATGAAACATTTGATGCTTTGTATGAAAGATGGTGCAAGTTTCCATCTTGTCAGTTAGAGTAAGAGAAAATATTGTTCTTAGTCTAGATATGGTTAAAGAAGCCACATAGAAGATTGGTTTGATGTGAACTAGAACAAAAGAAGCTCACTATAGGTAGAATAATTATTTAGATAAAAGATAGAGAGACTTAGAGGTGACACTTGCGATAGATGTAATTCGATTTGGAATTTCGAGAAAGCAAGCACCTAGGTCTTTTGGACCATACCCTGTATCGAGAAACTTGCTTATGTGATAAAGTTGCCAAGCAGACTGGCAGGAACCCATAATGTATTTGTTACTACCAAATTCAACACTGAAACTGAAGATTGGTGAAGAGCATCGAAGCACCACTAACACCAAAAGTGCGTTTCGAAAGCAGATGACTGAGACTGGATCACTGAAGCAAGCGATAACGAAAGCAAAGAGAGTGAGATTTGTCGATATGTTATCGGTACCAACACAAGAGGCAAAGGCTTGGTACCGATACCACTTAAAAACCGGAGGAAGACAAAAGGGGTGGACCGAAAGCATATGATCCGAAATATGGAGCCACGAAAAGGAAGCACCAAACCAGGAAGGATGAAGCAAAGGGGCTATCGATACTAATTTACTTAGTACTGACACCAACACCAGAAAGAAGTCACAAATGACACTATCGCAAGATCGAGACCAAAACTAAGGGTTATCGAAAAAGGGGCATCCACCCTAACAAGCTTAGTTTGGATGTCGGTACCAGGGAAAAAGTAAAGCCAACATTCAGAAGATAATCAAGCACGGCAAAGCTTGTGATTTGTTGTTGAAACAGAAAGCTATCGCCAACACCAAAAGCAACTCCTGAATCTATCTATACCAATGAGCTTGGTATCTATACATTAAGATAAGGAAATTTAAAAGTTGAGCTCTTAAAGCATGAAATCGGCACCTCGAAGATAAGACAGATCTGATAGCAAGGCTCAGCAAGAGAAAAGCACTGAAACCATGTTGCCGGTACCGAAAGGCAGCGAAGCGGCCGAAACCATGTTGCCGGAACCAAGAGGCAAAGAAACGGCTGAAACCCTATTGCCATATCTAAAAGAGGCTTCTGCTGAGTTGATATCAAAAAAAGGCCAAATTTGTCTATAAATAAGACCCAGGGTCTCATTTTGGGGGACTTTTCTTAGAAAGTAAACCCTAATTTCTAAATTGATTTGGGGGTTTTAGTTAGATACTTCATGTACTCAACAAAGTGATTAATAAAGAGTGAATCAATACTTGAGGTTAATGTCATGAATTTTATCATCATTTATGTTGTTATTTTCTTCAATGTTTCTACACAACAATGTTCCATGCATGAGCTAAGTTACCGTAAATACCCTTTTACAAGTCGTTTAGCTCTCTAACTTACGTTGCACTTAGGGAACCCTTGTCCCAAGGTAACTGTAGGTTTTTGAGTCTCATAAGCGTGATACTCACCCCTTGAGGGAAGAGTAACTAATCTTCGGTCTCAAAACCTTGATCTGGGAAACAATGAACTAACTCAAGCTTGTAAAAACTAAATAATCCCTTTACTTCTCCAAGGTCCACATCCTCAGACCTAATTCCAATGTAGATGAAAAATATCAATAACATTTTGGCGCTAGAAGGAGGGCTTGAACGTCCGACCGTATGGTTAACAACCACATTTTAATTGTGTTGTTCCGTCCCGGATTGGACTAAAGCTTTGAAGAAGAAAAACCATGTGCAAAGGGTCCCAATAAGAATCTTCCGGATTTCAAATGGCTATGTCAGACATTTCTAACTCGAGAATGATGGAAGAACAAAGGTTAAGAATGGAAGCCTTACAAATAATCAATTGGATAAAGGAAGTGGAGCAATACGATCTTGATTATTGGAGCGATAACCCTTTCTACATAGGGACAACCCCAATCCTCACTTTAAGTGATACTACAGCAAAAGGATATAACCTATTTTCTCACCTTAATAAATCCATATATGCACAGGCTAGACGAACTAACTTTGAATAAGGAATAATGAGTGATTTACACCGTTTTACTTCCAAGTAGACTAAAAGAGCAGCACATCAGTCTCGAGATACCTTGAAAAGAAGGTTCAAAGTTATGAATTAAGCAACAAATCTAAGTTACAAGAAGACATGGTCCCAACGAAAAAAGGAGAACTTTGAGTTAAGGTTATCCACAGAGTGCCACCTTACCACTTCAATCGAAAATATCTACTTCCTAACCAAGCACAAGCTTAATTTTTGTCCATCAACAAAGAAGAAACCTAAGAACAAAAGAAAATTAGGAGGGCTTTACTGCCACTACGATGAATGGGCATGTAACCAACCACTACCGAGTCCTAAAAGGGATGATGATCAAATTCTACCATCAAGGCCAATTACGAAGATTTGTAAAAATGATCAAGCTAAATCTAACAAAAGGGCTTCTTGAGGTAAGAATGTCAACATGGTTGGGGGTATGATCTCCCTTAAATTTGGAACCATCCAAAATGAGTGAAGCTATCTACGGTGGTAGAAAACCCTTATTACCGCCAAAAAGGCCAGGGCAAGGCACCCCTCGGAGGGGAGTGGTGTGTAAGCCTTTCTCCGTGCCCAAATCAGAAAGGGAAAGGTTAAAGCATCAAAAGCGTAAGACTCCAATCCAAGCCAGAAATGTCAGGACGGAGCGTCTAAATTAGCACACCCTGCCTTTGCTCGTAGAAGAGTACGCCCTGCCTATGCTCGAACTAAGCACGTCCTGCCTCTGCTCGTAGAAGTGAACACCCTACCTCTGCTTATGTTCCTCGTATCCCACAAAAGGGAACAAAAACCCTTATCTGTGCCTACAATGGCTAGGTTAAGGCACGCCTTAGAGGGAGGTGGAGTGTAAGTCTGTATCACCGCCTACGATAGCCAGGGAAGAGCATCAAAAGAGCAAGCCTTTAGTCGTGCCTACGATGGCCAGGTTAAAGCATCTAAGTCCTTAACACCGCCTACGATGGCCAGGGTAAGGTGCCTCCTGGAGGGAGGTCCGGTAAGTCCTTGGCCATGCTTGAGAATAAGCTAGCCAAGTGCACCAGAGGCACAGGCCCAGAGAATGGCCATCAAAGCACGTACATCCTCTGCTTTGATAATCACAAGCCTCGAGACAGGCTAACAAAGCATGTACATCCTCTGCTTTGCAAATCATACCCAAAGTGGGTAACAAAACTATAAATTTCCAGAAGGGAATTTCTTGTCTTCTGTTATATACCTGAATCTGGGTTATGGTTCGGGACTTTTATTATTACCAAAAATGGATTTCTGGTCTTCTATAAAAACTTCAATATGGGTTATGGTTCATGACTTCTAATCATTTCCAAAAGCGGAATTCTGATCTTCTCTCATTAATACCCGAATCTGGGTGTTGAAGCTTTCAACTGCTATCATTAGAAGTAGATTTCTAGTCTCATTTCACAACATTCCCGAATATGTGGGTTCCACCAGTCTTATCTATACTTCATGGAAAGTGATTCTGGACTTCCAACCAATTACCCTAATCTGGGTCAAGAGACCCTAAGTCTTGTCCTAGGGAAAAGGATCCACTATCAATACTCAGGGTTGTAACCCGAATCCACTACCCAAAAGCTTTCTAACAAGGATCATAACCTTCCATCTTGCTCACGAAGATTTTCTTAACTCATATATGCAAATTCGTTACTCATTATTCTAATAAAATATGTGATCTGAATAATCACATGATTCTATTACAAAGGTAGTACAATAGAACTCTTAGTAAAGGGGTACATGAAAATACAAATTTGAGTTATAGTGGTAAATTTATTCTTTCCAAATAGGGTCTTAGGTCCATTCCCAAATCAGATGTATTTTACGCACCTAAAGATAGGTGAAGATTTTCCAACCTTTATTTAAAGGGAGGAAACGTATTCAGACTTTAAATACTATGCCCAAATAGGGGTTCAAAATTATTACCTTGTTTTCTAAAAAGAGAATCTTCCTAATAAATTCTCACGTAGGAACCTTGAGCCTTTCAGATAGAACCTTAAAACAAAGGATATATTTTCTTCAACACCCCACATAGGGAAGCTCTTTAAGAACACCTATTAAATAGAATGGCTATTCCCAAAACATGAAATATGAATAAACATATTATCTTGTCATATAATTGTTTACTACTGGATTACAATACAAATACCATCTCATAGAAAATAAGTAAGTTATCATATATCCTGTTAAGCTAACACAAATAATGTGTGTTAAGTTTGTGCAAGACTCCTAGAAGAGAGAGTTCTCGGCAAAAACGAAGACTATGTATCAGGTAATTCTCTGGGAATTGAATTAACCATGGAAAATTCCAACAAGCTCCCGAGTGGAGGTCAACACCACGTTCATCTAGGAACCTTTTGTGGAAACACCTAAGCAAGCCTTCGTTGAGATCACCTAAAAAGGAAAATTCTACCTTTCATATCTACTATAAACCGTGTATAGAAAGTCTACTAGAATGTATTTATCTTTAATTAACATCCAAAATAGAGTGGTGAGCTCAGCTTTTTCCTTCAAGAGCCTTTCACATCGCAATTGGTGGTTCACAACCTAGGGGCCACTTCTTTCTCCTTAAAGAACAATAATTTGGCGGCGCTTTTATCAAGATGATGATATCTATCAGATAAGATGTTATATTCACTCGTTTGGTTATTTAACTCTCTAGTGAGATGGGTTACTTCTGATCGCACTTTCTCCAAACGGACGCACCTAAAACTTAACTTTTTTACTTTTCATCTATTCGAGAAATAAAGGAGATGATTATTTGAAATAAAAACAAAAGATATCCTAAGAGTTACCATACTTGGAAATAGGAGCAGGGATTTGAAGAGTCTCAATGGTGTTGACATCTTTCGTGTTCAATACTTTTCCCTCTTGTCATGGTTTAAGATGATTGGGAGTATTAGCTAGAATTGAGTCGTGATCAAGAACTTCAAGATCTTCGTTTTCCGTCTTATCACAACCATCAGGATTGGGAAAAATATCACTGGTATCATTAAAACCACTATCGCGACTATCTTTGTCTCTAGTGACTTTTCTAGGCCTGGGACTATTGTCATTATGCAAACAATTTTTGATACTACAAGAGCGTCTCCTCCATCATCAGCACATGTTTCACTTAAGGGGATATCATTTATAAACATATGTTTAGCCACATCAAGCTCCTTCCTTTCAAGGATGGCATTCCACTCCTTTGCATGGGTTATCCTGGACATGACTCTCTCTACCAAAAGTGGGTAGAGAGAAGAAAAGCTTAGATATGTACATTTGTCTATGTTGTTGGCATAAGTGAGCAAGAGAGCATCCTCGAATGAGTTAACCATAATTTCATCCAAAGCAGTTTGGAGATAACAAGAGAGCCTTTGTTTAGCATCATTGATCACTTCACTAGCTTTACTCAGGGAGGCTTCACTCTTATCAAGCTTTTTCCTAAGGGAAACATTATTCTCCTCAAGAAGTGAGTTTTGGTCTTATGAGGAAGAACAACGGAAATTGAGCACAAAAATCTCTTCCCTAGACTCTTCCAAAGTTCCTTTCAAAGTTCGGATCTCCTTGGTTAAAGATTGGTTAATTCCTTTCTCCTTAGTTGTCAAAGACCTAGATACAACAAGGGAAGACTCCAACCTTTCCTTCTCCTTCATCACGTTCTCTTTAGTATTGATAAGAGCGTCATTTTCTCTTATCAAAGATAAGTTTTCCTCTTTGACTGTTGACAAATCAGCAGAGGATTTGGAAGCACCTTCTTACATTAAGAACCACTGTTTGATGGGCTATGAGATATAAAAGAACAGAAAACATAAAAAATACAATTATACGCTTGAAAAGATAAGAAAGAAGAATCCATACCAACATCTGTTACTCAATTAAAGCACGATGATAGTTGGAGGAATCAGACATAAGATCCATATTGGAAAATGTGGAAGAAGACATGATTTGTCTGACCAATTCATTAAAGCCCTCACCAGCAAGAGAATTAGGAAGGCCCGGAGGGTTAAGATCCTTAGAGGAAGCAGAAATTCCTGTCACATGATGAATTGCATTAAAATATTGTGGAGACTCAGGAAGGCGAACATCTATCAAGGAGATTACCCTGCGGTAAATAATTATAAGAGGACCAATAGTCGCATCAGGACAAGAAGTTTGGGCTATGGAACCCTTGGGTCTTTTGGGTGGAGAACCCTATGAAATCTTGCCGATGAGCTTTCTTTTGACGGTTTCTCTAGACTTGAAAAAAGCATCCCTGAGAGAGGAAGCTCATGCTTTAGGACTAAGGAAGATGAATTGGTTTTACTGGCCATAGAACAGATAACCTCTAACGTATTACAGAAGAAACATAGGTCAAAAAAAGTCAAGATCTTACAAAATTCTGAATTATAATGCAAGTACCGTACCTGGGTTATCGGGAAATATAGGAGAGCTGGAGGAATAAGGAGTATTCCTTCCTAGTGACAAAGAAATAATTCCTCCGCTAAAAGAAACCAAAGGAGGTTGCCCAATAATATATTGGCCAAGTGGCAAAAGAGAGTGCTTTCGAAGAATATTAGAAGTCAGCAACAAGGACCTGTTGCCAAACTTTTTAGAAGCGGTACCAATGAGATCTATTAACCCCTTATCCGAAAATCTAGGAAGTTTTAGAGTTGCATCTGCAATGAAAATGGAATGTAAACAACCATGTATGTTAAAAAGGGCTAAGGAAAGAAACAAATATAATCCACTTCCGTCCTTTGAATGTTAAAGCTTCTAAAATTACCAAAGTGGCATCGAACAAAGAAAAACTGAGTTTCCCAATCTTTCAACCTTACGTTCCTTTGGATAATAGTTTCTTTGTAGGGTTCGCATGAAAATTTTGATGGAATTCCATGTTTTAAAAAATTGATTCCAAAGAATTTAAATATTTTTAAAGGCTTATGTTTTCGAGGAAATATTAAGAGAATTTAATGTCATATTTTACTAAAGAGATTAATATTCCTATCGTTGTTATTTAAATGAAATTAGTATAAATTTGACTAAAATGATTGCAAATTATATAAAACTAGTATAAGGTCGCATTCTATACTTCAGCTATCACTCTTGACTAAGATTAGTCCACAATTCTAGTGTGAAGGGTAGAGTAAGAGTAAAATAAAAGGTTAGGTACACACAAAATGGAATACATAATGAGATAGGTTATTAATGATGCCTCATAAACATTTGGTTCTTAATCAGTATAGTAAAACCATGAGTTAGACAACAAGTTAGATAACGAGCATATATTCGAAAGGACTATCTAGTTTTCTTCTAGTAGTCATTAGGTATTTATGTCTGGTAGGCATGAACCAATCATATAGGTTTGCTGACATCCTGGTAAAATTATGTTGTAGAAATAGATTGTCAAAATTTCTCGTTTATCATGCGCACATTTGGTTGATTATGATTATTATGTTTAATAACCATTATAAATACATGATCAAAGTTTGATTAATATAATTAAAGATACTAGCGAGGAAAAAACTCATTTCGCTCAATGGTGATGTCTCGTTAGACATTCCTTTATCAAGATGACATATTATTATTCACACTTGTTGTTTGACTTAAAGTTTTTGTTTTTCCCCATTAACTCTTAAATGTTTATTTGAGTAGTTTGAGAGAAAGAATTTTAGGTTAGAAGGTTTGTAGTGAATAATGTTTCTAAATACATGTAGAAGGCAACGCTGGCTTTTTAAGAGTTATCTTTTGAGTCTGCAATGTTTTATGTTACAATGACTGATCGATATAATAAGTCATGAATGTCAGCTATTAATACACTAATCAAATAAGGCAGCACCTACATATGTCGTTGTTAACGTATTTTACATTATTATGTTTTTTAGATCATGGACAAGGTTAGGAATATGTAATGAATGTGAAATGTCATCTTCATGAAACGAGAAATGTATTTTGAAATGTACAAAATTTTATTATATTTATATGCTTTTATATTGATACAATAACATATTTGCATTTTATCTTTGGAAATCAATGTTAAAGATGGCTATAACTTCTAAAGCAATTAATTTTGGACCTCGAAATAGGGGATATTACAAGTTTGTATTAGAACAAACGATTATGTAGATCTAAAAGAATTCTTAATTTTAAAAAGGTTTTGAAACACAATCCTAATGAATTAAGGAAGAAGCTGGGTTATGGAATGGCGTTATAGTAATGTACTTGTATTTGTTATATACAAGTATATAGATCTTATATCTATTCTTCCATTTATTTTACTCTTAGACCATTTTTTGTATCTTACCAAGGTTCGAGCGCAGATTTATGGTGGTAAGATATGGAGGTAGAATACAAAAGAGTTAATCTTGGTAGAGGAAGTAACACAACCATTGGAAATGTTATACCTAATATTAAAAGAAATCAAGGCCGATAACCTAACATTAATGTGGATGCTCGAGTACCTCCAATGGATATGGAGCAATGTACTAGTTCTTTGTTAACACTTTGCAAACCTGAGCTACTGCTAGGATAGGTGGAAGAAATGTTAGAGGAGAAAATCCCAAAGTTTCGGTAAATAGTTATGCAGTCTTGAGTGGGGATTATAAGAGGCTTAGAGAAAAGTCATTTATTGGATCAAAAGATGTTATGAGGAGGAGAATATGTTTGCCATGAAAGAATCTTTGTTGGTTTGGAGTTGAATGATAAGCACAAGAGGAGACTGGAATCCAGACAAAATCGTGGAGCTTCACTATACTGGTAGAGTAGTGTTATTGTAGGAGTGATTGAAAATACTATGACTTAGGTAGAATTTCACAGAAAAATCAAAGAAAGGTTCAAGTTGGAGATTTTTAAATCCGATTTTCATAGGAAATTTGTTGAGTTAGTGCTAGGAAACTTGACATCATTTGAGCATGCAATAAGGTTTAAGGAGTTATCAAGACATAGGTATGAAACTGCGGGTAATATGATTAATAAAAATGATAAGTTTATGCATGGATTGAAATCAAAGCTTGCTAGAGCAACCTTGTAACATATTACAGATCCATGTGATTTGGTTGTAGAGATGGCGCTGAAGTACAAAGAGATAATTGCTTTCTTTAGTGATAATAAGACTATGGCTACACGGGGTGGTAATTGTCAGAAGAGGAAGCTCTACCCGAAAAGGTAACTCATAAGAGTGGGGTCGCTGATAAAGGCAAGGAAGATGTGGTATGTTATAAGTTTAACAAGAATGAACGATTTGAAAACAAATATCTTTCAAGAGATGGAACGAATATCATTAAAAAGAAAATACAAAGTGTTTCAGTTGTGACCGGATCAGACATTATAAGAACAAGTACAAGGATCTAGGTAAAGGAGAAAAGTGAAGGTGTTAGCTTTTGAGCTTTCTACCTCAGAGACGCCTGTATAGGAGAAAGGAAAGTCAGTGACGAGAGGTATGATTTTGATTCATGGCTACCTCTTAGAGTATAGTTTCATACATGTTCATCACATTATTTTATTTCCCATTGTTTCGTATAGGCTTAGTTTAGAATCATCATACCTTGTTACTTCCGTAAGGGTGGCTAACCTGATTGGTGGTTATGCAACTCCAGGATTGAGTTGCGATTGCTTAAAGTTTGAGTTGTAAGATCATATCTTTGCATGTAGTTTGCTTGAGTTTCATTTTGAGGGATTTGAGATCATATTTGGTATGAATTAGTTATGTAAATATGATGTTAGGATATTTTTCCAACAAAAGAGAATATCACTAAGATAGCATAATAATAAGAATCAAATAGTGCATTTGGAAGTGAATTTTGGCATTTATGCTTTATTATGTTTTATGAAGGAAGAAGACGAGTTAAATAGGGTTCTCGTTGTAACACCCCACGTCCATTAATGTCACTCACAAAGGGAATGCATTAACTTCCATGGAGCGTATTTAGTGTATAGAACAGCATATAACAAGGCAGATATAAATAATGGTACTTAAAAAATTTAAAATAACTTTTATTGCAGCGAAGAAATAGTTTGATTACAATAAGTTCATAAACCAAGTACACTTAATATCCATCTTGATAAATTGTTTCAGAGTACATAAAATAAAAAGCATAAACCCCAACACAAGTAACCATAAAAGAGATGAGCTGAACTTTACTTTCAGCAATCCAAGCACTTCTAAAAGAGAGAGAAAGAGATCCGAGATCAAGCTCCACTAGTACTAGTCCCACCGTGATAACTTGAGGGGGGAAGGAAGAAAAGAGGCGAAAACAAGGGGGTCAGACATAAAGTCTGGCGAGTATAATAACTTTAACAATATAATTATTGAAGTAACTAGGATAAGGCATAAACTGGTAAGATAAGATATGACCATGAAACAAGTGGGCATGACAAAGCAAATAAGAGGAATATTCTGGCGTTAATCTCGTTCCTAATCATTATAGGATAATTACTATACTGCATCACCACTAGTCACCCTAAAAGTTGATCCCGCCTACAGAACTTAATAATGATAATGGTAGTTTCGTGTACCGCTAGCTGCCTTCATAGGTGTCGTCTGCCCCTATCTCCACTAATTGTACCCACTACCCCCATTCGATCGGCTCCCTAACTCGTAGATACCCGTCCTAGTCCCACAGTGGGGTGTATCACTCCCCAAAGTGGCAACCCGATACCACCAAAGATGCACGGCTTATATCTACACGATGCAACAACGTCTTACCTACCGACCCGGGCCCACGCACGCACATGACCCCGTTGGACTTGCGTTGCCACCGCTAACCTGTTTTGACCTCTTACAATCAAATCCAGTAAGCGTGTCCTGTCCTCGACTTGGGTCGAGCTCACAAAGATACTTAATGGGTTACTGGTTTGAAAAGGGCCCCCATGCTTGACACAAGCCTTCCACCTATGCTTGGTCCCCACTAAGGTTTCCCCACTTAACCCCATTCTTATTCATGTCTTCATACATGTTTCAATCTTGATTAAGTGCATCTAATCGTATTTCACATGCCACCCAAGGCACCCACTTAATTTCGCATGCCACCCAAGGCACCCACTTAACCCCCCATGTCCTACCACATGTTTATCTGGTTAAGTGTTACTTAATTCATTAGAACCGTAACCTTGTAAAGACCTCCCACATTAGGCTGACATTTGCGGTTGCTGGATTTGCCGGGCGGGTCCGGGCAGTCTCATACCCAAACGAGCCTAACCTCGTGTCTTTACAATTGTTGCACATTTAATTCGTGTCTTTGACCTCTCACATTATACTGGCATTTGTGGCTGCTGGATTTGCCGAGCGGGCCCGGGCAGTCTTACACCACAAAAGAGTCTAAATTCGTGTCTTAGGCGGTTAATTATTACACATCTTTATTTAACCCCAAATTGGATTAATATCCCTATTCAAATTTGTCAATAAATTTCAAATTTATTTATGTCCATAATTGTCTCTTAAAATTATGTCCATAAATACCAATTATGAGAATTAATGTCTCAAATTAATTATATGCCTTTTAAGGCCATTTTATGCCAATTCACAATTTATGTATATTCAATATTATCCCATCATCCCCACGCTATTCGCACATTTTCATATGACTATGTTAGACTCGCAAATAGTCTAACTTATAAAAAGAAAAACAACATCACATAACACATAAAATAGATCTAAGGATCATGACATAAGATTACATAGCCAATAACTTGCATATGAATTTCATTCAAACTAGCATATGATACAAAACTAGCATAGGTAATGGGCATAAACTTGCATAACTTATGTACTGCTATAGATCCAAACATAAAGGTGCGAACTTGCATATGGATCTAAACATAAAGATGTAAACTTGCATATAGATCTAAACATAAAGATGTAAACTTGCATATGGATCTAAACATAAAGATGTAAACTTGCATATAGATCTAGACATAAAGGTTAATGCCACATAAACTAGCATATGCATATACATGTCTCACATATATTTTAACAACCCAAACTTGCATAAGATTCATACATGAATATATGATCCAATCATCACAAACTTGCATAAGATATATGATTCAACTTGCATAAGATTCACATAAGAACTAACATATGATCCAACTTGCATAAGACTAACATATGATTCAACACCACAAACATACATATAATTTACATCACATGATTCAAAATCATATTCTCATAATCCCAATTATATCTTATCATAATTAAATTAATTAATTATTTTGTGAAAGCTATCATACTCACAATTAAAAAGAATAGTCTTGTCTTTCTGGGATCTGTATTCTGAAACTGAATTGCTCGCCTTTGATGTAGACTAATCGTTATTTAGATTTGATTTGATTTTGATTCAAGCTTTTATCTTGCTTTAGGGTTGAAAGTGTATGGCGGCTACTCTAGGTTCTCCATTGACGGCATGGCAGCTCTTGTTATGAATTAATGTGATTAGGGTTAGGAGTTTATGAGTGTTTTTATAGAAGTTTAATTTAATAAGAGCCTTCGGATTAACCTAGGGATAACCAGAACCATCAGGACCACTCAGATGCCACATCAGCCCTTAGGGCGAATCGGGCCACGGGTTGACAGCCAAACACCCTGGATCGACCCCTGGTCGACCCAGTGGGGCTTGAGTCGACTCCAAAAATGGTGTTGTTCGGCTATTCCCCCTCCCGATTCGTTGTTTTGAACTTTATATATATATATATATATATATATATATTTCTCATATGCATACAAACTTCAAGGCTTAATAACTTCTTCATAAGTTATCCGTTTTATGCAAACCAAATGTCTATCTTGACCCAAAATTTTGATACGAACATAATAGCGCAACCCATTTCACTTAATTCTTCTTCTAAAAATTAAGTATACTTTAATTTGTGAATTTTAATGTTATAAAATTACGGGGTGTTAATCTCGTAGTTAGAGAATTTACAAATGTTTTTCAACTAGGTACAGAACTACTTCCAAAGAATATCATAGAATTCAAAATAGATTTTGTACCTGAAGCAGAACCCATATGTAAACCACCTAATAGAGTAATACCTACCGAAGTGAAAGGCTTAAAGGTGCTGCTAGCGGGTTAGAAGAAAGGAGCTTCAATAGGTCAAGTAATTCACCATGGGAGGCAATAAAGGAACCCATCACAACATAGAGATTGTGCATCCAATATAGAATTTTGAATGAAACGACAGTGAAGAATAAATATTATTTGCTGAGGATTAACGATTTTTTCGATCGGCTGAGTTGAGACGAAGTGTTTTCTCCATTATATTTGGCAATAGCATTCCACCAATTGAGCGTAGCCGAAGGCACTATTCCACTTAGAGGTGAGCATTTGATCGGTTCGATCGATTTTTAGATAAAAAATGCTAAATTGAATTGAAATCGAAAATATTAAAAACCAAACAAAACTGAATTAATTTCGGTTAATTCAATCGGTAACTAAATAATTGAAGTAGAAAGATATGTTATTACAAATGATTGATTTAGTCGAGGGTGAATATAATTTTGTACTGAAGAGATTTTATTTCACTTTTTTACGTTTATAATAAAATTTGACTTATTTTTAACAGGTGAAATTTGTATTTTATTACCAAACAAATTATTTAGAGCACTATAGTGCCAAAAAATTGGACAATAAACTGGAAATTCATAAATTCAATTAAACCGTTAACCAAAAAATTATTTTGCATATCGGATTCAAGTTAGTTTTATGTTTCAAAACCGAATCAAAAATATTAAAATGCACCGATTTGATCGATTAATTCGATATCAACCGAATTTGCTCATATACAATCCCAATGACAGTATTAAGGATCATATATAGATCATGCGAGTTATTAGTCATGCTGTTTAGATTGACTAATGCACCTGCTTTCTTTGTAAATTTGATGAATCAGATTTTTTGGGAACACACAAATATATATATATATATATATATATATATATATATATATATATATATATATATATATAAGTATTCATGAATGACATTTTGATTTATTCAAAGAAATTGTAAGGCCATGAGACCCGCCTCGGAGTGGTACTCGAACCTTGACACATTTATACAAAAGCATGCATAGCAATCATTGAGTTACTAATGCAAAAGCATATAGAACATGAGGATTTTTTACTAATGCAAAGTGGTAAAGTTATTGCTTATGCTTCTCGATAGGTCAGAACGCATGAGATTAGGTATCCAACTCATGACTTAGAGTTGGTTTCCACTAACTTTATCCTAAAGATAGAAACAATAACTTGTCATAAGTCATTGAAATACTTTTTCTCTCAAAAATAGTTGAACATGAGACAATATAGGTGGTTAGAATTCTTGACATCATATAACTTTGGAATCGAGTATATGCCAAGGAAAGGTAATAAAGTTGTACATGTACTTAGATGAAAACATCGAAATGTAGCATTAGCAATGATAGTTGAATGGAAAGACTTAGAAGCCTCGACTGCTTGTGGTATACAAATAATGTATAAGGCTTGATCTAGTCAAGAGACTACTACATTTCTGGACAACCAGATTAGGAGATGGGAAAGTGGAATCATGGCAAACGATTTAAAGGATTTTTGTTTAGAACGAAATGGATGGTTAAGGAAGAAATGATTATCGTGTGCTCTAGACACTTAAAACCTTAGTTAAGAAGTTCTTCGGAATGTTACTAATTGAAGTTTACCTTATCCCGGTGGAACCAAGATGTATCAAGACATGAAAAAAAATCTTCTGAGAAGGCATGAAAATTTTAATAACCCTAATTTTCTGAACCAATTCAAAATTTATTTTTAATTGATTTTTAATGAAAATTAAAAATTTAAAGTGATTTATTTTGAGAATAAACGATTTATAATTTATTTAAAACGAAGTTTGAGCATGTAAATTTAAATTTAAATTAAAGTAACGTCGCAGTAGTTTGAAAATTTTAATTTTAAACTTTAAATGAATATACAGAATGCAATATAAATAAGAATTTTATGAAACAAGAAACATTAGGACCTATTTAATTATATCTTTCTAACGAATGTGAAAATTGAGATTTCATTTTATGAATTGTAAGTTATGGCCAACTTAAAATTTCAAATAGTCGCTATGGAATTTATTAATATAATAATATTATATAAGCCCTTAAAAATGGACATTTTGCAGATGACCTCCATTTTTGACAAAACTAATTTTTTTGGATCTGGAACATCAATTTTTTGTCAGGTTTAAAATTTCAAGTCGGTTGGAATTAGTATGTAAGCGTAGTAAATTTAAACGTGTGTTGAATTTCAGTTATAATTAAATAAACTAGTTAAAAGGCCATTTTTCAAATAGTCCCCAAATTTGAGGAAATTAGTTTTCTTAGAACCGTATTCGTAAAACAAAACTGAATTTCAAATTTCATAATTTTTGGAGTCAGTATGTAGCCGTGGTAAATTAAAATCTACGTTGAAATTTAATATTGAACATTATATTGAATTATATTTTGATTTGGATAAAAACTGATCAAAACAGTTGAACCAGCTTATGAAACATATCCCATTGTGTCCGGAATGGGGGTATTTGGTTAATTAGGGGTGAAAGTCGTTGGGTTTCATTTGGAGTTCGGATGAAACAGAGTCAATTAGAGAATTTAATATTATTAAATATTATATATATAATCGAAAACCCTAATTCTATTCATTTCCTGCCGCCGTCAGTACCAGATATACTCCGAATTTGAATCCATGATTTCTCCAAATCCTTCGACTTTCACCTAAAACTTTCAACTATAAAAACACTCAGCTCAACGAGCTCTTGCAATTCAACGGTCATGATTTGGTTCAAGGTTGTGGTTTGCTCGATTTTGCCACCCAAGTGTACCGCATTTGGAGAAGAATTCGTGAGGCATAGGGACCTTGAGTTGCACATGGTCATGGCTGGTAGAGGCGCACGTGAAGGCGGAGAGGATGGTGACTTCTGATCGGCGACTGGACGGTTGTGGGTGGCGCGCGAGACAGGAGAGAGGCGGTCGAAGTTTTTTCGTTCATGACTGGAATGATGCACAGAAGGAAGACGATGGTTTAGGGCTAAATTTGATTAATTAATATATTTAATTATGTAATGAACATATAAAATAACATATCTTTCTCATACGATATCAGAATCCAGCAAAACTAGCTCCATTAGACCCGTAAAATCAAGATCTACATCGTGGAACTGATTGGAACAGATTTGGAGATAGTGACAGATTTTGATTAAATTAAACGTCTGGTTTAATTTAAAGAAAACAATTGCTATTAAATGATTTCGAAACCGATCGAGGTGAGAACTCTCTCACCCAAATATTTTGTACATTTATTTTATTTTATTTTATAACTGAATATATATATTGATTGCTTATGTTGATTTTTATTTTAATTATCAAAAATTGTTATACGGTATATGATAGCTCACATCACAGATGTTTGCGAACCAGACGGATGAATTGATGATTGTTTATGTTATGATTGGAATGTGATTTTGAAATAATTAATATATTAAAACGATGTTAAAATATTTGTGATAGTTGAAATTGGATTAAATATTCATTTACATGTCAAGCGGCTTGTTTATGTTCACCCATTTAAGTAATATTGATTGAAATAATTAATTAATTTATAAGTTGATTATTTATTGGTTGAAAACCCCACACGGGTCTAGGGATGATAATTAATTCACACTTCTCCCTTGGATTTAATTGTATGTCAACCGATTGATTGACAGATGATTATAAGCGTTATTTAATTATTTAATACTTATATAGCTGTAGATGCACTCTGGATGTGAATTGGATGTTTAATAATTGTTTATAATTATTGTTGAATACATGTGATGTGTGAAATCCATATAAATAAAATTATGTGGTAATTAGTTGTGTCTCATTTCAATCCGGAATAAATGAATATTTTAATATAATATTTATTGAAAAGTTGAAGTTTGATTTTGATGTCCGATTTTGGGTGGATACAAAGATTATAAAATTATAATGGATACCGAAAAGATTTGATTTCAAAATCTGATATTTTGAAAATATTATTATTTTAATATTATAATGATACGGGATGTTCAATGTTGATTTAAAATTTAAATGGAAGCTGAAATCGTTTTTAAATGAATTTTTAAACGTTTTATAAAATACATTTTGAATGGAAATCGTTGAAATTTATTATATATAATATAATGACTTAATATGAAGATATTTGATTTCGAAGAAAATGATTGAAATGAAATTTCAAATGGTAGTTGAATATAATTTATAATATTTATAAATTATTTTGGAAATGTTTTCGATTTTATTTTAACTATGAATCGAATTCGAGCTTGAATAGAACGCGTCGCGCAGCGATAGTTTGCGAACGTCAACCAGTAACTTTCGAATTGACGTAACAGGAGATCCGACCATTGAATTCTCCTAAGACCGGAACCGTTGGGTTCGTATTGAAAAGATCTTTTAAATGAATATAAGAGATTTAAAATCCAACGATTAAATTTTAAAATATATCCAAATCAGTTTTGGAAAAGGTCGCTATGGACGCAGTTCGGTGACCGATATTGAAAACCGATTGTAAGGGCCATAATAAAATTATTAGAAATATGAATAAATTATGTAAAATCATAATAAATGTTTGGAAAGATTTTGGATGAAATACTCCAAGTTTGAAAAGATAAAATATATTTTTATCTAAATGAACTAGTTAGCAACTAGAATAAAGAACTAAAAGGACTTGAAATAGTTTAATATAACCAGAATTTTCCAACGTATGAATTGAAATGGATTTGAATGGAAATTATCTTCAGATATTTCAATATTGGACTCTGTGATTGTATGGATATCGTTGAGGAATTTGGAAGATATAGATATCATTATTCCCAATACGATATATGTTGGTTTCAAAATGTGATATTGAATATAAGCGGATATGATTTATATTAAAAGCCTTATATTTAATATTAAATTGGATTTTGGGTTTGTCGTGAATGATATCTTTGATAATACTGTTCTTAAGCCTGAATGGAATATAATAAATCTTTTAATTAAGATTTATTGAAGTTTTCCAATTAATAAATATAACTGGAATTAAATGAAAGTTGATTTTGGGTTCATTGTTTGCGAACGATGTTTTAAATAACATTGGTTCTTTAACCCAATTAATAATGAAGTTATGATTTGGAATTTATAAATCTTTTAATTAAGATTTAATGGAATTTTCCAAAGAGAAGTTCTCCAATTTAATAAACTAAATTGAAATTGAATGGAATTCGATTTAGTAATAATCGGGATGAGCTTCTGTGATGGAAGACCGTTACTATATATGGAATTTAAAAGGCTTTGCCATTATCCCATTTATAGTATTAGTCAGATACAGAAATTCATATTGATTATGATTGGTTTGATTTCCATGAAGATTCCATATTAATGGAAGATGATTTTGAGTTTATCGCGAACAGTGTTTTAAATGACATTCATTCTTTAACCCAGTTAAAGATAGGATTTATTTCCTAATGTTGAATAATCATTAAATAATGATTTTTGAGATTAAAAACAAGTAGAGTTTTGATGAATCTTTAATTAGAATGAAATGTGAATTGGGTAATTAAATTTACTAAATTTGAGAAGTGTTCGAGAATGGAGTATCACCAGTTTTACTCCATGCGATAGTTAAATCTTTAATTAGATTTGAAACGTTAAATGGTAATTAAATTTACCGATAACACATGGGTGTTAGATATGGAGTACTACCAGTTTTGCTCCATGGGATGAATAGGTTGGGATTGGGATAATAAAATGAACGACTATTTCGGTAAGGCTCGATAATCCCGACTAGTTTTATAAACCTTAATCTGGTTTATGTTGTGAAAAGATATTACAAAATCTTTTAAAATGATTTCCATGGACTGGATTAAACAATAAGTTTAAAAGAGATAATCTTTGATTAAATTAATGCGAACCTTTCCCAAAGATAAGAATATTTGAATAAAAGAATATTCTGGATTGGCATGAAGCGTATGATGTAGTTATATTTCACTCGATTATAAGATACGTGAGTTATTCGGAAAGACTGGGTTTAACCCATTCTGAATAACTGATACGACGATTAAAAGTCAAAGATTTGAAGATGGTGGTTGAAGTCCGGAGATCCTCACATCGTTTGGATTATTACTGATGTCTCGATTGAGTTGTACACCCAAGATGAGGTAATAAGTGGTGATTGTCCAGACGTACTTGGAGATCGACCGGATATGCGAGGGACTCTCTCTTGTACAAGACATATGGGATGAGGAATAAGGTGCCTCCGGTTTCGTTCAGACCCGGAACGGACTTGCAAATGGATTATATGTCTGACATTTTACTTCACGTTGTATTCGTTGATCTCTACTAGATATATATCTGTTTGGTGTCCAAGAATTTATTCTCTTGCTTAACACCCTTCTCTGAGACGTACAATCTTAAATGTTATATATTGGTGGAAATCAATGGTATGGTATGGATTGACAATGTGGCATGCTAAGATGCAATGATCAAGGCTTTCTTGAAAAGCATAGCTTTGTGGTTAATGATCAAAGCATGGATTTAATATAGTTTAGCTTTGTTAATAGCGTTAATTCGCGAGCTTCACACTCAAGTATGAACCAAAAACGGGATGAAGGACAACAGAGAATGGACATACGTTTTCTTCTAACTATGAGGGATGTCATGGTATGGAGCCCAGACATTTTACTTATGTGGTTGTTGGATGATGAAAAGCGAGGTACCTTAGATCTGTGCAGTTTATGCCCCGCTATTACCCAGCCATATCCCTGCTATATCATGTAGCGGGTTTCTAATACTACGCTATTTCCAAATAGCCACTGAAATAGCCTTTCCGCTTTAATCTTTGCTATACTTTGATATTCTCGATATAACCTGTTATTTTGGCTATATTCCGCTCTATCTTTTATAAGAGAAATGAATTAGAAATGACATTTATGCATTATAAAATCATTTTTTAAATATAAACGTTTAACATATATTTTTCAGAATTTAAAATACTATAATATTTTGTTAAATTTAGTTAAGCCAAATAAAAATTTACACTTATTTACATATATTTCCTTAAAATTAAGAAAGTACTAATAATAATTAGGTTGAATGATAATTTTCCATATATTTATCATTTATATTTTTTGTAAAAGCATTAAACATGAGTTTTATATGTTATTTTTGACTCATCTGCTATATCCTGCTATTTCCACGCTTTATCCCCGCTACAACTTTTTACACCTCCACTGCATTGGATCTGCTGAGCGCTTTAACTGCACAACCTCAGATATGGTCGTACAAAGTCCCTTGATGGTCGACATATTGACCAAGATGGTCGACATACTGGCCAGGTTTTAGGCCAATAGGACCAGTGAACGTATAGTTCAGGAGGAACCCTAGTCAACGATTGGCCGGCTCTGCCGCTCCTAGGTGCACATGCGTGTGAGTCCTGGGCATGTGCTAGAATGTCCTTAATTCGAAAGGAGAGATCCTTATGCCTTAGTTCATAGATGGAAACACAATTTCCAATATGTGACTTTCGATTTCAGTTGTAAACCTATATGGCGACATAGTAGGATGGGGTACTATGCCGTCTATGAATGATACATTTATATTTGAAATTGATTTCTTCTCTTATAATAATAATTAAGATAAAATTTCGCGTATCAAGCATGTTTGGCTATTATAAGGTAAAACTCTATCCTCCGGCTTGCATTGCATTATGTGATGGGACCTGAGTCTTATAATAGCTTCACTTTTCCTTTAAACATTGTGTTGTTTGTTGTATGGACCGGTATTCATGGGGGTAAACCCGTCCTGTGTTATATGGCGTCGTCCCATGATTTACCTAACTTTAAAATAAATTTAATAACTGTTTTAGTTCTCACACCAGTCCCATGACTGACTCGGAGTTTATTGTTTCCACCTAAACTCTAGGTGCCTATATTTTCCACATGGGCAACTAGTAGTATTGATTTTCGCGGATATTTCGCTTCATAGGATCCTGGATTACGACCGGAGCTATACTTCGAATGCTTTGTATCCGTGTATTTCCTTCAGCTGTGTTGGTTGATGTTTTCCGCTGCACATTATATTCACGTATTATATTTCCTCTGTTTTGTAATTTAAATCTCTGATATCTTGTACTCTGATGTAAATTGTTGTAATAACAATGATTTTTCTCTTGTTTTATGTTCTGATGCGTCGTGTTCTCAAAGCAATCCGTCTTCTTGTTCGGTTTAGGCCGGCAGGGAAGTTCGGGTCGATTCAAAAATGGATGTAAACTTATGGGTAAAGCAGTGTTTGAATTTCCAACAAGTGAAAGACAAACATCAGAAGCAAAGTAGACTACTTCGACCTTCGGATATTCAATTATGGAACTAAGATTCTATATCTATGGACTTCATAGATGGGTTTTCAAGGTCAAACAAGGAAATGGAATTATATGTGTCATGGGAGACAAATTGACCAAGAGTGCTCATTTCATTCTGACTAAGTCGACTAGAATAACACCAGTTTTAGCTTAGTTATTCATGAAGAATCTGTTAGACTACATGGATTTCCTATTAGTACGGTTAATGATAGAGATCCTTTGTTTACTAATGAATTTTGAAAGATTTTATTACACTTAATATGCTAGATTTGTTGAGAGCTTCTGCGCTGGTTTTTTTAGGATTAAGGGAAGATCAACTACACGTAGTGGAGTTTTCCTGAAATAACAGTTATTTGGTATAGGAATGAAAACCATTTGAAGCTTTATATGAAAGGCGATGCAAATTTCTCGCTTGCCAGTTAGAGACAAGAGAAAACATTGTTTTAGTCCAGATATGGTTAGAGAAGCCTCATAAAAGATTGATTTGATGCGAATTAGAACGAAAGAAGATCACTTTAAGTAGAAGAGCTATTTAGATAAAAGACGGAGAGACATAGAGTTCTCAATGTGAGACTAGGTTTTGATGAAGTGGCATCTGTTAAAGATGTAATCTGATTTGGAATTTCATGGAAGCAAGCACCTAGTATTTTGGACCATACCCTATTATGTAGAGTAACGAGAAACATTCTTATATGATAAATTTACCAAGCAGACTGGCAGGAATCCATAATGTATTCTTGTTTCTCATCTTCAGAGGTGTTTTCAGTATCTAGAGGATACCATCAGTCCAACTCGATTGGATGTCTATTAGTGAAGCCGAAAATGACCATTATTAGACATCCAATTGGTATATAGGTAAAGATGAGAAGAAGTCAAGTAATAAGGTAGTAAAATTGTTGGAAGTCCTGTGGAATGACAATAAGGTAGACTATGTATGGAAGACAAAGGGTAAGACCATGGCCAGTACCCTGATTTGCTTATTATCATAATTTCAAGGACAAAATCCTTTAAGAAGAGGAGTCAGTAGCATCCCTAATTTTGTCATAACACTATTAAACTATTCAGTTAGTTGAATAAAATAAAATAATATGACTTGATGAGAGGAATGAGTTTTGATTAGTAAATAGACCATATCTTAATTAAATAAACAATTAAGATTAATTAAAGTTAGAAATAAGGAGGAGTATATGCAAAGGCAAAATGGGAAGAGAATGTATTTCCTATCCTTAAACTCTTATACTCCCTTTCATTCATTTATTTTACATAGTTTAAAACAAAATATTAAAAGAAGTCCGACCATACTTAAAAGAAAACAAGAGGAAGCTAGAAAATATAGGAAATTAAGTTAAGGAAATCATGTTCGTTGTCAAATCTCACTTTCCTCATCCAAATCAAGAAGTCCATCTCATTCTTTCTTTGCTTAGTTCGTATTTAGCTTTAGATCTAAACTGTTGCGATGTTCATGTAATGTTTTGATTGACTAAGTGATGGCGCAATGCTTGTTGATGAATTATGTGCTTGGTTTATGAAATTTTCTTGTAGGTTTGAGTTAGGAAACCTATCATGTGAACCATAATTTCTTTGAAATTTTAGTACAATTTTTGAAACATTATTGTGAAGTGGATTTTAAATTTCATATCTTTCTAAGTTAATATCAATATTTTATAACTTTCTATGTTGAAAAACGCACGTATTTCAGATTTTAATTATTTAAATCTATAAAATAAGGTTTTTGGATGTGTATTTTATGTTGAAGAAAATAAGTAAAGTGATTTGTTATGGTTTCAGGGGATTTCTCCTATGAATTTATGAATTAATATGATTTTTCTAAGCTAGAAAAGCTTATTTATTAAACTAAATTATTAATAATAATTTTATATGTTACAATTATTTTATGTGTTTAAATTTTAATTTTAGGGCATCAATCTAAAAAGTACTTAAAATGGAAAATGTTAGTTAATTAGATTTTGCTAAATAATTGGAGTAGGCAGAAAGAAATTACTTTAAAGGATTAAAAGTCCGCTTAATTAAACTACAACCGCCTCTAACCTAGGAAAGGTCGACACCCCACATCACCACTGTCAAGTAGGATGGTCATCTTCGTTTAATGCATACAATACCATTTTATAGGTATAAAATGTATTGGTAGTACTCGAATTCGACACCTCTAAGGGATAAGGAGAATCACATTTTATATATTTTAAAATTTAGCACCTATCTAGATAGAACTATTCAGGGATATAGACAGTCTATGTGTCTACCCCTTCATTTTACAAATACTACTCTAATGCTTCAAACCTAGTGCCACTCTTTATAGACACGATTCTCTATATGTTGATGCCGCTTTTTATAATGTGTTTTGTTCGACTTAAGGCTCTAGTGTCAATACATTCACGGTGTTGCCCTTGTGTGTCGTAGTCTATTTACTTTGGCATCGTTTATGTGCAATGTCTCCTATTTTGGAGTTTGACACCCTTATTTTCTTTAGTTTTCTTTCTACCTAGTGTTTTAAATAGTGTTGTCGCCACCATATAGGGATGACGATTTCATCGTTTGTTTTAGTGGAAAAGAGGGCGATACACCTCTATCAACACTAACATGTTGCTTGTTTTGAGTACTTGGCTTTCAAAGTACTTTACTCTACATCTTGGAGTTTTGAAGTATGTTAACTTCTAAATGTTGTTAGTTTTCATCAATAAAGATTTTTAGAGCATATATTTTGGCATAATAATTTGGATAGTAAAGGGTTATGGAATTTCCTAATTTTAAATAATTGATTTCAAAGAAATGAGATATTTTTAAAAGCCTAAATTTTCAAGGAAACATTAGGAGAATTTAACCCCATTTTTTTACTAAAGAGACTAATATTCCTATCATCGTTCGTTATGTAATAATGATAAATTTAACTTAGACGATTAGAAAACCAAGTGGATCTAGTGTAAGGTTAAGCACTATACTTCAGATATAACCATTTGCTAAGATAAATCCATAATCCCAGTGCATAGGGCATAGCTATGGCAATTAAAACTACAAGTAGGGTACACATAAAATGGAATACATAATGAGATAGGTTATTGGTGAACCCGCAAAACCATTAGCTTCTTAATCAGCCCATTAAAACTACGAGTAAGAGAGGAAGTCAGATAAAGATTTTACATTTGATAGGCTATCCAGTTTTCTCCTTATTGTATGCTAGATATTTATATCTGGTAGGTTCTAGTCAGTTATACAGTTTCGTAATAACCCTAGTAAATCTATGAAGCAAAGGCAGATTATTAGAATTACACATTTATCATGCATGCATTTGTTTGATTATGATAATTATGTTTAATAACTACCTGGATTGCAGAAGTATAATTTGATTAATATAACTAAGGATGCTAGTGACAGAAAACATGTTCCACTTAGCATCATAGTCTCGCCTGATATTCATTTTATTATTATTAATCACACTAGATTTATTGTTTGATCCGAAGTTTTTTTTTTCCTTTTTAACTCTCGAGTGCTCATTTGAGTAATTCGAGAGTAAGGATTTCAGGTTAGAGTGTTTTTGGCAAATAAGACTTCTGAAGGCATGTAGAAGGAAGCACTAGCTATCTAAGAGTTATCTTTTGAGTCTGTTGTGTTTTATGTTATGATAACTGAATGATGTAATGATGTATGTATGTCAGTTATTAATACTCTAATCAGTCAATGAGACATCTTTATATATCGTCCTTAGAGTACTTTGTATTATTATATTTTGTTAGAATCTGGGTAATGTTCGGGATTGTACAATGAATGTGAAATATCATCTTTATGAAATGAGAAATACATTTTTGGAAATCTGCTTAAATTTATTTAATGACCATATGTTTTTGACATTGATCCAATTAACATATACGCCTTCTTGCCTTCTTTCATGAGGAATTAATATTATACATGACTACATCAACTATGGCACCTAGTTTCGGGCCTTAGAATTGGTATACAATACCTTCATATACCGATATTCAATCAAATAAACTATTGGATTTTTTTTCCGTTGTACATTTAATGCATCAATATATTGAAATCAGATGGATTTCTTGCTCACTGGATGTTAAGGATAAATTTATTTATGTTCACGTCCTCCAGACTCCGGTCTAGTGGTCCACATCTTAGCACTCATCTAATTATCTTAGTAATTCTATCTGTATCATCTAACAAAAGTCTATGTTCCACATTTTAATTCTACTTGTCATTCCTAAGACAAGCTTCTAGTTCCAGATCCTATCGAATGTGTTCCGACTTATGTTCTACTATTCAACATCTTTCCTAAGCATGCTCCATCCTATCTCAAGCCCATAATATCCATGCCTCTATGCATGATGAACTTGAAATCAACATGTATAGTCAGTTTGGAGCCGAGTTGTAGGGCCTTCAAACAGTTGGCTTCACCTTGTTCCGCTCTGTTTCATCGCTGGCTTGTTCCGCCTTTTGGTCTTTGGTTATGGTTTGTGGCGACTTTAGTTATTCCTTATTGTGATGTTCTATTGAAAAATTCGTTTAATATTCTCTCATGGCACACTGTCGTTTCACCCTTGCATCTCTATCATCATTCTCTTCATCCCATCTCTAGTTACCTAGGTGGATTGGGCATTTGATCCTAAGGACACATTCTGGCTGCCCCTCGTTCTTATTGACTTCCTCCGATCAAAGGAATGGTATGATATATTAAATGTGGAAGTTGGAAGAGGCAATTTTTTTTTAAAAAAAGAAAATTTTGTTTCCATTGATTTCGGACTATTTACTGGATGGCAACATAGTTTTCGAATATAGGAAACTGGGTAGCTAATATAATTGTTGCTGAAGAATACTATTGTGCTATATAAAAGAATCGCGATGTAACATACTAATATACAGTGAAGGAAAAACAAGACCTTGATATAACTGTTGTATGACCATTGGCGCATGGTTTACGAGCGCAAAGAATTTTGTTTAATAATGGAAAAAACGCCGCCGAGAAATGAAAATTTTACATTTGATTGATGTGTGACTAGACGGATTCAAATGTTTCAAATTCAATGAACAAGCAATTGTTTGTTGTGTACTATAGGTACCAAGCTGAAATTCTTGTTTCTCAAGTACCTATGAACGTCTTCTTGCTGCCTTTGAGCGTCCAGAGCATGCTATAGCCGAGGACTAGCAAACTGGTAAGCTAGAAAAAGTATGGATGAAATGGTCAGAGAGCAACAAGAAGATAAAGATGATGGTGTTTAGACATAATCACATAAACTTCTCCAAATGTTCCGTACTGAAAAACTGAAAACTGGGTAATACAATATTTCAAGCTGCATTCAGAAGAGACGATGCATTCACACATAGTTTCATACCTTAAACAGTACGCCCCTAAAAAAAGAACAATGATGATCCCAAAAGAAAGAGTAAATATATAGACGGTAACAATTCCATCTTCTGTTAATCTACTGATCATGATCATCTCCATTTGGAGCATTGAAGCCATGGTCAATACTCGAGCCTGCAGCAAAGCCAGTGAATCCACGAAACCCAAAGCCAGCGAACCCCATCATGCCATGTGGAGCAGCCCAATTCATCATCAGCGTTGGAGCCTGTGCTTGCATTTGACTCATCCTCTCCCTCTCCGCTTTTAGCTTCGTCAACTCCCACTCCTCATCCTCCAGTATTGCCTTCTCCACCATATATTTCTCCTCTCCTCTAAACGCTCCTGTATGCCTCACCCTGCTTACGGCATTGAAAAAATCAACCTGCCTCTGGAAGGTGGTTGTGTACTCCTCCATCTTCTCCGACATGTTACAGTCCCACTGCTGCTGCCTGTTGCTTTCATCTTCATCGTCTTCGTAGTCTGCCACCACATGATACGGCAGCAGCATGTTGACCGCATCTACTGTCGACTCGAATGGTCGACTTATGTCCGGGTTGCTTGCGCGCTTTGCATCCTCTTCTGCCATTTCAGCCTCTACTGGGTTTTGTGGTCTCCGAAGTGGTTGCACTTGCAGATTTATTTGTGCTTGCATCTCTATCAGCACTTGCACTTGCATCTGGCCTTGCATCTTTGCCATCTGAACAGAGGACGAACCCACGTCTCCGTCGGCCCTGGCCGTTATGGCTGATGGTGGATGGAGTTTTTGGTACTTCAGTATGGGTTGGAACTCCTTCAGTTTAGATTTTGATTGCTTCCAGGACCTTTTTCTATTAGATGCATCTTTCTTCATTCTCGAACTGATACCAAATCACAACCATCAGTATAAAGTAGTATAAATTGTTGGTGGATTAAAACTGAAAGGAGCGATTGATCATTGATGAAAGTAAAATATTGTTTATTTGATTTAAATATGTATTTAGATTATTAACTTAATTCCATTTCAAATTGGGCCGTAAATATTGGATTACTTGATTTCTTAAGTCGACCTTCTTACACAAAAAATAATAATTTGATTTATATATAAACATAAATGATTCAAAAATGACAGGATCAAATCTTACATTGATAAATTGAAGAAGATATTCAAACATTATTCAGGCATTCATAAGTAATAATATACAGATTACACATCAATGCGATAAATTCATAAGAAAAAGTCTTTAAGAATCACATACATTTTCCATTTGCATTTGAAAATTTACATATTTGAATCAAAAAATTACATAAGCACAACATGCATCCAACATCAATAATGAATTCATTCAATCCACATGAAAGAACATGTTGCACTAAAGATAAATGTTTTCTGATCAAATAACAAAATGGAACTCCAATTTTAAAACTAATTACATTTATCTTGTAGATGGTGGTGCGGTATCAATAGAGTTATCTCATTCAAAAAATTTGAATTCTGACTATAACCGTTAGGAACTTAAAGTAGCTAGATTAAAACTGAACATTATTTTATATGTTCTTAAATTCAACTGAAATTGCAAAGAGAGGATTAGAAGAAGAAAAACACCCATACCTAATTTAGTGAAAGCTAAAGAATCTGATGAAGCTGTGAATTGAAAATTTCCAACCCTACACAAATCCAAAAACGGTTCAATCGTAATAATGAAACAACATCATAAAAATGTTTCACAAAAAGATGTATAAAGCACAACAATTATAAAAACATTCGATGCCGAAGTATAACTTATTAGCTTTTTGCTCAATAAGTATTTTATATATTGAATCCTCATTAACAATTTCATGTACTAAATCACACACTCTAAGACAATTATGAGATATGAACATTCTTTTCAATTTTATACTACTTTAACTCAGTATAAAAAAACACACTTTACCACCATAGATTTGATAAGACAAGTTGATTCTAGCTATATCTTTTTTAGAACATGATACAAATAAAGTAGTTAACATTTTCTATAAACACTAAATTGTATGAACACATGATTTTATATAACACCAGGAACTATAATGTCACATATATTTATTTTCATCAATCAAAATCGGATATGGTCTAAAGAAAACTTCTATTGTATCAAGTACATTCTTTGTACCTCAAGAAGAAAATAAGCACCAATTGAAAATTGAATTTATATTAGATAAAACAATCTATTAGAAAAGTATTACCTTCTCTAACATATAAAGTTATAAGAACCGATTCAAAGATACATATTTGCGCCTAAATCAATATATGCTTTTCTTATGTTGCTTCCCTTCAAAACTTGAAAACTCAAATTCTCAACATAAATGTTCCCTAGAGCAACCGATATAATGTTCTAGGCTAAATATTCGAAAGCAAATTGAAAGTGGGTAATATCATAAGTAGAACATCCGATATTATTTTACAAGGTATTCAAAATAAAAATGATTATGCACGGTGAACTCATACATGATAAATTTGAAGATTTACATTAAGGTTCACTCTTTCATCATGAAAAAAACAAGATTTACATTATGGAATCTGAAGGAAAAATTTGCAATAAAAAGAAAATCTAAAAATGATCACATTAAAATCATACACAAGAAGAACAGTAACCAATTTATATCTAGTCTAACTTAAACAATATAAAAAAAAAAATCTAACAAAAATTCATAAATCTGAAAGTGGGCATCAAGAGCTTTGTATGTAATAAATCCTTCTTAAAATCCAAATTATATAATAAAGCTTGTCAGTTAACGTATTTTAATCATAACTAAAATATATAGATTATGTGTAACAAATATTTTGCAATCCAGAAAACTTACTTGGAATAATATCTCTATACAAATGTAAATTTCACAATCAATCTTCTACTGTGGTAGTTGAATATTTTAGGAGCCTTTCAATTTGTCGGGAATTTCAAATTTATCAGTGGAGAATTTGTTAATAGAGGTAGGGGAATATAAGAGGACGGGATGGGAGATGAAGTAGGACAAGACTTCAAATGACTATATAAGATGTAATGAAAAAGGACTTAAGGTTTGATTTTATAAGGTTTAATAAAAAGGAACATTAATTGTCAATGCCAAATTTATTGAAATAATATTGATTTTCATTCGTGGAAACATCATAAATGAAAATATAATTAATTGCCAATGCCAAATTTTAGAAGGTTTGACACCACATACATAATATGGACAATTGAATGTCATTACAATAAAGCTTGTTGATAATGCACTTATTGAGGCTAAATATCTTCTATATGTTTGACATGACGTTTGATAATAAAAACTTACCAAAAGTTATTCATCGAAGATGCTTTAATTATGGAATCCCAAAATTCCAAAATGGAAATAAATGAGTCGCCAAGGTTTTTGTAATGAAGACATTTCAAAATCCAAAATGGAAACAAACGAAACGCCTTAACTAGATATTATTCATATAAGATTGCACTAAATATTGGAGGTAATTAGGGATTTTTAGGCACAAGGACAAAGTCAAATATTGGAGGTAATAATATTTGTAAATGTCATAATTAAAAACTATTCAATATTTTGTTCATAAATTCAACCATAGAAAAAAAAGTAGTAAACTAGCCTCTGGCCAAAAGTACTAAATAAACTCTTACAATTAATTAGAAATTAGAAATACAACATAAAAAGGTGGAAAATGATAAACATTTAGTGCGAAAATTAATTAATTAGGATACTATTGGAACATCATAATATATTGGCAATGTTTTTTGTACTATAAAATATGTTTTTCTATTAGATGCATCTTTTTCGATTCTCGAACTAATACCAAATCACAATCGCCATTATAACCATCTAATGGTATAAATTGTTAGAGGATTATAAAATAAAGGAGCAATTAAAGGTAAAAGTTTGTTTACTTGATGTAAACGTTTATTTAGATTATTAGTTTTGTTCAATTTTGTATGAGTTCCATTTTACTTGTGTACTTAATGCGTGTTGGGCTTTCGTGCGCAGCGGAAAATACAAACCCCCGAAAAGAAATGGATTTTTTTCACTTAATCACTTGAAGATGAATTTGGTTGAAAATAACAAAATAATAGATCGGAAATAATTGCAATACACAAATATTTCATCTAACCACCCTCTTTATTGATTCACAAAAACGAATTTTGTTTAAACTCAATGAATCAAAATAAAAAATATAGAAAATACAATTGAATCAATAACCTAATTGAGAAAGGGAAAAAATATCTAGATGACTACAAATATTCTTGGAGAAGAACAATGAAGAACGATGCCTTTGGGTTGTTTTGATCTAATCAAGAAAGCTGCATACATATAGGAGAATTGAAGACCTAGGCAAATATCCAAATTGCCCTTTAAAATTATCTCCAAAATATAATATTTTATTTCTTTCCTTCTATGATAAAATCAATCAATCAAATCAATTAATTGATCAATCAATCGAATCCATTTACTGATTACATTATGTTAAAAAAAAATGAATCAACAAATTCAACAATGCGTCCATATATTATTCTTATAATTCACGGGTAATAAGTTATTACTGCCAAGGTTAACAATGTAAAATTATACCTTTGTAAATTTTAGTAAATACACACAAATTATTTCAATAATTCATAGTGAATCAAGTATGATTGCTAAGTTTAATAGTGTAAAATTATCAATTTGGCCTTTATAAATTTCAATTTTACGGAGCTTCCTAACAATGACACGTTGAAAAGGAAAATAAAAAAGTACTATTTTTTAACTTGACCTTCATACACAATAAAGAATAAAACTATATGACCGTGAATATGGATTTTGGTTTCTATATAAAATAAAAGATTCAAAAATGACAATCAAATCTTACATTGATAAACCGAAGAAGGTATTCAAACATTATTCAAGCCTTCATAAGTAATAATATATTGCCTACACGTTCATACGAGAAAGTATGTAAATTTGAATATATTTCCATTTACATTTAAATTTAACTTATCTAGCATACCTAAATAAAAAATTACATAAGCAAAAAATGCATCCAACAATAATAATGACTTCATTCCATCCACATAAAAGGATTTGCTACATGAGACATAAATGCTTTCCAATGGAAAACAGAATAGAACTCTAATTTTAATTAAAGTTAATTACATTCGTACGGTATTAATAGAGTTATCTCATTCAAAAAATGTGAATCTGATTACATTTGGAAGATTAGATTAATACTAAACAATATCTCATATGCTTGTGAATTCAATTAAAATGGCTAATAGAGGATTAGAAAGATTGTTAAATGGACTCCACAATTGATTAAGGGGAGGATAATTTTAAAGGGACTACAGCTTATTTTTATTTTTTTGTTAAGGGGGTCCGGTTTATTTTCAAAAAAAAACAAAAAAAAAAGACCTAACTGCCTCTGGTTTGTCACTAATGTTAAACCCTAACTTACTAAATTCAACGTAAGTAACAAACGTGCGAATTACTAAATATCTCAATTACACAAATTCGATACAGCATATTAGATCAAAATTTTCGTTTCTGCATTTATTTTAAATTAACCATACCAATTACAATTAATTACCTAATCTGATGCCTTCTGATCAACCTCGAAACTTTCTTTTGTCTCCATTACATTAACTATATCCAATTTTTATTTTTATGTGCAACATTAAATTGTAAGCATTAATTAAGATTTAAGTTTTATGGTTTATATTAATGAGGATTATAGGGGTTAATATAAAAATTTTAATTTATATGTTTAAGGGAAGGCTAATTTATTTTGTTCTCGCATAACAATTATACAATAAATAAAAATTGGTCCTCTTCTTAACCAAATGTGAAATCCCTTTAATAATCCTCCAAAAAAATTCTTGTACCTAATGTGGTCAAATTTAAAGAATCTAATGAAAATGTGAATTAAAATTCTCCAATCCTACAAATCCAAAAGCGGTTAAACTATATTAATGGAAACAACATCATAAAGATGTTTCACAAAAAAATGTATAAAAATAACAGTTATAAAAACATTTGTGTGCTGCACTATAAATTTTTGGTTTTTGTTGTTGTTGATAAGTACTTTATACATTGAATCCTCATTAGAAATATCATGCATTAAATCACACTCAAAGACGACTATGAGATATAAACTTCTTTTCATATCAATATTACATTACATCATTATAAAGAATCACACTTTAACATTATAGAAATGATAAGAAGTTAATTCTACCAATACTTTTTTTTTATGAACACAACAAAATTCAGTTAACATTCTCTATAAACACTTAGTTGTATAGAACACATTATTTTATACTCCCTCCGTTTCAATATATAAGATGTTTTGCTTGTTTGCACAAGAATTAAAGAGCTAATCAATGTTGCCTTATTCTTTTAAATTACTTCTTTTCATGCACAACTTTTTCAAAAAGTGGGAAAAAGTCATTAACAAAGGAATAAGTAGTGGTTGAAAACATGATAGATGCATAAAAAGTACCATTATTTATTATGCATCACGGATAAAGAGAGGATGAAACCTTAAACATCTTATATTTTGAAACACACCAAACTTGCTAAAACATCTTATATATAGGAACAGAGGGAGTATAATATTAAAAACTATAACATCATATATATCTACTTCATCAACCTAAATTGGAAATGGTTTAAAGAAAACTTCTGTTATATCAAATAAATTCTTTATATGTCAAAAGAAATTAAGAAAAGGAGCACCGTCCAAAAATTGAATTGAAATATAGGTAAAACAATCTATTAGAAATGTAATATCTTCTATCACATATAAAATTTAAAGAATCATTTTAAAGATACAAAATTGCATCTAAATTAAACTATGTTTTCTTGTGTTGCTTCCCGTCAAAAATTCAATACTCAAAATTTCAATATAAATGTTCCCTAGAGCAACCAATATGATGTTAATGGCTAAATATTCAAAAATTAATTAAAAGTGGGTAATGTCGTAAGTAGAACAACCAATATTAAGTTACAAGGTATTCAAAATAAAAATGATTATGTATGATAAATTCATACATAATAAATAAGAAGATTTGCATTAAAGGTCATCCTTTCATGAAGAAAAGAAAAGATTTACGTTATGGAATCTAAAGAGAAAATTGATACAAAAAGGAAATTTATGGAAGATCACATTGAAGTCATATTCACGAAGAATCATAATCAAATTACCTTTAATCTAACTAAAAAATATAAAAAAAACAATTTATTCAAAAAAAATCATAAATCTGAAATTGGGCACTTAGAGCTTTGTATATATTAAAATCCATCTTATAATCCAAATTAAATGATATATGTCGTCGCTAAACCATAATTAAATATATTGATTACCTGTAAACATTTTGCAATTCAAAGAACTTGCTTAGAATAAATGCTCTATGCAAATATAAATTTCACAATCGATCTTCTATTGTAAAAGTTGAATATCTCAGGGAGTATTTCAAATTTATTAACGGAGTTTTTTTTTAATAGCGGCAGGGGATGAGAAGGGGATAAAAGATTAGAGTTCAAATGAATATATATATATATATGATAAAAAGGGAAAGGGGGTTTTCTCTCCCATGGGAGAGGAACTACGCAAGCGATTTTGCATCTCATATGTATAATCTCCAATCTTCTAAACTCCACATCTATTAACATCGCAAGAATAAAAGAATTGGGTTTCGGTGTCTCGCTTCAATTTCAATTGGTTCCCGTTCCCTTTTCCACCCATTCCGTAGATCTTATTTGGTGAAGCGTTGCTTTTGTTTGATCGATAAGGGATCAAGCCACCAGGGATTAGGGGTTTCATACTAAATTTCTAAACCTCAAGATGTAAACCTCCATAATCTCATAACCGATCCTTTCAACAAATCGACTGCAAAACATCATGGTTTCAAATCGTTTCTCCGACGAAAAACACTGGAATGACTTGTTATGTTTAAAAGTGGCATTGAAGTCAGCTTCTCAATATGTTCCTACCACTGTAGATTAAAATCATGTGTACCAATGTTATGTTTTTGTGGTGCAGTTTTGGATCATGTTTTGAAGAAGATTGAATATATTCTCATTTGTGATATTATTGTTAGAAATTTTTGTACCATTGTAGATTAAGTCATCGTTCCAGAAATTTTCGGTTGAATTATTGTGAATAAATGGAAGTAACAGTTCATTCAGATGACATAATGGAGTTGTTCTTGATGAGATATATTACTGGATGACAGTCAATTCAAATGAAATGCTTAAGGAAGCACGTGGTGTTAGTGTGCGATTGGAAGTTTGGTCGATCTACTTCGTTTATCCAGCAAGTTATTGCGCGTGGTGTGGGACAAGCAACATGGGTAACTGTCCATAAAATCTGGAGAAACGTTTTAGCGTTATGGAGTGCAAGAGAGGATCACACCCTCAGGATTAGAGCTGAGACATCATCTTGGATCCACCGTTTTTATTTGTATTTACTTTATTTTAGTTCAATCTTTATGTATTTGGTTTATTTTGCATGTTTGTTTTATGTTTATTTTGGTTTATTTTGCATGTTTGTTTTATGCTTATTTCGACTATGTATTGTTTCCTAGTAATTAATAAAAGCGTACCAATTTTCAAAAATTTGATACAAGCAGATTTGATTTTGTAAAGTTTAATGAAAAGGAGCATGAATTGTTATTGACAAATCTATTAGAATAATGTTGGTTTTCATTAGTGGAAATATCATATGGGCATCAAAAATAAAATTATCTGATACGCTCAGTGGACAGTGGTAAATAGTAAATTTGTAGTTGTCCTAAAAATTTTGACCGTTAACTCTTACGCTTTATATAGAAATGAGATTAAACTTCATTGACAAATTCATTATATTGACCCACCATCAAAAAATCAAATAAGTTGTACTATTAAAGTAACTAAAAAGTCCATTTGATTCCCACTGAAGTCTTATATATTAAAGGGAGAATTATAAATTTTACTTTTCTATAACTTCATCAAAAAGATATCAGGAAATATCCCAAATAAATTTCAATATAGCAAGTTTATATTTTACTTCAAAAAGGCATCAAGCATCTGGAAAAAATTAACCAGAAAATGTTACTATTTTTATAGCAAAATACATCACATTTAACAAAAAAGATAAACAATGGCTTAGATTAAAAGAATAAAAGTATTTTTTTGAATTATTTTTTCAAGATTTGGGTCTGTAGTTTGGCAAATGCAAAAACATTTGATGGCGAGGATGGTTTGTTTTTTATTTGAATTTGTTCAAAGGGGAAACTAACCGGAGTCGTAAAACCTCCTAGTGCATCTAGCCCGATCCGCGAGCACCAAATAAGTGGTTGATCTTAGCATATGCACATGGTAAGCTCTTAGCATGCCTTTCTGAGTTTCAAACCTGTGCCGCTATTACTACGACGCAGAGTTATTAACTGCTCGGCTAATGCTGCGGACCGAGGATAATTTGTTTCTCTTAAACATTATAAGGTAATCTAATTTGCTATTCACTAATTGCAGTTTTACGAATTTAAGAGTAAATACTCGACATGTGCACTTTATTGTTCTTTTAGCAAGGTCAATATACAACTGTGTTCCTCTTAGATGTATGCTTTACTATCACAGGTATTCATATTTCAAAATTGATTTATCATGTATTGTTTATTGGGGTCCATGATTAAATGTACTGCGGTCCTAAAATCTTATAACATGCATAGAAGTTATTATGTAACTATTCTTATTTATATTACTTAATTGTGATTAAAAAAAATTGGCAAGGTCGACCGGTTTTCATAGTGGATCGTCCACTTTTCAATACAAGTAACAAAAACTCTAAAGTAAAGGAGCAGGGTTGAATGCCACACTATTAAAAAACAAAAACAAATACAACTACTCACCCTCCTCGGTGGAGCATGGAGTACATCCCTTGTTCTCAGCTGGACCGAATACATGGCCGTAGCACGAAAATACAAGTGCTAGGTTAGGGGTAAACCCTGCAAATTTTTTGTTGTAGACACTTCCTATCCCACGTAACATCTGAGAAAACCTCCAAGTTTGCTCGTCCCTCCGAGCCCCCAACGGCCAAAATAAGACCCTCTTCCTCAATCTGGTAGAACAAATACCTACTCTCACCTATATCCTCAAAATCAAAAACAAAAAAAAGATCCATCTCAGACGAAAATATGATATCTGAAGGCTCATGATACCATGCTCGCTCATGCTTAGACCATCCCATAATAGTCGCAAGAAAAGGCTCGAGAGCAACAGACAGAACCGTTGTAGGAGACTCAAAAATAGTAGTGTCAGCAGGTGCAACTGGCATAGAAGGAGGCTCAGTAACAACAAAGATGTCAGGAACCTATGGGATAGAGACTTTCGGAACAATAACAGGCTTAGCCTTCGGAACCCACACACGAAGAGGGGGACGGGGAAGTGGAGTCATGTTCTCAAGGGGATAAGGGACAACATCTGAATAAATAGTGCATGAGTCAGTGGAATGTCCAAAGGATTGACATCTGGTGCAGATATCCGGCTTTCAACTGTAATGTGCTACAACCTAAGCATTGAGCCCTTTTGCTACACGAACTTTGCTGACAGAACACAAAGGCTTCTTAGGAGATATTTCAATCTATGCCTTCGCATAGACCAATTTTTTTCTACCTACTGTATTGGTGTCATAACAAATCACTTTGTCAACTAAACCAGCTAGCCAATCAAGTCCAATCAAAGGCTGTAAAACAGAAGGGACATGCGGAAAATACACCAAACGGGGATAGATATTACATGTTCCTTCGCCCTGAGCACAGAAAAGCTCCAAGAGGTAATAAGGTAAGGTTTTCATCTATGCTAATTTGATCAGTTTCAAGAATGCGTTGTCTTTCCTCCGCATTGGCAAACTTAAAGAAGAACATGTTGTAGTCGAAATTAACATTAAGACCCCAACGTGGTGTCCAAACTTGGCAACATCTTTCCTTTACTATGTGATATGGTGGGTTTGAAATCGAAGAAAAAAACCTACAAGATAACCGTTCCAGTGGTCATGCAACATTAACTCCATTATCCACCACGAAGTCAAAAACCCAGGGAGTGTAAGCACTCGCATTGCTTGGTAATAATATTTCAAAGAAAGAGTTATACATTGACCAAGCTAGACCACCAGTAGGCAGCAAAGGATTGGTTGCGACATTTTGCCAAACATCACGAGGGCATGGTAAAACAGAAAACATTGCAGCACCTATACTATCAGCTTCCGATCCAACTACTGCCACAGAAGATACGGCAACCACTTCACACACATCATTCACGCTATCATCAACACGCCCAACTGGTAGCATACCATCCTGAACATTTGAAACGAGAGAGAGTTAACCAGATCTGACCATTGTCGCGATGCATCCACACATGTGTTTTGTTGAACTGCAGAGAGCGGGGATCCTTCCAAGCTGGCCGCAGCTGCGGCAGAGACACTAGAGATAGGAATCGCCACATTAGAGGCCAGATCAGAGCCGAGTAGAGCGACCGAAGATCGAATCATCGCCTGTTACAACGAGCAAGGAAGGATGGCAAAAACGCTGATCGGACCTAGTAGTTGATGGAGCGGAGAGAATATTCGGGGTGGTCGGCAGTTTCTTCTTGTGAAACATGATAGACGACATGCGATTGAAGAGGAAAAGAGGTAGAAAAAGGGGGCTCAGGAGCGAAGGGGTATTGACTATTGAGAAGGTAAAGTCGAAGCTGAAAGGAGAGAAGCAAAAGAAATCGTGGTAAATCGCCATCAGATCCGGAAACAAGTCGCCATTATTGTTATTTTGAAATTTGGTACTGGTCCGTCTTTTAGCACCCCAATTATTCCTCGTCACTCCTTATAAAAATCTAAATCCTTATTTCCAAGGATACCATTTAACGTTCCGATCAATTCAATGCTTGATTTGAGCATTGATAATATAAATATATAATCAACTTTAAACATGGAAATTCAGTCCGTCAAAACCCTAATTTCCTTTTCTCTATGACACCCAAAACCTAGAAAAAACATGAAATCAAAGAAGAGATTTACCATTGCGTTGTTTTGACCTTCTTTCCGAATATCGAGTCTCCATTGCTTATTTTTACGGAGTTCTGTGGTTTGAAAGCGGGAACGAAGTTTTTAGAATGAAACAAAAAGGAAGGTCTTTTTTGGAATAAACGGAGTCTGGAGAGAAATAAATGGAGTGCATCGTTTATTTTATAATCAGCATGGGGTGGTAATAGACGAACCCTTTTGGTACAAATGATTTAATTTTTGATGTGGTAACAATTTAGTTTACCATAATTCACGATGAATATTTTTATTTTTCTTTCCATTCATGGTTTTAAGATCTATATAATAGCTAATTTTCTTTTGTCGATGGTAAAACAGGGACACAAATTATTCTATGCGATTTTTTTTCTCACATTGCAAGGTTTGACATCACATGCATAAATGTAGACAATTTGAGGCATAGTATCTTCTTTATTTTCGGTATGACCTTTGATAATAAACTTATCAAAAGTTAATCATCGAAAATGCTTTAATTTTGAATTTTAAATGTCCAAATGAAAACAAATGAATCACCATGCTAGAAATTATTAAACGAAGGTTTTTGTAACGAAGACATTTCAAAATCCAAAATGGAAACATATGAGTCGCCATAGTCAGAAATTGTTCATAGAAGATTGTACCGAATAATAGCCACAATAATATTAGTAAATGCTATAATTAAAATCTATTCAATAGTTTGTTCATTGATCCAATTATAGAAAGAAAGAAAAAACGTAGTAAACTAGCATTTTACCGAAAGTGTTACATAAACTCTTACAATTAATTATAGAAGTAAAAAATACAGCTTAAGAAGGTGGACAATGGTAAACATTTAATGCAAAAATTAATGAAGATATTGTTGGAACATCATAATATAGTGGTAATGTCATTTATAGTGCTTTTCTTTTGTGTGCCGCAATACTTTGAAACTGCCACACAAAGGTTGGACATGCTATAATCATTTGATTCAAAATTGATATGGTAAAATTATTGTGTAACAAAAAAAACTAAGGGTATTACTATAGATAAAGGGAATTTATTTTGTACACATCATCTTCTAAATAATTGAAAATTATAGGCAAATACCTCATTTGTTATAGTATTTGGCATTTTAGCACATAATTGGAACACAGCTATGAAGTTAAAGCCCCGCTAAAGCCCTGCAAAATCTCCGCTAAAGCCCATAGCTCCCTTCAATCGCTGCGCTATTTCAATTTAGCCCTGATGAATGGTAGGTCCGCTTAAACCCCCGCTATTTTTCGCTGTACCCGCTAAATTAAAACTTTTTAGGATCCGCTTTAGCAATATTAATATATAAAGGCTGATTTGACTAATTCCCTTCTAAGATAAATTAAAAAATTGGCTTTAAGAGCTAATTCTAAGGTATGAGTTCTCAATATATGTTAGAGATCTGTTACAGTCACTAAATCTTACATGCATTACTACGCTATTCTTCGGTATTGTTATATAAGAATAGACAATATTAGTTTCTTATGCACAAATTGTAACACCCCACCTCCGCCAGTACTACTCTTGCAAGGGCACTGACTTTGGAGGGGCGTTTGAATCAGGTAAACATGCATAATGATATATCAAGGCAGAACAAGAACATATGTATATATGTAAACAGAGTAAATAGCATAGATAAAACAGCGGAAGATTTAGACCATTTCAAAACAAGTCTGGTACAACATAATATCAATTTCCCAAATAAACAAGTCTAGATAAAACAACATCATCTGAAAACAGAAATACATAAGTGCTATCCCCAAAATACGTGAGAACCATAGCTAGCTTCATGTAGCAAGCGTACATGAACTGAAATCCCACAAGCAAGTAATCCAAAATCCAAGCTAGGCTCCTGTATTCCCTCCCTGAGAACCTGGGGGGGGGGAAACGGAAGAAAAGAGGCGAAAGAAAACAGGTCAGTCAAAAAGACTGAGTAAGCCCTACTACAATCAATGTAAACTGTTAAAGTTAACTGGTATGGGCAGCAAGGGATGAACATAAGGATAACAACATACTAGCATGATGATTAACTGTTAAGGTAGATAAAGGTGTCATCGCATAATCAGGATTAAGGTTTTGCACCACAGGTGTACTAGTAAACTAACATGACTTGAATAAACAAGTATTGATCTCTTGGCCCAAGCCTTGGCCCAACAACATGAAGTGACCCCAATACGAGGTCCAAAGTGTAAACAAGAAGTGATCCCCAGGCCCAAGTTTGGCCCAACATCATGAATGACCCAAACCAAAGTCCAACTAGCACGGTCTAGTCGATCGGCTCCCTATAAGCCTAACTCGTCAAGTATCTGTGTTATACGGCCCAACTACGAAGTGTAGCTAAACTGTGCTAGGTCCACCCTAGGGTGTATCAAGTCCTAGGGTGTCAACCACCGACACAAACCAAGCACGCACAGTTTAAACCTACCGGTGCCCGTGCCTGCTTTTTCAACTCCGGACCATGTGCACGATCATGGCCCGCCTGAACCCACACCGGCGCACCTACTCAGCCGTCGTTTGGTCGCTTACATGGCACCCCAGTAATCGTGCCCCTCCCTAGCCTAGTCCCTAGGGTGTCATGATACAACTAAGAGGGTTACTGGTGCAAAGGACCACGTAACTAGGGTTTCCTTAATGGGTTAACGTGGTTAACCCCACTCATTCAAGTACCAAGTTGGTTAAGTGTACCCAAGATTCATGACTTAACCCTACCAACCCATCGTGTTTTCATTGGTTAAGTATTCCAGCGGTCCATGACTTAACCCTAATCACGAAGCATTAATTAATTAATGCGTCTTAACCTCTCACATTAGACTTTGTTGTGGTTACTAGTTAAGCCGGGCGGGTCCGGGTAGCTTTACACCACAACTTGGTCTAACCTCGGGTTCAAGGTACAACATGACCAACTTCTCACATTGGGTCTTATTGTTTGTAGCAACTAGTTAAGCCGGTCGGTTCCGGGTAGGTTTACGCTTCAAACTCAACCCAACCTCGAGTTGGTCACACTTATCTTTTCTAAGTGTCATGTCCACCATGTTTCCAAAACACATTACAAGTTTTTCAAGCAATTGGGTAGACCTAACTTAATAGGTAAATTCCCAAGCTCATGTTTTTATGTCTTTTAAGTTTACCCAACCCCAAACGCAATCCCATCGCTTACATATCGCAATAGCGCATAAAGGATAGAAAAAGGGAACTTGGCTTAATCATGACATAAAAGTGTTGAAGCCACAAGTTCAACATGGTGGCATATGAAATGTACATATGTTCATATACTTGCATTAGGCCTCAAAAGCATGCATAACATGATAGCATGAACAAAATGTTCAACCCAAACTTGCATAACATACTTGCATACCATAACATGACATACTTGCCTATAAACTTGCATATTACAACATGATAAACTTGCATATCAACTTGCATATTACAACATGATAAACTTGCATATCAACTTGCATAACATATGACAACTTGCATATCAAACTTGCATACAAAACTTGCATAACATATGACAACTTGCCTATCATACTTGCATAATAAAACTTGCATGACATATGACAACTTGCATATCATACTTGCATAATAAAACTTGCATGACATATGACAACTTGCATATCATACTTGCATAATAAAACTTGCATGACATATGACAACTTGCATATCATACTTGCATAATAAAACTTGCATGACATATGACAACTTGCATATCAAACTTGCATACAAAACTTGTATAACATATGACAACTTGTATATCAAACTTGCATACAAAACTTGCATAACATATGGCAACTTGCATAACAAAACTTGTATAACATATGGCAACTTGCATATCAACTTGCATAACAAAACTTGCATAACATATGGCAACTTGCATATTAACTTGCATAATAAAACTTGCATGACACATCATAGGAAACTTGCATAACACATCATAGAAAACTTGCATAACACATCATAGAAAACTTGCATATCATACATTTAACTTTAAAGTTCAAGTATGAAAGGAATAGGGCTTACAATGCTTATGCGGACTCAAATGAGTTTAGCAAATGTAAGAAACCCCTTATGCAACTAATTAAAACCCCAAAAATGCAAGCAAACTTGATCAAGACTCCTCCTTTATGATGCCAATAGAGAAACAAGACTTTAATGCAAGCTAAAGAGGATCATACAAGCCTAAATACGCTTGTATGCATGGAAAATCACTTAGGAATTGATTTAGGAATTGTATGAAGAGAGTGGAGGCCATGAGAGGTAAAATTTTGCCATAGTTTAGTTGCTAGAATGAATAATGAATGATTTAGGGTAGGTTAGGGTCTTATTTACAGATTAGGTTAGTGATTTAGACCATAGGATTAAACCCTAGTTCCAATCTCAGCCCTCTAAACCGAATCTGGCCCCCTAACTCAACACATTCTCAAAATGGTGCACCAGGCAAGACTTGCCGTCTGAGCCAAGTCGACAGCCAAGTCGACAGGGCTGTCGACCTGGTCAGACCAAGTCGACTCCCAAGTCGACAGAGCTGTCGACTTGGGGTGTTCTGGCGGGAATTCTCCCGCCTGGCCCTGGATGACCTAATTTTCAAATTCAGATTTGAATTTGAAATCTGTTTTTTACCTTGGAATTTTCTGAAAACTTCGTTGGGCCTTAATCGGGTCATACGGACTCCGATTTTCGAAAACTCGGACTCTGTTTCGCGTATTTTTCCGAGACGAACGCAATGGCATAGCCCGTTTCCCTTGATTCAGATTTTAGAATTAAATTCTGCCTCCATTTATGTTATTACAGGTTAATAAAAATACGGGTTGTTACACAAATGATGTACGAATGACAATAAATCAACTTTAAATATTTGTTTTTATATCTAATGAATCTTTTAGCCCCACTATTATTTCTCTGCTTTATCCCCACTACAACTTTTTGCACCTCTGCCGCTATGGAACCGCTAAATGATTTAACTGCACAGGAACACGGTATATTAGTGATGGAAAAAATATCTTTTTACGTTAGAAAACTATTAAATTTAGTTATTATAGATGTGTTTATTTACAATTTGATTTTATGTTTAATGATTTTTTTCAAATGGATATTGATGATTCTGAATTATTAATTTTTATTTTTGTATAGAGTGCTTTTAAATTTGCCATTCATGCTGGTATTGCTAAAGGATAAATTTTTAGAGTAGGCTTATGAAAAAGACTTATTTCAAAAATTAGCTTTATTGGAAACTTATTTAATTGTTAATAAGTGGATATAAATGAGGGAAATAGGGATGCTTGGAATTAGGGGTGCCATAGAGCGTGTGTATATATGTATGTATGTATGTATGTATGTATGTATGCATGCATGCATGTATGTATAGAACTCCAAAGTACTGTTCATATCCTAAGTAAGATAACTCAAAAAGAAAAGTGCAATACATCAACATTCCGTAATAAATTTACATAAATGCCTATACATATAAATAAAAAACATTCCCCAACTAATTACATGTATGAATTTACATGAAAGAAAAACAAGCATCTTATCTAACTAACCTACTTTTAAACACAACAACAACGCGAACCATTTTTAACAAGTCGATTGATCTACTTTGGAGTTGATTTTTCAGTCAATCTTAAGCAGACGTCCTTGTTAAAATGGTTGCAGTTCTTCGTAAATAGATTATAGGAATCACCGTTGTACCTGCGAGAAATATCATACTTAAATAACCTTGACTGGACTGGGTCATAGAGAGTTCTACCTAGGCCCGGCCCAAGGAGTAGACAAGGGAGACTACCGCCTAGGGCAGCACCACCTGACGTGGTGGAGAAGGGGTAGCAAGATGGTCGGCTTGCTTTTAAATATATTGTTATATAAATTATTAGGGCATTAAGTCAATGTAAGATATAGCGGTCTAGTGGTAAGTTTGCTAGATTGTAACTTGGATGGTGCATGTTCGATCCCCAACACCTGCCCTAATTTTTGCACTTGCGTTTTTTCCTTCTTTCCTTCTTATGTTCGACTGGGGTAGCCGAAACTATCGGGTCGTCCCTGGTTCTACCAATGATAATTGATTTCCTGGGTTCTACTTTAAGCATGCCACACGATGGAGATCTAGTTGCCCAAAGGAACACTCTACTCCATGAACTATGATCAAATGCGAAAAATCTTCAATGAGACGCGAAAGTATTGAAGGTCACTTAAACAAATGCGACGCAAAAGTAGATCTCCAAAGGAACACTCTACTCCATGAAGTATGATTAAATGCGAGAAATCCTCAATGAGACGCAAAAGTATTGAATGTCATTTAAACAAATGAATTTTCCATTATTTTTGTAGATAGAAAAACCTATGCATTTTAACGGAAAGTATTTATTCCTCAATATTTTGCTTTTTATGCTATGCAAGCATAGGTATCAATGCAACCATGATCTAAACTAATTGGTCGGTATAGTGTACCAAAACTTATACACATAACTATTGCAATAATATGCACAGTCCAATGTTAATAGCACTTTTGTAGGAAACTTATGTGGTATGTTGGATGTGTAAGAATATTAGTTTCTGACGATAATAGAAAAAAGTAACATTTCCAAAAATATTTCTACAAGAACCGAGACACATAAATTAAGAATACAACTTAAAATAACCAAAATCTTATATGCCATTATGTAATAGTCAGCATAAATATTCATATTGGCCAATATTAAATATCATGCCTTAATTACTTAGTTAATAAATCATATTGAGTGAAATAAGATAAAATGAAGTGATTGTATTTAGGTAAAAATTTCTAGTAAATTATATGCTAAATAAAACAAAGTTTTTTGTACATGTCAGCAACACTATTCAAGGCACGTTTCATATATGAAAACTTATGTATGCAAAGCTAATAATGTTGCAAATAATAGAATGAGAAACCCCATAACTTCATCATACAGTTCCTATATAAAGGAAATATGAACTAGGCATAGTTTGGTGTATCACTAATTAAATGAAAAAAAATAAACAAAAATTTGTTAAATTACCTTCCACTCCAGAACGAAATGCTCTTAAGCCTGCCCAGTAACATAAACGATTTGTTGAGGTCAAGTCGTAAATGTTAAAAATAATCGGTGTTTCTGTTGGCCTTGTAAAATCCCGCCTTTTCGACCGCTCAAGTTGGTAATTAAACCAACTGGTACATAAACAAATGATAACTATCTGAAATAGAATTGACAGGAATAACTGGATGATTGGAACAACTGATCAATACGTAAAGATAAATAAAACCTAATATAAGCTCCAAGAGAGAATCTTGAAAGATGTAATACTCGATCTGACCCGAGCAATAATGCAAAACAAAACAAAACAACTCGGATTGGGTCTAACATTCTCATGGAAGTAAATCAACTCAAATGAAATGTTCGATGAAATGCATCAGTAACTTAAAGGATACTGAGATCACCATCCTCTAAGGATCCGTTAAACTAATACCATATAATATAATACGCTATTATAATAGTGTATACCGTTAAATAAACTATTGAAAATAGCGTAAGCGGGATTACCATTATTATCCTTACACCGTTTATAATTTCGTAGTCTATACAGTACCGTAAATTCCAACTAGTGCCTATCAGAGGGCACTCCATAGGTATGACACAAATCAAAGTCGTATGGGGCTCGATCAGGATAAATATGACAGGCATCGAGGCAATACCCATCAGTAGGATTCTACCGGATTGCGGACCCAGATCGATGGTAACGCATAGTTGTCAGCTACCGCCCACCCTAGACAATACTCCCAAAAATTAAAGGGCGCCAATCAATCACAAAGTAAGAGATATGGTATCGAAGAAGCATGTATGCTGAGAGGAGCTAACTCACATTAACCTGGGTATGGCTTCTGTTTTCGTCATTTCAATTATGACCCGAAGGTCAAGGCTATCTATTATCGTTCTTTTTCTTCAAATCCAGTAATCGCCTTTAAATCATCCTACTTCATTCTGGATCTCCACTGCATACACAGTTGTTAAAGTGGTTTTGGGCATTGGTAGAGAGTGTGACAATAGCCGATCCTGGTCTCTTTAGCAACCAATCGTTTACATTTTTCACACCGTGGTCATTATTTTATAAATCACTTTATAAAATCGAATATACGAATCTCAGGCTCAAATTTGAATTCAAAATTAAATATCTAATTTCCAATATATTCAATTTTGAAAACAACTCATTTAAATCGCTTTAATCAAATTGATTTAGAAAACAATATCGTAAAGATCTCAAAATATAATATAAACCAATACTATAACATTTAACTTCGATTTTATTTAATTTCCAAAAATATTCGCATAACTACCTTCAATTCAAACAACATATATTCACATTATACTCTTAAGATCTCAATTTCCATTTGAATCGATACCAAACATTTAACTTCGAAAATATTTGGTTTGATTTGAATTCGCAAAAATTCAGGCTCATACAATTCAATTCCACCTTAGTAAGATTTCGTTTAAGTCGATTCAAAAATCCAAACACTTAGGTTCAAATTTAGTTTATATATTATATTCCACAAATCATATCATATTTTATAACCCAGGTCGTACAATTCAAAATCAATGTTTATAATTTCAAAACAATTTTAAAATCATTCTTATAAATCCATTTTACAAATCCCTTAATTCAAATCCAACGATTTATAAAATCAATTCCATATATAAAATGTATATTCCAGTTCACATTTAGTCACTTAAAAATTGAATTCATTTTACATCAATTATAGGTTCAAATTCATTCCTTCAGTTTAGAAATACAAATTGGAAAAAATCAATTTTCATAACCAAGTTCATTACTTATAAAAGCTCACATTCAAACCAATTCAAAATTCATATCTTATATAAGTTCATTCGTTAAAGCAATATCGTTATATAAATTTAAATCTTTAAACCTCGAACTCAAATCACAAAAATCTTAGGTAGTGTTTGGTTTAAATATATTCTGAATTTTGAGTTTTCAATATTGATAACAAAACATAAGAAAAGTTAAGAGATGATGGAGGGAGTGAAATGATGATGGAGGGGACCAAGTAAAGGAGTACGAGACGATGGAATGATACTATCTTGTTTTCTTGTGTTAATTTTCAAAATAATGAAAACAAACAAAAGTTGTTTTCTATTTTGTGTGTCAACTTTGTTTTCTAAAACGATCGTTTTTGACGTTATACATGTATCGTTCGTATTTTACTATGGATGAAAATTAAAAACTAAAAAGCGTAAACCAAACACCGCCTTAACTTATCCACCTTTTAGTTTATTATAAAGTTTATAAAATATATATAATTAACTAAAAAAAGAAATAGATATAAATATAAGTTTACAAATTTCTATAATTAATTAGAAAATAGATTATAAACATATATCAGATTAAAATAATATAGAAATAGGTTTAAAAGAATTATTTATTATAATAAAAAAAAATTAAAATACTTATATAATTAAATTATATGGTTTTAAAAATACATAAAAGTATAAGTAAAATCTTAAATAAATATTTAAATCCATATTTACTCATAGAATCATTTAAAATATATAATTTAAAATTTTCAAAATTTAAGTTTTAAAATCTTTAATATATATATATAATATGATATAAAATCTTAAGTTATTATTTTAAAATCAAATTTCCAAATCGCTATACTTAAAAAAACATGACCAACGGTGTCCGTATATAGTTTTTTACGCTATGGTCAAGTGATATGGATATGTATCATTTCAATCCGCAATTTAAAATTTTACGGGTATATATCATTTTAACCCGCAATCCCAAATTTAGTAAAAATCGTTCAGGTCTATCATTTCAACCCATAACAATTTTTCTCTAATCTAATGTCCGTTCGGGTATGTATTATTTCAACCCATAGTGATTTTCTAAACTATGGGAATCAACAATATAAATCAAATCATCACATAGCATCATAAGTCATATATCATCAGTACATCTACGTGTCATATAAATATATCGTATCATATATGAAATGTGCATACATATCAAATAAAACAATTTCTACCAGCAATCCTATATATTTCACAACAGTTCATTTATGCTGAATTTAACATTCATGCATAATGTAGGTCAAATGTGAGATAAACTCACATTTCGAATGCAAAAAGTGCAGCAAGACGAATGAAACGGCATAAGCCAACTACTCCGGCAAATCCAAATTGAACATGTCAACTTTTGAGTGAATTTCAATGACTGGTAAACAAACAAAATACTTGAGATTTTCGCCCATCTTTTTTTTCTCCCTTGAGGTCCAAATAAGATACGACATAGCTACAAATCCCAAGTATGGATCGCATGCCAAAATCCATGTCAAAACAGTATGCCTCTCCATAACAAATAGAACCCAACAGAAAATATTACTGTACCCTACTGAAAAGCCAAAACTTTTAAAACGAACCGAAACCAAAACTCGAGACAACACACCTGAAATCTCAGCTCAAACCGAAAGATCCAGATCATTATCACAACACGTCGAGCATAGATTGATCCGAGCCAAAACATAATTACTCAAAATATTTGTCGTGAAGATAGGACGCGCTGGAAAGTGGATCGGGTTGCTGAAAAGTTTTTTTTCTTCCATTTTTCCTTCAACATTTGTTCGGCTGTTGCAAAGGGAAAGGGAGAAGAATGGTTCGGGTGTGGCCGGGCTGGGTTGGTCGGAGGGTGGGTCAACGAAGGTGCGCCGGTGACTGGTCTCAGGTGAAGCATGTTAGGATTGTGAAATGGACAAGCAAAATAAGGGAAATTCACCCATGTAGGCTTGTTTCACAATACAATAACTGAAATAATCATGTTATAAAAGTATTTTCGGATATAGGCCTGTTTGTGTACTGAAGGCGAGTTTTGGAAACTCGCCTTCAGTATAATACGAAGGCGAGTTTCCAAAACTCGCCTTCAGTACACCTAGGCATACAAGAACCCGAGCCCCTTTCTTCCCCGACTAACTTCACTTACCCTATTCCATCTATTCTCATCTCAGCACGAAAAAAAACAAGTCAAACAAGGAAACCGAATAACAAATAACCGAACATACCAAATAATTATACATATGCTAGTTTTATCCAAATCTAAGAAATAAATAACCGTACCAAAATATAGCAAATAATTACACAAAGACTAATATCCAATTAACTAGACATACAACACTAATATGACCAATCAAACGTGCACTAGTTTCGCCTTGGCCGCCTGAGGATTGGTGTTGAAGTTGAAGGCGAACAACTGCTGCTCCTAGTGCGTCGTGCACTGCTGGATCGGGGTAATGTTGGTGCTGGTTGCGATGGCCCATGCGCAATTTCCTCATGTGCTACCGGAGGAGGAGAAGGAGGACCTATAGGGGGAGGAGGAGATGGTGGTTTCGGCCGATCTAGTTTGTTCCTACACAAAATCACGTCTAAAATCTTTTGTATGTTCATGCACATTGTCCTTCCCTCATCGTCCGTCTGCCTCTGTCTGAGCTTTTCTGCTTCGTCCCAAGCACGGTTAATACCGACAACCTGCAAATTTAAAAGAAAAATAGATACAATGAATAAATGAAATTGATTGTATTTAATAATACACACATCAACTTACCACATTCCTCTCTAATGGTTCTCTAGGAACGTACAGTGCTAACGCAGAATCTACTCCCGGATTACGACGTAGCGTCGTGTTATGTTCTAGTACCACCTCATGTATTGCGCTGTGGATATGGTGGGCACCCTTTCGAACTCAATACGGTTCTCGCGGTCATTCCACATAGCAGGAAACATGTGAAAGTCCTGCGCACTGTAACCCTAAATGTAAGGAAGTGCATCATTCCGTATATGCTGCATCAGGGCGAACTGTCTCATAACCCTATCGGGAAGGTGCCAAGCGGTGAAGCTGTAGGCTATCATAGGTACTCTCACCGTCCAAAGGTATCTATGAGCTCTGCACGAGACTGGTGGTGGGGAAAGTACCTCCTGAGTGTACGGATTTCATGTAACCTTTTCGTCTGTAAGGATGTCCAACTCATTGTGGTAAAATGCCAACTCTCGTCGCGGTGTATGTCGCGTACTCTTTTTCCAACCCACTTGTTACGCGATATTAAATGTACATATATTAGAAACGGTATGCGTTGTGTTTAACAAAATAAACGATCAAATAAGTATACCTAGCTCCAAGCGGCATCGATGGATCGATGTGATCAGGCGTCACAACTAATCTTTCGATGGGAAGATAAGTCCAGGACCAAAGTTGTGTACATAAAAATATACTATTAATACAAGAGAATGATGTATAACATTGTATAACAGTAAATTATAGAAATTTGGTTCATACTTGAAATAGTGTCGAGCCACCGGCAATACAGTTAAACTATTGTAGCGCGACCTTAGACAATTCCTGATATGTATAGGCCAACACTGCACTACCCCCACGAATATAAAGCGCATTGCCCGAGATCAGCTAAAAACGGTAGCCATCTCAAATCTATACGGGTCTTGGCATGATCGACCATCATTATGCAAAAAATAATGTGTAGTAAAATGCAACGAGCCCGTTGCTCAAACTCTAACTAGGTGGCATTTGCAGAAATATCATCTGTCAACTTATTGATATCAGTAAAGCACCAACAAGGCAATGGTCAAGCTGGATAGGTGGATGTCTCAGGCCTCCACCTATCCAGTAAAGCACCGACAAGGCAATGATCGAGCTGGATGTAACCTAAGCGAAAAATATGCATGAATCCAGCCCTTTGGATATCGGCAAGGACGCGAGGATCCTTGGATGTCACTTTCGAAAGTGATGACGAGTGGTCAATGACAAACTCAGTACTGACACTTTGGAAATTTGATATATAAAAAAAATGGGGGTTTGACGTCTAATGTAGAAAAAGAAACTAAACATCAAAAAATGAAATTAGTAACAAATTGCTACCTCCGTATGAACAACATTAAATGTCCTATGTTACGGCTGTATATATAACACGCTCGGATCTACTGGTCCGGGCTCCATCTCAAATTACTCTGCAAAAATGCAGAATTAACTGTTACAGACATTTATATAAGTATATTCTTCTAGAACATGCATTAATTTTCTATTCGGTTCTGTAAACACGGAAATTTATCTATGGCAACATCTACACAGTACACAACTTAATTGAGTCGTCAAACTCGTGTTTCAACGATGCTAACTTCAAACAAATACGTTTATTATCCAACCCAAATGCACGCAACTTCGTTCGTAATTAACCGCAATACCTCAATCCATACTACATCCAAGACATAACATCGAATAACCATCGTGTAACCAAAAACCTCAAATCAATAATGTAAACAATGTACACACTAAAAACCCCAAATCAATAATGTGAACAATATACACAACAATGTACAAATTTCTTACTAGGAACCCCAAATCACTTAAAACCCCAAATCAATAATATGACCTAATTTCAAAATTGAAAGTTAGGGTTTAGTTTTTTACCGATTCGTGTTGTATGCCGGATGTGCTTGCCATTGTAATCTTTTTGGAATGGACTGGATGAAAAATGGGTGAAAATGAAGTTGATTTGTTTTTTTTTCTTTTTCGTGCCAGGTGAAGGTAAAAACGAAAGAGGAAAGGTGAAAACTGAAGTGGGATGGGGAAGAGAGGGGGCTCGGGTGGGTTATTATGTGTAGGTTTCTACTGAAGGTGTGTTTTGGATTCTCGCCTTCGTATTTTACCGAAGGTGTGTTTCCAAAACTCGCCTTCAGTAAACCTGTTCACCGAAATAAGTCTATATCCATTATTTAATGTGAAACAGGTCTATTCGCGTTATTGTTTTGTGAAATAGGCCTACGTAGGTGAATTTTTTTGCAAAATAATAGACAACAAGCTTGGCTTCAATGAGTTCATGCTTGTTTCGTTTCATTTTTTATATATATGAAATGTTCCAGATTAAAAATGGAAGATGGGAAGAAGAATGAAGGAGCTGGACATATGGAGTTGTAGAAAAATAGATAGAATCAATACAAGAAATAACAAAAGTGGAAGGGAATATTAAAATGGAAATAATGCAACGCATGGCTTGGGAATAACAAAAGTTTAGGCTTTGGAAGTGGTACAACCTGAGACGAACCCAAATCCCGTTCTGACGGAGACAAGGGTTATCTTTGGAATATAACACAGAAACAGATAATAGCATAACAGAATTAATTAAATACACCAGATAATGAACAATAGAATATACTGGATAAATGTAATCATCAGAGTTACACAGTTTACAGGATCTTACTTAGTAAAAAATACAGTTCAGCTATACATAAATGTCTACAGCGGAAACAAACATAATATGTACAATAGGAGCTGAACAGCATAAAAAGAGATAAATGATAGAATCCATCTTCAGCTCCAGCTATCCAGAAAGAACCAGCTAAACCTGAATACAAGGCTGCCCGTGTAGAAAAAGGGGCACCCGAGTTTGAGAGTGAAACAAACTACGAGTCAGTCATGGGACTGGTAAGAGAAATCTATTCAACACACATATAATATGGCCAATCACAGGACCACGCCACTTTCGTGGAACGGGTTTACTCCATTGGATTGCCAGTGCTTTAAACAAATCATTCTTTTAAAACAACGCAATGCATTTTATAAAAATGAAGCTGTTATAAGACTCAGTTCCCATCACACAATGCAACGCAAACCGGAGGATAGAGTTTTTCCTTATAACGACCAAAATATGCTTGATACGAATAAAACAAAGGTATTTGATATTATTGCTAGTGTTAATATGCTTCGAAAACAATTTCAAATCATAACTATCAATCATAGACGGCATGGGTACCATATATCATGTCGCCATATATATATACAATCAAAACCGCACAGTCACGTATTTGGAAATTGGATTTCCGTCATGAACCAAGGCAAAAGATAGTCCTTACCGAATTCGAGACGCTCTAGCCCGTGTCTCAGGTACAGCCGCGACCATACCCTGGATCGTCAGGGCCGGTCCACACGAAGTGGATTATAATGCCTGAACAATGCGTTTCTCCACCCTTTGGGGTGTAAATGAGCCAACGAATGACTCCATCGGACCCGATCGTCCGATCAAACCGAGGCGCCTCGCAACAGCAACAACCACATAGGTGAAAAGTATATAAATGTCAGGGCTGGTAGGTCACTGACACCACCCTAGCTAGAAAGAAAACGCACGTCCCCCCTGAGGTCCTGCTCCCGTTTCTGGTTCATACCGGGGTGTGAGGCTCGCGATTTTACGTTATACACAAAGCTACGCCACCCAGGCGGTGCTTTGATCATCACCACAAGACTTTGCTTTTCAACAGAAGCCCTGATCACTGCATCTTAGCATGCCACACAGAATAAATCCAATGTCAGACATACAGTCCATTTACAAGTCCATTCTGGGTCTGAACGAAACCAGAGGCACTAAATACCTCGCAAACCCTTCGATCACCACGTACGTCTGAACGATCACCACTCATTATCCATATTTCGTGATGCCTCCCAATCAGGACCTCGGTTACCATCCAAACGAGGTGAAGATCTCCGGTCTTCGACCACCGTCTTCATCTTCGACTTTCAATCGTCGGTCAATTATTTGAAATGAGAATTAACTCGGCCTTTTCAAATAATTCACGTATATTTAAAATTTCAAATCAATTTATTTCAAGGGTTAAGTCATTCGACAACACCAAATTTGTTCTTTAATGTTATTTTCACACCAATCACATTCAACCATCAAATACCACATAAATCGAGCAAATTCAGTTTATTTCCATTCCATATCGTTTATGATATTTATAACGATTTATCGCTATTTTTATTTATTTTAAAATAGCCAATTTATTCAAAACGACGCTTCGGGCCATAACGCGGCCGTGGCGCTGTTTTTCTCCAGATTTGATTAACACATATCTGAAAATCTAACCGTTGGATCTTTACAAAATTTACATCATTAGAAAGGTCTTTTCAAAATGAATCCAACGGTTCCAGTTTCGGGAAATTCCGACGGTCGGATCTCTCGGTATAATCGTTTGAAGTTTCGATTTCAAAATACGAACTACAGCGTCGTTATTCGATTAAATATAATTATATATATATATAATCGTTTCTGGCGCTGTTTTTCTTCAGATTTGAATTAAACATTCCAAACAATCCAACCGTTGGATTTTTACAAAGTTGGTGCCGTTGGGAAGATATTTCCAAGGCGAACCCGACGGTTGCGGTTTCGGGAAAATCCGATGGTCGGATTCCTCATACTAATCGTTTCAAATTACGATTCCGAAACACGAACTGCACGGCTTCGATTCCTTTTAATTATATTTATATTTATATATATAAATATAGTTCATTCTATAATTTCAACTATAGTTCATTCTATATTTTCAACTTCGTTTTCACTTCAAATATTTCACTAACGCCTTAATATTTTGGAAAATTTCGCCATAACCTTCTTTGTACGGGGAGAGGTTTGGAAATTTATTGGGCCGTGTTAGGTACCCAATAAATCCTAAAAAGCATTCACATATTTATAGTGATATATTCTGGTGTTTACGGGGGAGCATGTATAGATAATCACTCCAGAGAATAAATTCTCGTCACCCCGTTTCCGTGTGGAAATAAATAGTCCATGTGCCGTATCTAATAACTAGAGAGACGTGATTATTGTCAACTCCAGACCCGTGTGAGGTTTTTATTAATCTGGCAATTTATCGTTATATTTTATAGAGTCCACATCAGTCATCAGTTCAACCTGTAGTATATAATCATCGCCATACAAGCCTCTCGCTCGTATGGTAAATCTTCCACCTCGTCACACAAGCTCCAATTGCTTATGTGGAATATGATGAAGTATGCCTATCGTCAAGAAGTATGCCATGTAGCGTAGTTCAAATTTAATTGTTACTATCATATGGCAATATTTATTATTTCACACAGAATAACCAGCACTCCGCATCCAATGACATTCACAAGAGTTGATATAAAAATAAAATTGCGCAGCCAACTCATCAAGGCTTACCTATTTGTCAGGCATGCAAATAATATCTTTACTCTACAGCTAATCCATTTTTCCTGTTCAACACATGTATATATATGCAGAACAAAGCCAATAATAATATTTCTAGCAAACTATTATTTATTTCAATGCGTGTGTATTTTTATCAAAGCGTATACATGATAAAAGAAATATTTTTATCATCAAAAATATTTATTCAACACGTGAATGTTTTTAACACTTCACCTTCACAATAAAAATGTAGTTTTTATTGTCTATTCATTTTATTTTAAAATACGATAACATTCAACACATGAATTTCAACTCGACGAACGAATTTCAATTCAACACATGAATATTCTCTATAGTTTGTATATATATATATATAAAAATGTGATTTTTATTGCTAAAACTATTTGTTTAAAATTCAAATAATATTCAACACATGAATTTCAACTCAACAAATGAATTGCAACTCAACACATGAATATTCTCTATAGTTTGTATATATATAAAAATGTGATTTTTATTGCTAAAACTATTTGTTTAAAATTCAAATAATATTCAACACATGAATTTCAACTCAACGAATGAACTGCAACTCAACACATGAATATTCTCTATAGTTTGTATATATATAAAAATGTGATTTTTATCGCTAAAACTATTTGTTTTAAAATTCAAATAATATTCAACACATGAATTTCAACTCAACGAATGAATTGCAACTCAACACATGAATATTCTTTCAACATATGTAATTTATTTCAACGAATGAAAATTATTCTAACACATGTATATTTCAGAAAATTTCGGCAGCATAACGGCAGGGTAGTTAAAACCGGGACCGTCCCTAGTACGGCTCCTCGCTCTACCTTAAAACCTTGCGGTTTTTGACAATGGGGATCATGCATCTAGTTCGCACGCAGGTGGCATGTATATATTTATTTCATTTCCACAAACTAATCCTATGTGGTTTCTACCAAATATTTTTCAACCACAAACGGGTAGTTTTCAACCACAATCAATCAATATCAACCACAATCAATCAATATCAACCCCAAACAATCCCAAACAACCATTCGCTATCAATCAATTTTCACACCAATCACAATCAATAAATATTGTCCATGGTTTGTGGACGAGGGGCATATATATATATATATATATATATATATATATATATATATATATATAGCAATTCACTTTTATTTCAACACACATATAATTTTTACAACGCATATACAACTTATACATCGAACGTACAACTTATACAATGCTTATACATGAGGTGTACAACGCTTATATAACTCATACATCGACTATATAATTTATACATCGTCGTTTTCCATATTGTTTATAAATTAGAAATCTCACATTGGGTTCCACTCCACCAAAAATAGCAGAAGGTTCAGAAAAATATGCGGTCTCTTCTAAAATGTAGAAGGCGTCCACACGGTCACGATGTTTCCTGTTTCATCGAATTTCGTTAACATAGCAAAAAGATATGATTTTTCAAAGGTTTGCAACACTTTAAAGGTGTCGAAATCAATTCAGATATTCAAAGCCGTAAACCTGTTTGAAATCTTCGAAACTAGGTTTCGATTTTTAGCTCCACCCGTTGCACTTCGTCCCGATCAGGTTATACCACACTGTCGAGCTTGGAATGGGCTTCAAACGCCAGGGGCGGCGCTCCGTTCGATCGCCAGAATCAGTGGCGGCGGTGAGATGAAGTCGTCGCCTTTGAGGTGCTCGATCTCGCTCTACAAGGCATGGTGGAGGCCAAACCAGGTATGGATGGGAAGAGGGAGGAGAGTACTCTAAAAAGTTCAACTGGAGGGAGGTCTATCGAGGCGTGGTTTCGCCGGAAAATGGACGAGAAGTTTCGAACGTTGGCCGCCGTTCGTCGCGAGGGTTGAGGGTTTTTTTTTTTTTGTTTTTTTTATATTTTTAAATTAATGAAATAAAAAATCCTATTGGCCGATGCTATATTAAATTCAAAAATTGGGGTTTTCTTGGACGAACTCGAAATCAAACCCAACGACTGTCATCCCTAGCGTTTTACCCCCATTTCGAGCACAATGGGATATGTTTCGTAGGCCCATTCGACTGTTTCAGTCAGTTTCCATTCAAATCAAAATATAAAACATTCAATATTTAATTTGAACGTACATTTCAATTTGCCAGGGCCACAAACTGATTCGAAAAAAATCCAGAAAAATAAATCTGGCTATGTTTTGACGATACGGTCCCAACAAAACTAGTTTTGTCGAATTCTGAGACCGTTTACAAACAGGCCCATTTTTGGTCGATCCAATTTAACTATAATTGACCAAAACACATTTTCCTTTGCCACGCTCACATACTAGCTTCCAAAATTATGAAATTTGAAACCTAGCAATAACTTCACATCCCGGATCCAACAAAAGTGGTTTCGTCGAATTCCGAGGTCGTATGCAAAATGGCCAATTTCACGGGCTATATAAATTCCATAGCGACCATTCTAAAAATTCATTCGGCCATAACTTTTGCTTTCCATTATGAAAATTCGATTTTTCAAATTCGTTAGAAAGGTATTCACTAACAGATTTAAATATTTTTGGTTTCACTAAAATCCGTTTTGTTTTGCACCCAGTATAGTCCGACAAAGTTTGAATTCAATTTTTGAAACTTCAGCGCCATTTCAGGCCTTGTTTATAATTATAATTAATTATATTCGTTTTCAATTGTCGATTCAAACTCAGTTTTCATCGCCTTTATTTAAAATATTTATTTTAAATATTTAAAATCCATTATTTTAGCCAATTTAAAAATTTTAAATTGGTTCAGATTTTCTGGGTCGTTACAATCTCCCCCACTTAAAACTTTTCGTCCCCGAAAAGGAACAAAGTCGGAAGTGGTTTGATAAATTTACAACCACACAACACAACAACCAATTTGTTTTTAACCTTCCAAAAATATACTAATCAAATCCTATATTCCTTTAGAAATCACTCAGAGTATAGAATAAATAGTGTACATCCATGGGAAGAAAATAGCAACAGAATAGAGAATTAAATGGTAATGCAAAGTAGGGTAAATGCACCTTGCACCGGAGTCAATCAGAGATATCTACTCGGCATCTAGGATTAGCTTTCTGAATGCTCTCCTCAGTTTCCCAAGTACAATCTCGCGGATCTCCACTCCATTGCACTTTGACTAAGTGAACCTTCTTGTTTCTCAGCTCTTTGGTTTCTTTGCCGATAATTTTTAGCGGCTCTCTTCTCACAGCTAATTCTGGGGTTATTTCAATGTCATGTTGAGCTGCTTCATCCACGATCAAGTCTGGATCATGAACGTGCTTTCGAAGTTGAGATATGTGAAATACATCATGAACTCCAGGCAACCAGTCAGGCAATTTGACCCTATAGGCGAGAGTCCCGATCCATTCCAGAATAGGAAACGGACCAATAAATTTGGGCGCTAACTTTCCAGTTTTACCGAACCGGATAACTCCTCTCATCGGCGATACTTTCAAATATACATAGTCGCCAACAACAAAGGATATATCTCTTCTTCTCCTATCGGCATAGCTCTTTTGTCGGCTTTGAGTGGCGAGTAATCGCTTCTTGATAAAATCGACTTTGTCGGCAGCTTCTCGAATCATATCAGGACCCAACACAAGCCTATTACCTGGTTCGACCCAACAAGCAGGGGATCGGCACGGTCTACCATACAATGCTTCGAATGGCGACATTGTCAGACTCGCCCGGTAACTGTTGTTATATGAGAATTCAGCAAAATGCAGATGGTCTTCCCATGATCCACCGAAATCTATAACACAAGCCCGCAATAGATCTTCTAAAATACGATTCACCCTCTCAGTCTGACCGTCTGTCTGAGGATGATAAGCGGTACTTAGATTCAGCTTCGTTCCCAGTTCGACTTGAAATGCCTCCCAGAATTTACTAGTAAATATTTTATCTCTATCACTGACTATACTGAGCGGCACTCCATGTAGTCTAACTATTTCCCTGAAGTATAACTGCGCCAGACTCTGAGCGGTTCTATTTGATCTGACAGGTATGAAATGAGCGATCTTCGTGAAGCGATCTACGATCACCCAAATACTGTCATTCCCTTTTCTGGTTCTGGGCAAACCATCAATGAAGTCCATTGAAATATGTTCTCACTTCCAACCCGGAACTTCCAGCGGTTGTAATAATCCAGCCAATTTCTGTTGGTCACTTTTGACTAGTTGGCAGGTAGGGCATCGGCTAACATATAAGGAAATGTCCCTCTTCATCGACTTCCACCAAAAAGTGTGTTTGATGTCATTATACATTTTGTTTACTCCCGGATGGATACTGAGTTTTGACTTGTGGCATTCATCCAGTACTTCCTTTCGAAGCTCGGGAATGTTAGGGACACATATTCGACCTTTGAGCCTTAGAATCCCATCATTATCAACTTGAAAACTCGAGGGTTCGCCTTGTTGAATTATCTCTCTGATCTTCTGAATGAAGTGATCATTTTCCTGAAGAGCAGATATTTTATCTATCAATGAAGTCGTGATAATAAAACTGGCGATCATCTCATTCTTTCGGCTTAACGCATCGGCCACGACATTGGCTTTCCCTGGAGTGTATATAATTTCAAAATCATGTGCTGCAAGAAACTCCAGCCAACGTTGCTGCCTCAGATTCAGGTCCTTCTGTGTGAATATATACTTTAACGACTGGTGATCTGTAAACCGTTCAAATCTCTCACCCAGAAGATAGTGCCTCCAGATTTTCAAAGCGAACACAATAGCCAATAACTCAAGATCATGAGTTACGTAGTTCTTCTCGTGTGGCTTCAGTTGACGGCTAGCATAAGCAATTACTTGGCCTCTTTGCATTAACACTGCGCCAAGGCCTTCTCTGGAAGCATCAGTCCAGACTTTCAAATCCTGGTTGCCATCGATGATGGTTAACACTGGAGCAGTTGTTAATCTCAACTTTAGCTCTTCGAAAGCCTCCTCACTTTCTGGAGTCCATTTGAATTTAGATTGCTTCTTTATAAGCTTCGTTAAGTGACCAGATATCTTCGAAAAGTCTTTAACGAACTTCCGGTAATAGCTAGCCAATCCGAGAAAACTGCGGACTTCAATGGGGGTACTGGGCTGTTTCCAATTCTGAATAGCTGTGATTTTGCTTGGATCCACAGCAATTCCTTCTTTCGATACGACGTGGCCTAGAAATTTTACTTCATCTTGCCAGAATATACATTTGGAAAACTTGGCTTTTAATACATTCCATCTCAGAATTTCTAGAACATGTTCCAAATGCTTTTCATGTTCGGCTTTTGATTTAGAGAAGATTAGAATATCGTCAATGAAAACCAGAACAAATTTATTCAAAACTCCTCTGAATACTCTATTCATCAGATCGACGAAGTAAGCTGGAGCGTTACATAAGTCGAACGGCATTACTAACCACTCGTAGAATAAGTCGGTACCTCTAAATGCTGTCATTGGAACACATTCTTCGGCAATTCGAAGTTGATGGAAGCCTGTAGCTAGGTCCATTCGTGAAAATACTTGTGCTCCATTTAATCGATCCAACAAATCATCAATCCGGGGCAATGGATATTTGTTTTTATCGTCTGTTTATTTAAATCACGATAATCCACACATAGCCGTAGAGTACCGTCAGATTTTGGGACAAACACCACTGCTGCACCCCAATCCGAGAAACTAGGCCTTATTAGACCCTTCCATACTAGTTGTCGTGTTTGATGGTCAAGTTCCTCTTTCTCTTTCAAGGACATTCTTCGAATAGCGTGAACTACCGGCCTTGCATTGGGAATCAAAGCGATCTTGAAATCTATTTCTCTTTGCGGTGGTAAGTGAACAACTTCTTCGAACACATCCGCATAGTTCTCGACGACAGGAATGTCTTTGACTAGATCGAGAATATTCTCTGTGATTTCAGGGATATTTTCTATTTGGGTTGGAGAAACATTCAAAGCTGCCCAGAAGTCTTTTCTATTAGTATTTTGACCTTCATAGGGAATGGTTATATAATCACCTGATTTAATCTTCGCCTTTTCGACTCTGTCGGCGCATTTAACTTCAGCTTCATATTTGGTCAACCAGTCTAACCCAAAGATAAGATCAAACTCTTTAAAATTCATGACGACTGCGATGGTAGGAAAGCGATAACGAGAGAAAGAAACCGGCACTCCACAAATCCAACTGAGATCATTTGAACCCCCTACCGGATTCTAGACAGTCATTGGTTCCTTGAGCTTTTTCAAATTCAAAACCAGCTTCTTAGCTGCATTTTTGGAAATGAAGCTTCGTGACGCGCCTGTGTCAAACAGTACTTTGACTGGAATGTTTTTGACAGTTAGCGTGCCTTCTAAAACATCGGCCCTTTCTTGACTAGCTGAGGGCTCAGATGTTTCTGCTACTTCATTTACTTGAGCTTCTTTGGTTGTTTTTAACAGCCGGCACTCTTGTTTTACATGACCAAACCGATGGCATTGATTACACCTTTTCTTCCCTTGAAAATTCTTCTTGGATTGAAGCCCACCTTTTAATCGCTTCTTCAAGGGTCCGCAGTTTATTGACAAATGCCCCTTTTGATGGCAGTTACTGCATACGGTGGTCGTTACGGGATCTTTCCCAGATCTGGCCCTTTTTCTCTTGGCACTGGGCTTCTTACTGGCTTCAGGAATATCAGTTCCCGACTCTTCTTTGTCACTACAACAGACTTCCTCTTCGTCGCGCAAAATTCCTTTCTCATGGAGATCTTCATACTGATAAGCCATGTATATCATTTCAGAAAAAGGAAGCTTCACATTCCTCATTACACTATTCTGTTATCTCCTTTGCAGGCCATGAATAAATCTCAGATTTTTCCTCTTTGGATCTTGAATCAGATGAGGAGCAAAGTGAGCAAGTTCGTTGAATTTCTTATGATATACTGGGATGGTCATATCACCTTGTATTAGATAAGAAAATTCATCACATAATCGCTCTGTTGCTTCGGGAGGAGTAAATCTTCCTAGGAAAATCTCTTTGAATTTATCCCAGGTGATATCACCTTCTGGATTATCTTTTATGATTGTTTCCCACCATATTAAAGCTTCTCCATTGAGCGCCCAAGATGCTACTAATCTTTTCTGGTCGTCCCTTAGCTGGAAACGCCCAAATATTCTTTCTGCAGAGCTCACCCAAGCTTGAGTTTGAATAATAGACTCATTGCCCGAGAATTGTGCTCCTCCCAAATTTCGATATCTCTTGAATAAAACCTCTAGATCGGGTTCCACATTTCTCCTGCTTCTGACACTCATTTTTCTAGTACTTCTGCAATTAGCAGAACAAATGTCAGGTCATAGAAAATGTATTTTAAAACATAGAAACATATACTTCAAGTGTAAATGTGTCTATCGAGGTGTAATTTCATTCTGCTTTACTCATACTAGGATATTGCTGATCCTATCTGTATTGAGTTACCCTTCCTAGAACACTACTGGTTTTATTTCTGACGAGTTCGTTCAAATGTTATATTCCAGAACTAAGCTTAACCAAAGCTCTGATACCACGTTGAGACGACCCCAAATCCCGTTCTGACGGAGACAAGGGTTATCTTTGGAATTTAACACAGAAACAGATAATAGCAGAACAGAATTAATTAAATACACCAGATAATGAACAATAGAATATACTGGATAAAAGTAATCATCAGAGTTACACAGTATACAGGATCTTACTTAGTAAAAAATACAGTTCAGCTATACATAAATGTCTACAGCGGAAACAAACATAATATGTACAATAGGAGCTGAACAACATAAAAAGAGATAAATGATAGAATCCATCTTCAGCTCCAGCTATCCAGAAAGAACCAGCTAAAACTGAATACAAGGCTGCCCGTGTAGAAAAAGGGGCACCCGAGTTTGAGAGTGAAACAAACTACGAGTCAGTCATGGGACTGGTATGAGAAATTTATTCAACACATATATAATATGGCCAATCACAGGACCACGCCACTTTCGTAGAACGGGTTTACTCCATTGGATTGCCAGTGCTTTAAACAAATCATTCTTTTAAAACAACGCAATGCATTTTATAAAAATGAAGCCGTTATAAGACTCAGTTCCCATCACACAATGCAACGCAAACCGGAGGATAGAGTTTTTCCTTATAACGACCAAAATATGCTTGATACGAATAAAACAAAGGTATTTGATATTATTGCTAGTGTTAATATGCTTTGAAAACAATTTCAAATCATAACTATCAATCATAGACGGCATGGGTACCATATATCATGTCGTCATATATATATATACAATCAAAACCGCACAGTCACGTATTTGGAAATTGGATTTCCGTCATGAACCAAGGCAAAAGATAGTCCTTACCGAATTCGAGACGCTCTAGCCCGTGTCTCAGGTACAGCCGTGACCATACCCTGGATCGTCAGGGCCGGTCCATACGAAGTGGATTATAATGCCTGAACAATGCGTTTCTCCACCCTTTAGGGTGTAAATGAGCCAACGAATGACTCCATCGGACCCGATCATCCGATCAAACCGAGGCGCCTCGCAACAGCAACAACCACATAGGTGAAAAGTATATAAATGTCAGGGCTGGTAGGTCACTGACACCACCCTAGCTAGAATGAAAACGCACGTCCCCCCTGAGGTCCTGCTCCCGTTTCTAGTTCATACCGGGGTGTGAGGCTCGCGATTTTACGTTATACACAAAGCTACGCCACCCAGGCGGTGCTTTGATCATCACCACAAGACTTTGCTTTTCAACAGAAGCCCTGATCACTGCATCTTAGCATGCCACACAGAATAAATCCAATGTCAAACACACAGTTCATTTACAAGTCCGTTCTGGGTCTGAACGAAACCGGAGGCACTAAATACCTCGCAAACCCTTCGATCACCACGTACGTCTGAACGATCACCACTCATTATCCATATTTCGGGATGCCTCCCAATCAGGACCTCGGTTACCATCCAAACGAGGTGAAGATCTCCGGTCTTCGACCACCGTCTTCATCTTCGACTTTCAATCGTCGGTCAATTATTTGAAATGAGAACTAACTCGGCCTTTTCAAATAATTCACGTATATTTAGAATTTCAAATCAATTTATTTCAAGGGTTAAGTCATTCGACAACACCAAATTTGTTCTTTAATGTAATTTTCACACCAATCACATTCAACCATCAAATACCACATAAATCGAGCAAATTCAGTTTATTTCCATTCCATATCGTTTATGATATTTTATAACGATTTATCGCTATTTTTATTTATTTTAAAATAGCCAATTTATTCAAAACGACGCTTCGGGCCATAACGCGGCCGTGGCGCTGTTTTTCTCCAGATTTGATTTACACATATCTGAAAATCTAACCGTTGGATCTTTACAAAATTTACATCATTAGAAAGGTCTTTTCAAAATGAATCCAACGGTTCCAGTTTCGGGAAATTCCGACGGTCGGATCTCTCGGTATAATCGTTTGAAGTTTCGATTTCAAAATACGAACTACAGCATCGTTATTCGATTAAATATAATTATATATATATATATAATCGTTTCTGGCGCTGTTTTTCTTCAGATTTGAATTAAACATTCCAAACAATCCAACCGTTGGATTTTTACAAAGTTGGTGCCGTTGGGAAGATATTTCCAAGGCGAACCCGACGGTTGCGGTTTCGGGAAAATCCGATGGTCGGATTCCTCATACTAATCGTTTCAAATTACGATTCCGAAACACGAACTGCACGGCTTCGATTCCTTTTAATTATATTTATATATATAAATATAGTTCATTCTATAATTTCAACTATAGTTCATTCTATATTTTCAACTTCGTTTTCACTTCAAATATTTCACTAACACCTTAATATTTTGGAAAATTTCGCCATAACCTCCTTTGTACGGGGAGGGGTTTGGAAATTTATTGGGCCGTGTTAGGTACCCAATAAATCCTAAAAAGCATTCACATATTTATAGTGATATATTCTGGTGTTTACGGGGGAGCATGTATAGATAATCACTCCAGAGAATAAATTCTCGTCACCCCGTTTCCGTGTGGAAATAAATAGTCCATGTGCCGTATCTAATAACTAGAGAGACGTGATTATTGTCAACTCCAGACCCGTGTGGGGTTTTTATTAATCTGGCAATTTATCGTTATATTTTATAGAGTCCACATCAGTCATCAGTTCAACCTGTAGTATATAATCATCGCCATACAAGCCTCTCGCTCGTATGGTAAATCTTCCACCTCGTCACACAAGCTCCAATTGCTTATGTGGAATATGATGAAGTATGCCTATCGTCAAGAAGTATGCCATGTAGCGTAGTTCAAATTTAATTGTTACTATCCTATGGCGATATTTATTATTTCACACAGAATAACCAGCACTCCGCATCCAATGGCATTCACAGGAGTTGATATAAAAATAAAATTGCGCAGCCAACTCATCAAGGCTTACCTATTTGTCGGGCACACAAATAATTTCTTTACTCTACAGCTAATCCATTTTTCCTGTTCAACACATGTATATATATGCAGAACAAAGCCAATAATAATATTTCTAGCAAACTATTATTTATTTCAACACGTGTGTATTTTTATCAAAGCGTATACATGATAAAAGAAATATTTTTATCATCAAAAATATTTATTCAACACGTGAATGTTTTTAACACTTCACCTTCACAATAAAAATGTAGTTTTTATTGTTTATTCATTTTATTTTAAAATACGATAACATTCAACACATGAATTTCAACTCGACGAACGAATTTCAATTCAACACATGAATATTCTCTATAGTTTGTATATATATAAAAATGTGATTTTTATTGCTAAAACTATTTGTTTAAAATTCAAATAATATTCAACACATGAATTTCAACTCAACGAATGAATTGCAACTCAACACATGAATATTCTCTATAGTTTGTATATATATAAAAATGTGATTTTTATTGCTAAAACTATTTGTTTAAAATTCAAATAATATTCAACACATGAATTTCAACTCAACGAATGAACTGCAACTCAACACATGAATATTCTCTATAGTTTGTATATATATAAAAATGTGATTTTTATCGCTAAAACTATTTGTTTTAAAATTCAAATAATATTCAACACATGAATTTCAACTCAACGAATGAACTACAACTCAACACATGAATATTCTCTATAGTTTGTATATATATAAAAATGTGATTTTTATCGCTAAAACTATTTGTTTTAAAATTCAAATAATATTCAACACATGAATTTCAACTCAACGAATGAATTGCAACTCAACACATGAATATTCTTTCAACATATGTAATTTATTTCAACGAATGAAAATTATTCTAACACATGTATATTTCAGAAAATTTCGGCAGCATAACGGCAGGGTAGTTAAAACCGGGACCGTCCCTAGTACGGCTCCTCGCTCTACCTTAAAACCTCGCGGTTTTTGACAATGGGGATCATGCATCTAGTTCGCACGCAGGCGGCATGTATATATTTATTTCATTTCCACAAACTAATCCTATGTGGTTTCAACCAAATATTTTTCAACCACAAACGGGTATTTTTCAACCACAATCAATCAATATCAACCACAAACAATCCCAAACAACCATTCGCTATCAATCAATTTTCACACCAATCACAATCAATAAATATCGTCCATGGTTTGTGGACGAGGGGCGTATATATATATATATTTATATATAGCAATTCACTTTTATTTCAACACACATATAATTTTTACAACGCATATACAACTTATACATCGAACGTAAAACTTATACAACGCTTATACATGAGGTGTACAACGCTTATATAACTCATACATTGACTATATAATTTATACATCGTCGTTTTCCATATTGTTTATAAATTAGAAATCTCACATTGGGTTCCACTCCACCAAAAATAGCAGAAGGCTCAGAAAAATATGCGTTCTCTTCTAAAATGTAGAAGGCGTCCACACGGTCACGATGTTTCCTGTTTCATCGAATTTCGTTAACATAGAAAAAAGATATGATTTTTCAAAGGTTTGCAACACTTTAAAGGTGTCGAAATCAATTCAGATATTCAAAGCCGTAAACCTGTTTGAAATCTTCGAAACTAGGTTTCGATTTTTAGCTCCACCCGTTGCACTTCGTCCCGATCAGGTTATACCACACAGTCGAGCTTGGAATGGGCTTCAAACGCCAGGGGCGGCGCTCCGTTCGATCGCCAGAATCAGTGGCGGCGGTGAGATGAAGTCGTCGCCTTTGAGGTGCTCGATCTCGCTCTACAAGGCATGGTGGAGGCCAAACCAGGTATGGATGGGAAGAGGGAGGAGAGTACTCTAAAAAGTTCAACTGGAGGGAGGTCTATCGAGGCGTGGTTTCGCCGGAAAATGGACGAGAAGTTTCGAACGTTGGCTGCCGTTCGTCGCGAGGGTTACGTTTTTTTTTTTTTTTTTTTTTTTTTTTATTTTTAAATTAATGAAATAAAAAAAATCCTATTGGCCGATGCTATATTAAATTCAAAAATTGGGGTTTTCTTGGACGAACTCGAAATCAAACCCAACGACTGTCGTCCCTAGCGTTTTACCCCCATTCCGAGAACAATGGGATATGTTTCGTAGGCACATTCGACTGTTTCAGTCAGTTTCCATTCAAATCAAAATATAAAACATTCAATATTTAATTTGAACGTACATTTCAATTTGCCAGGGCCACAAACTGATTCGAAAAAAATCCAAAAAAATAAATCTGGCTATGTTTTGACGATACGGTCCCAACAAAACTAGTTTCGTCGAATTCTGAGACCGTTTGCAAAAAGGCCCATTTTTGGTCGATCCAATTTAACTATAATTGACCAAAACACATTTTCCTTTGCCACGCTCACATACTAGCTTCAAAAATTATGAAATTTGAAACCTAGCAATAACTTCACATCCCGGATCCAACAAAAGTGGTTTCGTCGAATTCCGAGGTCGTATGAAAAATGGCCAATTTCACGGGCTATATAAATTCCATAGCGACTGTTCTGAAAATTCATTTGGCCATAACTTTTGCTTTCCGTTATGAAAATTCGATTTTTCAGATTCGTTAGAAAGGTGTTCACTAACAGATTTAAATATTTTTGGTTTCACTAAAATCCGTTTTGTTTTGCACCCGGTATAGTCCGACAAAGTTTGAATTCAATTTTTGAAACTTCAGCGCCATTTTAGGCCTTGTTTATAATTATAATTAATTATATTCGTTTTCAATTGTCGATTCAAACTCAGTTTTCATCGCCATTATTTAAAATATTTATTTTAAATATTTAAAATCCATTATCTTAGCCAATTTAAAAATTTTAAATTGGTTCAGATTTTCTGGGTCGTTACAAAACCGTACAAGGTTTGGCAATTGAACGGTTTGAATTTGAAAAGGGCAACTTCAAGAAAAAGGGGAACGGGGCATTGAAATTTAAGAAGGAGAGAACTTATCGCATGCATGGTTTTTGAAATATAAACATATAAGTACATATCCACATTATTGTCCTTTTTAGTGCGAAGCGAACGTTACAGACTGAGTTTGCAGGGCCAAAATAACTAGAAAAATATGCTGAATCCGAATAGGGACACGTCGAATTCAAATGACTTTGTTTCAAAAATATACTGTGCATGCCTTTTCGTAATTTCGTCGCGAACCGAGCACTGAAACTGACAAATGAATATATTACGGAAATCAGCTCGACGAGACGGACACAACGGTATACAGTTTGCAATGTCATGATACTCTGTTCAAAAGCGCATTACGAACCCCTTTAAACGTAAAATTCGGACAAAAAACAATTAAACGGAGACCAAAATGTCTTATTTTCACGAAACAAATTTCGTCATTGGATTCGTGACAACGAATAGAAAATTTTTCATGTTTGTCCGAATTGGTTTCGAAAAGATTTTAAAATCGCTAAATTTTAAACTGTTACGCGCAGTTTTGCACTAAAAATTGCGCGGCCGATAAACATTCAAATTTTCCAACGAAATTACCACAGCTGCTACGTCTCACTGAACATACTTCAAATTCCAAATTTCCATTATGAAAAATTATAGAATATTATCAAGATAAAAATTCGAATTAAATCGGAATTTGAATCGTCAAAAATAGCGAGTTGTTATAGGCCTTCTCTCACGTCTTTCCATCCTCATGTGCTCTAAACGTGAGGTAACCATCATCAAATGTTCTTTGGATATCCATTTGAATGATCAGTATGTATACTTGACTCTTCTGTCATAAAACTTATTAATGCTTATTGGGCAATAGCGTCAATGATTTTCCGGTGCATTTTCTCTCTTGTTTTAGTATCTTGGTCAAAATTTCTCATTTAAGCTTCTAAGCACCTCTCCTGCTCTAACTCCAAAATTATTCTCTCTCTATTTGTATTTGGCTCACCGATCTTATCCCAAATAATCTGTTACATTAATGTGGCAAAAGTTATAGATTAGGAAATAAATTAGACGTTCTTCTATCTCTTCTTTACAATACACGTTCTTTACATTTATGTATTCACATGAGCTTTATCATACTAGAATATCAACTCATGATTTTGATGTCTTATTGACGTGGGTTGCCGACTTTGTTGATATGATAAGAATAATGAAATGTTAAACACAATGTGAATTAAAAGAACCAAAGTATCAATGTTATAAACGCAACATATTAAGAACAAAATAATTTCATGGAATGTTAAATAGTCATCAGATATAATGATTTGGACCATTAGACAATTGACCCTTAGTTTGAAGCTCTAACCAAGATGCATAATGGTGTAACTATCACTGATAACAACAAACTATATAAAAAGGATCTATCCAAAAGAGTGGTTGTTAAAAAATTCAACCATGTATGATGTTATAATCAATCACATGTCATTCAGATGCAAATCAAACAAATTTAAATCATCAAATTATATAGTTTTTAAAGATTTTTTCATAATTTTACAACGTTGTTCAAACTTTCATAATGGTTATGGGTTACCACTACTCATTGAACAACAATGATCGTTAAAAAGTTTCAGTGAGTACCCTTATAAATGTAATTACATCAAAATGTATTATATAAATATAAATTAAATAAAACGAATCGAGCCCCTGCAGTTCGCATTTTGAAATCGTTACTTCAAATGATTATACCGAAAGATCCGACCATCGGATTTTCACGAAACTGGAACCGTTGGGTTCGCTTTGGGAATATCTTCCCAACGATATAAACTTTGTTGAGATCAAACGGTTAGACTTTCAGATACGTGTAAAACTAATTTAGGGAAAAACAGCGCCAGTGCCTCGGCACGACCTGAAACGTCATTTAATTAAATAGGGACATTTTTAAATAAATAAAAATGGCGATATATCGTTATAAAATATTATAGACGATATAGAATGGAAATAAACCGATTCTACTTGGTTTGCTTGATATTTGATGGTTGAATGTGTTTGACATGAAAATTATACTAAAGAACTGAAATGTGAATGTCGAATAATTTAACCATGGAAAGAATTGATTTGAAAATCTAAATATACGTGAATTATTTGAAAAGGCCGAGTTAATCCTCATTTCAAATAATTGATCGACGATTGGAAGTCGAAGAGATGAAGACGGTTCAAGACCGATGATCTTCACATCAGATGGATGGGCGCTACTGATGCTCATGATTGGAGTAGCTACCTTGAAGAAGCTGGTATCGGAACAAACCATCTATGAAATCCATGGAAATCTGTTCCAATTTCCAACCTGGGACTTCCAACGGTTGCAACAATCCGGCCAGCTTTTGTTGGTCGCTTTTGACTAGTTGGCAAGTTGGGCACTTGCTAACATATAAAGAAATGTCTCTCTTCATCGCCTTCCACCAGAAAGTGCGCTTGATATCGTTGTACATTTTACTCACTCCCGGATGAATGCAAAGTTTAGACTTGTGACATTCATCAAGCACCTCTCTTTTGAGCTCAGGGATGTCGGGAACACAAATTCTTCCTTTTAATCTCAGAACTCCCTAATTATCCACTTGGAAACTGGAGTCTTCGCCTTTTTGAATTCTTTTGATATATTTCTATCTATTTCTAAATCAGTTCAATACTTGATTCACTTGCATACATTTAACTTCATTCTCTTATTGATTAAATTAACTATCATTCTAATAATTTAATTAATCAAATCCTCTATCACACAACACAAACAACAATTAATTTGTTTTTAACTTTTCAAAAATATACTAATTAATTCATATACTCTTTTGGAAACATTCAGACCATATAATTAAAAAGTTTACATGCATGAAAAGAAAACAACAGCAAAGTAGAGAATAAAATGGAAATGAAAAATATGGTAAATGTACCTTGCACCGGAGTCAATCAGAGATATCCACCCTGCACTTAGGATAGGCTTTCTTAATACTCTCCTCAGTTTCCCAAGTACAATCTCGCGGATCTCCACTCCATTGCACTTTGACTAAGTGAACCTTCTTGTTCCTCAGTTCTTTGGTTTCTTTGCCAATAATCTTTAGCGGCTCTCTTCACACAGCCAATTCTGGAGTAATTTCTATATCCCATTGCACTGCTTCTTCCACGATCAAGTCTGGATCATGAACATGCTTTCGAAGTTGAGATACGTGAAACACATTATGTACTCCAGGCAACCAATCAGGCAATTGAACTCTATAAGCGAGAGTTCCAATCCGTTCAAGTATAGGGAATGGACCAATAAATTTGGACACCAAATTCCCGGTCTTGCCAAATCGAATTACTCCTCTCATCGGAGAAACCTTTAGATACACATAGTCACCAAAAGCAAATGCTAAATACCTCCTTCTCGAGTCTGCATAGCTCTTCTGTCGGCTTTGAGCTGCTAGCAATCGTTTCTTAATGAAATCGACTTTATCCGCAGCTTCACGAATCATATCTGGTCCCAATACAAGCCTATTACCAGGTTCAACCCAACAAGCATGAGATCGACACGGTCTACAATACAATGCTTCGAATGGTGACATTGTCAAGCTCGCTTGGTAGCTGTTGTTGTATGAGAACTCAGCCAAATGCAAATGGTCTTCCCATGATCCACCAAAATCAAGGACACAAGCCTGCAATAAATCTTCTAGAATACGATTCACCCTCTCAGTTTGACCATCTGTTTGAGGATGATATGCGGTGCTCAAGTTCGTTTTCGTTCCCAGTTCTACTTGAAATGCCTCCCAGAATTTGCTAGTAAATATTGGATCTCTATCACTAACTATACTGATCGGCACTCCATGTAGCTTAACAATTTCTTTGAAATAAATCTGTGCTAAACTTTGAGCGGTTCTATTGGATCTGACAGGTATAAAATGGGCGGTCTTCGTGAAGCGATCTACGATCACCCAAACACTGTCATTTCCTTTCTTGGTCCTGGGAAAACCATCTATGAAGTCCATGGAAATATGTTCCCACTTCCAACCTGGAATGTCCAATGGTTGCAACAATCCGGCAAGTTTCTGTTGGTCGCTTTTGACTAGTTGGCAAGTAGAGCACCTGCTAACATATAAAGAAATGTCTCTCTTCATCGATCTCCACCAGAATGTACTCTTAATATCATTATACATTTTGCTCACCCCTGGATGGATACTAAGCTTTGACTTGTGGCATTCATCTAGTACTTCCCTCCGGAGCTCAGAAATGTTAGGAACACAAATTCGACCCTTTAGCCTTAGAACCCCTTAGTTATCAATCTGGAAACTCAAGGGTTCGCCTTTCTGTATTCTTTCTTTGATCCTCTGAATGAAGTGATCGTCCTTCTGAAGAGCAGATATTTTATCAATCAATGAAGTCGTAATAATAAAACTGGCGATCATTACATTCTTTCTACTTAGCGCATCGGCCACAACATTGGCTTTCCCTGGAGTGTACAAAATCTCAAAATCGTATGCTGCAAGAAATTCTAGTCAACGTTGCTGCCTCAGATTCAAGTCCTTCTGGGTGAACAGATACTTTAGCGACTGATGATCTGTATACAGTTCGAATTTCTCACCCAAAAGATAGTGCCTCCAGATTTTTAAAGCAAATACAATGGCTAACAACTCAAGATCATGAGTAACGTATTTTTTCTCATGCGGTTTCAGCTGACGGCTAGCATAAGCAACTACTTGACCTCTTTGCATTAATATTGCACCAAGACCTTCTCTAGAGGCATCTGTCCATACTTTCAAGTCTTGATTGCCATCAATAATCGTTAACACTGGAGCAGTTGTTAATCTTAATTTTAGCTTCTGAAAAGCCTCCTCACATTCGGGAGTCCACTTGAATCTTGCGTGCTTCTTGGTAAGCTTTGTTAAGGAACTAGATATCTTCGAAAAATCTTTAACGAACTTCCGATAATAACTAGCCAATCCAAGAAAACTTCGGACTTCTGTGGGAGTACTAGGCTGCTTCCAATTTTGAATAGCGATGCTTTTACCGGGATCCACAGAAATTCCTTTTTTTGATACAACATGGCCAAGAAACTTGACTTCTTCTTGCCAGAATATACATTTGGAAATTTTGGCCTTCAAGACATTCTTTTTGAGAATTTCCAATATTTGTTCCAAATGTTTAGCGTGATCACTTTCTGACTTAGAGAAGATCAATATGTCATCAATGAAAACCAGAACAAATTTATTCAAGACTTCTCTGAATACTCGGTTCATCAGATCGACAAAATACTCTGGAGCGTTACCTAAGCCGAACGACATTACTAACCACTCATAGAATAAATCAGGACCTCTGAATGCTGTCATAGGAACAACCTTCGGCAATACGAAGCTGATGGAAGCCTGTAGCTAGGTCCATCCTTGAGAACACTTGTGCGCCATTCAATCGATCCAACAAATCATCAATTTTCGGCAATGGATATTTGTTCTTCAATGTCTGCTTATTTAAGTCAAGATAATCCACACATAGTCTGAGAGTACCGTCTGACTTCGGGACAAATACCACTGCTGCTCCCCAATCAGAGAAACTAGGCCTGATCAGACCCTTCCATACAAGATGTCGAGTTTGATTGTCTAATTCTTCTTTCTCCTTTAGAGTCATTCTCCGAATAGCGTGCACTACTGGTCTTGCATTCGGAATTAAAGCGATCTTGAAATCAATTTCTCTCTTCGGAGGTAAGCTAACAACTTCTTTGAATAAATCTGCATAATTCTTGACGACAGAAATATCTTTTATGATGTCCGGAATATTCTCTGTGACTACAGGGATATTTCCTATTTGAGCAGGAGAAACATCAAGAGCTGACCAAAAGTCTTTTCTATCTGAATTCGGACCTTCACATGGTATGGTGATATAATCCCCTGATTTAATCTTTGCCTTAACCACTCTCTCGGCACATTTAACCTCAGCTTTATATTTGGTTAACCAATCCAATCCCAAAATAAGATCGAATTCGGTAAAATTCATGACGATCGAGATGGTAGGAAACCGATATCGGGAAAAAGAGACAGGCACCCCACATACCCAACTGAGATCGAGGGAATCCCCAACCGGATCATGGACAGTGATGGGTTCTTTGAGCCTTTTCAAATTCAAATTCAACTTCTTAACCACATTCTTTGCAATAAAGCTTCGTGACGCGCCTGTATCAAATAGTACTTTAACTGGAATGTTTTTGACAGTAAGCATGCCTTCCAAAACATCAGACCTTCCCTGACTAGTTGAGGGTGATGGAGTTTCTGCCACTTCATTTACTTATGCTGCTTCAGATTTCTTTGATAGCTGGCACTCCCTTGCAACATGACCTGCTTGGTGGCACTTATGGCACTTCCTTTCACCATGTGGATTCTGGGTTTTAAATTCATTCTTCTTTCCTTTCTTCGAGGATTTACAATTCCTGGTCAAATTCCCTTGTTTATTGCAGTTAGAGCAAGTGGCCATCGTTATGGGTCCTTTCTCAGATTTAACCCTTTTTCTCTTGGCATTGGGCTTCTTACTGGCCTCAGACATCATACTGGCCTCAGGACTATCAGTTTCAGACTCCTCTTTTTTACTAGAACTGACTTCCTCTTTGTCGTTCAAAAGACCTTTCTTATGGAGATCTTCATACTGATAAGCCATGTATATCATTTCTGAAAAAGGAAGCTTCACATGCCCCCATTACACTACTTTGGTACTTTCTTTGAAGCCCGTTAATAAACCTCAGATTCTTCCTCTTCGAATTTTCAATTAGATGCCGGGCAAAATGAGAAAGTTCATTGAATTTTTTATGATATTCTGGAATGGTCATATCCCCTTGTATCAGATAACAGAATTCATCACATAACCGCTCAGTTGCTTCTGGAGGAGTAAATCTTTCTATGAAAAACTCTTTAAATCTATCCCAGGTAATATTACCTTCTGAATTATCTTTAATAACCGTTTCCTACCAGATTAAAGCTTCATCTTTGAGTGCCCACGATTCCACTAATCTTTTCTGATCATCTCTCAGCTGGAAACATTCAAAAATTCTTTCAGCAGAACTCATCCAAGCCTGAGTTTGAATAATGGATTCATTTCTCGAGAATTGCACTCCACCCAGATTTCGATATCTCTTTAATAGAGCTTCTAGATCTGGTTCTGTATTCCTTCTTCTGTTTCTGACACTCATTTTCTAGTACTTCTGCAAATAGCAGACCAAGTGTCAGATCAACAGAAAATATATTATAAAGCATAGAAACATATACTTGAATGTAAATGTGTCTGTCGGGGTGTATTTCATTCTGCTATACTCATAGTAGGATATTACTGATCCTATCTGTAACGAGTTATTTGTCCTAGAACACTACTGGTTCTATTCCTGACGAATTCGTTAATATGTTATATTACAGAACTAAGCTTAACCAAAGCTCTGATACCACGTTGTGACGTCCCCAAAACCCCGTAGGACGGTGGCAAGGGTAATCTTTGGAATATAACACATAAACAGATAACAACAGAACATAAATAATTAAATACACCAGATAATGTACAATAGAATACACTGGATAAACATAATCATCAGAGTTACACAGTATACCGGATCATACTTAGTACAAAATACAGTTCAGCGCTATACATAAATGTCTACAGCGGAAAACAAAACATAATATGTACAATTGGAGCTGAACAACATAAAAAGAGATAAATGGTAGAATCCATCTTCAGCTCCAGCTATCCAGAAAGAGCCTGCTAAAACCTAAATACAAGGCTGCCCGTGTAGAAAAAGGGGCACCCGAGTTTGCAAGTGAAACAAACTACGAGTCAGTCATGGGACAGGTATGAGAAATCCACTTAACATATTTTATAATATAGCCAATCACAGGACCACGCCACTTTCACGGAATGGGTTTACTCCATTGGATTGACAGTGCTTTAAAACAAGTAAACCTTTTAAACATCGCAATGCTTTTTATAAAAATGAAGCCATTATAAGACTCAGTTTCCATCACACAATGCAACGGAAACCGGAGGATAGAGTTTTACCTTATAATGGCCAAAATATGCTTGATATGAATAAAACAAAAGCATTTGATATTATTACTAGTGTTTATATGTTTCAAAAACAATTTCAATCATAACTATCAATCATAGACGGCATGGGTACCATATATCATGTCGCCATATATAGGTATACAATCAAAACCGCACGGTGTCGTATTTGGAAATTGGATTTCCGTCATGAACAAATGCAAAAGATAGTCCTTACCGAATTCGAGACTGTCTAGCCCGAGTCTCAGGCAAGTACTCAGTCAAGCCTTTTGATCGTCAGGGCCGGTCCATCGATGTGGATTAAAATGCCTGAACACTGCGTTTCCCCGCCCTTTGGGGCGTAAATGAGTCTTATGACTCCATCGGCTCCACATAGTCACCGATATATCCGAGGCGCCTCACAATCCAACAACCACACAGGTGAAAATAATATAAATGTTAGGGCTGGTAGGTCACTGACACCACCCTAGCTAGAAGGAAACGCATGCCCTCCCGGAGGTCCTCTCCCGTTTCTGATTCATACCGGGGTGTGAGGCTCGCGAATCAATGTTATACACAAAGCTATGCCACACAGGTCGTGCTTTGATCATCAACCACAAGACTTTGCTTTTCAACAGAAGCCTTGATCATCTGCCACTTAGGCATGCCACACAGGCAATTCACTCCATGCGACTGATTTCTATTGATATATAACCTATGAGCTCGTACGTCTCAGAGAAGGGCGTTAAGCAAGAGAATAAATTCTCCGCCGCCAAACAGATATATATTTAATAGAGATCAATCAGCATAGAACAAAATCCAATGTCAAACACACAGTCCATTTACAAGTTCGTTCTGGGTCTGAACGAAACCGGAGGCACCTCGTACCTCGCATATCCATCGATCTCCAAGTACGTTTGGACGATCACCACTTATTATCTATATTTTGGGATGCCTCCCAATCAAGACATCAGTTATCATCCAACCGAGGTGAAGATCTCCGGTCTTCAACCACCGTCTTCATCATCGACTTCTTATCGCCGATCAATTATTTGAAATGAGATTTAACTCGGCCTTTTCAAATAATTCACGTATATTTAGAATTTAAATCAATTCATTTCAATGGTTAAATTATTCGACATCAATAATTCTGTTCTTAAATGTAATTTTCACGCCAAACACATTCAACCATCAAATATCTAATAAACCGGGTAAATTCGGTTTATTTCCATTCCATATCGTTTATAATATTTTATAACGATTTATCGCTATTTTTATTCATTTAAAAACAGCCAATTCATCCAAACGACGCTTCAGGCCATAACGCGGCCGTGACGCTGTTTTTCTTCGGATTTGATTTACGCATATCTTAAAATCTAACCGTTGGATCTTCACAAATTTTATACCATTAGAAAGATCTTTTCAAAACAAATCCAACGGTTTCAATTTTGGGAAAATCCGACGGTCGGATCTCCCGGTACAATCGTTTGAAGTTACGATTTCAAAATACGAACTACAACGTCGTTATTCGATTTAATTTAATTATATATATATATATATATAATCGATTCTGGCGCTGTTTTTCTTCATATTTGAATTAAACATTCCAGACAATCCAACCGTTGGATCTTTACGAAGTTGGTGTCGTTGGAAAGATATTTCCAAAGCGAACCCAACGGTCTCGGTTTCGGGAAAATTCGATGGTCGGATCTCCCGCAATAATCGTTTGAAATCACGGTTTCAAAACACGAACAACAGCTTCGTTATTCGATTTATTTAATTATATTTATATATATATATATAAATATAATTTATTCTTCGATTTCAAAACCATATTCATTTCGCACATTTGATAAAAACAGTATTTTTATCCAACAACTATTTATTTCAACACATGAATTTTTAACAGTTCATATATATCATAAAAATGTGATTTTTATTATAAAACAATTCATTTCAAAACACGATTATTTTATATAGCTCATACATAAGGTAAAAATGTTATTTTTTTTTATAAAACAATTTATTTCGAAACACGATTATTTTATATAGCTCATACATAAAGTAAAAATGTTATTTTTGGTGTTAAAACAATTTATTTAAAACACGATTATTTTATATAATCTATATATATGATAAAAAATGTTATTTTTATCTTTTAAAGAATTTATTCAATACATGAACTTCATTCAACACATGAATTTTATTCAACACATGAATTTCTATTCAACACATGAATTTTATTTCAACACATGAATTTTATTCAACACATGAATTTTATTTCAACACATGAATTTTATCAAACACAGAAATATTTCAGAAAATTTCGGCAGCATAATGGCAGGGTAGTTAAAATCGGCACCGTCCCTAGTACGGCTCCTCACTCTACCTTAAAGCCTCGCAGCTTTTGACAATGGGGATTTTCAATATCTAGTTCGTACACAGACAAATTTTCCCATATACTAATCCTATTGGGATTTCAACCACAATCAATCATTTCAAATCAACCATTCATGGTATTCACCAAATTTTCACATCAACCAATAATCCAAACAATATCACAACCAATATATATCGTCCATGGTCTGTGGACGAGAGGAGTATATATATATATATATATATATATATGTATATAACTATATTTCGATTTTATTTCAATATCATTTCAATTTATTTCAACTCATATATCATTTTTACAACGCATATATAACTTATACATCGAACATACAACTTATACAACGCTTATACATGAGGTGTACAACGCTTATATAACTCATACTTCGACTATATAATTTATATATCGTTGTTTCCATATCGTTTATAATTTAGAAATCTCACATTGGGTTCCACTCCTCCAAAAATTGTAGAAGGCTCAGAAAAATATTCGGTCTCTTCTAGAATGTAGAAGACGTCCGCACGAGTCCATTGCCTCTTGTTTCACTGGATTTCGTCAACATAGCAAAAAGATATGATTTTTACAGTGAAATCACGATTCGTAGCGCTTTAAAGCGCTATAAACAGTTCAAAATATTTCAACCGTACCTTTTTCAGTTTGGTTTGAAACCTAGGTTTGCGATTTGCGCGAGCTCCGTGAAGTATTACGACGATCGGAGGGCGCTGCGTCGAAGAGGACGGAGGGGCGCACTTGCGCAGCCCGGTGGGGTCCAGTTCGATTTGGCCTAGCGGCGGCGGCCTGAAGCTCCGAAGTTCGTGACGTCGATCCGGCCAAAATACTACACGAGAAGGGGTGATTCTGGTATGGATGTGAAGAGGAAGAGGAGATCTTCAAAATTCCCAACTGGAGCAAGGCCTAATTCGAAGTGGATTGGTCGGAATTTGGTCGGGAACGGTGGAAAGCTTTTCCGCCTTCAGATCGTGGTCGGGGAGAGAGAAACGCGGGTTTATTTTTTTTATATATAAAAAATCTAATAGGCCGGTATTTATATTAGTTCGAAAAATAGGGGTTTCGCAAACGAACACCAATTCAAACCCAACGACTGTCGCCCCTAGCTAAATACCCTCATTCCGAACACAATGGGACATGTTTCGTTGGCCCATTCGACTGTTTCAGTCAGTTTCTTTTCAAATTAAAATATAAAACATTCAAAATTTGATTTGAACGTACATTTCAGTTTGTCGGGGCCTCATACTGATCCCAAAAATTCCCGAAAAATAAATCTAGCTATGTTTTGACGATACGGTCCCAACAAAACTAGTTTCGTCAAATTCTGAGACCGTTTGAAAAATGGCCATTTTCTGGTCGATCCAATTTAACAGAAATCGACCAAACACATTTTCCTTTGCCACGCTCACATATTAACTTCAAAAATTATGGAATTTGAAACTTAGCAATAATTTGACATCCCGAATCCAACAAAAGTGGTTTCGTCGAATTCTGAGGTCGTTTGCAAAATGTCTATTTTCACGGGCTATATAAATTCTATAGCGACCTTTCTGAAAATTCATTTGGCCATAACTTTTGATTTCCGCTATGAAACTTCGATTTTTCAGATTCGTTAGAAAGATATTCATAAACAGATTTAAATATTTTTGGTTTCACTAAAATCCGTTTTATTTCGCACCCGGTATAGTCAGTCAAAGTTTGAATTCCAAATTTGAAACTGTCGCGCCATTTCAGGCCTTGTTTATAATTAAAAATAATTATATTTATTTTGAAACGTCAATTCCAACATACTTTTCGTCGTTATTATTTAAAATAATTTATTTTAAATATTTAAAATCCACTAAAATAGCCAATTTAAAAATTTTAAACTGGTTCAGATTTTCCGGGTTGTTACATATTGTAAGCCTATTTCAAAAGACAACAATAGTATTTGAAGCCAATATAATTATCCAAATCTGAAAAGTAAAATTCAAATAATTTGAAAATCGCTTTGTAGTTACTACATTTATATTCTAGTGGTTTTTACAATCCTTTGCTTTACAAAAAAATTAGTAGCGTAATTAGTTGTAACATGCAAAATTCACCTTACTACAAACAGTAAAATAATGAAAAGAAATTTTTTATTAAAAATTACTCCAGTATATATCCATAATTTAAGAACCAAACTTTGACCAAGCATATATATAAAAAAAGAGCTTTACTGCCCAGATTATGCACTCATATACGTACACACATCACATGTATGTACATATTTTAAAGACCTTCATGCCCAAAATGCCTTTTCTAATAATTAATTTTTTTATGTTGTATGATAAATCAAATAATCTTTTGTATTATAAATTTATAATAACTGAAACAAATATATTTTTTTATAGAAAAAGATTGCGCTTAACTTTTAGGTCATAGAAAATTACTAATATCCAAGCTATGAAAAAACCCTCTGTTTTTTTCAAAAAATGATTGGACAAATTAGTAGGTGTTGTGGTGTGAATCTACATAAATAAACTCTTTCCGTAATTACACATGGTAAATACAATTAAAATGATATCATATCATTAATTGAACCAACGTCAGCCGGGCATTCCATAAGAAATTAATTACGCTGATATAAGTTAAACAAATTTACAAAATAACGAGAGTACAGAGATTTTAATTTCTTTTCACATCTCAAATCCAGATCTGAGATACGATAACAAATCGACCGCGATTTGTTTTCAACCCTCAACGATTTCTATTTCGTTGATATGCCTTATTTTTTTCTGATCTTTAATTTCCACAAAGTTGAAGTTTGATCTGATTCTTCATCATCAAATGCGGATATGGTCCAAAGCTTCAACATAATTCTCCAGATCCTCGGACCCTATTATCCCAGATCTACGCACTATTTTCAGATCAAGCCGCTTCAGATCTACACAGCGTAACAATACTTAGCAGATACATCCTACCGTAGAGAAATTTGGGTTGTTTCTGTCTAGTTTCTGGCCTGTGATTTCGGTGATTTTCGATCTGTTTATATTATTATACTGGGATCCAGTTGTATCTGGTATGCCTAGGAGATATGCGTATGGTTTGGATGCTGAATTCGGTTGGAGTTTTCTGTTTGATGATATTCTTTTGGGTTTATCCTGTCCTTTCTCGGTCGTCCTGCCAGTCTATGCCGATTAACGATTCAATGTTCAACAAAATCATCACTCTGTTAACTTTTATGTTTCTTCGATCGCCGATATATTCGACGTGTAGAACTTAGGACAACACTATGAATCCAGAGGATAAAACGAAATCGACGATTCAACAGCAACAACATGCGTTCATAATCGACACTGCACTGGTGATGATTGTCTACAGATTACAAACCTTGTTTGATCCCCATCTACAGGTATCCAAAAACATGGGTGTTTTTATTTCTGCCTTTTCTGATTCTCTTTTATTTATTTATAACTGATTTGAATGTTTAACCATGATTTGCTGTTTTGAATTGGCTGTCCAATTTTCAACTGACCCACGTCTGTATAATTGGATGTTCTGAATTGGGTATGATAAATTGGGTAATGTTTATTTATTAATAACGGTTGTCTTGCGGGTTTAAACAGCTCTCATCCATTCTCATTTACTGTATCATAATCGGAATTAGAAAGTGAATTTATGGCAGTATGAACTGTTGTTATAATGGTCCACCGAAACTAATGCATTAAAAATAAAATAATTGCCATAACTATGTAGTCAACAAAACAATTAAAATTACATAATTTTATATCATAAATGTCAGTTGAGTTCAAGTCTTCCAATTTAATTACAAAGACTTGTGTTCATATATGCATGCTAGCAAATACTATAGGTTTAAAAATACTTATAATCGAATACTCATATCGCGAGGCAGATGGACATAAGAAAGACAGAATGACACCAAGAGAAAAAAAAGTCCTTTACATTAAGAAATATAGTACCATTTTATTTTCCCTCCATATTTAGCTATTTTTGGTTTGCGTTTGTTAACCTATGACATCCTTGCCATTTTTCTTTGTGAAGCACTACGTGTACTCATGTACGCTTTTACCTTGTCTGTTCCATATTACATGCTAAATTTACAATGTCCTTCTCTGTAATATTTGCATTACTGTCATGCTTGACAACTTTGATTTGTAATTGTACTTCTTAAACCTTCAAAATGTCATGCTTCCTGACTCCAATATTCAAATCTACTGTTGCTCTTTGATCCATCTGTCTGCATTGTTGGTCAATAACCACTAATAGCACTCATCTCACTTCTAGGTAATGTTATATGGTCGAATGTCCTTAAATGCTTTGAAATTAGAAATAACATTGCCATTTTGGTAATTTGCAAAATCAAATGGTGGAGGCAACGATGAAGAACGACAATGCCTCTCTATTTCCATGTTGTAAAAGAGTGGTTGGTTATATGGTAATAGAGTGATGGATCCATTGAAGGCGAATGCTTGATAACAGGTAATTTGCAAAATATTTGATTATGAATTTGTACTTCTCCACATTTCTTGAATTGGAATGTACATGTCAGTACAAAAGAGTGTCCATTGCATCACTAAACTATGTTCTCATTTGTTTTAGAATTTTACTGCAAGTGCTTTGCGAGTCTTATAAGATATACCATATTTAGTTGGATGTTCCTCTAATATATAATAACATTGTTTCCAGTGCCGCTCAGCTATCATGCATTTTGTGTGCTCTACATACAATACCAGTGCAGTTTAGCTGTGTATGATTATTTTGAATGTGATTATTCATATGCAGTAAAATACCAAATCATACACTATAATAATTAATAATAATACATATATGCACGTTAATATGTGCTTTTAAAAGAGTACGAAGCTATTCAACCATAATTTTTCATCTACAAACATAAAATGGCAATGCCTGTTGTTAAACAAGTTTCGAGCTTTTAGTTGAATAAGTTTAGTATTTGTTTATTGTAGTATACGTTCTAATATTACTAAATAACTCCGGTCTTTGGGTATTAAACTGTTTTAGTTGAAGGCAACAAACTCATTTTCATCTGAAATGTTCTGTCATATTGCCTACCATTTGAGGTTATTGTAGCATAAGTTATAACATTATTAAGTAACCCCGGTCTTTTGTTATTATATTGTTTTAGTTGAAGGCAACAAACTTACTTTTCAACCAAAATGTTCTTTCATATTGCCTACTGTTTGGGTTACCGCCTTATTTTATGTTTGCTTATCCATATACCAAAAAAGGGAAAAAAAAAAAAAAAAACATTGGCTTCTGTTAATTAGTTGTTCACCTTTGTTATACCTTTTACACTTTCAATTATCATAAGCTTCATACTACATTCATTCTTACCATTCGTTGGTATGTGAGTATGATCGGTCAGTTCGGTATTGGCATCTACTCGACATGAAGTCAAAGTTGGTTGCTTCCTTTCAACGCAAATACAGTGTATGGACTGACGTCTAATTTCATTGAGCATTTAATAAAAGTGCAGATCCAATGGGGATGGCAACCCTATAGAGTTGGTTCTGTACTGAACTACTTCGGTCGTATCTGGTTTTGTTAACTCTTATTTTCCATGATGCTTATGGAAGGAACTATTATTACATTAGTTGGGATTGTATTTCTAAAGATGCTTTGTTATGTATGATTTATCTTTACATGTTAAATTCAACAACCATGAGGGTTCTTAGGCAGGCTGCTTGATGCTTATATGCGTATACTCAACAACCAAATCAACGACTATGTGTATATGCACACACACATGTGGCAACTTACTATCTTTGCACCTACTAACAAGCAGTTTTCTTCTTTCTTCTACTTACTAAAACTGGCTTTGTATCAATATTTGTATATATATTTTTTGTATGTGTATGTAATATTTAACAAATGGTACCTTTTTTTAATTAATTAGCCATCTTCTGTATGATGTCTATTTGTATGTGCAGATGTAAATTAATATTTGTCTTTAATAAGTTAGTTAAATTTATAACAATTTTATATTATAACGTATGAAACATGTGTGTCATGGCGGTGTTTTGGAAAACAAACATGATGGTAGATGTCTGATAACTCAGGGCGAAGTGTATATTTAAATGTAGTTTTCACCAATTCTGTGATAGAAATTGTTTGCACAAAAGAACGTGCATGACTCACACATACGAGTCGACTACCTGCATGTCATCCTACGATAGCGTTCGGGGACAAGTTTTGCTCAGGTTGGGTTTTGAACACGTCTGACATGTCCAAAAATAAAATCCTGGCAAATTACCCTGTTTTGTTAAGAGAGAAAACTACATTTAATTTTCTTTAATCTCCACTTTAAGTACTCCTTTCAATCTATAAATACCGTATTTAACCCACAAAACTCAATTAACTCACAAACTATAATATTCTATTTTGTTCATACATCAAAATACTCCGTTTAAATACTATATAAAATGTTCCTTTTAACGCTACAAACACATACTCCATTTAACTTTCAATTCCGTTCAAATAATGTTTAAAAACTCTGTTACCATTTACCGAAACGCATGTAAAAATATTTGCTAGATCATTTTTTCCATGAACATTATACATGTTCTTACGGTTCAAAATACCATGTAAGCTTCGTCCATGCCTTTGTTCACGAATGATGCATGGTGTCAACAGAATTTCAAAACTGTCATAATATCATGTAAACTACTCCCATCATCCTACGCTGTCAATATGTACGACTCAACAATACTGAATTGCATTGATATTCTAAGTTATATCAATTAACCAAGCTTGAATCAACATAGTGAAACCGTGTTTCCTACAACCTGCAACCATACTTTGATTATCAACTCACAGCCATAGCTGCCTTCATGTCAGAAAATATAATGTCTTTCTCCTAGCACAACGTGCAAAAAGAACAAGTTTGAGATATTTCATGAAAAAGCAGCTAAATCCATCAAATATCTTAATAAACACCGGATCGAGAAAACTATTTTACTGAAGATAGGTTATAATGCAACTGAACAATAACAACTAATATTATTGTATAATCAAATATCTTAATAACGATTGCAACTATCATCTATCCGTGTGCGAAGCACGAGCTTCATCCTAGTACTTATACTAAAATGAAGTTTTAATACACAAAATTACTTAAATACAAAAAAAATCTAATAAAGTAAGCAGATAACAAAATACACTAAAATAAATAGACAATTCTATTAACTCACCATTTTTTTTTCTATGCGAAGTGTTGAATAAAAAAATGCACACGATTTTCTTATTTTTTTATTCCATTTTATTATGAAATTACATTTATTTCTTTTAACTCGCTCTTTCATTTTTCAAGTCTTTTCATAGTGGTGGAAAAAAACTGCCTACTCTCAGTATTCAAAATTTCTTTATGGTCATGGTCCCATGGATAATTTCATTGTCTTTTTTTAATCCAACAATGCAATGTAATAAGTAAAAATAATTAAGATATAGATTAATATATTATAAAAATGAGATGAAATTTGCGCACTATACTTCACCATAGTATCTTTCTTTGAAATTCGGTTCTCCTATTCATCAATATTAACCCGTAAAAAAAAGAGAGAAAAACTAAAGAGCATGAACAGAACTAAAAACATCTTAATGAAATAGTTAAAACGATATTATAGTCATTTATTTTCAAAGCAAACTAATGGAGCAGGAAAGACAAAAGGTGTAATATTAATACGATTGGTTGAAATAAATAAAAAACCGATCGAATCAAACCATAATGAATTTTTAAGATTACAATGTGAAAAAATACAAAAGGTTATATATTGAAACTTTATAAGTAATAAAATAGGATATAGGGTGCAGGATGTTTCTAAAGCACAACATAAAATACAATAATAATTAGGGGATTTTTCCCATAAGGACAAACTCACCCAAAAACTTGCCCAAAAGGACAAGAGCCCAAAAACTTGCCCAAAAGGACAAGTTTTAGTGCAAATGGTGGAATTCAGGGAGGTCCCATGTTTTTCCACTTTGCACTAAAACTTGTCCTTTTGGGCAATTTTTTTGGTCTTTTTGTCCTTCACAATTTTTTCGTGTAATAATAATGTGGTGTGTAATAATGAAATACATGAAATTTTGCAAGAAGAAATTCTCTTTCCATCTCTTGTTCATTATCAATCGAAGAACTAAATTCTCCTTCGACCACCGGTGAGATCCCAAAGGTTGAACGGTAATCAATAACATAATGGTTTTTATTTCTATTTGAAAAAAGCTCAAGCTGTTAGGATTGCCTCGCATGTTCTTAAAGAGGAATGACGGGTTCGAAGTATATAAATATTTGTGATCAAAAGTAACAATTCTTACAATCGTTGCTAACCAAAGCAATACATTCTACAAAGAACAATCCATACAACCGTAGCTAACCAAAATGATACATAGTAAAAGTAACGACGTATGAACATCGATGCAAAATACATTTGAAGGAGAATGAGTGCAACTTTTTTTTCATGACTTTCACCATAGCGTAAACCTAGGGCATCATACAACACCTGTTAAAAAAACATACGTCTATTAGTCGTAAAATCCGAACGTGCGGAGTTTAATGTTTAGTATAAGAAAGTACATTGGTCATCTGAAACTAGTACAAACTAATAAGAATGATTTGTCATGTACTAATGGAATGCCTTAGAATTTAACAAAACTTGGCATATGCATTTTATGTGCCAATGCACAGACACAATCAACTAAAATATTGTTCAAATTGTTGGATCTAGATTAACCCTAGAGGGGGGGGGGGGGTGAATAGGGTTTATCACAAATTATCGCAGAGTTTAATAATTACAGGATATTAAATAATAATCAAATCACAGAACGTAGCAGAAATAAAAGTGCAGTAAGGAAATAACACACAGAGATACCCAGCTTCGGCAAAACCCTGCCTACTGCTGCATTCCTAAGGTTTCTACCAGGTGATAGAACAGATCCCGCATACAAGACCACGTACACTTACAAACCCTGCTCCTATTCTAACCCTACGCTCAAAACCGTAGACTGATCGATATCCCCTCGACCAGATTCCCCCTGATTACAACCCCGTAACCAGTAAATCCTAGATTTTACAGATTCTAGCAACTGCCAGTCAACACACTGACTGGATCACCCTAGTATTTTACAAACACTAGTAAAACTATTCAGAATTGTTTACAGAAGAAGATTAAAAACAATACAAAATTAAAAGCAAAATCAAAACAAGAATGAACTAGAAAAAACCCTAGGATATAAACTAAGGGGTCATCCCCTTTTTAAACTTGGCCCTTAAAAAAATCAGCCGGCCCATTTATTTCTTTAGCCCATCTCCCTTTTCTTCTGAGATAAAAGAAAATGGCGGCTCCGAAGTGAATTTCTAGGGTTTCTCTACCCAAATCGAATTGATGCTTGATGAAATTGATAATCTCTGAAGCATGAAAACTTTATGGCTTGCTGGTTCTTCGATTTGAGATGTTTCTCTCTGGCTTCTGATCGAAAATCCTGTGAGTAAATTCTTGTTTGATTTTTCTTTGAGCTAGTGATTTCGATGTTGGTTTTTCCTGCAAGTTGATTGTGGTTTTTCGATGCTTGCCTGTGATGTAAAAGGTGTGTACATATAGGGTTAAAAGGAAACCCTAAAACTCTGATTTCGTAATTGATTACTTGGTCTAATTGATTGTGTTGGCTTCCCCTTTTTGATTGCCCTCGATTTTCCTCTGATTTTTCTCGAATGAAATAATGCGTGATTGAATTTGTGGCCTCTTGTAATATTATCACTTGCGTGATTTATTCTGTTGCCCCTTTTGAATTTAAACAGCTTCGGCTCTGATTGAATGAGTGATGAAACTCTGGAAACAAATTGATGCTCTGGTCCAAAATTAAATACTGTTTCCTTTCCTGATTTGGATTCCATGAATTTGCTGGAAAGATGTCTAGAATTTGAAATTGATTTCAAATATTTCTTCAATGAATTCTGGAAAGGATTTATTTGATGATTCCTTGAATAAGATTCCATGCCTGGTATTGTTTGTTGCAAGTCGAATAGATAGTTACCAAGAATGATTTGGTTTTGTGGTCAAAATAGGAAAGATGATATCCTCAGTATTCTGGAAAAAAAATCTCGAATTGATTTTTGCCATAAATCCTTGCCAACTATGTTGTTGTATCATGAGTATTTCTGGCAATATATCTTGCCACTGTATTTGGAAAAGATACTGAAAGATATGCTGGTTGATTTTATCGCTTGCACACATGCATGGTTTCCTTGATTTGCTTGTTATTTTTCCATGAATTGAAATTTTCTGCCAAATGTTGAACTTGAATCACCTTGGGCTTCTTATGCTGATGCATGCCACATCTAGCTGCACCATTTTGACACTGTGTACACACATGTACACATACTTGTCCACTTGAATTTCATTTGATATTAACTGCTCATGTAAATGAACTGATCTGAGCTCCATATATTGTTATTGTTTACTGCTGTACATTTTGTTCTTGCCATTCACACTGACTTGAACAACACTGATTTGCTTTGTGCTTTCATGTATAATTGCTGTGTCCACATCATGCCTTGGCCATGCATAACCCAGTCATGATTACTAGTCCAAATGCTTTCCCATATATCACTTGTTCACTTGCATTCTTGTATGCTTGGCATTTGACCTATACTGATATGTTACTTGCTACATCCTTGGTGATTTTGCACTGTCTCGACCATTGATTTGTTGTTCCATATATTTGACTTGCTGTGTCAACATGAACTTGAACTATTCTTGTACTCATGCTCACTTGTCACTTGCATGAACTGTTTTGACCTTGACTGTGCTCTGTCTAGCTTTACACTGTATTTGAAAGCTTGAACTTGGCAGTGAACATGTGCATGGACTTGATCACCATCCATGTGTCTACTTGCCATGTTGTTAGCTGTCTTGATTACCCTACTGCACATCATTTGCTATATGACCCTGCCTTGTTCTTGTATATGCCGTAGCCTTGTTAGTACCTTCTGCTTGTCCCTTTTCAATCAGCATTGCTTTGTTTTTTTTTTTTTTTAACTTGAAACTTTGTGTTGCTTTGTTTTGATGTGCACTGATTTGAGCGGGTCCACGTGGCTACTCCTCAGTTGCTCGCTGATTGGCGAGGCAGTGCACACGTGTATATTTATACACGTGTGTATATGCAGCCATCAGTCAAGTTTTCTTGTCCCTGCACTGTAATATGTGTATATACATACACATGTATGTGTATACATGTATCGTGCTCGTGCTATATTTATATATATCAGATCAAGTCATGAAAAAAAGGATGAGAAACACACCAGAAAACTAAGGCAAATAAAATTTTAAAATTAAATAATATTTGCATGTATTCTGTTTAAATCTTTGTTGCAGTGGACTGTGTGTTTCTGTTTCATGTGACAGGTGATGATGACTGGACTGACTTGACGACTGTGAAGATTGGACTAACATTGAAGACTGAAGACAAGAAGGCAGAAGACAGTGTCAGTGTATCAATGTGTCTGTATATGAAAGTGCAAATGAATGTATATATGACAGAGTGACTGTGTGAGTTTGTATAAATGAAAATGTACTGAATGAAAGTTTGTACTGATATGAAAAGTAACAGTGGAGTGTACAAATAGTGGAGTTGTAAAGGTTGTACTGTTTGAATACTGAAATAAAATATTCTATTTAAGTAAAATACTGTGTTGATATTTGAATTTCTGTACAGTCGTATTTCACTTAAATATAAATATTATATTTCTGTTTGTGATGTATATATAGAACAGTACATTAACAAACACATTTATAATATATATTTGGTTGTTATCATCAAACAAAAAACATATAATTGTGTATACAACTACATCATATACAACACAAGTACATAATTAATACTATATGTGATAAATTTTGTTCTAAACTAAAAGGTCCAATGTAATTATGCATCAGCTATAGGAAGAAACAACAATGGAAAATGTAGTTTAAATAGTGAATAATTTTCAGTAACATATAGGCCCAATTTATTGTAGTTCTTCAATAAAAAATCACTGAACAAAGTGATGAGTTTGGAAAATATAGTCAGTTGGAAAATATAGCAAGAAACTTCAGTAGGATCGAAGGACATTATTAGCATACCTCTTAATAAATAGTGAAAAGTACAATTTGTTGGATAGATAAGATATTGCATCGCACCAAATCACTTTAATCCACCTAAAAAAAACAATCAAATGTTTCCTTATTAGTGTGCCGTCTCATTTTAGAATCTACTGGCGTAGGTTTATTCATGCCTGGGTGACCTCTTTTAGACAGTACGTGTAGCTTTAGTGAGATGCCAACATCCCGTTAAGAAGTGAGATGATATATGTACCTGAGTAGACGTTTTCACTTATTAACTATGTCAATAGATGGTGAAATAAATCATCTAATGCATTCAGAATAGCAATATAAGTTGCAAATTATCTAGCAAAATATATCTTGATTAAATTAATAAATGTAAGTTCCAAAATATTAAGCCAAGCTTCCCGCATCATTCAGCATCATTTATCATTAACATTAAATTCCAAAACAATAGTTATTCAATTGTTGGCTGGTGATCAGATAGTATAGGCCAAAATGTTATGGTTTAAATAGTGGCAAACATAGGTAGACCTTCCGTAATAATAAAGAAAAAACGCTACTGCTTTGTAAATTTAAAATGACTTAACTGTTAATTGTGTCTGTGCATTTATACCCTGGAATTCCACAAACGAAATATTCTCACATCAACACTTATCAATAATAGTAAGACACTGCTTAAGCCAAGAAACTTACCATTAGACAACAACTGAAAAACTAGAAGAGAAAACAAATAAACAATTAAAACAAATTCCTATCAGTAAATCGAATGCATGTGATCATTTGCAAATAAAAAATAAAGTTTAAGAAATTTACCCGGTTGGTTCACCTAGTGCATGAATCTATCCACTAAAACTACCACGACTTCCTACTAGAAAGATTCATTTAGACCATAAAACAACAATATATTATAACATCTGTTTAATAAAGCAATGCATTAAGATTTACATCGACATAATAATAGGGTCAGATATTAGAGAACTGACATGTTAAAAAGATCAAAAAGGTTCAATGCTCCTATAAGAGCAACAAGTATACAAAGAATCATGTAATGTAACCCCTCAAATAGCATTAGACGCTCAGTTTCTTGAAACTGAGCATATATGCTCAATTTCAAGGAACTGAAAACTGAGCATTGCTCAGTTTCAAGAAACTAAGCATTGCTCAGTTTTGTTTCAAACTGAGCATATGCTCAGTTTCAAGAATCTGAGCGTACGCTCAGTTTTGTTTCAAATTGAGCGTACGTTTAGTTTCACGAAACTGAAAACTGAGCAATGCTCAGTTTCAAGAAACTGAGCGTATGGTCAGTTCTGTTGAAACTGAGCGTATGCTCAGTTCTATTGAAACTGAGTGTAGGCTCAGTTTGAAATAAAACAGAGCAATGCGCAGTTCATCTAAAAGATATAGTGTAGGAAATATTAATAATGTCATGTAATTGATCTGATCTGACTCTGAGTTTATTAATTCCATGTAGAACATAGATATATTGGAACATATGTCAGTTCTTTAAAGATCAGCTCACCTATCATGACCAAACACACAAGCAATCATTAAATCCTCAATCAAGAAAGGGACAGAATACCTTTTTGTAATTTCTGAACTTGATTGTCTTCCAAAAAAGGAGTCACCTTGGTCCAAAGCACAAGGGCCGCACATTTGAACTTGCAGAGGATTAAGGCACAAATTGACATATAGCATAGGATTTGGTCCACTGTTTTTAGATATTTCCACCCTAAGATCTTTGATTTCATCTGCTACTTTTGGAGCCTGTGTCATTCAAATGTACAAATCAAAACATGAAAAATATGGGAGCAAACAGTATTTCATTCTTTTGGTTCAAAATTATTTTGTATGCAAAAAATATAATTGCACAAAACTCAAGCGTCTTTTAAACTACTGAATGCTTGCTAAAAAAAAAACAAACAGAAAAACGAGAGCACCTGTTCCAATACTAGATTAGTATAGTTTATTTTGGCACCGCCATCAATCGTTGAAATTGAATAATAATGGAAATGTGACGAAATAATATCTCTACTGATAAAAAGTAAAACACCCAAATATTATATTTACTGATAAAAACTTAAAACACCCTTGTGTTCATCATACATCATTTTCTAAGAACTCCAAATTTACCCTCTGACTAATACCAACCTGAGCAGAAAGTACAATGTCAAACTAACCTGTTTGCTTTACTGCTATTCTATAAAATGCTTAGATTTTACTTCAGTTATTTTAGTTAATATTTTCACATGCATGAAACAAAATAACTTTAGCAGCAAAAATTATGTTTATTATAAAGATAATTTGTGTGTGTATTATTTTTACTTTCCAGGATAGTGTTCATGGGAAGGTTCTTGCAAATAATATAAGTAGTCATATAGGTGAAGCATTTCAATTGGTTGTTTAAAGTATACGTTAATTTTGGTAGCCAGTAAAAAGTGACCAAATAATGGGGCTGCTCATTAAGAACCTAAGTAAGTAGCCTTCTCACTAAGAATTATCTGTTTACTTTGAAGTGCTTCAACGAGATGTCAAGATTTCACATCAGCTTCAGACGTCAACGGTTATCTATCCACAGTATCTAACCTATCAAACTAGGTTAGCTCTGTGAAGTAAAGTGATGTTTTGACATAGTAATAGCATGGTTGTAACTTCAATTTATATTTAGATGTCATTCTTTTTCTTCTTTTTGACTTAAATGTCTGATGAAAAGAACTGGAAGAATGAATTGCAGGATATATGTTTGTTAAACGATTCATGTTTTGTTTCATGACTGTGATACTTAACTGATACGTCGTGTAGGTAGAATATTCTGTTGCCACCATATGGAAACTATATACGTCTAAAGCAAAATTGTATGTTGTGAAAAAACGTTTACAAAAATATGTACACACATGCTTGAGAATTTAGCAGCCCTAACCAGTAACAAGTATGCAGGAAAAACTACCTTCACAACTAAATCAATTGTTGAAACCGAGAGAAATATTCCAATGTTAGTCAAGAGAGTCCACTATCCCCTACCAGATGGACAAGATTTCCGAGGTTTCCTTTTTATAATGCTTTTCTCAGATGGTCTCAATACAATGTCAAAGTCGCATATAAGTAATTGTAGCTTCGGGTCTCCAGATATGAAACTAAATGTTGGGTTAACTAGCGACTTTCGTAGGCTTAGTTTGATTTCTCCAAATGGACATAGATTCAACAGTTCCCTAAAAAAGGAAGTATAGATTATGATATGAAATAACAAAAAATGGGCTTATTGCATAAGCAAAAATAATTCTTGATATTCAAAATGTTACTACAAATAATTGTCACCAGTCCAAATGTCCATAAATTGATTACTTAGAGACGTTCGCAAATTTAGAAGGAAATTTCTCTTAACACATGTTATCTTGAAGAGATTTGAATGCCAACGGTACCAAACTTAAAATTTATAGTCAAGCTCTTAAAAATTATTACAAGTCAAAAAAGCCTTGGCAAGTAGCTATAACATTATTATCATTTTTATTTTTGAGGTTTTATATTATTAGATGTAAGATTTCTAACCAACTATGTTGTTATAATTTCAACGAGTAGTAAAAACACTCAAAACAAAAGAAAGTAAACAATCAAAAAATAGCAGTGATCAAGAATCAAATTTTCACTTTAACGATGGGTTTTTTGTAAAATAAAGAATTTATTAAAACAGTAAAATCGAACAATCATCAATTAATTAAGTAGCATTTTAGTGTATTTCATCTTTCCCAAAAACCATGAAGCATGTGACATAGGCACATGTTTAAAGTGTATCTTGAAACTAACACGTTGTTGAGGATAAAACTGTACCTTGCACCATGACTAACTGTGACAACTATAGATTAAGGCCTGTTATAAACTATTTGCTTACAACAAGCATTATTTCAGAGGGTAGAATTCAATGGTATCCGGCGGCCTACAATCAAATAAACATGATAGCCCTGTTATATCAGCTAAAAAACAAGTGGCGACATGGCTTGTCTCCCACACTATCCAAAAATACCAATGAATCAAAACTGTACAAATTATATTGTGTTAACACATGCGTGCATGCAATTATATAATCATAACAAATATTAACTTTAAATAATTTTCACTATTTGGACTGCCATTTCTTACTGCTACTCAAACTCAAACAACATACCAGTTTATACGTTCTTAACTTTGCTTCAATCTAATGACCAAATTCATCCAAACATGCACATTTTCTTAAGCTAAGTGCATCAATAGAATCCACAGGAAAAATGAATAAACCAATACAAGGTCAATCTAAAAAAACTGATATGAGTACAACTTATATATAATCAAAACATGATACAGTGTTATCATCATCACTAAAATGAAATAAACCGCATAACTATACACTACAACAAAAATACCATATTACAACTTTAATTTTACAACGGTGCATAAAGCACCGTTGTAATAGATCCTTTTTTACAACGGTGGAAAACACACTGTTGTAATAAATGTTTTTTACAACGGTAAAATAATCACTGTTGTAAAGAACATATATATTACCATATCACAACTTTAATTTACAACGGTGCATTAAGCACCGTTGTAATAGATTCTTTTTTACAACGGTGCAATAATCACTGTTGTAAAGAACATATATATTACCATATTACAACTTTAATTTTACAACGGTGCAAAGGCACCGTTGTAATAGATCCTTTTTTACAACCTTGCAAAACGCACTGTTGTAATAAACATATAGATCACAACTTTTCATTTTATTCGTTGTAATTGAGATGCCTAGTGCAAACTTCATGTTTATAATATCTATATTTAATAACTAATTATATTGATACTTAATAATAATAATTAATAATTAACTTAGGAATAAATTATATTTGTCAATTATTATTAAATAATTAATAGTTAATAAGTAATAATTACTATTAATAGTCAATTATTATTAAACAATTACATTTATATTGATTATTTATAATTAATAACTAATAATTACTATTAATACTTAGCAATTAAGAAGAATAATTAAAAAATATCGTTAATATTACATAATTACTATTAAATAGTTAATAATTAAAATATACTAATTAATGCTAATCATGAATAATACATAAGTAACAATAATTAAATTACAATATAAATAAAATTATTAAATAATTAACAACAACAATAGTAATTACTATTAGATAATGATAATGATAAGTAATTAATAATAGTAACTAATAATTAAAAAAAAATTGTTTGAAAATAAATATTAACCAAAGTTGAAAATTAATGTTAAATAATAAAAATAATCAGTAATTAAAATATAATACTAAATAATACCAAATACTCTTAATTTATAATTGATAATGTTGAAAGGTTTACCAAAACCTTTTGTCGAATATGATCCCCTACGGAGGGGGGGTCCAGGGGGGGTGGCAACCCCCCTAGGTGGGGGTGCGGGGGCAACGCCCCCGCAAACGGGGTTCGACCTGCCCGGTCAGGTCGCGGGGGTCCAGGGGGCAGCGCCCCGTCCGAAACGGTACATTTTGTGTACTGTTGAATTTGAATTCAACAGGCAACGGTAATAACTGTTGAATTTTAATAAGTAATAATTAATTAAATACTAATTAAACATTAAAATATAATTCTAAATAATAATAGTAGTATATTTAAATCAATAAATAAAAGATTTTATTCATCCATTGTGTGTCTAAATGAATACTGTTTTTATAAAACCATCCGTATCCGTATCAACGTTTTACGCTTAAATTGAAAATTTAGCTCAAATTCGAATTTCCCTCCGAACCAATACTTTTGTGCCGCGCTTCTTTTCTGGGAAATTCGAATTTCCCTCCGAACCAAACGTTTTACGCTTAATATATCCAGTCAATTCTCGTCCATTCGATTATTTTTTATTGCTTATGTTCGTCCGTCCGATTTTTCCAACTCCCCAGTAATTAATTTTGGTAATTAATAATTAAAACGGTTTTATTAGAAAATTTTACAAAATTATTTTCAGCATCTCTTTTTTCTACCAATTGTAATAGAGGCCTATTAAATATTAGTAATATACTAGTATGTCATATATACATAGGGTATTTAAATGGTATTTATACTTGAAATATATGTTTTGAGAAATTACAAAATTTTGTTTCAATTTAACTTGAATATTTAATTTAAATAAATTTGGTTTAGAATTTGGTTTTAAAAATGTTTATTTGACATGGTATTTGGAATGTAAGTATATACCATATTATTGTGTGTGTGTGTAGTATGAATATATGGTGTACACTTTAGAAAACATATTGATTCACATTTGGCACTTGTTTAAAAAAAATTATTAATAAAAATAATGTTTGATCAATTTTGTTTACATTTGTCCTTATTTGTTGAAACTTGTTTATACTTGTCCCCTTTTCATTTTACTTCGTACAGGTGTTCTAGATGTTTCCACCGTCCTCCCCTTTTTATTACTTTTGCCTTCCCTTCCCTTTCTTATTATATTAGTCGATTCTTTTCCAAATGTTTCCCCAAATCAACAGAAAAAAATCGTTTTCTCCAAATCTAAACCCATGGCGACCGCCTGATGCCACTGCCACCATAGCCGAAGCCAGCACCTACTCCATCGGCCTCCGCTCCTCTTCATCCTCAGACCGTCACCTACCTATGTTCGTCGAACCCTATGCCAAAGATCCTTCCGAAATCTAGGCCGCCGACGACGTTCAGCAACCTCCGACGCCGAGCCACCTCAGATCCTTCTGGGATTTACCGCACCACTGCTCCAGATTCTAAGTTGCCTCCGCTGTCACTGCCGCCTGCGGTTCCATCTCTTCGCCGGTTTCAAAGTGAGTATAATCTCACGATTTAATTTGTTCGAGCATGTTAATTTCAATAGGAATTAGAGTTAGATTTGACTTGTTGTTGACTGTAATTTGGGGTTTGTTTGCTGAACTTGTTGCCACCGTAATACATCATTTTGCTGGCGTCATTGCTTCACTTAATTTGGACCGAACAGGAACACGAATGACAGCCGAATCAGCCCTGTTTTTACATTGCTCCCTACAGTGCGTTCATAGTATTGAGTTTGCATGGAGTATTGTCTAGCAACTCACTGTTTTGGGTTGCATTGAAACCTACATTTTTACCTTGTTCTTTGACGCCGCCCAGTTTACCGATTTTGTCGTTGCCTGTGTTGCCTATTCACGAGTATGTAACGCTATAGGTGTTGTGTTAGTGGATAACTGTTACCTGAGACATGGGTAGGCATGTTTAGTTATACACATATATTAGTGTTTCCCTTTCTAAATATGTTTTGCTAAAAATTATTGCATCGTCTCCTACTTGATTTTGGTCATTTGGGTCCGCATTAGGCCACCGTATTGATATTTGCAAATTTCAATAGTAAGGGAAATTTTAACATGAACACTAACGGCGTTATACAAAAATTACTTAAACCTGAATGTTTTGTTTAACTCCTTACACTAGGTATAGCATGTGTCTCTATCTGATTGTGAACAAATGTTTGGACCTTTGCTGAAAAAGCCTTTGCTTACTTATGTGACACCTCACTGTGACTTGTATTATTAATGTGAAGTTTTAAAAGCTATTAAACTTTAATTTTCTTTCTGCCTTTGTCCTTGTCCAGTAAATTTGGTCTGAACATCAACACTGGTTTGTGTTCTCCCACGTTTGGCAATGAGCGGAAACATATAAAAAGAAATATTCATAGTTCGCATGCGTTGTCAGAACCAACATGTAAATAGAAGTCCAATTCAGGAAAAACAATTGTGAATAACAATATTTCTATGTAAGTAAAGAATTGCCGATCATTATGCATCTAGCCATACTAATAGCAACATAGAGACAGGAGGCAAAAGATATCACTGCACTTCATTACTTTTCACACAACATTTAACATTTTATTCATATTAAAATATGAATGGCAGATGTATATGTCTTATTGAAATTTGCAGGCTATTTTGAAGACAAGTGGTCATTGCTTAACATGGATATACATGTGGTTCATCGCTTAAAACTTCTTTTTTTCATGTGTATCATAGCATGTGGAAGATCACCGTATGTACTCATTAAATTATATGCACCATGGTGATCCAAAAATCTGGTATGGAGTTCCATGCAGTTATGCTTGTAAATTCGAGCAAGTCATGAGAAAACATCTACCCAAACTTTTTAAAGAGCAGTCTACTTTACTGCATGACTTGGTAAGAATTTTTTTTGCACTCCCCTTCTTGTTATTGATTGTTTATGTTAGAAATAGAAATAGTCATATTCTTCTTCATTAGCAATTCACCACATGATTTGTTTGTTGGTGTATACTTTTGTTCGTAATTATCAGGTTACGCAGCTATCACCATCAATTTTGAAATCTGAAGGAGTTCTTGTTTATCGGGCAATACAAAAATCAGGAGAATTTGGTCACTCTGCGAAATGCCTGCTTGGAACGTGCGCAAGAAAACCAGAATTTGATGATTGGAATAGAGAGATGTTGGCAGTCAAAAATCATCTTTGATTGATGCCACTAATCTTATGTACCTTGTTGAAGTGTTGCACTGTATGTATTGTGTTTTGTAAGCGTATTATGTAAAAAAAATGATGAGAGTTTGAAAATATTAATAAATTGTTTTGGTTCATGTTTTAAGTTTGTTTGATATCTTAAGTTTTGAAGATAATATGTTTGAAATGAGTTCTTTTGTCAGTAATATGTATATAATTTGTGGATATATTACAATTGTAAAATAATAATTATAATATATGACAACGGTTATAAAAAGTTGTAAAAATTATAACAACAACGGTGCATAATAGTTGTAATAAAAGTTGTTACAACGGTGGAAAAAAGTTGTAAAATATACATTTCACAACGGTGTCGCAACTGTGCAAAAAAGTTGTAAAAGTTTCTAGTCTATTACAACTTCTTAAGAGACGACGGTGGCTCCACCGTTGTAAAAACTTTTTACAACGTTTTTGCACCGTTGTAATATGGTATATTTGTTGTAGTGATATCAAAAAATCAACTGATATAAACCAATGTTTAAAGAACGTGCATTGACAATATTTTTGATGAGGCGCATTAGACGAGGTTTTTTCAATCTTGAAGGCTTATGCTTTGCACGTCTTAAAGCTCAACTTGGTCCGTTTCATATTTAAATCAATGTTGCTTTAAAATATAAATCCCAAGACAGTAGAAGTCATAATGCTTAAATCAACTCAGATCGATTTTCAGTTAATTCAAGCAGATTACGTCCTATAAAATCTTGAATTCAAATACGTTGACTTCATGAATTTAATTTTTTTTAACTGCTTTTATTACAAATCTTTTGTTTTATACTTGAGTATACTATTTTTGTTTAAGAGTATTCCAATATTACTAAAGGTGTTTTATGGCGCAGCGTGAAGACACCTTTTATTCTCATGGTGTGGCACAGAATGGGTTACATAATATTATATATATTTTTATTTTCGACTATCAATCAGTTTCTAGTTTTCCTTTTTTTACGATGCAGAAAGACATGAAAAATAGTGCTTATACAAAAAGATGTATTCAAGTTAGTTTTCATACTTTTTTGTGTGTTATAGAGAACTATGGATTATTTATTGGTTCACCGCAGTTTATTAATAATTAATGTAATATTGTATCGCTTAAAAACTGAGCATAGCCCAGTTTTTGTAGCTGAGCATACGCTCAGTTTGAAACAAAACTTAGCGTACGTCAGTTTCTTGAAACTGAGTGTACGCTAGGTTTTGTTTCAAACCGAGCGTATGTCCAGCTATAAAAACTGGGCTATACTCGGTTTTTGAGCGATACAATATGTGACACTAGCACCTCTAGAAACAACAATCTAAGTAATTTACCGAAAGTAGGAATTCAAGACTCTACATCAGGCATGAACACTAAGTACCATGGTAGTACAGTCCATAGCGTTTATGATACGTATTGAGATAATATAACATGTTATATAACCTACAAATATTATCTCAATACATATTATATTATGTGTACAGATGTAGGCAGTTAATGGTACTAGATGAAACTAACCTGCATTTTATTGTTTTGCAAGAAGCGTAAAAGAATATATAAAAGTCGTTTAGCAATCCTAGCCTCTTCTCTGGCATCTTCGGTTACAATTTATTCTTGAGTTCATCTCCATCTTAATTAAGACCTGCAAAACAAAAGTTATTATTACAACAATGGAAATTTAAACCAGATACATAACCAACCAAACCATTCAAAAAAGGCTTGGTTTGTCTGCATGGATATGACAGTAAAATCATTGCTTTGCTTGAACCTGTGTTTGCAAAATTAAGGCCTTGTCCAGATCTGTCAAGCCATTTTGCATTCAAAACCAAAAATGAATCACCATCCCACAACATAAGTAATAAATCAAACCTGGATAACACAAACAATAAAACAACATAGATTATAAAAAATTCTGAATCTAAGAACAAAAAAGACAAACTATGTTATGTTGCTATATGTTAAATGTAATAACCCGGAAATCCGAGCCAGTTTAAAATTTTTATTTTGGCAATTTTAGCGAATTTTGAATATTTAAAATGAATGATTTTAAATAAAAACGACGAGAAATTTATTTTGAATAGAATTCGAACGTATATATTTATATAGATCGTCGTTAGAATATAAATATTTATTTATAATTATAAAGGGAATTGAAAATGGCGCGGTAGTTCGATAATTCGATTTCAAATTTCAAATGAATGTACAGGATTCAAAATAAACCATATTTTAGTGAAACCAAAAATATTTGAATCTAATTGAGAATATCTTCCCAACGAATCTGAAAAATTGAAATTTCATAGCGGGAATCAAAAGTTATGTCCAGTTGAATTTTCAGAATAGTCGCTATGGAATTTGGGCCCTTAAAAATGGAAATTTTGCAAACGACCTCGGTTTTCGATGAAATCACTTTTGTTGGATCCGCGATGTCCAGTTATTGCTATGTTTCAAATTTCGTAATTTTTCGAATCAATATGTGAGTGTGGCAAAGGAAAACGCGTTTGATCAGTTTCAGTTGATTTTAATCGACTGGAAAATGACCATTTTTCAAACGGTCTCAGAATTCGACGAAGTTAGTTTTGTTAGGACCGTATCGTCAATACGAAGCTAGAAAATATTTTTTGGGAATTTTTAGAGTCCGTATGTGGCCCCGGTAAATTGAAATGCGCGTTCAAATTCAATATATAGATTTAAATTTTGATTTGAGCGAAAACTGACCGAAACGATCGAATGGGCCTACGCGACATATCCCATTGTGTTCGGAATGGGGGTAATTAGCTAGGGACGACAGTTGTCGGGTTTCGTTTGGAGTTAGAGTGAAAAGTCAACACTTTGGAAAATTAAATTAAAAATATATATATATATATATATATATATTCCCTTTTGCACTAAACCCCTTCCCCCAGGCAAATCATTTCCTTCGTTCACGAAGGAACTCCCCTTTCCCCAAACCGATCGGAAGATCGATCCTCCGCCCACCCTACGGCGTCGTCGCCTCCCCCTACTCCCGCTCCCTCCTCCGCTTCTATCTCCTCCCCACGTCGATCCCCTCCTCTCTCGATTCTCCACCCCCCCTTCCGCTGTGAAACCTCGTCGCTCCCCCAATCTATCGCGACGCCTCCACCCTCGAGTCACCCTACCCCTTCGACGATGAAAACCGCGCTCCTCCCCTCCTCTGCCAGAAATCGCAAGCCCCCCCCTCGTGATGCGCGCCTCGCTTGTGAAAACCCGTAACTTCCCCGTAAAGGAAAGCGTCGGATAGTTCGAGAACAAGCCACAACAGAACACATACAGAAGAACATTTCATTGTATATTACAACAATGCATCAGATTACAAGAATATACAGAGTATAAATGAATATTACACAGAAATATCAGAGATTTAAATTACATTTAAATACATAGCAGCGGAAAATAATACAATACACAACTAGAAGAGATATACGGATACAAAGCTTTCCGGATATCATTCCAGCTGTAAACCAGGATCTTGTGAATATAAATCTGCAAAACCAAAACTACTAGCTGCCCGTGTCAAAATAGGGGCACCCAGAGTTTAGGTTAAAACAATAAACTCCAGGTCAGTCATGTGACTGGTGTGAGAACTAAAACAGTTATTAATTCTTTATTTTCAAGTTAGGTAAATCAAGGGACCACGCCGTATAACACGGAACGGGTTTCCTCCCAAGAATACCAGTGCATAAAACAAATAGCGCAATGCTAAATAAAGAAAAATGAAGCTGTTATAAGACCCAGGTCCTATCACACAATGCAACGCAAGCCGGGGGATAGGGTTTTCCCTTATAACAGCCAAAGAATGCTTGATACGTTTAAAACAGATTATTTGATACTATTATAAGTGCATAGTGTATAAAACAACTTCAAATCATAAGTATCAATCATAGGCGGCATGAGCGTCCCATGCCACTATGTCGCCATATATAGGTTTACAAATAAAACCGCAAAGTCACGTATTTGGAAATTGGATTTCCGACTATGAACCGAGGCAAAAGATAGTCCTCAACCGATTCGAGACTGTCTAGCCCGAGCCTCAGGAACAGCCGCAACTGCCCCTTGGATCCTCAGGGCCGGTCCACCGATGTGGATTATTATGCCTGAACACTACGTCTCCCCACCCTATGGGGTGTAAGTCTGGTCCGTCAGCCGACCAGAATGCATCGGCCGAAACCGATATAACCGAGGCGCCTCGCAACAGCAACAACCACATAAGTCAAACTCGTCAGGGCGTGTAAAACCACTGACGCCACTTCTAACTAGAAAGAAACGCATGCCCTCCCTGACGTCCGTCTCCCGTTTTTGGTTCATACCGGGTGTGAAACACGCGAGGTAAACGTTACACAAAGCTACGCCACAAAGGCCGTGCTTTGATCATCACCACAAGACTTTGCTTTTCAACAGAAGCCTCGATCAATTGCCACTTAGGCATGCCACACAGGCAATTCACTCCATGCGTTTGATATCCATCAATATATAACCCCTGAGCTCGTACGTCTCAGAGAAGGGCGTTAAGCAAGAGAATAAATTCTCCGCCGCCAAACAGATATACATTTAATAGAGATCAATCACACAGACTAAAATCCAATGTCAGACACACAGTCCATTTACAAGTCCGTTCTGGGTCTGAACGAAACCGGAGGCACCTAGTACCCCGCATATCCATCGATCTCCAAGTACGTCTGGACGATCACTAACTGTTTCCATCTTCTTAGGTGTACAGCCCAATCAAGATCATCAGTTATCACCCAAACGACGTGAAGACTTCCGGTCTTCGACCATCGTCTTCATCTTCGACTTATCGTCGTATCAGTTATTCAGAATGGGATAAACCCGGTCTTTCCGAATAACTCGCGTATATTTTAAATAAGTGTTACACAAACACAACATACGCCTCATTCCAATTCATTAGTCACTAACCGTAAATTAATCAAGAGAATAATCCCCCAAATATTAACCCCGAAGGCCGAAACCAACATCAGATCAATATTCAGAAAACCATTCTACTTGGTCAACCGACAGTTAGTTTCTGATTTCACATTCATAGGGAAAGGTTCCCATTAATTTTTATTCAAGAAAAATTCTTGAATTTATTCTCTAATCTTCCTTTGAATTTCGATTCAACTAGTCGGAATTAGCGAACCTTACCGAAGTAATCATTGGTTTTAATTTCCCAATCCCAACCTATTTATCCCATGAAGTAAAACTGGTAATACTTCATATCTAACACCACAGTGTTATCGGTAAATTCAATTACCATTTCACGTTCAAATCTAATTAAAGATTTAACTATCGCCTGGAGAAAAACTGGTGATACTCCATTTTCGATCATTTCAATCTAATTAAAGATTCATTAAAACTCCACTTAGTTTTAATCTTCGACTGGGTTAAAAAATCAGTGTCATTTAAAACACGGTTCACGATAAACCCAAAATCACATTCCATTAATTGTCGGGTTAAAGAACGAGCGTTATTTAAAACACTGTCCGCGATAAACCCAAAAATCAATATCGATTAATTCCAATTAAATATTATTTAATTGGTACACTTCATTAAATCTAATTAAAAAGATTTAATCTTTTCTCAACTGGGTTCAAGAACAGTGTTAGTGAAGACACCATTCACGACAAACCCAAATCACATTTGATATTAAACACAAGGCTCTGAATAGAAAATATACCGGCTTATATTCAACATCAAATTCTACGACTAACAGATATTGTATTGGAGATAACGATATATATATCTATATCTTTCAAATTTCCCTAACAACATTTGTATAATCACGAAATCCAACATCGAAATATTCCGAAGACAATTTCGATTCAAATCCATTCCAATGCAATAATTGGAAATTCTGGTTATTTTTAAAACCCTTTTCAAATTCAATTTATTTATTTAAAAATAAATAGAATTATATTTCTAGTTCAAAACTAGTTCATTTCGATAAAAATCTATTTTTATCTTTTCAAATATGGAGTTTTTCATCCCAAATCTTCACAAATCATTTCTTATGATTTTACACAAATTATTACTATTTTTAATAATTTTATCAAGGCCTGTACAGTCGATTTCCATCAATGGCCATCGAACTGCACTTACAGCGACCTTTTTCGAATTTGATTTGGACGTATCTCCAAATCCAACCGTTAGATTTCAAATTTCTAATATTCGTTAGAAAGCTCTTGTCGATACGAACCCAACGGTTCCGGTTTTAGGAGAATCCGACGGTCGGATCCCCGTAATGTCCGTTTGAAATAAATGGTCGAAATTCACGAACTGCCGCGGCGCGGCGCGTTCTATTCAGGCCATTATATTATATATATATAATATATATAATATATATATCGTCGATTTATATTTAAAACGAATTTTATAAATAGTTTTAAATTCGTTTCAAAAGCAATTTCAACTTCCATATCAATTCAAATCAAAATTGAATTCTTCTTTATAAATTCGTTTTAAAATTCATTTCTATTCAATTCAAATTTCAATTCAATTTGAATTCGTTTTCAATTCAATTCATTTCGAAATCGTTTTCAATTCAATTCATTTCGAAATCGTTTTCAATTCAATTCATTTCGAAATCGTTTTCAATTCAATTCATTTCGAAATCGTTTTCAATTCAATTCATTTCGAAATCGTTTTCAATTCAATTCATTTCGAAATCGTTTTCAATTCAATTCATTTCGAAATCGTTTTCAATTCCATTCATTTCGAAATCGTTTTCAATTCAATTCATTTCGAAATCGTTTTCAATTCAATTCATTTCGAAATCGTTTTCAATTCATTTCATTTCGAAATCGTTTTAAAATCGATATAAATATCGTTCACGTCGAAATGGCGTCAATCTAATCAACATGGCTTCATAAATTTCTATTTTCAAATATTCTATTTCAAATATTTCTTTTCCCAAAATAGTTGTTATTATCAAAATATTTCGTTCAACACATGACCAATCTCAATGAATGAGTACTGTCAACACATGAACTTTTATTTTATATCGATAAAGGTGCAAATTTTATTACTAAAATATTTCGTTTAACACATGACCAATCTCAATGAATGAGTACTGTCAACACATGAACTTTTATTTTATAATATTCTTTATTTTTCAAATTGGAATGAGGCCCAATCAATTACCATATAAAATTAATTATATGGATTTTCATACAACACATGTATAATAGCATTGAAAAATAATCAACCATCAACCAAAGTGCACTACACTGTATAAGCATCAAATATAGATATTCAACGCTTATAACAGCCTGTCAATCAATCGATCGACATATTTAATCAATCAGGATGAGTGAACTTCAAATTTCATCCCAACACCCGTGTGGGGTTTCAAACAATCAAACACAGATTTTATTTGTGCAGTTGGGCGATGTGTAAAACTTATCGACCCAATCAATGTCCTTCAAATAAGTGTACATAAACAAACCGTTCGGTTTGTAAATGAATATTTATTTATTCACATTCACGTTAAAAATTATATTTTTAACGACTAAACATTTTATTCCAACATATGAATTTCTATTCAGTTCATTCTTAAAATAAAATGATATTTTTATTTTTCTAACATATTTTAGAAAATTTCGGCGGCATAACGGCACGATACTAGAAATGGGACAAGGCCTAGCCTTATCCCCGGTCTAGTGAAGGCCCACGCCATTCACACATCAATCAAATCAATTTCAATTCACCAAACAATCAAATTCAAATCAAATCATATAACTAAGCTATGCAACCAAACAAACAAGTCCATGGTCTGTGGACGATTGTGTCGGGTGCTACTAAGCACCGTCTGCATCCTAGTATATATATATATAACTAGAAAGGAAATTGAAAGGTGAGAAATTCTCACATATTGCTATCCTAGCTCCACGGCACTTCTTTTGCAGAAGTCTTCGTCGTTTCGCCTTTTTGTCACCTTCGTTGTCCGCTTTCACTACATATGTAAAAATCGAGTTTTTACTTCGCTATTCAATATATAAAAATCGAATTTTTAGTTCGCTATTCAATATATAAAAATCGAATTTTTAGTTCGCTATTCAATATATAAAAATCGAATTTTTAGTTCGCTATTCAATATATAAAAATCGAATTTTTAGTTCAAAGTTCAATATATAAAAATCGAATTTTTAGTTCGCTATTCAATATATAAAAATCGAATTTTTAGTTCGCTATTCAATATATAAAAATCGAATTTTTAGTTCAAAGTTCAATATATAAAAATCGAATTTTTAGTTCGCTATTCAATATATAAAAATCGAATTTTTAGTTCGCTATTCAATATATAAAAATCGAATTTTTAGTTCGCTATTCAATATATAAAAATCGAATTTTTAGTTCAAAGTTCAATATATAAAAATCGAATTTTTAGTTCGCTATTCAATATATAAAAATCGAATTTTTAGTTCGCTATTCAATATATAAAAATCGAATTTTTAGTTCGCTATTCAATATATAAAAATCGAATTTTTAGTTCAAAGTTCAATATATAAAAATTCTATTTTTATTGCGATGCCATATAGATAAAAATTCCATTTCAAAAATATAGACTTCGCCTTTTCTAATAAAAAGTTTTCCTTTTTTTTCTAATAAAGATCAAATCTTTTCCCTTTTAAAGTTAAAACCTTTTCCTATTTTAAAGTTAAAACCTTTTTCCTATATTAAACCTTAAAATAAAATCAGTTTTCATTTTCTTTATAAATCAGTTTTATACTAAAATAAAATTCAGTTTTATACTAAAATAAAATTCAGTTTTATACTAAAATAAAATTCAGTTTTATTCTAAAATAAAATTCAGTTTTATACTAAAATAAAATTCAGTTTTATACTAAAATAAAATTCAGTTTTATACTAAAATAAAATGAAGAAACTAAAATAAAATAAATAAATAAGAATTACCTTAGTTTTGAATGGGGGGGGGGGGGGGGATTGCTCGCGTCTTCAGGCGGAGGCGGCGCAGGCGAGCTTCGGGTGGGCGGCGTCGAGCTGAGCGACAGAGGGAAGAGCGGACTTCGATCCGCGGTGGCCTGGAGGTGCGGCTTCGACAGAGGGATGGCGCGCGTCAGTCTCGTGGCAGAAGGGAAGAGGATCGATGCGGAAAGGAGAAGAGGAGGAGGGAGATCGGATCGAGGCGGAGGGCGGATGAAGGTGGAGGAGGGTGGCGGATCGCGACGAGGTGGATGGTGGTTAGGGTTTTTTTCCTTGTTTTTTTTTCTGGTTCGATTTCGGTTTTGAAATAGTGGGGGGGGGGCAGAGTGATTTAAGGGGAAGAAGGTTTTTATTTTATTTTATTATTTTATTATTTATTTTTCTAAAAAAAGTTGACTTTTACATACGACCTCGAAACGAGGCCCACCGCCTGTCCTCCATAGCGTTTTACCCCCATTCCGAACACAATGGGATATGTATCGTAGGTTGATTCGGCTGTTACAATCAGTTTCCTTTGAATTTACATTTAAATCACTATATTGAATTTTAAACGTACATTTCAAATTACCGGGGTCACATACTAACTAGAAAAATTCCTGAAAAATATTTTCTAGCTTCATATTGACGATACGGTCCTAACAAAACTAATTTCGTCGAATTCTGAGACCGTTGGAAAAATGGCCAATTTCCAGTCGATTAAATTCAACTGAAACTGGTCAAACGCGTTTTCCTTTACCACGCTCACATATTGATTCGAAAAATTATGAAATTTGAAACCTAGCAATAACTTGACATCACGGACCCAACAAAACTGGTTTCGTCGAAATCCGAGGTCGTTTGCAAAATTCCCATTTTTAAGGGCCTGAATTCCATAGCGACTATTCAGAATTTTCAACTGGACATATCTTTTGATTCCTTCCATGAAATCTCGATTTTTCGGATTCGTTGGAAAGATATTATCAAATAGATCCTATCATTTTTGGTTTCACTAAAATCCGGATTGTTTTGCACCCGGTACATTCAATTGAAGTTTGAAATCGAATTATCGAACTACCGCACCATTTTCAATTCCTTTTATAATTATATATAATTATTTATATTCTAACGACGACGTATATAATTATATACGTCGAATTCAATTCAAAATAAATTTCTCGTCGATATTATTTAAAATAATTCATTTTAAATAATCAAAATTCGCTAATATTGCCAAAATAAAAAAATTTAAACTGGCCCAGATTTTCCGGGTTGTTACAATCTCCCCCACTTAAAACTTTTCGTCCCCGAAAAGGAACAAAGTCGAAAGTGGTTTGATTATTCAACTCTACGATCGATCAGGCTTCCATTCTCCAACTTTTTAGTTTCTGAGAATTTTCTAAAATCTCAAAAATTTGGCTAACACCCTAAATTTTTGAAAAATTTCGCCATAACCTCCCCTGCACCGGGAGCATCGGGGAATTTCAAATAGCTTCCCCGGTCCTTCAGATCTCAAAAAGAAAAAGAAAAAGCCAAGCGGCTAGCCAATAGGCTCACAAAATCATCATCACCCAAACAAAACAGGAAATTATGTAGTAAACATGTACCTATTTGTCGGGCAAACAAATTTTATTCTTCGGCTCTAGCCTCCTTGCTATGACCTGTTCAATGATACATATGTATATGCAAGCAAACGCAACCAATTTTCGATATAATTCAATATTTGGTTTAATTAGGCTAAATGGTTCAAAATTAGCAAACAAATAAACAAACAACACAAACATCAATCAATTAGTGGATTAGAGTTTCAAATTGATAACTTTGATACATATACAAAAATCATGTTTTTGATGCCAATTCACAACAATAAGCCCTATCTAATTTTGGTTCTCACACCAGTCTAATGGAAATATATAGATATCACACCTTCGTCACACGAATATAAATTCTGACGATGAGTACTCAACCATCAGAATCATCTTCGGGCCACTAGAGTATGATTCTATATCTATCCAATATATTAAAACTTCGAATACACGCGGATCAGACGTATACGCAAAATCTTTATATACTGGACTGTCCAACTCAATATAAATAGATAATCAGATACGAATAATTGATTTAAATTTCAAAACAAAATTGTTTTCCTTTTCAAAAATATACTCTTCACACTCGTTCTAGGATACTACTGATCCCATCTCTAACGAGTCATTCTAATTGGATATTACTAATCCAATATCTGATGAATTCTTTCATATGGTTCTAATGTGTCTTGTTCTCTGAGCTTTGTAAACCAAAGCTCTGATACCAACTGTGAAAACCCGTAACTTCCCCGTAAAGGAAAGCGTCGGATAGTTCGAGAACAAGCCACAACAGAACACATACAGAAGAACATTTCATTGTATATTACAACAATGCATCAGATTACAAGAATATACAGAGTATAAATGAATATTACACAGAAATATCAGAGATTTAAATTACATTTAAATACATAGCAGCGGAAAATAATACAATACACAACTAGAAGAGATATACGGATACAAAGCTTTCCGGATATCATTCCAGCTGTAAACCAGGATCCTGTGAATATAAATCTGCAAAACCAAAACTACTAGCTGCCCGTGTCAAAATAGGGGCACCCAGAGTTTAGGTTAAAACAATAAACTCCAGGTCAGTCATGTGACTGGTGTGAGAACTAAAACAGTTATTAATTCTTTATTTTCAAGTTAGGTAAATCAAGGGACCACGCCGTATAACACGGAACGGGTTTCCTCCCAAGAATACCAGTGCATAAAACAAATAGCGCAATGCTAAATAAAGAAAAATGAAGCTGTTATAAGACCCAGGTCCTATCACACAATGCAACGCAAGCCGGGGGATAGGGTTTTCCCTTATAACAGCCAAAGAATGCTTGATACGTTTAAAACAGATTATTTGATACTATTATAAGTGCATAGTGTATAAAACAACTTCAAATCATAAGTATCAATCATAGGCGGCATGAGCGTCCCATGCCACTATGTCGCCATATATAGGTTTACAAATAAAACCGCAAAGTCACGTATTTGGAAATTGGATTTCCGACTATGAACCGAGGCAAAAGATAGTCCTCAACCGATTCGAGACTGTCTAGCCCGAGCCTCAGGAACAGCCGCAACTGCCCCTTGGATCCTCAGGGCCGGTCCACCGATGTGGATTATTATGCCTGAACACTACGTCTCCCCACCCTATGGGGTGTAAGTCTGGTCCGTCAGCCGACCAGAATGCATCGGCCGAAACCGATATAACCGAGGCGCCTCGCAACAGCAACAACCACATAAGTCAAACTCGTCAGGGCGTGTAAAACCACTGACGCCACTTCTAACTAGAAAGAAACGCATGCCCTCCCTGACGTCCGTCTCCCGTTTTTGGTTCATACCGGGTGTGAAACACGCGAGGTAAACGTTACACAAAGCTACGCCACAAAGGCCGTGCTTTGATCATCACCACAAGACTTTGCTTTTCAACAGAAGCCTCGATCAATTGCCACTTAGGCATGCCACACAGGCAATTCACTCCATGCGTTTGATATCCATCAATATATAACCCCTGAGCTCGTACGTCTCAGAGAAGGGCGTTAAGCAAGAGAATAAATTCTCCGCCGCCAAACAGATATACATTTAATAGAGATCAATCACACAGACTAAAATCCAATGTCAGACACACAGTCCATTTACAAGTCCGTTCTGGGTCTGAACGAAACCGGAGGCACCTAGTACCCCGCATATCCATCGATCTCCAAGTACGTCTGGACGATCACTAACTGTTTCCATCTTCTTGGGTGTACAGCCCAATCAAGATCATCAGTTATCACCCAAACGACGTGAAGACTTCCGGTCTTCGACCATCGTCTTCATCTTCGACTTATCGTCGTATCAGTTATTCAGAATGGGATAAACCCGGTCTTTCCGAATAACTCGCGTATATTTTAAATAAGTGTTACACAAACACAACATACGCCTCATTCCAATTCATTAGTCACTAACCGTAAATTAATCAAGAGAATAATCCCCCAAATATTAACCCCGAAGGCCGAAACCAACATCAGATCAATATTCAGAAAACCATTCTACTTGGCCAACCGACAGTTAGTTTCTGATTTCACATTCATAGGGAAAGGTTCCCATTAATTTTTATTCAAGAAAAATTCTTGAATTTACTCTCTAATCTTCCTTTGAATTTCGATTCAACTAGTCGGAATTAGCGAACCTTACCGAAGTAATCATTGGTTTTAATTTCCCAATCCCAACCTATTTATCCCATGAAGTAAAACTGGTAATACTTCATATCTAACACCACAGTGTTATCGGTAAATTCAATTACCATTTCACGTTCAAATCTAATTAAAGATTTAACTATCGCCTGGAGCAAAACTGGTGATACTCCATTTTCGATCATTTCAATCTAATTAAAGATTCATTAAAACTCCACTTAGTTTTAATCTTCGACTGGGTTAAAGAATCAGTGTCATTTAAAACACGGTTCACGATAAACCCAAAATCACATTCCATTAATTGTCGGGTTAAAGAACGAGCGTTATTTAAAACACTGTCCGCGATAAACCCAAAAATCAATATCGATTAATTCCAATTAAATATTATTTAATTGGTACACTTCATTAAATCTAATTAAAAAGATTTAATCTTTTCTCAACTGGGTTCAAGAACAGTGTTAGTGAAGACACCATTCACGACAAACCCAAATCACATTTGATATTAAACACAAGGCTCTGAATAGAAAATATACCGGCTTATATTCAACATCAAATTCTACGACTAACAGATATTGTATTGGAGATAACGATATATATATCTATATCTTTCAAATTTCCCTAACAACATTTGTATAATCACGAAATCCAACATCGAAATATTCCGAAGACAATTTCGATTCAAATCCATTCCAATGCAATCATTGGAAATTCTGGTTATTTTTAAAACCCTTTTCAAATTCAATTTATTTATTTAAAAATAAATAGAATTATATTTCTAGTTCAAAACTAGTTCATTTCGATAAAAATCTATTTTTATCTTTTCAAATATGGAGTTTTTCATCCCAAATCTTCACAAATCATTTCTTATGATTTTACACAAATTATTACTATTTTTAATAATTTTATCAAGGCCTGTACAGTCGATTTCCATCAATGGCCATCGAACTGCACTTACAGCGACCTTTTTCGAATTTGATTTGGACGTATCTCCAAATCCAACCGTTAGATTTCAAATTTCTAATATTCGTTAGAAAGCTCTTGTCGATACGAACCCAACGGTTCCGGTTTTAGGAGAATCCGACGGTCGGATCTCCCGTAATGTCCGTTTGAAATAAATGGTCGAAATTCACGAACTGCCGCGGCGCGGCGCGTTCTATTCAGGCCATTATATTATATATATATAATATATATAATATATATATCGTCGATTTATATTTAAAACGAATTTTATAAATAGTTTTAAATTCGTTTCAAAAGCAATTTCAACTTCCATATCAATTCAAATCAAAATTGAATTCTTCTTTATAAATTCGTTTTAAAATTCATTTCTATTCAATTCAAATTTCAATTCAATTTGAATTCGTTTTCAATTCAATTCATTTCGAAATCGTTTTCAATTCAATTCATTTCGAAATCGTTTTCAATTCAATTCATTTCGAAATCGTTTTCAATTCAATTCATTTCGAAATCGTTTTCAATTCAATTCATTTCGAAATCGTTTTCAATTCAATTCATTTCGAAATCGTTTTCAATTCCATTCATTTCGAAATCGTTTTCAATTCAATTCATTTCGAAATCGTTTTCAATTCAATTCATTTCGAAATCGTTTTCAATTCATTTCATTTCGAAATCGTTTTAAAATCGATATAAATATCGTTCACGTCGAAATGGCGTCAATCTAATCAACACGGCTTCATAAATTTCTATTTTCAAATATTCTATTTCAAATATTTCTTTTCCCAAAATAGTTGTTATTATCAAAATATTTCGTTCAACACATGACCAATCTCAATGAATGAGTACTGTCAACACATGAACTTTTATTTTATATCGATAAAGGTGCAAATTTTATTACTAAAATATTTCGTTCAACACATGACCAATCTCAATGAATGAGTACTGTCAACACATGAACTTTTATTTTATAATATTCTTTATTTTTCAAATTGGAATGAGGCCCAATCAATTACCATATAAAATTAATTATATGGATTTTCATACAACACATGTATAATAGCATTGAAAAATAATCAACCATCAACCAAAGTGCACTACACTGTATAAGCATCAAATATAGATATTCAACGCTTATAACAGCCTGTCAATCAATCGATCGACATATTTAATCAATCAGGATGAGTGAACTTCAAATTTCATCCCAACACCCGTGTGGGGTTTCAAACAATCAAACACAGATTTTATTTGTGCAGTTGGGCGATGTGTAAAACTTATCGACCCAATCAATGTCCTTCAAATAAGTGTACATAAACAAACCGTTCGGTTTGTAAATGAATATTTATTTATTCACATTCACGTTAAAAATTATATTTTTAACGACTAAACATTTTATTCCAACATATGAATTTCTATTCAGTTCATTCTTAAAATAAAATGATATTTTTATTTTTCTAACATATTTTAGAAAATTTCGACGGCATAACGGCACGATACTAGAAATGGGACAAGGCCTAGCCTTATCCCCGGTCTAGTGAAGGCCCACGCCATTCACACATCAATCAAATCAATTTCAATTCACCAAACAATCAAATTCAAATCAAATCATATAACTAAGCTATGCAACCAAACAAACAAGTCCATGGTCTGTGGACGATTGTGTCGGGTGCTACTAAGCACCGTCTGCATCCTAGTATATATATATATAACTAGAAAGGAAATTGAAAGGTGAGAAATTCTCACATATTGCTATCCTAGCTCCATGGCACTTCTTTTGCAGAAGTCTTCGTCGTTTCGCCTTTTTGTCACCTTCGTTGTCCGCTTTCACTACATATGTAAAAATCGAGTTTTTACTTCGCTATTCAATATATAAAAATCGAATTTTTAGTTCGCTATTCAATATATAAAAATCGAATTTTTAGTTCGCTATTCAATATATAAAAATCGAATTTTTAGTTCGCTATTCAATATATAAAAATCGAATTTTTAGTTCAAAGTTCAATATATAAAAATCGAATTTTTAGTTCGCTATTCAATATATAAAAATCGAATTTTTAGTTCGCTATTCAATATATAAAAATCGAATTTTTAGTTCAAAGTTCAATATATAAAAATCGAATTTTTAGTTCGCTATTCAATATATAAAAATCGAATTTTTAGTTCGCTATTCAATATATAAAAATCGAATTTTTAGTTCAAAGTTCAATATATAAAAATCGAATTTTTAGTTCGCTATTCAATATATAAAAATCGAATTTTTAGTTCGCTATTCAATATATAAAAATCGAATTTTTAGTTCGCTATTCAATATATAAAAATCGAATTTTTAGTTCAAAGTTCAATATATAAAAATCGAATTTTTAGTTCAAAGTTCAATATATAAAAATTCTATTTTTATTGCGATGCCATATAGATAAAAATTCCATTTCAAAAATATAGACTTCGCCTTTTCTAATAAAAAGTTTTCCTTTTTTTTCTAATAAAGATCAAATCTTTTCCCTTTTAAAGTTAAAACCTTTTCCTATTTTAAAGTTAAAACCTTTTTCCTATATTAAACCTTAAAATAAAATCAGTTTTCATTTTCTTTATAAATCAGTTTTATACTAAAATAAAATTCAGTTTTATACTAAAATAAAAGTGAATATTAGGCACAGGTCCCTAAAACGAAACTTAATTAGGCTCACCCCCGGTCATAAACTTATTGTAAATTTAGTCCCTATTTTTAAAACATATAAAAACATACAAAAAAAATATAAAAAAATCATGTAAATTCGTAATTAATTAAATCAAATAATCGTGAAAAAAATCAGATCAAAAAAACATCAAAAACAACGTCGAAATCATGAAATACAGAAAATCAACGAAATGCTGTAAATTGCATCAAAACATGCATATAAATCGATTAGTTGCATACATGTATGCATTTATTTGAAATCTGCGTCAAAACTGCAGTATAAATGCATACATGTATGCACATATTGTTGAAACATGCATCTGCTGATGCATTTGTTTAAAAACTGCATACCTACGTGCAACTTATTCACGTTTGCATGTATTTTGACATATATGCACACATGTATGCAGTTATATAGAAAAACTGCATACATGTATGCAATTTTTCAAACAGGCGTGCATAAGTATATGCATGTGTATTCGAATAGTTGCATAAATGTATGCAACTATTCGTAAAAGTTGCATACATTTATGCAACTTTTTTTTTAAAATTTCTGTGGACTTCCGAGAATATTTATAGATTTTAGAATTTTTTTTTTTTTTTTAGGTGATAGCGCTTGAAAATTTGGACAGAAAACGAAAGAGGCGGAGGTATGGAAAGTGGCAGGCGGAAGATTCCAGGCGGCAGCTAAAATAGGGGGCGGGTTTACAGAGAAAACATTAATTACAGGGATGTATTGTGAATTTAAAAACTTGCAAATAGTTGCATACATGTATGCAACTTTTGCCAATAGTTGCATACATGTATGCAAGTATTTCTGAAGCTGTTTTAGTTGAAAATGCATGCAGAAACCTGCATACATGTGTGCAACTATTTGAAATACTTGCACACATGTATGCAAGTATTTACATGTGAAAATAAAATATGTGCAGAAACTTGCATACATGTATGCATCTATTTTAAATACTTGCACACATGTATGCAAGTATTGCATGTAAAAATATAACAGAGAAATACTTGCACAGATGAATGCAAGTATTCCAAATATGTGCATGATTTGATGCAGATTACTGCATTTTTCGCTGTTTTCTGTATTTTTTTGATTTTGATGCATGTTTTGATTTTATTATGATCTGAATTTTTGGGCGAGTACATGTTTAATTTAAATACGAATTATCGTGATTTTTTTATATTTTTTTGATGACTTTTCAGAAAATAGGGACCTAATTTACAATAAGTTTAGGACCGGGTTTTTTTTATATTTTGAAACTTAATAGGGACCTCTAAAAAACGCACCCAAAATAAAATTCAGTTTTATTCTAAAATAAAATTCAGTTTTATACTAAAATAAAATTCAGTTTTATACTAAAATAAAATTCAGTTTTATACTAAAATAAAATGAAGAAACTAAAATAAAATAAATAAATAAGAATTACCTTAGTTTTGAATGGGGGGGGGGGGGTTGCTCGCGTCTTCAGGCGGAGGCGGCGCAGGCGAGCTTCGGGTGGGCGGCGTCGAGCTGAGCGACAGAGGGAAGAGCGGACTTCGATCCGCGGTGGCCTGGAGGTGCGGCTTCGACAGAGGGATGGCGCGCGTCGGTCTCGTGGCAGAAGGGAAGAGGATCGATGCGGAAAGGAGAAGAGGAGGAGGGAGATCGGATCGAGGCGGAGGGCGGATGAAGGTGGAGGAGGGTGGCGGATCGCGACGAGGTGGATGGTGGTTAGGGTTTTTTTCCTTGTTTTTTTTTCTGGTTCGATTTCGGTTTTGAAATAGTGGGGGGGGGGGGGGGCCAGAGTGATTTAAGGGGAAGAAGGTTTTTATTTTATTTTATTATTTAATTATTTATTTTTCTAAAAAAAGTTGACTTTTACATACGACCTCGAAACGAGGCCCACCGCCTGTCCTCCATAGCGTTTTACCCCCATTCCGAACACAATGGGATATGTATCGTAGGTTGATTCGGCTGTTACAATCAGTTTCCTTTGAATTTACATTTAAATCACTATATTGAATTTTAAACGTACATTTCAAATTACCGGGGTCACATACTAACTAGAAAAATTCCTGAAAAATATTTTCTAGCTTCGTATTGACGATACGGTCCTAACAAAACTAATTTCGTCGAATTCTGAGACCGTTGGAAAAATGGCCAATTTCCAGTCGATTAAATTCAACTGAAACTGGTCAAACGCGTTTTCCTTTACCACGCTCACATATTGATTCGAAAAATTATGAAATTTGAAACCTAGCAATAACTTGACATCACGGACCCAACAAAACTGGTTTCGTCGAAATCCGAGGTCGTTTGCAAAATTCCCATTTTTAAGGGCCTGAATTCCATAGCGACTATTCAGAATTTTCAACTGGACATATCTTTTGATTCCTGCCATGAAATCTCGATTTTTCGGATTCGTTGGAAAGATATTATCAAATAGATCCTATCATTTTTGGTTTCACTAAAATCCGGATTGTTTTGCACCCGGTACATTCAATTGAAGTTTGAAATTGAATTATCGAACTACCGCGCCATTTTCAATTCCTTTTATAATTATATATAATTATTTATATTCTAACGACGACGTATATAATTATATACGTCGAATTCAATTCAAAATAAATTTCTCGTCGATATTATTTAAAATAATTCATTTTAAATAATCAAAATTCGCTAATATTGCCAAAATAAAAAAATTTAAACTGGCCCAGATTTTCCGGGTTGTTACAACGCTCCACCAACCCACCACCGTCCGACCTCCACAGCGGTCGCCCCCCCTCAGCCCCTCCACCTTCTAGCACAGCACCCATCCGCGAGCACACCTCCCCTCCAGTCGACGCCCTAACCAACGGTGAGTTATTTATCATTGATTTTATTTATTTACATATAAAAATAGGGTTTTCCATTATATTAGAATAGGATTTTTAAGTTATGAAAGTTTGATTTTTATTTAAAGAAAGGATTTTTACAAAGCAAAAGAAACGATTTTTATATATATAGCGAAGTAAAAATCTGATTTTTATTATATATATGTTGAAATAAAAAGGTGATTTTTATAGTGGTGGTATAAAAATTCGATCTTTATATTAGAAGTAGATATATAAAAATATAATTTTTATATAGAGAATAGCGTGATAAAAATATAATCTTTATCATATGAACACCGTTATAAAAATAGAATTTTTATCATATATATAGCAAAGTGAAAATACGATTTTGATCATTAGAATGGTTAAAGAAAAATATGATTTTTAAATTGAAAATGAACAAACAAAAATGTGATTTTTATATATGTAGTGGCTACGGACAGTGGAATGGACGAATGGCGAAAACGGCGAAGATTTCTGCATAAGAAGAGTCGTGGCGTTTGGGTTAGCTAGTCGGTGAGAACTTCTCACTTTTAATTTAATTTTCTAGTTAAAATATATACTAGGATGCAGACGGTGTTTAGTAGCACCTGACACCCGTCGTCCACAGACCATGGACGACTTGTATGCTTGTTTGTTTGATTTTGATGTGTAGTTGATTGTGTGATGTGATGTGAAAGGAAATAAAATATTTATATAGTTAAAAATATTTTATAGTTAAAAATATAATTTTTAACGTGTATATGAAATGAAATAAACTAATATAAACAAATCGTACGATTTGTTTATATACACACATTTGACTGATATTAATTGGGACGACAAATTTTACACATCGCCCAACTGCACAAATAAAATCTGTGTTTGATTGTTTGAAACCCCACACGGGTATTGGGATGATATATGACATACACTAATCCCAATAATTAGTTGTATGTCGATCGATTGATTGACAAACTGTTATAAGCGTTAAATATTTATATTTGATGCTTATACAGTGTAGAATGCACTTTGGATAATGGTTGATTATTTGTCATTGTTGATATATACATGTGTTGTAGAAAACCCATATAATCAACATTATATGGTAATTGATTGGGCCTCATTCCAGTTTTGAAAAAGAAATATTTGAGTAGAAATATTTGAATAGAAATATTTGAATAGAAATATTCGAATAGAAACATTTGAAATAGAATATTTGAAAATAGAAATATATGAAGTCGTGTTGATTAGATTGACGTCATTTTGACGTGAACGATATTTATATTGATTTTATTCATTTTATAATGAATATTAAAAGTGATTTCAAAATCTGATATTTTGAAAAGGAATGAATTCGAATTGAAATTAAATAGAAATGAATTCGAATTGAAATTGAATATAAATGAATTCGAATTGAATTGAAAACGAACTGAAATTGAATTAGAAATCAATTTGAATTGAAATCAATTTGAAAGGAATTTATAAGGAAAAAAATTCAATTTTGATTTGAATTTGAAAAATGAAGTTGAAATCGTTTTGAAAACGAATTTAAAACGATTTATAAAATTCGTTTCGAAAGGAAATTGACGAAGTATATATTATATATATTATATATATAATATAATGGCCTGCATAGAACGCGCCGCGCCGCGGTAGTTCGCGAATTTCGACCATTGACTTCGAATGGATATTGCGGGAGATCCGACCGTCGGATTCTCCTAAAACCAGAACCGTTGGGTTCGTATCGAAAAGAGATTTCTAACGAATATTAGAGATTTGAAATCTAACGGTTGGATTTGGAATTATGTCCAAATCAAATTTGGAAAAGGTCGCCGTAAGTGCAGTTCGATGGCCGTTGATGGAAATCGACTGTACGGGCCTTGATAAAATTATTAAAAATAGTAATAATTTGTGTGAAATCATAAGAAATGATTTGTGAAGAATTGGGATGAAAAACTCCATTTTTGAAAAGATAAAAATAGATTTTTATCGAAATGAACTAGTTTTGAACTAGAATTATAATTCTATTTATTTTTAAGTAAATAAATTGAATTTGAAATGGTTTTGAAATATAACCAGAATTTCCAATAATTGAATTGGAAGGGATTTGAATCGAAGTTGTCTTCGGAATATTTCGATGTTAGATTTCGTGATGATACAGGTATTGTTATGGGAATTTGAAAGATATGTTAATATCGTTATTTCCAATACGATATTTGTTGGTCGTAGAATTTGATATTGAATATAAGCCGATATATTTTCTATTCAGAGCCTTGTATTTAATATCAAATGTGATTTGGGTTTGTCGTGAATGGTGTCTTCATTAACACTGTTCTTAAGCCCAGTTGAGAAAAAGATTAAATCTTTTTATTTAGATTTAATGAAGTGTACCAATTAAATAGTATTTAATTGAAGTTGAATTGGTATTGATTTTTGGGTTTATCGTGAACCGTGTTTTAAATGACACTGATTCTTTAACCCAGTTAAAGATTAAAACTAAGTGGAGTTTTAATGAATCTTCAATTAGATTGAAAAGGTCGAGAATGGAGTATCACCAGTTTTACTCCAGGCGATAGTTAAATCTTTAATTAGATTTGAACGTGAAATGGTAATTGAATTTACCGATAACACCGTGGTGTTAGATATGAAGTATTACCAGTTTTACTTCATGGGGTGAATAGGTTGGGATTGGGAAATAAAATAAATGATTACTTCGGTGTGGTTCGCAAATCCCGACTAGTTTGAATTGATATTGAAAGGAGATTAAAGAATAAATTTATAGAATTTATCTTTGATAAAATTAATGGGAACCTTTCCCAAAGTGTATGAATATCTGAATAAAAGAATATTCTAAATTGGAATGAGGCGTATGTTGTGTTTGTGTACCACTTGTTTATTATATACGCGAGTTATTCGGAAAGACCGGGTTTATCCCATTCTGAATAACTGATTCGACGTGGTGTCGAAGATGAAGACGGTAGTCGAAGACCGGAGGTCTTCACGTCGTTCGGATAATTACTGATGATCTTGATTGGGCCGTACACCCAAGAGGAGGGAATCAGTTAGTGATCATCCAGACGTACTTGGAGATCGATGGATATGCGGGGTACTAGGTGCCTCCGGTTTCGTTCAGACCCAGAACGAACTTGTAAATGGACTGTGTGTCTGACATTGGATTTTATTCTGTGTGATTGATTTCTATTAAATATATATCTGTTTGGCGGCGGAGAATTTATTCTCTTGCTTAACGCCCTTCTCTGAGACGTACGAGCTCAGGGGTTATATATTAATGGATATCAAACGCATGGAGTGAATTGCCTGTGTGGCATGCCTAAGTGGCAAATGATCAAGGCTTCTGTTGAAAAGCAAAGTCTTGTGGTGGATGATCAAAGCACGACATGTGTGGCATAGCTTTGTGTAACGTTGATTCGCGAGCCTCACACCCCGGTAGTGGACCAAAAACGGGAGAAGGATCCAGGGAAGGCATGCGTTTCCTTCTAGCTAGAAGTGGCGTCAGTGGTTTTACACGCCCTGACGAGTTTGACTTATGTGGTTGTTGCTGTTGCGAGGCGCCTCGGATATATCGGTCGATCCGGGACCGATGGAGTCATTGGACTCATTGACACCCCAAAGGGTGGGTAAACGCAGTGTTCAGGCATTTTAATCCACATCGGTGGACCGACCCTGTGGCTCCTAAGGGTCACTCAAGCTCTGATCCTGAGACACGGGCTAGAGCGTCTCGAATCGGTAGAGGACTATCTTTTGCCTCGGTTCACAGATGGAAATCCAACTTTCAAATACGTGACATTTGCGGTTTTGATTGTAGAGCCTAGTATGGCGACATGATATATGGTACCCATGCAGTCTAGGATTAATACTTATGATTTGAAGTTGTTTTAAACACTATACACTTATTATAGTATCAAATGATTTGTTTTAAACGTATCAAGCATGTTTTGGCTATTATAAGGGAAAACCCTATCCTCTGGTTTGTGTTGCATTGTGTGATGGGACATGGGTCTTATAATAGCTTCATTGTTCTTTATTTAGCATTGCGCTGTTTGTTTTATGCACTGGTGTTCTTGGGAGGAAACCCGTTCCGTGTTATACGGCGTGGTCCCTTGATTTACCTAACTTTAAAATAAAGATAAATAACTGTTTTAGTTCTCACACCAGTCCCATGACTGGCCTAGAGTTTATTGTTTTAACCTAAACTCTAGGTGCCCTTATTTTGACACGGGCAGCTAGTAGTTTTGGTTTTTCAAATTTATATTCATAGGATCCTGATTTACAGCTGGAACGATACTCGGAAAGCTTTGTATCCGCGTATTACTTCTAGTTGTGTATTGTATTATTTTCCGCTGCTATGTAATGTATTGTAATCTCTGATATTTATCGAATGTATTTTATTTATTCATACTCTGTATATTCTTGTATTCTGATGGAATTGTTGCAATTAACAATGAAATGTTCTTCTGTCTGCGTTCTATTTTGTCTTGTTCTCGAAACAATCAGGCGTTTCGAACGGTCTGGGTCGGTTTAGCGACTGATTCGGATCGAGCGGAATTCCCGGTCGTTGCATTAAATTTACTCTTTTAGGTACTCATTGCATCAGTGTACATCTTGGAATCACCTTAAATGTTATGACAAGGTATTTGTTCCATAAGTACTAAACATGCATCTTCATAAACATGTCCTTATTTCCTATATATAAACAAATAATAAAGAGTCGACGATTGATATAATGCATTAATCCCAAAGGGTAACCATATCCAATTTAATACTAGAAACCTTTCAAACAAAAATAACAAACATCGCAATTTACATGCATATTTCTTAAATCCAGACAAACAACAGGAAGGCATTCCATGAACGACCATGGTCAAGTCAATTTGCAATATCATGTTCAATGGCTATGTAAACAATGTATGAAACCACATTGATTCATTCTTTTATGAGCATAATGGAAAGAATTCTAAAGCTATATTTCGGTATGCCATTTTTTGAATTTAAAGTAAGTCTCGAAGGGCATATATATTCATGTAATAATGGATAGCTCACTAATGTACATTTGCAAACTGAATAGAGTATAAAGCCTACTTTATGATGTGTACTTTATATAAAAGTAAATATAAAGTAAATGAAATATACACTTAACATAACGTTATAAATAGATGGTTTGGACAATAATATCGGTATTTGCAGCATACATTTAGGAAGAGAAAATTCAATAACTTATGTGTTTAAGATAACCAATGGTCCTATAGACAATGCCTATGTTTGAAGTTCAAATATAACAAGACAGCCAATGTGATGATTCATGGATGTATGAAAAAAGGACTAACATGTATTTAAATTGTTCATACCAAATTGTAAGTTTTTATTTTGTTTAAATCTTATTCGCTACTAACTCTACACAATTATGTATTCCCCTCTACAAATTTGTACTTCCAGCAAGTTTTTTAAATATTCATAAAATCAAGTCTGTTTACATGTGAAAACAAAAGCTGCCAATGAAATACACTAACTTAAAGAAAAAACAGCACTAGTTGTTAATTTTAGAACATTTAGAAAATAGTGAAAAAATTGGCAAAGACCATCACAAAAGCTTAGTCTAAATATTAATTTGTTTCTATTATTGAATAAAGATCAAAAGCAATACTTTGAAATGCATCAGAAAATTGAAGGAATAGAGAAAAAAAGACAATAACAATCGAAGAACCATCCGACAATTTTGAGATCCAGGCGACATAGATGTCACATCCAGACATCAGAGAGATCTGGATGGAAGAAAACGATGATTCCATATTCTATGACTAGGGCAGCACGATCATCACAAGAAGGCGAGAATCCCCAAGCAACGCTCAACTCTTCATGCAGTAGTTTTGCTTTTGAAGGAGGATTTTTTTTTCCAACGTCAGGGTTTAAAGAACTGGAATTTTTATTTTGAGGAAGAAGATTTGAGAAACAATATAGAAGAAGACGAATATTCATGGGATTAAAGATGAGATCCATGAGCTAGGGATTTTGGAAGGGAAAGTAAAAAAAAAAAGGAATTTGGCGGCCTATGAATATGAAGGGGGAAATTTATTATTCCACCGCCAAATTTTCATTTTTCTTAATTATAGCAAGAAATGAAGTTGTCGTTTAACCTAAATGGCCACTAACTCCTTAATTATAGCTAGGCCAAGTTTTGATGCAATCCTTGTTGCTATCAATGTAACGTTTTCTCGTAGTGAAATATACAAATATTGATACAAAGCCAGTTTTAATAAGTAGAAGAAAGAACAAAACTGCTTGTTAGCAGGTGCAAAGATAGTAAGTTGCCACATGTGTGTGTGTGCATATACACATAGTCGTCGATTTGGTTGTTGAATATACACATAAGCATCAAGCAGCCTGCCTACGAACCCTCATGGTTGTTGAATTTAACATGTAAAGACAAAGCATACATAAAAAAGCATCATTAGAAATACAATCCCAACTAATGTAATAACAGTTCCTTCCATAAGCATCATGGAAAATAAGAGTTAACAAAACCAGATACAACCGAAGTAGTTCGGTACAAAACCAACTCTATAGGGTTGTCATCCCCATTGGATCTGCACTTTTGTTAAATGCGCAATGAAATAAGACGTCGGTTCAGACACTGTATTTGCGTTGGTAAGAAGCAACTAACTTTGACTTCATGTCGAGTAGATGCCAACACGGCAGTGTTCGATCATACTCACATACCAATGAAGGGTAAGAATTATGAAGCTTACAATAATTGAAAGTGTAAAAGGTAACAAAAGCCTATTAACAAAGGTGAACAACTAATTAACATAAGTTAATGTTTTTCTTTTTTTCTTTTTTGGTATTTGGCTAAGCAAACATAAAATAAGGCGGTAACCGAAACAGTAGGCAATATGAAAGAACATTTTTGAAAATGAGTTTGTTGTCTTCAACTAAAACAGTATAAGAACAAAAGACTTGAGTTACTTAATAATGTTATAACTTATACTATAATAAACTCAAATGGTAGGCAATATGACAGAACATTTCAGATGAAAATGAGTTTTTTGCCTTTAACTAAAACAGTTTAATACCCAAAGACCGAAGTTATATTTAGTAATATTAGAACGTATACTACAATAAACAATGACTAAATTTATTTAACTAAAAGCTCGAAACTTGTTTAACAACAGGCATTGTCATTTTATGTTTGTATATAAAAAATTACGGTTGAATAGCTTCGTACTCTGTTAAAAGCACATATTAACGTGCATACATGTATTTGATTAATTGTTATGATTTGGTATTTTACTGCATATGAATAATCACATTCAAAATAATCATACACAGCTAAACCGCACTGGTACTGTACACAGAGCACACAAAATGCATGATAGATGAGCAGCACTGGCAACAATGTTATTATACGTTACAGGAACATCCAACTAAGTATGGTATATTTTATAGGACTCGTAAGGCACTGATAGTAAAATTCTAATACAAATGAGAACATAGTTTAGTGATGCAATGGACACTCTCTTGTACTGACATGTACATTCAAATTCAAGAAATGTGGAAAAGTACAAACTCATAATCAAATATTTTGCAAATTACCTGTTATCAAGCATTTGCCTTCAATGGATTCATCACTCTATTACCACATAATCAACCACGCTTTTACAACATGGAAATAGAGAGGTGGCCTTCGTTCATTGTTTCCTCCACTATTTGATTTTGCAAATTACCAAAATGGCAGTGTGATAGAATGAATAAATGACATGAGTTTATATAGAGAATGATAAATTCCTTTTCTACTTTTATTTTAGTTATTATTATTTTCATCTTACCTTTTCTAGTATTAAAAGGATTATTGATTCTTTAATCTATTTTGAACTCAAATTTTATACCTTTTTAATTATACAATTATGACGATTAGGTACAGAAATTGAATATAAACTTTCAAAAGAGAAATACTATTGACACTCTCCTTCATAAAGAATATGGCAACATTTTCCCTTTGATTCGTGGAAACGTGTCGTTCCTATAGAGAAATTATGTAAAAATAATTTATTACACTGTAGGACCCACTAATGTCCACCAATGAAAGTGCAAGTATAATCATACTCCAAGGAAAGTGTTAGTAGTACTTCTCTTTTCAAAATTTATCCTATTGATCGATTATGGATATAAATATATCAATCAACTTACAGCTTTTATTAATTTATTGAGTAACCATCAAATTCGTAATTAAAATACCAAATTAGTTTTCCCTTACTAAATATACGTGTTAATTTCCCTTAATTAGTTAATTTTTTAAAATTAAAGAGACCTAATTCCTCTTTTTCCATTATAGTATCATTAAATCTTAATGTAAATATTGTTTGAGAAACCATCAAATTAGTAGATAAAATAACAAATTAGTTTCGTCTTACTTAATATACCTATTAATTTCCTTTAATAATTTTTTTTGTTGAAATTAATAAGTCCTAATTCCTCTTTTTTAATTATAATGTCATTGAAGTTTAACGTGAATATTGTTTGAAAATAATTATGAAGTTATTTAGTTCATTATGCAGCATAATAGTAAACCAATTGGTTAGCATCTTTTTTTAATTTATTGATTAATTAACCAATTAAACGACTTTTATCATATAACCATTATCTAAAAGAATACATAACATACATAAAATAAAAAGCATTGTAACAACCTGAGTTTTGGTGATTACCTGCTATAAGGGTTAATAATTTATAAATGAGAATTTTGAAGTAACTAAGTTGTAATTTATCAAATAAAATCTGTAAATTTAACATACATTATCAAGTTGGAAATTTATAAATGTAAGTTTGGGGTTAATGCGGTAAAACGAAAGGAATTAATCATTTTAGATGATTAATTTAAGGCTTGGGGGTTATTAAATTTTGGGAAAGTATGTGTAGAAAATTTTGGTGGTTTAAAAGAAATATAGTTTTTCAAATTTATGTCCAAGTTTGTATGATAAAGAATTTTGAGAATTTCAACAAGTATAAAATATTTAATTTGAATAATTAAATGGAAGTTGTTGTAAAATATTATTAAATGTAGAAAATGTAATTTTTGTGTAGTTTTGGTGAATGGTGCAGAATTATAAAGTTATTGAAATATTCAAGTTTAAAATTTTATGAAATTTTCACAAATTGTGTTAAAAAGGTTGCATTTTGTATAAAAGTGTGGAAATTTGTTGTAAACATGATTTTAAGTGTTAAATTTTTTAAAATAATGTAAAAATCATGTTTACAAATTTTTATTAACGTTAATCTGGTCTCGACATACTTATAGTGGGAAGGGAAGTGTTAAAAACATATTAAATTGTGTCATTTTGGCTTAAATAGGTGTCATTAAGGGATATTAGTGACCAAATTACCTAGCTTGGGTTTAAACATGTAATTTGGGCCTTGACTACTTTATTAAGGCTAGGAATCTCCACATAATTCCTAGTGTACGTTGTTTTCAGAGGAAAACATACTCCTCCTTCATTAATGAAAATGGAAGCTTATGCAAAAACTCCACTATAACTTCAATATTTTGGCCTCTAACTTTTTCTAATTGTTAATTTGGAATCTATAATCTTATTAACATCAGATAATCATTCTAAAACTATGAATTAATTCATCAATTTCATATCTTGTTTGAGAAATTCACTATATATTCATGCATGTTGCTGTAGCTGAGAAATTAGGGAAGAAAGCTCCAATCTCTTAGCAATTTGTCCTCTAAAAGCTTCTAAATTTCCTCTGATTCACTGCAGATCAAAGTTGAGAGTTCCCTCACTCATCTAGCATGAAATTTGTGAGTTTTATTTTGTTTTGGTTGAGCAAGAAGGTATAATACGTAAGTTTGATTTCGAAATTTTTTTGTGTTGCAATCTTGCTAAAACCCTATGTTTGAGGCTAAAAAACTCATCCATTTCTTAATGAAATGGAGTGATTTATTTTTTTGTGTGTTGACAATGATCTATACTTCTTGCATGTCAAATTTCGTGTTGATCTGAATAGTTTTGGGTGCCGAAAATCGGCCACAAAGTTGCAAGTTCGGTAGGATTCGTTTTGGCTGAAATTCGAGAATAGTGGGTCGACCCACCCTTGAATTGGGTTGACCCAGGTGAATAGTGGGTCGATCCACCTGCGTTAAAATACCCAGAAAGTTATGTTTCCTCCCGTGTTTTGCTATGGTGTTTTGCGCAGGTTTTTGTGGCTTCCCTAGTGCAAATTTCTGATGTTTTTAAGCGCGATTCAAGTGCCAATTCAACACCATGTCCTTGTGTTATAATATTCATGGAATTTGATGTGAATCTTGTGGTTGTTGCAACAGAAAAAAGGTACTATGTTCCTTATTGTTTGCTAGGTATTTCCATGATTGGGTATATAAAAATCTTGGAGATATTTAGTGTATTTTCATGAATACATGCACGTTTTTATAAACCGTTTTCGAATTGTTTTGGAAAGGAAATATGTTTTGAGAATAAGAATGGTTTATAAAATATTTTAAATCTATTATAATAATATTTAAGTAAGTATTTTATAGCTATATATTTTACAAAGATTTTCCAATAAACTTTGGTTTTAAATTATTTTCGCAAAGTATGATTGTTAAATAAAAACCACACATATTACACTCTTCGAGTAGATGTGTTGGTGATCGGATATTGTCGTTAACCTCGCGGTATGGGATGTGATGGCATACGATTTTATTCAATTCCAGATCCGTTGAATCGAATTAATAACTTCAGTGTTCCAAAAACCGATGTGCCCCTTTGTGAAACTCGACATTTTGTGATATCTAAGTGTTCACCAGTGACTGTTGTGGCCCTTTTTGTAATATTCTATGATTTGTGATTTCTTCTAGTTTTTGGATTTTAATGTTTTTGAGCATATTTTGGATTTTAACGTGAAACTGACTTATGAAATGTGAATCGCTAAGTGATAATGTGTGGTATGGGACACATTATTATCGCTTTTCAGGTTACTATCTTCAAGTCTGTGACACATTCTATGGGAAAGCCAGCACGTGACCTTCGGGTCATTCGTGTTAGTCCTTTGAGCCTTCTATGTTAGACCTCTGAGTCATCCGTGTTTAGGCCTCTGCGTCGTCCCTGTTAGACCTTCGGGTCATTTATGATATATAGGGTACCCCCTCCGTGTATTATAGTACATGCTATGGCTTTAAGCCAATCCGCGAAGTAGCACGTGCTGGCATAGCTTTACCTTGCCAATTTGTGATAGATCCATAATCTGTGTTTTGTGTCTTAAATTAATTTGACATTTAAATTTTGTGAATTTACTTGTTTCCAGTGAATAGGGGTTTTGGAACCTGTGTGGATACATTCTAATAAATTTGTGATTTATATTGCTCGCATGATCGCATCTTGTGAATACTCTGTCGTCTTTATACGAATCCCCTTGGAACTTGTCTTTGCAATATATAATGTTAACTTATCCTTTTATAATCTAAAATAAAACATCCATAGTAATTATTATTAATCATCCTTCTTATGTTATCATTTCATGTTAGACTGACCCATGTACATGTTCCACGAGTCAGACCGAGTTAGAGGTTAGGTCATCTGCTTCATGCTTGCTGTTCCCCGGACATCTCATTTCACCCGTTTGAATTTGCATAGTTTTTGTCTTCCAACTTTTGTAGCCTTATGGACATGGCAATGATGTATATTTTATGGGTGTTGATGTATATGCATCTATATTTTGGGTTGTGGGATTAAAATCTCCTGGTGTGTGATGTATTATACTAGATGTATGTATATGTGCCTGTTGTTCTGTGTTTTGTATTTGGTATTATTCTAAGTTTTGTTTTGAATAGATTCTGAAGCCACTGTAGTAGTGTATTGGGTATGAACAAAAACGAGAAATGTTTACCCAATGCAATATTATAAGTGGTCGCTCCTATTATGCTTTATTCTCTTTATTAGTAGTTAGTATTATTAGTTGATACTCTTTACTAACATAGGTCTTAGGGCGGGGCGTTATAACTTGGTATCAGAGCAAGGTTCAGAACAAAACACGATAAAAATACAGAAGAATATGAGCTCTACGATACATCTTTGTACAATACACTTACAAATATCGTGACCCAATCAAGATGATCATTTCCGTGCTCATAACTTTCTCTTTTGTTTCAGCAGTATTGTTTGTAGAATACATCTAAGAACATGAGTTTTTAATTCTGAAGTGTTCCTTTTATTCGTATACAATATCCTATCAAAGTAATAAATATTATCTTTTCTTAAATTAAAGCTTATGGGTGGTCGTGGTAAAAGGCATCAGAAGGAGTCTGGACCAAGTAGTGGTCCTGAATCAAAGTCTAGGTTGCCCGCTACTGAGAATGTTAGACGAGCAAGTGATACACGCCACGAGGCGGTCACTTTATCCTTTGATCAATTATTGGAAATTTTCAAGATCACTCGATCTTCTCCTCCTTGCAAATCCGCCTTCGCAAGAATGTGTAGTGATTTTTCTCATCTCGGTGGTAAGCCCCTTAAGGGCACTAAATCATTTATTGAAATCCAAGCTTGGGTTCGTATTTGTGAGCGTATCTTTGCGTGAATAGGCATTTCAGAACCTGATCGTGTTCTTGTAGCATCCAATGTGCTACAGGGTTGCGCCCTTGATTGGTACGAGCTTCTTTAGCCAAATTGGATGAATCCACTTTGGAATGGAAAGAGATTAGAGAGAGATTTGAGCTAAAATTTATTCCAGAATCAGAAAAAGAGAATCTAGCAAGGCACTTCCTCGTTCTTAAACAAGGAAAGTTGACTGTTTTTGAATATGTTGCTTCATTCGAGACCTTATCTAAGTATGGCTTGGAGCATATATCCACATCATACAAGAAGAATCTTAAGTTTGTGAATGGGCTTAAGAAATATCTCAAAAGGCCTCTTCTTCTACAGATTGATCGAACCTTCGAAAAGCTAGTTGATGCAGCTCTCCATCTCGAGGTAGTCGAGAGGGAGAGGGACAGTGATGACGGTGATGAGGCTCGTAAGAATCTAGGCAAGAAAAGTTTATGTTTCACAAGTTGAAATCTTTCTCAAATAATAAGAAAAAGCACGGTGGTTCTAGTTCTCAAGCTCAAGTGACACCTCCTTCGGCCTCAGCGAAGGGGTGCTACAATTGTGGTTCGTTCGATCATTTCGCTTGAGGTTGTCTTAAGGCTCACATGTGTAGATATTGTAAGGAGGAGGGCCATGAAATCTCTTCATGTCCTAAGAGGCTTAAGAAGGCAAATCATAGCAATCTCAATGTGGCAAGCACATCTGGAGGTACATCTCAGCCTGAAGGTACGCCTTCTATTTTTGAGGGTTCAATCTTATTTAGAGATCACTATATTCGAGTCCTATTTGATACAGGTGTGTCACAATCATTCGTATCAAAAGAACTTGTTGATGCCTTATCTATGGATATTGTATGTTTATTGTCTTCTCTCCGGATTGCGAATCTTATTAGGGGATCTGTAATGCTTAATTTGATGTGTAGTGATGTAGAATTAATTATATGTGGCTTATCTTTTCATGCAAATCTACATGTGGTATATTCTTTGGGTTTTGACATAATTCTTGGTATGGACCGGTTAGTAAAATACAAGGCCAGAATCTTGTGTGGTGAGCAGATATTATATTTATGACATCCTGACGATCCCGATCTTCTATCTCTCATTCTTAAGGATGCTGATCCTAGTTCTGTGGCCTCATTATATTCTATTTCTAATGACTATGATGTATCTCACATTCCCGTTGTATGTGACTTTCCATATATATTTGAGCCAGTTTAGATTTGCCACCTAAACGAGCCATCGAGTTTCGTATTGATTTGATTCCTGGAGCGCAACCTTTGAGTCGTCCTCCTACTCGGATGTCGGCTATGGAAAACGTGGAACTTAAAAATTAGTTACTCAAACTTGAGTCTAAATATTTCATCGGATCCAGTTCTTTGCCTTGGGGAGCTGTGTGGTATTTGTGAAGAAGTCTGATCAGACTCTTAGGCTATGCGTAGATTATCGCAAGCTTAATGAGTTGACCATCAAGAACCGTTATCCGTTGCCTAGGATTGATGATATGTTCGATCAGTTGAGTGGAGCTAAGATCTTTTCCCAGCTTGATTTTGCTACTGGATTTCATCAGCTCCGAGTAGCGGAGGATAGCATTTCATTTACAACATTCCGTACTCGTTATGGTTCCTACAAGTGGCTCGTCATGCCATTCGGATTGATGAATGTTCCTGCATACTTTGTTGATCTCATGAATCTGGTATTCCGAGAATATCTTGATAGGTTCATTATGGTATTCACTGATGATATCCTTGTGTATTCAAAATCTGAAGCCACTCATGCAAACCACTTGCGCATTGTCTTAAGTACCCTTCGCCATCATCAGCTTAAAGAAAAATTATCTAAGTGTCTTTTTTAACAGAATCAAGTCCTCTTTATTGGTCATGTTTTTTCAGCTGAGGCTATTTTTGTTGATCCATCTAAGATCGAGGGCATCCAGAATTGGAAAAGGCCCGAGAGCATACATGAGATTCACAGTTATTTGGGTCTAGCAGGGTATTATCGCCACTTTATTAAAAGGATTTTCTCGTATTGTCCTTCCTTTGACGAGTCATACGAAGAAAGGAGTTCGTTTTGTATGGTCCAATAAATGTGAGGCTTCCTTTCAGAAATTGATGGAACTCCTCACACATGCTCCCATTTTAGTGGTTCCTGAAGGGAACCAAGATTTTGTTGTCTACATTAATGCTATTCACTTTTGTTTGGGCGTTGTACTAATGCAATGCGATCGGGTTATAGCTTATGCTTCTCGCCAATTGCGGCCAAATGAGATTCGTTATGCTACTCATGATCTTGAATTATCCGCCATTGTTTTTGCTTTAAAGATTTGGCGACATTATCTACTAGGAGAATATTTCACTCTTTTCACCGATCATAAATCTCTTAAATATTTATTTTCTTTGAAAGAGCTTAACATGTGGAAACAACTTTTTATTGAATTTCTTGCATCCTATGATTTTGATATTCAGAATACCCATGGAAAAGGTAATTGTGTAATTGATGCGCTTAGTCGCAAACACTCGGCAGTAGTTTCAATGATGTTAGCCGAGTGGGATATTCTTAAGACATTATCACATTGTGATATTCATGATCGGGCTTCTTCAGCTGATTCTCTAGTGTTATTATTTAGTGCTAAGGCTCATCCATCCATTCATGATCGTATTTTTAAGTCTCATAGACGAGAGTTCGAGGTGATGCGCCTTATTCGGCTTTGAGAGGCGGAGTCCAGGGATGTGGAGACACATGATTTCAGTATTGATCCTCGCGGCTGCCTTCGATTAAGGAAGCGTATTATGGTGCCTTCCGATCCTGAACTTAGGCATGACATTCTTGATTATTGTCATCGCTCTAAGTATTCTATACACCCCGGAAGTAGTAAGATGTATGCAGACATGAGCCGACTCTATAACTGGAAGGGTATGAAGCATGATAGCACTAGTTATGTGAGCTTTTGTGTTACTTGTCAGCTTGTTAAAGCTGAGCATCAACGACCATCCGGTCTTCTCCAACCTTTAGAGGTTCCATTATGGAAATGGGACTAGATCTCGATGGATTTTATTGACAGCCTACCTTGTTCGAGGTTGGGTCATTCGAGCATTTGGGTTATTGTCGATCGTCTCACCAAGTCAGCTCACTTTATTCATGTTAAATCTAATAGAGATGCACCTCTTCTTGCTAAGATATATTAGAGAAGTCGTTCGACTTCATGGTGTTCCATCTTCGATCATTTGTGATCGTGACCCTTTATTCACGAGTCATTTTTGGAGTAGCTTGCAACAAGCTTTGGGGACAAAGCTTAACCTTTCCACAGCTTACCATCCTCAGTCTGATGGACAGACTAAATGTGTTAACCATATTCTAGAGGATTTCCTTCGTTCATGCATTCTAGATTTTGGTGGAGACCACCTTCCTCTCATGGAATTCTTCTGTAGCGATAGCTTTTAGTCAAGTATTGGTATGGAGCCTTTTGAGGCTCTCCATGGAAGGCCTTGTCGTTCACCTTCGTGTTGGTTGGAATTTGGAGAGAAACTTATTCTTAAACCAGATTCAGTTCGTGATTCTTCAGAAAAGATTGTTCTGATTAGACATAGAATGAAAGAGGCATAAAGACGACAAAAGTCCTATGCAGACAATCGTAGGAAACCCCTTGAGTTCTCTGTAGGTGACCTAGTGTTCATCTGTATCTCTCCGCTTAAGGGAACTATGCGTTTTAGTATGACATGGAAGTTGTCTCCTCATTTATAGGACCATTCCCAATTACTGAGCGTATTGATCAGTAGCGTATCGAGTATCTCTTCTAGCTCATTTATCAGGCGTCCATAAAGTTTTCCATGTATCATGGAAGTCGGCCCAAAAGCCAAGAAATCCTATGAGATCCCGACCACTGAATCGACTGATCCAGGGACGAGTTGACCAACACTTAAGCCTTGAGCCAGGAACAAGGACGTATCGTGCAAGCCAGTTGGAATCCGTGACCTTCGGACTGACTGGGTCAGACCCGTTGCAATGTTGTGACAAATATCCTTCTGAAGAATCGGTCTCGCTCCTATTTGAATGCAACCAGTCACCCTTTTATGACAAGGTCAGATGTCATCTAGCACTGTGGATTCAAATCACGCCGCCTCTTCAGAATCTCCTGAAACCTTGGATCAAATGACACAGTCGCAGCTAATTTAAATGTTGTAACACCTATAAATAAACCTTCTGGACTAAAAAGAAGGATCTTTTGGCAAATTTCTGATTATAACACTATCATAGCTATTCGATTGTAATAGATCATTTGATATAAGAAGAATTATAAAGTGGACGTAGGCTCGTTAACGCAGAACCACAATAAATCTGTGTGTGATCATTTTCTTCTGCATTTTTCATTTATTTGTCTTCATTTAATCTCTACAAAATTTATCTTTTGGGTGTTGTACCAGTTTTGGTGTCAACACATTAGTGCTTTCACTGAGAAATTGATATTGTTAGCATTTTAAGGATTTTTGCTCTACTTTCAAATTACCAAGTCCGAGATAAGATCCTCTGTTTTTTCTCTCCAGCATTGTTGAATCATGGTTGCCAAATCATCAAAGCGCTCTACTGGAAAGCAACCTTTGACTGCAACGTCAGCAGATGCGGCTGTACGATCGACCATTCTAGACCCTAATTTAGCTTGTTCTACCATCTTTAGAACGACCTTCCGCAGCAGATCCAGCTTCCACCAGCTTGTTCTACCATCTTTAGAACGACCCTCCGCTGCAGATCCAGCCTCCCTCTCAGTTTTTGCCACCCGTGATGAGTTCATGACTGTAATAAATCAACTTCGAGAAACCACGGAGGCCTTGAATGTTCATTCCCTGAAGAATGATGCAATGAGGCAGGATATGAACCATATGTCAAGGCAATTGGAAGAATGTAGAACTCATCAACCTCTCTCTCATCAACTGGACCAGAAATCGGAGAGCTCATCATCATCCGGTGGAAATAGAGGCCAACGTCAACCATGACGCTAGTTGGAAAGACCTGAAAATATACGATAATTGCATCAGGAAGGGCGTTTAGACCAACCAGGAATGGGAGGTCAAACTTACGCTGACCTGGACGATGCGGAAGACATCGATCTCATAGCCCGACGGGATCGAAGTGCCTCTCCCTCGGCTCACCAAAACAACGCTAGGAAAACCCAAGCTCATGTTCTTCCTCCTCGACACCTTGTGATTGATCATTCCCAGGGAAGAGGATGGATCGCCTAGATGGCGACTTAGGCGACGTTGCCTGACGATAGGGCGCGGAGGGATTAGTCGGTCGAAGAGGCTGATCGATGTACAATTATCCCTCTAGATTTGATTGACATGGTACGAAAGATAATGAATGACAACAAAGGGTGTACAAATGAAGATTGGGGGATCGACCGAAGCCATACGCCATTTATAGATGACATACTGCAGGCCGAGTTCCCCAGGAGAACCACTACGATGGAACCACCGACCCGCAGCAGCATTTGATGAGATACTCGTGGCATAGGGAAGTGGTTATAGCTCCGGACACCATCAAATGCAAGGCTTTCCCGATCTTTATGAGTGGGGGTAGCGCTCATGTGGTTCACTCGTCTTCCCCTAAGGTCGGTCCCAAGTTTCAAAGACTTAAGCTAGAAATTCCTGAACCAGTTCCGTCTCCATGCTTCTTAGTCAAAGCATGTCATGGCCCTTTCCGCAGTAAAGCAAGGAAGGGGTGAATCCCTAAGGAACTACCTTAATCGGTTCAACCGGGCTGCCACCAAAGTAAGCAATCCTAATCACAGGACATTTTTTATGGCTATGGTGGATGGCATCGACAAAAGAACAGAGTTTGGGAAATACCTAATCGGGAAGCCGTCCATGAATATTGAAATGTTCTATGAAAAGGACAACGTTCGATTGCGGTAAGAAGACGTGCAATTGGACGAAGAGGATGGGCCAAAGGACATATCTACCAAGCCCATTCAGAGCAATGTAACAGTCAAGAAGTCCAAAGATAATTCCGGGAAGGTGGAGTGAATGTAGGAAACTGCGGTAAACGAAATGGTAACGAATCGAGGGGAGATAATGGGAACCTTGGACAAAGAGGGAATTCTAGAAAGCGGCCTCGGTTCCAAGTCCTTGAAAGTTATACGACGTTGAATGACACGTTGGAAATTTTTTATCTCGATACAAGAGGCCGACCTTGCGTGAACTTACCAAGAAAGAACGGGCGACTGGAAAATTTTGCATTTTCCACGAAATTTATGGGCACACGACTAATGAGTGTCTCCACCTTCTGGATATCATTGAGAAGCTGATTCGAGAGGGAAAGCTCGATGAATACAAAGTGGCCCCGAGGGACAGGGGGTAAGGGACTTCAGCACCTAAGCAAAGTTAAACGGCGCCTAGGGCCACAACCCAAGAAAGGGGAAAGGGGATAGTGATCAATGCCATTGTTGGAGGACCTCACCCAGCTGGGTATAACATTCGGACTATGGAACTGTTAGCCTGCTTTGTAACTAGGCTATACAAAGCTCAGAGGATGAATACACTTGAGGGTGAGGGACATTACAAACCGATAGGAAGAATTCATCAGATCGAATGTAAGATGTAGTCTCGGATCGGATCGGCCATCATCTTCACCCGGCTCGGAAGGAGCTTACAGATCGACACTCTCTCACCCATTTACAAAGGACCAGGCCCAATCAAAGAAAACCAGATCGGATCGGATTTACACACTGGTGGAGTTGTGAGCCAATTGATGGACATCGATTCGGTTCGGGGTTTCTCTCACCGAACCGACCCAATACTACTGAGACGAAGCAGTTACACGAGACGGTTACACCCCATGATACTACAAATCCGAGGCAGTTACCACCCACGTTGCCTATGCGTTGTCTTCACCCAGGAGCATCCAAATCCGAGATTCATGGGATGGGTCCCACGTGTAACTCGAACCGAATGGATTTTATGCCTATAAATACCCAATGCACACCATTTTCAGGGATCTTTTTTGGTTATTGATTGTTTGCGAACAAATTAAACAATTGTAAACAACTGTAAAATCCGTTCGGCTTTCCTAAACAACAAGGATTGTTGTAGAGGGTGTCGAACTCTGGGACCAAAAATATTTTAATTAATAAATCCAATCAAGTTATTCAGAATTTTGATTGGTTGCAAACACAGAAAATAAACAAAAAGAGAGTTTTAACAATAAGAGAAAGCAATTAGGGGATAATGACATAGATTAGATTAATATTCATCAATAGCCAATCGAATAAATACAGATCTAATTCATGTTTCTGTCACAAACATGAATCAACTATAATTAGGTTTCTAGAAACAAATATGTAATAACAACAAGTATAACCTATGCAGGAGCTCAGCTCTTAAACAACCATAGGCTATCAGGACAGATTCACTATTTTATTTCTAAAACCCTAAATATTAAATCTAAATCTGATAAGTGTTAGATCGAACTCAAATATACCCTGTGAAGGAGCACAGCTCTTAAACGACACAGGGTATGAAGGTTCAGATCTAACCCTTAGTTCAAATCTAGATTTACATACATGAAGTTCTAATCTTTTGGCTATGTGATTCATATTGAATCATATCTATTAGCGTCATCACTCCCTAATCAAAGAGGATTAGCTAGACATAGCTAAAAGAAAAGAAAATAAAAAGAAAATAACAGACATGAACATAAATAAAATGCAAATAAAAACTAAATAGAAGAGAGAAAGAAGAGTTTTATTCCAAGCAAAGGATTACATAATAAAACTAAGTGTGTTTTACAATGAATGAGATAAAGTGTATTTATAGCTGATATGACAAAGGCTACTTGGCAAATTCCATAATGTGGGACTAAAGAATTAGCCCAACTAACAAATAAGCTAGTGTGAACGCAGCTGTAGAGTGAGAGGCCTTGCAAATGAGCTAATGTGAACGCAACATTAGTGAGATGGTTTGCAAATGAGCCAATGTGAACACAATATGAGTCGTTACTGAGCCAAATCTACCCAGCTGAACTCTATTTGCAACCGTTCTTCAATCTTTAAACTCTTCAAGCTTTAGTAATTTCAACTTCACTATTTTTAAGCAAATTCTTCATGCTTTATCCATCAAATGCTCTAAACCAAGCTTTTTATCAACAATCTGAACACACAGCTATAAATACACAATATTGATTATTTTAAATAGAAAACTAGATAAATAAGCGGATAAAATATACACATTTACGTGTATATCAAATACCCCCACACTTATCTTTTTATTCGTCCTCGAATAAACTAAACTAAGATATGTCACACTTTCGTAGGAAACACGATTGCATTTAGCGTATGAAACAAGCCGGTAAACCCCTAGGTGTCCCTAGTAGGACGAGTGTTGTCTCGTGAGGGTTTTCAGCGGATACTACCCACAAAATCCAAAGCGTCTTGTGTACGCGGATTAATCAAACAATATATTTTAAGGTCTTTCATATTCCAAGGATTTCACCTAACTTCAATAATAACGGTTTAGCCCCAAATTGTCCATCCCATAATTGGTGCAAAAATGAATAAAAATTTTCAAGCTGAATCGTAATTCCCTGATAACACTGTAATTGTCTTGAAGGTTAAGAGCGTGGTGTCAACCAAAGTTCTACACATCGACAATGTGCACCCAATCATTTCTTTATTCTTTTTTTTTCTCTCTCTCTCTCTCTTTTTTTTTGAATAATTTTGCACCAATGTAACTATAATGTATTGGATATGAGTTATGCATAGATGAAGGAGAATTTTGTAAGTTCTAAAAATATTATAGATACGATGGCAAGTGTATTAGTTGAACTTCAAATTACAAAAGATAAAGTAATAGTAAGGCACATATGAACATTTTTGTTTCCTTTCATCTTCTCAACTACAATCCTCGCTTCTAAGTACGGTTTGATGGATGTGGATGGAATGAAAATGGATGCTTCATAGTCAAGAATGATGAAGACTATTTTATTCAGAGAGACTCTCTCTTTATTTCAATTTTTTTCTTTTCTTTTCTTTTTCTCTTTTTTTTTTCTTTTTTTTTTGCATGATGAATGATGAATGGAGATGGAATGATGCCATACATTATTTCATTTGATTCCTCCTCTACTAAACCAATACTTCATGAAAGGAAAGTTTTGTGCCCTAGTTACTCTACTTCTATAACCCTAATTCAACACACAAGTCTGGATTGATGTTATACAAAAAGCTGAAAGGAATGATAAGCAAAGTTTCACAAGATAGATAACCCATATAAAATAAGATGTGGTATATGGTTATCCTACCTTAAAACAAGTACGGAGTGGGTGGTATAATATTGGTATAAAAAGTGACGTTTTTGACCTCTAAACAAAGGTTCTTGAGTATACCAATATAAGATAAACTTGTCGAAACATGGATGTAAATCGACTAAAACTTGGGTTTGAATAATGTGGGGTATCGAAGAAGAACGCTACAATGAGTCATTTCTCCTTAATTGGGCCAAGTGGAATTTAGAACTTACAAGTGTGAAAATTTGAGTGAGAAAAATATTATGCATGAAAACGAACTCAGAAAATCCAACATATGTAGGTGCAAACTCATTTTTATTTGATTTTTTTACTTGCACATTCTAACATGTATAACAAGGGTTGACACGCTTACTCCAGAACACGACTAACGTCTGCACAGTCTCAAGCTAGCATCTTAAAAAGACACATTACGATTCAATGAATAAATAATGTTCATTCTCATCACCCAACAATTCAACTTATCAAACAAGAACCAAGGTATTATTTATGAATTTTAAGTTAATCCTTGTTCAATGAATGACCTACTTCATAAAATTTGATTGCTGATATAATGTAAATTCCCCCCCACACTTGAGTGTGAATGTGTCCTCACAGTCTTAATCAGACATATCTTAGTGAAAGGGAAAAACAATTAAGAGAATATTTACATATGTACAAAAGAGGGTTAGTGCGTCTTACCGAATGTAATGTGGCTCATGGAGGACCATGAACTCTTCCTCTTGGTTGGGTATTAGTTCCAAGTAAGGTTTAAGGCGTTGACCATTGACCTTATAGGATGATCCATCAGTTGGATTCTCAATTTCAACTGCACCATACGGAAAAACAGTCTGCACAGTGTAAGGTCCTGTCCATCTAGATTTTAACTTACCCGGAAATAAATGCAGTTTTGAGTCATACAACAGAACTTTTTGACCTGGCATGAAAGTTTTACGTAAAATTTATTTATCATGAAAAACTTTTGTTCTGTCCTTGTAAATTCGTTCATTTTCATAGGCATCATTTCGAATTTCATCAAGTTCATTAAGTTGAAGCTTCCTATGTTCACCTGCTTGCTCTAAATCAAGATTCAAAGTTTTTATTGCCCATAACGCCCTATGTTCTAGTTCAACTGGCAAGTGACATGGCTTACCAAAAATCAACCGATAAGGGGACATACCCAAGTTTGTTTTGGAAGCAGTGCGGTAAGCCCAAAGAGCGTCGGTTAATTTTTGAGACCAATCTTTACGATTTCGATTCTCATTTTTCTCAAGGATTTGTTTAATCTGCCTATTCGATACTTCAACCTGCCCACAAGTTTGAGGATGGTACGGAGTGGATAACTTGTGGGTTATCGAATACTTTCTCATGAGAGCTTCAAAAGAACGATTACAGAAGTGTGTTCCATTATCACTGATTATTGTGCGAGGTGTGCCAAACCTAGAGAAGATATTTTCTTTCAAGAAGCGCACAACAACCTTGTTATCGTTTGTTTTGCATGGAACAACTTCGACCCATTTGGAAACATAATCGACAGCTAAGAGGATGTACAGGTTCCCAAAAGATTTAGGGAAGGGTCACATGAAGTCTATACCCCACACATCAAAAATTTCGACCTCTAGAATGGGGTTTAGGGGCATCATATTCCGTTTAGAAATTTTCCCTAAGAATTGACATCGATCACAAGTTTTGCAAAATTCGTACGCGTCTTTGAAAAGGTTGGGCCAGTAGAAACCCGATTGGAGAACCTTTTCAGCTGTCTTTTTGGGACCGAAGTGACCACCACAGGCTTGGTCATGACAGAAAGAGAGGACACTGTGAGTTTCAGTGTCGGGAACACACCTTCGAATGATTTGGTTGGGACAATACTTGAAAAGATAGGGGTCGTCCCAATAAAAATGTTTCACTTGAGAAAAGAATTTGTGTTTATCCTTCTTAGACCAAAAAGAAGGGGTCTGCTTGGTGACTAAGTAGTTGACAATGTCAGCAAACCAAGGATCAATGGATAGAGAAAACAGCTGTTCATCAGGGAAATTCTCGTTGATCGGAAGAGAAGAAGACGGGGCATTTGGAAGACAAGACAAGTGGTCCGCAATAACGTTGTCAGATCCTTTTTTATCCTTAATGGTAAGGTCAAATTCTTGAAGTAGAAGGATCCAACGAATGAGACGAGCCTTAGCATCCTTTTTAGAGAAAAGATACCTAAGTGCGGAATGATCAGTATGAACAGTGATGTGTGAGCCGACTAGATAAGGCCTGAATTTTTCTAAAGCGAAAACGACTGCCAAGAGTTCCTTTTCAGTGGTAGTATAATTGATTTGAGTGTCGTTCAGAGTTTTACTTGCATAGTAAATGGCGTGAAGAATCTTATCGTTACGTTGTCCTAAGACAGCGCCAACAGCGAAATTCGAGGCGTCACACATGATTTCAAAAGGCAGCTTCCAATTGGGAGAGCAGATGATCGGAGCAGAGACAAGTTCATTTTTAAGATGCTCAAAAGATGAAATGCAATCAGAATTGAAGTCGAAAGGAACATCCTTACCAAGAAGATTGGTCAAAGGTCGAGTGATTTTGCTGAAATCTTTTATAAAGCGACGGTAAAAACCAGCATGACCTAAAAAGGATCGGATGTCCTTAACGGATTTGGGAATGGGAAGATTCGAGATAACCTCAATTTTGGCTTTGTCTACTTCAATTCCTTTGTTAGAGATGACATGTCCTAAAACAATGCCATGTTTGACCATGAAGTGACACTTTTCCCAATTAAGCGTTAAGTGTTTATCTTTGCAACGGTTAAGAACAAGATCCAGGTGATGTAAACACTCAGTGTACGAATCCCCGAAGATGGAAAAATCATCCATGAATACTTCTAAAAATCGCTCGATCATATCAGAAAAAATGCTAATCATGCACCTCTGAAAGGTTACAGGTGCATTACAGAGACCAAAAGGCATACGTCGGTACGCAAATGTACCAAATGGACAAGTGAAAGTGGTTTTCTCTTGGTCCTCAAGAGCGATAGGGATTTGATTATAGCCCGAGTACCCGTCAAGGAAACAATAGTACTCATGACCGGCTAGCCGTTCTAACATTTGATCGATAAATGGCAGAGGGAAATGATCCTTACGTGTTGCAGCGTTAAGTTTCCTATAGTCAATGCAAACACGCCAACCGGTCTGGGTGCGGGTTGGGATAAGCTCGTTAGCTTCATTTTGGATCACGGTAATCCCTGATTTCTTAGGTAGGACATGAATCAGACTAACCCATTGACTATCAGAAATCGGGTAGATGATTCCATTGTCAAGGCATTTAAGGATTTCAGCACGAACTGCTTCTTTCATGATGGGGTTTAGTCGACGCTGGGGATCACGAGTGGGTTTGGCATCATCTATAAGGTGGATTCGATGTTGGACAATTGAAGGACTAATCCCCTTAATATCAGCCATGGACCAACCAAGTGCTTCCTTATTTTTCTTAAGGATGGGAAGGAGCAATTGTTCCTGCTCTAAAGTAAGGTCAGAAGCGATGATGACAGGAAAAGTTTCATTGTCTCCTAAGTAAGCATACTTAAGATGACTGGGCAGCACTTTGAGTTCAGATTTTGGGGACGACTCAACCGAAGAAATTGGATGAGGAATAGGCTCAATTGTGAGCGGCTCAACAGGAATTGAATCAGAGACATTTTCGGGAATATCTTGAAATAATGTTTCGTAATTCGATTCAATTTCGTTATTCAGATGGTCGAGCTCGGGTTCATTGTCGTGGACAGCATGGATTTCAGAAAACTGGTCCACATAAGAATTATGAGAGTTTTCGGTTCTAAAGATGTTTAGCTCGACAGTCATGTTACCGAAAGAAAGTTTCATAGACCCATTTCTACAGTTGATGAGAGCATTAGATGTTGCTAAGAAGGGTCGTCCTAGAATCAAAGGGATCTGGTTTGCAGGATTGCTAACCTGTTGAGTTTCTAAGACAATGAAATCAACTGGAAAGATGAATTCGCCTATTTTGATCAACACATCCTCGATTTTGCCCACATGTTTCTTAATTGAACGGTCAGCAAGTTGAAGGGTAACCTTGGTGGGTTTCAGTTCTCCTAGCCCTAATTGGCGATAGACGGAATATGGAAGCAAGTTAACACTAGCACCTAAGTCTAGCAGGCATCTATCTATTTTCTTGTCCCCAATAGTACATGATATTGTGGGGCAGCCAGGATCTTTGTATTTCACTGGCATTGATTGGGACAAGACCTCGCTTAGAGTTGCCGCTAGAAACACTTTCTTAGGTACTTGTGCATGACGTTTTTGAGTGCACAAATCTTTTAGAAATTTCGCGTATTGTGGAACTTGCTGTATAATATCTAAAAGAGGAATGTTCACTTTAACTTGCTTAAATATTTCAAGCGTCTTTTCTAGCTGATCCGTCTTTTTCCTAGGTCGGAGTCAATGAGGAAATGGAGCAGACAACTCAGTAGGTTGCGCTACTTGAGTTTGAGGATGGTCCTTGTCAGAAATTGGCTCAATGTTTTGATCTGAGTTGGTCGAATTTTCGATAGGGTTTGGAAGATCGTCCGGTAAAGCATTAGGGTTGACCACATGGTTGTCAATCTTTTTGCCGGATCTAAGAGTCGTGACAGCATTCAATTGACTAACGTTTGAATCCTGAATGATGTGAATTTGGTTAGGGTTTGAATTTTGTCCTCTAGGGTTTGAATGGGTTGACTTGGAAAAGTACCCTTTTCCCGTTCACTTAATTTAGCGTTAAGCTTAGACATTTGTTTTTGGAGTTCACTCATTTGTTGATTCGTGTGCACTGTGAGTAATTTCGTGGAGATGCAATTTCGGGAGTGGTTTGGTTTATGGTAGCTGATGATGTTTGCGAAGCGGTGTTTGTAGTTGTTGGATTTCACTTCGAGATAAGTGGTAGGGAGGTTCGTGGATTTGCGATGGTTTTCTACGGTTTCTGCAAGAGGCTTGCGGTGGTCAGGAGAGTATTTGTGGATGGAACTTCGTGCGAACTGGCAGGGACGGATTTTGTTTGGTGGATCTGTGTTGCTCGCGGCTTGTGTAGATCGATTGGTTGGACAGTGGTGATGCAGTGAACGGTGATCTGGAGGGTTTCAGGGGTTTGTGCGTGGGGTATATGAAGTTGAAGGTGCTTGATGAAGATGAACGTGAGTTTGTGAAGAGTACTGAAGTGAGTTTTTATATTCGCGTGAATTGGAAAGGTGATTTTTGCGGGGTTCCAGTAAAAGAGATGGTTAATGTCGGATCAGAAGTGTTTAGGTAGTTTGTGAGGACAGAGGAGTTTAACGTGGTGCCAAGGTGGTAAGGCAAATTATGAAGGGTGACAGTGGTATGGCTCTGAATGAGTTTACAGAGGTGTATACGGCAGGAACTGCTAGGTAGAAGGCAGAGAAAGAAATAGAAAATAAATAGCACAAAGAAAATTTGTATTTTTTTTTTAAATATTGTAAAAGAAGAAATTTGTAGAATTTGGAAAGAAATAAATGAAAGAAGGAGAAAGAAAGTGTATTGAAAAATGGAAGGACAATAAACGAATTGAAACAAAAGGCAAGATTTATTTTTTCTCTTAATTAGAAGATTACAGTATCAATGTTTTAATACCCAATCAACCAAACAAGAATTTTTTTTCTATATATGAATCAAAACAAAAGGAATAAAATAAAATTATTTTTATGTTTTTTTATGGAAAAATAAAAATAAAAATATAACCCAAAGGATTTACTAATAAAAACTATTTTGGTCCCCGGCAACGGCGCCAAAATTTGTTTGCGAACAAATTAAACAATTGTAAACAACTGTAAGATCCGTTCGGCTTTCCTAAACAACAAGGATTGTTGTAGAGGGTGTCGAACTCTGGGACCAAAAATATTTTAATTAATAAATCCAATCAAGTTATTCAGAATTTTGATTGGTTGCAAACACAGAAAATAAACAAAAAGAGAGTTTTAACAATAAGAGAAAGCAATTAGGGGATAATGACATAGATTAGATTAATATTCATCAATAGCCAATCGAATAAATACAGATCTAATTCATGTTTCTGTCACAAACATGAATTAACTATAATTAGGTTTCTAGAAACAAATATGTAAATAACAACAAGTATAGCCTATGCAGGAGCTCAGCTCTTAAACAACCATAGGCTATCAGGACAGATTCACTATTTTATTTCTAAAACCCTAAATATTAAATCTAAATCTGATAAGTGTTAGATCGAACTCGAATATACCCTGTGAAGGAGCACAGCTCTTAAACGACACAGGGTATGAAGGTTCAGATCTAACCCTTAGTTCAAATCTAGATCTACATACATGAAGTTCTAATCTTTTGGCTATGTGATTCATATTGAATCATATCTATTAGCGTCATCACTCCCTAATCAAAGAGGATTAGCTAGACATAGCTAAAAGAAAAGAAAATAAAAAGAAAATAACAGACATGAACATAAATAAAATGCAAATAAAAACTAAATAGAAGAGATAAAGAAGAGTTTTATTCCAAGCAAAGGATTACAGAATAAAACTAAGTGTGTTTTACAATGAATGAGATAAAGTGTATTTATAGCTGATATGACAAAGGCTACTTGGCAAATTCCATAATGTGGGACTAAAGAATTAGCCCAACTAACACATAAGCTAGTGTGAACGCAGCTGTAGAGTGAGAGGCCTTGCAAATGAGCTAATGTGAACGCAACATGAGTGAGATGGTTTGCAAATGAGCCAATGTGAACACAATATGAGTCGTTACTGAGCCAAATCTACCCAACTGAACTCTATTTGCAACCGTTCTTCAATCTCTAAACTCTTCAAGCTTTAGTAATTTCAACTTCACTCTTTTTAAGCAAATTCTTCATGCTTTATCCATCAAATGCTCTAAACCAAGCTTTTTATCAACAATCTGAACACACAGCTATAAATACACAATATTGATTATTTTAAATAGAAAACTAGATAAATAAGCGGATAAAATATACACATTTACGTGTATATCATTGATCGACTCCAACTCAGTCACCAACGAATTTCCTCTATTATTTCAGATTGTACTTAGAATCTTTGAGTATAATTCTACAAAATTGAGAGAAATTATCAATTGTACTAGTGAGATTGAGTGGATATTGTCATTGTACTTGTATTTAATTCATCAACCAAAGAGGTATAAAGTGGATGTAGGCTCGTTAACGCCGAACTACTATAAATCTTGTGTTCTTGTTGCTTTTTGTTTCATTCTCATTAGAATTATCATTCAATTGGGTGTTAGAACCACTTTTTGGTCTAACATTTTGGTGCTTTCACTGAGAAAATTGAATTCTTAGCATTTCGGATTATCGTTCTATTGTTTGGATTCTCAAGTCCGAAGAAGTTAGTCCGCTTTTTCCACTATTTCTGAAGTTTTTGTTAATCTCAAAAGAATCAAACTTCATATCTCAAAGAAAAGGAACCGCAAGTTTCTCAGGAAAATGAGGAGAGTGAAGATCAGTAGGCAATTGTTGTTACCAGGTCGCGGGGACACGGTTCAGGACCGGATCTCTCCGAAGGGAACACGCCGACTCGAACCAAAGGAAGAGCTCCGACCCGAATCGAAAGACAAGCTCTGACCTAAACCGAGGACTTGAATGTTGCTAGTAGCACTCCCCCGAACCGAACCGATGGTGCAACAATGATTCGATCCGAACCGACTATGGTTGAGGTTGGTACTTCTATTCGAGCCACTGCAGATGCTCCAATGCCAGCCACAACAACAAATGATCAGCCCTCTGCATCTGCACCTGTTTCACACATGGATTTCTCGCACCTACTCGACATGTTGGATAAAACTAATGATGCTTTAGAGGCCCGGAGACTTGATAGCATTCTTATGTGAGAAAACTCGAAATCTATGAGTAGAGAGATAGACGAGCTTCATAGACGAAGGACACCCTCTCCAACTCATCGTCTCGCTGCAGACCAATCATCTTCCTAGGAAGAAAGGCATCCACGTCAGAGAAGGCCGTATGAGAGACCCTAGAACCTCAAGCAATTGGCATTTGGATTATTGGGATCTCACGAAGACACATCGCGTGTCTTGGGACCTAATGACCCTAGCTTGAGAGAACCGATGTTGTTGCCAATGCGGGGATCTCATGTCCTTCCCAGAGATCCCAACATCACTAACCCTACTCAGGGACAACTCCTCCAACCCACTCGTCATGTGAATGACTGGGATCGTAGAGGGCAAGGAAATTCAGCTGCTACCAGAAACCAAAGGGTGTCACCTGATATGGAGACTAGACATATCAGGAGAACCAGAGATGCAGACCCGAGCCAGTGCTAACCAGTGTCGAGGTAGAGGCAATGGTACGCCAGATCATGGTTGACAACAGACACTACACCAACGAAGATTGGGGTATTAAGCATAGCCATACCCCTTTCACTAATGATATCCTTGATTTCCAATTCCCCTAACAATTTAATCTACCCCAAATGGATCGATATGGAGGAAGAACTGTTCCAAGGCAGCATTTAATGAGTATTCTTTGTACATGAATGCTGCGGCGGCTCCCGACGCTGTAAAATACAAGGATTTTCCCATTTATCTTGAGGACGTCGCATTGATGTGGTTCACTCGACTCCCCCTCGATCAATTTCCAATTTCAAAGAGTTAGGTGAGAGCTTTGTGAACCGATTTCGAATCCATGCACGTAAGTCCAAAAGTTTCATTGAACTATCCGAGATCAAGCAAGCCCCTGGCGAGTCTTTGAAGTCATATTTGGATTGCTTTAACCTAGCAGTTACTGAAGTAAGTGACCCACATGAACCAACTATCTTGATGGCACTAATAGATGGGGTGGATAAGGAAACAAAGTCCGGGGGCTATTTGGCTGGAAAGCCGCCATTGACCAGGGAGTTGTTCCATGAAAAAGAAAATATTCGCTTACGACGAGAGGAAGTATATGCCAACCGAAAGAGAAAGTTTGACGGAGCTCTCAAGGAAGACATTTAGAGTAATGTTGCTATCAAACAATTCGGAGACAGCGTAGGAAAATTCAGAGTAAATGTTGGTAATAAGAATGGAGGAAATGGACAACAAGGAGGAAATGGTGGCAAAAGAAATAGGAATCAGAGGAACGACTCCAGAAGGAGACCTCAATTTCAAACTTTTGAAAACTATACACCACTAAGTGATAATTTGGAGAATATCTATTTGGATACTTATAATATTATGCAATACAAGAAACCTCCGCCCAGGGACTCAACCGAGAAGGAACGCGAGATTGGGAAATTTTGCCTGTTTCATGAAACCAACAGCCACTCTATGAATGAGTGCCTCCATCTGAGGGATGTGGTGGAAAAACTACTTCGTGCGGGAAAGATGGATGAATACAAAGTCACCCCAAAGGACAGGGGGAAAGGAGGACATGCTCCGAATCAGAATTAGCCCGCTTCCAAACCCACTACTCAACAAATGGGAAAAGATTAGTCATACTATAATTGGGGGACCACACCCAGCCGGGTCTAGCAACAGAACAATGGAGCAGTACATTAACACAACCAAACACCCAGAAATTGGAGAGTGTAGCAACCTTGAAGAGGCTGCACCAGTAAAATAGCAAAAGACAACAACTGATGATGTTATCTTCCGAGATAGAGAAAGTGTCGGAGTCGAAGCACCCAGCACCGATCCATTGGTGATAACTATCATTATCGGACCTGCATTAGTTAAGAAAGTCCTTGTGGATAGCGGGAGTTCTGTCAACATCTTGTTTAAAAAACATTTGATCTGATGAAGTTAGAAATGAAGGATTTGATGTCGTGCGAAGGCTAGATACGCGACTTTAACAGATCATCTACAGCTCCAATTGGTATGGTAGAGTTATTAGTAGAAATAGGAGAGGGAGTTCGGCGAAGAGTAAGGATCCTCCGATTTGTGATCATGGATATTGATTCGCCTTACAATGCCTTCTTAGGCCGACCAGCTTTTGCAAAATTCAGGGCCTACATAACACCCTGGTGCCTGATAATGAAGTTCCCAACTGATGTCGGAGTGGGAATGGTTCGCGATGATCAGGTTGCTGGAAGAGCTTGTTATATGGCGGAATTAAAGATGCTGCACAATGGAAAAGATGCAGAGTTCAAGAGTGCTTCTCCTCCTACTGAGGAGGGCTCAGCATAGCTGCTAAAGAAAATGTCGTCGAGGGAATAGCTTGACAAACTGCCTGAAGATATCGATCCTAGAGAGGACGAAGAACCAAGAAGTAGGAAGGCAACGCCTAATGAAGCAACCATAGACATTCCAATCGATAACGACGACCCGACGAAGGTCTTGAAGACCGGATCTCACTTGGATTCTTTTCGGACGAAAGAATTGATAGACTTTATGAAAGCAAACTTAGATGTGTTTTCCTGGACCCACGCTAATGTGTGTAGGATTTCTCCCTCTATTATGATCCATTCACTGAGCATAAACCAAAAGCATCCTCCTATGAAACAAAAAAGGCGTATGTTAGGCCCAGAGAGGTCAGCAGCCTTGAAAGAGGAAGTGGAGAAGTTAAGAGATAACAGGTTCATCAGAGATTCGACATATCCTGACTGGATATCAAACCCTGTCTTGATCAAGAAATCCAATGGGAAGTGGCGAACGTGTATTGACTTTTCTGATCTAAACAAAGTCTGCCCAAAGGACAAATTTCCACTCCTTAGAATTGACCAAATGGTAGACTCAATGACAGGGTATGAATTTCTCTCTTTCATGGATGCATATTCAGGGTACAACCAGATTCCCATGCATGTACCGGATCAGGAGCATTCCAGTTTTATTACGGACCTGGGGTTGTAATGTTATGTGGTGATGCCATTCGGATTGAAGAATGCCGGGGACACCTATCAGTGCTTGGTGAATCGAATGTTTTACAACCAAATTGGGAAAATAATGGAAGTGTATATAAATGATATGCTTGTAAAGTCGAAGTGATCATCTGACCATACAGCGGACTTAGCAGAAATGTTCAGTATTCTCCGACGTTAAGAATGAAGCTTAATCCTCTGAAATACTCATTCGGGGTTGCGTCAGGAAAATTTCCGGGCTTTATAATCAGCTCTTGTGGAATCAAGATTAATCCCGACCAAATTGCGACAATCAGGAACATTGCGAAACCACGAAAGATCAAAGATGTTCAAAGATTGGCAGGAAAGGTCGCAACACTAAGTAGGTTTATTTCTAAGGCCACAGACAAATGCGTTCCTTTCTTTGACTTGATAAAACATGGGAAGCACAATTTTGAGTGGACTCCAGATTGCGTAGAAGCTTTTTAGAACCAGCTGGATCTCCTAGAAAAACCCCCTATACTATCTAAACCAGTAGATCATGAAGATTTATTTGTATTTTTGGTGGTGTCATCTCATGCTATTAGTTCTCGCTCTGGTTCGCGAGGAAGACAAAGTTTAGAGACCAGTATATTATGTGAGCAAGAAGTTGGCTGCAGCAAAGCGCAATTATCCAAAGATAGAGAATCTTTCTTATAGTTTATTGATTGCTTCTAGAAAACTCCACCATTATTTCTAGGCTCGTTCAATTATTGTGTGTACTGATCAACCACTTCGACAGGTCCTACAACGGCCTGAAGCGTCTGGACATTTGCTTAAGTGGAATATTGAGCTAGGCCAGTTTGACTTGAACTTCTAGCCCAGAAGATAAGTACGGGGGTAAGCATAAGCTGACTTCATCGTTGAATTCATGATCCCCGAAGAGGATGTGTTAGGTGAGGAGTCTGGCCCTCTAGAACAGAAGCTAGAACTTAGCCCCTGGAAACTGTATACAGATGGGGCTAAGAATGATCAATGCCGGAGTTCTTTTTATTACTCCTGAAGGACAATCGATTTATTATGCTTTGCGGTTAGAATTTTCCGCAACTAACAATGATTCCGAATACGAGGCCCTGATTGCCGAATTGAAACTCGCTAAGGAATTAGGTGTAACAATGTTGAACATTTTCTGTGATTCAAAGATTGTCATTTTCTAGGTTCGGAAGGAGTTCCAAGCTAAAGGACCCCGACTCGTCGATTTCCTAAAAAGGGTAGAAGAGTTATTAGACAACTTGGAGCATTATAGCATAACATACATTCCGTGAACAGAAAATTAGAAAGTGGATAAGTTAGCTAAGTTGACAAGTTCTGACAATCCAGAGCAAATAGAGATGGTCCCGATCGAGGTACTAAGATCCCCAAGCATCGACCAGATGGAAATCGATCCGGTGTTGGAATCCGAACTAGAAAGAGAATCATGGATGATGCCAATAAATAACTTCCTGCTAAACTGAGCACTTCCGGCAAAGAAGAATGAGAGACAGGTTGTGGTTCGTAAAGCCATAAGATATGTCATGCAAGATGAAGTTCTTTATCGTCAGGGACTTTCAATGCCTTTGCTCCGATGTATAGCGCGTGACGACATCAAGCGTGTACTAAGAGAAGTGCATGAGGGTGAATGCGGAGATCACACCGGAGCTCAAACACTGGCAAACAAAATATTGCGATATGGCTACTTCTGGCCGACCATAAATCGGGATGTAGCTGATTATTCATGACATTGCGATCAATGCCAGAAATTCACAAAGATTCCTAAAGAACCTCCCAGTCAGCTTAAATCAATGGTGAGTCCATAGCCGTTCGCTACGTGGGGGATAAACATCATTGGAGGTCTACCGATTGCCAAAGGTAGAGCGAAATATGCAATTGTGGTCGTAGACTACTTTAGTAAATGGGCAGAAGCTGAGCCATTAACTACGATCACGACAAAGCGGGTGATTAATTTTATGGTCAGGAACATCATTTGTCGATTTAGGATTCCCAAAACCATCATAACTGATAATGGAACCCAGTTCGATAGCACTGAGTTTAGAGATTTCTGCCAGAAATACAAGATTGATAAGAGATACACCGTAGTAGCTCACCCGTAGTCAAATGGGCAAGTCGAAGCAATAAGCAAAATCATTAAGTCCATCCTGAAAAAACGATTGGAGCAGGCAAAAGCCATGTGGGTTGACGATTTACCATTAGCACTATCGGCTTGCCGAACGACTTACAAGACAGTAACGGGTCATACCCCCTTCTCACGTTCTTTTGGATCAGTAGCGGTCATTCCAGTGGAGTTGAAAGTTCCCTCTCACAGGACAACATACTATGATCTGATGACGAACAATGCGCTCGTTCTTGAATCCTTGGACATGGTTGAGGAAAAAAGAGATGAAGCGGACTTACGCGCCTCGAGGCATAAACGCCAAGTTGCGCGATACTATAAAAGGAAGGTTCAGCCTCGGACCTTTGAAGCTGGAGACTTAGTCCTTAAACGTGTCTTCCCGATCCCTGTCTACCTGGTCCAAAATGGGAAGGACCATATACCATTCAACGGAAACTTGACACAGGAGCTTTCAATTTAACGACCGTAGATGGTGAAGAGGTACCCAGAGCATGGAATGCCCAGCACTTGTGGCAATACTTGACTTAAGATTGCACTGTTTATTTTGTTTTATAAACTATGTAAAAAGGCACGACTTGCCTAGAAAAGTCTAGTTAATATAAAAAAAAGATTATAAAGTAGACATAGGCTTTGATTTGGCTGAACCACTATAAAAATATTGTGTCATTTATTTTTCCTGCATTTATCTCTTTATATCCTGTGATTGTTTCGCTCTGGGTATGAAACATTATATTTGAACTGAAAATTGGGAACAAGTATAACACTCGAACCGGTGAGACTCCACCTTAATAAATTAGGTGTAGAAAGAAAACCAGAGCGAACGAGACGCGTAATAGAGTGTAAAGGACAGGAACACGACGTCCTAAACTCTAACTGTCGTGATTCGAGAGAGAGTGTAAAGGACAGGAAGACGATGTCCCCAAGGCGTGATGGTGCACCACGATAAAAGATCGCCTTGACTACACTCTAACCTAATCGTACGACAGGAGAGTATAAAGGCGCTAAGAACAAGTGCCAATGAAAAAGAATCTGAGCCCCACCGAAGGATTGGGGGGCAATTTAATGTAAAACCTAATCAATCCCGAACAAGCCCTGACTAGGCAGTTTATTCAAGATTGATTGGAAAACCTAATCAATCCCGAACAAACCTAATCAATCCCGAACAAACCTAATCAATCTCGACATCGCAGGAAAACAAGCTTACAAAAGTGCAGGTTTATATAAGGAGACTAATCAAAAGATGCGAGAGTCGCACTCGCTACAACAACAGCAGGCCAGTGGAAAACAAAATGAAAGAACTAAATCACATTTCACTTGGATTTGGGGGAAGGCTTGGACATTCGAGCAACCTTTTGTTTCTCTTCTTCTTCCCTCTCAGCATCCATGAAAAGGCGCTTCTTCGACTTCTTCTTTTCCTTTGGAGGAGTAACTTAGGGAGAAAAGGAGGACTGAGAAGTGATTGACTTTAAAATCTTAACGACTATCTTCTGTCCATGAGGTACTGACTGGATGGGATCAATGTTAAGGGGTTCTTCAGTTTCTCCCTTAGACTTAGCTTTCAAAAGTGCATCAGTCTTCGCATTCATCTCATCCAAAGTCGTGTCATCAGCTCCTCCCGAGGCTCCAGTTACTATAACATCATCGTCTCCTTCGTCACCATCATTCAACCGTTTTTTAGAGCATCTATAATGTCTCCTTCCTTGGGAGTCTCAGTACTGGATGGCATGATAGCTTTATTAGTGGCATCTTCTTGTTTTTCCTCAGCCTTCTTAGCAGACTTTGCATCGGTGACTTCTTCTTGATGCTTCTCATCAGTCTTCTCGACCGAATTTTCACCTACAAGACGAGATGCAACAATTATTAGCTTAGGAGAAAACTCGGGTTCTTCGATTGTTTGCCCAACAATATGACGGAAAGTTGAGATAGCTCTAACAAATTGAGGTGAAAAGGTGGAGATACCTTCAGACGACTTCTCAACATGAGCGGTAGGAGTTTCTGAAGTTGTTTTAACAATTGGAGACATGAGAGATGTACTGGGAATTCCTGGATTCTCTGGATCATACCCCTCTGCATCAGTAGACCCAGAGACGGCGGAAGAAGAACCAGCTTCGATAGTTTCTTTTCCTTTGGCCTGACGCCTCTCCTCCTCCATAACTGCTTGAATTAGTTTTTGTCCTTCAACTAAGCATTCAGGCTCTTCACCCTTCAGATATTTTCCCATGATTTTACCCTCGTCGATGGTGTCTACCTTAAGCTGTTGTTTTTCCAAGTCAACGACTTGATCCCACACATAGACTAATGTTGTTGGATAATCTTTAATCCACGAAATGTCCCAATAACGAATCACTTGAGAAAATAATTCTATTATGTCCTCGCCATAGTCATCCAGTTCCTTTTAAGATTTGGTAAGTTGTGCATTCGCATCCTCAGCAGATTTAATGGCAATATTTGCATTCCCCTCAGCAAGAATTGCCCTTGATTCAATTTCCGCTAGTTTGGCCTCCAAAATAGCATTCTTCTTCACTAACTCTGCCTTCCCCTGCTCAAGGTGAGCACATACCGACTTTTCCTTAGTACTTTCAGGTTTGGCATGCTCGGCTTGTTTCTTCAAATCGAAGTGTTCCTGACTATAAGCTTCCAGTTCGATATGATAACTCTTTTGTAGATCTTCGTATTGTTTCTTGTAGTTGTCAACATTACGTCGTGAGAGAGCAAGTTGTGCTTGTGCGTCCTCCACCTCTTTTTCTGTGTCTTTTAAGATATTCTCTTCATGCTCGGCCAGTTCCTTCATATTTTTCACGTTAACTATTAAGTCCCGAATAACTTTGGAAAGATTGCGCGAGTACTTGAACGTCTCCTTATTTTGCTTATCCGCTAAGTCTATTTTAGCCTTGACTTCATCTACCTAATTCGAAGGCACTAGCTTAAGGGCAGGAACAAAAAAATATTATCAAAGTGATGATCCAGAAATTGTTTCTTCAGAAGTTTCAATTTTGCTTTATTCTCAGAATCGAGTGTCACAGGCTACGCTATTGATAGATCAACTTCTCATCGCTTAGCAGGTATAAGAGTCGTCATACCTTTCTTTTTCCCTTTTTCAGAAGTTTTTGTTTTATCCCATGGGTCGGGATGTTTTAGTGGTAACCTTTCTTGATGTTGTTTTTCCCTTTGGGGAGCTGGAACCTTGGATAGTGATTTGGCTCCTTCGCGACGGTCCTGGTGGCTCTTATTCTTATCAGCATCTGACCGACGAGGGGAACGAGAATGTGAAGAGTAGGGACGGTGAGAATCATGATGTCTTCTGCTATCTCTCCCACGACTATCATCCCGATCATGCTCCGAATCAGAATCGAATCTGGGCATGCTTGAGCGAACATCTTTGATGGGATAATGGTAGTGCGTCATTTTTCCTGCAAAAGACACATGTAAACATTAGAATCAGGATTAATATACTGCGCGAGTGTTGTGACATGCAGTGCGAGTGTAGTGTATATGCCCTAAGTGATCCCCCCAATGGACCAAAGCCTAGAGTTAGGCCTGTTTGTGTAGTCTCCGCGGATTTCACAGGAGTGACATCTTCCTCGGAAGTGGGAAAGAAAGAATCTATTCCAAAATCTTGTGAAGTATAAATGGCATCGGGCAGGTGAAGACTCCCCAAACCCTGTTATATGGATTCGTCTATAAGAGGGTCGTCAGCTTGAGACTTGGTTAACGGTGGCTTCTTTGGAAGAGTTCTTCTTTCGGGAGCATCCTCAGGAGTAACATATCGATGCCTATCCCCGGTGGTATATTCACTAGATTATCATCCTCAATTGGCATAGGGGAAGGGATTTTTCGGAGCGCAGTTAGATCCTCGCCCCTTGCCGTTCTCTCATCACCAAATTGCACTTCTTGGCTGGAACCTACAAGTTCCTGACCCTTCGAACTCTCTCCCTTCTCAACTGAAGTTACAACTTTCTCCTCGACTGGGGGCACGTATACATAAGGACCATCCCCGTGGCCTATGCTGCGAGTCATGGCAAGTAGGCGATGGTGATGGAGATAGTCGTCTACTAGACAATCTCTAACGATTAAAAAAAATTTGGTCGCCATTAAGCAAACGATTCAGGCGATCCAAGTACACCTGATGCACTTCCTTCTTCCGATTAGCAACTGCTAATAAAAAAGGAGATGAGTCAATACATTTATGGCAACAATTAAAGTTAGAATGTCGAAACCTGAACCTTACTTGATTTGAGCCATCGCCTAGCACATTCCGGTTTTTGTTTGATGTAGAACCATTCAGGCTTCACATCACCTACTTTGCTGCTGAACGGTTCGTCAATAATCTTCTTTTTGGCACCGACTCGAAATACACAAAGGATGCAATATCCTTTGTTCGGTGTTTAAAATTGTAGAAGAAGCATACATCTTTGAAGGTGAGTTCTGTCCCCAGAATTTCCCTATAAGCAATGTATAATGCGTACAAATAAGCATAGGCATTGGGATGGAGTTGCATGAGGCCAATCTGCATTCGTCTTACAAAATAGACGACAAACGGCGGAAACAGAGGGATCACCCCGACAATGCACATCAATCGGCTAATCGCCATATATCCTTCAAGTGGATTATGAGGCTGGTCCTTTTCAGTAGCCAGTTTGGTATCTTTCCAAAGAATTCCATGTTTTAAACATAGTCGTGTAAGCTTGGGATCATCGTTCGTCGACTCAATTGAATCTGAAGGGGCTTCTAAGATAGTTGCACTTTTAAATTCATCAGAAGCACGATTGTCTCCCACTCCTCCATCCTCTTCATCATCAATAGAAACTTCACTTCTAGATGATTCTCCACTTTCGTGAATTTCTATTTCATAGTCCGAACCGGCACTATCCAATGCTGAATCTGAAGTAGAGGGTACACCTTCGAAGTTGGGATTTTCAGATGGCCCTACAGTTTCTTTTCTCTCTGCCAACCTAGTTGAACGTCTTCCAGATATGATCGTTGTACTATCCAAGAGATAACAGAAATTAGAGTGTATTTCCTCGTGTCCCCCATGTGAGTATATGTGTTAATCTATGCTGTTGTGTACAATATTGAAATTAGAACACATAAAAGCAAGCATAATAGTATGTAGTATAAAGAAAAGTTAGCTGTCATTTGTTCGTTTAGTTCGAGAATGTCCAACTATGAAGGCTTTATCCTAACTGTTCATAAGTTTATTAGCTATACTTGGTTTTGGTTAAGTTTGTCGCAAGTCCACATTATCAAGGCACTAGTCGTAACCAAGTCTGAATGATAGTGTTAAGTTGTGTATATGTTCCACATGAAAGGTTTCCGGATCGGTACGAAGATTCAAGCATTCAGAATTCGGATTAGTTCGGGAGATATGGATGCTAGGATGTCGGATCGGTTCAGAGATCCGAAGACAGTATCAGGGGATCGATTCAGATTTCTGGATGTGAGGACGTCGGGTCGGATCGAAGTACTTTGAAGAGATTATAGTTGCATGGCTCGGCGGACTCCAAGCCGAACCAAACCACTTCACTGCGTTTCAATTACTTAACTCAAGCCCTTTTTGAGTTTGTTTCAGTACCTTTCTCTCCAACCCGATCCATTACTCCTTCCATAAATCCAACATCTTCCCTCTTCCCACTTCGTCAAAATCCATGAACTCATCGTCTTCTCGAAAATCCATGAACTCATCGTCTTCTCGAAAATCCAATACGGAAATATGCTCATGAACTAATGTCCTCAGCGCTCGCACTCAGATCATTTTCACCACCGCCTCGAAGCAGCGACGAAGCCGCCAGTGACGGTGGCGGTGAACTAGAAGGCGACAACGTCCAGGTTAATGTTGAATTGAATAAAATTACCTAAATCAATTCTAATTTCGAGTTTAGTTTGGTAAAAAACTGAAAGAAACAAGAATTAAAACCCCACCTATAAGTTTGATTTTGAAGCTAAAGGGATTCTTGGAGTTTCGAAAATTAGGGTTTTAATGAAATTGGGGAAGACGGAAAAAGAAAATGGAGAATCAGAGATAAAGTTTCATGAATTTATATGAGGGGAGGAAGACCGTTCGTGTTCCAGTGGACCAAATAGTCCAAGCCGATCCGCTTAGAAAACAAACCCAAGGCCCTTCAACCCATTAATGCAATGGTGGACCGAAGACGAGACGGGCCGAATTGAATCAATCTGAACTGAAACGTTGCTGACTCAATGAATATGACAACTTATGAAAAATTAATAGATAAGGTTAAAAGAAATTATCAAGGTTTATGTATATGTACATTGAAAAGATTACCTGAAGGAATTGCTCAGGCCTTAAGTGAAGTCTTGAAGTTATTGAGAGCAACAGAAATAATTCCTAATCCCATGATGTATTTATAGGCCTGCAGATACCAAAAGACATGGCTTCATGAAGCATCACGACTCTGCCGAAGGACACAGCTTTTGACTAACGCTGATTCAGGAACAAGCAAGTAAATAATTTTGATGCACGCTTCATTTCCAATGAAAACGTACTTCGAGGGGGCAATAAGTTTGCCTGCTTCGTAACCAGGCTATACAAAGCTCAAAGGATGAATACACTTGAGGGAGAGAGACATTACAAACTGATAGGAACAATTCATCGGATCAAATGTAAGATATAGTTTTGGATCGGGTCGGCCATCATCTTCACCCGGTTCGGATTGGAGCTTACAGATCGACACCCTCTCACCAATTTACAACGGACTAGGCTCAATCAAAGAAAACCAAATCAGATCGGATTTACACACTGGTGGAGTCGTGAGCTAATTGATGGACATCGGTTCGGTTCGGGGTTTCTCTCACCGATCTGACCCAATACTACTGAGATGAAGTAGTTACACGAGACGGTTACACACCATGATGCTACAAGTTTGAAGTAGTTACCACCCACGTTCCTATGTTGCCTATGCGTTGTCTTCACCCTGGAGCAACCAAATCCAAGATTCATGGGATGGGTCCCATGTGTAACCCGAACCGAATGGATTTTATGCCTATAAATACCCCAATGCACACCATTTTCAGGGTTCTTTTTTGGCTATTAATCGAGTCCAACTCAATCATCAACGAGTTTTCTCTATTATTTCATATTGTACTTAGAATCTTTTTGTTTCATTCTCATTAGAACTACCATTCAGTTGGGTGTTAGAACCACTTTTTGGTCTAACAAGAACGTTATGTAAACTCAACAAAGCATTTGGATGTGGCGAAGACAAGCACCTCTGAAGCTGCAAGTCTCATAAAGCAAAGAAGGACGATGATTGATGACATCATTTTCCGCGATCAAGAGTCGACCAGTGTAGATGCCCCGAGCATCGACCCGTTGGTCATAACGCCCATTATTGGTCCAGCCATAGTACGAAAAGTCTTGGTTGATAACGGGAGCTAGGTAAGCATATAGAAAACATCCTGGTCAGGACCGTCCATCTGCCAACTCGAGGACATCAATCCAAGAGAGTATGAAGAACCGGGATGCAGGAAGGCTGCCCCGAATGAAATTACCACAGAGATCTCGATCGACGACGACAACTCGACCAAGGTCTTGAAGATCGGATCTCATCTCGATTCCCTATGGACGAGGGAGTTGACTGAATTCCTCCGTGCGAACCTTGACGTGTTTGCATGGACCCATGCTGACATGTATGGGATTCCACCCTCCATCATGACCCACTCTCTGAGTATCAACCTGAAGTATACTCCTGTAAAACAAAAGAGGTGGATGCTCAGCCCAGAGGGAGCCACGACTTTAAAGGAAGAAATCGGAAAGCTCCAACCTAATGGGTTTATCTGGGATGCGACTTACCTCAAGTGGATAGCCAACCCAGTACTTGTTAAGAAAGTTAATGGGAAGTGGCAACTTGTATAGACTTTTTGGATTTAAATAAAGCATGTCCTAAAGACAGTTTCCCACTTCCGAGGATCAATCAAGTGGTTGATTCAACTACAGGGCACAAACTCTTGTCATTTATGGACGCTTATTCAGGGTATAATCAGATTTCAATGTACGTCTAGACCAACAACATACCCGATCCATAACAGATATCGGACTATACTATTATGTAGTCATGCTTTTTGGCTTGAAGAACGATGGGGCCACTTATCAGCGTTTGGTTAACCGGATGTTTCGTGATCAGATAGAAAGAATGATGGAGGTGTACGTGAATGATATGTTGGTGAAGTCGAGACAACTACTGATCACGTTAGAGACTTATCAATGATGTTTGACATCCTCTAAAGGTATGGGATGAAGATTAACCCCTTGAAGTGTTTATTTGGAGTAGCATCAGGGAAGTTTTTGGGCTTCATAGTTAGTTTCTGAGGGATCAAGATCAATCCCGATTAGATTCTAGCTATCATGGGATTCTAGGAACCGAGAAGGATTAAAGATGTGTAGAGTTTGGGAGGAAAGGTAGCCGCCATGGGTCAATTTATATCTAAAGCAACCAATAAATTCTTACCTTTCTTTGAATTGGTCAAGAGGGGGAAACAGAACTTCGCTTAGACACCTGACTGTGTCGAGGTCTTCCAGAATCTACTCGACCATTTGAAGAAACCCTCTATCATGTCCAAACCTATCGACCATGAAGATCTATTTGTGTATCTAGCAGTATCCACGCATGCAATCAGCTCGGTCCTAATTCGTGAAGAGGATCGGATACAACGACCAACTTATTATGTGATAAAGAAATTGACAGGGGCTGAACGCGATTATCCAAAGCTTGAAAAGCTCGCCTATAGTCTGTTGATTGCGTCACGAAAGCTTCGACATTACTTCCAAGCTCACTCTATCAAAGTGTTCACCGACCAACCTCTTCGGCAAGTTTTGCAACGACCTAAGGCAAGCGGAAGGCTTCTCAAATGGAACATCGAGTAGAGCCAGTCGACCTGACTTTTGTCCTACGAAAATCTATCCGGTGGCAAGCACTAGCCAATTTCATAGCCAAATTTACTACTCTGGAGGATGATAACTTGGAGGATAGTACCGAGCCTCCGGATATCGAGTTAAGATCAGACACCTGGAAGTTGTACATAGACAGGGCCCGTAACGACCAACGTTATGGTGCTGGCATAATATTATTATCTCCTGAAGGGCGGTCGATCTATTATGCCATGAGATTGGATTTCTTGGCTATAAACAATGATTCAGTGTATGAGGCCTTGATTGCCGGGTTCAAACTCGCGAAGGACTTGAGAATAACATCACTTAGCATTTTCTGTGATTCTCACCTCATTGTGTTTTAGGTTCGGAAGGAATACCAGACCAAAGGAATTAGACTTACCGACTATCTTAAGCAGGTCGAGAGATTCCTGAAAAGCTTTGGTTAGTATAGCATTTTCTACATTCCCATGGAAGGAAATCAGAAGGCAGATAGATTGGAAAAACTCGCTAGTTCTGACAACCTGAGTGAAGCAGAATTAGTTCCCATAGAGGCTTTGAGCATTCCGAGCATAGACCAGATGAAAGTTGATCAAATAGATGCCGAATCTGAAAAAGAATCTTGGATGACTCCCATCAATAATTTTCTCCTACATGGCACGCTCCTCAAAAGAAGAAATGAAAGACGAGCCCTTGTGCGACAAGCCTCTAGATACGTCATTCAGGAGGACCAACTTTACAGAAGGGGTTTTTTCTGTTCCGATGTTTCGATGTGTGGCTAATGATGATGTTAAAAGAATAATGAGGGAAGTGCATGAAGGAGAATGCGGCGTGCATACATGGGGTAAAACCCTGGCTAAGAAAGTGCTGCGATATGGATACTTCTGGCCGACTGTCAATAAGGATGCAACTAATTATTCCAGATGATGTGATAAATGCCAGAGGTTTGCATAGATTCCACAAGCCCCACCAACAGAACTCACTCAGATGGTCAGTCCATGGTCGTTCACTACTTGGGGAATAGACATTATTGGAAGTCTGCCAATCACGAAATAGAGTGCAAAATATGCGATTGTGGCAGTTGACTACTTCACAAAATGGGCAGAGACCAAACACAAGACGATGATCACGATGAAGCGAGTCATTAACTTTATTGTCCAGAATATCATCTGTCGGTTTGGTTTACCTCGAACTATCATAACTGACAACAGGACTCAGTTCGACAGCTCGAAATTCAGGGACTTTTGCGAGTGATATCATATCAAGAAATAATACACTGCGGTCGCGCACCCACAATCCAATGGACAAGTTGAAGTTGTCAACAAAATCATCAAACCTATTTTGAAGAAACGGTTAGAACGAGCCATGTGAAAATGGGTCGCGAGCTTCCCATAGCACTTTGGGCGTATCTAACCACCCATAAGACTGCCACCGGCCATACTCCCTTTGCATTGTCTTATGGATTGGAAGTTGTCATCCCCATAGAGCTAGAAGTTCCTTATCATAAAACTACATACTATGATATGTTGTCAAAAAAAGGCCATCTCTTACAATCATTAAACATGATTGATGATAAAAGAGAAGAAGTAAACCTCTGTGCCGAAGCTCACCGGCGGAGGGTCGCCCAACATTACAACAAGAAGGTCCGACATAAGAATTTCAATGTTGGTGATCTTGTCTTGAAACGGGTCTTCCCAACCCCGTACCTATGGGCCCTAAATGGGAAGTGCCCTATGTCATCTAATAGAAGCTTGATAATCGAACCTTCGGGCTAGCCACTGTTGATGACGAACTTTTTCAAAGAGCATGGAATGCGGAGAATTTACGACCTTATCTTTCTTAGAATTTTTAGCCTTCTTTTTATCATATCTATTTAAGCATTACAATAAGGTGTGCCTTATAACCCGTAATAGTTTATGAATAAAAGCTCCTTTCCTGCTCTGACTTGTTATTATAATGAGTGAATGTTGTGATTCGACTGACATTAAGTCAAATGCTGACACCTCAGTCTACCGATCCATGTCATAACGAGTCGAACTCATTCAGGGTCCGGTAGGTACTCTGGGAAGACTAACTTTGAGCCTAATATTGACGCTCGACTCTTCGAGTCCCACTTTGTTGCCTAAAAGAAAGGATGACACCGGCACAAATAACATGACTGCTTGTTTAAAACAACTCCGACTCTCATGACTTGAGAAGGAGTATAAAATTACGGACGAGTGTGAAATGTGCACCTTGACTAAAGACCGCTCGATCCGTGGAACTCTAACCCTTAACGACTAAGGGTGAGTATAAAAGACTCACATGTCCCTGACCATGATCATTCGACTCACGGACCGTTGAATCGATTTTGGAACCGACAGGGAGGCTCAACGTTTTAGTTGATCCCCACGACACCAAGGACGAGGATAAACAAGTGATCCGACCATGAGTGTCACTTAAGTCATCCTCAGAAGTTAAGATAAACAAGGGACATCGACATCGTCCCCCAATGACTTTCACAATACTTAGACACATTGATGATACAAGTATTTAAAGACAGGTAAATGTTGCTAAACATCATCATAAGTTTTGGTTACAAACTCACATTGTTTATAGGTACATTTAACTTTGTCTACAAAATACAAGACTAGATGAAGACAAAAACGCGAGGGCTGCACTCGCACACAACTTCCAAAGGGCATATGGTGAACTTGCAACAAAAGGATTCTAAGTCCGGGGCTTATGGCCACGCTACCTTATATCCTCCATCTCTTTCTTCCTAATCAGCTCTTTCATCTCCTCAGTATTCAAACCAAGCTTTGGGCTTCTAAGCATACTACCAAGAGAAACAGATCGACAGGACGTTGTGGCGTCATATTTTCTTTTGCTCGGGATAAACGGAATAGGGAAAGGAGCTATGTTGCTAGAAGAAACCTTTTTCTCATTTATAGCCTTTATCTCCGTCATAGATGGATGGTCAGACACCTTAACCTCCCTCACAAACTCTACATCTTCATCGACAGATTGAAGATTCCCCGCTCTCCGTTCCTTTGAAGCACCGGTGGTTTCTTAATCTTTGCTGGGGATGATGACAGGGTCCTTCTCTGGCATTTCAGCCTCCAATCCAGATGTTATTCTCGCCGATAGTGTAACTACAATAGATGGAACAAAAGTTATGAACATTGGAACAGACGGTCGATAAACTTAAGAAGGAGGGAATGAGTTACCTTTAGCCACAGACTCCGTTAGTCGGTCTAAAACCTTCATTGATGAAGCCAGAGAAGCTGAACTTTCCTTGGGCGAGGGGAGAAGAGGGTCATCCGGACTATATTCCTCTACTAAGTCAGAAGATTGATTTGGGGGAGGAATATAAAACGAAATGCCTTAGCACTCGAAGAAGGAAGAGATACTTTCATCATACTAATGTTAGCCTCAGGGACCAACTTCCCTTTAGCCTTATATCGAGTGGCATCTCTTAACACTTTCAAATTCCTCTTTCCCTCAGCTTGTACCTCTCACTCATCGTGACGCAAATACTGCGCAATCAAAGCTTCCTCGTTTATCGGCTTACTCTTTGCCTCCTCAACCTTCTCTCTCATGAACACCTCCCATGCATCGGTTAGCTCCCCTTGATATTCTTTTGCCCAAGATAGATTCCTGTGACAGAACGCGGGCAAAAAACCTCAGAACATTAGCACCAAATTTTTTGCTTATTTTCCTCTGGTCAACGGCGTATTCGGCTTTGATCACACGAATTTCGGTTTTATGCTAGAGACGGGCATTGCCAACATTTTCGATTGAAGCAGCGACAACGTCCACGACCTTTTTTCTGGCAAGATCAGACGCATCGAGACGGGTCTTAAGGTCTTGTAATTCACTATCCAAATGATCCTTGTCACCTCTTAAGGCCTCATTTTATGTTCTCAATGCCACACACTCTCGGCTCGTCGACTCAAATTAATCCTCAAAATTTCTCAAAGTCTCTTAGCATTTTTCCTTAGCAGTAACCACTTCGGGCTCAGGTTCCACTTCCCTTTTTAGTAGCAACTCAAAAGCCGTCTTATCTGCTTCCAGCTCCCTCTGCAGACCTTCGTTCTCCATCGGCCTACTCCTCACCACTTCACTTAACTTCTTTGCATAAGCATGCATCACATCGTATTGGGTTAGTGTGAAGTCAACACTAGACCTAGTTTGGTCATGCAGATTCGGAGGGAATGGGTGAAACATGGGGGCAGGCTCGATACCAGCAAAATAGAGACCCAGGAATAGTTTCTCCATTTCATTGATTTGCTCGGTAGGTGCCCTCTCTCGACCCGAATGGTCCGGCTCTTAGGAACTTTTTTCATGACGATGAGGGAGAAGAATGGATTCATGGTGTAATATCCCGTAATTTTAAAACATGACATAAGGGATAATTAAAGAATACTTAATTTTTATAAGAAGAATTAAAGGAAATAGGTTGCGCCATTGTGTTCATCTCGGGATTCTGCCTGGAATAGAGTCTGATTTTGCGTTAGTCAGATATCATATGAAGAAGTTATGAAGCTTGGAAGATTTCAATTTAAGCAGAATTTAAATTAAAATAATAAATAAAAATCAAAATCAGATTTATCTGGGCGAGCGGGAAATCTCCTGCTGTAGGGTGTCGACCCCCCTAGGGAGTCGACATAGGCGTCGACCCCCTATAGGGGTGTCGACCCCCATCTGCCTAGATCTGGCAGACGAGTTTTTATGGTCTAGGGCTGATGTGTCCTTTTGGGATTGGCTGGATGACGTATTTTTCTGGTTTGGATGGTTCAGATGGATCCTAATCTAATTTAAGGGTCCTAATTCACCAAGAGCATCTATAAAATACCCCTAAACCTAACCCTAATCTCATTGTTATTCATCCATGGCGCCTCCATGCTGCTCTAATCTAAATTAACCTAGCCTTTCTTCTTCAACCAAAATCAAAGTAGAGATTTAGAGATAGTTCTTCTTCAATGATCAAATTAAAAGATCAGATCTACATCAATCAAGTAGATATAGTTCAAGATCCGAATTGTTACAACAACGCCTAATTTTCTAAGAATCCTATCGCTGTGAGTCTATGTCACTTTCACATATAATTAAATTAAAAAGTAATTGTGATAGGATTATAAATTGGATCTAATGTATATGCCTGTGACTGAGATGAATCTTATCAAGTTTGTAAATCATTATCTTTTAGATTCATACCCATAAATCTGCCATATGCCTTTCTAATCCTGTTTATCGTTACATGTCTGTTTATGCTTCATATGCCAGTTCTTATGTTTACGCCAATTTTGATGTTGATTCTCTTCTCCTTTTCTTTCCTTTTTTTTATGAGATTAGGTTAACTTCGAGCCTAACATATTGCATTGAGATTTGCGTATGAATAACATTTGAACTATTGGGAAAAGTTTGGGGAAATATGTAACAAAATGAGATTTTTGGCATAAATCAATTTGGGCATAATTGTGTATAAATTATATACATGGGATTTGGCATAAGTTGGATTGGGAATAATTGGATATAATTTGTATACATAAGATTTGACATAATTGAACGCAAATTAATTTGGGCGTAATTTGGCATAACGTGTATACATAAGATTATAGGCCTAATTTGGATTAAAATTATAAACATAATTTAGATTGGAAATTATGGGTAATTGGAATATCTTTTAATCCAAGATTTTAAAATTGGGACTTGAATCAAGAAGAGATAATGAACGCCTAAGACATGAGGTTAAACTTGGTTTGCAGTAGAAGTCTGCCCGGAGCCGCCCGACATATCCAGCAACCGCAAACAGCAGTCTAATGTGAGAGGTCAAAGGCAGAAATTAGATGCGTAATAATGCAAAGACACAAGGTTTGATTCGGTTTGTGGTATAAGCCTGCCCGGAACCGCCCGACATATCCAGCAACCGCAAAACGACAATCTAATGTGAGGGGTCTTGCAAGATTACGGTTATACAAAATTAATGAACACTTAACCAAGAAAAGACATGTAATTAGACATGGGGATGATAAAGGGTTAAGTGGGTAACATGGGTAGCATGTGAAACATAATTGAAGCACTTAACCAAGATGAGAGATGTGATTAGACATGGGGATAAAGAGCGGTTAAGTGGGAATTCCTAGTGGGAACCAAGCTTAGGAGGGAAGCTTGTGTCAAGTGTGGGGACCATTTTCAACCAGTAACCCATTTTGTATCTATGTGAGCTCGAACTAAGTCGAGGACGGGACACACTTACTGGGTTTGATTGTAAGAGGTCAAAAGAGTAAAAAGCGGTGGCAACGCAAGTCCAACGGACTCATGTGCGTGCGTGGGTCCGGGCTGGTAGGTAATATGTTGTTGCATTGTGTAGGTATAAGCGTGCATTTTAGTAGTATCGGATTGCCACTTTAGGGAGTGATACACCCTACTGTGAGACTAGCATGGGTATCTACGAGTTAGGGAGCCGATCAAATGGGGAGGGTAGTGGGTACAACTAGTGGAGATATGTGCAGGCGACACCTATGACAACAGCTAGGAGTACACGAAACTACCATTATTATTATTGTTGTTGTTGTGTTTAGTAAGAGGGATCAACTTTCAATATGGGACTAATATTGGTGCAGTGTAGGAATTATCTTATAGTGATTAGAAGCATAGTCAACATTATATCTTGTTCACCTTGTTACCTTGTCATATCTTCTTATGTTACAGTCATCTCTTATATCCAGTTTATGTTCTTATCCTGTTACTTTACTGATTATGTTGCTAAAGTCACTAGACTCGCCAGACGTATGTCTGACCCTTTTTGTTTCGCCTCTTTTCTTTCTTTTGTTGTATATAACGTAGTTGTATACACAATTATATTATTTTTGTTTGATGATAACAACCAAATAAATATTATTTTAAATGTGTTTGTTACTATACTATTCTATATATACATCACAGACAGGAATATAATATTTATATTTAAATAAAATACGACTGTACAGACATTCATAAATTCATACAGTATTTTATTTAAATTGAATATTATACCTCAAATATTCAAATAGTACAACTATTTATAACTCCACTATTTAAACATTTCACATGAATTTGTACTTATAGACAAGTTTGTTTGACAACAATAAAATGATATTTTATTTCAAACAAATTTGTTTGTTACAAATACCAGTACAATTCTCTCATTATACACTCATACACTGCTCCTCATTATGACACTGTCACTCAGTTATACAATTTTATATATACATTCAGTTACACTTATTTACAGATGCTTTTGTATATTTTTAACTGTCAACTTCTATCTTCAGTTTTCTGTCTTCACAGCTCAGTCCAGTCATCATCTTCATACCTGTCATATACAGAAACACATACACAGTATCTAGAACAAAAATTATTTCATACTTTAGCAGATATAATTTTTTAATTTTAAAAATTCTATTTGTCTCAGTTTTCTGGTGTTTTTCTCATCATTTTTCTGACTTGATCAGTCTGGACATAACCATACTGGTTTGTTGATCAGAACCAGCATCAAATTCAGCTAATTCTGACCAGCCCCAACACAGTACAGTTAGTCTGCTAATGTTTACTATAAGTGACACAGGTCAAAAATCAAAAGAGAAATGGAAGCACAAACTTTCAGATCAGCAAACACAAGCTGGAAATCATGACAAATCAATAATGCAGCATACACAGTACAGGGCTGAGCATCATCTACAAACAGTGTACATGCATGGGTGTAATGCAGCTTAAACAATAAAGCATAATGGTGAAAACATGTGAGCAGATGGTGCAAAAATGTGAAGAGTAGTTTCAAGTTAAACCACAATGAAGTGAAGATGCCAAAGTGTACAAGTGAACACATGTGAGCTAGATAACACAGTGCACAAGTTTCCTGCTCAAAACAGATCAATGTCAAGGAAGTCAAATCACAAGCAATGTTCAGTGTCAACATGTATTGGTCGAGCCAAAACCAAACTGTTTTCAAGTGCAAAAATTCTTTTCAGCAATACATGTGAACAACAGCCAACCAATATAGATTGCTCATGTAAACACAGCAAGGTTCAAGCTAGAGTGCACAGGTGTGCAAATGTGAAGTAGGTACAAGATGATTTTCAGGTATCACAACTATTCAAGTATGCATGGGGCAAACAGTTTCAACACAAGCATTCAAGTGCATGTACAAGGTAGCAACACAGTGCATGTTGTACACAAGTGAATGGCAGAAATAAGGGCTTAAAAATGAATGGATGCACAAAAACAAATGGTGCAACATGTAACATGGACTGGAAATATTCTAAATGGCATGTGTTTGTGACATTGCATGGTCAAAGCAACATGAACATGTGCATGTTCATTTCAGCAGCTATAATGGATGATCAAGTGAAATGCAAGTGAATGTACAAACAAGACTGCACAATCACACAAGCATGGCACAAATAAACAACATAACAGCAAGTGATCATGGTTCAGAAACATGAAAAGCAGTTTCATGTAACAATGCAAAATTCCAGGGAATATATGTTTCCAGAATTTTTTGAAATACTTTCTAAAGATTTTTTGGCAACTAGTTAATGGAATTGCAAAACTAGTGAATCATAACTGTTAGAGCAAAAGGGAAAACAAAGTGAAATATATTAAGTAAGGGAATTTTTTGACAAATGTTAATTAGTAGAAAATAAGCATGTATCATGGCATGCACAAATATGTTTCCAGAAATAAGCAAGCAAATTTGGCAAATGATAAAAGGAACTTGCAAACACATTTTGGTCAAGTTTATTTCAAAAAATCATATTTAGCAAGTGTTATTTTGCTAACAATTCAAGGTGTTATAGGGCAAGCAATCAATTTGCAAGAATCACAATTTTTCTCTTTAGAACATTTCATATTTGGTGAGAATTTCAAGGCTGCTAGCATCACACTTAAATCACGCAACAAGTCATCAAGTTTGGAATCAAAGCAATATTCAATCGCACGAGCAATATCAGAACAGGTTCGATTCATTCAACTCAAATCAATCAGGAAACACAAAAGGCAACATTTTTTCACGTAAGGAACCAAAAGAGGAATTCACGAAATCAGTCAAGTCATCTATCGAAATCAGAGACAATTACAGGATTTATATATCCTATATATGAACACCAATTCAACATTGACAAGGGTGGCGAAAAACCAAGATTCAAAATTCAAAGAGAAAAATGAATAATCAAATCAATTTACTCACGTTTTTCGATCAGTTCCAAATCGAAAAGAGCCAGAGAAAAAGACCAAATCTATCAACTAGCAACGCAAAGGAGTTGAGCTTCAAAGTATCAATTTGTAACAATTGCGATTTGATTTGGAGCAAAGGAGGAAACCCTAGAATTTTTCCCATTTCCATAGCCGCCATTTATTTTCTCAGAGACAAAAGTGATCGGGCAAATGGAATAATGAGCGGACTGACATACTTGTGTTAGGCTAAGCCAAGATTCACTATAAAAGGGGATGACCCTTTATTTTTTAAACTCCTAGGGGTTCTTTTGTTTTAATTTGTTTTTTTTTGTAATTGTAATTTGAGTTGTAAATCATTCTGAATCAGTTTCTATAGGTCTGTAAAAATCTAAGAGAACCAGTTAGGGATTAACTGACAGTATACTAGTGTCTGTAAAACTAGGGGAAAATCTGGTCTAGTGGATATAGATCAGTCTAGGGTTTTGAGCGTAGGGTTAGTACATGAGCAGGGAGTGCGAGTTTACATGGTCTTGTAAGCGGGATCTGTTCTTTCACCTAGTAGAAACCTTAGGAATGCAGCAGTACGTAGTTTTTTGCCGAAGCTGGGTATATCTTGTGTCATTTACTTTCTGCATTTCTGTTTCCGTTATATTCTGTGATCGGTTTATTATTATATATATCCTGTTAGATTTTTATTTCAGCTAAAAACTGTGATAAACCCTATTCATCCCCCTCTAGGGTTAATCTAGATCCAACATCTTTCCCCCTCCCCAGGTCCTCAGGGTGGGAATAGTGAAGCTTGACTTGGATTCCTTTCTTCTTGAAGTGCTTGGAAGTGTTGAAAGTAATGCTCAGCTCTATCTCTTTTTCATTATGTCTATTTGGAGTGGGATTATGGTTTTACTTTTATATACTCTAATAATAATTTTGTACAAGATGGATATTTGTGTACTTGGCTTTAGCATGTGGTTTTGATGGTTAAACCAAACATGTCTTGCTTGTTGACATGGCGTTGATGCATGAAGAGGAGAAAGGTGCTAATGTAGTTAAGGCACATGATAAGAAAGGGGATCCAAAGAAGGCACAACAACAACAAAAGAAAGGTGGTAAGGATAACATGGACCAAGGGAAGAAAAGGTGTTTTAATTGTGGAACATCGGGCCACTTAAGCAAGGACTGCAGAAAGAAGAAGACGGGTTGCTTCCAATGTGGTGAGGTAGGACATATAATTAAAGACTGCCCAAGGAGGCAAGGACAAGGGCAAGGGCAGAGGACATGATCTACTTCTGGAGGGCAGGTTCATGCTCTCATGGCACCTAGACAAGAGAGAGGTAGAAACATTTCTATTGAAAGTTTGATTTTCCTTTTCGATCATCCTGTACGTACTTTTTTTGATTCTAGCGCTTCACATTCGTTTATATCTGCTTTGTTAGTTGAAACACTGCACCTAAATGCTATTCTAGTTATGGATCCCGTAGTTGTCTCAAATCCTATTGGGGGTACGACTCATCTTTCTATGTTATGTCAGAATTTGAGAATATATGTGTATGGCGTTGAGTTCGAATGCAACACTTATGTGCTTGGATGCACGGGCTATGGGTTGATTCTAGGAATGGATTGGCTAACCAGGTATGGTGTCATTCTCGACTGGGAAAAGAGGGTAGTCAGACAGTTGACTAGTTTGGGTAATACTCTCGATATCTCATGCGACCCTAAGGGTTCTGTTATGCTTAGCTACCTAGAATCTCTTGACACATCTATTGATGATTTGCAATCTGTTCGAGTAGTCCGTGAGTATGCAGACGTCTTTGAGGAGGTTAGGGGCTTACCTCCAAAACGCGAGATAGATTTCCGTATGTATTTGGTGGACAATGCAAAGCCAGTTGCATTGCCTGTGTGCCACATGGCTCCTAGAGAAAGGAGGGAGCTTAGTAAACAAGTGAAAGAGTTACTTGAGAAAGGGTTCATAAGAAGAAGTATCTCGGAGTGGGGTGCTCCTGTTGTTTTTGCTACAAAGGCCGATGATTCGCTTAGATTGTGCGTGGACTATAGGGAGCTGAATAAGCTCACGAAGAAGAACAGACACACATTGCCGAGGACAGATGATTTGTTCGATCAGTTGGCTGGTGCTTTGGTTTTCTCGCAGTTGGACTTAGCTACAGGATTTCATCAGTTGAGGGTAGTTGAGGATAGTATAGATAAGACTTCTTTTAGGACTCCCGACGGTTTCTTCAAATGGCTTGTCATGCCTTTTGGTTTGATGAATGCACCCGCATATTTCATAGACTTGATGAGTAGGCTGTTTAGGGAGTTTCTAAACAAGTTCATGGTGGTCTTTGTGGATGATATCTTGATATTCTCTCGAAGCGAGGAAGAACATGCCCTACATCTTAGGGAAGTCATAGAGACTCTTCGAGCACATCAACTCAAAGCTAAGTTCTCCAAATGTCATTTTTGGAGGAAGGAAGTGAGGTTCTTAAGACACGTGGTCTCTAAGGAAGGGATAACCATGGATCCCGCGAAGGTGGTAGCAATCCAAGATCGGAAGATTCTTAAGAATGCAACAGAAGAAAGAAGTTTTCTTGGTTTGGCGGGCTATTACAGAAAGTTCATCAAGGACTTTGCTAAGATATCATCCCCACTTACATGATTGACGAAAAAGAATTTGACCTTTTCTTGGGATGTTGACTGTGACGATGCTTTCCAACTTTTGAAGAGGGCATTGACGACAGCTCCAGTTTTAGTTTTGCCTGATGGGAGTAAACCGTTCACAGTGTATACCGATGCTTGCGGGACAGGGCTTGGCGCAGTTTTGATGCAAGAAGGAAGGGTGATATGCTATAGTGGAAGGCAGGTAAAGGCCCATGAGAAGAATTACCCTACCCACGACTTATAGTTAGATGCTATAGTTTTTGCGCTTAAGTCTTGGCGTCACTATTTGCTTGGTGAGAGGTTTGAGTGGTATACAGACCATAAGTCAGTAAAGTACTTGTTCTCCCAAAAAGATTTAAACTTAAGACAACAAAGGTGGATGGAGTTCTTATCATCCTATGATTTTAAGATTGCATATACCCCTGGCAAGGGTAACGTTGTAGCTGACGCCTTGAGTACAAAGAAGTTAACTTTGAGTCCCTTGTTTGTCGAGCGGTAGAGTTTAGAGTATATCTCTACCTTTGACTTTAGACCCTCCATTATTGTAATGACCCGCATTCTACGCATCGGAGGATCGTAGAATATTTATTTCTTTCTCATATGAAGTCGTATGGTCATGTAACTTTGGGAAACATCTATTAGAGTCATTTCCCATGCTCATGATTTTTGTCGATTTTTAAATGACCATTTTGCCCTTAGTTGGTACTGTTTTGTCCATAACTTTTGATTGGAAAGGAATTTTGACCTGAAACCACTTCCATTGGATTCGTTTGATGGTTAACCTTTCCGTAGAGTGGTCATAATAGCCAAACGGACTTACCGTTTGGGAGATATGGCTGAAATAAGGTTTGGAAGGTGAAAAACTGCTTAACCGGGCCAAATCGGGTGATTAGTGAGTAGGCCCATAACCCATTTCGGGATTAGGGTTATGGGGAGGCTGAAATGATATAGAGAATCATTCCATTTCAGTTTTCTAGCCTCCACTTATCACCAAGGAACCCTAAAAATGGCCTCTAACGTCTAAATCACCTCCAAATCACCTTTTGGTCAAGGATTTGGCTTAGCAACCTCTAATCAAGGAAGATCTACACCAAAGCAACGTTGGAGATACTATTTAGCATTGGGATTCACATCAAATCAGATATTTATTTCAGATCTTAGTTTATTTGTGGCTAAGGTGAGTGATTTGCATAGTTTTGCACTAATTATGGCTAATTAGGGGTGATTAGTGTTAATTAGCGAATTTAAACACGATAAAATTCGGGAAATATGTTCATAAATTCTTAAATGATGTTTTAGACTTTTGATATGAATTTGGGTTAATTTGGTTAAGTTTTGCTAATCCTATCATTAGTTTCACCTAAACATGCTTAAGGGGAAATGTGGGATTTTTGGTATGTTTGATCCATTTTAACCTATCATATTGATGTTTTGATGTTTGTGGTTGATTATGTATGTTGCTATGACTGTATGAAATGCTTTGTGATTAGTTTCAATAGTTAGAATGGTCGAAAACGTCGTCGAATGGCGTAAACACTGGCTGGAACAGTTTCAGAAAATAGTGCAGGTTTCGGATCGGATCGGATATGGGGCTCGGATCGGATATGTTGAACTGGGCAAGGGATTCGATCGGATCGGAGCCTGACACTTGAGAAAATTGGCAAAAAGGAAGGCCACGCTAACTGAATTGGGATCGGATCGGATTAAGGAGGACGGATCGGAACGGAAGCACGAAAATGGATCGGATTGGAGCACGTGAAGGATGAGGAGGCGGATCGGAGCGGAAGCACAAACTGGAGGGGGATGGCACCCGACCCGACCCGAGGAGAAACACCCGACCCGAGCAGTACCAGAAGAAGACCCGACCCGAACCGATGAAGAAGACCCGACCCGAACCGGTGAAGGATACCCGACCCGAACCGATGGCTTGAGGAGGAACCCGACCCGACCCAGTATTAACCAATAACCCGAGATGCAAAGGTAGTCCAATATGGGAAGTTAGAGCTCAGGATCCAGTTGGGAACCGATGAGATCACTTCATGGTTGGGCTTTGCTGCGGGACGTGTGCTAAGGAGTTGTCGACGTTCATAACTTCGATTCACCACTAAAAATGAATGATGGCTACTTATCAGTGCAGTAGGGTCATTATGACCTGAGGGGCAAGGTGATGGTAGCAAGACTACGTTATCAGTGCAGTAGGGTCATTATGACCCGAGGGGCAAGGTGATGCGTAGTAAGACTATGAGCCAACGCATATGGGGTGAACAACTCCATGGGGCAAGTGGACATAGTAAGGATTGGTAAGGCTATGAGCCAGCGCAGATGGGGTGAATAACTCCATGGGGCAAGTGGACATAGCGAGGAATTAGTGGCTGCGTTATCAGTGCAGTGAAGCCATTTATGACTTCATGGGGCAGAGTGATCGTAGCAAGGTATGTTGGGTGATCGAAGTGGTGAATATCGTATGCTTTACGCACTGAGTGAGAGATGTGAGGATGGATGCTATGTTTGATTGTTTGCCATCACTATGACATGCACACCTCCCTCACCTCCGTATCTTTACACTATTTGATATGGCACCTTAGAGCGTTGTACAGTATGTAGTGCTAACTCTTTGGTTGCAGGTCCAGGTTCAGGTATGTTTTAGTCTACCTGTTATTGTTCACTTTAGATGCTTATCGCTCATACCATGCTTTATGTCTAACCCAGAGTTTTATGTCTCCTCTTATTACTCTGGGTGCTCACACGAGCAGACTAGAGACAGGTTAGCTGGTGATGCGCGAGTAGCTGATTCGGAGGCGGGCAGGAGGCTTCCACGTATGATATATATATACACATTCTCCCTGTGTCGTTGGTGGTCGCTACTTGGGCATTAGTAGTGTACCTCATTTATCTTACTTTTGCTTTGAGACAGTTTGAAAAGTTGTAATAAGCTGTATTTTGGATTTCCGCTGCTATGATGCTTAGTTCTGGTTTTTAGCTTATGCACTGTCTCTCCTGCTTTATGTCAAGGATGTTATTATTATATTTTGTTCTATGCGCTGTGAGACATTCTACAGGTTCTTTGTTAGTTCATTTCCTTCTTCCTTTTCCTTCTGACGACCCGTTCCGTGCTAACTGGACATGTGTACAGCGCACTCTTGGAGTAAATGTCGGTTGGTGCGGGGCGGGCCGTCACACTTGGTATCAGAGCTCTAGGTTGCGTAGTTAACCTAGGGAAAGACACTAGGGAGAGATAGTACGTATATGAGAGCGCGTATTTGTGATTACTTTGGTTTTCAAAAGCTATATATATATACTATTAGTAGTATAAGAATGAAGTCGCACTGCACTAGCACCACTATGGGGTCGTTAATCGTTTCCCTTTTTCAGATTGACGATGAGCCGAGACACGAGGGGTGCTGGTAGAGGGACCAATCAGGGGAATGCCGCTGACATGAGGGCGACGTTTACTAACCTCATGAGACATATGCTTAGAGAAGTGCAAGGGGCAGTTCCCAATCCCGGAGTTGGTGTTGGCCCAGTAGTGCAGGCGCCTAGGGTCGATTTCGCCAAGTTGTGCAAAGATTACATTAATCTTGGTGGGAAGCCGTTCCACGGGACGGAGTCGGCCACAGATGTTCAAGACTGGATGGATAGCTGTGACCGTATCTTTGATGACTTGGGTCTTGAGGATGCGATGAAGAGAAGGCTAGCGTCTCGTCAGCTGCAAGGGCGAGCGATGAATTGGTGGAATGCCATTAGAACAGCTACTCCAGAAGATCAGGTTACTTGGGATCAGTTCAAGGCTCGCTTTAGCGAGAAGTTTATTCCAGCTGCCCAGAAGTCAGTGTTGTTTAAGAGGTTCTTGGAACTCAAGCAGAACGGAAGGGCAGTTTCTGATTATATTGCTAAGTTCGACACTTTGTCGAAGTATGGACTGTCCCTTATCGACACTCCTGAGAAGAAGAATGAGAAGTTTATTACTGGCTTGGATGGATACTTGGGGGAAAGGCTTATCAATCACATCGATGAGACTTTTGAATCGATCATGGGGAAAGCTTTGAGATCAGAGAGTCTTTACCCTAAGTCAAAGACTGAGGCTGCATCTGCAGAAGGGCCAAAGCCGCAAGCAGGCGGTGGAGGCAAGAATAACTCTCAGAATAAGAGGAAGCAGGACCAATCTAAAGGTGGCCAGAAAAAGAACAAGAAGGAGGTTGAGTGCTTCAACTGTGGTAAGAAGGGCCATTATGCTAAAGAATGTCGGGCCAAGCCAGCGGAAAGGAAGTGCTACAACTGTGGTCAAGTGGGACATCATAAGGATAAGTGTCCGCAACCTCTTAAGGAGAAGCAGATTGTGAAAGCATATGCTATTGATGCTGTTCCTTCTTCGTCGAATGCCCCAACTGCGGTGGAGAAAGGAAAGAATGTTGTTATTCAAGGTATGCTTTCTATTTATGATGTACCAGTTCGAGTTTTGTTTGATACTGGGGCTTCCCGTTCCTTCATATCTAGTGACCTGGTAGATAGGTTGGGACTGGAACCCGAAATAGTCGATAGACCATTGGTTGTGACGAACCCGATTGGTGGTTCGACTAGCCTTAGTATGATTTGCAGGAATTTGGTCTTATCGAGTCATGGATGTATGTTTGTATGTGATTGCTTTGTTTTGGGCTTTACTGGGTATGGCATTATATTGGGAGTCGATTGGCTCCAGAGATACGGGGTGGTGGTAGACTGTGAGGGCTTTTTGGTGACAGTAAGGGCGGATGATGGGCAGAGGGTAGTGTTTGGTAGTCTACCTAGTGATGGGGTTATGGCTAGTTTTGTAAATTCCCTCGACATCCCGCAGGATGAGTTGTCAGATGTGAACGTGGTTGGCCAGTATCCGGACGTCTTCGAGGAGGTGACCGGGCTTCCACCACACCGAGAGATTGAGTTCCGTATTGATTTAGTGAAAGATGCCAGACCTATAGTGATGCCACTTCGTCGTATGGCACCAAGGGAGCAGCAAGAGCTCGGGGTGCAAGTCAGCAATCTTTTGAAGAAGGGATTTATTAGAAGGAGAGTCTCCGAGTGGGGAGCACCAGTTGTGTTTTCCACTAAGGCAGATGGTTCCCTTCGTTTGTGTGTGGACTATCGCGAGTTGAATAAGGTGACGAGGAAGAATAAGTATCCTCTACCGCGGATAGATGATTTGTTTGATCAACTGGAAGGAGCAAGAGTGTTCTCCCAGTTGGACCTCGCAACAGGATTTCATCAGCTTCGAGTAGCAGATGAGAGTGTTCCGAAAACGGCATTCAGGACGCCGTCTGGATTTTATGAGTGGTTGGTCATGCCATTTGGGTTGACCAATGCACCAGCCTACTTTGTGGATCTTATGAATCGAGTATTCAGAGATCAGTTGAATAAGTTTGTTCTTGTGTTCGTGGATGATATCCTTGTTTACTCAAGGACAGAGGAGGAACACAAGGGACACTTGAGGATAGTGATGGAGGTGTTGAGGAAACACCAATTGAAAGCGAAATTCTCCAAGTGTCACTTTTGGAGAAGGGAAGTGAGATTCTTGGGTCATGTTGTTTCCGAGAGTGGTATTGCCGTGGACCCTGCGAAGGTGGCTACGGTACAGGATTGGCCTACGCCCAAGAATGTAACGGATGTAAGAAGTTTCTTGGGATTAGCTGGATATTATCGTAAGTTTATCCAGGACTTCTCCAAGATAGCAGCACCGTTGACTCAATTAACTAAGAAGAATCAGTCCTTCATCTGGGACGGAGTGTGTGAGGATGCCTTCAAGAGTCTAAAAGAGAAGTTGACGCGTGCGCCAGTGTTAGTCATTCCTAAGGGGAATGAAGAGATGACGGTATACACGGATGCTTGTGGTACCGGACTAGGTGCTGTATTGATGCAAGGAGGTAGGGTTGTGGCTTATGCTAGTCGACAGCTAAAGCCACATGAGAAGAAGTATCCTACCCATGATTTGGAATTGGCAGCGATTGTGTTCGCACTGAAGATGTGGAGACACTATCTCTTGGGAGAAAGATTTGAGCTGTTTACCGATCATAAATCGTTAAAGTATCTTTTCTCTCAGAAAGATCTGAATCCCCGTCAGCAGAGATGGTTAGAGTTCTTGGCTTCGTATGATTTTGATATCGCATATACACCTGGGAAAGGTAATGCGGTAGCCGATGCCTTGAGTAGGAGACATACCAGTTTAGGGGCAATGTTTCTTGAGTGGAAGCAACTGTAGTATATCGCGGGGTTTGATTTCAGACCAAGGTGCGAATTGGATCCAGCCATGCTAGCTAGTTTAGCGATGAGACCCACTTTGTTAGAACGGATTGGTTCCAGCCAGAGGGACGATCCTAATCTATTGGAAATCATCTCCAAGTTAGAGATGGACATCGATGGTGAGGAGATGAATGTGTATGGGCTTGATCGAGATGGATGGCTTCGGAAGAATGGAAGACTAGTTGTGCCCAACGTGAATGGGTTGAGAGATGAAGTGCTTAGAGAATGTCATCACTCAAAACTGACTATACATCCCGGTGGTAATAAAATGTATCGAGACATGAAGCAAACCTGCTACTGGGAAGGGATGAAAAGAGACGTTGGGAAGTTTATATCCAAATGCATGAATTGCCAGCTAGTTAAAGCCGAGCAAAAGAAGCCTAGTGGTTTGTTGCAACCATTAGAAATTTCCGAATGGAAATGGGAGCAAGTCTCGATGGATTTCATCGATGGTTTGCCAAGGACTAGATCGGGATATGATAGCATTTGGGTAATTGAGGATCGATTGACTAAAAGTGCAAGATTTATACCAGTCAAATCGACCAGAACGGCAGCCAAGTTGGCAGAATTGTATATGAAGTGGGTAGTGAGATTTCACGGAGTACCTAAAAGCATTGTGAGTGACCGAGACCCGCTGTTCACTAGTGGGTTTTGGAAGAGCTTACAAGAGGCTCTAGGGTCAGGATTAAATCTCAGTACCGCATATCATCCTCAGACCGACGGTCAAGCGGAGAGGGTGAATCGTATATTGGAAGATCTCTTGAGAGCTTGTATATTGGATTTTGGTGGATCATGGGATGACCATTTGTATCTAGTAGAGTTTGCATATAATAATAGCTACCAATCCAGTATCGGTATGGATCCATATGAAGCCTTATACGGAAGACCGTGCAACTCACCATCATGTTGGATAGAGACTGGCGAGAAGTTTGTGCTTGGACCAGATGCGGTGAGGGAAACTTCAGATAAGATTAAGGTCATTCAACAACGAATGAAAGCTGCTCAAGATAGGCAGAAGAGCTATGCTGATAAGAGGAGAAGAGACTTAAAATTCTCCGTTGGTGACTTGGTGTTTGTCAAGATTTCTCCGTTGAAAAGCGTGATACGATTTGGCAGGAGAGGCAAGTTAGCACCAAGATTTGTTGGCCCATTCCTTGTCCTTGAACTAGTCGGGAATTTGGCATATAGAGTTGGCTTACCAGAGAAGATGGCGGGAGTTCACAATGTGTTTCATATTTCCCAATTAAGGAAGTTAGTTCACGACTCAGATATGACTATTTCACCTGAGCAGTTAGAGGACTTCGAAGTAGAACCCGAGGCGGTTGGGAACCGTAAACCAATTCGTATTGTGGGGCACGATACGAAGCAACTTCGAAGGAAGGCGGTGAAGCTAGTCAAGGTTCAGTGGGGCGAGGACGAGAATGATTGTACTTGGGAGACAGAGGAGAGCATTAGGAAGGCATATCCAGAACTCTTTGCCTGGTAAGATTTACTTTGCAATTTTGTTTTCCGCATGCTAGGGTAGATTTGTTTTGCTTGTTTGTATGTTTGATTGTTGTTTTATGATTGATAGGCATGCGGGACCTTTGTGTGTGTTTTGATTAGGGAATTTCGAGGGCGAAATTTCTTAAGGGGGGGAGAGTGTAATGACCCGCATTCTACGCATCGGAGGATCGTAGAATATTTATTTCTTTCTCATATGAAGTCGTATGGTCATGTAACTTTGGGAAACATCTATTAGAGTCATTTCCCATGCTCTTGATTTTTGTCGATTTTTAAATGACCATTTTGCCCTTAGTTGGTACTGTTTTGGCCATAACTTTTGATTGGAAAGGAATTTTGACCTGAAACCACTTCCATTGGATTCGTTTGATGGTTTACCTTTCCGTAGAGTGGTCACAATAGCCAAACGGACTTACCGTTTGGGAGATATGGCTGAAATAAGGTTTGGAAGGTGAAAAACTGCTTAACCGGGCCAAATCGGGTGATTAGTGAGTAGGCCCATAACCCATTTCGGGATTAGGGTTATGTGGAGGCTGAAATGATATAGAGAATCATTCCATTTCAGTTTTCTAGCCTCCACTTATCACCAAGGAACCCTAAAAATGGTCTCTAACGTCTAAATCACCTCCAAATCACCTTTTGGTCAAGGATTTGGCTTAGCAACCTCTAATCAAGGAAGATCTACACCAAAGCAACGTTGGAGCTACTGTTTAGCATTGGAATTCACATCAAATCAGAGATTTATTTCAGATCTTAGTTTATTTGTGGCTAAGGTGAGTGATTTGCATAGTTTTGCACTAATTATGGCTAATTAGGGGTGATTAGTGTTAATTAGCGAATTTAAACATGATAAAATTCAAGAAAAATGTTCATAAATTCTTAAATGATGTTTTAGACTTTTGATATGAATTTGGGTTAATTTGGTTAAGTTTTGCTAATCCTATCATTAGTTTCACCTAAACATGCTTAAGGGGAAATGTGGGATTTTTGGTATGTTTGATCCATTTTAACCTATCATATTGATGTTTTGATGTTTGTGGTTGATTATGCATGTTGCTATGACTGTATGAAATGCTTTGTGATTGGTTTCAATAGTTAGAATGGTCGAAAACGTCGTCGAATGGCGTAAACACTGGTTGGAACAGTTTCAGAAAACAGTGCAAGTTTCGGATCGGATCGGATATGGGGCTCGGATCGGATATGTTGAACTGGGCAAGGGATTCGATCGGATCGGAGCCTGACACTTGAGAAAATTGCCAAAAAGGAAGGCCACGCTAACTGAACTGGGATCGGATCGGATTAAGGAGGACGGATCGAAACGGAAGCACGAAAATGGATCGGATTGGAGCACGTGAAGGATGAGGAGGCGGATCGGAGCGGAAGCACAAACTGGAGGGGGATGGCACCCGACCCGACCCGAGGAGAAACACCCGACCCGAACCGTACCAGAAGAAGACCCGACCCGAACCGATGAAGAAGACCCGACCCGAACCGGTGAAGGATACCCGACCCGAACCGATGGCTTGAGGAGGAACCCGACCCGACCCAGTATTAACCAATAACCCGAGATGCAAAGGTAGTCCAATATGGGAAGTTAGAGCTCAGGATCCAGTTGGGAACCGATGAGATCACTTCATGGTTGGGCTTTGCTGCGGGACGTGTGCTAAGGAGTTGTCGACGTTCATAACTTCGATTCACCACTAAAAATGAATGATGGCTACTTATCAGTGCAGTATGGTCATTATGACCTGAGGGGCAAGGTGATGGTAGCAAGACTACGTTATCAGTGCAGTAGGGTCATTATGACCCGAGGGGCAAGGTGATGCGTAGTAAGACTATGAGCCAACGCAGATGGGGTGAACAACTCCATGGGGCAAGTGGACATAGTAAAGATTGGTAAGGCTATGAGCCAACGCAGATGGGGTGAATAACTCCATGGGGCAAGTGGACATAGCGAGGAATTAGTGGCTACGTTATCAGTGCAGTGAAGCCATTTATGACTTCATGGGGCAGAGTGATCATAGCAAGGTATGTTGGGTGATCGAAGTGGTGAATATCGTATGCTTTACGCACTGAGTGAGAGATGTGAGGATGGATGCTATGTTTGATTGTTTGCCATCACTATGGTATGCACACCTCCCCCACCTCCGTATCTTTACACTGTTTGATATGGCACCTTAGAGCGTTGTACAGTATGTAGTGCTAACTCTTTGGTTGCAGGTCCAGGTTCAGGTATGTTTTAGTCTACCTGTTATTGTTCACTTTAGATGCTTATCGCTCATACCAGGCTTTATGTCTGACCCAGAGTTTTATGTCTCCTCTTATTACTCTGGGTGCTCACACGAGCAGACTAGAGACATGTTAGCTGGTGATGCGCGAGTAGCTGATTCGGAGGCGGGCAAGAGGCTTCCACGTATGATATATATATACACATTCTCCCTGTGTCGTTGGTGGTCGCTACTTGGGCATTAGTAGTGTACCTCATTTATCTTACTTTTGCTTTGAGACAGTTTGAAAAGTTGTAATAAGCTGTATTTTGGATTTCTGTTGCTATGATGCTTAGTTCTGGTTATTAGCTTATGCACTGTCTCTCCTGCTTTATGTCAAGTATGTTATTATTATATTTTGTTCTATGCGCTGTGAGACATTCTACAGGTTCTTTGTTAGTTCATTTCCTTCTTCCTTTTCCTTCTGACGACCCGTTCCGTGCTAACTGGACATGTGTACAACGCACTTTTGGAGTAAATGTCGGTTGGTGCGGGGCGGGCCGTCACAATTATTTATGTACCCGGTTTGTTGGCATCGTTAGAGGTACGACCTATGCTTTTGGGACAGATAGGTGCGGCACAACGAGATGACCCACAATTGATAGAGATAGTAGACAAGCTCATAAGAGGGGAGTCTTTGAGCCATCTTAGTAGGTATACTATCGTGACAAAGGTTGGTTGCGTAGAGATGGGAGACTTTGCGTATTACGAGACAAGGGTTTGAGGAGGACAATCCTTGAAGAAGCACATCGTTCTAAGATGACCATACATCCCGGTGGTGACAAGATGTATAGGGACATGAAGCGAGTTTTCTTTTGGGCAAGAATGAAGAAGGATGTGGCTGAGTTCGTTTCCAAATGCTTTGTGTGCCAGCAAGTCAAGGCTAAGCAAAAGAAGCCTGGTGGTCCGCTTCACCCTTTAGAGGTTCCACAGTGGAAATGGGAAAGTGTTTCCATGGATTTTGACGACGGGCTGCCGAGGTCAAGGAAGGGTAATACGGGGATTTGGGTAGTAGTAAATAGACTTACCAAGAGCGCCCATTTCATTCCCGTTAAGAGTAAAAGAACAACGGCATGGCTAACATATGTTTATCTCCTAGAGATAGTTCGTCTACACGGCATACCTTCCAGTATCGTAAGCGATCGAGATCTCATTTTCACCAGTGAGTTTTGGAAGAGCTTGCAAGAGGTGGTAGGAACGCAATTGTGTTTGAGCACCGCCTATCTCCCTTAGACGAACGGCCAAACAGAAAGAGTGAACATGATTCTAGAAGATCTTTTGAGGTTATGTATCTTGGACTTTGGAGGGACATGGGAGGAACATCTTCCATTAGTAGAGTTCGCCTACAACAACAGCTATTAGACTAGTATTGGCATAGCACCTTTTGAAGCTCTATATTGACGACCTTACCGATCACCGACTTGTTGGTAGGAGTCTACGGATAAGATTTTGCTTGGGCCCGAGATGATTAGGGAAACTTCAGAGAAGATAGACTTGATTCGAAGACGCATGATGACGGCACAGGACCGACAAAAGTCATATGCTGATAAGAGAAGGACCGATCTTGAGTTTAGTGTTGGAGATATCATCTTTATTAAAGTATCACTGTTGAGGAATGTAGTTCGTTTTGGGTCTGTAGGGAAATTAGCACCAAGGTTCGTAGGGCCATTTTACCATTACAGAGTGAATTGGACAGATGGCCTACAGAGTGAAGTTTCCCGAGAAGCTTAGTGGTATTCACGACGTATTTCATGTGTCGCATTTGAGGAAGTGTTTACACGATATCATGGAAGTAGTAGAGCCGAGCATGCTTAGAGAAGTGGAAGTAGAGCGAGATGCCATGGTTAGACGAGTTCCTACATGCATACTTGGATCGGAGGTCAAGAAATTACGCAACCGAGAGGTCATGTTGGTTAAAGTCCAGTGGGGAGATGATCAAGGAGACGCAACTTGGGAGACTGAAGACAAGATACGCGCATCAAACCCTTTCCTTTTTTAGGGTATGTTCTTAACTTCTCCTTTTTCTACCGCTTTGTTTATACTTGTTCTATCGTTTAGTGTATCCTCTCGATTATATCTTCGATCTTTAGGTAGAAAATCCTATGGTTGTAAACATGTGTTTGAGACATGTTATGTTTGGTGGATGCAAGTGGATGTAAGTGTTTGCTGGTGGTTGCTTGTGGATGCATTTACACACACATTAGGCACTAGATCGGCTCGATCACTTTCATATTTCATATGAATGAGTGAGCATATTTAAGTTAATGGATGTATATTGAATGTGTTATCATATGGATGCTTCATTTGAATGAATGGTTGTGCACTCATATAGAAATGATATGTATCATTAGGATTCTTTCGCATACATAATAGACACATGGCACTATCATGTTTTGCATTAAGGAGGTCAACTGAATCAGTAGACTGCCTGATCTTTGCATTAGATAAGGAACATATACACACACTTTTGCATATGTTCATATAGCATTAGAAATCTTTTAAGGACAATGGATGCTTGTGGATGATGGATGAGTAGATGGATGATTGGATGGTAGGAGACATTCTTCTTAACTTGAAGATTTCGGGGATGAAATCCTTTAAGGAGGGGAGAATATAACACCCCGTAATTTTAAAACATGACATAAGGGATAATTAAAGAATACTTAATTTTTATAGGAAAAATTAAGGGAAACGGGTTGCGCCATTTTTTTCGTCTCGGGATTCTACTTGGAATAAAGCCCGAGTTTGCGTTAGTCGGATATCATATGAAGAAGTTACGAAGCTTGGAAGATTTCAGTTTAAGTAGAATTTAAATTAAAATAATAATTAAAAACCAAAATCAGATTTAGTTGGGCGAGCGGGAAATCTCCCGCTGTAGGGTGTCGACCCCCCTAGGGGAGTCGACATAGGTGTCGACCCCCCTATAAGGTTGTCGACCCCCATCTGCCCAGATCTGGCAGACGAGTTTTTGTGGTCCAGGGCTGATGTGTCCTTCTGGGATTGGCTGGATGACGTATTTTTCTGGTTTGGATGGTTCAGATGGATCCTAATCTAATCTAAGGGTCCTAATTCACCTAGAGCATCTATAAAATACCCCTAAACCTAACCCTAATCTCATTGTTATTCATCCATGGCCCCTCTATGCTGCTCTAATCTAAATTAACCTAGCCTTTCTTCTCCAACCAAAATCAAAGTAGAGATTTAAAGATAGTTCTTTTTCAACAATCAAATTAGAAGATTAGATCTACATCAATCAAGTAGAGATTGTTCAAGATCCAAATTGTTATAACCACACCTAATTTTCTAAGAATCCTATCACTGTGAGTCTATGTCACTTTCACATATAATTAAATTAAAAAGTAATTGTGATAGGATTATAAATTGGATCTAATGTATATGCCTGTGACTGAGATGAATCTTATCAAGTTTGTAAATCATTATCTTTTAGATTCATACCCATAAATCTACCATATGCCTTTCGGATCCAATTTATCGTTATATGCCTGTTTATGCTTCATATGCCAGTTCTTATGTTTACGCCAATTTTGGTATTGATTCTCTTCTCCTCTTCTTTTCCTTTTTTTATGAGATTAGGCTAACTTCAATCCTAACATATTGCGTTGAGATTTGCGTACGAATAACGTTTGACCAATTGGGAAAAGTTTGGGGAAATATGTAACAAAATGAGATTTTTGGCATAAATCAATTTGGGCATAATTGTGTATAAATTATATACACGAGATTTGGCATAAGTTGGATTGGGCATAATTGGATATAATTTGTATACACAAGATTTGACATAATTGAACACAAATTAATTTGGGCGTAATTTGGCATAACGTGTATACATAAGATTATAGGCCTAATTTGGATTAAAATTATAAACATAATTTAGATTGGAAATTATGGGTAATTGGAATATCTTTTAATCCAAGATTTTAAAATTGGGACTTGAATTAAGAAGAGATAATGAACGCCTAAGAAACGAGGTTAGACTTGGTTTGTGGTAGAAATCTGCCCCGAACCGTCCGACATATCCAGCAACCGCAAACGGCAGTCTAATGTGAGAGTTCAAAGGCAAAAATTAGATGCATAATAATGCAAAGACACGAGGTTAGATTCAGTTTGCGGTGTAAGCTTGCCCGGAACCGCCCGACATATCTAGCAACCGCAAAACGACAATCTAATGTGAGGGGTCTTGCAAGATTATGGTTATAATAAATTAATGAACACTTAACCAAGATAAGACAGGTGATTAGACATGAGGATGATAATGGGTTAAGTGGGTAACATAGGTAGCATGTGAAACATAATTGAAGCACTTAACCAAGATGAGACATGTGATTAGACACGGGGATAAAGAGGGGTTAAGTGGGAATTCCTGGTGGGAACCAAGCTTAGGAGGGAAGCTTGTGTCAAGTGTGGGGACCCTTTTCAAGCAGTAACCCATTTTGTATCTATGAGAGCTTGAACTAGGTCAAGGACGGGACACGCTTACTGGGTTTGATTGTAAGAGGTCAAAAGAGTAAAGAGCGGTGGCAACGCAAGTACAACAGACTCATGTGCGTGCGTGGGTCTGGGCTGGTAGGTAAGATGTTGTTGCATCGTGTAGGTATAAGCCGTGCATTTTAGTAGTCGGGTTGCCACTTTAGGGAGTGATACACCCTACTGTGGGACCAGCACGGATATCTACGAGTTAGGGAGCCGATCGAATGGGGAGGGTAGTGGGTACAACTAGTGGAAATAGGATCAAGCCAACGTAGTTCTTCTTTACTCAAAACATTTAAAATCAATATTTACTTCCAAAAGTACTCTTTATATCATGTAGGGGTAAAATACCTTTTGTAAATGCTCATTTGGAAAGACATCTATATATCTCTTGTATAACTTTCTTTCAAAAGGCAAACACCTTTTATTATAAATACTAATCATCTTCTTGATGCAAAAACTCCTTCATAAACAAATCTGAGACCACCTTTATATATCTCTAATATATGTTTGGAAAGATCTTCAAAGATTGAATTGAAATAGTTAAGTTCAACACCATTCATTACCTCGTTAAAACAAAAACACACCCAATTTATACCTTGTTTAAAATACTAATCATACTTCGTTTAATCACATACTATTCATGCCTCGATTGAACAATATTCATACCTCGTTTACACACTACTAATACATCGTTTAAACACTAATCATACCTCGTTTAAACACTAATCATACCTCATTTAAACACTAATCATAAATGTCCTAAATCATCAGTCGTATAATTGCTTGTCAAAGCAAAGATCGCAACCAATATAGTATGTTAAAGTCATAGGCATCTTTAAACTAAAACACAAGCTTATGAAATAATAATGGATTAGACGATAAGTATACTTACAATATTCCTTGCTATCTTCATGCAAAGGTCTCATAGAACATCATATTGTACTTACCATCATTCCAAAGCAATCATTTACTTTCCTCGAATCATCGAAATTCATCAACCTTCCTTGTTCTCAATTTTGACACGTTTTGACTCTCTTTTACTTTGATTTAATATCATCGATTTTATCAGTTTGTTTATAATACTATAAGGAAACTCAAGTCCAAATTTGAGAGGATTTGGAATAGTTTACCATTATTTTATACTTAAAACATCTATAGCAACGTTTCGGTTATGCTATGAAAAGTTCTAGGTAGTTTATAATAGTTTTAGACTCAAAACAGCTATTTACAGTGTTTCTTTCATGCTATGAAAAGTTCTGTTTGTTTTTAACGTATTTCTTAATCATCTCAGAAAAAGACAGCGTTTCCTGAAATGCTACGACAAGTTCTGGGTGGTTTATAATGATTTTAGACTAAAAACAGCTTACTATAGTGTTTGTGGGCGCTATAACAGGTTCTGGCTTGGTTCCATGCTTCGTAATTAGAAAAGATAGCGTTTCGGAGTGCTATAAAAAGTTCCGAAAATCAAATTTTAGCCTGTTTTTGGGCAAAATGTTTGGTGTTGTTTCTCTGTGATAAAAATAGATTTTGACTCCAAATTTTCTGTAGTAAGAAGCTCTTTTAGTATACTTAATTATCATCAAAATAAACCCTCCAAATCATTTATCAATTAAATATATAAAATCAAACATCATGAGGTTTTTTTAATATGTCCATTTTGGGCTGATTTTTACCTGACCTTGCGTCCAGTTTTCAGGTATACAAATGACCGAATTAGAAAAAGTGCAAAGAGCGATTGTTATAGCCCTTTGAATTAGCTTTCCAAATTGATAGAGAAGTCGTAATTTCATTAAGAATTACAAAAGTTATACCCAAAATACCGAATGTCATTTTTAGTGATTCGAGTTCTATCATTTCTTCGTAACTTTCACAATTTTTCTATAAAACATGAAACAAATACATGAACTTAAATAGATTTTCTCACCTTATACTTGTGCCTTGATCTTATATTTATCCTCTGGGCTTCTCCCAATCTTCTATTCTTTATCTTTCTTTTGTTTTCCGTCTATGAATCCATGATATGAAAGGAACCCTTCCACCCTTTATATAGAAATTCTCAAGGCTAGTTTGGTAATTTAGTTTTGGATACTTGTCTTTCATCATTCATGCAAACCATAAGATGATGACACATGTCTACTTAGGTGTCCTAAGATGTTTCTACACATGGACACCTAAGAGGGTTATGTGTCCTTATCTCTTTCTCTTTCTTTTTCTTTTTCTTTTTCTTTTTCTTTTAGCTTACATGATAAGCTTCTCATTTTAAATTTATATCTTTTAGCTTACATGGTAAGCTTCTCATTTTAAATTTATATCTTTTAGCTTACATGATAAGCTTCTCATTTTAAATTTATATCTCTTAGCTTACATGATAAGCTTATCATTTTAAATTTATATCTATTAGCTTACATGGTAAGCTTCTCATTTTAAATTTATATCTTTTAGCTTACATGGTAAGCTTCTCATTTTAAATTTATATCTTTTAGCTTACATGATAATCTTCTCATTTTAAATTTATATCTTTTAGCTTACATGATAAGCTTCTCATTTTAAATTTATATCTCTTAGCTTACATGCTAAGCTTCTCATTTTAAATTTATATCTTTTAGCTTACATGGTCAGCTTCTCATTTTAAATTTTTATCTTTTAGCTTACATGATAATCTTCTCATTTTAAATTTTTTTCCCTTACATGAATAATATATTCATGTTTAACAACCATGCTAACTTAATATATAATGTGTGTTAGCATGCACAAGAGTGTCACAACCTTTTTAATAAGTTTTAGTTGATGAAAGGTCGAGAATTTGATAAGCGACTTCCAGTCACATTATTGATATTTCTTTGATCTACTTATCTTGGTAAACAAAATTAAACAACATGTTTTCTCCTCACTAATTATTGTTTATAAATGGATTTAATCAAGGTTATAAAACCATTAAATCCAAGTTTTAAATATTTAAATAACCTCGATATTTAAATATTTATTGCCCGAAGTTACAGGCTATTACAAACATGGTTTCTTAAAAGCCGACTTCTTCATCCTCACTTGATGATGAGTATCCTTTTTCCCTGCGAACGAGGGTTGAATAGACGACCCCTTGACTGGAAGCACGACCTTGACATCGGTCGACTTCTTTTGGGGAAGAGGCACATTCAATCTAGTGCCACGAGAAGGAGAACCCTTACTGTCTGAGGGTCCTAATGACCTTTCCTTGTCCAGAAGATGATATTGATGAAGATTTGCATCAGTTAAAAGAATCTTGTAATGCCAATCTTTCTTCTCAAGAGCTGCCAATGCATCAAAATGATCCTAGAACACTCTCTCCATGGGCTTTGCCGACTCCTTACCTACATGAAAACAATTTGTATAAGAGGCTTACTTATGATTAAATCAACTGAAGTAAAAGGACTTACGACATTGAATCTAGCGGCGGGCACATCTCAGTTGATGTTTAAAGAAAAACTAGGCGTGCTTGGTGTCACCCTGTTTTCTAGGGACGCCCTCAACGATTTTTCGAGTGCGAACGGCCTCAAAGTAAAGAAAAGAAGGAAATGTTTGCTCTTGATGTCTGAAGTTAAAGAAAAATACAATGTCTTCGAGCGTTGGGACTCTAGTAAGGTACTTCATATACAGGATGCACAAAGACAGTAAGTTGGTATATGCGATCAGATGGAGTTGCATAGGGGCTAGATTCATTTGCCTCGGAAAGTCTAGTGTAAATGGAATGAAATGGGGATATCCCCGGCAGTGCACATTGGAAGAGTAAGTTCCATATATCCATCTGGCGGATTGTGAGGACGATCCATTACCATAGGAGCAAGGAAATCGCACCATGGAAGTTTATGTTTTGTAATCAAGTTTTTCAGTATTCTTTCGGACATTTTGTCGGGCCAGGAATCACGGGGGTTCTATTATAAAGTCAGCCCGAGGGAGAGTATAGGATGTAGCTGCTATCATGCTTGATTCTCTAATTTCCGTAGCATGAGGAGGTTCGACTAGTCGACCAAGAGTACCAATGTTAAATCCAGATTCGTGGTCAGTCCTGGATGTTGAAGCCTAGGAACTACACAAGTCTACAGGAGTGGATATGGTCTTTCTCTTTTCAGTTTCATGCCTATGAGTGCTGAGACGATCATCCACTCTGAGTTATACTGTAAAAGAAAAAAGAAAAGCCTCGGTCAGATTGATGAGATAGTATCACCTTGACGTATGTACCCACAAGTTTGTACAAGGAAAAGTATCAGTTTAAGTTAAAGGCCACAATCAAGAACGTATACAACTTCATGACTTTCGACCCTAAAGAAACCAACCAGTAACCTTGCCAATCGAAGGTTGGGTAGAATCATTGTGAAAACAATGACTTATTCTGTGGCGCTGAGTTGGAAAGCATCGATTTTTAATATCATCGCCACCTTTTCATACCTGTACAATCATTCCCTCTCTTCTACTACCACGTGTCCTATGATTTGATGATGCTTTAAAATTTGAAAAGTTTTGAAAGGCGAAGCGTTTCCTCATAAAGATAATTCCTTTCTCACCACTGATTGCCACCACTAGTACCATCAACATCCTGAACAACCATCGAACCATCATTCCGGCAAGTTCGACGCCGGCGATTCAAAGTGCAATTTATATAAAATACAAATTAAGGCGGAAAAGAAATAACAGGGAAGATTTACGTGCAAAATCAATGTTTAAAAGTAAGGAGAAGAACATTAATACCTGCGAAGTAGTCAGAGAAGATGATCTTGGATTTTGGCAAAAGGACTTTTTCCAATTTTTTCAGAAAATAATGGAGTCGGTTGCAGTAAAAAGTGAATAAAGATGGTGGGCCAACCTTTTATAATAAAACGAGAGGACTCCTCGTCTTCTGTGGATGTGACTACTGAACCAGGTACGGGGGCTGACGTGATGATTCATTACTTAGCCAAGCCAAGTTGAATGGACGCGTGACTGCAGAGCTTTATTATTTCCTGAACTAATTATTGGTTCCTGAGACATCTACCGGCCCATAGCCCGTATGATTTATAGAGAGTCCTTCCGGCCGATGCAGATACGTACTTCAAATTTTTGTTGCGATGAGAAATACTCCAGAATAAAATATTCAAAGCATGCCCTGTTCTTAACACGACATACTTTAGGGGGTAAAGTGTTGACCAGCCTTTTGGCAAGGTCATCAAGATTCATTGGTATCATGGAAGCCGGCCCAAAAGCCATGAAAGCCTATGAGATCCCGACCACGGAATCGACCGATCTAGGGATGAGTTGACCGACACCTAAGCCTTGAGCTAGGTACAAAAACCCGACGTGCAAGCCAGTTGGAACCCGTGACCTTCGGACGAATTGGGTAAGACCCGTTCCAATGTTATGCATAATATCCTTCTGAAGAATTGGTCTCGCTCCTATTTGAACTCAACCGGTCACCCTTTTATGATGAGGTCAGATGCCACCTAGCACCGTGGATTCAAATCACGCCACCTCTTTAGGATCTCCTGAAACCTTGGATCAAATGACACATGTTGTAGCTAATTTAAATGTTGTAACACCTATAAATAGACCTTCTGGACACAAAAGAAGGATCTTTTGGCAAATTTCTAATTACATCACTATCATAGCTATTCGACTATAATATATCATTTGATATAAAAAGAATTATAAATGGACGTAGGCTCGTTAACGCCGAACCACTATAAATCTATGTGTGATTGTTTTCTTCTACATTTTTCATTTGTTTATCTTTATGAAATCTCTACAAAATTTATCTTTTGGGTGTTATACCAGGTTTTGGTGTCAACACTCGACCTTGCAAATGTCTTCGAGATTCTAATTCAGTGTTAAATCCCTTTGAGCAGCTTGAGCTTGAGATCACCCCAATTCATCCATTGTGCATCATCCTATTCGTGTTGTCACTACGCCATAGATGGCCTACGGCAACCCAGAGAAGTGACACCGTAGGTGCCAAAAAGTGTTGCTATAAGCAAAAAATGATATGCGACAACACTTTCTTGGGGTTGCCTTTTGCCGTGTTGCCTTATAGTCAAAGGCAATACCTTTGCGACCCTATGGTAACATCAGTACGGTGTTGCCACAGGTACCACTAGAACAAAAAAATACCCTTTCACAACTGCAAAAAACAGTTGTAATATGTCTAGTATAGTTGGCAATCGTAATAAAGTCAACCTTTTACAACTATTTCTAGCAGTTATTAAAATTTGTTTTAAAAATGCTAAAAATAATTACACCTCAACTGCTATTAATCAAAGATTTCATAATATTATAATAAATATTATTATAACACAGTATTTTATTCAAATCAATATTTTATTTCAATATTTTAAATGGTACAAATTTTCTGACTCCACTATTGTACATTCACTCGTATATTACACAATCATTCATATTTACATACATTCCTCACTACATTGTCAATCGATTCACTCATATACAGACTCACACATACAACCATAAGCAAGAAAAAATACATGAAAATGACTATATAAACTACTACCTTTATTTTTTTCCTTCTGATGATTCGCTCGCAAACACAACTTCTCTATTTCAATCATGAATGGCCTCTAATACATCGGCATTCCTTCATCATTGATCGCCTTGAATTGATCTGAATCACATACATTCATGATTACTTCCGAGCAACGGTAGAGATTCACAAACAAATGTGATCACTGACATTATCTGATAGTGTCATTACTTGAAACCATGTCTATATACAAACTGTCATGCAATAATCAAGAATTGACTTCATACTTTCATTTATATATATCAATGACATGATAAATAATGCACCCATCAAATATAAATAAATAATTTCCAATTCAAGTATTCAACTACAACATATAATTATGTTTCATGCATACTTACATCACCAACAATCAATTTATTCTATCAAACACTTAGCAGTTTGCCAAACAAAGCATTTATGATTAAGACTACTCACCAAATCCTAGTCCCATCTCCTATATATGTGTTATCTTCCTGTTTGTAGATATACGGGTTCAGAGAAGTCATACACAGAAAGAAAGCATCACAAAATTTAAGCCCAAATATGAATAAAAGTAAAGTACTAGTTGTAGGAGGTACAGGTTACCTTGGCAATAGAATATTGAAGGCCAGCCTGGCCAATGGGAATCCAAAATTTGTCCTTCATCACCATGAATGTATAAATGATTGGTATATAACACCGTTGACAATAAATAACAATAAATTTCACTAATAAGATCGAGAAGTAACTCACCTGAATTAGCTGATTACGATAAGTGTCCAACTGCAAGGATAAAATTACATCCAAAGTTAGCGTATAAGTTGTTGGTAAAACATTACCATGTACATTTACTTATTTTGTACGAAGATCATGGCATGGACTTTAGGTGGAGTGTTTCTTTGTCTCTGATCAATCATAACTAAAGGAAAAATGTTTATTTGTTGCTGATGGGATGTCCATAAGATTTTAAATAAAAAACAATAAACTCACTAGCATTATTTTATAAGTGGTTAAAATACTTCTGTATATTGCTAAATATTATGGATTTGAAAAAGCATATGGCACTGTTTTTATTTGGTTGTATTCTAGAAACAACAACCATGAAATAACAAGCATCAACCACTGATTCTAGAGAGTCTTATAGTTTCTAAAAGACGATGGCTTAGTTGGAGCAGGCAAATCCCATACCTTGTGCTGATATATCATCAACCTATAAATACAGTTTCTGGTGGAGGCATGGGCAATGATAACGATAATAACATCACTTTAGGAGTCTTCATGGAAAACTGAATATGATATCGAACGTCATCCAACTCAACTAACTGGCTGTCGAGGTCGATTCCTTTTTCCTGGCTATTAAATATAACATCACTGGCAGTCGAGGCGTGGCCACCTATTAACTCCTTTACCATTCTTGATTAGAAAAGAAAGCTAATGAATGTTCTGGAAAACAGTGAATACGGCTAACAAGTAAGCCATCCAAATTACATCAACACATTATAGCAATTATTGAACAGAACTGCTTTGCACAATAAATAGACATGCATAGCAGTAAATGAAATGCAGCAGGCGTGGACATGTTTGTAGTCAAAATAAGTGCACAAATGCCGCTAGTAAAACAATTTAATTTCCAACTCAACTATTGTTCCGCCCCTACACATTTGACCTAGCTACAACAACAACTAACTTCACATATACACATACAAACATTGCTTCTTCTTATCTAATAGGAAGAAATAATCTTGAACCTGTCAAAGATTCTTCATTTCAGCTTAACAATGACATAAAACAACGAACAATCAATGTCAACTGAACGTTCAAACTAAAACTAACAAAAGAAATACCATAGTCGAATCTTCGTGATCAGTGCATGTTACAAGTTCCATAATAAGGCAATCTTGATCCCTTTAGTCCACAAATATGCATCCCAGTGGCCATGGCTACTCGTTCCAATGATGAACTATTTGAGAACCTTCATTCTTCTAAATTTATCCTTTCTAAAAGAGAAAAAAGGAGCTTCTGGAGTATTTTGCTGATACCCCAACAATGTAACAATAAATTAAATTCGGGATCAGAATCATTTGAAAGGAATGGTCAATTAAAAAGATGTAAAACACTGGATTTTATGGCTGTAAAATGTACAGTCATGTTTTTTTTGTTAGAAACTGAATGTAGCATAATTTCAGAAGAACAGAGATACAAGTGTAGATATTATATTTGGTACACCTCTCCATGTAATCACCACTGATTCACAGATAATTGGGAAAAAAACTTAAAACCTGAAAGCATATTAACTTTTACCTCATTCTGCAAAGCTACTGTTTCATGACCCCAAAAAAACACAACATAAAGATTGTTCGACCAAGAAAAGATGTACCTGTTGAGGAGTCTCCTCTTTGGGAAATTCCTTGATATATTGTTCAATTGTTACTTGATTGGATTGCCTTATTATCATATTCCTAATAAGCTGAAACAATTAAAAGAATTAAAAGAAAAAGGTAAAGAACATTAATATGTCGATAACAATTAAAAGAATTAATTTTTATGAAGCATTATTAGTTGATAAGTTATCTTGTGCTGCTGAGAAATCTCGGTTCTCACCTCTGATGGATGTTTAAGAATATTAGATTGTTCTAATTGTCGTGGAATTCACCGGATATATGTTTTTAATTCACTGACATCACTAGGTGTAAAAGTCGAGACAATCGTCGAGGGTGAAAGCGGGGGGAGGAGGCGGAGATTTTGACAAGGCATCAAAGCAGGATAGACGTAGAATGGAGGTGGTGGATGTTTTACAAGATGTGGCAAAGCGGGAGGTTGTTCGGTTAGTGATGGAGAATGGGAAAGCCAGATCTGAAATTCTGGAAAAGGGAAATCGTAAAATCTAGCGATTTGGGGGGAACGAAAATGAAAAGAAGGCAGTGAACGAAAATGTTAGCGGGAAAGGAAGTGTAGTAGAGAGTAGATTGATGGTTAAGATTTTATTTTAACTGAAGGCATGGATCGCTGAGGTATCGTTTTTTATTTTTATTTTTAATATATTTATAGCTACTACAACACAATTTGATATATATATATATGCTAATACATTGAAGTATGTGTTGCAATAGACAAAAATTTGCATAGCTGGAGCGACACCTTGGATTTTCGTTGTAGTAGGCCATCTATGGAGTAGTGTGTTGACTCAAAGGTATGACGCCTTCGAAATAAGAATGTACCGCTTGTCAAAGTCCAATGATCTAACAATCCTAAGGATTGTACTTGGGAAACTCAAGAATTCATCGAGCGTACATATCCTAGTTTCCTTTCTTCTAGTGATGGGGGTGTGTAATTTAATTTTTGACACGTTAGTTATCAGTTTTCATGTCATTTCTGAATGAATTAAGGAGCTTATAAACTCAACCCTTAGGAAATTGCGAGGACACAATTTTTGTAAGGGGGAAGTCTGTAACAACCTGAGTTTGTGATTACCTTCTATAAGGGTTAATAATTTATAAATGAGAATTTTGAAGTAATTAATTTGTAATTTATCAAATAAAATTAGTAAATTTAGCATACATTATCAAGTTGGAAATTTATAAATGTAAGTTTGGGGTTAATGCTGTAAAAAGCAAGGAATTAATCATTTTAGATGATTAATTTAAGGCATGGTGGTTATTAAAAGTTTGGGAAAGTATGTGTTGAAAATTTTAGTGGTTTAATATAGTTTTGCAAATTTATGTCCAATTTTTTATGATAAAGAATTTTAATAAGTTTAAAATATTTAATTCGAATAATCAAGTGGAAGTTGTTGTAAATTATTATTAAAATGTAGAAAATGTATTTTTTTTTTGTAGTTTTGGCAAATGGTGCATAATTATAGCGTAATTGGAATATTCAAGTTCAAAGTTTTAAGAAATTTTCACAAATTGTGTTAAAAAGGTTGCATTTTGTATAAAAGTGTGAAAATTTGTTGTAAACATGATTTTAAGTGTTAATTTTTTTAAAATAATGTAAAAATTGTGTTCACAAATTTTTGTTAATGTTAATCTGGTCTCGACATACTTATAGTGGGAAGGGAAGTGTTAAAAACATATTAAATTGTGTCATTTTGGCTTAAATAGGTGTCATTAAGGGATAAATTGCATGATTACTAACCAAATTACCTAGCTTGGGCTTAAACATGTAATTTGGTCCTTAATTACTTAATTAAGGCTAGGAATTCTCCAAAAAATTCCTAGTGTATGTTGTTTTTTAAAGGAAAATATATTCCTCCTACATTAATAAAAATGGAAGCTTATGCAAAAACTCCACTGTAACTTCAATTTTTTGGCCTCTAACTTGTTCTAATTGTTAATTTGTAATCTCTAATCTTATCAACAGCAGGTAATCATTCTAAAATTATGAATTATTCATATCTGGTTTGAGAAATTCACTGTATATTCTATCATGTTGCTGTAGGTGAGAAATTAGGGAAGAAAGCTCCAATCTCTTAGCAATTTGGCCTCTGGAAGCTTCTAAATTTCCTCCAATTCACTGCAAATTAAAGATGAGAGTTCCCTCACTCATCTAACATGAAATTTATGATTTTTATTTTGTTTTGGTTCAGCAAGCAGGTATAATATGTAAGTTTTATTTATGAAATTTTCCATGTTACAATTTTGCTGAAACCCTGTGTTTGAGGCTGAATAATTCCTCCATTTGTTAATGAAATGGAGTGATTTATTTTTCTGTGTGTTGATAATGATCTACACTTTTTGCATGTCAAATTTCGTGTTGATCTGAATAGTTTTGGGTGCCGGAAATCGGCTACAAAGTTGCAAGTTCATCAGGATTCGTTCGGGCTTAAATTCCCGTACAGTGGGTCGACCCACCCTTGAATTGGGTCAACCAAGGTCAATAGTCGGTCGACCCACCTAGGAAAAAATACCCAGAAAGTTCTGTTTCCTCCTGTGTTTTGTTGTGGTGTTTTGCGCAGGGTTTTGTGGCTTCCCTTGTCCAAATTTTTAATGTTTTTAAGAGCGATTCAAGTGCCAATTCAACACCATGTCCTTGTGTTATAATTTTCATGGAATTTGATGTTAATCTTGTGGTTGTTGCAGCAGCAAAAAGGACTATGTTCCTTTTTGTTTTCTAGGTATTTCCATGATTTGGTATATAAAAATCTTGGAGATACTCGGTGTATTTCCGTGAACACATGCACGTTTTTATAAACCGTTTTCAAATTGTTTTGGAAAGGAAATATGTTTTGAGAATATGAATGGATTTAATAAAATATTTTAAATCTATTATAATAATATTTAAGTATTTTCAAGCTATAGATTTTACAAAGATTTTTCCAATAAACTTTATTTTTAAATTGTTTTCGCAAAGTAGGATTGTTGAATAAAAACCATACATATTACACACTTCGAGTAAATGTGTTGGTGATCCGATATTGTCCTTAACCTTACAGTATGGGACGTGATGGCATGCGATTTTATTCAACTCCAAATCCGTTGAATCAAAGTAATAACTTCAGTGTTACAACTATCTACGTGCCCGTGAAACTCAACATTTTGTGATATCTCAGTGTTCACCAGTGGCCGTTGTGGCCCTTTTTGTAATATTATATGATTTATATTCTTCTAGTTTTGGATTTTAATATGAAACTGACTTATGAAATGTGAACCATTAAGTGATAAAGTGTGGTATGGGACACATTATTATCGCTTTTCGGGTTACTATATTTGTAACACCCTACACTTTTCTGCAACCAAATTTTAACAAAAATCAAAACTTGAACACATCCAAGTAGGGAGCATGTAAATCTGGTACCTGCAATAAATGAGCATGAGCATAATCAGAGTACGATAAAATAAACCACCATAGAAACAAAATAGGATGAACTAGAATTAACTCAAGCAACTACCTTTTTCAAAGTAAGTCACTTTGCCAATACCGAGCAAGAGAGAGAACGAGAACCGAAAGCCAAACTTAATCATCTGCGAGAACTCGACCTTCTCTAGGAAACCAAGGAGCTTGTAATGAGGAGGGGGTGTCAGAATAACAAGTTCTGGTGACTAGGAAATGTACAACACAGATTATAATACATAGATGTATCCTGTTTGTTTCAACCTAAGATGTATTCCTTACAAGGTAAGTAATTCTAACCTAACCTTGTAGCTATTTACGCACGACTTTACTACTCTTCTCAAAGTAGTATTCCCAAATTATAATACCAGATAAAATGTTTATGCGTATATTTGTGAAGACTTTATACCAGATCACGATTGGTTATTTAATCGAGAGTGGAACCCTAATCATGGGGTTTCTATATATGCATGCATCCTCATTCACTATCCTTTATTATTTAATGCCTCACTATAAATGATAGATAGGGTGGATTCTCCCTAATCACTTAAGATTCAAGGCGGACCTATTGGTCACTTATTAACCCTTGATAATATATTCAACGTTAACATAAACTAGAGGGCATTAGCTATGGGCCCTACTAGTTAAGGCTTCCGTCATTCACACATATACCCTTGCCCCCGTGTAAGGTGAGAGTTGATATTTTATCATACTCTGAAAACTGTGGGGTGTTACAATCTTTGAGTAAGTGACACATTCTGTGGGAAAGCCAGTATGTGACCTTCGGGTCATCCGTGTTAGGCCTTTGAGCTTCTATGTTAGACCTCCAGGTCATCGTGTTTAGGCCTTTGTGTCGTTAGTGTTAGACCTTCAGATCATTTATGATATATAAGGTACCCCCTTCGTGTATTATAGTACCGGATATAACTTTAAGCCAATCTGTGAAATAGCACATGCTAGCATAGCTTTAGCTTGTCAATCTGTGATGGATCCATAATCTGTGTTTTATGTCTTAAATTAATTTGATATTTAAATTTTGTGAATTTTCTCGTTTCCAGTGAATAGGGATTTTTGGAAGTCCCATATGGATACGTTCTAATAAATTTGTGATTTATGTTGCTCGCATGATCGGATCTTGTGAATACTCTGTCGTCTCTATACGAACCCCCTTGAAGCTTATCTTTGAAGTATATAATGTTAACTTATCCATTTATAATCTAAAATAAAACATGCATAGTAATTGTCGTTTGTCGTCCTTTTTATGTTATCATTTCATGTTAGACTAACCCATGTATATGTTCCTCGGGTCAGACCAAGTTACATGTTAAGTCATCTGCTTCATGCTTGCCATTCCCTAGACATCTCATTTCACCAATTTGAATTTTCATAGTTTGTGTCTTCCATTTTTTGTAGCCTTATGGACATGGCAATGATGTATATTTTGTGGGTGTTGATGTATATGTATCTACATTTTGGGTTATGGGATTAAAATCTCCTAGTCTATGATGTATTATACATGATGTATGTATCTGTGCATCTATCTATGCCTGTTGTTCTATGTTGGGTATTTGGTATTATTTTGAGTTTTGTTCTGAATAGATTATGAAGCCACAGTAGCGGTGTATTGGGTAAGAAAAAAAACAAGAAATATTTACCCAATACAATATTACAAGTGGTCACGCCTATTATGCTTTATTCTCTATACTAGTAGACAATATTATTAGTTAATACTCTTTACTAATATGGGTCTTAGGGCGGGGCGCTACAAGCATTATATGTAGAAACTTTTAATCATTTATTCAACTGGTGTTATCTTTCTAGTCATTCTTGCATATCACATTACTTTGGTATTTCTTTCCATAATATTGATTTACATTTAAGATCTTTTTTCAGAAACTCTTGACTAGTTTTATATTTTATATCCTTTTTTTAGACTTAAAAATTGGAAAGAAAACCCAAACCTTAAGGGAATGTTTGAGAATTAAAGAAAAATTTCCATCAAATCTCAATCTAAGAGAAATAACAATATATACTCTCTTTTCTAGAATTTTACAAGTAGTTTCTACTTTTAATTTTTAATACTGAGTATAATGCAATGAAATTTAACCTTTGACTAAAATCAATAATTGGTTGAAATGTTTACCAAATGGTTATGTTACTGTTACTTGCTACCGGCAGTAGTGTCATTATGCAACATTATTCATTGCTAAAAAAATTACGACTTTATTTACCGTTGAGTTGGACTCGCAGTTATATTATGAATTTGGGTTAATTTCCCATTTCATTTCTTAACCAATAAAAAAATTCTCCATTAATTGTTGACATGCTTTTTGGTCAAAGCAGTCACACATCAAGATTTTGGTTAGCAACACGCTCAAATTTTGAGAACGTCGTCAGGAAACAAAAATCGATTCGATTGAAGTCGCAATGTGTTCGAAAAAGGTTGGAAATAGTGTCGATTCGTGAAATCATCGTTAACGGACTTCAAAAAACTGGCACGGTAAAAATATGTGATCGACTTGGTCCGATCAGCTCAAAATGCTTGAGCGTGTCAGTCCGATCACATGGCAAAACCTGTTATGACCGCCCACAACCCCTGCATTATATAGAAGAATAACACACTGAAAAGTGTGTCAGGCAGCTATGGACGGTCATCAAGGTACGATAACACAATCGGAACCTATCGTAACTCACAGTGCAATGATAAAATATAATAGAACATATACAGCAGGTATTAATAGTGAAGCAGAAAACACCAAAACTTTCATAACAACTAGAAAGTAATATCCATACACGTGGATAACAAAAATACTATTTATACAACTTTGTCTCACCACATCACTCAGAGAAGAATAACAAACAGTGGAATTCAAATACTAGATAGTAATAAAACTGGTACATCAGCCTCCCACTCGCCTCCGAACTGCAACATCGTCCTCACTAAGCTATCACCTGTCACCTGCTACCTAGTCTGCCCATCCACAACCGGATGAACATCCCAAGGTAATAAGAGGGAAACATAAAACCTTGAGCCAGACAACAGTCTTAGTGAGCGATAAAACAGCTAACAAGCATCAACGAAAAGTATATGAGAATGGATAGATAAACATACTAATCTACCCATAACACCAGGGAAGAATTCAATCCTATCTTCCCTACATCGGATAGTGATAGCCTTTACAATAACATTTCAACCATACATTCATGGAAACCAGAACACTCATTTAATCATGACAAAGCACTTATGACATCCAAATTATATATATATATATCTCATGTAAATCACCCAAATCGAACTCAACATCCCTCAGGCACAAGCCCTATAGGACTAAACCAATATCAGACAAGCACCCAAGGAACATCTCCTTCGACGTTGGACAATCTAAATGAGAGATTCAAACAAGGAAACTAATCAACCATGGCAGACTCTGGTTATCACCGCCAATCCTGCTTCGAAACCATCGTTAATCGTATGACGGCCAACCTTGCCATATGTCAAGGGCTAATGGTAACCCCAGTTCTAGCATAAACTCCATAGGCCTTTCAATGATACGTATGTTTTTCCAACCTTGACCACTAAGCCTTTCAATGATACCCAGCGTACTCAACAAGAACTGTAACAACCCGGAAAATCTGGGCCAGTTTAAAATTTTTATTTTGGCAATTTTAGCGAATTTTGATTATTTAAAATGAATTATTTTAAATAATATCGACGAGAAATTTATTTTGAATATAATTCGAACGTATATATTATACGCGTCGTCGTTAGAATATAAATATTTATATAGAATTATAAAAGGAATTGAAAATGGCGCGGTAGTTCGATAATTCGATTTCAAACTTCAATTGAATGTACCGGGTGCAAAACAATCCGGATTTTAGTGAAACCAAAAATAATGGAATCTAATAGTGAATATCTTTCCAACGAATCCGAAAAATCAAGATTTCATATCGGGAATCAAAAGATATGTCCAGTTGAAAATTCTAAATAGTCGCTGTGGAATTTATATATATTTTTATATATATAAGGCCCTTAAAAATGGACATTTTGCAAATGACCTCGGATTTCGACGAAACCAGTTTTGTTGGATCCGTGATGTCGAGTTATTGCTAGATTCCAAATTTCATAATTTTTCGAATCAATATGTGAGCGTGGCGAAGGAAAACGCGTTTGACCAGTTTCAGTTGATTTTAATCGACTGGAAATTGGCCATTTTTCATACGGTCTCAGAATTCGACGAAACTAGTTTTGTTAGGACCGTATCGTCAATACGAAGCTAGAAAATATTTTTCTGGAATTTTTCTAGTTCGTATGTGACCCCGGTAATTTGAAACGTACGTTTAAAATTGAATATACACTGATTTATAATTTGATTTTGAGAAAAACCTATCAGAACAGCCGAATTGGCTTACGATACATATCCCATTGTGTTCGGAATGGGGATAATACGCTAAGGATGACAGTCGTTGAGTCAGATTTGAAGTTCAAATAAGAAATTGACTTTTTGGATTTAAGTAATTAATTATTAAATTATATATATAATATTTTCAGTTAACCCCCCCCCCTTTTTCCCTCCTTCTCTTTTCAGAATCCCGATCCCCAAATAAATAAAAAAAAAAAAAATAGAATAGAAATGGAGGGCGGCGGAAACCAACCGCCGTCGATGGCGCGACCTCCCTCCCCAGCTCCTCCTTCCCCCGCCGCTTCTCTCCTCCTCCCTTCCCCCCCCCCCCTTCCCTCTCCAGAAACGAAGCCCCCCCATTGAAACCCTAACCGCGACCAGACCCAATCTCGCGCCATCCAACCCCTTTGCTCACCTGAACCCTAGCCGCCGCAACCAGACCCCCTCCACCTCGCCTCGCAGCTCCGCTGCCCCCTCCTACTCGCGAACCCCAAAGCGACGGAAGCCACAGCCCCCCCTGGACCCAAAACCGATGATGAACCCCCCTGTAAGTATTTTCTGATTTTATTTATTTTATTTTCTGATTTTATTTATTTTATTTTCTGATTTTATTTATTTTATAAAAACTGAATTTTATTTGCTTATAAAACTGTTTTTATTTTTAAAATTTAAAACTGTTTTATTTTTGAGTAATTTAAAACTGATTTTATTAATATGTTATTTCTGTTTTTATTAATAAGTTTAAATACTGATTTTTATATTTTGTTAAAACTGAGTTTTTGAAAGAAACTTAAAACAGAATTTTTAAAAGAATTATAAAAACTGTTTTAAAAGAAAATAAAAACTGATTTTTCAAAAGGATTAAAACTGATTAGAAAAAAAAGATTTGATTTTTAGTTAAAGAAAAATATGATTTTTATATTTTTAAAGTATTAAAAATATAATCTTTATAGGATAGAGAATATAAAAATATCATCTTTGTATATGTAGCGAAATAAAAATCTGGTTTTTATTACGTTGAGATAAAGTGGTAATTTTTGAAAAGGCTAGAATTTTTATATATTGAACTTCGATAGAAAAATAGAATTTTTATATATTGAACTTCGAATAAAAATAGAATTTTTATATATTGAACTTCGAATAAAAATAGAATTTTTATATATTGAACTTCGAATAAAAATAGAATTTTTATATATTGAACTTCGATAGAAAAATGGATTTTTATATATTGAATAGCGAAGTAAAAATTCGATTTATATATATATAGTGACTACGGGCAACGAAGCTGACGAAGAGGCGATAACGAGGAAGACTTCTGCAAAGGAAGAGCCGTGGAGCTAGGATAGCTATATGTGAGAATTTCTCACTCTTCAATTTATTTTCTAGTTATATATATATATACTAGGATGCAGACGGTGCTTAGTAGCACCCGACACCCGTCCACAGACCATGGACTTGTTTGTTTGGCTGTTTGGTTATTGATTGTGATATTGGTTTGAATGTGGTTTGTGGTGTGGAAAATCGAATCGATAAATTGGTTAGGATTAGACGTGCGCCGTTATAAGGCGAAGGAGTAAGGCTAGGTTAGACACTTACTCCAAATTTTGTGGTTTGCATAATAAAATTGATATGATTGATGTGTGAATGGCGTGGGCCTTCACTAGTCCGGGGATAAGGCTAGGCCTTGTCCCGTTTCTAGTATCGTGCCGTTATGCCGCCGAAATTTTCTAAAATAAGTTAGAAAAATAAAAATAGCATTTTATTTAAAGAATGAACTGAATAGAAATTCATATGTTAAAATAAAATATGTTATCGTTAAAAATATAATTTTTAACGTGAATGTGAATAAATAAATATTCATTTACAAACCAGACGGTTTGTTTATGTACACCTATTTGAATGACGTTGATTGGGTCGATAAATTTTACACATCGCCTAACTGCACAAATAAAATATGTGTTTGATTGTTTGAAACCCCACACGGGTGTTAGGATGAAATTTGAAGTTCACTCATCCTGATTGATTAAATATGTCGATCGATTGATTGACAGGCTGTTATAAGCGTTGAATATCTATATTTGATGCTTATACAGTGTAGTGCACTTTGGTTGATGGTTGATTACTTTCAATGCTATTATATACATGTGTTGTATGAAAATCCATATAATTAATTTTATATGGTAATTGATTGGGCCTCATTCCAGTTTTGAAAAAGAAATATTTGAAATAGAATATTTGAAAATAAAGGAATATATGAAGCCGTGTTGATTAGATTGACGCCATTTTGACGTGAACGATATTTATATCGATTTTGAAAACGATTTCGAAATGAATTGAATTGAAAACGAATTCAAAATGAATTGAAAACGATTTCGAAATGAAATGAATTGAAAACGATTTCGAAATGAATTGAATTGAAAACGAATTCAAAATGGATTGAAAACGATTTCGAAATGAATTGAATTGAAAACGAATTCAAAATGAATTGAAAACGATTTCGAAATGAATTGAATTGAAAACGAATTCAAAATGAATTGAAAACGATTTCGAAATGAATTGAATTGAAAACGAATTCAAAATGGATTGAAAACGATTTCGAAATGAATTGAATTGAAAACGAATTCAAAATGGATTGAAAACGATTTCGAAATGAATTGAATTGAAAACGAATTCAAAATGGATTGAAAACGATTTCGAAATGAATTGAATTGAAAACGAATTCAAAATGAATTGAAAACGATTTCGAAATGAAATGAATTGAAAACGATTTCGAAATGAATTGAATTGAAAACGATTTCGAAATGGATTGAAAACGATTTCGAAATGAATTGAATTGAAAACGAATTCAAAATGGATTGAAAACGATTTCGAAATGAATTGAATTGAAAACGAATTCAAAATGAATTGAAAACGATTTCGAAATGAATTGAATTGAAAACGAATTCAAAATGAATTGAAAACGATTTCGAAATGAATTGAATTGAAAACGAATTCAAAATGGATTGAAAACGATTTCGAAATGAATTGAATTGAAAACGAATTCAAAATGGATTGAAAACGATTTCGAAATGAAATGAATTGAAAACGATTTCGAAATGAATTGAATTGAAAACGAATTCAAAATGGATTGAAAACGATTTCGAAATGAAATGAATTGAAAACGATTTCGAAATGAATTGAATTGAAAACGAATTCAAAATGGATTGAAAACGATTTCGAAATGAATTGAATTGAAAACGAATTCAAAATGGATTGAAAACGATTTCGAAATGAATTGAATTGAAAACGAATTCAAAATGGATTGAAAACGATTTCGAAATGAATTGAATTGAAAACGAATTCAAATGGAATTGAAAGCGAATTGAAATGAATTCAAATTGAATTGAAATTCGAATTTGAATAGAAAGGAATTTTAAAACGAATTTATAAAGAAGAATTCAATCTTGATTTGAATTGAAATGGAAGTTGAAAATGTTTTTGAAACGAATTCAAAACTATTTATATAATTCGTTTTAAATAGAAATCGACGAAGTATATATTATATATATTATATATATAATATAATGGCCTGAATAGAACGCGCCGCGCCGCGGCAGTTCGCGAATTTCGACCATTTATTTCAAACGGACATTACGGGAGATCCGACCGTCGGATTCTCCTAAAACCGGAACCGTTGGGTTCGTATCGAAAAGAGCTTTCTAGCGAATGTTAGAAATTTGAAATCTAACGGTTGGATTTGGAATTATGTCCAAATCAAATTCGAAAAAGGTCGCTGTAAGTGCAGTTCGATGACCGTTGTTGGAAATCGGCTGTACGGGCCTTGATAAAATTATTAAAAATAGTAATAATTTGTGTAAAATCATAAGAAATGATTTGTGAAGATTTGGGATGAAAAAACTCCATATTTGAAAAGATAAAAATAGATTTTTATCGAAATGAACTAGTTTGAACTAGAATTATAATTCTATTTATTTTTAAATAAATAAATTGAATTTGAAATGGTTTTGAAAATAACCAAAATTTCCAATGATTGCATTGGAGTGGATTTGAATCGAAATTGTCTTCGGAATATTTCGATGTTGGAATTCGTGATATTACAGGTGTTGTTATGGAAATTTGAAAGATATATATTTGTATCGTTATTTCCAATACGACATTTGTTAGTCGTAGAATTCGATATTGAATATAAGCCGATATATTTTCTATTCAGAGCCTTGTATTGAATATCGAATGTGATTTGGGTTTGTCGTGAATGGTGTCTTCACTAACACTGTTCTTGAACCCAGTTGAGAAAAGATTAAATCTTTTTATTTAGATTTAATGAAGTGTACCAATTAAATGATATTTAATTGGAATTGAATTGATATTGATTTTTGGGTTTATCGTGAACAGTGTTTTAAATAACACTTGTTCTTTAACCCGATAATTAATGAATGTGATTTGGGTTTGTCGTGAATGGTGTCTTCACTAACACTGTTCTTGAACCCAGCTAAGAAAAGATTAAATCTTTTGATTTAGATTTAATGAAGTGTACCAATTAAATGATATTTAATTGGAATTGAATTGATATTGATTTTTGGGTTTATCGTGAACAGTGTTTTAAATAACACTTGTTCTTTAACCCGATAATTAATGGGATGTGACTTTGGGTTTATCGTGAACCGTGTTTTAAATGACACTGATTCTTTAACCCAGTCACAGATTAAAACTAAGTGGAGTTTTAATGAATCTTTAATTAGATTGAAAAGATCGAGAATGGAGTATCACCAGTTTTGCTCCAGGCGATAGTTAAATCTTTAATTAGATTTGAATGTGAAATTTAGAAACTAACTGGCGGTTAGCCAAGCAGAATGGTTTTCTGGATATTGATCTGATGTTGGTTCCGGCCTTCGGGGTTAATATTTGGGGAGTTATTCTCTTGATTAATTTACGGTTAGTGACTAATGAATTGGAATGAGGCGTATGTTGTGTTTGTGTAACACTTTTATAATATATACGCGAGTTATTCGGAAAGACCGGGTTTATCCCATTCTGAATAACTGATACGACGATAAGTCGAAGATGAAGACGATGGTCGAAGACCGGAGGTCTTCACGTCGTTTGGGTGATAACTGATGATCTTGATTGGGCTGTACACCCAAGAAGATGGAAACAGTTAGTGATCGTCCAGACGTACTTGGAGATCGATGGATATGCGGGGTACTAGGTGCCTCCGGTTTCGTTCAGACCCAGAACGGACTTGTAAATGGACTGTGTGTCTGACATCGGATTTCATTCTGTGTGACTGATATCGGTTGCATAGGATGGCTTGCCTGTGTGGCATGCTAAGATGCAAATGATCAAGGCTTCTGTTGAAAAGCAAAGTCTTGTGGTTGATGATCAAAGCACGGCCTTTGTGGCGTAGCTTTGTGTAACGTTTGATTCGCGAGTTTCACACCCGGTATGAATCAAAAACGGGAGACGGACCTCAGGGAGGGCATGCGTTTCTTTCTAGTTAGAAGTGGCGTCAGTGGTTTTATACGCCCTGACGAGTTTGACTTATGTGGTTGTTGCTGTTGCGAGGCGCCTCGGTTATATCGGTTTCGGCCGATGCATTCTGGTCGGCTGACGGACCAGACTTACACCCCATAGGGTGGGGAAACGTAGTGTTCAGGCATTTTAATCCACATCGGTGGACCGGCCCTGTCGCTCCAAGGTCACTCGAGCTCTGACCTGTGGCTCGGGCTAGAGAGTCACGAATAGGTTGAGGATCTTGCCCCTAGCCTCGGTTCATAGATGGAAATCCAATTTCCAAATACGTGACATTTGCGGTTTTAGTTGTAATCCTATATATGGCGACATAGTGGGATGGGGCGCTTATGCCGCCTATGATTGATACTTATGATTTGAAGTTGTTTTATACACTATGCACTTATTATAGTATCAAATAATCTGTTTTAAACGTATCAAGCATTCTTTGGCTGTTATAAGGGAAAACCCTATCCCCCGGCTTGCGTTGCATTGTGTGATAGGACCTGGGTCTTATAACAGCTTCATTTTTCTTTATTTAGCATTGCGCTGTTTGTTATATGCACTGGTATTCTTGGGAGGAAACCCGTTCCGTGTTATACGGCGTGGTCCCTTGATTTACCTAATGATTTAAAATAAAGATTAATAACTGTTTTAGTTCTCACACCAGTCACATGACTGACCTGGAGTTTATTGTTTTAACCTAAACTCTGGGTGCCCTTATTTTGACACGGGCAGCTAGTAGTTTCGGTTTTGCAGATTTTATTCACAGGATCCTGGTTTACAGCTGGAACGATATCCGGAAAGCTTTGTATCCGTATATCTCTTCTAGTTGTGTATTGTATTATTTTCCGCTGCTATGTATTTAAATGTAATTTAAATCTCTGATATTCCTGTGTAATATTCTTTTTACTCTGTATATTCTTGTAATCTGATGCATTGTTGTAATAAGCAATGAAATGTTCTTCTGTATGCGTTCTGTTGTGGTTTGTTCTCGAACTATCCGTCGCTTTCCTTTACGGGGAAGTAACGGGTCTTTACATTTGGTATCAGAGCTTTGGTTTACAAAGCTAGAGAACAAGACACATTAGAAACATACGAAAGAATTCATCAGATATTGGATTAGCAACATCCAATGGAAATGACTCGTTAGAGATGGGATCAGTAGTATCCTAGAACGAGTGTGAAGAGTATATTTTTGAAAATGAAAACAAATTTTGTTTTAAAAATTTAAATCGATTATTCGTATTTGATTATCTATTTAAATTGATTTGGACAGTCCAGTATATAAAGAATTTGCATATACGCCTTGCAAACGTATATTCGAAGTTTTAATATACCGGGTAGATATAGAACCGCACTCTAGTAGCCCGACAATGTTCTGATGGTGGTTCGAAACATCATCAGCATTTATTTTCGAGTGACGAAGGTGTGATTTCTATATATTTCCATTAGACTGGTGTGAGAACCAAAATTAGATAGGGCCTATTGTTGTGATTTGGTATCAAAAATTTGATTTTTGTATATGTATCAAAATTATGAACTTGAAACTTTAATTCACTAATTGATTGATGTTTGTGTTGTTTGTTTAATTGTTTGATAATTTTGAACCATTATGCCTAACTGAATCGAATATTGACTTGTATTGAAATTTGGTCGCATTTGCTTGCATATGCATATATATCTTTGAACAGGTCATAGCAAGGAGGCTAGAGCAGAGAATAAAATTTGTTTGCCCGACAAATAGGTACATGTTTACAACATAATTTCCTGTTTTGTTTGGGTGATGATGATTTTATGAGCCTATTGGCTAGCCGCTTGGCTTTTTCTTTTTCTTTTTGAGATCTGAAGGACCGGGGAAGCTATTTGAAATTCCCCGATGCTCCCGGTGCAGGGGAGGTTATGGCGAAATTTTTCGAAAATTTAGGGTGTTAGCCAAATTTTTGGAATTTTAGAAATTCTCAGAAACTGAAAAGTTGGAGAATGGAAGCCAGATCGAGCGTAGAGTTGATTAATCAAACCACTTTCGACTTTGTTCCTTTTCGGGGACGAAAAGTTTTAAGTGGGGGAGATTGTAACAACCCGGAAAATCTGGGCCAGTTTAAAATTTTTATTTTGGCAATTTTAGCGAATTTTGATTATTTAAAATGAATTATTTTAAATAATATCGACGAGAAATTTATTTTGAATATAATTCGAACGTATATATTATACGCGTCGTCGTTAGAATATAAATATTTATATAGAATTATAAAAGGAATTGAAAATGGCGCGGTAGTTCGATAATTCGATTTCAAACTTCAATTGAATGTACCGGGTGCAAAACAATCCGGATTTTAGTGAAACCAAAAATAATGGAATCTAATAGTGAATATCTTTCCAACGAATCCGAAAAATCAAGATTTCATATCGGGAATCAAAAGATATGTCCAGTTGAAAATTCTAAATAGTCGCTGTGGAATTTATATATATTTTTATATATATAAGGCCCTTAAAAATGGACATTTTGCAAATGACCTCGGATTTCGACGAAACCAGTTTTGTTGGATCCGTGATGTCGAGTTATTGCTAGATTCCAAATTTCATAATTTTTCGAATCAATATGTGAGCGTGGCGAAGGAAAACGCGTTTGACCAGTTTCAGTTGATTTTAATCGACTGGAAATTGGCCATTTTTCATACGGTCTCAGAATTCGACGAAACTAGTTTTGTTAGGACCGTATCGTCAATACGAAGCTAGAAAATATTTTTCTGGAATTTTTCTAGTTCGTATGTGACCCCGGTAATTTGAAACGTACGTTTAAAATTGAATATACACTGATTTATAATTTGATTTTGAGAAAAACCTATCAGAACAGCCGAATTGGCTTACGATACATATCCCATTGTGTTCGGAATGGGGATAATACGCTAAGGATGACAGTCGTTGAGTCAGATTTGAAGTTCAAATAAGAAATTGACTTTTTGGATTTAAGTAATTAATTATTAAATTATATATATAATATTTTCAGTTAACCCCCCCCCCCTTTTTCCCTCCTTCTCTTTTCAGAATCCCGATCCCCAAATAAAAAAAAAAAAAAAAATAGAATAGAAATGGAGGGCGGCGGAAACCAACCGCCGTCGATGGCGCGACCTCCCTCCCCAGCTCCTCCTTCCCCCGCCGCTTCTCTCCTCCTCCCTTCCCCCCCCCCTTCCCTCTCCAGAAACGAAGCCCCCCCATTGAAACCCTAACCGCGACCAGACCCAATCTCGCGCCATCCAACCCCTTTGCTCACCTGAACCCTAGCCGCCGCAACCAGACCCCCTCCACCTCGCCTCGCAGCTCCGCTGCCCCCTCCTACTCGCGAACCCCAAAGCGACGGAAGCCACAGCCCCCCCTGGACCCAAAACCGATGATGAACCCCCCTGTAAGTATTTTCTGATTTTATTTATTTTATTTTCTGATTTTATTTATTTTATTTTCTGATTTTATTTATTTTATAAAAACTGAATTTTATTTGCTTATAAAACTGTTTTTATTTTTAAAATTTAAAACTGTTTTATTTTTGAGTAATTTAAAACTGATTTTATTAATATGTTATTTCTGTTTTTATTAATAAGTTTAAATACTGATTTTTATATTTTGTTAAAACTGAGTTTTTGAAAGAAACTTAAAACAGAATTTTTAAAAGAATTATAAAAACTGTTTTAAAAGAAAATAAAAACTGATTTTTCAAAAGGATTAAAACTGATTAGAAAAAAAAGATTTGATTTTTAGTTAAAGAAAAATATGATTTTTATATTTTTAAAGTATTAAAAATATAATCTTTATAGGATAGAGAATATAAAAATATCATCTTTGTATATGTAGCGAAATAAAAATCTGGTTTTTATTACGTTGAGATAAAGTGGTAATTTTTGAAAAGGCTAGAATTTTTATATATTGAACTTCGATAGAAAAATAGAATTTTTATATATTGAACTTCGAATAAAAATAGAATTTTTATATATTGAACTTCGAATAAAAATAGAATTTTTATATATTGAACTTCGAATAAAAATAGAATTTTTATATATTGAACTTCGATAGAAAAATGGATTTTTATATATTGAATAGCGAAGTAAAAATTCGATTTATATATATATATAGTGACTACGGGCAACGAAGCTGACGAAGAGGCGATAACGAGGAAGACTTCTGCAAAGGAAGAGCCGTGGAGCTAGGATAGCTATATGTGAGAATTTCTCACTCTTCAATTTATTTTCTAGTTATATATATATATACTAGGATGCAGACGGTGCTTAGTAGCACCCGACACCCGTCCACAGACCATGGACTTGTTTGTTTGGCTGTTTGGTTATTGATTGTGATATTGGTTTGAATGTGGTTTGTGGTGTGGAAAATCGAATCGATAAATTGGTTAGGATTAGACGTGCGCCGTTATAAGGCGAAGGAGTAAGGCTAGGTTAGACACTTACTCCAAATTTTGTGGTTTGCATAATAAAATTGATATGATTGATGTGTGAATGGCGTGGGCCTTCACTAGTCCGGGGATAAGGCTAGGCCTTGTCCCGTTTCTAGTATCGTGCCGTTATGCCGCCGAAATTTTCTAAAATAAGTTAGAAAAATAAAAATAGCATTTTATTTAAAGAATGAACTGAATAGAAATTCATATGTTAAAATAAAATATGTTATCGTTAAAAATATAATTTTTAACGTGAATGTGAATAAATAAATATTCATTTACAAACCAGACGGTTTGTTTATGTACACCTATTTGAATGACGTTGATTGGGTCGATAAATTTTACACATCGCCTAACTGCACAAATAAAATATGTGTTTGATTGTTTGAAACCCCACACGGGTGTTAGGATGAAATTTGAAGTTCACTCATCCTGATTGATTAAATATGTCGATCGATTGATTGACAGGCTGTTATAAGCGTTGAATATCTATATTTGATGCTTATACAGTGTAGTGCACTTTGGTTGATGGTTGATTACTTTCAATGCTATTATATACATGTGTTGTATGAAAATCCATATAATTAATTTTATATGGTAATTGATTGGGCCTCATTCCAGTTTTGAAAAAGAAATATTTGAAATAGAATATTTGAAAATAAAGGAATATATGAAGCCGTGTTGATTAGATTGACGCCATTTTGACGTGAACGATATTTATATCGATTTTGAAAACGATTTCGAAATGAATTGAATTGAAAACGAATTCAAAATGAATTGAAAACGATTTCGAAATGAAATGAATTGAAAACGATTTCGAAATGAATTGAATTGAAAACGAATTCAAAATGGATTGAAAACGATTTCGAAATGAATTGAATTGAAAACGAATTCAAAATGAATTGAAAACGATTTCGAAATGAATTGAATTGAAAACGAATTCAAAATGAATTGAAAACGATTTCGAAATGAATTGAATTGAAAACGAATTCAAAATGGATTGAAAACGATTTCGAAATGAATTGAATTGAAAACGAATTCAAAATGGATTGAAAACGATTTCGAAATGAATTGAATTGAAAACGAATTCAAAATGGATTGAAAACGATTTCGAAATGAATTGAATTGAAAACGAATTCAAAATGAATTGAAAACGATTTCGAAATGAAATGAATTGAAAACGATTTCGAAATGAATTGAATTGAAAACGATTTCGAAATGGATTGAAAACGATTTCGAAATGAATTGAATTGAAAACGAATTCAAAATGGATTGAAAACGATTTCGAAATGAATTGAATTGAAAACGAATTCAAAATGAATTGAAAACGATTTCGAAATGAATTGAATTGAAAACGAATTCAAAATGAATTGAAAACGATTTCGAAATGAATTGAATTGAAAACGAATTCAAAATGGATTGAAAACGATTTCGAAATGAATTGAATTGAAAACGAATTCAAAATGGATTGAAAACGATTTCGAAATGAAATGAATTGAAAACGATTTCGAAATGAATTGAATTGAAAACGAATTCAAAATGGATTGAAAACGATTTCGAAATGAAATGAATTGAAAACGATTTCGAAATGAATTGAATTGAAAACGAATTCAAAATGGATTGAAAACGATTTCGAAATGAATTGAATTGAAAACGAATTCAAAATGGATTGAAAACGATTTCGAAATGAATTGAATTGAAAACGAATTCAAAATGGATTGAAAACGATTTCGAAATGAATTGAATTGAAAACGAATTCAAATGGAATTGAAAGCGAATTGAAATGAATTCAAATTGAATTGAAATTCGAATTTGAATAGAAAGGAATTTTAAAACGAATTTATAAAGAAGAATTCAATCTTGATTTGAATTGAAATGGAAGTTGAAAATGTTTTTGAAACGAATTCAAAACTATTTATATAATTCGTTTTAAATAGAAATCGACGAAGTATATATTATATATATTATATATATAATATAATGGCCTGAATAGAACGCGCCGCGCCGCGGCAGTTCGCGAATTTCGACCATTTATTTCAAACGGACATTACGGGAGATCCGACCGTCGGATTCTCCTAAAACCGGAACCGTTGGGTTCGTATCGAAAAGAGCTTTCTAGCGAATGTTAGAAATTTGAAATCTAACGGTTGGATTTGGAATTATGTCCAAATCAAATTCGAAAAAGGTCGCTGTAAGTGCAGTTCGATGACCGTTGTTGGAAATCGGCTGTACGGGCCTTGATAAAATTATTAAAAATAGTAATAATTTGTGTAAAATCATAAGAAATGATTTGTGAAGATTTGGGATGAAAAAACTCCATATTTGAAAAGATAAAAATAGATTTTTATCGAAATGAACTAGTTTGAACTAGAATTATAATTCTATTTATTTTTAAATAAATAAATTGAATTTGAAATGGTTTTGAAAATAACCAAAATTTCCAATGATTGCATTGGAGTGGATTTGAATCGAAATTGTCTTCGGAATATTTCGATGTTGGAATTCGTGATATTACAGGTGTTGTTATGGAAATTTGAAAGATATATATTTGTATCGTTATTTCCAATACGACATTTGTTAGTCGTAGAATTCGATATTGAATATAAGCCGATATATTTTCTATTCAGAGCCTTGTATTGAATATCGAATGTGATTTGGGTTTGTCGTGAATGGTGTCTTCACTAACACTGTTCTTGAACCCAGTTGAGAAAAGATTAAATCTTTTTATTTAGATTTAATGAAGTGTACCAATTAAATGATATTTAATTGGAATTGAATTGATATTGATTTTTGGGTTTATCGTGAACAGTGTTTTAAATAACACTTGTTCTTTAACCCGATAATTAATGAATGTGATTTGGGTTTGTCGTGAATGGTGTCTTCACTAACACTGTTCTTGAACCCAGCTAAGAAAAGATTAAATCTTTTGATTTAGATTTAATGAAGTGTACCAATTAAATGATATTTAATTGGAATTGAATTGATATTGATTTTTGGGTTTATCGTGAACAGTGTTTTAAATAACACTTGTTCTTTAACCCGATAATTAATGGGATGTGACTTTGGGTTTATCGTGAACCGTGTTTTAAATGACACTGATTCTTTAACCCAGTCACAGATTAAAACTAAGTGGAGTTTTAATGAATCTTTAATTAGATTGAAAAGATCGAGAATGGAGTATCACCAGTTTTGCTCCAGGCGATAGTTAAATCTTTAATTAGATTTGAATGTGAAATTTAGAAACTAACTGGCGGTTAGCCAAGCAGAATGGTTTTCTGGATATTGATCTGATGTTGGTTCCGGCCTTCGGGGTTAATATTTGGGGAGTTATTCTCTTGATTAATTTACGGTTAGTGACTAATGAATTGGAATGAGGCGTATGTTGTGTTTGTGTAACACTTTTATAATATATACGCGAGTTATTCGGAAAGACCGGGTTTATCCCAATCTGAATAACTGATACGACGATAAGTCGAAGATGAAGACGATGGTCGAAGACCGGAGGTCTTCACGTCGTTTGGGTGATAACTGATGATCTTGATTGGGCTGTACACCCAAGAAGATGGAAACAGTTAGTGATCGTCCAGACGTACTTGGAGATCGATGGATATGCGGGGTACTAGGTGCCTCCGGTTTCGTTCAGACCCAGAACGGACTTGTAAATGGACTGTGTGTCTGACATCGGATTTCATTCTGTGTGACTGATATCGGTTGCATAGGATGGCTTGCCTGTGTGGCATGCTAAGATGCAAATGATCAAGGCTTCTGTTGAAAAGCAAAGTCTTGTGGTTGATGATCAAAGCACGGCCTTTGTGGCGTAGCTTTGTGTAACGTTTGATTCGCGAGTTTCACACCCGGTATGAATCAAAAACGGGAGACGGACCTCAGGGAGGGCATGCGTTTCTTTCTAGTTAGAAGTGGCGTCAGTGGTTTTATACGCCCTGACGAGTTTGACTTATGTGGTTGTTGCTGTTGCGAGGCGCCTCGGTTATATCGGTTTCGGCCGATGCATTCTGGTCGGCTGACGGACCAGACTTACACCCCATAGGGTGGGGAAACGTAGTGTTCAGGCATTTTAATCCACATCGGTGGACCGGCCCTGTCGCTCCAAGGTCACTCGAGCTCTGACCTGTGGCTCGGGCTAGAGAGTCACGAATAGGTTGAGGATCTTGCCCCTAGCCTCGGTTCATAGATGGAAATCCAATTTCCAAATACGTGACATTTGCGGTTTTAGTTGTAATCCTATATATGGCGACATAGTGGGATGGGGCGCTTATGCCGCCTATGATTGATACTTATGATTTGAAGTTGTTTTATACACTATGCACTTATTATAGTATCAAATAATCTGTTTTAAACGTATCAAGCATTCTTTGGCTGTTATAAGGGAAAACCCTATCCCCCGGCTTGCGTTGCATTGTGTGATAGGACCTGGGTCTTATAACAGCTTCATTTTTCTTTATTTAGCATTGCGCTGTTTGTTATATGCACTGGTATTCTTGGGAGGAAACCCGTTCCGTGTTATACGGCGTGGTCCCTTGATTTACCTAATGATTTAAAATAAAGATTAATAACTGTTTTAGTTCTCACACCAGTCACATGACTGACCTGGAGTTTATTGTTTTAACCTAAACTCTGGGTGCCCTTATTTTGACACGGGCAGCTAGTAGTTTCGGTTTTGCAGATTTTATTCACAGGATCCTGGTTTACAGCTGGAACGATATCCGGAAAGCTTTGTATCCGTATATCTCTTCTAGTTGTGTATTGTATTATTTTCCGCTGCTATGTATTTAAATGTAATTTAAATCTCTGATATTCCTGTGTAATATTCTTTTTACTCTGTATATTCTTGTAATCTGATGCATTGTTGTAATAAGCAATGAAATGTTCTTCTGTATGCGTTCTGTTGTGGTTTGTTCTCGAACTATCCGTCGCTTTCCTTTACGGGGAAGTAACGGGTCTTTACAAGAACCTTCCAGTCTTTTGGGTGCCCCCATTGTACCCCTGCTTTGAGCCTGCTAGAACTTAGGACAATGATAACCTCTCGGCCTTCGCATAAACCGATGACTTTTCATAGCTCAAGCAACCTTCTCAAGCAACCATTATCCACCGACTCACGACCTTTGAGTTGTCACTTCATTCGTTGTTATACACCGATCATGAACAAAGTTCAACACTTCGAACCTTCCTACTTGAATTTACATTGAAGTCACACACTCACTGAGTTAAATTACATCACTGCGCTGCGGCTAGGGTTCGGGGGGTTGCCCCTGAAATTTTTTCTTCAAGCTCTTTTGTTCAAATCTGGGTCATACTCGAAAAATATTTTTTTTTTCCAGAAATTGACCATGTGCGACCAACCAGACTGTGACCGACCGACCAGATTAGAAGACATGATCAACCGACCCACTTGAGACCGACCCACTTCCACTTCACCACTTCAAACTTTTCGACCGACCGGTGCTTCCACCAAGACCGACTAACCCACTTCATCCCAACCGACCTGAAGCACCATGACCGGTCCGAACCACCCTGGAGTGCAGAAGGTCCCCTATGACCAACCATCCTTATTCGAGTCCAGGCTCGAACGACCGACCCACCTCGACCGACCGACCCGCTTCGACCGACCCCTCCTTTGCACTGCCCCACTTCATGACCAACCCAAAATAGAAGACCGAACAGAATGAAGCCGACCGACCCAAATCCAGACCGACCACCCTTGTGACTTGTTCCCCAAGCCACTCTTCATCAAACCGACCAGCCCCATGCTGACCAACCCAAATCAAGACGGACCCATTTCCTGTATAGTCCAATCCAACTCCGATTTTGACCAAAACTTCGCCAAACGACAAATTCGATGAAACCAACTCATCCATAAACATGATATGAAATAACTAACACACGAAATCCACGATTTTCATCAGAAGCTATATAAATTTCACCAAAATCATGATAAATGAACATATGAACAAATTTATGGATCTAACTTGAATAAACATATGGAATAGCGTAAAAATTACCGGTTTTAAGTTTCTAAATTAGATCCTATGGCGATTCATATGAAAATAGACTTACCATGATGTAGATCTATGAGAAAACACTTGAAACTGATGAAAAACATGACCAAACATCCATACACTAGATTGAATCCGTGTGAGAGATGCATATCACTCACCAATTCTCCAAATCAAAGCAAAAATGGTGAAATTAGATTTCGGAAAGCGAAGAACTTGATCCACATTCTTCGATTTGATGAACTCTCACTTCAAATGATGTAGATCTAGCTTCAAATGGTGTAGATCTTCGATCTTTATGCTCTAATGGTGGAATGATGGAGAAACGGAGGATCCCTTGGCTCTTCCAGATGAGAGAATGAAGAAAGTAAACTATTCACCATGCCTTTTACCCTCTATTTATAGCCTCCACCATCCCACTAATGGGCCTCCCCAAATAAGCCCATTTTGGCTTACAAAATCTGAACAACCAACTGAAAAATCTTAAAACAGCGGTTCCTTCCAAACCGCTGAGCCAAATCTTTAACGTGACCACTCTACGGAAAGGAAAACATCATTTCCTTTCCAATGGCACTGGTCTCATCACCTGATTCGATTTCAGTCAAAAGTTATACCCTGTTCAAGACTGACAGGGGCAAAATGGTCACAAACAAAATTGGTAAAAAATATGGACATGTCTCACTTCCCCATACACAACATACTAAAATTTGAGAATGATCCAACCCTCAGGAATAAAAATAAAAATATTTTATGGTCCTCCGATACGTAAAATGAGGGCTGTTACATTCTCCCCCCTTTAGAAATTTCGCCCCTGAAATCCCGACAAACATAAGCGACCACAAAAATTCCGCATGTCTATCATCCATGAGCAGCCAATTCTGTCACCCAAACTAGCAGCCATCAAGCCATGCATCCATAGCCTTATCCTAGCACGCGAAATTCTAATACAAACATAATAGTACAAGCTACAATGATGTTAGGTGACACGATACTAATTGGTCGTACCGACGAAGAGTTCCAGATGGTTCGGCTTCATGCTCTCTTCCGTCTCCCACGTACAATCATCGTCATCCTCACTCCATTGTTTCTTGACCAACTTAACTATCTTCCTCCTAAGCTGTTTCGTGTCATTCCCACAACACCAAGTAGCTTACGAGGTCTCGTAACTACAGTCTCTACTTCTAGGTCTTTGTACTTCTCTGGAGATACCAACACATTCGAATCATGCACAAACCTCCGTAGAAACGACACACGGAACACATTATGAGCACTCGACATCTTCTCGGGTAACTCTAGTCTATATGCGAGCTTTCCAATTCGCTCGACTGTCGGAAATGGTCCAACAAACCTAGGAGCTAACTTTCTTTGTTTCCAAATCAAACCACATGCTTCATCGGTGAAATCTTCACAAAAACCATATCGCCTACGTCGAATTCCAAATCCTTTCGACGCTTATTAGCATAACACTTCTGACGATCTTGCGCTGCCTTCATTCGTTGCCAAACGATCTTGATACAATCTGATGTCTCTCTTATCATCTTTGGCCCAAGTACCAACTTGTCTCCAGTTTCTAACCAACATGCTGGAGAATTACATGGTCTGCCTGTAACACCCCACATCCGTTAAGGTCACTCACAAAGGGAATGCCTTAACTTCAATGGAGCATTATGGGTACTGGAACAGAAATATTACAAGACAGACGTATATAAAACAGCGGAAAGTAAAGTAGAAGTACTTCAAATCATTTATTAAATATAATTGTTTACAATAAAAGCCCATCAACTTCCAATACCCAATTACATAGTCAAAATATCTGTCTTGCTCAAAAACAAAGAAGCATAAAAATAAATTGTAGTATTCCCCAATAAAGCAAAGCAAGCCATAGCCAAGAGAAATCCAAGCCGTACATGAAAGAGCCTTGAAGCTTGGTAAGATCCGAACTAAGTTGTATTCCCACCCTGCGAACCTAGGGGGGAACGGAAGAAAAAGAGGCGAAACAAACCGGGTCAGTCATAAAGACTGAGTAAGTCCTAGTGACTTTCATCATAAAAACATGTAAAGATAATATGACATGAATAAACTAGAAGTAAACATAAGCATGATGACGAGGTAAGCTACAGGCACGTTGAATCAGGTATAACATCCCATACTTCCTATCAAGGGTAGCATCACAAGGTTCCTACCAAGTATCACATCGCAAGGTTTCTATAACATCGCAAGATTTCTAAGTTTCACCATTACCCTATTTTCCTTGATTTCCTATATTCTCTGCACCACCTAACTAGCGTTCCAATTAGTTTACTTAGTTATAATTACAAGATAAGTGATCCCCCATAACCCACATGATAGTTTTATAGGTACATATCCCACGATGAGGGTCCCACCTCATATTGACAGTTTCATGTCCCCACCGTGCCTATCTTAATTGATCGGCTCTTACTTACACTGTTTCACGTATGTTATATACTAAGGTTATCCCAACCCCGTAGTTGTGGTAGCCTTCAGGACTACATCTAATATGAGGATTTCACCTCAACCAGCCCAATTGCCATAAATGTGTTAGATGTACCCTTACTACCCTAATTGATCGGCTCCTACTCGACCTAGTTCTTGTTTGTGTCATGCGGCCCCCTATTCGTAGATACCTGTGCCGGTCCCACCCTAGGGTGTATCAATCCCTAGGATGGCAACCCCGACATAATTCTTGATGCACAACTTTATATCTACTGATGCTCAGTGGCTAAATTTTCCACTCCGGATTACATGCACGCCCGTAATCCATCGGAACCTACACTGCTGCATCACCCGCCGCCGTTTTGACCGCTTATAATCAGCCCAGTAATCGTGCCCCACCCTGCCTAGCTCAGGGTACCGTTGATACCTAATGTGGGTTACTGCTGAAACGGGTCCCCATACTAGGGTTTTCCTAGGGTCTATTCGTATACCCCACAGGTTGGTTAAGTGTTGTCCATTCAAGTTAACTTAACCACACCCCCCATCATGTTACCTTGGTTAAGTGTTCACTCTTGTGTTACTTAACCCTACCGCATGTCTCGTTATATCGGTTAAGTGTTGCCTTCGCGTGTTTACTTAACCCTACCACACACCATGTCATATTGATTAAGCATTGCCAACTCATTTAACTTAACCCTTCCATTCGTCAGATTGCATTGGTTAAGTGTTTTCAAGTAATTCATGGCTTAACCCGCCCACGTATCATGTCAAGTTGGTTAAGTGCTGTCTAGTGATTCATAACTTAACCCCGCTATCTTAGCATATAAAATTGGTTAAGTGTTTTCAAGCAGTTCATGACTTAACCCGCCCACGTATCATGCTAAGTTGGTTAAGTATTATCTATATGTTCAAGTTGACTTAACCCTGCCACGCGTCATGTTATATTGGTTAAGTGTCATTAGTCTAGTCATATTACTTAACCCACCCATTCATGTCATATCGGTTAAGTGTCATTAGTCTAGTCATATTACTTAACCCACCCATTGGTCTGATTAACAGTTATGTTGGTTAAGCGTTCTTAATTTACTTAACCCTACCCACTGGTCTAATTAACATGTTATGATGGTTAAGTCCACACTTATAAGTTTTACGTGTTCTTAACTCATACCGGTTAGGTCCATATTTACATGTCAAATTTCCATGTCATCCCACCTAACCCTCTAACCATACCCACGTCTTATTATGGTTAGTATTACTTAATTCATTCATTATGACGAACGAATAATGACCTCTCACATTAGACCGTGCACTTTGTGGCCACTGGATTTGTCGGGCGGTTCCGGGCAGATTTACACCACAAACCGAGTCTAACCTCGTGTCATAAACCGTTACGCCTACAATTCGACCTTCGACCTCTCACATTAGACTGACACTTTGTGGCTACTGGATTTGCAGGGCGGTTCCGGGCAGATTTACACCACAAACCGAGTCTAACCTCGTGACAAAGGTTCATTAATGGTCGTATTCCCCCCAAAACCCCAATATCAGTTCATGTGTTCAACATATAAAAATGTTCATGTTTCAACCGCGTTCATATTTCCAGTTATATGCCAATTATCAAGTTCATAATTCACGTTTTTGCCCCAAAACGTATTCCCAAATTATTATCATAATTCACTATAAGGTTATGCCAAGTTATAGCCTTTTATTTACAATACATGCCAACTACCCAAAACCCAACTTAGGCGCGTTCATATTAAACCTCTACCAAGTCATAAATTATCATATATGTTTCAACTCCAAATTTTACATAATTAACATATGCCCAAGTTCTAGATTACATGTCAGTTTTACATATGCCCAATTCATACCAAATTTACATATGTTCAATTCATGTCGTTTTACATGTATGCCAATTTTATGCCAATTTACACATATACCAAGTTTCATGCCATTTTACATATATCAAGATTCATGATTTACATGTTTACAAAGCTATGCTTAATTTACATAGATCAAGTTTTATACCCAAAATTACATGTATACCACGTTTACACCTAATTTACCCATAACAAGTTCTAGCCAAATTACATATATCAAGATCCATATCAAATTACATATGCCAATCCCCATTCTTGCAATTACCATTTTAATGACAATACCCAAATATCCAATTTCATGTTAATGGTAGTAATACCCAAATATCCAATATTTATGGTATGCCATCAATTCCACCAAACACATATATTCCACTAGGCAATATTCCAATATTTCCCCCATATACCATCACACGTATATCGTAGTTTAGGCCTAGGTCCAAAATTGACCTAGGTTCATCAAAAGAAAATAAACAGGGGAAGATAGAAGTTCCAATAAAAACAAGATCAAAGAGAAAACGGCATAAAAACATCATCTCAGGTATAACGAATAGATCTTGATAATAATATCAACATGAACCAAGAAAAGTGATTTACAACAAGCTGAATAGACCATAAACTTGTCATGCGAATAAAGATAGAAAAGTTCCCAAAATCAAGATCTAAGAAGAAACAAGAATAGACTTGAATCAAAAGTCCAATTTCACTTCATCACATGTCCATATTAAATTTAATTATTTTAATCTGAAAATAACTAGAACTTACAGATCGTGGACAAGGAATTAAGAACTGAATTTGTTGTAAAAATGTTGCGGCGTTGTTGATTTATTGTCTTGAATCATTGTTGAAGCTTTGTTCTTTGAATTGATTTGAGTTTGAATGCTTGTACTTTGATTTGGAGACGGCGACCATGGTTCAAGAGATATTTTAGCAGCATAATGGTGTAAGAATGATTTGTTATGAATTAGGTTAGGTCTTAGGGTATATTTATAGGCGTAGGAACAATTTAGGGCCTTTAGATCAACCCTAGAATCAATCCGGACCATCAAAACACGTCTCAGGCTTCACAAATGGGTTCTGGGTCAAAACAGGCCGACCAGGTCGACTTGTAGGGGGGGGGGAGGTCGACCACATGGTCGACCTGGGGGGTAGGTCGACCCCTAGGTCGACCTGCCTGGTCCTGTGCTGCCTGAAATTTGCTGAATCTTCTACATGCCATAACTTCTTCATCCGGACTCCGATTTTCGAAAACTCGGATCTATTTCATGCAAAATTCCAAGACGAACGCAATGGCGCAACCCGTTTCCCCTAATTATCATTTTAAAAATTAATTATACCTTGATTTATTTTTTTAACATGTTATTAAAATTCGGGTTGTTACACTGCCATACAACGCCTCGTATGGTGCCATCCCAATATCGACTGGTAGCTGTTGTTATAAGCGAACTCAACTAGATGTAGATGGTCTTCCCACGATCCATCGAAGTCTAACACACAAGCCCTTAGAAGATATTACAAAACTAAATTGACTCTCTCGGTCTGACCATTAGTTTGGGGATGATAAGCCGTACTCAAACACAACTTGGTTCCCAAAGCTTATTGTAGATTCTTATAAAATCCACTTGTGAACAATGGATTTCAATCACTTACTATGCTCTTCGGGATACCATGGAATCGAACTATCCATTTCACATAAAGTTCAGACAATTTCAATGCCGTCCTAGTCGACTTGACATGAATGAACCTTGCACTTTTGGTCAAGCGATCCACGATGATCCAAATCCCTTCGTTTCTTGCTCTGGTTCTAGGTAGTCCATCGATAAAATCCATCGATACTTGCTCCTACTTCCACGTAGGAACTTCCAATGGCTGAAGCAATCCACTCGGCTTCTTTTGTTCATCTTTCACCAACTGACACTTCATGCACTTGGAAATGAACTTTCCAATATCTCTTTTCATCCCTTCCCAGTAGTAAACTCGCTTTATGTCCTGATACATCTTATTACCACCGGGATGAATCGTCAACTTTGAGTGATGATATTCCCTCAGAACCTTATCTATCAATCTGTTGATATCAGGAACAACCAGTCTCCCTTGCTTTCTAAGTCAACCTTCTCGATCGACCTCAAACTCTTTATCTTCTGGTTCTAGCTTCTGGATAAACTCAACAAGCTTCACATCTCGCTTTTGGCTCTTGCAAATCCTCTCGATAAGAGTAGGTCTTATTGATAAGCTTGCCAACATTTCAGGTTCCAACCTACACCTTGGCCTGAAATCAAACCTTTCCAATTACTCGAGGCTCTTCCATTCCAAAAACATCACCCCCAAACTTGCATGTCTTCGACTTAACACATCTGCAACTGTGTTACCTTTACCAAGAGTATAGGCTATATTAAAATCATACGATGCTAGAAACTCTAACCATCATTGCTGCTGAAGATTCAAATCCTTTTGGGAGAAAAGATACTTCAGTGACTTGTGATCCGTAAATAACTCGAATCGAACTCCCAACAGGTAATGTCTCCACATCTTTAGAGAAAACACAATCGCCGCCAACTCGAAATCATGAGTTGGGTAATTTCTCTCATGCAGCTTCAGCTGTCGACTCGCGTAGGCCACAACCTTATCCTTCTGCATTAGCACTGCTCCAAGTCCAGTGCCATGTGGCATCGGTATATACAACCATCTCTTCATTCTTACTTGGAATGGTCAACACATGAGCACTCGTTAGTCTCTCTTTCAGGATCCCGAACGCTTTTTCACACTTTGCATCCCATGTGAACACTTGGTTCTTCTTCATCAATCCTGTCAATGGTGCAGCTACCTTGGAAAAATCCTTGATAAACCGTCGGTAATATCCTGCCAACCCAAAGAAACTCCGAACTTCCGTCGCATTCTTAGGTCGATCCCAATCCTGGATTGCTGCCACTTTAGCGGGGTCAACCGCTATCCCATTTCTAGAAACAACATGGCCTAAGAACCTTACTTCATTCTTCCAGAAGTGGCACTTCGAAAACTTAGCTCTCAGCTAATGCTTTCGCAAGATTTCCAACACAACTTGCAAGTGCATCTTGTGCTCTTCCTCATTCCAAGAGTAAACCAGAATATCATCCGCGAACACAAGCACGAACTTGTTCAACTGATCTTTGAAAACTCTATTCATAAGATCCACAAAATACGCTGGCGTCTTAGTCAACCCAAATGGAATCACCAACCATTCGAAGAAACCGGATGGTGTCCTAAAAGCTGTCTTCGGCACACTATCCTTTGCCACCCTCAAATGGTGAAATCTCATTGCCAAATCCATCTGAGAAAACACTTTGGCTTCATGAAGCTGATCAAACAAGTCGTCTATCCTTGGCAATGGATACTTGTTCTTCTTGGTCACCTTGTTCGGCTCACGATAGTCCACACACAATCTAAACGAGCCATTTGCCTTGGTTGCAAACACTACTGGTGTGCCCCACTCGGAAACACTTCTTTGAATGAATGCCTTTCCTAGAGGGTCACGAACTTGCACTTCCAACTCTGACTGTTCCTTAGGCGCCATCCGCCTAAGAGGCATAACGATTGGTCAAGCACCCTTGACCAAATCGGTCCTAAACTCGATCTCACGATGAAGCAGCAATCTTTTGACCTCGTCAAAGACATCCTCATACTCATTAGCGATCAGCATAGATCGCAAGCGAATATTGATAACTCACGAATACACCATCTTCGGGCTTACATCGAATCAATACTTTTCGCCCTTTTACATTCTCGACTCCCACACCTAGCTTGTCATAATTCACCCTTACCGCATACCACTTGAGCCAATCCATGCCCAAGATGATTCCAAAACCAGCGAAATTCAAAACAAAGCAAACACACACAAAGGAGCAACCATGACTCGACAACACAAGACCACGACAAATCATACAAAGATTGGACAAACCCCCAACCAGATTAGTCACCACGAAAGGTATATCACAAATCTTGGGTTCTAAACCTAAGCTGCACACTAGATCATTAAAGATGAATGAATGCGATGCTCCAGTATCAAACAAAACTCGAACTGAAACACCTCGGACAGAAATAGTACCTTGAATGACGACACCCTTTCCCTTCTCCTCTGCAGTAGGAGCTCTCGAAGAAGATGGCACGACTTCCAAAGCATATGCCTTCACAACCTGCTTTCCCTTAGCTAATCCTGGACAATCCTTCTCCTCATGTCCAGGCTTTCTGTACTTGAAGCACTTCTTCTCAGCTTTAGGATTCTTTCACTCATTCGAGTAATGACCCTTTAATTGGTAGTTAAAGCAAAACATCTCACTCTTAAGCTTCTTCTGGCCATACTTTACGTTCTGCTATTGTTGCTTCCTCTTCTTATTATAACCACCTTTCTGTGGTTTTTGAACTTCTTTGGTTGCAGCGACAACATTTGCTTCCTTAGAAAACAAGTTCTGATGGCGAACACCTTTTTCCATAATCTTCTCAAATGAATCGTAAAGATGATCCACCAATGGTCTTCCAATATAGGTATCCAGACCCATAACAAACTTCTCGTTCTTCTGATAGGGTGTGTCAATGTATGAACGAGTATATATGGACAAGGCCTCGAAATCAGAAACATAATCAAGCACAGAATGACCATTCTATTTCAGCTTTATGAACTTCTTAAAGCTGACTTATGAGCAGTGGAGATAAACTTTGCTTAAAACTTAGTTTGGAATTTCTCCCATGAAATCTCCTCTTTTGGAGTCTCAAGTGTAACCAAATTCCACTATTCCATGGCCTTGCACTGCAATTGCCTTGACACAAGCTTTCTCTTAGTTGCACCATCCAACCCCAAGTCTCCAAAAATGCGAATGCAAGAATCCATTCACCTCTGGACCTCTTCAATTGGCTCAGTTACTTTGAATGGTTTTCCTCCTAGAGATGTATAATCTTTGGATAGCTTCGCAAAATCCACAACCCTAGGCAATTGAACACCTACATCTACCGTGGCGACCACTGGAGCGTGTACCCTTCGCATGAATGCCTCCATTATGACTTTAAACATGGCTGGATAATCTGGTTCACTGCCATTTCCCCCTCCAGTACCGGCTTCCCTCGCAGCATGTCTTGATGCTCGTCTGCCGATTCTAAATCTGCAATTTAGAATAATTAGCCACTTCCAAGAAAAAATGCTAAAGGAATACTACCGCTATTATTATATACACTAATATAAATAGTAAGCATCCAATTGAAATCTAAAAATACGTCTCTCATACGTAATCACGTCTTCGAACTTTGGCTAAAATTGTTAACTAGGGCTTTGATACCAAGTGTGAGGACTGCCCACAACCCCTGCACTACATAGAAGAATAATGTGCTGAAAAGTGTGTCAGGCAGCTATGGACGATCATCAAGGTATGATAACACAATCGTAACCTGTCGAAACTCACAGCGCAAGGATAAAATATAATAGAACATATACAACAGGTATTACTAGCGAAGCAGAAAACACCAAAACTTCCATAACAACTAGAAAGTAATATCCGTACATGTGGATAACAACAATAGTGTTTATACAACTTTGCCTCACACATCACTCAGAGAAGAATAACAAATAGCGGAAATCCAAATACTAGATAGTAATAAAACTGGTATGTGAGTCTCCCGCTTGCCTCTGAACTACAACATCGTCCTCACTAAGCTATCACCTGCTACCTAGTTTGCCCATCCACAGCCGGATGAACAACCCAAGGTAATAAGAGGGAAACATAAACCTTGAGTCAGACAACAGTCTTAGTGAGCGATAAAACAGCTAACAAGCATCAACAATAAAGTATATAAGAATGGATAGACAAACATACTAATCTACCCACAACACCATAGAAGAATTCAACCCTATCTTCCCCACACCGGACAGTGATATTGTAACACCCCGTAATTCTGTAACACTAAGATTCACGAATCAAGGCATAATTAAATTGTAAAATCAAAATCAAGGGAAAAGGGCTGCGCCATTGCGTTCGTCTCGGAATTCTGCATGAAAACGAGTCCGAGTTTGCGTAAATCGGAGTCTGTATGAGGAAGATATGGCCTCCGGAAGTTTCAGCAAAGTTCAAATTTCAAAACAGTCCAGAAAAGCAAATTCAAATTCAAAATCGGACCCAGATTGGGCTGGGCGGGAATTTTCCCACCCAAGGCACCCAGGTCGACTGGGTAGTCGACCAGGGTCACCCAGGTCGACTGGGTGGTCGACCTGGGGGTCGACCCCCCCCCCCTCCCGCTTTTTCCAGCTTTCTGAACCTGATTCGTTTCTCTGTATCCGGACGCCCTTCTGACCAGATTCGTTGACTTCTACACTATATAAACAACCCTAGTCTCCTTCTCTATTCACAATTCTTTTCTATTCTTATGCTGCCTCTGAGAAAATATATAAATAAGTAATATATAAAATAAATCAAGACGAGGAAATGCTGCTCAAGTTGTCAAGAGGAGGTTCGAATCAAGATTAAGGCTTCATAATGAGAATCAAAGGCTAACTCAAACGATTTCGAGCAACGTCGCACGAATCATAGCATCGCTATCTTTCTATTCTAATCTAATCTCTGTAAGTCAGTTATTTTTAGATTTGAACATTTTTCTCTGTTCGTGACATGAAATTAAAGGAAAAAAAGAATATGCCAAATCTCTTTCTCTCTATTCGAATATGTGCCTATATCTTTGGACCTAATTAAGAACTGTTATGACTCGATGACCAATTAGGCATTGCCTATGACTATGAACATTGCCTATGACTATGAACATTGCCTATGACTGTGACTGTGACTATAAGAATTATTTCCTTGACTATGAACACCAGCCTATGCCTTTGACTAGGAAGCATAAACTATTGCCTATGGCATAACAAGGGCTACTGTGATTAAACACCTATGATTCATGACTAGGAAAGTATTGTTTAAGTTTTGTGACTGTGGAATTGGGTCTAAACCTGATTTTCTATTCTGACTATTCTTGGTTTTCTTTGGTTTTAGACCTTGGGAATTTACCTATTAAGTTAGGTCTACCCATGTTCTTGAACCTACGCCTCTATTCTGTCTATTCTTGGTTTTCTTTGGTTTTAGACCTTAGGAATTTACCTATTAAGTTAGGTCTACCCATGTTCTTGAACCTACGTCGTTATTCAACCCTTTTTATGCCAGTTATTATGTCTATCTTTTGCATAGCATCTTTGGTTCATTCCCTATTTTCTACGAATCTAGATTTATCTATAATCTAGATTGAATCACGATTATACGAACGGTGGGAATACGATTTGGGCAAAATATGAAATTTACTAAAACGTAGTTATAAACTTGGAAATTGGCATAAAGTGGGAACATGTATTATGGCATGTTCATAGAAATGCAAATGGGACAAATTTGACATGAATTATAGGACGTGTAATTTGAATCTAGTATTGACTTGTAAATCTAACATTTACATAAACTGTGAACTAGAATAGTAAGTCTAGTTTGACATGAACTGTAATTAGAATGTTAAAGCAGTATTGGGTTAGCAAATTTGGCATATTGGCATAAATTTGAAATTGGCCTTAATTGGGAGTACCTGTCAGGTTTAGCAAAATCATGGTTAGTGACATTTAATTTGGTATGGTTTACATACCAAAAAGGCATAAATATGATATAGTGGGGAAAATGGGCCATAAGAATAAATGTTGACAATTTACATTAAAAGAGGAATTAGGAAATAAGTAAACTAGGAATGATTTATTTATAAAATTTGTCCTAAATGAGAAATGTAAATTTAGACAAATTGAAGGTTTATTAACGACATCTCTTTTAATGAAACACCAGAAGGTTCTAGGGTGACAGAGAGGATGGTGTCTAGGCTTGGGTTTGGAAAATACAAGTTTCCTGCTCTCCCTAGTTATCCCTAACTGATCCGACAGACGGGATGGTTACTTTCAAAACCTGATTTGAAAATTAATCAAAACCCTTTGAACTTAGAAAACACGAATATGCCTAACCCGAGGTTAGACTGAGTTGCGATGTAAACCTGCCCGGAACCAACCGGCACATCCAGTATTCGCAACAATATCTGTCTAATGTGAGTGGTCGTGGCTTTAATCTATTTAATTAAAGCTAGAACAAGAATGGGAGGGTTAAGTCCATAGGAACACTTAACCAACTTAGCACAGTTAAGCTAGAATGGAGGGCTAAGTCCATAGGGACACTTAACCAAACTCATGGTAACAAGACAAGATTTGTAGAGGTTAAGTAACTAAGAAAACACTTAGCCAAATTAACATGTTAACTAGACTAGAAGGTGGGGTTAAGTAAAGTTAATACACTTAGCCAAATTAACATGTTAACTAGACTAGAGGTTGGGGTCAAGTAAAATCTAATACACTTAGCCAATTTGATATGTTAGCTGGGCTAGACCGTAGGGTTAAGTAAACTTGAACACTTAACCATCAGATTTTGATAAAGGAATAGGGATAATACTTAACCGTTAATAACATGTTAGTTAAAACAGACGGGCAAGGTTAAGTTGAAAGGAACACTTAACCAATACAGGGTGAATGGGTAGGGTTAAGTAATAAGAAATACTTAACCAATATAACTTGGTTTGTGGTGGGGTTAAGTCAAAATGAATTACTGATAACACTTAACCAGTTTAACAGGATAAATGAAGGGGGTTAAGTTAGCTTGAATTGACTAATGACACTTAACCAATCCAAATTGACGGGAAAGGGAACTAAGTAGTAAACCTTAGTTAAGAAAACAACGATTCTGGAAACTAAGTGGTAAATCTTAGTTAGTAAAACTAAGTAGTAATTCTTAGTATAACACGGGAAGGAGCGAATGTCCATCTGAGTAAAAAGAAGGCTCCAACGAATTGGGTTACGAAGCCCGAGGCTTCGAGGGGACGTGAGGGTACTCTTGGTATCCCTCTGTGAGGCTGCAGATGATCCTCCTGGGCTCACAGAGGTTAAGGTCTGCGTAGAAGAACCTGGGGTATGCCTTGGTTGCAATATATGGCAACCTAAAGACTAGGATGGACCGGCGTGATTCGGCGAGAAAACGGTAGCCCTGTGATAGCAACTCATCTTCTACCATCCATCTTGAGTCAATCGAGATACGTGAAGCGGAAAGGCGGAGAACTCCAAAAGACCATATACTTGCTATCTAGTTATGGGTGAGGATGGCCATAGGATAGTAGGGCACCGGGGGCCTGCGTATAGTTCTCATTTTTCAAGGTGTGCCTTTCATTAGTTGAGGGAGGGGTCAAGTGGGACCATAGCCACTGGAATAAAAACAGACCTTAGCATCTGCATCGGCAGATATCTGAAATCTCCCGACCGAGTTCTGTATTCCTTGATTTGCCCTGCCACAGGACTCGGACTACACATTACAGGACATGTGCATCTAGACAAGCGATAATGATTCGCGATACATGCGTGGGGAAGTCTAGGGACATATACCACTCTAGGTAGTGTGTCCTAGACTTGTGGGCATCGTTCGTCAGGTAGCATAATCCTTAGTGGAACTAGGTGGCATAAACCCTGAATCCGAGAAGCGTTCAGCAGATAGTGTAAACTCTAGTTGAAACTAGAAAGCACTTGATAGAAAACCCTAGATTAGATCCAGGTAACAAATAATAAATGTATGCCTGAAGGCAATGGAAACTACAGGGATTGGGATCACGTTATCGTTACTAGTTGGGACACTAGTTAGGCGGTGCAGAGATATAGAAACCAGTATAACAAGGAAATAGCGAAGCGGCGAAAGTATTAGAGCATATCCAGTTTATCTTATCTTAGCATATCTTGTGTTAATCTTGTCTAATCTTGCCAACCCTATCATCATGGTGTTATCTTGTATTCAGTTAATTCATGTCGTTTTGTTGTTCCATGTTCATATGCTAGAAGTTACTGAACTTACTCAAGCTTTATGTATGACTCTGTTTTTCTTTCATCTTCCTTTCTTCCGTTCCCCCCCCCCCCAAGGTAGTAAAGGAGGGAATAGTACAGCTCAGGTTAAGTTGGACTATCAGTCTTTCCCAGCTTGAAGATTTGTCGAAGTTTGCTTGGATTCTCTTTTCAGATGCTATGGCTGGCTCTTGCTAAAATTGGGGAATATAAATGTTGTTTTATGCTTCTTTATTTTGTAAGATAGATGATACTCTGATATTGTAAAGAAATCATTGTACAAAACTATTTTATCAATAAAGCAAAGTTTTATTTTCCGCTGTTTAATTTCTATCTGTCTTGTAATTTATCTTCATCTTTTACCCTAAATGCTCCACAGAACTTAGTGCATTCCCTTTGTGAGTGACACTAACGGATGTGGGGTGTTACACGTGGTATCAGAGTGAAGGTTACCAGATCAGATAAAGGATTTGAAAATTATTTTCAAAACGGTTTTAAAAGAAGCATTTTCAAAAGAAAAGATTTGTTTTAAAGGCATATTCCCCAAAGCCATACGCACTATCTTCTCTTCCTCTGTTTGAATTCTTGTCTCCTTCTTTCTTGAGTCTCTGGGGCTCCTGGCTTTCTGGGAGGTAACCTCATCGACGGGTGAAGTAGTACCCGACTTCCATCTATAACCGTAGTAGTTTCACCTACGGTTGGTTTTCTTTCAAGCTTAGTAGGGTTTTCTGTACGATGGAAGCAGCTTTTGAGAGATTTGTCAACATGACTACACACGGAAGGAGATGAGGAGTTTGGCAAAGGAGCACAACCCTAGGATGAGGAATTCGTGGATGTAGATTTGGCTCATAAAGGAGGAAGGAATTATAAAACCTAAGACAAGAGGAAGTATCTTTACTAGGGTATGATAGGGTATATAAGTAAGGACAAGGGCAAGAATGAGGAACAAGATTTTCAGAAGGGCAAGTACATACTTTCACCACCAAGCGTACCTAGGAGTAAGGCAGTAAAGTTCTGTTGGAAGAGTCTAGTTTTGCTGTTCGTACTCTTTCCTTTGGTTTTAGCGCTTCACATTTGTTCATATCCACTTCCATAGTTGAGTCTCTGCACCATTATACTTGCATAGTAGAAAGATCCCACTAGAGTCTCAAATCCAATTGGTGGTCCGACCAGTTTATTTTTGGTTAGTAGGGATTTGAGAATAGCTATCGAGTTTGCTTATATCATCTCACGTAGGTCGTCTAAATTCGGAGGAGGTATTCCTTGGGTGCTTGTCCGATATTGGTTTAGGCCTTTGGGGCTTGTACTTGAGGAATGTCGAGTTCGACTAGGATGGTTTGCATGAGAGATGAATAGTTGTGATAGGCACTCTAAAGAGCACGTAGTAACCTTTCAACCCTTATAGTTATGGCGCGATGGTTAAGCTAAGAGGAGAGACCTCGAACCATCTTGGTATGTACACTTGGTACCGTGATTGACATCTGTTTATTTTGGAAATGGAGATCAGGAACTTCACAATCGTGAAGTTAAATTAGTTAAGATACAGTGGAGTAAAGCTCAAGAAGGCTAGATACTAGCATCATACCCTTTTTCCTTAAGGGTGCATCCTTGATTTCTTTGTTTAGGAGCTTTACGCATAATTGTTTCTCTCTTTCCAAAGTATATCCTCTAGGTCGTATCTTCGATCCTTAGGTAGAAGCCAACGGATGTAAACATGTGTTTGAAACATGTTATGGTTGGTGGTTACAAGTGGTTGCTAATGGTTGCTCGTGGATGCATATGCATACGTATTAGGCACTAGATCAGTTCGGACGCTTTCATATTGCATTTACAGATATGTATTTGTTTGTAAGTTGAACTTGATATGTTATCATATGGATGTTGCATATGGACGAATGGCTATGCACGCATGTAGTATTTACATAACTAGGGATGCTTGCATACATGATTGGACGCATGGCACTGACATGATTCACATTAAGGAGGTCAACTGAATCAGTAGACCGCCTGATTTTGCATTAGATAAAGACATATACACACACTATGCATATGAACATGAAAGCATTAGAAATCTTTTAAGGACAATGAATGCCTGTGATTGAATGGTTGAGTAGATGGGTGACTGGATGGTAGGACACATTCTTCCTAACTTGAAGATTTCGGGGACGAAATCCTTTTAAGTGGGGGAGAATGTAACGCCCCGTAATTCTGTAACACTAAGATTCACGAATCAAGGCAGAATTAAATTGTAAAATCAAAATCAAGGGAAACGGGCTACGCCATTGCGTTCGTCTCGGAATTCTGCATGAAAACGAGTCCGAGTTTGCGTAAATCGGAGTCCGTATGAGGAAGATATGGCCTCCGGAAGTTTCAGCAAAGTTCAAATTTCAAAACAGTTCAGAAAAGCGAATTCAAATTCAAAATCGGACCCAGATTGGGCTGGGCGGGAATTTTCCCGCCCAAGGCACCCAGGTCGACTGGGTAGTCGACCTGGGTCACCCAGGTCGACTGGGTAGTCAACCTGGGGGTCGACCCCCCCCCCCCCGCTTTTTCCAGCTTTCTGAACCTGATTCGTTTCTCTGTATCCGGACGCCCTTATGACTAGATTCGTTGACTTCTACACTATATAAACAGCCCTAGTCTCCTTCTCTATTCACAATTCTTTTCTATCCTTGTGCTGCCTCTGAGAAAATATATAAATAAGTAAAATATAAAATAAATCAAGACGAGGAAGTGCTGCTCAAGTTGTCAAGAGGAGGTTCGAATCAAGATTAAGGCTTCAGAATGAGAATCAAAGGCTAACTCAAACGATTTTGAGCAACGTCGCACTAATCATAGCATCGCCATCTTTCTATTCTAATCTAATCTCTGTAAGTCAGTTATTTTTAGATTTGAACATTTTTCTCTGTTCGTGACATGAAATTAAAGGAATAAAAGAATATGCCAAATCTCTCTCTCTCTCTTTCTATTCGAATCTGTGCCTATATCTTTGGACCTAATTAAGAACTGTTATGACTCGATGACCAATTAGGCATTGCCTATGACTATGAACATTGCCTATGACTATGAACATTGCCTATGACTATGAACATTGCCTATGACTATGAACATTGCCTATAAGAATTATTTCCTTGACTATGAACACCAGCCTATGCCTTTGACTAGGAAGCATAAACTATTGCCTATGACATAACAAGGGCTACTGTGATTAAACACCTATGATTCATGACTAGGAAAGTATTGTTTAAGTTTAGTGACTGTGAAATTGGGTCTAAACCTGATTTTCTATTCTGACTATTCTTGGTTTTCTTTGGTTTTAGACCTTGGGAATTTACCTATTAAGTTAGGTCTACCCATGTTCTTGAACCTACGCCTCTATTCTGTCTATTCTTGGTTTTCTTTGGTTTTAGACCTTGGGAATTTACCTATTAAGTTAGGTCTACCCATGTTCTTGAACCTACGTCGTTATTCAATCCTTTTTATGCCAGTTATTATGTCTATCTTTTGCATAGCATCTTTGGTTCATTCCCTATTTTCTACGAATCTAGATTTATTTATAATCTAGATTGAATCACGATTATACGAACGGTGGGAATCCGATTTGGGCAAAATATGAAATTTACTAAAACGTAGTTATAAACTTGGAAATTGGCATAAAGTGGGAACATGTATTATGGCATGTTCATAGAAATGCAAATGGGACAAATTTGACATGAATTATAGGACGTGTAATTTGAATCTAGTATTGACTTGTAAATCTAGCATTTACATAAACTGTGAACTAGAATAGTAAGTCTAGTTTGACATGAACTATAATTAGAATGTTAAAGCAGTATTGGGTTAGCAAATTTGGCATATTGTAAATTTGAAATTGGCCTTAATTGGGAGTACCTATCAGGTTTAGCAAAATCATGGTTAGTGACATTTAATTTGGTATGGTTTACATACCAAAAAGGCATAAATATGATATAGAGGGGAAAATGGGCCATAAGAATAAATGTTGACAATTTACATTAAAAGAGGAATTAGGAAATATGTAAACTAAGAATGATTTACTTATAAAATTTGTCCTAAATGAGAAATGTAAATTTAGACAAATTAAAGGTTTATTAACGACATCTCTTTTAATGAAACACCAGAAAATTCTAGGGTGACAGAGAGGATGGTGTCTAGGCTTGGGTTTGGAAAATACAAGTTTCCTGTTCTCCCTGGCTATCCCTAACTGATCCGACGGACGGGATGGTTACTTTCAAAACCTGATTTGAAAATTAATCAAAAATCCTTTGAACTTAGAAAACACGAATATGCCTAACCCGAGGTTAGACTGAGTTGCGATGTAAACCTGCTCAGAACCAACCGGCACATCCAGTATTCGCAACAATATCTGTCTAATGTGAGTGGTCGCGGCTTTAATCTATTTAATTAAAGCTAGAACAAGAATGGGAGGGTTAAGTCCATAGGAACACTTAACCAACTTAGCACAGTTAAGCTAGAATGGAGGGCTAAGTCCATAGGGACACTTAACCAAACTCATGGTAACACGACAAGATTTGTAAAGGTTAAGTAACTAAGAAAACACTTAGCCAAATTAACATGTTAACTAGACTAGAATGTGGGGTTAAGTAAAGTTAATACACTTAGCCAAATTAACATGTTAACTAGACTAGAGGTTGGGGTCAAGTAAAATCTAATACACTTAGCCAATTTGATATGTTAGCTGGGCTAGACCGTAGGGTTAAGTAAACTTGAACACTTAACCATCAGATTTTGATAAAGGAATAGGGATAATACTTAACCGTTAATAACATGTTAGTTAAAACAGACGGGCAAGGTTAAGTTGAAAGGAACACTTAACCAATACAGGGTGAATGGGTAGGGTTAAGTAATAAGAAATACTTAACCAATATAACTTGGTTTGTGGTGGGGTTAAGTCAACATGAATTACTGATAACACTTAACCAGTTTAACAGGATAAATGAAGGGGGTTAAGTTAGCTTGAATTGACTAATGACACTTAACCAATCCAAATTGACGGGAAAGGGAACTAAGTAGTAAACCTTAGTTAAGAAAACAACGATTCTGGAAACTAAGTGGTAAATCTTAGTTAGTAAAACTAAGTAGTAATTCTTAGTATAACACGGGAAGGAGCGAATGTCCATCTGAGTAAAAAGAAGGCTCCAACGAATTGGGTTACGAAGCTCGAGGCTTCGAGGGGACGTGAGGGTACTCTTGGTATCCCTCTGTGAGGCTACAGATGATCCTCCTGGGCTCACAGAGGTTAAGGTCTGCGTAGAAGAACCAGGGCTATGCCTTGGTTGCAATATATGGCAACCTAAAGACTAGGATGGACCGGCGTGATTCGGCGATAAAACGGTAGCCCTGTGATAGTGACTCGTCGTCTACCATCCATCTTGAGTCAATTGAGATACGTGAAGCGGAAAGGCGGAGAACTCCAAAAGACCATATACTTGCTATCTAGTTATGGATGAGGATGGCCATAGGATAGTAGGGAACCGGGGGCCTGCGTATAGTTCTCATTTTTCAAGGTGCGCCTTTCATTAGTTGAGGGAGGGGTCAAGTGGGACCATAGCCACTGGAATAAAAAAAGACCTTAGCATCTGCATCGGCAGATATCTGTAAGCTCCCGACCGAGTTCTGTATTCCTTGATTTGCCCTGCCACAGGACTCGGACTGCACATTACAGGACATGTGCATCTAGACAAGCGATAACGATTCGCGATACATGCGTGGGGAAGTCTAGGGACATATACCACTCTAGGTAGTGTGTCCTAGACTTGGGGGCATCGTTCGACAGGTAGCATAATCCCTAGTGGAACTAGGTGGCATAAACCCTGAATCCGAGAAGCGTTCAGCAGATAGCGTAAACTCTAGTTGAAACTAGAAAGCACTTGATAGAAAACCCTAGATTAGATCCAGGTAACAAATAATAAATGTATGCCTGAAGGCAATGGAAACTACAGGAATTGGGATCATGTTATCGTTACTAGTTGGGACACTAGTTAGGCGGTGCAAAGATATAGAAACCAGTATAACAAGGAAATAGCGAAGCGGCGAAAGTATTAGAGCATATCCAGTTTATCTTAGCTTAGCATATCTTGTGTTAATCTTGTCTAATCTTGCCAACCCTATCATCATGGTGTTATCGTGTATTCAGTTAATTCATGTCGTTTTGTTGTTCCATGTTCATATGCTAGAAGTTACTGAACTTACTCAGGCTTTATGTCTGACTTTGTTTTTCTTTCATCTTCTTTTCTTCCGTTCCCCCCCATGTAGTAAAGGAGGGAATAGTACAGCTCAGGTTAAGTTGGACTGTCACTCTTTCCCAGCTTGAAGATTTGTCGAAGTTTGCTTGGATTCTCTTTTCAGATGCTATGGCTGGCTCTTGCTAAAATTGGGGAATATAAATGTTGTTTTATGCTTCTTTATTTTGTAAGACAGATGATACTCTGATATTGTAAAGAAATCATTGTACAAAACTATTTTATCAATAAAGCAAAGTTTTATTTTCCGTTGTTTAATTTCTATCTGTCTTGTAATTTATCTGCATCTTTTACCCTAAATGCTCCACAGAACTTAGTGCATTCCCTTTGTGAGTGGCACAAACGGATGTGGGGTGTTACAGATATCCTTTAAATAACATTTCAACCATACATTCATGGAAACCAGAACACCCATTTAATCATGGCAAAGCACTTATGACATCATAATTATATATATATATCATGTAAATCACCCTAATCGAACTCAACATCCCTCAGGCATAAGCCCCAGAGGCCTAAACCAATATCAGACAAGCACCCAAGGAACATCTCCTTCGACGTTGGACAATCTACATGAGACGATTCAAACAAGGCAACTAATCAACCATGACAGACTCTGGCTATCACCGCCAATCCTGCTTCGAAACCATCGTTAATCGTATGATGACCAACCTTGCCATATGTCAAGGGCTAATGGTAACCCCAGTTCTAGCATAAACTCCATACGCCTTTCAACGATACGTATGTTTGTACAACCTTGACAACTAGGCCTTTCAACGATACCCAACGTACTCAACCAGCAACCTTTCAGTCTTTTGGGTGCCCCCATTGTACCCCTGCTTTGAGCCTACTAGAACTTACGACAGCGATAACTTCTTGACCTTCGCATCTCTAGTCAAACATACCGACGACTTTTCATAGCTCAAGCAGCCTTATTAAGCAACCATTATCCACTGACTCATGACCTTTGAGTTTTCACTTCATTCGCAGTTCTATACCGATCAACGAACAACTTTCAACACTTCAAACCTTCCTACTTGAATTTACTTCGAAGTCACACCCTCACTGAGCTAAATTACATCACTGCACCGCGGCTACGGTTCGGGGGAGGGGGGTCGCTCCCGATTTTTTTCCTTCAAGCTCTTTTGTTCAAATCTGGGTCGTACCCGAAAAATATAATTTTTTTCTTTAGAAATTGACCCTGTGCGACCGACCGACCCACTTGAGGCCGACCCACTTCCACTTCAAACTTTCCGACCGACGGGTCCTTCCACCAAGACCGACCCACTTCATCCCGACTGACCCGAAGCACCATGACTAGTCCGAACCACTCTGAAGTGCACAAGCCCCCCCATGACTGACCAGCCTTATTCGAGTCCAGGCTCAACAGACCGACCCACCTCGACCGACCGACCCGCCTCGACCGACCCCTCCTTATCACTTCCCCACTTCGTGACCGACCCGAACTAGAAGACCTACCAGAATGAAGCCGACCGACCAAATCCAGACCGACTACCCTTGTGACTTGTTCCCCAAGCCACTCTTCATCAGACCGACCAGCCCCATGCCAACCGACCTAAATCAACACCGACCCATTTCCTGTACAGTCCTGTCCAACTCCGATTTTGACCAAAACTTCACCAAACGACAAATTCGACGAAACCAACTTGTCCACAAAAATGATATGAAATCACTAACACATAAAATTGACGATTTTCATCACAAGTTATATAAATTTCACCAAAATCATGAAAAATGAACATATGAACAAATTTATGGATCTAACTTGCATAAACATATGAAATAGCATAAAAATTATCACTTTTAAGTTGCAAAATTAGATCCAATGGAGATTCATATGAAAATAGACTAACCATGATGTAGATCTATGAGAAAACACTTGAAATTGATGAAAAACATGACCAAACATTCATACAGTTGATTAAATCCGTGTGAGAGATGCATATCATTCACTAATTCTCCAAATCAAAGCAAAAACAGTGAAATTAGATTCCGAACAGCAAAAAACTTGATCCAAATTCTTCGATTTGATGAATTCTTACTTCAAATGATGTAGATCTAGTTTCAAATGGTGTAGATCTTTGATTCTTTATGCTCTAATAGTGGAGTCATGGAGAAATGAAGGAATAGAGGATCCCTTGACTCTTCCAAATGAGGTTATGGAGAAAGTATACTATACTTCATGCCTCTTACCCCTTATTTATAGCCTCCACCATCCCACTAATGGGCCTCCCCAAATAAGCCCATTTTGGCTTACAAAACCTGAACAACCAACTGAAAAAACTTAAAACAGCGATTCCTTCCAAACCGCTGAGCCAAATCTTTGATGTGACCACTCTACGGAAAGGCAAACATTATTTCCTTTCCAATGGCACAGGTCTCAACACCTGATTCAACCCGAGTCAAAAGTTTTTCCCTATTCAAGACTAATAGGGGCAAAATGGTCACAAACAAAATTGGTCAAAATTATGGACATGTCTCACATCCCCATAAGAATCATATTAAAATTTTGAGAATGATCCAACCCTCAGGGAATAAAAATAAAATATTTTACGATCCTCCGAAACGTAAAATGCGGGCAATTACAAAACCCGTCGTGGAAAAATATATGGATTTTGGTAAAAAGTAGTGTCGCGCACTTAAAACAGCTGATTGGCATGGCACAATCACGAAAAATGGCTGGCGCGACTCATGACATCAAAATGAGGCACTTAGCAAGATTCTGGTTTGGTACGTTCAAAAACAGGTGATCGACACGTGAAAATCATCAAAAACCACATGTTCGTGCTTGGCTAATCACATATGGTAAAGTGGTTGATCATCTGATTTGGCATGAAAAAATGGGGTGATCGGCATGGGAAAATGGCTATTTTCCATTGTCATGCATTGAACCGATCAGCTCTGAAATTTAGCTTGGCAAATATGGTATTTCGCATCTTTATATTTCATATCCTATTTGGGATATGAAATCCCTAAGCGGAACTCGGCCCCGACATGATTTCCTCCGTGTTCGGCACGTGATTCCGAGGATGCGAAAAATGGCTACACGTGCGGATACGAGAATTATCAATGCGAAAAAGGCTGAGCATCACGGAGGGATGCGAGATTTTTCACGTCTCTACATCATGGCTTTTGGGAGTCGAATTTTTGGATAGGTAGGGGATTCAGACTTTTGGTAAGGCGGGTTGGCACACACGGATCACGTAATTTCACTTCAAAACCATGGGCTTGCCATTGTTTTTGGGATATGAAATATTAAAAGTGGTAGATCACTTGGCCACTCGTTTTTACGTGTTGATCAGCTATTTTGGGTTGCGCAACTTGTGTTTTCGCCCTGAATTTGGGATTCGAGATTTTCGGACATCGGGATGCGATTTCTTGACATCGCCTTATTTCTCAACTCCGTTTTTAGGATGCGAATTTCGCATCCCCCAAGGATACAATTTTTTTGCTATTGATCCCAAAACTTACCTATAAATACCCCAAGCTTGGCATTCAAAGGGGTTGGCTCATTTGCACTCTTCCTACAATTTGGCATACGAGATTGAAGCCTCAAGCACCTTTAATGGCTTCCTTCATCATATTCATGGATTTTGGACTTCTAAACATTACACAAATGTTTGCCTACAACATTTGGACATTTCTTTGGACTTTTTCACTAATCTTGGACATTTTTGGATATCTTTGGAATTTCTTGGACATTGAAGCTACTTTTTGGATACTGCTCCATACCTTGGCTCAACAAAAAAGGACATTTTGGATAAAGTTTAGTATTAACAAACTATTTGTTGTTCTGTTACACAACTTTGTACACATAAATTGTCCGAACTTGTACAACTTTTGTAATAAGCTATTATATGACAAATGATTACTATAAAGTGGATGTAGGAATTAGTGTCGAACCACTATAAAAAGTTGTGTTCTCCCTGCACATTTCATTACTTTGGATTTGGATTATCGTTTTTCTATAAAATGTGCACTCAGACATTGGCGTGCGCGAATAGCGACAATTCCCTACGTCAACACTTTGGCGCGCCATGTAGGGGACCACACAACTTTGACTTCTGCTTTGGATTGGATTATTGAATTTGTCTTCGGATTTCATTTTGGTTTTCAACTTTGGTTTCAGTTCTCAATTTCAACTTTGTTACTCGCTTTTTGTCATTGTTAAGTGCAAGAAGCTCGACGCTATTGCTGAAGCTGAAGGTACTGGAGGTGAAGGAAGTCAAGAACTTTCCTCGACTCTAATTCCCTCGAATTACATTACTCGTGACGATGTCGTTAGGATAATTAAGAATTTGGCTATGGATTTGAATGCTCGATTCGAGCGACAAGAGGAAGCATTTAATACCTTTCTTGCTCGGATTGAGGCTAGGATTGGAAATTCAGGAAGGCCAACTGGTCAAGCAGATTTTATTAGAATAAGTACCATTTTCCCTCAAACTGCGACTTGGGACTTAGGGGCAACCCCGCAAACTAATCAGTAGGTCGACGCTAATCCTCGGACCGATGTCGGTCCCGCTACACTCGGGGGGCCCCTAATCCCGACATCGCTCCAGCCCGAGACGCTTTAGTTGGTCAAGTTGTAGGCACCGCCAGTGGCAATGTTGTTTAGGCGCCGATGCATGCAGCTTTGGATGGTATTGCTTCCATGGTTCTGGGAGTCAGGATTGTGCCCGATGCGGCTCCTCAGGTTGGAATTAAACCGGATATTCTTCTCGCTAATCAACGATTCCTAATTTGGACTTAAACACTGGGGCACTAGTGACGCTTTGGATAATCTGAACCAATTGCTTGCTCTTGGTAAAGGATTCTCAGATTGCGGATGTCATTCATCGATTTGCCGAGGCGGTGCCTCTTCTTTGGACATGGATTGTTTTGTTCGCAGTCCATTCCCTTTGAATATAAGGAATTCTCACAACCCACCAGACTTCAAACTACCGGTGTTGGAAGCTTATGATGGTTGAAAGGATCCATATGCTTATTTGTTGCAGTATATTCGGCATATGGTAGTTCTCTCTGCTTCAGAAAGCGTCATGGCAAAGTGTTTTCCACTTTACTTGATAGATATTGCTGCCATATGGTTCGGGAAACTGGAGATGGACTCTATCACTTCTTGGAATACCTTGGTTAGTAGGTTTGTTAAAAATTCATAGTTCACATCGCTCATTTGAAAAGCGTTATGACTCTGACAGGTATTAAGCAGAAGTCCAGCGAGACTCTACGTAAGTTCTTGAAATGGTTTAATGTTGCGGTGGCTTCGGTCAATAGACCTGATTCGTCTATGGTTTTGACGACAGCAGTATCTAGAATTCTGGATAAGTCTGACCTAAAGACTTCATTGCATTAGGACTCGCCAAGGGATCTCGGTGAGTTCTATTTTGAAGCTGAAAGATTCCTTTGTGAAGAGGATGTAAGGGCTGATAAAAAAGTTATCAAAGCTAATGTGGTTAAGGGCGAGAAACTATCCGATTAAAGCAAAGGATTCTGGTGCTAGTAAACCTTCTTCGGGGAATGATCGCAACATTGCTTGGAAGCAACCTAAGTTCTCGACTTACTCGGAATTTACCCACACCCCTTAAGGAGAATTACTTGGAAGTTCATCCCACTGCTCCTTTCAAGAAGCCTCCTGTAAGGGAGTCAACTCAGAGAGAAAGAGATTCTAGCTGGCATTGCCATATTCTTTATGAAGGAGAGTGTCAATAGTATTTCTCTTCTGAAAATTTATACTAAATTTCTATAACTAATCATCATAATTGTATAATAAAAAATGTTATAAAATTTGAGTTCAAAATAGATTAAAGAATCAATAATTCTTTTAATACTAAAATAGGTAAGATGAAAATAATAATAATTAAAATAAAAGAGGAAAATAAATTTGTCATTCTTTATATAAACTCATGTCATTTATTCATTCTATCACACTAAAATTAAGATCTATATCTAGTGTATTCATCACAAACTCCCTTTTTTAGTGTTATAGTATTTAGATAGCAAAGAACATATTATATTTCCTACTATCCATCTAACAATCAAAAACCTTTCACCATTCCTTTTTTTAAAATTCACGTCAATTATTTCATGTTTTCGTATAGAACCACAACCTTCACTCTCCTCTTTTTCGTTAACTTCATCATTGTCTACAGCTTTATCTTAATGTCATTGTTGGATCCACCACTAGAACTGTGCTCACAATTAAAATCTTCAACATGTCCTTTCATAGTGTGATTGGACTTTTGTTGCTTGAGCTTTTTTTCAAATAGAAATAAAGACCACGATGTTATTGATTACCGTTCAACCATTGGGATCTCACCGGCGGTTGAAGGAGAATTTAGTTCTTCGATTGATAATGAACAAGTGATGGAAAGAGAAATTTTTCTTGCAAAACTTTAGGTATTTTATTATTACACACCACTTTATTATTATTCTACTTTATGTTATGCTCTAGAATTATCTTGTATCCCATATCCCATTTTATTACTTATAAAGTTTCAATATATAACCTTTTGTATTTTTACACATTGTAATCTTAAAAACTCATTATGGTTTGATTTAATCATTTTTTTTTATTTCAACCAACTGTATTAATATTCCACCCTTTGCCATTCCTACTCCATTAGTTTGCTATGAAAATAAATGACTATTTTATTTTTTTTAACTATTTTATTAAGATGTTTTAGTTTTGTTCATGCTCTTTAGTTTTTTCTCTTGTTTTTGACGGGTAAACATGGATGAATATGAGGACCGAATTTTAAAGGAAGATTGTAAGCCTACTATGGTGAAGTATATTGTGCAAATTTCGTCTCATTTTTATAATATATTAATGTATATCTTAATTATTTTCACTTATTACATTGCATTGTTGGATTAGAAAAAGTCGATGAAATTAACCATGACCATAAAGAAATTTTGACTATTGAGAGTGCACCAATAAGCTAATGAGCTCACTGAATTGGATGATAATGGAGATAGCATAAGGGAAGAGTGATGAAGAAGAAGTAAGAACAGAGGAGATTCGAAGAGAGAATTTATGTTATTATTCAACATATCAATTACAAGAGGTTTTTCTCTATATATAGAGCAGCGACTAGTAACAATCTGTTACATTCCTCCTTCCTTACACAAGAACTTGTTTACAAGTTCAACAAATTTATACAATAGCAACAAAGAATCAAAAAATCATTCCAACTTCAAGGAACATTAAAATCAGGAAATTTCTTTTCAAACTCTTCAGCAAACTCCCAGGTGGCATCATCTACAGTGTACCCATCCCATTGAACCAAGTACTGAATTCTAGCTGCATTTTGATGTTTAACCACCCTTCTATCCAAAATCTGAACCGGACTCGGCTGCATATCATCTTAAGTGCCATGTAACCATTTTGGAATGTGATTGACAGCAGGAAGCGCTCCCTTGAAAGGTTTCAACTGAGAAACCTGAAAAATAGAATGGATTTTAGATGATTGAGGCAATTTCAGCTTATAAGCTTCCTTTCCAATCCGATCTTCAATCTGATATGGATCATAAAATCTAGAAGACAACTTCTCATTAACATTGTTCTTAACAGATTGCTGCTTATATGGTTGAATCTTTAACCAAACCCAATCACCCGTCTGGAAAATTCTACCGTACCTCCTTTTATTTGCTTGCTGCTTCATCCTATTCTATGCTCTTCCCAAATTAAATTGTAGAGCCTTTATCCTTTCCTCCCTCTTCTGCATTGATCTATCCACTGCATCCACCTGTGATTCTCCAGGAAGATAGTGCAAATATAAAGGTGGTGGCTGATTATACACCACTTCATAGGGTGTAACTTGAGTAGAAGAATGAAAGTTGGTTTTATACCACCATTCTGCCAAAGGAAGCCACAAACTGCACTCTTTAGGACATTCCCCGCTCATACATCTTAAAAATGTTTCAATGCACTTATTTACGACTTCAGTTTGGCCATCCGTTTTTGGATGGTAAGATGAAGATAAAAAAGCTCGGCGCCTTGAATAGAAAATAAATCCTGCCAAAACTTGCTCAAGAACACAGCATCTCTGTCACTCACGATTGTCCTTGGCCAACCATGTAACTTGAATACATGGTCCAAGTAATACTGAGCCACATCTGTTGCAGAATAAGGGTGTGACATTGCCATGAAATGAGCATATTTGCTCAACCTGTCCATAACAACAAAAATGACTGTTTTTCCTCTAGAATTTGGCAGCCCTGAGATGAAATCCATAGACACATCAACCAAAACTTCAGTAGGCACTAGAAGATGCTGTAACAGGCCAGGGTAAGGCACTGTCTCATGTTTGTTGGCCTGACAGACCACACAACTTCTCACAAATTGAGACACAAACCCCCTTAACCCTCTCCAATAAAAGAGAGCTTTCACTCTTTTTGTAGTGGAAGGTCTCCCAGAATGTCCACCTTGAGCTGAAGAATGAAGCCACTAGAGTATTATTATTTTTAGATCATTATCAGGTCCAATTACTAGCTTCCTCTTTCTCCTTAAAAATTCATCACTGAATGAAAATTTTTGCACTGCTTCCCCTTGTTTCATCTTTTCAATCAACTGTTGCAAGTTAATGTCCAAACCGTAACTGTCTTTAATCTTGGTACTGAGGTTTGAATCCAACACATTTAATGCTAATAATATAATTTCTGAACCAGAAACCCTTGATAGAGCATCTGCGACCAAATTTTCACACCCACTTTTGTAGTGTATATCATAATCAAATCCCGTGAGCTTAGACAACTAAAACTGGTGGAATGGAGTTGAAATCTTTTGTTGTAAGAGCCACTTAAGACTCTTCTGATCTATTCTAATGATAAACTTCTGTCCTGACATATATTGTTCCCACTTTTGAATTGCTGTAACTACTGCCAACAACTCTTTCTCGTATACAGAGAGTTTCTACCATTTTGGACCTAAAGCTTTGCTAAGAAATGCTAACGGATGTTTATCTTGCATTAAGACGGCTCCAATACCTCCACTAGATGCATCTGTTTCAATAACAAAAGACTTTGAAAAGTCAGGCAACGCCAGAACAGGTGCTGAACTTAGGGCTGATTTCATTTTCTCAAAGGCTTGAGTGGCCATTTCTGACCATTTATACTCTCCTTTTTTTGAGTAACCGAGTCAGTGGTTTACTTAGAATAGCATAATCTCTCACAAACTTTCTATAATAACCCGATAACCCCAGTAAACTTCTCAATTCTTTCACACTACTAGGAACATGCCAATTTATTATAGCTGCAACCTTATGTTGGTCAGTTTCAACTTCATTTCCAGATATGAAATGTCCTAAATACTCCACTTTATCTATGGCAAAGGCGCATTTTCCTTTTCTTAGCAAACAAAGTATGGCCTTTCATCAATTGAAACACTTCTTCCAAGTGCTTAACATGCTCTCCCAAACTGGAACTGTAAACCAAAATGTCATCAAAGAACACCAATACACACTTTCTCACAAGTGGCTTGAAAACATGGTTCATCCAGCTTTGGAAAGAAGCTGGGGCATTATTAAGGCCAAAAGGCATTACTAGGAATTCATAATGACCACTATGAGTCTTGAATGTCGTCTTATACACATCTGCTTCACACACTCGAGTTGATGATAACCAGCTCTCAGATCTAACTTACTGAACACAGTAGCCCTGCCAACTCATCAATTAATTCATCAACAATCGGAATAGGAAACTTGTCCTTAACAGTCTTCCTGTTTAATTCCCTGTAGTCAACACAAAGTCTCTAAGACCCATCTTTCTTGCCCACCAAAACTACTGGAGAAGCAAATGGACTGTAACTGTCTCTGATAATCCCTTGATTCTGCATTTCTTGAACAAGTTTCTCAATTATATCCTTTTTCTTGAGTGGATATCTGTAAGGCCTAACACATACTGGATTAGTTCCAAACTCCAAGGGAATTCTATGATCATGCACCCCCTAGAAGGTGGCAGCTCTACAAGTTCATCAAAAATACACATGTACTTATCAATAATTGTACTAACACATTCAGGAACACTCCCAACTTCGGCTACAAAATTAATTAACTAAGTTTCTTACATTCCTTCCTCACTTTGAGGCATTAACTGCAGAAAGTACAGCTGAATGGCATTTGTCATTGCTTTTTCAGAATTGGTTCCACCTACAGTCTTCACTCCTTTAGGTGGAATGCCTCTCAACACATGTCGATGCTCACCATTAGGGCTGCACACAACCCATATCCAAACCGACCCAACCCACCAACCCGACCCAACCCACATAAACCCAACCCAACCCATCCTAGTTCGGGTCGGATATGGGTTACAATTTGTAACCCATACTATATGCGGGTCGGGTTTGACATTTTGTTCAACCCAACCTCATTTTAACCCAACCCAAACCTATTTAAAAAAAATTAATTTAATATCCATCCAATTAAAATTAGAATAGTATAATCCTAGAATAATGTTTATGTATTCTATAATAAATGTACAAAAAAATATTTCATCTCAATCCAAACTAAATAGAATTTGATAAATATATTTTAAAGAGCATTTTAATGTATTTTAAAATGAAACACTTGCTCAACTATGTAGTAAATTAATTTCATATGATGTGTTTTACAATGAAATTTTAATTATATGTCTTGTAATGAATCGGTTATTTTAAATGCATTATGCTATCTAAAATCTGATATATTATGCTGAATATTTTGATATAATTTTTTGAAAAAATCCCTCATATTCTCATTTTTTATTGTATTCAAGTGACCCAACCCAACCTTACTTAACCCGACCCAACCCATACTTCAACCCAACCCATATCCAACCTCATATATGGTCGGGTACGGGTTGAGCTACCTTAAACCCATACCTATGTGGGTCGGATAAAGTATTTGGTCTAACCCGACCCAACCCATACTTTGTGCAGCCCTACTCACCATACTCAAACTCCATCAATAGCCTCTTAAAATCCCATTTCACAGTCCCAAACATACTCAACCATTGAATCCCCAACACCATATCACAACTACCAAGTAGAATTAACAACACATCTGATTTGAACACAGTATCCTGCAATTTCCATACAAAATCTCTACAGACATACTGACAAGATAGATGATTTCCATCAGCAACTGTCACAGCTTGAGTCGTTATAGATTCCAGCTTAAGATCAAGTTTCTTGGCCAGATTTAAGTCAAGAAAATTATGAGTACTCCCTGAATCTACAAGAATATGCAATAGATTTTCTTTACATCGCCCCTTCACTCTCATAGTTTGAAAATTATGACTTCCACTCGATGCACTTATAGAAATGCATAGTTCCAAACCATCCATCTCATAACCAACTCCTCCCCCCTTTTCATGCTCATCATCTTCATGCAATTTTAGCTCATCATCTCCTGGAATTTCCACCAAAAACAATTGAGTTTGCTTCAATTGACATTTATGCCCCCTTTCATAGGGCTTATCACAAAAGTAACATAGCCCTTTCAATTGTTTCTCTCTTCTTTCAACAGTCGTCAGGGTGGTTTGTGGTCTAGAAAATGGTTTAGAAGCGTTTTGAGAAGATGGTAAAGTGTTTAGCTTGAATGAAGGTGCTGGCATTGGCAAAAGACCACCCCCAGTGGTGCCTTTAATAGCAGGTTTTTTGAGTTTTGGTAGGAGGAAGGCTTTGGGTTCAACTACAACTTGTTGGCTTTAATGTTCTCCTCTTGCAATCTTGTATACTGAACTGCTCTAGTCAAAGAATCAGGTTGAAATGCTCTCACCATTGGTTTTACAGAAGGTTTCAATCCTCCAATAAAACTCTCAAGGAAATAACCATCAGGCAGATTATGGTTTTGTTGCAGCATCAAGGATTTAAGGTTTTTAAAGTCATATATGTACAATTCCAATGTTCGAGTCTGACTCAGTTTATTAAAGTTTTCTACTACATTACTCCCCCCTTCATCCTTGAATCTAGCACACAAATCAATGCATAATTCACCCCAATCCACATTCTTTTTCACAGTAGTGTAACTACTCATCCAGTTTTCAGCCTTATCAACTATATTCAAACAAGCCAAATCAACATTCTGATCTTCACCAATATTATAAAGGATAAAGTATTTGCTGCATTTTTTTTAATCCACATCCTAGGATTACTACCATCAAATTTGGGGAGTTCAAGTTTTGGCACATACCCTTGAATTCTATTGGATTCATGTCGACCAGAATGTCTGAATTCATGCCTTATTTCACTTCTTGCTTCAGAAACAGAATCTTTATTACCCAAATTCTGCTTGATTACTTCCAAAGACTGTATCAATTTCATCATGGAATCTTGCATTAATCTCTGAGACTCCTGCATTTCTTGCTGAAATCCTTCTTGAGCCTCCAATCTCACTTCCAACGCAGCAACTTTTTCTTCAACAGCCACCATTCTTTTTATTGAAACTGGAGCCAGAACTGATTTCTGATGTTTGGTTTTTGTGGTTTGGATTGAAGGATATGTGTTTAAGATTCAAGATTCAAGATGCATGAAAAAAGTTGAATGATAAGAGTAACTTTCTCTCAGATCTTTTGTCAAACGCCTTGAATGCAGTAAGAATTCTTCAAGAATTCGAAAATACGTTGAAGATGAAAATGGTGAGACTTATGAGAAGTAAGAAGAAGAAGGCACATGCAGCAGCGGTGGCTCTGATACCAATGCAACAGTAAGCTAATGAGCTCACTGAATTGAATGATAATGGAGGTAGTATGAGGGAAGAGTGATGAAGAAGAAGTAAGAACAGAGGGGATTCAAAGAGAGGATTTCAGTTATTATTCAACATATCAATTACAAGAGGTTTTTCTCTATATATAGAGCAGTGACTAGTAATAATATGTTAGAGAGAGTAGGCAGTCTTTTTTCACCGCTATGAAAAGAGTTGAAAAATGAAAGAGCGAGTTAAAAGAAATAAGTGTAATTTCATAATAAAATGGAACGAGAAAAGAAGAAAATCATGTGCATTTTTTATTCAACACTTCGTGTAGGAAATAATGGTGAGTTAATAGAATGTCCATTTATTTTAGTGTATTTTGTTATCTGGTTTACTTTATTAGATTTTATTATATTTAAGTAATTTTGTGTATTAAAACTTTCATTTTGGTATAAGTACTAGGATGAGGCATGTGCTTTGCACATGGAAAAATGATAGCTGCAGTCGTTATTACACGATATTTGATGATACAATAATATTATTTTTTATTGTTCAGTTGCATTATAACCTATCGTAATTTAGTAGAATAGTTTTCTGGATCCAGTGTTTATTAAGATATTTGATGGATTTAGCTGCTTCTTCACAAAATATCTCAAACTTGTTCTTTTTGCACATTGTGCTAGGGGAAAGACATTAAATTTTCTGACATGAAGGAAGCTATGGCTGTGTGTTGATTATCAAAGTACGGTTGCATGTTGTCGGAAACACTATTTCACTATGTTGATTCAAGCTTGGTTAATTAATATAACTTAGAATATCAGTGCAATTCAGTATTGTTGTGTGGTACATATTGACAGTGCAGGATGATGGGAGTAGTTTACGTGATATTACGAAAGTTTAAAAATTTTGTTGATACCATGCATCATTCGTGTACAAAGGCATGGATGACGCTTATATGGTTTTATGAATCGTAAGAACATGTATACAATGTACGTGGAAAAAATGATGTAGCAAATATTTTTACGTGCGTTTCCGGTAAACGGTAACAGAGTTTTTAAACGGTATTTGAACGGGTATGCGCTTGTAGCGTTAAACGGAACATTTTATATGGTATTTAAACGGAGTATTTTGATGTATGAACAAAATAGAGTATTATAGTTCGTGAGTTAATTGAGTTATGTGGGTTAAACATGGTATATATAAATTGAAGGGAGTACTTAAAGTGTTGATTAAAGAAAATTAAATGTAATGTTTCTCTCTTAACCAAACTAGGTAATTTTCTAGGATTTAATTTTTGGACATGTTAGACATGTTTAAAACCCAACCTGAGCAAAATTTATTCTCGAACGCTATCGTAGGCTGACATGCAGATAGCCGTATGTGTGAGTCATGCACGTTCCTTATAATTTCTATCAAAGAATTGGTGAAACTATAGTTAAATATACACTTCGCTCTGAGTTATTAGACATTTATCATCATGTTTGTTTTCCAAACCACCACCATGACACACATATTTCATACGTTATAGTATAAAATTGTAATAAATTTAACTAACTTATTAAAAGAAAAAATTAATTTACATCTGCACATACAAATAGACATCATATAAAAGATGGCTAATTTATCAAAAAAAGGCACCATTTGTTAAATATTACATACACATACAAAAAACGTATATACAAATACTGATACAAAGCCACTTTAGTAAGTTAGAAAGGACAAAACTGCTTGTTAGGAGGTGCAAAGATAGTAAGTTGCCACATGTATGTGTGTGTGCATATACACATAGACGTTGATTTGGTTGTTGAATATACACATATAAGCATCAAGCAGCCTACCTAAGAACCCTCATGGTCATTGAATTTAACATGTAAAGACAAAGCATACATAACAAAGCATCTATAGAAATACAATCCCAACTAATGTAATAACAGTTCCTTCCACAGGCGTCGTGGAAATAAAGAGTTAAAAACTAGATACGACCAAAGTAGTTCAGTATAGAGCCAACTCTATAGGCTAGCCATCCCCATTGGATCTGCACTTTTGTTAAATGCTCACTGAAATTAGATGTCAGTCTAGATGCTGTATATGCGTTGAGAAGGAGCAACCAACTTTGACTTCATGTCGAGTAGATGCCAACACCGAACTAACCAATCATACACACATACCAATGAAAAGTAAGAATGAATGTAGTTTGAAGCTTATGGTAATTGAAAGCGTAAAAGGTAACAAAAGCCTATTAACAAAGGTGAACAACTAATTAAGAGAAGCCAATGTTTTTCTTTTTTTCTTTTTTGGTATATGGATAAGCAAACATAAAATAAGGCAGTAAGCCAAATAGTAGGCAATATGAAAAACAAAATAGTTGAAAATGATTTTGTTGCCTTCAACTAAAATAGTATAATAACAAAAGACCGGGGTTACTTAATAATATTATAACTTATACCACAATAACCTCAATTGGTAGGCAATATGACATGACATTTCAGATGAAAATGAGTTTGTTGCCTTCAAATAAAATAGTATAATAACCAAAGACCGGAGTTATTTAATAATATTAGAACATATACTATAATAAACAAAGTCTAAATTTACTTAACTAAAAGCAAGAAACTTATTTAACAACAGGCATTGACATTTTATGCTTGTAGATGAAAAATTATGGCTGAATAGCTTCGTACTCTGTTTAAAGCACATATTAACGTGCATACATGTATTATTATGTATTATTATTAATTGATATAGTGTATGATTTGGTATTTTGCTGCATATGAATAATCACATTCAAAATAATAATACACAGCTAAACCGCACTTGTATTGTATACAGAGCACACAAAATGCATGATTGCTGAGCAGAACTGGCAATAATGTTATTATATATTACAGGAGCATCCAACTAAATATGGTATATTTTATAAGACTCGTAAGGCACTGACATAAAATTCTAATACAAAAGAGAACATAGTTTAGTGATGTAATGTACACTCTCTTGTACTGACACGTACATTCCAAATCAAGAAATGTGGAAAAGTACAATTTCATAATCAAAATTTTTGCAAATTACCTACCTGTTATCAAGCATTCGCCTTCAATGGATCCATCACTTTATTACCACATAAACAACCACTCTTTTACAACATCGAAATAGAGAGGCACTGTCATTCTTCATCGTTGGCTCCACTATTTGATTTCGTAAATTTCCCAAATGGCAATGTTATTTCTAATTTCAAAGCATTTAAGGACCGTCGACCATATAACATTACCTAGTGAGATGAGTGCTATTAGTGGTTATTGACCAACAATGTAGACAGATGGATCAAAGAGCAATAGTAGATTTGAATACTGGAGTCAGGAAGCATGACATTTTGAAGGTTTACGAAGTACAATTACATATCAAAGTTGTCAAGCATGATAGTAATACAAATATTACAGAGAAGGACATTTTTAATTTAGCAAGTAATATGGAACAGACATGGTAGAAGCGTACATGAGTACTTGTAGTGCTTCACAAAGAAAAATGGGAAGGATGTCATAGGTTAACAAACACAAACCAAAAATAGCTAAATATAGAGGAAATAAAATAAAATGTTACTATATTTCTTAATATAAAGGATTTTTTTCTCTTGGTGTCATCCTATCTTTCCTATGTCCATCTACCTCGCAATATGAGTATTCGATTATAAGTATTTTTAAACCTATGGTATTTGCTAGCAGGTAGGGATATATTAACACAAGTCTTTGTTACTAAATTGGAAGACTTGAACTTAACTGACATTTATGATATAAAATTATGTAGTTCTAATTGTTTTGTTGACTACATATTTGTGACCATTATTTTATTTTTAATGCATTAGTTCTGATGGACCATTTTAATAACAACAGTTCATACTGCCATAAATTCATTTTCTAATTCTGATTATGATACAGTTAATGAGAATGGGTGAGAGCTATTTAAACCCTCAGGACAACCGACATTAAGAATAAACATTACCCAATTTATCATATCCAATTCCAAACATCCAATTACATAAACGTGGGTCAGTTGAAAATTCGACAGCTAGTTCAATACAGCAAATCATGGTTAAACATAGACCTGTCAAAATATGACCCACCCTTTTACCCAACTCATTTTACTCTAATTACAACCCTATCGGGTCAACCCTTTTATAATTTTTTATTAAATGAATCATAAAAGGGTTGACCTTTTTTTATAAGGGTTACAAATGGGTAACCCACTTACCCAAATAGTAAAAAAGTAATACTTTAAAATAACGATTTTTAAATGTAAAAAGGTCAAAATTACAAAAATACCCTTTATTTTGGAAAAAGTGAGAAAAAGAAAAAAATTCAAAAAATCCAGAAAATTATGAAATGAGAATTAAAAAAAATGAAGTATTCGAAAATAATGATTTTTAAAGCTAAAAGGACCAAAATTATGAAAATACCCTCCATTTTGAGAAAAGTGAAAAAAATGAAAAAATTTCAAAAAATCCAGAAAATTACGAAATGAAAAGTAAAAAAAGAATTATTTGAAAATTACGATTTCTAAAGCTAAAAATGAAAAAATTACGAAAATACCCTTTAAATTGAAAAAATGAAAAAAATCCAGAAAATTACGAAATGAAAAGTAAAAAAAGAATTATTCGAAAATTACGATTTCTAAAGCTAAAAATGTAAAAATTACGAAAATACCCTTCATATTGGAAAAATGAAAAAATAATGAAAAATTTGAAATGAAAAGTAATAAAAGAATTATTCGAAAATAATTATTTCTAAAATTAAAAAGGCCAAAATTACGAAAATACCCTTTATTTTGAAAAAAGTGAAAAAAATAAAAAAATTCCAAATAATCTAAAAAATTACGAAATGAAAGGTAAAAAAAGAATTATTCAAAAATTACGATTTCTAAAGCTAAAAATGTAAAAATTACGAAAATACCCTTCATATTGGAAAAATGAAAAAAATGAAAAAATTTCAAAAAATCCAGAAAATTATGAAATGAAAAGTAATAAAAGAATTATTCGAAAATAATAATTATTAAAGTAAAATAAGGTCAAAATTACGAAAATGCCCTTAACGCTGAAAAAGTGAAAAAAATAAATAAATTTTAAAAAACCCAAAAAATTACGAAATGAAAAGTAAAACAAGAATTATTCGAAAATTACGATTTTTAAAACTAAATATGTCAAAATTACGAAAATGCCCTTCATGTTGAAAAAAGTGAAAACAATAATAAATTTAAAAAAATCCAGAAAATTATGAAAAAATAATAATTTTTTATACTTTTCATTTCGTAATTTTCTGAATTTTTTTCACTTTTTTCTACTTTTTCCAAAATAAAGGGTATTTTCGTAATTTTAGCATTTTTAGCTTTAAAAATCCTTATTTTTAAATAATTCTTTTTTTACTTTTCATTTTGTAATTTTCTGGATTTTCTGAAATTTTTTCATTTTTTTTTCACTTTTTCAAATATGAAAGGCATTTTCGTAATTTTACCATTTTTAGCTTTAAAAATCGTTATTTTAAAATAATTCTTTTTTTACTTTTCATTCCGTAATTTTCTGGATTTTCTGAAATTTTTTCATTTTTTTCACTTTTTCAAATATGAAGGGCATTTTCGTAATTTTGGTCCTTTTAGCTTTAAAAATCATTATTTTCAAATAATTCTTTTATTACTTTTCATTTCATAATTTTCTGGATTTTTTGAAATTTTTTCATTTTTTTTCATTTTTCCAATATGAAGGGTATTTTCGTAATTTTGGTCCTTTTAGCTTTAAAAATCATTATTTTTGAATAATTCTTTTATTGCTTTTCATTTCATAATTTTCTGGATTTTATGAATTTTTTTCATATTTTTCCAAATAAAGGGTATTTTCGTAATTTTGGCATGTTTAGCTTTAAAAATCGTTATTTTAAAGTAATATTTTTTAATATGTGGGTTAAATGGGTAACCCACATAATATGTGGGTTGGGTCAGGTAAAACGTTATGGTAAAAGGGTCAAAATAAAAGGGTTGCAAAAGGATAGGGTCAAAATTTACTTGACCCTTATACGACCCTAAATGACCCATTTGACACCCCTAGTTAAACATCCAATAAATAAATGAAAATCGGGAAAAGAAGAAGTAAAAACCATTTTTATGGATACCTATTGATGGGGATCAAACAAGGCTTGTAATTTGTAGACAATCATCATCTGTGCAGTGTCGATTTTGAATGCATGCTGTTGTTGTTGAATCGCGATTTAGTTTTATCCTCTATATTCATGGTTAATAGAATGGTGATTTTGTTGATCAGTGAGCCTTTAATCGGCATAGACTGGCAGGAGAGACCGAAAAAGGACAGGAGATTTGGGGCATTAATGGACGGAGAACGGGTGGGTGTTGACGTTTTAAGCTGCTAAACGATGGACAGAGGATAACAGAAACTGACGTAGTGGGTACCAGGCATTGAATATGTATGAAAAAAGGTTAGGGGATTTGGGAAAATGAACGATTTGGGTAATAGAAATACCCATGCGCAACTCGGCCCGACAAGATTTCCTCTGTGTTCAGCACGTGATTATGGGGATGCGAAAAATGGTTGTGCAGGCAGATTCGAGAATTATCAATGTGAACAGGCTGAGCACCACGGAGGGATGCGATATTTTCACGTCTCAGCATCGTGGCTTTCAAGAGTCGAATTTCTGGATGGGCAAGGGATTCGGAATTTTGGAAAATGTCAAGGATTTAAGCAAGGCGGCTTGGCACACGCAGATCACGTATTTTCACTTGAGCAACATGGGCTTACCACCGTTTTTGGAATATGAAATATCTAAAGTGGCAAATCACTTGGCCATTAGTTTCTATCGTGTTGATTAGCTATTTTGGGCTGCTTAACACATGTTTTCACCCAAAATTTGGGATTCGGGATTTTTGGATGTTGAGATGCGATTTTTTGACATCCCCTTGGTTTTTCAACTCCGTTTTTGGGATGCAAATTTCGTATCCCCTAGGGATAAGAAATTCTAGCTGTTGGCCTCAAAACTCACCTACAAATACCCCCAAGCTTGGCATTCAAAGAGGTTGGCTCATTTGCACTCTTTCTACACTTTGGTATACACGATTGAAGCTCTCAAGCACCATTAATGGCTGTCTTCATCATTTTCATGGATGTTGTACTTCTTTTGGGCTTATAAACGTTTGCTTACAACATTTGGACATTTCTTTGGATTTTTTCACTACTTTTGGACATTTTTGGATGTCTCTGGAATTTCTTGGACATTGAAGCTACTTTTTGGACATTGCTCCATACATTGGCTCAATGAAGAAGAAGAACGATATTTAGGTCAAAGTTTGGAATTAACAAACTATATGTTGTTATGTTACACAACTTTGTACACATAAATTGTACGATCTTGTACAACTTTTGTAATCAACTATTATATGACGAATGATTAATATAAAGTGGACGTAGGCATTTGTGAGAAACCACTATAAAAAGCTATATTATCCCTGCACATTTCATTACTTTGGATTTGGATTATCATTTTTCTACAAAACGTACACTCGGACGTTGGCTTGCGCGAATAGCGATAATTCCCCACGTCAACACTAATAATTATATTTTTTTGGTTCAAAATAAAAAATTTCAAATTATTTTTGTTTACTACAAGAAACACCATTTAAAATGCAAATTCAACGGTTCTGCAAAACATAGTAAATACATAAGGTCTTTTTACTACATTTGCTTAAAAAAACATTGTGTAAGGATTCTGATGACAACGTTGTTAGAATGAATGTTGTAAAAATAATAACTTCTACAAAATTTCTATAGACAATGGTAAAAAATGTCGTTTAACAATATTTTTTTACTATATTTTACATTTGTCTTTTTCATTGCAATTATATGACGATGTTGACTTTAAAAATGTAACAGCTTCTTTTGACATTGTAAAGTTATTATATTTAGCAATATTTATCAGAGAAGTAATTTTCGGTTCAACAAAACTTTTAACATTGCAAAATATGTTCAAGAATAAATCACAACAATTATGTAATGTTTTAGCTACATACAAGTAAGACAATTTATTTTTAATATTTTTAGCTATTGTATTTAACAGTGTTGTGTAAACTTCTTAATTCTTATGATTTAAAACAAGTCTCCATCATAAGATATAGACCCTTGTAAATTGCAGATGGTTACATAACATAATGAAGAGCAAGATCTAAGTTGTTAACGAAATGAGGAGGTTTGGGTTATAAAAAGAGAAATTCATTTTTTTATAGCTCGATGAGCCGGATGTTTTCAACCTTGTCTGACATGTATCCAAATTTCTTGCAACTTCTAGATTAAAAATCTCGAACTCTATGTCCACTTAGATTTTTAACATGTCAGATGCGTCAGAAATGCTCATGGGATTCGGGACTACGAATGCACCTAAAAAATAAAGTTGAAGTGTTACAATTTAGAATTAGAAAAGAATTTTTATAATTTTTACAAGATCTGATTTAATGTTAGATTAGTAAAATCATTGAAAAAAATTCTTTGATTTAATTTATCATAAGAGATTCTTTGATTTGTTTTATGAATTTTATGTACAATATTAAAGAGGTCTATTAAAGAAGAGTATTGCAACAACCTGCTTTTTCTCACCATTTAAGTCAGAAAAAAACCAACTCAAGTTGCTCGAAAAAACAAATTGTTTTAACTATAGGGTTTTATAAATCAAATCGTTGAATCGTAGACATAGAATAACAGGATATCTCCAAGAGAAACAAATAAAATACAATAGTAGTTCATTAAGCTACTAAATAAAAAAAATCAAAACTTATACATAATATTAGAATTACAGAATCAAACACAGTGGAATTCTAAATACAAGGATATTTTTTTTGGCGGAGCCGATGGGATTGGGTGGTCCCCTACTACTTTATTGATATACTCAGAAGAAATACATGGATAACAATGCAAGATAAAATATACTTAAGAAAACAAAAGAAACAAGCATATCAATCACTAAGGAGACAAACACAGTACACAAAATTAAAAAAGAAGAAACCATACAGCAACACATAGTATCTTCACACTTTTCCAGAATGTTGACTCAAGGTAGAAATATGCAGGGTCAAAAATGAACTTTAGATACTTCAAACCATTGCGTAGGTCCTGTTGAATTTCTTTTCAAAGTTGTGGGATCGTGAAGGCTATTCCAGTATTGAAAACGAGCTTATTCCTTGCCTTCCAAATATTGTATGAAAATTTCTTAAGCATGTAGTTTAGCATCTGAGCATTCACGTCACAATCTTGATCTCTTTGTATAACTCTACCCATTCTTCATTATTGCTTTGCAGAACCATATTCCTCCCATGCAAACTTGAGAAGTAAGGCCATAAGCTTAGTACCATACTACATGAAAAGAATATGTGCTCGATGTCTTCAGGGAAGCCACCGCAAAAGACACAAATGGTGCACTACTACAAAACATGCCAGTTGCATCGGTTGTTTACCCCTCTATTGCATCAGTTCAGCAACCGATGCATATGCAGCCGATGCACCAAGTCAAAAAATTGCATCGGTTTCAAAACCGATGCAACAAATGTAAAATATTCAAATACAAATACTAAGGTTTAAATTTTCAAAATGAAATTTGTTTTTATTTTTATTTTAAAATTTTCACTCTATACACTCGTTCTAGGATACTACTGTTCCCATCTCTAACGAGACATTCCCATTGAATATTACTAATCCAATCTCTGATGAATTCTTTCGTTTGGTTCTAATGTGCCTTGTTCTCGAGCTCTGTAAACCAAAACTCTGATACCAAATGAGATGACCCGAAGTTCCCCGTTCTCCGAAGAGAAGAGAAAGAACGGATTGAATTGAGAACATGACAAATCAGAACACAAACAGAAGAACAATTCATTGCTTATAACAACAATTTACATCAGAGTGCAAGAATATACAGATCATTAACAAATAAAATACATTTGATAAATATCAGAGATTTACAATTTACAATGCAGCGGAAAATAATACAAAACACAACTGAAAGAGATAAACGGATATAGAGCTTTTCGATTATCATTCAAGCTCTAAACCAATATCATGTGAATATAGGTCTGCAAAACCAAAACTACTAACTGGTGGAAAATAGGGGCACCCAGAGTTTAGGTTAAAACAATAAACTCCAGGTCAGTCATGTGACTGGTGTGAGAATTAAAACAGTTATTTAAAACTTTACTTTAAAATTAGATATATCAAGGGACCACGCCGTATAACATGGAACGGGTTTCCTCCCAAGAATACCAGTGCTTATAACAAAACAGCGCAATGCTTTTTTGAAAAATGAAGCTATTATAAGACTCAGGTCCTATCACACAATGCAACACAAGCCGGAGGATAGAGTTTTACCTTATAATAGCCAAACATGCTTAGTACGTTTAAAACAAATCATTTTGATACTATTAGTGTAAAGTGTATGAAAACAGCTTTAAATATAAATGTATCAATCATAGACGACATAGTGCCCCATCCCACTATGTAGCCATACTAGGCTCTACAAATAAAACCAAAATGTCACGTATTGGAAGTTGGATTTCCGTCGGTGAACCAAGGCAAGGCATCGTCCTTACCGCTTCGAGATAATCTAGCCCATGTCTCAGGATCAGAACGCATCGACCCGTGGATCCTCAGGGCCAGTCCACACGGAATGGATTAAAATGCCTGAACACTGCGTTTTCCCGCCCTATGGGGCGTAAAACTGGTCGGTATATCTACCAAACCATCCGCCGGCTCCGCAAAGACCGAAATAACCAAGGCGCCTCGCTATCCATCATCCACATAAGTAAAATATCTGGGCTTGCAAAACCCAGACACCACTCCTAGCTAGAAGGAAACGCATGCTCTCTCTGAGGTCGTCTCCCGTTTCTGGTTCACACTGGGGTGTGAGGCTCGCGAATTAGCGCTCTACACAAAACTATGCTATATTAAAGCCGTGCTTTGATAATCAACCACAAGACTCTGCTTTTCAACAAAATCCTTGATCATTTGCATCTTAGCATGCCACACTGGCAATTCGCGCAATGCAACTATGTCCATCAATCACACAGAATGAAGTCCAATGTCAGACATACATCCATACAAGTCCGTTCTGGGCCTGAATAAAAATCGGAGGCACCTTATTCCTCGTCCCATATGTCCAGCGCAGGAGAGAGGTCCTCGCATATCCGATTGATCTCCAAGTACGTCTAGACGATCACCACTTATTACCTTGTCTTGGGTGTACAGCCCAATCAAGACATCAGTAATCATCCAAACGATGTGAAGACCTCTGGTCTTCAACCACTGTCTTCATCGTTGACTCTTCGCCGATTCAGTTATTCAGAATGGGATAAACCCGATCTTTCTGAATAACTCGCGTATATAATAAACAAGTGCTATAAATACACAACATACGCCTCGTTCCAATTCTGAATATTCTTTTATTTAAATATTCATATCCTTTGGGAAAGGTTCCCATTAATTTTATCAAAGATAAATTCTTTAAATTTATTCTTTATTCTTCCTTTGGATATCAATTCAAACCAAATTATGGTTTATCCAAACTAGTCGGGATTAGCGAACCTTATCGAAGTAATCATTTGTTTAATTTCCCAATCCCAACCTGTTCATCCCATGAAGTAAAACTGGTAATACTTCATATCTAACACCATGGTGTTATCGGTAAAATTAATTACCATTTCATGTTCAAATCTAATTAAAGATTTAACTATCGCTTGGAGCAAAACTGGTGATACTCCATTCTCGATCATTTCTTGAATTTGATAATTTTAGTTATCAAATTCACCATTCAACCTATTTAAAGATTCATTAAAACTCAAATTCAGTTTTAATTTCCAAAAAATCATTACTTAATGAGTATTCAAAGTTAAGAAATTAATCTTATCTTTAATTGGGTTAAAGAGCTAATGTGATTTAAAACACAACTCACTATAAACCCAAAATCACATTCCATTAACAATGGAATCTTCACGGAATATAGATCAATATATATAATTGATATGAACTTCCATATTCAACCGATAATATAAATGGAATAACGACAAAGCCTTTTAAATTCCATATATATTAATAGTCTTCCTCCACAAAATCTCACTTCGATTATTATCAAATCGGATTCCATTCCATTCCAATATATTAAATTGGAAAACTTTACTTTGGAAAATCTCCACTAAATCTTTAGTAAAAAGATTTATAAGTTCCAAATCTCATTTCACCGTAAATCGGGTTAAAGAACAAATGTCGTTAAAAACACAGTTCACAATAAACCCAATTCACATTCCATTTCAAATCCAATTAAATGTTAATTAATTGGTAATTCTTCTCTACAACTTAATTAAAAGATTTGTTCTTTTCACACGGGATTTAAGAACAGTGTTACTGAAGATCCCATCCCATCAGTCTCTAACCGTAAATTAGTAAGAGAAGAATTCCCTAAGTATTAATCCCGAAGGTCGAATCAACATCAGATCAATACCCAGGAAACCATTCAACTTAGCTAATCTCCAGTTAGTTTCTAATTTTCTTAAGTCCATTAGGTTTACAAACATTATTATTGAATATAACATTCACGACAAACCCAAAATCTCATTCCATTGTTAATTGGGTTAAAGAACAAGTGTTATTTAAAACACTGTCCACGATAAACCCAAAAACCAATTTCAATTTAATTCCAATTAAATGTTAATTAATCGGTAAACTTCATTACATCTTAATAAAAAGATTTATATCTTTTATCAACTGGGTTTAAGAAAAGTGTTAATGAAGACAGCGTTCACGACAAACCCAAAATCCAATTTGATATTAAATATAAGGCTCTGAATAGAAAATATATTGGCTTATATTCAATATCAAATTCTGAAACCAACAAATATCGTATTGGGAATAACGATATATATATATCTTCCAAATTCCTCCATAATGTCCGTATAATCACATAATCCAATATCGAAATATTCCAAAGATAATTTCGATTCAAATCCATTCCAATTCATATATTGGAAATTCTGGTAAATTTTAAAACCATTTCAAATCGAATTTATTTATTTAAAAATAATTGGATTGTAATTCTAGTTAATAAATAGTTCATTTCGATAAAATATATTCTTATTTTTCAAATATGGAATTTTTCATCCCAATTCTTTCCAAATCAATTATTATGATGTTACACAACTTATTGCTATTTTTAATAATTTTATCAAGCCCCGTACAGTCAATTTCCATAAACGGCCATCGAACTGCACTTACAGCGACCTTTTCCAAATTTGATTTGAATATAATTCCAAATCCAATCATTAGATTTCTAATTTCTTGTATTCGTTAGAAAGCTCTTTCCAGTACGAACCCGACGGTTCCGATTTTAGGAGAATCCAATGGTCAGATCTCTCGTAACATCAATTCGAAGTCAATGGTCGAAAGTCACGAACTGTCGCGGCGCGGCGCGTTCTGTTCAGGCCATTAAATATATATATAATATATAGATTTCATCGATTTCCATTTAAAACGTATTTTATAAATTGTTTTAAATTTGTTTTCAAAACGAATTCAACTTCATATTCAATTTTAAATCAAAATTGAGTATTCCCTATCATTGATATATAAATGATAATATTTTCCAAACATTAGCTTTTGAATTCACTTCCTTTTCGATATTCATTATAAAAATGAATAAAATCGATATAAATATCGTTTACGTCAAAATGGCGTTAATCTAATCAACATGGCTTTATATATTTAAATATTTTTGTGTCCATCCCAAATCGGACATCAAAATCACATTTTGATCCATTACTGAATATTATTTTAAAATAATCATTATTCGCCATTTTAAAATATTTGTTATTTTAAAATATTCGTTCCTTCCGAATTGTAATGAGACACAGTCAATTACCATATAATTTTATTTATATGGATTTCATACACACATGTACACAACGATAATCAAACACGGTCAACCATCATCCAGAGCGCATTACACAACTGCATAAGCGTTAAATATAAATAATTAACGCTTACACCAGTCTGTTAGCCCATCGATTGACATACAACTAAATATTGGGATTAGTGTATGTCAAATATCATCCCAATACCCGTGTGGGATTTTCAAACAACAACCACAGGTTAGTATTTGTGCAGTTGGCGATGTGTAAAATATATCATCCCAGTCAGTATCAGATAAATGGGTGTACATAAACAAATCGTCCGATTTGTTTACTAGTATTTGTTTCAACACATGACTATGCTATACAATCCATATATATAATAAAAATGATATTTTTATTGTTCAAACATTTTATTCCAAACACATGAATATTTTATATATTTTATATATACAATAAAAATGTTATTTTTATTATTCAAATATTTTATTCTATACACATGAATATTTTATATATACAATAAAAATGTAATTTTTATTATTCAAATATTTTATTCCATACACATGAATATTTTATATATTTTATATATACAATAAAAATGTTATTTTTATTATTCAAATATTTTATTCCATACACATGAATATTTTATTCTGTTCATATCACAATCACAGTCAACTTTCACACAATACAATGCAATCAAACAAGTCGTCCATGGTCTGTGGACGACGGGGAGCAGTTCATATATGCAGCTATAAAATAAATAACTGTACAAGAAATTATAGTGAGAAGTTCTCACATTGGGATCCACTCCGTCAGTCTTTAATTGGAAGGTTCAGATTTGGATCTGCCTTTAATTCTAACTAGCTCCAAATTCCACCCAGTTAGTTCTGAAATGTAGAGTGCGTCGCCACGATCCCAACATGACCGGGTTTGCAATTTTTCGATCTCGTATGAAAAAGATACGATTTTTATAAGAAAAAATGAATTAGCGACAGTTTTAAAGTGCTGCAAATCCTTTAAATAACCATCGACCATTACCTCAGCTGAATGCTCCAAACTAGGTTTGATCCTAGTTTCCAATCCATAGCATGATATGAAGGTCATCTTGCACCACGACGTACAACTAGGAGAGGCGCGAATTTTGAGGGTGGTGGTGCTCAACTCGGTGCGGCGGTGGAGGCAAGATCTGGCTCAAAACGGCGGATCTTTCTGGGAACAAATCTCGAAAACGACTGATCGAGAGGGGCGATTCTTAGATGGATTTGAAGTTGGGGAGGAGACCTACAAAATCCTCCAAAGGGACGATGGGTTTCATTGAGTGTGGAAGGAGAAATCAAGCCGGGAAGCGAAGAACAAAAACCGTCGTTCGCTAGAGGGTTTCGGGAATTAAATCGGGGAGAAAGAAAGTGAAGTGGCTAATTCCTATTGGCTGTGGTTTTATTATTTTAATTTTTTATTCTTTAATTTCCCAAAAATACCCTTCATCAATACAAACTCCAAATCGAACCCAACGACAGTCGCGCCTAACTAAATACCCCCATTCCGAATACAATGAGATATGTTTCATAAGCCAATTCGGCCGTTTCAATCAGTTTTCTTCAAATTTAAAATATAATTTAATTTCATGTTCAAAATTGATTTCAACGTACATTTTAATTTACCGAGGCTACATACCAACCCCAAAAATTCCGAAAAAATAAATTTGGCTATGTTTTGACGATACGACCCTAATAAAACTCATTTCATCAAATTTGGAGACTGTTTGAAAAATGGCCATTTTCTGGTTGATCCAAATTGACTGAAACAGTTCAAACACGTTTTCTTTTGCCACGCTCACATATTGATTCCAAAAATTATGAAAATTGAAATCTAAGAATAATTTGACATTCCGGATCCGACAAAAGTGGTCTCGCCGAAAATGGAGATCGTTTGCAAAATTTCTATTTTTAAGGGCTATATTTCAATAGCGACTATTCAGAATTTTCAACTGGATATAACTTTTTATTCCCGCTATGAAATTTGGATTTTTCAGATTCGTTGGAAAGATATTTTCAAACAGATTCTAATATTTCTGGTTTCACTAAAATCGGTTTATTTTGAATTCTGTACATTCATTTGAAATTTGTAATCGAATTTTCAAACTACCGCGCCATTTCCAATTCCTTTTATAATTAAAATAAATATTTATGTTCTAACTTCGATTCAAATAAATATATACATTCTAATTCTATTCAAAATAAATTTCTAGTTGTTAATATTTAAAATAAATCATTTTAAATATTCAAAATTCATTAAAATTGCCAAAAAAAATAAATTGGTTTTGATTTTCCGGGTTGTTACAATCTCCCCCACTTAAAATCTTTTCGTCCTCGAAAAGGAATTGAGCTGAAAGTTGTTTTTCTAATCAACTCAACTTTCATTCTAGCTTTCATTCTTCAACTTTTCAGTTTCTAAGAATTTTCAAATTCTTCAAAAATTTGGCTAACACCCTAAATTTTTGATTTTTTTTGCCATAACCTCCTTTGTATGGGGAGACATTTAAAACTGCAACTCGCCTCGCAGGGCCCTCTCAATCCAAAAGAAACAGAGAATGCCAAGGGGCCAGCCTTAGGCTCATAAACCTTTAAAAGAAAAAGAAAAATTGCCAAGCGGCCATCCTTAGCCTCATAAACCTTTAAAAGAAGAAGAAAAATTGCCAAGCAGCCAGCCTTAGGCTCATAAACCTTCAAAAGAAAAAGAAAAATTGCCAAGCGGCCAGCCTTAAGCTCATAAACCTTTAAAAGAAAATAGTAAACACATACCTATTTGTCGGGCATATATGTAACGACCCGCATTTTTCAGCGATATAATTAATTTATTTAATTATTTAAATAGTGATTCAGAGAATTTAATTGGTCGTTAAATTAAACAATAAATGAATATTTAATTTAAATAATAATTAAATAATATATTTAATTCTGAAATAATCAGAATTTGCTGAAATGTCAATATGGTGTGAATTGGGAAATTCAAAATATATAATTCAGTTTAAAGTTGAATTATAATAACGAATATATTATTTAAACGAAGTTTGAACGTAGAATTATAATATAATTATAATCGAGCTCGAAATGGCGCGGCAGTCGCTATTTGGCGATTTGAACTTCAACTAAATGTGCAGGGTTCGTTTTAATTCGTTTAATTCGGATTTCTGTGAAACAAGAAACGTTCAGAGCTGGTGAAGTATATTTTTCTAGTGGAAGAGAAAAATCGGGATTTCATCGTGTAGATTTTGATTTATTTCCAAATCAAAATTTAGAAAATCGCTATCGAATTCCTATATAATTTATATCTATTTATTTATATTTATAAAAGGAATTTCATTACAAATCGAATATCGATATAACTAGGGATTTTGAATTATCGAGTTATAAATCCAATGAGAGTTGTATGGTATTCCACTGTGAATACATACGATAATATTTAATTATAAATATTTAATTTAAATGCTTTTAAATATATTTATATATTTAAATAGGTTATTTAGAGCTTTAAAAATAGCCACTTTTGTAAACGAAGTCGAACTTCGATGAAACTAATTTTGTTGGATCTGCAATATTAAATTATTGTTAGATTTCCAGTTTCGTGATTTTTAGAGTCACTATGTGGCCGTACGGGATTTTAAAGTGAAAAATAATTAATATTTTGACGGTTAAAAATACGATGTGCAAGCAAATAGAGTCGGAATTCGACGAAACCAGTTTCGTTGGGACCGTAATGTCGAACTCTATCTACATGTCCAGTTTCGTGATTTTTGGGTATCATGTGTGACCACACGAATTTTTAGAAGTCAGAAACAAATATAAAATGATATTAAATAAAATATCTTAAATTAGTAAGTGAACCCAAAGAAGGCCACGTTTCCTCTATTCACAGCTACACCCGCACCCTTTATAAACGCAAGAAAAAGAATCCACCGTCAGTTTTCTCAACAACCAAAAATTTGCAACTTTGAAAATAAAGAACAAATCAAACAAAGGGTTATAAATTCAAACACACACATATTTGGATTTGCCTTGATCTCCTCTTCCAACTGGTATGCGGTTCACCTAGTTCGACATCCATTTTGGGTTTGAGGTTTTCAACAGTAAACACTAGGGTTCACGATTTGGGAAGATGCAAGCATTAATTTAAGGAATGGTTATCGGATTTTGGTTTGTCATTGAAAACCCTGGCTCCCTTGAACATTTGGTGGCATTCGGTCCTAATTTCTGTTGATGACTGTGTTGGGTCAGTCGACGTCGTGATGCTGGAGTGACTAGCGAGTGGGAGGAGTGTGGCACGGGTGTGTAGAGGATTCGAAGAGGATGAAAGTGGTGGTTTCCGTTTGGTCTTCGATGTAAGGATAAAGGTGCGATGGAGGATTGAAGTGGCTGTGAATGTCTAGAGCAATTCGGTGTTAAGTATTTGGGGAAGAGGAAGAGTGAAGCGGGTTTGGACTTGTACGAAGGTGGATGGGCCAAGGGAAAAAGGGGTAATGCCCAAATCAATGTTTATTAAGTTTAATTTTAATGTAAATTAGTTCAAACTTTAAAAATGTATATCTATTTCATATCGTATCAGAATTCCGCGAAACAAGATCCGTTGGGATCATATGGACGGACACTACATGATGGAACCGACTAGAAGTCCATTGGTGCTCGTTACAATTTATGGCAAAATAATTTGTCTGTCTGAATCAAGCGATGGTTATCGTTATTAACGATGATCGTCCAATGTGAGTAAAACTCACCAACTCTGAAAAGTTATATTTTTCTAACGTATATTTAGAACTGATAATTATCTGTTGATTGATGTGTGTTAACTGTTTGGTTGAAATGCTGATTAATTGGTTGAAATTATTGATAACGATATATATATATAAATCGTTAATCAAATATTGATTCTGTTTAACAAAATATTTCATATTGAAATGAAATCGATGCTAATGATATTGTTTAACATCTGTGATGCAGGGAAACATGTCGGAGGAATCCAGCTGAATTCCTTAACATTTATTTTACTGTTTTCATATATGGTGATATATGATGTGATATAAAATCTGTTGATGATGATGTGTGTTTAAATGATATCGATTATTGTGATTTGGTATTTTAAATACTTTAAGAAATACTGGCATGTAGAAAGGGGATTTTCAAAGTATATTTTGAAAATAATTTTTTTATATAAAGTCAAGGGATTTTATAAAAGAAAACCTTCATAAAATCGAAAGAATTTGAAAAGGAAATATTTATTGAAAATAAATATGATAAAGATGAAAAGGGAATTATTTATAAAATTAAAGGATTTTATAAAGAGAAATATTTATTGGGATAATAAATAGAAGTATAAAGGGATTATTTATTTGGAAAAATAAATAAGAGTTATAAAGGAAATATATTTGTAAAACAATTATAAAGGTAATTACTTGTAAAACAAATATAAAGGGAATATATTTGTAAAACAAATACAAAGGAAGATATTTGCAAAACAAATAGAAAAAAAGAAATATTTGTAAAACATTTACAAATAGAATTGAAAGGGAAATATTTGTAAAACATTTACAAATAGATTAAATGGAAGTATTTATTTATAGGAAATAAATAAAATGTTATAAATGAGATATTTATTTGTTAAATAAATAGGAAAGATAAATGAGATATTAATTATTTAAATAAATAGAACTGAAGGGAATATTTATTTGTTAAATAAATAGAAGTATAAATGAAATATTTATTTGGAAAATAAATAGAAGTATAAAGGAATATTCAATTGGGAAATGGATAGAAAGGATAAAAGAAATATTTATTGGTTAAATAAATAGAATTGAAAGGGAATAGTTATTTGTTAAGTAAACAAATAGAAAAGGAATTATTTGTATAAACACACAGAAAAGGAATTAATCAACGGAGTTAATTCAAAGGAATTAATCGTAGGAGTTAATTCAAAGGAATAAATCGAAAGAGTTAATCGAAATGAGTTAATCGAATATTAGTTATTCGATTAGAGTTAATCGAATAGAGTAAATGAGTTAGAGTTAACCAGTTAGGGTTAATCAATTAGGGTTGACCAGTTAGAGTTGATCATTTAGAATTAACCAAATAGAGTTAATCAGTTAGAGTTAACCAGTTAGAATTAATCAATAGAGTTAATCGATTAGAATTAAAGAAATCGATCAGAGTTATAGTTAATCGAATTAAGATTTAACTAAATATTAGTTACTCAATTAGAGTTGATCAAATATAGTTTATTCAAATAGAGTTGAAGGAGTTAATCGAATATAGTTTATTCGAATAGAGTTGAAGGAGTTAATCAAATATAGTTTATTCGAATAGAGTTAAAGGAGTTAATCGAATATAGTTTATTCGAATAGAATTAAAGGAGTTAATCGAAAATAGTTTATTCGAATAGAATTAAAGGAGTTATCGAAAATAGTTTATTCGAAAGGAGTTAAGTGAAAAGAGTTAATCCAATAAGAGTTAATTGAATAAAGTTAATCGAATATAGTTTATTCGAAGAAAGGTTTACGAATCTAGTTATTCGTAGAAGAGATTATCGAATATAGTTATTCGAAAGGAGGAGTTATCGAATATAGATTATTCGAGAGAGAGTTACGTAAGGAAGATTGTTAAAGGTTTAAAAGATAAACTTTGACTATTTAGAAGTTAAAATGTTGTTCAGTTAAGGTCTGACAGGTAATTATACCCCAACTTGATTGACTTCCTTCTTAACTAAGGAATGGTAAGGTTTGATAGTGAATGATGGTTAATTGAATTTAGTAAATGGTTCGAGTGGGCATAGCGATGTTTTATTTAAACATCAGTTTAAATCCAGTGAAGGAGTTTGGAAATGTTTTCGAAATAAGAATCAGAAATGTTTTCTGATAATAGATAATAAGAAATGTTGAATATATGGAAACAAGAGATAATTAAATTAATGAACTAAAGAGATAAATGTTCAGTGATGATTGATCGATATAATTTCCATTTGGAAATAATATCGTTGTTTGCACACGTGTTTTTCTTTGATAGTTAACTCACCGACTATCGAAGTTTTCGACCATTTTAACGTTGTTAATATGGAGAGACCGGTTGGATTATTATCCAAAGAACCACTCTGTATTGGCATAAGCGTTGCGAATCATATATGCCAAGGATAATTGAAGACGGAGTAAAAGTGCAAGTGCTATTATATAAATCTTAGGTAAAGATTTCCTAAGATAGACGTACTGAATAGTGCCTTCGGTTTGTCCAGTCCCAGGACGACCTATATGGAAGAATGTCTGACAGAGTATATTTAATATATTGCGTAAGTTGATCTCTTCAAACGTACGTACGTTTGGTGGTGGAGGAATTCATTTCTCTTAGCTGTATACCCGTTGTATTTTTGGGGAAATCAATTTGTGATTTGGCGGGTATGACGATGTGACATTCTAAGTGAATAAAGATGTGACATGTAAAAGATAAGCGTAGCTTCTAGCCTCACAACTGGGAAATGACAAAAATCGGGCAGGCAGCATGGCTATGTAGGTCGCACCTATTAGGGTGTATAATCACCTGATCTAGAGTTTCATTTACTTCTAAAAACATCTATTTTCGATGCTGTCCCATTCGGGAAACGGTTGTTGATCACAACCGTTGGTGATATACATTCGATACACTCAAGCGAAATGAGTGGTCGGTCATGTGTGGCCGGGTTGCAAGATGTTCTTGTTGAACCCAGTTTATTCCTCTCTAGAGGTACACTAGGTGAGGTGGTTTCATACCTTGTCATAGTTGGAAATCCATTACCCAGTACGTGCTTGCGGTTTTGATTGTATACTATATATGTAGAACGTGAGATGGAAGCGTTTTTGCTAGATGATTATTATATTGTGATTGATAGACATTATTATGATATCAAAAGGTTTTTGATATAAAGATATTTTGGATTCTCATAAGGGAAAAACCCGTTCCGTTATACGGCGTGGTCTTATGAGATATCGTTTACTTGTTCGAACTGTTTTAAACTGTTTTACTCATACCAGTCCCATGCCTGACCCGGAGTTTATTTTGTTGTTTTCCCTAAAATCTTTGGTGCCTAAATTTGTACGGGCAGTCAAGTAGTCGGGATTTTACAGATATACTTGGAGAGCTTGGAGCAGGAGGCTTCAGGATTATATAGTTATTGTTTATTTCCGCTGTTGTTGTAAGTGTTGTACTCTGCAATGTTATTGTATAAATATACTGTTTGTATTTCAAAATTTATGTTATATTTTATTCGTTCCGCTGTGAGATTCGTGTTTACTCTGATGATGATGTTCTTCTTTGTAATAACCCGGAAATCTGGGCCAGTTTAAAAATTTTATTTTGGCAATTTTAGCGAAATTTTGAATATTTAAAATGAATTATTTTAAATAATAACGACGAAAAATATATTTTGAATAGAATTCTATCGTATATATTATATAGATCGTCGATAGAATATAAATATTTATTTATATTTATTAAAGGAATTGAAAATGGCGCGGTAGTTCGATAATTCGATTTCAAACTTCAATTGAACATACCGGGTGCAAAACAAACCGGATTTTTGTGAAACCAAAAATATTTGAATCTATTGGTGAATATCTTTCCAACGAATCTGAAAAATTGAAATTTCATAGCGGGGATAAAAAGATATGTCCAGTTGAAAATTCTGAAAAGTCGCTATGGAATTCAGGCCCTTAAAAATGAAATTTTTGCAAACGACCTCGGAATTCGACGAAACCACTTTTGTTGGATCCGGGATGTAAAGTTATTGCTAGGTTTCAAATTTCATAATTTTTTGAATCAATATGTGAGCGTGGCGCAGTTAAACGCATTTGACCAGTTTCAGTTGATTTTAATCGACTGGAAAATGGCCATTTTTCAAACGATCTCAGAATTCGATGAAATTGGTTTTGTTAGAACCGTATCGTCAATACGAAGCTAGAAAATATTTTTCAGGAATTTTTCGAGTTAGTATGTGGCCCCAGTAAATTGAAATGCGTGTTCAAAATTCAATATATAGAGTTATATTTTGATTTTGACGAAAACTGATCGAAACAGTCAAATCAGCCTGTGATACATATCCCATTGTGTTCGGAAAGGGGGTAATCAGCTAGGGGAGACAGTGTTGGGTTGAAATTGGGGTTTGAAATAAATGTGACTATAAGGAGAATTAAACTAATAAATTAAATAAATATACAATTATAAAAAAAACCTTTCCCTTCATAACCCAAGTCAACCCCCCCCCCCCCCCAATTTCAAAATCGATTTAACAGAAAAAGAAAAAAGAAAAAAAAACCGCAGCCACCCCATCGCCCAACGCCTCCACCGCGCCCCCATGGCCACCGCCATCCGGAGCTCCGCCGCGCCACCTGGTCTCGCGCCCTCTCCTCCACGCGACGGCGAACCCCTTCCCTCTCGCTCCCTTTTTCTTCGAACCCTAAACCGCGTAACCCTCCCTCCACCGAGAACAGCCGCTGGGCCCACCGCCAACCCAACTCCGGTGCCACCTCCGCAGCCAGGACCACCGCCGCCTCTGACCCCTCTGAACCGACCTCCGACTCAAGCAGCTCTTCGCCCCCCCATTCCATGAAACCGCCTGTAAGTCCCCTCTTTATTATTTTGTTATTTATTTTTCTTTATCCAACGAAAATAGGTTTTACAAAGATAGAAAAAAAATCAGTTTGATTGAAATGTGATTTTATTTATATGGTTATAGAACAAAAATGGGATTTTTATCCTATATAAATAGAAATTAAAATAGAAAAGATTAGATTTTTAAAATAGAAAAATTAGATTTTTAAAATAGAAAAGATTAGATTTTTAAAATAGAAGAGATTAGATTTTTAAAATAGAAGAGATTAGATTTTTAAAATAGAAAAGATTAGATTTTTTAAAATAGAAAAGATTAGATTTTTAAAAAGAAAAGATTAGATTTTTAAGATAGAAAAGACTAGATTTTTAAAATAGAAAAGATTAGATTTTTAAAAAGAAAAGATTTTTAAAATAGAAAAGATTAGATTTTTAAAATAGAAGAGATTAGATTTTTAAAATAGAAAAGATTAGATTTTTAAAATAGAAAAGATGCGATTTTTAGCGGTGTAAAAATAGAATTTTTATCTATATAGTAGTAGTATAAAAATGTGATTTTTACACACATGATAGCGAAGAAAAAATTCGATTTTTATATATTGAATAGCGAAGTAAAAATTCGATTTTTATATATTGAATAGCGAAGAAAAATTCGATTTTTATATATTGAATAGCGAAGAAAAAATTCGATTTTTATATATTGAATAGCGAAGTAAAAATTCGATTTTTATATATTGAATAGCAAAGTAAAAATTCGATTTTTATATATTGAATAGCGAAGTAAAAATTTGATTTTTATATATTGAATAGCGAAGAAAAAATTCGATTTTTATATAATGAATAGCAAAGTAAAAATTCGATTTTTTTATATTGAATAGCGAAGTAAAAATTCGATTTTTATATATTGAATAGCGAAGTAAAAATTCGATTTTTATATATTGAATAGAGAAGTAAAAATTCGATTTTTATATTTTGAATAGCGAAGTAAAAATTCGATTTTTATATATTGAATAGAAAAGTAAAAATTCGATTTTTATATATGTAGTGAATACGAACAGTGAAAATTGACAAGAGGCAAGATCGGCGAAGATTTCTACCTAAGAAGAGTCGTGGCGTTGGATTTGCTATTCGGTGAGAACTTCTCACCTTTTAATTTATTTCTAGTTGAAATATATACTAGGATGCAGACGGTGTTTAGTAGCACCCGACACCCGTCGTCCACAGACCATGGACGGCTTGTATGCTTGTTTGTTTGATTTTGATGTGTAGTTGATTGGGTGATGTGATGTGAAATGAAATAAAATATTTATATAGTTGAAATAAAATATTTTATAGTGGAAAATAGTTTATAGTTAAAAATAGAATTTTTAACGTGTATATGAAATGAAATAAAAATAAACAAATCGGACGATTTGTTTATATACACACATTTGACTGATATTGATTGGGACGATAAATTTTACACATCGCCCAACTGCACAAATAAAATCTGTGTTTGATTGTTTGAAACCCCACACGGGTATTGGGATGATATTTGACGTACACTAATCCCGATTGTTTAGTTGTATGTCGATCGATTGATTGACAGACTGTTATAAGCGTTGAATATTTATATTTGATGCTTATACAGTGTAGAATGCACTTTGGATGATGGTTGATTATTCATCGTTGTTATTGTATACATGTGTAGTAGAAAATCCATATAATTAACATTATATGGTAATTGATTGGGCCTCATTCCAGTTTTGAAATAGGAAATATTTGAAATAGAATATTTGAAAAGGAAATATTTGAAATAAAATATTTGAAGATAGAAATATTTGAAGCCGTGTTGATTAGATTGACGCCATTTTGACGTGAACGATATTTATATCGATTTTATTCATTTTTCAATGAATATCGAAAGTGATTTCAAAATTTGACATTTTGAAAAGAATTAAAATTGAATTCGAATTTAAATTGAATATAAATGAATTCGAATTGAAATTAAAAATAGATGAATTCGAATTGGAATTGAATATAAATGAATTCGAATTGAAATTGAATATAGATGAATTCGAATTGAAATTGAATTCGAATTGAAATTGAATTGAATTGAAAACAAACTGAAATTGAATTACAAATCAATTTGAATTGAAATCAATTTGAAATGAATTTAAAACGAATTTATAAGGAAAAATTCAATTTTGATTTGAATTAGAATAGAAGTTGAAATCGTTTTGAAAATGAATTTAAAACGATTTATAAAGCACGTTTTAAAAGGAAATCGACGAAGTATATATTATATATATTATATATATAATATAATGGCCTGAATAGAACGCGCCGCGCCGCGGCAGTTCGCGAATTTCGACCATTGACTTCGAATGGATATTACAGGAGATCCGACCGTCGGATTCTCCTAAAACCGGAACCATTGGGTTCGTACCGAAAAGAGCTTTCTAACGAATATTAGAAATTTGAAATCTAACAGTTGGATTTGGAATTATGTCCAAATCAAATTTGGAAAAGGTCGCTGTAAGTGCAGTTCGATGGCCGTTGATGGAAATCGACTGTACAGGCCTTGATAAAATTATTAAAAATAGTAATAATTTGTGTAAAATCATAAGAAATGATTTGTGAAGAATTGGGATGGAAAACTCCATATTTGAAAAGATAAAAATAGATTTTTATCGAAATGAACTAGTTTTGAACTAGAATAGTAATTTATTTATTTTTAAAATAAATAAAGTGAGTTTGAAATGGTTTTGAAAATAACCAGAATTTCCAATGATTGCATTGGAATGGATTTGAATCGAAATTGTCTTCGGAATATTTCGATGTTGGATTTCGTGATTATACAGATGTTGTTATGGAAATTTGAAAGATATATATATCGTTATTTCCAATACGATATCTGTTGGTCGTAGAATTTGATATTGAATATAAGCCGATATATTTTTCTATTCAGAGCCTTGTATTTAATATCAAATGTGATTTGGGTTTGTCGTGAATGGTGTCTTGGCTAACACTGTTCTTGAACCCAGTTGAGAAAATAGTAAATCTTTTTATTTAGATTTAATGAAGTGTACCAATTAAGTAATATTTAATTGGAATTGAATTGGTATTGATTTTTGGGTTTATCGTGAACAGTGTTTTAAATAACACTTGTTCTTTAACCCGATAATTAATGGAATGTGATTTTGGGTTTATCGTGAACCGTGTTTTAAACGACACCGATTCTTTAACCCAGTTAAAGATTAAAACTAAGTGGAGTTTTAATGAATCTTTAATTAGATTGAAAAGATCGAGAATGAAGTATCACCAGTTTTTCTCCTGGCGATAGTTAAATCTTTAATTAGATTTAAACGTGAAATGGTAATTGAATTTACCGATAACACCGTGGTGTTAGATATGAAGTATGACCAGTTTTACTTCATGGGATGAATAGGGTGGGATGGGGAAATTAAAATAAATGATTACTTCGGTGTGGTTCGCTAATCCCGACTAGTTTGAATTGATATTCAAAAAGGAGATTAAAGAATAAATTTAAAGAATTTATCTTTGATAAAATTAATGGGAACCTTTCCCAAAATATAAGAATATTTGAATAAAAAGATATTCTGAAGTGGAATGAGGCGTATGTTGTGTTTGTGTAACACTTTTATAATATATACGCGAGTTATTCAGAAAGACTGGGTTTATCCCATTCTGAATAACTGATTCGACGTGGTGTCGAAGATGAAGACGGTGGTTGAAGACCGGAGGTCTTCACGTCGTTTGGATAATTACTGATGGTCTTGATTGGGCTGTACACCCAAGAAGATGGAAACAGTTGGTGATCGTCCAGACGTACTTGGAGATCGATGGATATGCGGGGTACTAGGTGCCTCCGGTTTCGTTCAGACCCAGAACGGACTTGTAAATGGACTGTGTGTATGACATTGGATTTTAGCCTGTGTGATTGATTTCTATTAAATATATATCTGTTTGGAGGCGGAGAATTTATTCTCTTGCTTAACGCCCTTCTCTGAGACGTACGAGCTCAGGGGTTATATACTGATGGATATCAAACGCATATAGTGAATTGCCTGTGTGGCATGCCTAAGTGGCAAATGATCAAGGCTTCTGTTGAAAAGCAAAGTCTTGTGGTTGATGATCAAAGCACCGCCTGTGTGGCATAGCTTTGTGTAACGTGAATTCGCGAGCCTCACACCTCGGTTGTGAAACAGAAACGGGAGAGGACCTCAAGGAGGGCATGCGTTTCTTTCTAGCTAGGGTGGTGTCAGTGACCTATCAGCCCTGACATTTATATACTTTTCACCTATGTGGTTGTTGCTGTTGTGAGGTGCCTCGGTTAGATTGGACGATCCGGGTCCGATGGAGCCATTCGTTGGCTCATTTACGCCCCAAAGGGCGGGGAAACACATGTTCAGGCATTTTAATCCACATCGGTGGACCGGCCCCGACGATCCAAGGGTCACTCGAGCTCTGATCCTGAGGGGCGGGCTAGAGCGTCTCGAATCGGTAGAGGACTATCTTTTGCCTCGGTTCATAGATGGAAATCCAATTTCCAAATACGTGACATTTGCGGTTTTATTTGTAGAGCCTAGTATGGCGACATAGTGGGATGGGGCGCTTATGCCGCCTATGATTGATACTTATGATTTGAAGTTGTTTTATACACTATGCACTTACAATAGTATCAAATGATTTGTTTTAAACGTATCAAGCATTCTTGGCTATTATAAGGTAAAAACCCTATCCTCCGGCTTGCGTTGCATTGTGTGATGGGAACTGGGTCTTATAATAGCTTCATTTTTCTTTATTTAGCATTGCGCTGTTTGTTTTATGCACTGGTATTCTTGGGAGGAAACCCGTTCCGTGATATACGGCGTGGTCCCTTGATTTACCGAGCTTTTAAAATAAAGATTTACAACTGTTTTAGTTCTCACACCAGTCCCATGACTGACCTGGAGTTTATTGTTTTAACCTAAACTCTGGGTGCCCTTATTTTGACACGGGCAGCTAGTAGTTTTGGTTTTGCAGATTTATATTCACAGGATCCTGGTTTACAGCTGGAACGATATCCGGAAAGCTTTGTATCCGTATATCTCCTTCAGTTGTGTATTGTATTATTTTCCGCTGCTATGTATTTAAATGTAATTTAAATATCTGATATTTCTGTGTAATATTCATTTATACTCTGTATATTCTTGTATTCTGATGGAATTGTTGTAATAAACAATGAAATGTTCTTCCGTCTGCGTTCTGATTTGTCTTGTCCTCACAGTAATTCGTTCTTTCTCATCTCTTCGGAGACCGGGGAAGTTCGGGTCGCTTTATTCTTCTTCTTCTTCTATTCTGTAAGTTATATCTTATCTATTCTCACCCTCTAACTTCTTTCATTAACTATTCGGTTATTTTCGATCCTTGAATGTTCGATATGTGTTGTATATCAGATAACCAAGATCGTCAAAATCCGGGTTGTTACAGTTGGTATCAGAGCTTAAGGTTAAGTATTACCTTGGCTCCGTGGCGTGAGTCAGTAGAGATGGGGTTAGTGATACCCTAGATTGAGTTTGAGTGTATATATACAAGTGAACGTATTTGTTATTTGATATAAAAGTGATTTATATTATGGAGATTTGTTGATTGAGTTGTTTGTGAAATCTGGTCGATCAGTTTGATCCACTGTATCGGTAAGGATTTATAAACACTCGAATACGATGAACCGACACAGTATATTTTGAAAAAGGGTAAATGAAATAATTTTACCCCAATTATATTTTTGATATAAAGGATTTATATTGGAATTAATATAATATATTGGTTATATTGGTTGTTATTATAATCGAGTAGGATTATAAATTAAACGGTTATGTAAATAACCAATCATAATTCGTATAAGTGTTACGAGATGAATTAAATCTGAAACTAAAGTCAAAATTGAAATTAGAACCCTGGAAATGGGTTTATTAACAGATTTGGATTAAATATATGTAAATTTTAAGATCCTGGGAGATTTTAAATTGTATTCCAAGCATTTGTGAATGATATTTTGAACTGATTTCAAAATAAAAGTGTTTAAGAATGATTTTGAAAGTGATATAGTATTGAACTCACATCGATAGCTGGGAAATAACCCTGATGATGAATCGCGACATCATTAGTGTTCATTTTCGAGTATGTAAGTGACGGATCACTACTAAAGATTTTGTTTTTGAATTATTTTGAGAAAAACAAGTTGTTTGAAATCCTAAAAAGGAAAGTTTGATTTTGAGAATAGAAAAGCTATTTAAAACTCCCAGGAATAGACTGTGAATTAAAAACAAATTTAAATAAAATTTGTGGAAATAAATTGGACTTGAATTGAAAACCAGTTGACTGGAATTTTAAATTGAATTAGAATGATATTGAGAAGATTGGATTTGTAAGATAAGGAGTTGAAATAGAATTGGTTTGGTAAAATCAAGATTTTGAATCAAGAATAGTGCTTGAGTTTAAAATGAAATTCGACTTAGGTATAAGCGGATGGTTGTGGTAAAGATAAATTGATTTGAGATCAAGTTGGAGTTGTATTGGTATTTGCAGAATTGGTAACATATGGGAATGATATAATGATATAACGGCAAAAGGTACAAGTTTATATTTCATATGAGTTTGGTGATTTATGAGCCGATTTGGCAAGCCGCTTGGCTGTTTGATTTTCTTTTGGGTTGGAGATGGCCCAGAGAGGCGAGTTGGGGTTTGAGCTCTAGCAAAAAATTTCGAAAAGTTAAGGTGTTAGAAAATTTTCAGGATTTTTGAAAATTTCGTTGATAAGAATTAATTAATAATTTAATTGAAATTAAATTAGTTTAGTTGAAACTGAAGTTAAGAAGTGAACAAATAGGTTCTAACCAGTTAATAGGGTTTGTTTTCTTCCTTAGCAATTTCGAGGACGAAATTATTTTAAGTGGGGAAGAATGTAACGACCCGCATTTTTTAGCGATATAATTAATTTATTTAATTATTTAAATAGTGATTCAGAGAATTTAATTGGTCATTAAATTAAACAATAAATGAATATTTAATTTAAATAATAATTAAATAATATATTTAATTCTGTAATAATCAGAATTGGCTGAAATGGCAATATGGTGTGAATTGGGAAATTCAAATTATATAATTCAGTTTAAAGTTGAATTATAATAACGAATATATTATTTAAACGAAGTTTGAACGTAGAATTATAATATAATTATAATCGAGCTCGAAATGGCATGGCAGTTCGCCATTTGGCGATTTGAACTTCAACTAAATGTGTAGGGTTCGTTTTAAATCGGATTTCTGTGAAACAAGAAACGTTCAGAGCTGGTGAAGTATATTTTTCTAGTGGAAGAGAAAAATCGGGATTTCGTCGTGTAGATTTTGATTTATTTCCAAATCAAATTTTAGAAAAGTCGCTATGGAATTCCTTTATAATTTATAACGATTTATTTATATTTATAAAAGAAATTTCATTACAAATCGAATATCGATATAACTGAGGATTTTGAAGTATCGAGTTATAAATCCAATGAGAGCTGTATGGTATTCCACTATGAATACATACGATAATATTTAATTATAAATATTAAATTTAATTGCTTTTAAATATATTTATATATTTAAATAGGTTATTTAGAGCTTTAAAAATAGCCACTTTTGTAAACGAAGTCGGAATTCGATGAAACTAATTTTGTTGGATCCACAATATTAAATTATTGTTAGATTTCCAGTTTCGTGATTTTTAGAGTCACTGTGTGGCCGTATGGGATTTTAAAGTGAAAAACAGTCAATATTTTGACGGTTAAAAATACGATGTGTGAGCAAACAGAGTCGGAGTTCGACGAAACCAGTTTCGTTGGGACCGTAATGTCTAACTCTAGTTACATGTCCAGTTTCGTGATTTTTGGGTATCATGTGTGACCACACGAATTTTTAGAAGTCAGAAACAAATATAAAATAATACTAAATAAAATATCTTAAATTAGTAAGTGAACCAAAAGAAGGCCACATTTCCTCTATTCACACCCACACCCGCACCCTTTATAAACGCAAGAAAAAGAATCCGCCGTCAGTTTTCTTAACAACCAAAAATTTGCAACTTTGAAAATAAAGAACAAATCAAACAAAGGGTTATAAATTCAAATACACACATATTTGGATTTGTCTTGCTCTCCTCTTCCAACTGATATGCGGTTCACCTAGTTCGACATCCATTTTGGGTTTGGGGTTTTCAACAGTAAACACTAGGGTTCACGATTTGGGAAGGTGCAAGCATTTATTTAAGGAATGGTTATCAGATTTGGGTTTGTCATTGAAAACCGCGGCTCCCTTGAACATTTGGTGGTATTCGGTCCTAATTTCTGTCGATGACTGTGTTGAGTCAGTCGACGTCGTGATGCTGGACTGACCAGCGAGTGGGAGGAGTGTGGCACAGGTGTGTAGAGGATTCGAAGAGGATGAAAGTGGTGGTTCCTGTTTGGTCTTCGATGTAAGGATAAAGGTGCGATGGAGGATTGAAGTGGTTGTGAATGTCTGGAGCAATTCGGTGTTAAGTATTTGGGGAAGAGGAAGAGTGAAGCGGGTTTGGACTGGTACGAAGGTAGATGGGCCAAGGGAAAAAGGGGTAAAGCCCAAATCAATGTTTATTAAGTTTAATTTTAATTTAAATTAGTTCAAACTTTAAAAATGTATATCTATTTCATACCATATCAGAATTCCGCGAAACAAGATCCGTTGGGATCATATGGACGGGCACTACACGATGGAACTGACTGGAAGTCCATCAGTGCTCGTTACAGTTTATGGAAAAATAAATTGTCCGTCTGAATCAAGCGATGGTTATCGTTATTACCGATGATCGTCCAATGTGAGTAAAAGTCACCAACTCTGAACAGTTATATTTTTCTAATGTATATTTAGAACTGATAATTATCTGTTGATTGATGTGTGTTAACTGTTTGGTTGAAATGCTGATTGATTGGTTGAAATTATTGATAACGATATATATATAAATTGTTAATCAAATATTGATTCTGTTTAACAGAATATTTCATATTGAAATGAAATCGATGTTAATGATATTGTTTAACATCTGTGATGCAGAGAAACAGGTCGGAGGAATCCAACTGGATTCCTCAACATTTATTTTACTGTTTTCATATATGGTGATATATGATGTGATATAAAATCTGTTGATGATGATGTGTGTTTAAATGATATCGATCATTATGATTTGGTATTTTAAATACCGTAAGAAATACTGGCACGTAGAAAGGGGATTTTCAAAGTATATTTTGAAAACAAATTAGTTATATAAAATCAATGGATTTTATATAGAAAAGGAAAAAGGGATTTTATAAAAGAAAACATTCATAAAATCGAAAGAATTTTGAAAAGGAAATATTTATTGAAAATAAATATGATAAAGATGAAAAGGGAATCATTAATAAAATCAAAGGATTTTATAAAGAGAAATATTTATTGGGATAATAAATAGAAGTATAAAGGGATTATTTATTTGGGAAAATAAATAAGAGTTATAAAGGAAGTATATTTGTAAAACAATTATAAAGGTAATTACTTGTAAAACAAATATAAAGGGAATATATTTGTAAAACAAATACAAAGGAAGATATTTGCGAAACAAATAGAAAAAAAATATTTGTAAAACATTTACAAATAGAATTGAAAGGGAAATATTTGTAAAACATTTACAAATAGACTAAATAGAAATATTTATTTATAGGAAATAAATAAAATGTTATAAATGAAATATTTATTTGTCAAATAAATAGGAAAGATAAATGAGATATTTATTGGTTAAATAAATAGAATTGAAGGGAATATTTATTTGTTAAATAAATAGAAGTATAAAAGAAATATTTATTTGGAAAATAAATAGAAGTATAAAGGAATATTCATTTGGGAAATAAATAGAAAGGATAAAAGAAATATTTATTGGTTAAATAAATAGAATTGAAAGGGAATAGTTATTTGTTAAGTAAACAAATAGAAAAGGAATTATTTGTATAAACACACAGAAAAGGAATTAATCAACGGAGTTAATTCAAAGGAATTAATCAAAGGAGTTAATTCAAAGGAATAAATCGAAAGAGTTAATCGAAATGAGTTAATCGAATATTAATTATTCGATTAGAGTTAATCGAATAGAGTAAATGAGTTAGAGTTAACTAATTAGGGTTAATCAATTAAGGTTAACCAATTAGGGTTAACCAATTAGAGTAGATCATTTAGAATTAACCAGATAGAGTTAATTAGTTAGAGTTAACCAGTTAGAATTAATCAATAGAGTTAATCGATTAGAATTAACGAAATCGATTAGAGTTATAGTTAATCGAATTAGGATTTAACTGAATATTAGTTATTCAATTAGAGTTGATCGAATATAGTTTATTCGAATAGAGTTAAAGGAGTTAATCGAATATAGTTTATTCGAATAGAGATAAAGGAGTTAATCAAATATAGTTTATTCGAATAGAGTTAAAGGAGTTAATCGAATATAGTTTATTCAAATAGAATTAAAGGATTTAATCGAATATAGTTTATTCGAATACAATTAAAGGAGTTATCGGATATAGTTTATTCAAAAGGAGTTAAGTGAAAAGAGTTAATCCAATAAGAGTTAATTGAATAGAGTTAATCGAATATAGTTTATTCGAAGAAAGGTTTTCGAATCTAGTTATTCGTAGAAGAGATTATCAAATATAGTTATTCGAAGGGAGGAGTTATCGAATAGAGATTATCCGAGAGAGAGTTATGTAAGGAAGATTGTTAAAGGTTTAAAAGATAAATTTTGACTATTTCGAAGTTAAAATGTTGTTCAGTTAAGGTCTTAGAGGTAATTATGCCCCAACTTGTTTGACTTCCTTCTTAACTAAGGAATGCTAAGGTTTGATAGTGAATGATGGTTAATTGAATTTAGTAAATGGTTCGAGTGGGCATAGCGATGTTTTATTTAAATATCAGCTTAAATCCAGTGAAGTAGTTTGGAAATATTTTACAAATAAGAATCAGAAATGTTTTCTGATAATAGATAATAAGAAATGTTGAATATATATGGAAACAGGAGATAAGTAAATTAATGAACTAAAGAGATAAATGTTCAGTGATGATTGATCGATATAATTTCCATTTGGAAATAATATCGTTGTTTGCACACGTGTTTTTCTTTGATAGTTCACTCACCGACTATCGAAGTTTTCGACCATTTTAACGTTATTAATATGGAGAGCCCGGTTGGATTATTATCCAAAGAACCACTCTGTATTGGCATAAGCATTGCGAATCATATATGCCAAGGATAATTGAAGATGGAGTAAAAGTGCAAGGGCTATTGTATAAATCTTAGGTAAAGATTGCCTAAGATGGATGTACTGAATAGTGCCTTCGGTTTGTCCAGTCCCAGGATGACATGTATGGAAGAATGTCTGACATAGTATATTTAATATATCACGTAAGTTGATCTCTTCAAACGTACGTACGTTTGGTGGCGGAGGAATTCGTTTCTCTTAGTTGTATACCCGTTGTATTTTTTGGGAAATCAATTTGTGATTTGGCGGGTATGACGATGTGACATTCTAAGTGAATAAAGATGTGACATGTAAAAATAAGCGTAGCTTCTAGCCTCACAACTGAGAAATGAAAAAAATCGGGCTTGCAGCATGGCTATGTAGGTCGCACCTATTAGGGTGTATAATCACTTGATCTAGAGTTTCATTTACTTCTAAAAAAATCTATTGTCGATGCTGTCCCATTCGGGAAACGGTTGCTGATCCCAACCGTTGGTGATATACATTCGATACACTCAAGCGAAATGAGTGGTCGGTCATGTGTGGCCAGGTTGCAAGATGTTCTTGTTGAACCCAATGTATTCCTCTCTAGAGGTACACTAGGTAAGGTGGTTCCATACCTTGTCATAGTTGGAAATCCATTACCCAATACGTGCTTGCAGTTTTGATTGTATACTATATATGTAGAACATGAGATGGAAGCGTTTCTGCTAGATGATTATTATATTGTGATTTATAGACATTATTATAATATCAAAAGGTTTTTGATATAAAGATATTTTGGATTCTCATACGAGAAAAACCCGTTCTGTTATACGGCGTGGTCTTATGAGATATCGTTTACTTGTTCGAACTGTTTTACTCATACCAGTCCCATGACTGACTTGGAGTTTATTTTGTTGTTCTCCCTAAACTCTTGGGTGCCTAAATTTGTACGGGCAGTCAAGTAGTTGGGATTTTACAGATATACTTGGAGAGCTTGGAGCAGGAGGCTTCAGGATTATATAACTATTGTTTATTTCCGCTGTTGTTGTAAGTGTTGTACTCTGCAATGTTATTGTATACATATTCTGTTTGTATTTCAAAAGTTATGTTATATTTTATTCGTTCCACTATGAGATTCGTGTTTACTCTGATGATGATTTCTTCTTCTTCTTCTATTCTATAAGTTCTATCTTATCTATTCTCACCCTCTAACTTCTTTCATTAACTATTCGGTTATTTTCAATCCTTGAATGTTCGATATGTGTTGTATATCGGATAACCAAGATCGTCAAAATCCGAGTCGTTACAATATAATTTTATTTCTCGTCTTAGCAGTTTATCCATAACCCGTTTAACAATGTGTATTTATACATGTATGCATTTCTAAACATTTTCCAACTCAGTACAATATTTGATTCAATTTGGCTTAATGGTTCAAAATTTTAATTAATCAAACCAATAATCAAACAACACAATCAACAATCAATTAGTGATTATCGTTTCATACACATAACTTTAGATATATATACAAAATCTGTTTTTGATGCCAATTCACAACAATAAACCCTATCTAGTTTTGGTTCTCACACCAGCCAATTGGAAATATATAGACATCCCACTTTCGAAACTCGAACACAAATTCGGATGACGTAGCTACAATCATCATAATCATCTCCGGACGACAAGAGCGTGATTCTATATCTATCCAGTATATTTGAGACTTCGTATACACGTGGATCAGACGTATATGCAAAATCTTTATATACTTGATTGTCCAAATTTAAATAGAATAAAATATTCAAATACGAATACTAAGGTTTACAATTTCAAAACGAAATTTCTTTTCATTTTTATTTTAAATAGAGCTAGGAGAGGCGAGCGTTTTGAGGGTGGTGGCGCTCAACTCGGTGCGGTAGTGGAGGCAAGATCTCGCTCGAAACAGCGGATTTTTCTGGGCTCGAATCTCGAGAACAACTGATCGAGAGGGGGAGATTCATAGATGGATTTGAAGTTGTGGAGGAGACCTATAAAATCCTCCAAAGGGACGATGGGTTTCGTTGAGTGTGGAAGGAGAAATCATGCCGGGAAGGGAAGAACAAAAACTGTCATTCGCTGGAGGGTTTTGAGAATTAAATCGGGGAGAGAAAGTGAAGTGGCTAATTCCTATTGGTTGTGGTTTTATTATTTTAATTTTTTTATTCTTTAATTTCCCAAAAATACCCTTCATCAATACAAACTCCAAATCGAACCCAACGCCTATCGCCCCTAGCTAAATACCACATTCCGGACACAATGGGAGATGTTTCATAAGCCGATTTGGTCGTTTCGATTAGTTTTTGTCAAATTTAAAATATAATTTAACGTTCAAAATTGATTTCAACGTACATTTTAATTTACCGGGGCCACATACTGACTCCAAAAATTCCAGAAAAATAAATATGGCTTTGATTTGACGTTATGGTCCTAACAAAACTAATTTCATCGAATTTGGAGACCGTGTGAAAAATGGCCATTTTCTGTCGATCCAAATTGACTTAAACTGTTCAAACGCGTTTTCTTTTGCCATGCTCACATATTGATTCCAAAAATTATGTAAATTGGAATCTAACAATAATTTAACATTCCAGATCTAAAAAAAGTGGTCTCGTCGAAAACGGAGGTCGTTTGCAAAATCTCTATTTTTAAGAGTTATATTTCCATAGCGACTATTCTGAATTTTCAACTGGATTCCCGCTATGAAATTCGGATTTTTCAGATTCGTTGGGAAGATATTTTCAAACAGATTCTAATATTTCTAGTTTCAGTAAAATCCGGTTTACTTTGAATCCTGTACATTCATTTGAAATTCGTAATCGAATTTTCAAACTACCGCGCCATTTTCTATTCCTTTTATAATTAAAATAAATATTTATATTCTAACTTCGATTCAAATAAATATATACGTTCTAATTCTACTCAAAATAAATTTCTAGTCATTATTATTTAAAATAAATAATTTTAAATATTCAGAATTCATTAAAATTGCCAAAAAAAAAAATTTAATTGGTTCTGATTTTCCGGGTTGTTACACAATTAATTTACTAAATCTATATAGTGATGCGGGTATGTATCATTTCAACCGATAGGGAACTTGCAATGTGAGAACGCAGAAATAAAAAATATAAATAAACTCAACAAATCAAACATATACATGAAATTAAATCAACAAATCAAACATATACATGAAGTAATACATGTCACATGTGCCCATTCATATCATACATATCAGTCATGTCATAAATGTGTGTCATCTGTATACAACATATAATAAAATAATCGTATACATTTCATAGCCTTTCAAATGTGTTGAATTTCACTTTTATAAAAATGTAAGTCAAGTGTGAGATAAACTCACCTTTCATGGCATTGAGTGGAGACAACAAACGAATGGACACAGAATAAAATGATGACATCCAAGCACAACTCAGAATTGATTCAACTCTGTAATCAATCAATATTTTATTTTCATAAGAGGAGGGAATTTATTAGCAAAACAACACGCTATTGGAATTTTTGAAAATACGGAACTATGGAAGGATCCAGCACTTAGAAAACCAAAATCCCAGCTCAAGCAACACAAATAAAATATATATTCACACCAAATAATACATAAAACAAATAATATATACCTTTTTCTCTTAAATCAACTCATCACACATCAACACACAAAAAAATCTTTTACAAAATATTTTCTTTTTATAAAACAAACAAAATAGAAATTTATCATAACACAACAATGATCCTCAAACAACTCAAAACATAAACCTAACACAACGCATGCACACAGGTAGAAGAAGACCATGTGAAATTATTTCAACACAATACCTTTATTTTCACCAAACTTAACACAACTCATTAGGAATAAGGAAAAAGAACAAAACCCATGAATTCTTTAAACCACGCACGCACATTACATCCATACGCACACAACTAAAAGGAAGTGGTCGTTGGAGGCTGGTCTGAGGTGAAGAGGGGTTGGAGGGGCTAGTCGATGGAGGGCTCGGCTGCACAATTTAGGTGGTCAAGAGGAGTTGCTAATGGGTTATCGAGCATAACAGGGAAAGGAGTTATGTCTTTTTGGCAGCCGGTGAAGGGATTGGTGGAGGTTATTGGCACTGGCGGTGAGGTCCAGGAGAGGCACGGTGGCGAGTTGAAGCGGAAGGATGTACGATGGCTTTGGGTTTTCAGCACTGATGGGTTAATGGGCTTGGAGTTCCCGGGCTTAGGGGATAGGAGGGGTCGCGATGGTCATGGTGAGGAGGTGACAACAGGTTAGCATCGGTGAACAACAAAGAAGGGGCGATATTGGAGGCGAGACATCGTGCGAGACATGAAAGGAGGGAGCGACGAGATTGGGAGATGAAAAGGATCTGGTTTTGCGAAAGGGACGGGGCAATTTTGTTATTCACATAGCACATCAAGGATTAGTGTAACTACTCGGATTTTGGAACCAATTTAAAAGTTTTATTTTAGCTATTTTAACGGGTTTTGAAATTTTAAAATGATTTATTTTAAATAATAACGACAAAAAATTTATTTAAATCGAAGTTAGAACGTATAAATTTATTTTAATTATAAAACAAGCCTGAAATGATGTGGTAGTTTGAAAATTCGATTTCTAATTTCAAATGAATGTACAGAATTAAAAATAAATCAGATTTCAGTAAAACCAAAAACATTAGAATCTGTTTAACTATATCTTTTTAACGAATGTAAGAAATTGAGATTTCACTTTATAAATTGTAAGCTATGTCCAATTTAAAATTTAGAAAGTCGCTATGGAATTTATATATATTTTAATATAATATACAGCCCTTAAAAATAGCCAATTTGCAAACGACTTCCGTTTTTGATGAAACCACTTTTGTTGGATCCAGAACGTCAAATTATAGTCAGGTTTCAAATTTCATAATTTTTGGAATTAATATGTGAGCGCAGTGAATTAAATGTGCTTGGAAATTTCAGTTTGAATTTAATCGACTGGGAAAATCGCCATTTTTCAGACGATCTCCAAATTCAATGAAACTAGTTTTCTTAGGACCGTATCGTCAAAAACTAGCTAGATTTATTTTTTTGTAATTTTTGGAGTTAGTATGTGGCCTTGGTAAATTAAAATGTACGTTTGAATTCAATATATATTGATTTATATTTTAATTTTGACGAAAACTGATTGAAACGGTCAAATTGGCTTACGAAACATATCCCATTGTGTTCAGAATGGGGGTATTTGGTTAGGAGCGACAATCGTTGGGTTTGATTTGGCGTTCAAATCGAGAAACAAGTATTAAATGAATTAAATTATATATATATATATATACACACACACACTCCGTCAGATCTTCCAGTGCAGCCGCCACATTATATCTCCCAGCGCAGCCGCCACAATAAGAACCGAAGGCTCTCACCATTCGAAATTCATTCCTAACTCACTTTTAATTCATCAATTATTTTGGAAAGCTCACAATACGGAAATTTTAATACTCCGTCAGATCTTCGATTTCATATGGCAATGATAAAAAATGGTGTTCAGTTCCATGCGAATTCATGGCTTGAAGGGCCAGTTTTCAAACTCTATTTTGGCGCTAGATACGGATATGAGTTGCACCAAACCCAAGGCACTGGGGGTGGCACGAAGCCCGATGTCGTGGCGGTTTTTGATGGAGGCCCGACGCCTTGAATCTCGGTCGGCGGTGAAGAGTTTGATGCAAGCAGTTGGTTTTTTTTTTGGTCGTGAACAACGTGAAGAACAGATTATGGGTTAAGGATGGATTGAAATGTAATTAGAAATATTATATAATTAATTGTTTTAAGAGTATTGTTAATGTATAATGGTGTATCTTTTTCATACGAGAACCAAATTCAACAAAATCAGTTGCATTGGAACTATAAAATCAAGATCTTCACGATGGAACTGACTAGAGCAAGAACAGATGAAGTTGGAATTTTTAACAAAATTAAATGCCCATTTAATTTAGTTAAATTTTTTTTGGAAATAAAGACTGACGGAGTGGAACCCAATGTGAGAATTCTTTCACTAAAATTTTGTACAGTTATTTAATTTATTTTGTAACGTTAAATATATAGAAATTGCCAGTATAGATTTTTATCTGTTGTATGGAGTTCAACACTCGAATTCGCACAAATCACATAAATTGGAAGCAATGTATGGATATTACCGACACTCGGATTTCATACTTTGCGCATGGCCATTTATGGCGCCGTAAATGGCATTGGGTAGTTGAATATCTATTTATTTGGATGATTTGTGTATTGTGATGTTGATTTTGTGATATTTAACATGTTAAAAATGTTAATATTAAACTGATAGATGAAACTGGACAAAATAATCATCTATACATTTAAACAATGAAAATTGGTTAAGTAGAAAAATAATTCAAACCGAATTAGAATTGGTTAAATTTATTAACCAATGATTTCTTTAAATAGACTATTATTGTTTGAAAACCCCACACAGGTATTGGGATGATATTTGATATACACTGATCCCAATAATTAGTGATATGTCAATTGACGGGTTGACAGGCTGTGATGAGCATTATTTATTTATTTTAATGCTTATACGGTTGTAATTGCACTCTGGTTGATGTTTGAATGTTGAATGATTGTTTATCATTATGGTTGAATACATGCGATGTATGAAATCCACATAACTGAAATTATATGGTAACTGATTGAGTCGCATTCCTATTCAGAAATAACGAATATTTTAAAATAATGAATACTTTAAAATAACAAATATTTTAAAATAATATTCAGTGAAGAACTAAAATATGATTTTGGTGTCTGATTTTGGATGGACACGAAAATATTGGAATATATGAAGCCGAGTAAGTTGATTTTAGCCATTTTAACCCGAACAGGTTTATCAATCAATTTTATTTATTTTATAATGAATATCGAAAAGAATTGATTTCAAAATATGATATTTTGAAAATATTATCATTTTAATATTATAATGATATGGAATATTCAATTTTGATTTAAAATTGAAAATGAAGTTGAAATCATTTTAGAATAAATTTATAAACAATTTATAAAATATGTTTTAAATAGAAATCGATAATATATTATATATATATATAATGGTTAGAATAGGACGCGCCGCATAGCGACCGTTCACGAATTTTAACCATTAACTTTAAATCGATGTAGTTGGAGATCCGACGGTCGGGTTCTCCTAAAACCGGAACCGCTGGGTTCGTATCGAAAAGAGCTTTCCAATGAATATAAGAGATCTAAATTTGAACGGTTAGAATTGGAAATATGTCCAAATCAAATTTGGAAAAGGTCGCTATAGATACAGTTCGGTGGCCGTTATTGGAAACCGACTGTAAGGGCCTTAATAAAATTATTAAAAATATGAAAAAATAGTGTAAATTCCTAATAAGTGATTTGGAAAGATTTTGGGTGAAAAGTTCCATATTTGAAAGGATAAAAGGTATTTTTATCTGAATGAACTAATAAATAACTAGAATAATGAACCAATTATTTTAGAAATAATAAATTGGATTTGTAATGGTTTTAATATAACCAAAATTTCCAACGTGTGAATTGGAATGGATTTGAGAAGAAATAATCTTTGGAATATTTCGATATTGGATTCCGTGATTATACGGATATTGCTGAGGAATTTGGAAGATACAAATATTGTAACACCCCACGTCCGTTAAAGTCACTCACAAAGGGAATACCTTAACTTCTTTGGAGTATTATGGGTACTGGAACAGAAATATTACAAGACAGACATATATGAAACAGCTGAAAAGCAACCTCATATCATTTATTAAATAGCAGCGGAAAATCTAAGTGTTAACATAATTGTTTACAACATAAACCCATCAACTTCCAATACCCAATTTCATAGACAAAATATCTGTCTTGTTCAAAAACAAAGAAGCATAAATAACTTAAATAACAATAGTAGCATAATTACCCAATTGAAAGCAACAAGGCAGCCATAGCCAAAAGAGAGAGATCCAAGCCATACACGAAAGAGTATAGAAGCTTGGTAAGATCCGAACTAAGCTGTATTCCCACCCTGCGAACCTGGGGGGGGGGGACGGAAGAAAAAGAGGCGAAACAAAACGGGTCAGTCATAAAGACTGAGTAAGTTCAGTTACTTTCAGTAGATAAACATGTAAAGATAACATGGCATGAATAAACTGAAAGTAAACATAAGCATGATGACAAGGTAAGCAACAGGCAAGATAACTAAGAATAACATCATATGATTTTTGTCAAGTATAACATCGCAAGGTTCCCATTCAAGATAAACTAAGTATAATTTCGCAAGATTTCTATCAAGCATCGCAAGATTTCTCTGCTTCACCATTAAAATATTTCTATGATATCTATTTGCTCTGCACCACCCGTACTAGTATCCCAACCCGTATCATGTGTTGACTATAAAATGATCCCTTGCCCAATGTCATGAAATGACCCATTACTTGGTCCCACGAAACGATCTATTAATCGATCGGCTCCCTACAAGTCCTAGCTCGTTCATGTGTCTGTGTCATACGGCCTATCACGAATATAGTTACCTGTGCTGAGTCCACCGTAGGGTGTATCAAGCCCTAGAGTTCCAACCCCCGACACAAATCAAGCATGCACAGTGTAAACGTACAGATGCCCAATGCCTGCTTTTTCAACTCCGGACTACGTGCACGGCCATAGTCCGCCTTAACATACACTGGCACACCAACTCAGTCGTCGTTCTGGTCGCTTACAATCAGCCCAGTAATCGTGCCCCACCCTGCCTAGTTCCAGGGTATCTTGATACATCTATGTGGGTTACTGCTGAAATGGACCGCGTAACTAGGGTTTCCGTCCAACAGGTTAAGTGTTGTCATTTAAATTCGTGACTTAACCCTTATCAGTCTAGCATGTCAAGTTGGTTAAGTGTTGTCACTCAAGTTCGTGACTTAACCCGCCTACGTGTCATGTCAAATTGGCTAAGTGTTGTCGTTCAAGTTCATGAGTTAGCCCTATGAATCATGTGTCAAATTGGTTAAGTATATTCAAGCGGTTCATGACTTAACCCTACCAAATCATCGTGTCAAATTGGTTAAGTATATTCAAGCGGTTCATGACTTAACCCGCCCACATATCATGTCATGTTGGTTAAGTATTATCTATATGTTCAAGTTGACTTAATCCTGCCATGCGTCATGTTATATTGGTTAAGTGTTCTCCCTTGTGTTAACTTAACCCACCAGTGTATCATGTCATATCGGTTAAGTGTCATCAATAAATTCAAGTTAACTTAACCCACCCACTTGTCATGTTATGCTGGTTAAGTGTTATTAATCTATTCAACTGCACCCACTTGTCTAATTAACATGTTAAAATGGTTAAGTGCTCTCAAGCGATCAAGTTCAAGTTTACTTAACCCACTCATTCATGTCATATCGGTTAAGTGTCATTAGTCTAGTCATATTACTTAACCCACCCACTTGTATAACTAACATGTTGTATTGGTTAAGTGTTCTCAGTTTACTTAACCCCCTCCACTTGTCTAATTAATGTGTTATATTGGTTAAGTGTCATTAGTCCATTCGCGTTAACTTAACCTTACCCTACTTAACAGGTTTCATTAGCATTTATTATTTACTAGTGCATCAACCTCTCACATTGGACTTATTTGCGGTCACTGGATATGTCGGGCGGTTCCGAGCAGAATTACACCGCAAACCCATTCCAACCTCGGGTTCAAGCATTCAATGCACTAACCTCTCACATTAGACATATATTTGCAGTCACTAGATATGCCGGGCGGTTCCGGGCAGAATTACACTACAACTCAGTCTAACCTCGTGTTAGGCATCACCACAACCTAGTCTTTGCCTACGACCTCTCACATTAGACTATTATTGTTGTGGTCACTGGATATGCCGGGCGGTTCCGGGCAGAATTACACCACAACTCAAGTCTAACCTCATGTCAAAGGCATCTGTTAGATTGTTAATTACATATGTGTCATATAAGTCAAAATTACCAACTTTACATATTAATAAACATATGCCCAAGTTCCAAATTACATACCCATTAATATATGTACCCAATTCTAGTCAGTTTACATATCTCTAATTCTTTCCTATTTACATATATGCCAAGTTTATGCCATTTTATCCATATCAAGTTCTAGCCAAAATTACATGTATCAAGTTTCATACCCAATAAACCCAAATCATGATTCATGATGTAGTTATCCCAAACTATAATCTTTTTATTACAATACATGCCAGTTGCCCAAGTTCATAATACATGTTTATGCCAATTATCAAGTTTACAATCGCTTTCATGTTCAAATTCCCAATTTTACATATGCCTAATTAACATAAGCCCAATATTTTGATTTAATTTACATAGTCCCAAACTCGTGATTTAATTTACATGCCAATTCATGTATTCCCACTTCATGCCAAATTACTTATGCCTATGCCCAAACTTGCAATTTCAATTATATTGACAATACCCAAATTTCCAATTTCATGTTATGCCATCAATTCCACCAAACACATATATCCAAATAGGTAATATCCCAATATTTCCCCGTATTCAATCGTATGCAAATCACGGTTTAGGCCTAAGTCCGAAATTGACCAAGGTTCATCAAAAGAAAATAAATAGGGGAAGATAGAATTTTGCATAAAAATAAGATCAGAGAGAAAAACATCATCACAGGCATGAAGATTACAACTTGATAATAATATCAACATGAATCAAGAAAACTGATTTACAACAGGCTGAATAGATCATGATCTTGATGTGAGAAAAGATAAACAAGTCTCAAAACTCAAGATTCAAGAAGCAACAGAAATAGGTCTGAATCGATAAAAATAATTAAATCCAATTCCACTTTATTCCATAGCCATATTATAATTAAATATTTAAATCTAAAAGCAACTAGAACTTACAGAGCATGGCTAACGAATTAAGAACTGAAATTGTCGTAGAACGTTGCAGTGACGTTGATTTATCTTCTTGAATTGTTGTAGAGACTCTGTTCTTTGATTTGAATCGAGTTTGAATGCTTAAGCTTTACTTTGGAAGCGACGGCCATGGTTCAAGTGGTAAATAAGCAGCATAACAGTGTACGAATGATTTGTTGTGAATTAGTTTAGGTCTTAGGGTGTTTATATAAGAGTAGGAAACTAGTTTAGGCCTTAAGATTAACCCTAGAACTGATTTGAACCATTAAAATTCGTCACAGGCCCAAAACAGACTCACCCGGTCAACCAGACCCACCCAGTCCGACCAGGGACGTCGACCCCCAGGTCGACCATATGGTCGACCTGGTCCGTCCAGGTCGACTCCCAGGTAGACCCCCTGGTCGACCTGGGCTCTGGGCGGGAGTTTTCCTGCCCAGCCCGCTTCTGGGTTTTGAATTCGAATTTCTGAGCTGTTTTTGATTATAAAATTTTCTGAAACTTCGGAGGATCATATCTCCCTCATACGGACTCCGTTTTTTGAAAACTCGGACTCGATTTCATGCAGAATTCCGAGACGAACGCAATGGCGCAACCCGTTTTCCCTAATTCTTATTTTAAAATTTAATTCTTCCTTGATTTATGATTTTAATATGTTATTAAAATACAGGGTATTACATTCTCCCCTCCTTAAAGGATTTCGTCTCCGAAATCTCCAAGTTAAGAAGAATGTGTCCTACCATCCATCATCCATCTACTCAAAACATCATCCACAAGCAATCATTATCCTTAAAAGATTTCTAATGCTATATGAACATACGCAGAAAGTGTGTGTATATGTTCCTTATCTAATGCAAATGATCAGGCCTGATTGATCTTCTTAATACAAAATATGTTTAGTGCCATGAGTCCAACATGTATGCAAATAGTCCTAGTCACATAAACACTATATGTGTGCACAAAAATCCATCCATATGCAACATTCACATGATAACACATTCAATTTCATCCATAAAAAAGTATAAACACTCATGCAAATGCAATATGAAAGGTGACTGAGCCGATCTAGTGTCTAATGTGCATGTATATGCATCCACGAGCAACCACTTGCAACCATCAATCATAAAACGTCTCAAACACATATTTACACCCAATTGTTCCTACCTAAAGATACAGTCGAATGATAGAAGCAAGTAAAAACTTTGTGCCAATTAGGCAATGTCAAAACTGAAAATCTACATCACATATATACTGATTAGGAGAAGAACTCCCTAAGCACCAGCCCCGAAGACCGAAATCAGCATCAGACTGACACCCAAAGAATTACTCAACCCAACCAATATATATGTTTCTAGGAAACTAAGCATGATGGAATCCTTTTAGGTCACAAGAAATCCCTTCCTAAAACTAACCCATATCCTATAAAACCCAAAAAGTTTAGTCAACCCAATGAACATCCTCAAGCCCCAACATGTATTACTAACAGATGAGTCATACTCTCTATGGGGTTTACAACAGAAATAGGATTGAGAATAGGACTGAGAGGATATACATAAAAAATAACATGCAAGTAAACTCTACAGGAAAAGAGGGATCAAGGATACACTCTTAAAAAGAGATATGATGCACGTATCTAGTCTTCAATCTTCTAAGTCGCATTTCCTTGAGCTTAACTCCATTGTGCTTTGACCATCTTTAACTTCACAATTTCGTAGCTTCTTAATTCTTGTTTCCAAAATATGAGTTGGAACTCATTTCACTGTTGCCTCTCGTTCCACTTTCACTTATTCTCCTTCTAGTATACTCGGCTCAAACATAACTGCGTACTCATGGTTTCATGCAAGCTCTCCGAAATTCTAGTGAATCCTGGATCTCGTTTACTCATTATAAGGTATTCCACGTAGAAGAACTATCTCTTGAAAATAAACCGATGTCAACCATGTTGCCAAATGTACTTACTAAGGTGATTTTATATAACTCATGCATAAGCAAAATGAACCATCCGACTTAGTGGCGAACACTACTCGAGCAGATCAATAAATGTATCAAGAGATTCTAGGTAACTAAGCATCGCAGAACCCTAAGAGTTACACTAGACTTCGAGGGCATTACCGAGGCAAGTCAAGAGTCTAACTACCCTCTTTTCATACTCAAAAATGGTACCATTTCTGGATAACCACTCCATCCCTAGAATCAACCCATAGCCCAAAAACATAAGCATTTCTTCTAAACTCAAAACTTAGCATAGACATTCTCAAATCCAAACAATTCATGAATAAATGAGCCGATTCCCCAACAGGATCTGAGACAAAAATGGGATCCTCTACCACGCTAGTACTAAGGTGCAGAGACTCAACTATCGAAGCAGAATTAAAAGGATGCGATGTACAAAAACAAAGTTCCCATGCTATGATAGAAAAGAAAAGCTAAACTTTTAACAGAAACGTTACCACCTCTCTTAGGTATGCTAGTAGTGAGAGCATACAATTGCCCTCTCGACGATCTTGTCCTTTGCCCTTGTCCTTGTCCTATAACACTTAACTACATGTCCCTTTTTACCATACTAACGATACTCTTTCTTGTCATGGGTTTTATTATTCTTTCACTTTGGCCTCATTCCTTTCACTTATTTTTTTTCCGTGAATTAAACCATATCAACAGGTTTCTCATCCTTGGGATTGTGCTCCTTAGCCCAAACTCCCTCATTCTCACTCTTACTATCGTTTTATAGTTTGTTGGCCAGTTTCTCGAAAGCTACCTCCCTCGCATGGCAACCCTACAATGCTTGAAATAAGATTAGTCGCAGATGGAACTACTACGGCTACTGATGGAGGTTAGGCACTTCTTTTCCCTCCTACATGTATGCCTAAAAACTATGGTGAAAAAGAAAGAGAGAAGGGACTCAAGGAGGGAATCAAAAGATAGTGCATATGGCTTTGGGGAATATGCCTTTCGTAAAACAAAACTTTTCTTAGAAAAATTCTTCTTTGTAAACGTTTTGAAAATAATTTCATAAGGTTTTTAAAACTTTTTCCCAGTCTGGTAACCTTCTGCTCTGATACCAAATGTAACACCCTATGTCTGCTAAAGTCACTTACAAAGGGAATGCCTTAACTTCTATGGAGTATTATGGGTACTGGAACAGAAATATTACAAGACAGACATATATGAAATAGCTGAAATGCAACCTCAAATCATTTATTAAATAGCAGCGGAAAATCCAAGTGTTAACATAATTGTTTACAACATAAACCCATCAACTTCCAATACCCAATTTCATAGCCAAAATATCCGTCTTGTTCAAAAACAAAGAAGCATAAATAACTTAAATAACAATAGTAGTATAATTCCCCAATTGAAAGCAACAAGGCAGCCATAGCCAAAAGATAGAGATCCAAGCCATACACGAAAGTGTCTAGAAGCTTGGTAAGATCTGAACTAAGCTGTAATCCCACCCTGCGAACTTGAGGGGGGAACGAAAGAAAAAGAGGCGAAACAAAATGGGTCAGTCATAAAGACTGAGTAAGTTCAGTTACTTTCAGTAGATAATCGTGTAAAGATAACATTACATGAATAAATTGAAAGTAAACATAAGCATGATGACAAGGTAAGCAACAGGCAAGATAAGTAAGGATAACATCATATGATTTTTGTCAAGTATAACATCGCAAGGTTCCCATTCAAGATAAACTAAGTATAATTTCGCAAGATTTCTATCAAGCATCGCAAGATTTCTCTGCTTCACCATTAAAATATTTCTATGATATCTATTTGCTCGGCACCACCCGTACTAGTATCCCAACCCGTGTCATGTGTTGACTATAAAATGATCCCTTGCCCAATGTCATGAAATGACCCATTACTTGGTCCCACGAAACGATCTATTAATCGATCGGCTCCCTACAAGTCCTAGCTCGTTCATGTGTCTGTGTCATACGACCCTATCACGAATATAGTTACCTGTGCTGAGTCCACCATAGGGTGTATCAAGCCCTAGGGTGCCTACCCCCGACACAAATCAAGCACGCACAGTGTAAACCTACTGATGCCCAATGCCTGCTTTTTCAACTCTGGACTACGTGCACGACCATAGTCCGCCTGAACATACACTGGCGCACCAACTCAGCCGTCGTTCTGGTCGCTTACAATCAGCCCAGTAATCGTGCCCCACCCTGCCTAGTTCCAGGGTATCTTGATACATCTATGTGGGTTACTGCTGAAATGGACCGCGTAACTAGGGTTTCCGTCCAACAGGTTAAGTGTTGTCATTTAAATTCGTGACTTAACCCTTATTAGTCTAGCATGTCAAGTTGGTTAAGTGTTGTCATTCAAGTTCATGACTTAACCCGCCTATGTGTCATGTCAAATTGGCTAAGTGTTGTCGTTCAAGTTCATGACTTAACCCTACGAATCATGTGTCAAATTGGTTAAGTATATTCAAGCGGTTCATGACTTAACCCTACCAAATCATCATGTCAAATTGGTTAAGTATATTCAAGCGGTTCATGACTTAACCCGCCCACGTATCATGTCAAGTTGGTTAAGTTTTATCTATATGTTCAAGTTGACTTAACCTTGCCACGCGTCATGTTATATTGGTTAAGTGTTATCCCTTGTGTTAACTTAACCCACCAGTGTATCATGTCATATCGGTTAAGTGTCATCAATCAATTCATTAACTTAACCCACCCACTTGTCATGTTATGTTGGTTAAGTGTTATTAATCTACTCAACCGCACCCACTTGTCTAATTAACATGTTAAAATGGTTAAGTGTTCTCAAGCGATCAAGTTCAGGTTTACTTAACCCACCCATTCATGTCATATCGGTTAAGTGTCGTTAGTCTAGTCATATTACTTAACCCACCCACTTGTATAACTAACATGTTGTATTGGTTAAGTGTTCTCAGTTTACTTAACCCCCTCCACTTGTCTAATTAATGTGTTATATTGGTTAAGTATCATTAGTCCAGTTGCGTTAACTTAACCTTACCCTACTTAACAGGTTTCATTAGCATTTATTATTTACTAGTGCATCAACCTCTCACATTGGACTTATTTGCGGTCACTGGATATGCCGGGCGGTTCCGGGCAGAATTACACCGCAAACCCATTCCAACCTTGGGTTCAAGCATTCAATGCACTAACCTCTCACATTAGACATATTGTTGCGGTCACTGGATATGCCGGGTGGTTCCGGGCAAAATTACACCACAACTCAGTCTAACCTCGTGTTAGGCATCACCACAACATAGTCTTTGCCTACGACCTCTCACATTAGACTATTATTGTTGTGGTCACTGGATATATCGGGCGGTTCCGGGCAGAATTACACCACAACTCAAGTCTAACCTATCAAAGGCATCCGTTGGATTGTTAATTACATATGTGTCATATAAGTCGAAATTCCCAACTTTACATATTAATAAACATATGCCCAAGTTCCAAATTACATGCCCATTAATATATGTACCCAATTCTAATCGGTTTACATATGTCCAATTCTTGCCTATTTACATGTATGCCAAGTTTATGCCATTTTACCCATATCAAGTTCTAGCCAAAATTATATGTATCATGTTTCATACCCAATAAACCCAAATCATGATTCATGATGTAGTTATCCCAAACTATAATCTTTTTATTACAATACATGCTAGTTGCCCAAGTTCATAATATAAGTTTATGCCAATTATCAAGTTTACAATCGCTTTCATGTTCAAATTCCCAATTCTACATATGCTTAATTAACATAAGCCCAATCTTGTGATTTAATTTACATAGTCCCAAACTCGTAATTTAATTTACATGCAATTCATGTATGCCCACTTCATGACAAGTTACTTATGCCAATGCCCAAACTTGCAATTTCAATTATACCGAAAATACCCAAATTTCCAATTTCATGTTATGCCATCAATTCCACCAAACACATATATCCAAATAGGTAATATTCCAATATTTCCCCATATTCAATCGTACGCAAATCGCGGTTTAGGCCTAAGTCCGAAATTGACCAAGGTTCATCAAAAGAAAATAAATAGAGGAAGATAGAATTTTGCACAAAAACAAGATCAGAGAGAAAAACATTATCACAGGCATGAAGTTTACAAATTGATAATAATATCAACATGAATCAAGAAAACTGATTTACAACAGGCTGAATAGATCATGAACTTGACGTGAGAAAAGATAGACAAGACTCAAAACTCAAGATTCAAGAAGCAACAGAAATAGGTCTGAATCGATAAACATACATAAATCCAATTCCACTTTATTCCATGGCCATATTATAATTAAATATTTGAATCTAAAAGCAACTTGAACTTACAGAGCACGACTAACGAATTAATAACTGAAATTGTCGTAGAACGTTGCAGTGATGTTGATTTATATTCTTGAATTGTTATAGAGGCTTTGTTCTTTGATTTGAATCGAGTTTGAATGCTTAAGCTTTAATTTAGAGGCAGCAGCCATGGTTCAAGAGGTAAATCAACAACATAACAGTGTAAGAATGATTTGTTGTGAATTAGGTCAGGTCTTAGGGTGTTTATATAGGAGTAGGAAACTAGTTTAGGCCTTAGGATTAACCCTAGAACTGATCTGAACCATTAAAATTCGTCGTAGGCCCAAAACAGACTCACGCAGCCAACTAGACCCACCCAGCCCGACAAGGGAGGTCGACCATATGGTCGACCTGTTCTGGCCACGTCGACTCCCAGGTTGACCCCCTGGTCGACCTGGGCTCTGGGCGGGAGTTTTCCCACCCAGCTCGCTTCTAGGTTTTGAATACGAATTTGAATTCGAATTTCTGAGCTATTTTTAATTATAAAATCTTCTGAAACTTCGGAGGATCATATCTCCCTCATACAGACTCCGTTTTTCGAAATCTCGGACTCGATTTCATGCAGAATTCCGGGATGAACGCAATGGTGCAACCCGTTTTCCCTGATTCTTATTTTAAAATTTAATTCTACCTTGATTTATGATTTTAATATGTTATTAAAATATAGGGTATTGCAGATATCATTATTCCCAATACGATATCCGTTAGTTTCAGAATTTGGTATTGAATATAAGTCGATATTAATTTCCATTCAGAGCCTTGTCTTTAATATCAAATTGGATTTTGGGTTTGTCGTGAATGGTGTCTTAAATAACACTATTCTTAAACCAAGTTGGGAAAAGAATAAATCTTTTAATTAAGATTCAGAGAACTTTGCCAATTAATTAATATTTAATTGGAATAGAAATGAAATTGGATTTTTGTGTTTATCGTGAATGGTGTTTTAAATAACATTTGTTCTTTAACCCAATTAACAGGGAATATATGATTAGGAATTTATAAATCTTTTTATTAAGATTTAATGGAAATTTTCCAAAGTAAAGCTTTCCAATTTAATAAAAGAAATTGGAATGGAATGGGATTCGATTTAGTGATAAACGAGATGAGATTCTGAGAAAGAAAACCATTACTATTTATGGAGTTTAAAAGGCCTTGCTGTTATTCCATTCATAGTATTGATCCGATACGAAAATTTATATCGATTATATACGATTATGATTTCCGTAAAGATTCCACTTTTTGAAGGAAGATGAATTTGGGGTTACCGTGAACTGTGATTTAATTGACATTGTTTCTTTAACCCAACTAAAGACAGGATCTATTTCCTAAAATTTGGACAATCATTCAGTAATGATTTTTCTGATTAAAACTGGACTAGAGATCTAATAAATCTTTAATTAGATTGGAATGTGAAGGTCAATAAATTTACCGAATTCAATAAATGATCAAGAATGGAGTACTGCTAGTTTTACTCTAGGCGATAGTTAAATCTTTAATTAGATATGAACGTGAAATAGTAACTAAATTTACCGATAACACTGTGGGTGTTAGATATGGAGTACTACCAGTTTTGCTCCATGGGATGAATAGATTGGGATTAATAAATAAATGATTACGTCGGTAAAGTTCGCTAATCCTCACTGGTTGATAAACCATAATTTGGTTTAGAATTGATAAAGGATAAAATAAAATCTTTTGAAATTTATATCCAAAGGAAGATTAAAGAATAATTTTAAAAGAATTTATCTTTGATAAAATTAATGGGAACCTTTTCCTAAAAAAGATGAATATTTGAATAAAAGAATATTCTGAATAGGAATGAGGCGTATGATGTGTCTTTATAGCACTTGATTATTGATTATATAATACACGAGTTATTTGGAAGGACCGGGTTTATCCCGTTCTGAATAACTGAGACAACGACCGAAAGTCGACGATGAAGACGGTGGTTGAAGACCGGAGATCTTCACATCGTTTGGATGATTACTGATGTCTTGATTGGGTTGTACAGCTAAAATAAGGTAATAAGTGGTGATCGTCCAGACGTACTTGGACATATGGGACGAGGAATAAGGTACCTTCGGTTTCGTTCAGACCCAGAACGGACTTGTAAATGGATGTGTGTCTGACATTGGATTTCATTCTGTGTTGATTGATTTTTATTAAATATATATCTGTTTTGGTGGAGGAGAATTTATTCTCTTTCTTAACACCCTTCTCTGAGACGTACGAGCTTAGAGGTTATATATTGATAGATATCAGTTGTATGGCGTGAATTTTCAGTGTGGCATGCTGAGATGCAAATAATCAAGGCTTTTCTTGAAAAGCAAAGTCATGTGGATGATGATCAAAGCACGGCTTTAAATAGAACATCTTTGTGTAGCGTTAATTCGCGAGCTTCACACCCCAGTATGAACTAGAAACGGGACGAGGGACCACAAGGAGTGCATACGTTTCTTTCTAGCTAGGAGTGATGTCATGGTATGGAGCTTAGACATTTTTACTTATGTGGATGATGGATTGAGAGGCGCCTTGGATTTAAGTCCCTAGTGGCTCTTGATATGGTCGACATACTGACTAGATTTTATGCCCCATAGGGTAGGGAAACGTATTGTTCAGGAATTGCCAATCCACTAAAGTAAGTGTGGACCAACCCTACCAGATCCCAAGGATGATGCATTTTGTTCCTGAGGCATGGGCTAGAGTGTCTCGAATTCAGTAAGGAAGATCTCTTGCCTTGGTTCATGACGGAAATCCAATTTCCAATACGCGACTTTTCGGTTTTAGTTGTAAACCGATATGGCGACATAGTGGGATGGGGTGCTCATGTTGTCTATGATTAATACATTTATATTGAAGTTGTTTTTGACACTATGCACTTATAGTAATATCAAAATGATTTGTTTTAAAACGTACCAAGCATGTTTGGCTATTATAAGGTAAAACTCTATCCTCCGGCTTGCATTGCATTGTGTGATGGGACCTGAGTCTTATAATAGCTTCATTTTTTTCAAAAGCATTGTGTTGTTTATTAAATCATTTTATTTCAGGCTTTCATATTCACATGGAGTAAACCCGTTTCATGTTATACAACGTGGTCCCGTGAATTACCATATTCTAAAGTAAAATTTTAATAACTATTTTAAGTTCTCACACCGATCCCATGACTGACTCAGAGTTTATTGTTTCTACCTAAACTCTGGGTGCCCATATTTACCACACAGATAGCTAGTAGTTTAGTTTTTCGCATATTTCTTTTCCTAGGATCCTAGATTATAGCTGGGGCTATAATCGGAAGGCTTTGTATCCGTGTATTTCTTCCAGTTGTGTTGTTGATGTATTTCCGCTGTGCATTGTATTTATACATTTTTTATTTCCGTTGCTATGTATTTTAAATCTCTGATACTATTTTTTGCTTTATATTATTCATTTATTCTCTTATATTCTTGTACTCTGATGTAAATTGTTGTAATAGCAATGAAAAGTTCTACTGTTTATGTTCTGATGCGTCGTGTTCTCAAAGCAATCTGTTGTCTTTCATCTCTACGGAGATCGGGGGATTTCGGATCGTTATAGTTGGTATCAAAGCTTTGGTTTACAGAGCTCGAGAACAAGACACGTTAGAACCAAACAAAAGAATTCATCAGATATAGTATTAGTAACATCCAATAAGAATAACTCGTTAGAGATAGGGTTAGTAATACCCTAGAATGAGTTAGAAGAGTGATATATATTGAAAATGAATTTAATTTTGAATTTTATATCTTATTATACGTATCTGAGTATTTTAATTTATATTTATTTTGGACTGTCAAGTATATGAAGATTTTGCATATACGCATCATGAACGTATATATGAAGTCTCAAATATACTAGGTAGATATAGAATCACATTCTAGTCGACCGGGGATAATTCTGGTGATTCATCGATCATCGTCAGTATTTATGTTCAAGTTTCGAAAGTGGGAAATCTATATATTTCCAATTGACTGGTGTGAGAACCAAAACCTAGTTAGAATTTATTGTTCGTGATTTAACACTAAAAACATGACTTTTGAGTATATATAAAGTTATATATTTAAAATTTTAACCAATTAATTGGTTGCTGGTTGTGATGTGTGATTATTAGTTCAACAAATTAAAATATTGGAATAGTAAAACCAATAAGAGAATGTAAGGTAAATTTAGCCAAATCGAATCAAATATTGAACTGAATTGAAAATTTATTGAAACTGCATATATGTACATGTATATATATTGAACAGGTCATAGCATGGAAGCTAAGAAGAGAAATAAAATTGTATGCTGGACAAATAGGTACATTTTTACTATTTTCATTGGGTTTGATGATTTTATGAGCCGTTTGGCTTTTTCTTTTTGATTGATGAGGGCCCTATGAGACAAGTCGAGGTTTTACCGATAGGGTTGTACAAAGGAGGTTATGGTGGAATTTTTCAAAAATTTAGGGTGTTAGCCAAATTTTTGGTAAATTAGAAAATTCTTAGAAACTGAAAAGTTGAAGAATGAAAGCCAGAATGAAAGTTGAGTTGGTTAGTTAAAAAACTTTCAGCTCCATTCCTTTTCGAGGACGAAAAGGTTTTAAATGGGGGAGATTGTAACAACCCGGATTTTGGAACCAATTTAAAATTTTTATTTTAGCTATTTTTAGGGGTTTTGAATATTTAAAATGATTTATTTTAAATAATAACAACTAAAAATTTATTTAAATCAAAGTTAGAACGTATAAATTTATTTTATTTATAAAACGAGCCTGAAATGGAGAGGTAGTTTGAAAATTCGATTTCTAATTTCAAATGAATGTACAGAATTCAAAACAAATCAGATTTCAGCAAAACCAGAAATATTAGAATTTGTTTAACTATATCTTTCTAACAAATGTAAGAAATTAATATTTTACTTTATAAATTGTAAGTTATGTCCAGTTTAAAATTTAGAATATTCACTATGGAATTTATATATATTGTAATATAATATATAGCCCTAAAAAAAGCTATTTTGCAAACGACCTCCGTTTTTGATGAAACCGCTTTTGTTGGATCCAGAACATCAAATTATAGTCAGGTTTCAAATTTCATAATTTTTCGAATTAATATGTGAGCACAGTGAATTTAAATGTGTTTGGAAATTTCAGTTTGAATTTAATCGACTGGGAAAATGACCATTTTTCAAACGATCTCCAAATTCGACGAAGCTAGTTTTGTTAGGACCGTAACGTCAAAACATAGCTAGATTTATTTTTCTGTACTTTTTGGAGTCGGTATGTGGCCCTAGTAAATTAAAATGTATGTTTGAATTCAATATATATTGATTTATATTTTAGTTTTGACAAAAACTGATCGAAACGGTCGAACTGGCTTACAGAACATATCCCATTGTGTTTGGAATGGGGGTATTTGGTTGGGGGCGACAGTCATTGGGTTTGATTTGGCATTCGAATCGAGAAACAAGTATTAAATGAATTAAACAATATTATATTATTATATATACCCTAAAAAGAATTCAAAACCCTAACCCAATTATATCTCCCATCGCAGCCGCCACATTAAGAACCGAAGGCCCTCATCATTCGAAATTCATTCCTAACTCACTTTCAATCCATCAGTTATTTTGAAAAGCTCATAATATGGAAATTGTAATACTCCGTCAGATCTTCGATTTCATATGGCAATGATCAAAAATGGTGTTCAATTCCGTGCAAATTCATGGCATGAAGGGCCGGCTGTCGAACTTGATTTTGGCACTGGATACGGGTGCGAGTTGCACCAAACCCGAGGCATTAGGGGGTAGCACGAAGCCCGATGCCGTGGTGATTTCTGATGGAGGCCCGGCGCCTTGAATCTCGGCCGGCGGTGAAGAGTTTGATGCAGCAGTTGGGTTTTTTTGGGTCGTGAGCAACGTGAAGAACAGAAGATGGGTTAAGTATGGATTGAAATGTAATTAGAAATATTGTATTATTAATTTTTTTAAGAGTATTATTAATGTAATTAATGTATAATGGTGTATCTTTTTCATACGAGAACCAAATTCGACAAATCAGTGGCATTGGAACCGTAAAATCAAGATCTTCGCGATGGAACTGACAAGAGTAGAAACGGATGCAATTGGAATTTTTAACAAAATTAAACGTCAGTTCAATTATGTTAAAAATAGAAATTCAGAAATAAAGTCTGACAGAGTGGAACCCAATGTGAGAATTCTCTCACTAAAATTTTGTATAATTATTTAATTTACTTTACAATTATATATAGAAATTGCTAGTATAGATTTTTATCTGTTGTATGGAGTTCAACACTCGAATTCGCACAAATCACATAAACTGGAAGTGATGTATGGATATTACCGACACTTGGATTTCATACTCCACGGTTGGCCACTTATGACGCCGTAAATAAAATTGGGTAGTTGAGTATTTATTTATTTGGATGATTTGTGTATTGTGATGATGATTTTGTGATATTTAACATGTTAGAAATGTTAATGTTAAACTGATAAATGAAAATGGACAAAATAATTATCTATATATTAAAACAGTGAAAAATGTTAAGTAGAAAAATAATTCAAACCGAATTAGAATTAGTTAAATTTATTAACCAATGATTTCTTTAAATAGACTGTTGTTGTTTGAAAACCCCACATGGGTATTGGGATGATATTTGACATACACTGATCCCAATAATTAGTGGTATGTCAATCAATGGGTTGACAGACTGTGGTGAGCATTATTTATTTATTTTAGTGCTTATACAGTTGTAAATTGCACTCTGGGTGATGTCTGAATGTTGAATGAATGTTTATCATTATGGTTGAATACATGCGATGTATGAAATCCATATAACTGAAATTATATGGTAATTGATTGAGTCGCATTCCGATTCAGAAATAACGAATAATTTAAAATAACGAATATTTTAAAATAACAAATATTTTAAAATAATATTCAGTGAAGAATTAAAATATGATTTTGATGTCCGATTTTGGATGGACATGAAAGTATTGCAATATATGAAGCCGAGTAAGTAGATATTTGCCATTTTAACCCGAACGGGTTTACCGATCGATTTTATTCATTTTATAATGAATATCGAAAAGAATTGATTTCAAAATCTGATATTTTGAAAATATTATCACTTTAATATTATAATGATATGGAATTTTCAATTTTGATTTAGAACTGAAAATGAAGTTGAAATCGTTTTAGAATCATTTTATAAACGATTAATAAAATACATTAATAGAAATCGACGATATATGTATTATATATATATAATGGTTAGAATAGAACGCGCCGTGTAGCGACTGTTCGTGAATTTCAACCGTTAACTTCAAATTGATGTAACGGGAGATCTAACAGTCGGATTCTCCTAAAATCGGAACCGTTGGGTTCGTATCGAAAAGAGATTTCCAATGAATATAAGAGATTTAAATTTGAATGGTTAGATTTGGAAATATGTCCAAATAAAATTTGGAAAAGGTCGTTATGGATGCAGTTCGGTGGTCGTTATTGGAAACTGACTGTGAGGGCCTTAACAAAATTATTAAAAGTATGGAAAATAGTGTAAATTCATAATAACTGATTAGGAAAGATTTTGGGTGAAAAATTCCATATTTGAAAAGTTAAAAGGTATTTTTATCTGAATGAACTAGTCAATAACTAGAATATTGATCCAATTATTTTAGAAATAATAAATTGGATTTGTAATGTTTTAATATTACCAAATTTTCCAACGTATGAATTGGAATGGATTTGAGAAGAAATAAGCTTCGGAATATTTCGATATTGGATTCCGTGATTATACGGATATTGCTGAGGAATTTGGAAGATATAGATATCGTTATTCCCAATACGATATCCGTTTGTTTCAAAATTTGATATTGAATATTAGCCAAAATTATTTTCTATTCAGAGCCTTGTATTTAATATCAAGTTGGATTTTGGGTTTGTCGTGAATGGTGTCTTAAATAACACTGTTCTTAAGCCTAATTGAGAAAAGAATAAATCTTTTAATTAAGATTTAGAGAAGTTTACCAACTAATTAATATTTAATTGGAATTGAATTGAAATTGGATTTTTGGGTTTATCAAGAATATTGTTTTAAATAACATTTGTTCTTTAACCCAGTTAACAGGGAATATATGATCTGGAATTTGTAAATATTTTTATTAAGATTTAATGGAAATTTTCCAAAGTAAAGTTTTCCAACTTAAGGAAAGAAATTGGAGTGGAATTCGATTTAGTGATAATCGAGATAAGATTCTAAGAAAGAAAACCATTACTATTTATGGAATTTAAAAGGCCTTGTTGTTATTCCATTCGTAGTGTTGATCTGATATAGAAACTTATAACGATTATATACGGTTATGATTTCCGTGAAGATTCCAATTTTTGATGGAAGATGAATTTGGGGTTCATCGTGAACTGTGTTTTAAATGACATTGGTTCTTTAACCCAACTAAAGACAGCATCTATTTCCTAAAATTTGGATAATCATTCAGTAATGATTTTTGAGATTAAAATTTGACCAGAGTTCTAATAAATCTTTAATTAGATTGGAATGTGAATAAGGTAACTAAATTTACCAAATTCAAGAAATGATCAAGAACAGAGTACCGCCAGTTTTACTCTAGGCGATAGTTAAATCTTTAATTAGATTTGAACGTGAAATGGTAATTAAATTTACCGATTACACCGTGGATGTTAGATATAGAGTACTACTAGTTTTGCTCTATGGGATGAATAGGTTGGGATTGGGATTAATAAATAAATTATTACCTCGGTAAAGTTCGCTATTCCCGACTGGTTGATAAACCTTAATTTGGTTTAAAATTGATAGAGGATAAAATAAAATCTTTTGAAATTGATATCCAAAGGAGGATTAAAGAATAATTTAAAAAGAATTTATCTTTGATAAAATTAATGGGAACCTTTCCCTGAAAAAAGGTGAATATTTGAATAAAAGAATATTTTGAATTGGAATGAGGCGTATGATGTGTTTTTATAGCACTAGATTATTGATTAAAAAATACGCGAGTTATTCGGAAAGACCGGGTTTATCCCATTCTGAAATAACTGAGACGACGACTAAAAGTCGACGATGAAGACGGTGGTTGAAGACCAGAGATCTTCACATCGTTTGGAAGATTACTGATGTCTTGATTGGGTTGTACACCCAAGACAAGGTAATAAGTGGTGATAGTCCAGGTATACTTGGGGATTGACCAGATATTCGAGGACTTCTCTCCTATATTGGACCTATGGCACGAGGAATATGGTGCCTCCTGTTTCGTTCAGACCCAGAACGGACTTGTAAATGGATGTGTATCTGACATTGGATTTCATTCTGTGTCAATTAATTTCTATTAAATATATACATGTTTGGTGACGGAGAATTTATTATCTTGCTTAACACCCTTCTCTAAGACGTACGAGCTTAGAGGTTATGTATTGATAGACATCAGTTGTATGGCGTGAATTGTTAGTGTGGCATGCTGAGATGCAAATGATCAAGGTTTTTGTTGAAAATCAGAGTCTTGTGGATGATGATCAAAGCACGGCTTTAAATAGCGCAGCTTTGTGTAGCGTTAATTCACGAGCTTCACACCCCGGTATGAACTAGAAACGGGATGAGGGACCGCACAGAGTGTATAGCTAGGAGTGAAGTCATAGTATAGAGCCCAGACATTTTTACTTATGTTGATGATGGATTGCGAGGCGCCTCGGATTTGAGTCCCTAGTGGCTCTCGATATGGTCGACATACTGAGCAGATTTTATGCCTTATAGGGCAGGGAAACATATTGCTTAGGAATCGCCAATCCACTAAAGTAAGTGTGGACCGGCCCTGCAAGATCCCAGGGACGATGCGTTCTATTCCTAAGGCACGGGATAGAGTATCTTGAATTCGGTAAGGAAGATCCCTTGCCTTGGTTCATGACGGAAATCCAATTTCCAATACGCGACTTTTCGATTTTAGTTGTAAACCTATATGGCGACATAGTGGGATGCGGCGCTCATGTCGTTTATTATTGATACATCTGTATTGAAGTTGTTTTTGACACTATGCACCTATAGTAATATCAAAATGATTTGTTTTAAAACGTACCAAACATGTTTGGCTATTATAAGGTAAAACTCTATCTGCCAGCTTGCTTTGCATTGTGTGATGGGACCTAAGTCTTATAATAGCTTCGGTTTTTCCAAAAGCATTGTGTTATTTATTAAATCATTTTATTTCAAGCTTTGGTATTCACACGGAGTAAACCAGTTCCGTGCTATACGGTGTGGTCCCGTGAATTACCCTATTTTAAAGTAAAATTTTAATAACTGTTTTAAGTTCTCACACCGGTCCCATGACTGACTCGGAGTTTATTGTTTCTACCTAAACTCTGGGTGCCCATATTTTCCACATGGGTAGCCAGTTGTTTAGTTTTGCAGATATTTCCATTCCTAGGATCCTAGATTACAAGTGGAGCTATATTCGGAAAGCTTTGTATCCGTGTATTTCTTTCAATTGTGTTGTTGATGTATTTCCGTTGTGCATTGTATTTATACAATTTTTTTGTTGCTATGTATTTTAAATCTTTGATATTATTTTCCGCTGTATATTATTCATTTATTCTTTGATGTTCTTGTACTCTGATGTAAATTGTTGTAATAGCAATGAAAAGATATACTGTTTGTGTTCTGATGCATCGTGTTCTCAAAGCAATCTATTGTTTTCCGTCTCTTCGGAGATCGAGGGATTTCGGATCATTACAATTAGGGAAGTAAACAAAACAAATTAGATTCTGAAACCAAAAAATGGCCACAACACCAAATGTGCTCTAAGAGCACTTCACCAAACAGTATGATTCGAGATTACGAGCCATAAACACAAAATAAAGAGCAAAAAGTAAAGAACAAGGAATTTTTAGAATGGTTCAGTCAATTTAGGCCTACGTCCATTGTGGAATCACTTCTCATTATCATACTCGAGTTTACAAATACATCTCTTTATACATTTAACTCATTTTATGTTATTTCTCTCTCTTTGGTCTAGATTTCACTTGAATATATCAAAGGAATGGTTTGATCTCACTAAGTATGGTGGAGATTGATGAATATCTTCAACACTTGAACACTTGAGTGATTTTCCTTGATTCCATGACGGTTTTGTGTTAGATCTAGGCTTTAGAGAGGTTTGATGGAGATTAGAGAAGCTTGAATTGAACTTGAAAAATTACTAATGGAGTTTAGAGAAGATTCGATCCATTTGTTGTTGGAGATGATGGATTGAGCTTGAAAAACCATTAATGGAGCTTATAGTGCTTGAGAGTGGTGGAAAAATGATTTGGACAGCCCTTCGGGGTTCAAAAATCGGTCCCTTGAATGGTTGAGAAGTGGGCTATTTATAGGTGTAGCTTCAAGGTAGTGGCAAATATGAAAATATGATGTGCAGGGTTTGGGTTGGCCACAAACTTATTTATGAAAATGCCACTGGGTTTATGACCGACTCATATAATTACAGCTGTGTACAGCTGTCACCACGCGTCCACTTTTCTGACAGGCCCTTACTGCAACTTTACCACCAAGCAGTTTACTTCTTGATGCCGACCTATTTTCCATACATGACTGATCCATTTTCACAAAATCCGTGTCGCTTTATACGTATTGAGTTATCATCCGATCCATACATGCATATGTAGAATAATCGTTCCATATTGCTTCCTCGTATTACATGTGACACATTACTTATCTTGATAAATATTCTGTTATGCAAGCTTCAGGTTTTTCAAAGCTAACGTTAATTGGTCCATATATATGCTTTAATACAAGTCCATATATATTTCACCTGACCGAACCATATATATCTTGAGATGCCAATTCATTTGATTACAGAATGTGCCACCATGTTGTTTAAAGTGTCGATCCACTTTTATAACTTTGCCACCGTCTAAGCTTTTCCTCCAGACTTTACTGTTTGTTTTATCATAAAGCCACGTATAATGTCACTTTGTTATGTCTATCCATACATGAATACAGCGCCTCCCTTATAGAATGATTTATTATCCAATCCTACTTATACACGAATAACTCCATATTAACATTAAATCGACCCAAAGTAATTATAGTACTGCCACTAAAATACAAATCAGCCAACTTGTATTCTCATGTGAAGGCCGACCCATTAAGTGCATATGCTTTGTTATTGCAGCCAACCCATGCACAGCAACGTAGTGACCGACCCAGGAGTTACGAGGATGACTGATCGACTGTATGCTTTGGCAATGACCGACTGACCCAATTGATGTCGATCAACTCACTACGACGCAATACGACCGACTCGAACCATTATTCCATGTGTCTGATATGATTACTTAATTTAGACAGTTGACATATTATTTTCTGAAACGCGTTAACAACAGGGTTAACATTAGCATAGGCATTAGCAAAATAAAGAAATGGATTTTAAAGTTGAACGTAGATCTGGTTTTATCAAATAAAAGTGAACATGCTTTGGAATTAAATATAAACGGAGGCAAAGGAATTGAAAAGGTATCATCGGCTTTAGGAATAAATAAATAACACAACAAGGCTTTTGGAATTTGAAAAGAAAGGAAATTGAATCTAGCAAATAAAAATTTGAACAACGCTTGTATAGTTTTGAAATTTAATAAAAGATCTAATTTTAATAATTTTTTAAAGCAAATTATACAACAATACAAGTTTAATATTTAAAATAAAATTTTAAGAACGAATCCAAATTTAAATAATAACCTTGATTTAATCTGTTCGGTAATTAAAATTTGAATTGACAAACATTATTTTCTGTTATGAATTTATATATTTCTATCAAAATCAAATTCATAAAATCTAAAATGATTCGAGTTTAAAAATTAAAAAAAAACAAAATTTAAATTAAATCATAAAATAAAATTCACTTAAAAGTTCAAGTACATACAAATACGTTAAGCGACTATATTGAACAGTAAAATATGTAACTAGTTTGATATAAATGGACTATTATTCTAGAGTCTTTGAAGTCTTAAAATTTTATATAAAGTAGCATCATTAATAAATCATGTTCACAAGGTCCATCCCAACATATATCTCCTCTATTATTACAAAAATTGTTTTTGATGTTGATTTGACTAACTGATAAATTTAAAACACAAATATTTGCAGTATAATTTATTATTATTACTACTTTGGAAATGATAAAAGTTCAAATATCCAATGATACATTTTTTTTGGAGTACGCTTCCTTTTAAGTGGAATTACTAATCCTTTTTTGAAGCAATAAATAGTTCTCATCAAATATATAATGCATTTAATTATCTTAATTTTGAGGAAGTGAAAATGGGTTGAACGATTCTGCTTTTTGTAGAAAAATGATCAAATACTTCAAAAAAATCAAGAGAAAATGTGGTAAAATAATAGAACTACTCTATATTAAAACAAAAACGTATAGTTGTGTTTTAAAATATTTTAGCGAACTTAAAGACCTTATCAACTAAATTCGAAATAACTAAAAAAAAATCTATAGTAAATTAAAACAATACATTGATATTTAAAAGTTATTTATTTTTCAAGGAAAATATAGTGTTACTTGGCATTTGGATGGACAATTAATTTTTTTGTTTTTCCTGAACTAGCTGCACAAATAACACAAAGACGTCCTTTACCTCCATTTTCCCTCATTTTAAGGTGGAAACTATGAGAAGGCCAACCATCTTCACCCCTTTTTTTTCTTCCCACATCTCTATTACTAATTTACTGCTCCAAATAAGACTTTTCGCTCTCAACTTCAATCACCATGTCACTTCCGCACTACTTCAAGATTCACGATAAAGTTCTATAAGGCTTGCAGTTGGAGTTTGTTCAAATATTTTTAAGGTAAGTGAACATAACTCTCGGTCCTAATTGGGGGAAATCAGGGGGACTCATATGGGCCCTCTTGATTTCCACCAATAAGAATCGAGAGTTATGTTCAGTTACCTTAAAAAATGTGAACAAACTCGAACTCCAAGACTTGGGCCAATTTGGGGAATTGTGTATTATTTGCTCGTTAGCTCTTATTTCTGATAAATAATACAAATTTTGAGGTTTGTTTGTCCATCCAATAATGCATGCTAAAATTTAATAATCTGGATGCGATTTTGACAATAAATTTCCAAAAAAAATTCGTTAATTTCTAAAATTCGTTACTGTAGTAGTAAACCTTAAAGCTTTAATTTTCCTTTGCCAACCTTTATTTCTTCGCACTAAATTTTTAACTTTTGGTAAATTTGAGTTAATTAGCTTTGTTTTTGAAGATTCATTATCAACATTTTTTTATTGTAACAGCCATTTTCTTAATATTTATGTTTAGTTGGATGATATATATGCATTGTGAATTTTTTTAATGTTTGTGTCAGTTGAATAAAATACATTTGAATTAGTATTTTTATGTCACAAACCCAGTATATTATCAATATAGTAATCATTTCCACACTACATCTAATACTATAGAGTGAAGATTCTTTTATGAAATTGTATAGGCATAGTATAAATTATACTATTTTGTCCATCATTTTTGTTAGATGTAGGCATTTTCAAAAAATGTGACCATTTCTTAATTCTATAATACTTTAGTTGAAGGTGGTCTCTATAAGTGACTTATTTTTTTACACAACTTGTATCAATATCTCTTTTAAGGTGATAGTTGAAGTTCACTTACATTTTGTTCTTTTGATAATTGGATGCAGGATGACACATTTACTGGGTCCACTACGATGAGTGTTAATTTCATCATCAAAGAAAATGCATCACTATATCAACTAATAGTTCTCTCTTTCAATAAAATATAATAATTTATTAATTAAAAAAGTTCGTTTAACGACCTGATGCAGGACGACACATTTACTGGGTCCACTACGATGAGTGTTAATTTCATCATCAAAGAAAATGCATCACTATATCAAGTAATAGTTCTCTCTCTTTCAATGAAATATAATAATTGATTCATTAAGAAAGTTCATTTAACGACCTGAAAATCTCTGCCCTTCGAGTAATAGTTCTCTCTTTCAATAAAATATAATAATTGATTCGTTAAGGAAGTTCATTTAACGACCTGAAAATCTCCGCCCTTCAAATCAACCATAAGCCATACAGGTCCGATCCAAAACGTTATAAACTCTAAAACCGTTAACTTTGGGCAAGAAATGCATCAGATTGAAAAAAGGAACTTTTTCAATAACATTGTTACAATGTTACATCAGAGTATGAAATATGTACAGGAAATAATGATTACAATGCACACCGGAAATACAAAACTACAATCAGCGGAAGACTTATCGATGCTCTGGACACATCTTTAAACTTCAATATGAAATCCTGTCAAAATATCGGTAAAACAAACTACCTGACTGCCCGTGTGGAAAATGTGGGCACCCGAGTTTGCAAGGGAAAAACAAACTACGAGTCAGTCATGGGACTGGTATGAGAAACCCTATAGTTAATCTTAACTTACTCAAAAGTAAGGCATATCACGAGACCACGCCATATAATACGGAATGGTTTCCTCCACACGAATGCCAATGCACAAACAATTATCAAAAATAGACTTATGGAGCCTACGATGCATCAAACAACATGTAATACCTTAAACTACACATTTAGGCTTAATTCCCAAACTTAGATTTTCCAAATTCTAATTAACTTTACATAAGTTATTTCTTTGGACTTTATTCCCGAAATCTTATTTCAAATCATTTGAAATACATATCTAGCTTTCATATCAAATTAGCTTTCACTTCGGGATCTCAAACCAAATCACTTGGAATTTAAATTCCGAAATGTCACAATACATGCATAACAAAACGTATGTAACCAAATATCGTGAGGTTAATCCCATCAAAAAGGCAAAGGGCACACACCTTGATTCGCTCGATATATATATATATATATATGCACCTCTCACTAACGGAGCACAACTACACCTACCTATAACCGTTTAAGGCACCAGGTCCCACCCATACTTTTAGTTCTCAAGGTTACCTGAATCTTTAGCCACATACTAAATCGTTTTATATCCCGAAGTGAGGAAAAACCATTTCAAAATAATAATAATCACATGTACTTTCAAACCATAGTACTTCACATTGTCGATTCACAATATGATCAATTTCTGTTAATTATATAACCTTTGAGCTCATACGTCTCGAAGAAGGGTGTTAAGTTAAGAGAATAAATTCTCTATGACCAAATAGATATATCATTGACAACAACTAATTGGTTATGTAACTTATGTTAACCACAATCCATTTCCAAATCATTTCCAAACCATTTCAAAATCATCGGATTTAGTCCTCGAAATCCTTTCTGTTTTATAAAACATTTTTATAAAATATTCGTTGTCCAAAATCGGGAATAACATTTCCTTTCTCTTATGAAAATTCATTTCAAAAACCATTCATTAAATTGAAATGAACCAAATAACATTGCTAAACACCTCATAGCCAAATCGTGAAATAAATCACAAGGTGTTAGCATATAAGTATTTTCTACCCAATTCGTTGCTAAATATAAAACCATATTGGCTCATAAACTGGTCGAGCACAATCCAATCAATCGACAAAAATAAATGCCAAAAACCATGTATATTTGGTTTATAACTCTTTCACAACATTTATTATGATTTAACATAAATTTTCTCTATTTTTAATAATATAAAATAGCCCATTTCATAAATCTTGATTATAGGTCATTACGAATCATAACGCTGTTTTATTCAAATTTGATTTGGATTTATCTCACAATCTAACTGTTGGATTTCAACATTCCAAGATTCATTTGAAAACTCTTTTCATTTCGGGCCCAACGTTTTCAGTTTTAGGAGAATCCAACAGTCGGATCTCCCGGTACATCAGTTAGAAGTTAAGGGTCGACATTCGCGAACTATCGTTGTGCGACAAGTTCTATTCAAACTAAACTTCGATTTGTATTAAATATCGAATCAAATCCATCTAAAAATTGTTTGTTAACTATTTAATAACCACCGAAAAATTATATTTTCGATTTCAAATATTTCCAATAATTGGATATTATGATATTATTTTATTATTAAAATAATGTTATTTTTCGAACTTCATTTTAGGTCCAAATTTTCCTTACAGTCGTTATAAAAATAAATAAGAAAGTTTTGTAAAGGAATTTGTTCTAAAACATTACCTACATACCCTAACCGAACTTCAATTTTCTCTGTTACTATTCATTTCGAAATAAAACTGGAATAAGCCATAATAAGATGAAAGTTACTTCAATTCAACTTGCTATAGTTATAAATATTCATCTATATTTTATAATCTTTGCATCCATCGAAAATCGGACTTCAAATTCAAACTTTGATTTTCAGCCTATTAATATATTAATAAAATATTCATTAAAAATCTATTTTCTTGATGGAGACTTAACCAATGAACCAATAAACACTTTTATTGTCCATTTTAAAATAGTGTTTTGTATAACACTCAATCAACCATTAAACAACAACCAATCCACATACAAAGTGGAATGTCGTCATATAAGCCTTGAATAAATAACGCTTACACAAATTAATATACAATTCAAACATTTGGGATTAGTGTCAATTATCATCCCAATACCCCTATGGGGTTTTCATAACATTCCCAAACTAGTTATTATTATAAGCTACACACATCGGAGATGTGTAAAATTATCATCCCAATACCCGTGTGGGGTTTACATAACAATCCATGTGAAATTATCAACTCACTTGGGAGACGTGTTGGCTAATTATCACCCCAATACCCGTGTGGAGTTTTCTACAGAATCAATAAACAGTAATTAATAAATTACTCAGCCAAAACCATTTAAGGTTCAATCAACATTCTAATCGACACTGTTTGTAAGTGTCGTATACCCAAGTAATATCACATATATCAGATAAAAATGATATTTTTATCGCATTACTCAACATTTAACATCATATTAAACTTATATGATCAATTATTAATCATTAACAGGCACAATCAATTAACTATAATAGTTAATTCAATCTATCCCTTTCTATGTGAGTATCAGTTTCTCAACATGGGTTTCCACTCCGTCAATTCTTGACGGAAGGACTCCGGACTCTCGCACATCGCTATGACTCACGTACGGCATCTAAAAAAACTTTCGAAAGCTTATTGGGCTAAATCTAATGGCTACAGGATTCCTATGCCTCACAGATACAGGTACACTAGCAGCTTTGGAGTTTCAGAGCAAACGGAAGGGGAAATGGAATCCGGGGATGCGGAAAAGGTGGGGTCCGCGGATCATGGGCTGGAGGCATTGGTATGGTGTTTGGTGCAGCAGGTGGGGCCAAGGCGTGGGGTCTATGGGGTGGTAGGGGTGAAAGGTGAAGACTTTGAGGGGATTTATTGCCAAAAAGGGATAAAAGTTGGGTTTTTTTAAAGAGATTTAAGGGAACAAAGAAGTTCGGCAAGGGAAGAGGAGAGGTGGAGTTGTTGTGCATGCTGGTGGTGAGATTAAGAAGGTGCAGATTTAGGTGGAGGGGGAGGAAAGAGGGGCGATGACCACTAAAGCTCAAGGAATAGGAGGTGAAATTTAAGGAGAAGGATAGAAAAAAGAAAGGAGGAGAAAGAAAAGAGGAGAAGGTTTTAAAAAAGGGAGATGGCCGCGGATTGTTGATGTGTCGGCAAAGGAAGAGAGGTGAACAAAAACACCTGATCCCGTTGATTGCATGGCATCTCGCTTCGCCTATTTAGGCTTGATTTCTTTATTTTAACATTGACATGTTTTACTTCATCGTCACGTCTTCTTCTCGTGTGACCAAATGGCGATTCTGTTTTACACAAAAATCTAAACCCTAACATAAATCGTAATTCCGGATCCAATGGAATAGGTCTCATCGAGTTTAGAGTTCGCTTGACCCTCAATTTTATTTTTCTAACATTTTTTCGCTTAATTTGATGATTAACCCGGTGTGTGATTAATTTTCGCACGCTCACATATTAACTCGAAAAATTATGAAATTTGAAAACTTATTATTTTTCAACGTTTTAGATCTAATAAAATTGGTTTCATCAAATTTCGAGATTTCTAGAAAATTGTTTCTTTATATGCTATTGAAATATATTAAATCATCGAATTTTTAAAATTGACCATAAATCCTTGCAAAATAAATTTTAAATTGGTTCCTAAATTTTGGGTCGTTACAGTTCAAGTCCTGTGTTGCCATGCTATAACTTTAGTTTGACCATGCACACATGAACATTATTTAATCATGGGATGGGTAATTACATACTAGTTTATCATCATGCATTTATTTCACTCCCTATTGTTACTTTCGCTCTCATGTTAGAAATTTTGCTCAATCACTTACTACAGATATTTTATGTATATATATTTATCATTTGTTTTACATTTATTGATGGTTAAGTTATATTTTATAGATTGTGTGGCCTAATAGAACCATATAATGCTCATGCAAAATATTTGTTCTAGTCCTTCTTGGGCCAGTTTAAATACTTATTTTTTATTTCTCTTTTAGAATCTGTATCTAGTATGGATAGGTTAAATCTTTATAATTTTACACAATACCATCTTCATGTGCAAACCAATTATTAAATAGAATTTTTACTATTTGTAGTTAATGTACACATTTCCAACCTTTGCATGTACTATGAGAAATATTTGTCAAGTAAGTACCTTTGTCCTTCTAGCAATTTTAGGTAATTTTCAAGAATAATATATTTAAACTTCTAAAACTTATAAGTATAAACAATATTAAATCTTTTCTAGTAGTATGGGTATAAACAAAGTGAGGTGCCTGTTGTTGTTATGCCACTCAGGTACTACACATTTATCATTCCAAAAATGTTACACCTTAGTTACACGTAAAAACTTATCGATAATGAAATGTACACTTAGATCATCTCTAGCAGTTAAAGAAATCCGTGAGGAGGAAGGAGGAGGAAAAAATAAGTTGAAGCCCCATTCATCCAGTAGCATAAAAAAATTGGGAATATACATTAAATGGTATTTAGAAAGCCATTTAGGCTGATTTCGCTATTAAACGGTTTTAAAACGTTGTTTAGCTTTAATAAAATTAAAAAAGAAACTTTTTCCATAAATGGACTTCAGAAAACCATTTAAAACCTGGGTTGTTTTCTGAAATCCGCTTATGGGTCAACGCTCAAAAAAGGGGAAAGGTTGCCATTTTCATTTCTTTCTCGCGCTTAAATTCATTCTGTTGTAGCACGAGGAAATAAATAAAATCAGCGACTCTTCCCATTTTAAACTCTCTTCACGTTGTTGGAGATGTTGTTATAAACAATGATTCATATTTTCAATAATTAACAACTAGCTAACTATTGAAGAAAAATTAAATAATGTGAAACAATAGTTTAGAGTCAATATCTTTATGGAAAACATTTAGCTTCCTAAGTGCATTTGAGAATGTTACATTTGTTAAAATTGGACGATTTAAATCTATGCCAAATTTATTATGGAGAAGATTTTAATTGATTCCATAGTCAATTAATTATATGCAACAAATTGGAAAGATATGAGAAGAGATTATTTAATTTGATAAATATATCAAATCTAGATATATATGGAAATAAATTTGGATGATATGAGAAGTTATATTATTTATTTGAAGAATCAATCTATGATATGTATACGCAGAAACAAGCACAAATATACAAGATTTATGTTGAAATCAAATCAAGAAAATCTGGAAACTTTTCGTGCTTATCTTCATGCAAGTTTTCATCCTTACTCATGTAAATAGGGAGGAATATTTGCTCGTTTTTTCATCACAAGCCAATAGTTCTCTCTTCTATATATCCTCAATAAGATCCCTATTTCTGTATTAGTTATAGGGTCAGAAATTTATATTGATTGCTTATATTAATCTCTTATTGTACTCTCTCTTGAACTGATGAAGAATAAAAGAAGTTGTTGGGTCTCCGTGGACGTAGGATACTCATATCCGAATCAAGTTTCTTATTTCTTCTATTGTTTTTATGAAGCTGCATAATTGATTTTTTTTTTAAATTTCGTTGGTATCTAAATAGACAATACTAGATCCTGATCAAATAATAACTCTTCCGCTCAAAATAACATAAATTTCACAATAGATTGGTATTAGAGCTAGTGTTATTGTTCCCATTTTGATATTAATGGCTACTTCTAGTTGGTCTATTGGTAGATCTAGTATCAATTACGGAGTAACATGTTTTGGTGGAAAGGGAGATTTTGGTACTTGGAAGATGAAGACAGAGCTATATTGAAGAAGGAGAAGACTTATAAAGTTGTTTCTGTGTTTGAGATATAGAAAGATATGGATGCAGATGATTTGAAAGAGATGAAAGACTAAGGTCTCACAACAGTTCAGTTGAGTCTTTCAGATGAAGTTCTTAGAGAATTTTCTCAGAAGAAGACGGCGAAGGAACTATAGGATGCAATATCAGATGCATACCAAAATAAGCCTTTCACTAATCGGATTATTCTTTAACAACAACTTTATTTGTTCAAGATGAAGCCTGTAGCAAATTTAATGGAGCATGTGGATGCTTTAACCACTTTAGTTATGAACTTGAAGGCAGCAGATGTTGATATTACTGATGAGGCTCTAGCCGTGATCCTCTTATTTTCTTTCCCTAAGGAGTATACTACTTTTGTTAATTCCATGATCTATGGCTGTACTAAAATTATCCTTTCTGACGTGAAGGTTGGTCTTCATAAGGAAGTGTTAAGGGGTAGATTGACGAGCACTAGCCCAGATAGTGATACCAAAGGCTTATCTGTTTAGAGAGGTAGAGGCCAAAGCAAGTCGAAGAAAGGTGGAGGACGACATTCTTCGAGGTCTCAGTCTAGGGGTCCTAAGAGTTTGACTTGCCATTATTGTAAGAATCCTAGGCACTTTATTGCGCAATGTCCCAAGCTTGAAGGAAGAAGAAAAGCCCCAAAGTATGCTTCAGCCTCTATAGTGGAGAAATCAGATACAGAGAGTGATACTGATGTGTTTATAGCTTTTGTCTCTTCTGGGAAGAGCATCTTATAGCTGATTGATTATGGCGCATCCTATCATATGAAACCTGATAGGACCTCTTTTTCCATTTACCATGAGGTTGATGGAGGAAAAGTTTTAATGGACAATGATGCTTCTTTCCCTATAGTTGGTGTTGGTAGTGTAAAGATCAGGATGTTTGACGGTGTTATTCGAACCATTACTGATGTTAGGCACATACTTGATTTGAGGAGGAGCTTGATTTATGTTGGGTGTTGAGCCTATGTAGTTTAAGCCCCATTGTAATGGCTCAGATTTTTAACCGTTTAATTGAACATTTAAAAATGGTTTTAAATGTTGTTTTAGAAATTTAAATGGCTTGAAATCAATAATTTATAATTTAATTGAAATCGATTTAAATTTTTGGTTACAATTTTGTATCTTTTTCATACAATCAAGTCAAATCTAGAAACTTGTTACGATATGTTTAAATTAGAGGTTAAAACTAGGGATGTTAGTCGTGGTATTTCAATTGGAGTCTAAAACCCGCAACATAATAAAATACGGATCGCTTTCTATTCTAGTGTTCGACAGACTATAGTGCTCGCCCAACAATCTCGGTTGTATCTTTTCTAAATATACCTGTCATCTTGGATAGGATTCGTAAAAACAATGGGTAATATTACATGTAGTAGTCAAAAGGAGCAGCAGAGCATAATCTCAGCACATAAATCAACAATCAAAACTAATCCCTATCAAATATTTAGACAAAATGAAAATATGTACAACCCTCTTACCGAATCATTTCAAAATCCATGTGAAGACATAATGCAAATCTTTTTATATCTTTGAAAAATATAGCAAGCGAAAATATCAGCACGTTCAACCATATCTCAATCTTGAGCAAATAGTACAAGCATGGTTGTAAAGTATTGTTTCAAATCTTCCCGCAAGATATGGCAGGAGAGACCAAATATTTATAAAAATAAAATAGTACCCAAATCTTGTACCCTACTGTTAAGAATCTCGTTCTATTAAATGTTGCAAAATCTTGTATGATCTTCGCACCGGCTCAAACCAGTAGCGTTGGCTAGAAGTATATCCGTACCAAACTTTCTAAACATGCCTGGCAAGGAAAAAGGGTATCCAATCAAAAGAGAAACCTTGGCAGAAGTTTCGCTGTAACCATGTGCCATGTATGTTCTTATTTTATTTAATACAAATTTTCCTTGAGCACCACGTTTTCTTCCTACTATAAATTCAACTGCGGTATAATGAAACCAAACACCATATCCCACAACTTAATTCCTCTTTCCTTCAAACCATGCTTCTGTTTCTTCCCATTTTTAAATACACAACATATATAAAACCAGAAAGCAAACCCACCCTCCAAATCATGGCAGCAGGAAGGTGATACTTTAGAGAGGAGGTGCTATTGCGTAGTAAAGGGAGATGTGGAGCCTTTTGTGTGTGGTAAGATCTGTACGGTGACACGGAGATGGAGGAGTTGCTGGAGGAGTTTTTGGGGAGGCCGGATTTTTCCAGTGAGATTGAGGAGGCATTGGCGAGTTGTGGAAGAGCTGGGGTTATCAGAGGGGTCTGTGCGGAAGTGGTAGCACAAGTCAAGTGTTGTGGAGTGGTCACGGTTTCCAGAGCACATGGATTTTAAAAAAAAAGAGTGAAAGAACAGTGATGTAAGGGCTTGCGGAAATTGGAAGCATACAATAGTGCATGGCGTAAACTTTCAAGAGTTAGTGTGCATCCAGGAAAATGCAGAGGAAGTTTGTAGAGATGAGGAAGGGAGAGCGGTGGTTTGCAGGCAGGAGCGGTGGTTTATGATATTGGGTTTTGGGCTCAACACGTGAAGAAAAAAAAAGGGAAGAAAAAACAAGAAGATGAAATGGAAGAAAATACAACAGAGGGAGAGGAAAGAAAATATAGGAAGGAGGGATGCCAACGTGTGGGTAGTGAAAAGCAGGCATGTATCAAAATGAAGTAAGGGGTAGCAGGTGGGAAGAAAGAGTGGTGGAGATGTTTGACATGTAGACAAGGCCATGCGAAATAATAATAAAAAAAAAAGAATATGGCGGAAGCAAGCATCAAGATCTCGGTGGGAAAGACCCGTAGCAATATGGTATTGGGTGACGTTGTGAAGGCATGCAACGCTGGTGTGAGCTGAACAAATTAGTGTAAGCCATTTAAGTTAATTTAAATAACTTGCTACTTAAATTTAGTAATTGTTAAATAATTAAACTTCTATTAATGATACCTCACGCCTACGTGATCAGAATGACGAGAAACAAGAGCCGATAAATCGCCGTGCATAGTGCTATGTTGTTGTGTTGATTCAGAAAGGAACGAAAACAACACGATTTCCGTTTAATTTTAAATGCCTATTTAAAATTAAATGGAACAACGTGCGAACTGTCAATCGGGAAAAAAATGGTGAGTTAATTCTCATACTTTTCTGGACTGCTATGATGTGATAAATCCATAAAATATCACTAAAAATATATACTGGTTGATTGACTGCATTGGTTGCTTATGGTTGATTAAATGGTTGTTGTTAATTTATTGTCGTTAATTTATTTATTTAAATTATATATTAGCGTAGAATAATAATTTGTGATGCAGGGACGAACGGGTTGGAGTGATTCGACCGGATTCCTCAAAATATCATGTGTAGTGTTTATTTTTATATTGTCTACACATGAACTGTTTGAACCCCAATTGACATTGAAACCAGTTTTGAATATTGATGGTTGAATGGATGTGATCGTTGATGTGACTTTTAATTAGTCGACAGTGGTTGGCAGTGAGGGCCTTAATCTACTACTTTAAGATGTCGTTCTGCCGTCAGGCGAACTGACACAGTTTAAGTTATAAAAAATATTTTATAACTGAATTAAAGTTTTAGGGTTTATTTTACTTTAAAATATATAACAAGTTCTATATATATATATAATTAAAATCATGTTTCAGAAATGTGATTATTGAAAGTTATATAATAAATTCTTACACAGTTTTATTAACAGGAGTCAGAAACTAACCTGCGAGTTAGTAGAAAGAGAAAAATTGTTTTTTTAAAAACAATTAACTGATATGTTAAATTAACTAAGTTATTTAATTAATTTAAGGAGAGAAAATGAATAGAAACCAGTTAGCAGCATAACTGATAGTTACAGTTGGCAGAAATCAAATGTTTAAATTTGAATTTGACAATGGGATTAATTTGATTTAAATTTGTATAATCAATAATTTTATGAATATTCGTTAAACTAAAAGAATTGAGTTAAATGTTAGTTAATCTTCGATTAACTATAACTGAAAATAATTATTGAATTGTTTTTGGTTATTAAAGTTACTTTTTTTTGAATAAGCTTTTAAAAAGATAATTATTCTATTTTTATTGTTATGTCAAGGTTAACTATTTTTAGTATAGTTAGTATTAGAGTTAATTATTATTTTAATTGAGATTAAAGGAATGATTTTAATTTGAATTCGATTAAGAGGCAAACAACTGGCGATAAGATTTGGTCAAAGGTTGGTAAGGGTTTATAGTCCAAATTTACAAACAAGGTATGTAAATAAGATTTGTAGAATAATATGATTGTTTCAATAAGATTTTGTTAAATAAATAAGTTTGGATAAATTAAGACTAAAAGGGGTTTGGTAAAGATTTGCTTAACAAATTAGGTAAGAGATTATAAAGAGGTACCAGGATAAGAAATCATGGTAGAATCAAATTGGGTTGATAAAGGTTTACTTAAGAAAGGAGATGGCAATAGCATGTCAAGCGGACTTCAAAATAAAGGAATATGGTTTATAAAACCAAAATAAATGAAAATTGAAATGATGTATCGGAATTGGGAATTACAAGCTTGTATCTATCTTGAGATAAGAACGCTGTCGATTAAGGTCTGAGAGGTAACTAGAATACCCCAACTTGAACGGCTTCACTATTATCGAGAGATAATATTTGTTTGTGATGGATTGGAGAGTGATTACCAAGTTATTTGGGATTAATAAAATTTATCTTTATTTAAATAACCTTTTAAAAGGAATTAACTGTGCTTGTTTAGTTAATCGAAGATATAATTACTTTTAATTAATTATAACTAAAGCGAGTACTTTTAAATTTGAATTCTTTTCTGAAACGATATCAAGCTAGGAATGAATTAGTATGGTAAAGATTTGAAGTTAAATTCAAATCATATAAACAAGTATGAAAATGGGTTTTTAACCAAAGCGATGATTTAAAAAAAAAAATGTTCTCCTCAGGGCTGAATTAAGTGAAATAGTTTGATTGAAATTAGAGAGAGATTTTGGTAATTAATCATATGTCATTTGAGTAAAGTAGAAATATAACGATTTAGCCAAATGGTAATGGAAAATAAAAGTATGTTTATAAAGCTATAGCGATATTTTCCAATATAAAGGGAAATCGAAAAGGGAGTTGAGTAAATTAAATGGCGTTTCCACTATAAAGGAAATTAAAAAAATGTTGATAATGAAATATGGTAATATTCTAAACAAAGGAAATAAAAAAGAGAAATTGGCAAAAAGAGTGCTGAGTAATGGTCTTCAAAGTAGCTAACCCGGAAGAGTTTTGATAAGATTAAATTCATGGAATCGATCATCAATGAAATAGTAATAACGAAATTTATATTAAGGACCTGAGCTGCCAATTCACCTAGATACACTATTATGATTTAATAGTTAAACAACCGACTATCAAAATCTACTTTTATCGATTGTTGGTACGGAAAGACCAAGATCGAATTTATATTCGAAAACCATTCCGACCAGCAAATACGTAACGTGAAGAAATCGGAAGATGGTCAAGATGGAGCATTGAAGACCGTTGATCTTCATGAGTGGAAGAACTACTCGTTAAATTTCTCTGGCTAGATACTAGAGTTATGATGACCTGTGATTCTGTCGTGATTGGAATCTTCGGATTGTAAGGACATCTCGCTACTGATCCTTTGGTGACTCCTATATAGGATGCGGTAGGAGAGTGCCTTCGGTTCGTCCTATTCCTGGATGACTTGTATGGATGAATGTCTGACAGAGTATTTCCAGAAAGGTCACGTACATTGATTTCTTCAACCGTACCAAGAGTGGAAGCGGAGAAGGAAACTTCTTTTAGCTGACACGTAATGTATTGTTGTAGACGTCAATTAGTGATTTTGATGGATCTAACAATGTGGCATTCGAAGTGAATCTGATGTGAGGATAAAGCGTAGCCTCAAGCCTCATCAACCGATAAATGAAAAATAATCGGGCAGGCAGCATGGCTATGTGGGTCGCTCCCATTAGGGTGTATAATCATCTATCTAGAGAAATTCCTTTTGCTTCTTTAATCTATCGATTCTGTCCCTTTTCGGGAAAACGGTGGTTTGAGCCCAACCGTTGGTGATATACATTCGATACACTCAAGCGAAATGAGTGGTCGGTCATGTGTGGGCCAGGTTGCAAGACATTCTTGTTGAACCCAGTGTATTCGCCTCTAGAGATACACTATCGGCAGGTGGTCCCATACCTTGTCATAGTCGAAATCCAATCTCCAATAAGCGCCCGCGGTTTTGATTTTATACTATATATGTAGAGCGTGAGATGCAAGCGTTCTGCTAGATTATTATTTATTTGTGGTTCAATAGACATTATTATAATATCAAAAAAGATATTGATTCCAAAAATGTTTTGGGTTATAGTAAGGTAAAAACCGTCCGTGTTTATGTGTGGGCTAGTCTTACTATTATCCTTTGATTTCAGAAAGGATTTTCCAAGGTTAAACAAGTGGTGTGTTCTGTTAATTTATCACTGAAAGTATTCCAGACTGATCCGGTGTATTTTGCTTTTCCTCAAATGTGCTCGGGTCAGACCGAGTATATTTCCAGGTTAGGTTTCGCTTGGAGTTTCAGGAGTTGGAAGCAGGAGGCTTCACTGTTAGATATACAAAGTTTATTTCCGCTGTGATTGATGTATGTTGTACTCTAATGAATGGTATGTGTATATACAGTTTCTTTTATAAAGTGATTTGTTATATTATATTTATTCGTTCCGCGGTGAGATTCTGATGTGTTCTTCATCTTTCTTCTATTCTAGTACTTCTTTCTACTTCTCATCCTCTAAATTCTTTCTATTAACAGTCTGGGTTCGATACTTAGATTTTTGACAAGTAATACAGGATTATGTATTGTTGTTGAAAATTCGAGTGTCGAACATTTTCCGGGATGTTACAGTTGGTATCAGAGCTGGTTGCTTAATTGGTACGGATGATAGGGGGTTCTCGCTTCGCTTTAGGTGGCGAACGGGAGACTCTTACCCCCACATCTCCCGACAATGTGGGTTGGTCGAGTCGCGAGGCTGGCCGTAAAAGCAGTTCTGAGGTACCAGTGTAAGCCACGGGGGGAGGTTAGCCCTCTGCCTTGGGGGTTGAGGAATGGTTGAAAAGCCAACCGAAATTCCCGGGCCGTTACAGTTGATATCAGAGCTATTGGTTTAGAAATAACCTTGGCTCTGTGGCATAACTCGATAGAGATAGGGTTAGTAAAGCCCTAGATTGAGTTTGAGTGTATATATGAGAGTGCGTATTTGTAATTGATTATTAAATTATTTTCAAATAATTTTTCCCGAAATATATTTTTATATAGACATATTTTTCTTAAATAACGATAATATTGGTTTGGTTGAATGATTTGAATAAGAATTCAAATTGGAATATTAAACTGGAATAAATTAATACAATAGAAGGAGATTTCACTTGTGAAATCAAGTAAATGATAATTGAATGGAAATTAATCCAATTATAATCAATTGAGGTGAAACCAAAGTGAAGTAAAATGAGAAGTTTAACATTTAATTCAACCTATGTGGTTAAATATATTGAAAAAATGAATAGTATGAATTGGACTTGAGTTTTGAAATAAAATTAAACTCAAGTTAACATGAATTGACTTGAGAATACATCCAAGTTAATAAATCCGAGCGGAATTGGAAATCAATGTATTGAATGAATAAATTAAACCTGTAATGAATCCAAATGGAATAATAAGGAATGGGTAATTAGAAAAATCGATTATAAATTCCATGAGAATTGGATAACACATTGAGATGTATATTCTGAATGTTGAATCTATATGGAATGAAGTGGGTGAATTTGCTTTGTTATCAAACTAATGGATTTCATCTGAGATAATAAGAAGTGCAGAAGCTAATTTTGAACACATTTGGTTGAGTTCTGAAGCCGAGTGGATCCAATATTGGCTATAGTCGCATGCTAATTGCGTAATCTTATTGATTAGCGCTAAATAACATTCGCAAAAGGTACGCCTACGCAAAATATAAATTTTTGGTTTTTGCTTTGGATTTTCCGACCGTGTGAGTCGATGGATTTATTTACGTCCCTGCAATATTGCGGAAGTCCCCCATATATGGGAGACTCTACCAAAATTTCTTCGAATTTTAAAATGTTAGAAAATTTTCAAATATTTTTGGAAATTTGTTTTCTACATGGATTAATTAGGTTTTCAATTAAAACTATTTTGTTCGGTTTAAACAGCGGAAGTGAATTTTTTTTAGTTAATTGGGTTTTGAAAAAAAAAATTTGTGGGTTTGCTATATTTTTCCTATCTTAGTAATTTTGGGGACAAAATTCTTTTAAGGAGGGAAGAATGTAATGGCCCAGATTTTTAACTGTTTAATTGAACATTTAAAAATGGTTTTAAATGTTGTTTTAGAAATTTAAATGGGTTGAAATCAATAATTTATAATTTAATTGAAATCGATTTAAATTTTTGGTTACAATTTTATATCTTTTTCATACAATCAAGTCAAATCTAGAAACTTGTTACGATATGTTTAAATCAGAGGTTAAAACTAGGGAAGTTAGTCGTGGTATTTCAATTGGAGTCTAAAACCCGCAACATAATAAAATACGGATCGCTTTCTATTCTAGTGTTCGACAGACTATAGTGCTCGCCCAACAATCTCGGTTGTATCTTTTCTAAATATAACTGTCATCTTGGATAGGATTCATAAAAACAATGGGTAATATTACATTATAGTAGTCAAAAGGTGCAGCGGAGCATAATCTCAGCACATAAATCAACAATCTAAACTAATCCCTATCAAATATTTAGACAAAATGAAAATCTGTACAACCCTCTTACCGAATCATTTCAAAATCCACGTGAAGACACAATGCAAATCATTTTATATATTTGAAAAATATAGCAAGCGAAAATCTCAGCACGTTCAACCATATCTCAATCTTGAGCAAATAGTACAAGCATGGTTGTAAAGTATTGTTTCAAATCTTCCCGCAAGATATGGCAGGAGAGACCAAATATATATAAAAATAAAATAGTACCCAAATCTTGTACCCTACTGTCAAGAATCTCATTCTATTAAATGTTGCAAAATCTTGTATGATCTTCGCACCGGCTCAAACCAGTAGCGTTGGATAAAAGTATATCCGTACCAAACTTTCTAAACGTGCCTGCCAAGGAAAAAGGGTATCCAATCAAAAGAGAAACCTTGGCAGAAGTTTCGCTGTGACCATGTGCCATGTACATTCTTATTTTATTTAATACAAAATTTCCTTGAGCACCATGTTTTCTTCCTACTATAAATTCAACTGCGGTATAATGAAACCAAACACCATATCCCACAGCTTAATTTCTCTTTCCTTCAAACCATGCTTCTGTTTCTTCCCATTTTTAAATAAACAACATATATAAAACCAGAAAGCAAACCCACCCTCCAAATCATGGCAGCAGGAAGGTGAGACTTTAGAGAGGAGGTGTTGTTGCGTAGTAAAGGGAGATGTGGAGCCTTTTGCGTGTGGTAAGATATGTACGGAGACACAGAGATGGAGGAGTTTCTAGAGGAGTTTTTGGGGAGGTCGGATTTTTCCAGCGAGACTGAGGAGGCGTTGGCGAGTTGTGGAGGAGCTGGGGTTATCAGAGGGGTATGTGCGGAAGTGGTAGCGCAATTCAAGTGTTGTGGAGTGGTCACGGTTTCCAGAGCACATGGATTTAAAAAAAAAAGAGTGAAAGAACAGTGGTGTAAGGGCTTGCGGAAATTGGAAGCACACTACAGTGCATGGCGTAAACTTTCAGGAGTTAGTGTGCATCCAGGAAAATGCAGAGGAAGTTTGTAGAGATGAGGAAGGGAGAGCGGTGGTTTGCAGGTGGGAGCGGTGGTTTATGATATTGGTTTTTGGGCTCAACACATGAAGAAAAAAAAGAGAAAAAAAACAAGAAGATGAAATGGAAGAAAATACAGCAGAGGGAGAGGAAAGAAAATATAGGAAGGAAGGGTGCCAACGTGTGGGTAGTGAAAAGCAGGCATGCATCAAAATGAAGTAAGGGGTAACAGGTGTGAAGAAAGAACGGTGGAGATGTTTGACATGTAGACGAGGCCATGCGAAATAATTTAAAAAGAAAAAGAAAAAAAAAGAATATGGCGGAAGCAAGCATCAAGAGCTCGGTGGGAAAGACCCGTAGCAATATGGTATTGGGTGACGTTGTGAAGGCATGCAATGCTGGTGTGAGCTGAACGAATTAGTGTAAGCCATTTAAGTTAATCTAAATAATTTTCTACTTAAATTTAGTAATTGTTAAATAATTAACTTCTATTAATGATACCTCACGCCTACGTGATTAGAATGACGAGAAACAAGAGTCAATGAATCGCCGTGCAGAGTGCTATGTTTCTGTGTTGATTCGGAAAGGAACGAAAACAACTGCATTTCCATTTAATTTTAAATGCCTATTTAAAATTAAATGGAACAATGCGCGAACTGTCAATCGGGAAAAAAAATGGTGAGTTAATTCTCACACTTTTCTGGATTGCTATGATGTGATAAATCCATAAAATATCATTAAAAATATATACTGGTTGATTGACTGCATTGGTTGCTTATGGTTGATTAAATGGTTGTTGTTAATTTGTTGTCGTTAATTTATTTATTTAAATTATATACTAGCGTGAAATAATAATCTTTGATGTAGGGACGAACGGGTTGGAGGGATCTGACTGGATTCCTCAAAATATCATGTGTAGTGTTTATTTTTATATTGTTTACACATAAACTGTTTGAACCCAATTGACATTGAAACCAGTTTTGAATATTGATGGTTGAATGGATGTGATCGTTGATGTGACTTTTAATCAGTCGACAGTGGTTGGCAGTGAGGGCCTTAATCTACTACTTTAAGGTGTCGTTCTGCCGTCAGGCGAACTGACACAGTTTAAGTTATAAAATTTATTTTATAACTGAATTAAAGTTTTAGTTTTTATTTTATTTTAAAATAAATAACAAATATTATAAATATATATATAATTAAAATCATGTTTCAGAAATGTGATTATTGAAAGTTATATAATAAATTCTTACATAGTTTTATGAACAGGAGTCAGAAACTAACCTACGAGTTAGTAGAAAGAGAATAATTGTTTTTTTAAAAACAATTAACTGATATGTTAAATTAGTTAAGTTATTTAATTAATTTAAGGAGAGAAAATGAATAGAAATCAGTTAGCAGCATAACTGATAGTTACAGTTGGCAGAAATCAACTGTTTAAATTTAAATTTGACAATGGGATTAATTTGATTTAAATTTGTATAATCAATAATTTTATGAATATTCGTTAAACTAAAAGAATGGAGTTAAATGTTAGTCTATCTTCGATTAACTGTAATTGAAAATAATTATTGAATTGTTTTTGGTTATTAAAGTTACTTGTTTTTGAATAAGCTTTTAAAAAGATAATTATTCTATTTTTATTGTTATGTCAAGGTTAACTATTTTTAGTATAGTTAACATTAGAATTAATTATTATTGTAATTGATAATTAAAGCGATGATTTTAATTTGAATCTGATTTAGAGGCAAACAATTGGCGATAAGATTTGGTTAAAGGTTGGTAAGGGTTTATAGTCCAAATTTACAAACAAGGTTTGTAAATAAGATTTGTAAAATAATACGACCGTTTCAATAAGATTTTGTTAAATAAGTTTGGACAAATTAAGACTAAAAGGGGTTTGGTAAAGATTTGCTTAACAAATTAGGTAAGAGATTATAAAGAGGTACCAGGATAAGAAATCATGGTAAAACCATATTGGAATCAAATTGGGTTGATAAAGGTTTACTTAAGAAAGGAGATGGCAATAGCATGTCAAGCGGGTTTCGAAATAAAGGAATATGGTTTATAAAACCAAAATAAATTGAAATTGAAATGATGTATCGGAATTGGGAATTACAAGCTTGTATCAATCTTGGGATAAGAACGCTGTCGATCAAGGTCTGAGAGGTAATTAGAATACCCCAACTTGAACGGCTTCACTATTATCGAGAGATAATATCTGTTTGTGATGGATTGGAGAGTGATTACCGAGTTATTTGGGATTAATAAATTTTATCTTTATTTAAATAACCTTTTAAAAGGAATTAACTATGCTTGTTTAGTTAATGAAGATATAATTACTTTTAATTAATTATAACTAAAGCGAGTACTTTTCATTTTGAATTCTTTTCTGAAACGAGATTAAGCTAGGAATGAATTAGTATGGTAAAGATTTGAAGTTTAATTCAAATCATATAAACAAGTATGAAAAATGGTTTTTAACCAAACCGATGATTTAAAAAAAATAAGTGATCTCCTCAGGGCTGAATTAAGTGAAATAGTTTAATCGAAATAAGAGAGAGATTTTGGTAATTAATCATATGTCGTTTGAGTAAAGTAGAAATATAACGATTTAGCCAAATGGTAATGGAAAATAAAAATATGTTTATAAAGCTATAGCGATATTTTCCAATATAAAGGGAAATCGAAAAGGGAGTTGAGTAAATTAAATGGCGTTTCCACTATAAAGGAAATTAAAAAAATGTTGATAATGAAATATGGTAATATTCTAAACAAAGGAAATAAAAAAGAAAAATTGGTAAAAAGAGTGCTGAGTAATGGTTTTCAAAGTAACTAACCCAGAAGAGTTTTGATAAGATTAAATTCATGGAATCGATCATCGATGAAATAGTGATAACGAAAATTATATTAAGGATCTGAGCTGCCAATTCACCTAGATACACTGTTATGATTTGATAGTTAAACAACCGACTATCAAAATCTGCTTTTATCGATTGTTGGTACGGAAAGACCAGGATCGAATTTATATTCGAAAACCATTTCGACCAGCAAATACGTAACGTGAAGAAATCGGAAGATGGTCGAGATGGAGCATTGAAGACCGTTGATCTTCATGAGCGGAGGAACTACTTGTTAAATTTCTCTGGCTAGCTACCAGAGTTATGATGACCTGTGATTCTGTCGTGATTGGAATCTTCGGATTGCAAGGACTTCTCGCTACTGATCCTTGGGGTGACTCCTTTATAGGATACGGTAGGAGAGTGCCTTCGGTTCATCCTGTTCCTGGATGACTTCTATGGATAAATGTCTGACAGAGTATTTCCAAAAAGGTCACGTACATTGATTTCTTCACCCGTACCAAGAGTGGAAGCGGAGAAGGAAACTTCTTTTAGCTGACACGTAACGTATTGTTGTAGACATCAATTAGTGATTTTGATGGATCTGACAATGTGGCATTCGAAGTGAATCTGATGTGAGGATAAAGCGTAGCCTCAAGCCTCATCAACCGGTAAATGACAAAAATCGGGTAGGCAGCATGGCTATGTCGGTCGCTCCTATTAGGGTGTATAATCACCTATCTAGAGAAATTTCTTTTGCTTCTTTAATCTATCAATTCTGTCCCTTTTCGGGAAAACGGTGTTTTGAACCCAACCATTAGTGATATACATTCGATACACTCAAGCGAAATGAGTGGTCGGTCATGTGTGGGCCGGGTTGCAAGACGTTCTTGTTGAACCCAGTGTATTCGCCTCTAGAGATACACTATCGGCAGGTGGTCCCATACCTTGTCATAGACGAAATCCGATCTCCAATAAGCGCCCGCGGTTTTGATTTTATACTATAAATGTAGAGCGTGAGATGCAAGCGTTCTGCTAGATTATTATTTATTTGTGGTTTGATAGACATTATTATAATATCAGAAAAGATATTGATTCCAAAAATGTTTTGGGTTATAGTAAGGTAAAAACCGTCCGTGTTTATGTGTGGGTTGGTCTTACTATTATCCTTTGATTTCAGAAAGGATTTTCCAAGGTTAAACAAGTGGTGTGTTTTGTGAATTTTATCACTGAAAGTATTCCAGACTGACCCGGTGTATTATGCTTTTCCTCAAATGTGCTCGGATCAGACCGAGTATATTTCTAGGTTAGGTTTCGCTTGGAGTTTCAGGAGCTGGAAGCAGGAGGCTTCACTGTTAGATATACAAAGTTTATTTCCGTTGTGATTGATGTATGTTGTACTTTGATGAATGGTATGTGTATATACAGTTTCTTTTATAAAGTGATTTGTTATATTATATTTATTCGTTCCGCTATGTGATTCTGATATGTTCTTCTTCTCTCTTCTATTCTAATACTTCTTTCTTTCTACTTCTCATCCTCTAACTTCTTTCTATTAACAGTCTGGGTTCGATACTCAGATTTTTGACAAGTAATACAGGATTATGTATTGTTGTTGAAAATTCGAGCGTCGAACATTTTCCGGGCTGTTACACCCATAAAATCCCTGCTATAGACCGTATCGCTCTTCTAACGCTATGCTATTTTAATTTATCCCATATGAACAATAGGTTCGCTTAGATACCTGATATTTTTCGCTGTACCCGCTAAATTAAGGTTTTTTAGCATCCGCTTTAGCAATATTAATATATAAAGACCGATTTGACTAATTCCCTTCTAAAATAAATTAAAAATATTAGTTTAAAGAGATAATTTTAAGGCATGAGTACTCTATATAAGTTAGAGATCTATTATAGTCCCCAAATCTTGTATGCATAACTATGGTATTCTCCCGTATTATTATATAAGATTAAACAATATTAGTTTCCTTTGCATAAATGATATAAGAGTGACAATAAATTAACTTTAAGTATTTGTTTTTATGTTTAATGAACCTTTTTGCACCACCGCTATATCCCCGTTATTTCCCTGCTTTATCCCCGCGACAACTTTTTATACCTTCACCACTATACAACCGCTAAGTGCTTTAATTGCACAACATTGAGTAGACTTGGACTAAAGATTGTAGTTAAAGTAGAGAAGATGAAAATATCTAAGGGTTCCATGATTGTTATGAAAGGAGTGAGGGCAGGAAATCTCTGTCTACTAAAGGGAACTACTATAGTTGGTGAATCAACTTCAATTACTTTAGTTGATTCGTACTTCTCCCGATTATGGCACTTGCAGATGGATCACACTGGCAAGCGCAGCATGGATGAGCTAAAAAACCAAGCTTTGGTTGATGGAGTTCAACATTCAAAGCTTGTCTTTAGTGAAGATCTTGTTCTTGGTAAGCAGACTAGGATTTCTTTTGGTGTTGGTAAGCATAAGGTAAAAGCTGTTTTAGATTATGTTCATGTAGATGTTTGAGGACCTTCCCCTTTCCCATCCTTAGGTGGATCCTGGTACTTTGTTTCATTTATAGACGATCTCTCTCGTAAATTTTGGGTGTACTTTCTAAAGTCTAAGAGTGAAACCTTTTCTACATTCCTTAAATGGAAATCCATGGTGGAGAAGCAGTCATAAAAGAAGTTGAAAGTTCTCCATTCAGATAATGGTGGTGAATTCATAACAGAAGTTCATCGATTATTGTGAGTCCGAAGGCATTAAGAGGCACTACACTACACCAGGCGATCCCTAGTTCAATGGAGTTGCAGAAAGTATGAACCAGACCTTATTGGAGAGAACTAGATGTCTCATACTAACTGCTAAATTGAAGAAGGGATTTTAGGATAAAGCTTTATCTGTAGTGGCATCCTCATCAACTGCCATAGACATGAACATCACTGAAGAAGTATGGAAAGGAGAGCCTGTTAGCTGTTCATTCTTCAAGGTGTTTGGTTGTCCATCTTACGTACACGAGATTCGAGGAAAGCTGGAACCTAGAGCTCGCAAGTGTATCTTTCTAAGTTATAAAAGAGGAATGAAGGGATATAGGCCATGGTTTCCTATTAGCAAGAAACTTATTTTAAGTAGGCATGTAACTTTTGATGAGAAGGCTATATTGAAGGTGGAGCCTTCCACATCGAATGACAATGAGAGGACATGTAAAGATACCAGATACAAAATAAGTCATCTGTTGATTTTTTTTCCGTAGATGTTCAAATATTGTTTCTGATGACACCATGATTGATGAAGATAGTACAGATGTTGGCACATAAGATCGAATTTGAAGCGACCCAAACTCGTCTGTAAAGGAAAGCCCGGGTTGAGTTGAGAACATGACAAATCAGAACCAAATAATAGAATATTTCATTGTTATTACAACAATTTACATCAGAGTATAAGAATATAATAGAGCATGAATAAATATATACAACAGAAAAATATAAAATATTAAATTACAAAGCAGCGGAAAAATAATACATAGCACAACTGAAATAAATACATGGATACTGAGCTTTCCGAATATAGCTTCAACTGTAAATCCAGGATCCTGGAAAAGAAATATCCGCAAAGCCAAAACTACTAGCTGCAGGTGTGGAAAATAAGGGCATCCAGAGTTTAGGTTAAAACAATAAACTCTCGGTCAGTCATGGGACTGGTGTGAGAACTAAAATAGTTATTAAAACTTTACTTTAAAATAGAGTAAATCAAGGACCATGCCGTATAACACGGAACCGGTTTTCTCCTAAGAATACCAGTGCAATAAACAAACAGCGCAATGCTTTTCAGAAAAATGAAGCTATTATAAGACTCAGGTCCCATCACACAATGCAATGCAAGCCGGAGGATAGAGTTTTCCCTTATAATAGTTAAACATGCTTGGTACGTTTAAAACAAATCATTTTGATATTACTATAAGTATATAGTGTAAAAATCACTTCAAATATAAATGTATCAATCATAGATGGCATAGTATCCCATGCTACTATGTCGCCATACTAGGCTCTACAATCAAAACCGAAATGTCGCGTATTGGAAATTGGATTTCCGTCATGAGTCGAGGCCAGGGATGGCCCCTCACCGATTCGAGACACTCTAGCAAATGTCAGGATCACACCTACGGGCAACCCTGTGATGCCTCAGGGTCGGTACTCCCTTACGTTTGAGGATTAGTTATTCCTGAACACATGTTTCCTGGTCCTATCGGACCTATCCATCGGCCCCGTAGTGACCGATATAACTGAGGCGCCTCGCAATACAACATCCACATAAGTAAAACTAAATAAATGTCTGGGCTCCATACCATGACACCACCCATAGCTAGAAAGAAACGTCGTGCACTCCCTGCGATCAGGATCCTGTTTTTGACTCATACTAAGGTGTGAGGATCACGAATTAACGTTATATACAAAGCTATGCTATTTAAAGTCATGCTTTGATAATCAACCACAAGACTCTGCTTTTCAACAAAAGCCTTGATCATTTGCATCTCAGCATGCCACATAGGCAATTCACGTCATGCGACTCATGTCTATCGACATAAAACCTCTAAGCTCCTACGTCTCCGAGAAGGGTGTTAAGCAAGAGAATAAATTCTCCGCCACCAAACATATATATATTTAATAGAAATCAATCAACACAGAATAAAATCCAATGTCAGATACACATCCATTTACAAGTTCATTCTGGGTCTGAACGAAACCGAAGGCACCTTATTCCTCATCCCATATGTCCAATACAGGAGAGAGGTCCTCGCATATCACGTCGATTTCCAAGTACATCTGGACGATCACCACTTATTACCTTGTCTTGGGTGTACAGCCCAATTAAGACATCAGTAATCATCCAAAAGATGTGAAGAACTCCTGTCTTCAACCACCGTCTTCATCGTCGACTTATCGTCGAATCAATTATTTAGAATGGGTATAAACCCGACCTTTCCGAATAATTCTCGTATCTTATAATCAAGTGCTATAAAAATATAACATACCCCTCATTCCAATCTAGAATATTCTTTTATTCAAATATTCACATCATTAGGGAAAGGTTCCCATTAATTTTATCAAAGATAAATTCTTTAAATTTATTCTTTAATCTTCCTTTAGATATCAGTTCAAACCAAATTAAGGTTTTCCAAACTAGTTGGGATTAGCAAACCTTACCGAAATAATTAGTAATGTTATTTCCCAATCCCAACCTATTCATCCCACGGAGAAAAACTGGTAATACTCCATATCTAACACCACGATGTTATCGGTAAATTTAATTACCATTTCACGTTCAAATCTAATTAAAGATTTAACAATCGCTTGGAGTAAAACTGGTGATACTCCATTCTCGATCATTTCCCCAAATTTGATAAATTCAAATTATCACATTCATATTTCAATCTAATTAAAGATTCATTAAAACTCCACTTAGTTTTAATCTTCCAACAATCATTATTAATGATTATTTAACTTTGGAAAATCAAACATGCCACATCGACAATCTACACCGTACCATCGATTTCTGCCGATATATAACCACTAAGCTCGTACGTCTCAGAGAAGGGTGTTAAGCAAGAGAACAAATTCTTCGCCACCAAACAGATATATATTTAGTAGAGATCAATAATACAGTTCGAAATACCAGACATGTAATCTTGTTTTTAACTGGGTTAAAGAACCAATGTCATTTAAAACACAGTTAACGATAAACCCAAAATCCCATTCCATTAATTATGGAATCTTCATGGAAAACAGATCAATATATAATCAATATCAATTTCCGTACCCGACTAATAATATAAATGGAATAACGACATAGCCTTTGAAATTCCATATATATTAACAGTCTTCCTCCATAGAAGCTCACTTCGATTATTACCAAATCGAATTCCATTCCAATTTATTTTCTTAAATTGGTAAACTTTACTTTGGAAAATTTCCATTAAATCTTAATAAAAGATTTACCTATATTCCAAATCACATTACACTGTAAATAGGGTTAAAGAATAAACGTCGTTAAAAACACAGTTCACAATAAACCCAATTCACATTCCATTTTATTCCAAATACTAAATATAACTAGAAACTCTAATAATCTTAATTAAAAGATTTATTCTTTTCACATGGGGTTTAAGAACAGTGTTATTTAAGACACCATTCACGACAAACCCAAAATCCACTTTGATATTAAATATAAGGCTCTAAACAGAAATTATATCGGCTTATATTCAATATCAGATTCTAAAACCAACACATATCATATGGGGAATAACGATATGTACCTATCTTCCAAAGTCCTCTACAATATCCGTATAGTCACTTAATCCAATATTGAAATCTCCAGAAGATGATTTCTATTCAAATCCATTCCAATTTATATATTGGAAAATTTTGGTTAGATTAAAACCATTTCAAATCCAATTTATTTATTTAAAAACACTGGATTAATATTATAGTTAATAACTAGTTTATTTTGATAAAAACATATTTTTTTCTTTTCAAATTTGGAATTTTTCATTCTAACTCCTTCCAAATCATTTACTATGATTTTACACAAATTATTAATATTTTAATAATTTTATCAAGGCCCGCACAGTCGGTTTCCAATAACGGCCACCGAACTACATCCATAGCGACCTTTTCCAAATATTATTTGGACATAATTCCAAATCTAACCGTTCAAATTTAAATCTCTTATATTCATTGGAAACCACTTTTCGATATGAACCCAACGATTCTGGTTTTAGGAGAATCCGACGGTCGGATCTCCTGTAATGTCAATTCGAAGCTAATGGTCGAAATTCGCGAACAGTCGATGCGCGGTGTGTTCTATTCAGGCCATTTAATATATAATATATATATATATATATTATGTCGATTTCCATTTAAAACGTATTTTATAAATCGTCTATAAATTTGTTTAAAACGATTCCCACTTCATTTTCAAATTTAAACCGAAATTGAATACTCCTTATAATTATAATATTTTAAAATGATAATATTTTCAAAACATTAGATTTTGAAATCACTTTCTTTTCGATATTCACTATAAAATGAATAAAATCGATATAAATATCATTCGCGTTAAAATGGCGCAAATATAATCAACATGGCTTCGTATATTTCAATATTTTGGTGTCCATCCCAAATAAGACATCCAATTCACATTTTAATCTTTTACTGAATATTACTTTTAATTATTCCTTATTTTAAAATATTCCTTATTTTAAAATATTCATTATTTTAAAATATTCATTATTCGTTATTTTAAAATATTTGTTATTCGTTATTTTAAATATTCATTAATTTAAAATATTCGTTCCTTCTGAATTGGAATCAGACCCAATCAATTACTATATAATGTTAGTTATATGGATTTCATACAACACATGTATATGACAACAATGATAAACAATCAACCATTACCCAGAGTGCATTACACAACTGCGTAAGCGTTAAATATAAATAATTAACGCTTACAACAGTCTGTCAACCAATCGATTGACGTACAACTAAACAATTAGGATTAGTGTATGCCAAATATCATCCCAATACCCGTGTGGGAATTCAATCAACAAACACATATTTTATTTGTGCAGTTTGGCGATGTGTAAAATTTATCATCCCAATCCATGTCAGTTAGATAGGTGTACATAAATAAATCATCTGATTTGTAAATGAATATTTATTTTCATTTCAGGAGAATTTTATGCGTTCTTATATATACATTAAAAATTATATTTTTAACGATAAAATATTTATTTCAACACTTGAATATTTTCTATAGTTCATACATTCAATAAAAATAATATTTTTATTGTTCAAACATTTTATTCAACACATGAATATTTTATACAGTTCATATACACATTAAAAAATATACTTTTAATGAATAAATATTTATTTCAGAAAAATTCGATATTATAATAGCGCGATATTAAAACCGGAGTAATGTCTAGCATTACCCCTCTCCTGATACTGGCTCACGCCATACACAATAATCAATACAGTCAACAAACCATAATACAATTTATTTCCATAATACAGTAAAATTTCCCAATACAATCCAAACAAAAAAACCATGGTTTGTACAAATAAATAGTGTCGGGGGCTACTAAGCCCCGTCTGCAACCTAAAATATTTTTAACTATAAATTAAATTGAGTGAGAAAGAATTCTCACATTGGGATCCACTCTGTCGTGTTTTTCTGTCGCTTTGATTTGTTGTTCGTGTTCTAGAATTTGCAAACGAGCTCCAATCTTCACATGGTCTTTTTATCTAGCTTAAGCACACCATTCCGGACGACTTTCGCCTAGTGGCCTTCCTTCCGAAAATGCTTCATTACGCCGAAATTCGCGAAAGGACATAATCCGGACAACAGACTTTGGACGCGTTTTCTGAACAACTCCGCAATCCAAAATATGACTTCCATATAGCCAAATCAAAGAGAAAATCGTGCTCTTCGATTTTCGTATTGTTGAGTCTCGGCCATAGGGGCTTGGTTTGGGAGATATTGGCTGTGGAAGCTCAGGGTGTTATTTTCAAAACTGAAAATTAATAAAAATTGGATCTTTGGTTAGAGGGGGGTACACGGGCTGACTGGGGGTTAGGGGTCGGTGGCGCTGGGCTGTTGGGGTTCGGGGCAGGCGAAGGTTGGCCGGAGGCGGTGGCGGTTTTATGTTGAGAGAGGCGTTGGAGGAGGAGGAGGGGGCGGTAGTCGTGGGGAGGTGGGCGCGACAGCGGGCAGCGTGGCAGTGGGACTGAATGGCGACTTCGTCATTCTTTTTTTCCTCTTAATGATTTGAACGATGGGAGAGAAGGAAGGAGGGTTGACCAATATATATTTATTTAATTTAATTCTCCAAAAAGTTAATTTTCATTCGAACTCCAAATCGAACCCATCTACTATCGTCCCTAGCTAATTACCCCCATTCCAGACACAATGGGATATGTCCCATAAGCCAATGCGACTGTTTCGATCTGTTTTCATCAAAATTACAATATAAATTAAAATTATAGTCAATATTGAATTTAACGTACATTTTAATTTACCAGGGCCACCTACTGACTCCAAAAATTCCAGAAAAATAAATCTATCTATGTTTTGACGATACGATCCTAAGAAAACTAATTTCGTCGAATTTGGAGACTGTTTGAAAAATGGTCATTTTCCAGTCGATTAAATTCACACTGAAATTACCAAACACGTTTAAATCCACCATGCTTACATATTAATTCCAAAAATTATGAAAATTGAATCTAGCCATATTTTGACATTCCAGACCCAACAAAAATGGTTTCATCGAAAACGGAGGTCGTTTGCAAAATGGCTATTTTTAAGGGCTTTATATATTAAAAATATATGTAAATTCCAGAGCGACTATTTCAAATTTTAAACTGGACAAAACTTTCAATTTATAGTATGAAATCTCAATTTTCACATTTGTTAGAAAGATATAATTAAATAGATTCCAACGTTTCTGGTTTTACTGAAATCCGATTTATTTTGAATTATGTATATTCATTTGAAATCTAAAATCGAATTTTCAAACTATAATGCCATTTCAAATTCGATTTATAATTAAAAATAAATTTATACATTCTAACTTCGATTAAAATAAATTTTTAGTCATTATTATTTAAAATAAACCATTTTAAATTCTGAAAATCCATCAAAATTGCCAAAATAAAAATTTTAAATTGGTTCTGAAATTCCGGGTTGTTGCAGAATTTAAGGTGGAGCTCGTATAGAGACTAGGCCTATTAGAGAAATAAAAAAGCCTGGATGGCTTGATAAGTTTGTTGGTTTGGGCATCAAGGACATTAACTATGATGATATGGCAACATGCACATTAAATTTTGTCCATGATGAGCCCAGAGATTATAGAAATGCTATTGCATCAGTTGTGAGTTCTACTTGGTTGATTGCTATAAAGGAGGAGATTGAATCTTTGAAAAAAATCACACTTGGGATTTGATGCCACATCCTATCGACGAAAGAGCTATTGGATGTAAGTGGATCTATAGAGTGAAAGATTATTGCAATGGAGATTTCGGATATAAAGCAAGACTAGTAGCAAAGGGGTATGTTCAGAAGAAGGGGGTAGAGAATTATGACATATTTGCTTCAGTTATTAATCATACTTCTATTTGTATTCTCTTGGCATTAGTTGCTTGTTATGATATGGAAGTAGAGCAACTAGATGTCAAAACTGCTTTCTTGCATGGTGCTCTAGTGAAAGGGATTTTTTTAAGGCAACCAGAGGGGTTCATTGATAGTAACATGCTAGACTTTGTTTGTAGACTTAACACATCTCTAAATGGACTGAAGTAGTCTCTTAGACTATGTTACAGGAGATTTGATAAGTTTATGCTTTCACAAGGATACTCCAGAAGCTTCAACGAACAATGTGTTTTTTTCAGGAGGTATAATGGTGATATGATTTATCTCTTGTTATATGTTGGTGATATGCTTATTGCATTTTGGAGTATGGTCAAAATTAAGGAGTTAAAAGAAGAGCTCAGTAAGGAGTTTGACATGAAGGATTTGGGGAAAGCACAAAGAATTCTAGGAATGGGGATATATAGAGAAAGGTCATGGAGAGTGTTGATACTCACTCAGGCGCAGTACATCGAGAAGATCCTTACTCGATTTGGTATGAAGAAAGCCAAACAGGTTGGCACTCCATTAGGCTCTCATTTTAAGTTGTCGAAAGACCAATCTCCTAAATCGAAAGAAGATAAGATGTATACGGCTAATATGCCTTACTATAGTGTTGTTGGTAGTCTTATGTATGTGATGGTGTGCACAGGACCAGATTTGGCCCATGTAGTAGGTGTTTTGAGTCGATATATGTCTGACGCAGGCAAAGAACATTAGCAAGCAGTGAAATGGATTCTTAGATATCTTCGAGGAACTTTTTCAATGGGCTTGATATATGGTGGAGTAGATGGTGACATCTCTCTAAGAGGATACTGTGATTCTGATTATGCTAGGGATGGAGATGCTAGGAAGTTAGTGTCAGGCTATGTTTTTACACTTGGCATACGCTCAATTTCTTGGAGATCAAAGCTACAATCTATCGTAGCTTTGTCGACTACCCAAGTAGAGTTGAAATTTATTGTGAAAACAACAAAGAAAGGAGTATAATTAATTCAGTTGGCGGATGATCTTTCAATGGCGCAGGGGACAATAAAGCTATTTTCGGGTAGTTAGAGTGTGATTCATCTTGTAGAGAATTAAGCTTATAGTTCACGGACGAAGCACATTATGTCAGATGTTTCTTTCTTATGCTTGAACAAGAACGAATCAAGATCAAATTGGTGAAGATGAGTGCTTTGGATAATCCTTCAGATATGATGACAAAGCCACTTCCAAATGACAAGTTTGAGCATTGCTCAAACTTGATCAGTTTGCTTCCTGTTACTTGAGCGCCATGGGGCACTGACCCAACAACTAATTCTGTTAATTAATGAATATATTTATATCAAGGTGGAGTGTTAAAATTGGATGATTTAAACCTATGCCATATTTATTATGGAGAAGATTTTAACTGATTCCCGTAATCAATTAATTATGGGCAACAAATTGAAAAGATACGAGAAGAGATTATTTGATTTGATAGATCAATCAAATCAAGATATATATGGCAATAATTTTGGATGATATGAGAAGTTATATTATTAGATTTGAGGAATCGATCAATATATGTATACGCGGAAACAAACACAAATATGCAAGGTTTACATTCAATCAAATCAAGGAAATCCAGAAACTTTTCATGCTTATCTTCATGTAAGTTTTCAACCTTACTCATATAAATAGGAAGCCATTTTCTCATCTTTTTCATCACAAGCCAATAGTGTTGTCTTCTGTATATCCTCAATAAGATCCTGATTTTTGTATCAATTATAGGGTGAGAAGATTATATTGAGTGTCTGTATTCTTCTCTTATTGTACTCCCTCTTGATCTGAAGAAGAATAAACGAAGTTGTTGGGTCTCCGTTGTTGTAGGATATTCATATCTGAACCATGTTAAATCTTATGTGTCTCTTATTTCTACTATTATTTCCGTGAGGCTGCATAATTAAGAATTTTTTAAGTTTCATTGGTATCTAGATAGACAATACTAGATCCTAATCAAATAATAACGCTTTCGCTCAAATTAACATAAATTTCACAACAACATTTTCATATGTTGACCACAACTTGCTGTTAGAAATCTAAGTAGCTATGTTATCTACCTCGTAAAGACAAATAAGAAAACCCATATGGAGAGTTGATATGGCCTGTACTGTGGTTTCCTTTTGTTATCTTTGTTGCTTTAATCAGTCAAGGGGCCTTTGGAAATACAATTGATGATGACATTCTTACTACTTTAGAACATTCTTTGTAGCTTATTGCTATAGCTAATATAATGGTCATCATTCATATTATTGGATGTTATCAGGTACTTTAAGTTCTATTTAAAGTGGTTTAAGTTCGTATTCAAAAGAAATATCTTCTACTAATAAAGTTTTTTTTCCCTTAACTCGGTTTACAAATTAATTAAGATTTATGGTTCCATTCTTTGTCATCCTACCTACTTGTGCGTAGGCATCTCTTTTTGTGCTACAAGTAGGACTAAATTAAAAGAACAATAATAATCAATTGCCAGTTTCTCTTACGCTTAACATTGTCAGCCTGAAGATGAAGGAGGTATGGTTTCCTTCTCTGTTTTAATATTTTGCTTTTCCTCTTGTTGTTTTAGTATTTGTTATTTATAGAAAAACCGCTGATGATTAATCTGCCTATATAATCACTTCCACTATCCTATACATTCTTTCCATTGTAATTTATATGCACATTCCTGACTAGGTTTCTTGTTTTGGACTACATAATTGACCATGGGTGCAGCAGTTCATGTGACCACATAAGTCATGGAAACATTGACCAAGTAATATATTTGTTACATCTCATTGTCAAAAATATCCTTGTGCTTATAGATTATGGTCACTTAACACAGTACAAATTTTGGTCGACAATCATGCTAATAACTTGTATGCTACTCTTTGGGTAGGTAGGTTATTTCAGAAGCATCCAGAAAGAGTATTTCAAATTTGTCAAACCCATCACTTATAGTAGGAAGTTTGTCACCTATATTGGGTGCATTAACCATAAATTATTTGAAGCATGCATCAATTACTTCATCACTTAAGAAGTCTCCATGCAAAAACATGGATTGTGTTTCTATTGCAACCAATGTAGGAGATTACTAGAAGCAGGGCAACAAATATTTTTGAAGCTAAAGGGATTCCTAATTGCATAAGTAAGAGAGTAAGCAGGAGAGGATAAGAGAATGAACTTTCATTCTTCTCCATTTGAAATAAGACCAGTGACAGCTTTGAACAAAGGAACTACTATTTGGTTATCTAATATGGCCTTTTTGTTTTGGCACCTGTTTGGTAGGGTTATGTGATTATTGATTTATTTTAATGTATATCTAGTTTATATGTTAAAAAGGATATGTGTAGACAATATTTGCAAATAGTCATGGATGTTAAATTACATTCAATATATTATCACAAAAAATAATGCTTCAAGAATTGTGTTTACTGCTTTATGAAACACTTTTGTGCTTTACTATAAGTATTGCATTTTACAATAATTGATAAAGTTGTTAAAAGCATATATACAACTTTTATTAAGCATGATTGAAGTGATTAAAAATACTATAATAAAACTTTTCAGGATATTCTAAAAATGTTACTTAAATTACAAACATAAGTCATCATAAACATCACGCATGTTGTTTTTAAAACATTTTAGCACTAATTTAGAAGCATATTTGCAACTGGTAGAACATATTGGAACAACAATGAAATTTTTTCATTAATGTTAATTATACCTTGTAAAAATATATTTTACAATACTTAAAGATCATTGTGCAAAGTCCTCTTACTAATACATGGGAAATGTGCCACAGTGCAAAAGCATTGGAAACATTTCATCTACAACGACTTATACAACATTAAATAAATGTTGAAAAAAATGTATACTTTATGCAACTATGGATATTAAAATGGTAGAATGAATGTAATTAGTGTGCGTTAACAACTTTTGTTCACCGTTATAAAAAAGTTTTCTGTGTAGTGATTAGAGGTCCATATTTTGTGGGAAGATCAAGGAAGCAAGATCTAATTACATTGATCTTTGGTCCCTAGTTTTAATATTTTGAAAAACAATAGTGATATTATACAAAAATAAGGAAAATCTGCATATAACTGGCGTTGGTAGAAGTTCAATGCCTTCATTCGTTAATGCATGAACCAAACATTGACATTAAATAAAGAGCAGACATTTTGGCTTTAAGACTAAATGAGGGCTCCACTTGGGATGTCAAAATCTCATTGGTACGAGATTGGCTGAAGATTCAGTTGTTTCTCTGTAAAATCATTCACGGTGTCCTATATTCTGAGCTGATTCATCGATTCAACAACCTGACAAGTAAGCTACGTACATACATGTGACGACCGTCCCATGCCGCCTGCACAAAACAAGAATGAAGTGTGTTGTATGACATGCCAGGCCGATACAGGACGATCATCAAAGAAGAAAACACAAGTGGAACCTATCTTAAAACTCACAACGTAGGGATATAATATAAAAGAACACATACAACGTGCATTAATTGTGAACTAAGCATCATATAACAAAATCTCAAACTTTCATATCACTACGAAATATCCATACATCAACTGGAATACATTAACAAAATATGTACAATCAGCCTCACTACAAAGTCACTCAGAGTATCAACAATCGTAACAACGGAAACAGCTAATAGTAGATAGTAGGAAATAATAAGCCAGCCTTGTAACAACCGGAATTCCGACAGACCGGATTTTTTTCAAAAATCAAATCTATTGAAACTCGTATTGGTTTGCTCTGGTATCCTGCAGAAAAGACAGAGATATAAAATATATTAGAGCTTAGAAAGACATCTCACAACAAATTTGATAAAATATAATGTAATCAAAATATAGCCTTACCGTAGTAATAATACTGCCTAACCAGTATCCAAAGTTATCATATCTCTGCCACAAATCTAACCTGGGAGTATGTTATGAGGAGGGAGTCAAAACACAAGTTCTGGTGACTGGATTTAAATTACACATTTTGGATAATCCTAGATATAACATTCGGTTACATTTTCTAGTTTATTAGGTTACTTGAGTTAACAGCACTCAAGGCTTACACACACGTCGTACCCTTCAACTTCCTAATACATTATATATTTAGTTACCCCCAATATTAAGGTACACCCCATAGTACCTGTTAGATCCAAAAGTGGGTCTAACACCCAAATTAACTGAATAGGCAGAGGTTTATATTTAGAAATGCAAGAAAACGCAGAAAACACACAAGATTTATAGTGGTTCAGCGTTAACGAGCCTACATCCACTTTATATCTACGATTATACGTTAGATTCGAGTACAATCAATGATATTTCTCTCAATCTCACTTGTACAATGATGATTCAATCAATAATTTTGGGCTAAGATTGATAAGAAATTGTAAGATACTAATAATGGTGGAAACAGTACTTAGAACTGCCAAAAGATCCAGAAAATGTCAAGCATAGGGCTATTTATAGCTGATATCTGTAGGTGAATCATGGTCACACGTGGCACAAATCCCGAGGGTCTCGGACTGGTTCGTGGCTTGATGGAGAAATAGTCAAATATGACTGTTATGGACAAGTGTCGTTTGGATCCTGCATTTGCGGATCGTGGTAGACTTAGTCGTGGACTCGATCTCTCAGCCTCAAAAATCGGATCGTGGTAAGGGTTCAGGCGCGAATAGATCGGGTCGCGATAGGGAGTCGCGATCGGGGGGTCGTAGCTGTAGCGTCACGATCCAGAGAACACCTAGTGACCACGAACGGGATTTGGTGGCTTCTGGGAATGAAACTTCATATTGAACATACGTGTGAATCTTGATGGCTTGATCCAAAAGCTAGCCAACATTTTGCCCCCTCGAAGTATGTTTTATCAAGGATGAGACATGTTTCGAAACTTCTCATGAAACAATGTGAATTAGTAGTCGTGTCTATCTGAAATGTCGTATTTCTTCAGGAGGTTGTGTCCTTTGACTGGTATAAATATCGGGTTAAATCATCCATCATTTCTTTGTCCATTGGGTAGTCTTCATCTCTGGAGTTTTTTGGAGACATTGTCATCAAATTACCAAGTAAGTCTTAAAACTTTTTAAGTTCTGTCTTTCCAATCCATTAATCACGTTAATGCTCGGATCGCCTCTTCAACCCACGGGCCGTGGAAGACTGTCCAACACCTTCAAGCAAAGTCGTCCTTTAGACCTCGAACCGTTGTCTTGAGGGCTTGTGCACGAACCCTGGTGGGCTTTCCACATGCTCACGGCCCACCATGGCCTGGCGAGTCATATAAGACAAAGAAGGGAAGACCAAAAGTCTTGTCTTCGGCTATATAAGCCGTTTTTACCCCTCCCCCTTTCGCCTTCTTTCTTTCTTACTGGCCGCCTTTCTTGCTTCTCTTCGTTAAACCCATAGCCAAAACCTCCAAAAACCAGTTTCTTCCTTAATTCGATAAGAAAGGTAATTATAGTGATCTCGACTACGGTTATGTTTCTCCATCGCCTTTCTTTACTTCCATCGTACCTCTTGCGAACTTTTGATGCTATTGATGACAATTAATGGTGATGGTTGTGGAATCTGTGGAGTTAGGATCATGGGGAAGGGAGGTGCGTCGAAGGGTTTCAGTTCCTTTAATCGGATAGAAGGAGTGTTTTGGTAGATGGAAAAGGAAGTCGCCTAGGCAAGAGGCTCTAACATCTTGATTCGTGAGCAGGGGCGCGGTTCGGTTCGTGGTGATGGCGAGGCGATGGGAGAAGAAATGAAGATGAAGTGTTAATTTGACCAGCGGATCGGGTCGTGGGAATAAAGGAGCATCGGCTTGTGGCAAGTGGAAGTAAAGTGGTTCGTGGAGGGGTTGTCACGATCCATTGAGGTAAAGCATGAGGGCCCAAGAACTCCAGCATCCCACGATCTGGTGCCTTTCCACGAGCCGGTGCTTTCCCATGAGACAGAACCTGCTTCACGAACCAACAACATTGTAACACCCCACGTCCAATAATGTCACTCACAAAGGGAATGCATTAACTTCTATGGAGCGTTTTAAGTGTGTATAGAACATAAACTTAACAACAAGACAGATATAAATAGTACTTAAAAATATATAATTTTATTCGTTGCAGTGGTAAACACAGGTTTGATTACATCATCAAAAACCAGAGTCAAAGTACATAATATCCATCTTGACTAAATCAGAGTACATAAATTGAAAGACATAATCCCAACACAAAATAGCCATAAATAAGATAGGCTGAACTTCTACTTCAGCGATCCAAGAAACTTCTAAAAGCAAGAGAAACAATTGTCTAAAATCAAGCTCCACTGGTGCTAATTCCACTCTGAGCACCTGGGGGGGAAAATGAAGAAAAGAAGCGGAAACAAAGGGGGTCAGACATAAAGTCTGGAGAGTGCGATAACCTTAACAATATAATTACCAAAATAACTAGGCTAAGGCATAAGTTGGAAAATAAGGAAATGACTTTGAACAATTGGGTATGGTAGAGCAAACAAAAGGAAATAAGATGAACAAAGATAACGTTAAAGGCGCACCTAGTTGCTATGAGATAATTACTACACTGCACCACACCAAACACCCTAAAAGTTGATCCTGCCTACAAGACTTTAATAATGATAATGTTAGTTTCGTGTACCCCTAGTTACCTTCATAGGTGCCTCCTGCCCCTATCTCCACTAGGTGTACCCCCTACCCCCATGTGATCGGCTCCCTAACTCGTAAATACCCGTGCTGGCCCCACAGTGGGGTGTATCACTCCCCAAAGTGACAACCCGATACCACCACAATGCACGGCTTATACCTACACGATGCAACAACGTCTTACCTACCAGCCCGGGCCCACACACGCACATGAACCCGTTGGACTTGCGTTGCCACCACTAACCCGTTTTGGCCACTTACAGTCAAGCCCAGTATGTGTGTCCCGTCCTCGACTTGGGTCGAGCCCACAAAGATACTTATGGGTTACTGTTTGAAACGGGCCCCCATTACTTGACATAAGCTATCCACCTTAGCTTGGTCCCCTCTAGTACATCCCACTTAACCCTCTTCTTATTCATGTTCACTTACATGTTTCAATTTTGGTTAAGTGATTCTAATCATATTTCACAAGCCATCCAAGGCACCCACTTAACCCCCATGTCCCACCACATGTTTATCTGGTTAAGTGTTTCTTAATTCATTAACACCGTAACCTTGTAAAGACCTCCCACATTAGACTGGCATTTGTGGCAACTGGATTTGTCGGGCGGGTCCAAGCAGTCTTACACCACAAACGAGCCTAACCTCGTGTCTTTACAATTGTTACGCATTTAATTTATGCCTAAGACCTCCCATATTAGACTGGCATTTGTGGCGGCTGGATTTGCCGGGCGGGTCTGGGCGGTCTTACACCACAAAAGAGCCTAACCTCGTGTCTTAGGCGATTAATTACACATAATTAATTATCCCTCAATTTGAATTAATTTCCCTATTCAAATTATCAATTAATTCCAAATTTAACTATGTCCATAATTGACTCAATTATGTCCATCTATTTATGGTATGCAAAATTATACCAATTATCATCATCAATTTATTTTATGCCATTTAAGGCATTTATGCCAATTCTCAATATTAAATCTTTTAATATTATCCCATTGCCCCCACGTTGTACGTTCATTCGTTTAACGTAAAATATACGTTAGACTCGAATAGTCTAACTTATGAAATAAAGTGAAAGCATCACAACATACATAGAAATAAAACTAGATCTAAACATAAGGGTGAACTTGCATGTGTGAACGAGGTCCTTCATCTAAAACTTGCATAGGCCAAAGTCACAAACTTGCGTAAAACTACTTATGTCATAGATATAAATCTAAAGGTGTAAACTTGTTTAGGTAATAGTCACAAACTTACATAAACCATGTATGTCATAAATCTAATCATAAGGTGTAAACTTGCATAGGCAATAATTTACATTACATGGTTCATACTCCAAACATATATATATATATATATTCATATGTGATTTATGCAACATAAACGATGGTGTAAACTTACATCTAAACATGTAAACTAGCATATAGAATTTTGTATACTAGCATATAACTCACACATGTCATAGCCTAACTTTAGATCCAATTTACACATAAAATAGATGTCATGAAACATGTAAGCTAGTATATAATTTTCATTAACTTGCATATGATCCAGATCTAAACTAACATCTAGACTTGCATACATACATACATATGATTTAACATATGAATTAGTTCCAACAACATAACCAAACTAGCATATGAAACATCATTATGAATCATAGATTTACAACATAGATGATAGCACCACAACTTTACAACATAGATAATAACATCATAGAATTTGCAATATAGATGATAACATCATAGAATTTACAACATAGATAATAACATATGGTCAATGATTCACAACATACATATAGTCCAAATTATAGCTTAATCCAATTAAATTGTTAATTATCTTATTAAAGAAATCGAACTCACAACTCAAAGAAGGTCTTGAATTCTGAAATCTGAGTTCTGAAATTGATATAACTTTCCTTTGAAGAAGACAATTTGTTGCGGTTTAGATTAGAATTGAATTGATTAGCTTTTCTTCCTCTCTAATTGGTGCCGGCTATTCTAGGTTGCAAGGTGACGGCAAGGCCATGATTCTAATTTTTATTTGATTTTAGGGTTTGAGTCTACATGTGTTTTTATAGAGTTTAGGATTAATTTAGGCCGTCCGATCAACCCAGAATTAACCCCAACCATTTAGACCAGATCAGAAACCCTAATGACTCAGCATATAGTCATTGAAAGGTCATCAAACAAATCTGCCCGGGGGGGGGGGGGCAGTTCGACCCCGAGGTCGAACCCCTGGTCGACCTGTGTGGGTAGGTCGACCCCAGGTCGACCTGGCCCTGGCGGGAAATTTCCCGCCTAGCCCAATCTGACTCTGAAATTCGAATTTTTGAAATCTGTTTAAATTTTAGTGAAACTTCTGATGGCCATAACTTCTTCATACGAAGTCCAATTCACGCAAACTCGGACTCTATCTCAACCAGAATTCCGAGACGAACACAATGGCGCAACCTGTTTCCCTTAATTCTCACATATGAGATTAGTTATTCTTTAATTTGTGAACATTAATATTGAAAATTACGGGGTGTTACATTCTCCCCTCCATAAAGGATTTCTCCCCGAAATCTTCAAGTTAAGGAGAATGCATATCCTAACATCCAAACAACCATCTACTCAACCATCAAACACAGGCATCCATTGTCCTTATAAAATTCCTAATATTGTATGAACATATGCAAGAAGTGTGTGTATATGTTCTTTATCTAATGCAAAATCAGGCAGTCTACTTATTCAGTTGACCTCCTTAATGCAAACCATGATAGTGCCATGCGTCCATTATGTATGCGAAAGAATCCAATCGATACATATTATTTCTACATGTGTGCACAACCATTCACCAAAATGCAACATCCATATGATAACACAACCATTATACATCCATTAACTTAAATATGCACACACATTTATATGCAATATGCAATGTGAAGTGACTGACCCGATCAAGTGCCTAAAGTGTGTGTACATGCATCCACGAGCAACCACTAGCAAACACTTGCATCCACATGCATCCATCATACATAACATGTCTCAAACACATGTTTCAACCATAGGACTACCCTATCTAAAGGTCAAAGATACTAGCGAGAGGACATACTAAAGATAAAACAAGTACAAGCTAAGCGATAAAGGAGAAATTAAAAGACATACCCTCGAATAGAAAAGGGTACAATGAATGCATCTTCTCTTCCGTCTCCCAAGTAGCGTTGCTCTCATCATCTCTCCATTGCACTTTGACTAGCTTGACCTCTCGATTCCTCAACTTCTTAATCTCCGACCCAAGAATGCACGTAGGATCTCGTCGAATCGTTGCATCATGCTATATCTCCACCTCTCTAAGCAAGCTTGGCTCTACCATTTCCGCGGTCTCATGCAAGCACTTCCTCAAATGTGATACATGGAATACATCATGTACACCACTAAGTCTCTCGGGCAACTCCACTCTATACGCCATCTGTCCAATCCTCTCCTTAATAGGAAACGACCCTACGAACCTTGGTGCTAACTTCCCAACGGACCCAAAGCGAACAACATTCCGTAATGGAGACACCTTGACAAAGACCATGTCCCCAATATCAAACTCAAGATCTGTCCTCCTCTTGTCCGCATAAGATTTCTGCCTATCTTGCGCCGTCTTCGTCCTCCTTCGAATCAAATCGATCTTTTCCGAAGTTTCTCTAATCATATCGGGCCCAAGCAAGATCTTATCTGTAGATTCCCACCAACATGTAGGCGAACAACACGGCCGCCCATAAAGAGCCTCGAACAGTGCCATGCCAATGCTAGACTGAAAGCTATTATTATATGTGAACTCCACCAAAGGAAGATGTTCCTCCCATGTACCCCCAAAGTCTAAGACACACAACCTCAATAGGTCCTCTAGAATACGATTCACCCTCTCGGTCTGGTCGTCCGTCTGAGGATGACATGCGGTGCTCAAACATAACTGAGTCCCTACCGCCTCTTGCAAGCTCTTCTAAAACTCGCTAGTAAAGATAGGATTGCGGTCGCTCACTATGCTAGAAGGAACACCGTGCAAACGAACTATCTCTCGAATGTATACGGAGGCTAACCATGGAGCAGTCCTCTTACTCTTCACGGGAATGAAATGGGCGCTCTTAGTAAGTCTGTCTTCCACGACCCAAATCCCCGTATTACCCTTCCTCGATCTCGGTAACCCATCAATAAAGTCCATCGAGACACTTTCCCACTTCCATTGTGGGACCTTCAATGGGTGAAGCAACCCACCGGGCTTCTTTTGCTCTGCTTTCACTTATTGGCACACTAAGCATCTAGCGAAAAACTCAGCCACATCCCTCTTCATGCTGGCCCAAAAGTAAACTCGTCTCATGTCCATGTACATCTTGTCCCCGCCGGGATGAATTGTCATCTTCGAACGATGTGCATCATCAAGAATGGTCTTCCTCAAATTCTCTTCCCGTGGTACACAAAGTCTACCGTCCCTATGTAACCAACCCTTATCATCTAGGGTATACCTACTGAGATGGCTCGATGACTCCCCCCTTCCGAGCTTCTCTACTAACTCAACCAACTGTGGGTCATCCTGCTGTGCCTCACCAATCCGTCCCAAAAGCATAGGTCTGACCTCTAAGGATGCTAGCAAACCGGGTACAAAGTCAATGGAAGGTCTAAAGTCAAACGTAGAGATAAACTCTAAGCTTCGCCGCTCAACAAACAACGGACTCAAGGACAACCTTTTCCTACTTAAGGCGTCTTCCACCACGTTACCCTTGCCAGGGGTATATGCTATCTCGAAATCGTAGGACACTAAGAATTCCATCCACCTTTGCTGCCTTAAGTTTAAGTCCTTCTGAGAGAACAAGTATTTTAGCGATTTGTGGTCAGTGAACAATTCGAATTTCTAACCAAGAAGATAATGGCGCCAAGACTTAAGCGCGAAAACAATAGCGGCCAACTCTAGGTCATGTGTAGGGTAATTTCTCTCATGCACTCTCAACTGCCTTCCTCCATAGGCTATTACCCTTCCCTCTTGCATTAAGACTGCGCCTAGTCCTGTCCCACAAGCATCGGTATAAACGGTAAATGGCTTACTCCTATATGGCAACACTAAGACTGGGGCTGTGGTCAAAGCTCTCTTTAAACGTTGGAACGCATCATCACAATCTACATCCCATGTGAAAACTAGGTTCTTCTTCGTCAAGCGTGTTATTGGGGCTGATATTTTTGCGAAGTCTTTGATAAACTTCCTATAGTAGCCAGCCATCCCTAAGAAACTCCTCACCTCGGTAGCATTTTTAGGGACCTTCCAATCTTGGATGGCCACTACCTTCGCGGGATCCACAGGTATCCCTTCTTTGGAAACCACGTGCCCTAAGAATCGCACTTCCTTCCTCCAAAAGTGACATTTAGAAAATTTAGCTTTAAGGCTATGTGCTCGAAGGGTCTCCAACACTTCCCTAAGATATAGGGCATGCTCTTCCTCGCTCTTAGAAAAGATCAAGATGTCGTCCACAAAGGCTACCACGAATTTATTAAGGTACTCCTTAAACACCCTACTCATCAAGTCAACAAAGTATGAAGGGGCATTTGTCTAACCGAAGGGCATCACAAGCCACTCGAAGAAGCCGTCCGGAGTCCTAAAAGCAGTCTTGTCTATGCTATCCTCAGCCACTCTCAACTGATGGAAACCCGTGGCTAAGTCCAACTGCGAAAACACTGAGGCGCCAACTAACTGAACGAAGAGATCGTCAATCCTCGGCAGTAGGTGCCTATTCTTCTTAGTAAGCTTATTAAGTTCTCTATAGTCCACACAAAGTCTAAGGGACCCATCTGCCTTCGTGGTAAATACTACTGGAGCACCCCACTCCGATATACCACGTCTTATGAACCCCTTCTTAAGCAATTCTTTCACTTGCTTACTGAGTTCTCTTCTCTCTCTTGGAGCCATGTGGCGCACTGGCAATGCAACTGGCTTTGCATTATCTACTAGATATATTCAAAAGTCTATCTCACGTTTTGGGGGTAAACCCCTCACCTCATCGAAGACATCAACATATTCACGGACTATACGAACAGAACGTAAATCATCATTGGATGCGTCAAGGGATTCTAGGTAGCTAAGCATTACTGGACCTCTAGCATCACAAGAAATATCAAGGGTCTTTCCACAATGAGTCAACAATCTAACTACCCTTCTTTCACAATATAACATGGCCCCGTATCTAGTTAGCCAATCCATACCTAGAATCAAGCCGTAGCCCATGAAGCCAAGAACAAAGGCGTTGCATTCAAACCCAACGCCCAAGATAGACACTCTCAAATCCCGACAAATCATAGAAAGATGACTCTAACCACCAATAGGATTTGAGACTACTAAGGGATCTGTTAGTAAACTAGTATTTAGGAGCAGTGTTTCAACTAATGATGTAGAGATAAACGAATGTGATGCGCCAGAATCGAATAAAGTACGGATAGGATGATCAAATAGAAAAACTAAACTTTCAACGGAAATCGTTCTACCTCGTTCTTGCAGCGGTGGGACCACGAGAGCCTGAACTTGCCCCCTTGCCTACCCTGGTGCCATAAGAGCCTGCACCTGTTCTCCCGAGGTAGGCCCTGCCCTCTGCCCTTTCCTTGGGCAGTCCTTAATCAAATGTCCCGCTTCACCACAGTGGAAACAACCAGTCTTCTTTTTCTTCCTACAATATTTACTTAGATGGCCTGGTGCCCCACAGTTAAAGCAACTTTTCTTTCCCTTACCATTGTTGCCTTTACCACCTTTCTTGTTCTGTTGTTGCTATTGCGGTTTCTTTTGATCCCCTTTCTTCTCGAGTGCCTTATTATCATTGGCGCCCTTCTCTTCTTCATGCATAAGCGCCATGTCAACTAGTCTCTCAAAGGTATCACCCATGGGAATGTGGGTCATAGCTAACCCATGAAGCGGCTCGTTCAAACCCATAACAAATCTCAGGGCCTTCTTTTCTGGTGTATTCACCAAGTCCAAGCCAAATCTCGCCAACTGATTGAATTTGTTGACGTATTCTTTCACTGATAGATTCCCTTGCTTCAACGCCAAAAATCTTTCCATATATAAACTCTCTTCAGCCCGTGAGAGAAACTTTGCCTCAAACCTACGCCTGAAATCTGGCCATGTATCAACTGGACGCTCTCCATTAGTGACCTCCCACCAAAATGAGGCCTCATCCTTCATTAGCCAGGCAGCTAACTGGACCTTTCTTCCATCTCCACTTCAAAGATCCTAAACAAGTCTTCCACCTCCTTTAGCCAATTTCGAGCTTCAACAAATATCTCCATCCTGTGAAAAGGTTTTCCACCCATTGCCCGAAAGTCCTTACATATCTTTGCAAAAGTATCGACACGAGGAGGAGGAGGAGCATTTGCGGGACCTGCGGTGGTAGCCCTAGTCTCTAAATACCTCCTATAGAATCCTGGTATTAGTATCCCCTGGGGTATCTCGGGAATTCCAGACATGCTGAAATGAAAAAGGAAAGATTTAATACGAAAGAACCGAAGGAAAGATATATGGCTCTTGGGGTTATGCTTTCTAAAATAAGCTTTTCTCTTGAAAATACTTTCCTTAAAACATACTTTTGAAGGTACTTCTTTATAAAAGTGTTTTTGAAAAAAAGTTTTTCAAAATTCATATCTGTTCTGGTAACTTTCAACTTTGATACCACGTGTAACACCCCACGTCCATTAATGTCACTCACAAAGGGAATGCATTAACTTCTATGGAGCGTTTTAAGTGTGTATAGAACAGAAACTTAACAACAAGACAGATATAAACAGTACTTAAAAATTTAAAATTTTATTCATTGCAGCGGTAAACACATAGGTTTGATTACATCATCAAAAACCGGAGTCAAAGTACATAATATCCATCTTGACTAAATCAGAGTACATAAATTGAAAGACATAACCCCAACACAAAATAGCCATAAATAAGATAGGCTGAACTTTTACTTCAGCGATCCAAGAAACTTCTAAAAGCAAGAGATACAACTGTCCAAAATCAAGCTCCAATGGTGCTAGTTCCACTCTGAGCACCTGGGGGGAAAAGGAAGAAAAGAGGTGGAAACAAAGGGGTCAGACATAAAGTCTGGCGAGTGCAATAACTTTAACAATTTAATTACCAAAATAACTAGGCTAAGGCATAAGTTGGAAAATAAGGAAATGACTATGAACAATTGGGTATGGTAGAGCAAACAAAAGGAAATAAGATGAACAAAGATAATGTTAAAGGCGCACCTAGTCGCTATGAGATAATTACTACACCGCACCACACCAAACACCCTAAAAGTTGATCCCGCCTACAAGACTTTAATAATTATAATGGTAGTTTCGTGTACCCCTAGTTGCCTTCATAGGTGGCGACTGCCCCTATCTCCACTAGGTGTACACCCTACCCCCATGCGATCGGCTCCCTAACTCGTAGATACCCGTGCTGGCCCCACAGTGGGGTGTATCACTCCCCAAAGTGGCAACTCGATACCACCACAATGCACGGCTTATATCTACACGATGCAACAACGTCTTACCTACCAGCCCGGGCCCACACACGCACATGAACCCATTGGACTTGCATTGCCACCGCTAACCCGTTTTGGCCCCTTATAGTCAAGCCCAGTATGCGTGTCCCGTCCTCGACTTGGGTCGAGCCCATAAAGATTCTTATGGGTTACTGGTTGAAACGGGCCCCCCATTACTTTACACAAGCTATCCACCTAAGCTTGGTCCCCTCTAGTACATCCCACTTAACCCTCTTCTTATTCAAGCTCACTTACATGTTTCAATTTTGGTTAAGTTATTCTAATCGTATGTCACAAGCCACCCAAGGCACCCACTTAACCCCCATGTCCCACCACATGTTTATCTAGTTAAGTGTTTCTTAATTCATTAACACCGTAACCTTGTAAAGACCTCCTACATTAGACTGACATTTTTGGTAGCTGGATTTGCCGGGTGGGTCCGGGCAGTCTTACACCACAAACGAGCCTAACCTCGTGTCTTTACAACTGTTACGCATTTAATTTATGCCTAAGACCTCCCACATTAGACTGGCATTTGTGGCAGCTGGATTTGTCGGGTGGGTCCGGGCAATCTTACACCACAAAAAGCCTAAACTAGTGTCTTAGGCGATTAATTACACATAATTAATTATCCCCCAATTTGAATTAATTTCCCTATTCAAATTATCAATTAATTCCAAATTTAACTATGTCCATAATTGACTCAATTATGTCCATCTATTTATGGTATGCAAAATTATACCAATTATCATCATCAATTTATTTTATGCCATTTAAGGCATTTATGCCAATTCTCAATATTAAATCTTTTAATATTATCCCATTGCCCCACGTTGTACGTTCGTTCGTTTAACGTAAAATATATGTTAGACTCGTATAGTCTAACTTATGGAATAAAGAGAAAGCATCACAACATACATAGAAATTAAACTAGATCTAAACATAAGGGGTGAACTTGCATGTGTGAATGAGGTTCTTCATTTAAAACTTGCATAGGTCAAAATCACAAACTTGCATAAAACTACATATGTCATAGATCTAAATCTAAAGGTGTAAACTTGTTTAGGTAATAGTCACAAACTTACATAAACCGTGTATGTCACAGATCTAATCATAAGGTGTTAACTTGCACAGGCAATAATCACAAACTTACATTACATGGTTCATACTCCAAACCTATATATATATATATATATATATATATATATTTGCATATGTGATTTATGCAACATAAACGATGGTGTAAACTTACATCTAAACATGTAAACTAGCATATAGAATTTTGTATACTAGCATATAACTCACACATGTCATAGCTTAACTTTAGATCCAATTTACACATAAAATAGATGTCATGAAACATGTAAGGTTGTATATAATTTTCATTAACTTGCATATGATCCAGATCTAAACTAACATCTAGACTTGCATACATACATACATACATATGATTTAACATATGAATTAGTTCTAACAACATAACCAAACTAGCATATGAAACATCATTATGAATCATAGATTTACAACATAGATGATAGCACCACAGCTTTACAACATAGATAATAACATCATAGAATTTGCAATATAGTTGATAACATCATAGAATTTACAACATTGATGATAACATACGGTCAATGATTCACAACATAAATATAGTCCAAATTATAGCTCAATCCTATTAAATTGTTAATTATCTTATTAAAGAAAATGAACTTACAACTCAAAGAAGGTCTTGAGTTCTGAAATTTGAGTTCTGGAATTGATTTAGCTTTCCTTTTAAGAAGGCAATTTGTTGCGGTTTAGATTAGAACTGAATTGATTAGCTTTTCTTCCTCTCTAATTGGTGGCGGCAATTCTAGGTTGCAAGGTGATGGCATGGAGGCCGTGATTCTAATTTTTATTTGATTTTAAGGTTTGAGTCTACATGTGTTTTTATAGAGTTTAGGATTAATTTAGGTCGTCCGATCAACCCAGAATTAACCCCAGCCATTCAGACCAGATCAGAAACCCTAATGACTCAGCATACAGTCATTAAAAGGTAATCAAACAAATCTGCCGGGGGGGGGGGGGCAGGTCGATCCCGAGGTCGACCTGTGTGGATAGGTCGACCCCTAGGTCGACCACATGGTCGAATTGGACCTGGCGGGAAATTTTCCGCCTAGCCCAATCTGGCTCTGAAATTCGAATTTTTGAAATCTGTTTAAATTTTAGTGAAACTTCCGATGGCCATAACTTCTTCATACGAAGTCCAATTCACACAAACTCAGACTCTATCCCAACCAGAATTCCGAGACGAACACAATAGCGCAACCCGTTTTCCTTAATTCTCACATCTGGGATTAGTTATTCTTTAATTTGTGAACAATAATATTGAAAATTACGGGGTGTTACAGACGTATCATGACCTGATCCCTGTCTCACGAGCCAATTTTGTATCACGAGCCACCTTGACCGATGATTTGACACTCATATTGACTAAAAAATATAATGTAACGCTTATATACCAATGGACAGTTAGGTTAGAGCCGTCAAGACGAATTTTCTAGACTGGACAACAGTGTAACCTAATAGCATATAATGGCCATTATTCCACTTATTTAACTGACTTCATGCTTTTCTTCCATGTATGCACTAGCACACACTTGCACTTACACATACGGGGTACAGGTAATTGTGTTCTAACTTCTCACATTTTCTTGCCAACATAGTTATGTCAGATAAGCAGTCAACCGAAATGTCAGAAAGAGATACAGAATCAGAGTCGTCAAAGCATTATAACCCCGATGTGCTCCCCACAGATTCAGATTGGGAAGATTCCGACTCCGATTATAAGACCGACATCGATATTGAATTGACGACTTCTGAAAGTACATCTCTTGAAGACGAGGAAGAAGAAGATGATCGAGCCCCCGACGAGGTCCCAGGTGTTGAGGAAGAGAAACTCACTGACTCTTTGGCTTCCAAGTTAGATGACATAAAGCTTAAGAAAATATGCTTAAGACACGGGATTCTCTGGGGCGATGTTAAGACTCCAAGAAGTGAGGATAGACCTCATTCTTCCCCTCCAGGGTATATGACCTTAGTAGGTTAATGTGCTGGGTAGGCGCTATTCCTCCCTTTCCACCAATCGTTGTCGAGGCCTTAAGATGCTTGCGCATTGCCCCTATGCAGCTTCATCCTAACGCTTACGTAGCCTTGTACACTTGCATATGCGGAGATTCTAAAGACTGAGCTCACTTTCAAAGACTTGAAATTTTATTATCTCTTCAAACATCGCTCCACAGCGACTCCAAATTTCTCTTTCTTTGAATCGGTAACCAATAGGAAGGTTTTATCGGAGGGCCATAGCAGCATAGGGGATCCCAAAGCTGATTGGTTCTATATAAAACACCAAACCGGGTGTGCAAGGAAGTGGCTAAAATCAAGTAATCTTTAAGCCTCTAGATGTGTAACTTGATTACGTAACTAAATTACTAACATATTTCTTTTTTCTATACAGATCATAGCTTCCCAAAAACGGAAGGCTCGGTATATGATGATCGACTGTCCCACCTTCTCAAGAGCAAATCGGACTTCTTAAAAATCAAGAAATGTATCACCGATGAGAATCTTCATAAGCACCGTCTTCTGGATATAAGGTTCGGACTTGGTGTGGGTGGCATTCCTTACAAAATGTGCCCCCGACTGAAGGTAAAGGGACATCGGGGGTCACGAAGACCACTGAACTTTGTAAGAGCCCCTCACCAATGATTAATCAGGATGATGAGGATTTAAATGAATATAAGCGAGGCGAGGTCCGAGCCGATGAGCCAAAGTAAGTTCCAGACTTTGAGGGACAATCTCCCTTAAGGTTTTTGTCACTAGCTGAGCCTCCTGCTCATGATGAATTAACAGAGGAACAGATATTCGGGGAATTAAGCAAGATTCCTCTACCAGACGATATTTACACACAAGAAGACTTCGAAGAGGAACCATTCTTTCCCACCTTTGAGGAAGTGAATGCTCCAGTTGGGGAAAAAGAAGACACGCAGACGAGCCAGACTCTGGGCCTTGGTATGTTAGGGGGATTATACGAGATGCACGAATCACTTGCACCACTCGTCACAACACTTCTACACCACCAGTATTCATGATTCTGATACACATTCATTTTATTTGCACGGAAAATGCCTCATAAACAATCCTATTCTTATCGCTCCCTTCGAGCAAGCACACCGAGGCTCCTTTCTAATTCGGAGCATGCCCGAAGTGACAGTCGAGGAAGAGATAGTTACCGACCTCGTGACTCTTATCAATCTCATTATACAAGGTCTCATTCTCCATCAAATCAAGATGCTGGGAAGTCCTATAGTCGTCCAGTGCCACCGGCGGGAGGTAAGAAACTTCCCAAAGATTTGACTCCTCCAGAAAAGTACACCCTCTCATAGGAAGTCTTCCAAGAAACACCATGAGCCGAAAGATAAAAGCAAAGATTCGAACAAGGATTTAGAAAAGGAGAAGATAGCTATTGTCCCCTCTAGTCATCGCGATTTGGATACTACTACTGCGTAGGATGTTGTCTATACTACTGAGAATCAGGTCAAGCTAGAGCGTTTGCGGAAGTAGATTCCTGATATTTTCTTCGAAAGGATGATGTTTGTTTCAGATCTTGAACCAGTTCCTAAGAACTGGGATATAGAAATCATAGGGCAGGTGAGTCACGTGGCCAAACAATATAGGGTGATGAAGAAGCATGCTGCCACACTTTCTACTGCCATCCGCCACCTGGAGACAGAAGCAGCCAGAACCAGTGAAGATTGATAATGATCGCAGGGCCAGGAGCAAAATGGAAAAGGAACTAGAGGATACACAAGCTCAGCTCGCTTTAGCTTGGCGGGATGCAGAAAATTACAAATCAGAGCTAGAGAGTGCTAGGAAGCATTTTCACATTGAGCTCAACTCAAATAGTCAAGAATGTTTGGCTTTGAAAAAAGAAGCGAAGGATCCCAGGACAATCAATACTGAATTGAAGACAGCACATGAACAATTTACTACTGAGAAGGCTTCCTGGGAGAAAGAGAAGGCGAGCTTAAAAGACAGTCTCGCTCTTGTTGAAAAAGAGAAGGCAGCTCTGAATGATTGACTTGTCCAAGCCGAAGAGCGCGCAGCTGTTGCTGAAAGTAATGCTATCAATGCTCTTGAATCAGCCTTTGCCACTGTTGATGAGCTGGCTACAACCAAAAAAGAGATAGAGGGTTTCGAACAACTGCTATTCGACTCCTTTGGCCAAGTTATTAAGACCTGAGACATTTTGTGGATTCAGAATTATCACATTACTTTGGCCAATGTGTGGGATATGATTGTTGAGGGCGAGAAGCGTCGATTGGAAACCGAAGAAGTTGATGAGAAATAGCTCATACAAACTTATCTCAAAGGTGAAGAGCCTGAGGCTTTGGAGACAGGCAGACGTCTGATCCATGAGGAAATCAAGAAAGAGAGAACAAAACTCATGGACAAGGATAAAATTGAGGAAGGCTCTAGCTCGGTTGTGGATCCTAAGACCTCCGAAATCTAGGAATACAATCCTGATGATCCGTTGATTCCCTTGGCTCCCACTCCTTCAGTTGTCGGAGCTGTTATCACGAATCTGGGCGAGGAGTCGGCCGAAGGTATCTCCATATTCTCTCCACAGTTTGTCAAAGCAGTTATAACTTGTCATCGTATCACGGGACAGACAACTGAGATGACCATATTATCTCCCAAATCACTAACATTTGCTTCTCATGACATAGGTAACAAGCCGATCGAGAAGGATGCAGAAGAGAAAGCAAAGGCGGAGAAAGTTAGTGTCCCCTCAAGTGCTGATGCTGAACTCTCTGAGGTTGCAAAGCAAACCAAGGATACAACAAGTGAGAAGACTATTGTGGCATCTAGTACTGATGCTCTTGCGGATGCCGAAGTCATTAGGGCTTTGCAAGACACCGATGGTGGTCATGGAGATGAAGAGGATGACGTAGTCATCATAGAAGAAATCAAGGATGACGATAGCGAGATCTTGGTTGGTGTGCAGGCCAAGAGAGAGAAACAACTGGCTTTGCAGAAGGAGGGGCAGGACCCTCTATATGTTCCTCCTATCTTAGAAATCGATCCCAAGACTGGGTTGGTTATAAGATTCTCTTCCAAATCAATAATTGCACAGCTTGCCTCCCAGGCTCCTAATTCTCCCCAGGAGTCTCTTATTGATAAGAGGAAGAGGAAGAAAGGTGACCACTCCGATGTTGACAAGGAGGAGTTGGAGAAATAGAAGAAGGAGAAGAAATCAAAATCGTCTCCCAAGCATGAATAGGATGCACTTATTTGCTCATATTTTGCTTTTAGGCTTTCCAATGGCCAAGAAATGTAGTTGCGAGAATGGCCCTCACTTTTGTTTAGCTTTACTCTTGTAGTTCCGCACTTGGCTACTGAAAATTCGTTTATTTTGTACCTTTGTGTACCTGCAAGTTTACTATGTCTGCAGAGTTTATTATTTTGAATCACAAAACTTAAAGATAATCATAACTGAAACAATCATAACTAAATATTGAAGTCATGAATGATAATCATTGAAAAGTTCGTGTGCTAAGTAAACGCGTAGTGTTCAAAAATGCAAACTGTCATATTTATATGCCCCCAATCAATCGTTATTATGATTCCTGGTCAGGGCTTATTGGCGTTTGATTAGAGTCACGTTCGTACTGCTCCTCATGTCCGAAATGAGGGGTTTATGTCATTTGGCGGCATACATTGCTGCGCCTTTATACTTTCCCGACCCTTTGGTTGGGATAGGAATTCTTGTGGCGCTAAGTCTCTAGCGCCTTTATACTCTCCCGATCCTTCAGCGGGTTGGAGTTCGAGCTCGGTTCTTAGTCTTCTCACCGATCCTTTAGCGAGGCAGAAGTTCTGGGGGCGCTAAGTCTATAGCGTATTTATACTCTCCTGATCCTTCAGCGGGTTAGAGTGTTATCAAGGCGGTTTTATCATGGTGCACCTTCATGCCTTAGGGACGTTATCTTCGCGTCCTTTATGCTCTCTCCCTAACCTCAAGATTTAGAGTAAAGCAGTAGTGTGATTTACCTCGTTGCACCTTTTAGAACTTTGAATTAGGTGTTTTCGAAATTGCTGCATAGTATATAACAAATCTCGAAATGATTATGATTGATGTTAGTCAAAAATAAAAAAGCAGATAAGAAACGGTGCAGTAAAGGTAAATGACACGCGATATTTTTATAGTGGTTCGGTCGAATCATGACCTACGTCCACTTTATAATCTTTTGCTCAAGTAACCAGACATTTCTAGCCAAGTCGTGCCTTTTTACATGGTCCTAAAAACAAAAGAGTAAAACTGACAATTTCACGTTAGATAAGGCCGCAAATGCTGGGCATTCTACACTCTGGGGATCTCATCTCCATCCACGGTTGCTACCTTGAAGGTTCCATTGTCAAGCTTTCGTAAAATCCAGTATGGTCCTTCCCATTTCGGGCCCATATGCACAGGGGGTGGAAAGACGCGTTTCAGGACCAAATCTCCAGGTTCAAAGGTTCAAGCTTGGACTTTTTTGTTATAATACCGAGAGACTGTTGCTTGTGTCTCAAGGCGCGTAGATCGGATTCGTCCCTCTTTTCTTCGATCATATCCAGAGACTCAAGAAGCAGCTCATTGTTGGTCATCGAGTCATAATAAATGATTCGATAAGATGGTACTTCTAACTCAACCGGGATGACCGCTTCGGCTCCAAAAGCGAGGGGAAAAGGTATGCGACCTGTTGTCGACTTGTATGTTGTCCTGTAGGCCCATAGCGCCAAGGGTAATTCATCAACCCACATGGCTTTGGCCCGCTTCAATCTTTTCTTCAAAATAGACTTGATCACTTTGTTTGCCGCCTCGACCTGCCCGTTCGATTGCGGATGTGCCACAGAAGTGTATCTTTTCTCGATATGATACTTCTGGCAGAAATTTCGAAACTTGGTGCTATCAAACTAAGTTCCGTTATCGGTTATGACGACTTTCAGAATCCTTAATCAGCATATAATGTTCCTAACGACAAAGTTGATCACTCACTTGGCTTTGATCATGGTCAATGGCTCAGCCTCGACCCATTTGGTGAAGTAATCCACGGCCACAATGGCGAATTTTGCTCCGCCCTTAGTTATGGGGAGGCTTCCAATAATATCGATTCCCCAAACAGCAAAGGGCCATGGGCTCATCATCATCTTCAGCTAGCCAGGAGGTGCCCTGGGGATCTTGGAAAACTTCGGACACGCATCACAACGTCGTGCATACTTGGTTGCATCCTTGTTTATGGTGGGTCGAAACAAACCATATAGCAATATATTCTTTGCCAATGTTTGCCCTCCAGTGTGGTCATCACTTTCACCTTCGTGGCAGTACACGCTTGATGTCGTCATGGGCGATGCACCGAAGGAGGGGCATCGAGAAACCTTGTCTGTACAGGACTTCGCCGTGCAACACATATCGGGAAGCCTTCCGGATAACTGAACGCCTCTCACTTTTCTTTGTCGGAAGCGTTCCATTCATCAAAAAATTCTTTAGAGGGGTCATCCATGACTCCTCGGGTTCAATCTCTAGTACCAGATCAATTTCCATCTGATCTATACTAGGGGACTGTAGTACTTCAATCGGGACTAGCTCCGTATTTTCAAGATTAACAGAGCTAGCCATCTTCGCTAACTTGTCTGCCTTTTGATTCTCTGTTCGAGGAATATGAGATATGCTGTGGTGGTCAAAACCATCCAGCAACTTCTTCACTTTTTCTAAATATGATATCAGCCTCGGACTCTTGGCCTGAAACTTTCCAGTGACCTGGTTCACGACTATCTTGGAATCGCAGAAGATGTCTAGCTTTGTGATCTCCAACTCCTTTGCAAGCTTCAACCCGACAGTTAGGGCTTCGTATTCGGAGTCATTATTAGTGGCATGGGACTCCAATCTCAGAGCATAGTACATTAGTCGTTTCTTTGGAGTCTCAAGGACCACTCCGACACCAGATCGTATGTCGTTCTTAGCTTCATCAGTGTATAATTTCCAGGCACTGGGGTCAAGCAGTAGTTTTGGTGGGTCGCCTTCTTCACTTACTACATCATCCTCCGGGATAGTAAATTCTGCTATAAGATCTTCCAGTACTTGCTCCCTTATCGACCTTCGGGGCAGGAAGTTCAAGTCGAATTGACTCAGCTCAATGTTCCACTTAAGCAGTCTTCCTAATGCTTGTGGCCTTTGCAGAATTTGTTTGAGTGGGTGATCGGTGTACACAGTACTGGGATGAGCTTGGAAGTGGTGGCGAAATTTTCTAGATGCGATCTGTAAGCTATACGCAAGCTTTTCTATCTTTGGATAATTTCGCTCTACGGCCGCTAATTTCTTACTCACATAGTACACCGGTTTTTGTACCTTATCCTCCTCTCTTACCAAAGACGAACTGATCGCGTGGGATGACACTGCCAAGTACACAAATAAATCCTCATGATCCACGAGCTTAGACAGTATCGGCGGTCTTTCCAGATGATTCAATAGATTCTGGAATGCTTCTATACAATTAGGAGTCCATTTGAAGTTGCGCTTGCCTCGCTTTATCAGCTCGAAAAACGGGATGCATTTATCCATGGCTGTGGAGATAAATCTACTCAGCGCTACCACTTTTCCGGCGAGGCTTTGCACATCTTTAATTTGTTTTGGTTCTGGAATATTTCGGATTGCTGTAATTTGATTTGGATTGATTTCAATTCCACGCGAGCTGACGATGAACCCTTGGAATTTTCCAGATGCTACCCCAAATGAGCATTTCAAAGGATATAGTTTCATCCCGTATTTCCGGAGAATCTCAAACATTTCTGCTAAATCGGCAGTATGGTCGGATGATTGTCTGGACTTTACCAGCATGTCGTCGACGTATACCTCCATCGTTTTCCCGATTTGGTTATAGAACATCCTATTCACTAATCGCTGATACGTAACACCGGCATTCTTCAGATCGAAAGGCATCACTACGTAATAGTATAATCCCAGATCGGTAATGAAGCTGGTATGCTCTTGGTCTGGGACGTGCATGGCGATTTGGTTGTACCATGAGTAGGCATCCATAAAAGAAAGAAGCTCATGACCTGTCGTCGAATCCACGAGATGATCAATTCTAGGTAACAGAAAGCTATCCTTTAGGCAGGCTTTGTTTAGATCTGAGAAGTCAATGCATGTGCGCCATTTTCCATTGGCCTTCTTTACCAAAACCGGGCTTGAAATCCAGTCAGGGTATGTTGAATCTTTAATAAACCCATTACTTCTCAGCTTTTCGACTTCTTCTTTAAGGCAGCAGACCTCTCTGGGCCAAGCATTCGCCTTTTCTGTTTGACAGGAGGATGTTTTGGGTTGATGCTTAAGGAATGACTCATAATTAAGGGAGATATTCCATACATGTTCGCATGGGCCCAGGTGAATACATCCAGGTTATCTTTCAAGAAATTTGTTAATTCTTTGGCTCGAACAGGGTCCAACTGGGATCCAATCTTTAGGACCTTTCCTGGGTCACTATCATCGATTGGTATATCCGCAGTCGCTTCATTGGGAGTCGCCATTCTGCCCCCAGGCTCTTCATCCTCTCTGGGATCTATATCCTTGGGCAACTCACTCAGAGTTACTTTCTTTAGTTGATATGACGTTTCCTCCCTTGGGAGGGAAGAAGCGTCCTTTGTTTCTACGTCTCTTCCTTTATGGAGCAACTTCAACTCTACTATGTAGCATACTCGTGCAACAACTTGATCTCCCCTGACTATACCTACACCAGCATCCGTCGGGAACTTCAACAACAAACACCAGGGTGCAATGCAGGCCCTGAATTTAGCTATGGCCCAAAAAGTCATTGTAAGGCGACTCAATATCCAGGACTACAAAGGGGAGGATTCTCACTCTCTGGCGTTCTCCTTCCCCAAGGGTTACTGATAGTTCCACATATCCCATTGGAGCGGTTGAGGCCCCATTAAATCCACATGTCCAACCCTTGCATGGTTTCAAATCCTTCGGTTCGGGTTTCTTTGGTCGAATGTTTTCTTAAACAGAATGTTAACCGAACTCCCATTATCCACTAGAACTTTGTGGACTGTAGCTGTACCAATGGCGACGGTGATCACTAATAGGTCCTCGGTTGGGGAGTGGACCCCAATACTCTCCCGATCACAAAATATGACGTCATCAGACATCGTCTTCTGTTGCTTAATCGGGGCATTATCCTCAGGATTACTACATTCACCCACTTCAAAATGTTATTTGGCTGCGTTAACGTACTAATCCATAGCCCTGAAACTGTGCCCTTCCAGATGAAGCCCACCAACTATGGTATTGATAACGATATTTTTTCCTCTTTGCTGAGCCGTTGGTTTGGCAGCAGGTTGGCTTTGGTTCGGGGCTTGCGCGGCTTGCCTCCTGTCTCTGGGTGTCACCTTATACTCATTGAGTTTTCCTTCCCGAAGTAGCTTTTCAACCACATCTCTCAGATGACGACATTCATTTGTAGTGTGGCCATGAGTCTGGTGAAAAAGGAAAAATTTCCCAGTCTCACGCTCCTTTTCTGTCGAATCTCTCGGAGGAGGCCTCTTATACTTGAGGACGTTGTACGTATCCAGGAAGATATTCTCCAATATATCGTTTAACGGTGTAAAACTCTCAAATGGCCTAGGACGAGATCTCCTCTGAGAATCATTCCCTCGATTTCTCTTTCGATTATTGTTATTATTATTCCCTGATTGGCGACCATTGCCTTGATTCTTGTTCCTGACATTAACTTCAACCTTTCCTGAGCTATCTCCCATCTGTTTGATGGCCACATTACTTTGGATATCCTCCTTATCAGCAGCCTTCCTCTTTCGGTTAGCGTAAATTTCCTCTCAACGTAGGCAAACGTTGGCCTTTTCGTAAAATATTTCTCTGGTCAACAGTGGTTTACCGGCCAGGTATCTCCCAAACTCGGTATCCTTATCCACTTCATCAATCAAGGCCATCAAAACAATTTATTCATGGGAATCTCTAACCTCCGTGACTGCTAGATTGAAGCGATCTTTCAAAGATTCGTCCGGACGTTGCTTAATGAGGGATAATTCAATGACATTCTTAGATCTCTGAGTATACAACCGGAACTGATTCACGAGCTATTCGCTTAATTCCCTGAAACTGGAGATCGATCGAGCTGGCAAGCGAGTAAACCACGTTAGCGTCATATCCTCCAGGAATATTGGGAATGCCTTACACTTTACGGCGTCGGAAGCGGCAGCTGCATTCATGTACCATGAATATCTCATTAGGTATTGGACTGGATCCGCCCTTCCTGCATAGCGGTTTATAGGAGGCATGCTGAATTTTCTGGGGAATAGAACCTCTAATATGTCATCCGTGAAGGGCATATGACTATGCCTATACCCCAATCCTCATTTCTTTGTCTGCGGTTTTCTACCATCACTCGTCTAACCATGGCCCCAACATTTGCATGGGTCAGAGTGGATTCGGGATCAGCACTTCTTGCCCTGCGAGCTTCTCCAGCATTATTTTGACGCACTGCTGCAAGGATTGGGGCCTGAGCAGAACTCCCTTTCTCCCTATTACCGCGGTCAGTCACGTGACGAGCAGGAGGAATGGGTTGATTTTGAGCAGGGTCAATGACATCTCCATTCCTAGGTGGTGGGACGGGCTCATTTAAGTTACGATAATTAGCTCCCTGATTAAGCGCCTCTTCTTCTCGAGAAGGAAACGTCCAAAATTGAAGCTGCCCTATATTTTCAGCTCTTTCTAACGGAGGCCACCGTCAGTTTCTTCGAGGTTCTTCAGACGAGGACGTGTGTTCCAGAGAAAGAGAGTGAGCTGGCGGTGGCGAAACCTGCCTCTGGATATCATCAATTCGTCTGCCTAGGGCAGTAATATTTTGACGCAGCAACGAGCTCTCCGGCCTTTGAGCGGCCAATTCATCATTTTTTCTGTCTAATGCTTCAATTATGCGAGAGAGGTCTCCTTCGGTAGTGGGGCAGAAGGGTTGAACTGATCATCATCATCTTCTCTCATACGCAAAGAACTTGAGTCAGGTCGAGCAGAGGTACCAGAACGAGCGGAATGAGACATAATCTCCTTCCCAGGTCGAGTAGTGGTCTGATTGTCATTTCGGATCGTGGTCCCCCTAGGATGATGACTCGTGGTACCCTCTTGGCGTCGGTTCGTGGTGGTCCCCTGGGTTCGGATCGTGGGAGCATTGGTAGGGAGGAGGGTGGCGTTCTCCTGAGAATAGGATGTTACGCCCTCCGTCTATAATACCCCACCTCCGCTAGGGTCACTCACAAAGGGAATGCACTAGTTTTGGTGGAGTATTATCTAGGTAAACATACACAGAGATATCACAAGGCAGAACATAAATAAAGCAGCGGTAGAAATTAAAAACCAAATTTTTATTACTTTCAAGAAAGGAGTCAAAACCCCATATATCCAAGGTACAAATTATTCCATTACATCAAGTTCCAAATAAAGAAGCATAAAACTTAAGATAACAAAAGTAAATTATTCCCCATAAATAGCAGAAGCAGCCATAGCATAGCTCAAGACCAAACCGTACATGAGCTGTCAGAAAGCAAGCTAAATCCAAGCTAAGAGCTAGTGTTTCCTCCCTGAGAACCTGGGGGGAAAACGAAAGAAAAAGAGGCGAAAGAAAAAGGGTCAGTCATAAGACTGGTAAGCCATATTGACTTTCAGTATAAAAACTAGTAAAGATAACATGACATGCGAAAATTGGAATCAAACATAAGGATGATAACAGGACTGATATGATAAACAAGATAAGTCAAGTCTAGCATCGCATATTCGAGATTCGCTGCACCAACTGTACTAGTGTTCTAACCCATGTCAAGTATTAATCATGAAATGATCCCTTGGCCCAGTATCATGAAGTGGCCCATTACGGGGTCCTACGGCACGATCTACTAATCGATCGGCTCCCTACAAGTTCTAGCTCATCATGTGTCTGTGTCATACGGCCCTATCCTGAAATGTAGTCACCTGTGTTAGGTCCACCATAGGGTGTATCAAGCCCTATGGTGCTAACCACCGACACGAATCAAGCACGCACAGTGTAAACCTACGGTGCCCAATGCCTGCTTTTTCAACTCCGGACTACATGCACGACCATAGTCCGCATGAACCTACAATGGCGCACCTACTCAGCCGTCGTTCTGGTCGCTTACAATCAGCCCAGTAATCGTGCCCCACCCTACCTAGTCCCAGGGTATCGTGATACATCTAAGTGGGTTACTGCTGAAAAGGACCGCGCAACTAGGGTTTCTAATGGGTTAATGTTGTCATTCAAATTCGTGACTTAACCCTATCCAGATCATGTATCAAGTTGGTTAAGTGTGTTCGAGCGGTTCATGACTTAACCCTATGAAATCATCGTGTCAAGTTGGTTAAGTATATTCAAGTGGTTCATGACTTAACCCTATCTTGTGGCATTAATTCATTAATGCACCCCAACCTCTCACATTAGACTAATTATTGTGGTCACTAGATTTGCCGGGCGGTTCCGGGCAGATTTACACCACAACATAGTCTAACCTCGGGTTTTACGTGCGATATGACCAACTAGCCACATTGGATCCTATTGTTTGCAGTCACTGGATTTGCCAGGCGGTTCCGGGCAGATTTACACTGCAAACTCAACCCAACCTCGAGTTGGCCATTTTCAAGTTTATCTAAGTGTCATGCCCATGTTCAAGTTTTCATGTCAAAATTCATGTCGAGTTTTCATGTCAGGTTTCATGTAAATTTCATGTCAAGTTCTTATCCATATACAGGTTCAAGTTATAATAACGTTCATGTTCAAAGCCAATTCATGTTTTACCTAATCTACCCAAATCCTATTCCCATCGCACATAAACTCGAATCGATACAAATAAATCTAATTAGGGAATAACATAAGAAGGGACGGGTATAAGGTGGCAAAAGTGATTACTAGCATAGCATAGTATGACTTGTGATAAATGATTATAACATTATTGGCATATGGAATATCGGCCTCAAACATAAAGATTCCAAATCTAGCAAAATAAGGTACTAGTCAAGATAACAGTTGACATAAGGTGATAGTATAATCATGGTAACGGTTGACATAAGATGATAGTCATAAACTTGTGACTAACAGCAGATTCAACATTGTAGGCATGATAATATGAGGGGTTTTTCTTTTTGATTTACAACATGAATAGGCCCCAAATCAATGTCATAGTAATATACCCAAAAGTCAAGATCCAAGATGAACAAGAATGGATGTAAAACAGTCATCATACACAGGTCCAATTTCAATTTACAGCATATTCATATTGCATTTACAGTTTAAATATAAAAGTAACTGGGGCTTACAGATCGTGGTTCGAGAATTAGAAAAAGAAAGTCGATGTTGAATCTTTATATGCTTAGTCAAGTCCTAACATAAATCCCTAAATCAGCAATTCTCTTAACGTAGTTTCGACGTAGAAGAAGTAGTCCCTTTCTCTACCTTTTCAACTAGAATTAGAGCAGCATAAGGTCAGAGAGAATTTTGTGTAGAGAGACTAGTGTTAGGGGCTGTTTATATAGGGTCAGGTCAACGAATGTAGACAGAAACGAGGCCAGAAACATCAAAGTGAATCCAGCTTCAAAAGTGGGCTCGGCCACCAGGTCGACCCCCAGGTCGACACTATGGTCGACCTGGTCCTGGGCAGGTCGACTTTATGGTCGACCCCCAGGTCGACCTGGTCTTGGGCGGGAAATTTTCCACCCAGTCTATTCTGTGGTTTGAATTCGAAATTCGAATTCGAATTCCGAGCTGTTTTGAACTTGAAATTTTCTGAAAACTTCGAAGGGTCATAACTTGGTCATACGGACTCAGATTTTCGAAAACTCGGACTCGTTTCCAAGCAGAATTTCGAGATGAACGAAATGGCGTAACCCGTTTCCCTTGGTTCTCAATTTAAAAATTAATTTTTCCTTGATTTATAGTTATAACACGTTATCAAAATACGGGTTGTTACACCGTCACACGGTTCGTGGCACCTCCAGTGGGTCGGATCGACCCCCTTCTTCACGATCCGGAGAATCATCCTCGACTGTTCCTGAACGCTGTCATCACGAGTCTTCATTTGTTACTTCATCGGCCTGTGAAGCTCATGCATCCTTGGACTTCTTTCTAGCCATAATACTTTGGATTTGCTGAAATCTTCAAAGATCAAAATAGTGGGGTTTTGGACTATTTTCTTCGGACCTGACTGCCCAAACAATAGAACAACAATCCAATATGCTGAGACTTCGTTCTCAGTGAAAGCACCAAAATGTTAGATCCAAAAGTGGGTCTAACACCCAAATTATCTGAATAAGCAGAGATTTATATTTAGAAATGCAATAAAACGCAGAAAACACACAAGATTTATAGTGGTTCGGCGTTAATGAGCCTACATCCACTTTATATCTACGATTATACGTTAGATTCGAGTACAATCAATCATATTTCTCTCAATCTCACTTGTACAATGATGATTCACTCAATAATTTCGGGCTAAGATTGATAAGAAATTGTAAGATACTAATAATGGTGGAAACAGTACTTAGAACTACCAAAAAATCCTGAAAATGTCAAGCACAGGGCTATTTATAGCTGATATCTGTAGGTGAATCGTGGTCACACGTGACACAAATCCCGAGGATCTCGGACTGGTTCGTGGCTTCATGGAGAAATAGTCAATATGGCCGTTATGGACAGGTGTCGTTGGATCCTGCATTTGCGGATCGTGGTAGACTTAGTCGTGGCCTCCATCTCTCAGCCTCAAAAATCGGATTGTGGCAAGGGTCCAGGCGCGAATGGATCGGGTCGCGATATGGAGTCACGATCGGGGGGTCGTAGCTGTAGCATCACGATCCGGAGAACACCTAGTGACCACGAACGGGATTTGGTGGCTTCTGGGAATGAAACCTCATATTGAACATACGTTTGAATCTTGATGGCTTGATGGCAAAAGCTAGCCAACAGTACCCCACTCGCACGGTCTTCATCGTAACGCCTCAGAAATATACGCAGCCCTCGTTCTACGCCGGAGTGACATACAGATCTTTATGTAACAATGCTATGTTCTGCATAGATCTGCCATCGCCATGCTACGTAAACGTACGGACTACCGCCTTTGATCGAACCAGATCACAGAGTAACTCCCTATGAGTCTACGATACACCACCCAGAGCAGACATGCATGTATCTAGACTTTCCTACGTACATATCGTCAATCGTACTCGATGCCTTAACTGCACATATCCTCTACTGTGCATCGAGTCCCGTGGCAGGGATGTACAAGAAACACAGAACTTGGTCGGGAGCTTTTCAGATATTTGTTTACATAGATGCTAAGGTCTGCATTTTCAGTGGCTATGGTCCCACCTGACGCCTCCCTCAACAAATGAAAGACGAACAAGATTGAGAATTAATGACCTGGCCCAAGAGCAAAACAACAAACAACAAATCCTAATTGGTCTGTCCCTCACCTATAGCCTTGGTAGCAAAAGGTATATGGTCTGTTGGTTTAGCTCTACACCTTTATGCATCACGCATCGCGTATCAAGCCGACTGTCGATGGTAGGCACCAGACGACTCTGACCTGTCGGTACATAAGGTTGGTCGTAACCTAGCCAAGTAAGGCAACAGGATCGTCGAATCACCTACGCCACCCTACAGCCTTATGATTGCCCACTATCATGGCAATCGAGGCAAACTCACCAGGTAGAAATGCGCAGACCTTACCTCTGTAAGCACTATAGAACGTTATCATAGCACGGAGGGATACCAGGAGTACCCTCCACGTCCCAAGAAGCCGCGTGTTTCCCCTTCCATCCCTTTGGAGCCAGTAGAATATCAACAAGCAGAGCAGGCGGAATAATCAGATGGATGTGCGCTCCCCTTGTGTCCCACGACACCATGGTGATCTACCCCGTTGGGTTATTCACCCTCAAACGTATGGACTGGTCCAAGCGCCTTAGTTTAATGTGTTACTAGACCCTATGTCTAAACATTCTATTATGTGCTTGCTCTACCTCATCAGGTTTCTAATTAACTTGGTTATTCCCAACTATATTAACTTATTATTCAAGTTACCAAGTTCTTTCCCAGCCCCTTATATCTCTAAAGAATGGACCCCTCTTGCTTGTTAATTTTGGTTACAAAACTTAACCCTTTTACATTCATTAATAAGCCCATAACGTGTTATTCTCTAGATTGAAATTCAAGGTCTGTAATCCACAATCTCTTTATATTTTTCATAGTCCTATTTCATAGTTACCATAACATGTTTTACTTAATATGTAATTAAGTATACTTTATCTCAATTCACATGTTTTCTGTCTAACATGTCGCTTATTATTTATGATTAATTTAATGACCCGGTCTTTTTGCCCGGTTTTCGTCGGTAATTAAACCAACTTAAACCGATCATAAAGACGGATTGTTAGGTTTACTTACACATTTGCACAAAATAAAATGAACTTTTCCATTATCATTACAATAATATTACATCAGAGCTACGAGAGATACATCAGCGTACAACGATTACACAGCGGAAGAGATACTAAACTCAACAGAAGAATATGCATGCTCCAAGATATAATAGCTCCAGCTAAACCAGCATCCTACTCCAACCAACTCCAAGTCTAAACTGCAAACAAAACTACTAGGTTGCCCATGTAATAATTATAGGCACCCAGATTTTAGGTGTGGGAACAATAAACTCTAGGTTAGTCATGGGACTGGTGTGAGAACTCTCAACAATTGTTTTTAGGGTTTATTTTAAAGTTAGGCAATTCACCAGACCATGCCGCTAATGCGGAACGAGTTTAATCCATGTGAATACCAGTGCATCAAAATTCATAATGACTTTTTGAAAAATGAAGCTATCATATGCTCGTTCTACATCACACAATGCAAGCGCACACCAGATGGGCGAGTTTTGCCTTATGATAACCAAAAATGCCTTCATACGTGAAAAATCCTCATTTACTTCTATATGTAGTGCGAAAACAATTTTATTAAATAAATGTATTAATCCTAGCCAGCATAATTGCCCCATGCCATTATACTGACAATCCTGCCGGTAACCAGCAGGCTATACAATCAAAACCGTACGGGATCGTAGTGGAGATTGAGTTTCCAACATGATGGTTCCTACTACGAAAGACCATTCGTGGGCTCACAAAATTTCTTGCGCACATCATCCCAGTACTCGCGGATAACGTCCAGACTCGGGCTTCGTTATACTAACCCACCATACATGAATCAGAGTACCCAACAAATAGCGTCCCAGACTGAGGACTTCGTAGTACCCTTTCATCATCACATCTCGGTGCACCGAACATAAAAATATGACCGCTAGTTTACCATCAATCCGAGGTGTGAGGTTCGTCGAGGTCACGATATACACAAAGCTACGCTTAAATAAGCCATGCTTTGATCATCCATAGCTCATCACATAAATTAAGTATGCCACATTGTCCATTCACTACGCATCACTGATTTCCATCAATATATAACCTCTAAGCTCATACGTCTTAGAGAAGGGTGTTAAGCAAGAGAATAAATTCTCAGCCACCAAGCACATATATATTAATATAGATCAGTGCTACGCAGTCAATTACAATGTCAGACACACAATCCATACATATCCATTTTGAGTCTGAACGAAACAATAATATGGAATTCCTTCACATACGTTTGGTCTTCTTGCCACTTAACTGGTATAAAATCCATCTGCAAATAGGAGCAACCAATTCGATACATTCAGCAAGTCGTCCTTACGATATGAAGGGTCCCGGTCTTCAATGCCGCCTCCAATGTCTTCAACTGCTCCACAACGTCGTATTATTACTTGGAATGGTTTTCAGACATACATCCGATCCCGGTCTTTCCAAATAATAAGCGCAATTGAAAACACAATAACGGAACACATAGGCTTTCTACCAATCTCCTTTCATCTTGAATTTTGTTAAATTAAGCTTCTTCATTCCTAACTTATAAAAAAATCCATATTTAACCTTTCTCTTTTAAAACACATCCCTTAAATCAAAGATAATTTAGCCTCAAAGCCTTAATTAAATTTTCATTTGATAACTCGTTATCAAAAACCCAGTTTCCTCTAAAAATCGTGGTTAAAGAGTTCTCACCAAACAACTTTCCAATCTTCGCGGTAGGCGAGCCTAGCTGAGTGAACCGTCGGAAAGTATTTCGACGTATCATCTTCTTCACCAAAAAATATATAATATAATATACACTAATCTCTCTCTCTTTATATTATAAGAGGAGGAGGATGACTACGAACTTCGGCAAGGTAGTGGTGGAAATGAGGAAGACTTATACCATGGAAACCATGGCCATAAGCTTTAAGAAGGTCGAAAGAAGGAAATGGAATGGAATGGTAAGAAAATGGAGAAAATGCCTCCTTATATAGGAATGCAGAGTTAAAGGGGTAGTGACACCTAAGGGGCAAGTGGAAGGCACGCATGGAAGGAGGCATGCAAATATACAATGTAAGGACACTTGTCTTAAGGAGAGAAGGTGAATTTTTGGTAGGATTTTCCCTTAAATGCTACGAAAGCTAAGGGAAACACTTAATTATAATGCTACTAATTCATGTTATGGTTTGACAAATCCGATCGAACGACAAATAGAATCAATAAATCCAAACTTATCAATAATCCTTCTCATTTATAATTCAAATAAAATCTATCATATAACTTATTAAATTTTTTAAATATTCTTAACCATATATATTTATCTCAAATTCAAATTAAAATTCAAATTAAGTAATGAAAATTCCTGTTTTAAATTGGTTAAAAATTCTGGATTGTTACATTCACCCCCCTTATAAATTTTTATCCTCGAAAACGAAAGGGAGTCGTAACTACTCATTCGACAAATTCAAGATTAAGATTCTTTATACCAAAGCTCTCTGTTCTCATAATGGATATACCAGGTAGAATATTATAACACACATATTTATGGACAACCATATCTGCATGTCCTCCAACGATAACCTCCAGTTACCCATTATATTTGATTCATCGTTTACTGGGCCAATTACTTATACTCAACCATTTAATTCTTTCAAAAAAATTCATAGTTATAAATTTATTCTCTTAGATCTTATCTTGCAAATACAATGGTTATGAAACTTATTCATTTTCAATTTCCAAAATTTACTATTATTCGTTACACGAAAAAATTAATCATCTCCGAACTCAGCTTGTCTAAATGTCTCAGTTTAGGTAATTTCTTCTTACTATTCCCACTTGTCAAATATCCTTTAATCAAATTGTGAAACTTAATGCACAAGGTACTCATGCTTACTTAAACAGTTCCTTTTATGACCGCAATATATTTTAGAACTTATCGAATGTCCAAAATTGTTGACAATTCTAGATTTTTTTTATTCCTTATATTGCTTAAGTTTGGCTATCCTCATTAATTATTCTAAATTCAAGATTACAAAACTTATTTCCTTCAAACTTTATAGAAACAACTTTAACCAATTTACTCCTTAACCAAAATATCGTCATATTGAATTCTCAGGATATTTGCATTTTAAATTTAATTAGTTGGGGAGGACTAATTATAAAATATCCTGATTAATTAATTCCAACTTAGCCTTTAAATTGTTTACCAAACTACTTGGATTGCTTATGTAAATTACAACTTTACGTAGACGTCTTTTAATCAATTGAGAAATTCTAATCACAAGATGTCCATGTTCAAGTGTTTAATTTCCAAATATTTTCAAAGATCTTTTTCCTTTATATTCAAAATATATTCTTTCAAAATCAATTCCAAAGTAACTGCCAATTTTTACTCAAAATTTTGATTTGAGTTTTCAAATTATACATCTTTTCAAAACCTTTATATATATAGATATCACAAATGCACTTTCTCATATTCTCTTTATTGGCTTATCCTTATTGCAGGTTTACCTGATATAATTCTTACAAATTATCAAATTTTCAAGATATCGCTTACTTATTCTAATTCACATCAATTTACCGAATATTTTCAAACACTTACCTAAATTGGTAAGTATATATTGATGTTTTGATCGAAATCACATAGTCATCCCACTTTCAAAACTCGAAAATACATACTGATGATGCTGCAGTCATCAACAGAATCATCTTCAAGCGACTAGAGTGTGATTCTATATCTATCTATTATAATTAAGACTGCACATATACGTTGATCAGGCGTATATACAAAAACTTCTTATACTTGATAGTCCAACCTCAACATCGAATAAAATATTCAAACTTTTGTTATATATTTTGGTTCCTAACCATATTGATTAATTTCTTTGGAGGAGAATTTACCTTAACAAATTTGACCCAAGTTTATCTCTCAACAATTGATATAATATAATCTTATCAATATTTCGAAATGTTACCCAATAGTGAAATTAAATCCAAAAGGCAGTTGTACTCGATGATTTTCCTAATCAGTGGAAGGGGTTTAATTACCATGCCGTAAGAAGTATTTTATGTGTAATAATAATCACAAAATATAAACTTAACCTTAATCATTTGATTAAGTATCCAGGTTATAATTAACCACTTACTTTCAAAATATGTTTCTTTCTTAAAATATAACTTTTCAAAACTCATTTCATATTTTCAAATATGCTCTCACAAATATAATACTCCAAAATCTCATTCTAGGGCATTACTAACCCTATCTCTAGTGAGATATATAAATCTGATGAGTCTTTCCTTTTGTTCAAATGGGTCTTACCCCATTGCTTTGTATAAACCAAAGCTCTGATACCACGGTTTAACGACCTGGCCTTCTTGCCCGGTTTTCGTCGGTAATTAAACCAACTTAAACCGTTCATAAAGACGGACTGTTAGGGGTACTTACACATTTGCACAAAATAAAATGAAGTTTTCCATTATCATTACAATAATATTACATCAGGTTTACGAGAGATACATTAGCGTACATCGATTACACAGCGGAAGAGATACTAAACTCAGTAGAAGAATATGCATGCTCCAAGAAATAATAGCTCCAGCTAAACCAGCATCCTGCTCCAACCAACTCCAAGTCTAAACTGCAAACCAAACCACTAGGCTGCCCGTGTAATAATTATGGGTACCCATAGTTTAGGTGCGGAAACAATAAACTCCAGGTCAGTCATGGGACTGGTGTGAGAACTCAAAAGAATTGTTTTTAGGGTTTATTTTAAAGTTAGGTAATTCACCGGACCACGCCGCTAATGTGGAACGGGTTTACGCCGTGTGAATACCAGTGCATCAAAATTCGTAATGACTTTTTGAAAAATGAAGCTATCATAAGCTCGTTCCATATCACACAATGCAAGCACACACCAGATGGACGAGTTTTGCCTTATGATTACCAAAAATGCCTTCATACGTAAAAATCCTCTTTTACTACTATATGTAGTGTGAAAACAATTTTATCAAATAAACGTATTAATCCCAGCCAGCATAATGCCCCATCCCATTATACTGACAATCCTACTGGTAACCAGCAGGCATATAATCAAAACCGTACGGGCTCGTAGTGGAGATTGGGTTTCCAACATGATGGTTCCTGGTACGAAAGACCATTCGTGGGCTTACAAGCTTTCTTGCGCGCATCATCCCAGTACTCGCGGATAATGTCCAGACTCGAACTCCGTTATACTAACCCACCATACATGAATTAGAGTACCCAGCAAATAGCGTCCCAGACGGGGGACTTTGTAGTACCCTTTCATCATCACATCTCGGTGCACCGAACATATGAAACGAACTTTAAAATCTGACCGCCAGTTTACCATCAATCCGAGGTATGAGGTTCGTCGAGGTCACGATATACAAAAAGCTACGCTTAAATAAGCCATGCTTTGATCATCCATAGTTCATCACATAAATTAAGTCTGCCACATTGTCAATTCACTATGCATCACTAATTTCCATCAATATATAACCTCTAAGCTCATACATCTTAGAGAAGGGTGTTAAGCTAGAGAATAAATTCTCCGCCACCAAGCAGATATATATTAATAAAGATCAGTGCTACGCAGTCAATTACAATGTAAGACACACAATCCATACATATCTGTTTTGGGTCTGAACGAAACAACAATCCGGAATTCCTTCACATACGTTCGGGCTTCTTGCCACTTAACTGATATAAATCCAACTGCAAATGGGAGCGACCAATTCGAGACATTCAAAAGTCGTCCTTACGATATGAAACGTCCCAGTCTTCAATGTCGCCTCCATTGTCTTCAACTACTCCACAACGTCGTATTATTACTTGAAATGGTTTTCGGATATACATCCGATCCCGGTCTTTCCAAATAATAAGCGCAATTAAAAACACAATCACGGAACACACAGGCTTTCTACCAATCTCCTTTCGTCTTGAATTTTGTTAAATTAAGCTTCTTCATTCTCAAATTATAAAAAATCCATAGTTAACCTTTCTTTTTTAAAACACATTCCTTAAATCAAAGATAATTTAGCCTCAAAGCCTTAATTAATTTTCCATTTGATAACTCGATATCAAAAACCCAATTTCATCCGAAAATCCTTACCCTACATTTCAACCATAGTTTCCAATTAAATAGATTTCCCAATATTCCGTTCTTTAATCTTAACTAAAAGATTATACTTCCTTCCCAATTCCTTATTTTTAATTTCCACAAATCAAAGATTTGATTAAATCCCCAAATTATGATATGAATTTCCACAATTCAATCTTACTGGGTTTCAAGAATTATATTATTGAAGATATAATTCACGAAAAAACACAAATCAATCGATATTGAACATAGGTTACACAAAAATTGTGTCTACTTATATTCGATATCAACTCTCATAATCAACGAATATTATAAGTGGAATAACGATGTAATAATATCTTCCGAATTCCTCAAATAGTAAACGTTTACACCAAAAAATTTCATATCAAATATCCGAAGATAATTTCTATCTAATTTATCCCAATCAAATTGGGAAACCCATATCTTAATTAAAAGATTTATCCAACTCTTCAACATTAGGTCTGGATAGAAATATCATCCACTTATACTTCATATTAATCTTTGTATCGAACTTACACTAAGCGGAATAATGGTGAACTACCTTTTAAATTCCTCAAATAGTAAGAGTCGTCATCTACCGGATTAATATCAAACATCTGAAGATTTATCTCCAACCATATCCAAATTTTGAAAATTGAAAACCTTGTTTTAATTTCAAATATATCAATTTAATTTCCATATAAAACATTTTCAATACTTTTAAATCTTTGAAAACATTCCACCAATCATTTACAAATGATTACTTATAGTTCAAAAAATGGTTTGTAGGTCAAAAACTTCAAAATAGATTGTTTCCAAAGAAAGCATTACAATAGTGTTTCAAAAGCGTTACAAGACAATTATCTCAACTACTTTGATCAAAACATCGTTTACCTTAGCCAAAACTTAAACATTACAATTCAAAACACTTTTACATAATTTATAATGATTTTATAAAAAATCCATATTTTTAAAACATTTAAATTATCTTTTTATAGTTATGGTTGACAACTGCTCTTACAGCGACCTCTTCCAAAACGGTTTTAAACATATCTTGAAAATTACAACTCAAAATTAAAATCCGCTTTCACTCATTTGAAAGCTTATGTTAATGGAAATCAAACGTTTTTCATGTCATGGAAATCTGATTTAGATTGCAAAAGTTATAAGCGTTTAAAGTTTGCATCTAAAATACACGAATTGTTGTTGTGCGACAAGCTCTATTTTGACCGCAATAAAAATTATTCTTCGATATTTCAAAATGCCTTAGAAAACCATTATATACCATTTAAAATCATTAAAGGTAATTTAAATTGACTTTCCAAATTATCTCGAGTTCAAAATTCAACTTTTATTTTTCACTTAATTAAATATAAAATTAAAAAACCAATTTATTTCTAAATTCAAATAACTTCAAATTAACCATCTCATTCGTCGGATCAGTTAGGGATGGCCAGGGAGAGCAGGAAACTATATTTTCCAAACCCAAGCCTAAACACTATCCTCTCTGTAATCCTAGAACGTTCCAGTATCTATTTATTCATTTTAAGAAACTTTATCAGTACCTATGAATTTATACATATGTGTCTTTTCTAATTATTAACCTTTAATTTTAATGATAAAACTGCTTCTAATTATGAAGAAGATGTGTCGATCACCAATGTGATACCATGATTGTTGTGTCATTGTGTGTGCGCAACAACATCAACAACTATTATAAACATCCATAGCAACCATCATCAACATAATTAAATAAATCATAACTATGCACAAACGTTATAACACTAACGCTTAATAATGTGTGTGTTCTAAACTACGCATCTATCATCCATCACAACAAACATCAATCATCATTAACCACTAATAATTCATCACTATATTTAATTTAGTCAAACTACTAATCAAATATATAAATCACGGTTAAATAGTTCTCAACAAACAGCTTTCCAATCTTCACGGTAGGTGAGCTTAGCTGAGTGAACCGTCGGATAGTATTTTGGCATATCGTTTTCTTCACCAAAATATATATAATATAATATACACTAATCTCTCTCTCTCTTTATATTATAAGAGAAGGAGGATGACTACGAACTTCGGCAACATGGTGGAAATGAGGAAGACTTATGCTATGGAAACCATGGCCATAAGCTTTAAGAAGAAGGTGAAAGAAGGAAATGGAATGGAATGGTAAGAAAATGGAGAAAAGGCCTCGTTATATAGGAATGGTGAGTTAAGGAGGTAGTGACACCTAAGGGGGCAAGTGGAAGGCATGCTGGAAGGAGGCATGCAAATATACAAGTGTAAGGACACATGTCTTAAGGAGAGAAGGTGAACTTTTGGTAGCATTTCCCTTAGATGCTTTGAAAACTAAGGGCAACACTTAATTATAATGCTATTAATTCATGTTATGATAAGACAAATCTGATCGAACGATAAATAGAATCAATAAATCCAAACTTATTATTAATCATTCTCATTTATAATTCAAAGAAAATCTATCATATAACTTATCAAAAATTTTAAATATTCTTAACCATATATATTTATCTCAAATTCAAATTAAAATTCTAATTAAGTAATGAAAATTCCAATTTTAAATTGGTTAAAATTTCTGGATTGTTACAATTAAATATAACTTATTTCTGTAGGTTTCAAATCGATCTGAATCGAAACCCTAATTTTATTTTAACAACTTAAAAGGGGATCTTATGCGGAAATTATAAATCGAACATTCAGAATAATTGGAGTTAAAGATTCATACCTTACGAGCCGAATCTATGAAGATCCAACGAAATCAAATCGAATGAAAGAGGGATGGTGCATCGAATCAAAAAGCATAGCATATCGCCGGCTCTCCATAGGTTATCCACAAGAACACCTTCCTCTTTCGATCGAATCGGGAAAAGGAATTGAAGAAGAAGACGGTGCTAGCCGCCATGATACTTTAGGGTTTTGTTTGGAATGGTATTGTCGGCTATACATTATCACATATATATTGCCTAGGGTTAGCCCGTTTTTCTCCCCTTATACAAAGGATTCAAATATCCTTTTAATGACCAAGCTTAACCCAAAAGAATAGGATTCTTTTAAATATTTATTCCAACTATAAATAAAATATTAACAACTTAATATTTTATTCGTCCAAAATATTTTCTTCTTCATAATGTTCTATATTGTGTGACCCTACAGGTTACTACAACGTTGGCAATAATTTAAATCGTATTTAAATTATAAACAGTGAGTGGTATCTAGCAACACATCACTGCTACCCAAGTTATAACAATATTTTCGATTCGATACAACCTTTCTGTGACTAATGTATCAATGTAATATAATCCCTTTAACCAGTATATCCAGGATTAAACTCAAGGCATGGATCGTATCATCCTCTTTATAATATAATCCGTTTTTCTTGATCGATGAGTAGACTGTTTAAAACAAATCAATATTTGAGCACGGCCATGCATTTCACAGTCTCACTCAATCAAGAGGCCCATGGATATCACTACAATTACATCGTAGGGTTAAATCCCATCTAGATCATTCATAATTTTCATTCGACTCTAGATGTATCCAATAATCACCGTTATCGTTACTCTGTTACGAATAACTTTAAATGATATCAAAACACAAATATCCTCGAATAAAATTATAATGATTTCAGGTCTGAGGACCATTACATCACTGTCACTATGAAAATAACTTATGATACTGTTAATTATATTCCATGGAGTTATCTCACGGTGGGTCAGCCCAATACGCTATTCTCCAATACGTATTTATATCTTGACTTTAATATCATGTATATTAATGATCAATGAGATGTGATCATCAGTCAATCAATATACTAGTCTCAACGCTTTATTGTTGTCCTATATAAACAATAAAACTCGACTAGGGACATTTAAGAATTATAATACTTAATAATTATATAATCTCAAATTCAGTCTTACTCGAACTATATAATTCCATATTATTATTCTAAGGACTTCTATTATATTATTATTTATATTACGCAGTAAATACAATATAATAGAATAATATTTTATTCCAACTAAAATAATAACATCAACAGTGTTATCAATCTCATCAAATGAATTGCCTCTAGGGCATAAACTCTAACAATCTCCCACTTGCACTTGAGTCAATCATTCATGTATCATATACCCATGAAACTAGTGTGACTATTAAACTTCTGCTGCGACAGTGTTTAATTCAGTAGGTTTGCAACATTATAGCTTTTGTAACTTTGCAGATATGTTTATTTCTTCTGTGAATAACTTCACATAAGAATTATATTTCTTAAAATATATGTTTGGATTGATGATGAGTTTAATGTTTTAGGCCTGAGCAATATAGCCATATTGTTATCGCAATGTATATCATTCGATCAACAATGAATTAAGTTCAATCATGAACTTCTTAATCTAAACATTTTCTTTCTAAGAATCAGTATTTATTTCTTGTTTTTAAACTAACATGGTTTACAATAATTAATGTGTTATCAAATAACATCAGAATTATTGTGTCACTCCCACTCAATTTCTTGTCTATACAAGATTCATTGGTATTTTGTGGTTTCCGAGACATTTCGAAATCTATTTTATTCTCATCGGTATCTTAGAGACTGGCTCTTCTTTAAAAGGATACCAAATCGAGCAATAAACATTTTATTTTCGGAGAATTTATATCCACAAAATAGTTATTTTATTTAGGTCTGATCTTATCAGAGGAAGGACGTTTAATAAACGTCTTTACATCTCAAATCATCGTATTAGATACACTAGGACATTTCCTAGTCCATATCTTATATGGTATCTTCAGATCGTTTTAGTGGGATTTTATACAATTGTTCTAAATTTAATTTTGGAAGATCTATATGACTTATCATTAACCGTATTTTATCTTATAAGGTACAATGTCTCCATTCAGACACACCATTCTAATTTGGTCTTCTAGATGGAGTAAGTTATGAAACAATTTCAAACTCATATTGACAGTCATTAATTAATTGGCTTAACTTTCGAACTGTTCGAAAAGTATTTATTTTCTACTAAATTTTGTTTCTAACTTCACTTTGAATTCTTTGAACTTTTCAAAGGATTTTGATATGCGTTTCATAAGATACACATATTTGTATCTACTGACATCATCAGTAAATATGATGAAGTAATAAAACCTGCCTCTAGTTTATGTGTTCATTGCTTCATATACATCATTATGTACGAGACCCAATACTTATCACTCATTCACTGCGTAAAATGAAAGGTGATCCAGTTATTTTACCTAATAAATAAGATTTGTATTCTTCACATAATTCAAAATTAAATGATCTCAAAATTCCATCATTATGGAGTTTTGATATACACTTGTTTATTGGGTTAACCGGTAATACTAAAGGTATGTTGGATTTAAATCACTAAATTTAATCCACTCATTATTAATGTCAAGTACATTATAGTTAAGGATTTACAAAGATCATTAACTATTTGTGAAATTCCATACGATATTTCATTTAAATAAAATGAATAACAATTAAACTTGTCTGAACAAGATTTAATGTAACATTTATCTTAAGTGGAATTTCATTATAACAATTATTTTATATAATTAAGCCAGTATAATTAACAAGAATCAACTTCCTATGAAAATCCAGCAACATTTGCTTTATTTCCATTTGTAAGTCCACTTGTTCTTTCATAAGATTTCTACTTATTCTGCAATTTCTGTAAATCCACATACATTTATGTGATTTATATTTAGTATCTAATACTAGAAATATATATAAATAGATTTTATAACGTTTATATCTTAATTGGTTAAAGTCATACTTTAACTCGTTTTAGATCCTCTCTTTATTCTAAAACAATTACGTTTAATTTGTTTGAGGACAATCCTCAAATTTCAATGTTAGTCAAGAAATTGATTTAATTCAATTTATATCCTTCTTAAGGATTAATTTAAATTATTGAGTTATTTATTATTTAATATCTACATTAGATAATAAAATAATAACTGATTATGTAATAATTATTTAATACAAGATTTTGACAATCAAAATTTATATTAACATAAATGTGTAATTGAAACTAAAATACGCTCCCACTCAAATTAACATCCCTCTGTTTATATATGTAAATCATTATATACATATAATGGTGTTCCAAGATCCACATCTAGTCATGCCTTGACCCAGCTTTGGCTAAACTCAAAGCACAACCTTTTAGGTAGACATCTTATGTCAATTTTTTTTTTTTTTTTTTTACATAACTCTTGGATCGCATGTTGAACATATTATTCAGTATTATTCATTTGCTCAAAATATAGAATAATTCATGCTATTGTCTCTAAGGCCATAATCGTATTATGCAGCCTAGTTAAGTCAGACCCAATAATAGGTTGGAGCACCACATTTTACTCCATCGCATATAACCAAAATAAAAGGTGCACAACGCTTTGGCGTTAGTTACAACCATTGATCTTGGACAGTGATGAGTATATTATTGGAAGACTTCACCATGACTTAATATAACAAAATATTTTGCTTTAAAGGGAATTTATAATTCGTAGTGCGAACAATATTAAAGTTATATACACATTGAAATATATGTATTTTATATTCGTAATATAAATGGGATTTAAATATAATATATGAATCATATATTTATGTTTAAATTCAACGATATATATAGGTAGTGTGCCTATTCTTAACATTTCAAGGAATTCGGTCTTGAACATCATTTCAATATAACCAGATTTAGAGATATCTATATAAGTGGTATTGAACATTTCAATACACGTTTTAAGCATTTCAATGTTTGGGCAATGATCAAAATTACCTTACATTTTAGATATTGCTTTCAAATTTCTAAAGCAACATAATATAAAATGTATTCACATAATTAAACAACTAATTATCCATGCACAAAATCCTATTATACAGCATTAAATAATCCTTGTTTATATTGAAATCTGATTTCAGCATGTAAAACAGTTTTAACAGTTTGGATTTAAACCGTATACACAATAAAACAGTAAAGCACTGTTTTGGAATATAATAATGCACAGATTTATCATAAACTACATTTATCAAATACAGTAAAGATTCAACTAAACTTCAATTCAAAACAGTTGAAAACAGACTTCCCAGACCAGAATTAAAACAAGGTTAGACGCTATCAAACATAGTTAAAACACTGCATTATTTTACACCTGTTTCAAACATCCATTTGAATACAGCAAAACAGTTTAGCATTATACTTGTACATCAATATGTACAAAGCAATAAGATCAGAGAAATGTAATATCATATATTGCCGAGCTTTCTTCCTTTTTGAATTGGCCTTTCTACTGAAACAATTTCAGCATTTTCGACTCCTGTAAACATGAAACAATTTCAATCCATGAGTTTTGGCAGATTTAAATACATCATATGTATTTAACATTTCTGCATTTACATATATATACACTAAACATATATATAACATCTTTATGCAGTAAAATAACAGTTCCATATCTTATATAGATCAGTATTAGTAGTGGATGAAAGGTGTACATATATGATACAGTCAAAATACACACACACACACACACACACATATATATATATGTATATGTATATATACATATGTGTATATGTATGTGTATATATAAATAATATATAAAATAACAGATCCATATTTGAAAGGAGAAAGTATATTCGACAATCCAGTAAACATGATCAGCATTAAGTCCATGGAGATCATAGTAGGATATATTAAGATTTTAGGGATATCTAAATATCCAGATTTACACATCATGGGTATATGTGTTATTGTAAATCAAACATGCAGTTTTAATTTATGGATTGATCAAAATTGGGATCCTTGTGTTGATGGTTCATAACCAGCAATTTTATATCTTAGTTTATATATTAGTGTTAGCAGGTGTTATAGAGTATGGACCTCTTTTATATTCAAACATTTTTCAAATCAAACACAATGAATACTATATGTCAGGAGCATCTAATGTCCTTTAATCACTCATTACAAAACCAGGTCCAAAACTTTTGAACATATATATATAAATAATGTCATTATCATATACAAGCCTGAAATGTGTGTTCAAGATTGTACATAATTTCATCATATAATCTAAACAAATTTATAATAAGATAACATTTACAGGAGATGCTAATCTGGCAGCAGACCAACTATCCATATTTTATGAAACCCTTTTCATGTATATATCAAGTAATTGTACGATAAACAGCCAATATCAATCATCAATGCATGTCAATCCAGATTCAGGATATTCAGATACATATACTTAAGGTAAGTCATACTTGCCAAGGATATATGTTTACAGATATCTTTATATATATCCTCGCATTAATGAATTTGTACCATTTATAGAATGATTATAGTATATAGAATAATCAAGCAGTTCATTGATGCAAACTCATATATCATGATATATTGTTTTCAATCTACAACATATACATGGGAACTAACAGAACACATATATCATATCATATAAATATATATATATATATGTATGTATGTATGTATTAGAATTACTATATCTGATATAGAATTCAGCTATGTAAATACAACTTTTGATCTAATAAAATTCATAAATTTTATATTTCCAACTCTAAATAGTTGTGGAAATCTGTAAATCAAATTTACAAATCAAAATCAGTATACATATATGATCAATATAGTTTTTTTTTAAAAAAAAAAATTTATCTACATATTTATAATATTAAATCCCAAGATTCAAGATGATTCGAAATCATTGAATCAACAATGGTCATCCACCAAAGTAATAATGGTATAAATCAATGAATACAAATCAATTTCATGTATTAATGACTTTTCTTACAATAACATAATACTGAACCAACATTTGATCAGCAATATAATTATAAATTAAAATAGAAGTATTTTAATTAAACTTGAACTGGTGCAAGTTAAACATGTATATATTTTACAAATTGTAAATGAATTTAAAACACCCTGCTAATGTAAATATATATTAGCAAAGATATAAGTTGAATCATATTCTAAATAATAAATCCAAATCCAGTTTTAATACATACAACTTCACAAGCAGCATGTATATAATAAAAGAAATCAAAACAGGAAATTAAATCCATTATTAATTCATGACAGACACAACTGCATTATCTATTCACTATTTAATAGAAAATGACTGATTCAACACCATGTTTAATTATATTTATAGTTAATATGTCAAATATAAATTTATGACTTCCCTTTTACACTTTGTATCAGTATACAATATAAAAGGTATCATATAAATATAAGAATAAGATCACGTATCCAGTACAACTGGAAAAATGTAATTTGCTATGTAACTTGTAGAACATATCACTTATATGTGTATACAGACTCCTCATGAATCAGCAAAACCAGATTTATAATCTAATCATATAACTTGATTATAAGATCACAAAGATCAAATTAATAGATAGGATATATCAGGAAAATATGTATACTAAAAAAATATGATCCCTAACATGACAGTACTAAAGTTCATAGCTCTGTCATATGTCCTAGTATGTAACAGAACAGGGTTATTTTAAATATAAAATACCCAACTCCAGATTAATTATTAATTTAAATCAAGATATTATATCAAATATAAAATCAAATTTTATACTGAAACATACTCTGGGTTTTTGAATATACTCAATTTTAGTTCTATTCAAAATAAATCAGTGTTCTCAACACTGTGCAAAATTGCAAGTATATCCGTATTCATTTAAAGTGGATTAAACGATTTAACCCAAATGAATTGAATTCATACAACTAAATCAACAAAGTTTAAATCTTCTTCAGGAATCGTTCCTTATTCATCAGATTCAACAATCCAGAATCAAAACCCCTAATTTCTATATCCTGCGCTTTCGATCAGATCCGAATTCAAACAAATACAAACCTAAAACCAATGTTCAATCTATAATTTCTCGCAATTAACCTCGCTCCGATACCACTGTAGGTTTCAAATCGATCTGAATCGAAACCCTAATTTTATTTTAACAACTTAAAAGGGGATCTTATGCGGAAATTATAAATCGAACATTCAGAATAATTGGAGTTAAAGATTCATACCTTACGAGCCGAATCTATGAAGATCCAACGAAATCAAATCGAATGAAAGAGGGATGGTGCATCGAATCAAAAAGCATAGCATATCGCCGGCTCTCCATAGGTTATCCACAAGAACACCTTCCTCTTTCGATCGAATCGGGAAAAGGAATTGAAGAAGAAGACGGTGCTAGCCGCCATGATACTTTAGGGTTTTGTTTGGAATGGTATTGTCGGCTATACATTATCACATATATATTGCCTAGGGTTAGCCCGTTTTTCTCCCCTTATAAAAAGGATTCAAATATCCTTTTAATGACCAAGCTTAACCCAAAAGAATAGGATTCTTTTAAATATTTATTCCAACTATAAATAAAATATTAACAACTTAATATTTTATTCGTCCAAAATATTTTCTTCTTCATAATGTTCTATATTGTGTGACCCTACAGGTTACTACAACGTTGGCAATAATTTAAATCGTATTTAAATTATAAACAGTGAGTGGTATCTAGCAACACATCACTGCTACCCAAGTTATAACAATATTATCGATTCGATACAACCTTTCTGTGACCAATGTATCAATGTAATATAATCCCTTTAACCAGTATATCCAGGATTAAACTCAAGGCATGGATCGTATCATCCTCTTTATAATTTAATCCGTTTTTCTTGATCGATGAGTAGACTGTTTAAAACAAATCAATATTTGAGCACGGCCATGCATTTCACAGTCTCACTCAATCAAGAGGCCCATGGATATCACTACAATTACATCGTAGGGTTAAATCCCATCTAGATCATTCATAATTTTCATTCGACTCTAGATGTATCCAATAATCACCGTTATCGTTACTCTGTTACGAATAACTTTAAATGATATCAAAACACAAATATCCTCGAATAAAATTATAATGATTTCAGGTCTGAGGACCATTACATCACTGTCACTATGAAAATAACTTATGATACTGTTAATTATATTCCATAGAGTTATCTCACAGCGGGTCAGCCCAATACGCTATTCTCCAATACGTATTTATATCTTGACTTTAATATCATGTATATTAATGATCAATGAGATGTGATCATCAGTCAATCAATATACTAGTCTCAACGCTTTATTGTTGTCCTATATAAACAATAAAACTCGACTAGGGACATTTAAGAATTATAATACTTAATAATTATATAATCTCAAATTCAGTCTTACTCGAACTATATAATTCCATATTATTATTCTAAGGACTTCTATTATATTATTATTTATATTACGCAGTAAATACAATATAATAGAATAATATTTTATTCCAAATAAAATAATAACATCAACAGTGTTATCAATCTCATCAAATGAATTGCCTCTAGGGCATAAACTCTAACAATTTCATCCCATATGTTCACCTTGTTCTTTCTTATTTATTCATAATTCCATCATTCGCTTTTACTATAACTTGTCATTGTTTACTTATTAACTTAGTTCTCTTAATTAAGGTTTACTAATAAGTTTCCTTTCCATTTATTATAATTTGTGTTATAATTTCCACTTGTCCTTAGGACAACCTTTTAACATTATTATTCCTATCAGCATATTTCAGATTCACAAGTTTACAGATTTTTTAATTTATAATTAAGTACAACTTATTGTATTTTATAAGTTTTCCTCCTTTTTCTCTACTCATTACGAACAACAAGTTTCAGGTTCCCAAATTTACTGATTACTTAATTTATAATTAAGTACAACTCATTTCATTACATAAGTTATCCTTATCGATTATTATAACCTAAGTTGTAATTTCCGCTTGTCCCTAGGACAAGCCTACCTATTATATAACATTCTCATTAATGTAATTAATTATAATAGGTTATTATCATTCCCCATTCATTCCAATTCTTTTACTGTTGTAACTTCTATTCATTTCCTATTCATTTCCATTAAATCACAATTAATGCTATTTTATCACTCCTGCTATTTACATATATTTATATATGTGTATGCACTAGACCTCTCACATTAAGCCTACAACTTATGGATGTTGAATTAGCCGGGCGGTTCCGGGCAGACTTTTTCCACAAGTTGACCTAACCTCGTGTCTTCGCACCGTTACATGTACATTTACACACTAGACCCCTCCCATTAAATTAAAAACTTGTGAATGCTGGATTTTTCAGGCGGTTCCATGCAGAGTTCTAACACAAGTTCAATTTAACCTCGTGTCTAAGTGCGGTTATAGTTTTCTATTTACTGTAAATTTTCCATATAATTTAGGCATGTCTATTCTTCCAAATTTTTACTGTAGTTCTAATTTTTACATGTCACACTTAATATCATGTTGATTCCATACTAACTTGTAATTGTGTCGCATGTTCTTCCAAACATGTGATTAACTCCATTCTAAAATAATAACAAGTAACTATCAAACATGTGATTATTCTAATCCAACAATTTAACATGTAATTATCCCAATTTCTACAGTCAAATGTTCAAGTACATAATATGTCAGAGGTTAATGTGTAATTGTCCCAATTTCCCCATAACTTAAATTACAGCCTCCGATTAACAAATTATTAAAACATGTATGTATACAACAGTAATTGTTTCCGTATATTTAACATATATATATATCCACATTTTAACATATTATCGTTCCAATCATATTAACATTTCAACATATATCATATTAATATTTCAACAGATTTACACATTTCAGTAGATTACATTTTAGCAGATTTGCTATGCATATTAACGGGGAATGTAAAACGATGAATATACCATTATTAAAAAGGTATACTTTAAATCCACTCACCTAATTACTTTCCAAATCCTGAATCTGGTCCAGATCTAGCATTCCATGGTTCCCCTAACTGGATTTAGAACCTAAACAACCATGGATCCATAATTCTTAACTAAAAGAAGAAGGGAAGAAAGAGGAGAAATTCAAATAGACCAAATCCAAGAAATTACCTTACTCCGAATAGAATTCTAAACACCCAATTACTGATATATATTCTTTTCCTCCAGATCTTGAATCAAAATTTCCTTAGACTAATTATTCTGTTTTTCTAAGGAGATTTGAGGAGGAAGAAGAATGACAGAGCTTAGGTGGCCTCTCAGAAAATATGAGATTTAGGCTAGGCTCTACAAGCTTATTTATAGGTGCTCAGCAACGAATTTGGTCCAGAAAGCAGTCCATGTTCGTACGCATGAATCTGCCCTAGATCCAGGGGGTCGACCCATGGGTCGATACCCCCTTTATAGGTTCGCCATCCAAGAGTAGGGGTAGACCTCTAATGGGTCTCTTTCCCACCCAGACTTTCCGCATTGATCAAATTTGATTTTCTGATTTATTTAATATGTTTTTATATATGAGCCTTATATGTATACAAACTTCTAATGCTCATAACTTCTTCATACGTTATTAGTTTTACGCAAATTTGGGGTCTATCTAAACCAGAATTCCGAGATGAACGCAATGGTGATGCCAGTTCCGCTTAATTCTGAATATTTAATTAAGTTATTCTCATTTGATTATCTTTTATTGAAAATGCGGGGTGTTACATTCTCTCACCCTTAGGAAATTTCGTCCTTGAATTTTGATAACGGTAAAATTCAACAATCCCTCACACAGTATACATCCATCATGTGTGCATCCAATTTTTGCAAACATCTGGCATTCGTGCAAAGTGAAATTCAACATAATAATACATGGATGAAATGAATGCCTAAGCAGTACCTCTTATCTGAATGCAATTTTTCTTGAAAATCTCATTGAAAACATGATGCACACATCTTAAATATACTAGCATATACAACCATTTCTGTTTCGTTACATATCAAAAAAGATTCTTCAAGAAATAATGGCAGATCCTCGTGTTTCCGTGAGTTCTTGTTTTGATTTTTCTTCCTCCTTTACTTCGAATTATGCATCGTCTCTGTTCGATTCAAAGGTTTCCTAACAGCGCTATTTCACGGATGTGGTTAGAAGGCCTACTATTTACTCTGACTGGAATTCTTTGGTCAAAATTTCTTTTTTTAAGAAGAAGATTAGGGATTGATTTTGCTTCAAATGTAGAGATTCTTCCCATTTAGCGAAGGAGTGCCGAAATGGGATTCGTTGTTACAATTGTGGAGGTGTGGGTCATCGTAAGGATAACTATCCGACGTTGTTCAAAGGAAAATCCGTTCTTGATATCATGCACTTCAATTGCTCGAGGATATGCTAGAATATTATTTTGCTCTCGGATCTTTATGCGTTGGAATTTTTTAAAAAGGAGAATGATGGGGCTTACTTGTTATTGTTATTAGGATGGCATTTGGAGGGTCTCGTAGATGGCATTTTGTGGAGTAAGAGGTTTGATTGTGGTATTGTGGTTCCTCCATTGCCTTATCCATTAGAAAGAAAGGACCATGCTTTCTCCTTTTGCCTTAATCTATTGAAGATCCATAGAATATGTTCTGATTCGAATTCAAGATACAAGAGGAGAGCTTTCTTGTTATTGGAAGGGATTTTGAAACATTTTGATGTTATTAACACAGCAATTAACTATGATAGAAGTGCTGTTGCTTTTCAGATCCCTTCAATTTGCGATGCTCCTTCAAAAATGGGTTCTGAATTGCTCTCTTTGCATTTGGACGATACGTTTCAGTTGGACAGGTTCATGTGGTGGCTTTGGGTTTGGATGATGATGAAGTGATGTTCTTTGAAAAAGTTTTGGCGGGTTCTGATGGGTTTTTACGAGATTTGCAACGATCAGATCCTATGTTATTGGATCCTGTAGCGTTGAATTGCAAGGGTCGCATTGGTGATTCTCGGTTTCATGATTGTTTGGCCAGTAAGGAAGAGAGGGTCAGAGAGTTGATGACATGGGTTGATTTGATTGACATGGGAAGTTATGAGGTTGTAGGTGCTACTAAATATTCTCTTTCCTGTCCCTGTGTTGAGGTGGGGGTTGATTGGGTCGTGGCAGGCGACATTGATCTTTCTAATAGCATTGAGTTGCTGGAGGACTATGAGGATTTTGTTGATTCTGGTAAAGTTGTTTCTGATGGTGATACAGTGTTTTATAAGAAGTCCTTCCAGAAGCATTCTTTCTCTAAGAGGAAAGGCTTTAGAGTGGGGCATGTTGAATGTGAGAGGGCTGATTATTAGAGAGATAAGGGTGGTGATAGGCAAGAGGTTGGTACTTCTGGGAGTATGGTAAAGGTGGGCGGTTCTCATGCTGATGCTATCAGCTTTGATATAGATAGCAGTTCTTGTGTTGAGGAAATGGATGTTAGGATGGAAGAGAATGGCCATTAGGGTTGCATGGATGTAGAGGTGATTAACTCATATTTTGTTAACAGAATTTTGGCAGTTGATGGGGGTTTGGCAGACAAAGTTTCTCTGGTTGTCTATTCGGTTTTGAGTGACTTTTTTTTATCATGGGATAGTGGTATTTGCACTGTGACAGTGAGTGAGTCGGGTGTGAGATTTCTATCCATGTATTTGAGGTCATGCTTTAGTGTATCTCTTTTGGAGTGTGATTTGCCTCGTTCAGTGGTTGATTCTGTTGACGGACACTGCTTATCTGCTAGTGATGGATTTCTATAGACTAGGGGCGGTCTTTCTCGGAGTAGCGATGGACTCTCTTCTTCGTCTAGGAGGGGGAGATGTAGGAGAGTAGTTCCCAGTTCTAGATTGATTCGGCATAGTGCTAGGATCAGATATGGTTCCTCTTCTTCCCAAGGTAAGTTCCCGAACCCGAATGTTATTGGTAGTAATTCGGATTTGGGTTCAGGTATGACTCCTGTTTTTGGTAGTGATTATTCTCCTTTTGTTTTGGGTAGCCTTTCGACTAGCCACTTATTTCAGCTTGCAGATGATACTGCTTTTATTTTTACGGATATTGAGTTAGATGCGGATTTCGCTAGGAGTAGGGAGTTAGAGAGAGTTTCTTCTTTGAGTCGATGAGGATTGTTAGTTGGAATATTAGGGGTCTAAATGATCCTAAAAAATGTGCTAAGGCTAGGTCATTTTTTAGGGATTTTCATATTGATCTTGTTTTTCTTCAGGAAACTAAAATTAAGAGTCCTGATTTTAGTTTCTATGCTAAGTTAGGAGGGACCATCTTTCGTAATTGGGCTTGTCTACCGGCAATAGGTAGTGTTGTGGGGCTTATGATTGGATGGAAAGATAATCAGTTTAGACTGGTGCAGGGGTTTCCTAAGTCGTATTCTTTTCACGTTATTTTAGCCTCTCTTGTAGATAATTCTTTGTTGGGTATTTCTAATGTGTACGACCCTCATATAAAACTTGAGAGGAGGCTATTGTGGGCTGAATGTTCTGTGTTTATAAATTCTGCTCCCAATCAATGGATTGTTGGGGGGAGATTTCAACGTCACTAGGTTTTTAGGGGAGAGATCTCCTCATGAAGGTAATTTCTCTGATATGGAGGAATTCAATGATTTCATCTTAGATAATAATTTGATTGAGATTCCTCTAAACAATAGATCGTTCACTTGGTCTAACGTCAGCGATAGTCCTTCTTTTGCCTTATTAGATAGATTTTTTATTAGTACTGAGGTGGATGATAGATTCTCTTTTTGTAGAGTTAAGGGATTGCCTTTTTTATGTTCTGATCACTGTCATATTATCCTTTCGTGCAATTCGAATATTTCTATTAGTAACAGCTTCAAATTTGAAAAGATGTGGCTTTTGGATTCAAGTTTTATTAATCTTGTTGCAGTAAAGTGGAATTCTCTTTTTTATTTTAATAATTTATACTGTGGCAATTCTGCGAATATTTTTGTTGCTAAGCTTGGTAAGTTACGATTTTTCTCAAACGGTGGAATAAGTTCATTTTTGGGAGTGTTAGAGTTAAGAAGGATAAGATTTTGTGTGAGATATTGGATTTAGATAAGGTTAATGAGGTCAGGATCCTTAATCCTAATGATAGGGATAGACTTTGCAACCTTAGAAATGATCTCAAGTTGATGTTAGAGAAAGAAGAGATCATGTGGAAGCAAAGATCCCGGGTTCAATGGATTAAGGAATGGGATAATAACACGAAGTTTTTTCATAGTGTGGCTAACAAGAGGAGGCGTGATAATTTGATCCATTCTATTTTTATTAATGATGTGGAGCTAACTGCTCAGAAGGAATTAAATGAGGCTTTTACTAGGTATACTATAAGCAGATTTTAGGAACTAGGACTAAGAGAAGGATTAATGTTAGATGGAATGACATTTTACCGCCGGCCATTAAGGTAGAGTTTGCTGATTTAGACAGACCTTTTTTTGAACGTGAGATTTGGAAGGCTACCTATGATATAACTAGTGACAAAGCTCCTGGGCCTGATGGTTTTTCTGTTCTTTTTTATAAGCAGTTTTGGGAGTTTTTGAAATTTGATTTTATCAATCTTGTTAATGATTTTTATAGTGATGTTTTGCGTTTAGGTAGTTTTAACTTTGCTAATATTATCCTTATTCATAAGAGAGAGGGTGCTAATTCTCTTATGCACTTCAGGCCTATTTTTTTAATTAATTGTTCGGTCAAGATCATTTCTAAAGTTCTATCTAACATGCTTAGTTTTAAGATGAACGAACTCATTGATTGTTCGCAAACAGCCTTTATCAAGGGTAGAATTATAGTGGATGGAGTAGCCGATGTGCAGGAATATATTAATGTCTACTGTAAAAATATTTTTTTCTTGTGCCATTTTGAAGTTAGATTTTGAGATGGCGTTTGACTCTGTTGATTGGGATTTTCTCTGTGAGTTATGTCTTGCTAGGAGTTTTAGTGTTAGATGGGTCAACTGGATCTTGCTTTTACTTAAGTCTGGTTGCTCTAGTGTTGTCATTAATGGGGTTGTGGGCAGGAAGATCCAATCTAAGAGAGGCTTTAGACAAGGTGATCCCCTTTCACCTTTTCCGTTTAATTTAGCGGCCGATGTTTTCTTTAGAATTATTAAGAGAGATGGGAGATTAAGTGTCTTATGTAGTGTTGGTAATGAGGAATTTAATAATGCATTATCTATTCTTCAATTTGCAGATGATACATTATTATTTTCTTCTTATTTTCCTAAGCATATTATTTCTCTTAAGTTTATTCTTTATTGTTTTGAGATGTTATCTGGTCTCAGAATCAATTATGATAAGAGTGTCGTTATGGTTCTTAATGATTTTGATAATGTTGAGTCTTTGGTTGCTAGCACCTTGAATTGTTCTTTCATGAAATTTCCTTTTGATTATCTGGGCTTTAAGATTAGGCCTTCGAAGCTTAAGAAGGAAGATTGGTTAGTTATTATTGATAATATCAATAATAGATTATTGAGTTGGAATAATAGATTTCTGTCTAGAACGGGTAGATTAGTTCTTGTTAATTCGGTGTTATCCTCTAATCCTACTTATTGGATAGTCGTTCATCGTTTTCCTCAATGGGTTATTGAGAAAACTGACAGAATTAGGTGGAATTTTCTTTGGAGTGGTGTTCCTATTTGTAGAGGTTATAAATGCTTAGTTAAGTGGGAGGTGTGTTGTAAGCCCAAGAAAGATGGGGGTTTGGGGATCATTAATCTTTATAACTTTAATTCCTCCTTGTTATCCAAATGGTTATGGAGATTTAGGTGTCCCGATGTGTCGGCTACATGGAAGATTATTGTCTCCAAAATTTATTATTCGGGGTGTGAGTTTATTGTTGGGTCTGGTTTTAGTTGGTATAATAGATTATCTTATTTTTGGAAGTCTATTTTGCGTTGTTTTGATTTTTTTTCAAGTTAGGTTGTAAGGTGATTGTTCATTCCGATAATCTTACATACTTCTGGCATGGCGCCTGGATCCTAGTGTGCCGCTTAAATTTGAACTTAGTGAGCTTTTTAATATTTGCGGCTTTAAGAATGCCTTAATTGCTGATGTTTACAGAAGGGATTCAGATTCCCCGTGGGAGTTTTCTTTTGATAATATTTTAAAAGGGGGTTTGTTAAGGCAACTAGCCTTACTAAAAGCTAAGTTGGCCTTGCATCATTTGGATGAGAATGGTGATTCTTTTAGTTGGGGTTTGGATAAGAGTTTAGTCTACTCTGTTAATTCTATGCATTATTTTATTAATTTTTCTGGTGTTTCTTTGCTTCCTTTTAAGTTTATCTGGAATTCTAATTCTCCTCCTAAGGCTAAGTTTATTATGTGGTTGATTATTCATAGGAAGCTTAATACGGTTGAGCTTTTAAGGAAGAAGAGTATTATTTTTGATGTTAAGTGTTGTTTTTGTAGTCTCTTGGACGAAGACATTGATCATTTATTTTTCTCTTGCAGTTTTAATAATTATATTTTAACTATGGTTTTTAGGATTTTTGTTTTTGGTTATTTTATTTCTTTTAGTAGCTGTGTTGAGTATTGGGATCGTTGTAGATTTGTTTATAATTCTAGGCAGAGATATGTGTTGGATTCTCTATTTAATTATCACCAGTTGGTTCATTTGGTTGGAGAGGAATTAGAGATTTTTTTCATTCTATTTCTGTGTCAGCTGATAATTTAATCATTAAGACAGTTAATTACTGTCTGGACTGGATGTCCAACTCGCGTTTTAAGTTTTTTGGTGAATCGCGTTTTGGTTGTTTTTTGCTTAAGGTTAGGTCTAATTTGAGTTTATTTATTAGATTCATTAGTTATTTTAGAGATAATAGATCTCACATTTGTTGTTAATTTCTGTTTTACGGTTTTGTTTGTTTGTCTTTTTTGTCTTTTTTCCTTTATTTTTCATTTTCATACATATGTATATATATGGATATATATATATATTGATATATGTATATATATATATTCATATATATGTGTGATGGGTATTTATGATTTGCCTAGTTTTCTTTCAGGTTGTTGATTGTTACTGTGGAGCTTTGTTGTTTGCTGTCTGGATTGGTGAAGGGCATTTGCTTTGGAGTTCTTTTTTGTTTGATTTTGGGAGAGTATTTGGGGTTGTACTGCTCTTTATTTGTGTTTTTTTGGAGTGTCTGGTTTATTGTATTGGAGTAGATATACTTGTTATCGGGTGGTGGCTTTGCCGGAATTCGATATTGGAGTATGATGGGCGATGGTTTTTCCGGAGCTCATCTATCTACTTTCCTTTACGTTGGTAGAGTTGTGTTTTGATTTTGCTTTGTCTCTTTTGTTTTGTACCCGAATTTTGTAGCATTTTTGTTTTTATTATATATGTGTGCTCTCTTCTTTTTAGAAGATCACACATTTTTGTTTTTCAAAAAAAAAATCCTAAATATACTAGCAATTTCTATTTAAATGCAATATTTTGAAGATCAAAACACATTTTCATCTAAATTTCCCACACTCTTGTGGTGCAACGGCACAGTTCATCGAATTGTTGCATTAAAAATCCTACCAACCAACTTTATTTTTCAAATTTTAGAAAAATCTAATTATCTAAGTTCGATTTCTGATGTTACAAAGAGGTGGAAAACGAAAATTTTCACATCTTCTATTTTTCTTTTTCAACATTTTTCTGACCGTACTTGGATGTTATGTAACTATTCAAAGATTCCCTATTTTCCTATCCAACCCGCATAAGAAAATTTTCTTTGTTATAGATTTTCTTTTTCGTCTTATCTTGGAAATTTTTATTCTTATCCATCTTTTATCATAATTTTCCATCTTTCTTTAACTGTCATGTTTATTGCTTTACTGAATTTATTGTTTCCTTTTTAGTTATGACATTCTTGTATAACTTAAGCCTCTGATCTAAGTTTACTTTCAAATAAGCCTTCTGGTCCTTCAACGAAAACAGGAAAACATACACTCTACACAGCTGCTACTACTAAGGGCCAAGAACCTCAGGACTATGTCCCCCACAGAGAAGTTCAAATTACGAGATCAATGACAGGTTTAGGTGTTACCCTAAGTACCCAACAGGAACAATGTAGAAGAATGATCCCAACAGAAATGTAATAACAGGTTTTACCCCCAACAGGATCTAAACACTTACTTGCCCTCTACTATCTAGTAGTCACCACCAATCCTTGTTGTGTACTAACAAAAAATTTTAAGCAACACTCGAGGCTTTTCAATGCTTATGCATCTACGGAAACTTGTCATTATTCCAAGATATTTTTTGCTATTTACTTCATAGCCTCAAAACTTTTCCCATCTTTCCCTAGGCACTAATCCTTACCTACTCCATACTTTTTTAAAACATGGTTTGGCCTTTTTATTTCATTTTTCTTCGAAAAGTTATAACTATCAAACTTTTTTTTTCACCAAAACTTAATTTTGCCAAACCATAAAACATGTCCTCAAAAAATGCAAATCATTTATTTTCAAATCACAAAAACCGGAGTAGACAAGGACAATTAATTTCTCAATCAGGTTTACAACTTGTTCATGCCTATAAGGTCGGTTTAGTTTCTTACTACAAGGTGCAAACATCTATTCTATTCTTAATTTCTATAACTTATTTTGTCCACCCAACAAAATTTCCTTTGTTAAAACAATTTATCAAAAATGATTGTCAATAGAATAGAGATTTCAAAACTCTCTTTGCTGAAAATTTTAGTTTTTAACAAATTGCCACATCAAAATGCAACATTTTCTATGTTTTGCCTTTTAATTCTTTCATACTATATAACTTGAAAACTAGCAAGCTATACTAGCTCTATAATATGCACCCTTTACTGAGAGAAATTTATTTTAGAGAAAATTTTCACAAGAAATCATTATTTCCAAAATATACCCCATTTTACATCAAAAATCAATATGTACTTTTCTAGTATGCTCTTTACATAATTTAAAACTATAACTTTTAAGATCAAAATTTGAAAGCACTATAAACCATCTTCCCAAAAGTTTTTTTTTTCAATTTCAAGTTCTTAAAAGTTAACAATGGGGTTAAATTCTAAGCAGGTTTCCAATTTTCCTAGGCTTTCCTAGACACTCCCACAAAGTCAATTCTCTCAACTATATATATTCCTAGTCCATTTTTCTCTTTATAATCTTTTCCAATTTATAAGGTTTTATTAGCAAACACACTAACCCGAAATACTAACATATGGGATTCACCTTCCTTCCATACAAAGTATATTGTACACTTTCCACCCAAATTACCTAAGGGTCTCAAATTTCCATGTTCATTCCTTTTGTGTGCAAAACAAATATCCCAACTCTTACCATATTATACTCTTTCTATTTAATGGGTTCCTCTATGGATCTAGGTATATATATAATATTTATATTTTTAAAAATACAAATATGTTCACTCATTATCTATTCAGGAATTCTAAACCTCGGCTTTGATACCAGATGTAACAACCCATATTCCAACAAACCGAATTTTTTTTCAAAACTCTAATTTATCGGAACTCTTGTTGGTTTGCTCTGGTATCCTGCAGAAAAGGCAAAGATATAAAATATATCAGAGCTTAGAAAAACATCTCACAGCATAATGGATAAAATGTAATGTAAACAGAAAATAGCCTTACCGTAGTAATAATACTGCCTAACCAGTATCCAAAGCTATCATATCTCTGCCACAAATCTAACCTACGAGTATGTTATGAGGAGGGGGTCAGAACACAAGTTCCGGTGACTGATTTAAGTTACACATTTTGGATAATCCTACATATATTGTTCAGTTACATTTTCCTGCTTATTAGGTTACTTGGGTTAACGGCACTCAAGGCTTACACACACGTCATACCCATCAACTTCCTAATACAGTATATATGTAGTTACCCCCAATATTAAGGTACACCCCATAGTACCCCACTCGCACGGTCTTCACCATAAAGCCTCAGAAATATACGCAGTCCCTCATCCTACGTCGGAGTGACGTACGGATCTTTATATAACAAAGCTACATTCCACATAGATCTGCCATCGTCACGCTACGTAAAAGTATGGACTGCCACCTTTAATCGAATCAGATCACAGAGTAATGCCTTATGAGTCTACGATACACCACCCAGAGCAGACATGCATGTATTTAGATTTTCCCGCGTACGTATCGTCAATCATACTCGATGCATTATCCGCACATATCCTCTACTATGCACCGAGTCCCGTGGCAGGGCTGTACAAGAAACACGGAACTCGGTCGAGAGCTTTTCAGATATTTGTTTACATAGATGCTAAGGTCTGCATTTTTAGTAGTTATGGTCCCAGCTGACCCATCCCTCAACTAATGGAAGACGAACAAGATTGAGAACTAATGACCTGGCCCAAGAGAAAACAACAAATCCTAATTGGCTTGTCCCTCACCCATAGCCTTGATAGCAAAAGGTATATGGTCTGTGTGTTTAGCTCTCCGCCTTTCTGCATCGCACATCATGTATCAAGCTAATTGTCGATGGTAGGTACCCGACGATTCTGCTATCTAATGGTTAGACCTGTCAATACACAAGGGTGGTCATAACCTAGCCAAGTCAAGCAACAGGATCGTCAAATCACCTATGCTACCCTAAAGTCTTCTGATTTCCCATTATCGTGGCAATCAAGGCATACTCACCAGGTAGAAATGCGCAGACCTAACCTCTGTGAGTTACAGTAGAACGTTGTCATAACACAGAGGGCTACCAGGAGTACCCTCCACGTCCCAAGAAGCCGTGTGCTTCCCCTTCCAGTCCTTCGGAGCCAGCAGAATATCGACAAGCAAAGCAGGCAGAATAATCAAATGGACGTGCGCTCCCCTCGTGTCCCATGACACCACGGTGATCTACCCTGTTGGGTTATTCACCCACAAACGTATGGACTAGTCCAAGTGCCTTAGTTTAATGTGTTATTAAACCCAATGTCTAAACATTCTATTATGCTTTTGCTCTACCTCATAAGGTTTCCAGTTAACTTGGTTATTCCTAGCTATATTAACTTATTATTCAAGTTACCAAGTTCTTTCTGAGCCTCTTATATCCCTAAGGAATGGACCCCTCTTGCTTGTTAATTTTGGTTACAAAACTTAACCCTTTTATCTCAATTCATAGTTACCATAACATGTTTTACTTAATATATAATTAAGTATACTTTATCTCAATTCACATGTATTCTGTCTAACATGTCGCTTATTATTTATGATTAAATATAACTTATTTAATCCGATATATTCACCTTGTTCTTTCTTATTTAATCATAATTCCATCTTTCGCTTTTACTACAACTTGTCGTTGTTTACTTATTAACTTAGTTCTCTTAACTAAGGTTTACTAATAAGTTTCCTTTTATTTATTATAACTTGTGTTATAATTTCCACTTGTCCCTAAGACAGGCTTTTAACATTGTTATTCCTATCAGCATATTTCAGATTCACAAGTTTACATATTTTTGAATTTTTAATTAAGTACAACTTATTGTATTTTATAAGTATTCTTCCTTTTTCTCTACTCATTACGAACAACAAGTTTCAGATTCCGAAATTTACTAATTACTTAATTTATAATTAAGTATAACTTATTTCATTACATAAGTTATCTCTAATTTTCCTTATCGTTTATTATAACCTAAGTTATAATTTCCACTAGTCCCTAGGACAAGCCTACCTATTGTACAACATTCTCATTAATGTAATTAATTATAATAGGTTATTATCATTCCCCATTCATTCCAATTCTTTTACTGTTGTAACTTCCATTCATTTCTTATTCATTTCCATTAATCACAATTAATGCTATTTTATCAATCCAGTTATTTACATATATTTATATATGTTTATGCACTAAACCTCTCACATTAAGCCTACCACTTATGGATGTTGGATTCGCCGGACGGTTCCGGGCAGACTTCTTCCACAAGTTGACTTAACCTCGTGTCTTTGCGCCGTTACATGTACATTTATGCACTGGACCTCTCACATTAAATTTACAACTTGTGGATGCTGGATTTGTTGGGCGGTTCCGGGCAGACTTCTACCACAAGTTGAATTTAACCTTGTGTCTAAGTGTGGTTATAGTTTTCTATTTACTGTAAATTTTCCATATAATTTAGGCATGTCTATTCTTCCAAATTTTTACTGTAATTCTAATTTTTACATGTCACACTTAATATCGTGTTGATTACATATTAACTTTTAATCGTGTCGCATGTTCTTCCTAACATGTGATTAACTCCATTCTAAAATAATAACAAGTAACTATCAAACATGTGATTATTTAATCCAATAATTTAACATGTAATTATCCCAATTTCTACAGTAAAGGATTCAAGTACATAATATGTCAAGGTGAATGTGTAATTGTCCCAATTTCACCATAACTTAAATCACAGCCTCCGATTAACAAGTTATTAAAACATGTATGTATACAACAAAGTAATTGTTTCCACATATTTAACAAATATACATATGTATATATATCCACATATTAACATTTTAACATATTAATGTTTCAATCATATTAACATTTCAACATATATCATATTAATATTTCAATAGATTTACACATTTCAGCAGGTTTACATTTTAGCAGATTTACTATGCATATTAACAGGGAATGTAAAATGATAAATATACCATTATCAAAAAGGTATATTTTAAATCCACACACCCTATTGCTTCCAAAATCCTGAATCTGGCCCAGATCTAGCATTCCATGGTTCCTCTAACTGGATTTAGAACCTAAACAACCATGGATCCACAATTCTTAACTAAAAGAAGATGGGAAGAAAGAGGAGAAATTCAAATAGAACCGATCCAAGAAATTACCATACTTCGAATAGAATTCTAAACACTCAATTGTAGATATATATTCTTTTCCTTCAGATCTTAAATCAGAATTTCCTTAGACTAATTATTTTATTTTTCCGAAGAGATTTGAGGAGGAAGAAGAATGGCAGAGCTTAGGCAGCCTCTCAGGAAATGTGAGGTTTAGGCTAGGCTCTACAAGCTTATTTATTGGTGCTCAGCAACGAATTTGGTCCAGAAAGCAGTCCATGTTCGTAGGCATGAATCTGCCCCAGATCCAGGGGGGTCGACCCATGGGTTGACACCCCCTTTATGGGGTGACCCTAGGGTTGACACCCAAGAATTGGTGTCGACCCCTAACGAGTCTCTTTCCTGCCCAGACTTTACGCGTTAATGAAATTTGATTTTTTTTATTTATTTAATATGTTTTTATATATATATATATATGTGTACAAACTTCTAATGCTCATAACTTCTTCATCCATGACTCTGGCTATCACCGTCTGCCTTACCTTGAAACCATCATTAATCATATGACTGGCCACGACATGCCATTTATCAAGAGATAATGGTAACCCCCAGTTCTAGCTAAACTCCATACGCCATCGAGACTCATAGGTTTATCTTACTCATGAAGACAACTAGGCCCATCATGACTACCCAGGGTACACGATCTTTATCGAATCAGATCCTAATGAGCATCCCCATAATACCCCTGCTTTTAGCCCACTAGAAACTCTAACTAACGATAATTCCTTGGCCTTCATAACTCTAGTCGTCATCACCGGCGATTATCCATAAGCTCAGATCATCTTGAGCAAACACCCTTAAGGCGCCTTCACATTTTTTGCACTTCATCGATCAACGAACACTTCTCAATGCTTCGAACTTTCCAGCAAAATTGATATCAAAGCTTTGACATTCATCAAACCAAAATAAACATCATTTGGTCACCGCTCCTGGATTGCTCACGATCCATCATCCACTAATGGATCGGTTACGATCCATGATTCCGTTTCATCCCTTTCCACAGCGCTTCATTACTTTTTCAAAGTGTTTCAAAATGCAATGACACATCAGTATTTTATGTCCATCCATCCTGGATTGCTTTTGCCCATTCCAGTTCTCTACCATGCACGCCTCATATCTTTTAGTCGATCCATCAATGTTTTACGTAACACCCCGTAATTTTAACAATACTAAAGATGATAAATTAAAGAATACTTAATTAAATATTCAGAATAGAGTGAAATGGACTCCGCCACTGTGTTCATCTTGGAATTCTGCTTGAGATAGACTCCAAGTTTGTGTAAAATGGACATCGTATGAAAAAGATATTAAGGTTTGAAGTTTGCATATATATAAGCTAATTATATATATAAATAATCATTCCAGAAATTAAAAATCATTCCGAAAATCAAAGGTGGGACAACATGGAAACCAGCTCCGTTGGGGGTCGACCTCTGCCCTAGGGGTGTCGACCCATGGGTCGACACCATAAGGGGTGCCGACACCCATGTCGACACCCCTAGATCCGAGCCTGGTACATTTTTTTGTATATGGACTTGTTTTCTGACCAAATTGTAGACCCTATGCTATAAACAGGACCCCATTCTCATTGTTTTATTCACACAAAAACAATGGAGAACTAGATGCTGCCTCTACCCATATTAAATCAAGTCTTTTCTTCTTCAATAATCGACTAGAGTTATTCAAGTTTAGAGATCTGTGATTCAACATCTGCAATTCCTCTTCTATTTCTTAGATCCAATCATAGTGAGTCTACGTTATTTTTAGATCTAAATACTTAAAGTAAATCTTGACATGACTATAACTTGGATCTAAGCCTGTGACAATTTGAATCTTATCAGATCTGTTATAACCTGTGTATTTAAGTTATTCTGACATGACTAAGAACTAGATCTAAGGCTATACCTATCGAATCATGTCAGATCTATCATTGTTTGTAGATCTAATTCACTGTTTAGATCTCATCATGCATGTTTATGATATCGCTATTATGTTAGAATTAGTTCTACTATCACATGTTCATCAGATATGTTCCTATATGCCTATATTGTCATTATGCCCAACTTTGTAACTGTATATTTATTAGTTGCTATGCCTATTTTACCGTTATATGTCAATCCTATTATTGTGATTATTTCTGTCCTTGTCCCTTTTTATTTTTATTTTTTATTTTTATAGCCAGGCTACCTTCGAGCCTAGGAATACCGCTGAAATATGCGAAAAGCATAAAATTGGGAACGAGGGGAAAACGTTAAATTTGGGGCATAACTTGTATTGGGAAATATGGGAATAAATTGAATGTAATGCATGAATGTGGATTTGGGGCATAAACCACAATTGTGATTAAAAACCTTAATTTGGGGCACATGGTTCATTATGAACATGACTTGGGAAAAGGGGCATGAAAAACTATAATGACATAGGAATAATTGGTTAATAATGAGGATGCCTAGAATTACAGTAATTAGAAACTGTAACCGCGCTTAGACACGAGGTTAGATTACACTTGTGGTGGAAATCTTCCCGGAACCACCTGGCATATCCAACGACCACAAGTGGTGAATCTAATGTGAGGGGTTTAAGTGTATAAACATGAAACGTGCTAAGACACGAGGTTAAGTCCAACTTGTGGAAGAAGTCTGCCCGGAACCAACCAACATATCCGGCATCCACAAGTTGTAGGCTTAATGTGGGAGGTCTAGTACATTAACCACAAATGAATATGGTAATAAACTTGGATACTTAACCTATTTGAATCCATAGGGATTGTGTATGTTAACTTGAGTAGGGGTTAAGTAAAATGGTATGAAACAGTAGGAGGGTTAAGTATATCTTGGGTTGGTGGGTAATATATATATAAGCCCAAAAACTGAACCTATAGGGTACTGCAATCTTTTACTCTGGTATGGCATAACCTGTGGAAAACCTAGTGGGGATGCAAGCGTAGGGGAAAGCTTGTATCATCTTGTGTGTGGGACCCATTTCAGTCAGTAACCCATATATATGTATCAAACGAGTACTCCGAGCTAGGTCGGAGTTAGGGCATGCTTACTGGGATGATTGTAAGAGATCCAAATGTGGGGGACAGTGTGGGCGGCGCATTCCAACAAGGTCATGTGCATGCATGGGTCCGACAGAGGAGGTTTAGACGTCGTGACACTTGTAGATATGGTTGTGCACATCCTGAAAACGAAGGTTTGCCACTTTTAGAAGTGATACATCCTACTGTAGGGCCAGCACAGGGTATCTACGGAGTAGGGAGCCGATCGATTGGGGTAGTAATTAGGGTACATATAGACTCTGGTATGTTTAGGAGCCCGTTATTATCCTTAGGGGTAACTCCAGTATGTTGGGCTTCCTGTTATGGTATGGGGTTAGAAACTCTCACTAGAAGTACACCTAGGTATACCATCTTATACATGTTGGGGATCATCTCATTCTGGTTATACTAGTATTGGTGCGGAGGGAGATAGAGAGAAAGAGAATGTACTAGAGAAGCGCAATACATTCTATCATGTTTGTCTAGTTTACCTTGTTATACCTGTCTTTTTATGATGTTATCTCTCTTATCCACTTTATATGCATGTCATGACACTTTTACTTATTTATATGCTAAAAGTAACTAGATTTACCAGACTTTATGTCTGACCTATTTTTTTTTCCTCTTCTTTCTCTTCAGCCCCCCCTCCCCAGGTTCTTAGGGTGAGAATAATCAAGCTTGATCAGGACTCTGCTTTCATCTTGCTTGGAGTTGTTTTAGATGTACAACTTGATTTCATATCTCTCTACTATGGCTATGTTTTGGGGATTATGCTTCTTTTATTATTGTACTCTGATGTTTTAAGTACAAGACAGAACTTCTAATGATGTATTGCATTTATGCATTTCAGACATATGATGTAACCATGTTTTGAACTACGATGTTTTCTGCGTAATAAAATTTTAAATTCCGCTGCTATTTTATATCTGTTTTGTAATGTTTCTGTTTCTGTTTACCTATAACGCTTCACGAAACTTAATGCATTCTCTTAATGAGTGACATTAACGGACGTGGGGTGTTACACCGATCCATCATGGATCGGACTTGCCGATCCATCACTAAATTTGATAACAATCCACACAAAATGCTACCGATCCATCCACTGTTTTGCGCAACAATCCATGAGCTATTGGATGTCTGATTCATATTGTCGGTCCACTTGGCTTGCTGATCCATGCTATGTATTTCACGACCGATCCATCAAAATATGACCGATCCATCCACATACGACAACATCATTGCACACAACTCATCCAATTCAATCATCAACACCTCATGCAATCATCAAACTATACTTGAACAACAAATAATTATCATAAAATCATATGAAATCTACCAAATCATGATAAAACAATGAATAGTCAAATACATGGACCTAAACTTGCATAAACACATGAAATAACATAAAGACTTGCCGATTTAAGTTGTTAGATTAGATCCTTTGGTGATTCGAATGAAAATATACTTACCATGATGTAGATCCAGGTGAAAATGACTTGAAATGATGATAATAAGTTCTAACAACCCATATATTCAATTGAATCCGTGTGAGAGATGCTTATCACTCACCAAATCCACAAATTAGCTTGAAATCTATGAATCTCTACTTTGGACAACGAAGAACGATCTTCAAATCAACAAATTTGATGTGATCTACTCTTCCTTGGTGTTGATCTTCAATCTTCTAATGTAGATCTAAGAATTAAATGAAGTGGAGAAGTATTTGATTGGAGTAGGGAGAATCATAAACCCAAACCAAATAGAGAAATGAAGAAACTAAACAATTCTCCTTGCCTCTACTCTCCTATTTATAGTCAACATCCCCTAGCCTTAATGGGCCTCGCTAATCAACTCACTAATTACTAATTAGTTTGTATATAAAACGTGTAGCACTGAAACAACGATTCCTCCCAAACTGCTGAACCAAATCATTTCATTCCCAGTGAAATCGATCCCATCACCTGATTCGATCCCCGTTAAAAGTTATGCCTTGTAAAACTGACTTAGGAAAAATGGTCGTAAACAAAATTTATAAAAATTATGGACATGTCACACTTCCCCATAAATAGAATTTTAAAATATGAGAATGATCCGACTCTCGGGCCATTGAATAAAAATATTTTTTGATCCTTCGATGCGTGAAATACGAATCATTACAATACATCATGAGCATATAAAAATGATGACCTAAACATATATATATATATATTAACATGGATTATTTTTAACATGACATATATATATATTGGTGATGTAATTAGGATTTTTTTTAAATTAAACATGCTTCATACCTTCATTAATTAACATTGGCATATGAGTTAGATTAATTTTAACATAAGTAAATTGGCTTAATCTGTTTAGTTACAATATGTATAAATATAGATGCTTATTTGAAAAAAAATTAGAAAGTTAAATATACTTCGCAAAAATATAAAAGTTATGGCCTTCTTCGAAACATGAAGCAAAATGCTTTTTTCATTACACTGAAATGTAGACAAATAATAAATTTAAAAAGTAAACAAATGAAATTATTCTTTTACACCAAAAAGAGAACGAAGATCTCACCTTTTGGAAAACACAAAATAAAATTATTTAAGCAGGAAATAAATTATCTTTGAAGCAAATAGATTAGACTCAACAGTTAAAGAACAATAGACATGGAATATAAACGATATGAAATTCATGATTTTAAGAATACTAAAAATCGAACTTCATTTTACCTAATATAATAACGCATAAAACCAAAAAAATAAAAGAGTAGGAAAAATGCGTGGAAAAAAGTAAAGGCCATGAGAGTGTTTACGTGCATTAGTGTCCAAGCTGTAGGTTTTAAAAGCACAAAACATGTAGTTAGTACGTAAACTATACATGGTTGTAAAGATAACTATAATTTTTAGGGGTGGAATCGGTTTGGTGCCAAAACTTTGTATTCAAAACCATTACCATACCGACTTTATATGGTAATAGAAAAATCATATCATTGCCAACCAAAGAAATCGATTACCGACAGTTCGATTTATGGTTGGAAATGGCCGGTATAGGTCGGTAATAAGTTTTTACCGTTCACTAGTATGAGATCTTTTTGTTTACAATATTTCACGTTAAAATAGTTAATATTAGAATTGATTTTTTCATTGTTATATTATTATTTATCTATCTTATTTTACATAGTCAAACATGCATGAAAACTTTATGGATGAACGAAAATATCAAATAAATTATATCGTTTCTAAGATATATGACAAAAATTGCATTCAATCTTGTATCGTAATAGTAATTTCCTAGGTACTTTATCAAATCATTACATATTAGAAGTTCTTTGTTATGCAATAAACATATATAATGAAATATAAGAATATATATATATATGTATTGTTTAAGATATATGGTAGGTATGGTAATTACCATTGTTAATGCTCAACTACCATTACCATACCACATGATATGTGGTTTGGCATACCGTACCAATCAAGTTGGTTACTGATTGTTCGGTACCACTTTTGTTGATAGTGGTTGGTAATGGCTGGTAAGTGGTAATATGGTAAAAATATCCAGCCCTAATAATTTTAGTTGTTGGCATACACCCAGTGGCGGAACCAGCCACAGGCTAGAGGGGGCCACGGCCCCTACAAATATTTTTTTTTCTTCAAGAAATTAACTTGTTTTTAGCCCATTTTCTCCACACATGATCATATTTTACCACATACGTGGCCCCTCCATGCTTTCCAATCCCTTCATTGATTCATTTCTAGTTCCGCACCTACATACACCTACAACACTGTTATATTAAAATATAAAATAAAGGTAATATCTTGAACTTAACTGAGTTCAACTGGCCAATATATCATATAAGTTTGTCATTATACTTCTTTGATGTTTAAAAATATTAAGTAGGAACATAAAAAATACACAGTATAAGACTTGAACATATGAGAATAAAAATATGAATGATACATGCAACATAAAAAAATTAAACATGAAGACTTTTCGTAATTATAAACTTTTAATGTTATAAGAAATATTAAGTAAAAGCTGCATTTATCTAGCTAATATTCAGTACTTCATTGAAAACTCTTGAAGAATATAAGAAATCATCATAAATACACAAAATACAGAAACAGTCGTAATTAAAAATAAAACTTTGGACTATAGAATTCATAATTTATCGAGCCCAAAATCAGTTAATGTTATATCTTCTGTATTTACATATTTTAAAATATGAACTCATTTAGTTTGTTTCCATAGAAAACAAATCTTTAGAACCAAAATGAGTTTGAGTGCTTCTGAAACCAATATGTGAATTTGAGGTAAATTCATAAAAATATTGTCATGAGTTTATAAAATGCGTAAGTAATTAAATAAACGTGCTGTTTCCATGTACGTCAGAACTAAGTAATGATGTAAATGTTGGTCACTTGAAGAGCAAACCCATAAACAATACATTATCATTTAGTAAGAGACATAATGGAACTGTTACTGCTTTGAACAAGAGTTACAACAATTTTTTATTATCACTAACTACGACTTTGTAGAATTGTCATTGTGGATGTATAAGTAAATTAGACATTTTGTTTGTTCATCGGTTTCCTTCAGACCAATATTATGAGTAGCGTTTGCTGCTGCGAAATAAACCAATTTTAAAATGGGAGCCCAAACAATAGATTCAATGAGTTCTTGCCAAAAACCGCGGTCGTAGAATAAAAGCATTAAACTAAAAGCCCAGCAAAATGAGCACAATTCAAACGGATGATAAAAATCCGTTGATAAATGAATTCCAATTTGTTGAACGTTGTCGAGCTGGATGATGAAAAATTATCACGTCCAGTTCTTTTGGGGCCTAGGCGGTACCTTACCCTTTTTGTTTATATCAAAAATGACTCAAACACCAATGGTGCGAAATCACACTTCATCCATTATGGTTAAAAATTAAAAGAGCCGCAATCACAAAATAAACGGATAAAATCAAATAAGAGACACGGGATTTTTATAGTGGTTCGATTCAAAACGATTCTACGTCCACTTTTCAAGTATTTTTCATCATTATGGGGAGGATTACATAGTTTACAATCTCATACATCTCGTTTATTACACTTAATTACTTTTTATGATAATTCTCCACTTTATGCTCTCTTTCCACTTTAGATCTCACTTGAACTCGAGAAGGAATGGATCGGATCATGTAATTATATACTTTTCCTTGGTTTCATCATGAAAATGGTCTTAGATCTATGCTCTGAAGTGGAGCAATGGTGATTGGAAATCACTTGGAGTGGATCGGAGTGTGAATTAATGGTGCTCAGAGAAGATGAGATCCATTTCATGTAGGAGGAAGAAAGAGAGAATTTTGGCGGCCATTAATGGTGTTTTTAGAAGCTTTAGAGGGGTTGATGAATGATTTTGGCAGCCCTTCGGGGTAGTGGAATCGGTCCCTTGAATTATGGAGAAAGGGGCTATTTATAGGCGAAGTTTGAAGGTAGTGGTAGTCTCGTAATTATGGAATGTAGAATTTGGGTCGGTCGTAAACTTGGGTCGGCCTAAAACTTATTTACAAAAATGCCACTGGTCCACTTTACAGTTGCATACAACTGGCATATCCCATATATTACAGTTCTGCCACCGCCTTTAATAATGACCGACCAGGAATCCATGTATGTGCCCGACCAGCTTTAAATTAAGGGACCAACCCAGTTAATTACACCTTATGCCACTGCCTTTTCTACTTTATTCAATACTAACCTGTTTAATTTTAATGTACCAATCTAGTTTACTGTAATGTATTGATCCATTCTGTAGCCGCTCCCTTTTTTCTAGCCGTTCCACTTTTATACTTTGTACCGACCCATACTATTCCAGTTTGCATTCATCATTTGACTGACCCACTTCATTACAATGTACAATGCTCCACCATATTTATGCCTTTGCCCCCAACGATCCATTCTTTCAGCACCTATACGATCCATTGAATTGTACAATAGCAACTTATGTGTTTGCTTTAATAATGTAAACTACCACCATAATAAAATGAGCCATGTCATCCCTGAATAGCCAACAATCCATGTTTTATGATGTTGCCACGTCAGCAGCTTGAATGATTCATATGTTGGGTCTTCAAAGATCCAGATAAAAGACTTGGAGCAATAACACAATAAGAAGCATAACGATCCATGTTCTTCTTTGGTGGAAACAATGCATGAAACGCATCCATTATTTAATGTATGAATATACATATATCATGTACTGATTTACGTGTGAGATGTTTGAAGCCACCATTCTTCTGGTCCATGTGTAGTCTTCATGGTGAGCCATGCATACCCATTCAAGCTGCAGAATAGCTTTCACGTGTATTACTTTGAAGTTAAAACCACTTTTCTGTTTTAAGGCCGACCCGTACTGTTGTTTAATACATTTGCAGGTTTCAACATGTGATACTTAATCCATTGTTTATGTGCTGGACTAAGAGATTGAACAACCGATTCATATATACTTGTTGGAGCCAAATCATATTGTTCCTCACTCCATTGTGATGATATTACTCATTGCTTTACCATAAATTACCGATCCAGTACTTACTTCATGTTCTTAGCATACGGTCCGCACTATTTATACAAATATGGCCAACCCATTCTCTAAGCAATGTGCCGACCCATTCATTTCATAGATGCTCAGGCTTCTAGTTTGTCACTTCATTGTTCAAGTGTTACATGTTCTTTATTGAAGCAAACAATTTGATCCATGCTGATATGGTATTTACATTATAAAGGCATCTGGTTTGTATATATATTGGACAAAAAGTGAGCAACGTTGTGCCTTGTATCCGTTCTCATGAATGAATTGTTTTATAGCCGACCCATATATCAATGTTAAGGCCGACCCATACTGTAGTGACCGATCTATCGTTACGGACTGTCCCAATGTCACCAACCAACCTAGTAGTTTGGCACTGACCGACCGACCCTATACTTTGGCATTGACCGCCCGACCCAGTTCTTCGATACTAACTGACCTGGTCCATATGATTGAGGCCGACCCGGTTGGGGCCGACCCAGTTTGGTACTAACCGACCCGATCTGAAGGAAATGGACCGACCTGATTCTTTGTAGGATAGGCCGACCCGCTGTTGTGTAAACATGATCGATCCGCGTTGTTAAGGCCGATCCGCATTTGTGACCGACCCGGTGCTTTAAAACCGACCCGGTGCTTAGAACTATGTTTTAATAAGGTTAACACTTTTTTTGCAAGGTACCATTGCGTTCTTTCTCTTTTCTTACTCTTAAAGCGGTAGGAGACTTTGTCTCGTGAGCTTTTTGTACATCGTATGCCTACTTTTTTGAAACTCTCCTCAGCTATTTCGTTTCGGGTTAAGAAGATGTTGGAAAAAAATTGAATGAAGTTGTTTCAAAGGTTTAACTTAAATTGCTAGATAAAATATAATACAAAGGAATTAAACATTTTTGTGATAAATCACAAACATTTATTTTGATATATTTTTTAAACTTTGACAATTTTAATAGTTGAACATGTACCCAAAAGATCAACCAAATGAACAAATTTTCATTTAAAAACAAAATATTTTACCAATGCTTTACAGTGCCTCATTCGCTCATCAACAATTTTATTTTTCATGCTAAAGCTTGAATTATTTTTCTAGTTAGTTTTATTGGTTCAGTATCATTTCTTGGTTTTGACCATTCTAACTGCGCTCAAGGTCATGCTTTAAGATACCTAAACCAAATATAATCCGTTGAAAAGCCCACTCATACGTCCAATACTTCGTTGCTATAAAGGGGATTATTATTGCTGTTACAATGGTTGTAAAATATTATGATTGAATTTTTATTACTAAACTCTGGGTTTTTTGATAAACCACCATGCGTAAATAGTACCAAGAACTATTTACGTGGTGCTCTGTTTAATTTCCCCAATGTAGAATAAAACTTAAACAATAGTGATGTGTGTAGTCATTGAAGAAGAAAAGTGTTAGATAAATAACTATGAACAAACTATGCCACAATTATTATTATTTTTGAATTTGTTAAGGGGGAAACCGACCGGAGCCGTAAAACCCCCTTAGTGCACCTAGCCCGATCCACGGATACCACATAACACTACAAGAAACATTGCAAATTTGGATAGGAGGGGCGACGATTTCCAACGGCTAATTTCCGACGGGCCATCGGCAGCTGTCAGAAACCATCGATTATAAATGAATTATACAACAGTCGTAAGCCTTTCTTCCCTATTCTCCATCTTCCTCAAAACATTTCCAACACGAAAATAAGACCCTACCCCAAAATTGGGTTTTTCCACCCCTAATATTCAATTTCTTCGCATATAATCATCCCCGACTTCATCTCTAACCTCTGAGGCAAGCAATTTGAGGTATAGTATCTTTAGTTACTTAAAAATCAAAATTTTCTCCTAAACCTATTTGTCCTAAATCGAGAATTAGGGTTAATTATTGATTGTGATTGGTTCCAATGGCATAGAATGGGTAATAGCATCCAATTATGTGCATATTTCATGTGATATAGTGAAATTGAAAGTTTTATGTGCAATGTTTGATTATTTGTGAATATGTTCCCATTAAGCTTGGTTTTTGTCGTTGTATAATTGAGGATATTTGTGTATATGTGCACCGATATGCACTTGTCATTCTTGTATGTGTTAGTTGATATAGGAAAAACTAAATGCACGAGCTAGGAATAGTACATAGTGCACATTTTGACTTATGCACAAAAAAAGCATGAGTCTAGATTCTAGTTGAGTCCATTGAAATGACAATAATAGTAAATTAGCTTTAAGTTGATTGATACATCAAGCAAATGTGATAAAATAAAATATTTTTGTCTTGTTGTAAAACTGTATTTTTATAGTAAAATTCGTACATCTAATTGATCAATATCCTCTAGAGTATTTTCGGCCCCGTTCGACGAGTGTTGTACATGATCATTATATAAATAGTCGTTTTTGTCAAATTAAAAAACGACCGTTTATATTCATCTGGTACAATATTTGTTGGATTTTTCCTTGTATTGGACAAGTTATAAACGTAGTAAGCATCTACATTTTGTATACTACTTCGTTTCACGATTCACATAAATTCATTTTAATTTTTCATTTTATTTCCTGTGTACATGTGTACAGTGCAGGAAACAAAAGCAAAATGCTGCCGAAATTTTATTGAATCGTTTGACGAAGTAGTAGTACACAAAATGTAAATGTTTACTGTGTTTTACAATGGGAAGTAGGAATCTGACCATGTAAAAGAGTTGCATTAAAAAAATGTGCCAGATTTGAAATTATTTTTAACTTAATGAAAATGTTATTTGCTTTCAACCATTATATATACGTGCGTTGTATGACCATAAAAACAAGTTTTTTTGAATTTGTATTCTTCAAAATAAATATTAAATTGTGAAATTATGACTAAATTTATCAAATAGGAAAAATGATTGATTACGTTGTTGATCGGAGGAGTTGGATGTACCAAAGAAGAGGGCAGAGAGGTTCGATAAAAGAAGATTTTTATAATGGTATAATTGTCTTTGTTGAATTCTCTTTAAGTAATAACGGAAGTGATTCTGAAATTCGTTGTCTGTGTAGCAAGTGTAGACATTTGGAGTATTTGTTACCTGATATTGTGAAAGTCCATTTGTGCAAAAACGGATTCGTACTCGAGTATTATTTTTGGGATCATCATGGAGAAGTTGTATCAAATACTCTTGTAGAGACTGAGGTAGAAAGTGTTGTTAATGAAAATGTTAGTTCGACAAATATGGTCGAAGATGCAACACGATTAGTGTTTCCTATGGTTGCAGTTGACGATGACGATGGAAATGCTGAAGAACCGAATATTGAAGCTAAGAAAATTTATGATTTGTTGGATTATGCTAAGAAACCTATTTGGGATGGTTGTAAAAGCGGCACTCAGCTATCGACAATCGCAAAGTACATTGTGATGAAGTAAAAATACAACATACTGAAGTTGGGTTTACAGCTGTTGTACAAGCTACAATAAGGCACATGTCGCTCGATAAATTAATGTGTGAAAATCACAACGAAGTTAAAAAAAATTATGTCGGCATTTGGTTTACCTTATCAGAAAATAGATACATGTTTAAAAGGATGCATGTTGTTTTGGGAATATGACGTAAATCTTAGAAATTGTAAAATATGTAATCAATAAAGATATAAACCTAGAAAGAAGAAGGGAAAAGAAGTTCCATACAAACGTATGCATTACTTACCCATTACTTCGAGGTTTCAAAGATTATATGCATCTTCTATAACTGCATCTCATGTGAGATGATATAGGGTGAGATCGGAGGAAGAAGGTACGTTGACCCATCTGGCCGATGAGGAAGCACAGAAGCATTTTGATAAAACTTATATGCAGCGAAGAGTCGTAATGTTAGGCTAGGATTATGTACTGATGGTTTTTCACCATTTTCTCAATTTGGTTCTAAATATTCATCATGACCCATTATCATCACACCTTATAATTTACCTCCATGGATGTGTATGAAAACAGAATATATGTTTCTTACCATTGTTTTTCCTGGCCTCGACGATCCGACACAAGGAATTGATGTTTATTTACAATTGTTAATTGAAGAATTAAGAACATTGTGGAACGAAGGAGTAGAAACATACGATGTTTCAAAGAAGAATTTTTTTGTATGTTTGCTTATTCATTGTGGACTATAAGTGATTTTACTGCCTACGCAATGCTTTCAGGATGGAGTACTGCTAGTCCTCTATCATGTCCATATTGCATGGAAGAAACACGAGCTTTTCCTTACCGCATGGTAAGAAAATTTCATGGTTTGACTATCATCGATGTTTTCTCCATGTAAATCATCCTTTCAGTGTAGACAAGAAAAACTTTTTGGATAATAGAGTAGAAATTAGACAACCTCCAATGATATAGTCTAGCGAAGACATATATGAACTGGTTAAAGCTATCCAAAGAAACATAAAACTGGAGTTCAAATAGAAATTGAAGGCAAATCAATTTATCACAATTGGTGGAAACAGTCTATTTTTTGGGAGTTGTCATATTGGAAATATCTTCTGCTTCATCATACTATTGATGTGATGCACAATGAGAAAAACATATTTGATAATATCTTTAACACAATTTTGAATGTTAAAGGGAATGCTAAAGATAATTTGAAATCAAGACACGATATAGAAGAATTATGCAAACATCCTGAGCTTCATATGAAACCAAATGACAACAAAAAACCCAAAGCATGTTATGTGTTAGATAATAATCAACCTAAGTTGTGTTAAAATGGGTTGAAGGGTTAAAATTTCCTAGTGCGATTTCACCAAACCTTCGTATATGTGTTGACTTCAAAAATGGTAAATTGGGCGGAATGAAAAGTCATGATTGTCACATTATGATGGAGAATTTATTTCCCATTATTCAAAGAACTACTGCCGTTAAAAGTTTGGAAGGTAGTAACGGAACTTAGTTTGTTTTACAAAGAGCTTTGTTTGACCACTTTAAAAGTGAAATGTTTATGTAAATTTGAAGTAGATATTCCAATATCGCTCTGCAAATTGGAGAAAATATTTCCGCTAGATTTTTTTAATGTAATGGAGCATTTACCTGTTTACCTTCCAACTGAAGCACGACTTCGAGGTCCCATCCAATATGGATGGATGTATCCATTTGTGAGGTAAACACAAACATGTTACCTATTAATTTAATTTCACTTAAAATATGAAATAATATAAATTAATTTTGCATAGATATGTGAATCATCTGAAGAAAAAAGTGAGACAAAAAGCACGAGTTGAAGTTTCGATATTTAAATCTTACATCGAAGAAGAAGCTTCATTCATTTCTCTCATTATGTCAGTGATCATGTGAATATATCATTCCGAAGTGTTCCTCGAAATGACGAAGGAGACAAACAAGAATAGTCTCAAACAGTATTGTCTATTTTTAGACAACATGGTCGACCTTCTGGGAAACGTGTAGACGTATGGGTAGATGATAAAGATCTTCACGTAGCACACACTCATATTCTTCTAAATTGTGTTGAAGTTGCACCATTTGTTAGGTGATCTGAAATATCAATTAATGCTTTATTCATTTCTACATGTTTGCGTGTGTATGATCTAATGTAATATTTTATTTATATTTACAACGTTTATGAATGTGAACATCCAAACAGAGATATCAGTAAAGAATTTTCTACTTGGTTTACAAATTACGTTTACGAACCCAGAAATTGAGTTGTTGATGAAGTGTTGAAACATCTTGCAATAAGATCGAAAAGAGTGGTCAAAACATATCCAATATACTTTGTTAATGGATATAAATTTAACACCAAAGAATACAGTGCTGAAAAATTAACGAACAATACAGGTGTATTCGTTAAAGGCAGTGACGATTCAGAAAATCACATTAATGATTTTTATGGCGTTCTAACACAAATTTTGCAACTGACATATTTCTCATGACCTGCAGAGGTGTTTATATTTAAATGCAACTGGTTTAGCAGTGTTTCATGTTCTGGGATTAAGGTGCATAAGGATTATAATCTGACTGAAATAAAACATACATCGCACTATTACAAGTATGATCCCTTTGTACTAGCCAAACAAGTATTTCAAGTTTATTACGCTACTCACCCGTCTCTAAAAAGAGATCAAGCAGATTGGTTGGCATTTTTTAAAACAAAAGTCAGATTTACGTTCGATAGGAAGAATATTCCATATAAAGGAGCCTATCAAGTAGAACTCGTGAAGAACAATGAAATAATAATTAAAGACGATCATGTAGATTTTGGACCTCTGGCCGATGAGACAAATGTTTTGGTAGAAGCATTCGAGAGTGCAGAGGAAGATATCGTAGAATCTGAGGTTGATTCTAATTCAGAAGAAGAAGATGACTGATGTAAATGATGAGTATTATCTTTCTAATTGTAATGTAATTATGGAGTTTACGATGTATATTTTGCAATTCATATAACTCTGTTAAATTTTTAAATATTATGATCAATTTTTGCATCTTTTATGACATATGCAGTTTTTCCTATTTATCTTCAATTTGCAATGTAATATGTCACTCCTTGGAATATGAGACCCAATCAAATACAGGTATAAACAATTTTTTTATGTCATTTACTTAGCATCTTGTATCGTTTGTGTAAGTTAACTATAAAATAAATTTAAATATAATGTTATTGTTAGCTTTTAAAATGATTTGTATGTGACATGTATGTCATCTGGAGGGAATTCTTCAGCGAGGGTTCTGGATCGTAGCCCTCTCAACGTCCAGTCATCTCCTCGGTCCTACGAGTACAAGGTAAAAAATAAACTTTATTTAGTATGTTAATTATTTTTTACTATACACTTATGTATATCATATTTAATGCAGGGTTTTCAATCTTCAACCTTCAAAGGTTATTTTGGACGTTTCGAGAGGAGCATATAAGGCCCGGATGTCGGATCTTGGCCGAAGTGGGATTTGATCCTAGCTTACAAACATGAGGCCATTTGGCAGGATATGCTAGTAAGTATTTTCTTGTATTTTTTTTCATTTTAATTTCTTTTAATCGTTGATATACTGTATGTATTTTACTAGTAATGTTTGTTTAACGTGAAATACAGGCCGAGGTGGATATATAGACACATGATTACAGCTGGCTCGGACGTACTGGATGCAGAAAATGAGAAAAAATTACAAGGATGGTATATCAACAATGAAGAAAAGCATGAAAAACCGAGTTGGATGGGAGCAGCCATGTGGGATGAATTTCTGAGATATTGGGAGAGTGATGAAGCGAAGGTTTGTGTACTAATTTTTTTTAAATACCAAAAATATTTACTTGATAAGTAATGTGTCAAATTTTATATGTACAAATGAAGTCAGAAAGAAACTCTGCAAATCGAAATAAAAATCCAGTCACGCATCGAGAAGGATCGAAGTCAATTCAGCAGAATCGGCAGGAGTTGGTAAATTTTGTAAATGTGACTTACATAAAAATTAATATGCTATATAATTTGTATGTAATAATCAAATTCACGAGGCTGAGGGGCAAGGTACAGTCTCGTATATGGACGTGTTCACCCGTACGCATGCCATCGAGCATGTCGATGCAGACAAGAACATCACATATACATGGCATGATGACAAAACTATGAAGAGTCATGTAAGATTTCATTTTATGTAGAAGTATTTGTATTAATTGTTAAATTATAATAAAATAAGATATGGTGATATTAATTTATCTACATTCTTATTTGGTCTTGCAGGAGAAGTTTATGGAGCAGCATCAGAAGTGTCTAGCTGAGACTGGACATGAGAAGCTCGTGACTGACGAGGAGGAAATTATATTCCAGTCAATGATGGATCCAACGACGCGGAACAGACGTTATGGATTCGAAAACCAAGTTGTAAATGATTTTTCCTTTAATTTAAATTTTAGTTTAGAAATGAAAAAACTTTTACGAGTTATAGGTTATTAATATGATCGTACATGATTAGAAAAATTTTATATAATTCTTACAGTCCACCAGTCAGCAGGGACGGAGCAGACAGACTAGAGCTGCTATAGATGCCATAGAGATTGAGGAGTTTAGAGCTAGGGTAGCACAACTTGAGGACCAGAATCGTCGTCAAGCCATCAAGACGACTCATCATTTAGATTGGCGCTTGGCAGTTTGCGCAGCAGTACGGGGCTTCCCCTCCTCAGCTGGTTCTGTAGGCGATGATGATCAGTGACGGATGGATAAATATTTTTTTTTGGTGGGACATGTACATATGACTGTAGGTTGTTATGGCTATGGTATGTGGCGTATGACTTCGGTTTGATATTTTGTATGCATTATGACGGCATATTGTGGTAGGGTTAATGGGGTAGACTTGATGTATTATACATTGTTATGGTGGTAGACTTGGTGTATTTTGTATGTATTTATGTTGTTTTTTGTTTTTGATGATTTTTTGGTTGATATGTTGTGTTTTTGATGAATTTTTGTGCGCGGGATTATAAACTGTTGGTTTGAGATGAATGTGGGTTGGAAGGTTATAAGCAGCAGAAATACAAAAAAAAATATGTAGGTTTTTCGACGGCTTCCGACGGGTTATAGGTATGCAAATCCGTAACGGTTTGGGACGGTTTATTGGTATAGCATACGTAACGTTTCTGACGGCTATCGACAGCCACCGGAAACCATCGGAACCCGATACCAATAGTCGCAAGCCATAGGAAATGGAAACAACGGGCGGTATTGATAGCCGTCGGAAACTCTGTTTCATGATGCCTCAAATTGTTATGGTTTTTTCTGATGGTTGTCGATCATTTCCGACGGCCGCCACGGTTTACACCCATCGGAAATCTACAGTATTCTTGTAGTGTAAATGTAACACCCCATATTTTCTATGAATATTAAAATTAACAAATCTAAGAACACTTAATTTTAAGAAGAAGAATTAAGGGAAACGAGTTATGCCGTTGGGTTCGTGTCGGAATTCTGCTTGAAATAGAGTCCGAGTTTGCGTGAATCAGACTCCGTATGTAGAAGTTATGGAGTTCAGAAGATTTCAAGAATAAACAAAAAAATAATAATTAAATAATTCCAGTTTAAAATTCAAAATTCAAACAGAACAGGCTGAATGGGAAAATTCCCGCTCCAGGTGTCGACACCCCCCCCCCTCCAGGGGGAGTTGACATAGGTGTCGACCCCCCTATAAGGGAGTCGACATAGGTGTCGACCCCCCTATAAGGGAGTCGACATAGGTGTCGACCCCCTGTAGAGAGTCGACCCCTTTTGAGATCTGCTTCCAATGACGAATTTAGTAGCTCTGAGCTGATGTGGCCATCTGTGATTGGCCAATGACTAATTTCTGAGGTGTTAGGGCTTATGTGTCATGCTATGATTGGCTGGATGACACATCTCTTTGGTTTGATGGCTCTGATTTCTCCTAGACTAAACTAAAGGCTAGAATTGATCGTAGACATTTATATATACGTAGCCAAACCTAGACCCTAACCTCATAACCCTAAGACTATGGTGTCGTCATGTTGTTCGTCTACAAGCTGGCCTAGCCTCCTACATCTTCTCCTAACTAGAAAAATAAATCCAAACTAGTAATCGATTAGAAGAACTTCAAATCAAACATCTACATCAAAGGATTGCTTTTCAAATTCAGAAATCAAATCCCAGAATACAAGATCCGTACTTTTTCTGTAAGTTTAGTTATTATTTAGATTTAAACATCCAATAGAAATCATGACTGTAATAATCGGATCTAGAACGATGCCTAATTCTGATTCGTGCCTATCCTTTTGTCTAATCTAAATTGCTTATGCCTATGAGACTATTGTGATTGATGTAATGGCACCTATCATGCCTATGAGACTATTGGACTGACACAATAGAACCTATCATGCATATGAGACTGTTGGACTGACATAATAGAACATATCATTCCTATGAGACTGTTGGATTGACATAAATGAACCTATCGTGCCTGTGAGACTGTTGTGATTGATAGGATGGAACTTTTCATGTTGTACAACCTATGCCTATGAGAATATTGTGATTTATCAAATGGGACTTATCATGTTGTACATTAAATTAGTAATTCTCTTAAGTCCAATTCTATCTAACCTTTATACATATGGTGTGAATTGCTTAGCTTGTCTACACATAGTGTTAATGTACAACATTGAAACATGATTCTTGAATTTGGTACATCTTTACATGCCTATTTTTCCTTATGTCAATTCTTATGCTCCTTCTCTATTTTTTTCCTTTTTACTTGCTTTTGTGAATACTAAGTTCATTCGGAACTTAGATTGAATCTCGTTGTACATGCGATTTTAACGCAGGGAAAGCTGATATAATTTAATTTAGTAAATTTTGGGCATAGCTTGGGAATGGGGCATAAACTTGTATCTACTAGACTTGTGGAAAATTTGACACATAGATTTGGACACATATGACAAATATTTAAATTGGTTAAAGATGAACATGCCTAACCCGAGATTAGATTGAGTTGCGGTGTAAGACTGCCCGGAACTGCCCGGCACATCCAGCTACCGCAACAATATAAATCTAATATGAAAGGTCAGCGCATTAAGCCCTAAAAACCCGAGTTTAGATTGAGTTGCGGTATAAGACTACCCGGAACCGCCTGGCACATCCAGCGACCGCAACAATATAGATCTAATGTGAGAGGTTGATGCTTTAATGAATGAATTAAAGCTAAGGAACAGACATGCTAAGGATGGTAGGGTTAAGTTAATTAAGGCAACACTTAACTAATACAACATGTTAGCAAAACAGATGGGTGAGGTTAGATAAATTTTGAGAACACTTAACCGTTATAACATGTTGATTAGGAAACCCTAGTAACGGGGACCCATTTCAGCAGTAACCCACATAGATGTATCATGGTACCCTGAACTAGGCAGGGTGGGGCACGATTACTGGGCTGATTATAAGCGGTCAAAATAGCGGCAGGGGGTGCAGCAGTGTAGTTCCGACGAAGTATGGACGTGCACGTACTCCGGAGTGGAAAACAAGCACTAGGCATCAGTAGTATACACTGTGCATCTTGAATTTGTGTTGGGTTGCCACCATAGGAATTAGTACACCCCATGGTGGGACCAGCATAGATATCTACAATCGAGCGGGGCCGAATGACACAAGTAAGAAATGCATGCAAGTAAAAGCCGATCGGGAAAGGGATCACTTTGTTATGAAAACATGATGGTAGATGAAACATTCGTAGTAGGTGCAGAGAAATGGAAATGAGTGCGATAATTATATTCAGTTTATCTTGCCTTATCTTATGTTATCTTATTTCTATGGTATTGTCCTATGTTCAGTTTATTCATGTCATGATCCTTTTACTTGTTTACGTGCTGAATAATCACTGGACTTACAAGACTCATGTCTGGCCTATTTTCTATCGCCTTCTTTTCTTCCGTCCCCCCCCTCCAGGTCCGCGGCGAGGGAATACTTAAGCTTGGTGCTGACCTTTTCCAGTTTGAAGAGAGTAGATGTATTGCTTGGATTCTCTCTTCTTGGGCTATGGCTGTGGTTACACTTTTATTGGGGATTTATGCTGCTTTACTACTGTTTTATGCTTCTTTATGTACTTGGAGTTTTAAATCAAGACAGATGTTCCATTGTAATAATTTAGAAGTTGGGTTTTGAGACAATGCTTGTAATGTTTTGACTGAACCACGCTATTTATGAAATGATTTCAGTTTTCCGCTATTTATATGTCTGTCTTGTAAATTATCTGTGTCTTTTACCTAAAATGCTTCACCAAAGTTAATGCATTCCCTTTGTGAGTGACCTTAACGGAGGTGGGGTATTTCACTTGGTATCAGAGCGATGGTTGACCAGATTAGATAAAAGTTTTTGAAAACTATTTTTCAAAAAGAAATTTAAAGAAGCATTTTCAAGAAAAGTGTTGTTTTATTTTAAAGGCATAATCCCCAGAGCCATATGCATTATCTTTCTATCCTTTGTTTTGAACCTTTTCTTTTTTTTAGCATGTGTGGGGATCTTAATCTTCCCGAGGGCGTACCGATACCTAGCTGGTTCAGAAGGTATGTGGAGGCTAGGGCTAATGACGTAGGCCCAGCAGACGTTCCTCCTTTCCCAGCTGTAGTCGTTCCTCCTCCTCCGCGGGTGAATGCTTTCTCGAAGATATGTAGGGACTTTCAAGATATGGGTGGAAAGAAATTTAATGGGACTGATCATTTGTGGAAGCAAGAAACGGGCTCAAGGAAGCAGAAGATTTGTTTGTTATCTTCGAAGTGGACGATAGTCAGAAGATACAATTGGTTGTATGGTTACTTAAGGACGAAGCCTATTACTGGTGGGAAGTTACTAATGCGGAGAGACCAGTTGAAAATTGGGAGGATTTCAGAAGGAGATTTGAAATGAAGTTCCTCTCGCAAGCTGAACGAAGCCTACAGATGGAGAAGTTCTTAGCACTCAAACAGGGAAACCTATCGGTTATAGAATACGTCAACCAATTCAACCAGCTGGCTAGATTCGGACGGGAGTTGGTAAACACTCCACATAAAACGGCTCTCCGTTTCGTGAAAGGGTTGAATGAACCGCTGCACAGCCTAGCTATGTCCCATATACCTATGGGTGTGACTTTTGAGAGACTGGTGGACATGGCACTATTACATGAGGAAGACAAGGGTGGCAAGAAAGAGGAAAAGGTGGATGAACCTCTAGACAAGAAAGTGGAGGGATCCCGGAATAAGAAGATGGATTCTAAGAAAGGAGGGAAGAATAACAAACCCCATGACAAGAGGAAGTGTAAATTTTGTGGCATACCTAGACATCTGATTAAGGACTGCAGAAAGAAGAAAAGGAAGATGGGTGGTTGCTTTCAATGCAGCGAGACAGGGCATATGGCTAGGATTGCCCAAAAAGGCAAGGGCAAGGGTAGAGGACTGGACCCACTTCTGGAGGACAAATTCACGCTCTTATGGCACTCCGCAAGAAAGAGGTAGAAATATTTCTGTTGAGAGTTTAGTTTATCTTTTTGATCATCCAATTCGTACTCTTTTTTATTCTGGCGCATCGCACTCTTTTATATCTACTGCTTTAGTTGAATCTTTGCACCTAGATACCAGTATAGTAGAGGATCCCATAGTTATTTCAAATCCAATTGGGGGCTCGACTTATTTGTCCATGATTTGTTTGGATTTGGAAATTTCTATACTTAGCGTTGGGTTTAGATGTAATGCTTATGTTTTGGGTTTCACGGTCTATGGGTTGATTCTAGGCATGTATTGGTTATCCAGTAACGCTGCCATCCTCGATTGTGAAAAGAGAGTGGTTAGACTTATGACTCGCCTCGGTAACACTCTCGAAATCTCTTGTAATCCCATGAATTCCATTATGCTTAGTTACCTAGAACCTCTTGATGCGTCTGTTGAAAACTTGCAATTTGTTAGAGTGGTCCGTGAATACTCAGATGTCTTTGAAGAGGTGAAGGGTTTACCTCCAAAGCGAGAGATAGACTTCCGCATATACCTTGTTGATAACGAAAAATCTGTTGCTTTACCCATTAGACACATGGCTCCAAGGGAAAGGAAAGAGCTCAGCAAGCAAGTTAAAGATTTTCTTGAAAAGGGGTTCATAAGGCAGAGTATTTCTGAATGGGGTGCTCCAGTGGTGTTTGCAACCAAAGCAGATGGTTCACTTCGCCTGTGCGTGGACTACAGGGAGCTAAACAAATTGACCAAGAAGAATAGGCACCCACTTCCTAGAATAGACGACTTGTTCAACCAGCTCATAGGTGCCTCAGTTTTCTCCCAACTAGATCTGGCCATCGGATTTCATCAGCTAAGAGTGGCTGAGGATATCATAGATAAGACTGCATTCAAGACCCCGGATGGTTTCTTCGAATGGCTTGTCATGCCTTTTGGCTTGACAAATGCACCTACCTACTTCGTAGGCTTGATGAGTAGGGTATTCAGAGAGTTCCTTAATAAATTTGTAGTGGTCTTCGTGGACGACATTTTTATTTTCTCAAAAAGTGAGGAAGAACATGCTTTGCATTTAAGGGAGGTCATGGATACCCTTCGTGCACATCAGCTAAAAGCAAAATTCTCCAAATGCCATTTTTGGAGAGATGAAGTAAGGTTTCTTAGACATGTAGTGTCTAAAGAGGGGATAGCTGTGGATCCCGCAAAAGTCGTTGCGGTGCAGGAATGGAAGATCCCACGGAATGCAACCGAAGTACGAAGTTTTCTTGGGCTGGCAGACTTTTACAGAAAGTTCATTAAGGACTTTGTGAAGATCTCAGCCCCACTTACTAGGTTGAAAAAGAAGAACCTAACTTTTTCTTGGGATTTGGATTGCGATATTGCTTTCCAACGACTGAAAAGGGATCTAACAACAGCCTCGGTTCTGACATTGCCTGACGGGAGTAAGATGCTTACTGTATACACAGACGCATGCAGTACAGGATTGGGCACTGTCTTGATGCAAGAGGGAAAAGTAGTTTGTTGTGGAGGAAGGCAGTTGAAGGTACATGAGAAAAACTACCCAACTCATGATTTAGAATTAGCTGCCATTATTTTCTCTCTTAAGTCATGGCGTCATTACTTGCTAGGAAAATGGTTTGAATTGTTTACTGACCATAAATCATTAAAGTACCTTTTCTCACAGAAAGATTTTAACTTAAGGCAACAAAGGTGAATGGAATTTCTCACCTCATACGATTTTGAGATTGCTTATACCCCTGGCAAGGGCAATGTGGTAGCAGACGCCTTAAGTAGGAAAAAGCTGACCTTAAGTCCTCCCTTTGTAGAAAGGCAAAGCTTAGAGTACATAGCAAACTTTGACTTTAGAACGTCCTTTGAATTTGTACCTGGTTTGTTAGCATCGCTAGAGGTGCGGCCTACTCTTTTGGACTCAATAGGAACCGCGCAACGTGAAGACCCTCAGCTAGTTGATGTGATGGATAAGCTAATTAGAGGTGAGACTTCTAGTCTCCTCAATAAATACTCCATCGATGACAAGGGTTGCTTGAGACGGGATGGAAGACTATGTGTCCTACAAGTAAGGGATTTGGTGAAGACCGTTCTCTAAGAGGCACACCATTCTAAGTTGACCATACACCCAGGTGGGGACAAGATGTATAAAGACATAAAAAGGGTTTTCTTCTAGAATGGCTTGAAGAAGGATGTAGCTGAGTTTGTCTCTAAATGCTTGATATGCCAGCAAGTCAAGGCAGAGCAGAAGAAGCCTGGTGGTCTGCTTCATCCTCTGGAGGTCCCATTGTGGAAATGGGATAGCATTTCGATGGACCTTATTGATGGGTTGCCTAGATCAAGAAGGGACAATACCAGTATTTGGGTAATAGTGGGCAGGCTCACTAAAACTGCTCACTTTATACATGTTAAGAGCAGGAGGTCTGCCTCATCGTTAGCATCCATTTATTTTAAAGAGGTAGTTTGACTGCATGGAATACCCTCATGCATAGTAAGTGATCGAGACCCTATCTTTACGAGCGAGTTTTGGAAGAGTTTGCAAGAGGCCGCAGGCACACAGCTATGCTTAAGCACTGCTTATTACCCTCAAACCGATGGTCAGATGGAAAGAGTGAACAAAGTATTAGAAGATCTCTTGAGATTGTGCATTCTTGATTTTAGGGGAACATGGGAGGATCACCTTCCTCTGGTGGAGTTCGCCTACAACAATAGCTACCAAGCCACCATAGGCATGGCACCTTTTGAGGCTTTATATGGAAGACCATGCCGATCACCAACTTGTTGGTGGGAGTCTACGGACAAGCTCGTACTTGGGCCTGACATGATCAGAGAAACTTCAAAGAAGGTGGACTTGATACGAAGACGAATGAAGACCACACAAGATAGACAAAAATTCTACGCTGATAAAAGAAGGACCGACCTTGAGTTTGAGGTTGGGGACAGAGTTTTTCTTAAAGTATCTCCTTTAAAGAATGTCGTTTGCTTTGGGTCCGTAGGAAAATTGGCACCAAGATTTGTAGGGCCATTTCCTATCATTGAGAGGATTGGGAAGATGGCTTATAAAGTAGAGCTGCCCAAAAGATTGGCTTGAGTACATAATGTCTTCCATGTCTCTCATCTACGAAAGTGCTTACATGAGTCTGTGGAAGTTGTGGAGCCAAGCATACTAGAGGAAATAGAAGTGGAACGAGAAGCAACGGTGAGAAGAGTTCCAACTCGTATCTTGGGTACAGAAGTTAAAAAGCTACGTAATCGTGAGGTCAATCTAGTTAAAGTACAATGGAGTGATGCTAAGGAAGACGCGATGTGGGAGATCGAGGACAAGATACGTGCAGCCTACCCTTATTTTTTTGAGGGTACATTCTTGATCTCTTTTTCCAAAAGTTTATGCATGCTTGTATCTATCTCTTAAGTATATCTCCTCGGTCCTATTCTTAATCCTTAGGTAGAAACCAATGGATGCAAACATGTATTTGAAACATGTTATGATTGATGGTTGCAAGTGGTTGTAAGTGGTTGCTAATGGTTGCTCGTGGATGCATATACACACACACACACTAGGTACTAGATCGGCTCAGTCACTTTCATATTGCATATGCATATATGAATTTATATAAGGATTGAAACTTGATGTGTTATCATATGGACGTTGCATTTGTACGAATGATTGTGCACTCATGTAGAAGTTACAAAATACAATTAGGAATAACTACATGCATGATGGACTCATAGCACTGACATGATTCGCATCAAGGAGGTCAATTGAATCAGTAGACCGCCTGATTTTGCATTAGATAAGGACGTATACACACACTATGCATATGATCATGAAAGCATTAGAAACCTTTTAAGGACAATGGATGTCTATGATTGATGGTTGAGTAGATGGATGTTGGATGTTAGGATACATTCTTCTTAACTTAGAGATTTCGGGGACGAAATCCTTTAAGGAAGGGAGAATGTAACACCCCATATTTTCTATGAATATTAAAATTAACAAATCTAAGAACAATTAATTTTTAGAAGAAGAATTAAGGGAAAAGGGTTACGCCATTGTGTTCATCTCGGAATTCTGCTTGAGATAGAGTCCGAGTTTGCGTGAATCGGACTCCGTATGTAGAAGATATGGAGTTCAGAAGATTTCGAGAATAAACAAAAAATAATAATTAAATAATAAATCCAGTTCAAAATTCAAACAGAACAGGCTGAGTGGGAAAATTCCCGCTCAGGGTGTCGACCACCTCCCCTAGGGGGAGTCGACATAGGTGTCGACCCCCTATAGGGAGTCAACCCTTTTGAGATCTGCTTCCTGTGACGAATTTTAGTAGCTCTGAGCTGATGTGGCCTTCTCTGATTGGGCAATGACTAATTTCTGAGGTGTTAGGGCTTATGTGTCGTGTTATGATTGGCTGGATGACACATCTCTTTGGTTTGATGGCTCTGATTTCTCCTAGACTAATCTAACGGCTAGAATTAATCCTAGACATCTATATATACATAGCCAAACCTAGACCCTAACCTCATAACCCTAAGACTATGGTGTCGTCATGTTGTTCATCTACAAGCTAGCCTAGCCTTCTTCATCTTCTCTTAACTAGAAAAATAAATCCAAACTAGTAATCGATTAGAAGAACTTCAAATCAAGCGTCTATATCAAAGGATAGCTTTTCAAATTCAGAAATCAGATCCCAGAGTACAAGATCCGTCCTTTTTCTGTAAGTTTAGTTATTATTTAGATTTAAACATCTAACAGAAATCATGACTGTAATAATCGGATCTAGAACGATGCCTAATTCTGATTCGTGCCTATCCTTTTGTCTAATCTAAATTTCTTATGCCTATGAGACTATTGTGATTGATGTATTGGCACCTATCATGCCTATGAGACTGTTAGACTGACATAATAGAACCTATCATGCCTATGAGATTGTTGGACTGACATAAATGAACCTATCATGCCTGTGAGACTGTTGTGATTGATAGGATATAACTTTTCATGTTGTACAACTTATGCCTATGAGACTATTGTGATTTATCAAATGGGACTTATCATGTTGTTCATTAAATTAGTAATTCTCTTAAGTCCAATTCTATCTAACCTTTATACCTATGGTGTGAATTGCTTAGCTTGTCTACACATAGTGTTAATGTACAATATTGAAACATGATTCTTGAATTTGGTACATCTTTACATGCCTATTTTCCCTTATGTCAATTCTTATGCTCCTCCTCTGTTTTTCCCCTTTTTACTTGCCTTTGTGAATACTAAGTTCATTCGGAACTTAGATTGAATCTCGTTGTACATGCGATTTTAACGTAGGGAAAGTTGGGTATAATTTAATTTAGTAAATTTCGGGCATGGCATGGGAATGTGGCATAAACTTGTATTTACTAGACTTGTGGAAAATTTGACACATAGATTTGGACACATATGACAAATATGTAAATTGGCTAAAGAGAACATGCCTAACCCGAGGTTAGATTGAGTTGCGGTGTAAGACTGCCCGGAACCGCCTGACACATCCAGCTACCGCAACGATATAAATCTAATGTGAGAGGTTAGCGCAATAAGCCCCAAAAACCCGAGGTTAGATTGTGTTGCGGTATAAGACTGCCCGGAACCGCCCGGCACATCCAGCGACCGCAACAATACAGATCTAACGTGAGAGGTTGGTGCTTTAATGAATGAATTAAAGCTAAGGAATGGACAGGCTAAGAATGGTAGGGTTTAATTAATTAATGGCAACACTTAACCAATACAACATGTTAGCAAAACAGATGGGTGAGATTAGGTAAATTTTGAGAACACTTAACCGTTATAACATGTTGATTAGGAAACCCTAGTAACAGGGACCCATTTCAGTAGTAACCCACATAGATGTTTCAGGGTACCCTGAACTAGGCAGGGTGGGGCACGATTACTGGTCTGATTATAAGTGGTCAAAATAGCGGCAGGGGGTGCAGCAGTGTAGTTCCGATGGAGTATGGGCGTGCACGTACTCCGGAGTGGAAAAGAAGGCACTGGGCATCAGTAGTATACACTGTGCATCTTGAATTTGTGTCGGGTTGCCACCACAGGAATTGATACACCATATGGTGGGACCAGCACAGAAATCTACAATCAAGCGGGGCCGAATGACACAAGTAAGAAATGCATGCGAGTGGAAGCCGATCGGGAAAGGGATCACTTTGTTATGAACACAAGATGGTAGTTGAAACATTCTAGTAGCTGCAGAGAAATGGAAATGAGTGTGATAAGTATATTTAGTTTATCTTGCCTTATCTTATGTTATCTTATTTCTATGGTATTGTCCTATGTTCAGTTTATTCATGTCATGATCCTTTTACTTGTTTACGTGCTGAATAATCACTGGAGTTACCAGACTTATGTCTAACCTATTTTCTTTCGCCTTCTTTTCTTCCATTTCCCTCCCCCCAGGTCCGCAGGGAGGGAATACTTCAACTTAGTTTAGATCTTTTCCAGTTTGAAGAGAGTAGATGTATTGCTTGGATTCTCTCTTCTTGGGCTATGGCTATGGTTACACTTTTATTGGGGATTTATGCTGCTTTACCACTATTTTATGCTTCTTTATGTACTTGGAATTTTAAATCAAGACATATGTTTCATTGTAATAATTTAAAAGTTGGGTTTTTTGACAATGCTTGTAATGTTTTGACTGAACCATGCTATTTATGAAATGATTTCAGTTTTCCGTTGTTTATATGTCTATCTTGTAAATTATCTGTGTCATTTACCTAAAATGCTTCACCAAAGTTAATGCATTCCCTTTGTGAGTGACCTTAACGGAGGTGGGGTGTTTCAGTAAGTGGCTAATTGTAGCGTATGCACATGGTAAACCCATTTAGCATGCCATTCCGGGTTTCGAACTCGCATCGTTGTTACCTCGACAAAAGTCGATACAAAATTTATATGACAACAACATCAGTACTTGATGAGAAGCTCAAAATATAAAATATTGACCGAGCCTAGACTGATCATGGATGGACATCACTGTCCCTTAAAATATTAAATATATGTTTTTTAGTGTGCTTATAAGAGCCTGTGTTCATAAATTTAATGCTATATTCTCTGAATCTATTATTACAAAAAATATATATAAAAACAATAATAATTTAATAAAAACGAACTCTTCCATATTTGTATGGAAATGATGCCATAATAAAAACGGTGCTGAAAAGAAAACCTATCACCTCATAAAATACAAACTTCAGCCCAAGATAACTAATAAATAACTGACAAACTTAAACACATAAATGTCCCTCTGCTTTTGTCCTTGCAGTGGCGCATGATAATTCCCACCATCTCCTAAAGATAATATGAAATTAATGGTGCATTACTAACCTCTATAGATTGCAAATTTATATAATAAATTATTCTAGCTATTAGCCAAAAACTGATTTCAGTTACATAAGAAAATGCATATACTTAACATGCACAATGTCATTGAACTAAATAATTTTAATAAAGAATACGAACTAACAAAATAAATGTTAAAAATTAATAATAGAGAATGTTTGCATGAACCATTAGCATAATGGGAAACTAATCAAAGAAGACACATAATTAGATGAAATAAAAAATATGTATTTGATTTGAAATGGAACACACCAATAATGTATAAATATAATACTAACATGCAAAATTTAAAATAATATTCGGTATTTCTATAGTGATTGTTGGATTTTATCAAACTTGGCATCTTTAGTGGTTGATGGATTTTATCAAACTTATATGGTTCCATATTGTAGTAACAATCATTCATTTGACTAAAAGATCAAAACATAAAAAATAAGGTATTTAACTTCATTTTTTCATTGTTAGTCGCCAACCCGTCCATTTTAGGTTTTGTAAATGTATCGAATTTTATACCCCTTGTTTAATAATTGTTGTAATGACCTAGATTTTTAATTGTTTTATTTAATATTTAGAAATGGTTTTGAATATTGTTTTGGCAATTTAATAACTTGAATATTAATGGTTTTGAATATTTTATACATGTAAATAATAAAATAACATATTTAGCTTTGAAATAACCGGGATTAGTTGAATTCGTAATATAATGTGAATTGACAACGTAGAAAGGGCTAGTGCTATTTATATTGAAATTATAATAATGAATACGTTTATTAAACGATGTTTGAATGTTTAATACAAAATTTTATTTTAAAACGAACTACAGCGGCGTGGTAGTTCGTAATATAACGTTTTGAGCTTTAATTGGTTGTACATGATCTAATATAAGTCGAAATTTCTTGGAACAAGAAACGTCTAAATCTATTAAATTATATTTTTCTAATGAAAGAGAGAAATCAAGTTTTCATGTTGTAGATTTTGTTTTATATCCAAATGAAATTTTCAAATAGTCGCTATGAATTCATTTATAAACCATAACGATTTATATATATAATAAAAGGAATTTAATTGTGAAATTTAAATTGTTCTAACTTGAAATTGAAATGTTTGAAATAACGGTTAAAAGTAGAAATTCTAAACCAAAGATATTTTATAATAAGCATTGTCTAGACACATCATTTTCACAAATTTAATCCTGTCAAATTTAAACGAAATCCGAGCTCTATATATATATATATATATATATATATATATATATGTTTGTGTGTGTGTGTATATATATATATATCACTGCAAAATTCATACAACTAAATTGGATCAGTAATTTTGTCTAAAATTAAAAACATATCAGTGTCACCTACTTTAAACGTGAGCTGCATTTCTTTTCCTATCCTATTTAAAACCAGCAGCAGTTTTGCCGAAGGAAAGAGGGGCGGCACATAGTTTCTGACCAAGTAAAAGAAATCCGACTATTATGAAAAGAATACATATCTGCACTGTCATATGTGATGTCCGCGTTCCTTTTCTAAACAAACAACAATACCATGTGAAAACGAATTCAAAGTTCCAGCACAAGCATCCTACTTTCATACAAATTATCTCTCCACCCATGTTGCTCTCCTTTATCTCCGACCAACCACTGAAATTCAACATGGGCTACCCTCCATACGGCTTATTTTATTTTATTATTACTTGCTAACATCGGTTTTTCTATTATAAATACATCTCCTTCCTTCTTTCACTAATTCGAAATTGCAATAAACAAATTAAAAACCTTCCCTTTGAAAAATCATATGTATATATAAAATAAAATCTTATAAAAACAAATATGGAATGGATATCTCAAACTGGAGGGCTCCCAAAATCGTGTACATATATATTTTTGTTCTGGGCATTTGTTTTGAAGCCGCGAAGTCAAATGGATTTGTATGTCGGCGTACGAGTAGGGGAGTGGAAATCGCGAATTTTCCTATAGCAGCAAGGACGATCTGATGGACGCAAGTCAGAGAGCATCGATCGTCTAAGTAGGGTCAGCCAAGCAATGGGACGACGTGAATGATGTTGGTATGGCCTCCGGTGGTTGGAGATTAACATAGCGATGGATTAAAGAGGCAGAAGGCATTAGTTTAGAAAATTTAAAAGGGAGCAGTTCGCATGGGATTGAAGTGGCTGAGGTAGGACTGCGAGCGATATCATGGTGACAGAATGATATATTTTTTGGGCATGTCGAGAATGGTGAAGGGGTGCCCAAATGAGGTGGGAACATATGTGCTTTGGTGGTAGAAGGGTGTAGCAGTGACGAAGTCGGCGTGGGTTGAGAGGAAGGTGTCGAGTTGGGTGAGAAGCGGAGTATCGGGAAGAAGAGGTATATGGTGAAAGGCGGGATGAAGAATCATGTTGTGAGCTTGATGGAAAAAACCATATATATAATGGGAACCTTGCGTGGCATAGAAGAAGGTACAGCTATAATACGTGGGCCAAATATATATATATATATATATATATATACAACGTTAATATATATAGTTATATGTGTGGGCCGAATTTTATAAACAGGTAGTTAATGGCCTGATTTATATAATTAACATTAATATGATTCATATTGAACTTAAATTATATAACCTTATTAGTTATGTAAAACGATTATATAACCAGTTACTACTAATATTTCTATTATAGTATTGGTAAATATACCTAATAACCAGTTTTAAAATATTAATACGATTTTGGATACAACGTCAATAATCTAATATATAATTAATTTAAGTAATATTAAACTAGGATTTAATCAAATTTAAACCATGATCATATAATAGTTATAACATGCTCATATGTTAGCAGAATTCAACAAATCAGGAGATGTAGAAATCGTCTTGACAAGTGCTTCATCCTGGAACAGATTTGGACGCAGCTAGAATTTACAACTAAATTAAAAGTGTGTTTAATTTAACTGAAAACAGTTATTATCTCAATGAAACGGAAATAAATGGTGAGTTAACTCTCACACTATTCTGGAATATTGTGATCTGCTAAATTCATATAATTATAACCACTGTTTCAAATCTCGCAAATATCGCCCGAGATCTCCTCGGAGATCTCGTTTTGGGCTCCTTCCGAAATGAAACAGCAAATATCACTCCAAATCTCCTTTCGAATATATCGCCCGAGATATTGCAATATCGAACGATATATCGACCGAGACGAAATATTGGAATATCGTCCAAGATCTTAGTTTTTTTGGTTAAAATTTAAATTTGTTCCTGAACTAGAACTATAATTAAAAAACTCAAATCTAGCCATATCAATCTTTTTGTTATTTTACATTTTTCAGGTTAAATGACTATATTGTATGTTCGTATATGTTTTACTATGCTTATGATTTTCATATTCGTCTTTTTACATACATGTTGCTTATGAAATTATGTAATTTATGGTCTATTTATGCTAATTTTTTTAATGTTTTGTATCCTTTTAATGTTTCATGTCTAACAATATTCCTATTTTAAACATATTACAATTTAGAGTACGAATGATCTTTCGCAAAATAAGGAATAGTAAAGTTATTTGCATTTTAAGTTTAAGTTACTATGTTTTTTATAGTATTCATAAAAATCATTTTGTTAAAATATCATTTTTAACATATCATGTACCCTAAGATTGTTCCGATATGATCTTTCAGACCCGAGATGAAAATCCGAGACAAACTCTCGAGTTAGACTCATCTCGTCCGAGATGTATCCCTATACGAGGCTGAGTCTATAAAATCCCCGAGACAAAACACGACCGATATCCGAGATTTAAAACCTTGATTGTAACTTATCATTGGATGATTGGGTGATATGGATGTTATTGGTTGTTTATTATTTGATTGGTTGACGTTATTTATATTTCGTCGTTTAAATGCATTATATTAAGAAATCATTTCAAATATTACTATCAAATGTTATTGTGATATGTGATCCAGGGAAGAACAGGTTGGAGGAATCCAACCAGATTCCTCAAATAAATTGTATTTTACTTGTTGTGCATATTATTCATATACATGAATTGTTTACCCCAAATGACATTAAAACCTGTTTGGATGTTGATGATTGAATGGACATTAATCGTTGTTGTGATTTTAATCAATCGACAGTATTGATTAAGTGGTTATCAGTGATGGCCTAAAATCTGTTGTTTTATGACGTAGTTTGTTGTTAGGTGAATTGACGAAGTTTTAAGTTATAAATTTATTTTATAACTGAATTGAAGTTTTCAAGTTTATTTTACATAAGTTAATTAAAATAGAAAGCTTTATAAATATATGAATATTTAAAATCATGTTTTACAAAAGGGATTATTAAATGTTTTAAATAACGAATTCTTATGCCGTTATTGAGTTTTATGAACAGAAAGGCAGAAACTAATTTATGGGTTAGTAAAATGGAATAGTTGATTCTATGAAACAATTTAAGGATGATTTTATTAAATTAATTAAGTTACTAATTGATTTAAGAGATTATAAGAAGATTACTAATGTAAGAAATGGTTTATAAAATCATATTAAAATCAAATGGAAAATAAGATTTATTTAAAGAGGGCTTACGTAATTAAGTAAAAGAAATTAACATACAAGGAGGGTTTTCAAATAAAAGAAAATGGTTTATAAAAACCACAGTAAATGCAAATGGAAATAGTGTATATATATATATAAAAATATTAAAATGGTAAAGGAAATGGAAGGTAGGTTTATGGAACTATGGCGATATTTTCAAAAATAAGGAAATACGAAAAGGTTTTGAATATATAAAAAGATGCTCTATGAAATATAATAGTATTTCAAGACAAAGGAAATAAAAGGGAGAAGTTTGGTGAATGTGTTATTCTAAAGAAAGTATTGGTTAATGTTTTCAAAGTAATGAAAGTAGAAGAGTTTTGTTGAGATAAGAATTTAGAATCAGTTTGTGAGAATCGATAAAATGGTTTGAATGAAATGTTTTTATATAAAGGACCTGATCTGCTAGTGTACTTAACAGTACTGTTATGATTTGATAGTTAAGCAACCCACTATCAAATGAATTATTCTGTAACAACCTGCATTTTTAACGATAATATATATTTTTTATTTATATAACGTCATTAATTGTGTATAGGTCCATAGAGTCACATTTTGCATACGAAAGAATTTGGACTAGAAACCATTTCCATTGAGTCCAGAACATCGTTTACAACATTTTTGACTATAAGCATCGATACCTTTTGAGTTAGGAGAATATGTTCATTTTCATTTGGTGTATGACCAAAATATCACTTTTGTATATGGACGAATTTGGACTCGAAACCACTTCCATTGAGTCCAAAATGTCGTTTGCAACGTCAAAAGGTATAAACTTCGATATATTCCGAGCTTCGAAAATTTGGCACTTGGGTTTGTAAACCTAGCCCATTAACCCACTTCCCTATAGCCCCTCTTAGCCCACTCCCTCTTCATTCAATGCCAAAACTTCAAGTGAAATAAAAATGGAGAGTGGAAAAGGAAACTAAAATTCCTAAGGCTAGGGTTAGCTTCTAGAGATCCAATCAAGGGGAAAATCAAAGAGACAACTTGTGTAAGCTCTCTCTACTCCTCCTTTATCTCTCTGCCTTCTCAATTTTCGGATTTTGTGCAACCCTAACACATATAAGTTTTCTTGTGTGCGTATTTGTTGTTTAGAGAGAAGAATTGATGAGATATTGGATTCCTAGCAAGTACAAAGGCTTGTTCTTCCTTGTTGGGGCTTGTTCTTGTCATTCAAGAACCAACGGTGAGTTCTTTATGAACTCACATCTATGCCACAAGCCGTTGGCTTGTACAAGTGTAAATTAGTGTTCGTATGAGTTTGCATGTGCTTGTGAATTGGTTAGGTTAGTGTAACTTAGCCGATTCATGTATTTATGTTTCATTGAGTTGAAAATTATGATAAGGATTATTCATACGATCTAATGCATATGCTATGAGTTGATTTGGTGATGTTGTTAAGCTCCGTTGTCCCCCGACAAAGTTCTAAGCCTTCACAAGTTGCTTGAATCGCTCTGGTATGCTTTGGTTTGGAATTTAATTCATATTTGAATTTATAAACCGAATCATTGCAATCTAGTGTATACATGTTCATGCATGTGAAGTGTTTGGTTGTGAGTTGCTTCGGCAAGATATAGAAGCCTCATTTGCATGTATATAACATCATAGGCCTTCGGGCATTTGTCGATATCATTTTAATAATGTTTTCTAAGCCATATTGTGTTCAAGTTTAGGTTCAGACGTCTGAATATTTTAGGTCAAACGTCTGACCTACTATGAATAATTATAAAAACAAGAGGAACATAATTCAAATGTCTGAAAGTTTTAATTCAGATATATGAATTCTAATTCAGACGTCTGAATTTGCATTTTCGTAACAACCCGCATATTTAACGATAATATATTTAAATATTTTATTTAAATATAACGTCGTTAATCGTGTATAGGTCCATAAAGTCACATTTTGCATACGAAAGAATTTGGACTCGAAACCACTTCCAGTGAGTTCGGATCATCGTTTACAACTTTTTTGACTATAAGCATCGATACCTTTTGAGTTGGGAGAATCTGGTCATTTTCATTTGGTGTATGACCAAAATATCACTTTTTGTATATGGACGAATTTGGACTCGAAACCACTTCCATTGAGTCTAAAATGCCATTTGCAACGTCAAAAGGTGTAAACTTCGATATATTCCGAGCTTTGGTAATTTGGCACTTAGTTTTGGGTTTGTAAACCTAGGCCATTAACCCACTTCCCTATAACCCCTCTTAGCTCACTCCCTCTTCATTCAATTCCAAACCTTCAAGTGAAATAAAAATGGAGAATAGAAAGGGAAATTAAAATTCTTAAGGCTTGGGTCAACTTCTAGAGATCCAAATTAAGGGTAAAATCAAAGAGATAACTTGTGTAAGCTCTCTCTACTCATCCTTTATCTCTTTACCTTCTCAATTTTCGGATTTTGTGCAACCCTAACACATATAAGTTTCTTGTGTGCGTATTTGTTGTTTAGAGAGAAGAATTGATGAGATATTGGATTCCTAGCAAGTGTAGAGGCTTGTTCTTCCTTGTGGGAGCTTGTTCTTGTCACTTCAAGATCCAAAGGTGAGTTATTTATGAAATCACATCTATGCCACAAGCCATTGGCTTGTATAAGTGTAATTTAGTGTTCATACGAGTTTGCATGTGCTTGTGAATTGGTTAGGTTAGTGTAACTTAGCCGATTTCATGTATTTTTGTTTCATTGAGTTGAAAATTATGATAAGGATTGTTCATGTGATCTAATGCATATGTTATGAGTTGATTTGGTGATGTTGTGAAGCTCTGTTGTCCCCCGACAAAGTTCTAAGCCTTCACAAGTCGCTTGAATCACTTTGGCATGCTTTGGTTTGGAATTTAGTTCATATTTGAATTTATAAACCGAATCATTGCAATCTAGTGTATACATGTTCATGCATGTGAAATGTTGTGTTGTGAGTTGCTTCGGCAAGCTATAGAAGCCTCATTTGCATGTATATAACATCATAGGCCTTCGAGCATTTGTCGATCGTTTACAAACAAGGATTATGACCCCTAGTATTTGCTTTGACGGTTAATTCTTGGACTCGTTCGATTGAACACCATGGAAATGATCGTCTTGCATTTCTAATGGAATATACAGCTTGTTTGTAAATATTCGAGTAGAGAAAGTAGTTATGGGACATGTAGCTCGACTCTTATATTTACTAGCTCGGCGTAGTTTACACTAAACTTGGTTAAATCTGATCAATCCGACCTTCGGGTCACATCGATGATCTTCGGATCATCCTGAGGAGCTTCGGCTCATGCGATCTCCGGATTCGCGATGATCTTCGGATCATCCTGAGGAACTATGGTTCATTCGTTTATATCATTGATCTTCAGATCATTTCGTATCAGCGAGATACGCGACCTAATATTTCCTATTTTCATGTAGACTTGATGGGTGACATCATTTCTCATGAATATTCATTTGTTGTTCCCCTTCCTTGGGATATTCTGGATTTCTAATTTATTGATTTCTTAAATCTTAGTTTTAATTGACATATGTGCTGTCAATTCTTGTATCGATATTAAGCTATCAATCTTAGTTTGCTTTGTTATTTAGATATTCCTTATATAGTGCCAAGTTTTCTTTGACTTATTTTATGGACATTTCAGAGACTTCACACTTATTGTGATCATTTGTTGTTACTTCTCCTATGTCATTATCTGTTTATATCTCTATTTCTATCTCAGTTTATTATGATGAGTACAGCTAAACTGATCTGTTTGTTGTTTATTCTTATAAATAATACTCGGGTCAGACCGAGGTATTACAAGTGCATCTCCTTGACTATAGCATAGGATAGCTTCTCCTTTTGGCTAGTTGATCTTATTAGTAGGTTTACCTTTTATGTATTTGAGATAGTGACTCCTTATGTATAATATTTATTTTGGGCTGGCACTTGTATCTATTCCTATGTCGTGTAGTGGATCGACTATGACCACTAGTCTTGTATTTATACTTTTATGTGTCATATTCATATCTATTTCTGCCTTAGTGATATGAATATCTATGTCTGACTCTGATTTTATTGTTATGTATTTTATATTGCTTTCCGAATTACATATAGCCATTGTGTAGTAGATTTGGACTTGATTTAGATGTGTCGAATTCCCTCATGAGATTGAAGAAGTTTGACCATATTATCCGACATATTTAACACTCGTTCAAAGCTAATATACAGATGGTCGCTCCTCAACAACCCGATTCTTCGGGTTAGTTGACACCATTGCTTGCAATGGCCTTGCATAACGCGAGTAAACCTAGTGTATTAACCCACTTCCGTATAGCCCCTCTTAGCCCACTCCTTCTTCATTCAATTCCAAACCTTCAAGTGAAATAAAAATGGAAAATGGAAAGGGAAATTAAAATTCCTAAGGCTACGGTTAGCTTCTAGAGATCCAAATCAAGGGGAAAATCAAAGAGACAACTTGTGTAAGCTCTCTATATTCCTCCTCTATCCCTTTACCTTCTCAATTTTCAGATTTTCTGCATCTCAATTTCATGAACTTTCGATTCTTTCGTGGTGAACGAATATTGTAATCGATAATCGTGGGGCTTCGTCTACGTTATTAAAACGTGAATTCTTCGTTTGATTGTTAATTCGCTTGATATCACATGAGATTTGCCAATTTAAAATGATATAAAAAGGGTTTTTAATTATTGATAGATACCAAATCTTTTACTGAATGGTTTTTAACTCCACTTCATTATATGAAGTTATTTTCTAAATTGGTTTCGAATCCGACTTCATTATATGAAGTTATTTTATAAATTAATTTACAAATCTACTAGTATATATTTTATTATTAGACCTTTTGGCATGTTGCTTCGAAGAGACCGTGATGGGGACTAGATCCAAAAACACTTTGAACCAACTGTGCGTTCGCGGCTAACTTGTAGGCTATAAAGATGGAGCATTTAAGACCATTGATCTTCTTGAAAGGAAGAACTACTTGACAAATTTCTCAAGATTGCAATCAGAGTTATTAGGATTGTGATTCGGTCGTGATTGAAATCCATGGATTGCAAGGACTTCTCTCTACTGATCCTTGGCGTGATTCCTATATAGGATGTGGTAGGAGGGTGCCTTCGGTTCATTGTGTTCTTGGATGACTTGTATGGATGAATGTCTGATAGAGGATTTCCTGAAACTCATGTACGTTGATTTTTACAAATATACCAAGTTTGATAGCGGAGAAATTCTCTTTCTTAACACCTAGAGTATATTTGTGGACGTCAATTAGTGATTTGACGGATCTGACGATGTGGCATTCAAAGTAAATGGTGGCGTGCTATTCTAAAAGAAATTGTGACTTCAAGCCTCACAACTCGAAAATGACAAAAGTAAGGCAGGCATCATGGCTAGTTGGGTCGCATCCAAGTGGGGTATATTATCACTAATCTAGATAAAATCTTTCTTTGTTTATTCTTTCGCTTATGTATCTCTTGGGAAATGGTGGTTCGCTAGCCGTGGGTGATAATACATTCGGTCCACTCAAGCTAAATGAGTGACAGGTCATGTGTGGCCGGGTTGCAAGAAGTTCTTGTTGAACCCCAGTGTATACCCTCTAGAGTACACTAATTGCTTATAAATTGAGAAGTATGTTTATTAACGCTCGCAAAAAGGTACGTATAAGAAAATTATAAATTTTTGGTTTTTGATTTGGGTTTTGAATTTGATTTTCCGACCGTGTGTGGGACAATGTATATATATTTGTTGAAACTGCAATATTGCAGATGTCCCACTATACAGGGGAGACTCTGCCAATTTTTTTCCAAATATAAGGTGTTAGCATGTTTTGAATTCTTTTGGAAATTTTGTTATCTGAAATAAATTGATTTTAAAACCAATCAAATTAGTTTGGGAATAAAACTAAGTTTTAACTAAATGTTTTTGTAAAGATAGTGGGTTTGTAGCATTCTTTCTACCTTAGTAATTCGGGAGACGAAATTCTTTTAAGGGGGAAGGAATGTAACCACCCATATTTTTAATCGTTTTATTTAATATTTAGAAATGATTTTGAATATTGTTTTGGCAATTTAATAACTTGAATATTAATGGTTTTGAATATTTTATTCATATAAATAATAAAATAACATATTTAAATCCGAAATAATCGGGATTAGTTGAATTTGTAATATAATGTGAACTGACAACATAGAAAGGGTTAGTGTTGTTTATATTGAAATTATAATAACAAATCGTCTATCAGACGACATTTGAACGTTTAATATATAATTTTATTTTAAAACGAACTGCAACGGAACGATAGTTTGTAGTACAACGTTTTGAACTTTAATTGGTTGTATAAGATCCAATATAAGTCGAAATTTCTTGAAACAAGAAACGTCTTAATCTATTGGATAATATTTTTCTAATGAAAGAGAGAAATCGATTTTTCATGTTGTAGATTTTGTTTTATGTCCAAATGAAAATTTTCAAATAGTCGTTATGGATTCATTTATAAACCTAACGATTTATATATATAGAATAAAAGGAATTTTATTGTGAAATTTATATCGTCTAACTCAAAATTGAAATGTTTGAAATAATGGTTAAAACTAGGAATTCAAAACTAAAGATATTTTATAATGGGCAATTTCCGGACACGTCATTTTCACAAATTTAATCCAATAAAATTTAAACGAAATCTGAGCTTTGTGTGTGTGTGTGTGTGTGTATATATATATATATATATATATATATCACTGCAAAATTCGTACAGCTAAATTGGATCAATAATTTCGACTAAAATTAAAAACATATCGGTGTCACCGACTTTAAATGTGAGCTGCATTTCTTTTCTTATCCTATTTAAAACCAACAGCAGTTTTGCATGAAGGAAAAAGGTGCGACACAGACCAAGTAAAAGGATCTGACTATTATAGAGAAAATACATATTTGCATTGTCACATGTGTTGCCCGCGTTCCTTTTCTGAACAAATAGTAATTACCCTGTGAAAACATATTTAAAGTTCCAACACAAGCATCCTTCTTTTATATAAAATATCTCTGCCACCTACGTTCTGCTCCTTTATCTGTGATCGACCACTGAAATGCAACATGGGATACCCTCCGTACGCCTTATTTTATTTAATTATTCCTTGCTAACCACATTTTTTCTATTATAAATACATCTTCTGCCTTCTTTCATCAATTAGAAACTGCAGTAAACAAATTGAAAATCTCCTTTTTGAAAAATCATATGTATATATAAAATAAAATCTTTTAAAAACAAATACGGAATGGATACCTCAAACTGGAAGGCTTCCAAAATCATGTACGTGTATTTTTTGATGCAATTTGTTCTGGGAATTCATTTTGAAGCCGCGAAGTCGAATGGATTTGTATGCCGGCGGACGAATAGGGGAGTGGAAGCCACGGGTTTTCCTGTAGCAGCAAGGACGAGTTGATGGACATGAGTTGGAGGACAGCGATCGTCTGAGTGGGGACAGCTAGGCAAGGAGACGACGTGAATGATGTTGGTCTCCCTCCTGTAGTTGGTGATTAACATGGCGATGGATTAAAGAGGCGAAAGGCGTTAGTTTAGAAAATTGAAAAGGGAGCAGTTTGCATGGGATTGAAGTGGTCGAGGTAGGGCTGCAAGCGATCATGGTGACGGGATGATATATTTTGTGAGCATGTCGAGAATGGCGAAGGGAGAGTGCCCAAATGAGGTAGGAACATATGTGCTTTGGTGGTAGAAGGGTGTAGCAGTGACGAAGTCGACATGGGTTGAGAGGAAGGTGTCGAGTTTGGTGAGAAGTGGAGTATCGAGAAGAAGTATATGGAGAAAGGAGGGCCGAAGAATCACGTGGTGGGCTTGGGCTTAATGAAAAAAAACATATATATAATGGGAAGCTTGCGTGGCATAGAAGAAGGTATAGCTATAATACGTGGGCCTGATTTTATATATATAAATACAACGTTAATATATATAGTTATATGTGCGGGCCGAATTTTATAAACAGGTAGTTAATGGCCTGATTTATATAATTAATATTAATATGATTCGGATTGAACTTAAATTATATAACCCTATTAGTTATCTAAAACAATTTTATAACTTGTTACTACTAATATTTCTATTATAATATTGGTAAATGTACCTTATACGATTTCGGATACAACGTTAATAATCTGATATATATATATATATATATATAATTAGTGTAAGTAATATTAAATCAGGATTTAATTAAATTTAAGCCTTGATCGTATAATAATTATAACATGCTCATATGTTAACAAAATTCAACAAACCAGGAGATATTGAAATCTCCTTGACGAGCGCTTCATCCTGGAACAGATTTGAACGCATTTGGATGCAGCTGATATTTTCTAGCTAAATTAAACGTGTGTTTAATTTAACTGAAAACAGTTGTTATCTCAACGAAACAGAAATAAATGGTGAGTTAACTCTCACACTTTTCTGGAATACTATGATGTGTTACATTCATATAATTATAACTTATCATTGGATGATTGGGTGATATGGATATTGTTGGTTGTTTATTGTTTGATTGGTTGACGTTATTTATATTTCGTCATTTAAATACATTATATTAATGAAATCATTTCATATATTATTATCAAATGTTATTGTGATATGTGATGCAGGGAAGAACAAGTTAGAGGAATCCAACCGGATTCCTCAAATAAATTATATGTTATTTCTTGTGCATATTATTCATATATATGAATGATTTACCCCCAAATGACATTAAAACCGATTTAGATGTTGATGATTGAATGAATGTTAATCGTTGTTGTAATTTTAATCAATCGATGGTATTGATTAAGTGGTTAGCAGTGATGGCCTGAAATTTATTGTTTTATGATATCGTTTTTTGTTAGGCGAATTGACGAAGTTTAATTTATAGTTTATTTTATAACTGAATTGATGTTTTCAAGTTTATTTTATATAATTTCATTACACTATAAGAAAACACTGATTTAACGTCAAAAATTTAAAAGTAGAAATTTCCATCGCTAATTTGCGACGGATTTCCATGCGATCGGCAAGGGATAGTTTTTTGTTTTTTCAACTTTTTTTCTGTTATTTATTACCATCGTTTGTTGTCATCCCTCACTAAACCACTGCAGATTGCGTCAAATTAACGACAGAAAATTTCTACTGTAATTTTCCGTTGCAAATTCAGATGGAATACCGACGAGTTTTTATCCAAGCAATGCTTCACCTATGATTTTGGGATTTCTTGCCAACTTAGCAATCCGCGTCATCTATACGTAATGAATTTGCACCGTTTAACTTATATAATCCAACGATGATTAGTTAGCAATCCATTGTTCACTCTTAAAAAAATCCGGACCATCAATTAATAATCTAACATTTGGATAAAATCCGTTCCTTTATTAATAATCTAACATTAACGTATTTCTTTTATTATCTTCGTTTCTGATTTTCCCCACTTCATACCCTTAATTCAAACTTCTCGTTTACCCTAATTCATCCCGTTAATTAATGTCATGAAAACCGCTCACCAAATCCGTTCTCCCCATTCCAAATCCTACATGCTCCTCTCACCATCTCAGTGCTAGAGCATGGAAGAAACAAAGAGATGATGATTGGCTGTAGGCGCTAAAGTGGAAGCAGTTGTGCGATTTCAGGCATCCGAAAGTTGATTGGTTTTTTAATTTGGATTCAATACCAGTTTTTCATTGTTTAGTTTATTAGATTAATTAGTTATCTATTTGTGTTTAGATGTAATATTAAAGACGAAATCTGCAATTGATTATTAGGTAATATTCCCGCGTTTAATATATACATTCATAAACCTATTCTATCTTCGTAATCAAACTTTGAAAATCCACAATTCTTTTTGCAGCAGAGAAGCCTTTTGCTATACCTGTTTATTGGAATTGCAATATGAAGAACTGTAGAGATATGGTGAGGCGCCCTTATGAAGAAAATGAGCTTTCTTTGAAGCCATAATGGATTTCTTGATTTGTAAGTCATCCAGTCCTACTAATAACCGCAATGACAACTGAGCCATCTTCATATTATGAAAATGCATTACTTATACTTCTTGCATTACACATTTTTCACACATCAAAAATTCCCCTTTTTAGACTTCCTTTTGTTTTTCATCGAATAATAGCATTGTAGTTAGATTTGACATGTCAGTAGTGATTCTTCAAATAATATGGTCCAAAATGTGCATTTGGTCGAGCATTCCTAGCTACTGAATTTTGAACGAAACATTTAAATGCCAAATTTAATTACTAATTTTGTTTACATGGAAATTAACTTATCCGGACCAATCACAATGAACAAAATATAGATTTGGGGATTTCACTTCCTTGCATAGAGGATTATACAAACTGGTTTTCATTATGTAATCTTAAACAAATCCAATTCCATTGAGTTCAGTAATGGAAGTGGACTAAAGAAAAGGATGTGAATTCAATTAATATAATGGGCAGAGTGTCTTATGATATATTTAAAATTATTTAGGTTATAGGTAAGGATTCATTCCTTAGACATGATCATTGACCTGTAAAGGCTATGCATGAGTTTTTCAATGCTTAGGTTTAGTTGATGGGATTGAAGAAAACGTGACAAAAGTAATTGCAAATCCTAATGATGTGGAGATATAAATATTCCTTGCATTGATTCATTTCGCATACATAGACTTGGATTATTTACCGTAAAAATCTAGAGCTGAGTAAAAGACAAATTTGCGACAATAAACAATTAAGTAATGGGTACAGCTGAACAAATCTGCGAGAGTTTACCAAAGCTTATCGCAATATATATAGCTATGCCTTACAAAATGATACAATACTTAGTGGTTCGAATGAAGGTTTAGTTACACATGAGGGAAAAAAAGGAAGGAAAAAAAATGAAGGTTTAGCCTACATAGAAATCTTTTATTAACAGAAACTCTTATAATATCACTATAATAACTAAGTAATAGTCATCCATTTCAAAAAACCTGGATATGAATGCAAATAAACTGATCCAAACATACTGCTAAAATAGAATCGGTTGGAGGAGAAGTGAAAACATCCCCATAGATGGCTGCCATTAGCATCCTGTCCCCCATAAACCCAGCATGGGTAGGTTCATGGCCACTGCCACCTCCTGGTTTTCAAGTAACATAGGAACAATACTAAATTAAATGGAGACATAATTTACCATGACTTCAAAATAATATTTCAAAATTTACCAATCAATATTCTATAAAAGTAAGGCATTTTATTATAATTTTACAACTGGTGCTAACAACTAGAGAACTGGTGGATATCAATATCTTTTCTGATCCAACTTATTGTAACCAACATCATCAAATTACTGGCTCCACTACTTGTAGATAAAAGGAATTGGTTTTGATTTCAAATGCAAAAACAGAGAATATATTGTATCCTTAGTTTTTAATGGGCCATCTCCCATGTCCATCAGTAGATGACTGATTGACATATACGCGATAAAAACATAAGCAGAAGCGCATTAAAAAAGGGAACTGTGAATATATACCTGAGATAACAGCAACCTTGTCATAAGTCTTGGGAGAAACATCAGCTCGTAGAACTACCTTAATCTGCAATTTAGGTAAAGATTAACTTTGAATCAAATTGATCAAAATCATATTTTATAAATGTACAAAAAAAAATCATCTGTAGGAAGCCATCTAAATACTGTAAGGCAGGATATGATTCGGTGAGGCTCTCTATGAATTCAGTTACCACAGCTGCAAAAAAAATGCAGGACAAATGAAGCTTGCTCCTAGTGAACTTCTTAACAATGTTATCAAGATTCTTAAGATCTTACAATTTAAATCATGTTTCAGATTGGATCTCTCCCCTTATGATTTGATCTATGTTCCAATTCAAACTTAGTCATAAGAAGAACTCAGAAAAAACATTTAATCCATGCTAATTTATTTAATATACTTATCTCAATCCACAGTTTCCATTCCATTGTTTTCAAAACAAAATAAAAATGGAACAAAAAAACTTGAGAATGAAATTTAAGATATAGAAATTCAAACATCAAATACAATTTTAAAGCATATGCAAATCCTTGAAATATGAATTCTAAATCAAAGATTTACAATTTTAAATCCTGCTTTGTTATAAAATTTGAATTTGTCCCATTCTGGAAAGCTTGCTTAACAATATGATAATAAAGCTAAACAAACTAGGTGATGCAATCCGAACTTCACTCATAATTGCTAAATAAAGAACATTTTAAATTGGAAATGACAATCAAGGGAAAGGCTAATTTATCAGTTCAACAAGACTTGCAAATTTACATGAGTGTATTCACATCGATATAACAATACTCACTATAGATAGACCTAAAGGAATCATGCTCATCGGAAAACATATCTAGCTACGTGTAGAATTCAACTAGGTAGCAACACAACCCATACCCTTAATGTTTGAATCAGAACAAATCTCCTGTAGATAAATTAAACTCATGACCAGCGGATGTACTTACCAAGTTAAATTATTAGAGGATCAGCAGTAAAACCAACCATTACAACATCGGAAATTATATTTTGAACCAAATTTTTTTGATAAAATTCTTGCAGACTCAAGTGGCACAAGTTCACCTAAATATCAAATGCGTAGAAAGTATCGCTAAAAGGACATGCTTACATTTAGAATCTTTTATTATGCAAACCCTACAGCAAAGCAGTTGCCTGTTTGCAATCTACTAGTGCTTCTACAAATAGTGATTTGACCGAACATCTCACAGACTTTTTCAATAATAAAAAAGAAACAAAGTAAAATTAAAATTTAAACTAGTAAGATCTTTGGAACCACGATCCAAAACAACTGATAAGCAAATTACTGCTTCATAAAGCAGAAAAGTAGGATTTCATCGGCAGCTTAGTCAAAGATACTACATCGTAATCCAAATTATTAATTCCTTTCATTTTTCTTTAGCCTGCAAAATTTATTAATTAAATTGTAATTTGGACAATATTAACTTTGCTTTATTAAGTTGATCCACTCAAATATAGTATCATATATTTAGCTTTTACATGAGAGAATGTTTTCCCTAAATATATACTATAAGTATCTCGTATTTTTAAGCGTATAAGAATATGATTGGTTTGAATCAGTACATTTCAGCTTTCAATATATGATTGGTTTGAATCTGTACATTTCATCTTTCAATATATGTATGTGTATGAATTTCTGTAAATATTATTTTGAATGAATTCCAAAGCTTTAAGGAAGCATTCAACTTAAAACATATGGGAACTCTATTAAATAATAAGCTTAAATGATTTTGAATATAAGTTGTTGAATGAGGTGGACACATGTTGTAATACCTCATACTCGAACTGCGAATGACGGACTCTAAGAGTATTGATTTGATCTATGCTACTGTTTTTCCTTGGTTTTATATGTGATTGAGCTTCAGGGATGCCTGGCATTCAATTTTTAAAAAATTTAACATAGGTAGTTTAAGGATAATAGTATTGTTACTAAGATTATAAAATTCACCTGTTTTGTGCAATTTAACTTGTGCGAGAAGATAGAATTATGAGTGCGTATGGATTTAATTTTGATATATGAATTTCTAGTAATGGCCTCAAATAGAATCCATAAACAATTTAGTGTATGTATAGACGATTTTCAAATAAGGGCAGTTTTATATCTCAGCGAAATACGGAATACATATACTTCGAGTATCGAGAGTATTGTTCTATTGAACTTATTTTCGGAGAGTTCAAGGCATCAAATGAATTTCTCAATGCATCATTATAGTCTCTTTATGCATACAAATACTTTAGGGTTCATAACATATGGCTTTAAATTGTACTATAAATACTCACTGCCCCTTTTATATACATTTGTTTGGATTTCCTTACGCATTTGTTGAGTAGTGGTGATTGCAAATATCTAAATCTAGCTTTGGGTATATGAGCGTTTCAGCTACACAGTTTGGGAATTGGGATTCAAATTTTGAAACTTTATCAATGTTAAGAAAAAATCTGGATAATGTGTGAGTACATCGATGATCTCTTGTATGCACTTTGATGAACAATGAAACACAATTTTAGATACGCAACATAAATTGTCTGAAATTTTAGTTCAAACTTACGCTTACAGGCGCTAAATTTGTAAACTTCAAGTTTGTTCAGTTTCTAAAATATATAAACTCTAATGGCATTATTTTATATTTTGAAGTATAGGGACGCCAGGAAAATTTAGTATGTATAGACTGACTTTTGATCTCAAACTCATGAAAGGCTTAATCACTAAGAATCATCGTATACATGCTAGCTTTTCTCTCTGTATATCTTGTCTAAAAGTTTTTTGAACTGTTGACACATCATATGCAAATTTTCTGCAAACTTATAAGTCTATGGTTGCTGTTGAAAATGAGTAATACAGATTTGAATAAATGAATTTCCTTGGCATTTAAAGATATCCAAATTTAGTTTCAAAAAGTCTATAGTTCTTGGCCTTTTACTATTTTTCTTTAAATTTCACATGTTTTAATTCAATTGATTTCTTTATAAGAAAGCGAGTTTGCAAATACGGTGTTATTAGAAACTATGATGATATTTTTTATGAACGTCAACAGTAGAGTTCTCAGTTGTTTCTTGGTTGGTATTATATTTACATGCATTAGCAGTGGTCTATGCATAGGGTTGGTTCCGAAAAGTGGGTTTTCTTAAACGAATTAAAATGGTGTTGGGAAAATGCAAAGAAAGAAGTGAAACACCCTGTATTTTCTGTGAACGTCTAGGTAACAAATCAGAGGATAATTAATTTTTAAAAATAAGAATCAAGGGAAACGGGTTGCGCCATTGCGTTCGTCTCGGAATTCTGCTTGAAAACGAGTCCGAGTTTGCAAGAATCGGAGTCCGTATGAGGGAGATATGACCCTCCGAAGTTTCAGAAATATTCAGAATCGAAAACAGCTCGAAATTCGAATTCAAACCCAGAAGCGGGCTGGGCGGGAAATTTCCCGCCCAGGGCCCAAGTCGACTAGGGAGTCGACTGGGCAGTCGACCCCCCAGGACCCAGGTCGACTGGGGAGTCGACCCCCCAGACCAGGTCGACTGGGCAGTCGGCCTGGGGGTCGACCTCCCTGGTCGAACCTGGTGCGTGTGTGTGCGATTTTGAGGGTTGTGATGTGTTTGGACAGACCTGATGAGTTCTAGGGTTGATCTGAGGGCCTAAATGAGTTCCTAAACCTATAAATACAGCCTAAGACCTAGCCTTCTCTACACACAATTCTATTCTGCTTCTACTCTACCTCTGTTCTAATAAAAATAAAAATGGCGTCGCTACTCTGCTGAAATCAAAACTAGAAGCTAATCAACATCAACCTAAGCAACTCAATTCAAATTAGAGAGTAAAGCTTCTACAACGATTCTACAACAACTAAAGTTCTTTCTTTAATCCAATCAAGGCAAGTACAGTTATTTTCCGATATAAACGTTAATTCTGATTGTGACATGAATTTTAAATCTGAATCTGAGGTTATATCTGTTTTGTTCTGTTTAGATCTATCTTATTCTGTATCTCTTTCCTCTTTCTGTTCTATAGCCGGGCTACCACGAGCCTGAGCCAATCTCATAAAAGATTAACATACGCTAGAATGTTTGGGACAGTAAAATGAATGATGCATAAATTGGGCATGACCAATAGGTGACTGATTTGAGGGAAGAACATGGACTGTAGCTAGAACATAAATCTGAGACATATGACTGGACATGTTATATTTATAACATAAAGGGGTATTGAACATATGATTTGAGATAAAGAGAATATAGCTTAGGTATAAAGATTTACATGAAAGTAGGGTATCTATTAATGTAAATAAACACCTAAGTAAGGGACCTTTGGGATATATGACATGCATAGTAATCGATGGCTATATTTGGTATAATTTATATATGGATCTTCTTTACTATGCAAGTTTAATAAAAATTGAAACATATGATATATGGTAAATTATGACCATAATCTGTTCTATGTAAATTTAATACGAACATAGGGTATATGATCATATTGTGAATCATGACTATTATTTATGCATGTGAACTTAGACCAAATTTATAATTAGGCAAGATATGTTTGTGAAACATTAAGGAATGATTAAATCTGTTATATTTGCCTAATTTGCTAGTTCTGCTATATTGGCCTAATCTGCTAGTTCCGTTATATTTCTTAATCTACTAGTTCTGCTCTACTGCCTAGTCTGCTAGATTTGTTCATCTGCCAAATCTGTGATCTGCTAAGTCTTGAAAATGCCAAATCTGCTAAACTAAATCTGTTGAGATGCCTAATCTGTTATCTGCTAAATCTGCTAGTTTGCTTAATCTGCTAAATCCGTTAAATCGACTAATCTGCAAAATCTGTTATCTGCTATATCTGTTGAGTTGATATAATTGGTCCGCTATAGACATAACCTGAATTGGCTATAATTATGAACAATTGAGATGTATATTAGGCGTGAGTATAAATGTTAAATCAGTAATTAATTGGCCGCAAAGATAAACATGGCTAACTCGAGGTTAGAATGAGTTTGCGGCGTAATTCTGCCCGGAACCGCCCGGCATACTCCAGTGGCCGCAAACAATAGGTTCTAATGTGAGAAGTTAGTCATAACGTGCTTGAAACCCGAGGTTAGACTCAGTTTGCGACAGAAATCTGCCCAGAACCAACCGGCCTAACCAGTAGCCGCAAATTGTCCGTCTAATGTGAGAGGTCTGGGCATTAATATTTAATTAATGAAAATCTGAGATAAATATGATGTCTAAAATGTGTTGGGTGGGTAAGGTTAAACCAATTGGACCAATGAATCTGATAAACTCGTTTCGTGAATCTGTAGGCCCAATACAAAGTTAGACAATTTGTAACCGGTTAATTTGTAACCAGTAAATCTGTAAGTTTGTTAATCTGTGAACTAGTTGATCTAAACTCTGTATGTCTGAAACTTGTAAACTAGTTAATCTGAAATCTGTTTGTCTGGGGACACAAGGTTAGGAGGGGAATTACTTGTGTCATCTGTTGTTTGGGACCCATGTTAGTCAGTAACCCTTTCTGGTATCAAAACTTTGACCCAACAGTAGGTAGGATCCGGGCATGCTTACTGAACTAATTATAAGTGGTTCATTCTGATAATGGCGAGGGGTGTTGATGGTGCGTTCCAACCGGGTCATGTGCGTGCATGGATCCCGGTCTGCCTCAGAGGATGTAAGACGCCGTGACATCTGTAAATAGGTCTGTGCCAATTGGTTGTCACTTTAGGGAGTGATACACCATACTGTGGGGCCGACACAGGGTATTTATGTATTAGGGAGTCGATCGCTTGGGGTAGGGTTTTAGGGTACACTTAGTTCTGTCTGTTTCTGTTGGTACCGTCTGTTCCTGTTGGGTGGCAACACCTGTCTGTTTCTGTGTGGTACCGTCTGTTCGGGTGATAAAGGCCCATTACTAGTGTACACCTAATTCTACATTCTGTTTCCGTAGGGATTAATCTGTTCTTCTTCTGTCTTTTTCTGTTCGGGTGGATAAAGGCCCATTACTAGCACTCTCTTCTGTGGAAATTATTCTGTACCCGTTTCTGTTTCAGTTTAGACATTAGGGTGACACCTAATCCTGTTATACTAGTATTAGTGCAGAGAAGTGTAAAGAAATAGCTTATATCATTCTGTTCTTCTGTTATATCTGCTACATCTGTTACAGTTATCTCTCATCCAGTTTTATTTTCATGTCATGTTATTATTATCTGTTCATAACTGAAAATCACTGGACTTGCCAGACTTTTGTCTGACCCTTGTTGTTTCGCCTCCTTTCTTTCGTTTCCCCCCCCCCCCCAAGGTTTTGTAGAAGGGAATACTCTAGCTTGATCCAGATTTCTTCCGCTTGAAGTGCTTAAAGTATGGCTTGTCTTCTTTTGTGGGGATTATGATTTTAAACTATGCATTCTGAAGGCTTTTGTACAAGACTGATATTTGTACTTGAATTCTGATATTGTGATTTGAAAGGATGTAACCAAGTTTATTTCAGTTCTGTTGAAATAAAGTTATAAATTTTTTAATTACTGTTTTATCTGTCTTGTAAGTTTCTGTTCTGTTTACTAAAGTGCTCCACCAAAGTTAAGGCATTCCCTTTGTGAGTGACCTTAATGGAGGTGGGGTGTTACACTTGGTATCAGAGCTAAAGGTTACCAGATTAGATAAAAGTTTTTGAAAACTATTTTCAAAAAGGTTTTGAAAGGAAGTATTTTAAAAAATAAAGCTTATTTTGAAAAACATGATCCCCAAGAGCCATATATTTTTCCTTCAGTCCTTTTTGTATTGAATCTTTCCTTTTTCGTTTCAGTATGTTTGAAGCATCTGAGATACCGAGGGTGTTCATGTACCCGGTTGGTTTCGACAATATCTTGAGGCTAGGACCGTCGCCGCAGGTCCAGCAAATGATCCCCCTCCTCCACCCCCTCCTCGTGCAATTACTTTCTCAAAGATCTGTGGAGATTTTAGGGCCATGGGTGGAAAGGATTTCAAGGGAACTGAATCATTCGTAGAAGCGAGGAACTGGCTCAAAGAAACTGAGGATCTATTCGTTATCTTCGAGGTGGACGATAGGCAGAAGGTACAGTTGGCGGTATGGCTGCTCAAAGACGAAGCTTCCTACTGGTGGGAAGTCACTAACGCCGAGAGGTCGGTTGAGGCATGGATGGATTTCAGAACAAGGTTTGAGACAAAATTCCTCTCGCAAGCTGAACGAAGTTTACAATTGGAAAAGTTCTTATCTCTTAAGCAAGGAAGTATGACAGTCAAGGAATATGTCAACCAGTTCAACCAACTGGCTAGGTTCGGATTGGATTTAGTCAACATTCAGCATAAAAAGGCTCTCCGCTTTGTTAAAGGATTGAACGAGCCACTGCACAGCCTAGCCATGACCCATGTACCTATGGGAGCGACTTACGAGAAATTGGTGGACATGGCACTACTGCACGAGGAAGACAAGGGCCCGAAAGAGACAAAGAAGGAAGAACTACAGAATAAGAAAGCAGGGCCCAAAAAGGAAACACAAAGTAAGGATGAGAAGTCTGAAGATAAGAAGGGGAAAAAGTGCTTTACTTGTGGGAGCTCGATTCATCTGAACAAGGATTGCAGAAAAAGGAAGGGCACTTGCTTCAACTGTGGAGAGATGGGACACTTCACTAAGGACTGCCCGAAGAAACGAGGGCAAGGAGGGCAGGCGAACACTCTTGAGGCTAGTGGCTAGGATAGAAATAGGAAAATTCCTATAGTAGGTTTAATTTCTTTATTTGATTATGGAGTTAAGACTCTTTCTGATTGTGGTATTTTGAATTTGTAATCGATACTCTGCACTTTAATACTAGTATTATTTCTGATTCCGCTGTAGACTCAGACCCACAAGGGTTATGACTCATCTGTTTGTGAGAGATTGGGGTGTGAGAGATATCTGTGTTAAGCGTCAAGTAGAACGCATACGTTCTGGGTTTTATTATGCTTGGTTCGGTAACCTGATCTGTACAAGTAATCTGTAAATATCTGAATATTCCCGATAAGATTAAGATTTCCAGTTTTGACATTATCTAAAGAGGGTAATCCTCTAGGTATCAATCTGATGTTGGTTTCGGTCTTCGGAGCCGATACTTAGGACCCATGTCTAATGGGAACCAAGTTTTTTTATCTATACTCGCTTCCATCATTCGACTGAATCCTATCGATCGAATCTTCGAACTTTAGGTAGAAGCTAATGGGTGTAAACATGTGTTTGAGACATGTTATGTTTGATGGTTGCAAGTGGATGCAAGTGGTTGCTAGTGGTTGCTCGTGGATGCATATACACACACTAGGCACTAGATCAGTTCGAAAACACTCTCATACTGCATATGGATGTGTAAGCATTTTCAATTTTTGTGGATGCAAAATGATTGACTCGGCACGTGGATGTTGCATATGACTGAATGGTTGTGCACTCATATAGAAATGATATGTATCAAATAGGAAAATTTGCATACATGTTGGACTGATGGAACTGGCATAATTCGCATTAAGGAGGTCAACTGAATCAGTGGACCGCCTGATCTTTGCATTAGATAAGGAACATATACACACACCTTTGCATATGTTCATACAACATTAGAAGTTTCTAAGGAAAATGGACGCCAGTGATTGATGATTGAGTAGATGGATGTTGGATGGTAGGACACATTCTTCTTAACTTGAAGATTTCGGGGACGAAATCCTTTAAGGAGGGGAGAATGTAACACCCCGTATTTTCTGTGAACGTATAGGTAACAAATCAGAGGATAATTAATTTTTAAAAATAAGAATAAAGGGAAACGGGTTGCGCCATTGCGTTCTTCTCGGAATTCTGCTTGAAAACGAGTCCGAGTTTGCAAGAATCGGAGTCCGTATGAGGGAGATATGACCCTCCGAAGTTTCAGAAATATTCAGAATCGAAAACAACTCGAAATTCGAATTCAAAATTCGAATTCAAACCCAGAAGCGGGCTGGGCGGAAAATTTCCCGCCCAGGGCCCAAGTCGACTGGGGAGTCGACCGGGCAGTCGACTGGGGAGTCGACTGGGCAGTCGACCCCCCAGACCAGGTCGACTGGGCAGTCGACCTGGGTGTCGACCTCCCTGGTCGAACCTGGTGCGTGTGTGTGCAATTTTGAGGGTTGTGACGTGTTTGGACGGACCTGATGAGTTCTAGGGTTAATCTGAGGGCCTAAATGAGTTCCTACACCTATAAATACAGCCTAAGACCTAGCCTTCTCTACACACAATTCTATTCTGCTTCTACTCTACCTCTGTTCTAATAAAAATAATAATGGCGTCGCTACTCTGTTGAAATCAAAACTAGAAGCTAATCAACATCAACCTAAGCAACTCAATTCAAATTAGAGAGTAAAGCTTCTGCAACGATTCTACAACAACTAAAGTTCTTTCTTTAATCCAATCAAGGCAAGTACAGTTATTTTCCGATATAAATGTTAATTCTGATTGTGACATGAATTGTAAATCTGAATCTGAGGTTATATCTGTTCTGTTCTATTTAGATCTATCTAATTCTGTATTTCTTTCCTCTTTCTGTTCTATAGCCGGGCTACCACGAGCCTGAGCCAATCTCATAAGAGATTAACATACGCTAAAATGTTTGGGACGATAAAATGAATGATGCATAAATTGGGCATGACCAATAGGTGACTGATTTGAGGGAAGAACATGGACTGTAGCTAGAACATAAATCTGAGACATATGACTGGACATGTTATATTTATAACATAAAGGGGTATTGAACATATGATTTGAGATAAAGAGAATATAGCTTAGGTATAAAGATTTACATGAAAGTAGGGTATCTATTAATGTAAATAAACACCTAAGTAAGGGACCTTTGGGATATATGACATGCATAGTAATCGATGGCTATATTTGGTATAATTTATATATGGATCTTCTGTACTATGCAAGTTTAATAAACATTGAAACATATGATATATGGTAAATTATGACCATAATCCGTGCTATGTAAATTTAATACGAACAAGGGGTATATGATCATATTGTGAATCATGACTATTATTTATGCATGTGAACTTAGACCAAATTTATAATTAGGCAAGATATGTTTGTGAAACATTAAGGAATGATTAAATCTGTTATATTTGCCTAATTTGCTAGTTCTGCTATATTGGCCTAATCTGCTAGTTCTGTTATATTGCTTAATCTACTAGTTCTGCTCTACTGCCTAGTCTGCTAGATTTGTTCGTCTGCCAAATCTGTGATCTGCTAAGTCTGTTGAAAATGCCAAATCTGCTAAACTAAATCTGTTGAGATGCCTAATCTGTTATCTGCTAAATCTGCTAGTTTGCTTAATCTGCTAAATCCATTAAATCGACTAATCTGCAAAATCTGTTATCTGCTATATCTGTTGAGTTGATATAATTGGTCCGCTATAGACATAACCTGAATTGGCTATAATTATGAATAATTGACATGTATATTAGGCGTGAGTATAAATGGTAAATCAATAATTAATTGGCCGCAAAGATAAACATGGCTAACTCGAGGTTAGAATGAGTCTGCGGCGTAATTCTGCCCGGAACCGCCCGGAACCGCCCGGCATACTCCAGTGGTCGCAAACAATAGGTTCTAATGTGAGAAGTTAGTCATAACGTGCTTGAAACCCGAGGTTAGACTCAGTTTGCGACAGAAACCTGCCCAGAACCAACCGGCCTAACCAATAGCCGCAAACTGTCAGTCTAATGTGAGAGGTCTGGGCATTAATATTTAATTAATGAAAATCTGAGATAAATATGATGTCTAAAACGTGTTGGGTGGGTAAGGTTAAACCAATTGGACTAATGAATCTGATAAACCCGTTTCGTGAATCTGTAGGCCCAATACAATGTTATACAATCTGTAACCGGTTAATCTGTAACCAGTAAATCTGTAAGTCTGTTAATCTGTGAACTAGTTGATCTAAACTCTGTATGTCTGAAACTTGTAAACCAGTTAATCTGAAATCTGTTAGTCTGGGGACACAAGGTTAGGAGGGGAATTACTTGTGTCATCTGTTGTTTGGGACTCATATTAGTCAGTAACCCTTTCTGGTATCAAAACTTTGACCCAACAGTAGGTAGGGTCCGGGCACGTTTACTGAACTAATTATAAGCGGTTCATTCTGATAATGGAGAGGGGTGTTGATGGTGCGTTCCAACCGGGTCATGTGCGTGCATGGATCCCGGTCTGCCTCTGAGGATGTAAGACACCGTGACATCTATAAATAGGTCTGTGCCAATTGATTGTCACTTTAGGGAGTGATACACCCTACTGTGGGGCCGACACAGGGTATTTATGTATTAGGGAGCCGATCGCTTGGGGTAGGGTTTTAGGGTACACTTAGTTCTGTCTGTTTCTGTTGGTACCGTCTGTTCCTGTTGGGTGGCAACACCTGTCTGTTTCTGTGTGGTACCGTTTGTTCGGATGGTAAAGGCCCATTACTAGTGTACACCTAATTCTACATTCTGTTTCCGTAGGGATTAATCTGTTCTGCTTCTGTCTTTTTCTGTTCGGGTGGGTAAAGGCCCATTACTAGCACTCTCTTCTGTGGAAATTATTCTGTACCCGTTTCTGTTTCAGTTTAGACATTAGGGTGACACCTAATCCTGTTATACTAGTATTAGTGCAGAGAAGTGTAAAGCAATAGCTTATATCATTCTGTTCTTCTGTTATATCTGCTACATCTGTTACAGTTATCTCTCATCCAGTTTTATTTTCATGTCATGTTATTATTATCTGTTCATAACTGAAAATCACTGGACTTGCCAGACTTTTGTCTGACCCTTGTTGTTTCGCCTCCTTTCTTCCGTTTCCCCCCCCCCCCCCCCCCAGGTTTTGTAGAAGGGAATACTCTAGCTTGATCCAGATTTCTTCCGCTTGAAGTGCTTAAAGTATGGCTTGTCTTCTTCTGTGGGGATTATGATTTTAAACTATGCATTCTGAAGGCTTTTGTACAAGACTGATATTTGTACTTGAATTCTGATATTGTGATTTGAAAGGATGTAACCAAGTTTATTTCGGTTCTGTTGAAATAAAGTTATAAATTTTTCAAGTACTGTTTTATGTGTCTTGTAAGTTTCTGTTCTGTTTACTAAAGTGCTCCACCAAAGTTAAGGCATTCTCTTTGTGAGTGACCTTAACGGAGGTGGGGTGTTACAAAAAGAAAATCTCATGGATAAAAAATGTGTTAATTATCATTCCACCTGGCACTGGGTTTTATATGTTCTTCATTTTTTATTCTGAATTACTAGATTAAGTAAAATCACCGGAATCCAAACTCTGATAACATAAGAGAACTGAAAATATTTGGAATTAAGTTTAAAAAAATGGAGCATGTACGTAGCTCTGATTTTCAGCATGTAACATGGCTCGTATTGGCCATTATGTGTTTGTTGGCAGCGTGATTGTGTGCAGGTGTGTGAGTATATGTATATGGACACCGAAATAAGATTCGATTAATGCATCTGTGTTTTGAGACCAAAAATTATATTAAAATAGAGTAGTGTTAAACAAATGTTCAACCTTAGCCTCTATAGACAACATATATCAAAGTGCTGAGGCTGATTTTGTCAAGTGTGAATCAACAATACTGAATCCTAAGAATCCACCTTTCTTTGGCTGTAGTAATTCCTCATCTTTGATTGATGAAATGCCAGCCGGTAGAGGCAGATTTACAGGTTGTTTTGTCTGTTATATTGATAGAATAGGAACGAAAAACACCGATGGAGTGAAATACATTATAGTTTCAGAAATGAATCCTAAGTTAGCAACTCCAAGTAAAGACTGTGGTGGCGGATATGCTAAAGAAGGACTGAAGTTCTTGATAACAAATGATCATATACTGTCTTTATGTTGGCCTAGCATAGTGGAAACAATCAAAAAACATACATACATTGTTACAGTCTTAGAGGAGGAAGTTGAGATTGGTGAAAACGAAGCACAATTTATGTTGATATTAGAGTCTAATTTAATGTTGTTTGTTCGGTTACCTTGTTTCACTTTCCATTTGTTTGCTAATAGTCATTATAATTTACTAATGGGCGTTGAATCTTCTAAAAGCCTGCTTGACCTCTAAGAACCCTCTAGTGACGTGTTTGGAAAAAAGTAGCAGTAGGTGTCCCAAATGACATTTTGTTCTAGTTTCTACTTTCTAGCATAAAAAAGGAGGATGTTTGAAAAGGCTGATGACCGATTTACAAGTTACAATGGAGAGAATAGTTTCTGAAGCAAGGCTGTTCAATGGGAAGTTATTGATAAAAATATTACATTGAGAAATTTGATTACTTTGTCAATTGTTATTGCCGGATCTTTCTTAATGTTGGGTTGTTATGTGTTGTTGAAACTGTGACATACGGAATTTTTTAATGTTCCCTTCTTGACGTTCCTTCTAATTTACAGAAAAAGAAAGGACTATTTATCTCCATTCGACAAAATTGCCTGGCCTTAATTTTAAAGCTCATTAAATGTCAGTTATTTTTTCTTTTTCTTTTGTTTGAAAATCATAACTTTTTCCTTGTTTCTTTTGGAATATAAATTGAGTGCTTGTTGTAAAGTTAGTCGTTTATGCAAACACATTCACTTTATATTCCTTAGAAGGCTGTCATTTTCTGAGTGTTGCTTGTTAGTCAACCCAACCTTTAGAAAGATTTGTTTATTGTAATTGTTCGAAATCAATTTTCACGAAGTCAAAATAAAACTTCTTTCTCAGAATTGTTCTCTTCTACGTTTTTAATAGCTCAAATTTTGATGTTTAATTTTTTTTTTTAAATATTTATTATATTTCAATGTTACTTTAGATTTTCAATTACTGTCTTATTTTCTACTACGATAAACTATTATATTTTTATTGATAGATTTAAACAGATTAATTTAAAAACGCAATTCATTGTAATTCCCAAATTTTTCATTTTGTTGAATGTTTGATGCTTGACTATATTCTTATAAAATGTTAGTATTATTATATCGATTAACCAATAGTGTGTTACATCACAAAATGTTTGATGCTGACATAGTAGTATTGACTATTAGAGTATATGAGTATTGAAATGTCAACGACATAATTATTATGTAGCAGATTCAACAATTATTTCATTGTTAGCATTTGCAATAGAAAACTTGATTGAAAATTTTAACAAATTATATTGTTAAAACTATGCAACTTATAACCTCCAAGAGCGCTCATCAAAGTCCAAGAACGCCCAGGGCACTGGGTGCACAAAGACATGCTTATTTTGTCCTGTGTAAGTTTACTGTTGCTTATGTTAACTAGTTGGTTTTTTCTGCAATTTCAGGCTAAATTCTTCGGAGAGATGGCAAAGGTTTTGCGGTAGCCATGGCTTCGGTGAGTTCTGAGTTCTTATTGAAACTATAATAGTCACATTATTATTTTTATGTTTTTCCTTCCTTTTCCTTGTCTTCCAATTGGCACTCCTCGAAGAAATTAGTGTGTTATGCAAGTTAATGAGTGTGTATTTGCTTGTACTATGCAAGTATATACATCAAATCATGATAGTTTAGTTGTAACATGAAGCTTTTTTTTGCTGTTTTTTTGTGTTGTTTGGACATGGTTTGCAAATTAATGAGTGTGTTTATTTACTCTTGTTCATTTTGTGGCAGCAATAGATCCAATTGTGTCAGATAAGTACTCCAGAATGAGAGAGCATAGCGGATTAGGATTGAGGCAGAGAGAGCATGAGCGAGCTAATTGCTAAAGACTTGAGAAAGAGTAGGCAAGGCTTGCACAACAACAAAAAGTAGACAAAACTTTCAAGCACAAATGAAACAAGTGATGACAATGTTTCAGAGAAATGATGAATGTGGTTATGAAGATCCTTCGCCATCGTCATCTTCATGAGTTACTCAGGTATGGTAGATGGATATATTTTGTTGATGCTTCTTTTATGTGGTTTCTTTCTATGGATATTATGAGTAAGGATGATGTCTTTGTATGGAATACCACTAGCACTAGATGAATAGTTTTGTTAGTTATAATTCAATCTAGTGTATGTATGAATTGATGGATGATTGTGGATGATATTGTTTTTTGTATGGATTATTAGCTCTAATAAAAAATATTGTTGTGATAAAAAAACAAACGATTGCATTTCCTTTTTTGTTAATGTCGCTCATTTTATGTGCATGTACGTGTGTGTGTGTATGTGTGTGTGTGTGCGTGTGTCTATACACACACACAACTATCGATTGGTAGCAATGGCTGGAAAAACAACATATAAAAAAAAAATTATAACCGGAAAAGAAAGGGAATACCGATGAAATATTTATCAAAATTGACACTAAACCATCGCTAAGCAGAAACTGATATTTTAAAGATAACGACGGTTTACCGATGGATAACTGGAATGCAAAATGTTTGCTATATATTTCCGTCGGTAATCCCTCACTAAATTGCGTGCGTTTAGCAACGGAAAAATATTTACTGATTTTATTATGTTATATATATCCGTTGGTAAAACATCGGTGAAATGTTTTAAAATGAAATGATAAAATATCACAAAACGACGGTGAAGTGATGGAGAATCGGCGTTAATTTCCGTCGCAAAATCGTGCCTAAAATACCGACGTGTTTTTTAGCGACAGCCGTATTCTGCTGCAAATCCGTCGCTAACAGTTCTTTAGCGAGGGATTAGCGACGGATTTTTCCGCTGCAAAATCAGTGTTTTCTTGTAGTGTTAAAATAATTTTTTTTATAAATATATGAATACTTAGAATCATGTTTTACAAAAGAGATTATTAAACATTTTAAATAACGAATTCTTATGTCGTTATTGAGTTTTATGAACAGAAAGGCAGGAGCTAATTTACGAGTTAGTAAAATGGAATAGTTGTTTCTATGAAAAAATTTAAAGATTTTTTTTAAATTAATTAAGTTACTAATTGATTTAAGAGATTATAAGAAGACAACTAATGTAAGAAATGGTTTATAAAACCATATTGAAATCAAATGGAAAATAAGATTTATTTAGACAAGGTTTACTTAATTAAGTAAAAGAAATTAACATACAAAGAAGATTTTCAAATAAAAGAAAATGGTTTACAAAAACCATAGTAAATGGAAATGGTATATATATTACGATATTCCAATGATAAAGGAAATGGAAGGTAGGTTTATGGAACTATGGTGATATTTTCAAATATAAGGAAATACGGAAAGGTTTTGAGAATATAAAAAGATGTTTTATGAAATATAATTGTAACGACCCGCGTTCTACGCATTGGAAGATCGTAGAATATTTATTTCTTTTTTGTATGAAGTCGTATGGTCGTGTAACTTTGGGGAACAACTATTGGGGTCATTTCCCATGTTCATGATTTTTGCCGGTTTTTAAATGACCGTTTTGCCCCATCTGATCCTGTTTCGGCCATAACTTTTGACTGGAAAGGAGTTTTGACCTGAAACCACTTCCATTGGCTTCGGATCATGGTTTACAATCCCATAAAGTGGTCACGTTAGCCAAACGGACTCACCGTTTGGGAGATATGACTAAAACAAGGTTTAGAAGGTGGAAAACAGCTTAATCGGGCCTAATTAGGGTGGTTAGCGAGAGGGCCCATAACCCATTTCGGGATTAGGGTTATGGGGAGGCTGAGAACAGTAAGAAAACTAATTTTATTTCATTTTTCAGTCGTCTAAAACTATTCTTTAACCCTAGCCATGGCCTCTACCTTCTAAAATCGTCCAAAATCGCTTTCTAATAAAGGATTAAGCTTAGCAACGCCAAATCAAGGAAGATCTTCACCAAATCAGTGTTAGATCCGCTGTTAGACATCAGTATTCGCCCAAATCAGCGAAGTTTCTGTTCTGAAAATTTTAATTGTGGTAAAGGTGAGTGATTTGCATTGTTTTTCACTAATACGGCTAATTAGGGGTGATTAGTGATAATTAATGAAATTATGGCTCAGAAAAATCTGGAAAAATTTGTAAAATTCTTAAATATTATTTCAGGGCTCTGATAAAATTTTGGGTTAATTTGGACATGTTTTACTAATTGTATGGTTAAGTCATGATTAAGGGGATTAAGGGGAAAATCATGCTTTTTTTGGGTATATTTGATCTAAAATATTTCATGTGAATGATGTTTTAATGTTTTTGATTGATTCTATATGTTGTTACCGCTGTTTGGAATGTTTTGTGATGTCACAGAAATGTTAGAATGGTTGAAAATGCCGTCGTTTGGCGAAAATAGCTTCCTGGAAAAAGTTGCAGATTTTCAGAACTGATTAGGAGGAACACCCGATCCGATCCGGATAGGAGCAAGACACCCGATCCGATTCGGATAGGAGCAAGACACCCGATCCGATCCGGATAGGAGAAAGACACACGAACCGATCCGGATAGGAGAAAGACACCCGAGTCGATCCGGATACAAGAAAGACACCCGAACCGATACGGATAGGAGGAAGACACCCGAACCGGATAGGAGGAGGAGACCCGAACCGAACTCGATAGGAGAAGGAGAGAAGGAGACCCGAACCGGACCGGATAGGAGGAGGAGACCCGAACCGAACCGGATAGGAGGAAGAGACCCGAACCGTACCGGATAGGAGGAAGACCCGAACCGAACCGGATAGGAGGAGGAGACCCGAACCGAACTGGATAGGAGGAGGAGACCCGAACCGATCCGGAGGAGACCAAAACCCGAGATGCAAAGGTAGTCCAAATGGGAAGTAGAACTCAGGATCCAGATGTGAACCAACGAGTTGAATTCATGATTGGACTTTGTTGCGGGACATGTGCTAAGGGGTTATCGACATCTATAGCTTAGACTCACCACGAAAAGACGGATATTGGCCACGGATCAGTGCAGTGAAGTTGTCATGACTTCATGGGGCAGAGTGATCGTAGCAAGGCTATGAGCCAGTGCAGTGGAGCCATCATGACTCCATGGGGCAGAGTGGACATAGCAAAGGATTAGTGGCTATGGATCAGTGCAGTGGTGTCATTACAACTCCATGGGGCAGAGTGATCATAGCAAGGAATAGGGCGATCAAAGTGGTGGATATCGTATGATTTATGCACTGAGTGAGAGATGTGAGGATGGTTGCTATGATTGATTGTTTGCCATAACTATGTCTTGCACACCCCCACCCCCGTATTCCTTACACCTTATGTTAGTGGCACCTTAGGGTATTGTCCGGTATGTTGTGCTAACTCTTTGGTTCAGGTTGTGCTAACTCTTTGGTTGCAGGTTCAGGTTCAGGTATGGTTTAGTATACCTGTTATTATTCTGTTTTATTGCTTATCACTCATACTAGACTTTTGTCTGACCCAGAGTTTTATGTCTCTTCTTATTACTCTGGGTGCTCTTAAACGGGTAGACTAGAGACTGGTTAGGTGGTATGCACGAGTAGCTGTACCGGAGACGAGCAGGAGGCTCTCACGTATGACATATATAGATATTCTCCCTGTGTCGTTGTTGGTCACTCCTTTGGGCATTAGTAGTGTACCTTCCTTATTTGCTTTAGAAACAGTTTTCAAAAGTTGTAATAATGATGATGTGGAACATAAGTTGTATTTGGATTTTCCGCTGCTATGATGTTTAGTTTTCAGCTTATGCACTGTCTCGCCTGTTTTATGTCAATGTATGTTATTATTGTATTTTATTCCATGCACTGTGAGACATTCTACATGTTCCTTGTTAGTTCAAATTCCTTTTTTTGGCGACCGTCCCGTACTAGTTGGACGTCAGCACAGCGCATTTCGAGGAAAATGTCAGCTGGTCCGGGGCGGGCTATCACATTTGATATCAGAGCTCTAGGTTGCGTAGTTAACCTAGGGAAAGACATCAGGGAGAGATAATACGTATATGAGAGCGCGTATTTGTGATTATTCTGGTTTTCAAAAGATATATATACACACACACACACACTATTAGTATAGCTAAGGATGAAGTCGCACTACACTGACACCACAAAGAGGATGGTTAATCATTTCTCTTTACAGATTGAACGATGAGCCGATATACGAGGGGTGCTGGTAGAGGAGCCAATAATGGGAATGCTCCTGACATGAGAACTATGTTCACTGACTTTATGAGAGAGATGCTTAGGGACGTTCAGATGGTTGTTCCCAATGTTGCTAATGGTGGTGGTGCAGCGGTGCAGGCGCCTAGGGCCGATTTCGCCAAGCTTTGCAAGGATTACACTAGTCTTGGTGGAAAACCGTTCCACGGAACGGAATCGGCTACAGAAGTTCAGGATTGGTTGGATAGTTGTGATCGTATCTTCGAAGACTTGGGTATCGAGGATGCGATGAAGAGGAAGTTAGCATCCCGTTAGCTGCACGGGCGGGCAATGAATTGGTGGAATGCTATTAAGGCAGCTACTTCAGAGGATCAAGTTACATGGGATCAGTTTAAGGCCCGATTCAGTGATAAATTCATCCCAGCTGCCCATAAATCAGAGTTGTTTAGGAAATTTCTGGAGCTTAAGAAAAATGGTAGGGCAGTCTTGGAGTACATCGCAGAGTTAGATACTTTATCGAAGTATGGGTTATCTCTTATCGACACTCCTGAGAAGAAGAACGAGAAGCTCATAACTGGTTTGGATCAGTACTTGGGGGAAAGGCTTATTAACCACATCAATGAGACGTTTGAATCGGTTATGGGGAAAGCTTTGAGATCAGAAAGTCTATACCCTAAGTCGAAGACTGAGGTTGCATCTGCAGAGGAGCCAAAACCGCATGCAAGCGGTGGAGGCAAGAATGGTTCTCAGAATAAGAGAAAGCAGAATCAGACCAAGGATGGCTAGAAGAAAAAGAATAAGAAAGATGTTGAGTGCTTCAGCTGTGCTAAGAAGGGACACTATGCCAAAGAATGTTGGGCCAAGCCAGCGGATAGGAAGTGCTTCAACTATGGCCAAGTGGGACATTACAAGGATAAGTGTCTGCAACCCCCTAAAGAAAAGCAGATTGATAAAGCATATGCTATCAATGTTGTTCCTTCTTCGTCGAATGCCCCAACTGCGGCGAAGAAAGGAAAGAATGTCGTCATTCAAGGTATGCTTTCTGTTTATGATGTTCCTGTTCGAGTATTGTTTGATACCCGAGCTTCTCGTTCCTTCATATCTAGTGACCTGGTAGATAGGTTGGGATTGGAACCCGAGATAGTCGATAGACTTTTAGCGGTGACGAACCCGATTGGTGGTTCGACCAGCCTTAGCATGATTTGTCGTAATGTGGTCTTATCGAGTCATGGATGTATGTTTGTTTGTGATTGCTTTGTTTTGGGCTTTACTGGGTTTGGCATTATTTTGGGAGTCGATTGGCTCCAAAGATACGGGGTGGTGGTAGACTGCGAGGGATTTTTGTTGATAGTTAGAGCGGATGATGGGCGGAGGGTAGTGTTTGGTGGTCTACCCAGTGATGGGGTAATGGATAGTTTTCTAAATTCCCTCCACATCACGCATGATGAGTTGTCAGATGTGCCCGTGGATGGCCAGTATCCAGACGTCTTCGAGGAAGTGACCGGACTTCCACCACACCGAGAGATTGAGTTCCGTATTGATTTGGTGAAAGATGCCAGACCTATAGTGATGCCATTTCGTCGTATGGCACCATGGGAGCAACGAGAGCTCGGGGTGCAAGTGAGCGATCTTTTGAAGAAGGGATTTATCAGAAGAAGTGTTTTTGAGTGGGGAGAACCAGTTGTGTTTGCTACCAAGGCTGATGGTTCCCTTCGATTGTGTGTGGACTACTGCGAGCTGAATAAGGTGACGAGGAAGAATTAGTATCCTCTACCGCGGATAGATGATTTGTTTGATCAGTTGAGTGGAGCGAGAGTGTTCTCTCAGTTGGATCTCACGACAGGTTTTCATCAGCTTAGAGTGGAAGCTGAGAATATAGCTAAAACGGCATTTCGAACGCCGACTGGATTCTATGAGTAGTTGGTCATGCCATTTGGGTTGACCAATGCACCAGCATATTTTGTTGATCTTATGAATAGGGTATTCAGGGATAAATTGAATAAGTTTGTTCTTGTGTTCGTGGATGGTATTTTGGTCATCTCGAGGACAGAGGAAGAACACAAGGAACATTTGAGAGTAGTGATGGAGGTGTTGAGAAAACACCAATTGAAAGCAAAGTTTTCTAAGTGTCACTTCTGGAGGAGGGAAGTGAGATTCTTGGGCCATGTTGTTTCAGAGAATGGTATTGCCGTGGACCATGCGAAGGTGGATACGGTACAAGATTGGTCTACGCCCAAGAATGCAACAAACATAAGAAGTTTCTTGGGGTTAGCCGGATATTATCGTAAGTTTATCCAGGACTTCTCCAAGATAGCAGCACCGTTGACTCAATTGACCAAGAAGAATCAAGCTTTCATTTGGGACGAAAGGTGTGAAAATGCACTCAAGAGTCTAAAGGAAAAGTTGATGCGTGCACCAGTGTTAGTCATTCCTAAAGGGAATGAAGAGATGACAGTATGCACGGACGCATGTGGTACCGGATTAGGTGTTGTGTTGATGCAAGGAGGTAGGGTTGTAGCTTATGCATGCCGGCAACTGAAACCACATGAGAAAAGATACCCTATCCACGATTTGGAATTAGCAGCGATCGTGTTCGTGTTGAAGATGTGGAGACATTATCTCTTGGGAGAAAGATTCGAGTTGTTTACTAACCATAAGTCGTTAAAGTATCTTTTTTCTCAGAAGGATCTAAATCTCCGTCAGCAAAGATGGTTAGAGTTCTTGGCTTCCTATGATTTCGATATCGCATATACACCAGGAAAGGGCAATGCGGTAGCTGATGCGTTGAGTAGGAGAAATGCCAGTTTAGGGGCTATGTTCCTTGAGTGGAAGAAACTGGAGTATATCGCAGGGTACGATTTCAGACCAAAGTGCGAATTGGATCCAGCTATGTTAGCGAGTTTGACGATCAGACCCACATTGATTGAGCGGATTGGTTCCAGTCAGAGGGATGATCCTAATCTACTGGAAATCATCTCCAAGTTAGAGATGGGTATCGATGAGGAGATGAACAAGTATGGGCTTGATCGAGATGGATGGCTTCGAAAGAATGGAAGGTTAGTTGTACCCAACGTGAATGGATTGAGAGATGAAGTGCTTAGAGAGTGTCATCACTCAAAGCTGACCATACATCCCGGTGGTAACAAAATGTATTGGGACATGAAACAGACCTACTATTGGGAAGGAATGAAAAGAGACGTTGGGAAGTTTATATCCAAATGCATGAATTGCCAACGAGTTAAAGCTGAGCAAAAGAAGCCTAGTGGTTTGTTGCAACCATTAGAATCCCAGAATGGAAATGGGAATAGGTCTCAATGGATTTTATTAATGGGTTACCAAGGACTAGATCGGGTCATGATAGCATTTGGGTGATTGTAGACCGATTGACCAATAGTGCGAAGTTTATACCCGTCAAGTCGAATAGAACGACAGCTAAGTTGGCAGAACTGTATATGAAATGGGTAGTGAGATTTCATGGAGTACCTAAAAGCATTGTGAGTGACCGAGACCCATTGTTTACTAGTGGGTTTTGGAAGAGCTTACAAGAGGCTCTAGGGTCAGAATTATATCTCAGTAGCGCATATCATCCTCAAACTGATGGTCAAACAGAGAGGGTGAATCGTATATTAAAAGACCTCTTGAGAGCTTGCATATTAGTTTTTGGTGGATCATAGGATGACCATTTGCATCTAGTAGAGTTCGCATATAATAATAGTTATCAATCCAGTATTGGTATGGCTCCATTTGAACCTTTGTACGGAAGACCGTGCAACTCACCATTTTGTTGGTTAGAAACTGGTGAGAAATTTGTGCTCGGACCAGATGTGATAGGAGAAACATCAGACAAGATCAAGATTGTTCAACAGCGAATGAAGGCTACTCAAGATAGACAGAAGAGTTATGCTGATAAGATAAGAAGAGAATTAAACTTCTCCATTGGTGACTTAGTATTTGTCAAGATCTCTCCATTAAAGAATGTGATACGATTTGGAAGGAGAGGAAAGTTGGCACCAAGATTTGTTGGTCCATTCCCAGTTCTTGAGCAAGTTGGGAATTTGGCGTATAAAGTTGAATTACCAGACAAGATGGCAGGAGTTCACAACGTATTTCATGTTTCCCAGTTAAGGAAATTCGTGCACGACCTCGATGTGGCTATTTCACCGGATTAGTTGGATGATATCGAAGTAGAACCCGAGGCGGTTGGGAACCGCAAGCCGATTCGTATTGTCGAGCACGATACGAAACAACCTCGAAGGAAAGCGTGAAACTAGTAAAGATTCAGTGGGGCGAGGATGAAAATGACTGTACTTAGGAGACAGAGGAAGTATTAGGAAGGCGTATCCAGAACTCTTTGCCTGGTAAGATTCTACTTGTGATTTAGTTTTCCGCATGCTAAGATAGACTTGTTTGTTTGTTTTGTATGTTGATTTCTGTAAATGATTGGTAGGCATGCGGGACCCTTTGTGTGTTTTGGTTAAGGAATTTCGGGGACGAAATTTCCTAAGGGGGTAGAATGTAACGACCCGCATTCTACACGTTGGAAGATCGTAGAATATTTATTTCTTTTTCGTATGAAGTCGTATGGTCGTGTAACTTTGGGGAACAACTATTGGGGTCATTTCCTATGTTCATGATTTTTGCCGATTTTTAAATGACCGTTTTGCCCCCAACTGATCTGGTTTCGGCCATAACTTTTGATTGGAAAGGAGTTTTGACTTAAAACCACTTCCTTTGGCTTCGGATCATGGTTTACAATTCCATAGAGTGGTCACATTAGCCAAACGGACTCGCCGTTTGGGAGATATGGCTAAAACAAGGTTTAGAAGGTGGAAAACAGTTTAATCGGGCCTAATTTGGGTGGTTAGCGAGAGGGCCCATAACCCATTTCGGGATTAGGTTATGGGGAGGCTGAGAACAGTAGGGAAACGAATTTTATTTCATTTTCCAGCCGTTTAAAACTATTCCTTAACCCTAGCCATGGCCTCTACCTTCTAAAATCATCCAAAATCGCTCTCTAATCAAGGATTAAGCTTAGCAACGCCAAATCAAGGTAGATCTTCACCAAATCAGTGTTAGAGCTGCCGTTAGACATCAATATTTGCCCAAATCAGCGAAATTTCAGTTCTGAAAATTTTAATTGTGGCAAAGGTGAGTGATTTGCATTGTTTTTCACTAATTACTGCTAATTAGGGGTGATTAGTGATAATTAGCGAAATTATGGCTCATAAAAATCTGGAAAAATTTGTAAAATTCTTAAATATTATTTCAGGACTCTGATAAAAATTTGGGTTAATTTGGACATGTTTTACTAATTGTATGCTATGTCATGATTAAGGGGATTAAGGGGAAAATCATGCTTTTTAGGGTATATTTGATCTAAAATATTTCATGTGAATGATGTTTCAATGTTTTTGATTGATTCTATATGTTTTTACCGCTATTTGGAATGTTTTGTTATGTCATAGAAATGTTAGAATGGTTGAAAACGCCGTCGTTTGGTGAAAATAGCTTGCTGGAAAAAGTTGCAGATTTTCAGAACCAGTTAGGAGGAACACCCGATCCGATCCGGATAGGAGCAAGACACCCGATCCGATCTGGATAGAAGCAAGACACCCGATCCGATCTGGATAGGAGCAAGACACCCGATCCGACCCGGATAGGAGAAAGACACCCGAATCGATCCGGATAGGAGAAAGACACCCGAATCGATCCGGATAGGAGAAAGACACCCGAACCGATCCGGATAGGAGGAAGACACCCGAACCAAACCGGATAGGAGGAGGAGACCCGAACCGGATAGGAGAAGGAGAGAAGGAGACCCGAACCGAACCGGATTGGAGGAGGAGACCCGAACCGAATCGGATAGGAGGAAGAGACCCGAACAGAACCGGATGGGAGGAAGACCCAACCGAACTAGATAGGAGGAGGAGACCTGAACCGAACCAGATAGGAGGAGGAGACCCGAACCGATCCGGAGGAGACCAAAACCGGAGATGCAAAGGTAGTCCAAATGGGAAGTAGAACTCAGGATCCAGATGGGAACCAACGAGTTGAATTCATGATTGGACTTTGCTGCGGGACGTGTGCTAAGGGGTTATCGACGTCTATAGCTTTGACTCACCACAGAAAGACGGATATTGGCTACGGATCAGTGCAGTGAAGTTGTCAAGACTTCATGGGGCAGAGTGATTGTAATGACCCGCAAATCCGTAATACCAGAGTTGACTATATACATCATACGTCCAACCCAATATATATATATATATATATATATCCTAAATAGCTAATATATATTTTAAAACAATCAAACAGCATTCAAACAAGCACAGACAATTATTTTTAACTATATAAAAATAATTCTAAACAAACAGGTTTTACTCACCTGTTTGTTTAGAATTATTTTTATATAGTTAAAAATAATTGTTTGTGCTTGTTTGGATGCTGTCTGATTGTTTTAAAATATATATTAGCTATTTAGGATATATATATATATATATATATTGGGTTGGACGTATGATGTATATAGTCAACTCTGGTATTACGGATTTGTGGGTCATTACAGTTGGTATCAGAGCTTAGGTTGAGCGAATACCTAGGCTTGTTAGAATGTGCTCATTAGAGATAGGGTCAGTAGTACCCTAGAATGAGTTGAACGTATATATATACGAGAGAGCGTATTTGTTATTTGATATAAAAACTGTTTTATATTGTGTTGACTAGTCTGTTGAGTGAATTATGAATTCTGATCGAATCGTGGGACGCCACGATGTCGATAGGAGTTTATAAACACTTGAACAGAAGATTGGACACGATATTGTTTTTAAATGGTTGAGTTGGTTGTTAGAATTATAATCGAATGAGATTATAGAACTGAAATAGTTATATATAACCAAGTAGAATTTGTATATAAAATAATATATACAAGTGAGGTGAATTAAAATTTAATTCAAACCAGAATCAAGGATTTAAAATCCTGGGAGTGTGGAAAATATTTTTCTAAATGAATATCAAGCAATATAGCACTGAACTCATTCAGTGGCTGGGAAATAATTCTGATGATGGTCGCAACATCATCAGTGTTCATTTTCGAGTTTCTAAGTGATGAATTGCTGCCTTGGAAAAGTTTTTGATGGAAATTTGTTTGAAAAGAAAACAAGTTGTTTGAAAATTCAAATGTTTTGAATTTGAAATGGATATAAATATATGTATATATTTATATTACTTCAAAGGAGTTTTGAAATAAAACCCTGGGAATTTGAATGATTGAAATTAAATTTAACTTAAGTAAATGGATCGAAATGAATAAATTGAGTAAAATCAATGTGAATGAAATATGAATTGGGTGTGAATAAAGGAAAAACCAAAAGAGTTAAAAAGAAAATATATTTGTAAAACAAATATAAAGGAAATATATTTGTAACACAAATACAAAGGAAGTTATGTGCAAACAAATAGAAGGAGAAATATTTGTAAAAACATTTACAAAAAGAGTTAAAAAGGAAATATTTGTAAAACATTTACAAATAGATTCAATGGAAATATTTATTTATAGAAAATAAATAGAATGTTATAAATGAGATATTTATTTGTTAAATAAATAGGATTTAATCAAAGGAATATTTAGAAGATGAATAGAAAATGGAAATCTGTTTTTAACAGATAAATAGAAAAGGTTAATTTATAAATAACAGTTTATAAATTAAATTAAATATTTATCATTCGATAAATGGAATATATAAGTCTGAACTTATATAGAGAAGAGATATTGGTTTTTAACACCGATAGTTTTAAATAGAAGGGGTACATAACACTTGTATAAGTGAAGTAACGTTATTAAAGAGAAGATTTATAAAGTGAAGAACCGTTACTAAAAGTAAATCTTTATAAATGGATAAACGTTATCCAATAGGAGTTATTCGAATAGGAGAAGTCGATTAGAGTTAGAATAAATCGATTAGAGTAAGAATTAACCAGTTAGAGTTAATCAGTTAGGGTTAATCCGTAGAGTTAATTGAATATTAGTTATTCAATTAGAATTTATCGAATATTTGTTATTCAAATTAAGAGTTAACCAGATAGAGTTAATTGAACATAGTTAATCGAATTAGGATTTAATTGAATGTTAGTTATTCAATTAAAGTTGATCGAATATAGTTATTGAGATAGATTTAGTCAAACATAGTTACTCAGGATAAGATGCCATTTCGTACGACTGCTAGCGTAATTCGCAGGGCTGCAGATAGCCTAGGGCGGTCGGATGTTTCCTGAGGGAATCAGACGTAACCATTGTGATCGCTGCAATCTAGAGTCAAGCGAATGGAGTTAAATCAAATATAGTTTATTCGAATAGAATTAAAGGAGTTAATCGAATATATTTTATTCGAATAGAATTAAAGGAGTTAATCGAATATAGTTTATTCGAATAGAATTAAAGGAGTTAATCGAATATAGTTTATTCGAATAGAGTCAAAGGAGTTATCGAATATAGCTTATTCGGAAGGAGTTAAGTGAAAAGAGCTAATCAAATAGGGTTAATCGATAAGAGTTAAATCCAATAGAGTTAATTGATAAGAGTAAATTGAATAGAGTAAATCGAATATAGTTTATTCGAAGAAAGGTTTTCGAATCTAGTTATTCGAAAGAGAGATTATCAAATATAGTTATTCGAAGGGAGGAGTTATCGAATAGGGATTTATTCGAAAGAGAGTTACGTAAGGAAGTTTGAAATGTTGAGTATCAACATAAATAAATTTTGGAAAAGTTAATGGGTTTGTAGCACTTTTTCTACCTTAGCAATTTCGAGGACGAAATTATTTCAAGTGGGGAAGATTGTAATGACCCGGATTCTTATGGGTTAATTTTGAATATTTAATATTTAATTTAAATATTGATTTGATAATATAAGTGAATTTTTATATTAAGTTATTAATTTAATAATCAATTTCGATTTAATATCGAATATATTAAATCATCGTAATGCGAAAATATAATTCAGTTCGAGATTTAAAACTGAATTAAATACAGTTCAGGCTTCTGTTTGAATTCGAATAATAATATTAATTTATTATCGTAGAAATAAATTGTTTTGAATTCAAATTATATCAATTTAAATAAATATCTTCTCTAGATGATCGAATCGGACTTCGTGACCTATCCCAGTGTGTCCGAAATAGGGGTATTACCCTAGAATTGACAGTTATTGCGTTCGAAAAGGGAGTTCAGAATCCTGAGTATTTTAAATTAAATAAAATCGTATCGGTTTAGTTCAAAATTTAAATAATTAAATAAAATAAAGTGGATCTCCTTCTTCCAACAAAAACAATGTCGTGCTCCCTTCCCTCACCACAGAATTAAACAAACGTGGCCACTGCTACTCCGTTCCTCTCCACTACAAAATCAATCTGTGTAACGACCCGCATTCTACGCATCATAGGATCGTAGGATATTTATTTCTTTCACATACGAAGTCGTATGGTCATGTAACTTTGGGAGACGACTATTGGGGTCATTTCCCATGTTCATGATTTTTCTCGATTTTTAAATGACCATTTTACCCCTAGTTGGCACTGTTTTGGCCATAACTTTTGACTGGAAAAGAATTTTGACCTGAAACCACTTCCATTGGCTTCGGATGATGGTTTCCCTTTCCGTAGGGTGGTCACATTAGCCAAACGGGCTTACCGTTTGGGAGATATGGCTGAAACAAGTTTCAGATGGAGAAAAACAGCTTAATTGGGCTTAACCGGGTGATTAACAGCTAAGCCCAAGGGGAATTTCGGGTTCAGGGGTATGTAGGGGCTGATTAGGGTTAGAAAACATTTCTTTAGACATTTTCCAGCCGCCACTTTCATTCCTCTTGACCTAGCCATGGCCTTCATTCTCTAAATCTCTCTAAAACACCCAAAAATCACTTTCTAATTGAAGATTAGGCTTAGCAAACATCAAATCAAGGAGTATTAGCACGAGAACCGAGGTAGAGCTGCTGTGTAAGATTGGGAACAGCACCAAATCAGAGAATATTTCAGTTTTGGGGTTTTAGTTGTGGCCAAGGTGAGTGATTTGCATAGTTTTTGCACTAATTACGGTGATTAAGGGTAATTAGTGAAGATTAGCGAATTTATACGTAAATAAATTCTGGAAAAATTCTTAAAATTCTAAAATAATGTTTTAAGGCTCTGTTAGAGATTTGGGTTAATTTCGATGTGTTTTGCTAAGTATATGCTTAAACATGGTTAAGAGGGACTATGGGAAAATATGAAGTTTTAGTCACTTTTTGATCCCTTTTGATTCATTTGGATTGTTGTTTGTTGTTTGTGGTTGTTATTACATGTTGCTATGACTCTATGGTATGTTTTATGATTGATTAGAATAGTTAGATTGGTCGAAAACGTCGTCGAATGGCGTAGAAAGCTCGCTGGAAAGTTGCAGAAATGTGCAGGCTCCTAACCGGATCGGATCGGATGGGGGGCTCGGATCGGAAATGTGAACTGGGCAAGAAACCCGACCCGAACTGGAGTTTGGCACATAAAAGACTTGGCAAAAAGGAAGGCTGTTTACTCAGAGTTGGAGTGGACAAGGGGATCGGATCGGAGCAAGCTAGGGAGCGGAGCGGATCGGACTGAAGTAAGGCGAAGTGATCGGATCGGATCGGAGTAGATGGGAACGAGGGAGCTGATCGGAGAAGGAGCATGAGCTGAAAGGAGGATAGCAACCCGACCCGACCCGGAGGAGGACACCGACCCGACCCGGAGTGAAGTACCCGACCCGAACCGAATGGAAGATGACAAGGATGGAGGGCCGAACCGAACCGACGAGGGTGATGACTACCGAACCGAACCGAATTCTAGAGCTGCTACTGCACGACAACTTTTCTGAAGACCCACTCCAATTCGACCAAACCCGAGATGCGAAGGAAGTCCAAATGAGAAGTTAGAGCTTAAGATTCAGATGGGAATCAACGAGTTCGCTTCATGGTTGGGCTTTGCTGCGGGACGCGTGCCAAGGAGTTATCGACGTCTATAGCTTTGGACCACTATGGTAGGAGGTACGAAGGCGGATTCAGGGCCATTATGGCATCGGTAGAACCAAGGGCTACGACCAATGAAGTGAGTCATTGAAATGTTTGGTCATGACTCCAAGTGTTTGGCTTGGTCACAGCAGGGTTTCTACAAGTCGGGATTCGTCGTTACCTCGGTTTGTCTAGTGTTCCAAAGTGGTAGATGTCGTACACTTTACGCACTGAGTGAGAGATGTGAGGATGGTTGCTATGGATGATTTGCTTACTATCATTGTGACATGCACACCCCACCCCCGTATTCTTACACCATTTATTATGGCACCTTGGAGTATTGTACGGTATGTGGTACTAACTCTTTGGTTGCAGGTCCAGGTTCAGGTATGGTTTAGTATACCTGTTATTACTCTGTTTAGATGCTTATCGCTCATACCAGGCTTTATGTCTGACCCAGAGTTTTATGTCTCCTCTTATTACTCTGGGTGCTCACACGAGCAGACTAGAGACAGGTTAGCTGGTGATGCACGGGTAGATGATCCGGAGACGAGCAGGAGGCTTCCACGTAATATATATAGTATTCTCCCTGTGTTGTTGAAGATCACTGCTTGGGCATTGTTGGTGTATCTTCTACTTCAGCTTTCTTTTGTTTAGAGACAGTAAATTTGGAAAATTGTAATAAGCTGTATTTGGATTTCCGCTGCTTTGATGATTGATGTTGATTTTAGTTATCAGCTTATGCACTGTCTCGCCTGTTTTGTGTCAAGTATGTTATTATTATATTTTATTCCATGCGCTGTGAGACATTCTACAGGTTTCTTGATTAGTTCATTCTCTTCTTTCCTTTCTCTTGACGTCCGTCCTGTGCTAGTCGGGCATGTGTACAGCGCACCTTCGGAGGAAATGCAGGCTGGTGCGGGGCGGGCCGTCACACTTGGTATCAGAGCTCTAGGTTGCGTAGTTAACCTAGGGATGTTATCAGGGAGAGATAGTATACGTATACGAGAGAGCGTATTTGTGATTACTTTGGTTTTTAAAAGCTATATATATATATATATATACACTATTAGTAGTATAAGGATGAAGTCGTACTGCACTAGCACCACTATGGAGTCGTTAATCATTTCCTTTTTCAGATTGACGATGAGCCGACATACTAGAGGTGCTGGTAGGGGAGCCAATAATGGGAGTGCTGCTGACATGAGAACGATGTTTACTGACCTCATGAGAGAGATGCTTAGAGATGTACAGAGGGCAGCTCCCAATGGTGGAAATGGTGGTGGCCCAATAGTGCAGGCGCCAAGAGTCGACTTCGCCAAGCTGAATAAGGATTATACTAGCCTTGGTGGGAAGCCGTTCCACGGAACGGAGTCGGCTACGGATGTTCAAGATTGGTTGGATAGTTGCGAACGTATCTTCGAGGATTTGGGTATCGAGGATGCGATGAAGAGAAAGCTAGCGTCCCGTCAGCTGCAAGGGCGGGCAATGAATTGGTGGAATGCTATAAAGGCAGCTACTCCCGAAGATCAGATTACTTGGGAGCAGTTTAAGGTTCGCTTTAGTGAGAAGTTCATTCCAGCTGCTCAGAAGTCAATGTTGTTTAAGAAATTCTTGGAGCTCAAGCAGAATGGCAGGGCTGTCTCGGAGTATATTGCTGAATTTGACACTTTGTCAAAATATGGGTTATCTCTTATTGATACTGCCGAGAAAAAGAATGAGAAGTTCATAACTGGTTTGGATCAGTACTTGGGGGAAAAACTTATTAACCACATCGATGAGACATTTGAATCGATTGTGGGGAAAGCGTTAAGATCGGAAAGTCTCTACCCTAAGTCGAAGACTGAGGTTGCATCCGCAGATGAGCCAAAGCCACAAGCTAGTGGTGGAGGCAAAGGTGGTTCTCAGAATAAGAGAAAGCAGAATCAGGCTAAGGACGGCCAGAAGAAAAAGAATAAGCAAGATGTGGAGTGCTTCAGCTGTGGTAAGAAGGGCCATTATGCTAGTAATTGTCGGGCCAAGCCAGCAGATAGGAAGTGCTTCAACTGTGGCCAAATTAGACATCACAAGGACAAGTGTCCACAGCCCCCTAAAGAAAAGCAAATGGTGAAAGCATATGCCCTTAATGCTATTCCTTCTTCGTCGAATGCCCCAACTGCGGCGGAGAAGGGAAAGAATGTCGTCATTCAAGGTATGCTTTCTGTTTATGATGTTCCTGTTAGAGTTTTGTTTGATACCGGAGCTTCCAGTTCTTTCATATCTAGTGACCTGGTAGATAGGTTGGGATTGGAGCCCGAAATTGTCGATAGACCTTTAATAGTGACGAACCCGATTGGTGGTTCGACTAGCCTTAGCATGATTTGTCGCAATGTGGTCTTATCGAGTCATGGATGCATGTTTGTTTGTGATTGCTTTGTTTTGGGCTTTACTGGGTTTGGCATTATTTTGGGAGTAGATTGGCTCCAAAGATACGGGGTGGTGGTAGACTGTGAGGGCTTGTTGGTGACAGCTAGAGCGGATGATGGGCGGAGGATAGTGTTTGGTGGTCTACCCAGTAAGGGGGTATTGGCTAGTTTTCTAAACTCCCTCGACATTCCGCATAGTGAGTTGTCAGGTTTGCCCGTGGTTGGCCAATATCCGGATGTTTTCGAAGAAGTGACCGGACTTCCACCACACCGAGAGATTGAGTTTCGTATTGATTTGGTAAAAGATGCCAGACCTATAGTGATGCCACTTCGTCGTATGGCACCAAGGGAGCAGCGAGAGCTCGAGGTGCAAGTCAGCGATCTTTTGAAGAAGGGATTTATCAGAAGGAGTGTTTCTGAATGGGGAGCACCAGTCGTGTTTGCTACCAAGGCGGATGGTTCCCTTCGTTTGTGTGTAGACTACCGCGAGTTGAATAAAGTGACGAGGAAGAATAAGTATCCTCTACCGCGGATAGATGATTTGTTCGATCAGTTGAGTGGCGCGAGAGTATTTTCTCAGTTGGATCTCGCGACAGGTTTTCATCAGCTTAGAGTGGAAGCTGAGAGTATAGCTAAAACGGCATTTCGGACGCCGTCTGGGTTTTATGAGTGGTTGGTCATGCCATTCGGGCTGACCAATGCCCCAGCATATTTTGTGGATCTTATGAATAGGGTATTCAGAGATCAGTTGAATAAGTCTGTCCTTGTGTTCGTTGATGATATTTTGTCTATTCGAGGACAGAGGAAGAACACAAGGAACATTTAAGAGTAGCGATGGAGGTGTTGAGAAAACACCAATTGAAAGCAAAGTTTTCTAAGTGTCACTTCTGGAAGAGGGAAGTGAGGTTCTTGGGTCATGTTGTATCAGAGAATGGTATTGCCGTGGACCCGGCGAAGGTGGCTACGGTACAGGATTGGCCTACGCCCAAGAATGCAACAGATGTAAGGAGTTTCTTGGGATTAGCTGGATATTATCGTAAGTTTATCCAAGGTTTCTCCAAGATAGCAGCACCATTAACCCAGTTGACCAAGAAGAATCAAGCTTTTGTCTGGGATGAAAGGTGCGAGAATGCATTCAGAAGTCTAAAGGACAAGTTGACAAGCGCACCAGTGTTAGTCATTCCTAAGGGGGATGAAGAGATGACGGTATACACGGATGCCTGTGGTACCGGACTGGGTGCTGTATTGATGCAAGGCGGTAGGGTTGTAGCTTACGCAAGTCGGCAATTGAAACCGCACGAGAGAAGATACCCTACCCATGATTTAGAATTGGCAGCGATCGTGTTCGCGTTAAAGATGTGGAGACACTATCTCTTGGGAGAAAGATTTGAGCTGTTTACAGATCATAAGTCGTTGAAGTATCTATTCTCCCAGAAGGATTTAAATCTCCGTCAGCAGAGATGGTTAGAGTTCTTAGCTTCCTATGATTTTGACATCGCATATACACCGGGAAAGGGCAATGCGGTGGCTGATGCATTGAGTAGAAGACATGCCAGCTTAGGGGCTATGTTCCTTGAATGGAAGCAACTGGAGTTTCTCGCGGGGTTTGATTTCAGACCAAAGTGCGAATTGGACCCAGAAATGTTAGCAAGTTTGACGATCAGACCCACTTTGATTGAACGGATCGGCTCTAGTCAGAGGGACGATCCTAACCTATTGGAAATCATCTCTAAGTTAGAGATGGGTATCGATGAGGAGATGAACAAGTATGGGCTTGATCGAGATAGATGGCTTAGAAAGAATGGAAAGCTTGTTGTACCCAATGTCAACGGATTGAGAGATGAAGTGCTTAGAAAATGTCATCACTCAAGGTTGACCATACACCCCGGTGGTAATAAGATGTATCGAGATATGAAGCAGACCTACTACTGGGAAGGAATGAAACGAGACGTTGGGAAGTTTATATCCAAGTGCATGAATTGCCAGCTAGTTAAAGCCGAGCAAAAGAAGCCTAGTGGTTTGTTACAGCCCTTAGAAATTCCCGAATGGAAATGGGAGCAAGTCTCGATGGATTTCATCGATGGTTTACCAAGGACTAGATCAGGACATGACAGCATTTGGGTAATTGTAGATCGACTGACTAAAAGTGCAAGGTTTATACCAGTCAAATCGACCAGAACGGCAGCTAAGTTAGCAGAATTGTATATGAAGTGGGTAGTGAGATTTCATGGAGTACCTAAAGGCATTGTGAGCGACCGAGACCCGTTGTTCACTAGTGGGTTTTGGAAGAGCTTACAAGAGGCTCTAGGGTCAGAGTTACATCTCAGTACCGCATATCATCCTCAGACCGACGGTCAGACGGAAAGGGTGAATCGTATTTTGGAAGATCTCTTGAGGGCATGTATATTGGATTTTGGTGGATCATGGGATGAACATTTGCATCTAGTAGAGTTTGCATATAATAATAGTTACCAATCCAGTATCGGTATGGCTCCGTTTGAAGCTTTGTACGGAAGGCCGTGTAACTCACCATCATGTTGGATAGAGACTGGCGAGAAGTTTATGCTTGGACCAGATGTGGTGAGGAAAATTTCAGATAAGATCAAGATCATTCAACAACGAATGAAGGCAGCCCAAGATAGGCAGAAGAGTTATGCTGATAAGAGGAGAAGAGACTTAAAATTCTCCGTGGGTGACTTGGTGTTTGTCAAGATTTCTCCGTTGAAGAGCGTAATACGATTTGGCAGGAGAGGCAAGTTGGCACCAAGGTTTGTTGGCCCATTCCCTGTTCTTGAACTAGTCGGGAATTTGGCATATAGAATTGACTTACCAGAGAAGATGGCGGGAGTTCATAACGTATTTCATGTTTCCCAACTAAGGAAGTTCGTTCACGACTCAGATATGACTATTTCACCTGATCAGTTGGAAGACTTCGAAGTAGAACCCGAGGCGGTTGGGAACCGCAAGCCGGCCCGTATTGTCGAACACGACATGAAGCAACTTCGAAGGAAGGCGGTGAAGCTAGTCAAGGTACAGTGGAGCGAGGACGAGAATGATTGTACTTGGGAAACAGAGGAGGACATAAGGAAGAAGTATCCAGGACTCTTTGTCTGGTAAGATTTTATTAGCGATTTAGTTTTCCGCATGCTAGGATAGACTTGTTTGCTTGCTTTGCATGTTTGATTGTTGAATGTGGTTGTTAGGCATGCGGGATCCTGTGTATGTTTTGGGTTAAGGAATTTCGGGGACGAAATTTCTTAAGGGGGGGAGAGTGTAACGACCCGCATTCTACGCATCATAGGATCGTAGGATATTTATTTCTTTCACATACGAAGTCGTATGGTCATGTAACTTTGGGAGACGACTATTGGGGTCATTTCCCATGTTCATGATTTTTCTCGATTTTTAAATGACCATTTTACCCCTAGTTGGCACTGTTTTGACCATAACTTTTGACTGGAAAAGAATTTTGACCTGAAACCACTTCCATTGGCTTCGGATGATGGTTTCCCTTTCCGTAGGGTGGTCACATTAGCCAAACGGGCTTACCGTTTGGGAGATATGACTGAAACAAGTTTCAGATGGAGAAAAACAGCTTAATTGGGCTTAACCGGGTGATTAACAGCTAAGCCCAAGGGGAATTTCGGGTTCAGGGGTATGTAGGGGCTGATTAGGGTTAGAAAACATTTCTTTAGACATTTTCCAGCCGCCACTTTCATTCCTCTTGACCTAGCCATGGCCTCCATTCTCTAAATCTCTCTAAAACACCCAAAAATCACTTTCTAATTGAAGATTAGGCATAGCAAACATCAAATCAAGGAGTATTAGCACGAGAACCGAGGTAGAGCTGCTGTGTAAGATTGGGAACAACACCAAATCAGAGAATATTTCAGTTTTGGGGTTTTAGTTGTGGCCTAGGTGAGTGATTTGCATAGTTTTTGCACTAATTACGGTGATTAAGGGTAATTAGTGAAGATTAGCGAATTTATACGTAAATAAATTCTGGAAAAATTCTTAAAATTCTAAAATAATGTTTTAAGGCTCTGTTAGAGATTTGGGTTAATTTCGATGTGTTTTGCTAAGTATATGCTTAAACATGATTAAGAGGGACTATGGGAAAATATGAAGTTTTAGTCACTTTTTGATCCCTTTTGATTCATTTGGATTGTTGTTTGCTGTTTGTGGTTGTTATTACATGTTGCTATGACTCTATGGTATGTTTTATGATTGATTAGAATAGTTAGATTGGTCGAAAACGTCGTCGAATGGCGTAGAAAGCTCGCTGGAAAGTTGCAGAAATGTGCAGGCTCCTAACCGGATCGGATCGGATGGGGGGCTCGGATCGGAAATGTGAACTGGGCAAGAAACCCGACCCGAACTGGAGTTTGGCACATAAAAGACTTGGCAAAAAGGAAGGCTGTTTACTCAGAGTTGGAGTGGACAAGGGGATCGGATCGGAGCAAGCTAGGGAGCGGAGCGGATCGGACTGAAGTAAGGCGAAGTGATCGGATCGGATCGGAGTAGATGGGAACGAGGGAGCTGATCGGAGAAGGAGCATGAGCTGAAAGGAGGATAGCAACCCGACCCGACCCGGAGGAGGACACCGACCCGACCCGGAGTGAAGTACCCGACCCGAACCGAATGGAAGATGACAAGGATGGAGGGCCGAACCGAACCGACGAGGGTGATGACTACCGAACCGAACCGAATTCTAGAGCTGCTACTGCACGACAACTTTTCTGAAGACCCACTCCAATTCGACCAAACCCGAGATGCGAAGGAAGTCCAAATGAGAAGTTAGAGCTTAAGATTCAGATGGGAATCAACGAGTTCGCTTCATGGTTGGGCTTTGCTGCGGGACGCGTGCCAAGGAGTTATCGACGTCTATAGCTTTGGACCACTATGGTAGGAGGTACGAAGGCGGATTCAGGGCCATTATGGCATCGGTAGAACCAAGGGCTACGACCAATGAAGTGAGTCATTGAAATGTTTGGTCATGACTCCAAGTGTTTGGCTTGGTCACAGCAGGGTTTCTACAAGTCGGGATTCGTCGTTACCTCGGTTTGTCTAGTGTTCCAAAGTGGTAGATGTCGTACACTTTACGCACTGAGTGAGAGATGTGAGGATGGTTGCTATGGATGATTTGCTTACTATCATTGTGACATGCACACCCCGTCCACGTATTCTTACACCATTTATTATGGCACCTTGGAGTATTGTACGGTATGTGGTACTAACTCTTTGGTTGCAGGTCCAGGTTCAGGTATGGTTTAGTATACCTGTTATTACTCTGTTTAGATGCTTATCGCTCATACCAGGCTTTATGTCTGACCCAGAGTTTTATGTCTCCTCTTATTACTCTGGGTGCTCACACGAGCATACTAGAGACAGGTTAGCTGGTGATGCACGGGTAGATATCCGGAGACGAGCAGGAGGCTTCCACATAATATATATAGTATTCTCCCTGTGTTGTTGAAGATCACTGCTTGGGCATTGTTGGTGTATCTTCTACTTCAGCTTTCTTTTGTTTAGAGACAGTAAATTTGGAAAATTGTAATAAGCTGTATTTGGATTTCCGCTGCTTCGATGATTGATGTTGATTTTAGTTATCAGCTTATGCACTGTCTCGCCTGTTTTGTGTCAAGTATGTTATTATTATATTTTATTCCATGCGCTGTGAGACATTCTACAGGTTTCTTGATTAGTTCATTCTCTTCTTTCCTTTCTCTTGACGTCCGTCCTGTGCTAGTCGGGCATGTGTACAGCGCACCTTCGGAGGAAATGCAGGCTGGTGCGGGGCGGGCCGTCACAATCTGCCTTTTATCAATTTCGGAAATCAAAGTCCCTCAAACAAAATAGAAATGGCCACTCCTCCTTATATCATCTCCAGTATCCATTTTGCTAAACTCGTAACCCAATCGAATCCGCCCTTTCTTAACTCAAATCGAAATCGGGGACCCGTGAATCTCGACGTCATGAGAATTCAGCTAGGGTTCGAACTTGGTGCGTGCGGCTTGGAATTGAAGGGCGACGCCAGGATTCGGAAGGCTCGCGAATTGAGGAACTCGCGTGGAGCTCGACAAGGAGCGAGCCGCGATGATGTTCAGTGGCCTGAGGGAGGGAACACGACTGGGCTTGAAAATGGAATCTGGTGAAGTCCGAACTTGGTTGGACTGAGCTGAGGGACTGACAATGAAGATTGGGGGAGGAAGAGCGGTGTAGTGGGATTCCAAGCCGATGGTGAGGATGGAATGCGCAGGAAGGAAGATGTGAGTTCAAATGGTGCCAGGCGATGTCAGTATTGGCGTCGGAGCTAGCGTTGGTGCTAGGTGATTGAGGAAGTGGCGAAGTGAGATAGAAGTAACGGCAGGAGCAAGCATTGAAATGAAGAGGGGAGTTTGTTGTACTGTGTGTTGGCAAACAAATGGCACGATTTTACTAATGATAGACTAAAGGGGGTTCAGAAATTAGTTTAAAGGTGCGAAGTATGTTGGGTTCTTGGCACTGTATTCTTGTGGATATGACAGAGAAGATTGAAATGGAAAATACTATGCAAAACGTGATTAAGGTACTAAAAGTTAATTTATTTATAAATTAGTTTAGTTATGTTTCTACTATTAGATTAGTTTGATTTATGTCAAAACTCATAAATAGATAAAAATGGATAAAAGGTAATAAAATTTGTTATGTATCTATTTAAGTAAACGTTAAATATATAAATGGTTTAAAATATAGATAGATTAGTTTAAATTATATTGGTTAAGCTAAATATAATGTAGTAACCATTAAAAGAAGAAAAAATATAGGAAAGTTATTTATTCGGTTGAATGGTTAATTTAAATAAATAATTTGTAAATTTGTAAATTTAAATAAAATTATTGTAGGTGTAAAATAGATTTCGTTCGAGTAGATGCGAAGCTGAGATGGTATGAGATTAAAACAGGATATTCAGCAATGGAAAATTCCGGTGAGTAAATCTCACCTGTTTGTTTAGAATTATTTTTATATAGTTAAAAATAATTGTCTGTGCTTGTTTGAATGTTGTCTGATAGTTTTAAAATATATATTAGTTATTTAGGATATATATATATATATTGGGTTGATGATTGGTTGGATTCCTGCAGTCTCATTAGTGGATGCACGCAGTTTCATAGCAGATGATTTCCCTATGCGCCCCACAATATATATTAGTGGATGACCTTCATACTGCGATATCCTGCCTCGAAGCAGGATGGGTATTACTATGTTGACTAACGTTTGTGGATGCAGGAAAACAGGTTGGAGGAATCCGACTGGATTCCTCAAAAATATATTATCTGTTTGTTTATTTGTTTGCATATATATATATATACCGTCATATATGATGTGTTAGAAAACCATAAACAAATAATTGGTTGTTTGGTGTTTAAATATCACTGGGCCTAAGTGATAGTTTATAAAAATATCCTGAAAGGGATATTTGAGATTTAAAAGGGAAATTCTATTTTTTTCTAAAATAGAATTTGAATTTTTAAATAGATTTGAAATAATAAACTTGTTTTGAAAAATAAAACAAGTAGTTCCTTTATAAACGAAGTTTATAAGTAGTTCCTTTATAAACGAAGTTTATAAATAATTTTTTTATAAACGAAGTTTATAAATGAAGTGAAAAGAATTATCATTGGATAATTCAGAAATAAAAATACAAGTATGAAATTGAAAAGGGAAATCTATTTTTCCAAAAGTAGAAGTATCGATTTCAAAAGGAATTGAAAACAAGACTTGTTTAAAGAATGAATAAAGAAAGTTTGAAATAGAATTTGAATATAGAAATTCAAAAGGAGTTTGAATATATAGAATTCAAATAGAAATTTAAAAGGAGTTTGAATATATAGATTTCAAATAGAAGTAAAATGAGATTTGAATATAGGATTCAAATAGAAGTAAAATGAGATTTAAATACATAGAAATTCAAATAGAGTTAAAATAGAATTTGAATATAGAAATTCAAATGGGATTTATAATATAGAATTTGAATAGAATTTGATATATAGAATTCAAATATAAAAGTGAAATAGGCAAAGGAGTTAATTAGCAACTAAATTAACGAATTGAGTTAAAACGATCGGGTATAGTTGAATTAAATTGGACAATTATAAATATACAGGAGGCGGGTATGGGATAAGGTATGAAGGTATATAAATAGAATACTCGACAAAAAGGTACGTATTTAATTCATATATGAGATTTTATGCGCCGTATCGGCAAGCCACTTGGCTTTTTCTTTTTCTTTTGGATTGGTGAGGGCCATGGGAGGCTATTTGAAATATCCTGATGCTCCCGGTACAAAGGAGGTTATGGCGAATTTTTTTGGAAATTTAAGGAGTTAGAATATTTTTAAGAAGTTTGATAACTAGAAATCAACGTATCGATATATATAGAAGTCGATAAGGAAACGAACTTAGAAATAGAATAGTAAAATCAAAAAAGAAGACTAGGAATAAAATCTCGTAAGAATAGAAAGAGAAAGAGTATACGTGTTTAAAAATGAATAAGTAGTTGTATGGTATTGATTATTCGAGTAAGTAGTCATATCTGTCTTGACGTTATAAATGTTATTCAGTCAAGGTCTGAGAGGTAGTTATACCCCAACTTGATCGATTTCATTATTAACAAATAAATAGTAAGATTTCAGGCTTGAAGATCAATGTTGGATAAGAGTTAGTTGAATATAGTATTTGGGTTGTCGTAACGATGTTTTACACAACATCCGTTTTAACCCAAATAAGTGTAAGCTTGGAAATATAGTAAAGAATATTTCCTAAGTATAGAAATAAACGAGATCGGAAAAGAGATAAGTAATTGGAATATTTTCCAATTATAAATAGCATATATTTTCTAAAGTTTAGAAAATAAAGGAAGGCGATATTCAGAAATGTTTTCCAAATAACGTAAAAGGCTAATATGGTTATTGAAAATATTTGGTTAACAAATATTGATAAAGAAATAGAGAAGTGATTTAATTAATGGAATATTAATTAAGGGCTCATTGATTGTTTGATAATTGGATGAACACTTGTTTTCTTCGATAGTTAAAACATCGACTATCGAAACACTTGTTTTTATTCGATAGTTAAATCACAGACTATCGAAGTTTTTGACCATCGTTGTCAATATGGAGAGACCGGTTGGATTATTATCCGAAGAACCACTCCGTATTGGCAGTAGCATTGCGAATCAGATTATATGAAGATAATCGAAGACAGAGTAGAGTGTAAGGACTTTTTCTATTAATAGAAATTGTGCCTTCGGTTAATCCTGTTCCTGGGTGACTTGTATGGATGAATGTCTGACAGATTATTTCCAGAAAGGTCACGTACATTGATTTCTTCAACCGTACCAAGAGTGGAAGCGGAGAAGGAAACTTCTTTAGCTAACACGTAATGTACTGTTGTAGACGTCAATTAGTGATTTTCGATGGATCTGACAATGTGGCATTCGAAGTGAATCTGATGTGATGATAAAGCGTAACCTCAAGCCTCATCAATCGGTAAATGACAGAAATCGGGCAGGCAGCATGGTTATGTAGGTCGCACCTATTAGGGTGTATAATCACATGATCTAGAGTTTCATTTACTTCTAAAAATCTATTGTCGATGCTGTCCCATTCGGGAAACGGTTGCTGATCCCAACCGTTGGTGATATACATTCGATACACTCAAGCGAAATGAGTGGTCGGTCATGTGTGGCTGAGTAGCAAGATGTTCTTGTTGAACTCGGTGTATTCTCCTCTAGAGATACACCAGCGGAAGGTGATTCCATACCTTGTCATAGTTGGAAATCAAATACCCAATATGTGCTTGCGGTTTTGATTGTATATTATATATGTGGAACGTGAGATGCAAACATTCCACTAGATTGTTATTTATTTGATTTAAGCATTATCATAATATCAAAAGAGTTTTGATATAAAGATTACTGTTCTTTCAAAGAGGATTTGAAAGTTAAATCAAGTGTTTGGATTCTCATAAGGGAAAACCCGTTCCGTGTTACACGACGTGGTCTTATGAGATATCATTTAGTTTTCTGAAACTATTTTAACTGTTTACTCATACCAGTCCCATGACTGACCCGGAGTTTATTTTGTTTTGTTCTACCTAAACTCTTGGGTGCCTAAATTTGTACGGGCAGTCAAGTAGTTCAGGATTTTACAGATCTATCTAAAGGAGCTTGGAGCAGGAGGCTTCAGCGTTAGTTATATAGAGTTTTGTTCCGCTGTGTTGTAAGTGTTGTACTCTGATAAGTGTATGTTATACAGTTGAAATTTTGTATTTCAAAAATTATGATATATTATATTTTGTTCCGCTGCGATGTGAGATTCTGTGTTGTTGTTTCTGTTCTTCTTCTACCTTTTTCTTCTAAAAAAATGTTTCGTATTTTCCTGATATTTGGGTTGGACGTATGATGTATATAGTCAACTCTGGTATTACGGATTTGCGGGTCATTACAGTGATCATAGCAAGGCTATGAGCCAGTGCAGTGGAGCCATCATGCATGACTCCATGGGGCAGAGTGGACATAGCAAAGGATTAGTGGCTATGGATCAGTGCAGTGATGTCATTACGACTCCATGGGGCAGAATGATCATAGCAAGGAATAGGGTGATCAAAGTGGTGGATATTGTATGCTTTACGCACTGAGTGAGAGATGTGAGGATGGTTGCTATGATTGATTGTTTACCATCACTATGTCATGCACACCCCCACCCCTGTATACCTTACACCATATGTTAGTGGCACCTTAGAGTATTGTACGGTATGTTGTGCAAACTCTTTGGTTGCAGGTCCAGGTTCAGGTATGGTTTAGTATACTTGTTATTATACTGTTTTGCTGCTTATCGCTCATACCAGACTTTTTTCTGACCCAGAGTTTTATGTCTCTTCTTATTACTATGGGTGCTCTTAAACGGGCAGACTAGAGACAGGTTAGGTGGTATGCATGAGTTGCTGTACCGGAGACGAGCAGGAGGCTCCCACGTATGACATATATAGATATTCTCCCTATGTCGCTGCTGGTCACTACTTTGGCCATTAGTAGTGTACCTTCCTTATTTGCTTTAGAGACAGTTTTCAAAAGTTGTAATAATGATGATGTGGAACATAAGCAGTATTTGGATTTTCCGCTGCTATGATGTTTAGTTTTCAGCTTATGCACTGTCTCGCCTGTTTTATGTCAAAGTATGTTATTATTATATTTTATTCCATGCGTTGTGAGACATTCTACAGGTTCCTTGTTAGTTCAAATTCCTTTCTTTTCCTTTCCTTAGCGACCGTCCCGTACTAGTTGGACGTCAGCACAGCGCATTTCAAGGGAAATGTCAGTTGGTCCGGGGCGGGCCATCACAATAATAGTATTTCGAGACAAAGGAAATAAAAGGGGGAAAGTTTGGTGAATGCGTTATTCTAAGGAAAGTATTGGTTAATGTTTTCAAAGTAACGAAACAGAAGAGTTTTGTTGAGATAAGAATTTAGAATCAATTTGTGAGAATCGGTAAAATGGTTTGCATGAAATGTTTTTATATAAAGGATCTGAGCTGCCAATGTACTTAATAGTACTGTTATGATTTGATTGTTAAACAACCGACTATCAAATGAATTATTCTATTAGACCTTTTTGCGTGTTGTTTCGAAGAGACCAGGATGGGGAGTAGACCCAAAACCACTTTGAACCAACTGTGCGTTCACGACTAACTTGCAGGCTATAAAGAATGAGCATTGAAGATTGTTGATCTCCATAAGCGGAAGAACTACTTGACAAATTTTTGAAGATTGCAACCAGAGTTATTTGGATTGTGATTCAGTCATGATTGAAATCCACATATTGCAAGGACTTCTCGCTACTGATCCTTGGGGTGATTCATATATAGGATGCGGTAGAAGGGTGCCTTCGGTTCATCCTGTACCTGTATGACTTGTATGGACAAATGTCTGACAGAGTATTTCCTGAAACTCACGTACGTTAACTTTTACAAATATACCAAGTTTGGTGGCGGAGAAATTCTCTTGCTTAACACCTATAGTATATGTGTGGACGTTAATTAGTGATTTGATGGATCTAACAATGTGGCATTCAAAGTAAATGGTGGCGTGCTGTTCTAAAAAGAAATCGTGACCTCAAGCCTCACAACTGGGAAATGACAAAAATCAGGCAAGCAGCATGGCTAGTTGGGTCGCATCCAAGTGGGGATATATTATCACTAATCTATATAAAATCTTTATTTGTTTCTTCTTTCACTTCTGCATCTCTTGGAAAACGGTGGTTGGCTAGCCGTGGGTGATAATACATTCGGTCCACTTAAGCTAAATGAGTGACTGGTCATGTGCGGTCGGGTTGCAAGACATTCTTGTTGAACCTCAGTGTATCCCCTTTGGAGTACACTGATTGGAAGGTGGTCTCATATCTTGTCATAGTTAGAATTCATTCTCCAATAAGCGCCTTGCGGTTTTTGATTATATAATGAATATGTAGAGCATGAGATGCAATAGATGGTTATTTATTTGAGATTTGATAGACACTACTATAATATCACTGGATTTCGATATATCAAAAATGTTTCTGGTTATAGTAAGGTAAAAACATCCATGTTTATGTGTGGGATGGTCTTACTATTGTCCTTTCCTTTCAAAAAGGATTTCAAAAGTTAAACAAGTTTTTTGTGCTATGAATTTATCACTAAAAGTATTCCAGAATGATCCGGGTGAATTTTTCTTTGCTTGAAATGTGCTCGGGTCAGACCGAGTATATTTGTAGGTTAGGTTCCGCTTTCAGTTTTTAAGAGCTGGAAGCAGGAGGTTTCACCGTTAGTTATTTATAGTTATTTTTCGCTGAGACATATATATGTTGTACTTTGATGATTGGTATGTATATACAATTTATTTTTTATAAAGAGATTTGATATATTATACTTATTCGTTCCACTGTGAGGTTCTGATGTTTTTCTTCTTTTTCTTCTTTTCTAATATTTCTTTCTTTCTTTTCTCACCCTCTAATTTCTTTCTATTGACTATCTGGTGTGGTTAGATGCTAGGGTTTTGGCATGTAATACGGGTTTTATGTATTATTGTCAAAATTCAAGCATCGAATTTCCCGCTGGGTCGTTACAATTGCTATTTATCAGAATATAAAAAGTCATATTTCAGTCTTGCGAACAGTATGTTGTCTGATTTCATAACATTAACCCAATACTCAATGTTACGCGAATATTATTCAAAAACATGATACTGAAGGTAACCTTCAAAAAATTAACTTCAAATTTATTATAATTACTACAATGATTCTAAATTTGATTTTCAGCTTGAAATTCTCAACTAAATTCCCAAATAATTTATCCAACTGCAATATTTTCAGTTGTTTGGATATTTCATTCTATTCGCTTTTAAGGTAATATTCAATGTTGAGGCCCATATGATCCTTTTTCATTGTATCTAGTATTAAAGTTATCAATCAAAGAATACAAAAAACTATAGATTCCAGTCAACATTGCACCAAGGCACAAATTTCAATAGAAACTCAAATGCAATTTTATCATAAACTTATATGCTCTCTCTACTTGGCTATGCAGTTAAAGCCCGTTATTCAGCGAAAGCCCCACAATATCCCTGTATAGCCCGTATCACTCTTTGACCGCTACGCTATTTCAGTTTAGCACTGATGAATAATAGATGCGCTTTAATCTCCGCTATTTTCCGTTGCGCCCACTAAATCAAGGCTATTTAGCATCTACTTTAGCAATTTCAGTATATAAATGATGTTTTGACCAGTTCTCTTTCAAAACAAATCAAAAAAGCTAGTGGGAATAGCTAATTTTAAGCAGTAAGTGGCCAATGTAAGGTAGAAATCTACAATAATCACCAAATCTAGTGTGCATAACCATAATATTATTTAATCTTGTCATATAATATTAATTAATATTCATTTATTCTACATAAATAATGTGAGAATAATAAATAATTATTTTTAAATATTTTGTTTTACATCTAATGAACCTTTTGCACTTTCACTATATCTCTGCTATTTCCCCATTTTATCTCTGTTACACCTTTTTGCACCTCCACCACTATAAACCGCTAAGCACTTTAACTGCATAGCTACTTGATAATGATAAAACAATATAATAATACCTAAAATGCAAAGGGTGACATTAACATGTTTCAAAAAATTTGGCCTGATATTTTTGTTTTATAGGCCTGCGTAGCACGACCATCATAGTTACATATTCCTATTGAAGTACATCAATTTTGTTTACAGTTGAGACATATCTTTGTAAGTAATATGGTAATGAGAACATAAAGGTTAACACAAAATTAGTGAATACTAGTTCCTTTTTTTTTAAGCTAAAGCAGTTGTCCATGCGTATCTTTTATCATTGTTAGTAACCACATTCTGTAGTTGGTAAAAGAGAAGTGTAAACCGGCCTTTTGATTTGGTTCCAAAAGCTTACCAGGCCCACTCGACTCGGCCCACCGCATGGTACAAAAGCCCAAAGTGTCGCCAAAACAATCAGGATCCAAGCTCGAAAGGAGTCATATGAGCGTAGGCCTCACAACCCCTCAAAGGCATAATTTCATATTCCTAAAAAAGGAAACTGATGCCATGATTCGTATCTCGTACAGTTCGCATCCCGATAACATCGCATCCATTAACAATCATGCATACTTAATAAAACTCGCATCCCTCTCCAGGATGCGATTTCGCATCCCTTAGGATGCATAACCTCTCATCCCACCAGGATGCGATTTCATATCACTCCAGGATGCGATATCGCATCCTACAGGATGCGTAATCTTGCATTCTACCAGGATGCGATTTCGCATCCCCTAGGATATGAAAACTTGCCTCCCTCTGGGATGTGTAGTTTCACATCCCCTAGGGTGTGTGATCTCGCATCCCACCCGGGGATGCGTATTTCATAATTCTCTTGGGGGTGTGAAATTTGTATCCCCCAATGGATGCGTAGTATGAAATTTCCCAATACAGAGGATGCGAAATTCTATCAGCCGCTGGTTCAGGATGCGAATTTCCTGTTGTGGTCCCGAAATCTCACCTACTCTAATCTAATCCATCACCTATAAATACCTCCTACCTCATACTTCAAAAGGGTTGGCATTTGCATGATTTGATGGCTCTTAAAGGACCTTGGACACCATTAATGGCAGCCTAAGCCTTAAGGAAGAAGAAAAACAACTAATTTTTCCTAATACTTCCTACATGCAAAATATGACTCTCGAATACTTAACCAAATATTACAGGCAATTTTAATGATGATGTCCAACGCTTGTAACCTTCATTTGTGAATAAAATTTGCAGACGCTTTAAAGTCGATGTAGGTTCAATACGAACCAAACCACTATAAATTCTTGTGTTCTTTGCTTACTGCACTTACTTTTCCATACGCGAAACCTTATTCTCAAATAATCGAGAATCGTTGGACGTGACGACAATTTTTCACGACAATACTTTGGTGTTTTCACTAAGAAATACCTATTTCTTTCCGACCGACTTTCGTCTCAACTTAGAAACGCTACTTAGGTTTTCTCGACCTAACTTCTGAGTCTATTTACGATGGGTAGAAAAGAAAAGAACCCAATGATCAGAACTTCCACAGCGGTTGACACTGCAACTTCTCCTCAGCCCAAACCTTCGGAACTTCCAACCGATATGAATGTCACTACCTCTTATGATCCGGACGCTTCAATAAGCCAAGCCCAACTCTTTGAGATCAATAAGAAGTTTAAAGACAAGACTCGAGAACTTAATGACCAGTCGAGGACGAACATCGAGTTGATGCGGCGACTTCAAGAAAGTCAACGCAACGTCACTCGCCTTGAACTCAAATGGAACACTCATCCTTTACCCAACGTTTCAGAAAGCTCTTCTTCTGACACCCACCATGGAAATTGAAGCCAAAGGAGGAGGACTAATGCTAATGCCATCGCCAATGCCAATGTCAACGACAACGGTAATGGAACTACCGTGACTTTCAATTAGGGAACGCGTCCACATGACCGTTCTTAGTTGGTTATCAATGATTGAGTAGGATCTAGTAACCAACCCCTTCCTCGACAGAAACCACCTGTCTTCGGTCATAACTTGGCGCCTATGCGTCCAGCAGCTCAAAAGGCCCAAGTTCAACCTAATCAACCTCCATAGAATCAAGCAGCAGAGGTTGACGACATGGATGAAGATGATGTTGATGTTCATCCGAGAAGACGTCCACGGCCCTGAACTCACGAGCTGAACCATGACCATTGAAATCCAATGGAGGTCCATCTTACATATCTCACCGGCATAATCCGAAAGATCATGAGAGAAATGCGGGGAAACGCCATCGACATTTTGGAAACCAATATGAGGTGTAACCCCTTTACTAGGGTCGTCCACGAAGCAGAATGACCTCAACGTTTCAATATACCCCAGCTAATAGCTTACGCGAGAAAGACTGATCCATGAAACTTCTTAAACCGTTATAAATGGCATATTGGACTCAAGTCGAGCCATTGATGTCGTCAAATGCAAGTGCTTCCCAGCTTTCCTAGAAGGCACAACTCTACTCTAGTTTACTCGACTTCCAGCTTGATCCATCTCTACCTTCGACTAACTCACTTCCGAAATGATAAAGCAATTCATAATGCATGTCGCAAGGCCGAAGAATGCTCTAAATCTTTCAAACCTCTACCAAGGGCATGGGGAAAACTCTTACTCGAACGCTTTAGCACCACCCTCGTTGAGGTTAACGATCTAGAGCCACGCACAGTCTTTGTCCAGCTTACTAAGTGCATCCTGCCCAGCTCCAAATTCGGAGCATGGATCTACAGAAAGAAATCCAAGACCTTGGAAACTTTCTATGAGAAGGCCAATAAGTTTCTATGCTAAGAGGGAGCATGGAAAAACAAGGTAGCTCAAGGCGACCATCCTAACAACCCACACTCAGGCACTATCATGGACAACGTCAAGAGGAAACAAGTCAGAGGGTAACAACTCGCATATTTCACGATAATATATATGCATTTTATTTAAATATAACATCGTTAATCGAGCGTATGTCTGAAAAGTCACTTTTTTGCATATGGATGAATTTGGACTCAAAACCACTTCCATTGAGTTTAAAATGCCATTTACGACTTTTAAAACCATAAACATCGGTATGTTTAGAGTTGGTGAAAATTGGGACTTCGGGTGAGGTTTGGGTTAGTAAACCTAGCCCACTTCTTTTAATCCTCTAACCTCACTGTCTCCTTCATTCATCACCAAACACTTAGAGAAAATAAGAATGGGGAGGGGAAATTAAAATTCCCTCAGTCCTAACTTGATCTTAGGAATCCAATTCATGTTGAAATCAAGTGCAAATCCATAGAGAAGAGAGGTAAGCTCAATCTCTATCTTCTCCAACTCAATTCCTCTTCAATTCTTATGATATCCTAAACCAAACTTTTAGAAAATTTGTGTGTTTATGTTTATATTAAAGATTCTAGAGTTCTTGTTGAAGAGAGAGTGGTCTAGCTTGGTTTTACACCTTCTCCTTGCTTCTTAACAATCCAAGGTGAGTTCTTGCTAACTCACATCCATGACTCAAGCGTATGTACTCAGCTAGCGTGCCCTTGGCATGTATATTTTGTGTGTAAATTGTGTGATTTGGATTGTTTGTCTGCGAACCTTCCATTTTATGAGTATCAACTTCATTTTAATGATTTCTAGTATTAATCATTGTGTTGATTTAATTCTTGTGATATGACTTATTTCGGCAGACCTTAGAAGCTTCATTGTCATATATGAAATATGATAAGCTTTCACGATTCGTCCGAAATCACATAAGTGCTCAAAGCCTAGGCAAACTAGTGCCCGGGTGTTGATTCAGTCGACTGGATGGGCTCAAATCCGTCGATTGAATGAACCTTTGCTCTCGAGTTCATCTTTGGACCAGTTTCAACTGACTGAAATACTCCATTCAATCAACTGAATGGAGTTATTCATTCGACTGAAATGTTGTTCGTGCACTATTTTAAATATCTGCTACAGGTCAGTTGACTGACCTCTATGGTCCAAACGACTAAATCCTGCTACTGACCGCTGGAAACCACAGTCAATAGTTTAGGCCCATCCAGGCTCTTTCCCGATTGAGTTTCGGCTCATTTAGCCTTTTTATGTGACTTTTCTATTTCTCTGATTCACATATTTCTATAGTTCAATTTTATGGAGCTTTGATTTATTCATTGTGAATGAATTTGTAATTGATATTCATGAGATTTGATTTATGTTATTAAAACGTGAATCGATTGTTATTGCAATCGATATTTGATGAGATTTGTCACTTCAAACAATAAAGGGTTTTATGTTATTAGTAGATACCAAATCTTTTACTAAAATGGTTTCTAATCCAACTTTATTATACAAAGTTATTTTATAAATTATCTTCCAATCTACTAGTATATATTTATATAAACCATTTTCTCATTCGTATGAGAAATTCAAATATATGCCTTAGTGAAAACAAGGACTATGAACCATTATGATTGCTTCAATGGTTAATTCTTGGACTCGTTCGATATAAAACTGTAGCAATGATCGTTTTGTGTTTCTAGAATATACAACTTGTTCATAAATATTCGAGTAAAGCAAGTGGTTATGGGACATGTAGCTTAACTCTTATATTTACTAGAGAGTAATTTACACTTTCCTTGATCAATCATGATCATTTTAGGAACTTTGGTTTTGGAGGATCTTCGGATCATTTTAGGAACTTCGGTTATGGAGGATCTTCGGATCATTTTAGGAATTTTGGTTATAGAGGATCATCGGATCATTTTCTAATATTCTAAATTTCTAATTTTCTAATTATTGTTTTCTGGAATTAAGTTGATTTGATAGTGATATCATTTCTCGTGAATGTGTTTTGATACGAGATATCAATTTTATGTTGATTTGATAGGTGATATCATTTCTTGTGAATGTGTTTTGATATGAGATATCAATTTTATGTTGATTTGATAGGAGATATCATTTCTTATGAATAGCTATATAATTTAGAATGTGATATTATTTTATAGCATTGAGATTTCTTTGAGATATTATATGGACATTTTTGGGATTTCACATTTATATGTAAACAATGTTGTTATTACATATATGTCATCATCAGTTATATCTCTCATTCTATCTCAGTTATTTTTGATAAGTATGAATAGACCGATTCGTTTATTGTTTATTTTCCTATATATAGTACTCGGGTCAGACTGGTTTATTACAGGTGCTTCTACCTGACTTCTAGCGGGGACCACTTTGTGACTTTTGGCAATCTACTTTAGTACTGTAGATTTTGAGTTATATGTATATGAGACTCCATTGTATACATATTTTTTATGTAGCCTTGTACCTATTCTTTTGTTGTAGAGTGGTTCGAGTATAACCACTATTATTGTGTACACACTTATGTGTTATATTCATATCTATTTCCGCCTTTGTGATGTGCACTTGTCTGACTCTTATTATATTGTTATTGTTGAGATCAAAAGTTGATCTTATGACAATCAACTCTCAAAGTGCATTATCCACAAAAAAATCACATAAAAATAAAAGAGATAACAAGGAGCACACATTTTTTTTTATAGTAGTTCAGCTTAATCCAAGCCTACGTCCACTTTATAATCTTATTTACACTGTCGATTACAGGTTACAGTTGTTTGATTGTAAGAAAGTAGAGAAAGAAGTGATTTATACACAAGATCCTTGTGTTACAGTTCGGTTCGACTTGTTTATGGAACAAGCTATTTGAGGAAACCGACCTATTTACTTTCCTAAAGAATCTTTTTTCCTAGTTTTGGAATAAGGTATTTATAGGCAGAATTTGGTCTGGGTCAGCATGCCACGTTGCGGCTATCCTGGGTTGGGTCGGCCACGTGTCACCCAATCCGGAAAATCAGCTACCAGCGGTTGGGCCTAGTTTTCACATAAGGAATAGTTTTTTCTCGATTTTCATGGCACACGTGTAGCTCAATCCATGTTTTAAGGAAATAAAGTAGGCCAAAGTTGACCAACGTAGTAGCCTTGAGAATCGGGATTTACTGTGTATTGCAAGGTTCAGGTCGGTGTATCTGGGTTGAATTGTTCGACCCAAGTTGGTTCGATCCGACCGAACAAACCCGAGAAGATCTAGGTTGTCTGATCTGAACAGTTTCAACCCAAATAGAAGAAAGAGTGCCCTCATCCAAAGCTTTGTAAAATAAACTTGAGTCAACCATCCTTAGTCGAACAAAAGTGTGAATTGATCCGGAAGTGAGGAGTATGTTATCTCCATAGATTCGAAAGTTTGGACATCTCCAACCAAGTGAATGAAGGTAGTAAGAGTTTATACTTAAATCTAGAGTGCTCTTCCTGATAAAATCCGAATTGTAATGGCCTTGCCAAACGGTGAGTCAACACTTTGCCTCTTAGAACATATCTTTCTTGGAAAAGGAATATATGTTCTGGATGATCTGAAGATCAATAATCCATAGAGGTCCAATATATAGAAATCCAGAAAGCCACGATCGCGCTGGATCATATTAAATAATAATAGAAAGCCAGAAAACCCGCGATCATTAGAGATCGTTTTAGTAGAAAGCCGATGATCACATTGGATCATATCACGAATGATTTCGATTAAAGCCGAGGTGTAACAACCTGCATTCTACGCATCGGAGGATCGTAGAATATTTATTTATTTTTCGTATGAGGTCGTATAGTCGTGTAACTTTGGGGAACGACTATTGGGGTCATTTTCCATGTTCACGATTTTTGTCGATTTTTAAATGACCATTTTTCCCCTGGAGAATCTTGTTTTGCCTATAACTCTTGATTGGTAAGGTGTTTTGACCTGAAACCACTTCAATTAGATCCGGATGATGGTTTACCTTTCCGTAGAATGGTCACACTTGTCAAACGGACTTACCGTTTGAGAGACATGGCTGAATTAAGGTTTAGAAGGTGAAAAACAGCTTAATTGGGCTTAACCGGGTGATTAGCAGCTAGGATTATTGGGGGATTTCGGGTTTAGAGGTATATGAGGGCTGAATAGGGTTAGAGAAACCTTTTCTTTGTCATTTTTCAGCCGCCACTAACGTCCTCTCAACCCTAGCAATGGCCTCCACCTTCTAAAATCATCTTTAATCACCGTTTAAGCAAGGATTAGGCTAAACTACATCAAATCAAGGCAAATCAACACCAAATTAGAGTTGGAGCTGCTGTGTTGCTTAGGAATTCGACCCAAACAGTAGAGTTTCATATCTTATATCTTAATTTGTGGCAAAAGTGAGTGATTTGCATTGTTTTTCACTAATTATGGCTAATTAGGTGTGACTAGTAATAATTAGCGAAATTATAACTCAGAAAAATTTGGAAAAATTTGTAAAATTCTAAAATATTATTTTAGGGCTCCAATAGAAATTTGGGCTAATTTGGATAAGTTTTGCTAATTGTATGCTTAAACATGATTAAGAGGGATTAAGGGAAAAACATGGGATTTTGGGTATGTTTGATCCGTATAAACATGTTAATTGTTGTTTTGCTGTTTGTGGATGATTATACATGTTACTATTACTGTTTGGTATGATTTGTGATTGCATATAACAGTTAAAACGGTCGAAAACGCCGTCGTGTGGCATAAAACAGTCGCTGGAAAAGTTGTAGAAAATAATGCAGAAACCGGATCGGATCGCCCTACCCATTCATAACCAGGGTATAACGACCCCAAACCGGAGCACCACCCTTCTCCGAACCGAACCACGTCACGAGCTACATGCTCCACGAGCTGGACCCTGATGCTCCTTACGATCCGCTCCACCATGCGAGCCCGAATCGGATGTCATGAACCGAAGCATCACGATCTGATGCCATGAAGCCACGAGCCAGAGCTTGGAGCCACGACGTGGAGTCACGACCCGAACCGATGGAGGAGCTCTACCCGACCCTGAGTGTATGCCACGAACCGATCTGGATGGGGGAAACCGACCCGATGCAATTACCACGAGCTGGAGGAGAATCACGAACCAGACTATGAAGAGGTGCTACGAACCGAACCACCAGGAAAGGATAGTTACGACCGAACTGAACTAAAGATAAGTAGGAGGACCGAACCGATCCGTGGGAGACCAAAACCCGAGATGCAAAGGTAGCACAAATAGAAATTAGAATTCAGGATCTAGTTGGGCACCAACGATTTAACTTCATGAGTTGGGCTTTGCTGCGGGATGAGTGCTAAGGGGTTATCGACGTCCATAACTTTGATTCATCACCAAGACATATGCTAGGCTCCGGACTTCCACCACACCGAGAGATTGAGTTCCGTATTGATTTGGTGAAAGATTCCATACCTATAGTGATGCCATTTCATCGTATGGCACCAAGGGAGCAACGAGAGCTCGGGGTGCAAGTGAGCGATCTTTTGAAGAAGGGATTTATCAGAAGAAGTGTTTCTGAGTGGGGAGCACCAGTTGTGTTTGCTACAAAGGCAGATGGTTCCCTTCGATTGTGTATTGACTACCGCGAGTTGAATAAGGTGACGAGGAAGAATAAGTATCCTCTACTGCGGATAGATGATTTGTTTGATCAGTTGAGTGGCGCGAGAGTGTTCTCCAAGTTGGATCTCGCGACAGGTTTTCATCAGCTTAGGGTGGAAGTTGAGAGTACAGCTAAAACGGCCTTTCGGATGCCGTCTGGATTCTATGATTGGTTGGTCATGCCATTCGGGTTGACCTATGCACCAGCATATTTTGTGGATCTTATTAATAGGGTATTCAGGGATCAATTGAATAAGTTTGTTCTTATGTTCGTAGATGATATCTTGGTTTACTCGAGGACAAAGGAAGAACACAAGGAACATTTGAGAGTAGTGATGGAGGTGTTGAGAAAACACCAATTGAAAGCGAAGTTATCTAAGTGTCACTTCTGGATGAGGGAAGTGAGATTCTTGGGCCATGTTGTTTCAGAGAATGGTATTGCCATGGACCCTGCGAAGGTGGCTACGGTACAAGATTGGTCTACGCCTAAGAATGCAACAGACGTAAGAAGTTTCTTGGGATTAGCTGGATATTATCGTAAGTTTATCCAAGACTTCTCCAAGATAGCGACACCATTAACTCAGTTGACCAAGAAGAATCAAGCTTTCATTTGGGACGAAAGGTGTGAAAATGCATTCAAAAGTTTAAAGGAAAAGTTGATGCGTGCGCCAGTCTTAGTCATTCCTAAAGGGAATAAAGAAATGACAGTATACACGGATGCATGTGGTATCGGACTATGTGCTGTATTGATGCAAGGAGGTAGGGTTGTAGCTTATGCAAGTCTGCAACTAAAACAGCATGAGAAAAGATATCTTACCCATGATTTGGAATTGGCAGCGATCGTGTTCGCGTTGAAGATGTGGAGACATTATCTATTGGGAGAAAGATTCGAGTTGTTTGCTGATCATAAATCATTAATGTGTCTTTTCTCCCAAAAGGATTTAAATCTTTGTCAGCAGAGATGGTTAGAGTTCTTGGCTTCGTATGACTTCGATATCGCATATACACCAGGAAAAGGCAATGTAGTAGTTGATGCCTTGAGTAGGAGACATGCCAGTTTAGGGGCTATGTTTCTTAAATGGAAGGAATTGGAGTATATCGCAGAGTATGTTTTCAGACCAAAGTGTGAATTGGATCCAGTCATGTTAGCAAGTTTGACGATCAGACCCACTTTGATTGAGAGGATTGGCTCTGGTCAGAAGGACGATCCTAACCTTTTGGGAATCATCTCCAATTTAGAGATGGGTATCGACAGTGAGGAGATGAACAAGTATGGGCTTGATCGAGATAGACGACTTCGAAAGAATGGAAGGTTAGTTGTACCCAACGTGAATGGATTGAGAGATGAAGTGCTTAGAGAGTGCCATCACTCAAAGCTGACCATACACCCCGGTGGTAACAAAATGTACCGAGACATGAAGCAGACCTACTGCTGGGAAGGAATGAAAAGAGACGCTGGCAAGTTTATATCCAAGTGCATGAATTGCCAGCTAGTTAAAGCTGAGCAAAAGAAGCCTAGTGGTTTGTTACAACCATCAGAAATTCCCGAATGGAAATGGGAACAAGTCTCAATGGATTTCATTAATGGTTTACCAAGGACTAGATATAATCATGATAGTATTTGGGTGATTGTGGATCGACTGACCAAAAGTGCAAGGTTTATACCGGTCAAGTCAAATAGAACAGCAGCTAAGTTAGCAGAACTGTATATAAAGTGGGTAGTGAGATTTCATGGAGTACCCAAAGGCATCGTGAGTGACCGAGATCCGTTATTTATTAGTGGGTTTTGGAAGAGCTTACAAGAGGCTTTAGGATCAGAATTACATCTCAGTACCGCGTACCATCCTCAAACTGACGGTCAGACCCAGAGGGTGAATTGAGTACTAGAAGATCTCTTGAGAGCTTGCATATTAGATTTTGGTGGATCACGGGATGACCATTTGCATCTAGTGGAGTTAGCATATAATAATAGTTATCAGTCCAGTATTAGTATGGCTCCATATGAAGCTTTATACGGAAGATCGTGCAACTCACCATCATGTTGGCTGGAAACCAGTGAGAAGTTTGTGCTTGGGCCAGATGTGATAAGAGAAACCTCAGATAAGATCAAGGTTATCCAGCAATGAATGAAAGCTGCTTAAGATAGATAGAAGAGTTATGCTGATAAGAGGAGAAGAGATCTAAAATTTTCCATTGATGACTTGGTATTTGTCAAGATTTCTCCGTTAAAGAGCGTGATTCGATTTGGTAAGAGAGGCAAGTTAACACCAAGATTTGTTGGTCAATTCCCAGTACTCGAGCAAATTGGGAATTTGGCATATAAAGTTGAGTTGCCAGACAAGATGGCAGGAGTTCACAGCGTATTTCATGTTTCCCATTTAAGGAAATTCGTGCACGACCCCGATATGGCTATTTCACCTGATCAATTGGATGATATCGAAGTAGAACCTGAGGCGGTTGGGAACCACAAGCCGATTCGTATTGTCGAGCACGATACGAAGAAACTTCGAAGGAAAGCGGTGAATCTAGTCAAGGTTCAGTGGGGCGGGAATGAGAATGACTGTACTTGGGAGACAGAGGAGAGCATTAAGGAGACGTATCCAGAACTCTTTGCCTGGTAAGGTTTTCATTTCAATTTAGTCTTTCTGCATGCTAGGACAGATTTATTTTGTTTGTTGTGTATGTTTGATTGTTTGTGAATGACTGATAGGCATGCAGAACACCTTTGTATGCTTTTGGTTAAGGAATTTCGGGAGCGAAATTTCTTAAGGGGGGAAACTGTAACGACCCGCACTCTACGCATCAGAGGATCGTAGAATATTTATTTCTTTTTCGTATGAGGTTGTATAGTCGTGTAACTTTGGGGAACGACTACTGGGGTTATTTTCCATGTTCACGATTTTTGCTGATTTTTAAATGACCATTTTGCCCCTAGCGAATCTTGTTTCACCTATAACTTTTGATTGGTAAGCAGATTTGACCTGAAACCACTTCTATTAGATTCGGATGATGGTTTATCTTTCCGTAGAGTGGTCACATTTGTCAAACGGACTTCCCGTTTGGGAGATACGGCTGAATTAAGGTTTAGAAGGTGAAAAACAACTTAATTGGGCTTAACCGGGTGATTAGCAGCTAGGCCCATTTAGGGATTTCGGGATTAGAGCTATATGAGGGCTGATTAGGGTTAGAGAAACCTTTTCTTTGTCATTTTTCAACCGCCACTAACATCCTCTCAACCCTAGCAATGGTCTCCACCTTCTGAAATCATCTTTAATCACCGTTTAAGCAAGGATTAGGCTAAACTATATCAAATCAAGGCAAATCAACACCAAATCAGAGTTGGAGCTGCTGTATTGCTTAGGAAATCGACCCAAATAGTGGAGTTTCAGATCTTATATCTTAATTTGTGGCAAAGGTGAGTGATTTGCATTGTTTTTCATAATTACGGCTAATTAGGGGTGATTAGTGATAATTAGCGAAATTATAACTCAGAAAAATCTGGAAAAATTTGTAAAATTCTAAAATATTATTTTAGGGCTTTGATAGAAATTTGGGCTAATTTGGATAAGTTTTTCTAATTGTATGCTTAAACATGATTAAGGGGGATTAAGGGAAAAACATGGGATTTTAGGTATGTTTGATCCGTATAAACATGTTAATTGTTGTTTTGCTGTTTGTGGATTATTATACATGTTACTATTACTGTTTGGTATGATTTGTGATTGCATAGAATAGTTAAAATGGTCGAAAACTCCGTCGTGTGGCATAACACAGTCGCTGGAAAAGTCGTAGAAAATAATGCAGAATCTGGATTGGATCGCCCTACCCGTTTGTGACCAGGGTATCACGACCCCGAACCGGAGCACCACCCTTCTCCAAACCGAACCGCGTCACGAGCTACATGCTCCATGAGCTGGACCCTGATGCTCCTCACGATCCGCTCCACCATGCGAGTCCGAACCGGATGTCCTGAACCGAAGCATCACGATCTGATGCCATGAAGCCACGAGCCAGAGCTTGGAGCCATGACCTGGAGTCACAACCCGAACCGGTAGAGGAGCTAGACCCGACCCGGAGTGTATGCCACGAACCGATCTGGATGGGGGAAACCGACCTGACCTGATGTGATGACCACGAGCTGGAGGAGAATCACGAACCGGACTATGAGGAGGTGTTACGAACCGAACCACCAGGAAAGTATAGTTACGACCGAAGTGAACCAAAGATGAGAAGGAGGACCGAACCGATCCGAAGGAGACCAAAACCCGAGATGCAAAGGTATCCCAAATAGGAAGTAGAACTCAGGATCCAGTTGGGAACCAACGAGTTAACTTCCTGAGTTGGGCTTTGTTGCGGGACGTGTGCTAAAGGGTTATCGACGTCCATAACTTTGATTCAGCAACAAGACGGATGTTAGGCTACGAATCAATGCAGTGGGGTAGTTATTACTCCATGGGGAAGAGTGATCGTAGCATGGCTATGAGCCAGTGCAGTGGAGTCGTCATGACTTCATGGGGGCAAAGTGGACATAGCAAGGGATTAGCAGCTATGGATCAGTGCAGTGGAACCATCATGACTCCATAGGGCTGAGTGATCATAGCAAAGGATTTGGGTGGTCAAAGCAGTGGATATCGTATGCTTTACGCATTGAGTGAGAGATGTGAGGATGGTTGCTATGCTTGATTGTTTGACATCACTATGACATGCACACCCCTCCCTCATATCTTTACACCTTATTTTAGTGTCACCTTAGAGTATTGTACATCATGTACATCATGTTGTGCTAACTCTTTGCTTGCAGGTCCAGGTCCAGGTATGGTTATGTATACTTGTTATTGTTCTATTTTGCTGCTTATCACTCATAACAGACTTTTTTTCTGACCCAGAGTTTTATGTCTCTTCTTATTACTCTGGGTGCTCTTAAACGGGCAAACTAGAGACAGGTTAGGTGGTATGCACGAGTAGCTGTACTAGAGATGAGCATGAGGCTTTCACGTATGATATATATAGATATTCTCCTTGTGTTGTTGTTGGTCACTACTTTCGGCATTAGTAGTGCACCTTTTCTCTTTGCTTTAGAGACAGTATGTTGGAGTTGTAATAAGCTGTATTTTGAGTTTCCGCTGCTATGATGATTATGGTTTAGTTTTCAGCTTATGCACTGTCTTGCCTGTTTTATGTCAAGTATGTTATTATTATATTTTATTCCATGCGTTGTGAGACATTCTACCAGTTCCTTGTTAGTTCAAATTCCTTTCTTTGGCGACCATCCCGTACTAGTTGGCCATTGACACAGCACACTTTCATTGGAAATGTCGGCTGGTGCAGGGTGGACCGTCACACGAGGCCTCGCATGGCCCATCCGATTGCGAGCATAATCCATACCTGCAAAAAGATTAGGCAAACAGATGTGTCAAATCCTGACAATACCGCTTAATCTTTTCAATTATAAATCATGCTTGGACATCCGTTGTAAGTATAAACCATACTCGAGTGATGATTGAATTGTCCTGCCAAACCTTGGCAAGGTAACCCAACTCTTCAGGCATAAACCATACCTGGGAATCCAATCCAGGCGTAAGCCATACCTGGGGTATAATCAATACCATGGGATCCAAACTGACCATAAGCCATACTCGAGTTTTGGTTGAATTTCCTTGTTAAATCCTGACAAGATAATCTGATTTTCCCAGGTATAATCCATACTTAAGAGTCCAGTTTGAGTATAATCCATACTCACATCAAAACAGAACTATACTTGTTACAACCTAACAAGAAAGTCCATCTCTAGGCATAAACCATACCTAGGGTTCAGAGGTGAGTAAATCCATACTCTGGTTGTGTTTGAGAACCTTGCCAAATCCTGACAAGATACTATATTTGCCAAACATAATCCATGCTTGAAAATAGATTTTATTAATTCTAGAAATTATTACAAAACCAAAACAAATCCTGATCAGTTTATTATTGAATCCAGAGTACGCCTTGGGACTACATCCTAATCCCAAGCCATTTATTCATCGAATGGTTTTATTGTCGAGAATGTAGTATATATGTCTGAGGATTAAAGATTAATTTCCGTGCGTATGTGAACCAACGTAGCCATCTGGAAATCCTAAAGCAACAAAGGTATATATATCATATATCCTAAGAAATGCAGTAAATCCAAGATGGTCTAATTCATATCAGTTAATGATGATGCTGCGATTGCTCGGCTCAGGATCCCTCCCATTCCAAGGAGCATAAGGACCATTCCGAGGAGCATGGGGGTAGCATTGTCAATGCGAACACCGTAAATTTCTTTACATACTCGGGTACCTCTCCGCGTCTAACCCATTCTTCGATGAGATCACATAAGTGTCTGCAGTCATCGGTGCTATGACCTGCCATATCATGGAACATGCAGTGATTTCCAAACTCATGCTCTTTCTGGGTTAACTCGTTCTTGAGAGGCTTAGAAAAAGGAAGAGTTCCTAGCAGGTCGAGGTACAACTCCAATAGCGAAGAATTGAGCTCAGTGTATTGGTCATACTTGGGTTCTCTTCGAAACCGCACATTCTTGTCGCTCTTCTCCGGGGCCTTTCCCTTTCCTTTATTCGGACCTGCCATGGATGGTCCTCCATCCTTTACCGAAAGTACTTTGAGATTATCCATCTCGATATTAGCATTCTCTTTCCGAAGGTACCTACCTCAGAGTATAAATCACCAAGATCTCTGGGGGGATCCCGTTGGAGTGAAATTTTGAAGTTTGTTTTATCCAGAGTGCCGGCCATAGCCGCCAAAAGTACCATGGAGGGTTCTGGCCGGTCAAACGATGCCACCGCCTCATTGAACCTTTCTAGGAAAGAGTACAAGGTTTCACCGCACTACTACTTAACAGAAGTGAGGAAAATGACGCTTTTGTGCTAAGATATGTGGACTCTGAATTGCACAATGAAGCATGTAACCAACATGTTCCAGCTATTAATCGATTCAGACGTTAGCTGCCGAAACCACATGGCAGCGATGTCGGTCAGGTAAAGAGGGAAGCATTTGGCCATGATGTTATCTGATGCTAATAATACTTCCATGTGACACATATAGCGCATAAGATGTAAGGAAGGATTTGTCCTGCCGTTGTATGGCTCCAAAGCTAGAAGCTTAAAGTTAGGCTAGTTGCATGAATTCCTGATTTCCCGTGAGAAGGGGCTGCGATGGATGTTATCCACATCATGCTGAGAAGTGGAGCCTCGGGAGAAGCGTTTGATAATGCAGGCAATTTGATTCCCATCCCCGAGAAGTCATTGCCACAAATCCAATTTGCAACGGTGGCTTCAGCGCAAAGCTCAGTAGATGTTGGAAGTATGTCTTGTTCATTCGGGGTTGGTCTGGTGTTGCCCCCGAGTGATGGTGGGAGCCTGCCGCGAGCCTCCGCCCTTGGTTCTAGATTATCCAAGGTTCTCGGGTCGACATGTTTAGTGGGCCGAGCCAGGCTCGGGTCGGTAGGTTCAAACTGACCTAGAATAGCATTTCTAGTTCTCTCCTTAGCATTTCCCCCATCCGGGGAGATATTAGAGTAGTTTACAGTAGTGTTTCCCTCCGCGATATTGGGAGCTGATGTGGTATTACATTGCAGGAGGAACGGAGGGTGGCTGCCCTTGGCTGTACTCGGGTCGATCTACAGAGGAGGCCGAGCCGGAGGTTGCATAAGTCAAGTTTGCGGTAAGATGTCGAGTCAAATCGAAGGTTGCTCCAATCCGAGATTTGGTCAACCCGGAGGTTGGGTTGAACCAGATGGCGACAGGATGGCCGATCGATATTGTAATGACCCGTATTCTATGTATCGGAGGATCGTAGAATATTTATTTTATTTTCATATGAAGTCATATGGTCGTGTAACTTTGGAAAACGACTATTGGGGTCATTTTCCACATTTACGATTTTTTCCGAATTTTAAATGATCGTTTTACCCCTGGAAAATCTTTTTTCGCCTATAACTTTTGATTGGTAAGGATTTTTGACCTGAAACCACTTCCATTGGATTCGGATGATGGTTTCCCATTCTGTAGAGTGATCACATTAATCAAACAGACTTACCGTTTGGGAGATACGGCTGAAATAAGATTTGAAGATGGAAAAATAGCTTAATCGGGCTTAATAGGGTGATTAGCAGCTAGACCAATAACCCGTTTTGGGATTAGGGTTATGGAAGGGCTGAAAGGAGTTGGAGAATCATCTCCTTTTATTTTTCTAGCCGCCATAAACATTCCTCTAACCCTAATCATGGCCTACATCTTCCAAATCTCTCTCTAATCACTAACTGATCAAATCTACAACAAATCAAGCCGAATTAGCACCAAATTCAAGGTAGAACTGCTGCACCACATTGGGATCCGAGCCAAATCAGTAAAAGTCTTAGATCTAACATTTTTTTTGGCTAAGGTGAGTGATTAGCATGTTTATTCACTAATTATGGCTAATTATGGGTGATTAGTGATAATTAGCGAAATTATGCACCTAAAAAATCTGAAAGAATATGCATAAATTCTAGAATCATATTTTATGTCACATATATAAATTTGGGTTGATTCGAACTAAGTTTGCTAATCCCTAAATTTAGGGGATTAAGGGAAAATCATGGATTTGGGTATGTTTGATCTAAAATAGCCTATGTGATTGATGTTTTGTTCTTTTTGATTGAAACTATATGTTGCTACTGCTATTGGTATGTTTTAAGATTTCATAGGAAAGATAAAATGGTTGAAAATATCGTCGTACAGCGAGAATGGATGAAAAATAGGTTGTTGGAAATTTTGTAGGGATCCTGTTCGGATCAGACATAACCAAACCGAAGTGGTGGCATCTTCAACAGTATGGCAACAAGGAAGGCCTGTGCGAGTCGAGTTGGATCGAGCTGACATAGGAAGGAGTGGAGGATGGGATCGGTTCGACATAGCCGAACCAAACCGAAATAGCCGAACCGAACGAGGAGCTTGGGCACGACATACCCGAACCGAACCGTAGGACCCAAACCGAACCAAAGTAATGACCCCGAACCGAACCGGATGTGTGCTTCTACTTCTACGCGATGACTCTTCTGAAGACCAACTCCAATTCGATCAAAACCCAAGATGCAAAGGAAGTCCAAATGAGAAGTTACCGCTCAGGATCCAGATGGGAACCAACGAGTTGACTTCAAGAATTGGGCTTTGCTGCGGGGCATGTGCAAAGAAGTTATCGATATCTATAACTTTGGTTCACCATTGAGAGAGGGGGCACGTAGACGAACCAGAGCCAGGGCTATATGGACTAGTTGGCCCGTAACCTAGAGCTAGGGCTGCATGGACTGGGTAGGGTTATTGACTATATACCAGGGCAGTGTGGTCATAACAGTAGTTGTACGGAGTTAGACTCCGTCATGGCCCCAATAGATTTGGTGATCAAAGCGGTGGATATCGTATGCTTTACGTACTGAGTGAGTGATGTGAGGATGATTGCTTTGTTTGATGTTTGCTATCACCATGACACGCACACTTTCATTTTACACTCTAGGTTAGTGTTTACCTTAGAGTATTGTGCATCTTGTTGTGCTAACTCTTTGGTTGCAGGTCCAGGTCTGGTACGATTACTTATACATGTTATTTCTCTATTTAGTGTTATGATTTGCTATCGCTCATACCAGACTTTCGTCAAACCCAGAGTTTTATGTCTCTTCTTATTATTCTGGGTGCTCCTAAACGAGCAGACTAGAGGCAGGTTAGGTGGTTATGCACAAGTGGCTGTTCGGAGACGAGCATGAGGCTTCCACGTACTATATATATTCTCCTTGTGTTGTTGCTGGTCACTGCTTTGGGCATTAGCAATGTACCGCTTTATTTCCTTTTAGAGACATTATTTTGTAGTTGTAATAATTGGATATGAAGCTGTATTTTGGATTCCCCTACTTTGATGGATATGGTTTAGTTTTCGGCTTATGTACTGTCTCACCTGTTTTATATCAAGTTATGTTATTATTATATTTTATTCCAAGCGCGGTGAGATATATTACAGGTTTTTGGTGATTCATCGTTTTAACCCTTTTGAAGACCATCCCGTGCTAATCGGGCATTGGCACAGAGCATTTCGGGGGAAATGTCTTATTAGTTCGAGGTGGCCCGTCACAGATATCGAGCATGCGTCAAACCAACCCGAAATTATGTTGCAGCCCCAGCTTCGCTAGTTGCAAGGAGTAATGTTGTGACGACCGCCCCGTACCTCCCGCATATACCAAGGAGAAGTGCACTGTATGACGTGCCAGGCCGATATGGGATGATCATCTAGGTAGATTAACACACATGAAACCTGTCGTATAACTCACAGCGCATGGATAAAATATAATAGAACATATATAACATGATATAATAGTGAAGCACAACTGAACAGAATCTGAAACTTTTCAAATCATCATGAAGATATCCATACAATCAACTGGACTACATCAGAATCTATACAAAAAGCCTCACTACAAGTTCACTCAGAGTATCATACATTAGCATTATCAGTGGAAACAACATATATGTATAATAGAAAATAATATGTCATCCTCCAGCTCGTCGTCGCTGAACAGCTTCGTCCTCATCAAGATGTACTACCTGCCACCTAGTATGTCCATCAAAAACATGGATGAACAACCAAAGGTAATAAGAGGGAAACATAAAACCTTGAGTCAGACAAAAGTCTTAATGAGCGATAAAACAACTATCAACATCATCAATAAAGGATATGGAAAGTAGGCAGTTTAATCATCTGATCTGCCAACATATCAACAGAGAAGTATCCCAATCCCATTTCTCCACATCCTACGGTGACAACCTTCCCAGTAAACTAGAGAAGAAACAAACAGTACATTCATAGCAACCAATTATCAAGTGTAGACCATCCTAATCGAGCTCAATATCTCCCAAGCACAAACCCCGAAGGCGTAAACCAACATCAGATAAGCACTAATCCATACAAGACGATACAAGCAACAATAACATCCATGACTCTAGCTATCATCATCTGGCTTGCCTTGAATTCATCGATAATCGTATGACTGGCCCATCGTGCCATCCATCAAGGACTAATGGTAACCCTGGTTCTAGCAAAACTCCACACGCCATCGTGACTTGTATCTAGGCCCATCGTGACTGCCCAGGGCACTCTACTAATCATATAGTCTTTTGAGCGTCCCCATTGTACCCCTGCTTTTGATCCGCTAGAACCTCCGACTAAAGACGATCTCCTTGGCACTTCAATTTTAGTCATCATCATTGACGATTACATCCATAAGCTCAAGCGTTGTTTAGGGCAACCATTATCCATGAGCTAATCATCTTGAGTCGTCTTCACAATTTCGTTGCATCATCATACGATCAACGAACACTCGACTTTGCCTCGAACATTCCACCTGAATTCAACATCGAACCCACAACATTTGTCGAGTCATGACTTCCTTATGTTAGGTCCAACGGCTACCAAACTTCATAGATAACCTTCATAAATCTTGCCCATCAAAAATCAGCTCATTCTGACAACTTTTGTGATGGAATGTTTATGACACATCCATGGATAGCACCACAGTCTATTATGGATCGCACCCCAGTCCATCATGGATTGCTCCCAGTCTATCATGGATCGCTCCCAGTCCACCATGGATCGCTCCCAGTCCACCATGATCGCTCTCAATCCACCATGGATCGCTCCCAGTCCATCATGGATCGCTCCCAGTCCATCATGGATGGCTCCCATTCCATCATGGATTGCTCCCAGTTCATTGTGGATTTCTCCCAGTCCATCATAGATTTCTCCCAGTCCATCATGGATTGCTCCCAGACCATCATGGATCGTACCCAATCCATCATTGTACCTAGTCCATCATTTTGTTGCGTGTAGATCGGTGTGAACGTCGAGCGCAGAGTCGAACCTAAACCATCACCAACAATGAACATCTATACACACAACTCATCCAAATCGACCAATTTCATCTAAACGATCAATAGCACAACAAATCAATTGTCAACAATCACTAGCACAACAAATAATCATATGCAATTACCCAATCATGATAAAATAATAAACGAATCAATAATTAGATCTAAACTTGCGTAAACGTATGTATTAACTATTATAACTTACTAGATTAGATCCTATGGTGTGATTCAAATTAAAAAAATACTTACATCGACTTGACCTTGGCGAAATTGACATGAAATGATGAAATTAAGATCAAACAAACTCATATACTTGATTGAATCTGTGCGAGAGATGCTTATCACTCACTAAATCCACAAAATTGCTTCAAATCAATGAATCTCTAATATGGATAGTGAAGAACAACCTCCTAATCAATCATTTTGACATGATATAACCTTCTTCGATGTTGATCTTCAATCATCTTATGTAAATCTATGATTTGAAATGAAGTGGAGAGGTAATTGGTTGAGCCGGAGAATCACAGTCACCCAACAAAATGAGAAATGAAGAAACTAAACAATTCTGTTAATCCCTGCCCTCCTATTCATAGCCAATAGCCCCTAGTCTTAATGGGCCTCACTAATCAGCCCACTGGTTTGTCTAGATAGGAAGTGCTTCTAGTAATGACTAATTATTCTATGCAGAAAACTAACAACATTAAAACAACGATTCCTTCCAAACTGTTAAGCCAAACCTTTAATGTGACCACACTACAGAATTGGAAACACCATTTCTGATCCAGTAAAATTGATCCCAGCTTCTGATTCGATCCCATTCAAAAGTTAGGCCCTAAACAAAAATAACAGGGGTAAAATGATCACAAATAAAATTGATAAAAATCATGGACATGTCTCATATCCCCATGAACAACATATCAAAAATTGAGAATGATCTGACCCTTGGAGAATTAAATAAAAATATTTTATGATCCTCCGATACGTAAAATATGGGTCATTACATTCTCCCCTTTTAGGAATTTTGCCCCCGAAATCCCAGTCTTGCATCCATCAAGCCATGCATCCATGGCCTAATCTAGCATGCAAAATTCTAATAATAACAAGAGTTACAATGGTGCAAAGGTGACACGACATCAATGGGTCATACCAAAGAAGAGTTCTAGATGGATCGTCTTCATGCTCTCTTCCATTTTCCATGTACAATCGTCATCATCCTCACTCCATTGTACCTTGACTAGCTTAACCGTCTTCCTCTTAAGCTGTTTCTTGTCATTCCCTAATACGCGAAGCGGCTTACCAGGTCTCGAAACAACGAACTCAGCTTCTAGGTCTTCATACTGATCCAGAGATACCACCACATTCGAACCGTGCACACACTTCCATAGAAAAGATGCATGGAAAACATTGTTCACACTCGATATCTTTTCAGGTAAAACCAATTTATACGCGAACTTTCCAATTCGCTCGACTATCGGAAAGGGACAAACGAATCTTGAAGCTAACTTTCCTTTGCTTTCGAATCGAACAATGTTCCTTAAAGGTGAAGCTTTAACGAAAACCATATCGCCAATGTCGAATTCCAAAAGCTTACGTACATTTTCTATCCTATGTGAACACTTGATTCTTCTTTATCAATCCTGTTAATGGTGCAGCTATCTTAGAGAAATATTTGATAAATCGATGATAATATCCCGCCAACCCATTGAAACTCCTAACATCCGTCGCATTCTTAGGCCTATCCCAATCTTGGATCGCTGCCACCTTAGCGAGATCCACCGCTACTCTGTTTCTAGAAACTTAGCTCTTAGCTGATGCTTTCACAAGATTTTCAAAATGACTCACAAGTGCATCTTATTCTCTTCCTTATTCCGGAAGTAAACTAGGGTATCGTCCACGAACACAAGCACGAACTTATTCAACTGATCTTTGAATACCCTATTCATAAGATCCACGAAATATGTTAGTGCATTGGTCAATCCACATGGCACCACCAGCCAATCAAAGAAACCAGATGGTGTCTAAAATTGGTCTTCGATACAGTATATTTTGCCACTCTTAACTGGTGAAATCATGTTGCCAAATCTATTTGGGAAAATACCTTGGCTTCGTAAAGCTGATCGAACAAGTCATCTATTCTTGGCAATGGATACTTGTTCTTCTTAGTCACCTTGTATAGCTCATGATAATCCACGAACAATCTCAAAGATCCATTTGCCTTGGTTGCAAACACAACTGATGCACCCTATTTGGACATGCTCCGCCGAATGAATCCTTTTCCCAAAGGTCACTTACTTGCACCTCTAGCTCTCGCTGTTCTCTAGGCGCCATCTGCCTAATGGGAATAACGATCATCAACCAAATCAATCCTGTACTCAATCTCGCGATGCGACGACAAACCTTTGACTCATCAAAGACATCATCAAACTCACTAGCAATCGACACAGATGACGGTACTTCTCGTGGAATCACAAGCGAATACAAAAAGCTTACGAAGACCCCATCTTCTGGCTTACATCGAATCACAACCACTCGCCCTTTCACATTCCTGATCCAATCTTGGGTTCCAAACCCAATCGGCACACACGCTCATTGCAAATGAAAGAGTGTGATGCTCCAGTATCAAACAACACTCTAATTGAAACATCGTTGATAGAAAGCGTACCTTGAACAAAAACATTTTTTTTCATTTCTCCTCTGCCGTAGGAAATCTCGAAGAAGTTGGAACAGCTTCAAAAGCATACGCCTTCACTATTTGCTTACCCTTCGGCAGTTCTGGACAATCCTTCTTGTTAGGCCTAGGCTTACCACAATTATAGCACTTCCTCTTAGCTTTTGGATTCTTACAGTCCTTGGAATAATGGCCCTTCTACTGATAGTTATAGCAAGTCACCTCAATTTTCTGCTTCTTCTGATCATCTTTCCCATGCTGTTGTTGCTTCCTTTTTCCGTTTCTCTTTTTGTTATTACCACCCTGCTGTGGTTTCAAATCCTCTTTGGTTGCAACAACTACTTCTTCCTTGGGAAACAAACTTTCGTGCCTTAATGCTTTCTCGACAATCTTCTCATAAGGGTCATCAAGATGATCCACCGACCGCTTCCCAAGATATGTATCCAAGTCCATGATGAATTTCTCATTCTTCTGATACAGAGTCTCAATATACAAATGAGCATACTTGGATAAAGCTTCAAACTTAAAGACATACTCCAACACTGGTTGACCATTCTGCTTCAACTCAACAAACTTTTTGAACAGAACTGGCTTCTGGGCAGTAAAAATGAACTTCCTCTCGAACTTGACTCAAAATTGATCCCAAGTGATCTCATCTTCAGGAGTCTCTAGAGTGACAGAGTTCCACCAGTCCATAGCTTTGTCCTGTAGCTACATCGATGCAAGCTTCCTCTTAGTCGCATCGTTGATACCTAAGTCTCCGAATATCCGAACACAAGTATCAACCACACTTAAATTCTACAGTCGGCTCTGTCCCTAAAAACGGTCTCCCACGAAGAGTAGTGAAATCCTTACACAGCTTAGCAAAATCAACCACCCTTGGTACTTGCACCTGAACACCAACATCTACCCCAGCTGCTTCTAGAGTGGGTACCCTCCTCATGATCGCTGACATCATAGCCTCGAACAGAGCTGGCTAGTTAGGTAAACCACCATCTCCCTTCTAGGAATACGCTCTTCCCTAGCAGTATGTCTCTCAGATCGACGACTCATTCTAAATCTGATAATAGAATGATTAGTCCACATATGAGAATACTGCAATGGAGTTCAAGTGCTATTAGTACACTATAATATAGTATTCATCCATTAGAAAGTACAAATACGTCTTTTATGTGTCATTACGCCACGAACTTTGGATAAAATCGATTAATCAAAGCTCTGATACCAAATGTGACGACCGCCCCGTACCTCCTGCATAAACCAAGGAGAAGTGCAATGTATGACGTGCCTGGCCGATACGGGATGATCATCAAGGCGGATTAACATACACGAAACTTGTCGTATAACTCACAACGCATGGATAAAATGTAATAGAACATATACAACAAGATATAATAGTGAAGCACAACTGAACAGAATTTGAAACTTTTCATATCATCACGAAGATATTCATACAATCAACTGGACTACATCAGAATCTGTGCAAAAAGCCTCCCTACTAGTTCACTTAGAGTATCATACATTAGCAATATCAGCGCAAACAACAATATCGTCCTCATCAAGATCTCCTACCAGCCACCTAGTCTCCTCAACCAAAAAAATGGATGAACAACCAAAGGTAATAAGAGGGAAACATAAAACCTTGAGTCAGACAACAGTGTTAATGAGCGATAAAACAACTATCAACATCATCAATAAAGGATATGGAAAGTAGGCAGTTCAATCGTCTGATCTGCCAACACATCAACAGATAAGTATCCCAATTCCACTTCTCCACATCCTACGGTGATAGCCTTCCCAGAAAACTAGAGAAGAATCAAATAGTAAATTCATAACAACCAATTATCAAGTGTAGACCATCCTAATCGAGCTCAATATCTCCCAAGCACAAATCCCGAACGCGTAAACCAACATTAGATAAGCACCAAAGAAATATCTCTCTCGACGTCGAATAATCCACACAAGACGATACAAGCAACAATAACATCCATGACTCTGGCTATCACCGTCTGGCTTGCCTTGAATTCATCGTTAATCATATGACTGGCCTAACGTGCCATCCATTAAGGACTAATGGTAACCCTGGTTCTAGCGAAACTCCATACGCCATCATGACTCGTATCTAGGCCCATCGTAACTGCCCACGGTACTCGACTAATCATCTAGTCTTTTTGGTGTTCCCATTATACCCCTGCTATTTAGTCCGCTAGATACTCTGACTAACGACGATCTCCTTGGCACTTCTATTCTAGTCATCATTACCGACAACTACATCCATAAGCTCAAGCATCGTATCGAGTAATCATTATCCACGAGCTCAAATCATTTTTAGTCATCTTCACAACTTCGTTACATCCTCACACGATCAACGAATAGTCGACTTTGCCTCGAACATTCCACCTGAATTCAACATCGAAGCCATAACATTCATCGAGTCACGACTTCATTATGTTAGGTCCAACAACTACCAAACTTCATAGATAACCTTCATAAACTGTGTCCATCGATCCTACCAAAAATCATCTCATTTTGACAACTTTTATGATGGAGTGTTCATGACCCATCCATGGATCACACCCTAGTCCATCATGGATCGCACCCAGTCCATTATGGATTACTCCCAGTCCAGCATTGATTGCTCCCAGTCCATCATGGATTGCTACCGGTCCATCATGGATCGATCTTAGTCCATCACGGATCGCTCCGTATCACTCCCAGACAATCATGGATCGCTCCCAGTCCATCATGGATTACTTCCACTCCATCATGGATTGCTCCAAGTCCATTATGGATCGTACCCAATCCATCATTGCACCCAGTCCATCATTTTGTCGCGTGCACACCATGATTTTTGTCTGATCCAAGCCTTGAACTCGACGTTCACACCGATCCAAGCCTAGATCGTAGATGATCCATTAACACGCGATGAGCCAAACCCAATCCATCACCAACGACGAACATTTATACACACAACTCATCCAAATCGACCAATTTCATCCAAACAATTAATAACACAACAAATCAATTATCAACAATCATTAGCACAACAAATAATCATCACACAATCATATGCAATTAACCCAATCATGATAAAAACAATAGACGAATCAATAATTCGATCTAAACTTGCGTAAACATATGTATTAACCTTATAACTTGCTAGATTAGATCCTACAGTGTGATTTAAATTGAAAATATACTTACATCGATTTGACCTAGGTGACAATGCAACAAAAAACACTTTTTATATCATTTAAAAACCATTATAAAAAGTTTCTATAGCGATTATATAATCGCCATATATCAACATGTTGTGAAAAGTCTGATAAATACTTTAGCGTCTCATACTTGCAATGGAAAATGCAGTTTTGTTGCCATCTTAAATAGGCCATATTGGTGCAACTGCTTTTCTATAGCATTTTGAAGCATGCCATGGAAAGTTTTTATGATGCATCCAAACGCGATGAAAATGTCACTTAAATGGTATAACATGTTGAAATTCCATATATTTATTGCATTTAAACACGCTATGGAATTATCACATCAAGCTTTTATGATGCATCAAACTACTATAGAAAATTCATTATTATCTGTTGCAGCATCGTTTTGTTTCTTAAAATCTGTTTATTCCTAGAAAAACATTTTGTACAACACTAGCATAATGCAATAATATAACAAAGCGATAACAAATTTCTTTTCACTGCCCAATTAAAATGCTATACAAAAATTCTATTGCACCGTTTTGCACAATTTCAAATTCTAATAATATATTATACCAATTTAAAATAAATCACATTTGTCACATTAATGTAAGTACACAAATGGAGTCATAAGCCAAACCACAAAGTATATATATCCATAATATTTCATACATGAATTAGAACATAAATATTTGTGGTAAATATTAATAATACATACAACTGTAGCAAACCAAAACGATACATACTAAATTATTCATGAACGCTGACAAGCATAACCGTTTTGTAGAAGAAAGAGTGTGACATCATATATCAGCCACAAAGGCATCATACAACACACGTCAAGATGAAGCATAAACGTACGCATATTTAATTTAAATTTAGCTGTATGTAGCGATCGCTCATTTAGTTCCAACCTCAGCACAACTTTGCACTTGTGGACACCCAAGCAGTTTCCACCACACTTATGGACACCAAGATAACATATAATTATAAAACTACAGAAGAAACATATTTCTTAAAAACCTGTAGAAGAAATGGCCTATCGAGGTACATCAAAAACTGGAAACACTACATGTAACTAATTATCGAAACCTATTCAAATTACGATAGCTTCAAGTCAACTTTAATACCACCGCCTATACATTTATTTTGTGCTAAAAATGATGTGATAGTATTACATAAATTTTAGTTCAGTATAGGTACATCTATATTAACCGTACACTTCACAGCATACCAACAAAATTCACATAATATATAATGATATGTTAACAGGCTGAATGCAATTATCCATGGATATTTTTCACCTAAAACATATATCGCTAGGTGTGCATCACATTTAACTTGATTTTCCTTACAACCTACATCCACAGCAGCTCATTATTTGAATGGTCTATAAATTTTTAATCCAAATAACTCAAAGTAGCTTAAATTCTATTATTCCCACTATTATCATCAGGATTACAAATATCAGTTTATTTATAACTTTTAACTAAAATAGATAGAACATAAACTTTGACCACTTGAATGAACTAGTGCCAAATCAGGCAACAAAAAAAGAGCTTTACTTTTTACCTGTTAAGCAATGAAGTGCATATCATCACCAAAGGACTGGAACAAAAAGGTTCACCCAGCATGCTTCCAATATTATTTGTATATCAAATATCGTGAAGATGGTCACACGTGTTCTGTAAGTATGAAGATAAAGCGTGAACTTAGAAAATGATTATATGGCCACATGATTATACGAAGAACTCAAACTGCATATAAAACCAAGCTTCCTCCAAAAAGGTGTGTTATATATCCTCAAAAAATGATATATGGCAACATAGTTGTTATAAAAATATTTTTAAACGTGTCTATTGTAGATGCAATCATGTTATAAAAGGAGAACCATTGTTCATCATCTAACATCAACCTTCAATTTTAACCTCGCTTTATACTAATCACTACAAAAAAAATCGATTCTTTGTACTAATATTCTCGCTCTTTGATACAAAAATTGACAATTCAATGTAAAGTACCCTATGTACAATAGTTTGATCTTTGATACCATCACTTGCCATCATGAATCTATGAAAGTTAATACGATAGTATTCATTGATATAAACTAATCAAAAAAGATGACAATTATCAAGGCATGAAAAAAATGTACGCAATTGCAGCTGCATTATCCAAACATACTGGTGCCAGACCTTTAACAAGCGGAGACAAGTCCGTATGAAAGAAGAAAAAAGTGTAGTAATTAAGCGGCAAGCACAGAAACCTGCAGTTCTAGTAGGTACACAAAATAAAAGGAGGAATACACCCACATGAATATAATCCATATTAGAATGTATGTGCCTCTAGTGATATAAATGCAAAAGGTTTTCCATATCTCATATATCATTTTTAAAACATACAAATTGAATTGCATAGTACCAGACAGTAGGTTTAGATTCCTTCCACTACCATAATCCAAACGCCTGCAAATTCACCTACACCACTGCCGTTACCATTACCGACCTCAGTCCAAAAAAACAGGTCTTAGTAATACATTGTCCGTGGTTACAGACTATTGTAATGTTTGAACTGTTATGAATTTGCAACCTTATTTGAATTATATCATTGCTATTTCAAGAATAAAAACACCCTACTAACTATAACTATGCATTATAAGTTTTATGCTATAATGCTCCAACAAATTAGATTTGATTGTGGAAACTTGATGATAGACAAGTTGTATGTCGTGTGCTAAGTCGGTTAGATTTTTCCTCTAAGCATTAAGGTATGTCTGTTAATTTTTTTTGTATCTAAGCCTTAAGATATAGTCTTCCATTTCCTCATTCAATCAGATCTAAGTTAAGGCTTTCTCTAGGTAGGGGTCAATGAAGTGTCGTTGGGCAATCATTTTGCCTAAGAATAAATATGTAAACACATAATAGAGTATGTAGTGACCTAGACAAATATCAAATACAATAATTGAAGGTTTCAAAACATACCATGTGGCTTGAAGTTGAAAAAAGGGGAAAGAATCGACCAATGGGTAGACGGGTGTTTGGATTCTTAAGCTCATCAAAAAAAGGTTGAGTTAATGCATCCAATTGCATGTTAGAACCAAGATTTAAATTAACAACATAATAAATAAACACTGGAAAAAAATCAACTTCTAGCTCAACTATACTTACTGCTAAAAAGCCATTCCAATCCCTTTTCTCCTAAAAATAATTAGAAAAGTCAAAAAATGAGTGGTGGTGGAGAAATTGGCGGATGTGGTTCAGTAATAACTTCGACATATTTCTTGAAATCAATCTGAGGTCCTCCTGTAGACGTTAAGCTTAATTCTGGTGTTGATTACAGGTTTTCGAAAATCCGAATAAGAACTAGTTACTAGCTGTTGCATCGATGTGCATTGTTGCTTTCCAACAAATAGCAACAAAGCAACTCCTGACTGGATTTCACTTTAGCCAATTTTACACCCTTTTTGGCTTTCTTGGTTTTCCCGATGGATACATGAACATTGCAATGAAACAAACTGAAGAGCATTTAAACGGTTAACTGAAGAACAAGTACGACAATGCATTCATTTGAGCAAATAATGTTCTCTACATCAGCATTATAAAATGGACGGTCGAAAATACTTGTTCTTTATAGTGCTGGTCCACTATGAATAATGTTCTCTACATCCATGGTCGAAAATACTTGTTATCTGAGCAAATAGGTCAACATGATCAAATACATGTATAACAAGTTATACATGTATTTGATCATGTTGACCTATTTTCCCATGTATTTGTTGCCTATGGAATTGTATCGTGTTATCGCTTGTTTAGTGTTGTGACCTTCCATATGCTCAACAAAGGATAGTTTATTGTCGCTTGTTTGGTGTTGTAACAAATACATGGGCAAATAGTCAAGGGCAACATGATCAAGGCAAACAATTCGAAACAATTCCTTATGAACCACAGATGTACACACATGAATTATCAGCGGATCAATCAATTTTTAGAACATTAACAAATAATATTCAGTGTATTTTCATATAACAAAAATGGAACACAAAGCCATGATATTTGGAGTGAACACTCCGATGTATTATTGCTTACGTCATGGCAGTTAAGGTCTAGTCAGTATCATGGCTTTGTGTTCGTGTGTGCATATCGTTTCTCACGTATGCATGTGTATGCCACCAAAGAGAGTTCATGAAACTAATGCAAACACAAGTGTCATGGAATTCTTATTTCATAAGTAAACCAAGAGTCAAGTGTAAAATTATATATACCTGCTCCAATGTAATGACCCGGGTTTTTGGCGACTTTGGTTATCACCATAAACTCACTGATGACTAACCAAACATCGAAAAATACCGGTCATTAATGAAAGAAATTAGAGGGTGAGGAAAGATAGGATAGAAACTTAGAATAGAAGAAGAAGAACACAATATCAGAGTAACACGAATCTCACAGCGGAACGAATAAATATACTTCATAACATAACTTTGAAATACAAATCTGTACTTGAATATACATATCGTTATCAAAGTACAACACTTACAACACAACGGAAATAACTATAGCTATATAATCCTGAAGCCTTATGCTCCAAGCTCTTCCAGTATCTGTAAAATCCCAACTACTTGACTGCCCGTACAAATTTAGGCACCCAAGAGTTTAGGGAAAACAAAACAAATAAACTCCGGGTCAGTCATGGGACTGGTATGAGTAAAATAGTTTAAAACAGTTCAAGCAGGTAAACGATATCTCATAAGACCACGTCGTATAACGGAACGGGTTTTTCCCTTATGAGAATCCAAATTATCTTTATATCAAAAACCTTTTGATATTATAATAATGTCTATCAACCACAGTATAATAATCATCTAGCAGAAACGCTTTCATCTCACGTTCTACATATATAGTATACAATCAAAACCGCAATCACGTATTTGGTAATGGATTTCCAATTATAACAAGGTATGGAACCACCTTTCGCTAGAGTACCTCTAGAGAGGAATACACTGGGTTCAACAAGAACATCTTGCAACCCGGGCACACATGACCGACCACTCATTTCGCTTGAGTGTATCGAATGTATATCACCAATGGTTGGGATCAGCAACCATTTCCCGAATGGGACAGCATTAACAATAGATTTTTAGAAGTAAATGAAACTCTAGATCAGGTGACTATACACCCTACTTCGGTGTGACCGACTTAGCCATGCTGCCTGCACGATTTCTGTCATTTACCGAATGTGAGGCTAGAAGCTACGCTTTATCATCACACCAGATTCACTTTGAATGCCACATCGTCAAATCCATCAAATCACCGATTGACATCCTCAACCATACATTATGTGTTAGCTAAAAGAAGTTTCCTTCTCCGCTTCCACTCTTGGTACGGTTGGAGAAATCAATATACGTGATCGTCTGGAAATACTCTGTCAGACATCCGTCCATACAAGTCATCCAGGAATAGGATGAACCGAAGGCACTATTCTATAAACAGGATAGCCCTTGCATAACTCCGTCTTCAATTTCCTTTGGCATATATGATTTACAACGCTTATGCCAATACAGAGTGGTTTTTTGGATAATAATCCAACCGGTCTCTTCATATTAACAACGTTAAAATGGTCAAAACTTCGATAGTCTATGATTTAACTATCGAAGAAAAACAGGTGTGCAACCAACGATATTATTTCCAAATGGAAATTTATATCGATCAAACATCGTTCAACATTTATCTCTTTAGTTCATTAATTTACTTATCTCCTGTTTCCCTATATTCAATATTTCTTATTTTCTAAATTTGGAAAATATACGTTATTAACAATGGAAAACATTTCCATTTCTTGTTTTCTTTATTAGAAAACATTTCTGGTTTCTTATTTGGAAAACATTTCCAAAGCTTCTTCATTGGACTTAGACAGATGTTTAAACAAACCATCGCGATGCCAACTCAAACCATTTCCTTTAATTACTAAATTCACTTAACCATCCTTTACTATCGAACCTTAACCATTCCTCAGTTAAAAATGAAGTCAATCAAGTTGGGGTAATACTACCTCTCAGACCTTAACTGAACAACGTTTCTAACCTTGAAATAGACAAAGTTCACCCTTATAATTCTTTAACAAACTTCCTTACGTAACTCTCTTTCAAATATTTTCTATTCGATAATTCTTTCCTTCGATAAGGTATATTCGGTAACTCTATTCAATTTATTCTATTCACTTAACTCTTTTGATTTAACTCTAACTCTATTCACTTAACTCCTATCGAATAAACTATATATTCGATAACTCTTTTAATTCTATTTGAATAAACTATATATTCGATTAACTCCTTTATTCTATTTGAATAAACTATATGTTCGATTAACTCCTTTATTCTATTTGAATAAACTATATATTCGATTAACTCCTTTGCTTTAACTCTAATCGATTAAACGAACATCGACTAACTCCTTTCAACTCGATTAATCTAGCATTGATTAACTCCTTTTAACTCGATTAAACTATTCATTTATAAAGATTTACTTTTAGTAACGGTTCTTCACTTTACAAATGATTTCATTCTTATAACAGTTTCCATTTTATAACGTTTATTCATTTTCTAAATATCTCCTATTTATAAATATTCCAATTTATAAATATTTCTTATTTGTAAATATTCCATTTATAAATATTTTATTTTCAAATATCACTTTGAAAATATTCCCTTATCAACATTTCGGTATGTTATGGTATTCAACATATCAAATCACGATGATCAGTATCGTCCAAACACATATAATCAACAACTGATTATATATCACATCATATATCAAAATATATGAAAAACAGTAAAATAAATGTTGAGGAATCCAGTTGGATTCCTCCAACCTGTTTCCCTGCATCACAGATGTTAAACAATATAGATAACATCACTTTCAGTTCCATATGATATATTCTGTTAAACAGAATCAATATAGAAATTCAACTAACTGACTAGCAGTTCAATCAAACAGTCAACACACAGTCAATCAGCCAATATTTAACAGTTCTAAAAATACAACATGAAATTATAAACTGTTCAGAGTTAGTGAGATTTACTCACTTTGGCAGTTCATCATTAAAGAACGATAAACTGTTATTTGATTTGAATCAAACAATTTATTCTGCCATAGATTCATATGAGCCCCAATCCACTTCCAGTCAGCTTCATTGTGAAGCTCTCGTCCATACAATCCCGACGGATCCTGTTTCGTTGGATTTCGATCACGTATGAATAAGTTATTATATTTCTTAGTTTTATTTTATTTTAAAATAAATAAAAACTTAAATTTAAAAGAGTTGGGCCTTACCCCCCCCCCCCCTTTAAACACAATCGGCCCATCAGCTACTAAAGCCCACACCGCACCCACAAAACCTTCTTCCTCCCAACAGAAAATCGGTTGAAGCCTATAACCCATTTCCACCGTTTGACCCTGCTTTTGACCACACTCCACCACCACGTCGGTCATCAATCTCCGGCGCAAACACCACCACCTGATTCACCATCAAATCCCGCACCTGTTGGCCACCACGGCACTGACTCCGGCGCCCTCGACCTGATTCCGTCCTCGTGTCCTTCTCAGTAGCTCACGCTACAGGTTGCGACACTTACTGTGTCGAATACCCACTGAACTCCTCCATTCGCAACGCCTTGCCACTGGGAGTTAAACCACCACCTCGTCTTGGCCTGGCTCCGCCCCTAACCTCGACAAGCCGCAGCCCTAGCTCCCCAGTCCAACGTATCGGCCTCTGGAAAAATCCCGTCGCACTCAGAAAAAGGTATTCCCAGTTGAAGCCTTCACTTGCCTGAGTCCAACAGATCCGAAGTTTCTCGATTTCATCGAGTATTGCTTGAGTTTTTAATTGAAAGGAGGATTATGAAGATGGCGGCTTAGAAATGTTACGGCCGATGAAGAAATGAAAATAGGTCTTAAGAGGGTGGAGTTTACTATTTATAAGCAAATGGAGAAAGATATTTTGGTAGATATTTTATTATAATATTCAATTATAATCAAATGTTATTTGTACTTATCTTCTAAAAATTCTTGTGACCACATACGATACCCAAAAATCACGAAAACCGGCATGGAGCTACAGTTCGACATTACGGTCCCAACAAAACTGGTTTCGTCGAATTCTGACTTCGTATGCTCACACAACGTATTTTTAAAGGTCAATTTATCGACTGTTTTTCACTCTAAAAATCCATACAACCACAGAGTGACTCTAAAAATCACGAAACCGGAAATCTAACAATTATTTGTCATTGCGAATCCAACAAAATTAGTTTCGTCGAATTTCGACTTCGTTTGTAAAACTGGCTTATTTTTACAGCTCTGAATGTCCCATTTAAATATATAAATATATTTAAATAAAATTAAATTAAATATAAATAAAATTTATATTATCGTAGATATTCACAGTGGAATACCATGCAGCTCTAGAATATTCCTATATGAATTTCTAACTTGATATTCACTTTTGGGTCAACCCGATATTCGATTCATATTGAAATTCCTTTTTAAAATATAAATAATTCCTTTATAAATTATAAAGGAATTCCACAGCGACTTTTCTAAAATTTGATTTGGACTTAAATCAAAATCTACACGACGAAATCCCGAATTTTCTCTTCCACTAGTAAGATATACTCCACCAGCTCCACACGTTTCTTGTTTCACATAAATCCGGCTTAAAACGAATCCTGTACATTCAGTTGAAGTTCAAATCGCCAATTTACGAACTGCAGCGCCATTTCGAGCTCGATTTTAAATATATTATAATTCTATGTTCAAATTGTCGTTTATATAATATATTTGTTATTCTAATTCAATTCTAAACTGAATTAAATATCACATATGATCCAGTTCACACCATATCGCCATTTCAACCAATTCTGGTTATTTCAGAATTAAATATATTATTTAATTTATTATTTTAATTAAATATTCACCATTATTAAATTCCACGACCATTTAATTCACTATACCATTATTTACATAATTAAATAAATTAATTATAATACCCCTGCCAATGTGGGTCATTACAATCTTTCCCACTTAAAATAATTTCGTCCTCGAAATTGCTAAAAGGTAGAGGACGACCCTATCGACTGGTTATAACATATTTGTTCACTTCTTAACTTCAGTTTCAACTGAACCAATTTAATTTCAATTAAATATTAATTAATTCCTATCAACGAAAATTTTCAAAAAAATCCTGAAAATTTTCTAACACCTTAACTTTTCGAAAAATTTCGCCAGCACCTCCTTCTTACTGGTCAATACGTCAAACCACCACTCGCCTCTCTAGGTCATCTCCAACCCAAAAGAAAATCAAACAGCCAAGCGGCTTTCCAATTCGGCTCATAAATCTTATATCCAATAGAAATATAAACCTGTACCTTTTGTCGGTATATCATTATATCCTTTCCACTTGTTATCAATTCAGCAGATATAAGGGTCATCCCAATCAAATTCCAATCTGCTTTTATCCACAACACAACCATTCGCTTATATCCGAGCCAAATATCTTTTCAACTCGAGTTTCTTCTCGATTCCCAACTCTTAACTTGATCATCACATTACACTTCAAATTTGAATCTCACAATCCAATTTGTCTTGATATCATTCTGATTCAATCTCAATTACCACTTTACTGGCTTTACTTTAATTCAATTTTGCTTTCACAAATTTATGTTAAATTTGTTTTTAATTCAAACAGTCTTTCCTTGGAAAATTTTAAACAGTTTACTCTTTTCAAAAATCAAATTTTCCTTTTGAACATGTCACTGAGCCCTTAATTAATATTCCATTAGTTAAATCACTTCTCTATTTCTTTATCAATATTTGTTAACCAAATATTTCCAATAACCATATTGGCCTTTTATGTTATTTGGAAAACATTTCCGAACATCGCCTTCCTTTATTTTCTAAACTTTAGAAAATATATGCTATTTATAATTGGAAAATATTCCAATTACTTATCTCTTTTCTGATCTCGTTTATTTCTATACCTAGGAAATATTCTTTATTATATTCCCAAGCTTACACTCATTTGGGTTAAAACGGATGTTGTGTAAAACATCGTTACGACAACCCAAATACTATATTCAACTAACTCATATTCAACATTGATCTTCGAGCTTGAAATCTTACTATTTATTTGTTAATAATGAAATCAATCAAGTTGAGGTATAACTATCTCTCAGACCTTGACTGAATAACATTTATAACGTCAAAACAGATATGACTATTTACTCGAATAATCAATACCATACAACTACTTATTCACTTTTAAACACGTATACGCTTCCTCTTTCTATTCTTACTAGATTTTATTCTTAGTCTTCCTTTTTGATTTTACTATTCTATTTCTAAGTTCGTTTCGTTATCGACTTCTATATACATATCGATACGTTGATTTCTAACTATCAAATTATCTTAAAAATATTCTAACTCCTTAAATTCCCGGAAAAATTTGCCATAACCTCCTTTGTACCAGGAGCATCGGGATATTTCAAATAGCCTCCCATGGCCCTCACCAATCCAAAAGAAAAAGAAAAAGCCAAGCGGCTAGCCGATACATCGCATAAAATCTCATATATGAATTAAATACATACCTTTTCGTCGAGCATTCTATTTATATACCTTCATACCTTATCCATACCTATCTCATGTATATTTATACCTGCCCAATCTATTTTAACTATACCTGATCGTTTTAACTTAATTCGTGAATTAATTTGTTAATTAACTTTTTAGTCTATTTCACTTTTATATTTGAACATGACATGTTCCAATATATTTTAACTTGCTTATTAACTAATTTGAATCCAAAATTCAAATTTAAGTTCTATATTCGATTTCGAATATCCATTTACAAATCCAATTCACCTTCCAAAGTTCAACTTCAAATTCAAAACTCGATTAACTAATTCCTCTTCGACTTAGCTAATTCTATTAAATTTCTGTTCAAATTTTATATCAATTCTATTATTCAAATTCTATATACCGAATTCTATTATTCAAATCTATTTATAAATCCCATTTGAATTTCTATATTCAAATTCCATATACTCAAATTCTATATTTGAATTCCTTTTGAATTCTATATTCAAATTCCATTTCAATTCCATTGAATTTCAAATATTCAAACTCCCTTTGAATTTCTATATTCAATTTCTATTTCAATTCCATTGAATTTCATATATTCAAACTCCCTTTGAATTTCTATATTCAATTCCTGTTATTACTCTATATGAATTCTATATTCAATTTTCCATTATTTAAATCTTCTTTATTCAAATCTCATTTGAATTTCTATATTCAAATCCCCTTTGAATTTTCTATATTCAAATCCCCTTTGAATTTTCTTATTCAAATCCCCTTTGAATTTTCTTATTTAAATTCTATGTTTGAACTTCCTTTATTCAAATTCCTTTTCAAACTTTCTTTATTTATTCTTTAAATAAGTCTCGATTTCAATTCCTTTTGAAATCGATATTTCTACCTTTGGAAAATAGATTTCCCTTTCAATTTCACACTTGTATTTTTATTTCTGAAATATCCAATGATAATTTTTTTCACTTCATTTATAAAAGAACTATTTATAAACTTCGTTTATAAAGGAACTTGTCATTTTATTTCTTTTAAAACAAGTTAATATTTCAAATCTATTTAAAATTTCAAATTCTATTATTCAAATTCTATATTATAAATCCCATTTTGAAATTCAACACAACTTGTCTTTCCCAAAACAAATTCAAAACAGTATCTCTGGTAGTAATTCGTCACTTACAACTCGAAAATGAATATTGATGATGCAGCTGTCATCATCGGAATCTATTTTCCAGCGATCGAAGTGAGTTCAATACTACAAAACCATTTCTAAACATTTCCACTTTGAAATTCATTTCAAAATATAATTCACACTACTTGTAAAACAATTTAAAATCTCCCAAGATCTTAAATTTTCCTTATTTTTAATCCAAATCCATTTACAAACACTTATCCAATTTTCCAGAATTTTAATTCCATTTCTGGTTTAAATTTTTAGATTTAACTCATCTGATTTCACGTATTTCACTTATATGAATTCTGATTGGTTATTTACATAACCATTTAATTTATAATCTTACTCGATTATAATACAACCAATATATCCACTATATTATAATTTTGATATATATATCTTCTCTATATCAAGACATACCTTGGGTAAACTTATTTTAATTTACTTTTTTTTTTAAAACATATCGTGTCGACCCATCGTATTCTAGTGTTTATAAACTCCTACCGATACAGTGGATCAAACTGATCGACCAGAACCCATAAACGACTCAACCAATAAATCTCCACAATATAAAAAAAATTCTTATATCAATAACAAATACGTTCACTCGTATATATACACTCAACTCAATCTAGGGTATTACTAACCCCATCTCTAATGAGTCACGCCACAGAGCCAAGGTAATTCACTTAACTTAAGCTCTGATACCAACTGTAATGACCCGGGTTTTTGGCGACTTTGGTTATCACCATAAACTCACTGATGACTAACCAAACATCGAAAAATACCGGTCATTAATGAAAGAAATTAGAGGGTGAGGAAAGATAGGATAGAAACTTAGAATAGAAGAAGAAGAAGAAGAACACAATGTCAGAGTAAAACGAATCTCACAACGGAACGAATAAATATATTTCATAACATAACTTTGAAATACAAATTTGTACTTGAATATACATATCATTATCAAAGTACAACACTTACAACACAACGGAAATAACTATAGCTATAAAATCCTGAGGCCTCCTGCTCCAAGCTCTTCCAGTATCTGTAAAATCCCGACTACTTGACTGCCCGTACAAATTTAGGCACCCAAGAGTTTAGGGAAAACAAAACAAATAAACTCCGGGTCAGTCATGGGACTGGTATGAGTAAAACAGTTTAAAACAGTTCAAGCAGGTAAACGATATCTCATAAGACCACGCCGTATAACGGAATGAGTTTTTCCCTTGAGAATCCAAATTATCTTTATATCAAAAACCTTTTGATATTATAATAATGTCTATCAACCACAGTATAATAATCATCTAACAGAAACGCTGTCATCTCACGTTCTACATATATAGTATACAATCAAAACCGCAATCACGTATTTGGTAATGGATTTCCAACTATAACAAGGTATGGAACCACCTTTCGCTAGTGTACCTCTAGAGAGGAATACACTGGGTTCAACAAGAACATCTTGCAACCCGGCCACACATGACCGACCATTCATTTCGCTTGAGTGTATCGAATGTATATCACCAACGGTTGGGATCAGCAACCGTTTCTCGAATGGGACAGCATTAACAATAGATTTTTAGAAGTAAATGAAACTCTAGATCAGGTGATTATACACCCTACTTCAATGCGACCGACTTAGCCATGCTGCCTGCCCGATTTCTGTCATTTACCGGATGTGAGGCTAGAAGCTACGCTTTATCATCACACCAGATTCACTTTGAATGCCACATCGTCAAATCCATCAAATCACCGATTGACGTCCTCAACCATATATTATGTGTTAGCTAAAAGAAGTTTCCTTCTCCGCTTCCACTCTTGGTACGGTTGGAGAAATCAATATACGTGATCGTCTGGAAATACTCTGTCAGACATCCGTCCATACAAGTCATCCAGGAACAGGATGATCCGAAGGCACTATTCTGTAAACAGGATAGCCCTTGCATAACTCCGTCTTCAATTTCCATTGGCATATATGATTCGCAACGCTTATGCCAATACAAAGTGGTTCTTTGGATAATAATCCAACCGGTCCCTCCATATTAACAACGTTAAAATGGTCAAAACTTCGATAGTCTGTGATTTAACTATCGAAGAAAAACAGGTGTGCAACCAACGATATTATTTCCAAATGGAAATTTATATCGATCAAACATCATTCAACATTTATCTCTTTAGTTCATTAATTTACTTATCTCCTGTTTCCCTATATTCAATATTTCTTATTTTCTAAATTTGGAAAATATACGTTATTAACAATGGAAAACATTTCCATTTCTTGTTTTCTTTATTAGAAAACATTTCTGGTTTCTTATTTGGAAAACATTTCCAAAGCTTCTTCATTGGACTTAGACAGATGTTTAAACAAACCATCGCAATGCCAACTCAAACCATTTCCTTTAATTACTAAATTCACTTAATCATCCTTTACTATCGAACCTTAACCATTCCTCAGTTAAAAATGAAGTCAATCAAGTTAGGGTAATACTACCTCTCAGACCTTAACTGAACAACGTTTCTAACCTTGAAATAGACAAAGTTCACCCTTATAATTCTTTAACAAACTTCCTTACGTAACTCTCTTTCAAATATTTTCTATTCGATAATTCTTTCCTTCGATAAGGTATATTCGGTAACTCTATTCAATTTATTCTATTCACTTAACTCTTTTGATTTAACTCTAACTCTATTCACTTAACTCCTATCGAATAAACTATATATTCGATAACTCTTTTAATTCTATTTGAATAAACTATATATTCGATTAACTCCTTTATTCTATTTGAATAAACTATATGTTCGATTAACTCCTTTATTCTATTTGAATAAACTATATATTCGATTAACTCCTTTGCTTTAACTCTAATCGATTAAACAAACATCGACTAACTCCTTTCAACTCGATTAATCTAGCATTGATTAACTCCTTTTAACTCGATTAAACTATTCATTTATAAAGATTTACTTTTAGTAACGGTTCTTCACTTTACAAATGATTTCATTCTTATAACAGTTTCCATTTTATAACGTTTATTCATTTTCTAAATATCTCCTATTTATAAATATTCCAATTTATAAATATTTCTTATTTGTAAATATTCCATTTATAAATATTTTATTTTCAAATATCACTTTGAAAATATTCCCTTATCAACATTTCGGTATGTTATGGTATTCAACATATCAAATCACGATGATCAGTATCGTCCAAACACATATAATCGACAACTGATTATATATCACATCATATATCAAAATATATGAAAAACAGTAAAATAAATGTTGAGGAATCCAGTTGGATTCCTCCAACCTGTTTCCCTGCATCACAGATGTTAAACAATATAGATAACATCACTTTCAGTTCCATATGATATATTCTGTTAAACAGAATCAATATAGAAATTCAACTAACTGACTAGCAGTTCAATCAAACAGTCAACACACAGTCAATCAGCCAATATTTAACAGTTCTAAAAATACAACATGAAATTATAAACTGTTCAGAGTTAGTGAGATTTACTCACTTTGGCAGTTCATCATTAAAGAACGATAAACTGTTATTTGATTTGAATCAAACAATTTATTCTGCCATAGATTCATACGAGCCCCAATCCACTTCCAGTCAGCTTCATTATGAAGCTCTCGTCCATACAATCCCGACGGATCCTGTTTCGTTGGATTTCGATCACGTAATGAATACGTTATTATATTTCGAAGTTTTATTTCATTTTAAAATAAGTAAAAACTTAAATTTAAAAGAGTTGGGCCTTACCCCCCCTTTAAACACAATCGGCCCATCAGCTACTAAAGCCCACACCGCACCCACAAAACCTTCTTCCTCCCAACAGAAAATCGGCCGAAGCCTGTAACCCATTTCCACCGTTTGACCCTGCTTTTGACCACACTCCACCACCACGTCAGTCATCAATCTCCGGTGCAAACACCACCACCTAATTCACCATCAAATCCCGCACCTGTTGGCCACCACGGCACTGACTCCGGCGCCCTCGACCAGATTCCGTCCTCGTGCCCTTCTCAGTAGCTCACGCTACAGGTTGCGACACTTACTGTGTCGAATACCCACTGAACTCCTCCATTCGCAACGCCTTGCCAGCGGGAGTTCAACCACCACCTCGTCTTGGCCTGGCTCCGCCCCTAACCTCGATAAGCCGCAGCCCTAGCTCCCCAGTCCAACGTATCGGCCTCTGGAAAAATCCCGTCGCACTCAGAAAAAGGTACTCCCAGTTGAAGCCTTCACTTGCCTGAGTCCAACAGATCCGAAGTTTCTCGATTTCATCGAGTATTGCTTGAGTTTTTAATTGAAAGGAGGATTATGAAGATGGCGGCTTAGTAATGTTACGGCCGATGAAGAAATGAAAATAGGTCTTAAGAGGGTGGAGTTTACTATTTATAAGCAAATGGAGAAAGGTATTTTGGTAGATATTTTATTATAATATTCAATTATAATCAAATGTTATTTGTACTTATCTTCTAAAAATTCCTGTGACCACATACGATACCCAAAAATCACGAAAACCTGCATGCAGCTACAGTTCGACATTACGGTCCCAACAAAACTGGTTTCGTCGAATTCTGACTTCGTATGCTCACACGGCGTATTTTTAAAGGTCAATTTATCGACTGTTTTTCACTCTAAAAATCCGTACGACCACACAGTGACTCTAAAAATCACGAAACTGGAAATCTAACAATTATTTGACATTGCGGATCCAACAAAATTAGTTTCGTCGAATTTCGACTTCGTTTGTAAAACTGGCTTGTTTTTACAGCTCTGAATGACCCATTTAAATATATAAATATATTTAAATTAAATTAAATATAAATAAAATTTATATTATCGTATATATTCACAGTGGAATACCATACAGCTCTAGAATATTCCTATATGAATTTCTAACTTGATATTCACTTCTGGGTCAACCTGATATTCGATTCATATTGAAATTCCTTTTTAAAATATAAATAATTCCTTTATTAATTATAAAGGAATTCCACAGCGACTTTTCTAAAATTTGATTTGGACATAAATCAAAATCTACACGACGAAATCCCGAATTTTCTCTTCCACTAGTAAGATATACTCCACCAGCTCCACACGTTTCTTGTTTCATAGAAATCCGGCTTAAAACGAATCCTGTACATTCAGTTGAAGTTCAAATCGCCAATTTACGAACTGCAGCGCCATTTCGAGCTCGATTTTAAATATATTATAATTCTATGTTCAAACTGTCGTTTATATAATATATTTGTTATTCTAATTCAATTCTAAACTGAATTAAATATCACATATGATCCAGTTCACACCGTATCGCCATTTCTGGTTATTTCAGAATTAAATATATTATTTAATTTATTATTTTAATTAAATATTCACCATTATTAAATTCCACGACCATTTAATTCACTATACCACTATTTATATAATTAAATAAATTAATTATAATACCCCTGCCAATGCGGGTCATTACATCCAACATCTAAAGATATCGAATCAGGGACTTCACATGACACACAAACCCACCCACTTCGACTTCATCAAAGGTCTCTGCAAATTGACGATTCAGTTTGGAGGTTTTCTCATCTAGTAGCAATATACTATCCAAAACCACTTTTTCATGTGTAGGTGGTACAACAATTCCATGACATCTGGATGACGTAGGATCTCAACATACAGTACCTGTAGTAACAAAGTCAAGAATTTCAAAGGACAGTATTAATAAAATATTCTTAATTTTATTAAAACAGGAAAACTGGAGTACATATCAATTAGACTTTAAGCACTCCCTTTAGATCATAGTGCAATAAAATATGCTTAACTTTATTAATAAAATACCTGTTGCTAATATGTCTAGATCAAAGTTGAGAATTTCACATCGTTGATTGTTCACCACATTGGTCGTATCCTGGATCGTAGAAGCAAAACCCTTTGATGCACTAATTGGTGTACTGTTGCGTCCTCCATCCGACGCAGTTAACGGTGCATGAACTCCTTGATCAATCAAAGTTCCTACCATGTTTATCAGAACCTCCATTTTTCCAGACAAATTTCCCATTATACCCTTCATATCAGTCATCATACCCTCCAAGCTTCCCACCGTCATTTTCAACTCATCATTGTCTTCACGAACATGTTTGAATCATTTATGTGCAATGGCACAAGCTTTAACATGAATCTTTGGTATAATGCTCCCAACAGTGCTGCTCCTACCCCTTCTATCCTTATCCAACACTTGTGATAAGATATCTTCATCAATAGGCAATTTTTCTTCATCACTATCGGTGATATTTTCCTTTAATTTGGCAATTTGATCCTGGGATAAAAGTTAAATATGTTTACACCAACATTTAGTTGTAACTGCATGTAACTATAGTATTACTCCTAACTGAATAAATTCAATCCAAACAATAGCACCATTACAATAAAAACACATTATGAAGAAAATGTAATGAGAAACTAATTAATCACAATTATGGAAAGTCTGAAAGCCTAAAATGAAAGTCCAAACAATAGACTGCTCGATGTTAACCATAATACAAGTAAAAACTTACAAAGTACCCAGACGTGGCACCTAATACGCTACCATCTTTTTTCCTGTGTGTCTTCTCCCATACTTGACGACGGTTGATATTTGCAGATGGACTTGCAACGATCTGCAATATATTCCATTTCATGTATATTCTCTCCCTTAATTGTGTTTTTTTACAATTGTTGAAAGAAAATGATCAAATAATTTACCAATTCATGTTCTACTCTAGCATGACTTTTACGCCCTGCATTGTAGGCTTAATTTGGACTGGATCTATTTTTTTGCCTACCTCCCTTCTTCCGCTCGCTTCAGGTGTTGCTTCATTCTTTATGAACTCATTCCAATCATCTTGAGCGATTGTAGGTGGAAAATTTTTCATCCATTCTTCGTCATTATCGAAAGTGTCATAATAAGTTGCTCTCAAGTTTTTCTTGTGTCCCCTAAAAGCCTCGGCCATTCTTTTTGAAAACATTTCCTTTGAAAGCGGCTCAAGCGTATACATTTTCTGCAAAAATTAAGAGTCAGAGACTGTAAAAATATACTATAATATTTATATGCTATTTTTCACAAATTTACCACCAACTGGTTCCAAACGTCGTCCTTATATGTTTTGGGTACTTTATGTCAACCTGTGTAAGAGATCGGCACATAAGATCGTACTAGTTTACCAAGCATAGTAGCGATTTTTGGAGCATTTTCTGAGACTGGAATACAAAATAGGTTTTGTTTAACTTGTTGATCTTTCGAACATGATGCATGTGATGATGTGGGATCTTGCGACATATTTTTCTGTGAAATAGAAGCAACATTAATAATCATGATAAACACCATGAATAAGAATATTATTCACATTTGTTACTGATCGTGTTCTCTCTTACATTTTCACTCAACAATTCATAAGTCTTACTCACTTTGAAATAGTTAAAAGAAATAATAAAAGCAGAATGGATTGCGATCAGAAAGTGTAAGTCGTGACATTCCAAATACATATGATTCCTTGGTAAAAAAAACATTCAACAATTCATAGGTTAACACATGAGTTTGGTTAGATCTTCTAGTTTTTCATTGTCTTCAAAAGCTGATTGATAGACGGTAGGAGACTCAATGTCATCCACATTTGTAGTCAACCGTTTTGGTGTATGCAAAACCATAAACCAGCCGTCATTTTTTAAATCTTTTGAGTAGAACACTTGACTCGCTTCTGGTGCAAGAATAAATGGCTCATCATTCACGTTGTCTCTGTTCTTTGGTTTTCCTAAATTAACCATGATCAAGTTTGAAGCGGGATCTATTTTGCAACCATTGATCTTATCCTCGAATTTTACCCAATCACAATAAAAAACTGTTTGTTTGAAATCAATGTAATCCAACTCAGGTATATGCTGAATGACTCTGTAATACGTTGTTTCTGCTTCCTTATAATTTTTATCTTTACAACCCGCTCTAAATTTTGTAATTTCTCTCATGCATACACCGCTATCATGTGTTACCATATGGTCTTCGTACATTTTTATGGAAAATAAATACCCATTCACTTGGTACTTCGTATAACTAAGCGCCATGAACTTTGGCCCGTGTATTAGCCGCCAAAGAGTTGGGTCTACATCGCTGCAATTCAACAACTACATAAAACACAAGAAGAAAAATCAAGCATGTTCACGAAGGTGTATTGCAAACTTATAAACACGTGAAATACTTTAGATGATGTAATACCTCATAATGTAACTATATAGTAAAACGTTTAACGACTTTGATAGTTGTACCTTTGCCTCGTGGTTGAAATTTAGTGTTTTCACATAGGAGTTGTACCTTCTATACATAGATAACACATATCGAAATGAATATATAAATTGAATTAAAAAATGGAAATTCGAAACCTACTTCATGAACTTCCATGGATACAATCCATCTTACTTATTTAGGACCCATCTACGCACTTGTTCGAATTGCACTTGGGTTAACGTTATATCTTTACCATTATCCAAAGGTATCTCACCAGCAAACTCATCACCCTCGTCTAAAAATGCTTCGCGGGTATGTTTATGGTTGTCATAACCTCCGTTTGGGATATATTCCATGCAGTAAAGGCTAGCTTCTTGTATGATATATCCTTCTGCAATACACCCTTCAATGTATTTTTTGTTGCGCACATACCCTTTATATGTTTTCATCAACCTATGATTGTGATCAATTATAACTTGCACACGATAGCCATGTACATAACTGAAATTAGTTATTTGCCATTCAAAAGGATACATCCATCTATATCTGGCAGGGCCACCAACCAACGCTTGATCAGTTAAATGAACCATAACATGGATACTGATATCAAAAAATGCAGGTGGAAAATGTTTTTCAAAAACACACATTACTTCCACCAACATAGCCTTTGCTTTTATAAGGTGTTCCCTATTGATCACCTTTGAATGTTAAAGAGTAGACTAATACGATGAATATCATTTCGTAGATCCTTATGATGTGTATAAGTATGTTAAAGCAATACCGGAAGAAGATGTTGCATTATGACGTGGTAATCATGTGACTTCATATTTCTTAGTTCGAGAGGATTGATGTTCACGTTGTTGCGGAAGTTAGAGGAGAATTTGTTAGGTACTTTCAAAATTTTCAATACGGTGCAAAATCTTACCTTTTCTTCTCTACTCAAGGTGAAAGTTGCCTTTGGTATGATTGTTTTTTTGGTTTCGGGATCTACCATCATCCACAACTTTTGTTTTATAGCCATGGTTTTCGTATCCTTGCGTGCTTTGATGTCATCTTTTGACTTCTCTTTATGGTCCATAATGGTGTTGATGAGATGCTCTGCAACATTCTTCTCCGTATTCATAACATCAATATTATGTCGAATCATATTTGCTTTCCAATATGGTAAATCAAAAAAGATAGACCTCCTACACCAAGCAGAAACATTGTCACCTTCTTCAACGGCCGACTTTTTCCTTTTTCAACCAACTTCTTCTTTGTGTTTACCGATTTTCATTTTGACATTGCTACTCTCTTTTCAACTTCAAAACCATTCAATGGCCTTTTAGGACGACTAAGTTCTTGTTCATTGTTGAAATTTGTCTTATCGTATCGAAAATTGTGTCCGTTAGGAAGATACATTCGATGTCCCATAAAACACATCTTCTTACTTTTAGGAAGATGATAAGAACAAGTGTTTTCCCTATAAACGGAGCATGCAAAGCAACCCTGAGTTGTACATCCCGATAAAGTCCCAAGAGCAGGGTGATCATGGATCGCCCACAACACCCTAGCTCTCATTGTAAACTCGGATTTATTTGATGAATCATATTGTAACACCCCGTGAATTCTATAACGCTAAGCTTCACAAATTAAAGTATAATTAATTCTAAATGAGAGAATTAAGGGAAATGGGTTACTCCATTGCGTTCGTCTCGGAATTCTGCTTGAGATAGAGTCCGAGTTTGCGCGAATTCGGACTCCGTATGGAGGAGTTATGGCCTTCGGAAGTTTCAGAATCAAATTTAAATTCAAACAGCTCAGTTTTAAATTCAAAATTCGAAATTCATGTTCAAACTGGGCTGGGCGGGAAAATTCCCGCCCAGAGACCAGGTCGACCATTGGGTCGACCATGGTGTCGGCCTGGTCACCCCAGGTCGACCATAGTGTCGACCGGGTCCCCCACAGGTCGACCATAGTGTCGACCTGGGTGTCGACCTGCCTGGTCGACCTAGCTGGCCAGGTTTGGCTCTGGCTCGAATTTCTGTGGCTCTGTGTGTCACTAGGGCTGACGTGTCACCTCTTGATTGGCTCTCTGAACTTTGAATGGCCTAGATTCCTCCTGTCTTCGTCTGACGGCTCAAAACAACATAAAAATCTATAAATACACCCTAAGTCTCAACTGAAAATTCACACAAAAAAATGAGAAAGGAGTCGTCATGCCGCTAGGGAGGAATTGAACATAGCCGTCAAGAGAGAAAGGCCTAGAGACGAATCAAACTAAGAAGAAGATTAAAGTTAATCAAAATTAATCGACGCAACGATAGTCTACCCAAAGGAGCGCATCTCAATTTCAGAATTCAGAATCCAGAATTCAAGATTCTGCATTCGTTGTAAGTATAGTGACCTTTAAGAATATGAATAAAAATAGTGATGTGATTCGATGTGAATGAAAATAGAATTGTGTTATTGTATTGTATAAAATTCTATATATTGTGATGGTTCTATCATGAATTATGTATTGATGTTTGTGGCATAAATTGATTGATGCAAGCCTATTAAACAATTGTATATGAAAACAATGGCACTTGCAAGTTTGTGGCAAAGATTAGAAATTGATCCCTTTATGTATATGTCGAAGGCATGGACTATGTATATTCCCTTAGTCTAAATTAGAATTTATGTAAACATGTTTTAGACTTGAAACCGTTTATGCCTACATGACCCAAAACCTATGATATCATTTTCATGTCTATTTGCAAGTATAATTGATCTATGTTAAGCATCGTTTGGGTTTCATAAATTATGCAAGTTCATGTTTATTTGCAAGTATAATTGAATCTATGTTAAGTATCGTTTGGGTTTCATAAACTATGCAAGTTCATGTTGAAATAGGCTATGTGATTAAATGTTATAATTGGACCTTTTGGTGAATATACATCATGCTAGTTTTGTGTTTGACATCATGCCAAGTTAAACATATTTAAACACAAGTTGTGTAAGCCCAAACTATGCCATTTCATATGTCACCTACTTAGTTATACATTGATTTGAATGCAAGTTCACATGACTCATATTATATGTTAGTTGAATCGCTAAATTGCAAGTTCATGCGCCACACACCCTTATATGTTGTAAAATATTACATGTTCTTGATTTCCCCTTTTCTTACGCTTATAAAGTTGGGCTGAATTGTGTCGAGCCCAACATTTGTTATAACGTTGCGAACATATAAACGGGGGTAAAAACTTTGGGTGTAAAACATGAAAATATATGTTGGCATGTTTGGCACATGCCAACGACAATGACATTTAGAGCGGTATGAATTTTTATACCCAAAATAAAAGATATGACATTTACATATATAATTGAGAAGTAATAAAATATGTAAATTTAGAAAACACGATATGCTTAACCCGAGGTTGGATTGAGTTGTGATGTAAACCTGCCCGGAATCGCCCGGTTGTCTAGTAGTCACAACAATACCTATCCAATGTGAGTGGTTAAGCATTGAGCCCAATAATGACCCGAGGTTAGACTGAGCTCGGTGTAAACCTGCCCGGAACCGACCGGCATATCCAGTAACTGTAGCAATACTTGTCTAATGTGAGTGGTCAGGTGCTCCTAAGAGGCTAAGGACAGATGGTAGGGTTAAGTCAACTATAACACTTAACCAAATTCAACATGTTAACAAGAATTGATGGGTGGGGGTTAGGTAACACAGACACTAACCACTTAACATGTTTGACTAGAAAATCCTGGTAACGTGGGACCCGTTTCAGCAGTAACCCAAGTTAGGTATCAACGGTACCCTGAAACTAGGCAGGGTGGGCACGATTACTAGGATGATTGTAAGCGGTCAAAACGACGGCGGTGGGTGCACAGTGTAGGTCTAACGGGGTGCGGGCGTGCACACACTCCGGAGCAGACAACCAGGGCACTGGGGACACCAGTAGTATAACCTATGCCTTTTAGAATTTGTGTCGGGGCCGCCACCATGGGTCTTGATACACCCCATGGTGGGACCAGCATAGGTATCTACAATTCTTGGGGGCCGTATGACACATGTTAGCGCGAGTAGGAGCCGATCTTTCGAAAATGGGGATCACTTCACCCTCACCACGGGGTGTCTGTTAGAATAAACTCAAGTAGATGCAGAGATATAGTATGGGTGCGATAATACATCCGACACTCCCTTAGCTTGTGACACCATCCTATTTTCAGTATATATCTATCATGCCCTTTTCTTATTCACGTACTGAAGAGTTACTAGATTTACTCAGGCTTTATGTCTGACCCTATTTTCTTTTCGTCTTCTTTTCTTTCGTTCCCCCCTCCCCCCAAGGTCCACAGGGAGGAAACAACTCAGCTCAGTCAGGCTCTGTACGAGCTCCAAGAATGTAGATGTATGATTTGGGTCTCTTTTGCTCGGATTATGGCTTTGGATATCACTATGGGGATTTTTGTCACTTTATTTATGTTTTATGCTTCTTTAATAATCAAGACAGTAATGAGGTTGTAATGTTGGAAGCATTTTGAGACAATTGTGGAAATGTTTTGTTTTAACACGTATTGATGGAATAAAAATCTGTTTGGTTTCCGCTGTTTAAAATATGTGTATTTATATCTGTCTTGAGTTTATCTGTGGCTTTAACTTATAAACCTCCACCAAAATTAAGGCATTCCCTTTGTGAGTGACCTTAACGGAGGTGGGGTGTTTCACTTGGTATCAGAGCATAGGTTTACCAGATAAGATAAAAGAATTTGAAATTGTTTTCAAAAAGAAATTTTAAAGAAGCATTTTTCAAGAAAAAGTGTTATGTTTATAAAAAGACAAAATCCCCCAAAGCCATGTGCCCCATCTATCGCTCTCTATCCTTCATTTTGAATTTTTCCTTTCTGTTTCAGCATGTCTGGAGACCTTAATCCCCCGGAAGGAGTGCCGATTCCCGGTTGGTTTAGGAGTTACTTAGAAGCAAGGGCCAATGGCGCGGGCCCAGCAGACATCCCTCCTTCAGTGGCCGCGGTTCCTCCTCCCCCTCCTCCTCGTGGAAATGCCTTCGCAAAAACCTGTAGAGACTTTAAGGCTATGGGTGGAAAAGACTTTTATGGGACAAAATCCTTTGTAGGAGCAAGAAACTGGCTAAAGGAGACTGAGGATCTGTTTGTCATCTTCGGGGTTGATGACAGGCAAAAGATACAACTAGCGGTATGGTTGCTTAAGGATGAAGCTTCCTATTGGTGGGAAGTTACCAATGCTCAGAGGGCGGTGGAAACATGGGAAGATTTCAGGACAAGGTTTGAAATGAAATTTCTCTCCCAAGCTGAAAGAAGCCTGCAAATGGAGAAGTTCCTAACTCTGAAACAGGGGAGCATGACGATCAGGGAATATGTTAATCAGTTTAATCAGCTGGCCAGATTTGGGTTAGACTTAGTAAACACCCAACACAAGAAGGCACTTCGCTTCGTCAAGGGTTTGAATGAGCCTCTACACAGCCTTGCCATGACCCATGTATCCACGGGAGCGACTTATGAAAGCTTGGTGGACATGGCGTTGCTACACGAGGAAGACCACGGCAAGAAAGAAACTAAGGGGGAAGAGAAGAAAGAGGGTCTACAAACAAAGAAAACAGACTTCAAGAAAGGAGGGAAGAACAATAAGCCCCGTGAGAAGAGAAGGTGCAATTTCTGTGGCATTGTGGGCCATATATCAAAAGACTGCCAGAAAAGAAAGGCGAAGATGGGTGGTTGCTATCATTGTGGAGAGACTGGGCACCAAGCTAAGGACTGCCCAAAGAAGAAAGGGCAAGGACAGAAAGCCAGATCCACTTCAGGGGGTCAGGTTCATACGCTAGTGGCACCTCAGCAGGAACGAGGTAGTAATATTTCTGTAGAAAGTGTAGTCTATCTTTATGATCATCCAGTTCGTACACTTTTTGACTCTGGCGCATCACACTCTTTTATTTCATCTGCCTTAGTAGAATCTCTGCATCTAGACACTAGTATGGTAGAAGATCCCTTAGTAGTTTCAAATCCAATTGGGGGCTCCGCTTACTTGTCAATGGTTTGTTTGGGTTTGAAAATCTTTATTCTCAGCATTGAGTTTAGTTGTGATGCCTTTGTCTTAGGCTTCTCGGGATATGGTTTGATCTTAGGCATGGACTGGTTATCTAGTAATAGTGCCATTCTTGATTGTGAGAAAAGAGTAGTTAGACTCTTGACTCGGCTTGGTAACACTCTAGAAATTTCTTGTAATCCCTTAAATGTTGTTATGCTAAGTTATCTAGAGTCGCTTGATGCTTCTGATGAGAATTTGCAATCAGTAAGAGTAGTCCGGGAATATCCGGATGTCTTTGAGGAGGTGAAAGGCTTACCTCCGAGGCAGGAAATAGACTTCCGCATATATCTTGTGGATAACGCAAAGCCTGTAGCTTTACCTGTCAGACACATGGCTCCAAGGGAGAGAAAGGAGCTCAGTAAGCAGATTAAAGAACTTCTCGAAAAAGGGTTCATTAGACGGAGCATTTCGGAATGGGGTGCTCCAGTGGTGTTTGCAACTAAAGCGGACGGTTCGCTTCGCCTTTGCGTCGACTATAGGGAGTTAAACAAATTGACCAAGAAAAATAGGCACCCTCTTCCCCGAATCGACGATTTGTTTGAACAGCTTGTTGGTGCGACAGTCTTCTCCCAACTTGATCTGGCAACTGGGTTCCATCAGCTAAGAGTAGCTGAAGATAGCATTGATAAGACGACGTTCAGAACCCCAGACGGTTTCTTCGAGTGGCTTGTCATGCCTTTCGGCTTGACAAACGCACCCACTTATTTCGTAGACCTAATGAGCAGGGTGTTCAGAGAATTCCTCAACAAATTTGTGGTTGTCTTCGTAGATGATATCTTAATCTTCTCAAAGAGTGAGGAAGAGCATGCTCAGCATTTGAAAGAAATCATGGAAACTCTTTGAGCTCATTGACTAAAAGTCAAATTCTCCAAGTGTCACTTCTGGAGGAAAGAAGTAAGATTTTTGGGGCATATAGTGTCCAAAGATGGGTTGGCCGTGGACCCCGCGAAAGTGGTGGAAGTGCAAGATTGGAAGATACCAAGAAATGCAACCGAAGTTCAAAGCTTTCTTGGGCTAGCCAGTTTTTACTGAAAGTTTATTAGGGATTTCGCAAAAATCTCAGCCCCACTCACAAGGCTAACAAAGAAGAATCTGGCGTTCACTTGGGATTTGGATTGCGAGTTTGCTTTCCAACGATTAAAAAGGGCTCTCACAACAGCCCCAGTTCTGACCTTGCCAGATGGAAGCAAAATGTTCACGGTATACACGGATGCATGTGGAACGGGACTAGGCGCTGTCCTAATGCAAGAAGGAAGGGTAGTAGCGTATGGTGGAAGACAATTGAAAGTTCATGAAAAGAACTACCCAACCCACGATCTCGAGTTAGCCGCCATCGTCTTTGCGCTTAAGTCTTGGCGCCATTATCTCCTATGTGAGAAGTTCGAATTATACACTGACCATAAATCATTGAAATATCTCTTCTCACAGAAGGATCTTAACTTGAGGCAGCAAAGATGGATGGAGTTTCTTGCCTCGTACGACTTTGAAATTTCCTATACTCCCGGCAAGGGCAACGTAGTAGCAGACGCGTTGAGCCGAAAGAAACTGACCTTAAGTCCACTCTTTGTGGAAAGGCAAATCCTGTAGTATATAGCCAGTTTTAACTTTAGGCCCTCCTCAGATTTTGTACCGGGTTTGTTAGCATCTCTCGAAGTACGCCCTGCTCTCTTGGACTCAATAGGGGCTGCACAACGTGAAGACCCTCAGCTTGTGGATGTGATTGATAAACTTATTAGGGGTGAGACTTCTAGTCACCTCAGTAGATACACCATCGATAATAAGGGTTGGCTGAGGCGAGATGGAAGATTATGCGTCCCACAAGCAAGGAAGTTGACAAAGAAGGTTCTCGAAGAAGCACATCATTCTAAGATGACTATACACCTTGGCGGCGATAAGATGTACAAGGATATAAAAAGGACTTTCTTCTGGAGCGGCATGAAACAAGACGTGGCAGATTTCGTTTCTAAGTGCATGACCTGCCAACGGGTCAAGGCGGAACAGAAGAAGCCTGGAGGACTACTTTATCCTTTAGAGGTCCCATAGTGGAAGTGGGAGAGCATTTCAATGGACTTCATTGATGGACTGCCTAGGTCGAGAAGAGGCAACACTAGCATTTGGGTAATAGTGGATAGGCTTACTAAGAGCGCCCACTTCATACCTATCAAGAGTAGAAGGACCACCCCATCTCTAGCATCTCTTTATCTCAAGGAAATAGTTCGACTCCATGGGATACCCTCCAGCATCGTTAGTGACCGAGACCATATCTTCACAAGCGAGTTTTGGCGGAGTCTGCAAGAAGCTGTAGGCACACAATTATGTTTGAGCACGGCCTATCACCCCCAAATCGATGGCCAGACGGAAAGGGTGAATAGAGTTTTAGAGGATCTTTTGAGACTTTGTGTTCTTGACTTTGGAGGGGCTTGGGAGGATCACCATCCTTTAGTGGAATTTGCCTACAACAACAGCTACCAAGCTACCATCGGTATGGCGCCCTTCGAAGCCTTGTACGGAAGACCGTGCAAATCACCAACTTGTTGGTGGGAGTCTACAGATAAGCTTATACTTGGGCCAGATATGATTCGAGAGACTTCAGAGAAAGTGGACTTGATACATAGGAGAATGAAGACTGCTCAAGATAGACAGAAATCCTACGCCGACGAAAGAAGGACCGACCTTGAGTTTGAGGTTGGAGACATGGTTTTCCTTAAGGTATCACCTTTAAGGAACGTCGTTCGTTTTGGATCCGCAGGAAAGCTAGCACCAAGATTTGTAGGACCGTTTTCTATCATCGAGAAGGTTGGAAAGATGGCCTATAGATTAGAGCTACCCGAGAGACTGGCCGGAGTTCACAACGTCTTTCATGTTTCTCACCTCCGGAAGTGTTTGCATGAGTATGCGGAAGTGGTGGAACCTAGCATTCTAGAAGAAGCCGAAGTGGAACGTGAAGCAACTGTGAGGAGAGTTCCAACCCGCATCTTAGGAACTGAAGTGAAAAAGCTACGCAACCGCGAAGTCAAACTTGTTAAAGTTCAGTGGAGCGATGCCGAGGAAGACGCGACTTGGGAAACTGAGGACAGAATACGCGCCGCCTACCCTCTTCTTTTTGAGGGTACATCTTTGATCTCTTTTTCCTTAAGTTATGCTTTATCTATCTTTTTAGGTATATCTCCTCGGTCCTTTTCCTAACTCCTTAGGTAGAAAACAAATGGATGCAAACATGTATTTGAAAACATGTTATGGATGATGGCTGCAAATGGTTGTTAGTGATTGCAAGTGGTTGCTCGTGGATGCATATATACACACACACCCTAGGATATAGATCGGCTTAGTCACTTCATATTGCATATGCATATATATGTATTGTATATGGTTGAAACTTGATATGCTGTCATATGGTTGTCGCATTTGTATGAATAGTTGTGCACTCGTGTAGAATTATGAGTAGGAAAATTTGCATACATAATGGATTCATGACACTTACATGATTCGCATTAAGGAGGTCAAATGAATCAGTAGACCGCCTGATTTCTGCATTAGATAAGGACATATACACACACTATGCATATGATCACGAAGCATTAGAAGTCTTTTAAGGACAGTGGATGCCTGTGATTGTTAGTTGAGTAGATGGACTGTTGGATGGTAGGATATACATTCTTCCTAACTTGAAGATTTCGAGGACAAATCCTTTTAAGGGGGGAGAATGTAACACCCCGTGAATTCTATAATGCCAAGCTTCACAAATTAAAGTATAATTAATTCTAAATGAGAGAATTAAGGGAAATGGGTTGCGCCATTGCGTTCGTCTCGGAATTCGGAATGAGATAGAGTTCGAGTTTGTGCGAATCAGACTCCGTATGAAGGAGTTATGGCCTTCGGAAGTTTCAAAATTAAATTTAAATTCAAACAGCTCAGTTTTAAATTCGAAATTCAGGTTCAAACTGGGCTGGGCGGGAAAATTCCCGCCCAGAGACTAGGTCGACCATGGTGTCGAACTGGTCACCCCAGGTCGACCATAGTGTCGACCAGGTCCCCCCGGTCGACCATAGTGTCGACCTGGGTGTCGACCTGCCTGGTCGACCTAGCTGGCCAGGTCTGGCTCTGACTCGAATTTCTGTGGCTCTGTGTGTCACTAGGGCTGACGTGTCACCTCTTGATTGGCTCTCTGAACTTTGAATGGCCTAGATTCCTCCTGTCTTCATCTGACGGCTCAAAAAAACTTAAAAATCTATAAATACACCCTAAGTCTCAACTGAAAATTCACACAAAAAAATGAGAAAGGAGTCGTCATGCTGCTAGGGAGGAATTGAACATAGCCGACAAGAGAGAAAGGCCTAGAGACGAATCAAACTAAGAAGAAGATTAAAGTTAATCAACGCAACGATAGTCTACCCAAAGGAGCGCATCTCAATTTCAGAATCCAGAATTCAAGATTCTGCATTCGTTGTAAGTATAGTGACCTTTCAGAATATGAATAAAAATAGTGATGTGATTCGATGTGAATGAAAATAGAATTGTGTTATTGTATTGTATAAAATTCTATGTATTGTGATGGTTCTATCATGACTTATGTATTGATGTTTGTGGCATAAATTGATTGATGCAAGCCTATTGAACAATTGTATATGAAAACAATGACACTTGCAAGTTTGTGGCAAAGATTAGAAATTGATCCCTTTATGTATATGTCGAAGGCATGAACTATGTATATTCCTTTAGTCTAAATTAGAATTTATGTAAACATGTTTTAGACTTTAAACCGTTTATGCCTACATGACCCAAAACCTATGATATCATTTTCATGTCTATTTGCAAGTATAATTGATCTATGTTAAGCATCGTTTGGGTTTCATAAATTATGCAAGTTCATGTTTATTTGCAAGTATAATTGAATCTATGTTAAGTATCGTTTGGGTTTCATAAACTATGCAAGTTCATGTTGAAATAGGCTATGTGATTAAATGTTATAATTGGACCTTTTGGTGAATATACATCATGCTAGTTTTGTGTTTGACATAATGCCAAGTTAAACATATTTAAACACAAGTTGTGTAAGCCTAAACTATGCCATTTCATATGTCACCTACTTAGTTATACATTGATTTGAATGCAAGTTCACATGACTCATATTATATGTTAGTTGAATCGCTAAATTGCAAGTTCATGCGCCACACACCCTTATATGTTGTAAAATATTACATGTTCTTGATTTCCCCTTTTCTTACGCTTATAAAGTTGGGCTGAATTGTGTCGAGCCCAACATTTGTTATAACATTGCGAACATATAAACGGGGGTAATAACGTTGGGTGTAAAACATGAAAATATATGTTGGCATGTTTGGCACATGCCAACGACAATGACATTTAGAGCGGTATGATTTTTTATACCCAAAATAAAAGATATGACATTTACATATATAATTGTGAAGTAATAAAATATGTAAATATAGAAAACACGATATGCTTAACCCGAGGTTGGATTGAGTTGTGATGTAAACCTGTCCGGAACCGCCCGGCTGTCCAGTAGTCACAATAATACCTATCCAATGTGGGTGGTTAAGCATTGAGCCGAATAATGACCCGAGGTTAGACTGAGCTACGGTGTAAACCTGCCCGGAACCGACTGACATATCCAGTAACCGTAGCAATACCTGTCTAATGTGAGTGGTCAGGTGCTCCTAAGAAGCTAAGGACAGATGGTAGGGTTAAGTCAACTATAACACTTAACCAAATTCAACATGTTAACAAGAATTGATGGGTGGGGGTTAGGTAACACAGACACTTAACCACTTAACATGTTTGACTAGAAAATCCTGGTAACATGGGACCCGTTTCAGCAGTAACCCAAGTTAGGTATCAACGGTACCCTGAAACTAGGTAGGGTGGGGCACGATTACTGGGCTGATTGTAAGCGGTCAAAACGACGGCGGTGGGTGCACAGTGTAGGTCTAACGGGGTGCGGGCGTGCACACACTCCGGAGCAGACAACCAGGGCACTGGGGACACCAGTAGTATAACCTATGTCTTCTAGAATTTGTGTCGGGGCCGCCACCATGGGTCTTGATACACCCCATGGTGGGACCAGCATAGGTATCTACAATTCTTGGGGGCCGTATGAGACATGTTAACGCGAGTAGGAGCCGATCTTTCGAAAATGGGGATCACTTCACCCTCACCACGGGGTGCCTGTTAGAATAAACTCAAGTAGATGCAGAGATATAGTATGGGTGCGATAATACATCCGACACTCCCTTAGCTTGTGACACCAACCTATTTTCAGTATATATCTATCATCCTTTTCTTATTCACGTACTAAAGAGTTACTAGATTTACTCAGGCTTTATGTCTGACCCTATTTTCTTTTCGTCTTGTTTTCTTTCGCCCCCCCCCCCCCCAGGTCCACATGGAGGAAACAACTCAGCTCAGTCAGGCTCTGTACGAGCTCCAAGAACGTAGATGTATGATTTGGGTCTCTTTTGCTCGGATTATGGCTTTGGATATCACTATGGGGATTTTTGTCACTTTATTTATGTTTTATGCTTCTTTAATAATCAAGACAGTAATGAGGTTGTAATGTTGGAAGCATTTTGAGACAATTGTGGAAATGTTTTGTTTGAACACGTATTGATGGAATAAAAATCTGTTTGGTTTCCGCTGTTTAAAATATGTGTATTTATATCTGTCTTGAGTTTATCTGTGGCTTTTACTTATAAACCTCCACCAAAATTAAGGCATTCCCTTTGTGAGTGACCTTAACGGAGGTGGGGTGTTTCACATATGTAACAACTCCTTCCCATAACTGCTTTAACTCGTCTACGAATGACTCTAAATAAACATCAATATCCTTCCCCGGTTGGTTTAGCCTAGAAATAAACAGTGTTAACATTGAAAACTCCCGTTTCATGCACATAGAAGGAGGAAGATTATACGATACTACAATTACTGGCCAACAACTGTAAAGATTAGTAAGAGAAGCATTCAGACAGAAACCATCTGTTGCTATTCCAAGTGTGACATTTCGTGGCTTGATTGCAAATGTTTTGTCAAAAGAATCCACGGCTTTCCATTGAGAAGTGTCACATGGATGATACATTACATTTGGATCAGACTTGGCACGACCATGCCAGGTCATTGCATCTACTATCCATGGTACAGTATACAATCTCTTCAATCTAGAAATTAATGGAAAATGTCTTAATGTCTTTCGAGCTACTTTGGTTCCTTTTCTCTCGTCGTTAAAATATGTCCTATACCTTGGTTCATTGCAATTTGTACAAGAAATTCTATTCGCATCATCTTTTCAGTACAACATGCAATCATTGATGCATGTGTCATAAGTTTTGTAATTCATCCCAACTTGCTTAATGAACTTCTCCACGACGTGGTATTTTGTCGGCTGCGTGTTACCTTCGGGGAGTAACTCCTTCATTAGTTCGAGTAGTGCAGTCACACCATTATCTGAGAAGTTGTATTGGGTCTTCAAGCTATTCAATTTCACAATGGCATACAGCTTCGTTATCCCTTTTGGACATGAAGGATACAGTGGCTCTTTTGCACTTTCATAAAGTGGTGTATACTTCTTACTTTCATTGGCCTGCCAATTTCCATCATCCGTACACTACTCTCCAACATTAGCATGATCAAACAACGGATTTTCAGGTTGAAAATCATGAAATCTATTTGCATTATTGACTAGTTCTTCCATTATAATATGTTCAGCCTCGTCAGTACTTGCGGCATTACTAATTGGTTGCTGTTTTCCCATCTCCACCCTTTTTTCCCCATGAAAATACCACACGCTATATGATTGGATAAAACCCCATCTAAAGCAAAAGAAAATGAATTTCTTTTAATTTGAACGTCTTCATATTTTGGCACCGATTGTAAGGGCATAAATACATTTCTTTCTTACTACCGATTTCTTCAACAAAACAAATAAACATGTTCACCCCATCAATATAGTATGGAGATCTTTGATTAGATTACTTATCCACTTTTTGTCTATACTGAATGGCATGTTACCCGCCTATAAATCCAAAAATTGTTACAACTTACAAATCGCATCAATCATTGGATGTTTTCATTGGCAAGTTGTTTTTTTTCATCTATCACTAGATCACAAATGGGCCCACCCCCTTCACACATGCCCATATCTTTCTCTGTTAAAATATCAAAGGAATTTTCAGGCCTTAGCGAGCCTAGTTTGTCTAGCTAGGTTCAGTACATTTGTCAAGGTTCAGTACATTTTCAGGCCTTAGCAAGTTAGTTTCAGTACATTTGTCTAAGTCCGGTGCATGAAAAGTAAATAAAACTAGCTAATTTTTGTGTATTTTTCAGCACATGAATTAACTAGCTAACCTAAAACTAGGTTTATTTACTGGAATGAGTATGGCAGTTCAACAAACAAAATTCAAGGTTCATATTCAACATATCTAGTATCATGACTAGCTAATACAAGGAAATAGATCAAATAACATGTGCACTAACCATGGTGTAATATGACCAACTGCGAAAACCTAACTTTCTTCAACGTTCAACCTTGCTTTGTAACCGCCCTTAGATAAAAACCAATAAATAGCTCTCCGGCCTACAACATGTTGAGCATGAATTGAAATAATAGCGCAAAAAATATCGATTACTAGAAACCGAATTAAACCAAAATTTTACCAGCAATAGAGACAACTATTGGATTTCTATAATTTTTTAGGAGCGATTTTCAGAAATGGAAATAGGGCACGAGATACAATATTAGACGAGGGAAATAAAAAAAAGGGAGGGAGAGAACCCGAAAGGATTAAAAATTTGAAGGGATGGGTGTGCCTTTTCGGCTAAAAGTTTTACACAAAAAAGGCATGAATTTGAAACGACCAACAATCGAATCAAATTAACCGATCCGGAGCATTCGCGATGGATGGTTAGATTTGGGGTGCTTGGGGTGGTGCGGATTGCAAACTGTTGTCTGATACGGATCTAAGCATTATCAATTTTGATACGGCTATTAGCCGAATTGTATACCCACATCCTTATATGCCAAATTCGCTGATACGGTGTAGTGAGTACTGAGGTTAAATGCAAATACCAAAACTCAAAGCTCCTACTTCAATTAACAGATAACTTGAAATGTTTAATAACATAGCCATCAACGTATCACCGCTTCTACCTCAACTATAACTTAATACCGAAAACCATCTTTATATTCATTTAACATAACTGGATAACTCCATGTTCAGAAAAATGGAAATTTAAAATTTGGACAAAACACGGTTGAGTCAAATGATAAAACCAAAGGGTTACAAAACTTAAAAATTGGTAATTGTTTCTTATCCTGATTTGTATATTTATGTAAGTTCAATTTTTTTTTCAAATAAGTTAGTATATAACTTCTTACAGTTTGTTAAGAATATGTCTAAGTACCTTATTCTCGTTTTAAAGGCAATGACAATATAGTAAGCAATGAAGGATCCTAGCTACTACAAAATTATATCTTTTATGTTGTTTTAACCTCTTGATGTTTCTACTGCATTTTACAACTTCAATAGCGTTTTTGATCTATTATTATTTGACGACCCACATGAATATACTCATATAAATGTGTCACACTTCATGAGTGTACCAAAGGAAAGGAAAATGTGGGTACACAGTGTGGTACGCATGAGTATATTCATATAAATGTGCCACACTTCCCATTACATGTAAATGCATCTATTTTTTTTAGCTTCTTTTGAATGAGTCTCACTACCCTTTATATGTATGTAAGCGTATATACTTACAAATACACGTAAGTTTATATATAAGCGTAAACTGAATTCTAATGTTACAAATACACGTAAGTATATACTTGTAAATTTATTATTATATTATTATTGTTATTATGTCCTCCCTTATCAGGTGCTAAGTGATCAGATAGCTCGCCTTCTTCCAAATAAGAAGTGTTAAACGGCTGATTGGGTAAGAAATCATTAATCTCCATGAGGGTCTGCTTCCTCTAGATAGTAAGTGGCTAGGTTGAAGTCCGCCTTGAGATATGAAATTAAATGATCATTACGGAAGTACTAAAAAGTATTTCTTTTCTGCGGGAAGTATCAAGTGACTCGGGGATTATCCAATAAGCTCGGCTAGATAGTAACAAAGGGATTTGCTAGGGAAATGACGTTTAGTCGTCTACCTATGATGTACATAACACTACAAGGAGACTTATGTTAGCTACAGCTTTTAGCCATCTGACGATCGTCTCCAGTCGTCGCTTATCGTAGTTAAAAACCGTTTCTATTAAACCTGGTGCTAACCAAATAGCGGTATGTTTAGCGTCGGCTCTTATAACCATCCTAGCTACGGTTGGTGACGACAATCCGGGGAACATGACAAATTGTGGTCTCTCTGACCTCTTTCACCAGCCATCGCTAACAGTAGCAAGCCTAGAAACATTATCCGTAACTGGTCGTCGCTAACGGTAGCAAGCCTGAAACACTTGCATGTTTTTTATCCATTGCGTATCACGTCGATATTATGTCTAAGTAGGAGATCTTTCCAATAAGGTAGCTCCTAGAATATACTTTGTTTGCACCAATTATGAATGCTAGATTTACCTGGAATTTCAGTCTATACTCCAATTTTGTGTATCTTAGGGTACCCCTTTACAAATTCATATATTTTCATTTGAAAAAATCTTTGGTGCTTGCATATATTCTCTTCTCTGTTAGCTTTGAAGTTTTTTTATCTCTTCTAAAAGTATGATTGGGATGGAGAAAATAACGATGATAATCAAATCAAGAAATTTTTCTCCTACACTATAAGGAAATTGCTCATATTTCTTTCATGTAATGAGGACAAACTAGACGAATAGTCATACTCCAACCCAAAAGCATCCCATATGTAGGAAAATCACTAGTGGTCCAAAATAAAGAAGCGAACATACGATTTTTTTTTTGAAATGTCATATGTTTCAACTCCTTCAACCCATAGTGTTTTCAACTCTTTTATTAATGGTTGTAGATAAAAATCGATGTCTTATGTTAGATCGTTACGGTTAAGAACGATAATATTGAGAAACATATATGAAGTTTTCATACACATCCACGGAGATAAATTATAAGACGTAACAACAATATGCTAAGATGAATATTTACAAGCAGACTGAGATAATGGTGAAAACTCATCCATACAAAAATTAATCTGAGGTTACGACTCTCTGCGGCAAATGTAGGATACGTCCTATCAAAATGTCTCTGTGCTTCTCCATCTAATGGATGCGTCAAAGTTCCATCTCCTGGTGTTCTCACACCGTGCCATCACATATGACATGCATTGACTGAGGATGCATATAACCTTTGTAGTCTAGGGGCGATGGGTAAATAATGCATTCTCTTGTATGGAACTTCCTTTCCTTTCTTTTTTCTAGGTTTGTAACTTTCCTCACTACATATTTTATGGTTCTTAAAATTGATATCATCTTTCCAATACGTCATGCAACATTTTATACAAGTATTTATTTTCTAGCACGGCAGACCGAAATCCGACATTAGTGTTTTCACTTTGTAATGACCACCACATATCAGATTATCGAGTGACATATGTCTTTTTGCAACTTATACAACCTCATAAATCCAGCTTCTGTAAAGTTGAATTTTGATTTCATAGTGATATATTCAGCGACTATCGATAATTCAGTTCAACTTTTACAACCATTCCACAATGGCCTCTCAGATGTAGCCAATAAATCATATTTTTTTTGCTTCCACATTTGTTTCTTCTTCGGGGTTAACGTCATCATTGTCAGCTTGACCAGTATAGAACATTGACCGTGTTGCATCTTCTACCATATCTTCTATTGGATTCATCATAACTAATTCGATCTCTGACACTACAGGATTTACAGTAGATGCAACAAGTTCTCCATGACGATTCCATAAATAATAAACCAAATTTATACAAATGTATATTGGTTGTGTCTAATTTCCAAAACCTCATCAGCTTGCACTTACACGGACAACGAAGTCCCTCATAATTTGGATTATTATATAGTACAAATCTAATAAAATTGTTTACACCATTGTAGAAATGTACTTTCACCAAACCGTTCGTTCTAACTTTATACATCCAACCACGTTTGATACAATAATCAAACATTTTTTCTAATTCAAAAATAAATGTTAGTGATTTCGATATCACATATGTATGTAAGTGTAAAGCCTTTCAGTACCCAAGGCTTCGCACACCAAACTTCTAGTAAATTTCAACAGCGCTTCACTACACTTCTTTTCTACGCATTAGTTACATCCAAGAGATATTTCTTTTCCTTTTCTAAAAAAAAAGCAAAACCTTTTGGGACTAATGGTTTTACACACCACACTATCATATCTTGACAGCACTTCACTTCTCTTTTACACATCACCTTCTGTTTAATCTAATATTTATTTCTTAACTTTTTTAAAAACCATTTTTTGCAGAATATTCTTTGTTACGATAATCATTGCTTCATTTTCTAAAAAATAGATTTTAGAAGAATATTTGATATTGTACATTTTTTTTTTTAACTTTTTAGAAAATCGAATTTATTAGAATATTTGTTGTTATTATTTTTATTTTTGAACTGTCTTTGAAATCAGTTTCAGTACTGCATTTTCTATTGTTATAATTATTTCAATTTTTTTTTGTAGGATATTTGCTCTAATTGAATTCATTTCAAAACATAAAAAAATCAATTTTATTATAATATTTGTTGTTATTATATTTATTATTGAATTGTTTATGAAATCGATTTCAGTACATTCTTTTCTATTGTTATAATATTTTCAGCTTTTTTAAAGAAATAGAAATTTACTAGTTAATTTTCTCTTAAATTCATTTTCAAAAAATAAAAATAATGGATTTCAGTACAGTATTTATCATTGTTAAATTCATTTCTAACTTTTTAACAAAATCGGTTTAACTAGAATATCTCTTAACTTTCTTAAAACTAAATATAAGCATTGATATTTTAAATTTGATATAACTGTTAATTTTTTTCACGTAAATTATAGCAACATTATTTTGTGCCTAACATTCACGTAAAATTATCAATACACATATTAATCAATAATTATACTTTAATTTTTAAACTTTAAATCTAACCCTAATTTTTAAATGTAAAATAAAAAATCAAACCACTAATTATATCATCAAATCAACTAGCACACTATATTGTAATCGATTAATACACAATATTCATTGATTTCTAACTGTAAATCACCTAAATTTCTAACATAGGAATTTATCTATATTCCTAGGTAAACTAATAGTTTACTATTATCACCAAACAATGACTAATCAACATATGAAAACGCAAAATTATCAAGATTTATCAATTTAGGATTAAAAATCATACCTCAAACAATAAAATGGAAGACAAATCAGAAGGGAACAAGCATCGATATTGGGCGGTGGAGGAGGGGAGGCAATCGGCGGCAGGCGGGCTCGGTTGGACGTGGCGGGCGACGGTTGACAAATGTTTTTTTTATTTCGCGGTTAATTTTGATTGAAGAGGAATGAAAGTGAAATGATCTGGCTCGCGGGTTATACCCAATTATGTTTCAGTTGGCGATGACTAGCGGCGACCGCTTATTTTGACCATCGCTAGTCGTCGCTGGTATAAGCCGCTATACCAGGCCTTTTTAGGAGTGTAATAAGTGACTGATTATCATCTCTTGCCTTATGCAGGGTTGGAATATGCGAACAACAGAAGCCTTACTTATGAGTTAGGAAACTTAGTAGATAATCTCCTCTAATTTAAATCAGTGTGTTTGTAAACCACATTAGCATTAAGTGATAGTAGAGGATCCGCCTTAAATATTATATCCTGAGTGAGGTAATAAGCGGTTATATATACAACCGACCTCTTTTGTTACTAAGGTATTAAGTGGTCAGAAAGCTCGCTTCCTAATTATTATTTATTGGTTTGTAGGATGGTTCAAAGGCTTTGTGTATGCATTTTGAGTTCATACTCATAGCAACTCTCAGGTTTATCTTGGAAAAACAAATTTTTGGAAGTGTTCAAGTTTGGTTTTCTGTTCTTATTCTCTCATGCTCAGCATTGATATGGTGATTCACTATTAAGGGAGTTACCTTAGTCGATACTTGTTATTCTATATTGTTTTCGTTGTGAGTTAGTTTTATTTTATGTTGATTATACTTATGCTCATTATTTGCAGGTACCAGATTTACATGATCCGCACTTGATGAGTTTTAGTTTCATTTCTTATCGAAACTTGAGCTAAACAAAGTGTGGATTGTTACAAAAATTACCATATATTATTACTCAGATGATTGATTTATTTAAAGGAAAAAATAAATTTGCCTTTCTTGAGTATTTTTTGTAAGTTTGTAAGAAAAACCAACCTACTTTACCAGACACTTTTTTTTTTACTAAACCAATTATTAAACATAATACAATAACATAAATTTAGATAATATAATTGAAATTCAATTAATTCGGTTAAACCGGTAACCAATGTGAAATTATTTTGCAAGCTAACTTCAAACAAATTTAATTATATAATTGAACCGAATCGATCGAGATAAACTAGTTCGCTGGTTAATTTGATTTTAACCAAACATCGCTAACTCTGACCTCAAAATAGTAATAGACATTCATACATCAACAGTGTGTAATATTAATGCATACATCTTTATAACCATATATGAATTGGTAAAATGCACAGTTTATCATGGGAAATTTTGTTCATTTGGATTTGTTTTCAAAAATGAATAACGAGTTTAAACCAATTTTAAGAATATTTACTCAAGTAGGTCTGTTTTGACCATGTGTGCAAGTCAACGAGAATTTTCTATTGACAACTTTTGAAAAGTCACCAACTGGAGATTTTTCAAAAAACGCCAACACAAAAAATATTGAATCTAGTTGACAACGACAAATTATAATTTGAGCTGCAGATGTGGTTAAAACAGGTCTACATATGTAAATATTTTCGAAATATACCTCTTTCTGTTATACTTTTTGAAAATATGCCTAAAAATTTAAAATTTCCTTTATTATATAATAATAATAACAACATAGTCATATAACCAGAATAGCATTGTTAATGTTTTGTAATTTTGATGGTCGCAGATAGAACAAGTGAATCTGCACCTGCAGTATCCCTTCAAAATGTTCCATAAACTAAACACATTTAAATCTCCATAATCGCATATAAACCCAAGATGGCTACGACTGAAGCCCGGCCCAACTGATAAATTAATTAATTAGGCTGTCCATTAATATCTATCGTCCATTTAAACTTTTGACGGATTCCTCATTATGGTCCAAAGGCTCATATTAATTTTCTAGTTGGTTACAAACTCCAATGTATTTTATTTGATTTTTATTCACATGTATACATCTTCGATCGTTCCTTCACAATCTCCTAACTTCTTTCTCCCTAATTTCCATTTCTCCCCGACTAAATTCTTTCTTTTCCATCTCTGCATATTCTCCCCCTTTTTTTTTTTTTTTGGGCAGGGGTTTCTGTATCACGCTGCGATTAGTCTGGTTGCGATTTGATAAAAAATACAGCTTTGATGGTATCACAGCTCAGGAGCCCGAACGTGTCCAATCTGTGAGTATATTTCTGCATTTTTCAAATTGCGTAAGTTGCGCTACTTTAGTTTTATTGATCCATTGGGCTGGGGTTGATAGTACTCGTTATAGATCAGATTGCAAATTAATAATATTTTGGTTGCTTGGTTTTGAACTTGGATTTAAGGAAAAGTAATTTCATCCGTTGGTTTAAGAATTCTGATTGATATTAACAAATGGAGTTGCTACAAATTTTTGGTGATTTTTGAAGGGAGAATGATATTGAATAAGGGGTTCCGTTTCCTTTAACCAGTCCCTGAAATTCTACCTCGATGCATATGTTTTTTTTGTTGATCTCCTTGGTTTACAATTAAATGATTAGCTGGTGTTTTGTATGGTGTTTGATTGTGCAAATATTTTTATTTCAGATCTTGAGCCAATGAATTTGAAGTAGCAGCTTTGAATTACTTTACGATTTTAATAGGTGTTTTTAAGGTTTTGAACCCTTTGACGGACAAAAGAAAAAGTTTACGTCAGTATTGTTCTGATATCTGGCGTAAATAGTGACATTTGGGACTCAAGGGTGTTTATTCTGTTTGTTATATAGATAGTTCCAGTTCCAATATACATCTTTCATTACATCCCAGCTTTCAATCCAGTTCAAACTTCAATATGTTTTAAGTATACAAGTCAATCAATACCAATCTCTCAATCTCACGTCACTCGGTCTTTTGTCCAAAGCCTGATTATGAATGTGCCAAAGTATGTGCACAGTGCACCTTGTGTAAAAAGACGGTTTTGAAGCACAATCTGTTTTTGTTTTCACTGATATTACTAACTTAGAAGTTTTAACATGTCATTTTTATGTATTTACATTCTTAGGCAACTGATTCAAGCTCCGAGTGTATGCTTTTTTCTTATGCACATGTGTAATACAATGTGTGCAGATCAGTGTTCTGCAATAGCTAAAGATACTAAAATGCTTGCTGATTTAGAAGTTTTGAACTTATATCATTTTAGGGGATAATTCAAGTCAAGACCAACTTGTGATACAGGATGGTTTTGAATTTGAAGCTGTTTTTGTTTTTACAATTATTGCTGAAGTAAAAGTTTTCAACTTGTATCATTTTAATATTTTTACGTTTTTAGGCAACTGATTCTGAAAACCTTGCTGCGGTATATACATTTTCCTCATGCGGATGTATAATATATCATGCCCTATTCAGAGCTATGCAATAGCCAAAAATATTAAAATGCTTGCTGTAATACTAGCCTTTTCCTCGTGCAAAATTAATCTTATATCTTACTATGATCTGTTAATATTTGCCAAAATTATTTGTTTTAAAGAAGTTCTGAGCAACTGCAAATGGAAGTTTCAACGGCTGCCCCAAAACTGACTGCAAACGATGCCTTACAATATTTGAAAAGGGTAAAAGCTATATTTCAAGACAAGAAGGATAAATATAACGAGTTTCTTGAAGTAATGAAGGATTTTAAGAGCCAAAGGTTTATGAATTGTTTGCTGAATTTGCAGTTAGTTTCCTACTTCGTTGATCTGATTCCCTTATTTTTATTTTATTTTTTATGTTGATTGTAGGATTGATACTGCTGGGGTAATAGCTAGTGTTATCGATTTATTTAAAGGGCATCGTGATTTAATCCTTGGCTTTAATGCGTTCCTGCCGAAGGGGTATGAGATTAAGCTCCCGGAAGAAAAGAAACCAGTTGAATTTGAGGAAGCTATTAGTTTTGTTAACAAAATAAAGGTATATAATCCTTTTTTTGGGGCTTCTGATCGTATACCAGTTTAAACATTTATGTTGTTTTCATCATCACCATCATCATTTGCACATGCAGAATCGCTTCCAGAATGATGATTCTGTGTACAAGTCATTTTTAGATATTCTGAATTTGTATCGACGAGAGAATAAATCTATCACAGAAGTCTATCATGAGGTTTGTTGTTATATTGATGCTTCTTTTTAGAAGTATATATGAAACTTATTTTGAATGGTACTTGAAATTTTGCAGGTTAAAATTCTTTTTCGAGATCATAGTGATTTGCTTAATGAATTCATTCACTTTTTGCCTGATATTTCTGAGACTGCTGGTACAAATGCATCATATGTTGGCAGAACCTCTATTCGTAGAGAGGATCAGGCCTCGACAATGACTTCTATTGGGCACCCTTATATTGAAAAGGTAGTTTTCAGATTCCATATTGTAGGCGCTATATGCTTTTTCCATTGATCCTCAAATGTTATGTACTCTTTCCTTCTATCTTTTTACTACACTTTCGCTCCCCCAATGGTGTTGGACATCACTTGATAAAGATTTCGATGTTGATTACTTGATTTATAATTAGGTTGGTCTACTTATAATAAATTGAGACCTATGACTTAGTGCTTTTGATCTTAGAGGGCGTTTTTATGAGAAGGTCACCATCGACGAATTAATTTACATGTTAAACTTTGTTAACGTGCTTAATTATAATTCATTTTTAACTCTTTCTACTTTGTAAAATTATAAATGGGATTTAACATAATAGACACCATCTACTTTTACAGAAAGAAAGAGCTTATAATATTTCACATGCTGACCCTGATCTGGAGCATGAAAGAAAAAAGCGGCGAGCTGAGAGTGATTTAGAGCACGAGGGCAAGGATTTTGACAATGTCATACCCTTCAAACATAGCAAAATTTCTAGAAGGGACAATGATCCACTTTCTGACCATGCGTACCCAAAAGAAGATAACTCTCAGAATTTTGGTATTTTGACCACCTCTTTTGATGACAATGATAATATGAAAAGTATGTCATAATCCATGTTGCCATTTTTGTTGTTCATAATAATATATTCGATTTTATTAATTTGAGTTTGATCTATGTATGATTGATGTGTGTACATCAGGTGCATATCCAAGAGAATTCATTTTCTGTCAGGAAGTGAAAGAGAAGTTGGATGCTGATGCATATCATGAGTTTATTAAATGCCTTCACATCCGTAGTCAGGAAATAATTACCCGAAATGAACTAAAAGACCTGGTAAACAATTTTTCACCGTCAGGTTGTAGTATTTTTCTAGATGATGTAAAAAGTAGCTGACTGCCCTGCCATTGCTACTCTATTAGGTGGGTGATATTCTTGGGAAGTACACTGATCTTATGGAAGGTTTCAACAAATTTTTGGCAAATTGTGAAAATTTGGGTAGAACTTGATACTGTTTTGAGTATTTACACTTTTTTCGTGCTAATATTAACTAACGAATATTATCGAAACTTCTATGCAGATATATTTCTCAATGAAGTATTTAATAGAGGTACGTGAAGAAACTTACACATCTTTCCACTGAATCACTGATTTTTTTAAATACCCGGATTGCTAAATTTTTGTGTACTGCATTCAAGGTCCTAGATCAGTTAAGACAGAAGACAGAAATTCTGAAAGGAATGACAGAGAGAGACAACTGCTTAATGAATCAATTAGTCAAAAACTACCTTCACTTGCAAAAGAAAAATACAATTTGAACACACCTGTATCTGAGCTCGACCTTTCAAATTGTCAAAGCTGCACTCCTAGTTACCGACTTTTGCCTAAGCAAGCAAGTGCCATGAATTGTTTATTGAAATAATAATACAAAATCATTATTTTTATATTTATTCTTATACATGTTTTTTGTATGTAATAACTTTTAGTATTCAAATCCTCCTGCAAGCTATAGAACCGAACTTGGTGCATCGGTGCTGAATGATTACTGGGTATCCGTGACTTCAGGAAGTGAGGACTATGCTTTTAAACACATGCGCAAAAATCAATTTGAAGAAATCTTATTTAGATGCGAAGATGATAGGTATTAATATGTTCTTTCCTTTTTACATATCAAACCAAGAATACATGTGAATATTACATGGAACTTTGTTTAGTTGCTTACTGGAAAACGGGTTAACATCAGGTTTGAGTTAGATATGCTGTTAGAATTGGTTAACACAACCACGAAAAGAATCGAGGAATTGACAGAAAAGATGCAAGATAACACAGTTAAATCAGATAGTCCACTTTGTGTTGAAGACCACTTTTCTGGTATAGTGACAACGACACCGTTCTAATACTATGTTTATTCTTCCCATTAATATCTTGCTGATACACTTGGTCCATGTTACTTGCTTTTTAGCTTTAAATTTGAGATGCATTGAGAAGTTGTATGGTGAACATGGCCTTGATGTACTGGATGTTCTCAAGAAAAATGCTAATGTCGCTTTACCCATCATCTTAAATCGTTTAAAGCAGAAACAAGAGGAATGGTTGAGATCCCGAACTGAATTTAACAAGGTTTGGGCGGAAATCTATGCCAAAACTTATCACAAGTCACTTGATCGTAGGAGCTTCTACTTCAAGCAAGAAGATGTGAAAAATTTAAGCACAAAAGGTATGCATGTTAGTTTTATTGAAGCATTCAAATTTCAGTATCATATGTTGTCAATGATTGAAATATTGGTTAACGTGTGTCACTTTTCCTTTGTCAGAAATTCGTACAACATTGTTTATATATAGGTACTTATGTTTCCATGTCCTATAGGTTATTATCATCACTATTAATTTTACATGTGTGATCCATCGTATGAAAGTCAGAGAGTTATTGACAGGAATAATTATTTTTGTTTGTAGGACAATGGTGTAGGAAAAATACAGCATAAGGTGATCTAAAGTTATGAACACACATAAGTATTAAATCCCACAATGTGAAATTAAACACTGAGATTGCATATATATACAGACTAGTTTACACTCTAAGCAAAATAGATGTATTCGAAATAATAATGATAATCTTGCTTGGATGTACCACACGGCACACGTAACCAAGATGTTGAGCTTTTGAAGGCGCTATATGTGGCACTCTTGGTTATCTAATGTTTAGAAGCTAGTTAGATGTTTTTAAGGATGTTTAAATTTGCATGTGTTATCTGCACCTGAATAACATACCTGAATGTAGTATATAGTTTAATTCAAAATATTTGCTTAGAGTTGTTGATACAACATATTTGTTTGACTTAAAGTCACATGCTTGAGATTTACATCCAACAAAGATAAATTAACATGTGATATAATGTTATAAATATCAATAAATAAGTAAATTAGTTATAAACATCAACGAGTGCAATAATTTTGTAAACAAGTTCATTTTTTATCAAAGAAATTCCTAATTAAATCTAAGAACATATTTATCGTTAATAATGTAAATGTCATTTTTCTAATTTTATCCAAATTCCATTCTCACTATATTTTGTAGAAAAATCTTATAATACTAGATGATTACATTCTACAAGGAAGTACAATGGCGTTGTGTAGTTCTTATTTTCTCTAAGAAACCCTTGATGAATACAGCTATTTTTTAAAATGATGTTCTTTATCGTCTTTGATTCCTTCTAGATGACATTTAGAATTTTCAGTGTTATATATTTTGTATAAAAGTTATATGGAAGATTTATCTTGATTGATAAGTGTTCATGAGTGGTATATTATTAGTATCACGACTTTATTAGATTTCAAAATTTTGATATTAAATCTAATTAGCAACTTTATCATTAAACTAAACGGAAGACTATATGTATGTATGTAAGGAACGTTGCAAGGCATCCCTATTTGATAGCACCTTATTTTAGGCCATAAATTTATATTTAAATAAGTTAATGGGAAGAGAGAGAGAGAGTCAGTGAGAAAAGAGAGCAACATGGATGCGATGAAAATCAGGAGGGCCATAGGGGTGTTGCCGATCCACCCTCTCTCTCTCTCTCTATATATATATATGTATGTATGTATGTATGTATATGAAAGAGAGAGAGTGAGAGAGAGAGATAGAGGATCAAGAGTACCTCAAACAGTGCAACACCCCTATAGTCCATTGATTTCCACCATACATTCCCATTTCTCTTTTTTCTTTCATTCTCTCTCCTTCCATTAACTTATTTAATTATAAGTGAATTGCTATTATTCGGATGCAAAAGGGGTGCCATATAACCCCTCCTATGTATACATATGTATATACATATATTTATATATATACATATACATATGTATATACATACACACACACACATATATATATATATATATATTATATGAACGATAGGAAATAGATACTAGTCGATTATAATTATAAAATAATTTGATTGTTGAAGCTGAAGTTGATATTGAAGTCTGACGTATGTACACTATTGTTGTCAAAAAAAGAATTCAATTTTCAATCGAATCAATTCTTTTGTGATTTGATATACATTCCATCTCAAATTCATTGAAAACCGCATTTGAAAAAAATCATTCAATCCATAATGGTAAGTTTAAGTTACTTGCTTGGATCCACAGTTCCTATTTTGATATTTTGAAACAAAACAAAGATGTAACAAGGAAAAAATTGAGTCCTAGGTTTATATTTAGAAGGTATTTCAATGGAATCAATTTCAAAGTGTGTATAAATGTTATAACGTGTATCTTTTGAATCTTTAATTTATGATTTATACTTCAATTTGATTTAATGTTTTAACCTTACAATTTACGGTTGAATCCCATTTTGTTCAAAACTAGACATACATATAGATAGATGTGTGTGTTTGCATAACAATCGTCTTTTGGGCAAAATTATTCATATGTCTAAATAACTTGCATAAAATAACATTCCTACTTAATTTTTAAATTTATAATTGACGATATATTTCTCATATATGAAACCATTAGAAATAAAACCAAAATTAGATAAGTGAAATTGAATGATTATATTCACACTAATATTTAGATATGTCGTATTCAAAAACTGTATTGGAACTATAATAAAGAAACAATTTTTTACCTATACGATACCATGAGGATTAAAATTAAGATGAATGATTAATATATTTCAATTTATATTATATACAAAGAATATATTGCTTGCTTTGTACAATATAAATGTAAAAGGAAAAAAATGAGATAAATAATATTTTTAACAAGGATTTCTCTTCCAGATTCGAAGACTAGGTGTTGTATTTTTTATATAAAAGATGGACAACACTACGTAAATATTTATACCAAGTGAAGTAAGATTTTTGTAGTAATCGTTTTAAATTTTGAATAACTCTTATTTCTACATTTATTTTGAATATTCGAAAAATGATTTTATATTTTTCGAAAAGTTGTAATACCTTGTGATATTTTTTTGGATGTACATCAAAGTATTAAAAGGCAAAAACATACATATGTTTTTTTAGATAGTGCCATGAGGTACAAGTCAAGAGATGTTGAGGTATAAATATTTCGCATAAACATCATGACATAAGTTACTAAAGTTTAGTACTTTTTTTTTTTTTTTACTAATAGGTAAAATTTAAAAAACTAGCCATATAAACTATAAGAATAACAACATAAACACTTAACTCTAAAGAATTTGCTCGTAATCATATCTTATTATTCGGTGATAGAAATATAAATAAATAAAGTAGACTATAAATAAATAAATAAAATTAAAGCACTTGATAATATATTTACATGGTTCAAACCTTCAATTGGCAGGTCTCGAGAATCCACATATGGTTTTCAACTGCGTAGCAACTATGTTTTTATTATTTTTCCTTCCTTCTGTATCCATTGATTCTAATGGAATTGATTTCTTTACATATAGTGGGAAATCATGTAAGTTATTTTTCTAATTCTACTATTTGAAGTTGCCATGAAATTTATGCGAAGCTTTGAGGCTGACAATTTAAAATTTTCATTTCAAATAGTTTTTGGGAGATCCATTATGTATCTCTACAATCATGTATTCATGTTGATATCAAAATCAGAAATTAATAGACATCAGCCTTCATTTTCCTTTTTTTTTTGATCTTTTTCCGTTTGTTATATAATTAAGGTTTTGTAACTTTTGTCAAACCCATCTCTTAACACTGAAGATAATTTTTTTTCTTGATACATATTATAGCAACCTGAGGGGTGTTAGTGTATGTTTTCTGCTTTGCATGCCTTACACCGCTGAGGTGTAAGCCTTGAAGGAAAAAATAATAATCATTTTAAGCAAATTTCGATGCGTTTTACCCAAGGTTTGAAAACTTGGTTTCGGTCGTTTAAAATTTTCATAGTTCCGATCGATTTCTGAAATTCCGGTTGTTTCGTTTTTTAGTTTCGGTTTTGGTCCCAAGTAACACAACTTTAGTTTGATCTGCCATCTTATACCTAAAGCTAAACATAAAACGTCAAAATCAAACAAAAGACAAAGCATTACAACTGAACTATATGAACTAAACAGACCTGATTAACTAGAATGAACATTATATAGCAGACCCAATTATGCAATATAATCATGGTTCGAAAACTCGGTTTCGCTCATTTGAAATTTTACTAGTTTCGGACGGTTTTGACAGTTTCGGCGGTTTTTGTTTCGGTTTCGGTTCAAAAACCAAATTTTTATATTTTTTATAGAAAAGTTAATGATTAATGTTGAAATTGTAACATATTATCTTTACTGCTGTCATTTTTTACTTGGTCCAGCCCATAACAATAGCCCAAAATAATTTTAGCCACAAATATCTTTATTAGCCCTAATTTATATTTGCCAGCTCAAGTCTATACTAAAACATCCGAGCCCACTTTCAGCCCATCTAAAACCCTAAATACTTTATCCTCTCGTAACCCGTCGCTCAAACCAGTTCGCTTCAGCAGACCAAAAAAAAAAAAAAAAAACGGACGAGAAAACGAAGAAAAGGAAAACGATTTCTAGTTCGAAATGTAAGATCAAAGGCAAATCTCATCGCATGTAGTCAAAATCGAAAGTCGGATCCGAACTTTTTCTCGCATGCAGTCGAAGTCAAAATCGATTCCAATGTCAGATCTTTAATTAAATTTTGTTCTCCTTTGATTTTTGATGTTATTTTCCTTTTTATTTTAATTGAAGCAGCGATTATAAAAATCTCAACTTTTTTTCATCCACGAACAGCGGGACGAGATTTTGACCTAATCTCGTCCCGCCTCCGGCCGGAACCGATACGAGATGGCCGGAATCTCGTGGTTTCGGCCGGAACCTCACACCATGAATATAATATAGAATGAACATTATATAGCAGACTCAATTAGTGTTCTTCCTACGGCTTCTAAAACCACAAATCCCCTTCTAGAACACGCTCGTCATCGACTTTTTTTAATTCTTTCAAGCAAAGCCTCTCGTCTTCCAATTTTTTGAGGAGTTGATGGCCACTGAATTTTTTTGACTTTTTTCCCTTTAAAAGCATAGCCTTTCTTTTCGAATTTTTCAATTCAACTTCAGCCGCTCAACTTGATTTTGTTTCGAGGTAATTGGTCTTTTGTTTTTTTTCTTTGTTTCAATTGCTTTTTTGTTTGATTTGCTGTTTTCGCTGCTTTCAGTCTTTTTCTACACATAAAATAAAAAAAAAAGAAGAAAAAAAAACTTTTACTTACTGCATTTAAACGGGAAAGATTTTGCCCTAATCTCGTCCCACCTCTGGCTAGAACTGAATTGGGATGGTCAGAATCTCGGGGTTCCTGCCGGAACCTCATACTTGGTTTTACCTCCTCTTGCCTTGAGGTTCTCCTTAAGGCGAGCATTTATCCAAGTTTTTTTTAGTACTGGTGTAGATATCAACTTCTGGAAATACCTCTGAGCTTATTTTTACAAGGTGTGGAATTCGAATTTCAATCGTGCAAAATACACCTTTTTACTTTTATAATGTCACGAGTTCAAATTTGAATCAAAAAATGGAAAAACCTCTTTGTCGGTTTAAATCTCATTTCTAACAAAGCAGTATTTTTTTATTTCTGTTTTATGGACATATATCAAATATACGGAACTTTTGCCCTTCATAAACAAGGTTTTTCTTGTTAAAAACTATTTATGTTTATTTGATGAATAGAATTTCTATATCACACATATTTATTATTTTCACTGGAAATATGGAGTAAAGATTTAAGACACATAGTTATTAAAACGGACATTGCAGCACACTCTTCGCACATGAGATATTTTTCTCCAAATTATATATATTTAACACATTCAAAAGAAAAACGATTTGCATAAATATTTAATTAGTACGAATTTTTATTTCTAAGTTGTAATATCTAACTTTTTGTAATTTAAAATTTTATTTCTACTATTAATTAATAAAGATGAAGGGCGTTTTGAATTTGAGAAGGAAAATTTTCCGTTAGATCCTATTTTTAAATAATATTAAGACCCTATTTTTTAATGATATTGCAATCTAGTGATATATGTAGCAGACATTTTTGGTAGTTTACGCTGACACAAAAAGTGTGACACACCTAAGTTGTCAAATTTATTATTAAACTATAACTTATATATCTGTGATATTTATTATTTGTTATATACATATTCGTTAAATTTTGCAAAAAAAGTGTTTCAGGCTTTGAGATGTTTCTCGTTTTACATGTAAATATTTTTGGGAGTTCATTCATATGATGGTGTTAGATCCAAAATGGGCTCTAATACCCAAATTGTTCCATTATGTAGAGATTAATATCAGAAAAAATGCAAGAAAAGCAGAAAAGACACAAGATTTATAGTGGTTCGGCGTTAAGGAGCGTACGTCCACTTTATATCTATGATTATACTTAAGATTTGAGTACAATCAATGATTTATCTCTCAATCTCACTTTTACAATGTTGGTTCACTCAGTAAATTCAAGACAACTCTGAATAGGAATAATGGAGATATGATAATGGTGGAATCAGAGCTCAGGATTGCCAAAAAGATCCTGAAAAATGCCAAGTCTGGGGCTATTTATAGCTGACATATGCAGACGGTTCGTGGTCATACGTGGCACAAATCCCAAGAATATCAGATCGAACTGTAGCTTGATGAAGAAATGGTCAATATGACATTTGTAGACAGGTGTCGTGAGATCCGAGCGTTTCGGATCGTGGAAGACCAATTCGCTACTCTCGCTCTTTGGCTTCTGGAGTTGGATCGTGGAAATGGTTCAGGTGTGGATGGATCGGGTCGACATAATGCACCACGAGCTGGGTCGTGGTAGTAACTCCACGATCCGCTGGGAGCAGGGGGACCATGAACCAAAAATGAAGATGAAATCAGGACCGGATCCAGATGACTTCTCAAACGATGCTTCGCATTGGACTTGCGTATGTATCTCGATGGCTGGGTTCAAAAGCTAGCCAACATTTTGCCCCCTCGAAGTATGTTTTATTAGGGATGGAACATGCTTCGGAAGTACTGAGCTATTTTTTTTCGTGAAGTGATGTGAATCGAAAGTCGTGTTTGTCTGAAATGTCGTACGGCTTCAGGAAGTTGTGTCCTTTAACTGGTATAAATGCTGGGTTAAATCATCAATTATTTCTTTGTTTATCGACCACTTTTCAACTCTTGAATTTCGAAAGACATTCAACCTGTCAAGTAAGTTTTTTTTTTTTTTTTTTTTTGGGATCGTGGGAACGCATCGTGGTTTGTGAATATGGAATTTACCACGGAGCCATCAGCCGAGCGGGCTGTTTGCCAAACCACGACGGGCTTTCGTGAACATCCGTGGCCCACGAGTCTTTATGGACCAGAACGCGACAAAACGGGGGAGACCAAGGGACGTTTGCTTTGGCTATATAAGCCAGCTCCTCTTCTCCACTCCCCTTCTACCTTTTACTGTCGTCATCCATCCCCTTCTAAAAACCCTAAATTGCAATTTCTAGAAATTAACGCCATCCCATAACTTAATTTAGAAAGGTAACTGTGCTAGGATTAATTTCGTATTATTTCATTCTTGTTACTTTTCAATCCGCTCGAATATTTGCCGGATCTCGAGGTTCTCGCTGCTACGAGTAGTAATAATGGCGGAGTTGATGGTGTTGAGGCCTGAGAGTGGCGATGTCGTGCTGGTTTTAGCTCAAAATCGGGGTAATGGATTTATAAGTACGGGAGAGAGACGACGAGGAGGCAAGTTGACAAATCAAAGGAGGTCCCGATCTCTGGGGGGCAGTCTCCCTTAAGAACTTCATCACCGGTTGAGTCTGTCGCTCAGGATGAATTAACGGAGGAATAGATACTCGGAGAATTAAATAAGATTCCTTTACCAGATGATATTTATACTCAGGAAGATTTCGGAGGGGAACCAATTTTTCCCATCTCTGAAGAGACGAGTGCCCCAGTTGGAGAAAAAGAAGTCATCCAAACGAGTCTAACTCTGGGCTCTGGTCCGTTAAAAAGAGGATTTCACGGGATACACAAATCACATGCACCATTTATCATAACACTCTTATACTACTGTCGTTCATAGTTTTAACATGCACATGTTTCTTTTGCAGGGAAAATATCTCGCAAACGGTCTTATTCTTATCGTTCCCTTCCTGAGGGCACACCAAGCCTCCTTCCAGATCCCGAGCATGCTCGTAGTGATAGTCGGGGAAGAGATAGTCGTCGGCCTCGGGATTCTCATCAACCTTATTCCACACGATCTCGATCTCCATCAAGGCAAGGTTCTGAAAAGCCTCACAGTCGTCCATCGTTACCGGCTGGGGGCAAGCAACTTCCTAGAAATTTAACCCTTCCGAAGAGTACGCCTTCTCATGTCCAGTCTTCTAAAAAACACCACAAGCCAGAGGACAGAAACAAAGATGAGGGTAAGATCGTAGAGAAGAGAAAGACATCTCATGTTTCTTCTAGCGAGCACGACTTGGATACCACCGCTGCGCAGAATATTGCTCCCAGTTCTGAAATTCAGGCCAGGCTAGAGCGCTTGCGAAAGCAGTTCCCTGATATTTTCTTTGAGAGGATGATATTCGTCTCGGATCTTGAACCGGTCCCCGAGGATTGGGACACAGAGGTGATAGGGTACGTATGCCATGTGGCTAAACAATACGGGGTAATGAGGAAGCATACTGCTACACTTTCTACTATCATCTGCCAGATGGAGACGGAAGCAGCCAGAGCCAGAGTGAAGATTGATAATGATGCTAGGGCTAGGAGCATAATGAAAAAAGAACTAGAGGATGCACAGGCCCAACTGGCTTTAGCTCGGCGAGATGCAGAGAATTACAGGTCCGAGCTGGAGAGTGCTAGGGAGCGTTTTCGCAGTGAGCTTGACTTAAACAGCCAGGAACGGGTGGCTCTGAGGAAGGGAGTGGAAGATCTCAGGGCGATTAATACCGAACTGAAGACAGCACAAGAACGCTTTGCCGCTGAGAAAGATGCCTGGGAGAAAGAGAGGGCGAGCTTAAAAGATGACCTTGCTCTCGCCAAAAAAGAAAAGGAGGTTTTAAATGATCAACTTGCCCAAGCTGAGGAGCGTGCAACTCTCGCTGAAAGTAACGCCAATAATGCTCTTGAATCGGCCACCACTGCTGCTGATAAGCTCGCTGAAAAAGAGAAAGATATAACCGGTTTTGAGGAATTGTTGTTCGACTTCTTTGGTCAAGTCATCAAAACTCGAGACATCTCTTGGATTCCGGACTATCATGTTACTTTGGCCAATGTATGGGATGCAATCGTCGAAGGCGAGAAGCGGCGATTGATGGTCGACGAGATTGACGAAAACCAGCTGATGCAGGCCTTTCTTAGAGGTGAAGAACCTGAGGCTTTGGAGAAAGGTAGACGCCTAATCCATGAAGAGATCGAGAGGGAGAAGAGTAGGCTCAAGGGCAAGGATAAAATTGAGCTCGAGCTCGGTGGTGGAGCCCAAAACCTCTGAAGTTGAGGAATATAACCCTGATGATCCCCTTGGCTCCAACCCCTCCAATTGTCGGGACCACCACTACAAAACTGGGAGATGAGTCGGCTGAAGGTATCTCAATATTCTCTCCACAGTTCATCAAAGCAATCGTAACTTGTCGTCGTCTCACGTGATAGACAACTGACATGGCCACATCTCCTCCTGATTCACTAACCTTTGCTTCTCATGGTGTAGGTACCAAATTGGTCGAAAAAGGTGCAGACGAGAAGGCAGTGGCAGAGAAAGTTGATGTCCCCTCGGGTTCTGGTATTGAAGTTTCTGAGATTCTAAAGCAAACCGAGGGTACAACAAGTGAGAGAGTCACGGTAGCACCCATGGAATCCGGCACCGGCGCTCCTGCAGATGCTGAGATTATTGCGGCTTTGCATGACACAGATGGCAGTCACAGAGATGAGGAAGAGGAAGTTGTAATCATAGACGAGGCCAAGGATGATGATAGTGTAACCTTGGCTGACATGCAAGCTAGGAAAGAAAAGCAGTTGGTTCTTAAGAAAAGGGAACATGACCCTGTATTCGTGCCCCCTATTTCTGAAATCGATCCCAATACTGGGTTGGTTATAAGATTCTCTTCCAAATCAATAACAACTTGCCTCCCAACCTTCTAGTCCTCCCCCGGAGCCTCTCGTTGATAAGAGGAAGAGGAAGAAAAGTAACCGCTCTGATACTGGCAAAGAGGAGTTGGAGAAACAGGAGGAAAAGAAATCAAAATCGTCTCCCAAGCGTAAATAGGACGCACTTATTAGTTCGTATTTTAGCTTTAGGATTTCCTTTGGCCAAAAAATGTAGCTGTGAGAGTGGCCCTCACTTTTGTTTAGCTTCTCGTTTTTGTAAATCTGCTTTCAGTAAATGAAAATCTATTTCTTTTGCGTCATTGCGTTCCTGCAAATTCATCATGTTAGCAGAGTTTAAATAGTCATAACCGAAACATTCATAGTTAAATACTAAAGTCATGAGTAGCAATCATTAATCATAACCGAAACAATCATCGAGAAATACGTGTGCTAAGTAAATGTGTAGTGGTGCACGTATATGCCCCCAATCAATCGTCATCATAGTGTCTGGCCAGGACTTATTGGCGATCGATTAGGATTGTGTTTGTACTATCCCGATCTTTCAGCGGGGTAATGGTTCTCGTGGCGCTAAGTCTCTAGCGCCTTTATACTCTCCCGATCCTTCAACGTGTTAGAGTTCGAGCTCGATTCTTGGTCTGTTCACCGATCCCTTAGCGAGGCAGAAGTTCTGGGGGCGCTAAGTCTCTAGTGCCTTTATACTCTCCCGACCCTTCAGCGGGTTAGAATGTTATCAAGGCGGTTTTATCATGGTGCACCTTCACGCCTTGGGGACGTTATCTTCGCGTCCTTCATACTCTCTCCCTGATCTCGGGAATTAGAGTGCAAACAGTAGCGCGATTTACCTCGCTGCATCATTTAGAGCTTTTAGTTAGCGTTAGCTTTCCGATCTGATGGATGGCATTTTGGATCAGCTGTTTTGAGATTACTACATAATTTAAAACAAACTTCAAAGTGGTAATGATATATTAATCAAAATAAAAGAACAGATAAAAAAAAAGAAAAGATGGTGCAGTAAAGGTAAATGACACACTATGCTTTTATAGTGGTTCGGTCGACTCATGACTTACGTCCACTTTAAAATATTTTGTTCAAGTAACCAGACTGTTCTAGGCAAGTCGAGCCTTTTTACATGGTCCTAAAAAACAAAAGAATAAAACTGACAATTTCACGTCAGATAAGGCCGCAAATGCTGGGCATTCCACACTCTGGGGATTTCATCTCCATCCACGGTTGCTAGCTTGAAAGTTCCATTATCAAGCCTTCGTAAAATGGAGTACGATCCTTCCCATTTCGAGCCCATATGTACTGGGGGCGGAAAGACACGCTTCAGAACCAAGTCTCCGGGTTCAAATGTTCGAGCTCGGACTCTTGTTGTAATACCGAGCTATTTGTTGTTTATGCCTAAGGGCACGCAGGTCGGCTTCGTCCCTTTTTTCTTCAACCATGTCTAGGGATTCAAGGAGCAACTCATTGTTGGTCATCGGATCGTAATAAATGGTTCAATGAGATGGTACTTCCAACTCGATCGGAATGACCGCTTCAGCTCCAAAAGCAAGGGAAAACGGGGTATGACCCGTCGTCGACTTATACGTTGTCCTATAGGCCCATAGTGCCAGGGGTAGTTCATCAACCCACATGGCTTTGGCCCTCTTTAGTCTTTTCTTTAGAATGGATTTGATCACCTTGTTTGCTGTTTCAACTTGTCCGTTCGATTGCGGATGTGCCACAGAGGTGTATCTTTTCTCGATGTGATACTTCCGACAGAAATCTCGAAACTCGGTGCTGTCGAATTGGGTTCCATTATCGGTTACGATGACTTTTGGAATCCCAAACCGACATATAATGTTCTTAACGACAAAGGTGATCACTCGCTTAGTTGTGATCGTGGTCAAAGGCTCTGCTTCTACCCATTTAGTGAAATAATCCACGGCCACAATAGCGAACTTTGCTCCGCCCTTTGCTATGGGAAGGCTCCCAATAATGTCAATTCCCCACATAGCAAAAGGCCACAGACTTGTCATTGTCTTCAACTGGCTAGGTGGCGCCCTAGGCATCTTGGATAATTTCTGGCAAGCATCACAATGTCTTGCATACTTGGCTGCATCCTTGTTTATGGTAGGCCAGAAATAGCCATATCGCAATATCTTCTTTGCCAGCGTTTGCCCTCCAGTGTAATCGCCACATTCGCCCTCATGGACCTCTTTCAGCACACACTTGACGCCATCATGGGCGATACACCGGAGGAGGGGCATCGAGAAACCTTGCCTGTATAGGACATTGCCTTGCAACACATATCGGGAAGCTTTTCGTATAACTGCACGCCTCTCACTTTTCTTCGTTGGAAGCGTCCCATTTATCAAAAACTTCTTTAGAGGAGTCATCCATGACTCTGTCAGGCTCAATCTCTAATGCTAGATCATTTTCCATCTGATCTATGCTAGGAGACTGTACTACTTCAATTGGGACTAGCTCCGTGTCCTGAGGATTATCTGAACTAGCCATTTTCGCTAACTTGTCTGCCTTTTGATTCTCCGTTCGGGGAATATGAGATATGCTGTGGTGGTCAAAACCATCCAGCAACTTCTTCACTTTTTCCAAGTACAATGTCAGCCTTGGACTCTTGGCCTGAAACTTCCAGTGACCTGGTTTACGACTATCTTGGAATCGCAGGAGATGTCTAGCTTTGTAATATCCAACTCCTTGGCGAGTTTCATCCCGACAATTAGGGCTTCGTACTCGGAGTCGTTATTAATGGCATGGAACTCCAGCCTAAGAGCGTAATAAATTAACCGTTTTTCCGGAGTTTCGAGAACGACTCCCGCACCAGATCGTCTATCATTTTTAGCTCCATCTGTGTATAGCTTCCAGGCATTAGGATCAAGGAGTAGCTTTGGCGGATCGTCCTCCTCAGTTACTACATCATCATCCGGGATCGTGAACTCTGTTATGAAGTCCGCAAGCACCTACCCCCTTATCGACCTTCGGGGCTGGAAATTTAAATCGAACTGACTTAACTCAATGTTCCACTTAAGTAGTCTCCCTGATGCTTCCGGCCTTTGCAGAACCTGTTTAAGCGGGTGATCGGTGTACACAGTAATGGGATGAGCTTAGAAGTAGTGGCGAAGCTTCCTAGATGCGATTAGCAAACTGTACGCGAGCTTTTCTAACCTTGGGTAGTTTCGCTCAACTGCCGCTAACTTCTTGCTTACATAATACACTGGTCTTTGCACCTTACCTTCCTCTCTTACCAAAACCGAACTGATTGCGTGAGATGACACTACCAAGTACACAAATAAATCTTCGTGATCTACGGGCTTAAACAGTACTGGGGGTCTTTCCAAATGGTTCAATAGGTTCTGGAACGCCTTTATACAATCAGGAGTCCATTTAAAGTTGCGTTTGCCCCGCTTTATCAGTTCGAAAAAGGGGATGCATTTATCTGTAGCTTTTGAGATGAACCTACTCAGCGCCGCCACTTTTCCAGCGAGGCTTTGGACATCCTTAATTTGCTTTGGTTCTTGGATATTTCGGATTGCTGCAATTTGATCCGGATTAATCTCGATTCCACGCGAGCTGACGATGAACCCTAGGAATTTTCCAGATGCTACCCCAAATGAACATTTCAAAGGATTCACTTTCATCCCATATTTCCGGAGAATCCCAAACATCTCTGCTAAATCGGTAGTATGGTCGGATGATTGCCTGGACTTTACCAACATGTCGTCAACGTATACTTCCATCGTTTTCCCGATTTGGTTGTAGAACATTCTATTCATCAATCGCTGATATGTAGCGCCGACATTCTTCAAACCGAAAGGCATCACCACATAGCAGTATAATCCCAAATCTGTAATGAAACTGGTATGCTCTTTGTCTGGGACATGCATGGGGATTTGATTGTACCCGAGTATGCATCCATAAAAGAAAGAAGCTCATGACCTGCGGTTGAATCTACCAACCGATCGATTCGAGGTAACGAAAAGCTGTCTTTTGGGCAGACTTTGTTTAGATCTGAAAAGTCGATGCATGTGCGCCACTTCCCATTGGCCTTTTTTACCAAAACCGGGTTTGAAATCCAATCGGGGTACGTTGAATATTTAATAAATCCATTACTCTTTAGTTTTTCGACTTCTTCCTTCAAGGCGGCAGACCTTTCTGGGCCAAGCATTCACATTTTCTGCTTGACAGGAGGATGTTTCGGGTTGATGCTTAACGAATGACTCATAATCGAGGGAGATATCCCACACATGTCCGTATGAGTCCAGGCGAATACATCCAAGTTAGCTTTCAGGAAATTTGTTAATTCTTTGGTTCGAACATGATCCAACTGGGATTCAATCTTTAGGACCTTCTCTGAGTCACTATCATCGATTGGTACATCCACAGCCACTTCATTGGGAGTTGTCATTCTGCCCCCGTTCTCTTCATCCTCTCTGGGATCTATGTCCTCGGGCAACCCTCTGGGCGACCCTCCCGTATGTATTTTCTTTAGTTGCTACGACGATTCCTCCCTCGGAGGGGAAGAACCACCTTTTGCTTCCACATCTTTCCCTTTATGGAGCAACTTTAACTCTGCAATGTAGCATGCTCGTGCAACAACTTGATCTCTTCTGACTATGCCTATGCCGGCATCCGTCGGGAACTTCAACAACAGGCACCAGGGTGCAATGCAGGCCCTGAATTTGGCTAGGGCTGGTCGGCCCAAGAAGGCATTGTACGGCGACTCAATATCAAGGACTACAAAGGGGAGAATTCTCACTCTTTGGCGTTCTCCTTCCTCAAGGGTTACTGATAATTCTACGTATCCCATTGGAGCGGTCGAGGTCCCATTAAATCCACGTATCCAACCCTCGCATGATTTCAGATCCTTCGGCTCGAGTTTCATTTGATCGAATGTTTTCTTGAACAGAATGTTGACTGAACTCCCGTTATCTACTAAGACTTTATGAATTATAGCTGGGCCGATGGTGACGGTGATCACTAATGGGTCTTCAGTTGGGGAGCAAAGTTTTAAATATCGGATATCGGTCACGTTTCGTCTCGGGGATTTTGGTGACTCGGTATCGTTTCGGGGGAGATCTCGGAGGAGACGAGTACATCTCGGGCGTCCATATCGGATTTACATCTCGGAGCTTAAAGTTCATATCGGAACCATATTGGCGTACATTTTATGTTAATAATTATGTATACTAAAAGTCTAAAATACAAAGAAACTGAGCTTACCTGATTTGTAAATCACATCATATACCATTGTCATTGATAGCTCGTAAGAACATCCATGTCATTTCCATCTTGTATAGTTGAATCTACATAATACAAAGAAATTATAAGTTATTAGGATAAAATAACATACAATGCACATATATATATATATATATATATATATATATATATATATATATATATAACAACACAAGAGACATAAATAACAACAGCATGAAGTAGGCAAATATATTGTATATAACATGTACAGAAAAAAACGAGAATATAAGTGTGGTGCACAAAAGTATAAAGCCAAACATAATTTCCTAATAAGTTAAATATTCTTACACAAAACATGCAACAAAGTGCATGATGGTCAAATCAAAATAAAACAAAATTTTGACCAATTATATTTCTAAATTAGTAAATTTATACCAAGTATACTAACAAAACGAGTCAATAATATATTTTATAAGGTTATTCATCATCAAATTCCGAATCACATTCCGAAGATGATGTAGTTTCTTCATTTGATATCATATCTAATTCATCTTCTTCAACCAAGATTTCTTTCCCCTTTCTTAATGAACTCTTCCCATGGTATGTTTTAGCTTTCCTTTTAGCTCTTTTAGGTCTTTTAGACACTTCATTTCCCATAGCTTTAGAAACTTCTGCCCATGTTAATCCCTCTCCGGGGAAAACTTCATCATCCGTATCTTTGTCTGAAAATGTACCATCGACGTTAGCATTTCTAGAGCAACCAACCCATTCATCCACCAGCCCTTCATGACTACTAGGAGCTAAAAGAGCATCTCTTTTGTTTGTACCAAATTTTGCTTTAAGTTGAGAATTGAACTTGACAAAAACTAAATCTCTAAGTTTATCTGCATGCAACCTATTTCTTTTTTTTGTGTGCACCTGCAATTGTTGAAGATCAATGTATTACAAAAATGCTTTAAAATTGAAATGTTAGTCTACTCTACTTAATTTCTTGCATGGTTGCATTGTCGAATATTTATAAGAAACTGAGTCCTTTTACATATTTTCAGGTTGGATACTGCTAGTGATGAGCATAATTTAGAACAACAAAAGACAACCAAGAAATATTTCAAAAATATGGGTTCATGGCAGTCTGCAATGTCGAAATATGACAAAAATATGAGTCCTTTTACATATTTTCAGGTTGCATGGTTGCATGTAAAATTAGAACAATACAGTCTGACGAAATATAAAATTAGAATCAAATCTATGTACCAATTCTATAACTAGCAATGTTATAATGTTGTAATGGGTTCATGTTATTTTGAAATCACATGCATTTATAACATTCATGAATGAGAAGTAAACAATATAAGTGTGAACAAGCAAGTTTGTCATGCAAGTTTGTTACAGAACTTCCAGGAACAATATACATGCAAGTTTCAAAGATTAGAAGCAGGTTACAAATATTTATGTTTACCATCTCAAATGCACTCCATGCTCTCTCACATCCCGATGAGCTAGTAGTCAAACTTAGAACTCTTATTGCCATTTTTTTCAAATCCGATGCAGACCCACCATGCATTTTCCACCAAGATACTAGAAAATAAGTTGTTTCATATGAGCACATTACACATCAGACGCATACTATAAAAATAGATAGCAACAAATTATTCAAAGAAAAGCACCTGGATTAAATGAAGAGCTTTTCCTTTGTCTTAAGGCATGGACTGTCCCAAATGTCCCTTCTTGATTTTGATAAATATTCAATTGTTTAGTAATATTGTCTTGAGCATCATGGTCATTTTTGTACATCTTAAAAAGACAAGAAGAGAATGCATCCATGAACTCTTGTTTGCTCTCTATTTCTTCTCTTTTATTATAATAGTAGACGGGGTTCAGTAAGTATCCACTTAAATGCAAGTCATTTTTCAATTTGTTATTCCATCTTTTATCGATTATTGCCCAAATTGCTTTGTATTTCTTTTCTTTATGATTAAGCACTTCAGCAATATCATTCTTCACATTCTCTAAATCTCCATAAAGCCACCCCATTGAAGGTATATCGCCATCTGCTCTTCGAAGAATTTTCACTAACGGCTCGAAAATTTTGACTGCATGCTCCACATGATCCCAAAATGTGGAACTGCTTATTATTCTTGTCACCTAAAAAGTAAATTAACAAAGTGAATATTAATAGCTATTTAAAAGGACATGGCCACACTATGAAGTATTAATGGTTGGTTGCATACAACATAAAATTTTAGTACTTATGCAAAATGATTACCTTCTTATGCTCCAATGATTCGGATTGAGAAAACAAACCCCACTCATCTGATATGACCATTCTCCTTAACTCTTTTTTTTTCTCAAGAAGACTTTCTAGTGAAAGAAACGACGTAGCAAATCTTGTAAGACCGGGTCGAATTAATTCACTTTGATTAGTGCATTTTCTCATAAAATCAAGAATCTTTGTATGTCCATATATGTAAACGGTTATGCATCTACCGTCTAATATCGCACCTCGAATAGGTTTTATATTTCCAATATCTTTCAACATAAGATTTAACGTATGAGCCGCACAACTTGTCCAAAATATGGTCGGGTAATCTAAAGATAACAGTTTAGCAGCCGCCATATTGTTTGATGCATTATCGGTTACAATTTGAACAACATTTTCTTCACCAAGCTCTTTGATTCCTTCTATTATAAAATCACAAATGTACTTAGCATTGTGTACTTCTCCGGAAGCATTCTTTGAGTGCATAAAAATAGTCTTTGAGTTGCAGTTCACTACTAGATTCATTATACTTCTTCCTCTTCTATCCGTCCATGCATCCGTCATGAGACTACAACCTTGAATTCTGCATGCTTCTTTAAAAGATTTCAAACTTTCATCCATTTTATCTTTTTCAAGAGGAAGAAACCTTTCACTAACTTCATGCATCGATGGCGCTTTTAAATTAGGACCATATAAACCAATGGCTTGCACCATTTCTTTAAAAGAACTCAAGGTAACAACATTGAATGCAATCCCCGCTTCAAAAAGAAATCTAGCTATGTAGCCGCAAGTATTATCTCTTTCTTTCTTCTTGATTTCACTAAGATTTGATTGAGTCAATCCCTTTGTAGCTTCATAAGAAGCAGGATATACATGTTTATCCATAGGTCCTCTTACATTTGTGTTACTAGAAGTTGATCTTTCGAACCCATGCATAGCATCGCCCTCGCCAATTGACACGTTATTCACGACCATTTGCCGTTCTAATTCTTTAGCTTCTTTTTTAGATTTGGACAAGGTTAATAATTCTATTGCCTTTTGCCTAATTTCAGCGGAGACCTTTGTACAAGCTTCACAATTACCTTGTTTACCGGCTAGATGTTCTTTTAATCGTGTGATCCCTCCGCTCATCTCTTTGCTGCAATATTTGCATTTAGAACTCCTTCCGCTTTTAAGTTTGATACCATGCTCCCAAAATTGATCGCCTTTGTTTCTGGAACTTGTTTCAATTATCAATGGTGGATTGTTTGAAGCGTTGGATGATGTATCCATCCTACAGGTAACTGATGTTGGTTATGAAACAAGTTTCAACTTGAACTTGTAAATTACAGTGTAACATCCTACTTTATAGTGTAACATCCATCTGCACAGTGTACTCATAAATTATAGTGTAAAAATGATTGCACAGTTAGTAAATTTATTAGTTGATAAATGAAAACATACTGGCTAAATGCAGAGCACCATCATTACAGTCAAATTTCAGCTGCAAAGCAAGAATTTTATCAGCTATAAGTATAAAACAATAACTGTTATCACCATCTCATAAAAAATATAAGGTTTATACAGTATATAAATGTGCTGGTAACCAAATTACCTAAGCTCAAGTTAATACATATCAGCTGCAGGGTTTATATAATATGACTCACCATGGACCTGCAAATATTAGTTGTCCATAATCGACTGGAGCAGAATTTTAAACATGTAACATGAAATGGAAAAACTAAACAGCTGGTACAATAAAAGTGTAAAAACAAAAACAAACGAACATTCTTTCTATTTATAAAAAGCTACAAAAGCTGAAAAAACATCTCTTCCAACATGAGTGAAAAAACCCTAATTTATGTACCTGAGAGGGAAAATCGACTGTTGCGACTTTCGAGATGAGAAGAATCAGACCTGAAGAGGCGCCTTGCGAGCAGGAGAGGGCTGAAGCGAGAAAAAAAATGTTTTTTTTTCCTTTCTGAGAGCAGCGATTTTGATTCAGGAATATCGATGTTTGATGGATAACGATGTTTTGAAGAGAGAAGTAAATAGCAAAGATACATCGTGAAGGGCTTATACGGGCTAATTTGAGAAAAAAAACCCTATTTCTTGCTGATGGGCTTATACGGGCCTTGCTTATTTTAAAAAAAATAAATCGGGTGATATCTCGTCATTTCGTTTCGGTCAGTATATCGGCCGATATTTGTAAATATCGGACGAGATATTCGAAACGAGATAGTCACCGATATTTCATGTTTCGTCTCGTTTTGTGCTCAAAACGAGATCTCCCCCGAGATATCGGCCGATACGGCCGATATTTAAAACACTGTTGGGGAGTGAACCCCAACACTCTCTCGCTCGCGAAATATGACGTCATCAGACATCGTCTTTTGCTGCTTAGCTGGAGCGTTATCCTCGGGGTTGCTACATTTCCCCACTTCAAAGTGCTGTTTAGCTGCATTCACGTATTGATCCATAGCTCTAAAACTGTGCTCCGCCAGGTGAAGCCCGCCAACTATGATATTGATAACAATATTTTTTCCTTTTTGTTGAGCCATCGATTTAGCAGCAGGTTGGCCTTGGTTCGGGGCTTGTACGGCTTGCTCCATCCCTAGGAATCACCTTATATTCATCTAGCTTCCCTTCTCGGAGCAGTTTTTCAATCACATCTCTCAGATGACGACATTCGTTTGTGGAATGACCATGGACCTGATGAAAAAGACAGAATTTCCCAGTTTCACGCCCTTTTTTTGTAGAATCCCTCAGAGGAGGTCTTTTGTATTGGAGGACATTATATATATGCAGAAAGATGTTTTCCAATGTATCGTTTAACGGTGTGAAGCTCTCAAATGGTCTGGGCCGGGATCTTCTCTGAGAGTCATTCTCTCGATTTCTCTTTCGATTATTGTTAGTATTATTCCCCGATTGACGACCGTTTCCTTGATTCTTGTTCCCAACAATAACTTCGACCTTGCCTGAGGTATCTCCCGTCTGCTTGATGGCCACGTTGCTTTGGATATCTTCCTTATCAGTAGCCTTCCTTTTTCGATTAGCGTATATCTCCTCCTGACGCAAGCGAACATTAGCTTTTTCATAAAATATTTCTCTGGTCGGGGGTGGCTTGCCGGCCAGATATTTTCCAAACTCGGTATCTTTATCGACGCCATCGATCAGGGCCATCAACACAGTTTGCTCATGCAGATCTGACTTCTGTGACAGCCAAGTTGAAACGATCCAAATACGACCCCAGGCTTTCGTCCGGTCGTTGTTTAATAAGGGATAGCTCAATCACATTCTTAGACCTCTGGGCATGAAGACGGAATTGGTTCACGAATTTCTCACTCAATTCCCTGAAGCTGGATATTGACCGTGCTGGGAAGCGGGTAAACCACAATAACGCCACATCTTCCAAGAATATAGGGAATGCTTGCGTCTGTAGCTGCAGCGGCATTCATTGACCAGTAGTATCGCATTAGATGTTGGATTGGATCAACCTGCCCGCATAGCGATTCATGGTTGGCATATTGAAGCGCCTCGGGAATGTAACATCCAATATGTCGTCAGTAAAAGACGTATGACTGCGATCTATGCCCCAATTTTCGTTCCTCTGTCCACGGCTATTTACCATGACTTGCCTAATCATTGCTTCAACCTCTGCATGGGTCAGGGTAGATTCGGGATCAACACTTCTTGCCCGACGGCCCCCTCCAGCATTTCTTTGACGTGCTGCTGCAAAGTCTAAGCCCTGAGCAGAACTCCCTTGCCCCCTGTTGCCGCGGTCGACCATGCGACGAGCGGGAGGAATGCCGTTCCTCGGTGGTAGAGCGGGCTCATTTAAGTTGCGGTTACTAGTTCCCTGATTAAGTGCCTCTTTTTCTCGAGATGGAAGTGACCCAAATCGAAGCTGCTCTATATTCTCAGCCCTTTCTAACAGGGGCCATCGTCGGTTCCTTCGGGGTTCTTCAGACAACGACGTGTGTTCTGGGGTAGAAGGACGAGATGGAGGAGAGACCCTTTGTCTTAAAAGATCATCAAGTCGCCTATCCATAGCAGTCAGATTCTGTCGCAACACTGAACTCGCTTGTCTCTGAGCGGCTAACTCGTCATATAGTTTATCCCATATTTCAATGATACGAGAAAGGTCTCCTTCAGTAGCAGGGGCAGAAGGGTCGAATTGGTCATCAACATTCTCTTTTATATGTAGAGAGCTTCAGTTAGGTCGAGCAGATGTACCAACACGGGAAGAACGAGCCATAATCTCCTTTCCAGGTCGAGTTGTAGTCTGATTATCACTTCGGAACGTGGTCACCCTAGGTTGGTGGCTCGTGGTACCCTCTTGGCGTCGGTTCGTGGTGGTCCCTTGGGATCAGATCGTGATGATGGGTGCATGAGGGATCGCGGCGTGGTCCTGCGATCGGGTAGTGACTCCTTCAGCTGCTTGGTTCGTGGTACCTCCTTCGACTCGCGATCGCCCCCCTTTCCTCACGATTCGAGGACTGTAGCTCAACTTCGACCCGTTCCTGCGCACTTTATTCGATTGCTTCGTTCGTCTGCGAAGCTCGTACTTCCTTAGACTTCTTTCCAGCCATGGTATCTGAACTTTGCTGAAATCTTCAAAAATCGAAAATGTTAATTTTTGGACTGTCTTCTTCGGACTTGAATATCCAAACAATAGATCAACAATCCAATATACTGAGACTTCGGGTTCTCAGTGAAAGCACCAAAGTGTTAGATCCAAAATTGGCTCTAACACCCAAATTGTTCCATTATGCAGAGATTAATATCATGAAAAATGCAAGAAAAGCAGAAAAAACACAAGATTTATAGTGGTTCGGCGTTAACGAGCGTACGTCCACTTTATATCTATAATTATACTTAAGATTTGAGTACAATCAATGATTTATCTCTCAACCTCACTTTCACAATGTTGGTTCACTCAGTAAATTCAAGATAGCTCTGAATAAGAATAATGGAGATATGATAATAGTGGAATCAGAGCTCAGGATTGTCAAAAAGATCCTGAAAAATGCCAAGTCTGGGGCTATTTATAGCTGACATATGCAGACGGTTCATGGTCATACATGGCACAAATCCCAAGAATATCGGATTGAACTGTAGCTTGATGAAGAAATGGTCAATATGACAGTTGTAGACAGGTGTCGTGAGATCCGAGCCTTTCGGAACGTGGAAGATCAATTCGCTACTCTCGCTCTTTGGCTTCTGGAGTTGGATCGTGGAAATGGTTCAGGTGTGGACGGATCGGGTCGACATAATGCACCAGGAGCTGGGTCGTGGTAGTAACTCCACGATCCGCAGGGAGCAGGGGGACCATGAACCAAAAATGAAGAGGAAATCAGGACCGGATCCAGATGACTTCTCAAACGATGCTTCGCATTGGACTTGCGTATGTATCTCGGTGGCTGGATTCAAAAGCTAGCCAACAGATGGGTATTACTTTGTTACCACTTTTGATTGCACGTTACAATTTTAGGGTAAGATAAATACATATAAGCATTTTCAATAATCAAAATAAAGTTAATTTTATGCATGTATGTTTTTTTGCATATAGTGGTGTATGTCGAACAAGGTTTGAGGTCTAATTTTCAGTCTTTTGTAATTTTACGAATTTGGATCTAATTCATGAATTTCAGTTTCAAATCGGCTTCAGATTTTGTTATTTATTTTTCATATAACTAAACATATTTTTTTTTTTAATTTTTTTTTTGAAATGAAATGAATAATTTATCTTTAACTGATAAAAATATATGAACAAATACTGATTAAGTACAAATATTTATTGATTACTTCGTTTTCAACTTCTTTAGTTATAATATTCATATGTTTTTTTTTTTTTTTGTATGAATTGTATTGTGTTTGAACGTCTAATTAATTATTCTTTTAGTTTCTTTTACAAAATTTGTAGTTTAGTAGTTTTCTTTATTGAACCGCTGTTTTGGTTTGTTTTGGATCGATTTCGGTCCCTACTGGAACCAGAACGGAATGACCTAGGTCTTAGTTTTCATCCGAATCCTCAAATCTTGATGATGTCAGGTTAGTTCGACTGTAGATGCAACATTGGTTTCACAGACCTTTTAAATAAATTTAACGATGAAGTAACAAATTCCAAAAAGCTTTAGCTCATCAATTTTGTATGGTAAGGAAGAACTATTTCCTGATGTAATGGTTCGATATCTACCAAAATGACTGCTATTAGAAATAATATTAAGCAACATAGTTGCTTTTACTGTCGATCATTTTTGTATGTGGCATGCATCTTTTGAAAAGTGCAGTGATGTACGACTGAATGAAGATTTTTTTTTAATTCTTATTTTATTTTTCTAATGGGCATACAAAAAAATTGATGATAAGAATCATCTCATTTATGGTGAATACGATTTATTCATAGACGTAGGAGGTAGAATTTGAAAATAATAGTAGTTGGCGGTTACAAATAATTATACCATTTACATATATGCTACGATAAGCATATCATTTGTCTATGCACAAATAAATACTTAATTTGAGGAGATAGTTTTCATCTCTATGGATGGTTACATATTAAAATCCTGTTTACTGAATTTTTATCATCAAATTGTTCAATCATGGTTTGTTATACTAGGAAAATCAACCACTAGTCATAGAAATTTCACGAGTAAGTATTTTTCGTATTAATATGGAATGGTTGTGATTTTAATTGGTAGGCAAATCTGCGAATGTAATGTATTTTGCATACTTCCGAAGCAGGGGCTGAAAGTAGAACCTAGAGACAGTGAAAAGTTGTGGACTTGAAAGACTAACGAGAAAGTGATGGCGGAAAGATTGATATTTATTTACCTTTTTTATACCCTTTTTTGGCAAACAGGTATGAAAATGTTGTGTTCTATCAATAAGGAAATTGAGGTACAACAGACGTGCAGAATAAAAATTAACGGTGATAATGTTGATGCTTTGGATGGTATCAAATCTTTTGATCTTTTAGTTTTTGCAACAATAAATAATGGTTATTTAATTCCTATGCTTTAATGTGATATTTTCATTTTGTTGGAAAGATTCCTGGATATCAAAATGAGAAATGAAAATGAATACCAATTTTTTTTTTTGCACAAATTAGTTATTTTATTTTTATATTTCACCAACGAAGAGAAAACTAATGATGCACACAATGAATGCCACAAAATAAAGGTATGAAGGATATAGAGAGGAGATTCAACAATAATAAAGGCCTTGGATGAAAATTAACCAAATATAATTGACTTTGTTGGATAGGACAAAATTTTCTTGTCTTGAAACTCGCTGTATTGATTATTAACTGTATTTTTATTTTGAAAAAAGAAAACCTGGTTGTTCTTATCTTTCTTGGTACATGATATTCTTCTTTTTGAAGAGATACTGAAGTCATAAGTCAATTTAATATAGTGATGAATACTAATATTCAGTATTGTTTTCTTCATACTTTGTTTTTATTTTAAACTATATTTAGTGAGGGAAGAATTAGTTTTTTTTTTTTTTTTTTTTTTTTTTTTTTTTTAAGCTTGAGAGTATTCAATTTTGTAAGTGGCATAAAAATATTCGATTCTTCAAATTAGTGATGAATAGTGAATACTAATATTCAATTTTGTAAGTGGCATAAAAATATTCGATTCTTCAAATTAGTGATGAATAGTGAATACTAATATTCAATTTTGTATGTGGCATGCTTCTTTTTGACTGAATCTTGATAGTTCCTTGCTATCTTTTGCACTGGACTAATGCATCTTTTTGGAAAGAGTTCCATTCATGTGTTTATTAATACATCACTCGTTTTTGAAGTTCGATTAGTGGGAAATAAATAGAGTTAGAATAAACTAAGAAAAAAGCACATGATAAGAAGAAAGATTTACAACAAAATGAAAATAAATGTAAAAGCAACGTAGAGAAGAAATATAGAAACGCAAATAAGAAAGACACGATTATTGAAGAACAAAAAAAATGTAGGACAAGATGGAGCTCTTAAGGGAGAAAAAAAAAGCTGTATGAATGCATTACACATTTATAATATATTAACCGCTGCGAATATCCAGATGGTATATCGCATCCAGATTGTAAGGTCTCTTTGATATTTTACTAAATAACTTTGACCAACTAAAAACTTAGCTAACAAGTGTAAACTTTTCCTATGGTATCTTTCATTCAATAATAGCATAATTTATGTCTAATCGTCTGATTTAAACTATCGTGCAGCTTTGCTGGCTGAAATTAGAGAAATTAGCGAGAAGAAGAGACCGGAGTACGATGGGCTTCCTGCTCTAGCTGCTGTAAATAGGCAACCTTTTATCCCCAATATGGAATTTGTATATTCAGATCCAGACATTCATGAAGACTTGTATCAAATCATTAGATATTCATGTGGAGAACTTTGTTCATCCCCTGGCCAATTTGAAGAAGTAATGAAAATATGGACAACATTTTTGGAACCCATGGTTGGTGTTGCATCTCAACGTACTGGCACCAAAGATACTGAAGATGCTACAGAGATTGCTAATAATAATAAAGCAGAAAATGGTGGTCCATCACATTCCAAAAATGGTTTTCATGATAAACCCAGCCAAACCCCTGTTAATAGTAGAACCCGAAACAATTTTCACATGGTGGATAACATGTCTGGATTAACCACACCAGCTGCATCTGCTGAACAAATTCGCGATAAAACCAACTTTGAAATTAAATCAGGTTGGTAATATTGTGTACTTCACCTGCATTTTAGCACTTATTACTGTAGAGCTTAACTTGTAATTTGTTATACTTTTCCTCTACGAAGATTGTAAACAGTAAAGCGTGAAGTTAAAACTTTACACCTTGCTACTTTGTTAGAAAGTTACTCGCTCTTATATTACTTCTGTTAAGTATCTTTTTCTTTACATATAGATGTAGGGTAATAATTCTGTTTATATATTTAGAATTTTTTGTGATGTCATCTTAGCCTTCTTTTATCTTGGTCCGAAACAAGACATTAATCACAATGTATCATGGCTATTTTGGTAAATAAGTGCATCGCCAGTATAAAAATTTGCATGCAATCTCAACAATAAATCACAGTGTGTCATGGCTGTTTTGGTAAATAAGTGCATCACCAGTATAAAAAGATTTGCATGCAGTCTCAACAATTAATCCCAACGTATCATGGCTATTTGGTAAATAAGTGCATCATCACCATGATAGAGATTTGCATGTAATCTTCTAAGTCTGCCAAAAGTGAGCCTAGGAAGATATCACAAAAGATATCACAAAACACAGAGTGCTATGTCTGAAGCAAAGTCAGTTTTGGTTTCAAGGAGTTTGACCAATTTGTTTAATTCCTGTAGCCCCATATACTAACATCGCTCTTGTTTTCATTTGAGTAGGGCCAAGTTCTACTAATGCAAATGCTAGTCATACTATGGTCAACGTGGTATCTGGTTCCCGCTTTAACACAGAAGTCTCGCCATCAGAGGTACCATTTGCATTGTCGTTTTATACTAAGGTTACATTTTATGTTCGTAGTTTGTGTCTCGATTTGGGCTTTTTGTTCATTGTGTTTGTTTATACACTCACAGATACACACATATACACATGCTCGCGCGCAGTCTCTCTCTCTCTCTCTCACACACACACACACACACATAGAACGGTTCAATGGCACCGATGATGGTGCATCATCCCTCTTGCCTTCTGCTTTCCACCACACATGATTTAAATAATCGTTTGACATGGAAGGAAACAACTATTATTTATATTGGAATGTGGTGAAAAAATGAGGGGGCTAGCGGACACCATTGAACTCTATAGTGGGGACGTGTACACACACATGTGCACATGCATGCACGTACGCACACACGTTACACACACAATGTGTGGTGCCACTGAACGCTATCGTGGGAATGTATGTGTATATGTATATGTCTTTATGTATGTATAATGTGTGGTGCCATTGAATGCTATTATAGGCAGATATGTGTGCGTGTGCGTATTACTATATATATGTATATGTATGCATATATATGATATGTATCATATACATACATAGATATACATGTATATGTCCCACTATAGCGTTCAATGACACCCTTATTTTGCAGCATCCCTCTAGCCCCCGTTTTGCATCATAATTCAAATAATAGTTGTCCCCCCCCCCTCCTCTCTCTCCCTCTTATACCTCAACATATACATACACACATATACACAGGCACACACACACACACACACACACACACACACATATATATATATATGTGTATAATTTAATAATTAAATGTAAAATGGTATTAAATTTATATGGGTGTTTTATTTTTTCACTATCAATATACTTAATATCAGATAATTTAACGAGTTCTACTGTAATCTAGAGCGGGGATAATGCGGTACCAAGTGCCTCTGCAAATGAAAGCAACAGAGATTATAGATACCTAAAAGAGTTATCTCTTCATAAAAACAACTTAAAAGTTGAAAGAGAAGAAGGTGAATTGTCACCCAATGGAGATTCTGAAGAGAATAGCTTCATGGATGTGGACGTTGCACCTGAAAGCAATGATACCGATTTGGATAACTTCGTCGCTTACATGACTGCTGATATTGCTCCTAAAGAAGACAATACCGAAAGCAATGATACCGATTTGGATAACTTCGCCGCTTACATGACTGCTGATATTGCTCCTAAAGAAAACAATACCGATGAAGATGATGAAGGTGAAGAGAGTGCTGAAAGATCTATGGAAGACGGTGAAAATGGAAATGCTTCTCAGGCTGCTGAAGAAGTGTCTGTAAGTGTGAGTGAAAATCATTCCATGGAAGGCAGTGAACAAGAAAATAAAACCAAAAATGAAGGCGAGACTGAAGAAGTGGCTGATATACATGATGCAGGGGGTGAAATCACATCTTTGTCCTTGTTAGAACAGTTGACAAATGCTTCTAAGCCGCTTGCAAAATTTGTTCCATCTGTATTAGATTTTGAGGAAGGGAAAGGATCACGAATTTTGTATGGAAACGATTCATTATATGTGCTTTTTAGGCTTCATCAGGTTAGTGAACTTAGGTTACTAACTAGCAGTTGGTTACTAATTTTGTCATATACCCTGAGTCCCTTGATTCTGTTACAATCTATATATTCTCTATTCTGATCATAATGTTTCTCTGGTGCAGACATTGTATGCTCGCATACTGTCAGCAAAGACTAACTCATTGACTGCTGAAAGAAATTCGAAATCTGCTGAAGATACAAACCCTCCTAATCTATATGCCAAGTAATTTATGGCATCTATTTAAAAGATGTTTTTTTTTTTAACATTCACTCATCATTTAATCAAATTCTTGTTATGGTTTATGCAGATTTATGAAGGCATTATACAACTTACTTGATGGCTCCTCTGATAACACCAAGTTCGAGGATGTCTGCCATTCAATTATTGGCACACAGTCTTATGTTCTTTTTACATTGGACAAGTTAATATATAGACTTGTTAAGCAGGTATGTTTTCACCAATTGTTTCTCTTCACAATATTTATATTTCAAAATTCCGGTCACTGGTTTTCCATTTTTCAGCTGCAAGCAGTTGCTAATGATGATACGGGCAATAAAATTCTTCAACTATATCAGTATGAGAAGACAAGGCGACCCGATACATTTTTCGACATTTTATACCATGAAAATTCTCGTGTCCTCCTCCATGATGAGAACATATACCGGTTCAAATTTGTGAGTTTCCTTTTCCTTTGAATAGCTACCCAGCTCGTCAATGATGTGATCCTTGTAATTAATGTCATTTATATTTTGTGAGTAGAGGTATAGACTATTAAGCCCCTTTATTTGCGAAAATATTACAGGTAGTCCTTCCTCCGTTGACATATAAATTTTTTTAAAAGCAAGAGCATGCACATTGCAAACTAACTTTGACATTAAAAATGCAGATAAGACCAAACAAATTCTTATAAATCTTTCTAACTCGTTAATGGTTAAATAGTTATTTGAATTGATGAAAATTAATGTCAATTTCTAAAAAATTTGAAAAACTTTACGCTTTAAAATTTTGGATGGGTATTTGGACACAAAATTGGTAATGCAACAGATCTTGACTGTTGGATGACATTGCGTTCACAGTTTGGATTGAAATCAAAGGGCAATCCAATGGTTGTGATCTATTGCGTCACCGATCGTGTCATTGACTTGCGTAGCACTAGAATTGCCCTTCAAATAATATGATATATTTAAAATGCAAACCGGTTTGTGCTTTTCAAACACAAGTAGTTGGTTCAGTTTTGTTCATAATTTCAAGGAGAGAATATAGGATTGATTTATCGAAGGGAAGTGCAAACCAGTTGGCAGCTTTAACAAAATGCATTGACTGTGAAGATACTGTGGTAAAGAATAAAAATAAAGATATGATAATTCATACTTAGTAAAAAAAAAAAGTTGCCTGTGTTGTACATAAAGATTAATTTTTGTGTTTCTTGTGTCGGGTCCAGTGATTTAATTATATCTCGTTGTGTTATCACATTATGGCAGTCTTGTCCACTTTATGCTAATAATTGTTCAGCCAATGCTGCATGATGCCATACACAAACCGCTGGTTTTACTTCAGTTTTAAACTTGAATTAATATTTGCTACACAAATGCTATGATTGAAAAATCAAGTTAACGTTTAATTTTCTTTCAGACATCACCTCCAACAAAAATGTCAATTCAACTGATGGAGCATGGTCATGAAACATATGAAATGAATGCTGCAACAATAGATCCTACCTTTTCAGTATATTTATATAAAAAGCTATTGAAAAGCACCTCAAATGCCAAGGGGATGAAATGTTTTTTAAGCAGGTACGAGAAGTTTTAAGTGCCAGTGTCTAGATATCATTTTAAATGCTGTTATGGGTTTGAATAAATCTCCTGTGTGCACAGGAACAAGCGCGGTTTTGGAACTGATGATATTGCCAAAGCAATGGAAGGAGTACATGTATTTAATGGCCTTGAAATCAAGATATCATGTAATTCCTCTAAGGTATGAAACCATACTAAACTAAGGAATACCTCATTGCCGTCAATGCGTGTATTTAATGGTTTTGAAATTAAGACATTTATTTTATTATGTTCTTATCAATGGTGGCACTCACTGTGTTTTGTTGTGATTCCCGTAGGCTTTGTATGTATTAGATACGCATGACAGCATGCTTCGCGTCAGAAAGAAAAAGGAGTCTGCGGTCAGTGCTCTAAGATTGCGGAAATGGCATATATTTCAAGAAAGATGGTTATCACGGCTATAGCAGAACAAGCTATCTTCCATGTATATATGGTACATTTTCATATTGTATAATCTAGTAAGAAAGCCACTGGTCCATGTTTTTGATGTTATTTCCAAGTTTTGAAAACTCAGTTTTGTCCTTTAAAGTTTTCATAGTTTCAACCGATTTCGAAGATTTGGGACGTTTAGTTTCGGTTTCGGTCCCAATTAACACAACTTTAGCTTGATCTGCCATCTCATACCTAAAATTAAATATAAAACGCCACAATCAAACAAAATACTATAAAGCATTACAGCTGATTCTGAGCTGAACCATTTGAACTAAACAGACCCAATTAACTAAAATGAACATTATAATAGCAGGCCCAATTATGCAATATAATTTTTTTTACAAGCCCAATTAGTGTTCTTCCTACTGCTTCTAAAACCACAAATCCCCTTCAGAAACACATTCGTCGACTTTTTGTTTATTCTCTCAAGCAAAGCCGCTCGTCTTCTAACTTTTCGAGGAGCTGATGACCACTGAAAAAAATCGACTTTTTTCCCCCTTAAAAGCAAAACCTTTCTCTTCCAGTTTTTTCAGTTCAACTTCAGCCGCTCAACTTGATTTTGTTTCGAGGTAATTGGTCTTCTTCTTCTTCTTCTATTTTTTTTTTTTTTTTTTCAATTGCCTTTTCTGTTCGATTTGCTGCTTTCAATCTTTTTTCTGCACATAAATTCAATTTTTTTTTGTTTTATTTACTGCATTTAAGCGGGATGAGATATTACCCTAATATCGTCCTGCCTCCGGCCGAAACCGAACCGGGATGGTCGGAATCTCGGGGTTTCGGCCTAACCTCATACCTTGGTTGTTATAAGAAAATTCTATGGAGCAATGAATACGTAAATTATGTCTTTATTCTTTAAAAAAACAGAAAATAAGGGGAAAAAGAAATATTTTGATTTAAAAGTTGTCGGTTTAAAAAATATATGGATTTAATTTATATATTCATTGCTACATAGACCTATGATAGGGACTTGATGTGCATTACCCCCTTTTTTTGTACAATCACAGAAAAATATAAATAAAATATAAACTTAGGCCTCGTTTGGTTCCATGTTGGATTTTGCGTTTTGTGTTTTCAACTTGAACAATGAAATATTAAGAAACAACTCAACAAGAGAAGAATTACAGTTCTTAGCTGCTCCGACACTCAACGGACAATGGAGAATTTGAATTTTTCTCTGTGCTTTTGTTATATCCCAGAGTATGGAAAATAAAATAAACCTGTTTTCTATATTACATATTAATTTTACTTTTTAAAATTGTTTGTTTTCCGACAATACATACGACGTGCACTGTTTGGACGAAAACATAAAACTGAAATGACAAACCAAACGAGGTCTTAGATTTCATTATGTTTAGCTTGCCAGCAGGCTTGACCCATATGAATGGAATGGGATTCTGGCAATGTAAAATTTTCTAAGCATAGGAAAATAGCTTGTTTTTAATATAGATCTAATTTTATTATGGTATCTTCTGCAGAACCAATAATACCAACCGGCCTAACGTGTGCTTCATAGGATAAAGAGCAGCAACCTGGAAATAAAGTATATGCTGCCGAGTGACCTAATTTTAGCTTAATATAGATTTGATGATAGGATGCGTAGATTTATAAGCAGAAGATTGTGCCGTTGATCTTTACTTTTTATGTTTTTTACACTCCTTATAGGTTTCTTTTATTTTATTTTGAAAAAATGTTAGCATTTTGATTATGTCACTGTGATGATGATGAACAGTTGAGCTTAATTCCAAAAGGTACCAAAGGGTCATTTGTTTAGGTATTTTATGATTTTCGGTTATCCAGAACATGTTTTGTTGTGATTACGTTTTGATTATATCTTGGTTTTTGTTCATCCCATAATGTTATGTGCTTAATTGGGAGTAGAAGCGATAATGTTATCTGTTTTCATCAAGATGGTAATATTTATCATGTATGCTTTAGTAAAAGATATGACTGCGAAATGCATTATTTTATCATGTTGAACAATATATTAGCTAGTATTATTTATTTTTGTACATTTTTAATGATTGGCATTATAAATGCCGCTAGTGTTGAACGTTTTAGATTGAGAAGGCAATTATGGCTTTGCTGGATTTTCAGATTTCTTCTTTTATCAGCTTACTTGCTTAGTTCAAAATTTCATGAGTTACCTTTCACTTCAAATAATTCTCTGGGAAATCACAAATTAAATTAAAAAGAAAAATCAGATGCTTCAAATGGAAATCCGAATGACAAACTAACTAATGTATCCTCAAGTGATTTAGGGAAATGGGATTTTTGTTTAAATCGTGCCTTCTTTAAATAAATGTTATTGTGGCTGCAAGAGATGGCAATAGCGTTGTTGCCATAGACTATTAGGTTTAGAAATGGGGACCAATCATTTTATGTTAAAATTTGTGAAGTGGTAAGTTTGGCCTAGCTCACGTTAAGTTTTAAAATATATAAAATATTTTTGTTAAAAAAATATAAATTAATTTTTTTTCTTTCTTTCGAAAATCATCAAAAAAAAAAAAAAAAAAAACAACGTGAAAGACTATCAAACTTCGATACTTATTTTAATTTATATCTATCTTCATATTTATGCCAAAAAAAGGATGAACAACAAAACAAAAACAGGAATTATTTACTGGATATTTATAGATATCTATAATTATTTAATGAATACTTGCTTTTATGTCTGTAATATTTCTCAATAAGTGCAAACATTTATGTATTTATTATTTGTTTTTATTCAGTTTCATAGTTTTAATATTTGCAATTTTTTTTTTTTTTTTTAGAGTAATGGAACAAAAAAACACGATTTTTTTTTGTTATAATAAACTAGTTTTGTGGGATCGCTTAATAATTGAAGTTACATAGGGTACACACTACATTATGTTTGATTTTCATGTTAACCAAATATATAACAGTAAAATTATTCTAAAATTTCATTTTCGTTCTTCCTAATAATATCCACTTGTTTATCTTTCTGATCCCTTTATATGTTAACGGGACACGTGTAATTTAATTAAATTTGAAAACCAAAGGTCATTAGTAAGTCCTACCTATGGCTGTACATACATATACGAGGAAACAATTATTTTGATGGTTATTAAACGTTGGCGGTCATCGAAAGCCATCAAAAAATCAATGAAAATAGCCATCGGGATTATATCCGTTGAGTAACTTCTCATCAACAGACTTTTCGATGGTTTCGTCAATGACTTCTCAACGACTTTCATCAGACTATTCGAAGTTTTCCTCGTCTTGTTGTGCACACGTGATAAGCATTGAGACTGTTAAGTTTTGACTATTAGATCGTTGAAAGTCGTCGAATAATTATCGAAAATTTGTTTTTTGTGGGTATTCCTACCGTGATTCGCGATTCATGTTCCAAGCAACACTTATATAACAACATAACTCAAGAACAATTTCACACTTATAAATGACATAATAAAGCTCAAACCATACATATCACATATTAAAATATATTACATCAAATAATAAAAAAAAAAGTTGAATAAGTACATACAACAAGCATAAGCTCAATCTCGAAAGTCAATCACAAAGTTCGATTTTAAACAACCATCCACATCTCAAAATGTATTATACATTACATATAACCAGACTCACTTGTCACATCAAATAAAACTCACTTGTCTCAAAGCATCTACAACTCTCATTTAGCCCTGCAACATCAAAATACAAATGTACAATATCTAGGGCTGTCAATGGATATTCGAAAAACCCTAAATCCGTCTGCATTCATATATGAAAAGCGGATAAATATCCGATATCCGAAAAGCGGATGCAGATACGGGTTGTAATGACCCGCATTGGCAGGGGTATTATGATTAATTTATTTAATTGTATAAATGGTGGGTTAGTGAATTAAATGGTCGTGGAATTAAACAATAGTGAATATTTAATTAAAATAATAAATTAAATAATATATTTAATTCTGAAATATCAGAATTGGCTGAAATGGCAATATGGTGTGAACTGGATCATCTGTGATATTTAATTCAGTGTAGAATTGAATTTGAATAACGAATATATTATATGAATGACAGTTTGAACGTAGAATTATAATATAATTAAATTCGAGCTCGAAATGGCGCTGCAGTTCGTAAATTGGCGATTTGAACTTCAACTGAATGTACAGGGTTCGTTTTAAATCGGATTTCTATGAAACAAGAAACGTGTGGTGCTGGTGGAGTATATCTTTCTAGTGGAAGAGAAAGATCAGGATTTCGTCGTGTAGATTTTGAGATATGTCCAAATCAAATTTTAAAATAGTCGCTAAATAATCTTTTGTCGACTGTAACGGTTCATTCGATATAACTAGAGATCGGGTTGGAATTTAGACAAGGTTCTTTTGGGACATAACGATAATTTAATTTTTAGAATTTTATGGTAATTTTTAATTAATTAAATAAGCAACTTTTTATTTGGAGTGTTTTGGACCCTGAGTCGACATTTTTGAGATTTCACAGAATAAGTTAACGGGCATATATTATTATATTTTTGGGATCGTGGCACATTGATCGTCACGACGATATTTTTACTTTTGTCAATAGGAGTCCATAAGCAAACGCAATTTTATGTAATGTGTACCGATATTTTCTCAATCGTTAGAAAAGCAAAACATACTCCTCAATTACAATAGACTAAATCTCTCCTCTCAAAAGTTTCATGCTAGATGGACAATACATGGCCGGACTTTCTATACATGACCACACTTATTCACATACAAGATACATGCAAAGATACATTTCCGTGAACCATAAATTACATTAGTAGGAAACCGTCTTATTACTGGATAGGGCATCCTTGACAAGTGGTGAAAACTGGGGTTACGCCTTCACTAGATAAAAATATTGTTTTTCAATACTTGGCCGCTCGGTCGAAATCAATACTGTGTGTGAGAAATGAAAACACGTAACTGAACTACCCTACATCATCTAATACTTCAGCATGAAGTATCATAACATATAATTACACGCACATCAGTTTTCTTCCACTGGTTCGAAGAAGAAAAGAGAACAAGCACCGATTTCCTTTTCATAAAATACATCCTGAGTTCATAAATCCATGGTAAAATCAAATAAAATCCTTAATTCTTCAAAACAACTATTTGTGATTTGCTAGAGACCGGCTCCTCACTGCTGTGTACTGTTAGTTTGGAATTTGAAAGATCAACCATCCCCTAGGGTGCAGTTACCATTCGGTGGTAGTGGAGTTGGATTCGACAGTCTGATGGACGTAGAAAAAGGGGAAGATGGGGGTTCGATCAATGGTGGCAGGGTCGAACTCGACGGTATCTGATGCTCGATTGGTGGATCTGAACTGGATCCGGTTTTCAGAAAAATGATAGAAATCGAGAGGATTGTTGGAGTTTGTGGGTCTCAGCATTGGTGAACCTTGGTGGAGCGTAGAGTGTGGCGATGAGAGGTCGATCCTGGTGATGTATGGCGACGGGGAGGAGTCTGGTTCCTGAAATTCGCGACTGAGATGGCATTCAATGGAGGAGCAGCTTCGTACTGGGATGTGGAAGATAAAGGTCATGGGTTTATAACATTTTTAAGGGTTATATGGTAATTAAAGGGGGGTGTTGGATTTGAATAATCCTAGAGAAGTATAAGGATGTGGGAGGATCAAAGGAAAAGGAGCAGGGCAGGCGTGTTTTTCCAGGAAGAAGATATTTTCGTGGTGGGTTGTAATGTAATGAAAATGGGCCAGGTTAGAAGAAGGTAAAGGCCCGAATAGTTAAATGAAGTTTATTTTAAAATAAAATTATATCCACAACTTGTAAACTGAATAACTTCCTTATATATTATCGAAATTCAGCGAAAAAAGATCTGTTAGGATCGTATGGACGGACACTACCCAATGAAACTAACTGGAAGTCCATCAGAGCTCGTTACAATTTATTGCAAAATAAATTGTCCGTCTAAATCAAAGACAGTCAATCGTTTTTAACGATAACAGTCCAATGTGAGTAAATCTCACCAACTCTGAACAGTTTATAATTTCATGTTGTATTTTTAGAACTGTTAGATATTGGCTGATACTGTCTGTTGACTGTTTGATTGAACTGCTAGTCAGTTAGTTAAATTTTCTGTATTGATTCTGTTTAACAGAATATATCATATAGAACTGAAAATGGTGTTATCTATATTGTTTAACATCTGTGATGCAGGGAAACAGGTTGGAGGAATCCAACTGGATTCCTCAACATTTATTTTACTGTTATCATATATTGTGATATATGATGTGTTATATAATCTGTTATGGATTATGGGTGTTGGAATGATATTGATCATTGTTATTCGATATTTTAAATATCATAAGAAACCCTGGGATGTAAAAAAAAGAAGTATTTCAATGTATATTGAAATAAAGGAATTTTATAAAATCACAGGATTTTATAAAAGGAAATATTTATAAAACGAACACGGTTTTATAAAAGGGATATTTATTTAGAAAATAAATAGAAGTTATAAATAGGAAATATTTGTAACGGTAAATAGAAGTTATAAATAGGAAATATTTGTAACGGTAAATAGAAGTTATAAATAGGAAATATTTGTAACGGTAAGTAAACGTTATAAAAAGGAAATAGTTGTAACGGAAAACGTAGTTTATAAAAGGAACTAATCGATGTTAGTTTAATCGATTAGTGTTAAAGTAAAAGGAACTAATCGATGTTAGTTTAATCGATTAGTGTTAAAATAAAAGGAGTTAATCGATGTTAGTTAATCGATTTGAGAATAAAGTTAAAAAGAGTTAATCGAATATAGTTATTCGAATAGAAGCAAATGAGTTAATCGAATATAGTTTATTCGAAGGAAGAAAATGGAATTATCGAATATAGTTTATTCGAAAGGAGTTAGGTGAATAGAGTTAATCCAATAGTGTTAGTCCAATAGAGTTAATTGATAAGGGTTAATCGAATAGAGTTAAGTGAAAAGAGTCAATCGAATATAGCTATTCGAAGGAGGGTTAGGTAAGGAAGTTAGTAAAAGGAATATAAAGTGAACTTTGCCTATTTCAAAGTTAGAAATGTTGTTCAGTTAAGGTCTGAGAGGTAGTTCTACCCCAACTTGATTGACTTCGTTTTAACTAAGGAATAGTTAAGGCTCGGCAGTAAAGGAAATGGTTTGAGTTGGCATCGCGATGGTTTGTTTAAACATCTGTCTAAGTCCAATGAAGAAGCTTTGGAAATGTTTTCCAAATAAGAAACCAGAAATGTTTTCTAATAAAGAAAACAAGAAATGGAAATGTTTTCCATTGTTAATAACGTATATTTTCCCAATTTAGAAAATAAGGAATGTTGAATATAGGGAAACAGGAGATAAGTAAAATTAATGAACTAAGGAGAGGAATGTTGAATGATGTTTGATCGATATAATTTCCATTTGGAAATAATATTGTTGTTTGCACACCTGTTTTTATTCGATAGTTAAATCACAGACTATCGAAGTTTTTACCATTTTAACGTTGTTAATATGGAGAGACCGGTTGGATTATTATCCAAAGAACCACTCTGTATTGGCATAAGCATTGCGAATCATATATGCCAAAGGAAATTGAAGACGGAGTTATACAAGGGCTATCCTGTTTACAGAATAGTGCCTTCGGTTCATCCTGTTCCTGGATGACTTGTATGGACGGATGTCTGACAGAGTATTTCCAGACAATCACATATATTGGTTTCTCCAACTGTACCAAGAGTGGAAGCGGAGAAGGAAACTTCTTTTAGCTAACACATAATGTATGGTTGAGGACATCAATCGGTGATTTGATGGATTTGACGATGTGGCATTCAAAGTGAATCTGATGTGATGTTAAAGCGTAGCTTCTAGCCTCATCAAATCGGTAAATGACAGAAATCGGGCAGGCAGCATGGCTAAGTCGGTCGCACCGAAGTAGGGTGTATAATCACCTGATCTAGAGTTTCATTCATTTCTAAAAATCTATTGTTGATGCTGTCCCATTCGGGAAACGGTTGCTGATCCCAACTGTTGGTGATATACATTCGATACACTCAAGCGAAATGAGTGGTCGGTCATGTGTGGCCGGGTTGCAAGATGTTCTTGTTGAACCCAGTGTATTCCTCTCTAGAGGTACACGAGCGATAGGTGGTTCCATACCTTGTCATAGTTGGAAATCCATTACCCAATACGTGCTTGCGGTTTTGATTGTATACTATATATGTAGAACGTGAGATGAAAGCGTTTCTGCTAGATGATTATATATATACTGTGGTTGATAGACATTATTATAATATCAAAAGGTTTTGATATAAAGATATTTTGGATTCTCATAAGGGAAAAACCCGTTCCGTTATGCGGCGTGGTCTTATGAGATATCATATACCGGTATAACTGTTTTAAACTGTTTTACTCACACCAGTCCCATGACTGACCCGGAGTTTACTTTGTTGTTTTCCCTAAACTCTTGGGTGCCTAAATTTGTATGGGCAGTCAAGTAGTCGGGATTTTACAGATACATTGAAGAGCTGGAGCAGGAGGCTTTAGGATCATATAGCTATAGTTATTTCCGCTGTGTTGTAAGTGCTGTACTTTTATAATGACATGTATATTCAAGTACAGATTTGTATTTCAAAGTTATGTTATGAAATATATTTATTCGTTCCGCTGTGAGATTCGTGTTACTCTGATGTTGTGTTCTTCTTCTTCTTCTATTCTAACTTTCTATCTTATCTTTCCTCACCCTCTAATTTCTTTCACTAATTACCAGGATTTTTCGACGGTTTGGTTATCGACGTCGTGCTTACGTCGATAACCAAAGTCGCTGAAAATCCGGGTCGTTACACGGGTACATAGATATCCATATCCAAAATTATTCGTTCGATTCTTTTTTTTTTTAAATATTTTACTCAAAATTATATGTATTTTAGTACAATGCATGTGATTTATTTATTGTTTTACTAAGTCGAATGTTTGTATTATATGCACTAAATGCATATCAGCTACTCAAATCTATTTAATTTCATCATATATGTTTATCTTTAACACTTTATGATTAATGAAATTGAAAAACATTTATGTTTAACCAAAAAAATTCATTTATATTTCTTGAGTTATTGATCGTTGGCGGATAGGATAATTATCTGATATCTGTCCATATCCACGGATACAAATATCCGATATCCGAAAATGATTTCAGATACGGATACAGATATAGCACTATCCGTCTTCGAAATTATCCGTTGACAACCCTACAATATCTTAACATAAATTGGAAAAAGAAAATCATATTTGGTCCTCATCGCTTTTATAGCCCCGTAATGAAGTAAAGCCATCATGTTGTTGCATACACGCATCAATGATTCATCCAGCATCTGGTACATCTCTTCAATTTGGCGCTTAGTCGCTTATCTCAATCCTTAAGCTCAACAATCCGAGCTTTCAAGTGTTCAATGTTCTTATTGTCTTGAGCTCTTCTATAACTTGTTTTCCTTTGTCTAAATTAACCTTTTTTCACCGAAGTGCGTGCGTTTCATATGCTACTAAGAAATCAATATGTTTTACGCTATTCATAAATATATCATACATAAATATTATTTCTTTATTCATAATTTTTTTGGCCAAAGTCTATGAGTTTCTTGAACGTTCATCATGCCTAAACCTATTCCTTTGAACAGTTGGTCTCATTCTTGAAAAAAATTACCCTACTGTTTGAAAATAAAATTACAATTAAACTCATATTACATTATATTAATTATCTGTAACTTACAATTTAAAGCGATAATTAATAACTAATTAATAGTTAAAATATGCTTATAATGGACTCTTGTAGTTTCATATTACATCATGTATATGTTTTTGAGCCATCTTCATTGACATACTCGACGGTGTGAGTATGAGCAAAAATTTCCAAGGAGGCGAGATGACCACGCTTTTTTTTAAATAATTATTATGTATTTTATACATACATGCACGCGCGCGCGCACACACACACACATATATATATACATATATATATATACATACATATATATATATATATATATATTGAAAATTGGTAAGCTTTATTAACTTCAAAGAAAAGTACATAGCAAAGTTAGCCTCTAACCTGACTTACATATGAAACATACATAAAATCTAATACAATATAAGAAGTTGTAAAAAGAAAACAATAAAAATAAGACCCATGATGAGGTCAAAGAAACCCACGGCAACAAGTGCTCGACCTGCACTTCAAAGCACATACTTCACGTTCGTTTCACAGTTATAACCCACTCGATCATAACTGGGCATACCATGTAGAAATCAATTTGTAAATCACTGTAGACCGAATGCTATATTGAATTTTCATGTATATTTTCGTAGCTCGTGCAGAAAACTGCTTCGTATTGGCTCTCGTCCTGAAAAAGTTAGCAGGTTGGAGGGATTCCTTCTAAAAGAATATAAGCATGCTTTTGTTCAATGAAAACCAACTTCTAATACTTGACTGAAACTGATACCATTAGCAAACAAGACTGAACCAGAATTCAACTGTAACAATCCGGAAAGTCAGAACCAATTTAAAAATTTTATTTTGGCAATTTTAATGAATTTTGAATATTTAAAATGGTTTATTTTAAATAATAACGACTAAAAATTTATTTTGAATAGAACTAGAATGTACAAATTTATTTAAATCGAAGTTACAGTATAAATATTTATTTTAATTATAAAAGGAATTGGAAATGGCGCGGTAGTTTGAAATTTCGATTTTAAATTTCAAATGAATGTACAGGATTCAAAATAAACCGAATTTTGGTAAAACCAGAAATATTTGAATTGATTTGAAAATATCTTTCCAACGGATGTGAAAAATCCAGATTTCATAACGAGAATTAAAAGTTATGTCCAGTTGAAAATTCATAATAGTCGCTATGAAATTTTATATAATATATAGCCCTTAAAAATATCGATTTTGCAAACGACCTTCGTTTTCGACGAAACCACTTTTGTCAGATCTGGAATGCCAAATTATTGCTAGATTCCAAAATTCATAATTTTTGGAATTAATATGTGACCGTGGCAAAAGAAAACGTGTTTTGTCAATTTCAGTCAATTTGGATCGAACAGAAAATGACCGTTTTTCAAACGATCTCCAAATTTGACGAAATTAGTTTTGTTAGGACCATATCGTCAAAACATAGTCAGATTTATTTTTCTGGAATTTTTGGAGTTAGTATGTGGCCCCGGTAAATTGAAATGTACGTTTAAATTAAATATATATTGATTTATAATTTAATTTAAAGAAAAACTGATCGTAACAGCCGAATTAGATTACAAAACATATTCCTTTGTATCCGGAATGAGGGTATTTGGCTAGGGGCGGCATTCGTTGGGTTCAATTTGGAGTTAGTATCAACGAAGAGGTATTTTTCGAATTAAAAGAATTTAAATAACAATAATTTTTTTTATATAAAATACCTCTTCTCAGAACCTTAGCCTCCAATCGAAATGAACGCTGAAAACAGCTCCGAACAAAATCCCTCGATCGCTCCTATTAGAAATCGAATTGAGGAAAGATTTCAGAACGAACTCGATAGAGATTTTCCCCCTCTATAAATTTGTAATCGTTTGATCCAGAACCGTTGAGTATGGAGCGAGAAAATGGGGCTCAAATCTGCCGCCGTCGAACGCAATTATAAGGGGATGGTGGCGTTCGAGTTTGACGAGGTGGACAGGGGAGCAGCGCCTCGCGTAGGCCATCATCTGGGAAGCCGCCGATGATCATCACGACAAACCTGGTGATCGGAATTTGCAACCCTAGTTGCGAACGATGCTTTGAATGACGACATGGAGTTTAAACAGAGGAAGAAAAGTAATTTTAATCAACTAATTTATTAAGAATATTAGTGAATGTTGATTATATAAATAACATTGTATATAAAAGAAAAATCTAATTTTTTCCTTATATAACATTTAATCAAAATGTGGTTTTTATAAATATATAAAAATATGATTTGTATACAGAATAATGATTTATAAAAATATAATTTTTATAGAGAAAATTGAGTTATAAAAATATGATCTTTATTGTATGCGGCATTTTAGATATGTGGTTTTTAAAATATAAATAGCGCTATAAAAATGAGACTTTTTATTATATAACATTGTAAATAAAAATATGATTTTTATTTATATATTGTTGTTTTAAAAATATGATTTTTCTTATAAATGACCTTGTGCAAAAAGGGTGGTTCTTTTTAAAATATATAACATTGATTTTTAAACGTGATATATATATATATATAGCTTCATGTTAAAAATATGATTTTTAAAGAAAAGAAATAACGCAGAATAAAATGTGATTCTTATCTATATAGCACTGTATTAAAAATATAATTTTTAATATAAACCGCTTGAAAACAGATTGCGATGGAACCGACTGGGAGCGAACAGAATCCGAACCGTTCAGAAATAAAGAATGGAGGAGTGGAAACACAATGTGAAAAATTCTCACTTTAATTTATTTTCTAGTTAAATATATATATACTAGGATGTAGACGGTGCTTAGTAGCACCCGACACCTTTGTTTGAAACCATGTTTGTTTGGCTGTTTGGTTGATTAGATTGTTTGGTTGAATTTGGTTTGGGAAATGAAATGAATTGATTAGAATTTGGTTTATACATGGCGTGAACCATTATTAGGCGAGGGATAAGGCTAGACCTTATTCCGCTTCTAGTATCGCGCCGTTATGCTGCCGAAATTTTCTAAAAATGTTAGAACAATAAAAATATCATTTTTATTGTATAAATGAACTGTATAAAATATTCATGAGTTGAAATAAATATTTTATAGTTAAAAATATAAATTTTAACGTGTATATGAATAAAATAAATATTCATTTACAAATCAGATGATTTGTTTATGTACACACATTTAACTGATATGGATTGGGACGATACATTTTACACATCGCCCAACTGCACAAATACTAATCAGTGCTTGTTGTTTGAAAACCCCACACGGGTATTGGGATGATATTGGACATACACTAATCCCAATATTTAGTTGTATATCAATCGATGGGTTGACAGGCTGTTGTAAGCGTTAATTATTTATATTTAATGCTTATGTAGTTGTGTAATGCACTTTGGATGATGGTTGAATGTGTTTGATTATTGTGGTGTACATGTGTGTATGAAATCCATATAAATAAAATTATATGGTAATTGATTGTGTCTGATTCCAATTCGGAAGGAATGAATATTTTAAAAATGGAAAATAAGGAATATTTTAAATAACTAATATTTTAAAATAATATTCAGTAATGGGTCAAAATATGATTTTGATGTCCGATTTGGGATGGACACGAAAATATTTAAATATATAAAGCCGTGTTGATTAGATTAATGCCATTTTGACGTGAACAATATTTATATCGATTTTATTCATTTTTATAATAAATATCGAAAAGGAAGTGATTTCAAAATCTAATGTTTTGAAAATATTATCATTTATATATTAATGATATGGAATATTCAATTTTGATTTGAAATTGAATATGAAGTTGAAATCGTTTTGAAAACGAATTTAAAACGATTTATAAAATATGTTTAAAATGGAAATCGTCGAAATATATATATTATATATATTTAGTGGCTTGAATAGAACGCGCCGCGTCGCGGCAGTTCACGAATTTTGACCACTGACTTTGAATTGACATTACAGGAGATCCGACCGTCGGATTCTCCTAAAACCAGAACCGTTGTGTCCCTACTGAAAAGAGCTTTCCAACAAATATAAGAGAATTGAAATCTAATTTGGAATTATGTCCAAATCAAATTTGGAAAAGGTCGTTGTAAGTGCAGTTCGATGACCGTTTATGGAAATCGACTGTACGGGCCTCGATAAAATTATTAAAATTATCAATAATTTGTGTAAAATCATAATAAATTATTTGAAAAGAATTGGGATGAAAAATTCCATATTTGAAAAGATAAAAATATATTTTTATCAAAATGAACTAGTTATGAACTAGAATTATAATCCACTATTTTTTAAATAAATAAATTGGATTTGAAATGGTTTTAAAAATAACCAGGATTTCCGATATATGAATTGGAATGGATTTGAATCGAAATTATCTTCGGAATATTTCGATGTTGGATTTCGTGATCATACAGATATTGTTATGGAAATTTGAAAGATATATTTATATCGTTATTTCCAATACAATATTTGTTGGTTGTAGAATTTGATATTGAATATAAGCTGATATATTTTCTATTCAGAGCCTTGTATTTAATATCAAATGGGATTTTGGGTTTGTCGTGAATGATGTCTTAAATAACATTGTTCTTAAACCCATTAGAGGAAAGAATGAATCTTTTAATTACGATTGAGTGAAATTCTCCAATTAATTAATATTTAATTGGAATTGAATAAAAGAATTAGATTTTGGGTTTGTCGTGAATGGTGTCTTCATTAACACTGTTCTTAAACCCTGTGTGAAAAGAATAAATATTTTAATTAAGATTATTGGAGTTTCTAGTTATATTTAGTAATTGGAATAAAAATGGAATGTGAATTGGGTTTATTGTGAACTGTGTTTTAAAGACATTCGTTCTTTAACCCGATTAACAGTGAATTGTGATTTGGAATTTATAAATCTTTTAATTAATATTTAATGGAGTCCAAAGTAAAGTTTTCCAGTTTTAAAAAATAAATTGGAATGGAATGGAATTCGATCTGGTAATAATCGAAGTGAACTTCTATGGAGGAAGATGGTTACTATATATGGAATTTAAGGGGCTTTGCCGTTATTCCATTTATATTATCGATTGGATACGGAAGTTTATATCGATAATATATATTGATCTGTTTTCCGTGAAGATTCCATTGTTAATGGAATGTGATTTTGGGTTAATCGTGAGCTGTGTTTTAAATGACATTAATTCTTTAACCCAGTTAAAGATAAGATTAATTTCTTAACTTTGAATAATCATTAAGTAATGATTTTTGGAAATTAAAACTGAATTAGAGTTTTAATGAATCTTGAAAGGTGAATTTGATAACTAATTAAATTATCAAATTCAAAAAATGATCGAGAATGGAGTACCACAAGTTTTACTCCAGGCGATAGTTAAATCTTCAATTAGATTTGAACGTAAAATGGTAATTAATTTTACCGACAACACCGTGGGTGTTAGATATGGAGTATTACCAGTTTTGCTTCATGGGATGAATAGGTTGGGATTGGGAAATATAATAAAGGATTACTTTGGTAAGGTTCGCTAATCCCGACTAGTTTGGATAAACCTTAATTTGGTTTGAACTGATATCCAAAGGAAGATTAAAGAATAAATTTAGAGGATTTATCTTTGATAAAAATAATGGGAACCTTTCCCAAAATATAAGAATATTTGAATAAAGGAATATTCTGGATTGGAATGAGGCATATGTTGTGTTTTTATAGCACTTGTTTATTATATACGCGAGTTATTCAAAAAGATCGAGTTTATCCCATTTTGAATAACTGATTTGACGATATGTCGAGGGTGAAGATGGTGGTTGAAGACCGGAGATCTTCACATCGCTTGGATGCTTACTGATGTCTTGATTAGGCTGTACACCCAAGATAAGGTAATAAGTGGTGATCGTCAGATGTACTTGGAGATCGACCGGATATGCGAGGACCTCTCTCCTGTATTGGACATATGGGACGAGGAATAAAGTGCCTCCAGTTTCGTTCAAACCCAGAACGAACTAGTAAATGGATGTGTGTCTGACATTGGATTTTGTTCTGTGTTGATTTATTTCTATTAAATATATATCTGTTTGGCGGCGGAGAATTTATTCTCTTGCTTAACGCCCTTCTCTGAGACGTACGAGCTCAGATGTTATATATCGATAGACAACAGTCGCATGGCGTGAATTGCCTGTGTGGCATGCTGAGATGCAAATGATCAAGGCTTCTGTTGAAAAGCAGAGTCTTGTAGTTGATGATCAAAGCACGGCTTTAATATAGCATAGCTTTGTGTATACCGTTAATTCGCGAGCCTCACACCCCGGTGTGAACCAGAAACGGGAGAGGACCTCAGGGAGGACATGCGTTTCTTTCTACCTAGGAGTGGTGTCATGGTATGTAGCCCAGACATTTTACTTATGTGGATGATGGATAGCGAGGCGCATCGGATATATCGGCCATTACGGGACCGATGGATTATATGGTCGACATACTGACCATTACGCGCCATAGGGCGAAGAAACGTATTGTTCAGGCATTTTAATCCACTTCGTGTGGACCGGTCCTGTTGCTCCAAGGGTCACTCGAGCTCTGACCCTGAGACATGGTAGGCTAGATTGTCTCGAAGCGGTAAGGACGATCCCTTTCCTTGGTTCACAGATGGAAATCAAACTTCCAATACGTGACATTTCGGTTTTGATTGTAGAGCCTAGCATTGGCGACATGATATATGGTACCCATGCCGTCTATGATTGATACATTTATATTTGAAATTGTTTTATACACTATGCACTTATAATAGTATCAAATGATTTGTTTTAAACGTACCAAGCATGTTTGGCTATTATAAGGGAAAACCCTATCCTCTGGTTTGCGTTGCATTATGTGATGAGACCTAGGTCTTATAATAGCTTCATTTTTCCAAAAAACATTGCGCTGTTTATAACTGTTTATGCACTGGTATTCTTAGGATGAAACCCGTTCCGTGTTATATGGCGTGATCCCTTGATTTACTTTATTTTTAAAGTAAAGATTTAATAATGTTTTAGTTCTCACACAAGTCACATGACTGACCTGGAGTTTATTGTTTTAACCTAAACTCTGGGTGCCCCTATTTTCCACTCAGGCTGCTAGTAGTTTTGGGTTTGCAGATGTATTCTTACAACATCCTGGTTTACAACTGGAGATATATTCGGAAAGCTCTGTATCCGTATATTTGTTTCAGTTGTGTTATCTATTATTTTTCCACTGCATTGTAATTTAAATCTCTGATATTTTTCTGATGTATAATATTTATTGATACTCTGTATATTCTTGTACTCTGATGTAAATTGTTGTAATAAGCAATGAAATGTTCTTCTGTTTGCGTTCTGATTTGCCGTGGTCTCAGACAATCCGTTCTTTCTCTTCTCTTCAGAGACCGGGGAAGTTCGGGTCATTACACGTGGTATCAGAGCTTTGGTTTTACAGAGCTCGAGAACAAGGCATATTAGAACCAAACGAAAGAATTCATCAGAAATTGGATTAGTAATATCCAATGAGAATGACTCGTTAGAGATAGGATCAGTAGTATCCTAGAACGAGTGTAAAGAGTGTTATTTTTTAAAAAAATGAAAACAAATTTTGTTTTGAAAATTTAAATCATTTTATACATATTTGAATATTTATTTTAAATTGAATTTGGACGATCAAGTACATAAAGATTTTGCATATATGCCTTGCAAATGTGTATACAAAGCCTTAAATATACTGGATGGATATAGACTCACACTCTAGTCACCCGAAGATGACTCTGATGATGCTGGTGATGATATGTCAGCATCAGTTGTTTATGTTCGGGTTTCGAAAGTGGGATCTCTACATATTTCCAATTGACTGGTGTGAGAACCAAAACTAGCTATAATTTATTGCTTGTGATTTAACACACAAAAATTGGATTTTTTATATATATATAAAGTTGTGCTTTTAAAACGATAATCAACTAATTGATTGCTGGCTGTGTTGTTTGATAATTAGTTCACTAATTAAATTATTTAAACCTATATGATAATATAAGGTAAATTTAGTCAAATTTGAACTGAATTGCAAATTGTTTGGAAAAATTGCATGCATGTGCATATATATATGTGTGAATAGGCCATAATAGGGAAGCTAAGCAAAGGAATAAAACTGTATGCCCGATAAATAGGTACATGTTACTAATTCATTGGGTTTGGATGATTTTTGTAACGTCCCGTATTTTTACGGTATAATGATTAATTTATTTAATTATTTAAATAGTGATTTAGAGATTTATATGGTTGTTTAATTGAATAATATTGAATATTTAATTAATATTTTTAATATAATAATATATTATAAATCTGAAATAGTTGGAAATAGCTGAAATGACAATATTGTGTGAATTAGATTATTTATAATATATAGTTCAGTTTAGAACCGAATTATAATAACGATTTAATCTGGATTTGAAATGTCGAGTTATAAATTCAGATAGGAACATTTTGGAGTTGTATGATGCTCTATATGGATATATGTACGATAATATTAATTTATTTATATTAAATTTAATTATTTTTAAATATATTAATATTCAAATGGGTTTATTTAGAGCTTTAAAAATAGCCGTTTTTACAAACGACCTCCATTTTCGACGAAACTAATTTTGTTGTATCCGGAATATTAAATTATTGTTAGATTTCAATTTTCGTGATTTTTGGAGTCAGTATGTGGCCGTACGGGATTTTAATGTGAAATACAATCGATAATTTGACTTTAAAAATACGCTGTGTGAGCAAACGGACTCGAAATTCGACTGGGTCCGTAATGTCAAACTGTAGCTGCATGCCCATTTTCATGATTTTTGGATATTGTATGTGATCGTATGGATTTATAAACGATGAACAGGATTAACAATCGAATATAAATTAATATATAAATACGAAGCTTACATCCTAAGCTATCCTATATTATAAATACACTCCATATCCTCAGTTAACCTAATTCATTCATTCCTCTAGTCAATTAAATTTTCCGCCATCATTTTTCTTTGTTCTTCAGCCAAAATGCGAGGTAGAAAAATTGGTATAAAATCAAATACACTCCCATAAATTATCAAACAAGTTTTTCTAGATTCCTTAGACCATTCTCTTCCTTGTTGGGTCAATTTGGTAGTGTTCGACGTTATGGTTGTCGCACCAGAATTGGACAGAGCGTATTAGGGTTGCGAACCACCTATAGTAGGGGCCAAACTGGGTTGAGCTTAGGCTGGGATTGTGTTCGTCGAGTGATTTAGCACTCGCTGAGAAATTTTAGGCAATATCGATGGAAAAAGATGTCGCGAGTCTTACTGTTGTCATCAGCAGATGGTGAACGACGCTTTTTTTTGGTGAGTTCGAACCCGTATTCATGGTGACCAGATGAAGGAGGTCGGTGAGAGGAGTTCGTCGGAGGTTATGGATTTGAATTTCGTGAAGGATAGAAGTCGGTGTGATGATATGAAGTTTTCGAAAAAAACATGGGATGGCTGTTACGGGTTTAGTGGCATTCGACAGTGAGGGAAGATGTTGATGAGCCTGGCTAAGGAAAATGTGAAGGTCTAGTTATATTTAATTATATAAGTAAATGGTGTATTATTGTGGAATTTATCATGGAAAGGAGACGCAGGAATTTGTGTTTAAGTTGGCAATGGCATTGCGTTGGAGCAGCGGGAGGGAAGAGTCATGAGTAGGTGATTAGAAGTGTTTAGTTGTTTAAGAGAGGATTAAAGGTTAATAAATAATTTAATTATTAATTTAATAATTCTTTTATAAAAACAAGACTTGTAAAATCAATAACTTCGTCATACCTTATCAAAATCAGGCGAAACAAGATCCATTGGGATCGTGTGGACGGTGACTACACAATGGAACTGACTGGGAGTGAATCGGAGCTCGTTACAATTTATAGCGAAATAAATTGTCTGTCTGAATCAACCGACAGTTATCGTTATTTAACGATGAACATCCAGTGTGGGTAAAACTCACTAATTCTGCCAGTTTATATTTTCATAAATATAATCTAGTGTTGATAAATGACGATTGATTGCTGTGTGGTGATTGTTTGGTTGAATTGCTGATTTAGTGGTTGAAATTATAGATAACGATATATATATATCGTTAATCAAATATTGATTCTGTTTATCAGAATATTTCATATTGAAATGAAATCGATGTTATTTATATTGTTTAACATCTTTGATGCAGGGAAAACAGGTTGGAGGGATCCAATAGGGTCCCTCAATATTTATAATACTGTTTGTTTTCATATATTGTGATATATGATGTGATATATAATCTTTGATTGATTATGATGAAAATGGTCATGTTATTTGGTATTTTAAATACCATAAGAAATATTGGAATGTAAAAAGGAAAATTTCAAAGTGTATATTGAAAATAAAATATTTGAAAACAAATATTGGAATATATAAAAAGGGTAATATTTAGAAAACAAATGCTGGAATATATAAAATGGGTAATATTTGGAAAACAAATATTAGAAAATATAATTAAGGAAATATTTGGGAAATAAATAAAATTATAAAAAGAATTCATTTGGAAAACGAATAGAATTTTATAAAAAGGAAATATTTATAAAATGAATAGAATTTTAAAAAAAGGAAATATGTATAAAATGAATAGAATTTTGTAAAAAGGAAATATTTGTAAAATGAATAGAATTTTATAAAAGGAAATATTTATAGAATGAATAGAATTTTATAAAAGGAATTATGTGGAAAATAAATATTAAATGGAAATCTGTTTTTTACAGATAAATGGAAAAGATTAATTTAAAGTAGATTTTAAATAGAATCTGTTTTAACAGATAAATTGAGAAGGTTAATTTATAAATAATGTTTTTATAAATTAAACAAAATATTTATCATTTGATAAATGGAATATATAAGTCTGAACTTATATAGAGAAATAGAAATTGGTTTTGACACCGATATTTTTAATAGAATGTGAACCCAGTATTTATAAAGGGCATTATAAATGAGATTTAAGTGTTAGAAATAAAAAGGAGATTTTGTATGAATATTTCTATAAATAGAAGTATAAATAGAATGTGGAAATGGGATATTATTTTAAAATACGAAATCAAACTTAATGGATTATATAAAAGAAATATTTTTCACATTCAATGTAAATAATGGATTAAAATGAATATTTTATAAATTAAAACATTTATAAGGAAAATTGGGTTTTGAAATAGGAATTCAAATGGGAATTTGAATGAGATAGGAAATAGAGTTAATCGAATATTAGTTATTCGAATAGAGCTAATCGAATATAAGTTATTCGAAGAGAGTTAATCGAATATAAGTTATTTGAAGAGAGTTAATCGAATATAAGAAAATTGGGTTTTGAAATAGGAATTCAAATGGGAATTTGAATGAGATAGGAAATAGAGTTAATCGAATATTAGTTATTCGAATAGAGCTAATCGAATATAAGTTATTCGAAGAGAGTTAATCGAATATAAGTTATTCGAAGAGAGTTATCGAATAGAGTTTTTTCAAGAGAGAATTATACATTGACATTCGATTTTATCGAATTCAGGAAAGTATTATTAGTTGTTTGTTTATTTATCCAAATTTAATAAATAAAAGTTTTATTTAAGTTATTATATTTCAGAAGCATAGGATTATAACACTATTGTTATAATCAAATGATTTCTGTAAAAGAAGTGGGTTCGTAAATAGAATCCGTGAATTACGTAAGGAAGTTTTTTTTAAAGATTTAAAAGGTGAACTTTGTCTATTTCGAAGTTAAAGATGTTGTTCAGTTAAGGTCTGAGAGGTAATTATAGCCCAACTTGATCGACATCATTTTTAATTAAAGAATGGTTAAGGTTTGATAGGAAAGGTTGGTTAAGTGAATTTAGTGTGTGAGTGTTAATGGGTTGAGTTGGCATAGCGATGCTTTATTTAAACATCTACTAAATCCAAATGATGGAGTTTTGGAAAACGTTTCCAAATAAGAATCAAAAATGTTTTCTAATATAGAAAATAAGAAATGAGAGTAAATATGGAAATGTTTTCCAATGATTCATAACGTATATTTTCTAAATTTAGAAAATAAGAATTTACGAATATATGGAAACAGGAACAGAGAAATGAATAATTGAATGACAAATTAAATTAAAGAGGATCAGTGTTGATTGATGATTTGCTTAGTTAGATTTCCATTTGGAAATACGACTGTTGTTTGAACACATGTTTTCCTTTGATAGTTAAATAACCGACTATCAAAGTTTTGACCATTTCCGTTGTCAACACGGAGAAACCGAGATCGGATTTATTATCTGAAAACCACTCCGTATGGGCATTAGCGTTGCAAATCAAATATGAAGGAGATAATTGAAGACGAAGTTTATGCAAGGGCTGTTCTGGCAAATCCTAAGTAGTAATTGCCTAAGATGGGTTTACAGAATAGTACATTTGGTTTGTCCAGTCCCAGGATAACTTGTATGGAGAATGTCTGACAGAGTATATTTAATAGATCGCGTAAGTTGATCTCTTCAAACGTATTTAAGTTTGGTGGTAGGGGAATTCGTTTCTCTTAGCTGTATACCCTTTGTATTTTTGGGGAAATCAATTTGTGATTTGGCAGGTATGACGATGTGACATTCAAAGTGAATAAATGTGTGATCTGTCAGAGATAAGTGTAGCCTCAAACCTCACAACCAGGAAATGGTATAAAATCGGGTAGGTCGCATGGCTAAGTGGTTAGCTGCCAATTAGGGTGTATTGAAACCTGATCTAGAGAAATTCCATTTACTTCTATAATCTATTTCGATGCTGTCTCTTTCGGGAAACGGTTGCTGATCCCAACCATTGGTGATAATACATTCGGTACACTTAAGCGAAATGAGTGACCGGTCATGTTTAGCCTGGGTTACAAGATGTTCTTATTGAATCCGGTGTATTCCTCTCTAGAGACACACTGTCGGAAGGTGGTCCCATACCTTGCCAGTTGGAATTCATTACCCAATAAGCGCCTACGGTTTTTGATTTTATATTATGTATGTGGAACGTGAGATGAAAGCGTTCCGCTAGATGATTTTTATATTGTGGTTGATAGACATTATTATAATATCAAATGAGTTTGATATAAAGATTATCGTTCCTTTCAAAAGGTTTTTGAATGTTGGACCAAATGTTTTGGATTCTCATAAGGGAAAAACCCGTTCCGTTATACGGCGTGGTCTTATGAGATATCGTTTAATTGCTCAAACTGTTTTAAATGGTTTTACTCATACCAGTCCCATGACTGACCCAGAGTTTATTTTGTTTTGTTTTCCCTAAACTCTTGGGTGTCCAATTTTGTACGGGCAGTCAAGTAGTCAGGTTTTTTACAGATATACTTGGAGAGCTGGAGCAGGAGGCTTTAGGATTATATAGCTATTATTTATTTCCGCTGTAATGTAAGTGTTGTACTCTGATAGATGTTATTGTATACATATAATGGTTTTATTTAAAGGTTATGTTATGTTTTATCCGTTCCGCTGTGAGATTCGTGTTACTCTAATTCTGTTGTATGTTCTTCTTCTTCCATTATAATTTTCTGTCTTATCTATCCTCACTCTCTAACTTCTGCCATTGACTATCTGGTATTTCCAATGCTTGGATAGTCGACATTGAGTTTATGTCGATAACTAGGATCGCGAATCCCCGGGGACATTACAGTGGTATCGAAGCTGAAGGTTAAGTAATTACCTTGGCTTTGTGGCGTAACTCAGTCGAGATGGGGTTAATAATGTAACAACCCGAACTTTAATAACGTGTTAAAACCATAAATCAAGGCAGGATTAATTTTTAAAATAAGAATCAAGGGAAACGGGTTACGCTATTGCGTTCGTCTCGGAATTATGCTTGAAATAGAGTCCGAGTTTGCGTAAAACGGATACCATACGAAGAAGATATGGACGAATGAAGTTAGGCAGAAAAACCAGAAACTGGCCAGAATGCACTGGCGCACTTGGGAAGTGCGCCAGAACAAAATTGCACTTGCGCACTTGGGAAGTGCGCCCATGCAATTTTGCGTTGGCGCACTTGGCAGGTGCGCCTAGGCCGAGCAGCAGGCCTAACAGCTTTCTGGTTTGAACCTGGCTGGCCTGGTCGGGTTTTGGTCGAATTTCTGAGCTCTGGTGTGTTATTAGGGCTTACTTGTCACTTTCTGATTGGCTTCTCTTGAGATGGATGGCCTTGACTATTTCTAGCTTCATCGACGGCTCTAATTAGTTTGAAATTCTATATAAACAGCCTCCTAGCCTCATTCTCTTTAAACCATTCTTCTCTAACCTTATGCTGCTTAATCTCTTGATGATCATGGCTTCTTCTTCTTCCTCTAAATTAAATCAATTAAATTAAAACGTGAAGATTCATTTCTTGAAGACTACGGCTAGGAATTGGGGATTTTCTTCTACAATCAAATCAAGATTCAACGATTCAACAATTCGACGACTAGTTTATAGATTCGACTTCTACATCTTTCTCAGACCACGATCTGTAAGTTCCAGTTACTTTTAGATAAAAACTATAAATCTAATATGGGCATGTTGAATTGGAATTGATTTATGTATGATTCATATCTATTCTTGTTTTCTTCTTGGATCTTGACTATTGGGAATATTGTCTACGACGTTGAAACTATTGTTAATGGCATAAGACTATGACTACGCCTATGACTGTGAACATGCCTATGACTGTGAACATAAGACTATGCCTACGCCTATGCCTATGACGGTGAACATAAGACTATGCCTATGCCTATGACGGTGAACATAAGACTATGCCTATGCCTATAACTGTGAATATAAGACTATTGCCTATAACTATGACAAGAACAATTGTGGCTAATCACGTACGAGGTTATTGCCTAGGATTATGACTATGAAATTGGATCTAAGCTTGACTTTCTATTCAGACCTATTTTCTTTATTCTTGATTTTGGGATTTTCCTATTTAAGTTAGATCTATCAATGTTCCCGAACCTAGATTATCATTCAAACCTTTTCATGTTCATAATGTTATCAGAGCTATATGCCTGCGATGTTTTAATCAATTTATTCAGTTATGTCATGCCTTGGAAATAAATGGATAATAGGACAATGTTTATTATGTTATATGTGGAACTGAATGATATTGATTTGTGCCTGTAGTTTTATTATCATGTTGAATTGGGAATTAATGAATAAGTCTATTCATATGTATATGAACTTGGAATATAACCTGTTATGACAAGTTGAGTAGTTTATCATGTTATGCAAGTTTTAGGTTGTGAAATCATTTCAACATATGTGACCAAATGTTAGATCTACATGTTTATGTGTATATGTTAAACCTATGTCATATTTCAAGTTCACACTTATTCACATGTTCGTGATTGATTTGCAAGTTCACATATATGTAAGTTGATTTAGTCTATGTTGCAAATTCATATATATGTATGTTGGTTTAGTCTACGTTGCAAGTTCACACCTATGATATTCATGTTGATTATTTTGCAAGTACACACCTATGATGTTCATATTGACTATGCCAAAAAGATGCTAAGTTTATCCCTTTGTCGTGTTTATGTTAATGAATCTCTTTATGCCAATTTTGCGTACGTTAAATTAGGCTAAGTTTTAGCCTATTATTATATGCCAAAAATCATGCGGACGGAAAATTAGGCTAAGATTGTTAGCCTAATATTTAGATGGGGTAACGTTGGGAAAAATTGGTAATTATAGGAAACTTGTTATGAAACTCGCCATGAAACTTGACTTGAACATTGTTATAACTTGAATCTGGATGTGGGCATGAAACTTATCCTTGAAACTTGACATGAATCTTGAACATGGACATGACACTAGAATGAACATGAAAATGGCCAACTCGAGGTTGGGTTGAGTATGCAGTGTAAATCTGCCCGGAACCGGCCGGCAAATCCAATGACTACAAACAATAGGATCCAATGTGAGTAGTTGGTCATATCACGCTTGAAACCCGAGGTTAGACTGAGTTGTGGTGTAAATCTGCCCGGAACCGCCCGGCATATCCAGTGACCACAACAACAGGTCTAATGTGAGAGGTTGGGGTGCATTAATGAATTAATGCCACATGATAGGGTTAAGTCATGAACATGAAAGACAATATTTAACCAACTTGAGACATGATTGGTAGGGTTAGGTCATGAACTTGAATGACAACACCTAACCAACTTGACACGTGAATTATAGGGCTAAGTCACGAACTTAAATGACAACACTTAGCCAATTTGACATGCTAGACTGATAGGGGTTAAGTCACGAATTTAAATGACAACACTTAACCTATTAGACGGAAACCTAGTTACGCGGTCCATTTCAGCAGTAACCCACTAGATGTATCATGGTACCTGGAACTATGCAGGGTGGGGCACGATTACTGGGCTGATTGCAAGCGACCAGAACGACGGCTGTGTTGGTGCGCCAGTGTAGGTTCAGGCGAGCTATGGTCGTGCACATGGTCCGGAGTTGAAAAAGCAAGCATTAGGCATCAGTAGGTTTATCTGTGCATTCTTGATTCGTGTCGGTGGTTGGCACCATAGGGCTTGATACACCCTATGGTGGACCTAGCACAGGTGACTACATTCGTGATAGGGCCGTATGACACAGACACATGATGAGCTAGAACTTGTAGGGAGCCGATCGATTAATGGATCGTTTCGTTGGACCTAGTAATGGGTCATTTCATGATACTAGGCCAAGGAATCATTTCATGATTAATATAAGACATGGGTTTGGGATTCTAGTACAGTCGACGCAGCGAACCTTGAATACGTGATGCTATACTTGATTTATCATGTTATCTTAGTCTATCTTTCCCATCTTGTCATCATCCGTATGATTACTTTCAGTTTATACATGTCATGTTACCTTTATCTGTTTTTATGCTGAAAGTCACTTGGACTTACCAGTCTTTATGACTGACATGTTTTCTTTCGCCTCTTTTTCTTCCGTTTCCCCTTAGGTTCACAGGGAGGAAACTCTAGCACTTAGCTTGGATTTCACTTGCTTTCGGTTCAGCTCATGTACGGTTTGATTTTGAGCTATGCTATGGCTGCATTTCTGCTACCTTTGGGGAATTAAGCTCCTTTTGTTGTTTCAAGTTTATGCTTCTTTATTTATGCAAGACAGAATTTATTGTAATGGAAAATAATGACTTTGGCTATTTGATGTAAAAGGTTTTGACTCTTTTTGAAAGTAATGAAATTTATCTTTTGATTGTTCCGCTGTTTTATCTATGTTCTATCTTGTAATATTTCTGTGTTTGTTTACCTCGATAACGCTCCTCCAAAATTAGTGCATTCCCTTTGTGAGTGACCCTAGCGGAGGTGGGGTGTTACATTTGGTATCAGAGCAGAAGGTTACCAGACTGGGCAAAAGTTTTTAAAACCTTCTGAAATTATTTTCAAAACCGTTTACAAAGAAGCATTTTTCAAGAAAGTCTTGTTTTATTTAAGGGCTATTCCCCAAAAGCCATTAGCACTATCCTTTGTTTCCTTGTTTGAATCTCTTTTCCTTTCTTTTCTCCATCTGTAGTCACAGTAGTTTTTACCTGCGGCTAATCTTCTTTCTAGCTTCGTAGAGGGTTTTCCGTGTGATGGAGATAGTTTCCGTGAGGCTTGTTAACATGTTACATAGGAAAGGTATGAGTGATAAGTTAAGGCAAATGAGTCTCAGAACGAGAAGAAAGACTTCCAGAAGGGAGGCGAGAACAACGACAACAATAATAACAAGTCACGTGATAAGAGGAAGTGCAACTTCTGTGGTGTAGTTGGGCATGTTATCCAGGATTGTAGAAAGAAGAAGATGAAGATGGGAGCATGCTTTCAGTGTGGTGATACTGGACATATCAGCAAGAACTGCCCTAAGAAGCAAGGGCAAGGCCCGCAAGCAGGACCTTCTGGGGGTACATCTTTAACTTCTTCTCCTAGATGCTTTGTTTTATCTTGCTTATCTTCTCAATCCTATCTTGAGAACCTTAGGTAGAACCCTTTTGGATGTAGACATGTGATTGAAACATGTTATGGTTGATGTTTGCAAATGGTTGCAAGTGGTTGCTCGTGGTTGCATAACACACATTAGGCACTAGATCGGCTCAGACACATTTTCATATTGCATATGCATGAGTGTTTATACTTGTTTATGGATGAAATTGAATGTGTTATCATGTGGATGTTGCATATGGATGGATGTTTGTGCACACATATAGTGTTTATGTGACTAGGACTATTTGCATACATGTTGGATTCATGACACTAAACATATTTTGCATTAGGAAGATCAATCAGGCCTGATCATTCGCATTAGATAAGGAACATATACACACACTTTCTGCATATGTTCATATAGCATTAGAAATCTTTTAAGGAAAATGATTGCTTGTGGATGATGTTTTGAGTAGATGGATGATTGGATGATAGGATGCATTCTTCTTAACTTGAAGATTTCGGGGACGAAATCCTTTAAGGAGGGGAGAATGTAACAACCCGAATTTTAATAACGTGTTAAAACCATAAATCAAGGCAGGATTAATTTTTAAAATAAGAATCAAGGGAAACGGATTACTCCATTGCGTTCGTCTCGGAATTCTGCTTGAAATAGAGTCCGAGTTTGCGTAAAACGGATACCGTACGAAGAAGATATGGACGAACGGAGTTAGGCAGAAAAACTAGAAACCGGCCAGAATGCCCTGGCGCACTTGGGAAGTGCGCCAGAACAAAATTGCACTAGCGCACTTGGGAAGTGCGCCCATGCAATTTTGCATTGGCGCACTTGGCAGGTGCGCCCAGGCCGAGCAGCAGGCCTGCACAGCTTTCTGGTTTGACCCTGGCTGGCCTGGTCGGGTTCTGGTCGAATTTCTGAGCTCTGGTGTGTCATTAGTGCTAACTTGTCACTTTCTGATTGGCTTCTCTTGAGATGGATGGCCTTGATTATTTCTAGCTTCATCGACGACTCTAATTAGTTTGAAATTCTATATAAACAGCCTCCTAGCCTCATTCTCTTTACACCATTCTTCTCTAACCTTATGCTGCTCAAACTCTTGATGATCATGGATTCTTCTTCTTCCTCTAACTTAAATTAATTAAATTAAAACATGAAGATTTCACTACAACAAAAACACCATATTACAACTTTAATTTTAAAACGATGGTAAAATCACCGTTGTAATAAACGTTTTTTACAACTTTTTTCCAGAAAAGTTGTAATAAACTTATTTTTAATAACTGTGTTATTTTGACAGTTGTAATAAAAGCCTATCACAACTTTTATTTTTTGACTGTTGTAATATATGACTACACTACAACAAAAATACCATATTAATAATTAATTAAAATTTGATAATTTATAAAAAATATTAATTCTCAATAACTATTGTTTAATAATAATAATAAATAGTATATTTGAAAATATGTAATAACTAATATTAATAAATTCTTTTCGCTATATAATAATTAATAAATAATAATTATGTATTTTTGTTAGAAATAAAAAATAAATAAATAAAAATTAGTTTTTAGTAATGAATAATTATTTTTAGTCATCAATTAATAAGAAGTAAGAATCACTAATTAAGAAGTAAAAATTAGTTTTTTAATAATGATGGTTAAGTATTTAATAGTGAATAATTATTATAAAATATACATAATAAACTTTTAATAAGTTATATTTAATTATGAATAAGAAGAAATAAGGAATAGTTAACAATAGCTATTATTAATGAGCAATATCTAATGCTTCAGCAAAATGTTTCCTAACACATCCATATTGTAAATAAGGAATAGTTAACAATAGCTATTATGATTGTAATAAATGTCTATTACAACATTTCCCCTACCTCTGTTGCAAATATGGCATGAAATTTAGGTGGCAATTACTGAAAATTTGGCTCCAAATGCTTTTCACGTGATATGTTTTCACTTCTTACGCAAGCCCCTTCGTATCTCTTCTCCAAAATCAATCCTCTGCCTTCACTTCTTCGCTCACCCCCATTAGCGAGAAACTCATCTCCTTCCTCTTCCCCTCCACCTTATTCTTCCCTCCGCAAGCGCGTCACTCCTCTCCAGTCAACCTTAAACTTCGCACTCGATCTCAATCATTGCCACTCGTGCAAGCTCAAATTCAAAACCGAATCGCAATCCTGACTTCTCAAAATCAATTACTGGATCCAAATTCTCTGCTCTACCTGCCTCGGTTTGATCAAATCTTGGACTGCTGTGTGGATCCGAAACCTTGGAGGAGACGTTGTTCCGGATGAGGGTAAGACCGCTTGTTGATTAGTGTTTAGTTTTTGCAGTTATCATGTTCAGTGAATTGCTAGCTTGAAACGAATTGTGAAAATGGACAATTTGGCTCCATAAACCTTGGATATACATGGCATTTATATGACAGAGAATTTCACGCATCATAGTAGCAACCATAAATAATTGTCGTCGTTAACTTTTACTGAAAATTGTTAAAGCATACATGTGCACATTATGTTCCTTTACACAACAAGTTTTCAGCAAATATTTTCAGTTAATAACTTAGTCAGAGGAGTTTGACATTTTCTGATTTCATTGCAGGGCAGCAGAACTTATGTTTGAAAGCTATAAAGTCCCAACTTTGTTCTTAGCAAAAAATCCTGTATGATTATTGTATAAATTTTCAACTGTTATTTTTTTTGTTCTCTCTAAATTATTTATCATTTTTAGAACAGATATGTTAGCCTTTTTATTAGCCTTCTCAAAATGTTTACCTTTATTACCAGGTTCTAACTTCTTTTGCTTCTGGGTGTGCTACATCTCTAGTTGTTGATAGGTGTGGATTATTGCTTTTATTTCATTATTTAATGCTGCATGAATGAGGTCTTGTGATTATTCTTTTTTTTCCCAACAATTTGTTTGTTTTGAGAGTCCAACTGATTCTTTAAAATGTTTTTTTATTGTTCTGTACGTCAGCGGCAATATTACAAGTGTTATGAAATAAATTAAATGTTTGAACATGTACATGCTTAGTTTCTAAGTCCATTCGAGAAGCATTGGTAAGAATTCTATTCATTTGTACAGTGGAGGTGGATCAACTACTATTGCTGCTGTACATGATGGCTATGTTCTCCAAAAGGTATGATTTGTCTCTTTGTTCGTTTTTAGTCCTAGTGCCGGTTGGTGCTTATATTACTCAAGGAATCAATAATCACTACTGTATTATGGTGTTGGGTGCATAATTGCAGATTGACAGTTATATACATTCATCTGAGAACCTACTCATCCAATTTCATATGAATAGAAGTACTCATTTACATTCATTTTCATGAATAGGGATTGTGGTTGATGTTACAACTCAGCTTGAGCACCTAACTGACATTAACAGTCAAGTTCTAAACCAGATTTCTGAAAATCTTACTACGTTAAAGGTGAAAATTTGTACTATCTTTTAGATGTCGTTGTATACAGTTGTATTGTCACAAAATGTATGTCATTCACGATTCTCAACCAATTTTGGTTTGCAGTTGCATGATAACCATGAACTCTTGTCAAGGGCGAGAAAAAACTTTGCAATGATCGAAAGCAGGTCCACAGAACAAAATAGAGTTTGTTTTGGTAGATCTGGTATACACATGGATGGGGCCTTTTTGCCCATAGAGATATTCAAGAAGGAGAGATGGTACTATGCATATGAATTTGTTTTCTCCTTCTTTGGCATTCCAAATATTATTTCCATACACAATTATTATCATATATACTAGACTAACTATATTCTTCAATTTTCTTCTTTAGGTTATTGAATATCGTGGCGAGCAGGTGAGGTGCAGTGTAGTAGATCTAAGAGAGGCCCGATATAGATTAGAGGGAAAAGATTGCTATGTGAGTTTTTCTTCTTCTTATTTTTATATAATGATACATATTAATATAATATATAAAGTGCATTCCACTGGCATAAGTATTATATGAGAAGTAAAACACCAAAATTCAGATACAACATCCTTAATATAGATGATTTATGTTCCTTATTCTTTGTTGCAGTTTTTCTTCTATGTGAGTTTTCAACCGTTGCAAGGCTTCTATGTCCTTTGAGTTCAGACTGCATCAAGCTCTGTAATGTCTGAAACTTATTGTTTGTAATGCACGAAATTGTCTAAAACTTATTGTTTGTAATACTGAATATTTGAGTATTTTAATAAATTTGTTTGCAAATAACTGTAATATCTGATTTGCTTATGGAGTATTGTTATGTTTAGTGTATTGTTCTTTTTAGTTGCAAAAGATGTCAATTTTTTTTAAAACCCAAATGTCAATCACAACGGTGCATAACAGTTGTAGTAGATATTATTACAACGGTGGATAACTGTTGTAATAAAGTTTATTACAACAGTGTAAAAAAGTTGTAAAATATACATATTACAACGGTGTTGCAACGGTGCAAAAAAGTTGTAGAAGATTTTAGTCTATTACAACTTCTTAATACACGACGGTTAGCCCACAGTTGTAAAATGTATATTACAACGGTGTTCCACCGTTGTAATAGGGTCATTTTGTTGTAGTGTTTATTTCTTGAAGACTACGGCTAGGAATTGGGGATTTGCTTCTACAATCAAATCAAGATTCAACGATTCAACAATTCGACGACTAGTTTATAGATTCGACTTCTACATCTTTCTCAGACCACAATCTGTAAGTTCCAGTTACTTTTAGATAAAAACTATAAATCTAATATGGGCATGTTGAATTGGAATTGATTTATGTATGATTCATATCTATTCTTGTTTTCTTCTTGGATCTTGACTATTGGGAATATTGTCTACGACGTTGAAACTATTGTTAATGGCATAAGACTATGACTAAGCCTATGACTGTGAACATGCCTATGACTGTGAACATAAGACTATGCCTACGCCTATGCCTATGACGGTGAACATAAGACTATGCCTATGCCTATGACTATGACGGTGAACATAAGACTATGCCTATGACTGTGAATATAAGACTATTGCCTATAACTATGACAAGGACAATTGTGGCTAATCACGTATGAGGTTATTGCCTAGGATTATGACTATGAAATTGGATCTAAGCTTGACTTTCTATTCAGACCTATTTTCTTTATTCTTGATTTTGGGATTTTTCTATTTAAGTTAGATCTATCAATGTTCTCGAACTAGATTATCATTCAAACCTTTTCATGTTCATAATGTTATCAGAGCTATATGCCTGCGATGTTTTAATCAATTTATTCAGTTATGTCATGCCTTGGAAATAAATGGATAATAGGACAATATTTATTATGTTATATGTGGAATTGAATGATATTGATTTGTGCCTGTAGTTTTATTATCATGTTGAATTGGGAATTAATGAATAAGTCTATTCATATGTATATGAACTTGGAATATAACATGTTATGACAAGTTGAGTAGTTTATCATGTTATGCAAGTTTTAGGTTTTGAAATCATATCAACATATGTGACCAAATGTTAGATCTACATGTTTATGTGTATATGTTAAACCTATGTCATATTTCAAGTTCACACTTATTCATATGTTCGTGATTGATTTGCAAGTTCACATATATGTAAGTTGATTTAGTCTATGTTGCAAATTCACATATATGTATGTTGGTTTAGTCTACGTTGCAAGTTCACACCTATGATATTCATGTTGATTATTTTGCAAGTACACACCTATGATGTTCATATTGACTATGCCAAAAAGATGCTAAGTTTACCCCTATGTCGTGTTTATGTTAATGAATCTCTTTATGCCAATTTTGCGTACGTTAAATTAGGCTAAGTTTTAGCCTAATATTATATGCCAAAAGTCATGCGGACGGAAAATTAGGCTAAGATTGTTAGCCTAATATTTAGACGGGGTAACGTTGGGAAAAATTGGTAATTATAGGAAACTTGGTATGAAACTCGCCATGAAACTTGACATGAACATTGTTATAACTTGAATCTGGATGTGGGCATGAAACTTATCCTTGAAACTTGACACGAGCTTGACATGAATCTTGAACATGGACATGACACTAGAATGAACATGAAAATGGCCAACTCGAGATTGGGTTGGATTTGCAATGTAAATCTGCCCGGAACCGCCCGACAAATCCAGTGACTTTAAACAATAGGATCCAATGTGAGTAATTGGTCATATCGCGCTTGAAACCCGAGGTTAGACTGAGTTGTGGTGTAAATCTGCCCGGAACCGCCCGGCATATCCAGTGACCACAACAACAGGTCTAATGTGAGAGGTTGGGGTGCATTAATGAATTAATGCCACATGATAGGGTTAAGTCATGAACATGAAAGACAATACTTAACCAAATTGAGACATGATTGGTAGGGTTAGGTCATGAACTTGAATGACAACACCTAACCAACTTGACACGTGAATTATAGGGCTAAGTCACGAACTTAAATGACAACACTTAGCCAATTTGACATGCTAGACTGATAGGGGTTAAGTCACGAATTTAAATGACAACACTTAACCTATTAGACGGAAACCTAGTTACGCGGTCCATTTCAGCAGTAACCCACTAGATGTATCATGGTACCTGGAACTAGGCAGGGTGGGGCACGATTACTGGGCTGATTGTAAGCGACCAGAACGACGGCTGTGTTGGTGCGCCAGTGTAGGTTCAGGCGGGCTATGGTCGTGCACATAGTCCGGAGTTGAAAAAGCAGGCATTGGGCATCAGTAGGTTTTTCTGTGCATTCTTGATTCGTGTCGGTGGTTGGCACCATAGGGCTTGATACACCCTATGGTGGACCTAGCATGTGACGGCCCGCCCCGCACCAACCGACATTTACTCCAATTGTGCGCTGTATACATGTCCAATTGGCATGGGACGGTCGCCAAAGAATGAGAAAGAAAGAAGATGAACCAAATAAAGAACCTGTAATATGTCTCACAGCGCATGGGATAAAATATAATAACCAACATATACTTGACATAAAACAGATGAGACAGTGCATAAGCTGAAAACTTGAACTAACATCATCAGAGTAGCGGAAATATCAAATACAGCTTATTACAACTTCAAAATACTGTCTCTAAGATAAGCAAAATAGGTATGTTACTAATGCCCAAAGTAGATACCGATCACGACACAGGGAGAATAATTATATATCATACGTGGAGCCTCCTGCTCGTCTTCAGTCCATCTACCAAGCGCACTACCAACTATCCCTGTCTCTAGTCTGCTCGTGTGAGCACCCAGAGTAATAAGAAGAAACATAAAACTCTGGGTCAGACATCAGTCTGGTATGAGTGGTAGCAAGCATAAACAGAATAATAACAGGTATACTAAGTCATACCTGAACCTGGACCTGCAACCAAAGAGTTAGTACTACACGGTACAACACTCTATGATGTCACAAACACATAATATAAGTATACGGGGGTGGGGATGTGTGTGTCAAACAATCAAGCATAACAACCATCCTCGCATCTCTCACTCAGTGCGTAAAGCATACGACATCCACTTCTTCGATCACTAGAGCACTTTACTCAAACGACAGAACTCGACTTTGTACGACTATGTACATTCCTACTACCACCAACGCCATACCTATGGGATCACGCCCAACGTTTCCATGACCCCACTCCATTGATAGGTAGCTCCCTAGTCGCACCATATCCAAAGCCCGAGTTTGTCTCTCTACCTCCAACACCTAGTGATCCAAAGTCATAGACATCGACAACTCCTTAGCACGCGTCCCGCAGCAAAGCCCAATCACGAAGTGAACTCATTGGTTCCCGTCTGGATCCTGAGCTCGAACTTCCACTTGAACTACCTTTGCATTTCGGGTTATGGATCTTCCTCCTTCGGATCGGTTCGGATCATCACTTCTTTCACCAATTCGGGTCGGGTTCGTGACCACCCATCGGATCGGTTCGGGTCCACCATCCCGGTTCGGTTCGCACCCTCCATCGTGTCGTGGTTCGTGCCGCCCTCAACCACCAAGCATCAGTCCTCGGATCGGGTCGGAGCCTTCTTCATGACATGGTTCGGATCCCTTTCGTCATCATTGGGATCGTGGTCTTCATCGTCTCGTTTCGTGACTGTTACCTCGGGTCGGATCGGAGTGCACCATCGGTTCGGGTCGGATCCCTGTCTCTCTCTTGTGACGGTTCGGATCGGAGTCCTTCATTGCACACTGGATCGGTTCGGATCCTTCAGCTCGTGGCGCAGCTTGCTTCGCTATAGTGATCCGGTTCGGTTCGTGGTGAAGAGAAATGGGCGGTTCGGGTCGGTAGGGGCGATCCGATCCGATTTCCTGCACTGACTTTTCCAGCGACTGTTTACGCCACTCGACGACGTTTTTGACCATTCTAACTATTGCAATCAATCACAAAGCATGTCATAGAGTCATAGCAACACATACAAGTGACCTCAAACACCAAAACAACAATATGACATGGTAAAATGGATCAAACATGCCCAAAACCCCATGTTTTCCCTTAAGCATATGTGAGCATAACTAATGGTACGATTAGCAAAACTTAACCAAATTAACCCAAACTCATATCAGAGGTCTAAAACATTATTTATGAATTTATAAACATTTTTCCAGAATTTATTTTCGTTTAAAAACGCTAATTAGCACTAATCACCCCGAATAACCATAATTAGTGCAAAAAGCAAGCTAATCACTCACCTTAGCCACAAATAAAACAAGATCCGAAATAAATCTCTGATTTGGTGAAGATAACAAGGTGTTGTAGCAGCTCTAATCCCGATTTGGTGTTGATTTGCCTTGATTTGTCGTTGCTAATCTCTTTTCTTCAAGTTTGGAGTGGTTTGGAGTGATTTAGAGGTTGGAGGCCATTAATAGGGTTCTATGAAATGAAGTGGTGGCTGGAAAAATGACTAAAATGATGTTTTCTAACCCTAATCAGTCCTTACACAGCCCCAATCCCGAAATCCCCTTATGGGTCCAATTGCTAACTACCCGGTTTAGCCCAATTATGCAGTTTTTCACCCTCCAAACCTTGTTTCAGCCATATCTCCCAAACGGTAAGTCCGTTTGGCTATTATGACCACTCTACGGAAAGAGAAACCACCAAACGAATCTAATGGAAGTGGTTTCAGGTCAAAATTCCTTCCCTATCAAAAGTTATGGCCAAATCAGTACTGGCTAGGGGCAAAATGGTCATTTAAAAATCGACAAAAATCATGAACATTGGAAATGACCCTAATAAATGTTTCCCAAAGTTATATGACCATACGACTTCACACGGGAAAGAAATAAATATTCTACAATCCTATGATGTGTAGAATACGGGTCGTTACACTCTCCCCCCCTTAAGAAATTTCGCCCCCGAAATTCCCTAATCAAAAACACACAAGGGTCCCGCATGCCTATCAATCATAAAACAACCATCAAACATGCAAAACAAGCAAAACAAGTCTATCCTAGCATGCGGAATAACTAAATCGCAAAGTAAATCTTACCAGGCAAAGAGTTCTGGATAAGCCTTCCTAATGCTCTCCTCTGTCTCCCAAGCGCAATCATTTTCGTCCTCGCCCCACTGAACTTTGACTAGCTTCACCGACTTTCTTCGAAGTTGCTTCGTATCATGTCCCACAATACGAATCGGCTTGCGGTTCTCAACCGCTTCAGGTTCTACTTCGAAGTCCTCTAACTGATCAGGCGAAATAATCACATTTGAGTCGTGAACGAACTTCCTTAGTTGGGAAACATGAAACACATTGTGAACTCCTGCCATTTTCTCTGGTAAGCTAACTCTATACGCCAAATTCCCAACTTCCTCGAGAACTTGGAAAGGACCCACAAATCTTGGTGCCAACTTGCCTCTCCTGCCAAATCGTATCACGCTTTTCAACGGAGAGATCTTGACAAACACCAAGTCACCAACGGAGAATTTCAAGTCTCTTCTCCTCTTATCAGCATAGCTTTTCTGCCTATCCTGAGCAGCTTTCATTCGTTGCTGAATGATCTTGATCTTATCGGAAGTTTCTCTCACCACATCTGGTCCAAGCACAAACTTCTCGCCAGTCTCTATCCAACATGATGGTGAATTGCACGGTCTTCCGTACAAAGCTTCATATGGAGCCATACCGATACTGGATTGGTAGCTATTATTATATGCAAACTCTACTAGATGCAAATGGTCATCCCATGCTCCACCGAAATCCAACATACAAGCTCTCAAGAGATCTTCCAATATCCGATTCACCCTCTCTGTCTGACCATCGATTTGAGGATGATATGCGGTACTGAGATGTAATTCTGACCCTAAAGCCTCTTGTAAGCTCTTCCAAAATCCACTAGTAAACAACGGATCTCGGTCACTCACAATGCCTTTGGGTACTCCATGAAATCTCACTACCCACTTCATATATAGTTCTGCTAACTTAGCTGCAGTTCTGTTCGACTTAACTGGTATAAATCTTGCACTCTTGGTCAGTCGATCCACAATTACCCAAATGCTATCATGTCCCGATCTGGTCCTCGGTAAACCATCGATAAAATCCATCGAAACTTGTTCCCACTTCCATTCGGGAATTTCTAATGGTTGCAACAACCCACTAGGCTTCTTTTGCTCGGCTTTAACTAGCTGGCAATTCATGCATTTGGATATAAACTTCCCAACGTCTCTTTTCATCCCTTCCCAGTAGTAAGTCTGTCTCATGTCTCTATACATCTTATTACCACCGGGATGTATAGTCAGTTTTGAGTGATGACATTCTCTAAGCACTTCATCTCTCAAACCATTCGCGTTGGGCACCACTAGTCTTCCATTCTTCCGAAGCCATCCATCTCGATCAAGCCCATACTTGTCCATCTCCCCATCGACATTCATTTCCAACTTGGAGATGACTTCCAATAAATTAGGGTCGTTCCTTTGACTGGAACCAATCCTCTCAATCAAAGTGGGTCTGATCGTCAAACTAGCTAGCATAACTGGATCCAATTCGCATCTTGGTCTGAAATCAAACCCCGCGATATACTCCAGCTGCTTCCATTCAAGAAACATTGCCCCTAAGCTGGCATGTCTCCTACTCAAGGCATCGGCTACCGCATTACCCTTCCCAGGTGTATACGCGATATCAAAATCATACGAAGCCAAGAACTCTAACCATCTCTGCTGACGGAGATTCAGATCTCTCTGAGAGAAGAGATACTTTAACGATTTATGATCGGTAAACAGCTCAAATCTTTCTCCCAAGAGGTAATGTCTCCACATCTTCATCGCAAATACAATCGCTGCTAATTCCAAATCATGGGTAGGATACTTCTTCTCATGTGGCTTTAGCTGTCGACTAGCATAAGCTACAACCCTACCTCCTTGCATCAATACCGCACCCAGTCCGGTACCACAAGCATCCGTGTATACCGTCATCTCTTCATTTCCCTTAGGAATGACCAACACTGGCGCACGCGTCAACTTTTCCTTTAGACTCTTAAATGCTTTTTCACACCCTCCGTCCCAAACGAAGGCTTGATTCTTCTTAGTCAACCGAGTCAACGGTGCCGCTGTCTTGGAGAAGTCTTTGATAAACTTACGATAATATCCAGCTAACCCCAAGAAACTTCTTACGTCTGTTGCATTCTTGGGCGTAGACCAATCTTGTACCGTAGCCACCTTTGCAGGATCCACGGAAATACCATTCTCTGAAACAACATGGCCCAAGAACCTCACTTCCCTCCTCCAGAAGTGACACTTAGAAAATTTCGCTTTCAGTTGGTGTCTTCTCAACACCTCCAACACAATTCTCAAATGTTCCTTGTGTTCCTCTTCTGTCCTCGAGTAAACAAGGATATCGTCTACGAACACAAGAACAAACTTATTCAGTTGGTCTCTGAATACTCTATTCATAAGATCCACGAAGTATGCTGGTGCATTGGTCAACCCGAATGGCATGACCAACCACTCATAGAACCCAGACGGCGTCCTAAATGCCGTTTTAGCTATACTATCAGCTGCTACACGGAGCTGATGAAATCCTGTCGCGAGGTCCAACTGGGAGAACACTCTCGCCCCTTCCAGTTGATCAAACAAATCATCTATCCGTGGTAGAGGATACTTATTCTTCCTCGTCACCTTATTTAACTCGCGATAGTCCACACACAATCGAAGGGAACCATCTGCCTTAGTAGCAAACACAACTGGTGCTCCCCACTCGGAAACACTTCTTCTAATAAATCCCTTCTTCATAAGATCGCTAACTTGCACCTCGAGCTCTCGCTGTTCTCGTGGTGCCATACGACGAAGTGGCATCACTATAGGTCTGGCATCTTTCACTAAATCAATACGAAACTCAATCTCTCGGTGTGGTGGAAGTCCGGTCACTTCCTCGAAGATGTCCGGGTACTGGCCAACCACGGGCAAACCTGATAACTCATCATGCGGGATGTCGAGGGAATTTACGAAACTAGCCATTACCCCATTACAGGGTAGATTACCAAACACTACCCTCCGCCCATCATCCGCCCTAACTGTCACCAAAAAGCCCTCACAGTCTACCACCACCCCGTATCTTTGGAGCCAATCGACTCCCAAAATAATGCCATACCCAGTAAAGCCCAAAACAAAGCAATCACAAACAAACATACATCCATGACTCGATAAGACCACATTACGACAGATCATACTGAGGTTTGTTGAACCACCAATCGGGTTCGTCACAGCTAATGGTCTATCGACTAACTCGGGTTCCAATCCCAACCTATCTACCAGGTCACTAGATATGAAGGAATGGGAAGCCCCGGTATCGAACAAAACTCTAACAGGAAGATCATAAATGGAAAGCATACCTTGAATGACGACTCCCTTTCCTTTCTCCGCCGCAGTTGGGGCATTCGACGAAGAAGGAACAGCATTGATGGCATATGCTTTCACAATCTGATTCTCCTTCAGAGGTTGCGGGCACTTATCCTTAAAATGTCCCTCCTGGCCACAGTTAAAACACTTCTTTCCCACTGTCTTGGCCCTACATTCCCTTGCATAATGGCCCTTCTTTCCACATTTGAAGCACTCGACTTCTTTCCTGCTCTTCTTCTGGCCATCCTTAGCTTGATTCTGCTTCCTCTTATTCTGAGAGTTATTCTTGCCTCCACCGCTTGCTTGCGGCTTTGGCTCTTCAGCAGATGCAGCAACAACCCCAGTCTTCGGCTTAGGGTAAAGACTTTCTGACCTCAAAGCTTTTCCCACGATCGACTCAAACGTCTCATCGATGTGATTAATCAGCCTCTCCCCTAAGTATTCATCCAAACCAGTGATGAACCTCTCATTTTTCTTTTCGGGAGTATCAATTAGAGATAACCCATACTTTGACAAAGTGTCGAACTCAGCAACATAATCCGATACTGCCCTCCCATTCTGCTTAAGCTCCAAGAACTTCCTAAACAATTCCGACTTCTGGGCAGCTGGGATATACTTGTCGCTAAAGCGAGCTTTAAACTGATCCCAAGTAACTTGATCTTCTGGTGTGGCTGCCCTAATAGCATTCCACCAATTCATCGCTCGTCCTTGCAGCTGACGAGATGCTAGCCTTCTCTTCATCGCATCCTCGATACCCAAGTCATCGAAGATCCGATCACAGCTATCCAACCAATCCTGAACATCCGTGGCCGACTCTGTTCCGTGAAACGGCTTTCCACCAAGATTAGTGTAATCCTTGCTCAGCTTGGCGAAATCGGCCCTAGGCGCTTGCACCGCTGCACCTCCAGCATTGGCAACATTAGGAGCCTCCCTCTGAATATCCACAAGCATCTCTCTCATGAGGTTGGTAAACATAGCCCTCATGTCAGGGGGATTCCCATTATTGGCCCCTCTACCAGCACCTCTTCCTCGGCTCATCGTCAAATCTGTTAAAGAGAAAACGATTAACCATCTCCATAGTGGTGCCAGTGCAGTGCAATGCGACTTCATCCTTAAACATACTAATACTATATATAGATATAACTTTTGAAAACCAAAATAATCACAAATACGCACTCTCATATACGTACTATCTCTCCCTAGTGTCTTTCCCTAGGTAAATTACGCAACCTAGGGCTCTGATACCAAGTGTGACGGCCCGCCCCGCACCAACCGACATTTACTCCAATTGTGCGCTGTATACATGTCCAATTGGCATGGGATGGTCGCCAAAGAATGAGAAAGAAAGAAGATGAACCAAATAAAGAACCTGTAATATGTCTCACAGCGCATGGGATAAAATATAATAACCAACATATACTTGACATAAAACAGATGAGACAGTGCATAAGCTGAAAACTTGAACTAACATCATCAGAGTAGCGGAAATATCAAATACAGCTTATTACAACTTCAAAATACTGTCTCTAAGATAAGCAAAATAGGTATGCTACTAATGCCCAAAGTAGATACCGATCACGACACAGGGAGAATAACTATATATCATACGTGGAGCCTCCTGCTCGTCTTCAGTCCATCTACCAAGCGCACTACCAGCTATCCCTGTCTCTAGTCTGCTCGTGTGAGCACCCAGAGTAATAAGAAGAAACATAAAACTCTGGGTCAGACATCAGTCTGGTATGAGTGGTAGCAAGCATAAACAGAATAATAACAGGTATACTAAGTCATACCTGAACCTGGACCTGCAACCAAAGAGTTAGTACTACACGGTACAACACTCTATGATGTCACAAACACATAATATAAGTATACGGGGGTGGGGATGTGTGTGTCAAACAATCAAGTATAACAACCATCCTCGCATCTCTCACTCAGTGCGTAAAGCATACGACATCCACTTCTTCGATCACTAGAGCACTTTACTCAAACGACAGAACTCGACTTTGTACGACTATGTACATTCCTACTACCACCAACGCCATACCTATGGGATCACGCCCAACGTTTCCATGACCCCACTCCATTGATAGGTAGCTCCCTAGTCGCACCATATCCAAAGCCCGAGTTTGTCTCTCTACCTCCAACACCTAGTGATCCAAAGTCATAGACATCGACAACTCCTTAGCACGCGTCCCGCAGCAAAGCCCAATCACGAAGTGAACTCATTGGTTCCCGTCTGGATCCTGAGCTCGAACTTCCACTTGAACTACCTTTGCATTTCGGGTTATGGATCTTCCTCCTTCGGATCGGTTCGGATCATCACTTCTTTCACCAATTCGGGTCGGGTCGGGTTCGTGACCACCCATCGGATCGGTTCGGGTCCACCATCTCGGTTCGGTTCGCACCCTCCATCGTGTCGTGGTTCGTGCCGCCCTCAACCACCAAGCATCAGTCCTCGGATCGGGTCGGAGCCTTCTTCATGACATGGTTCGGATCCCTTTCGTCATCATTGGGATCGTGGTCTTCATCGTCTCGTTTCGTGACTGTTACCTCGGGTCGGATCGGAGTGCACCATCGGTTCGGGTCGGATCCCTGTCTCTCTCTTGTGACGGTTCGGATCGGAGTCCTTCATTGCACACTGGATCGGTTCGGATCCTTCAGCTCGTGGCGCAGCTTGCTTCGCTATAGTGATCCGGTTCGGTTCGTGGTGAAGAGAAATGGGCGGTTCGGGTCGGTAGGGGCGATCCGATCCGATTTCCTGCACTGACTTTTCCAGCGACTGTTTACGCCACTCGACGACGTTTTTGACCATTCTAACTATTGCAATCAATCACAAAGCATGTCATAGAGTCATAGCAACACATACAAGTGACCTCAAACACCAAAACAACAATATGACATGGTAAAATGGATCAAACATGCCCAAAACCCCATGTTTTCCCTTAAGCATATGTGAGCATAACTAATGGTACGATTAGCAAAACTTAACCAAATTAACCCAAACTCATATCAGAGGTCTAAAACATTATTTATGAATTTATAAACATTTTTCCAGAATTTATTTTCGTTTAAAAACGCTAATTAGCACTAATCACCCCGAATAACCATAATTAGTGCAAAAAGCAAGCTAATCACTCACCTTAGCCACAAATAAAACAAGATCCGAAATAAATCTCTGATTTGGTGAAGATAACAAGGTGTTGTAGCAGCTCTAATCCCGATTTGGTGTTGATTTGCCTTGATTTGTCGTTGCTAATCTCTTTTCTTCAAGTTTGGAGTGGTTTGGAGTGATTTAGAGGTTGGAGGCCATTAATAGGGTTCTATGAAATGAAGTGGTGGCTGGAAAAATGACTAAAATGATGTTTTCTAACCCTAATCAGTCCTTACACAGCCCCAATCCCGAAATCCCCTTATGGGTCCAATTGCTAACTACCCGGTTTAGCCCAATTATGCAGTTTTTCACCCTCCAAACCTTGTTTCAGCCATATCTCCCAAACGGTAAGTCCGTTTGGCTATTATGACCACTCTACGGAAAGAGAAACCACCAAACGAATCTAATGGAAGTGGTTTCAGGTCAAAATTCCTTCCCTATCAAAAGTTATGGCCAAATCAGTACTGGCTAGGGGCAAAATGGTCATTTAAAAATCGACAAAAATCATGAACATTGGAAATGACCCTAATAAATGTTTCCCAAAGTTATATGACCATACGACTTCACACGGGAAAGAAATAAATATTCTACAATCCTATGATGTGTAGAATACGGGTCGTTACATAGCACAAGTGACTACATTCGTGATAGGGCCATATAACACAGACACATGACGAGCTAGAACTTGTAGGGAGCCGATCGATTAGTGGATCGTTTCGTTGGACCTAGTAATGGGTCATTTCATGATATTGGGCCAAGGAATCATTTCATGTTTAATATAAGACATGGGTTTGGGATTCTAGTACAGTTGATGCAACGAACCTTGAATACGTGATGCTATACTTGATTTATACTTGATTTATCATGTTATCTTAGTCTATCTTTCCCATCTTGTCATCTTTCGTATGATTACTTTCAGTTTATACATGTCATGTTACCTTTATCTGTTTTTATGCTGAAAGTCACTTGGACTTACCAGTCGTTATGACTAACCCGTTTTCTTTCGCCTCTTTTTCTTCCGTTTCCCCCTCCCCAGGTTCTCAAGGGGGAAACTCTAGCATTTAGCTTGGATTTCACTTGCTTTCGGTTCAGCTCATGTACGGTTTGATCTTGAGCTATGCTATGGCTACATTTCTGCTACCTTTGGGGAATTAAGCTCCTTTTGTTGTTTCAAGTTTATGCTTCTTTATTTATGCAAGACAGAATTTATTGTAATGGAAAATAATGATCTTGGCTATTTGATGTAAAAGGTTTTGACTCTTTTTGAAAGTAATGAAATTTATCTTTTGATTCTTCCGCTGTTTTATCTATGTTCTGTCTTGTAATATTTCTATGTTTGTTTACCTCGATAACGCTCCTCCAAAACTAGTGCATTCCCTTTGTGAGTGACCCTAGCGGAGGTGGGGTGTTACAAGTAATGCCCTAGATTGAGTTTGAGTGTATATATGAGCGCGTATTTGTCATTTGATATAAAAATGGTTTTATATTGTGGAGATTTATTGGTTGAGTTGTTTATGAGTTCTGGTCGATCAGTTTGATCCACTGTATCGGTAGGCGTTTATAAACACTCGAAAACGATGAACCGACACTATATGTTTTGAAAAGAGGGTAAATGAAATAATTTTATCCAAATTATATTCTGATATAAAAGGATGATTAATATTTGAAGTCTTATCGTATATTGGATATGTTGGTTGTGATTATAATCAGATAATATTAAAATTGAAACGGTTATCGTATAAGTGTTATAAAAGGAATTAAATCAGAATTGAAATTAAAACTCTGGGGTTTGGAAAGGTGTTTGTAAATGGATTTGGATTTAGTATATGAGAATTTTAAAATCCTGGGAGATTTAAAATTGTTTTACAAGCACTGTGAATGGTATTTTGAAATGTATTTCAAAATAGAAGTGTTTAGAAATGGTTTTGAAAGTGATATAGTATTGAACTCACTTCGGTCGCTGGAAAATAATTCCGATGATGATCCAGACATCATCGGTGTTCATTTTCGATTTTCTAAGTGATGGATTACTACCAAGGTATTCATTTTGAATTATTTTGAGAAAAGCAAGTTGTTTGGAATTCTGAAAAGGAATATTTGATTTTTTGAAAAGGTAAGTTGTTTAAAACCCCCAAGAAGATTGTTTTGAATTAAAAACAAATTTAAAGAAATTTGTGAAATAAATATGAATTGAGTTGAAACCAATTAACTAGAGACTGAATTAGAATATAAAATATCAGGTAGAATCAAATTTTGAATTATGAGATAGGAATCTGAAATGGTATTGGATTGGTGAGTTAGAGTTTGAGATCGAGAATGGAACTCGAGTTTGAAATGAAATTCGACTTAAGTATAAGCGAATGATTGGGGTTGAGGATAAAATTGATTTGATTTGAATGATATTAGTATATGCTGAATTGATAGCAGTTGGAAGGATATAATGATATGCCCGACAAAAAGGTACAAGTTTATATTTTGTATAAGCATAAAATTTATTAGCCGAATTGGCAAGCCACTTGGCTATTTGATTTTCTTTTGGGTTGGAAGAGGCCTAGAGAGGCGAGTTGTACCGATTGAGCCGTACAAAGAAGGTGATGGCAAAATTTTCTGAAAATTCGAGGTATTAGAAAATTTTCAGAATTTTTGAAATTTTTAGTTATCCGGAAATGAATTAATATTTTATTTGGAACTAATTGGTTCAGTTAAAGCTGAAGATAATAAGTAAACAAATAATTTTTTTAACCCAGTCAATAGGATTTGTTTTCTACCTTAGCCATTTCGAGGACGAAATTTTATTAAGGGGGGAAGAATGTAACGTCCCGTATTTTTACGGTATAATAATTAATTTATTTAATTATTTAAATAGTGATTTAAAGATTTAGATGGCTGTTTAATTAAATAATATTGAATATTTAATTAATATTTATAATATAATAATATATTACAATTCCGAAATAGTTGGAAATAGCTGAAATGACAATATTGTGTGAATTGGATTATTTATAATATATAATTCAATTTAGAATTGAATTATAATAATGAATATATTATTTAAATGAAGTTTGAATGTATAATTATAATATAATTTAAATGGAGCTCGAAATGGCATGGGAATTTGTAATTTAGCGATTCGAACTTTAAACGAATATACAGAGTCCGTTTTAAGTCGGATTTCTGTGAAACAAGAAACATTCGGAGCCAGTGAAGTATATTTTTCTAATGAAAGAGAAAAATCGGGATTTCGTCGTGCAGATTGTGAGTTATGTCCAGATCAATTTTTTGAAAAGTCGCTATCGAATTCCTTTATATTTTATAACGATTTATTTATATTAAATATGGATTTTTAATATAAATTGAATACTGATTTACTCTGGATTTGAATGTCGAGTTATAAATTCAAATAGGAATATTTTGGAGTTGTATGTTGCTCTATATGGATATATATACGATAATATTAATTTATTTATATTAAATTTAATTATTTTTAAATATATTAATATTTATGTAACGACCCAGATTTTCAGCCGTTGGATTCTGAATATTTAAATTTGTTTTAAATATTTAATTTGAATTATATATAGGATTTTATAACTAATTTATTTATAAAACAAAGTTTGAACATATAATTTATAATATAATTATAAAACGAGTTCGAAATGGCGCGACAGTTCGTAATATTTGGTTTTGAACTTCAACTGAGAATACAGGATTCGATATAAGTCGGATTTCTGTGAAACAAGAAATGTTGGAACCGTATTGATGATAATTTTCATGTGAAAGAGAAAAATTCAGATTTCATATTATAAATAGTAAGTTATGGCCAAAACAAAATTTGAAATAATCGTTATGGAAATCATTATTTAAAATTTAGGCCTTTAAAATAGCCGTTTTGCAAACGGACACCGTTTTCGATGAAATCAGTTTTATTGGGACCGTAGCGTTAAGTTATTGTACGGTGTTGAATTGCGTGGAAAACCGATGTCGTATGTGACCACGGTAGCCACAAACGTACGTTCATTTTCTATAACGCGTAATTAATTTAATAAAGGGTTATTTGGGTATAACTTGAACAGACGATCGAGTTAGGCCGCGAAACTAGTTCCGTTGAGTTCGTATCGTCGATTAGAGTCAGGATAGGTATATAGTTTGTTATTTTAAGGGACCGACAAATTTGGTGTCCCGAATGGCATTGCGGTACGTGTAAAAATAGCCTACCCGGGAAACAGTCTCAGAATGCGACGAAACTGGTGCCATTGGGTTCGTATTAATTAATTATTGAAAGATTTCAAAGTTTCAAGTTGTTTCTATTTATCTGGTGATCATGAAATATTTAAACGCGTGTTTATTTCTGGTTTTATAAAGGAATTTTTTTCATATGACCTCGGAATTCGATGAAACTTGTCCCATTGGGTCTAGAATACTTTTTTATACCAAGATTAGTTTTTTATCAGTAAACAGAAGTCGACTATGGTTAGTTTTACTTGATACTTCACCGCGAAGTTTCTTATAATAATAAAATAACATATCCTTCATCTATATATAATAACAAGCCGTGAACTCGACCGTGAACCCTGTTTCCCCAATTCCTCTTCTACGTCTTCCCTCTTCTATTCTTTTCAGTAAATCACAAATAGAAATTCCACTTCCAAATTTGTTTAAAAATCAAAATCAACCTTAAGTTAATTCGAATAAAATCGTTCAAATTAGATGGCTTTGATTTCCAGGTTGGTCTTGGGTTACCCTACGTTCCTATACTTGTTTCGAAGGATGCGAGGCGGTTCTTTCGATGTCGGAAATCGACCACGGTAGCTAGGGTTCTTAAAATTGGGGTGTTGTAAACATCGATTGATTATTTGGGTATTTAGTGGGGTTTGTAGCACCGTTTGGTTTGGTTTAGGGAAATCTCGAGCTTGGGTGTTTCACTGTACTAAGCGGTGGAGTCTGAATGGCGAGTGAGGTTAGGTGGGTGCAGTGGAGATGAGCGGATGTTATAGGTCAGGGGCCGTCCAATGTTGCTAGGAAGGAGCTGAAATGTTTGAGGAGGAGTTTGGGTATGTGGTCGATGGTGGCAGCATTGAATTGTGGTTAGGGTGTTGCTTTGATCTCGAGTTCCTATAGGGTTCGTAGAAGGATGCAGTTTTTTCTGAAACCGCAACTATGATGGTGGCTTGTTGTTTTTGTGGTGTTTAGTGTTTAAAAGGGAGGTCGGTGCTACTGTGTTGCGTGGAGGTAAGGGGAGGGGTGTTGATTGGTTGACGTTAGAAGTTGGTGAAATGTTTTGTTTTGGAAATATTGGAGACAGGGTTAATTTCATAAACTGGGCATGACAAAGAGAGGAGGATGTGGAAACCAGTTGTGTTCAATATTGGAAGAGTGCAGTAGGTTGAATATGATGGAAGAGGATGGGTAGCAGGAACGTGACAGCCGGGGTGAAGTGTATGTAAGCTTAAAGATGACCTTGCCTTTGAAAAAGCGGCATTTACCTTTATAAAATTCAAAGCTGATGAAACTTCCAAGGGGGCTTCGAGGTTAGGAAGACTAAGATGGCAAGACTGTAGTGAGGCTTTGACTTACATATGGTACAAGCTAGGCAAGAGATGAGACGCTCGTGGAGGTCGATGTATTATTTGCCTGAAGGAAAGTTATTGGGTTATTTCAAAAGTAAGAGATGGATCAACACAGTGAAATCCAGGGTTAATTTGGCTATTCTGAGTATTAAGCCTAAAAGGGTAATTAAAAGTTAAATAATTTTATTAGTTAGTTTAGTTAAATTTAAACGTATTAAAACTTATATCGCGTATAACCTTATCAAATGATAACAGAATCAGACGGAAATGAACACGTTGGGATCATAGTGATGAAGTCTACATTGAGGAACTGGTTTCGCTAAAAATTGATCTATTGGAATTTCATGGAAAAACTTAATGTCTGTTTCATTATAAATGCAGCAGAAGCAGAACCGTCAACTGCAAAACAAGGTGAGTAAACTTACTAACTCTGACTCGTTTATATTTTTATATAAACCAGTTTTAAATTTATTTATAGTAATTTTATACTATGTGATGGTTGTTTGGCTGAATGATTGATAAATTGGTTGAATTGGTTGATATAGTTATATCGTTGATCATTTAACAATTCTGTTCACCATGATAATTCATATTTATGTGAAATTAATGTTGATTAACATCTGTGGATGCGGGGAAAACAGGTTGGAGGAATCCAACTGGATTCCTCAACATTTATATTACTGTTTGTTATTTATTGTGATATTTGATGTAATATAAAATGAGTGATTAGTTATGTGTGAATTACACAAGCCCTAGAGCTTTGGTATTTTAATACCGTAAAATATTTTCGAAAAATAAAAGGGATTTGAAATTCAAAAAGGGAAATTTATTTCCAAAGTGGAAAAATTGAATTTTTAACAGACTTGAAAGTAGGACATGTTTTAATAAATAAACAGGAAATTGATTTTAAACATGTGTTAAAAATTCAGTAAAATATTGTCATTAGATTAAATTGAATTTATATGGAAAAGTGGAAAATGGTTTTGAAACCAATATTTGAAATAAGATTTGAACTTAGCAAATTATAAAGGAAATTATAAACGGGATTCTAATGATTACAATACAAATGAGATTCGATATGAATAATTCTGAGTAAAGGTTATAAATAGAATTTGGATTTGATATATGTTATAAGTATGAAATCAAATTGTATATAAAAGAAATATATTCACGATTTCAGTGAATAATGGTTTAAAGGAAATAATTTGCAAAGGAAATATCGATAAGGAAATTTAGATTTGAAATATAAATCCAATATTTGGAAACAGTGATTTTAGCGCTGTCATTATAATAAATGTTTTGTAAATTCTAAACAGCGATTTTAACACTGCTTTTGTAATAAGTGTTTTGTAAATCTTAATAGCAGTCTTAACGCTGTTGTGAAAATAAAGGTTCTAAAAGTCTAGACAGCGATTGTAATGCTGTTGTTAAAAGTAATGTTTTAGAAATCAAATATTTGGAAACAGCGATTATAACGCTATCGTTATAATCAGTGTTTTTCCGTAAAGGAAGTGTGTTCTTAGATTGAACCTGAAAGTCGCATAAGCGACGTTTTGTTTAAAGTTGTGAGCTTTGACTATTTCAAAGTTGAGAATGTTGTTCAATTAAGGTCTGAGAGGTAATTATACCCCAACTTGATTGACTTCATGATCGATGGAGGAATGGTTGAGGTCCGATAGTGAAACTTGGTTAGCAATATGGTTAGCTAATAAATGATTAGTGATTGGAATCATTATAACGATGTTTTATAACATCGTGTTAATTTAAAGAATTTGAAATGTTTTCCCCAAATAAAATGAGGAATTAAGAAAAGGGAATTAGAAATAATAATTAAATAATAAATTAAATAAAAAGGGGCCCAGTGTTGTTTGATGCTTGATCGGTAAGATTTCCAATTGGAAATAGGACCGTTGATTGTATGGGTGTTTCTTTGATAGTTAAATCACCGACTACCAAAGTTTTATTTTATTTTATACCTCCATTGTCAATATGGAGAGACCGGGATCAAATTTAATGTAACGGCCCGCAAATCCGTACTATTTGAGTTGACTAATAACACCACACGTCCAACCCAAATTGCACAGAAATACGAATCATTATTAGAAAGAAGTTAAAGGATGAGAAATAGAAAGAAAGGTTAGAATAGAAGAAAACAAAGAAGACAAATCTCACAGCTGAACGAATAAAATATATTAAATAACATAACTTTTGAAATACAAATCAGTAACTGTATATACATACCATTATCAGAGCACAACTGTTATTCCTGGAACAGTTATAAACACCTGTTTCCAGATACAACATAGTACACAGCGGAAATATGATAGTCTATACCTAACTGGTGAAGCCTCCTGCTTCCAGCTCTTCCAAGTGAATCTGTAAAATCCCGACTACTTGAGTGCCCATACAAATTTGGGCACCCAAGAGTTTAGGGAAAACAAAAATAAGATAAAACTCTGGGTCAGTCATGGGACTGGTGTGAGTAAAACTCCAACCATTTGTTTAACTCTCACAATCATTCTGAAAGAAAAGATAATAATAAGACCAGCCCACACATAAACATGGACGGTTTTTACCTTACTATAACCCAAAACACTTTGATACGAAATCCAGTGATATTATAATAGTGTCTAAATCAAATAAATAGAATCTAGTGGAACGCTTGCATCTCACGCTCCTTATACATAGTATAAAATCAAAAACCGCAGGGCGCTTATTGGAGATTGGATTTCCAACATGACAAGGTATGGAACCACCTTCCGATAGTGTATCTCTAGAGAGGAATACACTGGGTTCAACAAGAATATCTTGCAACCCGGCCCATACATGACCGACCACTCATTTCGCTTGAGTGTATCGAATGTATATCACCAACGGTTGGGATCAGCAACCGTTTCCCGAATGGGACAACATCGAATAGAATAAGGAATTAAATGAATCTCTAAATAGGTGATAATACACCCTAATGGTAGCGACCCACTTAGCTATGCTGCCTGCCCGATTTTTGTCATTTCCCGGTTGTTGAGACCTGAGGCTACGATTACTTCCCATTCATTGATAGCACAATTACTTTGAATGCCACATTGCCAGATCCGCTAATCACTAATTGATTTACACAAATATATTCTGGATATTATGCTAAGGGAATAAATCCGTTGCCACCATATATATATATATATATATATGTACATACCAACATATTCGATCATTGGAAATACTTTGTCAGACATTCGTCCATTTACATTCGTTCTGGGATTGAACGAAACCGAAGGCACAATTTCTATTAATAGAAATCCCCTTGCATTTTACTCTGTCTTTGATTATCTTTATATAATCTGATTCGCAATGCTACTGCCAATACAGAGTGATTCTTGAATAATAATCCAACCGGTCTCTCCATATTGACAACGATGGTAAAAACTTCGATAGTCTGTGAATTAAATATCGAATAAAAACAAGTGTTCATTCAACATATCATACAAATCACTGGGCTCTTTAATTAATATTTCATTAATTAAATCTCTTCTCCATTTCCTTACCAATATTTGTTAGCCAAATATTTTCGATAATCATCTTGGCCTTTTACATTAATTGGAAAACATTTCCATATATCGTCTTCTTTTATTTTCAATACGTAGAAAATATATTCTATTTATAATTGGAAAATATTCCAATTACTTATCTCTTTCACGACCATTCATTTTTAGACTTAGGAAACATTTATAATCATATTTCCAAACTTTCACTTCTTCGGGTTAAAACGAATGTTGTGTAAAACATCGTTACGACAACCCAAAACACTACATTAAACTAACTCTTATTCAACATTCCTCTTCAAGACTGAACCTTGCTATTTATCAGTAAAAATGAAATCAATCAAGTTGGGATATAATTACCTCTCAGACCTTGATTGAAAACATCATTAACTTCAAAACAGACAAGACCACTTAATTCGAATAATCAACACCAAACAAACCAATTATTCATTTTTAAAACGTATGTACATTTCTCTTTTCATTACCAGATTTTCGATTTCCTTTTCATTTATAATAATCTATTTTAAATTTGTTTCATTATCGAATTCTATATATATCGATACATTGATTTCTACTATCAAATTTTCTTAAAAATATTCTAACTCCCTAAATTTCCGGAAAATTTCGCCATAACCTCCTTTGTAACGGGAGCATCGGGAAAATCCCCAAACCGTCACACAGCCCTCTCCAATCAAAAAGAAAAAAGAAAAAGCCAACCGGCTTGCCGATACGGCGCATAAAACCTCATATGGAATTTAAACGTGTACCTTTTTGTCGGGCACATAAATTAAAATCTTCATATACTTCATCCCATACCTGTCTAACACATGTTCACCTGCTTTCAATTCAATTCAACTCAATCCATTCGTTTGAATTCAGTTTCGCCCATTTATTCTTTAATTAGCTTCTTAGCCTATTTCACTTGTTATTTGAACATATCACGTTCAAATATAAATTAATTTATTTTCAAAACAATCGAATGCCATTTCTAATTCAAGTTTCATATTCGATTTCAAATATGAATTTACAAACCCCTTTTTCTGATCCAAAGTCCAATTTCAATTTAAAATTTCAATAACTAATTTTTCTTTACATTAGTAAATTCTACTCAACAATTAAACATCTGGTTTGATTTTGTTTCAAAAATCATTTCATTACTTCACTCGAGTTCAGATATTATTAATAACTCAAATATGAATTTTTCCAAATTGAAATTCTGATTTTATTTGATCAAAATCATTTTATTTATTTAAATAAACCGTTATGGTTTTTAAATGGTTATGGCGCTGTTTTTCTGAAAAATTTGATTTTGACATAACTCAAAATCTATTCGACGAAATCCAAATTTTTCTCCTCCATTAGAAAACTATTATCAAATTGGTCCTGACGTTTCTTGTTTCAAAGAATTCCGACTTCAATTGAGTTCTGTATACTCAATTGAAGTTCAAAACGACAATTTACGAACTACCAGGCTGCGGCTAGTTCGTTTTAATTATATTTATATATATAAACGTTTGAACTTCGTTTATATATAAATTCTAACTCCATTCTAATATATTTTTAATATATATCAAACCAATTTCCCCAATTCAACATAATATTTTTGATTTTTTAAAATTGTCGATTTTTCCTAACTTGAAAATAAATTTATTTATACTTCGATCTTCTATATTCAAATTCCATTTCAATTCTTTTTACATTTCCTATATTAAATTTCCATTTCAACTTTATTTAAATTCTATATTCAAATTCCCCTTTCAACTCTATTTGAATTATATTTTCAAATTCCCATTTCAACTCTATTTGAATCCTATATTCAAATTCCATTTTAACTCTTTAAATTCTGTATTCAAAGTCTATTTCAAATTCTATTTGAATTCTATTTGAATTCTATTTGAATTCTATTTTGAAATTCTATTTCAAGTTCTATTTAATTTTTTATATATTAAATTTCCATTTGAATTTCTATATTCAAAATCTATATTTGAATTTCCTTTATATTCAAATTCTATATTTGAATTCCATTTGTATTTCTATATTCAAACTCCATTTGAATTTCTATATTCAAATTCCATTTGAATTTTCTTTATTCAAATTTTATAACAAGTATTGATTTCAATTTCTTTTGAAATCGATATTTCTACTTTTGGAAAATAGATTTTCCTTTTCAATTTCACACTTGTATTTTTATTTCTAAATTATCCAATGATAATTCTTTTCACTTTCTTTATAAACTTCGTTTATAAAAGAACTACTTGTTTTATTCTTTTAAAACAAGTTAATATTTTTATTCTATTCAAATTTCAAATTCTATTTTAGAAAAATCAAATTTCCCCTTTTAACTTTGGAAATTTCTTTTTTTGATATTTTAAAATATCAACATTTAAGCCCAGTGATATTTAAAATCCACACAACCAATTATTTATTTCAGGTTTTCTAACACATCATATATGACAGTATATATGCAAACAAATAAACAAACAGATAATATATTTTTGAGGAATCCAGTTGGATCCCTCCAACTTGTTTTCCTGCATCCACAGACGTTAGTCAACAGAAATAATACCCATCCTGCTTCAAGGCAGGATATCGCTGTATGAAGGTCATCCACTAATATATATTTGTGGGGGCGCATAGGGAAATCATCCGCTAATGATACCGCGGGCATCCGCTAATAAGACTGCGGGAATCAATCCAACTATCAACCCAATATATATAATAGTCAAGCCTAAATAACTATATATATATATTTTAAACATGCCACAGTAATATTTTAACGCAACCAAACAAGCAACAACAATTATTTTTAACTAAAAAAAATAATTCTAATTAAAAGGTGAGTGAGATTTACTCACCAGAATTTTCCATTGTTGAATATCCAAATAAATCCCGTTAAATTTCATATCATCTCGGTTTCGAATTTACCTGAACCATCCCAAATGAATTTATCACCTACGATCATATATTTTTATTCAACGATTAAACGACTACTAATTTAAACTATTTATTTAAATAAATGAATTCTTCTATTTAAACCTTGGTAAGAACGTATACCTCATCCTCTCACGGTAATGCCTCCCCAAACCATCAGTGTTCAATAAGCCGACAAGACTCCAACCAGCATCCCATTTCAACCACTGTTGAGCTTCCACCTTCCCCATAAATTTCTAATCGAACTCCTCTAAATTACAACAAAGCTTGAGATGGTGCAAATCACAAACCCCTGAATCGCATTCAACAGACCGATGCCTTCATGTCAACTTCGACAGTCGTTTTACAAATTGCAAGTTTGATCCACCCAAAACCCTCGACAATCCATCATCGCGCCATCCTGGCCCTTTTGATTTCAACCCTAAATCGATAGCTCGAGTTGGATACTGGAACCCGCGTCGCACCCTATTCTTCCTTGATCGCGTGCGCCTCTAGTGTCTGCGCTTCATGAAATCCTGGGTCTCGATTTGGATTTGATTTACTTTTGGCTGAGGAGAACATACGAACAGAAAATGAATGGGTTTTTGGTTCGATGTTGAATTAAAAGAAAAAGGAAGGCTCAGGATTATGATAGATTTGGGGAAGGCCATTTATTTCTCTGTATTTGGTTTGTAAATCGACCATTATGATTTTGGTTTACAGAAGGAAGAGATGAGAGGTGTTTGCGTTTCTTTATAGATGGAGAGCCTTCTTCATTAAGGAATAGGTAGCTTTAAGGTACACAAAATTAATAACATTTGATTTGTATAAATACGATTAGACATACAGGGATTTTTATTCTTTTTAAACAGATATCGATTTGATTTCGATCCTATCCTCTAAAAATATATCAGGGTTCATAACTCGATATCATGGACCGCTATTTTAGCCTACCGTCCGACGTTTCAACGGAATTACACCATTCTGAACTCAACAGAATAGACTGTAAAATTTAATTCGAACGTATATATATAAAATAACCATATTAAATTGATATAATATAATTTAAATTCAAAACAAATAAATTTTTCGATAATATATTGTTATTATCGTCGTCAATATTCAAATAGAATATGTATTGATCATCTGAATTGTTTTCAATTCAGTTTTAACTTTGAATTCAATTAAATTCATTTTCGTATTTTGATGATTATATATATTTGAAAATGAATTGTATATCGATTATTTAGTCGATGACTCAATATAAAAATTAATTCATATTATCAACTAAATATTTAATTCCATATTAAATATTTAAAATTAACTAACCAAAAATCTGGGTCGTTACATTCTTCCCCTCTTAAAATAATTTCGTCCCCGAAATTGCTAAGGTAGGAAAAATGGTACAAATCCATTACTTTTCAAAATCTCACTTATGTTGAAACTCAACTCTTCATATTTCTATGATTTTAATTCCAACCAAAGCTTTTGGTTTCCATTCATATGCATTCTAATTCATTCAAATTGATTCGAATTCAATTTATTCACTTCAATTCATTTAACTTGCTTAAGTTAACTTTATATTTCAGAACTTAAATTCCCGGGTTTTCATTTCAAATCCTTACAAAACCACATAAGTATATACACATATATTTATAACCATTTCAAATTTAAAACATTTGAATTTTCAACCCATCTTGTTTTCTTTCAAATAAATGTCTATCAAAATTTTTCTAAGGAAGCCATCCATCACTTAGAAACTCGAAAATGTATACTGATGCTGCTGCAGTCATCATCAGAATTATTTTCCAGCCGCTGAAGTGAGTTCAGCGCTTTATCACTTCAAAATCCATCAAAAATGATTTTTAATAAAAAATCTTTCCAAAACAAAGCTATATTATTTGAATATATTTCGTAAAATATTTTTCAAATTCCTAGGATTTTAAATTCTGAATTCTGGTTTGAATTCAATTTTGATTCTCTTATTTGTATATCCGATTCTTGTACAAATTCTATTTGGTTATATTTAACCATTTCAATTTTATAATCTCATTCGACTATAATTTTAACACCCAACTCATCCATATATTATAATAATTTCAGAAAATTATTCTTTTTCTATCAAAAATAGAATTTTTGGGTAAAATTATTTCATTTCCCACTTAAAACAATATCATGTCGATTTTTTTTCTGTTCAAGTATTTAGAAATTCCTATCAACTTCGTGGCGTCCCACGATTCAATCAGAATTCATAAACTACTCAACAGACTAACCAACACAATATAAAACAACTTTTATATCAACTAACAAATACGCGCTCTCGTATATATATACACTCAACTCATTCTAGGGTACTACTGACCCTATCTCTAATGAGCATAACCCCACCAAAGCCTAAGTATTTGCTCAACCTAAGCTCTGATACCAACTGTAACGGCCCACAAATCCGTACTATCTGAGTTGACTAATAACACCACACGTCCAACCCAAATTGCACAGAAATACGAATCATTATAAGAAAGAAGTTAGAGTATGAGAAATAGAAAGAAAGAAAGGTTAGAATAGAAGAAAACAAAGAAGATAAATCTCATAGCGGAACGAATAAAATATATTAAATAACATAACTTTTGAAATACAAATCAGTAACTGTATATACATACCATTATCAGAGAACAACAGTTATTCCTGGAATAGTTATAAACACCTGTTTCCAGATACGACATAGTACACAGCGGAAATATGATAGTCTATAGCTAACTGGTGAAGCCTCCTGCTTCCAGCTCTTCCAAGTGAATATGTTGTAATGGAGGTATTTTTCAAGCCTTTGATATCTATTTTAATATAGAGATTTAAAATATATCGGGAGTGTTCAACCAGTTTTAATATATATAATCACCTATATAAGCATAGGCAACATGAAATAGATATGGCAAATCCTATTTTACAACTAGCATAGGCAAGTTATCATTTTAGAAGCAAATATAAGCATTCAAGTTTAAAAGAGTTTAACACTTATATATATATATGTTTATATATAAGTGATGTCTCATGACTAAGGAGTATATACATATACTATGGCTACTTATGTATATATAATGATACATGATATCAAATTCAAGAAAAAGATTTAAATCAGAAGCAAATATAAGCATTCAAGTTTAAAAGAGTTTAACACTTATATATATATAAGAGTATAACATGGAAAAAAGTATATGTATATATATATTCATACACACACAATCATTCACTATCCACCAATTTTCACAACAATTTCAATCGATAAATATCGTCCATGGTTTGTGGACGAGGGGCGTGTATATATATATATATTTATATATAGCAATTCACTTTCATTTCACACATATATAATATTTTTAAATCAGAAATCTCACCAATAGCTATCCAACTACGACTCTTCCTTAGAGAAATCTTCGCCTTTCTGTCGCTTTCGCCCGTATTCTCTACATATGTAAAAATCGAATTTTTTACTATGTTATTCAATATATAAAGATTATATTTTGAATATAAAGATTATATTTTTATGATGTAAAAATTATATTTTTATTGCTTTTTAAAAAAAATATAAAAATCAAATCCTACTTCTTCTACTTAATGAAAATTCCGTCTTTTCTATTTTAAAAATATGATCTTTATTTTTTTCCCAAGTTCAAATCTTTTCTATTCCAAAGCTCGAACCTTTTTCTTTTTTATTTTAAAGTTTAAAATAAAATCAGTTTTTATTTTTAAACAAAATCAGTTTTTTTTTTTAAATCAGTTTTAAAATTCTTTTAAAAATTCAATTTTTAATATTTAAAAATCAGTTTTTACATTCTTTATAAATTAGGTTTAAAATTCTTTAAAAAATCAGTTTTTATATCTTTAAAATTAGTTTTTACATTCTTTATAAATTAGTTTTAAAATTCTTTAAAAAATAAGTTTTTATATCTTTAAAAAAATCAGTTTTTAGCAAAACAAAAATAAAAATAAAAATAAAAAAATAAAATAACCCTAAATTACTCACCGCAGCCTGCGAAGGGGAGGGAAGAAGAAGGAGCGTCGGCGGCAGGGTTTCGAGGGGGGGGGGGGGGTGGGTTGCTTCGGGGTCTTCGTCGGCGACTTCGAGACGAGGCGGCGATGTCTCGAGGGGGGGGGGGTTGCTTCGGGGTCTTCGTCGGCGACTTCGAGACGAGGCGGCGGCTTCGAGGGTTAGGCGGCGACTTCGAGGGTTAGGTTTTCTCCTTTTTTTTTTATTTCGTTTTCTGATTATGAATCGGGGGGGGGGGGGGGGGGGGCAAGCAGAAGAAAAGGAGGGAAGAAATTTTTTTTTTATTATTTAATTATTTAATTTTGCAAAAAGGTTGACTTTTACATACGACCTCGAAACGAGGCCTACCGCCTGTCGTCCATAGCGTTTTACCCCCATTCCGAACACAATGGGATATGTATCGTAAGCTGGTTTGATCGTTACAATCAGTTTCCGTTGAATTTTCATTTAAATCTCTATATTGAATTTTAAACGTACATTTCAAATTACCGGGGTCACATACTGACTAGAAAAATTCTCGGAAAATATTTTCTAGCTTCGTATTGACGATACGGTCCTAACAAAACTAGTTTCGTCGAATTCTGAGACCGTTGGAAAAATGGCCAATTTCCAGTCGATTAAAATCAACTGAAACTGGTCAAACGCGTTTTCTTTTGCCACGCTCACATATTGATTCGAAAAATTATGAAATTTGAAACCTAGCAATAACTTGACACTGCGGACCCAACAAAAGTGGTTTCGTCGAAATCCGAGGTCATTTGCAAATTGTCCATTTTTAAGGGCCTGAATTCCATAGCGACTATTCAGAATTTTCAACTGGACATATCTTTTGATTCCCGCTATCAAATTTCGATTGGTCAAATTCGTTGGAAAGATATTATCAATTAGATTCCATTATTTTTGGTTTCACTAAAATCCGGATTGTTTTGCACCCGGTATATTCAATTGAAGTTTGAAATCGAATTATCGAACTACCGCACTATTTTCAATTCTATATATAATTATAATTAATTATATTCGTTTTCAAATGTCGATTCAACTCAGTTTTCATCGCCATTATTTAAAATATTTATTTTAAATATTTAAAATCCATTATTTTAGCTAATTTAAAAATTTTAAATTGGTTCAGATTTTCTGGGTCGTTACAATCTCCCCCACTTAAAACTTTTCGTCCCCGAAAAGGAATAAAGTCGAAAGTGGTTTGATATATCTACAATCACACAACACAACAACCAATCCAATTGTTTTTAACCTTTCAAAAATATACTAATCTATTTTCATATTCCTTAAAAATCATTCAGACCATATAATTAAAAGTGTATATCTATGAAAAGAAAATAACAATAGAGTAGAGAATTGAATGGTAATGCAAAGTAGGTTAAATGTACCTTGCACCGGAGTCAATCAGAGATATCTACTCGGCATCTAGGATAAGCTTTCTAAATGCTCTCCTCAGTTTCCCAAGTACAATCTCGCGGATCTCCACTCCATTGCACTTTGACTAAGTGAACCTTCTTGTTTCTCAGCTCTTTGGTTTCTTTGCCGATAATCTTTAGCGGCTCTCGCCTCACAGCTAATTCTGGAGTAATTTCAATATCCTGCTGAGCTGCTTCTTCCACGATCAAGTCTGGATCATGAACGTGCTTTCGAAGTTGAGATATATGAAATACATCATGCACTCCAGGCAACCAGTCAGGCAGTTTGACCCTATAAGCGAGAGTCCCAATCCGTTCCAGAATAGGAAACGGACCAATGAATTTGGGTGCCAACTTTCCAGTTTTACCGAACCGGATAACTCCTCTCATCGGCGATACTTTCAAATATACATAGTCGCCAATTTCAAAGGATATATCTCTTCTTCTTTTATCGGCATAGCTCTTTTGTCGGCTTTGAGCGGCGAGTAATCGCTTCCTAATAAAATCGACTTTGTCGGCAGCTTCTCGAATCATATCCGGACCCAACACAAGTCTATTTCCAGGCTCGACCCAACAAGCAGGAGATCGGCACGGTCTACCATACAATGCTTCGAATGGCGACATTGTCAGACTCGCCTGGTAGCTGTTATTGTAAGAGAATTCAGCCAAATGCAGATGGTCTTCCCACGATCCACCGAAATCTATAACACAAGCCCGTAATAGATCTTCTAAAATGCGATTCACCCTCTCAGTCTGACCGTCTGTCTGAGGATGATAAGCGGTGCTCAAGTTCAACTTCGTTCCTAGCTCGATTTGAAATGCTTCCCAGAATTTACTAGTGAATATTGTATCTCTATCACTGACTATACTGAGCGGCACTCCATGTAGTCTAACTATTTCCCTGAAGTAAATCTGCGCCAGACTCTGAGCGGTTCTGTTTGATCTGACAGGTATGAAATGGGCGGTCTTCGTGAAGCGATCTACGATCACCCAAATACTGTCATTTCCCTTTCTGGTTCTGGGCAAACCATCAATGAAATCCATAGAAATATGTTCCCACTTCCAGCCAGGAACTTCTAGTGGTTGTAATAATCCAGCCAATTTCTGTTGGTCACTCTTGACTAGCTGGCAAGTAGGGCATCGGCTAACGTATATTGAAACGTCTCTTTTCATAGCCTTCCACCAGAATGTTCTTTTGAGATCGTTATACATTTTGGCCATGCCAGGATGGATACTCAGCTTGGACTTGTGACACTCGTCTAACACTTCCCTTTTCAGCTCAGGAACGTCAGGAACACAAATCCTTCCCTTCAATCTCAAGGTCTCGTCGTTATCTATTTGAAAACACGAGGGTTCGCCTTTTCGAATCCTTTTGATCATATCTTTTATAAAGTTATCCTCCTTCTGAAGAATAGATATTTTGTCAATCAAGGAAGTTGTGATAATAAAGCTGGCGATCATTACGTTCTTTCTGCTTAACGCATCAGCCACGACATTGGCTTTTCCTGGAGTGTATATAATTTCAAAGTCATATGCTGCAAGAAACTCCAGCCAACGTTGCTGCCTCAAGTTCAGGTCTTTCTGAGTGAACAGATACTTTAACGACTGGTGATCTGTAAACAGTTCAAATCTCTCGCCCAGAAGATAGTGTCTCCAGATTTTCAAAGAGAATATGATAGCCAATAACTCAAGATCATGAGTTACATAGTTTTTCTCGTGTGGCTTAAGTTGACGGCTAGCATAAGCAATCACTTGACCTCTTTGCATTAACACTGCGCCAAGGCCTTCTCTAGAAGCATCAGTCCAGACTTTTAAATCTTGGTTGCCATCGATGATGGTTAACACTGGAGCAGTTGTTAGTCTTAACTTTAGCTCTTCGAAAGCCTCCTCACTTTCTGGAGTCCATTTGAACTTAGAATGCTTCTTTGTAAGCTTCGTTAAGTGACCAGATATCTTCGAAAAGTTTTTAACGAACTTCCGGTAATAGCTAGCCAATCCAAGAAAACTGCGGACTTCAGTGGGAGTACTAGGCTGTTTCCAATTCTGAATAGCTGTGATTTTACTTGGATCCACAGCGATTCCTTCTTTAGATACAACGTGGCCCAGAAATTTCACTTCATCTTGCCAGAATATACATTTGGAAAACTTGGCTTTCAATACATTCCTCCTGAGGATTTCTAGAACCTGTTCCAGATGCTTTTCATGTTCGGCCTTTGATTTAGAGAAGATTAGAATATCATCAATAAAAACCAGAACAAATTTATTCAAAACCCCTCTGAATACTCTGTTCATCAGATCGACGAAGTAAGCGGGAGCGTTACATAAACCGAACGGCATTACTAACCACTCGTAGAATAAGTCGGGGCCTCTGAACGCTGTCATCGGAACACACTCTTCGGCAATTCGAAGTTGATGGAAACCTGTAGCTAGGTCCATTCTTGAAAATACTTGTGCTCCATTTAATCGATCTAACAAATCATCAATCCGCGGCAATGGATATTTATTCTTTATTGTCTGCTTGTTCAGATCACGATAATCCACGCATAGTCGTAGAGTACCGTCAGATTTTGGGACAAATACCACTGCTGCACCCCAATCAGAGAAACTAGGCCTAATCAGACCCTTCCATACTAGTTGTCGTGTTTGATTGTCTAATTCCTCCTTCTCTTTCAAGGACATTCTTCGAATAGCGTGAACTACCGGCCTTGCATTGGGAATTAAAGCAATCTTGAAATCTATTTCTCTCTGCGGAGGTAAGCGAACAACTTCTTCGAACACATCCGCATAGTTTTTGACGACAGGAATGTCTTTGATGAGGTCAGGAATATTCTCTGTGACTTCAGGAACATTTTCAATTTGGGTTGGAGAAACATTCAAAGCTGCCCAGAAGTCTTTTCTATTAGCATTCTGACCTTCACAGGGGATAGTTATATAATCACCTGATTTAATCTTCGCTTTTACGACTCTGTCGGCGCATTTAACTTCAGCTTCATATTTGGTCAACCAGTCTAACCCCAAGATAAGATCAAACTCTTTAAAATTCATGACTGCTGCAATGGTAGGGAACCGATAACGAGAGAAAGAAACCGGCACTCCGCAAACCCAACTGAGATCAATGGAACCCCCAACCGGGTTCTGAACAGTCATTGGTTCCTTGAGTTTCTTCAAATTCAAATCCAGTTTCCTAGCTGCATTCTTTGCAACAAAGCTTCGTGACGCGCCTGTGTCAAACAGTACTTTGACTGGAATGTTTTTGACAGTAAGCGTGCCTTCTAAAACATCTGGTCTTTCCTGAGCAGACGAGGATGCAGGTACTTCTACCACCTCATTTACATGTACTGCTTTAGGTTTTCTGAGTAGCGGGCAGGCCTTTGAAAGATGACCGGACTGATGGCATTGACTGCACTTTCTATTCTCTTGGAACTTTTTACCAGATTTAGTTTCATCTTTCCTCAGCTTCTTCGAGGGTTTACAATTCCTAGTCAAATGCCCCTGTTTATGGCAGTTACTGCATACAGCTGTCGTTACTGGTTCTTTTCCGGATCTGGCCCTTTTTCGATTTACTTCGGGCTCCTTACTGGCTTCTGGAATATCAGTTTCCGACTCTGGTATGTCACTAGAACTGACTTCTTCTTCATCTCGCAACATGCCTTTCCTGTCAAGATCTTTGTACTGATAAGCCATGTATATCATTTCTGAGAAAGGAAGCTTCACATGCCCCAATACTTTATTCTGGTATTTCCTTTGAAGGCCATGAATAAATCTCAGATTTTTCCTCTTCGGATTTTGAATTAGATGAGGAGCGAAGTGAGAAAGTTCATTAAATTTCTTATGATATTCGGGAATGGTCATATCAGCTTGTATTAGATAAGAAAATTCGTCGCATAATCGCTCAGTTGCTTCGGGAGGAGTAAATCTTTCCAAGAAAATCACTTTGAATCTGTCCCAGGTGATATCACCTTCTGGATTATTTTTAATAATTGAATCCCACCAAAACAAAGCTTCTTCTTTGAGTGCCCAAGACGCTAGTAATCTTTTCTGATCGTCTCTCAGCTTTAAACCCTCAAAGATCTTCTCTGCAGAACGAATCCAAGCTTGTGTTTCCATAATGGACTCCTTGCCTAAGAATGGCGATCCACCAAGATTTCGAAATCTCTTGAATAGAACTTCTATATCGGATTCTGGCTGTGGGAGCACAACTGGCTCATCAGCTGGTCGAGCCATACGATTACTTCTTCTGTTCCTGTCACTCATTTTCTAGTACTTCTGCAAATGGCAGATCAAGTGTCAGGTCAATGGAAAAGATATTTGAAAATATAGAGACAAATACTTGAATGTAAATGTGTCTATCCAGGTGTTATCTCATTCTGCTACTCATACTAGGATATTGCTGATCCTATCTGTATAGAGTTACCCGTCCTAGAACACTACTGGTTCTATTTCTGACGAGTTCGTTCGAATGTTATATTCCAGAACTAAGCTTAACCTCGCTCTGATACCACGATGAGACGACCCGAATTCCCGTTCTCACGGAAACAAGGTTATCTTTGGAATATAACACAGAAACAGATAATAGCGGAACAGAATTAAATAAATACACCAGATAATGAACAACAAAATATACTGGATAAAAGTAATCATCAGAGTTACACAGTATACAGGATCTTACTTAGTACAAATACAGTTCAGCTATACATAAATGTCTAGCGGAAATAAACAAAATATGGACAATAGGAGCTGAACAGCATAAAAAGAATAAATGATAGAATCCATCTTCAGCTCCAGCTATCCAGAAAAAGGAACCAGCTAAACCTGAATACAAGGCTGCCCGTGTGGAAAAAGGGGCACCCGAGTTTGAGAGTGAAACAAACTACGAGTCAGTCATGGGACTGGTATGAGAAATCTACTCAACACATATATTTTGGCTAATCACAGGACCACGCCACTTTCGTGGAACGGGTTTACTCCATTGGATTGCCAGTGCATTAAAACAACTCTTTCTTTTAAACATCGCTATGCTTTTTATAAAAATGAAGCCATTATAAGACTCAGTTCCCATCACACAATGCAACGCAAACCGGAGGATAGAGTTTTACCTTATAACGGCCAAAATATGCTTGATACGAATAAAACAAAGGCATTTGATATTATTGCTAGTGTTTATATGTTTTGAAAACAACTTCAAATCATAACCATCAATCATAGACGACATTAATGCCCCATACCACTATGTCGCCATATATAGGTATACAATCAAAACCGCACAGTCACGTATTTGGAAATTGGTTTTCCGTCATGAACCGAGGCAAAACATAGTCCTCACCGAATTCGAGACTGCCTAGCCCGAGTCTCAGGATCAGAGCTCGAGTGACCCTTGGATCGTCAGGGCCGGTCCACCGATGTGGATTAAAATTCCTGAACAATGCGTTTCCCCGCCCTTTGGGGCGTCAACGAGCCAACGAATGACTCCATCGGACCCGGATCGTCCGATCAAACCGAGGCGCCTCGCAACAGCAACAACCACAACCACTTAGGTGAAAAGTATATAAATGTCAGGGCTGGTAGGTCACTGACACCACCCTAGCTAGGAAGAAACGCATGTCCTCCCTGAGGTCCTTCCTCCCGTTTCTGGTTCATACCGGGGTGTGAGGCTCGCGAATTCACGTTATACACAAAGCTACGCCACACAGGCGGTGCTTTGATCATCACCACAAGACTTTGCTTTTCAACAGAAGCCCCGATCACTGCATCTTAGCATGCCACACAGGCAATTCATGCCATGCGACTGATGTCCATCGATATACAACCTCTGAGCTCGTACGTCTCAGAGAAGGGCGTTAAGCAAAAGAATAAATTCTCCGCCGCCAAACAGATGTATATTTAACAGAGATCAATCAACAAAGAATAAAATCCAATGTCGGACACACAGTCCATTTACAAGTCCGTTCTGGGTCTGAACGAAACCGGAGGCACTAAATACCTCGCCAACCCATCGATCACCACGTACGTCTGGACGATCACCACTCATTATCCATATTTCGGGATGCCTCCCAATCAGGACCTCGGTTACCATCCAAACGAGGTGAAGATCTCCGGTCTTCGACCATCGTCTTCATCTTCGACTTTCAATCGTCGATCAATTATTTGAAATGAGAATTAACTCGGCTTTTTCAAATAATTCACGTATATTTAGAATTTCAAATCAATTTATTTCAATGGTTAAATTATTCGACAACACCAATTTCGTTCTTTAATGTAATTTTCACACCAAACACATTCAACCATCAAAAGCCACATAAATCAAGCAAATTCAGTTTATTTCCATTCCATATCGCTTACGATATTTTATAACTATTTATCGCTATTTTTATTTATTTTAAAATAGCCATTATATTCAAAACGACGCTTCGGGCCATACAGCGGCCGTGGCGCTGTTTTTCTTCAGATTTGTTTTACACATATCTGAAAATCTAACCGTTGGATCTTCACAAAATTTACATCATTAGAAAGGTCTTTTCAAAACGAACCCAACGGTTCCAGTTTCGGGAAAATCCGACGGTCGGATCTCCCGGTACAATCGTTTGAAATTTCGATTTCAAAATACGAACTGCAGCGTCGTTATTCGATTAAATATATAATTATATTTATATATATATATAAATATAACCGCTTCTGGCGCTGTTTTTCTTCAGATTTGAATTAAACATTCTAGACAATCCAACCGTTGGATTTTTACAAGGTTGGTGCCGTTGGAAAGATTATTCCAAGGCGAACCCGACGGTTGAGATTTCGGGAAAATCCGATGGTCGGATTTCCCGCACTAGTCGTTTGAAATCACGGTTTCAAAATACGAACTGCACGGCTTCGTTTCGTTTTAATTTTATTTATATTTATATAGCTATATAAATATAGTTTATTCAATGATTTCCACATCGTTTTCACTTCAAATATTTTTCTAACACCCTAAAATTTTGGAAAATTTCGCCATAACCTCCCCTGCACCGGGAGCATCGGGAAATCGCAAATAGCGTTCCCGGTCCTTCTAATCTCAAAAAGAAAAAGAAAAAGAAAAAGCCAAGCGGCTAGCCAACAGGCTCATAAAATCATCACCCAAACAAAGCAATAAATGTGTACCTATTTGTCGGGCACAAAATTTTATTCCTCTTCTCTAGCCCCTTTGCTATAACCTGTTCAATAGATATGCATGTACATATATATACAGTTCTTATCATTTATCATTTTCTATTCCACTTCACATTTGACTTCTATTTGGTTTAAAAACACCATTCATTCTAATGTTACATAAATAGGTGCAAATCATTTCATTAGCTGATTAATGAATATTTCAACTCATATATGTTTATTTTGAACAAGTGGCTATTTTTAACACTTCACATTTCAACGATTTATGCATACAATAAAAATGTGATTTTTATTGTAAAACAATTCATTTCAAAACACTATTTTTCTATATAGTTCAAGTTGGTGATAAAAATGGGATTTTTATCATAAAACAATTTCATTTAAAAACGAGATTATTTTACACAGTTCATATAGTCGATAAAAGGTGATTTTTATTATCAAACGATTTATTTCAAAATATGAATACCATTCAACACATGAATTTCTAATCAACGAATGAATATCAATTCAACACATGAAGGTTTTCTATTCAATGAATAAATATAGTTTAAGCATGTGAAAATAATTCAAACACACGAATATTATTCAAAATTTCGGCAGCATAACGGCAGGGTAGTTAAACCGGGACCGTCCCTAGTACGGCTCCTCGCTCTACCTTAAAACCTCGCGGTTTTTGACAATGGGGTTCATGCATCTAGTTCGCACGCAGGCGGCATGTATATATATATTTCATTTCCACAAACTAATCCTATGTGGTTTCAACCAAATATTTCACAATCACAAACGGGTATTTTTCAACCACAATCAACCAATATCAATCCCAAACAATCCCAAACAATCATTCACTATCCACCAATTTTCACAACAATTTCAATCGATAAATATCGTCCATGGTCTGTGGACGAGGGGCGTATATATTATATATATATATATTTATATATAGCAATTCACTTTCATTTCACACATATATAATATTTTTAAATCAGAAATCTCACCAATAGCTATCCAACTACGACTCTTCCTTAGAGAAATCTTCGCCTTTCTGTCGCTTTCGCCCGTATTCTCTACATATGTAAAAATCGAATTTTTTACTATGTTATTCAATATATAAAGATTATATTTTGAATATAAAGATTATATTTTTATGATGTAAAAATTATATTTTTATTGCTTTTTAAAAAAAATATAAAAATCAAATCCTACTTCTTCTACTTAATGAAAATTCCGTCTTTTCTATTTTAAAAATATGATCTTTATTTTTTTCCCAAGTTCAAATCTTTTCTATTCCAAAGCTCGAACCTTTTTCTTTTTTATTTTAAAGTTTAAAATAAAATCAGTTTTTATTTTTAAACAAAATCAGTTTTTTTTTTAAATCAGTTTTAAAATTCTTTTAAAAATTCGGTTTTTAATATTTAAAAACCAGTTTTTACATTCTTTATAAATTAGTTTTAAAATTCTTTAAAAAATCAGTTTTTATATCTTTAAAATCAGTTTTTACATTCTTTATAAATTAGTTTTAAAATTCTTTAAAAAATCAGTTTTTATATCTTTAAAAAAATCAGTTTTTAGCAAAAAAATAAAAATAAAAAAAAAAATAAAAATAAAATAACCCTAAATTACTCACCGCAGCCTGCGAAGGGGAGGGAAGAAGAAGGAGCGTCGGCGGCAGGGTTTCGAGGGGGGGGGGGGGTGGGTTGCTTCGGGGTCTTCGTCGGCGACTTCGAGACGAGGCGGCGATGTCTCGAGGGGGGGGGTTGCTTCGGGGTCTTCGTCGGCGACTTCGAGACGAGGCGGCGGCTTCGAGGGTTAGGCGGCGGCTTCGAGGGTTAGGTTTTCTCCCTTTTTTTTTATTTTTATTTTATTTCGTTTTCTGATTATGAATCGGGGGGGGGGGCAAGCAGAAGAAAAGGAGGGAAGAATATTTTTATTTAATTATTTAATTTTGCAAAAAGGTTGACTTTTACATACGACCTCGAAACGAGGCCTACCGCCTGTCGTCCATAGCGTTTTACCCCCATTCCGAACACAATGGGATATGTATCGTAAGCTGGTTTGATCGTTACAATCAGTTTCAGTTGAATTTACATTTAAATCTCTATATTGAATTTTAAACGTACATTTCAAATTACCGGGGTCACATACTGACTAGAAAAATTCTCGGAAAATATTTTCTAGCTTCGTATTGACGATACGGTCCTAACAAAACTAGTTTCGTCGAATTCTGAGACCGTTGGAAAAATGGCCAATTTCCAGTCGATTAAAATCAACTGAAACTGGTCAAACGCGTTTTCTTTTGCCACGCTCACATATTGATTCGAAAAATTATGAAATTTGAAACCTAGCAATAACTTGACACTGCGGACCCAACAAAAGTGGTTTCGTCGAAATCCGAGGTCATTTGCAAATTGTCCATTTTTAAGGGCCTGAATTCCATAGCGACTATTCAGAATTTTCAACTGGACATATCTTTTGATTCCCGCTATCAAATTTCGATTGGTCAAATTCGTTGGAAAGATATTATCAATTAGATTCCATTATTTTTGGTTTCACTAAAATACGGATTGTTTTGCACCCGGTATATTCAATTGAAGTTTGAAATCGAATTATCGAACTACCGCACTATTTTCAATTCTATATATAATTATAATTAATTATATTCGTTTTCAAATGTCGATTCAACTCAGTTTTCATCGCCATTATTTAAAATATTTATTTTAAATATTTAAAATCCATTATTTTAGCCAATTTAAAAATTTTAAATTGGTTCAGATTTTCTGGGTCGTTACACACACACACACACACACACACATATATATATATATACATATATATATATATATATGTTACGGCCAAATATGCATGTATATATGCATATATACACCATTTCAATTAGCAACAAACAAGAGAGTTTAAAACCAAAACAAAAGAAAGTGCAAACTCCATCATTTAGTAGTAGATTTGGACTTAAACATCACCTAATCCCCTCATACATATATGTCTGCGGCTAAAATGATAAGTGGAAACAAAATATCCAAGAGAAGAATAATCATTCTTTATCTTGACAAGAAGGGTTAAGTTTGCATTTAATGAAAGTAAGCTATGCATTTAATGAAGGTGTAAGGGCTGAGAATTAGTGAAGCTGAGAATGAAGGAAGCCCAGGATCGCCAGAAAAGCTATGCCGATAAAAGGCGAAGAGATTTAGTATTTGAAATAGAAGATCTAGTTTTTGTGAAGATCTCACCAATGAAGGGAGTAGTAAGATTTGGAAAATATGGAAAGTTAGCACCAAGATATGTTGGACCTTTCCGCGTCTTAGAAAGAATTGGTTTTCAAGCATATAAAGTTGAATTACCAGAATATATGGCGGGAATTCACAACGTATTTCACGTATCACACTTGAGAAAATGTATGCACAATCCATCATTAATTCTGGAACCCTCTGTTCAGCAAGAGATAGAGATCGAGCCAGATTTAACAGTGATAAGACATCCATTTAGTATTATTGACCGAGAGGGAAAGCAACTTCGCAACAAAGTGGTGAGGCTACTAAAGATCCAGTGGAGCGAAAACCCGAAAGACTGTACGTGGGAGACCGAGAAGCATATAAAGAAATTATACCCAGATTTTCCTATGGGTTAGGTATGATTTACTTTGGTATAGTTAATTGTAATGAAATTTCGATTTCTACATTTCTGGGAGCATTTGCATGTGTGTTTTATGGATTCAGTTTATTAGGACTTATGAACTCTCTTGTATGTTTACATCACTGATGAGTTCTATATTCTTGCTTACGTGTTAGATGGCTCCAGTATGGAAGACCACGGCAAGAAAGAGGGTGACACCACTCCAGTTTCTTATGCTGCGAGCAAAGAGACAAAGAGTAGGAGATTCCGACAACAACCGAGAGAGATCACCCATCGACGACGAAGGTACACACATATCATCAGAAGGATCAGTGCTTGGCAGGAACGAACCATTAGAACAAGATGGAGGACACCAAGACTTTACTGATGAGGATGAAGTGTTAGGAGATGAAGGGAGTGTTGACGGTTATGGGGAAGGAGACGAGGGTGACGAGGAGGAGGAAGAAGTTGAGTATATGGACGCTAAAGAGGAAGAAGAGGAAGAATACGAAGAAGAAGAAGAAGAGGAAGAAGAAGACCAAGTTGTTCCGGGAACCCCAGTCATTGCTACGGGAAACCAGCAAGAAGAGCAAGTAGCCCAAAGGACAGCGATATGGAATAGATTGGAACAAGTTCTCGTCGAGTTTCGCATAGCAGTAGGAGGAGTGCAAGTATTCAGTGAGTATGGATACCCCGTGGTGAGGCTATATTTAATACCACCAGTGGGTCTGATTTATATAGAGGATGACGAGGAGGAGACAGATTCAGAAGACGTAGTTGAAGTCATTAATATATCTGATGACGAGGAGGTCGTAGAGATAATAGATATCTCTGACGACAAGTAGTAGGAACGAAACTGGAGGAGGATAGTTACGTATGTATATTTTGGGGCAGTTTAGAACTTGAGTAGTCAAATCTAGTATTATTGTATGTATCAAGACTAGTGCTAGTATAGAACTAGTCGTATGTGTATGTGTACTAAAACAACCAGTTATTGAAATATTTTCTTTTGGAAACTTTCTATCTTTCTTATGTAATTTCGGGGCAAAATTCTTTTAAGTGGGGTAGTCTGTAATGGCGGGATTTTTCAAGCCTCTGATATCTATTTTAATATAGAGATTTAAAATATATCGGGAGTGTTCAACCAGTTTTAATATATATAATCACCTATATAAGCATAGGCAACATGAAATAGATATGGCAAATCCAATTTTACAACTAGCATAGGCAAGTTATCATTTTAGAAGCAAATATAAGCATTCAAGTTTAAAAGAGTTTAACACTTATATATATATGTTTATATATAAGTGATGTCTCATGACTAAGGAGTATATACATATACTATGGCTACTTATGTATATATAATGATACATGATATCAAATTCAAGAAAAAGATTTAAATCAGAAGCAAATATAAGCATTCAAGTTTAAAAGAGTTTAACACTTATATATATATATAAGAGTATAACATGGAAAAAAGTATATGTATATATATATTCATATATATATATATGTTACGGCCAAATATGCATGTATATATATGCATATATACACCATTTCAATTAGCAACAAACAAGAGAGTTTAAAACCAAAACAAAAGAAAGTGCAAACTCCATCATTTAGTAGTAGATTTGGACTTAAACATCACCTAATCCCCTCATACATATATGTCTGCGGCTAAAATGATAAGGGCAAACAAAATATCCAAGAGAAGAATAATCATTCTTTATCTTGACAAGAAGGGTTAAGTTTGCATTTAATGAAAGTAAGCTATGCATTTAATGAAGGTGTAAGGGCTTATGTACTTTGAAGAGAGAAGTAAGGGTTGGTAGAATTATCTTTTGTGCAAGGTACTTCATTTTTGCTGTAACAAATATGCACCATTCGAAGAGAGAGAAAGAGGGGGTAGGTAGGAAACAAAAGCTTTTTGCTGTAGAAAACTATAAGGGAAAATGGCCTATAAATACATCTCCATTTCCATGCGTTTCCTTTTACACAAACTCAAGAGCTTTTGCTGAAATTTTAACCTTTCACAAGCAAGAAAAATACAGGAGTTTTCAAGTGAGTAAACCTCACTAAGTTCAAGTTTGATTTCATTGTTTACAGCAAACAGTTTTATATACCTTCCATGTTTATATATCAATGCAAGTTTACTATGTTGTTATCACCTTATAGATGTTAAAACACCCTGCTTAGATCATCTGTAAAACTATGTATGCAAGTGTTATTCATGATAGAAATGGTAATGAGTTCATCAATTATTTGATCAAAGAAACCAAGACAGTTTTGTTTACTGTCAAAAACAAAACCTTTGTAATATGAAATATACCTTGATGATCTCAAACGCAAGCTATACAAGCATATGTATGAGTTAACTTATATACGAAAATATATATAAACATTTTAGCAAGAACCAAACCTCATCTATATACGTTTGAAACAAGAAAACAGAGGAAACATATGGTTCTCTGTCTCAAACTTAATCACCAAATTTTCAAACATCATAGAAATGAATTACAGGGTTATAGATGTAATCGTAGCACTAAATAATGATTTTTAAAAGTAATTTCATGATTTTTATTATTGAGATGAGCGAGATAGAGGGGGACAACCGAAAATGGCACTTTGACCAAATTCCGGCGATCGGTGACGATGATGGTCGGGGCGTGGAGCGTGAAGGAGCTGGTCACATCGGGGAACACGAGAAAAATGCCCCATGATTTTTCCAGTGAGTGATTCGAGCTGTCGAGCTCGATTTACATTTTCAATGGCCGAATGGGTTCATCGGTTTGGAGGCGACGTGGGGGACCCACGGTGGTGCGAGTTGGCCAGGGATGAACGTGGAGCGGCGTTGGGTCTTGGCAGAGCTGACGGCGGCGGTGCGAGGTGCTCAGGTGGTCAGAGGCGATGGGTCGAGCTGGGTTTAGGTGGGGTACTTTTCGAGCTGTGTACTGGGAGTTTTGGTGGAGTGGCAAAATCGAGGAGCAGGCGACGTACGGTGGTGGCGAGGCGTCGGTGGTGATGGGGGGACGAAGTGGATTTTGTAGGTGGTGGTCCGGTGGTGGCATGGTGGCGTGGGGAGGCGTGCACGTGCACAGCTGTGCACGTTTGCACATTAATGTCGAGCAAGGTTTGGCACTTGGATTTCGGGGTGATCAGCAAGGCTTGGCACGAAGGTTTGGCAAGGAGATCGGAGTGATCCTTCAGTGTTTTCGCATGGTTTCCGAAGTGATCGGAGTGGCTTGGCACGAGAGCTCGGCACATGATTTTTGGCAAGTGAAAATCGGTGATCACCCCGTGGTGATCATTTGATTTTGAGTTGCCAAGGATCCGATTTGGCAAATGCAAGAAAGAACAATTTTAAATGCAAGAATTTAATTAAATCGAATTTAATTAAATTAAATAATTTAATATAATTAATCAGTAATTAATTTATTTAAATTATTTAAATAAATATATAGTTTTTATTTAAATATAGCATAGATCAGTGAAACGGTCAAGACGACAGTGCGGTCCCAGAATCAAAGTTGTTCGAAGGAGTTCGTCGAGTTAGAACTTGAGTTTTAAAAGATAATTTAATTTAAATAAACTATAAAACAATTTATTTAAGTTTAAATAAAAGAAATAAATACTTTACAAAACGAATCGGAGTATAGAACATCGTCTCAACGTCGATGGTACGCGAGGTAAAATACTGTGCGCGAAGCACGGGCTTTTTCTATACATCAATAAAATGATAAAAACTGTATAACAACTTGTGTGCGACGCTCACACTTCAACTATACAATTGTAAATGATATTTAAGATATGCAGAGATGAACCAAAGAATTTTATACTGTATATATAATCATAAATACAGGATGTGCAACTGAATTAAAGACAGTAAGCTGATAATAAATTATCGACTATAAAAGATATTTTGTACATCGTTTCGAAGAGTCCGGAATTCACATTTCCACTTCGACTCGAATATTACGACGTATACCGGGAATCGATAAAGATGAAGAATGCAAGGACTATTTCAAAATAGTATCCACGGTCTGTTCAATCCCAGAACAGATCCGAACAGTCGGATGTTTGACAACGTATATCGTTCAGATTTTACACATCGACTTTACGTAAGTGTATTTTGTTGGTGGCGAAGAAATTCGTTTCTTTAGCCTTATACCCAGAATATATTTGTGGAAACAAATGAGTGATCTGTCAGATAGGACGGTGTGATATTCAAAGACGTTGAAGAATAATCCGTCAACGGTAAACGTGACTTCAAACCTCACAACCCGGAAAGACAATAGTTGGGCTAGGCAGCATGGCTAGTTGGGTCATACCCAAGCAGGGTATATTATCACCATCTAGAGTATTTCCTTTTGTTTCTTAAATCTATATTCACTGCTGTAACTTCGATAATCGGTGGGTCATTCCCAACCGTGGAGGTGGTAATATATTCGTTACACTCAAGCTAAATGAGTGGACGGTCATGTGTGGCCGGGTTGCAGGATGTTCTTGTTGAACCCCAGTGTATCTTCTCTAGAGTACACTGATCGGTGGGTGCTCCCATACCCTGTCAGTTAGAAACCAAATTCCAATAAGCGCTCGACGGTTTTAGATTTTTTTTATGTACGTGAACGTGAGATGCAAGCGATTCACTAGATGATTATTTATTTGATAAATACTATCGTAAATATCAAACGTTTTGATATCAAAATACAAGGGTCATTTTCCATATATTAGTTATGGAATTGGGTTTAAGATTTCTAAAGTAATTGAATCTATTAATAACGGAACACCTTATTCCTTATTTCCCTGTTTACATCTTTTTAACTGTGTTTACTCACACCAGTCCCCTGACTGACCCGGAGTTTATTTTCTGTGTTTTCCCTAAACTCTTGGGTACTCATAATATTTATTATGAGTAGGCAAGTAATTCAGGTTGGCAAACGGAACCTTACGAAGTTCAAGTTGCAGGACAAGTCTAGTAGTTTTAACTACACCTATGTATCCAGTTAGATTTGTATTTCCATATCATGATGTATTATTATGTGAATGTACTATGATGATGTAAGTTGTTGATGTATTATGATGTATCAGACCCTATGATGTAATGTATTTGTATTTTTAAATTCCGCTGTGAGATTTCTGATAACTTCTTATTCTTCTATTCTATTAGTTCTATCTTTTCTATCTTATCTTCTAATTTCTTTCAATAATGACACGGTTTTCGGAGGGTCGAAAATCGCGCCGTTACAGTTGGTATCAGAGCCTATGTTCTTCGGAAACATTTAGGCTTTGAAATAGTAAGGGAGCGTATTTTTACTAAAAACTATATTTTTAATATAGGTAGATCGTAGTTACTTAGGTAATCCCTCGACATATTTTTCCAATTTAGTTAATAAAATTTCAATCCGTGTACTCAAGGAGTTGAAAATGAGTTCTCGTGGAGGAAGAGGCCGAGGAGCAAGCAGAGCAACTACGACAAACGGACACACTGTTAACCAGACCCAAGTGGGTACTACTGAAGTAATCCGAGCACCAACTCAGCCTAACTTTGCTATGGTCTGTAAGAATTACGCAACTCACGACCTAGAGTTATTGGCAGTTGTTTTCGCATTAAAGATGTGGAGACATTATCTTCTGGGTGAGAGATTCGAACTTTTCACCGATCATAAACCATTGAAGTATCTATTCACTCAAAAAGATTTAAATCTGAGACAACAGCGGTGGTTAGAATTTCTTGCATCATATGACTTGGATATCATTTATACACCGGGAAAAGCGAACGTAGTGGCAGATGCCTTGAGTAGAAATGCGATATTATCACTTTTGGAAGTCACACCGACTCTCCAAGAAAGGATAATGAGTAATCAGAAAAGGGATCCCAAACTGGAAAAGATTATTCGAGGAGTCACAAACGGAAAAGAGACTGACTTCGAGTTGGACAATCAAGGAGTATTGAGAATAAACGGCAGATTATGCGTACCTAACGTGGATGGGATAAGACAGGAGATTTTAAAAGAATGCCATGCATCAAAGTTGAGCATCCATCCAGGAATTCATAAAATGAATCACGATATGAGACGAGTATTCTGGTGGTCAGGAATGAATAAAGATATCATTACTTTCGTAAATGAATGTCTATGTTGTCAGCAAGTCAAGGGAGACCATCAAAAGACTGCTGGACTATTACGTCCATTAGAGATTCCCAACTGGAAGTGGGAAATGATATCGATGGACTTCATCGATGGTTTGCCAAGAACAAGGAGAGGCTACGAAGGGATTTGGGTAATCGTAGATCGGTTAACTAAGAGTGCGCACTTTATTCTAGTGACACCAACGCGCACTGCCATGACATTAGCCGAAGTATTCATGAAAGAGATAGTACGACTGCACGGTATTCCAACGAGCATTGTAAGCGACAGAGATACCATTTTCACAAGTAGATTTTGGGAAGCTTTGCAAAGAACGTTGGGAATAAGATTAAATTTCAGTACAGCTTACCATCCTCAAACGGACAGTCAGACGGAAAGGATTAATCGTATATTGGAAGATCTTCTAAGAGCGTGTATTTTAGATTTTGGAGGATCATGGGAACATCATTTACACCTAGTAGAATTTTCATATAATAACAGTTACCAGGCGAGTATACAAATGGCACCATATGAAGCATTATATGGAAGACCTTGTAAAGCGCCTGCATGTTGGGTGGAGTCCGGAAACAAATTGGTACTTGGTCCGGATATGATACGAGAGGCAGCAGCGAAAGTGGAATTAGTGAAGCTGAGAATGAAGGAAGCCCAGGATCGCCAGAAAAGCTATGCCGATAAAAGGCGAAGAGATTTAGTATTTGAAATAGAAGATCTAGTTTTTGTGAAGATCTCACCAATGAAGGGAGTAGTAAGATTTGGAAAATATGGAAAGTTAGCACCAAGATATGTTGGACCTTTCCGCGTCTTAGAAAGAATTGGTTTTCAAGCATATAAAGTTGAATTACCAGAATATATGGCGGGAATTCACAACGTATTTCACGTATCACACTTGAGAAAATGTATGCACAATCCATCATTAATTCTGGAACCCTCTGTTCAGCAAGAGATAGAGATCGAGCCAGATTTAACAGTGATAAGACATCCATTTAGTATTATTGACCGAGAGGGAAAGCAACTTCGCAACAAAGTGGTGAGGCTACTAAAGATCCAGTGGAGCGAAAACCCGAAAGACTGTACGTGGGAGACCGAGAAGCATATAAAGAAATTATACCCAGATTTTCCTATGGGTTAGGTATGATTTACTTTGGTATAGTTAATTGTAATGAAATTTCGATTTCTACATTTCTGGGAGCATTTGCATGTGTGTTTTATGGATTCAGTTTATTAGGACTTATGAACTCTCTTGTATGTTTACATCACTGATGAGTTCTATATTCTTGCTTACGTGTTAGATGGCTCCAGTATGGAAGACCACGGCAAGAAAGAGGGTGACACCACTCCAGTTTCTTATGCTGCGAGCAAAGAGACAAAGAGTAGGAGATTCCGACAACAACCGAGAGAGATCACCCATCGACGACGAAGGTACACACATATCATCAGAAGGATCAGTGCTTGGCAGGAACGAACCATTAGAACAAGATGGAGGACACCAAGACTTTACTGATGAGGATGAAGTGTTAGGAGATGAAGGGAGTGTTGACGGTTATGGGGAAGGAGATGAGGGTGACGAGGAGGAGGAAGAAGTTGAGTATATGGACGCTAAAGAGGAAGAAGAGGAAGAATACGAAGAAGAAGAAGAAGAGGAAGAAGAAGACCAAGTTGTTCCGGGAACCCCAGTCATTGCTACGGGAAACCAGCAAGAAGAGCAAGTAGCCCAAAGGACAGCGATATGGAATAGATTGGAACAAGTTCTCGTCGAGTTTCGCATAGCAGGAGGAGGAGTGCAAGTATTCGGTGAGTATGGATACCCCGTGGTGAGGCTATATTTAATACCACCAGTGGGTCTGATTTATATAGAGGATGACGAGGAGGAGACAGATTCAGAAGACGTAGTTGAAGTCATTAATATATCTGATGACGAGGAGGTCGTAGAGATAATAGATATCTCTGACGACAAGTAGTAGGAACGAAACTGGAGGAGGATAGTTACGTATGTATATTTTGGGGCAGTTTAGAACTTGAGTAGTCAAATCTAGTATTATTGTATGTATCAAGACTAGTGCTAGTATAGAACTAGTCGTATGTGTATGTGTACTAAAACAACCAGTTATTGAAATATTTTCTTTTGGAAACTTTCTATCTTTCTTATGTAATTTCGGGGCAAAATTCTTTTAAGTGGGGTAGTCTGTAATTGCGGGATTTTTCAAGCCTCTGATATCTATTTTAATATAGAGATTTAAAATATATCGGGAGTGTTCAACCAGTTTTAATATATATAATCACCTATATAAGCATAGGCAACATGAAATAGATATGGCAAATCCTATTTTACAACTAGCATAGGCAAGTTATCATTTTAGAAGCAAATATAAGCATTCAAGTTTAAAAGAGTTTAACACTTATATATATATATGTTTATATATAAGTGATGTCTCATGACTAAGGAGTATATACATATACTATGGCTACTTATGTATATATAATGATACATGATATCAAATTCAAGAAAAAGATTTAAATCAGAAGCAAATATAAGCATTCAAGTTTAAAAGAGTTTAACACTTATATATATATAAGAGTATAACATGGAAAAAAGTATATGTATATATATATTCATATATATATATATGTGTTACGGCCAAATATGCATGTATATATATGCATATATACACCATTTCAATTAGCAACAAACAAGAGAGTTTAAAACCAAAACAAAAGAAAGTGCAAACTCCATCATTTAGTAGTAGATTTGGACTTAAACATCACCTAATCCCCTCATACATATATGTCTGCGGCTAAAATGATAAGGGCAAACAAAATATCCAAGAGAAGAATAATCATTCTTTATCTTGACAAGAAGGGTTAAGTTTGCATTTAATGAAAGTAAGCTATGCATTTAATGAAGGTGTAAGGGCTTATGTACTTTGAAGAGAGAAGTAAGGGTTGGTAGAATTATCTTTTGTGCAAGGTACTTCATTTTTGCTGTAACAAATATGCACCATTCGAAGAGAGAGAAAGAGGGGGTAGGTAGGAAACAAAAGCTTTTTGCTGTAGAAAACTATAAGGGAAAATGGCCTATAAATACATCTCCATTTCCATGCGTTTCCTTTTACACAAACTCAAGAGCTTTTGCTGAAATTTTAACCTTTCACAAGCAAGAAAAATACAGGAGTTTTCAAGTGAGTAAACCTCACTAAGTTCAAGTTTGATTTCATTGTTTACAGCAAACAGTTTTATATACCTTCCATGTTTATATATCAATGCAAGTTTACTATGTTGTTATCACCTTATAGATGTTAAAACACCCTGCTTAGATCATCTGTAAAACTATGTATGCAAGTGTTATTCATGATAGAAATGGTAATGAGTTCATCAATTATTTGATCAAAGAAACCAAGACAGTTTTGTTTACTGTCAAAAACAAAACCTTTGTAATATGAAATATACCTTGATGATCTCAAACGCAAGCTATACAAGCATATGTATGAGTTAACTTATATACGAAAATATATATAAACATTTTAGCAAGAACCAAACCTCATCTATATACGTTTGAAACAAGAAAACAGAGGAAACATATGGTTCTCTGTCTCAAACTTAATCACCAAATTTTCAAACATCATAGAAATGAATTACAGGGTTATAGATGTAATCGTAGCACTAAATAATGATTTTTAAAAGTAATTTCATGATTTTTATTGTTGAGATGAGCGAGATAGAGGGGGACAACCGAAAATGGCACTTTGACCAAATTCCGGCGATCGGTGACGATGATGGTCGGGGCGTGGAGCGTGAAGGAGCTAGTCACATCGGGGAACACGAGAAAAATGCCCCATGATTTTTCCAGTGAGTGATTCGAGCTGTCGAGCTCGATTTACATTTTCAATGGCCGAATGGGTTCATCGGTTTGGAGGCGACGTGGGGGACCCACGGTGGTGCGAGTTGGCCAGGGATGAACGTGGAGCGGCGTTGGGTCTTGGCGGAGCTGACGGCGGCGGTGCGAGGTGCTCAGGTGGTCAGAGGCGATGGGTCGAGCTGGGTTTAGGTGGGGTACTTTTCGAGCTGTGTACTGGGAGTTTTGGTGGAGTGGCAAAATCGAGGAGCAGGTGACGTACGGTGGTGGCGAGGCGTCGGTGGTGATGGGGGGACGAAGTGGAGTTTGTAGGTGGTGGTCCGGTGGTGGCATGGTGGCGTGGGGAGGCGTGCACGTGCACAGCTGTGCACGTTTGCACATTAATGTCGAGCAAGGTTTGGCACTTGGATTTCGGGGTGATCAGCAAGGCTTGGCACGAAGGTTTGGCAACATGGTTTGGCAAGGAGATCGGAGTGATCCTTCAGTGTTTTCGCATGGTTTCCGAAGTGATCGGAGTGGCTTGGCACGAGAGCTCGGCACATGATTTTTGGCAAGTGAAAATCGGTGATCACCCCGTGGTGATCATTTGATTTTGAGTTGCCAAGGATCCGATTTGGCAAATGCAAGAAAGAACAATTTTAAATGCAAGAATTTAATTAAATCGAATTTAATTAAATTAAATAATTTAATATAATTAATCAGTAATTAATTTATTTAAATAAATATATAGTTTTTATTTAAATATAGCATAGATCAGTGAAACGGTCAAGACGACATTGCGGTCCCAGAATCAAAGTTGTTCGAAGGAGTTCGTCGAGTTAGAACTTGAGTTTTAAAAGATAATTTAATTTAAATAAATTATAAAACAATTTATTTAAGTTTAAATAAAAGAAATAAATACTTTACAAAACGAATCGGAGTATAGAACATCGTCTCAACGTCGATGGTACGCGAGGTAAAATACTGTGCGCGAAGCACGGGCTTTTTCTATACATCAATAAAATGATAAAAACTGTATAACAACTTGTGTGCGACGCTCACACTTCAACTATACAATTGTAAATGATATTTAAGATATGCAGAGATGAACCAAAGAATTTTATACTGTATATATAATCATAAATACAGGATGTGCAACTGAATTAAAGACAGTAAGCTGATAATAAATTATCGACTATAAAAGATATTTTGTACATCGTTTCGAAGAGTCCGGAATTCACATTTCCACTTCGACTCGAATATTACGACGTATACCGGGAATCGATAAAGATGAAGAATGCAAGGACTATTTCAAAATAGTATCCACGGTCTGTTCAATCCCAGAACAGATCCGAACAGTCGGATGTTTGACAACGTAGATCGTTCAGATTTTACACATCGACTTTACGTAAGTGTATTTTGTTGGTGGCGAAGAAATTCGTTTCTTTAGCCTTATACCCAGAATATATTTGTGGAAACAAATGAGTGATCTGTCAGATAGGACGGTGTGATATTCAAAGACGTTGAAGAATAATCCGTCAACGGTAAACGTGACTTCAAACCTCACAACCCGGAAAGACAATAGTTGGGCTAGGCAGCATGGCTAGTTGGGTCATACCCAAGCAGGGTATATTATCACCATCTAGAGTATTTCCTTTTGTTTCTTAAATCTATATTCACTGCTGTAACTTTGGTAATCGGTGGGTCATTCCCAACCGTGGAGGTGGTAATATATTCGTTACACTCAAGCTAAATGAGTGGACGGTCATGTGTGGCCGGGTTGCAGGATGTTATTGTTGAACCCCAGTGTATCTTCTCTAGAGTACACTGATCGGTGGGTGCTCCCATACCCTGTCAGTTAGAAACCAAATTCCAATAAGCGCTCGACGGTTTTAGATTTTTTTTTATGTACGTGAACGTGAGATGCAATCGATTCACTAGATGATTATTTATTTGATAAATACTATCGTAAATATCAAACGTTTTGATATCAAAATACAAGGGTCATTTTCCATATGTTAGTTATGGAATTGGGTTTAAGATTTCTAAAGTAATTGAATCTATTAATAACGGAACACCTTATTCCTTATTTCCCTGTTTACATCTTTTTAACTGTGTTTACTCACACCAGTCCCCTGACTGACCCGGAGTTTATTTTCTGTGTTTTCCCTAAACTCTTGGGTACTCATAATATTTATTATGAGTAGGCAAGTAATTCAGGTTGGCAAATGGAACCTTACGAAGTTCAAGTTGCAGGACAAGTCTAGTAGTTTTAACTACACCTATGTATCCAGTTAGATTTGTATTTCCATATCATGATGTATTATTATGTGAATGTACTATGATGATGTAAGTTGTTGATGTATTATGATGTATCAGACCCTATGATGTAATGTATTTGTATTTTTAAATTCCGCTGTGAGATTTCTGATAACTTCTTATTCTTCTATTCTATTAGTTCTATCTTTTCTATCTTATCTTCTAATTTCTTTCAATAATGACACAGTTTTCGGAGGGTCGAAAATCTCGCCGTTACAGTTGGTATCAGAGCCTATGTTCTTCGGAAACATTTAGGCTTTGAAATAGTAAGGGAGCGTATTTTTACTAAAAACTATATTTTTAATATAGGTAGATCGTAGTTACTTAGGTAATCCCTCGACATATTTTTCCAATTTAGTTAATAAAATTTCAATCCGTGTACTCAAGGAGTTGAAAATGAGTTCTCGTGGAGGAAGAGGCCGAGGAGCAAGCAGAGCAACTACGACAAACGGACACACTGTTAACCAGACCCAAGTGGGTACTACTGAAGTAATCCGAGCACCAACTCAGCCTAACTTTGCTATGGTCTGTAAGAATTACGCAACTCACGACCTAGAGTTATTGGCAGTTGTTTTCGCATTAAAGATGTGGAGACATTATCTTCTGGGTGAGAGATTCGAACTTTTCACCGATCATAAACCATTGAAGTATCTGTTCACTCAAAAAGATTTAAATCTGAGACAACAGCGGTGGTTAGAATTTCTTGCATCATATGACTTGGATATCATTTATACACTGGGAAAAGCGAACGTAGTGGCAGATGCCTTGAGTAGAAATGCGATATTATCACTTTTGGAAGTCACACCGACTCTCCAAGAAAGGATAATGAGTAATCAGAAAAGGGATCCCAAACTGGAAAAGATTATTCGAGGAGTCACAAACGGAAAAGAGACTGACTTCGAGTTGGACAATCAAGGAGTATTGAGAATAAACGGCAGATTATGCGTACCTAACGTGGATGGGATAAGACAGGAGATTTTAAAAGAATGCCATGCATCAAAGTTGAGCATCCATCCAGGAATTCATAAAATGAATCACGATATGAGACGAGTATTCTGGTGGTCAGGAATGAATAAAGATATCATTACTTTCGTAAATGAATGTCTATGTTGTCAGCAAGTCAAGGGAGACCATCAAAAGACTGCTGGACTATTACGTCCATTAGAGATTCCCAACTGGAAGTGGGAAATGATATCGATGGACTTCATCGATGGTTTGCCAAGAACAAGGAGAGGCTACGAAGGGATTTGGGTAATCGTAGATCGGTTAACTAAGAGTGCGCACTTTATTCTAGTGACACCAACGCGCACTGCCATGACATTAGCCGAAGTATTCATGAAAGAGATAGTACGACTGCACGGTATTCCAACGAGCATTGTAAGCGACAGAGATACCATTTTCACAAGTAGATTTTGGGAAGCTTTGCAAAGAACGTTGGGAACAAGATTAAATTTCAGTACAGCTTACCATCCTCAAACGGACAGTCAGACGGAAAGGATTAATCGTATATTGGAAGATCTTCTAAGAGCGTGTATTTTAGATTTTGGAGGATCATGGGAACATCATTTACACCTAGTAGAATTTTCATATAATAACAGTTACCAGGCGAGTATACAAATGGCACCATATGAAGCATTATATGGAAGACCTTGTAAAGCGCCTGCATGTTGGGTGGAGTCCGGAAACAAATTGGTACTTGGTCCGGATATGATACGAGAGGCAGCAGCGAAAGTGGAATTAGTGAAGCTGAGAATGAAGGAAGCCCAGGATCGCCAGAAAAGCTATGCCGATAAAAGGCGAAGAGATTTAGTATTTGAAATAGAAGATCTAGTTTTTGTGAAGATCTCACCAATGAAGGGAGTAGTAAGATTTGGAAAATATGGAAAGTTAGCACCAAGATATGTTGGACCTTTCCGCGTCTTAGAAAGAATTGGTTTTCAAGCATATAAAGTTGAATTACCAGAATATATGGCGGGAATTCACAACGTATTTCACGTATCACACTTGAGAAAATGTATGCACAATCCATCATTAATTCTGGAACCCTTTGTTCAGCAAGAGATAGAGATCGAGCCAGATTTAACAGTGATAAGACATCCATTTAGTATTATTGACCGAGAGGGAAAGCAACTTCGCAACAAAGTGGTGAGGCTACTAAAGATCCAGTGGAGCGAAAACCCGAAAGACTGTACGTGGGAGACCGAGAAGCATATAAAGAAATTATACCCAGATTTTCCTATGGGTTAGGTATGATTTACTTTGGTATAGTTAATTGTAATGAAATTTCGATTTCTACATTTCTGGGAGCATTTGCATGTGTGTTTTATGGATTCAGTTTATTAGGACTTATGAACTCTCTTGTATGTTTACATCACTGATGAGTTCTATATTCTTGCTTACGTGTTAGATGGCTCCAGTATGGAAGACCACGGCAAGAAAGAGGGTGACACCACTCCAGTTTCTTATGCTGCGAGCAAAGAGACAAAGAGTAGGAGATTCCGACAACAACCGAGAGAGATCACCCATCGACGACGAAGGTACACACATATCATCAGAAGGATCAGTGCTTGGCAGGAACGAACCATTAGAACAAGATGGAGGACACCAAGACTTTACTGATGAGGATGAAGTGTTAGGAGATGAAGGGAGTGTTGACGGTTATGGGGAAGGAGATGAGGGTGACGAGGAGGAGGAAGAAGTTGAGTATATGGACGCTAAAGAGGAAGAAGAGGAAGAATACGAAGAAGAAGAAGAAGAGGAAGAAGAAGACCAAGTTGTTCCGGGAACCCCAGTCATTGCTACGGGAAACCAGCAAGAAGAGCAAGTAGCCCAAAGGACAACGATATGGAATAGATTGGAACAAGTTCTCGTCGAGTTTCGCATAGCAGGAGGAGGAGTGCAAGTATTCGGTGAGTATGGATACCCCGTGGTGAGGCTATATTTAATACCACCAGTGGGTCTGATTTATATAGAGGATGACGAGGAGGAGACAGATTCAGAAGACGTAGTTGAAGTCATTAATATATCTGATGACGAGGGGGCCGTAGAGATAATAGATATCTCTGACGATAAGTAGTAGGAACGAAACTGGAGGAGGATAGTTACGTATGTATATTTTGGGGCAGTTTAGAACTTGAGTAGTCAAATCTAGTATTATTGTATGTATCAAGACTAGTGCTAGTATAGAACTAGTCGTATGTGTATGTGTACTAAAACAACCAGTTATTGAAATATTTTCTTTTGGAAACTTTCTATCTTTCTTATGTAATTTCGGGGCAAAATTCTTTTAAGTGGGGTAGTCTGTAATGGCGGGATTTTTCAAGCCTCTGATATCTATTTTAATATAGAGATTTAAAATATATCGGGAGTGTTCAACCAGTTTTAATATATATAATCACCTATATAAGCATAGGCAACATGAAATAGATATGGCAAATCCTATTTTACAACTAGCATAGGCAAGTTATCATTTTAGAAGCAAATATAAGCATTCAAGTTTAAAAGAGTTTAACACTTATATATATATATATATGTTTATATATAAGTGATGTCTCATGACTAAGGAGTATATACATATACTATGGCTACTTATGTATATATAATGATACATGATATCAAATTCAAGAAAAAGATTTAAATCAGAAGCAAATATAAGCATTCAAGTTTAAAAGAGTTTAACACTTATATATATAAGAGTATAACATGGAAAAAAGTATATGTATATATATATATTCATATATATATATATATATGTGTGTTACGGCCAAATATGCATGTATATATATGCATATATACACCATTTCAATTAGCAACAAACAAGAGAGTTTAAAACCAAAACAAAAGAAAGTGCAAACTCCATCATTTAGTAGTAGATTTGGACTTAAACATCACCTAATCCCCTCATACATATATGTCTGCGGCTAAAATGATAAGGGCAAACAAAATATCCAAGAGAAGAATAATCATTCTTTATCTTGACAAGAAGGGTTAAGTTTGCATTTAATGAAAGTAAGCTATGCATTTAATGAAGGTGTAAGGGCTTATGTACTTTGAAGAGAGAAGTAAGGGTTGGTAGAATTATCTTTTGTGCAAGGTACTTCATTTTTGCTGTAACAAATATGCACCATTCGAAGAGAGAGAAAGAGGGGGTAGGTAGGAAACAAAAGCTTTTTGCTGTAGAAAACTATAAGGGAAAATGGCCTATAAATACATCTCCATTTCCATGCGTTTCCTTTTACACAAACTCAAGAGCTTTTGCTGAAATTTTAACCTTTCACAAGCAAGAAAAATACAGGAGTTTTCAAGTGAGTAAACCTCACTAAGTTCAAGTTTGATTTCATTGTTTACAGCAAACAGTTTTATATACCTTCCATGTTTATATATCAATGCAAGTTTACTATGTTGTTATCACCTTATAGATGTTAAAACACCCTGCTTAGATCATCTGTAAAACTATGTATGCAAGTGTTATTCATGATAGAAATGGTAATGAGTTCATCAATTATTTGATCAAAGAAACCAAGACAGTTTTGTTTACTGTCAAAAACAAAACCTTTGTAAAATGAAATATACCTTGATGATCTCAAACGCAAGCTATACAAGCATATGTATGAGTTAACTTATATACAAAAATATATATAAACATTTTAGCAAGAACCAAACCTCATCTATATATGTTTGAAACAAGAAAACAGAGGAAACATATGGTTCTCTGTCTCAAACTTAATCACCAAATTTTCAAACATCATAGAAATGAATTACAGGGTTATAGATGTAATCGTAGCACTAAATAATGATTTTTAAAAGTAATTTCATGATTTTTATTGTTGAGATGAGTGAGATAGAGGGGGACAACCGAAAATGGCACTTTGACCAAATTCCGGCGATCGGTGACGATGATGGTCGGGGCGTGGAGCGTGAAGGAGCTGGTCACATCGGGGAACACGAGAAAAATGCCCCATGATTTTTCCAGTGAGTGATTCGAGCTGTCGAGCTCGATTTACATTTTCAATGGCCGAATGGGTTCATCGGTTTGGAGGCGACGTGGGGGACCCACGGTGGTGCGAGTTGGCCAGGGATGAACGTGGAGCGGCGTTGGGTCTTGGCGGAGCTGACGGCGGCGGTGCGAGGTGCTCAGGTGGTCGGAGGCGATGGGTCGAGCTGGGTTTAGGTGGGGTACTTTTCGAGCTGTGTACTGGGAGTTTTGGTGGAGTGGCAAAATCGAGGAGCAGGCGACGTACGGTGGTGGCGAGGCGTCGGTGGTGATGGGGGGACGAAGTGGAGTTTGTGGGTGATGGTCCGGTGGTGGCATGGTGGCGTGGGGAGGCGTGCACGTGCACAGCTGTGCACGTTTGCATAGTAATGTCGAGCAAGGTTTGGCACTTGGATTTCGGGGTGATCAGCAAAGCTTGGCATGAAGGTTTGGCAACATGGTTTGGCAAGGAGATCGGAGTGATCCTTCAGTGTTTTCGCATGGTTTCCGAAGTGATCGGAGTGGCTTGGCACGAGAGCTCGGCACGTGATTTTTGGCAAGTGAAAATCGGTGATCACCCCGTGGTGATCATTTGATTTTGAGATGCCAAGGATCCGATTTGGCAAATGCAAGAAAGAACAATTTTAAATGCAAGAATTTAATTAAATCGAATTTAATTAAATTAAATAATTTAATATAATTAATCAGTAATTAATTTATTTAAATAAATATATAGTTTTTATTTAAATATAGCATAGATCAGTGAAACGGTCAAGACGACAGTGCGGTCCCAGAATCAAAGTTGTTCGAAGGAGTTCGTCGAGTTAGAACTTGAGTTTTAAAAGATAATTTAATTTAAATAAATTATAAAACAATTTATTTAAGTTTAAATAAAAGAAATAAATACTTTACAAAACGAATCGGAGTATAGAACATCGTCTCAACGTCGATAGTACAGGAGGTAAAATACTGTGCGCGAAGCACGGGCTTTTTCTATACATCAATAAAATGATAAAAACTGTATAACAACTTGTGTGCAACGCACACACTTCAACTATACAATTGTAAATGATATTTAAGATATGCAGAGATGAACCAAAGAATTTTATACTGTATATATAATCATAAATACAGGATGTGCAACTGAATTAAAGACAGTAAGCTGATAATAAATTATCGACTATAAAAGATATTTTGTACATCGTTTCGAAGAGTCCGGAATTCACATTTCCACTTCGACTCGAATATTACGACATATACCGGGAATCGATAAAGATGAAGAATGCAAGGACTATTTCAAAATAGTATCCACGGTCTGTTCAATCCCAGAACAGATCCGAACAGTCGGATGTCTGACAACGTATATCGTTCAGATTTTACACATCGACTTTACGTAAGTGTATTTTGTTGGTGGCGAAGAAATTCGTTTCTTTAGCCTTATACCCAGAATATATTTGTGGAAACAAATGAGTGATCTGTCAGATAGGACGGTGTGATATTCAAAGACGTTGAAGAATAATCCATCAACGGTAAACGTGACTTCAAACCTCACAACCCGGAAAGACAATAGTTGGGCTAGGCAGCATGGCTAGTTGGGTCATACCCAAGCAGGGTATATTATCACCATCTAGAGTATTTCCTTTTGTTTCTTAAATCTATATTCACTGCTGTAACTTCGGTAATCGGTGGGTCATTCCCAACCGTGGAGGTGGTAATATATTCGTTACACTCAAGCTAAATGAGTGGACGGTCATGTGTGGCCGGGTTGCAGGATGTTCTTGTTGAACCCCAGTGTATCTTTTCTAGAGTACACTGATCGGTGGGTGCTCCCATACCCTGTCAGTTAGAAACCAAATTCCAATAAGCGCTCGACGGTTTTAGATTTTTTTTATGTACGTGAACATGAGATGCAAGCGATTCACTAGATGATTATTTATTTGATAAATACTATCGTAAATATCAAACGTTTTGATATCAAAATACAAGGGTCATTTTCCATATGTTAGTTATGGAATTGGGTTTAAGATTTCTAAAGTAATTGAATCTATTAATAACGGAACACCTTATTCCTTATTTCCCTGTTTACATCTTTTTAACTGTGTTTACTCACACCAGTCCCCTGACTGACCCAGAGTTTATTTTCTGTGTTTTCCCTAAACTCTTGGGTACTCATAATATTTATTATGAGTAGGCAAGTAATTCAGGTTGGCAAATGGAACCTTACGAAGTTCAAGTTGCAGGACAAGTCTAGTAGTTTTAACTACACCTATGTATCCAGTTAGATTTGTATTTCCATATCATGATGTATTATTATGTGAATGTACTATGATGATGTAAGTTGTTGATGTATTATGATGTATCAGACCCTATGATGTAATAAATTTGTATTTTTAAATTCCGCTGTGAGATTTCTGATAACTTCTTATTCTTCTATTCTATTAGTTCTATCTTTTCTATCTCATCTTCTAATTTCTTTCAATAATGACACGGTTTTCGGAGGGTCGAAAATCGCGCCGTTACATATGTAAAATCCCGACTACTTGACTGTCCGTACAAATTTGGGCACCCAAGAGTTTAGGGAAAACAAAAACTAAATAAAACTCAAGGTCATTCATGGGACCGGTGTGAGTAAAACTCCAACCATTTGTTTAACTTTCACAATCCTTTCAAAAGAAAAGATAATAGTAAGACCAGCCCACACATAAACATGGACGGCTTTTACCTTACCATAACCCAAAACACTTTGATATGAAATCCAGTGATATTATAATAGTGTCTAAATCAAATAAATAGAATCTAGTGGAACGCTTGCATCTCACGCTCCACATACATAGTATAAAATCAAAAACCGCAGGGCGCTTATTGGAGATTGGATTTCCAACATGACAAGGTATGGAACCACCTTCCGATAGTGTATCTCTAGAGAGGAATACACTGGGTTCAACAAGAACTTCTTGCAACCCAGCCCACACATGACCGACCACTCATTTCGCTTGAGTGTATCAAATGTATATCACCAACGGTTGGGATCAGCAACCGTTTCCCGAATGGGACAACATCGAATAGAATAAGGAATTAAATGAATCTCTAGATAAGTGATAATACACCCTAATGGGATCGACCCACTTAGCCATGCTGCCTGCCCAATTTTTGTCATTTCCCGGTTGTTGAGACCTGAGGCTACGATTACTTCCCATTCATTGATAGCACAATTACTTTGAATGCCACATTGTCAGATCCGAAAATCACTAATTGATTTGCACAAATATATTCCGGATATTATGCTAAGGGAATAAATCCGTTGCCACCATATATATGTACAAACCAACATATTCGATCATTGGAAATACTTTGTCAGACATTCGTCCATTTACATTCGTTCTGGGATTGAACGAAACCGAAGGCACAATTTCTATTAATAGAAAAAGCCCTTGCATTTTACTCCGTCTTTGATTATCTTCATATAATCTGATTCGCAATGCTACTGCCAATACAGAGTTGTTCTTGAATAATAATCCAACCGGTCTCTCCATATTGACAACGATAGTAAAAACTTCGATAGTCTGTGATTTAACTGTCGAATAAAAACAAGTGTTCATTCAACATATCAGACAAATCACAGGGCTCTTTAATTAATATTTCATTAATTAATTCTCTTCTCCATTTCCTTACCAATTTTTGTTAACCAAATATTTTCGATAATCATCTTGGCCTTTTACGTTAATTGGAAAACATTTCCATATATCGTCTTCTTTTATTTTCAACATGTAGAAAATTATTCTATTTATAATTGGAAAATATTCCAATTACTTATCTCTTTCACGACCATTCATTTTTAGACTTAGGAAACATTTATAACCATATTTCCAAACTTTCATTTCTTCAGGTTAAAACGAATGTGGTGTAAAACATCGTTACGACAACCCAAAATACTACATTCAACTAACTCTTATTCAACATTCCTCTTCGAGACTGAACCTTGCTATTTATCAGTAAAAATGAAATCAATCAATTTGGGGTATAATTACCTCTCAGACCTTGACTGAAAACATCATTAACTTCAAAACAGACAAGACCACTTAACTCGAATAATCAACACCAAACAAACCAATTATTCATTTTTAAAACGTATGTACATTTCTCTTTTTATTACCAGATTTTCGATTTCCTTTTCGTTTATAATATTCTATTTTAAATTTGTTTCATTGTCGAATTCTATATATATCGATACATTGATTTCTGATATCAAATTTTCTTAAAAATATTCTAATTCCCTAAATTTCCGGAAAATTTCACCATAACCTCCTTTGTGCCGGGAGCATCGAGAAAATCCCTACCTGTCTAACACATGTTCACCTGTTTTCAATTCAATTCAACCCAATCCATTCGTTTGAATTCAGTTTCGCCCATTTATTCTTTAATTAGCTTCTTAGTCTATTTCACTTGTAATTTGAACATATCATGTTCAAATATAAATTAATTTATTTTCAAAACAATCGAATGCCATTTCTAATTCAAGTTTCATATTCGATTTCAAATATGAATTTACAAGCCCCTTTTTCTGATCCAAAGTCCAATTTCGATTTAAAATTTCATTAACTAATTTTTCTTTACATTAGTAAATTCTACTCAGCAATTAAACATCTGGTTTGATTTTGTTTCAAAAATCATTTCATTACTTCACTCGAGTTCAGATATTATTAATAACTCAAATTTGAATTTTTCCTAAATGAAATTCTGATTTTATTTGCTCAAAATCATTTTATTTATTTAAATAAACCGTTATGGTTTTTAAACGGTTATGGCGCTGTTTTTCTGAAAATTTGATTTTGACATAACTCAAAATCTATTCGACGAAATCCAGAATTTTCTCCTCCATTAGAAAACTATTATCAAATCGGTCCTGACGTTTCTTGTTTCAAAGAATTCCGACTTCAATTGAGTTCTGTATACTCAATAGAAGTTCAAAACGACAATTTACGAACTGCTGTGCTGCAGCGAGTTCGTTTTGATTATATTTATATATATAAACGTTTGAACTTCGTTTTTATATAAATTCTAACTCCATTCTAATATATTTTTAATATATATCAAACCAATTTTCCCAATTCAACATAATATTTTCGATTTTCTAAAATTTTCAATTTTTCCTAACTTGAAAATAAATTTATTTATACTTCGATCTTCTATATTCAAATTCCATTTCAATTCTATTTAAATTTCCTATATTCAATTTCCATTTCAACTTTATTTAAATTCTATATTCAAATTCCCCTTTCAACTCTATTTGAATTGTATATTCAAATTCCCATTTCAACTCTATTTGAATCCTATATTCAAATTCCATTTTAACTCTTTAAATTCTATATTCAAAGTCTATTTCAAATTCTATTTGAATTCTATTTTGAAATTCTACAAGTTCTATTTAATTTTTTTATATTAAATTTCCATTTGAATTTCTATATTCAAATTCTATATTTCAATTTCCTTTATATTCAAATTCTATATTTGAATTCCATTTGAATTTCTATATTCAAACTCCATTTGAATTTCTATTTGAATTTCTATATTCCAATTCCATTTGAATTTTCTTTATTCAAATTCTATAAAAGTCTCGATTTCAATTTCTTTTGAAATCGATATTTCTACTTTTGGAAAATAGATTTTCCTTTTCAATTTCACATTTGTATTTTTATTTCTGAATTATCCAATGATAATTCTTTTCACTTCCTTTATAAACTTCGTTTATAAAAGAACTACTTGTTTTATTCTTTTAAAACAAGTTAATATTTTTATTCTATTCAAATTTCAAATTCTATTTTATAAAAATTGAATTTCCCCTTTTAACTCTGGAAATTTCTTTTTTCGATATTTTAAAATATCAACATTTAAGCACAGTGATATTTAAACACCACACAACCAATTATTTATTTCAGGTTTTCTAACACATCATATATGACAGTATATATGCAAACAAATAAACAAACAGATAACATATTTTTGAGGAATCTAGTTGGATCCCTCCAACCTATTTTTCCCGCATCCACAAACGTTAGTCAACAGAAATAATACCCATCCTGCTTCGAGGCAGGATATCGCGGTATGAAGGTCATCCACTAATATATATTTGTGGGGCACATAGGGAAATCATCTGCTAATGATACCGCGGGCATCAGCTAATGAGACTGATGGAATCAATCCAACCATCAACCCAATATATATATATATATATATATATAATAGTCAAGCCTAAATAACTATATATATATTTTAAACATGCCACAGTAATATTTTAACGCAACCAAACAAGCAACAACAATTATTTTTAACTAACAAAAATAATTCTAATTAAAAGGTGAGTGAGTAAACTCACCGGAATTTTCCATTGCTGAATATCCAAATAAATCCCGTTAAATTTCATATCATCTCGGTTTCGAATTTACTTGAACCGTCCCAAATGAATTTATCACCTACGATCATATATTTTTATTCAACATTTAAATGACTACTAATTTAAACTATTTATTTAAATAAATGAATTCTTCTATTTAAACTTTGGTAAGAACGTATACCTCATCCTCTCACGGTAATGCCTCCCCAAACCATCAGTGTTCGATAAGCAGACAAGACTCCAACTAGCATCCCATTTCAACTACTGTTGAGCTTCCACCTTCCCCATAAATTTCTAATCGAACTCCTCTAAGTTACAGCAAAGCTTGAGAAGGGGCAAATCACAAACCCCTGAATCGCGTTCAACAGACCGATGCCTTCATGTCGACTTCGACAGTCGTTTCACAAATCGCAAGTTCGATCCATCCAAAACCCTCGACAATCCATCATCGCGCCATCCTAGCCCCCTTGATTTCAACCCTAAATCGACAGCTCGAGTTGGATACTGGAACCCGCGTCGCACCCTATTCTTACTTGATCGCGTGCGCCTCCAGTGTCTGCGCTTCATGAAATCCTGGGTCTCGATTTGGATTTGATTTACTTTTGGCTGAGGAAATCATAAGAACTAAAAATGAATGGGTTTTCGGTTCGATGTTGAATTGAAAGAAAAAGGAAGGATCGGGATTATAATAGATTTCGGGAAGGCCATTTTTTTCTCTGTATTTGGTTTTTAAATCGACCATTACGATTTTGGTTTACAGAAGGAAGAGATGAGAGGTGTTTGCGTTTCTTTATAGATGAAGAGCCTTCTTCATTAAGGAATAGGTTTAAGGTACACAAAATTAATAACGATTTGATTTGTATTAAATATGATTAGACATACAGGGATTTTTATTCTTTTTAAACAGATATCGATTTGATTTCGATCCTATCCACTAAAAATATATCAGGGTTCATATCTCGATATCATGAATCGCTATTTTAACCTACCGACCGACGTTTCGACGTAATTACACCATTCTGAACTCAATAGAATAGACTGTAAAATTTAATTCGAACGTATATATATAAAATAACCATATTAAATTAATATAATATAATTTAAATTCAAAACAAATAAATTCTTCGATAATATATTGTAATTATCGTCGTCAATATTCAAATAGAATATATATTGATCATCTGAATTGTTTTCAATTCAGTTTTAACTTTGAATTCAATTAAATTCATTTTCGTATTTTTATGATTATATATATTTGAAAATAAATCGTATATTGATTATTTACTCGATGACTCAATATAAAAATTTATTCATATTATCAACTAAATATTTAAATCCATATTAAATATTTAAAATTAACCAACCAAAAATCTGGGTCGTTATATTTAATATCTGAAAACCACTTCGTATTGGCGTAAGCATTATGAATCAACTTATGCTGAAGATAATTGAAGACGGAGTAAAATGCAAGGGCTGTTTTGTTAACCCTAGGTAGAAATTGCCCAAGATGGATTAATAGAACGGTGCCTTTGTTTTGTCCAGACCCAGGACAATTTGTATGGACGAGTGTCTGACAAAGTATTTTCAAAGGGATTACGTACGTTGATTCCTTCAAACGTGCGAAGTTGGTGGCATAGAAGGAAAACTTCTTTAGCCTAACAATCTGAGTATTTTTATGGGAATCAATTAGTGATTTCCGATGGATCTGATGATGTGGCATTCAAAGTGAATGGTGGCCAGATGTTCTAGAAGATAATTCAAACCTCAAGCCTCACAACCAGGAATTGACAAAAATCAGGCAGGCAGCATGGCTATGTGGGTCGCTCCCACGAGGATGTATAATCACCTATTTAGAGAAATTCCATTTGCCTCTTTAATCTGTCGATGCTGTCCCTTTTGGGAAACGGTTTCTGATCCCAACCATTGGTGATATACATTCGATACACTCAAGCGAAATGAGTGGTCGGTCATGAGAGGGCTGGGTTGCAATACGTTCTTGTTGAACCCAGTGTATTCATCTCTAGAGATACACTATCGGAAGGTGGTCCCATACCTTGTCATGTTGAAAATCCAATCTCCAATAAGCGCCCTGCGGTTTTCGATTTTATATTATATATGGAGCGTGAGATGCAAGCGTTCCGCTAGGTTCTATTTATTTGATGCAGACATTATTATAATATCACTGGATTTGATATCAAAAATAATTTTGGTTATCGTAAGGTAAAAATCATCCATGTTTATGTGTGGATCGGTCTTACGATTATCATTTTTTTCGAAAGGATTTTTAAAATTTAAACCAATGGTTAGAGTTTACTCACACCAGTCCCATGACTGACCCAGAAACTCTTAGGTGCCCAAATTTGTACGGGAAATCCAGTAGTTGGGATTTTACAGATTCACCTGGAGGAGCTCGAAGCAGGAGACTTCACTTGTTAGCTATAGACTATCATATTTCCACTGTGTACTGTTTGTGTATCTGGAAACAGGTGGTTATAACTGTTCTAGGGATAACTGTTATGCTCTGATGATGGTATGTATATAAAGTTACCGATTTGTATTTAAAAGTTTATGTTATCTAATATATTTTATTCGTTCCGCTGTGAGTTTGTGATCTTCGTTTTTCTTCTATTCTAATATTTCTTTCTTTCTTTTTCTCATCCACTAACTTCTTTCTAATAATGATTCATATTTCTGTGCAATTTGGGTTGGACGTGTGGTGTAATTAGTCAACTCAAAGGGTACGGAAATTCGGGTCATTACAATTTAAATGGATTTGTTTAGAGCTTTAAAAATAGCCGTTTTTGCAAACGACCTCCATTTTCAACGAAACTAATTTTGTTGATCCGGAATATTAAATTATTGTTAGATTTCAATTTTCGTGATTTTTGGAGTCAGTATGTGGCCGTATGGGATTTTAATGTGAAATACTGTCGATAATTTGACTTTAAAAGTACGCTGTCTGAGCAAATGGACTTGAAATTCGATGAAACAAGTTTCGTTGGGTCCTTAATGTTAAACTGTAGTTGCATGCCTATTTTCATGATTTTTGGATATTATATGTGATCGTACGGATTTATAAACGAAGAATTGGATTAACGATCGAATATAAATTAATATATAAATACGAAGCTTACATCCTAAGCTATCCTATATTATAAATACACTCCCTATCCTCAGTTAAACTTAATTCCTTCATTCCTCTAGTCAATTAAAATCTCCGCTGTCATTTTTCTTTGTTCTTCAGCCGAAACATCAGGTAGAAAAATTGGTATAAAATCAAATATACTCCCATAAATTATCAAACAAGTTTTTCTAGATTCCTTAGACTATTCTCTTCCTTGCTGGGTCAATTTGGTAGTGTTCGACGTTATGGTTGTCGCACCAGAATCAGACAGAGCGTACTAGGGTTGCGAACCACGAGCAGTAGGGGCCGAACTGGGTTGAGCCGAGGCTGGGATTGTGTTCGTCGAGTGATTTAGCACTCGCTGAGAAATTTTGGGAAATATCAATGGAAAAAGATGTCGTGAGTCTTACTGTTGTCATCAGCGGATGGTGAACGATGCTTTTTTTTGGTGAGTTCGAACCCATATTCATGCCGGCCAGATGAAGGAGGTCGGTGAGAGGAGTTCGTCGGAGGTTATAGATTTGAATTTCGTGATGGACGGAAGTTGGTGCGATGATATGATGTTTTTGAAAAAAACATGTGATGGCTGTTACGGGTTCAGTGGCATTCGACGGTGAGGGAAGATGATGAGGAGCCTGGCTAAGGAAAATATGAAGGTCTAGTTATATTTAATTATATAACTAGATGGTGTATTATTGTGGAATTTATCATGGAAAGGAGAAGCAGGAATTTGTTTTTAAGTTGGCAATGGCATTGCGTTGGAGCAACGGGAGGGAAGGGTCATGAGCAGGTGATTAGAAGTGTTTAGTTGTTTAAGAGAGGATTAAAGGTTAATAATTAATTTAATTATTAAGTTAATAATTCTTTTATAAATACAAGACTTGTAAAATCAATAACTTCGTCATACCTTATAAGAGTCAGGTGAAACAAGATCCATTGGGATCGTATGGACGGTGACTACACAGTGGAGCTGACTGGGAGTGAATCGGAGCTCGTTACAATTTATAGCAAAATAAATTGTCAGTCTGAATCAACCGACAGTTATCGTTATTTAACGATGAACGTCAAATGTGAGTAAAACTCACTAACTCAGCAAGTTTATATTTTCATAAATATAATCTAGTGTTGATAAATGATGATTGATTGCTGCGTGATGATTGTTTGGTTGAATTGATGATTTAGTGGTTGAAATTATTGATAACGATATATATATTGTTAATCAAACATTGATTCTGTTTATTGGAATATTTCATATTAAAATGAAATCGATGTTATTTATATTGTTTAATATCTGTGATGCAGGGAAAACAGGTTGGAGGGGTCCAACAGGGTCCCTCAATATTTATAATACAGTTTGTTTTCATATATTGTGATATATGATGTGATATATAATCTGTGATTGATTATGATGAAAATGGTCATGTTATTTGGTATTTTAAATACCATAAGTAATATTGGAATGTAAAAAGGAAAATTTTAAAGTGTATATTGAAAATAAAATATTTGTAAAACAAATATTGGAATATATAAAAAGGGTAATATTTGGAAAACAAATATTGGAATATATAAAAAGGGTAATATTTAGAAAACAAATATTGGTACATATAAAATGGGTAATATTTGGAAAACAAATATTGGAAATTATAATTAAGGAAATATTTGGGAAATAAATAAAATTATAAAAGGAATTCAGGAAATATGTATAAAATGAATAGAATTTTATAAAAAGAAAAAATATATAAAACGAATAGAATTTTATAAAAGGAAGTATTTATAATATGAATAGAATTTTATAAAAGGAATTATGTGGAAAATAAATATTAAATGGAAATATGTTTTTAATAGATAAATAGAAAAGATTAATTTAAAGTAGATTTTAAATTGAATCTATTTTAACAGATAAATTAGGAAGGTTAATTTATAAATAATGTTTTTATAAATTAAACAAAATATTTATCATTTGATAAATGGAATATATAAGTCTGAATTTATATAGAGAAGTAGAAATCGGTTTTGACACCGATATTTTTAATAGAATGTGAACCTGGTATTTATAAAGGGAATTATAAATGAGATTTAAGTGTTAGAAATAAAAAGGAGATTTTGTATGAATAATTCTATAAATAGAAGTATAAATAGAATGTGGAAATGGGATATTATTTCAAAATACGAAATCAAACTTAATGGATTATATAAAAGAAATATTTTACACATTCAGTGTAAATAATGGATTAAAATGAATATTTTATAAATTAAAACATTTATAAGGAAAATTGGGTTTTGAAATAGGAATTCAAATGGGAATTTGAATGAGACAGGAAATAGAGTAAATCGAATTAGAGTTAATCGTATATTAGTTATTCGAAGAGAGTTAATCGAATATAAGTTATTCGAAGAGAGTTATCGAATAGTGATTTTTCGAAAGAGAATTATACATTGAAATTCGATTTTATCGAATTAGGGAAAGTACTATTCTGTAATGACCCAGATTTCCATAACATCAGAGTTGACTATATACATCATACGTCCAACCCAAATATCACGAAAATACGAGACATTTTTTTTTTAGAAGAAAGAGGTAGAAGAAGAACAGAAATAACAACACAGAATCTCACATCGCAGCGGAACAAAATATAATATATCACATCTTTGAAATACAAAATCTTAACTGTATAACATACACTTATCAGAGTACAACACTTACAACATAGCGGAACAAACTATAACTAGATAACGCTGAAGCCTCCTGCTCCAAGCTCCTTTAGATATATCTGAAAAATCCTGAACTACTTGACTGCCCATACAAATTTAGGCACCCAAGAGTTTAGGTAGAACAAAACAAATAAACTCCGGGTCAGTCATGGGACTGGTATGAGTAAACAGTTTAAAAACAGTTTCAGAAAACTAAATGATATCTCATAAGACCACGCCGTATAACACGGAACGGGTTTTTCCCTTATGAGAATCCAAACACTTGATTTATCTTTATATCAAAACTCTTTTGATACTATAATAATGTCTAAATCAAGTAAATAACAATCTAGTGGAACGTTTGCATCTCACGTTCCACATATATATACAATCAAAACCGCAAGCACGTATTGGGTAATGGATTTCCAACTATGACAAGGTATGGAATCACCTTCCGCTGGTATATCTCTAGAGGAGAATACACCGAGTTCAACAAGAACATCTTGCAACTCAGCCACACATGACCGACCACTCATTTCGCTTGAGTGTATCGAATGTATATCACCAACGATTGGGATCAGCAACCGTTTCCCGAATGGGTCAGCATCGACAATAGATTTTTAGAAGTAAATGAAACTCTAGATCAGGTGATTATACACCCTAATAGGTGCAACCTACATAGCCATGCTGCTTGCCCGATTTCTATCATTTACCGGTTGATGAGGCTAGAAGCTACGCTTTATCATCACACCAGATTCACTTCGAATGTCACATCGTCAGATCCATCGAAAATCACTAATTGACGTCTACAACAGTACATTACGTGTCAGCTAAAAGAAGTTTCCTCCTCCGCTTCCACTCTTGGTACAGTTGAAGAAATCAATGTACGTGACCTTTCTGGAAATACTCTGTCAGACATTCATCCATACAAGTCACCCAGGAATAGGATGAACTGAAGGCACTATTTCTATTTATAGAAAAAGTCCTTGCACTCTACTCCGTCTTCGATTATCTTTATATAATCTGATTCGCACGCTACTGCCGATACGGAGTGGTTCTTCGGATAATAATCCAACCGGTCTCTCCATATTGACAACGATGGTCAAAACTTCGATAGTCTGTGATTTAACTATCGAATAAAAACAAGTGTTTCGATAGTCGATGATTTAACTATCGAATAAAACAAGTGTTCATCCAAACATCCAACAATCACTGAACCTTTAATTAATATTCCATTAATTAAATCTTTTCTCTATTTCTTTATCAATATTCGTTAACCAAATATTTTCAATAACCATATTGGCATTTTACGTTATTTGGAAAACATTTCCATATATCGCCTTCCTTAAATTTCTATACTAGGAAATATTCATTATTCTATTTCCAAGCTTTGCACATATTTGGGTTAAAACAGATGTTGTGTAAAACATCGTTACGACAAACCAAATATAGTATTTAACTAATTCTTATTCCACATTGATCTTCGAGCCTGAATCTTGCTACTTATCGGTATATCATGAAATCAACCAAGTTGGGGTATAATTACCTCTCAGACCTTGACTGAATAACATTTAACGTCAAAACAGACAAGACTACTTACTCGAATAATCAATACCATACAACTGATTATTCACCTTTAAACACATATACATTTTCTCTTTCTATTCTTACTAGATTTTATTCCTAGTCTTCCTTTTTGATTATACTATTCTATTCCTAAGTTCGTTTCCTTATCGACTTCTATATATTTTGATATGTTAATTTCTAACTATCAAATTATCTTAAAAATATTCTATCTCCTTAAATTCCCGGAAAAATTCGCCATAACCTCCTTTGTACCGGGAGCATCGGGAAATTTCAAATAGCTTTCCCGGTCCTTCTTATCTTAAAAGAAAAAGAAAAAGCCAAGCGGCTTTCCGATACGGCGCATAAAATCTCATATGGAAATTAAATACGTACCTTTTTGTCGAGCATTCTATTTATTTCACTTCTATACTTTATTCCATACCTGTCTCCTGTATCTATACCTGCCCAATCTATTTAACTATACCAAATCGTTTTAACTCAAATTTGTTAATTATCTCTTTAGTCCATTTCTCTTTTAATGTTTGAATTCTATATTCAAACTCCAATTCGCTTCTATTATTCAAATTCCATAGTTTAAAGTCCGTTTGAATTTCTATATTCAAATCTATAGTTTAAAGTCCATTTGAATTTCTATATTCAAATCTATAGTTTAAAGTCCCTTTGAATTTCTATATTCAAATCTATAGTTTAAAGTCCATATGAATTCTCTGCATTTTTTATAAACAACGTTTATAACTTCAATTCAAATCCCACCTTTTCATTTATAAACAACATTTATAAATTCGATTCAAAACCCACCTTTCACTTATAAACAACTTTATAAATTCAATTCAAACCCCATATTTCATTTATAAACAACTTTATAAATTCAATTCAAACCCCATAATTTCCATTTATAAACAAAGTTTATAAATTCGATTCAAAACCCATATTTCCATTTATAAACAAAGTTTATAAATTCGATTCAAAACCCATATTTCCATTTATAAACAAAGTTTATAAATTCGATTCAAAACCCATATTTCCATTTATAAACAAAGTTTATAAATTCGATTACTTGTTTATATATATTCAAAACAAGTTAATGTTTCTATACTTCATTTAAAATTCAAATTCTATTTATAAAAATAGAATTCCCCTTTTAAATTTCAAATACCCTTTTTGATATTTTTATAAATCAATATCCCAAGCCCCAGTGATATTTAAACAATCAAATCAACCAATTTTCAATCATTTGATTTTTAACACATCATATATGAATATATATGAAATCAAACAAACAACAAACAGATAATATATTTTGAGGAATCCAGTTGGATTCCTCCAACCTGTTTTCCTGCATCCACAGATGTTAGTCAACATAGTAATACCCATCCTGCTTCGAGGCAGGATATCGCGGTATGAAGGTCATCCACTAATCATAGCGTGGGGCGTATAGGGTAATCATCCGCTATGGTACCGCGGGCATCCGCTAATGAGACTGCGGGAATCCAACCAATCATCAACCCAATATATATATAATAGTCCTAAATAACTAATATATATTTTATATCAACCAAACAATATTCAAACAAGCATAGCAATTATTTTTAACAACTAGAAATAATTCTAATTAAATGGTGAGTGAGGTTTACTCACCGAGAATTTAACCGCGCTGAATATCTTGTTAAACTCCAAATCCCTGCGGCTATGAATTCCTCGAGTCATCTCGAATGAATTTGATTAACACCTATGATTAATTTAATTTAAATTAACTGATTAACATTTATTTATTTAACTTAATAAATAAATAAATTTCCTATATATTTTATTTTCACCTTTTTCTTTCCTGAACTTCATATGAATTAAAACTTCATTATAGGATATATATTTTTATAACCTAATATCCTTTGAATTTTGTAAAGAATACAATTAAATTACCTTAATTCATGGTTTAAACTCTTGCAAGAACACAGCACCTCCCGTTAACCCCTTTTTGGCAATCCCTTTTGCTCAATCCAGCGTGATCATCATGTCCCAAAATTATTGAAATCCAGACCACCATCAAGATCTGTACCCAGTCAAACCCTATCGGACTGCCTCCTGCCTACCTATCTCGATCATCAGCTCCAACAGTCCCCAATAGGACAACGCGACTACCCTCCCACGCACAGTACCAACGAAAAACCATGACACCTAATTCCACTCAACCCCATCGGAATCGTGATGTCAGACTGACCCCCTCCTTGAATCCCACGCCGATGTTTACTATCCTAACTCCTCCATCAACTCGATCCCCCAAACTAAACCGATCGATACTGCTGCCATCGCGATCCTTCAGATTAACTCCACCGTTCAGTTGCAACAACACGAGCTCCGTCCATTTTGAAAAATCACGAGCATCTCTAGTCCTTGGTCGAGCTTCGGAAATCAGGAGGGTTCGAATTACTAAGCGCGATTGAATTTGAGTAAGAACAACGGCCGATTTGTTTTGAGGAATTTGGGATAATACGGTTTTCGATTTCTACTTAAAGGATGTGGGAGAACGATGGATGTGGTTTTAAACAAGCAGTACTTGGTTCGGAAAAACTTGGATTAACAGTAGCCATTCATTTGAACGGAGGAAAAGGGGAGATGTGTTTGTTATATAACCACATTAAATCCATATATTATAAATTAAATTCAGAAAAATTTAGATTCTTCGATAATAAGTTATTTTATTATCGATTATAGTCGATGTAATTTATATTTGATTATCCGAATTGTTTTCGGCACAATTTAAATCTTCGAATTGAATTATTCTTCGTATCACGATAATTTAATATATTCGATATTAAATCGAAATTGATTTTTAAATCGATAACTCCCTATAAAAATTTGATTTATTTACTTAACTCAATATTTAAATCCATATTAAATATTTAAAATTAACCCATAAGGATCCGGGTCATTACAATCTTCCCCACTTAAAATAATTTCGTCCTCGAAATTGCTAAGGTAGAAAAAGTGCTACAAACCCATTAACTTTTCAGAACTTATTTATGTTGATACTCAACATTTCAAACTTGCTTACGTAACTCTCTTTCGAATAAATCCCTATTCGATAACTCCTCACTTCGAATAACTATATTCGATAATTTCTCTTTCGAATAACTATATTCGAAAACCTTTCTTCGAATAAACTATATTCGATTTACTCTTATCAATTTACTCTATTGGATTTAACTCTTTTCGATTAACTCCATCGAATAACTAAATTCGATAACTCCTTCGAATAACCAATATTCAATAACTCACTTCGATTAACTAATAATCGATAACTCCTTTCGAATAAACTATATTCGATAACTCCTTTCGTTCTATTCGAATAAACTAATATTTGATTTAACTCTATTCGCTTGACTCTAGATCGCAGCGATCACAATGGTTACGCCCGATTCCCCCAGGAAACATCCGACCGCCCTAGGCTATCTACAGCCCTGCGAATTTCGCTAGCAGTCGTACGAAATGGCAACTTATCCTGAGTAACTATATTTGGCTAACTCTATCTCAATAACTATATTCGATCAACTTTAATTGAATAACTATCATTCAATTAAATTCTAATTCGATTAACTATGTTCAATTAACTCTATCTGGTTAACTCTTTCTCTAATCGATTTATTCTAACTCTAATCGATTATTTCTGTGACGATCCCAAAACCCCGTGACACGGTGTTAAGGATAATCATTGGAATATAACACATTAATCATCATTAGCAGATCACAGATAATAGCATAAACAGAAAATAGAATAATTTACACACATATGACAGCGGAATCATATAGATAACATCACATCAGAGAAGCACAGTACATGATACAACTTAGTGCATAATGATACATAATCAGTCACCATCGCCTGAGGCGGAATCATACATAAAGAGTACACAAAAGGAATATCAGTCTACATCGCCAGTGGCGGAATCATAATATAGATACAATAATGGCGGAGAAAATCCAAGTCAGCACGGTGTAGTCAAGCCTCGCCATGAGCCAAAAGGTGCGTCAGAAACCTGTAACTAGGCTGCCCGTGTGAAAATGAGGGCACCCGAGTTTGCAAGGTGAAACAAACTGCGAGTCAGTCATGGGACTGGTATGAGAAATCCATTCAACTTATTAACAACAATAATAAGGCAAATCAAAGGACCACGCCACTTTCGCGGAACGGGTTTACTCCAATGAGTGCTAGTGCATGAAATAAAACAAATGATTAAATCAACGCAATGCTTTTTATAAAATGAAGCCATTATAAGACTCAGGTCCCATCACACAATGCAACGCAAGCCGGAGGATAGAGTTTTTACCTTATAATGGCCAAAGATGCTTCATACGAATAAAACAAAGGTGTTTGATATTATTACTAGTGTATATATGTTTCAAAAGCAAATTCAATCATAAATATCAATCCTAGGCGGCATAGCTACCATCTACTATGTCGCCGTACTAGTAATACAATCACATCCGCAGATTTCGTATTGGAAATTGGATTCCTTCATGAGTCGAGGCAAGGGGCAAGCTCCTCTCCGTTCGAGACACTCTAGCAAATGTCCCAGGACCCCACTATGATCCTTGGAATCGGCTGGGCCGGTCCTCTCTTACTTTTGAGGATTGGCAATTCCTGAACACACGTTTCCCGGTCCTTACAGACCTATAATCGAGGCGCCTCGCATTCCAACAACCACACAGGTGAAAAGTATATCTAATGTCAGGGCTGGTAGGTCACTGACACCACCATAGCTAGAAAGAAACGTCGTGCACTCCCAGCGGTCCGTCTCCCGTTTTTGACTCATACCGAGGTGTGAGGCTCACGAATTCACGTTATACACCAAGCTACGTCACACAGACCATGCTTGGATCATCCACCACAAGACTTTGCTTTGCAACAGAAGCCTTGATCATATGCCACTTAGGCGTGCCATACAGGCAATCCACTCCATGCGACTGATTTCTGTCAATACATAACCTCTAAGCTCGTACGTCTCAGAGAAGGGCGTTAAGCAAGAGAATAAATTCTCCGCCGCCAAACAGATATATATTTAACAGAGATCAATCAACACAGAACAAAATCTAATGTCAGACACACAGTCCATTTACAAGTCCGTTCTGGGTCTGAACGAAACCGGAGGCACCAATTCCTCGCATATCCGTACAATCAACAATATGTTTGGACGGCTACTACTTCAATTCCTTCATGGTAGCTAATCCAATCACGAGCATCAGTAGCGCCCATCCATCCAATGTGGAGATCGTCGGTCTTCAGTCATCTTCGACTCTTCGACTTCTCAACGTCGATCGATTATTTGAAATGAGATAAACTCGGCCTTTTCAAATAACCCACGTATATTTAGATTTTCAAACCAATTAATCACAGGGTTGAACTATTCAACATTCACATTTCAGTTATTTAGTTATAATTTTCACGTCAAATACATTCAACCATCACATATCAAGCAAACACAACAACATTGGTTTATTTACACTCTATATCGTCAATAGCACTTAATAACGATATACCGCCATTTTTATTTAATTTAAAACGGCCATATTTAATTAAACGACGTTTCAGGTCGTGTCGATGCACTGGCGCTGCTTTCCACTAATTTTGTTTTACACATATAGGAAAATCTAACCGTTGGATCTTCACAAATTTTACATCATTAGGAAGGTCTTTTCAAAACGAATCCAACGGTTCCAGTTTTGGGAAAATCCGACGGTCGGATCTTCCACACTAACCATTTGTAGTTACGATTTCAATTTACGAACTGCAGCGTCGTTATTCGATTTAATTTAATTATATTTATACATATATATAAATATAATCGTTTCTGGCGCTGTTTTTCCTTAATTTTGAATTAAACTTTCCAGACAATCCAACCGTCGGATCTTCACAAAGTTGGTGCCGTTGGAAAGATATTTCCAAGGCGAACCCAACGGTTGAGGTTTCGGGAAAATCCAATGGTCGGATCTTCCGCACTAGTCGTTTGAAATCACGGTTTCAAAATATGAACTGCACGGCCTCGTTTCGTTTTAATTCTATTTGTATTTATATATTTATATAAATATAGTCCATTCAATAATTTCTATATCGTTTTCACTTCAAATATTTTTCTAACACCTTAAAATTTTGGAAAATTTCGCCATAACCTCCCCTGCACCGGGAGCATCGGGAAATCGCAAATAGCGTTCCCGGTCCTTCTAATCTCAAAAAGAAAAAGAAAAAGCCAAGCGGCTAGCCAACAGGCTCATAAAGTCATCACCCAAACAAAACAGTAAATGTGTACCTATTTGTCGGGCACAAAATTTTATTCCTCTTCTCTAGCCCCTTTGCTATAACCTGTTCAATGAATATGCATGTACATATATATGCAGTTCTTATCATTTATCATTTTCTATTCAACTTCATATTTGATTTCTGTTTGGTTTAAAAACACCATTCATTCTAATGTTACATAAATAGGTGCAAATCATTTCATTAGCTAATTAATGAATATTCCAACTCATATATGTTTATTTTGAACAAGTGGCTATTTTTAACACTTCACATTTCAAGGATGATAATTTTGGCGAACTAAAATAGATTTCAACACATGACTATTTTATTTAGTTCTTATGCATGTTAAAAATAATATTTCTATCACAAATATTTATTTCAACGTCCGCATATCTTTAGCATATCACACATATGATAAAAATGATATTTTTATCATTTAAAATATTTATTCAACCAATGTATGGTTTCAACATTTCATAGTTTCAATAAAAATGTAATTCTTATCGCTCAATCTTTTTATTCAACACATGAACCTTTCCACTACACACATTTCTCAACAAACTAGCATTTCCACACATGGACATTTTATTTATGTTGTTCTTATTAGAAAGAGGAAATTTTGATTGTTGAAACTATTTATATATAAGGCGAATATTTTTCATACTTCATATATATATATAAAAATGTGATTTTTTATTGTTTAAGCACTTCATTCATTCACAAATGAATTTAATTTTCACACAACACTTTTCAACACATGAACAATTTCCATACATGGACATAGTTTCAATATGTGACTTTAATTTCAATGCATGTAAAATAATTTCAACATATGAAAATAATTCTAACACACAAAGATTATTCAAAATTTCGGCAGCATAACGGCAGGGTAGTTAAACCGGCACCGTCCCTAGTATGGATCCTCGCTCTACCTTAAAACCTCGCGGTTTTTGACAATGGGGATCATGCATCTAATTCGCACGCAGGCGGCATGTTTATATTTATTTCATTTCCACAAACTAATCCTATGTGGTTTCAACCAAATATTTTCCAATCACAAACAGGTATTTTTCAACCACAATCAATTCAATATCAACCACAAACAATCCCAAACAACAATTCGCCGTCAATCAATTTTCACAACAATTTCAACCAATAAATATCGTCCATGGTTTGTGGACGAGGGGGCGTATATATATATAAATATTTATATATAGCAATTCACTTTTATTTCCACACATATATATAGAAAGAAATTGAAGAGTGAGAAATTCTCACCAATAGCTATCCAATAACACGACTCTTCCTTTATAGAAATCTTCGCCTATCTCGCCTTCTTGTCGCTTTCGTTGCCCGTATTCTCTACATAGGTAAAAATCGAATTTTTACTATGTTATTCAATATATAAAGATCATATTCTAAAAACAAAGATTATATTTTTAATATTCCTATGATGTAAAAATTATATTTTTATTGCTTTAAAAATATAAGAATCATATCTTACTTCTTCTACTTAACAAAAATTCCGTCTTTTCTCTTTTTAAAAATATGATCTTTATTTTTTTTTGCAAGTTCAAATCTTTTTCTTTTAAAAGATTAAACCTTTTTCTATTTCAAAGTTTAAACCTTTTTCCTATTTCAAACCTTAAAATAAAATCAGTTTTTATTTCCTTTAAAAATCAGTTTTTAAAATTCTTTTTCAAATCAGTTTTTGCATCTTTAAAGAAATCAGTTTTTATATCTTAAAAAAAATCAGTTTTTATATTCTTTAAAAATTCAGTTTTTAAATCTTTAAAAATTCAGTTTTTAAATCTTAAAAAAATTCAGTTTTTAAATTTAAAAAAATCAGTTTTTAAATCTTAAAAAAAATCAGTTTTTATATCTTAAAAAAAATCAGTTTTTATATCTTAAAAAAAATCAGAAATTACTTTTAAAAGGAATCGGTTTTTTTTCTTTTTGCAAAACAAAAATAAAAACAAAAATAAAATAACCTAATTTCTTACCGTAGCCTGCGAAGGGGAGGGAAGAAGAAGGAGGCGTCGGCGGCTTCGTGGTGGTGGTGCTCGGTAGTGTCGGCGTCGAGGTAAGGGGGGGGAGGCTGCTTCGATTTGCGTCGCGAGGGGTTCGAGGTGAAGGCGCTGGGAGGAGGAGGTTGGACGGAGGGGGGCGGCGGCGATGATGTCTTCGTCGGCGGCGATGTCTTGAGGGGGGCGGCGGCTCGATTTGATTTAGGTTTTTTATTTATTTCGTTTCTGGTAAATGAATCGGGGGGGGGGGGGGGGGGGGCAAGCAGAAGAAAAGGAGGGAATAATATATATACATATTTTTTATTATTTAATTATTTAATTTTGCAAAAAGGTTGACTTTTACATACGACCTCGAAACGAGGCCTACCGCCTGTCGTCCATAGCGTTTTACCCCCATTCCGAACACAATGGGATATGTATCGTAAGCTGATTTGATCGTTACAATCAGTTTCCGTTGAATTTACATTTAAATCCTTATATTGAATTTTAAACGTACATTTCAAATTACCGGGGTCACATACTAACTAGAAAAATTCCAGAAAAATATTTTCTAGTTTCGTATTGACGATACGGTCCTAACAAAACTAGTTTCGTCGAATTCTGAGACCGTTTGAAAAATGGCCAATTTCCAGTCGATTAAATTCAACAGAAACTGGTCAAACGCGTTTTCTTTTGCCACGCTCACATATTGATTCGAAAAATTATGAAATTTGAAACCTAGCAATAGTTTGACATCCCGGACCCGACAAAAGTGGTTTCGTCGAATTCCGAGGCCATATGCAAAATATCAATTTTCCAGGCCTATATATTCTATATACCGACTCTTCTGAAAATTCATTCGGCCATAACTTTTGATTCCCGTTATGAAACTTCGATTTTTCAGATTCGTTAGAAAGGTATTGACTAACAGATTTAAATATTTTTGGTCTCACTAAAATCCGTTATATTTTCCACCCTGCACAGTCGGTCCAAGTTCGAATTCAAATTTTCAAACTGACTTACTATTCTTAACTTACTATTTTATTGAAATATTCTATTTCAATGGTTCAAATTGCTTTGAAATAATCAATTTAAAATTTTTAAATTGGCTCGTATTTTCCGGGTTATTACAATCTCCCCTACTTAAAACTTTTCGTCCTCGAAAAGGAAACAACAGTAAAGTAGGAAATAAAATGTAAATGCAAAGTATGGTAAAGGTACCTTGCACCGGAGTTAGTCAGAGATATCCACTCTGCATTTGGGGTAAGCTTGCTTAATGCTTTCCTCGGTTTCCCAAGTACAGTCTCTAGGATCACTTCTCCACTGCACTTTAACTAAATGAACCTTTTTGCTTCTGAGTTCTCTAGTTTCTTTGCCAACAATTTTTAATGGCTCTCTTCTGAGTGCTAATTCTGGAGTTATCTCCACATCCAGTTGCGCTGCTTCTTCTACAACAAGATCCGGATCATGCACATGTCTCCTAAGTTGAGATACGTGAAATACATTGTGCACTCCAGGCAACCAATCTGGCAATTGAACCCTATAAGCAAGAGTTCCAATTCGCTCAAGTATAGGAAAGGGACCAATAAATCTCGGTGCCAACTTCCCAGTCTTTCCGAATCTGATTACTCCTCTCATCGGAGAAACCTTTAAATAAACATGATCACCAACAGCAAATGTCAAATCTCTCCTTCTAGAGTCTGCATAACTTTTCTGTCGGCTTTGGGCGGTTTTCAATCGCTTCTTGATGAAGTCCACTTTATCAGATGCTTCCCTAATCATATCGGGTCCTAGTACAAGTCTATTGCCTGGTTCTACCCAACATGCTGGAGATCTGCAGGGTCTGCCATATAATGCTTCAAATGGTGACATTCTCAAACTTGCTTGATAGCTATTGTTATATGAGAATTCTGCCAAATGCAAATGATCTTCCCATGACCCACCAAAATCGATTATACAAGCCCGCAATAAATCTTCTAGAATTCTATTCACCCGCTCAGTTTGGCCATCTGTTTGGGGGTGATAAGCGGTGCTCATATTCAGTTTTGTCCCCAATTCTGTCTGGAAAGCCTCCCAGAACTTGCTAGTAAATAGGGGATCTCTATCACTGACTATGCTGATGGGAATTCCATGCAGCTTAACAATTTCTTTGAAATATATCTGTGCTAGACTTTGGGCAGTTCTATTGGATCTGACAGGTATGAAATGGGCAGTCTTCGTGAAGCGATCTACGATTACCCAAATACTGTCATTACCTTTCTTGGTTCGCGGCAAACCTTCTATGAAATCCATGGAAATCTGTTCCCATTTCCAGCCTGGGACTTCCAACGGTTGCAACAGTCCAGCTAGCTTTTGTTGGTCACTCTTGACCAATTGACAAGTAGGGCATCTGCTAACATACAAAGAAATATCTCTTTTCATTGCCTTCCACCAGAAAGTGCGTTTGATATCGTTGTATATTTTACTCACCCCAGGATGGATGCAAAATTTGGATTTATGGCATTCATCTAGCACTTCTCTTCGAAGGCCTGGAATATTTGGGATGCAAATCCTGTTATTTAACCTGAGAACCCCCTTATTGTCAATACGGAAACTCGTGGTTTCACCTTCCTGGACTCTCTTACTGATTCTCTGAATGAATTCATCTTCTTTCTGAAGGGCTGAAATCCTATCAATCAATCCAGGTGTAATTATAAGATGGGCAACAATTGCGGTTTTTCTACTAAGTGCATCCGCTACTACGTTAGCTTTTCCCGGCGTATACAGGATATCAAGATCATATGCTACAAGAAATTCTAGCCAACGCTGCTGTCTCAGATTCAGATCTTTCTGGGTATACAAATACTTCAATGATTGGTGATCTGTGTACAATATAAATTTCTCGCCCAATAAGTAATGCCTCCAGATTTTCAAGGCAAATACGATGGCTAGCAACTCAAGATCATGAGTCACATAATTCTTCTCATGCGGTTTCAATTGGCGGCTTGCATAAGCGACTACTTGGCCTCTCTGCATTAATACTGCACCAAGACCTCTAATAGAAGCATCTGTCCAAACCGTTAAATCTTGATTGCCATCAATAATAGTTAACACTGGAGCGGTGGTCAGCTTCGATTTCAATTCCTGGAAAGCTTCTTCACAGTCGGAAGTCCACTTAAACTTCTCATGTTTCTTTGCGAGCTTCGTTAACGGACCGGATATCTTCGAAAAGTCCTTAACGAACTTTCGATAATAACTAGCCAATCCCATAAAACTTCTAACTTCTGTGGGAGTAGTGGGTTGCTTCCAGTCTTGAATCGCTATTATTTTGCTTGGGTCAACAGAAATTCCTTTCCCTGACACGACATGGCCAAAAAATTTGACTTCTTCTTGCCAGAAGACACATTTAGAGAATTTGGCTTTGAAGACGTTCTTCCTTAGAATCTCCAATACTTGTTCTAAGTGTTTTTCATGCTCGGGTTTTGATTTGGAGTAGATTAAAATATCATCGATGAATACGAGGACAAATTTATTCAGAACTCCCCTGAACACTCTATTCATTAGATCGACAAAGTATGCTGGAGCGTTGCAAAGGCCAAACGGCATTACTAACCATTCGTAAAATATGTCTGGACCTCTGAAAGCGGTCAAAGGAACACACTCTTCTGCTATTCTCAATTGATGAAAACCTGTAGCTAGGTCCATTCGGGAAAATACTTTCGCCCCATTCAATTGGTCTAGCAAATCATCAATGCGGGGTAGTGGATATTTGTTTTTGAGCGTCTGTTTGTTGAGGTCTCGGTAATCAACACATAATCTAAGAGTACCGTATGACTTCGGGACAAACACAACAGCTGCACCCCAATTAGAAAAACTCGGTCTGATTAGACCCTTCCACAACAGTTGACGAGTTTGATCGCCTAATTCTTCTTTTTCTTTCGGAGTCATTCTACGAATTGGATGTACCACGGGTCTGGCATTAGGAATTAGATCGATTCGGAATTCTATTTCTCTTTGCGGAGGTAAGTTTTCAACTTCTTCAAACACATCCGCATAGTTGCTAACAATCGGAATCTTTTCTATGGAAGTGGGGATAAGTTCTAATGCTGACCAAAATTCTTCTCTATTCGGATTCGAACCATGACAGGGAACCGTAATATATCCTAGCTTCGTTCGAATTTTAACGATTCTTTCCGCACAATTCACTTCAGCTTCATGTTTCGTTAACCAATCCAGCCCGAGAATAATATCGAATTCGGGAAAATCCATAACGATTAAATCAAAAGGAAACTTGTATCGAAAAAAAGAAATAGGTACTTTACAATATGAACCGAGAGTAATAGGACCCCCTATCGGGTTATGAACTTCAACCGATTCTTTAAGCTTTCGCTGTTTTATCTTTAATTTGTGCACTGTGTTTCTAGCAATAAAACTACGCGATGCACCTGTGTCAAATAATACAGAAACAGGAATATTCTTAATTGTAAGGGTACCTCCCAAAACATCGGGTTTACCTGCTCCATCGGAAGCAGCTGGAGGGCTAGACTCGTCATAGACATGGGCTACTGTAGCTTTCTTTAGCAAAGGACAGTCTTTGACCAGATGGTCGGTCTTGCGACAGTTGAAGCACGAGCGAGGGTTCTGAGAGCCTTGGCTCGAGCCTTGAGAGTTTGTTTTCTGTCTCTTCGGAGATGTGCAGACGTTTGAGTAGTGCCCCGGCTTACCACAGTTAAAGCAATTTCCTCTTGGCGGCTTGCCAGTCTGAGGCTTTGAAGATGCTGCTTGGCTTGACTCTCCTTGATTTACAGTAGGCTTGCGCTTGTTTCCGGCTTGACTTCTAGCGCGATCCTGATCCAGATGCCTTTGATCAAGGTCTTCATAGTTGCATGTCATTTCCACTAGCTCGTTGAAATCCAGCTTGACATGGGCCATGGCTCTATCATGATATTGTCGTCTTAGTCCAAAGATAAACCTCTTATTTTTGGATTTCGCGGTAGCAACAAGTTCTGGAGCATAGGGCGACAACATTGTGAATTTGTTCAGATAATCTTGCACGGAAAGATCCCCTTGCTGGAGATTGGCGAAGTCATCGTGCATTCTTTCTAGAGCTTGTTCTGGGACATATTTCTCCTTGAAGAGTTCTTTTAATCCATCCCATGTTCTTCCAGCTTCTCTATTCCCGGCGGTAAGAGATTCCCACCATAATTCGGCTTGTTCCTGCATAAGCCAGGCGCCCATAATAGCTTTGTCTTCGTCTCCTAGCCTTAGGCCTTCAAGAATTTTCTCGCATGTTTTGAGCCATGCAAGGGCCTCTATTACGGTGCCAGTTCCCGAGAAGGTCTTGCCTCCTAAGTTCTTATATCTCTTAGCTACACGGTCGAGCTCGAAGTATTGAGCTGCCGGAGGTTGTATCAAAGGTCCTTCTTGAGCTGGGATTTCTCCCCTTCCTCGGCCTCGGCCGGCACGGCCTCCTCTAGCGGCGGCTCCTCTGGTAGCCATTTGTCAAATTCTGTATAAGTAACGAAAAAGTCAGTTAACAGAAATAATAGTCTATTGCATAGTTAAGCAGAAATTCCTAGGGAAAGATAACGATGGACTGATCAATTGTTTTTGCTATTCTGCTCAGCTCATTCTAGGACTTTACTAGTCCTATCTCTAATGAGCGACTCGCCTTAGAATACTACTGATTCTATTTTGACGAAGTGTTTAATGTGTTAGACTCCAGAACTAAGGTTAACCAAAGCTCTGATACCAGCTATGACGATCCCAAAACCCCGTGACACGGTGTTAAGGATAATCATTGGAATATAACACATTAATCATCATTAGCAGATCACAGATAATAGCATAAACAGAAAATAGAATAATTTACACACATATGACAGCGGAATCATATAGATAACATCACATCAGAGAAGCACAGTACAGGATACAACTTAGTGCATAATGATACATAATCAGTCACCATCGCCTGAGGCGGAATCATACATAAAGAGTACACAAAAGGAATATCAGTCTACATCGCCAGTGGCGGAATCATAATATAGATACAATAATGGCGGAGAAAATCCAAGTCAGCACGGTGTAGTCAAGCCTCGCCATGAGCCAAAAGGTGCGTCAGAAACCTGTAACTAGGCTGCCCGTGTGAAAATGAGGGCACCCGAGTTTGCAAGGTGAAACAAACTGCGAGTCAGTCATGGGACTGGTATGAGAAATCCATTCAACTTATTAACAACAATAATAAGGCAAATCAAAGGACCACGCCACTTTCGCGGAACGGGTTTACTCCAATGAGTGCTAGTGCATGAAATAAAACAAATGATTAAATCAACGCAATGCTTTTTATAAAATGAAGCCATTATAAGACTCAGGTCCCATCACACAATGCAACGCAAGCCGGAGGATAGAGTTTTTACCTTATAATGGCCAAAGATGCTTCATACGAATAAAACAAAGGTGTTTGATATTATTACTAGTGTATATATGTTTCAAAAGCAAATTCAATCATAAATATCAATCCTAGGCGGCATAGCTACCATCTACTATGTCGCCGTACTAGTAATACAATCACATCCGCAGATTTCGTATTGGAAATTGGATTCCTTCATGAGTCGAGGCAAGGGGCAAGCTCCTCTCCGTTCGAGACACTCTAGCAAATGTCCCAGGACCCCACTATGATCCTTGGAATCGGCTGGGTCGGTCCTCTCTTACTTTTGAGGATTGGCAATTCCTGAACACACGTTTCCCGGTCCTTACAGACCTATAATCGAGGCGCCTCGCATTCCAACAACCACACAGGTGAAAAGTATATCTAATGTCAGGGCTGGTAGGTCACTGACACCACCATAGCTAGAAAGAAACGTCGTGCACTCCCAGCGGTCCGTCTCCCGTTTTTGACTCATACCGAGGTGTGAGGCTCACGAATTCACGTTATACACCAAGCTATGTCACACAGACCATGCTTGGATCATCCACCACAAGACTTTGCTTTGCAACAGAAGCCTTGATCATATGCCACTTAGGCGTGCCACACAGGCAATCCACTCCATGCGACTGATTTCTGTCAATACATAACCTCTAAGCTCGTACGTCTCAGAGAAGGGCGTTAAGCAAGAGAATAAATTCTCCACCGCCAAACAGATATATATTTAACAGAGATCAATCAACACAGAACAAAATCCAATGTCAGACACACAGTCCATTTACAAGTCCGTTCTGGGTCTGAACGAAACCGGAGGCACCAATTCCTCGCATATCCGTACAATCAACAATATGTTTGGACGGCTACTACTTCAATTCCTTCATGGTAGCTACTCCAATCACGAGCATCAGGAGCGCCCATCCATCCAATGTGGAGATCGTCGGTCTTCAGTCGTCTTCGACTCTTCGACTTCTCAACATCGATCGATTATTTGAAATGAGATAAACTCGGCCTTTTCAAATAACCCACGTATATTTAGATTTTCAAACCAATTAATCACAGGGTTGAACTATTCAACATTCACATTTCAGTTATTTAGTTATAATTTTCACGTCAAATACATTCAACCATCACATATCAAGCAAACACAACAACATTGGTTTATTTCCACTCTATATCGTCAATAGCACTTAATAACGATATACCGCCATTTTTATTTAATTTAAAACGGCCATATTTAATTAAACGACGTTTCAGGTCGTGTCGATGCACTGGCGCTGCTTTCCACTAATTTTTTTTACACATATAGGAAAATCTAACCGTAGGATCTTCACAAATTTTACATCATTAGGAAGGTCTTTTCAAAACGAATCCAACGGTTCCAGTTTTGGGAAAATCCGACGGTCAGATCTTCCACACTAACCATTTGAAGTTACGATTTCAATTTACGAACTGCAGCGTCGTTATTCGATTTAATTTAATTATATTTGTATATATATATATATAAATATAATCGTTTCTGGCGCTGTTTTTCCTTAATTTTGAATTAAACTTTCCAGACAATCCAACCGTCGGATCTTCACAAAGTTGGTGCCGTTGGAAAGATATTTCCAAGGCGAACCCAAGGGTTGAGGTTTCGGGAAAATCCAATGGTCGGATCTTCCGCACTAGTCGTTTGAAATCACGGTTTCAAAATATGAACTGCACGGCCTCGTTTCGTTTTAATTCTATTTATATTTATATATTTATATAAATATAGTCCATTCAATAATTTCTATATCGTTTTCACTTCAAATATTTTTCTAACACCTTAAAATTTTGGAAAATTTCGCCATAACCTCCCCTGCACCGGGAGCATCGGGAAATCGCAAATAGCGTTCCCGGTCCTTCTAATCTCAAAAAGAAAAAGAAAAAGCCAAGCGGCTAGCCAGCAGGCTCATAAAATCATCACCCAAACAAAACAGTAAATGTGTACCTATTTGTCGGGCACAAAATTTTATTCCTCTTCTCTAGCCCCTTTGCTATAACCTGTTCAATGAATATGCATGTACATATATATACAGTTCTTATCATTTATCATTTTCTATTCAACTTCATATTTGATTTCTGTTTGGTTTAAAAACACCATTCATTCTAATGTTACATAAATAGGTGCAAATAATTTCATTAGCTAATTAATGAATATTCCAACTCATATATGTTTATTTTGAACAAGTGGCTATTTTTAACACTTCACATTTCAAGGATGATAATTTTGGCGAACTAAAATAGATTTCAACACATGACTATTTTATTTAGTTCTTATGCATGTTAAAAATAATATTTCTATCACAAATATTTATTTCAACGTCCGCATATCTTTAGCATATCACACATATGATAAAAATGATATTTTTATCATTTAAAATATTTATTCAACCAATGTATGGTTTCAACATTTCATAGTTTTAATAAAAATGTAATTCTTATCGCTCAATCTTTTTATTCAACACATGAACCTTTCCACTACACACATTTCTCAACAAACTAGCATTTCCACACATGGACATTTTATTTATGTTGTTCTTATTAGAAAGAGGAAATTTTGATTGTTGAAACTATTTATGTATAAGGCGAATATTTTTCATACTTCATATATATATAAAAATGTGATTTTTATTGTTTAAGCACTTCATTCATTCACAAATGAATTTAATTTTCACACAACACTTTTCAACACATGAACAATTTCCATACATGGACATAGTTTCAATATGTGACTTTAATTTCAATGCATGTAAAATAATTTCAACATATGAAAATAATTCTAACACACAAAGATTATTCAAAATTTCGGCAGCATAACGGCAGGGTAGTTAAACCGGCACCGTCCCTAGTACGGCTCCTCGCTCTACCTTAAAACCTCGCGGTTTTTGATAATGGGGATCATGCATCTAATTCGCACGCAGGCGGCATGTTTATATTTATTTCATTTCCACAAACTAATCCTATGTGGATTCAACCAAATATTTTCCAATCACAAACGGGTATTTTTCAACCACAATCAATTCAATATCAACCACAAACAATCCCAAACAACAATTCGCCGTCAATCAATTTTCACAACAATTTCAACCAATAAATATCGTCCATGGTTTGTGGACGAGGGGGCGTATATATATATATTTATATATAGCAATTCACTTTTATTTCCACACATATATATATAGAAAGAAATTGAAGAGTGAGAAATTCTCACCAATAGCTATCCAATAACACGACTCTTCCTTTATAGAAATCTTCGCCTATCTCGCCTTCTTGTCGCTTTCGTTGCCCGTATTCTCTACATAGGTAAAAATCGAATTTTTACTATGTTATTCAATATATAAAGATCATATTCTAAAAACAAAGATTATATTTTTAATATTCCTATGATGTAAAAATTATATTTTTATTGCTTTAAAAATATAAGAATCATATCTTACTTCTTCTACTTAACAAAAATTCCGTCTTTTCTCTTTTTAAAAATATGATCTTTATTTTTTTTTGCAAGTTCAAATCTTTTTCTTTTAAAAGATTAAACCTTTTTCTATTTCAAAGTTTAAACCTTTTTCCTATTTCAAACCTTAAAATAAAATCAGTTTTTATTTCCTTTAAAAATCAGTTTTTAAAATTCTTTTTCAAATCAGTTTTTGCATCTTTAAAGAAATCAGTTTTTATATCTTAAAAAAATCAGTTTTTATATTCTTTAAAAATTCAGTTTTTAAATCTTTAAAAATTCAGTTTTTAAATCTTTAAAAATTCAGTTTTTAAATCTTAAAAAAATTCAGTTTTAAATCTTAAAAAAATCAGTTTTTAAATCTTAAAAAAAATCAGTTTTTATATCTTAAAAAAAATCAGAAATTACTTTTAAAAGGAATCGTTTTTTTTTCTTTTTGCAAAACAAAAATAAAAACAAAAATAAAATAACCTAATTTCTTACCGTAGCCTGCGAAGGGAGGGAAGAAGAAGGAGGCGTCGGCGGCTTCGTGGTGGTGGTGCTCGGTAGTGTCGGCGTCGAGGTAAGGGGGGGGGGGGCTGCTTCGATTTGCGTCGCGAGGGGTTCGAGGTGAAGGCGCTGGGAGGAGGAGGTTGGACGGAGGGGGGCGGCGGCGATGATGTCTTCGTCGGCGGCGATGTCTTGAGGGGGGCGGCGGCTCGATTTGATTTAGTTTTTTTTTTTTTTCGTTTCTGGTAAATGAATCGGGGGGGGGGGGGCAAGCAGAAGAAAAGGAGGGAATAATATATATATATATATATTTTTATTTAATTATTTAATTTTGCAAAAAGGTTGACTTTTACATACGACCTCGAAACGAGGCCTACCGCCTGTCGTCCATAGCGTTTTACCCCCATTCCGAACACAATGGGATATGTATCGTAAGCTGATTTGATCGTTACAATCAGTTTCCGTTGAATTTACATTTAAATCCTTATATTGAATTTTAAACGTACATTTCAAATTACCGGGGTCACATACTAACTAGAAAAATTCCAGAAAAATATTTTCTAGTTTCGTATTGACGATACGGTCCTAACAAAACTAGTTTCGTCGAATTCTGAGACCGTTTGAAAAATGGCCAATTTCCAGTCGATTAAATTCAACAAAACTGGTCAAACGCGTTTTCTTTTGCCACGCTCACATATTGATTCGAAAAATTATGAAATTTGAAACCTAGCAATAGTTTGACATCCCGGACCCGACAAAAGTGGTTTCGTCGAATTCCGAGGTCATATGCAAAATATCAATTTTCCAGGCCTATATATTCTATATACCGACTCTTCTGAAAATTCATTCGGCCATAACTTTTGATTCCCGTTATGAAACTTCGATTTTTCAGATTCGTTAGAAAGGTATTGACTAACAGATTTAAATATTTTTGGTCTCACTAAAATCCGTTATATTTTCCACCCTGCACAGTCGGTCCAAGTTCGAATTCAAATTTTCAAACTGACTTACTATTCTTAACTTACTATTTTATTGAAATATTCTATTTCAATGGTTCAAATTGCTTTGAAATAATCAATTTAAATTTTTTAAATTGGCTCGTATTTTCCGGGTTATTACAATTTCTAACTCCAGTCGACTTCTCCTATTCGAATAACTCCTATTGGATAACGTTTATTCATTTATAAAGATTTACTTTTAGTAACGGTTCTTCACTTTATAAATGTTCTCTTTAATAACGTTACCTCACTTATACAAGTGTTGTGTACCCCTTCTATTTAAAACTATCGGTGTTAAAAACCAATATCTCTTCTCTATATAAGTTCAGACTTATATATTCCATCTATCGAATGATAAATATTTAATTTAATTTATAAACTGTTATTTATAAATTAATCTTTTCTATTTATCTGTTAAAAACAGATTTCCATTTTCTATTCATCTTCTGAATATTCCTTTGATTAAATTCTATTTATTTAACAAATAAATATCTCATTTATAACATTCTATTTATTTTCTATAAATAAATATTTCCATTGAATCTATTTGTAAATGTTTTTACAAATATTTCCCCTTCTATTTGTTTGCACATAACTTCCTTTGTATTTGTGTTACAAATATATTTCCTTTATTCACACCCAATATTTCATTCACATTGATTTTACTCAGTTTATCCATTTCGATCCATTTAACTTACCTAAGTTAAATTTAATTTCAATCATTCACATTCCCATTAACTAGTTGCTAATTAACCGTTTGCCTATTTCACCCTTTTTATTTGAATATAACTTGTTCAAATATATGTCAACTTAATTATAACTAATCTAATTATCTCTTCAACTCGAGTTATATATTCGATTTCGAATATAAATTCTCAATCTCTTTCACTTATCAAAAACCCAATTTCGATTCAAATTTCCTTTAACTAATTATTTTCCAATTTAGTTAATTCTATTTAACCATTAAAATATGATTTTTGTCTTAAAAATCATTTCACTTACTTCACTGGAGTTCACATTCATTTTATAACTCAAGCCTATATTTTTCTCATGGCCATTCAGATTTTATTTACTTTAAAAATCCTTTTACTTATATATATATAAACCATTGTGGTTTTAAATGGTTTCTGGCGCTGCACTTTTTGAAATTTGATTTTGACATAACTCAAAATCTATACGACGAAATCCAGATTTTTCTCTTTCATTAGAAAACTATTGTTCAACCGGTCCCGACGATTCTTGTTTCAAAGAATTCCGACTTCAATTGAGTTCTGTATACTAAATTGAAGTTTGAATCGCCAATTTACGAACTGCCGCGCTATGGCGAGCTTGTTTTAATTATATTTATAATTATAAACGTTTTAACTTTGTTTATAATAATTTCAACTCCATTCTGATATATTTTTAATATATATCAAAACCATTTTTCCATTCAACATAATATTCCCGATCTATTTCACTACTATTTGAAGTTCTATATATTTACAATATTCAAATTCCATTTGAATTTCTTTATTTAAACTCTATATTTGAATTTCCTTCTATTCAATTTCTATTTGAATTTCTTCTATTCAAATTCTATTTGAATTTCTTCTATTCAAAATCCATTTCAAATCCCTTATTCAAATTCCATTTGAAATCCTTTATTCGATTTCTATTTAAATTCCTTTGTTCAATTTCTATTTGAAATCCTTTGAATTTAAATTCTATTTTAACTCCTTTTATTTAAAATTCTATTTCAAACTTTATATTTTCTTTGAATTCTAATATTCAACCTCCACTTTATATTCTCTTTGAAAGTCTATTTAACCAAATTCCATTTGAATTCTAATATTCAAACCTCTATTTGACTTTTCTTTATTCAAATCCATTTGAATTCCTTTTGAATTCAAATTCCATTTCAATTTTTCTTATACAATTTCTATTTGAATTATATATATACATTCAAATTCCTTTAATTTACTTCTATTTGAAATCTATATTCCCATTTCACATTTCAAAATTCCTTTGAAGTAATATAAATATATACATATATTTATCTATCTCAAATTCAAAACATTTGAATTTTCAAACCACTTGTTTCTATTCAAACAAATTCCATCAAAAACTTTTCTAAGGCAGCAATTCATCACTTAGAAACTCGAAAATGAACTCTGATGATGTTGCGACCATCATCAGAATTATTTCCCAGCTACTGAATGAGTCCAGTGCCATATTTCTTTCAAAGATCCATTTAGAAAAATATTTTCCAAACTCCCAGGATTTTAAATTTTGAATTCTGGTTGGAATTCAATTTCAATTTATCTCAGTTGTATTTGATTTCATACACAAATTTCATTGGTTATATATAACTATTTCTGTTTTATAATCTAATTCGATTATAATCCTAACAATCAACTTAACTATTTAAAAACAATATCGTGTCCAATCTTCTGTTCAAGTGTTTATAAACTCCTATCGACATCGTGGCGTCCCACGATTCGACCAAAATTTATAATCCACTCAACAAACTAGTCTACACAATATAAAACAGTTTTTATATCAAATAACAAATACGCTCTCTCGTATATATATACACTCAACTCATTCTAGGATACTACTGATCCTATCTCTAATGAGCACATTCCAACAAGCCTAGGTATTCGCTCAACCTAAGCTCTGATACCAACTGTAATGACCCAGATTTCCATAACATCAGAGTTGACTATATACATCATACGTCCAACCCAAATATCACGAAAATACGAGACATTTTTTGTTTTAGAAGAAAGAGGTAGAAGAAGAACAGAAATAACAACACAGAATCTCACATCGCAGCGGAACAAAATATAATATATCACATCTTTGAAATACAAAATCTTAACTGTATAACATACACTTATCAGAGTACAACACTTACAACATAGCGGAACAAACTATAACTAGATAACGCTGAAGCCTCCTGCTCCAAGCTCCTTTAGATATATCTGAAAAATCCTGAACTACTTGACTGCCCATACAAATTTAGGCACCCAAGAGTTTAGGTAGAACAAAACAAATAAACTCCGGGTCAGTCATGGGACTGGTATGAGTAAACAGTTTAAAAACAGTTTCAGAAAACTAAATGATATCTCATAAGACCACGCCGTATAACACGGAACGGGTTTTTCCCTTATGAGAATCCAAACACTTGATTTATCTTTATATCAAAACTCTTTTGATACTATAATAATGTCTAAATCAAGTAAATAACAATCTAGTGGAACGTTTGCATCTCACGTTCCACATATATATACAATCAAAACCGCAAGCATGTATTGGGTAATGGATTTCCAACTATGACAAGGTATGGAATCACCTTCCGCTGGTATATCTCTAGAGGAGAATACACCGAGTTCAACAAGAACATCTTGCAACTCAGCCACACATGACCGACCACTCATTTCGCTTGAGTGTATCGAATGTATATCACCAACGATTGGGATCAGCAACCGTTTCCCGAATGGGTCAGCATCGACAATAGATTTTTAGAAGTAAATGAAACTCTAGATCAGGTGATTATACACCCTAATAGGTGCGACCTACATAGCCATGCTGCTTGCCCGATTTCTGTCATTTACCGGTTGATGAGGCTAGAAGCTACGCTTTATCATCACACCAGATTCACTTCGAATGTCACATCGTCAGATCCTGTAACGACCCAGAAAATCTGAACCAATTTAAAAATTTTAAATTGGCTAAAATAATGGATTTTAAATATTTAAAATAAATATTTTAAATAATGGCGATGAAAACTGAGTTTGAATCGACATTTGAAGACCAATATAATTAATTATAATTATATATAAAATTGAAAATGGCGCGGTAGTTCGATAATTCGATTTCAAACTTCAATTGAATATACCGGGTGCAAAACAATCCGGATTTTAGTGAAACCAAAAATATTTAAATCTGTTAGTGAATATCTTTCCAACGAATCTGACAAATCGAAATTTGATAGCGGAAATCAAAAGGTATGTCCAGTTGAAAATTCTGAATAGTCGCTGTGGAATTCAGGCCCTTAAAAATGGACATTTTGCAAACGACCTCGGATTTCGATGAAACCACTTTTGTTAGATCCGCAGTGTCAAGCTATTGCTAGGTTTCAAATTTCATAATTTTTCGAATCAATATGTGAGCGTGGCAAAGGAAAACGCGTTTGACCAGTTTCAGTTGATTTTAATCGACTGGAAATTGGCCATTTTTTAAACGGTCTCAGAATTTGACGAAACTAGTTTTGTTAGGACCGTATCGTCAATACGAAGCTAGAAAATATTTTTCTGGAAATTTTCTAGTTAGTATGTGACCCCGGTAATTTGAAATGTACATTTAAAATTCAATATAGTGATTTAAATGTAAATTTAACGGAAACTGATTGTAACGATCGAATCAGCTTGCGATACATATCCCATTGTGTTCGGAATGGGGGTAAAACGCTATGGGCGACAGGCGGTGGGCCTCGTTTCGAGGTCGTATGAAAAAGTCAACCTTTTAGCAAAATTAAATAATTAAATAATTAAATAATAAAAATAATTTCCCTCCTCCTCCTTCAATCCGACCCCCCCGATTCATTTAATCAGAAATAAAAAAAAAGAAGAAGAAAGCAGCAGCAGCCGCCGCCTTCACCGTCGGTCAGAACCTCCACCGCGCCTCCGATCTTCTTTCCCCCCTCTTCCTTGCACTCGCTCCCTCCTCCTCCTTCAGTCCGACCCCCCCCGAAGCCATCGCCTCCCCCGTTCGAAACCCCAAGCGCCACCCTCGAAGCCACCTCCGACGAACTGCGGAAACCCCCCCTCTCTGTAAGTATTTCTTTTTATTTTATTATTTTATTTTTATTTTTATATAAACAGAATTTAAAACTGATTTTTTTTTACAGAATTTAAAACTGATTTTTTTTACAGAATTTAAAACTGATTTTTTTTCATAATTTAAAACTGATTTTTTTTCATAATTTAAAACTGATTTTTAAAAGAAGTAAAAACTGATTTTTTTTAAAGAAGTATTAAAACTGATTTTAAAAAGTATTAAAACTGATTTTAAAAAGTATTAAAACTGATTTTAAAAAGTATTAAAAACTTATTTTTAAAAATGATTTATAAACTAATTTATTTTAAGATTTAAAATAGAAGGAGATTAGAAATTTAAAAAGAAAGAAAAAAAATCAGATTTTTATATATTGAAAGTCGAAAGAAAAATCAGATTTTTTATATATTGAAAGTCGAAAGAAAATTCAGTTTTTTTTAATATTGAATAGCATCGTAAAAATTCGATTTTTACATGTGTAGAGAATACGGGCAAAAGCGACAGAAAGGCGAAGATTTCTCTAAGGAAGTGTCGTGAAGTTGGATAGCTATTGGTGAGATTTCTGATTTAAAAATTATATATATGTGTTGAAAATGAAAGTGAATTGCTATATATAAATATATATATATATATATACGCCCCTCGTCCACAAACCATGGACGATATTTATTGATTGAAATTGTTGTGAAAATTGATTGATAGCGAATGATTGTTTGGGATTGTTTGTGATTGATATTGGTTGATTGTGGTTGAAAAATACCCATTTGTGGTTGTGAAATATTTGGTTGAAACCACATAGGATTAGTTTGTGAAAATGAAATAAATATATACATGCCGCCTGCGTGCGAACTAGATGCATGATCCCCATTGTCAAAAACCGCGAGGTTTTAAGGTAGAGCGAGGGGCCGTACTAGGGACGGTCCCGGTTTAACTACCCTGCCGTTATGCTGCCGAAATTTTGAATAATATTCGTGTGTTTGAATTATTTTCATAAGCTTAAACTATAGAAAACATTCATGTGTTGAATTGATATTCATTCGTTGATTAGAAATTCATGTGTTGAATGGTATTCATATTTTGAAATAAATTGTTTGATAATAAAAATCACCTTTTTATCGACTATATGAACTGTGTAAAATAACCTCGTTTTAAAAGAAATTGTTTTATGATAAAAATCCCATTTTTATCACCAACATGAACTATATAGAAAAATAGTGTTTTGAAATGAATTGTTTTACAATAAAAATCACATTTTTATTGTATGCATAAATCGTTGAAATGTGAAGTGTTAAAAATAGCCACTTGTTCAAAATAAACATATAGGAGTTGAAATATTCGTTAATTAGCTAATGAAATGATTTGCACCTATTTATGTAACATTAGAATGAATGGTGTTTTTAAACCAAACAGAAATCAAATATGAAGTTGAATAGAAAAGGATAAATGATAAGAACTGTATATATATGTACATGCATATGTATTGAACAGGTTATAACAAAGGGGCTAGAGAAGAGGAATAAAATTTTGTGCCCGACAAATAGGTACACATTTACTGCTTTGTTTGGGTGATGATTTTATGAGCCTGTTGGCTAGCCGCTTGGCTTTTTCTTTTTCTTTTTGAGATTAGAAGGACCGGGAACGCTATTTGCGATTTCCCGATGCTCCCGGTGCAGAGGAGGTTATGGCGAAATTTTCCAAAATTTTAAGGTGTTAGAAAAATATTTGAAGTGGAAACGATATTGAAATTGTTGAATGAACTATATTTATATAAATATATAAATATAAATAAAATTAAAACGAAACGAGGCCGTGCAGTTCGTATTTTGAAACCGTGATTTCAAACAACTAGTACGGGAAATCCGACCATTGGATTTTCCCGAAACCTCAACCGTCGGGTTCGCCTTGGAAATATCTTTCCAACGGCACCAACCTTGTAAAAATCCAACGGTTGGATTGTCTGGAATGTTTAATTCAAATCTGAAGAAAAACAGCGCCAGAAACGATTATATTTATTTATATATATAAATATAATTATATTTAATCGAATAACGACGCTGCAGTTCGTATTTTGAAATCGAAACTTCAAACGATCGTACCGGGAGATCCGACCGTCGGATTTTCCCGAAACTGGAACCGTTGGATTCGTTTTGAAAAGACCTTTCTAATGATGTAAATTTTGTGAAGATCCAACGGTTAGATTTCCATATATGTGTAAATCAAATCCGAAGAAAAACAGCGCCACGACCGCGTTATGGCCCGAAGCGTCGTTTTGAATAAGTGGGCTATTTTAAAATAAATAAAAATAGCGATAAATCGTCATAAAATATTATAAACGATATGGAATGGAAATGAACTGAATTTGCTCGATTTATGTTGTATTTGATGGTTGAATGTGTTTGGTGTGAAAATTACATTAAAGAACAATATTGGTGTTGTCGAATAATTTAACCATTGAAATAAATTGATTTGAAATTCTAAATATACGTGAATTATTTGAAAAGGCCGAGTTAATTCTCATTTCAAATAATTGACCGACAATTGAAAGTCGAAGATAAAGACGGTGGTCGAAGACCGGAGATCTTCACCTCGTTTGGATGGTGACCGAGGTCCTGATTGGGAGGCATCCCGAAATATGGATAATGAGTGGTGATCGTCCAGACGTACGTGGTGATCGAAGGGTTTGCGAGGTATTTAGTGCCTCCGGTTTCGTTCAGACCCAGAACGGACTTGTAAATGGACTGTGTGTCTGACATTGGATTTTATTCTGTGTTGATTGATCTCTATTAAATATACATCTGTTTGGCGGCGGAGAATTTATTCTTTCGCTTAACGCCCTTCTCTGAGACGCACGAGCTCAGAGGTTGTATATCGATGGACATTAGTCGCATGGCATGAATTGCCTGTGTGGCATGCTAAGATGCAGTGATCAAGGCTTCTGTTGAAAAGCAAAGTCTTGTGGTGATGATCAAAGCACCGCCTGTGTGGCGTAGCTTTGTGTATAACGTGAATTCGCGAGCCTCACACCCCGGTATGAACCTAAAACGGGAGAGGACATCAGGGAGGGCCTGCGTTTCTTTCTAGCTAGGGTGGTGTCAGTGACCTACCAGCCCTGACATTTATATACTTTTCACCTATGTGGTTGTTGCTGTTGCGAGGCGCCTCGGTTTGATCGGACGATCCGGGTCCGATGGAGTCATTCGTTGGCTCGTCTACACCCCAAAGGGTGGGGAAACGCAGGTTCAGGAATTTTAATCCACATCGGTGGACCGGCCCTGACGATCCAAGGGCCCACCTGAGTCTGGGTCCTGAGGGGCGGGCTAGAGCGTCTCGAATTCGGTAAGGACTATCTTTTGCCTTGGTTCATGACGGAAATCCCATTTCCAAATACGACATCGTGCGGTTTTGACTGTATACCTATATATGGAGACATAGTGGTATGGGGCATTAATGCCGTCTATGATTGATAGTTATGATTTGAAATTGCTTTCAAAGCATATAAACACTAGCAATAATATCAAATGCCTTTGTTTTATTCGTATCAAGCATATCTTGGCCGTTATAAGGTAAAAACTCTATCCTCCGGTTTGCGTTGCATTGTGTGATGGGAACTGAGTCTTATAATGGCTTCATTTTTATAAAAAGCATAGCGATGTTTTAAAAGAAAGATTTGTTTTAAAGCACTGGCAATCCAATGGAGTAAACCCGTTCCACGAAAGTGGCGTGGTCCTGTGATTAGCCAATTATATATGTGTTGAGTGGATTTCTCATACCAGTCCCATGACTGACTCGTAGTTTGTTTCACTTTCAAACTCGGGTGCCCCTTTTTCTACACGGGCAGCCTTGTATTCAGGTTTAAATGGTTCTTTCTGGATAGCTGGAGCTGAAGATGGATTCTATCATTTATTTCCTTTTATGCTGTTCAGCTCCTATTGTACATATTTTGTTTATTCCCGCTGTAGACATTTATGTATAGCTGAACTGTATTTGTACTAAGTAAGATCCTGTATACTGTGTAACTCTGATGATTACTTTTATCCAGTATATTCTATTGTTCATTATCTGGTGTATTTATTTAATTCTGTTCTGCAATTATCTGTTTCTGTGTTATATTCCAAAGATAGCCCTGTTTCCGTCTGAACGGGAATTCGGGTCGTCTCAGATCCATCGAAAATCACTAATTGACGTCTACAACAGTACATTATGTGTCAGCTAAAAGAAGTTTCCTCCTCCGCTTCCACTCTTGGTACAGTTGAAGAAATCAATGTACGTGACCTTTCTGGAAATACTCTGTCAGACATTCATCCATACAAGTCACCCAGGAACAGGATGAACTGAAGGCACTATTTCTATTTATAGAAAAAGTCCTTGCACTCTACTCCGTCTTCGATTATCTTTATATAATCTGATTCGCACGCTACTGCCGATACAGAGTGGTTCTTCGGATAATAATCCAACCGGTCTCTCCATATTGACAACGATGGTCAAAACTTCGATAGTCTGTGATTTAACTATCGAATAAAAACAAGTGTTTCGATAGTCGATGATTTAACTATCGAATAAAACAAGTGTTCATCCAAACATCCAACAATCACTGAACCTTTAATTAATATTCCATTAATTAAATCTTTTCTCTATTTCTTTATCAATATTCGTTAACCAAATATTTTCAATAACCATATTGGCATTTTACGTTATTTGGAAAACATTTCCATATATCGCCTTCCTTAAATTTCTATACTAGGAAATATTCATTATTCTATTTCCAAGCTTTGCACATATTTGGGTTAAAACAGATGTTGTGTAAAACATCGTTACGACAACCCAAATACAGTATTTAACTAATTCTTATTCCACATTGATCTTCGAGCCTGAATCTTGCTACTTATCGGTATATCATGAAATCAACCAAGTTGGGGTATAATTACCTCTCAGACCTTGACTGAATAACATTTAACGTCAAAACAGACAAGACTACTTACTCGAATAATCAATACCATACAACTGATTATTCACCTTTAAACACATATACATTTTCTCTTTCTATTCTTACTAGATTTTATTCCTAGTCTTCCTTTTTGATTATACTATTCTATTCCTAAGTTCGTTTCCTTATCGACTTCTATATATTTTGATATGTTAATTTCTAACTATCAAATTATCTTAAAAATATTCTATCTCCTTAAATTCCCGGAAAAATTCGCCATAACCTCCTTTGTACCGGGAGCATCGGGAAATTTCAAATAGCTTTCCCGGTCCTTCTTATCTTAAAAGAAAAAGAAAAAGCCAAGCGGCTTGCCGATACGGCGCATAAAATCTCATATGGAAATTAAATACGTACCTTTTTGTCGAGCATTCTATTTATTTCACTTCTATACTTTATTCCATACCTGTCTCCTGTATCTATACCTGCCCAATCTATTTAACTATACCAAATCGTTTTAACTCAAATTTGTTAATTATCTCTTTAGTCCATTTCTCTTTTAATGTTTGAATTCTATATTCAAACTCCAATTCGCTTCTATTATTCAAATTCCATAGTTTAAAGTCCGTTTGAATTTCTATATTCAAATCTATAGTTTAAAGTCCATTTGAATTTCTATATTCAAATCTATAGTTTAAAGTCCCTTTGAATTTCTATATTCAAATCTATAGTTTAAAGTCCATTTGAATTCTCTGCATTTTTTATAAACAACGTTTATAACTTCAATTCAAATCCCACCTTTTCATTTATAAACAACATTTATAAATTCGATTCAAAACCCACCTTTCACTTATAAACAACTTTATAAATTCAATTCAAACCCCATATTTCATTTATAAACAACTTTATAAATTCAATTCAAACCCCATAATTTCCATTTATAAACAAAGTTTATAAATTCGATTCAAAACCCATATTTCCATTTATAAATAAAGTTTATAAATTCGATTCAAAACCCATATTTCCATTTATAAACAAAGTTTATAAATTCGATTCAAAACCCATATTTCCATTTATAAACAAAGTTTATAAATTCGATTCAAAACCCATATTTCCATTTATAAACAAAGTTTATAAATTCGATTACTTGTTTATATATATTCAAAACAAGTTAATGTTTCTATACTTCATTTAAAATTCAAATTCTATTTATAAAAATAGAATTCCCCTTTTAAATTTCAAATACCCTTTTTGATATTTTTATAAATCAATATCCCAAGCCCCAGTGATATTTAAACAATCAAATCAACCAATTTTCAATCATTTGATTTTTAACACATCATATATGAATATATATGAAATCAAACAAACAACAAACAGATAATATATTTTGAGGAATCCAGTTGGATTCCTCCAACCTGTTTTCCTGCATCCACAGATGTTAGTCAACATAGTAATACCCATCCTGCTTCGAGGCAGGATATCACGGTATGAAGGTCATCCACTAATCATAGCGTGGGGCGTATAGGGTAATCATCCGCTATGGTACCGCGGGCATCCGCTAATGAGACTGCGGGAATCCAACCAATCATCAACCCAATATATATATATATAATAGTCCTAAATAACTAATATATATTTTATATCAACCAAACAATATTCAAACAAGCATAGCAATTATTTTTAACAACTAGAAATAATTCTAATTAAATGGTGAGTGAGGTTTACTCACCGAGAATTTAACCGCGCTGAATATCTTGTTAAACTCCAAATCCCTGCGGCTATGAATTCCTCGAGTCATCTCGAATGAATTTGATTAACACCTATGATTAATTTAATTTAAATTAACTGATTAACATTTATTTATTTAACTTAATAAATAAATAAATTTCCTATATATTTTATTTTCACCTTTTTCTTTCCTGAACTTCATATGAATTAAAACTTCATTATAGGATATATATTTTTATAACCTAATATCCTTTGAATTTTGTAAAGAATACAATTAAATTACCTTAATTCATGGTTTAAACTCTTGCAAGAACACAGCACCTCCCGTTAACCCCTTTTTGGCAATCCCTTTTGCTCAATCCAGCGTGATCATCATGTCCCAAAATTATTGAAATCCAGACCACCATCAAGATCTGTACCCAGTCAAACCCTATCGGACTGCCTCCTGCCTACCTATCTCGATCATCAGCTCCAACAGTCCCCAATAGGACAACGCGACTACCCTCCCACGCACAGTACCAACGAAAAACCATGACACCCAATTCCACTCAACCCCACCGGAATCGTGATGTCAGACTGACCCCCTCCTTGAATCCCACGCCGATGTTTACTATCCTAACTCCTCCATCAACTCGATCCCCCAACCTAAACCGATCGATACTGCTGCCATCGCGATCCTTCAGATTAACTCCACCGTTCAGTTGCAACAACACGAGCTCCGTCCATTTTGAAAAATCACGAGCATCTCTAGTCCTTGGTCGAGCTTCGGAAATCAGGAGGGTTCGAATTACTAAGCGCGATTGAATTTGAGTAAGAACAACGGCCGATTTGTTTTGAGGAATTTGGGATAATACGGTTTTCGATTTCTACTTAAAGGATGTGGGAGAACGATGGATGTGGTTTTAAACAAGCAGTACTTGGTTCGGAAAAACTTGGATTAACAGTAGCCATTCATTTGAACGGAGGAAAAGGGGAGATGTGTTTGTTATATAACCACATTAAATCCATATATTATAAATTAAATTCAGAAAAATTTAGATTCTTCGATAATAAGTTATTTTATTATCGATTATAGTCGATGTAATTTATATTTGATTATCCGAATTGTTTTCGGCACAATTTAAATCTTCGAATTGAATTATTCTTCGTATCACGATAATTTAATATATTCGATATTAAATCGAAATTGATTTTTAAATCGATAACTCCCTATAAAAATTTGATTTATTTACATAACTCAATATTTAAATCCATATTGAATATTTAAAATTAACCCATAAGGATCCGGGTCATTACATATTCACTTTCCGTTTTTAATCAAGATTTATTTATTTATTAATAAATTAGTTGTTTGTTTATTTATCCAAATTTAATAAATAAAAGTTTTATTTAAGTTATTATATTTCAGAAGCATAGGATTATAACACTATTGTTATAATCAAATGATTTCTATAAAAGAAGTGGGTTCGTAAATAGAATCCGAGAGTTACGTAAGGAAGTTTTTTTAAAGATTTAAAAGGTGAACTTTGTCTATTTCGAGGTTAAAGATGTTGTTCAGTTAAGGTCTGAGGGGGTAACTATACCCCAACTTGATCGATTTCATTTTAAATTAAAGAATGGTTAAGGTTTGATAGGAAAGGTTGGTTAAGTGAATTTAGTGAATGAGTGTTAATGGGTTGAGTTGGCATAGCGATGTTTTATTTAAACATCTGTTTAAATCCATATGAGGGAGTTCTTGAAATGTTTCCAAATAAGAAACAGAAATGTTTTCTAATATAGAAAATAAGAAATGAGAGTAAATATGGAAATGTTTTTCAATGATTCATAACGTATATTTTCTAAATTTAGAAAATAAGAATTTACGAATATATGGAAACGGGAATAGAGAAATGTATAATTGAATGACAAATTAAATTAAAGAGGATCAGTACTGATTGATGATTTGCTCAGTAAGATTTCCATTTGGAAATACGACTGTTGTTTGAACACATGTTTTCCTTTGATAGTTAAATAACCGACTATCAAAGTTTTGACCATTTCCGTTGTCAATACGGAGAGACCGGGATCAGATTTATTATCTGAAAACCACTCTGTAAGGGCATTAGCATTGCGAATCAAATATGAAGGAGATAATTGAAGACATATTTTATGCAAGGGTTTTTCTGACAAATCCTAGGTAGAAATTGCCTATGATGGGTTTACTGAATAGTACCTTCGGTTTGTCCGGTCCCAGGACAACCTGTATAGAGAATGCCTGACAGAGTATATTTAACAGATCGCGTAAGTTGATCTCTTCAAACGTATTTACGTTTGGTGGTGGAGCAATTCGTTTCTCTTAGCGGTATACCCACTGTATTTTTTGGGAAATCAATTTGTGATTTGGCAGGTATGACGATGTGACATTCAAAGTGAATAAATGTGTAATCTGTCAGAGGCAAGCGTGGCCTCAAACCTCACAACCAGGAAATGGTATAAAATCGAGTAGGTCACATGGCTAAGTGGCTGGCTGCCAATTAGGGTGTATTGTCACCTGATCTAGAGAATTTCCATTACTTCTATAATCTATTTCGATGCTGTCCGTTTCGGGAAACGGTTGCTGATCCCAACCGTTAGTGATAATACATTCAGTACACTCAAGCGAAATGAGTGACCGGTCATGTTTAGCCTGGGTTACAAGATATTCTTGTTGAACCTGGTGTATTCCTCTCTAGAGATACACTGTCGAAAGGTGGTCCCATACCTTGCCAGCTGGAATTCATTACCCAATAAGCGCTCATGGTTTTTGATTATATATTATGTATGTGCAACGTGAAATGAAAGCGTTCTGCTAGATGATTTTTATATTGTGGTTGATAGACATTATTATAATATCAAATGAGTTTGATATAAAGATTATCGTTCCTTTCAAAAGGTGTTTGAATGTTGGACCAAGTGTTTTGAATTCTCATAAGGGAAAAACCCGTTCCGTTATACGGCGTGGTCTTATGAGATATCGTTTAATTGCTCAAACTATTTTAAATTGTTTTACTCATACAAGTTCCATGACTGACCCGGAGTTTATGCTGTATTGTTTTCCGTAAACTCTTGGGTGTCCAATTTTGTACGGGTAGTCAAGTAGTCAGGGTTTTTACATATATACTTGGAGAGCTGGAGCAGGAGGCTTCAGGATTATATAGCTATTATTTATTTCCGCTGTAATGTAAGTGTTGTACTCTGATAAATGTTATTGTATACATATACTGGTTTTATTTCAAAGTTATGTTGTATTCTATCCGTTCCGCTGTGAGATTCATGTTAATCTGATTCTGTTGTATGTTCTTCTTCTTCTATTATAATTTTCTATCTTATCTATCCTCACCCTCTAACTTCTTTCATTAACTATCTGGTTTTTCCGATGCTTGGATAGTCGACATTAAGTTTATGTCGATAAGCAAGATTGCGAATCCCCCAGGTAGTTACAATTTTATGAGCCGATTGGCTTTTCCTTTTTGGATGATGAGGTCCCTGCGTGGCTAGTTGAGGTTTTAAATTTCTCCCCGTACAAAGGAGGTTATGGCGAAATTTTTCCAAAATTTAGGGTGTTAGCCAATTTTTTGAAAAAATTGAAAATTCTTAGAAATTGAAAAGTTGAAGAATGAAAGCCAGAATGAAAGTTGGGTTGATTAGTTAAACAACTTTCAGCTCCATTCCTTTTCGAGGATGAAAAGATTTTAAGTGGGGGAGATTGTAACAACCCGGAAAGTCAGAACCAATTTAAAATTTTTATTTTGGAAATTTTAATGAATTTTGATTATTTAAAATGATATATTTTAAATAATAACAACTTAAAATTTATTTTAAATAGAATTAGAATGTATAAATTTGTTTAAATCAAAGTTAGAATATAAATATTTATTTTAATTATAAAAGGAATTGGAAATGGCGCAGTAGTTTGAAATTTTGATTTCAAATTTCAAATGAATGTACATGATTCAAAATAAACCGAATTTTGGTAAAACCAGAAATATTTGAATCTATTTGAAAATATCATTCCAACGGATGTGAAAAAACCAGATTTCATAACGGGATTAAAAGTTATGTCCAGTTGAAAATTCAGAATAGTCGCTATGAAATTTTATATAATATATAACCCTTAAAAATAGTGATTTTGCAAACGACCTCCGTTTTCATCGAAATCACTTTTGTCGGATCTGGAATGTCAAATTTCTAGATTCCAAAATTCATAATTTTTGGAATTAATATGTGACTATGGCAAAAGAAAATGTGTTTTTTCAATTTCAGTTAATTCGGATTGACCAGAAAATGACCGTTTTTCAAACAGTCTCCAAATTTGACGAAATTAGTTTTGTTAGGACCGTATCGTCAAAACATAGCCAGATTTATTTTTTTGGAATTTTTGGAGTCAGTATGTAGCCTTGGTAAATTAAAATATACGTTTAAATTAAATATATATTGATATATAATTTAATTTAAAGAAAAACTGATCGTAACAGCCGAATTGGGTTATGAAACATATTCCATTGTGTCCGGAATGTGGGTATTTGGCTGGGGGCGACATTCATTGGGTTTGATTTGGAGTTAGTATCAACGAAGAGGTATTTTTCGAATTAAAAGAATTTAAATAACAATTTTTTTTTTATATAATCCCTCTTCTCAGAACCATAGCAGCCAATCGAAATGAACGCTGAAAACAACTCCAAACAAAATCCCTCGATCGCTCCTATTAGAAATCGAATTGAGGAAAGATTTCAGAATGAATTCGATAGAGATTTTCCTCCTCTATAAATTCGTAATGGTTTGATCCAGAACCATTGAGTATGGAGCGAGAAAACAGGGTTCAAATCTATCGCCATCAAACACAATTATGGGGGGATGGTGGCGTTCGAGTTTGACGAGGTGGATAGGGAAGCATCGCCTCGCGTAGTCCGTCATCGGGGAAGCCGCCGATCATCGTCACGACAACCCTGGTGATCGAAATTTGCAACTCTAGTTGCGAACGATGCTTTGAACGACGACGGGGAGTTTAAACAGAGGAAGAAAGGTAATTTTAATAAATTAATTTATTAAGAATATTAGTGAATGTTAATTATATAAACAACATTGTATATAAAAGAAAATTTTGATTTTTTTCTTATATAACATTTAATCAAAATATGGTTTTTATAAATATATAAAAATATGATTTTTGCATTGAATAATGACTTATAAAAATATAATTTTTATAGAGAAAGCTGAGTCATAAAAATATGGTCTTTATTATATGCAGCATTTTAAAAATGTGATTTTTAAAATATAAATAGCGTAATAAAAATGAGATTTTTTATCATATATCATTATAAATAAGAATATGATTTTTATTTATGTATTGTTGTTTTAAAAATATGATTTTTCTTATAAATAACCTTGTGCAAAAAGGGTGTTTTTTTTAAAAATATATAGCATTAATTTTTAAACGTGATATATATATATATGTATATGTGTATATATAGCTTCATGTTTAAAATGTGATTTTTAAAGAAAAGAAATAACGTAGAATAAAAATGTGATTCTTATCTATATAGCACTGTATTAAAAATGTAATTTTCAATATAAACCGCTTGAAAATAGATTGCGATGGAACTGACTGGAAGCGAATAAATTCCGAACCATTCAGGAATAAAGAATGGAGGAGTAGAAACCCAATGTGAGAACTTCTCACTTTAATTTATTTTCTAGTTAAATATATATACTAGGATGCAGACAGTGCTTATTAGCACCCGACACCTTTGTTCGAAACCAAGTTTGTTTGGCTGTTTGGTTGATTAGATTGTTTGGTTTGGAAAATGAAATGAATTGATTAGAATTTGGTTTGTACATGGTGTGAGCCATTATTAGGCGAGGGATAAGGCTAGACCTTATTCCGGTTGTAGTATCGCGCCGTTATGCTGCCGAAATTTTCTAAAAATGTTTGAACAATAAAAATATCATTTTTATTGTATAAATGAACTGTACAAAATATTCATGAGTTGAAATAAATATTTTATAGTTAAAAATATAATTTTTAACGTGTACATGAATTAAATAAATATTCATTTAGAAATCGGACGATTTGTTTATGTACATACATTTAACTAATATGGATTGGGACAATATATTTTACACATCGCCCAACTGCACAAATAATAATCAGTTTTTGTTGTTAGAAAACCCCACACGGGTATTGGGATGATATTGGACATACACTAATCCCAATATTTAGTTTTATGTCAATCGATGGGTTGACAGGTTGTTGTAAGCGTTAATTATTTATATTTAACACTTATGCAGTCGTGTATTGCACTCTGGATGATGGTTGACTGTGTTTGATTATTGTGTTGTACATGTGTGTATGAAATCCATATAAATAAAATTATATGGTAATTGACTGTGTCTGATTCCAATTCAGAAGAAATGAATATTTTAAAATAACGAATATTTTAAAAATGGCGAATAGGAATATTTTAAAATAACTAATATTTTAAAATAATATTCAGTAATGGATCAAAATATGATTTTGATGTCCGATTTGGTATGGACACGAAAATATTTAAACATATAAAGTCGTGTTGATTAGATTAAAGCCATTTTGACGTGAACAATATTTATATCGATTTTATTCATTTTTATAATGAATATCGAAAAGGAAGTGATTTCAAAATCTAATGTTTTGAAAACATTATCATTTATATATTAATGATATGGAATATTCAGTTTTGATTTGAAATTGAATATGAAGTTGAAATCGTTTTGAAAACGATTTATAAAATACGTTTTAAATGGAAATCGACGAAATATATATATTATATATATTTAATGGCCTAAATAGAACGCGTCGCGGTAGTCCGCAAATTCCGACCACTGACTTCAAATTGACATTACGAGAGATCTGACCGTCGGGTTCTCCTAAAACCGGAACCGTTGGGTTCGTATCGAAAAGAGCTTTCCAATGGATATAAAAGATTTGAAATCTAATGGCTGGATTAGGAATTATGTCCAAATCAAATTTGGAAAAGGTCGCTGTAAGTGCAGTTTGATGACCCTTAACGGAAATCGACAGTACGGGCCTTTTTAAAATTATTAAAAATATCAATAATTTGTGTAAAATCGTAATAAATGATTTTGAAAGAATTGGGATGAAAAATTCCATATTTGAAAAGATAAAAATATATTTTTGTCAAAATGAACTAGTTATGAACTAGAATTATAATCCAATATTTTTTAAATAAAAAAATTGGATTTGAAATGGTTTTAAAATAACCAGGATTTCCAATATATGAATTGGAATGGATTTGAATCGAAATTATCTTCGGAATATTTCGATGTTGGATTTCGTGATTATACAGATATTGTTATGTAAAATTGAAAGATATATTTATATAGTTATTTCCAATACAATATTTATTGGTTGTAGAATTTGATATTGAATATAAGCCAATATATTTTCTATTCAGATCCTTGTATTTAATATCAAATGGGATTTTGGGTTTGTCGTGAATGGTGTCTTAAATAACACTATTCTTAAACCCAGTTGAGGAAAGAATGAATCTTTTGATTAAGATTTTGTGAAATTTTCCAATTAATTAGTATTTAATTGGAATTGAATAAAATAATTGGATTTTGGGTTTGTCGTGAATGGTGTCTTCACTAACATTGTTCTTAAACCCCATGTGGAAAGAATAGATCTTTTAATTAAGATTATTGGAGTTTCCAGTTATATATAGTAACTGGAATAAAAATGGAATGTGAATTGGGTTTATTGTGAATTGAGTTTTTAATGACATTCGTTCTTTAACCCGATTAACAATGAAATGTGATTTGGAATTTATAAATCTTTTAATTAATATTTAATGGGATTTTCCAAAGTAAAGTTTTCCAATTTAACAAAATAAATTAGAATGGAATGGAATGCGATTTGGTAATAATCGAAGTTAACTTCTGTGGAGGAAGACGGTTACTATATATGGAATTTAAGGGGCTTTGCGGTTATTCCATTTATATTATCGGCTGGATACAGAAGTTTATACCGATTATATATATTGATCTGTTTTCCATGAAGATTCCATTGTTAATGGAATGTGATTTTGGGTTTATCGTGAGCTGTGTTTTAAATAACATTAATTCTTTAACCCAGTTAAAGATAAGATTAATTTCTCAAATTTGAATAATCATTAAGTAATGATTTTTGGAAATTAGAACTGAATTAGTGTTTTAATGAATCTTTAAATAGATTGAAAGGTGAATTTGATAACTAAAATTATCAAATTCAAGAAATAATCGAGAATGGAGTACCCCCAGTTTTACGCCAGGCAATAGTTAAATCTTTAATTAGATTTGAACGTGAAATGGTAATTAATTTTACCGACAACACTGTGGGTGTTAGATATGGAGTATTACCAGTTTTGCTTCATGGGATGAATAGGATGGGATTGGGAAATATAATAAAGGATTACTTCGGTAAGGTTCGCTAATCCCGACTAGTTTGGATAAACCTTAATTTAGTTTGAATTGATATCCAAAGGAAGATTAAAGAATAAATTTAAAGAATTTATCTTTGATAAAACTAATGGAAACCTTTCCCAAAGTATAAGAATATTTGAATAAAGGAATATTCTGGATTGGAATGAGACGTATGTTGTGCTTTTATAGCACTTGTTTATTATATACGCGAGTTATTCAGAAAGACCGGGTTTATCCCATTCTGAATAACAGATTTGACAATATATCGAGGATGAAGACGGTGGTTAAAGACCAGAGGTCTTCACATCGTTTGGATGATTACTGATGTCTTGATGGGCTGTACGCCCAAGACAAGGTAATAAGTGGTGATCGTCCAGACGTACTTGGAGATCGACCGGGTATGCGAGGACCTCTCTCCTGTATTGGACATATGGGACGACGAATAAGGTGCCTCCGGTTTCGTTTAGACCCAGAACGAACTAGTAAATGGATGTGTGTCTGACATTGTATTTTATTATGTACTGATTGATTTCTATTAAATATATATCTGTTTGGTGGCGGAGAATTTATTCTCTTGCTTAACGCCCTTCTCTGAGACGTATGAGCTCAGAGGTTATATATCGATAGACATCAGTCGCATTGCGTAAATTGCCTGTGTGGCATGCTGAGATGCAAATGATCAAGACTTCTATTGAAAAGCAGAGTCTTGTGGTTGATGATCAAAGCACGGCTTTAATATAGCATAGCTTTGTGTATAACGTTAATTCCCGAGCCTCACACCCCCGGTGTGAACCAGAAATGGGAGAGGACCTCAGGGAGGACATGCATTTCTTTCTAGCTAGGAGTGGTGTCATGGTATGGAGCCTAGACATTTTACTTATGTGTATGATGGATAGTGAGGCACCTCGGATATATCGGTCATTACGGGACCGATGGATGATATGGTCGACATACTGACTGTTACGCCCCATAGGGCGGGGAAACGTATTATTCAAGCATTTTAATCCACTTTGTGTGGACCGGACTTGACTCTCCAAGGGTTTCTCGAGCTCTGACCCTGAGACATGCTAGATTGTCTCGAAGCAGTTAGGACAATCCCTTGCCTTGGTTCACAGATGGAAATCCAACTTTCAATATGTGACATTTCGGTTTAAATTGTAGAGCCTAGTATTGGCGACTTGATATATGGTAACCATGTCGTCTATGATTGAAACATTTATATTTGAAATTATTTTATACACTATGCACTTATAATAGTATCAAATGATTTGTTTTAAATGTACCAAGTATGTTTGGTTATTATAAGGGAAAACCCTATCCTCCGACTTGCGTTGCATTGTGTGATGGGACCTGGGCCTTATAATAGCTTCATTTTTCCAAAAAACATTGTGCTGTTTATAGCTGTTTATGCACTGGTATTCTTAGGAGGAAACCTATTCCGTGTTATACGGCGTGGTCCCTTGATTTACTTTATTTTTAAAGTAAGATTTAATAACTATTTTAGTTCTCACACCAGTCACATGACTAACCTAGAGTTTATTGTTTTAACCTAAACTCTGGGTGCCCCTATTTTCCACACGGGCAGCTAGTAGTTTTGGGTTTGCAGATTTATTCTTACAGGATCCTGGTCTACAACTGGAGATATATCCAGAAAGCTTTGTATCCGTGTATTTGTTTTAGCTGTGTTATGTATTATTTTTCCACTGCATTGTAATTTAAATCTCTGATATTTTTCTTATGTATAATATTTATTCATACTCTGTATATTCTTGTAGTCTGATGTAAATTGTTGTAGTAAGCAATGAAATGTTCTTCTGTTTGCGTTCTGATTTGTCATGGTCTCAGACAATCCATTCTTTCTCTTCTCTTTGGAGATCGAGGATGTTTGGGTCGTTACATCAACAATCCAACATGAGGTGAATCAGTGAAATTCCAAGTTATATGTTAAAGGAATATCCCATTTTCTATAATCTGAAGCCTCGAAGTGAAATGGCAGTAGGGAAAATTGTAGGATGATAAGTAAAACTATCCAAAAATCTATGGAAATCTTTACAAACTAACATTCCAAATCTGGTACTCAAGATCATAAAATGGGTACATTGATCTCGAATAACCGATGGGTAATTAGAGGAAATAGTTCTACACAAAATGAAACCAAGCCATTACAGATCGTGCCAGTTAATCCTACACCAAACTCGAAGAATTCCTAAACCATGGCTCGTTGTACTACTAAAAGAGTAAAATAGTTACAACTTGAGTAGAACTTAAAAAATAGACGTAGCAAACCATATGTAATTGCTAGATACCAATCATTTGTAGAATTCAAGTATGAACCGGAAGAACCATCTAAACTTATCATTACAGATACTATATTTCAGAATCAATAGATCTGGTACACATGAAACTAAAATACAGTTAAGAAACAACGATAGATGGTATAATATATTATGTGGCAGTCTGTGTTGGATCTAGATTAACCCTAGATGGTGGGGGGGTGAATAGGGTTTATCAAAGTTTTACAAGATATTAAAAAATATCACAGCACAGATTGCAACAGAGAAAATAACAAAAAATAAATAACACGGATTTTACCCAACTTTGGCAAACTCCTTCCTACTGCTGCATTCCCAAGATTTCTACTAGGTATTAAAACAGGTTCCCGCTCACAAAACCCTATAAGCTCACAAACCCTGCTACTGCTCTGATCCTATGCTCAAAACCCTGGACTGATCTTTATCCCAAGATCAGATTTTCCCTGAGTTACAAATCCGTAACTTATAAACCTTTGTTTGCATTAAACTAGAAAACCGTATAATGTTTTGTTAAAAATAAAAACTACTCAAAAACTCCTTTATGTAAATTAAAAGGTCAGCCTTCTCTTTTTCCACTTAAACAAATTGGGCTTCCTTTTTCTTCTGACGACCGACCACAAATAGGGTTTTGGTGAATCCCCAAATCTCGATTTCGAAACAGATGCAGATTGATTCTTTGTTGCTTCGAAAAACGTTGCTTGCTTGTCAATGATCTGGGCTTTGGCCTGCGATCGAAAACCGTGAGTATTCTGAATTGATTTTTCTTTTTGCTTTCGAATTTGTGTTGATTGATTTCGATGAGTCAATGATGAATTAGTGTAGAATTTATAGGGTATAGAAACCCTAATGTCTTTGATTTCCTCGAATTGACTTGGCCTTGATTTGTTGATTACATGCCGAATGTTTGCTTGATTTATGGGAATTCTGGAATCAATTGAAATTGTTCTTGCTCAAAATATTGTCTTTGATTGAATTTCAGAATTCTTGAACATGTGTTTATGCCATTCACTGTTTGTTGCTTGATTAAATCGGCCATGAATCACCAGTTGATTTTCTAGAAACAAAAGATACGAGAATTTATTCTTGCCAAAGACGAACCATTTAACAAGTCAAATGATTTCTGCGCATTTTCCTTTGATGAATCATGCCATGTTTTAACCCACTGTGTATTTGAGAAAATAATGGACATTCTCGCATGCCAAATTAAAAGGTTCTCAATTTTGGAAAGTAATTTCTGGCACTTGCAAAATTTAACATTTGTGCCAAGAATGCAAATAAATTCTTTACTGTTTTTGGACTTTTGAATTTTAGAAAAAAAATTCCCTTTTTCTACTGAGATTATTTGTAACGATTCGGATTTCGCCGGACCTAACCGATCGAAAATCGACTAAGACCGTTCAAAAACCCGAATACGCTAACTTTGGGCATACAACACATCATAACAAATAACAGAAGACCTTTATAAACATTTTAATAATGTTACATAAAATATAGAATATATTAGAGTACATCGAATATAATACAGTGGAAGATAATTTACAGTAAATGTAATACAATGCAGCGGAACAATAAACTATCACAGCGGAAGACTATCATGCTCTGGATATAGCTTTAAGCTTCGATCCAGAATCCTGCTTAATATATCTACAAAATAAGCTACTCGACTTCCCGTGTGGAAAAGAGGGCACCCGAGTTTGCAAAGTGAAACAAGCTACGGGTCTGTCATGGGACTGGTATGAGAAATCTTATTTAACCTATTTAACAATAAGGCTAATTACAGGACAACGCCGCTAATGCGGAACGGGTTTGCTCCATTGGATTGCCAGAGTAAATCGTTAAACAAAGCAATGCTTTTTAGAAAAATGATACCATTACATGACTTAAGTCCCATCGCATAATGCAATGCAAACTAGAGGATAGAGTTCTACCTTATAATGGTCAAAAATGCTTGATACGATAAAACGGATTTGATATAATTATTAGTGTCTATATGTTTCAAAAACACTTCAATCATAATGTATCAATCATAGATGACATAGCTACCATATACTATGTCGCCATACTAGTTATACAATCAAAACCATATGGTGCCGTATTGGAAGTTGGATTTCCATCATGAACCAAGGCAAGAGATAGTCCTTATCGAATTCGAGACAATCTAGCCTACCGTGTCTCAGGATACAGCCGCAACTGCACCTAGGAGCGCCAGGGCTGGTCCACAAATATGTTAGTGGATTAGTTATGCCTGAACAATACGTCTCCCCAACCTATGGGGCGTAAACAAAGAGCCACTAGGGACTCAAATCTTAGGTATCTCTCTTTCCATCATCCACATAAGTAAAAATATCTGGGCTTGTAAAACCTAGACACCAAACGCATGCTCTCCCTGGGTCCTTCTCCCGTTTCTGGTTCATACCGGGGTATGAGGCTCACGAAGTATCGCTACACAAAGCTATGTTAAATAAAGCTATGCTTTGATCATCAACCACAAGGCTCATCTTTTCAACAAAAGCCTTGATCAATTGCATCTTAGCATGCCACATTGTTGATCCATACCATACCATTGATTTCTGCCAATATATATAACCTCTAAGCTCATACATCTCAGAGAAGGGTGTTAAGCAAGAGAATAAATTCTCCGCCACCAAACAAATATATATTTAGCAGAGATCAATGAATACAACATAAAGGAATACAACGTCAGACATACCATCCATTTACAAGTCCGTTCTGGGTCTGAACGAAATCGGAGATACCTTATTCCTCATCCCATATGTCCAATACAGGAGAGAGGTAATCGCATATCTGGTCGATCTCCAAGTATGTCTGGACGATCACCACTTATTACCTTGTCTTGGGATGCCTCCCAGTCAAGACATCAGTAATCATCCAAACGATGTGAAGACCTCCGGTCTTCAACCACCGTCTTCATCTTCGACTTTTAATCGTCGTTATAATTATTCAGAATGGGTTAAACCCGGTCTTTCCGAATAACTCGCATATTTCGTAATCAATAATTAAGTGCTATAGAAACACATTGTAACGACCCGGAATTTCAGCGACTTTGGTTATCGACATAAGCACGACGTCGATAACCAAAACATCGAAAAATCCTGGTAATTAGTGAAAGAAATTAGAGGGTGAGGAAAGATAAGATAGAAAATTAGAATAGAAGAAGAAGAAGAAGAACACAACATCAGAGTAACACGAATCTCACAGCGGAATGAATAAATATATTTCATAACATAACTTTGAAATACAAACTTGGTACTTGAATATACATATCATTATCAAAGTACAACACTTACAACACGGCGGAAATAAACTATAGCTATATGATCCTGAAGCCTCCTGCTCCAAGCTCTTCCAGTGTATCTGTAAAATCCCGACTACTTGACTACCCGTACAAATTTAGGCACCCAAGAGTTTAGGGAAAACAACAAAGTAAACTCCGGGTCAGTCATGGGACTGGTGTGAGAAAAACAGTTTAAAAACAGTTGAACAAGTAAATGATATCTCATAAGACCACGCCGCATAACGGAACGGGGTTTTCCCTTATGAGAATCCAAAATATCTTATATCAAAAACCTTTTGATATTATAATAATGTCTATCAACCACAGTATATATATAATCATCTAGCAGAAACGCTTTCATCTCACGTTCTACATATATAGTATATAATCAAAACCGCAAGCACGTATTGGGTAATGGATTTCCAACTATGACAAGGTATGGATCCACCTTTCGCTCGTGTACCTCTAGAGAGGAATACACTGGGTTCAACAAGAACATCTTGCAACCCGGCCACACATGACCGACCACTCATTTCGCTTGAGTGTATCGAATGTATATCACCAACAGTTGGGATCAGCAACCGTTTCCCGAATGGGACAGCATCAACAATAGATTTTTAGAAATGAATGAAACTCTAGATCAGGTGATTATACACCCTACTTCGGTGCGACCGACTTAGCCATGCTGCCTGCCCGATTTCTGTCATTTACCGGATGTGAGGCTAGAAGCTACGCTTTATCATCACATCAGATTCACTTTGAATGCCACATCGTCAAACCCATCAAATCATCGATCGACGTCCTCAACCATACATTACGCGTTAGCTAAAAGAAGTTTCCTTCTCTGCTTCCACTCTTGGTACAGTTGGAGAAATCAATATACGTGATCGTCTGGAAATACTCTGTCAGACATCCGTCCATACAAGTCATCCAGGAACAGGATGAACCGAAGGCACTATTCTGTAAACAGGATAGCCCTTGCATAACTCCGTCTTCAATTATCTTTGGCATATATGATTCGCAACGCTTATGCCAATACAGAGTGGTTCTTTGGATAATAATCCAACCGGTCTCTCCATATTAACAACGTTAAAATGGTCAAAACTTCGATAGTCTGTGATTTAACTATCGAATAAAAACAAGTGTGCAAACAACGATATTATTTCCAAATGGAAATTTATATCGATCAAACATCATTCAACATTTATCTCTTTATTTCATTAGTTTACTTATCTCCTGTTTCCCTACGTTCAATATTCCTTATTTTCTAAATTGGGAAAATATACGTTATTAACAATGGAAAACATTTCCATTTCTTGTTTTCTTTATTAGAAAACATTTCTGGTTTCTTATTTGGAAAACATTTCCAAAGCTTCTCCACTGGACTTAGACAGATGTTTAAACAAACCATCGCGATGCCAACTCAAACCATTTCCTTTACTGCCGAACATTAACTATTCCTTAGTTAAAAACGAAGCCAATCAAGTTGGGGTAGAACTACCTCTCAGACCTTAACTGAACAACATTTCTAACTTTGAAATAGACAAAGTTCACTTTATATCCCTTTAACAAACTTCCTTACTTAACCCTCCTTCGAATAACTATATTCGATTGACTCTTATCAATTAACTCTATTGGACTAACCCCTATCAATTAACTTTATTGGACTAACACTATTTGACTAACGCTATTTATTTACTCATTTCACTTACCCTTTACGAATAAACAATATTCGATAATTCCTTTTACTTTCTAATCGAATAACTATATTCGTTTAACTCATTTGCTTCTATTCTAATCGATTAAACTAACATCGATTATCTCCTTTTTAACTTTATTCTCTAATCGATTAACTAACATCGATTAACTTCTTTTTAACTTTATTCTCTAATCGATTAACTAACATCGATTAACTTCTTTTTAACTTTATTCTCTAATCGATTAACTAACATCGATTAACTTCTTTTTATAAACTACGTTTTCCGTTACAACTATTTCCTTTTTATAACGTTTACTTACCGTTACAAATATTTCCTATTTATAACTTCTATTTACCGTTACAAATATTTCCTATTTATAACTTCTATTTATTTTCTAAATAAATATCCTCCTTTTCAATTCTATTTATTTTCTAAATAAATATCCCTTTTATAAAACCGTGTTCGTTTTATAAAAATTCCTTTTCTAAAATCCTGTGATTTTATAAAATTCCTTCATTTCAATATACATTGAAATACTTCTTTTTACATCCCAGGGTCTTTTATGATATTTACAATATCGAATAAAAATGATCAACATCATTCCAACACACATAATCCATAACAGATTATATAACACATCATATATCACAATGTATGAAAACAGTAAAATAAATGTTGAGGAATCCAGTCGGATTCCTCCAACCTGTTTCCCTGCATCACATATGTTAAACAATATAGATAACATCACTTTTCAGTTCTATATGATATATTCTGTTAAACAGAATCAATATAGAAATTAAATCAACTGACTAGCAGTTCAATCAAATAGTCAACATACAGTAAATCAGTCAATATCTAACAGTTCTAAAAGTACAACATGAAATTATAAACTGTTCAGAGTTAGTGAGATTTACTCACATTTGCGCGTTAATCGTTAAATAACGGTTTGCGTTTATTTGACTGCGACGGACAATTTATTTCGTCATAAATTGTGACGAGCTCGGATTCACTTCCAGTCAGCTTCATTGTGAAGCTCTCGTCCATACGGTCCCAACGTGACTGACGGTTCGAAATTCTGATATCATATGGTCGAGATATAACAATTACAAGTTGATATAATTTAAATTGAATTTAAACTATGAATTAACCTTAAACGGGCCACACATTTAAATCTCTCGGCCCATGTCCTCAGCCCATCAGCTTCCCAAGCCCAAACACCCGCGTCCAAAACCTTCTTCTCCCTCTTTCTAAAACCGCACCTGCTCCTGTTAATTACACACTATTAACGCCACTTCCTGCTCATCTTTCTTCCACCATCCTTCTCTAAATTCAAAACTAGATACACCATCTTACTCCTCTTCAAAATCTCATCACAAAGGACCCCAAATTTCCGACCTCGAGCTCCCCTTTTCCGTCGCGTTCTGCATAGGCATCAGCGAACTCATCCGTCACCGAACAACCCCAAGTTATTCCTATGGGTGCGGTTTTCATTCCTGACCCCAAAACCAACACTCAAACCTAGAATCGATGCTCAAATCACCCGAATCTCCCAGCCCTATGGATTTCGAATACACGCTGGAAAAAGTCAGCGAACTCAACTGATGTCGAGTTCAGTAGAAACTATACCAGTTTGTAGAGAATCCCACAAGGTTCTCAAATATAAGTATTACATGATTTAAGTAATTTTCCTTGTATTGTTTTCGATTTTTCTTTGGAGGAATTCTTTTATGTTTCGGTTTTCTGAAAGTAAAGTGGCGGCCAGAGAGTTTAGAAGGGGAAGTGGTATTTATATAATTTAGTTCTTGAATTTTTTGTGGAGGATGTTCCTCCATGCTTTTGGTTTGAAACCACAAAGAATTTGTGGGTATGAACAAAGAAGATGCGGCCTTGTTTTTGGCCGGAAACAGATTAGGATATTTTGTTTTGAGTTAAAAGATTTTGGTCATCTAATTTTACAAAACTTCGTAAATTTCGAACTGCTATCTACCGGATGAATTACACCATCGTGATGATCAACGTGCCACAATCCCAGAAATAAAATAATACCGGTAGATTGACTCATATTTTGAAACCTCAAAAATGTTGATTTCAGGGTGCGAAATACTTCAAATAAAAAGTCGCTTATTTAATTAATTAAAAATTACAATAAAATTCTAAAAATTAAATTATCACTATGTCCCAAAAGAACCTCGTCTAAATTCAAACACGATCTCTAATTATATCGAATAAACCGTTACGGTCGATAAACGATTCTATAGCGACTATTTCTGAAATTTGATTTGGACATATCTCAAAATCTATCCGACGAAATCCCGATTTTTCTCTTCCACTAGAAAGATATACTCCACCAGCTCAACACGTTTCTTGTTTCACAGAAATCCGGCTTAAAACGAATCATGTACATTCAGTTGAAGTTCGAACCGCCAAATAGCGAACTGCCGCGCCATTTCTAGCTCGTTTATAATTATATTATAAACTATACGTTCAACTGTCGTCGATTGAATATATTCGTTATTCAAATTCAATTCCAAGCTGAATGAAATATCACAGATGATCCTGTTCACACCATATCGTTATTTCAGCCAATTCTGATTATTTCAAAATTAAATATATTATTTAATTTATTATTTTAATTAAATATTCACTATTATTTAATTCAACGACCATTAAATTCACTAACCCACCATTGATATAATTAAATAAATTAATCATAATACCCCTGCCAATGCGGGTCATTACAATCTTCCCCACTTAAAATAATTTCGTCCTCGAAATTGCTAAAAGGTAGAGGACGACCCTATCAACTGGTTAGAACATATTTGTTCACTTCATAACTTCAGTTTCAACTGAACCAATTTAATTTCAATTAAAATATTAATTAATCCTTATCAGCGAAAATTTTCAAAAATCCTGAAAATTTTCTAACGCCTTAACTCTTTGAAAAATTTCGACAGCACCTCCTTTGTACTGGTCAATAGGTCAAACTCCAACTCGCCTCTCTGGGCCATCTCCATCCCAAAAGAAAATCAAACAGCCAAGCGGCTTGCCAATTCGGCTCATAAATCTTATATCCAATAGAAATATAAACTTGTACCTTTTTGCCGGCATATCATTATATCCCTCACATCTGCTATCAATTCAGCATATACCAATGTTATGCCAATCAAACTCCAAATCAGTCTTATCTCCAACACATCCATCCGCTTATATCCAAGCCAAATCCCATTTCAACTCAAGTTCAATTCTTGATTTTCAATTCCTTAACTCCTCAATCCAATTTCAAATTTCAGATTCTTATCTCGACAATCCAATTTTATTCAAGAATAAATTTTTCCTGATATCGTTCTATTTCCATTCAGTTTTCACTTAACTGTTTCAATTCAATTTCAGCTTACTTCCGCAAACTTCTATTTAAATTTGTTCTTAATTCAAACAGTCTCTTCCTGGGAATTTTAAACAGTTTACTTTTTCAAAAATCAAATTTTCCTTTTTGAAATTCAACTGAGCCCATAATCAATATTCCATTATGTTAGCCTACTTTGTGAACTAGGCAACACAAAGTCAAGAAACCAACCATTGAAGAGTATTTTAAGTTATAAGACCTCGGTTCGGATTGGAAGAAAACACTACAGTTCAAGTTGATAGCTGCGGTCGTTCGGATCGGATAGGATCCTCTATTCGGATCGGGTTAGAGCAGCATATTGGACCGGATCGGATAAAGATCTCGGTTCGGATCGGTGGTCTCTTACTGATAGATTGGTAAAGCATATCCAGTCGGATCGGAGGACAACTAAATCTCGCATGGAAATCCATCTGCTTGTCACGACGCTGGGGCGGAGCGGAATAGATTAGAGAAGGAGAGACGTCAAAGCCATTCCAGTTCGGATCGGGTACCCCGATCCGAACCCCTTGCCTGCGCGCCTCCGACCCGCACCCATGATCCAAGTTAGCCTCCTGTAAAATCGCCTGGAGAACCGGACCGGATATGACTAATTCCTACCCCTAACGTCCATCTCTTTGATGTGTTGTCAGCTTGATAGTTCATCCGAACCCGAAGAGAGTGCGATGGATGACACGTGTTCCGACCCGGATTGAATCTCAGGCAAATTCACACCTATAAATACCCCATCTAGAGACAAAGAGAAGGATCTTTTTTCAGCACTTTTGAGAATCCAAGTACCTCCATCATCCGAACTCCATTACTCCTGGAGAATCCAAATCATCTTTCACTTCTTGTTTTAATCATTTGAGTGAACAAAAGTGAGTTGTGAGTGAATCTTACATTGCATTTGTAACTGAATTACTGAATATAGTGAAAAATAAGTGGACGTAGGCATTTCTTCGCCGAACCACTATAAATCCTGTGTGTTCATTTTTATTATTGTCTCATATAATCTTGTTTCTAATCAATTTGGGTGTTAGAACCACTTTTGGGTCTAACATTTTGGTGCTTTCACCGAGAATCCTCATCTAAATTCTTTATTTTCCGGGATCTCTTTCTACTTTTTGGACCGTTGAGTTCAAAGAAGTGAATCCTTAAGTTTCTCCGTTTTCTTACATTCGTTGAAGTAATTGTTGAAGACTCATGGCCAAAGGAAAAGGCAAGGAAGTTCAGACTTTCCGAGGAAATGGAGCTGGCGAAGATCAGCAAAACGCTGTTGTAACAAGGTCTCGGGGGCAGAGTTCAGCAGCAGGAAGAATCAGTGCAGGAAATCCGAACCGACAGCAGGGGGAGAGCTCCGATCCGAACCGGGTAGGGGACTCTGAAGCAGTGCATTCCCCCAATTTGAACCGACCTGAGTTGCTCGCTGCGCACCGATCCGACCAGGCACCCCAGCTCCGATCCGACCCGACCTCCTACCTCCGATCCGACCCGATGCTTGGTGAAGCTGGAACCTCTACTCGAGTCCCTGCGAATGCTCCAATTCCAGCTGCCAGGGTGGGAGATCAGGTCAATCCATCTGCGCCCATCACTCAAGGCGATTTTTCACGCTTGCTTGACATGCTTGAGAGCACAAGGGAAGCTATGAGAGTTCATGAGCGCACTAACCTCATGATGCAGGAAAATATGAGGCTCATGAGTCGGGAAATCAACAAGCTCCGTCGACGGAGAACTCCATCACCGGTTCGTCACACACCAGTAGATCAATCTTCATCTTCCGAGGAAGAGAGGCCCCGTGAGTGAAGGCCACTCGAACGACCTCAGAATGTGGAGCAGCTAACATTTGGATCTTTGGGATCTCGCGAGGATATCGCACGAGCATTAGGAACCGATGACCCCACTCGGGGGCAAAGACTCCAGTCCCCTCTTCCCGAGATCGACCGGGAACGCAGGGAACGGAATCGAGCAGAGGCAGTTCGAAGAAGAAGGGCATCTCCTGAGCAAGAGCCCGGAAGGATCTCGGATACTAGGGCCAGGGAACCTGAGCAGCCCCTAACTAGTGCTGACGTACAGGCAATGGTTCGCCGAATTATGTCCGAGAGCCGGAATTATACAAATGAAGACTACGGCATTGAGCGAAGCCATACTCCGTTCACCGATGATATCCTCGACTTCCAGTTTCCCCGACGCTTTATCCTGCCACAAATGGATAAATATAACGGAAGGACTGACCCGGGACAGCATTTAATGAGATATTCGTGGCTCATGAATGCTGCTGCTGCCCCAGATGAAGTGAAGTGTAAAGCATTCCCAATCTACCTAGAAGACGTGGCATTGTTCTGGTTTACCCGACTTCCGCCTCGTTCGATTTCAAACTATAAGGAACTAAGCGAGCGTTTCATGAACCAATTCCGTCTCCATGCCCGAAAGTCCAAAAGTGTTATTGAATTGTCAAGAATCAAACAGGCACCAGGAGAATCTTTAAGGGCATATCTTGATCGTTTTAACCAAGCTGTAACTGAGGTCAGTGATCCGCATGAGCCCACTATTCTGATGGCATTAAAGGAGGGAGTTGATCCTGAATCTGAGTTTGGAGACTACCTTTCCGGGAAGACACCCCCACAAGGGCGATATTCTACGAAAAAGCCGATATTTATCTAAGACGAGAGGAGGCTAGGGCAAACCGAAAGAGAAAGTCTGAGACAGCCTCAAAGGAGAATGTGCAGAGTAATATTGCCGTGAAGCAGTCTGGGGAAAGTTCTGGCAAGGTTGAAGTAAATGTAGGAAACAAGGGTGGAAACAGCAATACTGGAAATGGGGGAAACAACAACAACCGTAATTCGAACGGTAACAGGAGAAACAGAAATAGGGGAAGTGACCCTAACAAAAGGCCCCGGTTCCAGAACTACGAGGACTATACACCATTGAATGACACCCTGGAAAATATTTACCTGGATACGTACAATGTGTTGCAGTACAAAAGACCGCCACCTCGTGATTCGACCGAGAAAGAAATGGCGACAGGGAAATTTTGCTTGTTTCACGGAACACATGGACATTCGACCAATGAATGTCGGCATTTGAGGGATGTAATTGAAAAGCTGCTGCGTGAAGGAAAGTTGGATGAGTACAAGGTTGCCCCGAGGGACAGGGGGCAAGGAGAGCAGGCTCCAAAACAGATCCTACCTGCTCCTAAGCCTACCGCGCAGCAGAAAGGTAAAGGGATTGTCATCAACTCCATAGTAGGCGGACCTCACCCGGCAATCCGAAGTTTTAGGTCGATGGACCAATATGTGAATGCTGCCAAGCATCTAGATGTGGATGAAGGTGACGATTTGGAAGATGTCACCCCCATCAAACAACAAAAAACCATGTTCGACGACGTGGTGTTTCGCAGCCGAGACAACACGGGGATACAATCTCCCACCAATGATCCGTTGGTTATTACTACCACTATTGGGCCGGCCTTGGTCCATAAGGTATTAGTAGACAACGGAAGTTCCGTTAATATTTTGTTCAAGAAGTCATTTGATCAGATGAAGCTTGAGCCCGAAGATCTGAAACCTTGTGAAGGATGGATTAGAGGTTTCAACGGAGCGACGACGTCTCCCATGGGATATATAGAGTTGCCCGTAACCCTAGGGCAAGGAGAACGTAGAAGAGTGCGAATGCTTCAGTTCGTAGTATTGGACGTAGATTCGCCATATAACGCATTTTTAGGGAGACCTTCCCTCGCTGAATTTAGAGTTTGTATCGCCCCTTGGTGCTTGTTACTAAAGTTCCCAACCGAAGCCGGGACTGGAGTAATAAGAGGGGATCAGGTTTCTGGACGGGCCTGCTATGTGGCCGAACTGAAGATGTTGATGAAAGGAGTTAATACTGAGAGCAAGGATGCCTCGTCTCCCTCAAAGGGGGACTCGGCATAGCAATTAGAGAAAATGACCCCAAAGGAGTTGCCCAAGGGAACACTTGAAGATCTGGATCCTAGAAAAGATGAGGAACCAGAGGCTAGGAATGCAACTCCTAACGAAGCGACAGTGGAGATTCCCATTGATAAAGCTGATCCGACGAAAGTTTTGAAGATTGGTTCTCAATTGGATCCACGTCGTGCTGAGGAACTGACGGACTTCTTGAAGGCAAACTTAGATGTGTTCGCCTGGACCCATGCTGACATGTGTGGGATATCACCTTCCATTATTAGTCACAAATTGAATGTAAATCCGAAGCATCCGCCTGTGAAGCAAAAGAGACGCATGCTGGGCCCAGAGAGGTCGGCTGCTCTCAAAGAGGAAGTAGAGAAGTTGAAACAGAATGGATTCATTCGAGATTCGACTTATCCCGACTGGATATCGAATCCCGTCTTGGTAAAGAAGCCAAACGGAAAGTGGCGAACTTGTATTGACTTTTCAGACTTAAATAAAGCTTGCCCTAAAGATAGTTTCCCACTTCCCAGGATTGACCAGCTTGTAGACTCGACAGCAGGTCATGAACTTCTATCTTTCATGGATGCGTACTCTGGATACAACCAAATTCCTATGCATGTACCAGACCAAGAGCATACGAGTTTCATTACGAATTTGGGGCTATATTGTTATGTTGTAATGCCATTTGGGTTAAAAAACGCTGGAGCTACATATCAGCGCTTGGTAAATAGAATGTTTTATGGTCAAATAGGAAAAACTATGGAAGTTTATGTGGATGATATGCTTGTCAAATCAAAGCAGTCTTCCAGTCATACGCAAGACTTAGCGGAAATGTTTGGTATCTTGCGAAAATACCGTATGAAATTGAATCCTTTAAAATGTTCTTTTGGAGTGGCGTCGGGAAAGTTTCTTGGCTTCATTGTGAGTTCCCGAGGAATTGAAATTAACCCTAGCCAGATAGCAGCAATTAGAAACATCGAAGAACCAAGAAGAATTAAAGATGTCCAAAGTCTGGCAGGGAAGGTAGCGGCGTTGAGTAGATTCATCTCTAAAGCCACAGATAAGTGTGTTCCGTTTTTTGATTTGATAAAAAGGGGAAAGAAGAACTTCCAGTGGACTCCCGATTGTGTTGAGGCCTTCCAAAATCTGTTAGAGCTGTTAGAGAAACCGCCAATCTTATCAAAGCCCGTAGATCACGAAGAATTATTTGTTTATCTAGCAGTCTCGGCTCATGCTGTCAGCACAGCCCTGGTTCGAGAAGAAGACAAAGTACAAAGGCCAGTGTACTATGTGAGTAAGAAATTAGCAGCGGCAGAACGCAACTACCCAAAGATTGAGAAGCTTGCTTACAGCCTCCTGATCGCATCCCGAAAACTTCGTCACTACTTCCAAGCCCATCCAATAACCATATACACCGACCAGCCGTTAAGACAGGTGTTGCAGAAGCCCGAAGCGTCGGGAAGGTTGATCAAATGGAACATAGAACTAAGCCAGTTTGATTTGAATTTTCAACCACGAAAGTCTATCAGGGGGCAAGCTCTAGCAGACTTTATTGCGGAGTTCACCATTCCAGAGGAGGAAATAATCAATGAACAAGTGGTCAAATCCGAGGATAAGCTAGAGATGAATCCGTGGAGATTATATACAGATGGAGCTAAAAATGACCGAAGGTCCGGAGCTGGAATTGTCTTAGTCACTCCCGAGGGACGGTCGTTATATTACGCCCTACGGTTAGAATTTTCGGCAACTAACAATGACTCTGAGTATGAAGCCCTGATTGCCGGGCTGAAACTTGCTAAAGACCTCGAAGTAAAAATGATGGACATATTTTGTGACTCTAAGATTGTTGTTTGTCAAGTGCGAGAGGAATTCGCGGCTCGAGGACCTCGACTTATCGCCTACCTCAAGAAAGTGAAAGAGCTATTGAATAGCTTAGAGCGGTACAGCATAACACATATTCCCAGGATTGAAAACCAGAAAGTGGATAGACTGGCAAAAGTGGCTAGTTCTGACAATCCTGAAGGGACCGAGGTAATTCCAATTGAAATATTGGAATCGCCAAGCTTTGAGTCAATGGAAATTGAATTCGCTCTTGAAGCGGAACCAGAGAAGGAGTCATGGATGACTCCAATTAAGAATTTTCTTAAGAATGGGACACTCCCATCGAAGAAGAGCGAGAAAAGAGCTGTAGTTCGCAAAGCTACTAGATATGTTATACAAGATGATACTCTCTATAGACAAGGATTTTCTATGCCCCTGTTACGATGTATCGCACACGACAACATCAAGCGTGTACTAAGAGAAGTGCACGAAGGTGAGTGTGGAGATCATACAGGAGGTCAAACTTTAGCAAAGAAAATATTGCGGTACGGATACTTCTGGCCTACGATCAACAAAGATGCGGCTGATTATTCACGACGCTGCGATAAGTGCCAGAGATTCGCCAAGATCCCCAGGGCACCGTCAACCCAGCTTAAATCAATGGTGAGTCCTTGGCCATTTGCCACATGGGGAATTGATATCATTGGAGTTTTACCAATTGCTAAAGGAGGAGCTAAGTATGCAATAGTAGCCGTGGATTATTTCACAAAGTGGGTGGAAGCTGAGCACTTGACTAAGATCACCACAAGAAAGGTAATAAGTTTTGTGGTCAGAAATATTATATGCCGATTCGGGATCCCAAGGACAATTGTTACTGACAACGGGACCCAATTTGATAGCTCTGAATTCAGAAATTTTTGCCAGAAATATAAGATAGACAAACGATATACTGCAGTTGCCTATCCACAATCGAATGGGCAAGTAGAGGCAGTAAACAAAGTTATAAAATCCATCCTCAAGAAACGGTTGGAGCGTGCAAAGGCAAGATGGGTTGACGAATTGCCCCTAGCTTTGTGGGCATATCGAACAACGTTTAAAACGGCTACCGGTCATACCCCTTTCTCTCTCTCCTTTGGCTCAGAAGCAGTAATTCCAGTTGAACTGGAAGTTCCTTCCCACAGGGTGACGTATTATGACCCGATGACGAATCGGGCACTTTTACTTGAGTCTCTTGATGAAGTCGAAGAGAAAAGGGACGAAGCAGACTTGCGTGCAGCAAGACATCGGCGTCAGATGGCACGCTATTATGACAAAAAAGTTCGCCTCAGAACTTTTGAACCAGGAGATTTGGTGCTAAAGAGAGTTTTTCCATCTCTTCCTCACCTCGGCCCAAAATGGGAAGGACCCTTTGTCATCCAACGGAAACTTGATAAAGGAACATTCAAGTTAACGACCGTAGATGGCGAAGAAGTCCCTCGAGCATGGAATGCCCAACACTTAATGCGATATTTGGATTAGAAATGCTATACTTTTTGCTGTTCTTCCTGTAAACTCTGTAATAAGGCACGACTTGCCTTGGGAAAATATGACGATATGAATAAAGGACTATAAAGTGGATGTAGGCTACGACTTAGCTGAACCACTATAAAAATATTGTGTGTTATTTACTTTTATGCATTTACATTCATTAGTTGTTCTGTTGTGATTATGAAATACAGGATAACTCAAAGCCTAAAAAAGGTTGAAAACAGTTTGGACATAAAAAGAAGCACAATGATTATTTGTGCAATAAGACGTAAAAGAATGAGAAAACGACATTCTTAACTCTAACTCTCCAGAGAAAGAGAGAGAGTATAAAAGCGTCTCCGACTGAGCGCTGAAAAAGAAATTCTATTTTTAACTTTAATTCTCCAGAGAAAGAGAGAGAGTATAAAAGCGTCTCCGATTGAGCGCTGAAAAAGAGATTCTCCTCCTAACTCTAACTTTCCAGAGAGAAAGAGAGTATAAAGGCGTCTCCGACTGAGCGCCGAAAAAGAAATCTTTTCCCGTTGAGAGACCGGGAAATGAATAGATGACTAAGCTCGAGCTCTAACTCTCAAGAGAAAGAGTGAGAGTATAAAAGAAATGCCAGGAAAAACAACAGGTATTGACGACACAGGAAATGCTATCCCGCTAGGGAATTGGGAGCATTCAGATTGCATGGATAAGCATTGAATAACTTATGGAAATTGACTGGGGACACATATGCATACACATATTTTCCCCCTTTACAACTTTGTTTCATAGCTATAGACATGCATTTTTACATAAGTGCAGAACTGCTAATCAATAAATATTGCAAAAAAGTGAATTATTTTTATTTACAAATGAATAAATTTGTACAGGGAAATAACTAAAGAAGAAAGTGCAGGAGCCGCTTTTGCAGCAGCAATTATTGGGTTACAAAGATACTGAAAGGAATACAGGGGAATCCGTTACTTAGGTTTGGAATGAGCCTTAGATTTCTTGACGGCTTTCTCCGCATCCTTTGCTTCCTTCTCGGCTTCAGTCAAGATTCGTTTTGTTTTCTTTTTCCCTGAAGATGCGGTACTGGAGCCAGTAGACTTCTTCCCGGAGGGCGGGACACTGGAATCAATAGAAGATTTTTTAGCAAGTTCTTCGGTAATAGATCTAGTTGAGAGCTTAACAACTAACCTTGAACCCGCATCCACAACTGCGAGGGGCTTGAGGACCTCAGGGTCTAGTTCTTCGACCTTTAATTGCAAGCGCTTATCTTGATCAGCCTTCATGGCAGCCAAGGTAACATCATCGGCGCTTCTCGACTCCCCAATTATTGCAACCTCCGGTTCCTCATCATGCCCCTCGTTTCCTCCGTCGTCTTTTAAAGCTGCGATCATTTCTTCGTCATGGGGAGCGGTGACCTTAGTCGGTTCATTTCCTTCTCCCAAGTCTATAGAAGCAGCTTTGTCTTCCCCTTGTTTGGTCCCCTCTGCGGGTTTTGTCCCAGCGGTAGCTCCTTGAGCCACATCTGTCTTTGCGGATGATTCAACGCCTACAGAATGAGAAACATCGGTTATCAACTTAGGCGAAAGCAAAGGATTTATCATTGAGCGTTCGATCATGTAGCCAAAGGTAGTAGTAGCCTTGGCAAATTGAGGAGAAAAGATAGGAATACCTTCTGAAGACTTTTCAGCGGGGGTGACTACTACCTCTGGAGTTATTTCAGGAATGGGAGATAGTAAAGTTATCCGGGAAATTCCCGGGTTTTCGGGATCATACCCTTCTACTTCGGGAGTTATAGGAGCAGAAGAAGAGGAGCCAGCTTCGGGAATGGTTTTCTGTTTAGACTTCCGTCTCTCTTCTTCCATGGCCTCAGCAATAAGGCGGCGCCCTTCAGCTAGGCGCTCCGGTTCATCTTCTCTCAAGTATTTTTCCATCAATTTATCTTCATCAAGAGAATCGACCTTGAGTTCTTCCTTTTCCCACTCGACGATTTGATTCCATACTTGAACCAGAGTGGACGGATAGTCTTCGATCCAGGAAATGTTTCGACGACGAATAATATGCGCGAAGAATTCAATCATTAGCTCGCCGAAACCCTGAATTTCAGCCTCCGCATCAGATAATTGCTTGCGGGTCTCCTCCGCAGATTTAATAGCACATTCTACATTGCCCTCAGCTAAAGCAGCCCTGTTTTCTGCCTCCAGCAACTTCGAAGCCAAGTCAGCATTCTTCTTTTCTAATTCAGCACTCCTTTTCGCTAACTCGGCGTTTTTCCGTTCAAGCTCAGCATAAGCAAGGTGTGTTTTAGCGGCTTCTGATTTGGCCTCGTCAGCTTGCTTTTTTAGTTCAGAGCGCTCCTGAGTATGAGACTCGAGCAAGTCATGATAACGCTTTTGCATGTCCTCAAACTGTTGTTTGAAATTAGAAGCGTTCTTTTGAGCGACAGCCAGTTGAGCTTGAGTGTCTTCCAAGTCCTTTCCTAAGGCTTTTAAAGCTTTGGCATCCTCCTCCGCAGTCTTTTGCATTGAATCAGTGTTTGTCATTAGGGTGCGAATGATCCTAGAGAGATTGCGGGAATACTTGAACATCTCGGAATATTGTTTCTCCACCAAATCAATCTTTGCTTTGGCCTCCTCTGCCCAATTAGACGAAATAGGTTCCAGGGCAGGTAAAAAAGTCAGAGTCTGGAAGTAGTGTTCAGGAAACTGCTCTTCCAAATATGCCCGCTTTACTGCAGTTGTTGCATCTGATGGAGGAGGAGCGACGATCGTCAATTCGGTGTCCCTTCCTGAAAAGGATTCTGTAGAACCCTTGTCTGTCCTAGGTCGTTTAGTGGCAGGGACCTTTTGCTTGCTTCGAGACCCGGTTTCCTTTGGAGGAGTTTTTTCTCTACTCCGCTTTTCATGGGAGGAAGTGGAATCCTTAGATGGTGGTCTATCCTCCTCCCTACGACCTTGATAGCTCTTGTATTTTTCTTGTTCCGGTCGAACTGGTGAGCGGGAGCGTGAGGGCCGAGATCGATAGGGATCATAAGGTCTTCTTTCCTCCCTACCACGGTCATCCCGGCGATTGTGCTCGACATCCTGAGGAGGATTGGACATGCTGTGACGAAGCTTTTTTATATCATAATAGGATCGAGACATTGTACCTGCATATAAAATAAACGAAGTTTAGAATCAATGGGTTCATGGAGAAAAGAAGTGCAGTGAATGCTAATGCTGTGGTGTAAATTGCATCCTAAGTGGTGCGTGTCCCCCCAACCAACCCGAGTCTGAAGCTAGACTGGTGCGGGCAGGCTCTTTGGCCTTAGCGGGAGTAGTTTCTTCGAAAGAAGTAAAGACTAAAGGATCCTTCATGAAATCCTCTGAAGTATAGATAGTCTCAGGTAAGGGGAGATCCCCCAAACCCTGAAATATGTGTTCGTCAGTGCCAGGGGCATCCCCTTCGGAAGCGTGAAGTGGCGACTCTTGGGAAGATTTTGACTTGTCTAAAGAAGTAGTTTCCTCAGGGGCAATATACCCTTCACGATGCTTTTTGGCCAGATTAGCCAATTCATCATCTTGTGTGGAAGAGGGAGAAGGTGAGGTGTGAAGAGAAGCTGTAGGGATTCCTGAACCTTCTCCTAGTTCTGGGACCACCTCCACTGGAGGAATGTACGCGTATGGAACCGTCCCATGTCCAATGCTACGAAAGACAGATAGCAGCCCATGAAAGTGAAGGTACTCATCTTTAAGGACCTCGTCAATAGCCAGGAATTTTTGGTCGCCATTGAGAAGATGGTGCATCCGATCAAAGAACACTTGGTCTGATATCTGTTTGGGATTGTCGACTGCAAACAAAAAAGGAAAACAGGTCAGAGTGATGATTCAAGTGTACAGAGTCCGGGTTCAGAGAATCAATGCTTTACTTGATTTTGTCCATCTCCTGGCGCATCCAGACTGTTGCTTTATATAGAACCATTCTAATCTGGAGTCTCCGGCTTTACTGCTAAATGGTACAGAAATTATCTTTCTCTTCGGGACTGATTCGAAGTAGCAGAAGGATGGAGTCTCTCTAGTCCGATGTTTAAAATTATAAAAGAAGTGAACGTCATCAAATGTGAGCTCTAGGCCTAGGATTTCGCGATATGCTATGTACAGAGTGTGCAAATAGGCATATGAATTAGGATGCAGCTGCATGGGGGCAATCCGCGTTTGTCTTAAGAAGTCAATGATGAAAGGCGAGAATGGAGGGATGGCGCCAACCATGCACATCAATCGAGTGACCGTCATATATCCTTCCGGAGGGTTATGGGGACGGTCAGAGCGTGAAGGTACTAAAGTGTCCCTTTTCATTATTCCATACTTCAAGCAAATCCGAACAAGTCGGTCGTTGTCGATTGTCGATTCTACGGAATCTGGAGGTGACTCCAATATAATGGCCGAGTCAAATTCATCGGGTGCTCGATTGTCACCAATCCCTCCTTCTTCCTCAAAGCCTAGGGAAACTTCGCTTTCTGAAGACATTTCGTCGCTTTCTCGATGACCAACTCCGTAATCCGGACCCTCGCTGTCCCATTCTGGGTCAGATGAAGAAGATATATCCTCGAGAGTGGTTTTGTTGGAAGTTTCCGGAGCTTCTTTCCTCTCAGCTAGACGAGAAGAGCGTCTGGGCCTCATTGTCATGGAACTATTGAAGAAGCAATAGCACGGATTAGAGTAAATTATCCCGTGTCCCCCTTTTGTGTATGTGTGTGAACTAAAGTGTGTGCAGCAAATGCGGGAAATACAAAATAAAAGTACAGCAAGGTAAGACGAAGCTTTAAAGAGAAGGTGATAGTCAGAGTTGTTCTTAATTCTCGTTTATGTTCACAAGGCACTATCCTAACTGTCCGCGAAGCATATTCGTCTAGAGTAAGTGTTAGTTGAATTAGTTGGGTAGTCTTTATGTGCCAAATTTGATGCGTTCGGTTCGGTTCGGATATGCATATGATGACTGGCTCAATACAAATACAGAAGGCAGTCGGTTCGGGTGTTTCAGTAAGGCAAGGTCGGTTCGAGACAAAAGGAAAGCAATGGGTTCGGAAGCAGGACTGATCTGATCGGATCGGATGACCTGATCCGAACCGAACTAGCACCACTCAACCGATCCATTTATTTCAACCTTTTATCCCGTTCACTTCTCCGACCCGAACCGATGTTTTCTTTCCTTCCTGTCTTTCTAAAGTATTAAACCCGAACCGATCCCCTATCCTTCTCCTTCCTTTCCGCTCCTTCATCTTCTACCCGAACCAGCTCCAATTTGTCACCGCGCTCCTCATCTTCTTCCTCTTTTCCCATCTACTCACAAACAAATCCGTTTTATCACCAAAGCTATCGTTAAGGGCAGATATTTGCCCTCTCCAGCCTCGCAACGCCTCGAAGTGACGGCGCATCCACCAGTAACGACGTGGAGTTCAAGCGAAACCTGTGACTAAACCATCCCAATCCAACGCAAATTGAAATCAAGAGCAATTACTATGAAACTATTCGAGATTAAAGAGCTACCTATGTGTTCGATTTAAGAAATCTACGAGGAATAGTTTCAGAATATTCGAGTTTCTGACGTTTTCAATACTAGGTTCGGAAGCGGCAGTGAAGAAGAAGAAGAAAAGAAAGAAGACGATTGTGAACTTATATAGGAATGGTGTTGACTCCTCGTCTCCCTATTTTGTCTCACCCGCTCGGACCGGAGTGAAGGCCCAGTAGCACAACTCTCTCTGAAGGCCCAATGTCTAAGAACTAAATCCACGAATACGCTTCGGATCGGAATCCGAACCGAGTGGAAATTTCACACGTTAGTTTAGCATCCGACTCGAATTGAAAAGAAGGAGAGTAAAGGAAGACATACCTGCAAGAAGCATTACATGGCGAGAAGAGTTCCCAAATTTGCTCAGAAATGAAGAAAATGTGCTCGGGTCGGACGCCGAACCGAATAGAAATCTATGCATTACTCCTGACAATTCTGATTAAACGACATCAAAGCACGCTTTGTACAACAAAAGCATCCTTTGAGGGGGCAAAATGTTAGCCTACTTTGTGAACTAGGCAACACAAAGTCAAGAAACCAACCATTGAAGAGTATTTTAAGTTATAAGACCTCGGTTCGGATTGGAAGAAAACACTACAGTTCAAGTTGATAGCTGCGGTCGTTCGGATCGGATAGGATCCTCTATTCGGATCGGGTTAGAGCAGCATATTGGACCGGATCGGATAAAGATCTCGGTTCGGATCGGTGGTCTCTTACTGATAGATTGGTAAAACATATCCAGTCGGATCGGAGGACAACTAAATCTCGCATGGAAATCCATCTGCTTGTCACGACGCTGGGGCGGAGCGGAATAGATTAGAGAAGGAGAGACGTCAAAGCCATTCCAGTTCGGATCGGGTACCCCGATCCGAACCCCTTGCCTGCGCGCCTCCGACCCGCACCCATGATCCAAGTTAGCCTCCTGTAAAATCGCCTGGAGAACCGGACCGGATATGACTAATTCCTACCCCTAACGTCCATCTCTTTGATGTGTTGTCAGCTTGATAGTTCATCCGAACCCGAAGAGAGTGCGATGGATGACACGTGTTCCGACCCGGATTGAATCTCAGGCAAATTCACACCTATAAATACCCCATCTAGAGACAAAGAGAAGGATCTTTTTTCAGCACTTTTGAGAATCCAAGTACCTCCATCATCCGAACTCCATTACTCCCGGAGAATCCAAATCATCTTTCACTTCTTGTTTTAATCATTTGAGTGAACAAAAGTGAGTTGTGAGTGAATCTTACATTGCATTTGTAACTGAGTTACTGAATATAGTGAAAAATAAGTGGACGTAGGCATTTCTTCGCCGAACCACTATAAATCCTGTGTGTTCATTTTTATTATTGTCTCATATAATCTTGTTTCTAATCAATTTGGGTGTTAGAACCACTTTTGGGTCTAACACATTAGTTAAATCACTTCTCTATTTCTTATCAATATTTGTTAACCAAATATTTTCAGTAACCATATTGGCCCTTTTTTGTTATTTGGAAAACATTTCTGAACATCGCCTTCCTTTATTTTCTAAACTTTAGAAAATATATGCTATTTATAATTGGAAAATATTCCAATTACTTATCTCTCTTCCGATCTCATTTATTTCTATACTTAGGAAATATTCTTTATTATATCTCCAAGCTTACACTTATTTGGGTTAAAACGAATGTTGTGTAAAACATCGTTACGACAACCCAAATACTATATTCAACTAATCCTTATTCAACATTGATCTTCGAGCCTGAAATCTTACTATTTATTTGTTAATAATGAAATCAATCAAGTTGGGGTATAACTACCTCTCAGACCTTGACTGAATAACATTTATAACGTCAAAACAGATAAGACCACTTACTCGAATAATCAATACTATACAACTATTTATTTACTTTGAAACACGTATACGCTTCCTCTTTCTATTCTTACTAGATTTTATTCCTAGTCTTCCTTTTTGATTTTACTATTCTATTTCTAAGTTCGTTTCCTTATCGACTTATATGTATATATATTGATATATATATAAAATCCTAGTTATCAGATTTTCTTAAAAATATTCTATCTCCTTAAATTCCCGTAAAAATTCGCCATAACTTCCTTTGTACTAGGAGCATCGGGAAAATCCCCAAACTGCCACACAGGCCTTCTCCAATCAAAAAGAAAAAGAAAAGCCAAGCGGCTAGCCGATACGGCGCATAAAATCTCATATATGAATTAAATACATACCTTTCCGTCGGGCATTCTATTTATATACCTTCATACCTTATCCATACCTATCTCATGTATATTTATACATTTCTAATTCATTTCAACTTAATCCAATCATTTTAACTTAGTTCGTTAAGTGATTTTCAAATTACTGGTTTTCCCATTTCACCTTCATATTTGAGTATAACATGTTCAAATATATGTTTAACTTGTTTATCAACTAACTGAATTCCATTTCAATTCTATTTGAATTTCCTATATCAAATTCTATATATTCAAATTCCATAGTTAAATTCCATTTGAATTCTATATTCAAATCCCATAGTTAAATTACATTTGAATTCTATGTTCAAATTCCATTTCGCCTTTGATATTCAAATCCTATATTTGAAATCTTTTATATTTCCTATATCCAAACACCATTTGAATTTCTATATTCAAATTCTATATCACTTCCACTGAATTTCATATATTCAAACTCCCTTTAAATTTCTATATTCAATTTCTATTTTGAACTTCCTTTATCCAATGATAATTCTTTTCACTTCATTTTATAAACTTCGTTTATAAAAGAACTATTTATAAACTTCGTTTATAAAGGAACTTCTTGTTTTATTTCTTTTAAAACAAGTTAATATTTCAAATCTATTTCAAAAGTTCAAATTCTATTTTATAAATCCCATTTTGAAATTCAACACACTTGTCTTTCCCAAAACAATTTCAAAACAGTATCTCTGGTAGTAATTCGTCACTTACAACTCGAAAATGAATACTGATGATGCAGCTGTCATCATCAGAATCTATTTTCCAGCGATCGAAGTGAGTTCAATACTATAAAACCATTTCTAAACATTTCCACTTTGAAATTCATTTCAAAATATAATTCACTCTGCTTGTAAACAAATTTAAAATCTCCCAGGATCTTAAATTTTCCTTATTTTTAATCCAAATCCGTTTACAAACACTTATCCAATTTTCCAGAGTTTTAATTCAATTTCTGGCTTAAAATCTCAGATTTAACTCATCTGATTTCACGTATTTCACTTATATGAATTCTGATTGGTTATTTACATAACCATTTAATTTATAATCTTACTCGATTATAATAACAACCAATATATCCAATATATTCAAAATATACGTTGGGTAAACTATTTCGTTTACCCTCTTTTCAAAACATACCATGATGGTTCATCGTATTCAAGTGTTTAGTAACTCCTACCGATACAGTGGATAAAACTGATCGACCAGAACTCATAAACGACTCAACCAATGAATCTCCACAACATAAAACAATTTTTTTATATCAATAACAAATACGTTCACTCGTATATATACATTCAAACTCAATCTAGGGTATTACTAACCCTATCTCTACCGAGTCACGCCACAGAGCCAAGTAATTCTTAACTTAAGCTCTGATACCAACTGTAACGACCCGGAATTTCAGCGACTTTGGTTATCGACATAAGCACGACGTCGATAACCAAAACATCGAAAAATCCTGGTAATTAGTGAAAGAAATTAGAGGGTGAGGAAAGATAAGATAGAAAATTAGAATAGAAGAAGAAGAAGAACACAACATCAGAGTAACACGAATCTCACAGCGGAACGAATAAATATATTTCATAACATAACTTTGAAATACAAACTTGGTACTTGAATATACATATCATTATCAAAGTACAGCACTTACAACACGACGGAAATAAACTATAGCTATATGATCCTGAAGCCTCCTGCTCCAAGCTCTTCCAGTGTATCTGTAAAATCCCGACTACTTGACTACCCGTACAAATTTAGGCACCCAAGAGTTTAGGGAAAACAACAAAGTAAACTCCGGGTCAGTCATGGGACTGGTGTGAGTAAAACAGTTTAAAAACAGTTGAACAAGTAAATGATATCTCATAAGACCACGCCGCATAACGGAACGGGGTTTTCCCTTATGAGAATCCAAAATATCTTATATCAAAAACCTTTTGATATTATAATAATGTCTATCAACCACAGTATATATATAATCATCTAGCAGAAACGCTTTCATCTCACGTTCTACATATATAGTATATAATCAAAACCGCAAGCACGTATTGGGTAATGGATTTCCAACTATGACAAGGTATGGATCCACCTTTCGCTCGTGTACCTCTAGAGAGGAATACACTGGGTTCAACAAGAACATCTTGCAACCCGGCCACACATGACCGACCACTCATTTCGCTTGAGTGTATCGAATGTATATCACCAACAGTTGGGATCAGCAACCGTTTCCCGAATGGGACAGCATCAACAATAGATTTTTAGAAATGAATGAAACTCTAGATCAGGTGATTATACACCCTACTTCGGTGTGACCGACTTAGCCATGCTGCCTGCCCGATTTCTGTCATTTACCGGATGTGAGGCTAGAAGCTACGCTTTATCATCACATCAGATTCACTTTGAATGCCACATCGTCAAACCCATCAAATCATCGATCGACGTCCTCAACCATACATTACGCGTTAGCTAAAAGAAGTTTCCTTCTCCGCTTCCACTCTTGGTACAGTTGGAGAAATCAATATACGTGATCGTCTGGAAATACTCTGTCAGACATCCGTCCATACAAGTCATCCAGGAACAGGATGAACCGAAGGCACTATTCTGTAAACAGGATAGCCCTTGCATAACTCCGTCTTCAATTATCTTTGGCATATATGATTCGCAACGCTTATGCCAATACAGAGTGGTTCTTTGGATAATAATCCAACCGGTCTCTCCATATTAACAACGTTAAAATGGTCAAAACTTCGATAGTCTGTGATTTAACTATCGAATAAAAACAAGTGTGCAAACAACGATATTATTTCCAAATGGAAATTTATATCGATCAAACATCATTCAACATTTATCTCTTTATTTCGTTAATTTACTTATCTCCTGTTTCCCTACGTTCAATATTCCTTATTTTCTAAATTGGGAAAATATACGTTATTAACAATGGAAAACATTTCCATTTCTTGTTTTCTTTATTAGAAAACATTTCTGGTTTCTTATTTGGAAAACATTTCCAAAGCTTCTCTACTGGACTTAGACAGATGTTTAAACAAACCATCGCGATGCCAACTCAAACCATTTCCTTTACTGCCGAACATTAACTATTCCTTAGTTAAAAACGAAGCCAATCAAGTTGGGGTAGAACTACCTCTCAGACCTTAACTGAACAACATTTCTAACTTTGAAATAGACAAAGTTCACTTTATATCCCTTTAACAAACTTCCTTACTTAACCCTCCTTCGAATAACTATATTCGATTGACTCTTATCAATTAACTCTATTGGACTAACCCCTATCAATTAACTTTATTGGACTAACACTATTTGACTAACGCTATTTATTTACTCATTTCACTTACCCTTTACGAATAAACTATATTCGATAATTCCTTTTACTTTCTAATCGAATAACTATATTCGATTAACTCATTTGCTTCTATTCTAATCGATTAAACTAACATCGATTATCTCCTTTTTAACTTTATTCTCTAATCGATTAACTAACATCGATTAACTTCTTTTTAACTTTATTCTCTAATCGATTAACTAACATCGATTAACTTCTTTTTAACTTTATTCTCTAATCAATTAACTAACATCGATTAACTTCTTTTTATAAACTACGTTTTCCGTTACAACTATTTCCTTTTTATAACGTTTACTTACCGTTACAAATATTTCCTATTTATAACTTCTATTTACCGTTACAAATATTTCCTATTTATAACTTCTATTTATTTTCTAAATAAATATCCTCCTTTTCAATTCTATTTATTTTCTAAATAAATATCCCTTTTATAAAACCGTGTTCGTTTTATAAAAATTCCTTTTCTAAAATCCTGTGATTTTATAAAATTCCTTCATTTCAATATACATTGAAATACTTCTTTTTACATCCCAGGGTCTTTTATGAAATTTACAATATCGAATAAAAATGATCAACATCATTCCAACACACATAATCCATAACAGATTATATAACACATCATATATCACAATATATGAAAACAGTAAAATAAATGTTGAGGAATCCAGTCGGATTCCTCCAACCTGTTTCCCTGCATCACATATGTTAAACAATATAGATAACATCACTTTTCAGTTCTATATGATATATTCTGTTAAACAGAATCAATATAGAAATTAAATCAACTGACTAGCAGTTCAATCAAACAGTCAACATACAGTAAATCAGTCAATATCTAACAGTTCTAAAAGTACAACATGAAATTATAAACTGTTCAGAGTTAGTGAGATTTACTCACATTTGCGCGTTAATCGTTAAATAACGGTTTGCGTTTATATGACTGCGACGGACAATTTATTTCGTCATAAATTGTGACGAGCTCGGATTCACTTCCAGTCATCTTCATTGTGAAGCTCTCGTCCATACGGTCCCAACGTGACTGACGGTTCGAAATTCTGATATCATATGGTCGAGATATAACAATTACAAGTTGATATAATTTAAATTGAATTTAAACTATGAATTAACCTTAAACGGGCCACACATTTAAATCTCTCGGCCCATGTCCTCAGCCCATCAGCTTCCCAAGCCCAAACACCCGCGTCCAAAACCTTCTTCTCCCTCTTTCTAAAACCGCACCTGCTCCTGTTAATTACACACTATTAACGCCACTTCCTGCTCATCTTTCTTCCACCATCCTTCTCTAAATTCAAAACCAGATACACCATCTTACTCCTCTTCAAAATCTCATCACAAAGGACCCCAAATTTCCGACCTCGAGCTCCCCTTTTCCGTCACGTTCTGCATAGGCATCAGCGAACTCATCCGTCACCGAACAACCCCAAGTTATTCCTATGGGTGCGGTTTTCATTCCTGACCCCAAAACCAACACTCAAACCTAGAATCGATGCTCAAATCACCCGAATCTCCCAGCCCTATGGATTTCGAATACACGCTGGAAAAAGTCAGCGAACTCAACTGATGTCGAGTTCAGTAGAAACTATACCAGTTTGTAGAGAATCCCACAAGGTTCTCAAATATAAGCATTACATGATTTAAGTAATTTTCCTTGTATTGTTTTCGATTTTTCTTTGGAGGAATTCTTTTATGTTTTGGTTTTCTGAAAGTAAAGTGGCGGCCAGAGAGTTTAGAAGGGGAAGTGGTATTTATATAATTTAGTTCTTGAATTTTTTGTGGAGGATGTTCCTCCATGCTTTTGGTTTGAAACCACAAAGAATTTGTGGGTATGAACAAAGAAGATGCGGCCTTGTTTTTGGCCGGAAACAGATTAGGATATTTTGTTTTGAGTTAAAAGATTTTGGTCATCTAATTTTACAAAACTTCGTAAATTTCGAACTGCTATCTACCGGATCAATTACACCATCGTGATGATCAACGTGCCACAATCCCAGAAATATAATAATACCGGTAGATTGACTCATATTTTGAAACCTCAAAAATGTTGATTTCAGGGTGCGAAATACTTCAAATAAAAAGTCGCTTATTTAATTAATTAAAAATTACAATAAAATTCTAAAAATTAAATTATCACTATGTCCCAAAAGAACCTCGTCTAAATTCAAACACGATCTCTAGTTATATCGAATAAACCGTTACGGTCGATAAACGATTCTATAGCGACTATTTCTGAAATTTGATTTGGACATATCTCAAAATCTATCCGACGAAATCCCGATTTTTCTCTTCCACTAGAAAGATATACTCCACCAGCTCCACACGTTTCTTGTTTCACAGAAATCCGGCTTAAAACGAATCATGTACATTCAGTTGAAGTTCGAACCGCCAAATAGCGAACTGCCGCGCCATTTCTAGCTCGTTTATAATTATATTATAAACTATACGTTCAACTGTCGTCGATTGAATATATTCGTTATTCAAATTCAATTCCAAGCTGAATGAAATATCACAGATGATCCTGTTCACACCATATCGTTATTTCAGCCAATTCTGATTATTTCAAAATTAAATATATTATTTAATTAAATATTCACTATTATTTAATTCAACGACCATTAAATTCACTAACCCACCATTGATATAATTAAATAAATTAATCATAATACCCCTGCCAATGCGGGTCATTACACACATCTTACACCTCACTCCAACTCAGAATATTCTTTTAAATAAATATTCATATTATTAGGGAAAGGTCCCTATTAATTTTATTAAAGACACATTCTTTTAAATTTATTCCTTAACCTTCTTTTTAAAGATTCATTAAAACTCCAATTTGGTTTTAATCTCAAAAATCCTTATTTACTGATTATTCAACTTTAGGAAATTAGTTTTGTCTTTAACTGGGTTAAAGAACCAATGTCATTTAAAATACAGTTCACGATAAACCCAAAAATCACCTTCCATTAAACATGGAATTTTCATAGAAATCGAATCAATATATAATCGATGTAAATTTCTATATCAGACTAATAATATAAATGGAATAACGACAAAGCCTTTTAAATTCCATATATAATAATGGTCTTCTTTTATAGAAGCTCATCTTGATTATTATTAAATCGAATTCTCTTCAATTCCAATTTAATATATTAAATTGGAAAACTTTACTTTGGAAAATTCCCATTAAATCTTAATAAAAAGATATATAAATTCCAAATTATATTTCCAATGTTAATCGTGTTGAAGGACAAATGTCGTTTAAAACACCATTCACGATAAACCCAGTTCGCATTTCGTTTTATTCCAATTACTAAATATAATTGGAAACTCTAATAATCTTAATTAAAAGATATATTCTTTTTACAACTAGGATTAAGAACAGTGTTATTGAAGACACCATTCACGACAAACCCAAAAATCCTATTTATTCTATTTAATTCCAATTAATTATTAATAAATTAGAAAACTTCACTAAATCTTAATTGAAAGATTTATTCTAGTTAATAACTAGTTCATTTTGATAAAATATATTTTAATCTTTTCAAAATTGGAATTTTTCATCCAAATGCTTTTCAAATCATTTATTATGATTTTACATAATTTTTCCACATTTTTAATAATTTTATTAAGGCCATTTCAGTTGATTTCCTTAAATGGTCATCGAACTGCGTTTACATCGACCCTTTCTAAAATTGATTTGGACATAACTCCAAATCTAACCGTTAGATTTCAAAGCTCTTATATTCATTGGAAAGCTCTTTTCAATACAAACCCAAGGTTCCAGTTTTAGGAGAACCCGACGGCCGGATCTCCCGTTACATCATTTTGAAGTTAATGGTCGAAATTCACGAAAGGTCGCTACGCAACGCGTTCTATTTAGGCCATTATATATATATATATATATATATATATATTATACCATCGATTTCCTTTTTAAAACGTATTTTATAAAATATTTGTGAATTCATTTAAAATGATTTTTAATTTCATTTTCAAATTTAAATCAAAATTGAATATTCTATATTTATATCATATTAAAATATTAATATTTTCAGAATATTGTATTTTAAAATCACTACTTTTTGATATTCATTATAAAGCGAAGTGGTGTTTACTACTTAGCTCGGCTTCATTTTTTATATTTTTGTGCCCATTCTAAGACGGACATAGAAATCATAACTTTATTCTTCACTAAATTTATTTTAAAATACTTTTTATATTAAAATATTCTTTATTTTAAAATAATCTTTATATTAAAATATTCTTTTAAAAATGTTCTTTATTCTGAATCGGAATGCGACTCAATCAATTACCATATAAATTCAGTTATATGGATCTCATACATTGCACATATTCAACGATAATGATAAACAATCATCAAACAATCCATTTGTGACGGCCCGCCCCGGACCAGCTGACATTTCCCTCAAAATGCGCTGTGCTGACGTCCAACTAGTACGGGACGGTCGCCAAAGAAAGGAATTTGAACTAAAAAGGAACCTGTAGAATGTCTCACAGTGCATGGAATAAAATATAATAATAACATACTTTGACATAAAACAGGCGAGACAGTGCATAAGCTGAAAACTAAACATCATAGCAGCGGAAAATCCAAATACAACTTATGTTCCACATCATCATTATTACAACTTTTGAAAACTGTCTCTAAAGCAAATAAGGAAGGTACACTACTAATGCCCAAAGTAGTGACCAGCAGCGACACAGGGAGAGTATCTGTATATATCATACGTGGGAGCCTCCTGCTCGTCTCCGTTACAGCTACTCGTGCATACCACCTAACCTGTCTCTAGTCTGCCCGTTTAAGAGCACCCAGAGTAATAAGAAATGATACAAAACTCTGGGCCAGACAAAAGTCTGGTATGAGCGATAAGCAGCAAAAAAGAATAATAACAGGTATATTAAACCATACCTGAACCTGGACCTGCAACCAAAGAGTTAGCACAACATACCGTACAATACTCTAAGGTGCCACTAACATATAGTGTAAGGAATACGGGGGTGGGGGTGTGCATGACATAGTGATGACAAACAATCAATTATAGCAACCATCCTCACATCTCTCACTTTGTGCGTAAAGCATACGATATCCACCACTTTGATCACCCTATTCCTTGCTATGATCACTCTGCCCCATGGAGTCGTAATCACACCACTGCACTGATCCATAGCCACTAATCCTTTGCTATGTCCACTCTACCCCATGGAGTCATAATGGCTCCACTGCACTGGCTCATAGCCTTGCTACGATCACTCTGCCCCATGAAGTCATGACAACTTCACTGCACTTATCCGTAGCCAATATCCGTCTTTTCGTGGTGAGTTAAAGCTATAGACGTCGATAACCCCTTAGCACATGTCCCGCAGTAAATCCAATCATGAAGTCAACTCGTTGGTTCCCATCTGGATCCCGAGTTCTACTTCTGTAAAAACCCGTAACTTCCCCGGTGAGGAAAGCGCGGATAGTTCGAGAACAAGCCACAACAGAACGCAGACGGAAGAACATTTCATTGTTAATTACAACAATTCCATCAGAATACAAGAATATACAGAGTATAAATGAATAAAATACATTCGATAAATATCAGAGATTACAATACATTACATAGCAGCGGAAAATAATACAATACACAACTAGAAGAGATATACGGATACAAAGCTTTCCGGATATCATTCCAGCTGTAAACCAGGATCCTGTGAATATAAATCTGCAAAGCCAAAACTACTAGCTGCCCGTGTCAAAATAAGGGCACCCAGAGTTTAGGTTAAAACAATAAACTCCAGGTCAGTCATGGGACTAGTGTGAGAACTAAAACAGTTATTAATCTTTATTTTTAAAGTTCGGTAAATCAAGGGACCACGCCGTATAACACGGAACGGGTTTCCTCCCAAGAATACCAGTGCATATAACAACAGCGCAATGCTAAATAAAGAACAATGAAGCTACTATAAGACCCAGTTCCCATCACACAATGCAACGCAAGCCGGAGGATAGGGTTTTTACCTTATAATAGCCAAGAATGCTTGATACGTTTAAAACAAATCATTTGATACTATTATAAGTGCATAGTGTATAAAACAACTTCAAATCATAAGTATCAATCATAGACGGCATAAGCGCCCCATCCCACGATGTCGCCATACTAGGCTCTACAAATAAAACCGCAAATGTCACGTATTTGGAAGTTGGATTTCCATCTATGAACCGAGGCAAAAGATAGTCCTCAACCGATTCGAGACAATCTAGCCTACCATGTCTCAGGAACAACCGCAACTGCCACATGGATCGTCAGGGCCGGTCCACACGGAGTGGATTATTATGCCTGAACAATATGTCTCCCCGCCCTTTGGGGCGCAAATGAGCCAACAAATGACTCCATTGGACCCGGATCATCCGATCAAACCCAGGCGCCTCGCAACAGAAACAACCACATAAGTCAAACTCCTCAGGGCGTGTAAAACCACTGACGCCACTTTTAGCTAGAAAGAAACGCATGTCCTCCCTGAGGTCGTTCTCCCGTTTCTAGTTCATACCGGGTGTGAAACTCGCGAGGTAAACGTTACACAAAGCTACGCCACAAAGGCCGTGCTTCGATCATCAACCACAAGACTCTGCTTTTCAACAGAAGCCTTGATCATTCGCCACTTCGGCATGCCACATAGGCAATTCACTCTATGCGTTTGATATCCATCAGTATATAACCCCTGAGCTCGTACGTCTCAGAGAAGGGTGTCAATCAAGAGAATAAATTCTCCACCGCCAAACAGATATATATATTTAATAGAAATCAATCACACAGACTAAAATCCAATGTCAGACACACAGTCCATTTACAAGTTCGTTCTGGGTCTGAACGAAACCGGAGGCACCTAGTACCCCGCATATCAATCGATCTCCAAGCACGTCTGGACGATCACCAACTGTTTCCATCTTCTTGGGTGTACATCCCAATCAAGATCATCAGTAATCACCCAAACGATGTGAAGACCTCCGGTCTTCGACCACCATCTTCATCTTCGACTTATCGTCGTATCAGTTATTCAGAATGGGATAAACCCGGTCTTTCCGAATAACTCGCGTATATGATAAACAAGTGTTACATAAACACAACATACGCCTCATTCCAATTCATCAGTCACTAACCGTAAATTAACCAGAGAATAATTCCCCAAATATTAACCCCGAAGGCCGAAACCAACATCAGATCAATATCCAGAAAACCATTCTGCTTAGCTAACCGACAGTTAGTTTCTAAATTTCACATTCATAGGGAAAGGTTCCCATTAATTTTATCAAAGATAAATTCCTTTAATTTATTCCTTAATCTCCTTTTGAATTTCGATTCAACTAGTCGGGATTAACGAACCTTACCGAAGTAATCATTTGTTTTAATTTCCCAATCCCAACCTATTCATCCCATGAAGTAAAACTGATAATACTTCATATCCAACACCACGGTGTTATCGGTAAATTCAATTACCATTTCACGTTCAAATCTAATTAAAGATTTAACTATCGCCTGGAGCAAAACTGGTGATATTCCATTCTTGATCATTTCAATCTAATTAAAGATTCATTAAAACTCCACTTAGTTTTAATCTGTGACTGGGTTAAAGAATCAGTGTCATTTAAAACTGGTTCACGATAAACCCAAAATCACATCACATTTCAATCGGTCCATAACCGTAAATTAGCAAGTGAGTAGTTCCCTAAGTATTAACCTCGAAGGCCGAAACCAACATTAGATCAATACCCCAGAAACCATTCAACTCAACTAATCTCCAGTTAGTTTCTGAATTTTCTTAACTCCTTTGGGTCTAAGAACAGTATTATTGAAGATACCGTTCACGACAACCCAAAATCACATTTCATTAATTGTCGGGTTAAAGAACAAGTGTTATTTAAAACAATGTTCACGATAAACCCAAAAATCAATACCAATTCAATTCCAATTAAATATCATTTAATTGGTACACTTCATTAAATCTAAATAAAAAGATTCAATCTTTTTCTCAACTGGGCTTAAGAACAGTGTTAATGAAGACACCATTCACGACAAACCCAAATCACATTTGATATTAAATACAAGGCTCTGAATAGAAATTATATCAGGTTATATTCAATATCAAACTCTACGACTAACAATTATCGTATTGGAAATAACGATATAAATATATCTTTCAAATTCCCATAACAATATCTGTATCATCACGAAATCCAACATCAAAATATTCCGCAGACAATTTCGATTCAAATCTATTCCACTTCAATTATTGGAAATTCTGGTTATTTTCAAAACCATTTCAAATCCAATTTATTTATTTAAAAACAAATAGAATTATAATTCTAGTTCATTTCGATAAAAATCTATTTTTATCTTTTCAAGTATGGAGTTTTTCATCCCAATTTTTCCCAAATCATTTCTTATGATTTTACACAAATTATTGATATTTTTAATAATTTTATCAAGGCCCGTACAGTCGATTTCCATCAATGGCCATCGAACTGCACTTACAGCGACCTTTTCCAAATTTGATTTGGACATAATTCCAAATCCAACCGTTAGATTTCTAATTTCTAATATTCGTTAGAAAGCCCTTTTCGATACGAACCCAACGGTTCCGGTTTTAGGAGAATCCGACGGTCGGATCTCCCGTAATATCCGTTCGAAGTCAATGGTCGAAATTCGCGAACTGCCACGGCACGGCGCGTTCTATTCAGGCCATTATATTATATATATAATATATATAATATATACTTCGTTGATTCCCTTTTTTAAAACGTATTTAATAAATCGTTTTAAATTCGTTTTCAAAACGATTTCAACTTCTTTTTCAAATTCAAATCAAAATTGAATTTTCCCTTTCAAATTCGTTTTAAATTCATTTCAAATTGATTTCAATTCAAATTGATTTTGAATTCAATTTCAGTTCATTTTCAATTCAATTCAATTTCAGTTCGTTTTCAATTCAATTCAATTTCAATTCGAATTCATTTCTATTCAATTTCAATTCTATTCAATTTCAATTCGAATTCATTTCTATTCAAAATATCAGATTTTGAAATCACTTTTGATGTTCATTATAAAATAAATAAAATCGATATAAATATCGTTCACGTCAAAATGGCGTAAATCTAATCAACACGGCTTCACATATTTCTATTTTCAAATATTCTATTTCAAATTTTTTTTTTCAAATATTTCTATTTCAAAACTGGAATGAGGCTCAATCAATTACCATATAATGTTAATTATATGGATTTTCTACAACACATGTATACTTTAACAACGATGAATAATCAACCATCATCCAAAGTGCATTCTACACTGTGTAAGCATCAAATATAAATATTCAACGCTTATAACAGTCTGTCAATCAATCGATCGACATACTACTAAGCAATCGGGATTAGTGTACGTCAAATATCATCCCAATACCCGTGTGGGGTTTCAAACAATCAAACACAGATTTTATTTGTGCAGTTGGGCGATGTGTAAAATTTATCGTCCCAATCAATATCAGTCAAATGTGTGTATATAAACAAATCGTCCGATTTGTTTATTTTTATTTCATTTCATATACACGTTAAAAATTCTATTTTTAACTATAAAATATTTTCCTCTATAAAGTATAAATATTTTATTTCATTTCATATAACATCACACAATCAACTACACATCAAAATCAAACAAACAAGCATACAAGCCGTCCATGGTCTGTGGACGACGGGTGTCGGGTGCTACTAAACACCGTTTGCATCCTAGTATATATTTTTAACTAGAAAATTAAATAAAAGGTGAGGAGTTCTCACCAAAGCTATCCCAACTCCACGACACTTCGTATGTAGAAAATCTCCGCCGTTTCTTCTTTTGTCACTTTCGTCATTCGTATTCACTACCTATATAAAAATCGAAATTTTACTTCGCTATTCAATCTATAAAAATCGAATTTTTACCTCACTATTCAATATATAAAAATCGAATTTTTACTTCGCTATTCAATATATAGAAATCAAATTTTTATATTGTTGTCATGTGTATAAAAATCACATTTTTATACTACTACTATATAGATAAAAATTCTATTTTTAATACGATGTTCATATAATAAAGATTATATTTTTATCACGCTATTCTCTATATAAAGATTTCGCCTTTTCAAATATAATAAAAATCAAATTTTCTTTCTCTTTCTATAATATAAAAATTATATTTTTTATAATCATTAAAAATCAAACTTCTTCTATAATCGAATTTTTTTTATCTTCTAGTTTAAATATCAAATCTTTCATTATTTAAAAATTGAATCTTTCTTTAAAATAAAAATCGAATCTTTATATGATAAGAATCGGAACTTTTCTATGATAAAGATCGTTACTTTCTATAATAAAAATCGCTACTTTCCTATGGTTAAACCCACCTCCTTATTTTGCTATTGTTACAATACAAAATCAATTTTTTTTCTATGTGAACAAAAATGAAAATCGAATTAAAACAGTAAATAAATATAAATAAATATAAAAACTCACATTTTTATTGTATTCAAAAGGGGAGGAGGGCTGCTAGGCGGCACAGGAGCTTTGACAGTTGGCGTTGGGGGTGGGGAGGGTCGGAGGCAGTCGGATTAAGGGGTGGTGGCGCTGTTTTTGGTCGGGTTTGGGGTATGGGGGCTCGAGCGGGTGAGGAGGAAGAGGAGGAGGTGAGCTCGAGTGGGCGGAGGGCTGAAACGGTGGTGGCTCGCGTCGGAGAGGGTTTTTCTGCGGAGGAAGGGGGAAATCGAGGAGGAGAGCGAGAGGAAGAGGGATGGTCGGGGCAGTCTAGGGTGGTGGCGCGCTCCCCGAGGTGGCGGCGGATGAGCGGAGGAGGGGGCGAACGGTGGCTAGAGGGTTTTTATTTATTTGAAACTGTCGTGGAAAGTAAAGGAGAAAAGGGGTACGGGGTTTGACCGAGTAAGAGTGGAAAGGTTTTTTTTTAATTTATTTAATTTTAATTTTCCATGAAAAAGTTGACTTTTAATTCGAACTCGAAACCGAACCTGCCAACTGTCGCCCCTAGCGTATTACCCCCATTCCGAACACAATGGGATATGTCACGTAGGCAAATTCGATTGTTACGACCAGTTTCCGTTAAAATCAACATATAACTCTATATATTGATTTTGAACGCACATTTCAATTTACCGGGGTCACATACTAACTCGAAAAATTTCAGAAAAATATTTTCTAGCTTCGTATTGACAATACGGTCCTAACAAAACTAATTTCGTCGAATTCTGAGGCCGCTTGAAAAATGGCCAATTTCCAGTCGATTAAAATCAACTGAAATGGTCAAAACACGTTTTCCTTTGCCCCGCTCACATATTGATTCGAAAAATTATGAAATTTGAAACCTAGCAATAATTTGACATCGCGGATCCAACAAAAGTGGTTGCGTCGAAATCCAAGGTCGTTTGCAGAATTTCCATTTTTAAGGGCCTGAATACCATAGCGACTATTCTGAATTTTCAACTGGACGTATCTTTTGATTCCCGCTATGAAATTTAGATTTTTCGGATTCGTTGGAAAGATATTCTCAAATAGATTCAAATATTTTTGGTTTCTCTAAAATCCGGTTTATTTTGAATACTGTACATTGATTTGAAATTTGAAATTGAATTATCGAACTACCGCGCCATTTTCAATCCCTTTTATAATTTAAAATAAATATTTATATTCTAACGTTGAGCTATATAAATATATACGTTTGAATTCTATTCAAAATAAATTTCTCATAGTTTTTATTTAAAATATTTCATTTTAAATAATCAAAATTCGCTAAAATTACCAAAATAAAAATTTTAAATTGGCTCGGATTTCCGGGTTATTACAACTTCCTATTTGGACTACCTTTGCATCTCGGGTTTTGGTCTCCTCCGGATCGGTTCGGGTCTCCTCCTCCTATCCGGTTCGGTTCCGGTCTCCTCCTCCTATCCGGTTTGGTTCGGGTCTTCCTCCTATCCGGTTCGGTTCGGGTCTCTTCCTCCTATCTGGTTCAGTTCGGGTCTCCTCCTCCTATCCGGTTCGGTTCGGGTCTCCTCCTCCTATCCGATTCAGTTCGGGTCTCATTCTCTCCTTCTCCTATCCGGTTCAGTTCGGGTGTCTTCCTCCTATCCAGATCGGTTCGGGTGTCTTTCTCCTATCCCAATCGGTTCGGGTTTCTTTCTCCTATCCGGATCGGTTCGGGTGTCTTTCTCCTATCCGGATCAGATCGGGTGTCTTTATCCTATCCGGATCGGATTGGGTGTCTTTATCCTATCCGAATCGGATCGGGTGTCTTGCTCCTATCCGGATCGGATCGGGTTTTCCTCCTAACTGGTTCTAAAAATCTGCAACTTTTTCCAATAAACTATTTTCGCCAAACGACTGCGTTTTCAACCATTCTAACCTTTCTATGACATCACAAAACATTCCAAACAGCGATAACAACATATAGAATCAATCGAAAACATTAAAACATCATTTACATGAAATACTTTTGATCAAATATACCCAAAAAGCATGATTTTCCCCTTAATCATGGCTTAACCATACAATTAATAAAACATGTCCAAATTAACCAAAATTTTTATCAGAGCCCTGAAATAATAGTTGAAAAATTTACAAATTTTTCCAGATTTTTCTGAGCCATAATTTCGCTAATTATCACTAAGCACCCCTAATTAGCCGTAATTAGTGAAAAACAATACAAATCACTCACCTTTGCCACAATTAAAATTTTCAGAGCTGAAACTTCGCTAATTTGGGCGAATAATGATGTCTAACAGCGGCTCTAACACTGATTTGGTGAAGATCATCCTTGAGTTGGCGTTGCTAAGCTTAATCCTTGATTAGAGAGCGATTTTGGATGATTTTAGAAGGTAGAGGCCATGGCGAGGGTTAAGGAATAGTTTTAGACGGCTGAAAAATGAAATAAAATTTGTTTCCCTACTGTTCTCAGCCTCCCCATAACCTTAATCCCGAAGTGGGTTATGGGCCCTCTTGCTAATCACCCTAATTAGGCCCGGTTATGCTGTTTTTCACCTTCTAAACCTTGTTTAAGCAATATCTCCCAAAGGTTGAGTCCGTTTGGCTAATGTGACCACTCTACGGAATTGTAAACCATCATCCGAAGCCAATGGAAGTGGTTTCAGATCAAAACTCCTTTCGAATCAAAAGTTATGGCCGAAACAAGATCAGCTAGGGGTAAAACGGTCATTTAAAAATCGGCAAAAATCATGAACATGGAAAATGACCCCAGTAGTCATTCCCCAATGTTACACGACCATATGACTTCATACAAAAAAGAAATAAATATTCTACGATCTTCCGATGCGTAGAACGCGGGTCGTTACATTCTCCCCCCCTTAGAAAATTTCGTCCCCGAAATTCCTTAACCAAAACATACAAAGGGTCCCAAATGCCTACCAATCATTTACAACAATCAACGTACAAAACAAACAAATAAGTCTATCCTAGCATGCGGAAAACTAAATCGCAAGTAGAATCTTACTAGGCCAAGAGTTCTGGATACGCCTTCCTAATACTCTCCTCTATCTCCCAAGTACAGTCATTTTCATCCTCGCCCCACTGAATCTTTACTAGTTTCATCGCCTTCCTTCGAAGTTGTTTCGTATCGTGCTCGACAATACGAATCGGCTTGCGGTTCCCAACCGCCTCGAGTTCTACTTCGATATCATCTAACTGATCCGTTGAAATAGCCACATCGGGGTCGTGCACGAATTTCCTTAACTGGGAAACATGGAATACGTTGTGAACTCCCGCCATCTTGTCTGGTAATCCAACTTTATACGCCAAACTCCCAACTTTCTCAAGAACTGGGAATGGACCTACAAATCTTGGTGCTAACTTTCCTCTCCTTCCAAATCTAATCACATTCTTTAATCGAGAGATCTTGACAAATACTAAGTCACCAACGGAGAATTTCAATTCTCTTCTTCTCTTATCAGCATAACTCTTATGTCTATCTTGAGCAACCTTCATTCGCTGTTGAACAATCTTGATCTTATCTGATATTTCTCTTATCACATCTGGTCCAAGTACAAACTTCCCACCAGTTTCTAACCAACAAGACGGTGAGTTGCACGGTCTTTCGTACAAAGCTTCAAATGGATCCATACCAATACTGGATTGATAACTATTATTATATGCAAACTCTACTAGATGCAAATGGTCATCCCATGATCCACCAAAATCCAATATGCAGGCTCTCAATAGGTCTTCTAATATACGATTCACCCTCTCTATTTGACCATCAGTTTGAGTATGATACGCGGTACTGAGATATAATTCTGAACCTAGAGTCTCTTGTAAGCTCTTCCAAAACCCACTAGTAAACAACGGGTCTCGGTCACTCACAATGCTTTTAGGTACTCCATGAAATCTCACTTCCCATTTCATATACAGTTCTGCCAACTTAGCTGTCGTTCTATTCGACATGATGGGTATAAACTACGCACTCTTGGTCAATCGGTCCACAATCACCCAAATGCTATCATGACCTGATCTAGTCCTTGGTAACCCATCAATAAAATCCACTGAGACTTGTTCCCATTTTCATTTGGGAATTTCTAATGGTTGCAACAAACCACTAGGCTTCTTTTACTCAACTTTAATTCATTGGCAATTCATGCATTTGGATATAAACTTCCCAACGTCTCTTTTCATTCCTTCCCAGTAGTAGGTCTGTTTCATGTCTCAATACATTTTGTTACCAACGGGATGTATGGTCAGCTTTGAGTGATGACACTCTCTAAGCACTTCATCTCTCAATCCATTCACGTTGGGTACAACTAACCTTCCATTCTTTCGAAGCCATCCATCTCGATCAAGCCCATACTTGTTCATCTCGTCATCGATACCCATCTCTAACTTGGAGATGATTTCCAGTAAATTAGGATCATCCCTCTGACTGGAACCAATCCGCTCAATCAATGTGGGTCTGATCGTCAAACTCGCTAACATAGCTTGATCCAATTCGCACTTTGGTCTGAAATCGTACCCTACGATATACTCCAGTTGCTTCCACTCAAGGAATATAGCCCCTAAATTGGCATGTCTTCTACTCAATCCATCAGCTACTGCATTGCCTTTTCCTGGTGTATATGCGATATCGAAATGTAGGAAGCCAAGAATTCTAACCATCATCTCTCTCTGGAGATTTAGATCCTTCTGAGAGAAGAGATACTTTAATGATTTATGATCGGTAAACAACTCAAATCTTTCTCCCAAGAGATAATGTCTCCACATCTTCAGCACGAACACGATCGCTGCAACTCCAAATCGTGGGTAGGGTATCTTTTCTCATGCGGTTTCAGTTGCCGACTTGCATAAGCTACAACCCTACCTCCTTGCATCAACACAGCACCTAATCCGGTGCGTCCATGTATACTGTCATCTCTTCATTCCCTTTAGGAATGACTAACACTGGTGCATGCGTCAACTTTTCCTTTAGACTCTTGAATGCATTTTTACACCTTTCGTCCCAAACGAAAGCTTGATTCTTCTTGGTCAACCGAGTCAACGGTGCTGCTATCTTGGAGAAGTCCTGGATAAACTTACGATAATATCCGGCTAACCCCAAGAAACTTCTTATTTCTGTTGCATTCTTAGGCATAGACCAATCTTGTACCGTAGCCACCTTCGTAGGGTCCACAGCAATACCATTCTCTGAAACAACATGGCCCAAGAATCTCACTTCCCTCCTCCCGAAGTGACACTTAGAAAACTTCGCTTTCAATTGGTGTTTTCTCAACACCTCCATCACTACTCTCAAATGTTCCTTGTGTTCTTCCTCTATCCTCGAGTAGACCAAAATATCAACCATGAACACAAGAACAAACTTATTCAATTGATCTCTGAATACCCTATTCATAAGATCCACAAAATATGCTGGTGCATTAGTCAACCCGAATGGCATGATCAACCACTCATAGAATCCATTCGGCGTTCGAAATGCCGTTTCAGCTATACTCTCAGCTTCCACTCTAAGCTGATAAAAACCTGTCGTGAGATCCAACTGAGAGAACACTCTCGCTCCATTCAACTGATCAAACAAATCATCTATCCGCGGTAGAGGATACTTATTCTTTCTCGTCACCTTATTCAGCTCGCGGTAGTCCACACACAATCGAAGGGAACCATCAGCCTTGGTAGCAAACACAACTGGTGCTCCCCACTTAGAAACACTTCTTCTGATAAACCCCTTCTTCAAAAGACTGCTCACTTGCACCCCGAGCTCTCGCTGCTCCCTTGGTGCCATACGATGAAGTGGCATCACTATAGGTCTGGCATCTTTCACCAAATCAGTACGGAACTCAATCTCTCGGTGTGGTGGAAGTCCGATCACTTCCTCGAAGACGTCCGGATACTGGCCAGCAGCGGGCACACCTGACAACTCATCATGCGGGATGTCGAGGGAATTTAGAAAACTAGCCATTACCCCATCACTAGGTAGACCACCAGACACTACCCTCCGCCCATCATCTACTCTAACTGTCACTAAAAATCCCTCACAGTCTACCACCACCCCGTATCTTTGGAGCCAATCCATTCCCAAAATAATGCCAAACCCAGTAAAGCCCAAAACAAAGCAATCACATACAAACATGCATCCATGACTCGATAAGACCACATTACGGCAAATCATGCTAAGGCTAGTCGAACCACCAATCGGGTTCGTCACTACTAAAGGTCTATCGACAATCTCGGGTTCCAATCCCAACCTATCTACCGGGTCACTAGATATGAAGGAACTGGAAGCTCCGGTATCAAACAACACTCTAACTGGAACATCATAAACAGAAAGCATACCTTGAATAACAACATTCTTTCCTTTCTCTGCCGCAGTTGGGGCATTCAATGAAGAAGGAACAACATTGATAGCATATGCTTTCACAATCTGCTTCTCTTTAGGGTGTTGCGGACACTTATCCTTGTGATGTCCCACTTGGCCGCAGTTAAAGCACTTTCTATCCGCTGGCTTGACCCGACACTCTTTTGCATAGTGGCCCTTCTTACCACAGCTGAAGCACTCAACATCTTTCTTACTCTTTTTCTGGCCATCCTTGGTCTGATTTTGCTTTCTCTTATTCTGAGAACCATTCTTTCCTCCACCGCTTGCTTGCGGCTTTGGGTCTTCTGCAGATGCAACCTCAGTCTTCGGCTTAGGGTATAGAATTTCTGATCTCAAAGCTTTCCTCGTAATCGATTCAAACGTCTCATCGATATAGTTTATAAGCCTTTCTCCCAAGTACCCATCCAAGCCAGTTATGAATTTCTCGTTCTTCTTCTCGGCAGTGTCGATAAGGGATAATCCATACTTCGATAAAGTATCGAACTCAGCAATATACTCTAAGACTGCTCTACCATTCTGTTTAAGCTCCAAGAACTTTCTAAACAATTCTGATTTCTGAGCAGCTGGTATAAACTTATCACTAAATCGGGCCTTAAACTGATGCCACGTAACTTGATCCTCTGGAGTAGCTGCTTTAATAGCATTCCACCAATTCATCGCCCGTCCTTGCAGCTGACGGGATGCTAGCTTTCTCTTCATTGCATCCTCGATACCCAAGTCTTCGAAGATACGCTCACATCTATCCAACCAATCCCGAACATCTGTAGCCGACTCCATTCCGTGGAACGGCTTCCCACCAAGGCTAGTGTAATCCTTGCATAGCTTGGCGAAATCGGCCCTAGGCGCCTGCACCGCTGCACCACTACCATTTGCAGCATTGGGAACTGCTCCTTGCACATTTCTAAGCATCTCCCTCATGAAGTCAGTGAACATCATCCTCATATCAGGAGCATTCCCATTATTAGCTCCTCTACCAGTACCCCTCGTATGTCGGCTCATCGTACAATCTGTAAAGAGAAACGATTAACCATCTCTTCAGTGGTGCCAGTGCAATGCGACTCCATCCTCAGATATACTAATAGTATATATATATAGCTTTTGAAAACCAAAATAATCACAAATACGCGCTCTCATATACATATTATCTCTCTCTGGTGACTTTCCCTATGTTAACCACGCAACCTAGAGCTCTGATACCAAATGTGACGGCCCGCCCCGGACCAGCTGACATTTCCCTCGAAATGCGCTGTGCTGACGTCCAGCTAGTACGGGACGGTCGCCAAAGAAAGGAAAAGAAAGGAATTTGAACTAACAAGGAACATGTAGAATGTCTCACAGCGCATGGAATAAAATATAATAATAACATACTTTGACATAAAACAGGTGAGACGGTGCATAAGCTGAAAACTAAACATCATAGCAGCGGAAAATCCAAATACAGCTTATGTTCCACATCATCATTATTGCAACTTTTGAAAACTGTCTCTAAAGCAAATAAGGAAGGTACACTACTAATGCCCAAAGTAGTGACCAGCAGTGACACAGGGAGAATATCTATATATATCGTACGTGGGAGCCGCCTGCTCGTCTCCGGTACAACTACTCGTGCATACCACCTAACCTGTCTCTAGTCTGCCCGTTTAAGAGCACCTCGAGTAATAAGAAGAGACATAAAACTCTGGGTCAGACAAAAGTCTGGTATGAGCGATAAGTAGCAAAACAAAATAATAACAAGTATACTAAACCATACCTGAACCTGGACCTACAACCAAAGAGTTAGCACAACATACCGTAAAATACTTTAAGGTGCCACTAACATATGGTGTAAGGAATACGGGGGTGGGGGTGTGCATGACATAGTGATGGCAAATAATCAATCATAGCAACCATCCTCACATATTTTACTCAGTGCGTAAAGTATACAGTATCCACCACTTTGATCACCCTATTCCTTGCTATGATCACTCTGCCCCATGGAGTCATAATGACACTACTGCACTGATCCATAGTCACTAATCCTTTGCTATGTCCACTCTGCCCCATGGAGTCATGATGGCTCCACTGCACTGGCTCATAGCCTTGCTACGATCACTCTGCCCCATGAAGTCATGACAAGTTCACTGCACTGATCCGTAGCCAATATCCGTCTTTCCGTGGTGAGTCAAAGCTATAGACGTCGACAACCCCTTAGCACACGTCTTGCAGCAAAATCCAATCATGAAGTCAACTCGTTGGTTCCCATCTGGATCCTGAGTTCTACTTCCCATTTGGACTACCTTTGTATCTCGGGTTTTGGTCTCCTCCGGATCAGTTCGGGTCTCTTCCTCCTATCCGGTTCGGTTCGGGTCTCCTCCTCCTATCCGGTTCGGTTCAGGTCATCCTCCTATCCGGTTCGGTTCGGGTCTCTTCCTCCTATCCGGTTCAGTTCGGGTCTCCTCCTCCTATCCGGTTCGGTTCGGGTCTCCTCCTCCTATCCGGTTCGGTTCGGGTCTCCTTCTCCTATCCTGTTTGGTTCGGGTGTCTTCCTCCTATCCGGATCGGTTCGGGTGTCTTTCTCCTATCCGGATCGGTTCGGGTGTCTTTCTCCTATCCGGATCGGTTCGGGTGTCTTTCTCCTGTCCGGATCGGATTGGGTGTCTTTCTCCTATCCAGATCGGATCGGGTGTCTTTCTCCTATCCGGATCGGGTTGGGTGTCTTGCTCCTATCCGGATCGGATCGGGTTTTCCTCCTAACCGGATCTAAAAATCTGCAACTTTTTCCAGCAAGCTATTTTCGCCAAACGACGGCATTTTCAACCATTCTAACCTTTCTATGACATCACAAAACATTCCAAACAGCGGTAACAACATATAGAATCAATCAAAAACATTAAAACATCATTCACATGAAATATTTTAGATCAAATATACCTAAAAAGCATGATTTCCCCTTAATCCCCTTAATCATGACTTAACCATACAATTAATAAAACATGTCCAAATTAACCCAATATCAGAGCCCTGAAATATTATTTAAAAAATTTACAAATATTTCCAGATTTTTCTGAGCTAAAATTTCGCTAATTATCACTAATCACCCCTAATTAGCCGTAACTAGTGAAAAACAATGCAAATCACTCACCTTTGCCACAATTAAATTTTTTAGAACTAAAACTTCGCTGATTTGGGCAAATACTGATGTCTAACAACGACTCTAACACTGATTTGGTGAAGATCTTTCTTGATTTGGCATTGCTAAGCTTAATCCTTGATTAGAGAGCGATTTTGGATGATTTTAGAAGGTAGAGGCCATGGCTAGGATTAAGGAATAGTTTTTGATGGCTGAAAAATGAAATAAAATTCGTTTCCCTACTGTTCTCAGCTTCCCTATAACCCTAATCCCGAATGGATTATGGGCCCTCTTGCTAATCACCTTAATTAGGCCCGGTTAAACTGTTTTTCACCTTCTAAACCTTGTTTCAGCCATATCTCCTTAACGGTTAGTCCGTTTGGCTAATGCGACCACTCTACGGAATTGTAAACCATCATCCGAAGCCAATGGAAGCGGTTTCAAGTCAAAACTCCTTTCCAATCAAAAGATATGGCCGAAACAAGATCAGCTAGGGGCAAAACGGTCATTTAAAAATCAGCAAAAATCATGAACATGGGAAATGACCCCAATAGTCGTTCCCCAAAGTTACACGACCATATGACTTCATATGAAAAAAATATATTATACGATCTTCCGATGCGTAGAACGCGGGTCGTTACACCATTCACATCCAAAGTGAAGTTTATAACTATGTGAGCATTAAAATAAATAAATAACGTTCATCACAGACTGTCAATCCATCGATTGACAATTAATTAAATATTGGGACTAGTGTGTCAAATATCATCCCAATACCCGTATGGGGTTTTCAAACAACAACAATTTATATAAATAAATCATTAGTTAATAGATTTAACTAATTATAATTTGGTTTGCATTATTTCTAATATCGCTAGCATAATAATGTTAATATTAAACGAATGTACATTTATCTACTTCTCTAACATGTTAATGCTAATATTAAACAAATGTACATTTTCTACTCCTATAACATGTAAATGTTAATATTATACAAATGTGCATTTTCTACTGCTAAACATTTTTATTATGTTAAAACATTTTGTCAAACTTGAATCCTTTTTAATGATTCATTCTTTCACATTAAAAATGTAATTTTTTAATGTGAACAAATTTCCATTTCATATAATGATCATTTTTAACCTTTTCTAATATACAATAAAAATGTAATTTTTTATTGTTAATAAATTTCATTTCAAATAATGATCTTTTTAACAAGTTCTGTTTATACAATAAAAATGTGATTTTTATTGTTTAACCAATTTTATTCAAACATGAATATTTTCATATTTGATATATATATACAATAAAAATGAGATTTTTACAAGACTATTCTATTTCACATAAAAGGATATGTTTATAAGACAATTCTAATTCACATAAAGTATATATTTATAAGACAATTCTAATTCACATAAAATGATATTTGATATGGCAATTCTAATTCACCATAAAAATGATATTTTTTTATATAGCATTTCTAATTCAACATAAAAATGATATTTTTTTATATGGCATTTCTAATTTAACATAAAAATGATATTTTCTTATATGGTATTTCTAATAAAAATGATATTTTGAAATAAATGGCATTTTTTATTTAAATGACATTTTCTAATTGAATGATATTTCTAAATGAATGACTTTTCTAAATCAAAGACATTTTTATTCTAAATAAACATTTCTAAATAAAATGTTGAAACGACCCGAACTTCCCCGGTAAGGAAAGCCCGGATTGAATTGGGAACAAGACACAAAAGAACGCAGGCAGAAGAACATTGCATTGCTTATTACAACAGTTCATCAGAATACAAGAATATACAGAGTATTAATAAATAATATACATTATAAAATATCAGAGATTATAATACATTACATAGCAGCGGAAAATAATACAATACACAACTAGAAGTAATACACGGATACAGAGCTTTCCGAGTATCGTTCCACCTGTAAATCAGGATCCTGTGAATATAAATCTGCAAAACCAAAACTACTAGATGCCCGTGCGGAAAATAGGGGCACCCAGAGTTTAGGTTAAAACAATAAACTCCAGGTCAGTCATGTGACTGGTGTGAGAACTAAAAACAGTTATTTATCTTTATTTTAATGTTAGGTAAATCAAGGGACCACGCCGTATAACACGGAACGGGTTTCCTCCCAAGAACACCAGTGCATAAAACAAACAGCGTCATGCTAAATAAAGAACAATGAAGCTATTATAAGACACAGGTCCCATCACACAATGCAACGCAAGCCAGAGGATAGGGTTTTTACCTTATAATAGCCAAAGAATGCTTGATACGCTAAATTTCATGTTTTAATTTTTAATCAGACTCCAACGTAAATTAATCAGAGAACGATTCCCTAAGTATTAACCCCGAAGGCCGAAACCAACATCAGACTAATACCCAGAAAACCACACATCTTAGCTCGTTTCCAGTTAGTTTCTGATTTTATATACAATCATAAATATCAATCATAGGCGGCATGAACGTCCCATGCCACTATGTCGCCATATATAGGTTTACAACTAAAATCGAAACGTCACGTATTGGAAGTTGGATTTCCATCTGTGAACCAAGACAAAAGATAGTCCTTACCGATTCGAGACGCTCTAGCCCGTGTCTCAGGTCAGAGCTCGAGTGACCTTTGGATTGTCAGGGCTGGTCCACCGATGTGGATTATTATGCCTGAACACTGCGTTACCCCCACACTTTGGCGTGTCAATGAGCCAATGAATGACTCCATCGGCTTCACATAGTCACCAATATATCCGAGGCGCCTCGTAACATGAACAACCACATAAGTCAAACTCGTCAAGGCGTGTAAAACCACTAATGCCACTTCTAGCTAGAAGGAAACGCATGCCCTCCCTGAGGTCCTCTCCCGTTTCTGGTTCACAACCGGGGTGTGACGCTCGCGAATCAACGCTACACAAAGCTACGCCACAAAGGCCGTGCTTTGATCATCAACCACAAGACTTTGCTTTTCAACAAAAGCCTTGATCATTTGCATCTTAGCATGCCACACAGGCAAACCACTCCATGCAACCGATATCCATCAATCACACAGAATGATATCCAATGTCAAACACACAGTCCATTTACATGTCCGTTCTGGGTCTGAACGAAACCGGAGGCACCTTGTACCTCGCATATCCATCGATCTCCAAGTACGTTTGGATGATCACCAACTGATTCCCTCCTCTTGGGTGTACGACCCAATCAAGATCATCAGTAATTATCCAAACGACGTGAAGACCTCCGATATTCAACCACCGTCTTCATCTTCGACTAATCGTCGAATCAGTTATTCAGAATGGGATAAACCCGGTCTTTCTGAATAACTCGCGTATATAATAAACAAGTGTTACACAAACACAACATACGCCTCATTCCAATTCATCAGTCACTAACCGTAAATTAGTAAGGGAACAATTCCCCAAATATTAACCCCGAAGGCCGAAACCAACATCAGATCAATACCAGGAAACCACTCATCTTAACTAATCTTCAGCTAGTTGCTAAATTTCACATTCTTAGGGACATGTTCCCATTAATTTTATCAAAGATAAATTCTTTAATTTTATTCTTCGATCTTCATTGAATATCAATTCAAACTAGTCGGGATTAGCGAACCACACCGAAGTAATCATTTATTTTATTTCCCAATCCCCACCTATTCATCCCATGAAGTAAAACTGGTCATACTTCATATCTAACACCACGGTGTTATCGGTAAATTCAATTACCATTTCACGTTCAAATCTAATTAAAGATTTAATTATTGCCTGGAGCAAAACTGGTGATACTCCATTCTCGACCATTTCAATCTAATTAAAGATTCATTAAAACACCACTTAGTTTTAATCTTTAACTGGGTTAAAGAATCCATGTCATTCAAAACACGGTTCACGATTAACCCCAAAATCACATCATATTTCAATCAGTCCCTAACCGTAAATTAGCAAGTGAGCAATTCCCTAAGTATTAACCCCGAAGGCCGAAACCAACATCAGATCAATACCCCAGAAACCATTCAACTTAACTAATCTCCAGTTAGTTTCTGATTTTCTTAACTCCTTTGGGTCTAAAAATAGTATTATTGAAGATACCGTTCGCGACAACCCAAAATCACATTCCATTAATTATCGGGTTAAAGAACAAGTGTTATTTAAAACACTGTTCACGATAAACCCAAAAATCAATATCAATTCAATTCCAATTAAATATTATTTAATTGGTACAGTTCATTAAATCTAAATAAAAAGATTTAATCTTTTTCTCAACTGGGCTTAAGAACAGTGTTAATGAAGACACCATTCACGACAAACCCAAATCACATTTGATATTATATACAAGGCTCTGAATAGAAAATATACCGGCTTATATTCAATATCAAATTCTACGACCAACAAATATCGTATTGGAAATAACGATATAAATATATCTTTCAAATTTCCATAACAATATCTGTATAATCACGAAATCCAACATCGAAATATTCCAAAGATAATTTCGATTCAAATCCATTCCAATTCAATTATTGGAAATTCTGGTTATTTTCAAAACCATTTCAAATCTAATTTATTTATTTTAAAAATAAATAAATTATTATTCTAGTTCAAAACTAGGTCATTTCGATAAAAATCTATTTTTATCTTTTCAAATATGGAGTTTTTCATCCCAATTCTTCACAAATCATTTCTTATGATTTTACACAAATTATTATTATTATTAATAATTTTATCAAGGCCCGTACAGTCGATTTCCATCAACAGTCATCGAACTACACTTACAACGACCTTTTCCAAATTTGATTTGGACATAATTCCAAATCCAACCGTTAGATTTCAAATTTCTAATATCCGTTAGAAAGCTCTTTTCGATACGAACCCAAAGGTCCCGGTCTTAGGAGAATCCGACGGTCGGATCTCCCGTAATATCCGTTCGAAGTCAATGGTCGAAATTCGCGAACTGCCGCGGCGCGGCGCGTTCTGTTCAGGCCATTATATTATATATATAATATATACTTCGTCGATTTCCTTTTAAACGTATTTTATAAATCGTTTTAAATTCATTTTCAAAGCGGTTTCAACTTCATATTCAATTTCAAATCAAAATTGAATATTCCATATCATTAACATGTAAATGATAATATTTTCAAAACGTTATATTTTGAAATCACTTCCTTTTCGATATTCATTATAAAAACGAATAAAATCGATATGAGTATCGCTCGCGTCAAAATGGCCCAAATCTAATCAACACGGCTTCATATATTCCTATTTTCAAATATTCTATTTCAAATATTTCTATCCAAATATTTCTTTTTCAAATATTCTTTTTCAAATATTCTTTTTCAAATATTTCTATTCAAATATTTCTTTTTCAAATATTCTATTTCAAATATTTCTATTCAAATATTTCTTTTTCAAATATTCTATTTCAAATATTTCTATTCAAATATTTCTTTTTCAAATATTCTATTTCAAATATTTCTATTCAAATATTTCTTTTTCAAATATTCTATTTCAAATATTCTTATTCAAATATTTCTTTTTCAAATATTCTATTTCAAATATTTCTATTCAAATATTTCTTTTTCAAATATTCTATTTCAAATATTTCTATTCAAATATTTCTTTTTCAAATATTCTATTTCAAATATTTCTATTCAAATATTTCTTTTTCAAATATTCTATTTCAAATATTTCTATTCAAATATTTCTTTTTCAAATATTCTATTTCAAATATTCTATTTCAAATATTCTATTTCAAATATTTCTATTCAAATATTTCTATTCAAATATTTCTTTTTCAAATATTCTATTTCAAATATTTCTATTCAAATATTTCTTTTTCAAATATTCTATTTCAAATATTCTTATTCAAATATTTCTTTTTCAAATATTCTATTTCAAATATTTCTATTCAAATATTTCTTTTTCAAATATTCTATTTCAAATATTCTTTTTCAAATATTTCTATTCAAATATTTCTTTTTCAAATATTTTATTTCAAAACTGGAATGAGGCCCAATCAATTACCATAGATTTTATTTCTATGGATTTCCATACAACGCATGTATATATCAACAATGACAAATAATCAACCATCATCTAAAGTGCATTCTACACTGTATAAGCATCAAATATAAATATTCAACGCTTATAACAGTTTGTCAATCAATCGATCGACATACAACTAATTATTGGGATTAGTGTATGTCATATATCACCCCAATACCCGTGTGGGGTTTCAAACAATCAAACATAGATTTTATTTGTGCAGTTGGGCAATGTGTAAAATTTATCGTCCCAATCAATATCAGTCAAAATCAAACAAACAAACAAACAAGCCGTCCATGGTCTGTGGACGACGGGTGTCGGGTGCTATTAAACACCATATGCATCCTAGTATATATTTTAACTAGAAAATTAAATTAAAAGTGAGAAGTTCTCATAGAGGGTTCCACTCCGCCGTGCTTTTCTTTTGAACTACTGAACCGTCTAGATCTGTTTGAAATTCCAATGCAGTCCTTGCCCCGCTGTTCATAATAAAAATTATATTTTTATTGCTTCATTCCAATACATAAAAAATCATATTTTTATTTGTACTTCATATATTTTTACAACGCTTCTTTCTATTAAAAATTATATTTTATATTTCTACTCCATATATAAAGATCAAATTTTTATATCATCGCTATAAAAATCACATTTTTATTTCAACATGTATATAATAAAAATCAGATTTTTATTACGCTACATATATAAAGATAATATTTTTATATTCTCTATTATATAAAAATCATATTTTTAATCTTTCTATTAACTAAAAATCTCGTCTTTCTATAATTAAAAAATCTTGTCTTTCTATAATTTTTTCATTCGTATAAAAATCCCACCTTTATCATTTCTAAAAATCAAATCTTTACTCTCTACCCCTATATGTAAAAATCGTAATGTTATACGCTACATACATATATATATAAATCAAACCATTATCTCGCTATACATATAGTAAAAATTGAATTTTTATACCATTAAAAATCATAACTTTGTTTAAAATAAAATTCATATTTTTGTTTTCAAAGTTATTTATTTTATAGTTCAGAAATTAACCAATGTTTGAAGATTAAAATTAAAAGATAAATAAAGAAATAAAAAAATAGAAACACTCACTGTAAACGTCGATCTGAACTGGAGGGGGGGGGGTTCGTGGGTGATCTGGGCAGTGCGGTTTGGCGGGGTGTGGCCCAGGGAGGCGCTCTGACCATCTGTGGCGGACTGTGGGGTTTCGCGGTGGAGGGGGGTGCTTGCTGCAGAGGTGGACGAAGGGGAGGGGCGCGCTGTCTCCGATGGGTGGGTGGCTGGCGGCGCTCGCTGGGTGCTGGATGGAGGGCGCGACCTTCGTGACGTTGGTGGGTTCATTGGGGGGGGGGGGTGGTCGCGATGTTGAACTAGGTTTTTTTTCTTTTGATTTCTTTAAAATGAACGCGGGGTGGGGGGGATCTGTAAATAGAAGGAGATAGAGGTCTCTTTTATTATTATTATTATTATTTTATTTTATTTCAAAAAGGTACATTTTTATTTTGACCTCGAAATCAAAGCCACCGACTGTCGTCCATAACTAATTACCCCCATTCTGAACACAATGGGATATGTATAGTAAGCTGATTCGATCATTTCGATTAGTTTTCGTCAAAATCAAAATATAGCTCTATATATTGATTTTGAACGCGCATTTCTATTTACAGGGGCCACATACGGACTCTAAAAATTCCCGAAAAATATTTTCTAGCTTCATATTGACGATACGGTCCTAATAAAATTAATTTCGTCAAATTCTGAGACCATTTGAAAAATGGCCATTTTTCAGTCGATTAAAATCAACTGAAACTGGTCAAACGCGTTTTCCTTTGCCATGCTCACATTGATTCGAAAAATTACGAATTTTGGAATCTAGCAATAACTTGACATCACGGATCCAACAAAAGTGGTTTGGTCGAAAACCGAGGTCGTTTGCAAAATTCCTATTTTTAAGGACCAGAATTCCATAGCGACTATTATGAATTTTCAACTGGGCATATCTTTTGATTCCCGCTATGAAATTTCAATTTTTCGGATTGGTTGGAACGATATTCACAAATAGATTCTAATATTTTTGGTTTCACTAAAATCCGGTTTGTTTTGAATCCTGTACATCCATTTGAAATTTGAAATCGAATTATTGAACTACCCGCCATTTTCAATTCCTTTTATAATTAAAATAAAATATTTAAATTCTAACGACGATCTATATAAATATATACGTTCTAATTCTATTCAAAATAAATTTCTCGTCGTTATTATTTAAAATAATTCATTTTAAATAATCAAAATTCATTAAAATTGCCAAAATAAAATTTTTAAATTGGATCAGATTTCCGGGTTAATACAAATGTTATTTTGAATATAAATAAACATTTCTAACTAAAATGTTATTTTTAATCTAATATAACATTCCTTAACAAAAATATTATTTTTAATCTAATAAAATATTTCTAACAAAAGTGACATTTTTAATCTAATAAAACATTTTATAACAAAATGTTATTTTATTTCTAATGCAACATTTTATAATAAAAATGTTATTTTATTTCTGATGCAACATTTTATAACAAAAATGTTATTTTATTTCTTTTTTCTAATGCAATAGATGATAATTTTATTCTAATATGACATATTTTACTAAAATGAAAATTTTAAACTAAATTGACATTTTTAACTAAGATGACATTTTTAACTAAGATGACAATTTTATTATAACATGACATATTTTACTTACAAAATATGATTTCTACATGAATGACACATTTGTTGACCAAATATGATTTCTACATAAATGACATATTTATCGACAAAATATGATTTCTATATAAATGATATATTTATTGACAAAATATGATTTCTACATAAATGACATATTTATTGACAAAATATAATTTATACATAAATGGCATATTTATTGACAAAATAAGTTTTTCTACATAAGGGACATATTTGTTCTAATATAACATTCCTAACAAAAATGACATTTTTAACATGTCATGGCATTATTCTAACATATATGATATTATAACATGACATTATTCTAACATAAATAATGTTTTTAATTAACATAAAAAGTAATTACAAAAATGATGTTTTTCTTTAACATGTCATATAATAACAAAAATGATGTTTTTCTAACCAAAATGATATGTTTAACATAACAAGATATTTTCATTTTAATATTTAAAGATTATATCTTTATCTTACATAAATATAATTCAATGAATAATCATCAACACAATCAATTAGTCAATCTAAATTTTATACCGCATATTTGTGTTCTATATAGCGTATATTAATAACACAGTTACAATCAAATCATATATATATATATTTATGTATATATTTTTTAATTTAAAATTTTTAAATTGAGAGATCTCACTTTGATTTTCTGTCTGAATTTCCAACATGCTCCGTTTTTGTCCTTGTCTGTTCCATTGCGCAGATCTTTTGTTCACAATCTCAATGCGTTTCGTTTCACGCGATTCTGATTATATATGAAGAAGTTATGGTTGTTTCCACATTTAATTACAATATTTAAACAAAAAAAATATAATTAAATCTTTAGTTACATTTCCCAATTCGAATTAAGGCCGCTATTTTTCTGAATTCCATCGTCTTCTCTTTTGTAACGTGAAAACAAGTTGAACCCATAAGCTCCTTTGAAAACTCCACCACGAACGCCATTTAGGGCTATTGGAAGTTGATCCAAGGCCACCATGTCAAAGGCCAACCCGAAAGCATCAACCGCCCACGAACCCGCCCAACTCGGTGGGCCTCTCCTCCCCATACGGCGGTTCGAAGGTTGGTCCTTTGCACCACAAATTCTTCATCCACACAACATGATTCTCAATCGTAACCGTTGGGTTTGTCCATCTCGTTGTTGGCTACATTTTTGCCGTTGGAATTGCTTGAAATTATTGAATGAATTAGGAGAAAAAAGAAGAAGATTGGAGCGACGGGGCCATTGATTTTTGAAGTGGCGGCTACGTATTAGAAAGAATAGATTAGGGTTTTCTAAACCTAGGGTTATTTATAATATTATAACATTTAATCCTTTAATTCTGAAAAAGGCCCGTTAATTTCTAATAGCTCCAAATTCAGCCCAACTTACTTAATCCCAGCCAAATACCCCCCTTCCGGACACAATGGACTAGGTCTCGTTAGCCCGTTTGATTGTTTTCAGTCTGCTTTCTTTAATTTAAAATTTAAATCATTTATTTAATTTAATCGTATATTTTAATTTGCTGGGGCCACATACTGTTTCTAAAAATTATTGAAAAATTATATCTGGCTTTTTTATGACGATACAGTCCTAACAAAATTAATTCCGTCGAATTTGGAGACTGTTCGAAAAATGACCATTTTCTGGTCGACCAAAATTGATTGAAATTAACAAAACACGTTTTCTTTTGCCACACTCACATATTGATTCCAAAAATTATGAAAATTGGAACCTAGCAATAATTTGACATTCCGGATCCAACCAAATTGGTTTCGTCGAAAATGGAGGTCGTTTCCAAAATGGATATTTATACGGGCTATATATTATATTCTATTGCGACTATTCTGAATATTCAACTAACCATAACTTTTTATTCCCGCTATGAAATTTCAATTTTTCTGATTCGTTGGAAAGATATTTTCAAATAGATTCTAATATTTTTGGTTTCACCAAAATCCGGTTTATTCTGGATCCTGTACAGTCAGTCAAACTTCAAATTCAAATTTTAAAACTACCGCGCTATTTCTAACTCCTTTTATAGTTAAATTAAAAATTTTCGTTCTAACTTCGATTTAAATAAAATTTTAATCGTTATTATTTAAAATAAATTATTTTCAATATTTAAAATTCACTAAAATTTCTAAAATAAAATTTTAAATTGGTTCTAAAATTCTGGGTTATTACAATCTCCCCTACTTAAAATCTTTTCATCCTCGAAAAGGAATGGAGCTGAAAGTTGTTTAATTAACCAAATCAACTTTCATTTTTTTATTGGTTTCAATAATTTTATTAGTTGAACTAACAATCACACAACACAATCATCAATTAATTAGTTGATTAGCTTTCAAATATATATAACTTTTATATATTCAAAAATCATATTTTCTAAGATCGGATTATATATATAATCACAGATACGATAATTATAAACTTATCACTCTCAACTCGTTCTAAGGCATTACTAACCTTATCTAACGAGTATCTCATTCTAGGATGCTACTGATCCTATCTCTAATGAGTATTCCTTTATAGGATATTATCAATCCTACCTCTGATGAGTCCTTTTTTTTCAATTCTAACGAGTTGTACCCCAAAGATTTGAGCTAACCAGAGCTCTGATACCAACTGTAATGATTCGGATTTCTCCCGGACCTAATCGATCGCAAAATCGACTAAGACCATTCAAAAACCCGAATACGCTAATTTTGGGCATAAAACACATCAGAACAAATGACAGAAGACATTTATAAACATTATAATAATGTTACATCGGAGTATAGAATATATTAGAGTACATCGAATATAATACATCGGAAGTTAATTTACAATAAATGTAATACAGTGCAACGGAACAATAAACTATCACAGCGGAAGACTATCATGCTCAGGACACAGCTTTAAGCTTCGATCCAGAATCCTGCTTAATATATCTGCAAAATAAGCTACTCGACCGCCCGTGTGGAAAAGAGGGCACCCGAGTTTGCAAAGTGAAACAAACTACGAGTCAGTCATGGGACTGGTATGAGAAATCTTATTTAACCTATTTAATAATAAGGCTAATTACAGGACCACGCCGCTAACATGGAACGGGTTTACCCCATTGGATTTCCAGAGTAAATCATTAAACAACGCAATGCTTTTTAGAAAACTGAAACCATTATAAGACTCAAGTCCCACCACACAATGCAATGCAAACTAGAGGATAGAGTTTTACCTTATAATAGTCAAAAATGCTTGATACGATAAAATGAATTTGATATTATTATTAGTGTCTATATGTTTCAAAAACTTTTCAATCATAATGTATCAATCATAGATGACATAGCTACCATATACTATGTCGCCATACTAGCTATACAATGAAAACCGTATGGAGCCGTATTGGAAGTTGGATTTCCATCATGAACCAAGGCAAGAGATAGTCCTTATCGAATTCGAGACAATCTAGCCTACCATATCTCAGGATACAACCGCAACTGCACCTAGAAGCGCCAGGGCTAGTCACAAATATGTTAGTGGATTAGTTATGCCTGAACAATACTGTAACGTCCCGTATTTTCGACCGTCAAATATTTAATTTAATTTATTATTTTAAATATTTTATTGGGATATTAATGGATTTTAATATTTAAATCGTTATTTAAAACGAGACCGAACAATATAATATAAATCGAGTTTTAACTTGGATTTTGATATAAATGAGTTTTGAATGGTTATATATGCTGATTGAAATGTAATGGAATTAACAGAATTTTAAATAACTTGTTTAATATTTAATTGACGTAAATGTAAAATTTATATTATTTAATTCAGTTAGAATAACTACTTTTGGAAACGATGACGGATGGTAAGAAATCAGTTTCATGAGATCAGTAATATTATAAAATCATATTGTATGGTATGCATCAATGAATCATCTCGTTCTTCTAATAATATTTTTTTTTCAAAGGTGATAATTACCATAGTTGTTGTGTGGAACTATTGGTTATTTCGAAACATCATTCAAAAACCGTAAAAGTCGAAATAAAATCCTCAGCAAATCTTATATAATATCAACCCAAATCTCTATCATAGATACTAGCGACGTAATCTTTCACAGGACAAATCAAATCTAAACATATAAGGGAAAGGATTCATCTGGCACAACTATAGAAAATGGACCTCGATAGCTAAACATGAAATGGAAGAATGACTTGCAAGAGATTCTTTTGTCTGTACAATTACAAACCTACCATTCATGAGCCGACCTATAAAAGGACTTATTTTAAAATCAAACTTTAGAAGCCTTTGTTTCTTTCATAGAAACAGTAAACAAAAACAAAACAATACGCGCATGAAAAAAAATACATTATTGTTCGTACAAACGCAAATACAAAAGAAAAACAAAAGATTCACCTGCAATACTGTTGGTACCAATACAAAATTCTATATAAACAAATTTGGTCTGTACAATACAAAAACAAAAGGGGACATGACCATTCAGCATGTTTCCTCCTGCTATCTCGTCCTTCTTGAAATAGTAACAGCTGCAAGAAAACAGTAAAACCTATCAGTACATAGGAAATATAAATATGAACAGCTAAAGTTTTACAAAACAAATATATACTCAAAATTTAATAATAACTCAGAACAGACTGTAAAAGGGAACATCAATTAAACAAGCAAAGAAATAAGTATATATTTCAGTAACTACGTAAACAGCTAAAAGGAAAAGGTATGAAGTTGAAATATGTATATATTATACATCAACCTGTAGAACCAAATCAAACAGCTAAACTATATCCATGTGAATAGCTGAACAAAAACAGTGGGTGATGTACAACTCAAAATAGTACTAGAACGGCTAAGAAATTGGTATTATATACATACATACATATATATATATATACACACACATCATAATCTATTGTAGGATCGAACAGCCTATATATATATATATATATATCCGTATATATGGAATTTCAGGTGCAATTCACTAGTGTAGTGTATTTGAAAATGAAAATACAAAATCTACAATACAGGTTCGAATCTCTGGTTGAATTAACTACTCATAACTTCTCAATCACGGTTCGATCACTTTAACAGACCAACGGTGACATAAATCCCATACAAAATCTTTTAAAATCCATTGTTAAAATATCTCGCAACATCAACTATCATCAACCGTACGCAAAACAATCTGCAAGGGAACAGAAGCAAATGGCCTAAACTAGTAGCTGATCTACCTAAGAACAGTCTTTGAAAGACATTGATCTGATCCAAAAATCTATCACAGTATAAATACACATCCAGGCACCACATTTCAATTCACAGAACAACACAGTAAATGAAAACCATTCGAACGACACAAAATAAACCAGAAAATCAAATGAAAATAAATAAATATGGTATAGGAAAATCAAGTAGGAAGACTTAGCTCTCGGTCTTTGAAAATTCTTGCGTGGAAACCAGTTTGAGTTGAAGCTGTAGGGGTTGAAGGTGGCTCGGGTTCGGCTGCAGTGGAGACCCACGGGTGGAGTACGACGCCGTGATGGTGGACTGGAGGAGCTCGAAGGGGAGCGACGCCATAACAGTTCGATCGGCGGCTGAAATCACAGAAGAGGATTAGGGTTTTCAATTTCGGTTTGGCAAATTTTGTGAGGCGGCTAATAATGTAGAGGGTTACGGTGAGGGGTAGGGTTTTAATCAAGGGAAGCGGGTCGGGTTAGTTGTGTTGGGCCGGCGATCTAAGGGTAAGCCCAAATTTTCAATTTAAAGGAAATTTATGTTTAAATTTACTTGTATATAAAGTTCGTAACGCGATTTCTCTTTCGTACGTTGTCGGATTTGCAGACGGTCAGTTGCGTTGGGACCGTGGAGACGAGTACTTCGAGATGGAGCTGATCAAGTCCGGATCTGAAGTGGCTAGAATTTCTATTCGAATTAAACGACAGTTTAATTTGATTAAAACAGACCGTTATCAACGGATTCCAAATCAAGGTGAGTTAAACTCACTCAGTTTCTTCCCATTTATATTTTATATAAATTGGGTTTTTATTTTGTATGCTCTGCTTGCTGATGGTTGACTGTTTGCTAGTTATATAATTATTGGTTAATTGAACTGATGAAATTAAACCGTCGTTTAATTTCAGTAAAATACCAAATCGTTATTTTAACGATTGGTTCCAATAAAGGTAACTTACCTTATTGGTCACGTTTATAAAATAAACGTGTTTAATGGTTTGAATCGGTTGGATTGTTTTGTTTATTGATTGTTTTGAATATTGGTTGTTAACTGAAATTTCAACATCTGTGTAGTTAAGCCAATGGGGTATTGGTTGGGTATTTGGCAACACATGGCCTAAAAATCAATCGTTTTATAGATGTCGATTTACCGTCAGACAAATCGACGGAAATGGAGTTATAAAAAATTTATTTTATAACTGGATATAGATTTTGAAATATATTATTTGAATAAAACTTTGTTTAAAGAAAATAAATATTTCTTTTATTATTTGAGTTTAAAACTTATTTATTAATCCAAGTAAATCTGATGATGATCAGATTTATAAGAAAAGGAATTTAACCAATTGACCAGATTTGGATAATTATTTACTTAGAGACAAACGAATGGAATTTATTTAAATTAATTATATTAATTTAAAGAGGAAATAAATTGGAATCGATTACTAAGATAACTTGTTTAAGTAAATTAAATCAACTGTTTTAATTAAGATTGATTTTTAAATTAGTGTGTTCGAATAAATTTGTTAAATGAATATTGTTTTAATTTTAATGAAGTTTCAGAAAAAGGGATTCCCTATTTATGTTAGTAAATAATGGAATTAACTACCTTTACAGTAGTTAAAGATTAAGATAAGGTATTATTCTGATTGGGGAAATGACTTTTTAATTGAATTTGTTTCAAAGGAAATCAAAGTTGAAAGCTAAATCTTGTTGAATGGTGAAAGGAGTTTATGAACGGGTTTGTTTAAAACCTGAGTTTACAACAAAGTTATAAAAGGAGATTTTAAGCATATATTATAGCTTAAAATAATGTTACTTAATTATTTAAATTAAGTAAAAAGGGAAATTGAGATAAAGGGTTTATAATAAACCAGGGTTATATTAATGAAGTTAAAAGTGGTGTGTTATAAAGAGGTTACTTAATTGAATTAGGTAAAAATGGTATCTTAAAGAAAGAGATTTTCAAAGTGATGATAAGGTTCATTAAACCTTATATTGAATTAAATAGTTAAATGGAATTTGCGTGGAGATTAGATGAGATATTGGTTTTATATTACAACTTGTATCTATCTTTAGATGTGAACGATGTTGATCAAGGTCTGAGAGGTAATTAAAATACCCCAACTTGAACGACATCGGGACTATTTAGGGGTGGTATGAGTTGTGATGGTGAAAGGGATTAGTGATAATTTATTTCCAGTAGTGAAATAATGTAAAGATGAGGTTTATCCAACAGAAATAAGCACTGGGTTCTGTCGGGAAATAAATAAAGGATATTTCATAATGTTGTTTAATTTAAAAAGGGCCAAGTGGTGTCGAGTATTGAACCAGTGAACCAAATTGATTGACATGATTGAAACACTGTATATTTTGATAGTTAAAACACCGACTATCAAACTTGTCCAATACGATTGTTGGTACGGAAAGACCGGGATCGTATATATATTCGAAAACCATTCCGACCAACAAATACGTGAAGATATCAGAAGACGGTCGAGATGGAGCATTGAAGACCGTGGATCTTCATAAGTGGAAGAACTGCTAATAATCTCTGGTCTGCAGCCAAAGATGTACTGTGGTTCTGTCGTGGTTGGAATCTGCGGATTGCAAGGATTTCTCGCTACTGATCCATGGGGTGATTCCTATATGAGATGCAGTAGGAGAGTGCCTTCGGTTCATCTTGTTCCTGGATGACTTGTATGGACGGATGCCTGACAGAGTATTTCCAAAGGGATCGCGTACGTTGATTTCTTCAAACGTACCTGGGTAGCTCCCAAATGGAGTATGTTTGTGGACGTCAATTAGTGATATCTGGCGGATCTGACAATGTGGCATTCAAAGTAAATGGTGACCAGATGTTTCAGAAGGTGATTCAAACCTCAAGCCTCATCAACCAGGAAATGACAAAAATCGGGCAGGCAGCATGGCTATGTGGGTCGCTCCCATTAGGGTGTATAATCACCTATCTAGAGAAATTCCTTTTGCTTCTTTAATCTATCGATTCTGCCCATTCGGGAACGGTGGTTTGAGTCCAATCGTTGGTGATATACATTCGATACACTCAAGCGAAATGAGTGGTCGGTCATGTGAGGGCCAGGTTGCAAGACGTTCTTGTTGAACCCTGTGTATTCGCCTCTAGAGATACACGTGCGGAAGGTGGTCCCATACCTTGTCAAGTTGGAAATCCAATTTCCAATAAGCGCCCGCGGTTTTGATTGTATACTATATATGTAGAGCGTGAGATGCAAGCGTTCTACTAGATTAATATTTACTTGTATTTAGACATTATTATAATATCAGATAAGATATTGATTTCAAAAATGGTTTGGGTTATCGTAAGGTAAAAACCGTCCGTGTTTATGTGTGGATTTGGTCTTACGATTATCCTTTTCTTTGAAAAGATTTTAACTTTAAAATCAAGATGTGTGTTACCTAAATACTGTGCGAGTTTTCTCACTCTGGTTCACCAGACTGACCCGGTGTTTTGTAAATGCTCGGGTTAGCCCGGGATGTACAGGTTCAGGTTATCGAATAAAGTCCAAAGACAAGCTAGAGGTGTTCAGACGTATGCTATCTAGTTTTGTTCCGCTGTGTGTTGTATATGAGGACAGGTTATTATAACTGTCCAGCTGTGTGCTGTGCTCTGATATTGTAAGTATTTTTAAAAGCTCTCAATAAAGTATTTGTTTCTGTATTATATTTTGTTCCGCTGCGATGTGAGACTCTGTGTCGGGTTGGTTCTTCTTCTTCTATTCTTATATTTCTTTCTTTCTTATCTCACCCTCTAATTTCTTTCTAATAACGTCCAGTGTTTTCGACGTTGGAAGGCCGGCATGAGTTACGGTAAAGGTATTTATGTCGATTTTCGAGGCCGGAACCCGCTGGGTCGTTACAGTGGTATCAGAGCTATTGGTTTAGTAATAACCTTGGCTCTGTGGTGTAACTCGATAGAGATAGGGTTAGTAATACCCTAGATCGAGATTGAGTGTATATATATGAGAGCGTACTTGTAAATTTTATATACAAATGGTTTGTATTGTGTTTGTTGGTCGGTTCAAGTGTTGAGAAGCATTGGACTGTCCACGGATACGATATGGTTTTGAAAAGAGGGGAAATGAAATAATTTTACCCAAATTATATTGTGTATAGAAAAGACAAAATTTATCAAATTATTGAGATATTGGTTTGTGTGCTTGATTGATGTAAACGAAATTCAAATTTGATTGAAATTTGAATTGAAACTTAGCTTGGTCAAATTTAATTAAATTAATTAAATTTGGAATTTGAATTAGTCAAACAGAAATAAATCGGGTATTAACCGATTGATGTTCAAATCTGTGAAACCAAAATAAAGTATTAATACTGAATGTGAATTCAGTTGATTTGGTTGATTGGGTTGTGGATTGATTGCTGATTTAGAATTGATTGTTATTGAATGATAGTTGTTTGAATGGAATAATTAGAAATTAATGGGTTTGTAACGTTCTTTCTTGCCTTAGCAATTTCGAGGACGAAATTATTTTAAGGGGAGAAGAATGTAACATCCCGTATTTTCGACCGTCAAATATTTAATTTAATTTATTATTTTAAATATTTTATTGGGATATTAATGGATTTTAATATTTAAATCGTTATTTAAAACGAGACCGAACAATATAATATAAATCGAGTTTTAACTTGGATTTTGATATAAATGAGTTTTGAATGGTTATATATGATGATTGAAATGTAATGGAATTAACAGAATTTTAAATAACTTGTTTAATATTTAATTGACGTAAATGTAAAATTTATATTATTTAATTCAGTTAGAATAACTACTTTTGGAAACGATGACGGATGGTAAGAAATCAGTTTCATGAGATCAGTAATATTATAAAATCATATTGTATGGTATGCATCAATGAATCATCTCGTTCTTCTAATAATATTTTTTTTTCAAAGGTGATAATTACCATAGTTGTTGTGTGGAACTATTGGTTATTTCGAAACATCATTCAAAAACCGTAAAAGTCGAAATAAAATCCTCAGCAAATCTTATATAATATCAACCCAAATCTCTATCATAGATACTAGCGACGAAATCTTTCACAGGACAAATCAAATCTAAACATATAAGGGAAAGGATTCATCTGGCACAACTATAGAAAATGGACCCCGATAGCTAAACATGAAATGGAAGAATGACTTGCAAGAGATTCTTTTGTCTGTACAATTACAAACCTACCATTCATGAGCCGACCTATAAAAGGACTTATTTTAAAATCAAACTTTAGAAGCCTTTGTTTCTTTCATAGAAACAGTAAACAAAAACAAAACAATACGCGCATGAAAAAAAAATACATTATTGTTCGTACAAACGCAAATACAAAAGAAAAACAAAAGATTTACCTGCAATACTGTTGGTACCAATACAAAATTCTATATAAACAAATTTGGTCTGTACAATACAAAAACAAAAGGGGACATGACCATTCAGCATGTTTCCTCCTGCTATCTCGTCCTTCTTGAAATAGTAACAGCTGCAAGAAAACAGTAAAACCTATCAGTACATAGGAAATATAAATATGAACAGCTAAAGTTTTACAAAACAAATATATACTCAAAATTTAATAATAACTCAGAACAGACTGTAAAAGGGAACATCAATTAAACAAGCAAAGAAATAAGTATATATTTCAGTAACTACGTAAACAGCTAAAAGGAAAAGGTATGAAGTTGAAATATGTATATATTATACATCAACCTGTAGAACCAAATCAAACAGCTAAACTATATCCATGTGAATAGCTGAACAAAAACAGTGGGTGATGTACAACTCAAAATAGTACTAGAACGGCTAAGAAATTGGTATTATATACATACATACATACATATATATATATATATACACACACATCATAATCTATTGTAGGATCGAACAGCCTATATATATATATATATATCCATATATATGGAATTTCAGGTGCAATTCACTAGTGTAGTGTATTTGAAAATGAAAATACAAAATCTACAATACAGGTTCGAATCTCTGGTTGAATTAACTACTCATAACTTCTCAATCACGGTTCGATCACTTTAACAGACCAACGGTGACATAAATCCCATACAAAATCTTTTAAAATCCATTGTTAAAATATCTCGCAACATCAACTGTCATCAACCGTACGCAAAACAATCTGCAAGGGAACAGAAGCAAATGGCCTAAACTAGTAGCTGATCTACCTAAGAACAGTCTTTGAAAGACATTGATCTGATCCAAAAATCTATCACAGTATAAATACACATCCAGGCACCACATTTCAATTCGCAGAACAACACAGTAAATGAAAACCATTCGAACGACACAAAATAAACCAGAAAATCAAATGAAAATAAATAAATATGGTATAGGAAAATCAAGTAGGAAGACTTAGCTCTCGGTCTTTGAAAATTCTTGCGTGGAAACCAGTTTGAGTTGAAGCTGTAGGGGTTGAAGGTGGCTCGGGTTCGGCTGCAGTGGAGACCCACGGGTGGAGTACGACGCCGTGATGGTGGATTGGAGGAGCTCGAAGGGGAGCGACGCCATAACAGTTCGATCGGCGGCTGAAATCACAGAAGTGGATTAGGGTTTTCAATTTCGGTTTGGCAAATTTTGTGAGGCGGCTAATAATGTAGAGGGTTACGGTGAGGGGTAGGGTTTTAATCAAGGGAAGCGGGTCGGGTTAGTTGTGTTGGGCCGGCGATCTAAGGGTAAGCCCAAATTTTCAATTTAAAGGAAATTTATGTTTAAATTTACTTGTATATAAAGTTCGTAACGCGATTTCTCTTTCGTACGTTGTCGGATTTGCAGACGGTCAGTTGCGTTGGGACCGTGGAGACGAGTACTTCGAGATGGAGCTGATCAAGTCCGGATCTGAAGTGGCTAGAATTTCTATTCGAATTAAACGACAGTTTAATTTGATTAAAACAGACCGTTATCAACGGATTCCAAATCAAGGTGAGTTAAACTCACTCAGTTTCTTCCCATTTATATTTTATATAAATTGGGTTTTTATTTTATATGCTCTGCTTGCTGATGGTTGACTGTTTGCTAGTTATATAATTATTGGTTAATTGAACTGATGAAATTAAACCGTCGTTTAATTTCAGTAAAATACCAAATCGTTATTTTAACGATTGGTTCCAATAAAGGTAACTTACCTTATTGGTCACGTTTATAAAATAAACGTGTTTAATGGTTTGAATCGGTTGGATTGTTTTGTTTATTGATTGTTTTGAATATTGGTTGTTAACTGAAATTTCAACATCTGTGTAGTTAAGCCAATGGGGTATTGGTTGGGTATTTGGCAACACATGGCCTAAAAATCAATCGTTTTATAGATGTCGATTTACCGTCAGACAAATCGACGGAAATGGAGTTATAAAAAATTTATTTTATAACTGGATATAGATTTTGAAATATATTATTTGAATAAAAGTTTGTTTAAAGAAAATAAATATTTCTTTTATTATTTGAGTTTAAAACTTATTTATTAATCCAAGTAAATCTGATGATGATCAGATTTATAAGAAAAGGAATTTAACCAATTGACCAGATTTGGATAATTATTTACTTAGAGACAAACGAATGGAATTTATTTAAATTAATTATATTAATTTAAAGAGGAAATAAATTGGAATCGATTACTAAGATAACTTGTTTAAGTAAATTAAATCAACTGTTTTAATTAAGATTGATTTTTAAATTAGTGTGTTCGAATAAATTTGTTAAATGAATATTGTTTTAATTTTAATGAAGTTTCAGAAAAAGGGATTCCCTATTTATGTTAGTAAATAATGGAATTAACTACCTTTACAGTAGTTAAAGATTAAGATAAGGTGTTATTCTGATTGGGGAAATGACTTTTTAATTGAATTTGTTTCAAAGGAAATCAAAGTTGAAAGCTAAATCTTGTTGAATGGTGAAAGGAGTTTATGAACGGGTTTGTTTAAAACCTGAGTTTACAACAAAGTTATAAAAGGAGATTTTAAGCATATATTATAGCTTAAAATAATGTTACTTAATTATTTAAATTAAGTAAAAAGGGAAATTGAGATAAAGGGTTTATAATAAACCAGGGTTATATTAATGAAGTTAAAAGTGGTGTGTTATAAAGAGGTTACTTAATTGAATTAGGTAAAAATGGTATCTTAAAGAAAGAGATTTTCAAAGTGATGATAAGGTTCATTAAACCTTATATTGAATTAAATAGTTAAATGGAATTTGCGTGGAGATTAGATGAGATATTGGTTTTATATTACAACTTGTATCTATCTTTAGATGTGAACGATGTTGATCAAGGTCTGAGAGGTAATTAAAATACCCCAACTTGAACGACATCGGGACTATTTAGGGGTGGTATGAGTTGTGATGGTGAAAGGGATTAGTGATAATTTATTTCCAGTAGTGAAATAATGTAAAGATGAGGTTTATCCAACAGAAATAAGCACTGGGTTCTGTCGGGAAATAAATAAAGGATATTTCATAATGTTGTTTAATTTAAAAAGGGCCAAGTGGTGTCGAGTATTGAACCAGTGAACCAAATTGATTGACATGATTGAAACACTGTATATTTTGATAGTTAAAACACCGACTATCAAACTTGTCCAATACGATTGTTGGTACGGAAAGACCGGGATCGTATATATATTCGAAAACCATTCCGACCAACAAATACGTGAAGATATCAGAAGACGGTCGAGATGGAGCATTGAAGACCGTGGATCTTCATAAGTGGAAGAACTGCTAATAATCTCTGGTCTGCAGCCAAAGATGTACTGTGGTTCTGTCGTGGTTGGAATCTGCGGATTGCAAGGATTTCTCGCTACTGATCCATGGGGTGATTCCTATATGAGATGCAGTAGGAGAGTGCCTTCGGTTCATCTTGTTCCTGGATGACTTGTATGGACGGATGCCTGACAGAGTATTTCCAAAGGGATCGCGTACGTTGATTTCTTCAAACGTACCTGGGTAGCTCCCAAATAGAGTATGTTTGTGGACGTCAATTAGTGATATCTGGCGGATCTGACAATGTGGCATTCAAAGTAAATGGTGACCAGATGTTTCAGAAGGTGATTCAAACCTCAAGCCTCATCAACCAGGAAATGACAAAAATCGGGCAGGCAGCATGGCTATGTGGGTCGCTCCCATTAGGGTGTATAATCACCTATCTAGAGAAATTCCTTTTGCTTCTTTAATCTATCGATTCTGCCCATTCGGGAACGGTGGTTTGAGTCCAACCGTTGGTGATATACATTCGATACACTCAAGCGAAATGAGTGGTCGGTCATGTGAGGGCCGGGTTGCAAGACGTTCTTGTTGAACCCTGTGTATTCGCCTCTAGAGATACACGTGCGGAAGGTGGTCCCATACCTTGTCAAGTTGGAAATCCAATTTCCAATAAGCGCCCGCGGTTTTGATTGTATACTATATATGTAGAGCGTGAGATGCAAGCGTTCTACTAGATTAATATTTACTTGTATTTAGACATTATTATAATATCAGATAAGATATTGATTTCAAAAATGGTTTGGGTTATCGTAAGGTAAAAACCGTCCGTGTTTATGTGTGGATTTGGTCTTACGATTATCCTTTTCTTTGAAAAGATTTTAACTTTAAAATCAAGATGTGTGTTACCTAAATACTGTGCGAGTTTTCTCACTCTGGTTCACCAGACTGACCCGGTGTTTTGTAAATGCTCGGGTTAGCCCGGGATGTACAGGTTCAGGTTATCGAATAAAGTCCAAAGACAAGCTAGAGGTGTTCAGACGTATGCTATCTAGTTTTGTTCCGCTGTGTGTTGTATATGAGGACAGGTTATTATAACTGTCCAGCTGTGTGCTGTGCTCTGATATTGTAAGTATTTTTAAAAGCTCTCAATAAAGTATTTGTTTCTGTATTATATTTTGTTCCGCTGCGATGTGAGACTCTGTGTCGGGTTGGTTCTTCTTCTTCTATTCTTATATTTCTTTCTTTCTTATCTCACCCTCTAATTTCTTTCTAATAACGTCCAGTGTTTTCGACGTTGGAAGGCCGGCATGAGTTACGGTAAAGGTATTTATGTCGATTTTCGAGGCCGGAACCCGCTGGGTCGTTACAAATACGTCTCCCCACCCCATGGGGCGTAAATAAAGAGCCACTAAGGACTCAAATCCGAGGTACCTCGCTTTCCATCATCCACATAAGTAAAAATATCCGGGCTTGTAAAACCCATACACCACTTCTAGCTAGAAAGAAACACATGCTCTCCGTTGGGTCCTTCTCCCGTTTCTGGTTCATACTGGGGCGTGAGGCTCGCGAAATATCGCTATACAAAGCTATGCTAAATAAAGCTGTGCTTTGATCATCAACCACAAGGCTCTGCTTTTCAACAAAAGCCTTGATCAATTGCATCTTAGCATGCCACATTATCAATCCATACCATACCATTGATTTCTGCCTATATATATAACCTCTAAGCTTATAAGTCTCAGAGAAGGGTGTTAATCAAGAGATTAAATTCTCCGCCACCAAACAGATATATATTTAGCAGAGATCAATGAATACATCATAAAGGAATACAACGTCAGACATACCATCCATTTACAAGTCCGTTCTGGGTCTGAACGAAAATGGAGACACCTTATTCCTTGTCCCATATGTCCAATACAGGATAGAGGTGCTCACATATCCGATCGATCTCCAAGTATGCCTGGACGATCATCACTTATTACCTTGTCTTGGGATGCCTCCCAATCAATACATCAGTAATCATCCAAACGATGTGAAGACCTCCGGTCTTCAACCACCGTCTTCATCTTCGACTTTCAATCGTCGTAGTAATTATTCAGAATGGGTTAAACCCGGTCTTTCCGAATAACTCGCGTATTCTATAATCAATAATTAAGTGCTATAGAAACACATCATACGCCTCATTCCAATTCAGAATATTCTTTTAAATAAATATTCATATTATTAGGGAAAGGTCCCCATTAATATTATCAAAGATAAATTCTTTTAAATTTATTCCTTAACCTTCTTTTTAAAGATTCATTAAAACTCCAATTTGGTTTTGATCTTAAAAATCCTTATTTATTGATTATTCAACTTTAGGAAATTAGTATTTTCTTTAACTGGTTAAAGAACCAATGTCATTTAAAACACATTCATGATAAACCCTAAATCACCTTCCATTAAACAAGGAATTTTCATAGAAATCAAATCAATATATAATTGATGTAGATTTCCGTATCAGACTAATTATATAAATGGAATAATGGCAAAGCCTTTTAAATTCCATATATAGTAATGGTCTTCTTTTATAGAAGCTCATCTCGATTATTATTAAATCAAATTCTCTTCAATTCCAATTTAATATATTAAATTGGAAAACTTTTACTTTGGAAAATTCCCATTAAATCTTAATAAAAAGATACATTAATTCCAAATGCTTTTAAATCTTAATTGAAAGATTTATTCTAGTTAATAACTAGTTCATTTCGATAAAAATATATTTTAATCTTTTCAAAATTGGAATGTTTCATCCAAATGCTTTTAAAATCATTTATTATGATTTTACATAATTTTTCCATATTTTTAATAATTTTATTAAGGCCATTTCAGTCGATATCCATAAATGGTCATCGAAGTGCATTTACAACGACCCTTTCTAAAATTGATTTGGACATAACTCCAAATCTAACCGTTAGATTTCAAAACTCTTATATTCATGGTAAGTTCTTTTCGATACGAACCCAACAGTTCTGGTTTTAGGAGAATCCGACGGTCGGATCTCCCGTTACATCAATTTGAAGTTAATGGTCGAAATTCGTGAACGGTCGCTGCGCGGCGCATTCTATTCAAGCCATTATATATATATATATATTATATGTATCGTCGATTTCCTTTTTAAAATGTATTTTATAAAATATTTATGAATTCGTTTAAAAATGATTTTTAATTTCATTTTCAATTTTAAATCAAAATTGAATATTTTTATATTTTGATCATATTAAAATATTAATAGTTTCAAAATATTATATTTTAAAATCACTACTTTTTGATATTCATTATAAAGCGAATAAAATCGATCGATAAATCCGATTGGGTAAAATTGGCGCTTGCTACTTAGCTCGGCTTCATATTTTTATATTTTTGTGCCCATTCTAAGACGGACATAGAAATCATAACTTTATTCTTCACTAAATTTATTTTAATATACTTTTTATATTAAATTATTCTTTATTTTAAAATACTCTTAATATTAAAATATTCTTTTAAAAATGTTCTTTATTCTGAATCGGAATGCGACTCAATCAATTACCATATAAATCCAGTTATATGGATCTCATACATTGGATATATTCAACAATAATGATAAACAATCATCAAACAATCCATTCACATCCAAAGTGAAGTTTACAACTATGTGAGCATTAAAATAAATAAATAACGCTCATCACAGACTGTCAATCCATCGATTGACAATTAATTAAATATTGCGACTAGTGTGTCAAATATCATCCCAATATCCATGTGGGGTTTTTAAACAACAACAATTTATATAAATAAATCATTGGTTAACAGATTTAACCAATTATAATTCGGTTTGTATTATTTCTAATATCGCTAACATAATAATTTTAATATTAAACGAATGTACATTTTTCTACTTCTATAACATGTTAACGCTAATATTAAACAAATGTACATTTTCTACTTCTATAACATGTAAATGTTAATATTATGCAAATGTGCATTTTCTACTGTTAAACATTTTTATTATGTTAAAACATTTTACCAAACTTGAATCATTTTTAACGATTCATTCTTTCACATTAAAAATGTAATTTTTTAATGTGAATTTTCATATAATGATCATTTTTAACCTTTTCTTATATACAATAAAAATGTAAATTTTTATTGTTAATAAATTTCATTTCGAATAATGATCTTTTTAACAAGTTCTATTTATACAATAAAAATGTGATTTTTATTGTTTAACCAATTTTATTCAAACATGAATATTTTCATATTTGATATATATATATATATATATACAATAAAAATGAGATTTCTATATGACAATTCTAATTCACATAAAAGGATATGTTTATAAGACAATTCTAATTCACATAAAAGGATATGTTTATAAGACAATTCTAATTCACATAAAATGATATTTTATATGGCAATTCTAATTCACCATAAAAATGATATTTTTTTATATGGTATTTCTAATTCAACGTAAAAATGATATTTTTTATATGGCATTTCTAATTCAACATAAAAATGATATTTTTAAATAAATGACATTTTTTATTTAAATGACATTTTCTAAACGAATGATATTTCTAAATGAATGACTTTTCTAAATAAAAGACATTTTTATTCTAAATAAACATTTCTAACTAAAGTCTTATTTTTAATCTGAATAAACATTTTGTAAAGACCCGTAACTTCCCCGGTGAGGAAAGCGCGGATAGTTCGAGAACAAGCCACATCAAAACGCAGACGGAAGAACATTTCGTTGTATATTACAACAATGCATCAGATTACAAGAATATACAGAGTATAAATGAATATTACACAGAAATATCAGAGATTTAAATTACATTTAAATACATCGCAGCGGAAAATAATACAATACACAACTAGAAGAGATATACGGATACAAAGCTTTCCGGATATCGTTCCAGCTGTAAACCAGGATCCTGTGAATATAAATCTGCAAAACCAAAACTACTAGCTGCCCGTGTCAAAATAAGGGCACCCAGAGTTTAGGTTAAAACAATAAACTCTAGGTCAGTCATGGGACTGGTGTGAGAACTAAAAACAGTAATCTTTATTTTTAAAGTTAGGTAAATCAAGGGACCACGCCGTAAAACACGGAACGAGTTTCCTCCCAAGAATACCAGTGCATAAAACAAACAGCGCAATGCTAAATAAAGAAAAATGAAGCTGTTATAAGACCCATGTCCTATCACACAATGCAACGCAAGCCGAGGGATAGGGTTTTCCCTTATACAGCCAAAGAATGCTTGATACGTTTAAAACAAAATCATTTGATACTATTATCAGTGTATAGTGTATAAAACAACTTCAAATAATAAGTATCAATCATAGGCGGCATGGGTACCATATATCATATCGCCATACTAGGCTCTACAAATAAAACCGCAAATGTCACGTATTTGGAAGTTGGATTTCCATCTATGAACCGAGGCAAAAGATAGTCCTCAACCGATTTGAGACTGTCTAGCCCGAGTCTCAGGAACAGCCGCAACTGCCCCTTGGATCGTCAGGGCCGGTCCACCGATGTGGATTATAATGCCTGAACACTACGTTTCTCCGCCCTTTGGGGCGTAAGTGAGCCAACGAATGACTCCATCGGACCCGGATCGTCCGATCAAACCGAGGCGCCTCGCAACAGCAACAACCACACAGGTGAAAATAATATAAATGTCAGGGCTGGTAGGTCACTGACACCACCCTAGCTAGAAAGAAAACGCATGTCCCCCCTGAGGTCCGTCTCCCGTTTTTGGTTCACCACCGGGGTGTGAGGCTCGCGAATTCACGTTACACAAAGCTGTGCCACACAGGCTGCGCTTTGATCATCACCACAAGACTTTGCTTTTCAACAGAAGCCTTGATCATTTGCATCTTAGCATGCCACACAGGCAAACCACTCTATGCAACCGATACCAGTCACACATAATGAAATCCAATGTCAGACACATAGTCCATTTACAAGTCCGTTCTGGGTCTGAACGAAACCGGAGGCACCTAGTACCTCGCATATCCATCGATCTCCAAGTATGTCTGGATGATCACCAACTGTTTCCATCTTCTTGGGTGTACAGCCCAATCAAGATCATCAGTAATCACCCAAACGACGTGAAGACCTTCGGTCTTCGACCATCGTCTTCATCTTCGACTTATCGTCGTATCAGTTATTCAGAATGGGATAAACCCGGTCTTTCTGAATAACTCGCGTATATATATTATAAAAGTGTTACACAAACACAACATACGCCTCATTCCAATTTATCAGTCACTAACCGTAAATTAATCAAGAGAATAATTCCCCAAATATTAACCCCGAAGGCCGAAACCAACATCAGATCAATATCCAGAAAACCATTCTGCTTGGCTAACCGACAGTTAGTTTCTAAATTTCACATTCATAGGGAAAGGTTCCCATTAATTTTATCCAAGATAAATTCTTTAAATTATTTCTTTAATCTTGTTTTGAATTTCGATTCAACTAGTCGGGATTAACGAACTTTACCGAAGTAATCATTTATTTTAATTTCCCCATCCCAACCTATTCATCCCATGAAGTAAAACTGGTTATACTTCATATCTAACACCACGGTGTTATCGGTAAGTTCAATTACCATTTCACGTTCAAATCTAATTAAAGATTTAACTATCGCCTGGAGCAAGACTGGTGATACTCCATTCTCGATCATTTCAATCTAATTAAAGATTCATTAAAACTCCACTTAGTTTTAATCTTTAACTGGGTTAAAGAATCAGTGTCATTTAAAACACAGTTCACGATAAACCCAAAATCATATTCCATTAATTATCGGGTTAAAGGACGAGTGTTATTTAAAACACTGTCCACGATAAACCCAAAAATCAATATCAATTCAATTCCAATTAAATATTATTTAATTGGTACACTTCATTAAATCTAAATAAAAAGATTTAATCTTTTCTCAACTGGGTTCAAGAACAGTGTTAGTCAAGACGCCATTCACGACAAACCCAAATCACATTTGATATTAAATACAAGGCTTTGAATAGAAAATATCCCGGCTTATATTCAATATCAAATTCTACGATCAACAAATATCCTGTTGGAAATAACGATATATTTATCTATATCTTTCAAATTTCCATAACAACATCTGTATAATCACGGAATCCAACATCGAAATATTCCGAAGAAAATTTCGATTCAAATCCATCCCAATGCAATCATTGGAAATCCTGGTTATTTTCAAAACCATTTCAAATTCAATTTATTTATTTAAAAATAAATAGAATTATAATTCTAGTTCAAAAACTAGTTCATTTCGATAAAAATCTATTTTCATCTTTTCAAATATGGAGTTTTCATCCCAATTCTTTCTAAATCATTTCTTATGATTTTACACAAATTATTACTATTTTCAATAATTTCATCAAGGCCCGTACAGTCGATTTCCATCAACGGCCATCGAACTGCACTTACAACGACCTTTTTCAAATTTGATTTGGACATAATTCCAAATCCAACCGTTAGATTTCTAATTTCTAATATTCGTTAGAAAGCTCTTTTCGATACCAACCCAACGGTTCCGGTTTTAGGAGAATCCGACGGTCGGATCTCCCGCAATATCAGTTCGAAGTCAATGGTCGAAATTCGCGAACTACCGCGGCGCGGCGACTTCTATTCAGGCCATTATATTATATATATATAATATATATAATATATACTTCATCGATTTCTATTTAAAACGAAATTTATAAATCGTTTTAAATTCATTTTCAAAACGGTTTCAACTTCATATTCAATTTCAAATCAAAATTGAATATTCCTATATAAATTCTTCTTAAATTCATTTCAAATCGATTTCAATTCAAATTGATTTTTAATTCAATTTCAGTTCGTTTTTCAATATAATTTGAATTTCAAATTAACTCAATTTCAATTCAAATTCATTTCTAAACGATTTCAATTCTATTTCAATTCTATTCGAATTCATTTCTATTCGAGTTTCAAATCATTTCAGTGTATTTCAAATTTCAAATCAATTCAGTTTAATTCGAATTTCAATTCACTTTAAATATAATTCGAATTTCCATTCATTTCAGTATAGTTCAAATTTCAAATCTATTCAATTTCAAATCTATTCAATTTCAAATCTATTCAGTATTCATTGAAGAACGAATAAAATCGATATAAATATCGTTCACGTCGAAATGGCGTCAATCTAACCAACACAGCTTCATATGTTTCTATTTTCAAATATTCTATTTCAAATATTTCTATTTCAAATATTTCTATTTCAACTATTTCTATTTCAAATATTTTTATTTCAAATATTTCTATTTCAAAACTGGAATGAGGCCCAATCAATTACCATATAATGTTAATTATATGGATTTTCTACAACACATGTATATATCAACAACGATGAATAATCAACCATCATCCAAAGTGCATTCTACACTGTATGAGCATCAAATATAGATATTCAACGCTTATAACAGTCTGTCAATCAATCGATCGACATACAACTAAACAATCGGGATTAGTGTACGTCAAATATCATCCCAATACCCGTGTGGGGTTTCAAACAATCAAACACAGATTTTATTTGTGCGGTTGGGCGATGTGTAAAATTTATCGTCCCAATCAATGTCTGTAACAACCCGTAAAATGCGAGCCAGTTTGAAATTTTTATTTTGGCGATTTTAGCGAATTTTGAATATTTAAAATAGATTATTTTAAATAATATCGACGAGAAATTTAATTTGAATATAATTTGAACGTATATATTATATACGTCGTTGTTAGAATATATAATAATTATATATAATTATAAAAGGAATTGAAAATGGCGCGGTAGTTCGAAAATTCGATTTCTAATTTCAAATGAATATACAGAATTCAATATAAGTCAGAATTGAACGAAACAAGAAATATTTGAATCTGTATAACTATATCTTTGTAACGAAGTTAACAAACTGAGATTTCATTTTAGAAATGATAAGATATGTCCAGTTTAAAATTAGAAATAGTCGCTGTGGAATTTATATATATTTTTATATATATAAGGCCCTTAAAAATAGCAATTTTGCAAACGACCTCGGATTTCGACGAAACCAGTTTTGTTGGGTCCGTGATGTTAAGTTATTGCTAGATTCCAAATTTCATAATTTTTCGAATCAATATGTGAGCGTGGCGAAGGGAAACGCGTTTGACCAGTTTCAGTTGATTTTAATCGACTGAAAATTGGCCATTTTTCAAACGGCCTCAGAATTCGACGAAACTAGTTTTGTTAGGACCGTATCGTCAATACGAAGCTAGAAAATATTTTTCTGGAATTTTTCTAGTTAGTATGTGACCCCGGTAATTTGAAATGTGCGTTTAAAATTCAATATAAAGATTTAAATGAAAATTCAAAAGGAAACTGATTGTAGCGATCAAATCAGCTTGCGATTCATATCCCATTGTGTTCAGAATAGGGGTAAAACGCTATGGACGGCAGGCGGTGGGCCTCGTTTAGTGGTCGTATGTAAAAGTCAACTTTTTGAATAATTAAATAATAATAAAAAAAAAATATTTTAATTCCCTTCCCTCCTTTATCTCCTTTCTGCCCCCCCCCTTTCATAAATTAAATCGGCAGAAAAGAAAGAAAAAAAAAAAAAAACCCTAACGACTATCGACGGCGCCCCCCCCTGAAGCGCCGCCGCCGCCCTCTCTTCCCCACCTCCGGCGAACGCTGGCCCAACCCCCCCTCTTCTCCGACGTCTTCCTTCTCCCTCTCCCTCGCGTTCTGTTCTCCCTTCGAAACCCTCCCCCAATCACAGAATCGACGGAAGCATCCAACCCCCCCACCATCGCCCACCGCTCCGCCTGCCGCACCCCCTGTGGCCCCCACGACCTCCGCCCGACCTCGCTACAGCCCCTCCCTGTAAGTTTACTTTTTTTTTTCTTTTTCTTCTGATTTTTATTTTACTGTTTTTTTTTCTGATTTTTATTTTAGATGTAAAGACTGATTTTTATTTTAGATATAAAAACTGAAATTTTATAAAGAATAAAAACTGATTTGCAAAAATAATTAAAACTGATTTGTTTAAAGAATTAAAACTGTTTTTAAAGAAAGTTTAAAACTGATTTTTCGAAAAAGATTTGAACTTAAAAATAAAAATTCGATTTTTATATATTGAACTTCGAACTAAAAATTCGATTTTTATATATTGAACTTAAAAATAAAAATTCGATTTTTATATATTGAACTTCGAAATAAAAATTCGATTTTTATATATTGAACTTCGAACTGAAAATTCGATTTTTATATATTGAATAGCGAACTAAAAATTCGATTTTTATATATTGAATAGCATAGTAAAAATTCGATTTTTTTTACATATGTAGTGGCTACGGGCAACGAAGATGACGAAGATGCGATAGCGATGAAGATTTCTATCAATGAAGTGCCGTGGAGCTAGGATAGCTATATGTGAGAATTTCTCACCTTTCAATTTCTTTTTCTAGTTATATATATATACTAGGATGCAGACGGTGCTTAGTAGCACCCGACACAATCGTCCACAGACCATGGACTTGTTTGTTTGACTGTTTGGTGATTGATTGCGATATTGGTTTGAATGTGATTTGTGGTGTGAAAAATCGAATCGATAAATTGGTTAGGATTAGACGTGCGCCGTTATAAGGCGAAGGAGTAAGGCTAGGTTAGACTCTTACTCCAAATTTTGTGGTTTGCATAACGAATTGATTTGATTGATGTGTGAATGGCGTGGGCCTTCACTAGACCGGGGATAAGGCTAGGCCTCGTCCCGTTTCTAGTATCGTGCCGTTATGCCGCCGAAATTTTCTAAAATATGTTAGAAAATAAAAATATCATTTTATGGTGTAAATGAATACTAGAAATTCATATGTTGGAATAAAATGTTTTATCGTTAAAATTATAATTTTTAACGTGAATATGAATGTAGTGAAAGTGAATAAATAAATATTCATTTACAAACCAGACGGTTTGTTTATGTACACCTATTTGAAGGACATTGATTGGGTCGATAAATTTTACACATCGCCCAACAGCACAAATAAAATATGTGTTTGATTGTTTGAAACCCCACACGGGTGTTGGGATGAAATTTGAAGTTCACTCATCCTGATTGATTCAATATGTCGATCGATTGATTGACAGGCTGTTATAAGCGTTGAATATCTATATTTGATGCTTATACAGTGTAGTGCACTTTGGTTGATGGTTGATTATTTTCAATGCTATTATATACATGTGTTGTATGAAAATCCATATAATTAATTTTATGTGGTAATTGATTGGGCCTCATTCCAGTTTTGAAAAAGAAATATTTGAAAAAGAAATATTTGAAAAAGAAATATTTGAAATAGAATATTTGAAAATAAAGGAATATATGAAGCCGTGTTGATTAGATTGACGCCATTTTGACGTGAACGATATTCATATCGATTTTAAAAACGATTTCGAAATGAATTGAATTGAAAGTGATTTCAAAATGAATTGAATTGAAAGTGATTTCGAAATGAATTGAATTGAAAACGAATTCAAAGTGAATTGAATTGAAAACGAATTCAAAGTGAATTGAATTGAAAACGAATTCAAAGTGAATTGAATTGAAAGTGATTTCGAAATGAATTGAATTGAAAGTGATTTCGAAATAAATTGAATTGAAATTTGAATTGAATAGAAAGGAACTTTGAAACGAATTTATAAAGAAGAATTCAATTTTGCTTTGAATTGAGATGGAAGTTGAAATAGATTTTGAAACGAATTTTAAAACTATTTATATAATTCGTTTTAAATAGAAATCGACGAAGTATATATTATATATATTATATATATATAATATAATGGCCTGAATAGAACGCGCCGCGCCGCGGCAGTTCGCGAATTTCGACCATTGATTTCAAATGGACGTTACGGGAGATCCGACCGTCGGATTCTCCTAAAACCGGAACCGTTGGGTTCGTATCGAAAAGAGCTTTCTAGCGAATGTTAGAAATTTGAAATCTAACGGTTGGATTTGGAATTATGTCCAAATCAAATTTGAAAAAGGTCGCTGTAAGTGCAGTTCGATGGCCATTGATGGAAATCGACTGTACGGGCCTTGATAAAATTATTAAAAATAGTAATAATTTGTGTAAAATCATAAGAAATGATTTGTGAAGAATTAGGATGTAAAACTCCATATTTGAAAAGATAAAAATAGATTTTTATCGAAATGAGCTAGTTTTGAACTAGAATTATAATTCTATTTATTTTTAAATAAATAAATTGAATTTGAAAAGGGTTTTGAAAATAACCAAAATTTCCAATGATTGCATTGGAGTGGATTTGAATCGAAATTGTCTTCGGAATATTTCGATGTTGGAATTCGTGATTATACAGGTGTTGTTATGGAAATTTGGAAGATATATATTTATATCGTTATTTCCAATACGACATTTGTTGATCGTAGAATTTGATATTGAATATAGGCCGATATATTTTCTATTCAGAGCCTTATATTGAATATCAAATGTGATTTGGGTTTGTCGTGAATGGTGTCTTCACTAACACTGTTCTTGAACCCAGTTGAGAAAATATTAAATCTTTTTATTTAGATTTAATGAAGTGTACCAATTAAATAACATTTAATTGGAATTGAATCGATATTGATTTTTGGGTTTATCGTGGACAGTGTTTTAAATAACACTCGTTCTTTAACCCGATGATTAATGAATGTGATTTTGGGTTTATCGTGAACCGTGTTTTTAAATGACACTGATTCTTTAACCCAGTCAAAGATTAAAACTAAGTGGAGTTTTAATGAATCTTTAATTAGATTGAAATAATCGAAATGGAGTATCACCAGTTTTGCTCCAGGCGATAGTTAAATCTTTAATTAGATTTGAATGTGAAATGGTAATTGAATTTACCGATAACACTGTGGTGTTAGATATGAAGTATTACCAGTTTTACTTCATGGGATGAATAGGTTGGGATTGGGAAATTAAAACAAATGATTACTTCGGTAAGGTTCGCTAATCCCGACTAGTTTGAATTGATATTCAAAAATGGATTAAAGAATAAATTCAAGGAATTTATCTTTGATAAAATTAATGGGAATCTTTCCCTATGAATGTGAAATTTAGAAACTAACTGTCGGTTAGCCAAGCAGAATGGTTTTCTGGATATTGATCTGATGTTGGTTTCGGCCTTCGGGGTTAATATTTGGGAAATTATTCTCTTGATTAATTTACGGTTAGTGACTAATGAATTGGAATGAGGCGTATGTTGTGTTTGTGTAACACTTATTTAAAATATACGCGAGTTATTCGGAAAGACCGGGTTTATCCCATTCTGAATAACTGATACGACGATAAGTCGAAGATGAAGACGATGGTCGAAGACCGGAAGTCTTCACGTCGTTTGGGTGATAACTGATGATCTTGATTGGGCTGTACACCCAAGAAGATGGAAACAGTTAGTGATCGTCCAGACGTACTTGGAGATCGATGGATATGCGGGGTACTAGGTGCCTCCGGTTTCGTTCAGACCCAGAACGGACTTGTAAATGGACTGCGTGTCTGACATCGGATTTCATTCTGTGTGACTGATATCGGTTGCATAGGATGGTTTGCCTGTGTGGCATGCTAAGATGCAAATGATCAAGGCTTCTGTTGAAAAGCAAAGTCTTGTGGTTGATGATCAAAGCACGGCCTTTGTGGCGTAGCTTTGTGTAGCGTTGATTCGCGAGCCTCGCACCCCGGTATGAACCAAAAACGGGAGAGGACCTCAGGGAGGGCATGCGTTTCTTCCTAGTTAGAAGTGGCGTCAGTGGTTTTACACGCCCTGACGAGTTTGACTTATGTGGTTGTTGCTATTGCGAGGCGCCTCGGATTGATCGGTCGTTCTCGAACCGATGGAGTCATTTAGTTGGCTCGTTTACGCCCCATAGGGCGGAGAAACGCATGTTCAGGCATTTTAATCCACTCCGTGTGGACCGGCCCTGACGATCCAAGGGTCACTCGAGCTCTGATCCTGAGACTCGGACTAGGCAGTCTCGAATCGATTGAGGACTATCTTTTGCCTCGGTTCATAGACGGAAATCCAATTTCCAAATACGACATCGTGCGGTTTTGATTGTAAACCTATATATGGCGACATAGTGGCATGGGACGCTCATGTCGCCTATGATTGATACTTATGATTTGAAGTTGTTTTATACACTATGCACTTATTATAGTATCAAATGATTTGTTTTAAACGTATCAAGCATTCTTTGGCTATTATAAGGGAAAACCCTATCCCCCGGCTTGCGTTGCATTGTGTGATAGGACCTGGGTCTTATAACAGCTTCATTTTTCTTTATTTAGCATTGCGCTGTTTGTTTTATGCACTGGTATTCTTTGGAGGAAACCCGTTCCGTGTTATACGGCGTGGTCCCTTGATTTACCTTTGAAAATAAAGATTAATAACTGTTTTAGTTCTCACACCAGTCACATGACTGACCTGGAGTTTATTGTTTTAACCTAAACTCTGGGTGCCCTTATTTTGACACGGGCAGCTAGTAGTTTTGGTTTTGCAGATTTATATTCACAGGATCCTGGTTTACAGCTGGAACGATATCCGGAAAGCTTTGTATCCGTATATCTACTTCTAGTTGTGTATTGTATTATTTTCCGCTGCGATGTATTTAAATGTAATTTAAATCTCTGATATTTCTGTGTAATATTCATTTATACTCTGTATATTCTTGTAATCTGATGCACTGTTGTAATATACAGTGAAATGTTCTTCTGTTTGCGTTCTGTTTTGTCCTGTTCTCAAACGATAGGGCGTTTCGAACGGTCTGGGTCGGTTTAGCGACTGGTTCGGACCGAGCGAAATTCCTTGCCGTCACAGTTGGTATCAGAGCTTTGGTTTACAAAGCTCAGAGAACAAGGCACATTAGAACTATACGAAAGAATTCATCAGATATTGGATTAGTAATATCCAATGAGAATGACTCGTTAGAGATAGGATCAGTAGTATCCTAGAACGAGTGTGAAGAGTTTATTTTTAAAATAAAACAAATTTTTGTTTTGAAAATTTAAATCAATTATTCGTATTTGATTATTTATTTATATTGATGTGGACAATCCAGTATATATAGATTTTGCGTATACGTCTGATCCGCGTGTATTTGAAATTTTAATATACTGGATAGATATAGAATCACACTCTAGTCGCCCGGAGATAATTTTGGTAATGCGGCCGCATTATCAATATTTATATTCGTGTTTCGAAGGTGTGATATCTATATATTTCCATTAGACTGGTGTGAGAACCAAAACTTATATATAGCTAGAATACATTGTTGTGAATTGGCATCAAAACATGATTTTCAGTATATATATCAAAATTAGGAATTTGAAACTCTAATTCACTAATTGATTGATGTTTGTGTTGTTTGTTTATTTGTTTGCAAATTTTGAACCATTATGCCTAATTTGATCAAATATTGAACTGTATTAAAAATTGGTCGCATTTGCTTGCATATACATATATATCATTGAACAGGTCATAGCAAGGAGGCTAGAGCCAGAGAATAAAATTTGTTTGCCCGACAAATAGGTACATGTTTACTACATAATTTACTGTTTTGTTTGGGTGATGATGATTTTATGAGCCTATTGGCTAGCCGCTTGGCTTTTTCTTTTTCTTTTTGAGATCTGAAGGACCGGGGAAGCTATTTGAAATTCCCCGATGCTCCCGGTGCAGGGGAGGTTATGGCGAAATTTTTCGAAAATTTAGGGAGTTAGCCAAATTTTTGAAATTTGAGAAATTCTCAGAAACTGAAAAGTTGGAGAATGGAAACCAGATCGAACGTAGAGTTGAATTATCAAACCACTTTCGACTTTGTTCCTTTTCGGGGACGAAAAGTTTTAAGTGGGGGAGATTGTAACAACCCGTAAAATGCGAGCCAGTTTGAAATTTTTATTTTGGCGATTTTAGCGAATTTTGAATATTTAAAATAGATTATTTTAAATAATATCGACGAGAAATTTAATTTGAATATAATTTGAACGTATATATTATATACGTCGTCATTAGAATATATAATAATTATATATAATTATAAAAGGAATTGAAAATGGCGCGGTAGTTCGAAAATTCGATTTCTAATTTCAAATGAATATACAGAATTCAATATAAGTCAGAATTGAACGAAACAAGAAATATTTGAATCTGTATAACTATATCTTTGTAACGAAGTTAACAAACTGAGATTTCATTTTAGAAATGATAAGATATGTCCAGTTTAAAATTAGAAATAGTCGCTGTGGAATTTATATATATTTTTATATATATAAGGCCCTTAAAAATAGCAATTTTGCAAACGACCTCGGATTTCGACGAAACCAGTTTTGTTGGGTCCGTGATGTTAAGTTATTGCTAGATTCCAAATTTCATAATTTTTCGAATCAATATGTGAGCGTGGCGAAGGGAAACGTGTTTGACCAGTTTCAGTTGATTTTAATCGACTGAAAATTGGCCATTTTTCAAACGGCCTCAGAATTCGACGAAACTAGTTTTGTTAGGACCGTATCGTCAATACGAAGCTAGAAAATATTTTTCTGGAATTTTTCTAGTTAGTATGTGACCCCGGTAATTTGAAATGTGCGTTTAAAATTCAATATAAAGATTTAAATGAAAATTCAAAAGGAAACTGATTGTAGCGATCAAATCAGCTTGCGATTCATATCCCATCGTGTTCAGAATAGGGGTAAAACGCTATGGACGGCAGGCGGTGGGCCTCGTTTAGTGGTCGTATGTAAAAGTCAACTTTTTGAATAATTAAATAATAATAAAAAAAAATATTTTAATTCCCTTCCCTCCTTTATCTCCTTTCTGGCCCCCCCCTTTCATAAATTAAATCGGCAGAAAAGAAAGAAAAAAAAAACCCTAACGACTATCGACGGCGCCCCCCCCCCCCCTGAAGCGCCGCCGCCGCCCTCTCTTCCCCACCTCCGGCGAACGCTGGCCCAACCCCCCCCCCTCTTCTCCGACGTCTTCCTTCTCCCTCTCCCTCGCGTTCTGTTCTCCCTTCGAAACCCTCCCCCAATCACAGAATCGACGGAAGCATCCAACCCCCCCCACCATCGCCCACCGCTCCGCCTGCCGCACCCCCTGTGGCCCCCATGACCTCCGCCCGACCTCGCTACAGCCCCTCCCTGTAAGTTTACTTTTTCTTTTTCTTTTTCTTCTGATTTTTATTTTACTGTTTTTTTTTCTGATTTTTATTTTAGATGTAAAGACTGATTTTTATTTTAGATATAAAAACTGAAATTTTATAAAGAATAAAAACTGATTTGCAAAAATAATTAAAACTGATTTGTTTAAAGAATTAAAACTGTTTTTAAAGAAAGTTTAAAACTGATTTTTCGAAAAAGATTCGAACTTAAAAAAAAAATTCGATTTTTATATATTGAACTTCGAACTAAAAATTCGATTTTTATATATTGAACTTAAAAATAAAAATTCGATTTTTATATATTGAACTTCGAAATAAAAATTCGATTTTTATATATTGAACTTCGAACTGAAAATTCGATTTTTATATATTGAATAGCGAACTAAAAATTCGATTTTTATATATTGAATAGCATAGTAAAAATTCGATTTTTTTTACATATGTAGTGGCTACGGGCAACGAAGATGACGAAGATGCGATAGCGATGAAGATTTCTATCAATGAAGTGCCGTGGAGCTAGGATAGCTATATGTGAGAATTTCTCACCTTTCAATTTCTTTTTCTAGTTATATATATATACTAGGATGCAGACGGTGCTTAGTAGCACCCGACACAATCGTCCACAGACCATGGACTTGTTTGTTTGACTGTTTGGTGATTGATTGCGATATTGGTTTGAATGTGATTTATGGTGTGAAAAATCGAATCGATAAATTGGTTAGGATTAGACGTGCGCCGTTATAAGGTGAAGGAGTAAGGCTAGGTTAGACTCTTACTCCAAATTTTGTGGTTTGCATAACGAATTGATTTGATTGATGTGTGAATGGCGTGGGCCTTCACTAGACCGGGGATAAGGCTAGGCCTCGTCCCGTTTCTAGTATCGTGCCGTTATGCCGCCGAAATTTTCTAAAATATGTTAGAAAATAAAAATATCATTTTATGGTGTAAATGAATACTAGAAATTCATATGTTGGAATAAAATGTTTTATCGTTAAAATTATAATTTTTAACGTGAATATGAATGTAGTGAAAGTGAATAAATAAATATTCATTTACAAACCAGACGGTTTGTTTATGTACACCTATTTGAAGGACATTGATTGGGTCGATAAATTTTACACATCGCCCAACAGCACAAATAAAATATGTGTTTGATTGTTTGAAACCCCACACGGGTGTTGGGATGAAATTTGAAGTTCACTCATCCTGATTGATTCAATATGTCGATCGATTGATTGACAGGCTGTTATAAGCGTTGAATATCTATATTTGATGCTTATACAGTGTAGTGCACTTTGGTTGATGGTTGATTATTTTCAATGCTATTATATACATGTGTTGTATGAAAATCCATATAATTAATTTTATGTGGTAATTGATTGGGCCTCATTCCAGTTTTGAAAAAGAAATATTTGAAAAAGAAATATTTGAAAAAGAAATATTTGAAATAGAATATTTGAAAATAAAGGAATATATGAAGCCGTGTTGATTAGATTGACGCCATTTTGACGTGAACGATATTCATATCGATTTTAAAAACGATTTCGAAATGAATTGAATTGAAAGTGATTTCGAAATGAATTGAATTGAAAGTGATTTCGAAATGAATTGAATTGAAAACGAATTCAAAGTGAATTGAATTGAAAACGAATTCAAAGTGAATTGAATTGAAAACGAATTCAAAGTGAATTGAATTGAAAGTGATTTCGAAATGAATTGAATTGAAAGTGATTTCGAAATAAATTGAATTGAAATTTGAATTGAATAGAAAGGAACTTTGAAACGAATTTATAAAGAAGAATTCAATTTTGCTTTGAATTGAGATGGAAGTTGAAATAGATTTTGAAACGAATTTTAAAACTATTTATATAATTCGTTTTAAATAGAAATCGACGAAGTATATATTATATATATTATATATATAATATAATGGCCTGAATAGAACGCGCCGCGCCGCGGCAGTTCGCGAATTTCGACCATTGATTTCAAATGGACGTTACGGGAGATCCGACCGTCGGATTCTCCTAAAACCGGAACCGTTGGGTTCGTATCGAAAAGAGCTTTCTAGCGAATGTTAGAAATTTGAAATCTAACGGTTGGATTTGGAATTATGTCCAAATCAAATTTGAAAAAGGTCGCTGTAAGTGCAGTTCGATGGCCATTGATGGAAATCGACTGTACGGGCCTTGATAAAATTATTAAAAATAGTAATAATTTGTGTAAAATCATAAGAAATGATTTGTGAAGAATTGGGATGTAAAACTCCATATTTGAAAAGATAAAAATAGATTTTTATCGAAATGAGCTAGTTTTGAACTAGAATTATAATTCTATTTATTTTTAAATAAATAAATTGAATTTGAAAAGGGTTTTGAAAATAACCAAAATTTCCAATGATTGCATTGGAGTGGATTTGAATCGAAATTGTCTTCGGAATATTTCGATGTTGGAATTCGTGATTATACAGGTGTTGTTATGGAAATTTGGAAGATATATATTTATATCGTTATTTCCAATACGACATTTGTTGATCGTAGAATTTGATATTGAATATAGGCCGATATATTTTCTATTCAGAGCCTTATATTGAATATCAAATGTGATTTGGGTTTGTCGTGAATGGTGTCTTCACTAACACTGTTCTTGAACCCAGTTGAGAAAATATTAAATCTTTTTATTTAGATTTAATGAAGTGTACCAATTAAATAACATTTAATTGGAATTGAATCGATATTGATTTTTGGGTTTATCGTGGACAGTGTTTTAAATAACACTCGTTCTTTAACCCGATGATTAATGAATGTGATTTTGGGTTTATCGTGAACCGTGTTTTTAAATGACACTGATTCTTTAACCCAGTCAAAGATTAAAACTAAGTGGAGTTTTAATGAATCTTTAATTAGATTGAAATAATCGAAATGGAGTATCACCAGTTTTGCTCCAGGCGATAGTTAAATCTTTAATTAGATTTGAATGTGAAATGGTAATTGAATTTACCGATAACACTGTGGTGTTAGATATGAAGTATTACCAGTTTTACTTCATGGGATGAATAGGTTGGGATTGGGAAATTAAAACAAATGATTACTTCGGTAAGGTTCGCTAATCCCGACTAGTTTGAATTGATATTCAAAAATGGATTAAAGAATAAATTCAAGGAATTTATCTTTGATAAAATTAATGGGAATCTTTCCCTATGAATGTGAAATTTAGAAACTAACTGTCGGTTAGCCAAGCAGAATGGTTTTCTGGATATTGATCTGATGTTGGTTTCGGCCTTCGGGGTTAATATTTGGGAAATTATTCTCTTGATTAATTTACGGTTAGTGACTAATGAATTGGAATGAGGCGTATGTTGTGTTTGTGTAACACTTATTTAAAATATACGCGAGTTATTCGGAAAGACCGGGTTTATCCCATTCTGAATAACTGATACGACGATAAGTCGAAGATGAAGACGATGGTCGAAGACCGGAAGTCTTCACGTCGTTTGGGTGATAACTGATGATCTTGATTGGGCTGTACACCCAAGAAGATGGAAACAGTTAGTGATCGTCCAGACGTACTTGGAGATCGATGGATATGCGGGGTACTAGGTGCCTCCGGTTTCGTTCAGACCCAGAACGGACTTGTAAATGGACTGCGTGTCTGACATCGGATTTCATTCTGTGTGACTGATATCGGTTGCATAGGATGGTTTGCCTGTGTGGCATGCTAAGATGCAAATGATCAAGGCTTCTGTTGAAAAGCAAAGTCTTGTGGTTGATGATCAAAGCACGGCCTTTGTGGCGTAGCTTTGTGTAGCGTTGATTCGCGAGCCTCGCACCCCGGTATGAACCAAAAACGGGAGAGGACCTCAGGGAGGGCATGCGTTTCTTCCTAGTTAGAAGTGGCGTCAGTGGTTTTACACGCCCTGACGAGTTTGACTTATGTGGTTGTTGCTGTTGCGAGGCGCCTCGGATTGATCGGTCGTTCTCGAACCGATGGAGTCATTTAGTTGGCTCGTTTACGCCCCATAGGGCGGAGAAACGCATGTTCAGGCATTTTAATCCACTCCGTGTGGACCGGCCCTGACGATCCAAGGGTCACTCGAGCTCTGATCCTGAGACTCGGACTAGGCAGTCTCGAATCGATTGAGGACTATCTTTTGCCTCGGTTCATAGACGGAAATCCAATTTCCAAATACGACATCGTGCGGTTTTGATTGTAAACCTATATATGGCGACATAGTGGCATGGGACGCTCATGTCGCCTATGATTGATACTTATGATTTGAAGTTGTTTTATACACTATGCACTTATTATAGTATCAAATGATTTGTTTTAAACGTATCAAGCATTCTTTGGCTGTTATAAGGGAAAACCCTATCCCCCGGCTTGCGTTGCATTGTGTGATAGGACCTGGGTCTTATAACAGCTTCATTTTTCTTTATTTAGCATTCCGCTGTTTGTTTTATGCACTGGTATTCTTGGGAGGAAACCCGTTCCGTGTTATACGGCGTGGTCCCTTGATTTACCTTTGAAAATAAAGATTAATAACTGTTTTAGTTCTCACACCAGTCACATGACTGACCTGGAGTTTATTGTTTTAACCTAAACTCTGGGTGCCCTTATTTTGACACGGGCAGCTAGTAGTTTTGGTTTTGCAGATTTATATTCACAGGATCCTGGTTTACAGCTGGAATGATATCCGGAAAGCTTTGTATCCGTATATCTACTTCTAGTTGTGTATTGTATTATTTTCCGCTGCGATGTATTTAAATGTAATTTAAATCTCTGATATTTCTGTGTAATATTCATTTATACTCTGTATATTCTTGTAATCTGATGCACTGTTGTAATATACAGTGAAATGTTCTTCTGTTTGCGTTCTGTTTTGTCCTGTTCTCAAACGATAGGGCGTTTCGAACGGTCTGGGTCGGTTTAGCGACTGGTTCGGACCGAGCGAAATTCCTTGCCGTCACAATGTCCTTCAAATAGGTGTACATAAACAAACCGTCCGGTTTGTAAATGAATATTTATTTATTCACATTCACGTTAAAAATTATATTTTTAACGATCAAACTATTTTATTCAACCTATGAATATTTTATTCGGTTCATTTATTAAATAAAATGTTATCTTTATTTTTCTAACTTATTTTTAGGAAATTTCGGCGGCATAACGGCACGATACTAGAAACGGGACAAGGCCTAGCCTTATCCCCGGTCTAGTGAAGGCCCACGCCATTCACACATCAATCAAATCAATTTCATTTCACCAAACAATTCAATTCCAAACCAAATAATCTAACCAACTACACAACCAAACAATTAAACAAACAAGCCATCCATGGTCTGTGGATCACGGGTGTCGGGTGCTACTAAACACCGTCTGCATCCTAGTATATATTTATAACTACAAAAATTAAAATAAAAGGTGAGAAATTCTCACTGAATAGCTATCCCAACTCCACGACTCTTCTTGGGTAGAAATCTTTGCTGTTCTTGCCTCTTGTCACTTTCGTTGCCCGTATTCTCTACATATATAAAAATCACATTTTTACTTTGCTACTCAATATTGAAAAATCGAATTTTTACTTCACTATTCAATATAGAAAAATCGAATTTTTACTTCACTATTCAATATATAAAAATCGAATTTCTACTTCGTTATTCAATATATAAAAATCGAATTTCTACTTCGTTATTCAATATATAGAAATCGAATTTCTACCTCGTTATTCAATATATAGAAATCGAATTTTTATTTCTACTTCATCTATTTTTTTACAACGCTTCTTTCTACATAAAAATTATATTTTTATATTTCTACCTCTTATATAAAGATTGAATTTCTATCTTGTCACTGCCTATATAAAAATCACATTTTTATATGCAAAATCATATTTTTATTCTTCTAAAAATTATTCCATATCTTTACAATTCTAAAAATCGTATCTTTATACAATTAAAAATCTAATCTTTGTATAAACGAAAATCGTCTCTCCTATTTTAAAAACATCTCCTTTCTATTTTTAAAATTCAGATCTTTCTATCATACAAATCCAAGTTTTATCAAATTAAAAATCTAAGCTTTTTCAATTTTGAAAAACAATGTACACTCTTATTCACTCAAAAAAAATCAGATTTTTAAACTGATTAAACTAAACTAAATATTTAAAATCAATTATAACAAAACAAACAGAAAAAAAAAACTTACACTGCATCGCTTGGGGGGGGGGGTCTGGTGGGTCTTGGGGTGCTGGCGGCGTTCGATTCAGCTAGAGGAGGGGAGAGGCGGAGGAGCAGGCGGTGGAGGCTAGGGGGTTACGGTGGGATCTACGTTGCCTGGCGCGACGGTTTGGAGAGGCTAGGGTTGCGGTCTTCGAGCTGACGAGAGGGGGGGGGGTTGCGCGGAGGTGAGGGAGCTGCTCCGACGAGGTGGCACGGTGGCCTGCTCTGCGACAACGATCGCTCTTTTTTTTTTAACCTAATTCGATTCTGAAAGAAATGGGCTTTGACCGTGGTTGAAGAGAAAAAGGAGGGGCCCCTTTTTTATATTTTATTTTATTTTATTTTTAAATTCCCCAAAAAGTAACTTCTAATTTCGACCTCCAAACGTGACCCACCGCCTGTCGTCCATAGCTAATTACCCCCATTCCGAACACAACGGGATATGTATCGCAGGCTGATTCGACTGTTTCGATCTCTTTTCGTCAAAATCAACATATAACTCTATATATTGAATTTGAACGCGCATTTTAATTTACCGGGGTCACATACTAACTCGAAAAATTCCAAAAAATATTTTCTAGCTTCGTATTGACTATACGGTCCTAACAAAACTAGTTTCGTCGAATTCTGAGACCGTTTGAAAAATGGCCAATTTCCAGTCGATTGAAATCAACTGAAACCGGTCAAACGCGTTTTCTTTTGCCACGCTCACATATTGATTCGAAAAATAATGAAATTTGGAATCTAGCAATAATTTGACATCACGGATCCAACAAAAGTGGTTTCGTCGAAATCCGAGGTCGTTTGCAAAATTTCCATTTTTAAGGGCCTGAATTCCATAGCGACTATTCAGAATTTTCAACTGGACATATCTTTTGATCCCCGCTATGAAATTTTGATTTTTCGGATTCGTTGGAAAGATATTCTCAATTAGATCCTAATGTTTTTGGTTTCACTAAAATCCGGATTGTTTTGCACCCGGTACATTCAATTGAAGTTTGAAATCGAATTATCGAACTACCGCGCCATTTTCAATTTTATTTATAATTATATATAAATATTTATATTCTAACGACGGCGTATATAATATATACGTTCTAAATATATTCAAAATAAATTTCTCGTCACTATTATTTAAAATAATTCATTTTAAATAATCAAAATTTGCCAAAATTGCCAAAAATAAAATTTTAAACTGGTCTAGATTTTCGGGTTGTTACACATTTCTAACTAAAATGTTATTTTTAATCTAATATAACATTCCTTAACAAAAATGTTATTTTAAATCTAATAAAATATTTCTAACAAAAGTGACATTTTTAATCTAGTAAAACATTTTATAACAAAATGTTATTTTATTTCTAATGTAACATTTTATAACAAAAATGTTATTTTATTTCTAATGCAACATTTTATAACAAAAATGTTATTTTATTTCTTTTTTTCTAGTGCAACAGATGATAATTTTACTCTAATATGACATAGTTTACTAAAATGACATTTTTAAACTAAAATAACATTTTTAACTAAGATGACAATTTTATTTAACATGACATATTTTACTTACAAAATATGATTTCTACATGAATGACACATTTGTTGACCAAATATGATTTCTACATAAATGACATATTTATTGACAAAATATTATTTCTACATAAATGACATATTTATTGACAAAATATGATTTCTACATAAATGACATATTTATTGACAAAATATGATTTCTACATAAATGACATATTTGTTGACAAAATAAGTTTTTCTACATAAGGGACATATTTGTTCTAATATAACATTCCTAACAAAAATGACATTTTTAACATGTCATGGCATTATTTTAAGATAAATGAGATTATTACATGACATTATTCTAACATAAATAATGTTTTTAATTAACATGACATATAATAACAAAAATGATGTTTTTCTTTAACATGTCATATAATAACAAAAATGATGCTATTCTTTAACATGTCATATAATAACAAAAATGATGTTTTTCTAACCAAAATGATATGTTTAATATAACATGATATTTTCATTTTAATATTTAAAGATTATATCTTTATCTTAGATAAATTTAATTCAACGAATAATCATCACCACACTCAATTAGTCAATCTAAATTTTACACACCGCATAATTGTATTATATATGGCATATATTAATAACACAGTCACAATCAAATCAAATATATATATATATATATATTTCAATATATATTTTAATTTTAAAATTTTAAATTAAGAAATCTCACTTTGATTTTCTGTCTGAATTTCCAACATGCTCCATTTTTGTCCTTGTCGTTCCATTGCGTAGATCTTTTGTTCACGATCTCAACGCATTTCGTTTCACGCGATTTTGATTATATATGTATAAGTTATGGTTATTTACACATTTAATTACAATATTTAAACAAAAAATATAATTAAAACTTTAATTACATTTTCCAATTAGAATTAAGGCCGCTATTTTTCTGAATTCCATCATCTTCTCTTTTGTAACGTGAAAACCCGTTGAACCCATAAGCTCCTTTGAAAACTCCCCCACGCACGCCATTTAGGGCTGCCAGGAGTTGATCCATGGCCGCCATGTTGAAGGCCAACCCGAGAGCATCCGCCGCCCACGAACCCGTCCAGCTCGGTTTTCCCCTCCTCCCCATACGACGGTTCGAACGTTGGTCCTTTGCGCCACAAATTCTTCATCCACACAACACGATTCTCAATCATAACCATTGAATTTGTCCATCTCGTTGTTGGCTACATTTTTGCCATTGGAATTGCTTGGAATTATTGAATAAATTGGAAGAAAGAAGAAGTAGATTGGAGAGATGGGGCCATTGATTTTTGAAGTGGCGGGTGCGTATTGGAAAGAATAGATTATGGTTTTCTAAACCTAGGGTTATTTATAATATTATAACATTTAATCCTTTAATTCTGAAAAAGACCCGTTAATTTCTAATATCTCCAAATTCAGCCCAACTTATGTTGACCCTAGCCAAATGCCCCCCTTCCGGATACAATGGACTAGGTCTCGTCAGCCCGTTTGATTGATTTAGTCTGTTTTTTTAATTTAAGATTTAAATCATTTATTTGTTTAATTTAATCATATATTTTAATTTGCCGGGGCCACATACTATTTCTCAAAATTATAGAAAAATTATATCTGGCTTTTTTATAATGATACGGTCCTAACAATATTAATTTCATCAAATTTAGAGACTGTTTGAAAAATGACCATTTTCTGGTCGACCGAAATTGACAAAACATGTTTCTTTTGCTACGCTCACATATTGATTCCAAAAATTATGAAAATTGAAATCTAACAATAATTTGACATTCTGGATCCAACCAAAGTGGTTTCATCGAAAACGGAGGTCATTTGCAAAATGGCTATTTATACGGGCTATATATTATATTAAATTCTATAGCGACTATTCTGAATATTCAATTGACCATAACTTTTTGTTCCCGCTATGAAATTTCAATTTTTCAAATTCGTTGGAAAGATATTTTCAAATAGATTCTAAATTTTTGGTTTCACCAAAATCCAATTTATTTTGAATCCTGTACAGTTAGTCAAAGTTCAAATTCAAATTTTCAAACTACCGCGCTATTTCTAACTCCTTTTATAGTTAAATTAAAATTTTTCATTCTAACTTCGATTTAAATAAATTTTTAGTCGTTATTATTTAAAAAAAAATTAAAAATTAAAATACACTAAAATTTCTAAAATAAAATTTTAATTTGGTTCCAAAATTCTGGGTTTTTACATTATTCAAGCAAATTGTTCATTATGATTCCACTTTTTCTTTACTAGTTCATGCATGAGTGTTGCTGTGTATATGTACACACTGCTAGCCCATATGTGTGCCATTCACCAATTTTTTGCCATATATATACACACACTACCAGATATATATATATGTATACACACACACACGTTTTCAAGCTGATGCATATTTGTATGCACTCACCATTGTGAGCCATCTTAATCCACTTTGATCTTGACACATGAGCTGCTGTATGAACTTAAACTTGTGGTACCTGCTTGCACTTGCATATATATATATATATATATATATATATATACATACATATATATATACACACACACAACTATATGTATATATGCTTGCGGATTTACACCTAATGTATCTCCATGTCCATCTTTATGTTGCGTATCATTGTACATTCATTGATCTGAACTCATTCATGTGGCATGTCACCATGTTGTTCATTATTTGTTCTTCTTGTCAAGTTCATGTTGTATGTATATATATACACCGATGTGTGTGTGTGTGTGTATATATCCATGTGTACTTTTTTGATCCATTTGTATGCTGCCATGAGTAATACAGTGGAACGACCCAAACTCGCCCTTTCGGGAAAGCCCGGATTGAGTTGAGAACATGACAAATCAGAATACAAATAGAAGAACTTTTAATTGTTTATTACAACAATTACATCAGAGTACAAGAATATAACAGAGTATGAATAAATAATATACATTTGACAAATATTAAAGGTCAAATTACAAAGCAACGGAAAATCAATACATAACACAACTGTAAGAAATACACAAATACAGAGCTTTCGAATATAGCTCCAGCTATAAATCCCGGATCCTATAAAAATAATATCTACAAAAATCCAACTACTAGCTGCCCTTATGGAAAATAGGGGCACCCAGAGTTTAGGTTAAAACAATAAACTCCAGGTCAGTCATGGGACTGGTGTGAGAACTAAAACAGTTATTTAAAACTTTACTTTAAAATTTAGTAAATCAAAGGACCACGCCGTATAACACGGAACGGGTTTCCTCCCAAGAATGCCAGTGCATATAACAAACAGCGCAATGCTTTTTGGAAAAAATGAAGCTATTATAGGACTCAGGTCCCATTACACAATGCAACGCAAGCCGGAGGATAGAGTTTTCCCTTATAATAGCCAGAAATGCTTGGTACATTTAAAACAAATCATTTTGATACTATTATAAGTGTAAAGTGTATAAAACAACTTCAAATATAAATGTATCAATCATAGACGACATAGTACCCCATCCTACTATGTCTTCGTATAGGTTTACAACTAAAACCGAAGAGTCATGTATTGGAAATTGGATTCCATCTATGAGTCAAGGCCAGGGATGGCTCCTCACCGCTTCGAGACACTCTAGAAAATGTCTCAGGATTACACACTCTGGGAAACACTTGGTTCCTGCAGGGTTGGTCCTCTCTTACGTTTGAGGATTAGTATTCCTAAACACACGTTTCCCGGTCCTATAGGACCTACCCATCGGCTCTGTAGTAACCGGTATATCCGAGGCGCCTCACTATCCATTATCCACATAGGTAAAAATTTAATAAATATTTGGTCTCCATACCATGACACCACCCATAGCTAGAAGGAAACGTCATGTCCTCCCTGCGTCCCTGATCCCGTTTTGACTCATACCGAGGTGTGAAGCTCACGAATTAACGCTATACACAAAGCTATGATATTTAAAGCCGTGCTTTGATCATCAACCATAAGACTCTGCTTTTCAACAGTAGCCTTGATCATTTGCATCTCAGCATGCTACACTGACAGTTCATGCCATGCAACTAATGTTTATCAATATATAACTTCTGAGCTCGTACGTCTCAGAGAAGGGTATTAAGCAAGAGAATAAATTCTCCGCCACCAAATAGATATATATATATTTAATACAGATCAATCAACACAGAATAAAACCCAATGTCAGACACACATCCATTTACAAGTTCGTTCTGGGTCTGAACGAAACCGAAGGCACCGTATTCCTCGTCCCATATATCCAATACAGGAGAGAGGTCCTCGCATATTCAGTCGATCTCCAAGTACATCTGGACGATCACCACTTATTACCTCGTCTTGGGTGTACAGCCCAATCAAGACATCCGTAATCGTCCAAATGATGTGAAGACCTCCGGTCTTCAACCACCGTCTTCATCGTCGACTTATCGTCGAATCAGTTATTCAGAATGGGTATAAACCCAACGTTTCCGAATAACTTGCATATATTATAAACAAATGCTACACAAACACAACATACGCCTAATTTCAATTATGAATTTTCTTTTATTTAAATATTCATATCCTTAGGGAAAGGTGTAATAACCCGGAAATTCTGAGCCAATTAATTTTTTTTATTTTGGCAATTTTATTGAATTTCGAATATTTAAAATGAATTATTTTAAATAATAACGATGAGAAATTTATTTTGAATAGAATTAGAACGTATATATTTATTCGAATCGTTATTAGAATATAAATATTTTATTTATAATTATAAAAGGAATTGAAAATGGCGCGGTAGTTTGAAAATTCGATTTCAAAGTTTAAATGAATGTACAGGATTCAAAATAAATCGGATTTTAGCAAAACCAAAAATATTAGAATCTATTCGAGAATATCTTTCCAACGAATCCGAAAAATTGAAAATTTAATAGCGGGAATCAAAAGTTACGTCCAGTTGAAAATTCAGAATAGTCGCTATGGAATTCTGGCCCTTAAAAATTGAATTTTTGCAAACGACCTCGGTTTTAGACGAAACCATTTTGTTGGATCCGTGATGTCAAGTTATTGCTAGGTTTCAAAATTCGTAATTTTTCGAATCAATATGTGAGCGTGGCAAAGGAAAACGCGTTTGACTAGTTTTAGTTGATTTTAATCGACTGGAAAATGGCCTTTTTTCAAACGGTCTCGGATTTTGACGAAATTAGTTTTGTTAGGACCATATCATCAATACGAAGCTAGAAAATATTTTTCGGGAATTTTTCTAGTTAGTATGTAGCCCTGGTAAATTGAGATGCGCGTTCAAATTTAATATATTATTTATATTTTAATTTTAGCAGAAACTGACCGAAATGGTCGAACTGAATCACGAAACATAACCCATTGTGTTTGGAATAGGGGTAATTAGCTAGGGACGACAGTCGGTGGGTTCGGTTTGGAGTCCGTATTGGAGAGTTACTTTTTGGTGTTAATAATAATATATATGTATATAATTTCCAACTCACCTTCTTTCTCTCTCCTACTGGGTCAACCCTCTAATATCCCTCCTCCCCATTGTTCGTTCAACTCATGATAACAGAAAAAGGGAACTATCCCCAAATAAGAAACCGCACCCCACCGCGACCCCCCCATCGGCGCCGCTACCGACGCAGGGACCATCGCACCCCCCTTTTCGACGTTGCCACCTCTCCTCCCCCCTTCTCACCCCTTTCAGGATCGAACCACCCACCCCCCAATTAGCTCCAAATCCGAACGTTAGCGTCACCACCTGGCCCGCAACAAACCACCGCGCGAGCTCCGACCCCCTCTCCCCGCGAAGACCAGCACCACCTACGACGGTGTTTCGAATCCGAACCGATACCCTAGTCTTTTTACTGTAAGTTTTTCCCTTTTCGTTCTTTGTCCTTCTTTGATTTTAGTTTAGTGGATCTAGGATTTTTAGTTTAATGAAAATATGATTTTTCATTTTATATAAACAAAGTATAGATTTTTATATAATCAAAGAAGTGATTTATTTTTATTTATTTAAGGAAATGGGTTTTAAAGAGATAAAAAAATCAGTTTAAATATGACAAGTTATGATTTTATTTTTATGAACAAATTTTGATTTTTATTTAGAAAAGGTCATATTTTTGTTATAGAAAAGATCATATTTTTGTTATAGAAAAGATCATGTTTTGTTATAGGAAAGGTTTAATTTTTTTTTAATTAGAAAAGACAAGATTTTTATAGGGAAAAAGATATGAACTTTAAATGGAAAAGCTATGATTTCTAAATATGGAAAAGACTTGATTTTTAAAAATAAGAAGATATGATTCTTGTTTGGAAAAAAATAAGATCTTTATATTTATGTTGGCAAGATAAAAATAGAATTTTTATCTTATAGTAGCGGTAGAAAAATATGATTTTTATCTTCATAGCGTAGAAATAAAAATATAATTTCTATACAGAAAGTGGCATCGTAAAAAAATATGAACTTTATATAAGAAGTAGAAATATAAAAATATAATTTTTATATAGGGAGAAGCGTTGTAAAAATATATGAAGTAGAAATAAAAATATGTTTTTTATTTATTGAAATGAAGTGATAAAAATATAATTTTTATTATGAACAGCGGGGCGAGGACTACATTAGAATTTCAAACGGATTCAGACAGTTCAGCAGTTCGAAAGTAAAGCACGGCGGAGTGGAACCCTCTGTGAGAAATTCTCAATTTAAATCTTGTTTTCTAGTTAAAATTATATACTAGGATGCAGACGGAGCTTAGCAGCACCCGACACCCGTCGTCCACAGACCATGGACGACTTGTATGCTTATTTGATGTGTTGTGGAGTTTGTTTGTGATGTTGATTTGAAATAGAAAATAAAAATATTCATGTGTTGAAATAAATTAATTATCGTTAAAATAATAATTTTAAACGTGAATGTGAATAAATAAATATTCATTTACAAACCGGACGGTTTGTTTATGTACACCTATTTGAAGGACATTGATTGGGACGATAAATTTTACCTGTCGCCCAACTGCACGAATAATATTCAGTGTTTGTGGATTGAAACCCCACACGGGTGTTGGGATGATATTTGGCGTACACTAGTCCCAATTATTTAGTTGTATGTCGATCGATTGGTCGACAGACTGTTAAGCGTTAATTATTTATATTTAATGCTTATTCAGTTGTGTGGTGCACTTTGGATGATGGTTGATTATTTATCGTTGCTATTATATACATGTGCTGTATGGAATCCATATAATTAACATTATATGGTGATTGATTGAGCCTCATTCCAATTGGGAAAATAAAGAATATTATAAAATATATATTCATGTGTTAAATAGAATAAAGAATATTCATGTGTTGAATAGAATAAATAGTCATGTGTTGACGATGCTCATGTGTTGAGAATATTCATGTGTTGAAAATTATCATGTGTTGAGAGAAATATTTTAACAATAAAATTTACATCTTTGTCATATTTAAGATTAGAAACTAACTGGAAACTAGATAAGATGAATGATTTCCTGGGTATTGATCTGAGGTTGGTTTCGGCCTTCGGGGTTAATACTTAGGGAATCATTCTCTTACTACTTTACGGTTGGAGTCTGATTAAAAATCAAATGATAGATACCATAATTTTATAAAATATATTAAATAACATAAATAGTCATGTGTTGACGATGCTCATGTGTTGAGAATATTCATGTGTTGAAAGAGAAATATAGATTCATGTGTTGAATAGAATAAATATTCGTTTGTTGAATAGAATAACGAATTTATTGAAATATATAAAGTCGTGTTGATTAGAGATGCGCCATTTTGACGTAAGCAATATTTATATCGACTATATTCGTTTTTAAAATGAATATAGAAAAGGAAGTGATTTCAAAATATAACGTTTTGAAAATATTATCATTTGTATATCGATGATGTGGAATATTCAATTTTGATTCGAAATTGAATATGAAGTTGAAATCGTTCCGAAAACGAATTTAAAACGATTTATAAAGTACGTTTTAAAAGGAAATCAACGAAATATATATATAATATATAATATATATATATATATATATATATATATATATTATATAATGGCCTGAATAGAACGCGCCACGCTGCGGCAGTTCGCGAATTTCAACCATTGACTTCAAATGGACATTACGGGAGATCTGACCATCGGATTCTCCTAAAACCGGAACCGTTGGGTTCATATCAAAAAGAGCTTTCCAATGAATATTAGAAATTTGAAATCTAATGGTTGGATTTGGAATTATGTCCAAATAAAATTTGGAAAAGGTCGCTGTAAGTGCAGTTCGATGGCCGTTGATGGAAATCGACTGTACGGGCCATGATAAAATTATTAAAAATATCAATAATTTGTGTAAAGTCATAAGAAATGATTTGGGAAGAATTAGGATGAAAAACTCCATATTTGAAAAGATAAAAATAGATTTTTATCGAAATGAACTAGTTTTGAACTAGAATTAAAATCAATTTATTTTTGAAATAAATAAATTGAATTTGAAAGTGGTTTTAAAAATAATCAGAATTTCCAATATATAAAGTTGGAATGGATTTAAATCGAAATTATCTTCGGAATATTTCGATGTCGGATTTCGTGATTATACAGAGATGGTTGTGGAAATTTGAAAGATATATTTATATCGTTATTTCCAATACGATATTTGTTGATTTCAGAATTTGATATTGAATATAAGCCGGTATATTTTCTATTTAGAGCCTTGTATTTAATATCAAATGTGATTTGGGTTTGGCGTGAATGGTGTCTTCATTAACACTGTTCTTGAACCCAGTTGAGAAAAAGATTGAATCTTTCTATTTAGATTTAATGAAGTGTACCAATTAAATGGTATTTAATTGGAATTGAATTTGAATTTGAATTGATTTTTGGGGTTTATCGTGAGCGGTGTTTTGAATAACACATGTTCTTTAACCCGATTAACAATGGACACCTGTTCTTTAACCCGATTAACAAGTGATTTTGGGTTTATCGTGAGCCGCGTTTTAAATGACATTGGTTCTTTAACCCAATTAAAGACAGAATATTGATTTGTGTGAAGATTAAAACTAAGTGGAGTTTTAATGAATCTTTAATTAGATTAAAGTGATCGAGAATGGAGTATCACCAGTTTTGCTCCAAAGCGATAGTTAAATTTTTAATTAGATTTGAACATGAAATGGTAATTAATATTTACCGATAACACTGTGGTGTTAGATATGGAGTATTACCAGTTTCGCTCCATGGGATGAATATGTTGGAGTTGGGAAATAAAATAAATAATTACTTCGGTGTGGTTCGCTAATCCCGACTAGTTTGGAAAACCATAATATGGTTTGAAATGAGATCCAAAGGAAGATTAAAGAATAAATTTAGAAGAATTTATCTTTGATAAAATTAATGGGAACCTTTCCCTAAGAACGTGAAAATTTGAATAAAAGAATATTCTGAATTGGAATGAGGCGTATGTTGTGTTTGTGTAACACGTGTTTATTATACACGCGGGTTATTCGGAAAGGCTGGGTTTATACCCATTCTGAATAACTGATTCGACGATATGTCGAAGGTGAAGACGTGGTTGAAGACCTGAAGTCTTCACATCGTTTGGGTGATTACTGATGATCTTGATTGGGCTGTACACCCAAGATGAGGGAATCAGTTGGTGATCGTCCAAATGTACTTGGAGATCGATGGATATGCGAGGAAAGTGCCTCCGGTTTCGTTCAGACCCAGAACGAACTTGTAAATGGACTGTGTGTCTGACATTGGATTTTATTATGCGCTGATTGATCTCTATTAAATATACATCTGTTTGGCGGCGGAGAATTTATTCTCTTGCTTAACGCCCTTCTCTGACACGTACGAGCTCAGAGGTTGTATATCGATGGACATCAGTCGCATGGAGTGAATTGCCTGTGTGGCATGCCTAAGTGGCGATGATCAAGGCTTCTGTTGAAAAGCAAAGTCTTGTGGTTGATGATCAAAACACAGCCTGTGTGGCATAACTTTGTGTATAGCGTGAATTCGCAAGCCTCACACCTCGGTATGAGTCAAAAACGGGATAGTGACTGCAGGGAGTGCACGACGTTTCTTTCTAGCTAGTGGTGGTGTCAGTGCTTAAACCGGCTGACATTTATATACTTTTCACCTGTTTGGTTGTTGGAATGCGAGGCACCTCGGATATAGGTCTGTTAGGACTAGGAAACGTGTGTTCAGGAATAACTAATCCTCAAAAGTAAGAGAGGACCGACCCTGAAGAACCAAGGATTGCTGTGTGCGGTCCTGGGACATTTGCTAGAGTTTCTCGAACTAAGAGGAGCTTGCCCCTTTCCTCGACTCATGACGGAAATCCAATTTCTAATACGTGATATTGCGGTTTTATTTGTAGAGCCTAGTATGGCGACATGATATATGGTACCCATGCCGGCTAGGATTGATATTTATGATTGAAATTGTTTTGACACTATACACTTATAATAGTATCAAATGATTTGTTTTAAACGTACCAAGCATGTTTGGCTATTATAAGGGAAAACCCTATCCTCCGGCTTACGTTGCATTGTGTGATGGGACCTGGGTCTTATAATAGCTTCATTTTTCCAAAAAGCATTGCGTTGTTTTGCTATGTGCACTAGTGTTCTTGGGAGGAAACCCATTCCGTGGTATACGGCGTGGTCCCTTGAATTACTCTCTCTTAAAGTAAAGATTAATAACTTTTTTAGTTCTCACACCAGTCACATGACTGACCTGGAGTTTATTGTTTTAACCTAAACTCTGGGTGCCCCTATTTTCTATACGGGCAGCTAGTAGTTTTGGTTTTGCAGATATATATATCTACAGGATCCTGATTTATAGTTGGAACGATACTCGGAAAGCTCTGTATCAGTGTATTACTTCTAGTTGTGTTTTGTATTATTTTCCACTGCTATGTAATTTATTGTAGTCTCTGATATTCTCTGCTATATAATATTTATCCATACTCTGTATATTCTTATATTCTGATGGAACTGTTGTAATAAACAATGAAATGTTCTTCTGTTTGCATTCCAATGTGTCTTGTCCTCAACGCAATCGATGCTTTCCTTCACGGGGAAGTTCGGGGCGTGTCAGTTTGGTATCAGAGCTTTCGTTTACAGAGCTCGAGAACAAGACACATTAGAACCGAGCGAAAGAATTCATCAGATATTGGATTAGTAATATCCAATTAAAATGACTCGTTACAGATAGGATCAGTAGTATCCTAGAACGAGTGTGAAGAATATATTTTCAAATAAAATGAAAACAAATTTAGTTTTGGAAATTAAATCTTGTTATACGTATTTGATTATTAATTTATATTGAATTTGGACAATCGAGTATATAAAGATTTTGCATATACGCGTCATGAACGTATATTCGAAGTTTTAATATATTGGGTAGATATAGAATCACACTCTAGTCACCCGGACATGGTCCTGATGATGAACTATACCATCACCAGTATTTATTTTCGAGTGACGAAAGTGTGATATCTATATTTTTCCATTAGACTGGTGTGAGAACCAAAACTAGATAGATTTATTGTTGTGATTTGGCAACAAAAACATGATTTTCTGTATATATATCAAAATTATGAATTTGAAACATTAATCCACTAATTGATTGATGGTTGTGTTGTTTGTTTATTTGTTTGATATTTTAAACCATTTAGCCTAATTGAACCGAATATTGAATTGTATTGAAAATTTGTCGCATTTGCATACATATACATGTACTTGCATTGAACAGGTAATAGCAAGGAGGCTAGAGTAGAAGGATAAAATTGTTTGCCCGACAAATAAGTACATATTTATTGTATTTCTTTGGGTTTGGATGATTTTATGAACTGATTGGCTAGCCGCTTGGCCTTTTCTTTTTTCTTTTGGATTGAAGAAGGCCATGGGATGCTATATGAAATATCCCGAAGTTCTCGGTTCAGGGGAGGATATGGCGAAATATTTTGAAAATTTAGGGTGTTAGCCAAATTTTTGAAGAATTTGAAAAGTTCTTAGAAACTGAAAAGTTGAAGAACTTAAGCTGTAATAGAAAAAATGGAAGTTGAGTTGATTAGTTAAACAACTATCGGCTTCGTTCCTTTTCGGGGACGAAAAGTTTTAAGTGGGGGAGATTGTAATAACCCGGGAATTCTGAGCCAATTTAAAATTTTTATTTTGGCAATTTTAATGAATTTCGAATCATTTTTAAATAATAACGATGAGGAATTATTTAGAATAGAATTAGAACGTATATATTTATTCGAACGGTCGTTAGAATATAAATATTTTATTTATAATTATAAAAGGAATTGAAAATGGCGTGGTAGTTTGAAAATTCGATTTAAAATTTAAATGAATGTACAGGATTCAAAATAAATCGGATTTTAGCGAAACCAAAAATATTAGAATCTACTCGAGAATATCTTTCCAACGAATCCGAAAAATTGAAATTTCATAGCGGGAATCAAAAGTTACGTCCAGTTGAAAATTTAGAATAGTCGCTATGGAATTCTGGCCCTTAAAAATTGAAATTTTGCAAACGACCTCGATTTTCGATGAAACCACTTTTGTTGGATCCGTGATGTCAAGTTATTGCTAGGTTTCAAAATTCGTAATTTTTCGAATCAATATGTGAGCGTGGAAAAGGAAAACGCGTTTGATCAGTTTAGTTGATTTTAATCGACTGGAAAATGGCCCTTTTTCAAATGGTCTCGGAATTTGACGAAATTAGTTTTGTTAGGTGTAACACCCCGTAATTCTGTAACACTAAGATTCGCAAATCAAGGCAGAATTATAATTTAGAATCAAAATCAAGGGAAACAGGCTGCGCCATTGTGTTCGTCTCGGAATTCTGCATGAAAACGAGTCTGAGTTTGCGTAAATCGGAGTCCGTATGAGGGAGATATGGCCTCCGGAAGTTTCAGAGTTTAGTTTAAAATTCGAACAGACAGAAAACAAACTCAAATTTCAAAAATCGGACCGGATTGGCCAGGGCGGGAATTTTCCCGCCCAAGACACCCAGGTCGACCGGGTAGTCGACCTGGGGCACCCAGGTCGACTACATAGTCGACTTGGGGGTCGACCCCCCCCCCCGTTTTTCCAGCCTTCTGCACCCTGTTCGTTCTGATGTATCTGGACGCCATTCTGACCAGGTTCGTCCGCCTAACACTATATAAACAGCCCTGGTCTTCTTCTCTATTCACAATTCTCCTCTACCCTTATGCTGCAAAGATTCTTGGTGAAACATGGCCTCTTCCTCTCTTCTTAACTAAATAAATAATATATATAAAATAAATCAAGACGAGGAAATGCTGCTAAAAGGTTTTCAAGAAAAGGTTCAAGTCAAGCTAGGATTCAAGAGGAGGTTCAAACGACTTCAACGACTGTTTTTCTACGAATCATAGCAACGCCATCTTTCTGTTCTAATCTAATCTCTGTAAGTCAGTTATTTCTAGATTTGAACGTTTTTCTCGGTTCGTGACATGAAATTAAAGGGATAAAAGAATATACCAATTCTCTCTCTCTCTCTATTCGAATCAGTGCCTATACTCTTGAACCTAATTAAGAACTGTTATGATTCAAGGACGAATAAGACCGTGACTATGAAACTATGGACCTTAAAACCATTGCCTATGACTATGGACATTGCCTATGACTACGAACATTGCTTATGACCGTGACTGTGGCTATGAGGATTATTTCCTTGACTAAACCTATGCCTTTGATTAGAAAACATAAACTATTGCCTATGACATAACAAGGACATCTGTGATTAAACACCTATGATTTATGACTAGGAAAGTGTTGCTTAAGTTCTGTGATTATGAGATTAAAACCCGATTATTTATTCTGCCTGTCCTTGGTTTTCTTTGGTTTTAGACCATGGGAATTTACCTATTAAGTTAGGTCTACCTATGTTCTTGAACCTGCATCTCTATTCTGTCTATCCTTGGTTTTAGACCTTGGAAATTTACCTATTAAGTTAGGTCTACCCATGTTCTTGAACCGACGTCGTTATTCAACCCTTTTTATGCCAGTTAGTATGTCTAACTTTTGCATATCATCTTTGGTTCATTCCCTATTTTCTACGAACCTAGCTTTGTTTATGATCTAGACTGAATCACGATTATACGAACGGTGGGAATGCGGTTTGGGCAAAATATGAAATTTACTAAAAACGTAGTTTAACTTAGAAATTGGCATAAATTGGGAACATGTATTATGGCATGTTCATAGAAATGCAAATTGGATAAATTTGACATGAATTATAAGATGTGTAATTTGAATCTAGTATTGACGTGTAAATCTAGCATTTACATGAATAGTGAACTAGAGTAATAAGTCTAAAATTAGAATGTTGAATCGGGATTGGATTAGCTAATTTGGCACGGTAAGTATATTGGCACAAATGTGAAATTGGCCATAATTGAGAGTAACTGTCAGGTTTAGAAAAATCATGGTTAGTGACATTTAATTTGGTATAGTTTACATACCAAAAAGTATAAATATGATTTAGGAAGGGAAATGGGCCATAGAAATAAATGTAGACAATTTACATTAAAAGAGTAATTGGGAAATAAGTAAATTAGGAATAATTTACCTATAGAATCTGGCCTAAATGAGAAAATGTGAATTTAGACAAATTAAAGGTTTATTAACGACATCTCTTTTAATAATAAGCCAGAAAGTTCTAGGGTGACAGAGAGGATAGTGTCTAGGCTTGAGTTTGGAAAATACAAGTTTCCTGCTCTCCCTGGCTATCCCTAACTGATCCGACGGACGGGATGGTTACTTTCAAAACCTGATTTGAAAACTAATCAAAATCCCTTTGAACTTAGGAAACACGAATATGCCTAACCCGAGGTTAGACTGAGTTGCGATGTAAACCGGCCCGGAACCAACCGGCACATCCAGTAATCGCAACAATACTTGTCTAATGTGAGTGGTAGCGACTTTAATTTATTTAGTTAAAGCTAGAACAATAATGGTAGGGTTAAGTTCACTAAGACACTTAACCAATTCAACATGACAACCAGACTAGTGGGTGGGGTTAGGGCCATACAGTTAAGCTGGAATGGGAGGGTTAAGTCCATCGGAACACTTAACCAATTTAATACAATTAAGCTGGAATGGGAGGGTTAAGTCCATAGGAACACTTAACCAATTTAATACAGTTAAGCTAGAATGGGAGGGTTAAGTCCATAGGAACACTTAACCAATTTAACACAGTTAAGCTAGGATGGGAGGGCCAAGTCCATAGGGACACTTAACCAACTTCACATGGTAACATGACTAGAAGGTGGGGTTAAGTAAAGTTAATACACTTAGCCAATTTGATATGTTAGCTGGACAAGACCGTAGGGTTAAGTAAACTTGAACACTTAACCGTCAGATTGTGATAAAGGAATAGGTCTAAGTCTAAAACATGAAGGGGTAATACTTAACCATTAATAACATGTTAGTTAAAACAGACATGCAAGGTTAAGTTAAAGGAACATTTAACCAATACAGGGTAAATGGGTAGGGTTAAGTAATAAATACTTAACCAATATAACTTGGTTTGTGGTTGGGTTAAGTCAACTGATAACACTTAACCAGTTTAACAGGATGAATGAAGAGGGTTAAGTTGGCTTGAATAGACTAATGACACTTAACCGATCCAAATTGACGGGAAAGAGAACTAAGTAGTAAACCTTAGTTAAGAAAACAACGATTCTGGAAACTAAGTGGTAAATCTTAGTTAATAAAACTAAGTAGTAATTCTTAGTATAACGCGGGATGGAGCGAATGTCCGTCTGAGTAGAAAGAAGGCTCCAACGAATTGGGTTACGAAGCCCGAGGCTTCGAGGGGACGTGAGGGTACTCTTGGTATCCCTCTGTGAGGCTGCAGATGATCCGCCTGGGCCCACAGAGGTTAAGGTCTGCGTAGAAGAACCAGGGGTATGCCTTGGTTGCAATACATGGCAACCTAAAGACTAGGATGGACCGGCGTGATTCGGCGAGCAGACGGTAGCCCTGTGATAGCGACTCGTCGTCTACCATCCATCTTGAGTCAATCGAGATACGTGAAGCGGAAAGGCGGAGAACTCCAAAAGACCATATATTTGCTATCTAGTTATGGGTGAGGATGGCCATATGATAGTGGGGCACCGGGGGCCGGCGTATAGTTCTCATTTTACAAGGTGTGCCTTTCATTAGTTGAGGGAGGGGTCAAGTGGGACCATAGCCACTGGAACAAAAACAGACCTTAGCATCTGCATCGGCAGATATCTGAAAGCTTCCGACCGAGTTCTGTATTCCTTGATTTGCCCTGACACAGGACTCAGACCGCACATTATGGGACATGTGCATCTAGACAAGCGATAACGACTCGCGATACATGCGTGGGGAAGTATAGGAACATATACCACTCTAGGTAGTGTGTCCTAGACTTGGGGGCATCGTTCGACAGGTAGCATAATTCCTAGTTGAACTAGGTGGCATAAATCCTGAATCTGAGAAGCATTCAACAGACAACGTAAACTCTAGTTGAATCTAGAAGGCACTGGGTAGAAAACCCTAGATTAAATCTAGGTAACAAATAAATAAATGGATGCCTGAAGGCGATGTAAAATACAAGGATTGGGATCACGTTAGCGTTACTAGTCGGGGACACTAGTTAGGTGGTGCAAATATAATAGAAATCTGTATAACAAGGAAATGGCGAAGCGGTGAAAGTATTAGAGCATATCCAGTTTATCTTATCTTAGCATAACTTGTGATTATCTTGTCTAATCTTGCTATCCCTATCATCATGGTGTAATCTTGTATTCAGTTAATTCATGTCGTTTTGTTTTTCCATGTTCATATGCTAGAAGTTACTGAACTTACTCAGGCTTTATGTCTGACTCTATTTTTCTTTCATCTTCTTTTCTTCCGTTCCCCCCCAGGTAGTAAAGGAGGGGATGGTATAGCTCAGGTTAAGTTGGACTGTCACTCTTTCCCAGCTTGAAGATTCGTCGAAGTTTGCTTGGATTCTCTTTTCAGATGCTATGGCTGGTTCTTACTACATTGGGGAATATAAATGTATTTTTATGCTTCTTTATTTTGTAAGACAGAAGATACTCTGATATTGTAAAGAAATCATTGTACAAACTATTTTATCAATAAAGCAAAGTTTTATTTTCCGCTGTTTAATCTCTGTCTGTCTTGTAATTTATCTGCATCTTTTACCCTAAATGCTCCACAGAACTTAGTGCATTCCCTTTGTGAGTGACACTAACGGACGTGGGGTGTTACACGTGGTATCAGAGCTGAAGGTTACCAGATCAGATAAAGGATTTGAAAAATTATTTTCAAAACGGTTTTTAAAGAAGCATTTTTAAAAGAAAAGGATTTGTTTTAAAGGCATATTCCCCAAAGCCATACGCACTATCTTCTCTTCCTCTATTTGAATTCTTGTCTCCTTCTTTCTTGAGTCTCTGGGGGCTCCTGGCTTTCTGGGAGGTAACCTCATCGAAGGGCAAAGTAGTGCCCGGCTTCCATTCATAGCTGTAGTTGTTTCATCTACGGGCAGTTTTCTTTCGAAGCATATAGGGTTTTCCGGACGATGGAGGCAGTTTTCGAGAGATTTGTCAAAATGACTACACACGGAAGGGGATGAGGAGTTTGGCTAAAGAGCATAACCCTAGGATGAGGAATTCATGGATGTAGACTTAGCACACGAAGGAGGAAGAAATTATAAAACCTAAGACAAGAGGAAGTATCTTTACTAGGGTATGATAGGGCAAGACGAGGACGAGATTTTCAGAAGGACAAGTACATGCTTTCGCCATCAAGCGTACCTAGGAGAAAGGTAGTCCGGTTGGATGAGTCTAGTTTTCTATTCGTACTATTTCCTTAGGTTCTAGCGCTTCGCATTTGTTTATATCTACTTTCATAGTTAAGTCTCTGCACCATAGTACTTGTATAGTAGAAAGATCCCACTACAGTCTCGAATCCAATTGGTGGTCCGACCAGTTTATATTGGGTTAGTAGAGATTCGAGAATAGCTATCGAGTTTGCTTATATCATCTCACGTAGATCGTCTAAGTTCGGAGGAGATATTCCTTAGGTGCTTGTCTGATATTTGTTTAGGTCTTTGGGGCTTGTACTTGAGGAATGTCGAGTTCAGTTTGGATGGTTTGCGTGAGAGATGAATAGTTGTGGCAGGCACTCTAAAGAGCACGTAGTGACCTTTCGACTCTTATAGTTATGGCATGGCGGATAAGAGGGAAACCTCTAATCATCTTAGTATGTATACCTGGTACCGTGATTGAAATCTGTTTATTTTGGAGATGGAGATCCGGAACTTCACAATCGTGAAGTTAAATTAGTTAAGATACAGTGGAGTAAAGCTCAAGAAGGCTAGATATTAGCATCATACACTTTTCCTTGAGGGTGCATCCTTGATTTCTTTGTTTTAGAATCTTTACGCATAATTGTTTCTCTCTTTCCAAAGTATACCACCTTGGTCGTATCTTCGATCCTTAGGTAGAAGCCAATGGATGTAAACATGTGTTTGAAACATGTTATGGTTGGTGGTTGCAAGTGGTTGCTAATGGTTGCTTGTGAATGCATATGCATACGTATTAGACACTAGATCAGTTCAGACGCTTTCATATTGCATTTACAGATATGTATTTGTTTGTAAATTGAACTTGATATGTTAGCATATGGACGTTGCATATGGATGAATGGCTGTGCACGCATGTAGTATTTACATAACTAGGGATGCTTGCATACATGATTGGACGCATGGCACTGACATGATTCGCATTAAGGAGGTCCACTGAATCAGTAGACCGCCTGATTTTGCATTAGATAAAGACATATACACACACTATGCATATGAACATGAAAGCATTAGAAATCTTTTAAGGACATTGAATGCCTGTGGTTGAATGGTTGAGTAGATGGGTGATTGGATGGTAGGACACATTCTTCCTAACTTGAAGATTTCGGGGACGAAATCCTTTTAAGTGTGGGAGAATGTAACACCCCGTAATTATGTAACACTAAGATTCGCAAATCAAGGCAGAATTATAATTTAGAATCAAAATCAAGGGAAACGGGCTACGCCATTGTGTTCGTCTCGGAATTCTACATGAAAACGAGTCCGAGTTTTTGTAAATCGGAGTCCGTATGAGGGAGATATGGCCTCCGGAAGTTTCAGAGTTTAGTTTAAAATTCGAAAAGACAGAAAACAAATTCAAATTTCAAAAATCGGGCCGGATTGGCCAAGGCGGGAATTTTCCCGCCCAAGACACCCAGGTCGACTGGGTAGTCGACCTGGGGCACCCAGGTCGACTACATAGTCGACCTGGGGGTCGACCCCCCCCCGTTTTTCCAGCCTTCTGCACCCTGTTCGTTCTGATGTATCTGGACGCCATTCTGACCAGGTTCGTCCGCCTAACACTATATAAACAGCCCTGGTCTTCTTCTCTATTCACAATTCTCCTCTACCCTTATGCTGCAAAGATTCTTGGTGAAACATGGCCTCTTCCTCTCTTCTTAACTAAATAAATAATATATATAAAATAAATCAAGACGAGGAAATGCTGCTAAAAGGTTTTCAAGAAAAGGTTCAAGTCAAGCTAGGATTCAAGAGGAGGTTCAAACGACTTCAACGACTGTTTTTCTACGAATCATAGCAACGCCATCTTTCTGTTCTAATCTAATCTCTGTAAGTCAGTTATTTCTAGATTTGAACGTTTTTCTCGGTTCGTGACATGAAATTAAAGGGATAAAAGAATATGCCAATTCTCTCTCTCTCTATTCGAATCAGTGCCTATACTCTTGAACCTAATTAAGAACTGTTATGATTCAAGGATGAATAAGACCGTGACTATGAAACTATGGACCTTAAAACCATTGCCTATGACTATGGACATTGCCTATGACTACGAACATTGCCTATGACCGTGACTGTGGCTATGAGGATTATTTCCTTGACTAAACCTATGCCTTTGATTAGAAAACATAAACTATTGCCTATGACATAACAAGGACATCTGTGATTAAACACCTATGATTTATGACTAGGAAAGTGTTGCTTAAGTTCTGTGATTATGAGATTAAAACCCGATTATTTATTCTGACTGTCCTTGGTTTTCTTTGGTTTTAGACCATGGGAATTTACCTATTAAGTTAGGTCTACCTATGTTCTTGAACCTGCATCTCTATTCTGTCTATCCTTGGTTTTAGACCTTGGAAATTTACCTATTAAGTTAGGTCTACCCATGTTCTTGAACCGACGTCGTTATTCAACCCTTTTTATGCCAGTTAGTATGTCTAACTTTTGCATAGCATCTTTGGTTCATTCCCTATTTTCTACGAACCTAGCTTTGTTTATGATCTAGACTGAATCACGATTATACGAATGGTGGGAATGCGGTTTGGGCAAAATATGAAATTTACTAAAAACGTAGTTTAACTTAGAAATTGGCATAAATTGGGAACATGTATTATGGCATGTTCATAGAAATGCAAATTGGATAAATTTGACATGAATTATAAGATGTGTAATTTGAATCTAGTATTGACGTGTAAATCTAGCATTTACATGAATAGTGAACTAGAGTAATAAGTCTAAAATTAGAATGTTGAATCGGGATTGGATTAGCTAATTTGGCATGGTAAGTATATTGGCATAAATGTGAAATTGGTCATAATTGAGAGTAACTGTATAACGACCCAGGGATTTCGGCCCCGAAAATCGACATAAATACCTTTACTATAACTCATGCCGATCCTCCAAGCACCGAAACACTGGATAGTTATTAGAAAGAATTTAGAGGGTGAGATAAGAAAGAAAGAAATATTAGAATAGAAGAAGAAGAAACAACACCACAGAGAGTCTCACATCGCAGCGGAACAAATATAATGCAGAAATAAATCTTTATTGGAGGCTTTAAAATACTTACAGTATCAGAGTACATCATACCATGGGACAGTTATAATAGCCTGTTCCCATATACAACACACAGCGGAATAGTAGCTATATAGTATCATACGCCTGGACATCTCCAGCTCGTCTCTGGACTTCACAGCATTCGATAACCTGGACCTGTACAACCCGGTCTAACCCGAGCATTTACAAAACACCGGGTCAGTCTGGTGGACCAGAGTGAGATAAACTCGCACAGTAATAAGGGGAAATCATCAAATCATGATTTTAAAGTTCAAAAATCTTTCCAAAAGAAAAGGATAATCGTAAGACCAAATCCACACATAAACACGGACGGTTTTTATCTTACGATAACCCAAACAGTTTTGAAACCAATATCTTGTCTGATATTATAATAATGTCTAAATACAAGTAAATAACAATCTAGTGGAACGCTTGCATCTCACGCTCCACATATATAGTATACAATCAAAACCGCGGGCGCTTATTGGAGATTTGATTCCGACCTTGACAAGGTATGGGACCACCTTCCGATAGTGTATCTCTAGAGATGAATACACTGGGTTCAACAAGAACGTCTTGCAACCCGGCCCTCACATGACCGACCACTCATTCCGCTTGAGTGTGTCGAATGTATATCACCAACGGTTGGGATCAGCAACCGTCTCCCGACAAGGGACAGCATCGAAACATAGATTTAAGAAGCAAATAGGATTTTCTCTAGATAGGTGATCATACACCCTAATGGGAGCGACCCACATAGCCATGCTGCCTGCCCGATTTTTGTCATTTCCCAGTTGATGAGGCTTGAGGCCAGAATTTACTCTTGAACATCTGGTCGTCATTCACTTTGAATGCCACATCGTCAAATCCGTCAGATATCACTAATTGATATCCACAAAAATACTCTAGCTGGAAGCTAAGAGAGCGGCAATTCTCCGCCAACAACTATAGCACGTTTGAAGAAACCAACGTACGTGATCCTTCGGAAATACTCTGTCAGACATTCGTCCATACACGTCATCAAGGCACAGGATGAACCGAAGGTACTCTCCTACTGCATCCAATATAGGAATCACCCCATGGATCAGTAGCGAGAAGTCCTTGCAGCCCGTCGATTCCAATCACGATAGAATCACAACTTATCTCTACTTGCCAGGCAGAGAAGATTAGTGGTTCTTCCGTTTATGAAAATCCACGGTCTTCAATGCTCCATCTCGACCATTTTCTGGTATCTTCACGTATTTGTTGGTCGGAATGGTTTTCGAATATAAATCCGATCCCGGTCTTTCCATACCAACAATCGTATTGGTCAGATTTGATAGTCGGTGTTTTAACTATCAAAATATACAGTGTTTCAATCATGACACTCCAATGAGTTCACTGATTCAGTATTCAGCATCACTTGGCCTTTAACAACTGATTTACTTTTGGTTAAATTAAAACTTCTAACTCCTTTAAATATTCAAAAATACGATATTTGAATACTTCTAATTTGATTTAACTCTAACTGATTTATTCTAACTGATTTATTTCAATTGACTAACTCGACTAATTTAACTCCTATTGACTTACTAATATTCGACTTAACTCCATTCGCTTGACTCTAGATCGCAGCGATCACAATGGTTACGCCTGATTCCCTCAGGAAACATCCGACCGCCGTAGGCTATCTGCAGCCCTGTGAATTTCGCTAGCAGTCGTACGAAAAGGCACTCATCTTGAAAAAAAATATGTTTGACTAACTCTAGCTCGAATAACTATATTCAATTTCCTACTTAAACCTTCCTTCCAATCATCTTTTAAATTCGGAAATCCATTAGTTTTAACAAAGAAATTTATAGCACATATGTTATAACAATAGCGTTATAATTACTATTTAGATTTACAAAACAACAGCGCTATAATCGCTGTTTAGGTTTACAACCCATTTACTATAGCAAAAGCGCTACAATCGCTATATTAGATTTACAAAACATATATTATAACAACAGCGCTAAAATCGCTATTTAGATTTTCAAAACATATCCACTAACGTCACTTACGATTACCAACTAATACTATCTTCAGATAATCCCGATGTTGTTCAAGTTGGGGTATTTTAATTACCTCTCAGACCTTGATCAATACCGTTCTCATCCTCAGATAAATATGAGTTGTAACCCAAACACCAAAATTCCATTTCGATCTAAAACCAATTCTCATCATAACTTGGATTTTTGTTATACACCCCACGACCCATTCCTTTGTCCAAATCCCCTTTTACCAATCACCTTCCCAATCTATTCGACCATTTTCCCCATTGGAAATCTTACTTAAGAATCTTCCCCTTTTTCTTAACCACATCCCTAAGTAACGTTAATTTAGAATTAACGATGTAACACTTCAAACTTCCTTTATCTAATTCTGATGTAATATAACCCTTTCGTCTTCTCTTCCTTTTTCTTAATTCAAGTTTATATTAAGAAATCGAACTTACTCAAAAACCTCTTTATAACTTCGTTATTAAATCTCGGTTTTAAAGGTATCAGTCGTTATAAACTCCTTTCATCATTTACTTTCATTCCACTTCACCATCGATCACTTTATACATTTATTCAATGAAAACAAATTTCCTAATTTACTATACATCACGATAACACCTTTCTTTAATCATTAACTATTGTAAAATAGTTAATTCCTTTATTAACTAAAATAAATAGTTAATCCCTTTAAAAAACTTATTTAAACAATATTTATTTAACCATTTAATCTAAACACATTAATCTGATAATCAAATCCAGTTCACAACAGTCGATTTAATTAACTCAAACCCTGATTATTTTATTAACCGAATTCAATTAATCCACACTTTAAATTAATTAAATATAATTAATTTAAATAATTCCCATTAATTGTTTCCTTACAAAAATAATTTCCAAAGTTTAACCATTCAGTTTATTTCTTATTCTACTACTTGTAAATCTGACTAACATCGGCATTTACTTTGCAAAATAATTTAAAAACCAATCAAAATCTTAAATAAATAAAATATTTATTTATTTTTCTTAAATAACTTTTATTCGAAATAATATAATTCAAAATCTAATCCTGGTTATAAAAATTAAATTTTCATAACCTCAATTCTATCGATTTACTTGACGGTGAACCACCATTTGTAAACAATTGATTTAATAGGCCATACTTTGCCAAATACCCAACCAATCCCACTTATTAGTCTAGACCAACCAGATGTTGAACATGCAGCCAAATCAAATTAATCACATTCAACTGATAATAAATAACAACCATTTAGCACCAATCAAATAACCGAACAATTCAAACAACTAAGCACGCTTATAATTAAACGTAACCAACAGGGTGAGTTACCTCCGTTGGGTCCAATCGTTAAAATAACGATTTGGTATTCCACTGAAATTAAACACAGTTTAATTTCAGCGGTTAAATCAACAGTTAAATAGATAACTAGCAAAGAAGTCAACCATTGGCAAGCAGAACACACAAAAATAAAAATACCCAATTTATATAAAATATAAAAAGGGTAACTGAGTGAGTTTAACTCACCTGATTTCCATTCGTCGTTGAAACGGTTTGTTTCCAACTGTATTCAGCCCTGCCAAAAACAGCTCTACAACGTCGTGCTTCCCGATATCGTTCAAGTGAGATTTCTTTTGTCGAACTCTGCTATTTCGAAACCTCCCCACGTCCTTACTTCCTCTCCCATCCGCTGTTCGCCACTGCTGCTTCTCCGACTCCCGCCACTTGTCAAACCCACTTCAAACAGGCGAATCCCCCATCCATCGTTTCATGCAACCGTACCCCTCATTTACTTCCATCCGCATTTCTCTTCTCTTCCTGTTAACCCTTCATCCACCATGCAATACATCTGCTCCTTCACATCCTTCGTTCTGCCAATCAAAGCTTCAGTCACCCCAAATATTGCATTGTTCAAAATACTTACACCACGCCTTCACAGTTTCAATCCAACCCTTCCCACTGTTAAACAGTGCCCCTCCTTTCTAATTTAATAGATTCAAAACCTTACTGCTCCTTTACTCCATCTTCTCATCACCGCGCGGCATCGCTCCAGACTGAGCATCAACGGCACACTCCCCTGAATTGAGCATCAGAGCTCGGCCGCAACTAGTGCGCCACCATGGAACTCCACGCTTCCACTTTTGTTGTTATTTACGTACGGTGACGAACGTATCTAGAGGGTTTTAATTATCAGTGGATGGAGGACTTGTATTATATATATTTTTTTATGGAAAAGAGAAACTTCCTCTTTCCGCAAAAACCATGTCCAGTATTTATAACATGATAAAGCTTGGGATGCAAGGAGTAGATTTGTAGGCAGGATTAGCTAAGAACATAGCTGCTGTGTCCCTTCTTTTCAAATTTATTTGATTTGAGTCATTGGTTATGGGTTGTCTCATTTCAACTGTGAGAAGCAAAAATGAAATGGGCGAGAGAGATATTTTAATTTGAGGTAGTACTTCACTGCAGGTTGGCTTCACTCAGCTAGCTGCCATTGATTTGACAAGTGCATGCAGGAGTAAGAATTGGGATATATAGATATCTTAGGCTAGAGTAGTGCATTTGTCAAGACGCAGGCATGTATGGGTAGGCATGAGGAATAGAATAGGAAAAAAAAAAGATGATAGCTGTTGAACCAAATTTTGCATGGTTTTATTTGCGTTAAGAGTGCGAACTGACGGCTTAGTGGGATAGTATAGGTGTGCTTCTCGAAAAATGCATGTGCTGTTTCATGAAGTTGCTTAGTTTTAAATGGTCAAATTTTATTTTATTTTAGTTTAGAGGGTACGGTTTTTATTAAATAATATTACCCGATACTTCATCCTCAAGTAACGCGATAAAATTACTATAAATGATTTCTTTTTACTGATAAAAAAGCTATTCTTAGTGTAAAACGATATTCCGGACCCAATGGGACAGGTTTCGTCGCAATCCGAGGTTGTTTGAAAAAAAATTCTTTATAAAACCAGAAATGAACACACGTTTAATTTTTCCATGATCACCAGATAAATCAAATCAACTCGAAACTGCGAACATCGATAATAACTTTTCGATACGAACCCAACGACACTAGTTTCGTCGCATTCTGAGACTGTTGCCCCGGTAGGCTGTTTTTACCGCGCACCGCACTACCCTTTTTAACGCCAAATTACCCGGTCTCTAAAAATAACAAACTATATACCTATTCTGACTATAATCGACGCTACGAACTCAATGGAACTGGTTTCGTGGCCTAATTCGATCGTCTGTTCAAGTTACGTCCAAATATCCCTTTATTTATTTAAATACGCGCTATATAAATTTGAACGGGCATTTTCAGCTACCGTGGTCACCTACGACATTGGTTTTCCACGCAGTTTGATTTTCTGACAATAATTTAACGATACGGTTCCAATGAAACTGGTTTTGTCGAAAACGGAGTCCGTTTGCAAAATGGCTATTTTAAAGGCCTATATTTTAATAACGATTTCCACAGCGTTTTTTCCAAAATTTGATTTGACCATAACTTTCAAATTATAACACGAAATCTGAATTTTTCTCTTTCATATGAAAATTATCGTCAACACGCTTCCAGCGTTTCTCGTTTCATAGAAATCCGACTTATATCGGACTCTGTATTCTCAGTTGAAGTTCAAAACTCGAATTTACGAACTGCACGCCATTTTCGAACTCTATTTATAACTATATAAATATATAACGTTCGAACTTCGTTTAAATAACGAATTAAATATTAAATTCCATTAATATTCCCAATATAATATTAAAACTAATTTAAATATTCAGATTCAAATGGTCGAAAAACACGGGTCGTTACATTCTTCCCCCCTTAAAAATAATTTCGTCCTCGAAATTGCTAAGGTAAGAAAGAATGTTATAAACTCATTAATTTCAAATCTAATTTTATATTAAATTAGAAACCAATTCAATACTGTAAATAAATATTTTCAAAAATATCGAAAATTTCCTAACACTTTAAATTCCCGAAAAATTTCGCCAGCACCTCCTCTGTACGACTCAATCAGTACAACCCCAACTCGCCTTTCTGGGCCTTCTCCAATCCAAAAGAAAATAAACAGCCAAGCGGCTTGCCAAATAGGCTCATAAATCACCAAACCCATATAAAAATAAACATGTACCTTTTTGTCGGGCATATCATTATATCCCTTCCATCTGCTGCCCTATCAGCATATAGAAATGCAATCCCAACGAAATTCCAATTTTATCCTCATAACCAAATCCTTCACGCATCCAATCCAAATCCCATTCTTAACTCAACTTCCATCCATCATTGATTTCAACTCTTTAAATTACCAATCCAACACCATTTCAGATTCCTGTCTCCCAATTCAAAATCTGATTCTCCTTGATATATCATATCCCGATTTAATTTCCAGTTAATTGGTTTCAATTCAATTCATATTTGCCTTCAGAAATTCTATTTTGTTTTTATTCAAACAATTTCCCTGGGAGTTTTTAAACAGTCTAGCTCCTTTAACAAAAACAAACATTCCTTTTTAGGATTTAAACAACTTGTTTCTCTCAAAGCAATTCAAAACAAGCTCTTTGGTAGTAATCCGTCACTTAGAACTCGGAAATGAACACTGATGATGTGGCCAGCATCCTCAGAGTTATTTCCCAGCGATCGAAGTGAGTTCAATACTATATTACTTATCAAAACCATATTTAAACATTTTCATTTTGAAATCTATTTCAAAATACCAAACACAATGCTTGTAAACAATTTAAAATCTCCCAGGATTTTAGAATTCTCATATATTCAATCCAGGTTCATTTGCAATCACCTTTCCCACTTTTGGGAATTTTAATTCCAATTCTGATTTTAATTTCAGATTTAATAAATCTGCTTTTATATTATACGAATTCTAATTGGTTATTTATATAACCATTTTAATTATAATCAACCAACACATCCAATATACTATAATGCTTCAAATATTAATCATCCTTTTATATTAAAATATAATTTGGGTAAAATTATTTCATTTACCCTCTTTCAAAACATACTGTGACGACTCATCGTATTCGAGTGTTTATAAACCCCTATCGATACAGTGGATCAAACTGATCGATCAGAACTCATAAACAACTCAACCGATAAATCTCCACAATATAAAACAATTTTTATAAAATCTACAAATACGTTCACTCGTATATATACACTCAAACTCAGTCTAGGGTATTACTAACCCCATCTCTACTGAATCACGCCACAGAGCCAAGGTAATCACTTAACCTTCAGCTCTGATACCACTATAACGACCCAGGGATTTCGGCCCCGAAAATCGACATAAATACCTTTACTGTAACTCATGCCAATCCTCCAAGCACCGAAACACTGGATAGTTATTAGAAAGAATTTAGAGGGTGAGATAAGAAAGAAAGAAATATTAGAATAGAAGAAGAAGAAACAACACCACAAAGAGTCTCACATCGCAGCGGAAAAAATATAATACAGAAATAAATCTTTATTGGAGGCTTTAAAATACTTACAGTATCAGAGTACATCATACCATGGGACAGTTATAATAGCCTGTTCCCATATACAACACACAGCGGAATAGTAGCTATATAGTATCATACGCCTGGACATCTCCAGCTCGTCTCTGGACTTCACAGCATTCAATAACCTGGACCTGTACAACCCAGTCTAACCCGAGCCTTTACAAAACACCGGGTCAGTCTGGTGGACCAGAGTGAGATAAACTCGCACAGTAATAAGGGGAAATCATCAAATCATGATTTTAAAGTTCAAAAATCTTTCCAAAAGAAAAGGATAATCGTAAGACCAAATCCACACATAAACACGGACGGTTTTTATCTTACGATAACCCAAACAGTTTTGGAACCAATATCTTGTCTGATATTATAATAATGTCTAAATACAAGTAAATAACAATCTAGTGGAACGCTTGCATCTCACGCTCCACATATATAGTATACAATCAAAACCGCGGGCGCTTATTGGAGATTTGATTCCGACCTTGACAAGGTATGGGACCACCTTCCGATAGTGTATCTCTAGAGACGAATACACTGGGTTCAACAAGAACGTCTTGCAACCCGACCCTCACATGACCGACCACTCATTTCGCTTGAGTGTGTCGAATGTATATCACCGACGGTTGGGATCAGCAACCGTCTCCCGACAAGGGACAGCATCGAAACATAGATTTAAGAAGCAAATAGGATTTTCTCTAGATAGGTGATCATACACCCTAATGGGAGCGACCCACATAGCCATGCTGCCTGCCCGATTTTTGTCATTTCCCAGTTGATGAGGCTTGAGGCCAGAATTTACTCTTGAACATCTGGTCGTCATTCACTTTGAATGCCACATCGTCAAATCCGTCAGATATCACTAATTGATATCCACAAAAATACTCTAGCTGGAAGCTAAGAGAGCGGAAATTCTCCGCCAACAACTATAGCACGTTTGAAGAAACCAACGTACGTGATCCTTCGGAAATACTCTGTCAGACATTCGTCTATACACGTCATCAAGGAACAGGATGAACCGAAGGTACTCTCCTACTGCATCCAATATTGGAATCACCCCATGGATCAGTAGCGAGAAGTCCTTGCAACCCGTCGATTCCAATCACGATAGAATCACAACTTATCTCTACTTTCCAGGCAGAGAAGATTAGTATTTCTTCCGTTTATGAAAATCCACGGTCTTCAATGCTCCATCTCGACCATTTTCTGGTATCTTCACGTATTTGTTGGTCGGAATGGTTTTCGAATATAAATCCGATCCCGGTCTTTCCATACCAACAATCGTATTGGTCAGATTTGATAGTCGGTGTTTTAACTATCAAAATATACAGTGTTTCAATCATGACACTCCAATGAGTTCACTGATTCAGTATTCAGCATCACTTGGCCTTTAACAACTGATTTACTTTTGGTTAAATTAAAACTTCTAACTCCTTTAAATATTCAAAAATACGATATTTGAATACTTCTAATTTGATTTAACTCTAACTGATTTATTCTAACTGATTTATTTCAATTGACTAACTCGACTAATTTAACTCCTATTGACTTACTAATATTCGACTTAACTCCATTCGCTTGACTCTAGATCGCAGCGATCACAATGGTTACTCCTGATTCCCTCAGGAAACATCCGACCGCCGTAGGCTATCTGCAGCCCTGCGAATTTCGCTAGCAGTCGTACGAAAAGGCACTCATCTTGAAAAAATAAATATGTTTGACTAACTCTAGCTCGAATAACTATATTCAATTTCCTACTTAAACCTTCCTTCCAATCATCTTTTAAATTCGGAAATCCATTAGTTTTAACAAAGAAATTTATAGCACATATGTTATAACAATAGTGTTATAATTACTATTTAGATTTACAAAACAACAGCGCTATAATCGCTGTTTAGGTTTACAACCCATTTACTATTGCAAAAGCGCTACAATCGCTATATTAGATTTACAAAACATATATTATAACAACAGCGCTAAAATCGCTGTTTAGATTTTCAAAACATATCCACTAACGTCACTTACGATTACCAACTAATACTATCTTCAGATAATCCCGATGTTGTTCAAGTTGGGGTATTTTAATTACCTCTCAGACCTTGATCAATACCGTTCTCATCCTCAGATAAATATGAGTTGTAACCCAAACACCAAAATTCCATTTCGATCTCAAACCAATTCTCATCATAACTTGGATTTTTGTTATACACCCCACGACCCATTCCTTTGTCCAAATCCCCTTTTACCAATCACCTTCCCAATCTATTCGACCATTTTCCCCATTGGAAATCTTACTTAAGAATCTTCCCCTTTTTCTTAACCACATCCCTAAGTAACGTTAATTTAGAATTAACGATGTAACACTTCAAACTTCCTTTATCTAATTCTGATGTAATATAACCCTTTCGTCTTCTCTTCCTTTTTCTTAGTTCAAGTTTATATTAAGAAATCGAACTTACTCAAAAACCTCTTTATAACTTCGTTATTAAATCTCGGTTTTAAAGGTATCAGTCGTTATAAACTCCTTTCATCATTTACTTTCATTCCACTTCACCATCGATCACTTTATACATTTATTCAATGAAAACAAATTTCCTAATTTACTATACATCACGATAACACCTTTCTTTAATCATTAACTATTGTAAAATAGTTAATTCCTTTATTAACTAAAATAAATAGTTAATCCCTTTAAAAACCTTATTTAAACAATATTTATTTAACCATTTAATCTAAACACATTAATCTGATAATCAAATCCAGTTCACAACAGTCGATTTAATTAACTCAAACCCTGATTATTTTATTAACCGAATTCAATTAATCCACACTTTAAATTAATTAAATATAATTAATTTAAATAATTCCCATTAATTGTTTCCTTACAAAAATAATTTCCAAAGTTTAACCATTCAGTTTATTTCTTATTCTACTACTTGTAAATCTGACTAACATCGGCATTTACTTTGCAAAATAATTTAAAAACCAATCAAAATCTTAAATAAATAAAATATTTATTTATTTTTCTTAAATAACTTTTATTCGAAATAATATAATTCAAAATCTAATCCTGGTTATAAAAATTAAATTTTCATAACCTCAATTCTATCGATTTACTTGACGGTGAACCACCATTTGTAAACAATTGATTTAATAGGCCATACTTTGCCAAATACCCAACCAATCCCACTTATTAGTCTAGACCAACCAGATGTTGAACATGCAGCCAAATCAAATTAATCACATTCAACTGATAATAAATAACAACCATTTAGCACCAATCAAATAACCGAACAATTCAAACAACTAAGCACACTTATAATTAAACGTAACCAACAGGGTGAGTTACCTCCGTTGGGTCCAATCGTTAAAATAACGATTTGGTATTCCACTGAAATTAAACACAGTTTAATTTCAGCGGTTAAATCAACAGTTAAATAGATAACTAGCAAAGCAGTCAACCATTGGCAAGCAGAACACACAAAATAAAAATACCCAATTTATATAAAATATAAAAAGGGTAACTGAGTGAGTTTAACTCACCTGATTTCCATTCGTCGTTGAAACGGTTTGTTTCCAACTGTATTCAGCCCTGCCAAAAACAGCTCTACAACGTCGTGCTTCCCGATATCGTTCAAGTGAGATTTCTTTTGTCGAACTCTGCTATTTCGAAACCTTCCCACGTCCTTACTTCCTCTCCCATCCGCTGTTCGCCACTGCTGCTTCTCCGACTCCCGCCACTTGTCAAACCCACTTCAAACAGGCGAATCCCCCATCCATCGTTTCATGCAACCGTACCCCTCATTTACTTCCATCCACATTTCTCTTCTCTTCTTGTTAACCCTTCATCCACCATGCAATACATCTGCTCCTTCACATACTTCGTTCTGCCAATCAAAGCTTCGGCCACCCCAAATATTGCATTGTTCAAAATACTTACACCACGCCTTCACAGTTTCAATCCAACCCTTCCCACTGTTAAACAGTGCCCCTCCTTTCTAATTTAATAGATTCAAAACCTTACTGCTCCTTTACTCCATCTTCTCATCACCGCGCGGCATCGCTCCAGACTGAGCATCAACGGCACACTCCCCTGAATTGAGCATCAGAGCTCGGCCGCAACTAGTGCGCCACCATGGAACTCCACGCTTCCACTTTTGTTGTTATTTACGTACGGTGACGAACGTATTTAGAGGGTTTTAATTATCAGTGGATGGAGGACTTGTATTATATATATTTTTTTATGGAAAAGAGAAACTTCCTCTTTCCGCAAAAACCATGTCCAGTATTTATAACATGATAAAGCTTGGGACGCAAGGAGTAGATTTGTAGGCAAGACTAGCTAAGAACATAGCTGTTGTGTCCCTTCTTTTCAAATTTATTTGATTTGAGTCATTGGTTATGGGTTGTCTCATTTCAACTGTGAGAAGCAAAAATGAAATGGGCGAGAGAGATATTTTAATTTGAGGTAGTACTTCACTACAGGTTGGCTTCACTCAGCTAGCTGCCATTGATTTGACAAGTGCATGCAGGAGTAAGAATTGGGATATATAGATATCTTAGGCTAGAGTAGTGCATTTGTCAAGACGCAGGCATGTATGGGTAGGCATGAGGAATATAATAGGAAAAAAAAGATGATAGCTGTTGAACCAAATTTTGCATGGTTGTATTTGCGTTAAGAGTGCGAACTGACGGCTTAGTGGGATAGTATAGGTGTGCTTCTCGAAAAATGCATGTGCTGTTTCATGAAGTTGCTTAGTTTTAAATGGTCAAATTTTATTTTATTTTAGTTTAGAGGGTACGGTTTTTATTAAATAATATTACCCGATACTTCATCCTCAAGTAACACGATAAAATTACTATAAATGATTTCGGTTTACTGATAAAAAAGCTATTCTTAGTGTAAAACGATATTCCGGACCCAATGGGACAGGTTTCGTCGCAATCCGAGGTTGTTTGAAAAAAAATTCTTTATAAAACCAGAAATGAACACACGTTTAATTTTTCCATGATCACCAGATAAATCAAATCAACTCGAAACTGCGAACATCGATAATAACTTTTCGATACGAACCCAACGACACTAGTTTCGTCGTATTCTGAGACTGTTGCCCCGGTAGGCTGTTTTTACCGCGCACCGCACTACCCTTTTTAACGCCAAATTACCCGGTCTCTAAAAATAACAAACTATATACCTATTCTGACTATAATCGACGCTACGAACTCAATGGAACTGGTTTCGTGGCCTAATTCGATCGTCTGTTCAAGTTACGTCCAAATATCCCTTTATTTATTTAAATACGCGCTATATAAATTTGAACGGGCATTTTCAGCTACCGTGGTCACCTACGACATTGGTTTTCCACGCAGTTTGATTTTCTGACAATAATTTAACGATACGGTTCCAATGAAACTGGTTTTGTCGAAAACGGAGTCCGTTTGCAAAATGGCTATTTTAAAGGCCTATATTTTAATAACGATTTCCACAGCGTTTTTTCCAAAATTTGATTTGACCATAACTTTCAAATTATAACATGAAATCTGAATTTTTCTCTTTCATATGAAAATTATCGTCAACACGCTTCCAGCGTTTCTCGTTTCACAGAAATCCGACTTATATCGGACTCTGTATTCTCAGTTGAAGTTCAAAACTCGAATTTACGAACTGCACGCCATTTTCGAACTCTATTTATAACTATATAAATATATAACGTTCGAACTTCGTTTAAATAACGAATTAAATATTAAATTCCATTAATATTCCCAATATAATATTAAAACTAATTTAAATATTCAGATTCAAATGGTCGAAAAACACGGGTCGTTACAAACTGTCAGGTTTAGAAAAATCATGGTTAGTGACATTTAATTTGGTATAGTTTACATACCGAAAAGTATAAATATGATTTAGGAAGGGAAATGGGCCATAGAAATAAATGTAGACAATTTACATTAAAAGAGTAATTGGGAAATAAGTAAATTAGGAATAATTTACCTATAGAATCTGGCCTAAATGAGAAAATGTGAATTTAGACAAATTAAAGGTTTATTAACGACATCTCTTTTAATAATAAGCCAGAAAGTTCTAGGGTGACAGAGAGGATAGTGCCTAGGCTTGAGTTTGGAAAATACAAGTTTCCTGCTCTCGCTGACTATCCCTAACTGATCCGACGGACGGGATGGTTACTTTCAAAACCTGATTTGAAAACTAATCAAAATCCCTTTGAACTTAGGAAACACGAATATGCCTAACCCAAGGTAAGACTGAGTTGCGATGTAAACCTGCCCGGAACCAACCGGCACATCCAGTAATCGCAACAATACTTGTCTAATGTGAGTAGCAGCGGCTTTAATTTATTTAGTTAAAGCTAGAACAAGAATGGTAGGGTTAAGTTCACTAAGACACTTAACCAATTCAACATGACAACCAGACTAGTGGGTGGGGTTAGGGCCATACAGTTAAGCTGGAATGGGAGGGTTAAGTCCATAGGAACACTTAACCAATTTAATACAGTTAAGCTGGAATGGGAGGGTTAAGTCCATAGGAACACTTAACAAATTTAATACAGTTAAGCTAGAATGGGAGGGTTAAGTCCATAGGAACACTTAACCAATTTAACACAGTTAAGCTAGGATGGGAGGGCCAAGTCCATAGGGACACTTAACCAACTTCACATGGTAACATGACTAGAAGGTGGGGTTAAGTAAAGTTAATACACTTAGCCAATTTGATATGTTAGCTGGACAAGACCGTAGGGTTAAGTAAACTTGAACACTTAACCGTCAGATTGTGATAAAGGAATAGGGCTAAGTCTAAAACATGAAGGGGTAATACTTAACCATTAATAACATGTTAGTTAAAACAGACGGGCAAGGTTGAGTTAAAGGAACACTTAACCAATACAGGGTAAATGGGTAGGGTTAAGTAATAAATATTTAACCAATATAACTTGGTTTGTGGTCGGGTTAAGTCAACTGATAACACTTAACCAGTTTAACAGGATGAATGAAGAGGGTTAAGTTGGCTTGAATAGACTAATGACACTTGACCGATCCAAATTGACTGGAAAGAGAACTAAGTAGTAAACCTTAGTTAAGAAAACAACGATTCTGGAAACTAAGTGGTAAATCTTAGTTAATAAAACTAAGTAGTAATTCTTAGTATAACGCGGGAAGGAGCGAATGTCCGTCTGAGTAGAAAGAAGGCTCCAACGAATTGGGTTACGAAGCCCGAGGCTTCGAGGGGACGTGAGGGTACTCTTGGTATCCCTCTGTGAGGCTGCAGATGATCCGCCTGGGCCCACAGAGGTTAAGGTCTGCGTAGAAGAACCAGGGGTATGCCTTGGTTGCAATACATGGCAACCTAAAGACTAGGATGGACCGGCGTGATTTGGCGAGCAGACGGTAGCCCTGTGATAGCGACTCGTCGTCTACCATCCATCTTGAGTCAATCGAGATACGTGAAGCGGAAAGGCGGAGAACTCCAAAAGACCATATACTTGCTATCTAGTTATGGGTGAGGATGGTCATAGGATAGTGGGGCACCGGGGGCCGGCGTATAGTTCTCATTTTACAAGGTGTGCCTTTCATTAGTTGAGGGAGGGGTCAAGTGGGACCATAGCCACTGGAACAAAAACAGACCTTAGCATCTGCATCGGCAGATATCTGAAAGCTCCCGACCGAGTTCTGTATTCCTTGATTTGCCCTGACACAGGACTCGGACCGCACATTATGGGACATGTGCATCTAGACAAGCGATAACGACTCGCGATACATGCGTGGGGAAGTATAGGAACATATACCACTCTAGATAGTGTGTCCTAGACTTGGGGGCATCGTTCGACAGGTAGCATAATTCCTAGTTGAACTAGGTGGCATAAATCCTGAATCCGAGAAGCATTCAGCAAACAGCGTAAACTCTAGTTGAATCTAGAAGGCACTGGGTAGAAAACCCTAGATTAAATCTAGGTAACAAATAAATAAATGGATGCCTGAAGGCGATGTAAAATACAAGGATTGGGATCACGTTAGCGTTACTAGTCGGGGACACTAGTTAGGTGGTGCAGAGATAATAGAAATCCGTATAACAAGGAAATGGCGAAGCGGCGAAAGTATTAGAGCATATCCAGTTTATCTTATCTTAGCATATCTTGTGATTATCTTGTCTAATCTTGCTGACCCCATCATCATGGTGTAATCTTGTATTCAGTTAATTCATGTCGTTTTGTTTTTCCATGTTCATATGCTAGAAGTTACTGAACTTACTCAGGCTTTATGTCTGACTCTGTTTTTCTTTCGTCTTCTTTTCTTCCGTTCCCCCCAGGTAGTAAAGGAGGGGATGGTATAGCTCGGGTTAATTTGGACTGTCACTCTTTCCCAACTTGAAGATTCGTCGAAGTTTGCTTGGATTCTCTTTTCAGATGCTATAGCTGGTTCTTGCTACATTGGGGAATATAAATGTATTTTTATGCTTCTTTATTTTGTAAGACAGAAGATACTATGATATTGTAAAGAAATCATTGTACAAACTATTTTATCAATAAAGCAAAGTTTTATTTTCCGCTGTTTAATCTATGTCTGTCTTGTAATTTATCTGCATCTTTTACCCTAAATGCTCCACAGAACTTAGTGCATTCCCTTTGTGAGTGACACTAACGGACGTGGGGTGTTACATTAGGACTGTATCATCAATATGAAGCTATAAAATATTTTTCGGGAATTTTTCTAGTTAGTATGTAGACCCGGTAAATTGAGATGCGCGTTCAAATTCAATATATTATTTATATTTTAATTTTAGCAGAAAATGATCAAAATGGTCGAATTGGCTCACGAAACATATCCCATTGTGTTCGGAATAGGGGTAATTAGCTAGGGACGACAGTCGGTGGGTTCGGTTTGGAGTCCGTATTGGAAAGTTACTTTTTGGTGTTTATAATATATATATATATATAATTTCCAACTCACCCTCTTTCTCTCTCCTACTGGGTCAACCCTCTAATATCCCTCCTCCCCATCGTTCATTCAACTCATGATAACAGAAAGAATAATAAAAAATGGGGAACGATCCCCAAATAAGAAACCTCACCCCACCGCGACCCCCCTCCCACATCGGCGCCGCCACCGATGCAGGGACCACCGCACCCCCCTTTTCGACGCTGCCACCTCTCCTTCCCCCTTCTCTGCCCTTCCAGGATCGAACCACCCCCCCAATTAGTCCCAAACCCGAACGTTAGCGCCACCACCTGGCCCGCAACAAACCACCGTGCGAGCTCCGACCCCCTCTCCCCGCGAAGACCAGCACCACCTACGACGGTGTTACGAATCCGAACCGATACCCTAGTCTTTTTACTGTAAGTTTTTTCCTTTTCGTTCTTTATCCTTCTTTGATTTTAGTTTAGTGGATCTAGGATTTTCAGTTTAATGAAAATATGATTTTTCATTTTATATAAACAAAGTATAGATTTTTATATAATCAAAGAAGTGATTTATTTTTATTTATTTAAGGAAATGGGTTTTAAAGAGATAAAAAGATCAGTTTATATATGGCAAGTTATGATTTTATTTTTATGAACAAATTTTGATTTTTATTTAGAAAAGATCATATTTTTGGTATAGAAAAGATTAAATTTTTGTTATAGAAAAGATCATATTTTTGTTATAGAAAAGATCATGTTTTGTTATAGGAAAGGTTTGATTTTTTTTAATTAGAAAAGACAAGATTTTTATAAGGAAAAAGATATGAACTTTAAAATGGAAAAGCTATGATTTCTAAATATGGAAAAGACTTGATTTTTGAATATAAGAAGATATGATTCTTGTTTGGAAAAAAATACGATCTTTATACTTATGTTGGCAATATAAAAATAGAATTTTTATCTATATAGTAGCGGTAGAAAAATATGATTTTTATCTTCATAGCGTAGAAATAAAAATATAATTTCTATACAGAAAGTGGCATTGTAAAAAATATGATCTTTATATAAGAAGTAGAAAAATAAAAATATAATTTTTATATAGGGAGAAGCGTTGTAAAAATATATGAAGTAGAAATAAAAATATGATTTTTATTTATTGAAATGAAGTGATAAAAATATATTTTTTATTATGAACAGCGGGGCGAGGACTACATTAGAATTTCAAACAGATCCATACAGTTCAGCAGTTTGAAAGTAAAGCACGGCGGAGTGGAACCCTCTATGAGAACTTCTCATTTAAATCTTGTTTTCTAGTTAAAATTATATACTAGGATGCAGAAAGTGCTTAGCAGCACCCGACACCCGTCGTTCATAGACCATGGACGACTTGTATGCTTATTTGATGTGTTGTGGAGTTTGTTTGTGATGTTGATATGAAATAGAAAATAAAAATATTCATGTGTTGAAATAAATTAATTAACGTTAAAAATATAAATTTTAACGTGAATGTGAATAAATAAATATTCATTTACAAACCAGACGGTTTGTTTATGTACACCTATTTGAAGGACATTGATTGGGACGATAAATTTTACACGTCGCCCAACTGCATGAATAATATTCAGTGTTTGTGGATTGAAACCCTACACGGGTGTTGGGGTGATATTTGGCGTACATGAATCCCAATTATTTAGTTGTATGTTGATCGATTGGTCGACAGACTGTGTAGGTGTTAATTATTTATATTTAATGCTTACGCAGTTGTATGGTGCACTTTGGATGATGGTTGATTATTTATCGTTGCTATTATATACATGTGTTGTATGGAATCCATATTGATTGGGCCTCATTCCAATTGGGAAAATAAAGAATATTGTAAAATATATATTCATGGGTTGAATAGAATAAAGAATATTCATGTGTTGAATAAAATAAATAGTCATGTGTTGACGATGCTCATGTGTTGAGAATTATCATGTGTTGAAAGAAATATTTTAACAATAAAATTTACATCTTTGTCATATTTAAGATTAGAAACTAACTGGAAACTAGAAAAGATGAATGGTTTCTTGGGTATTGATCTGAGGTTGGTTTCGGCCTTGGGGGTTAATACTTAGGGAATCATTCTCTTACTACTTTACGGTTGGAGTCTGATTAAAAATCAAAAGATAGATACCATAATTTTATAAAATATATTAAATAACATAAATAGTCAGGTGTTGACGATGCTCATGTGTTGAGAATATTCATGTGTTGAAAGAGAAATATAGATTCATGTGTTGAATAGAATAAATATTCATTTGTTGAATAGAATAACGAATTTATTGAAATATATAAAGCCGTGTTGATTAGAGATGCGCCATTTTGACGTGACCGATATTTATATCGACTGTATTCGTTTTTAAAACGAATATAGAAAAGGAAGTGATTTCAAAATATAACGTTTTGAAAATATTATGATTTGTATATCGATGATGTGGAGTATTCAATTTTGATTCAAAATTGAATATGAAGTTGAAATCGTTTCGAAAACGAATTTAAAACGATTTATAAAATACGTTTTAAAAGGAAATCGACGAAATATATATAATATATATATTATATATATAATGGCCTGAATAGAACGCGCCGCGCTGCGGCAGTTCGCGAATTTCAACCATTGACTTCGAATGGACATTACGGGAGACCCGACCATCGGATTCTCCTAAAACCGGAACCGTTGGGTTCGTATAGAAAAGAGCTTTCCGATGAATATTAGAAATTTGAAATCTAATGGTTGGATTTGGAATTATGTCCAAATCAAATTTGGAAAAGGTCGCTGTAAGTGCAATTCGATGGCCGTTGATGGAGATCGACTGTACGGGCCTTGATAAAATTATTAAAAATATCAATAATTTGTGTAAAATCATAAGATATGATTCGGGAAGAATTAGGATGAAAACCTCCATATTTGAAAAGATAAAAATAGATTTTTATCGAAATTAACTAATTTTGAACTAGATTTAAAATCAATTTATTTTTAAAATAAGTAAATTGAATTTGAAAGTGGTTTTAAAAATAATCAGAATTTCCAATATATAAAGTTGGAATGGATTTGAATCGAAATTATCTTCGGAATATTTCGATGTCGAATTTCATGATTATACAGAGATGGTTGTGGAAATTTGAAAGATATATTTATATCGTTATTTCCAATACGATATTTGTTGATTTCAGAATTTGATATTGAATATAAGCCGGTATATTTTCTATTTAGAGCCTTGTATTTAATATCAAATGTGATTTGGGTTTGGCGTGAATGGTGTCTTCATTAACACTGTTCTTGAACCCAGTTGAGAAAAAGATTGAATCTTTCTATTTGGATTTAATGAAGTGTACCAATTAAATGTTATTTAATTGGAATTGAATTGATTTTTGGGGTTTATCGTGAGCGGTGTTTTGAATAACACCTGTTCTTTAACCCGATTAACAATGGAAAGTGATTTTGGGTTTATCGTGAGCCGTGTTTTAAATGACATTGGTTCTTTAACCCAGTTAAAGACAGGATATTGATTTGTGTGAAGATTAAAACTAAGTGGAGTTTTAATGAATCTTTAATTAGATTAAAGTGATCGAGAATGGAGTATCACCAGTTTTGCTCCAAAGCGATAGTTAAATCTTTAATTAGATTTGAACGTGAAATGGTAATTAATATTTACCGGTAACACCGTGGTGTTAGATATGGAGTATTACCAGTTTTGCTCCATGGGATGAATAGGTTGGGACTGGGAAATAAAATAAATAATTACTTCGATGTGGTTCGCTAATCCCGACTAGTTTGGAAAACCATAATATGGTTTGAAATGAGATCCAAAGGAAGATTAAAGAATAAATTTAGAAGAATTTATCTTTGATAAAATTAATGGGAACCTTTCCCTAAGAATGTGATAATTTGAATAAAAGAATATTCTGAATTGGAATGAGGCGTATGTTGTGTTTGTGTAACACGTGTTTATTATATACGCGGGTTATTCGGAAAGGCCGGGTTTATACCCATTCTGAATAACCAATTCGACGATATGTCGAAGATGAAGACGGTTGTTGAAGACCTGAAGTCTTCACATCGTTTGGGTGACTACTGATGATCTTGATTGGGCTGTACACCCAAGATGAGGGAATCAATTGGTGATCGTCCAGACGTACTTGGAGATCGATGGATATGCGAGGAAAGTGCCTCCGGTTTCCTTCAGACCCAGAACGAACTTGTAAATGGACTGTGTGTCTGACATTGGATTTTATTCTATGCTGATTGATCTCTATTAAATATACATCTGTTTGGCGACGGAGAATTTATTCTCTTGCTTAACGCCCTTCTCTGACACGTACGAGCTCAAAGGTTGTATATCGATGGACATCAGTCGCATGGAGCGAATTTCCTGTGTGGCATGCCTAAGTGGCAGATGATCAAGGCTTTTGTTGAAAAGCAAAGTCTTGTGGTTGATGATCAAAGCACAGCCTGTGTGTTATAGCTTTGTGTATAGCGTGAATTCGCGAGCCTCACACCTAGGTATGAGTCAAAAACGGGATAGTGACTGCAAGGAGAGCACGACGTTTCTTTCTAGCTAGTGGTGGTGTCAGTGCTTAAACCGGATGACATTTATTTACTTTTCACCTATGTGGTTGTTGGAATGCGAGGCGCCTCGGATATAGGTCTATTAGGACCGGGAAACGTGTGTTCAGGAATAACTAATCCTCAAAAGTAAGAGAGGACCGGCCCTGAAGATCTAAGGATTGCTGTGTGCGGTCCTGGGACATTTGCTAGAGTGTCTCGAACGGAGAGGAGCTTGCCCCTTGCCTCGACTCATGACGGAAATCCAATTTCCAATATGTGATATTGCGGTTTTATTTGTAGAGCCTGGTATGGCGACATGATATATGGTACCCATGCTGCCTAGGATTGATATTTATGATTGAAATTATTTTGACTCTATACACTTGTAATAGTATCAAATGATTTGTTTTAAACGTACCAAGCATGTTTGGATATTATAAGGGAAAAGCCTATCCTTCGGCTTGCGTTGCATTGTGTGATGGGACCTGGGTCTTATAATAGATTCATTTTTCCAAAAAGCATTGCGCTGTTATGCTATGTGCACTAGTTTTCTTGGGAGGAAACCCGTTCCGTGTTATATGGCGTGGTCTCTTGAATTACTCTCTCTTAAAGTAAAGATTAATAACTGTTTTAGTTCTCACACCAGTCACATGACTGACCTGGAGTTTATTGTTTTAACCTAAACTCAGGGTGCCCCTATTTTCTACACGGGCAGCTAGTAGTTTTGGTTTTGCAGATATATATTCACAGGATCCAGATTTACAGCTGGAACGATACTCGGAAAGCTCTGTATCCGTGTATTACTTCTAGTTGTGTTTTGTATTATTTTCCGCTGCTATTAATTTATTGTAATATCTGATATTCTCTGTTGTATAATATTTATCCATACTCTGTATATTCTAGTATTCTGATGGAATTGTTGTAATAAACAATGAAATGTTCTTCTGTTTGCGTTCCGATGTGTCTTGTCCTCAACGCAATCCGTTCTTTCCTTCACGGGGAAGTTCAGGTCGTGTCAAAAGGTTCCCATTAATTTTATCAAAAATAAATTCTTTAAATTTTTTCTTTAATCTTTCTTTGGATATCATTTCTAAACCAAATTAAAGTTTATCAACTAGTCTGGATTAGCGAACCTTACCGAAGTAATCATTTGTATAATTTCCCAATCCCAACCTATTCATCCCACGGAGCAAAACTGGTAATACTCCATATTTAACACCATGGTGTTATCGGTAAATTTAGTTACCATTTCACGTTGAATCTAATTAAAGATTTAACTATCGCCTGGAGTTAAAACTAGTGGTACTGCATTCTCGATCATTTTCCAAATTTGGTAATTTAAATTACCACGTTCACATTTCAATCTGATTAAAGATTCATTAAAACTCCAATTAGTTTTAATCTTCCCAAAAATCAATATTAATGATTATTTAACTTTGGGAAATCAAACATGCCACATTGACAATCTACACTGTACCATTGATTTCTGCCGATATATAATCTCTGAGCTCGTATGTCTCAGAAAAGGGTGCTAAGCAAGCGAATAAATTCTCCGCCATCAAACAAATATATATTTTGCAGAGATCAACAATATAGTTTGAAATACAATGTTAGACATGTAATCCTGTCTTTAACTGGGTTAAAGATCTAATATCATTTAAAACACAGTTCACGATAAACCCAAAATCACATTCCTTTAATTTTGGAATCTTCACGGAAAACAAATCAATATATATATAATCGATATCAATTTGCGTATCCGACTAATAATATAAATGGAATAACGAAAAATCCTTTTAAATTCCATATATATATTAACAGTCTTCCTCCACAGAAGCTCACTTCGATTATTACCAAATCGAATTCCATTCAATTCCAATTTATTTTATTAAATTGGAAAACTTTACTTTGGGAAATTTCTATTAAATCTTAATAATAAGACTTATAAATTCCAATCACATTTCACTATTAATCGGGTTAAAGAACGAATGTCGTTAAAAACATAGTTCACAATAAACCCAATTCACATTCTATTTTATTCCAATTACTAAATATAATTGGAAACTCTAATAATCTTAATTAAAAGATTTATTCTTTACTCAACTGGGTTTAAGAACAGTGTTATTTAAGACACCATTCACGACAAACCCAAAATCCAATTCTTTTATTCAATTCCAATTAAATATTAATTAATTGGAAAACTTTACTAAATCTTAATTAAAAGATTTATTCTTTTCTCAACTGGGTTTAAGAATAGTGTTATTTGAGACATCGTTCACGACAAACCCAAAATCCAATTGGATATCAAATACAAGGCTCTGAATAGAAATTATATCGGCTTATATTCAATATAAAATTCTGAAACCAACAAATATCATATTGGAAATAACGATATAAATATATCTTCCAAATTCCCATAACAATATCCGTATCATCACGGAATCCCAATATCGAAATATTCCTAAGACGATTTCCATTAAAATCCATTCCAATTGTTATATTGGAAATTCTGGTTATATTAAAACCATCCACAAATCCAATTTATTTATTTTAAAATTTATTGGATTTCAAATCTAGTTAATAACTAGTTCATTTTGATAAAAATATATTTTTATCTTTACAAACGTGGAAATTTTCATCCCAATTCTTTCCAAATCATTTACTATGATTTTACACAAACTATTAATATTTCTAATAATTTTATTAAGGCCCTTTCAGTCGATTTTCGTAAATGGTCATCGAACTGCACTTACAATGACCTTTTCCAAATTTGATATGGAAATAATTGCAAATCCAACCATTAGATTTCAAATCTCTTATATTCGTTGGAAAGCTATTTTCGATACGAGCCCGACGGTTCCGGTTTTAGGAGAATCCGACAGTCGGATCTCCCGTAATGTCAATTCGAAGTCAATGGTCGAAATTCGCGAACGGTCGCGGCACGATCTATTCAGGACATTAAATATACATATTTGGTCGATTTCCATTTAAAACGTATTTTATAAATCATTTATAAATTCGTTTTAAAATGATTCTAACTTCATTTTCAATTGTTAAATCAAAATTGAATATTCCGTATCATTATAATACTTAAATGATAATCTTTCCAAAAATCAGATTTTGAGATATTTTCCTTTTCGATATTCATTATAAAAATGAATAAAATCGATATAAATTTCGTTCGCGTTAAAATGGCGCAAATCTAATCAACACGGCTTTATATATTTCAATATTTTCGTGTCCATCCCAAATTGGACACCAAAATCATATTACAATCCAATACAGAAAATTATTTTAAAATATTTGTTATTTTAAAATATTCGTTATTTTAAAATATTCGTTCATTCTGAATTGGAATCAGACACAGTCCATTACCATATAATGTTATTTATGTGGATTTCATACAACACATGTATATAACAACAATCAAAACAAATCAACCATCATCCAGAGTGCCTTACACAAATGCATAAGCATTAAATATAAATAATCAACGTTTACAACAGTCTATCAACCTATCAATTGACATACAACTAAACAATTGGGATTAATGTACATCAAATATCATCCCAATACCCGTGTGGGATTTCAACCATCAAATAATTATTATTATTTGTGCACTTGGGCGATGTGCAAAAATTATCATCCCAATCGATATCACAAAAATAGGCGAGCATAAACAAGTCGTCCGACTTGTAAATGGATGCGTAAACTTATTTTTAACTATCCAATAAATATATAGAATTTTATAACTTAGCTTATAAAATTCTATACAATGCCTAAATAATTTTATTCATCGTAGTTATAAACTAAAAATAATATTTTTAGCTAGCTATTAAAATTTCTAACACATTTTAGAAAATTTCGGCAGCATAACGGCGCAATATTAGAACCGGAATAAGGTCTAGCCTTATCGCTCGCCTAATACTGGCTCGCGCCATACACAAACCAATTCCAATCAATTCACAATTAATTCCCAACCATTTTTACAATCATAATCAAATCACGCAGAACATCCAAATAAATAAATACTCAACTACCCCCAAATGTCATTTACGGTACCATAAGTGGCTATTTGCGGAGTATGAAATCCATGTGTCGGTAATATCCAAACATCACTTTTAATTTATGTGATTGTGCGAACTCGAGTGTTGAACTCCATATAATTCAAATCACATAATATGGTTTGTACAATAAATAGTGTCAGGGGCTAAAGGCAACACGCAATTTTGTTTTTTGTATTCTTTAATTCGTTCTGAAATGAGAGGAGAGAAGGAGTGGTATATAATATATATATTTTATTTAATTTATTTTCCAAAATGTTGCCTTTTCATTTAAACTCCAAATCAAACCCAACGACTATCACCCCTAGCCAATTACCCTCACTCCGAACATAATGGGATATGTTTTATAACCTAATTCGACCGTTTCAATCAGTTTTTGTCAAAATTAAAATATAAATCAATATATATTGAATTTAAACGTACATTTTAATTTACTGGGGTCACATACTAACTCCAAAAATTACAAAAAATTATATCTAGCTATTTTTTGACGATACGGTCCTAACAATATTGATTTCGTTGAATTTGGAGAACGTTTGAAAAACAGTCATTTTCCAGTCGATTAAATTCAAACTGAAATTGCCAAACGCGTTTAAATTCACCATGCTCACATATTAACTCTAAAAATTATGAAAATTGGAATTAAACAATAATTTGACATTCCGGATACAACAAAAGTGGTTTCGTCGAAAACAAAGGTCGTTTGCAAAATGTCTATTTTAAGGGCTATATATAATTTAAAATATATATAAATTCCATAGCGACTATTTTAAATTTTAAACTGGACGTAACTTTCAATTTATATTATGAAAATTTTCACATTCATTAGAAAGATATAATTAAACAGATTCAAATATTTCTGGTTTTACTGAAATTTGGTTTATTTTGAATCCTGTACATTCATTTGAAATTTGAAATCGAATTTTCAAACTACCGCGCCATTTCAGGCTCATTTTATAATTAAAATAAATTTAATCGTTCTAAGTTCATTTAAAATAATTTTTTAGTCGTTATTATTTAAAAGAAATCATTTTAAATATTCAAACTCCATTAAAATAGCCAAAATAAAAATTTTAAATTGGTTTTGAAAATCCGGGTTGTTACAATCTCCCCAACTTAAAATCTTTTCGTGCTCGAAAAGGAACGGAGCTCAAAGCTGTTTAACCAACAAACTCAACTTTCATTCTGGCTTTCATTCTTCAACTTTTCAGTTTCTAAGAATTTCTAATTCTTCAAAAATTTGGATAACACCCTAATTTTTCGAAAACTTCTCCATATCCTCCTTTATATGGGAGACCTTTAAAACCACAACTTGCCTCACATGACCCTCACCAATCCAAAAGAAAAAGAAAAAGCCAAGCGGCTCATTAAATCATCAAAACCCAATAAATTAGTAAACATGTACCTATTTGTCGGGCATACAATTTTATTCTTCCTCTTAGCATCCATGATATGACCCGTTCAAACATATATATGTACATGTATGCAATTTCAATCAATTTTCAATTCAGTTCAATGTTTGATTCGATTTGTTTAAATTTACCATTCATTGTCATATGGGTTAAATTCATTATCATTCCAATATTTTTATTAGTTGAACAAATAATCAAACATCGCAACCAGCAATCAATTAGTTGATTAGCTTTTCAATAATATAACTTTAATATATTCAAAAATCATATTTTTGATGCCAAATCACAACAATAACCCTATCTAGTTTTGGTTCTCACACCAGTCAATTGGAAATATCCCACTTTTGAAACTCATACATAAATGCTGATGATGTCATGATCATCATCAGAATCATCTCCGGGCGAATAGAGTGTGATTCTATATCTATCCATTATATTTGAGGCTTCGAATACACATTAATTATGCGTATATTCAAAATCTTCATATACTCGATTGTCCAAATCTATTTAAAATAATATGCCTAAATACGTATAATTAGATTAAATTTTCAAAACTAAATTTGTTTTTAATAAATATTACGCTTCTAACTCATTCTAGGGTATTACTAACCCTATCTCTAACGAGTCATTCTCATTGGATACTACTAATTCAATCTCTGATGAATTCATTTGTTCGGTTCTAATGTGTCTTATTATCTAGCTATGTAAACCAATGCTCCGATACCATGTTGAAACGACCCAAACTAGCCCTTTCAGGAAAGCTTGGATTGAGTTGAGAACACGACAAATCATAATACAAACAGAAGAACTTTTCATTGCTTATTACAGCAATTACATCAGAGTACAAAAATATAACAGAGTATGAATAAATAATATACATTTGACAAATATCAGAGGTTCAAATTACAAAGCAGCCGAAAATCAATACATAACACAACTGTAAGAAATACACGGATACAGAGCGTTCTGAATATAGATCCAGCTGTAAATCCCGGATCCTGTGAAAATAATATCAGCAATAACCCAACTACTAGCTGCACGTGTGGAAAATAAAGGCACCCAGAGTTTAGGTTAAAATAATAAACTCTAGGTCAGTCATGAGACTGGTGTGAGAACTAAAACAGTTATTTAAAACTTTACTTTAAAATTTAGTAAATCAAATGACCGTGCCGTATAACATGGAACGGCCCCCCCCCCCCAAGAATACCAGTGCGTATAACAACAAGCGCAATGTTTTTTGGAAAAAAAGGAAGCTGTTATAAGACTTAGATCCTATCACACAATGCAATGCAAGCCAGAGGACAGATTTTTCCCTTATAATAGCCAAAAATGCTTGTTATGTTTAAAACAAATCATTTTGATACTATTATAAGTGTAAAGTGTATAAACCATTTCAAATATAAATGTATCAATCATAGACGACATAGTACCCCATCCTACTATGTCGCCATATAGGTTTACAACTAATACCGAAGAGTCACATATTGGAAATTGGATTCCATCTACGAGTCGAGGCCCGGGATGGCTCCTCACCGCTTCGAGACACTCTAGCAAATGTCTCAGGATTACACACTCTGGCCAACCCTTGGTTCCTGCAGGGTCGGTCCTCTCTTATGTTTGAGGATTAGTTATTATTGAACACACGTTTCTCAGTCCTATAGGACCTATCCATCGACTCCGTAGTAACCGATGAGGCGCCTCGCTATCCATCATCCACATTGGTAAAAATATAATAAATATCTAGGCTCCATACCATGACACTACCCATAGCTAGAAGGAAACGTCATGTCCTCCCTGCGTCCCTGATCCCATTTTTCACTCATACCGAGGTGTGAGGCTGGTGAATTAACGCTATACACGAAGCTATGTTATTTTATCATCAACCACAAGACTCTGCTTTTCAACAAAAGCCTTGATCATTTGCATCTTAGCATGCCACAATGACAATTCCCGCCATGGAACTGATGTCTATCGATATATAACCCCTGAGCTCGTACGTCTCAAAGAAGGTGTTAAGCAAGAGAATAAATTCTCCGCCACCAACCAGATATATATTAAATAGAGATCAATCAACACAGAATAAAATCCAATGTCAGACATACATCCATTTACAAGTTTGTTCTGGGTCTGAACGAAATCGGAGGCACCTTATTCCTCGTCTTATATGTCCGATACAGGAAAGAGGTCCTCGCTTATTCGGTCGATCTCCAAGTACGTCTGGACAATCACCACTTATTACCTTGTCTTGGGTGTACAGCCCAATCAAGACATCAGTAATCATCCAAATGATGTGAAGACCTCCAATCCTCAACCACCGTATTCATCGTCGAATCAGTTATTCAGAATGGGTATAAACCCGGGCTTTCCGTATAACTCTCGTATATTATAAACAAGTGCTACACAAATACAACATACGCCTCATTCCATTTTTGAATATTCTTTTATTTAAATATTCATATCCTTTGGGAAAGGTTCCTATTAATTTTATCAAAGATAAATTCATCCAAACGATGTGAAGACCTCCAATCCTCAACCACCGTATTCATCGTCGAATCAGTTATTTAGAATGGGTATAAACCCGGGCTTTCCGTATAACTCTCGTATATTATAAACAAGTGCTACACAAACACAACATACGCCTCATTCCATTTCTGAATATTCTTTTATTTAAACATTCATATCCTTTGGAAAAGGTTCCTATTACTTTTATCAAAGATAAATTCTTTAAATTTATTCTTTAATCTTCCTCTGGATATCATTTCTAAACCAAATTAAGGTTTATCAACTAGTCGGGATTAGCGAACCTTACCGAAGTAATCATTTGTTTAATTTCCCAATCCTAACCTATTCATCCCATGGAGCAAAACTGGTAATACTCCTTATCCAACACCACGGTTTTATCGGTAAATTTATTTACCATTTCACGTTCAAATCTAATTAAAGATTTAACTAATTCCTAGAGTAAAAACTAGTGGTACTCCATTCTCGATCATTTTCCAAATTTGATAATTTAAATTATCACATTCACATTTCAATCTAACGAAAGATTCATTAAAACTCCAATTAGTTTTAATATTCCCAAAAATCAATATTAATGATTATTTAACTTTCGGAAATCAAACATGCCACATTGACAATCTACACTATACCACTGATTTCTGCCGATATATAACCTCTGAGCTCGTACGTCTCAGAGAAGGGTGTTAAGCAAGAGAATAAATTCTCCGCCACCAAACAGATATATATTTAGTAGAGATCAACAATACAGTTCGAAATACAATGTTAAACATGTAATCCTGTCTTTAACTGGGTTAAAAAACTAATATCATTTAAAACACAGTTCACGATAAACCCAAAATCACGTTCCTTTAATTTTGGAATCTTCACAGAAAATAGATCAATATATATATAATCGATATCAATTTGTGTATCCGACTAATAATATAAATGGAATAACGAAAAAGCCTTTTAAATTCCATATATATATATATTAACAGTCTTCCTCCACAGAAGCTCACTTCGATTATTACCAAATCGAATTCCATTCAATTCCAATTTATTTTATTAAATTGGAAAACTTTACTTTGGGAAATTTCTATTAAATCTTAATAATAAGATTTATAAATTCCAATCACATTTCACTATTAATCGGGTTAAAGAACGAATGTCGTTAAAAACATAGTTCACAATAAACCCAATTCACATTCCATTTTATTCCAATTACTAAATATAATTGGAAACTATAATAATCTTAATTAAAAGATTTATTCTTTACTCAACTGGGTTTAAGAACAGTGTTATTTAAGACACCATTCACGAAAAACCCAAAATCCAATTCTTTTATTCAATTCCAATTAAATATTAATTAATTGGAAAACTTCACTAAATCTTAATTAAAAGATTTATTCTTTTCTCAACTGGGTTTAAGAACAGTGTTATTTGAGACATCGTTCACGACAAACCCAAAATCCAATTGGATATCAAATACAAGGCTCTGAATAGAAATTATATCGGCTTATATTCAATATAAAATTCTGAAACCAACAAATATCATATTGGAAATAACGATATAAATATATCTTCCAAATTCCCATAACAATATCCGTATCATCACGGAATCCAATATCGAAATATTCCCAAGACGATTTCCATTCAAATCCATTCCAATTGTTATATTGGAAATTCTGGTTATATTAAAACCATCCACAAATCCAATTTATTTATTTTAAAATTTATTGGATTTCAAATCTAGTTAATAACTAGTTCATTTTGATAAAAATATATTTTTATCTTTAAAAACGTGGAAATTTTCATCCCAATTCTTTCCAAATCATTTATTATGATTTTACACAAACTATTAATATTTCTAATACTTTTATTAAGGCCCTTTCAGCCGATTTCCATAAATGTCATCGAATTGCACTTACATTGACCTTTTCCAAATTTGATATGGAAATAATTCCAAATCCAACCGTTAGATTTCAAATCTCTTATATTCATTGGAAAGCTATTTTCGATACGAACCCGACGGTTCCGGTTTTAGGAGAATCCGACAGTCGGATCTCCCGTAATGTCAATTCGAAATCAATGGTCGAAATTCGCGAACGGTCGCGGCGCAGTGCGTTCTATTTAGGCCATTAAATATATATAGTATATACATTTCGTCGATTTCCATTTAAAACATATTTTATAAATCGTTTATAAATTTGTTTTAAAATGATTCCAACTTCATTTTCAATTTTTAAATCAAAATTGAATATTCCTTATATTATAATATTTAAATGATAATCTTTTCAAAAATCAGATTTTGAAATATTTTCCTTTTCGATATTCATTATAAAAATGAATAAAATGGACACAAATATCGTTCGCATTAAAATGGCGCAAATCTAATCAACACGGCTTTATACATTTCAATATTTTCGTGTCCATTCCAAATCGGACACCAAAATCATATTTCAATCCTTTACAGAATATTACTTTAAAATATTCGTTATTTTAGAATATTCGTTCTTTATGAATTGGAATTAGACACAGTCCATTACCATATAATGTTATTTATGTGGATTTCATAAAATACATGTATATAACAATAATCGAAACAAATCAACCATCATCCAGAGTGCCTTACACAAAGCATTAAATATAAATAATTAACGCTTACAACAGTCTGTCAACCTATCGATTGACATTCAACTAAACAATTGGTATTAATGTACGTCAAATATCATCTCAATACCCGTGTGGGGTTTCAACCATCAAATAATTATTATGATTTATGAACTTGGGCGATGTGTAAAAATTATTGTCCCAATCGATATCACAAAAATAGGCGAGCATAAACAAGTTGACCCACTTGTAAATGGATGTGTAAACTTATTTTTAACTATCCAATAAATATATAGAATTTTATAACTTAGCTTATAAAATTCTATACAATGCCTAAATAATTTTATTCATCGTAGTTATAAACTAAAAATAATATTTTTAGCTAGCTATTAATTTTTCTAACACATTTTAGAAAATTTCGGCAGCATAACGGCGCGATACTAGAACCGGAATAAGGTATAGCCTTATCCCTCGCCTAATACTTCTCGTGCCATACACAAACCAATTCCAATCAATTCACAATTAATATACAACCAATTTTACAATCATAATCAAATCATGCAGAATATCCAAATAAATAAATACTCAACTACCCCAAATGTTGTTTACGGTGCCATAAGTGGCTATTCGCGGAGTATGAAATCCATGTGTCGGTAATATCCATACATCGCTTTCAATTTATGAGATTGTGCGAATTCGAGTGTTGAACTCCATATAATTCAAATCACATAATATGGTTTGTACAATAAATAGTGTAATGACCCGCATTGGCAGGGGTATTATGATTAATTTATTTAATTGTATTAATGGTAGGTTAGTGAATTACATGGTCGTTGAATAAAATAATAGTGAATATTTAATTAAAATAATAATTAAATAATATATTTAATTCTGAAATAAACAGAATTGGCCGAAATAACGATATGGTGTGAACCGGATCATCTGTGATGTTTAATTCAGCTTGGAATTGAATTTGAATAACGAATATATTCAATCGTCGACAGTCGAACGTATAGTTTATAATTTTAAATTATAAATATAGCTTGAAATAGCGCTGCAGTTCGCTATTTGGCGATTTGAACTTCAACTGAATATACAGAGTTCGTTTTAAATCGGATTTCTGTGAAACAAGAAACGTTAGGAGCTGGTGGAGTAGATCTTTCTAGTAGAAGAGAAAAATCGAGATTTCGTCGTGTAGACTTTGATTTATGTCCAAATCAAATTTCCAGAAAAGCAGCGGTATATTCGTTCGTGGCCATAACGGTTATTTAAAAATATTTGAATATCGGGTTTGAATTTAGACAAGGTTCTTTTGGGACATAACGATAATTTAATTTTTAGAATTTTTCTATAATTTTTAATTATTTAAATAAGCAACTTTTTATTTGAAGTATTTTGCACCCTGTGATCAACATTTTGAAGTTTCAAAATATGAGTCCATCTACCGGTATTATTATATATTTGGGATCCGAGCACATTGCTCGTCATGATGGTATTTTTAGTTCTGTCATTTATTGGTTCGTACGTGACGAAATTTTACATAACAACACAACCTAAAATTTATCCTCTTCACGGTCATAAAGAAGGCCACGATGCATTTCTTGTCAACCACATGCTTTTCATTCAAAACGTGGAGCAATACAAGCCATATGACTCTGAAACCATGTATATAAATACCCTTAACATTTTTCTAACCCGAAATGACTTTCAAATTTGGTCAAACAAACACAGCCGTCGGCTGCTTTCCTCTCAAAGAAAAATCATGGTTAGTAAATTCAATATAAATTCATACTAAAATCCTACTATACATATATACATGGACCGCAAGAGGAGGACTTCAGTTTTGTGTCATTCTGGTTAGGCTCGAAGCAGTGTTCTTCAAACATGGAAAGCAACCGTAGACCTAGGGTTTTTGCCATCGAGATTTTTTGTGCGTTGATATTCGATATAGATATCGGATCTGAACTTGTGGTGAGATTTAGCATCTCGTTCGAATTTGTTGGGTGAGTTCGGGGATAAAGCTGTCGCGGGTTTGGGGTTTCCTGCTGCTCGACGGGTTTCCAGAGGGGCGTGCGAGCTTGTCAAATTCGGGTGGAGAAGGTAGAGGACGGGAAGAGGAGATGGACGCTGGTTTCAGTTTGGGTTTCGGTTGGAAGATGGGGGATCGGTGGGTGGTTGAAAACGTGGAAATGGCTGTTCGAGGGAGGAGTGGTCCCTGGAGCTCAACGTTTGTAGGAGAAAGGTCATACGGGTTGGTACTTTAAACATGTTATTGGGCCGAAAAGAAAAGGTTAAGCCCACTTCAAATATTAACCAAGTTTATTTTAAAATTTAAATAGTGTATAAGCTTGTTAATAGTATATCTTGTACATACGTTATCAGAATCACGAACCGTAAGTTGCGTTGGGATCGTATGGACGGGAGCAACACAATGAGACTGACTGGGAGTGAATCTGAGCTCGTTACAATCTATAGCCAAATAAATTGTCCGTCTGAATCAACGACAATCATCGTTATCTAACGATGATAGTCCAATGTGAGTAAATCTCACTAACTCTGAACAGTTTATAATTTCATGTTGTATTTTTAGAACTGTTAGATATTGGCTGATTGACTGTGTGTTGACTGTTTGATTGAACTGCTAGTCAGTTAGTTAAATTTTCTATATTGATTCTGTTTAACAGAATGTATCATATAGAACTGAAAGTGATGTTATCTATATTGTTTAACATCTGTGATGCAGGGAGACAGGTTGGAGGAATCCGACTGGATTCCTCAACATTTATTTTACCGTTTCATATATGTTGATGTATGATGTCATATATTATCTGTTATGGATTATATGAGTTAGAATGATGTCGATCATTGTTATTCGATATTTTAATATCATAAAAGACCCTGGGATGTAAAAAGAAGTATTTCAATGTATATTGAAATAAAGGAATTTTATAAAATCACAGGATTTTATAAAAGGAATTATTTATAAAACGAACACGGTTTTATAAAAAGGAATATTTATTTAGAAAATAAATGGAAATAGAAAAGGAATATTTATTTAGAAAATAAATAGAAGTTATAAATATGAAATATTTGTAACGGTAAATAGAAGTTATAAATATGAAATATTTGTAACGGTAAATAGAAGTTATAAATAGGGAATATTTGTAACGGTAAGTAAACGTTAAAAAAAAGGGAAATAGTTGCAACGGAAAACGTAGAAAAGCAAAAGGAGCTAATCGATGTTGGTTAATCGATTAGTGTTAAAGTAAAAGGAACTAATCGATGTTAGTTAATCGATTAGTGTTAAAGTAAAAGGAGCTAATCGATGTTAGTTAATCGATTAGTGTTAAAGTAAAAGGAACTAATCGATGTTAGTTAATCGATTAGTGTTAAAGTAAAAGGAGCTAATCGATGTTAGTTAATCGATTAGTGTTAAAGTAAAAGGAACTAATCGATGTTAGTTAATCGATTAGTGTTAAAGTAAAAGGAGCTAATCGATGTTAGTTAATCGATTAGTGTTAAAGCAAAAGGAGCTAATCGATGTTGGTTAATCGATTAGTGTTAAAGCAAAAGGAGCTAATCGATGTTAGTTAATCGATTAGTGTTAAAGCAAAAGGAGTTAATCGATGTTAGTTAATCGATTAGTGATAAAGAAAAAAGGAGCTAATCGATGTTAGTTTAATCGTTTAGAATAGAAGCAAGTGAGTTAAATCGAATATAGTTATTCGAATAGAAAGTAAAAGGAATTATCGAATATAGTTTATTCGAAAAGAGTAAGTGAAATGAGTAAATAAATAGCGTTAGTCAAATAGTGTTAGTCCAATAGAGTTAATTGATAGGGGTTAGTTCAAATAGAGTTAAGTGAAAAGAGTCAATCGAATATAGCTATTCGAGGAGGGTTAAGTAAGGAAGTTTGTTAAAGAAATATAAAGTGAACTTTGTCTATTTCAAAGTTAGAAATGTTGTTCAGTTAAGGTCTGAGAGGTAGTTCTACCCCAACTTGATTGGCTTCGTTTTTAACTAAGGAATAGTTAAGGTTCGACAGTAAAGGAAATGGTTTGAGTTGGCATCGCGATGGTTTGTTTAAACATCTGTCTAAGTCCAATGAAGAAGCTTTGGAAATGTTTTCCAAATAAGAAACCAGAAATGTTTTCTAATAAAGAAACAAAGAAATGGAAATGTTTTCCATTGTTAATAACGTATATTTTCCAAATTTAGAAAATAAGGAATATTGAACGTAGGGAAACATGAGATAAGTAAATTAATGAACTAAAGAGATGAATGTTGAACGATGTTTGATCGATATAATTTCCATTTGGAAATAATATCATTGTTTGCACACCTATTTTTATTCGATAGTTAAATCACAGACTATCGAAGTTTTGACCATTTTAACGTTGTTAATATGGAGAGACCGGTTGGATTATTATCCGAAGAACCACTCTGTATTGGCATAACCATTGCGAATCATATATGCCAAAGGAAATTGAAGACGGAGTTATGCAAGGGCTATCCTGTTTACAGAATAGTGCCTTTGGTTCATCCTGTTCCTGGATGACTTGTATGGACGGATGTCTGACAGAGTATTTCCAGACGATCACGTATATTGATTTCTCCAACTGTACCAAGAGTGGAAGCGGAGAAGGAAACTTCTTTTAGCTAACACATAATGTATGGTTGAGGACGTCAATCGGTGATTTGATGGATTTGACGATGTGACATTCAAAGTGAATCTGATATGATGTTAAAGCGTAGCTTCTAGCCTCATCATCCGGTAAATGACAGAAATCGGGCAGGCAGCATGGCTAAGTCGGTCGCACCGAAGTAGGGTGTATAATCACCTGATCTAGAGTTTCATTCATTTCTAAAAATCTATTGTTGATGCTGTCCCATTCGGGAAACGGTTGCTGATCCCAACTGTTGGTGATATACATTCGATACACTCAAGCGAAATGAGTGGTCGGTCATGTGTGGCCGGGTTGCAAGATGTTCTTGTTGAACCCAGTGTATTCCTCTCTAGAGGTACACGAGCGAAAGGTGGTTCCATACCTTGTCATAGTTGGAAATCCATTACCCAATACGTGCTTGCGGTTTTGATTGTATACTATATATGTAGAACGTGAGATGAAAGCGTTTCTGCTAGATGATTATTATATTGTGTTGATAGACATTATTATAATATCAAAAGGTTTTTGATATAAAGATAATTTGGATTCTCATAAGGGAAAAACCCGTTCCGTTATGCGGCGTGGTCTTATGAGATATCATATACCTGTATAACTGTTTTAAACTGTTTTACTCACACCAGTCCCATGACTGACCCGGAGTTTACTTTGTTGTTTTCCCTAAACTCTTGGGTGCCTAAATTTGTACGGGCAGTCAAGTAGTCAGGATTTTACAGATACACTTGAAGAGCTGGAGCAGGAGGCTTCAGGATCATATAGCTATAGTTATTTCCGCTGTGTTGTAAGTGCTGTACTTTGATAATGATATGTATATTCAAGTACCAAGTTTGTATTTCAAAGTTATGTTATGAAATATATTTATTCGTTCCGCTGTGAGATTCGTGTTACTCTGATATGGTGTTCTTCTTCTTCTATTCTAAGTTTCTATCTTATCCTTCCCCACCCTCTAATTTCTTTCACTAATTACCAGGATTTTTCGTCGTTTTGGTTATCGACATCGTGCTTATGTCGATAACCAAAGTCGCTCGAAATCCGGGTCGTTACAGTTGGTATCAGAGCTTAAGTTAAGAATTTCTTGGCTCTGTGGCGTGACTCGGTAGAGATAGGGTTAGTAATACCCTAGATTGAGTTTGAGTGTATATATACGAGTGAACGTATTTGTTATTGATATAAAAAAATTATCTTATATTGTGGAGATCCATTGGTTGAGTTGTTTGTGAATTCTGGTCGATCAGTTTGATCCACTGTATCGGTAGGGATTCTGTAAACACTTGAATATGATGAACCATCATGGTATGTTTTGAAAGAGGGTAAACGAAATAGTTTACCCAACGTCTATTTTGAATATATTGGATATATTGGTTGTTATTATAATCGAGTAAGATTATAAATTAAATGGTTATGTAAATAACCAATCAGAATTCATATAAGTGAAATACGTGAAATCAGATGAGTTAAATCTGAAATTTAAACCAGAAATAGAGTTAAAACTCTGGAGAATTGGATAAGTGTTTTTAAATGGATTTGGATTAAAAACAAGGAAAATTTAAGATCCTGGGAGATTTTAAATTGTTTTACAAGCAGTATGAGTTATATTTTGAAATGAATTTCAAAGTGGAAATGTTGGAAATGGTTTTATAGTATTGAACTCACTTCGATCGCTGGAAAATAGATTCTGATGATGACAGCTGCATCATCAGTATTCATTTTCGAGTTGTAAGTGACGAATTACTACCAAAGATATTGTTTTGAATTTGTTTTGAGAAAGACAAGTGGTGTTGAATTTCAAATATAGAATTTGAATATATATAGAATTTGAATTTTGAAATAGATTTGAAATATTAACTTGTTTTAAAGGAAATAAAACGAGAAGTCCTTTATAAACGAAGTTTATAAAAAGTTCTTTTATAAACGAAGTTTATAAATGAAGTGAAAAGAATTATCATTGGATAATTCAGAAATAAAAATACAAGTGTGAAATTGAAAGGTAAATCTATTTTCCAAAGGTAGAAATATCGATTTCAAAAGGAATTGAAATCGGGACTTATGTAAAGAATGAATAAAGAAAGTTTGAAAAGGAATTTGAATAAAGGAAGTTCAAACATAGAATTTGAATAAGAAAATTCAAAGAGGATTTGAATATAGAAGATTCAAAGGGAATTAAAATGAAATAAAGAGAATTCAAATAAATTCGAATAATGAAATTCAAATATGGAATTTGAATAACAGATTTGAAATGAAATTCAAATATGGAATTTGAATAAGAGATTTGAAATGAAATTCAAATATGGAATTTGAATAAGAGATTTGAAATGAAATTCAAATATAGAATTTGAATAAGAGATTTGAAATGAAATTCAAATATAGAATTTGAATAAGAGAATCGAAATGGAATTTGAATATAGGAAATTCAAATAAAATTGAAATGGAATTCAATTAGTTGATAAACAAGTTAAACCTATATTTGAACATGTATATTAAAATAAAAAGGTGAAATGGGCAAACCAGTAATTTGAAAATCACTTAACGAACTAAGTTAAAATGATTGGATTAAGTTGAAATGAATTAGAAATGTATAAATATACATGAGATAGGTATGGATAAGGTATAAAGGTTTATAAATAGAATGCTCGACGAAAGGTATGTATTTAATTCATATATGAGATTTTATGCGCCGTATCGGCTAGCCACTTGGCTTTTTTTTGATTGGAGAAGGCCTGTGTGGCAGTTTGGGGATTTTCCTGATGCTCCTGGTACAAAGGAGGTTATGGCGAATTTTTCCGCGAATTTAAAGAGTTAGAATATTTTTAAGAAGTTTGATAACTAGAAATCTACGTATCGATATAGATAGAAGTCGATAAGGAAACGAACTTAGAAATAGAATAGTAAAATCAAAAAGGAAGTATAAGAATAAAATCTAGTAAGAATAGGAAGAGGAAGCATGTACGTGTTTAAAAGTGAATAAGTAGTGTATGGTATTGATTATTCGAGTAAGTAGTCATATCTGTTTTGACGTTATAAATGTTATTCAGTCAAGGTCTGAGAGGTAGTTCTACCCCAACTTGATTGATTTCATTATTAACAAATAAATAGTAAGATTTCAGGCTCGAAGATCAATGTTAGATAAGAGTTAGTTGAATATAGTATTTGGGTTGTCGTAACGATGTTTTACACAACATCCGTTTTAACCCAAATAAATGTAAGCTGGGAAATAGATGTTAAATATTTCCTAAGTATAGAAATAAACGAGATCGGAAAAGAGATAAGTAATTGGAATATTTTCCAATTATAAATAGCATATATTTTCTAAAGTTTAGAAAATGAAGGAAGGCGATATTCGGAAATGTTTTCCAAATAACATAAAAGGCCAATATGGTTATTGAAAATATTTGGTTAACAAATATTAATAAAGAAATAGAGAAGTGATTTAACTAATGGAATATTAAATAAGGGCTCAGTGACAAGTTCAAAGGGAAATTTGATTTTTGAAAAGAGTAAAAATTCCCAGGGAAAGACTGTTTAAATTTAAAACAAATTTAACAGAAATTTGTGAAAGCAGATTTGAATTAAAGTAAATTCAGTTAAGTGGTAACTGAAGTTGAATTGAAATCGAATAAGATTGGATTTGTGAAATTAGAATCCGAAATGGTATTGGATTGAGGAGTTAAGAAATTGAAAATCAAGAGTTGAACTCGAGTTGAAATGATATTTGGCTTAGTTATAAGCGAATGGTTGTATTGGAGATAAATCTGATTTGAAGTTGATTGGCACCACATTGGTATATGCTGAATTGATAGCAGATGTGAGGGATATAACGATATGCCCGACAAAATGGTACCAGTTTATATTTCTATTGGATATAAGATTTATGAGCCGAATTGGCAAGCCGCTTGGCGGTTTGATTTTCTTTTGGTTTGGAGATGGCCCAGAGAGGCAAGTGGTGGTTTGACCTATTGACCAGTACAAAGGAGGTGCTGACGAAATTTTTCGAGAAGTTAAGCGTTAGAAAATTTTCAGGATTTTTGAAAATTTTTGTTGATAAGAATTAATGAATAATTTAATGGTAATTAAATTGGTTCAGTTGAAACTGAAGTTAAGAAGTGAACAAATATGTTCTAACCAGTCGATAGGGTCATCCTCTACCTTTTAGCAATTTCGAGGACGAAATTATTTTAAGCGGGGAAGATTGTAATGACCCGCATTGGCAGGGGTATTATGATTAATTTATTTAATTGTATTAATGGTAGGTTAGTGAATTACATGGTCATTGAATAAAATAATAGTGAATATTTAATTAAAATAATAATTAAATAATATATTTAATTCTGAAATAAACAGAATTGGCCGAAATAACGATATGGTGTGAACCGGATCATCTGTGATGTTTAATTCAGCTTGGAATTGAATTTGAATAACGAATATATTCAATCGTCGACAGTCGAACGTATAGTTTATAATTTTAAATTATAAATATAGCTTGAAATAGCGCTGCAGTTCGCTATTTGGCGATTTGAACTTCAACTGAATATACAGAGTTCGTTTTAAATCGGATTTCTGTGAAACAAGAAACGTTAGGAGCTGGTGGAGTAGATCTTTCTAGTAGAAGAGAAAAATCGAGATTTCGTCGTGTAGACTTTGATTTATGTCCAAATCAAATTTCCAGAAAAGCAGCGGTATATTCGTTCGTGGCCATAACGGTTATTTAAAAATATTTGAATATCGGGTTTGAATTTAGACAAGGTTCTTTTGGGACATAACGATAATTTAATTTTTAGAATTTTTCTATAATTTTTAATTATTTAAATAAGCTACTTTTTATTTGAAGTATTTTGCACCCTGTGATCAACATTTTGAAGTTTCAAAATATGAGTTCATCTACCGGTATTATTATATATTTGGGATCCGAGTACATTGCTCGTCATGATGGTATTTTTAGTTCTGTCATTTATTGGTTCGTACGTGACGAAATTTTACATAACAACACAACCTAAAATTTATCCTCTTCACGGTCATAAAGAAGGCCACGATGCATTTCTTGTCAACCACATGCTTTTCATTCAAAACGTGGAGCAATACAAGCCATATGACTCTGAAACCATGTATATAAATACCCTTAACATTTTTCTAACCCGAAATGACTTTCAAATTTGGTCAAACAAACACAGCCGTCGGCTGCTTTCCTCTCAAAGAAAAATCATGGTTAGTAAATTCAATATAAATTCATACTAAAATCCTACTATACATATATACATGGACCGCAAGAGGAGGACTTCAGTTTTGTGTCATTCTGGTTAGGCTCGAAGCAGTGTTCTTCAAACCTGGAAAGCAACCGTAGACCTAGGGTTTTTGCCATCGAGATTTTTTGTGCGTTGATATTCGATATAGATATCGGATCTGAACTTGTGGTGAGATTTAGCATCTCGTTCGAATTTGTTGGGTGAGTTCGGGGATAAAGCTGTCGCGGGTTTGGGGTTTCCTGCTGCTCGACGGGTTTCCAGAGGGGCGTGCGAGCTTGTCAAATTCGGGTGGAGAAGGTAGAGGACGGGAAGAGGAGATGGACGCTGGTTTCAGTTTGGGTTTCGGTTGGAAGATGGGGGATCGGTGGGTGGTTGAAAACGTGGAAATGGCTGTTCGAGGGAGGAGTGGTCCCTGGAGCTCAACGTTTGTAGGAGAAAGGTCATACGGGTTGGTACTTTAAACATGTTATTGGGCCGAAAAGAAAAGGTTAAGCCCACTTCAAATATTAACCAAGTTTATTTTAAAATTTAAATAGTGTATAAGCTTGTTAATAGTATATCTTGTACATACGTTATCAGAATCACGAACCGTAAGTTGCGTTGGGATCGTATGGACGGGAGCAACACAATGAGACTGACTGGGAGTGAATCTGAGCTCGTTACAATCTATAGCCAAATAAATTGTCCGTCTGAATCAACGACAATCATCGTTATCTAACGATGATAGTCCAATGTGAGTAAATCTCACTAACTCTGAACAGTTTATAATTTCATGTTGTATTTTTAGAACTGTTAGATATTGGCTGATTGACTGTGTGTTGACTGTTTGATTGAACTGCTAGTCAGTTAGTTAAATTTTCTATATTGATTCTGTTTAACAGAATGTATCATATAGAACTGAAAGTGATGTTATCTATATTGTTTAACATCTGTGATGCAGGGAGACAGGTTGGAGGAATCCGACTGGATTCCTCAACATTTATTTTACCGTTTCATATATGTTGATGTATGATGTCATATATTATCTGTTATGGATTATATGAGTTAGAATGATGTCGATCATTGTTATTCGATATTTTAATATCATAAAAGACCCTGGGATGTAAAAAGAAGTATTTCAATGTATATTGAAATAAAGGAATTTTATAAAATCACAGGATTTTATAAAAGGAATTATTTATAAAACGAACACGGTTTTATAAAAAGGAATATTTATTTAGAAAATAAATGGAAATAGAAAAGGAATATTTATTTAGAAAATAAATAGAAGTTATAAATATGAAATATTTGTAACGGTAAATAGAAGTTATAAATATGAAATATTTGTAACGGTAAATAGAAGTTATAAATAGGGAATATTTGTAACGGTAAGTAAACGTTAAAAAAAAGGGAAATAGTTGCAACGGAAAACGTAGAAAAGCAAAAGGAGCTAATCGATGTTGGTTAATCGATTAGTGTTAAAGTAAAAGGAACTAATCGATGTTAGTTAATCGATTAGTGTTAAAGTAAAAGGAGCTAATCGATGTTAGTTAATCGATTAGTGTTAAAGTAAAAGGAACTAATCGATGTTAGTTAATCGATTAGTGTTAAAGTAAAAGGAGCTAATCGATGTTAGTTAATCGATTAGTGTTAAAGTAAAAGGAACTAATCGATGTTAGTTAATCGATTAGTGTTAAAGTAAAAGGAGCTAATCGATGTTAGTTAATCGATTAGTGTTAAAGCAAAAGGAGCTAATCGATGTTGGTTAATCGATTAGTGTTAAAGCAAAAGGAGCTAATCGATGTTAGTTAATCGATTAGTGTTAAAGCAAAAGGAGTTAATCGATGTTAGTTAATCGATTAGTGATAAAGAAAAAAGGAGCTAATCGATGTTAGTTTAATCGTTTAGAATAGAAGCAAGTGAGTTAAATCGAATATAGTTATTCGAATAGAAAGTAAAAGGAATTATCGAATATAGTTTATTCGAAAAGAGTAAGTGAAATGAGTAAATAAATAGCGTTAGTCAAATAGTGTTAGTCCAATAGAGTTAATTGATAGGGGTTAGTTCAAATAGAGTTAAGTGAAAAGAGTCAATCGAATATAGCTATTCGAGGAGGGTTAAGTAAGGAAGTTTGTTAAAGAAATATAAAGTGAACTTTGTCTATTTCAAAGTTAGAAATGTTGTTCAGTTAAGGTCTGAGAGGTAGTTCTACCCCAACTTGATTGGCTTCGTTTTTAACTAAGGAATAGTTAAGGTTCGACAGTAAAGGAAATGGTTTGAGTTGGCATCGCGATGGTTTGTTTAAACATCTGTCTAAGTCCAATGAAGAAGCTTTGGAAATGTTTTCCAAATAAGAAACCAGAAATGTTTTCTAATAAAGAAACAAAGAAATGGAAATGTTTTCCATTGTTAATAACGTATATTTTCCAAATTTAGAAAATAAGGAATATTGAACGTAGGGAAACATGAGATAAGTAAATTAATGAACTAAAGAGATGAATGTTGAACGATGTTTGATCGATATAATTTCCATTTGGAAATAATATCATTGTTTGCACACCTATTTTTATTCGATAGTTAAATCACAGACTATCGAAGTTTTGACCATTTTAACGTTGTTAATATGGAGAGACCAGTTGGATTATTATCCGAAGAACCACTCTGTATTGGCATAACCGTTGCGAATCATATATGCCAAAGGAAATTGAAGACGGAGTTATGCAAGGGCTATCCTGTTTACAGAATAGTGCCTTTGGTTCATCCTGTTCCTGGATGACTTGTATGGACGGATGTCTGACAGAGTATTTCCAGACGATCACGTATATTGATTTCTCCAACTGTACCAAGAGTGGAAGCGGAGAAGGAAACTTCTTTTAGCTAACACATAATGTATGGTTGAGGACGTCAATCGGTGATTTGATGGATTTGACGATGTGACATTCAAAGTGAATCTGATATGATGTTAAAGCGTAGCTTCTAGCCTCATCATCCGGTAAATGACAGAAATCGGGCAGGCAGCATGGCTAAGTCGGTCGCACCGAAGTAGGGTGTATAATCACCTGATCTAGAGTTTCATTCATTTCTAAAAATCTATTGTTGATGCTGTCCCATTCGGGAAACGGTTGCTGATCCCAACTGTTGGTGATATACATTCGATACACTCAAGCGAAATGAGTGGTCGGTCATGTGTGGCCGGGTTGCAAGATGTTCTTGTTGAACCCAGTGTATTCCTCTCTAGAGGTACACGAGCGAAAGGTGGTTCCATACCTTGTCATAGTTGGAAATCCATTACCCAATACGTGCTTGCGGTTTTGATTGTATACTATATATGTAGAACGTGAGATGAAAGCGTTTCTGCTAGATGATTATTATATTGTGTTGATAGACATTATTATAATATCAAAAGGTTTTTGATATAAAGATAATTTGGATTCTCATAAGGGAAAAACCCGTTCCGTTATGCGGCGTGGTCTTATGAGATATCATATACCTGTATAACTGTTTTAAACTGTTTTACTCACACCAGTCCCATGACTGACCCGGAGTTTACTTTGTTGTTTTCCCTAAACTCTTGGGTGCCTAAATTTGTACGGGCAGTCAAGTAGTCGGGATTTTACAGATACACTTGAAGAGCTGGAGCAGGAGGCTTCAGGATCATATAGCTATAGTTATTTCCGCTGTGTTGTAAGTGCTGTACTTTGATAATGATATGTATATTCAAGTACCAAGTTTGTATTTCAAAGTTATGTTATGAAATATATTTATTCGTTCCGCTGTGAGATTCGTGTTACTCTGATATGGTGTTCTTCTTCTTCTATTCTAAGTTTCTATCTTATCCTTCCTCACCCTCTAATTTCTTTCACTAATTACCAGGATTTTTCGTCGTTTTGGTTATCGACATCGTGCTTATGTCGATAACCAAAGTCGCTCGAAATCCGGGTCGTTACAAATAGTGTCGGGGGCTGCTAAGCCCAGTCTGCAACCTAAAATATTTTTAACTATAAAATATATTAAGTGAGAAGGAGTTCACCTTTGGTTTCCACTCCGTCATTCTTTAATTGAAAGGTTTGGATTTGGATTTGTTTCTAATTAGTTCCATCGCAAACTGTTTCACGCATTTTATATTAAAAATCACATTTTTGAATAATGCTTCATACATTTAAAAATCACATTTTTATAACGCCATTACATATATAAAAATCATATTTTCATAATGCTATTACATATATAAAAATCATATTTTTATTTTGCCGCTATATATATAAAAATAATATTTTTATGTCGCTATATATATATATAAAAGATCATATTTTTATATCGCTATATATGTATATATAAGATCATATTTTTATTTTTCTAAAAATTATTTCATAGCTACGATTAAAATCATATTTTTATGTACTCAAAATTATATTTTTACATAACTAAAAATCGTATTTTTATCTAACTAAAAATCATATTTTTTTATATATACGATAAAAATTCTATTTTTATCTAACTAAAAAAATCATATTTTTATATATAAAATAATGCTATATATATTAAAAAAATCACATTTTCAATTCAATGTCATAAGTATATAATCACATTTTTATACGATGTTTTACATTATAAAAATCACATTTTTAATCACCTAAATAAAAAAAATGAAAATAAAAACTCACTGGCGGAGTTGGGGGGGGTGGGGATGGCATGCCGGAGGCTGCAGGTGGTGGGGGAGGTTGCGGTCAGAGGTGGGCGGCACGGCCGAGGGTCCATGGTGGCTGTAGGGGGCGGTTTGGGCTAGGGCTTGCAGATTTAGGGGTCTTGAACGGAGAGAGGGGCGAGGTAGAGGAGCATCGAAGGGAGGGGTCGAAGGGGGGTTTGCAACGGCGGGTGGCGCAGCTGGGGGCGCGACGATGGGCGCGGCGGCTAGGGCTGAAGGCAACGCGCGATTTTGTTTTTTTGTTTTCTTTAATTCGATCTGAAATGAGAGGATAGAAGGAGAGGTATGTAATATATATATATATATATATTTAATTTAATTTATTTTCCAAAAAGTTGTTTTTTCAATTAAACTCCAAATCAATCCCAATGACTATCGCCCTAGCCAAATACCCTCATTCCGAACACAATGGGATATGTTTCATAACCCAATTCGAACGTTTCGATCAGTTTTTATCAAATTTAAAATATAAATCAATATACCTTGAATTTACATGTACATTATAATTTACCGGGGTCACATACCGACTCCCAAAATTATAGAAAAATTATATCTAGCTATGTTTTAACGACGGTCCTAATAAAACTGATTTCACCGAATTTGGAGACCGTTTGAAAAACGGTCATTTTCCAGTCGATTAAATTCAAACTGAAATTGCCGAACTAGTTTAAATTCAAAAAGCTCACATATTAATTCCAAAAATTACGAAAATTGGAATTTAACAATAATTTGACATTTCGGATCCAACAAAAGTGGTTTCGTCGAAAATGGAGGTCGTTTGCAAAATGGCTATTTTTAAGGGTTATATATAATTTAAAATATATATAAATATGTATAAATTCCATAGCGACTATTTTAAATTTTAAATTGGACATAACTTTCAATTTATATTATGAAATCTCAATTTTTCACATTCATTAGAAAGATATAATTAAACAGATTCAAAAATTTCTTGTTTTACTGAAATCTGGTTTATTTTGAATCATGTACATTCATTTGAAATTTGAAATCGAATTTTCAAGCTACCGCGCCATTTCAGGCACGTTTTATAATTAAAATAAAATTATTCGATCTAACTTCATTTAAAATAATTTTTTTAGTCCTTATTTTTTAAAATAAATCATTTTAAATATTCAAAATCCATTAAAATAGCCAAATTAAAATTTTAAATTGGTTCTGAAAATCCAGGTTGTTACAATCTCCCCCACTTAAAATCTTTTCATCCTCGAAAAGGAATGGAGCTGAAAGCTGTTTAACCAAACAACTCAACTTTCATTCTTCAACTTTTCAGTTTCTAAGAACTTCTAATTCTTCAAAAATTTGGCTAACACCCTAAATTTTCAAAAAAATCGCCATAACCTCCTTTGTGTGGGAAGACCTTTAAAACCGCAACTTGCCTCATAGGGCACTCACTAATCCAAAAGAAAAAGAAAAAGCTAATCGGCTCATAAAATCATCAAAGCCCAATAAATTAGTAAACATGTACCTATTTGTCGGGCATACAATTTTATTCCTCTTCTTAGCTTCCATGCTATGACCTGTTCACACATATATATGTATATGTATGCAATTTCAATCAATTTTCAATTCAGTTCAATGTTTGATTCAATTTGGTTAAATTTACCATTCATTGTCATATGGGCAGTTGAACAAATAATCAAACATCACAACCAGCAATCAATTAGTTGATTAGATTTTCAATCACATAAATTTATTATATTCAAAATCATATTTTTGATGCCAAATCACAATGATAACCCTGTCTAGTTTTGGTTCTCACACCAGTCAATTGGAAATATATGGATATCCCACTTTCGAAACTCGGACATAAATGCTGATGATGTCATGATCATCATTAGAATCATCTCCGGGCGACTAGAGTGTGATTCTATATCTATCCAGTATATTTGAGGCTTCGGATATACGTTAATTATGCGTGTATTCAAAATCTTCATATACTTGGTTGTCCAAATCTATTTAAAATAATATGCCAAATACATATAATTAGATTAAATTTTCAAAACTAAATTTGTTTTTAATAAATATTACGCTTCTAACTCATTCTAAGGTATTACTAAACCTATCTCTAACGAGTCATTCTCATTGGATACTACTAATCCAAACTCTGATGAATTTTTTCGTTTGGTTCTAATGTGTCTTGTTCTCTAGCTCTGTAAACTAAAGCTCCGATACCACGTTGAAACGACCCAAGCTCACCCTTTTCGGAAAGCCTGGATTGAGTTGAGAACACGACAAATTAGAATACAAACAGAAGAACTTTTCATTGCTTATTACAAAAATTACATCATAGTACAAGAATATAACAGAGTATGAATAAATAATATACATTTGACAAATATCAGAGGTTCAAATTACAAAGCAGCGGAAAATCAATACATAACACAATTGTAAGAAATACTCAAATACAGAGCGTTCTGAATATAGATCCAGCTGTAAATCCCGGATCCTGTGAAAATAATATCTGCAAAAACACAACTACTATCTGCTAGTGTGGAAAATAGAGGCACCCAGAGTTTAGGTTAAAACAATGAACTCCAGATCAGTCATGGGACTAGCGTAAGAACTAAAACTGTTACTTAAAACTTTGCCTTTAAAATTTAGTAAATCAAAGGACCACGCTGTACAACACGGACGGGTTTCCTCCCAAGAATACCAATGCATATAACGAACAGTAACGCTTTTTGGAAAAAATGAAGCTATTATAAGACTCTGGTCCCATCACACAATGCAACGCATGCCAGAGGGTAGAATTTTCCCTTATAATAGCCAAAAATGCTTGGTACGTTTAAAACAAATCATTTTGATACTATTACAAGTGTAAAGTGTATAAAACAACTTCAAATATAAATGTACCAATCATAGATAGCATAGTACCCCCTCCTACTATGTTGCCATATAGGTTTACAACTAAAACCGAAGAGTCACGTATTGGCAATTGGATTCCATCTATGAGTCGAGGCCAGGGATTACACAATCTAGGCAACCCTTGTTCCTACAAGGGAGGTCCTATCTTACGTTCGAGGATTAGTTATTCCTGAACACATGTTTCCCGGTCCTACAAGACCTATCCATCGGCTCTTTAGTAACTGATATATCCGAGGCGCCTCGCTATCTATCATCCACATAGGTAAAAATATAATCAATGTCCGGGCTCCATAAGATGACAACAACCATAGCTAGAAGGAAATGTCATGTCCTCCCTGCGTCCTTGATCCCGTTTTTGACTCATATCGAGGTGTGAGGCTCGTGAATAACACTATACACAAAGCTATGCTATTTAAAGCCGTGCTTTGATCATCAACCACAAGACTTTTCTTTTCAACAAAAGCCTTGATCATTTGCATCTCAGCATGCCACATTGACAATTCATGCCATGCAACTGATGTCTATCGACATATAACCTCTGAGCTTGTACGTCTCAGAGAAGGGTGTTAAGCAAGAGAATAAATTCTCCGCCACCAAACAGATATATATTTAATAGAGATCAATCAACACAGAATAAAATCCAATGTCAGACACACATCCATTTACAAGTTCGTTATGGGTCTGAACGAAACCGGAGGCACCTTTTTCCTCGTCCCATATGTCCAATACAGGAGAGAGGTCCTTGCATATCCGGTCGATCTCCAAGTACGTCTGGATGATTACCACTTATTACCTTGTTTCGGGTGTACAACCCAATCAAGACATCAGTAATCATCCAAACGATGTGAAGACCTCCGGTCTTCAACCACCGTCTTCATCATCGACTTATTGCCGAATCAATTATTCAGAATGGGTATAAACCTGGCCTTTTCAAATAACTCGTGTATATTATAAACAAGTACTACACAAACACAACATACACCTCATTTCAATTCTGAATTTTCTTTTATTTAAATATTCATATCCTTTGGGAAAGGTTCCCATTAATTTTATCAAAGATAAATTCTTTAAATTTATTCTTTAATTTTCCTTTGGATATCATTTCCAAACCAAATTAACGTTTATCAACTAGTCGGGATTAGCGAACCTTACCGAAGTAATCATTTGTTTAATTTACCAATCCCAACCTATTCATCCCATGGAGCAAAACTAGTAATACTCCATATCTAACACCATGGTGTTATCGGTAAATTTAGTTACCATTTCACGTTCAAATCTAATTAAAGATTTAACTATCGCATGGAGTAAAAACTGGTGGTACTCCATTCTCGATCATTTCCTGAATTTGATAATTCAAATTATCACATTCACATTTCAACCTAATTAAAGTTTCATTAGAACACCAATTAGTTTTAATCTTCCTAAAAATCAATATTAATGATTATTTAACTTTGGGATATCAAACATGCCACATTGACAATCTACATTGTACCACTGATTTCTGCCGATATATAAACTCTGAGCTCGTACGTCTCTGAGAAGGGTGTTAAGCAAGAGAATAAATTTTGTACCACAAAAAAGATATATAATTAGCAGAGATCAACAATACAGTTCGAAAAACAGTGTTAGACATGTAATCCTGTCTTTAACTAGGTTAAAGAACTAATGTCATTTAAAACACAGTTCACGATAAACCCAAAATCACATTCCATTAATTTTGGAATCTTCACGGAAAATAGATCAATATATATAATCGATATCAATTTCCGTATCCGATTAATAATATAAATGGAATAACAACAAAGCCTTTTAAATTCCATATATATTAACAGTCTACCTTCACAGAAGCTCATTTCGATTATTACAAAATCGAATTCCATTCAATTCCAATTTATTTTATGTAACAATCGGGAATTTTGCTTGATCCGAATCGATCGCTAAACCGACCAAGACCGTTCGAAACCCCTAATTGTTTAGAGGACAAGACAAATCACAACACAAACAAAAGAACATTTCATTGCTTATTACAACAATTCCATCAGAATATAAGAATGTACAGAGTATGAATAAATATTATACATCAGAAAAACATCAGAGATTCAATTTACATTACACAGCAGCGGAAAAATAATACAAAACACAACTGAAAGTAATACACGGATACAGAGCTTTCCTAGTATCGTTCCAGTTGTAAACCAGGATCCTATGAATATAAATCTGCAAAACCAAAACTACTAGCTGCCCGTGCGGAAAATAGGGTCACCCAGAGTTTAGGTTAAAACAATAAACTCCAGGTGAGTCATGTGACTGGTATGAGAACTAAAATAGTTATTAATCTTTATTTTAAAGTTAGGTAAATCAAGGGACCACGCCGTATAGCACGAAACAGGTTTCCTCCCAAGAATACCAGTGCATAAAACAAACAGCGCAATGCTAAATAAAGAACAATGAAGCTATTATAAGACCTAGGTCCCGTCACATAATGCAACACAAGCCGGAGGATAGGGTTTTTACCTTATAATAGCCAAAGAATGCTTGATACGCTAAATTTCATCTTTTATTATTACTATAAGTGTATAGTGTCAAAAAAATTTCAATCATAAGTATCAACCATAGACGGCATAAGTGCCCCATACCACTATGTCGCCATATATAGGTTTACAATCAAAACCGCAATTGTCACGTATTGGAAATTGGATTTCAGTCTGTGAACCGAGGCCAGGGATCATCCTCTCCGCTTCGAGACAACCTAGCCTACCATGTCTCAGGACCCAGACTCAGGTGGTCCCTTGGATCGTCAGGGCCGGTCCACCGATGTGGATTAAAATGCCTGAACACTGCGTTTCCCCGCCCTTTGGGGCGTAAATGAGTCCTATGACTCCATCGGCTCCACATAATCACCGATATATCCGAGGCACCTCACAACAACAACAACCTCACAGGTGAAAATAATATAAATGTCAGGGCTGGTAGGTCACTGACACCACCCTAGCTAGAAATAAACGCATGTCCTCCCTGAGGTCCTCTCCCGTTTTTGGTTCACAAATGGGGTGTGAGGCTCGCGAATTAACGTTACACAAAGCTCTGCCACACAGGCGGTGCTTTGATCATCACCCACAAGACTTTGCTTTTCAATAAAAGCCTTGATCATTTGCCACTTAGGCATGCCACACAGGCAATTCACTCCATGCGATTAATATCCATCAATATATAACCCCTGAGCTCGTATGTCTCAGAGAAGGGCGTTAAGCAAGAGAATAAATTCTCCGCCGCCATACAGATATATATTTAATAGAAATCAATCACACAGAATAAAATCCAATGTCAGACACACAGTCCATTTACAAGTTCATTCTGGGTCTGAACGAAACTGGAGGCACCTTGTACCTCGCATATCCATCGATCTCCTAGTACGTGTGGACGATCACCAACTGATTCCCTCCTCTTGGGTGTACAGTTCAATCAAGATCATCAGTAATCACCCAAACGATGTGAAGACCTCCGGTCTTCGTCCTCGACACATCGTCAAATCAGTTATTCAGAATGGGATAAACCCGGTCTTTCTGAATAACTCGCGTATATAATAAACAAGTGTTACACAAACACAACATACGCCTCATTGCAATTCATAATATTCTTTTATTCAAATATTCTTATACTTTGGGAAAGGTTCCCATTAAGTTTATCAAAGATAAGTTCCTTAAATTTATTCTTTAATCTTCATTTGAATATCAATTCAAACCAAATATGGTTTATCCAAACTAGTCGGGATTAACGAAACTTACCGAAGTAATCATTTGTTTTAATCTCCAAATCCCAACCTATTCATCCTATGAAGTAAGACTGGTAATATTTCATATCTAATATCACGGTGTTATCAGTAAATTCAATTACCATTTCACATTCAAAACTAATTAAAGATTTAACTATCGCCTGGAGCAAAACTGGTGATACTCCATTCTCGATCATTTCAATCTAATTAAAGATTCATTAAAATTCCACTTGGTTTTAATCTTCCCAAAAATCAATATTAATGATTGTTTAACTTGGGAAATCATATCCTGTCTTTAAGTGGGTTAAAGAACCAATGTCATTTAAAACACGGTTCACTATAAACCCAAAATCACATTCTATTCCATCAGCCTTTAGCCGTAAATTAGCAAGTGAACAATTCCCTAAGTAATAACCCCGAAGGCCGAAACCAACATCTAATCAATACCCAAGAAACCATTCAACTTAACTCAGCTCCAGTTAGTTTCTGATTTTCTTAACTCCCTTGGATCTAAGAACAGTATTATTGAAGATACCGTTCACGACAACCCAAATCCCATTTGATATTAAATACAAGGCTCTGAATAGAAAATGTATCGGCGTATCAAATTCTACGACCAACAAATATCGTATTGGAAATAACGATATAAATATATCTTTCAAATCTCCATAACAATATCTATATAATCACGAAATCCAACATCAAAATATTCCAAAGACAATTTCGATTCAAATCCATTTCCACTTTATATATTGGAAATTCTGGTTATTTTCTAAACCATTTCAAATCCACTTTATTTATTTTAAAAATAAATGGGATTATAATTCTAGTTCATGACTAGTTCATTTCGATAAAAATCTATTTTTATAAGCTCAAATATGGAGTTGTTTATCCCAATTCTTTCCGAATCATTTCTTATGATTTTACACAAATTATTACTATTTTTAATAATTTTATCAATGCCCGTACAGTCGATTTCCATCAACGGCCATCGAACTGCACTTACAGTGACCTTTTCCAAATTTGATTTGGACATAATTCCAAATCCAACTGTTAGATTTCAATTCTCTAATATTCGTTAGAAAGCTCTTTTCGATACGAACCCAACAGTTCTGGTTTTAGGAGAATCCGACGGTCGGATCTCCCGTAATATCCATTCGAAGTCAATGGTTGAAATTCGCGAACTGCCGCGGCGCGGCGCATTCTATTCAGGCCATTTAATATATATAATATATATTATATATTTTTCGTCGATTTCCTTTTAAAACGTATTTTATAAATCGTTTTAAATTCATTTTCGAAACGATTTCAACTTAATATTCAATTTCGAATCAAAATTGAATATTCCGCATCATCGATATACAAATGATAATATTTTCAAAATGTTATATTTTGAAATAACTTCCTTTTCTATAATCATTATAAAAACGAATATAATCGATATAAATATCGTTCGCGTCAAAATGGCACATATCTAACCAACACGACTTTATATATTTCAATAACTTCGTTATTCTATTCAACAAATGAATATTTTCTTTAACACATAAATATATATTTTTATTCAACACATGAATATATATTTTTATTCAACACATGAATTTATATTTTTATTCAACACAAGAATATTTATTCTTATTCAACACATGAATTTATATTTTTATTCAACACATGAATTTATATTTTTATTCAACGCATGAATATTTATTCTTATTCAACACATGATTTTTTTTATATTCCTTATTTTCCAAATTGGGATGAGGCCCAATCCATTACCATATAATGTTAATTATATGGATTTTCTACAACACATGTATATAAAAGCAACGTTAAATCATCAACCATCATCCAGAGTGCACCACACAACTGCATAAGCATTAAATATAAATAATTAACGCTTACATAGTCTGTCAACCCATCGGTTGACATACTACTAAACAATTGGGATTAGTGTATGTCAATATCATCCCAACACCCGTGTGGGGTTTCAATCAATCAAACACATATCTTATTTGTGCAGTTGGGCGATGTGTAAAATTTATCGTCCCAATCTATGTCAGTCAAATAGGTGTACATAAATAAATCGTTCTGATTTGTAATTGAATATCTATTTATTCACATTCACATTAAAAATTACATTTTTAACTATAAATTCAACACATGAATATACTTTCAATAAATTCCACATCACAATTAATTTTCACAACACACAAAATCAACCAAGTCGTCCATGGTTTGTGGACGACGGGTGTCGGGTGCTACTAAGCACCGTCTACATCCTAGTATATATTTCAACTAGAAAATAAAATAAAAGTGAGGATTTCTCACCTTTGGGTTCCACTCCGCCACTCTCTATTTCTGAATTGTTTGGATTTGCACTAAATTCCAACGCAGCCCTCTCTACGCTATTCATATTAAAAATCACATTTTTAATATGATGTTTTTATATATTCAAAAATCGCTATTTTTACTTTGCTACATGTATGACAAAAATCACATTTTTATATCGCCACTTCATATATAAAAATCGTATTTTTATATCGTTATACCCATAATAAAGATCGAATTTTTATCGCTACTTCATATATATAAAAATCTAATTTTTATATTGCTACTTCTTATTTTTATACCGCTTTCAAACAAATAAAAATCATATTTTTAATTTGCTTCACATATAAAAATCCTATTTTTTATCGAATTAAAAATCATATTTTTATTTCACTACTATGTATATAAAAATCAATCTTTTATATATAATTAAAATTTATGTTTTTCCTCGACTAAAAATCATATCCTTTCAAGGTTAAAAATCGTATCTTTTCAATGTTAAAAATAATATCTTTATAAAAATAAAGATTTAACCTTTCATGTTAAATAAAAATTTAACCTTTCATTAAAATCAGATTTTAATTACATAGTTATAATATAATAAACTGAAAATAAAATAAAATAGATGTAAATAAAAATAAAAAGCACACCTTTAATTCGGATTTTTGTTGACGGGAGGGGGATGGAGTTCGTCAGAGGTAAGGGTGGTTTGCGCAGGTGGGGGCGTTGCTTGTGAGGGGGCGGTTCTTCTCGTCGGAGGGAGGGGTGGTTTGCGCGGATCGAGGAGGCGGAGGGGAGATGAGGTGCAGTGGGTTGGTGGGTTCGAACTTTAGGGCTTAGGGGTTTGGACTTGGAAGGGAGAGAGGGAGGAGGAGAGAAGAGGAGGAAGGGGCGCTGGGGGCGACGGGGAGCGGCGGTGGGTGGAGGTAGGGGAGCAGCGGCTACCGCGTTCATCCTCTTTTTTTTTCTGTTTTGATTTTAACGGAGGGGAGGGGGGTTGACTTGAAGAGGGAAGGAGAGGAGGTTTTTTTTATTTATATATATTTTATTATTTAAAATTCCAAAAAGCAACTTTTTATTTCGAACTACCCTCATTCCGAACACAATGGGATATGTTTCACAGACCAATTCCATCGTTTCGACCAGTTTCCGTCAAAATCAAAATATAATCTATATATTGAATTTTGAACGCACATTTTAATTTACATGGGCCACATACTGACTCTAAAAATTCCCGAAAAATATTTTTTAGCTTTGTATTGATGATACAGTCCTAACAAAACTAATTTTATCAAATTCCGAGACCGTTTTAAAAATGGCCATTTTCTGGTCGATCGAAATTGACTGAAATTGCCAAAGCACGTTTTCTTTTGCCACGCTCACATATTGATTTCAAAAATTACGAATTTTGAAACCTAACAATAACTTGACATCCTGGATCCAACAAAAGTGGTTTCGTCGAAAACGAAGGTCATTTGCAAAATGGCTATTTTTAAGGGTTATATTTTCCATAGCGACTATTCTTGAATTTTCAACTGGACGTAACTTTTGTATCCCGCTATGAAATTTTGATTTTTCGGATTCATTCGAAAGATATTTTCAAATAGATTCAAATATTTTTGGTTTTGCTAAAATCCGGTTTATTTTGAATCCTGTACATTCATTTGAAATTTGAAATCGAATTTTCGAACTACCGCGCTATTTTCAATTCCTTTTATAATATAAAATAAATATTTATATTCTAACGTCGATTCAAATAAATATATTTATTCTAATTATATTCAAAATAAATTTATCGTCATTATTACTTAAAATAATTCAATTTAAATATTCAAAATTTGCTAAAATAAAAATTTAAAATTGGCTCGGATTCCAGGTTATTACAATCTCCCCCACTTAAAACTTTTCGTCCTCGAAAAAGAATGAAGCTGAAAGTTGTTTAACTAATCAACTCTACTTTCATTATTTTCTTTACGGCTTAATTTCTTCAACTTTTCAGTTTATAGAAGTTTTCAAATTTTTCAAAAATTTGGCTAACACCCTAAATTTTCGAAAAATTTCGCCATAACCTCCCCTGCACCGGGAGCTTCGGGATATTTCAAATAGCCTCTCATGGCCCTTACCAATCCAAAGGAAAAAGAAAAAGCCAAGCGGCTAGCCAATCGGCTCATGAAATCATAAAATTCCCACGAAATACAATAAACATGTACTTATTTGTCGAGCAAGCAATTTTATTCCTCTTCTCTAGCCTCCTTGCTATGACGTGTTCAATGTAAGTACATGTATATGTATGCAAATGCGACAAATTTTCAATACAATTCACTATTTGGTTCAATTTGGCTAAAGGTTCAACATTTAATTAATCAAACAATAATCAAACAACACAAACCACAATCAATTTGTTGATTATCATTTCAAACACATAATTTTGATACATATACAGAAAATCATATTCTTGATGCCAAGTCACAACAATATATTCTAACTATATTTTGGTTCTCACACCAGTCAATTGGAAATATATAGATATCCCACTTTCGACACTCGAATATAAATTCTGATGATGATATATTAATCATCAGAATCACCCCTCGGGCGACTAGAGTGTAATTCTATATCCATCCAGTATATTTGAGACTTCCAATACACGTGGATTAGACGTATATGAAAATCTCTATATACTGGATTGTCCAAATCAATTTAAAATAAATATTCAAATACGAATTATAAAGTTTAAATTTTTAAAACAAAATTTGTATTCATTTTAAAGACATACTCTTCGCACTCGTTCTAGGATACTACTGATCCCATCTCTAACGAATCATTCTCATTGGATATTACTAATCCAATCTCTGATGAATTCTTTCGTTTGGTTCTAATGTGTCTTGTTCTCCGAGCTCTATAAACCAAAGCTCTGATACCACATGTAAACATCGGGAATTTCGCTCGATCCGAATTGATCGCTAAACCGACCAAGACCGTTCGAAACCCCTGATTGTTTTGAGGACAAGACAAATCACAACACAAACAGAAGAACATTTCATTGCTTATTACAACAATTCCATCAGAATATAAGAATGTACAGAGTATGAATAAAAATTATACTTCAGAAAAACATCAGAGATTCAATTTACATTACATAGCAGCGGAAAAATAATACAAAACACAACTAAAAGTAATACACGGATACAGAGCTTTCCGAGTATCGCTCCAGCTGTAAACCAGGATCCTATGAATATAAATCTGCAAAACCAAAACTACTAGCTGCCCGTGCGGAAAATATGGGCACCCAGAGTTTAGGTTAAAACAATAAACTCCAGGTCAGTCATGTGACTGGTGTGAGAACTAAAACAATTATTAATCTTTATTTTAAAATTAGGTAAATCAAGGGACCACGCCGTATAACACGGAACGGGTTTCCTCCCAAGAATACCAATGCATAAAACAAACAACGCAATGCTAAATAAAGAACAATGAAGCTATTATAAGACCCAGGTCCCATCACACAATGCAGCACAAGCCGGAGGATAGGGTTTTTACCTTATAATAGCCGAATGCTTGATAAGCTAAATTTCATCTTTTATTATTACTATAAGTGTATAGTGTCAATACAATTTCAATCATAAGTATCAATCATAGACGGCATAAGTGCCCCATACCACTATGTCGCCATATATAGGTTAACAATCAAAACCGCAATTGTCACGTATTGGAAATTGGATTTCCATCTGTGAACCGAGGCCAGGGATCGTCCTCTCTGCTTCGAGACGATCTAGCCTACCATGTCTCAGGACATAGACTCAGGTGGGCCCTTGGATCGTCAGGGCCAGTCCACCTATGTGGATTAAAATGCCTGAACACTGCGTTTCCTCGTCCTTTGGGGCGTAAATGAGTCCTATGACTTCATCGGCTCCACATAGTCACCGATATATCCGGGCGCCTCGCAACAGCAACAACCACACAGGTGAAGATAATATAAATGTCAGGGCTGGTAGGTCACTGACACCACCCTAGCTAGAAAGAAACACATGTCCTCCCCGAGGTCCTCTCCCGTTTCTGGTTCACAACCGGGGTGTGAGGCTCGCAAATTAACGTTACACAAAGCTACGCCACACAGGCGGTGCTTTGATCATCACCCACAAGACTTTGCTTTTCAACAAAAGCCTTGATTATTTGCCACTTAGGCATGCCACACAGGCAATTCACTCCATGCGATTGATATTCATCAATATATAACCCCTGAGTTCGTACGTCTCTGAGAAGGGCGTTAAGCAAGAGAATAAACTCTCCGCCGCCAAACAGACATATATTTAATAGAAATCAATCACACAGAATAAAATCCAATGTCAGACACACTGTTCATTTACAAGTTCGTTCTGGGTCTGAACGAAACCGGAGGCACCTTGTACCTCGCATATCCATCGATCTCCAAGTACGTCTGGACGATCACCAACTGATTCCCTCCTCTTGGGTGTACAACCCAATCAAGATCATCAGTAATCACCCAAACGATGTGAAGACCTCTGGTCCTCGACCACCATCTTCATCCTCGACACATCATCGAATCAGTTATTCATAATGGGATAAACCCGGTCTTTCTGAATAACTCGTGTATATAATAAACAAGTGTTACACAAACACAACGTACGCCTCATTCCAATTCAGAATATTCATTTATTCAAATATTCTTATACCTTTGGAAAGGTTCTCATTAATCTTATCAAAGATAAATTACTTAAATTTATTCTTTAATCTTCCTTTGAATATCAATTCAAACCAAATTATGGTTTATCCAAACTAGTCGGGATTAATGAAACCTACCGAAGTAATCATTTGTTTTAATCTCCCAATCCCAACCTATTCATCCCATGAAGTAAAACTGGTAATACTTCATATCTAACACCATGGTGTTATCAGTAAATTCAATTACCATTTCATGTTCAAATCTAATTAAAGATTTTACTATCGCCTGGAGCAAAACTGGTGATACTCCATTCTCGATCATTTCAATCTAATTAAAGATTCATTAAAACTCCACTTGGTTTTAATCTTCCCAAAAATCAATATTAATGATTGTTTAACTTGGGAAATCATATCCTGTCTTTAAGTGGGTTAAAGAACCAATGTCATTTAAAACATGATTCACTATAAACCCAAAATCACATTCTATTCCATCAGCCTTTAACCGTAAATTAACAAGTGAACAATTCCCTAAGTAATAACCCCGAAGGCCGAAACCAACATCTGATCAATACCCAAGAAACCATTCAACTTAACTAGTCTCCAGTTAGTTTATGATTTTCTTAACTCCGTTGGGTCTAAGAACAGTATTGAAGATACCGTTCACGACAACCCAAATCCCATTTGATATTAAATACAAGGCTCTGAATAGAAAATGTATCGGCATATATTCAGTATCAAATTGTACGACCAACAAATATCGTATTGGAAATAGCAATATAAATATATCTTTCAAATTTCCATAACAATATCTGTATAATCACGAAATCCAACATTGAAATATTCCAAAGAAAATTTCGATTCAAATCCATTTCCACTTTATATATTGGAAATTCTGGTTATTTTCTAAACCATTTCAAATCCACTTTATTTATTTTAAAAATAAATGGGATTATAATTCTAGTTCAAAACTAGTTCATTTCGATAAAAATCTATTTATATAAGCTCAAATATGGAGTTGTTTATCCCAATTCTTTCCGAATCATTTCTTATGATTTTACACAAATTATTACTATTTTTAATAATTTTATAAATGCCCGTACAGTCGATTTCCATCAACGACCATCGAACTGCACTTACAGTGACCTTTTCCAAATTTGATTTGGACATAATTCCAAATCCAACTGTTAGATTTCAAATCTCTAATATTCGTTAGAAAGCTCTTTTCGATACGAACCCAACGGTTCAAGTTTTAGGAGAATCCGACGGTCGTATCTCCCGTAATATCCATTCGAAGTCAATGGTCGAAATTCGCGAACTGCCGCGGCGCGGCGTTCTATTCAGGCCATTTAATATATATTTAATATTTATATATATTATATGTTTCTTCAATTTCCTTTTAAAAAGTATTTTATAAATCGTTTTAAATTCGTTTTCGAAACGATTTCAACTTCATATTCAATTTCGAATCAAAATTGAATATTCCACATCATCGATATACAAATGATAATTTTTTCAAAACGTTATATTTTGAAATCACTTCCTTTTCTATAATCATTATAAAAACGAATATAATCGATATAAATATCATTCTCATCAAAATGGCGCATATCTAACCAACACGACTTTATATATTTCAATAACTTCGTTATTCTATTCAACAAATGAATATTTTCTTCAACACATAAATATATATTTTTATTCAACACATGAATATATATTTTTATTCAACACATGAATTTATATTTTTATTCAATACATGAATATTTATTCTTATTCAACACATGAATTTTTATTTTTATTCAACACATGAATATATATTTTTATTCAACACTTTAATTTATATTTTTATTCAACACATGAATATTTATTCTTATTCAACACATCATATTCCTTATTTTCCAAATTGGAATGAGGCCCAATACATTACCATATAATGTTAATTATATGGATTTTCTACAACACATGTATATAATAGCAACGATAAATCATCAACCATCATCCAAAGTGCACCACACAACTACATAAGTGTTAAATATAAATAATTAACGTTTACACAGTCTGTCAACCTATCGGTCGACATACTACTAAACAATTGGGATTAGTGTATGTCAATATCATCCCAACACCCGTGTGGGGTTTCAATCAATCAAACTCATATCTTATTTGTGCAGTTGGGCGATGTGTAAAATTTATCGTCCCAATCTATGTTAGTCAAATAGGTGTACATAAACAAATCGTTCTGATTTGTAAATGAATATCTGTTTATTCACATTCACGTTAAAAATTACATTTTTAACCATAAATAATTTATTTCAACACATGAATATGCTTTCGATTCATTCTACATAACAATCAATTTTCACAACACACAAAATCAACCAAGTCGTCCATGGTCTGTGGACGACGAGTGTCGGGTGCTACTAAGCACCGTCTGCATCCTAGTATATATTTCAACGAGAAAATAAAATAAAAGTGAGGAGTTCTCACCTTTGGGTTCCACTCCGCCATTCTCTATTTCTGAACGGTTTGGAATTGCACTAAATTCCAACGCAGCCCTCTCTACGTTGTTCATATTAAAAATCACATTTTTAATATGATGTTTTTATATATTTAAAAATCGCTATTTTTACTTTGCTACATGTATGATAAAAATCACATTTTTATATCGCCACTTCATATATAAAAAACATGTTTTTATATCGTTATACACATAATAAAGATCGAATTTTTATCGCTACTTCATATATATAAAAATCTAATTTTTATATCGCTACTTCTTATTTTTATACTGCTTTTAAACAAATAAAAATCACCTTTTTAATTTGCTTCACATATAAAAATCCTATTTTTTATCGAAGTAAAAATCATATTTTTATTTCACTAGTATGTATATAAAAATCAATCTTTTATATTGTAACACTCCACCTCCGTTAAGATCACTCACAAAGGGAATGCCTTAACTTTGATGGAGCATTTTAGTAGACAGAACAGAAATTTACAAGACAGATAAAACAGTACTTGAAAAATTTATAACTTTATTACAACAGAAATCGAAATAAGTTTGGTTACATCTTTTTTAATCACAATATCAGAATTCAAGTACAAAATATCGATCTTGTACAAAAGCCTTCAGAATGCATAGTTTTAAAGTCATAATCCCCAACATAAACTCCCATGGAAAGTAGAGCCAAGGCCATGTGATACTTGAAGCAGAGAAAATCCGAATCAAGCTCCTATGTTTCCACCCTAAAAACCTGGGGGGGGGGAACGAAATAAAAGGGGAGAAAACAAGCAAGGTCAGACATAAAGTCTGGCAAGTCCAGTGACTTTCGGCATATGAACAGATAATAATATCATGACATGAAAATAAAGCTGGATAAGAGACAACAACAACAAGAGTAACTGGTATACTTAAGCTAAATAGAAGAAACAGAATGATATAGCCTAAGTTATGCTTCTTACAAATATCTTACTCCTCTGCACTAATACTAGTATACAGGATTAGGTATTACTCTAATGTCTAAACTGAAACAGAAATGGAACAGAATAATCTATACAGAAATATAATGCCAGTAATGGGCCTTTACCACCCCAATAGATAGAAGGTACATAAACGGAATCAGAGAGGTAAACAGAATAATCCCTACGGAAACAGAATGTTAGAATTAGGTGTACACTAGTAAATGAGCCTTTACCACCCCAACGGACGGTACCATGCAAAAATAGACAGGTGTTACCACCCAACAGAAACATACAGTACCCCAGGGAAACAGACAGAACTAAGTGTACCCTAAATCTACCCCAAGCGATCGGCTCCCTAATACATAAATACCCTGTGCCAGCCCCACAGAAGGGTGTATCACTCCCTAAAGTGGCAACCTTTGAATGACACAGACCTATTTATAGATGTCACGGTGTCTTACATCCTCAGAGGCAGACCGGGATCCATGCACGCACATGACCCGGTTGGAACGCACCATCAACACCCCTCGCCATTATCAGAATGAACTGCTTATAATTAGTTCAGTAAGCGTGCCCGGACCCTACCTACTGTTGGGTCATAGTTTTGATACCAGAAAGGGTTACTGACTAATATGGGTCCCAAACAATAGATGACACAAGTATTTTCCCTCCTAACCTTGTGTCCCCAGACTAATGGATTTCAGATTAACTTGTTTACAAGTTTTCAGGCCTACAGAGTTCAGATCAACTAGTTCACGGATCAGAAAATCGAGTCAACAGGTTTTCAGACTAACGGATCAGATGTACAGTTTTAACAGACTTGTAGATTCTCTAACTTTGTATTGGGCCTACAGATTCAAGAAACAGGTTTATTAATTTATCAGTCCAGTTGGTTTAGCCCTATCCACCCAACACGTTTTAGACATCACATTTTTCTCAGATTTGCATTAATTAAATATTAATCCGCAGACCTCTCACATTAGGTCGGTATCTTGTGGTCGCTGGATAAGCCGGGCGGTTCCGGGCAGAATTCTGCCACAAGCCAGACCTAACCTTGTGTCTAAGCATATTTTAGTTATGCCTATGACCTCTCACATTAGACTAGCAGTTTGCGGTTGCTGATTAAGCCGGTTGGGTCCGGGAAGGCTTCTATTGCAAACATGAGTAAACCTCGTGTCTCAGCATTTTTATTATAACTAGTTTGTTCCATTACAAATTATACAAATATCAAACTAATTATGTCAATTTAACAGATTTGACTTCTTTTCAAGTCGCAGCAGATTAATCAAATTAACATGTTTTACTCAATCTTAGATCGAGCCTACGGATTTTCATACACAAATTACAATCATTCATCTTTTCAACAGATTTAACAAATTTAGCAGCTCAGGCGGTTCAATAGATTTAGCAGATTAGGCGACTCAACAGATTTAGCAGATTAGGCATAATTAGCAGATTAGGCAATTCAACATATTTAACAATTTAGGCAATTCAACAAATTAAACAGGTAACAGATTTAGCAGATTTAAACATTCCTTAAAGTCCTATTCACATATCTTGCCTAATTCATAAAGTAAGCCTAAACTTATATGCCCAAATTATGGTCATAATCCACCATATAACATATGTCCCAAGTTTTAGTTAAACTTGCATAGTTCAGAATATTCTCCAAAAACCCTAATCGTGATTCACATATAAATTATGCCAAATATAGCCATTGATTACAATGCATGTCACTATCCAAAAAACCCCTTACTTAGGTGTATTCACACTTAATAGTCATCAAATCTTAATATAGGTTTTTACACCTAAGTCATATGCAAATTAATTCTCCTACTTCCAAATGACAAACTATCTGATTTAATATGCCCAGATTCAGATCTTAAATTATGAAATATGTTCTTTATGTTCTAAGTCGCTATAATCCTCTTCTTCCAAGTCATAGATCATCTTATGCAATATGTCTCAAATTTATGTCCAGAATTACAACATGCGTTGTGTCCTCAAATTAGTTACAAATCGATTTTTCCCAACTATGCCTCATTCAATATTCTTCCCAAATTTAGCGTTTGTGTGTTCATCTCTTATGAGACTTGGCTCAGGCTCGTGGTAGCCTGGCTATCAAACAAAAAGAAAGAAAGGAGGAAGAAATACAGAACAAACAGAATAATTAAACAGAGGAACAGATCTGATAAATAGAAAAAGGGCCTAGTCTCAGATTCAGATTTATAATTATGTCAAGATCATGATTAAATTTCATATCGGAAAATAACAGCACTTGCCTTGGTTGGATTATAGAAGAAGAGTTGCAATTGTTCTCTTTTAATCTTATTCAGATTTGGATGAAGATGCACTAGTTCTAGTTTTGATCCTAGCAGAGTAGCTGTGACGACAAGGAATTTCGCTCGGTCCGAACCAGTCGCTAAACCGACCCAGACCGTTCTAAACGCCCTATCGTTTGAGAACATGACAAAATAGAACGCAGACGGAAGAACATTTCATTGTATATTACAACAATGCATCAGAATACAAGAATATACAGAGTATAAATGAATATTACACAGAAATATCAGAGATTTAAATTACATTTAAATACATAGCAGCGGAAAATAATACAATACACAACTAGAAGAGATATACGGATACAAAGCTTTCCGGATATCATTCCAGCTGTAAACCAGGATCCTGTGAATATAAATCTGCAAAACCAAAACTACTAGCTGCCCGTGTCGAAAATAAGGGCACCCAGAGTTTAGGTTAAAACAATAAACTCCAGGTCAGTCATGGGACTGGTGTGAGAACTAAAACAGTTATTAATCTTTATTTTTAAAGTTAGGTAAATCAAGGGACCACGCCGTATAACACGGAACGGGTTTCCTCCCAAGAACACCAGTGCATAAAACAACAGCGCAATGTTAAATAAAGAAAAATGAAGCTATTATAAGACCCAGGTCCTATCACACAATGCAACGCAAGCCGGGGGATAGGGTTTTCCCTTATAACAGCCAAAGAATGCTTGATACGTTTAAAACAAATCATTTGATACTATTATAAGTGCATAGTGTATAAAACAACTTCAAATCATAAGTATCAATCATAAGTGGCATGGGTACCATATATCATGTCGCCATATATAGGTTTACAAATAAAACCGCAAAGTCACGTATTTGGAAATTGGATTTCCATCTATGAACCGAGGCAAAAGATAGTCCTCAACCGATTCGAGACTGTCTAGCCTGAGTCTCAGGATCAGAGCTCGAGTGACCCTTGGATCGTCAGGGCCGGTCCACCGATGTGGATTAAATTGCCTGAACACTACGTTTCCCCGCCCTTTGGGGGCGTAAATGAGCCAACGAATGACTCCCTCGGACCCGGATCGTCCGATCAAACCGAGGCGCCTCGCAACAGCAACAACCACATAAGTCAAACTCGTCAGGGCGTGTAAAACCACTGACGCCACTTTTTAGCTAGAAGGAAACGCATGCCCTCCATGAGGTCCGTCTCCCGTTTTTGGTTCATACCGGGTGTGAAACTCGCGAAGTAAACGTTACACAAAGCTACGCCACAAAGGCCGTGCTTTGATCATCACCACAAGACTTTGCTTTTCAACAGAAGCCTCGATCAATTGCCACTTAGGCATGCCACACAGGAAATTCACTCCATGCGTTTGATATCCATCAATATATAACCCCTGAGCTCGTACGTCTCAGAGAAGGGCGTTAAGCAAGAGAATAAATTCTCCGCCGCCAAACAGATATATATTTAATAGAGATCAATCACACAGACTAAAATCCAATGTCAGACACACAGTCCATTTACAAGTCCGTTCTGGGGCTGAACGAAACCGGAGGCACCTTGTACCTCGCATATCCATCGATCTCCAAGTACGTCTGGACGATCACTAACTGTTTCCATCTTCTTGGGTGTACAGCCCAATCAAGATCATCAGTAATCACCCAAACGACGTGAAGACTTCCGGTCTTCGACCATCGTCTTCATCTTCGACTTAGTGTCGTATCAGTTATTGATCAGAATGGGATAAACCCGGTCTTTCCGAATAACTCGCGTATATTTTAAATAAGTGTTACACAAACACAACATACGCCTCATTCCAATTCATCAGTCACTAACCGTAAATTAATCAAGAGAATAATTCCCCAAATATTAACCCCGAAGGCCGAAACCAACATCAGATCAATATCAAGAAAACCATTCTGCTTAGCTAACCGACAGTTAGTTTCTGATTTCACATTCATAGGGAAAGGTTCCCATTAATTTTATCCAAGATAAATTTCTTGAATTTATTCTTTAATCTATTTTTGAATATCAATTCAAACTAGTCGGGATTAGCGAACCTTACCGAAGTAATCATTTGTTTTGATTTCCCAATCCCAACCTATTCATCCCATGAAGCAAAACTGGTTATACTTCATATCTAACACCACAGTGTTATCGGTAAATTCAATTACCATTTCACGTTCAAATCTAATTAAAGATTTAACTATCGCCTGGAGCAAAACTGGTGATACTCCATTTTCGATCATTTCAATCTAATTAAAGATTCATTAAAACTTCACTTAGTTTTAATCTTCAACTGGGTTAAAGAATCAGTGTCATTTAAAACACGATTCACGATAAACCCAAAATCACATTCATTAATTATCGGGTTAAAGAACGAGTGTTATTTAAAACACTGTCCACGATAAACCCAAAAATCAATATCAATTCAATTCCAATTAAATATTATTTAATTGGTACACTTCATTAAATCTAAATAAAAAGATTTAATCTTTTCTCAACTGGGTTCAAGAACAGTGTTAGTGAAGACACCATTCACGACAAACCCAAATCACATTTGATATTCAATACAAGGCTTTGAATAGAAAATATATCGGCTTATATTCAATATCAAATTCTACGACTAACAAATGTCGTATTGGAAATAACGATACAAATATATATCTTTCAAATTTCCATAACAACACCTGTATAATCACGAATTCCAACATCGAAATATCCCGAAGACAATTTCGATTCAAATCCACTCCAATGCAATCATTGGAAATTCTGGTTATTTTTAAAACCCTTTTTCAAATTCAATTTATTTATTTAAAAATAAATAGAATTATAATTCTAGTTCAAAACTAGTTCATTTCGATAAAAATCTATTTTTATCTTTTCAAATATGGAGTTTTTCATCCCAATTTTTCCCAAATCATTTCTTATGATTTTACACAAATTATTACTATTTTTAATAATTTTATCAAGGCCCGTACAGTCGATTTCCATCAATGGCCATCGAACTGCACTTACAACGATGTGAAGACCCGCAACTTCCCCGTAAAGGAAAGCGACGGATAGTTCGAGAACAAGCCACAACAGAACGCATATAAAAGAACGTTTCACTGTATATTACAACAATGCATCAGATTACAAGAATATACAGAGTATAAAAGAATATTACACAGAAATATCAGAGATTTAAATTACATTTAAATACATAGCAGCGGAAAATAATACAATACACAACTAGAATGAGATATACGGATACAAAGCTTTCCGGATATCGTTCCAGCTGTAAACCAGGATCCTGTGAATATAAATCTGCAAAACCAAAACTACTAGCTGCCCGTGTCAAAATAAGGGCACCCAGAGTTTAGGTTAAAAAAATAAACTCCAGGTCAGTCATGTGACTGGTGTGAGAACTAAAACAGTTATTAGTCTTTATTTTCAAAGTTAGGTAAATCAAGGGACCACGCCGTATAACACGGAACGGGTTTCCTCCCAAGAATACCAGTGCATAAAACAAACAGCGCAATGCTAAATAAAGAAAAATGAAGCTGTTATAAGACCCAGGTCCTATCACACAATGCAAACGCAAGCCGGGGGATAGGGTTTTCCCTTATAACAGCCAAGAATGCTTGATACGTTTAAAAGAAATCATTTGATACCATTATAAGTGCATAGTGTATAAAACAACTTCAAATCATAAGTATCAATCATAGGCGGCATGAATGCCCCATACCACTATGTCGCCTTATATAGGTTATACAATCAAAATCGCAAAGTCACGTATTTGGAAATTGGGTTTCCATCTATGAACCGAGGCTAGGGGCAAGATCCTCAACCGATTCGAGACGCTCTAGCCCGCCCCTCAGGCACAGCCGCAACCGTACCTTGGATCGTCAGGGCCGGTCCACACGAAGTGGATTATAATGCCTGAACAATACGTTTCTCCGCCCTTTGGGGCGTAAATGAGCCAACTAAATGACTCCATCGGTTCGAGAACGACCGATCAATCCGAGGCGCCTCGCAACAGCAACAACCACATAAGTCAAACTCGTCAGGGCGTGTAAAACCACTGACGCCACTTCTAGCTAGAAAGAAAACGCATGTCCCCCCTGAGGTCCGTCTCCCGTTTTTGGTTCATACCTGGTGTGAAACACGCGAGGTAAACGTTACACAAAGCTACGCCACAAAGGCCGTGCTTTGATCATCACCACAAGACTTTGCTTTTCAACAGAAGCCTTGATCATTTGCATCTTAGCATGCCACACAGGCAAACCATCCTATGCAACCGATATCAGTCACACAGAATGAAATCCGATGTCAGACACACAGTCCATTTACAAGTCCGTTCTGGGTCTGAACGAAACCGGAGGCACCTAGTACCCCGCATATCCATCGATCTCCAAGTACGTCTGGACGATCACTAACTGTTTCCATCTTCTTGGGTGTACAGCCCAATCAAGATCATCAGTTATCACCCAAACGACGTGAAGACCTCCGGTCTTCGACCATCGTCTTCATCTTCGACTTATCGTCGTATCAGTTATTCAAAATGGGATAAACCCGGTCTTTTCGAATAACTCGCGTATATTTTAAATAAGTGTTACACAAACACAACATACGCCTCATTCCAATTCATTAGTCACTAACCGTAAATTAATCAAGAGAATAATTCCCCAAATATTAACCCCGAAGGCCGAAACCAACATCAGATCAATATCCAGAAAACCATTCTGCTTGGCTAACCGACAGTTAGTTTCTAAATTTCACGTTCAAATCTAATTAAAGATTTAACTATCGCCTGGAGCAAAACTGGTGATACTCCATTCTCGATCTTTTCAATCTAATTAAAGATTCATTAAAACTCCACTTAGTTTTAATCATTATCTGGGTTAAAGAATCAGTGTCATTTAAAACACGATTCACGATAAACCCAAAATCACATTCCATTAATTATCGGGTTAAAGAACAAGTGTTATTTAAAACACTGTTCACGATAAACCCAAAAATCAATACCAATTCAATTCCAATTAAATATCATTTAATTGGTACACTTCATTAAATCTAAATAAAAAGATTTAATCTTTTCTCAACTGGGTTCAAGAACAGTGTTAATGAAGACACCATTCACGACAAACCCAAATCCCATTTGATTAATTATCGGGTTAAAGAACAAGTGTTATTTAAAACACTGTTCACGATAAACCCAAAAATCAATACCAATTCAATTCCAATTAAATATCATTTAATTGGTACACTTCATTAAATCTAAATAAAAAGATTTAATCTTTTCTCAACTGGGTTCAAGAACAGTGTTAATGAAGACACCATTCACGACAAACCCAAATCCCATTTGATTAATTATCGGGTTAAAGAACAAGTGTTATTTAAAACACTGTTCACGATAAACCCAAAAATCAGTACCAATTCAATTCCAATTAAATATCATTTAATTGGTACACTTCATTAAATCTAAATAAAAAGATTTAATCTTTTCTCAACTGGGTTCAAGAACAGTGTTAATGAAGACACCATTCACGACAAACCCAAATCCCATTTGATATTCAATATAAGGCTCTGAATAGAAAATATATCGACTTATATTCAATATCAAATTCTACGATTAACAAATGTCGTATTGGAAATAACGATATAAATATATATCTTTCAAATTCCCGTAACAACATCCGTATAATCACAAATTCCAACATCGAAATATTCCGAAGACAATTTCGATTCAAATCCACTCCAATGCAATCATTGGAAATTTTGGTTATTTTCAAAACCCTTTTCAAATTCAATTTATTTATTTAAAAATAAATAGAATTATATTTCTAGTTCAAAACTAGTTCATTTCGATAAAAATCTATTTTTATCTTTTCAAATATGGAGTTTTTCATCCCAAATCTTCACAAATCATTTCTTATGATTTTACATAAATTATTACTATTTTTAATAATTTTATCAAGGCCCGTACAGTCGATTTCCATCAATGGCCATCGAACTGCACTTACAGCGACCTTTTTCGAATTTGATTTGGACATAATTCCAAATCCAACCGTTAGATTTCAAATTTCTAATATTCGTTAGAAAGCTCTTTTCGATACGAACCCAACGGTTCCGGTTTTAGGAGAATCCGACGGTCGGATCTCCCGTAATGTCCGTTTGAAATGAATGGTCGAAATTCGCGAACTGCCGCGGCGCGGCGCGTTCTATTCAGGCCATTATATTATATATATAATATATATATAATATATACTTCGTCGATTTCTATTCAAAACGAATTATATAAATAGTTTTAAAATTTGTTTCAAAATCTATTTCAACTTCCATCTCAATTCAAAGCAAAATTGAATTCTTCTCTATAAATTCGTTTTAAAGTTCATTTCTATTCAATTCAAATTTCAATTCAATTTGAATTCATTTCAATTTACTTTTAATTCAATTTGAATTCGCTTTCAATTCAATTCATTTCGAAATCACTTTCAATTCAATTCATTTTGAATTCGTTTTCAATTCAATTCATTTCGAAATCACTTTCAATTCAATTCACTTTGAATTCGTTTTCAATTCAATTCATTTCGAAATCGTTTTCAATTCAATTTGAATTCGTTTTCAATTCAATTCATTTCGAAATCGCTTTCAATTCAATTTGAATTCGTTTTCAATTCAATTCATTTCGAAATCGTTTTCAATTCAATTCATTTCGAAATCGTTTTCAATTCAATTTGAATTCGTTTTCAATTCAATTCATTTCGAAATCGCTTTCAATTCAATTCATTTCGAAATATTTGATTTCAAAATTACTTTTCAATATCCATTTCAAAAGGAATAAAATCGATAAAAATATCGTTCCCGTCAAAATGGCGCATCTAATCAACACGGCTTCATATATTGATATTTTCAAATATTCCATTTCGAATATTTCTATTTCAAATATTTCTTATTATAAAAATATTCTTTATTTTCACGATTGGAATGAGGCCCAATCAATTACCATATAAAGTTAATTTTATGGATTTTCATACAACACATGTATATAATAACATTGAAAATAATCAACCATCAACCAAAGTGCACTATACTGTAAAGGCATCAAATATAGATATTCAACGCCTATAGCAGCCTGTCAATCAATCGATCGACATATTCAATCAATCAGGATGAGTGAACTTCAAATTTCATCCCAACACCCGTGTGGGGTTTCAAACAATCAAACACAGATTTTATTTGTGCAGTTGGGCGATGTGTGAAATTTATCGACCCAATCAATATCAGTCAAATCAGTGTATATACAAACAAATCGGCCGATTTGTTTATAACTATTCATTTATTCACATTCACGTTAAAATTTATATTTTTAACGATAAAACATTTTATTTCAACCTATGAATTTCTATTCAATTCATTTACACAATAAAATGATATTTTTATTTTCTAACATATTTTAGAAAATTTCGGCGGCATAACGGCACGATACTAGAAACGGGACAAGGCCTAGCCTTATCCCCGGTCTAGTGAAGGCCCACGCCATTCACACATCAATCAAATCAATTTCATCTCACCAAACAATTCAATTCAACCAAATAATTCAACTAATCTATGCAACCAAACAAACAAGTCCATGGTCTGTGGACGATTGTGTCGGGTGCTACTAAGCACCGTCTGCATCCTAGTATATATATATAACTAGAAAAATTAAATTGAAAGGTGAGAAATTCTCACTTATAGCTATCCTAGCTCCACGGCTCTTCATTTGCAGAAGTCTTCGTCGTTTCGCCTTTTTGTCGTTTTCGCCCGTATTCTCTACATATGTAAAAATAGAATTTTTACTATGCTATTCAATATATAAAAATCGAATTTTTATTTCAAAGTTCAATATATAAAAATCGAATTTTCAGTTCGAAGTTCAATATACAAAAATCGAATTTTCAGTTCGAAGTTCAATATACAAAAATCGAATTTTTATTTCGCTATTCAATATATAAAAATTCTATTTTTCTATCGAAGTTCAAAACATAAAAACTATATTTTTCTTTCGGAGTTCAAAAGATAAAAAACTCTATTTTTACTTCACATTCATATCGATAAAAATCATATTTTTATTTCGAAATTCAACACTTTTCTTTCTATTCAAAGTTCAAATCTTTTAAAACCTTTTCTAAAATCTGTTTTAAAACTTTTCTTAAAATCAGTTTTAATTCTTTAAACAAATCAGTTCTAATTATTTTTGCAAATCAGTTTTTATTCTTTATAAAATTTCAGTATTTATATCTAAAATAAAAATCAGTTTTATTAAAATCCTTTTTCAAAAATCAGTTTGAATCCTTTTATAAAAACAGTTTTATAAATCTAAAAAGAAATCAGTTTATATTTTTTTTTATTAAAACAAAAATCAGTTTTCAAATTAAAACAGAAATCAGTATTTAATCTTTAAAATAAAAGTAGAAATAAAATAATAAATAAAGAAGAAGGAAAAAGGGGACTTACAGAGGGGGGGGTCCTTGCCGCGGTGGCTCGCAGGGGGGAGATCGACGTGGGGGTAGCGACCCTGAGTGGCGGCGCAGGAGGTCTTCTCGCATCGGGGAGGGGTGCGAGGTGTCGTGGGTGGTTGCATCTGTTCGGGGGGCTTCAGGGTTTGCGACGGGGCTGACAGGAGGTGGGTGGAGGAGCAGAGGAGAAGAGAGAGAGTGCGGAGCGGTGGCGCGGCAATCATCGGAGGCGGCTGACGCGGATTAGGGCTCGATCGCCTTCTCTTTTTTTTTTTTTTTTTTTTTTTATCTGAAATGATTTTGAAAATAAGGGGGGGGGCCTAAGCGGGTTAACGGGGAGGAAAGGAAATTTTTTTTTTTTATTTTTTTTTTTTATTTAAATTTGCAAAAAGGTTGACTTTTCAAACGAACCCCAATCTGAACTCAACAACTGTCGCCCATAGCTAAATACCCCCATTCCGAACGCAATGGGATATGTATCGTAAGCTGGTTTGATTGTTACAATCAGTTTCCGTTTGAATTTTCATTCAAATCATTATATTGAATTTTAAACGTACATTTCAAATTACCGGGGTCACACACTAACTAGAAAAATTCCAGAAAAATATTTTCTAGCTTCGTATCGACGATACGGTCCTAACAAAACTAGTTTCGTCGAATTCTGAGACCGTTTGAAAAATGGCCAATTTCCAGTCGATTAAAATCAACAGAAACTGGTCAAACGCGTTTTCTTTTGCCACGCTCACATATTGATTCGAAAAATTATGAAATTTGGAATCTAGCAATAACTTGACATCCCGGACCCAACAAAACTGGTTTCATCGAAATCCGAGGTCGTTTGCAAAATTGCTATTTTTAAGGGCCTTATATATATAAAAATATATATAAATTCCACAGCGACTATTTCTAATTTTCAACTGGACATATCTTATCATTTCTAAGATGAAATCCCAGTTTGTTAACTTTGTTACAAAGATATAGTTATACAGATTCAAATATTTCTTGTTTCGTTCAATTCTGACTTATATTGAATTCTGTATATTCATTTGAAATTAGAAATCGAATTTTCGAACTACCGCGCCATTTTCTATTCCTTTTATAATTATATATAATTATTTATATTCTAACGACGACGTATATAAATATATACGTCGAATTATATTCAAAATAAATTTCTCGTCGATATTATTTAAAATAATTCATTTTAAATAATCAAAACTCGCTATAATTGCCAAAATAAAAATTTTAAACTGGCCCAGATTTTACGGGTTGTTACAATCTCCCCCACTTAAAACTTTTCGTCCCCGAAAAGGAACAAAGTCGAAAGTGGTTTGATTATTCAGCTCTACATTCGATTTGGCTTCCATTCTCCAACTTTTCAGTTTCTGAGAATTTTCAAAATTTCAAAAATTTGGCTAACACCCTAAATTTTCGAAAAATTTCGCCATAACCTCCCCTGCAATGGGAGCATCGGGAAATTGCAAATAGCGTTCCCGGTCCTTCAGATCTCAAAAAGAAAAAGAAAAAGCCAAGCGGCTAGCCAATAGGCTCACAAAATCATCATCACCCAAACAAAACAGGAAATTATGTAGTAAACATGTACCTATTTGTCGGGCAAACAAATTTTATTCTCTGCTCTAGCCTCCTTGCTATGACCTGTTCAATGATATATATGTATATGCAAGCAAATGCAACCAATTTTCAATATAATTCAATATGTGATTCAATTAGGCATAATTGGCTAAAAATTAGCAAACAAATAAACAAACAACCCAAACATCAATCAATTAGTGAATTTAACGTTTCAAATTCATAATTTTGATACATATACAAAAATCATGTTTTTGATGCCAAATCACAACAATGTATTCTAGCTATATAAGATTTGGTTCTCACACCAGTCTAATGGAAATATATAGATATCACACCTTCGAAACACGAATATAAATATTGATAATGCGGCCGCATTACCAAAATTATCTCCGGGCGACTAGAGTGTGATTCTATATCTATCCAGTATATTAAAACTTCGAATACACGCGGATCAGACGTATACGCAAAATCTATATATACTGGATTGTCCACATCAATATAAATAATCAAATACGAATAATTGATTTAAATTTTTAAAACAAAATTTGTTTTCATTTTCAAAAATATGCTCTTCACACTCGTTCTAGGATACTACTGATCCCATCTCTAACGAGTCATCCCCGTTGGATATTACTAATCCAATATCTGATGAATTCTTTCGTACGGTTCTAATGTGCCTTGTTCTCTGCTTTGTAAACCAAAGCTCTGATACCAAATGTGAAGACCCGCAACTTCCCCGTAAAGGAAAGCGACGGATAGTTCGAGAACAAGCCACAACAGAACGCATATAAAAGAACGTTTCACTGTATATTACAACAATGCATCAGATTACAAGAATATACAGAGTATAAAAGAATATTACACAGAAATATCAGAGATTTAAATTACATTTAAATACATAGCAGCGGAAAATAATACAATACACAACTAGAATGAGATATACGGATACAAAGCTTTCCGGATATCGTTCCAGCTGTAAACCAGGATCCTGTGAATATAAATCTGCAAAACCAAAACTACTAGCTGCCCGTGTCAAAATAAGGGCACCCAGAGTTTAGGTTAAAACAATAAACTCCAGGTCAGTCATGTGACTGGTGTGAGAACTAAAACAGTTATTAGTCTTTATTTTCAAAGTTAGGTAAATCAAGGGACCACGCCGTATAACACGGAACGGGTTTCCTCCCAAGAATACCAGTGCATAAAACAAACAGCGCAATGCTAAATAAAGAAAAATGAAGCTGTTATAAGACCCAGGTCCTATCACACAATGCAAACGCAAGCCGGGGGATAGGGTTTTCCCTTATAACAGCCAAGAATGCTTGATACGTTTAAAAGAAATCATTTGATACCATTATAAGTGCATAGTGTATAAAACAACTTCAAATCATAAGTATCAATCATAGGCGGCATGAATGCCCCATACCACTATGTCGCCTTATATAGGTTATACAATCAAAATCGCAAAGTCACGTATTTGGAAATTGGGTTTCCATCTATGAACCGAGGCTAGGGGCAAGATCCTCAACCGATTCGAGACGCTCTAGCCCGCCCCTCAGGCACAGCCGCAACCGTACCTTGGATCGTCAGGGCCGGTCCACACGAAGTGGATTATAATGCCTGAACAATACGTTTCTCCGCCCTTTGGGGCGTAAATGAGCCAACTAAATGACTCCATCGGTTCGAGAACGACCGATCAATCCGAGGCGCCTCGCAACAGCAACAACCACATAAGTCAAACTCGTCAGGGCGTGTAAAACCACTGACGCCACTTCTAGCTAGAAAGAAAACGCATGTCCCCCCTGAGGTCCGTCTCCCGTTTTTGGTTCATACCTGGTGTGAAACACGCGAGGTAAACGTTACACAAAGCTACGCCACAAAGGCCGTGCTTTGATCATCACCACAAGACTTTGCTTTTCAACAGAAGCCTTGATCATTTGCATCTTAGCATGCCACACAGGCAAACCATCCTATGCAACCGATATCAGTCACACAGAATGAAATCCGATGTCAGACACACAGTCCATTTACAAGTCCGTTCTGGGTCTGAACGAAACCGGAGGCACCTAGTACCCCGCATATCCATCGATCTCCAAGTACGTCTGGACGATCACTAACTGTTTCCATCTTCTTGGGTGTACAGCCCAATCAAGATCATCAGTTATCACCCAAACGACGTGAAGACCTCCGGTCTTCGACCATCGTCTTCATCTTCGACTTATCGTCGTATCAGTTATTCAAAATGGGATAAACCCGGTCTTTTCGAATAACTCGCGTATATTTTAAATAAGTGTTACACAAACACAACATACGCCTCATTCCAATTCATTAGTCACTAACCGTAAATTAATCAAGAGAATAATTCCCCAAATATTAACCCCGAAGGCCGAAACCAACATCAGATCAATATCCAGAAAACCATTCTGCTTGGCTAACCGACAGTTAGTTTCTAAATTTCACGTTCAAATCTAATTAAAGATTTAACTATCGCCTGGAGCAAAACTGGTGATACTCCATTCTCGATCTTTTCAATCTAATTAAAGATTCATTAAAACTCCACTTAGTTTTAATCATTATCTGGGTTAAAGAATCAGTGTCATTTAAAACACGATTCACGATAAACCCAAAATCACATTCCATTAATTATCGGGTTAAAGAACAAGTGTTATTTAAAACACTGTTCACGATAAACCCAAAAATCAATACCAATTCAATTCCAATTAAATATCATTTAATTGGTACACTTCATTAAATCTAAATAAAAAGATTTAATCTTTTCTCAACTGGGTTCAAGAACAGTGTTAATGAAGACACCATTCACGACAAACCCAAATCCCATTTGATTAATTATCGGGTTAAAGAACAAGTGTTATTTAAAACACTGTTCACGATAAACCCAAAAATCAATACCAATTCAATTCCAATTAAATATCATTTAATTGGTACACTTCATTAAATCTAAATAAAAAGATTTAATCTTTTCTCAACTGGGTTCAAGAACAGTGTTAATGAAGACACCATTCACGACAAACCCAAATCCCATTTGATTAATTATCGGGTTAAAGAACAAGTGTTATTTAAAACACTGTTCACGATAAACCCAAAAATCAGTACCAATTCAATTCCAATTAAATATCATTTAATTGGTACACTTCATTAAATCTAAATAAAAAGATTTAATCTTTTCTCAACTGGGTTCAAGAACAGTGTTAATGAAGACACCATTCACGACAAACCCAAATCCCATTTGATATTCAATATAAGGCTCTGAATAGAAAATATATCGACTTATATTCAATATCAAATTCTACGATTAACAAATGTCGTATTGGAAATAACGATATAAATATATATCTTTCAAATTCCCGTAACAACATCCGTATAATCACAAATTCCAACATCGAAATATTCCGAAGACAATTTCGATTCAAATCCACTCCAATGCAATCATTGGAAATTTTGGTTATTTTCAAAACCCTTTTCAAATTCAATTTATTTATTTAAAAATAAATAGAATTATATTTCTAGTTCAAAACTAGTTCATTTCGATAAAAATCTATTTTTATCTTTTCAAATATGGAGTTTTTCATCCCAAATCTTCACAAATCATTTCTTATGATTTTACATAAATTATTACTATTTTTAATAATTTTATCAAGGCCCGTACAGTCGATTTCCATCAATGGCCATCGAACTGCACTTACAGCGACCTTTTTCGAATTTGATTTGGACATAATTCCAAATCCAACCGTTAGATTTCAAATTTCTAATATTCGTTAGAAAGCTCTTTTCGATACGAACCCAACGGTTCCGGTTTTAGGAGAATCCGACGGTCGGATCTCCCGTAATGTCCGTTTGAAATGAATGGTCGAAATTCGCGAACTGCCGCGGCGCGGCGCGTTCTATTCAGGCCATTATATTATATATATAATATATATATAATATATACTTCGTCGATTTCTATTCAAAACGAATTATATAAATAGTTTTAAAATTTGTTTCAAAATCTATTTCAACTTCCATCTCAATTCAAAGCAAAATTGAATTCTTCTCTATAAATTCGTTTTAAAGTTCATTTCTATTCAATTCAAATTTCAATTCAATTTGAATTCATTTCAATTTACTTTTAATTCAATTTGAATTCGCTTTCAATTCAATTCATTTCGAAATCACTTTCAATTCAATTCATTTTGAATTCGTTTTCAATTCAATTCATTTCGAAATCACTTTCAATTCAATTCACTTTGAATTCGTTTTCAATTCAATTCATTTCGAAATCGTTTTCAATTCAATTTGAATTCGTTTTCAATTCAATTCATTTCGAAATCGCTTTCAATTCAATTTGAATTCGTTTTCAATTCAATTCATTTCGAAATCGTTTTCAATTCAATTCATTTCGAAATCGTTTTCAATTCAATTTGAATTCGTTTTCAATTCAATTCATTTCGAAATCGCTTTCAATTCAATTCATTTCGAAATATTTGATTTCAAAATTACTTTTCAATATCCATTTCAAAAGGAATAAAATCGATAAAAATATCGTTCCCGTCAAAATGGCGCATCTAATCAACACGGCTTCATATATTGATATTTTCAAATATTCCATTTCGAATATTTCTATTTCAAATATTTCTTATTATAAAAATATTCTTTATTTTCACGATTGGAATGAGGCCCAATCAATTACCATATAAAGTTAATTTTATGGATTTTCATACAACACATGTATATAATAACATTGAAAATAATCAACCATCAACCAAAGTGCACTATACTGTAAAGGCATCAAATATAGATATTCAACGCCTATAGCAGCCTGTCAATCAATCGATCGACATATTCAATCAATCAGGATGAGTGAACTTCAAATTTCATCCCAACACCCGTGTGGGGTTTCAAACAATCAAACACAGATTTTATTTGTGCAGTTGGGCGATGTGTGAAATTTATCGACCCAATCAATATCAGTCAAATCAGTGTATATACAAACAAATCGGCCGATTTGTTTATAACTATTCATTTATTCACATTCACGTTAAAATTTATATTTTTAACGATAAAACATTTTATTTCAACCTATGAATTTCTATTCAATTCATTTACACAATAAAATGATATTTTTATTTTCTAACATATTTTAGAAAATTTCGGCGGCATAACGGCACGATACTAGAAACGGGACAAGGCCTAGCCTTATCCCCGGTCTAGTGAAGGCCCACGCCATTCACACATCAATCAAATCAATTTCATCTCACCAAACAATTCAATTCAACCAAATAATTCAACTAATCTATGCAACCAAACAAACAAGTCCATGGTCTGTGGACGATTGTGTCGGGTGCTACTAAGCACCGTCTGCATCCTAGTATATATATATAACTAGAAAAATTAAATTGAAAGGTGAGAAATTCTCACTTATAGCTATCCTAGCTCCACGGCTCTTCATTTGCAGAAGTCTTCGTCGTTTCGCCTTTTTGTCGTTTTCGCCCGTATTCTCTACATATGTAAAAATAGAATTTTTACTATGCTATTCAATATATAAAAATCGAATTTTTATTTCAAAGTTCAATATATAAAAATCGAATTTTCAGTTCGAAGTTCAATATACAAAAATCGAATTTTCAGTTCGAAGTTCAATATACAAAAATCGAATTTTTATTTCGCTATTCAATATATAAAAATTCTATTTTTCTATCGAAGTTCAAAACATAAAAACTATATTTTTCTTTCGGAGTTCAAAAGATAAAAAACTCTATTTTTACTTCACATTCATATCGATAAAAATCATATTTTTATTTCGAAATTCAACACTTTTCTTTCTATTCAAAGTTCAAATCTTTTAAAACCTTTTCTAAAATCTGTTTTAAAACTTTTCTTAAAATCAGTTTTAATTCTTTAAACAAATCAGTTCTAATTATTTTTGCAAATCAGTTTTTATTCTTTATAAAATTTCAGTATTTATATCTAAAATAAAAATCAGTTTTATTAAAATCCTTTTTCAAAAATCAGTTTGAATCCTTTTATAAAAACAGTTTTATAAATCTAAAAAGAAATCAGTTTATATTTTTTTTTATTAAAACAAAAATCAGTTTTCAAATTAAAACAGAAATCAGTATTTAATCTTTAAAATAAAAGTAGAAATAAAATAATAAATAAAGAAGAAGGAAAAAGGGGACTTACAGAGGGGGGGGTCCTTGCCGCGGTGGCTCGCAGGGGGGAGATCGACGTGGGGGTAGCGGCCCTGAGTGGCGGCGCAGGAGGTCTTCTCGCATCGGGGAGGGGTGCGAGGTGTCGTGGGTGGTTGCATCTGTTCGGGGGGCTTCAGGGTTTGCGACGGGGCTGACAGGAGGTGGGTGGAGGAGCAGAGGAGAAGAGAGAGAGTGCGGAGCGGTGGCGCGGCAATCATCCGAGGCGGCTGACGCGGATTAGGGCTCGATCGCCTTCTCTTTTTTTTTTTTTTTTTTTTTTTTTATCTGAAATGATTTTGAAAATAAGGGGGGGGGGCCTAAGCGGGTTAACGGGGAGGAAAGGAAATTTTTTTTTTTTTTTTTTTTTTTATTTAAATTTGCAAAAAGGTTGACTTTTCAAACGAACCCCAATCTGAACTCAACAACTGTCGCCCATAGCTAAATACCCCCATTCCGAACGCAATGGGATATGTATCGTAAGCTGGTTTGATTGTTACAATCAGTTTCCGTTTGAATTTTCATTCAAATCATTATATTGAATTTTAAACGTACATTTCAAATTACCGGGGTCACATACTAACTAGAAAAATTCCAGAAAAATATTTTCTAGCTTCGTATCGACGATACGGTCCTAACAAAACTAGTTTCGTCGAATTCTGAGACCGTTTGAAAAATGGCCAATTTCCAGTCGATTAAAATCAACAGAAACTGGTCAAACGCGTTTTCTTTTGCCACGCTCACATATTGATTCGAAAAATTATGAAATTTGGAATCTAGCAATAACTTGACATCCCGGACCCAACAAAACTGGTTTCATCGAAATCCGAGGTCGTTTGCAAAATTGCTATTTTTAAGGGCCTTATATATATAAAAATATATATAAATTCCACAGCGACTATTTCTAATTTTCAACTGGACATATCTTATCATTTCTAAGATGAAATCCCAGTTTGTTAACTTTGTTACAAAGATATAGTTATACAGATTCAAATATTTCTTGTTTCGTTCAATTCTGACTTATATTGAATTCTGTATATTCATTTGAAATTAGAAATCGAATTTTCGAACTACCGCGCCATTTTCTATTCCTTTTATAATTATATATAATTATTTATATTCTAACGACGACGTATATAAATATATACGTCGAATTATATTCAAAATAAATTTCTCGTCGATATTATTTAAAATAATTCATTTTAAATAATCAAAACTCGCTATAATTGCCAAAATAAAAATTTTAAACTGGCCCAGATTTTACGGGTTGTTACAAACGACCTTTTTCAAATTTGATTTGGACGTAACTCCAATTCCAACCGTTAGATTTCAAATTTCTAATATTCGTTAGAAAGCTCTTTTCGATACGAACCCAACGGTTCCGGTTTTAGGAGAATCCGACGGTCGGATCTCCCGTAATGTCCGTTTGAAATAAATGGTCGAAATTCACGAACTGCCGCGGCGCGGCGCGTTCTATTCAGGCCATTATATTATATATATAATATATATAATATATATTTCGTCGATTTATATTTAAAACGAATTATATAAATAGTTTAAAAATTCGTTTCAAAAGCAATTTCAACTTCCATTTCAATTCAAATCAAAATAGAATTCTTCTTTATAAATTCGTTTTAAAATTCATTTCTATTCAATTCAAATTTCAATTCAATTTGAATTCATTTCAATTTGCTTTCAATTCAATTTGAATTCGTTTTATATTCAATTCATTTCGAAATCGTTTTCAATTCATTTCCTTTCGAAATCGTTTTCAATTCATTTCATTTCGAAATCGTTTTCAATTCATTTCATTTCGAAATCGTTTTCAATTCATTTCATTTCGAAATCGTTTTCAATTCATTTCATTTCGAAATCGTATTCAATTCATTTCATTTCGAAATCGTTTTCAATTCATTTCATTTCGAAATTGTTAAAATCGTTATAAATATCATTCACGTCAAAATGGCGTCAATCTAATCAACACGGCTTCATAAATTTCTATTTTCAAATATTCTATTTTAAATATTTCTTTTTCAAAATAGTTGTTATTATCAAAATATTTCGTTCAACACATGACCAATCTCAATGGATGAGTACTGTCAACACATGAACCTTTATTTTATATTATTCTTTATTTTTCAAATTGGAATGAGGCCCAATCAATTACCATATAAAGTTAATTATATGGATTCCATACAACACATGTATATAATAGCATTGAAAAATAATCAACCATCAACCAAAGTGCACTACACTGTATAAGCATCAAATATAGATATCTAACGCTTATAACAGCCTGTCAATCGATCGATCGACATATTTAATCAATCAGGATGAGTGAACTTCAAATTTCATCCTAGCTCCCGTGTGGGGTTTCAAACAATCAAACACATATTTTATTTGTGCAGTTGGGCGATGTGTAAAATTTATCGTCCCAATCAATGTCCTTCAAATAGGTGTACATAAACAAACCGTCCGGTTTGTAAATGAATATTTATTTATTCACATTCACGTTAAAAATTATATTTTTAACGATAAAACATTTTATTTTAACTTATGAATTTCTATTCAGTTCATTCTTTAAATAAAATGATATTTTTATTTTCTAACTTATTTTAGAAAATTTCGGCGGCATAACGGCACGATACTAGAAACGGGACAAGGCCTAGCCTTATCCCCGGTCTAGTGAAGGCCCACGCCACACATCAATCAAATCAATTTCATTTCACCAAACAATTCAATTCCAAACCAAATAATCTAACCAACTACACAACCAAATAATTAAACAAACAAGCCATCCATGGTCTGTGGATGACGGGTGTCGGGTGCTACTAAACACCGTCTGCATCCTAGTATATATATAACTAGAAAATTAAATTGAAAGGTGAGAAGTTCTCACCAAAAGCTATCCAATCATCTTGACTCTTCTTTTATAGAAATCTTCGCCAATCTCGCCTTTTGTCGCTTTCGTTCCCCGTAGCCACTACATATGTAAAAATCGAATTTTTACTTCGCTATTCAATATATAAAAATCGAATTTTGACTTCGCTATTCAATATATAAAAATCGAATTTTGACTTCGCTATTCAATATATAAAAATCGAATTTTGACTTCGCTATTCAATATATAAAAATCGAATTTTTACTTCGCTATTCAATATATAAAAATCGAATTTTTACTTCGCTATTCAATATATAAAAATCGAATTTTTACTTCGCTATTCAATATATAAAAATCGAATTTTGACTTCGCTATTCAATATATAAAAATCGAATTTTTACTTCGCTATTCAATATATAAAAATCAAATTTTTACTTCGCTATTCAATATATAAAAATCATATTTTTATTTGCTACTTCATTTTAAAAACAACGCTAATTTTATTTTCAAAAAGAATGAAAACTTTGTTTTCAAAAAGCAAATTCCCTTTTTGTCTCTCAAAGCAAATTCATTTTTGTTTTCTAAAGTAAATTCATTTTTGTTTTCTAAAGCAAATTCATTTTTGTTTTCCCCTTTTTTTTTCCAAATCTAATACATTAAATAAATAAAACAAATAAACTAAGAAATACTTACAGCGGAAAAAAAAACTGAGGGGGCGTCACCGTTCGATCGGGGGGGTTTGCTCGTTGGCGGCCGTCGATGGTGGCTTCAGGGTGGCGCGGTGCTTCCTAGGAGGTGGGGGATGGCGTCTGCTGGTCGGCAGTGGAGCAGGGGGTGGTTGGCGCGACTTAGGGTTTGGGATTGGTGGGGTTCGATCGTTTGAAGGGGGGGTCGTTGGCTAGAGGAACGAGAGGGAGGCGATAGGGGAGGGGCGACGGAGCGAGGGTGGCGGTGCGCGATGGAGAGGCGTCGGCGTTAGAGGTTTCCGCCATCGCGGGTTTTTTTTTTCTGTATCGATTAAAAGGAGAGAGGGGGGGGGGGGCCAGAGCTGGTTAACGGGGAGAAAGGTTTTTTTTTTTAATTTAATTTTCCACAAAAAGTTGACTTTCATGTACGACCTCGAAACGAGGCCCACCGCCCGTCGTCCATAGCGTTTCACCCCCATTCCGAACACAGTGGGATATGTACCGTAAGCTGATTCGAACGTTACGATTAGTTTCCGTTAAATTTACATTTAAATCACTTTATTGAATTTTAAACGTACATTTCAAATTACCGGCGTCACATACGAACTTTAAAAATTCCAAAAAAATATTTTCTAGCTTTGTATTGACGATACGGTCCTAACAAAACTAGTTTCGTCGAATTCTGAGACCGTTGGAAAAATGGCCAATCTCCAGTCGATTCAAATCAACTGAAACTGGTCAAACGCGTTTTCCTTTGCCACGCTCACATATTGATTCGAAAAATTATGAAATTTGGAATCTAGCAATAACTTGACATCACGGACCCAACAAAACTGGTTTCGTTGAAATCCGAGGTCATTTGCAAAATTCCCATTTTTAAGAGCCTGAATTCCATAGCGACTATTCAGAATTTTCAACTGGTCATATCTTTTGATTCCTGCTATGAAATCTTGATTTTTCGGATTCGTTGGAAAGATATCATCAATTAGATCCTAATGTTTTTGGTTTCGCTAAAATCCGGATTGTTTTGCACCCGGTACATTCAATTGAAGTTTGAAATCAAATTATCGAACTACCGCGCCATTTTCAATTCTATTTATAATTATATATAAATATTTATATTCTAACGACGACGTATATAGTATATACGTTCTAAATATATTCAAAATAAATTTCTCGCCGATATTGTTTAAAATAATTCATTTTAAATAATCAAAATTCGCTAAAATTGCCAAAATAAAAATTTTAAACTGGCTCAGATTTTCCGGGTTATTACAATCTCCCCCACTTAAAACTTTTCGTCCCCGAAAAGGAACAAAGTCGAAAGTGGTTTGATTAATCAACTCTACGTTCGATCTGGCTTCCATTCTCTAACTTTCCAGTTTCTGAGAATTTTCAAATTTTCAAAAATTTGGCTAACACCCTAAATTTTCGAAAAATTTCGCCATAACCTCCCCTGCACCGGGAGCATCGGGGAATTTCAAATAGCTTCCCCGGTCCTTCAGATCTCAAAAAGAAAAAGAAAAAGCCAAGCGGCTAGCCAATAGGCTCATAAAATCATCATCACCCAAACAAAACAGTAAATCATGTAGTAAACATGTACCTATTTGTCGGGCAAACAAATTTTATTCTCTGCTCTAGCCTCCTTGCTATGACCTGTTCAATGTAAGTATATGTATACGCAAGCATATGCGACCAAATTTCAATATAATTCAATATTTGATTCAATTAGGCATAATGGTTCAAAATTATCAAACAAATAAACAAACAACACAAACATCAATCAATTAGTGACTTTAACGTTTCAAATTGATAATTTTACTACATATAAAGAAAATCATGTTTTTGATGCCAATTCACAACAAATAAATCTATCTATATAAGTTTTGGTTCTCACACCAGTCTAATGGAAATATATAGATATCACACCTTCGAAACACGAAAATAATTACTAATGATGACGCGTCAATCATCAGAATCAGGTCCGTGCGACTAGAGTGTGATTCTATATCTATCCAATATATTAAAATTTTGAATATACGTTTGCAAGGCGTATATGCAAATTCTTTATATACTGAATTGTCCAAAATCAATATAAACAAATAATCAAATACGAATAGTTGATTTAAATTTTCAAAACAAAATTTGTTTTCACTTTAAAAATATACTCTTCACACTCGTTCTAGGATACTACTGATCCCATCTCTAACGAGTCACTCTCATTGGATATTGCTAATCCAATATCTGATGAATTCTTTCGTACGGTTCTAATGTGCCTTGTTCTCTGCTTTGTAAACCAAAGCTCTGATACCAACTGTGACGACAATGAATTTCGCTCGGTCCGAACCAGTCGCTAAACCGACCCAGACCGTTCTAAACGCCCTATCGTTTGAGAACATGACAAAATAGAACGCAGACGGAAGAACATTTCATTGTATATTACAACAATGCATCAGAATACAAGAATATACAGAGTATAAATGAATATTACACAGAAATATCAGAGATTTAAATTACATTTAAATACATAGCAGCGGAAAATAATACAATACACAACTAGAAGAGATATACGGATACAAAGCTTTCCGGATATCATTCCAGCTGTAAACCAGGATCCTGTGAATATAAATCTGCAAAACCAAAACTACTAGCTGCCCGTGTCGAAAATAAGGGCACCCAGAGTTTAGGTTAAAACAATAAACTCCAGGTCAGTCATGGGACTGGTGTGAGAACTAAAACAGCTATTAATCTTTATTTTTAAAGTTAGGTAAATCAAGGGACCACGCCGTATAACACGGAACGGGTTTCCTCCCAAGAACACCAGTGCATAAAACAACAGCGCAATGTTAAATAAAGAAAAATGTAGCTATTATAAGACCCAGGTCCTATCACACAATGCAACGCAAGCCGGGGGATAGGGTTTTCCCTTATAACAGCCAAAGAATGCTTGATACGTTTAAAACAAATCATTTGATACTATTATAAGTGCATAGTGTATAAAACAACTTCAAATCATAAGTATCAATCATAGGTGGCATGGGTACCATATATCATGTCGCCATATATAGGTTTACAAATAAAACCGCAAAGTCACGTATTTGGAAATTGGATTTCCATCTATGAACCGAGGCAAAAGATAGTCCTCAACCGATTCGAGACTGTCTAGCCCGAGTCTCAGGATCAGAGCTCGAGTGACCCTTGGATCGTCAGGGCCGGTCCACCGATGTGGATTAAATTGCCTGAACACTACGTTTCCCCGCCCTTTGGGGCGTAAATGAGCCAACGAATGACTCCATCGGACCCGGATCGTCCGATCAAACCGAGGCGCCTCGCAACAGCAACAACCACATAAGTCAAACTCGTCAGGGCGTGTAAAACCACTGACGCCACTTTTTAGCTAGAAGGAAACGCATGCCCTCCCTGAGGTCCGTCTCCCGTTTTTGGTTCATACCGGGTGTGAAACTCGCGAAGTAAACGTTACACAAAGCTACGCCACAAAGGTCGTGCTTTGATCATCACCACAAGACTTTGCTTTTCAACAGAAGCCTCGATCAATTGCCACTTAGGCATGCCACACAGGCAATTCACTCCATGCGTTTGATATCCATCAATATATAACCCCTGAGCTCGTACGTCTCAGAGAAGGGCGTTAAGCAAGAGAATAAATTCTCCGCCGCCAAACAGATATATATTTAATAGAGATCAATCACACGGACTAAAATCCAATGTCAGACACACAGTCCATTTACAAGTCCGTTCTGGGGCTGAACGAAACCGGAGGCACCTTGTACCTCGCATATCCATCGATCTCCAAGTACGTCTGGACGATCACTAACTGTTTCCATCTTCTTGGGTGTACAGCACAATCAAGATCATCAGTAATCACCCAAACGACGTGAAGACTTCCGGTCTTCGACCATCGTCTTCATCTTCGACTTATCGTCGTATCAGTTATTCAGAATGGGATAAACCCGGTCTTTCCGAATAACTCGCGTATATTTTAAATAAGTGTTACACAAACACAACATACGCCTCATTCCAATTCATCAGTCACTAACCGTAAATTAATCAAGAGAATAATTCCCCAAATATTAACCCAGAAGGCCGAAACCAACATCAGATCAATATCCAGAAAACCATTCTGCTTAGCTAACCGACAGTTAGTTTCTGATTTCACATTCATAGGGAAAGGTTCCCATTAATTTTATCCAAGATAAATTTCTTGAATTTATTCTTTAATCTATTTTTGAATATCAATTCAAACTAGTCGGGATTAGCGAACCTTACCGAAGTAATCATTTGTTTTAATTTCCCAATCCCAACCTATTCATCCCATGAAGCAAAACTGGTTATACTTCATATCTAACACCACAGTGTTATCGGTAAATTCAATTACCATTTCACGTTCAAATCTAATTAAAGATTTAACTATCGCCTGGAGCAAAACTGGTGATACTCCATTTTCGATCATTTCAATCTAATTAAAGATTCATTAAAACTTCACTTAGTTTTAATCTTCAACTGGGTTAAAGAATCAGTGTCATTTAAAACACGGTTCACGATAAACCCAAAATCACATTCATTAATTATCGGGTTAAAGAACGAGTGTTATTTAAAACACTGTCCATGATAAACCCAAAAATCAATATCAATTCAATTCCAATTAAATATTATTTAATTGGTACACTTCATTAAATCTAAATAAAAAGATTTAATCTTTTCTCAACTGGGTTCAAGAACAGTGTTAGTGAAGACACCATTCACGACAAACCCAAATCACATTTGATATTCAATACAAGGCTTTGAATAGAAAATATATCGGCTTATATTCAATATCAAATTCTACGACTAACAAATGTCGTATTGGAAATAACGATACAAATATATATCTTTCAAATTTCCATAACAACACCTGTATAATCACGAATTCCAACATCGAAATATCCCGAAGACAATTTCGATTCAAATCCACTCCAATGCAATCATTGGAAATTCTGGTTATTTTTAAAACCCTTTTTCAAATTCAATTTATTTATTTAAAAATAAATAGAATTATAATTCTAGTTCAAAACTAGTTCATTTCGATAAAAATATATTTTTATCTTTTCAAATATGGAGTTTTTCATCCAAATTTTTCCCAAATCATTTCTTATGATTTTACACAAATTATTACTATTTTTAATAATTTTATCAAGGCCCGTACAGTCGATTTCCATCAATGGCCATCGAACTGCACTTACAGCGACCTTTTTCAAATTTGATTTGGACGTAACTCCAAATCCAACCGTTAGATTTCAAATTTCTAATATTCGTTAGAAAGCTCTTTTCGATACGAACCCAACGGTTCCGGTTTTAGGAGAATCCGACGGTCGGATCTCCCGTAATGTCCGTTTGAAATAAATGGTCGAAATTCACGAACTGCCGCGGCGCGGCGCGTTCTATTCAGGCCATTATATTATATATATAATATATATTTCGTCGATTTATATTTAAAACGAATTATATAAATAGTTTAAAAATTCGTTTCAAAAGCAATTTCAACTTCCATTTCAATTCAAATCAAAATAGAATTCTTCTTTATAAATTCGTTTTAAAATTCATTTCTATTCAATTCAAATTTCAATTCAATTTGAATTCATTTCAATTTGCTTTCAATTCAATTTGAATTCGTTTTATATTCAATTCATTTCGAAATCGTTTTCAATTCATTTCCTTTCGAAATCGTTTTCAATTCATTTCATTTCGAAATCGTTTTCAATTCATTTCATTTCGAAATCGTTTTCAATTTATTTCATTTCGAAATCGTTTTCAATTCATTTCATTTCGAAATCGTTTTCAATTAATTTCATTTCGAAATCGTTTTCAATTCATTTCATTTCGAAATTGTTAAAATCGTTATAAATATCGTTCACGTCAAAATGGCGTCAATCTAATCAACACGGCTTCATAAATTTCTATTTTCAAATATTCTATTTTAAATATTTCTTTTTCAAAATAGTTGTTATTATCAAAATATTTCGTTCAACACATGACCAATCTCAATGGATGAGTACTGTCAACACATGAACCTTTATTTATATTATTCTTTATTTTACAAATTGGAATGAGGCCCAATCAATTACCATATAAAGTTAATTATATGGATTCCATACAACACATGTATATAATAGCATTGAAAAATAATCAACCATCAACCAAAGTGCACTACACTGTATAAGCATCAAATATAGATATCTAACGCTTATAACGGCCTGTCAATCGATCGATCGACATATTTAATCAATCAGGATGAGTGAACTTCAAATTTCATCCTAGCACCCGTGTGGGGTTTCAAACAATCAAACACATATTTTATTTGTGCAGTTGGGCGATGTGTAAAATTTATCGACCCAATCAATGTCCTTCAAATAGGTGTACATAAACAAACAGTCCGGTTTGTAAATGAATATTTATTTATTCACATTCACGTTAAAAATTATATTTTTAACGATAAAACATTTTATTTTAACTTATGAATTTCTATTCAGTTCATTCTTTAAATAAAAGGATATTTTTATTTTCTAACTTATTTTAGAAAATTTCAGCGGCATAACGGCACGATACTAGAAACGGGACAAGGCCTAGCCTTATCCCCGGTCTAGTGAAGGCCCACGCCATTCACACATCAATCAAATCAATTTCATTTCACCAAACAATTCAATTCCAAACCAAATAATCTAACCAACTACACAACCAAATAATTAAACAAACAAGCCATCCATGGTCTGTGGATGACGGGTGTCGGGTGCTACTAAACACCGTCTGCATCCTAGTATATATATAACTAGAAAATTAAATTGAAAGGTGAGAAGTTCTCACCAAAAGCTATCCAATCATCTTGACTCTTCTTTTATAGAAATCTTCGCCAATCTCGCCTTTTGTCGCTTTCGTTGCCCGTAGCCACTACATATGTAAAAATCGAATTTTGACTTCGCTATTCAATATATAAAAATCGAATTTTGACTTCGCTATTCAATATATAAAAATCGAATTTTGACTTCGCTATTCAATATATAAAAATCGAATTTTGACTTCGCTATTCAATATATAAAAATCGAATTTTGACTTCGCTATTCAATATATAAAAATCGAATTTTTACTTCGCTATTCAATATATAAAAATCGAATTTTTACTTCGCTATTCAATATATAAAAATCGAATTTTGACTTCGCTATTCAATATATAAAAATCGAATTTTTACTTCGCTATTCAATATATAAAAATCGGATTTTTACTTCGCTATTCAATATATAAAAATCATATTTTTATTTGCTACTTCATTTTAAAAACAACGCTAATTTTATTTTCAAAAAGAATGCAAACTTTGTTTTCAAAATGCAAATTCCCTTTTTGTCTCTCAAAGCAAATTCATTTTTGTTTTCTAAAGTAAATTCATTTTTGTTTTCTAAAGCAAATTCAATTTTGTTTTCCCCTTTTTTTTCCAAATCTAATACATTAAATAAATAAAACAAATAAACTAAGAAATACTTACAGCGGAAAAAAAACTGAGGGGGCGTCACCGTTCGACCGGGGGGGGGGGTTTGCTCGTTGGCGGCCGTCGATGGTGGCTTCAGGGTGGCGCGGTGCTTCCTAGGAGGTGGGGGATGGCGTCTGCTGGTCGGCAGTGGAGCAGGGGGTGGTTGGCGCGACTTAGGGTTTGGGATTGGTGGGGTTCGATCGTTTGAAGGGGGGGTCGTTGGCTAGAGGAACGAGAGGGAGGCGATAGGGGAGGGGCGACGGAGCGAGGGTGGCGGTGCGCGATGGAGAGGCGTCGGCGTTAGAGGTTTCCGCCATCGCGGTTTTTTTTTTCTGTATCGATTAAAAGGAGAGAGGGGGGGCCAGAGCGGGTTAACGGGGAGAAAGGGTTTTTTTTATATTTAATTTTCCACAAAAAGTTGACTTTCACGTACGACCTCGAAACGAGGCCCACCGCCCGTCGTCCATAGCGTTTCACCCCCATTCCGAACACAGTGGGATATGTACCGTAAGCTGATTCGAACGTTACGATTAGTTTCCGTTAAATTTACATTTAAATCACTTTATTGAATTTTAAACGTACATTTCAAATTACCGGGGTCACATACGAACTTTAAAAATTCCAGAAAAATATTTTCTAGCTTCGTATTGACGATACGGTCCTAACAAAACTAATTTCGTCGAATTCTGAGACCGTTGGAAAAATGGCCAATCTCCAGTCGATTCAAATCAACTGAAACTGGTAAAACGCGTTTTCCTTTGCCACGCTCACATATTGATTCGAAAAATTATGAAATTAGGAATCTAGCAATAACTTGACATCACGGACCCAACAAAACTGGTTTCGTCGAAATCCGAGGTCATTTGCAAAATTCTCATTTTTAAGGGCCTGAATTCCATAGCGACTATTCAGAATTTTCAACTGGTCATATCTTTTGATTCCTGCTATGAAATCTTGATTTTTCGGATTCGTTGGAAAGATATCATCAATTAGATCCTAATGTTTTTGGTTTCGCTAAAATCCGGATTGTTTTGCACCCGGTACATTCAATTGAAGTTTGAAATCAAATTATCGAACTACCGCACCATTTTCAATTCTATTTATAATTATATATAAATATTTATATTCTAACGACGACGTATATAGTATATACGTTCTAAATATATTCAAAATAAATTTCTCGCCGATATAATTTAAAATAATTCATTTTAAATAATCAAAATTCGCTAAAATTGCCAAAATAAAAATTTTAAACTGGCTCAGATTTTCCGGGTTATTACAGTAGCGACGCCATTATTTTATTTATTTATTTCTATTATTTCAGAGGCAGCATAAGGAGAGAAGAATGGTGTAAAGAGAATGGGGCTAGGGGGTTGTTTATATAGGATTTGGCGAGCGAATCTAGACTGAAAACGAGACCAGATAAATCAGAATGAACCCAGGCTCAAAACTGAGTTTTGGCACCAGGTCGACCATAGGGTCGACCTGGTCCCTGGGAGGTCGACCATAGTGTCGACCCCCAGGTCGACCTGGTCCTGTGTGGGAAAATTCCCGCCCAGTCTGCGCTGGGGTTTGAATTCAAATTTCGAATTCGAATTTCGAGCTGTTTTCAATTCTGAAAATTCCTGAAACTTCGGAGGGTCATATCTCCCTCATACGGACTCCGTTTCTCGAAAACTCGGACTCGTTTCCAAGCAGAATTCCGAGACGAACGCAATGGCGCAACCGGTTTCCCTTGATTCTTAATTTAAATTTTAATTCTGCCTTGATTTATGGTTTTGACATGTTATTAAAATTCGAGTTGTTACATTCTCCCCTCCTTAAAGGATTTCGTCCCCGAAATCTTCAAGTTAAGAAGAATGCATCCTATCATCCAATCATCCATCTACTCAACCATCATCCACAAGCAACCATTATCTTTAAAAGATTTCTAATGCTGTATGAACTTATGCAAGAGTGCGTGTATATGTACTTATCCAATGCAAAGATCAGGTGGTCCACTGATTCATTTGACCTCCTTAATGCGAATTATGTCAGTGCCATGACTCCAACATGTATGCAATTTTCCTACTTGATACATATCATTTCTATATGAGTGCACAACCGTTCATTCATATGCACCATCCATGTGCTAAGTCAACCATTTTGCATTAAAATTTAAAAAAAATGCACACACATCCATAAGCAGTATGAGAGTGTTTTTGAGCCGATCTAGTGCCTAGTGTGTGTATATGCATCCACGAGAAATCACTAGCAACCACTTGCATCCACTTGCAACCATCAAACATAACATGTCTCAAACGCATGTTTACACCCATTAGTTTCTACCTAAAGGTCGAAGGATAAAGTCGAGTGATAGAAGCAAGTATAATTAAAACTAAAGCTAAGTTCCCATTAGACATCGGTTTAAGAGAATAACTCCCTAAGTATCAACCCCGAAGACCGAAATCAACATCAGATTAATACTCAGAGAATCACTCCCATTAAACAAATGCCCAACTGGAAATCTATTTCACACTTTGAGTAAAAACTCCTATTCTTTTCAGAAACCTACAGACTACTGATACAGATCAGATTACCAAATGATTCTTAGGAAACTAAGCATAATAAAAACTCAGAATGTATGCGACATGGTCAACTTAATGCCCAACACAGATGCCCTCAAACCCCAACTTATCACAAACAGATGAGTCGTAACCCCCATGGGGTCTAAGACTATAACAGAACCAGAAACAAGACTAGTATTAAAGTGCAGAGTTTCAATTACATAATCAAAATGCCAGAATAAGAAAGAGTTTTTAACTCCTCAATCAGATAAGAAATTAAACCTTCTACATAAATGTTCTTATTTCTATCCTATTTACCAATCACTTGAGCATTCGCCTGTCCTCCAGAAGTGGGTTCCACCCTATGCCCTTGCCCCCGTTTCTTTGGGCAGTCCCTTGTGAAGAGCCCCATTTCTCCACAGTTGAAGCAAGTGCCCTTCCTTTTTCTACAATCCTTGTTCAGATAGGTCGATCTTCCACAAGTAAAGAACTTCTTCTCCTTCTTATCTTCAGTCTTCTCATCCTTCTTTTGTGTTTCCTTTTTGGGCCCTGCCTTCTTGTTCTGTGGTCCTTCAAGCTTTTCCTCTTTCTTTTTTACTTTCGGCTTCCTCTTCATGCATTAACGCCATGTCCACCAATTTTTCGAAGGTTTCCCCCATAGGAATGTGGGACATCGCCAATCTGTGTAGCGGCACATAAGAACCTTTAGCAAACCTTAGTGCCTTCTTATGCGGTGTATTTACCATTTCTAAGCCGAATCTTGCCAATTGATTAAACTTGTTGACATACTCTCTCATTGATAAATTCCCCTGCTTCAACGCCAAGAATCTTTCTAAGTATTGACTCTCTTCCGTTCGTGAGAGAAATTTCATCTTGAACCTATGCCTGAAATCCATCCATCTCTCTACCGGATGCTCTCCATTTGTGACCTCCCACCAAAAAGAAGCTTCGTCCTTAAGCAACCATACCGCCAACTGTATCTTCTGCCTATCGTCCACCTCAAAGATAACAAACAAATCCTCAGTTTCTTTGAGCCAGTTCCTTGCTTCCACGAAGGATTCAGTTCCATTAAAGTTCTTCCCATCCATGGCTCGAAAGTCTCTACATATCTTCGGGAAAGTATTCACGCGCGGAGGAGGAGGAGGAACTGCTGCAACTAGGGAAGGAGGGACGTTTGTTGGGCCCGCATCATTAGCCCTTGCTTCTAGGTACCTCCTGAACCAGCCAGATATCGGTACGCCCTCCGGAAGGTTAAGATCCCCAGACATGCTGAAACAAAAGAAAAAGGAAAGATTCAAAACAAAGGATAGAAAGATAGGCTATGGCTTTGGGATTATGTTTTTCAAAATAAACTCTACTTTGGAAAATACTTCCTTTTTAAAAACCTTTTTGAAAATAGTTTTCCAAAACTTTTTATCAAATCTGGTAACCTTCAGCTCTGATACCAAGGGTAACACCCCACCTCCGTTAAGGTCACTCACAAAGGGAATGCCTTAACTTTGATGGAGCATTTTAGTAGACAGAACAAAAATTTACAAGATAGATAAAACAGTACTTGAAAAATTTATAACTTTGTTACAACAGAAACCGAAATAAGTTTGGTTACATCTTTTCAAATCAATATCAGAATTCAAGTACAAAATATCGGTCTGGTACAAAAGCCTTTAGAATGCATAGTTTTTAAAGTCATAATCCCCAACATAAACTTCCGTGGAAAGATAGAGCCAAGGCCAAGCGATACTTCAAGCAGAGAAAATCCGAATCAAGCTCCTATATTTCCACCCTAAAAACCTGAGGGGTGGGGGGGGAACGAAAGAAAAGGGGCGAAAACAAGCAAGGTCAGACATAAAGTCTGGCAAGTCCAGTGACTTTCAACATATGAACAGATAATAATATCATGACATGAAAATAAAGCTGGATAAGAGACAACAACAATAGGAGTAACTGGTATACTTAAGCTAAACAGAAGAAACAGAATGATATAGCCCAAATTATGCTTCTTACTTATATCTTATTACTCTGCACTAATACTAGTATAACAGGATTAGGTGTTACCCTAATGTCTAAACTGAAACAGAACAGAATAATGTATACAGAAATAGAATGCCAGTAATGGGCCTTTACCACCCCAATAGACAAAAGGTACATAAACGGAATCAGAGACGGAAACAGAATAATCCCTACAGAAATAGAATGTTAGAATTAGGTGTACACTAGTAAATGGGCCTTTACCACCCCAATAGACGGTACTGTGTAGAAACAGACAAGTGTTACCACCCAACAGAAACAGACGGTACCCCACGGAAACAGACAGAACTGAGTGTACCCTAAATCTACCCCAAGCAGTCGACTCCCTAATACATAAATACCCTATTCCAGCCCCACAAAAGGGTGTATCACTCCCTAAAGTGGCAACCTTTGAATGACACATACCTATTTACAGATGTCACGACATCTTACATCCTCAGAGGAAGACCGGGATCCATGCATGCACATGACCCGGTTGGAACGCACCATCAACACCCCTCGCCATTATCAGAATGAACCGCTTATAATTAGTTCAGTAAGCGTGCCCGGACCCTACCTACTTTTGGGTCATAGTTTTGATACCAGAAAGGGTTACTGACTAATATGGGTCCCAAACAACAGATGACACAATTATTTTCCCTCCCAACCTAGTGTCCCCAGACTAATGGATTTCAGATTAACTTTTTTTCAAGTTTTCATACCTACAGAGTTCAAATCAACTAGTTCACAGATCAGAAAATCAAGTCAATAGGTTTTCAGACTAACGGATCAGATGTACAGTTTTAACAGACTTACAGATTGTCTAACTTTGTATTGGGCATACAAATTCACGAAACAGGTTTATTAATTTATCAGTCCAGTTGGTTTAGCCTTATCCACCCAACACGTTTTAGACATCACATTTTTCTCAGATTTGCATTAATTAAATATTAATGCGCATACTTCTCACATTAGGTCGGTAGCTTGTGGCCGCTGGATAAGCCGGGCGGTTCCGGGCAAACTTCTGCCACAAGCTAGACCTGTCCTCGTGTCTAAGCATATTTTAGTTATGCCTACGATCTCTCACATTAGACTAGTAGTTTGTGGTTGCTGGTTAAGCCGGTTGGGTTTGGGCCGGCTTCTCCGCAAACATGAGTCTAACCTCATGTCTCAGCATTTTTATTATAACTAGTTTATTCCATTACAAATTATACAAACATCAGACTAATTATGTCAATTTAACAGATTTGACTTCTTTTCAAGTCGCAGCAGATTAATCAAATTAACATGTTTTACTCAATCTTAGATCGAGCCTACGAATTTTCATACACAAATTACAATCATTCAGCTTTTCAACAGATTTAACAGATTTAGTAGCTCAGGCAGTTCAACAGATTTAATAGATTGGGCAACTCAACAGATTTAGCAGATTAGGCATAATTAGCAGATTAGGTGATTCAACATATTTAACAGTTTAGGCAATTCAACAGATTAAACAGTTAACAGATTTAGAAGATTTAAATATTCCTTAAAGTCCTATTCACATATCTTGCCTAATTCATAAAGTAAGCCTAAACTTATGTGCCCAAATTATGGTCATAATCCACCATATAACATATGTCCCAAATTTTAGTTAAACTTGCATAGTTCAGAATATTCTCCAAAAATCCTAATCGTGATTCACATATAAATTATGCCAAATATAGCCATTGATTACAATGCATGTCACATATCCAAAAACCCCCCTTACTTAGGTGTATTCACACTTAATAGTCATCAAATCTTAATATAGGTTTTTACACCTAAGTCATATGCAAATTAATTCTCCTACTTCCAAATGACAAACTATCAGATTTAACATACCCAGATCCAGATCTTAAATTATGAAATATGTTCTTTATGTTCTAAGTCACTATAATCCTCTTCTTCCAAGTCATAGATCATCTTATGCAATATGTCTCAAATTTATGTCCAGAATTACAACATGCGTTGTGTCCTCAAATTAGTTACAAATTGATTTTGTCCAAATATGCCTCATTCATTATTCTTCCCAAATTTAGAGTTTATGCGTTCATCTCTTATGAGACTTGGCTCAGGCTCGTGGTAGCCTGGCTATCAAACAAAAAGAAAGAAAGGAGGAAGAAATACAGAACAAACAGAATAATAAAACAGAGGAACATATCTGATAAATAGAAAAAGGGCCTAGTCTCATATTCAGATTTATAATTATGTCAAGATCATGATTAAATTTCATTCGGAAAATAACTGCACTTGCCTTGGTTGGATTATAGAAGAAGAGTTGCAGTTGTTCTCTTTTGATCTTATTCAGATTTGGAAGAAGATGCACTAGTTCTAGTTTTGATCCTAGCAGAGTAGTGATGCCATTATTTTATTTATTTATTTCTATTATTTCAGAGGCAGCATAAGGAGAGAAGAATGGTGTAAAGAGAATGGGGCTAGGGGGCTGTTTATATAGGATTAGGCGAGCAAATCTAGACTGAAAACGAGACCAGATACATCAGAATGAACCCAGGCTCAAAACTGGGTTTTGGCACCAGGTCGACCCCCAGGTCGACCATAAAGTCGACCTAGTCCCTGGGAGGTCGACCATAGTGTCGACCACCAGGTCGACCTGGTCCTGGGCGGGAAAATTCCCGCCCAGTCTGTGCTGGGGTTTGAATTCGAATTTCGAGTTGTTTTCGATTCTGAAAATTCCTGAAACTTCGGAGGGTCATATCTCCCTCATACGTACTCCGTTTCTTAAAAACTCAGACTCGTTTCCAGGCAGAATTTCGAGACGAACGCAATGGCGCAACCCGTTTCCCTTGATTCTTATTTTAAAATTTAATTCTGCCTTGATTTACGGTTTTAACATGTTATTAAAATTCGGGTTGTTACATATATATAACTAAAATTTATGTTTTTACTCGACTAAAAATCATATCCTTTCAAGGTTAAAAATCATATCTTTTCAATGTTAAAAATCATATCTTTATAAAAATAAAGATTTAACCTTTTATGTTAAATAAAAATTTAACCTTTATTAAAATCAGATTTTAATTACATAGTTATAATATAATAAAATGAAAATGAAAATAAAATAGATGTAAATAAAAATAAAAAGCATACCGTTAATTTGGATTTTTGTTGACGGGAGGGGGATGGAGATCGTCGGAGGTAGGGGTGGTTTGCGCAGGTGGGGGCGCTGCTTATGAGGGGGGTGCAAATCTTCTCGTCGGAGGGAGGGGTGGTTTGCGCGGATCGAGGAGGCGAAGGGGAGAGGAGGTGCGGTGGGTTGGTGGGTTCGCACTTTAGGGCTTAGGGGTTTGGCCTTGGAAGGGAGAGAGGGAGGAGGAGGAGAAAAGAGGAGGAAGGGGCGCTGGGGGCGACGGGGAGCGGTGGCTACCGCGTTCACCCTCTTTTTTTTCTGTTTTGATTTTAACCGGGGGGGGGGGGGGAGGGGTTGACTTGAAGAGGGAAGGAGAGAAGGTTTTATTTATTTATATATATTATTATTTAAAATTCCAAAAAGCAACTTTTTTATTTCGAACTCAAAATCGAACCCACCGACTGTCGTCCCTAGTTAATTACCCTCATTCCGAACACAATGTGATATGTTTCGCAGGCCAATTCCATCGTTTCGACCAGTTTCCGTCAAAATCAAAATATAATATATATATTGAATTTTGAACGCACATTTTAATTTACGGGGGCCACATACTGACTCTAAAAATTCCCGAAAAATATTTTCTAGCTTCGTATTGGTGATACGGTCCTAACAAAACTAATTTCGTAAAATTCCGAGACCGTTTGAAAAATGGCCATTTTCTGATCGATCGAAATTGACTGAAACTGCCAAACACATTTTATTTTTCCACGCTCACATATTGATTTCAAAAATTACGAATTTTGAAATCTAAGAATAACTTGATATCCCGGATCCAACAAAAGTGGTTTCATCGAAAAAGAAGGTCGTTTGCAAAATGGCTATTTTTAAGGGCTAAATTTTCCATAGCGACTATTCTGAATTTTAAACTAAGCGTAACTTTTGAATCCCGCTATGAAATTTTGATTTTTCAGATTCGATGGAAAGATATTTTCAAATAGATTGAAATATTTTTGGTTTCGCTAAAATCCGGTTTATTTTGAATCCTGTACATTTATTTGAAATTTGAAATCGAATTTTCGAACTACCGCGCCATTTTCAATTCCTTTTATAATATAAAATAAATATTTATATTCTAACGTTGATTCAAATAAGTATATTCATTCTAATTCTATTCAAAATAAATTTCTCGTCGTTATTATTTAAAATAATTCATTTTACATATTCAAAATTCGCTAAAATTGCCAAAATAAATGTTTTAAATTGGCTCGGATTTCCGGGTTATTACATTTTATTAAATTAGAAAACTTTACTTTGGAATTTTTTTATCAAATCTTAATAAAAAAGATTTATAAATTCCAAATCACATTTCACTGTTAATCGGGTTAAAGTACGAATGTCGTTAAAAACACAGTTCACAATAAACCCAATTCACATTCCATTTTATTCGAATAACTGAATATAATTGGAAACTCTAATAATCTTAATTAAAAGATTTATTCTTTACTCAATGGATTTAAGAACATTGTTATTTAAGACATCATTCATGACAAACCCAAAATCCAATTCTTTTGTTCAATTCCAATTAAATATTAATTAATTGGAGAACTTTACTAAATCGTAATTACAAGATTTATTCTTTTCTCAACTTGGTTTAAGAACAGTGTAATTTAAGACATCGTTCACGACAAACCCAAAATCCCCTTTAATAACAAATACAAGGCTCCGAATAGAAATTATATCGGCTTATATTCAATATCAAATTCTGAAACCAACAAATATCATATTGGAAATAACGATATAAATATATCTTCCAAATTCCCATAACAATATCCATATATTCACGGAATCCAATATCGAAATATTCTGAAGGTGATTTCCGTTCAAATCCATTCCGATTGTTATATTGGAATTTTTTGGTTATATTAAAACCATCCACAAATCCAGTTTATTTATTTTAAAATTTATTGGATTTCAAATCTAGTTAATAGCTAGTTCATTTTGATAAAAATATATTTTTATTTTTACAAACGTTGAAATTTTCATCCTAATTCTTTCCAAATCATTTTTTATGATTTTACACAAATTATTAATATTTTAATAATTTTATTAAGGCTCTTTCAGTCGACTTCCATAAAAAGTCATCGAACTGCACTTACAACGACCTTTTCCAAATTTGGTCTGGATCTAATTCCAAATTCAACCATTAGATTTCAAATCTCTTATATTCATTGGAAAGCTCTTTTCGATACGAACCTAATGGTTCTGGTTTTAGGAGAATCCGACGGTCGAATCTCCCGTAATGTCAATTCGAAGTCAATGGTCAAAATTCGCGAACAGTCGCAGTGCGTTCTATTCAGTCAATTAAATATATATATAATATATATTTCGTCTATTTCCATTTAAAACTTATTTTATAAATCGTTTATAAATTCATTTTAAAACGATTCCTACTTCATTTTCAATTTTTAAATCAAAATTGAATATTCCTTATCATTATAATATTTGAATGATAATATTTTCAAAAATAAGATTTTGAAATATTTTCCTTTTCGATATTCATTATAAAAAATGAATAAAATTGATATAAATATCGTTCGCGTTAAAATGGCGCAAATCTAATCAACACGGCTTTATATATTTCAATATTTTCATGTCCATCTCAAATCGAACACTAAAATCATATTTCAATACTTTACAGAATATTATTTTAAAATATTCGTTCTTTCTGAATTAGAATCAGACACAGTCCATTACCATATAATGTAATATATATGGATTACATACAACACATGTATAATACAACAATCAAAACAAATCAACCATCATCTAGAGTGCCTTACAAAACTGCTTAAACATTAAATATAAATAATTAACGCTTACAACAGTTTGTCAACCTATCGATTGACATAAAACTAAACAATTTGGATTAGTGTACGTCAAATATCATCCCAATACCCATGTGGGGTTTCAACCATCAAATAATTATTATTATTTGTGCACTTGGGCGATGTGTAAAAATTATCATCCCAATCGATCACAAAAATAGGCGAGCATAAACAAGTCATCCGACTTGTAAATGGATGTGTAAACTTATTTTTAACTATCCAATAAATATATTGAATTTTATAACTTAGCTTATAAAATTCTATACAATGCCTAAATAATTTTATTCATCGCAGTTATAAACTAAAAATAATATTTTTAGCTAGCTATTAATTTTTCTAACACATTTTAGAAAATTTCGGCAGCATAACGGCACAATACTAGAACCGGAATAAGGTCTAGCCTTATCGTTCCCCTAATACTGGCTTGCCCCATACACAAACCAATTCCAATCAATTCACAACTAATTTTACAATCATAATCAAATCTCGTAGAACTTCCAAATAAAAAAAATACTCAACTACCCCAAATGCCGTTTACGACGTCATAAATGGCTATTCGCGGAGTATGAAATCCGTGTGTCGGTAATATCCATACATCGCTTTCAATTTATGTGATTGTGCGAATTCGAGTGTTGAACTCCATATAATTCAAATTACATAATATGGCTTGTATGATAAATAGTGTCGAGGTCTTCTAAACCCCATCTGCAACCTAAAATATTTTTAGCCGTAAAATATATTAGGTTAGAAGGGGTTCTTACCTTTGGTTTCCACTCCATCATTCTTAAATTGAACGGTTTGGATTTGTTTCCAACCAGTTCCATCGCAATCTGTTTCACGCAGTTTGTATTAAAAATCACATTTTTAAATAATGCTTCATATATTTTAAAATCACATTTTTATAATGCCATAACATATATAAAAATCATATCTTTATAACGCCATTACATATATAAAAATCATATTTTTATTATGCCGCTATATATATATAAATCATGTTTTTATATCGCTATATTTATATATATAAGATCTTATTTTTATATCGCTATATATATAAAATATCATATTTTTATTTTTCTAAAAGTTATTTCATAGCTACGATAAAAATCATATTTTTATGCACTAAAAAATATTTTTTTACATAACTCAAAATCGTATTTTATCTAACTAAAAATCATATTTTTATATATATACGATAAAAATTCTATTTAATCTAACTAAAAAAATCATATTTTTATATATAAAATAATGCTATACATATTTAAAAAAATCACATTTTTAATTCAATGTCATATATATAAATCACATTTTTATACGATGTTTCACATTATAAAAATCACATTTTTAATCACCTAAATAAATAAAAATGAAAATTAAAACTCACCGACGGAGTTAGAGGTGGGGATAGTGCGCTGGAGGCTGCAGGTGGTGGGGGAGGTTACGGCCAAAGGTGGGCAGCGCGACTGGGGGTCCATGTTGGTTGTAGGGGGTGGTTTGGGCTAGGGCTTGCGGATTTGGTGCCTTGAACGGAGAGAGGGGCGAGGTAGAGGAGCACCGGAGGGAGGGGGTCGAAGGGGAGACTACGACGGCGGATAACGCAAATGGGGGCGCAACGATGGGACCTGCGTCTAGGGCTGAAGGCAATGCGCGATTTTTCTCTTTAATTCGATCTGAAATGAGAGGAGAGAAAGCGAGGTATATAATATATATTTTTTATTTAATTTATTTTCCAAAAAGTTGCTTTTTTATTTAAACTCCAAATCAAACCCAACGACTATCGCCTCTAGCCAATCACCCTCACTCTGAATACAATGGGTATTTTCGTAACCCAACTCTGACATTTCGATCAGTTTTTTTTAGAATTAAAATATTAATCAATATATATTAAATTTAAACATACATTTTAATTTACCGGGGTCACATACTGACTCCAAAAATTACAGAAAAATTATATCTAGCTATGTTTTGACGATACGGTCCTAACAAAACTAATTTCATCGAATTTTGAGACCGTTTGAAAAATAGTTATTTTCCAGTCGATTAAATTCAAACTAAAATTGCCTAACGCGTTTAAATTCACCATGCTCACATATTAATTCTAAAAATTATGAAAATTGGAATTTAACAATAATTTGACAATCCGGATCCAACAAAAGTTGTTTCATCAAAAACAGAGATCGTTTGCAAAATGGCTATTTTTAAGGGCTATATATAATTTAAAATATATATAAATTCCATAGCGACTATTTTAAATTTTAAACTAGACATAACTTTTAATCTATATTATAAAATCTCAATTTTTCACATTCATTAGAAAGATATAATTAAACAGATTCAAATATTTCTGGTTTTACTGAAATCCGGTTTATTTTGAATCGTGTACATTCATTTGAAATGTGAAATCGAATTTTCAAACTACCATGCCATTTCAGGCTCATTTTATAATTAAAATAAATTTATTCTTTCTAATTTTGTTTAAAATAATTTTTTAGTTGTTATATTTAAAATAAATCATTTTAAATATTCAAAATCCATTAAAATAGCCAAAATAAAAAAATTTAAATTGGTTCTGAAAATCCGGGTTGTTACATACTGCCTTGATTATTTGTTCATGATCATACTGCTCTATCCATATTCATGTATTTGAACTGTCTTGATTGGGTTGAGCCATGTTATATCAACGCATATATATGTGCTCTTTGCAATTGCCACTGTGTTGACTGCACTGTCTTATTTTTGCACATACTCTTGTTGATTTGCATGGCCGAATCCATATTTGTCCACTTGAATTTATTATCTGGTTTAATCAGATCTTCATGTTGCTTTTCCCTTGCTTGACTTGGTTATGTGCAGTTTGTTTGTGTGCCTGAGTCACTTGGATTTCATTGTCCTCTTTTGTTGCATATGCTACACTGTTTAGCTTGAGTTTAGCTTACTGGCATGTTGAACTTGCACTTGTACGCCATGTTGTTGTATATGTATGGTTTGACTTGTTTCCATGTAGAACAGTGTGTGTGTATATCTATATATACACACATACAAACTTATATATATATATATATGTGTGTGTGTGTGGCTTTGTTGTATGTATATATTGGCATTTGTATTTCTGGTTTGAGTAAATTTGCACTGCCATGTTGCCTTGTCATTGACTTGTAATCATCATCTTTGCACTGAACCATGTTTTCAAAACTTGTGCAACATGCTGCTCCTATGTACATGACGCGAGATTGATCACTTGAGTTCCTTGTTTGTACTTCACTGGTTTGGACTGTTGTGCCTTGTACTTGAGCCTTGGTTAGACTGTGACTTTCCAGATTTGTTTTCTGTATGCTAAAAGAAACATGTGTAGTTGCATCTATGTTGAAGGTTTGTCCATGTACATGCAAGTTGCTTTGTACTCCATGTATATTTACATGTATATATACACATATGTCTGAGTGTGTGTGTATATATATATATATATATATGTGTGTGTGTGTGTGTGTGTGTGTAGGTGTTGCTTTACACATGCTTTTGTCACTTGCATTGAATTTCTTAGTTCATGTGTATTCATTTATATTTGACCATATTGCCCCTTCACAAAATATATGTGTATATACATACACATGTATGTGTATACATGTATCATGCACGTGTAGTTTATATATGTGAGTTATTTGTATGACAGATTGTCTGTGAGCCCTAGATTTACAGTATGCCTTGTGTATTTACAATGAATCACTATTAATATCACAAGAAGCCTAGATACAGATGGATGTATATACATATCAAACCAAGTCGAGACATATGATGGGAAACACACCAAAATTATGAGGCAAATAAATTTTAAAATAAAATTATATCTCCTAGAATTTAAAATTATTTTGTTCCAGTTTATCGTATGTGTTTATGTGACAGGTATGCAGGTAATTGTACTAGCTCTGAAGCAGAATGAAGACTAGTGCGTCAGTGAGTGAATCAGTATATGAGAGAGAGAGTATGCAATGAAGTAATTGTGAATGTTACTGCTTCTGAGTGACTGAGTGTTGTAGTGAAGAACCACTGTAATGAATGAATTGAATGTTTTGTATCAGTGAGATATACAATAGTGCAGTTAGAAATATGTACTACTGAAAATGTTAAAATAAAAAATATTATATTTATATAAAACAATGTTTGAATATTTAAATTCTTGTGCGGTAGTATAGTATTCAAATATAAATACTTATTTCTATATGTGATGTAGTAGAATAGTACAATTGCGAATACATTTATAATATACATACATATATATATGTATATATATATATATATGTGTGTGTGTGTGTGTGTGTCGCTATCATCAAACACAAATCATAATGTTATGTACAACAGTCTGGACGATGTCAGAATAATCATATCTCAATGTAGAAGGGTCCATGATATACGCCATAATCACTCATCTTCCCTTTAAGCATTTCGTTTCATTTACATCTAGCTAACTGAATATGGAAATGGTATAAAAAGAATTTTTATTTTCAATAATCGGCATAAAAGATGTATACTATGAAGCTAAAATTATGTAATAAAAAAAGAAGAAGCCCCAAAAATAGTAATTTAATTATTGTGGGTTGGGAGACAAATCGATTAACCTAAATCCTTACCGTTGAGACCGAAAGAGGAAATATTTACCCTTTATGATACGGATGAAGCAGCAATGATTTAGATCCATACTTATGAAGGATAGGTTAGGGAAACTAAGACCTTCGACATAGTTTGTGGAAATTGAAAACGGTATTGCCAAATTTCCTTTTCTCTAAGGCTTGACCCTTCGATTCCAAGAGATGCCACTATATCCGTTCGACCTAAGGCCGGATTACGAAAATAAGAAGATTCGTGAAGAACGAATCATCCACATTTTAACTTTTGATCTTCAGTTAATTTTGATTTTGAGTGAAGATATGTTTTTTTGTGAGATAGTGAAAATCGCCATTTCAATTAATTAAACAACGATTAAAAGTCAAAGATATTGAAGACGGTGCAAGACCGATAATCTTCACATCGAATGGATTACTACTGATGCCCTGGATGACGGTAGCTCCCTTGAAGGGGTTACAGTGCTAGTTATTCGGACGTACTTTTTGATTGTCCAGATATGTGAGGGCCTCTCTCCTGTACTGGACATATGGGACGAGGAATAAGATGTCTCCGGTTTTGTTCAGATCCAGAACGGACTTGAAAATGGATTGCGTGTCTGACACTGTATTTTGTTATGTATTAATTGATTTCTATTAAAATATATCTGTTTGGTGGCGAAGAATTTATTCTCTTGCTTAACACTCTTCTTTGAGATGTACGAGCTCAAAGGTCATATATTGGTGGACATTAGTCGTATGGTATGGACTGACAATGTTGTAGGCTGAGATGCATGGATCAAAGTTTTTTTTGAAAAGCAAAGCTTTGTGGATGATGATCAAAGAGCGGATGATATAGTGTAGATTTGTATATAGCATTAATTTGCGAGCTTCACACCCCAGTATGAACCAAAAATAGGATGAAGAACAATAGGGAGGACATGTGTTTCCTTCTAGTTAGGAGTGTTATCATGGTATGCAGCCCAAACATTTTACTTGTGTGGATGTTGGAAAGTGAGATACCTCGGATATGGCCGCGCAAGGCCAAGATGGTTGACATACTAACCAAATATTGTTTCGATGGGACCGAGAAACGTATTGTTCAGGAATTAGCAATCCACAAACATAAGAGTGAACATGCCCTGCATGATCCGAGGGATGCATTTTGTGATCCATGAGACATATGCTAGAGTTTCCCGAAGTCGGATAACGAAGATCCCTTGCCTCGGTTCATGATGGAATCCAATTTTCAATACAAAACTTTATGGCTTTAATTGTATACTATCGACGACATAATAGGATGTGGTATTATGCCATCTAGGATTGATACATTTATTTTGAAATTGTTTTAATCAGATAGACACTAATAATAATATCGAATGATTTTTATTTTCTTATATCAACCATGTTTGGCAATTATAAGGTAAAACTCTATCCTCTGTTTTGTGTTGCATTGTGTGTTGGGACCTGAGTCAATTAATGACTTCATTTTTCAAAAAAAGAAAACATTACGCTATTTTATTTTTTGTTTTTCAATTATTTGTATGCACCGCATTCATGTGGAGTAAACCCGTTCCATGACATACGACGTGGTCCCATGATATGCTTATTTTAAGTAAGTTAAGTCAACTATAGAATTTCTCATACCTGTCCCATGACTGACTCGTAGTTTTCTTTTCCCTTGCAAAATCGGGTGCCCATATTTTTACATGAGCAGCCTTGTATTCAGGTTTTAGCTTGGTTCATTTTGGATAGGTATAGAAGTTATGAAAGCTGAAGATGGACTTTTATCATTTCTGTTGAACTACCCCAGACTTTATTATGCATATTATGTTTGATTCCGCTGCAACTTATTATCTTAAGTTGAAACTGTATTTGTACTAAGTGGATCCTGTTATGATGTATAACTCTTATGATGATGTTATTTCCGCTGTAACCTGATGTACATTATGTTGTGTAATGTAATATATCTGTTCTGTTGTTATGTTTATGTGTTATATTCCACTGATTATCCTTACTTCCGCGGCACAGGAGTTTGGGTTATCTCATTTGGTATCAAAGCTATTGGTTAACCTTAGTTCTAGAGTATAACATATTAACGAACTCATCAGAGATAGAATCAGTAGTATTCTAGGATGAGTAACTCGTTAGAAATAGGATTAGTAATGTCCTAGAATGTGTATAACAGAATAGTATACACCCCCAATAGATTCATTTATATTCATATATATATATATATATATATGCTTTTATAGTTTCCTTGAGATATTTTTTCTGTTGGCTTGATTCTTTTCTTCTATTTGCAGAGATGATAGAAAATGAGTTACTCATTAGAGACGAGGTTAGAAATAGACTAGAATGAGTTAAGAGTATTATGTATACGAGAAAGCGTATTCGTAATAAGAAATAGATTTTCAAATTCGATTTCGAAAGGTTGTATTTTAAATAATAAACTTGTTTACATCTTCTTCCTTTTTAGGGACGAAAATTTGTAAGTAAAGGACAACCAGAAATTTCACAACAAATTTAAAAATTACTTTTAACATAATTTTATAAGAAAATACGTTAGGATTTAAAATTTTGATTTTTAAATCAGTACATAGCCTTCAAAAGTGAAATTTGCTAGCGATCTCAGATTTTGACAAGAAATTTTTTATTGGATTCAGAATAATAAATCATTGTTAGATTTCGAATTTCACACCAAACAAAGTTAGTATGTGGTCGTGCATAATAAAACCATTTGATGTAATGCTAACGATCAGTTTAAAAAGGAACATTATTGAGATGACCTCGGAATTCGACGAAACATTTTTTTGGATTCGTAGCATCGAAAAAAGGTCAGGTTCCAAATTTTGTAATTTTTGAGCAAGCGTGTGGGCGTGCGAGAGTTAAGCGTGTGCTAAAATCGCATTTTTAAAACTAGCTGAAAGTCGATCGAAAAATAAAATGGAGGGTCAAACGAAATTGGAATTTGACGAAACCTATTCCGTTGGATCCGAAATTATGTTTATTATCATAATCCAAAATTTCGTAGCAAACAGAGTTAATATGTGATCGTGCGATCAAAAGAAGTGGAGCCTAACTAGCACGCTTTTATAAACATGAAGCTATTGAATTTAAAACAAATGAAGGTCATCCAATGGGCCAAGGTGGTTTTGTTTGGACTCACGGATTTGTGCTATGTTAGCGATCCGCGTGAGGGGGTAATTTTGCATTTAGGCCCCTTTCTTTTTTCCTTTTCTTTCATTCTCTCCTCTCTTCCTCCTTTCTCCTCCTCTTTACAACAATGGCCACCTACCTCTCCTCCACCCTTGCCGCAGTCCTCCCCCACATCTGACCTGCCTCCTCCTCCCTTCGCCTCACCTCCACGCAGTAGCCCCTCCCCTCCTCTGCTGTGCCGCGAGCCCCAAGCCTCCAAAAGCTCCAAAACTTCATTTTTATCCACTTTACACTCCTCCCTTCCAGTATCCCATTTTTATACCTCCATACCCCTCCTACCATCACTTGACAGCCTCACCACCACATTTTGCAGCACTTCCCTAGTCCGGACAATGAGAATGTGGGTCCCACCGCCTCTTTTTATGTCCGTTTTGCTGTCTGTTTAGCTTCAAACCTCAAGATTTACCTATATTCGAGGTTGTAGTGTATTGGCGAGTTGTTCGAGCTCCGTAGGCCACTGGAAGGTCTCATAGAAGCCTAGCAATGTCAACATTGAGTTAGCAATCCCGTAGTCTTTCCGATTAGAGTTTGATGGAGTGGAAACCGTCGATGAGAAACCGAAACTCAATGAGGGCTAGTTAGTGATTAACTGAATTAGTTAATTAAACCGAGTTTTAAAATAATTATTACTGAAAATGCAAGTTCGCTACTATGTTAAATAATGAGTAGTAAGTTAAAAATTTCATTTTTACTTGATATACATCCGTTTGTGGCGTTTAAACACAAATAGTGTTAATTGTGAGAACCTTTGTAGTAAAACCATTTGATGTGACGATGACGATCAGTTTACAAAGTAACATTATCGAGACGACCTCAGAATTCGAAAACATTTTTTTCAGACTCGTAGCATCGAAAATTGGTCAGGCTCTAAATTTCATAACTTTTGGAGATAGCATGTGGGTGTGCGAGAGTAAAGCGTGCGCTAAGATTGCATTTTTAAAACTAGCTGAAACTCGATCGAAAAAATAAAACGGATGGTCAAATGAACTCGAAATTTGATAAAACATGTTTCGTTGGATCTGAAATTACGTTTATTATCATAATCCAAAATTTCGTAGTAAACGGAGTTAATATGTGATCGTGTGATCAAAAGAAGTGAAGCCTAACTAGCACACTTTTATATACGTGAAGCTATTGAATTTAAAACAAATGAAGGTCATCCAACGGGCCAAGGTGGTTTTGTTTGGACTCACGGGATTGCGCCATGTCAGTGATCCACATGAGGGTGGTAATTTTGCATTTAGGCCCCTTTCTTTTTTCCTTTTCTTTCTTTCTTTCCTCTCTTCCTCATTTCTTCCTTTCTCCTCCTTCTCTTTACAACAATGGCCACCTACCTCTCCTCCACCCTTGCCGCAACCCTCCCGCACCTCTGACCCGCCTCCTCCTCCCCTCCCCACGCCTCCACGCAGCAGCCCCTCCCGTCCTCTACTGTCCCGCGATCCCCAAGCCTCCAAAACTTCATTTTTTAGCCACTTTTCCACCTCCTTCCTTCCAAGATCCCATTTTTATATCTCCGTGCACATCCTACCACCACTTAACATCACTGTAGGTCCCACCCCCACGTTTTACAGTGCTTCCCCAGTTCGGATAGCAAGAGCATGGGTCCCACCGCCTCTTTTTATGTCTATTTCACCCTCCGTTTAGCTTCAAACCTCAAGATCTACTATATTCGAGTGTTGTAGTGTATTGGCAAGTTGTTCAAACTCCGTGGGCTTCTGGAAAGTCGCATAGAAGCCCTACAAGTGTCAACATCGAGTCAGCAAGCCCGTAGTCCTTCCAATTAGAGTTTGGTGGAGTGGAAATCGTCGATGAGAAACCGAAACTCAATAAGGGCTAGTTAGTGATCAACTGAATTAGTTAATTTAACTGAGTTTTAAAATAATAATTATTGAAAATGCATGTTCATTACTATGTTAAATATTGAGTAGTAAGTTAAAAATATCATTTTTACTTGATATACATGCGTTTGTGGAGTTTAAACACAAACAGTGTCAATTGTGAGAACCTTTTACTTGCAAGTTCATCTCATACTAATGGTGATCTTCTCATCACAGATCCCATCTCAGTGATCAACCCCATTCCAGAAGGATTCTCTCGCTTATGCTTTAGTGATCATTGTTCTCGAGAGGAAATTCTCGTCAAAATTGGTTGGGCTATGGACCTTATTTATGATCCAATTTTCCGCAGCTATGCTTTGGAATGATGATGCATGCGCAATTTAGATAATCAGGCTTTTATTTGTTTCCTAGATTTTGAGCAGGGATCTTTTGATTTGTTGGATGCTTCTATCTTCAGGCGTAATCAATTGAGTGGTTGTTCAAATTTCACCTGACCGGTTCCATGTTTGGTTAATCTAGGTTGTTTGGCGTGCTTTGGTTAGAAGTCGCTCTACTTTGTTTGAATGTCTCTTGTATCGAACGTATTGCAGTCTTTTTTTATTTTTCTCTGTTTTCTTGTTTACTTGCTTGTCACCTTGAGCTAGAAAGCTCCTTTTGTGTTAATGCATTATCCCTTAAAAAAATGGCTAGTTAGAACTAACTATATAATGGTGAATTGATTGAGTTAAATAATCATTAGTGATATTACAAGTTTATTATGAAGTTAAATAATGCTTTGCATGTTAAAAATATGATTTTTAATTGATATATGAGTAATTGTTTAAGAATGTGAGAAATTTTGAAGTCACTTATAAAATGATTAGATTAGAAAATAACCAATTGCAAGTTAATTGTTAAGTTAAACAATGAGTGTTAGTTAATAAATGAAATTTATTATGATGTGAAATAATGTTTAGAAAGTTAAAAATATCATTTTTAACTATTATATGCGACGTAGTTCGAATATGTGATATATACACATAAAACCCTATCGATAATAAGAACTTATAGCTTGTAAATGGTTAAATAAAATTAACAGTACATAGTTAATTAATAGTAGTTAAAAATAAAATTAACTACAAAGCCTTGTGATAAATATTGAGTTAATAATTATAATTTATTATGAAATCTATTATCTATATTAGAAAACAAAATAGACAAGATGCAGACGTGGACCGTTTGTTTTCATTCAAAGCATACATGGCAAGCAAGTGTGCAGCACTGTCATTTCTTTGCAATTCCAATCATCCACTACCCCATTCTTTTGCACTATCAATTATTTATTTGGGAAAAAAAATTAAAACCGCCTTAAGTTGTAAGCCTCCAAATCAAATCGCTTTCTCCGTACTCTGCTTAGATTACTGTCAGTAGGGGAGGAGAACCATAGATGAAACCTACTTTCTGTCCCCAAATTCAATTTTAACACATCAGCGACAGTCCTTACAAATTGAATTGCACCCATAATTTACCCTAGAATTACCTCCCATTCATCAATCGCCAATTATTTATCCCTTTCCATCTCTTCGTCATCTTCGATGTGCCTGTTTTGGCGATCAGAAATAGGCGGCGTTTCCCACAAGAAAGGCAAGGCTAAATAATTATTACATATTAAATTATCCTATCTCAAATCTTTAGTCTAATGTCGTTCTGTGATAATGGTGGAAATATCGAATCTATTTACATAATTTTGATCCTGCTGGTGTCTACTCTGATGGCATTCATTCAAAACTGAATTTTGCATCTTAACTTTGTGTTGATTTTCGTAGATTAGAATAGGCTTATCTCCTTCCAATTGCCACGGAACCTTTCTTCAACATGTTTTTCAAACAATGCTTTCATCTTTATGAATATTAGTCATAATGCATTACGGTGGTATTGTTGGAATAAATGTTCAATTATTATGGATTTCGAAATTAATCTATAGTGTCCTACTGGTGCTTTTAACATTTTATGCTTTATGATACAGGGTTGAAATATTGTTCTATTCTCCTTAGCTACTTGATGCAATTTTGTGTAGGGCTACTGTGTCAAGACACCCTTAGCATCAAGGACAAACTTGCAAGCACATTATGAAATATATTGGTAATTTTGGTCAATTTCGTCCTTATGTTTTCAGGTAAATTTCTACATCCATAATTTTGATTGGTAATTTCAATTCTAATCATATTTTAATATATTGATTTTTAGTGTTATAGTTAGCACTAGATTAACTAAGTAGTTTAATATCTGTGTGAACAGTTTAGAACTTTTGTATTCTAGGGGTTTTTCTAATGTTGTCGCATATTTCATTAAAGAGCAACTATTGGTTAGTTATTGTTGAATATATAACTTTGGCTATCAACGTCATATATGTAGCTAACACCGTTGAGTTCCAATATCTCCAAAGATTATTCACGATATACAGCCGTATTTTCAAAGATTATGAATCAGACTGTTTTGAATTAATATTTAATCTTCTTTGGTTAAATAAACATAATTATCTCTTAACAACAATCATAATTATGAAGTTCCAAAACATATTTCGCCTGATTTGCTTACTGTTATATTTTTGTGATTATATCATGGTAAATTCTTTTTCTATGAAGGAAGCTCAAAATAAGCAGTATCACATTCTTCATTTTTTTTGTCCATTATGAACCATTGATCAATTGTGTAATTCAAGGGATGAAGTAAGAGACATGAGTAAGAAGCCATTTTGGTTGTTGATAAACTTGACACATGTTGATTAAAATAGCATATTTGATTTTGGTTGATTTTAAACTAATTAAAAGTGGCACAAACTTCTATATCCTATCCTCAGTAACTTACTACAGAACTTTAGTGAAGGCTAAAAAGGCAATGCAGGATGCATTATCCTGCATTGAAATTCTACAGAAATCTTGAATATGTCATTTTAAATTTCATCTTAATATGCATGCATCGCTTTATATAAGATTCTGTTATCATCTATATTATCTGAATCGCTACAACCTAAAATTTATTTTTGGTACACAACAGTTTGGCTAAAAGAAATTATTTCCATTGATTATACACGATATCCTATTGTGTTTTTTAAGATTATACAAGCTATGGTAACACTAGCCTATAAATTGTACTTTCTGTAAGAATGATTAATCAATCCCGACAACTTTTACTAAACCATTTATATGCCACATTTATATTATTTAAATTATGTGAAAGTATAACTAAATTACCATTTATGAAATCAAACAAGCCAATGCCAATAGTAGAAAGTACAATAAGCAATGATTCTTAACGATTTACCATATGGTCAGACCTGTTTTATATCTTCTGATATAGCTAAGCACATACGTAAGTAAAACCTAATTGCAACAAAACTCGGTATTTTGATTTCATTTTTTTTTGTTACTTTTTGGTTATTTGTTGATATTTTTGATACTGTTTTATTTTATCATACTCAAAAATCATGGGTACTTCTTTGAAAAACATATAAAATTTTAATGTTTCATCAAAAACTTCCATTATCTAATTCAGGTTTATGATGAATCACATTAGTTATTAGAATTGAAATATTGCTATAAAAGGCTTCTTTATTTAAGATAACATCTTACTTTTTTGTCAAGATTTATTATTGAGGAGCGCTCCACAAAGCCTCTTTTTTAGAACACCCCAAAAACTACACATTTCTAGCCATAAATTTGAATTTAAACAATAGTTTGAGGGGATAAAGAATGGGTGAAAAGAGAGAGAAAATGGAAAATATGATTGAAATTAGGAGTCATTAGGGGTTGGGCACTGTTTGGAGTGTAACAAAATGCTCCTCTTTATTATTTAATCTGATTCAAGTAGCGTAGCATACATATAACCAATTAAAATCATCCATGTGTGTTGCTTTCAAAGTATTTCTGTAAGCTTTCAGTTTTCCATTTTTTGTTGTTGTTGAATTGATACAAATCATCACATCAAACAAGGATTGAATCAAATAACCGTGCTTCAATTTTTGATCCATGTATTACATTCAACTTGAAATATTTGTTCATTATTGGGAAAATACATAATGCTTTTGATGAACTGGACTGTGACAACCCAAAATTTTATAACGATAGCTCTACAAAAGATTATATTGGATTTTCGATAGTTCAAAATTTATTTTTGATAAAATACAATATTTGATTTACCATCCCATTGTTAACACTAAAAGTTTTATTTTTTGACTAAACAATTATAATCCATTACATGTTTTTTAGATTTCACATGTTTGTTCAATTTCTTGTAACCAGATACAAGGTTCTAACAAAATTTACGTCCAAATGGCTCCACCTTTGTTGTGGTATTTGTTCACGTTTAACTACTTTGCCAACTCCAATTCATGGATAGAAAATATTTCATGTGCATATTTAATTTATTATGAATGTTTTCTACCTACTGCCTAGCTATACATGCATAAACGCAATTTTCTTTCTTAATACCCTATTCTTTTATTGCTCTGGGTATATGTTAGCTTATGCCATTTTTTACATCTATCTTTGTTTTTTCAATTAGTGCACTTAAAGTTATTTGTCGTGAAACATTTCCAGTGTTATGGTAAAGTATGCATTGTGACTTGATTTCAGTCCGTTGAATACTCACAAACCTAAGCGGTAAGCAGTAGGACATAGAAATGCAGTACATAAGGACATCGGTAACAAAAATTTATGTTGACTCCATTTCGAGTCTCTTACTATAAATAAAATTAATGAAGAATCATCACGTCTTTGCTAATTGAAATTGATTGTCTTTAAATTAAGTACAAGTTGAGGCAAAGCTAATTTTCAAAATAGATCATTTAGATAGTTGCTTCAAATGGAATCTACATTCAAGCTAGGTATACATTCAATATTGATTATATTATTAGCTTTTGATTTATATCCACTCAATCTTAATTACGTCATTTGTTTCTGGTTGGAATATGTAAAGACCCGAACTTCCCCATGAAGGAAAGCTCAGATTGCTTTGAGAACACGACGAATCAGAACACAAATAGAAGAACATTTCATTGCTTATTAAAACAATTTCCATCAGAGTACAAGAATATAACAGAATATGAATAAATATTACACATTTGATAAATATCATAGATTTAAATTACATTTGAATACATCGCAGCAGAAAAATAGTACAAAACATAACTGAAAGTAATACACGGATACAAGCTTTCTAAATATCGCTTCAGCTGTAAATCAGGATCCTGTGAATATAATATCTGCAAAACCCAACTATTAGCTGCCCGTGTGGGAAATAAGGGCACCCAGAGTTTAGGTCAAAACAATAAACTCCAGGTCAGTCATGTGACTAGTGTGATAACTAAAACAGTTATTAATTTGATTCTTAAAGTTCGGTAAATCAAGGGACCACGCCGTATAACACGGAACGGGTTTTAACCCCAAGAATAGCAGTGCATTAAATAAACAGTGCAATGATAATTAAAGAAAATGAAGCTATTATAAGACCCAGGTCCCATCACACATTGCAACGCAAGCCGGAGGATAGGGTTTTATCTTATAATAGCCAAATAATGCTTGATATGCGAAATTTAATCTTTTATTATTACTATAATTGAAGAAATCAACTTCAAATACAAATAAATCAATCATAGGCAGCATAAGTCCCCTATACCACTATGTCGCCATACTAGGCTCTACAATCAAAACCGAAATGTCACGTATTGGAAATTGGATTTCCGTCATGAGTCGAGGCAAGGGATGTACTCCTCGCCGGCTTCGAGACACTCTAGAAAGTGCCTCAGGGTCACACACAGTGTCCCTTGGATCCTCCAAGGCCGGTCCACACATAGTGGATTAATTATACCTGAGCACACGTTCCTCAGTCCTATATGACCTATCCATCGGCTCTGTAGAGACCGTTATATCCGAGGCGCCTCACATTCCAACAACCACACAGGTAAAAATAATACAAATGTCAGGGCTTTTAAAACGCTGACACCACCCACAGGTAGAAAGAAACATCATGTTCTCTTAGGTCCCTTATCCCGTTTTTGACTCATACCGAGGTATGAGGCTCGCGAATTAACGCTATACACAAAGCTATGCCATTTAAGGCCGTGCTTTGATCATCAACCACAAGACTCTGCTTTTCAACAAAAGCCTTGATCATTTGCCACTTAGGCATGCCACAAAGGCAATTCACTCCAAGCGACTGATGTCTATCGATATATAACCTTTGAGCTCGTACGTCTCAGAGAAGAGCGTTAAGCAAGAGAATAAATTCTCTATCACCAAATAGATATATATTTAATAGAAATCAATCAACATAGAATAAAATCCAATGTTAGACACATAGTCCATTTACAAGTTCGTTCTGGGTCTGAACGAAGCCGGAGGCACCTTATTCTTCGTCCCATATGTCCAATACAGGAGAGAGGCCCCCACATATCCGTTGATCTCCAAGTACGTCTGGACGATCACTACTTATTACCTTGTCTTGGGTGTACTGCCCAAGACCTCCGGTCTTCAACCACCGTCTTCATCGTCGACATATCGTCGAATCGGTTATTCAGAATGGGTATAAACCCAGCCTTTCCAAATAACCTGCATATATAATAACCAAATGCTACGCAAATACAACATACGCCTCATTCCAATTCAGAATATTCTTTTATTCAAATTTTCACATCATTAGGGAATAGGTTCCCATTAATTTTATCAAAGATAAATTCTTTTAAATTTATCCTTTAATCTTCCTTTGGATATCAAACCATATTATGGTTTTCCAAACTAGTCGGGATTAGCTAGCCACATCGAAGTAATAATTTATTTTATTTCCCAATCCCAACTTATTCATCCCATGGAGCGAAACTGGTAATACTCCATATCTAACACCACGATGTTATCGGTAAATATTAATTAACATTTCGCGTTCATATCTAATTAAGGATTTAACAATCGCTTTGGAGCAAAACTGGTGATGCTTTATTCTCGATCATTTCCAAATTTGATAATTTAAATTATCATATTCATCTTTCAATCTAATTAAAGATTCATTAAAACTCTAGTTGGTTTTAATCTTCCCAAAAATCAATATTAATGATTATTTAACTTTGGGAAATCATATCTTGTCTTTAACTGGGTTAAAGAACCAATGTCATTTAAAACACAGTTCACGATAACCCCAAATTCACATTCATCAGTCTCTAACCGTAAATTAGTAAAAGAACAATTCCCTAAGTATTAACCCCGAAGGTTGAAACCAACATCAGATCAATACCCAGGAAACCATTCAACTTAGCTAATCTCCAGTCAGTTTCTAATTTTCTTAACTCTATTGGGTCTAAGAACAGTATTTTTAAAGATACCATTCACGACAAACCCAAAATCACAGTCCATTGTTAATCAGGTTAAAGAACAAGTGTTATTTAAAACACCGTTCACGACAAACCCAAAATCCAATTTTATATTAAATACAAGGCTCTGAATAGAAAATATATCGGCTTATATTCAATATCAAATTCTCAAATCAACAAATATCGTATTGGAATAACGATATATATATATATCTTCCAAATCCCTCCACAATATCCGTATAATCACGGAATCCAATCTCGAAATATTCCGAAGATAATTTCGATTCAAATCCATTCCAATTCATATATTGGAAATTCTGGTTATTTTTAAAACCATTTCAAATCCAATTTATTTATTTAAAAATATTGGATTGTAATTCTAGTTCATAACTAGTTCATTTCGATAAAAATATATTTTTATCTTTTCAAATATGGAATTTTTCACCCTAATTCTTTCCAAATCATTTATTATGATTTTACACTAATTATTAATATTTTTAATAATTTTTCACCCTAATATTTTTAATAACTTTAATACCTAAGGTTGATAAACCTAGTGTTATCGCTGAATACAGACCGATTTCTTGTTGTAATGTCATATATAAGATTATCTCTAAAGTAATTTGCAACAGAATCAAACCTTACCTCAAATATCTGATTTCTAAAAATCAATCCGCCTTCATTCCGGGTAGATATATTGCTGAAAATATCCTGCTAGCACATGAGCAAATTAGACAATTTAATCAGAAGGGTAGCGGGAGAGTGTGTATAAAAATTGATCTTCAGAAAGCGTATGATATGGTTAACAGAAAGTTCATCTGTCACATGTTAATGAGAATGGGTTTTCCTAGGAAGATTGTTCGCATCATTAAAACTTGTATCACTACACCTACTTTTTCTATATTAGTGCAAGGCAGTCCCAAAGGATTTTTGAGCAGTAATAGAGGTCTTAGGCAGGGAGACCCTCTTTCTCCTTACCTTTTTTGCGTGGCTATGGAATATTTTTCTATTCTGATGTTCAAGGCAGCTAATGCTAAGATAATTCAGCCCATATATAATCAGAAGCCAGCTATCACTCATTTAATATACGCTGATGATTTGATGATTTTTGCTAAGGCTAAGTCTTGTGGGATTAAAAAGATAAATTCCATTTTACACCTTCTAAAAGAAAATGCAGTCTTGAAAATTAATAACATGAAGTCTAAGGTGTTTTTTAGTAAAGGGGTTAATAATAAAAATATGGTGCTGAATGAGTTGAATATGTCGGAAGGAAATTTGCCTGTTAAATATCTTGGTGTCCCGCTTTCTAATAATTATTTGCATTTTTTGGATTGTGGGGAGCTTATTGATAAATTAAGAGGAAGGATGGATAGTTGGGATTGTCGCCTTCTATCGATGGCAGGGAAAATTGAGCTGATTAAAACTGTTATCACTCCTATAGTTATGTATTGGATGTTGACGTACCAATTGCCAATGGCCACGATTGACAAGATAAATAGGCTCTGTGCAAATTTTATTTGGGCAGGAAAAAGACATAAAATTGCATGGGACAAAATGTGCACCCCTAAAGCCGAAGGAGGAGTGGGGCTACGAAATTTTAAAGACATTAAAACCGCTGCAGCTCTTAAACTCCTATGGCATTTTGTTAATGGCAACAGTTTGTGGAAAAAGTGGATGTTGAGAAGATATTGTGCTGGAAAACACTTTTGGGTAATGAATATTGATATCAACAGCTCGGGGACGTGGAAAGCTATTCTAAAGCATAGACAAAAAAGTCTACAATGTATAAATAGATGCATTGTGAACGGGGATGAAACTATGCTATGGTTCGATCCATGGATAAACAGTGATATAATGGTGAAATTGCTTGGCTGGGATCACTTAAGTCTTTTTGGAGGGGATGATTATAAGGTTAACTGCATTATTCAGGACGGTGAACTAAATCCTTTCTGTTTAGCTGCTGCACGACAAATTTCATCCAGAATTAATGAGGTTAAGTTACAGACTAATGGGGATTCCGATTACTGGACGTGGTTTGACAAGAGGAATGGCTTCACGTTTTACTCTGCTTGGGATACTGCTAGAAGGCACTATAGTGAGCCTGTGTGGTGCAAAATTGTGTGGCACTACATAAACAGCCCAAAAATGTCCTTATGTATGTACAAAACTATTTTAAATCGCCTAAGTACTAAAGATATTATGCTAACTTGGGGATATGAGACTGATCCTGTGTGTGTTCTATGTAATGAAGAGTTGGAAACAAGAAATCACCTCTTTTTCCACTGTCCTTATTCTGCTTATCTTTGGGTCAGGTGCCGACTTAAGTTGGGACTACCTCCATCTCCGAATAGTACCTTGCTTTTAGAGGATGAAATGAACATGTTGAGGAATACTTTCGGAACAGCCTCTGTAATAACCCGAAAATGCGAGCCAGTTTGAAATTTTTATTTTGGCAATTTTAGCGAATTTTGAATATTTAAAATGAATTATTTTAAATAAAATCGACGAGAAATTTATTTTGAATATAATTCGAACGTATATATTTATACGCGTCGTCGTTAGAATATAAATATTTATATATAATTATAAATAGAATTGAAAATGGCGCGGTAGTTCGATAATTCGATTTCAAACTTCAATTGAATGTACCGGGTGCAAAACAATCCGGATTTTAATGAAACCAAAAACATTAGGATCTAATTGATAATATCTTTCTAACGAATCCGAAGAATCAAAATTTCGTAGCGGGAATCAAAAGATATGTCCAGTTGAAAATTCTGAATAGTCGCTATGGAATTCAGGCCCTTAAAAATGGACATTTTGCAAATGACCTCGGATTTCGACGAAACCACTTTTGTTAGGTCCGTGATGTCGAGTTATTGCTAGGTTTCAAATTTCATAATTTTCTGAATCAATATGTGAGCGTGGCAAAGGAAAACGCGTTTGACCATTTCAGTTGATTTTAATCGACTGGAAATTGGCCATTTTTCCCACGGTCTCAGAATTCGACGAAACTAGTTTTGTTAGGACCGTATCGTCAATACGAAGCTAGAAAATATTTTTCTGGAATTTTTCTAGTTAGCATGTGACCCCAGTAATTTGAAATGTACGTTTAAAATTCAATAAAGTGATTTAAATGTAAATTTAACGGAAACTGATTGTAACAGCCGAATCAGCTTACGATACATATCCCATTGTGTTCGGAATGGGGGTAAAACGCTATGGGCGACAGGCGGTGGGCCTCGTTTAGATGACATATGTGAAAGTCAACTTTTAAAAGTAATTAAATAATAAAATAATAAATAAATAAATAAATAAATAAATAAAAAGAAAAATCCTCTTTCCCTTAACAGCCCCCCCCCCCCCCCCGATTATTTCAGAAATCAAAATTAAAAAAAAAAAAAAAAAAAAGAGGGGCTATGCCCTAGCTCGCCCACCGCGGCTCCAGGAGGGCGCGTCGCCCACCGCCGCCAGGGCACTGGCTTCGCCATCGCCCCCTCCCCCAATCTCCCACCTCCGACGTTCTTCCTCCTCTCACTCCCATTTCTGATTTGAAGAACCGCGCACCACCCAAACCCGCCAAGGCCGACCACCGCACAGCCGCTCCCCTCCTCCGTCGGCGCGCAGCCTCCCCCGCCTCCCCCCTTTTTGCTGCGACTTCCCCTCCTTCTTCAATCTGCGTTGAAACAGTCCTCGCCCCCCTCTTCTTCTAACAGTAAGACTTCTTTATTTTAATTATTCTTATTTCAGTTTTTGGATGTAAGGAGTACTGTTTTCCTATATGATTTTAGATTGGAAAAAAAAATATGATCTTTAAGTTATTAAAAACAAGTTTTTTTATGAAAGTTATCAAAAAGATTTGATTTTTCTTATATGAACATTAGCAGAAAGAATAGATTTTTGTATGGAAAAAGGTTTAATTTTTTTTAAACATAAAGGTTTAATTTTTAAAACATAAAAGTTTGATTTTTTAAAAAAAAGTGAAAGGATGGTATTTTTAAGGGGGGGAAAAGACGACATTTTGATATAAGTAGATAAGTAAAAATATGATTTTTACCTCGATAAAAATATAATTTTTACAAAAGAGAGATAATCAAAATATGATTCTTATATTTTTAAAGTATTAAAAATATAATCTTTACTATATAGGAATATTAAAAATATGATTTTTATATTTTTAAAGTATTAAAAATATAATCTTTATAGGATAGAGAATATTAAAATATCATCTTTGTATATGTAACGAAATAAAAATCTGATTTTTATTTTATATACATTGAAATCAAGTGATGATTTTTAAAAAAGGTGAAATCTTTAAATTTAAAAAGGTGAAATCTTTAAATTTAAAAAGGCGAAATCTTTAAATTTAAAAAGGCGAAATCTTTTAATTTAAAAAGGTGAAATCTTTAAATTTAAAAAGGTGAAATCTTTAAATTTAAAAAGGCGAAATCTTTTAATTTAAAAAGGTGAAATCTTTAAATTTAAAAAGGTGAAATCTTTAAATTTAAAAAGGCGAAATCTTTAAATTTAAAAAGGCGAAATCTTTATATAGAAAATAGCGTGATAAAAATATAATTTTTATCTATATAACATAGTAGTAAAAATTCGATTTTTATATTGAATAGCAAAGTAAAACTTCGATTTTTACAAATATGAAATAGCGATGAAAATTCTATTTTCACAATATGAAGTTAGCGATAAAAATATGACTTTCAAATTGAAAGTGAATAAATAAAAATGTGATTTTTTATTTTAAAGACATCGAAATATAAAAATGTGATTTTTATATATATAGTGACTACGGGCAACGAAGATGACGAAGATACGATGAAGATGAAGATTTCTATCAAATGAAGAGCCGTGGAGCTAGGATAGCTTTTGGTGAGAACTTCTCACTCAAATTCTATTTTTCTAGTTATATATATATACACTAGGATGCAGACGGTGCTTATTAGAAGCACCCGACACCCGTCCACATACCATGGACTTGTTTGTTTGGTTGTGTAGTTGGTTAGATTATTTGATTGGATTTGATTGATTGGTTGAATTGGAAATTGATTAAAATTGATATGTGAATGGCGTGGGCCTTCACTAGACCGGGGATAAGGCTAGGCCTCGTCCCGTTTCTAGTATCGTGCCGTTATGCCGCCGAAATTTTCTAAAATATGTTAGAAAAATAAAAATATCATTTTTATTGTGTAAATGAAATGAATAGAAATTCAAGTGTTGAAATAGAATATTTTATCGTTAAAAATAATTTTTAACGTGAAAGTGAATAAATAAAATATTTATAAACAAATCGGCCGATTTGTTTATATACACTGATTTGACTGATATTGATTGGGTTGATAAATTTTACACATCGCCCAACTGCACAAATAAAATCTGTGTTTGATTGTTTGAAACCCCACACGGGTGTTGGGATGAAATTTGAAGTTCACTCATCCTGATTGATCAAATATGTCGATCGATTGATTGACAGGCTGTTATAAGCGTTAGATATCGATATTTGATGCTTATACAGTGTAGTGCACTTTGGTTGATGGTTGATTATTTTTCGACGCTATTATATACATGTGTTGTATGGAATCCATATAATTAACGTTATATGGTGATTGATTGGGCCTCATTCCAATTGGGAAAATAAGGAATATTATAAAAGAAAATTCATGTGTTGAATATAAAAATAGTCATGTGTTGACGACGTGCATGTGTTGAGTGAAATATTTTATATAATCAAAATTACATCTTTATCACATTTAAAATTAGAACTACTTCCCAGTAGAAGTCTGATTGAAAATCAAACGATAGATACCATAGTTTTATAAAATATTTCACAGAATAAAAATAGTGATGTGTTGACAGTACTCATGTGTTGAGATTAGTCGTGTGTTGAAAGAAATATAGGTTCATGTGTTGAATTGAATAGAAGTTTTTGAAATATATAAAGCCGTGTGGATTAGAGATGCGCTATTTTGACGTGAACGATATTTATATCGATTTTATTCGTTTTACAACGAATATTGAAAAGTGATTTCAAAACTAAATATTTTGAAATGAAATTCAATTGAATTAGATTAAAATTCGAATTGAATAGGAAGTGAATTTGAATTTGAATAAAATAGGAATGAATTGAATTGAAAACGATTTCGAAATGAATTGAATTGAAAACGATTTCGAAATGAATTGAAAACGAATTCAAATTGAATTGAAAGTGAATTGAAATGAATTCAAATTGAATTAAAATTTGAATTGAATAGAAACGAATTTCAAAACGAATTTATAAAGAAGAATTCAATTTTGATTTGAACTGAAAAGGAAGTTGAAATGGTTTTGAAACGAAGTTAAAACGATTTATAAAATTCGTTTTAAAAGGAAATCGACGAAATATATATAATATATATATATTATATATATAATGGCCTGAATAGAACGCGCCGCGCCGCGGTAGTTCGTGAATTTCGACCATTTATTTCAAACGGACATTGCGGGAGATCCGACCGTCAGATTCTCCTAAAACCGGAACCGTTGGGTTCGTATCGAAAAGAGCTTTCCAATGAATATGAGAAATTTGAAATCTAACGGTTGGATTTGGAATTATGTCCAAATCAAATTCGAAAAAGGTCGCTATAAGTGCAGTTCGATGGCCGTTGTTGGAAATCGACTGTACGGGCCTTGATAAAATTATTAAAAATATCTATAATTTGTGTAAAATTATAATATGTGAATTGGAAAGATTTGGGCTGGAAAATTCCACATTTGAAAAGATAAAAATAGATTTTTATCGAAATGAACTAGTTTTGAACTAGGATTGAAATCAATTTATTTTTAAATAAATAAATTGAATATGAAAGTGATATTGAAAATAATCGATAATTTCCAATACGTGGATTGGACTGGAGCTGAATCGAAATTATCTTCGGGATATTTCGATGTTGGATTTCGTGACTATACAAATATTGTTATGGGGATTTGAAAGATATTTTATATCGTTATTTCCAATACGATATTTGTTGGTTTCAGAATTTGATATTGAATATAAGCCGATATATTTTCTATTCAGAGCCTTGTATTTAATATCAAATGTGATTTGGTTTGTCGTGAATCGTGTTTTTGATGACATTGGTTCTTTAACCCAGTTAAAGGCAGGATATTGATTTTTGAAAAGATTAAAACTAAGTGGAGTTTTAATGAATCTTTAATTAGATTAAAAATGTGAATTGATAATTTAAATTATCAAATCTGAAAAGTGATCGAGAGTGGAGTACCACCAATTTTGCTCCAAAGCGATAGTTAAATCTTTAATTAGATTTGAACGTGAAATGGTAATTAATTTTACCGATAACACCGTGGTGTTAGATGTGGAGTATTACCAGTTTTCTCCATGGGATATATAGGTTGGGATTGGGAAATAAAATAAATAATTACTTCGGTGTGGTTCGTTAATCCCGACTAGTTTGAAGTGATATCCAAAGGAGGATTAAAGGATAAATTTAGAAGAATTTATCTTGGATAAAATTAATGGGAACATTTCCCTAAGAATATGTTTTGTGAATAAAAGAATATTCTGAATTGGAATGAGGCGTTTGTTGTGTTTGTGTAACATTCGTTTATTATATACGTGGGTTATTCAGAAAGGCCGGGTTTATACCCATTCTGAATAACCGATTCGACGTGATGTCGAAGATGAAGACGGTGGTTGAAGACCGGAAGTCTTCACATCGTTTGGGTGATTACTGATGATCTTGATTGGGCTGTACACCCAAGATGAGGGAAACAGTCGGTGATCGTCCAGACGTACTTGGAGATCGATGGATATGCGAGGAAAGTGCCTCCGGTTTCGTTCAGACCCAGAACGGACTTGTAAATGGACTGTGTGTCTGACATTGGATTTTAGCCCGTGTGATTGATCTCTATTAAATATACATCTGTTTGGCGGCGGAGAATTTATTCTCTTGCTTAACGCCCTTCTCTGAGACGTACGAGCTCAGAGGTTGTATATCGATGGACATCAGTCGCATGGAGTGAATTGCCTGTGTGGCATGCGTAAGTGGCAATTGATCAAGGCTTCTGTTGAAAAGCAAAGTCTTGTGGTTGATGATCAAAGCACGGCCTGTGTGGCATAGCTTTGTGTATAACGTGAATTCGCGAGCCTCACACCTCGGTATGAGTCAAAAACGGGAGATGGACCGCTGGGAGAGCACGACGTTTCTTTCTAGCTAGGGTGGTGTCAGTGACCTACCAGCCCTGACATTTATATACTTTTCACCTGTGTGGTTGTTGGAATGCGAGGCGCCTCGGATATAGGTCTGTAAGGACCGGGAAACGTGTGTTCAGGAATTGCCAATCCTCAAAAGTAAGAGAGGACCGGCCCAGCCGATTCCAAGGATCAAAGTGGGGTCCTGGGACATTTGCTAGAGTGTCTCGAACGCGGAGAGGAGCTTGCCCCTTGCCTCGGCTCATGACGGAAATCCAATTTCCAATACGTGATAGTGCGGTTTTATTTGTAGAACCTAGTATGGCGACATAGTGGTATGGGTCATTCATGCCGCCTATGATTGATATTTATGATTGAAATTGTTTTGACACTATACACCTATAATAGTATCAAATAATGTGTTTTAAACGTATCAAGCATGCTTTGGCTGTTATAAGGTAAAAACCCTATCCTCCGGCTTGCGTTGCATTGTGTGATGGGACCTGGGTCTTATAACAGCTTCATTTTTCTTTATTTAGCATTGCGCTGTTTGTTCTATGCACTGGTATTCTTGGGAGGAAACCCGTTCTGTGTTATACGGCGTGGTCCCTTGATTCACCGAACTTTAAAATAAAGAATTATAACTGTTTTAGTTCTCACACCAGTCACATGACTGACCTGGAGTTTATTGTTTTAACCTAAACTCTAGGTGCCCCTATTTTCCGCACGGGCAGCTAGTAGTTTTGGTTTTGCAGATTTATATTCACAGGGTCCTGATTTACAGCTGGAACGATGCTCGGAAAGCTCTGTATCCGTGTATCACTTCTAGTTGCGATTTTGTATTATTTTCCGCTGCTATGTAATTTATTGTAATCTCTGATATTTGTCAAATGTAATTTATTCATTTATACTCTGTATATTCTTGTATCTGATGGAATTGTTGTAATAACAATGGAATGTTCTTCCGTATGCGTCCTTTTGTGTGTTGTTCTCAAAGTATCCGCGCTTTCCTTCATGGGGAAGTTACGGGTTCTTACAGTGGTATCAGAGCTTTGGTTTACAGAGCTCGAGAACAAGACACATTAGAACCATACGAAAGAATTCATCAGATATTGGATTAGCAACATCCAATTAGAATGACTCGTTAGAGATAGGTTTAGTAGTATCCTAGAACGAGTGTGAAGAGTATATTTTTCAAATGAAAACAATTTTGTTTTGAAAATTTAAATCGTTTTAAACGTATTTGAATATTTATTTATTTTGAATATGGACAATCGAGTATATATAGATTTCGCGTATACGCGTCATGAACGTATATTCGAAGTTTTAATATACTGGATAGATATAGAATCACATTCTAGACACCCGGGGATAATTCTGATGATGTGGCCACATCATCAGTATTTATGTTCGTGTTTCGAAGGTGTGATTTTCTATATATTTCCATTAGACTGGTGTGAGAACCAAAACTTATATAGTTAGAACACATTGTTGTGAATTGGCATCAAAAACATGATTTTTTGTAGATGTATCAAATTTATGAATTTGCAACTCTAATTCACTAATTGATTGATGTTTGTGTTGTTTGTTTATTTGTTTGCTAATTTGAACCATTTATGCCTAATTGTACCAAATATTGAATTGTATTGATAATTGGTTGCATTTGCTTGTACATACATACACTTATATTGAACAGGTCATAGCAAGGAGGCTAGAGCCGAAGAATAAAATTTGTTTGCCCGACAAATAGGTACATGTTTACTACATAATTTCCTGTTTTGTTTGGGTGATGATGATTTTGTGAGCCTATTGGCTAGCCGCTTGGCTTTTTCTTTTTCTTTTTGAGATCTGAAGGACCGGGGAAGCTATTTGAAATTCCCCGATGCTCCCATTGCAGGGAAGGTTATGGCGAAATTTTTCGAAAATTTAGGGTGTTTGCCAAATTTTTGAAATTTTGAAAATTCTCAGAAACTGAAAAGTTGGAGAATGAAAGCCAGATCGAATGTAGAGCTTAATAATCAAACCACTTTCGACTGTGTTCCTTTTCGGGGACGAAAAGTTTTAAGTGGGGGAGATTGTAATAACCCGAAAATGCGAGCCAGTTTGAAATTTTTATTTTGGCAATTTTAGCGAATTTTGAATATTTAAAATGAATTATTTTAAATAAAATCGACGAGAAATTTATTTTGAATAGAATTCGAACGTATATATTTATACGCGTCGTCGTTAGAATATAAATATTTATATATAATTATAAATAGAATTGAAAATGGCGCGGTAGTTCGATAATTCGATTTCAAACTTCAATTGAATGTACCGGGTGCAAAACAATCCGGATTTTAATGAAACCAAAAACATTAGGATCTAATTGATAATATCTTTCTAACGAATCCGAAGAATCAAAATTTCGTAGCGGGAATCAAAAGATATGTCCAGTTGAAAATTCTGAATAGTCGCTATGGAATTCAGGCCCTTAAAAATGGACATTTTGCAAACGACCTCGGATTTCGACGAAACCAGTTTTGTTGGGTCCGGGATGTGAAGTTATTGCTAGATTCCAAATTTCATAATTTTTCGAATCAATATGTGAGCGTGGTAAAGGAAAACGCGTTTGACCATTTCAGTTGATTTTAATCGACTGGAAATTGGCCATTTTTCCCACGGTCTCAGAATTCGACGAAACTAGTTTTGTTAGGACCGTATCGTCAATACGAAGCTAGAAAATATTTTTCTGGAATTTTTCTAGTTAGCATGTGACCCCAGTAATTTGAAATGTACGTTTAAAATTCAATAAAGTGATTTAAATGTAAATTTAACGGAAACTGATTGTAACAGCCGAATTAGCTTACGATACATATCCCATTGTGTTCGGAATGGGGGTAAAACGCTATGGGCGACAGGCGGTGGGCCTCGTTTAGATGACATATGTGAAAGTCAACTTTTAAAAGTAATTAAATAATAAAATAATAAATAAATAAATAAATAAATAAAAAGAAAAATCCTCTTTCCCTTAACAGCCCCCCCCCCCGATTATTTCAGAAATCAAAATTAAAAAAAAAAAAAAAAAAGAGGGGCTATGCCCTAGCTCGCCCACCGCGGCTCCAGGAGGGCGCGTCGCCCACCGCCGCCAGGGCACTGGCTTCGCCATCGCCCCCTCCCCCAATCTCCCACCTCCGACGTTCTTCCTCCTCTCACTCCCATTTCTGATTTGAAGAACCGCGCACCACCCAAACCCGCCAAGGCCGACCACCGCACAGCCGCTCCCCTCCTCCGTCGGTGCGCAGCCTCCCCCGCCTCCCCCCTTTTTGCTGCGACTTCCCCTCCTTCTTCAATCTGCGTTGAAACAGTCCTCGCCCCCCTCTTCTTCTAACAGTAAGACTTCTTTATTTTAATTATTCTTATTTCAGTTTTTGGATGTAAGGAGTACTGTTTTCCTATATGATTTTAGATTGGAAAAAAAAATATGATCTTTAAGTTATTAAAAACAAGTTTTTTTATGAAAGTTATCAAAAAGATTTGATTTTTCTTATATGAACATTAGCAGAAAGAATAGATTTTTGTATGGAAAAAGGTTTAATTTTTTTTAAACATAAAGGTTTAATTTTTAAAACATAAAAGTTTGATTTTAAAAAAAAAAGTGAAAGGATGGTATTTTTAAGGGGGGGAAAAGACGACATTTTGATATAAGTAGATAAGTAAAAATATGATTTTTACCTCGATAAAAATATAATTTTTACAAAAGAGAGATAATCAAAATATGATTCTTATATTTTTAAAGTATTAAAAATATAATCTTTACTATATAGGAATATTAAAAATATGATTTTTATATTTTTAAAGTATTAAAAATATAATCTTTATAGGATAGAGAATATTAAAAGGTGAAATCTTTAAATTTAAAAAGGCGAAATCTTTTAATTTAAAAAGGTGAAATCTTTAAATTTAAAAAGGTGAAATCTTTAAATTTAAAAAGGCGAAATCTTTAAATTTAAAAAGGCGAAATCTTTATATAGAAAATAGCGTGATAAAAATATAATTTTTATCTATATAACATAGTAGTAAAAATTCGATTTTTATATTGAATAGCAAAGTAAAACTTCGATTTTTACAAATATGAAATAGCGATGAAAATTCTATTTTCACAATATGAAGTTAGCGATAAAAATATGACTTTCAAATTGAAAGTGAATAAATAAAAATGTGATTTTTTATTTTAAAGACATCGAAATATAAAAATGTGATTTTTATATATATAGTGACTACGGGCAACGAAGATGACGAAGATACGATGAAGATGAAGATTTCTATCAAATGAAGAGCCGTGGAGCTAGGATAGCTTTTGGTGAGAACTTCTCACTCAAATTCTATTTTTCTAGTTATATATATATACACTAGGATGCAGACGGTGCTTATTAGAAGCACCCGACACCCGTCCACATACCATGGACTTGTTTGTTTGGTTGTGTAGTTGGTTAGATTATTTGATTGGATTTGATTGATTGGTTGAATTGGAAATTGATTAAAATTGATATGTGAATGGCGTGGGCCTTCACTAGACCGGGGATAAGGCTAGGCCTCGTCCCGTTTCTAGTATCGTGCCGTTATGCCGCCGAAATTTTCTAAAATATGTTAGAAAAATAAAAATATCATTTTTATTGTGTAAATGAAATGAATAGAAATTCAAGTGTTGAAATAGAATATTTTATCGTTAAAAATAATTTTTAACGTGAAAGTGAATAAATAAAATATTTATAAACAAATCGGCCGATTTGTTTATATACACTGATTTGACTGATATTGATTGGGTTGATAAATTTTACACATCGCCCAACTGCACAAATAAAATCTGTGTTTGATTGTTTGAAACCCCACACGGGTGTTGGGATGAAATTTGAAGTTCACTCATCCTGATTGATCAAATATGTCGATCGATTGATTGACAGGCTGTTATAAGCGTTAGATATCGATATTTGATGCTTATACAGTGTAGTGCACTTTGGTTGATGGTTGATTATTTTTCGACGCTATTATATACATGTGTTGTATGGAATCCATATAATTAACGTTATATGGTGATTGATTGGGCCTCATTCCAATTGGGAAAATAAGGAATATTATAAAAGAAAATTCATGTGTTGAATATAAAAATAGTCATGTGTTGACGACGTGCATGTGTTGAGTGAAATATTTTATATAATCAAAATTACATCTTTATCACATTTAAAATTAGAACTACTTCCCAGTAGAAGTCTGATTGAAAATCAAACGATAGATACCATAGTTTTATAAAATATTTCACAGAATAAAAATAGTGATGTGTTGACAGTACTCATGTGTTGAGATTAGTCGTGTGTTGAAAGAAATATAGGTTCATGTGTTGAATTGAATAGAAGTTTTTGAAATATATAAAGCCGTGTGGATTAGAGATGCGCTATTTTGACGTGAACGATATTTATATCGATTTTATTCGTTTTACAACGAATATTGAAAAGTGATTTCAAAACTAAATATTTTGAAATGAAATTCAATTGAATTAGATTAAAATTCGAATTGAATAGGAAGTGAATTTGAATTTGAATAAAATAGGAATGAATTGAATTGAAAACGATTTCGAAATGAATTGAATTGAAAACGATTTCGAAATGAATTGAAAACGAATTCAAATTGAATTGAAAGTGAATTGAAATGAATTCAAATTGAATTAAAATTTGAATTGAATAGAAACGAATTTCAAAACGAATTTATAAAGAAGAATTCAATTTTGATTTGAACTGAAAAGGAAGTTGAAATAGTTTTGAAACGAAGTTAAAACGATTTATAAAATTCGTTTTAAAAGGAAATCGACGAAATATATATAATATATATATATTATATATATAATGGCCTGAATAGAACGCGCCGCGCCGCGGTAGTTCGTGAATTTCGACCATTTATTTCAAACGGACATTGCGGGAGATCCGACCGTCGGATTCTCCTAAAACCGGAACCGTTGGGTTCGTATCGAAAAGAGCTTTCCAATGAATATGAGAAATTTGAAATCTAACGGTTGGATTTGGAATTATGTCCAAATCAAATTCGAAAAAGGTCGCTATAAGTGCAGTTCGATGGCCGTTGTTGGAAATCGACTGTACGGGCCTTGATAAAATTATTAAAAATATCTATAATTTGTGTAAAATTATAATATGTGAATTGGAAAGATTTGGGCTGGAAAATTCCACATTTGAAAAGATAAAAATAGATTTTTATCGAAATGAACTAGTTTTGAACTAGGATTGAAATCAATTTATTTTTAAATAAATAAATTGAATATGAAAGTGATATTGAAAATAATCGATAATTTCCAATACGTGGATTGGACTGGAGCTGAATCGAAATTATCTTCGGGATATTTCGATGTTGGATTTCGTGACTATACAAATATTGTTATGGGGATTTGAAAGATATTTTATATCGTTATTTCCAATACGATATTTGTTGGTTTCAGAATTTGATATTGAATATAAGCCGATATATTTTCTATTCAGAGCCTTGTATTTAATATCAAATGTGATTTGGTTTGTCGTGAATCGTGTTTTTGATGACATTGGTTCTTTAACCCAGTTAAAGGCAGGATATTGATTTTTGAAAAGATTAAAACTAAGTGGAGTTTTAATGAATCTTTAATTAGATTAAAAATGTGAATTGATAATTTAAATTATCAAATCTGAAAAGTGATCGAGAGTGGAGTACCACCAATTTTGCTCCAAAGCGATAGTTAAATCTTTAATTAGATTTGAACGTGAAATGGTAATTAATTTTACCGATAACACCGTGGTGTTAGATGTGGAGTATTACCAGTTTTCTCCATGGGATATATAGGTTGGGATTGGGAAATAAAATAAATAATTACTTCGGTGTGGTTCGTTAATCCCGACTAGTTTGAAGTGATATCCAAAGGAGGATTAAAGGATAAATTTAGAAGAATTTATCTTGGATAAAATTAATGGGAACATTTCCCTAAGAATATGTTTTGTGAATAAAAGAATATTCTGAATTGGAATGAGGCGTTTGTTGTGTTTGTGTAACATTCGTTTATTATATACGTGGGTTATTCAGAAAGGCCGGGTTTATACCCATTCTGAATAACCGATTCGACGTGATGTCGAAGATGAAGACGGTGGTTGAAGACCGGAAGTCTTCACATCGTTTGGGTGATTACTGATGATCTTGATTGGGCTGTACACCCAAGATGAGGGAAACAGTCGGTGATCGTCCAGACGTACTTGGAGATCGATGGATATGCGAGGAAAGTGCCTCCGGTTTCGTTCAGACCCAGAACGGACTTGTAAATGGACTGTGTGTCTGACATTGGATTTTAGCCCGTGTGATTGATCTCTATTAAATATACATCTGTTTGGCGGCGGAGAATTTATTCTCTTGCTTAACGCCCTTCTCTGAGACGTACGAGCTCAGAGGTTGTATATCGATGGACATCAGTCGCATGGAGTGAATTGCCTGTGTGGCATGCGTAAGTGGCAATTGATCAAGGCTTCTGTTGAAAAGCAAAGTCTTGTGGTTGATGATCAAAGCACGGCCTGTGTGGCATAGCTTTGTGTATAACGTGAATTCGCGAGCCTCACACCTCGGTATGAGTCAAAAACGGGAGATGGACCGCTGGGAGAGCACGACGTTTCTTTCTAGCTAGGGTGGTGTCAGTGACCTACCAGCCCTGACATTTATATACTTTTCACCTGTGTGGTTGTTGGAATGCGAGGCGCCTCGGATATAGGTCTGTAAGGACCGGGAAACGTGTGTTCAGGAATTGCCAATCCTCAAAAGTAAGAGAGGACCGGCCCAGCCGATTCCAAGGATCAAAGTGGGGTCCTGGGACATTTGCTAGAGTGTCTCGAACGCGGAGAGGAGCTTGCCCCTTGCCTCGGCTCATGACGGAAATCCAATTTCCAATACGTGATAGTGCGGTTTTATTTGTAGAACCTAGTATGGCGACATAGTGGTATGGGTCATTCATGCCGCCTATGATTGATATTTATGATTGAAATTGTTTTGACACTATACACCTATAATAGTATCAAATAATGTGTTTTAAACGTATCAAGCATGCTTTGGCTGTTATAAGGTAAAAACCCTATCCTCCGGCTTGCGTTGCATTGTGTGATGGGACCTGGGTCTTATAACAGATTCATTTTTCTTTATTTAGCATTGCGCTGTTTGTTCTATGCACTGGTATTCTTGGGAGGAAACCCGTTCTGTGTTATACGGCGTGGTCCCTTGATTCACCGAACTTTAAAATAAAGAATTATAACTGTTTTAGTTCTCACACCAGTCACATGACTGACCTGGAGTTTATTGTTTTAACCTAAACTCTGGGTGCCCCTATTTTCCGCACGGGCAGCTAGTAGTTTTGGTTTTGCAGATTTATATTCACAGGGTCCTGATTTACAGCTGGAACGATGCTCGGAAAGCTCTGTATCCGTGTATCACTTCTAGTTGCGATTTTGTATTATTTTCCGCTGCTATGTAATTTATTGTAATCTCTGATATTTGTCAAATGTAATTTATTCATTTATACTCTGTATATTCTTGTATCTGATGGAATTGTTGTAATAACAATGGAATGTTCTTCCGTATGCGTCCTTTTGTGTGTTGTTCTCAAAGTATCCGCGCTTTCCTTCACGGGGAAGTTACGGGTTCTCAGCCAAGATGCAGCCTTTTGCGCAATCACTACCACTGTATACCATATCTGGAATGAACGGAACTTGCGTATTCACAATAACAAACGATGGGACAAATTTAAACGATGGGATTTTATTGAAATAGAGGTTAGATACTTACTTGCCAAGTCGAAGAGATTGAAGAACTTCAGCCGTCTGGATACGGAAATTGGAAGACGATGGGGCGTAGAAATTCTAGAGACAGGTTAAAAGGGAAGAGTGGCGGCGCAAATTAGGGTTACTGAGGAGTTTAATTTGGGAAGAGGGAGCTTCAACTGTTTATTTCCTTTTTTAGAACCCGATGTATTTATTTATTTTTGGCACTTCTGTTGCGTGCCTTGCATTACCGGTTATTACCGGTTTTCTTGTTTTGTTTTTATGGGTTTATCGGTTAGCTGTTGGTTGATGTATTGCTAACCTTGTACACTTTGTAATTTTTATTGATGCGACGTCAATAAAGCACCGCACTCTTTTTTCCCGGCTAGTTCTCACGCTGAGTTCAAGTCCGGGTTTTTAACGAGGCGGTTTACCCATTTTCAAAAAAAAATAATTTTATCAAGGCCCGTACAGTCGATTTCCATAAATGGTCATCAAACTGCACTTACAACGATATTTTCCAAATTTAATTTGGACATAATTCCAAATCCAACCGTTAGATTTCAAATCCCTCATATTCATTGGAAATCCCTTTTCGATACAAACCCAATGGTTTCGGTTTTAGGAGAATCCAAAGGTCGGATCTCCCGTAACGTCAATTCGAAGTCAATGGTCGAAATTCACGAACGGTCGCTGCGCAGGGCGTTCTATTCAGGCCATTAAATATAATATATATATATATATCATCAATTCCAATTTAAAACGTATTTTATAAATCGTTTTAAATTCGTTTTCAAAACGATTTCAACTTCATATTCAATTTCAAATCAAAATTGAATATTCTGTATCATTAATATATAAATGATAATATTTTCAAAACATTAGATTTGGAATCATTTCTTTTTCGATATTCATTATAAAAATGAATAAAATCGATATAAATACCGTTTATGTCAAAATGGTGTTAATCTAATCAACATGGCTTTATATATTTAAATATATTCGTGTCTATCCCAAATCGGACATCAAAATCATATTTTGATCCATTTACTGAATATCATTTCAAAATATTCGTTATTTTATTTTATTCAACACATGAATATTTTCTTCAACACATGAATAATTTATATGGTTTATATTCAATAAAAATGATATTTTTATTGTTTAAATATTTTTATTCAACACATGAACATCTTATTTTATTCAACACAAGAATATTTATTTAATTGAACACATGAATATTTTCTTATTCAACACATGAATATTTATTCCTTTTCTGAATATTATTTTAAAATATTCTTTATTTTCCAAATTGGAATGAGACGCAATTCATTACCATATAATGTTTTTTATATGGATTCCATACAACACATGTATTTAATAACAATCATAAACAATCAACCATCATCCAGAGTGCATTACACAACTGCATAAGCATTGAATATAAATAATTAACGTTTACAACAGCTTGTCAACCAATTGATTGACATACAACTAAACAATTGGGATTAGTGTACGTCAATTATCATCCCAATACGCGTGTGGGGCTTCAATCAACAAAACACATATTTTATTTGTGCAGTTGGGCGATGTGTAAAATTTATCTTCTCAATCCATATCAGTAAAATGAGTGTACATAAACAAATCGTCTGATTTGTAAATGAATGTTTATTTTATTTCAACACATGAATATTTTATACAGTCCATTTCACATCATAACCAATTTTCACAATACAATCAAACAAACAAGTCATTCATGGTCTGTGGACGATGGGGAATACTTCATATATGCAGTTATGAAATAAATCACTGTATAAAAATAATTTTGGCGAGAAGTTCTCACCTTTGGGCTCCATTCCGCCAGTTTTATATCTGAATTTCTGAACCATTTTATTTCCAGTGCGTTGTGTTCTTCTTCGTAATTTCCACGTAATCTGTTTCACGCAGTTTATGTTAAAAAATGTATTTTTAACAACGTTGTATATATATTTTAAAATTCATATTCTTATCGTATCCTTATATATATGAAAATCACATTTTTATATTGCCTCTTCATATATAAAAATCGTTTATTTCAGTACATATATAAAAATTATATTTTTACAATGCTACTTTCTATATAAAAATTATATTTTTATATTGCTAACTTCGTAGTAAAGATCGTATTTTTAATATGCCATTCATATATTAAAAATCATATTTTTATATCGCTACATCTATAAAGATCATATTTTTCATTCTCTACTTATATAAAAATAATATTCTTAAACTATAAAAAAACCATATCTTTTCCTTTTTTCTTTTAAAAATCTAATCTTTTCTTTATTTTAAAAACTTAAGCTTTTCTAATAAAAAAAAATTCAATCTTTATAAAATTGAAAATTCCTAGATCTAATAAAAAAATTCCTAGATCTATGTAAGTAAAATCCTACTTTTTATAGTTTAAAAATAAAAATTTTATAAAATAAAATAAAACATAATCTGACAAACTTACTGTGGTTCGTCGGGAAAGGGGAAGTGGGGTCCGGCGTTGGTGGCTGCACTGGGTCTCTAGGGGTTTGGGGGGTGCTGCGTTCGAACGGAGAAAGGAGGGAAAAGGGGGAAGAACAGATCAGAGAGGGGGGTTTGGGGGAGGCGCGGCGGCCGAAGTGGTGGGAGGTGGAAGTGGAGCGGCGGAGGTGGCGTAGGTGAGGGGGAGGGAGCGACGATATGAAATTTCGGGGTTTTTTTTCTATTCGATTTTGATCTGGAGAGGAAAGGAGGCGGTGGAGACAGTAAAAGGGGAAAGGATGTTGGGTTTTTTATTTATTTTAATATTTTTAATTCTCAAAAAGTAACATTTTAGTTTGACCTCCAAACGAGACCCATCGACTGTCGTCCATAACTAATTACCCCTATTCCGAACACAATGGGATATGTATCGTGAGCCAATTTGACCGTTTCGATCAGTTCCCGTCAAAATCAAAATATAAATCTATATATTGAATTTGAACACACATTTTAATTTACGGGGGCCACATACTGACTCCGAAAATTCCTGAAAAATAAATCTAGCTATGTTTTGACGATACGGTCCCAACAAAACTAATTTCGTCGAATTTGGAGACTGTTTGAAAAGGGGACATTTTCCAGTCGATTACATTCAAATTGAAATGACCAAACATGTTTAAATCCACCACGCTCACATATTGATTCCAAAAATTATGAAAATTGGAATCCCGCAATAATTTGACATTCCGGATTCAACAAAAGTGATCTCGTCGAAAACGGAGGTCGTTTGCAAAATCGCCATTTTTAAGGGCTATATTTCCATAGCGACTATTCTGAATTTTCAACTGGGCATAACTTTTTATTCCCGCTATGAAATTTGGATTTTTCAGATATGTTGGAAAGATATTTCAAACAGATTCAAAAAATTTTTGTTTCACTAAAATCTGGTTTATTTTGAATCCTGTGCATTCAATTGAAATTTGAAATCGATTTTCAAACTACCGTGCCATTTTCAATTCTTTTTATAATTAAAAATAAATATATATATTCTAACTTTGATTCAAATAAATATATTCTTTCTAATCCTATCCATAATATATTTCTCGTCGTTATTATTTAAAATAAATCATTTTAAATATTCCAAATTCATTAAAATTACCAAAATAAATTTTTTAAATTAGTTCTGATTTTCCGGGTTGTTACAGAATATTTTGCGGTTTATCTTTCTGATGGATTAGGTTGTGCAAGATCGTCCTAAGGTATTTACTTATTTCTTATATTTTGTTGCAGCGGGAAGCTACTAAGCAACTTCCTTTTTTACCTTGCCTCATGAAGATCCTGTCCAATTAACAACGATACAAAATTCTGACTTTCTAAATGCTAAATTCTGAACTTATGGCTTACCTGTATTTTTTTATTTCCTTTTTTGACATATTATTTTATACTACATATGACTATGACACAAGTTTCCCACATGGATTTATAAGCATTTAATATTAACTTTTGTTTTTCCACTGTATACAAAAGGTTTTAATAATTTCTTTGATGATTCCAATTATCATGGGATTTGCTGCATCTCCAAAATTTGAAGGTTCAGCTTACAGTTTAGTTATTGATGTTTTCTGCTATATCCAATATGTTCACTAGTGCATTCATATTTTCTAAAGAATTTTAGGTGTTTTTTAATGCAATTTATTCCATTATGTTGCTCATTTCAAACACTTAACTCATCATATAACAAAGGTCACAAGTACAGCGTATGATATAATTTATTTTCATATTCATTCTGAAATAAAAATTCAAATTGATCGGGTATAGGGTGATGTTGTAGTCACAAGATAGAGCTGCAGCACTACGTTTGTTAAAATTGTAGCATTTGACAATGGGATAGATAATTAATTTTAGCACATTATGTTAGAACCAAATGCACTGAAGTGGAAAGCTTAGATCATTATAGCGAGGGGTGAATCAATGAAATGGAGAACAAAATTTGCTAGTATGAACTCTTCCCTCTTATTAATGTGTTCCTTAAAGCTATTGGTGGTCTAAAATTATTTAATGGTTTTTATTGCTTGATTTAATCCATAGGCCTGCCATCGTATTTACGGTATATTTCAAGGAGCAAGAACAAGAAAAAAATGGTGCAAATTACAACGAATATCAAGCAAAGCAATCTCAACTATATTTTTTGTGGTGATTTTAATTAGCCAATACAAATATCTAAATCAGCAAATATGCACTAATATCTTGGTAAGTCACATCGCTAAAGTTCGGTATAGTATGCATATTTCTGCATAATGGCATACGGTATATAGTAAGTTTATTGAGGTATACGTATAGCTACGTCAATTCAGCAATATGTACAATAGGAGCTGTATTGCTGAGTTAGCATGCATAAATAAGCGCACGATATCACCTTAATATGATATAAGGCTATGAGTTTAGGCCAGAATATATGTATTTTCCATATCCTACTATATATTACTATATAAATTTTCAACAAAGTAGTATGCTTGCGTTAATGTTAGTGAATTCACTCAAAACGCAGCTTAATAAATTCTTGATTTATTCTCCATCTTATATGTTATTATCGTAGAAGATATTCCAATGTTAGTTAGCATGAATTTTTTTTGTTACTAATTCATAGCGCAACGGAGCAGACTCGCTATTTTGGGAAGTCAAAGTGAGAAATACAAGTTTGTATTTTCATCTGACCATTCTCCAAATCCATTATCCCAACATTTGATAATTTGTCCATTTGTGTGCTGTTAATAGCAAGAATCATGGTGTCCAGATTGTAAATTTAGATTAATTCTCTCAACCTATTTCTTCAAAATTTTACTTATCCCTATATTTCAGAAACCCCTTATTTTCAATCCTATTTCCCCATGTACATGTTTTGAGAAGTCCTTAGCTTATACATCTCATTAGTTGTCTACATGTAGGTAACTTTTACTTATTACATATAATTATCACTTAGGTTTAAATGAATATTTAACTGACGCTTTGTTTAGTGGTTTATACATTATTCAAGCTTCCTTAGGTTCATGCTCGCGTGTCACAAAAAATCATGTCAATTCTCTTTTAGCTATTTTTGAATTATGTCCTATTTAAGAACTAAGCTCAAAAAGTGCAAATTATCGATTGATTTGTGGATTTCTTTGAGTAAAGCTTATTGGTAACTGTCACCATGGGGAGATGTTTACCCATTTATACTCACTCAATCTTTTGACCATGCAACCATATATGAAAAACTCAATTGAAACCAGCCATTTGTACTTGAATGAAAACTTCGACAAATATAGTTTCTGTTTTATCAAATCTTTGTGATGGTATGATTACTCTCTTCTGCTATGTATGTTTAGTATTTCACCCTAATTTTTTGAGGTGTTTGCACATAATCCTCTACTGGTTAGAGAACGCATAAGTATGTGGGAACAAAAATGGGCTCCATTTTGGTATTTTTAACAAACGGAGGATCACATAGGTAAAAAAAGGGATTGACCTTAAAGAAATAGGGCATGAAGTCCATTACTCCAATGGTACACATACCAAAATATCTCTGAAATGGTATTTTTCACCTGGATATGTTTAGTATTTCGCTTATGGGTACAACAACCAAAGCTGCATTATTTTTTTGTTCTTGAAAGTTAGAAATATTTGAAACTGAGATTATAGAAGAAAAATCAATTACCAGATCCTTATCAATGACTTCTATGTTAAATTATTAAACGTTTTTCTTCTTAAGTGTTTACATATTAATCTACTATACCTGCTGTCTATGCATCATTTTAAGACTAAATTGTTTTTTAGTGTTTATGATGTTCCAATACAATTTAGTATCAGTACTATATTGAATACATGGTAGAAGTAAAATGCACAGAGTTCAAATATAACACTTAAGTCATCTGGATGGGCTTCTTCTTTCCTCATAAATCCCTCACTTGGTAAAAAAAATTACTAAACATAATTTTCTCATTGAGTTTCAATAATACAGAACATGCCATGTTCCAGAAAAAATAGTTGTGACTTATCTAAATGCAAATTGTGTCATGGGTTTGGTAGGTGACACCTTGGAGGCTAAATAACATATGCAGCAATAATTGTAAATTTGTTGCATTGGCCTGACTCATTTGGGTTTTCTTCAGTTAAAGTTTTAGTTTTGTTTTGTTTTCATTTTGAATTACTCTCATGCAAAGTTTTATTGTGATGTGATGAGACAGACAGTTAAAATTGCAAATCTTCTCCTCTTTTCATTTCATCATTTCTTATTTGTGGCCTTTTTATGTCAAGATCGTGTGGTTGTATTTTTCTTTGTATGTTTTTTTTTTAGGTTTTCATTATGGTAGATGAGTAAGAATTGGAATTTTATTTTCTTTTAATTAGGACTATTATGAAGTAGTACTGTGGGACGTAGCACTTTCAATGCTTGATCCTTTTATTTCATTGGTGTTTTCGACCAGAATATATCACAATCTTGTAAGAGAGATAGCAATCTAAGTTCATGTTGAAATTTGGGTTACAACAATACCTAATGATTCTACAGTGAAATCAATGGTAAATATTGTATCAAATGTTTGAATATGATTAGACATCTCCACTTATTCAAGTGTGACTGAATTATGCAGGTACTAAAAGTTTGAAATGCAAGATCGAAGTTGGAGTTCTTGCATGTGAATATACTTTAGTGAATCATTTGGAATGGATTTCTTGACATAAGAACTAAAGTGCCCTTTCCTTCTTCAAATATTGGTTGTTGTACTTTGGGTCTAACAATACAGATTTCTTTTTACACTGTACTTGAGAATTTTTCATATCTTAGTAATCATAGCACCTCTATTATTATGGAAACCAAGTGTAATGCATTTATACTGGTGTTTATTGCCTTTGTTACGTAGAAAGGTAAAATAAATATTGCATGTTCAAAACAATGTTGGCTTCCTGAAAAGAATAGCTTGAGATGATTTGTGATTTGGCTTTATTCTTCCTCCAAAGCTCACCTAGGTCTTATTTAAATTTCAGTGATTATTCTTTAATATACCCTTTGATTTGAGTACATAATGTTTCAGTCATGGGTTCATTTGAATTTATCTTATTCAAACAGAGTAAGAACCATCTCAATAAAAGTAAGGAATTTGATTCATATGTCAGTTTGATAAGCTGTTGCTATATTTCAAGTTCAGAGAAGGATAACAAATATCATTTGTATGATTAGGTAGTAAAATAAAGAAGGCTAAAGATGAGCATGTCAGGAATTAATTTCACAAACAAAATATGTTTGTACTGATCGTCCAAAATGCAATTCAGTTCATATTCGATGTAAATGGCCTCTTGAAGTTCCTAATTCAATGCAATTCAAGTGAGCATCGTAAATGAAATTTTAAAGTTTTAGCTTTAATGCATGTATGAAATTCAACCAAAGTACTAACAATAATATAGCCATCAAGATCTCATTCTTTAATTGAGTGTCACATAAATGACCCTTACAAACACGAAGGATCACATAATTCGAGATGATAAAGCATTACGAATAACAAATTATAAATCGAACTCCGTATGCATAGCACAGGTTCATTCCAATAGAAATTTATTTATTTTTTCTTTCCTCAATTGAACAGTAGTTGCCAGCTAATGAATAACAAATGTATGTTTTTTTTTCTTTTTGGTGGAAAGGAAAGCAAACTAGCTATTGCATATCTCCATATAGTGGTTAAATAGGTGTACTAAGTTTAGCGGAATCAGTTGATGCAAAGATTGTATAGCTATCGATAATCTCAGCTATTACAAATTTTTTGTTTGTCCCAAATTGACTATCTTATTCTATCACTCTTACTATCTTATTCTATTACTCCCTACCCATACATTACTGTTACCCAAACGCTTTTGATCCTCCTGTGTGACCATCACAACTCAATTTCCTAATTTACCCGTGTGCGTGCACGGGTTCAAACCTAGTTAGTTAATAAATAGCAAGATAAAAATGTCATTTTTATATGACTTATGCGAAGATACGTGTGTTTATGCGAGAATAGAAACTCACTTTGAAAGAGGAATAAATTACATTGATTGTTTATTGTTAAATAGAAATATATAATAGTGTTTATACAGAACATTTAAGTTTATGGATGTTTTAAACAATGTGTAGTGTATTAAAAATATTATTTTTATCTGTTACATGCAGTATCCCTTGAGTTCAAACATGAGCTATTCACCAAGTTTATCTGTTATTAGAAGCGTTGTTTGAATATGCGACACCCGTATTTCAAACAATGTGGATGAACACTTTGTGGCGCCTTAAATGACATTGGTTGCGCAATTTATTTGTTATTATTACTGTGTGTGACTTGGATGCATTGTGATGGTTTCTTCAATGAATTTAAATTATGCCACAGGATGGTAAACGTGTATGGACTACATTGCATAGCATAGCATACCCATATAAGCATATAGATGCTCGATGCTTATATGTTGTGAACCGTATAACATGTAATTGTGGATGCTATACGATGAGAACCGAATGACTAGAGATTAGGTATATGGCATAATGATTATCAGATGCGGACTGGACAGTGTATGATGGACTAAATAAATATAAAAAGAAAATTTCACGATTTAATAACAAACCCCACACGGGTTTTGAGATGACAAAAATATGCACATCCATCTTGAAGTATATATATATATATATATATGTGTGTGTGTGTGTGTGTGTGTGTGTGTGTTTTTGTGTATGTGGCACAATGGTTGTTCACAATGATTTTTAAAGCCCACATGGTCGTTGGGATAATTTATTTTTACACATCTCCCAGTGTGCACTTGTTGTATGAATATATGGTGATTTATTGGGTCTATTGAGGCGAGTTGTAGTTTTTCGAGCACTCCATACAAAGGAGGTTATGGCGAATTTTTCCAAAAATTAAAAGCGTTAGCCAAATATTTAATAAATTAAATAGTCTGGAAGCCATTTGACGAATAATATTTATATACGCTAAATATAAATTAAATAAAATGAATCGCATAGTAGTGGTTCGCGTTTTTGGCTCGTTATTTTAAAGGAGTATACCGGGAGATCCAACCATCGAAATTATTCAAAATTATAACCATTGGATTTGTTTCGAAAAGATCCGTTTTGAAAAGATCACTTCAACGATAATATGTATGTTAAGATCCAACGGTTAAATTTTAAGAAATGTTGTGATACCAAACTGACACGACCCAGACTACCCCTTACGGGAAAACCCAGATTGAATTGAGAACACGACAAATCAAAACACGAATAATAAAACATTTCATTGCTGTTACAACAATTACACCATAGTACAAGAATACATCAGAATATGAATAATTATACAACAAAAAAATATCAGAGATTTAAAATACATAGCAGCGGAAATAAAATGTATAAATACAATGCAAAGCGGAAAATACAATAACTAACACAACTGGATGAAATACACGGATATAAAGCTTTCCAAATATAGCTCCAGCTGTAATCCAGGATCCTAGGAAAATAAATATCTGAATGAAAACAATGCTGATACAATTGAATGATCTGAAACGTCATTCGACTGAAATGGACTATTTTTATATATGTAAAAATAGCAAAAAATCATTATAAAATATTATAAACAATCTAGAACAATTATAAATCAATTTCATATGGTTTATGCGAACGAAAATGTTTAAGTATGAATTGACGTTTTTGTGCAAAAGCAAATATATTTGATTTTGGTGATATTTGAATATAAGAATTTAATTCGTAAATCGAATTGAATTCTTAAGTTAACCTTTTTGTAAGGTACCAAAATGATTTTGGAAAGCTAAATGACTTAGCCAGAGAAAAAAAAAAATAAGATTTCGTATTTTAAGAAAGAACCAATTGAAAAGAGATTTAATTGGTAGACCTATACTTTAAATAAGAATTTGATTTGATTTGTATATGCGAAAATTATTTGAAAAGACCGAGTTAAATCCTACTTCAAATAATTAAACGACGATTAAAAGTCAAAGATGTTGAAGATGGTGCAAAACCGGCAGTCTTCACATAGAATGGATTACTACTGATGTCCTGGATGTGGGTATCTCCCTTGAAGGGGTTATAGTGGTAGTTGTTCGGACGTACTTGTTGATAAGGTGCCTCCGGTTTCGTTCAGACCCAGAACAAACTTGTAAATGGATCGTGTGTCTGACATTGTATTTCATTCTGTATTGATTGATTTCTATTAAATATATATATATATGTCTGTTTGGTGGCGAAGAATTTATTCACTTGCTTAACACTCTTCTCTGAGAAGTACGAGCTCGGATGTTATATATTGGTGGACATCAGTTGTATGGTATGGACTGACAATGTGGCATGCTGAGATGCATGAATCAAAGCTTTTGTTTAAAAGCATAGCTTTGTGGATGATGATCAAACACGGCTGATATAAGGTAGCTTTGTGTATAGCGTTAATTTGTGAGCTTCACATCCCAGTATGAACTAAAAGCAGGATGAAGGACAACAGGGAGGGCATGCGTTTTCTTCTAGTTAGGAGTGGTTCCATGTTATGGAGCCCAGAAATTTTACTTATGTGGATGTTGGAAAGCGAGGTACCTCAGATATGGCCGCACAAGGCCAAGATGGTCAACATACTAACCAAATATAATCCGATAGGACCGGGAAACGTATTGTTCAAGAATTGCCAATCCACAACCGTAAGAGTGGACCATCCTGCATGATCAAGGGGCGCATGTTGTAATCTCTGGGACATATGCTAGAGTGTCCCGAAGTCGGATAAGGAAGATCCCTTACCTTGGTTCATGATGGAATCCAATTTTCAATACTTCAGTTGTATACTATGGCGACCTAATAGGATGGGGTATTATGCCGTCTAGGATTGATATCTTTATTTTGAAATTGTTTGATTACATAGATACTAATAATAATATCAAATGATTTTTATTTTCTTATATCAAGCATGTTTAGCCATTATAAGGTAAAACTCTATCCTTTGGTTTGTGTTGCATTGTATAATGGGACCCGAGTCTTATAATGGCTTCATTTTTCAAAAAGCATTACGCTATTTCACTTTCTATTTTCTAATTATTTATATGCACTGCATTTGTGTGGAGTGAACCCGTTCTATGACATACGGCATGGTCCCATGATATGCTTATTTTAAATAAGTTAAGTTAACTAATGCATTTCTCATACCAGTCCCATAATTGACTCGTAGATTGTTTTTCCCTTGCAGACTCGGGTGCCTATATTTTTACATGGGCAACCTTGTATTCAGGTTTTAGCTTGGTTCATTTTGGATATGTATGGAAGCTGAAAATGGACTTTTATCATTTCTATTGGACTGTCCCAGACTTTATTATGCATATTATATTTGATTTTGATGCAACTTATTATCTTAAGTTGAAACTGTATTTGTACTAAGTGGATCCAGTTATGCTGTGTAACTCTGATAATGATGTTATGTAATGGCCCGCAAAGTCCGTAACATCAGAGTTGACTATATACATCATATGTCCAACCCAAATATCACGAAAATACGAATCATTTTTTTTAGAAGAAAAAGGTAGAAGAAGAACAGAAATAAAAACACAGAATCTCACATCGCAGCGGAACAATATATAATATATCATATCTTTTGAAATACAAACTTTGTACTGTATACACATATCAGAGTACAACTTACAACACAGCGGAAATAACGATAACTAGATAACGCTGAAGCCTCCTGCTCCAAGCTCCTTCAGATAAATCTGTAAAATCCTGAACTACTTGACTGCCCGTACAAAGTTAGGCACCCAAGAGTTTAGGCAGAACAAAACAAAATAAACTCCGGGTCAGTCATGGGACTGGTATGAGTAAACAGTTTAAAATAGTTTCAGAAACTAAATGATATCTCATAAGACCACGCCATATAACGGAACGGGTTTTTCCCTTATGAGAATCCAAACACTTGATTTAACTTTCAAAAATCCTTTTGAAAGGAACGATAATCTTTATATCAAAACTCTTTTGATATTATAATAGTGTCTAAATCAAGTAAATTGAATCTAGTGGAACGCTTTCATCTCACGTTCCACATATATATACAATCAAAACCGGAAACACTTATTAGGTAATGGATTTCCAACTATGATAAGGTATGGAACCACCTTCCGCTGGTATATCTCTAGAGGAGAATACACCGAGTTCAACAAGAACATCTTGCAACTCAGCCACACATGACCGACCACTCATTTCGCTTGAGTGTATCAAATGTATATCACCAACGGTTGGGATCAGCAACCGTTTCCCGAATGGGATAGCATCAACAATCGATTTTTAGAAGTAAATGAAACTCTAAATCAGGTGATTATACACCCTAATAGGTGCGACCTACATAGCCATGATTCCTGCCCGATTTCTGTCATTTACCGGTTGATGAGGCTTGAGGTTATGCTTTATCAACACATCAGATTCACTTCGAATGCCACATTGTCAGATCCATCGAAAATCACTAATTGACGTCTATAACAGTACATTACGTGTTAGCTAAAGAAGTTTCCTTCTCCGCTTCCACTCTTGGTACGGTTGAAGAAATCAATGCACGCGACCTTTCTGGAAATACTCTGTCAGACATTCATCCATACAAGTTGTAATGACCCGGAAAATCTGAACCAATTTAAATTTTTTAAATTGGCTATTTAAGTGGATTTTAAATATTTAAAATAAATATTTTAAATAATAGCGATGAAAAATAAGTTTGAATCGACATTTGAAAACGAATATAATTAATTCTAATTATAAACAAGGCCTGAAATGGTGCGGTAGTTTCAAAATTTGAATTCAAACTTTGACTGACTGTACCGGGTGCAAAATAAAACGGATTTGAGTGAAACCAAAAATATTTAAATCTGTTAGTGAATATCTTTCTAACGAATCTGAAAAATCGAAGTTTCATAGCGGGAAGCAAAAGTTATGGCTAAATGAATTTTCAAAAAGGTCGCTATGGGATTTATATAGCCCGTGAAAATGGCCATTTTGCAAACGACCTCGGAATTCGACGAAACCACTTTTGTTGGATCCGGGATGTCAAATTATTTCTAGGTTTCAAATTTCATAATTTTTGAAGCTCGTATGTGAGCGTGGCAAAGAAAAATGCGTTTTGGTCAATTACAGTTAAATTGGATCGACCAGAAATGGGCCATTTTTCAGACGGTCTCAGAATTCGACGAAACTAGTTTTGTTCGGACCGTTTCGTCAAAACATAGCTAGATTTATTTTTCTGGAATTTTTCGAATCAATTTGTGGCCCTGGCAAATTGAAATGTACGTTCAAATCGAATATTGAATGTTATATATTTTAAATTAAGGGAAAACTGACTGAAACAGTCCAATGGGCCTACGAAACATATCCCATTGTGTTCGGAATGGGGGTAAAACGCTAGGGACGACAATCGTTGGGTTTGAATTTGTGTTCGTGTGTGACAAGGGGTATTTTCGGATTTTTAAAACTTTATAAATAAAAAAAGGTCATTGGTCCACATCAGCCCCTCCGACTTTCTCTCTCCCCGTAGCTCGATCAAAGGCGGAAAACTGCTCCCCCATTCCCGTTCATTTTCTGATCAATCCACGCAATAAAAACCCATCCTCCAGTTGAAGATTTTGTAGAGCTAGGGAAGATCTTCAAATCCATATATAGTTTGGATTTTTTCGTGCAGAATTGGAGGAGAATTCGAGTTCGAAAGTTCGAGCTTTCAAATTGCTGCTGCCGTCATCTCCGACGGCCGGAGTCCACCGCGCCACCATCGTTCGCCGCGCCTCTCCTCCCCCTTCGACGCTGCGAAGGCCGATCGACGAATAGCTATGCGGATTTCGAGATAAATGCAAACCTAGTTTTGAACAGTTTGCTGAAGGTAACGGCTGTTTTTAATTAAACTATATTATAGCAGTTTAAAGCGCTACGGTTTTTGATTTCACTGTAAAAATCATATCTTTTTCGTTTCTTGATGAAACTCAGTGAAACAAGAGACAGTGAACTCGTGTGGACGTCTTCTACATTCTAGAAGAGACCACATATTTTTCTGAGACTTCTACTATTTTTGGTGGAGTGGAACCCAATGTGAGATTTCTAAATTATAAACGATATGGAAAACGACGATGTATAAATTATATAGTTGATGTATGAGTTATATAAGCGTTGTAACACCTCATGTATAAGCGTTGTATAAGTTGTACGTTCGATGTATAAGTTATATATGCGTTGTAAAAATTATATATGTGTTGAAATAGAAGTGAAATGCTTATATATATATATATATGCCCCTCGTCCACAAACCATGGACGATATTTATTGGTTGAGATTGGTGTGAAAATTGGTTGATTACGAATGGTTGATTAGAATTGTTTGTGGTTGAAATTGATTGATTGTGGTTGAAAAATACCCGTTTGTGGTTGAGAAATATTTGGTTGAAACCACATAGGATTAGTTTGTGGAAATGAAAAAAAAAATATACATGCCGCCTGCGTGCGAACTAGATGCATGAATCCCCATTGTCAAAAGCTGCGAGGCTTTAAGGTAGAGCGAGGAGCCGTACTAGGGACGGTCCCGGTTTTAACTACCCTGCCGTTATGCTGCCGAAATTTTGAATAATATTCATGTGTTAGAATTATTTTCCTGTGTTGAAACTATATTCGTGTGTTGAATAGAAAACCTTCACGTGTTGAATCGAAATTCATTCGTTGAATAGAAATTCATGTGTTGAATGGTATTCGTGTTTTAAATAAATTGTTTTAACAATAAAAATCACATTTTTACTCTATATATACAAACTATAGAAAACATTCATGTGTTGAATAGAAATTCATGTGTTGAATGGTATTCGTGTTTTAAATAAATTGTTTTAACCATAAAAATCACATTTTTACTCTATATATACAAACTATAGAAAATATTCATGTGTTGAATCGAAATTCATTCGTTGAATAGAAATTCATGTGTTGAATGGTATTCGTGTTTTAAATAAACTGTTTTAACAATATAAAAATCATCTTTTTATTGTATTTATACGAATTTTGAATAACATTCATGTGTTGAATAGAAATTCATTCGTTGAAGAGAAATTCATTCGTTGAATATAAATTCATGTGTTGAATGGTATTCGGGTTCGAAATAAATTATTTTATAATAAAAATCATATTTTTATCACCTATATGAACTATATAAAATAATCATGTTTCGAAATAAATTGTTTTACAATAAAAATCACATTTTTTCTATATACATGAATGGTTAAAAATAGCGAAGTGTTGAAATAATTGTCGGTTGGATAAAAATATCATTTTTATCAAATGTATGAAAAGAATATAGTTTTGAAATCGAAGAATCGATATATATATATATATAAATAGAATTGAAATATATCGAATAATGAAGCTGCAGTTCGTGTTTTGAAACCGTGATTTCAAACGACTAGTGCGGGAGATCCGACCATCGGATTTTCCCGAAACCGAAACCTTTGGGTTCGCTTTGGGAATATCTTTCCAACGACACCAACTTTATAAAGATCCAACAATTGGATTGTCTGGAATGTTTAATTCAAATCTGAAGAAAAACAGCGCCAGAATCGATTATGTTTATATATATATAAATATAATTAAATTAAATCGAATAACGACGCTGCAGTTCGTATTTTTAAATCGAAACTTCAAACGATAATACCGGGAGATCCGACCGTCGGATTTTCCCAAAACTGGAACCGTTGGATTCGTTTTGAAAAGATCTTTCTAACGATATAAATTTTGTGAAGATCCAACGGTTAGATTTTCATATATGTGTAAATCAAATCTGAAGAAAAACAGCGCCACGGCCGCGTTATGGCCGAAGCGTCATTTAAATAAATTGGCTATTTTAAAATAAATAAAAATAGCAATAAATCATTATAAAATATTATAAACGATATGGAAGTGAAATTAGAAACTAACTAAAGGTTGGCTAAGTCGAATGGTTTCCTGGATTTTGATCTGATGTTGGTTTCGGCCTTCGGGGTTAATATTTGGGAAATTGTTCTCTTACTGATTTACGGTTAGTGACTAATGAACTGGAATATGGCGTATGTGTGTTTGTGTTGCACTTGTTTATTATATACGCGAGTTACTCAGAAAGACCGAGTCTATCCCATTCTGAATAACTGAATCGAAGATGAAGACGGTGGTCGAAGACCGGAGATCTTCACCTCGTTTGGATGGTAACTGATGTCCTGATTGGGAGGCATCCCGAAATATGGATTATGAGTGGTCGTCGTCTAGATGTACATGGAGATCGATGGGTTTGCGAGGTATATAGTGCCTCCGGTTTCGTTCAGACCCAGAACGGACTTGCAAATGGACGGTGTGTCTGACATTGGAATTTATTCTGTATGATTGATAGCCATCAGTTGCATGGTGTGAATTGCTTGTGTGGCATGCTAAGATGCAATGATCAAGACTTCTGTTGAAAAGAAAAGTCTTGTGGTGATGATCAAAGCACCGCCTGTGTGGCGTAGCTTTGTGTATAACGTGAATTCGCGAGCCTCACACCCCGTTATGAACCAGAAACGGGAGAGGACCTCAGGGAGGACATGCGTTTCTTTCTAGCTAGAAGTGGCGTCAGTGGTTTTACACGCCCTGACGAGTTTGACTTATGTGGTTATTACTGTTGCGAGGCGCCTCGGTTAGATCAGACGATCCGGGTCCGATGGAGTCATTCGTTGGCTCATTTACGCCCCAAAGGGCGGGGAAACGTAGTGTTCGGGCATTTTAATCCACATCGGTGGACCGACCCTGTCGCTCCAAAGGCTTGACTGAGTACTTGCCTGAGGCTCGGGCTAGAGAGTCTCGAAGTCGGTAAGGACTATCTTTTGCCTTGGTTCAAGATGGAAATCCAATTTCCAAATAAGTGACTGTGCGGTTTTGATTGTATATATATATATATATATATATATATATATGGCGACATGATATATGGTACCCATGCCGTCTACGATTGATAGATATGATTCGAAATTGTCTTTGAAACATATAAACACTAGTAATAATATCAAATGCTTTTGTTTTATTCGTATCAAGCATATTTTGGCCATTATAAGGTAAAACTCTATCCTCCAGTTTGCATTGCATTGTGTGATGGGAACTGAGTCTTATATTGGCTTCATTTTTATAAAAAGCATTGCGATGTTTAAAAGAATTATTTGTTTTAAAGCACTGGCAATCCATGGAGTAAACCCGTTCCACGAAAGTGGCGTGGTCCTATGATTAGCCATATTTCAAATGTGTTGAGTAGATTTCTCATACCAGTCCCATGACTGACTCGTAGTTTGTTTCACTTGCAAACTCGGGTGCCCCATTTTTCTACACGGGCAGCCTTGTCTTCAGGTTTTAGCAGGCTCTTTCTGGATAGCTGGAGCTGAAGATGGATTGATCATTTATCTCTTTTTATGTTGTTCAGCTCCTATTGTACATATTATGTTTGTTTTCCGCTGTAGACATTTATGTATAGCTGAACTGTATTTGTACTAAGTATGATCCTGTATACTGTGTAACTCTGATGATTTCGTTTATCCAGTGTATTATTTGTTCATTATCTGGCGTGTTTATTTAATTCTGTTCTGTTATTTCTGTTTATGTGTTATATTCCAAAGATTACCCTTGCCACCGTCAGTACGGGGTTTGGGTTCGTCACAACGTGGTATCAGAGCTTTGGTTAAGCTTAGTGCTGGAATATAACATATTAACGAACTCGTCAGAAATAGAACCAGTAGAGTTCTAGGACGGGTAACTCTATACAGATAGGATCAATAATATCCTAGTATGAGTAAAGCAGAATGAAATACACCCCACTAGACACATTTACATTTGAAGTATATGTTTCTATGTTTTAAAAATACCTTTTCTATGACCTGACACTTGCTCTGCTATTTGCAGAAGTACTAGAAAATGAGTGTCAGAAACAGGAGAAATGAAGAACCCGATCTAGAGGCTCTATTAAAGAGATATCGAAATCTGGGCGGGGCACAGTTCTCGGGCAATGAATCTATAATCCAGACTCAAGCTTGGATGAGCTCTGCGAAAAGAATTTTTAAACGTATCTAGTTGAGAGATGATCAGAAAAGATTAGTAGCATCTTGGGCGCTCAAAGAAGAAGCTTTATTCTGGTGGCAAACAATCATTAAAGATAATCCAGAAGGTGATATCACCTGGGATAGATTCAAGGAGATTTTCCTAGAAAGATTTTGTGACGATCCCGAAACCCCGTGACACGGTGTTAAGGATAATCATTGGAATATAACACATTAATCATCATTGGCAGATCACAGATAATAGCATAAACAGAAAATAGAATAATTTACACACATATGACAGCGGAATCATATAGATATCATCACATCAGAGAAGCACAGTATAGGATACAACTTAGTGCATAATGATACATAATCAGACACCATCGCCTGAGGCGGAATCATACATAAAGAGTACTCAAAATAAATATCAGTCTACATCGCCAATGGCGGAATCATAATATAGATACAATAATGGCGGAGAAAATCCAAGTCAGCACGGTGTAGTCAAGCCTCGCCATAAGCCAAAAGTGCGTCAAAAACCTGTAACTAGGCTGCCCGTGTGAAATGAGGGCACCCGAGTTTGCAAGGTGAAACAAACTACGAGTCAGTCATGGGACTGGTATGAGAAATCTACTTAACTTATTAACAATAATAATAAGGCAAATCAAAGGACCACGCCACTTTCGCGGAACGGGTTTACTCCAATGAGTGCTAGTGCATGAAATAAAGTAAATGATTAAATCATCGCAATGCTTTTTATAAAATGAAGCCATTATAAGACTCAGGTCCCATCACACAATGCAACGCAAGCCGGAGGATAGATTTTTTTACCTTATAATGGCCAAAAATGCTTCATATGTATAAAACAGAAGTGTTTGATATTATTACTAGTGTATATATATTTCAAAAGCGATTTCAATCATAAATATCAATCATAGGCAGCATAAATGACCCATACCACTATGTCGCCGTACTAGTAATACAATCACGTCCGCATATTTCGTATTGGAAATTGGATTCCTTCATGAGTCGAGGCAAGGGGCAAGCTCCTCTCCATTCGAGACACTCTAGCAAATGTCCCAGGACCCCACTATGATCTTTGGAATCGGCTGGGCCGGTCCTCTCTTACTTTTGAGGATTGGAAATTCCTGAACACACGTTTCCCGGTCCTTACAGACCTATAATCGAGGTGCCTCGCATTCCAACAACCACATAGGTGAAAAATATATATAATGTCAGGGCTGGTAGGTCACTGACACCACCATAGCTAGAAAGAAACGTCGTGCACTCCCAACGGTCCGTCTCCCGTTTTTGACTCATACCGAGGTGTGAGGCTCGCGAATTCACGTCATACACAAAGCTACGTCACACAGACCATGCTTTGCTCATCAACCACAAGACTTTGCTTTGCAACAGAAGCCTTGATCATATGTCACTCAGGCGTGCCACACAGGCAATCCACTCCATGCGACTGATTTCTGTCAATACATAACCTCTGAGCTCGTACATCTCAGAGAAGGGCGTTAAGCAAGAGAATAAATTCTCCTCCGCCAAACAGATATATATTTAACAGAGATCAATCAACACAGAACAAAATCCAATGTCAAACACACAGTCCATTTACAAGTCCGTTCTGGGTCTGAACGAAACCGGAGGCACCAATTCCTCGCATATCCGTACAATCAACACTATGTTTGGACGGCTACTACTTCAGTTCCTTCATGGTAGCTACTCCAATCACGAGCATCAGTAGCGCCCATCCATCCAATGTGAAGATCGTCGGTCTTCAACCGTCTTCGACTCTTCGACTTCTCAACGTCGATCGATTATTTGAAATGAGATGAACTCGGCCTTTTCAAATAATCCACGTATATTTAGATTTTCAAATCAACTTATCACATGGTTGGACTATTCAACATTCACATTTCAGTTCTTTAGTTATAATTTTCATGTTAAATACATTCAACCATCACATATCAAGCAAACACAACAAAATTGGTTTATTTCCACTTTATATCGTCTATAGTATTTTATAACGATATATCGCCATTTTTATTTAATTTAAAACGGCCATATTTAATTAAACGACGTTTCAGGTCGTGTCGATGCACTGGCGCTGCTTTTCACTAATTTTGTTTTACACATATCTGAAAATCTAACCGTTGGATCTTCACAAATTTTATATCATTAGGAAGGTCATTTCGAAACGAATCCAACGGTTTCAGTTTTGGGAAAATCCAACGGTCGGATCTTCCACACTAGTCATTTGAAGTTACGATTTCAATTTACGAACTGCAGCGTCGTTATTCGATTTAATTTAATTTTATATATATATATATATATATATATATAATCGTTTCTGGCGCTGTTTTTCTTCAGATTTGAATTAAACATTCCAGACAATCCAACTGTCAGATCTTCACAAAGTTGGTGCTGTTGGAAAGATATTTCCAAGGCGAACCCAACGGTTGTGGTTTCGGGAAAATCCAATGGTCGGATTTCCCGCACTAGTCGTTTGAAATCACGGTTTCAAAATACGAACTGCACGGCCACGTTTCGTTTTAATTTTATTTATATTTATATATTTATATAAATATAGTTCATTCAAAAATTCCTATATCGTTTTCACTCCAATTATTTCACTAACGCCTTTAAATTTTGGAAAATTTCGCCATAACCTCCTTTGTACGGGAGTTGCTGGGAAAATTCCCAAATAGCCACACGGGCGTCTCATGCCAAAAAGAAAAAGAAAAGCCAAGCGGCTAGCCAACAGGCTCATAAAATCATCACCCAAACAAAACAGTAAATGTGTACCTATTTGTCGGGCACAAAATTTTATTTCTTCTTCTCTGGTCCCTTTGCTATAACCTGTTCAATAAATATGCATGTACATATATACAATTTTTATCACTTATCATTTTCCATTCAACTTCATATTTAATTTACTTTGGTTTAAAAACACCATTCATTCTAATGTTGCATGCATAGGCTAAAACCATATCATTAGCTAATTAATGTATATTTCAACTCATGCACATTTATTTGAACAAGTGGCTATTTTTAACACTTCACATTTCAAAGATGACAATTTTGGCGAATTAAAATAGATTTCAACACATGACTATTTTATTTAGTTCCTATGCATGTTAAAAATAATATTTCTTCACAAATATTTATTTCAACGTCCGCATATCTTTAGCATATCACATATATGATAAAAATGATATTTTTATCATTTAAAATATTTATTCAACAAATGGATGTTTTCGACACTTCATAGTTTCAATAAAAATGTAATTTTTATTGTTCGATCTTTTTATTCAACACATGAACTTTTCCACTACACACACTTCTCAACACATGAGCATTTCCATACATGGATATTTTATTTATGTTGTTCATATTAGAAAGATGGAATTTTTATTGTTGAAACTATTTATATGTAAGGCGAATATTTTTCATACTTCATATATATTATAAAAATGTGATTTTTATTGTTTAAACACTTCATTCATTCACAAATGAATTTAATTTTCACACATCACTTTTCAACACATGAACATTTCCACACATGGATATAGTTTCAACACATGACTTTAATTTCAACGCATGAAGATAATTTCAACATATGAAAATAATTCTAACACACAAAGATTATTCAAAATTTCGGCAGCATAACGACAGGGCAGTTAAAACCGGCACCGTCCCTAGTACGGCTCCTCGCTCTACCTTAAAACCTCGCGGTTTTTGACAATGGGGATTCATGCATCTAATTCGCACGCAGGCGGCATGTTTATTTTTATTTCCACAAATATTTCCAATTCATTTCAATCACCAATGGGTATTTTTTAGCCGCAACCAATCAATATCAACCACAAACAATTATTCAACCATTCGTATTTTTCATCCAATATTTCACACCAATTCACAACAATAAATATCGTCCATGGTTTGTGGACGAGGGGAGTATATATATATAATTGCTATATTTCACTTGCATTTCAACACATATATCAATTATTCTATGCATGGATAATTCATACTTCACTCATATAGCTTACACCACGCATGTACATGAGGTATACAACACGTGTGTAATTTATATTTCGCTAATATAATTTATACACGACATTTTCCACTCAAATTTATTTAATTTAGATTTCTCACATTGGTTTGTTGCTTCGCTAAAAATAGATACGATGTCAGAAAAATCCGCGGCTTCTTCTAGAGTGTAGAGAGCTTCCTTGCGGTCGTGATGTTTCCTGTTTCATCGAATTTCGTTAACACATCAAAAAGATATGATTTTTCAAAGTGCAAACAGCAAAAAGAACTCACCTTTCACGATGGTTCAAAACTAGGTTTGCGGTTTTCGTGAGAACCGAGGCACGAGGGGATGATCGGCGGGTTGGACGTGGAAGAGGGAAGAGAGGGCTTCCTGTCGGTGGTGGTTTGGTGGCGTTCGGTGGTCGGGATCGTCGGTGGCGGCTCCAGAAAGGTCGGAACTTTCTGGCCTCGATTCAGGCGGAGGAGGCGTCGAGGGTGGTCGAGCTGGGGTCGGATCTGACGAGGGGGCAGAGGCAAAGCGAACGGCGGTGGCGGCGGCGTCTGGAAGCGGCTGTAGCGGCGGCGATCGGGCCTGGAAGGGGGGGAACGGGTTTCGCCATTGGTTCTGGTTTTTTTTTTAAAATAATGAATGGAGAAATATGATTGGTCGATGGTTTTAATAAACTTTCAAATAGTGTTTTCTCAAACGAACTCCTTTTTTAACCCAACTACTGTCGCCCCTAGCTAAATACCCCCATTCCGGACACAATGGGATATGTTTCGTTAGCCAATTCGAATGTTACAGTCAGTTATTTTTCAAATTAATGTATAAAACATTTAATTTTTAACTCTGAACGCATATTTCAATTCGCCAGGGCCACAAACTGATTCGAAAAATTCCAGAAAAATAAATCTAGCTATGTTTTGACGCTAAGGTCCCAAGAAAACTAGTTTCATCGAATTCTGAGATCGTTTGAAAAATGGCCATTTTCTGGTCGATCCAATTTAACAAAAATTGACCAAACGCATTTTCTTTTGCCACGCTCACATATTAGCTTCAAAAATAATGAAATTTGAAACCTTGCAATAGTTTGACTTCCCGGACCCAACAAAAGTGGTTTCGTCGAATTCCGAGGTCGTATGCAAAATATCAATTTTCCAGGGCTATATATTATATATAGCGACCTTTCTGAAAATTCATTCGGCCATAACTTTTGATTCCCGTTATGAAATTTCGATCTTTCAGATTCGTTAGAAAGGTATTGACTAACAGATTTAAATATTTTTAGTTTCACTAAAATCCGTTATATTCTCCACCCCGCACAGTCAGTCAAAGTTTGAATTCAAATTTTCAAACTGACTCACTATTTCTAATTCACTATTTTATTGAAATATTCTATTTCAATTGTTCAAATTCCTTTGAAATGACCAATTTAAAAATTTTAAATTGGCTCGTATTTTCTGGGTTATTACAATCTCCCCCACTTAAAACTTTTCGTCCTCGAAAACGAAACAACAGTAAAGTAGGAAACAAAATGTAAATGCAAAGTATTGTAAAGGTACCTTGCACCGGAGTTAGTCAGAGATATCCACTCTGCATTTGGGGTAAGCTTGCTTAATGCTTTCCTCAGTCTCCCAAGTACAGTCTCTAGGATCACTGCTCCACTGCACTTTAACTAAATGAACCTTTTTGCTTCTTAGTTCTCTAGTTTCTTTGCCAACAATCTTTAATGGCTCTCTTCTGAGTGCTAATTCTGGAGTTATGTCTATATCCTGTTGCACTGCTTCTTCTACAACAAGATCCGGATCATGCACATGTCTTCTAAGTTGAGATATGTGAAATACATCATGCACTCCAGGCAACCAATCTGGTAATTAAACCCTATAAGCAAGAGTTCCACTTCGTTCGAGTATAAGAAAGGGACCAATAAATCTCGGTGCCAACTTCCCAGTTTTGCCAAATCTGATTACTCCTCTCATCGGAGAAACATTCAAATAAACATGATCACCAACAGCAAATGTCAAATCTCTCCTCCTAGAGTCTGCATAATTTTTCTGTTGGCTTTGGGCAGTTCTCAAACGCTTTTTTAATGAAGTCGACTTTATCAGATGCTTCTCTAATCATATCGGGTCCTAACACAAGTCTGTTGCCAAGTTATACCCAACATGCTGGAGATCGGCACGGTCTGCCATATAATGCTTCAAATGGCGACATTCCCAAACTTGCTTGATAGCTATTGTTATATGAGAATTCTGCCAAATGCAAATGATCTTCCTATGACCCACCAAAATCAATTATACAAGCCCGCAATAAATCTTCTAGAATTCTATTCACCCGCTCAGTTTGGCCATCTGTTTGAGGGTGATAAGCGGTGCTCATATTCAGTTTTGTTCCCAATTCTGTCTGGAAAGCCTCCCAGAATTTGCTAGTAAATAGGGGATCTCTATCGCTGACTATGCTGATGGGAATTCCATGCAGCTTAACGATTTCTTTGAAATATATATGTGCTAGACTTTGAGCGGTTCTATTGGGTCTGACAGGTATAAAATGGGCAGTCTTCGTGAAGTGATCTACGATTATCCAAATGTTGTCATCACCTTTCCTGGTTCGCGGCAAACCATCTATGAAATCCATGGAAATCTGTTCCCATTTCCAACCTGGGACTTCCAACGGTTGCAACAACCCAGCTAGCTTCTGTTGGTCGCTCTTGACCAATTGACAAGTAGGGCATCTGCTAACATACAAAGAAATATCCCTTTTCATTGCCTTCCACCAGAAAGTGCGTTTGATATCGTTGTACATTTTACTCACCCCAGGATGAAGGAAAAATTTGGATTTATGGCATTCATCTAGCACCTCTCTTTTGAGCTCAGGAATGTCGGGAACACATATTCTCCCATTCAGCCTCAGAACTCCCTCACTATCCACTTAGAAACTGGAGCCTTCTCCCCTTTGAATCCTTCTTATCATCTCTTTCGCAAAATTGTCACTTTTCTGAAGAACATATATTTTACCAATCAGTCCTGGCGTAATTATAAGATTGGCAATGATTGCGGTTTTCCTACTAAGCGCATCCGCTACTACGTTAGCCTTCCCCGGCGTATACAGGATATCAAGATCATACGCTGCAAGAAATTCTAGCCAACGCTGCTGTCTCAAATTCAGATCTTTCTGGGTGTATAAATACTTCAATGATTGATGATCTGTGTACAGTATAAATTTCTCGCCCAATAAATAACGCCTCCAGATTTTTAAGGCAAAAACGATGGCTAGCAACTCAAGATGATGAGTCACATAATTCTTCTCATGCGGTTTCAGTTGGCGGCTTGCATAAGCGACTACTTGGCCTCTCTGCATTAACACTGCACCAAGACCTCTAATAGAAGCATCTGTCCAAACCGTTAAATCCTGATTGCCATCAATAATGGTTAACACTGGAGCAGTTGTCAGTTTTGATTTTAATTCCTGGAAAGCTTCCTCACAGTCGGAAGTCCACTTAAACTTCTCATGTTTCTTCGTGAGCTTCGTTAACGGACCGGATATCTTCGAAAAATCCTAAATGAACTTTCGATAATAACTAGCCAACCCCATAAAACTTCTAACTTCTATGGGAGTAGTGGGTTGTTTCCAGTCTTGAATCGCTGTTATTTTGCTTGGGTCAACAGAAATTCCTTTCTTTGCACGACATGGCCAAGAAATTTGACTTCTTCTTGCCAGAAGACACATTTAGAGAATTTGGCTTTGAAGACGTTCTTCCTTAGAATCTCCAATACTTGTTCTAAGTGTTTTTCATGCTCAGGTTTTGATTTGGAGTAGATTAAAATATCATCGATGAATACGAGGACAAATTTATTCAGAACTCCCCTGAACACTCTATTCATTAGATCGACAAAGTATGCTGGAGCGTTACACAGGGCAAACGGCATTACTAACCATTCATAAAATATGTATGGACCTCTGAAAGCTGTCAAAGGAACACACTCTTCTGCTATTCTCAATTGATGAAAACCTGTAGCTAGGTCCATTCGGGGAAATACTTTCGCCCCATTCAATTGGTCTAGCAAATCATCGATGCGGGGTAATGGATACTTGTTTTTGAATGTCTGTTTGTTGAGGTCTCGGTAATCAACGCATAATCGAAGAGTACCGTTTGACTTTGGGACAAACACAACAGCTGCACCCCAATTAGAAAAACTAGGTCTAATAAGACCCTTCCACAATAGTTGACGAGTTTGATCGCCTAATTCTTCTTTTTCTTTTGGAGTCATTCTGCGAATTGGATGTACTACTGGTCTGGCATTGGGAATTAGATCGATTCGGAATTCTATTTCTCTTTGCGGAGGTAAGTTTTCAACTTCTTCAAACACATCCGCATAGTTTCTAACAATCAGAATCTTTTCGATGGAAGTTGGGATAATTTCTAATGCCGACCAAAATTCTTCTCTATTTGGATTCGAACCATGACAGGGTACCGTAATATATCCAAGCTTCGTTCGAATTTAACGATTCTTTCTACACAATTCACTTCGGCTTCGTATTTCGTTAACCAATCTAGCCCGAGAATGATATCGAATTCGGGAAAATCCATGATGATTAAATCAAAAGGAAACTTGTATCGAGAAAAAGAAACAGGTACTTTACAATATGAACTGAGAATGAGAGATCCTCCTATCGGATTATGTACTTCAACCGATTCTTTAAGCTTTCTCTGTTTTAACTTTAATTTGTGCACCGTGTTATTAGCAATAAAACTACGCGACACACCCGTGTCAAACAATACAGAAACACGAATATTTTTAATTGTAAGGGTACCTACCAACACATCGGGTTTACCTGCTCCGTCAGAAGCAGCTGGCGGGCTCGACCCGTCATATACGTGAGCTACTATGGCTTTCTTCAGCAAAGGACAGTCCCTAACAAGTTGATCTGTCTTCCGACAGTTGAAGCACGAGCGAGGGTTCTGGGAGCCTTGGCTCGAACCTTGAGAATTGGTTCTCTGCCTTTTCGGAGCTGTGCAGACATTTGAGTAGTGCCCCGGCTTACCACAGTTAAAGCAATTTCCTCTTGGCGGCTTGCCAGTCTGAGGTTTTGAAGATGCTGCTTGGCTTGACTCGCCTTGATTTACAGCAGGCTTGCGCTTATTCCCGGCCTGGCTTTTAGCGCGATCCTGCTCCAGATGCCTATGGTCAATATCTTCGTAGTTGCATGTCATTTCCACCAGTTCGTTGAATTCCAGCTTGACATGGGCCATGGCTCTATCATGATATTGTCGCCTTAGCCCAAGTATAAACCTCTTATTTTTGGACTTTGCAGTGGCGACGAGCTCCGGAGCAAAGGGCGACAACAATGTAAATTTATTCAGATAATCCTGCACGGAAAGATCCCCCTGCTGGAGATTGGCGAAGTCATCGTGCATTCGTTCTAAAGCTTGTTCTGGGACATATTTCTCCTTGAATAGTTCTTTGAATCCATCCCATGTTCTTCCAGCTTCTCTATTCCCGACGGTGAGAGATTCCCACCATAGTTCAGCTTGTTCCTGCATAAGCCAGGCGCCCATAATAGCTTTATCTTCGTCTCCAAGCCTTAGGCCTTCAAGAATTTTCTCGCATGTTTTGAGCCATGCAAGGGCCTCTATTACGGTGCCAGTTCCCGAGAAGGTCTTGCCTCCTAAGTTCTTATATCTCTTAGCTACACGGTCTAGCTCGAAGTATTGAGCTGCCGGAGGTTGTATCAAAGGTCCTTCTTGAACTGGGGCTTCTCCCCTTCCTCGGCCTCGGCCGGCACGGCCTCCTCTAGCGGCGGCTGCTCTGGTAGCCATTTGTCAAATTCTGTATAAGCAAGAAAAGAGTCAGCTAACAGAAATGATAGTCTATTGCATAGTTAAGCAGAAAATTTACGGAAAGATAACGATGGACTGATCAAACTGTTTTTGCTATTCTGCTCGGCTCATTCTAGGACTTTACTAGTCCTATCTCTAATGAGCGACTCGCCTTAGAATACTACTGATTCTATTTTGACGAAGTGTTTAATGTGTTAGACTCCAGAACTAAGGTTAACCAAATCTCTGATACCAGCTGTGACGATCCCAAAACCCAGTGACACGGTGTTAAGGATAATCATTGGAATATAACACATTAATCATCATTGGCAGATCACAGATAATAGCATAAACAGAAAATAGAATAGTTTACACACATATGACAGCGGAATCATATAGATATCATCACATCAGAGAATCACAATATAGGATACAACTTAGTGCATAATGATACATAATCAGTCACGATCGCCTGAGGCGGAATCATACATAAAGAGTACTCAAAATAAATATCAGTCTACATCGCCAATGGCGGAATCATAATATAGATACAATAATGGCGGAGAAAATCCAAGTCAGCACGGTGTAGTCAAGCCTCGCCATAAGCCAAAAGTGCGTCAGAAACCTGTAACTAGGCTGCCCGTGTGAAATAAGGGCACCCGAGTTTGCAAGGTGAAACAAACTACGAGTCAGTCATGGGACTGGTATGAGAAATCTACTTAACTTATTAACAACAATAATAAGGCAAATCAAAGGACCACGCCACTTTCGCGGAACGGGTTTACTCCAATGAGTGCTAGTGCATGAAATAAAGTAAATGATTAAATCATCGCAATGCTTTTTATTAAATGAAGCCATTATAAGACTCAGGTCCCATCACACAATGCAACGCAATCCGGAGGATAGAGTTTTACCTTATAATGGCCAAAAATGCTTCATACATATAAAACAGAAGTGTTTGATATTATTACTAGTGTATATATATTTCAAAAGTGATTTCAATCATAAATATCAATCATAGGCGGCATAAATGACCCATACCACTATGTCGCCGTACTAGTAATACAATCACGTCCGCATATTTCATATTGGAAATTGGATTCCTTCATGAGTCGAGGCAAGGGGCAAGCTCCTCTCCGTTCGAGACACTCTAGCAAATGTCCCAGGACCCCACTATGATCCTTGGAATCGGCTGGGCCGGTCCTCTCTTACTTTTGAGGATTGGCAATTCCTGAACACACGTTTCCCGGTCCTTACAGACCTATAATCGAGGCGCCTCGCATTCCAACAACCACACAGGTGAAAAGTATATATAATGTCAGGGCTGGTAGGTCACTGACACCACCATAGCTAGAAAGAAACGTCGTGCACTCCCAGTGGTCCGTCTCCCGTTTTTGACTCATACCGAGGTGTGAGGCTCGCGAATTCACGTCATACACAAAGCTACGTCACACAGACCATGCTTTGATCATCAACCATAAGACTTTGCTTTGCAATAGAAGCCTTGATCATATGCCACTCAGGCGTGCCACACAGGATATCCACTCCATGCGACTGATTTCTGTCAATACATAACCTCTGAGCTCGTACGTCTCAGAGAAGGGCGTTAAGCAAGAGAATAAATTCTCCGCCGCCAAACAGATATATATTTAACAGAGATCAATCAACACAGAACAAAATCCAATGTCAGACACATAGTCCATTTACAAGTCCGTTCTGGGTCTGAACGAAACCGGAGGCACCAATTCCTCGCATATCCGTACAATCAACACTATGTGTGGACGGCTACTACTTCAGTTCCTTCACGGTAGCTACTCCAATCACGAGCATCAGTAGCGTCCATCCATCCAATGTGAAGATCGTCGGTCTTCAACCGTCTTCGACTTCTCAACGTCGATCGATTATTTGAAATGAGATGAACTCGGCCTTTTCAAATAATCCACGTATATTTAGATTTTCAAATCAACTTATCACATGGTTGGACAATTCAACATTCACATTTCAGTTCTTTAGTTATAATTTTCATGTTAAATACATTCAACCATCACATATCAAGCAAACACAACAAAATTGGTTTATTTCCACTCTATATCGTCTATAGTATTTTATAACGATATATCGCCATTTTTATTTAATTTAAAACGGCCATATTTAATTAAACGACGTTTCAGGTCGTGTCGATGCACTGGCGCTGCTTTTCACTAATTTTGTTTTACACATATCTGAAAATCTAACCGTTGGATCTTCACAAATTTTATATCATTAGGAAGGTCATTTCGAAACGAATCCAACGGTTTCAGTTTTGGGAAAATCCAACGGTCGGATCTTCCACACTAGTCATTTGAAGTTACGATTTCAATTTACGAACTGCAGCGTCGTTATTCGATTTAATTTAATTATATATATATATATAATCGTTTCTGGCGCTGTTTTTCTTCAGAATTGAATTAAACATTCCAGACAATCCAACCGTCAGATCTTCACAAAGTTGGTGCCGTTGGAAAGATATTTCCAAGGCGAACCCAACGGTTGCGGTTTTGGGAAAATCCAATGGTCGGATTTCCCGCACTAGTCGTTTGAAATCACGGTTTCAAAATACGAACTGCACGGCCATGTTTCGTTTTAATTTTATTTATATTTATATATTTATATAAATATAGTTCATTCAAAAATTCCTATATCGTTTTCACTTCAATTATTTCACTAACGCCTTTAAATTTTGGAAAATTTCGCCATAACCTCCTTTGTACGGGAGCAGCTGGGAAAATTCCCAAATAGCCACACAGGCGTCTCGTGTCAAAAAGAAAAAGAAAAGCCAAGCGGCTAGCCAACAGGCTCATAAAATCATCACCCAAACAAAACAGTAAATGTGTACCTATTTGTCGGGCACAAAATTTTATTCCTCTTCTCTAGCCCCTTTGCTATAACCTGTTCAATAAATATGCATGTACATATATACAATTTTTATCACTTATCATTTTCCATTCAACTTCATATTTAATTTACTTTGGTTACAAACACCATTCATTCTAATGTTGCATGCATAGGCTAAAATCATATCATTATCTAATTAATGTATATTTCAACTCATGCACATTTATTTGAACAAGTGGCTATTTTTAACACTTCACATTTCAAAGATGACAATTTTGGAAAACTAAAATAGATTTTAACACATGACTATTTTATTTAGTTCCTATGCATGTTAAAAATAATATTTCTTCACAAATATTTGTTTCAACGTCCGCATATTTTTAGCATATCACATATATGATAAAAATGATATTTTTATCATTTAAAATATTTATTCGACAAATGGATGTTTTCAACACTTCATAGTTTCAATAAAATGTAATTTTTATTGTTCGATCTTTTTATTCAACACATGAACTTTTCCACTACACACACTTCTCAACACATGAGCATTTCCGCACATGGATATTTTATTTATGTTGTTCATATTAGAAAGATGGAATTTTTATTGTTGAAACTATTTATATGTAAGGCGAATATTTTTCATACTTCTTATATATTATAAAAATGTGATTTTTATTGTTTAAACACTTCATTCATTCACAAATGAATTTAATTTTCACACATCACTTTTCAACACATGAACATTTCCATACATGGATATAGTTTCAACACATGACTTTAATTTCAACGCATGAAGATAATTTCAACATATGAAAATAATTCTAACACACAAAGATTATTCAAAATTTCGGCAGCATAACGGCAGGGTAGTTAAAACCGGCACCGTCCCTAGTACGGCTCCTCGCTCTACCTTAAAACCTCGCGGTTTTTGACAATGGGGATTCATGCATCTAATTCGCACGCAGGCGACATGTTTATTTTTATTTCCACAAATATTTCCAATTCATTTCAATCACCAATGGGTATTTTTCAACCGCAACCAATCAATATCAACCACAAACAATTATTCAACCATTCGTATTTTTCATCCAATATTTCACACCAATTCACACCAATAAATATCGTCCATGGTTTGTGGACAAGGGGAGTATATATATATATATAATTGCTATATTTCACTTGCATTTCAACACATATATCAATTATTTTATGCATGGATAATTCATACTTCGCTCATATAGCTTACACCACGCATGTACATGAGGTATACAACACGCGTGTAATTTATATTTCGCTAATATAATTTATACACGACATTTTCCACTTAAATTTATTTAATTTAGATTTCTCACATTGGTTTGTTGCTTCGCTAAAAATAGATACGATGTCAGAAAAATCCGCGGCTTCTTCTAGAGTGTAGAGAGCTTCCTTGCGGTCGTGATGTTTCCTGTTTCATCGAATTTCGTTAACACATCAAAAAGATATGATTTTTCAAAGTGCAAACAGCAGAAAGAACTCACCTTTCACGATGGTTCAAAACTAGTTTTGCGGTTTTCGCGAGAACCGAGGCACGAGGGGATGATCGGCGGGTTGGACGTGGAAGAGGGAAGAGAGGGCTTCCTGTCGGTGGTGGTTTGGTGGCGTTCGGTGGTCGGGATCATCGGCGGTGGCTCCAGAATGGTCGGAACTTTCTGGCCTCGATTCAGGCGGAGGAGGCGTCGAGGGTGGTCGAGTTGGGGTCGGATCTGATGAGGGGGCGGAGGCGAAGCGAACGGCGGTGGTGGCGACGTCTGGAAGCGGCTGTAGTGGCGGCGATCGGGCCTGGAAGGGGGGAACGGGTTTCGCCGTTGGTTCTGGGGTTTTTTATTTTTTTTTATTTTTAAAATAATGAAGGGAGAAATATGATTGGTCGATGGTTTTAATAAATTTTTAAATAGTGTTTTCTCAAACGAACTCCTTTTTAAACCCAACGACTGTCGCCCCTAGCTAAATACCCCCATTCCGGACACAATAAGATATGTTTCGTTAGCCAATTCGACTGTTACAGTCAGTTATTTTTCAAATTAAAGTATAAAACATTTAATTTTTAACTCTGAACGCACATTTTAATTTGCTAGGGACACAAACTGATTCGAAAAATTCCAGAAAAATAAATCTAGCTATGTTTTGACGCTACGGTCCCAACAAAACTAGTTTCGTCGAATTCTGAGATCGTTTGAAAAATGGCCATTTTCTGGTCGATCCAATTTAACAAAAATTGACCAAACGCATTTTCTTTTGCCACGCTCACATATTAGCTTCAAAAATTATGAAATTTGAAACCTAGCAATAGTTTGACATCCCGGACCCAACAAAAGTGGTTTCGTCGAATTCCGAGGTCGTATGCAAAATATCAATTTTCCAGGGCTATATATTCTATATAGCGACCTTTCTGAAAATTCATTCGGCCATAACTTTTGATTCCCATTATGAAATTTCGATTTTTCAAATTCGTTAGAAAGGTATTGACTAACAGATTTAAATATTTTTAGTTTCACTAAAATCCGTTATATTCTCCACCCTGCACAGTCATTCAAATTTTCAAACTGACTCACTATTTCTAATTCACTATTTTATTGAAATATTCTATTTCAATTGTTCAAATTCCTTTGAAATGACCAATTTAAAAATTTTAAATTGGCTCGTATTTTCCGGGTTATTACAGATTTACTCCTCCTGAAGTGACTGAGCGATTATGTGATGAATTCTCTTATCTAATACAAGGAGATATGACCATTCCAGAATATCATAAGAAATTCAACGAACTTTCTCACTTTGCTCCTTATCTGATTCAAGATCCAAAAAGGAAGAATCTGAGATTTATTCATGGCCTGCAAAGGAGATATCAGAATAGTGTAATGAGGAATGTGAAGCTTCCTTTCTCAGAAATGATTTATATAGCTTATCAGTATGAAGATCTCCATAAGAAAGGTATGTTACAGTACGATGAGGAAGTCAGTTTGAGTAACCAGGTGGAGTCTGAGACTGATAGTCCCGAGCCCAGTAAGAAGCCCAATGCCAAGAGGAAAAGGGCTAATTCTGAGAAAGAACCTGTAATGACAGCTATATGCAATAACTGCAATAGGCGAGGACATCTCTTGATAAGTTGCAGATCTCTAAAGAAACAAATAAAGAGTGGATCTAAACCTGCTAAGAAGCAAAAGAACCCACATGGGGAAAGGAGATGACATAAGTGCCACCAAGCAGGCCATATTGCACGAGAGTGCCAACTCTCAAAGAAATCTGGAGCAGTACATATAAATGAAGTGGCAGAAGTGCCTGCATCTTCGTCTGCTCAGGAAAGGGCTGATGTTTTATAAGGCACGCTTAATGTCAAAAACATTCCAGTTAAAGTGTTGTTTGATACAGGCGCATCGCGAAGCTTTATAGCAAAGAATGCAGTTAAGAAACTGGATTTGAATTTGAAGAAGCTCAAAGAACCAATGACTGTCCAAAATCCGGTTGGGGGTTCCCTCGATCTCAGTTGGGTTTGTGCAGTACCTGTCTCTTTTTCCTGCTATAAATTCCCTACTATCTCTATCATCATGAATTTTACTAAATTCGATCTTATTCTGGGATTAGATTGGCTAACCGAATATGAAGCAGAGGTTAGATGCGCCGAAAGAGTTGTTAAGGCAAAGGCACAATCAGGGAATTATATAACCATACCATGCGAAGGTCCGAATTCCAATAGAAAAGACTTTTGGTCAGCTCTAGATGTTTCTCTTGCTCAAATTGAAAATATCCCTGAAGTCACAGAGAATATTCCCGACCTCGTAAAAGATATTCCTGTCGTCATGAATTATGCGGATGTGTTTGAAGAAGTTGTTCGCTTACCTCCGCAGAGAGAAATAGATTTCAAGATCGCTTTGATTCCGAATGCAAGGCCGGTAGTTCACGCTATTCGAAGAATGTCCTTGAAAGAGAAAGAGGAATTAGACAATCAAACACGACAGCTCGTATGGAAGGGTCTGATCAGGCCTAGTTTCTCTGATTGGGGTGCAGCGGTGGTGTTTGTCCCAAAGTTTGACGGTACTCTATGGCTATGTGTGGATTATCGTGATTTGAACAAGCAGACAATAAAGAATAAATATCCATTGCCGCAAATCGATGATTTATTGGATCGTCTGAATGGAGCACAATTATTTTCAAAGATGGACCTAGCTACAGGCTTCCATCAGCTTCGAATTGCCGAAGAGTGTGTTCCAATGACAACATTCAGAGGTCCAGACTTATTCTATGAATGGTTGGTAATACCGTTCGGCTTATGTAACGCTCTAGCTTACTTCGTCGATTTGATGAATAGAGTGTTCAGAGGAGTCCTGAATAAATTTGTTATGGTTTTTATTGACGATATTCTAATCTTCTCTAAATCAAAGGCCGAACATGAAAAGCATTTGGAACAGGTTCTGGAAATCCTCAGAAGGAATGTATTAAAAGCCAAACTATCCAAATGTATATTCTGGCAAGTTGAAGTGAAGTTTCTTGGCCACGTCGTATCGAAAGAAGGAATTGCTGTGGATCCAAGTAAAATCACGGCTATTCAAAACTAGAAACAGCCTACTCCTACAGAGGTTCGCAGTTTTCTTGGATTGGCTAGTTATTACCGGAAGTTCGTTAAAAACTTTTCGAAGATATCTGGTCACTTAACGAAGCTTACAAAGAAGCACTCAAAATTCAAATGGACTCCAGAATGTGAGGAGGCTTTTGAAGAGCTAAAGTTAAGATTAACGACTGCTCCAGTATTAACCATTATCGATGGAAATCAGGATTTAAAAGTCTGGACAGATGCCTCTAGAGAGGGCCTTAGTGCAGTACTAATGCAAAGAGGGCAAGTGATCACTTATGCTAGCCGTCAGCTGAAGCCGCACGAGAAAAACTATGTCACTCATGATCTTGAGTTGTTGGCTATCGTATTCTCTTTGAAAATCTGGAGACACTATCTTCTGGGTGAGAAATTTGAACTGTTTACAGATCATCAGTCGTTAAAGTATCTGTTCACCCAAAAAGACTTGAATCTGAGGCAACAACGTTGGCTAGAGTTCCTTGCAGCATACGATTTTGAGATTCTATACACTCCAGGGAAAGCCAATGTCGTGGCCGATGCGTTAAGCCGAAAGAATGAAATGATCGCCAGTTTTATTATCACGACTTCATTGATAGATAAAATATCTTCTCTTCAGAAGGATGATCACTTCATTCAGAAGATCAGAGAGATAATTCAGAAAGGTGAGCCCTCGATTTTCAAGTTGATAATGATGGGATTCTAAGGCTAAAGGGTCGAATCTGTTTTCCTAACATTTCTGAGCTCCGAAAGGAAGTGCTGGATAAATGCCACAAGTCAAAACTTAGTATCCATCCGGGAGTAAGCAAAATGTATAATGACATCAAACGCACTTTCTGGTGGAAGTCGATGAAGAGGGACATTTCTTTATATGTTAGCCGATGCCCTACTTGCCAGCTAGTCAAAAGCGACCAACAGAAACTTGCTGGATTGTTGCAACCGCTGGACATTCCAGGTTGGAAGTGGGAACATATTTCCATGGACTTCATAGATGGTTTGCCCAGAACCAGAAAAGGAAATGACAGTATTTGGGTGATCGTAGATCGCTTCACGAAGACCACCCATTTCATACCTGTCAGATCAAACAGAACCGCTCAGAGTCTGGCGCAGATATACTTCAAGGATACTGTAAGGCTACATGGAGTGCCGCTCAGTATAGTCAGTGATAGAGATCCAATATTTACTAGCAAATTTTGGGAGGCATTTCAAGTAGAACTGGGAACAAAGCTGAACTTGGGCACCGCCTATCATCCTCAGACAGATGGTCAAACTGAGAGGGTGAATCGTATTTTAGAAGATCTATTGCGGGCTTGTGTTCTAGATTTCGGTGGATCATCGGAAGACCATCTGCATTTGGCTGAGTTCTCATATAACAACAGCTACCAGGCGAGCCTGACAATGTCGCCATTCGAAGCATTGTATGGTAAACCGTGTCGATCCCCTGCTTGTTGGGTCGAACCAGTAATAGACTTGTGTTAGGGCCTGATATGATCCGAGAAGCTGCCGACAAAGTCGATTTTGTTAAGAAATGATTACTCGTCGCTCAAAGCCGACAAAAGAGCTATGCCGATAGTAGAAGAAGAGATATATCATTTGCTGTTGGCGACTATGTATATTTGAAAGTATCGCCGATGAGAGGAGTTATCCGGTTCGGTAAAACTTTGAAGTTGGCGCCCAAATTCATTGGTCCGTTTCCTATTGTTGAACGGATCGGAACGCTCACTTATAGGGTTAAATTACCTGATTGGTTGCCTGGAGTGCATGATGTATTTCACATATCTCAACTTCGAAAGCACGTTCATGATCCAGACTTGATCGTGGAAGAAGCAGCTCAACAAGATATTGAAATTACTCCAGAATTAGCTGTGAGAAGAGAACCACTAAAGATTATCGGCAAAGAAACCAAGGAACTGAGGAACATGAAGGTTCACTTAGTCAAAGTGCAATGGAGTGGGGATCCGCGAGATTGTACTTGGGAAACTAAGGAGAGCATCCAGAAAGCCTATCCTAAGTGTCGAGTAAATATCTCTGATTGACTCCGGTGCAAGGTACATTTACCATACTTTGCATTACCAATTAGTTCTCTACTCTGTTGTTATTTTCTTTCCATGAATGTGCACTTTTAATTCTATAGTCTGAATGATTTTAAAAGAATATAGAAATTGATTAGTAATTTTTTTTTTGAAAAGTTAAAAAACAATTTGATTGTTGTTTGTGTTGTGTGATAGTAGATTTGATTAATTAAATTATTAAACGATAGTTAATTTAATCAATAATAGAATGAATGGTAGAATTTATTCGATTAAATCACGCATTGAACTGATTTAAAAATAGATAGAAATATATACATGTGCATTATATATGTTTGAACAGGTAAATGGATAGCTGTTGAGTAAAGATTTTATTTGCGTGCCCGACAAATAGGTAAACCTTAATGAGTTGGATGCGAAATATTATTATATCAACTCCTGTGAATGCCATTGGATGCGGAGTGCTGGTTATTCTGTGTGTAATAATAAACGTCGCCACAGGATAGTAACAATTAATTTTAAACTACATTACATGGCATACTTCTGGAAGATAGGCATACTTCATCATATACCACATAAGCATTTGGAGCTTGTGTGACGAGGTGGAAGATTTACCATATGAGCGAGAGGCTTGTATGGCGATGACTATATTTTACAGGTTGTACTGATGACTGATATGGACAATGTAAAATTGTAACGATAAATTGCCAGATTAATAAAAACCCCACACGGGTCTGGATTTGACAATAATCACGTCTCTCTAGTTATTATATAAGGCACATGGATTATTTATTTCCCACACGGGACGAGGTGACGAGGATTTATCCTCTGGAGCAATTAAAATACACACTCCCTTAGGCTTTGACAGGGTGACGAGAATTTATTATCTATACACGCACCCCTGTAAACACCAGAATATATCACTATAAATATGTGTATGCTTTATAGGATTTATTGGGCACCTAATACGGCCCAACAAATTTCCAAACCTCTCCCCATACAAAGGAGGTTATGGCGAAATTTTTCGAAAATTCCGGGTGTTAGACAAATTTGTGAAGAATTTGAAAATTGTCAGAAACTGAAAAGTTGGAGAATGGAAGCCAGATTGAACGTAGAGTTGATTAATCAAACCACTTTCGACTTTGTTCCTTTTCGGGGACGAAAAGTTTTAAGTGGGGGAGATTGTAACTGTGACGAAAAGGAATTTCGCTCGGTCCGAACCAGTCGCTAGACCGATTCAAGCCGTTCGAAACGCCCTATCGTTTGAGAACATGACAAAACAGAACGCATACGGAAGAACATTTCATTGTATATTACAACAATGCATCAGATTACAGGAATATACAGAGTATAAATGAATATTACACAGAAATATCAGAGATTTAAATTACATTTAAATACATAGCAGCGGAAAATAATACAATACACAACTAGAAGGGATATACGGATACAAAGCTTTCCGGATATCATTCCAGCTGTAAACCAGGATCCTGTGAATATAAATCTGCAAAACCAAAACTACTAGCTGCCCGTGTCGAAAATAGGGGCACCCAGAGTTTAGGTTAAAACAATAAACTCCAGGTCAGTCATGTGACTGGTGTGAGAACTAAAACAGTTATTAATCTTTATTTTAAATCATTAGGTAAATCAAGGGACCACGCCGTATAACACGGAACGGGTTTCCTCCCAAGAATACCAGTGCATGAAACAAACAGCGCAATGCTAAATAAAGAAAAATGAAGCTGTTATAAGACCCAGGTCCTATCACACAATGCAACGCAAGCCGGGGGATAGGGTTTTCCCTTATAACAGCCAAAGAATGCTTGATACGTTTTAAAACAAATCATTTGATACTATTATAGTGCATAGTGTATAAAACAACTTCAAATCATAAGTATCAATCATAGGCGGCATGGGTACCATATATCATGTCGCCATACTAGTTCTACAATTAAAACCGCAAATGTCACGTATTTGGAAATTGGATTTCCATCTATGAACCGAGGCAAAAGATAGTCCTCAACCGATTCGAGACGCTCTAGCCCGTGTCTCAGGAACAGCCGCAACTGCCCCATGGATCCTCAGGGCCGGTCCACCGATGTGGATTATTATGCCTGAACACTACGTCTCCCCACCCTATGGGGTGTAAGTCTGGTCCGTCAGCCGACCAGAATGCATCGGCCGAAACCGATATAACCGAGGCGCCTCGCAACAGCAACAACCACATAAGTCAAACTCGTCAGGGCGTGTAAAACCACTGACGCCACTTCTAGCTAGAAAGAAACGCATGCCCTCCCTGACGTCCGTCTCCCGTTTTTGGTTCACAACCGGGGTGCGAGGCTCGCGAATTCACGTTACACAAAGCTGTGCCACACAGGCTGTGCTTTGATCATCACCACAAGACTTTGCTTTTCAACAGAAGCCTCGATCAATTGCCACTCAGGCATGCCACACAGGCAATTCACTCCATGCGTTTGATATCCATCAATATATAACCCCTGAGCTCGTACGTCTCAGAGAAGGGCGTTAAGCAAGAGAATAAATTCTCCGCCGCCAAACAGATATATATTTAATAGAGATCAATCACACAGACTAAAATCCAATGTCAGACACACAGTCCATTTACAAGTCCGTTCTGGGTCTGAACGAAACCGGAGGCACCTAGTACCTCGCATATCCATCGATCTCCAAGTACGTCTGGACGATCACAAACTGTTTCCATCTTCTTGGGTGTACAGCCCAATCAAGATCATCAGTAATCACCCAAACGACGTGAAGACTTCCGGTCTTCGACCATCGTCTTCATCTTCGACACCACGTCGAATCAGTTATTCAGAATGGGATAAACCCGGTCTTTCTGAATAACTCGCGTATATATTATAAAAGTGTTACACAAACACAACATACGCCTCATTCCAATTCAGAATATTCTTTTATTCAAATATTCCTATACTTTGGGAAAAGTTCCCATTAATTTTATTCAAGATAAATTCTTTGAATTTATTCTTTAATCTCCTTTGAATATCAATTCAAACTAGTCGGGATTAGCGAACCACACCGAAGTAATCATTTATTTTATTTCCCAATCCCAACCTATTCATCCCATGAAGTAAAACTGGTAGTACTTCATATCTAACACCACAGTGTTATCGGTAATTCAATTACCATTTCACGTTCAAATCTAATTAAAGATTTAACTATCGCCTGGAGTAAAACTGGTGATACTCCATTCTCGATCTTTTCAATCTAATTAAAGATTCATTAAAACTCCACTTAGTTTTAATCTTTAACTGGGTTAAAGAATCAGTGTCATTTAAAACACGGTTCACGATAAACCCAAAATCACATTCCATTAATTATCGGGTTAAAGAACAAGTGTTATTTAAAAACACTGTTCACGATAAACCCAAAAATCAATACCAATTCAATTCCAATTAAATATCGTTTAATTGGTACACTTCATTAAATCTAACTAAAAAGATTTAATCATTTCTCAACTGGGTTCAAGAACAGTGTTAGTGAAGACACCATTCACGACAAACCCAAATCACATTCGATATTCAATACAAGGCTCTGAATAGAAAATATATCGGCTTATATTCAATATCGAATTCTACGACTAACAAATGCCGTATTGGAAATAACGATATAAATATATATCTTTCAAATTTCCATAACAACATCTGTATAATCACGAATTCCAACATCGAAATATTCCGAAGACAATTTCGATTCAAATCCACTCCAATGCAATCATTGGAAATTCTGGTTATTTTTAAAACCCTTTTCAAATTCAATTTATTTATTTAAAAATAAATAGAATTATCATTCTAGTTCAAAACTAGCTTATTTCGATAAAAATCTATTTTTATCTTTTCAAACATGAAGTTTTTCACCCCAAATCTTCACAAATCATTTCTTATGATTTTACACAAATTATTACTATTTTTAATAATTTTATCAAGGCCCGTACAGTCGATTTCCATCAATGGCCATCGAACTGCACTTACAACGACCTTTTTCAAATTTGATTTGGACATAATTCCAAATCCAACCGTTAGATTTCAAATTTCTAACATTCGCTAGAAAGCTCTTTTCGATACGAACCCAACGGTTCCGGTTTTAGGAGAATCCGACGGTCGGATCTCCCGTAATGTCCATTTGAAATCAATGGTCGAAATTCGCGAACTGCCGCGGCGCGGCGCGTTCCATTCAGGCCATTATATTATATATATAATATATATAATATATACTTCGTCGATTTTCTATTCAAAACGAATTATATAAATAGTTTTAAAATTCGTTTCAAAATCTATTTCAACTTCCATCTCAATTCAAAGCAAAATTGAATTCTTCTTTATAAATTCGTTTTAAAATTCATTTCTATTCAATTCAAATTTCAATTCAATTTGAATTCATTTCAATTTGCTTTCAATTCAATTTGAATTCGTTTTCAATTCAATTCATTTCGAAATCGTTTTCAATTCATTTCGAAATCGTTTTCAATTCAATTCACTTTGAAATCACTTTTAATTCAATTCACTTTGAATTCGTTTTCAATTCAATTCACTTTGAATTCGTTTTCAATTCAATTCACTTTGAATTCGTTTTCAATTCAATTCACTTTGAAATCACTTTCAATTCAAAATCGTTTTCAATTCAATTCACTTTGAATTCGTTTTCAATTCAATTCACTTTGAATTCGTTTTCAATTCAATTCACTTTGAATTCATTTTCAATTCAATTCACTTTGAAATCACTTTCAATTCAATTCACTTTGAAATCGTTTTCAATTCAATTCACTTTGAAATCACTTTCAATTCGAAATCGTTTTCAATTCAATTCACTTTGAATTCGTTTTCAATTCAATTCACTTTGAAATCACTTTCAATTCGAAATCGTTTTCAATTCAATTCACTTTGAATTCGTTTTCAATTCAATTCACCTTGAAATCACTTTCAATTCAATTCACTTTGAAATCACTTTCAATTCAATTCACTTTGAAATCGTTTTCAATTCAATTTACTTTGAAATCACTTTCAATTCGAAATCGTTTTCAATTCAATTCACTTTGAATTCGTTTTCAATTCAATTCACTTTGAAATCGATTAAAATTGATATAAATATCGTTCACGTCAAAATGGCGTCAATCTAATCAACACGGCTTCATAAATTTCTATTTTCAAATATTCTATTTCAAATATTTCTATTTCTAAACTGGAATGAGGCCCAATCAATTACCATATAAAATTAATTATATGGATTTTCATACAACACATGTATATAATAGCATTGAAAAATAATCAACCATCAACCAAAGTGCACTACACTGTATAAGCATCAAATATAGATATTCAACGCTTATAACAGCCTGTCAATCAATCGATCGACATATTCAATCAATCAGGATGAGTGAACTTCAAATTTCATCCCAACACCCGTGTGGGGTTTCAAACAATCAAACACATATTTTATTTGTGCAGTTGGGCGATGTGTAAAATTTATCGACCCAATCCATGTCCTTCAAATAGGTGTACATAAACAAACCGTCCGGTTTGTAAATGAATATTTATTTATTCACATTCACGTTAAAAATTATATTTTTAACGATAAAACATTTTATTTCAACATATGAATTTCTATTCAGTTCATTCTTTAAATAAAATGATATTTTTATTTTTCTAACCTATTTTAGAAAATTTCGGCGGCATAACGGCACGATACTAGAAACGGGACAAGGCCTAGCCTTATCCCCGGTCTAGTGAAGGCCCACGCCATTCACACATCAATCAATCCATTCATTTCACCAAACAATTCAATTTCAAATCAAATCATCTAACTAATCTATGCAACCAAACAAACAAGTCCATGGTCTGTGGACGATTGTGTCGGGTGCTACTAAGCACCGTCTGCATCCTAGTATATATATGACTAGAGAAATTAAATTGAAAGGTGAGAAGTTCTCACAGATAGCTATCCTAGCTCCACGGCACTTCATTTGCAGAAGTCTTCGTCGTTTCGCCTTTTTGTTGCTTTCGTCGCCCGCTTTCACTACATATGTAAAAATCGAGTTTTTAGTTTGCTATTCAATATATAAAAATATGATTTTTACTTCGACTTTCAACATATAAAAATATGATTTTTCTTTCGACTATCACTAAATAAAAATATGATTTTTACTTCTACTTTCACTAAATAAAAATATGATTTTTACTTTTGCTTTCAACATATAAAAATATGATTTCTACTTTTGCTTTCAACATATAAAAATATGATTTCTACTTTTGCATTCAACATATAAAAATATGATTTCTACTTTTGCTTTCAACATATAAAAATATGATTTCTACTTTTGAAAATATTCAGTTTTAAACTACTTTTTAAAGCAAAACAGTTTTTCTTTTACTAAAAAAAATCAGTTTTTATTTGTATCAAAAATCTGTTTTTCTTTTACTAAAAAAAATCAGTTTTTATCTTGATAAAAAAATGCAGTTTTAGTTTTTAAAAATTTTCAGTTTTAACTTTAACAAAATCGGTTTTTAAACTTTATAAAAATTCAGTTTTATAGAATTTAAAAATAGAAATAAAAATAAGAATAAAAATAATTACAGAGGAGCGGGCGGGGGGGTCTGCAGATCGTCGGAGGCGGGGCTCTCGAGGGTGGCGGTCGGCGGTTCAGCGTTGCGAACCAGGGGGGCTTCTCGCAGGTCTTCGATTGATGGGGGCTTCGGAGTTCGAACGAGGGGCAGGGAGGCTTCGTCGGAGTTCGTGCGAGGGGGGGGGGGCTTCGTCGTCTTCGATCGTCGGAGGGGGGAGCGGCTTCGATGCTTAGGGTTTTTTTTTTTCTTTTTCTGTTTTCTGGATTGTGAATCGGGGGGGGGGGCCAGGAGGAAGAATAAAGGGAGGGAGGGAAGAGTACTTTTTTTTTTATTATTTAATTATTATATTTAGCAAAGAGTTGACCTTTTACGTACGACCTCTAAACGAGGCCCACCGCCTGTCGTCCATAGCGTTTAACCCCCATTCCGAACACAATGGGATATGTATCGCAAGCTGGTTTGATCGTTACAATCGGTTCCCTTTTGAATTTTCATTTAAATCACTATATTGAATTTTAAACGTACATTTCAAATTACCGGGGCCACATACTGACTAGAAAAATTCCAGAAAAATATTTTCTAGCTTCGTATTGACGATACGGTCCTAACAAAACTAGTTTCGTCAAATTCTGAGACCGTTTGAAAAATGGCCAATTTCCAGTCGATTAAAATCAACTGAAACTGGTCAAACGCGTTTTCCTTTGCCACGCTCACATATTGATTCGAAAAATTATGAAATTTGAAACCTAGCAATAACTTTACATCACGGACCTAACAAAACTGGTTTCGTCGAAATCCGAGGTCGTTTGCAAAATGTCCATTTTTAAGGGCCTGAATTCCATAGCGACTATTCAGAATTTTCAACTGGACATACCTTTTTATTCCCGCTATGAAATCTTGATTTTACGGATTCGATAGAAAGATATTATCAATTAGATCCTAATGTTTTTGGTTTCACTAAAATCCGGATTGTTTTGCATCCGGTACATTCAATTGAAGTTTGAAATCGAATTTTCGAACTACCGCGCCATTTTCAATTCCTTTTAATATTATATATAATTATTATATATTCTAACGACGACGTATATAATATATACGTTCTAATTATATTCAAAATAAATTTTCGTCGATATTATTTAAAATAATCCATTTTAAATAATCAAAATTCGCTAAAATTGCCAAAATAAAAATTTTAAACTGGCCCAGATTTTACGGGTTGTTACAATCTCCCCCACTTAAAACTTTTCGTCCCCGAAAAGGAACAAAGTCGAAAGTGGTTTGATTATTCAGCTCTACGCTCGATCAGGCTTCCATTCTCTAACTTTTCAGTTTCTGAGAATTTTCAAAACTTCAAAAATTTGGCTAACACCCTAAATTTTTGAAAAATTTCGCCATAACCTCCCCTGCAATGGGAGCATCGGGGAATTTCAAATAGCTTCCCCGGTCCTTCTGATCTCATAAAGAAAAAGAAAAAGCCAAGCGGCTAGCCAATAGGCTCACAAAATCATCATCACCCAAACAAAACAGTAAATTATGTAGTAAACATGTACCTATTTGTCGGGCAAACAAATTTTATTCTTCGGCTCTAGCCTCCTTGCTATGACCTGTTCAATATAAGTATATGTATATGCAAGCAAATGCTACCAATTTCCGATACAATTCAATATTTGATTCTATTAGGCATAAATGGTTAAAAATTAGCAAACAAATAAACAACCAACACAAACATCAATCAATTAGTGAATTAGAGTTTCAAATCCATAATTTTGATACATATACAAAAATCATGTTTTGATGCCAAATCACAACAATGTATTCTAACTATATTGGTTTTGGTTCTCACACCAGCCTAATGGAAATATATAGATATCACACCTTCGAAACACGAATATAAATACTGATGATGTGGCCACATCATCAGAATTATCCCCGGGTGTCTAGAATGTGACTCTATATCTATCTAGTATATTAAAACTTCGAATATACGTTTGCAAGGCGTATATGCAAATTCTTTATATACTGGACTGTCCAAATCAATATCAAATCAATAATCAAATACGGATAATTGATTTTAAATTTTCAAAACAAAAATTTGTTTTCATTTTAAAAATATACTCTTCACACTCGTTCTGGGATACTACTGATCCTATCTCTAACGAGTCATTCCCATTGGATATTGCTAATCCAATATCTGATGAATTCTTTCGTATGTTTCTAATGTGTCTTGTTCTCTGCTTTGTAAACCAAAGCTCTGATACCAAATGTGACGAAAAGGAATTTCGCTCGGTCCGAACCAGTCGCTAGACCGATTCAAGCCGTTCGAAACGCCCTATCGTTTGAGAACATGACAAAACAGAACGCATACGGAAGAACATTTCATTGTATATTACAACAATGCATCAGATTACAGGAATATACAGAGTATAAATGAATATTACACAGAAATATCAGAGATTTAAATTACATTTAAATACATAGCAGCGGAAAATAATACAATACACAACTAGAAGGGATATACGGATACAAAGCTTTCCGGATATCATTCCAGCTGTAAACCAGGATCCTGTGAATATAAATCTGCAAAACCAAAACTACTAGCTGCCCGTGTCGAAAATAGGGGCACCCAGAGTTTAGGTTAAAACAATAAACTCCAGGTCAGTCATGTGACTGGTGTGAGAACTAAAACAGTTATTAATCTTTATTTTAAATCATTAGGTAAATCAAGGGACCACGCCGTATAACACGGAACGGGTTTCCTCCCAAGAATACCAGTGCATGAAACAAACAGCGCAATGCTAAATAAAGAAAAATGAAGCTGTTATAAGACCCAGGTCCTATCACACAATGCAACGCAAGCCGGGGGATAGGGTTTTCCCTTATAACAGCCAAAGAATGCTTGATACGTTTTAAAACAAATCATTTGATACTATTATAGTGCATAGTGTATAAAACAACTTCAAATCATAAGTATCAATCATAGGCGGCATGGGTACCATATATCATGTCGCCATACTAGTTCTACAATTAAAACCGCAAATGTCACGTATTTGGAAATTGGATTTCCATCTATGAACCGAGGCAAAAGATAGTCCTCAACCGATTCGAGACGCTCTAGCCCGTGTCTCAGGAACAGCCGCAACTGCCCCTTGGATCCTCAGGGCCGGTCCACCGATGTGGATTATTATGCCTGAACACTACGTCTCCCCACCCTATGGGGTGTAAGTCTGGTCCGTCAGCCGACCAGAATGCATCGGCCGAAACCGATATAACCGAGGCGCCTCGCAACAGCAACAACCACATAAGTCAAACTCGTCAGGGCGTGTAAAACCACTGACGCCACTTCTAGCTAGAAAGAAACACATGCCCTCCCTGACGTCCGTCTCCCGTTTTTGGTTCACAACCGGGGTGCGAGGCTCGCGAATTCACGTTACACAAAGCTGTGCCACACAGGCTGTGCTTTGATCATCACCACAAGACTTTGCTTTTCAACAGAAGCCTCGATCAATTGCCACTCAGGCATGCCACACAGGCAATTCACTCCATGCGTTTGATATCCATCAATATATAACCCCTGAGCTCGTACGTCTCAGAGAAGGGCGTTAAGCAAGAGAATAAATTCTCCGCCGCCAAACAGATATATATTTAATAGAGATCAATCACACAGACTAAAATCCAATGTCAGACACACAGTCCATTTACAAGTCCGTTCTGGGTCTGAACGAAACCGGAGGCACCTAGTACCTCGCATATCCATCGATCTCCAAGTACGTCTGGACGATCACAAACTGTTTCCATCTTCTTGGGTGTACAGCCCAATCAAGATCATCAGTAATCACCCAAACGACGTGAAGACTTCCGGTCTTCGACCATCGTCTTCATCTTCGACACCACGTCGAATCAGTTATTCAGAATGGGATAAACCCGGTCTTTCTGAATAACTCGCGTATATATTATAAAAGTGTTACACAAACACAACATACGCCTCATTCCAATTCAGAATATTCTTTTATTCAAATATTCCTATACTTTGGGAAAAGTTCCCATTAATTTTATTCAAGATAAATTCTTTGAATTTATTCTTTAATCTCCTTTGAATATCAATTCAAACTAGTCGGGATTAGCGAACCACACCGAAGTAATCATTTATTTTATTTCCCAATCCCAACCTATTCATCCCATGAAGTAAAACTGGTAGTACTTCATATCTAACACCACAGTGTTATCGGTAATTCAATTACCATTTCACGTTCAAATCTAATTAAAGATTTAACTATCGCCTGGAGTAAAACTGGTGATACTCCATTCTCGATCTTTTCAATCTAATTAAAGATTCATTAAAACTCCACTTAGTTTTAATCTTTAACTGGGTTAAAGAATCAGTGTCATTTAAAACACGGTTCACGATAAACCCAAAATCACATTCCATTAATTATCGGGTTAAAGAACAAGTGTTATTTAAAAACACTGTTCACGATAAACCCAAAAATCAATACCAATTCAATTCCAATTAAATATCGTTTAATTGGTACACTTCATTAAATCTAACTAAAAAGATTTAATCATTTCTCAACTGGGTTCAAGAACAGTGTTAGTGAAGACACCATTCACGACAAACCCAAATCACATTCGATATTCAATACAAGGCTCTGAATAGAAAATATATCGGCTTATATTCAATATCGAATTCTACGACTAACAAATGCCGTATTGGAAATAACGATATAAATATATATCTTTCAAATTTCCATAACAACATCTGTATAATCACGAATTCCAACATCGAAATATTCCGAAGACAATTTCGATTCAAATCCACTCCAATGCAATCATTGGAAATTCTGGTTATTTTTAAAACCCTTTTCAAATTCAATTTATTTATTTAAAAATAAATAGAATTATCATTCTAGTTCAAAACTAGCTTATTTCGATAAAAATCTATTTTTATCTTTTCAAACATGAAGTTTTTCACCCCAAATCTTCACAAATCATTTCTTATGATTTTACACAAATTATTACTATTTTTAATAATTTTATCAAGGCCCGTACAGTCGATTTCCATCAATGGCCATCGAACTGCACTTACAGCGACCTTTTTCAAATTTGATTTGGACATAATTCCAAATCCAACCGTTAGATTTCAAATTTCTAACATTCGCTAGAAAGCTCTTTTCGATACGAACCCAACGGTTCCGGTTTTAGGAGAATCCGACGGTCGGATCTCCCGTAATGTCCATTTGAAATCAATGGTCGAAATTCGCGAACTGCCGCGGCGCGGCGCGTTCCATTCAGGCCATTATATTATATATATAATATATATAATATATACTTCATCGATTTTCTATTCAAAACGAATTATATAAATAGTTTTAAAATTCGTTTCAAAATCTATTTCAACTTCCATCTCAATTCAAAGCAAAATTGAATTCTTCTTTATAAATTCGTTTTAAAATTCATTTCTATTCAATTCAAATTTCAATTCAATTTGAATTCATTTCAATTTGCTTTCAATTCAATTTGAATTCGTTTTCAATTCAATTCATTTCGAAATCGTTTTCAATTCATTTCGAAATCGTTTTCAATTCAATTCACTTTGAAATCACTTTTAATTCAATTCACTTTGAATTCGTTTTCAATTCAATTCACTTTGAATTCGTTTTCAATTCAATTCACTTTGAATTCGTTTTCAATTCAATTCACTTTGAATTCGTTTTCAATTCAATTCACTTTGAAATCACTTTCAATTCAAAATCGTTTTCAATTCAATTCACTTTGAATTCGTTTTCAATTCAATTCACTTTGAATTCGTTTTCAATTCAATTCACTTGGAATTCGTTTTCAATTCAATTCACTTTGAAATCACTTTCAATTCAATTCACTTTGAAATCGTTTTCAATTCAATTCACTTTGAAATCACTTTCAATTCGAAATCGTTTTCAATTCAATTCACTTTGAATTCGTTTTCAATTCAATTCACTTTGAAATCACTTTCAATTCGAAATCGTTTTCAATTCAATTCACTTTGAATTCGTTTTCAATTCAATTCACCTTGAAATCACTTTCAATTCAATTCACTTTGAAATCACTTTCAATTCAATTCACTTTGAAATCGTTTTCAATTCAATTCACTTTGAAATCACTTTCAATTCGAAATCGTTTTCAATTCAATTCACTTTGAATTCGTTTTCAATTCAATTCACTTTGAAATCGATTAAAATTGATATAAATATCGTTCACGTCAAAATGGCGTCAATCTAATCAACACGGCTTCATAAATTTCTATTTTCAAATATTCTATTTCAAATATTTCTATTTCTAAACTGGAATGAGGCCCAATCAATTACCATATAAAATTAATTATATGGATTTTCATACAACACATGTATATAATAGCATTGAAAAATAATCAACCATCAACCAAAGTGCACTACACTGTATAAGCATCAAATATAGATATTCAACGCTTATAACAGCCTGTCAATCAATCGATCGACATATTCAATCAATCAGGATGAGTGAACTTCAAATTTCATCCCAACACCCGTGTGGGGTTTCAAACAATCAAACACATATTTTATTTGTGCAGTTGGGCGATGTGTAAAATTTATCGACCCAATCCATGTCCTTCAAATAGGTGTACATAAACAAACCGTCCGGTTTGTAAATGAATATTTATTTATTCACATTCACGTTAAAAATTATATTTTTAACGATAAAACATTTTATTTCAACATATGAATTTCTATTCAGTTCATTCTTTAAATAAAATGATATTTTTATTTTTCTAACCTATTTTAGAAAATTTCGGCGGCATAACGGCACGATACTAGAAACGGGACAAGGCCTAGCCTTATCCCCGGTCTAGTGAAGGCCCACGCCATTCACACATCAATCAATCCATTCATTTCACCAAACAATTCAATTTCAAATCAAATCATCTAACTAATCTATGCAACCAAACAAACAAGTCCATGGTCTGTGGATGATTGTGTCGGGTGCTACTAAGCACCATCTGCATCCTAGTATATATATGACTAGAGAAATTAAATTGAAAGGTGAGAAGTTCTCACAGATAGCTATCCTAGCTCCACGGCACTTCATTTGCAGAAGTCTTCGTCGTTTCGCCTTTTTGTTGCTTTCGTCGCCCGCTTTCACTACATATGTAAAAATCGAGTTTTTAGTTTGCTATTCAATATATAAAAATATGATTTTTACTTCGACTTTCAACATATAAAAATATGATTTTTCTTTCGACTATCACTAAATAAAAATATGATTTTTACTTCTACTTTCACTAAATAAAAATATGATTTTTACTTTTGCTTTCAACATATAAAAATATGATTTCTACTTTTGCTTTCAACATATAAAAATATGATTTCTACTTTTGCTTTCAACATATAAAAATATGATTTCTACTTTTGCTTTCAACATATAAAAATATGATTTCTACTTTTGCTTTCAACATATAAAAATATGATTTCTACTTTTGAAAATATTCAGTTTTAAACTACTTTTTAAAGCAAAACAGTTTTTCTTTTACTAAAAAAAATAAGTTTTTATTTGTATCAAAAATCTGTTTTTCTTTTACTAAAAAAAATCAGTTTTTATCTTGATAAAAAAATGCAGTTTTAGTTTTTAAAAATTTTCAGTTTTAACTTTAACAAAATCGGTTTTTAAACTTTATAAAAATTCAGTTTTATAGAATTTAAAAATAAAAATAAAAATAAGAATAAAAATACTTACAGAGGAGCGGGGGGGGGGGGGGGTCTGCAGATCGTCGGAGGCGGGGCTCTCGAGGGTGGCGGTCGGCGGTTCAGCGTTGCGAACCAGGGGGGGCTTCTCGCAGGTCGTCGATCGATGGGGGCTTCGGAGTTCGAACGAGGGGCGGGGAGGCTTCGTCGGAGTTCGTGCGAGGGGGGGCTTCGTCGTCTTCGATCGTCGGAGGGGGGAGCGGCTTCGATGCTTAGGGTTTTTTTTTTTCTTCTGTTTTCTGGATTGTGAATCGGGGGGGGGGGGGGGGGCAGGAGGAAGAATAAAGGGAGGGAGGGAAGAGTACTTTTTTTTTTATTTAATTATTATATTTAGCAAAGAGTTGACCTTTTACGTACGACCTCTAAACGAGGCCCACCGCCTGTCGTCCATAGCGTTTAACCCCCATTCCGAACACAATGGGATATGTATCGCAAGCTGGTTTGATCGTTACAATCGGTTCCCTTTTGAATTTTCATTTAAATCACTATATTGAATTTTAAACGTACATTTCAAATTACCGGGGCCACATACTGACTAGAAAAATTCCAGAAAAATATTTTCTAGCTTCGTATTGACGATACGGTCCTAACAAAACTAGTTTCATCAAATTCTGAGACCGTTTGAAAAATGGCCAATTTCCAGTCGATTAAAATCAACTGAAACTGGTCAAACGCGTTTTCCTTTGCCACGCTCACATATTGATTCGAAAAATTATGAAATTTGAAACCTAGCAATAACTTTACATCACGGACCTAACAAAACTGGTTTCGTCAAAATCCGAGGTCGTTTGCAAAATGTCATTTTTAAGGGCCTGAATTCCATAGCGACTATTCAGAATTTTCAACTGGACATACCTTTTTATTCCCGCTATGAAATCTTGATTTTACGGATTCGATAGAAAGATATTATCAATTAGATCCTAATGTTTTTGGTTTCACTAAAATTCGGATTGTTTTGCACCCGGTACATTCAATTGAAGTTTGAAATCGAATTTTCGAACTACCGCGCCATTTTCAATTCCTTTTAATATTATATATAATTATTATATATTCTAACGACGACGTATATAATATATACGTTCTAATTATATTCAAAATAAATTTTCGTCGATATTATTTAAAATAATCCATTTTAAATAATCAAAATTCGCTAAAATTGCCAAAATTAAAATTTTAAACTGGCCCAGATTTTACGGGTTGTTACAGTAACGACCCGGAAAATCTGAACCAATTTAAATTTTTTAAATTGGCTATTTTAGTGGATTTTAAATATTTAAAATAAATATTTCAAATAATAGCGATGAAAAGTAAGTTTGAATCGACATTTGAAAATGAATATAATTAATTCTAATTATAAACAAGGCCTGAAATGGCACGGTAGTTTCAAAATTTGAATTCAAACTTTGACTGACTGTACCAGGTGCAAAACAAAACGGATTTGAGTGAAACCAAAAATATTTAAATCTGTTAGTGAATATCTTTCTAACTAATCTGAAAAATCGAAGTTTCATAGCGGGAAGCAAAAGTTATGGCTAAATGAATTTTCAGAAAGGTCGCTATGGGATTTATATAGCCCGTGAAAATGGCCATTTTGCAAACGACCTCGGAATTCGACGAAACCACTTTTGTTGGATTCGGGATGTCAAATTATTGCTAGGTTTCAAATTTCATAATTTTTGAAGCTCGTATGTGAGCGTGGAAAAGAAAAATGCGTTTTGGTCAATTACAGTTAAATTGGATCGACCAGAAATGGGCCATTTTTCAAACGGTCTCAGAATTCGACGAAACTAGTTTTGTTGGGACCGTATCGTCAAAACCTAGCTAGATTTATTTTTCTGGAATTTTTCGAATCAGTTTGTGGCCCTGGCAAATTGAAATGTACGTTCAAATCGGATATTGAATGTTATATATTTTAAATTAAGGGAAACTGACTGAAACAGTCGAATGGGCCTACGAAACATATCCCATTGTGTTCAAAATGGGGGTAAAATGCTATGGACGACAGTCGTTGGGTCTGAATTGGTGTTCGTGTGTGACAAGGGGTATTTTCGTATTTTTAAAACTTTATAAATAAAAAAGGTCATTGGTCCACATCAGCCCCCCCGACTTTCTCTCTCCCCATAGCTCGATCGAAGGCGGAAAACCGCTCCCCCATTCCCGTTCATTTTCTGATCAATCCACGCAATAAAAACCCATCCTCCAGTTGAAGATTTTGTAGAGTTAGGGAAGATCTTCAAATCCATATATAGTTTGGATTTTTTCGTGCAAAATTGGAGGAGAATTAGAGTTTGAAAGTTCGAGCTTTCAAATCGCCACCACCGTCATCTCCGACCACCGGAGTCCACCGCGCCACCATCGTTCGCCGCGCCTCTCCTCCCCCTTCGACGCTACGAAGGCCGATCGACGAATAGCTACGCGGATTTCGAGATAAATGCAAACCTAGTTTTGAACAGTTTGCTGAAGGTAACTGCTGTTTTTAATTAAACTATATTATAGCAGTTTAAAGCTCTACGGTTTTTGATTTCACTATAAAAATCATATCTTTTTCGTTTCTTGATGAAATTCAGTGAAAAAAGAGACTGTGGACTCGTGTGGACGTCTTCTACATTCTAGAAGAGACCGCATATTTTTCTGAGAGTTCTGCTATTTTTGGTGGAGTGGAACCCAATATGAGATTTCTAAATTATAAATGATATGGAAAACGACGATGTATAAATTATATAGTCGATGTATGAGTTATATAAGCATTGTACACCTCATGTATAAGCGTTGTATAAGTTGTACATTCGATGTATAAGTTATATATGCGTTGTAAAAATTATATATGTGTTGAAATAGAAGTGAAATGCTTATATATATATATATATATATATATATATATATATATACGCCCCTCGTCCACAAACCATGGACGATATTTATTGGTTGAGATTGGTGTGAAAATTGGTTGATTACGAATGGTTGATTAGAATTGTTTGTGGTTGAAATTGATTGATTGTGGTTGAAAAATACCCGTTTGTGGTTGAGAAATATTTGGTTGAAACCACATAGGATTAGTTTGTGGAAATGAAAAAAAAAATATACATGCCGCCTGCGTGCGAACAAGATGCATGAATCCCCATTGTCAAAAGCTGCGAGGCTTTAAGGTAGAGCGAGGAGCCGTACTAGGGACGGTCCCTATTTTAACTACCCTGCCGTTATGCTACCGAAATTTTGAATAATATTCATGTGTTAGAATTATTTTCCTGTGTTGAAACTATATTCATGTGTTGAATAGAAAACCTTCATGTGTTGAATCGAAATTCATTCATTGAATAGAAATTCATGTGTTGAATGGTATTCTTGTTTTAAATAAATTGTTTTAACAATAAAAATCACATTTTTACTTTATATATACAAACTATAGAAAACATTCATGTGTTGAATCGAAATTCATTCGTTGAATAGAAATTCATGTGTTAAATGGTATTCGTGTTTTAAATAAATTGTTTCAACCATAAAAATCACATTTTTACTCTATATATACAAACTATAGAAAACATTCATGTGTTGAATCGAAATTCATTCGTTGAATAGAAATTCATGTGTTGAATGGTATTCGTGTTTTAAATAAACTGTTTTAACAATATAAAAATCACCGTTCTATTGTATATATACGAATTTTGAATAACATTCATGTGTTGAATAAAAATTCATTCGTTGAAGAGAAATTCATTCGTTGAATAGAAATTCATGTGTTGAATGGTATTCGGGTTCGAAATAAATTATTTTATAATAAAAATCATATTTTTATCACCTATATGAACTATATAAAATAATCGTGTTTCGAAATAAATTGTTTTACAATAAAAATCACATTTTTTCTATAGACATGAATGGTTAAAAATAGCGAAGTGTTGAAATAATTGTCGGTTGGATAAAAATATCATTTTTATCAAATGTATGAAAAGAATATAGTTTTGAAATCGAAGAATCGATATATATATATATATATATATATATATATAAATAGAATTGAAATGTATCGAATAATGAAGCTGCAGTTCGCGTTTTGAAACCGTGATTTCAAACGATTAGTGCGGGAGATCCGACCATCGGATTTTCCCAAAACCGAAACCGTTGGGTTCGCTTTGGAAATATCTTTCCAACGACACCAACTTTATAAAGATCCAACGGTTGGATTGTCTGGAATGTTTAATTCAAATCTGAAGAAAAACAGCGCCAGAATCGATTATATATATATATATTGTAACACCCCACCTCCGTTAAGGTCACTCACAAAGGGAATGCCTTAACTTTGGTGGAGCATTTTAGTAAACAGAACAGAAACTTACAAGACAGATAAAACAGTACTTGAAATTTTTTAACTTTATTACAACAGAAACAAAAATCAATATGGTTACATCCTTTCAAATCTCAGAATTCAAGTACAAAATATCAGTCTTGTACAAAAGCCTTCAAAATGCATGGTTTAAAATCATAATCCCCACAGAAGAAGACAAGCCATACTTTAAGCACTTCAAGCTGAAGAAATCCGGATCTAGCTAGAGTATTCCCTCCTTAGAAAACCTGGGGGGAACGGAAGAAAAGAGGCGAAACAACAAGGGTCAGACATAAAGTCTGGCAAGTCCAGTGACTTTCAGCATGTGAACAGATAATAATAATATGACATGAACATAAAACTAGATGAGAGATAACTGTAACAGGTGTAGCAGATATAACAGAAGAACAGAATGACATAAACTATTGCTTTACACTTCTCTGAACTAATACTAGTATAACAGAATTAGGTGCCACCCTAATGTCTAAACAGAAACGGGTACAGAATAATTTAACAGAAACAGATTGCTAATAATGGGCCTTTACTACCCGATCAGAGACAGACAGAAGCAGAAACAGATTAATCCTTATGGAAACAGAATGTAGAATTAGGTGTACACTAGTAATGGGCCTTTACCTCCCGAACAGACGGTACCACACAGAAACAGACAGGTGTTACCACCCAACAAAAACAGACGGTACCAACAGAAACAGACAGAACTAAGTGTACCCTAAAACCCTACCCCAAGCGATCGGCTCCCTAATACATAAATATTCTGTGTCGGCCCCACAGTAGGGTGTATCACTCCCTAAAGTGACAACCAATTGGCACAGACCTATTTACAGATGTCACGGCGTCTTACATCCTCAGAGGCAGACCGGGATCCATGCACGCACATGACCCGGTTGGAACGCACCATCAACACCCCTCGCCATTATCAGAATGAACCTCTTATAATTAGTTCAGTAAGCGTGCCCGGACCCTACTTACTGTTGGGTCAAAGTTTTGATACCAGAAAGGGTTACTGACTAATATGGGTCCCAAACAACAGATGACACAAGTAATGCCCCTCCTAACCTTGTGTCCCCAGACTAACAGATTTCAGATTAACTTGTTTACAAGTTCAGACATACAGAATTCAGATTTCTAGTTTACAAATTAAGTTAACAAGTTTTCAGACTAACGGATTAGATGTACAGATTTTTCAGATTTGTCTAACATTGTATTGGGCCTACAGATTCATGGACGGGTTTACTACACCTATTAATCCCATTGGTTTATCCCTATTTTCCCCAATATGTTTTAGACGTCATTCTTATCTTAGATTTGCATTAATTAATTATTAATGCCTAGACCTCTCACATTAGGTCGCTAGCTTGTGGCCGCTGGATGGGCCGGGCGGTTCCGGGCAGACTTCTGCCACAAGCCAGACCTAACCTCGTGTCTTAAGCAGGTTATGACTAACTTCTCACATTAGAACCTATTGTTTGCGGCCACTGGATGTGCCGGGCGGTTCCGGGCAGAATTACGCCGTAAACTCATTCTAACCTCGAGTTAGCCATGTTTATCTTTGCGGCCAATTAATTAATAATTTACCGTTTATGCGCACGCTCAATATATATATGACAATTCAGATTATATCTATAACAGGATGATTATATCAACACAGCAGATAACAGATTTTAGCAGATAGCAGATTTTCCAGATTATATGACGTAACGGATTTAACAGATTTAGCAACTTAGCATATTTTGGCATATAACAGGTTAGGCATCTCAACAGACAAATTTAACAGATTTGGCATTTCAATCTAATTAGCAGTCTAGGCAATATAACAAAACTAGCTGTTTAGGCAACTTGGCAAATTAGCAGATTTAGCAAATCTAATATTTCTAAAGGTTCTATTTACATGCCTTGCCTAGTCATAAATTAGGCCTAAATTCATATGCCTACGTAATTTTCATGATGAACATATACTCCATGTTTGCATAAAGTTACATAGCACAGAATGTGGACATATAACATATGTTCCAATTTTTGTTAAACTAGCATATTACAGCAGATTCACATATAAATTATACCAAATATAACCATTAATTTCAATGCATGCCATATATCCAAGAATCCCTATTTAGGTGTGATCACAATAATAGATATCCTAATTAATGTAAATCTTTACACCTAAGTTTCCATATCCTTCTTCTTTCAACTTATGAATCATTATGCAAAATATACCCAACAATCTAAATCTTTAAATTATATCTCCTAAAAATTAGGTCTTGACTTTTATCTGCATTTTGTCCAAAGTCTCAAATCATAAGTAATCTTACAATGGTTCCTCTCTTCTTTTATCACAGAATATGCATAGGTTTAAAACTAGTTTACAACATATGCTTACTTTTCTAATTAATTACAGATCTAAATAACATATGTTCATTTCTCTAATTAGTTACAGATCTAGATTACAACGTACACAACATATATAAATTACATGTTTACAGTCAAATTCATGCATCTAATCCCAAGTCATATGTCAATATATTTTATGCCTCGGATCTAAAGTCATATGTTCAAATCAGCCTTGTCAAATTTCGCATCATTCATTATTTGTCCCAAAATTTGCGTTCATATGTTAATCTCTTATGAGATTAGGCACAGGCTCGTGGTAGCCTGGCTATAGAAACAGAAAGGAAGCAGAAAGGGATACAGAACAGTCACAGAAAAACAGATCTGACAGATATACAGTCTCAGATTCAGATTCACAATTCATGTCAAAATCAAAATTAACGTTTATAGCGGAAAATAACTGTACTTGCCTTGATTGGATTAAAGAAAGAACTTTAGTTGTTGCAGAATTGTTGCAGAAGCTTTTATCTCAAATTTGAATTGAATTGCTTAGGTTGATGTTGATTAACTTCTAGTTTTGATTCTAGCAGAGTAGCGACGCCATTTTTTTTTCTTAGTTAGAATAAAGGCAGAGTATAGGTAGAATGAAGTTGTGTGGAGAGAAAGTGAGGTTTGGGGGTGTTTTTATAGGAGAATAGGGTGATTTAGAGCCTTCAGATCAGTCCAGAAGTCATCAGAATCGTACAGCTCGAATACACATCATCCAGCCACTCAAAAGAAGACACGTCACCTCAGAACACTCCAGAATTCGGTGCTGGATTTGTATGGGCGCACTTGGCAGGTGCGCCAGTGTATTTTTGTACTGGCGCACTTTACAAGTGCGCCAGTGTATTCTGGCATGTTTCCGGTTTTTCTGCCTAACTTCGTTCGTCCATATCTTCTTCATACGGACTCCGATTTACGCAAATTCGGACTCTATTTCGCGTATTTTTCCGAGACGAACACAATGGCGCAACCTGTTTCCCTTATTTCTTCTCCTAAAAATTAATTATACCTTGATTTTTAACTCTTATGTTTACAGAAAATACGGGGTGTTACATTCTCCCCTCCTTAGAGGATTTCGTCCCCGAAATCTTCAAGTTAAGAAGAATGTGTCCTACCATCCAATCACCCATCTACTCAACCATCATCCACAAGCATCCATTGTCCTTAGAAAACTTCTAATGTTGTATGAACATATGCAAAAGTGTGTGTATATGTTCCTTATCTAATGCAAAAATCAGGCGGTCCACTAATTCAGTTGACCTCCTTAATGCGAATTATGCCAGTGCCATGAGTCCAACATGTATGAAATTTTCCTACTCGATACATACCATTTCTATATGAGTGCACAACCATTCAGTCATATGCAACATCCATGTGCTGAGTCAATCAATTTGCATCCACCAAAAATTGAAAATGCTCACACATCCATATGCAGTATGAGAGTGTTTTCGAGCCGACCTAGTGCCTAGTGTGTGTATATGCGTCCACGAGCAACCACTAGCAACCACTTGCATCCACTTGCAACCATCAAACATAACATGTCTCAAACACATGTTTACACCCATTAGGATTCCTATCTATAAGTTGAACACTCGATCGATAGGATAGAGTCTAGTGATGGAAGCGAGTACAGATGGAACGAAGACTTGGTTCCCATTAGACATTGGTTGAGAAAATAATTCCCCTAAGTATCAACCCCAAAGACCGAAATCAATATCAGATTGACACTCAGAGGATTACCTTCTTTAGACAATGTCAAAACTGGAAACCAGAATTATTAAGATATTTACAGACTACTGACACAGATCAGGTTCCCTAATGATTCTTAGGAAGCTAAGAATGATAAAATCATATCCCACAAAAACTCAGAATATATGCGTCATATTTGACGCCTAACACAGATATCCCTCAAACCTTAATCTCAAACAGATGAGCCATAACCCTTACGGGTCTGAGCCTACAGCGGAATTCAGAAATAATACTAGTATTAAAGTGCAGAGTATCGATTACAAAATCAAAATACCAGAATCAGAAAAAGTCTTAACTCCATAATCAGATAAAGAAATTAAACCTACTATAGAAATTTTCCTATTTCTATCCTAGCCACTAGCCTTAAGATTATTCGCCTGCCCTCCTTGTCCTCGTCTCTTCGGGCAGTCCCTAGTGAAGTGTCCCATCTCCCCACAGTTGAAGCAAGCGCCCTTCCTTTTTCTGCAATCCTTGTTCAGATGAGTCGAGCTTCCACAAGTAAAGCACTTTTTCCCCTTCTTATCTTCAGTCTTCTCATCCTTCCTTTGTGCCTTTTTGGGCCCCGCTTTCTTATTCGATGGTTCTTCCTTCTTTGTCTCTTTCGGGCCCTTGTCTTCCTCGTACAGTAGTGCCATGTCCACCAATTTCTCGTAAGTCGCTCCCATAGGTACGTGGGTCATGGCTAAGCTGTGCAGTGGCTCGTTCAATCCTTTAACAAAGCGGAGAGCCTTTTTATGCTGAGTGTTGACTAAATCCAATCCGAACCTAGCCAGTTGGTTGAACTGGTTGACGTATTCCTTGACCGTCATACTTCCTTGCTTAAGAGATAAGAACTTTTCCAGTTGTAAACTTCGTTCAGCTTGCGAGAGGAATTTTGTCTCAAACCTTGTTCTGAAATCCATCCATGTCTCGACCGGCCTCTCGGCGTTAGTGACTTCCCACCAGTAGGAAGCTTCATCTTTGAGCAACCATACCGCCAACTGTACCTTCTGCCTATCGTCCACCTCGAAGATAACGAATAGATCCTCAGTTTCTTTGAGCCAATTCCTTGCTTCTACGAATGATTCAGTTCCTTTGAAATCCTTTCCACCCATGGCCCTAAAATCTCTACAGATCTTTGAGAAAGCAATTGCACGAGGAGGAGGTGGGGGAGGGGGATCATTTGCTGGACCTGCAGCGGCGGTCCTAGCCTCAAGATATTGACGAAACCAACCGGGTACATGAACACCCTCTGGTATCTCAGATGCTTCAGACATGCTGGAACGAAAAAGGAAAGGTTCAATACAAAAAGGACTGAAAGAAAGATATATGGCTCTTGGGGATCATGCTTTTCAAAATAAGCTTTAATTTTGAAAATACTTCCTTTTAAAACCTTTTTGAAAATAGTTTTCAAAAAAACTTTTATCTAATCTGGTAACCTTTAGCTCTGATACCAAGTGTAACACCCCACCTCCGTTAAGGTCACTCACAAAGGGAATGCCTTAACTTTGGTGGAGCATTTTAGTAAACAGAACAGAAACTTACAAGACAGATAAAACAGTACTTGAAAATTTTTAACTTTATTACAACAGAAACAGAAATCAATATGGTTACATCCTTTCAAATCTCAGAATTCAAGTACAAAATATCAGTCTTGTACAAAAGCCTTCAAAATGCATGGTTTAAAATCATAATCCCCACAGAAGAAGACAAGCCATACTTTAAGCACTTCAAGCTGAAGAAATCCGGATCTAGCTAGAGTATTCCCTCCTTAGAAAACCTGGGGGGAACGGAAGAAAAGAGGCGAAACAACAAGGGTCAGACATAAAGTCTGGCAAGTCCAGTGACTTTCAGCATGTGAACAGATAATAATAATATGACATGAACATAAAACTGGATGAGAGATAACTGTAACAGGTGTAGCAGATATAACAGAAGAACAGAATGACATAAACTATTGCTTTACACTTCTCTGAACTAATACTAGTATAACAGAATTAGGTGCCACCCTAATGTCTAAACAGAAACGGGTACAGAATAATTTAACAGAAACAGATTGCTAATAATGGGCCTTTACTACCCGATCAGAGACAGACAGAAGCAGAAACAGATTAATCCTTATGGAAACAAAATGTAGAATTAGGTGTACACTAGTAATGGGCCTTTACCTCCCGAACAGACGGTACCACACAGAAACAGACAGGTGTTACCACCCAACAAAAACAGACGGTACCAACGGAAACAGACAGAACTAAGTGTACCCTAAAACCCTACCCCAAGCGATCGGCTCCCTAATACATAAATATTCTGTGTCGGCCCCACAGTAGGGTGTATCACTCCCTAAAGTGACAACCAATTGGCACAGACCTATTTACAGATGTCACGGCGTCTTACATCCTCAGAGGCAGACCGGGATCCATGCACGCACATGACCCGGTTGGAACGCACCATCAACACCCCTCGCCATTATCAGAATGAACCTCTTATAATTAGTTCAGTAAGCGTGCCCGGACCCTACTTACTGTTGGGTCAAAGTTTTGATACCAGAAAGGGTTACTGACTAATATGGGTCCCAAACAACAGATGACACAAGTAATTCCCCTCCTAACCTTGTGTCCCCAGACTAACAGATTTCAGATTAACTTGTTTACAAGTTCAGACATACAGAATTCAGATTTACTAGTTTACAAATAAAGTTAACAAGTTTTCAGACTAACGGATTAGATGTACAGATTTTTCAGATTTGTCTAACATTGTATTGGGCCTACAGATTCATGGACGGGTTTACTACACCTATTAATCCCATTGGTTTATCCCTATTTTCCCCAATACGTTTTAGACGTCATTCTTATCTTAGATTTGCATTAATTAATTATTAATGCCTAGACCTCTCACATTAGGTCGCTAGCTTGTGGCCGCTGGATGGGCCGGGCGGTTCCGGGCAGACTTCTGCCACAAGCCAGACCTAACCTCGTGTCTTAAGCAGGTTATGACTAACTTCTCACATTAGAACCTATTGTTTGCGGCCACTGGATGTGCCGGGCGGTTCCGGGCAGAATTATGCCGTAAACTCATTCTAACCTCGAGTTAGCCATGTTTATCTTTGCGGCCAATTAATTAATAATTTACCGTTTATGCGCATGCTCAATATATATATGCCAATTCAGATTATATCTATAACAGGATGATTATATCAACACAGCAGATAACAGATTTTAGCAGATAGCAGATTTTCCAGATTATATGACGTAACGGATTTAACAGATTTAGCAACTTAGCATATTTTGGCATATAACAGGTTAGGCATCTCAACAGACAAATTTAACAGATTTGGCATTTCAATCTAATTAGCAGTCTAGGCAATATAACAAAACTAGCTGTTTAGGCAACTTGGCAAATTAGCAGATTTAGCAAATCTAATATTTCTAAAGGTTCTATTTACATGCCTTGCCTAGTCATAAATTAGGCCTAAATTCATATGCCTACATAATTTTCATGATGAACATATACTCCATGTTTGCATAAAGTTACATAGCACAGAATGTGGACATATAACATATGTTCCAATTTTTGTTAAACTAGCATATTACAGCAGATTCACATATAAATTATACCAAATATAACCATTAATTTCAATGCATGCCATATATCCAAGAATCCCTATTTAGGTGTGATCACAATAATAGATATCCTAATTAATGTAAATCTTTACACCTAAGTTTCCATATCCTTCTTCTTTCAACTTATGAATCATTATGCAAAATATACCCAACAATCTAAATCTTTAAATTATATCTCCTAAAAATTAGGTCTTGACTTTTATCTGCATTTTGTCCAAAGTCTCAAATCATAAGTAATCTTACAATGGTTCCTCTCTTCTTTTATCACAGAATATGCATAGGTTTAAAACTAGTTTACAACATATGCTTACTTTTCTAATTAATTACAGATCTAAATAACATATGTTCATTTCTCTAATTAGTTACAGATCTAGATTACAACGTACACAACATATATAAATTACATGTTTACAGTAAAATTCATGCATCTAATCCCAAGTCATATGTCAATATATTTTATGCCTCGGATCTAAAGTCATATGTTCAAATCAGCCTTGTCAAATTTCGCATCATTCATTATTTGTCCCAAAATTTGCGTTCATATGTTAATCTCTTATGAGATTAGGCACAGGCTCGTGGTAGCCTGGCTATAGAAACAGAAAGGAAGCAGAAAGGGATACAGAACAGTCACAGAAAAACAGATCTGACAGATATACAGTCTCAGATTCAGATTCACAATTCATGTCAAAATCAAAATTAACGTTTATAGCGGAAAATAACTGTACTTGCCTTGATTGGATTAAAGAAAGAACTTTAGTTGTTGCAGAATTGTTGCAGAAGCTTTTATCTCAAATTTGAATTGAATTGCTTAGGTTGATGTTGATTAACTTCTAGTTTTGATTCTAGCAGAGTAGAGACGCCATTTTTTTTTCTTAGTTAGAATAAAGGCAGAGTATAGGTAGAATGAAGTTGTGTGGCGAGAAAGTGAGGTTTGGGGGTGTTTTTATAGGAGAATAGGGTGATTTAGAGCCTTCAGATCAGTCCAGAAGTCATCAGAATCGTACAGCTCGAATACACATCATCCAGCCACTCAAAAGAAGACACGTCACCTCAGAACACTCCAGAATTCGGTGCTGGATTTGTATGGGCGCACTTGGCAGGTGCGCCAGTGTATTTTTGTACTGGCGCACTTCACAAGTGCGCCAGTGTATTCTGGCATGTTTCCGGTTTTTCTGCCTAACTTCGTTCGTCCATATCTTCTTCATACGGACTCCGATTTACGCAAATTCGGACTCTATTTCGCGTATTTTTCCGAGACGAACACAATGGCGCAACCTGTTTCCCTTATTTCTTCTCCTAAAAATTAATTATACCTTGATTTTTAACTCTTATGTTTACAGAAAATACGGGGTGTTACATATATATATAAATATAATTAAATTAAATCGAATAACGACGCTGCAGTTCGTATTTTGAAATCGAAACTTCAAACGATTATACCGGGAGATCCGACCGTCGGATTTTCCCGAAACTGGAACCGTTGGATTTGTTTTGAAAAGATCTTTCTAATGATATAAATTTTGTGAAGATCCAATGGTTAGATTTTCAGATATGTGTAAATCAAATCTGAAGAAAAACAGCGCCACGGCCGCGTTATGGCCGAAGCGTCGTTTGAATAAATTGGCTATTTTAAAATTAATAAAAATAGCAACAAATCATTATAAAATATTATAAACGATATGGAAGTGAAATTAAAAACTAACTGAAGGTTGGCTAAGTCGAATGGTTTCCTGGATTTTGATCTGATGTTGGTTTCGGCCTTCGGGGTTAATATTTGGGAAATTGTTCTTTTACTGATTTACAGTTAGTGACTAATGAACTGAATATGGCGTATGTGTGTTTGTGTTGCACTTGTTTATTATATACGCGAGTTGCTGAGAAAGACCGGGTCTATCCCACTTTGGATAACTGAATCGACGATAAGAAATCGAAGATGAAGACGGTGGTTGAAGACCGGAGATCTTCACCTCGTTTGGATGGTAACTGATGTCCTGATTGGGAGGCATCCCGAAATATGGATAATGAGTGGTGATCGTCCAGACGTACGTGGAGATCGATGGGTTTGCGAGGTATATAGTGCCTCCGGTTTCGTTCAGACCCAGAACGGACTTGCAAATGGACGGTGTGTCTGACATTGGAATTTATTCTGTGTGATTGATAGCCATCAGTTGCATGGTGTGAATTGCTTGTGTGGCATGCTAAGATGCAATGATCAAGACTTCTGTTGAAAAGCAAAGTCTTGTGGTGATGATCAAAGCACCGCCTGTGTGGCGTAGCTTTGTGTATAACGTGAATTCGCGAGCCTCACACCCCGGTATGAACCAGAAACGGGAGAGGACCTCAGGGAGGACATGCGTTTCTTTCTAGCTAGAAGTGGCGTCAGTGGTTTTACACGCCTTGACGAGTTTGACTTATGTGGTTGTTACTGTTGCGAGGCGCCTCGGTTAGATCGAACGATCCGGGTCCGATGGAGTCATTCGTTGGCTCATTTACGCCCTAAAGGGCGGGGAAACGTAGTGTTCAGGCATTTTAATCCACATCGGTGGACCGGCCCTGTCGCTCCAAAGGCTTGACTGAGTACTTGCCCGAGGCTCGGGCTAGAGAGTCTCGAAGTCGGTAAGGACTATCGTTTGCCTTGGTTCAAGATGGAAATCCAATTTCCAAATACGTGACTGTGCGGTTTTGATTATATATATATATATGGCGACATGATATATGGTACTCATGCCGTCTACGATTGATAGTTATGATTCGAAATTGTTTTTGAAACATATAAACACTAGTAATAATATCAAATGCTTTTGTTTTATTCGTATCAAGCATATTTTGACCATTATAAGGTAAAACTCTATCCTCCGGTTTGCGTTGCACTGTGTGATGGGAACTGAGTCTTATATTGGCTTCATTTTTATAAAAAGCATTGCGATGTTTAAAAGAATTATTTGTTTTAAAGCACTGGCAATCCATGGAGTAAACCCTTTCCATGAAAGTGGCGTGGTCCTGTGATTAGCCATATTTCAAATGTGTTGAGTAGATTTCTCATTCCAGTCCCATGACTGACTCGTAGTTTGTTTCACTTGCAAACTCGGGTGCCCCCTTTTTCTACACGGGCAGCCTTGTCTTCAGGTTTTAGCAGGCTCTTTCTGGATAGCTGGAGCTGAAGATGGATTCGATCATTTATCTCTTTTTATGCTGTTCAGCTCCTATTGTACATATTATGTTTGTTTTTTGCTGTAGACATTTATGTGTAGCTGAACTGTATTTGTACTAAGTATGATCCTGTATACTATGTAACTCTGATGATTTCATTTATCATGTGTATTATTTGTTCATTATCTGGCGTGTTTATTTAATTCTATTTTGTTATTTCTGTTTATGTGTTATATTCCAAAGATTACCCTTACCACCGTCAGTACGGGGTTTGGGGTCATCACACAAGTCATCCAGGAACAGGATGAACCGAAGGCACTATTCAGTACATCCATCTTAGGCACTGTTATCTAATACTTACACAATAGCCCTTGCACTTTACTCCGTCTTCAATTTTCTTTGACATATATGATTCGCAACGCTTATGCCAATACAGAGTGGTTCTTTGGATAATAATCCAACCGATCTCTCCATATTGACAACGATGGTCAAAACTTCGATAGTCAGTGATTTAACTATCGAATAAAAACAAGTGTTTCGATAGTCTATGATTTAACTATCGAAGAAAACAAGTGTTCATCCAATTATCAAACAATCACTGAGCCCTTAATTAATATTCCATTAATTAAATCACTTCTCTATTTCTTTATCAATATTTGTTAACCAAATATTTTCAATAACCATATTGGCCTTTTACGTTATTTGGAAAACGTTTCTGAATATCGCCTTCCTTTATTTTCTAAACTTTAGAAAATATATGCTATTTATAATTAGAAAATATTCCAATTACTTATCTCTTTTTCCGATCTCGTTTATTTCTATACTTAGGAATTATTCTTTATTATATTTCCAAACTTACACTTATTTGGGTTAAAACGGATGTTGTGTAAAACATCATTACAACAACCCAAATACTATATTCAACTAACTCTTATCCAACATTGATTTTCGGGGCTGAAATCTTACTATTTATTTGTTAATAATGAAATCAATCAAGTTGGGGGTATAACTACCTCTCAGACCTTGACTGAATAACATTTATAACATCAAAACAGATATGACTACTTACTCGAATAATCAATACCATACAACTACTTATTCACTTTTAAACACGTATACGCTTTCTCTTTCTATTATTACGAGATTTTATTCCTAGTCTTCCTTTTTGATTTTACTATTCTATTTTTAAGTTCGTTTCCTTATCGACTTCTATATATATCGATACATTGATTTCTAACTATCAAATTATCTTAAAAATATTCTAACTCCTTAAATTCCCGGAAAAATTTGCCATAACCTCCTTTGTACTGGGAGCATCGGGATATTTCAAATAGCCTCCCATGGCCCTCACCAATCCAAAAGAAAAATAAAAAGCCAAGCGGCTTGTCGATACGGCGCATAAAATCTCATATATGAATTAAATACGTACCTTTTTGTCGAGCATTCTACTCATATACCTGCATTATCCTTATCCCATACTTGTCTCCTGTATGTCTAAACCTGTCCAACTATACCCGATCGTTTTAACTCAATTCGTTAATAAATTTATTAATTAACTCTTTAGTCTATTTCACTTTTATATTTGAACATAACATGTTCAAATATATTTTAACTTGCTTATCAACTAATTTAATTCAAATTTCAAATTAAGTTCTATATTCGATTCTATGTCCAAATTCTATGTTCAAGTTCCATTATAATTCTATTCGAATTCCAAATATTCAAACTCCATTTAAATTCTATTTGAATTTCTATATATTCAAAATTCCTATTAACTCTATTTGAATTCCTCTTATTCAAACTCCATTTAATTTCTATTTGAAATTCCAAATATTCGAACTCTATTTAAATTTTATATTCAAATTCCATATTTGAAATTTCTTTATTTAAATTCCATTTCACTTTCGATATTCAAATTCTATATTTGAATCCCTTTATATTTCTATATTCAAATTCTGTATTTGAATTCCATTTGAATTTCTATATTCAAACTCCATTTCCATTCAAATTGAATTTCCTATATTCAAATTCTATTTCAAACTTTCTTTATTCATTCTTTAAACAAGTCCCGATTTCAATTCCTTTTGAAATCGATATTTCTGCTTTTGGAAAATAGATTTCCCTTTTCAATTTCACACTTGTATTTTTATTTCTGAATTATCCAATGATAATTCTTTTCACTTCATTTATAAACTTCGTTTATAAAAGAATTATTTATAAACTTCGTTTATAAAGAAACCACTTGTTTTATTTTTTCAAAACAAGTTTATATTTCAAATCTATTTAAAAATTCATATTCTATTTTAGAAAAAATAGAATTTCCCTTTTAAATCTCAAATACCCCTTTCAGGGTATTTTATAAATTAACACTCAGGCCCAGTGATATTTAAACACCAAACAACCAATTATTTATTTCAGGTTTTCTAACACATTATATATGACAGTATATGTGCAAACAATTAAACAACAGATAATATATTTTTGAGGAATCCAGTTGGATTCCTCCAACCTATTTTCCTGCATCCACAGACATTAGTCAACAAAGTAATACCCATCCTGTTTCAAGGCAGGATACTGTGGTATGAAGGTCATCCACTAATATATATTTGTGGGGCAATAGGGAAATCATCCGCTATGAAACTGCGGGCATCCACTAATGGTAATCCAACCAACCTCAACCCAATATATATATATATATAATAGTCAACCAATCCTAGATAACTAATATATTTAAAACAATCAGACAACATTCAACAAGCACAATAATTATTTTTAACAAATAGAAATAAGTCTAATTAAATGGTGAGTGAGGTTTACTCACCGAAATTTCAGTTGTCGAATATCCTGTTAAATTTCACCTTATCGCTGTTATAGATCGTCTCGAGTAAACCAAATTTGTACCTTATTTCTCGAACAACTATGAAACCGACTAAATCAATCACTGGTCCTCTTCCAATACCGGACTTCACCATCATTGTCAATGCAACACTCGAGCCTTGAAGAAGGACCCAAACTCGCAGCTCAGTTAGCGATCTACAGAAGAAGGTGTGAACTTTCGCGTCACCAAATATAACCAAACACAGGTTGCTGAACCTTCTCGCTGCCATGAACCACCCAAATACTGCTTCTACTGTGACTCCAACAATCAGAAGTCCTCGCTAACCTTTCTGACTGTGGCCAGTTAATCAGCATCTCGGTCCCCTTCTGACATCGTACAAAAATCCAGCGTCCATACAAGTCAGCCCTAGGCCCATGCACTAGGATCGAGACCCTTCTGAAGCATCGTAGTGACCCCTCACCCTTCGCACAATTCCAATTCGCCTTAATCTGAGCAACCCTATTTCTAATCGTACAAACCCCATCGCAATTCGCTTCTTCCTATTATCGCGATTCCCATTTTCTGATTCACGGATGCCTCATAACGAACTCGAAATCGAATTCGGTTTTGATTTCCCTTTTTCCCCATTTTCCTTCGATTTGCTTAAGGATAACGACTTTTGAATTGCTTACGAGAGAAGGGGCTTGCGATTTTATAAAGTGAATTTGTGGATTATAAGAAGACGCGATTTGTTTTGGTTTGTAGAGAGGAAAGGAGCCACGGTTGTTTTACTGTGAGGAGAGGAAAGGAGATGTGTTTAATTCCCTACCCTATGATTTTTAATGGTTATAAATATAGGCATATATATTTAAATTATCCAAAATTTCCTAACTCCTTTTTGAACCCAACAAATGACATTCCTAGGGTTTAACCCCTATTCCGGACACACTGGGATAAGTCATGAAGTCCAATTTGATCGTCTTGAGATGATATTAATTTAAATGATATATTTTAAATTCAAAACAATATACTCTACGAAAATAAATTAATATTATTATTCAGATTCAAACAGACTTTTATACTGATCACCTGAACTGTATTTAATTCAGTTTTAAATCTCGAACTGAATTATATTTTCGCATTACGATGATTTAATATATTCGATATTAAATCGAAATTGATTATTAAACTGATAACTTAATATAAATATTCATTTATATTTATCCACCCAATATTTAAATCCATATTAAATATTTATAATTAACCCATAAGAATCCGGGTCATTACATGTTACTTCTGATGTAATCTAATGTAAATTATGTTGTGTAATGTAGTATTTCTGTTCTATTGTTATGTTTATGTGCTATATTCCATTGATCATCCTTACTTCCGTGGCACGGGTGTTTGGGTTGTCTCATTTAAACTGAAAGTTTATTTTTATAACTTCATTAATTTGCCATCTTGCTTATGAACCAAATGCATACAATTTAAGTTTACAAATATTATATCAAAATCATTGTGCATAAAATAATTAATGAAAATAAATAAATGATGCAAAATTTGGTTCAATTTGTAAAAAATGTGAACCGAGTGCATACAATTTAAGTTTACAAATATTATATTGGAATCATTATGCACAAAATAATTAATGAAATAAATAAATGATGCAAAATTTAGTTTAATTTTTAGAAAGTACTAACATTAAGATTTAGCATACTAATAAATGTAAAGTTAAGTTCATCTTGAGAAGGTATATTTCTATTGTGTGCATGGCTTTCAATCAAAATGATTTAAGATATTTATAATTTTAAATTTGAGTTCAGAACTAATTAATCTATTTAACAATTAAGTAAATTAGTTAACATTAATATGATTATTTATTGTAAACATAATTAACATTACCATTAATAAGATAATTAAGGTAAACATAATTGACATCAATTACCATTAATATGCTAATTAAAAGGAAATGTATTGATTTGTATATATAATTTTTGTGAATAATATATTTTGATTCAATTGCCAAATTTGAAATCATAGAATAACTTAATACAAAATTAAGTTGAACATCTCATTGTTGTTTCTTGTTTTTATACTCAAAAGACGTATATAATCCCTATGTAGTTTTGTATTTGAAACATATAGTAGCGCATTTAATAAAGTGAAAATTAGTCTCACGTCCTTAAAACTAAACATAATTAGGATCACATCCTCCCATTTACAAACATATAAATAACATCCCTATTTTTGAACTTGCGTCATATTTTTTACTGATTTGCCCATATTAAAGATTACGGGAGAAATTTACGGACCAGATCCGATATTGGTTATTGCATCATATCCGATAATTTTTATTACTCATTCAATATTTACAGAAACATATTCTTTTCTTCATGGCGGCGGCTTCTTCCTGAATTTCTTAAGTTCGAATTTAATCTGCCAACAAAACTCAAGCTGATCTACAAATTTTGAACAAATTTATTTTGGATGAGCTGGTGTTTCAGAGTTATAACTTGATCAATCTTTTAATTATTAATATGGATGCGTCTTCGTCAAGGTATTTTTTTACTTTTTAATTTTTTCTGCCAATTTTGTATACTGATGTTATTTTGTTTATTCGAATTATGTTTATGTATTATTTTTAATTATTTTAATTATCTAGGTTTATTGCAGGACAGTTTTCTGATTTTATAAAGTTTTATTTTTTTGATATGTTTTGGATAACCTGATATATATTAATTTGGCAACATTTTTCGATAGATAATCAATTTAAATTTGTAAAAGTATGCACATTTTTTGTATATTAGCATATATACATGCAACTTTCGGTATAATATTTGTGTATGGAATTATTCTTGAAAGTTTTGAATATTTACATCAATATATGCAATTATTATGATCAAATGCATGCATGTATGATATTGTATTAAGTACACGTTTTCAATTATGGTTCCTATGCCTAATACTTGTCTGCCATAATTCAATTATCTTAAATATGTGCAAAAATTTATGCAGTAAATTTTTGCGTATAGTATTCAAAAAATCAAATAACTTGCATGAGTGGGTGCAAATATTTTAAATATGTGCATTCCTACATGCTATTATTCTGTTATACATCGTTTACACAACTGTTATGTTTATGTGCATTTTGGTATGCTAATATATTTTAAATCTGCATACATTTGTGAATTTAATATTACATATGTGAAAATTGCTCGGAATTCGAGTATTTGCACTAATATATGCAATTATTGTGAAAAAATTCATTCATGTATGATAATATATTACGTACATGTATTCAAATATGTTTCTTGAATACTTACGTGCAATAATGCAATAATTTTTAATAATTGCATACATTTATGAATTAATTTTTTGCATAAAGTATTCAAAAAACCAATTAACTTGCATAAGTGGATGCAAATATTTTAAATATATGCATTCCTGAATGCTATTATTCTGACATAAATCGTGTAAAGAACTGTTATGTTTATGTGCATTCAGATATGCTAATATTTTCGAAATCTGCATACATTTGTGAAGGTAATATTACGTACGTGAAACTAACTCTGTATTGCCCATATTATTGCTGTTCTTTAAACTAATGTTTTGTTATCTATTTTTTTTATTAAGTTTTTTCCCTATAGCAATTGCTGTTGTTTCTGGAGAAGGTGAGGATAATTGGATTTGGTTCTGTGAACAACTCAAAGACTTTCTTAAAGACGATTATATAAGCTGTTTTCATATCTGATTGTCATCCTGGTATTCTTGGTCGTCCATCCTCGTCCAAAAGGTTGAAGTCTGCGGGTGAATTTACAAAAACTACTAGATGTGGTTTGTGGAAGAAGTTGGGTCCTAATAAACTAACATGTTCTTCACTGCAAGATTAGATGTTTTTTTGTAATTTTTTTAATAAACTTGTTTACTCACTACAATTTATAGAAATGTAACTTGCTGTTTCAGAATTTTTTCAGTAATTTAATGTTAGATTTGTGTTTTTACCATTTATTTTTGTCATTACTTGTGTTAAATCGATTATGCTGTATAGTTTTATATATGTCTGCAATTATGATGCTTATTTGCATAAAACTATGCAATTTTCTGTATTTTTTGTATCTAATGTCAAAAAAATTGATACACTTTATTAAATGTATTAAAAATTCATTCGTCATTACATTCAACTAATAAATTATTTCGTTAACAAATTCTGTATACACGTATTTTTCATTGTTGCATACAAGTATGCAACAATCTTTAATATTTGCATGAATTAAACCATCCGTTAACATTTACTTATAATACGTAATCACTATGTCTGTAATTTATCATTTATAATTTATAATTTTTTTAATTTACTCAACAATTACTAAGTCTGTAATTTCGTAATTTCTCCAAAATATTATACAACAAAGTTGCATACTCAGTAGTCAATAACATAAATATCCACAACATGTGGAGATATGGTGTAAGTTTTTGCAGTTGTAACACTACTTATATTGAAAATTTGCATTTAATTATGCACAATATTATGACAAAGTACAGACATGTAAGCATCAATTCAGAAGTTAATTCAAAACTGTAAGTCCTTAATTCATTGCCCAAAATAACAACACATTCAGTTTGCACAGTACAAAACCATGTCAATGTAGTCTACACAGAAAAGCATTAAACGTTTTTACACAACATGTACACAGCCCCAAAATTACAAACAATACAAACAACATCTCTTGGGCACTATAGCTATCTCCATCTCTTGGGCAACCAGATTATCTTCTACCACATTAGGTCTCTGCAGAAAAAATCATAGATTATTTTAAGAAAACCTTGATTAAAATTAACTACTTAATAAACTATCAAAAGGTATAAACACTCTTATTGATAATTGCACAAATGTTTGCAATTATTAATCAAATTTGCACAAAATTGTGCAACAATTACTCAAATAAACAAAGAAAGCATGTACCAGTACCTATTCTTAATACCTATTCTATCATATACCAGTACCTTGAAATTGCATACGAACGTGCAAAAATTTAATTCAACACACTTTCCTTTTACGATTCAGACTAAAATCATACAATCATATACTATTTCTTATTAATTTCTCAAAATCAATCAAAAAAATTCCTATAACCACCATATTTCAGCAAGATATTAGCAATATTACCTTCGTCCTCGCCAATCAAAGTAATTTGCAGCCGACGATAAAGATTTTTTCGTCAAATAAGAGTACTATCCTTATTTTAAAGGTGAATATTGGCTTCTGAGTAGAAATATCGAGTAATTGATTGAACTTTCGAAGATTGTGGAAACTAGGGTTTTGAGAGGATTTTACGGACCGGTTTGATGAAATAAAGGAAAAATGAAACGTTACCGAAGAATGCGAGGTTTTAAAATTAATAAAGGGTATTTGCGGAATAATTCCTTCCGCTTTTCAAAAATAGGGACTTGTTTTGTATTGTTTTTATCGTCGGGTTTTTTCCCTATTTTGAAACTTTATAGGGACCTGTAAAAAACGCACGCTTTAATAAAATTACTTTCCTTCATTAAATTCATATTTTGTTATTTAATGTCAATATACAATTATTAGTATACCATTTTCCATAATGGTAGATATATAATGAATTAGTTCACATTTGATCGATCTGTATTTAAAATAACTAAGGAAATTTTTTATTGTACCTGATTGAAAAAGAAAATTTCACTCATATGATAATTTGTTGAACCTTATATAGCACTATAATATTGAGTCCCATGAAAAATACAAATAGAAAATATATTATATATACTGAAAAACATAAATCAAGCAAGGTGTTAATTAAGAAATTTATACAACAATATTAGAAAGCTCATTGTACTAAAAGATTGAGAATCAAAACCTAATATTGAAAAAAACCATTTTTGATAGAGATACCTAGGAGGAAAATTATCTTCATCGACGTAAGATGGAACGTAATGTACACAAATTTGCATGAGAAAAGTTGAGATTTCAATGCATAAAACAAAGAGTTAGTCATAACGAATTTATGAGAATTTATTTTATTTTGTTATTTTTTTAGAAACAAAAGAGTTGGGGAGGTATGAAGCATAAAATATTGTCTATGTATAGAGAAGGCATAATTAAAGCCATGGAAGTAAAGATATGAGAAAACGTAACATTCGATTAGAGTAGTAAATTTAAGAGAAAGTATAGTAATAAATTAATCCAAATAACTATAGGGAAAGTACGTCTTTTGATTTTTCAAAATAAATAAATAATGTTAATATATATTTTATAAGAAGTGGAGATAATGATTTTTCTAAACTAATAAGAGGTGAGTAGATAATACAAGATTAACTGAGAAGTAGAGAATACTAGTTGCCTCATATTCTTATACACATAAAACTGAATATAGGAATGAGAACACATTTGAATATTAGTTGAGTATAACATACATTAATCTTCAAGCTATCCAATTCTTGGAACTTGCGATTTGTTTTGAAGGGGTTCGACAGTCATGTCATGAGTTAGGGTTGAGACAGGGTTGGAGTTTTCTCGAGTTATGGTGATCGATTGGGAAATCCAAGATTAGATTTGAGTTGATGCCAGAGACAGAGAGTAGCTTCCATGGTGATTTTTGGGGAGGGTTTGGTATATATATGTCGCACCCTCACTGTATTCCTACATGGATTTACCGGGTTTCACGATTTTGTAGGGGATTTCGAGCTTGGGTATAAGGGTATGGTTGTGTAGTTCTGGCGAAGGTGAAGACATTGGAGGCTTCAAGTGATCGTTCCATTGTTTGAGCATGAAGCGGGAGGGAGAGAGAATAATGGAGGAAGGGGTCGACTCTGCTATAGGCTACAAGGAGTTGCGTGTTTTTTTAAAATGTGGAAGAAGGATTTAAAATGTTAGTTAGGTATAAATTAAGTAACTAAGTTAAATTAATTATGTATTAAATCTTCTATTAACTTGTGTATGCAATATCTTGTTCATGCGAGATCATTTTAGACGACATCAGTAGCTTGGCTTCGTGTTATCGTGCACTGCGTGTATGAGCTGGATTGGTTTGGAGTTACTTTGAATTTTATCTAATTTCATATGCTCATTTGAATTTAGATAATGCGATATGAAATCGTCAATGGAATGGATGGTGAGTTAACTCTCACACTTTCTGGAGTACTGTGAATGTTGTTACTTCTTATAATAATATTCATTGTTGTTAGTATATAAATTGCATATTTGGATGATTGGATGATTTATTGCTTTGGTGGTGGTTGTCGATATATATATCCCCATCTGTGAACGGATGAACTTTGACATTACCTGCTTTTAAGCAGAAGATTCATCTTAAATGAATTATATTATCTAAATTTTATGTATATATAAACTAATATATGAGTTGTGATGTAGAGGGATACGTTGGAGGGATACAAGGGGGTTCCTCAATGTTTTAAATGTTACTTGCTTTAATACTTTACATATATGAACTGTCTAACATAAGTAACATTAAAATATGATTTGAATGATGATTATTAAATAAAATTCAACTTTGATGTGTATTAAATCAATAAACAGTATTGATTAAGTGATTGGCAGTAGATGACCTAAATTTAATATTTTGAAGGCATTTGATTCGCCGTAAGGTGAATCTACTAGCGAATCTACTAAGTTTGACATTATAAATTTATTTTATAACAAAAACAATGTTTTTAATTAAAGTTTTATATAGTTATATAAATTTTAGTTTTATAAATAAATTGGTATTTATAATCGAATTTCATAAAGAATGTATAAATTGATTTGTATAGCGAAGGTCGTGTTTTAATGGGTTCTGTAATTGGAGATTTTGTTTTTCAAAAACTCAACCAAGTTTGTAATAAGTTTATGAAGTTATAGAAACCATGTTTGAAATGAATGAGTTTACGAGTGATATCAAGCCATTATGGACAAGTTAATAAATTGCTTTATTAGGTCATAGACGATGCATAAAAGATATTGGTTCTGGAATGTGATTTATTAAAGGTTACAAAGAGCCTTTAAATGATTAAATTTGATTTCAAGCTAAGTTTTAAAATGATTTGATTTATAATCAAAGATTTTAAATGAGATTGAAGTTTTTAAGGGAAGTAAGTTAAGTTTTATAATAAGAGGCTTTATGGATTTTTGTAAAGGATTTGATAAATGGTATTTTTTTAATAATTCCAAGTTGTAAACAAATTGTATCAAAGAGGTTTAAAGCTAAAGTTTGTGTTTTAGTATGTGTTTACTTAATAAATGATTTAAGTAAAAATGGTTATATTTGGGAAGAGATTTTCAATTTGCAAAGAATTTTTTTAAGCGTTATTTGAATTGAGTAGTAAATGGAACTTATTGTGATATTTAATGAATATCAGGATTTGCATTAACAAACTTCTATTTATCTTAAAGCTAAGACTGTTGTTGAGTCAAGGTCTTAGAGGTAAATAAAATATCCCAGCTTGAACAACTTTATTGTTATCCATGAGATGATATTGGTTTGAAAAACGAAGGTGGAAGATGGAAATTAAATTATTATTTCCATAAGTGGTGTAATAAACTTTAATTTGCAAAGTTTAGTAGTTAAATAAAATTTTGGTTATATAGTAAACAACGTATCACATGACATTGTTTGGGCCAGTTATGATGTATGAGTATACTTATATAATTTGGTTAAGTGTACAACATTATTTTCTAATGAGTGAAAATAATATAGTTTTGTGAATACACTTATGCCAAGAGATGGGTCTACGGCTATGGTTTTTCAAGCAATGAAAGCAAGATATTTGTGAATATACTTATCCCATTGAGATAAGTATATGAAATGGATTTTTAAGAATTGACTACATGCTTTAATGAATGATTAAGTTAATAGAGTCCATGCTGCTTATGTGCTTAACTATACAACAATAGATTGATAGCTAAAAAATTGACTATTAGTAAATTCTCTTTTAATTTATAGTGTATTGGTTCGAGGAACTGAGATTGGAACTGGATCCAAGAACATTTCGAACTGACTTTGCGTTCCAAATGAATTTTCAGGAATGTATATGAGACGACCCCAAACCCCGTACTGACGGCGGCAAGGGTAATCCTTGGAATATAACACAGAAACAGATAATAGAAGAACAGAATTAAATAAATACACCAGATAATGCACAATGGAATATACTGGATAAACTTAATCATCAGAGTTACATAGTATACAGGATCATACTTAGTACAAATACAGTTCAGCTATACATAAATGTCTACAGCAGAAAACAAACATAATGTACAATAGGAGATGAACAACATAAAAAGAGATAAATAATAGAATCCACCTTCAGCTCCAGCTATCCAGAAAGAACCAGCTAAACCTGAATACAAGGCTGCCCGTGTAGAAAAAGGGGCACCCGAGTTTGAAAGTGAAACAAACTACGAGTCAGTCATGGGACTGGTATGAGAAATCTACTCAACACATTTATAATATGGCTAATCACATGACCACGCCACTTTCGGGGAACGGGTTTACTCCATTGGATTGTCAGTGCTTTAAAACAAATCATTCTTTTGAACATCGCTGTGACGGCAAGGAATTTCGCTCGGTCCGAACCAGTCGCTAAACCGACCCAGACCGTTCGAAACGCCCTATCGTTTGAGAACAGGACAAAACAGAACACATACAGAAGAACATTTCATTGTATATTACAACAGTGCATCAGATTACAAGAATATACAGAGTATGAATGAATAAATATTACACAGAAATATCAGAGATTTAAATTACATTTAAATACATAGCAGCGGAAAATAATACAATACACAACTAGAAGAGATATACGGATACAAAGCTTTCCGGATATCGTTCCAGCTGTAAACCAGGATCCTGTGAATATAAATCTGCAAAAACCAAAACTACCAGCTGCCCGTGTCAAAAATAAGGGCACCCAGAGTTTAGGTTAAAACAATAAACTCTAGGTCAGTCATGGGACTGGTGTGAGAACTAAAACAGTTAATCTTTATTTTAAAGTTAGGTAAATCAAGGGACCACGCCGTATAACACGGAACGGGTTTCCTCCCAAGAATACCAGTGCATAAAACAAACAGCGCAATGCTAAATAAGAAAAATGAAGCTGTTATAAGACCCAGGTCCTATCACACAATGCAACGCAAGCCGGGGGATAGGGTTTTCCCTTATAACAGCCAAAGAATGCTTGATACGTTTTAAAACAAATCATTTGATACTCTAATAAGTGCATAGTGTATAAAACAACTTCAAATCATAAGTATCAATCATAGGCGGCATGGGTACCATATATCATGTCGCCATATATAGGTTTACAAATAAAACCGCAAATGTCACGTATTTGGAAATTGGATTTCCATCTATTAACCGAGGCAAAAGATAGTCCTCAACCGATTCGAGACTGCCTAGCCCGAGTCTCAGGATCAGAACGCATCGACCCTTGGATCGTCAGGGCCGGTCCACACGGAGTGGATTAAACTTAAATCCTGAACACTGCGTTTCGCCGCCCTTTGGGGCGTAAGCGAGCCAACGAATGACTCCATCGGACCCGGATCGTCCGATCTAACCGAGGCGCCTCGCAACAGCAACAACCACATAAGTCAAACTCGTCAGGGCGTGTAAAACCACTGACGCCACTTCTAGCTAGGAGGAAACGCAGGCCCTCCCTGAGGTCCGTCTCCCGTTTTTGGTTCATACCTGGTGTGAAACACGCGAGGTAAACGTTACACAAAGCTACGCCACAAAGGCCGTGCTTTGATCATCACCACAAGACTTTGCTTTTCAACAGAAGCCTTGATCATTTGCATCTTAGCATGCCACACAGGCAAACCATCCTATGCAACCGATATCAGTCACACAGAATGAAATCCGATGTCAGACACACAGTCCATTTACAAGTCCGTTCTGGGTCTGAACGAAACCGGAGGCACCTAGTACCCCGCATATCCATCGATCTCCAAGTACGTCTGGATGATCACTAACTGTTTCCATCTTCTTGGGTGTACAGCCCAATCAAGATCATCAGTTATCACCCAAACGACGTGAAGACTTCCGGTCTTCGACCATCCTCTTCATCTTCAACTTATCGTCGTATCAGTTATTCAGAATGGGATAAACCCGGTCTTTCCGAATAACTCGCGTATATATTATAAAAGTGTTATACAAACACAACATACGCCTCATTCCAATTCATTAGTCACTAACCGTAAATTAATCAAGAGAATAATTCCCCAAACATTAACCCCGAAGGCCGAAACCAACATCAGATCAATATCCAGAAAACCATTCTGCTTGGCTAAACGACAGTTAGTTTCTAAATTTCACATTCATAGGGAAAGGTTCCCATTAATTTTATCAAAGATAAATTCTTTAAAATTTATTCTTTAATCTATTTTTGAATATCAATTCAAACTAGTCGGAATTAGCGAACCTTACCGAAGTAATCATTGGTTTTAATTTCCCAATCCCAACATATCCATCCCATGAAGTAAAACTGGTAATACTTCATATCTAACACCACAGTGTTATCGGTAAATTCAATTACCATTTCACGTTCAAATCTAATTAAAGATTTAACTAACGTCTGGAGTAAAACTGGCGATACTCCATTTCGACTTTTACAATCTAATTAAAGATTCATTAAAACTCCACTTAGTTTTAATCTTCGACTGGGTTAAAGAATCAGTGTCATTTAAAACACGGTTCACGATAAACCCAAAATCACATTCCATTAATTATTGGGTTAAAGAACGAGTGTTATTTAAAACACTGTTCACGATAAACCCAAAAATCAATATCAATTCAATTCCAATTAAATATTATTTAATTGGTACACTTCATTAAATCTAAATAAAAAGATTTAATCTTTTCTCAACTGGGTTCAAGAACAGTGTTAGTGAAGACACCATTCACGACAAACCCAAATCACATTTGATATTAAACACAAGGCTCTGAATAGAAAATATACCGGCTTATATTCAATATCAAATTCTACGACTAACAAATATCGTATTGGAAATAACGATATATATATCTATATCTTTCAAATTTCCATAACAACATTTGTATAATCACGAAATCCAACATCGAAATATTCCGAAGACAATTCCGATTCAAATCCATTCCAATGCAATCATTGGAAATTTTGGTTATTTTCAAAACCATTTCAAATTCAATTTATTTGTTTAAAAATAAATAGAATTATAATTCTAGTTCAAAACTAGTTCATTTCGATAAAAATCTATTTTTATCTTTTCAAATATGGAGTTTTTCATCCCAATTCTTTCTAAATCATTTCTTATGATTTTTCACAAATTATTACTATTTTTAATAATTTTATCAGGCCCGTACAGTCGATTTCCATCAATGGCCATCGAACTGCACTTACAGCGACCTTTTTCGAATTTGATTTGGACGTATCTCCAAATCCAACCGTTAGATTTCAAATTTCTAACATTCGTTAGAAAGCTCTTTTCGATACGAACCCAACGGTTCCGGTTTTAGGAGAATCCGACGGTCGGATCTCCCGTAATGTCCGTTTGAAATAAATGGTCGAAATTCGCGAACTGCCGCGGCGCGGCGCGTTCTATTCAGGCCATTATATTATATATATAATATATATAATATATACTTCGTCGATTTCTATTTAAAACGAATTATATGAATAGTTTTAAAATTGTTTCAAAAGCAATTTCAACTTCCGTTTCAATTCAAATCAAAATTGAATTCTTCTTTATAAATTCGTTTTAAAATTCATTTCTATTCAATTCAAATTTCAATTCAATTTGAATTCATTTCAATTCGCTTTCAATTCATTTCGAATTCGTTTTCAATTCAATTCATTTCGAAATCGTTTTCAATTCAATTCGAATTCGTTTTCAATTCAATTCATTTCGAAATCGTTTTCAAATCGATATAAATATCGTTCACGTCAAAATGGCGTCAAACTAATCAACACGGCTTCATAAATTTCTATTTTCAAAATAGTTGTTATTATCAAAATATTTCGTTCAACACATGACCAATCTCAATGGATGAGTACTTTCAACACATGAACTTTTATTTTATGTCGATAAAGATGTAAATTTTAATATTAAAATATTTCGTTCAACACATGACCAATCTCAATGGATGAGTATTGTCAACACATGAACCTTTATTTTATAATATTCTTTATTTTTCAAATTGGAATGAGGCCCAATCAATCACCATATAATGTTAATTATATGGATTTTCATACATTACACACATATAATAGCATTGAAAAATAATCAACCATCAACCAAAGTGCACTACACTGTATAAGCATCAAATATAGATATTCAACGCTTATAACAGCCTGTCAATCAATCGATCGACATATTTAATCAATCAGGATGAGTGAACTTCAAATTTCATCCCAACACCCGTGTGGGGTTTCAAACAATCAAACACATATTTTATTTGTGCAGTTGGGCAATGTGTAAAATTTATCGACCCAATCAATATCCTTCAAATAGGTGTACATAAACAAACCGTCTGGTTTGTAAATGAATGTTTATTTATTCACATTCACGTTAAAAATTATATTTTTAACGATAAAACATTTTATTCCAACCTATGAATTTCTATTCAATTCATTTATTTAATAAAATGATATTTTTATTTTTCTAACTTATTTTAGAAAATTTCGGCGGCATAACGGCACGATACTAGAAACGGGACGAGGCCTAGCCTTATCCCCGGTCTAGTGAAGGCCCACGCCATTCACACATCAACCAAACCATTCAATTTCACTCAAACAATTCAATTCAATCACATAATCAAACTAATCTATGCAACCAAACAAACAAGTCCATGGTTTGTGGACGATTGTGTCGGGTGCTACTAAGCACCGTCTGCATCCTAGTATATATATATATAACTAGAAAATAAATTGAAGAGTGAGAAATTCTCACATATAGCTATCCTAGCTCCACGGCTCTTCCTTTGCAGAAGTCTTCGTCGTTTCGCCTTTTTGTCACCTTCGTTGCTGTTTTCACTACATACGTAAAAATCACATTTTTACTTCGCTATTCAATATATAAAAATCGAATTTTTACTTCGATGTTCAATATATAAAATTCTATTTTTCTATCGAAGTTCAATATATAAAAATTCTATTTTTCTATCGAAGTTCAATATATAAAAATTCTATTTTTCTATCGAAGTTCAATATATAAAAATTCTATTTTTCTATCGAAGTTCAATATATAAAAATTCTATTTTTCTATCGAAGTTCAATATATAAAAATTCTATTTTTCTATCGAAGTTCAATATATAAAAATAAGCATATTTTCACAACGCTACTATATAGATAAAAATTATATTTTTATCACCTTATTCTTCATATAAAAATTTCACCCTTTCAAAAATAAAGTTTTCACCTTTATAAAAACAAAGTTTTCGCCTTTTTAAAATAAAGTTTTCGCCTTTTTAAAATAAAGTTTTCAACTTTATAAAAACAAAGTTTTCGCCTTTCTAAAATAAAGTTTTCAACTTTATAAAAACAAAGTTTTCGCCTTTCTAAAATAAAGTTTTCAACTTTATAAAAACAAAGTTTTCTATTTTAAAGTTCGAATTTTTTTCCTATTTTAACATTTCAAAATAAAATCAGTTTTATTTATTTCTTTTCAAATCAGTTTTTAAAACTTTATAAAAATCAGTTTTTATTTTCTTATTAAAATCAGTTTTAATTTTCCTGTTTATAAAGTCAGTTTTAATTTTCTTGTTAAAATCAGTTTTAATTTTCCTGTTTATAAAATAAAAATAAAACAAATAAATTTTAAAAAAAAAATGACTTACAGGGGGGCGTCGGCGATTTCCTCGCCGGAGGGAGGCTTGGCGAGGTGGGTGGTCGGAGGGTCAGCTGAGCGGCGTCGCCGGTGGAGCGCCAGAGGCGGCAGCTCGATTTGCGAAAGCGTGCTCGAGCAGAGAAGGAGAAGGGGATGGAGGATCGGAGGGGAGGCGCCGGAGGGAAGGTGGGGGGGGGGGGGTGCTGTGCGATCGTCGGCGGCGAGGGAGGAGGGTGGGCGACGGGTTCATGATCGTGGGTTTTTTTTTTATTATTTTTTTATTTTTTTAGATCTGAGAGAATAAGGGGGGGGGGTTTATTATAAAGAAATATATTTTTATTTTATAATTTAATTTAATTTTCTCCTTACAGTTGACTTTTACTGCCGAACTCGAAACGAGGCCCACCCCCTGTCGCCCATAGCGTTTCACCCCCATTCCGAACACAATGGGATACGTATCGTAAGCTGATTCGGCTGTTACAATCAGTTTTTGTTAAATTTACAATATAAATATTTATATATTCAGTTTAAACGCACATTTCAATTTACCGGGGTCACATACTAACTCTAAAAATTCCAGAAAAATATTTTCTAGCTTCGTATTGACGATACGGTCCTAATAAAACTAGTTTCGTCGAATTCTGAGACCGTTGGAAAAATGGCCAATTTCCAGTCGATTAAAATCAACTGAAATGGTCAAAACACGTTTTCTTTTGCCACGCTCACATATTGATTCGAAAAATTATGAAATTTGGAATCTAGCAATAACCTAACATCACGGACCCAACAAAACTGGTTTCGTCGAAATCCGAGGTCGTTTGCAAAATTGCTATTTTTAAGGGCCTTATATATATAAAAATATATATAAATTCCACAGCGACTATTTCTAATTTTAAACCAGACATATCTTATCATTTCTAAGATGAAATCTCAGTTTGTCAACTTCGTTACAAAGATATAGTTATACAGATTCAAATATTTCTTGTTTCGTTCAATTCTGACTTATATTGAATTCCGTATATTCATTTGAAATTAGAAATCGAATTTTCGAACTACCGCGCCATTTTCAATTCCTTTTATAATTATATATAATTTTTTTATATTCTAACAACGACGTATAATATATACGTTCTATTTATATTCAAAATAAATTTTTCGTCGATATTATTTAAAATAATCTATTTTAAATAATCAAAATTCGCTAAAATTGCCAAAATAAAAATTTTAAACTGGCCCAGATTTTCCGGGTTATTACAATCTCCCCCACTTAAAACTTTTCGTCCCCGAAAAGGAACAAAGTCGAAAGTGGTTTGATTATTCAACTCTACGTTCGATCTGGCTTTCATTCTCTAACTTTTCAGTTTCTGAGAATTCTCAAAATCTCAAAAATTTGGCTAACACCCTAAATTTTTGAAAAATTTCGCCATAACCTCCCCTGCACCGGGAGCATCGGGGAATTTCAAATAGCTTCCCCGGTCCTTCAGATCTCAAAAAGAAAAAGAAAAAGCCAAGCGGCTAGCCAATAGGCTCTCAAAATCATCATCACCCAAACAAAACAGGAAATTATGTAGTAAACATGTACCTATTTGTCGGGCAAACAAATTTTATTCTCTGCTCTAGCCTCCTTGCTATGACCTGTTCAAAGATATATATGTATATGCAAGCAAATGCGACCAATTTTCAATATAATTCAATATGTGATTCAGTTAGGCTAAATGGCTAAAAATTAGCAAACAAATGAACAAACAACACAAACATCAATCAATTAGTGAATTTAACGTTTCAAATTCATAATTTTGATATTTATACAAAAATCATGTTTTTGATGCCAAATCATAACAATGTATTCTAGCTATATTAGTTTTGGTTCTCACACCAGTCTAATGGGAATATATAGAAAATCACACCTTCGAAACTCGAACATAAATGTGGATGATGCGATCGCTATCATCAATATCATCTTCGGGCGACTAGAGTGTGATGCTATATCTATCCAATATATTAAAACTTCGAATACACGCGGATCAGACGTATACGCAAAATCTATATATACTGGATTGTCCACATCAATATAAATAAATAACCAAATACGAATAATTGATTTAAATTTTCAAAACAAAAATTTGTTTTCACTTTCAAAATTTACTCTTCACACTCGTTCTAGGATACTACTGATCCTATCTCTAACGAATCATTCCCGTTGGATATTACTAATCCAGTATCTGATGAATTCTTTCATACGATTCTAATGTGTCTTGTTCTCTAAGCTTTGTAAACCAAAGCTCTGATACCAACTGTGACGACAAGGAATTTCGCTCGGTCCGAACCAGTCGCTAAACCGACCCAGACCGTTCGAAACGCCCTATCGTTTGAGAACAGGACAAAACAGAACACATACAGAAGAACATTTCATTGTATATTACAACAGTGCATCAGATTACAAGAATATACAGAGTATGAATGAATAAATATTACACAGAAATATCAGAGATTTAAATTACATTTAAATACATAGCAGCGGAAAATAATACAATACACAACTAGAAGAGATATACGGATACAAAGCTTTCCGGATATCGTTCCAGCTGTAAACCAGGATCCTGTGAATATAAATCTGCAAAAACCAAAACTACTAGCTGCCCATGTCAAAAATAAGGGCACCCAGAGTTTAGGTTAAAACAATAAACTCTAGGTCAGTCATGGGACTGGTGTGAGAACTAAAACAGTTAATCTTTATTTTAAAGTTAGGTAAATCAAGGGACCACGCCGTATAACACGGAACGGGTTTCCTCCCAAGAATACCAGTGCATAAAACAAACATCGCAATGCTAAATAAGAAAAATGAAGCTGTTATAAGACCCAGGTCCTATCACACAATGCAACGCAAGCCGGGGGATAGGGTTTTCCCTTATAACAGCCAAAGAATGCTTGATACGTTTTAAAACAAATCATTTGATACTCTAATAAGTGCATAGTGTATAAAACAACTTCAAATCATAAGTATCAATCATAGGCGGCATGGGTACCATATATCATGTCGCCATATATAGGTTTACAAATAAAACCGCAAATGTCACGTATTTGGAAATTGGATTTCCATCTATGAACCGAGGAAAAAGATAGTCCTCAACCGATTCGAGACTGCCTAGCCCGAGTCTCAGGATCAGAACGCATCGACCCTTGGATCGTCAGGGCCGGTCCACACGGAGTGGATTAAACTTAAATCCTGAACACTGCGTTTCGCCGCCCTTTGGGGCGTAAGCGAGCCAACGAATGACTCCATCGGACCCGGATCGTCCGATCTAACCGAGGCGCCTCGCAACAACAACAACCACATAAGTCAAACTCGTCAGGGCGTGTAAAACCACTGACGCCACTTCTAGCTAGGAGGAAACGCAGGCCCTCCCTGAGGTCCGTCTCCCGTTTTTGGTTCATACCTGGTGTGAAACACGCGAGGTAAACGTTACACAAAGCTACGCCACAAAGGCCGTGCTTTGATCATCACCACAAGACTTTGCTTTTCAACAGAAGCCTTGATCATTTGCATCTTAGCATGCCACACAGGCAAACCATCCTATGCAACCGATATCAGTCACACAGAATGAAATCCGATGTCAGACACACAGTCCATTTACATGTCCGTTCTGGGTCTAAACGAAACCGGAGGCACCTAGTACCCCGCATATCCATCGATCTCCAAGTACGTCTGGATGATCACTAACTGTTTCCATCTTCTTGGGTGTACAGCCCAATCAAGATCATCAGTTATCACCCAAACGACGTGAAGACTTCCGGTCTTCGACCATCGTCTTCATCTTCGACTTATCGTCGTATCAGTTATTCAGAATGGGATAAACCCGGTCTTTCCGAATAACTCGCATATATATTATAAAAGTGTTATACAAACACAACATACGCCTCATTCCAATTCATTAGTCACTAACCGTAAATTAATCAAGAGAATAATTCCCCAAACATTAACCCCGAAGGCCGAAACCAACATCAGATCAATATCCAGAAAACCATTCTGCTTGGCTAACCGACAGTTAGTTTCTAAATTTCACATTCATAGGTAAAGGTTCCCATTAATTTTATCAAAGTTAAATTCTTTAAAATTTATTCTTTAATCTATTTTTGAATATCAATTCAAACTAGTCGGAATTAGCGAACCTTACCGAAGTAATCATTGGTTTTAATTTCCCAATCCCAACCTATCCATCCCATGAAGTAAAACTGGTAATACTTCATATCTAACACCACAGTGTTATCGGTAAATTCAATTACCATTTCACGTTCAAATCTAATTAAAGATTTAACTAACGTCTGGAGTAAAACTGGCGATACTCCATTTCGACTTTTACAATCTAATTAAAGATTCATTAAAACTCCACTTAGTTTTAATCTTTGACTGGGTTAAAGAATCAGTGTCATTTAAAACACGGTTCACGATAAACCCAAAATCACATTCCATTAATTATTGGGTTAAAGAACGAGTGTTATTTAAAACACTGTTCACGATAAACCCAAAAATCAATATCAATTCAATTCCAATTAAATATTATTTAATTGGTACACTTCATTAAATCTAAATAAAAAGATTTAATCTTTTCTCAACTGGGTTCAAGAACAGTGTTAGTGAAGACACCATTCACGACAAACCCAAATCACATTTGATATTAAACACAAGGCTCTGAATAGAAAATATACCGGCTTATATTCAATATCAAATTCTACGACTAACAAATATCGTATTGGAAATAACGATATATATATCTATATCTTTCAAATTTCCATAACAACATTTGTATAATCACGAAATCCAACATCGAAATATTCCGAAGACAATTCCGATTCAAATCCATTCCAATGCAATCATTGGAAATTTTGGTTATTTTCAAAACCATTTCAAATTCAATTTATTTGTTTAAAAATAAATAGAATTATAATTCTAGTTCAAAACTAGTTCATTTCGATAAAAATCTATTTTTATCTTTTCAAATATGGAGTTTTTCATCCCAATTCTTTCTAAATCATTTCTTATGATTTTTCACAAATTATTACTATTTTTAATAATTTTATCAAGGCCCGTACAGTCGATTTCCATCAATGGCCATCGAACTGCACTTACAGCGACCTTTTTCGAATTTGATTTGGACGTATCTCCAAATCCAACCGTTAGATTTCAAATTTCTAACATTCGTTAGAAAGCTCTTTTCGATACGAACCCAACGGTTCCGGTTTTAGGAGAATCCGACGGTCGGATCTCCCGTAATGTCCGTTTGAAATAAATGGTCGAAATTCGCGAACTGCCGCGGCGCGTTCTATTCAGGCCATTATATTATATATATAATATATATAATATATACTTCGTCGATTTCTATTTAAAACGAATTATATGAATAGTTTTAAAATTGTTTCAAAAGCAATTTCAACTTCCGTTTCAATTCAAATCAAAATTGAATTCTTCTTTATAAATTCGTTTTAAAATTCATTTCTATTCAATTCAAATTTCAATTCAATTTGAATTCATTTCAATTCGCTTTCAATTCATTTCGAATTCGTTTTCAATTCAATTCATTTCGAAATCGTTTTCAATTCAATTCGAATTCGTTTTCAATTCAATTCATTTCGAAATCGTTTTCAAATCGATATAAATATCGTTCACGTCAAAATGGCGTCAAACTAATCAACACGGCTTCATAAATTTCTATTTTCAAAATAGTTGTTATTATCAAAATATTTCGTTCAACACATGACCAATCTCAATGGATGAGTACTGTCAACACATGAACTTTTATTTTATGTCGATAAAGATGTAAATTTTAATATTAAAATATTTCGTTCAACACATGACCAATCTCAATGGATGAGTATTGTCAACACATGAACCTTTATTTTATAATATTCTTTATTTTTCAAATTGGAATGAGGCCCAATCAATCACCATATAATGTTAATTATATGGATTTTCATACATTACACACATATAATAGCATTGAAAAATAATCAACCATCAACCAAAGTGCACTACACTGTATAAGCATCAAATATAGATATTCAACGCTTATAACAGCCTGTCAATCAATCGATCGACATATTTAATCAATCAGGATGAGTGAACTTCAAATTTCATCCCAACACCTGTGTGGGGTTTCAAACAATCAAACACATATTTTATTTGTGCAGTTGGGCAATGTGTAAAATTTATCGACCCAATCAATATCCTTCAAATAGGTGTACATAAACAAACCGTCTGGTTTGTAAATGAATGTTTATTTATTCACATTCACGTTAAAAATTATATTTTTAACGATAAAACATTTTATTCCAACCTATGAATTTCTATTCAATTCATTTATTTAATAAAATGATATTTTTATTTTTCTAACTTATTTTAGAAAATTTCGGCGGCATAACGGCACGATACTAGAAATGGGACGAGGCCTAGCCTTATCCCCGGTCTAGTGAAGGCCCACGCCATTCACACATCAACCAAACCATTCAATTTCACTCAAACAATTCAATTCAATCACATAATCAAACTAATCTATGCAACCAAACAAACAAGTCCATGGTTTGTGGACGATTGTGTCGGGTGCTACTAAGCACCGTCTGCATCCTAGTATATATATATATAACTAGAAAATAAATTGAAGAGTGAGAAATTCTCACATATAGCTATCCTAGCTCCACGGCTCTTCCTTTGCAGAAGTCTTCGTCGTTTCGCCTTTTTGTCACCTTCGTTGCTGCTTTCACTACATACGTAAAAATCACATTTTTACTTCGCTATTCAATATATAAAAATCGAATTTTTACTTCGATGTTCAATATATAAAAATTCTATTTTTCTATCGAAGTTCAATATATAAAAATTCTATTTTTCTATCGAAGTTCAATATATAAAAATTCTATTTTTCTATCGAAGTTCAATATATAAAAATTCTATTTTTCTATCGAAGTTCAATATATAAAAATTCTATTTTTCTATCGAAGTTCAATATATAAAAATTCTATTTTTCTATCGAAGTTCAATATATAAAAATAAGCATATTTTCACAACGCTACTATATAGATAAAAATTATATTTTTATCACCTTATTCTTCATATAAAAATTTCACCCTTTCAAAAATAAAGTTTTCACCTTTATAAAAACAAAGTTTTCGCCTTTTTAAAATAAAGTTTTCGCCTTTTTAAAATAAAGTTTTCAACTTTATAAAAACAAAGTTTTCGCCTTTCTAAAATAAAGTTTTCAACTTTATAAAAACAAAGTTTTCGCCTTTCTAAAATAAAGTTTTCAACTTTATAAAAACAAAGTTTTCTATTTTAAAGTTCGAATTTTTTTCCTATTTTAACATTTCAAAATAAAATCAGTTTTATTTATTTCTTTTCAAATCAGTTTTTAAAACTTTATAAAAATCAGTTTTTATTTTCTTATTAAAATCAGTTTTAATTTTCCTGTTTATAAAGTCAGTTTTAATTTTCTTGTTAAAATCAGTTTTAATTTTCCTGTTTATAAAATAAAAATAAAACAAATAAATTTAAAAAAAAAAAATGACTTACAGGGGGGCGTCGGCGATTTCCTCGCCGGAGGGAGGCTTGGCGAGGTGGGTGGTCGGAGGGTCAGCTGAGCGGCGTCGCCGGTGGAGCGCCAGAGGCGGCAACTCGATTTGCGAAAGCGTGCTCGAGCAGAGAAGGAGAAGGGGATGGAGGATCGGAGGGGAGGCGCCGGAGGGAAGGGGGGGGGGGGTGCTGTGCGATCGTCGGCGGCGAGGGAGGAGGGTGGGCGACGGGTTCATGATCGTGGGTTTTTTTTTTTTATTTTTTTATTTTTTTAGATCTGAGAGAATAAGGGGGGGGGGTTTATTATAAAGAAATATATTTTTATTTTATAATTTAATTTAATTTTCTCCTTACAGTTGACTTTTACTGCCGAACTCGAAACGAGGCCCACCCCCTGTCACCCATAGCGTTTCACCCCCATTCCGAACACAATGGGATACGTATCGTAAGCTGATTCGGCTGTTACAATCAGTTTTTGTTAAATTTACAATATAAATCTTTATATATTCAGTTTAAACGCACATTTCAATTTACCGGGGTCACATACTAACTCTAAAAATTCCAGAAAAATATTTTCTAGCTTCATATTGACGATACGGTCCTAATAAAACTAGTTTCGTCGAATTCTGAGACCGTTGGAAAAATGGCCAATTTCCAGTCGATTAAAATCAACTGAAATGGTCAAAACACGTTTTCTTTTGCCACGCTCACATATTGATTCGAAAAATTATGAAATTTGGAATCTAGCAATAACCTAACATCACGGACCCAACAAAACTGGTTTTGTCGAAATCCGAGGTCGTTTGCAAAATTGCTATTTTTAAGGGCCTTATATATATAAAAATATATATAAATTCCACAGCGACTATTTCTAATTTTAAACTGGACATATCTTATCATTTCTAAGATGAAATCTCAGTTTGTCAACTTCGTTATAAAGATATAGTTATACAGATTCAAATATTTCTTGTTTCGTTCAATTCTGACTTATATTGAATTCCGTATATTCATTTGAAATTAGAAATCGAATTTTCGAACTACCGCGCCATTTTCAATTCCTTTTATAATTATATATAATTTTTTTATATTCTAACGACGATGTATAATATATACGTTCTATTTATATTCAAAATAAATTTTTCGTCGATATTATTTAAAATAATCTATTTTAAATAATCAAAATTCGCTAAAATTGCCAAAATAAAAATTTTAAACTGGCCCAGATTTTCCGGGTTATTACAATCGCAATGCTTTTTATAAAAATGAAGCCATTATAAGACTCAGTTCCCATCACACAATGCAACGCAAACCGGAGGATAGAGTTTTACCATATAATGGCCAAAATATGCTTGATACGAATAAAACAAAAGCATTTGATATTGCTACTAGTGTTTATATGTTCCAAAAACAATTTCAAATCATAACTATCAATCATAGACGACATGAGCGTCCCATGCCACTATGTTGCCAAATATAGGTATACAATCAAAACCGCACGATGTCATATTTGGAAATTGGATTTCCGTCATGAACCAAGGCAAAAGATAGTCCTTACCGAATTCGAGACTGCCTAGCCCGAGTCTCAGGATCAGAACGCATCGACCCTTGGATCGTCAAGGCCGGTCCACACGGAGTGGATTAAAATGCCTGAACACTACGTTTCCCCGCCCTTTGGGGCGTAAGCGAGCCAACAAATGACTCCATCGGTCCCGGATCGACCGATATAACCGAGGCGCCTCGCAACAGCAACAACCACATAAGTCAAACTCGTCAGGGCGTGTAAAACACTGACGCCACTTCTAGCTAGGAGGAAACGCAGGCCCTCCCTGAGGTCCTTTCTGCCGTTTCTGGTTCATACCGGGGTGTGAGGCTCGCGATTTCACGTTATACACAAAGCTACGCCACACAAGCGGTGCTTTGATCATCACCACAAGACTTTTCTTTTCAACAGAAGCCCTGATCACTGCATCTTAGCATGCCACACAGGCAATTCACACCGTGCCACTGATGGATATCAATCACATAGAATAAATTCCAATGTCAGACACACTGTCCATTTGCAAGTCCGTTCTGGGTCTGAACGAAACCGGAGGCACTATATACCTCGCAAACCCATCGATCACCACGTACGTCTGGACGATCACCACTCATTATCCATATTTCGGGATGCCTCCCAATCAGGACCTCGGTTACCATCCAAAAGAGGTGAAGATCTCCGGTCTTCGACCACCGTCTTCTTCTTCGATTTCTTATCGTCGATTCAGTTATTCAGAATGGGATAAACCCGGTCTTTCTGAGCAACTCGCGTATATAATAAACAAGTGCAACACCAACATACATACGCATCATTTCAATTCATTGATCACTAACCGTCAATCAGTAAGAGAACGATTTCCCAAATATTAACCCCGAAGGCCGAAACCAACATCAGATCAACACCCAGGAAACCATTCGACTTAGCCAACCTTCAGTTAATATCTAACTTTCACATCCATATCGTTTATAACATTTTATAACGATTTATCACTATTTTTATTTATTTTAAAATAGCCAATTTATTCAAAACGACGCTTCGGGCCATAACGTGGCCGTGGCGCTGTTTTTCTTCAGATTTGATTTATACATATCTGAAAATCTAACCGTTGGATCTTCACAAAATTTACATCATTAGAAAGATCTTTTCAAAACGAATCGAACGGTTCCAGTTTCGGGTAAATCCGATGGTCGGATCTCCCGGTATATTCGTTTGAAATTTCGGTTTCAAAATACGAACTGCAGCGTCGTTATTCGATTATATATAATTATATATATATAATCGATTCTGGCGCTGTTTTTCATCAGATTTGAATTAAACATTCCAGACAATCCAACCATTGGATTTTTACAAAGTTGGTGTCGTTGGAAAGATATTTCCAAAGCGAACCCAACGGTTGTGGTTTCGGGAAAATCCGATGGTCGAATCTCCCGGTATAATCGTTTGAAATCACGGTTTCAAAATACGAACTGCAGCTTCGTTATTCGATATATTTCAATTCTATTTATATATATATATATATCGATTCTTCGATTTCTAAGCTATATTCTTTTCATATGTTTGATAAAAATTATATTTTTATCTAACTGTCTTCTATTTCAACACTTCACTATTTTTAACAATTCATGTATATAATAAAAAATGTGATTTTTAATGTAAAACAATTTATTTCAAAACTCGACTATTTTACATAGTTATTATAGGTGATAGAAATAGGATTTTTATTATAAAACAATTTCTTTCAAAATATGAAAACCATTCAACACTTGAATTTCAATTCAACGAATGAATTTCGATTCAACACATGAAGGTTTTCTATAGTTTATATATATCGATAAAAAGGTGATTTTTATATTTAAAACACGAATACCATTCAACACATGAATTTCTATCCGACGAATGAATATCGATTCAACACATGAAGGTTTTCTATAATTTATATATATCGATAAAAAGGTGATTTTTATATTTAAAACACGAATGCCATTCAACACATGAATTTCTATCCAACCAATGAATATCGATTCAACACATGAAGGTTTTCTATAGTTTGTATATATATATAAAAAGGTGATTTTTATATTTAAAACACGAATACCATTCAACATATGAATTTCTATCCAACGAATGAATATCGATTCAACACATGAAGGTTTTCTATAGTTTATATATATCGATAAAAAGGTGATTTTTATATTTAATACACGAATACCATTCAACACATGAATTTCTATTCAACGAATGAGTTTCAATTCAACACATGAAGGGTTTCTATTCAACGAATAAATATGGTTTCAACAAATGAAAATAATTCAAACACATGAATATTATTCAAAATTTCGGCTGCATAACGGCAGGGTAGTTAAAACAGGGATCGTCTCTAGTACGGCTCCTCGCTCTACCTTAAAACCTCGCGGTTTTTGACAATGGGGATTCATGCATCTAGTTCGCACGCAGGCGGCATGTATTTTTTTTTTCCATTTCCACAAACTAATCCTATGTGGTTTCAACCAAATATTTCTCAACCACAAATGGGTATTTTTCAACCACAATCAATCAATATCAACCACAAACAATTCCAATCAATCATTCGCTATCAATCAATTTTCACACCAATCACAACCAATAAATATCGTCCATGGTTTGTGGACGAGGGGCGTATATATATATTTATATATAGCAATTCACTTCTATTTCAACACATATATAATTTTTACAACGCATATACAACTTATACATCGAACGTACAACTTATACAACACTTATACAAGAGGTGTACAACGCTTATATAACTCATACATCGACTATATAATTTATACATTGTCGTTTTCCATATCGTTTATAAATTAGAAATCTCACATTGGGTTCCACTACACCAAAAATAGCAGAAGGCTCAGAAAAATATGCGGTCTCTTCTAGAATGTAGAATAAGTCCACACGAGTCCACTGTCTCCTATTTCACTGAATTTCGTCAAGAAACGAAAAAGATATGATTTTTACAATGAAATAAAAAACCGTAGCGCTTTAAACTGCTATAATATAGTTAAAAATAAAATAGCCGTATACCTCGTTTTGATGTTCAAAACTAGGTCAGCAATTTGCATGAAATCCGTAAAGCTTCGCGTCGATCGGCCAGCGCCACGAGGTAGTGCTTCGAAAACCGCGCCAGGAGGTGTCCACCGCCGTCAACTCGCGCGCGCCAGGGAGGAGGAACTCCAGCTCGAACGGCGCAACTTCAGGGTGCCCGATCTCCCACAATACTAAGCGATAAATTACAATCCCTATATGGATTTGAAGATCTCGAGATGATCTACAAAAACTTCAACTGGGGCATGGGTTTTTATTGAGTGTAGGAGGAGGAATCGGAGAGGGAAGTTTTAGAGCACTTCCGCCATTCGTTTTGGTCGGGGAGAGAGAAGACGCGGGGGGGGGGGGGGTTTCTGACGTGGACGAATCGTTTTTTTATTATTTATAAAGTTTTAAAAATCCGAAAATACCCCTTGCCTCCTGCGAACCCCAATCCAAACCCAACAACTGTCGTCCCTAGCGTTTTACCCCCATTCCGAACAAAATGGGATATGTTTCGAAGGCCCATTCGAATGTTTCAGTCATTTTTCCTTCAATTTAAAATATATAACATTCAATATTTGATTTGAACGTACATTTCAATTTGCCAGGGCCACAAACTGATTCGAAAAATTCCAGAAAAATAAATCTAGCTATGTTTTGACGATACGGTCCCAACAAAACTAGTTTCGTCGAATTCTGAGACTGTTTGCAAAAAGGCCCATTTCTGGTCGATCCAATTTAACTGTAATTGACCAAAACACGTTTTCCTTTGCCACGCTCACATACTAGCTTCAAAAACTATGAAATTTGAAACCTAGCAATAACTTCACATCCCGGATCCAACAAAAGTGGTTTCGTCGAATTCCGAGGTCGTTTGCAAAATGGCCAATTTCACGGGCTATATAAATTCCATAGCGACCTTTCTGAAAATTCATTTGGCCATAACTTTTGCTTTCCGCTCTGAAACTTCGATTTTTCTGATTCGTTAGAAAGGTATTCACTAACAGATTTAAATATTTTTGGTTTCACTCAAATCCGTTTTGTTTTGCACCCGGTACAGTCTGACAAAGTTTGAATTCAATTTTTGAAACTGCAGCGCCATTTCAGGCCTTGTTTATAATTAGAATTAATTATATTTGTTTTCAAACATCGATTCAAACTCACTTTACATTAGTATTATTTAAAATATTTATTTTAAATATTTAAAATCCACTATTTTAGTCAATAATTTTTTTTTAATTGGTTCAGATTTTCCGGGTCGTTCCAATCTCCCCTACTTAAAACTTTTCGTCCCCGAAAAGGAACAAAGTTGAAAGTGGTTTGATTAATCTACTCTACGTTCAATCTGGCTTCCATTCTCTAACTTTTCAGTTCCTAAGAATTTTCAAATTCTTCAAAAATTTGGCTAACACCCGGAATTTTCGAAAAATTTCGCCATAACCTCCTTTGTACGGGGAGAGGTTTGGAAATTTATTGGGCCGTATTAGGTACCCAATAAATCCTAATAAGCATACACATATTTATAGTGATATATTCTGGTGTTTACAGGGGAGCGTGTATAGATAATAACTCCAGAGAATAAATTCTTGTCACCCTGTCAAAGCCTGAGGGAGTGTGTATTTTAAATGCTTCAGAGGATAAATCCTCGTCACCTCGTCCTGTGTGGGAAATAAATAGTCCATGTGCCGTATCTAATGACTAGAGAGACGTGATTATTGTCAAATCCAGACCCGTGTGGGTTTTTTATTAATCTGGCAATTTTATCATTACAATTTAAATAGTCCATATCAGTCATCAGTTCAAACTGTAAAATATAGTCATCGCCATACAAGCCTCTCGCTCGTATGGTAAATCTTCCACCTCGTCACACAAGCTCCAAATGCTTATGTGGTATATGATGAAGTATGCCTATCTTCAGAAGTATGCCATGCAGTGTAGTTCAAAATTAATTGTTACTATCCTATGGCGATATTTATTATTTCGCACAGAACAACCAGCACTCCGCATCCAATGGCATTCACAGGAGTTGATATAATAATATTTCGCATCCAACTCATTAAGGTTTACCTATTTGTCGGGCACGTAAATAAAATCTTTACTCAACAGCTAATCCATTTACCTATTCAAACATATATAATGCACAAGTATATATATTTCTATCTATTTTTAAATCGGTTCAATGTGTGATTTAAATGAATAAATTCTACCATTATTCTCTTATTAATTAAACTGACTATCGTTTCTATAATTTTAATTAATCAAATCTACTATCACACAACACAAACAACAATCAAATTGTTTTTAACTTTTCAAAAATATACTAATCAATTTCTATACTCTTTTAAAATCATTCAGACTATAGAATTAAAAGTGCACATCCATGGAAAGAAAATTACAACAGAGTAGAGAACTAATTGGTAATGCAAAGTATGATAATTGTACCTTGCACCGGAGTTAATCAGAGATATCCACTCGGCATCTAGGATAGGCTTTCTGAATGCTCTCCTCAGTTTCCCAAGTACAATCTCGCGGATCTCCACTCCATTGCACTTTGACTAAGTGAACCTTCTTGTTCCTCAGCTCTTTGGTTTCTTTGCCGATAATCTTGAGCGGCTCTCTTCTCACAGCTAATTCTGGAGTAATTTCAATATCTTGTTGAGCTGCTTCTTCCACGATCAAGTCTGGATCATGAACGTGCTTTCGAAGTTGAGATATGTGAAATACATCATGAACTCCAGGCAACCAATCAAGCAATTTAACCCTATAAGCAAGAGTTTCGATCCGTTCCAGAATAGGAAACGGGCCAATGAATTTGGGCGCCAACTTTCCAGTTTTACTGAACCGGATAACTCCTCTCATCGGCGATACTTTCAAATATACATAGTCGCCAACAGCAAACGATATATCTCTTCTTCTCCTATCGGCATAGCTCTTTTGTCGGCTTTGAGCGGCGAGTAATCGCTTCTTAATAAAATCGACTTTGTCGGCAGCTTCTCGGATTATATCGGGCCCCAATACAAGTCTATTACCGGGTTCGACCCAACAAGTAGGAGATCGGCACAGTCTACCATATAATGCTTCGAATGGCGACATTGTCAGGCTCGCCTGGTAGCTGTTGTTATATGAGAATTCAGCCCAATGCAGATGGTCTTCCCATGATGCACCGAAATCTAGAACAAAAGCCCGCAATAGATCTTCTAGTATACGATTCACCCTCTCAGTCTGACCGTCTGTCTGAGGATGATAAGCGGTGCTCAAGTTCAGCTTCGTTCCCAGCTCTACTTGAAATGCCTCCCAGAATTTACTAGTAAATATTGTATTTCTATCACTGACTATACTGAGTGGCACTCCATGTAGTCTAACTATTTCCTTGAAATATATCTGCGCCAGCTGAGTAGTTCTGTTTGATCTGACAGGTATGAAATGGGCGGTTTTCGTGAAGCGATCTACGATCACCCAAATACTGTCATTCCCTTTTCTGGTTCTGGGAAGACCATCTATGAAGTCCATGGAAATATGTTCCCATTTCCAACCAGGAACGTCTAGCGGTTGCAATAATCCAACAAGTTTTTGTTGGTCGCTATTGACTAGTTGGCAAGTAGGGCATCAGCTAACATATAAAGAAATGTCCCTCTTATCGACTTCCACCAGAAAGTGCGTTTGATGTCATTATACATTTTGCTTACTCCCGGATGGATACTAAGTTTTGACTTGTGGCATTCATCCAGTACTTCCTTTCGGAGCTCAGGAATGTTAGGGACACAGATTCGACCTTTGAGCCTTAGAATCCCATCATTATCAACATGAAAACTCGAGGGTTCGCCTTGTTGAATTATCTCTCTGATCTTCTAAATGAAGTGATCATCCTTCTGAAGAGCAGATATTTTATCTAGCAATGAAGTCGTGATAATAAAACTGGCGATCATATCATTCTTTCGGCTTAACGCATCGGCCACGACATTAGCTTTCCCTGGAGTGTATATAATCTCAAAGTCATATGCTGCAAGAAACTCCAGCCAACGTTGCTGCCTCAAATTCAAGTCCTTCTGGGGGAACAGATACTTTAACGACTGGTGATCTGTAAACAGTTCAAATCTCTCACCCAGAAGATAATGTCTCCAGATTTTCAAATCGAATACTATAGCCAATAACTCAAGATCATGAGTTACGTAGTTCTTTTCATGTGGCTTCAGTTGACGGCTAGCATAAGCAATCACTTGTCCCCTTTGCATTAACACTGCACCAAGGCCTTCTCAAGAAGCATCCGTCCAGACTTTCAAATCCTGATTGCCATCGATGATGGTGAACACTGGAGCTGTCGTTAATTTAACTTTAGCTCTTCAAAAGCCTCATCACTTTCTGGAGTCCATTTGAATTTAGAGTGCTTCTTTGTAAGCTTCGTTAAGTGACCAGATATCTTCGAAAAGTTTTTAACGAACTTCCGGTAATAACTAGCCAATCCGAGGAAACTGCGGACTTCTGTAGGAGTACTGGGCTGTTTCCAATTTTGAATAGCTGTGATTTTACTTGGATCCACAGCAATTCCTTCTTTCGCTACGATGTGGCCCAGAAATTTTACTTCATCTTGCCAGAATATACATTTGGATAGTTTGGCTTTTAATACATTCCTTCTGAGGATTTCCAGAACCTGTTCCAAATGCTTTTCATGTTCGGCCTTTGATTTAGAGAAGATTAGAATATCGTCAATGAAAACCAGAACAAATTTATTCAAAACCCCTCTGAACACTCTATTCATCAGATCGACGAAGTAAGCTGGAGCGTTACATAAGCCGAACGACATTACTAACCACTCGTAGAATAAGTCGGGACCTCTGAATGCTGTCATTGGAACACAATCTTTGGCAATTCGAAGTTGATGGAAGCCTGCAGATAGATCCATCCTTGAAAATACTTGTGCTCCATTCAGACGATCCAATAAATCATCGATTCGCGGCAATGGATATTTGTTCTTTATTGTCTGTTTGTTCAAATCACGATAATCCACACATAGCCGTAGAGTACCGTTAGATTTTGGGACAAACACCACTGCTGCTCCCAAATCAGAGAAACTAGGCCTGATCAGACCCTTCCATACTAGCTGTCGTGTTTGATTGTCAAGTTCTTCTTTCTCCTTCAAGGACATTCTTCGAATAGCGTGAACTACCAGCCTTGCATTCGGAATTAAAGCAATCTTGAAATCTATTTCTCTCTGCGGAGGTAAGCGAACAACTTTTTCGAACACATCCGCATAGTTCTTGACGACAGGAATATCTTTCACTAGGTCGGGAATATTCTCTGTGATTTCAGGGATATTTTCTATTTGGGCTGGAGAAACATCGAGAGCTGCCCAGAAGACTTTTCTATTAGCATTCTGACCTTCACAGGGAATGGTTATATAATCACCTGATTTAATCTTCGCCTTTACGACTCTGTCGGCGCATTTAACTTCAGCTTCATATTTGGTCAACCAGTCTAACCCCAAGATAAGATCAAACTCTTTAAAATTCATGACGACCGCGATGGTAGGAAACCGATAATGAGAAAAAGAAACCGGCACTCCACAAACCCAACTGAGATCAATGGAACCCCCAACCGGATTCTGGACAGTCATTGGTTCCTTGAGCTTTTTCAAATTCAAATCCAGTTTCTTAGCTGCATTCTTTGCAACAAAGCTTCGCGACGCGCCAGTGTCAAACAGTACTTTAACAGGAATATCTTTGACAGTTAGCGTGCCTTCTAAAACATCTGGCCTTTTTTGAATAGACGAGGATGCAGGCACTTCTGCCACTTCATTTACCTGAGCCTCTTTGGTCTTTTTTAACAGCCAGCAATCTCGCTTTATATGACCGGCCTGATGACAAAGATTGCACTCTCGAGTTATAGTAAATTTGCCCTTAGATTTAGACTCATGCTCTTTTCGTTTCTTTAAGGGTCCGCAGTTTATCGACAAATGCCCTATTTGATGGCAGTTATTGCACAAGGCGGTCGTTACTGGTTCATTCTCAGATCTGGCCCTCTTCCGATTGACTTTGGGTTTTTTTCTGACCTCAGACATCGTACTGGCCTTAGGAATATCAGTTTCTGACTCTTCTTTGTTACTAGAACAGGCTTCCTCTTCGTCGCGCAACATACCTTTCTTATGGAGATCTTCATACTGATAAGCCATATAAATCATTTCTGAGAAAGGAAGCTTCACATTCCTCATCACACTATTCTGATATTTTCTTTGCAGGCCATGAATAAACCTCAGATTTTTCCTCTTTGGATCTTGAATCCGATGAGGAGCAAAGTGAGAAAGTTTGTTGAATTTCTTATGATATTCTGGGATGGTCATATCCCCTTGTATCAAATAAGTAAATTCATCACATAATCGCTCGGTCGCTTCGGGAGGAGTAAATCTTTCTAGGAAAATCACTTTGAATCTGTCCCAGGTTTCGAAATCTCTTGAATAGAACTTCTATATCTGATTCTGGCTGCGGGAGCACAACTGGCTCATTAGCTGGTCGAGCCATATGATTATTTCTTCTGTACCTGTCACTCATTTTCTAGTACGTATGCAATTAGCAGACAAAGTGTCAGGTCAACAGAAAAGATATTTCAAAATATAGAGACAAATACTTCAATGTAAATGTGTCTACTGGGGTGTATTTCATTCTGTTTTACTTATACTAGGATATTACTGATCCTATCTGTATAGAGTTACCCGTCCTAGAACACTACTGGTTCTATTTCTGACGAGTTCGTTCATATGTTATATTCCAGAACTAAGCTTAACCAAAGCTCTGATACCAAATGAGACGACCCCAAACCCCGTACTGACGGCAGCAAGGGTAATCCTTGGAATATAACACAGAAACAGATAATAGTAGAACAAAATTAAATAAATACACCAGATAATGCATAATGGAATATACTGGATAAACGTAATCATCAGAGTTACACAGTATACAGGATCATACTTAGTACAAATACAGTTCAGCTATACATAAATGTCTACAGCGGAAAAGAAACATAATGTACAATAGGAGCTGAACAACATAAAAAGAGATGAATAATAGAATCCATCTTCAGCTCCAGTTATCCAGAAAGAACCAGCTAAACTTGAATACAAGGCTGCCCGTGTAGAAAAAGGGGCACCCGAGTTTGAAAGTGAAACAAACTACGAGTCAGTCATGGGACTGGTATGAGAAATCTACTCAACACATTTATAATATGGCTAATCACAGGACCACACCACTTTCGGGGAACGGGTTTACTCCATTGGATTGCCAGTGCTTTAAAACAAATCATTCTTTTGAACATCACAATGCTTTTTATAAAAATGAAGCCATTATAAGACTCAGTTCCCATCACACAATGCAACGCAAACCGGAGGATAGAGTTTTACCTTATAAAGGCCAAAATATGCTTGATACGAATAAAACAAAAGCATCTGATATTACTACTAGTGCTTATATGTTTCAAAAACAATTTCAAATCATAACTATCAATCATAGACGACATAAGCATCCTATGCCACTATGTCGCCAAATATAGGTATACAATCAAAACTGCACGATGTCGTATTTGGAAATTGGATTTCCGTCATGAACCAAGGCAAAAGATAGTCCTTACCGAATTCGAGACTGCCTAGCCCGAGTCTCAGGATCAGAACGCATCGACCCTTGGATCGTTAGGGCCGGTCCACAAGGAGTGGATTAAAATGCCTGAACACTACGTTTCCCCTCCCTTTGGGGCGTCAGCGAGCCAACAAATGACTCCATCGGTCCCGGATCGACCGATATAACCGAGGCGCCTCACAACAACAACAACCACATAAGTCAAACTCGTAAGGGCGTGTAAAACCACTAACGCCACTTCTAGCTAGGAGGAAACGCAGGCCCTCCCTGAGGTCCTTTCTGCCATTTCTGGTTCATACCGGGGTGTGAGGCTCGCGATTTCACGTTATACACAAAGCTACGCCACACAGGCGGTACTTTGATCATCACCACAAGACTTTGCTTTTCAACAGAAGCCCTGATCACAACATCTTAGCATGCCACACAGCCAATTCACACCGTGCCACTGATGGCTATCAATCACACAGAATAAATTCCAATGTTAGACACATTGTCCATTTGCAAGTCCGTTCTGGGTCTGAACGAAACCGGAGGCACTATATACCTCGCAAACCCATCGATCACCACGTACGTCTGGACGATCACCACTCATTATCCATATTTCGGGATGCCTCCCAATCAGGACCTCGGTTACCATCCAAATGAGGTGAAGATCTTCGGTCTTCAACCACCGTCTTCATCTACGATTTCTTATCGTCGATTCAGTTATTCAGAATGGGATAAACCCAGTCTTTCTGAGAAACTCACGTATATAATAAACAAGTGCAACACTAATATACATACGCATCATTTCAATTAAATGATCACTAACCGTCAATCAGTAAGAGAACGATTTCCCAAATATTAACCCCGAAGGCCGAAACCAACATCAGAAACCATTCGACTTAGCCAACCTTCAGTAAGTATCTAAATTTCACATCCATATCATTTATAATATTTTATAATGATTTATCGCTATTTTTATTTATTTTAAAATAGCCAATTTATTCAAAACGACGCTTCGGGCCATAACGTGGCCGTGGCGCTGTTTTTCTTCACATTTGATTTACACATATCTGAAAATCTAATCGTTGGATCTTCACAAAATTTACATCATTAGAAAGATCTTTTCAAAACGAATCCAACGGTTCCAGTTTCGGGAAAATCCGACGGTCGGATCTCCCAGTATAATTGTTTGAAATTTCGGTTTCAAAATACGAACTACAGCGTCCTTATTCGATTATATATAATTATATTTATATATATAAAAATATAATCGATTCTGGCGCTGTTTTTCTTCAGATTTGAATTAAACATTCCAGACAATCCAACCGTTGGACTTTTACAAAGTTGGTGCTGTTGGAAAGATATTTCCAAAGCGAACCCAACGGTTACGGTTTCGGGAAAATCCGATGGTCGGATCTCCCGGTATAATCGTTTGAAATCACGGTATCAAAATACGAACTGCAGCTTCGTTATTCGATATATTTCAATTCTATTTATATATATATATCGATTCTTCGATTTCAAAGCTATATTCTTTTCATACGTTTGATAAAAATTATATTTTTATCTAACTGTCTTCTATTTCAACACTTCACTATTTTTAACAATTCATGTATACAATAAAAATGTGATTTTTAGTGTAAAACAATTTATTTCAAAACTCGACTATTTTACATAGTTATTATAGGTGATAGAAATAGGATTTTTATTATAAAACAATTTCTTTCAAAACAAGATTATTTTATATATCTCATATAGATGATAAAAATGGGATTTTTATTATAAAACAATTTCTTTCAAAATATGAATACCATTCAACACATGAATTTCAGTTCAACGAATGAATTTCGATTAAACACATGAAGGTTTTCTATAGTTTATATATATCGATAAAAAGGTGATTTTTATATTTAAAACACGAATACCATTCAACACATGAATTTCTATCCGACGAATGAATATCGATTCAACACATGAAGGTTTTTTATAGTTTATATATATCGATAAAAAGGTGATTTTTATATTTAAAACATGAATACCATTCAACACATGAATTTCTCTCCAACGAATGAATATCGATTCAACACATGAAGGTGTTCTATAGTTTGTATATATATATAATGGTGATTTTTATATTTAAAACGCGAATACCATTCAACACATGAATTTCTATCCAACGAATGAATATCGATTCAACACACGAAGGTTTTCTATAGTTTATATATATCGATAAAAAGGTGTTTTTTATATTTAAAACACGAATACCATTCAACACATGAATTTCTATTCAACGAATGAGTTTCAATTCAACACATGAAGGGTTCCTATTCAACGAATAAATATAGTTTCAACAAATGAAAATAATTCAAATACATGAATATTATTCAAAATTTCGACAGCATAACGGTAGGGTAGTTAAAACCGGGACCGTCCCTAGTACGGCTCCTCGCTCTACCTTAAAACCTCGCGGTTTTTGACAATAGGGATTCATGCATCTAGTTCGCACGCAGACGACATGTATATTTTTTTTTCCATTTCCACAAACTAATCCTATGTGGTTTCAACCAAATATTTCTCAACCACAAATGGGTATTTTTCAACCACAATCAATCAATATCAACGACAAACAATTCCAATCAACCATTCGCTATCAATCAATTTTCACACCAATCACAACCAATAAATATCGTCCATGGTTTGTGGACGAGGGGCGTATATATATATATATAGCAATTCACTTCTATTTCAACACATATATAATTTTTACAATGCATATACAACTTATACATCGAACGTACAACATATACAACGATTATACAAGATGTGTACAACGCTTATATAACTCATACATCGACTATATAATTTATACATCGTCGTTTTCCATATCATTTATAAATTAGAAATCTCACATTGGGTTCCACTCCACCAAAAATAGCAGAAGGCTCAGAAAAATATGCGGTCTCTTCTAGAATGTAGAAGACGTCCACACGAGTCCACTGTCTCTTGTTTCACTGAATTTCGTCAAGAAACGAAAAAGATATGATTTTTACAGTGAAATCAAAAATCGTAGCGCTTTAAACTGCTATAATATAGTTAAAAATAAAATAGCCGTATACCTCGTTTTGATGTTCAAAACTAGGTCAGCAATTTGCACGAAATCCGCGAAGCTTCGCATCGATCGGCCAACGCCACGAGGTAGTGCTTCGAAAACCACGCCAGGGGGTGTCCACCGCCGTCAACTCGCGCGCGCCAGGGAGGAGGAACTCCAGCTCGAACGGCGCAACTTCAGGGTGCCCGATCTCCCACAATACTGAGCGATAAATTACAATCCCTATATGGATTTGAAGATCTCGAGACGATCTACAAAAACTTCAACTGGGGCGTGGGTTTTTATTGCGTGTAGGAATAGGAATCGGAGGGGGAAGTTTTTGAGCACTTCCGCCGTTCGTTTTGGTCGGGGAGAGAGAAGACGCGGGGGGGGGGGGGGGTCTGACGTGGACGAATCGTTTTTTATTTATTTATAAAGTTTTATAAATCCGAAAATACCCCTTGCCTCATGCGAACCCCAATCCAATCCCAACGACTGTCGTCCCTAGCGTTTTACCCCCATTCTGAACATAATGGGATATGTTTCGAAGGCCCATTCGAATGTTTCAGTCAGTTTTCCTTCAATTTAAAATATATAACATTCAATATTTGATTTGAAGGTACATTTCAATTTGCCAGGGCCACAAACTGATTCGAAAAATTCCAGAAAAATAAATCGAGCTATTTTTGACGATACGGTCCCAACAAAACTAGTTTCGTCGAATTATGAGACTGTTTGCAAAAAGGCCCATTTCTGGTCGATCCAATTTAACTGTAATTGACCAAAACACGTTTTCCTTTGCCATGCTCACATACTAGCTTCAAAAATTATGAAATTTGAAACCTAGAAATAACTTCACATCCCGGATCCAACAAAAGTGGTTTCATCGAATTCCGAGGTCGTTTGCAAAATGGCCAATTTCACGGGCTATATAAATTCCATAGCGACCTTTCTGAAAATTCATTTGGCCATAACTTTTGCTTTCCGCTATGAAACTTCGATTTTTCAGATTCGTTAGAAAGGTATTCACTAACAGATTTAAAAAAATTTGGTTTCACTCAAATCTGTTTTATTTTGCACCCGGTATAGTCCGACAAAGTTTGAATTCAATTTTTGAAACTGCAGCGCCATTTCAGGCCTTGTTTATAATTTGAATTAATTATATTCGTTTTCAAACGTCGATTCAAACTCACTATAGAAGAAAAAGTTATGGACAAATGAATTTTCAGAAAGGTCGCTATAGAGTTTATATAGCCCGTGAAAATGGCCATTTTTCAAACGGTCTCAGAATTCAACGAAACTAATTTTGTTGGGACCGTATCATCAAAACATAGCTACATTTATTTTTCTGGAATTTTTCCAATCAGTTTGTGGCCCCGACAAATTGAAATGTATGTTTAAATTAAATATTGAATGTTTTATACTTTAATTTGAAGGAAAACTGACTGAAACAGTCGAATGGGCCTACGAAACATATCCCGTTATGTTCGGAATGGGGGTATTTAGCTAGGGATGACAGTCGTTGGGTTTGAATTGGTGTTCGTGTGTGACAAGGGGTATTTTCGGATTTTTAAAATTTATAAATATAAAAAAATACCTCATTTGTCCACATCAGCTCTTCTCTCTCCCCGATACCAAAATCGCGATGGCGGGTTTTGCTCCTCCCTTCTCTCCTCGATTCTGACCGATCCACGCCTTTAAACGCCATACCCCAGTTCAACTTTTTGTAGATCCCTTCGAGCTCTTCAAATCCATACCACCTGCTCCCCGTCTCGTTGCACCAGTAAGGAGTCCGTGCATCCAAACCTTGAACTTTAAAGCGCCTCCGTCATTGCTTCTTGTTGTCGAACTGAGGGGGAGGACCAGCGTCAGAGAGCCCTTTCCAAGCTCTTCCATGTGGCAGTGGCCGATCGTCGTATCGTGCAACGGATTTGGCGAAAACCCAAAACCTAGTTTTGAAGAATTTTGAAAGGTATACGGCTATTTTTAAAAAAACTATATTATTGCACTTTAAAGCGCTATGGTTTTTTATTTCACTGTAAAAATCATATCTTTTTCATTTTTTGACGAAATTCAGTGAAACAAGAGACAATGGACCCGCATGGACGTCTTCTACATTCTAGAAGAGACTGCATATTTTTCTGAGCCTTCTACTATTCTTGGTGGAGTGGAACCCAAGGTGAGATTTCTAAATTATAAACGATATGGAAAATAATGATGTACAAATTATATAGTCGATGTATGAGTTATATAAGCGTTGTACACCACCTGGATAAGCGTTGTATAAGTTGTACGGTCGACGTATAAGTTATATATGTGTTGAATGGAAGTGAAGTATACTTATATATATATATATATGCCCCTAATCCACAAACCATGGATGATATTTATTGGTTGTGATTGGTGTGAAAATTGGTTGATAGCGAATGGTTGATTAGAATTGTTTGTGGTTGAAATTGATCGATTGTGGTTGAAAAATACCCGTTTGTGGTTGAGAATTATTTGGTTGAAACCACATAGGATTAGTTTGTGGAAATGAAAAAAATATACATGTCGCCTACATGCGAACTAGATGCATGAAATCCCCATTGTCAAAAGCTGCGAGGCTTTAAGGTAGAGCGAGGAGCCGTACTAGGGACGGCCCCGGTTTTAACTACCCTGCCGTTATGCTGCCGAAATTTTGAATAATATTCATGTGTTAGAATTATTTTCATGTGTTAAAACTATATTTGTGTGTTGAATAGAAAACATTCATGTGTTGAATAGAAATTCATTCGCTGAATAGAAATTCATGTGTTGAATGGTATTCGTGTTTTAAATAAATTGTTTTATAATAAAAATCATATTTTTATCACCTATATGAACTATATTATAAAATAGTCGTTTTTTGAAATAAATTATTTTATAATAAAAATCATATTTTTATCACCTATATAAACTATATAAAATAGTCGTGTTTTGAAATAAATTGTTTTGCAATAAAAATCACATTTTTATTATATACATGAATTGTTAAAAATAGTGAAGTGTTGAAATAAGTGTCGGGTGGATAAAAATATCATTTTTGTCAAATGTATGAAAAGAATATAGTTTTGAAATCGAAGAATCAATTATATTTATATATATATATATGGAATTGAAATATATCGAATACCGAAGCTGCGGTTCGTATTTTGAAATCGAAACTTCAAACGATTGTACCGGGAGATCCGACCGTCGGATTTTCCCAAAACTGGAACCGTTGGATTCGTTTTGAAAAGATCTTTATAATAATATAAATTTTGTGAAGATCCAACAGTTAGATTTTCAGATATGTGTAAATCAAATCTAAAGAAAAACAGCTCCACGACCGCGTTATGGCCTGAAGCGTCGTTTGAATAAATGGGCTGTTTTTAAATAAATAAAAATAGCGATAAATCATTATAAAATATTATAAATGATATGAAATGTGAAATTTAGGAATTAACGGAAGGTTAGCTGAGTCGAATGGTTTCCTGGGTTTTGATCTGATGTTGGTTTCGGCCTTCGGGGTTAATATTTGGGAAATCATTCTCTTACTGATTTACGGTTAGTGACTGATAATTGAAATGTGACGTATGTTGTGTTTGTGTAGCACTTTTTATTATATACGCGAGTTGCTCAGAAAGACCGGGTTTATCCCATTCTGAATAACTGAATCGACGATAAGAAGTCGAAGATGAAGACAGTGGTTGAAGACTGGAGATCTTCACCTCGGTTGGATGGTAACTGATGTCCTGATTAGGAGGCATCCCGAAATATGGATAATATGTGGTAATTGTCCAGACGTACGTGTAGATCGATGGGTATGCGAGGTATATAGTGCCTCCAGTTTCGTTCAGACCCAGAACGAACTTGTAAATGGACTGTGTGTCTGACATTGGAATTCATTCTGTGTGATTGATAGCCATCAGTTGCATGGTGTGAATTGCGTAGGTGGCATGATAAGATGCAGTGGTCAAGGCTTCTGTTGAAAAGCAAAGTCTTGTTGTTGATGATCAAAGCACCGCCTGTGTGGCGTAGCTTTGGGTATAACGTGAATTCGTGAGCCTCACACACCGGTATGAACCAGAAACGGGAGAGGACATCAGGGAGGGCATGCGTTTCCTTCTAGCTAGAGGTGGTGTTAGTGCTTGAACTGGCTGACATTTATATTATTTTCACCTATGTGGTTGTTGCTGTTGCGAGGCGCCTCGGATATATCGGTCGATCCGGGACCGATGGAGTCATTCGTTGGCCCACCACGCCCCAAAGGGCGGGGAAACGCAGTGTTCAGGAATTTTAATCCACATCGGTGGACCGACCCTGACGATTCAAAGGCTTGACTGAGTACTTGCCTGAGGGGCGGGCTAGAGCATCTCGAATTCGGTGAGGACTATCTTCTGCCTTGGTTCATGACGGAAATCCAATTTCCAAATATATGACTGTGCGGTTTTGATTGTATACCTATATATATGGCGACATGATATATGGTACCCATGCCGTCTATGATTGATAGTTATGATTGAAATTGTTTTGAAACCTATAAACACTAGTAATAATATCAAATTCTTTTGTTTTAGTTGTATCAAGCATATTTTGGCCATTATAAGGTAAAACTCTATCCTCCGGTTTGCGTTGCATTGTGTGATGGGAACTGAGTCTTATAATGGCTTCATTTTTATAAAAAAAAGCATTGCGATGTTTAAAAGATTTACTTGTTTTGAGCACTGGAAATCCAATGGAGTAAACCCGTTCCGCGAAAGTGGCGTGGTCCTGTGATTAGCCAAATTATATAATGTGTTAAGTAGATTTCTCATACCAGTCCCACAATTGACTCGTAGTTTGTTTCACTTGCAAACTCGGGTGCCCCACTTTCTACACGGGCAACCTTGTATTCAGGTTTTAGCAGGCACTTTCTGGATAGCTGGAGCTGAAGATGGATTCTATCATTTATCTATTTTATGCTGTTCGGCTCCTATTGTATATATTATGTTTGTTTTCCATTGTAGACATTTATGTATAGCTGAACTGTATTTGTACTAAGTATGATCCTGTATACTGTGTAACTCTGGTGATTACGTTTGTCCAGTGTATTATTTGTTCATTATCTGGTGTATTTATTTAATTTTGTTCTGCCATTATCTGTTTATGTGTTATATTCCAAAGATTACCCTTGCCACCGTCAGTACGGGGTTTGGGGTCGTCACATCGTGGTATCAGAGCTTTGGTTAAGCTTAGTGCTGGAATATAACATATTAATGAACTTGTCAGAAATAGAACCAGTAGTGTTCTAGGGCAAATAACTCATTACAGATAGGATCAGTAATATCCTAGTATGAGTATATCAGAATGAAATAACACCTCGATAGACACATTTACATTCAAGAATTTGTCTCTATGTTTTGAAATATCTTTTCTGTTGACCTGACACTTGATCAGCTATTTGCAGAAGTACTAGAAAATGAGTGTCAGAATCAGAAGGAATGCAGAACCGGATATAGAAGCTCTATTTATGAAATATAGAAATCTGGGTGGAAAACCGTTCTCGGGCGAAGAATCTATTATGAAAACACAAGCTTGGGTTCGTTCGGCTGAGAAAATCTTTGAAGGATTAAAGCTAAGAGATGACCAGAAAAGATTACTGGCATCTTGGGCACTCAAAGACGAAGCTTTGTTCCGGTGGAATCGATTATTAAAGATAATCTAGAAGGTGATATCACTTGGGGTAGATTTAAAGTGATTTTCCTAGAAAGATTTACTCCTCCTGAAGCGACTGAGCGGTTATGTGATGAATTCTCTTGTTTGATACAAGGAGATATGACCATCCCAGAATATCATAAGAAATTCAATGAACTTTCTCATTTTTCCCCTCATCTGATTCAAGATCCAAAGAGGAAGAATCTGAGATTTATTCATGGCCCGCAAAGAAAATATCAGAATAGTGTAATGAGGAATGTGAAGCTTCCTTTCTCTGAATGATATACATGGCTTACCAGTATGAGGATCTCGACAAGAAAGGTATGTTGCGTCACGAGGAGGAAGCCAATTTTAGTAATAAAGGTGAGTCTGAAACTGATCGTCCTGAGGCCAGTACGATGTCTGAGGTGAGTAAGAAGCCCAAAGTCAATTGGAAAAGGGCCGGATCTGAGAAGGAACAAGTAACGACTGCCACATTTTCAAGCTGCAATAGGCAAGGACATTTGGCGATAAATTGTAAATCTTGGAACAAACGAAGAAAGAAAGGGTCTAAACCCACCAAGAAGCAAAAGAACTCACATGGGGAAAGGAAATGCCATAAGTGTCACCAAGCAGGCCATATTGCACGGGAGTGCCAACTCTCAAAGAAATCTGAAGCAGTGCATATAAATGAAGTGGCAGAAACTTCTGAGCCCTCAGCTAGTCAGGGAAGGGCTGATGTTTTAGAAGGCACACTTAATGTCAAAAATATTCCAGTTAAAGTATTGTTTGATACAGGCGTGTCGCGAAGCTTTATTGCAAAGAATGCGGTTAAGAAACTGGATTTGAATTTGAAGAAGCTCAAAGAACCAATGATTGTTCATAATCCAATTGGGGGTTCCCTCGATCTCAATTGGGTTTGTGCAGTACCTGTCTCTTTTTCCTATTATAAGTTCCCTACCATCTCAATCGTCATGAATTTTACTGAATTCGATCTTATCTTGGGGTTAGACTGGTTGACCAAATATGAAGCAGAGGTTAGATGCGCCGAGAGAGTTGTTAGGGCAAAGATAAAATCAGGGAATTATATAACCATACCATGTGAAGGCCAGAACTCTAATAGAAAAATACTTCTGGGCAGCTTTGAATGTTTCTCCTGCTCAAATAGAAAATATCCCTATAGTCACAGAGAATATTCCGGACCTCATCAAAGATATTCCTGTCGTAAAGAGTTATGCAGATGTGTTTGAAGAAGTTATCAGCTTACCTCCGCAGAGAGAAATTGATTTCAAGATCGCTTTAATTCCGAATGCAAGGCCAGTAGTACACGCTATTCGGAGAATGACTCTAAAGGAGAAGGAAGAACTAAACAATCAAACTTGACAGCTTGTACGGAAGGGTCTGATCAGGCCTAGTTTCTCTGATTGGGGAGCAACAGTGGTGTTTGTCCCAAAGTCTGACGGTACTCTGCGACTATGTGTGGATTATCATGACTTGAATAAGCAGACAATAAATAATAAATATCCATTTCCTCGAATCGATGATTTATTGGATCGTCTGAATGGGGCACAAGTATTTTCAAGGATGGACCTAGCTACAGATCCCCATCAACTTCGGATTGCCGAAGAATGTGTTCCTATGACAACATTCAGGGGTCCGGACTTATTCTACGAATGGTTGGTAATGCCGTTTGGCTTATGTAACGCTCCTGCATACTTTGTCGATTTGATGAATCGAGTGTTCAGAGGAGTCTTGAATAAGTTTGTTCTGGTTTTTATTGACGATATTCTAATCTTCTCTAAATCAAAGGCCGAACATGAAAAACATTTGGAGCAAGTTCTAGAAATCCTGAGAAAGAATGTATTGAAAGCGAAACTGTCCAAATGTATATTCTGGCAAGATGAAGTAAAGTTTCTTGGCCATTCGTATCAAAAGAGGGAATTACTATGGATCCAAGTAAAATCACAGCTATTTAAGATTGGAAACAGCCTAGAACTCCAACAGAAGTCCGAAGTTTTCTTGGATTGGCTAGTTATTACCGGAAGTTCGTTAAAGACTTTTCGACGATATCTGGTCACTTAACAAAGCTTACAAAGAAGCACTCAAAATTCAAGTGGACTCCAGAATGTGAGGAGGCTTTTGAGGAGCTAAAGTTAAGATTAACAACGGCTCCAGTGTTAACGATTATCGACGGTAATCAAGACTTGAAAGTCTGGACAGATGCGTCTAGAGAAGGCCTGGGAGCAATATTAATGCAAAGAGGTCAAGTGGTTGCTTATGCTAGCCGTCAGCTGAAGCCGCATGAGAAAAACTACGTTACTCATGATCTTGAGTTGTTGGATATCGTATTCGCTTTGAAAATATGGAGACACTATCTTCTGGGTGAGAAATTCGAACTGTTTACAGATCACCAGTCGTTAAAGTATCTGTTCACCCAGAAAAACTCGAATCTGAGGCAGCAACGTTGGCTAGAGTTCCTGGAAGCATACGATTTTGAGATTTTATACACTCCAGGTAAAGCCATTGTCGTGGCCGATGCGTTAAGTAGAAAGAATGAAATGATCGCCAGTTTTATTATTACAACTTCATTGATTGATAAAATATCTTCTCTTCAGAAGGATGATCACTTCATTCAGAAGATCAGAGAGATAATTCAAAAAGGCGAGCCTTCGACTTTTCAGGTTGATAATGATGGGATTCTAAGGCTAAAAGGTTGAATCTATGTTCATAACATTTCTGAGCTCCGAAAGGAAGTACTGGATGAATGCCACAAGTCAAAACTTAGTATCCACCCAGGAGTAAGCAAAATGTATAATGACATCAAACGCACTTTCTGGTGGAGGTCAATGAAGAGAGACATTTCTTTATATGTTAGCCGATGCCCTACTTGCCAACTAGTCAAAAGCGACCAACAGAAACTTGCTGGGTTGTTGCAACCGCTGGACGTTCCAGGTTGGAATTTGGAACGTATTTCCATGGACTTCATAGATGGTTTGCCCAGCACCAGAAAATGGAATGACAGTATTTGGGTGATCGTAGATCGCTTCACGAAGACTGCCCATTTCATAGCTGTCAAATCCAATAGAACTTCTCAGAGTCTGGCGCAGATATATTTCAAGGAAATTGTTAGGCTACATGGAGTGCCGCTCAGTATAGTTAATGATAGAGATCCAATATTCACTAGCAAATTCTGGGAGGCATTTCAAGTAGAACTGGGAACGAAGTTGAACATGAGCACCGCTTATCATCCTCAGACAGATGGTCAGACTGAGAGGGTGAATCGTATACTGGAAGATTTATTGCGGGCATGTGTTCTTGAATTTGATGGATCATGGGAAGACCATTTGCATTTGGCTGAGTTCTCCTATAACAACAGCTACCAAGCGAGCCTGACAATGTCACCATTCAAAGCATTGTATGGTAGACCGTGCCGATCCCCTGCTTGTTGGGTCGAACTTGGCAATAGGCTTGTATTGGGACCTGATATGATCCGCGAAGCTGCCGACAAAGTCGATTTCGTTAAGAAACGATTACTCGCCGCTCAAAGCCGACAGAAGAGCTATGCTGATTCGAGAAGAAGGGATTTGGCCTTTTCTGTTGGTGATTATGTGTATCTAAGGGTTTCTCCGATGAGAGGTGTGATTCAATTTGGCAAAACTGGGAAGTTGACGCCCATATTTATTGGTCCATTCCCTATACTTGAACGGATTGGAACCCTCGCTTATAGAGTTAAATTGCCTGATTGGCTGCCTGGAGTGCATGATGTGTTTCACATATCTTAACTTCGAAAGCACGTTCACGATCCAGACTTGATCGTGGAAGAAGCAGGGCAACAAGATATTGAAATTACTCCAGAATTGGCTGTGAGAAGAGAGCCGCTAAAGATTATCGGAAAAGAAACCAAAGAACCGAGGAACAAGAAGGTTCACTTAGTAAAAGTGCAATGGAGTGGAGATCTGCGCGATTGTACTGGGGAAACTGAGGAGAGCATTCAGAAAGCCTATCCTAAGTGTCGAGTGGATATCTCTGATTGACTCCGGTGCAAGGTACATTTACCATACTTTGAAATTTCCATTATGTTCTCTGCTTCGTTGTTATTTTCTTTCATGAATGTAAACTTCTAATTCTATAGTCTAAATGATTTTAAAAGAGTATAGGAATATGTTAGTATATATATATATATATATTTTGAAAAGTTAAAAACAATTTGCTTGTTGTTTGTGTTGTGTGATAGTGGATTTGATTAATTAAATTATTAGAACGATAGTTAATTTAATTAATAAGAGAATGAATGGTAGAATTTATTCGATTAAATCACACATTGAACTGAGTTAAAAATAGATAGAAATATATACATGTGCATTATATATGTTTCAACAGGTAAATGGATTAGCTGTTGAGTAAAGAAATTATTTGCGTGCCCAACAAATAGGTAAACCTTAATGAGTTGGATGTGAAATATTATTATATCAACTCCTGTGAATGCTATTGGATGCGGAGTGCTGGTTGTTCTGTGTGAAATAATAAATATCACCATAGGATAGTAACAATTAATTTTAAACTACACTGCATGGAATACTTCTGAAGAAAGGCATACTTCATCATATACCACATAAGCATTTAGAGCTTGTGTGACGAGGTTAAAGATTTACCATACGAGCGAGAGGCTTGTATTGCGATGACTATATATTACAGGTTGAACGGATGACTGATATGGACCATATAAAATTGTAACGGTAAATTGCCAGAATAATAAAAACCCCACACGGGTTTGGAGTTGACAATAATCACGTCTCTCTAGTTATTAGATACGACACATGGATTATTTATTTCCCATAAGGGACGAGGTGACGAGAATTTATTCTATGGAGCAATTAAAAATACACACTCCCTCAGGCTTGGACAGGGTGACGAGAATTTATTCTCTGGAGTTATTATCTATACACGCTCCCCTGTAAACACCAGATTATATCACTATAAATATGTGTATGCTTTATAGGATTTATTGCGTACCTAATACGGCCCAATAAATTTCCAAACCCCTCCCCGTACAAAGGAGGTTATGGCGAAATTTTTCGAAAATTCCGGGTGTTAGCCAAATTTTTGAAGAATTTGAAAATTCTCAGAAACTGAAAAGTTGGAGAATGGAAGCCAGATTGGAAGTAGAGTTGATTAATCAAACCACTTTCGACTTTGTTCTTTTTCGGGGACTAAAAGTTTTAAGTGGGGGAGATTGTAACGACCCAGAAAATCTGAACCAAATTAAATTTTTTAAATTAGCTATTTTAATGGATTTTAAATATTTAAAATAAATATTTTAGATAATAACGACGAACAGTATGTTTGAATCGACGTTTGAAAATAAATATAATTAATTCTAATTATAAACAAGGCCGGAAATGGCACGGTAGTTTCAAATTTTGAATTCAAACTTTGATTGACCGTACCGGGTGAAAAACAAAACGGATTTGAGTGAAACCAAAAATATTTAAATCTGTTAGTGAATATCTTTCTAACGAATCTGAAAAATTGAAGTTTCATAGCTGGAAGCGAAAGTTATGGCCAAATGAATTTTCAGAAAGGTCGCTATAGAGTTTATATAGCCCGTGAAAATGGCCATTTTTCAAACGGTCTCAGAATTCGACGAAACTAGTTTTGTTGGGACTGTATCATCAAAACATAGCCAGATTTAATTTTCTGGAATTTTTTGAATCAGTTTGTGGCCCCGTCAAATTGAAATGTACATTCAAATTAAATATTGAATGTTTTATACTTTAATTTGAAGGAAAGCTGACTGAAACAGTCGAATGGGCCTACGAAACATATCCCATTGTGTTCGGAATGGGGGTATTTAGCTAGGGACGACAGTCGTTGGGTTTGAACTGGTGTTCGTGTGTGACAAGGGGTATTTTCGGATTTTTAAAATTTATAAATATAAAAAAAATACCTCATTTGTCCACATCAGCTCTTCTCTCTCCCCGATACCAAATCGCGACGGCGGGTTTTGCTCCTCCCTTCTCTCCTCGATTCTGACTGATCCTCGCCTCTAAACGCCATACCCCAGTTCAACTTTTTGTAGATCCCTTCGAGCTCTTCAAATCCATGCCACCTGCTCCCCGTCTCGTCGCGCCAGTGAGGAGAACCTTGCCTCCAAACCTCGAATTTTTAAAGCATCGATGCCGTTGCTGTTTGACATCGAACTGAGGGGGAGGACCAGCGTCGGAGAGCCCTTTCCAAGCTCTTCCATGTGGCAGTGGCCGATCGTCGTATCGTGCAACGGATTTGGCGAAAACCCAAAACCTAGTTTTGAAGAATTTTGAAAGGTGTACGACTATTTTTAAATAAACTATATTATAGCAGTTTAAAGCTCTACGGTTTTTTATTTCACTGTAAAATCATATCTTTTTCGTTTATTGACGAAATTCAGTGAAACAAGAAACAGTGGACTCACGTGGATGTCTTTTACATTCTAGAAGAGACCGCATATTTTTCTGAGCCTTCTGCTATTTTTGGTGGAGTGGAACCCAAGGTGAGATTTCTGAATTATAAAAGATATGGAAAACAATGATGTATAAATTATATAGTCGATGTATGAGTTATATAAGCATTGTACACCACCTGTATAAGCGTTGTATAAGTTGTACGGTCGATGTATAAGTTATATATGCATTGTAAAAATTATATATGTTTTGAATGAGAGTGAAGTATACTTATATATATATACACACGCCCCTCGTCCACAAACCATGGACGATATTTATTGGTTGTGATTGGTGTGAAAATTGGTTGATAGAAAATGGTTGATTAGAATTGTTTGTGGTTGAAATTGATTGATTGTGTTTGAAAAATACCCGTTTGTGGTTGAGAATTATTTGGTTGAAACCACAAAGGATTAGTTTGTGGAAATAAAAAAAATATACATGCCGCCTGCGTGCGAACTAGATGCATGAAATCCCCATTGTCAAAAGCTGCGAGGCTTTAAGGTAGAGCGAGGAGCCGTACTAGGAACGGCCCCAGTTTTAAATACCCTGCCGTTATGCTGTCGAAATTTTGATTAATATTCTTGTGTTAGAATTATTTTCATGTGTTGAATTTTCGTGTGTTGAATTGAAAACATTCATGTGTTGAATAGAAATTCACGTGTTGAATGGTATTCGTGTTTTAAATAAATTGTTTTATAATAAAAATCATATTTTTATCACCTATATGAACTATATAAAATAGTCATGTTTTAAAATAAATTATTTTATAATAAAAATCATATTTTTATCACCTATATGAACTATATAAAATAGTCATGTTTAGAAATAAATTGTTTTGCAATAAAAATCACATTTTTATTATACATATGTATTGTTAAAAATAGTGAAATGTTGAAATAAGTGTCGGGTGGATAAAAATATCATTTTCATCAAATGTATGAAAAGAATATAGTTTTGAAATCGAAGAATCTATTATATATATATATAAATGGAATTGAAATATATCGAATAACGAAGCTGCAGTTCATATTTTGAAATCGAAACTTCAAATGATTGTACCGGGAGATCCGATCGTCGGATTTTCCCAAAACTAGAACCGTTGGATTCATTTTGAAAAGATCATTCTAATATAAATTTTGTGAAGATCCAACGGTTAGATTTTCAGATATGTGTAAATCAAATTTGAAGAAAAACAACGCCATGACCACGTTATGGCCTGAAGCGTCGTTTGAATAAATGGGTTGTTTTTAACTAAATAAAAATAGCGATAAATCGTTATAAAATATTATAAACGATATGGAATGTGAAATTTAGGAATTAACTGAAGGTTAGCTAAGTCGAATGGTTTCCTGGGTTTTGATCTGATGTTGGTTTCGGCCTTCGGGGTTAATATTTGGGAAATCGTTCTCTTACTGATTTACGGTTAGTGACTGATGAATTGAAATGAGGCGTATGTTGTGTTTGTGTAGCACTTTTTATTATATACGCGAGTTGCTCAGAAAGACCGGGTTTATCCCATTCTAAATAACTGAATTGACGATATGAAGTCGAAGATGAAGACGGTGGTTGAAGACCGGAGATCTTCACCTCGGTTGGATGGTAACTGATGTCCTGATTGGGAGGCATCCCGAAATATGGATAATAAGTGGTGATCTTTCAGACGTACGTGGAGATCGATGGGTATGCGAGGTATATAGTGCCTCCGGTTTCGTTCAGACCTAGAACTGACTTGTAAATGGACTGTGTGTCTGGCATTGGAATTCATTCTGTGTGATAGATAGCCATCAGTTGCATGGTACGAATTGCCTGTGTGGCATGCTAAGATGAAGTGAGCAAGGCTTCTGTTGAAAAGCAAAGTCTTGTGGTTGATGATCAAAGCACCGCCTGTGTGGCGTAGCTTTGCGTATAACGTGAATTCGCGAGCCTCACACACCGGTATGAACCAAAAACGGGACAGGACATCAGGGAGGGCATGCGTTTCCTTCTAGCTAGAGGTGGTGTCAGTGCTTGAACTGGCTGACATTTATATTATTTTCACCTATGTGGTTGTTGCTGTTGCAAGGCGCCTTGGATATATCGGTCGATCCGGGACCGATGGAGTCACTCGTTGGCTCACGTACGCCCCAAAGGGCGGGGAAACGCAGTGTTCAGGAATTTTAATCCACATCGGTGGACCGGCCCTGACGATCCAAAGTCTTGACTGAGTAATTGCCTGAGGGGCGGGCTAGAGCGTCTCGAATTCGGTGAGGACTATCTTTTGCCTTGGTTCATGACGGAAATCCAATTTCCAAATACGTGACTATGCGGTTTTGATTGTATACCTATATATATGGCGACATGATATATGGTACCCATGCCGTCTATGATTGATAGTTATGATTGAAATTGTTTTGAAACCTATAAACACTAGTAATAATATCAAATTCTTTTGTTTTATTCGTATCAAGTATATTTTGGCCATTATAAGGTAAAACTCTGTCCTTCGGTTTGCGTTGCATTGTGTGATGGGAACTGAGTCTTATAATGGCTTCATTTTTATAAAAAAAAAGCATTGCGATGTTTAAAAGATTTTCTTGTTTTGAGGACTGGAAATCCAATGGAGTAAACCCATTCCGTGAAAGTGGCGTGGTCTTGTGATTAGCCAAATTATATAATGTGTTAAGTAGATTTCTCATACCAGTCCCACAACTGACTCGTAGTTTGTTTCACTTGCAAACTCGGGTGCCTCTCTTTCTACACGGGCAGCCTTGTATTTAGGTTTTAGCAGGCTCTTTCTGGATAGCTGGAGCTGAAGATGGATTCTATCATTTATCTATTTTATGCTGTTCAGCTCCTATTGTACATATTATGTTTGTTTTCCACTGTAGACATTTATGTATAGCTGAACTGTATTTGTACTAAGTATGATCCTGTATACTGTGTAACTCTGGTGATTACGTTTGTCCAGTGTATTATTTGTTCATTATCTGGTGTATTTATTTAATTCTGTTTTGCTATTATCTGTTTATGTGTTATATTCCAAAGATTACCCTTGCCACCGTCAGTACGGGGTTTGGGGTCATCACAGGCACCCAATAGATTAGGGTAAAACAAAACAAAATAAACTCTAGGGTCAGTCATGGGACTGGTGTGAGTAAACTCCAACCATTTGGTTTAACTTTTAAAAATCCCTTTTCAGACAAAAGATAATCGTAAGACCGAGCCACACACAAATACAGACGGTTTTACCTTAACCCAAAACATTGTTTAAAATCAATTCTATTCTGATATTATAATAGTGCCTCTGTCAAGTAAATATCAATCTAGAAGAACGCTTGCATCCCACAGTCCACATACATAGTATACAATCAAAAACCGCGAGTGGTTACTTCAGAATGGATTCCAACTGGCAAGGTATGAGACCACCTTCTAACAGTGTATCTCTAGAGAGGAATACACCGAGTTCAACAAGAACATATTGCAACCTAGGTTAAACATGCTCGGCCACTCATTTCGCTTGGGTGTACCAAATGCATTATCACCAATGGTTGGGATTAGCAACCGTTTCCCGAAAGGGACAGCATCGAAATAGATTAGAGAAGCAAATGGATTTTTCTAGATCAGATGACAATACACCCTAATTGGGAGCTACCCACTTGGTCATGCGACCTACCCGATTTTATACTATTTCCCGGTTGTGAGGCTTGAAGCCACGCTTATCTTTTTGACATGTCACATCTTCATTCACTTTGAATGCCACATGGTCAAACCAGCCAAAATCATTTATTGATTTCCCGAAAAATATCACGGGCATAAAGCTAAGAGTAACGAATTCCTCTTCCACCAAGATAACACATTTGAAAAGATCAATGTATATGATTTGTTAAGCATACTCTGTTAGACACTCGTCCATACAAGTTATCTTGGAACATGACAAACCGAAGGCACTATTCCGTCAATCCATCTTAGGCAATTTCAACCTTGCGTAACTCCATCTTGAGCATAATTTGATTCATAACGTTTATGCCCATACAGAGTGGTTTTCAGATCATAAGCTCGATCCCGGTCTCTCCGTATTAACAATGGAAAAATGGTCAAAAACATTGATAGCTGGTTATTTAACTATCAAAGGAAAACATCAATACAAACAATGATCCTATTTCCAAATGAAAATTCTACTGATCAACCATGAATCAACACTGAGCCTCTTTAAATTAATTTATCATTAAAATTTTCATTTCCCATTTTCTCTTCAATATCTTTACCTAAATATTACTCCAAACCCGTTTAGCCTTTCATGATTCCCGAAAAACATTTCCATCTATTATAAATTGTTTATTTTCTATATTCCATAAAATCTTTCTTTTTAATCATCGGAAAACACTCTCATTTATATTCACAATTTCTATATTTGGAAACTATACATTATTAACATCGGAAAACATTTCCGTATTTATTCCCATATCTTATTTTCTATATTAGAAAGCATTTCTGATTTTATTTGGAAAACGTTTCCAAAACTCCCTTGTTGGATTAAAACATATGTTAATTAAAAGATCATTATGCCATCTCTAACTATGTACACTCATTAATTTACTTCACTTAACCAAACCTCACTATCGAACCTGAACCATTCCTTAGTTAACAAGGAAGTCAATCACAATGTGGTATAATTGCCTCTTAAACCGTATTTGAACAACATTATTAACTTCAGAATAGACAAAGTTCACAACTTCAATCTTTAACAAATATTGCTTATGTAACTCTCAGATTCAATTTACGAATCCACTTCTTTTACAGAATTCAAGGATTATAACAATAGTGTTACAATCCATGCTTCCGAAATGTAATAAACTTAAATTTAACTTTTTTTTATATTAATTTGAATAGATAATCATTTTATAGAATAAATTAGTAAATAATTTCATCTTTATTAAAAATGAAAAGTAAATAATACTTTCTCGAATGCGACGTAGTCGAATTCAAATATAGATTCTCTTCCAAAAAATCTTTATTCGATTCATATTCCGAGCTTTGGAATAACCTTATTGATTTATATCCTGAACTTCGAAATAACTCTCACATTCATTTAATATTCTGAACTTCAGAATATTCTTCTATTTTGAACTTTGGAAATATCTCACCATTCTGGTCAGCTCCATTTTCTTTGTCCTCATTTCCTTTTGCAACGCTTGCTGCTTTTTTATTCACTTTAAAAGAGAGTATTACTCTTTCTATAGAACTATGGACACATTATATCAAATCAGTTTTGATTTCATTTAAAAATAGCGTTATAGGTTCAAATCTTGCTTATCGAGTCCCTTTATTATTTTTTATTCATATTTCACTTCATTTAAAATTCTCGTCTTGTTAACTAATTAACAAGTTTATAACTTACTATCAAATTCATATTTGATTATATATCATTGGTTCAAAACCAAATAATAATTTTCTCGCCAAGTTCTGAATAAATTATCTGTAAAATTCGACATAGTTGAATTCCACTTTTAAATCCTTTGGATATATCCCAATTTAGTTATATTCCAAATATCGGAATAAAATTCATCGTTTCACTTTAGAACGTTTCAAAAATTCCTTTTCCATTCAAATTCCCATTTGAATTCATATTTCCAAAAATACATTCTTTTGCTTCACTATTCACATTAAATGTAAATAATATTTCTTCTATATAATCAAAACAGTTTGATTTCACATTTAAAAATAATATCTCAAATCCAAATCTTTTTATACTTCTATTTATATAATTATTCATATAAAATCTCATTTTTTCTTTTAACACTTATAATCTCGTTTATAATTCCCTTTATAAATGATAAGTTCAAATTCCATTAAAAATATCGGTGTTAAAACCGATTTTTACTTCTCTATATAAATTCCGAATTATATTTTACTATATCAAATGATAAATATTTTTAATTGATAAACATCGTTTATAAATTAATCTTTCAATTTACCAACTAAAAAACATATTTCTATTTAAAATCTGCTTTAAATCAATCTTCTCATAATTCTTTATCTTGCAATTCCCCTTTATAGTTCTATCAATTTTCCAAATATTTCTTTTTATAAAATCCATTGATTTTATAAAATTCTTAAATTCAATATCCACTTAAAAATCCTTTTTATATTCCAATATTACTTATGGTACTTAAAATACCAAATAAAAAGAGTTAGTGTGATCCAAACACACATAATCAATCACAAATCTTATTCCACATCATATAACATAGTTTATTAAAACAAACAGTAATAATGTTAACATCCACAAATGTTAACTAACATAAATAACATTAATTTCATATCACTATGAAATATCACAGCAAATAAATTCAATGTTCGAACATCGACTTATATATATACACTATATATATCATTTCAACCAATTATTTGTAATTCATCCAAACAACCATCACACAATATTCAGTCATCATTTACCAATACTAAGTTACGTTTATAAAAATATAAATTTATGAACTGGACAGAGTTAGTGAGTTTACTTATGTAAAGACCCGAAATCCCCGCCCTTCTGAATCTACCATAAACCACACAGGTCTGATCCAAAAGTTGGAAATCATCAAATACTTTTTAGAAAAATGAAACCATTATAAGACTCAAGTCCCATCACACAATGCAACGCAAACTGGAGGATAGAGTTTTACCTTATAATGGTAAAAAATGCTTGATATGATAAAACAGATTTGATATTATTATTAGTGTATATATGTTCCAAAAACAATTTCAATCATAATGTGTCAATCATAGACGGCATAGTACCTCATCCTACTATGTCGCCATACTAGTTCTACAATCAAAACCGTATGGTGTCGTATTGGAAATGGGGTTTCCATCATGAGTCGAGGCTAGGGATCGTACTCTCCGATTCAAGGTACTCTAGCAAATGCCTCAAGATTTCCCCGCCGTGAACCCTTGGATCTTCAGGGCCGGTCCACAAATAGCGTTAGTGGATTAGTTATGCCTGAACACACGCTTCCCAGTCCTTTTGAACCTATAATATGACCACTTCTGGCCTATAAAAATCCAAGGTACCTCATAATCCATAATCCACATAAGTAAAAATGTCAAGACTGGTAAGTCGCTGACCCCACTTCTAGCTAGAAAGAAACGTGTGCACTCCCTGCAACCCTGATCCCGTTTTTGACTCATACCAGGGTGTGAGGTTCGTGAAGTCACGCTATACACAAAGCTATGCCTAAACAGGCTATGCTTTGATCATCAACCCCAAGGCCTGCTTTTCAACAAAAGCCTTGATCATTAGAATCTTGGTGTGCCACATTGACAATTCACGCCAGCGATCAATAACTACCAATATATACCCTCTGAGGGTGTTAAGCAAGAGAATAAACTCTCCGCCACCAAATGGATATATATTAAATAGAAATCAATTTAATTTACATGAAATGAAATTCAACATCTGACACACATCCATTTACAAGTCCGTTCTGGGTCTGAACGAAACTAGAGACACCTTATTCCTCGTCCCGTATGTCCAATACGGAAGTGAGGTGCTCACATATCCGGACAATCAACAAGTACGTCCGGACAAGCTACCACTATTAACCCTTTACTGGGAGCTACACAATGTCAAGCATCAGTAGTCATCCATTCGATGTGAAGATCGCCGGTCTTCAACCACCTCTTCAATATCTTCGATTTAAATCGTCGTATAATTATTTGAAATGAGATTGAACTCAGTCTTATTAAATAATTCTAGCATATATAAAGTTTAAACCATTTCATATCACTAATATTATTTTATAACGACTTATTGCTACTTATATATATATATATATATATATATAAGAATAGCTAAATTAATTTAATGACTCTTCGGGTCAATATGCGGCACAGGCGCTGTTTTTATCAGAATTTGATTTACACATTCCGCGAAATCTAACCGTTGGATTTTAATAAAATTTATATCATTGGAAAGATCTTCCCAAAGCGGTCCTAATGGTTCCAGTTTTGGGAAAATCTGACGGTCGGATCATTCAGTATAATCGTTTAAAATTACGATTTCGAAATGCGAACTACCATGCGCGATTCGTTCAATTTATATATATATATATATATATAATTCGCTAGACGACTTCAAAACCATTAATTGATCGACTAATTTATTTCTACTATGCATTGTTCTAGCGAATCATACATTCAATAAAAATGTAATTTTTATTGATTAACTAATTTATTTCAACTATGCATATTTTTTATCATTTCTATATACACAATAAAAATGTAAATTTTTATTGTTAAACTTTTCTATTTCAACCAATGATCATTTTACATGGATCATGCTTTACATTAAAAATGTAAATTTTAATGTTTCCACATTATTACCCAAACTATGAATACTTCACATAATTCCTTCTTTACATTAAAAGTGTGAATTTTAATGTTTCAACCATTTTATCTATACAATGAATATTTACATATATTTTATCTTTATATTAAAAATGTAATTTTTAATGTTTCAACATTTTATCTTTACAATAAATTCTAATACATGCATTTACAATAAAAATGATATTTTATACTTGCATATATATCCTAATATACGCATTTACAATAAAAGTGATCCTTTCACTTTTGATGACAATTCTTGTTTATTTTTGTTTAATCCTTTTTAATTGACAAAAATGTATATTCTTGTTTCATCCTTTTTAAATGAACAAAAATGTCTATTTTTGTTTAATCCTTTTAAATGAACAAAAATGTCTAGTTTTGTTTAATGAACAAAAATGTCTCTCTCTTTTTAATGAACCAAAAATGTCTCTCTCTTGTTAATGAACAAAAATGTATACTTCTTTTTAATGGACAAAAACGTCTCCTTCTTTTCAATGAACAAAGATGTATCTTTTTGTTTAATCATTTTTAAATAAACAAGAATGTAATATTTGGTTTCATTCTTTTTTGTTAAAAATGTTCATTTTGGTATCAACAATTCTAATTTGACAAAAAGACCAATTTTGTTTTCAACTATTACCTTCAACAAAAGTGACAAATTTGGTTTTAACTTTTATAACTTGATAAACGTGACAATCTTAGTTTCAACTATTATAATTCGATAAAAGTGACAATTTGGTTTCAACTTTTATAATTCGATAAAAGTGACAATTTGGTTTCAACTTTTATAATTCGATAAAAGTGACAATTTCACATCAACTTCTATAATTCGATAAAAGTGAAAATTTCATTTCGACTTTTATAATTCGATAAAAGTGACAATTTCATTTCGACTTTTATGATTCGATAAAAGTGACAATATCATTTCGACTTTTATAATTCGATAAAAGTGACAATTTCATTTCGACTTTTATAATTCGATAAAAGTGACAATTTTATTTCGTTAACAAATCTAGTTTAACAAAATGATTACAAGTGATGGTGGCATTCATGTCGACAATTCTAGTTTGACAAATTTCATATTTTTCTCAACTCAAGTCCATTTAACCAAACATGTCATTTTTGTTATAACTCCATTCTATTTAACAAAATGTAAATTTTGTTATAAATCACACTTATTCCACAAAAATGTAAATTTTTGATTAATCCTAATCTTATCTAACAAAATGTGATTTTTATTATGTTCAATCTTTTTATTTAAAACTATGAACCGTAAAAATATAATCTTTCATGTTACTTCTTTTTATTTAAACAAAGTGAAAATAAAACATGATCTTTAATAGCTAATCTTTTCATTTAAAACTAAACTACATTAAAAATGTGATTTTTAATGTGAAGTCTTCTTATTGAAAACTAAGCTACGTTAAAAATATAACCTTTTATTTTGACTCTTTTTATTGTAACAATTGACAATAAAAATAAAATCTTTTATATTTGACATTTCTAATTCACAAATGACATCTTTGTATTTACATTTCTAATTCAACGAAATGACAATTTCACTTTGTCAATTCTTATTTCAACAAATATGACTTATTTATTTCTATACTTTTCCTATGTACTCCAATGACAAATAAAAGAATATTTTATTTGTTTACCTTTTTCTATGTGTTCTACATAAAAGAATATTTTATGTGTTTACATTTATCTATGTATTCTAGTAACATAAAAAGAATATTTTATATGTTAACATTTTTCTATGTATTCCAATATCACAGAAAAGAATATTTTATATGTTAACATTTTCTATGTATCTAAGTAAATAAAAATGATAATTTTATTTAAACCTAATGTGTAAAACTTGTTTCATCGATTTTATTTCTAACATGATATATTTGGTTTCATCTATTTTATAACAAATATGAATATTATATATTTTATATATACAATAAAAATATGGATTTTTATTGTATACACAAAATTCTGACAAACATGAGTACACCCAATTCAATTCAACGATTCATCACAATCACAAACAATCATCATTCCAATAGATATGTATAACACCAACATGAATTTTAGATAGAATAAATATAAATTTCATAATGAAATAAATAACTAATTTTAATTTTTTTAAATAGAAATCTCACCAAAAGCTTTCCACTCTGCCAAAATTTTGATGAGCTCTGTAACGACTCGGGTTTCGTGATCCTGAGTAACTGACATAAACTCAATGTCGACTATTCAAGCATCGGAAATACCAAATAGTCCATGAAAGAAATTAGAGGGTGAGAATAGATAAGATAGAAACTTAGAATGGAAGAAGAAGAAGAACATACAACATCAGAGTAAACACGAGTCTCATAACGGAATGAATAAATATATTTCATAACATAACTTTGAAATAAAACAGTATCTGAATACAATACCATTATTAGAGTATAACACTTACAACACAGCGGAAATAACAATCTATATAATCCTGAAGCCTCCTGCTCTAGCTCTTCAAGTATCTGTAAATCCCAACTACTTGACTGCCCTTACAAAATTGGGCACCCAAGAGTTTAGGGAAAACAAAACAAAATAAACTCCGGGTCAATCATGTGACTGGTGTGAGTAAACTCCAATCATTTGTTTAACTTTTCAAAAATTCTTTTGAAACAAAGGATAATCGTAAGACCAATCCACATACAAACACAGATGGTTTTTACCTTATGATTACCCAAAATATTTTTCAAAAAAAATACTTGTTTGATATTATAATAATGTCTAGATCAAATAAATAGAAATCTAGCAGAACACTTTCATCTCGCGTTCTACATATATAATATACAATCAAAACCGCGGGCTATTATTGGGTAATAGATTTCCAACTCTGACAAGGTATGGAACCACCTTCCGATCAGTGTACTCTTGAAGCGATACATCGGAGTTCAACAAGAACATCTTGTAACTCGGCCACACATGACCGGCCATTCATTTCGCTTGAATGTTCCGAATATATTGTCACCTTATGGTTGGTATACCAACATAACCGTTCCCAGGAGATACAGAAGCGAAAGAAGTAACAAATATGAATATTCTCTAGGTGGTGACAATATACCCTAATTAGGTGCGGCCCACTTAGCCATGCTGCCTGATTTCTGTCATTTCTCGGTTGATGAGGCTTGAGGTCATAACGTATCTTTTAATAGATCGGTCCTTCATTCACTTTGAATGCCACATCGTCATACCCATCAAATCACAAATTAATTTCCCCAAAAATACCACGGGTATAAGCCAGGAGAAACGAATTCCTCCGCCGCCAACGTAAATACGTTTGAAATGATCAACTTACGTGATCTGCATAACTCCGTCTTCAATTACCGTCATCATAATTGATCGCAATGCTAACGCCCATACAGAGTGGTTTTCAGATAATTAATCTGATCCCGGTCTCTCCGTATTGACGACGAAAAAATGGTCGAGAACTTTGATAGTCGGTGATTTAACTATCAAAGAAAAACAAGTGTGCAAACAACGATATTATTTCCAGATGGAAATTCTACCGATCAATCATCAATCAACATTTATTCATTTCCCCATTTCTCATTTCCATATATTCATCAAATCCCTATTTTTCTAATTGTAGAAAATATACGTTATTAACTTTGGAAAACGTTTCCATTTCTGATTCATGCATCACTATCTTCTTACATATATCAATCTCTAACTGTAAACTAGTAAGAGAACAACCCACTACGTATTAACCCCAAAGGCCGAAACCAACGTCAGATCGATACCCAGAAAGTCATTCAATTCAACTAATTTCCAGTCAGTTTCTAATTTCAATACTTACATTTTAAATTCCTATTTCAAACCCCAATTCCTTTATAATATTTTATTTGCAAAATATTTACTTAAATCCTTCGTTCACATTAAATGTAAGTAATATTTCTTCTTTGCAATCAAAAATAGTTTGATTTCGTATTTAAAACAATATCCCAAATCCAATTTCTCTTTATACTTCTATTTATAGAATTATTCATATAAAATCTCCTTTTATTCTTCTAACACTTATAATCCCATTTATAACCACCTTTAGATAATTCTATGTATTCTATACAAAGCCTTTTATATAATTCTATTCATTTCATAAATATTTCCTTTATACAATTCTATTTATTTCATATAAATATTTCATTTAAATTCTTTTACGAATAATTCCTTTTCTATTCAATATCCACTTTGAAATTCCTTTTTATAAAATCATTTGATTTTATATAAATATATTTTATTTTCAACATACACATTGAAAATTCCCATTTAAATTCCAGTATTATATATGGTATTTAAAATACCAAATAACAAATGATCGATATCATTCAAACACACATAATCAACAACATATTATACATCACATCATATATTACAATATATGAAAAATAGTAAAATAAATCTTGAGGAATCCAATTGGATTCATCCGACCTGTTTCTCTACAGCCACAGATGTTAAACAATATAATAGCATCGATTTCATTTCGATATGAAATATTCTGATAAACAGAATCAACATTTGATTAACGATTTATATATATATATCGTTATCTATAATTTCAACCAATACATCAGCAGTTCAACCAACCAATCAACACACAGCAATCAATTAGCATTTATCATTACTAGATTATCTTTATAAAAATATAAACTGATAGAATTAGGGAGTTTTACTCACATTGGACGATCATCGTTAAATAACGATAATTGTCGTTGATTTGATCAGACAATTTATTTCACTATAAATTGTAACGAACTCAGATTCACTCCCAGTCAGTTCCATTGTGTAGCCGCCGTCCATACGATCCTAACAGATCCTGTTTCGTTAAATTTCAATAATGCACGAGCAAGATATAAGACTAACAAGTTTGTACTACTTTAAATTAAAATAAATTAAACTTTCATTTAAAAAAAATTGGGCTTTACCTTTTCTTACGGCCCATCATTTATGTTCCCATGGCTTTTACAGTGTACTCTCCTTCAATTAGAAATATCCCGCTACAGAGTAACACAATTCCTCTCATACCATACTCATCTGCTTGTGCTCATGTTCCATTTCATAGTATCATATAGAACCAATCATATATGATATTTTTATGTATCCTCTCATATCATATAAAATTTCTTTTTGGGCCTAACATCCTTGAACTGGCCCATCTGTACAGACCCACACCCGCCTCATACAACTCCTCCTTCACCTTTTTTTCCTCCAGTACGCCTAAAATACTGTAACAACCCGCATTCTAAGCATAGGAGTATCGTAGAATATTTCTTTCTTTCCCATATAAAGTCGTATGGTCATGTAACTTTGGGAGACATCCATTAGAGTCATTTCCTATGTTCATGACTTTGTCGATTTTTAAATGACCATTTTGCCCCTAGTTGATCTAGTTTTGGCTATAACTTTTGACTGGAAAGGAATTTTGACCTGAAACCGCTTCCATTAGATTCGTTTGATGGTTTACCTTTCCATAGAGTGGTCATAATAGCCAAACGGACTTACCGTTTGGGAGATATGGCTGAAATAAGGTTTGGAAGGTGAAAAACTGCTTAACCGGGCCAAATAGGGTGATTAGTGAATGGGCCCATAACCCATTTCGGGATTAGGGTTATGGGGAGGCTGAAAAGAGTTAGAGATTCATTCCATTTTAGTTTTCTAGCCTCCACTTACCTCTTAGAAACCATAAAAATGGCCTCCAATCTCTAAATCACCTCCAAATCACCTTCTAATCAAGGATTAAGCTTAGCAACATCAAATCAAGGGAGATCTTCACCAAATCAAGATTAGAGCTGCTATTTAGCATTGGGATTCACACCAAATCAGAGATTTATTTTAGATCTAAGTTTTATTTGTGGCTAAGGTGAGTGATTTGCATAGTTCCTCACTAATTATGACTAATTAAGGGTAATTAGTGTTAATTAGCGAATTTAAACATGATAAAATTCTGGAAAAATATTTATAAAATTCTAAATGATGTTTTAGACCTCTGATATGAATTTGGGTTAATTTGGTTAAGTTTTGCTAATCCTATCATTAGTTTCACCTAAACATGCTTAAGGGGAAATATGAGGTTTTGGGTATGTTTGATCCATTTTAACCTATCATATTGATGTTTTGGTATTTGAGGTCACTTCTACTTGTTGCTATGACTGTATGGTATGTTTTGTGATTGATTAGAATAGGTAGAATGGTCAAAAACGCCGTCGAGTGGCGTAAAACTGCTTGCTGGAAAAGTGTAGAAAATTTGTCGATCCGGATCGGAATGGAGAAGAGGACCCGATCCGAACCACCTCCCACGCGAGTTCAGAAGCTCCGCTCCATCATCGTATGAAGAAGCTCCGCTCCGCTCCGTAGTACTGTATGGCGACGTGACTTGGAGACTCTGACCCGAACCGGGGTCCTACGAAGGAGACCGATCCGATCCGATCCAGCATCTTGTGAGGACTTCCGATCCGATCTGATCCGAAGAAGCTTGCCAGGAAGTGTAGACCCCGATCCGATCCGGAGCAGAGGAGAAGGCTTGTGCTGGAGACCCGAACCGATCCTGTGAAGAAGGAGCATTCCGATCCGAACCGAACTGATGATTAGGGGGAGATCCGAACCGATCCGATGATGACCAATAACCCGAGATGCAAAGGTAATCCAAATGGAAGTTAGAGCTCAGGATCTAGTTGGGAACCAATGAGTTCACTTCATGGTTGGGCTTTGCTGCGGGATGTGTGCTAAGGAGTTGTCGACATTCATAACTTCGATTCACCACTGAAAATGGATGATGGGCTACTTATCAGTGCAGTAGAGTCACTATGACTCGAGGGGCAAGGTGATGGTAGCAAGACTACGTTATCAGTGCAGTAGAGTCATTATGACTCGAGGGGCAAAGTGATGCGTAGTAAGACTATGAGCCAGTGCAGTGGAGTCGTTGTGACTCCATGGGGCAGAGTGGACATAATAAAGGATTAGTGAGGCTATGAGCCAGTGCAGTGGGGTCATTGCGACTCCATGGGGCAAAGTGGACATAGCGAAGGATTAGTGGCTATGTATCAGTGCAGTGAAGTCATTTATGACTTCATGGGGCAAGGTGATCATAACAAAGTATGTTGGGTGATCGAAGTGGTGAATATCGTATGCTTTATGCACTGAGTGAGAGACATGAGGATGGTTGCTATGCTTGATTGTTTGTCATACTATGACATGCACACCCCCACCCTCGTTATCTTTACACTACTTGAAATGGCACCTTAGAGTGTTGTACAGTATGTAGTGCTAACTCTTTGGTTGAAGGTTCAGGTTCAAGTATGGTTTAGTTTACCTGTTATTGTTCTGTTTAGATGCTTATCGCTCATACCAGGCTTTATGTCTAACCCAAAGTTTTATGTCTCTTCTTATTACTCTGGGTGCTCACACGAGCGGACTAGAGACAGGTTAGCTGGTGATGCGCGAGTAGCTGATTCGGAGGCGAGCAGGAGGCTTCCACGTATGATATATAGATATTCTCCATGTGTCGTTGGTGGTCGCTACTTGGGCATTAGTAGTGTACCTCCTTTATCTTGCTTTTGCTCTTTGAGACAGTTTGAAAAGTTGTAATAATGTTAACTTTGGATCATAAGCTGTACTTGGATTTTCCACTGCTATGTTAGTTGTTTTCAGCTTATGCACTGTCTCACCTGTTTTATGTCAAGTATGTTGTTATTATATTTTGTTCCATGTGCTGTGATACATTCTACAGGTTCCTTGTTAGTTCATTTCCTTCTTCCCTTTTCTTCTGACAATCCATTCCTTGCTAACTGGACATGTGTACAACGCACTTTTGGAGTAAATGTCGGTCGGTGCGGGGTGGGCTGCCACAAATACTTCCCACATCTATCATTAATTCCTTAACAGCATATTATACTTTTCTTTTATAATGGGACTTCTTTATATATATATATGTATATATATAAACAGCCGCCTGTAGAAGAAAACCCAAACATGTCGTGCTTCCCTCCTCAAGTCCACCGTCTCCAGCTCCTAAAACTCATGCACAGTTAAACGCCTCCCATCACCCTTTCCTACTTTTGTTCATACTTACAATATGCGTATCATTTTCGTTGAAAGACTATACTAGCACCTCACGCAAGCACAATACTCTCCCCTTCAATACAAACCACCCTCATTACCCTTTCAGTCCAAGCGCTGAAGGTCGATCTCCATGCGTACTGTTCGCTCCCATATTTCCTTGTTCACTCATATTCTTTTTGAACAGATCGAATTTGTTTAAAGGGGTTGAACGCCATGAAAAGAGGAAAAAACTTGGTTTTGAAATGCTTATTTCCTGAACCAGAAAAGAAGAGGACGTTCTATATTTCACTTTCATGTCTACACAAAAATAAGCAGCTCCCACCAAAGATCACTTCTCTAAAGTCTCCTCTCCCCATACTACTAATCAATAAACCATAGACACCATCATTCCACTCTTCCCAGCTCGACACTCGCCCCGTCTCCGCGTGAACAGTCCTCCCCCATGTCGTGAAATGAACCTGCAACTGTAAACGACGTGGAGTACTGTTTTTGTGTACAGTGCTCTCATATACAATTTTATATTAAGCGGTTTTGATTTTTAATGTCCATTTTTTCTCGCTTTGAGAATTCCTGAAGTGAAAAAATGACGAAGGCACATCTCATATATATTTCTAGAATTTCCATACTTAGACGTTAAGTAATAGGGGGGTTTGTACTAGAGACTAGTTCTGCAGGCTTTATTAAATTTTGATTTGCCAACACACTCGTGACTTCAATCAGCTGAAGCCTTTTCGCGATGGAAGGGACGGTGTACTATGACTTAGCGATGAAGGAAACTAAAAAATATCATTTGTTCTCTTTTTGTTTAGTGCCAGCGCGATGCAAATTAATGAATGATAGTCTTACTGTTTGCATAATCCGCATTTGAAGGCCTGTTGATGTAAACGGCAACAATCACGAAGTGCAGCAGACACATAGGTTGCTTCTCTAAGGTATAGACTTAAGTACGATGCTTCCGCAATTCGAAAATACACGGAAATAATCAGATGATATAGGTATAAAACATGTTTACATATTTGATTTATTTTAAGTTCATTATAAAAACCAAATTAGAATGGTATACCGTCACGTGAAGTTTTATTCGAGTACGAGCCATTATGGACAAAAATAAAAATACTGCTGTGTTGAGCAATGTGCCCTGATTCCAAAAATATAATAATATAGGTCCATTAATTCATTCTGTGAAACCCCGAAATGTAGATGTAGGGTGCATAATACTCCAAAATAAAAAGTGCTTATTTTCCAAAATAAAAATTACAGTAAAATTCTAAAAACTAAATTATAGCTACGTCTAAAAGGTTTTCTCCAAATTCGAAGCCAATATTTAAATATATCGTTATGGCTTATAAACGTTCCATAGCGACTATTTTAAAATTTGATTTGATCATAAATCAAAATCTACCCGATGAAATCCCGATTTTTCTATTTCATTAGAAAAATATACTTCACCAGCTCCGAACGTTTCTTGTTTCACAGAAATCCGACTTAAAACTGATTCTGTATATTTGTTTAAGGTTCGAATCGCCAAATTACAAACTACCGCGCCATTTCGAGCTCGATTATAATTATAACATAAATTATATGCTCAACTGACATTTATAAATATATTCGTTAATATAATTCAACTCTAAACTGAATTACATATTTTAAATTGTCAAATTCACACAATATTGTCAATCCAACTTCTTTCCGATTATTTCGGAATTAAATATATTATTCTACTATTTATATTAATTAAATATAAATATTATTTAATTCAAGTTATCGATATCGCCAAATCGATGTTTTTAATAATTAAATAAATTAATTATTCAGTCTTGTAAAATACAGGACATTACAAGCTCTAAATCAGTTTCAGACTGTTCCATCATGTAGATCTCGCTATTGCGGATCCAACGCAACTGATTTCGTTTGATTCTGAATTCGATTGTAAAAGATATCGTTACTTGAAGATTCAACTACATTAATTAATAATTAATTTAAATAATTAAAAACCAATTACTAAATCACCTTGGCCAAGAGATGTCCTCCTTTCCTCTTCTTCTTCTATCGTTTACTGAAGAAAATCCGAACCCAAAACTCCGATGTTCACCTTCAAATCGCACCTCCCCCAAAGCCTCCGTCTGTCGATCTGACCTCACCACATCGTGCTCCACTCCACCACCTATCAGCGCTCTCCACCGCCCTCACTTTGGTGGTCCCCACGCTCATCAAATCCGCCCCAAATGGCGTGCGTTCATACCCAAAATCCGAGTGCCATACTTCATAGAATCTGATCGTCACCGTACGGTTTTGCAGCGCCCAAACCCCTCTTCCATTTTTCCTTTATGCGTTCATGGGATTGGATTGTGGATTGGGTGAAATTGTTGAATTTGGGAGTGTGTATGCCATTAGTTCAATAGGGTGGCGGCTGTGTAATAGATTAGGAGGATTAGGGTTTTAGAATGTGTTGTTTATAATATTTTAATATAATAATTTCTAGTTTTTTGCAAATAAATCCTTTAATCCTCCGTAGCTCCTATTTCAGCCCAACGAGAGTTGTCCCTAGGCAAATACCTACATTACAGACGCAACGGGCTAGGTCTCGTCAGCCCGTTTGATCTTCTCCAGCTTGTTTTCTTTAATTTAATATATAAATCATTTAATTATTTAATTTAAACGTACATTTAGATTTATCGGGGCCACATACGGACTCTAAAAATTACTAAAAAATATATTTAGGTTTGTTTTGACGAAACGGTGCTAACAAAACTAATTTCGTCGAATTCCGAGACCGTTTGAAAAATGGCCTTTTTCTGATCGATCCGATTTGACTAAAACTGTAAAAACACATTTTCTTTTGTCACGCTCACATATTAATTCTAAAAATTATGAGAAATTAAACTTGGTAATAATTTGACATTCCGGTTCCAACAAAAGTGGTTTCGTTGAAAACAGAGGTCGTTTGCAAAATGGCTATTTTTAAGTGCTTTATATTATATTAAAAAATATATAAATTCTACAGAGACTTTTCTAAATTATAAACTGGACATAACTTTTTATTTCGAAAGTGAAATATCAGTTTCTTAATTCGTTAGAAAGATATGATTAAACAGATTCAAATATTTCTTATTTCGTCCAATTCTGATTTAAAATGAATTCTGTATATTAAATTCAAATTATAAATCGAATTTTCGAACTACCGCGCCATTTTAAACTCCTTTTATAATTAAATAAAATTTATTCATTTTAACTTCGATTAAAATAAATTTTTAGTCGTTATTATTTAAAATAAATAATTTTTAAATATTCAAAATTCATTAAAATTTCTAAAATAAAATTTTTTAATTGGTTCAGAAATTCCAAGTTGTTACAACTTACATTGGTCGTTAATCGTTAAATGACGATTATAGATCATTTACTCGGATCAGGGTTTTATTTCGCCATAAATTTAAATGAGCTCTAAATGGCTACAAACCAGCTCCATAGCATATCTTATGTCCACACGATTCCAACGCCATAATAGTTCGAAATTCTGATATCGTATGCACAAGATATAGTATTAACAAGTTTCTATACTGTTTAGTATTAAATAAACTAAATTTTCTTCTTATTTAACTTTGGGCTTTACCTTATATAATCCGACCCATCTTACTACCCAATTCATATAGTGTCTTCTCTCTTCCCACGTTCTAGAAATACGCTGCATTTCCAAAATTTGAACTTACCCTTCTGGTCTCCATGCAGTTGTACAAAGGATGAATAACTCCCATTCTTTTCTTTCACGTTACTATATTTGTACACACTCTTTTTTCCACTCATTTTTTTCTTCTTGTAAAAGTTTAGGCTTACTCAACTCAACCCATATACAAATTACCCGCAACGCTTTCTTCTTCTCCATCTTCTAGTATGCAACAGTACTCAAATGGACAGGGGCGATCATTCGAAGCCTTCAAACTCCCTCTTCCCATCATTTAAAACTCAACCCAAAGCCACCATTGAACTCTCCTTCCCCATTACCTCAAAGAACAGCTCGACTCATGCCTCTTAATCATGCTTTCAAACTAACCGTGCGCAATCTAGTGGAAGTCGCATCATTTTTATCTCCCAAATCACACAAAAATTTGCAAAATGATGTTAATCGATCCCCTCTTCAACAATCCAATCTCATTTTAATCCAATACATCATCAATAAACCCACAACAAGAACCCTAGCCCGCGTCTGCTATGATATAAAGAACGCAACATAGTTTGCACCCTTCAAGAATCACCTCAGATTGTACAGAATCACCGTAGCAACTCACTTACATTCATTCCTTATGGAATTTATTTTAATTGCTTTTTATTTTTAAAGGATGCTACAGCTCACGTTTTGGCTGTAAACGAAGGCGGCCATGAATGTTGACCACAGTAGGAAATAGTTTAGGGTTAGAAGGTTAAGGTGTATTTATAGGACATGTATATTATTATTTTATTCACTTATTTTGTTAATTATAGTAGTATCGTTACTTGCATTCATCAATTAAGAATCCGTATGATCACATATAATATCCAATTTCGATGAAACTGGATATACAACTATGGTTTGACATTACAGACCCAACGAAACTTGTTTCATCGAATTCCGAGTTCGTTTTCTCACACTTCATATATTTAAAGTCAAATTATCGATCGATTTACATTTAAGTTGCACACGGTCACAAAACAACTCCAATTGGCGCAAAATTTGAAATATAGCAATAATTAGTCATTACGGATTTAATAAAATTTCTTTCGTTGAAAACGGAGATCGTTTGCAAAATGGATGTTTTTAAGGCTTACATATAACCAATAAAATATTAATATATTAAAAAACAATTCAATTTAAAAATACATAAATATTGTCGTACATATTCACATAGAACATTATCTAGCTCCAAAATAAACATATCTAGATTTATAACTCAATATTTCAAATTTTCAAGTTATATCGATATTCGATTTATATATAAACCATTTTATTATGTAAATAAAATCGTTATATTTTATAAACGATTCCATAGCGACTTTTTGAAAATTTGTTTTAGACATAACTGACAATCTACAATACGAAATCTCGATTTTTCACTTCCATTAGAAAAATATAATTCAATAGATTCGAATGTTTCTTGTTTCAAAGAAATCTGACTTATAATGAATCTTGTATAGTCGTTTAAAGTTCAAAATGTAAAATTACGAACTACCGCGACGTTATGAGCTCAATTTAAATTATGTTATAATTAGTACGTGCGAACTTCATTAAATAAATAAATTCGTTATAATAATTCAATTCTAAACAGAATTAAATCTCTTAAATTATCCAATACACACAATTTTGCAAACTCAACTTATTTCCGAATATTTCGGAAATCAAATTTATTTTCCCACTAATTATATTAATTAAATAATCAAAATTATGTAAATCAAATCCTTTAAATTTTCCAAATCACTATTCTAATAATTAAATAAATAAGTTATTAATTGCTAAAAATCCGGGATGTTACATTCCTTCCCCCTTAGAAGAATTTCGTCCCCGAAATTACTAAAGTAAGAAAAATGCTTCAAACCCATTAACCAGATTAAAAATCATTTGTTTTACTTCTTGACTTTAGTTTCAACCGAACAATTAATTTTAATGAAAATATTAATTCATTCTTATTATCGAAAATTTTCAAAAATTCTGAAAATTTTCTAACACCTTTAATTTTCGGAAAATTTCGGTAGCGTCTCTTTCGCACGGCTCAATCGTTACAACTGCAACTCACCTCCCTAGGCCTTCTCCAATCCAAAAGAAAACCAAAATGTAAAGTGGCTTGCCAAATAGGTTAATAAATCTCATATTCATGTATAATATAAATTTGTACCTTTTTGTTGGGCATATCATTATATCCTTTCCATCTGCTACCAATTCAGCATATACCAATGTCATCCCAATCAAACTCCAATCAATTTTATCCTAAACACAATTATTATCTTATACCCAAGTCAACTTTCATTTCAAACTCAAGTTCCATCCTTGATTGCAAACTCTTAACTCACCAATCATCTCATAATCCAATGCACTTTACCGAGTTAAGTTCTATTCATTATCACATTTACTAATTTATTTCTCGAATTAATTATCTTCATCTCAAGATCAAAAAATTTATTTTCATTTCAAGAATCAAACCATTTACTCACTAGAGTCTAATTATATTTCAACATCCAATTTTACTTGATATTACTCTATTTCAATTCAATTTCCACTTAACAGGCTTCAACTCAATTCCAATTTGTTTCCACAAATTTCTATTTAACTTATTTTTAATTCAAACAATCTCTTCCTGGAAATTTTATACAACTCTTTTCTCTAAAATCAAATAATCCTTTTGAAATTCCAAAACAACTTGTTTTTCCAAAATAATTTGAAACCACTATCTTTGGTAGTAATTCGTCACTTAGAAACTCGAAGATGAACACTAATGATGTGGCCAGCATCGTCAGGGTTATTTCCCAGCGACCGAAGTGAGTTCAATACTATATCACTTTTCAAAACCATTTCTTAAACACTTTCATTTTGGGATTACTTAAAAGTATCATTCATGATGTTTTTGAAAGACATTTCCGGATCTCCCAGGAACTTAAAATTCCCATATTCTTACTTTAAATCAATTTACAAACAATTCTCCAATTTTTAGGAATTTTAATTCCAAATTTTGATTTAAATTCAGATTAACCTATTTGATTTTATACTTACATGTATTCTAATTGGTTATTTATAACCATCTCAATTTTTATAATCTTATTTGATTATAATAACAACCAAAACATCTAATGTACTATAATATTTCCAATATCTATACTTTCTTTATATCAAAATATATTTTGGGTAAAATTATTTCATTTACCCTCCTTTCAAAACATATTGTGTCGGTTCATCGTATTAGAGCGTTTAGAAACCCGTATCGATACAGTTGAACATACTGATCGACCAAAATTTATAACCACTCAACCAATTAATCTCCACAATATAAAACCATTTTTATAAAATCTACAAATACGCCCTCTCATATCTATACACCCAACTCAGTCTAGGGCATTACTAACCCCATCTTTATTGACTTACACCACAGAGCCAACGTAGTCACTTGAACTTCAACTCTGATACCACTGTAATGAACCGACATTTCCTCGATCCTGATTATCGATACAAATTCCATATCGACTAACCAAGCACCAGAAATTTATAGGATCATTTACAAAAAGATGTTAGGGGGTGAGAAATAGAAAGGAAGAAAGGTAGAATAGAAGAAGAAGAACATAAATACAACGACATCATAGTAAACACGAATCTAACAGCGGAACGAATAAAATATATTATATAACATAATTTTGAAATACAAATAGATTGTATATACATAACATTATCAGAGTACAACACTTACAGCATAGTAAAAATAATCAATAGCTATAAAATGTTGAAGCCTCCTGCTCCAAGCTCTTCCAAGTATATTCATAAAATCCCGACTACTTGATTGCCCGTACAAATTTGGGCACCCAAGAGTCTAGAGTAAAACAAAACAAAATAAACCTTGGGTCAATCATGGGTATGGTGTTGTAAGAACCCGTAACTTCCCCGTGAAGGAAAGAGCGGATACTTTGAGAACAATACACAAATGAACGCAGACGGAAGAACATTTCATTGTTATTACAACAATTCCATCAGATACAAGAATATACAGAGTATAAACGAATAAATTACATTCGATAAATATCAGAGATTACAATAAATTACATAGCAGCGGAAAAATATACAAAACACAACTAGAAGAGATACACGGATACAGAGCTTTCCAGATATCGTTTTAGCTGTAAATCAGGACCCTGTGAATATAAATCTGCAAAACCAAAACTACTAGCTGCCCGTGTCGACAATAGGGGCACCCAGAGTTTAGGTTAAAACAATAAACTCCAGGTCAGTCATGGGACTGGTGTGAGAACAAAAACAGTTATTAAAAACTTCACTTTAAAAGAGAGTAATTCAAGGGACCACGCCGTATAACACGGAACGGGTTTCATCCCAAGAATACTAGTGCATATAACAAAACAACGCAACGCTTTTTAGAAAAATGAAGCTATTATAAGACCCAGGTCCCATCACACAATGCAACGCAAGCCGGAGGATAGGGTTTTCCCTTATAATAGCCATATAATGCTTGATACGTTTAAAACAAATCATTTGATACTATTATAGGTGTATAGTGTCAAAACAATTTCAATCATAAATATCTATCATAGACGGCATGGGTACTATATATCATGTCGCCATACTAATTCTACAATTAAAACCGCAATATCACGTATTGGAAATTGGATTCCGTCATGAGCCGAGGCAAGGGGCAAGCTCCTCTCCGCGTTCGAGACACTCTAGCAAATGTCTCGGGACCGCACACAGCAATCCCTGGATCCTCCAAGGCAGGTCCTCTCTTACTTTTGAGGATTGTCAATTCCTGAACACACGTTTCCCGGTCCTTACAGACCTATATCTGAGGCGCCTCGTATCCAACAACCACACAGGTGAAAAGTATATAAATGTCAGGGCTGGTAGGTCACTGACACCACCCTAGCTAGAAAGAAATGTCGTGCACTCCTTGGGTCCGTATCCCGTTTTGGACTTATACCGAGGTGTGAGGCTCGCGAATTCACGTTATACAGAAAGCTATGCCACACAGGCCGTGCTTTGATCATCAACCACAAGACTTTGCTTTTCAACAGAAGCCCTAATCAATTTCCACTTACGCGTGCCACATTGGCAATTCACTCCATGCGACTGATGTCCATCGATATACAACCTCTGAGCTCGTACGTCTCAGAGAAGGGCGTTAAGGAAGAGAATAAATTCTCCGCCGCCAAACAGATGTATATTTAATAGAGATCAATCAACACAGAATAAAATCCAATGTCAGACACACAATCCATTTACAAGTTCGTTCTGGGTCTGAACGAAACCGGAGGCACTTTCCTCGCATATCCATCCATCTCCAAGTACGTCTAGACGATCACCAACCGTTTCCCTCATCTTGGGTGTACAGCCCAATCGAGATCATCAGTAATCACCCAAACGATGTGAAGACTTCCGGTCTTCAACCACCGTCTTCATTTTCGACATCTCGTCGAATCGGTTATTCAGGATGGGTATAACCCCGGCCTTTTTGAATAACCCACGTATATAATAAACAAATGTTACACAAACACAACGAACGCCTCATTCCAATTCAGAATATTCTTTTATTCACAAAATCACATTCTTAGGGAAATGTTCCCATTAATTTTATCCAAGATAAATTCTTCCAAATTTATTCTTTAATCCTCCTTTGGATATCATTTCAAACTAGTCGGGATTAACGAACCACACCGAAGTAATTATTTATTTTATTTCCCAATCCCAACCTATATATCCCATGGAGAAAACTAGTAATACTCCATATCTAACACCACGGTGTTATCGGTAAAATTAATTACCATTTCACGTTCAAATCTAATTAAAGATTTGACTATCGCTTTGGAGCAAAACTAGTGGTACTCCATTCTCGATCACCTTTCAGATTTGATAATTTAAATTATCAATTCACTTTTTAATCTAATTAAAGATTCATTAAAACTCCACTTAGTTTCAATCTTTTCAAAAATCAATATCTTGTCTTTAACTGGGTTAAAGAACCAATGTCATATAAAACACGATTCACGACAAACCCAAATCATATTTGATATTAAATACAAGGCTCTGAATAGAAAATATATCGGCTTATATTCAATATCAAATTCTGAAACCAACATATATCGTATTGGAAATAACGATATAAAATATATCTTTCAAATTCCCATAACAATATCTGTATAGCCACGAAATCCAACATCGAAATATTCCGAAGATAATTTCGATTCAACTCCAGTCCAATCCACGTATTGGGAATATTGATTATTTTTAAAATCACTTTCAAATTCAATTTATTTATTACAAAAATAAATTGATTTTAATTCTAGTTCAAAACTAGTTCATTTCGATAAAAATCAATTTTTACCTTTTCAAATATGGAATTTTTCATCCCAGTTCTTCCCAAATCATTTCTTATGATTTTACACAAATTATAGATATTTTTAATAATTTTATCAAGGCCCGTACAGTCGATTTCCATCAACGGCCATCGAACTGCACTTACAGCGACCTTTTTCAAATTTGATTTGGACATAATTCCAAATCCAACCGTTAGATTTCAAATTTCTAATATTCATTGGAAAGCACTTTTCGATATGAACCCAATGGTTCCGGTTTTAGGAGAATCCGACGGTCGGATCTCCTGTAATGTCAGTTCGAAGTCAATGGTCGAAATTCACGAACTACCGCGGCGCGTTCTATTCAGGCCATTATATATAATATATATATATATTATATATTTCGTCAATTTCCTTTTAAAACGAATTTTATAAATAGTTCTAAATTCGTTTCAAAACAATTTCAACTTCATCTTCAATTTCAAATCGATTTGATTTCAACTCGAATTCATTTCAATTTTATTTAATTCGAATTCAAATTCGTTTCAATTCAATTCAAATTCTAAATCATTTCAATTCAATTCAATTTGAATTTACCTTCTATTTAATTCAATTCGAATTCATTTCAATTTGATTTCAATTCAATTTCAGTTCGTTTTAAATTTCATTCAAAACGATTTCAATTCGTTTTTAATTCAATTTCAATTTAATTCAATTTGAATTCATTTCTATTCAGTTCGAATTCAAATTCGCTTTCTGTTCAATTTGAATTCAAATTCACTTTCTATTCAATTCGAATCGAATTCATTTTCTATTCGATTCGAATTCATTTCAAATTGATTCAATAAAATTTCAATTTAAATTTTTATCTAATTCAATTTGAATTTCATTTCAAAATATTAAATTTTGAAATCACTTTTCAATATTCATTATAAAATCGATATAAATATCGTTCGAGTCAAAATAACGCATCTCTAATCGACACGGCTTTATGTTTTTCAAAACTTCTTTATTCTATTCAACCAATGAATATTTATTCTATTCAACACATGAATCTATATTTCTTTCAACACACGACTATTTTTGTTATGTAAAATATTTTATAAAATCATGGTATCTATCGTTTGATTTTAATTAGACTCCACCGTGAAGTAGTTCTAATTTTAAATATGATAAAGATGTAAATTTTATTTTTAAAATATTTTATTCAACACATAAATAGTTTCAACACATGAACATCGTCAACACATGACTATTTTTATATTCAACACTTGAATTTCCTTTTATTATATTCATTATTTTCCCGATTGGAATGAGGCCCAATCAATTACCATATAACGTTAATTATATGGATTCCATACAACACATGTATATAATAGCAATGATAAACAATCAACCATCATCTAAGGTGCACCACACAGCTGCATAAGCATCAAATATGAATAATTAATGCTTACACAGCCTGTCGACCAATCGATCGACATTCAATTAAATAATTGGGATAAGTGTACCCAAATATCATCCCAACACCCGTGTGGGGTTTCAAATCAACAAACACAGATTTTTATTTGTGCAGTTGGGCGATGTGTAAAATTTATCGACCCAATCATTATCAGTCAAATCAGTGTATATAAACAAATCGGCCGATTTGTTTATAAATATTTATTTATTCACTTTCACGTTAAAAATTATATTTTTAACGATAATTAATTTATTTCAACCATCTACCTTTTATTTTCGATTTCACATCAACATCACAAACAATTTTCACAGCACATCAATCAAACAAACAAGCCATCCATGGTCTGTGGATGACGGGTGTCGGGTGCTACTAAGCACCGTCTGCATCCTAGTATATATATATAACTAGAAAAAGAAATTTGAGTGAGAAGCTCTCACCAATAGCTATCCCAATACCACGACTCTTCTATTGTAGAAATCTTCGTCGTTCTCTCCCTTTGTCTCTTTCGTTGCCCGTATTCACTACATATATAAAAATCGAATTTTTACTTCGTTATTCAATATAGAAAAATCGTATTTTTACTTCACTATTCAACGTATAAAAATCGAATTTTTACTTCGCTATTCAATATATAAAAATCGAATTTTTACTTCGCTATATAAAAATCGAATTTTTACTTCGCTATTCTCTATACAAATATTTCTTCTTTTCAAAAATAAATATTTCTCCTTTTCCTACTTTAAAAATGTCGTCTTACACTACATAAAAATATCGTCTTTTTATATCCTACCATATAAAGATCACATTTTTATCATCTATATAATATGAAAATTATATTTTCTACCTTTACATACGATAAAAATTATATTTTGAACTCTCTACAATATAAAAGATTATATTTTTATCCTCCTACAATATAAAATTTCAGATTTTTAATTGCTAAAATTAATTAAACAAAACAAAATAAAAATAAAAAGGAAAAAGGGAGCTCACAGTGTTTGACTGCAGAAGGGGGGCGGTTTTCACTGTTGCCGGAGGTTGGAGGGGTCGGCGGGGTCGTGTGGGTGGCGCAGCACTCGAGGTGGCGGCGGCGGTTGCGTTCTAGGCGGAGGAGGAGGCTAAGGGTCCCACGACGGCGTCGGTCTTCGCGTCAGTGGGGGAGCGATTGGAGAAGAAGGTCAGGGGAAGGAGGAGAAGCGGAGGGGGAAGTCAGGGAGGCGCCGCGCCCCCTGGCGACGGCGGCGAACGGTCCGGGGGGGGGGATTGCGATTCGGATGTAGGGTTTTTTTTCTTTCTTTCGTTCAGAAATGAACTGACGGGGGGGGGGGGGGGGGCAAAGGAAATAAAGGAAGAGAGAAGGATATTTTTATTTTAATTTATTTAATTATTTAATCCAAAAAGTTGACTTTTTAGTTCGACCTCGAAACGAGGCCCACCGCCTATCGTCCATAGCTAATTACCCCCATTCCGAACACAATGGGATATGTATCGTAGGCTGATTCAATCGTTACAATCAGTTTCCGTCAAAATTAAAATATAAACTAATATAACGTTCAAAATTCATTTTAACGTACATTTTAATTTACCGGGGCCACATACGGACTCTAAAATTTCCAGAAAAATAATTTCTAACTTCGTATTGACGATACGGTCCTAACAAAACTAATTTCGTCGAATTCTAAGACCGTTAGTAAAATGGCCAATTTCCAGTCGATTAAAATTAATTGAAAATGGTCAAACGCGTTTTCCTTCGCCAGGCTCACATATTGATTCGAAAAATTATGAAATTTGGAATCTAGCAATAATTTGACATCACAGATCCAACAAAAGTGGTTTTGTCGAAATCCGAGGTCGTTTGCAAAATGTCTATTTTTAAGGACCTGAATTCCATAGCGACTATTCAGAATTTTCATCTGGACATATCTTTTGATTCCCGCTATGAAATTTCAATTTTTCGGATTCGTTGGAAAGATATTCTAAATTAGATCCTATTATTTTTTGTTTCACTAAAATCGGGTTTATTTTGCACCCGGTACATTCAATTGAAGTTTGAAATCGAATTATCGAACTACCGCGCCATTTTCAATTCTATTTATAATTATATATAATTATTTATATTCTAACGACGACGTATATAATATATACGTTCGAATTCTGTTCAAAATAAATTTTCCTTCGATATTATTTAAAATAATTCATTTTAAATATGCAAAATTCGCTAAAATTGCAAAAATAAAATTTTTATACTGGCCCAGATTTTCCGGTTGTTACAATCTCCCCCACTTAAAACTTTTCGTCCCCGAAAAGGAACAAAGTCGAAAGTGGTTTGATCAATCAACTCTACGTTCGATCTGGCTTCCATTCTCCAACTTTTCAGTTTCTGAGAATTCTCAAATTCTTCAAAAATTTGGCTAACACCCTAAATTTTCGAAAAATTTCGCCATAACCTCCCCTGCACCGGGAGCCACGGGAAAATCCCGAAATTGCCATACAGGCCTTCTGATCTCAAAAAGAAAAAGAAAAAGCCAAGCGGCTAGCCAATCGTCTCATAAAATCATCATCACTCAAACAAAACAGTAAATTATATAGTAAACATGTACCTATTTGTCGGGCAAACAAATTTTATTCTCTGCTCTAGCCTCCTTGCTATGACCTGTTCAATGTAAGTACATGTATATGCAAGCAAATGCGACCAATTTTCAATACAATTCAATATTCGGTTCAATTAGGCTAAATGGTTCAAAATTATCAAACAAATAGGCAAACAACACAAACATCAATCAATTAGTGAATTAGAGTTTCAAATTCATAATTTTGATACATATACAAAAATCATGTTTTTGATGCCAATTGACAACAATGTATTCTATCTATATTGGTTTTGGTTCTCACACCAGTCTAATGGAAATATATAGATATCACACCTTCGAAACACGAACATAAATATTGATAATGCGGCCGCATAACCAGAATTATCTCTGGGCGACTAGAGTGTGATTCTATATCTATCCAGTATATTAAAACTTCGAATATACGTTCATGACGCATATACGCGAAATCTTTATATATTGGATTGTCCAAATTCAAAATAAATAAATATTCAAATACGTATAAAACGATTTAAATTTCAAAACAAAATTGTTTTTATTTGAAATATATACTCTTCACACTCGTTCTAGGATACTACTGATCCTATCTCTAACGAGTCATTCTAATTGGATATTACTAATCTAATATCTGATGAATTCTTTTGTATGGTTCTAGTGTGTCTTGTTCTCGAGCTCTGTAAACCAAAGCTCTAATACCAACATTAAGAACCCGTAACTTCCCCGTGAAGGAAAGAGCGGATACTTTGAGAACAATACACAAATGAACGCAGACGGAAGAACATTTCATTGTTATTATAACAATTCCATCAGATACAAGAATATACAGAGTATAAATGAATAAATTACATTCGATAAATATCAGAGATTACAATAAATTACATAGCAGTGGAAAAATATACAAAACACAACTAGAAGAGATACACAGATACAGAGCTTTCCGGATATCGTTCCAGCTGTAAATCAGGACCCTATGAATATAAATCTGCAAAACCAAAACTACTAGCTGCCCGTGTCGAAAATAGGGGCACCCAGAGTTTAGGTTAAAACAATAATCTCCAGGTCAGTCATGGGACTGGTGTGAGAACAAAAACAGTTATTAAAAACTTTACTTTAAAAGAGAGTAATTCAAGGGACCACGCCGTATAACATGGAACGGGTTTCCTCCCAAGAATACTATTGCATATAACAAAACAACGCAATGCTTTTTAGAAAAATGAAGCTATTATAAGACCCAGGTCCCATCAAACAATGCAACGCAAGCCGGAGGATAGGGTTTTCCCTTATAATAGCCAAATAATGCTTGATACGTTTAAAACAAATCATTTGATACTATTATAGGTGTATAGTGTCAAAACAATTTCAATCATAAATATCTATCATAGACGGCATGGGTACCATATATCATGTCGCCATACTAGTTCTACAATTAAAACCGCAATATCACGTATTGGAAATTGGATTCCGTCATGAGCCGAGGAAAGGGGCAAGCTCCTCTCCGCGTTCGAGACACTCTAGCAAATGTCTCGGGACCGCACACAGCAATCCCTGGATCCTCCAAGGGCGATCCTCTCTTACTTTTGAGGATTGGCAATTCCTGAACACAGGTTTCCCGGTCCTTACAGACCTATATCTGAGGCGCCTCGTATCCAACAACCACACAGGTGAAAAGTATATAAATGTCAGGGCTGGTAGGTCACTGACACCACCCTAGCTAGAAAGAAACGTCGTGCACTCCTTGGGTCCATATCCCGTTTTTGACTCATACCGAGGTGTGAGGCTCGCGAATTCACGTTATACACAAAGCTATGCCACACAGGCCGTGCTTTGATCATCAACCACAAGACTTTGCTTTTCAACAGAAGCCCTGATCAATTTCCACTTACGCGTGCCACATTGGCAATTCACTCCATGCGACTGATGTCCACCGATATACAACCTCTGAGCTCGTACGTCTCAGAGAAGGGCGTTAAGCAAGAGAATAAATTCTCCGCCGCCAAACAGATGTATATTTAATAGAGATCAATCAACACAGAATAAAATCCAATGTCAGACACACGATCCATTTACAAGTTCGTTCTGGGTCTGAACGAAACCGGAGGCACTTTCCTCGCATATCCATCCATCTCCAAGTACGTCTGGACAATCACCAACTGTTTCCCTCATCTTGGGTGTACAGCCCAATCGAGATCATCAGTAATCACCCAAACGATGTGAAGACTTTCGGTCTTCAACCACCGTCTTCATCTTCGACATCTCGTCGAATCGGTTATTCAGAATGGGAATAACCCCGGCCTTTCTGAATAACCCACGTATATAATAAACAAATGTTACACAAACACAACGAACGCCTCATTCCAATTCAGAATATTCTTTTATTCACAAAATCACATTCTTAGGGAAATGTTCCCGTTAATTTTATCCAAGATAAATTCTTCCAAATTCATTCATTAATCCTCCTTTGGATATCATTTCAAACAAGTCGGGATTAACGAACCACACCGAAGTAATTATTTATTTTATTTCCCAATCCCAACCTATATACCCCATGGAGAAAACTGGTAATACTCCATATCTAACACCATGGTGTTATCGGTAAAACTAATTACCATTTCACGTTCAAATCTAATTAAAGATTTGACTATCGCTTTAGAGCAAAACTAGTGGTACTCCATTCTCGATCACCTTTCAGATTTGATAATTTAAATTATCAATTCACTTATTAATCTAATTAAAGATTCATTAAAACTCCACTTAGTTTCAATCTTTTCAAAAATCAATATCTTGTCTTTAACTGGGTTAAAGAACCAATGTCATATAAAACACGATTCACGACAAACCCAAATCATATTTGATATTAAATACAAGGCTCTGAATAGAAAACATACCGGCTTACATTCAATATCAAATTCTGAAACCAACATATATCGTATTGGAAATAACGATATAAAATATATCTTTCAAATTCCCATAACAATATCTGTATAGCCACAAAATCCAACATCGAAATATTCCAAAGATAATTTCGATTCAACTCCAGTCCAATCCACGTATTGGGAATATTGATTATTTTTAAAATCACTTTCAAATTCAATTTATTTATTACAAAAATAAATTGATTTTAATTCTAGTTCAAAACTAGTTCATTTCGATAAAAATCTATTTTTACCTTTTCAAATATGGAATTTTTCATCCCAGTTCTTCCCAAATCATTTCTTATGATTTTACACAAATTATAGATATTTTTAATAATTTTATCAAGGCCCGTACAGTCGATTTCCATCAACGGCCATCGAACTGCACTTACAACGACCTTTTTCAAATTTGATTTGGACATAATTCCAAATTCAACCGTTAGATTTCAAATTTCTAATATTCATTGGAAAGCTCTTTTCGATACGAACCCAACGGTTCCGGTTTTAGGAGAATCCGACGGTCGGATCTCCCGTAATGTCAGTTCGAAGTCAAGGGTCGAAATTCACGAACTGCCGTGGCGCGGCGCGTTCTATTCAGGCCATTATATATATAATATATATTTCGTCGATTTCCTTTTAAAACGAATTTTATAAATAGTTCTAAATTCGTTTCAAAACAATTTCAACTTCATCTTCAATTTCAAATCGATTTGATTTCAATTCGAATTCATTTCAATTTTATTTAATTCGAATTCAAATTCGTTTCAATTCAATTCAAATTCAAATTCATTTCAATTCAATTCAATTTGAATTTACCTTCTATTTAATTCAATTCGAATTCATTTCAATTTGATTTCAATTCAATTTCAGTTCGTTTTAAATTTCATTCAAAACGATTTCAATTAGTTTTTAATTCAATTTCAATTTAATTCAATTTGAATTCATTTCTATTCAGTTCGAATTCAAATTCGCTTTCTATTCAATTTGAATTCAAATTCACCTTCTATTCAATTCGAATCGAATTCATTTTCTATTCGATTCGAATTCATTTCAAATTGATTCAATAAAATTTCAATTTAAATTTTTATCTAATTCAATTTGAATTTCATTTCAAAATATTAAATTTTGAAATCACTTTTCAATATTCATTATAAAACGAATAAAATCGATATAAATATCGTTCGAGTCAAAATAACGCATCTCTAATCGACACGGCTTTATTTTTTCAAAACTTCTTTATTCTATTCAACCAATGAATATTTATTCTATTCAACACATGAATCTATATTTCTTTCAACACACGACTATTTTTGTTATGTAAAATATTTTATAAAATCATGGTATCTATCGTTTGATTTTAATTAGACTCCACCGTGAAGTAGTTCTAATTTTAAATATGATAAAGATGTAAATTTTATTTTTAAAATATTTTACTCAACACATAAATAGTTTCAACACATGAACATCGTCAACACATGACTATTTTTATATTCAACACTTGAATTTCCTTTTATTATATTCATTATTTTCCCGATTGGAATGAGGCCCAATCAATTACCATATAACGTTAATTATATGGATTCCATACAACACATGTATATAATAGCAATGATAAACAATCAACCATCATCCAAGGTGCACCACACAACTGCATAAGCATCAAATATGAATAATTAACGCTTACACAGCCTGTCGACCAATCGATCGACATTCAATTAAATAATTGGGATAAGTGTACCCAAATATCATCCCAACACCCGTGTGGGGTTTCAAATCAACAAACACAGATTTTTATTTGTGCAGTTGGGCGATGTGTAAAATTTATCGACCCAATCAATATCAGTCAAATCAGTGTATATAAACAAATCGGCCGATTTGTTTATAAATATTTATTTATTCACTTTCACGTTAAAAATTATATTTTTAACGATAATTAATTTATTTCAACCATCTACCTTTTATTTTCGATTTCACATCAACATCACAAACAATTTTCACAGCACATCAATCAAACAAACAAGCCATCCATGGTCTGTGGATGACGGGTGTCGGGTGCTACTAAGTACCGTCTGCATCCTAGTATATATATATAACTAGAAAAAGAAATTTGAGTGAGAAGCTCTCACCAATAGCTATCCCAATACCACGACTCTTCTATTGTAGAAATCTTCGTCGTTCTCTCCCTTTGTCTCTTTCGTTGCCAGTATTCACTACATATATAAAAATCGAATTTTCACTTCGTTATTCAATATAGAAAAAATGTATTTTTACTTCACTATTCAACATATAAATATCGAATTTTTAGTTCGCTATTCAATATATAAAAATCGAAATTTTACTTCGCTATTCAATATATAAAAATCGAATTTTTACTTTCCTATTCAATATATAAAAATCGAATTTTTACTTCGCTATTCTCTATACAAATATTTCTTCTTTTCAAAAATAATTATTTCTCCTTTTCCTACTTTAAAAATGTCGTCTTTCACTACATAAAAATATCGTCTTTTTATATCCTACCTTATAAAGATCACATTTTTATCATCTATATAATATGAAAAATTATATTTTCTACCTTTACATACGATAAAAATTATATTTTGAACTCTCTACAATATAAAAGATTATATTTTTATCCTCCTACAATATAAAATTTCAGATTGTAGAGGGGGGGGGGGTTTCACTGTTGCCGGAGGTTGGAGGGGTCGGCGGGGTCGTGTGGGTGGCGCAGCACTCGAGGTGGCGGCGGCGGTTGCGTTCCAGGCGGAGGAGGAGGCTGGGGGTCCCACGACGGCGTCGGTCTTCGTGTCGGGGGGGGGGGGGGGAGCGATTGGAGAAGAAGGTCAGGGGAAGGAGGAGAAGCGGAGGGGGAAGTCAGGGAGGCGCCGCGAACGGTCGGGGGGGGATTGCGATTCGGATGTAGGTTTTTTTTTTCCGTTCAGAAATGAACTGACGGGGGGGGGGGGGGGGGGGGGGGGAGGGGGGCAAAGGAAACAAAGGAAGAGAGAAGGATAATTTTATTTTATTTTATTTAATTATTTAATCCAAAAAGTTGACTTTTTAGTTCGACCTCGAAACGAGGCCCACCGCCTGTCGTCCACAGATAATTACCCCCATTCCGAACACAATGGGATATGTATCGTAGGCTGATTCGATCGTTACAATCAGTTTCCGTTAAAATTAAAATATAAACTAATATAACGTTCAAAATTCATTTTAACGTACATTTTAATTTACCGGGGCCACATACGGACTCTAAAATTTCCAGAAAAATAATTTCTAACTTCGTATTGACGATACGGTCCTAACAAAACTAATTTCGTCGAATTCTGAGACCGTTAGAAAAATGGCCAATTTCCAGTCGATTAAAATCAACTGAAAATGGTCAAACGCGTTCTCCTTCGCCACGCTCACATATTGATTCGAAAAATTATGAAATTTGGAATCTAGCAATAATTTGACATCACAGATCCAACAAAAGTGGTTTCGTCGAAATCCGAGGTCGTTTGCAAAATGTCTATTTTTAAGGACCTGAATTCTATAGCGACTATTCAGCATTTTCAACTGGACATATCTTTTGATTCCCGCTATGAAATTTCAATTTTTCGGATTCGTTGGAAAGATATTCTAAATTAGATCCTATTATTTTTGGTTTCACTAAAATCCGGTTTATTTTGCACCCGGTACATTCAATTGAAGTTTGAAATCGAATTATCGAACTACCGCGCCATTATCAATTCTATTTATAATTATATATAATTATTTATATTCTAACGACGACATATATAATATATACGTTCGAATTCTATTCAAAATAAATTTTCCTTCGATATTATTTAAAATAATTCATTTTAAATATGCAAAATTCACTAAAATTGCAAAAATAAAAATTTAAACTGGCCTAGATTTTCGGGTTGTTATAGGTGTGAGAAAACTCCAACCATTTGCTTTCCCTTTTAATACAAAGGATAATCGTAAGACCGATCTACACATAAATACAATTGGTTTTTACCTTAACCCAGAACAATCTTTAAAATCAATTCTATTTTATAATAGTGTCTAAGTCAAGTAAATATCAATCTAGCAGGACGCTTGCATCTCACGCTCCAAATACATAGTATATAATCAAAAACCACTGACGTTTATTGGAGAATGGATTCCAACTGGCAAGGTATGGACCACATTCCGATAGTGTATCTCTAGACAGGAATGCACCGGGTTTAACAAGAACATCTTGCAACCCAGGATAAACATGACTAGCCACTCATTTCGTTTGAGAGTACCGAATGTATTATCACCAATGGTTGGGATCAGCAACCGTTTCCCGAAAGGGACAACATCGAAATAGATTAAAGAAGCAAATGGATTTTTTCTAGATCAGGTGACAATACACCTTAATTTGGAGCTATCCACTTAGCCATGCCACCTACCCTATTTTATACCATTTCCCGATTGTGAGGCTTGAGGCCATGCTTATCTTTTTGACATGTCACATCTTCATTCACTTTGAATGCCAGATCGTCGAACCCTCCAAAATCATTTATTGATTTCACCAAAAATATCACAGGCATAAAGCTAAGAGAAACGAATTCCTCCGCCATCAACATGACATGTTTGAAAAGATCAACGTATACGATTTATTAGGCATACTCTATCAGACATTCGTCCATACAAGTTGTCCTAGGTTTGGACAAACCGAAGGCACTATTCGTTCAATCCATCTTAGGCAATTTCTACCTAGGATTGCCAAAAGCAATCCTTGCATAAATCTATCTTCAATTATCTTTAGCATAATTTGATTCATAACACTTATGCCCATACAGAGTGGTTTTCATATCGTAAACTTGATCCCGGTCTCCCCGTATTAACAATGGAAAAATGGTCAAAAACTTTGATAGTCTATTATTTAGCTATCAAAGGAAAACATCCATACAAATAACGATCCTATTTCCAATTGAAAATTCTACCGATCAATCATGAATCAACACTGAGCCTCTTTAAACTAATTTATCATTAAATTATTTATTTCCCATTTTCTCCTCAATATCTTTACCCAAATATTTCTCCTGACCCTTTTTGCCTTTCACGATTGTCGAAAACATTTCCATCTATTATAAAGTGCTTATTTTCTATAATCCATAAAATATATTTTTTAATCATCGGAAAACATTCTCATATATATTCACAATTTCTATTTTTAGAAACTATACATTATTAACATCGAAAAATATTTTTATATTTATTCCCATTTTTATTTTCTATATTAGAAAACATTTCTGATTTTATTTAGAAAACATTTCCAAAACTCCTTTATTGGATTAAAATAGATGCTAAATAAAACATCGTTATGCCATCTCCAACTATTTACACTCATTAATTTACTTCACTTAACCAAACCTCACTGTCGAACCTTAACCATTCCTTAGTTAACAAGGAAGTCAATCAAGTTGGGGTGTAATTACATCTTAGACCTTAACTGAACAACATTATTAACTTCGGAATAGACAAAGTTCACAACTTCAATCTTTAAAAAACATTGCTTACGTAACTCTCAGATTCAATTTACGAATCCACTTCTTTCACAAAAATCATTGATTATAACAATAGTAATATAATCCATGCTTTAAAAATATAATAAACTTAAATGTAACTTTTTTAATTAATTTGAATAGATAATCATTATATAGTACAAACCAGAATTTAATCTTGATTAAAAACGAAAAGTACATAATACTTTCCCAAATCCGACGTAGTCGAATTTAAATTTAAATTCTCTTCCTAAAATCTTTATTTGATTTATATTTCGAACTTCAGAATAACCTTGTTGATTTATATCATGAACTTTGGAATAAATCTCACATTCATTTAAAATTCCAAATTTCTGAATAGTCTTCTATTCTGAACTTAGGAAATATCTCAACATTCAGGTCAGCTCCATTTTCTTTGTCCTCGATTCCATTTGCAACGTTTGTTGCTTTCAAAATGTTATTCATTTTAAAAGTGAATATTATTCCTTGTATAGAAATTTGGACTCGTTATATCAAATCAGTTTTGATTTCATTTAAAAATAGCATTATAGGTTCAAATCTTGCTTGTCGAGTCCCTTTATAAATTATCATTCATATTTCACTTCGTTTAAAATTATCGTTTACAATTCACTTCTTGTTAATTAATTAACAAGTTTATAACATACTATAAAATTCATATTTGATTATACATCATTGGTTCAAAACCAAATAATAATTTTCTTGCCAAGTTCTGAATAAATTATATATAAAATTCGACATAGTCGAATTCCACTTTTAAATCCTGTTGATTTATCTCAATTTCTTTATATTCGAAATATCGAAATAAAATTCATTGAAATTTCACTTTAGAACGTTTCAAAATTTCCTTTTCCATTCAAATTCTCATTTGAATTCTAATTTCCAAAAATATATTTGCTTCACTCCATTATTCACATCAAATGTAAATAATATTTCTTCTGTATAATCAAAACAGTTTGATTTCACAGTTAAAAATAATATCTCAAATCCAAATTCTTCTTATACTTCTATTTATAGAATTATTCATATAAAATCTCATTTTTTCTTCTAACACTTATAATCTCATTTATAATTCCCTTTATAACTGCTAAGTTCAAATTCCATTAAAAAATACCAGTGTTAAAACCGATTTTTACTTCTCTATATAAATTCCGACTTATATTTTAATTTATCAAATGATAAATATTTTATTTTATTTATAAACACCATTTATAAATTAATCTTTCAATTTATCTACTAAAACCAGATTTCTATTTAAAATCTACTTTAATTCAATCTTCTCATAATTCTTTATATATCGCAATTCCCCTTTATAGTTCTATCAATTTTCCAAATATTTCCTTTTATAAAATCCATGATTCTATAAAATCCTTAAATTCAATATCTACTTAAAATAAAATCCTTTTTATATTCCAATATTACTTATGGTATTTAAAATATCAAATAAAGAGGGTAAGTGTCATCTAAACACACATAATCAATCACAGATTTTATATCACATCATATAACATAATATATGAAAATAAACAGTAATAATGTTTGAGGGATCCAGTTAGATCCTTCCAATATGTTTCTCTACATCCACGGATGTTAATTAATGTAAATAATATTAATTCCATATCACGATGAATTATCACAGCAAATAAATTGAATGTTCGAACATCGACTCTATATATACTATATATATATATCATTTCAACAAATTATTTGTAATTTATCCAAACAACCATCACACAACATTCAATCATCATTTATCAATACTAAATTACATTTATAAAATATAAATTTATAAACTGGACAGATTTAGTGAATTTACTCACATTGGTCATTAATCGTTAAATAACAATTAACGGTCATCGATTCGGATCAGGCATTTTATTTAACCATAAATGCAATCAAGCTCTGAATGGCTCCAGACCAGCTCCATAGCGTAGCTTGTGTCCACACGATTCCAACGCGATAGACAGTTAGAAATCCTGATATCATATGCACAAGATATAATATTAACAGTTTTGTATACTATTTATATAACGACCCAAACTCACCTTTACAGGAAAGCCCGGATTGAGTTGAGAACAAGACAAATCAGAACACAAACAGAAGAACATTTCATTGCTTATTACAACAATTACATCAGGGTACAAGAATATAACAGAGTATGAATAAATAATATACATTTGATAAACCTCAGAGATTTAAAAATTACAATGCAGCGGAAAAATAATACAGAACACAACTGAAAGAAATACACGGATACAGAGCTTTCTGAATATGACTCCAGCTATAAATCCAGGATCCTGAAATAGAAATCTGCAAAACCAAAACTATTAGTTGTCCATGTGGAAATAGGGGCACCCAGAGCTTTGGTTAAAACAATAAACTCCAGATCAGTCATGTGACTGGTGTGAGAACAAAAACAGTTATTTAAAACTTGACTTTAAAATCAGATATAACAAGGGACCACACCGTATAACAAGTTCTTTATAAACAAGTGTTGTAAAAACACAACATACGCCTCATTCCAATTCTGAATATTCTTTTACTCAAATATTCACATCATTAGGGAAAGGTTCCCATTAATTTTATCAAAGATAAATTCTTTTAAATTTATTCTTTAATCTTCCTTTGGATATCAATTCTAAACCAAATTAAGGTTTATCAACTAGTCGGGATTAGCCAAACTTACTGAAGTAATCATTTATTATATTTTCCAATCCGAACCTATTCATCCCATGGAGCAAAACTGGTAATACTCCATATCTAACACCACAGTGTTATCGGTAAATTTAATTACCATTTCACATTCAAATCTAATTAAAGATTTAACTATCGCTTGGAGAAAAACTGATGATACTCCACTCTCGATCATTTCCCAAATTTGATAATTTAAATTATCACATTCAAATTTCATCTAATTAAAGATTCATTAAAACTCCACTTAGTTTTAATCTTCCCAAAAATCAATATTAATGATTATTTAACTTTGGGAAATCAAACATGCCATACTGGTAATCTACACCGTACCACTGATTTCTGTCGATACATAACCTCTAAGCTCGTACGACATAAAGAAGTGTGTTAAGCAAGAGAATAAATTCTCCGTCACCAAACAGATATATATCTAGCAGAGAGATCAACAAAACAGTTTGAAATACATTGTCAAACATGTAATCTTGCCTTTAACTGGGTTAAATAACAAAGTTCATTTAAAACACAGTTCACGATAAACCCAAAATCACATTCCATTAATTATGGAACCTTCATGGAAAAAAAATCAATATATATAATCGATATCAATTTCCGTATCCGACTAATAATATAAATGGAATTATGACAAAGCCTTTTAAATTCCACATATATTAACAGTCTTTCTCCACAGAGGATCACTTCGATTATTACCAAATCGAATTCCATTCCATTCCAATTTATTTTATTAAATTGGAAAACTTTACTTTGGAAAATTTCCTTTAAATCTTAATAAAAAGATTTATGAATTCCAAATGACATTTCACTATTAATCGGGTTAAAGTACGAATGTCCTTTAAAACATAGTTCATGATAAACCCAAAAAACCCATTCTTAATTCAATTCCAATTAAATATTAATTAATTGGTAAACTTCTCTAAATCTTAATTAAAAGATTTATTCTTTTCTCAATTGGGTTTAAGAACATGTTATTAAAGACACCGTTTACGACAAACCCAAAATCCCATTTGATATTAAATACAAGGCTCTGAATAGAAATTATATCGGCTTATATTCAGTATCAAATTCTGAAACTAACAAATATCGTATTGGAAATAACGGCATAAATATAACTTCCAAATTTCAAAAACAATATCTGTATAATCACGAAATCCAATACCAAAATATTCCGAAGATTATTTCCATTCCAAATCCATTCCAATTTGTTCGTCGGAAATTTCTGGTTATATTAAAACCATTCACAAATCCAATTTATTCTATTTAAAAATTATTGGATTTCAAATCTAGTTAATAACTAGTTCATTTTGATAAAAATATATTTTTATCTTTTTAAATATGGAATTTTTCATCCAAACTCTATCCAAATCATTTACTATGATTTTACACAAAATATTAATATTTTTAATAATTTTTATTAAGGCCCTTTCGGTCGATTTCCAAAAAACGGCCATCGAACTGCACTTACAGCGACCCTTTCCAAATTTGATTTGGACATAATTACAAATCCAACCATTAGATTTCAAATATCTTATATTCATTGGAAAGCTCTTTTTGATACGAGCCCAACGTTTCTGATTTTAGGAGAATCCGACGGTCGGATCTCCCGTAATGTCAATTCGAATTCAACGGTCGAAATTCTCGAACGGTCGCGACGCGACGCATTTTATTCAGGCCATTAAATGTATAAAATATATATATTATATATTTTTCATAGATTTCCATTTAAAACATATTTTATAAATGGTTTATAAATTCATTTTAAAACGATTCTAGCTTCATTTCAATTTTAAATCAAAATTGAATACTCCTTATCATTATAATATTTAAATGATAATATTTTCAAAATATTAGATTTTGAAATCATTTTCTTTTTGATATTCATTATAAAAATGATTAAAATCGATATAAATATCGTTCGCGTTAAAATGACGCAAAACTAATCAACATGACTTTACACATTTCAATATTTTCGTGTCCATCCCAAATCGGACATCAAAATCATATTTTTATCTTTTACAGAATATTATTTTAAAATATTCGTTATTTTAAAATATTCGTTATTTTAAAATATTCATTATTTAAAAATATTCTTTATTTTAAAATATTCTTTCTTTCTGAATTGGAATCAGACATAGTTAATTACAATATAATGTTATTTATATGGATTTCAAACACAAATGTACACAACAATAATTATACACAATCAACCATCATCCAGAGTACCTCAAACAACTGCGTAAGCATTAAATATAAATAATTAACGCTTATTACAGCTTGGCAACCAATCTATTGACATACAGCTAAACAATTGGGATTAGTGTATGTCAAATATCATCCCAGTACCCGCGTGGGGTTTCAACCATCAAATATTGAATATTATTTGTGCACTTGGGCGATGTGTAAAATTATCGACCCAATCGATATCACAAAAAAGGCAAGCATAAACAAGTCGTCCAACTTGTAAATGGATGTAACATCCGAGATTTTTGACCGTTCAAATCGACAATGATCCTTAACGTCGACATAAGTAGATCAAAAATACGGATAGTTAATGGGATTAAAATAAGTAAAAAGAAGAAAGAAGAAAATAAATGCAGAATCTCGCAGCGGAAGGGCAAAATATAATAAATAAATAACAGTTCATGAAGCTGTTAAAACATACATTTTATTATATTTTACAACGATTATCAGAGTAAATTAACATACAACATACCAATGCATTTGCAGCAGAATAATAATAATACGTCTGTTGCGCTCCATCTTCATCTTCATTATCGTATCTTCAAAGCAAGTGAAACTTCGCTAACTGCAACTCTATCTGACCCGAGCGTATTGCAAAAAAAGAAACACAACAAACACTCGGATCAGAACTAAATCATTCTCATATTAGTTAAATCAAATTTCATATAATAATATGAGTGCAATAACTTAAGAGATGTTACGGGAATTTCCATCTCTTAAGGATCCATCAAACTAATACTATATAATATAATACGCTATTATAATAATGTCTATGGTTAAATATAACATAATAAAATAATGTAAGCGGGATTACCATTATTACCCTTACACCGTTTATACCGTTGCCATACAGTTTGCATATAACACACCAGTACGTCGGCGGATAGGGATGCGCCGTGATACGACAACGTTAAATCAAAATCATAGGGGGCTCGATCAGGATAATATGACAAGGCACACGAGGAATGCCCAGAGTATGAATATACTAGTTGCACGCCCGGACTGGTGATAACGCATAGCCGTGACTATCGCCCAGCTCGGACAACACTCCTAAATCACGGATAAGCATCAAATCAATCAAACCAAGGGACTATAGTAATAAAGGAAGAAGTGTTGCCAATGGAGGTAGCTAACTCTACTTGGTCACGGTATAGCCCTGTTTTAGTCATTTTAATTATGACCCGAAGGTCAAAGATACCCATCATCGTTCTCTTTCTTCAAATCTAGTAATCGCCTCCAAATCCATCCAACACCATTTCTGGAACTTCACTGCGTACACAGTTGTTAAAGTGGTTTTCGATATTGGCAGAGAGTATGACAATATCCGATCCCGGTCTCTTTAACAACCAATCGTTACATTTTTCACACCGGTCAGTTCTTTTGCATTTCGAAGAGGTTCATACTTCATATCAAAATATCATATTTTCAAAATCATTCAATATTCAAGATAGGATATTATTCATACTAAAATCTCCATTTAAACCAATTAAAATCTTGAAACAATTCCAACTTTAATAATTTTAATATTAAAATAGTTAACAGTATATTTAACATAAATTAGATATATAATTGAAATTATTTGAAAATAAATAGTTTGTAATTAAAATAGAATTTATCAAATTTATTAAAATACATAGTTAAAATATTAAGTAATTTATAAAATAAATAGGTAATTATAAAATGATTTATTTAAAATAATTTATAAAATAAAAAAGAAATAAAGAAAAATAGTTTTTAAAGAAAAAATTATTATTAAAATAGTTTATAAAATTATTTGAAATACTATAGTTGGAATTAGAATCGTTTCTCTAACATTTTCAATTAAACTTGCTTCAAATTCAATTCAACCAACTCAATTTTCAATAATTCCATCGATTATAAACTTCCAATTTACATTCATTTCAATTCGATCAAATTAATTCAAATAGTTACATTCCAAATCAGATTCTCATTTTTAATGATTTCAATTTATAACAAATATCGAGTTCACAATTCATATATAATTCAAATCAATGTTGATTCATAATAAATTTCAAAGGTGGGTGAAACTATTCAATTTCAATAAATTCGATTTATATTATATTTCACTATTATATTTCACTTTATTTAGCTTCAGTTACAATACTAATTTATTTCCCCTTTTTTTTTATATTTCAAAATTCAAGGTTCAAGTTCAAAGGAAATAAATTATAAAACATCACTTATATTGTCTTTAAAACAATATTTTAAATTTCATGGTTAAATCAAATTTTATTTAACCAACCGGTGTCCGTATATAATTTTCTATCCTATGGCTAAATGATACTTAAATTTTAATTTTAGTATTTTGGGAAAGGATATATATCATTTCAATCCAAATCAGGGTCATAGGTATTTATCATTTCAACCTACATTTTTAATTCATTTTACTGATTAATCCCGAGTTTATTCGATGCCCGTAACATCTCGGGTAATGATTGGATTAATCAGCACAAACAATGGTCATATATGAATAACATGTAGATTCACGCAATTAACATCAACAGGTCAAACATATCAAATTCACGCCATTCATCACATTAATACATACAAACAACCCAATATCCCATAAATTTTCAATTTTTCAGATGTTAGGTTTTAAATAGAATTAAATATCGAATTTTTGACTTAACTGTAAAATTAGATTTACAGTCAAATTTAACTACAATGTCGATACAAATAAATATAAACATGCAATTTAAACTGTCAAACATCAATCCATACAATCATATCATGACATTATATTAATTTAACTAATATTAGAATACTTTAGTTACGCGTGAGTGGGTTTATTCACTTACCTTAGATTTAAACGAGATTGAAATCCAATTTTTAGCCCAAAATTCAACGTTTTCAGAATTAACCAAAACCAGCGGCATCGCGAAGAGCTCGTCGATACAATTCGAACACAACAAACCGTGTGTCATTCTGAAGTCGTATGCAAAAGTTATACACGTTACACAAATTTGTTATTAAATTAAAACGAAACAAACAACACTTTCTCACCTCAAATAAATGTCACGTCATCCTTCTTCTCTCCCATCTTAAATGTTGTTACATCAAATTTCAATCAGCCATGTCCAAAAATATCCCTCTTCCACTTCCACCTTCCTTGCCCATCTCTTTACGAAATGCCAAGCTGATTTCACCATTATTCTTCTTTTCGCAATCTCTACCAAGACATCACCAACCCGACCAACTCAGTCATCACAATAAAACATCATTCCCATGTGTTCTTCACGCATGATGCTACAGGTATTGTAACAACCCAGAAATCCGAGCCAATTTAAAATTTTTATTTTGGCGAATTTAATGAATTTTGAATATTTAAAATGAATTATTTTAAATAATAACGACGAAAAATTTATTTTGAATATAATTCGAACGTATATATTTATATAGATCGTCGTTAGAATATAATTATTTATTTATAATTATAAAAGGAATTGAAAATGGCGCGGTAGTTCGATAATTCGATTTCAAAATTCAAATGAATGTACATGATTCAAAATAAACCTGATTTTGGCGAAACCAAAAATATTTGAATCTAATTCATAATATCTTTCCAACAAATCCGGGAAATCAAAATTTCATAGCGGGAATCAAAAGATATGTCTAGTTGAAATTTCAGAATAGTCGCTATGGAATTCTGGCCCTTAAAAATGGAAATTTTGCAAACGACCTCGGTTTTCGTCGAAACCACTTTTGTTGGATCCGCAGTGTCAAATTATTGCTAGGTTTCAAAATTCATAATTTTCTGAATCAATATGTGAGCGTGGCAAAGGAAAACGTGTTTTACCAGTTTTAGTTGACTTTAATTGACTGGAAAATGGCCATTTCTCAAACGGTCTCAGTATTTGATGAAATTAGTTTTGATAGGACCGTATCGTCAATACGATGCTAGAAAATATTTTTTTGGAATTTTTAGAGTCTGCATTTGGCCCCGGTAAATTGAAATGCGCGTTCAAATTCAATATATAGAGTTATATTTTGATTTTGACGGAAACCGATCGAAACAATCGAATCATCTTACGATACATATCCCATTGGTTTCGGAATGGGGGTAATTAGTTAGGGACGACAGGCGGTGGGTCTCGTTTCGAGGTCGAAATAAAAAGTAACTTTATGGGAATTAATTAATTAAGTAATTATATAAAAATTTCAAATAAACCCCCTACTCTCTCTTACCCGAAGTCAACCCCCCCCCCCCCTCATCATTATTTCCCAAATCAGTTTTCAAAGATAAAAAAAAGAAAAAAGAAAAGAGAGATCGACAGATCTCGTTCGTCGCACCCTCCCTGGAGCTCCCCCGCCACCGATGTCGCTGGTCCCCCACTCCACTTCGCCGCCCCTCTTCTCCCACTCCCCTGTAACGACCCGGAAAATCCGAACCAATTTAAAATTTTTATTTTAAATTATTTGGTGGGAAAATGTGGCAGAAATTAAAATTTTCATTTTTAAATAATATTAAAGCCAGTGAAAATAGTCAATTTTCAAACGATCTCTGTTTTCGACGAAACCACTTTTGCTGGAACCGGAATGTTGAATTATTGCTACGTTTCAATTTTTAGATTTTTTCGAATTAATATGTGAGCGTGGCGAAGGAAAATGTGTTTGGTCGATTACAGTCAAATTTAATCGACTGAAAAATAGCCATTTTTCAAACAGTGTCAGAATTCAACGAAATTAGTTTTGTTAGGACCGTATCGTCATAACATAGACAAATATATTTTTTCTGGATTTTTTTGAGTCCGTTTATGGCCTCGGTGAATTTATTTTTGCTGACGAATTAAATTAATAAAGGAATTAAATATTAAATTAAATAATACAGGCCACAGACAACCGTTTGGGCTGATGGGACCTGTCCCATTGGATCCAGAATATGGGCTATTGGCTAGGGTCACCTTCTGCTGGACTGAAATTGAGCCAGTTTGTAAGATGTGGATTTAATTGTAAAAATACATTAAATAATATTATAAATATAGGATTTGAAAACCCTAATTCATTTCACTGTTCATCGTTTAACAAGCCGCCGCCACCTTATATTTTGGTCGATTCTTCCTCCCCAAAATTCTCCCTCTACACTGAAATTCAGATTCCAACCTAGTGATAACTCCGTAGACCTTTCTCTCCTCTTTCTAACAACACCAAAAATCATCTCCAACCGAGCATTGTAGCTCGAGATACGAGCCTGAGAACCCGCTGGCTTCACGACGCCGCCCCGACTGCTAGAGGCGATCGAACTCGCCTGAACCCCCACGCCCGGCGACGCCTCCCCTTCCGCCTCGACGCAGCGTCGGCCGTTTCCCTCCTAGTGCTTCGGATTGGATGAAAATTGGATCCAAAGGTTTGAACAAATACTTGAAACCACGGCCAAGAACTCTGATAGGTTAGTTCTTTAATTAATCAATCAATTAATTAATTAATTTAATTTGTTTTAAAACTTCATTTAACCATAACTGATTCGTTTCTACTCAGAATTTGACGAGTTCAGAAGCGTTGGAATCGTAACAGCGAATAGAACGTGTTGAGACTGAAATAGGACCATTCTGAACAGTTTGAATTTTGGCCAAAATCTTCAACGACTGTGAGATTTCTGAATTTGAATAATTAAATAATTTAATTATATTCGATCAGTTGAATCATTGTATGTTATTTCTGATCTGTTATGTGGTGATTGTTGTATAGTTGAATTATATTCGTTGTGATATCATGTTATAGCATGTCAGTTTGGATCTATAAAATTCTGATGTAATCATAATAAAGTTTTCATTTTTTTTATTCCTTTCTATTAAAGTTGAATTTTTATTTTGAAACAAAAAGCAAAGTTAGAATTTTAATTTGATTTACAAAATTTACAAAGTTTTGATCTTTTGTTTTTGAAACAAATTATAATAAAATTTTGATCTTTTGTTCTTGAAACAAATCAAAACAAAGTTGAGTCTCTTATTTTGATTTATATAATAAAATAAAAGAAGATTTGATCTTTTATTTTGAGATATAATAAATAAAGATTTGATCTTTTATTTTGATTTATAAAATAAAAGAAAGTTGGATTTATATAATAAATAAAGATTTGATTTTTTATTCTAATTTATAGAATAAATAAAGTCCAGATATTTTGTTGATTTCACAAAATAAAGGTGGGACCTTTTATTTTGATTCATGGAAATTAGACACCCGATCATATGTTGTCGTTGTTGTGATGACACAAAAATTTCATAGTTATGTTAATTTAGTTGAAATATATCAAAATTTCATCGTTATGTCTATTTAGTTGAAATGTATCAAAATTTCATCGTTATGTCTATTTAGTTGAAATTAACATACTTTGGTGTTGGGTTAAAAATTGAAACTTAGAAAAATAATAGAATATTTACATTTTTCAATGTAAAAGAAAAGAAAGGAAAATATTTACATTTTTCAATGTAAAAGCAAAGAAAAGGAAAATATTTACATTTTTTCAATGTAAAAGAAAAGAAAAGTAAATATTTACATTTTTCAATGTAAAAGAGAAGAATAAAAGAGAATTTACATATGTAAATAAAAACAATAAAAAGAGAATTTACATATGTAAATAAAAACAATAAAAAGAGAATTTACATATGTAAATAAAAACAACAAAAATAGAATTTACATTTGTAAATAAAAACAACAAAAATAGAATTTACATATGTAAATAAAAACAATAAAAAGAGAATTTACATATGTAAATAAAAACAATAAACAGAGAATTTACATTTCTATTGTAATAAAGAGTAACAGAAAATTTACATTTTTCTATTATAATAAAGAGTAATAGGAAATTTACATTTTTCCATTGTAATAAAGAGTAATAGAAAATTTACATTTTTCTATTGTAATAAAGTATAATAGGAAATTTACATTTTTCTATTGTAATAAAGAGAGAAAGAAAATTTACATTTTTCTATGTTAAAATATAAGATTTACATTTTCCTGTGTGAAGATGAAAAATTTACAATTTTTCTATGTAATAATGAAAGGTTCACATTTTTCAATGCAAAAGAATTTACATTTTTCATTATCAAAGAAAAAGAGATGAAACATTTACATTTTATAAAAAGTACATTTGTGTGTTATAAAAATGGATTAGGATAAAAAGTTCATTTTTATGTTGTAAAAATGGATTAGAATAAAAAGTTCATTTTTATGTCTTTAAAACAAATAGGATAAAAGAACTTTTTTGTATAATTAAATAAAGAGTACATTCTAAACATCATTTTTGTTGCATTAGAATTGGCGAACAAAAATGTAATTTTTATTTGATATAAAAATATACATCGTTAAAAACATCATTTTTGTCGCATTAGAATTGGCAAACAAAAATGTCATTTTTATTGAATATAAAAATATACATTGTTGAAAACATCATTTTTGTTGCATTGGAATTGGCGAACAAAAATGTCATTTTTATTTGATATAAAAATATACATCGTTAAAAACATCATTTTTTGTCGCATTAGAGTTGGCGAACAAAAATGTCATTTTTATTTGATATAAAAATATACATCATTGAAACATCATTTTTGTCGCATTAGAGTTGGCGAACAAAAATGTCATTTTTATTGAATATAAAATATACATCGTTGAAACATCATTTTTGTCGCATTAGAATGGGCGAACAAAAATGTCATTTTTATTGAATATAAAAATATACAATGTTGGAAACATCATTTTTGTCGCACTAGAATTGGCGGGAAAAAATATTATTTTCATAGAATAAAATGAATGGATTTTAATAAAGGGAATCGCCCAATGGTTTAAATATAAATATAAATATAAATTTTAATGAAACGAGAGCGGCAGTTCGCGTATCGACAATCGTAACTTCAAACGATTATATAGAAAGATCCGACCGTTGGATTTTCTAAAACGGGAACCGTTAGGACCGCTTTGGGAAGAGCTTTCCAACGATATAAATTTCATCAAAATCCGACGGTTAGATTTTAAGATATGTGTAAATCAAATTTTGGTAAAAGTAGCGCCAGGGTCGCCCATTGACCCGAAACGTCGTTTATTTATTTCGAGCTATTTTTAATAAATAAAAATAGCGATAAATAGTTATAAATATATATGAAATGTTTTAAATTATAATTATGCGACAATTATTTGAAAAGGCCGAGTTTAACTCATTTCAAATAATAGCACGGCGATTAAATCAAAGATGTAAGAAGACGATGGTTGAAGACCGACGATCTTCACATCGAATGGACGATGACTTCTGGTACCTTTGACTGATTTGCTCCTAGGACAGGGTTGAGGCAGTAATTGTCCGGACGTGTGTGTTGGTCGTGCGGATAAGCGAGCGCCTTTTTGGTGTCTCCGGTTTCGTTCAGACCCAGAACGAACTTGTAAATTGTTGCGTGTCCGACGTTGAACTTCCTCACTGCCCGGAACCAACCGGCCTAACCAGTAGCCGCAAACTGTCAGTCTAATGTGAGAGGTTTGGGCATTAATATTTAATTAATGAAAATCTGAGATAATTATGATGTCTAAAACGTGTTGGGTAAGGTTAAACCAATTGGACCAATGAATCTGATAAACCCGTTTCGTGAATCCGTAGGCCCAATACAAAGTTAGATAATCTAAAACCAGTTAATCTGTAAGTCTGTTAATCTGTAACCAGTTAATCTGTAAGCCTGTTAATCCGAACATCTGATCCGTTAGTCTGAAAACCTGTTAACTTGATTGTCTGAATTGTGAACTAGTTAATCTAAATTTTGTATGTCTGAAACTTGTAGACAAGTTAAGCTGAAATCTGTTAGTCTGGGGACACAAGGTTAGGAGGGGAATTACTTGTGTCATATGTTGTTTGGGACCCATATTAGTCAGTAACCCTTTCTGGTATCAAAACTTTGACCCAACAGTAAGTAGGGTCCGGGCACGCTTACTGAACTAATTATAAGCGGTTCATTCTGATAATGGCGAGGGGTGTTGATGTTGCGTTCCAACCGGGTCATGTGCGTGAATGGATCCCGGTCTGCCTTTGAGGATGTAAGACGCCGTGACATCTGTAAATAGGTCTATGCCAATTGGTTGTCACTTTAGGGAGTGATACACCCTACTGTGGGGCCGACACATGATATTTATGTATTAGGGAGCCGATCGCAAGTGGGTAGTGGGGTACACCTAGTGGAGATAGGGGCAGACGGCACCTATGTAGTCAGCTAGGGGTACGTAAGGCTATTTATATTGTTTCTGTGTGAAGCAAGTGGGATCAACTTTTAGGGTGACTGGTGCGGTGCAGTGTAGTAATGTGCGGTGCAGTGTAGTAATTATTCGTTAGTAAATAGGTGTGCCTTTACCGTTATCTTTAACGTTATCTTAAACGTCATCTTTATCTGCTCATTCCATACCTAATAGTTCATAGACATTTACTTGTCTTCCAGCTTATGCCTTAGTCTAGTTATTTTGATAATAGTATTGTTAGAATTATCATACTCGCCAGACTTTATGTATGACCCCCTCCCTTTCTATCCTTTTCCCCCTCCAGGTCCTCAGGTTGGACCCAACTCTAGTGGAGTTTGATTGGATCGCTTCATCTCTCTTTGGAAAGCTTGGACCGTTGAAGTAAAGTCCAGCTTGTTATCTTCTTTAATGGCTATTTGTGTAATGGGATTATGTATTTCGTTTTTATGAAGATGGATATTGTACTTGACTCTGATTTATGGTTTTGTGATGTAACAAACATGTTTGAATTCCGTTGCAATAAAATGAAGTTTTAGATTTCCAAGTACTACTTATTATCTGTCTTGTTGTAATTTTTCTGTTCTATATTCACTTATAACCTCCATGGAAGTTAATGCATTCCCTTGGTGAGTGACATTAATGGACGTGGGGTGTTACACGTGGTATCAGAGCTTAAGGTTACCAAAACAGATAATTTTTTTAGAAAAACTATTTTTCTAAAGTATTTTTGGAAGAAGTGCTTTCAAAAACATGTTTTAATGAGTAATTTAAGAAAAACATAATCCCCAATAGCCATATCTTTATCTTTCGAATTCTCCATTTTGAATCTTTCCTTTTTCGTTTCAGCATGGCTGAAGATCTTAACCTACCTGACGGTGTAACGATACCAGGATGGTATAGGAGGCTATTAGAGGCTAGGGCCGCCGCAGGTCCGGCCAATGTTCCTCCACCACCAGTTGCACCCGTTCCCCCCTCCTCTACTATGGCTACCGAAGCCAGACTTTTCAGCCTAGCCACACCAGCCACTCAGCGACTTGGATCGGGCAGGCCAGCAAGTTGTACTGTGTATCCGAATTCGATAACATAACCCAAATTTATGTATAATCTTGCATATGGGGTTTTAGGCAACATAATGATGGTGTGAACTAGCATAGAATTTCACATATGTCATAGCATAATTCTAGATGTCATAATAGATGTCATGGCATATGTTCATAACTTTTACTAATCAACCTAAACTTGCATATGTGATTTGTCATATAGATCAATATAGCCCAAATAGTATCAATATTATGATTTGATTAACATGAACTAATTAGCATAGATAATAACATCATGACTTTTTAACATGTATGATTCATCACAACTAAGCATAGAAACTCTCAACATACATAACATCATCATAGCATGATTTACAACATATAGGATATCATCACCACATAGCATAGGATTTATAACATACATGATAGTATAAGGTTTACAACAACATATATGACAATTCACATCATCTACTCATAATCCATTCATGACTTAACCTAATTAAAATAATAATAATCTTGTTAAGATCATCATACTCACAATTTAGAGAAGAAAAGAGAGTTTTGCTTTGCTTTAGAGTTGAGTAGAATTAGGTTTTGATTAGCTTTTCTTCCTTCTTAGTTGGCGGCGGCTAGACTGAGTTCCATGGCGGCGGTATGACGGTAGCTATTCTATTTTTTTGTGAATATTAATATTAACAGAATTACGGGGTGTTACAACATATTTAGAACAATTCGTCTAGATAGAATCCACATAATTCTAAGATGAGTAGCTCATTAGAGATAGGACTAGTAATGTCCTAGAGTGAGCACAGCAGAATAGCACATATTTACCAGTCATTACATCATCATCTTTTCATCTCGTCCTTATCTTATCTTTTCTTGAAAATTCTCACTTTTGTTGGTCTGACTCTTTCCTTGATGGTACAGACTGATTTAAATGGATATTAGAGCAAGAACAGCCCGAGGTGGAGCTCGAGGCGGGGCTAGAGGAGGAGCCCGAGTAGGAGCTGGAGGGCAAGCTAGAGACGTGACACCCATCACTCAGGAACAGCATAATTCAGAGGTCGTAGTCGAACCACCTCCACCTCCACGGCCTTTCGATTTGGAGAGAATGTCAAAGAAATTCAAAAACCTTGGAGGTGTACCTTTCACGAGGCGAGAGCCTGCGATTTAGGCCGAAGCATGGCTTAAAGATTGCGAAAAGATCCTAGAAGGCTTGGAACTGGAAGATCAGCGAAAGCGCTACCTGGAAGTTTGGCAACTAAAAGAGGAAGCAGGGCATTGGTGGGATACGATCAAAATCTGCAATGACGTGGCCAATATGTCTTGGGCCAGATTCAAGGAACTTTTCAATGAGAAGTATATACCCCCACAAGCTAGAGAGCGCCTGCATGAGCAGTTCGTTAACCTACATCAAGGGAATATGACCGTTTCTGAGTATGTGAGGAAGTTTGATGAGCTTTCATGATATGCCCCTAGTTTGATTCAAGATCCAGTAGAGAAGAATAAGAAATTTATCAAGGGGCTGTCCAAGAAATATTTGAACCGAGTCACTGCCCATATCAAGCTTCCTTTCAATGAAGTAGTAGAGATGGCGTGCCGCTACGAGGAAAATGACGAGTCTGGACCACAGGATAGAGGGAAAAGTCAAAGAAACAATCAGAAGGAATAGGCAAACAAGAAACAGGAGGCGAGCAATTCTTCTACAGCTAAACCCCAAGGGAAGAAGAGGGATAGGAGCAAGGTGACCTGCTATAACTGCGACAAGATTGGACATTTTGATTACGAGTGTAGAGCTCCTAAAAAGGTCAAGAGAAATGATTCAGGCCCTAGTCAGAACCGTGGTCAGAGTTCCCAGAACCGTGGTCAAAATCCTCAGAATCGTGGCCAGAGTTCGCAGGACAAAAGGGAATTCTACAATTGTCATCAAAAGGGGCACATTAAGGCGAACTGCCCACTGCTAAGGAACGCTCAGGTAGCACATGTTTATGAGGGAGCAGATACACCAGCTTCGACTGAGGGGCCTAATAAACCCGATGTCTTAGGAGGTACGCTTAATATTAAGAACATCCCTATTACTGTCTTATTTGACACTGGTGCTACACGAAGTTTTATTTCAAATGATGCCATTCAAAAGTTGAAACTGAAACCAAGAAAACCTAAAGAGTTTATCATAGCAAGTAGTCCGATAGGAGGTTCTCTTATACTCGATAAATACTGTAGAGTGCCAATCTCCTATTCCTTCTATCAATTCCCTATAAATTTAATAGTTATGAATTTCTCTGGGTATGATGTAATCGTTGGGATTGATTGGTTATCGAGGCACGGGGCTGAAGTCAAGTGTGCCGAGAGGATTGTCAAAGTTAAAACTAAACTCGGTAATGTATGTATCCCCTGCCACGGCTCAGCCACCGACATGAAAACATTCTGGTCTTCTCTAGAAGTTGCCCCTACTTCAATTGAGGATATCCCTGTCATCAAAGATTACGCTGATATATTCAAAGAAGTTGAGGGCCTACCTCCGCATAGAGAAATCAACTTCCAAATTGATTTAGCTCCGAATGCAAGGCCTGTTGTACATCCCATTCAGAGAATGTTGCCAAAAGAAAGAGAGGAGCTGAAAAATCAAACCAAACAGCTTTTGTGGAAGGGTCTGATCAGGCCCAGCTTCTCAGAATGGGGATCAGCAGTGGTGTTCGTCCCAAAATCAGACGGTACTCTCAGGTTATGTGCAGACTACCGTGATCTCAACAAACAAACTTTGAAGAACAAATACCCACTGCCTCGTATTGATGACTTGCTTGACCGCTTGCATGGGGCACGAGTATTCTCTAGGATGGACCTAGCTACAGGCTTCCATTAACTTCGCATTGCAGAGGAGTGTGTGCCTTTAACTGCTTTCAGAGGACCGGATATCTTTTATGAATGGCTAGTAATGCCTTTCGGTCTATGTAATGCTCCAGCATATTTTGTTGATCTGATGAATAGAGTGTTCAGAGATGTTTTAAATAAATTTGTGCTTGTGTTCATTGATGACATCCTCATCTTTTCTAAATCCACTGCTGAGCACGAACAACATCTGAGAGAAGTCTTAGAGATTTTGCGAAGAAATGTGCTGAAAGCAAAATTTTCTAAATGCATATTCTGGCAAGAAGAGGTGAAATTCCTCAGCCATGTTGTATCAAAGGAAGGCATCTCAGTAGATCCAGGAAAGATCTCAGCCATCCAAGAATGGAAGCAGCCTAGAACTCCCACGGAGGTTAGAAGTTTTTTGGGACTGGCTGGCTATTATCGGAAATTTGTCAAAGATTTTTCGAAGGTAGCTTGCCCATTGACAAACCTGACCAAGAAGCATATGAAATTCAAGTGGACACCGGAATGCGAGACAACTTTCCAAGAGCTAAAGAAGAGGTTGACCAATGCTCCTGTGTTGACCATCATAGATGGCAATCAGGATTTGAAGGTCTGGACCGAAGCCTCTAAGCAAGGTTGTTTCTTTTATAAATTAACATGTCAGAGATAACATTTTTTTTCCTTTGATGTCAAATCTCATTTTAACATGTTATCCCTTATTTATTTAAGGTATTGGTGCGGTGCTGATGCAAAGAGGTAGAGTAGTCGCATATGCTAGCCGCCAGCTGAAACCGCATGAGAAGAATTATGTCACGCATGACCTTGAACTAATGGCCATTGTGTTTGCTCTTAAAATATGGAGGCATTATCTCTTGGGTGAGAAGTTTGAAATTTACACGGATCACAAATCCTTGAAACACCTTTTTACCCAAAAAGATTTGAATATGAGGCAGCAACGCTGGGTCGAATTTCTTGTATCATATGACCTGGATATCCTATATACTCCAGGGAAAGCCAACGTTGTAGCCGATGCACTCAGTAGAAAGAATGCAGAATGCAACAATCTCATTATCGCCAGTCTCATTATCACTCCCACTCTAATTGATAAAGTCTCTGCTCTTCAGAAGAATGATAAATTTATTCAGAGGATTATTAAAAGAATTCAGGATGGCGAAACCACAAGTTTCCAAATTGACGACAAAGGGGTTCTGAGCCTATTAGGCCGAATCTGTGTACCATACGACTCTAAGCTCAGAAGGGAGGTTATGGATGAATGTCATAAATCTAAGCTTAGTGTTCACCCTGGAGTGAGCAAGATGTATCACGACCTCAAGCGCACATTTTGGTGGAGGTCGATGAAGAGAGATATTTCTATTTATGTTGCTAGATGTCCCACTTGTCAGCAAGTTAAAAGTGATCAACAGAAACTGGCAGGGTTGTTGCAACCACTGGGAGTTCCAGGTTGGAAGTGGGAGGAAATTTCTATGGACTTTATAGATGGCTTGCCCCGAAGCAGAAAGGGCAATGATAGCATATGGGTGATTGTGGATCGCTTAACAAAGTCTGCCCATTTCATCCCTGTTCAGTCCAATAGAACAGCTCGTAGTTTGGCACAGCTTTATCTTAAAGAGATAGTCAGATTGCATGGGGTTCCCAAAAGCATTGTCAGTGATCGGGATCCATTATTTACCAGCAAATTCTGGGAAGCTTTTCAAGAAGAGCTTGGGACCAAGTTGAATCTGAGCTCTGCCTATCACCCTCAGACAGATGGCCAGACTGAGAGGGTGAATCGTGTTTTAGAAGACTTACTGCATGCTTGCTTCCTTGATTATGGCGGTTCATGGGAGGACCACTTGCACTTGGTGGAATTCTCCTATAATAATAGATACCAAGCAAGCTTGGGGATGTCACCGTTTGAATTACTTTATGGCAGGCCGTGCAGATCTCCGGCATGTTGGGAGGAGTCCGGCAATCGACTAGTCTTGGGCCCCGACATGGTTCGTGAAGCATCGGATAAGGTTGACTTGATTAAGAAGCGCTTGTTGACGGCTCAGAGCCGATAAAAGAGCTATGCAGACCAGCGAAGAAGGAATCTAGAATTCTCTGTGGGTGATCGAGTATACCTGAATGTTTCTCCTTTGAGAGGCGTGATTCGTTTTGGGAAGACGGGAAAGTTGGCACCGAGATTCATTGGTCCATTCCTTATTCTCGAAAGGATTGGTACTCTCGCTTATAGAGTGCAGCTGCCCGACTGGTTTCCAGGGGTGCATGATGTATTTCATGTGTCTCAACTCCGCAAGCATGTGCACGATCCAGATCTGATTGAGGATGAATTAAACCAACAGGTCCTAGATATTGCTCCAAATCTGACAGTGAGAAAGGACCCGATTAAGATCATTGGCAAAGAAACCAAAACTTTGAGGAACAAGAGGATTAATTTAGTCAAGGTTCAATGGAGTGGGGATCCGAGAGACTGTACTTGGGAGACAGAGGATAGCATCAAAAAGGCTTACCCCAAGTGCAGAGTGGATATCTCTGAGTAACTCTTGTACTGAGGTACGTTTATACCAATTTACATTTTCCATCTTGGTTCCTACTTTTCTTTGTTTCCTTTTCGAGGACGAAAATTCTTAAGTGGGGGAGATTGTAACGACCCGGAAAATCCGAACCAATTTAAAAAATTTATTTTAAATTATTTGGTGGGAAAATGTGGTAGAAATTAAAATTTTCATTTTTTAAATAATATTAAAGCCAGTGAAAATAGTCAATTTTCAAACAATCTCTATTTTCGACGAAACCACTTTTGTTGGAACCGCAATGTTGAATTATTGCTAGGTTTCAATTTTTAGATTTTTTCGAATTAATATGTGAGCGTGGCGAAGGAAAATGTGTTTGGTCGATTACAGTCAAATTTAATCGACTGAAAAATAGACATTTTTCAAACAGTGTCAGAATTCGACGAATTTAGTTTTGTTAGGACCGTATCGTCATAACATAGACAAATATATTTTTCTGGATTTTTCTGAGTCCGTTTGTGGCCTCGGTGAATTTATTTTTGCTGACGAATTAAATTAATAAAGGAATTAAATATTAAATTAAATAATACAGGCCACAGACGGCCGTTTGGGCTGACGGGACCTGTCCCATTGGATCCGGAATATGGGCTATTGGCTAGGGTCACCTTCTGCTGGACTGAAATTGAGCCAGTTTGTAAGATGTGGATTTAATTGTAAAAATACATTAAATAATATTATAAATATAGGATTTGAAAACCCTAATTCATTTCACTGTTCATCGTTTAACAAGCCGCCGCCACCTTATATTTTGGTCGATTCTTCCTCCCCAAAATTCTCCCTCTACACTGAAATTCAGATTCCAACCTAGTGATAAATCCGTAGACCTTTCACTCCTCTTTCTAACAACACCAAAAATCATCTCCAACCGAGCATTGTAGCTCGAGATACGAGCCCGAGAACCCGCCGGCTTCACGGCGCCGCCCCGACCGCTAGAGGCGTTCGAACTCGCCTGAACCCCCACGCCCGGCGACACCTCCCCTTCCCCGTCGACGCAGCGTCGTCCGTTTCCCTCCTAGTGCTTCGGATTGGATGAAAATTGGATCCAAAGGTTTGAACAAATACTTGAAACCACGGCCAAGAACTCTGATAGGTTAATTCTTTAATTAATCAATTAATTAATTAATTTAAATTATTTTAAAACTTCATTTAACCATAAATGATTCGTTTCTACTCAGAATTTGACGATTTCGGAAGCGTTGGAATCGTAACAGCGAATAGAACGTGTTGAGACTGAAACAGGACCATTCTGAACAGTTTGAATTTTGGCCAAAATCTTCAACGACTGTGAGATTTCTGAATTTGAATAATTAAATAATTTAATTATATTTGATCAGTTGAATCATTGTATGTTATTTCTGATCTGTTATGTGGTGATTGTTGTATAGTTGAATTATATTCGTTGTGATATCATGTTATAGCATGTCAGTTTGGATCTGTAAAATTCTGATGTAATCATAATAAAGTTCTCATTATTTTTTTTTTTTATTCCTTTCTATTAAAGTTGAATTTTTATTTTGAAACAAAAACCAAAGTTAGAATTTTAATTTGATTTACAAAATTTACAAAGTTTTGATCTTTTGTTTTTGAAACAAATTATAATAAAATTTTGATCTTTTGTTCTTGAAACAAATCAAAACAAAGTTGAGTCTCTTATTTTGATTTATATAATAAAATAAAAGAATATTTGATCTTTTATTTTGAGATATAATAAATAAAGATTTGATCTTTATTTTGATTTATAAAATAAAAGAAAGTTGGATTTATATAATAAATAAAGATTTGATCTTTTATTCTAATTTATAGAATAAATAAAGTCCAGATATTTTGTTGATTTCATAAAATAAAGTTGGGACCTTTTATTTTGATTCATGGAAATTAGACACCCGATCATATGTTGTCGTTGTTGTGATGACACAAAAATTTCATAGTTATGTTAATTTAGTTGAAATGTATCAAAATTTCATCGCTATGTCTATTTAGTTGAAATGTATCAAAATTTCATCGTTATGTCTATTTAGTTGAAATGAACATACTTTGGTGTTGGGTTAAAAATTGAAACTTAGAAAAATAATAGAATATTTACATTTTTCATTGTAAAAGAAAAGAAAGGAAAATATTTACATTTTTCAATGTGAAAGAAAAGAAAAGGAAAATATTTACATTTTTTCAATGTAAAAGAAAAGTAAAGTAAATATTTACATTTTTCAATGTAAAAGAGAAGAAAAAAAAGAGAATTTACATATGTAAATAAAAAAAATAAAAAGAGAATTTACATATGTAAATAAAAACAATAAAAAGAGAATTTACATATGTAAATAAAAACAATAAAAAGAGAATTTACATATGTAAATAAAAACAATAAAAAGAGAATTTACATATGTAAATAAAAACAATAAATAGAGAAGTTACATTTTTCTATTGTAATAAAGAGTAATAGAAAATTTACATTTTTCTATTATAATTAAGAGTAATAGGAAATTTACATTTTTCCATTGTAATAAAGAGTAATAGAAAATTTACATTTTTCTATTGTAATAAAGTATAATAGGAAATTTACATTTTTCTATTGTAATAAAGAGAGATAGAAAATTTACATTTTTCTGTGTTAAAATATAAGATTTACATTTTCCTGTGTGAAGATGAAAGATTTACAATTTTTCTATGTAATAATGAAAGGTTCACATTTTTCAATTCAACAGAAATTACATTTTTCATTATCAAAGAAAAAGAGATGAAACATTTACATTTTATAAAAAGTACATTTGTGTGTTATAAAAATGGATTAGGATAAAAAGTTCATTTTTATGTTGTAAAAATGGATTAGAATAAAAAGTTCATTTTTATGTCTTTAAAACAAATAGGATACAAGAACATTTTTGTATAATTAAATAAAGAGTACATTCTAAACATCATTTTTGTTGCATTAGAATTGGCGAACAAAAATGTCATTTTTATTTGATATAAAAATATACATCGTTAAAAACATCATTTTTGTCACATTAGAATTGGCGAACAAAAATGTCATTTTTATTGAATATAAAAATATACATTGTTGAAAACATCATTTTTGTTGCATTGGAATTGGCGAACAAAAATGTCATTTTTATTTGATATAAAAATATACATCGTTAAAAACATCATTTTTTGTCGCATTAGAGTTGGTGAACAAAAATGTCATTTTTATTTGATATAAAAATATACATCGTTGAAACATCATTTTTGTCGCATTAGAGTTGGCGAACAAAAATGTCATTTTTATTGCATATAAAATATACATCGTTGAAACATCATTTTTGTCGCATTAGAATGAGCGAACAAAAATGTCATTTTTATTGAATATAAAAATATACAATGTTAGAAACATCATTTTTGTCGCACTAGAATTGGCGGGCAAATATATTATTTTCATAGAATAAAAGGAATGGATTTTAATAAAGGGAATCACCCAATGGTTTAAATATAAATATAAATATAAATTTTAACGAAACGAGAGCGGCAGTTCGCGTATCGACAATTGTAACTTCAAACGATTATATAGAAAGATCCGACCGTTGGATTTTCCTAAAACAGGAACCATTAGGACCGTTTTGGGAAGTGCTTTCCAATGATATAAATTTCATCAAAATCTGATGGTTAGATTTTAAGATATGTGTAAATCAAATTTTGGTAAAAGCAGCGCCAGGGCCGCCCATTGACCCGAAACGTCGTTTATTTATTTCGAGCTATTTTTAATAAATAAAAATAGCGATAAATAGTTATAAATATATATGAAATGTTTTAAATTATAATTATGCGACAATTATTTGAAAAGGCCGAGTTTAACTCATTTCAAATAATAGCACGACGATTAAATTAAAGATGTAAGAAGACGATGGTTGAAGACCGGCGATCTTCACATCGAATGGACGATGACTTCTGATACCTTTGACTGATTTGCTCCCGGGACAGGGTTGAAGCAGTAATTGTCCGGACGTGTGTGTTGGTCGTGCGGATAAGCGAGCGCCTTTTTGGTGTCTCCGGTTTCGTTCAGACCCAGAACGGACTTATAAATGGTTGCGTGTCTGACGTTGAAATTCACTTCTTATAATTAAATCGATTTCTATTAATATATGTCTGTTTGGTGGTAGAGGATTTATTCTCTACTTAACACCCTGATACGTAGTAATAGTCATCGATCGCATGGCGTTGAATTGTCAATGTGGCACGCCAAGATGCAATGATCAAGGCTTTGTTGAAAAGCTGGTCTTGTGGCTGATGATCAAAGCATAGCCTGTTTAGGCATAGCTTCGTGTATATCGTGACTTCGCGAGCCTCACACCCCGGTATGAGTCAAAAACGGGATTAGGACTGCAGGGAGTGCACACATTTCTTTCTAGCTTGTGGTGTTTGGGATTTAACATGGCCCGGCATTTTACTTATGTGGATTTTGGATTAAGGTACCTCGGGTTTTTATAGGCCGGAAGTGGTCATACTATAGGTTCATAGGAACCGGGAAACGTGTGTTCGGGCATAATTAATCCACTACCGTTAGGTGGGGACCGACCCTGAAGATCCAAGGGTTCACTACGGGGGATCCTAAGGCATTTGCTAGAGTGTCTCGAATCGGAAGAGGATGATCCCTAGCCTCGACTTCATGACAGAAAACCAACTCCCAATACGACATCACGGTTTTGATTGTAAACTTATATACGGCGACATAGTATATGGTACCTATGCCGTCTAGGGTTGATATATGTATTTTGAAGTATTTTAATACTTCTTAAACACTAATGATAATATTAAAATATTACTTTTCACGTATTAAGCATGTTTGATCATCATAAGGGAAAACTCTATCCTTCTGTGTGCGTTGCATTGTGTGATAGGACTTGAGTCTTATGATGATTTTATTTTTCAAAAGTCATTTCGCTTTTTTATACGAACTTTATAAAATTATGCACTGGCAATCCAATGGAGTATACCCGTTCCACATTAGCGGCGTGGTCCTGTATTCGCCATATTGATAGCCAATTTAGTTAAGAATTCTCACACCAGTCCCATGACTGACTCGTAGTTTGTTTCACTTTTGCAAACTCGGGTGCCCTCTTTCCACACGGGCAGCTGATTGACATGAAAATGTGTTTATTTTATGCTCTTATATCTTATCTTTTGTATATAAATAAATATTACTTGGGTATTATTTTGTCAGTTTTACAGATATTCCAACCCAGCCCACATGCAACCAGAAAAGTAGAGAAAGGTAGATCAGATTGCTATTTATTTACATTTTGAAGAATTGTAGATGAAGATCCCACATCTAGTTGCTGTTGGACATGATTGATAAAAAGGCCATGAACATCTCAATCAAGGAGGCTTGTCAAAGAACCAAGAGGAAAAGAAGAAAGGCAAAAAATTTAATAGATTTAACTAAGGCCCATTTGAGATTCTCATTGTAAACTAATTAGTGATGTAATGGCTAGGCCCATTTATAATTAGGGTTAGGGTTTGGTTATCTCCTATAAATACCCTTGTAATGACATTGTAGCCACCATCCTATTCTGAATCATATTTTCTCTTCTTCTTCATTAATAAAGTTTTTAGTTCTCTTTTATTTTTCTGCATTTCTCTTTTTTTTAGCAATCGGTGTTGTCTTCATAATTAGTTTTGGAAGAACACCAATTGTATTTTACATTTTTTTGTTAGTGATTAGTCGTTTGATTAGTTTCAACGACAATCCTAATTTACTTTTTGTTGTTCTTCTTTTCCTGCAATTTTAATTTTTTCATTTTATTTTTGTTTTGCATTTTAATTTCCAATTGATAATTGTGATTTGATCGTCGGTTCAATTAGATTTGTTCTGAATCGGATCGCAGTTTCAATTTTTATTGTTTTCAAAACCAACCTCGAAAATCGTCTAACTCGCCCAAGAGATTAAATAAATAATTTGATTTTAATCTACCTCCCTGTGTTCGACCTGTTTGCTACACACCTGTGCGCTTGTAGTATTTAATTTAAAATTCGCGCTTTTCTAGCGTCGATCAAGTTTTTGTGGTCAAGTCTGCATCACATCTTCTCCATTTTTGTTTTTTTTTAAAAACACACACACACACACACATACTGCATTTGGATTTTGTGGGCAGTATCCGCTGAAAACCCTCACGAGACACCACTCGTCCTACTAGGGACACCTAGAGGTTTAACGGTTTGTTGCATATGCTCAATGCAATCGTGTTTCCTATGAAAGTGTGACCTATCTAGTTTAGTTTTTCATTTCTTGTTTTACTCGAGGACGAGTAAAAGATAAGTGTAGGGGTATTTGATTGACATGAAAATGTGTTTATTTTATGCTCTTATATCTTGTCTTTTGTATATAAATAAATATTACTTAGGTATTATTTTGTCACTTTTACAGATATTCCAACCCAGCCCACATGCAACCAGAAAAGTAGAGAAATGGAGATCAGATTGCTATTTATTTACATTTTGAAGAATTGTAGATGAAGATCCCACATCTAGTTGCTGTTGGACAAGATTGATAAAAAGGCCATGAACATCTCAATCAACGAGGCTTGTCAAAGAACAAAGAGGAAAAGAAGAAAGGCCAAAAATTTAATAGATTTAACTAAGGCCCATTTGAGATTCTCATTGTAAACTAATTAGTGATGTTATGGCTAGGCCCTTTTATAATTAGGGTTAGGGTTTGGTTATCTCCTATAAATACCCTTGTAATGCCATTGTAGCCACCATCCTATTCTTAATCATATTTTCTCTTCTTCTTCATTAATAAAGTTTTTAGTTCTCTTTTATTTTTCTGCATTTTTCTTTTTCTTAGCAATCGGTGTTGTCTTCACAATTAGTTTTGGAAGAACACCAATTGTATTTTACATTTTTTTGTTAGTGATTAATCGTTTGATTAGTTTCAATGACAATCCTAATTTACTTTTTGTTGTTCTTCTTTTCCTGCAATTTTAATTTCTGCATTTTATTTCTGTTTTGCATTTTAATTTCCAATTGATAATTGTGATTTGATCGTCGGTCCAATTAGGTTTGTTCTGAATCGGATCGTAGTTTCAATTTTTATTGTTTTCAAAACCAACCTCGAAAATCTTCTAACTCGCCCAAGAGATTAAATAAATAATTTGATTTTAATCTACCTCCCTGTGTTCGACCTGTATGCTACACACCTGTGCGCTTGCAGTATTTAATTTAAAATTCGCGCTTTTCTAGCGTCGATCAAGTTTTTAGCGCCGTTGCTGGGGAGGTAACGATTAAATTTTATTATTTATTTAATATCCGATTCGTGTTAGTTTTTGTTCATATTTTCCTTTTGCGTTCTTGTATATATATTAAAAAAAAAATCTTGTTTGGTTAGAATTGGTAGTGTTCAATCATACCGTAATCTTCCAAAAAAAAACTTGCATTTTTTTATTGATTGCTTTCCTGCTTTAGCTCTCTTTCCATTTTTTTTCCTTTCTTCCCTCTCATTTGTTTCTTTCCTACTCTTTCGTTTAAAACAATAATAGAAATAAAAAAATTCATAAAAAGATTCCTCTTTTCCCTACTTAATTTCTTCCCTTCTATCTTCTGCCTTTATTCATCCATATACCTTCTCCATCATACAGCCCACATAAACAATCAAATCCGGCAAGCCTCTTTCTCACCAAAATTCCACAATCGCTACGTTCACCACCACGCATACCAGAAAACCTTCTACCTTAAATTTCATCATCAAGATCAATCCATACAATTTTCTTCATCCTCAAACCCCATAATCTAACAGCATACCCCTTTTCATCAAACCAAAACCGTGGTCACAAACTACCCCCTCCATCCAGACAACACCTTCTGAAACACATCGAATTCAAAACATCCATAACCCCCAACCTGATACCGGTCTTCCACTTCTAACCTTGCTGAACAACACCCACATCTTCTCTTTCAACCTCTCCTACCTTACCCGTTCAGTTATCATCGACCGATATCCACAACGTTAACATCATCACTTCTGCCACAAATCGCAAACTCCAGCATATAACCGCAATCCCCTGACCAACCTACATCAATCTGCAACCAGAACTCGTTCATCAAAATCCACAGCAAAAGCCACATCCCATAATACCAAAAACCATCTCTTCCTTCCACCAGCAAAGTCCATCAATCCGCCAAATCACGGAAACCGCCTTTCTCCAAAACACGCTGCAGTTCGAACAAGCTCAACCTCAGCCGAAGAACCCCAAACTCGCAACCACTTCAGCAAACTCACCAAAAATCTGTTCCTGCCTCCTAACATCACGCAATCCAGGTGTCTACTTCTCCAAAAACCATACATCAGAACCATAACATATACAATCCATTCATCAACAGTTCCACATCCACCTTTTCACGAAGCCTCTTCAAGCAAACCCCTGTCACGTACCCTAACCACAATGCAAACAGATCACGAGCGACGCCACCCATCACAGAAATAATTCGCAACGCCTCAGACCATTTACCACAGTCAATCCCTTCATCCCATCCACACACAATACTGGCCTCAGCAACCCTTCCCAGCACCAAAATCCACATCGCCATCATGAAACCCTAACTCGAAGACCCCATCTAATTCGAATTTCCAGAAAAGAAAAAAAGTGGGAGGTGCTCAGTTCGATTTTTTTTTAGTTTGGAGTGTCTGAAAAGAAAGAAAGAAAGAGGAAAGAACGTGAACTGCTGTTATAACTATTTATCTTGGGAACGATTTGTTTCCATTAACTTTTGGCATGATCTGATTCGAATAAAAAGGGGGGGTATTTGTGACGTGAGCTGCTGCCTTTTGTGCTTGAGCGCCGTGGCACTTACGTTTTGTTTTTATAGTTGTTTCTCTTCTTCTATGAAAAATAAAATAAAATGGAAGTTGATTGATTTTGATTGAGGAAGCAGCGTTTTAGTTTGCTTGAGGGTATTCTGTTTTTGATCTTCAGAAAGTGGGAGGGTTCAGTCCAATTTTGTTTTTTGTGGAGTCCTTGATTTCGTTGAGTCTGATCTTATTACTCTGAGTCTACTTTTGTGTGAACTCATTAAGTTCGGTGAGATTCATTTTTGAAGTGTTATTTTTATCTTATTGTTTCCGATTGGCAATCTCTATGATTCAAGAAAAAAAAGGTGAAATCTTAAAATCAAAAATCAAAGCGAGAAGAGTTCAAGCAACAAACAAAGAAGTTCGAAGGTCAAGCAATTTGCAAACATTTGATTTGAATTGCCAGTGCTACTCGATCATACTGGACGGACAGCCATACCCCATTGTAAAAATTTCTTTGACTCTACAGGTGCTCCGCTGCAAAGAAAAATATAGACAATTGTTGTAAAAAAAATTCTGCAGGGCAGCGGCTTGAATGTAAATTTTTTAATTTCTGCAATTAAATTGTGTGATTGTTGTTATTTCTGCACTTTTTATTCATTCTGTTAAGGGCAATACCCCAATTCACATAAGGTGAGGGATTTCATCACCCTTTCCTTAGCCCACGAATTGCATTTCATCGTAGAATCTGACTAATAATAATGGTTAGACATTGGACTTAAGGGAGTCACGGGCTCATCTAGGGCTTATTTGTATTGTGATAGTTGATTCATTTGGAACGAATTATTTCTTGGTGTCTAGACTATGGCAGAGAAATATCTGTTTATAAATATTACGGTGATTCGTAAATATTATATCGGTTGTTACTCTAAAGTTACTTAAACCTTCGGCTGCATTGCTAGGGTGATTCCTGGTGCACCGATAACTCCTGTCCGTTAACTGGCTGAGAAATCTTTTGATCTAAGTAATCAAGCGCGTCACTTTAAAATTTTGGGTTAGGAGCCATTAAGGACATAAAAATTCATTGTAGCAGAATTCTGTGCTTGCATTTAACAACAATGAGTGAAAAAAGTGTTAGCCAACAAAATTCTCCTAGGGGTTCTCGAATCAACCAAAATTTTCCAACCGAGTTGGATCAAAATCGAGTGAATCACAACTTTCCAAACTTTGGGGATCAAAATCAAATAAATCAAAATTTTCAAAATCTCAATATCCAAATGGATAGACCCTTGTCTCTTCGTGATCGATGTTATCCGACTAGGACCGTTCAACCCTCTGTCATCGTGTTCCCATCTGCTGAAGGAAACAATTTTGAGCTTAAACATTCTTTTATTCAAGGGGTACCAAAATTTACTGGGTCAGAAAATGCTTATGAATTTCTAAGTGAATTTGAATTGTATGCGTCTACAACAAAAATGCAGCAATTGTCTAACGAATCGATCAAGCTAAGGCTAATCCCATTTGCACTACTTGAAAGCGCTAAAAGATGGCTAAATTCTCTTCCAAAACATTCCATAAGAAGTTGGGATGAATTTGTAACTGCATTCTTGAAAAAAAAATTCCCTTTCCATAAAACTCTCAAAATTCGAACCGAGATAAATCAATTTTGTCAAAATGAGGGGGAAACTTTTTCAAAATACTTTGAAAGATTCAACCAACTATTATATAGTTGTCCTCATCATGGAATTCTAAAAGACCACTTATGTCACATTGCACATCAAGGGCTAAACTATCAGACTAGAACTCAATTAGAATCAATGTGTGGAGGAGACTTTATGTCTAAAACTGCCGATGAAGCTTGGCGGTTCTTAGAAGATTATTCTGAAAAGGACATGCAGTGGGAATCGATTCGTGTTCCTATTCGTACTTCTACTAGAGGAGTGCATGTCGTGGACCCAAGTCAAATTCCTTTAGAAAATCAAACTCCTCAAGCCGGAGAAGGGCTACCCCACTATTACTCTCAGGACCAAGCTAATGCCATAGCACAAAATAATCCTTACTCATGCACATACAATCCTGGTTGGAGGAACCACCCAAATTTTTCTTGGTCAAACCCCAATAATTCGGCTAACCCATCTCACGTGCAACCCTTTATTCCAAATCCAATTTATCAAGCTCCACCTCCAATTTATCAAACCTCTCAAACAACATCTCAATCCAAACAACCTTATAGGCACCCCAACTTTCAATCATCAAACCAATCCTCTCAACCTTCTCAACCGTCGCAAGAAATTGTGCGTTTAGAAAACAGTTGAACTCTCACGAAGCTAAAATGAACTCACACGACGCTAAACTCGACCAAATGATGAGTATGATGAAAGAACTAATGAAAAATAATGAGAAAGGAAAGTTGGCTAGTCAACCTGAGGTGAATCCAAAATATAACTCTCGTGCTGTAAATTCTTGTGAGGACGAAAACCATAATCCAGTCAATGCTATTACAACCCTTCGATCTGGAAAGAGGATTGATAATAACTTGGGTGACCCTAACGAACCTTCTAACTCGCCCTCAATGCCAAATCTTGATGATCACCCATTGGCTTCGAATGCCAATTCTTCTAAACCTCCATTTTCCTCAAATGTTGGCAATCCCAACAGTTCCTCTCCTAGTGTCGGCAAACCCGACCCACCTTCGAAAAATAATGTTGGCAATACCAACATTCCATCTTCTGCAACCTTACCACCTTCTTTTTTGGATAAACCTTCTTCTTCGAATGATGAAACTGATCACAGAGTCGAAAAACCAATAGCTCCATTTCCCCATAGACTCAATAATAAGAAGAAAGAGGCAAATTTCGATAAAATTTTGGAAATTTTCAAACAAGTCCGTGTGAACATTCCTCTTTTAGACACCATTGAACAAATTCCTCAATATACTAAATGTCTTAAGGAATTATGCACACAAAACGTGCAACTAATGTCCCAAAAACCGCCTTTCTAACTGCGTATACAAGCTCTGTTCTTTCGAATCTTACCCCAATCAAGTACAAAGACCCTGGCTGCCCTACGATTGATTGCAAAATAGGAAACACCCATATCTCTCGTGCCCTACTCGACCTTGGTGCCAGTGTCAATCTTCTTCCTTATACTGTTTATTGTCAACTTGGGTTAGGGGAAATTAAACCAACAAACATCAATCTTCAGTTAGCCGATCGATCTGTCAAAAAACCATTGGGAATAATCGAAGACGTTTTGATACAGATCGAACAGTTTTACTTCCCTGTCGATTTCATAGTTTTAGAAACAGAGCCTGTCTCAAATCCCAAAGTTCAAATACCGTTGATTTTAGGACGGCCCTTCTTAGCAACCTCAAATGCTGTCATTAATTGTAGGAACGGTCAACTTCGACTTTCCTTCGGGCACCTAACCATTGAGCTAAACATCTTCAATCTCAACAAACAACCTAGGGATTTTGAGACCGAAGAAATCGACATGATTCAAACCATAGTTGACGAAACCTCTAATGACACTTCTGAAGCCTTGAAAATGTGTTTGGAACATTTCGACTCCGATTTCGATGAACTTGAATACATTTCTGAACTGAATGAATTTCTTGACTTAAATCCTTCGTCTTCTGAATCTAACCAAGGAATGTTAACCAATGTTAACACTCAAGAACATCCTAAGTTAGATCTCAAACCCTTGCCACAAGACCTTAAGTACGCATACTTAGACTCCTCAGAAACTCTTCACATAATCTTGGCCTCTGATCTTACCGAGGACCAAGAAGAAAAACTCTTAGAAATTTTGCGGTAAAATAAAGACGCCTTGGGGTGGGAACTGAGCGATATAAAAGGAATTAGCCCGTCAATTGTGGAACATCATATACATTTAGTTGATGAGGCTAAACACACCTGTGAGGCTCAAAGGCGATTAAACCCAAACATGAGAGAAGTGGTCAGGGAGGATATAATCAAATGTCTAGACAATAACATCATCTATCCCATCTCTGATAGTACCTGGGTGAGTCCGGTACAAGTCGTACCAAAGAAATCGGGAGTCACAATGATCAAAAATGAAAGTAATGAGCTCGTCCCAACAAAAATCAAAACAAAATGGCGTGTGTGTATCGACTATCGAAAGCTCAACTCAGCCACACGAAAAGACCATTTCCCCTTACCTTTTATTGACCAAATGCTCGAACACTTAGCGGGTCATGAGTACTATTGTTTTCTCGATGGATACTCTGGCTATAACCAAATCCCTGTTGCTTTAGAGGATCAACATAAGACCACCTTTACTTGTCCCTTTGGAACCTTTGTTTATCGTCGCATGCCTTTTGGTCTTTGTAATGCCCCCGCGACTTTCCAAAGGTGTATGATGAGTATTTTCTCTGATATGGTGGAAGAAATCTTGGAAATATTCATGGATGATTTTTCAATCTATGGATCATCTTTTTCCCAATGCCTCACTCATTTAGAACTCGTCCTAAAACGTTGTAAGGAAAAATCACTCGTGCTTAATTGGGAAAAATGTCACTTCATGGTAAAAAGGGGGATAGTTCTAGGTCATGTCGTCTCCAAAGATGGCCTTGAAGTCGATAAATATAAAATCGATTTGATTGCTAATTTGCCTCCTCCTAAGTCTGTTAAAGATGTTCGTTCATTTCTTGGCCATGCGGGATTCTATAGAAGATTCATTAAGGATTTCTCTAAAATTTCAAAACCTCTCTCAAATTTACTTGCCAAAGACGTTAAGTTCGAATTCTCCAATGACTGCAAAACATCTTTTGAAACTCATAAGTCAATCTTGACCACAGCTCCCATCATTCAACCTCCTGATTGGACTCAGCCCTTCGAACTTATGTGCGACGCTTCTGATTTTGCAATAGGAGCCATCTTGGGTCAGCGAATCGATAAACTCCCTCGAGTCATTTATTATGTTAGAAAAACCTTAAACGAGGCCCAATTGAATTACTCAACTACTGAAAAAGAATTTTTGGCAGTTATCTTCGCTCTTGAGAAATTCAGACCATATCTCATAGGATCAAAGGTCATAGTCTACACTGACCATGCTGCCTTACGATACTTGCTTTCTAAAAAGGATGCCAAGGCCCGCTTGATTCGTTGGATTCTTCTTCTTCAAGAATTCGATATAGAAATACGAGATAAAAAGGGTTCTGAGAATGTTGTAGCTGATCATCTCTCTCGAATTGTGCACAAAAATGTTGATGACACCCAAATCGATGACTATTTTCCTGACGAACAAATCCTTTCGATCTCTAACACCCCTTAGTACGCTGACATTGTGAATTATCTTGTCACACAACAAACACCCGCTGAATGGTCGAAACAAGATAAACAAAAATTTCTCTCGAAAGTTCGAAACTTCTATTGGGACGACCCATATCTTTTCAAGTACTGTCCAGACCAAATCATTCAAAGGTGTGTGCCCAATCATGAACACCAAAGTATTCTCTCTTTCTCACATGACCATGCTTGTGACGGTCATTTTGGAGCAAGAAAAACTACTGCAAAAGTTTTGCAAAGCGGTTTTTATTGGCCCACACTCTTCCGTGACGCTTTCGAATTTTGCTCTAAATGTGATCGATGTCAAAGAACGGGTCGAATAACTAAACAAAACATGATGCCTCTCAACCCCATTTTAGTGATTGAGTTATTCGATGTTTGGGGCATCGATTTCATGGGACCATTCCCTAATTCATTTGGGAATCTTTACATCTTGCTTGCGGTAGATTATGTCTCAAAATGGGTTGAAGCCATTCCGACCAAAACCAACGACAAAAAGGTTATTGTCAAATTCCTCAAAGAAAACATCTTTTCGCGCTTTGGCACACCTCGAGCTATCATTAGCGATAATGGCACTCACTTCTGTAATCGTGCTTTTGAGTCCTTGCTTAAGAAATACTCAATCACACACAAGCTATCGACCCCTTACCATCCACAAACTAGTGGGCAAGTAGAAGTTTCCAATAGACAAATCAAACAAATTCTTGAGAAAACCGTGAATTCCAATAGAAAAGATTGGTCCTTAAAACTGATTGATGCACTTTGGGCTTTTCGCACTGCTTATAAAACCAATCTAGGGATGTCACCATATCGATTAGTCTTTGGAAAGGTCTGTCACTTACCTCTTGAATTAGAGCATCGTGCTCTTTGGGCCATAAAATTTTTGAATTTTGACTTAGAGAAAGCCGGCTCACATAGGAAGTTACAAATTTCTGAATTAGAGGAATTAAGAAATGAGGCGTATGAAAATGCGAAAATCTACAAAGAAAGAACCAAAGCCCAACACGACAAAAACATACTTCGTAAGGAATTCAACGTAGGTCAAAAAGTTCTTTTATACGACTCTAGACTTCACTTGTTTCCAGGAAAACTCAGATCTCGATGGACTGGACCTTATGTTGTGAAAACAGCATATCCTCATGGAGCAGTTGAAATTGAAAATCCTAGGGATGGAAAGGTCTTCGAAGTAAACGGTCAAAGACTGAAACCATTTTTAGAATTCGAGCAATATGACGAAGATGACCTTATCGATCTTCATGAGCCTGATCATCCACCGTGAAATCAGGTGGTACACGTTCTTTTTCTTTTATTTTTCTTTTTCATTTTTTTTTATTTTTGTTTTTCTGCCATTTTGGTCTGCATACATTAGACAGTTGGGACACTGTCATAATCTAGTGTGGGGGAGTCAAGTCTGCATCACATCTTCCCCATTTTTGTTTTTTTGTTTTTAAAAAAAAAAAACACACACACACATACAGCATTTGGATTTGGTGGGTAGTATCCGCTAAAAACCCTCAAGAGACACCACTCGTCCTACTAGGGACACCTAGAGGTTTAACGGCTTGTTGCATACACTCAATGCAATCGTGTTTCCTACGAAAGTGTGACCTATCTAGTTTAGTTTTTCATTTCTTGTTTTACTCGAGGACGAATAAAAGATAAGTGTGGGGGTATTTGATTGACATGAAAATGTGTTTATTTTATGCTCTTATATCTTATCTTTGGTATAAAAATAAATATTACTTGGGTATTATTTTGTCACTTTTACAGATATTCCAACCCAGCCCACATGCAACCAGAAAAGTAGAGAAATGGAGATCAGATTGCTATTTATTTACATTTTGAAGAATTGTAGATGAAGATCCCACATCTAGTTGATGTTGGACAAGATAGATAAAAAGGCCATGAACATCTCAATCAAGGAGGCTTGTCAAAGAACCAAGAGGAAAAGAAGAAAGGCCAAAAATTTAATAGATTTAACTAAGGCCCATTTGAGATTCTCATTGTAAACTAATTAGTGATGTAATGGCTAGGCCCATTTATAATTAGGGTTAGGGTTTGGTTATCTCCTATAAATACCCTTTTAATGCCATTGTAGCCACCATCCTATTCTGAATCATATTTTCTCTTCTTCTTCATTAATAAAGTTTTTAGTTCTCTTTTATTTTTCTGCATTTTTCTTTTTCTTAGCAATCGGTGTTGTCTTCACAATTAGTTTTGGAAGAACACCAATTGTATTTTACATTTTTTTGTTAGTGATTAGTCGTTTGATTAGTTTCAACGACAATCCTAATTTACTTTTTGTTGTTCTTCTTTTCCTGCAATTTTAATTTCTGCATTTTATTTCTGTTTTGCATTTTAATTTCCAATTGATAATTGTGATTTCATCATCGGTTCAATTAGGTTTGTTCTGAATCGGATCGCAGTTTCAATTTTTATTGTTTTCAAAACCAACCTCGAAAATCTTCTAACTCGCCCAAGAGATTAAATAAATAATTTGATTTTAATCTACCTCCATGTGTTCGACCTGTATGCTACACACCTGTGCGCTTGCAGTATTTAATTTAAAATTCGCGCTTTTCTAGCGTCGATCAGCAGCCAATTGACAGGTTCAGGTGATACATTCTGATTGGAGCTTGCGTGGACGGACGAAGAAGAAGACCTTTTCTCTAGTTTTTATTTCTGCTTTGAGACATTTTTATCTGTAGCTTGGATGTATGTGACAGAGTTTTGAGATTGTTTCTTTTCCATTTGGAAACTTATTTCCCTTTTTGTTGAGACTCTTTATTTGGTTAAGTTGTATCCTGTACAGCGTACTCTGATGTATTGGATATTATGATGCTGATGACATTTATTTCCGCTGCAATGGTTTATGTGTTATGATAATTATCTGAGATCTATTTTTGTTGTGAATATGTTGTATTCCTAAATGATTATCCTTACTTTCGGTCCACGAAAGTTTGGGGTCATCACAGTTCGGGGACATCCGATAAAATTGGAACGATACAGAGAAGATTAGCATGGCCCCTGCGCAAGGATGACATGCACAAATCGAGAAATGGTCCAACATGGTATCAGAGCCCAAGATTAGAGCCAATGCAAAAAATACGTATGTGCTTAACCGCCATACGTTCCCCACTCCATCCAAAATACTATGTTCACGTAGATGGCTCAAATACGCCACACGCGAAGGGGGAGTGACGAAAATAATAGCCCCACATTGGAAAATAATCAACTAATATCCTGGATAAATACTAAGAGGCTATAGTTCACAATAGCCAATTGGTTTTGTGATAATAAGGGGATTAATAAATTCAACACGGATTTTGCCCGGACCTAATCGATCGCAAAATCGACCAAGACCGTTCAAAACTTGCATACGTTAACTTTGGGAATACAATACATCAGAACAATAACAACAGACTTTTATAAACATAATAATTTTACATCAGAGTACAGAATATCAGAGTACATCGAAATAAAATACAGCGGAAGATAGATTACAATAAATTAATACACAGCGGAAGACTATAAATGCTCTGGACACAGCTTTAAGCTTCAATCCAGGATCCTGCTAAAGAATAAATATCTACAAAACAAGCTACTCGACTGCCCGTGTGGAAAATTATGGGCACCCGAGTTTGCGAGTGAAACAAACTACAGGTCAGTCATGGGACTGGTATGAGAAATCTAACTTAACTATCTGATAATGAGGCAATCCAATGGAGTAAACCCGGGGCAAGATTGTAACAACCCGGAAAACAAGGACCAATTTAAAATTTTTATTTTAACAAATTTAAATGAAAAATGCGTCAGAATTTAAAATTTTCATTTTTTTATTTTATTTTCGCTCGTACAGTCGGTTTCCAATAACGGCCACCGAACTACATCCATAGCGACCTTTTCTAAATTTGATTTGGACATAATTCCAAATCCAACTGTTAGATTTTAAAACTCTTATATTCATTGAAAAGGACTTTTCGATACGAACCCAATGGTTCCGGTTTAGGAGAATCCGACGTTCGGATCTCCCGTTACGTCCATTTAAAGTTAATGGTCGAAATTCGCGAACGGTCGCTGCGCGGCGCGTTCTATTCAGGCCATTAAATATATATATAATTTATATACAAAGTCATTCAATAGTTTAATAAAAAAAAGTGAAAATTTTAAATTCTGACGCATTTTTCGTTAAAATTTGTTAAAATAAAAATTTTAAATTGGTCCTGATTTTTTCCGGGTTGTTACAATCTGAATTCACTTCATGTAATTAAATCGATTTCTATTAATATATGTCTGTTTGGTGGTAGATGATTTATTCTCTACTTAACACCCTGATACGTAGTAATAGTTATTGATCGCATGGCGTTGAATTGTCAATGTGGCACACCAAGATGCAATGATCAAGGCTTTGTTGAAAAGCAGGTCTTGTGGCTGATGATCAAAGCATAGCCTGTTTAGACATAGCTTCGTGTATATCGTGACTTCGCGAGCCTCACACCCCGGTATGAGTCAAAAACAGGATTAGGACTGCAGGGAGTGCACATGTTTCTTTCTAGCTAGTGGTGTTTGGGCTTTAACACGGCCCGGCATTTTACTTATGTGGATTTTGGATTGAGGTACCTCGGGTTTTTATAGGCCGGAAGTGGTCATACTATAGGTTCATAGGAACCGGGAAACGTGTGTTCAGGCATAATTAATCCACTACCATTAGGTGGGGACCGGCCCTGAAGATCCAAGGATTCACTGTGGGGGATCCTGAGGCATTTGCTAGAGTGTCTCGAATCGGAAGAGGACGATCCCTAGCCTCGACTTCATGACAGAAAACCAACTCCCAATACGACATCACGGTTTTGATTGTAAACTTATATACGACGACATAGTATATGGTACCTATGCCGTCTAGGATTGATATATGTATTTTGAAGTATTTTAATACTGCTTAAAGACTAATTATAATATTAAAATATTACTTTTCACGTATTAAGCATGTTTGATCATCATAAGGGAAAACTCTATCCTCCTGTGTGCGTTGCATTGTGTGATAGGACTTGAGTCCTTTGATGATTTCATTTTTCAATAGTCATTTCGCTGTTTTATACAAACTTTATAAAATTATGCACTGGCAATCCAATGGAGTAAACCCGTTCCGCATTAGCGGCGTGGTCCTGTGATTCGCCATATTGATAGTTAATTTAGTTAATAATTCTCACACCAGTCCCATGACTGACTCGTAATTTGTTTCACTTTTGCAAACTCGGGTGCCCTCTTTCCACACGGGCAGCCAATTGACAGGTTCAGGTGATACATTCTGATTGGAGCTTGCGTGGACGGACAAAGAAGAAGACCTTTTCTCCAATTTTTATTTCTGCTTTGAGACATTTTTATCTGTAGTTTGAATGTATGTGACGGAGATTTGAGATTGTTTCTTTTCCATTTGGAAACTTATTTCCCTTTTTGTTGAGACTCTTTATTTGGCTAAGTTGTATCCTGTACTGCGTACTCTGATGTATTGGATATTATGACGCTGATGACATTTATTTCCGCTGCAATGGTTTATGTGTTATGATAATTATCTGAGATCTGTTTTTGTTGTGAATATGTTGTATTCCTAAATGATTATCTTTACTTTCGGTCCACGGAAGTTTGGGGTCATCACACCCCTCCTTCTTCCGGCTGTTAAATGCCCAAACCCCTTCCGCCCAAAACCAGACCCCACCACGCGTAGCCCTTGTCTCCGACCCGCCGCGCCGGCCTGACAGCCCCCCACCTCGCCTGCGCCACCCACCTGCAGTCCGACGCAGCGCCCTTCGCCCCCCCCCCTTTTCCAGTCATCCAAACCAATAAAGGTGCGGTTTTTATATACTTTCTCTTATGCTTTTTAGAAAGGATAGGATTTTTAGGGTGGAACAGATAGGATTTTTGAGCTAGGATTTTTACAGTGAAAGGTTTGATCTTTACTTTTATTTTACTTTCGAAAAGCTTTAGTTTTTGTTTTGAAAAACTATAATTTTTGATGTGTTTAAAACAAAGAAAAGGTTTAATTTTAAAACAAGAAAAGATTTGGCTTTTAAAACAAGAAGAATTTGATTTTCAAATAGAAGAAAGGTTTAATCTTTATATAGCGTTCGTATGAAAAAAATATGATTTTTTATATAGTAGAGATTATAAAAGTATAATTTTTATAACGTAGAGAATATAAAAATACAATTTTTATATATGTAGCGAAATAAAAATCTGATTTTTATTATATATATAGTGAAATAAAAATATAATTTTTATTGTGAACAGCGTGAAAGGAACTGCATTGGAATTTCAAACCGGTCCGGACGGTTCAGCAGTTCAAAAAGCAAAGCACGACGGAGTGGAACCCTCTGTGAGAACTTCTCACTTTAACTCTTCTTTTCTAGTAATAAATATATACTAGGATGCAGACGGTGCTTAGCAGCACCCGACACCCGTCGTCCACAGACCATGGACGGCTTGTATGCTTGTTTGTTTGATTTTGATGTGAAAAATTGAATGTGTATTTTGGAATGTAATAAAATATTTATATAGTGAAATAAAATATTCTATAGTTAAAAATATAATTTTTAACATGTATATAAAATTAAATATTTATAAACGAATCGGACGATTTGTTTATATACACTGATTTGACTGATATTGATTGGGACGATAAATTTTACACATCGTCCAACTACACAAATAAAATCTGTGTTTGATTGTTTGAAACCCCACACGGGTGTTGGGATGATATTTGGCGTACACTAATCCCAATTATTTAATTGTATGTCGATCGATTGGTCGACAGACTGTGTGAGCGTTAATTATATATATTTAATGCTTATGCAGTTGTGTGGTGCACTTTGGATGATGGTTGATTATTTATCGTTGCTATTATATACATATGTTGTATGGAATCCGTATAATTAACATTATATGGTAATTGATTGGGCCTCATTCCAATTGGGAAAATAAATAATATTATAAAATAAAGATTAACGTGTTGACAGTACTCATTTGTTGAGATTAGTCATATGGTGAAAGAAATATAGATTCATGTGTTGAATAGAATAAATATTCATTTGTTGAATAGAATAACGAAGTTATTGAAAAATATAAAGTCGTGTTGATTAGAGATGCGCTATTTTGACGTGAACGATATTGATATCGATTATATTCATTTTTAAAAAAGAATATTTAGAAAGAGATATACAATTTGAATTGAAGATAATAGAAAATAAATATGAATTGAAGAGAATAGAAAATAAATTTGAATTGAAGAGAATAGAAAATGAATTGAAGAGAATAGAAAATAAATTTGAATTGAAGAGAATAGAAAATAAATTTGAATTGAAGAGAATAGAAAATGAATTGAATTGAATAGAAAATAAATTTGAATTGAATTGAATAGAAAATAAATTTGAATTGAACTGAATAGAAAATAAATTCGAATTGAATTGAATAGAAAAAATGAATTTGAATTGAAATCGAATGGAAATCAAATTGAAATTGAAATGGAAGTTGAACTTGTTTTTGAAACGAATTTAACACAATTTATAAATTTCGTTTTAAAAAGGAAAACGATGAAGTATATTATATATATATATATATATAATATAATGGCCTGAATAGAAAGCGACGCGTCGCGGTAGTTCGCGAATTTCGACCATTGACTTCGGATGGATATTGCCGGAGATCCGACCGTCGGATTCTCCTAAAACCGAAACTGTTGGGTTCGTATCGAAAAGAGCTTTCCAATGAATATAAAAAATTTGAAATCAAATGGTTGGATTTGGAATTATGTCCAAATCAAATTTGAAAAAGGTCGCTGTAAGTGCAGTTCGGTGGCAATTATTGAAAACCGACTGTACGGGCCTTGATAAAATTATTAAAAATATCTATAATTTGTGTAAAATCAAAATAAATGATTTGGGAAAAACTAGGATGAAAACTCCATATTTGAAAAGATAAAAATAGATTTTTGTCGAAATGAACTAGTTTTGAACAAGAATTAAAATCAATTTATTTTTGAAATAAATAAATTGAATTTGAAATGGGTTTTAAATAACCAGAATTTCTAATATATTTAACTGGAATTGAATTAGAATTGATTTGTGGGTTTACCGTGAGCGGTGTTTTAAATAACACTTGTTCTTTAACCCGATAATAAATAGAATGTGATTTGGGTTTATCGTGAACTGTGTTTTAAATGACCTTAGTTCTTTAACCCAGTAAAAGGGGTTTTAATGAATCAGTAATTGGATTGAAATGTGAATTGATAATTTAAATTACCAAATTTGGAAAGTGAGCATGAATGGAGTATTACCAGTTTTGCTCCAAAGCGATAGTTAAATCTTTAATTAGATTTGTACGTGAAAGGGTAATTAAATTTACCGATAACATCGTGGTGTTAGTTATGGGGTAATAACAGTTTTGCTCCATGGGATGAATAGGTTGGGATTGGGAAATAAAATAAATAATTACTTCGGTGTGGTTCGCTAATCCCTACTAGTTTGGAAAACCATAATATGGTTTGAAATGATATCCAAAGGAAGATTAAAGAGTAAATTTAATAGAATTTATCTTTGATAAAATTAATGGGAATCTTTCCCTAGGAGTGTGAATATTCTGAATTGGAATGAGGCGTATATTGTGTTTTATAACACTTGTTGATTAAGATACGCGAGTTATTCAGAAAGTCCGGGTATAACCCATTCTGAATAACTGATTCAACGATGAGTCGAAGAGATTGAAGACGGTGCAAGTCCGATGATCTGCACATCGAATGGATGGGTGCTACTGATGTTCACGATGGGAGTAGCTACCTTGAAGGGGGTCTAAAGTGGTAGCCATCCGGACGTACTTGAAGGTCGACGGATACACGAGGATAGTGCCTCCGGTTTTGTTCAGACCTAGAACGGACTTGTAAATGGATGGTGTGTCTGACATTGTATTCCTTTATATTGTATTCGTTGATCTCTGCTAAATATATATCTGTTTGGCGGTGGAGAATTTATTCTCTTGCTTAACGCCCTTCTCTGAGACATACGAGCTCAGAGGTTATATATTGGCAGAAATCAGTGGTACGATATGGATTGATAGTGTGGCATGCTGAGATGCAGTGATCCAGACTTTTGTTGAAAAGAAAAGTTTGGTGGATGATGATCAAAGCGGAGCTTTAATATAGCACGACTTTGTGTATAGCGTTGATTCGCGAGCCTCACACCCCGTTATGGTGGTAAACTGATGGTTTGATCAGTATGCTTTTTAGTGGATGGGCTCCTTAGTGGTGTCGTGGATTCGGTTGACCGAGATTGAGCTTAGTGCTCAGAGGGATAGGGTAAGCGGTGTTTTCTCTCGCCGAGACGTAAGCCGCAGTGATACTCGATTTCCCAAAAGTGCGAATGTGCATTACGGTGTTTTCTCTAGCTGAGACGTAAGCCGTTGTGGATGGCACTACGCGATCGATCTTTCGAATCAGAAGCCATCATGATGGAAATCCAATTTCCAAATATGACATTTTGCGGTTTTAATTGTAGAGCCTAGTCTTGGCGACATGATATATGGTACCCATGACGTCTATGATTGATATATTTATATTTGAAGTTGTTATCTTCACTTATAGTAATAATATAAGATGAAATTTCACGTATCAAGCATATTTGGCTATTATAAGGGAAAACCCTAACCTCCGGCTTGCGTTGCATTGTGTGATGGGATCTGGGTCTTATAATAGCTTCATTGTTCTTTATTTAGCATTGCGCTGTTTGTTTTATGCACTGGTATTCTTGGGAGGAAACCCGTTCCGTGTTATACGGCGTGGTCCCTTGATTTACCTAACTTTAAAAACAAAGATTAATAACTGTTTTAGTTCTCACACCAGTCACATGACTGACCTGGAGTTTATTGTTTTAACCTAAACTCTGGGTGCCCCTATTTTCGGCACGGGTAGCTAGTAGTTTTGGTTTTGTAGATTTATATTCACATGATCCTGATCTACAGCTGGAATGATATCCAGAAAGCTCTGTACCCGTATATCTCTTCTAGTTGTGTTTTGTATTATTTCCGCTGCGATGTATTTAAATGTAATTTAAATCTCTGATATTTTCTGTGTAATATTTATTCATACTCTGTATATTCTTGTATTCTGATGGAATTGTTGAAATAAGCAATGAAATATTCTTCTGTTTGTGTTCTGATTTGTCGTGTTCTCGAAGCAATCCGGGCTTTCCTTCACGGGGAAGTTTGGGTCGCCACATTTTGGTATCAAAGCTCTGGTTTACAGAGCTAGAGAACATGACACATTTGAACCAAACGAAAGAATTCATCAGAAATTGGATTAGTAATATCCAATGAGAATGACTCGTTAGAGATAGGATCAGTAGTATCGTAGAATGAGTGTGAAGAGTATATTTTTAAAATGAAAACCAATTTTGTTTTGAAATTTAAATCATATCATACGTATTTGACTATTTATTTTAAATTGATTTGGACAATCGAATATATAAAGATTTTGCATATACGCCTTGCAAGCGTGTATTCGAGGTTTTAATATACTGGATAATTGTAGAATCATACTCTAGTTGCCCGGGGATAATTCTGGTGATGGGGCCCCATCGCCAGTACTTATTTTCGAGTTTCGAAAGTGAGATTTCTATATATTTCCAATCGACTGGTGTGAGAAAAAAAACTTAACTAAAATTTACTGTTTGTGACTTGACACTGAAATCTGATTTTTGAGTATATAAAAATCATATATATTTGAAAGTCTAATCAACAAATTGATTGATGGCTGTGATGTTTGATTATTCATTCAACTAATAAAAATACTGGAATGATAAATAAAGTATAATCAAGATGATTGTTAAGAGAAAAATAATGCAAACTCTCTTGACAAAAATCCTAAAAATATTATATAGGATATGGACGACTATGGCTTATCTCATACTGAATTCTGGATGATCCCGAAACAAGCGAGGAGAGCTCACCAGAAAGCAGAAAAAGAATGTGAGTTGTATTTAGGAACGTACGTGGGTATTTATTGCCGTATATGCAGAAAAGAAGGACATTATGCCGTTCGGTGCCCTGAGAGAAAGAAAAGCAGGGAGAAAATGATGAGAATGGACATAGTGTGTTTCAAGTGCAAAGGGACGGGGCATTTCGTACATAAGTGTCCGAAGGTAAAGAAGAAACCTACAAATTTAGGTAAGGAAAAGAAGTGCTTTCGATGCAAAGAAGTAGGGCATCTAGCCCGAGATTGCCCGTTAAAGAAGGGTGATAAGAAATCCAAGGGAAAGGAACTATCAACTTTGGAAATTATACAAGAAGAAGGCACAACTTCCTAGAAAGTTGGGTTTTAATGTAATGAACTAGCGTTTTGGATATATGTATGTATGTATGATCCTTGTATGAACGTACTTATGCTTTTTGTTTTAAAATGTGTTGGTATTGTATAATATAACTAAGGTAAGAAAAATGTTGAACCAAGTCGTATTTAGCACCAAACATCGAACTGTATTGAAAATTTATCGCATTTCTTACATATACATGTACTTACATTGAACATGTCATAGCAAGGAGGCTAGAACAGAAGAATAAAATTGTTTGCCCGACAATAAGGTACACGTTTACCATAATTTACTTTTTTGTTTGTGTGATGATGATTTTATGAGCCGATTGGCTTTTTCTTTTTCTTTTGGATTGAAGAATGCCATGGGAGGCTATATGAAATATCCCGAAGTCCCCGGCATAGGGGAGGTTATGGCGAAATTTTTCGAAAATTTAGGGTGTTAGCCAAATTTTTGAAAAATTTGAAAAGTTCTTAGAAACTGAAAAGTTGAAGAACTTAAGCCGTAATGAAAATAATGGAAGTTGAGTTGATTTGTTAAACAAATTTCAGCTTCATTCCTTTTCGGGGATGAAAAGTTTTAAGTGGGGGAGATTGTAACAACCCGGAAATCCGAGCCAATTTAAATTTTTATTTTGGCGGATTTAATGAATTTTGAATATTTAAAATGAATTATTTCAAATAATAACAACGAAAATTTTATTTTGAATAGAATTCGAACATATATATTTATATAGATCGTTGTTAGAATATAATTATTTATTTATAATTATAAAGGGAATTGAAAATGGCGCGGTAGTTCGATAATTCGATTTCAAAATTCAAATGAATGTACATGATTCAAAATAAACCGGATTTTGGCGAAACCAAAAATATTTGAATCTAATTGATAATATCTTTCCAACGAATCCAGGAAATCAAAATTTCATAGTGGGAATCAAAAGATACGTCCAGTTGAAATTTCAGAATAGTCGCTATGGAATTCTGGCCCTTAAAAATGGAAATTTTGCAAATGGCCTCGATTTTCGACGAAACCACTTTTGTTGGATCCGCAGTGTCGAATTATTGCTAGGTTTCAAAATTCGTAATTTTCTGAATCAATATGTGAGCGTGGCAAAGGAAAACGTGTTTTACCAGTTTCAGTTGATTTTAATCGACTGGAAAATGACCATTTTTTCAACGGTCTCAGTATTTGACGAAATTAGTTTTGTTAGGACCGTATCGTCAATACGAAGCTAAAAAATATTTTTCGGGAATTTTTAGAGTCTGCATGTGGCCCCGGTAAATTGAAATGCGCATTCAAATTAAATATATAGAGTTATATTTTAATTTTGACAGAAACTGATCGAAACAATCGAATCAGCTTACGATACATATCCCATTGGGTTCGGAATGGGGGTAATTAGCTAGGAACGATAGGCGGTGGGTCTCGTTTCGAGGTCGAAATAAAAAGTAACTTTATGGGAATTAATTAATTAATTAATTATATAAAAATTTCAAATAAAACCCCTACTCTCTCTTACCCGAAGTCAACCCCCCCTCTTCGTTATTTCCCAAATCGTTTTTCAGAGATAAAAAAGAAAAAAAAAGAAAAGAGAGGTCGACGGATCTCGTTCGCCGCACCCTCCCTGGAGCTCCCCCGCCACCGTTGTCGCCGGTCCCCCACTCCACTTCGCCGCCCCTCTTCTCCCTCTCCCCTCCTTCTTCCGGCTGTTAAATGCCCAAACCCCTTTCGCCCAAAACCAGACCCCACCACGCACAGCCCCTGTCTCCGACGCGCCGGCCTGACATCCCCTCCACCTCACCTGCGCCACCCACCTGCAGTCTGACGCAGCGCCCTTCGCCCCCCTTTTCCAGTCATCCAAACCAATAAAGGTGCGGTTTTAATATACTTTCTCTTATGCTTTTTGGAGTAGAAAGGATAGGATTTTTAGGGTGGAACAGATAGGATTTTTGAGCTAGGATTTTTACAGTGAAAGGTTTGATCTTTATTTTTATTTTATTTTTGAAAAGCTTTAGTTTTTGATTTGAAAAACTATAATTTTTGATGTGTTTAAAACAAAGAAAAGGTTGAATTTTAAAACAAGAAAAGATTTGGCTTTTAAAACAAGAAGGATTTGATTTTCAAATAGAAGAAAGGTTTAATCTTTATATAGCATTCGTATGAAAAAAAAATATGATTTTTTATATAGTAGAGATTATAAAAGTATAATTTTTATAACGTAGAGAATATAAAAATACTATTTTATATATGTAGCGAAATAAAAATCTGATTTTTATTATATATATATAGTGAAATAAAAATATAATTTTTATTGTGAACAGCGTGAAAGGAACTGCATTAGAATTTCAAACCGATCCAAACGGTTCAGTAGTTCAAAAAGCAAAGCACGACGGAGTGGAATCCTCTATGAGAACTTCTCACTTTAACTCTTCTTTTTTAGCAATAAATATATACTAGGATGCAGACGGTGCTTAGCAGCACCCGACACCCATCGTCCACAGACCATGGACGGCTTGTATGCTTGTTTGTTTGATTTTGATGTGAAAAATTGAATGTGTGTTGTGGAATGTAATAAAATATTTATATTGTGAAATAAAATATTCTATAGTTAAAAATATAATTTTTAACGTGTATATAAAATTAAATATTTATAAACGAATCGGACGATTTGTTTATATACACTGATTTGACTGATATTGATTGGGACGATAAATTTTAAACATTGCCCAACTGCACAAATAAAATCTGTGTTTGATTGTTTAAAACCCCACACGGGTGTTGGGATGATATTTGGCGTACACTAATCCCAATTATTTAATTGTATGTCGATCGATTAGTCGACAGACTGTTTGAGCGTTAATTATATATATTTAATGCTTATGCAGTTGTGTGGTGCAATTTGGATGATGGTTGATTATTTATCATTGCTATTATATACATGTGTTGTATGGAATCCATATAATTAACATTATATGGTAATTGATTGGGCCTCTTTCCAATTGGGAAAATAAAGAATATTATAAAATAAAGATTAACGTGTTGACAGTACTCATTTGTTGAGATTAGTCATGTGGTGAAACAAATATAGATTCATGTGTTGAATAGAATAAATATTCATTTGTTGAATAGAATAACGAAGTTATTGAAAAATATAAAGCCGTGTTGATTAGAGATGCGCTATTTTGACGCGAACGATATTGATATCGATTATATTCGTTTTTAAAATGAATATTTAGAAAGAGATATACAATTTGAATTGAATTGAATAGAAAATAAATTTGAATTGAAGAGAATAGAAAATGAATAGAAGAGAATAGAAAATAAATTTGAATTGAAGAGAATAGAAAATAAATTTGAATTGAAGAGAATAGAAAATGAATCAAATTGAATAGAAAATAAATTTGAATTGAATTGAATAGAAATGAATTTGAATTGAATTGAATAGAAAATAAATTCGAATTGATTCGAATTGAATTGAATAGAAAAAATGAATTTGAATTGAAATCGAATGGAAATCGAAATGGAAGTTGAAATTATTTTTGAAGCGAATTTAAAACGATTTATATAATTCGTTTTAAAAAGGAAAACGATGAAGTATATATTATATATTTTATATATAATATAATGGTCTGAATAGAACGCGATGCGCCGCGGCAGTTCGCGAGTTTCGACCATTGACTTCGAATGGATATTGCGGGAGATCCGACCGTCGGATTCTCCTAAAACTGGAACCGTTGGGTTTGTATCGAAAAAAGCTTTCCAATGAATATTAGAAATTTGAAATCTAACTGTTGGATTTGGAATTATGTCCAAATCAAATTTGGAAAAGGTCGTTGTAAGTGTAGTTCAGTGGCAGTTATTGAAAACCGACTGTACGGGCCTTGATAAAATTATTTAAAATATCTATAATTTGTGTAAAATCAAAATAAATGATTTGAGAAAAACTGGGATGAAAAACTCCATATTTGAAAAGATAAAAATAGATTTTTATCGAAATGAACTAGTTTTGAACAAGAATTAAAATCAATTTATTTTTCAAATAAATAAATTGAATTTGAAATGGGTTTTAAATGACCAGAATTTCTAATATATTTAACTGGAATTGAATTAGAATTGATTTGTGGGTTTACCGTGAGCGGTGTTTTAAATAACACTTGTTCTTTAACCCGATAATAAATAGAATGTGATTTGGGTTTATCGTGAACTGTGTTTTAAATGACATTAGTTATTTAACCCAGTAAAAGGGTTTTAATGAATTGGTAATTAGATTGAAATGTGAATTGATAATTTAAATTACCAAATTTGGAAAGTGAGCGAGAATGGAGTATTACCAGTTTTGCTCCAAAGCGATAGTTAAATCTTTAATTAGATTTGACCATGAAAGGGTAATTAAATTTAACGATAACACCGTGGTGTTAGTTATGGGGTAATAACAGTTTTGCTCCATGGGATGAATAGGTTGGGATTGGAAAATAAAATAAATAATTACTTCGGTGTGATTCGCTAATCTCGACTAGTTTGGAAAACCATAATATGGTTTGAAATGATATCCAAAGGAAGATTAAAGAGTAAATTTAAAAGAATTTATCTTTAATAAAATTAATGGGAATCTTTCCCTAGGAGTGTGAATATTCTGAATTGGAATGAGGCGTATATTGTGTTTTATAGCACTTGTTGATTAAGATACGCGAGTTATTCAGAAAGTCCGGGTATAACCCATTCTGAATAACTGATTCGACGATGAGTCGAAGAGATTGAAGACGGTGCAAGACCGACGATCTTCACATCGAATGGATGGGTGCTACTGATGCTCACGATGGGAGTAGCTACCTTGAAGGGGGCTAAAGTGGTAGCCATCCGGACGTACTTGGAGGTCGACGGATACGCGAGGAAAGTGCCTCCGGTTTCGTTCAGACCTAGAACGGACTTGTAAATGGATGGTGTGTCTGACATTGTATTCCTTTATATTGTATTCGTTGATCTCTGCTAAATATATATCTGTTTGGCGGTGGAGAATTTATTCTCTTGCTTAACGCCCTTCTCTGAGACATACGAGCTCAGAGGTTATATATTGGCAGAAATCAGTGGTACGATATGGATTGATAGTGTGGCATGCTGAGATGCAGTGATCCAGACTTTTGTTGAAAAGAAAAGTTTGGTGGATGATGATCAAAGCCCAGCTTTAATATAGCATGGCTTTATGTATAGCGTTGATTCGCGAGCCTCACACCCCGGTATGGTGGTAAACCGATGGTTTGATCAGTATGCTTTTTAGTGGATGGGCACCTTAGTGGTGTCGTGGATTCGGTCGACCGAGATTGAGCTTAGTGCTCAGAGGGATAGGGTAAGCAGTGTTTTCTCTCGCCGAGACGTAAGCCGCTGTGATACTCGATTTCCCAAAAGTGCGGATGTGTATTACGGTGTTTTCTCTAGCTGAGACGTAAGCCGTTGTGGATGGCACTACGCGATCGATCTTTCGAATCAGGAGCCACCATGATGGAAATCCAATTTCCAAATATGACATTTTGCAGTTTCGAGTGTAGAGCCTAGTATTGGCGACATGATATATGGTACCCATGCCGTCTATGATTGATATATTTATATTTGAAGTTGTTTTCTTCACTTATAGTAATAATATAAGATGAAATTTCATGTATCAAGCATATTTGGCTATTATAAGAGAAAACCCTAACCTCCGGCTTGCGTTGCATTGTGTGATGGGATCTGGGTCTTATAATAGCTTCATTGTTCTTTATTTAGCATTGCGCTGTTTGTTTTATGCACTGGTATTCTTGGGAGGAAACCCATTCCGTGTTATACGCCGTGGTCCCTTGATTTACCTAACTTTAGAAACAAAGATTAATAATTGTTTTAGTTCTCACACCAGTCACATGACTGACCTGGAGTTTATTGTTTTAACCTAAACTCTGGGTGCCCCTATTTTCGGCACGGGCAGCTAGTAGTTTTGGTTTTGTAGATTTATATTCACATCATCCTGATCTACAGCTGGAACGATATCCGGAAAGCTCTGTATCCGTATATCTCTTCTAGTTGTGTTTTGTATTATTTCCGCTGCGATGTATTTAAATGTAATTTAAATCTCTGGTATTTTCTGTGTAATATTTATTCATACTCTGTATATTCTTGTATTCTGATGGAATTGTTGTAATAAGCAATGAAATATTCTTCTATTTGTGTTCTGATTTGTCGTGTTCTCGAAGCAATCCGGGCTTTCCTTCACGGGGAAGTTTGGGTCGCCATAGGTATCTACATCTTTTCTATCGATTCTCCTTAAATTTTGCCACCCAAACTCAAATACGATGTACGATTCATGCTTTAATCTCTATGTAAATCAATAATCTCAACCCTACTTTATGTCATTTACTAAAAAAAATTGAAGCAATATAAATTTTGTTGGAACCTTCTAATTTGCATACCCAGAAGAAGCTATTGTCTAAAGAAGTCGAATGAATCTGAAAACAAGTGATTTCGTTGAGTATTGTGGAAGATTTAATTTTTTTGAAGATGAAATGGTGCCGTGGCTTTTGTTTTTTCACGTTTCCGTTTGAGAGAAAATGGTGACCATTGAATAAATGAATTAGCAAACATAAATGAAGGATGCTAAGGTTTCAGAATTAAATATTATTTATACATTAAATTTCCAAAATTTTCATCTATATCGCTTATTGTAAGTTACCTAAAATTTAGCCTCTGTTTACATATGTTACATTCATATCCTATGGTCATCATCATACAAATTTATTTCAATTGATTTAGTTTAGGTTCCCAATATATATATACACACACACACACACATATATATATCACTTTGATTACTTGGACCTTTACTACAATTTGTAAAATAAATTAACATATTCATTTATATAATAAAATATTCATTTTACGAAACCGTTTATGGATAGTTTTGTAACCTGATGCGTTTCTATCTGTCCATATATTTGCTACATTACATTAGATGCCAACAATAATTTAGCCCATCGTAAAAGGAAGTATAAGATTTGTTGGCATGCAAATAAGAATATTCAATTTTAATCTATTTGTTCTTTCATTGAAATTTGAAATAATACAGTGTGCATGACAATTCAAACATTTACAGCAATCAATGATATCAAAATATTACAAAACTATCTATATATGAAAACATAAGTAAAAGATATACCATTAAATCATACTAAAAATAAAGATCATATTAAATTGGATGTCCAAATTATAGTGAGTAATTAAATTTAAAAATAATCAATTTATTTTATGTCTTAATAACTCGCTATAAATTCCTCAATGTCAATATAATAGCCATATAAAGTAACGTAAGGCTGGTTAACAAAGGATCCATACTGCCCCACTCAATCAGTTACAGCAAACAAAGGATATAATTTATGATCATTTATAGGCTAAGAATCTCATTGGTTAAATTTATAAATAAAGCAATCAATTTTTTTCTTTAAATTCAATACCAAGTGTTGCCACTGAATTCTGATCCAATGTAGGTCTTATATTAGTTATGTGAATAAATTATGCATAATATAAGTTCAAAATTAAATTATCTAACAATTTCAAATTAACAAATAATCAATTCATTTTAAGTCTTAATAACTTGCTATAAATTCTCAATTACATTTCCAAACAATTTAAACCACTTTCTTCCAATTAAACATTTATTTTCAATTAAATTTCAAAAATGTTAATTTTACTCAAATCAACATAAATTCAAACTGACTTTGCAAAACAATTTTATTTGTATTTAATTCCAGCATTGATTATTTACCAAATCAATTGAATTTCAATTGTAAATTAAATAAATCAATTTCATCCAAACATTTTAATATTAGTTATAAATTTCAATATTTATAATTACAAACCAATTGTAATTTCATTTACGATAACTACAAATTATTATTATTGTAAACAACCAAAATACATTACTTAATCAAACTAAATAAGTTTACAAATAAATTTACATAATTAAGTCGTCAAATTTTATTTATAACCATAAATACTCAAAAATCATAATAAATTCAAAAATTAAATAATAGGAAATTACGGGTTATTACACTCTCCCCCACTTAAAACTTTTCATCCACGAAAAAGCGTAGTAAGGGAGTTGTCAATTCATATATATTTAGCCATATAATTTCTTATTCAACTTGTCTCTTTTGTTAGTTTACATAACCAATTTCATAATATTTTAGTTCAGAATCGTGAATTACCAAACCGCAATTTTTCCGAAAATTTAATTTACATATATCTTAAAATCTACAAGTCGAAATCTAAAATTTCTCTTACATTAGAAAATTATATTCCAATAAATCCAAAAGATTCTTGTTTCAAAGAATTCCGAATTATTTTAGACACTATACATTCATTTAAACTTTAATTCGGAAAATTTCAAACTACTGCTACGCAACAAGCTCATTTTTAATTAATTTAATTAATTCATTCAACCATCGTTAAGTTTATAATTATAAGCCTTTTCACTTATATTTTAACAAAACCAATCATTAATATCAATACATTTAGTGTATTACTAAATAATTTTCTTAATTGATATTTTATTGATTTGGTTAATCCATGTTACTTAGTTAAATTGAGTTTCACAACGTGACTAAGCATATCTTGTTTTATTACATAAATTAAATTTTATTTATAACCTATCAAATTTTTCTACTTTGATTTTCCATTCTTGTACTTGTGCATTAATTAATTGCTTATTCTTATAACATTCAACTTCTTAGTTAATTGGTAAATTATAAATGTTATAGAACCGAATTGATTATTACATAAGTTCAATGGTTACCGTTCGTTTCAATTTATTATCCAATCCTTATGAGTTTTATTTTTATAACTCTCTTAATATTCAGAAGTTTCAATTCATTACTTATTCAAGATTTAAAGAATTAAATTTCGGGCTCTTTTTTTTTCAATTTTTTTCTTCATACAATATATCGTTTACATAAAACCATACTATAAAAGATTTAAATAAAATTCAATTTCATAAAACAAAGTATAGAAAATACTAAATGTTAAATGTCTCCCTACTTAGATTCTTGAAAATAAACATCGATGATGTGTGCACTCATCACCGAAATCATTTCCATGACAAGAGGGTATACACTTATTTCTAAAACTCATATGAAACATTTTTTTTTAAATATAAATATATTATTTCAAAACCATTTACAAATCAACATTACAAAACTACCCGAAATCAAATTCTCAAATTCATATTTTACTTCTTATTTTATTATCAATAAATTTCAATATTTGGTTTTCTTAAACCAATCAAAAACCAATGGTTTTAATTATTAATTAATTAAGTAATAAATGATGAAAATTTAATATTATCATCAACAAAATCAAAATTAACATATTTCAAATAATTCTATATATAGGTAAAATACAATTCAAAACAATATTATGTCAACGAATTTTACATCTCTTTAATGGCGGAAAATTAACAGAATTTTACATCATCTCTTCCTCATTAATATCAAAATCAATCATCTAATACATCTTTACAAGGAAAATTCTAAAATAAATATGGCTTCAAAATCAACATCGCCTCCAGATCTGGTCTTGGATCATAACAATCGAAGGCTTGAGTTTGTCCAGCCGGCTTTAGATCATGTTTCTATACCTGAAATCATTTACAACAAATCTGAGATCTCATGGAAAAACACTATTGCCTTGATTCCAATTCATTTCAGGTTATCAACAATAAAACTTAAGTAGTATGTCACAAAGGTATGGAAGCCAATAGGAACTTTCAATATTCATGTTACTCCTAGCTTCAACTTTGTTGTTCAGTTTAATCTGAAAGAAGATTTTGATCGTATAACAGAGTGTTCTACATACTCCTATTTTGGTAGACTATTGTATGTTGAGATCTGGTATCCAGGCTTTGATTTTAACAATAAACAAAGCACCATGGTTCAGATCTGGATCCGATTAGTTGATCTACCATTAGAGTTATGGGCTAATGAAGCAATTCAAATGATGGCAAGTTTTATTTCAAAACCCTTCTTGATCGATTCTAATACAGCTGAGAAAAAGTATACTAAATATGCAAGAGTTTTATTATTAGTGGACACTAATACTAAGCTTAAAACTGAAATTCCTATTCACTTGAATAATGGTCAGACATTAGTTATTGCAGTTGAATATGAATTTGTACCTATGAAGTGCCTTCAATGCTGTCTTTTTGGACATGATGATGAATCTCATGAAGAATTCTCAGATCCAAGATGGAAACCTCCTGATAATCACAAAGAAGATCAACAAAATACATCAGATTCTTATCATGATAACTTAGAGACTCAAAAGGAAATGTCAGAACCTCAAAAGGCTAATCAATTAGTTGATATTGAATCTCAAACAACTGATATTCCTCAATCAAGTAATGTTTCTTCTGATACATCAGATGTTTTGAATGCTACCAAGCTTCCAGAATCTTTGATCCCTGATATGATAAATAATGTGGCTGATCATACTGAAGAATCAGAAAGAGTGAATGATCAGGATAAAGGAAAGCAAGTTGATACCTCCTCTTTAGTTGATAAGAACAAAAGTTACTTGAAAGTTGCACAATCAAAAAATACTTCTCCTGCTAAAAGAGCTATCAGGAGTTCAGTAATTATTAAATGACATTGCTCACTTGGAATGTTAGGGGTATGAATACTTCTTTTCGAATGAAAGAAGTATTCACACTCCTAAAATCAACTAAATCAACTATGGTTGGTTTAGTTGAAACAAAATTGTCTCAAGTTAATTTGGTTTTGTTTTCTTCAATATTGCCAAATGATTGGAAATATTTGACTAATAATTCAGATTTAAGTACAGGAAGGATTTTACTAATTTGGGATTCAAAAGTTTGGCAATTAGATCTAATTTCTTTCTCTCCTCAGTATTTGACAGTCAATGCAGTAAACAAAGGAGGTTTTAGAATGATATTCACAGTTGTTTATGGAAGTAACTCATTTCCAGACAGATTGGTCTTATGGGAAGCACTTGTTAGAAATTCACTTTCCTATTCATATGCTTGGATTCTAATGGGAGATTTCAATAATCCTTTGTCACCTAATGATAGGAAAGGTGGTGCACCTATCCCATATCAGCACATAAGGGAATTTCAAAATTTTATGATACAAACAGGTTTGACAGACATTAAGCCATTGGGATTTAATTTTACTTGGCGTAGAAGAGGAATAGCCACTAACATTGATAAAATTCTGGTTAATAATCTGTGTTTACATCAGTTTCTAAATATGAAAGCCCTTTCTTTTCCTCAAAAATCTAGTGATCATAAACCTATCCTATTGGACGTAATTCCAACTCAAGATGTAAAGGGATTCCCATTTAGATATAGGAATGATTGGTGCTGCTATGCAGGATATCATGATGCAATTCAAAAAGGACTAAATTCAAATGTTTGGGGCTTTTACAGTTATCAATTCCAACAAAAACTTCAAAACTGCAAGAGAGAGCTTAAAAACTGGAATAAAAACAGAAGTAGAATTGATTCTAACCTCAAAATATTAGAGCAGAGAGTTTCTTCTTTGGAATCTGAAGTGGATCTTAATCCAGATGATCTTCAATTATATGATGATTACCTGCATGCAAAAAAGGATTTCCAAAAGGTTCAGTATATTGTTTTCAAAGGTTTAAAACAGCAAGCAAAAATTTCCTGGCTGCAACAAGGTGATACAAACTCTAAATTCTTCTATTCTCGTATGTCTAACAGAAGATATTTTAATCAGATAAGAGCTTTAATAGATGCTAATGGTAGCTTGCTATATAAACCTAATGACATAGAAATTGAGGCTATTAATTATTTCTCTTCTATGTTCAATGGACTAACTGCACATGGATTTCCTAGTTTCCAGCCAATTGCATATATAAATGATCAAGGTCAAAGAAGATTAATCAGGAAAATTGAGCTTGAAGAGATAAAAGAGGCAGTCTTTTCTATTCATGATGAGTCTAGTCCTGGCCCTGATGGTATTAGTGTTAAGTTTTTTAAAGTGCATTGGGATTTAATAAAATCTGATTTGTTGAATGCAATTTCAGATATATTTCAGTCTGGAAAATTACCAAAGGCTTTAAATCATACTTTTATTACACTAATACCCAAAAATGATAGACCATCAGAAATAGCTCACTATAGACCCATCTCATGCTGTAATGTTTATTACAAAATTTTCTCAAAGATTCTATATAATAGAATGAAACCTTTCTTGCCTTTTTTGATTTCTGAAAATCAAAGTGCATATATAAAAGGAAGAAATATTGGAGATAATATCCTACTTGCACATGAATTATTAAGAGATTTCAGAAAATCAGGTATGCCTAAAATGAGTGTCAAAGTGGATTTGCAGAAGGCATATGATAAAGTTAACAGAAAATACATTTGCCATGTGATGGAGTGTATGCATTTTCCTAATCATTTTATTAACTTGATTTATGAATGTATGGAAACAACCACTTTTTCTATAATGATACAAGGAATTCCAAAGGGGTTCATTTCATCAACAAGAGGGATTAGGCAGGGTGACCCTCTCTCTCCTTACCTATTTGCTTTGGCCATGCAATACTTCACATATTTAATGGATGAAGCTATTATCTCTAAGTCATTTCAGCCAAGCAATCAGGTTCAGCCAATAATTTCTCACTTATTATATGCAGATGATTTATTGGTTTTTGGAAAAGCTTCATGTCAAAATGCAAACAGTTTAAAAATGATATTCCAGAAGCTCAACATGTTTGCAGGTCTGAATGTTAATGCCACAAAAACTAAAATATTTTTTAGTGCATCAGTTACTAATTCTTCAGATTTGGTAAATATTTTGGGGTTCGAGCAAGGTACTTTGCCAGTAAAGTATCTAGGAGTTCCTTTATCTTCTAATTACTTGCATTATTCAGAGTGTAATTCATTGATTCAAAGAGTACAGAGCAAAATTCAAGGTTGGGAGACCAAGCTATTGAGTTTTGCAAGAAGGGAAGAACTCATAAATTCAGTAATTACTCCAATTATTCTATACTGGTTACTTATATATCAGATTCCTGAATACACTTTGGATAAATTACAAAGTTTATGTGCTGATTTTTGGGGGGGGGGGGGGAACTGCTCACAAAGTTGCATGGTCTACTCTTTGCAAACCCAAGAAGGAAGGTGGAATTGGTTTGAAAAAACTTTCAGATTTAAAAAAAGTAGCATGTATTAAACTACTTTGGAATTTCTTATCTAATTCATCATTATGGAGTAAATGGATGCACAATAAATATTGTAAGAATGACTATTTCTGGTCAATGGCCTGTGATATAAATGCATCAAGTACATGGAAGTCTCTTCTAAAACTTAGATCAAACTCAAGACAATTATTCAATAGGCAAATAGCAAATGGAAATAAAACTTATCTATGGTCTGATCCATGGATAAATTGCAAGTGTATGGTTGATCTTCTGGGTTTTGACAGACTGCGTATCATTGGCCATCCAGAGCAAACAGTGGATCTGATCATTAGGAACCTGAAATTCACCCTGAAATTCACCCTGCAACGAGAGAATTAATCGATGAAATCAATTCAATTCACATTCAAACAAACAAAAGTCAGGATTTTTACGAATGGTGTGAAGGTGGTTCCTTTTCATTTCATAAAACATGGGATTATATCAGAATAAAGGATCCTTCTGATACTATTTTTTCAGCAATATGGCATAATAAAAATAGTAGAAGAATGTCCTTTATTTCTTACCTTGCTGTTCTGGGAAGATTGAATACAAAGGATCGCCTGCTTCGTTTTAGTCCTGTTGAAAACATCTTGTGTCCTTTATGCGATAATCATCCAGAATCCATATCTCATATCTTATTCCAATGTGATTTTTCTTCGTTTATCTGGAAATCTCTAAAAGGCAAATTGGAATTACCATTGGATCTTCTAGAAGACGTTAAAGAAGAAGCTCGTAATCTGTTTCTGAGGTTCCCTATCAAAGACCAACTTCGAGATCTAGCGTTTGGTGCTTTCACTACAGCAATCTATTTTCTTTGGAGAGAAAAAAACTTGAGGATCTTTCAGAATAAACGAACGCTTGCTTCAATTTTACTCATGAGAATTGAAAAAGAGATTGTAGATCTAGTTCAGTTGAATGGTTCGAAGACAACACGAAGCTCGAGGAATATCCAGTTGTTGGACAAGTGGGCTATCGAACTGGTAGATGCCGGTTAAAGAAGAAGTTTGAAGGAGTTTGAGGCGGTGAATATTTGGGCTCTTGGTGGGCCTGGCAGTTGGACTTTTTAATATTTTTGTATTTTGCTATGTATTTGTTTTTGACTATGTTGGACAAGATTGTCTTATGTATTTCCCTATTTTATGAGTACTCTTTTTCCTTGTAATGTACCCACTAGGGGGATTACAAGGTTTTAACGAGGCTTATAAAATAGGTTTGATTGGTTTAGCAATAAAGAGAACCAATTTTCAAAAAAATAAATAAATATGTCAACGAATCCTATTCGAGTCTTTAGAAATCTCTATCGATGCCTTGGCGTCCCAAGTACCGACCAGAATTCATAATACTCAAAAGAACAAATTAACACAATTCAAAATCATTTTATATTAAAATTACAAGTACGCTCTCTCATATACACTCAAACTCATTCTAGGGTATTACCACCCTATCTCTAATGAGTTAATCCCAAATAGAGCCAAAGTTTTCACTAAACCAAAGCTCTGATACCAAATGCAACATCCAAGATTTTTGACCGTTCAAATCGACAGTGATCCTTAATGTCGACATAAATAGATTAAAAACACGGATAGTTATTGGGATTAAAATAAGAAAAAATCTCGCAACAGAAGGGAAAAATATAATAAATAAATAAATAACAGTTCATGAAGCTGTTAAAACATACATTTTATTATATTTTACAACGATTATCAGAGTAAATTAACATACAACATACTAATGCATTTGCAGCGGAATAATAATAGTACGCCTGTTGAGCTCCATCTTCATCTTCATAATGGTATCTTCAAAGCAAGTGAAACTTCGCTGATTGCAACTCGGTCTGACCCGAGCGTATTGCAAAAAAAGAAACATAACAAACACTTGGATCAGAACTAAATCATTCTCATATTAGTTAAATCAAATTTCATATAATAATATGAGTGCAATAACTTAAGAGATGTTACGGGAATTTCCATCTCTTAAGGATCCGTCAAACTAATACTATATAATATAATACGCTATTATAATAATGTTTATAGTTAAATATAACATAATAAAATAATTTAAGCGGGATTACCATTATTACCCTTACACCGTTTATACCGTTGCCGTACACTTTGCATATAACACACCAGTACGTCGGCAGATAGGGATGCGCCGTGATACGACAACGTTAAATCAAAATCGTAGGGGGCTCGATCAGGATAATATGACAAGGCACACGAGGAATGCCCAGAGTATGAATATACTAGTTGCACGCCTGGACTGGTGGTAACGCATAGCCGCGACTACCGCCCACCTCGAACAACACTCTCAAATCACGGATGCGCATCAAATCAATTAAACCAAGGGACTATAGTAATAAGGGAAGAAGTGTTGCCGATGGAGGTAGCTAACCCCACTTGGTCACGGCATAGCCCCGTTTTAGTCATTTTAATTATGACCCGAAGGTCAAGGATATCCATCATCGTTCTCTTTCTTCAAATCCAGTAATCGCCTCCAAATCCATCCAACACCATCTCTGGAACTCCACCGCGTACATAGTTGTTAAAGTGGTTTTTGGTATTGGTAGAGAGTATGACAATATCCGATCCCGGTCTCTTTAACAAACAATCGTTACATTTTTCACACCGGTCAGTTCTTTTGCATTTCGAAGAGGTTCATACTTCATATCAAAATATCATACTTTCAAAATCATTCAATATTCAAGATAGGATATTATTCATACTAAAATCTCCATTTAAACCAATTAAAATTTTGAAACAATTCCAACTTTAATAATTTTAATATTAAAATAGTTAACAGTATATTTAACATAAATTAGATATATAATTGAAATAGTTTGGAAATAAATAGTTTGTAATTAAAATAGAATTTATCGAATTTATTAAAATATATAGTTAAAACATTAAGTAATTTATAAAATAAATAGTTAATTATAAACTGACTTATTTAAAATAGTTTATAAAATAAAATAGAAATAAAGAAAAATAATAATAATTATTAAAATAGTTTATAAAATTATTTGAAATACTATAGTTGGAATTAGAATCGATTCTCTAACATTTTCAATTAAACTTGAAGTCATATTTCAAATTCAATTCAACCAACTCAATTTTCAATAATTCCATCGATTATAAACTTCCAATTTACATTCATTTCAATTTGATCAAATTAATTCAAATAGTTACATTCCAAATCAGATTCTCATTTTTAATGATTTCAATTAATAACAAATATCGAGTTCACAATTCATATATAATTCAAATCAATGTTGATTCATAATAAATTTCAAAGGTGGGTAATACTATTCAATTTCAATAAATTCAATTTACAATATATTTCACTTTATTTAGCTTCAATTACAATACTAATTTATTTCCGCTTTTTGTTCATATTTCAAAATTCAAGGTTCAAGTTCAAAGGAAATAAATTATAAAACATCACTTATATTGTCTTTAAAACAATATTTCAAAATTCATGGTTAAATCAAATTTTATTTAACCAACCGGTATCCGTATATAATTTTCTATCCTACGGCCAAGTGATACTTAAATTTATTTTTAGTATTTTGGGAAAGGATATATATCATTTCAATCCAAATCAGGGTCATAGGTATTTATCATTTCAACCTACGTTCTTAATTCATTTTAATGACTAATCCCGGGTTTATTCGATACCCGTAACATCTGGGGTAATGATTGGGATTAATCAGCACAAACAATGGTCATATATGAATAACAGGTAGATTCACACAATTAACATCAACAGGTCAAACACATAAAATTCACGCCATTCATCACATCAATACATACAAACAGTCCAATATCCTATGAATTTTCAATTTTTCAGATGTCAGGTTTTAAATAGAATTAAATGTCGAATTTTTAAATTAGTTGTAAAATTAGATTTAACAGTCAAATTTAACTATCATGTCGATACAAATAAATATAAACATGCAATTTAAACTGTCAAACATCAATCCATACAATCATATCATGACATGATATTAATTTAACTAATATTAGAATACTTTAGTTACGCGTGAGTGGGTTTAATCACTCACTTTGAATTTAAACGAGACTGAAATCCAATTTTTAGCCCAAAATTCAATATTATCAGAACCAGCCAAAACCAGCGGCATCGCGAAAAGCTCGTCGATATGATTCCAAAGCAACAAATCATGTGTCATTCTGAAGCCGTATGCAAAAGTTATACACGTTATACAAATTTGTAATTAAATTAAAACGAAACAAACAACAATTTCTCACCTCAAACAAATGTCACGTCATCCTTCTTCTCTCCCATCTTAAATGTTGTTACATCAAATTTCAATCACACATGTCCAAAAATATCCCTCTTTCACATCCTCCTTCCATGCCCATCTCTTTACGAAATGCCAAACCAATTTCACCGTTATTCTTCTTTTCGCAATCTCTACCAAGACATCACCAACCCGACCAACTCGGTAGTAAAGTTTTAAATAACTGTTTTAGTTCTCACACCAGTCACATGACTGACCTAGAGTTTACTGTTTTAACCTAAACTCTGGGTGCCCTTATTTTGACACGGGCAGCTAGTAGTTTGGTTTTGCAGATTTATATTCACAGGATCCTGATTTATAGCTGAAGCGATATTCGGAAAGCTCTGTATCCGTGTATTACTTCCAGTTGTGTATTGTATTATTTTTCCACTGCAATAATTTATTGTAGCCTCTGATATTTAGTAAATGTGTCATATTGATGTATACTCTGTATATTCTTGTATTCTGATGAAATTGTTGTAATTAACAATGAAATGTTCTTCTGTTTGTGTTCTGATCTGTCTTGTCCTCAAATATTCGCGCTTTCCTTCACGAGGAAGTTACGGGTCCTTACATTTGGTATCAGAGCTCTGGTTTACAGAGCTCGAGAACAAGACATATTAGAATCAAACGAAAGAATTCATCAGAAATTGGATTAGTAATATCCAATAAGAATGACTCGTTAGAGATGGGATTAGTAGTATCCTAGAACGAGTGTAAAGAGTGTTGTTTTGAATTATAAAATTGAAAACAAGTTTTGATTTGAAATTTAAATCGTTCTATACGTATTTGAATATTTATTTTAAATTAATTTGGACAATCCAATATATAAAGATTTTTCATATACGCCTTGCAAACGTGTATTCGAAGTTTTATTGTATTGGATAGTTATAGAATCACACTCTAGTTGCCCGGGGATAATTCTGGTGATGGGGCACCATCGCCAGTATTTTTTTTTCGAGTTTCGAAAGTGAGATTTCTATATATTTCCATTAGACTGGTGTGAGAACCAAAATTAGATAGGGCTTATTGTTGTGACTTGACACCAAAAATGTGATTTTTGACTATGTATCAAAATTATGAATTTGAAACGCTAATCAACTAATTGATTGATGATTGTGTTGTTTGATTATTGGTTGGTTAATTAAAATTTGAACCTTTAGCCAAATTGAAAAATGTAACGACCTGTATTCCACGCATCATAGGATCGTAGAATATTTATTTCTTTCACATACGAAGTCGTATGGTCATGTAACTTTGGGAGACGACTATTGTAGTCATTTCCCATGTTCGTGATTTTTCCCGATTTTTAAATGACCATTTTACCCCTAGTTGGCACTGTTTTAGCCATAACTTTTGACTGGAAAGGAATTTGGACCTGAAACCACTTCCATTGGCTCCGGATGATGGTTTACAATTTCTTAGAGTGGTCACATTAGCCAAACGGACTCACCGTTTGGGAGATATGGCTGAAACAAGTTTCATATGGTGAAAAACAGCTTAATTGGGCTTAACCGGGTGATTAGCAGCTAGGCCCAGAGGGGAATTTCGGGTTTAGACGCATAGGAGGGCTGATTAGGGTTAGGAAATCACTTTCATTTCAGTTTTGAGCCGCCACAAACCTTCTTGAGACCCTAGTAATGGCTTCCATCCTCTAAAACCACTCCAAAACACATTTTTAGTGAAGATTAAGCCTAAACTACATCAAAACAAGGCCAAATAGCAACAGAGCAAGGTTGGAGCTGCTGCTATACATAGGAATTCGACCCAAACAGAGAGTATTTCAGATTTGGTGTTTTATTTTGTGGCAAAGGTGAGTGATTAGCATCATTTTGGCACTAATTACAGTTAATTAAGGGTAATTAGTGAAGATTAGCGAATTTACACACTAATTAATTCTGGAAAAATGTTTAGAAATTCTTAAATAATATTTTATGCCTCTGTTAGAAATTTGGTTCGATTTGATTAAGTTTCGTTAACCCTATGATTAGTTTTACTTAGACATGCTTAAGGGAAAATAAGGGGTTTTGGGTATATTTGATCCATTTTGACACGTAAATTCATTGTTTTGGTGTTTGTGGTTAGTTTGCTATGTTGATATGACTGTTTGACATGATTTGTGATTGATTAGTATAGTTAGATTTGTCGAAAACGTCGTCGAATGGCGTAAACAAGTTGCTGGAAAAAGTTGTGCAGGGTTCCGGATCGGATCGGGTATGGGCTCGGATCGGATTGGAGATCTGGGTAAGGAACCCGACCCAAACTGGAGTCTGGCACAAACGAGGCTAGGAAAAAAGGAAGGCCATGTTGGTTAAGTTGGGGATCGGATCGACTTGGAGACGAAGGGCACGGATCGGTACTTGACACTTGGGAAAACTGGCAAGAGGGAAGGCCACGCTAATTGAACTTGGATCGGATCAGATGAAGAAGGAGGGATCGGATCGGAGCACGTGAAGAACGAGGGAGCGGATCGGAGCGAAAGCACGAACTGGAGAGGAGATGGCACCCGACCCGACCCGGAGGAGGACACCCGACCCGACCCGAAGTGGAATACCCGACCCGAACCGATTCGACGCTGTGGACCCGAACCGAACCGCTACAGGAGAAGACTACGAACCGACCTAAAGTAGAAGACCCGACCCGAACCGACGGTTAGAAGGAGAATCCGACCCGACCCGACCCAGTATTGACCAATAACCCGAGATGCAAAGGTAGTCCAATATGGGAAGTTAGAGCTCAGGATCCAGTTGGGAACCGATGAGTTCACTTCATGATTGGGCTTTGCTGCGGGACGTGTGCCATGGGGCAGTCGATGTCTATGACTTTGGATCACTATGTATGGGAAGTACGTGAACGGATTCAGGGATGCAATGGCCTAGGTACGACTAAAGGGCTATAGACCAATGAAGTGGGGTCATTTGTAAAGATTTGGTCATGACTCCATGTGGTAAGATTGGTAGTAGCAGTAGTTGTACAGGTCGAACTCCGTCACTACGTCAATGGGTCTAGTGATTGACAGTGGTGGACATCGTATGCTTTACGCACTGAGTGAGAGATGTGAGGATGGTTGCTATGGTTGATTTGTTTGCTATCCTTATGACATGCACACCCCACCCCCGTATTCTTTACATTATTTATGGCACCTTAGAGCACTGTACGGTATGTGGTACTAACTCTTTGGTTGCAGGTCCAGGTTCAGGTATGGTTTAGTATACCTGTTATTGTTCTATTTAGATGCTTATCGCTCATACCAGGCTTTATGTCTGACCCAGAGTTTTATGTCTCCTCTTATTACTCTGGGTGCTCACACGAGAAGACTAGAGACAGGTTAGCTGGAGAGGCACGTGTAGATGATCCGGAGACGAGCAGGAGGCTTCCACGTAATATATATATATAGTATTCTCCCTGTGTTGTTGAAGATCACTGCTTGGGCATTGGTGGTGCATCTTCTAGTTTAGCTTTCTTTTGTTTAGAGACAGTAAATTTGAAAAGTTGTAATAAGCTGTATTTGGATTTCCGCCGCTCTGATGTTGATGTTGGTTTTAGTTATCAGCTTATACACTGTCTCACCTGTTTTATGTCAAGTATTTTATTATTATATTTTACTCCATGCGCTATGAGAAATTCTACAGGTTCCTTGTTTATTTAATTCCCTTCTTTCCTCTCTTCTGACAACCGTCCCGTGCTAGTCGGGCATGTGTACAGCGCACTTTCAGAGGAAATGCAGGCTGGTGCGGGGCGGGCCATCACACTTGGTATCAGAGCTCTAGGTTGCGTAGTTAACCTAGGGAAGTTATCAGGGAGAGATAATATACATATACGAGAGAGCGTATTTGTGATTATTTTGGTTCTTAAAAGCTATATATATACTATTAGTAGTATAAGAATGAAGTCGTGTTGCACTAGCACCACTATGGGGTCGTTAATCGTTTCCTTTTTCAGATTGACGATGAGCCGATATGTTAGAGGTACCGGTAGAGGGGCCAATAATGGGAATGCTGCTGACATGAGGGCGATGTTTACTGACCTCATGAGAGAGATGCTTAGGTATGTGCAGAGGGCAGCTCCCAATGGTGGAAATGGTGGTGGTCCAATAGTGCAGGCGCCGCGAGTCGACTTCGCCAAGCTGAATAAGGATTATACTAGCCTTGGTGGGAAGCCGTTCCACGGAACGGAGTCGGCCACGGATGTTCAAGATTGGTTGGATAATTGCGAACGTATCTTCGAGGATTTAGGTATCGAGGATGCGATGAAGAGAAAGCTAGCGTCCCGTCAGTTGCAAGGGCGGGCAATGAATTGGTGGAATGCTATAAAGGCAGCTACTCCCGAAGATCAGATTACTTGGGAGCAGTTTAAGGCTCGCTTTAGCGAGAAGTTCATTCCACCTGCTCAGAAGTCAGTGTTGTTTAAGAAATTCTAGGAGCTCAAGCAGAATGGCAGAGCTGACTCGGAGTATATTGCTGAATTCGACACTTTGTCGAAGTATGGGTTATCTCTTATTGATACTGCCGAGAAGAAGAATGAGAAATTCATAACTGGTTTGGATCAATACTTGGGGGAAAGGCTTATTAACCACAACGATGAGACGTTTGAATCGATTGTTGGGAAAGCATTAAGATCAGAAAGTCTCTACCCTAAGCCGAAGACTGAGGTTGCATCCGCAGATGAGCCAAAGCCCCAAGCAAGTGGTGGAGGCAAGGGTGGTTCCCAGAATAAGAGAAAGCAAAATCAGACTAAGGATGGCCAGAAGAAAAAGAATAAGCAAGATGTTGAGTGCTTCAGCTGTGGTAAGAAGGGCCATTATGCTAGTAATTGTCGGGCCAAGCCAGCGGATAGGAAGTGCTTCAACTGTGGCCAAATGGGACATCACAAGGACAAGTGTCCGCAACCCCCCAAAGAAAAGCAAATGGTGAAAGCCTACGCCCTTAATGCTATTCCTTCTTCGTCGAATGCCCCAACTGCTGCGGAGAAGGGAAAGAATGTCGTCATTCAAGGTATGCTTTCTGTTTATGATGTTCCTGTTAGAGTTTTGTTTGATACCGGAGCTTCCAGTTCTTTCATATCTAGTGACCTGGTAGATAGGTTGGGATTGGAGCCCGAGATTGTCGATAGACCTTTAGTAGTGACGAACCCGATTGGTGGTTCGACTAGCCTTAGCATGATTTGTCGTAATGTGGTCTTATCGAGTCATGGATGCATGTTTGTTTGTGATTGCTTTGTTTTGGGCTTTACTGGGTTTAGCATTATTTTGGGAGTAGATTGGCTCCAAAGATACGGGGTGGTGGTAGACTGTGAGGGCTTTTTGGTGACAGCTAGAGCGGATGATGGACGGAGGATAGTGTTTGGTGGTCTACCCAGTAAAGGGGTATTGGCTAGTTTTCTAAACTCCCTCGACATTTCGCATAGTGAGTTGTCAGGTTTGCCCGTGGTTGGCCAGTATCCGGATGTTTTCAAGGAAGTGACCGGGCTTCCACCACACCGAGATATTGAGTTCCGTATTGATTTGGTAAAAGATGCTAGACCTATAGTGATGCCACTTCGTCGTATGGCACCAAGGGAGCAGCGAGAGCTCGAGGTGCAAGTCAGCGATCTTTTGAAGAAGGGATTAATCAGAAGGAGTGTTTCAAAATGGGGAGCACCAGTTGTGTTTGCTACCAAGGCGGATGGTTCCCTTCGTTTGTGTGTAGACTACTGCGAGTTGAATAAAGTAACGAGGAAGAACAAGTATCCTCTACCACGGATAGATGATTTGTTCGATCAGTTGTGTGGCGCGAGAGTATTTTCTCAGTTGGATCTCGCGACAGGTTTTCATCAGCTTAGAGTGGAAGCTGAGAGTATAGCTAAAATGGCATTTCGGACGCCGTCTGGGTTTTATGAGTGGTTGGTCATGCCATTCGGGCTGACCAATGCCCCAGCATATTTTGTGGATCTTATGAATAGGGTATTCAGAGATCAGTTGAATAAGTTTGTCCTTGTGTTCGTTGATGATATTTTGGTCTATTCAAGGACAAAGGAAGAACACAAGGAACATTTAAAAATAGTGATGGAGGTGTTGAGAAAACACCAACTGAGAGCAAAGTTTTCTAAGTGTCACTTCTGGAAGAGGGAAGTGAGGTTCTTGGGCCATGTTGTATCAGAGAATGATATTGCCGTAGACCCAACGAAGGTGGCTACGGTACAGGATTGGCCTACGCCCAAGAATGCAACAGATGTAAGAAGTTTCTTGGGGTTAGCTGGATATTATCGTAAGTTTATCCAAGGTTTCTCCAAGATAGCATCACCATTGACCCAGTTGACTAAGAAGAATCAAGCTTTTGTCTTGGATGAAAGGTGCGAGAATGCATTCAAGAGTCTAAAGGACAAGTTGACAAGCGCACCAGTGTTAGTAATTCCTAAGGGGAATGAAGAGATGACGGTATACACGGATGCCTGTGGTACCGGACTGGGTGCTATATTGATGCAGGGAGGTAGGGTTGTAGCTTATGCAAGTTGGCAATTGAAACCGCACGAGAGAAGATACCCTACCCATGATTTGGAGTTGGCAGCGATCATGTTCGCGTTGAAGATGTGGAGACACTATCTCTTGGGAGAAAGATTTGAGCTGTTTACAGATCATAAGTCGTTGAAGTATCTCTTCTCCCAGAAGGATCTAAATCTCCAGCAACAAAGGTGGTTAGAATTCTTGGCTTCCTATGATTTTGATATCGCATATACACCGGGAAAGGGCAATGCGGTTGCCGATGCGTTGAGTAGAAGACATGCCAGTTTAGGGGCTATGTTTCTAGAATGGAAGCAACTGGAGTATATCACGGGGTTTGATTTCAGACCAAAGTGCGAATTGAATCCAGAAATGTTAGCAAGTTTGACGATCAGACCCACTTTGATTGAGCGGATCGGCTCTAGTCAAAGGGACGATCCTAACCTATTGGAAATCATCTCCAAGTTAGAGATGGATATCGATAAGGAGATGAACAAGTATGGGCTTGATCGAGATGGATGGCTTAGAAAGAATGGAAAGCTTGTTGTACCCAACGTCAATGGATTGAGAGATGAAGTGCTTAGAGAATGTCATCACTCAAAACTGACTATACACCCCGGTGGTAATAAGATGTATCGAGATATGAAGCAGACTTACTACTGGGAAGGGATGAAAAGAGACGTTGAGAAGTTTATATCCAAGTGCATGAATTGCCAGCTAGTTAAAGCCGAGCAAAAGAAGCCTAGTGGGTTATTGCAACCATTAGAAATTCCCGAATGGAAATGGGAGCAAGTCTCGATGGATTTCATCGATGGTTTACCAAAGACTAGATCGGGACATGATAGCATTTGGGTAATCGTGGATCGATTGACTAAGAGTGCAAGATTCATACCAATCAAATCGACCAGAACGGCAGCTAAGTTAGCAGAATTGTATATGAAGTGGGTAGTGAGATTTCATGGAGTACCTAAAAGCATTGTGAGTGACCGGGACCCGTTGTTCACTAGTGGGTTTTGGAAGAGCTTACAAGAGGCTCTAGGGTCAGAGTTACATCTCAGTACCGCATATCATCCTCAGACCGACGGTCATACGAAGAGGGTGAATCGTATTTTGGAAGATCTCTTGAGAGTGTATATATTGGATTTTGGTGGATCATTGGATGACCATTTGCATCTAGTAGAGTTTGCATATAATAATAGCTACCAATCCAGTATCGGTATGGCTCCGTTTGAAGCTTTGTACGGAAGACCGTGCAACTCACCATCATGTTGGATAGAGACCGGCGAGAAGTTTATGCTTGGACCAGATGTGGTGAGGGAAACTTCAGATAAGATTAAGATCATTCAACAACGAATGAAGGCTGCCCAAGATAGGCAGAAGAGTTTTGCTGATAAGAGGAGAAGAGACTTAAAATTCTCCGTTGGTGACTTGGTGTTTGTCAAGATTTCTCCATTGAAGAGCGTAATACGATTTGGCAGGAGAGCAAGTTAGCACCAAGATTTGTTGGCCCATTCCCTGTTCTTGAACTAGTCGGGAATTTGGCATATAGAATTGACTTACCAGAGAAGATGGCGGGAGTTCACAATGTATTTCATGTTTCCCAACTAAGGAAGTTCGTTCACGACTCAGATATGACTATTTCACCTGATCAGTTGGAGGACTTCGAAGTAGTACCCGAGGCGGTTGGGAACCGCAAGCCGGCCCGTATTGTCGAGCACGACATGAAGCAACTTCGAAGGAAGGCGGTGAAGCTAGTCAAGGTTCAATGGGGCGAGGACGAGAATGATTGTACTTGGGAGACAGAGGAGAACATTAGGAAGACACACCCAGAACTCTTTGCCTGGTAAGATTTTGACTTCGATTTAGTTTTCCGCATGCTAGGATAGGCTTGTTTTGCATGTTTGATTGTTGTATATGGTTGTTAAGCATGCAGGATCCTTTGTATGTTTTAGGTTAAGGAATTTCGGGGACGAAATTTCTTAAGGGGGGAAGAGTGTAACGACCCGTATTCCATGCATCATAGGATCGTAGAATATTTATTTCTTTCACATACGAAGTCGTATGGTCATGTAACTTTGGGAAACGACTATTGTGGTCATTTCCCATGTTCATGATTTTTACCGATTTTTAAATGACCATTTTACCCCTAGTTAGCACTATTTTGGCCATAACTTTTGATTGGAAAGGAATTTGGACCTGAAACCACTTCCATTGGCTCCGGATGATGGTTTACAATTTCGTAGAGTGGTTACATTAGCCAAACAGACTCACCGTTTGGGAGATATAGCTGAAACAAGTTTCAGATGGTGAAAAACAACTTAATTTGGCTTAACCGGGTGATTAGCAGCTAGGCCTAGAGGGGAATTTCGGGTTTAGAGGCATAGGAGGACTGATTAGGGTTAGGAAATCACTTTCATTTCAGTTTTGAGCCGCCACAAACCTTCTTGAGACCCTAGTAATGGCTTCCATCCTCTAAAACCACTCCAAAACACATTTTTAGTGAAGATTAAGCCTAAACTACATCAAAACAAGGCCAAATAGCAACAGAGCAAGGTTGGAGTTGCTGCTATACATAGGAATTCGACCCAAACAGAGAGTATTTCAGATTTGGTGTTTTATTTTGTGGCAAAGGTGAGTGATTAGCATCGTTTTGGCACTAATTACAGTTAATTAAGGGTAATTAGTGAAGATTAGCGAATTTACACACTAATAAATTCTGGAAAAATGTTTAGAAATTCTTAAATAATATTTTATGCCTCTGTTAGAAATTTGGTTCGATTTGATTAAGTTTCGTTAACCCTATTATTAATTTTACTTAGACATGCTTAAGGGAAAATAATGGGTTTTGGGTATATTTAATCCATTTTGACATGTAAATTCATTGTTTTGGTGTTTGTGGTTAGTTTGCTATGTTGATATGACTGTTTGACATGATTTGTGATTGATTAGTATAGTTAGATTTGTCGAAAACATCGTCGAATGGCGTAAACAAGTTGCTGGAAAAAGTTGCATAAAGTTGTGCAGGGTTCCGGATCGGATCGGGTATAGGCTCGGATCGGATTGGAGATCTGGGTAAGGAACCCGACCCGAACTGGAGTCTGGCACAAACGAGGCTAGGCAAAAAGGAAGGCCATGTTGGTTAAGCTGGGGATCGGATCGACTTGGAGACGAAGGGCTCGGATCGGTACTTGACACTTGGGAAAACTGGCAAGAGGGAAGGCCACGCTAATTGAACTAGGATCGGATCAGATGAAGAAGGTGGGATCGGATCGGAGCACGTGAAGAACGAGCGAGCGGATCGGAGCAAAACCACGAACTGGAAAGGAGATGGCACCCGACCGGACCCGGAGGAGGACACCCGACCCGACCCGAAGTGGAATACCCGACCCGAAACGATGCGACGATGTGGACCCGAACCGAACCGCTACAGGAGAAGACTACGAACCGACCTGAAGTAGAAGACCCGACCTGAACCGACGGTTAGAAGGAGAATCCGACCCGACCCAGTATTGACCAATAACCCGAGATGCAAAGGTAGTCCAATATGGGAAGTTAGAGCTCAGGATCCAGGTGGGAACCGATGAGTTCACTACATGATTGGGCTTTGCTTCGGGATGTGTGCCAAGGGACAGTCTATGTCTATGACTTTGGATCACTATGTATGGGAAGTACGTGAACGAATTCAGGGCTGCAATGGCCTAGGTACGACTAAAGGGCTATAGACCAATGAAGTGGGGTCATTTGTAAAGATTTGGTCATGACTCCATGTGGTAAGCTTGGTAGTAGCAGTAGTTGTACAGGTCGAACTCCGTCACTACTTCAATGGGTCTAGTGATTGACAGTGGTGGACATCGTATGCTTTACGCACTGAGTGAGAGATGTAAGGATGGTTGCTATGGTTGATTTGTTTGCTATCGTTATGACATGCACACCCCACCCCCGTATTCTTTACACAATTTATGGCACCTTAGAGTACTGTACGGTATGTGGTACTAACTCTTTGGTTGCAGGTCCCATATTCAGGTATGGTTTAGTATACCTGTTATTGTTCTATTTAGATGCTTATCGCTCATACCAGGCTTTATGTCTGACCCAGAGTTTTATGTCTCCTCTTATTACTCTGGGTGCTCACACGAGCAGGCTAGAGACAGGTTAGCTGGAGAGGCACGGGTAGATGATCCGGAGACGAGTAGGAGGCTTCCACGTAATATATATATATATAGTATTCTCCCTGTGTTGTTGAAGATCACTGGTTGGGCATTGGTGGTGCATCTTCTACTTTAGCTTTCTTTTGTTTAGAGACAGTAAATTTGAAAAGTTGTAATAAGCTGTATTTCGATTTCCGCTGCTCTGATGTTGATGTTGGTTTTAGTTACCAGCTTATACACTGTCTCACCTATTTTATGTCAAGTATTTTATTATTATATTTTACTCCATGCGCTGTGAGACATTCTACAGGTTCCTCGTTTAGTTAATTCCCTTCTTTCCTCTCTTCTGACAACCGTCCCGTGCTAGTCGGGCATGTGTACAACGCACTTCCGGAAGAAATGCAGGCTGGTGCGGGGCGGGCCATCACAAAAAAAATAGTGAGTTGTATTGAAAATAAGTCACATTTGCATGCATGTATATGTACTTACATTGAACAAGTCATAGCAAGGAGGCTAAAGTAGAAGAATAAAATTGTTTGCCCGAAAATAGGTACATGTTTATTGTATTTCTTTGAGTTTGGATGATTTTATCAGCCGACTGGCGGCTGTTTCTTTTTGTATTGGTGAGGGCCATGGGAGGCTATTTGAAATATCCCGAAGTCCCCGGTGCAAGGGTGGTTATGGCGAAATTTTTCGAAAATTTAGGGTGTTAGCCAAATTTTTGAAAAATTAGAAAAGTTCTTATAATCTGAAAAGTTGAAGAACTTAAGCCATAATGAAAATAATGAAAGTTGAGTTGATTAGTTAAACAACTTTTTGCTTTATTCCTTTTCGGGGATGAAAAGTTTTAAGTGGGAGAGATTGTAATAACCCGGAAATCTAAGCCAATTCAAAATTTTTATTTTGGCAATTTTAACGAATTTTGATTATTTAAAATGAATTATTTTAAATAAATACGACGAGAAATTTATTTTGAATAGAATTAGAACGTATATATTTATATAGATCATCGTTAGAATATAAATAATTTATTTTAAATATAAAAGGAACTGAAAATGGCGCGGTAGTTTTAAATTTCGATTTCGAATTTCAAATGGATGTACAGGATTCAAAATAAACCGGATTTTAGCGAAACCAAAAATATTTGAATCTAATTGAGAATATCTTTCCAACGAATCCGAAAAATTAAAATTTCATAGCAGGAATCAAAAGTTATGCCGAGTTGTAAATTCAGAATAGTCGCTATGGAATTCTGTCCCTTAAAAATGGAAATTTTGCAAACGAACTCGGTTTTCGACGAAACCACTTTTGTTGGATCCGTGATGCCAAATTATTGCCAGGTTTCAAAATTCGTAATTTTTTGAATCAATATGTGAGCGTGTCTAAGGAAAACGCGTTTGGCCAGTTTCAGTTGATTTTAATCGACTGGAAAATGGCCTTTTTTCAAACGGTCTCGGAATTTGATGAAATTAGTTTTGTTAGGACCGTATCGTCAATACGAAGCTAGAAAATATTTTTCGGGAATTTTTAGAGCTCGTATGTGGCCCTGGTAAATTGAAATATGCGTTCAAATTGAATATATAAATTTATATTTTGGTTTTGACGAAATCTGATCGAAGCAGTCGAATCAGCCTACAGGACATATCCCATTATGTTCGGAATGGGGGCATTTAGCTAGGGATGACAGTCGGTGGGTTCGATTTCGAGGTCGAAATAAAAAGTTGCTTTTTGAAATTAAATAATAAAAAAAAAGAAACTCAACCCTCCCTTTTATCCTCTCTCTCCCCTCAAACACCCCCCCCCCCCGGGTTCAGTTTTGATCGAAGAAAAAAATTAAAAAAAAACCTCGACACCTCACCCGTCGCTCCTCCGATCCGCCTACGCCGGAGCACCCCACCGCCGGCCAACCTCCTCCGCCCCTCCTCCCTTTTCTCTCCCCTCCACCGCCCCCTACTCGAACCCTACTAGCCCAACCCTAAACCCCCAAACAGAAAACGCGGCAGCCTCCCACCCGACACCGACGCAACTCCGACCCCCTCCTCCTCCGTAATCGCAGCACACACCCCCTCATTCGCAGAAAACCCCCTCTACAACGTGAAAGGTAATTTTAAATATAATGTATATATTGTGTTAGTAAAAATAGGATCTTTTCTATATACAAAGCCATGATTTTTATTCTATACAAAGCTGGGATTTTTATATATGTTATAGCTTAGGAAAAATCAAATTTTTATATACATTTTAGCATAAGAAAATTTTAATCTTTATGAAAAGAAAAGATTTGATTTTAGACAAGTAAAGAAATGATTTTTATTTGCGAAAAGATTAGATTTTTAGTGTAGAAGGAAACAATTTTTATTTATAGTTGTAGAGAATAAAAATATAATTTTTATATATGTAGCGAAATAAAAATATGATTTTTATATAGTATAGATAATAAAAATATGATTTTTATATAGTATAGACAATAAAAATATGATTTTTTATATAGTGATAAGAAGAAAAATGTGAACTTTATAATATGTATAGCGTATAAAAATAGAATTTTTTATCTATATAGTAGCTGTAAAAAATGTGATTTTTATATACATGACAACAATATAAAAATGCAATTTTTATATATGTAGTGGATATGGCCGACAAAAGTGACAAAAGGCGAGCACGGTGAAGATTTCCTACATATGAAGAGTCGCAGTGTATTGGTTTAGCTAATCGGTGAGAACTCCTCACTTTTAATTTATTTTCTAGTTGGAATATATACTAGGATGCAGACGGTGCTTAGCTGCACCCGATACCCATCGTCCACAAACCATGGACGGCTTGTTTGTTTGTTTGATTTTGTTATGAAATTTGATTGTTGAATGTGTTGAAATAAAATATATATTCATGTGTTGAAGTAAAATATATATTCATGTGTTGAAGTAAAATAAATATTCATTTACAAATCGAACGATTTGTTTATGTACAACGATTTGACTGATATTGATTGGGATGATAAATTTTACATATCGCACAACCGGACAAATAAAATCTGTGTTTGTTGATTTGAAACCGCACACTAATCCCGATTGTATAGTTGTATGTCAATCGATGGATTGACAAACTGTGTAAGTGTTAATTATTGATATTTAATGCTTATGCAGTTGTGTGGTGCACTCTGGATGATGGTTGATGATTTATCGTTGTTGTCACCTATATGTGTTGTAGAAAATTCATATAATTAACATTATATGGTAATTGATTGGGCCTCATTCCAATTTGGAAAATAAGGAGTATTATAGAAATAAATTCATGTGTTGAATAGAAATAAATTCATGTGTTGAATAGAAATAAATTCATGCGTTGAATAGAAAATATATTCATGTGTTGAATTGAATAAAAATTCATGTGTTGAATAGGAAATATATTCATGTGTTGAATAGAATAAATATTCATGTGTTGAATAGAATAAACATTCATGTGTTGAATAAAAGCCATGTTGACTAGATTGACGCCATTTTGACGTAAACGATATTTAAATCGATTTTATTCATTTTTATAATGAATATAGAAAAGAAAGTGATTTCAAATTATATCGTTTTGAAAATATTATCATTTGCATATCGATGATGTGGAATATTCAATTTTGATTCGAAATTGAATATGAAGTGAAATTGTTTCGAAAACGAATTTAAAACGATTTATAAAATATGTTTTAAAAGGAAATCGATGAAATATATATAGTATATATTATATATATATATAATGGTCTGAATAGAACGCGCCGCGCCGCGGCAGTTCGCGAATTTCGACCATTGACTTCGAATGGATATTACGGGAGATCCGACTGTCGGATTCTCCTAAAACTAGAACCGTTGGGTTCGTATCGAAAAGAGCTTTTTGACGAATATTAGGGATTTGAAATCTAATGGATGGATTTGGAATTATGTCCAAATCAAATTTGGAAAAGGTCGCTGTAAGTGCAGTTCGATGGCCGCTGATGGAAATTGACTGTACGTGCCTTGATAAAATTATTAAGAATAGTAAAAATTTGTGTAGAATCATAAGAAATGATTTGTGAAGAATTGAGATGAAGAATTCCAAATTTGAAAAGATAAAAATAGTTTTTTATCGAAATGAACTAGTTTTGATCTAGAATAATAATTTATTTATTTTTAAATAAATAAATTGGATTTGAAAGTGTTTTAAAAGTAACCAGAAGTTTCAATAATTGAATTAGAATGGAATGTGATTTTGGGTTTATAGTGAACCGTGTTTTAAATGACATTGGTTCTTTAACCCAGTTAAAGACAGGATATGATTTCCCAAGTTAAATAATCATTGATAGTGATTGTTGGGAAGATTAAAACCAAGTGGAGTTTTAATGAATCTTTAATTAGATTGAAATAATCGAGAATGGAGTATCACCAGATTTGCTCCAGGCGATAGTTAAATCTTTAATTAGATTTGAACATGAAATGGTAATTGAATTTACTGATAACACCGTGGTGTTAGATATGAAGTACTACCAGTTTTACTTCATGGGATGAATAGGATGGGATTGGGAAATTAGAACAAGTGATTACTTCGGTGTGGTTTGCTAATCCCGACTAGTTTGAATTGATATTCAAAAGAAGATTAAAGAATAAATTTAAAAAATTTATCTTTGATAAAATTAATGGGAGCCTTTCCCAAAGTATAAGAATATTTGAATAAAATAATATTCTGAATTGGAATGAGGCGTATGTTGTGTTTATGTAACACTTGTTTATTATATACGCGGGTTATTCAGAAAGACCGGGTTTTTCCCATTCTGAATAACCGATTCGATGTGGTGTCGAGGATGAAGACAGTGGTCGAAGACCGGAGGTCTTTACGTCGTTTGGGTGATTACTGATGATCTTGATTGGGCTGTACACCCAAGAGGAGGGAATCAGTTAGTGATCGTCTAGACGTACTTGGAGATCGATGGATATGCGAGGTACAAGGTGCCTCCGGTTTCGTTCAGACCCAGAACGAACTTGTAAATGGACTTTGTGTCTGACATTGGATTTTATTCTGTGTGATTGATTTCTATTAAATATATATCTGTTTGGCGGTGGAGAATTTATTCTCCTGCTTAACGCCCTTCTCTGAGACGTACGAGCTCAGGGGTTAGATATTGATGGATATCAATCGCATGGAGTGAATTGCCTGTGTGGCATGCCTAAATGGCAAATGATCAAGGCTTTTTTTGAAAAGCAGAGTCTTGTGGTTGATGATCAAAGCACGGCCTGTGTGGCATAGCTTTGTGTAGCGTTGATTCGCGAGCCTCACACCCCGGTTGTGAACCAGAAACGGGAGAAGGATCCAGGGAGGGCATGCGTTTCTTTCTAACTAGGGTGGTGTCAGTGACCTACCAGCCCTGACATTTATATTATTTTCACCTGTGTGGTTGTTGCTGTTGCGAGGCGCCTCGGATATATCGGTGACTATGTGGAGCCGATGGAGTCATTTGGCTCATTTACGCCCCAAAGGACGAGGAAACGCAGTGTTCAGGCATTTTAATCCACATCGGTGGACCGGCCCTGTGGCTCCTAAGGGTCACTCGAGCTCTGATCCTGAGACACGAGCTAGAGCGTATCGAATCGGTATAGGACTATCTTTTGCCTCGGTTCACAGATGGAAACCCAACTTCCAATACGTGACATTTGCGGTTTTGATTGTAGAGCCTAGTATGGCAACATGATATATGGTACCCATGCTGTCTATGATTGATATTTATGATTGAAATTGTTTTGATGATTTTTTTTAACGTACCAAGCATGTTTGGCTATTATAAGGGAAAACCCTATCCTCCGGCTTGTGTTGCATTGTGTGATATGACCTGGGTCTTATAATAGCTTCATTTTTCCAAAAAGCATTGCACTGTTTTGTTATATGCACTAGTATTCTTGGGAGGAAACCCGTTCCGTGTTATACAGCGTGGTCCCTTGATATATCTGATTTAAAGTAAAGTTTTAAATAACTGTTTTAGTTCTCACACCAGTCACATGACTGACCTGGAGTTTATTGTTTTAACCTAAACTCTGGGTGCCCTTATTTTGACACAGATAGCTAGTAGTTTGGTTTTGCAGATTTATATTCACAGGATCCTGATTTACAGCTGAAGCGATATTTGGAAAGCTCTATATCCGTGTATTACTTCCAGTTGTGTATTGTATTATTTTTCCGCTGCAGTAATTTATTGTAACCTCTGATATTTAGTAAATGTGTCATATTGATTTATACTCTGTATATTCTTGTATTCTGATGAAATTGTTGTAATTAACAATGAAATGTTCTTCTATTTGTGTTCTGATCTATCTTGTCCTCAAAGTATCCGCGCTTTCCTTCACGGGGAAGTTATGGGTCCTTACATCAGTCATCGCAATAAAACATCGTTCCCATGTGTTCTTCACGCATGATGCTACAAGTATCTACATCTTTTCTGTCGATTCTCCTAAAATTTTGCCACGCAAACTCAAATACGATGTTCAATTCATGCTTTAATCTCTATGTGAATCAAAAATCTCAACCCTATTTTATGTCATTTACTACAAAAAAATTTGAAGCAAAATAAATTTTGTTGGAACCTTCTAATTTGCATACGCAGAAGAATCTCTTGTGTATACAAGTCGAATGAATCTGAAAACAAGTGATTTCATTGAGTATTGTGGAAGATTTAATTTTTTTTGAAGATGAAATGGTCTCATGGCTTTTGTTTTTCACGTTTTCGTTTGAGAGAAAATGGTGACCATTGAATAAATGAATTAGCAAACATAAATGAAGGATGCTAAGGTTTCAGAATTAAATATTATTTATACATTAAATTTCCAAATTTTTCATCTCTATCGCTTATTGTAAGTTACCTAAAATTTAGCCTCTATTTACAGATGTTACATTCATATCCTGTAGTCATTATCATACAAATTTATTTCAATTGATTTAGTTTAGGTTCCCTATATATATATATATATATATATATCACTTTGATTACTTGGACTTTTACTACAATGTAAAATAAATTAACATATTCATTTATATAATAAAATATTCATTTTACGAAACCGTATATGGATGGTCTTGTAACTTGATGCGTTTTTATCTGTCCATATATTTGCTACATTACATTAGATGCCAACAATAATTTAGCCCATCGTAAAAGGAAGTATAAGATTTGTTGGCATGCAAATAAGAATGTTCCATTTTAATCTATTTGTTCTTTCATTGAAATTTGAAATAATATAGTGTGCATGACAATTCAAACATTTACAACAATTAATAATACCAAAATATTACAATACTATCTACATATGAAAACATAAGTAAAAGATACACCATTAAATCATACTAATAAAAAAGATCATATTAAATTGGATATGCAAATTATATTGAGCAATTAAATTTAAAAATAATCAATTTATTTTATGTCTTAATAACTCGCTATAAATTCCTCAATGTCAATATAATATCCATATAAAGTAACGTAAGGCTGGTTAATAAAGGATCAATACTGGCCCGCTCAATCAGTTAAAGGAAACAAAGGATATAATTTATGATCATTTATAGGCTAAGAATCTCACTGGTTAAATTTATGAATAAAGCAATCAATGTTTTTTCTTTAAATTCAATACCAAGTGTTACCACTAAATTCTAATCCAATATAGGTCTTATATTAATTATGTGAATAAATTTGTAATAACCCGGAAATCCGAGCCAATTTAAAATTTTTATTTTGGCAATTTTGATGAATTTTGAATATTTAAAATGAATTATTTTAAATAATAATGACGAGAAATTTATTTTGAATAGAATTAGAACGTATTAATTTATTTTAACCATCGTTAGAATGTAGATAATTATTTATAATTAAAAAAGGAATTGAAAATGGCGCGGTAGTTTGAAAATTCGATTTCGAAGTTCAAATGAATGTACAGGATTCAAAATAAACCGAATTTTAGCGAAACCAAAAATAATTGAATCTATTTGAGAATATCTTTCCAACGAATCCGAAAAATCAAAATTTCATAGTGGGAATAAAAAGTTATGTCCAGTTGAAATTTCAGAATAGTCGCTATGGAATTCTGGCCCTTAAAAATGGAAATTTTGCAAACTACCTCTGTTTTTGACGAAACCACTTTTGTTGGGTCCGTGATGTCAAATTATTGCTAGGTTTCAAAATTCGTAATTTTTGAAAGCAATATATGAGCGTGGCGAAAGAAAATGTGTTTTGACAGTTTCTGTCAATTTCGATCGACTGGAAATGACCATTTTTCATACGGCCTTCAAATTTGACGAAATTAGTTTTGTTAGGACCGTATCGTCAATACGATGCTAGAAATATTATTTTTTGGAATTTTTTGAATCAGTATGTGGCCCTGGTAAATTGAAATGTACGTTTGAATTGAATATATACAGATTTATATAATAATTTCAACGAAAACTAGTCGAAACGATAGGATTGGCTTACCGGATATATCCCACTGTGTTCAGAATGGGGGTATTTCCCTAAAGGCGATAGTCGTTGGGTTTGATTTGAGGTTCGTAACGATATTGAATTTTAAAGTGAATTAAATATTAATTTAAATAAATATATAATAAGTGGTTAAGAAGGGTCAAACCCTTATTCTTTCTTCAATCGTGGTCAAAGGAAGAGCCCGCCGCTGCCTCATCAAAATCTAAATCTCCAAATTGGAAACCCCTCGTAGTCGCTTCACCACCGTTGGCCATCGCCAGTCCCCCAACGCGCCTCCTCCATCGCGTCAAGCCTCCACCGAGTTGCTCGCTCCATCGTCTCCCTCGTTTCCTGTCGCCTTGTGGCATCGAGCTCGACGAGATTGAGGGCGGCTGGTGCGGATTTCGATGGAGAGTGGGTAGGCAGTGTCGACGGTGGTGGATGGTGAAGAGGTGTGGTTCTTGTAACAGTCAAAGGTCAGGTCAACGGGTTCGGGTTTCACAACCTGGCAAAGAGCACGAAGACAAAGAAAATGCAGTGGCCCTCGGATCAAAATCAACGGCGGTAAGAAATTTAGTTTTTAAAATGTTTAACATAACATAAAGATTTGATTTCTCTTGAATATAAAAATCTGATTTTTACTTTTGAAATATAAACTCGCTTTGCTTTCAAATATAAATTCGCTTTGCTTTCAAATATAAATTTGCTTCACTTGAAATATAAATTCGCTTTGCTTTGAAATATAAATTCGCTTTGCTTTCAAATATAATTTCGCTTTGCTTTCAAATATAAATTCGCTTCGCTTTGAAATATAAATTCGCTTTGCTTTGAAATATAAGTTTGCTTTGCTTTGAAATATAAATTCTCTTTGCTTTCAAATATAAATTCGCTTTGCTTTAAAATATAAATTCGCTTTGCTTTCAAATATAAATTCTCTTTGCTTTGAAATATAATTTCGTTTTGCTTTGAAATATAAATTCGCTTTGCTTTGAAATATAAATTGGCATTGTTTTTAAAATGGTAGCGATATGAAAATATATTTTTTATAACGAAGTGGCGATGTAAAAATATGATTTTTATATAATATAGAGAATAAAAATAGAATTTTTATATAATGTAGAGGAAAAAAATGTGATTTTTATATGAACAGTACAAGAATAATGTAACGACAAGGAATTTCGCTCGGTCCGAATCGATCGTTAAACCGACCAAGACCGTTCAAAACCCCTGATCATTTTGAGAACAGGACAAATTGGAACGCAAACAGTAGAACATTTCATTGTATATTACAACAATTCCATCAGAATACAAGAATATGCAGAGTATGAATAAATATACATTCGACAAATATCAGAGATTACAATAAATTACATAGCAGCGAAAAAATAATACAAAACACAACTGAAAGAAATACACGGATACAGAGCTCTCCGAGTATCGTTCCAGCTGTAAACCAGGATCCTGTGAATATAAATCTACAAAACCAAAACCACTAGCTGCCCGTGCGGAAAATAAGGGCACCCAGAGTTTAGGTTAAAACAATAAACCCCAGGTCAGTCATGTGACTGGTGTGAGAACTAAAACAGTTATTTAAAGCTTTACTTTAAAAGAGAGTAGTTCAAGGTACCACGCCGTATAACACGGAACAGGTTTCCTCCCAAGAACACCAGTGCATAGAAAAAACAACACAATTCTTTTTCGAAAAATGAAACTATTATAAGACCCAGGTCCCATCACACAATGCAACGCAAGCCGTAGGATAGGGTTTTCCCTTATAATAGCCAAACAAGCATGGTACGTTCAAAACAAATCATTTGATACTATTATAGGTGTATAGTGTCAAAATAATTTAAATCATAAATATCAATCATAGGCGGCACGGGTACCATCTATCTGTCGCCATACTAGGCTCTACAAATAAAACCACAATATCACGTATTGGAAATTGGATTTCTGTCATGAGTCGAGGCAAGGGGCAAGCTCCTCTTCGTTAGAGACACTCTAGCAAATGTCTTAGGACCCCACTATGATCCTTGGAATCGGTTGGGCCGGTCCTCACCTAACTTTGGAGGCTTAGTTATTCCTGAACACACGTTTCCCGGTCCTAACAGACCTATATTCGAGGCGCCTCGCATTCCAACAACCACACAGGTGAAAAGTATATATAAATGTTAGCCAGTTTAAGCACTGACACCACCACTAGCTAGAAAGAAACGTCGTGTTCTCCCAACGGTCTGTATCCCGTTTAGACTCATACCGAGGTGTGAGGCTCGCGAATTCACGCTATACACAAAGCTATGCCACACAGGCTGTGCATTGGTCATCAACCACAAGACTTTGCTTTTCAACAGAAGCCTTGATCATTTGCCACTTAGGCGTGCCACACACGCAATTCACCCCATGCGACTGATGTCCATCGATATACAACCTCTGAGCTCGTATGTCTCAGAGAAGGGCGTTAAGCAAGAGAATAAATTCTCCACCGCCAAACAGATGTATATTTAATAGAGATCAATCAACACAGGATAAATTCTGTGATAACCCCAAACTTCCACGAAGTGAAAGTAAGAGATGATCATTTGGAATACAACATAAATACAATAATACATATCACAGATACAAAATAGCATGGGGAAATTCATAGAGTAACAACATCATAGCAGCGGAAATATAATGTCTTCCATCACAGAAAATCCACAGTCACAGACTTCTACATTATTACATCAAATTCGCAGAAAAGAAATAAGTTCCAACTCCAACTTATACAACGTGGAATAAAACAAGTTTCATGTCTGAAATAAAAGGAAAGAGAAAAATGTAAGAGCAGCGAATGTTAAGTCTTCAAACTCCTAGTCATCACCTCCCCACAAGCAAATCCAAGAGAAATAATAAGCAGCTCCAAGGAAAGGCTCCCAGCGAAAGCTAACCTGTTTACTTGGCTGCCCGTGTAGAGAAGAGGGCACCCGAGTTTGCAAAAAGGTGAAACAAACTACAGGTCAGTCGTGGGACTGGTGTGAGAATTCTTAACTAACATACTAATAATAATATGGCAAATCCAAAGACCATGCCGCTAATGCGGAACGGATCTATTTCAATGGATTGCCGTGCACAATTTTAAAAGTGTCAGAACAAGCAGATAAATAAATCGTGCAACAACGCAATGCTTTTTAGAAAAATGGAATCACCATAAGACTCAAGTCCCATCACACAATGCAACGCACACCAGAGGATAGAGTTTTCCCTTATGGTGATTAAACATGCTAAATACGGCAAATACGGGTTTAATATTATTATTAGCATATATAACAAAACATTTAAAAATAAATGTATCAATTCTAGGAAGCATAGGTACCATATACTATGCCTCCGTACTAGTAATACAATCAAATCCGTAGGGTCGTATTTGGAATTTGGATTTCCATCTGAGTCAAGGCTAGGGAGGAGCTCCTACCGATTCGAGACACTCTAGCTAATGTCTCAGGATTCCCCGCAGTGAACCCTTGGAAATCTGCAGGGCCGGTCCGCCATACGAGTTGCGGATTAGTTATTCCTGAAAACACGTTTCCCAGTCCTATAGGACCTATCATCCGAGGCGCCTCATTCCATCATCCACATAAGTAAAATGTCAGGGCTGGTAGGTCACTGACACCACTCTAGCTAGAAAGAAACGTGCTGCTCTCCCTGCGTTCCCTTCTCCCGTTTTGACTCCACCGGTGTGTGAGGCTCGCGAAGTCACGTTGTACACAAAGCTATGCCTAAACAGACTATGCTTTGATCGTCCCACAAGGCTTGCTTTTCAACAAAACCTTGATCATATGCACCTTAGCGTGCCACATCATCACCCCATACCATACTACCAACCCTTTGCCGAAATATATGAACGGGTGTTAAGCAAGGGAATAGATTCCCCGCCACCAAACATCCATACCTTCGACAAAAGGTCAATAACGTGATATTTGATAGAGTATGATGTCAGATACACCATCCATTTAATAGCTTATGCTCTGGGTCTGAGCGAAAGCCTAATCCGTTCAATCAACATGTTCGTTCGGGCAATGACCTTGACCTTGACTTGGGAGCAAATCAATTCAAAGCCTAAATCGCTGTCCTCCTGAGGGGAAGATTGACGGTCTTCATTCGTCATCTTCTACTTCAAACCTTAACGTCGTTTGATTATTCGGAATGAGATTAACTCGGCCTTTCCAAATAACCTTCGTATATATATATGTTCATATATAATGGAAATTCTTTCTTATCGTTATTTTTAATTTATAATGATTATTTCCTATTTTTATTTGATTAAAAATAATTAAATCCTTAATTACCGACAATTCAGGTCAATGTCGATTCTAGCGTTGTTTTCAATCACTTTTGATTTTCATATATCTCGAAATCTAACCGTTGGATTTTGACGTAGTGTATATCGTTGGAAAGATTTTCCCAAGACGGTCCTATCGGTTCCAGTTTTGGGAAAATCCGACGGTCGGATCTCCCGGTATAGTCGTTTAAAAGTTCGATTTCAAAACGCGAACTACCGCGCTTGATTCGTTTAATTTTAATTATATATATATATATATCGTTTGACTCATCATTCTTACATACACCTTCCTTATTCTCTTATCTTTTCTCTTCTTTACTTACATGAAAATGTAATTTATAATTAGACGATGAATTATCCCTTTTTATTTTATTCTTTTATAATTTACATTAAAATGTAAATTATAATACATTGTTCAATTCATTTCTTTTCATCTTTCGATTACATTATAATCCTATTTACATATAAAATGTTCATTCGTTTTTCAAGTGCATTCTTAATTTTAATTACATTTAAAATGTAATTTGATTTTGCGATGTAATTTTCATTCCAATTACATATAAAAATGTAATCTTTATTCACATGTCGCATTCTGATTTTATTTATATAAAATAAAATGTAACTTTCCTCTTTGTCACCTTCTTATTTTATTTACATTAAATAAAATGTAAATTTTCATCTACGGTATAAATTCTTATATATATTACATACATTAAAATATCATTTTTTTCCTACGGTGCAATGAATATTTAATTTACATTAAAAATAGTGTAAATTTACATGCGGTGAAATTCCTATTTCATTTACATTTAAAATAATGTAAGTTTACATATAATGCAAACTCATATTTTATTTACATAGAAAAATGAAATTTTTGTCATGCAGTGTAAATTAACATTTTTAATTACAAAGAAAAATGTAATTTTTATCATGCGATGTATTTTCTCTTTTTATATACATTAAATAAAATGCAAATTTATCTTACGGTGTAAATCCTTTTTAATTACATTAAAAGTGATGTAACTTTTCCTACGGCGTACATTTCTTTTTAATTAACATTAAAAATAATGTTGACTTAACATACGATGAATTTTCTTTTTATTAACATTAAAAATAATGTTAACTTAACATACTATGAATTTTCTTTTTATTAACATTAAAAATAATGTTAACTTAACATACTATGAATTTTCTTTTTATTAACGTGCTTTAATCTTACAGTTAAATCCCTTTTTATTTACATTATAAAATAATGTGCTTTAATCTTACCGCGTAATTCTCTTAATATTAACATTAAAAATAATGTCAATTTAATCCTGCGGTGTAATTCTTTTATTTAAACATTAAAAATAATGTTAAATCATCCTACGGTGAAATTCTTTTATTTTAACATCAAAAATAATGTTAAATCATCCTACGGTGAAATTCTTTTATTTTAACATTAAAAATAATGTTAAATCATCCTACGGTGAAATTCTTTTATTTTAACATTAAAAATAATGTTAAATCATCCTACGGTGAAATTCTTTTATTTTAACATTAAAAATAATGTTAAATCATCCTACGGTGAAATTCTTTTATTTTAACATCAAAAATAATGTCAAATCATCCTACGGTGAAATTCTTTTATTTTAACATTAAAAATAATGTTAAATCATCCTACGGTGAAATTCTTTTATTTTAACATTAAAAATAATGTTAAATCATCCTACGGTGAAATTCTTTTATTTTAACATTAAAAATAATGTTAAATCATCCTACGGTGTAAATACTCTTAACATTAAAAATAAATGTTAATTCCCTACGATGTAAATACTTTGAATATTAACATTAAAAATAAATGTTAATTTTCCATGCATAGTAAATTACTTATTATTAACATTAAACAAAATGTCAATTTCTCATACAATGTAAATTCCTTATTTGTCCAAGATCTCGTCTTTTCACCACATCATAATGTAATTCATACTCATGTCGTCATATTTTTCTTTCTAATTTTCCATATTCATCATTTAACATTTATTTATTTGCAACCAAAATTTACAGATCTAAATAACTGACAAGAAAATGTGTGTCTAGCCAGCAAGGTGTACTTTCAACATCAAACTAGCATGGTGTAAATTGTTTTCTAGATGAATTACTAACATGGGATAACATGTAATATCTCACACAAATCAATAATCAACATCAATAACATAGATCAGAATCACGAATCCATATAGTATGATTTATGAACCACAACCACGTTGAATTGAAATTAAAATAGATCAATTAAGAATCAGAATACTCACCTCGACTTCAGATCTAGATCTAAAATCGAAATAAAATCCAGAAAATGTCCCAATTGATCCTAGGTCGAAGTATTTGCTGTCACGTTTCACCCGGATCTGAAATTTTTTGATTTTGAGTTCACACGAATTAGTTATCAACGTTTTAAATATACAGATTTTTAACAACTGCTGCAGCAATGCTTAGAAGCGTCGCAAAATCTAAAATAGATAATACCTTTATAGTTCAATTTTGTTCAAAATTTCACATCCGATTTTCGTGACCTGTAGTTAGCGGATTTGGGCACCGTTTGTTGGAGAAGGACCGGGGAGGATTGGCGCAGGTTTGGCCAGAGGGGGGTGGCGTTTGGCGGCGGCGTGTGGGGCCCAGGGGGCACGACCGGCGGCACTTCGTGGGGCTGGGGCGGCTTCGACAGGGCACGGTTCGAGGTGATTCTTGTCGGAGGTCGTAGAGTTCGGGAAGAGCTTCGATACGAGTATTAGTTTGCTGATTTTCGTTGTGAGATGAGGGAGAAAACGAAGCTCAAAGATTTGAGCAAATAATGGGCTACGGCGGTGTAAATAACGGAGGAAGAAGATGTACTGTGCGGCCGTATTTATACTAGTATTTTAGGGTTTTTATTATTTATTTAATTAATTAATTAATTCTAGAAATTAGCGTTTTCCCATACGATCTCCAAATGAAGCTCAACGACTGTCGAAATTAATGTTTTGACGTCTTCTGAACGCGATGGCGCTATTGCCAAAGTCTATTTCTGAAGTTACAGTCATGTTTCTTTTATTTTTAAAATAAATCATTTAATTTAAATTCGAACGTACTTGTTAATTCCACCAGGGCCACCTACTAGCTCAGAAAAATCCAGAAAAATTATTTGTGGCTTTCTTATGTCAATACGGTCCTAACAAAATTTATTTCGCCTCATTCTGAGACTGTTTGAAAAATGGCTATTTTTCAGTCAATTAATTTCGACCGAAATTGACAAAACACAGATTCTTTTGCCACGCTTACATGCTAGTTTCAAAAAGCATGAAATTTGAAACCTAGTAATAATTTTACATTCCGGACCCAACAAAAGTGGTTTCGTTGAATTCCGAGGTCGTATGCAAAATGCCAATTTTCAAGGGCGATACATTTCCTATAGCGACCTTTCTGAAAATTCATTTGGCCATAACTTTTGATTTCTGCTATGAAACTTCGATTTTTCGGATTCATTAGAAAGATACTCATTAACAGATTTAGATATTTTCGTTTCAACAAAATCCGGTTTATTCTACACCCTGGGTAATTAGTCAAAGTTCAAGTTTGACTTTTCAAACTACCCTCCTATTTCTATTTTTTTTGCAATATACTTGTATTAACTTTGCTCAAAGTAAAATCCCATTCATAATTATTTGAAATAATCTATCTTAAATATTTAAACACCCCTAAAACCTCCTAAAATGAAAATTTTAAATTGGCCCCACATTCCGGGTTGTTACAATCTCCCCTCCTTTAGAACTTTTCGTCCTCGAAAAGGAAAAAGGAAAAATAGAAGAGTAGGAAACAACACAGAGAATACTGAAAAGATTAAGCGTACCTAAAAACAAAACCTAACCGGAGATATCCACTCTGCAGTTGGGATAGGCCTGTTTGATACTCTCTTCAGTTTCCCAAGTGCAGTCTCTAGGATCACCACTCCACTGCACCTTGACTAAGTTGATTCTTTTATTCCTCAGCACTCTAGTTTCTTTGCCAATAATTTTCAGTGGCTCTCTTCTCACTGCTAGGCTTGGGGTAATTTCCAAATCTTGTTGTGCAGCTTCCTCCACAACTAGATCTGGATCAAGGACATGCCTTCGAAGTTGAGATACATGGAATACATCGTGCACTCCAGGCAACCAGTCGGGCATCTGAATTCGGTAAGCTAGGGTGCCAATCTTTTCAAGAATAGGGAAAGGGCCGATGAATTTGGGTGCTAGTTTCCCTGTTTTTCCAAAACGGATAACACCTCGCACTGGAGCGACTTTCAGATAGACATAGTCACCCACATCAAAAGCTAGCTCTCGCCTTCTTACATCTGCGTAACTTTTCTGTCTACTTTGGGCCGCCAATAGTCGCTTCTTAATAAAGTCAACTTTGTCCGAAGCTTCTCGGATCATGTCAAGACCCAACACAAGCCGAATTCCTTTTTCAACCCAACATGCTGGCGATCTACATGGCCTACCATATAAGGCTTCAAATGGAGACATTTTCAAACTTGCTTGATAGCTATTGTTGTATGAGAATTCAACTAAATGCAAGTGATCCTCCCAATACCCTCCAAAATCGAGTATACAAGCTCGCAATAGATCTTCAAGAATGCGATTCACTCGCTCAGTCTGGCTGTCAGTCTGAGGGTGATACGCGGTACTAAGATTCAACTTCGTTCCCAACTCATTTTGGAATGCTTCCCAAAATTTACTAGCAAAGATAGGATCACGGTCGCTAACAATGCTACTAGGGACTCTGTGAAAAAGAAAAGATTAAAATTTATTTTGCAAAAGAAAAGTTCCATTCAAATTATGAAGAGAAGGAAAGATTTAGTTTTATTACCCATGTAGCCTGACGATTTCTTTGAAATAGATTTGCGCCAGACCTTGAGCAGTTCTAGTGGATTTGACATGTATGAAATGAGCAGACTTGGTGAAACGATCCACGATCACCCATATGCTGTCATTTCCTTTCCTAGTACGAGGCAGACCATCTATGAAATCCATGGAGACTTGGTCCCACATCCAATATGGAACTTCTAATGGCTGCAACAACCCCGCAGGCTTTTGTTGATCACTCTTCACTTGTTGGCATGTAGGGCATCTGCTCACATATATGGATATATCCCTCTTCATAGATCTCCACCAAAAAGTGCGCTTTAAATCTTTATACATCTTGCTCACACCTGGGTGGATGCAAAGCTTTGATTAGTGTCCTTCATCTAAAACTTCCCTTACGAGCTATGGGATATTTGGAACACAAATCCGACCTTGCAATCTAAGAATTCCCTTGCCATCAATTTGGAAGATCGTGTTCTCTCCATCTTGGATTCTTTTAATAATTCTTTGAATAAATTTATCATCCTTTTGAAGAGCGGAAATTTTATCGATCAAAGAGGGGGTAATGATAAGGCTTGCGACAATGGCATTCTTTCTACTGAGTGCGTCTGCCACCACATTGGCTTTCCCCGGCGTATATAGGATGTCGAGATCATATGCCGCAAAGAATTCTAGCCACCTTTGCTACCTTAAATTCAGATCCTTTTAATCGAAGAGATATTTCAAAGATTGATGGTCGGTGTATAATTCAAATTTTTTGACCAAAAGATAATGTCTCCAAATTTTTAAAGCAAAGACTACGGCCAGCAACTCTAAGTCATGGACACGATAATTTTTCTCATGCAGCTTTAATTGACGGCTTGCATATGCAACCACTCTGCCCCTTTGCATCGGTACTGCGCCAAGACCACAACTTTGAGAAGCATCCGTATAGACCTTTAAATCTTGGTTGCCATCGATGATGGTGAGTACGGGAGCAGTAGTCAAACTCACCTTTAGCTTTTGGAATGCCTCCTCACAATCTAATGTCCAATTGAACTTGGCATGCTTCTTGGTAAGTTTTGTTAATGGGCTAGACAGCTTGGCGAAACCTTCGACAAATTTTCTATAATACCCGGCCAAACCTAGGAAGCTTCTTACTTCAGTGGGCGTACTGGGTCGCTTCCAATCTCGAATGGCGGCAACTTTACTTGGATCAACTGCGATTCCTTCTTTTGACACAACATGGCCCAAGAATTTAACTTCCTCTTGCCAAAATGTGCATTTGGAAAACTTTGCTTTCAGAACATTTCGTCGCAGAATTTCCAACACTTCCCTTAAATGCCCTTCATGCTCCTCCTTAGTTTTAGAATAAATTAGAATGTCGTCAATGAAGACTAGGACGAATTTATTTAGGACCTCCCTGAAGACCCTATTCATCAAGTCAACAAAGTAGGCTGGAGCATTGCATAGACCGAACGACATCACTAACCATTCGTAGAATGTATCGGGACCCTTGAAGGCGGTAAAAGGTATGCATTCTTCTGCTATGCGGAGTTGGTGGAAACCTGTGGCTAGGTCCATCTTTGAAAACACCTTTGCTCCATTCAATTGGTCCATCAAATCATCTATGCGGGGCAAGGGGTATTTATTCTTCAATGTTTGTTTGTTAAGATCGTGGTAATCGACACAAAGTCTTAGAGTACCGTCCGATTTGAGGACAAATACTACAGCTGCACCCCAATTTGAAAAGCTAGGTTGGATGAGTCCCTTCCACAGAAGCTGCTTGGTTTGGGTTTGCAATTCTTCATTTTCTTTAGGAGTCATCCTTCTGATAGCATGAACTACAGGTCTTGCATTGGGAACAAGATCAATCCTGAAATCAATTTCCCTTCGCGGGGGTAGGCTGTCCACTTCTTCAAATACATCTGCGTAGTCTTTGACCACGGGAATATTTTCTAAGGAAATAGGAATGATCTCTAGGGAAGAACAGAATGCCTTTCTGTCAGATTTTGGCCCATGGCAAGGTATAGCAATAGTGTTTCCGAAACCTGTGTTCACCTTAACCACTCTTTCTGAACATAACACTTCAGCGTCATATTTGGTCAGCCAATCGAGACCGAGGATGATATCAAACTCGGAGAAATTCATAATGATCAAGTTAAATGGAAATTTGAAATAGGAGTAAGATACAGGCACTTTACAAAATAAATCTAGAGTGGTAGAATCTCCTACAGGGTTGTGAACATTTAGTGGTTCTTTAAAACTTCTTTGCTTTAGTTTCAATTTCTGGACCACATTGCTAGAAATAAAGCTTCTCGATGCACCCGTATCAAATAGGGCAGTAACAGGGATATTTTTAATAGAAATGGTACCATCTAAAACATCAGGCTTACCTGCTCCTTCGGAAGGAGTAGGAGCGGAAGAAGATGGTGCACTTGCCCCTTCATACACATGTGCTATCTGCGCTCCTTTCAATAGCGGACAGTTTGGCTTGATGTGACCTTTCTTGTGGCAATTGTAGCATTCCTTGGTGTCGTCGCTTCGGGCCTTCTTAGGATTCCTGCAGTCCTTGCTGTAGTGCCCAAATTTTTGGCAGTTGTAGCATTGCACCTTTGACTTATCGTGGCCCTTAACAGCTCCAGAGTTGTTTCCCTCAGTCTTCTTCTCTGTTTGCTTCCTTTTGTTGTTAGCTAAGCTCCTTTCCCGGTCTTGTTGAGAATTCTTTCTATCATTTTCCTCATAGCGACAAGCGAACTCCACCAACCTATTGAAAGAGAGGTCGATGTGAGCAGTGGCTCTATCAATATACTTCCTCGCAAGCCCATTTATGAATCTCTTATTCTTCTGAAAGTCATCTTGAACCAACTCAGGCGCATAGCGGAAAAGATCTTCAAATCTTCGTACATATTCTGAAATGGTCTTGTCGCCTTGCTTCAGATTGGCGAACTCATCATGTAGCTTCTCCACCTCTTGCCTTGGAATATATTTGTCATTGAAAAGCTCCTTAAACCTCGTCCAAGACATATTGTCTGCAATTCCTCCAACCGTGACAGTGTCCCACCAGTTTTGAGCTTCCTCCTGTAACAGCCATGAGGCCACTAATCTTTTCCTCTGATCCTCCAGCTCTAATCCTCCAAAAATCTTCTCGCAGTTCCTCAGCCAAGCTTGAGCTTGTGTCACAGTCTCCGTACCCTTGAATGGCACCCCTCCCAAGTTTTTGTACTTCTTAGCCGTCTTATCTAAATCAAAGGGTTGGGGTGGTGGTGCTTGTTGGACAGTAGCCTCTTCGGTTCCAACAGCATTCTGCCTCATTGCTCTAGCTCTAGCGGCTCTAGCGGCAGCGGTACTCATTTTTAGTTAGTTCTGTACGATCAAGGAAAGAGTCAGAACAACTATAATGGTGATTTGAAGAATTGATCAAGATAAAAGGACGGATAAAGGATAATGATAGAATGACTGACTATTATGTATTCACATGAAATGTTCGCCACAGAATATTGTGATTCTATGTAAACGAATTATCATAAATATGCTATATTCCAAAGCTAAGTTTAACCAAAGCTCTGATACCAACTGTGATAACCCCAAACTTCCACGAAGTGAAAGTAAGAGATGATCATTTGGAATACAACATAAATACAATAATACATATCATAGATACAAAATAGCATGGGGAAATTCATAGAGTAACAACATCGTAGCAGCGGAAATATAATGTCGTCCATCACAGAAAATCCACAGTCACAGACTTCTACATTATTACATCAAATTCGCAGAAAAGAAATAAGTTCCAACTCCAACTTAAACAACGTGGAATAAAACAAGTTTCATGTCTGAAATAAAAGGAAAGAGAAAAATGTAAGAGTAGCGAATGATATGTCTTCAAACTCCTAGTCATCACCTCCCCACAAGCAAATCCAAGAGAAATAATAAGCAGCTCCAAGGAAAGGCTCCTAGCAAAAGATAACACGTTTACTTGGCTGCCCGTGTAGAGAAGAGGGCACCCGAGTTTGCAAAAAGGTGAAACAAACTACAGGTCAGTCGTGGGACTGGTGTGAGAATTCTTAACTAACATACTAATAATAATATGGAAAATCCAAAGACCATGCCGCTAATGCAGAACGGATCTATTTCAATGGATTGCCGTGCATAGTTTTAAAAGTGTCAGAACAAGCAGATAAATAAATCGTGCAACAACGCAATGCTTTTTAGAAAAATGGAATCACCATAAGACTCAAGTCCCATCACACAATGCAACGCACACCAGAGGATAGAGTTTTCCCTTATGGTGATTAAACATGCTAAATATGGCAAATACGGGTTTAATATTATTATTAGCATATATAACATAACATTTCAAAATAAATGTATCAATCCTAGGAAGCATAGGTACCATATACTATGCCTCCGTACTAGTAATACAATCAAATCCGTAGGGTCGTATTTGGAATTTGGATTTCCATCTGAGTCAAGGCTAGGGTGGAGCCCCTACCGATTCGAGACACTCTAGCTAATGTCTCAGGATTCCCCGCAGTGAACCCTTGGAAAGCTGCAGGGCAGGTCCGCCATACGAGTTGCGGATTAGTTATTCCTGAACACACGTTTCCCAGTCTTATAGGACCTATCATCCGAGGCGCCTCATTCCATCATCCACATAAGTAAAATTTCAGGGCTGGTAGGTCACTGACACCACTCTAGCTAGAAAGAAACGTGCTGCTCTCCCTGCGTTCCCTTCTCCCGTTTTAGACTCCACCGGTGTGTGAGGCTCGCGAAGTCACGTTATACACAAAGCTATGCCTAAACAGACTATGCTTTGATCGTCCCACAAGGCCTGCTTTTCAACAAAACCTTGATCATATGCACCTTAGCGTGCCACATCATCACCCCATACCATACTACCAACCCTTTGCCGAAATATATGAACGGGTGTTAAGCAAGGGAATAGATTCCCCGCCACCAAACATCCATACCTTCGACAAAAGATCAATAACGTGATATTTGATAGAGTATGATGTCAGACACACAATCCATTTAATAGCTTATGCTCTGGGTCTGAGCGAAAGCCTAATCTGTTCAATCAACATGTTCGTTCGGGAAATGACCTTGACCTTGACTTGGGAGCAAATCAATTCAAAGCCTAAATCGCTGTCCTCCTGAAGGGAAGATTGACGGTCTTCATTCGTCATCTTCTACTTCAAACCTTAACGTCGTTTGATTATTCGGAATGAGATTAACTCGGCCTTTTCAAATAACCTTCGTATATATATATATATTCATATATAATGAAAATTCTTTCTTATCATTATTTTTAATTTATAATGATTATTTCCTATTTTTATTTGATTAAAAATAATTAAATCCTTAATTACCGACAATTCAGGTCAATGTCGATTCTAGCGCTGTTTTCAATCACTTTTGATTTTCATATATCTCGAAATCTAACCGTTGGATTTTGACGTAGTGTATATCGTTGGAAAGAATTTTCCAAGACGGTCCTATCGGTTCCAGTTTTGGGAAAATCCGACGGTCGGATCTCCCGGTATAGTCGTTTAAAAGTTCGATTTCAAAACGCGAACTACCGCGCTCGATTCGTTTAATTTTAATTATATATATAAATATATATATATCGTTCGACTCATCATTCTTACATACACCTTCCTTATTCTCTTATCTTTTCTCTTCTTTACTTACATGAAAATGTAATTTATAATTAGACGATGAATTATCCCTTTTTATTTTATTTTTTTATAATTTACATAAAAATATAAATTATAATACATTGTTCAATTCATTTCTTTTCATCTTTCAATTACATTATAATCCTATTTACATATAAAATGTTCATTCGTTTTTCAAGTGCATTCTTAATTTTAATTACATTTAAAATGTAATTTGATTTTGCGATGTAATTTTCATTCCAATTACATATAAAAATGTAATCTTTATTCACATGTCGCATTCTGATTTTATTTATATAAAATAAAATGTAACTTTCCTCTTTGTCACCTTCTTATTTTATTTACATTAAATAAAATGTAAATTTTCATCAACGGTATAAATTCTTATATATATTACATACATTAAAATATCAATTTTTTTCCTACGGTGTAATGAATATTTAATTTACATTAAAAATAGTGTAAATTTACATGCGGTAAAATTCCTATTTCATTTACATTTAAAATAATGTAAGTTTACATATGCAAACTCATATTTTATTTACATAGAAAAATGAAATTTTTGTCATGCAGTGTAAATTCACATTTTAAATTACAAAGAAAAATGTAATTTTTATCATGCGATGTATTTTCTCTTTTTATATACATTAAATAAAATGCAAATTTATCTTACGGTGTAAATCCTTTTTAATTACATTAAAAGTGATGTAACTTTTCCTACGGCATACATTTCTTTTTAATTAACATTAAAAATAATGTTAACTTAACATACGATGAATTTTCTTTTTATTAACATTAAAAATAATGTTAACTTAACATACTATGAATTTTCTTTTTAGTAACATTAAAAATAATGTTAACTTAACATACTATGAATTTTCTTTTTATTAACGTGCTTTAATCTTACAGTTAAATCCCTTTTTATTTACATTATAAAATATTGTGCTTTAATCTTACCACGTAATTCTCTTAATATTAACATTAAAAATAATGTTAATTTAATCCTACGGTGTAATTCTTTTATTTAAACATTAAAAATAATGTTAAATCATCCTACGGTTAAAATCTTTTATTTTAACATCAAAAATAATGTTAAATCATCCTACGGGGAAATTCTTTTATTTTAACATTAAAAATAATGTTAAATCATCCTACGGTGAAATTCTTTTATTTTAACATTAAAAATAATGTTAAATCATCCTACGGTGAAATTCTTTTATTTTAACATTAAAAATAATGTTAAATCATCCTACGGTGAAATTCTTTTATTTTAACATCAAAAATAATGTTAAATCATCCTACGGTGAAATTCTTTTATTTTAACAATAAAAATAATGTTAAATCATCCTACGGTGAAATTCTTTTATTTTAACATTAAGAATAATGTTAAATCATCCTATGGTGAAATTCTTTTATTTTAACATTAAAAATAATGTGAAATCATCCTACGGTGTAAATACTCTTAATATTAAAAATAAATGTTAATTCCCTACGATGTAAATACTTTGAATATTAACATTAAAAATAAATGTTAATTTTCCATGCATTGTAAATTACTTATTATTAACATTAAACAAAATGTCAATTTCTCATACAATGTAAATTCCTTATTTGTCTAAGATCTCGTCTTTTCACCACATTATAATGTAATTCATGCTCATGTCGTCATATTTTTCTTTCTTATTTTCCATATTCATCATTTAACATTTATTTATTTGCAACCAAAATTTACAGATCTAAATAACTGACAAGAAAATGTGAATCTAGCCAGCAAGGTGTACTTTCAACATCAAACTAGCATGGTGTAAATTGTTTTCTAGATGAATTACTAACATGGGATAACGTGTAATATCTCACACAAATCAATAATCAACATCAATAACATAGATCAGAATCACGAATCCATATAGTATGATTTATGAACCACAACCACGTTGAATTGAAATTAAAATAGATCAATTAAGAATCAGAATACTCACCTCGACTTCAGATCTAGATCTAAAATCGAAATAAAATCCAGAAAATGTCCAAATTGATCCTAGGTCGAAGTATTTGCTGTCACGTTTCACCCGGATCTGAAATTTTCTGATTTTGAGTTCACACGAATTAGTTATCAACGTTTTAAATATACAGATATTGAACAACTGTTGCAGCAACGCTTAGAAGCGTCGCAAAATCTGAAATAGATAATACCTTTATAGTTCAGTTTTGTTCAAAATTTCAAATCCGATTTTCGTGAGCTGTAGTTAACGGATTTGGGCACCGTTTGTTGGAGAAGGACCGGGGAGGAGAGGCGCAGGTTCGGCCAGAGGGGGTGGCGTTCAGCGGCGGCGTGTGGGGCCCAGGGGGGCGTGACCGGCGGCACTTCGTGGGGCTGGGGCGGCTTCGACAGGGCACGGTTCGAGGTGATTCTTGTTGGAGGTTGTAGAGTTCGGGAAGAGCTTCGATACGAGTATTAGTTTGCTGATTTTCTTAGTGAGATGAGGGAGAAAACGGAGCTCAAAGATTTGAGCAAATAATGGGTTACGGCGGTGTAAATAACGGAGGAAGAAGATGTACTGTGCGGCCGTATTTATACTAGTATTTTAGGGTTTTTATTTTTTATTTATTTAATTAATTAATTCTAGAAATTAGCGTTTTCCCATACGATCTCCAAATGAAGCTCAACGACTGTCAACTTAATGTTTTGACGTCTTCTGAACGCGATGGCGCTATTACCAAGGTCTAATTCTGAAGTTACAGTCATGTTTCTTTTATTTTTAAAATAAATCATTTAATTTAAATTCGAACGTACTTGTTAATTCCACCAGGGCCACCTACTAGCTCAGAAAAATCCATAAAAATTATTTTTGGCTTTCTTATGTCAATACGGTCCTAACAAAATTTATTTCGCCTCATTCTGAGACTGTTTGAAAAATGGCTATTTTTCAGTCAATTAATTTCGACTGAAATTGACAAAACACAGATTCTTTTGCCACGCTTACATGCTAGTTTCAAAAATCATGAAATTTGAAACCTAGAAATAATTTTACATTACGGACCCAACAAAAGTGGTTTCGTTGAATTCCGAGGTCGTACGCAAAATGCCAATTTTCAAGGGCGATACATTTCCTATAGCGACCTTTCTGAAAATTCATTTGGCCATAACTTTTGATTTCTGCTATGAAACTTCGATTTTTCGGATTCGTTAGAAAGATAGTCATTAACAGATTTAGATATTTTCGTTTCAACAAAATCCGGTTTATTCTGCACCCTGAGTAATTAGTCAAAGTTCAAGTTTGACTTTTCAAACTACCCTCCTATTTCTAATTTTTTTGTAATATACTTGTATTAACTTTGCTCAAAGTAAAATCCCATTCATAATTATTTGAAATAATCTATTTTAAATATTTAAACACCCCTAAAACCTCCTAAAATGAAAATTTTAAATTGGCCCCACATTCCGGGTTGTTACAAATTCCAATGTCAGACACACAGTGTAACACCCCACCTCCGCCAGGGTGGCTCTTGCAAGCACTCTGACTTTGGAGGGGCGTTTGAATCGGGTAAACATGCATAATGATATATCAAGGCAGAACAAGAACATATGTATATATGTAAACAGAGTAAATAAGATAAGTAAAACAGCGGAAGATTTCAAACTATTTCAAAACAAGTCTGGTACAACATAATGTCAACTTTCCAAATACACAAGTCTAGATAAAAACAACATCACTGAAAAACTGAAATACATAAGTACTATCCCCAAAATAAGTGATAACCATAGCTAGCTTCATGTCAAGACCGTACATGAGCTAAAATCCCACAAGCAAGCGATCAGAGATCCAAGCTAAGCTCCAATATTCCCACCCTGAGAACCTGGGGGGAGAAACGGAAGAAAAGAGGCGAAAGAAAAACAGGTCAGTCAAAAAGACTGAGTAAGCCCTACTACAATCAATGTAAACTGATAAAGTTAACTGGCATGAGAAGCAGGGATGAACATAAGGATAACAACATACTAGCATGGTGATTAACTAACAAGGTAGATAAAGGTGTCATCGCATACTCAGGTTTAAGGTTTTTGCACCACAGGTGTACTAGCAAGCTAACATGACTTGAATAAACAAGTATTGATCCCTTGGCCCAAGCTTTGGCCCAATAACATGAAATGACCCTAATACGAGGTCCAACCAAACGGTCTAATCGATCGGCTCCCTAAGCCTAACTCGTCACGTGTTGGTGTCAATACGGCCCAAACATAATTGTAGTCGGACTGTGCCGGGTCTCCCGTCGGGTGTATCAAGCCCTAGGGTGTCAACCCCTGGACACCATAAACATAAATGCACAGTCTCGATCTACTGGTACCCATGCTTGACTTCTCCAAATACGGACTACGTGCACGACCATAGTCCGTCCGGAACTACATCGGCGTACCACTAGACCGTCGTTTTTGGTCACTTACCTCAAGTCCAGTAATCGTGCCCCCACCCTAGCCTAGTCCCTAGGGTCTTAATGATACAAACTTGGGATTACTGCTGGAGTGGACCCCCATTGCTAGGATTTTCTAGTGGGTTAAGTACGGTTTAACCCTCTTGCTAATCATGGATTAACTTGGTTAAGTGTAACGATGAGTTCACGACTTAACCCTGATTAATCTACCAAGGCCAAATTGGTTACGTATTAAGTGGACCATGACTTAACCCTAATCATGAGGCATTAATTAATTTAATGTGCCTTAACCTCTCACATTAGACCTTTTTGTGGTTACTAGTTAAGCCGGGCGGGTCCGGGTAGCTTTACACCACAACTTGGTCTAACCTCGGGTTCAAGGTACAACATGACCAACTTCTCACATTGGGTCCTATTGTTTGTAGCAACTAGTTAAGCCGGTCGGTTCCGGGTAGGTTTACGCTACAAACTCAACCCAAGCTCGAGTTGGTCACACTTATATTTTCTAAGTGTCATGTCCATTATGTTTCCAAAACATATTACAAGTTTTCAAGAATTTGGGTAGACCTAACTTAATAGGTAAATTCCCAATGGGTAGACCTAACTTAATAGGTAAATTCCCAATCTTATGTTTTCATGTCTTTTAAGTTTACCCAACCCCAAACGCAATCCCATCGCTTACATAATCGCAATAGCGCATAAAGGATAGAAAGAGGGAACTTGGCATAAAGATGACAAATGGTGTTGAAGCCACAAGTTTAACATGGTGGCAAATGAAATGTACATATGCTCATATACTTGCATATTGCATCATTAGGCCTCAAAAGTATGCATAAAACCAAACTTAGCATATAAGTGATACATGGTGATAAATGACATGTAGAAGTTGCCATAAGTTCGCATTTAGCCTCACATGCAAGTTATCATAAGGGATATGATAACTTACATGTTGCCAAAATGCAACCTTTAGCATAAAGCTTGAAGCTTTAAGCTCATAAACCCAAGATAAGCTTGCATAACATGATAACATGAGCAAAATGATCAACCCAAACTTTCATAACATAACTTGCATATCATATGGCAAACTTGCATATCATAACATAGCAAACTTGCATAACATAACATGATAAACTTGCATATCATAACATGGCAAACTTGCATAACATAACATGGTAAACGTGCATATCATAACATGATAAACTTGCATATCATAACATGGCAAACTTGCATAACATAACATGGCAAACTTGCATATCATAACATATCAAACTTGCATAACATGACATAGTAAACTTGCATATCATGGCAAACTTGCATATCATAATGATCAACCAAACTTGCATCATTCATTTAACTTTAGAGTTTAAATATGAAAGTAGAAAAGGGCTTACAATGCTTATGAAGACACAAAAATATATAGATTGAGACAAAGCCCTTATGCAATCAAATAAACCCAAAATGCAAGCTCCAATAGAAAAACCCTTGAGCCAAAATGATCAAAACCCTTGCTTTATGATGTAAATATGGAAACTTGACTTGAATGCAAGCTAATGACACTCATACAAGCTTGAAAACACTTGTATGCATGGAAAATCTCTCATAGAAATAACTTAGAATTTTATGAAGAGAGTGGAGGCCATGAGAGGAATGATTTTGCCATAGTTTAGTTACTTGAATGAATAATGATGATTTAGGGTTAGGGTAGGGGCTTATTTATAGAGATTAGGATTAGTTTCAACCTTAGAATTAAACCCTAATTCCAATCTCAGCCCTTAAAACCGAATCTGGCCCCAAAACCTAACCAAAACCCCAAAATGGTGCACCAGGCAAAATTGCCCGGCTGAACCAAGTCGACAGCCAAGTCGACAGGGCTGTCGACTTGGGTCCAACCAAGTCGACTCCCAAGTCGATAGGGCTGTCGACTTGGGTGCTCTGGCGGGAATTTTCCCGCCTAGCCCAATCTGACCGTTTTTCGAATTTTGAACCCGAAATTCGAAATCTGTTTTGAACTTGAAATTTTCTGAAAACTTCATTGGGCCTTAATCGGGTCATACGGACTCCGATTTTCGAAAACTCGGACTCTATTTCGCGTATTTTTCCGAGACGAACGCAATGGCATAGCCCGTTTCCCTTGATTCAGATTTTAGAATTAAATTCTGCCTCGATTTATGTTATAACAGGTTAATAGAAATACGGGTTGTTACATTCTCCCCTCCTTAAAGGATTTCGTCCCCGAAATCTCTAAGTTAGGAAGAACATATCCTACCATCCAACATCCATCTACTCAAAACATCATCCACGAGCAATCATTGTCCTTACAAGATTCTAAATGTTGTATGAACATATGCAAAGGTGTGTGTATATGTACTTATCTAATGCGAATTTCATCAATGCAAATTATGTTAGTGAAATGAATCCATATGTATGCAATTCCTAACATAATGTATAACATCTATATGTGTGCACATAACATACATCCATATGCAAAGTCCATGTGATAACATAACATATTCATCCATGAATAAGCATAAACACTCATGCATATGCAATATGAGGAGTGTGTGAGCCGATCTAGTGCCTAATGTGTATAATGCATCCACGAGTAACCACTTGCAAACACTTGCAACCACTTGCAAACATCAAGCATAACATGTTTCAAACACATGTTTCATCCAAAGGGTTTCTACCTAAGGTTCTCACGACAAGATAGCAAAAGAAAGATATGCTACAAAGAGATCGGGAAGATAAGCAAGATATACTCCTTTTGGATTACAAGAAATCCCTTCCTAACCCAACCCATATTCTATAAAAGCCCAAAAGGTTTAGTCAACCTAACGGACCCCTTTAAACCTTGACATGTATTACTAACCGATGAGTCATACCCCCCTTATGGAGTTTACAACAGAAATGGGATCGAGTATGGGACCGAGAGGATATATGTAAAAGATAACATGCAAGTAAGTTCCACCGGAAAACAAGGATCAAGGATATACTCTTAGAAAGAGATATGATGCGCGTATCTAGCCTTCAGTCTTCTAAGTCACGTTTCCTTGAGCTTAACTCCACTGTGCTTTGACCGTCTTTTACTTCATGATTCCTTGGCCTCTTAACTCTTATTTCCAAATATGAGTTGGAACCCATTTCATTGTCGCCTCTCGTCTTCCTTTTTCACTTACTCTTCTATCATTCTTGGCTTAAACATAACTATGACCTCATGGTTTCATGCAAGCTCTCCGAAATTCATCAGTGAATCCTGGATCTCGTTTACTTACTATAAAGTATTCCACGTAGCAGAACTTTTCTTGGAAATACCAATCCACGTTGCCAATTACTCTTACTAACGTGATTTTCTATAACTCATGCTTGAACGAAATGAACCATCCGCCTGCGAATGATAGGCCGTACTTAGATTCAGTTGCTTGCCCATGACTTCCCGTAGACTATCCCAAAACTGGCTAGTGAAGATTGAGTCATGGTTACTAACTATACTTTAGGGAACCTCGTGCAACCACTTTATTTCTTGAAAGTAAACTGTCGCTAGCTATGATGCAGTCCTTTCGCTCTTTACCGGAGTGAAATGAGCACTCTTCGAGAGTCTACCTACTATGACCCACATGCTCGTATTCCCTTTCCTTGATCTAGGCAGTCCATCCACGAAATCCTTCGTGACGCTTTACTACTTCCATTGCGGGGACCTCCAATGGATGTAATAGCCCACCGGGCTTTTTATGACTCGGCCTTAACCTGTTGGCACAACATGCGCCTTGGGACAAACTCGGCCACCTCCTCGAGTGATGTGCATCTTCAAGAGCTTTCTTTCTCTCATTGCGTCTTAGCCATCCCTTGTCATCTATAGCGAGGTGTCTTAACATCTCGCCTCGAATCAACTTGTCCATGATCTCGACTAACTGCGGGTCTTCTTCCTGCGATGTCCCTACTTGATCCATAAGGGTAGGTCTAAGCTCAAGGGACGCTAACTAACTAATTAAACTGAGAAAGCTTCTTACTTCAATTGTCCTCGTCGGGGCTTTCTGGTCTTGAACCGCGACCACTTTAGCGGGATCCACCGCTAAGCCTTATTTAGAAACTATGTGCCCAAGAAATCTAACTTCTTTTCTTCAAAATGACATTTGGAGGACTTGGCTTTCAACTGATGCGCTCTAAGCGTATCCATCACCTCCTTGAGATGTCTAGCATGTTCTTCCTCGTTCTTTAAGAAAGTCAGGATATCATCTACAAAGACTACCACAAACTTGTTCAGGAACTCCCTAGGCACCCTACTCATCAAGTCCACGAAGTAGGCGGGTGCATTAGTCAAACCGAATGGCATGACCAGCCATTCTAAAAATCCATCAGGAGTTCTGAACGCAGTTTTGTCTATACTGTCCTCAGCTACTCTGAGCTGATGGAATCCAGTAGCAAGATCAAGAGAAAACAGATGTTCCTAGAAGCCGATCAAACAAATCATCGATCCTTGGTAATGGTTGTCTATTCTTCTTGTTCTACTCACGATAATCAACACACGGGCGAAGCGAACTGTCCACATTAGTAGCGAATACTACTAGAGCACCCTCTTCGGAAATGCTTCATCGTATGAAGTTCTTCTCAAGCAACTCCTTGACTTGCTTTCTTAACTCTCATCTCACGGGACCATGTGCCTAACCGGCCACGTAACTGGCTTGGCGTTATCAACCAGATAAATGCGGAAATCAATCTCTCGCTTAGGGGTAACCCCCCTTCACTTCACCCAAGATATCAGGATATTCTCGGACCACCCTCACCGATTGCAAACTATCGATATACGAGTTGAGGGATTCAAGATAACACAACATGACGGGACCCATAGGGTTACAAGAAATTTTTAGGGTATTACCGAGGCGAGTCATGAGCCTCACAACCCTATGCTCAAAAATCAAGGATGGCTCCAAAACTGGACAATCGATCCATGCCCAAAATCAACCCATACCCCATGAAACCGAGAATATAAGCATCACACGAGAACTCTACACTAAAGATAGAGATTTTCAAATCCACGTAGATAATAGACAAATGGGCGGAAACCCCAATTGGATTTGAAACACACATGGGATCATTAACTAGACTAGTACTTAGGTGCAAACTTTCAACAAGATCAGATGAGATAAAGCTATGCGATGCACCAGAATCAAACAAGGTACGAACTGGAAAATCAGAAATATATACAAGGCTCTCAACAGAAATACTACCTCGATCGGGAACTGGAGCGGCATTGAGAGCATGAACTTGCCCTCCTGAAGGTCCAGCACGCTGAGTCTGACCCTGGCCTTGCCCTTGCTTCTTCGGGAAATCCTTACTGAAATGTCCAGTCTCACCGCAGAAAAAGCATTCACCATTCTTCCTTTTCCTCTTCTTACAATCCTTAATAAGATGCCCAACTGAACCGCAATAATGGCACTTCCCCTTGTTGTTATTGCCCTTGTTGTTGTTCCCCTTGTTGCCTTGACTCTTGTTCTTGTTTTTGTTCTGATTGCCTTGACTGCTCTGACCACTTGGATTACCCTGATTTCCTTTCCACTGGGAATCAGTCTTCTTGGCTTGAGTATCATTCATCTTGATCTCTTTCTTGACATCTCCCTGAAGTAACGCCATATCAACCAAGCTCTCAAACGTGGCCCCATGGGGAATATGTGACATAGCCAATCCCTGCAACGGCTCATTCAATCCTCTAGCAAAACGAAGAGCCTTCTTCTGAGGAGTACTCACCATATCCAAGCCAAAACGAGCTACTGATTGAACTTGTTCACATATTCTTTGACAGACATATCTCCTTGTTTCAAAGTTATGAACTTCTCCATTTGCAGATTCTCCTCAGCAGAAGATAGAAACTTAAGCACGAACCTTGCCCTGAAATCGGCCCAAGTCTCAACAGGCCTAGTACCATTGGTGACTTCCCACCAATAAGCGGCTTCATCCTTCATAAGCCAAACCGCCAACAAGATCTTCCTCTGATCGTCTAACCCAAAGATAGCAAATAAATCCTCGGTCTCTTTCAACCAATTTCTGGCCTCTACAAAAGTCTCGGTTCCAATGAAATTCTTGCCACCCATTGCTTTGAAATCTTTGCAAGTCTTTGCGAAGTCAGCTTGAGGATGCTGAGGGGGAGGAGGAAGAGGAACCTCAGCGACAGGAGGAGGAGGAACATCAGCGATAGGAGGAGGAGGAACATTAACTACCGGAGGAGGAGGAGGAGGTACATCGGCGGGGCCGGCTTCGGTCGCCCTAGCCTCCAAAAGTCTCCTATACCAAACAGGTACGTGTACTCCCTCCGGAATAGCAAAGTTATCAGCCATACTGAAAACGAAGAAAAAAGATAGATTCAGAATGGAGAAAAACGAAGGAATTTTTGCTAATGGCTTTTTGGGGAATAGCCTAGACTTTTCTTTGGAAAATACTTTATACTTGGTTTTGAAAATAGTTTTCCAAAAGTTTTAAAAACCTTTTTGTTCCTTCTCGTAAACCATATGCTCTGATACCAAATGTAACACCCCACCTCCGCCATGGTGGCTCTTGCAAGCACTCTGACTTTGGAGGGGCGTTTGAATCGGGTAAACATGCATAATGATATATCAAGGCAGAACAAGAACATATGTATATATGTAAACAGAGTAAATAAGATAAGTAAAACAGCGGAAGATTTCAAACTATTTCAAAACAAGTCTGGTACAACATAATGTCAACTTTCCAAATACACAAGTCTAGATAAAAACAACATCACTGAAAAACTGAAATACATAAGTACTATCCCCAAAATAAGTGATAACCATAGCTAGCTTCATGTCAAGACCGTACATGAGCTAAAATCCCACAAGCAAGCGATCAGAGATCCAAGCTAAGCTCCAATATTCCCACCCTGAGAACCTGGGGGGGAAACGGAAGAAAAGAGGCGAAAGAAAAACAGGTCAGTCAAAAAGACTGAGTAAGCCCTACTACAATCAATGTAAACTGATAAAGTTAACTGGCATGAGAAGCAGGGATGAACATAAGGATAACAACATACTAGCATGGTGATTAACTAACAAGGTAGATAAAGGTGTCATCGCATACTCAGGTTTAAGGTTTTTGCACCACAGGTGTACTAGCAAGCTAACATGACTTGAATAAACAAGTATTGATCCCTTGGCCCAAGCTTTGGCCCAATAACATGAAATGACCCTAATACGAGGTCCAACCAAACGGTCTAATCGATCGGCTCCCTAAGCCTAACTCGTCACGTGTTGGTGTCAATACGACCCAAACATAATTGTAGTCGGACTGTGCCGGGTCTCCCGTCGGGTGTATCAAGCCCTAGGGTGTCAACCCCTGGACACCATAAACATAAGTGCACAGTCTCGATCTACTGGTACCCATGCTTGACTTCTCCAAATACGGACTACGTGCACGACCATAGTCCGTCCGGAACTACATCGGCATACCACTCGACCGTCGTTTTTGGTCACTTACCTCAAGTCCAGTAATCGTGCCTCCACCCTAGCCTAGTCCCTAGGGTCTTAATGATACAAACTTGGGATTACTGCTGGAGTGGACCCCCATTGCAAGGATTTTCTAGTGGGTTAAGTACGGTTTAACCCTCTTGCTAATCATGGATTAACTTGGTTAAGTGTAACGATGAGTTCACGACTTAACCCTGATTAATCTACCAAGCCCAAATTGGTTAAGTATTAAGTGTACCATGACTTAACCCTAATCATGAGGCATTAATTAATTTAATGTGACTTAACCTCTCACATTAGACCTTGTTGTGGTTACTAGTTAAGGCGGGCGGGCCCGGGTAGCTTTACACCACAACTTGGTCTAACCTCGGGTTCAAGGTACAACATGACCAACTTCTCACATTGGGTCCTATTGTTTGTAGCAACTAGTTAAGCCGGTCGGTTCTGGGTAGGTTTACGCTACAAACTCAACCCAACCTCGAGTTGGTCACACTTATATTTTCTAAGTGTCATGTCCATTATGTTTCCAAAACATATTACAAGTTTTCAAGAATTTGGGTAGACCTAACTTAATAGGTAAATTCCCAATGGGTAGACCTAACTTAATAGGTAAATTCCCAATCTTATGTTTTCATGTCTTTTAAGTTTACCCAACCCCAAACGCAATCCCATCGCTTACATAATCGCAATAGCGCATAAAGGATAGAAAGAGGGAACTTGGCATAAAGATGACAAATGGTGTTGAAGCCACAAGTTTAACATGGTGGCATATAAAATGTACATATGCTCATATACTTGCATATTGCATCATTAGGCCTCAAAAGTATGCATAAAACCAAACTTAGCATATAAGTGATACATGGTGATAAATGACATGTAGAAGTTGCCATAAGTTCGCATTTAGCCTCACATGCAAGTTATCATAAGGGATATGATAACTTACATGTTGCCAAAATGCAACCTTTAGCATAAAGCTTGAAGCTTTAAGATCATAAACCCAAGATAAGCTTGCATAACATGATAACATGAGCAAAATGATCAACCCAAACTTTCATAACATAACTTGCATATCATATGGCAAACTTGCATATCATAACATAGCAAACTTGCATAACATAACATGATAAACTTGCATATCATAACATGGCAAACTTGCATAACATAACATGGTAAACTTGCATATCATAACATGATAAACTTGCATATCATAACATGGCAAACTTGCATAACATAACATGGCAAACTTGCATATCATAACATATCAAACTTGCATAACATGACATAGTAAACTTGCATATCATGGCAAACTTGTATATCATAATGATCAACCAAACTTGCATCATTCATTTAACTTTAGAGTTTAAATATGAAAGTAGAAAAGGGCTTACAATGCTTATGAAGACACAAAAATATATAGATTGAGACAAAGCCCTTATGCAATCAAATAAACCCAAAATGCAAGCTCCAATAGAAAAACCCTTGAGCCAAAATGATCAAAACCCTTGCTTTATGATGTAAATATGGAAACTTGACTTGAATGCAAGCCAATGACACTCATACAAGCTTGAAAACACTTGTATGCATGGAAAATCTCTCATAGAAATAACTTAGAATTTTATGAAGAGAGTGGAGGCCATGAGAGGAATGATTTTGCCATAGTTTAGTTACTTGAATGAATAATGATGATTTAGGGTTAGGGTAGGGGCTTATTTATAGAGATTAGGATTAGTTTCAACCTTAGGATTAAACCCTAATTCCAATCTCAGCCCTTAAAACCGAATCTGGCCACAAAACCTAACCAAAACCCCAAAATGGTGCACCTGGCAAAATTGCCCGGCTGAACCAAGTCGACAGCCAAGTCGACAGGGCTGTCGACTTGGGTCCAACCAAGTCGACTCCCAAGTCGACAGGGCTGTCGACTTGGGTGCTCTGGCGGGAATTTTCCCGCCTAGCCCAATCTGACCGTTTTTCGAATTTTGAACTCGAAATTCGAAATCTGTTTTGAACTTGAAATTTTCTGAAAACTTCATTGGGCCTTAATCGGGTCATCAGGACTCCGATTTTCGAAAACTCGGACTCTATTTCGCGTATTTTTCCGAGACGAACGCAATGGCATAGCCCGTTTCCCTTGATTCAGATTTTAGAATTAAATTCTGCCTCGATTTATGTTATAACAGGTTAATAGAAATACGGGTTGTTACACACAGTCCATTTACAAGTTCGTTCTAGGTCTGAACGAAACCGGAGGCACTTTCCTTGCATATACATCGATCTCCAAGTACGTCTGGACGATCACTAACTGTTTCTCTCCTCTTGGGTGTACAGCCCAATCGAGATCATCAGCAATCACCCAAATGATGTGAAGAATTCCGGTCTTCAACCACCGTCTTCATCTTCGACGTATCGTCGAATCAGTTATTCAGAATGGGCATAAACCCGGCCTTTCTAAATAACCCGCGTATATAATAAACACGTGTTACACAAACACAACATATGCCTCATTCCAATTCAGAATATTCTTTTATTCAAATTTTCACATTCCTAGGGAAAGGTTCCCATTAATTTTATCAAAGATAAATTCTTCTAAATTTATTCTTTAATCTTCCTTTGGATATCATTTCAAACCGTATTATGGTTTTCCAAACTAGTCGGGATTAGCGAACCACACTGAAGTAATTATTTATTTTATTTCCCAATCCCAACCTATTCATCCCATGAAGCAAAACTGGTAATACTCCATATCTAACACCACGGTGTTTTCGGTAAAATTAATTACCATTTTACGTTCAAACCTAATTAAAGATTTAACTATCGCTTTGGAGCAAAACTGGTGATACTCCATTCTCGATCACTTTTCAGATTTGATAATTTAAATTATCAATTCACATTTCAATCTAATTAAAGATTCATTAAAACTCCACTTAGTTTTAATCTTCTCAAAAATCAATATCCTGTCTTTAACTGGGTTAAAGAACCAATGTCACCTAAAACACGATTCACAACAAACCCAAATCACATTTGATATTAAATACAAGGCTCTGAATAGAAAATATATCGGCTTATATTCAATATCAAATTCTGAAACCAACAAATATCGTATTGGAAATAACGATATAAATATATCTTTCAAATTCCCATAACAATATTTGTATAATCACGGAATCCAACATCAAAATATTCCAAAGACAATTTCGATTCAAATCCATTCCAATTCACGTAATGGAAATTCTGGTTATTTTCAAAACCAATTCAAATTCAATTTATTTATTTCAAAAATAAATTGGTTTTAATTCTAGTTCAAAACTAGTTCATTTCGATAAAAATCTATTTTTATCTTTTCAAATGTGAAATTTTTCATCCCAGTTCTTCCTAATTCACATATTATGATTTTACACTAATTATTAATATTTTTAATAATTTTATCAAGGTCCGTACAGTCGATTTCCATCAACGGCCATCGAACTGCACTTACAGCGACCTTTTCCAAATTTGATTTGGACATAATTCCAAATCCAGCCGTTAGATTTCAAATTTCTAATATTCATTGGAAAGCTCTTTTCGATACGAACCCAACGGTTCTGGTTTCAGGAGAATCCGACGGTCGGATCTCCCGTAATGTTCATTCGAAGTCAATGGTCGAAATTTACGAACTACCGCACGCCGCGCGTTCTATTCAGGCCATTATATAATATATATATATATATATATATATATATATATATATATATATATATATATATATATATTATATTTCGTCGATTTCCTTTTAAAACGTATTTTATAAATCGTTTTAAATTCGTTTTCAAAACCATTTCAACTCTACATTCAATTTCAAAACAAAATTGAATATTTCATATCATTACCATATAAATGATAATATTTTCAAAACGTTATATTTTGAAATCACTACCTTTTCTATATTCATTATAAAAACGGATATAATTGATATAAATATCGTTCACGTCAAAATAGCGCAACTCTAATCAACACGGCTTTATATATTTCAATAAATTCGTTATTCTATTTAACAAATGAATCTATATTTCTTTCAACACACGACTAATCTCAACACATGAGTACTGTCAACACATGACTATTTTTGTTATGTAATATATTTTATAAAATTATGGTACCTATCGTTTGATTTTTAATCAGACTCCTACCGTAAAGTAGTTTCTAATCGTAAATATGATAAAGATGTAAATTTTATTGTTAAAATATTTTACTCAACACATGAATAGTTTCAACACATGAATATTCTCAACACATGAGCATCGTCAACACATGACTATTTTTATATTCTAATATTCTTTATTTTCCCAATTGGAATGAGGCCCAATCAATTACCATATAATGTTAATTATATGGATTCCATACAGCACATGTATATAATAGCAACGATAAATAATCAACCATCATCCAAAGTGCACCACACAACTGCATAAGCATCAAATATAAATAATTAACGCTTACACAGCCTGTCAATCAATCGATCGACATACAACTAACTATTGGGATTAGTGTATGCCGTATTTTATCCCAATACCCGTGTGGGGTTTCAAACAATCAAACACAGATTTTATTTGTGCAGTTGGGCGATGTGTAAAATTTATCGTCCCAATCAATGTCCTTCAAATAGGTGTTCATAAACAAACCATCTGGTTTTTAGATGAATATTTATTTACTCACATTCACTATATTCATATTCACGTTAAAAAATATTATTTTTAACGATAATTAATTTATTTCAACACATGAATATATTTTATTATCTATTTCACATAAACATCACAAACAATTTTCACAACACATCAATCAAACAAACAAGCCGTCCATGGTCTGTGGACGACGGGAGTCGGGTGCTGTTAAGCACCGTCTGCATCCTACCATATATTTATAACTAGAAAAAGAAATTTAAAGTGAGAAGTTCTCGCCAATTTGCTAAACCAAACGCTACGACTCTTCATATGTAGGAAATCTTCACCGTGCTTCTAATGAGATCTGTTTCACGTAGTTTTAATTAAAAATCACATTTTTAATAACGCTCACTTCATAGTAAAAATCAAATCTTTATCGCTACTTCATATTTGTAAAAATCGAATTTTTATCTTCACTTCATATATATAAAAATCGGATTTTTTTATCTTCACCTCATATATATAAAAATCGAATTTTTTTTATCTTCACCTCATATATATAAAAATCGAATTTTTATCTTCACTTCATATATATAAAAATCGTATTCTTATCTTCTATACTTTATAAAGATCATATTTTTATTATCTCTACTTTATAAAAAATCTTATTTTTATTATCTCTACTTTATAAAAAATCTTATTTTTATTATCTACATTATATAAAGTTCATATTTTTATCTATCCAACATCGCTAAAATCCACATCTTCTTCTAACAAAAATTCTACCTTTCTTTATATAAAAATTTGGTTTTTCCTTTATATAAAAATCACAACTTTGCATTGTAAAAATCCAATCTTTACCGTTTGAAAAATCTAAACTTTGTCATGTTAAAAAAAAACTTATATTTATTTCAAACACTATATATAAAAATCGAAGCTTTATATATAAACAAAAATCGAAGCTTTACGTTGTTTATATATAAAAATCACAACTTCACCTAGCTAAAAATCAAATTTTTACCGCATAAAAATCCAAGCCTTTATCGTATAAAAATCTAAGCTTTCCTTTTTTCCTTTTCCATTGCATAGTAAAATAAAATAAAACTTCACTTTAAAAAAAATAATGCTTTGAATTTTAAAACAAGATTACTCACATTTCAGCGAAGAGGGGAGGGTCTGCGTGGATCGAAGGGTGGTTGTCGCTTGAGGGCTTGGCGTCGGATCTTGCGAGGAGGAAGAAGGAGAGAGCTTGGAGCGAAGGGAGGAGAGGGTCTGGGGTTCGGTGGCGTGGCCTAGGAGGCGCGCGCGGTGGTGGCTCTGGTGGGGGCTCGGTGGTCGATGTGGTGGAGGGTTTTGGTGCGGGTTCGGTCTTCGAACGACGGAGAAAAGATAGAACGGTGGAGGCTGGAGACGAGGTGGAAGAGAAGGGGAAGTGGCGGCGAGAGGGGGGGGGGCTCCTCCGACGATCGGCGATGGAAGAACAGGGAGGCGCCACGAAATCGATTGCGTGGTTTTTTATTTATTTCTTTTTCCTTTTCTGTTTTGACGGTCAACGAAAGGGAGGGGGAGAGGGTATAAAGATAGAGAGAGAGTTTTATTTTAATTTATTATTTAATTATTTAATTTCAAAAAGTACCTTTTTATTTCGAACTCGAAATCAAACCCACTGACTGTTGTCCCTGACGTGTTACCCACTTTTCGAACACAATGGGATATGTTTCGTAGGCCAATTCGGCTGTTACGATAGGTTTCCACCAAAATTAAAGTATAAATCTGTGTATATTCAATTTAAACGTACATTTCAATTTACCAGGGCCACATACGAACTCGAAAAAATCCAGAAAAATTATTTTCTAGCTTCGTATTGATGATACGGTCCTAACAAAACTAGTTTCGTCAAATTCTGAGACCGTTTGAAAAATGGCCATTTTCCAGTCGATTAAAATCAACTGAAACTGGTCAAACGAATTTTCCTTTGCCACGCTCACATATTGATTCGAAAAAATTACAAAATTTGAAACCTAGCAATAACTTTACATCCCGGATCCAACAAAAGTGGTTTCGTCGAAATCCGAGGTCGTTTGCAAAATTTCCATTTTTAAGGGCCTGAATTCCATAGCGACTATTCAGAATTTTCAACTGGACATATCTTTTGATTCCCGCTATGAAATTTTGATTTTTCGGATTCGTTGGAAAGATATTCTTAATTAGATTCAAATATTTTTGGTTTTGCCAAAATCCGATTTATTTTGCACCCGGTATGTTCAATTGAAATTTGAAATCCAATTTTCAAACTACCGCGCCATTTTCAATTTCTTTTATAATTAAAAATTATTATTTATATTCTAACGACGATGTATATAAATATATACATTCTATTCTATTGAAAATAAATTTCTCGTCAATATTATTTAAAATAATTCAATTTAAATATTCAAAATTCACTAAAATTGCCAAAATAAAAATTTTAAATTGGCTCAGAATTTCCGGGTTATTCCAATCTTCCCCACTTAAAACTTTTCGTCCCCGAAAAGGAACGAAGCCGAAAGTTGTTTAATTATCAATTCAACTTCCATTATTTTGATTACGGCTTAAGTTCTTCAACTTTTCAGTTTCTAAGAACTTTTCAAATTTTTCAAAAATTTGGCTAACACCCTAAATTTTTGAAAAATTTCGCCATAACCTCCCCTACACCGGGGACTTCGGGATATTTCATATAGCCTCCCATGGCCTTCTTCAATCCAAAAGAAAATGAAAAAGCCAAGCGGCTCATAAAATCATCATCACCCAAACAAAACAGTAAATTATGGTAAACATGTACCTATTTGTCCGGCAAACAATTTTATTCTCTGCTCTAGCCTGCTTGATATGACCTATTCAATGTAAGTACATGTATATGCATGCAATTACAAATAATTTTCAATACAGTTCAATATTTGGTACAATTAGGCTAAATGGTTCAAAATTATCAAACAAATAAACAAACAACACAACCATCAATCAATTAGTGAATTAACGTTTCAAATTCATAATTTTGATATATATACAAAAATCACATTTTTGATGCCAATTCATAACAATGTATTCTAGCTATATTTTGGTTCTCACACCAGTCTAATGGAAATATATAGATATCACACCTTCGAAACACGAACATAAATACTGATGATGTCCGGACATCACTAGAATTAACCCCGAGCGACTAGAGTGTGATTCTATATCTATCCAGTATATTGAAACTTCAAATATACGTTCATGACGCGTATATGCAAAACCTTTATATACTCGATTGTCCAAATTCAATACAAATAAAATATTCAAATACGTTTAACTGAATTTAACTTTCAAAACAAAATTGCTTCCATTTGAAAAATATACTCTTCACACTCGTTCTAGGATACTTGTGACGATCCCAAAACCCCGTGACACGGTGTTAAGGATAATCATTGGAATATAACACATTAATCATCATTAGCAGATCACAGATATTAGCATAAACAGAAATTAGAATAATTTACACACATATGACAGCGGAATCATATAGATAACATCACATCAGAGAAGCACAGTACAGGATACAACTTAGTGCATAATGATACATAATCAGTCACCATCGCCTGAGGCGGAATCATACATAAAGAGTACACAAAAGGAATATCAGTCTACATCGCCAGTGGCGGAATCATAATATAGATACAATAATGGCGGAGAAAATCCAAGTCAGCACGGTGTAGTCAAGCCTCGCCATGAGCCAAAAGGTGCGTCAGAAACCTGTAACTAGGCTGCCCGTGTGAAAATAAGGGCACCCGAGTTCGCAAGGTGAAACAAACTACGAGTCAGTCATGGGACTGGTATGAGAAATCCATTCAACTTATTAACAACAATAATAAGGCAAATCAAAGGACCACGCCACTTTCGCGGAACGGGTTTACTCCAATGAGTGCTAGTGCATGAAATAAAGTAAATGATTAAATCAACGCAATGCTTTTTATAAAATGAAGCCATTATAAGACTCAGGTCCCATCACACAATGCAACGCAAGCCAGAGGATAGAGTTTTTACCTTATAATGGCCAAAGATGCTTCATACGAATAAAACAAAAGTGCTTGATATTATTACTAGTGCATATATGTTTCAAAAGCGATTTCAATCATAAATATCAATCATATGCGGCATAAATGACCCATACCACTATGTCGCCATACTAGTAATACAATCACGTCCGCATATTTCGTATTGGAAATTGGATTCCTTCATGAGTCGAGGCAAGGGGCAAGCTCCTCTCCGATTCGAGACACTCTAGCAAATGTCCCAGGACCCCACTATGATCCTTGGATCTTCAGGGCCGGTCCTCTCTTACTTTTGAGGATTAGTTATTCCTGAACACACGTTTCCCGGTCCTTACAGACCTATATCGAGGCTCCTCGCATTCCAACAACCACACAGGTGAAAAGTATATATAATGTCAGGACTGGTAGGTCACTGACACCACCTTAGCTAGAAAGAAACGTCGTGCTCTCCATGCAGTCACTCTCCCGTTTTTGACTCATACCGAGGTGTGAGGCTCGCGAATTCACGTTATACACAAAGCTACGTCACACAGACCATGCTTTGATCATCAACCACAAGACTTTGCTTTGCAACAGAAGCCTTGATCATATGCCACTTAGGCGTGCCACACAGGCAATCCACTCCATGCGACTGATTTCTGTCAATACATAACCTCTGAGCTCGTACGTCTCAGAGAAGGGCGTTAAGCAAGAGAATAAATTCTCCGCCGCCAAACAGATATATATTTAACAGAGATCAATCAACACAGAACAAAATCCAATGTCAGACACACAGTCCATTTACAAGTCCGTTCTGGGTCTGAATGAAACCGGAGGCACCAATTCCTCGCATATCCGTACAATCAACAATATGTTTGGACGGCTACTACTTCAATTCCTTCATGGTAGCTACTCCAATCACGAGCATCAGTAGCGCCCATCCATCCAATGTGGAGATCGTCGGTCTTCAGTCGTCTTCGACTCTTCGACTTCTCAACGTCGATCGATTATTTGAAATGAGATAAACTCGGCCTTTTCAAATAACCCACGTATATTTAGATTTTCAAACCAATTAATCACAGGGTTGAACTATTCAACATTCACATTTCAGTTATTTAGTTATAATTTTCACGTCAAATACATTCAACCATCACATATCAAGCAAACACAACAAAATTGGTTTATTTTCACTCTATATCGTCTATAGCACTTAATAACGATATATCGCCATTTTTATTTAATTTAAAACGGCCATATTAAATTAAACGACGTTTCAGGTCGTGTCGATGCACTGGCGCTGCTTTCCACTAATTTTGTTTTACACATATAGGAAAATCTAACCGTTGGATCTTCACAAATTTTACATCATTAGGAAGGTCTTTTCAAAACGAATCCAACGGTTCCAGTTTTGGGAAAATCCGACGGTCGGATCTTCCACACTAACCATTTGAAGTTACGATTTCAATTTACGAACTGCAGCGTCGTTTTTCGATTTAATTTAATTATATATATATATATAAATATAATCGTTTCTGGCGCTGTTTTTCACTAATTTTGAATTAAACATTCCAGACAATCCAACCGTCGGATCTTCACAAAGTTGGTGCCGTTGGAAAGATATCTCCAAGGCGAACCCAACGGTTGAGGTTTCGGAAAAATCCAATGGTCGGATCTTCCGCACTAGCCGTTTGAAGTTACGGTCTCAAAATATGAACTGCACGGCCACGTTTCGTTTTAATTATATTTATATTTATATATTTATATAAATATAGTTCATTCAATGATTTCCATATCGTTTTCACTTCAAATATTTTTCTAACACCTTAAAATTTTGGAAAATTTCGCCATAACCTCCCCTGCACCGGGAGCATCGGGAAATCGTAAATAGCGTTCCCGGTCCTTCTAATCTCAAAAAGAAAAAGAAAAAGCCAAGCGGCTAGCCAACAGGCTCATAAAATCATCACCCAACCAAAACAGTAAATGTGTACCTATTTGTCGGGCACAAAATTTTATTCCTCTTCTCTAGCCTCTTTGTTATAACCTGTCCAATGAATATGCATGTACATATATATACAGTTCTTATCATTTATCAATTCCTATTCAACTTCATATTTGATTTGCTTTGGTTTAAAAACACCATTCATTCTAATATTGCATGCATAGGCTAAAATCATATCATTAGCTAGTTAATGTATATTTCAACTCATGCACGTTTATTCGAACCAGTGGCTATTTTTAACACTTCACATTTCAAAGATGATAATTTTGACGAACTAAAGTAGATTTCAACACATGACTATTTTATTTAGTTCCTATGCATGTTAAAAATAATATTTCTATCACAAATATTTGTTTCAACGTCTGCATATCTTTAGCATATCACACATATGATAAAAATGATATTTTTATCATTTAAAATATTTATTCAACCAATGTATGGTTTCAACACTTCATAGTTTCAATAAAAATGTAATTTTTATCGTTCAATCTTTTTATTCAACACATGAACCTTTCCACTACACACACTTCTCAACAAATGAGCATTTCCACACATGGACATCTTATTTATGTTGTTCTTATTAAAAAGATGAAATTTTGATTGTTGGAACTATTCATATAAGGCGAATATTTTTGATACTTCATATATTTATAAAAAATGTGATTTTTATTGTTTATACACTTCATTCATTCACAAATGAATTTAATTTTCACACAACACTTTCCAACACATGAACAATTTCCACACATGGATATAGTTTCAATATATAGCTTTAATTTCTATGCATGCAAATGATTTCAACATATGAAAATAATTCTAACACACAAATACTATTCAAAATTTCGGCAGCATAACGGCAGGGTAGTTAAAACCGGCACCGTCCCTAGTACGGCTCCTCGCTCTACCTTAAAACCTCGCAGTTTTTGACAATGGGGATTCATGCATCTAATTCGCACGCAGGCGGCATGTATATATTTATTTCATTTCCACAAACTAATCCTATGTGGTTTCAACCAAATATTTTCCAATCACAAACGGGTATTTTTCAACCACAATCAATTCAATATCAACCACAAACAATCCCAAACAACAATTCGCCGTCAATCAATTTTCACAACAATTTCAACCAATATATATATCGTCCATGGTTTGTGGACGAGGGGGCGTATATATATATATATATATATATATATATATATATATATATATATATATATATATATATAGCAATTCACTTTTATTTCCACACATATATATGTATATATAAAAAGAAATTGAAGAGTGAGAAATTCTCACCAATAGCTATCCAATAACACGACTCTTCCTTTATAGAAATCTTCGCCTATTTCGCCTTCTTGTCGCTTTCGTTGCCCGTATTCTCTACATAGGTAAAAATCGAATTTTTACTATATTATTCAATATATAAAGATTGCAATTTGACTTCGCTATTAAATATATAAAGATTATATTTTTATTATTCTTATGATGTAAAAATTATATTTTTATTACTTTAAAAATACAAAAATCATATCTTACTCCTTCTACCTAATAAAAATTCCGTCTTTTTCTCTTTTTAAAAATATGATCTTTATTTTTGCAAGTTCAAATCTTTTCTTTTAAAAGATTAAACCTTTTTCTATTTCAAAGTTTAAACCCTTTTTTTTCTTTTTTTTTTAAACCTTAAAATAAAATCAGTTTTTATTTCCTTTAAAAATCAGTTTTTAAATCTTCAAAAATCAGTTTTTATATTCTTTATTAAAATCAGTTTTTACATCTTTAAAAATCAGTTTTTACATCTTTATTAAAATCAGTTTTTACATCTTTAAAAATCAGTTTTTACATCTTTAAAAATCAGTTTTTATATTCTTTATTAAATTCAGTAATTAGTTTTTAAATCATTTAAAAATCAGTTTTTGCAAAACAGAAATAAAAATAAAAAAATAAAATAACCTAAATACTCACCGTAGCCTGCGAAGGGGGGGGGGGAAAGAAGAAGGCGTCGGCGGCAGGGTGGTGGTGTTCGGTGGTGGCGGCGTCGAGGCTTCAGAGGGGCTGCTCGATTTGATTCGACGGGGGCGTATGCGTCGCGAGGGGTTCGAGGGTTTCGACACTGGGAGGAGGAGGCTGGACGGAGGGGGGCGGCGGCGATGTCTTCGTCGGCGGCGATGTCTTGAGGGGGGAAGCGGTCTAGGTTTAGGTTTTTTTTTTTATTTCGTTTTCTGATTAATGAATCGGGGGGGGGCCAAGAAGAAGAAAAGGGAGGGAATTAAAGTAATATTTTTTTTCCTTTCTATTATTTAATTATTTAATTTTTGCAAAAAGGTTGACTTTTACATACGACCCCGAAACGAGGCCTACCGCCTGTCGTCCACAGCGTTTTACCCCCATTCCGAACACAATGAGATATGTATCGTAAGCTGATTTGATCGTTACAATCAGTTTCCGTTGAATTTACATTTGAATCCTTATGTTGAATTTTAAACGTACATTTCAAATTACCGGGGTCACATACTAACTAGAAAAATTCCAGAAAAATATTTTCTAGTTTCGTATTGACGATACGGTCCTAACAAAACTAGTTTCGTCGAATTCTAAGACCGTTTGAAAAATGGCCAATTTCCTGTCGATTAAATTCAACAGAAACTGGTCAAACGCGTTTTCTTTTGCCACGCTCACATATTGATTCGAAAAATTATGAAATTTGAAACCTAGCAATAGTTTGACATCCCGGACCCAACAAAAGTGGTTTCGTCGAATTCCGAGGCCGTATGCAAAATATCAATTTTCCAGGCCTATATATTCTATATACCGATTCTTCTGAAATTCATTCGGCCATAACTTTTGATTCCCGTTATGAAACTTCGAATTTTCAGATTCGTTAGAAAGGTATTGACTAACAGATTTAAATATTTTTGGTCTCACTAAAATCCGTTATATTTTCCACCCTGCACAGTCGGTCGAAGTTTGAATTCAAATTTTCAAACTGACTTACTATTCTAATTCGCTAATTTATTGAAATATTCTATTTCAATGGTTCAAATTGCTTTGAAATAATCAATTTAAAAATTTTAAATTGGCTCGTATTTTCCGGGTTATTACAATACTACTGATCCTATCTCTAACGAGTTACTCTCATTGGATATTACTAATCCAATATCTGATGAATTCTTTCGTATGTTTCTAACATGTCTTCTTCTCGAGCTCTGTAAACCAAAGCTCTGATACCAGCTGTAACGACAAGGAATTTCGCTCGATCCGAATTGATCGTTAAACCGACCAAGACCGTTCGAAACCCCTGATCGTTTTGAGAACAGGACAAATTGGAACGCAAACAGAAGAACATTTCATTGTATATTACAACAATTCCACCAGAATACAAGAATATACAGAGTATGAATAAATATACATTCGACAAATATCAGATATTACAATAAATTACATAACAGCGGAAAAATAATACAAAACACAACTGAAAGAAATACATGGATACAGAGCTTTCCGAGTATCGTTACAGCTATAAACCAGGATCCTGTGAATATAAATCTGCAAAACCAAAACTACTAGCTGCCCGTGCGGAAAATAAGGGCACCCAGAGTTTAGGTTAAAACAATAAACTCCAGGTCAGTCATGTGACTGGTGTGAGAACTAAAACAGTTATTTAAAGCTTTACTTTAAAAGAGAGTAGTTGAAGGGACCACGCCGTATAACACGGAACAGGTTTCCTCCCAAGAACACCAGTGCATAGAATAAACAACGCAATGCTTTTTCGAAAAATGAAGTTATTATAAGACCCAGGTCCCATCACACAATGCAGCGCAAGCCGGAGGATAGGTTTTCCCTTATAATAGCCAAACATGCTTGGTATGTTTAAAACAAATCATTTGATACTATTATAGGTGTATAGTGTCAAAACAATTCAAATCATAAATATCAATCATAGGCGGCATGGGTACCATCTATCATGTCGCCATACTAGGCTCTACAAATAAAACCGCAATATCACGTATTGGAAATTAGATTTCCTTCATGAGTCGAGGCAAGGGGCAAGCTCCTCTCCGTTCGAGACACTCTAGCAAATGTCTTAGGACCCCACTATGATCCTTAGAATCGGTTGGGCCGGTCCTCACCTAACTTTGGAGGATTAGTTATTCCTGAACACACGTTTCCCGGTCCTAACAGACCTATATCCGAGGCGCCTCGCATTCCAACAACCACACAGGTGAAAAGTATATTTAAATGTCAGCCAGTTTAAGCACTGACACCACCACTAGCTAGAAAGAAACATCGTGTTCTCCCAATGGTCCGTATTCCGTTTTTGACTCATACCGAGGTGTGAGGCTCGCGAATTCAGGCTATACACAAAGCTATGCCAAACAGGCTGTGCTTTGATCATTGTAACAACCCGCAAATTCTGAACCAATTTAAAAATTTTATTTTAGAAATTTTAATGAATTTGTAATAAATAAAAAAATTAAATACAAAATCTTAAGTCAGTCCACTTTTTGTTCTTACTTGATCTAGGCTTTTAATTTTGTCTGTACCGTTACTTAATAGGTTATGAACATTTCATAGGAAGAACTCATTGACTATGATCAAATTTTTGGTGATCATATACAAAGATGAATCGCTTTGGTTAACGTGACCTTTTTCGTAAGTAACTACGTTTAAGTAAGAAGAATCATATCAAAATTTGTTAACATGCAATAAATAAAAGTAACTAATTTCTTTAAATTTGAGTCAGTAAGAATTCAAAGTAATTTCAGAATTAATCTATTTATGAAATTGACATGTGTAAATAAATGCTAATTAGTCATATGATATTTATGGTGTGGTAAAATCGGAGTATAACAATTCATTAGAAATTTAATTATAATCAAATGGGGATTGTTTCTAATGCGAATGTTAAATTTAAGGTAATATATAATTAGTGAGATGAACATAAGTATAATTTAATGTTAAATTGAGTAATAAAAGTGATTGTAAGAAAAATTGGAAATAACGGAACTATAATAAATGTTGAATTAATACAATAAAACAAACCAGTTAATTTTATAATTGAAATATAATGTTGGAATTTAGTATAATGAAATTTTCCTAATAGTTTATTTCGAGAGTAAAAAGAAATTTGAAATGAGACATTATGATAACTTTGTCATGTTTGGAAGGAAGGATTAATGAATTGATTGTTTTAAAAAACATTAATTGCTCAATTAAAAATGTTAGAAAATTGAATTTGTGATATATGACACTGGTAATTTATTCCTATGTTGGATTAGGATTAGATGGGTAATTGAATTAAGGATAAATGAAATTGAATACTGCATCCATTTAATTAACCTTTGAAATTTGAATAAATAAGAAGGAAAGAGAAAAAAAACCATGTGATCTTAATATCTATATTTTTCTTTATTTTGAAATTAATGTGTACCATTTAAAGTTTAACGTTCATTCATTGATATCATTTCTTTCCTTAAACGTTCGTCAAAAAAAGAAAAATTAAACGTTCATACCTTTAATTTATTTCATTGGTTCATAAGATTTTGGATTATTCTTATTGGGGTTAGTGGAATTCATGATGTTATTCATGTAATTTTACAATCTTGACAATTTCCTTTTAAATTAATATATTTTGGCAGATATCTAATTAAGACTATTAATTCTCATAAGTTTCTTCATTTAACATTGTATATGATTTGTTTAAATGCATGCCTTTTAGTTCTTTTTAAATAACCATATACACATTAAACGTAAATCAATCAATCAACCTTCCTTAGTTCTTTTTCTTGGTTTTAATAAATACACATCAATCATAATTACTGGTCATTAATTCCAAAATAGACTTTCTCTTGTCAATCCTTAATTATTATTTTTTTACACATTGACCAGTATTAAAGCCCGCGTATTATGCCTACTCAATTCCTTTACAAATACCATATTAGAAATGTTGATTACAAATTATTTCAATTAAATATGTAATTAATGTACATAAGTCTTAGTCCTATAATTATTACATTGTTTATTCATTAATAGGAATACCGTTGTAAATTTCGCTATTTATATATTTCTAAATTTTAATTATAATTTGTCAGTTTCCAAACTATTTTTTTTTATATTTTGGTTAAATTGAGCTATCCTTGTAAAAAGATTATCATTATATTTCTTTCATAAATTAACCAAAAATAAGTTTTCTACTTTGTTTGAGATTTCAATGAATATTTTTTTTCCTAAATAAATGGGTGTTGTTGGAAACATTTTGGTTATGTAAAGATGGAATGTAAAATTTGAGATTGTAATCAAGCATAAAAATGGAATGCATTCATTGCTTCAATAAAATTAATATGTGCTCATTTAAATAATTTTGGTATATTAAAGATAGGAAAAGGTAGGTGCAAAGTGCAAATGCCAACAATGCACTTATAAACAAATATAAATATTAGAAATTCAAAACCATAATCCCCATTTGATTTACTGCAGCCACCGTTTATCCATTGAATGGCTAGAAAGCTCCCAAACAAAATCTTCAATCTCTTCTAATCTAAGCCAAAATATTCGAAATTTATAAAAGCAAAAGTAAAGAGAATCTTGAGTTCCTTATTGTCAACGGTTATGATCTGATTTCATGATATAATTTGGCCAAATTCTGAGCTTAAAGGGGTGACTTTCGCGGTGGTTTTGGGGGTAGCTTGGGCCGTCGCGCTCAGCACTGATGGAGGCAGAGGTGGCACAGGACATGGGCTTCGTCGTGGTGTTTGTTGATCTTAGTCCGGCGTCTTCTGGGGTGGTGCGATTTGGTACAACGAGAAGCGGGTTATGGGTTTCTTCGAACTGGAAGATGACGACGTGAATTGGAAGAGGGGTTACGACTAAGTGGGGGTTAAGCTAAGTGTAATTAACTAAGTTTTATTTTTAATAAATTAAAATATTGAAATGTTCATAATGCCGTAACTCTCTCAAACAGAAACCGAACCAAACGATTTCGATTGCGTTGGAATCGTGAATACCAGATCCAGACGATGGAACATACCAGATCTAAAATGGAGCGTTCTACCATTTTTGAAAAATTCAAAACTATCGGTGAGATTCTTTAATTTAAATTTATTTATTAATTAAATTATTAGTTCGCGATGTTAATATATATACGATTACGATTCAGATCTGTTTGTTTGGTCATGATTAGTGATGATTGTTCTATGATTGAATAGTCGTATAGATCCATATGATTTTCATGTTTATACTATGCCATGTTATCACTGCCATGTTATCACTTTGGATTAAAAATTAAATTTATCTAATTATCAATTTAAAGTAAAAGGAAATAAAATGGTCACCATTCATATGTTATCCCTTGTGATTAGAATTGGATTGATTTAATTTATCAATTCCAAAACAAAGAAATTGATTATCACCTTTATGTGTTATCGCTTGTGTTAGAATTGAATTAATTTAATTTATCAATTCCAAACAAAGAAATTTGATTATCACTTTCATATGTTATCACTTAACAAATTGTGATTTGATCTAGTTATTAATTCAAAAAGAAGATTGGATTGTCACTATTTATACATAATCACTTGTGTTAGCTTGAATTGATGATTAACACTTTTGGTTTGATTTGAGTGGATCTAATTTATCCATTCACAATAAAAGAAACATGGCTTGTCACTCATATGTTATCGCTTTGTCTTTTATTTGAATTGATCAATGTTATCAATTCAACATAGAGATAAAAAGTTTTTTTTTTTGAATTGATCTATGTAATCAATTTAACGTATAAATAAAAAAAATATCTCTTTATTTGATTTGATCTAGGACTATCAATTCATCATAGAAAATGAAAAAAGAAAGAACAAGGGGAAAATATCTTTTTATTTGAATTGAGGTAAATTATCAATTCAATATTAAAAATAAAAGGATTGTATTTTGTTTGCATTTCTCAATGCGAACAAAATATAAAATAAATAAAGGAAAGGTTTTACTTTAAAGTAAAAAGAATTATATTTTGTTTGCATCACTTGACGCGAACAAAATGTTAAAATAAAGACTTACATTAAAATAAAAGAGTTACTTTTAATAAAATATTATTTTATTTGCATTTCTTTTATGCAAATAAATTTTTCTTTTATTTGCGTTCCTCGATGCAAATATACATAGAAAACAAAATGTACTTTAATTTACATTCTTCTTGCAAATTCATTAATAGAAAAATAAATGAATTGAAACAAAACTTACATTTTTATTTGTGTTCTTAAAACACAAATATGACTTGAGAATAAAATTTACCTTTTTATTTACATTTTATAATGTAAAAATAAACTTGCTTTTTGTTTTGCATTTACAATGCAAACATACCTTTCAAAACAAAATTTACCTTTTTATTTACATTTTATAATGTAAATATAACTTGAGAATAAAATTTACTTTTTACATTTCATAATGTAAATATAACTTGAGAATAAAAATCTACCTTTTTGTTCGCATCCCCAACTACGAACAAATCATTAAAATAAAAATCTATCCTTTTGTTCGCATCCACAACTGTGAACAAATCATTAAAATAAAAATCTATCTTTTTGTTCGCATCCACAACTGCGAACAGATCATTAAAATTAAAATCTGTCTTTTTGTTCACATCCACAAATGCGAACAAACCATTAAAAATTAAAACTTATTTTTTTTCGCATTCACAATGCGAATAAAACATTAGAATAAAGAACACATTTTGTTTGCATTCTTTATTGAAAATAAAATAATATGTGATTTAAAAAGGATACTTTTATTTGCATTCTCCATTGCAAATAAAATATGATTTTAAAAGAATAAGACATGAAAATTTGAAGTCACATTTTTATTTGCATTTCTTGATGCAAATAAAACATATATTAAAAAGTTACAATTCTATTTGTAGCCCAAATGTGAATAAACACATAACTTCTAAAGATTACATTTTTTATTTGTCTCTTGATGCAAATAAAAAAACATAGTTTAAGAAATTATATATCTATTTACACTTTAGATGTAAATAAGAGGGTAAGATTGAAAATATTGTTTTTCCTATTTTTTTTTAATTAGAAATAATAAAAGGATTGTACATTAATATATACATTCTTAATGAAGTTCATCTTTCATTAAGAAGGTTAGTTAAATCAAAATAGACATTTTGTCAGAATGAACTAGTTAAAACAAATCTTATATTTTGGCAAAACATATACTTTTGTCAAAATAGATTAGTCGAGTCAAATTACACCTTTTTGTCCTAATGACTCGGTTAAAACTAAAATATATAGTTTGGGTCAACATAAGAATTGTTAATACAAAAGAGACATTTTCTCGTCATAATTATATATTGTGTATTACACTCACAAGTTACCCGACTTGTGTATGTGATTAGGACGATAATTTTCACACATCGCCCAAGTGCACAAATAAATTTATTATTTGTTTGTTGGTTGAAACCCCACACGGGTGTTGGGATTAAAATTAACATACACTAATCCCAATATTTAGTTGATCGTTAGATCGGCAGGCTGCGATGAGCGTTATTATTTCATTTTAACGCTTACGCAGTGGAAATTATACTTTGGATGTAAATGGTTGACTTGATGATTATACTATTATGGTCATATATGTAGTGTATGTGAAATCCATATAATCCAAATTATATGGTAAATGATTGAGTCGCATTTCGATTCAGGTGTTCTTTTAAATAAGAATATTTTTACATTAGAAATCCTTTTCATATAAAGGATATGTTTTCACAAGGGAAAATATATTTTTAATCGAGTATATGTTAAAATATAGAATATTTGCAAAAGATAAAAATCTGTAATATGAAGAATACTTCCCATTTAAAAATCTTTTATATAAAGAATATTTTTAATGATTATTTTAAATATGTTTTTAATAATTAATATTTAAAGAGAAATCTTTTAATTAAGATCATTAGAATTTGCAATTATATTTTGTGATATAAAATAAATTGAGATGTGAAGTTGATTTATCGTGGACGGTGTTTTAAACGACATTTGTCCTTTAATCCAATTTACATTGAAATTATTATTTGGAATTTATAAATCTATTTTATAGATTTAAAAAGGCATTTTCTAAAAATCAAGTTTTTCCCAATTTAATAAATTAAATTGGAATTAAGTAGGAATTCGATTGGTAATAATCGAAATGGGCTTCTGTAAAAGAAGACCGATATTATATTTGGAATTTAAGAGGCTTTGCCGTTATTCCATTTATATTATTAGTCCGATACAGAAATTTATATCGATTATATATTGATTTGATTTCTGTGGAATTCTATATTTTGGAAATTGATTTGTGGGTTTGTCGTGAACTGTGTTTTAAAAGACACTAGTTCTTTAACCTATTTAAGACAAGATTTATCCCTTTAAATAAATGATCTCTTAATAATGATTTTTGATATTAAATCAAAATTAGAGTTTTAATAAATCTTTTAAGGAAGATTTAAGATTTTATTTTTAGAGTTTATCTTTGATAAAATTAATGAAAATCTTTTAATATAAATATATCATTAAAAGAATATTCTGAGTTGGAATGTGGCGTATGGTGTGATTTTACATTGTTTGGTTTTTAATTACAAATTATGCGAGTTATTCAGAAAGACAGGGTTTAACCCATTCTGAATAATCATCACGACGATCAAGAGTCGAAGATGAAGACGGTGGTTGAAGACCAAAGGTTTTCACATCGTTGGGATGATGATGACTGGTAAATTGAATTGGGACTGGCCTCCCAAGGCAAGGTATTTGGTAATGATCGTCCAAACGTGTTTGGAGATCGACGGATTTGGCTTTCGCTCGGACCTAGAGCATAAGCTTATAAATGGATGCATGTCTGACGTTGGATTTCATTCTATGTAAATTGATTTTTATTAATATTCAACCATTGGTGGCGGAGAATTTATTCTCTTGCTTAACACCCTTAGTGGTTGTATGTTAATAGTTATGAATTGCATGGCGTGAAATGTCAACGTGGCACGCCAAGATGCAAATGTTCAAGGCTTTTGTTGCAAAGCAGGTCTTGTGGAATGATCAAAGCATAGTCTATTTTGGCATAGCTTTGTGTAGCGTAACTTCGCGAGCCTCACACACCGGTAGAGTCTAAAACGGAGCAAGGGAACGCAGGGAGTGCACACGTCCTCTTTCTGGCTTATAGTGGTGTCAGGGACCTACTAGCGCTGACATTTTACTTATGTGGATGATGGAATTTTCGAGGCCTCGGTTTATTTTTGCGGTCGCCAATGGCCGTATTATAGGTTCAATAGGACCGGGAGGCATGTGTTCAGGCATAACTAATCCACTAAAGTATTTGTGGACCGGCCCTGCTGTATCCAAGGGTTCGCCAGCGTCCGAATCCTGGGACATTGCTAGAGTGTCTCGAATCGGTAAGGAGATCGTTCCTAGCCTTGACTCATGATGGAAACCCAATTTCCAATATGCCCCATGCGGTTTTGATTGTATAACTAGTATGGCGACATGATATATGGTACCCATGCCGTCTAGGATTGATACATTTATTTTGAAATGTTTTACTAAAACATATACACACTAATAATAATACCGTTTTACGTATTTATCATCTCTTGACCATTATAAGGTAAAACCCTATCCTCCGGTTTGCGTTGCATTGTGTGATGGGACTTGGGTCTTATAATGGTTTCATTTTTTTTCTAAAAAGCATTGCGCTGTTTGACGATTTCCTTTATTATTATGCACGGCAATCCATTGGAGTAAACCCGTTCCGCGTTAGCGGCATGGTCCTTGGATTTGCCTTATTACTATTAGTTAAACTAGTTAAGAATTCTCACACCAGTCCCATGACTGACTCGTAGTTTGTTTCCACTTTTGCAAACTCGGGTGCCCTCTTTTCCACACGGGCAGTCGAGTAATTTGTCTGCAGGTTTATCTCTTGAGTAGGATTCTGGATCGAAGCTTAAAGCTGTGTCCAGAACATTGAAGACTTCCGCTGTGCATTGTATTAAATTATCGTATTTATCTTCCGCCGTATTATATTTAATGTACTCTGATATATTCTGTACTCTGATGTAACATTTATTATTGATGTTATAAAAGTCTGTGTTATTTGTTCTGATGTTGTTGTATTCCCAAAGTTGATGTATCCGCAGATTTCCAACCTTTGGTTCGGACTTGTGTGGTTTATGGTCGATTCAAAGGGTGGGGATTTTCAGGTCATCACAGTTGGTATCAGTGCTCAAGTTAGCTCAAATCTTTGGGGTACAACTCGTTAGAACTAAACAAAAGACTCATCAGAGGTTGGATTAGTAATATCCAATAAGAATACTCATTAGAGATAGGATCAGTAGTATCCTAGAATGAGAAAACTCATTAGAGATGGGGTTAGTAATGCCCTAGAATGAGTTCAGAGTGAAAAGTTGAAAATTAACGTATTTGTGAATACTAGTTTAACTAATAAAATTATGGAAAATAATAAAAGAATGAAAATTAAATTAGTTAAATAAACAACTTTCATCTCATTTCCTTTTCGAGGACGAAAAGATTTTAAGTGGGAGAGATTGTAACAACCCGCAAATTCTGAACCAATTTAAAAATTTTATTTTAGAAATTTTAATGAATTTGTAATAAAAAAAACTAAATACATAATCTTAAGTCAGTCCACTTTTTGTTCTTACTTGATCTAGGCTTTTAATTTTGTCTGTACCGTTACTTAATATGTTATGAACATTTCATAGGAAGAACTCATTGACTATGATCAAATTTTTGGTGATCATATACAAAGATGAATCGCTTTGGTTAACGTGACCTTTTTTGTAAGTAACTACGTTTAAGTAAGAAGAATGATATCAAAATTTGTTAACATGCAATAAATAAAAGTAACTAATTTCTTTAAATTTGAGTCAGTAAGAATTCAAAGTAATTTCAGAATTAATCTATTTATGAAATTGACATGTGTAAATAAATGCTAATTAGTCATATGATATTTATGGTGTGGTAAAATCGGAGTATAACAATTCATTAGAAATTTAATTATAATCAAATGGGGATTGTTTCTAATGCGAATGTTAAATTTAAGGTAATATATAATTAGTGAGATGAACATAAATATAATTTAATGTTAAATTGAGTGATAAAAGTGATTGTAAGAAAAATTGGAAATAACGGAACTATAATAAATGTTGAATTAATACAATAAAACAAACCAGTTAATTTTATAATTGAAATATAATGTTGGAATTTAGTATAATGAAATTTTCCTAATAGTTTATTTCGAGTGTAAAAAGAAATTTGAAATGAGACATTATGATAACTTTGTCATGTTTGGAAGGAAGGATTAATGAATTGATTGTTTTAAAAAACATTAATTGCTCAATTAAAAATGTTAGAAAATTGAATTTGTGATATATGACACAGGTAATTTATTCCTATGTTGGATTAGGATTAGATGGGTAATTGAATTAAGGATAAATGAAATTGAATACTGCATCCATTTAATTCACCTTTGAAATTTGAATAAATAAGAAGGAAAGAGAAAAAAAACCATGTGATCTTAATATCTATATTTTTCTTTATTTTGAAATTAATGTGTACCATTTAAAGTTTAACGATCATTCATTGATATCATTTCTTTCCTTAAACGTTCGTCAAAAAAAGAAAAATTAAACCGTTCATACCTTTAATTTATTTCATTGGTTCATAAGATTTTGGATTATTCTTATTGGGGTTAGTGGAATTCATGATGTTATTCATGTAATTTTACAATCTTGACAATTTCCTTTTAAATTAATATATTTTGGCAGATATCTAATTAAGACTATTAATTCTCATAAGTTTCTTCATTTAACATTGTATATGATTTGTTTAAATGCATGCCTTTTAGTTCTTTTTAAATAACCATATACACATTAAACATAAATCAATCAATCAACCTTCCTTAGTTCTTTTTCTTGGTTTTAATAAATACACATCAATCATAATTACTGGTCATTAATTCCAAAATAGACTTTCTCTTGTCAATCCTTAATTTTTTTTTACACATTGACCAATATTAAAGCCCACGTATTATGCCTACTCAATTCCTTTACAAATACCATATTAGAAATGTTGATTACAAATTATTTCAATTAAATATGTAATTAATGTACATAAGTCTTAGTCCTATAATTATTACATTGTTTATTCATTAATAGGAATACCGTTGTAAATTTCGCTATTTATATAGTCAGTTTCCAAACTATTTTTTTTAATATTTTAGTTAAATTGAGCTATCCTTGTAAAAAGATTATCATTATATTTCTTTCATAAATTAACCAAAAATAAGTTTCTACTTTGTTTGAGATTTCAATGAATATTTTTTTTCCTAAATAAATGGGTGCTATTGGAAACATTTTGGTTATGTAAAGATGGAATGTAAAATTTGAGATTGTAATCAAGCATAAAAATGGAATGCATTCATTGCTTCAATAAAATTAATATGTGCTCATTTAAATCATTTAGGTATATTAAAGATGAGGAAAAGGTAGGTGCAAAGTGCAAATGCCAACAATGCACTTATAAACAAAAATATAAATATTAGAAATTCAAAACAATAATCCCCATTTGATTTACTGCAGCCACCGTTTATCCATTGAATGGCTAGAAAGCTCCCAAACAAAATCTTCAATCTCTTCTAATCTAAGCCAAAATATTCGAAATTTATAAAATAAAAAGTAAAGAGAATCTTGAGTTCCTTATTGTCAACGGTTATGATCTGATTTCATGATATAATTTGGCCAAATTCTGAGCTTAAAGGGGTGACTTTCGCGGTGGTTTTGGGGGTGGCTTGGGCCGTCGCGCTCAGCACTGATGGAGGCGGAGGTGGCACAGGACATGGGCTTCGTCGTGGTGTTTGCTGAGCTTAGTCCGGCGTCTTCTGGGGTGGTGCGATTTGGTACAACGAGAAGCGGGTTATGGGTTTCTTCGAACTGGAAGATGACGACGTGAATTGGAAGAGGGGTTACGACTAAGTGGGGGTTAAGCTAAGTGTAATTAACTAAGTTTTATTTTTAATAAATTAAAATATTCAAATGTTCATAATGCCGTAACTCTCTCAAACAGAAACCGAACCAAACGATTTTGATTGCGTTGGAATCGTGAATACCAGATCCAGACGATGGAACATACCAGATCTAAAATGGAGCGTTCTACCATTTTTGAAAAATTCAAAACTATCGGTGAGATTCTTTAATTTAAATTTATTTATTAATTAAATTATTAGTTCGCGATGTTAATATATATACGATTACGATTCAGATCTGTTTGTTTGGTCATGATTGGTGATGATTGTTCTATGATTGAATAGTCGTATAGATCCATATGATTTTCATGTTTATACTATGCCATGTTATCACTACCATGTTATCACTTTGGATTAAAAAATAAATTTATCTAATTATCAATTTAAAGTAAAAGGAAATAAAATGGTCACCATTCATATGTTATCCCTTGTGATTAGAATTGGATTGATTTAATTTATCAATTCCAAAACAAAGAAATTGATTATCACCTTTATGTGTTATCGCTTGTGTTAGAATTGAATTAATTTAATTTATCAATTCCAAACAAAGAAATTTGATTATCACTTTCATATGTTATCAATTAACAAATTGTGATTTGATCTAGTTATTAATTCAAAAAGAAGATTGGATTGTCACTATTTATACATAATCACTTGTGTTAGCTTGAATTGATGATTAACACTTTTGGTTTGATTTGAGTGGATCTAATTTATCCATTCACAATAAAAGAAACACGGCTTGTCACTCATATGTTATCGCTTTGTCTTTTATTTGAATTGATCTATGTTATCAATTCAACATAGAGATAAAAAGTTTTTTTTTTGAATTGATCTATGTAATCAATTTAACGTATAAATAAATAAAAATTCTCTTTATTTGATTTGACCTAGGACTATCGATTCATCATAGAAAATGAAAAAAGAAAGAACAAGGGGAAAATATCTTTTTATTTGAATTGAGGTAAATTATCAATTCAATATTAAATATAAAAGGATTGTATTTTGTTTGCATTTCTCAATGCGAACAAAATATAAAATAAATAAAGGAAAGGTTTTACTTTAAAGTAAAAAGAATTATATTTTGTTTGCATCACTTGACGCGAACAAAATGTTAAAATAAAGATTTACATTAAAATAAAAGAGTTACTTTTAATAAATTATTATTTTATTTGCATTTCTTTTATGCAAATAAATTTTTCTTTTATTTGCGTTCCTCGATGCAAATATACATAGAAAACAAAATGTACTTTAATTTACATTCTTCTTGCAAATTCATTAATAGAAAAAAAATGAATTGAAACAAAACTTACATTTTTATTTGTGTTCTTAAAACACAAATATGACTTGAGAATAAAATTTACCTTTTAATTTACATTTTATAATGTAAAAATAAACTTGCTTTTTGTTTTGCATTTACAATGCAAACATACCTTTCAAAACAAAATTTACCTTTTTATTTACATTTTATAATGTAAATATAACTTGAGAATAAAATTTACTTTTTACATTTCATAATGTAAATATAACTTGAGAATAAAAATCTACCTTTTTGTTCGCATCCCTAACTACGAACAAATCATTAAAATAAAAATCTATCCTTTTGTTCGCATCCACAACTGCGAACAAATCATTAAAATAAAAACCTATCTTTTTGTTCGCATCCACAACTGCGAACAAATCATTAAAATTAAAATCTGTCTTTTTGTTCACATCCACAAATGTGAACAAACCATTAAAAATTAAAACTTATTTTTTTTCGCATTCACAATGCGAATAAAACATTAGAATAAAGAACACATTTTGTTTGCATTCTTTATTGAAAATAAAATAATATGTGATTTAAAAAGGATACTTTTATTTGCATTCTCCATTGCAAATAAAATATGATTTTAAAAGAATAAGACATGAAAATTAGAAGTCACATTTTTATTTGCATTTCTTAATGCAAATAAAACATATATTAAAAAGTTACAATTCTATTTGTAACCCAAATGTGAATAAACACATAACTTCTAAAGATTACATTTTTTATTTGTCTCTTGATGCAAATAAAAAAACATAGTTTAAGAAATTATATCTCTATTTACACTTTAGATGTAAATAAGAGGGTAAGATTGAAAATATTGTTTTTCCTATTTTTTTTTTTAATTAGAAATAATAAAAGGATTGTACATTAATATATACATTCTTGATGAAGTTCATCTTTCATTAAGAAGGTTAGTTAAATCAAAATAGACATTTTGTCAAAATGAACTAGTTAAAACAAATTTTATATTTTGGCAAAACATATACTTTTGTCAAAATAGATTAGTCGAGTCAAATTACACCTTTTTGTCCTAATGGCTCAGTTAAAACTAAAATATATAGTTTGGGTCAACATAAGAATTGTTAATACAAAAGAGACATTTTCTCGTCATAATTATATATTGTGTATTACACTCACAAGTTACCCGACTTGTGTATGTGATTAGGACGATAATTTTCACACATCGCCCAAGTGCACAAATAAATTTATTATTTGTTTGTTGGTTGAAACCCCACACGGGTATTGGGATTAAAATTAACATACACTAATCCCAATATTTAGTTGATCGTTAGATCGGCAGGCTGCGATGAGCGTTATTATTTCATTTTAACGCTTACGCAGTGGAAATTACACTTTGGATGTAAATGGTTGACTTGATGATTATACTATTATGGTCATATATGTAGTGTATGTAAAATCCATATAATCCAAATTATATGGTAAATGATTGAGTCGCATTTCGATTCAGGTGTTCTTTTAAATAAGAATATTTTTACATTAGAAATCCTTTTCATATAAAGGATATGTTTTCACAAGGGAAAATATATTTTTAATCGAGTATAGGTTAAAATATAGAATATTTGCAAAAGATAAAAATCTGTAATATGAAGAATACTTCCCATTTAAAAATATTTTATATAAAGAATATTTTTAATGATTATTTTAAATATGTTTTTAATAATTAATATTTAAAGAGAAATCTTTTAATTAAGATCATTAGAATTTGCAATTATATTTTGTGATATAAAATAAATTGAGATGTGAAGTGGATTTATCGTGGACGGTGTTTTAAACGACATTTGTCCTTTAATCCAATTTACATTGAAATTATTATTTGGAATTTATAAATCTATTTTATAGATTTAAAAAGGCATTTTCTAAAAATCAAGTTTTTCCCAATATAATATATTAAATTGGAATTAAGTAGGAATTCGATTGGCAATAATCGAAATGGGCTTCTGTAAAAGAAGACCGATATTATATTTGGAATTTAAGAGGCTTTGCCGTTATTCCATTTATATTATTAGTCCGATACAGAAATTTATATCGATTATATATTGATTTGATTTCTGTGGAATTCTATATTTTGGAAATTGATTTGTGGGTTTATCGTGAACTGTGTTTTAAAGGACATTAGTTCTTTAACCTATTTAAGATAAGATTTATCCCTTTAAATAAATGATCTCTTAATAATGATTTTTGATATTAAATCAAAATTAGAGTTTTAATAAATCTTTTAAGGAAGATTTAAGATTTTATTTTCAGAGTTTATCTTTGATAAAATTAAGGAAAATCTTTTAATATAAATATATCATTAAAAGAATATTCTGAGTTGGAATGTGGCGTATGGTGTGATTTTACATTGTTTTTTTTATTACAAATTATGCGAGTTATTCAGAAAGACCGGGTTTAACCCATTCCGAATAATCATCACGACGATCAAGAGTCGAAGATGAAGACGGTGGTTGAAGACCAAAGGTTTTCACATCGTTGGGATGATGATGACTGGTAAATTGAATTGGGTCTGGCCTCCCAAGGCAAGGTATTTGGTAATGATCGTCCAAACGTGTGACAACCCGTATTTTCAATAACCTGTAATAATGGAAATTGAGGCAGAATTTAATTCTAAAATCTGAATCAAGGGAAACGGGCTATGCCATTGCGTTCGTCTCGGAAAAATACGCGAAATAGAGTCCGAGTTTTCGAAAATCGGAGTCCGTATGACCCAGTTAAGGCCCATGGAAGTTTTCAGAAATTTCCAAAATTAAAACAGATTTAAATCTAAATTAAAAACTAGGATTTGGGCCAGCTGGGCCAAGGCGGGAAAAATCCCGCCAGGACCCGCATGTCGACAGGGTCCTGGGCATGTCGACTGCCCTGTCGACAGCCCTGTCGACAGGGGGTGCCCAGGCAGTCTAGCCTGGTGCACCATTTTTGATTTGGGCTGGGTCTTGGGGCTTGGTTCTAGAGGATTCCGAGATCTGACGGGCCAAAACTAACCTAGGGTTAATCCTATGGTCTAAATCACTCTAATCTTCTATAAATACAACCCTAATCCTACCCTAAAACCCAATTATTCATCCTAGCAACTAAACTATGCCAAAATCAAAACTCTCATGGCCTCCACCCTCTTCATACAATCCCTAAATTAATTCCTAAGTGATTTTCCTTGCATACAAGTATATTTGGGCTTGTATGATCCTCCTTAGCTTGCATTAAGGGCTTGTTTCTCTATTGGCTTCATAAAGGAGGAGTCTTGATCAAGTTTGCTTGCATTTGGGGGCTTTAATTAGTTGCATAAGGGGTTCTTTACATTTGCTATAGTTATTTGAGTCTGCATAAGCATTGTAAGCCCTCTTACCCTCACTTTACAAACTCTAAAGTTATCATGTGGTGATTATTGAGATTTGTACATGTTTTATGGATTATGCATGTTTATGCAAGTTTGCTAAGCCTTGATTTGCAAGTTAAATGAGTTATGCATGTTTATGCAAGTTTGCTAAGTCATGATTTGTATGATTATTGAGATTTGTACATGTTTTATGGATTATGCATGTTTATGCAAGTTTGCTAAGTCATGATTTGTATGATTATTGAGATTTGTACATGTTTTATGGATTATGCATGTTTATGCAAGTTTGCTAAGCCATGATTTACAAGTTAAATGAGTTATGCATGTTTATGCATGTTTGCTAAGCCATGATTTAAAAGTTAAATGAGTTATGCATGTTTATGCATGTTTGCTAAGTCATGATTTACAAGATAATTGAGTTATGCATGTTTATGCATGTTTGTTAAGTCATGATTTACAAGTTAATTGAGTCATGCATGTTTATGCAAGTTTACTAAGCCATGATTTGCAAGTTTATTTAGTTATGCATGCTTATGCAAGTTTAAAATGACAAGTTGTGCATGTTTTGACAAGTTGTGCATGTTTTGACAAGTTGTGCATGTTTTGACAAGTTGTGCATGTTTATGGCAATATGCAAGTTCACTATGCTAAGTTATGCGAGTTTAACACGTTATGCATGTTTATGGCAATATGCAAGTTCACTATGCTAAGTTATGCGAGTTTAACACGTTATGCATGTTTATGGCAATATGCAAGTTCACTATGCTAAGTTGTACAAGTCTAACATGTTATGCATGGTTGTTGTGCAAGTTTATCATGTATGTTGTGCCAAGTTCCCTCTCCCTATCCTTTATGCGTTATTACGAATATGTAAGCGATAGAATGACGTTGGGGGTTTTGGGTAAACTTAAAATACATGAAAATATAAGATTGGGAATTTACCTATTAAGTTAGGTCTACCCCTTGGGAATTTACCTATTAAGTTAGGTCTACCCAAGTAATTGTTGACTTGTAATTATGTTTTGAAATAAAGTGGACATGACACTTAGAAAACATAAGTGTGGCCAACTCGAGGTTGGGTTGAGTTTGTAGCGTAATTCTACCCGGAACCGACCGGCTTAACTAGTGGCTACAAACAATAGGACCCAATGTGAGAAGTTGGTCATGGGGTGCCAAGACCCGAGGTTAGACCAAGTTGTGGTGTAAAGCTACCCGGACCCGCCCGTCCTAACTAGTAACCACAACAAGGTCTAATGTGAGAGGTTAAGGTGCATTAAATTAATTAATGCCTCATGATTAGGGTTAAGTCAGGGTCCACTAATACTTAACCAATTTGGGGATTCGAGGGATTAGAATGTGGTTAAGTTGTGAACCGTTAGCTACACTTAACTAGTTTAATCCATTTGGGAGTTCAAGGGATTAGAATGGGGTTAAGCCACACTTAACCAGTTTAATCCAGGATTAGTGAAGGGTTAAATCACACTTAACCCTCTTGGGAAACCCTAGCGGCGGGTCTGTTCCGGCAGTAATCCCAGTTTGGTATCATCACAACCCTAGAAACTAGGCTAGGGCGGGGCACGATTACTGGACGGATGTAAACGACCAAAGGGCGATGGCCGAGTGGTACAGCGGTGCGGGTCCGGCGGGCTACGGACGTGCACGTAGTCCGATGTTGGACAAACTCGAGGCACGGGTACCAGTAGGATAGGGCTGTGCATTATTGCTTAAGTGTCCGGGGTCGACAACCGAGGGCTTGATACACCCAAAGGTGGGCCCAGCACAGACTACCTACATCCATATGTGGGCCGTATGGACATCAACACTTGACGTGTTAGGCTTGTAGGGAGCCGATCGACTAGACCGTTGGGTTGGATCTTATATTAAGGTCACTTCATGTTATTGGGCCAAGGTTTGGGCTAAGGGATCAATACCTGTTATGTTGGTTTGCTAGTACACCGTGGTGCAGAACTTAACCTTGTTTTATGCGATGACACCTCTATCTTGTAGTTGATTTATCATGCCAGTATGTTGTTAATTACGATCATCTCAGTTTCCATCATGATGTTAACTTTATTAGTTTATAGACTGATCGTAGCAGGGCTTACTCAGTCTTTTTGACTGACCTGTTTTTCTTTCGCCTCTTTTCTTCCGTTTCCCCCCCCCCCCAGGTTCTCAGGGAGGGAATACTCGAGCCTAGCTTGGATTTTAGCTGCTTTCTTGGATAGCTCAAGTATGCTTTGGACTTGAGCCGCTATGGTTTATCACTCTTATTTGGGGATAGTACTTATGTATTTTCAGTTTATCAGATGATGTATTTATCTAGACTTGTAATTTTGGGAAAGTGACATTTTGATGTACCAGACTTGAGTTTTGAAATGGTTAATAAATCTTCCGCTGTTTTATTTACTTACTCTGTTTATTTACATATATATATATATGTCATGTCCTGCCTTGCTATATCATTATGCATGTTTACCAATAATACCCCTCCAAAGCTAGTGCATTCCTTTGCGAGTGACCCTGGCGGAGGTGGGGTGTTACATTTGGTATCAGAGCATATGGTTTACGAGAAGGGAAAAAAAAAGTTTTTAAAACTTTTGAAAAGAAAAACTATTTTCAAAACCAAGTATAAAGTATTTTCCAAAGAAAAGTCTAGTTGTTTTAAAAGGCTATTCCCCAAAAGCCATTAGCACTATCCTTTGACTCCTCGTTTAAACTCTTTTCTTTTCGTTTCCAGCATGTCTGATAATCTCATCTTGCCCGAAGGAGTAACGATACCCGATTGGTTTCGTCGGTACTTGGAAGTCACGGCACCGGTCCCGGGTGTCCCTCATATTGTCTCCCCAGTCGAGGCCGCTGTTCCTCCTCCTCCTCCTTCCGTAGCTGATGTTCCTCTTCTCCCTCAGCCTCCACAAGCGGATTTTGCGGAAACTTGTAAGAACTTTAAGATGATGGGTTGCAAGAATTTCTTTGGAACCGAGACTTTTGTAGAGGCAAGGAATTGGTTGAAAGAGACCGAAGATCTTTTAGCCTCCTTTGATATAGGTGACCGCAGGAAGGTTCTATTGGCAGTATGGTTGCTAAAGGAAGAAGCTGCACGTTGGTGGGTAGTCACCACCGCTACTAGGCCAATTGAGACTTGGGATGACTTTAGAGGAAGGTTTGGACTGAGGTTCTTATTACTGAAGCAAGGGGGCATGACTATTAGGGAATACATAGATAAGTTTAATCAACTGGCTCGTGTCGATTTAGACTTGGTTAATACAGCTCAGAAGAAGGCCCTACACTTTGCTCTAGGATTAAACGAGCCATTACATGGTTTGGCCATGTCTCATATACCCTTGGGGGCGACTTTCGAGAATTTGGTAAATTTGGCCCTACTTCAAGAAGAAGATATCAATGACAAGAAAGAGGCCAAGACGAATAAGTCTCAAGGCAAGAGGGTAAATTCCGGGAAACAGGGCAAGAATATGAAATGCAACTTCTGTGGTAAAGTTGGACATATGGCCAGGGAATGTAGGAAGAAGAAGAGAAAGCGGGGCGAATGCTTTCTTTGTGGTGAGTTTGGACATTTCAGCAAGGATTGCCCGAGGAAACAAGGGCAAGGTCAGACTCAGTGTGCAGGACTATCTGGAGGGCGAATTCATCCCCTCAACCCCGTTCTTCCAGCTCATGATAGAGGTAGTGTTTCTATTGAAAATCTTGTTTACATTTTCTGATTTTCCCTGTTCGAACTTTGTTTGATTCTGGCACATCGCATAGTTTTATTTCATCTGAACCAGTTGAAAGTTTTGCACCTAAGTACTAGTGTAGTTGATGATCCCGTATGTGTTTCAAATCCAATTGGGGGTTCTGCCCGTTTGTCTATGGTCTGAGTGGATTTGAAAATTTCTATCTTGAGTATAGAATTCTCGTGGGATGTTTATATTCTCGGTTTCGGGGGATATTGGTTGGTTTTGGGCATGGAATGGTTGTCCTGTTTTGGACCATTCTGGGTTTTTGTATATAGGGTGTGGGGCTCATGACTCGCCTCGGTAATACCCTAGAAATTTCTAGCAACCCTATGGGTCCCGTCATGTCATGTTATCTTGAAATCCCTCGACTCGTCTATCGATAGTTTGCAATCGGTGAGGGTGGTCCGAGAATATCCTGATATCTTGGGGGAAGTGAAGGGGTTACCCTTAGACGTGGGATAGATTTCCGCATTATCTGGTTGGTAATACCAAGCCAGTTTCGTGGCCGGTTAGGCACATGACCTCACGAAATGAGAGTTAAGAAAGCAAGTCAAGGAGTTGCTTGAGAAGAACTTCCTGAGACGAAGCATTTTCGAGTAGGGTGCTCCAGTAGTATTCGTTACTGATGTGGACAGTTTGTTTCGCTTATGTGTTGATTATCGTAAGATAACCGTTACCAAGGATCAATTATTTGTTTGATCAGCTTGTAGGAGCATCTGTTTTCTTCTGATCTAGTTACCAGATTCCATCAGCGTAGGATGGCTGAGGATGGAATTGACAAGACTGCGTTTAGGACTCTGGATGGGTTTTATAATGGCTAGTCATACTATTTGGTTCGACTAATGCACCCGCATATTACGTAAACTGGATGGGTAGGGTGTTTAGGGAGTCCTTGAACAAGTTTGTCATGGTCGTCTTAAACGATATTTTGATCTCCTCAAAAGAACGAGGAAGAACGTGCTATACATCTCAAGGGGGAGATGGATACGCTTAGAGCCACCAGTTGAAGGTCAAGTTCTCCAGATGTCACTTTGGAGGAAAGAAGTTGGATTTCTTGGGCACATAGTTCCTAAGTAAGGCTTAGCGGTGGATTCCGCTAAAGAGGTTGCGGTTTAGGACCGGAAAACTCTGAGGAGGGCAATTGAAGTAAGAAGCCTCCTCAGTTTGGCTAGTTAGTTAGCATTCCCGGAGCTTAGACTTACTCTTCTGGATCAAGAAGGGGGCTTCGCAGGAAGAAGATCCGTAGTTAGTCAAGAACATGGACCAGATGATTCGAGGCGAGATGTTAAGTCACCTCGTTAGATATATTGTAGATGACAAGGGATGACTGAGGCACGATGAGAGATTATGTGTTCCTCGAGTGAAAGACTTGGTAAAGAAGGTTCTTGAAGATGCGCATCACTCGAGGAGGTGGCCGAGTTGGTCTCGGGATGCATGATTGTGCCACCAAGTTAAGGCCAAGTCATAGAAGCCCAGAGGGCCATTACCTCTATTGGGGGTTTCGCAAGGGAAGTGTGAAAACATCTCGATAGGTTATGTGGATGGACTACCTAGATCAAAGAAAGGGAATACGGGTATGTGGGTCAAAATGGGTAGACTCACGAAGAGTGCTCATTTCAGTCCGGTGAAGAGCAAGAGGACTGTATCATGGTTAGCAACGGTTTATCCTCAAGAAGTTGGCCAGTTTTGGAATGGCCTACAGGAAGCCACGGCTAGGCAATTGAATCTAGGTATGATCTATCATTCATAGGCGGATGGTTCATTTCGATTAAGCTTGAGTTATAAAAATCACATTTATAGGGCAATTGGCAACGTGGATTGGTATTTTCAAGAGAAAGTTCTACTGCATGGAATACTTTATAGTAAGAAGACGAGATCCAGGATTCACTGGTGAATTTTGGAGAGCTGGCATGAGATCATGAGGTTATAGTATGTTTAAACCAAGTATACAAAAGAAAGAATAAGTGGGAAAGAAAGACGAGAGGCGATAATGAAATGACTTCCAACTCGAATTTGGGGAAAAAGGAGTTTATCTAGTTATCTAGTTTATCGTGTCTATCTGGTCATGAGAACCTTAGGTAGAAACCCTTTGGTTGAAACATGTATTTGAAACATGTTATGTTTGATGGTTGCCAGTGGTTGCAAGTGTTTGCAAGTGGTTGCTCGTGGATGCATTATACACGATTAGGCACTAGATCGGCTCACACACTCCTCATATTGCATGTGCATGAGTGTTTATGCTTATTCTTGGATGAAATTCGTATGCTATCACATGGATGTTGCATATGGATGTATGATTGAGCACGCATGTAGATATTATACATTATGTTAGGAATTTGCATACATATGGATTCATTTCACTGACATACATATGCATTAAGGAGGTTTACTGTATCAGTAACCGCCTGATTTACATACATATGCATTAAGGAGGTTTACTGTATCAGTAACCGCCTGATTTTTGCATTAGGTAAGTACATATACACACACTTTTGCATATGTTCATCCAGCATTTAGAATCTTGTAAGGACAATGATTGCTCGTGGATGGTGCTTTGAGTAGATGGATGATTGGATGGTAGGATACGTTCTTCCTAACTTGAAGATTTCGGGGACGAAATCCTTTAAGGAGGGGAGAATGTGACAACCCGTATTTTCAATAACCTGTAATAATGGAAATTGAGGCAGAATTTAATTCTAAAATCTGAATCAAGGGAAACGGGCTATGCCATTGCGTTCGTCTCGGAAAAATACGCGAAATAGAGTCCGAGTTTTCGAAAATCGGAGTCCGTATGACCCAGTTAAGGCCCATGGAAGTTTTCAGAAATTTCCAAAATTAAAACAGATTTAAATCTAAATTAAAAACTAGGATTTGGGCCAGCTGGGCCAAGGCGGGAAAAATCCCGCCAGGACCCGCATGTCGACAGGCCTGTCGACAGGGTCCTGGGCATGTCGACTGCCCTGTCGACAGCCCTGTCGACAGGGGGTGCCCAGGCAGTCTAGCCTGGTGCACCATTTTTGATTTGGGCTGGGTCTTGGGGCTTGGTTCTAGAGGATTCCGAGATCTGACGGGCCAAAACTAACCTAGGGTTAATCCTATGGTCTAAATCACTCTAATCTTCTATAAATACAACCCTAATCCTACCCTAAAACCCAATTATTCATCCTAGCAACTAAACTATGCCAAAATCAAAACTCTCATGGCCTCCACCCTCTTCATACAATCCCTAAATTAATTCCTAAGTGATTTTCCTTGCATACAAGTATATTTGGGCTTGTATGATCCTCCTTAGCTTGCATTAAGGGCTTGTTTCTCTATTGGCTTCATAAAGGAGGAGTCTTGATCAAGTTTGCTTGCATTTGGGGGCTTTAATTAGTTGCATAAGGGGTTCTTTACATTTGCTATAGTTATTTGAGTCCGCATAAGCATTGTAAGCCCTCTTACCCTCACTTTACAAACTCTAAAGTTATCATGTGGTGATTATTGAGATTTGTACATGTTTTATGGATTATGCATGTTTATGCAAGTTTGCTAAGCCTTGATTTGCAAGTTAAATGAGTTATGCATGTTTATGCAAGTTTGCTAAGTCATGATTTGTATGATTATTGAGATTTGTACATGTTTTATGGATTATGCATGTTTATGCAAGTTTGCTAAGTCATGATTTGTATGATTATTGAGATTTGTACATGTTTTATGGATTATGCATGTTTATGCAAGTTTGCTAAGCCATGATTTACAAGTTAAATGAGTTATGCATGTTTATGCATGTTTGCTAAGCCATGATTTAAAAGTTAAATGAGTTATGCATGTTTATGCATGTTTGCTAAGTCATGATTTACAAGATAATTGAGTTATGCATGTTTATGCATGTTTGTTAAGTCATGATTTACAAGTTAATTGAGTCATGCATGTTTATGCAAGTTTACTAAGCCATGATTTGCAAGTTTATTTAGTTATGCATGCTTATGCAAGTTTAAAATGACAAGTTGTGCATGTTTTGACAAGTTGTGCATGTTTTGACAAGTTGTGCATGTTTTGACAAGTTGTGCATGTTTATGGCAATATGCAAGTTCACTATGCTAAGTTATGCGAGTTTAACACGTTATGCATGTTTATGGCAATATGCAAGTTCACTATGCTAAGTTATGCGAGTTTAACACGTTATGCATGTTTATGGCAATATGCAAGTTCACTATGCTAAGTTGTACAAGTCTAACATGTTATGCATGGTTGTTGTGCAAGTTTATCATGTATGTTGTGCCAAGTTCCCTCTCCCTATCCTTTATGCGTTATTACGAATATGTAAGCGATAGAATGACGTTGGGGGTTTTGGGTAAACTTAAAATACATGAAAATATAAGATTGGGAATTTACCTATTAAGTTAGGTCTACCCCTTGGGAATTTACCTATTAAGTTAGGTCTACCCAAGTAATTGTTGACTTGTAATTATGTTTTGAAATAAAGTGGACATGACACTTAGAAAACATAAGTGTGGCCAACTCGAGGTTGGGTTGAGTTTGTAGCGTAATTCTACCCGGAACCGACCGGCTTAACTAGTGGCTACAAACAATAGGACCCAATGTGAGAAGTTGGTCATGGGGTGCCAAGACCCGAGGTTAGACCAAGTTGTGGTGTAAAGCTACCCGGACCCGCCCGGCCTAACTAGTAACCACAACAAGGTCTAATGTGAGAGGTTAAGGTGCATTAAATTAATTAATGCCTCATGATTAGGGTTAAGTCAGGGTCCACTAATACTTAACCAATTTGGGGATTCGAGGGATTAGAATGTGGTTAAGTTGTGAACCGTTAGCTACACTTAACTAGTTTAATCCATTTGGGAGTTCAAGGGATTAGAATGGGGTTAAGCCACACTTAACCAGTTTAATCCAGGATTAGTGAAGGGTTAAATCACACTTAACCCTCTTGGGAAACCCTAGCGGCGGGTCTGTTCCGGCAGTAATCCCAGTTTGGTATCATCACAACCCTAGAAACTAGGCTAGGGCGGGGCACGATTACTGGACGGATGTAAACGACCAAAGGGCGATGGCCGAGTGGTACAGCGGTGCGGGTCCGGCGGGCTACGGACGTGCACGTAGTCCGATGTTGGACAAACTCGAGGCACGGGTACCAGTAGGATAGGGCTGTGCATTATTGCTTAAGTGTCCGGGGTCGACAACCGAGGGCTTGATACACCCAAAGGTGGGCCCAGCAAAGACTACCTACATCCATATGTGGGCCGTATGGACATCAACACTTGACGTGTTAGGCTTGTAGGGAGCCGATCGACTAGACCGTTGGGTTGGATCTTATATTAAGGTCACTTCATGTTATTGGGCCAAGGTTTGGGCTAAGGGATCAATACCTGTTATGTTGGTTTGCTAGTACACCGTGGTGCAGAACTTAACCTTGTTTTATGCGATGACACCTCTATCTTGTAGTTGATTTATCATGCCAGTATGTTGTTATTTACGATCATCTCAGTTTCCATCATGATGTTAACTTTATTAGTTTATAGACTGATCGTAGCAGGGCTTACTCAGTCTTTTTGACTGACCTGTTTTTCTTTCGCCTCTTTTCTTCCGTTTCCCCCCCCCCCAGGTTCTCAGGGAGGGAATACTCGAGCCTAGCTTGGATTTTAGCTGCTTTCTTGGATAGCTCAAGTATGCTTTGGACTTGAGCCGCTATGGTTTATCACTCTTATTTGGGGATAGTACTTATGTATTTTCAGTTTATCAGATGATGTATTTATCTAGACTTGTAATTTTGGGAAAGTGACATTTTGATGTACCAGACTTGAGTTTTGAAATGGTTAATAAATCTTCCGCTGTTTTATTTACTTACTCTGTTTATTTACATATATATATATATGTCATGTCCTGCCTTGCTATATCATTATGCATGTTTACCAATAATACCCCTCCAAAGCTAGTGCATTCCTTTGCGAGTGACCCTGGCGGAGGTGGGGTGTTACAAAACGTGTTTGGAGATCGACGGATTTGGCTTTCGCTCGGACCTAGAGCATAAGCTTATAAATGGATGCATATCTGACGTTGGATTTCATTCTATGTAAATTGATTTTTATTAATATACAACCATTGGTGGCGGAGAATTTATTCTCTTGCTTAACACCCTTAGTGATTGTATGTTAATAGTTATGAATTGCATGGCATGAAATGTCAACGTGGCACGCCAAGATGCAAATGATCAAGGCTTTTGTTGCGAAGCAGGCCTTGTGGAATGATCAAAGCATAGCCTATTTTGGCATAGCTTTGTGTAGCGTAACTTCGCGAGCCTCACACACCGGTAGAGTCTAAAACGGAGCAAGGGAACGCAGGGAGTGCACACGTCCTCTTTCTGGCTTATAGTGGTGTCAGGGACCTACCAGCGCTGACATTTTAATTATGTGGATGATGGAATTTTCGAGGCCTCGGTTTATTTTTGCGGTCGCCAATGGCCGTATTATAGGTTCAATAGGACCGGGAGGCATGTGTTCAGGCATAACTAATCCACTAAAGTATTTGTGGACCGGCCCTGCTGTATCCAAGGGTTCGCCAGCGTCCGAATCCTGGGACATTGCTAGAGTGTCTCGAATCGGTAAGGAGATCGTTCCTAGCCTTGACCCATGATGGAATCCCAATTTCCATTACGCCCCATGCGGTTTTGATTGTATAACTAGTATGGCGACATGATATATGGTACCCATGCCGTCTATAATTGATACATTTATTTTGAAATGTTTTACTAAAACATATACACACTAATAATAATACCGTTTTACGTATTTATCATCTCTTGACCATTATAAGGTAAAACCCTATCCTCCGGTTTGCATTGTGTTATGGGACTTGGGTCTTATAATGGTTTCATTTTTTTTCTAAAAAGCATTGCGCTGTTTGACGATTTCCTTTATTATTATGCACGACAATCCACTGGATTAAACCCGTTCCGCGTTAGCGGCATGGTCCTTGGATTTGCCTTATTACTATTAGTTAAACTAGTTAAGAATTCTCACACCAGTCCCATGACTGACTCGTAGTTTGTTTCCACCTTTGCAAACTCGTGTGCCCTCTTTTCCACACGGGCTGTCGAGTAATTTGTCTGCAGGTTTATCTCTTGAGTAGGATTCTGGATCGAAGCTTAAAGCTGTGTCCAGAACATTGAAGACTTCCGCTGTGCATTGTATTAAATTATCGTATTTACCTTCCGCTGTATTATATTTAATGTACTCTGATATATTCTGTACTCTGATGTAACATTTATTATTGATGTTATAAAAGTCTGTGTTATTTGTTCTGATGTTGTTGTATTCCCAAAGTTGATGTATCCGCAGATTTCCAACCTTTGGTTCGGACCTGTGTGGTTTATGGTCGATTCAAAGGGTGGGGATTTTCAGGTCATCACAATCATCAACCACAAGACTTTACTTTTCAACAGAAGCCTTGATCATTTGCCACTTAGGCGTGCCACACAGGCAATTCACCCCATGCGACTGATGTCCATCGATATACAACCTCTGAGCTCATATGTCTCAGAGAAGGGCGTTAAGCAAGAGAATAAATTCTTCGCCGCCAAACAGATGTATATTTAATAGAGATCAATCAACCCAGGATAAATTCCAATGTCAGACACACAGTCCGTTTACAAGTTCGTTCTGGGTCTGAACGAAACCGGAGGCACTTTCCTCGCATATCCATCGATCTCCAAGTACCTCTGGACGATCACCAATTGTTTCTCTCCTCTTGGGCGTACAGCCCAATCGAGATCATTAGCAATCACCTAAATGATGTGAAGACTTCCGGTCTTCAACCACCGTCTTCATCTTCGACATATCGTCGAATCGGTTATTCAAAATGGGTATAAACCCGGCCTTTCCAAATAACACGCGTATATAATAAACACGTGTTACACAAACACAACATATGCCTCATTCCAATTCAGAATATTCTTTTATTCAAATTTTCACATTCCTAGGGAAAGGTTCCCATTAATTTTATCAAAGATAAATTCTTCTAAATTTATTCTTTAATCTTCCTTTGGATATCATTTCAAACCGTATTATGGTTTTCCAAACTAGTCGGGATTAGCGAACCACACCGAAGTAATTATTTATTTTATTTCCCAAACCCAACCTATTCATCCCATGAAGCAAAACTGGTAATACTCCATATCTACATAAATCCTATTTAATCATTGGTTGAGATCTGTTGACTTAACACCACGGTGTTATCGGTAAAATTAATTACCATTTTACGTTCAAACCTAATTAAAGATTTAACTATCGCTTAGGAGCAAAACTGGTGATACTCCATTCTCGATCACTTTTCAGATTTGATAATTTAAATTATCAATTCACATTTCAGTCTAATTAAAGATTCATTAAAACTCCACTTAATTTTAATCTTCTCAAAAATCAATATCCTGTCTTTAACTGGGTTAATGAACCAATGTCTCCTAAAACACGATTCACAACAAACCCAAATCACATTTGATATTAAATACAAGGATCTAAATAGAAAATATATCGGCTTATATTCAATATCAAATTCTGAAACCAACAAATATCGTATTGGAAATAATGAAATAAATATACCTTTCAAATTCCCATAACAATGTCTATATAATCACGGAATCCAACATCGAAATATTCCAAAGACAATTTCAATTCAAATCCATTCCAATTCACGTATTGGAAATTCTAGTTATTTTCAAAACCAATTCAAATTCAATTTATTTATTTCAAAAATAAATTGGTTTTAATTCTAGTTCAAAACTAGTTCATTTTAATAAAAATCTATTTTTATCTTTTCAAATGTGAAAATTTTCATCCCAGTTCTTCCTAATTCACATATTATGATTTTACACTAATTATTAATATTTTTAAAAATTTTATCAAGGTCCGTACAGTCGATTTCCATCAACGGCCATCGAACTGCACTTACAGCGACCTTTTCCAAATTTGATTTGGACATAATTCCAAATCAAGCCGTTAGATTTCAAATTTCTAATATTCATTGGAAAGCTCTTTTCGATACGAGCCCAACGGTTCTAGTTTCAGGAGAATCCGACGGTCGGATCTCCCGTAATGTTCATTCGAAGTCAATGGTCGAAATTCACGAACTATCGCAGCGCGGCGCGTTCTATTCAGACCATTATATAATATATATATATATATATTATATTTCGTCGATTTCCTTTTAAAACATATTTTATAAATCGTTTTAAATTCGTTTTCAAAACCATTTCAACTCTACATTCAATTGCAAAACAAAATTGAATATTTCATATCATTACCATATAAATGATAATATTTTCAAAACGTTATATTTTGAAATCACTACCTTTTCTATATTCATTATAAAAACGAATATAATCGATATAAATATCGTTCACGTCAAAATAGCGCAACTCTAATCAACACGGCTTTATATATTTCAATAAATTCGTTATTCTATTCAACAAATGAATCTATATTTCTTTCAACACACGACTAATCTCAACACATGAGTACTGTCAACACATGACTATTTTTGTTATGTAATATATTTTATAAAATTATGGTATCTATCATTTGATTTTTAATCAGACTCCTACCGTAAAGTAGTTTCTAATCGTAAATATGATAAAGATGTAAATTTTATTGTTAAAATATTTTACTCAACACATGAATAGTTTCAACACATGAATATTCTCAACACATGAGCATCGTTAACACATGACTATTTTTATATTCTAATATTCTTTATTTTCCCAATTGGAATGAGGCCCAATCAATTACCATATAATGTTAATTATATGGATTCCATACAACACATGTATATAATAGCAACGATAAATGTAACGACCTGGGAATCCGTACCTTTTGAATCGACAATAATCCACACATGTCTAACTCAAAACTGTACGTATTTACAGATTGTTAAATGACGATCCACATCTTCAACCATTGTAGTCAAAAATATAGATAATCAAGGGGATTAATTTAGAATTAGAAAGAAAGAAGAAAACAAACACAGAATCTCGCAACGGAATGAACAAAATATAATAATCAAATAACAGTTCATGAAGTTGTTTAAAATAAACATTTGATCATTTTACAACATTTATCAGAGTTATACATTTATATACATAACTGGTAATACAGAGTAACGCAGCAGAATAGTAGTGGGATACAATAGTAATAATAATAATAATAGTATACAGTCTTCGTCTTCATCCTTCAAAAGATAACCTTTGAAACTGGAATGCTCAAGTCTGACCCGAGCGTAATAGCGTGAAAATAAAACAAGCTCGGATCAGGCAAAAATATTCTCATCTAAGTCAAATCGACATCATATGAACATACACACACATAACTTAAGAGATGTTACGGGAAATTTCCATCTCCTAAGGATCCGTCAAACTAGATACTATATGATATAATTTCGCTATTATACTAGTGTCTATTCACAAATACTTGTCAGAAAAATAGCGTAAGCGGGGTTACATTGATTACCCTTACACAGTTTATAAGCACATGGTCTATGCAGGTCCTGTAACACAACCAGTAACGTCGGTAGCCAGTGAGTCCCCTATAGACCTATGCCAAAAATCAAAATCGTAGTTGTCTCGCATAAGGATAAACGTATGACAAGGCACATGAGGCAATACCCAAAGTAGTATGCTACTAGTTTGCCTGATCCAGACTGGTGGTTACCCCTAACGGCCCACCGTAGACATCCACCCCATATCGAATCAAAGGAAAATACTTTCCATCAAGGGTGCGCACCAACAAAACAACAACAAAATAGTAATAGTATGGACCCGAGGCCCAGGAAAATCGAAGAGCAGATGTCCACTAAGAGGTAGTCAAGCCTCATTTGGTCTGGCACGGCTCCTGTTTTAGTCATTTCAAATCGACACAAGTGTCGGGGTCATCCATTATCGTTCACTTTCTTCAATCCAGTAATCGCCTCCAAAAACATCCTACTTCATTTCTGGAACTTCACCGCATACACAGTTGTTAAAGTGGTTCCAACATTGACAGAGAGTATGTCAATAAGAGGCCCCGGTCTCTTTAACAACCAAACATCATGTTACACACCGATTGGTACTTTTATATTTCAAAAGTGAATCGTTATGATATCAAAATATCATATTCAACTAAATCAATTTCACTTTAAAATATCATATTATTTTAATCACAATAATATTTACATTCAAAATTCATATTCACTTTGAGATAAATTTCAATTTCAATAATTGGTTATAACTTCAATTAACCACATTTCATTCGAATTATTCAATTTACTTCAAAAATAGTTTTGAATTCATTTCTGATTTTAACATCAAAATAATCATATTTACTTTTAAATCAGAGATTTAAATGTAAATAATTCCACTTCTAAAACAGTTTATAAGTTTGAAATATTTTTGGGTTTTAATAAATTTTTGAATAACTGTAAATAATTGGGAGATTTGGAAAAGCTTGGAAATCAAAACAGCTTGAATATTGGAAATGGTTTAATGTATATTAAAATATTTTATTAAATAAACTACTTATATATATAGAAAGAATAGGTCTTTGAAAAAAAACAATTTATATAAAGTACTCCATATATCAAAGGAATAAATTTCAGAAAATAGTTTGTAAATAAAATAGTTTTTATAGAAATAATTTCAAATCAGCAGTTTCTTTCCATTTTCAATAAATCTGAACCTAAGTTCAAATCTCAAAACAGACCAAATCGATTTCCAATCATCCAATCCAAATCGATTCCAAAATCAAATTCATTTGAGAACAATCACATTTTTAAGGATAACTTCCAATTTCAAAATATTATTTGAATCTATTCGATTCAAATCAAATCCAAGTTCAAGTTCAAGTTCATAATATTTATTTAAGCCATTTAATTCGAATTTAATTTGAAAGTTTAAATAAAGATTTAAACCTTTAAAAAAATCAATTTCAACTTCAAATTCAAATTCCAATGTATAATTCAATTTAAATAATTTCAATTTATTTTCTTTACACAGAATCACTTATTTAAATCGGTATCACAAATTCTAAAATTTATAGATTTAACCAATCCGGTGTCCGTATAATAATTCTCTATCATATGGTCAAGTGTTCAGTTATTTTAAATTTTAAATTTTAATTTTAGGGAATGGATATATATCATTTCAATCCAAAGGTCAAATGTCATAGGTATATATCATTTCAACCTATTTCTTAATTTATTCGAAATGGCAGTTTATGATGATGCCCGTAACATCCAAGGTGATAACATTGATATAAAATTATAGACAGCATCCATACAGTTCAATATATCCATAAATAAGCACTCATCACAACCATCATCCAAAACAGTTCAATTTGCAATAATTAGCTGATTATATGTGTCGGGGTTTAACTAGCAATTTAATTCAAAAATAAACTAACTGTCAATTTAATTTCTAGTAGTTTAAATTAGGTGTCCATTTAAAATAGCAACCAACAAACAAATAATCAAATCAATGATTTCAATTTCACAAAATGTGAATATTTTTGCAGATGTGAGAAACTCACCTTTCGTGGCACAGAGAAAGAAACAACCAACGGGTTGAACCCTGAATGCGACGACAATTTCCAGGCACGACAAGGAAAGGCTTCAACTCGAAAATCACTCATTATATATATTTTATTAGAGGAGGTTGGGAAATTTTCCAATGGATCGGTTATTGGGTTTCGGGACGGTACGACAATTTGGTTTCGGGACGGTTCCGAACTCAATGGCAACTCCACACAAGAAACTAGACACAACACTTTTTATAAAAAAAAATTACTTATAAAATTTTAAAACACACACACCATACCATACGTCAAACTCAATACAAAATCAAATACACAAATCCTCTTTTCAAATTAATATATATAAAATAATTATATATATATACAAAGTAAATTTATAATATATATATGTATATATATTTACAATTTAACGCACATTATTATATAAATATATATTTTTATAAATTTATATAAGCATGCTCAAAATTTATTATAATATATATATATATATTCATATATAACACAAAATATATAACTCTCACATACATACTAAAAAAACGCACACTACTTACACAGTATATACTTCCTGTATATATAAATATAAACACCATATAAATCAATGCTTACCAACATGGCTACAACACGGTTGAATTTTTTTTCTTTTCTAAATATCACAACTCACAAGACCCAAAATTTGGACTTCAGTGAACAGATTCAACAATCGAAACAAAAGTTTGAAATTAACTCAAACAGGAGAAATAATAAAACTCTGGTGCACTAACAAATAATAAAACTCGGACGCACTAACTTACACTTAAATCAATACGCCCGCATGACATACTCCTTCAGACCAGTACTCATACACGCAGGCATTAAAACGGTTTACACACACACATTTGTACAAAACACATTACTCACCCGCACACATAATCACTCATGATGCCAGCAAGAACAAAACATAAATAAAATAAAATAAAAACCACACACACAGTAATATAAAATAATAAAAAAAACTACCTAGTAAATACTCACGCAAACACACACACTACATACACAAACATACACACGCAGGGGCCATACCACAGCTGTACACGCATGCAAACAAGACTGGGGGAGGAGGAAAACAAGGCGAAGTGGGAGTGGAACACTACACTGGTGAAGGCAAGGTTTTGGATAGTATGTAGGAACAAGGCGTCAGTGGAGGAAAGGTTTGTGGATCTGGACGGACTCATGATGGAGCAGGGAAGCTCGCGGGTAGTCTCGGAGATGGTGCCGAGGGTCGGCTTTAGCCATAGGCGAGGGGAGGGTCACGGTTCTGCTTAGGGGGAGAGGGAGGAAGTATGGCGGATGGGCGAAGGTCGGCGTGGGCGAGGTGAGAGGAAGCTCGCGATTGGAGAAAGAGCAGGAAAGAGAGGGTTTTTTTTTGCGATGAGGAATGGGAAGCAAAGAGATTTATGGCAGCAGGAAAAAATGGTTCAGTCCTTAAAATAAGGAACGTGGGGGGATGAGTTCAGTCATTCACACTTTTAAAGTACAAGCATGGTGCATTGTCTTGGTAAACCAAATGAACGCACAAGCATGGTGCATTGTCTGGTAAACCAAATGAAAGCTAAGTACATGAACAAAAATGAAAGCATGGATTGAACAGTAGAGTACATGGTGCATAACGTTACATGAACGCATGGTGTTAAAAAAATGATACACCAAAATGGACACATGCAAAGTAGTGAAATGGCTTGCAAATTTTCTTTTTTGAAATGCACTACACGTTGCATGCATTTTACATAGTAAAGATGTCTATCATCTAAACCCAAAAGTAAACAAAAAAATAAATGGGTATTTTATTAAAATAAAAGGACGGATTTTGCAGACCCAAAATGCTTAGAAAAGTATGTAAGATCGTAAAAGGGACACATCGAACTCAAACGGCTCTGTTTTAAAAATGAACTGTGCAAGCATTTTCACAATTTCAGCGCAAATCGAACACCTAAACTGACAAATGAATATATTTTGGTAATCAGCGCGACGAGACGGACACAACGGTATATAATTTGCAGTGTCTGCGTGCTCCGTTCAAAAACGCGTTACGTACCCCTTTAACGTAGAAATGCGGATGAGGAATGGAGATCAAAACGTCCGATTTTCGCGAAACGAATTTCGCCGTTAGATTACTGATAACGAATAGAATATTCTTCATGTTTGTCCGAACTGGTTTCGAAGAGATTTTAAAATCGCTAAAATTTGAACTGTTATGCGCAGCAGCGCGCATTGAAAATAGCGCGACCGACTACATTCAAATTTTCCGATGAAATTTTTATAGCTGCTACATTTAACTATACGTATTTCAAATATCGAATTCCCATTATGAAAAACCATAGAATATATTATTTGTTTTTTTTTAAATAAAATTACAATTTAAATTGAAATTTAATTCGTTAAAAATAGCGGGTTGTTACAATCTCCCACACTTAAAACTTTTCGTCCTCGAAAAGGAACAAAGCACGGTAGTAAGTACATATATATACTTACCGCAAAGTAATTTACCAAAAAAAAACTTGTACGTTTCGAATTTTAAAGTCTCCAAAAAAATTTTCTAACGCCCGAAGTCACAGAAAAATTTCGGCAGCACCTCCTTTGTACGAAGGGACTTTTGCAATATGCCAGTAGAGATGAAAACATATGCATCGGCTCACATGACCGGAAACACAATATATCAATTATATACACATCTTTTTTTTTTTTGTAGACATACCATTTTATTTATTTATATATAAGCGAGTTCGCTTATGTACGCAAGCAAAAGCAATATATTATGCGCACGCAAGCTCTACAACGAAGCAATGATCTCCACACCTACTGAATTGTCAAAACTGGATGAGAATTTAGTATATATATAACGATAGAGTAACATACATAGTATACATGACATATAACACTAAATTTACTTTCAAAATCAAAATATCAAATTGGGATAGCTGTAAAATCCAAAAAAAAAAATTCAGCTATTTTTGAACGTTTCTAATTTTTCAATTACGTTGGTTTTATCCTTTAAAGTTCTAACCCACCCAAATTTGTTCGATCTAATATATATATAACCACTTTTGTAAAGTTCATGGTACATTGAATTTCCATTCAGTTTCATTGACGTACTAGTGACCGTTTAATTTACAAAATTTTTTTACATCTAATTTACTTGTATGCAATTTTCACTTTAAATTTATCTACATTTATTTCATTGACTTCGAATTGATTTCATTTCAATTGTTATATTCAATTGGTTGAAAGCGCTTATTCATGTTTAATAAATTCACATTCTATAGATTCCATTTGTTAGAACTCAATTAATCGCAATTATCTAATTCCATATTTATTTGTTAATGTTTCATTTTCCTCTACCCTCATTTAAATTCCTTGCATGATTAGTTAACTCAGTTATTTTTTTTTTATTGTTACCTGTATATGCAAATATCTTTTATAACCATCTCAAAATTTATTGCTTAAGTTTATTTTCCTTTATTCATAACTGACCAAATTTGTAATTTATTGTTAATTCACATTATTTCACAACTTATAGACTTTAGTTCCTCTGTTATTTATGTTACTTTATAAATTTATTACTATGAAATGACTTGTTACATAATTTCTTAATGTTATACATTACTTAAGACTCGTTTCCTTTTTGATTCAATTTTATTCAAGTTTACAATTGTCTCAGAAGGTTAAAATTTTAGTTATTACCAATCCTTTGCAATTTTCGTTATATTTTACAATAATATACAAAGATATGGTTCGATTTAAAAAAAAATCTTTCTCGTAAGTTGTTATTGCATATGCTCAAACACTATTGTCCTTTATTAATATTCCCTTTTTATTTTATTAATTGTTTCAAGAGTATTAACAAATTTGTATCATATTATAACAACTTGACAACTATTTATAACATATCCATGGTTCAAATTTCACTTTGAAGCATTTTCATTACTTAAGTTACATTTGTATTTTCATCGCATATTCATATACATTTAACTTCAGTTCCTTTTTTTTATGTAAGTTATTGGATGCCACTAAGTATTTTATATTTTAATCCGATTCAATTTAATAAAATAAGAACATTCAACAATTTCAATTTGGTTTTAATTCATATTATCTTTTTTTTTTCGAGAGTTACTATTTGGATTCATGTTTCTTTTAAACATTGGATTTAGTTTCTCATTTCATATATTTAAAAGTTAAGCTATCCAAGTTTATACAAAGACTTCAAAATTTTGAATACCAAGTTTCTTTCAAATCATTTTGAAATGCTATATACTATATATATTTTGTATAACAAAACATACTTAAGATTTTAATTTAGAATTATTTTCAAACAATATGTAGAAAAGCTACAAAGGATTCTCCCCCACTTAGAGACTCGAAAATGAAAGTCGGTGATGTGGCCACACTCATCGAAATTTATCTTCCAGCGACCGAAGTGGAGTACTGAACCAATTTCACTTTAAAATTACTTTTAAAATGAAATCTATGGAAAATACTTCTAAATACTACCACAGTATTTTTTTTTAAGTCTCTAAAATCATTTAAAACCAATTGGATTTAAATATCCCAAATTCTCCATTTAAATTTATTTGGTTTACAGTTAATTATAAATCGTATATAAAAGATTGATTTATTGTTATCGTCAATAGGTTAAAAGTATTGACTAATTTACAATCAAATTTCAAAATTATTTATCGTACATATATAAATTATATATGAAACAATATATTGTGTTAGAAAGCCTTGTTCAAGTGTTTTGAAATCCCATTCGGTAACGCTTGCAACACGCATCGACTGGAACTCCAAACTCAACTCAATAAGCCAAACAACACAATATAAAACCATTTTTTATATCAAAAGTACAAGTACGCTCTCTCGTATATATATACACTCAGAACTCATTCTAGGGTGTTATTAACCCTATCTCTAATGAGTAAATCCCAATAGAGCCAAGGTTTACTGCTAAACCATAAGCTCTGATACCAACTGTAACGACCTGGGAATCCGTACCTTTTGAATCGACAATAATACACACATGTCTAACTCAAAACTGTACGTATTTACAGATTGTTAAATGACGATCCACATCTTCAACCATTATAGTCAAATATATAGATAATCAAGGGGATTAATTTTGAATTAGAAAGAAAGAAGAAAACAAACACAAAATCTCGCAACGGAATGAATAAAATATAATAATCAAATAACAGTTCATGAAGCTGTTTAAAATAAACATTTGATCATTTTACAACATTTATCAGAGTTATACATTTATATACATAACTGGTAATACAGAGTAACGCAGCAGAATAGTAGTGGGATACAATAGTAATAATAATAATAATAGTATACAGTCTTCGTCTTCATCCTTCAAAAGATAACCTTTGAAACTGGAATGCTCAAGTCTGACCTGAGCGTAATAGCGTGAAAATAAAACAAGCTCGGATCAGGCAAAAATATTCTCATCTAAGTCAAATCGACATCATATGAACATACACACACATAACTTAAGAGATGTTACGGGAAATTTCCATCTCCTAAGGATCCGTCAAACTAGATACTATATGATATAATTTCGCTATTATACTAGTGTCTATTCACAAATACTTGTCAGAAAAATAGCGTAAGCGAGGTTACATTGATTACCCTTACACAGTTTATAAGCACATGGTCTATGCAGGTCCTGTAACACAACCAGTAACGTCGGTAGCCAGTGAGTCCCCTATAGACCTATGCCAAAAATCAAAATCGTAGTTGTCTCGCATAAGGATAAACGTATGACAAGGCACATGAGGCAATACCCAAAGTAGTATGCTACTAGTTTGCCTGATCCAGACTGGTGGTTACCCCTAACGGCCCACCGTAGACATCCACCCCATATCGAATCAAAGGAAAATACTTTCCATCAAGGGTGCGCACCAACAAAACAACAACAACAAAATAGTAATAGTATGGACCCGAGGCCCAGGAAAATCGAAGAGCAGATGTCCACTAAGAGGTAGTCAAGCCTCATTTGGTCTGGCACGGCTCCTGTTTTAGTCATTTCAAATCGACACAAGTGTCGGGGTCATCCATTATCGTTCACTTTCTTCAATCCAGTAATCGCCTCCAAAAACATCCTACTTCATTTCTGGAACTTCACCGCGTACACAGTTGTTAAAGTGGTTCCAACATTGACAGAGAGTATGTCAATAAGAGGCCCCGGTCTCTTTAACAACCAAACATCATGTTACACACCGATTGGTACTTTTATATTTCAAAAGTGAATCGTTATGATATCAAAATATCATATTCAACTAAATCAATTTCACTTTAGAATATCATATTATTTTAATCACAATAATATTTACATTCAAAATTCATATTCACTTTGAGATAAATTTCAATTTCAATAATTGGTTATAACTTCAATTAACCACATTTCATTCGAATTATTCAATTTACTTCAAAAATAGTTTTGAATTCATTTCTGATTTTAACATCAAAATAATCATATTACTTTTAAATCAGAGATTTAAATGTAAACAATTCCACTTCTAAAACAGTTTATAAGTTTGAAATATTTTTGGGTTTTAATAAATTTTTGAATAACTGTAAATAATTGGGAGATTTGGAAAAGCTTGGAAATCAAAACAGCTTGAGTATTGGAAATGGTTTAATGTATATTAAAATATTTTATGAAATAAACTACTTATATATATATAGAAAGAATAGGTCTTTGAAAAAAAACAATTTATATAAAGTACTCCATATATCAAAGGAATAAATTTCAGAAAATAGTTTGTAAATAAAATAGTTTTTATAGAAATAATTTCAAATCAGCAGTTTCTTTCCATTTTCAATAAATCTGAATCTAAGTTCAAATCTCAAAACAGACCAAATCGATTTCCAATCATCCAATCCAAATCGATTCCAAAATCAAATTCATTTGAGAACAATCACATTTTTAAGGATAACTTCCAATTTCAAAATATTATTTGAATCTATTCGATTCAAATCAAATCCAAGTTCAAGTTCAAGTTCATAATATTTATTTAAGCCATTTAATTCGAATTTAATTTGAAAGTTTAAATAAAGATTTAAACCTTTAAAAAAAATCAATTTCAACTTCAAATTCAAATTCCAATGTATAATTCAATTTAAATAATTTCAATTTATTTTCTTTACACAGAATCACTTATTTAAATCGGTATCACAAATTCTAAAATTTATAGATTTAACCAATCCGGTGTCCGTATAATAATTCTCTATCATATGGTCAAGTGTTCAGTTATTTTAATTTTTAATTTTAGGGAATGGATATATATCATTTCAATCCAAAGGTCAAATGTCATAGGTATATATCATTTCAACCTATTTCTTAATTTATTCGAAATGGCAGTTTATGATGATGCCCGTAACATCCAAGGTGATAACATTGATATAAAATTATAGACAGCATCCATACAGTTCAATATATCCATAAATAAGCACTCATCACAACCATCATCCAAAACAATTCAATTTGCAATAATTAGCTGATTATATGTGTCGGGGTTTAACTAGCAATTTAATTCAAAAATAAACTAACTGTCAATTTAATTTCTAGTAGTTTAAATTAGGTGTCCATTTAAAATAGCAACCAACAAACAAATAATCAAATCAATGATTTCAATTTCACAAAATGTGAATATTTTTGCAGATGTGAGAAACTCACCTTTCGTGGCACAGAGAAAGAAACAACCAACGGGTTGAACCCTGAATGCGACGACAATTTCCAGGCACGACAAGGAAAGGCTTCAACTCGAAAATCACTCATTATATATATTTTATTAGAGGAGGTTGGGAAATTTTCCAATGGATCGGTTATTGGGTTTCGGGACGGTACGACAATTTGGTTTCGGGACGGTTCCGAACTCAATGGAAACTCCACACAAGAAACTAGACACAACACTTTTTATAAAAAAAAACTACTTATAAAATTTTAAAACACACACACCATACCATACGTCAAACTCAATACAAAATCAAATACACAAATCCTCTTTTCAAATTAATATATATAAAATAATTATATATATATATATACAAAGTAAATTTATAATATATATATGTATATATATTTACAATTTAACGCACATTATTATATAAATATATATTTTTTATAAATTTATATAAGCGTGCTCAAAATTTATTATAATATATATATATATATATATTCATATATAACACAAAATATATAACTCTCACATACATACTAAAAAAAACGCACACTACTTACACAGTATATACTTCCTGTATATATAAATATAAACACCATATAAATCAATGCTTACCAACATGGCTACAACACGGTTGAAATTTTTTTCTTTTCTAAATATCACAACTCACAAGACCCAAAGTTTGGACTTCAGTGAACAGATTCAACAATCGAAACAAAAGTTTGAAATTAACTCAAACAGGAGAAATAATAAAACTCTGGTGCACTAACAAATAATAAAACTCTGACGCACTAACTTACACTTAAATCAATATGCCCGCATGACATACTCCTTCAGACTAGTACTCATACACGCTGGCATTAAAACGGTTTACACACACACACATTTGTACAAAACACATTACTCACCCGCACACATAATCACTCATGATGCCAGCAAGAACAAAACATAAATAAAATAAAATAAAAACCACACACACAGTAATATAAAATAATAAAAAAAACTACCTAGTAAATACTCACGCAAACACACACACTACATACACAAACATAAACACGCAGGGGCCATACCACAACTGTACACGCATGCAAACAAGACTGGGGGAGGAGGAAAACAAGGCGAAGTGGGAGTGGAACACTACACTGGTGAAGGCAAGGTTTTGGATAGTATGTAGGAACAAGGCGTCAGTGGAGGAAAGGTTTGCGGATCTGGACGGACTCATGATGGAGCAGGGAAGCTCGCGGGTTGTCTCGGAGATGGTGCCGAGGGTCGGCTTCAGCCATAGGCGAGCGGAGGGTCACGGTTCTGCTTAGGGGGAGAGGGAGGAAGTATGGCGGATGGGCGAAGGTCGGCGTGGGCGAGGTGAGAGGAAGCTCGCGATTGGAGAAAGAGCAGGAAAGAGAGGTTTTTTTTTTGCGATGCGGAATGGGAAGCAAAGAGATTTATGGCAGCAGGAAAAAATGGTTCAGTCCTTAAAATAAGGAACGTGGGGGGATGGGTTCAGTCATTCACACTTTTAAAGTACAAGCATGGTGCATTGTCTTGGTAAACCAAATGAACGCACAAGCATGGTGCATTGTCTGGTAAACCAAATGAAAGCTAAGTACATGAACAAAAATGAAAGCATGGATTGAACAGTAGAGTACATGGTGTATAACGTTACATGAACGCATGGTGTTAAAAAAATGATACACCAAAATGGACACATGCAAAGTAGTGAAATGGCTTGCAAATTTTCTTTTTTGAAATGCACTACACGTTGCATGCATTTTACATAGCAAAGATGTCCATCATCTAAACCCAAAAGTAAATAAAAAAATAAATGGGTATTTTATTAAAATAAAAGGACGGATTTTGCAGACCCAAAATGCTTAGAAAAGTATGTAAGATCGTAAAAGGGACACATCGAACTCAAACGGCTCTGTTTTAAAAATGAACTGTGCAAGCATTTTCACAATTTCAGCGCAAATCGAACACCTAAACTGACAAATGAATATATTTTGGTAATCAGCGCGACGAGACGGACACAACGGTATATAATTTGCAGTGTCTGCGTGCTCCGTTCAAAAACGCGTTACGGACCCCTTTAACGTAGAAATGCGGATGAGGAACGGAGATCAAAACGTCCGATTTTCGCGAAACGAATTTCGCCGTTAGATTACTGATAAAGAATAGAATATTCTTCATGTTTGTCCGAACTAGTTTCGAAGAGATTTTAAAATCGCTAAAATTTGAACTGTTATGCGCAGCGCGCATTGAAAATAGCGCGACCGACTACATTCAAATTTTCCGATGAAATTTTTATAGTTGCTACATTTAACTATACGTATTTCAAATATCGAATTCCCATTATGAAAAACCATAGAATATATTATTTGTTTTTTTTTTAAATAAAATTACGATTTAAATTGAAATTTAATTCATTAAAAATAGCGGGTTGTTACAATAAATAATCAACCATCATCCAAAGTGCACCACACAACTACATAAGCATCAAATATAAATAATTAACGCTTACACAGCCTGTCAATCAATCAATCGACAGACAACTAATTATTGGGATTAGTGTATGCCGTATTTTATCCCAGTACCCGTGTGGGGTTTCAAACAATCAAACACAGATTTTATTTGTGCAGTTGGGCGATGTGTAAAATTTATCGTCCCAATCAATGTCCTTCAAATAGGTGTTCATAAACAAACCATCCGGTTTGTAGATGAATATTTATTTATTCACATTCACTATATTCATATTCACGTTAAAAATTATATTTTTAACGATAATTAATTTATTTCAACACATGAATATATTTTATTATCTATTTCACATCAACATCACAAACAATTTTCACAACACATCAATCAAACAAACAAGCCGTCCATGGTCTGTGGACGACGGGTGTCGAGTGCTGCTAAGCACCGTCTGCATCCTAGCTTATATTTATAACTAGAAAAAGAAATTTAAAGTGAGAAGTTCTCACCAATTTGCTAAACTAAACGCCACGACTCTTCATATGTAGGAAATCTTCGCCGTGCTTCTAACGAGATCTGTTTCACGCAGTTTTCATTAAAAATCACATTTTTAATAACGCTCACTTCATAGTAAAAATCAAATCTTTATCACTACTTCATATATGTAAAAATCGAATTTTTATCTTCACTTCATATATATAAAAATCGAATTTTTTTATCTTCACCTCGTACATATAAAAATCGAATTTTTTTATCTTCACCTCATATATATAAAAATCGAATTTTTATCTTCACTTCATATATATAAAAATCGAATTTTTATCTTCACTTCATATATATAAAAATCGTATTCTTATCTTCTCTACTTTATAAAGATCATATTTTTATTATCTCTAGTTTATAAAAAATCTTATTTTTTTTATCTCTACTTTGTAAAAAATCTTATTTTTATTATCTACAATATATAAAAAATCATATTTTTATCTATCCAACATCGCTAAAATCCACATCTTCTTCTAAACTAAATTCTACCTTTATTTATATAAAAATTTGGTTTTTCCTTTATATACAAATCATAACTTTGCATTGTAAAAATCCAATCTTTACGGTTTGAAAAATCTAAACTTTGTCATGTTAAAAAAAAACTTATATTTATTTCAAACACTATATATAAAAATCGAAGCTTTATATATAAACAAAAATCGAAGCTTTACGTTGTTTATGTATAAAAATCACAACTTCTCCTAGCTAAAAATCAAATTTTTACCGCATAAAAATCCAAGCCTTTATCATATAAAATCTAAGCTTTCCTTTTTTCCTTTTCCATTTCATAGTAAAATAAAATAAAACTTCACATTAAAAAAAAATGCTTTGAATTTTAAAACAAGATTACTCACATTTCAGCGAAGAGGGGAGGGTCTGCGTGGATCGAAGAGTGGCTGTCGCTTGAGGGCTTGGCGTCGGATCTTGCGAGGAGGAAGAAGGAGAGAGGTTGGAGCGAAGGGAGGAGAGGGTCTGGGGTTCGGTAGCATGGCCTAGGAGGCGAGCGCGGTGGTGGCTCTGGTGGGGGCTCGGTGGTCGACGCGGTGGAGGGTTTTGGTGCGGGTTCGGTCTTCGAACGACGGAGAGGAGAGAGAATGGTGGAGGCTGGAGACGAGGTGGAAGAGAAGGGGAAGTGGCGGCGAGAGGGGGGGCTCCTCCGACGATCGGCGATGGACGAGGAGGGAGGCGCCACGAAATCGTTTGCGTGGTTTTTTTTTATTTCTTTTTCCTTTTCTGTTTTGACGGTCAACAAATGGGAGGGGAGAGAGTATAAAGATAGAGAGAGAGTTTTATTTTATTATTTAATTATTTAATTTCAAAAAGTACCTTTTTATTTCGAACTCGAATCAAACCCACTGACTGTCGTCCCTAGCGTTTTACCCCCTTTTCGAACACAATGGGATATGTTTCGTAGGCTAATTCGGCTGTTACGATAGGTTTCCACCAAAATTAAAGTATAAATCTGTGTATATTCAATTTAAACATACATTTCAATTTACCGGGGCCACATACGGACTCGAAAAATTCCAAAAAAAATTATTTTCTAGCTTCGTATTGACAATACGGTCCTAACAAAACTAGTTTCGTCAAATTATGAGACCGTTTGAAAAATGGCCATTTTCCAGTCGATTAAAATCAATTAAAACTGGTCAAACGCGTTTTCCTTTGCCACACTCACATATTGATTCGAAAAAATTACGAAATTTGAAACCTAGCAATAACTTTACATCCCGGATCCAACAAAAGTGGTTCCGTTGAAATCCGGGGTCGTTTGCAAAATTTCCATTTTTAAGGGCCTGAATTCCATAGCGACTATTCAAAATTTTCAACTGGGCATATCTTTTGATTCCCGCTATGAAATTTCGATTTTTCTGATTCGTTGGAAAGATATTCTTAATTAGATTCAAATATTTTTGGTTTCGCCAAAATCCGATTTATTTTGCACCCGGTATGTTCAATTGAAATTTGAAATCGAATTTTCAAACTACCGCGCCATTTTCAATTCCTTTTATAATTATAAATAATTATTTATATTCTAACGACGATGTATGTAAATATATACGTTCTATTCTATTGAAAATAAATTTCTCGTCAATATTATTTAAAATAATTCAATTTAAATATTCAAAATTCACTAAAATTGCCAAAACAAAAATTTTAAATTGGCTTAGAATTTCCGGGATATTACAAATAAAAATGTGATTTTTATTGTGAACAGCGTGAAATGGTTGAGTTAGAATGTCGGGCAAATCCAAACCGTTCAGAAATAAAAAATGGCGGAGTGGAACCCAAAGGTGAGAACTCCTTACTTTTATTTTAATTTCCAGTTGAAATATATACTAGGATGCAGACGGTGCTTAGCAGTACCCGACACCCGTTGTCCACAGACCATGGATGGATTGTTTGTTTGATTGTTGTGTTGTGAAACTTGACTGTTGATTATGATGTGTGAAATATATATTCATGTGTGAAATATATATTCATATGTTGAATAAAATATATATATTCATGTGTTGAAATAAATAAATATATTCATGTGTTGAATAAAAATATATATTCATGTGTTGAAATAAAAATATAAATTCATGTGTTGAATAAAAAAATATATATATTCATGTGTTGAAATAAAATATATATATATATATATATATATATATATTCATGTGTTGAAATAAAATATATATATTCACGCGTTAAAATAAAAAATATATATGTATATATTCATATGTTGAAATAAAATAAATATTCATGTGTTGAATAAATATATATATATATTTATTCATATCTTGAAATAAAAATATATATATATTCATGTGTTGAATAAAAATATATATTCATGTGTTGAAATAAAAATATATATTCATGTGTTGAATAAATATATATATATATATTCATGTGTTGAAAAAAAAAATATTCATGTGTTGAAATGAAAATATATATTCATGTGTTGAATAAAAATATATATATTCATGTGTTGAAATAAAATATATCTATTCATGTGTTGAAATAAAAAATATATATTCATGTGTTGAAATAAAATTTATATATTCATATGTTTAAATAAAATAAATATTCATGTGTTGAATAAAAATATATATATTCATGTGTTGAAGCAAAAAATATATATTCATGTGTTGAATAAAAATATATATTCATTTAATGAAATAAAAATATATATTCATGTGTTGAATATATATATATATATATATTCATGTGTTGAAATAAAAAATATATATTCATGTGTTGAAATAAAATATATATATTCATGTGTTGAAATAAAATATATATATATATATATATATTCATATGTTGAAATAAAATAAATATTATGTGTTGAACAAAAATATATATATTCATATGTTGAAATAAAAAAAATATTCATGTGTTGAATAAAAATATATATTCACGTGTTGAAGTAAAATAAATATTCATTTACAAATCGAACGATTTGTTTATGTACATCGATTTAACTGATATTGATTGGGACAATAAATTTTACACATCGCCCAACTGCACAAATAAAAATCTGTGTTTGTTGATTTGAAATCCCACACGGGTATTGGGATGATATTTGACGTCCACTAATCCCGATTGTTTAGTTATATATCAATCGATGGGTTGACAGACTGTGTAAGCGTTAATTATTTATATTTAATGCTTATGCAGTTGTGTGGTGCACTCTGGATGATGGTTGATGATTTATCGTTGCTATTATATACATGTGTTGTAGGGAATCCATATAATTAACATTATATGGTAATTGATTGGGCCTCATTCTAATTTGGAAAATAAAGAATAGAATGAAAATTCATGTGTTGAATAATATAAATTCATGTGTTGAATAGAATGAAAATTCATATGTTGAATAATATAAATTCATGTGTAGAATAGAATGAAAATTCATGTGTTGAATAATATAAATTCATGTGTTGAATAGAATGAAAATTCATGTGTTGAATAATATAAATTCATGTGTTGAATAGAATGGAAATTCATGTGTTGAATAATATATATTCATGTGTTGAATAAAAATATATATTCATGTGTTAAATAAAAATATATATTCATGTGTTGAATAGAAGAAAACATTTATGTGTTGAATAAAAGCCGTGTTGACTAGATTGACGCCATTTTGACGTGAACGATATTTATATAGATTTTATTCATTTTTATAATGAATATCGAATAGGAATTGATTTCAAAATATAACGTTTTGAAAATATTGTCATTTATAGATTAATGATATGGAATATTCAATTTTGATTTGAAATTGAATATGAAGTTGAAATCGTTTTCAAAACGAATTTAAAACAATTTAAAAAATACGTTTTGAAAGGAAATCGACGAAATATATATAATATATGTATATATATATTATATATATAATGGCCTGAATAGAACGCACCGCGCTGCGTCAGTTCGTGAATTTCGACCATTGTCTTCGAATGGATATTACGGGAGATCCGACCGTCGGATTCTCCTAAAACCGGAACCGTTGGGTTCGTATCGAAAAGAGCTTTCTAACGAATGTTAGAGATTTGAAATCTAACGGTTGGATTTGGAATTATGTCCAAATCAAATTTGGAAAAGGTCGATGTATGTGCAGTTCGATGGCCGTTGATGGAAATCGACTGTACGGGCCTTGATAAAATTATTAAAAATAGTAATAATTTGTGTAAAATCATAAGAAATGATTTGGAAAGAATTGGGATGAAAAACTCCATATTTGAAAAGATAAAAATAGATTTTTATCGAAATTAACTAGTTTTGAACTAGAATAATAATTTATTTATTTTTAAATAAATAAATTGGAATTGAAAGGGTTTTAAAAGTAACCAAAAGTTTCAATAATTGAATTAGAATGGAATGTGATTTTGGGTTTATTGTGAACCGTGTTTTAAATGACATTGGTTCTTTAACCCAGTTAAAGACATGATATGATTTCCCAAGTTAAACAATCATTGATATTGATTTTTGGGAAGATTAAAACTAAGTGGAGTTTTAATGAATCTTTAATTAGATTGAAATGATCAAGAATGGAGTATCACCAGTTTTTCTCCAGGCGATAGTCAAATCTTTAATTAGATTTGAACGTGAAATGGTAATTGAATTTACCGGTAACACCGTGGTGTTAGATATGAAGTATTACCAGATTTACTTCATGGGATGAATAGGTTGGGATTGGGAAATAAAATAAATGATTACTTCATGTGGTTCGCTAATCCCGACTAGTTTGGATAAACCATAATTTGGTTTGAATCAATATTCAAAGGAAGATTAAAGAATAAATTTAAAGAATTTATCTTTGATAAAATTAATGGTAACCTTTCCCAAAGAATAAGAATATTTGAATAAAAGAGTATTCTGAATTGGAATGAGGCGTATGTTGTGTTTGTGTAACACTTGTTTATTATATACGCGAGTTATTCAGAAAGACCGAGTCTATCCCATTCTGAATAACTGATTCGACGTGGTGTCGAGGATGAAGACGGTGGTTGAAGACCGGAGGTCTTCACATCGTTTGGGTGATTACTGATGATCTTGATTGGGCTGTACACCCAACAAGAGGGAATTAGTTGGTGATCGTCGAGACATACTTGGAGATCGATGGATATGCGAGGTACAAGGTGCCTCCGGTTTCGTTCAGACCCAGAACGAACTTGTAAATGGACTGTGTGTCTGACATTGGATTTTATTCTGTGTGATTGATTTCTATTAAATATATATCTGTGTAATCTTCCACATTTTTATCGGTTTGTATTTGAATATTTAAATCAGTTTAAATATTAAATTCGTAATATAAATGGATTTATATATTAATTAAACGAAGTTTAATGTATAAAAATATATATTTAATATAATCGAGCCCATAATATCGTGGCAGTTCGTAATTTAACATTCTGAACTTCAACTGAGTGTACAAGACTCGTTGTTAGTCGGATTTGTGCGAAACAAGAAGCTTGGAATCTGTTGGACTGTATCTTTCTAACAGAAGTGAAAAACCAATATTTCGCGTTATAGATTGTGAATTATATCCAAATCAAATTTTCAAATAGTCGCTGTAGAAATCGTATATGGACCGTAAAGGTTAATTTGAAATAACTAGATATCGGGTTCAAATTTGGACAAGGTTCTTTTGAGTTGTGGTTATAATTTAATTTTTAGAATTTTTCTGTAATTTTTAATTAATTAAATACACAACTTTTTATTTGGAGTACTTTGCACCCTATGTCAGCATTTTTGGGGTTTCACAATATAAGTTAACCAACCGATATTATTATATATTTGAGATCGTGGCATATCGCTGGATACGATCATATTTTATTTCTGTCCGTAAAGGCTTGGACGTGACGTTACATATATTTAACATTAACGTAAACAACGGTAATTAGCATTAGAATAGGGTAATCGCCTTAAATTTAACCACTAGGAAAAATCTATTAAAACGTCAACCCCTACACTTGTGCTGGCTACCCCGTTTTTACCCATTGTTGTGTCTCGTGTCTCGATCAATTTAATCACACGGCTATACAAATACTTCATACAAAAAATAAATAAATATTAAACTAGTTCTTTTTCTTTGCACGCCAACTAGAAAGTAACCCCTTGCAAGCCACGTTGTTTATTTCTTGGCACCCAAATTACTTTACCGTGCTCCCCACGTAACCATGCCTCCCAAGTTTTCTACCCCTATTTAAATAGTGCCATTCCCATTCTTTTCCTTTCAACCAGACCTTGTTTCCTACTCAACGCACTACAAACTGAAATGAAAGAGAAAACTGAAATAAAACTCCACAGTAAACAAAACAACAACTCCATCCTTCATCAAACAAATGAAACCGATATGCTTCCAAATAAAAATATAAACTTCACACAAAAAAGGGCGCAGCATGGAGCTGGGATGGCGGTACACGCTATGTTGGCCGGTGAAGAGTGATGAGGTGATATAGTGACATGAAGCGAGAAAGCATGTAGCGACCCGGGAATTTCGACACTCGAATCCAGACACTAACCCGTCCCGTGTCCAAACTCAAGTACCGGAAAACCCAGAAAGCTAATAGAAAGAAGTTAGAGGGTGAGAGAAGAAAGAAAGAAATGTTAGAATAGAAGAATAAGAAGATCAGAGTCTCACAGCGGAATGGACAAAATATAATAATCAGAAATACTTTATACAAAAATTGTATATCACAACATCAGAGTATACATTCAGATCAATACAACATACAGCGGAAATAAACCAGTACCCGTATATATATGGAATACGTCTCGACTTCCACTCCATCTCTGTTGCTTCCAGCGGAAACCTGACCTGTAAATATGCTTGGTCTGACCCGAGCACATTTGATTTAAAACAAAATTCACCCGGATCAGTCTGAAATACTTTTCAGTGATAAATTCATATAGTAACCAACTTGTTTAACTTTGAAATCCTTTTGAAACAAAGGATAATAGTAAGACCAGCCCACACATAAACACGGACGGTTTTTACCTTACTATAACCCAAATCGTTTTGAAATCAATATCTTCTTCTGATATTATCATAGTGTCTAAATACATGTAAATAGAATCTAGCAGAACGCTTGCATCTCACGCTCCACATATATAATATACAATCAAAATCGCGGGCGCTTATTGGAGATTGGATTTCCAACTATGACAAGGTATGGGACCACCTGCCGATAGTATATCTCTAGAGACGAATACACTGGGTTCAACAAGAACGTCTTGCAACCCGGCTGTAAAGGCCCAAAAATCCGAGCCAATTTGAACTAGCAAAAACAGTCCAAACTGCACGAAATTTCGGATCTTTAATAGAAAGAATTTAGAAGGTGAGATAGAAAAGGTAGAACTTATAGAATAGAAGAATAAGAAGTTATCAGAATCTCACAGCGGAATTTCAAAATACTTATATATTACATCACAACCTGATACATCAGAGTACTTAACATATTACAACATCATGGTTCAACATCATAGTCATACAATACCATAGTACAATATCATAGATACTTAAACTGGTAATTAAACATATATGCTACTAGGTCTTGAACTTGTCCTGCATCATGTCCAGTTGCATTACCTGAAACTACTTGTCTACTCATAACAATTATTATGAGTACCCAAGAGTTTAGAAACACAAAAATAAACTCTGGGTCAGTCGGGGGGACTGGTGTGAGGAAACATAGTTATATAGATGTAAATAAGGTAAATAAGTGTCAAGGTTGTCCATCTTCACAGATTCATTTACTTTATAAATGTTTAGATCCATCCATGTCTAATATCTGGAAATGATCTAAGTTGTTTATATCAAAACATTTGATATTATGATAGTTAGTATCAGATAAATAAAATCTAGTGAAACGCTTGCATCTCACGTTCACATATATAGTATACAAATTTAAAGTCGCAGAACGCGTATTGGAGTTTGGATTCCAACATACAGGGGATGGGAGCACCCACCGATCAGTGTACTCTAGAGAGGATACACTGGGGTTCAACAAGAACATCTTGTAACCCGGCCACACATGACCGTCCACTCATTTAGCTTGAGTGTAACGAATATATTATCACTCCTACGGTTGAGCTCGATTTACCGTTTCCGAATGCAACAGCAGCGAAATAGATTTAAGAAGTAAATAAGGAAATCCTCTAGATGGTGATAATATACCCTGCTTGGGTATGACCCAACTAGCCATGCTGCCTAGCCCAACTTTTGTTACTTCCGGGTTGTGAAGTTTTGAGGCTACGTTGTTCTTCTGACAGATTTTCTCTTTCCATTCTTTGAATGCCACATCGTCCTATCCGTCAGAAAATACTCATTCGATTACCCAAATATATTACGGGTAATGAAGAAAAGAGAAACGAATTTCCCTGCCACCAACGTAATATACTTACGTAAATTCGATGTGCGAGATCTGACTGATATACGTTGTCAGACACTCGTCCATTCGGGTTTGTTCTGGGTTTTAACGGACCAAAAATATCTTTTAAAATAACGCTTGCATCTCGTTGTCTTCAGCACATTGATATGCGTCGTATACTTCGAATCGAAGTGGAATTTGTTTATTCCGGACTCTTCGAATGATGTACGAAATATTTTACAGTCGATAAATGTTTATCAGTGAAATCAGGAGTATCACTTCATTTCAGATAAAATATATATTTTCCAAACAGTGTTTGTTTGTTTGGTTTGCATTAGCATCATTAGTTTATCCGTTACATACATCAGTTGAGGTGTATATGGTTTTTGACGGTGTTGGTTCATCCTTTGGAAATTTCCCGTGCTCCGCACACGGTGTATTTTCCCTTTGATTATTTTAGTTCAAATGATGTTTGAACTTATTTTCCTTTTGTTCTTATCCTTTAACGATTATTATATAAATAATTCAAATAATTTATTTTAAATTATTTATTTCCGTCTAATTTACATTTCAACTTGGTTGATCTTTCACGGTCGAACTTGTCGGTTCAAAACTCAGTTTCTGCTTCTCACTTGTCATCGGCTTAATAAAAACATTTATTTATTTATTTATTTATATTTTAAATTTAAAATTTATTTAAATTTAAAATCTCGTATTCTACTGAACGAAGAACACCGGACTTTGGCACTGCCAGAGTACCGGGTTTGGCAAGTGCCAGAACTGGACTCTGGCAGTGCCAAGGTACCAGAACTTGGCACTACCAAAGTGCCAAAGTGCCAGGGTTTGAAAACACTTAGGATTTGTTGAGAAAACCTTAGCCGCTCATGGTATTTTTGAAAGTTCCACTTGGTACTTTAACCAAGTGCCAAAGTACCAATACCAGGATCTCTGGCACTCATGAAAATCCCTCCGATTTAGCCCCAACCACCGTGATTTTTCGCAAAAATTAAAGTACCACCTGCCTAGTACTTTGGCCAAGTACCACATTTCCTCCTTCCTCGTATCAGTGCACAGTGTGCACGTGCACACACAACCCGGCCATCGTCCATCCACGTCGAACCCCCAGACATGACGGCCACCCCTCCAGGACTTCGTCGGAGCCACCAGTCACCATGTTCGTCGATGCTACAGTGATTTTCTTGTTTGAGCTGTCCATGTTCAGAAACCACCATCGGAGAATCTCCTCCGTACTCCAACCTCAGACCACCTTACACGGCCCCCTTCCGTCCACGCCACCTCGCCATCCCGACGCCGCCTTTCCCCCAGGTCCGACCCCCCCCAGAGTTCGCCGTCGACGAGAAAACCCGACGCAACCAAATGAACCCATCAACACAAAAAAACCCTATTTTTGCTTCAAATCCAAAATCCACACATTATAAAAATCCTTTCGTATTTTTTCCGAAGTCCTTGGTTCCTGACGATCATCCCCTCGCAACCGCCTGTCCTCCCACTTCTCCGATGGTCGGAATTTGACCCATAACCGATTTCCGTTCATGTCAAAAATTCTCGAGATATACATACTTTAAATTCATGAAAATCATTTTAAAAATCATCATTTTTATTAGGAATTCGATTCATAACATCCAAACAAGTTTTTATCATTATTGATTTTTGACTTTGATTTCACTTTACAGAGACTGTTACTGTGTTTTCTGTTTTCAGTTTTATACATTGCAAAGAATGATATTTATTTGATACTGATACATGTTTGAATGGTATGATTACACTATAATCATATACTTTAGCAATTACTCTATGAAAATCATGGATCATTCATGCACTGCACATTTTTTTGTATTTACAGAACACCTGCTGGTGATGTTAAATCATCACACAAGTTTGCACACACAATTCGATGGTGTAAACTACAAGTAAGATTTATCTATGGTGATGAATCAAGGGGTTTTACATCAGATTTCCGAGTTGACAGAAATCAGAACATGACCAACCAATTTGGCAAATAAATCAAAACTGCTTTACTGTGTTTTTAAAACAAGAAGTTCATAAATGTTTTACTCACCAGAAATGCTCTCCAATATCCAGAAATGCTTTAGAATTTTCAGAGATGAAAAACCAATTCGTTTGTGATGAGGAAGTGAAGGAATTTAGTGGTATATATAGGTGAACTCATGCATTAGAAAATGAATTTCTGGGCACAATTTCCAACAGCAAACTCTCTAGCCTCACCCCTCTCCTACGGCTAGAAAATGAGGGTAATGGCTTCAAATTTTGTCTTACTAAGGGTTTTGTAGCTCCTAGGTAGTGCTTCTAGAAGATGAGCCATTCCTTCATTTAATGCCATGATTCTCTTATGGAATTTTATCCTCTAAACAAATGCTTTTCTCTTGTTTTACTTGGCCGAGATATTTCTTTGCCAAATCAACATGCACATGCTAACTATACTTAGGATTTTTAGAGTCATGGTTTTATAAAATCATGGTTACTATTCAAGCATGATTCATTAAATGCATTGTCTTCTTGGAAATTGATTTTGTCTTGTTAGGAAACTTCTCTTTTGTCTTTTGTTTTGATATTTGTCATTCAAGGTCAAAGAACACACATTTGTTTTATATGTTATGTTTTTGGCCGAATTATTCATGTTGTAGATGATTTGTTCTCATGGCAACATGTTTCATGTTGTATTGTTTTTATTTAAAAGTCCTCTTTCTTTTAAATGAACACATGCTCTTTTATTTATGTTCATGTTGTTAGTCCTTTGTTTAAAAACTTCTTGCTTTATCAAAATGATGCTATGAAGTGTTACATCTTCATGTGATTTGCTTTCCATATGAAAATTCTTTTTAAATAATACATACTTGTTTTACATTTTTAAAACAAAGATTTTATCAAGTATAAATAATACTACTACATACATATGCTCATTCATATGTATATTTGTTTTCAAGAATCTCCTTAGTATTTATTCTTAACTAATTAACTCGTTTTAATTTCTCATTAAAATGATTTACAAATGGTCGAAAAAGTCGGGACATTACAGTCCACCCCCCTTATAAGAATTTCGTCCCCGAAATTAAAAGTAAGAAAGATAGACAATTTTCCCAAAAGATGATGCTACATATCATAATCATTTAGTACATTATAATTATACAACTAGTTCGATACTAGCACTAGTCTAGATAACATACTACACTCCTAGTGCTACACCTGACTAATCATATACCATACTACATAACTAGGCTATACTTGACTAAATCAAGTTATAGCTACATAATATATACATACTTAGTCCATACACATCAGTCTACTGCACTCTACTCATCTGGATCACTCTCGATCATGATCCACTCATCATCGGATATGTTAACGACCTCTACCACCTCATCCTCATCATCAGATGGTACAAAAACATCCATGATCCCCGGAGTATCTGGCTCCTCCTCCTCATCGTCCGAAATCTCAATCACCTCCACCGGAGGAATCATATATACCTGAATCACAGGATATCCAAACTCTCCATAGACCTCGACCCATCCGCCTATCTCATGATACTCCACGTGTGCTTGCTTCAGCTTCTCCCATAAAACTACTGCTGGATCTACGTGCTCTGCTGGCTGTCCTCCCATTTCCACAATCGGTGTTTCCGGAATCTCCTCTTCCTCCTCGGGTTCCTCTTCATCGTCTCCGTCCATATCCATCTCTTCGGGCTCGCTCTCATCTCTGTCACTGCCGTCGTCCCTGCCACTGTCGCCAAAGCCTGTCTTGCTCATCACTATGTCCTCTTCCTCTGGCAACTCCTGACTGTCCGTGTCCTGGTCCATCTGCTCCTCTTGTACGATATCTGACTCCTTGGATGTCTGGTGGATACCCTCATCATCTCTTGGTGATCCCTCTCTACTATCCTCGGAATATACTATCCTTGCTCTCCTGGCCCGAAATCTCTCGAGATGCGATGGTGCGATCCTCTTCCTAGCGGTCCTCTTCATTAGTGGTGCCATCTGGAAAGTAAACAAGGAAATAGAACTCGTCAATGATAGAATCATAGCAAAGGAGTTCATAAGTCCTAATAATCTGAATCCACAAATGCACATACCAATGCTCACTGAAATGAAGAAATCCAAGGTTTTCATTTCATCCAAACAATCCAAAAACAAACATACCTAATCTGGAGAAAAATCTGGGTAAAGCTTCCTAATATGTTTCCCTGTTTCCCATGTGCAATCCTTCGGATTTTTGCTCCACTGAACCTTTAACAGACTTATCTTTTTGTTGCGAAGCTGTTTTTCTTCTCTATCGACAATTCGAAATGGTCGTCGAATCACTGTTAAGTCTGGTTCGATTTCTATTTCTTGTTGCACAGACGGTTCTAGAACTAAAGTTGGGTCGTGCAAACACTTCCTCAAATGAGAGACATGGAATACATTGTGAATCCCTGCCATATGTTCTGGTAATTCAACTCGGTAGGCTAGAAATCCAATTCGCTCCAGAACTCGGAAAGGTCCAACATATCTCGGAGTTAATTTCCCGGTCTTCCCAAATCTCACGACTCCTTTCATCGGTGAAATCTTCACAAATACGAGATCTCCTGCCTCAAATACAAGGTCTCTTCGTCTTTGATTGGCATAACATTTCTGTCGATCCTGGGCTTCTTTCATTCTTGATTTCACCAATTCCACTTTCTCTGTCGCTTCACGGATCATATCCGGTCCAAGTACTAATTTGTCTCCGGATTCAATCCAACATGCAGGTGCTCTACACGGTCTTCCATACAATGCTTCGTATGGTGCCATTTTAATACTCGCCTGATAACTATTGTTATAAGCGAATTCCACTAAGTGTAGATAATCTTCCCACGATCCTCCGAAATCTAAAATACATGCCCTCAACAAATCTTCCAATATTCGGTTTACCCTCTCAGTCTGACCGTCCGTTTGAGGATGGTAAGCAGTACTGAGATCCAATCTTGTTCCCAAAGTCCTTTGAAATGCTTCCCAAAAATTACTGGTAAATATGGGGTCTCTATCACTTACAATACTTTTCGGGACTCCATGCAATCTTACAATCTCCTTCATAAATACTTCGGCTAAAGACGCGGCTGTGCGTGTTGGTTTTACCGGAATAAAATGCGCGCTTTTAGTCAGCCGATCGATAATCACCCAAACTCCTTCGAATCCTCTCCTTGTCCTTGGCAATCCATCGACGAAATCCATCGATACCATCTCCCATTTCCACTTCGGTATCTCTAGTGGTCGTAATAATCCAGCAGTCTTTTGATAATCTCCCTTGACCTGCTGACAACACAGACATTCATTCACGAAAGTCGTGATATCACTCTTCATCCCTGACCACCAAAATACTCTTTTCATATCGTTGTTCATTTTATGAATTCCCGGATGAATACTTAACTTCGATGCATGGCATTCTTTCAAAACTTCTCGTCTTAATCCATCCACATCTGGAACACATAATCTGTTGTTAATTCTTAATACCCCTCGGTCGTCCAACTTGAAATCAGATTCCTTCCCATCCGTGACTCCTTGAATGATCTTTACTAACTTGGCATCTTTTCTTTGATTACCCATTATCCTTTCTTGGAGAGTCGGTGTGACTTCCAATAGGGATAGAACTGCATTCCTGCTCAAAGCGTCTGCCACCACATTTTCTTTGCTGGGTGTATATATGATATCCAAATCATATGATGCTAGGAATTCCACCCATCGTTGCTGCCTCAAATTCAAATCCTTCTGAGAAAATAGGTATTTCAATGGTTGATGGTCGGAGAAAAGCTCAAATTTCTCACCCAACAGATAATGTCTCCACATTTTCAATGCGAAAACAATGGCCAATAACTCCTGATCGTGAGTTGCATAATTCTTCTCATGTATCTTTAGTTGTCTACTTGCATATGCAATTACACGACCATTCTGCATCAACACTGCTCCCAATCCAGCTCCACATGCGTCCGTATAAACTACAAATCTGCTTGTTCCATCTGGGACAGCTAATACTGGAGCTTCCGTTAATCTTTTCTTCAATTCTTGAAAGGATTCTTCACACTTCGGAGTCCAAACAAACTTCTGGTTTTTCTTCGTCAGTTTCGTCAGATGAGACGATATCTTTGAATAATCTGGAATAAACCTTCGGTAATACCCTGCCAGTCCTAAGAAACTTCGAATGTCAGTTGGTGTACGAGGTTGTCTCCATTTTTGAACTGCCTCCACCTTAACTGGATCCACCGATATTCCGTCTCCATTTACAATATGTCCCAAAAATCTTACTTCAGACTGCCAAAAATGACATTTTGAAAACTTGGCTTTCAACACGTTTTTCCTCAGAGTTTCCAACACTACTCTAAGGTGATAGCGATGCTCCTCTTCAGTTTTTGAATAAATCAAAATATCGTCAATGAAAATTAGAACAAACTTGTTCAAAAAATTTCTAAATACTCTATTCATCAAGTCCACGAAAAATGCTGGTGCGTTGGTCAGACCGAATGGCATAACCAACCACTCATAAAAGAAATCCGGGCCTCTAAATGCTGTTAAAGGAATACTATCCTCAGCGATTTTCAATTGATGAAATCCTGTTGCTAAATCCATTTGAGAGAATACAGTCGCTCCATGTAATTGATCGAAAAGGTCATCGATTCGGGGTAAAGGGTATTTGTTTTTGATGGTCACTTTGTTTAACTCTCTATAGTCAACACATAGTCGTAATGACCCATCAGACTTCACTACAAAAACTACCGCCGAGCCCCAACTAGAAAAACTAGGTCGGATTAATCCTTTACTCAGCAAATCCCGAGTCTGTTTCTCCAGTTCCAATACTTCCTTTGGTGCCATACGTCTCTTTGGTTGTACTATCGGTCTTGCTCCTGGGATTAAATCGATTCGGAATTCTATTTCCCGATGCGGAGGTAAACTTCCGACTTCTTCGAAAATATCCTTGAATTCTTTCACAACATCCAAAGTTTCAAGGTTTTCTTGGGGTGCTTCTAGGGCGTATAGGAAACTACAGGTGTGAATACCGGGTTTTCCACAAGGTATTCTAGCTTTTCGACCTAAACTTGTCGTCAAGGTTATGGTTTCTTTATCACATTTTATCTTGGCTTGGAACTCGCTCAGCCAGTCCAATCCAAGAATAAAATTGAAACTTTTGAAGTCTAAAACATAGAAATCAAAACGAAAGGAATGCGAGAGATATAACAGCGCTATATCCTCACAACACATTTTCAACTCTGTTTTTCCACCAATGGGATTTGATACGCAAATTGGGTTTGAGGAAATGATTGGTTCAAGGTTAAATTGGTTTACGGTTTCAGAAGAAATAAAACTGTGTGAAGCGCCGGTGTCAAATAAAACTCGAAGGTAAATTCCTTTAAATTGTAAAGTACCTTCCAGAACTCCCTTCCCTTTCACATTCTGAGAGGTGGATGGTTCATTCTTGATGGCGTAAACCTTCGCCTGAGGTGCTCTCTTCATCAGTGGACAATCTTTCACCATGTGTCCGGGCTGGTGACAATTGAAACAGAGGTTCCTCACTACCATCTCGTTCCTCTGAACTTGCTGCTGCTGCTGCTGTGGTTGCTGCTGAGGCTTCTTTTGCTGCTGTTGTGGTTGCTGCTGTTGGGGTTTCTTGTTGCTCTTCTGCTTACAGAACCTTGCAATGTGACCCTTTTGTTTGCAGTTGTGACACAACACATTTTTGAAGCGGTTTTCAGTCTTCTGTTGTACAGCCTTTCCTTGGTTTTGGTTACCTTTCCAATCAGGGTTGAATTTCCTTTTTTTGGGGATTTCCTCCACTTGCTTCTCCCGTCTGAGTCTTTGCTGCAGTTGGGTTCTTAGCATCCAGTGCTTCATACCTGAGTGCTAGATCCACGAGTTCAACAAACGGGTCCTTCAAATGCCCCATCATCCTGCCTTGAAGACTATCCTTCAATCCAGCCATGAACATCTCGTTCTTCTTCAATGAGGTATTAATCAACTCTGGTCCAAAGCTTGACAGTGCATTGAACTTGTTTTCATACTCAGTGACCGTCATATTTTCTTGTTTCAGGTCAATGAAGTCTCGATACATCCTTGTTTTGCCAGTTGCGGGTAGATACTGACCTTCAAAAGCTTCCTTAAACATTGCCCAAGTAAAATTCTCTTCTGGAGTATTTGCAGTCTGGGCATCCCACCAGATAGTTGCAGCTCCTTCCAAGTTCCATGAAGCCAAGAGACGTTTGCGCTCATCATTCAGCTTCAGTCCCTTAAAAATCTTCTCACATGATCTAATCCACGCTTGGACGTCAACCAGTGATTCAGTTCCCTTAAAAGTCTTTCCTCCCAGAGTAGTGTAGTTCTTGCAAATCATAGCAAAGTTTGGCTGTGCTGGAGCTTGAACCACTTCAGTCGTTTCCATTTGGGTTTGATTAACAGTGTGCCCATTGGTTGTGGTTGCCCTGCTCGCTCCTCGGCCTCTTCTTGCTTGAGAACTCATTGTCACTTTCTGAGTAATGATTTGAATGTCAGAACTCCATCGGAAAACAGTCTTAGGGATAACTTAACCAAATAACTAGGGTTGATAGTTTAGGATGACCCATACTAAAATAGTTTTTTAGTAAAAATACACTCTCTCGAAACTAACTCTAAGTATTCACCTAGGCAAACTTAAGCTCTTATGCTCTGATACCAAACTGTAAAGGCCCAAAAATCCGAGCCAATTTGAACTAGCAAAAACAGTCCAAACTGCACGAAATTTCGGATCTTTAATAGAAAGAATTTAGAAGGTGAGATAGAAAAGGTAGAACTTATAGAATAGAAGAATAAGAAGTTATCAGAATCTCACAGCGGAATTTCAAAATACTTATATATTACATCACAACCTGATACATCAGAGTACTTAACATATTACAACATCATGGTTCAACATCATAGTCATACAATACCATAGTACAATATCATAGATACGTAAACTGGTAATTAAACATATATGCTACTAGGTCTTGAACTTGTCCTGCATCATGTCCAGTTGCATTACCTGAAACTACTTGTCTACTCATAACAATTATTATGAGTACCCAAGAGTTTAGAAACACAAAAATAAACTCTGGGTCAGTCGGGGGGACTGGTGTGAGGAAACATAGTTATATAGATGTAAATAAGGTAAATAAGTGTCAAGGTTGTCCATCTTCACAGATTCATTTACTTTATAAATGTTTAGATCCATCCATGTCTAATATCTGGAAATGATCTAAGTTGTTTATATCAAAACATTTGATATTATGATAGTTAGTATCAGATAAATAAAATCTAGTGAAACGCTTGCATCTCACGTTCACATATATAGTATACAAATTTAAAGTCGCAGAACGCGTATTGGAGTTTGGATTCCAACATACAGGGGATGGGAGCACCCACCGATCAGTGTACTCTAGAGAGGATACACTGGGGTTCAACAAGAACATCTTGTAACCCGGCCACACATGACCGTCCACTCATTTAGCTTGAGTGTAACGAATATATTATCACTCCTACGGTTGAGCTCGATTTACCGTTTCCGAATGCAACAGCAGCGAAATAGATTTAAGAAGTAAATAAGGAAATCCTCTAGATGGTGATAATATACCCTGCTTGGGTATGACCCAACTAGCCATGCTGCCTAGCCCAACTTTTGTTACTTCCGGGTTGTGAAGTTTTGAGGCTACGTTGTTCTTCTGACAGATTTTCTCTTTCCATTCTTTGAATGCCACATCGTCCTATCCGTCAGAAAATACTCATTCGATTACCCAAATATATTACGGGTAATGAAGAAAAGAGAAACGAATTTCCCTGCCACCAACGTAATATACTTACGTAAATTCGATGTGCGAGATCTGACTGATATACGTTGTCAGACACTCGTCCATTCGGGTTTGTTCTGGGTTTTAACGGACCAAAAATATCTTTTAAAATAACGCTTGCATCTCGTTGTCTTCAGCACATTGATATGCGTCGTATACTTCGAATCGAAGTGGAATTTGTTTATTCCGGACTCTTCGAATGATGTACGAAATATTTTACAGTCGATAAATGTTTATCAGTGAAATCAGGAGTATCACTTCATTTCAGATAAAATATATATTTTCCAAACAGTGTTTGTTTGTTTGGTTTGCATTAGCATCATTAGTTTATCCGTTACATACATCAGTTGAGGTGTATATGGTTTTTGACGGTGTTGGTTCATCCTTTGGAAATTTCCCGTGCTCCGCACACGGTGTATTTTCCCTTTGATTATTTTAGTTCAAATGATGTTTGAACTTATTTTCCTTTTGTTCTTATCCTTTAACGATTATTATATAAATAATTCAAATAATTTATTTTAAATTATTTATTTCCGTCTAATTTACATTTCAACTTGGTTGATCTTTCACGGTCGAACTTGTCGGTTCAAAACTCAGTTTCTGCTTCTCACTTGTCATCGGCTTAATAAAAACATTTATTTATTTATTTATTTATATTTTAAATTTAAAATTTATTTAAATTTAAAATCTCGTATTCTACTGAACGAAGAACACCGGACTTTGGCACTGCCAGAGTACCGGGTTTGGCAAGTGCCAGAACTGGACTCTGGCAGTGCCAAGGTACCAGAACTTGGCACTACCAAAGTGCCAAAGTGCCAGGGTTTGAAAACACTTAGGATTTGTTGAGAAAACCTTAGCCGCTCATGGTATTTTTGAAAGTTCCACTTGGTACTTTAACCAAGTGCCAAAGTACCAGTACCAGGATCTCTGGCACTCATGAAAATCCCTCCGATTTAGCCCCAACCACCGTGATTTTTCGCAAAAATTAAAGTACCACCTGCCTGGTACTTTGGCCAAGTACCACATTTCCTCCTTCCTCGTATCAGTGCACAGTGTGCACGTGCACACACAACCCGGCCTTCGTCCATCCACGTCGAACCCCCAGACATGACGGCCACCCCTCCAGGACTTCGTCGGAGCCACCAGTCACCATGTTCGTCGATGCTACAGTGATTTTCTTGTTTGAGCTGTCCATGTTCAGAAACCACCATCGGAGAATCTCCTCCGTACTCCAACCTCAGACCACCTTACACGGCCCCCTTCCGTCCACGCCACCTCGCCATCCCGACGCCGCCTTTCCCCCAGGTCCGACCCCCCCAGAGTTCGCCGTCGACGAGAAAACCCGACGCAACCAAATGAACCCATCAACACAAAAAAACCCTATTTTTGCTTCAAATCCAAAATCCACACATTATAAAAATCCTTTCGTATTTTTCCCGAAGTCCTTGGTTCCTGACGATCATCCCCTCGCAACCGCCTGTCCTCCCACTTCTCCGATGGTCGGAATTTGACCCATAACCGATTTCCGTTCATGTCAAAAATTCTCGAGATATACATACTTTAAATTCATGAAAATCATTTTAAAAATCATCATTTTTATTAGGAATTCGATTCATAACATCCAAACAAGTTTTTATCATTATTGATTTTTGACTTTGATTTCACTTTACAGAGACTGTTACTGTGTTTTCTGTTTTCAGTTTTATACATTGCAAAGAATGATATTTATTTGATACTGATACATGTTTGAATGGTATGATTACACTATAATCATATACTTTAGCAATTACTCTATGAAAATCATGGATCATTCATGCACTGCACATTTTTTTGTATTTACAGAACACCTGCTGGTGATGTTAAATCATCACACAAGTTTGCACACACAATTCGATGGTGTAAACTACAAGTAAGATTTATCTATGGTGATGAATCAAGGGGTTTTACATCAGATTTCCGAGTTGACAGAAATCAGAACATGACCAACCAATTTGGCAAATAAATCAAAACTGCTTTACTGTGTTTTTAGAACAAGAAGTTCATAAATGTTTTACTCACCAGAAATGCTCTCCAATATCCAGAAATGCTTTAGAATTTTCAGAGATGAAAAACCAATTCGTTTGTGATGAGGAAGTGAAGGAATTTAGTGGTATATATAGGTGAACTCATGCATTAGAAAATGAATTTCTGGGCACAATTTCCAACAGCAAACTCTCTAGCCTCACCCCTCTCCTACGGCTAGAAAATGAGGGTAATGGCTTCAAATTTTGTCTTACTAAGGGTTTTGTAGCTCCTAGGTAGTGCTTCTAGAAGATGAGCCATTCCTTCATTTAATGCCATGATTCTCTTTTGGAATTTTATCCTCTAAACAAATGCTTTTCTCTTGTTTTACTTGGCCGAGATATTTCTTTGCCAAATCAACATGCACATGCTAACTATACTTAGGATTTTTAGAGTCATGGTTTTATAAAATCATGGTTACTATTCAAGCATGATTCATTAAATGCATTGTCTTCTTGGAAATTGATTTTGTCTTGTTAGGAAACTTCTCTTTTGTCTTTTGTTTTGATATTTGTCATTCAAGGTCAAAGAACACACATTTGTTTTATATGTTATGTTTTTGGCCGAATTATTCATGTTGTAGATGATTTGTTCTCATGGCAACATGTTTCATGTTGTATTGTTTTTATTTAAAAGTCCTCTTTCTTTTAAATGAACACATGCTCTTTTATTTATGTTCATGTTGTTAGTCCTTTGTTTAAAAACTTCTTGCTTTATCAAAATGATGCTATGAAGTGTTACATCTTCATGTGATTTGCTTTCCATATGAAAATTCTTTTTAAATAATACATACTTGTTTTACATTTTTAAAACAAAGATTTTATCAAGTATAAATAATACTACTACATACATATGCTCATTCATATGTATATTTGTTTTCAAGAATCTCCTTAGTATTTATTCTTAACTAATTAACTCGTTTTAATTTCTCATTAAAATGATTTACAAATGGTCGAAAAAGTCGGGACATTACACCGGCCCACACATGACCGACCACTCATTTCTCTTGAGTGTATCGAGCATATTGTCACCTTACGGCTTTTTTTGTCGCGCGACCACCGTAATCCCCGGGAGATACAGAAATGAAAAGGAGTAACAAATATGAATATCCTCTAGATGGTGACAATACACCCTAATGGGTGCGACCCACATAGCCATGCTGCCTGCCCGATTTTTGTCATTTCCCGGTTGATGAGGCTTGAGGCTATAATCGACTTTTGAAACATCTGGCCACCATTCACATCATACACGTCATCCAGGAACAGGATGAACCAAAGGCACCCGCCTACCACATCCTAGGAATCACCCTATAGATTAGTAGCGAGAAGTCCTTGCAACCCATAGATTCCAATCACGACAGAATCACAGTATATCTCTAGGGATCAGCCAGAGATTGTAAGTAACTCTTCCGTTTCATGAAGATCTACGGTCTTCAATTGCTCCATCACGATCAGCGTCTTTGTCGTATTCGTATTTATCGGTTGGGATGGTTTTTGAATATAAATTCAATCCCGGTCTTCCCGTACCAATAACGTTGGGTCAGATTTTGATAGTAGGTTATTTAACTATCAAAATAAACAACCATAAAAATAAATCAAATCCATTGGTTTATTACACAGCATCACTTGGCCCTACATTTCTCATTATCTTATCGAATCACTTATCATTCGTTAAATAATTATTACGACATCTTCCTTGGCTTCATTATTTGAATACCAAAACCACCACTTATTCTTTTAGAATAAACCCATTTAAATCTCATTTCCTAACTTTGAAAATGCCGTTATACTTTTACCAATTTCCCTTTTTATTTTCTTTATTAGGAAATAACATTTCATATTCTCTAATCCCTTTATTATCCTTTTATTTTTGAATCTTATATTTCCAAATCTTCAATGGCGTTACACTGTTATTTTCCCACAATATTTTATTCTCACCTTTTCAACATTACGACTGATATCATCTTTTGATAATCCTGAAGTTGTTCAAGTTGGGGTATTTTAATTACCTCTCAGACCTTGATCAACAACGTTCTTATCGCCAGATAGACATCAGTTGTAATACAAAAACTGACACTCATTTCCAATACGACAAATCCCATTATAATTCCATCTCGAACAGGATATCATCTCGGCAGTTCTATATCGCATCCTTTTAACTTATCTCAATTCACTACTCTAATTCAAGTCGGGTTTTATAACTTCGTCCAACTTGGATTTCATATAATCCGATTTAGTATAATTCAATAAGAATTAAAATAAAACTTCGGTTTCACATTATAGATACTAAATCGCTTTATTAACTATCAACACGACTTTAAACTTCACAACATTCCTTACTATATTTAACATTCCAAAATATCACTTTGATTTTTAATAAATGACAAATAATTAAATTTCAACCTTTAAAAATAAAACTAGGTTACCCAACCATCAACTACTTTCTTTAAATTAATGAACTTATTTAACAAACAATTTCAGCAAAGCCGTTTACTTGTTTCTCTTTAAACATGACTAACTAGTTAGTCAATCGTTATCGATCTTGTCATTTAAATTAATTAATAATTAATTTAAATAATGCTATTCACTTTGATTTTCAATAAGTCAATATCAATATAAACCCCATTCTATTTGTTACATCAAATCTGGCCACTTGAACTTGCTAAATAAAATTGTCTAACAGTCATTTGATAAGCACGTGCTTCGCGCACGGCAGATTTTGGTTAAACCAAAACAACGATTTGTGGTTAAAACGAACCAATGTATATATGTTATTAATATATTCCCTTTTTTTTAGAACTTCATTTAAAATAATATATATTTAAAAATATATATATTCGGTTATACAATAATTTTTATAACTCTATTTCTAGCGATTCACCTGACGGTGACTCGTTCTTTATAAAACAGTGCATATTTGGGCCATCTGCTATTTACTTACTGACCATGCTATTTATTGATTCAAAACCCAACCACATTCAATGATCAATAGGGTTTAAAGTCAACGGGTTTGAACAGTTCATAAAATATGAAATAACAGCATAATAAATATTTGAGGAACCGGTTTGGTTCCTCCTACCTGTTCTTCCCTGCATCACGGACCATTAAAATATTTCATATCAGTACATAGAAATATTTTAGCAACGATAATATAATTAACGTCAATCGTTAAAGCAACCATAGGCATCCAAAGCATCCAATCAACCAATTAAATTTAACTATACGAATTTAACACATCCTAGTATTTCAGAAATGTGTGAGAATTAACTCACCTTGTTTCGGTCGGCGGTTCACACGTTTTAAACTGACGTTTAAAATTAAAATGAAACTTGACTGCTTTCGGTCCTGCCTGAATCTGCTCAGCAACGCAGTACCCTTCACTGTGACTCCCTCGTTTCCGGTTTCGCAGCATTCTGGTTTCGAACGACCGATTTATGCTGATAACAATATTTAAGTATAATTTAAAACAATATACTTAACTTTAATTAATTTATTAACTAACTAAATAAATATACTTACTGTTAATAGTTCAACACGTCATCACTTAAAGAGGTTAAGGTCACACGGTTTCTTCCTGTTCGCTGCGTTGATCTCCCCATTCACATATCAGTCTGCTACAGCTAACCATGCACCGCAAAACTTGTGTTTCCTACTGTAGCCTCACCATAGCCGAAAATACACCTTCACATATGTTCTCCATCATATACCGACGCGTTGGCCTCTAGACTCAACTTTCCCACTTACATTCAACGCCAGCTCGCACGCATTTTTCCCAGTCCATTTTCTTCTCTCTTGACACCACGTTACCATTCATGTTTAATGGCCACAGCTCCTTCATTCCACCACTTCACGCCATGTCCAGTTTCACTTAAGCCAAGGCCGCATCCTCACATGGTTTAAGTGTTGTAACTCACGGTCCACTGACAACGAACTCCACCGTGTCATTTTGATTTCTCAAACAAGCGGTCCCTTTTTCATCCATTCATTTTGAATCTAACGCCCAACGTCCCTCTTCTTTACTTCAGCATTTGAACTCATGCCATGTAGCTAATCCAGTATTCTTTTGTTCCTTCCCTTCACGTTATATATATTATTATATATATTCACGTTAAATTAGAATATGGTAGCCAATACAATACCGTTTGTCTTCTTCTACCTCTCAACCAAGCATCCTTCCGCATGTTTTCCCTTTACAGTCTTCTTCTTCTTTTCACCGTATATTATATATATATATTTTTTTTTTTTTATTATTATTATTATTTCGTGGAGCTCCCCATTTTTCTATAGCTTGCCGGTGGAAAGAAAATAAAGCAGTGCCCCTGTATTTATAGGAGTAAACTCCTTGGCCACCACGGTTTTAATGACTTGGCCGTGAAGGAATTGGCATGTAGGGTGAGTAGTTTGTTAGGGTAGGTGTGCAGCATTTGATTAGAAATTTCACTGCTGCGTTGTACTGTAGGGACGTTTTGTTTAATTTTCCCCTTTCATTTCGAGTTGTCTTCATTGTACAATTGTTGTGTGAATATGAGACAGTGTTTGGGTAGGGTAGGCTCTGTTCATGTGCTGTTGTGCTCTTTCATTTCATATAAAAGATGATGTGTGTTACAGGGTTTGTTTCCTCTATAAGTCTGCACATTTATGGGTTGGCAATTTGCATGAGCTGACGATTTGCACGTGGGTAATTTGCTTCATAAGGGAGTAAGTGTAAAGGAATTAGGCTGCACGATTTATATGGTGATAAAATAGAGTAGAATAGGGTACATTCTTTTCCAATAGGCATGCGTATGCAGGCAATATCAGTAGCATACATTAATTTCTAAAGTGACTGCACCTCCTTTAAGCACACACAACGTGGTACGGCATTTTAGGTGAGCCGTATGGTCTGAACATCTCCTTTCGTTGGAAACAAGTTTCCTAGGTCTGTGATAGTTTTGAGTTAGGCTCTGAGATCAAGTTTTCATGGGTCTGTGATGTTCATTCCAACATGATGTCTGCGTAGAAGGATAGGGTAGGTGTATATATATAGGTTGGTTTCACGTTATACGGTCACCGCTATTTCAAACTCTATCCGTATATGACGCGCTACCGACAGAAATAAAAATACCATCGTGCTCAGCAGGGTGCCACGATCACACAAATATAATAATATCGGTAGTTCAACTTATATTGTGAAACCCCAAAATGTTGACACAGGGTGCAAAATACTCTAAATAAAAAGTTGCTTATTTTGCGAATTAAAAATTACAGTAAAATTCTAAAAATTAAATTATACTTACGTCTCAAAAGAACCTCGTCTAAATTCGAATCCAGTATGCAGTTATTTCAAATAAACTGTTACGGTCGATGAACGATTTTATAGCGACTATTTGAAAATTTGATTTGGACGTAAAATAAAATCTACAACATGAAAATTCGATTTTTCTCCCCCATTAGAAAAATATTATCAACTAGATTCAGACGCTTCTTGTTTCACCGAAATCCGACTTAACACGGATTCAGTATAGTCAATTGAAGTTGAAATTAAATTTTACGAACTACCGCGCTGTTTCGAGTTCGTTTTATAATATAAATATAAACACTCACTCGTCGTTTAATTAACGAACTCGATATTAAATTACATAAATAATTCAAATATAATATTTAAAACAATTTAAATATTTGAATATAAATAGCCGAAAAATCCAGGTCGTTACATTCTTCCCCCCTTAAATAAATTTCGTCCTCGAAATTGCTAGGTAAAAAGAATGCTCCGAACTCGATTATTTGCAAAATAATTCCTTTAAAGTATTATCAAAAATGTTTTCTAAGTTTCAAAAATTTACGAAAAATTCGCCAGTACTTCTTCTGTACTGTTCGATCCAAACGACTGTAATTTCTCACTCCGATCCCATATTGATCCAAAGAAAATAAAAGCCAAACGTCTACCCATCTCGGGTACAAATTCAATCATCCAACAAATATATTAAGGTTTACCTTTTTGTCGGGCAGCTTCATCCCAGTTTCGAAGCAAATCAACCAACAGCTCTTCATTTCTCAATCTGTGCTTCAATCTCTGTGATCAAATCAATTACCATAGCCTTCTGGCAGTCTGCCCTTTACTCAACTTCCAATGCAAAAACTGATACCAGCTATATCATATAATTCCATTTCCAAACGTTCTTACAAAATTCCAGGATTATAATTCCAATTCGAGTTTAAAGTTCAAATTTAAGCCTTTTGATTTTATATCTTATCTGAATTCGGATTGGTTATTTCTAACCATCTTAATTATAATCTTGTTCGATCATAACCACCACCAACATATTATAATAATTCAAAGATATATACTTTTATATCAAAATATATTTTGGGTAAAATTATTTCATTTACCCAGCTTTTAAAACAATATTGTGTCGAATAATTCTGCACAAGAGTTTATAAATACCTATCGATATAGTTTGCATTACCGTATCGACCAGAATTTATAAACCACTCGACAAACCAATCAACACAATATAAAACCATTTTTATATAATCCACAAATACGCTCTCTCGTATATATACACTAAACTCGATCTAGGGTATTACTAACCCAATCTCTATCGAGTTACACCACAAAGCCATGGTTATTCCTAAACCATTGCTCTGATACCAACTGTAGCGACCCGGGAATTTCGACACTCGAATCCAGACACTAACCTGTCCCGTGTCCAAACTCAAGTACCGGAAAACCCAGAAAGCTAATAGAAAGAAGTTAGAGGGTGAGAGAAGAAAGAAAGAAATGTTAGAATAGAAGAATAAGAAGATCAGAGTCTCACAGCGGAATGGACAAAATATAATAATCAGAAATACTTTATACAAAAATTGTATATCACAACATCAGAGTATACATTCAGATCAATACAACATACAGCGGAAATAAACCAGTACCCGTATATATATGGAATACGTCTCGACTTCCACTCCATCTCTGTTGCTTCCAGCGGAAACCTGACCTGTAAATATGCTTGGTCTGACCCGAGCACATTTGATTTAAAACAAAATTCACCCGGATCAGTCTGAAATACTTTTCAGTGATAAATTCATATAGTAACCAACTTGTTTAAATTTGAAATCCTTTTGAAACAAAGGATAATAGTAAGACCAGCCCACACATAAACACGGACGGTTTTTACCTTACTATAACCCAAATCGTTTTGAAATCAATATCTTCTTCTGATATTATCATAGTGTCTAAATACATGTAAATAGAATCTAGCAGAACGCTTGCATCTCACGCTCCACATATATAATATACAATCAAAATCGCGGGCGCTTATTGGAGATTGGATTTCCAACTATGACAAGGTATGGGACCACCTGCCGATAGTATATCTCTAGAGACGAATACACTGGGTTCAACAAGAACGTCTTGCAACCCGGCCCACACATGACCGACCACTCATTTCTCTTGAGTGTATCGAGCATATTGTCACCTTACGGCTTTTTTTGTCGTGCGACCACCGTAATCCCCGGGAGATACAGAAATGAAAAGGAGTAACAAATATGAATATCCTCTAGATGGTGACAATACACCCTAATGGGTGCGACCCACATAGCCATGCTGCCTGCCCGATTTTTGTCATTTCCCGGTTGATGAGGCTTGAGGCTATAATCGACTTTTGAAACATCTGGCCACCATTCACATCATACACGTCATCCAGGAACAGGATGAACCGAAGGCACCCTCCTACCACATCCTAGGAATCACCCTATAGATTAGTAGCGAGAAGTCCTTGCAACCCATAGATTCCAATCACGACAGAATCACAGTATATCTCTAGGGATCAGCCAGAGATTGTAAGTAACTCTTCCGTTTCATGAAGATCTACGGTCTTCAATTGCTCCATCACGATCAGCGTCTTTGTCGTATTCGTATTTATCGGTTGGGATGGTTTTTGAATATAAATTCAATCCCGGTCTTCCCTTACCAATAACGTTGGGTCAGATTTTGATAGTCGGTTATTTAACTATCAAAATAAACAACCATAAAAATAAATCAAATCCATTGGTTTATTACACAGCATCACTTGGCCCTACATTTCTCATTATCTTATCGAATCACTTATCATTCGTTAAATAATTATTACGACATCTTCCTTGGCTTCATTATTTGAATACCAAAACCACCACTTATTCTTTTAGAATAAACCCATTTAAATCTCATTTCCTAACTTTGAAAATGCCGTTATACTTTTACCAATTTCCCTTTTTATTTTCTTTATTAGGAAATAACATTTCATATTCTCTAATCCCTTTATTATCCTTTTATTTTTGAATCTTATATTTCCAAATCTTCAATGGCGTTACACTGTTATTTTCCCACAATATTTTATTCTCACCTTTTCAACATTACGACTGATATCATCTTTTGATAATCCTGAAGTTGTTCAAGTTGGGGTATTTTAATTACCTCTCAGACCTTGATCAACAACGTTCTTATCGCCAGATAGACATCAGTTGTAATACAAAAACTGACACTCATTTCCAATACGACAAATCCCATTATAATTCCATCTCGAACAGGATATCATCTCGGCAGTTCTATATCGCATCCTTTTAACTTATCTCAATTCACTACTCTAATTCAAGTCGGGTTTTATAACTTCGTCCAACTTGGATTTCATATAATCCGATTTAGTATAATTCAATAAGAATTAAAATAAAACTTCGGTTTCACATTATAGATACTAAATCGCTTTATTAACTATCAACACGACTTTAAACTTCACAACATTCCTTACTATATTTAACATTCCAAAATATCACTTTGATTTTTAATAAATGACAAATAATTAAATTTCAACCTTTAAAAATAAAACTAGGTTACCCAACCATCAACTACTTTCTTTAAATTAATGAACTTATTTAACAAACAATTTCAGCAAAGCCGTTTACTTGTTTCTCTTTAAACATGACTAACTAGTTAGTCAATCGTTATCGATCTTGTCATTTAAATTAATTAATAATTAATTTAAATAATGCTATTCACTTTGATTTTCAATAAGTCAATATCAATATAAACCCCATTCTATTTGTTACATCAAATCTGGCCACTTGAACTTGCTAAATAAAATTGTCTAACAGTCATTTGATAAGCACGTGCTTCGCGCACGGCAGATTTTGGTTAAACCAAAACGACGATTTGTGGTTAAAACGAACCAATGTATATATGTGATTAATATATTCCCTTTTTTTTTAGAACTTCATTTAAAATAATATATATATTTAAAAATATATATATTCGGTTATACAATAATTTTTATAACTCTATTTCTAGCGATTCACCTGACGGTGACTCGTTCTTTATAAAACAGTGCATATTTGGGCCATCTGCTATTTACTTACTGACCATGCTATTTATTGATTCAAAACCCAACCACATTCAATGATCAATAGGGTTTAAAGTCAACGGGTTTGAACAGTTCATAAAATATGAAATAACAGCATAATAAATATTTGAGGAACCGGTTTGGTTCCTCCTACCTGTTCTTCCCTGCATCACGGACCATTAAAATATTTCATATCAGTACATAGAAATATTTTAGCAACGATAATATAATTAACGTCAATCGTTAAAGCAACCATAGGCATCCAAAGCATCCAATCAACCAATTAAATTTAACTATACGAATTTAACACATCCTAGTATTTCAGAAATGTGTGAGAATTAACTCACCTTGTTTCGGTCGGCGGTTCACACGTTTTAAACTGACGTTTAAAATTAAAATGAAACTTGACTGCTTTCGGTCCTGCCTGAATCTGCTCAGCAACGCAGTACCCTTCACTGTGACTCCCTCGTTTACGGATTCGCAGCATTCTGGTTTCGAACGATCGATTTATGCTGATAACAATATTTAAGTATAATTTAAAACAATATACTTAACTTTAATTAATTATTAACTAACTAAATAAATATACTTACTGTTAATAGTTCAACACGTCATCACTTAAAGAGGTTAAGGTCACACGGTTTCTTCCTGTTCGCTGCGTTGATCTCCCCATTCACATATCAGTCTGCTACAGCTAACCATGCACCGCAAAACTTGTGTTTCCTACTGTAGCCTCACCATAGCCGAAAATACACCTTCACATATGTTCTCCATCATATACCGACGCGTTGGCCTCTAGACTCAACTTTCCCACTTACATTCAACGCCAGCTCGCACGCATTTTTCCCAGTCCATTTTCTTCTCTCTTGACACCACGTTACCATTCATGTTTAATGGCCACAGCTCCTTCATTCCACCACTTCACGCCATGTCCAGTTTCACTTAAGCCAAGGCCGCATCCTCACATGGTTTAAGTGTTGTAACTCACGGTCCACTGACAACGAACTCCACCGTGTCATTTTGATTTCTCAAACAAGCGGTCCCTTTTTCATCCATTCATTTTGAATCTAACGCCCAACGTCCCTCTTCTTTACTTCAGCATTTGAACTCATGCCATGTAGCTAATCCAGTATTCTTTTGTTCCTTCCCTTCACGTTATATATATTATTATATATATTCACGTTAAATTAGAATATGGTAGCCAATACAATACCGTTTGTCTTCTTCTACCTCTCAACCAAGCATCCTTCCGCATGTTTTCCCTTTACAGTCTTCTTCTTCTTTTCACCGTATATTATATATATATATATATTTTTTTATTATTATTATTATTTCGTGGAGCTCCCCATTTTTCTATAGCTTGCCGGTGGAAAGAAAATAAAGCAGTGCCCCTGTATTTATAGGAGTAAACTCCTTGGCCACCACGGTTTTAATGACTTGGCCGTGAAGGAATTGGCATGTAGGGTGAGTAGTTTGTTAGGGTAGGTGTGCAGCATTTGATTAGAAATTTCACTGCTGCGTTGTACTGTAGGGACGTTTTGTTTAATTTTCCCCTTTCATTTCGAGTTGTCTTCATTGTACAATTGTTGTGTGAATATGAGACAGTGTTTGGGTAGGGTAGGCTCTGTTCATGTGCTGTTGTGCTCTTTCATTTCATATAAAAGATGATGTGTGTTACAGGGTTTGTTTCCTCTATAAGTCTGCACATTTATGGGTTGGCAATTTGCATGAGCTGACGATTTGCACGTGGGTAATTTGCTTCATAAGGGAGTAAGTGTAAAGGAATTAGGCTGCACGATTTATATGGTGATAAAATAGAGTAGAATAGGGTACATTCTTTTCCAATAGGCATGCGTATGCAGGCAATATCAGTAGCATACATTAATTTCTAAAGTGACTGCACCTCCTTTAAGCACACACAACGTGGTACGGCATTTTAGGTGAGCCGTATGGTCTGAACATCTCCTTTCGTTGGAAACAAGTTTCCTAGGTCTGTGATAGTTTTGAGTTAGGCTCTGAGATCAAGTTTTCATGGGTCTGTGATGTTCATTCCAACATGATGTCTGCGTAGAAGGATAGGGTAGGTGTATATATATAGGTTGGTTTCACGTTATACGGTCACCGCTATTTCAAACTCTATCCGTATATGACGCGCTACCGACAGAAATAAAAATACCATCGTGCTCAGCAGGGTGCCACGATCACACAAATATAATAATATCGGTAGTTCAACTTATATTGTGAAACCCCAAAATGTTGACACAGGGTGCAAAATACTCTAAATAAAAAGTTGCTTATTTTGCGAATTAAAAATTACAGTAAAATTCTAAAAATTAAATTATACTTACGTCTCAAAAGAACCTCGTCTAAATTCGAATCCAGTATGCAGTTATTTCAAATAAACTGTTACGGTCGATGAACGATTTTATAGCGACTATTTGAAAATTTGATTTGGACGTAAAATAAAATCTACAACATGAAAATTCGATTTTTCTCCCCCATTAGAAAAATATTATCAACTAGATTCAGACGCTTCTTGTTTCACCGAAATCCGACTTAACACGGATTCAGTATAGTCAATTGAAGTTGAAATTAAATTTTACGAACTACCGCGCTGTTTCGAGTTCGTTTTATAATATAAATATAAACACTCACTCGTCGTTTAATTAACGAACTCGATATTAAATTACATAAATAATTCAAATATAATATTTAAAACAATTTAAATATTTGAATATAAATAGCCGAAAAATCCAGGTCGTTACAAAGCAGTAGCGTGGGAATGGTTGTTCACACTAGCTGAATGGTTCGTCAACGAAGGACGGAGGCCGGGCGCATGTGGGTGGGCGGAAGCGGTTGTGAGCTGATGTGGCGCGAGGAGTGGTGTTTGACTGCATTGGGTTGCGGTTGTTCTTTTGAAGAATCAGGCATGAAAATGTTTTGGGAAGAAGGTAAACCTGTAGCAAAGGGGTAGGAGGCGGATGTTAGACATGGGCTGTCTGGGGGGTTTTGGGCTTCGGGCCTTATACATACATACATACATACATACATACATACATACATATATATATATATATAAGGGGAAAGAAGCGAAGTTCATAAGGAAAAAACAGCAGGGTGGAATGGAGCAGCTGAAACACGCAGGGAGGGTTCATGCTGGGGAGGAATTCACGCATGGATGAGTTTGGGCATTGGACCGAACCGCTGGGTAAGGGACCGTTTACTCAATATTAAAGTTTTAACTAAATTAGTGCATATGGTACACGTTAGGCAAGAGAAAGACATGCATACCATTAATGTTATACAAGGTTAACGTAAACAGATCCTAAGATAAATGTGATGCATTTTGAACCTTTCAGTGAATGCATGATGCAACGCTAAAAGCACATGGAACCGGTTTATGCACATAACATAAATATAAGGTATAGAAATTCGTGGACAAATCATTTGTAAATAAGGTATAGACATTTTTGTATACCGTAAAAACAAGTACAAGGATGAGAAGAATATACACATGTAAATTGTTAACATTTAATATGCAACAGACTTGGAAAAGAGGTTTTGGTTTGGGCCTATACTACCTTAATAATCGTAATTAGGGAAAATTAAATAACTAATTTTATTAGTTTGAATTATATAAACTTGAATTATTAATATCTAATTCATATGATAACAGAATTTAACAAATCAGGGGACGTTGGAATCGTGTCTGCAAGAACGACAATATGGAGCTGGTTGGATCAACATTTGAGACAAATGTGATTTTTAATTTAATTAAACGTCAGTTTAATTTAATTAAAAACAAGCAGTTTAACGACAGAATCAAATCACGGTGAGTTAAACTCACTCAGTTTCCCCTACTTATAATTTTTATAAGTCGGATTTATTTATTTATATGCCATGTTTGCTAATTGTTGGTTGATTTGATTGTTGTGATGGTTATATCGATTATTTAAGTTAAACCATTGTTTAATTTAAATGAAACGACATCGTTATTTTTAACGATGGTCTCCAAACAAGGTAACTTACCATGTTGGTTACGTTTATAATATAAACGTATTTGATTGAATTGTATGCTTGAACTGATGTTAGTAGTTGACCGTTATCAGTTAAATTTATTATCATCATCATATGAACTGTTGAACACATATGATTGGATTATAAAAATGAGTATTGATTGTTGAACTCAAATTTTAACATTTGTTTGATTTTAACCAACGAGTGATACTAGTTAAGGAATTTATAGTAGATGGCCAAAATACGAACTGTTTTGTAAAGATTGATTTACCATCAGGTAAATCGATAAAAGTAAAGTTATGTAATTTATTTTATACTTGAAAATATATTTTTGAAATATATTATTTTAATGAAGTTTATAAAAATGAAATAAACCAACCATGTTTGTATATTGCTTGGTTAACTACAAATCACCTTTTTTGTGCCAAAACCTACTGTGTGCGAAGCACGTGCCTCTTCTTAATTTTTAAAGATTTATAACATAAATTCTTATATTAATAAGTAAGTAACCAGGGATTAATGAGTCGACTAGCAACTGAGATAAATTGTTTTATAAGACAATTGAAAAGGAGATGTTATTGAATTGATTATTGTTTTAATAATCAAATGGGATTATTTAAATTAATTGAATTAAATAGGAAGATGAATCGGGATTTGATTAACGAGTTAACCATACATAGAGTTTACCAAGTCAACTGTGTTAACTAAACCGGATTCATTAAATTTATTTATTTAATGGATATATTTAATGGTTAAGTAAACAATTTTATTTGATTATCATTTGTTTAATAAACAAAGTGGAGATCTTGGATTTAAGAAGGAATGATGGAAGTTTATGAAGTCGTAAGGAACTGTTATGGTAAGTGAAGTTTTAAGTAAATTATATTGATAATAATATAAGTAAAGTTGTAAGTTTAAATTAAATTATTGGATTCTATAAAATCCAAGGTTTTACGAAATTATGGAAACCCAAGTTTTTATTAAGTGTAATGTAAATAGTTCCGACTATTGAGCGAATTATTAAGGTTATGTATTTTATATCGGGTTTTGGATAAAATAAAAGATAAAGATATGAAATGAAAATCAAATGAGAACCCAATTCTGAGTTAAAGTAGTTAAATGAGTAGAGTATAAAGATGAGATATAGATCCGCTATTTCAAATAAGAGATGAAGTTTCATCAAGATATAACTGAATGGGACTTGTTTTGATACTGGAAATGGATATCGACTTTTGTATTACAACTGGTAATTATCCTAAGGTAAGAACGATGTTGATCAAGGTCTGAGATGTAATTAAAATACCCCGACTTGGACGACATCGGGATTATTGAAGGATAATATTAGTTGTAATAGTGGTGATGTTAAAAGGATGTTGGTTTGAGAAATAATTGTGTAACATTATTTGAAGATTTGGGTAAGGATCCCAAAATAAAAAAATTGAAAGGAAATGAAAGGGAGCTTGAAATATGAAATGGTATTTTCACAATAAAGAAATAAAAGAGTTGTGCGAAAATATAACTATATTTGAAATAAGAAGAAAGGATTTGGAATGAGTTTATCCCAAAAGGGAAAGTGATGATTAGGGTATTTAATATAACGAAAACAAGGAAGATACCGTAATGATTGTTTACGATGGTAAGTTAAATCGATTTTTCCAAATGATATATAATAAGTAGCAAGTGTTTGAATGATATTTAAGATATGATTTTGTGATGTTTTTTCCAAGTATATAAATGAAATGATTGGAGGGTATTAACATATTAAAACTAATATATTATTTTAATGGCCAAGTGACGCTATATGCTAAACCAATGGATTGTTTTTTTCTTCAGATTGTTTATTTTGATAGTAAAATAACCGACTATCAAAAATCTAGCCAACGTTATTGGTACGGAAAGACCGGGATCGAATTTATATTCGAAAACCATTCCGACCAATGAATACGAAACCGTGGAAGATGGTGATCGAGATGGAGAAATTGAAGACTGTAAATCTTCATGAATGGAAGGACTATTGTTGGATTTCTCTAGCTGATCCCTAGAGATATTTTGACAATGATTCTGTCAGGATTGAAATCTGCGGATCACAAGGACTACTCGCTGCTGATCTATAGGGTGATTCCCAGGATGTGGTAGGAGGGTGCCTTCGGTTTATCCTGTTCCTGAGTGACGTCTATGGGGGATGTCTGACAAAGTATTTCCAGAGAAGTCACGAACATTGATTTCTTCAACCGTACCAAGAGTGGAAGCGGAGAAGGAAACTTCTTTAGCTAACACATAATGTATTGTTGTGGACGTCAATTGGTGATTCTGATTGATCTGACAATGTGGCATTCGAAATAAATGTGATTTGCTGATAAAGCGTAGCCTCAAGCCTCATCAACCGGAAAATGACAAAAATCGGGCAGGCAACATGGCTATGTGGGTCGCACCCATTAGGGTGTATAATCACCTATCTAGAGAGAATCCATTTCATTCTTTAATCTATCGATGCTGTCCCTTTTCGGGAGACGGTGGGTTGCACCCAACCGTTAGTGATATACATTCGATACACTCAAGCAAAATGAGTGGTCGGTCATGTGTGGGCCGAGTTGCAATACGTTCTTGTTGGACCCAGTGTATTCGCCTCTAGAGATACACTATCGGCAGGTGGTCCCATACCTTGTCATAGTCGGAATCCAATCTCCAATAAGCGCCCGCGGTTTTGATTATATACTATATATGTGGAGCGTGAGATGCAAGCGTTCTACTAGATTGAGATTTACTTGTATTTAGACATTATTATAATATCAGAAAGGATATTAATTTCGAAAATGTTTTTGGGTTATCGTAAGGTAAAAACCGTCCGTGTTTATGTGTGGATTTGGTCTTACGATTACCTTTTTCTTTGAAAGATTTTATCTTTAAAATCAGGTTGTGTGATACCCTAAATACTATGCGAGTTTTTTTCTCACTCTGGTTCACCAGACTGACCCGTCGTTTGAAATGCTCGGGTTAGCCCGGTTTGCAGGTTCAGGTTATCGAATGCTGTGAAATCCAAGAAAGAGCTGAAGGAGTTCAATGTTTTACTGTTATTATTCCGCTGTGGGTTATATATATGAGGACGGGCTAATATAACCGTACAGATGTATTGATACACCCTGATGTTGTAAGTTTTTATTTCAAAGCTCTCTATAAAGTTTATTTATATATTATATTTTGTTCCGCTGCGATGTGACTCTGTGTTGTGTTGGTTCTTCTACTTCTTCTATTCTAACTTTCTTTCTTTCTTATCTCACCCTCTAACTTCTTTCTAATAACGTTCTGGTGTTTACGATGCTTGAAGGATCGACAGGGTATTTTGTGTCGATTTTCGGGGTCGAAAATCCTAGTTCGTTACAATCTGTTTGGCGACGGAGAATTTATTCTCTTTCTTAACGCCTTTCTCTGAGACGTACGAGCTCAGGGGTTATATATTGATGGATATCAATTGCATGGAGTGAATTGCCTGTGTGGCATGCCTAAGTGGCAATATGATCAATGCTTCTGTTAAAAAACAGAGTCTTGTGGTTGATGATCAAAGCACGGCCGGTGTGGCATAGCTTTGTGTAGCATTGATTCTCGAGCCTCACACCCCGGTTGTGAACCAAAAATGGGAGAGGACCTCAGGGAGGGCATGCGTTTCCTTCTAGCTAGGGTGGTGTCAGTGACCTACCAGCCCTGACATTTATATTATTTTCAACTGTGTGTTTGTTGCTGTTGCAAGGCACCGCAGATATATCGGTGACTATATGGAGCCGATTGAGTCATTTGGCTCATTGACGCCCTAAAGGCTGGGGAAACGCAGTGTTCAGGCATTTTAATCCACATCAGTGGACCGGCCCTGACAATCCAAGGGCCCACTTGAGTCTAGGTCCTGAGACACGGGGTAGAGCGTCTCGAATAGGTAGAGGACTATCTTTTGCCTCGGTTCACAGATGGAAATCCAACTTCCAATACGTGACTTTGCGGCTTTGATTGTAGAGCCTAATATGGCAACATAGTGGTATGGGGCACTTATGCCATCTATGATTGATACTTATGATTTGAAGTTGTTTTATACATTATGCACTTATAATAGTATCAAATGATTTGTTTTAAATGTATCAAGCATTCTTGGCTATTATATGTTAAAAACGCTATCCTCCGGCTTGCGTTGCATTGTGTGATGGGACCTGGGTCTTATAATAGCTTAATTGTCCTTTATTTAGCATTACCTGCTGTTTTATGCACTGGTATTCTTGGGAGGAAACCCGTTCCGTGTTATACGGCGTGGTCCCTTGATTTACCAAACTTTAAAATAAAGATTAATAACTGTTTTAGTTCTCACACCAGTCACATGACTGACCTGGAGTTTATTGTTTTAACCTAAACTCTGGGCGCCCTTATTTTGACACGGGCAGCTAGTAGTTTTGGTTTTGCAAATTTATATTCACAGGATCCTGGTTTACAGCTGGAACGATACTCGGAAAGCTCTGTATCCGTGTATTACTTTCAGTTGTATTTTGTATTGTTTTTCCGCTGCTATATAATTTATTGTAATCTCTGATATTTTTCTGTTGTATTATAATTATTCATACTCTGTATATTCTGACGGAATTGTTGTAATAAGCAATGAAATGTTCTTCTGTTTGCGTTCTGATTCATCTTGTCCTCAGTACAATACGGGCTTTCCTTCACGTGGAAGTTTGGGTCGTAACAGCTTCATATCAGAGCTTTGGTTTACAGAGCTCGGAGAACAAGACAAGTTAGAACCAAACGAAAGAATTCATCAGAAATTGGGTTAGTGATATCCAATGAGAATGACTCGTTAGAGATTTGATCAGTAGTATCCTAGAACAAGTGTGAAGAGTATATTTTTAAATTGAAAACAATTTTTGTTTTGAAAATTTAAATCGTATTATACGTATTTGATTATTTATTTTATATTGAATTTGGACAATCCAGTATATAAAGATTGTGCGTATACGTCTGATCCACGTGTATTTGAAGTTTTAATATATTGGATAGATATAGAATCACACTCTTGTCGCCTGTGGATGTTCTGGTGGTGGTTCGAAACATCATCGGGATTTATGTTCGAGTGACAAAAGTGGGATTTCTATATATTTCCAATTAACTGGTGTGAGAACCAAAGCTAGATAGGGCTTATTGTTGTGATTTGGCATCAAAAATATGATTTTTGGATATGTATTAAAGTTATGTGATTGAAAAGATAATCAACTAATTGATTGCTGATTGTGTTGTTTGATTAATTAAATGTTGAACCTTTAGCCAAATTGAACCAAAGAGTGAGTTGTATTGAAAATTTGTCGCATTTGCATACATATACATGTACTTACACTGAACAGGTCATAGCAAGGAGGCTAGAGAAGAGGAAAAAAATTGTTTGCCCGACAAATAGGTACATGTTTATTGTATTTCTTGGGTTTTTGATGATTTTATGAGCCGATTGGCTAGTCGCTTGGATGTTTCTTTTTCTTTTTGGATTGGCGAGGGCCATGGGAGGCTATTTGAAATATCCCGAACCTCCCGGTGCAGGGAAGGTAATGGCGAAATTTTTCGAGAACTTAGGGTGTTAGTCAAATTTTTGAAAAATTTGAAAAGTTCTTAGAAATTGAAAAGTTGAAGAACTTAAGCCGTAAAGAAAATAATGAAAGTTGTGTTGATTTGTAAAGCAACTTTCGGCTTCGTTCCTTTTCGGGGATGAAAAGTTTTAAGTAGGGGAGATTGTAATAACCCGGAAATCCGAGCAAATTTAAAATTTTTATTTTGGCAATTTTGATGAATTTTGAATATTTAAAATGAATTGTTTTAAATAATAACGACGAGAAATTTATTTTGAATATAATTAGAACGTATAAATTTATTTGAATCGTCGTTAGAATATAAATAATTATTTATAATTAAAAAAGGAATTGAAAATGGCGCGGTAGTTTCAAAATTCGATTTCAAAGTTTAAATGAATGTACAGGATTCAAAATAAACCAGATTTTAGCGAAACCAAAAATATTTGAATCTATTTGAGAATATCTTTCCAACGAATCCGAAAAATCAAAATTTCATAGCAGGAATAAAAAGTTATGTCCAGTTGAAAATTCAGAATAGTCGCTATGGAACTCTGGCCCTTAAAAATGGAAATTTTGCAAACGACCTCTATTTTCGACGTAACCTCTTTTGTTGGATCCGTGATGTCAAATTATTGCTAGGTTTCAAAATTCGTAATTTTTGAAAGCAATATTTGAGTGTGGCAAAAGAAAAAGTGTTTTGACAGTTTTTGTCAATTTCGATCGACTGGAAAATGACCGTTTTTCAAACGGCCTTCAAATTTGACGAAATTAGTTTTGTTAGGACCGTATCGTCAATACGAAGCTAGAAATAATTTTTCTGGAATTTTTTGAATCAGTATGTGGCCCCGGTAAATTGAAATGTACGTTTGAATTGAATATATACAGATTTATATTATAATTTCAATGAAAACTGGTCGAAACGATAGGATTGGCTTACCGGATATATCGCATTGTGTTTGGAATGGGGGTATTAACCTAAAGGCGACAGTCGTTGGGTTTGATTTGAGGTTCGTAACGATATTGAATTTTAAAGTGAATTAAATATTAATTTAAATAAATATATAATAAGTGGTTAAGAAGGGTCAAACCCTTATTCTTTCTTCAATCGTGGTCAAAGGCAGAGCCCGCCGCTGCCTCGTCAAAACCTAAATCCCCAAATTGGAAACCCCTCGTTGTCGCTTCACCACCGCTGGCCATCGCCAGTCCCCCATCGCGCTTCCTCCATCGCGTCAAGCCTCCACCGAGTTGCTCGCTCCACCGTCTCGCCTCGTTTCCTATCGTCATGTGGCATCGAGCTCGACGAGATTGAGGGCAGCTCGTGCGGATTTCGATGGAGAGTGGGTAGGCAGTGTCGACGGTGGTGGATGGTGAAGAGGTGTGGTGCTTGTAACGGTCAAAGATCAGGTCAACGGGTTCGGGTTTCTCAACCTGGCAAAGAGCACGAAGACAAAGAAAATGCAGTGGCCCTCGGATCAAAATCAATGACGGTAAGAAATTTAGTTTTTAAAATGTTTAACATAACATAAATATTTGATTTCTCTTGAATATAAAAATCTTATTTTTACTTTTGAAATATAATTTCGCTTTGCTTTCAAATATAAATTCAGTTTGATTTCAAATATAAATTCGCTTCGCTTTGAAATATAAATTTGTTGGCTTTGAAATATAAATTCGCTTTGCTTTCAAATATAAATTCGCTTTGCTTTCAAATATAAATTCGCTTCGCTTTGAAATATAAATTCGCTTTGCTTTCAAATATAAATTCGCTTTGCTTTCAAATATCAATTCGCTTTGCTTTAAAATATAAATTCGCTTTGCTTTCAAATATAAATTCGCTTTGCTTTGAGATATAATTTCGCTTCACTTTGAAATATAAATTCGCTTTGCTTTAAAATATAAATTCGCATTGTTTTTAAAATGGTAGCGATATCACTCCTAGCTCAGTTGGTCAGAGGTGGGCGAATTGGGATGAGACATAGGTCTCAGGTTCGAGGGCCACCTCTGCCAATTTCTAGGGGTGACTACCTAGGTAGTGTGAAGGCGTTGAAAAATCGGGGTATATCACTACCCGTGGGGTTTACTAAGACCGACAAGCAATGGCTTGAGTGAAGTCTTAGGTTCCACACGTAAATCAAAAAAAATGGTAGCGATATGAAAATATATTTTTTATAATGGAGTGGCGATGTAAAAATATGATTTTTATATAATGTAGAGAATAAAAATATGATTTTTATTTAATGTAGAAAATAAAAATATAATTTTTATATAATGTAGAGGATAAAAATGTGATTTTTATATGAACAGTACAAGAATAAAAATGTGATTTTTGTTGTGAACAGCGTGAAATGGTTGAGTTGGAATGTCGGGCAATACCAAACCATTCAGAAATAAAAAATGGAGGAGTGGAACCCAAAGGTGAGAACTCCTCACTTTTATTTTAATTTCTAGTTGAAAAATATACTAGGATGTAGACGGTGCTTAGGAGTACCCGACACCCGTCATCCACAGACCATGGATGACTTGTTTGTTTGATTGTTGTGTTGTGAAATTTGACTGTTGATTGTGATGTGTGAAATATATATATATACATGTGTGAAATATATATTCATGTGTTGAATAAAATATATATATTCATGTGTTGAAATAAAAATATATATTCATGTGTTGAATAAAAATATATATTCATGTTTTGAAATAAAAATATATATTCATGTGTTGAATAAAAATATATATATTCATGTGTTGAAATAAAATATATATATTCATGTGTTGAAATAAAATATATATATTCATGTGTTGAAATAAAATGTATATATTCATATGTTGAAATAAAATAAATATTCATGTGTTGAATATAAAAATATATATTCATATTTTGAAATAAAAATATATATTCATGTGTTGAATAAAAATATATATTCATGTGTTGAAATAAAAATCTATATTCATGTGTTGAATAAAAATATATATATATATATATTCATGTGTTGAAATAAAATATATATATTCATGTATTGAAATAAAAATATATGTTCATGTATTGAATCAAAAAATATATATTCATGTGTTGAAGTAAAATATATATATATTCATGTGTTGAAATAATATATATTTATATATATATATTCATGTGTTGAAATAAAATATATATATTTATATGTTGAAATAAAATAAATATTCATGTGTTGAATAAATATATATATATATATATATATTCATGTGTTGAAATAAAAATATATATATATTCATGTGTTGAATAAAAATATATATTCATGTGTTGAAATAAAAATAAATATTCATGTGTTGAATAAAAATATATATATTCATGTGTTGAAATAAAATATATATATTCATGTGTTGAAATAAAATATATATATTCATGTGTTGAAATAAAATGTATATATTCATGTGTTGAAATAAAATAAATATTCATGTGTTGAATAAAAATATATATATTCATATGTTGAAATAAAATAAATATTCATGTGTTGAATAAAAATATATATTCATATGTTGTAGTAAAATAAATATTCATTTACAAATCGAACGATTTGTTTATGTACACCGATTTGACTGATATTGATTGGGACGATAAAATTTTACACATCGCCCAACTGCACAAATAAAAATCTGTGTTTGTTGATTTGAAACCCCACATGGGTATTGGGATGATATTTGACGTACACTAATCCCGACTGTTTAGTTATATGTCAATCGATGGGTTGACAGACTGTGTAAGCATTAATTATTTATATTTAATGCTTATGCAGTTGTGTGGTGCACTCTGGATGATGGTTGATGATTTATCGTTGTTATTATATACATGTGTTGTAGGGATTCCATATAATTAACATTATATGGTAATTGATTGGGCCTCATTCTAACTTGGAAAATAAAGAATAAAATGAAAATTCATGTGTTGAATAATATAAATTCATGTGTTGAATAGAATGAAAATTCATGTGTTGAATATTATAAATTCATGTGTAGAATAGAATGAAAATTCATGTGTTGAATAGAATGAAAATTCATGTGTTGAATAATTTAAATTCATGTGTTGAATAGAATGAAAATTCATGTGTCGAATAATATATATTTATGTGTTGAATAAAAATATATATTCATGTGTTGAATAGAAGAAAACATTCATGTGTTGAATAAAAGCCGTGTTGATTAGATTGAAGCCATTTTGACGTGAACGATATTTATATCGATTTTATTCATTTTTATAATGAATATCGAATAGGAATTGATTTCAAAATATAATGTTTTGAAAATATTGTCATTTATAGATTAATGATATGGAATATTCAATTTTGATTTGAAATTGAATATGAAGTTGAAATCGTTTTGAAAACAAATTTAAAACGATTTATAAAATACGTTTTGAAAGGAAATCGACGAAATATATACAATATATATATATTATATATATAATGGCCTCAATAGAATGCACCGCGCTGCGGCAGTTCGTGAATTTCGACCATTGTCTTCGAATGGATATTACGGGAGATCCGATCGTCAGATTCTCCTAAAACCGGAATGTTGGGTTCGTATCAAAAAGAGCTTTCTAAAAATATTAGAGATTTGAAATCTAACAGTTGGATTTGGAATTATGTCCAAATAAAATTTGGAAAAGGTCGCTGTAAGTGCAGTTTGATGGCCGTTGATGGAAATCGACTGTACGGGCCTTGATAAAATTATTAAAAATAGTAATAATTTGTGTAAAATCATAAGAAATGATTTGGATAGAATTGGGATGAAAAACTCCATATTTGAAAAGATAACAATAGATTTTTATCGAAATTAACTAGTTTTGAACTAGAATAATAATTTATTTATTTTTAAATAAATAAATTGGATTTGAAAGGGTTTTAAAAGTAACCAGAAGTTTCAATAATTGAATTGGAATGGAATGTGATTTTGGGTTTATAGTTAACCGTGTTTTAAATGACATTGGTTCTTTAACCCAGTTAAAGACAGGATATGATTTCCCAAGTTAAACAATCATTGATATTGATTTTTGGGAAGATTAAAACCAAATGGAGTTTTAATGAATCTTTAATTAGATTGAAATTATCGAGAATGGAGTATCACCAGTTTTTCTCCAGGTAATAGTCAAATCCTTTATTAGATTTGAACGTGAAATGGTAATTGAACTTACCGATAACACCGTGGTGTTAGATATGAAGTATTACCAGTTTTACTTCATGGGATGAATAGGTTGGGATTGAGAAATAAAATTAGTGATTACTTCGTGTGGTTCGCTAATCCCGACTAGTTTGGATAAACCATAATTTGGTTTGAATCGATATTCAAAGGAAGATTAAAGAATAAATTTAAAGAATTTACCTTTGATAAAATTAATGGGAACCTTTCCCAAAGAGTAAGAATTTTTGAATAAAAGAATATTCTGAATTGGAATGAGGCATATGTTGTGTTTGTGTAACACTTGTTTATTATATACGCGAGTTATTCAGAAAGACCGGGTTTATCCCATTCTGAATAACTGATTCGACGTGGTGTCGAGGATGAAGACACTTGTTGAAGACCAGAGGTCTTCACATCGTTTGGGTAATTACTGATGATCTTGACTGGGCTGTACACCCAAGAGGAGGGAATCAGTTGGTGATCGTCCAGACGTACTTGGAGATCGATGGATATGCCAGGTACAAGGTGCTTTTGGTTTCGTTCAGACCCAGAACGAACTTGTAAATGGACTGTGTGTCTGACATTGGATTTTATTCTGTGTGATTGATTTCTATTAAATATATATCTGTTTGGCGGCGGAGAAATTATTCTCTTGCTTAACGCCCTTCTCTGAGACGTACGAGCTCAGGGGTTATATATTGATGGATATCAATCGCATGGAGTGAATTGCCTGTGTGGCATGCCTAAGTGGCAATATGATCAAGGCTTCTGTTGAAAAGCAGAGTCTTGTGGTTGATGATCAAAGCACGACCTATGTGGCATAGCTTTGTGTAGCGTCGATTCGCAAGCCTCACACCCCGGTTGTGAACCAGAAACGGGAGAGGACCTGAGGGAGGGCATGCGTTTCCTTCTAGCTAGGGTGGTGTCAGTGACCTACCAGCCCTGACATTTATATTATTTTCACCTGTGTGGTTGTTGCTGTTGCGAGATGCCTCTGATATATCGGTGACTATGTGGAGCCGATGGAGTCATTTGGCTCATTGTCGCCCCAAAGGGTGGGGAAACGCAGTGTTCAGGCATTTTAATCCACATCGGTTGACCGGCCCTGACGATCCAAGGGCCCACCTGTCTTTGGGTCCTGAGACACGGGCTAGAGCGTCTCGAATCGGTAGAGGACTATCTTTTGCCTCGGTTCACAGTTGGAAATCCAACTTCCAATATGTGACTTTGTAGTTTTGATTGTAGAGCCTAGGATGGCGACTAGTGGTATGGGGCACTTATGTCGTCTATGATTGATACTTATGATTTGAAGTTGTTTTATACATTATGCACTTATAATAGTATCAAATGATTTGTTTTAAACGTATCAAGCATTCTTGGCTATTATAAGGTAAAACCCTATCATCCGGCTTGCGTTGCATTGTGTGATGGGACCTGGGTCTTATAATAGCGTCATTGTCCTTTATTTAGCATTGCGCTGTTGTTTTATGCACTGGTATTCTAAAGAGGAAACCCTTCCGTGTTATATGCCGTGGTCCCTTGATTTACCTAACTTTAAAATAAAGATTAATAACTGTTTTAGCTCTCACACCAGTCACATGACTGACCTGGAGTTTATTGTATTAACCTAAACTCTGGACGCCCTTATTTTGACACGGACAGCTAGTAGTTTTGGTTTTCAGATTTATATTCACAGGATCCTGGTTTACAGCTGGAACGATACTCGGAAATCTCTGTATCCGTGTATTACTTTCAGTTGTGTTCTGTATTGTTTTTCCGCTGCTGTAGCGACCCAGCGGATTTTCGACCCCGAAAATCGACATAAAATTTCCATGTCGACTATTCAAGCATCGTAAACACTGGATTGTCATGAGAAAGAAATCAGAGGGTGAGAATAGAAAGAAAGAAATATTAGAATAGAAGAAAGAAGAAGAACACATATCAAAATCTCACAGCAGAACGAATAAAATATAATATCAAATACCTTTATACAAAAACTATATATACATATCAATCATCAGAGTACCACATACATCAGACACAGCGGAACAATACTTTATATAACTAGCGGTGAAGCCTCCTGCTTCCAGCACATGAACTCCAAGAAAAACCTAACCTGGAATATACTCGGTCTGACCCGAGCACATTTGAAGCAAAGCAAAATACACCGGGTCAGTCTGGAATACTATCAGTTATAAATTCACAGAACACACACTTGTTTAACTTTGGAAAATCCTTTATGAAATCAAAGATAATAGTAAGACCAGCCCACACATAAACACGGATGGTTTTTACCTTACTATAACCCAAAATATTTTTGAAGTCATAACTTATTGTGATATTATCATAATGTCTAAATACAAGTAATAACAATCTAGTGGAACGCTTGCATCTCACGCTCCACACATATAGTATACAAACCAAAACCGCCGTGGGCGCTTATTGGATATTGGATTCCAACCTTGACAAGGTATGGGACCACCTTCCGAATGTGTATCTCTAGAGACGAATACACTGGGTTCAACAAGAACATCTTGCAACCCGGCCCTCACATGACCGACCACTCATTTCTCTTGAGTGTATCGAATGTATATCACCGACGGTTGGGATCAGCAACCGCCTCCCGAAAAGGGACAGCATCAAAATATAGATTAAAGAAGCAAATGGATTTTCTCTAGATAGGTGATCACACATCCTAATGGGAGCGACCCACATAGCCATGCTGCCTGCCCGATTTTTGTCATTTCCCGGTTGATGAGGCTTGAGGCCAGAACTTAACTTTAAAACATCTGGTCATCATTCACTTTGAATGCCACATCGTCAGATCTGCCAGATCACACTGATTGATGCCCACAAAAATACTCTAGTTTATTTGGCTAAAGAATAACCATTTCTCCGCCATCAACAATAGTACGTTTGGAGAAATCAACTCATGTAATTCCTTTGGAAATACTCTGTCAGACATCCATCCATACAAGTCATCCAGGAACAGGATGAACCGAAGGTACTCCTACTGCATCTCATATAGGAATCACCCAATGGATCAGTAGCGAGAAGTCCTTACAACCCGTAGATTCCAACCACGACAGAATCACAGCTTATCTCTGCTTGCAAGGCAAAGAATATTAGTGGTCCTTTATGTTATGAAATTCTACGGTCTTCAATGCTCCATCTCGATCATCTTCTGATCTATTCACGTATTCGTTGGTCGGAATGGTTTTCGAATATAAATTCGATCCCAGTCTTTCCGTACCAACAATCCTATTTGACAGGTTTGATAGTCGGTGATTTAACTATCAAAATGTATAGTGTTTCAAACATGACACCCCAATGAGTTTACTGGTTCAATATTCAGCATTTCTTGGCCTTTTTAAAGTTTAAAGTAACCAAATTCATTTCTGCTTAATTAAGATTTCTAACCCTTTTTATATTTTTAAATAGATAATTGAATTCTTATTTAACATACTAATGATATAAACCAAATTTCCTCTAATTAACTCTGACTGATTTACTTTGATCGATTAACTTCAACTTGACTAACTCGACTTGATTACTCCTATCGATTAACTAATATTCGACTTACTCCATTCGCTTGACTCTAGATCGCAGCGATCACAATGGTTATGCCTGATTCCCTCAGGAAACATCCGACCGCCGTAGGCTATCCGCAGCCCTGCGAGTTACGCTAGCAGTCGTACGCAATGGCAACTCTTCCTGAATAACTATGTTTGACTAACTCCATTCCAAATACTATATTCGATCAACTCTAATTGAATAACAAATATTCAATATTGATTTGAAATCAATATTCTTATTTCTTTGGAAACTAATATTGCGATATTATTTAGTTCCCAAACCCTTGCATTGGAGTTTGATATTCCTCGTATAAGATAAAACCAATTTCAACACCTTTACTCATTCCAAACTAATACCATCCCTTGATAATAGTGAAGCCAACCAAGTTGGGGTATTTTTGTTACCTCTCAGACCTTGGTTGACCACCTTCTTACCTCAGAATAATATTAGTTTAACCACTAACATCAAAATCCCATTTCCCTTTTTGGGTTTCAAATCTGGTCTTTAAAACCATCACTTTATTTGAAATCCTCGTTTAAGGTCTTTTTACTTAATTTCTTTATTTAAGTAAACATCCCTTAAAACACCACTTAATCTTCAAGTATTCTTTCACTAATAACCCCTTGGTTTATAATATAAATCCCTCGACAAATAATTTTGATTCGATCTATTTATACCTATTTATAATGAACTTTTATCGCCCTTTGGTTAAACCTCATCGTCATTTAATCACCTGTTAATTGAGTTCCCCTTTATCAATCTTGTTTGAAAACTTGGATTTATAAATCCCTTTAATAAAATTCTTATTTGCTTTTGATTGAACTTAGCGACGCTTAACCATTTCTTAATTAAATACCAATCAAAAATCATTTCTTTAATTATTATCAATTTAAATAATAATCATCTTTAACATTAACTATATTAAAAATAGTTAACTCTGTTATTAACCAAAGATAGGATAACTATTACCTTTGAAATCTCATTAAAGAATAATTTATCTTATTAACACTAACAATCCAATAATTACTTTAACTTATAGTCAACTAAAGGTTAACTAACATTAACACCCTTTGTTAAATATGACGAATATTTAGAAAATTCAAAGAATCAAATTAATCCCATTATCGGCATCAGTTAAAAACAGTTGGTTTTGTCGACCTTACATCTCAGTTAACCATTAACTGAATCCTCTTGTCATTTCCCCTTTTTGAATTAATCAAACAACTTAATTAATTTAAAAAAAACACGATTTAATTGTTTTAAAAACAATTATTCTATTTTACCAACCCGTAGTTAAATACTTTGGTTCTTCTGCTTTTAACTTACATAAACCTTTTAAATAATTTCTCTTATAAACTCGATAAAATATTTTTATTTGTGAATTTCCAATTTAAATCCCTATATAAGATAACAAAAACTTTAATCTAGTTATAAAATAATTTTTAACTTTCAAACAACATCAATCCACCTGACGGTAGCCCGATGTTTAAACCCATATATTTTAGGCCATTATGCCAATTACTCAGTCAACACTATCGATTGATTTAAAACACATCAACTATGAATATATATTCAACCATCAACATTCGAACCAGTTTTGGTGTCAGTGTGAACAATGCATATATATACACAACAACAAAAATACAGTTTATTTGAGGAATTCGGTCGGATCCCTCCAACCTGTCCTTCTCTACATCACAGATATCAATTGATAAAAATATACGAATTAAATAAATTACGGAATATAAATAATTGCAACCAATCAAACCATAACAACAAATTTGCATCCATCGCATCCAATCAACCAATTTATACTGCTAAGGGTAATTTATATTTTTCTGTGGATTTACCACATCACAGGATTTCAGAAGGTGTGAGAATTAACTCAACATATTGTATTCTGGTTGACAGTTGATGCGTTTGTTGCATTTATTCTTGAACGGATGTTCAAAATTAGTTGAATTTTCAACTGCGTCAGATCGACTCCTAGTCAATGCCACCGGATAGGTCTCGTCCCTGCGATCCCAACGGATCCAGTTTCGTCAGTTTTCGTTACCGTATGTGGAAGTTATGCCAGTTTGAAGTTTGAATATATATACGATCTTTAACTAAATTAAATAATTTAAAACTGATTACCTGCAACGTCATTCTCATTAAAAACAAAACGCATTTTTCTCATTTTGTTCTCTCTTGAACCCGTTGTTCTCCTCCCTCTTCTTATGCTTAGAAAAACACAAACCAAAACCCCTCCCTTGCACCGCCGTCCGATACCTGGGGACCACCGCAACCTCGCCAGTGCCACCGCCACACCTCAGCAGCCCCTCGACAGAAGCACCACCACCTAGAGCAGCCTCGTCCTCCTGAAAATCGAAGAAGAAGGGAATTTGAACACGGGCCAATTTTCGACACCACAGGCACCCTTCGACGACCAGGCCACCACCATTTTGACCGCCTCACCTTCCAGCTCCGATTCCCCCTGGTCCGCGACCCTGTCTCCGCCTCCTCCGACCGGAAAGACACCAAATCCACCGCCATCTTTACAAAAACACCCAGAAACCATCACCTCAGTTCATCTCTCGATCTCTCCGACCATCGTCACTTGTAGAACCCGAGACCACAGCCAATTGAAAGCCTTATCTCTCCTCTACAAAAGCCCTAAGGTCCCGTCCCTCAAATCAACCCTACCTCTTGAATTTTGGCCAAGAACGAAAGTCATTTTATGTGGTTTAACCCCGATTCTTGCCACCACAGTCGACGAAACTCACCCAACTTTTTACAGCATGTAGATCTCGACCCGATCTATGACTTTGCTTCAGGTCGCCCTCACAAATTCCTCTCGGATAGGATAATATAAATTGATTTGTGTTTACGGACCTTTTCGCAAAATTACATGGCTGAGATGAAGACGGGCTGAAAATTCGGGTTGGAGGGGGTTTATATAAGTGGAAATAATATATTTTAAGTTGATTTGACGACCGAGGTTGACTAACGATTTTTATTTCGTACCTATCGCTATTTCGAACATCGTTTATTCGCTGTTGCGCTCACATACAAACCTCGTTCGAGACGCGACCGGACGACACAGCATATTTTGACGATACGGTCCTAATGAAACTTGTTTCGTCGAATTCCATGTTCGTTTGCTCGAATGGTCCTCGTTCACGTTCAAATGGTCGTTTATATTTGCATTTTATTTTGCCACGCTAACAAATTAACCCCGATTGACGCGCCACTTGAAATCTAGCAATAATTTGCCGTTACGGTCTCAAAAAAATTTATTTCGTCGAAAACAGAGGTCTTTTGAAAAATGGCCCTTTTATAACTGGCCAATTCAAATAAAATAAACCAATTTTAAAATACCTCAATATAATAATATCAAAATATTAAAATTGGCCATACACGACCAGAATATCGTATACCATCACAATAAAATATCCCGGGTTGTATTTGAAGCCAAATCGATATTAAAAATATTTAAAAACCCTCTATTCTATATAAATAATTGATATAATATATAAAGGAATTCCATAGCGTTTTTTTCCAAAATTTGATTTGGACATAAAATAAAATCTACACGACAAAAATTGGATTTTTCTTTGCCATTGGAAAGATATCGTCAAACCGGTCCTGACGTTTCTTATTTCGAGGAAATCTGACTTATTTTGAACCCGGTACGACCAATTGAAGTTCAAAATGCCAAATAGCGAAATGCCGCGCCGCTGCAGCTCGTTATTTAATTAAATTATAAACTATATCGCTCGACCATCGTTAAATAAACGAAATCACCGTTGTAAATTCCGTATAACCAATATTTGACCAATTTAACTGCCCGATCACAATATATGGCAAATTCTATATTTTCCCAAATATTCTGGAAATTAAAATAATATTATTTTATTATTTATTTAAATAATATATTCCAAATAAATTGTTAAATTCGATTATTCAAACTCAAACCAATATTTTAAATAATTAAAATAAATAAAATATTCCAAATAAATAGGTAGAAAAATACGGGTCGTTACATTCCTTCCCCCTTAAAATAATTTCGTCTTCAAAATTGCTAAGGTAGAAAGAACGTTAAATCTCTTTTATCTTTTCCAAAAAGAATAAATTTTAAAATTCGAATTTATTTCCAAACTGACCCAATTGGTTTTAAAACCAATTTATTTCAAATAAAATAATTTTCCAAAAATCTTCAAAATGTTTCTAACACCATAAATTTTGGAAAAATTTCGGCAGAGTCTCCCCTGTACGGAGGACATCTGCAAAATTGCAAGATCAAGAAATAAATATACATCGACTCTCATGGTCGGAAAAATCCAAATCAAATCCCAAAATCCAAACAAACCCAAAATTTCATATTTGCGTAAGCGTACCTTTTTGCGAGCGTTATTATGCGATATACAATAATTTATATTCAAGCTTGCTTGATTATTCGGCAGCTCGATTCGAACTGTATTTGATTAACTCCAGAATTTCCTCTTTTGAACGGATTGCTAAACTGAATTGGCACTTCTGCACCTGTTTCTCAAATCAAACGAACTTATTAGTCATCACAACAATGCCAATTACGTTCAAAACATCCATACCATTCACACCAACCAATTATACACATAATTAAATCCACACGAGATCATATTTATTTATAATCACTCCATTTATTTCTGATAATTATCCATTCAAATTTATTTATCTGACTTAATTTATTCGAATATTGGTTTTAAACCAATCGATTCATGTTCAAGTTCATCCATCAAGCACACCATCCAAACATATCACACACATTAACAAATCAAAACAATTTGCCCATACTACACTAATCATTACTTTTATTATATTATAAAATAAGTTGATCAAAAATAATTTCAAAAATAATTTTATAATCAAATTTACAAATACGCGCTCTCGTTTATACATACATAACTCAATCTAGGGTATTGCTAACGCCATCTCTATTGAGTCATGCCACAGAGCCAAGGTCATCACTAAACCAATAGCTCTGATACCACTGTAGCGACCCAGCGGATTTTCGATCTCGAAAATCGACATAAAATCACCGTGTCGACTATTCAAGCATCGAAAACACTGGATTGTCATGAGAAAGAAATTAGACGGCGAGAATAGAAAGAAATATTAGAACAGAAGAAAGAAGAAGAAGACATATCAAAATCTCACAGCAGAACGAATAAAATATAATATCAAATACCTTTATACAAAAACTATATATACATACCAATCATCAGAGTACCACATACATCAGACACAGCGGAACAATACTTTATATAACTAGCGGTGAAGCCTCCTGCTTCCAGCACCTGAACTCCAAGCAAAACATAACCTGGAATATACTCGGTCTGACCCGAGCACATTTGAAGCAAAGCAAAATACACCGGGTCACTCTAGAATATATCAGTGATTAATTCACAGAACACACACTTGTTTAACTTTGGAAAATCCTTTATGAAATCAAAGGATAATAGTAAGACCAGCCCACACATAAACACGGACGGTTTTTACCTTACTATAACCCAAAATATTTTTGAAGTCATAACTTATTCTGATATTATTATAATGTCTAAATACGAATAATAACAATCTAGTGGAACGCTTGCATCTCACGCTCCACATATATAGTATACAAACCAAAACCGCGGGCGCTTATTGGATATTGGATCCCAACCTTGACAAGGTATGGGACCACCTTTCGAACGTGTATCTCTAGAGACGAATACACTGGGTCCAATAAGAACGTCTTGCAACCCGACCCTCACATGACCGACCACTCATTTCTCTTGAGTGTATCGAATGTATACCACCGACAGTTAGGATCAGCAACCGCCTCCCGAAAAGGGACAGCATCGAAATATAGATTAAAGAAGCAAATGGATTTTCTCTAGATAGGTGATCATACATCCTAATGGGAGTGAACCACATAGCAATGTTGCCTGCCCGATTTATGTCATTTCCCGGTTGATGAGGCTTGAGGCCAGAACTTAACTTTAAAACATCTGGTCATCATTCACTTTGAATGCCACATCGTCAGATCCGCCAGATCACACTGATTGACGTCCACAAAAATACTCTAGTTTACTTGGCTAGAGAATAACCATTTCTCCGCCATCAACTATGGTACGTTTGGAGAAATCAACTCATGTAATTCCTTTGGAAATACTCTTTCAGACATCCGTCCATACAAGTCATCCAGGAACAGGATGAACCGAAGGTACTCTCCTACTGCATCTCATATAGGAATCACCCCATGGATCTGTAGCGAGAAGTCCTTGCAACCCATAGATTCCAACCACGACAGAATCACAGCTTATCTCTGCTTGCAAGGCAGAGAATATTAGTGGTCCCTCCGTTTATGAAATTCTACGGTCTTCAATGCTCCATCTCGATCATCTTCTGTTCCCTTCAAGTATTGATTGGTCGGAATGGTTTTCGAATATAAATTCGATCTCGGTCTTTCCATACCAACAATCGTATTGGAAAGGTTTGATAGTCGGTGATTTAACTATCAAAATATATAGTGTTTCAAACATGACACCCCAATGAGTTTACTGGTTCAATATTCAACATTTCTTGGCCTTTTTAAAGTTTAAAGTAACCAAATTCAATTCTGCTTAATTAAGACTTCCAACCCTTTAAATATTTTAAAATACGATAATTGAATTCTTATTTAACATACTAATGATATAAACCAAATTTCCTCTGATTAACTCTGACTGATTTACTTTGATCGATTAACTCTAACTTGACTAACTCGACTTGATTACTCCTATCGAATAACTAATATTCAACTTACTCCATTCGCTTGACTTAGATCGTAGCGATCACAAAGGTTACGCCTGATTCCCTCAGGAAACATCCGACCGCCGTAGGCTATCCGGAGCCCTGCGAGTTACGCTAGCAGTCGTACGCAATGGCAACTCTTCCTGAATAACTATGTTTGACTAACTCTATTCCAAATACTATATTCGATCAACTCTAATTGAATAACAAATATTCAATATTGATTTGAAATCAATATTCTTATTTCTTTTTAAACTAATATTGCGATATTATTTATTTCCCAAACCCTTGCATTGGTGTTTGACATTCCTCGTATAAGATGAAACCAATTTCAACACCTTCACTCATTCCAAACTAATACCATCCCTTGATAATAGTGAAGCCAACCAAGTTGGGGTATTTTTGTTACCTCTCAGACCTTGGTCTACCACCTTCTTACCTTAGAATAATATTAGTTTAACCACTAACATCAAAATCCCATTTCCCTTTTTGGGTCTCAAATCTGGTCTTTAAAACCATCCCTTTATTTGAAATCCTCGTTTAAGGTCTTTTTACTTAATTTCTTTATTTAAGTAAACATCCCTTAACACACCACTTAATCTTCAAGTATTCTTTCACTAATAACCCCTTGGTTTATAATATAAATCCCTCGACAAATAATTTTGATTCCATCTATTTATACCTATTTATAATGAACTTTTTTCGCCCTTTGGTTAAACCTCATCGTCAATTAATCACCTGTTAATTGAATTCCCCTTTATCAATCTTGTTTGAAAACTTGGATTTATAAATCCCTTTAATAAAATTCTTATTTGGTTTTGATCGAACTTAGCAACGCTTAACCATTTCTTAATTAAATACCAATCAAAAATCATTTCTTTAATTATTATCAATTTAAATAATAATCATCTTTAACATTAACTATATTAAAAATAGTTAACGCTGCTATTAACCAAAGATAGGATAACTATTACCTTTGAAATCTCATTAAAGAATAATTTATCTTATTAACACTAACAATCCGATAATTACTTTATCTTATAGTTAACTAAAGGTTAACTAACATTAACACCCTTTGTTAAATATGACGAATATTTAGAAAATTCAAAGAATCAAATTAATCCCATTATCGGCATCAGTCAAAAATCATTGGTTTTGTCGACCTTACATCTCAGTTAACCATTAACTGAATCCTCTTGTCATTTCCCCTATTTGAATTAATCAAACAACTTAATTAATTTTAAAAAAACATGTTTTAATTGTTTTAAAAACAATTATTCTGTTTTACCAACCCGTAGTTAAATACTTTGGTTCTTCTGCTTTTAACTTACATAAACCTTTTAAATAATTTCTCTTATAAACTCGATATAATATATTTATTTGTGAATTTCCAATTAAAATCCCTGTATAAGATAACAAAAACTTTAATCCAATTATAAAATAATTTATAACTTTCAAACAACATCAATCCACCTGACGGTAGCCCGATGTTTAAACCCATATATTTTAGGCCATTCTGCCAATTACTCAGTCAACACTATCGGTTGATTTAAAACACATAAACTATGAATATATATTCAACCATCAACATTCGAACCAGTTTTGGTGTCAATGTGAACAATACGTATATATACACAACAACAAAAATACAGTTTATTTGAGGAATCTGGTCGGATCCCTCCAACCTATCCTTCTCTGCATCACAGATATCAGTTGATAAAAATATACAAATTAAATAAATGACGGAATATAAATAATTGCAACCAATCAAACCATAACAACAAATTTGCATCCATCGCATCTGTAATAACCCGGAAATTCTGAGCCAGTTTAAAATTTTTATTTTGGCAATTTTAGCGAATTTTGAACATTTAAAATAGATTATTTTAAATAAAATCGACGAGAAATTTATTTTGAATGGAATTCGACGTATATATTATATACGTCGTCGATAGAATATAAATATTTATATATAATTATAAATAGAATTGAAAATGGCGCGGTAGTTCGATAATTCGATTTCAAACTTCAATTGAATGTACCGGGTGCAAAACAATCCGGATTTTAGCGAAACCAAAAATAATAGGATCTAATCGATAATATCTTTCCAACGAATCTGAAAAATCGAAATTTCATAGCGGAAATCAAAAGTTATGCCCAGTTGAAAATTCAGAATAGTCGCTATGTAAATTATACATGGCCCGAAAAGTCAAATTTTGCATACGGATGAATTTGGACTCGAAACCACTTCCATTGAGTTTAAAATGCCGTTTAGAACTCCGAAAAGTATATGCTTCGATATATTCCGATATCCGGAATAGTGGCTATGGGCCGGAGTTGTTCGGTTAACAAAACATAGCCCTTAAAAAGTGAAATTTTGCATACGAGCTCAGAATTCGACGAGATAAATTTTTATGGATTCATAATGACAAATTATTGTTGAGTTCCAAATGGCGCGCCGAACGGAGTTAGTATGTGGCCGTGCGAGCTGAAACAGTTCAGGGAAAAACGAGCAGTCATTTTACAAAGGAACATTATTGATACGACCTCGGAATTCAATTCTACTTTTTTTTCTAGATTCGTATCATCTAATAATGGTTAAATCCAAGAGGGCTTGATTTTTTGAGTTAGCATGTGAGCGTGCGAGAAGAAAAGGTGCGCCAAAATCGCATTTTTAGAGCTTATCTGAGCATTTTTGTGATTTTTAACGGATGGTCAAACGAACTCGGAATTCGACGAAACTTGTTTCGTTGGACTCGTCTTCACGTCTACTATCTCGTGTCCGAAATCCGCGGCCATCGGAGATCGCTAGCGTTCAGGCGATACGCGAGAAACTAGCATATAAACACTTTTACTTCCTTTTCTTCTTCACTTTCTTCCTCTTCCTCTTTCTTCACAAAAACTCAAAAATGGAGACCACCCCTCCTCCCGCCGCTGCCCCTCCTCCACCGCCCACCACCAGCCTCCGGCGAGCCGCCGCACCCCCTCTTCCTCTCCTCCTCCTCCTCTTCCTCCTCCTCTCTCCATTTGCAAATCCTAAGCCCCAAATCACCAACCACCACCACCGCGGCCACCACGGGCCCCACCACCGCCACCCACACCCTCCCCCACGTCCATCAGGCCCGCGCCCCCCCTCCAGCCCCCTCAATTCCGGCCGTGGGCCCCGCTACACCCAAAAACCCATTTTCACCAAAATCGTCCATTTTGCAAATAAGTCCCTGACCGTATTTCGCGAATAACTCCCAAACCGTGCGTTTCTAGCCAAAGTTCCTCAAAACCAAAGTTGTAGAGCACGAAATTCTCTTCGATTTGGTATATGATAAGTCCTATTTTGCATTGCGGAGTTGTCGGGAAAACGCGTCCGAAGTCTGCTGATCAAACACTGTCAAAATGCTGTCTTTTCGCGATTTCCGGCGAAATGGCACATTTTCGGCAAGAAGACCACTAGGCAAAAGTTGTTCAGAATGGCGTGCTTGTGCTAGAAAAAAAGATGGTGTGGAGATTGAAGCTCGTTTGCAAATTCTAGGACCCAAAAAGCGAATTCGGGCGTTAGAAAAAAAGTGAGTTTTCTCCGTTTTAAAGCTTCTACAGTTTTTGACATATGAAGTTAATAAAAATATGATTTTTATGTTATAGAGATGATAAAAATATGATTTTTACATTATAGAAGTATTAAAGATTTGATCTTTATTATGTAAAAGGAACAAAGATGTAATTTTTATATAAGTGGCGATATAAAAATATAATCTTTATTATATGAACACCGTTGTAAAAATAGAATTTTTATCTATATAGTAGTAGTATAAAAATGTGATTTTTATATACATAGCAATAATATAAAAATGTGATTTTTATATACATGGCAACAATATAAAAATGTGATTTTTATATATGTAGTGACTACGGGCGGTGAAAGTGACAAAAGGCGAGAACGACGAAGATTTCTACATAAGAAGAGTCGTGGCGTTTGGTTTAGCTAGTCGGTGAGAACTTCTCACTCTAAATTCTCTTTTTTTAGTTATATATATATATATATACTAGGATGCAGACGGTGCTTAGTAGCACCCGACACCCGTCATCCACAGACCATGGATGACTTGCTTGTTAAATTGTTTGGTTGAGTAGTTGGTTAGTTTATTTGGTTGGAATTGAATTGTTTGGTGAAATGGAATGGATTTGATTGATGTGTGAATGGCGTGGGCCTTCACTAGACCGGGGATAAGGCTAGGCCTCGTCCCGTTTCTAGTATCGTGCCGTTATGCCGCCGAAATTTCCCAAAATATGTTAGAAAAATAGAAATATCATTTTTATTGAGTAAATGAACTGAATAGAAATTCATGTGTTAAAATAGAATATATTATCGTTAAAAATATAATTTTTAACGTGAAAGTGAATAAATAAAATATTCATTTACAAACCGGACGGTTTGTTTATGTACACTGATTTGACTGACATTGATTGGGTCGATAAATTTTACACATCGCCCAACTGCACAAATAAAATCTGTGTTTGATTGTTTGAAACCCCACACGGGTGTTGGGATGAAAGTTGGAAGTTCACTCATCCTGATTGATTAAATATGTCAATCGATTGATTGACAGGCTGTTATAAGCGTAAGATATCTATATTTGATGCTTATACAGTGTAGTGCACTTTGGTTGATGATTGATTATTTTTCAATGCTATTATATACATGTGTTGTATGGAATCCATATAATTAACATTATATGGTGATTGATTGGGCCTCATTCCAATCGGGAAAATAAGGAATATTATAAAAGAAAATTCATGTGTTGAATATAAAAATAGTCATGTGTTGACGATGTTCATGTGTTGAGTGAAATATTTTAATAATAAAATTCACATCTTTATCATATTTACAATTAGAATCTACTTTACGGTGGAGTCTAATTTAAAATCAAACGATAGATACCATAGTTTTATAAAATATTTTACATAACAAAAATAGTGATGTGTTGACAGTACTCATGTGTTGAGATTAGTCAGGTGTTGGAAGAAATATAGATTCATGTGTTGAAAAGAATAATTATTCATTTGTTGAATAGAATAACGGATTTATTGAAATATATAAAGCCGTGTTGATTAGAGCTGCGCTATTTTGACGTGAACGATATTTATATCGATTATATTCGTTTTATAATGAATATAGAAAAGAAGTGATTTCAAAATATAACGTTTTGAAAATATTATCATTTATGTAGTAATGATATAAAGTATTCAGTTTTGATTAGAAATTGAATATAGTGTTGAAATGGTTTTGAAACGAATTTAAAACGATTTATAAAATACGTTTTAAAAAGGAAATCGACGAAATATATATATAATATATATATATATATATATTATATATATAATGGCCTGAATAGAACGCGCCGCGCCGCGGCAGTTCGTGAATTTCGACCATTGACTTCGAATCGACGTTACGGGAGATCCGACCGTCGGATTCTCCTAAAACCAGAACCGTTGGGTTCGTATCGAAAAGAGCTTTCCAATGAATATTAGAAATTTGAAATCTAACGGTTGGATTTGGAATTATGTCCAAATCAAATTTTGAAAAGGTCGTTGTAAGTGCAGTTCGATGGCCATTGGTGGAAATCGACTGTACGGGCCTTGATAAAATTATTAAAAATAATCAATATTCCCAATACGTGAATTGGACTGGAGTTGAATCGAAATTATCTTCGGAATATTTCGATGTTGGATTTCGTGACTATACAGATATTGTTATGGGAATTTGAAAGATATATTTTATATCGTTATTTCCAATACGATATTTGTTGGTTTCAGAATTTGGTATTGAATATAAGCCGATATATTTTCTATTCAGAGCCTTGTATTTAATATAAAATGTGATTTGGGTTTATCGTGAATCGTGTTTTAGATGACATTGGTTCTTTAACCCAATTAAAGGCAAGATGTTGATTTTTGAAAGAATTAAGACTAAGTGTAGTTTTAATGAATCTTTAATTAGATTAAAATGTGAATTGATAATTTAAATTATCAAATCAGAAAAGTGATCGAGAATGGAGTACCACCAGTTTTGCTCCAATGCGATAGTAAAAACTTTAATTAGATTTGAACGTGAAATGGTAATTAATTTTACCGATAACACCGTGGTGTTAGATATGGAGTATTACCAGTTTTCTCCATGGGATATATAGGTTGGGATTGGGAAATAAAATAAATAATTACTTCGGTGTGGTTCGCTAATCCCGACTAGTTTGATATGATATCCAAAGGAAAATTATAGAATAAATTTAGAAGAATTTATCTTGGATAAAATTAATGGGAACCTTTCCCTAAGAATGTGATTTTGTGAATAAAAGACTATTCTGAATTGGAATGAGGCGTTCGTTGTGTTTGTGTAACATTTGTTTACTATATACGTGGGTTATTCAGAAAGGCCGGGTTATACCCATTCTGAAAAACCGATTCGACGAGATGTCGAAGATGAAGACGGTGGTTGAAGACCGGAAGTCTTCACATCGTTTGGGTGATTACTGATGATCTTGATTGGGCTGTACACCCAGAATGAGGGAATCAGTTGGTGATCTTCCAGACGTACTTGGAGATGGATGGATATGCGAGGAAAGTGCCTCCGGTTTCGTTCAGACCCAGAATGAACTTGTAAATGGATTGTGTGTCTGACATTGGATTTTATTCTGTGTTGATTGATCTCTATTAAATATACATCTGTTTGGCAGCGGAGAATTTATTCTCTTGCTTAACGCCCTTCTCTGAGACGTACGAGCTCAGAGGTTGTATATCGATGGACATCAGTCGCATGGAGTGAATTGCCAATGTGGCATGCGTAAGTGGCAATTGATCAAGGCTTCTGTTGAAAAGCAAAGTCTTGTGGTTGATGATCAAAGCACGGCCTGTGTGGCATAGCTTTGTGTATAACGTGAATTCGCGAGCCTCACACCTCGGTATGAGTCAAAAACGGGAGACGGACCGCTGGGAGAGCACGACGTTTCTTTCTAGCTAGGGTGGTGTCAGTGACCTACCAGCCCTGACATTTATATACTTTTCACCTGTGTGGTTGTTGGATACGAGGCGCCTCGGATATAGGTCTGTAAGGACCGGGAAACGTGTGTTCAAGAATAACTAATCCTCAAAAGTAAGAGAGGACCGGCCCAGCCGATTCAAGGATCATAGTGGGGTCCTGAGGCATTTGCTAGAGTGTCTCGAACGCGGAGAGGAGCTTGCCCCTTGCCTCGGCTCATGACGGAATCCAATTTCCAATACGTGTGTTTCGGTTTTATTTGTAGAGCCTAGTATGGCGACATAGTAGATGGTAGCTATGCCGCCTATGATTAATACTTATGATTGAAATTGTTTTGACACTATACACTATAATAGTATCAAATAATGTGTTTTAAACGTATCAAGTATGCTTTGGCTGTTATAAGGTAAAAACCCTATCCTCCGGCTTGCGTTGCATTGTGTGATGGGACCTGGGTCTTATAACAGCTTCATTTCTCTTTATTTAGCATTGCGCTGTTTGTTCTATGCACTGGTATTCTTGGGAGGAAACCCGTTCCGTGTTATACGGCGTGGTCCCTTGAATTACTATCTTTAAAGTAAAGTTTTAAATAACTGTTTTAGTTCTCACACCAGTCACATGACTGACCTGGAGTTTATTGTTTTAACCTAAACTCTGGGTGCCCCTATTTTCCGCACGGGCAACTAGTAGTTTTGGTTTTGCAGATTTATATCCACAGGGTCCTGATTTACAGCTGGAACGATGCTCGGGAAGCTCTGTATCCGTGTATCACTTTCAGTTGTGTTTTATATTATTTTTCCGCTGCTATGTAATTTATTGTAATCTCTGATATTTGTCAAATGTAATTTATTCATTTATACTCTATATATTCTTGTATCTGATGGAATTGTTGTAATAGCAATGAAATGTTCTTCCGTCTGCGTCCTTTTGTGTGTTGTTCTCAAAGTATTCGTGCTTTCCTTCACGGGGAAGTTACGGGTCCTTATAGTTGGTATCAGAGCTTTGGTTTACAGAGCTCGAGAACAAGACACATTAGAACCATACGAAAGAATTCATCAGATATTGGATTAGTAATATCCAATTAGAATGACTCGTTAGATATAGGATCAGTAGTATCCTAGAACGAGTGTGAAGAGTATATTTTTCAATTGAAAACAATTTTGGTTTGAAAGTTAAATTCGAGTATACGTATTTGAATATTTATTTATTTTGAATTTGGACAATCCGCTATATAAAGATTTTGCATATACGCGTCATGAACGTATATTCAAAGTTTTAATATACCGGATAGATATAGAACCGCACTCTAGTGGCCCGGAGATGTTTTGATGGTGGTTCGAAACATCATCAGCATTTATTTTCGAGTAACGAAGGTGTGATTTTCTATATATTTCCATTAGGCTGGTGTGAGAACCAAAACTTATATAGCTAGAACACATTGTTGTGATGTGGCATCAAAAACATGATTTTTTTATATATATCAAAATTATGAATTTGAAACTCTAATTCACTAATTGATTGATGTTTGAGTTGCTTGTTTATTTGTTTGCTAATTTTGAACCATTTATGCCTAATTGTATCAAATATTGAATTATATTGAAAATTGGTTGCATTTGCTTGCATATACATATACTTACATTGAACAGGTCATAGCAAGGAGGCTAGAGCCGAAGAATAAAATTTGTTTGCCCGACAAATAGGTACACGTTTACTATAATTTACTGTTTTGTTTGGGTGATGATGATTTTATGAGCCTATTGGCTAGCCGCTTGGCTTTTTCTTTTTCTTTTTTAGATCAGAAGGCCTATATGGCAATTTCGGGATTTTCCCGTGGCTCCCGGTGCAGGGGAGGTTATGGCGAAATTTTTCGAAAATTTAGGGTGTTAGCCAAATTTTTGAAAATTTGAAAATTCTCAGAAACTGAAAAGTTGGAGAATGGAAGCCAGATCGAACGTAGAGTTGATTAATCAAACCACTTTTGACTTTGTTCCTTTTCGGGGACGAAAAGTTTTAAGTGGGGGAGATTGTAATAACCCGGAAATTCTGAGCCAGTTTAAAATTTTTATTTTGGCAATTTTAGCGAATTTTGAACATTTAAAATAGATTATTTTAAATAAAATCGACGAGAAATTTATTTTGAATGGAATTCGACGTATATATTATATACGTCGTCGATAGAATATAAATATTTATATATAATTATAAATAGAATTGAAAATGGCGCGGTAGTTCGATAATTCGATTTCAAACTTCAATTGAATGTACCGGGTGCAAAACAATCCAGATTTTAGCGAAACCAAAAATAATAGGATCTAATTGATAATATATTTCCAACGAATCTGAAAAATCGAAATTTCATAGCGGGAATCAAAAGTTATGCCCAGTTGAAAATTCAGAATAGTCGCTATGTAAATTATACATGGCCCGAAAAGTCAAATTTTGCATACGGATGAATTTGGACTCGAAACCACTTCCATTGAGTTAAAAATGCCGTTTAGAACTCCGAAAAGTATAAGCTTCGATATATTCCGATATCTGGAATAGTGGCTATGGGCTGGAGTTGTTCGGTTAACAAAACATAGCCCTTAAAAAGTGAAATTTTGCATACGAGCTCAGAATTCGACGAGATAAATTTTTATGGATTCATAATGACAAATTATTGTTGAGTTCCAAATGGCGCGCCGAACGGAGTTAGTATGTGGCCGTGCGAGCTGAAACAGTTCAGGGAAAAACGAGCAGTCATTTTACAAAGGAACATTATTGATACGACCTCGGAATTCAATTCTACTTTTTTTTCTAGATTCGTATCATCTAATAATGGTTAAATCCAAGAGGGCTTGATTTTTTGAGTTAGCATGTGAGCGTGCGAGAAGAAAAGGTGCGCCAAAATCGCATTTTTAGAGCTTATCTGAGCATTTTTGTGATTTTTAACGGATGGTCAAACGAACTCGGAATTCGACGAAACTTGTTTCGTTGGACTCGTCTTCACGTCTACTATCTCGTGTCCGAAATCCGCGGCCATCGGAGATCGCTAGCGTTCAGGCGATACACGAGAAACTAGCATATAAACACTTTTACTTCCTTTTCTTCTTCACTTTCTTCCTCTTCCTCTTTCTTCACAAAAACTCAAAAATGGAGACCACCCCTCCTCCCGCCGCTGCCCCTCCTCCACCGCCCACCACCAGCCTCCGGCGAGCCGCCGCACCCCCTCTTCCTCTCCTCCTCCTCCTCTCTCCATTTGCAAACCCTAAGCCCCAAATCACCAACCACCACCACCGCGGCCACCACGGGCCCCACCACCGCCACCCACACCCTCCCCCACGTCCATCAGGCCCGCGCCCCCCCTCCAGCCCCCTCAATTCCGGCCGTGGGCCCCGCTACACCCAAAAACCCATTTTCACCAAAATCGCCCGTTTGCAAATAAGTCCCTGACCGTATTTCGCGAATAACTCCCAAACCGTGCGTTTCTAGCCAAAGTTCCTCAAGACCAAAGTTGTAGAGCACGAAATTCTCTTCGATTTGGTATATGATAAGTCCTATTTTGCATTGCGGAGTTGTCGGGAAAACGCGTCCGAAGTCTGCTGATCAAACACTGTCAAAATGCTGTCTTTTCGCGATTTCCGGCGAAATGGCACATTTTCGGCAAGAAGACCACTAGGCATGTGACAGCCCGTCCCGCACCAGCCTGCATTTCCTCCGAAAGTGCGCTGTACACATGCCCAGCTAGCACAGAACGGTTGTCAGAAGAAAAGAAAGAAGGGGATGAACTAATCAAGGGACCTGTAGAATGTCTCACAGCGCATGGGATAAAATATAATAATAACATACTTGACATAAAACAGGCGAGACCGTGCATAAGCTGATAACTAAAACCAACATCAATCTCAAAGCAGCGGAAATCCAAATACAGCTTATTACAATTTTCCAAATTTACTGTCTCTAAACAAAAGAAAGCTAAAATAGAAGATACACCACCAATGCCCAAGCAGTGATCTTCAACAACACAGGGAGAATACTATATATGTATATTACGTGGAAGCCTCCTGCTCGTCTCCGGACGATCTACCCGTGCCTCACCAGCTAACCTGTCTCTAGTCTGCTCGTGTGAGCACCCAGAGTAATAAGAAGAGACATAAAACTCTGGGTCAGACATAAAGCCTGGTATGAGTGATAAGCATCTAAACAGAGTAATAACAGGTATACTAAACCATACCTGAACCTGGACCTGCAACCAAAGAGTTAGTACCACATACCGTACAATACTCCAAGGTGCCATAATAAATAGTGTAAGAATACGGGGGTGGGGTGTGCATGTCACAATGATAGCAAGCAAATCATCCATAGCAACCATCCTCACATCTCTCACTCAGTGCGTAAAGCATACGACATCTACCACTTTGGAACACTAGAAAAACTGAGGTAACGACGAATCCCGACTTGTAGAAACCCTGCTGTGACCAAGCCAAACACTTGGAGTCATGACCAAACATTTCAATGACCCACTTCATTGGTCGTAGCCCTTGGTTCTACCGATGCCATAATGGCCCTGAATCCGCCTTCGTACCTCCTACCATAGTGGTCCAAAGCTATAGACGTCGATAACTCCTTGGCACGCGTCCCGCAGCAAAGCCCAACCATGAAGCGAACTCGTTGATTCCCATCTGAATCTTGAGCTCAAACTTCTCGTTTGGACTTCCTTTGCATCTTGGGTTTGGTCAAATTGGAGTTGGTCTTCAAAAGAGTCGTCGCGTAATCGCAGCTCCAATCCGGTTCGGTGCTCCTTCGGTTCGGGTCCTCCACTCGGTTCTGTTCGGGTCACAGTACTCCATCTGGTTCGGTTCGGGTGTCTTGCTCCTGCTGCCGTTTCTTCAACTACTTCCGAGTCCTTCAGAGTCGCGGTCCGGGTCTCCCTTGTTGTCCCTGAAGTTCCACGCTGCTGGAGATGCCACCACCTTGGTTCAGTTCGGCTACCCGACCCGATCCCCTTATCCGATCCGATCCCACTCTTTAGCTTACTCCGATCCGATCCGATCCGATCCTGCTCCATAGCTCCGATCCGATCCTGCTCCATAGCTCCGATCCGATCCGATCCTACTCCATAGCTCCGATCCGATCCTCTGTCCAACTCCAACCCTAAGTAAACGGCCTTCCTTCTCGTCAAGCCTCCTCCAGTGACAAGTTCCAATCCAGTTCGAATTCCCTTGGTCAGTTCACAAATCCGATCCGACCCCTTTCTCCGATCCGAACCGGTTCGGAACCTGCACACTTCTGCAACTTTCCAGCGAGCTTTCTACGCCATTCGACGACGTTTTCGACCAATTTAACTATTCTAATCAATCATGAAACATACCATAGAGTCATAACAACATGTAACATCAATTGCAAACACCATAACAACAATTTGATAGATTTAAAATGGATCAAACATAGCTAGAACTCCTCATTTTCCCCTAATCACTCTTAATCATGTTCAAGCATACAATTAGCAAAACACATCGAAATTAACCCAAATTTCTAACAGAGCCTTAAAACATTATTTTAGAATTTTAAGAATTTTTCCAGAATTTATTTACGTATAAATTCGCTAATCTTCACTAATTACCCTTAATCACCGTAATTAGTGCAAAAACTATGCAAATCACTCACCTTGGCCACAAATGAAACACCAAATCTGAAGTATCCTCTGTTTGGGTCGAATTCCTATGTATAGCAGCAGCCCCAACCTTGCTTTGTTGCTATTTGGCCTTGTTTTGATGTAGTTTAGGCTTAATCTTCACTAAAAATGTGTTTTGGAGTGGTTTTAGAGGATGGAGGCCATTACTAAGGTCTCAAGAAGGTTTGTGGCGGCTCAAAACTGAAATGAAAGTGATAACCTAACCCTAATCAGTCCTCCTATACCTCTAAACCCGAAATTCCCCTTGGGCCTAGCTGCTAATCACCCGGTTAAGCCCAATTAAGCTGTTTTTCACCATCTGAAACTTGTTTCAGCCATATCTCCCAAACGGTAAGTCCGTTTGGCTAATGTGACCACTCTACGGAAAGAGAAACCATCATCCGAAGCCAATGGAAGTGGTTTCAGGTCAAAATTCCTTTCCAGTCAAAAGTTATGGCCAAAACAGTGCCAACTAGGGGTAAAATGGTCATTTAAAAATCGAGAAAAATCATGAACATGGGAAATGACCCCAATAGTCGTCTCCCAAAGTTACATGACCATACGACTTCGTATGTGAAAGAAATAAATATCCTACGATCCTATGATGCGTAGAATACGGGTCGTTACACTCTCCCCCCCTTAAGAAATTTCGTCCCCGAAATTCCTTAACCCAAAACATACAAGGGATCCCGCATGCCTAACAACCACGTACAACAATCAAACATGCAAAACAAGCAAACAAGCCTATCCTAGCATGCGGAAAACTAAATCGAAGTCAAAAATCTTACCAGACAAAGAGTTCTGGATACTTCTTTCTTATGTCCTCCTCTGTTTCCCAAGTACAATCACTCTCGTCCTCGCCCCACTGTACCTTGACTAGCTTCACCGCCTTCCTTCGAAGTTGCTTCATGTCGTACTCGACAATACGGGCCGGCTTGCGGTTCCCAACCGCCTCGGGTTCTACTTCGAAGTCCTCTAACTGATCAGGTGAAATAGTCATATCTGAGTCGTGAACGAACTTCCTTAGTTGGGAAAAATGAAATACGTTATGAACTCCCGCCATCTTCTCCGGTAAGTCAATCCTATATGCCAAATTCCCGACTAGTTCAAGAACAGGGAATGGGCCAACAAATCTTGGTGCCAACTTGCCCCTCCTGCCAAATCGTATTACGCTCTTCAACGGGGAAATCTTGACAAACACCAAATCACCAACGGAGAATTTTAAGTCTCTTCGCCTCTTATCAGCATAACTCTTCTGCCTATCTTGGGCTGCCTTCATTCGTTGCTGAATGATCTTGATCTTATCTGAAGTTTCCCTCACCACATCTGGTCCAAGCATAAACTTCTCGCCAGTCTCTATCCAACATGATGGTGAGTTACACGGCCTTCCGTACAAAGCTTCAAATGGAGCCATACCGATACTGGATTGGTAGCTATTATTATATGCAAACTCTACTAGATGCAAATGGTCATCCCATGATCCTCCAAAATCCAATATACATGCTCTCAAGAGATCTTCCAAAATACGGTTCACCCTCTCCGTCTGACCGTCGGTCTGAGGATGATATGCGGTACTGAGATGTAACTCTGACCCTAGAGCCTCTTGTAAGCTCTTCCAAAACCCACTAGTAAACAACGGGTCTCGGTCGCTCACAATGCCTTTAGGTACTCCATGAAATCTCACTACCCACTTCATATACAATTCTGCTAACTTAGCTGCCGTCCTGGTCGATTTGACTGGTATAAATCTTGCACTTTTAGTCAGTCGATCTACAATTACCCAAATGCTGTCATATCCCGATCTAGTCCTTGGTAAACCATCGATGAAATCCATCGAGACTTGCTCCCATTTCCATTCGGGGATTTCTAAGGGCTGTAACAACCCACTAGGCTTCTTTTGCTCAGCTTTAACTAGCTGGCAATTCATGCACTTGGATATAAACTTCCCAACGTCTCTTTTCATCCCTTCCCAGTAGTAGGTCTGCTTCATATCTCGATACATCTTATTACCACCGGGGTGTATAGTTAGCTTTGAGTGATGACATTCTCTAAGCACTTCATCTCTCAATCCATTGACATTGGGTACAACAAGCTTTCCACTCTTTCTAAGCCATCCATCTCGATCAAGCCCATACTTGTTCATCTCCTCATCGATACCTATCTCTAACTTGGAGATGATTTCCAATAGGTTAGGATCGTCCCTCTGACTAGAGCCGATCCGTTCAACCAAAGTGGGTCTGATCGTCAAACTTGCTAACATTTCTGGATCCAAATCGCACTTTGGTCTGAAATCAAACCCCGCGATAAACTCCAGTTGCTTCCATTCAAGGAACATAGCCCCTAAGCTGGCATGTCTTCTACTCAATGCATCAGCCACCGCATTGCCCTTTCCTGGTGTGTATGCGATGTCAAAATCATAGGAAGCTAAGAACTCTAACCATCTCTGCTGACGGAGATTTAAATCCTTCTGGGAGAATAGGTACTTCAACGACTTATGATCTGTAAACAGCTCAAATCTTTCTCCCAAGAGATAGTGTCTCCACATCTTTAACGCGAACACGATCGCTGCCAATTCTAAATCATGGGTAAGGTATCTTCTTTCGTGCGGTTTCAATTGCCGACTTGCATAAGCTACAACCCTACCGCCTTGCATCAATACAGCACCCAGTCCGGTACCACAGGCATCCGTGTATACCGTCATCTCTTCATCCCCTTTAGGAATGACTAACACTGGTGCGCTTGTCAACTTGTCCTTTAGACTTCTGAATGCATTCTCGCACCTTTCATCCCAGACAAAAGCTTGATTCTTCTTGGTCAACTGGGTCAATGGTGTTGCTATCTTGGAGAAACCTTGGATAAACTTACGATAATATCCAGCTAATCCCAAGAAACTTCTTACATGTGAAGACCCGTAACTTACCCGTAAAGGAAAGCGTCGGATAGTTCGAGAACAAACCACAACATAGCACATACAGAAGAACATTTCATTGTATGTTACAACAATGCATCAGAATACAAGAATATACAGAGTATAAATGAATATTACACAGAAATCAGAGATTTAAATTACATTTAAATACATCGCAGCGGAAAATAATACAATACACAACTAGAAGAGATATACGGATACAAAGCTTTCCGGATATCATTCCAGCTGAAAACCAGGATCCTGTGAATATAAATCTGCAAAACCAAAACTACTAGCTGCCCGTGTCAAAATAAGGGCACCCAGAGTTTAGGTTAAAACAATAAACTCCAGGTCAGTCATGGGACTGGTGTGAGAACTAAAACAGTTAATCTTTATTCTAAATCATTAGGTAAATCAAGGGACCACGCCGTATAACACGGAACGGGTTTCCTCCCAAGAATACCAGTGCATAAAACAAACAGCGCAATGCTAAATAAAGAAAAATGAAGCTGTTATAAGACCCAGGTCCCATCACACAATGCAACGCAGTCGAGGATAGGGTTTTCCCTTATAACAGCCAAAGAATGCTTGATACGTTTAAAACAAATCGTTTGATACTATTATAAGTGCATAGTGTATAAAACAACTTCAAATCATAAGTATCAATCATAGGCGGCATGAGCGTCCCATGCCACTATGTCGCCATATATAGGTTTACAAATAAAACCGCAAATGTCACGTATTTGGAAATTGGATTTCCGTCTATGAACCGAGGCAAAAGATAGTCCTCAACCGATTCGTGACTCTCTAGCCCGAGCCACCGGAACAGCCGCAACTGCCCCTTCGATCGTCAGGGCCGGTCCACCGATGTGGATTATAGTGCCTGAACAATACGTTTCCCCGCCCTTTGGGGCGTAAACAAGCCAACTAAATGACTCCATCGGTTCGAGAACGACCGATCAATCCGAGGCGCCTCGCAACAGCAACAACCACATAAGTCAAACTCGTCAGGGCGTGTAAAACCACTGACGCCACTTTTAGCTAGAAAGAAACGCAAGTCCTCCCTGAGGTCCGTCTCCCGTTTTTGGTTCATACCGGGTGTGAAACACGCGAGGTAAACGTTACACAAAGCTACGCCACAAAGGCCGTGCTTTGATCATCACCACAAGACTTTGCTTTTCAACAGAAGCCTCGATCAATTGCCACTTAGGCATGCCACACAGGCAATTCACTCCATGCGTTTGATATCCATCAATATATAACCCCTGAGCTCGTACGTCTCAGAGAAGGGCGTTAAGCAAGAGAATAAATTCTCCGCCGCCAAACAGATATATATTTAATAGAAATCAAACACACAGACTAAAATCCAATGTCAGACACACAGTCCATTTACAAGTCCGTTCTGGGTCTGAACGAAACCGGAGGCACCTAGTACCCCGCATATCCATCGATCTCCAAGTACGTCTGGACGATCACTAACTGTTTCCATCTTCTTGGGTGTACAGCCCAATCAAGATCATCAGTTATCACCCAAACGACGTGAAGACCTCCGGTCTTCGACCATCGTCTTCATCTTCGACTTATCGTCGCATCAGTTATTCAGAATGGGATAAACCCGGTCTTTCCGAATAACTCGCGTATATTTTGAATAAGTGTTACACAAACACAACATACGCCTCATTCCAATTCATCAGTCACTAACCGTAAATTAATCAAGAGAATAATTTCCCAAATATTAACCCCGAAGGCCGAAACCAACATCAGATCAATATCCAGAAAACCATTCTGCTTGGCCAACCGACAGTTAGTTTCTAAATTTCACATTCATAGGGAATGATTCCCATTAATTTTATCAAAGATAAATTCCTTGAATTTATTCTTTAATCCATTTTTGAATATCAATTCAAACTAGTCGGGATTAGCGAACCTTACCGAAGTAATCATTTGTTTTAATTTCCCAATCCCAACCTATTCATCCCATGAAGTAAAACTGGTAATACTTCATATCTAACACCACAGTGTTATTGGTAAATTCAATTACCATTTCACGTTCAAATCTAATTAAAGATTTAACTATCGCCTGGAGCAAAACTGGTGATACTCCATTTCGATTATTTCAATCTAATTAAAGATTCATTAAAACTCCACTTAGTTTTAATCTTTGACTGGGTTAAAGAATCAGTGTCATTTAAAACACGGTTCACGATAAACCCAAAATCACATTCATTAATCATCGGGTTAAAGAACGAGTGTTATTTAAAACACTGTCCACGATAAACCCAAAAATCAATATCAATTCAATTCCAATTAAATATTATTTAATTGGTACACTTCATTAAATCTAAATAAAAAGATTTAATCTTTTCTCAACTGGGTTCAAGAACAGTGTTAGTGAAGACACCATTCACGGCAAACCCAAATCACATTTGATATTCAATATAAGGCTCTGAATAGAAAATATATCGGCCTATATTCAATATCAAATTCTACGATCAACAAATGTCGTATTGGAAATAACGATATAAATATATATCTTTCAAATTTCCATAACAACACCTGTATAATCACGAATTCCAACATCGAAATATTCCGAAGACAATTTCGATTCAAATCCACTCCAATGCAATCATTGGAAATTTTGGTTATTTTCAAAACCCTTTTCGAATTCAATTTATTTATTTAAAAATAAATAGAATTATAATTCTAGTTCAAAACTAGTTCAATTCGATAAAAATCTATTTTTATCTTTTCAAATATGGAGTTTTTCATCCCAAATCTTCACAAATCATTTCTTATGATTTTACACAAATTATTACTATTTTTAATAATTTTATCAAGGCCCGTACAGTCGATTTCCACCAATGGCCATCGAACTGCACTTATAGCGACCTTTTTCGAATTTGATTTGGACGTATCTCCAAATCCAACCGTTAGATTTCAAATTTCTAACATTCATTAGAAAGCTCTTTTCGATACGAACCCAACGGTTCCGGTTTTAGGAGAATCCGACGGTCGGATCTCCCGTAATGTCTGCTTGAAATAAATGGTCGAAATTCACGAACTGCCGCGGCACGGCGCGTTCTATTCAGGCCATTTATATTATATATATATTATATATAATATATATTTCGTCGATTTCTTTTTAAAACGAATTATATAAATAGTTTTAAATTCGTTTCAAAAGCAATTTCAACTTCCTTTTCAATTCAAATCAAAATTGAATTCTTCTTTATAAATTCGTTTTAAAATTCATTTCTATTCCATTCAAATTTCAATTCAATTCGAATTCATTTCAATTCGTTTTAAATTCAATTCGAATTCGTTTTCAATTCAATTCATTTCGAAATCGTTTTCAATTCAATTCATTTCGAAATCGTTTTCAATTCAATTCATTTCGAAATCGTTTTCAATTCAATTCATTTCGAAATCGTTTTCAATTCAATTCATTTCGAAATCGTTTTCAATTCATTTCATTTCGAAATCGTTTTCAATTCATTTCATTTCGAAATCGTTTTCAATTCATTTCATTTCGAAATCGTTTTCAATTCATTTCATTTCGAAATCGTTTTCAATTCATTTCATTTCGAAATCGTTTTCAATTCATTTCATTTCGAAATCGTTTTCAATTCATTTCATTTCGAAATCGATAAAATCGATATAAATATCGTTCGCGTCAAAATGGCGTCAATCTAATCAACACGGCTTCATAAATTTCTATTTTCAAAATAGTTGTTATTATCAAAATATTTCGTTCAACACATGACCAATCTCAATGGATGAGTACTGTCAACACATGAACTTTTATTTTATAATATTCTTTATTTTTCAAATTGGAATGAGGCCCAATCAATTACCATATAAAGTTAATTATATGGATTTTCATACAACACATGTATTTAATAGCATTGAAAATAATCAACCATCAACCAAAGTGCACTACGCTGTATAAGCATCAAATATAGATATTCAACGCTTATAACAGCCTGTCAATCAATCGATCGACATATTTAATCAATCAGGATGAGTGAACTTCAAATTTCATCCCAACACCCGTGTGGGGTTTCAAACAATCAAACACATATTTTATTCGTGCAGTTGGGCGATGTGTAAAATTTATCGACCCAATCAATGTCCTTCAAATAGGTGTACATAAACAAACTGTTCGGTTTATAAATGAATATTTTATTTTATTCACTTCACGTTAAAAATTATATTTTTAACGATAAAACATTTTATTCCAACTTATGAATTTCTATTCAATTCATTTATTCAATAAAATGATATTTTTATTTTTCTAACTTATTTTAGAAAATTTCGACGGCATAACGGCACGATACTAGAAACGGGACGAGGCCTAGCCTTATCCCCGGTCTAGTGAAGGCCCACGCCATTCACACATCAATCAAATCAATTCGTTATGCAAACCACAAAATTTGGAGTAAGAATCTAACCTAGCCTTACTCCTTCGCCTTATAACGGCGCACGTCTAATCCTAACCAATTTATCGATTCGATTTTTCACACCACAAACCACATTCAAACCAATATCACAATCAATAACCAAACAGCCAAACAAACAAGTCCATGGTCTGTGGACGATTGTGTCGGGTGCTACTAAGCACCGTCTGCATCCTAGTATATATATATAACTAGAAAAAGAATTTTGAGTGAGAAGTTCTCACAGAAAGCTATCCAACTTCACGGCACTTCTATTGTAGAGATCTTCGCCAACTCGCCTTTCGTCGCTTTCGTTGTCCGCTTTCACTACATATGTAAAAATCGAATTTTTACGATGCTATTCAATATATAAAAATATGATTTTTATCTCGACTTTCTATATATAAAAATATGATTTTTATCTCGACTTTCAATATATAAAAATATGATTTTTATCTCGACTTTCTATATATAAAAATATGATTTTTATCTCGACTTTCTATATATAAAAATATGATTTTTATCTCGACTTTCTATATATAAAAATATGATTTTTATCTCGACTTTCTATATATAAAAATATGATTTTCCTTTCTACAAATCTGATCTTCTTAAAGTTTAAACCTTTTTCTTTAATCTTAAAATTAAAATAAAATCAGTTTTAATTCTTTTTCAAAAATCAGCTTTTATATTCTAATTCAAAAATCAGCTTTTATATTCTAATTCAAAAATCAGTTTTTAAATTCTAATTCAAAAATCAGTTTTTAAATTCTAATTCAGTTTTAAAATCATAATTAAAATCAGTTTTAAAATCTTTTATAAATCTGTTTTAAACCCCCTTTAAAATCAGTTTTAAACCCTAACAAAAATCAGTTTTAAACCCTAACAAAAATCAGTTTTAAACCCTAACAAAAATCAGTTTTAAACTTTATAAATAAATCAGTTTTAAACTTTATAAATAAATCAGTTTTTAACTTTATAAATAAATCAGTTTTAATTCTTTTTCAAAAATCAGCTTTTATATTCTAATTCAAAAATCATCTTTTATATTCTAATTCAAAAATCAGTTTTTAAATTCTAATTCAAAAATCAGTTTTTAAATTCTAATTCAGTTTTAAAATCATAATTAAAATCAGTTTTAAAATCTTTTATAAATCTGTTTTAAACCCCCTTTAAAATCAGTTTTAAACCCTAACAAAAATCAGTTTTAAACCCTAACAAAAATCAGTTTTAAACCCTAACAAAAATCAGTTTTAAACTTTATAAATAAATCAGTTTTAAACTTTATAAATAAATCAGTTTTTAACTTTATAAATAAATCAGTTTTACAGAATTAAATAAAAAGAAAATAAAATATAAAAAAAGAAAATGCTCACCGAAGCTGCGAAGGGGGGGGGATTTCTCTGGTGGCGGTCGGCTCTGGGCTGGGGCTTCCGCTTGCGGCGGCGCGCCGTGGGGGGGGGGCGATTGGGTGGTTTCGATGGTGGGGTCCTGGGATGGTTCGGGCATCGCACAAGAGGAGGGGAGGGGGAAGAAGAGAGGGCGTCGGCGTTGGGAGGCGGCCGCCGATCTGGAGAGCGTTTTTTTTTTTTTTTTATGCATCTGATTTAAATGATTTGTCGGGGGGGGGGGGGGGGCTGGTAGTTAAGGGGAGAAGATATTTTTTTTTTTTATTATTATTTATTTATTAAAAAGTTGACTTTTACATACGACCTCGAAACGAGGCCTACCGCCTGTCGTCCATAGCGTTTTACCCCCATTCCGAACACAATGGGATATGTATCGCTAGCTGCTTTGATCGTTTCGATCAGTTTCCTTTAAATCTACATTTAAATCACTATATTGAATTTTAAACGTACATTTCAAATTACCGGGGTCACATACGAACTCTATAAATCCCATAAAAATATTTTCTAGCTTCGCATTGACGATACGGTCCTAACAAAACTAGTTTCGTCGAATTCTGAGACCGTTAGAAAAAAATGGCCAATTTCCAGTCGATTAAAATCAACTGAAACTGGTCAAACGCGTTTTCCTTTGCCACGCTCACATATTGATTCGAAAAATTATGAAATTTGAAACCTAGCAATAACTTTACATCCCGGACCCAACAAAACTGGTTTCGTCGGAATCCGAGGTCGTTTGCAAAATGTCCATTTTTAAGGGCCTGAATTCCATAGCGACTATTCAGAATTTTCAACTGGACATATCTTTTGATTCCCGCTACGAACTTTGGATTTTTCGGATTCGTTGGAAAGATATTCACTATTAGATTCCATTATTTTTGGTTTCACTAAAATCCGGATTGTTTTGCACCCGGTACATTCAATTGAAGTTTGAAATCGAATTATCGAACTATCGCGCCATTTTCAATTCTATTTATAATTATATATAATTATTTATATTCTAACGACGACGCGTATAATATATACGTTTGATTTATATTCAGAATAAATTTATCGTCGATATTATTTAAAATAATTCATTTTAAATAATCAAAATTCGCTAAAATGGCCAAAATAAAAATTTTAAACTGGCCCAGATTTTCGGGTTGTTACAATCTCCCCCACTTAAAACTTTTCGTCCCTGAAAAGGAACAAAGTCGAAAGTGGTTTGATTAATCAACTCTACGCTCGACCTGGCTTCCATTCTCCAACTTTTCAGTTTCTGAGAGTTTCTAAAATTTCAAAAATTTGGCTAACACCCTAAATTTTTGAAAAATTTCGCCATAACCTCCCCTGCACCGGGAGCATCGGGGAATTTCAAATAGCTTCCCCGGTCCTTCAGATCTCAAAAAGAAAAAGAAAAAGCCAAGCGGCTAGCCAATAGGCTCACAAAATCATCATCACCCAAACAAAACAGGAAATTATGTAGTAAACATGTACCTATTTGTCGGGCAAACAAATTTTATTCTCTGCTCTAGCCTCCTTGCTATGACCTGTTCAATGATATATATGTATATGCAAGCAAATGCGACCAATTTTCAATACAATTCAATATTTGGTTCCATTAGGCTAAATGGCTAAAAATTAGCAAACAAATAAACAAACAACACAAACATCAATCAATTAGTGAATTAACGTTTCAAATTCATAATTTTGCTATATATACTGAAAATCTTGTTTTTGATGCCAATTCTCAACAAAGTGTTCTAGCTATATAAGATTTGGTTCTCACACCAGTCTAATGGAAATATATAGATATCACACCTTCGAAACACGAATATAAATACTGATAATGCGGCCGCATTACCAAAATTATCTCCGGGCGACTAGAGTGTGATTCCATATCTATCCAGTATATTAAAATTTCAAATACACGCGGATCAGACGTATACGCAAAATCTATATATACTGGATTGTCCACATTCAATATAAATAATCAAATACGAATAATTGATTTAAATTTTCAAAACAAAAATTGTTTTCATTTGAAAGATATACTCTTCACACTCGTTCTAGGATACTACTGATCCCATCTCTAACGAGTCATCCCCATTGGATATTACTAATCCAATATCTGATGAATTCTTTCGTATGGTTCTAATGTGCCTTGTTCTCCGAGCTTTGTAAACCAAAGCTCTGATACCAACTGTGAAGACCCGTAACTTACCCGTAAAGGAAAGCGTCGGATAGTTCGAGAACAAACCACAACAGAGCACATACAGAAGAACATTTCATTGTATGTTACAACAATGCATCAGAATACAAGAATATACAGAGTATAAATGAATATTACACAGAAATCAGAGATTTAAATTACATTTAAATACATCGCAGCGGAAAATAATACAATACACAACTAGAAGAGATATACGGATACAAAGCTTTCCGGATATCATTCCAGCTGAAAACCAGGATCCTGTGAATATAAATCTGCAAAACCAAAACTACTAGCTGCCCGTGTCAAAATAAGGGCACCCAGAGTTTAGGTTAAAACAATAAACTCCAGGTCAGTCATGGGACTGGTGTGAGAACTAAAACAGTTAATCTTTATTCTAAATCATTAGGTAAATCAAGGGACCACGCCGTATAACACGGAACGGGTTTCCTCCCAAGAATACCAGTGCATAAAACAAACAGCGCAATGCTAAATAAAGAAAAATGAAGCTGTTATAAGACCCAGGTCCCATCACACAATGCAACGCAGTCGAGGATAGGGTTTTCCCTTATAACAGCCAAAGAATGCTTGATACGTTTAAAACAAATCGTTTGATACTATTATAAGTGCATAGTGTATAAAACAACTTCAAATCATAAGTATCAATCATAGGCGGCATGAGCGTCCCATGCCACTATGTCGCCATATATAGGTTTACAAATAAAACCGCAAATGTCACGTATTTGGAAATTGGATTTCCGTCTATGAACCGAGGCAAAAGATAGTCCTCAACCGATTCGTGACTCTCTAGCCCGAGCCACCGGAACAGCCGCAACTGCCCCTTCGATCGTCAGGGCCGGTCCACCGATGTGGATTATAGTGCCTGAACAATACGTTTCCCCGCCCTTTGGGGCGTAAACGAGCCAACTAAATGACTCCATCGGTTCGAGAACGACCGATCAATCCGAGGCGCCTCGCAACAGCAACAACCACATAAGTCAAACTCGTCAGGGCGTGTAAAACCACTGACGCCACTTTTAGCTAGAAAGAAACGCAAGTCCTCCCTGAGGTCCGTCTCCCGTTTTTGGTTCATACCGGGTGTGAAACACGCGAGGTAAACGTTACACAAAGCTACGCCACAAAGGCCGTGCTTTGATCATCACCACAAGACTTTGCTTTTCAACAGAAGCCTCGATCAATTGCCACTTAGGCATGCCACACAGGCAATTCACTCCATGCGTTTGATATCCATCAATATATAACCCCTGAGCTCGTACGTCTCAGAGAAGGGCGTTAAGCAAGAGAATAAATTCTCCGCCGCCAAACAGATATATATTTAATAGAAATCAAACACACAGACTAAAATCCAATGTCAGACACACAGTCCATTTACAAGTCCGTTCTGGGTCTGAACGAAACCGGAGGCACCTAGTACCCCGCATATCCATCGATCTCCAAGTACGTCTGGACGATCACTAACTGTTTCCATCTTCTTGGGTGTACAGCCCAATCAAGATCATCAGTTATCACCCAAACGACGTGAAGACCTCCGGTCCTCGACCATCGTCTTCATCTTCGACTTATCGTCGCATCAGTTATTCAGAATGGGATAAACCCGGTCTTTCCGAATAACTCGCGTATATTTTGAATAAGTGTTACACAAACACAACATACGCCTCATTCCAATTCATCAGTCACTAACCGTAAATTAATCAAGAGAATAATTTCCCAAATATTAACCCCGAAGGCCGAAACCAACATCAGATCAATATCCAGAAAACCATTCTGCTTGGCCAACCGACAGTTAGTTTCTAAATTTCACATTCATAGGGAATGATTCCCATTAATTTTATCAAAGATAAATTCCTTGAATTTATTCTTTAATCCATTTTTGAATATCAATTCAAACTAGTCGGGATTAGCGAACCTTACCGAAGTAATCATTTGTTTTAATTTCCCAATCCTAACCTATTCATCCCATGAAGTAAAACTGGTAATACTTCATATCTAACACCACAGTGTTATTGGTAAATTCAATTACCATTTCACGTTCAAATCTAATTAAAGATTTAACTATCGCCTGGAGCAAAACTGGTGATACTCCATTTCGATTATTTCAATCTAATTAAAGATTCATTAAAACTCCACTTAGTTTTAATCTTTGACTGGGTTAAAGAATCAGTGTCATTTAAAACACGGTTCACGATAAACCCAAAATCACATTCATTAATCATCGGGTTAAAGAACGAGTGTTATTTAAAACACTGTCCACGATAAACCCAAAAATCAATATCAATTCAATTCCAATTAAATATTATTTAATTGGTACACTTCATTAAATCTAAATAAAAAGATTTAATCTTTTCTCAACTGGGTTCAAGAACAGTGTTAGTGAAGACACCATTCACGGCAAACCCAAATCACATTTGATATTCAATATAAGGCTCTGAATAGAAAATATATCGGCCTATATTCAATATCAAATTCTACGATCAACAAATGTCGTATTGGAAATAACGATATAAATATATATCTTTCAAATTTCCATAACAACACCTGTATAATCACGAATTCCAACATCGAAATATTCCGAAGACAATTTCGATTCAAATCCACTCCAATGCAATCATTGGAAATTTTGGTTATTTTCAAAACCCTTTTCGAATTCAATTTATTTATTTAAAAATAAATAGAATTATAATTCTAGTTCAAAACTAGTTCAATTCGATAAAAATCTATTTTTATCTTTTCAAATATGGAGTTTTTCATCCCAAATCTTCACAAATCATTTCTTATGATTTTACACAAATTATTACTATTTTTAATAATTTTATCAAGGCCCGTACAGTCGATTTCCACCAATGGCCATCGAACTGCACTTATAGCGACCTTTTTCGAATTTGATTTGGACGTATCTCCAAATCCAACCGTTAGATTTCAAATTTCTAACATTCATTAGAAAGCTCTTTTCGATACGAACCCAACGGTTCCGGTTTTAGGAGAATCCGACGGTCAGATCTCCCGTAATGTCCGCTTGAAATAAATGGTCGAAATTCACGAACTGCCGCGGCACGGCGCGTTCTATTCAGGCCATTTATATTATATATATATTATATATAATATATATTTCGTCGATTTCTTTTTAAAACGAATTATATAAATAGTTTTAAATTCGTTTCAAAAGCAATTTCAACTTCCTTTTCAATTCAAATCAAAATTGAATTCTTCTTTATAAATTCGTTTTTAAATTCATTTCTATTCCATTCAAATTTCAATTCAATTCGAATTCATTTCAATTCGTTTTAAATTCAATTCGAATTCGTTTTCAATTCAATTCATTTCGAAATCGTTTTCAATTCAATTCATTTCGAAATCGTTTTCAATTCAATTCATTTCGAAATCGTTTTCAATTCAATTCATTTCGAAATCGTTTTCAATTCAATTCATTTCGAAATCGTTTTCAATTCATTTCATTTCGAAATCGTTTTCAATTCATTTCATTTCGAAATCGTTTTCAATTCATTTCATTTCGAAATTGTTTTCAATTCATTTCATTTCGAAATCGTTTTCAATTCATTTCATTTCGAAATCGTTTTCAATTCATTTCATTTCGAAATCGTTTTCAATTCATTTCATTTCGAAATCGATAAAATCGATATAAATATCGTTCGCGTCAAAATGGCGTCAATCTAATCAACACGGCTTCATAAATTTCTATTTTCAAAATAGTTGTTATTATCAAAATATTTCGTTCAACACATGACCAATCTCAATGGATGAGTACTGTCAACACATGAACTTTTATTTTATAATATTCTTTATTTTTCAAATTGGAATGAGGCCCAATCAATTACCATATAAAGTTAATTATATGGATTTTCATACAACACATGTATTTAATAGCATTGAAAATAATCAACCATCAACCAAAGTGCACTACGCTGTATAAGCATCAAATATAGATATTCAACGCTTATAACAGCCTGTCAATCAATCGATCGACATATTTAATCAATCAGGATGAGTGAACTTCAAATTTCATCCCAACACCCGTGTGGGGTTTCAAACAATCAAACACATATTTTATTCGTGCAGTTGGGCGATGTGTAAAATTTATCGACCCAATCAATGTCCTTCAAATAGGTGTACATAAACAAACCGTTCGGTTTATAAATGAATATTTTATTTTATTCACTTCACGTTAAAAATTATATTTTTAACGATAAAACATTTTATTCCAACTTATGAATTTCTATTCAATTCATTTATTCAATAAAATGATATTTTTATTTTTCTAACTTATTTTAGAAAATTTCGGCGGCATAACGGCACGATACTAGAAACGGGACGAGGCCTAGCCTTATCCCCGGTCTAGTGAAGGCCCACGCCATTCACACATCAATCAAATCAATTCGTTATGCAAACCACAAAATTTGGAGTAAGAATCTAACCTAGCCTTACTCCTTCGCCTTATAACGGCGCACGTCTAATCCTAACCAATTTATCGATTCGATTTTTCACACCACAAACCACATTCAAACCAATATCACAATCAATAACCAAACAGCCAAACAAACAAGTCCATGGTCTGTGGACGATTGTGTCGGGTGCTACTAAGCACCGTCTGCATCCTAGTATATATATATAACTAGAAAAAGAATTTTGAGTGAGAAGTTCTCACAGAAAGCTATCCAACTTCACGGCACTTCTATTGTAGAGATCTTCGCCAACTCGCCTTTCGTCGCTTTCGTTGTCCGCTTTCACTACATATGTAAAAATCGAATTTTTACGATGCTATTCAATATATAAAAATATGATTTTTATCTCGACTTTCTATATATAAAAATATGATTTTTATCTCGACTTTCAATATATAAAAATATGATTTTTATCTCGACTTTCTATATATAAAAATATGATTTTTATCTCGACTTTCTATATATTAAAATATGATTTTTATCTCGACTTTCTATATATAAAAATATGATTTTCCTTTCTACAAATCTGATCTTCTTAAAGTTTAAACCTTTTTCTTTAATCTTAAAATTAAAATAAAATCAGTTTTAATTCTTTTTCAAAAATCAGCTTTTATATTCTAATTCAAAAATCAGCTTTTATATTCTAATTCAAAAATCAGTTTTTAAATTCTAATTCAAAAATCAGTTTTTAAATTCTAATTCGGTTTTAAAATCATAATTAAAATCAGTTTTAAAATCTTTTATAAATCTGTTTTAAACCCCCTTTAAAATCAGTTTTAAACCCTAACAAAAATCAGTTTTAAACCCTAACAAAAATCAGTTTTAAACCCTAACAAAAATCAGTTTTAAACTTTATAAATAAATCAGTTTTAAACTTTATAAATAAATCAGTTTTTAACTTTATAAATAAATCAGTTTTAATTCTTTTTCAAAAATCAGCTTTTATATTCTAATTCAAAAATCAGCTTTTATATTCTAATTCAAAAATCAGTTTTTAAATTCTAATTCAAAAATCAGTTTTTAAATTCTAATTTAGTTTTAAAATCATAATTAAAATCAGTTTTAAAATCTTTTATAAATCTGTTTTAAACCCCCTTTAAAATCAGTTTTAAACCCTAACAAAAATCAGTTTTAAACCCTAACAAAAATAAGTTTTAAACCCTAACAAAAATCAGTTTTAAACTTTATAAATAAATCAGTTTTAAACTTTATAAATAAATCAGTTTTTAACTTTATAAATAAATCAGTTTTACAGAATTAAATAAAAATAAAATAAAATATAAAAAAAGAAAATGCTCACCGAAGCTGCGAAGGGGGGGGATTTCTCTGGTGGCGGTCGGCTCTGGGCTGGGGCTTCCGCTTGCGGCGGCGCGCCGTGGGGGAGGGGGGGGCGATTGGGTGGTTTCGATGGTGGGGTCCTGGGATGGTTCGGGCATCGCACAAGAGGAGGGGAGGGGGAAGAAGAGAGGGCGTCGGCGTTGGGAGGCCATCGCGAGGGCGGTGGGAGGCGGCCGCCGATCTGGAGAGCGTTTTTTTTTTTTTATGCTTCTGATTTAAATGATTTGTCGGGGGGGGCCTGGAAGTTAAGGGGAGAAGATATATATATATTTTTTATTATTATTTAATTATTAAAAAGTTGACTTTTACATACGACCTCGAAACGAGGCCTACCGCCTGTCGTCCATAGCGTTTTACCCCCATTCCGAACACAATGGGATATGTATCGCTAGCTGCTTTGATCGTTTCGATCAGTTTCCTTTAAATCTACATTTAAATCACTATATTGAATTTTAAACGTACATTTCAAATTACCGGGGTCACATACGAACTCTATAAATCCCATAAAAATATTTTCTAGCTTCGCATTGACGATACGGTCCTAACAAAACTAGTTTCGTCGAATTCTGAGACCGTTAGAAAAAAATGGCCAATTTCCAGTCGATTAAAATCAACTGAAACTGGTCAAACGCGTTTTCCTTTGCCATGCTCACATATTGATTCGAAAAATTATGAAATTTGAAACCTAGCAATAACTTTACATCCCGGACCCAACAAAACTGGTTTCGTCGGAATCCGAGGTCGTTTGCAAAATGTCCATTTTTAAGGGCCTGAATTCCATAGCGACTATTCAGAATTTTCAACTGGACATATCTTTTGATTCCCGCTACGAACTTTGGATTTTTCGGATTCGTTGGAAAGATATTCACTATTAGATTCCATTATTTTTGGTTTCACTAAAATCCGGATTGTTTTGCACCCGGTACATTCAATTGAAGTTTGAAATCGAATTATCGAACTACCGCGCCATTTTCAATTCTATTTATAATTATATATAATTATTTATATTCTAACGACGACGCGTATAATATATACGTTTGATTTATATTCAGAATAAATTTATCGTCGATATTATTTAAAATAATTCATTTTAAATAATCAAAATTCGCTAAAATGGCCAAAATAAAAATTTTAAACTGGCCCAGATTTTCGGGTTGTTACATTACATCTGTTGCATTCTTGGGCGTAGGCCAATCCTGTACCGTAGCCACCTTTGCTGGGTCCACGGCAATACCATTCTCTGATACGACATGGCCCAAGAACCTCACTTCCCTCTTCCAGAAGTGACACTTAGAAAACTTTGCTTTCAATTGGTGTTTTTTCAACACCTCCATCGCTACTCTTAAATGTTCCTTGTGTTCTTCCTCTGTCCTCGAATAGACCAAAATATCATCAACGAACACAAGGACAAACTTATTCAACTGATCTCTGAATACCCTATTCATAAGATCCACAAAATATGCTGGGGCATTGGTCAGCCCGAATGGCATGACCAACCACTCATAAAACCCAGACGGCGTCCGAAATGCCGTTTTAGCTATACTCTCAGCTTCCACTCTAAGCTGATGAAAACCTGTCGCGAGATCCAACTGAGAAAATACTCTCGCGCCACTCAACTGATCAAACAAATCATCTATCCGCGGTAGGGGATACTTGTTCTTCCTCGTCACTTTATTCAACTCGCGGTAGTCTACACACAAACGAAGGGAACCATCCGCCTTGGTAGCAAACACAACTGGTGCTCCCCATTCAGAAACACTCCTTCTGATAAATCCCTTCTTCAAAAGATCGCTGACTTGCACCCCGAGCTCTCGCTGCTCCCTTGGTGCCATACGACGAAGTGGCATCACTATAGGTCTGGCATCTTTTACCAAATCAATACGAAACTCAATCTCTCGGTGTGGTGGAAGTCCGGTCACTTCTTCGAAAACATCCGGATACTGGCCAACCACGGGCAAACCTGACAACTCACTATGCGGAATGTCGAGGGAGTTTAGAAAACTAGCCAATACCCCCTTACTGGGTAGACCACCAAACACTATCCTCCGCCCATCATCCGCTCTAGCTGTCACCAACAAGCCCTCACAGTCTACCACCACCCCGTATCTTTGGAGCCAATCTACTCCCAAAATAATGCCAAACCCAGTAAAGCCCAAAACAAAGCAATCACAAACAAACATGCATCCATGACTCGATAGAACCACATTACGACAAATCATGCTAAGACTAGTCAAACCACCAATCGGGTTCGTCACTACTAAAGGTCTATCAACAATCTCGGGCTCCAATCCCAACCTATCTACCAGGTCACTAGATATGAAAGAACTGGAAGCTCCGGTATCAAACAAAACTCTAACGGGAACATCATAAACAGAAAGCATACCTTGAATGACGACATTCTTTCCCTTCTCCGCCGCAGTTGGGGCATTCGACGAAGAAGGAATAGCATTAAGAGCATATGCTTTCACCATTTGCTTTTCCTTAGGGGGTTGCGGACACTTGTCCTTGTGATGCCCCAATTGGCCACAATTAAAGCACTTCCTATCCGCTGGCTTGGCCCGACAATTACTAGCATAATGGCCCTTCTTACCACAGCTGAAGCACTCCACATCTTGCTTATTCTTTTTCTTCTGGCCATCCTTAGCCTGATTCTGCTTTCTCTTATTCTGGGAACCACCTTTGCCTCCACCACTAGCTTGTGGTTTTGGCTCATCTGCGGATGCAACCTCAGTCATCGGCTTAGGGTAGAGACTTTCTGACCTTAACGCTTTCCCCACAATCGATTCAAACGTCTCATCGATGTGGTTAATAAGTTTTTCCCCCAAGTACTGATCCAATCCAGTTATGAATTTCTCATTCTTTTTCTCGGCAGTATCTATAAGAGATAACCCATATTTTGACAAAGTGTCGAATTCAGCAATATAATCCGAGACAGCCCTGCCATTCTGCTTGAGCTCCAAGAATTTCTTAAACAACATTGACTTCTGAGCAGCTGGAATGAACTTCTCACTAAAGCGAGCCTTAAACTGCTCCCAAGTAATCTGGTCTTCGGGAGTAGCTGCCTTTATAGCATTCCACCAATTCATTGCCCGCCCTTGCAGCTGACGGGACGCTAGCTTTCTCTTCATCGCATCCTCGATACCCAAATCCTCGAAGATACGTTCGCAACTATCCAACCAATCCTGAACATCCGTAGCCGACTCCGTTCCATGGAACGGCTTCCCACCAAGGCTAGTATAATCCTTATTCAGCTTGGCGAAGTCGACTCTTGGTGCCTGCATTATTGGACCACCACCATTTCCACCATTGGGAACTGCCCTCTGAACATCTCTAAGCATCTCTCTCATGAGGTCAGTAAACATCGTCCTCATGTCAGCAGCATTTCCATTATTGGCTCCCCTACCAGCACCTCTAGTATATCGGCTCATCGTCAATCTGAAAAAAGAAATGATTAACGACTCCATAGTGGTGCTAGTGCAGTACGACTTCATCCTTATACTAGTAATAGTATATATATAGCTTTTAAAAACCAAAGTAATCACAAATACGCTCTCTCGTATACGTATAATATCTCTCCCTGATAACTTCCCTAGGTTAACTACGCAACCTAAAGCTCTGATACCAGGTGTGACAGCCCGTCCCGCACCAGCCTGCATTTCCTCCGAAAGTGCGCTGTACACATGCCCAGCTAGCACAGAACGGTTGTCAGAAGAAAAGAAAGAAGAGGATGAACTAATCAAGGGACCTGTAGAATGTCTCACAGCGCATGGGATAAAATATAATAATAACATACTTGACATAAAACAGGCGAGACAGTGCATAAGCTGATAACTAAAACCAACATCAATCTCAAAGCAGCGGAAATCCAAATACAGCTTATTACAATTTTCCAAATTTACTGTCTCTAAACAAAAGAAAGCTAAAATAGAAGATACACCACCAATGCCCAAGCAGTGATCTTCAACAACACAGGGAGAATACTATATATGTATATTACGTGGAAGCCTCCTGCTCGTCTCCGGACCATCTACCCGTGCCTCACCAGCTAACCTGTCTCTAGTCTGCTCGTGTGAGCACCCAGAGTAATAAGAAGAGACATAAAACTCTGGGTCAGACATAAAGCCTGGTATGAGCGATAAGCATCTAAACAGAGTAATAACAGGTATACTAAACCATACCTGAACCTGGACCTGCAACCAAAGAGTTAGTACCACATACCGTACAATACTCCAAGGTGCCATAATAAATAGTGTAAGAATACGGGGGTGGGGTGTGCATGTCACAATGATAGCAAGCAAATCATCCATAGCAACCATCCTCACATCTCTCACTCAGTGCGTAAAGCATACGACATCTACCACTTTGGAACACTAGACAAACTGAGGTAACGACGAATCCCGACTTGTAGAAACCCTGCTGTGACCAAGCCAAACACTTGGAGTCATGACCAAACATTTCAATGACCCACTTCATTGGTCGTAGCCCTTGGTTCTACCGATGCCATAATGGCCCTGAATCCGCCTTCGTACCTCCTACCATAGTAGTCCAAAGCTATAGACGTCGATAACTCCTTGGCACGCGTCCCGCAGCAAAGCCCAACCATGAAGCGAACTCGTTGATTCCCATCTGAATCTTGAGCTCAAACTTCTCATTTGGACTTCCTTTGCATCTCGGGTTTGGTCAAATTGGAGTTGGTCTTCAAAAGAGTCGTCGCGTAATCGCAGCTCCAATCCGGTTCGGTGCTCCTTCGGTTCGGGTCCTCCACTCGGTTCGGTTCGGGTCACAGTACTCCATCCGGTTCGGTTCGGGTGTCTTGCTCCTGCTGCCGTTTCTTCAACTACTTCCGAGTCCTTCAGAGTCGCGGTCCGGGTCTCCCTTGTTGTCCCTGAAGTTCCACGCTGCTGGAGATGCCACCACCTTGGTTCAGTTCGGCTACCCGACCCGATCCCCTTATCCGATCCGATCCCACTCTTTAGCTTACTCCGATCCGATCCCGCTCCATAGCTCCGATCCGATCCTGCTCCATAGCTCCGATCCGATCCTACTCCATAGCTCCGATCCGATCCTCTGTCCAACTCCAACCCTAAGTAAACGGCCTTCCTTCTCGCCAAGCCTCCTCCAGTGACAAGTTCCAATCCAGTTCGAATTCCCTTGGTCAGTTCACAAATCCGATCCGACCCCTTTCTCCGATCCGAACCGGTTCGGAACCTGCACACTTCTGCAACTTTCCAGCGAGCTTTCTACGCCATTCGACGACGTTTTCGACCAATTTAACTATTCTAATCAATCATGAAACATACCATAGAGTCATAGCAACATGTAACATCAATTGCAAACACCATAACAACAATTTGATAGATTTAAAATGGATCAAACATAGCTAGAACTCCTCATTTTCCCCTAATCACTCTTAATCATGTTCAATCATACAATTAGCAAAACACATCGAAATTAACCCAAATTTCTAACAGAGCCTTAAAACATTATTTTAGAATTTTAAGAATTTTTCCAGAATTTATTTACGTATAAATTCGCTAATCTTCACTAATTACCCTTAATCACCGTAATTAGTGCAAAAACTATGCAAATCACTCACCTTGGCCACAAATGAAACACCAAATCTGAAGTATCCTCTGTTTGGGTCGAATTCCTATGTATAGCAGCAGCCCCAACCTTGCTTTGTTGCTATTTGGCCTTGTTTTGATGTAGTTTAGGCTTAATCTTCACTAAAAATGTGTTTTGGAGTGGTTTTAGAGGATGGAGGCCATTACTAAGGTCTCAAGAAGGTTTGTGGCGGCTCAAAACTGAAATGAAAGTGATAACCTAACCCTAATCAGTCCTCCTATACCTCTAAACTCGAAATTCCCCTTGGGCCTAGCTGCTAATCACCCGGTTAAGCCCAATTAAGTTGTTTTTCACCATCTGAAACTTGTTTCAGCCATATCTCCCAAACGGTAAGTCCGTTTGGCTAATGTGACCACTCTACGGAAAGAGAAACCATCATCCGAAGCCAATGGAAGTGGTTTCAGGTCAAAATTCCTTTCCAGTCAAAAGTTATGGCCAAAACAGTGCCAACTAGGGGTAAAATGGTCATTTAAAAATCGAGAAAAATCATGAACATGGGAAATGACCCCAATAGTCGTCTCCCAAAGTTACATGACCATACGACTTCGTATGTGAAAGAAATAAATATCCTACGATCCTATGATGCGTAGAATACGGGTCGTTACAAGGCAAAAGTTGTTCAGAATGGCGTGCTTGTACTAGAAAAAAAGATGGTGTGAAGATTGAAGCGCGTTTGCAAATTCTAGGACCCAAACAGCGAATCCGGGCGTTAGAAAAAAAAGTGAGTTTTCTCCGTTTTAAAGCTTCTACAGTTTTTGACATATGAAGTTAATAAAAATATGATTTTTATGTTATAGAGATGATAAAAATATGATTTTTACATTATAGAAGTATTAAAGATTTGATCTTTATTATGTAAAAGGAACAAAGATGTAATTTTTATATAAGTGGCGATATAAAAATATAATCTTTATTATATGAACACCGTTGTAAAAATAGAATTTTTATCTATATAGTAGTAGTATAAAAATGTGATTTTTATATACATAGCAATAATATAAAAATGTGATTTTTATATACATGGCAACAATATAAAAATGTGATTTTTATATATGTAGTGACTACGGGCGGTGAAAGTGACAAAAGGCGAGAACGACGAAGATTTCTACATAAGAAGAGTCGTGGCGTTTGGTTTAGCTAGTCGGTGAGAACTTCTCACTCTAAATTCTCTTTTTCTAGTTATATATATATATATATACTAGGATGTAGACGGTGCTTAGTAGCACCCGACACCCGTCATCCACAGACCATGGATGACTTGCTTGTTAAATTGTTTGGTTGAGTAGTTGGTTAGTTTATTTGGTTGGAATTGAATTGTTTGGTGAAATGGAATGGATTTGATTGATGTGTGAATGGCGTGGGCCTTCACTAGACCGCGGATAAGGCTAGGCCTCGTCCCGTTTCTAGTATCGTGCCGTTATGCCGCCGAAATTTCCCAAAATATGTTAGAAAAATAGAAATATCATTTTTATTGAGTAAATGAACTGAATAGAAATTCATGTGTTAAAATAGAATATATTATCGTTAAAAATATAATTTTTAACGTGAAAGTGAATAAATAAAATATTCATTTACAAACCGGACGGTTTGTTTATGTACACTGATTTGACTGACATTGATTGGGTCGATAAATTTTACACATCGCCCAACTGCACAAATAAAATCTGTGTTTGATTGTTTGAAACCCCACACGGGTGTTGGGATGAAAGTTGGAAGTTCACTCATCCTGATTGATTAAATATGTCGATCGATTGATTGACAGGCTGTTATAAGCGTAAGATATCTATATTTGATGCTTATACAGTGTAGTGCACTTTGGTTGATGATTGATTATTTTTCAATGCTATTATATACATGTGTTGTATTGAATCCATATAATTAACATTATATGGTGATTGATTGGGCCTCATTCCAATCGGGAAAATAAGGAATATTATAAAAGAAAATTCATGTGTTGAATATAAAAATAGTCATGTGTTGACGATGTTCATGTGTTGAGTGAAATATTTTAATAATAAAATTCACATCTTTATCATATTTACAATTAGAATCTACTTTACGGTGGAGTCTAATTTAAAATCAAACGATAGATACCATAGTTTTATAAAATATTTTACATAACAAAAATAGTGATGTGTTGACAGTACTCATGTGTTGAGATTAGTCAGGTATTGGAAGAAATATAGATTCATGTGTCGAATAGAATAATTATTCATTTGTTGAATAGAATAACGGATTTATTGAAATATATAAAGCCGTGTTGATTAGAGCTGCGCTATTTTGACGTGAACGATATTTATATCGATTATATTCGTTTTATAATGAATATAGAAAAGAAGTGATTTCAAAATATAACGTTTTGAAAATATTATCATTTATGTAGTAATGATATAAAGTATTCAGTTTTGATTAGAAATTGAATATAGTGTTGAAATGGTTTTGAAACGAATTTAAAACGATTTATAAAATACGTTTTAAAAAGGAAATCGACGAAATATATATATAATATATATATATTATATATATAATGGCCTGAATAGAACGCGCCGCGCCGCGGCAGTTCGTGAATTTCGACCATTGACTTCGAATCGACGTTACGGGAGATCCGACCGTCGGATTCTCCTAAAACAAGAACCGTTGGGTTCGTATCGAAAAGAGCTTTCCAATGAATATTAGAAATTTGAAATCTAACAGTTGGATTTGGAATTATGTCCAAATCAAATTTTGAAAAGGTCGTTGTAAGTGCAGTTCGATGGCCATTGGTGGAAATCGACTGTACGGGCCTTGATAAAATTATTAAAAATAATCAATATTCCCAATACGTGAATTGGACTGGAGTTGAATCGAAATTATCTTCGGAATATTTCGATGTTGGATTTCGTGACTATACAGATATTGTTATGGGAATTTGAAAGATATATTTTATATCGTTATTTCCAATACGATGTTTGTTGGTTTCAGAATTTGGTAATGAATATAAGCCGATATATTTTCTATTCAGAGCCTTGTATTTAATATAAAATGTGATTTGGGTTTATCGTGAATCGTGTTTTAGATGACATTGGTTCTTTAACCCAGTTAATGGCAAGATGTTGATTTTTGAAAGAATTAAGACTAAGTGTAGTTTTAATGAATCTTTAATTAGATTAAAATGTGAATTGATAATTTAAATTATCAAATCAGAAAAGTGATCGAGAATGGAGTACCACCAGTTTTGCTCCAATGCGATAGTTAAATCTTTAATTAGATTTGAACGTGAAATGGTAATTAATTTTACCGATAACACCGTGGTGTTAGATATGGAGTATTACCAGTTTTCTCCATGGGATATATAGGTTGGGATTGGGAAATAAAATAAATAATTACTTCGGTGTGGTTCGCTAATCCCGACTAGTTTGATATGATATCCAAAGGAAAATTATAGAATAAATTTAGAAGAATTTATCTTGGATAAAATTAATGGGAACCTTTCCCTAAGAATGTGATTTTGTGAATAAAAGACTATTCTGAATTGGAATGAGGCGTTCGTTGTGTTTGTGTAATATTTGTTTACTATATACGTGGGTTATTCAGAAAGGCCGGGTTATACCCATTCTGAAAAACCGATTCGACGAGATGTCGAAGATGAAGACGGTGGTTGAAGACCGGTAGTCTTCACATCGTTTGGGTGATTACTGATGATCTTGATTGGGCTGTACACCCAGGATGAGGGAATCAGTTGGTGATCTTCCAGACGTACTTGGAGATGGATGGATATGCGAGGAAAGTGCATCCGGTTTCGTTCAGACCCAGAACGAACTTGTAAATAGATTGTGTGTCTGACATTGGATTTTATTCTGTGTTGATTGATCTCTATTAAATATACATCTGTTTGGCGGCGGAGAATTTATTCTCTTGCTTAACGCCCTTCTCTGAGACGTACGAGCTCAGAGGTTGTATATCGATGGACATCAGTCGCATGGAGTGAATTGCCAATGTGGCATGCGTAAGTGGCAATTGATCAAGGCTTCTGTTGAAAAGCAAAGTCTTGTGGTTGATGATCAAAGCACGGCCTGTGTGGCGTAGCTTTGTGTATAACGTGAATTCGCGAGCCTCACACCTCGGTATGAGTCAAAAACGGGAGACGGACCGCTGGGAGAGCACGACGTTTCTTTCTAGCTAGGGTGGTGTCAGTGACCTACCAGCCCTGACATTTATATACTTTTCACCTGTGTGGTTGTTGGATACGAGGCGCCTCGGATATAGGTCTGTAAGGACCGGGAAACGTGTGTTCAGGAATAACTAATCCTCAAAAGTAAGAGAGGACCGGCCCAGCCGATTCAAGGATCATAGTGGGGTCCTGAGGCATTTGCTAGAGTGTCTCGAACGCGGAGAGGAGCTTGCCCCTTGCCTCGGCTCATGACGGAATCCAATTTCCAATACGTGTGTTTCGGTTTTATTTGTAGAGCCTAGTATGGCGACATAGTAGATGGTAGCTATGCCGCCTATGATTAATACTTATGATTGAAATTGTTTTGACACTATACACTATAATAGTATCAAATAATGTGTTTTAAACGTATCAAGCATGCTTTGGCTGTTATAAGGTAAAAACCCTATCCTCCGGCTTGCGTTGCATTGTGTGATGGGACCTGGGTCTTATAACAGCTTCATTTCTCTTTATTTAGCATTGCGCTGTTTGTTCTATGCACTGGTATTCTTGGGAGGAAACCCGTTCCGTGTTATACGGCGTGGTCCCTTGAATTACTATCTTTAAAGTAAAGTTTTAAATAACTGTTTTAGTTCTCACACCAGTCACATGACTGACCTGGAGTTTATTGTTTTAACCTAAACTCTGAGTGCCCCTATTTTCCGCACGGGCAGCTAGTAGTTTTGGTTTTGCAGATTTATATCCACAGGGTCCTGATTTACAGCTGGAACGATGCTCGGGAAGCTCTGTATCCGTGTATCACTTTCAGTTGTGTTTTATATTATTTTTCCGCTGCTATGTAATTTATTGTAATCTCTGATATTTGTCAAATGTAATTTATTCATTTATACTCTGTATATTCTTGTATCTGATGGAATTGTTGTAATAGCAATGAAATGTTCTTCCGTCTGCGTCCTTTTGTGTGTTGTTCTCAAAGTATTCGTGCTTTCCTTCACGGGGAAGTTACGGGTCCTTACAGCATCCAATCAACCAATTTATACTGTTAAGGGTAATTTACATTTTTCTATGGACTTACCACATCACAGGATTCCAGAAGGTGTGAGAATTAACTCACCAGATTGTATTCTGGTTGACGGTTGACGCGTTTGTTGCTTTTATTCTTGAACGGATGTTCAAAATTAGCTGAATTTTCAACTGCGTCAGATTGACTCATAGTCAGTGCCATCGAATAGGTCTCGTCCCTGCGATCCCAACGGATCCAGTTTCGTTAGTTTTCGTTATCGTATGTGGAAGTTATGCAAGTTCGAAGTTTGAATAAATATACGATCTTTAACTAAACTATAATTAATAATTAAATTAAATAATTTAAAACTGATTACCTGCCACGTCATTCTCGTTAAAAACCAAACGCGTTTTTCTCATTTAATTCTCTCTTGAACCCGTCGTTCTCCTCCCTCTTCTTCTGCTTAGAAAAACAGGAACCAAAACCACTCCCTAGCGCCGCCGTCCGACACCTGGGGTCCACCGCAACCTCGACAGTGCCACCGCCACACCTCAGCGGCCCCTCGACAGAAGCACCACCACCTAGAGTAGCCTCGTCCGCCTGAAAATCGAAGATGAACAGAATTTTAACATGGGCCAATTTCCGACGCCACAAGCACCCATCGACGACCAGACCACCACCATTTTGACCGCCTCACCTTCCAGCTCCGATTCCCCTCCGATTCCCCCAGGTACGCGACCCCATCTCCGCCTCCTCCGACCGGAAAGCCACCAAACCCGCCGCCATCTTTACAAAAACACCCAGAAACCATCACCTCAGTTCATCTCTCGATCTCTCCGACCACCTTCACTTGTAGAACCCGAGACCACAGCCAATTGAAAGCCTTATCTCTCCTCTACAAAAGCCCTAAGGTCCCGTCCCTCCAAATCAACCCTATCTCTCAAATTTTGGCCCAGAACGAAAGTCATTTTCTGCGGTTGAACCTCGATTCCGGCCACCACAATCGACAAAACTCACCCAACTTTTTACAGCATATAAATCTCGACCCGATCTACGACTTTGCTTCAGGTCGCCCTCACAAATTCCTCTCGGATAGGAAAATATAAATTGATTTGTGTTTAGGGACTTTTTCGCAAAATTACATGGCTGAGATGAAGATGGGCTGAAAATTCTAGTTGGAGGGGGTTTATATAAGTGGAAATAATATATTTTAAGTTGATTTGACGACCGAGGTTGACTAACGATTTTTATTTCGTACCTTCGCTATTTCGAACATCGTTTATTCGCTGCTGCGCTCACATACAAACCCCGTTCGAGACGCGACCAGACAACATAGTATATTTTGGTGATACAGTCCTAATGAAACTTGTTTCGTCGAATTCCGTGTTCGTTTGCTCGAATGGTCCTCGTTCACGTTCAAATGGTCGTTTATATTTGCATTTTATTTTGCCACGCTCACAAATTAACCCCGATTGACGCGCCACTTGAAATCTAGCAATAATTTGCCATTACGGTCTCAAAAAAAATTATTTCATCGAAAACAGAGGTCGTTTGAAAAATGGCCCTTTAATTACTGGCCAATTCAAATAAAATAAACCAATTTTAAAATACCTCAATATAATAATATCAAAATATTGAAATTGGCCATATACGACTAGAATATCGTATACTACCACAATAAAATATCCTGAGTTGAATTTGAAGCTAAATCGATGTTAAAAATATTTAAAAACCCTCTATTCTGTATAAATAATCGATATAATATATAAAGGAATTCCATAGCGTTTTTTTCCAAAATTTGATTTGGACATAAAATAAAATCTATACGACGAAAATTGGATTTTTCTCTGCCATTGGAACCGGTCCCGACGTTTCTTATTTCGAGGAAATCCGACTTATTTTGAACCTGGTACGACCAATTGAAGTTCAAAATGCCAAATAGCGAACTGCCGCTCCGCTGCAGCTCGTTATTTAATTAAATTATAAACTATATCGCTCGACCATCGTTAAATAAACGAAATCATCGTTGTAAATTCAATATAACCAATATTTGACCAATTTAACTGCCTGATCACAATATATGGCAAATTCTATATTTTCCCAAATATTCTGGAAATTAAAATATTATTATTTTATTATTAAATTCGATTATTCAAATTCAAACCAATATTTTAAATATTTTAAATAATTAAAATATTCCAAATAAATAGGCAGAAAAATATGAGTCGTTACAGCTGCTATGTAATTTATTGTAATCTCTGATATTTTTCTGTTGTATTATAATTATTCATACTCTGTATATTCTTGTATTCTGATGGAATTGTTGTAATAAGCACTGAAATGTTCTTCTGTTTATGTTCTAATTTGTCTTGTCCTCAGTACAATCCGGGCTTTCCTTCACGGGGAAGTTTGGGTCGTAACAAAATTATGCATAATATAAGTTTAAAATTAAATTATCTAACAATTTCAAATTAACAAATAATCAATTCATTTTAAGTCTTAATAACTTGCTATAAATTCTCAATTACATTTATAAACAATTTAAACCACTTTCTTCTAATTAAACATTTATTTTCAATTAAATTTCAAAAATGTTAATTTTACTCAAATCAACATAAATTCAAATTAACTTTGCAAATCAATTTTATTTGTATTTAATTCCAACACTGATTATTTACCAAATCAATTGAATTTCAATTGTAAATTAAATAAATCAATTTCATCCAAACATTTTAATATTAATTACAAATTTCTATATTTATAATTACAAACCAATTGTAATTTCATTTACAATAACTACAAGTTATTATTATTGTAAACAACCAAAATACATTACTCAATAAAACTAATTAAATTTACAAATAAATTTACATAATTAAGTCATCAAATTTTATTCATAACCATAAATACTCAAAAATCATAATAAATTCAAAAATTAAATAATAGAAAATTACGGATTGTAACAATGGATGTGTAAATTTATTTTTTACTATCCAAATATTATTTTTATTTATCGCGGTTATAAGCTAAAAATAATATTTTCAACTAACTACATTTTTCTAACACTTTTTAGAAAATTTTGGCAGCATAACGACACGATACTAGAACCGGAATAAGGTCTAGCCTTATCCCTCGCCTAATACTGGCTCGAGCCAAACACAAACCAATTCCAATCAATTCAGAATTAATCCACAACTAATTTTACAATCACAATCACAATCAAATCACGCAGAACATCCAAATAAATAAATACTCAACTACCCTAAATGCCATTTACGGTGCCATAAGTGGGTATTTGCGGAGTATGAAATCCGTGTGTCGGTAATATCCATACATCGCTTTCAATTATGTGATTGTGCGAATTCGAGTGTTGAACTCCATATAATTCAAATCACACAATATGATTTATACTCAACTATCCATACATCGCTTCTAAGCCCCGTCTGCAACCTAAAATATTTTTAACTGTAAAATAAATTAAGTGAAAAGGAGTTCTCACCTTTGGTTTGCACTCCGTCATTCTTTAATTAAACGGTTTGGATTTGGATTTATTTCCAACCAGTTCCATCGCAATCTGTTTCACGCAGTTTATATTAGAAATCACATTTTTAGTAATGCTATATTATATATAAAAATCACATTTTTACAATGCTACGTATACATTAAAAACGTACTTTTATAATGCTATGTATACATTAAAAATCATATTTTTACAATGCTATTATATATATATATATATATATAAATCGAATTTTATTATGCTATTCATATAATAAAAATCATATTTTGAAACCTCTATTATATTATAAAAATCATATTTTTATAATACTTCTTATATAATAAAAATCAAAATTTTATTTTGCTCCTTATATAATAAAAATTAAATTTTCATTTCAAATCTATAGTATAAAAATCATATTTTTATATAACTAAAAAATTTATTTTTATATAACAAAAAATCATATCATATATACAATAAAAATCCCATTTTTATTCTATAATAATATAAATGAAAATCGAATTTTTATGGCACTATCATATATATAAAAATCGTATTATTATAACGCTACTACATATATAAAAATCATATTTTTATATTGCTACTACATATATAAAAAGCATATTTTTATATTGCTATTACATATATAAAAATCGTATTTTTATATTGCTATTATATATATAAAAATTGCATTTTTATATAATTAAAAATCATACCTTTATATTATTAAAAATCATATCTTTATTTTATTTGCAGTCATATCTTAACATTATTTGCAAAACAATGTATATTCATAAAAACCAGATTTTTAAATTAATTAAACTAAATAAAACAAAGTAAAAACTCACTGTTTTTGATCGGAGGAGGGGCTTGGCATCAGTGGTGGTAGGCGCAGGGCTGCAGGTAGCGGGGGAGGCACAGTGGCCAGCGATGATCCAGGGAGGTGGCGGCGGTTGTTTTCTGGGCAGTTTGGAGGTTTGAAGGGAGAAAAAGGGGGAGAGATGAAGAACGGAGGGAGGCGCTGGAGGTGGGGGGTCACGGCGGCGAGGGGAGGCCAGAGTGGCAGTGCGATGGCCGGCCGAGGCGGCGACGGTGACAGCTGCCCGGTGCAGCGGTTTTTTATTTTTTTATTTTGAAATGCGTTGATCTGAAGGAGGAAAAGAGGGATAGGGGTTTATATAAAATTATATTTATTTATTATTTAATTTCCAAATAGTCACGTTTTTATTCAAACCCCAAATCGATCCCAATGATTGTCGCACGTAGGTAAATACCCCCATTCTGAACACAATGGGATATGTCCCGCAAGCCGATTCGACTGTTTCGATCGGTTTTCGTCAAAATTAAAACATAAATTAATATAACATTCAAAATTGATTTCAACGTACATTTTAATTTATCGGGGCCACATATTGACTCCAAAAATTCTAGAAAAATTAATCAGGCTATGTTTTTGACGATACAATCCTAATAAAACTAATTTTGTCGAATTTGGGGACTGTTTGCAAAACGGTCATTTTTCAGTTGATAAAATTCAAACTGAATTGACCAAACACGTTTAAATTCACCACGCTCACATATTAATTCCAAAAATTATGAAAATTGGAATCTAGCAATAATTTGACATTCCGGATCCAACAAAAGTAGTTTCGTCAAAAACGGAGGTCGTTTACAAAATTGTTATTTTTAAGGGCTATATATTATATAAAATATATATTAATTCCATAGCGACATTTTTGAATTTTAAAATGGACATAACTTTCAATTCCTGCTATGAAATCTGGATTTTTCACATTCTTTAGAAAGATATTACTCAACAGATTCAAATATTTCTTGTTTTACTGAAATCCGACTTACTTTGAACTCTGAACATTCATTTGAAATTTGAAATTGGATTTTCAAACTACCGCGCCAAAATAAATTTTTAGCCATTATTTTTAAAACAAACGATTTTAAATATTTTGAATCCATTAAAATAGCTTAAATAAGAAAATTTAAATTGGTTCTGAAAATCTGGGTTGTTTCAATCTCCCCCACTTAAAATCGTTTCATCCTCGAAAAGGAACGGAGCTGAAAGTTGTTTAACCAACCAACTCAACTTTCATTCTGGCGTTTATTCTTCAACTTTTCAGTTCCTAAGAATTTTCAAATTCTTCAAAAATTTGGCTAACACCCTAAATTTTCGAAAAATTTCACCATAACCTCCTTTGTACGGGGAGACCTTTAAAACCGCAACTTTCCTCATAGGGACCTCACCAATCCAAAAGAAAAAGGAAAAGCCAAGCGGCTCATAAAATCATCCAAACCCAATAAATTAGTAAACATGTACCTATTTGTCGGGCATACAATTTTATTCCTCTTCTTAGCGTCCATGTTATGACCTGTTCACACATATATATGTACATGTATGCAATTTCAAACAATTTTCAATTCAGTTCCATATTTGCTCGATTTGGCTAAATTTACCGTTCGTTCACATATTGGTTAAATTAATTATCATTCCAATATTCTTATTAGTTAAACTAATAAACAAACACCACAATCACCAATCAATTAATTGATTAGCTTTTCAAACACAAAACTTTAATATATTCAAAAATCATATTTTTAGTGCCAAATCACAACAATAAACCTTATCAAGTTTTGGTTCTCACACCAATCATTTGGAAATAAATAGATATCCCACTTTCGAAACTCGAACATAAATTCTGATGATGTAGCTACAATCACCAGAATCATCTCCGAGTGACTAGAATGTGATTCTATATCCATCCAGTATATTTGAGACTTCGCATATACGTTCATGACGCGAATATGCAAAATTTTCATATACTCGATTGTCCAAAATAAAATAAAATACTCAAGTACGTATAATTTGATTAAATTTTCAAAAATAATTTTGTTTTCATTTTTATTTTAAAAATAACACTCTTCTAACCCATTCTAGGATACTACTGATCCTATCTCTAATGAGTCGTTCTCATTGGATATTACTAATCCATCTCTGATGAATTCTTTCTTTTGGTTCTAATGTGCCTTGTTCTCAAGCTCTGTAAACCAAAGCTCTGATACCAAACGCAACGACCCAAACTTGCCCTTACGGGAAAGCCCGGATTGAGTTGAGAACAATACAAATCAGAACACAAACAGAAGAACATTGCCTTGCTTATTACAACAAGTACATTAGAGTACAAGAATATAAAAGAGTATGAATAAATAATATACATTTGATAGACCTCAGAGGTTTACAATTTACAATGCAATAGAAAAATAATACCGAAAAACAACTGAAAGAAATACAAGGATACAGAGCTTTCTGAATATAACTCTAGCTGTAAATCCAGGATCCTGAAATAGAAATCTGCAAAACCAAAACTATTAGCTGCCCATGTGGAAAATGGGGCACCTAGAGTTTAGGTTGAAACAATAAACTCCAGGTCAGTCTTGTGACTGATGCGAGAACTAAAACGGTTATTTAAAACTTGACTTTAAAATCAGATATATAAAGGGACCACGCCATATAACACGGAGCGGGTTTACCCCCAAGATAAATAGTTTGTAAAAAATAACAATGCTTTTTTAAAAATGAAGCTATTATAAAACTCAGGTCCCATCACACAATGCAATGCAAGCTGGAGGATAGAGTTTTCCCTTATAATAGCCAAACATGCTTGGTGCATTTAAAACAAAAATCATTTGACACTATTATAAGTGCATAGTGTATAAGACAACTTCAAATATAAATGTATCATTCATAGATGGCATGGGTACCATATATCATGTCACCATACTAGGCTCTATAATCAAAACCGAAATGTCACGTATTGGAAATTGGATTTCTGTCATGAGTCGAGGCAAGGGATCATCTCCTCTCCTGCTTCGAGACACTCTAGAAAATGCCTCAGGGTTACACACTCTGGGCAACCCTATGATGCTTCAGGGCCGGTCCTCTCTTACGTTTGAGGATTGGTTATTCCTGAACACGCGTTTCCCGGTCCTATCGGACCTATCCATCAGCTCTATAGTAATCGATATATCTAAGGCGCCTCGCAATCCATCTCCACATAGGTAAAACAAATATAAATGTCTGGGCTCCATACAATGACACCACCCATAGCTAGAACAAAACGTCGTGTAGTTCCTGCAGTCACGATCCCATTTTTGACTCATACCGAGGTGTGAGGCTTGCGAACTAACGCTATACACAAAGCTATGCTATTTAAACCCGTGCTTTGATCATCAACCACAAGACACTGCTTTTTAACAGAAGCCTTGATCCTTTGCATCTCAGCATGCCACATAGGAAATTCACGCCATGCGACTGATGTCTATCGATATATAACCTCTGAGCTCATATGTCTCAGAGAAGGGCATTAAGCAAGAGAATAAATTCTCCGCTACCAAACAGGTTTATATTTAACAAAGATCGATCAACACGGAATAAAATCCAATGTCAAACACACATCCATTTACTAGTTCGTTTTGGGTCTAAACAAAACCGGAGGCACCTTATTCCTCGTCCCGTATGTCCAATAAAAGAGAGAGGTCCTCGCATATCTGATCGATCTCCAAGTACATCTAGACGATCACCACTTATTACCTTGTCTTGGGTGTACAGCCCAATCAAGACATTATTAATCATCCAAACGATGAGAAGACCTCCAGTCTTCAACCACCGTCTTCATCGTCGACTTATTGTCTAATCAATTATTCAGAATGGATATAAACCCGGCCTTTCCGAATAATTCACGTATTTTATAAACAAGTGCTATAAAAACAAAACATACGCCTCATTCCAATTCTGAATATTCTTTTATTCAAATATTCACATCATTAGGGAAACGTTTCCATTAATTTTATCAAAGATAAATTATTTTAAATTTATTCTTTAATCTTTCTTTGGATATCAATTCTAAACCAAATTAATGTTTATCAACTAGTCGGGATTAGTGAACCTTACCGAAGTAATCATTTGTTATATTTCCCAATCCCAACCTATTCATCCCATGAAGCAAAACTGGTAATACTCCATATCTAACACAACGGTGTTATCGTAAATTTAATTACCATTTCACGTACAAATCTAATTAAAGATTTAACAATCGCTTGGAGCAAAACTGGTGATACTCCATTCTCGATCATTTCCCAAATTTGATAATTTAAATTATCACATTCAAATTTCATCTAATTAAAGATTCATTAAAACTCCACTTAGTTTTAATCTTCCCAAAAATCAATATTAATGATTATTTAACTTTGGGAAATCAAACATGCCACACTGATAATCTACACCGTACCACTGATTTCTACCGAGATATAACCTTTAAGCTCGTACGTCTTAAAGAAGGGTGAAAAGCAAGAGAATAAATTCTCCGCCACCAAACAGATATATATTTATGTTTGCGAACAAATCAAACAATTGTAAGATCCGTCTGGCTTTCCTAAACAACAAGGATTGTTGTAGAGGGTGTCGAACTCTGGGACCAAAAATTATTTTACTAATAAATCCACTCAAGTTATTCCAGGATTTAGATTGATTGAAAACACAGAAAATAACAGCAATTAAATAAAAAGAGAGATTAATATAATAAGAGAAAGCAATTAGGGGATAATGACATAGATTGGATTCACACTCATCAATAGCCAACAAATAAATATAGATCTAATTCATGTTTCTATCACACACATGAATTAACGATAATTAGGTTCTTACAAAAAACAAGTAAATAACGACAAGCATTGCCTAGGCATGAGCTGAGCTCTTAAACAACCATAGACTATCAGGATAGATTCACTAATTAATTTCTAAAGCCCTAAAATTAGATCTAAATCTGATAATGTAACGAACTGGGATTTTCGACTCCGAAAATCAACACAAAACTACCATGTTGACTATCCGAACATCGGAAATACCTTATCATTAATAGAAAGAAGTTAGAGGGTGAGAATAGATAAGATAGAAAATTAGAATAGAAGAAGAAGAAGAACACAATCAGAATAAACACGAATCTCACAGCGAAACGAATAAAATATGTTATAACATAACTTTGAAATAAAACAGTATATATATACAATAACATTATCAGAGTACAACACTTACACACAGCAGAAATAACAATAGCTATATAATCCTGAAGCCTCCTGCTTCAAACTCCTCCAAGTTTATCTGTAAAGACCTGAACTACTTGATTGTCCATACAAATTTGGGCACCCAAGAGTTTAGGGAAAACAAAACAAAATAAACTCTGGGTCAGTCATGAGACTGATGTGAGTAAACTCAAATCATTTGGTTTAACTTTCCACAATTTCTTTTCACGAAAAGATAATCGTAAGACCAATCCACAAATAAACACGGACGGTTTTTACCTTACGATAACCCAAAACACTTTCAAAATCAATACTTCTCTTGATATTATGATAATGTCTAATCACAAGTAATTAACAGTCTAGTAGAACGCTTGCATCTCACGTTCCACATATATAGTATACAAACAAAACCGCGGGCGCTTATTCGAGATTGGATTCCAACAATGACAAGGTATGGGACCACCTGCCGATAGTGTATCTCTAGAGGAGAAAACACTGGGTTCAACAAGAACATCTTGCAACCCGGCCCACATATGACCGACCACTCATTTCGCTTGAGTGTATCGAATGTATATCACTAACGGTTGGGAGCTACCCACCGTTTACCGAAAAGGGACAACATCGATTATAGATAAAAGAATGAAATGGATTTTCTCTAGATAGGTGATACCCTAAAGGGAGCGACCAACTTAGCCATGCTGCCTGCCCGATTTCTGTCATTTCCCAGTTGATGAGGCTTGAGGTCATAACGTATCATTTAAAACACCTGACCACTATTCACTTTAAATGCCACATCATCATACCCGTCAAATCACACATTGGTTTCTCCAAAAATACCACGGGTACAAAGCTAAGAGAAACGAATTCCTCCGCCACCAAACATAAGTACGTTTGAACAGATCAACTTACGCGATCCGTTGGACATACTCTGTCAGACATTCTTCCATTCACATTTGTCCTGGTGCTGGACAAACCGAAGGCAATATTATGTAAACAGGATAGTCCTGGCATGACTCCGTCTTTAATATTTGATCGTAACGCCAACGTCCATACATAGTGGTTTTCAGATAATGAATCCGATCCCGGTCTCTCCGTATTGACGACGTAAAAATGGTCAAAAACTTCGATAGTCGGTGATTTAACTATCAAAGAAAAATAGGTGTACAACCAACGATCTTATTTCCAGATAGAAATTCGATCGATCGAATCATCAGTCCACATTTATCTCCTTTAATTTAAATTAATCATTAATTTATTCATTTCCTATTTCTATATACTCAATATTTCTTATTTTCGAAATTCAAGAAATATACGTCATCAATCATTGGAAAACATTTCCATCTCTGTTTCACGTATCACTGTCATTCCAGTATTCTTTCTCATCAACATTTCATTTTCTATGATTAGAAAATATCTTTGATTATATTTGGAAAATGTTTCCAAAATTTATACAATTTATTTCAAATAGATGTTTAAATAAAACATCTCTAAGCCAATTTAAACCATTACACTCATTAACTAAATTTACTTAATCAATCTTCACTATCGAACCTTAACCATCCCATGGCTAAAACGAAGTCAATCAAGTTGGGGTATAATTACCTCTCAGACCTTAACTGAACAACATTTCTAACCTTGAAATAGACAAAGTTCAACCTTATAACCCTTCAATAAACTTCCTTACGCAAACTCTCGGATTCTATTTACGAATCCATTTCAAAAATTATTTGATTATAACACTAGTGTTATAATTTCATGCTTTCGAATATATATTAACTTAAATATAACTTTTCTTTATTAATTTGGATAATTAAACAAACAACTAATTTATTAACAAATAAGTAAGAACTTGATTTGAAACAGAACGTAAATATCACTTTCTTTAATTCGATATAATCGAATTCCAATGTATAATTCACTCTCGAATAATCGCTATTCGATAACTCCCTTTCGAATAAACTATATTTGATAACTCTTTCTTTGAATAACTATATTCGATAATCTCCCTTCGAATGATTTACATTCGATTAATTCTCTTTGAATGATTTACAATCAATTAATTCTTTTCGAATGATTTACATTCGATTAATCTCCTTTCGAATAAAGTATATTCGATTAACTCCCTTAATTCTATTCGAATAAACTATTTCGAATAACTCCTTTAATTCCATTTGAATAAACTATTTCGAATAGCTCCTTTGGATTAACTCATCTTTACTAACTCAACTTGATTAGCTTACTTGATTAACTCAACTTATTTAACTTCTATCGAATAACTACTATTCGATAAACTTATATTCGAATAATTATGTCAGTTTTTAACTTTATTCCGAATGGCTAATATACGATTTAAATCCATTCGCCTGACTCTAGATCACAGCGATCACAATGGTTATGCCTGATTCCCACAGGAAACATCCGACCACCGTAGGCTATCTGCAGCCCTGCGAATTACGCTAGCAGTCGTACGAAATGGCAATTCATCCTAAATAACTATGTTTGACTAACCCTATCTCAAATAACTATATTCTATCAACTCTAATTAAATAACTAATATTCAATAAATTCTAATTCGATTAACTCCTTTGATTAACTCCTTTGATTTAACTCTACGTCCATATTCAGTTCCAAATATCGATGTTGAAATCGATCCTTACTTCTCTATATAAGTCTTGACTTATATATTCTATTTGTACAATGATAAACATATTATTTAATTTATAAAATATTATTTATAAATTTATCTTCTCAATCTATCTATTAAAATAGATACGATTTAAAATCTTTACCTTAAATCCATATCATGTTATACCCGTGTGCGAAGCACGAGTTTAAATCTTTCAAATATAAATTTCTCCTTTTATACAGTTCTAGTCACCTTTCAAGTATTTCTTTTTAAAAATCAATTTATTTACAAAATAAATCCCTTTTGATAATTCTATTTATTTTATAAAATATTTTTTATTTATAAAATCTATTGATTTTATAAGTAATTCCTTTGATAATCTAACTATTTCCTTTCCTATTTTAATTTTTTTTCAAATAAATATCCCTTTTCAATTCTATTTGTAATGGTTTAAAAATATTTCTTTTTCAATTCTATTTGTAAGTGGTTTACAAATATTTCTTTTTAATCTATTTATTTCATAAATAAATATTTTCTTTTATAAAATCTTTTGATTTTATAAATATTTCTTTTTCAATATAACATTGAAAATTTCCTTTTTAACACTCCAGTATTCCTTATGGTATTTGACATACCATACAACAATGATCAGTATCATTCAAACATACAAAATCAACAACAGATTTCATATCACATCATATAACACAATATATGAAAAACAGTAAAATAAATGTTGAGGAACCCAGTTGGTTCCCTACGACCTGTTTCCCTACATCCACATATGTTAAACAATAAAATTAACATTAATTTCATTTTAATATGAAATATTCTGCTAAACAGAATCAATATTTGATTAACGATTTATATCTATATCATTATCTATATTTTCAATCAACTGACTAGCAGTTCAACCAAACAGCCAACACACAACAAACAACCATTATTTATAAATTCTAAAAATATTTTATAAAAATATAAATTGAGCAGAGTTAGTGAGATTACTCACTTTTTGCGTTAACCGTTAAATAATGATTTGCGTTAGTTGATTATGATCAGACAATTTATTTCGCCATAAATTGTAACGAGCTCGAATCCACTCCCAGTCAGTTCCAGTGTGTAACTCTCATCCATACGATCCCAACGGATCTTGTTTCGCTCAATTCTGACATCGTATGTAAATGTTATGAATTATACAAATTTGAATGCTATAAAATTTGAAATTTAACTTACTTAAATATGATTATAAATCACGTGGGCCTCTCTCTTTTATCATGCCCGGTCCATTACCCAAATCAATACCCACGACCGTGCTTTCTTCCTCAACGAGGCTTCGATCTCCAGGAAAACCATTCTCAGCAAATTTCGAGTTCTTCGATCCACCATTTCTCCATCATCACTTCACCGAATTCAAAACCGTTAACACCACTTCGACCCTTGTCCAAATCTCCTACCTCCTATCCCCTTCTCGTGAAGCTCGACTTCACTTCATACCCCTCGCGTCGACGGGTTCCATTACATCGCGCTACCCAGAACTCAACCGCAATTCATGAAACTGTACACACAGGTGCTGTTTCACTTTACAAGCTCGGTTTCAACACCTATTCCTCTCATCATCGCTTGAATTACCCAAAATCGATAACCCTAAACTCCCTATGCTAAATGTTGAACTCCCAACTGAGTATCGAACCATACAAAAATGGTATGAGAGTGAAGAGAATACCACCAGGAATCCATACATACATTTAGGATTATTTTAGGAAATTTATACGATTTGTCTTGATTTTTAAAAGAGGGCTTTTCATGATTTTTTTGTTTTTCTGTGGTGGCGGCGCATTTTCTCAGAAGGATGGCAAATTTTTAGGGTTAAGGAATGTAAAGGATACCATATATGATGGGTTTTATATTTTTTTTATTCGATTATTTTATTTATTTTTAAGCAATCGTTGTTTGCATTTGTCCTCTAAAATTCTTGTGATCGCATATGATATCCAAAAATCACGAAACTGGACATGCAGCTACAGTTCGACATTGCTGACCCAATGAAACTGGTTTCGTCGAATTCCGACTTCGTTTGCTCAAACAGCGTATTTTTAACCGTCAGAATACTGATTGTTTTTCACATTAAAATCCCGTACGGCCACATACAGACTTCAAAAATCACGAAAACTGAAATCTAGCAATAATTTAATATTGCAGATCCAATAAACTTAGTTTCGTCGAATTCTGAGGTCATTTGCAAAACTGGCTATTTTTAAAGCTCTATATAGACCCTTTTAAATATATAAATATATTTAAAAACATTTAAATTTAATATTTAAAAATAAATATTATCGTATATATTCACAACAGAATATCATACTGCTACACTGGGATTTATAACTTGATATTTCAAAATTACCAATTATATCGATATTCAATTTATATTAAAAATCCCTTTACAATATAAATAAATCGTTATAAAGTATAAAGGAATTCTACAGCGACTTTTCTAAAATTTGGTTTGGACATAAATCAAAATCTACACGACGAAATCCTGATTTTTCTCTTCCATCAGAAAAATATATTTCACCAGCTCCTAGCGTTTCTTGTTTCATAGAAATCCGGTTTAAAACGGACCTTATATATTCAATTGAAGTTCAAATCGCCAAATAGCGAACTGCCGCGCCATTTCGAGCTCGATTATAATTATAATATAAATTTATACGTTCTATCGTCGTTTATTAAATAGATTCATTATAAAAATTCGAATGTAAACTTAACCAAACCTCTTATACTGCCCAATTCACACAATATTGTGAATTCTACTATTTTTGATCATTTCGAAAATAAATATATTATTCTATTATTTATATTAATTAAATATTAATATTATTCAATTCAAGTTATCGATATCGCCAAATCAATTTTTAATAATTAAATAAATTAAATATTTCACCGTAAAAATACGGGACATTACATTCTTCCCCCCTTAAAATAATTTCGTCCTCGAAATTGCTAAGGTAGAAGACAGACCCTATTAACTGGGTTAAAAATTATTTGTTTACTTCTCAACTTCAGTTTCAACTGAATTAATTGGTTTTAATTAAATTATCAATTTATTTCGATTAACGAAAGTTTTCAAAAATTCTGAAAATTTTCCAACACCTTAAATTTTCGGATAATTTCGCTAGCACCTCCTTTGTACCGGTCAATAGTTCAAACCCCAACTCGCCCTTCTAGGCCCTTTCCTTTCAAAAAAAAAAATCAAAAAGCCAAGCGGCTTGCCGATTCGGCTCATAAAACCTCATATGGAAACTTAAACATGTACCTTTTTGTCGGGCATATCAATATATCCTTGCACTTGCTTCTACTCAATACCTGCTGATCATATATCCATCTATACCAGTCGATTTCCAATTAATTTCAATCAATCAAAACTCAACACAATTATTTACTTATCCAAAGCCAAATTCCATTTCAAACTCGAGTTCCATTCTCGATTCCAAACTGCTAACTCACCAATCCAATACCATTTCAGATTCTTATCTCATAATTCAAAATCTGATTTTACTTGATATATTTATATTCCAGTTAATTGGTTTCAATTCAATTCATACTTGCTTTCACAAATTTCTTTTTAATTTGTTTTTAAATCATACTATCTTCCTGGGGATTTTAAATAGTTTAGTTTTTTCTAAAATAAATTATTCCCTTTCGGGATTCAAAACAACTTCCTTTTTCCCAAAATAATTTGAAAACAAAATCTTTGGTAGTAATCCGTCACTTACAACTCGAAAATGAACACTGATGATGTGGCCAGCATCATCAGAGTTATTTCCCAGCTACTAAAGTGAGTTCAATACTATTTCCCTTTTCAAACCTCCTATCTTAAACACTTTCATTTTGAAATCTTTTTCAAAATATCATTCATGATACTTGTAAACAATTTAAAATCTCCCAGGATCTTAAAATTTTCATATACTTAACTCAAATCCCTTTATGAACATTTTTCCTAGTTTTCAGAATTTTAATTCCAATCCTGATTTAATTCAGATTTAATTAATCTTCATTTATATTATATGAGCTCAAATTGGTTATTTATATAACCATTTCAATTATAATCAACCAACATAGCCAATATATGATAATAATTCCATGATATACATTTCTTTTATATCAAAATATATTTTGGGTAAAATTATTTCATTTACCCTCTTTCAAAACATACTGTGTCGGTTTATCGTACTTGAGTGTTTAGAAACTCCTATCGATACAGTGGATCAAACTAATCAAAAAAATTCATAAACAACTCAATCAACAAATCTACACAATATAAAACAATTTTCATAAAATCTACAAATACGTTCACTTGCATATATACACTCAACTCAATTTAGGGCATTACTAACCCCATCTCTACTGAGTCACGCCACAGAGCCAAGGTAATCACTTAACCTTCAGCTCTGATACCACTGTAACGAACTGGGATTTTCGACTCCGAAAATCAACACAAAACTGCCATGTTGACTATTCGAACATCGGAAATACCTGATCATTAATAGAAAGAAGTTAGAGGGTAAGAATAAATAAGATAGAAAATTAGAATAGAAGAAGAAGAAGAACACAATCAGAGTAAACATGAATCTCACAGCGGAATGAATAAAATATATTATAACATAACTTTGAAATAAAACAGTATATATATACAATAACATTATCAGAGTACAACACTTACACACAACGGAAATAACAATAGCTATATAATCCTAAAGCCTCCTGCTTCAAGCTCCTCCAAGTATATCTGTAATGACCTGAACTACTTGACTGCCCATACAAATTTGGGCACCCAAGATTTTAGGGAAAACAAAACAAAATAAACTCTGGGTCAGTCATGGGACTAGTGTGAGTAAACTCAAATCATTTGGTTTAATTTTCCAAAATTTCTTTTCAAACGAAAAGATAATCGTAAGACCAATCCACACATAAACACGGACGGTTTTTACCTTACGATAACCCAAAACACTTTCAAAATCAATACTTCTCTTGATATTATGATAATGTCTAATCACAAGTAATTAACAGTCTAGTTGAACGCTTGCATCTCACGTTCCACATATATAGTATACAAACAAAACCGCTGGCACTTATTGGAGATTGGATTCCAACTATGACAAGGTATGGGACCACCTGCCGATAATGTATCTCTAGTGGAAAATACACTAGGTTCAACAAGAACATCTTGCAACCCGGCCCACACATGACCGACCACTCATTTCGCTTGAGTGTATCGATTGTATATCACCAACGGTTGGGAGCTACCACCGTTTCCCGAAAAGGGACAGCATCGATAATAGATAAAAGAATGATATGGATTTTCTCTAGATAGGTGATATACACCCTAATGGGAGCAACCCACTTAGCCATGATGCCTGCCCGATTTCTGTCATTTCCCGGTTGATGAGGCTTGAGGGCATAAAGTATCATTTAAAACACCTGACCACCATTCACTTTGAATGCCACATCATCATACCCGTCAAATTACACATTGGTTTCCCTAAAAATACCAGGGGTATAAAGCTAAGAGAAACGAATTCCTCCACCACCAAACATAAGTACCATTGAAGAGATCAACTTACGCGATCTGTTGGATATACTCTATCAGACATTCGTCCATTCACGTTTGTCATGGGATTGGACAAACCGAAGGCACTATTCTGTAAACAGGATAGCCCTGGCATAACTCCGTCTTTAATATTTGATCGCAACGCCAATGTCCAAACAGAGTGGTTTTTAGATAATGAATCTGATCCCGGTCTCTCCATATTGACGTCGTAAAAATGGTCAAAAACTTCGATAGTCGGTGATTTAACTATCAAAGAAAAATAGGTGTACAAACAATGATCTTATTTCCAGACAGAAATTCGATCGATTAAGTCATCAATCCACATTTATCTCCTTTAATTTAAATTAATCATTAATTTATTTATTTCCCATTTCTATGTACTCAATATTTCTTATTTTCTAAATTCAGGAAATATATGTCATCAATCATTGGAAAACATTTCCATCTCTGTTTCACGTATCACTATCATTCCAGTAATCTTTCTCATCAACATTTCATTTTCTATGATTAGAATATATCTCTGATTATATTTGGAAAATGTTTCCAAAATTTATACATTTAATTTCAAAACAGATGTTTAAATAAAACATCTCTAAGCCAATTTAAACCATTACACTCATTAACTAAATTTACTTAATCAACCTTCATTATCGAACCTTAACCATCCCTTAGCTAAAAACGAAGTCAATCAAGTTGGGGTATAATTACCTCTCAGACCTTAACTGAAAAACATTTCTAACCTCGAAATAGACAAAGTTCAACCTTATAACCCTTCAACAAACTTCCTTACGCAAACTCTCGGATTTTATTTACGAATCCACTTCAAAAATCATTTGATTATAACGCTAGTATTATAATTTCATGCTTTCGAATATATGTTAACTTAAATATAACTTTTTTATTAATTTGGACGATTAAACAAACAACTAATTTATTAACAAATAAGTAAAAACTTGATTTGAAACGAAAGTAAATATCACTTTCCTTAACTCGATATAATCGAATTCCAATGTATAATTCACTCTCGAATAATCACTATTCGATAACTCTCTTTCGAATAAACTATATTTGATAACTCTTTTTTCGAATTACTATATTCGATAATCTCCCTCGAATGATTTATATTCGATTAATTCTCTTCGAATGATTTACATTCAATTAATCCTCTTTGAATGATTTACATTCGGTTAATCTCTTTTCGAATAAACTATATTCTATTAACTCCCTTAATTCTACTAGAATAAACTATTTTGAATAACTCCTTTAATTCTATTCGAATAAACTATATCGAATAGCTCCTTTGGATTAACTCATTTGGATTAACTCGGTTTGATTAACTCATCTTGACTAACTTAACTCGATTAACTCAACTTGATTAACTTACTTGATTAACTAAACTTATTTAACTTCTATCGAACAACTACTATTCGATTAACTTATATTCGAATAACTATGTCAGTTTTTAACTTTATTTCGAATGGCTAATATTCGATTTAACTCCATTTGCCTGACTCTAGATCGAAGCGATCATGAGGGTTACGCCTGATTCCCTCAGGAAACATCCGACTACCATAGGTTATCTGCAGCCCTGCGAATTACGCTAGCAGTCGTACGAAATGGCAACTCATCCTAAATAACTATGTTTGACTAACCCTATCTCAAATAACTATATTCGATCAACTATAATTGAATAACTAATATTCAATAAATTCTAATTCGATTAACTCCTTTGATTAACTCCTTTGATTTAACTCTACGTCCATTGTAATAACCCGGAAATCCAAGCCAATTTAAAAATTTTATTTTGGCAATTTTAGCGAATTTTGATTATTTAAAATGAATTGTTTTAAATAATAACGACAAAAACTTTATTTTGAATAGAATTCGAACGTATATATTTATATACGTCGTCGTTAGAATATAAATATTTATTTTAAATTATAAAAGGAATTGAAAATGGCGCGGTAGTTCGTTAATTCGATTTCAAATTTCAATTGAACATACCGGGTGCAAAATAAACCGGATTTTAGTGAAACCAAAAATATTTGAATCTAATTGAGAATATCTTTCCAATGAATCCGGAAAATCAAAATTTCATAATGGGGATAAAAAGTTATGTCCAGTTGAATTTTCAGAATAGTCGCTATGGAATTCTGGCCCTTAAAAATGGAAATTTTGCAAACGACCTTGGATTTCGATGAAACCACATTTGTTGGATCCGGAATGTCAGGTTATTGCTAGATTCCAATTTTCATAATTTTTCGATTCAATATGTGAGCATGGCAAAAGAAAACGTGTTTTGTCAATTTCGATCGACCGGAAAATGGCCATTTTTCAAACGGTCTCGGAATTTTATGAAATTAGTTTTGTTAGGACCGTATCATTAATACGAAGCTAGAAAATATTTTTTGGGAATTTTTAGAGTTAGTATGTGGCCCCGGTAAATTGAAATGCGCGTTCAAATTCAATATATAGAGTGATATTTTGATTTTGACGGAAACTGATCGAAATGATCGAATCAGCTTACGATACATATCCCATTGTGTTTGGAATGCGGGTAATTAGCTATGGACGACAGTCGGTGGGTTTCGTTTCGTGTTCGAAATAAAAAGTTACTTTTTGGTGGAAAATAAAATAAACAAAATAAATAAATTATATAAAATCCTCTCCACTCCTTTTCTCTCTCCTCCTCTTTACCTTTACCCCCCACCCTCTCTCGTTCATTTCAGAATTAAAAAAAAAAAAGCCATCGATCGCCAGCGTCGCGCCCAACCCCCATCCGCGCCGCCACCCGCCGCCGCATCTCCTCCCCCCTCTGTCGCCCCATTCCCTCCTCTCCTCTCCCAAATCGCGATGCTCCAAGCACCATCCAGCCTTCCGCGAGATCCCCGAAACCACCACAAAACCCTAGCCTCCCCCATTTCGATCAAACCGCCACCACCGGTCACTGCTTCATGCCTCCCGCACCCCTGAGCTCCGACGCCACCTCAGGTGGTCCCCCACCACCGAGAGCACCTGCAGACCCCCCCTTGTGCAGTGAGTGTTTTTGTTTTCTTTTCTTTTCTTGTTTTTGTTTGTTTCACTATTATGTAATGTAATTAGGTTATTTAAATTAGTTAATAAATAGAAAACATTAGTTTTTTATATATACATCAAAAAGGCAAGATTTTTATAAGTAGAAAGGTTTGATTTTTATTTTGAAAATATTATATTTTTGATCAAGAAAAGATATGATTTTTAAACGTGAAAAGATACGATTTTCAGTTATATAAAAATTCGATCTTTATATATTTAGTAGCGTTGTGAAAATATATAATAGAGAATATAAAATTATTATCTTATATACGTAGTGAAATAAAAATTCGATCTTTATATATTTAGTAGCGTTGTGAAAATATATAATAGAGAATATAAAATTATTATCTTTATATACGTAGTGAAATAAAAATTCGATCTTTATATATTTAGTAGCGTTGTGAAAATATATAATAGAGAATATAAAATTATTATCTTTATATACGTAGTGAAATAAAAATTCGATCTTTATATATGAAGTAGAAATATAAAAATATAATTTTTATATAGGAAGAAGCATCGAAAAAAGTATATGAAGTACAAATAAAAATATGATTTTTACTTATTGAAAAGAAGTAATAAAAAAATAATTTTCATAATGAACAGCGTGGAGAAGACTGCATTGGAATTTCAAGTAAATCCAGATGGTTCAACAGTTGAACAGCAAAGCACGGCGGAGTGGAACCCTCTCTGAGAACTTCCCACCTTTAATTTTCTTTTTCTAGTTAATAACATATACTAGGATGCAGACGGTGTTTAGTAGCACCCGACACCCGTCGTCCATAGATCATGGACGGCTTGTATGCTTGTTTGTTTGATTTTGATGTGCAGTTGATTGTGTGATGTGATGTGAAATGAAATAAAATATTTATATAGTTGAAATAAAATATTTTATAGTGGAAAATATTTTATAGTTAAAAATAGGATTTTTAACGTGTATATGAAATAAAATAAAAATAAACAAATTGGACGATTTGTTTATATACACACATTTGACTGATATTGATTGGGACGATAAATTTTACACATCGCCCAACTGCACAAATAAAATCTGTGTTTGATTGTTTGAAACCCCACACGGGTATTGGGATGATATATGACATACACTGATCCCAATAATTAGTTGTATGTCGACCGGTTGATTGATAGACTGTTATGAGCGTTAAATATTTATATTTGATGCTTATACAGTTTAGAATGCACTTTGGATGATGGTTGATTATTTGTCATTGTTGATATATACATGCGTTGTATGGAAATCCATAGAAATAAAATCTATGGTAATTGATTGGGCCTCATTCCAGTTTTGAAATATAATATTTAAAAAAGAAATATTTGAATAGAAATATTTGAAATAGAATATTTGAAAATAGAAATATATGAAGCCGTGTTGATTAGATTGACGCCATTTTGACGTGAACGATATCTATATCGATTTATTTCATTTTATAATGAATATCGAAAGTGGTTTCAAAATCTGATATTTTGAAAAGAATTGGAATTCGAATTAAAATTGAATAGGAATGAATTCGAATTGAAATTGAATTGAATTGAAAACGAACTGAAATTGAATTAAAAATCGATTTGAATTGAAATCAATTTGAAATGAATTTAAAACGAATTTATAAGGAAAAATTCAATTTTGATTTGAATTTGAAATGAAGTTGAAATCGTTTCGAAAATGAATTTAAAATGATTTACAAAATACGTTTTAAAAGGAAATCGACGAAGTATATATTATATATAGCCTGAATAGAATGCGCCGCGCCGCGGCAGTTCGCGAATTTCGACCATTGACTTCGAACGGATATTACGGTAGATCAGACCGTCGGATTCTCCTGAAACCAGAACCGTTGGGTTCGTATCGAAAAGATCTTTCCAATGAATATTAGAAATTAGAAATCTAACGGTTGGATTTGGAATTATGTCCAAATCAAATTTGGAAAAGGTCGCTATAAGTGCAGTTTGATGGCCGTTGATGGAAATCGACTGTACGGGCCTTGATAAAATTATTAAAAATATCAATAATTTGTGTAAAATCATAAGAAATGATTTGTGAAGAATTGGGATGAAAAAATCCATATTTGAAAAGATAAAAATAGATTTTTATCAAAATGAACTAGTTTTGAACTAGAATTATAATTCTATTTATTTTTAAATAAATAAATTGAATTTGAAAAGGGTTTTAAAAGTAACCAGAATTTCCAATAATTGAATTGGAATGGATTTAAATCGAAATTGTCTTCGGAATATTTCGATGTTGGATTTCGTGATTATACAGATAGCGTTATGGAAATTTGAAAGATATATAGATATCGTTATTTCCAATGCGATATTTGTTGGTCGTAGAATTTGATATTGAATATAAGCCGATATATTTTCTATTCAGAGCCTTGTATTTAATATCAAATGTGATTTGGGTTTGTCGTGAATGGTGTCTTCATTAACACTGTTCTTAAGCCCAGTTGAGAAAAGATTAAATCTTTTTATTTAGATTTAATGAAGTGTACCAATTAAATAATATTTAATTGGAATTAAATTGGGATTGATTTTTGGGTTTATCGTGAACAATGTTTTAAATAACACTTATTCTTTAACCCGATAATTAATGGAACGTGATTTTGGGTTGTCGTGAACGGTATCTTCAATAATACTGTTCTTAGACCCAAAGGAGTTAAGAAAATCAGAAATTAACTGGAGATTAGTTAAGTTGAATGGTTTCTGAGGTATTGATCTGATGTTGGTTTCGACCTTCGGGGTTAATACTTAGGGAATTGCTCATTTGCTAATTTACGGTTAGGGACTGATTGAAATGTGATGTGATTTTAGGGTTTATCATGAACCACGTTTTAAATGACACTGATTCTTTAACCCAGTCAAAGATTAAAACTAAGTGGCGTTTTAATGAATCTTTAATTAGATTGAAAAGATCGAGAATGGAGTATCACCATTTTTACTCCAGACGATAGTTAAATCTTTAATTAGAATTGAACGTGAAATGGTAATTGAATTTACCGATAACAACATGGTGTTAGATATGAAGTATGACCAGTTTTACTTCATGGGATAAATAGGTTGGGATTGGGAAATAAAATAGATAATTACTTCGGTATGGTTCGTTAATCCCGACTAGTTTGAAGTGATATTCAAAAGGAAGATTAAAGAATAAATTTAAAGGAATTTATCTTTGATAAAATTAATGGGAACCTTTCCCTAAGAATGTGAAATTTAGAAACTAACTGTAGGTTAGCTAAGCAGAATGGTTTCTTGGGTATTGATCTGATGTTGGTTTCGGCCTTCGGGTTTAATGTTTGGGGAATTATTCTCTTGTTAATTTACGGTTAGTGACTGATGAATTGGAATGAGGCGTATTTTGTGTTTATGTAACAATTGTTTATTATATACGCGAGTTATTCAAAAAGACCGGGTTTATCCCATTCTGAATAACTGATTCGACGTGGTGTTGAAGATGAAGACGGTGGTTGAAGACCGGAGGTCTTCACGTCGTTTGGATAATTACTGATGATCTTGATTGGGCTGTACACCCAAGAGGAGAGAATCAGTTGGTGATCGTCCAGACGTACTTGGAGATCGATGGATATGCGGGGTACTAGGTGCCTCCGGTTTCATTCAGACCCAGAACGGACTTGTAAATGGACTGTGTGTTTGACATCGGATTTCATTTTGTGTGACTGATATCGGTTGCATAGAGTGGTTTGCCTGTGCGGCATGCTAAGATGCAAATGATCAAGGCTTATGTTGAAAAGCAGAGTCTTGTGGTTGATGATAAAAGCACGGCCTGTGTGGCGTAGCTTTGTGTAACATTGATTCGTGAGCCTCACACCCCGGTGGTGATCCAAAAACGGGAGAGGACCTCAGGGAGGACATGCTTTTCTTTCTAGTTAGAAGTGGCGTAAGTGGTTTTACACGCCCTGACGAGTTTGACTTATGTGGTTGTTGCTGTTGCAAGGCGCCTCGGTTAGATCGGACGATCTGGGTCCGATGGAGCCATTCGTTGGCTCATTTACGCCCCAAAGGGCGGGGAAACGCAGTGTTCAGGCATTTTAATCCACATCGGTGGACCGGCCATGACGATCCAATGGTCGATGCGCTCTGACCCTGAGGCTCGGGCTAGAGAGTCTCGAAGTCGGTGAGGACTATCTTTTGCCTCGGTTCACAGATGGAAATCCAATTTCCAAATACGTGACATTTGCGGTTTTATTTGTAGAGCCTAGTATGGCGACATAGTGGGATGGGGCGCTTATGCCGTCTATGATTGATACTTATGATTTGAAGTTGTTTTATACACTATGCACTTATAATAGTATCAAATGATTTGTTTTAAATGTATCAAGCATTCTTGGCTATTATAAGGTAAAAACCCTATCCCCCGGCTTGCGTTGCATTGTGTGATGGGAACTGGGTCTTATAATAGCTTCATTGTTCTTTATTTAGCATTGCGCTGTTGTTTTATGCACTGGTATTCTTGGGAGGAAACCCGTTCCGTGTTATACGGCGTGGTCCCTTGATTTACCTAACTTTAAAATAAAGATTAATAACTGTTTTAGTTCTCACACCAGTCCCATGACTAACCTAGAGTTTATTGTTTTAACCTAAACTCTGGGTGCCCTTATTTTGACACGGGCAGCTAGTAGTTTTGGTTTTGCAGATTTATATTCACAGGATCCTGATTTACAGCTGGAACGATACTAGGAAAGCTTTGTATCCGCGTATTACTTCTAGTTGTGTATTGTATTATTTTCCGCTGCTATGTAATTTATTGTAATCTCTGATATTTTATGAATTGTAATATTTATTTATACTCTGTATATTCTTGTAATCTGATGGAACTGTTGTAATATACAATGAAATGTTCTTCTGTCTGCGTTCTTTTGTGGCTTGTCCTTGACTCAATCCGGGCTTTCCCGTAAGGGGGATTTCGGGTCGTTTCAGCGTGGTATCAGAGCTTTGGTTTACAAAGCTTAGAGAATAAGACACATTAGAACCATACGAAAGAATTCATCAGAAATTGGATTAGTAATATCCAGTGGGAATGACTCGTAGGATCAGTAGTATCCTAGAACGAGTGTGAAGAATATGTTTTTAAAATGAAAACGATTTTTGTTTTGAAATTTAAATCAATTATTCGTATTTGATTATTTATTTTATATTGAATTGGGACAATCCAATATATAAAGATTTTGCATATACGTCTTGCAAACGTGTATTTGAAGTTTTAATGTACTGGATAGTTATAGGATCACACTCTAGTTGCCCGGGGATAATTCTGGTGACGGGGCACCATCGCCAGTATTTATTTTCGAGCGACGAAAGTGAGATTTCTATATATTTCCAATTGACTGGTATGAGAATCGAAACTAGATAGGACTTATTGTTGTGATTTGTCATCAAAAATCTGATTTTTTGACAATGTATCAAAGTTATGAATTTGAAAAGCTAATCAACTAATTGATTGATGGTTGTGTTGTTGATTATTGGTTGATTAATTAAAATTTGTACCCTATAACCAAATTGAATCAAATAGTGAATTGTATTGAAAATTGGTCAACTTTGCATGCATATACATGTACTTACACTGAACAGGTCATAGCAAGAGGCTAGAGCAGAAGAATAAAATTGTTTGCCCGACAAATAGGTACATGTTTACCATAATTTACTGTTTTGTTTGGGTGATGATGATTTTATGAGCCGATTAGCTTTTTCTTTTTCTTTTTTAGATCAGAGGGCCTATATGGCAATTTCGGGATTTTCCCGGTGCTCCCGATGCAGGGGAGGTTATGGCGAAATTTTTCGAAAATTTAGGGTGTTAGCCAAATTTTTGAAAAATTTGAAAAGTTCTTAGAAACTGAAAAGTTGAAGAACTTAAGCCATAAAGAAAATATGGAAAGTTGAGTTGATTAGTTAAACAACTTTCGGCTTCGTTCCTTTTCGGGGACGAAAAGTTTTAAGTGGGGGAGATTGTAATAACCCGGAAATCCGAGCCAATTTAAAATTTTTATTTTGGAAATTTTAGTGAATTTTGAACATTTAAAATGAATTATTTTAAATAATATCGACGAGAAATTTATTTTGAATATAATTCGGACGTATATATTTATATACGTGCTCGTTAGAATATAATAATTATATATAATTATAAAAGGAATTGAAAATGGCGCGGTAGTTCGATAATTCGATTTCAAATTTCAATTGAACATACCGGGTGCAAAATAAACCGGATTTTAGTGAAACCAAAAATATTTGAATCTAATTGAGAATATCTTTCCAAGAATCCGGAAAATCAAAATTTCATAGCGGCGATAAAAAGTTATGTCCAGTTGAATTTTCAGAATAGTCGCTATGGAATTCTGGCCCTTAAAAATGGAAATTTTGCAAACGACCTTGGATTTCGACGAAACCAGTTTTGTTGGATCCGGGATGTCAGGTTATTGCTAGATTCCAATTTTCATAATTTTTCTATTCAATATGTGAGCATGGCAAAAGAAAACGTGTTTTGTCAATTTCGATCGATCGGAAAATGGCCATTTTTCAAACGGTCTCGGAATTTGACGAAATTAGTTTTGTTAGGACCGTATCATCAATACGAAGCTAGAAAATATTTTTTGGGAATTTTTAGAGTTAGTATGTGGCCCCGGTAAATTGAATTGCGCGTTCAAATTCAATATATAAAGTGATATTTTGATTTTGACGGAAACTGATTGAAATGATCGAATCAGCTTACGATACATATCCCATTGTGTTGGGAATGAGGGTAATTAGCTATGGATGACAGTCGGTGGGTTTCGTTTCGTGTTCGAAATAAAAAGTTACTTTTTGGTGGAAAATAAAATATATAAAATCCTCTCCACTTCTTTTCTCTCTCCTCCTCTTTAGCTTTACCCCCCACCCTCTCTCGTTCATTTCAGAATTAAAAAAAAAAAGAAGCCACCGATCGCCAGCGTCGCGCCCAACCCCCATCCGCGCCGCCACCCGCCGCCGCGTCTCCTCCCCCTCCTTCGCCCCCATTCCCTCCTCTCCTCTCCCAAATCGCGACGCTCCAAGCCCCATCCTGCCTTCCGCGAGATCCCCGGAACCACCACAAAACCCTAGCCTCCCCCATTTCAATCAAACCGCCCCACCGGCCACTGCTCCATGCCTCCCGCACCCCTGAGCTCCGACGCCACCTCAGGTGGTCCCCCACCACCGAGAGCACCTGCAGACCCCCCCTTACGCAGTGAGTGTTTTTCTTTTCTTTTCTTTTCTTGTTTTTATTTGTTTCACTATTATGTAATGTAATTAGGTTATTTAAATTAGTTAATAAATAGAAAACATTAGTTTTTTTATATATACATCAAAAAGGCGAGATTTTTTTAAGTAGAAAGGTTTGATTTTTATTTTGAAAAGATTATATTTTTGATCAAAAAAAGATATGATTTTTAAATGTGAAAAGATACGATTTTCAGTTATATAAAAATTCGATCTTTATATATTTAGTAGCGTTGTGAAAATATATAATAGAGAATATAAAATTATTATCTTTATATACGTAGTGAAATAAAAATTCGATCTTTATATATTTAGTAGCGTTGTGAAAATATATCATAGAGAATATAAAATTATTATCTTTATATACGTAGTGAAATAAAAATTCGATCTTTATATATTTAGTAGCGTTGTGAAAATATATAATAGAGAATATAAAATTATTATCTTTATATACGTAGTGAAATAAAAATTCGATCTTTATATATGAAGTAGAAATATAAAAATATAATTTTTATATAGGAAGAAGCATCGAAAAAAGTATATGAAGTACAAATAAAAATATGATTTTTACTTATTGAAAAGAAGTAATAAAAATATAATTTTCATTATGAACAGCGTGGAGAAGACTGCATTGGAATTTCAAGTAAATCCAGATGGTTCAACAGTTGAACAGCAAAGCACGGCGGAGTGGAACCCTCTCTGAGAACTTCCCACCTTTAATTTTCTTTTTCTAGTTAATAACATATACTAGGATGCAGACGGTGTTTAGTAGCACCCGACACCCGTCGTCCATAGATCATGGACGGCTTGTATGCTTGTTTGTTTGATTTTGATGTGCAGTTGATTGTGTGATGTGATGTGAAATGAAATAAAATATTTATATAGTTGAAATAAAATATTTTATAGTGGAAAATATTTTATAGTTAAAAATAGGATTTTTAACGTGTATATGAAATAAAATAAAAATAAACAAATTGGACGATTTGTTTATATACACACATTTGACTGATATTGATTGGGACGATAAATTTTACACATCGCCCAACTGCACAAATAAAATCTGTGTTTGATTGTTTGAAACCCCACACGGGTATTGGGATGATATATGACATACACTGATCCCAATAATTAGTTGTATGTCGACCGGTTGATTGATAGACTGTTATGAGCGTTAAATATTTATATTTGATGCTTATACAGTTTAGAATGCACTTTGGATGATGGTTGATTATTTGTCATTGTTGATATATACATGCGTTGTATGGAAATCCATAGAAATAAAATCTATGGTAATTGATTGGGCCTCATTCCAGTTTTGAAATATAATATTTAAAAAAGAAATATTTGAATAGAAATATTTGAAATAGAATATTTGAAAATAGAAATATATGAAGCCGTGTTGATTAGATTGACGCCATTTTGACGTGAACGATATCTATATCGATTTATTTCATTTTATAATGAATATCGAAAGTGGTTTCAAAATCTGATATTTTGAAAAGAATTGGAATTCGAATTAAAATTGAATAGGAATGAATTCGAATTGAAATTGAATTGAATTGAAAACGAACTGAAATTGAATTAAAAATCGATTTGAATTGAAATCAATTTGAAATGAATTTAAAACGAATTTATAAGGAAAAATTCAACTTTGATTTGAATTTGAAATGAAGTTGAAATCGTTTCGAAAATGAATTTAAAACGATTTACAAAATACGTTTTAAAAGGAAATCGACGAAGTATATATTATATATATATATAATATAATGGCCTAAATAGAACGCGCCGCGCCGCGGTAGTTCGCGAATTTCGACCATTGACTTCGAACGGATATTACGGGAGATCCGACCGTCGGATTCTCCTGAAACCGGAACCATTGGGTTCGTATCGAAAAGAGTTTTCCAATGAATATTAGAAATTAGAAATCTAATGGTTGGATTTGGAATTATGTCCAAATCAAATTTGGAAAAGGTCGCTATAAGTGCAGTTCGATGGCCGTTGATAGAAATCGACTGTACGGGCCTTGATAAAATTATTAAAAATATCAATAATGTGACGACCAGGAATTTCGCTCGATCCGAATTAGTCGCTAAACCGACCCAGACCGTTCGAAATGCCTGATTGTTTCGAGAACACGACAAAATAGAACGCGGACGGAAGAACATTTCATTGTTTATTACAACAATACCATCAGAATACAAGAATATACAGAGTATTAATGAATATTACACAGAAATATCAGAGATTTAAATTACATTTAAATACATAGCAGCGGAAAATAATACAATACACAACTAGAAGAGATATACGGATACAAAGCTTTCCGGATATCGTTCCAGCTGTAAACCAGGATACTGTGAATATAAATCTGCAAAACCAAAACTACTAGCTGCCCGTGTCAAAATAAGGGCACCCAGAGTTTAGGTTAAAACAATAAACTCCAGGTCAGTCATGGGACTGGTGTGAAAACTAAAACAGTTATTAATCTTTATTTTTAAAGTTAGGTAAATCAAGGGACCACACCGTATAACACGGAACGGGTTTCCTCCCAAGAACACCAGTGCATAAACAACAGCGCAATGCTAAATAAAGAACAATGAAGCTATTATAAGACCCAGGTCCCATCACACAATGCAACACAAACCAGAGGATAGGGTTTTACCTTATAATAGCCAAAGAATGCTTGATACGTTAAAACAAATCTTTTATTATCGCTATAAGTGAAGAAATCAATTTCAAATCATAAGTATCAATCATAGGCGGCGTGAATGCCCCATACCACTATGTCGCCATATATAGGTTATACAATCAAAATCTCAAAGTCACGTATTTGGAAATTGGATTTACATCTATGAACCGAGGCAAAAGATAGTCCTCAACCGATTCGAGACAATCTAGCCCATGTCTCAGGGACAGAACGCATCGACCCTTAGGAGCCACAGGGCCGGTCCACCGATGTAGATTAAAATGCCTGAACACTGCGTTTCCCCGCCCTTTGGGGCGTAAATGAGTCCAATGACTCTATCGGTCCCGGATCGACCGATATAACCGAGGCGCCTCACAACAGCTACAACCACACAGGTGAAAATAATATAAATGTCAGGGCTGGTAGGTCACTGACACCACCCTAGCTAGAAAGAAACGCATGCCCTCCCTGGATCCTTCTCCCGTTTTTAATTCACAACCGGGGTGTGAAGCTCGCGAATCAACGTCACACAAAGCTATGCCACACAGGCCTTGCTTTAATCATCATCCACAAGACTTTGCCTTTCAATAGAAGCCTTGATCAATTGCCACTTAGGCATGCCACATGGGCAATTCACTCCATGTGATTGATATCCATCAATATATAACCCCTGAGCTCGTACGTCTCAGAGAAGGGCGTTAAGCAAGAGAATAAATTCTCCGCCGCCAAACAGATGTATATTTAATAGAAATCAATCACACAGACTAAAATCCAATGTCAGACACACAGTCCATTTACAAGTTCGTTCTGGGTCTGAACGAAACCAGAGGCACCTAGTACCCCGCATATCCATCGATCTCCAAATACGTCTGGACGATCACTAACTTATTCCCACCACTTGGGTGTACAACCCAATCAAGATCATCAGTAATCACCCAAACGACGTGAAGACCTCCGGTCTTCAACCACCGTCTTCATCATCGACACCACGTCGAATTAGTTATTCAGAATGGGATAAACCCGGTATTTCTGAATAACTCGCGTATATAATAAACAAGTGTTACACAAACACAACATACGCCTTGTTCCAATTCAAAATATTCTTTTATTCAAATATTCTTATACTTTGGGAAAGGTTCCCATTAATTTTATCAAAGATAAATTCTTTAAATTTATTCTTTAATCTTCTTTGAATATCAATTCAAACTAGTCGGGATTAGCGAACCACACCGAAGTAATCATTTATTTTATTTCCCAATCCCAACCTATTCATCCCATGAAGTAAAACTGGTCATACTTCATATCTAACACCACGGTGTTATCGGTAAATTCAATTACCATTTCCCGTTCAAATCTAATTAAAGATTTAACTGTCACCTGGAGCAAAACTAGTGATACTCCATTCTTGATCATTTCAATCTAACTAAAGATTCATTAAAACTCCACTTAGTTTTAATCTTCATAGAAATCAATATCCTGTCTTTAACTGGGTTAAAGAACCAATGTCATTTAAAACACGGCCCACAATAAACCCAAAATCACATTCATTAATTATCGGGTTAAAGAACAAGTGTTAATTAAAACACTGTTCACGATAAACCCAAAAATCAATACCAATTCAATTCCAATTAAATATCATTTAATTGGTACACTTCATTAAATCTAAATAAAAAGATTTAATCTTTTCTCAACTGGGCTTAAGAACAGTGTTAATGAAGACACCATTCACGACAAACCCCAAATCACATTTGATATTAAATACAAGGCTCTGAATAGAAAATATATCGGCTTATATTCAATATCCAATTCTACGACCAACAAATATCGTATTGGAAATAACAATATATATACATATCTTTCAAATTTCCATAACAACATCTGTATGATCACGAAATCCAACATCGAAATATTCCAAAGACAATTTCGATTCAAATCCATTCCAATGCAATCATTGGAAATTCTGGTTATTTTCGAAACCATTTCAAATTCAATTTATTTACTTAAAAATAAATAGAATTATAATTCTAGTTCAAAACTAGTTCATTTCGATAAAAATCTATTTTTATCTTTTCAAATATGGAGTTTTTCATTCCAATTCTTTCTAAATCATTTCTTATGATTTTACACAAATTATTACTATTTTTAATAATTTTATCAAGGCCCGTACAGTCGATTTCCATCAACGGCCATCGAACTGCACTTACAGCGACCTTTTCCAAATTTGATTTGGACATAATTCCAAATCCAACCGTTAGATTTCAAATTTCTAATATTCGTTAGAAAGCTCCTTTCGATACGAACCCAAAGGTTCCAGTTTCAGGAGAATCCGACGGTCGGATCTCCCGTAATATCCGTTCGAAGTCAATGGTCGAAATTCGCAAACTGCTGCGGCGCAGCGCGTTCTATTCAGGCCATTATATTATATATATAATATATATAATATATACTTCGTCGATTTCAATTCAAAACGTGCTTTATAAATCGTTTTAAATTCATTTTCAAAACGGTTTCAACTTCATGTTCAATTTCAATTCGAATTCATTTATATTCAATTTCAATTCGAATTCATTTCTATTCAATTTAATTCGAATTTCAATTCTTTTCAAAATATCAGATTTTGAAATCACTTTCGATATTCATTATAAAATGAATAAAATCGATATAAATATCCTTCACGTCAAAATGGCGTCAATCTAATCAACACGGCTTCATATGTTTCTATTTTCAAATATTCTATTTCAAATATTTCTATTTCAAATATTTCTATTTCAAATATTTCTTTTTCAAATATTTCTATTTCAAATATTTCTATTTCAAATATTTCTTTTTCTAAATATGGAATGAGGCCCAATCAATTACCATATAATGTTAATTATATGGATTTTCTACAACACATGTATACAATAACAACGATGAACAATCAACCATCATCCAAAGTGCATTCTACACTGTATAAGCATCAAATATAAATATTCAACGCTTATAACAGTCTGTCAATCGATCGATCGACATACAACTAAAAAATCGGGATTAGTGTACGTCAAATATCATCCCAATACCCGTGTGGGGTTTCAAACAATCAAACACAGATTTTATTTGTGCAGTTGGGCGATGTGTAAAATTTATCGTCCTAATCAATATCAGTCAAATGTGTGTATATAAACAAATCGTTCGATTTGTTTATATTAATTTATTTCATTTCATATACACGTTAAAAATTCTATTTTTAACTATAAAATATTTTCCACTATAAAATATTTTATTTCGTTTCACATCACATCACACAATCAACTACACATCAAAATCAAACAAACAAGCATACAAGCCGTCCATGGTCTGTGGACGACGGGTGTCTGGTGCTACTAAACACCGTCTGCATCCTAGTATATATTTATAACTAGAAAAAAAAATTAAAAGGTGAGAAATTCTCACAGAATTGCTAATCCAACGCCACGACTCTTCTTAGGTAGAAATCTTTGTCGTTCTCGCCCTTCTGTCAATTTTCACTGCCCGTATTCTCTACATATATAAAAATCACATTTTTACTTCGCTATTCAATATATAAAAATCGAATTTTTACTTCGCTATTCAATATATAAAAATCTAATTTTTACTTCGCTATTCAATATATAAAAATCGAATTTTTACTTCGCTATTCAATATATAAAAATCGAATTTTTACTTCGCTCACATACATATAAAGATCGTATCTTTATCTTGATTTCATATTATAAAAATTTCACCTTTCCTTATATAAAAATATTAACTTTCTTATAATAAAAAACTATATTTTCTATGTTGCTATTCATATACAAAACAATCCAATCTTTATCATAAGATTTTCCATATGAGAACCCCATTTTTATTTCAGATCTTAACACATTAAAATCGTATTTTTATCTTTAAAACTACATGTAAAAACCATATTTTTAGTTTCAAAACTATATTATATAAAAAATTAGTTTTCTAAACAATGTCAAAACTGAAAATAAAGTAAACAAAGCAAGAAAACTCACTGTTGGAGTTCGTCAGAGCTGGATCCAGTCGTTGGTGCTGGTGGCGTCGGCCAGGGGAAGGGGGCGTGCAGTTTTAATTGAGGAAGGAAGGGAGAGAGAAAAGAGGGGCGCGGGGGTTCGTCGGAAAGAGGGGGAGTGGCCAGACTGGGCGGCGCCGATGGGGCCTGGTGGTGGTCGTGGGTGCGGGCTCGGGTGTGTGGTGATGGGGAGGGGTGCGGTGATGGGAGGAGAAGAGGGAGGAGCAGAGAAGAGGAGGGGCTTGGTGCGGTGGCCCCACCCTAGGCGGCGGCGGCGAGTAAATGGGGGGGGGGGGGCGATCGGGATTTCCCCCCTGCCATTTTTTTATTTCTGATCTGAGAAGAATGAGGGGGGGTATATAATAAAATATATATTAATTTATTTTAATTTCTCTTTAAAAAGTAACTTTTTATTTCGAAGTCGAAATCAAGCCCACCGCCTATCGTCCATAGCTAATTACCCCCATTCCGAACACAATGGGATGTGTACCGTAGGCTGATTCGATCGTTACAATCAGTTTTCGTCAAAATCAACATATAACTCCATATATTGAATTTGAACGCGAATTTCAAATTACCGGGGCCACATACTAACTCGAAAAATTCCAGAAAAATATTTCCTAGCTTTGTATTGACGATACGGTCCTAACAAAACTAATTTCATCGAATTCTGAGACCGTTCGAAAAATAGCCATTTTCCAGTCGATTAAAATCAACTAAAACTGGTCAAACGCGTTTTCCTTTGCCACGCTCACATATTGATTCGAAAAATTACGAAAATTGGAATCTATCAATAACTTGACATCGCGGATCTAACAAAAGTGGTTTCGTCGAAAACCGAGGTCGTTTGCAAAATTTCCATTTTTAAGGGCCTGAATTCCATAGCGACTATTCTGAATTTTCAACTGGACATATCTTTTGATTCCCGCTATGAAATCTTGATTTTTCGGATTCGTTGGAAAGATATTCACAATTAGATCCCATTATTTTTGGTTTCGCTAAAATCCGGTTTATTTTGCACCCGGTACATTCATTTGAATTTTGAAATCGAATTATCGAACTACCGCGCCATTTTCAATTCCTTTTATAAATATAAATAATTATTTATTTTCTAACGACGAACTATATAATATATACGTTCGAATTATATTCAAAATAAATTTCTCGTCGATATAATTTAAAATAATTCATTTTAAATAATCAAAATTCGCTAAAATTGCCAAAATAAAAATTTTAAACTGGCCCAGATTTCCGGGTTATTACAATCTCCTCGACTTAAAACTTTTCGTCCTCGAAAAGGAACAAAGCCGAAAGTTGTTTCACAAATCAACTCAACTTCTAGTGTTTTCACTACGGCTTAAGTTCTTCGACTTTTCAGTTTCTAAGAACTTTTCAAAAATTTCAAAAATTTGGCTAACACCCTAAATTTTCGAAAAATTTCGCCATAACCTCCCCTGCACTAGGAGCACGGGAAAATCCCGAAATTGCCATACAGGCCTTTTGATCTTAAAAAGAAAAAGCCAAGCGGCTAGCCAATCGGCTCATAAAATCATCATCACCCAAACAAAACAGTAAATTATGTTAAACATGTACCTATTGTCGGGCAAACAAATTTTATTCTTCTGCTCTAGCCACTTTGCTATGACCTGTTCAATGTAAGTACATGTATATGCAAGAAAATGCGACTAAATTTCAATACAATTCACTATTTGATTCAATTTGGCTAAATGGTACAAATTTTATTAATCATACAATAATCAAACAACACAACCATCAATCAATTAGTTGATTAGCTTTTCAAATTCATAACTTTGATATATAGTCAAAAATCAGATTTTAGATGCCAAATCACAACAATAGGCCCTATCTAATTTTGGTTCTGACACCAGTCAATAGGAGATATATAAATATCACACCTTCGACACTCGAACACTAATTCTGATGATGTAGCTACAATCATCAGAATCATCTCCGGGCGACTAGAGAGTGAATCTATATCTATCCAGTATATTAAAACTTCGAATATACGTTTGCAAGGCGCATATGCAAAATCTTTATATACTGGACTGCCCAAATCAATATAAAATAAATAATCAAATACGAATAATTGATTTAAATTTCAAAACAAAATGGGTTTTCATTTTTATTTTAAAAATTTACTCTTCACACTCGTTCTAGGATACTACTGATCCCATCTCTAACGACTCATTCTCATTGGATATTACTAATCCAATATCTGATGAATTCTTTCGTATGGTTCTAGTGTGTCCTGTTCTCTGAGCTTTGTAAACCAAAGCTCTGATACCAACTGTGACGACCAGGAATTTCGCTCAATCCGAATCAGTCGCTAAACCGACCCAGACCGTTCGAAATGCCTGATTGTTTCGAGAACACGACAAAATAGAACGCGGACAGAAGAACATTTCATTGTTTATTACAACAATACCATAAGAATACAAGAATATACAGAGTATAAATGAATATTACACAGAAATATCAGAGATTTAAATTACATTTAAATACATAGCAGCGGAAAATAATACAATACACAACTAGAAGAGATATACGGATACAAAGCTTTCCAGATATCGTTCCAGCTGTAAACCAGGATCCTGTGAATATAAATCTGCAAAACCAAAACTACTAGCTGCCCGTGTCAAAATAAGGGCACCCAGAGTTTAGGTTAAAACAATAAACTCCAGGTCAGTCATGGGACTGGTGTGAGAACTAAAACAGTTATTAATCTTTATTTTTAAAGTTAGGTAAATCAAGGGACCACGCCGTATAACACGGAACGGGTTTCCTCCCAAGAACACCAGTGCATAAAACAACAGCGCAATGCTAAATAAAGAACACTGAAGCTATTATAAGACCCAGGTCCCATCACATAATGCAACACAAACCAGAGGATAGGGTTTTACCTTATAATAGCCAAATAATGCTTGATACGTTAAAACCAATCTTTTATTATCGCTATAAGTGAAGAAATCAATTTCAAATCATAAGTATCAATCATAGGCAGCATGAATGCCCCAAACCACTATGTCGCCATATATAGGTTATACAATCAAAATCTCAAAGTCACGTATTTGGAAATTGGATTTACATCTATGAACTGAGGCAAAAGATAGTCCTCAACCGATTCGAGACAATCTAGCCCATGTCTCAGGGACAGAACACATCAACCCTTAGGAGCCACAGGGCCGGTCCACCGATGTGGATTAAAATGCCTGAACACTGCGTTTCCCCGCCCTTTGGGGCGTAAATGAGTCCAATGACTCTATCGGTCCCGGATCGACCGATATAACCGAGGCGCCTCGCAACAGCAACAACCACACCGGTGAAAATAATATAAATGTCAGGGCGGGTAGGTTACTGACGACACCCTAGCTAGAAAGAAACGCATGCCCTCCCTGGATCCTTCTCCCGTTTTTAGTTCACAACCGGGGTGTGAGGCTCGCGAATCAACGTTACACAAAGCTATGCCACACAGGCCTTGCTTTAATCATCATCCACAAGACTTTGCCTTTCAACAGAAGCCTTGATCAATTGCCACTTAGGCATGCCACACAGGCAATTCACTCTATGCGATTGATATCCATCAATATATAACCCCTGAGCTCGTACGTCTCAGAGAAGGGCGTTAAGCAAGAGAATAAATTCTCCGCCGCCAAACAGATGTATATTTAATAGAAATCAATCACACAGACTAAAATCCAATGTCAGACACACAGTCCATTTACAAGTTCGTTCTGGGTCTGAACGAAACCAGTGGCACCTAGTACCCCGCATATCCATCGATCTCCAAATACGTCTGGACGATCACTAACTTATTCCCTCCTCTTGGGTGTACAGCCCAATCAAGATCATCAGTAATCACCTAAACGACGTGAAGACCTCGGGTCTTCAACCACCGTCTTCATCTTCGACACCACGTCGAATTAGTTATTCAGAATGGGATAAACCCGGTATTTCTGAATAACTCGCGTATATAATAAATAAGTGTTACACAAACACAACATACGCCTTGTTCCAATTCAAAATATTCTTTTATTCAAATATTCTTATACTTTGGGAAAGGTTCCCATTAATTTTATCAAAGATAAATTCTTTAAATTTATTCTTTAATCTTCTTTGAATATCAATTCAAACTAGTCGGGATTAGCGAACCACACCGAAGTAATAATTTATTTTATTTCCCAATCCCAACCTATTCATCCCATGAAGTAAAACTGGTCATACTTCATATCTAACACCACGGTGTTATCGGTAAATTCAATTACCATTTCCCGTTCAAATCTAATTAAAGATTTAACTGTCGCTTGGAGCAAAACTGGTGATACTCCATTCTCGATCATTTCAATCTAACTAAAGATTCATTAAAACTCCACATAGTTTTAATCTTCATAGAAATCAATATCCTGTCTTTAACTGGGTTAAAGAACCAATGTCATTTAAAACACGGCCCACAATAAACCCAAAATCACATTCATTAATTATCGGGTTAAAGAACAAGTGTTAATTAAAACACTGTTCACGATAAACCCAAAAATCAATACCAATTCAATTCCAATTGTATATCATTTAATTGGTACACTTCATTAAATCTAAATAAAAAGATTTAATCTTTTCTCAACTGGGCTTAAGAACAGTGTTAATGAAGACACCATTCACGACAAACCCCAAATCACATTTGATATTAAATACAAGGCTCTGAATAGAAAATATATCGGCTTATATTCAATATCCAATTCTACGACCAACAAATATCGTATTGGAAATAACGATATATATACATATCTTTCAAATTTCCATAGCAACATCTGTATGATCACGAAATCCAACATCGAAATATTCCAAAGACAATTTCGATTCAAATCCATTCCAATGCAATCATTGAAAATTCTGGTTATTTTCAAAACCATTTCAAATTCAATTTATTTACTTAAAAATAAATAGAATTATAATTCTAGTTCAAAACTAGTTCATTTCGATAAAAATCTATTTTTATCTTTTCAAATATGGAGTTTTTCATTCCAATTCTTTCTAAATCATTTCTTATGATTTTACACAAATTATTACTATTTTTATCAAGGCCCGTACAGTCGATTTCCATCAACGGCCATCGAACTGCACTTACAACGACCTTTTCCAAATTTGATTTGGACATAATTCCAAATCGAACCGTTAGATTTCAAATTTCTAATATTCGTTAGAAAGCTCTTTTCGATACGAACCCAACGGTTCCAGTTTCAGGAGAATCCGACGGTCGGATCTCCCGTAATATCCGTTCGAAGTCAATGGTCGAAATTTGCGAACTGCCGTGGCGCAGCGCGTTCTATTCAGGCCATTATATTATATATATAATATATATAATATATACTTCGTCGATTTCAATTCAAAACGTGCTTTATAAATCGTTTTAAATTCATTTTCAAAACGGTTTCAACTTCATGTTCAATTTCAATTCCAATTCATTTATATTCAATTTCAATTCGAATTCATTTCTATTCAATTTAATTCGAATTTCAATTCTTTTCAAAATATCAGATTTTGAAATCACTTTCGATATTGATTATAAAATGAATAAAATCGATATAAATATCCTTCACGTCAAAATGGCGTCAATCTAATTAACACGGCTTCATATGTTTCTATTTTCAAATATTCTATTTCAAATATTTCTATTTCAAATATTTCTATTTCAAATATTTCTTTTTCAAGTATTTCTATTTCAAATATTTCTATTTCAAATATTTCTTTTTCAAATATTTCTATTTCAAATATTTCTTTTTCAAATATTTCTTTTTCTAAATATGGAATGAGGCCCAATCAATTACCATATAATGTTAATTATATGGATTTTCTACAACACATGTATACAATAACAACGATGAACAATCAACCATCATCCAAAGTGCATTCTACACTGTATAAGCATCAAATATAAATATTCAACGCTTATAACAGTCTGTCAATCAATCGATCGACATACAACTAAACAATCGGGATTAGTGTACGTCAAATATCATCCCAATACCCGTGTGGGGTTTCAAACAATCAAACACAAATTTTATTTGTGCAGTTGGGCGATGTGTAAAATTTATCGTCCCAATCAATATCAGTCAAATGTGTGTATATAAACAAATCGTTCGATTTGTTTATATTAATTTATTTCATTTCATATACACGTTAAAAATTCTATTTTTAACTATAAAATATTTTCCACTATAAAATATTTTATTTCGTTTCACATCACATCACACAATCAACTACACATCAAAATCAAACAAACAAGCATACAAGTCGTCCATGGTCTCTAGACGACGGGTGTCTGGTGCTACTAAACACCGTCTGCATCCTAGTATATATTTATAACTAGAAAAAAAAATTAAAAGGTGAGAAATTCTCATAGAATTGCTAATCCAATGCCACGACTCTTCTTAGGTAGAAATCTTTGTCGTTCTCGCCCTTCTGTCAATTTTCCCCCCTGCCATTTTTTATTTCTGATCGCGATTTCCCCCCTGCCATTTTTTATTTATTTCTGATCTGAGAAGAATGAGGGGGGGTATATAATAAAATATATATTAATTTATTTTAATTTCTCTTTAAAAAGTAACTTTTTATTTCGAAGTCGAAATCAAGCCCACCGCCTGTCGTCCATAGCTAATTACCCCCATTCCGAACACAATGGGATGTGTACCGTAGGCTGATTCGATCGTTACAATCAGTTTTCGTCAAAATCAACATATAACTCCATATATTGAATTTGAACGCGAATTTCAAATTACCGGGGCCACATACTAACTCGAAAAATTCCAGAAAAATATTTCCTAGCTTTGTATTGACGATACGGTCCTAACAAAACTAATTTCATCGAATTCTGAGACCGTTCGAAAAATAGCCATTTTCCAGTCGATTAAAATCAACTGAAACTGGTCAAACGCGTTTTCCTTTGCCACGCTCACATATTGATTCGAAAAATTACGAAAATTGGAATCTAGCAATAACTTGACATCGCGGATCTAACAAAAGTGGTTTCGTCGAAAACCGAGGTCGTTTGCAAAATTTCCATTTTTAAGGGCCTGAATTCCATAGCGACTATTCTGAATTTTCAACTGGACATATCTTTTGATTCCCGCTATGAAATCTTGATTTTTCGGATTCGTTGGAAAGATATTCACAATTAGATCCCATAATTTTTGGTTTCGCTAAAATCCGGTTTATTTTGCACCCGGTACATTCATTTGAATTTTGAAATCGAATTATCGAACTACCGCGCCATTTTCAATTCCTTTTATAAATATAAATAATTATTTATTTTCTAATGAAGAACTATATAATATATACGTTCGAATTATATTCAAAATAAATTTCTCGTCGATATAATTTAAAATAATTCATTTTAAATAATCAAAATTCGCTAAAATTGCCAAAATAAAAATTTTAAACTGGCCCAGATTTCCGGGTTATTACAATCTCCCCCACTTAAAACTTTTCGTCCTCGAAAAGGAACAAAGCCGAAAGTTGTTTCACAAATCAACTCAACTTCTAGTGTTTTCACTACGGCTTAAGTTCTTCGACTTTTCAGTTTCTAAGAACTTTTCAAAAATTTCAAAAATTTGGCTAACACCCTAAATTTTCGAATTTTTTTGCCATAACCTCCCCTGCACCAGGAGCACGGGAAAATCCCGAAATTGCCATACATGCCTTTTGATCTCAAAAAGAAAAAGAAAAAGCGAAGCGGCTAGCCAATCGGCTCATAAAATCATCATCACCCAAACAAAACAGTAAATTATGTTAAACATGTACCTATTTGTCGGGCAAACAAATTTTATTCTTCTGCTCTAGCCTCTTTGCTATGACCTGTTCAATGTAAGTACATGCATATGCAAGAAAATGCGACTAAATTTCAATACAATTCACTATTTGATTCAATTTGGCTAAATGGTACAAATTTTATTAATCATACAATAATCAAACAACACAACCATCAATCAATTAGTTGATTAGCTTTTCAAATTCATAACTTTGATATATAGTCAAAAATCAGATTTTTGATGCCAAATCACAACAATAGGCCCTATCTAATTTTGGTTCTCACACCAGTCAATAGGAGATATATAAATATCACACCTTCGACACTCGAACACTAATTCTGATGATGTAGCTACAATCATCAGAATCATCTCCGGGCGACTAAAGAGTGAATCTATATCTATCCAGTATATTAAAACTTCGAATAAACGTTTGCAAGGTGCATATGAAAAATCTTTATATACTGGACTGCCCAAATCAATATAAAATAAATAATCAAATACGAATAATTGATTTAAATTTCAAAAAAAATGGGTTTTCATTTTTATTTTAAAATTTTACTCTTCACACTCGTTCTAGGATACTACTGATCCCATCTCTAACGACTCATTCTCATTGGATATTACTAATCCAATATCTAATGAATTCTTTCGTATGGTTCTAGTGTGTCCTGTTCTCTGAGCTTTGTAAACCAAAGCTCTGATACCAACTGTGACGACCAGGAATTTCGCTCCATCCGAATCAGTCGCTAAACCGACCCAGACCGTTCGAAACGCCTGATTGTTTCGAGAACACGACAAAATAGAACGCGGACGGAAGAACATTTCATTGTTTATTACAACAATACCACCAGAATACAAGAATATACAGAGTATAAATGAATATTACACAGAAATAACAGAGATTTAATTTACATTTAAATACATAGCAGCGGAAAATAATACAATACACAACTAGAAGAGATATACGGATACCAAGCTTTCCGGATATCGTTCCAGCTGTAAACCAGGATCCTGTGAATATAAATCTGCAAAACCAAAACTACTATCTGCCTGTTTCAAAATAAGGGCACCCAGAGTTTAGGTTAAAACAATAAACTCCAGGTCAGTCATGGGACTGGTGTGAGAACTAAAACAATTATTAATCTTTATTTTTAAAGTTAGGTAAATCAAGGGACCACGCCGTATAACACGGAACGGGTTTCCTCCCAAGAACACCAGTGCATAAAACAACAGCGCAATGCTAAATAAAGAACAATGAAGCTATTATAAGACCCAGGTCCCATCACACAATGCAACACAAACCAGAGGATAGGGTTTTACCTTATAATAGCCAAAGAATGCTTGATACGTTAAAACAAATCTTTTATTGTGAAAACCCGTAACTTCCCCGTAAAGGAAAGCGTCGGATAGTTCGAGAACAAGCCACAACAGAACGCATACAGAAGAACATTTCATTGTATATTACAACAATGCATCAGATTACAAGAATATACAGAGTATGAATGAATAAATATTACACAGAAATATCAGAGATTTAAATTATATTTAAATACATAGCAGCGGAAAATAATACAATACACAACTAGAATGAGATATACGGATACAAAGCTTTCCGGATATCGTTCCAGCTGTAAACCAGGATCCTGTGAATATAAATCTGCAAAACCAAAACTACTAGCTGCCCGTGTCAAAATAGGGGCACCCAGAGTTTAGGTTAAAACAATAAACTCCAGGTCAGTCATGGGACTGGTGTGAGAACTAAAACAGTTAATCTTTATTTTTAATGTTTGGTAAATCAAGGGACCACGCCGTATAACACGGAACGGGTTTCCTCCCAAGAATACCAGTGCATAAAACAACAGCGCAATGCTAAATAAAGAAAAATGAAGCTGTTATAAGACCCAGGTCCCATCACACAATGCAACGCAAGCCGGGGGATAGGGTTTTTACCTTATAATAGCCAAGAATGCTTGATACGTTTAAAACAAATCATTTGATACTATTATAAGTGCATAGTGTATAAAACAACTTCAAATCATAAGTATCAATCATAGGCGGCATGAATGCCCCATACCACTATGTCGCCATATATAGGTTATACAATCAAAACCGCAAATGTCACGTATTTGGAAATTGGATTTCCATCTATGAACCGAGGCAAAAGATAGTCCTCAACCGATTCGAGACGCTCTAGCCCGTGTCTCAGGCAAGTACTCAGTCAAGCCTTTGGATCGTCAGGGCCGGTCCACCGATGTGGATTAAAATGCCTAAACACTACGTTTCCCCACCCTTTGAGGTGTCAATGAGCCAACAAATGACTCCATCGGTTCGAGAACGACCGATCAATCCGAGGCGCCTCGCAACAGCAACAACCACATAAGTCAAACTCATCAGGGCGTGTAAAACCACTGACGCCACTTTCTAGCTAGAAGAAAACGCATGCCCTCCCTGAGGTCCGTCTCCCATTTTTGGTTCATACCGGGTGTGAAACACGCGAGGTAAACGTTACACAAAGCTACGCCACAAAGGCCGTGCTTTGATCATCACCACAAGACTTTGCTTTTCAACAGAAGCCTTGATCATTTGCATCTTAGCATGCCACACAGGCAAACCATCCTATGCAACCGATATCAGTCACACAGAATGAAATCCGATGTCAGACAAACAGTCCATTTACAAGTCCGTTCTGGGTCTGAACGAAACCGGAGGCACCTAGTACCCCGCATATCCATCGATCTCAAAGTACGTCTGGACGATCACTAACTGTTTCCATCTTCTTGGGTGTACAGCCCAATCAAGATCATCAGTAATTACCCAAACGACGTGAAGACTTCCGGTCTTCGACCATCGTCTTCATCTTCGACTTATCGTCGTATCAATTATTCAGAATGGGATAAACCCGGTCTTTCCAAATAACTCGCGTATATTTTAAATAAGTGTTACACAAACACAACATACGCCTCATTCCAATTCATCAGTCACTAACCGTAAATTAATCAAGAGAATAATTCCCCTAATATTAACCCCGAAGGCCGAAACCAACATCAGATCAATATCCAGAAAATCATTCTGCTTAGCTAACCGACAGTTAGTTTCTAAATTTCACATTCATAGGGAAGGGTTCCCATTAATTTTATCAAAGATAAATTCTTGAATTTATTCTTTAATCTACTTTGAATATCAATTCAAACTAGTCGGGATTAGCGAACCTTACCGAAGTAATCCTTTGTTTTAATTTCCCAATCCCAACCTATTCATCCCATGAAGTAAAACTAGTAATACTTCATATCTAACACCACAGTGTTATCGGTAAATTCAATTACCATTTCACGTTCAAATCTAATTAAAGATTTAACTATCGCCTGGAGCAAAACTGGTGATACTCCATTTTCGACCATTTCAATCTAATTAAAGATTCATTAAAACTCCACTCAGTTTTAATCGTTAACTGGGTTAAAGAATCAGTGTCATTTAAAACACGGTTCACGATAAACCCAAAATCACATTCATTAATTATCGGGTTAAAGAACAAGTGTTATTTAAAACACTGTTCACGATAAACCCAAAAATCAATATCAATTCAATTCCAATTAAATATTATTTAATTGGTACATTTCATTAAATCTAAATAAAAAGATTTAATCTTTTCTCAACTGGGTTCAAGAACAGTGTTAGTGAAGACACCATTCACGACAAACCCAAATCACATTCGATATTCAATACAAGGCTCCTGAATAGAAAATATATCGGCTTATATTCAATATCAAATTCTACGACTAACAAATGTCGTATTGGAAATAACGATATAAATATATATCTTTCAAATTTCCATAACAACACCTGTATAATCACGAATTCCAACATCGAAATATTCCGAAGACAATTTCGATTCAAATCCACTCCAATGCAATCATTGGAAGTTTTGGTTATTTTTAAAACCCTTTTCTAATTCAATTTATTTATTTAAAAATAAATAGAATTATAATTCTAGTTCAAAACTAGTTCATTTCGATAAAAATCTATTTTTATCTTTTCAAATATGGAGTTTTTCATCCCAATTCTTCTCAAATCATTTCTTATGATTTTACACAAATTATTACTATTTTTAATAATTTTATCAAGGCCCGTACAGTCGATTTCCATCAATGGCCATCGAACTGCACTTACAACGACCTTTTTCGAATTTGATTTGGACATAATTCCAAATCCAACCGTTAGATTTCAAATTTCTAATCTTCGTTAGAAAGCTCTTTTCGATACGAACCCAACGGTTCCGGTTTTAGGAGAATCCGACGGTCGGATCTCCCGTAATGTCCGTTTGAAATAAATGGTCGAAATTCACGAACTGCCGCGGCGCGGCGCGTTCTATTCAGGCCATTATATTATATATATAATATATATAATATATATTTCGTCGATTTCTATTTAAAACGAATTATATAAATAGTTTTAAATTCGTTTCAAAGGCAATTTCAACTTCCATTTCAATTCAAATCGAAATTGAATTCTTCTTTATAAATTTGTTTCAAAATTCATTTCTATTCAATTCAAATTTCAATTCAATTTAAATTCATTTCAATTTGCTTTCAGTTCAATTTGAATTCGTTTTCAATTCATTTCGAAATCGTTTTCAATTCAATTCATTTCGAAATCGTTTTCAATTCATTTCATTTCGAAATCGTTTTCAATTCAATTCATTTCGAAATCGTTTTCAATTCAATTCATTTCGAAATCGTTTTCAATTCAATTCATTTCGAAATCGTTTTCAATTCAATTCATTTCGAAATCATTTTAAAATCGATATAAATATCGATCCACGTCAAAATGGCGTCAATCTAATCAACATGGCTTCATAAATTTCTATTTTTCAAATATTCTATTTCAAATATTTCTTTTTCAAAATAGTTGTTATTATCAAAATATTTCGTTCAACACATGACCAATCTCAATGGATGAGTACTGTCAACACATGAACTTTTATTTTATATCGATAAAGGTGCAAATTTTATTACTAAAATATTTCGTTCAACACATGACCAATCTCAATGAATGAGTACTGTCAACACATGAACTTTTATTTTATATCGATAAAGGTGCAAATTTTATTACTAAAATATTTCGTTCAACACATGACCAATCTCAATGAATGAGTACTGTCAACACATGAACTTTTATTTTATAATATACTTTATTTTTCAAATTGGAATGAGGCCCAATCAATTACCATATAAAGTTAGTTATATGGATTTTCACACAACACATGTATATCATAGCATTGAAAAATAATCAGCCATCAACCAAAGTGCACTACACTGTATAAGCATTAAATATAGATATTCAACGCTTATAACAGCCTGTCAATCAATCGATCGACATGTTTAATCAATCAGGATGAGTGAACTTCAAATTTCATCCTAACACCCGTGTGGGGTTTCAAACAATCAAACACAGATTTAGTTGTGCAGTTGGGCGATGTGTAAAATTTATCGTCCCAATCAATGTCCTTCAAATAGGTGTACATAAACAAACCGTCTGGTTTGTAAATGAATATTTATTTATTCACTTCACGTTAAAAATTATATTTTTAACGACAAAACATTTTATTTCAACATATGAATTTCTATTCAATTCATTCTTTAAATAAAATGATATTTTTATTTTTCTAACATATTTTAGAAAATTTCGGCGGCATAACGGCACGATACTAGAAACGGGACGAGGCCTAGCCTTATCCCCGGTCTAGTGAAGGCCCACGCCATTCACACATCAATCAAATCAATTCGTTATGCAAACCACAAAATTTGGAGTAAGAGTCTAACCTAGCCTTACTCCTTCGCCTTATAACGGCGCACGTCTAATCCTAACCAATTTATCGATTCGATTTTTCACACCATAAACCACATTCAAACCAATATCGCAATCAATCACTAAACAACCAAACAAACAAGTCCATGGTCTGTGGACGATTGTGTCGGGTGCTACTAAACACTGTCTGCATCCTAGTATATATATATATATAACTAGAATATAAATTGAAGGGTGAGAAATTCTCACTTATAGCTATCCTAGCTCCACGGCTCTTCATTTGCAGAAGTCTTCGTCGTTTCGCCTTTTTGTCACCTTCGTTGCTGCTTTCACTACATACGTAAAAATCACATTTTTACTTCGCTATTCAATATATAAAATCATATTTTTATTTCGAAGTTCAATATATAAAAATCATATTTTTATTTCGAAGTTCAATATATAAAAATCATATTTTTAGTTCGCTATTCAATATATAAAAATCGAATTTTTAGTTCGCTATTCAATATATAAAAATCGAATTTTTAGTTCGCTATTCAATATATAAAAATCGAATTTTTAGTTCGCTATTCAATATATAAAAATCGAATTTTGACATCATCTATATAGTAAAGACTATATTTTTAATACCTTTAACTAACAAAAATCTTAACTTTTAACTAAGAAGAATTCGATCTTTAACCAATTAAAAATCCCATCTTTTATTCATGAAAATCTAGACTTTTAGCATCATAAAAATCTCGCCTTTCTTGCGTTAAAAATCCCACCTTTTCTTGCTATAAAAATTCTAACTTTGCATGTTGTTTATACATAAACTGAAAATCAAAATAAATGTTAATAAAAACTTACTTTTTCTTTGAAGAAAGTCGCCTTACTGTTGGAGAATTGAAGGAGGTGGGGAGCTACGTCGTTCCCTGGAGGTGGTGAACTGTCGCGGCGGACCTAGGGGGTTAGGGCAGGCGGGCTTCGTCGGAGGGGGAGGTTTCAGGCGAGGTCGGGTGGCCTGGTGCCCACGACGGCGGGGTCAGGTCTACTGGGGGGGTGCGGTGTTGATTTAGGGCAGAGGGGGGGGTGTTCGATCGCGTCCGCGAGGGAAAGGGGGGGTTTCGTGGCGCCTGGGGGGGGGGGGGTTTCGAGGTGGCGCCCCACCTTTGTGGAGGCGGCGGCGACTGATCGGGGGGGGGGGCGCTCCTCCGATCCTCGTCCCTCTTTTTTTCTTCTTCTTTTTTTTCGATTTCAAATATGAGGGGGGGCCAGAACGGTTAAAGGGGGAGGAAGAGATTTTATTATTATTATTATTTTTTATTATTTTATTTGCTAATAGTTGACTTTTACATATGACCTCGTAACGAGGCCCACCGCCTGTCGCCCATAGCGTTTTACCCCCATTCCGAACACAATGGGATATGTATCGTAGGTTGATTCGACTGTTACAATCAGTTTCCGTTAAAATCAACATATAACTATATATTTTGAATTTTAGCGTACATTTCATTTTACCGGGGTCACATACTAACTCTAAAAATTCCAGAAAAATATTTTCTAGCTTCGTATTGACTATACGGTTCTAACAAAACTAGTTTCGTCGAATTCTGAGACCGTTTGCAAAATGGCCAATTTCCAGTCAATTAAAATCAACTAAAACTGGTCAAACGCGTTTTCCTTTGCCACGCTCACATATTGATTCGAAAAATTATGAAATTTGGAATCTAGCAATAACTTAACATCACGGACCCAACAAAACTGGTTTCGTCGAAATCCGAGGTCGTTTGCAAAATGTCCATTTTTAAGGGCCTGAATTCCATAGCGACTATTCAGAAATTTCAACTGGACATATCTTATCATTTCTAAAATGAAATTTCAGTTTGTTAACTTCGTTACAAAGATATAGTTATACAGATTCAAATATTTCTTGTTTCGTTCAATTCTGACTTATATTGAATTCTGTATATTCATTTGAAATTAGAAATCAAATTTTCGAACTACCGCGCCCTTTTCAATTCTATTTATAATTATATATAAATATTTATATTCTAACGACGACGTATATAATATATATGATCGAATTATATTCAAAATAAAATTTTCGTCTATTTTATTTAAAATAATTCATTTTAAATAATCAAAATTCGCTAAAATTGCCAAAATAAAAATTTTAAACTGGCCCAGATTTTCCGGGTTATTACAATCTCCCCCACTTAAAACTTTTCGTCCCCGAAAAGGAACAAAGTCGAAAGTGGTTTGATTAATCAACTCTACGCTCGATCTGGCTTCCATTCTCCAACTCTTTAGTTTCTGAGAATTTTCAAAATTTCAAAAATTTGGCTAACACCCTAAATTTTCGAAAAATTTCGCCATAACCTCCCCTGCACCGGGAGCATCGGGGAATTTCAAATAGCTTCCCCGGTCCTTCAGCTCTCAAAAAGAAAAAGAAAAGGCCAAGCGGCTAGCCAATAGGCTCACAAAATCATCATCACCCAAACAAAACAGTAAATTATGTAGTAAACATGTACCTATTTGTCGGGCAAACAAATTTTATTCTCTGCTCTAGCCTCCTTGCTATGACCTGTTCAATGGTATACATGTATGCAAGCAAATGCGACCAAATTTCAATACAAGTCAATATTTGATTCAGTTAGGCATAATGGTTCAAAATTATCAAACAATTAAACAAACAACACAAACATCAATCAATTAGTGGATTAACGTTTCAAATTCATAATTTTGATACATATACAGAAAATCATGTTTTTGATGCCAATTCACAACAATGTGTTCTAACTATATTAGTTTTGGTTCTCACACCAGTCTAATGGAAATATATAGAAAACACACCTTCGAAACACGAACATAAATACTGATGATGCACATGCTATCATCAGTACCATCTCCGGGCGACTAGAGTGTGATTCTATATCTATCCAATATATTAAAACTTTGAATACACGCGGATCAGACGTATACGCAAAATCTATATATACTGGATTGTCCACATCCATTAAATAAATAACCAAATACGAATGATTGATTTAAATTTTCAAAACAAAAATTGTTTTCACTTTTAAAAATATACTCTTCACACTCGTTCTAGGATACTACTGATCCTATCTCTAACGAGTCATTCTAATTGGATATTACTAATCCAATATCTGATGAATTCTTTCGTATGGTTCTAATGTGCCTTGTTCTCTGCTTTGTAAACCAAAGCTCTGATACCAACTGTGAAAACCCGTAACTTCCCCGTAAAGGAAAGCGTCGGATAGTTCGAGAACAAGCCACAACAGAACGCATACAGAAGAACATTTCATTGTATATTACAACAATGCATCAGATTACAAGAATATACAGAGTATGAATGAATAAATATTACACAGAAATATCAGAGATTTAAATTACATTTAAATACATAGTAGCGGAAAATAATACAATACACAACTAGAATGAGATATACGGATACAAAGCTTTCCGGATATCGTTCCAGCTGTAAACCAGGATCCTGTGAATATAAATCTGCAAAACCAAAACTACTAGCTGCCCGTGTCAAAATAGGGGCACCCAGAGTTTAGGTTAAAACAATAAACTCCAGGTCATTCATGGGACTGGTGTGAGAACTAAAACAGTTAATCTTTATTTTTAATGTTTGGTAAATCAAGGGACCACGCCGTATAACACGGAACGGGTTTCCTCCCAAGAATACCAGTGCATAAAACAACAGCGCAATGTTAAATAAAGAAAAATGAAGCTGTTATAAGACCCAGGTCCCATCACACAATGCAACGCAAGCCGGGGGATAGGGTTTTTACCTTATAATAGCCAAGAATGCTTGATACGTTTAAAACAAATCATTTGATACTATTATAAGTGCATAGTGTATAAAACAACTTCAAATCATAAGTATCAATCATAGGCGGCATGAATGCCCCATACCACTATGTCGCCATATATAGGTTATACAATCAAAACCGCAAATGTCACGTATTTGGAAATTGGATTTCCATCTATGAACCGAGGCAAAAGATAGTCCTCAACCGATTCGAGACGCTCTAGCCCGTGTCTCAGGCAAGTACTCAGTCAAGCCTTTGGATCGTCAGGGCCGGTCCACCGATGTGGATTAAAATGCCTGAACACTACGTTTCCCCACCCTTTGGGGTGTCAATGAGCCAACAAATGACTCCATCGGTTCGAGAACGACCGATCAATCCGAGGCGCCTCGCAACAGCAACAACCACATAAGTCAAACTCGTCAGGGCGTGTAAAACCACTGACGCCACTTTCTAGCTAGAAGAAAACGCATGCCCTCCCTGAGGTCCGTCTCCCGTTTTTGGTTCATACCGGGTGTGAAACACGCGAGGTAAACGTTACACAAAGCTACGCCACAAAGGCCGTGCTTTGATCATCACCACAAGACTTTGCTTTTCAACAGAAGCCTTGATCATTTGCATCTTAGCATGCCACACAGGCAAACTATCCTATGCAACCGATATCAGTCACACAGAATGAAATCCGATGTCAGACAAACAGTCCATTTACAAGTCCGTTCTGGGTCTGAACGAAACCGGAGGCACCTAGTACCCCGCATATCCATCGATCTCCAAGTACGTCTGGACGATCACTAACTGTTTCCATCTTCTTGGGTGTACAGCCCAATCAAGATCATCAGTAATTACCCAAACGACGTGAAGACTTCCGGTCTTCGACCATCGTCTTCATCTTCGACTTATCGTCGTATCAGTTATTCAGAATGGGATAAACCCGGTCTTTCCAAATAACTCGCGTATATTTTAAATAAGTGTTACACAAACACAACATACGCCTCATTCCAATTCATCAGTCACTAACCGTAAATTAATCAAGAGAATAATTCCCCTAATATTAACCCCGAAGGCCGAAACCAACATCAGATCAATATCCAGAAAACCATTCTGCTTAGCTAACCGACAGTTAGTTTCTAAATTTCACATTCATAGGGAAGGGTTCCCATTAATTTTATCAAAGATAAATTCTTTAATTTATTCTTTAATCTACTTTGAATATCAATTCAAACTAGTCGGGATTAGCGAACCTTACCGAAGTAATCCTTTGTTTTAATTTCCCAATCCCAACCTATTCATCCCATGAAGTAAAACTAGTAATACTTCATATCTAACACCACAGTGTTATCGGTAAATTCAATTACCATTTCACGTTCAAATCTAATTAAAGATTTAACTATCGCCTGGAGCAAAACTGGTGATACTCCATTTTCGACCATTTCAATCTAATTAAAGATTCATTAAAACTCCACTCAGTTTTAATCGTTAACTGGGTTAAAGAATCAGTGTCATTTAAAACACGGTTCACGATAAACCCAAAATCACATTCATTAATTATCGGGTTAAAGAACAAGTGTTATTTAAAACACTGTTCACGATAAACCCAAAAATCAATATCAATTCAATTCCAATTAAATATTATTTAATTGGTACACTTCATTAAATCTAAATAAAAAGATTTAATCTTTTCTCAACTGGGTTGAAGAACAGTGTTAGTGAAGACACCATTCACGACAAACCCAAATCACATTCGATATTCAATACAAGGCTCCTGAATAGAAAATATATCGGCTTATATTCAATATCAAATTCTACGACTAACAAATGTCGTATTGGAAATAACGATATAAATATATATCTTTCAAATTTCCATAACAACACCTGTATAATCACGAATTCCAACATCGAAATATTCCGAAGACAATTTCGATTCAAATCCACTCCAATGCAATCATTGGAAGTTTTGGTTATTTTTAAAACCCTTTTCTAATTCAATTTATTTATTTAAAAATAAATAGAATTATAATTCTAGTTCAAAACTAGTTCATTTCGATAAAAATCTATTTTTATCTTTTCAAATATGGAGTTTTTCATCCCAGTTCTTCTCAAATCATTTCTTATGATTTCACACAAATTATTACTATTTTTAATAATTTTATCAAGGCCCGTACAGTCGATTTCCATCAATGGCCATCGAACTGCACTTACAGCGACCTTTTTCGAATTTGATTTGGACATAATTCCAAATCCAACCATTAGATTTCAAATTTCTAATCTTCGTTAGAAAGCTCTTTTCGATACGAACCCAACGGTTCCGGTTTTAGGAGAATCCGACGGTCGGATCTCCCGTAATGTCCGTTTGAAATAAATGGTCGAAATTCACGAACTGCCGCGGCGCGGCGCGTTCTATTCAGGCCATTATATTATATATATAATATATATTATATATATAATATATATAATATATATTTCGTCGATTTCTATTTAAAACGAATTATATAAATAGTTTTAAATTCATTTCAAAGGCAATTTCAACTTCCATTTCAATTCAAATCGAAATTGAATTCTTCTTTATAAATTTGTTTCAAAATTCATTTCTATTCAATTCAAATTTCAATTCAATTTGAATTCATTTCAATTTGCTTTCAGTTCAATTTGAATTCGTTTTCAATTCATTTCGAAATCGTTTTCAATTCAATTCATTTCGAAATCGTTTTCAATTCATTTCATTTCGAAATCGTTTTCAATTCAATTCATTTCGAAATCGTTTTCAATTCAATTCATTTCGAAATCGTTTTCAATTCAATTCATTTCGAAATCGTTTTCAATTCAATTCATTTCGAAATCGTTTTCAATTCAATTCATTTCGAAATTGTTTTAAAATCGATATAAATATCGATCCACATCAAAATGGCGTCAATCTAATCAACACGGCTTCATAAATTTCTATTTTTCAAATATTCTATTTCAAATTTTCTTTTTCAAAATAGTTGTTATTATCAAAATATTTCGTTCAACACATGACCAATCTCAATGGATGAGTACTGTCAACACATGAACTTTTATTTTATATCGATAAAGGTGCAAATTTTATTACTAAAATATTTCGTTCAACACATGACCAATCTCAATGAATGAGTACTGTCAACACATGAACTTTTATTTTATATCGATAAAGGTGCAAATTTTATTACTAAAATATTTCGTTCAACACATGACCAATCTCAATGAATGAGTACTGTCAACACATGAACTTTTATTTTATAATATACTTTATTTTTCAAATTGGAATGAGGCCCAATCAATTACCATATAAAGTTAGTTATATGGATTTTCACACAACACATGTATATCATAGCATTGAAAAATAATCAGCCATCAACCAAAGTGCACTACACTGTATAAGCATTAAATATAGATATTCAACGCTTATAACAGCCTGTCAATCAATCGATCGACATGTTTAATCAATCAGGATGAGTGAACTTCAAATTTCATCCTAACACCCGTGTGGGGTTTCAAACAATCAAACACAGATTTAGTTGTGCAGTTGGGCGATGTGTAAAATTTATCGTCCCAATCAATGTCCTTCAAATAGGTGTACATAAACAAACCGTCTGGTTTGTAAATGAATATTTATTTATTCACTTCACGTTAAAAATTATATTTTTAACGACAAAACATTTTATTTCAACATATGAATTTCTATTCAATTCATTCTTTAAATAAAATGATATTTTTATTTTTCTAACATATTTTAGAAAATTTCGGCGGCATAACGGCACGATACTAGAAACGGGACGAGGCCTAGCCTTATCCCCGGTCTAGTGAAGGCCCACGCCATTCACACATCAATCAAATCAATTCGTTATGCAAACCACAAAATTTGGAGTAAGAGTCTAACCTAGCCTTACTCCTTCGCCTTATAACGGCGCACGTCTAATCCTAACCAATTTATCGATTCGATTTTTCACACCATAAACCACATTCAAACCAATATCGCAATCAATCACTAAACAGCCAAACAAACAAGTCCATGGTCTGTGGACGATTGTGTCGGGTGCTACTAAACACCGTCTGCATCCTAGTATATATATAACTAGAATATAAATTGAAGGGTGAGAAATTCTCACTTATAGCTATCCTAGCTCCACGGCTCTTCATTTGCAGAAGTCTTCGTCGTTTCGCCTTTTTGTCACCTTCGTTGCTGCTTTCACTACATACGTAAAAATCACATTTTTACTTCGCTATTCAATATATAAAATCATATTTTTATTTCGAAGTTCAATATATAAAAATCATATTTTTATTTCGAAGTTCAATATATAAAAATCATATTTTTAGTTCGCTATTCAATATATAAAAATCGAATTTTTAGTTCGCTATTCAATATATAAAAATCGAATTTTTAGTTCGCTATTCAATATATAAAAATCGAATTTTTAGTTCGCTATTCAATATATAAAAATCGAATTTTTAGTTCGCTATTCAATATATAAAAATCGAATTTTGACATCATCTATATAGTAAAGACTATATTTTTAATACCTTTAACTAACAAAAATCTTAACTTTTAACTAAGAAGAATTCGATCTTTAACCAATTAAAAATCCCATCTTTTATTCATGAAAATCTAGACTTTTAGCATCATAAAAATCTCGCCTTTCTTGCGTTAAAAATCCCACCTTTTCTTGCTATTAAAATTCGAACTTTGCATGTTGTTTATACATAAACTGAAAATCAAAATAAATGTTAATAAAAACTTACTTTTTCTTTGAAGAAAGTCGCCTTACTGTTGGAGAATTGAAGGAGGTGGGGAGCTACGTCGTTCCCTGGAGGTGGTGAACTGTCGCGGCGGACCTAGGGGGTTAGGGCAGGCGGGCTTCGTCGGAGGGGGAGGTTTCAGGCGAGGTCGGGTGGCCTGGTGCCCACGGCGGCGGGGTCAGGTCTACTGGGGGGGTGCGGTGTTGATTAAGGGCAGAGGGGGGGGGGGGTGTTCGATCGCGTCCGCGAGGGAAAGGGGCGGTTTTCGTGGCGCCTGGGGGGGGGGGGGGGGGTTTCGAGGTGGCGCCCCACCTCTGTGGAGGCGGCGGCGACTGATCGGGGGGGGGGGGGGGCGCTCCTCCGATCCTCGTCCCTCTTTTTTTTTTTCTTTTTTTTCGATTTCAGATATGAGGGGGGGCCAGAACGGTTAAAGGGGGAGGAAGAGATTTTTTTTTTTTTATTATTTTATTTGCTAATAGTTGACTTTTACATATGACCTCGTAACGAGGCCCACCGCCTGTCGCCCATAGCGTTTTACCCCCATTCCGAACACAATGGGATATGTATCGTAGGTTGATTCGACTGTTACAATCAGTTTCCGTTAAAATCAACATATAACTCTATATTTTGAATTTTAGCGTACATTTCATTTTACCGGGGTCACATACTAACTCTAAAAATTCCAGAAAAATATTTTCTAGCTTCGTATTGACTATACGGTTCTAACAAAACTAGTTTCGTCGAATTCTGAGACCGTTTGCAAAATGGCCAATTTCCAGTCAATTAAAATCAACTAAAACTGGTCAAACGCGTTTTCCTTTGCCACGCTCACATATTGATTCGAAAAATTATGAAATTTGGAATCTAGCAATAACTTAACATCACGGACCCAACAAAACTGGTTTCGTCGAAATCCGAGGTCGTTTGCAAAATGTCCATTTTTAAGGGCCTGAATTCCATAGCGACTATTCAGAAATTTCAACTGGACATATCTTATCATTTCTAAAATGAAATCTCAGTTTGTTAACTTCGTTACAAAGATATAGTTATACAGATTCAAATATTTCTTGTTTCGTTCAATTCTGACTTATATTGAATTCTGTATATTCATTTGAAATTAGAAATCGAATTTTCGAACTACCGCGCCCTTTTCAATTCTATTTATAATTATATATAAATATTTATATTCTAACGACGATGTATATAATATATACGATCGAATTATATTCAAAATAATTTTTTCGTCTATTTTATTTAAAATAATTCATTTTAAATAATCAAAATTCGCTAAAATTGCCAAAATAAAAATTTTAAACTGGCCCAGATTTTCCGGGTTATTACATTTATTATCGCTATAAGTGAAGAAATCAATTTCAAATCATAAGTATCAATCATAGGCGGCATGAATGCCCCATACCACTATGTCGCCATATATAGGTTATACAATCAAAATCTCAAAGTCACGTATTTGGAAATTGAATTTACATCTATGAACCGAGGCAAAAGATAGTCCTCAACCGATTCGAGACAATCTAGCCCATGTCTCAGGGACAGAACGCATCGACCCTTAGGAGCCACAGGGCCGGTCCACCGATGTGGATTAAAATGCCTGAATACTGCGTTTCCCCGCCCTTTGGGGCGTAAATGAGTCCAATGACTCTATCGGTCCCGGATCGACCGATATAACCGAGGCGCCTCGCAACAGCAACAACCACACAGGTGAAAATAATATAAATGTCAGGGCTGGTAGGTCACTGACACCACCCTAGCTAGAAAGAAACGCATGCCCTCCCTGGATCCTTCTCCCGTTTTTAGTTCACAACTGGGGTGTGAGGCTCGCGAATCAACATTACACAAAGCTATGCCACAGAGGCTTTGCTTTGATCATCATCCACAAGACTTTGCCTTTCAACAGAAGCCTTGATCAATTGCCAATTAGGCATGCCACACAGGCAATTCACTCTATGCGATTGATATCCATCAATATATAACCCCTGAGCTCGTACGTCTCAGAGAAGGGCGTTAAGCAAGAGAATAAATTCTCCGCCGCCAAACAGATGTATATTTAATAGAAATCAATCACACAGACTAAAATCTAATGTCAGACACACAGTCCATTTACAAGTTCGTTCTGGGTCTGAACGAAACCAGAGGCACCTAGTACCCCGCATATCCATCGATCTCCAAATACGTCTGGACGATCACTAACTGATTCCCTCCTCTTGGGTGTACAGCCCCATCAAGATCATCAGTAATCACCCAAACGACGTGAAGACCTCCGGTCTTCAACCACCGTCTTCATCTTCGACACCACGTCGAATTAGTTATTCAGAATGGGATAAACCCGGTTTTTCTGAATAACTCGCGTATATAATAAACAAGTGTTACACAAACACAACATACGCCTCGTTCCAATTCAGAATATTCTTTTATTCAAATACTCTTATACTTTGGGAAAGGTTCCCATTAATTTTATCAAAGATAAATTCTTTAAATTTATTCTTTAAACTTCTTTGAATATCAATTCAAACTAGTCGGGATTAGCGAACCACACCGAAGTAATAATTTATTTTATTTCCCAATCCCAACCTATTCATCCCATGAAGTAAAACTGGTCATACTTCATATCTAACACCACGGTGTTATCGGTAGATTCAATTACCATTTCCCGTTCAAATCTAATTAAAGATTTCACTGTCGCCTGGAGCAAAACTGGTGATACTCCATTCTCGATCATTTCAATCTAACTAAAGATTCATTAAAACTCCACTTAGTTTTAATCTTCACAGAAATCAATATCCTGTCTTTAACTGGGTTAAAGAACCAATGTCATTTAAAACACGGCCCACAATAAACCCAAAATCACATTCATTAATTATCGGGTTAAAGAACAAGTGTTAATTAAAACACTGTTCACGATAAACCCAAAAATCAATACCAATTCAATTCCAATTAAATATCATTTAATTGGTACACTTCATTAAATCTAAATAAAAAGATTTAATCTTTTCTCAACTGGGCTTAAGAACATGTTAATGAAGACACCATTCACGACAAACCCCAAATCACATTTGATATTAAATACAAGGCTCTGAATAGAAAATATATCGGCTTATATTCAATATCCAATTCTACGACCAACAAATATCGTATTGGAAATAATGATATATATACATATCTTTCAAATTTCCATAATAACATCTGTATGATCACGAAATCCAACATCGAAATATTCCAAAGACAATTTCGATTCAAATCCATTCCAATGCAATCATTGGAAATTCTGGTTATTTTCAAAACCATTTCAAATTCAATTTATTTATTTAAAAATAAATAGAATTATAATTCTAGTTCAAAACTAGTTCATTTCGATAAAAATCTATTTTTATCTTTTCAAATATGGAGTTTTTCATTCCAATTCTTTCTAAATCATTTCTTATGATTTTACACAAATTATTACTATTTTTAATAATTTTATCAAGTCCCGTACAGTCGATTTCCATCAACGGCCATCGAACTGCACTTACAGCGACCTTTTCCAAATTTGATTTTGACATAATTCCAAATCCAACCGTTAGATTTCAAATTTCTAATATTCGTTAGAAAGCTTTTTTCGATACGAACCCAACGGTTCCAGTTTTAGAAGAATCCGACGGTCGGATCTCCTGTAATATACGTTCGAAGTCAATGGTCGAAATTCGCGAACAACAGCGGCGCGTCGCGTTCTATTCAGGCCATTATATTATATATATAATATATACTTCGTCGATTTCAATTCAAAACGTGCTTTATAAATCATTTTAAATTCATTTTCAAAACGGTTTCAACTTCATATTCAATTTCAATTCGAATTCATTTATATTCAATTTCAATTCGAATTCATTTCTATTCAATTTAATTCGAATTTCAATTCTTTTCAAAATATCAGATTTTGAAATCACTTTCGATATTCATTATAAAATGAATAAAATCGATATAAATATCGTTCACGTCAAAATGGCGTCAATCTAATCAACACGGCTTCATATGTTTCTATTTTCAAATATTCTATTTCAAATATTTCTATTTCAAATATTTCTTTTTCAAATATTTCTATTTCAAATATTTCTATTTCAAATATTTCTTTTTCAAATATTTCTATTTCAAATATTTCTTTTTCTAAATATGGAATGAGGCCCAATCAATTACCATATAATGTTAATTATATGGATTTTCTACAACACATGTGTACAATAACAACGATGAACAATCAACCATCATCCAAAGTGCATTCTACACTGTATAAGCATCAAATATAAATATTCAACGCTTATAACAGTCTGTCAATCAATCAATCGACATACAACTAAACAATCGGGATTAGTGTACGTCAAATATCATCCCAATACCCGTGTTGGGTTTCAAACAATCAAACACAGATTTTATTTGTGCAGTTGGGCGATGTGTAAAATTTATCGTCCCAATCAATATCAGTCAAACGTGTGTATATAAACAAATCGTTCGATTTGTTTATATTAATTTATTTCATTTCATATACACGTTAAAAATTCTATTTTTAACTATAAAATATTTTCCACTATAAAATATTTTATTTCGTTTCACATCACATCACACAATCAACTACACATCAAAATCAAACAAACATGCATACAAGCCGTCCATGGTCTGTGGACGACGGGTGTCGGGTGCTACTAAACACCGTCCGCATCCTAGTATATATTTATAACAAGAAAAATAAAATTAAAAGGTGAGAAATTCTCACAGAATTGCTAATCCAACGCCACGACTCTTCTTAGGTAGAAATCTTCGTCGTTCTCGCCCTTTTGTCAATTTTCACTGCCCGTATTCTCTACATATATAAAAATCACATTTTTACTTCGCTATTCAATATATAAAAATCGAATTTTTACTTCGCTATTCAATATATAAAAATCGAATTTTTACTTCGCTATTCAATATATAAAAATCGAATTTTTACTTCGCTATTCAATATATAAAAATAGATTTTTTACTTCGCTCACAGACATATAAAGATCGTATCTTTATCTTGATTTCATATTATAAAAATTTCACCTTTCCTTATATAAAAATATTAACTTTCTTATAATAAAAATCTATATTTTCTATGTTGCTATTCATATACAAAACAATCCAATCTTTATCATAAGATTTTTCATATGAGAACCCCATTTTTATTTCAGATCTAAACACATAAAAATCGTATTTTTATCTTCAAAACTATATGTAAAAACCATATTTTTAGTTTCAAAACTATATTATATAAAAAATTACTTTTCTAAACAATGTAAAAACTGAAAATAAAGTAAACAAAGCAAGAAAACTCACTGTTGGAGTTCGTCGGAGCTGGATCTGGTCATTGGTGCTGGTGGCGTCGGCCAGGGGAAGGGGGCGTGCGGTTTTAATTGAGGAAGGAAGGGAGAGAGAAAAGAGGGGCGCGGGGGTTCGTCGGAAAGAGGGGAGTGGCCAGACATGGCGGCGCCGATGGGGCCTGGTGGTGGTCGTGGGTGCGGGCTCGGGTGTGTGGTGATGGGGAGGGGTGCGGTGATGGGAGGAGCAGGGAAGAGGAGGGGCTTGGTGCGGTGGCCCCACCCTAGGCGGCGGCGACGAGTAAATGGGGGGGGGGGGCGATCGCGATTTCCCCCCTGCCATATTTTTTATTTATTTCTGATCTGAGAAGAATGGGGGGGGTATATAATAAAATATATATTAATTTATTTTAATTTCTCTTTAAAAAGTAACTTTTTATTTCAAAGTCGAAATCAAGCCCACCGCATGTCGTCCATAGCTAATTACCCCCACTCCAAACACAATGGGATGTGTATCGTAGGCCGATTCGATCGTTACAATCAGTTTTCGTCAAAATCAACATATAACTCCATATATTGAATTTGAACGCGCATTTCAAATTACCGGGGCCACATACTAACTCGAAAAATTCCAGAAAAATATTTCCTAGCTTCGTATTGACGATACGGTCCTAACAAAACTAATTTCATCGAATTCTGAGACCGTTTGAAAAATAGCCATTTTCCAGTCGATTAAAATCAACTAAAACTGGTCAAACGCGTTTTCCTTTGCCGCGCTCACATATTGATTCGAAAAATTACGAACATTGGAATCTAGCAATAACTTGACATTGCGGATCTAACAAAAGTGGTTTCATCGAAAACCGAGGTCGTTTGCAAAATTTCCATTTTTAAGGGCTTGAATTCCATAGCGACTATTCTGAATTTTCAACTGGACATATCTTTTGATTCCCGCTATGAAATCTTGATTTTTCGGATTCGTTGGAGAGATATTCACAATTAGATCCCATTATTTTTGGTTTCGCTAAAATCCGGTTTATTTTGCACCCGGTACATTCATTTGAATTTTGAAATCGAATTATCGAACTACCGCGCCATTTTTAATTCCTTTTATAAATATAAATAATTATTTATTTTCTAACGACGAACTATATAATATATACGTTCGAATTATATTCAAAATAAATTTCTCGTCGATATTATTTAAAATAATTCATTTTAAATAATCAAAATTCGCTAAAATTGCCAAAATAAAAATTTTAAACTGGCCCAGATTTCCGGGTTATTACAAATAATTTGTGTAAAATCATAAGAAATGATTTTGGAAGAATTGGGATGAAAAACTCCATATTTGAAAAGATAAAAATAGATTTTTATCAAAATGAACTAGTTTTAAACTAGAATTATAATTCTATTTATTTTTAAATAAATAAATTGAATTTGAAAAGGGTTTTAAAAGTAACCAGAATTTCCAATAATTGAATTGGAATGGATTTAAATCGAAATTGTCTTCAGAATATTTCGATGTTTGATTTCGTGATTATACAGATAGCGTTATGGAAATTTGAAATATATATAGATATCGTTATTTCCAATGCGATATTTGTTGGTCGTAGAATTTGATATTGAATATAAGCCGATATATTTTCTATTCAGAGCCTTGTATTTAATATCAAATGTGATTTGGGTTTGTCGTGAATGGTGTCTTCGTTAACACTGTTCTTAAGCCCAGTTGAGAAAAGATTAAATCTTTTTATTTAGATTTAATGAAGTTTACCAATTAAATAATATTTAATTGGAATTAAATTGGTATTGATTTTTGGGTTTATTGTGAATAGTGTTTTAAATAACACTTATTCTTTAACCCGATAATTAATGGAACGTGATTTTAGGTTGTCGTGAACGGTATCTTCAATAATATTGTTCTTAGACCCAAAGGAGTTAAGAAAATCAGAAATTAACTGGAGATTAGTTAAGTTGAATGGTTTCTGAGGTATTGATCTGATGTTGGTTTCGACCTTCGGGGTTAATACTTAGGGAATTGCTCATTTGCTAATTTACGGTTAGGGACTGATTGAAATGTGATGTGATTTTGGGGTTTATCGTGAACCATGTTTTAAATGACACTGATTCTTTAACCCAGTCAAAGATTAAAACTAAGTGAAGTTTTAATGAATCTTTAATTAGATTGAAAAGATCGAGAATGAAGTATCACCAGTTTTACTCCAGACGGTAGTTAAATCTTTAATTAGATTTGAATGTGAAATGGTAATTGAATTTACCGATAACACCGTGGTGTTAGATATGAAGTATGACCAGTTTTACTTCATTGGATAAATAGGTTGGGATTAGGAAATAAAATAGATAATTACTTCCGTATGGTTCGTTAATCCCGACTAGTTTGAAGTGATATTCAAAAGGAAGATTAAAGAATAAATTTAAAGGAATTTATCTTTGATAAAATTAATGGGAACCTTTCCCTAAGAATGTGAAATTTAGAAACTAATTATAGGTTAGCTAAGCAGAATGGTTTCCTGGGTATTGATCTGATGTTGGTTTCGGCCTTCGGGGTTAATGTTTGGGGAATTATTCTCTTGTTAATTTACGGTTAGTGACTGATGAATTGGAATGAGGCGTATGTTGTGTTTATGTAACACTTGTTTATTATATACGCGAGTTATTCAGAAAGACCGGGTTTATCCCATTCTGAATAACTGATTCGACGTGGTGTCGAAGATGAAGATGGTGGTTGAAGACCGGAGGTCTTCACGTCGTTTGGATAATTACTGATGATCTTGATTGGGCCGTACACCCAAAAGAGAGAATCAGTTGGTGATCGTCCAGACGTACTTGGAGATCGATGGATATGCGGGGTACTAGGTGCCTCCGGTTTCGTTCAGACCCAGAACGGACTTGTAAATGGACTGTGTGTCTGACATCGGATTTCATTCTGTGTGACTGATATCGGTTGCATAGAGTGGTTTGCCTGTATGGCATGCTAAGATGCAAATGATCAAGGCTTATGTTGAAAAGCAGAGTCTTGTGGTTGATGATAAAAGCACGGCCTGTGTGGCGTAGCTTTGTGTAACGTTGATTCGCGAGCCTCACACCCCGGTGGTGATCCAAAAACGGGAGAGGACCTCAGGGAGGACATGCGTTTCTTTCTAGTTAGAAGTGGCGTCAGTGGTATTACACGCCCTGACAAGTTTGACTTATGTGGTTGTTGCTGTTGCGAGGCGCCTCGATTAGATCGGACGATCCGGGTCCAATGGAGCCATTCGTTGGCTCATTTACGCCCCAAAGGGCGGGGAAACGCAGTGTTCGGGCATTTTAATCCACATCGGTGGACCGGCCCTGGCGATCCAAGGGTCGATGCGCTCTGACCCTGAGTCTCGGGCTAGAGAGTCTCGAAGTCGGTGAGGAATATCTTTTGCCTCGGTTCACAGATGGAAATCCAATTTCCAAATACGTGACATTTGCGGTTTTATTTGTAGAGCCTTGTATGGCGACATAGTGGGATGGGGCGCTTATGCCGTCTATGATTGATACTTATGATTTGAAGTTGTTTTATACACTATGCACTTATAATAGTATCAAATGATTTGTTTTAAATGTATCAAGCATTCTTGGCTATTATAAGGTAAAAACCCTATCCTTCGGCTTGCGTTGCATTGTGTGATGGGAATTGGGTCTTATAATAGCTTCATTGTTCTTTATTTAGCATTGCGCTGTTGTTTTATGCACTGGTATTCTTGGGAGGAAACCCGTTCCGTGTTATACGGCGTGGTCCCTTGATTTACCTAACTTTAAAATAAAGATTAATAACTGTTTTAGTTCTCACACCAGTCCCATGACTGACCTGGAGTTTATTATTTTAACCTAAACTCTGGGTGCCCTTATTTTGACACGGGCAGCTAGTAGTTTTGGTTTTGTAGATTTATATTCATAGGATCCTGATTTACAGTTGGAACGATACTCGGAAAGCTTTGAATCCGCGTATTACTTCTAGTTGTGTATTGTATTATTTTCCGCTGCTATGTAATTTATTGTAATCTCTGATATTTTATGAACTGTAATATTTATTTATACTCTGTATATTCTTGTAATCTGATGGAACAGTTGTAATATACAATGAAATGTTCTTCTGTCTGCGTTCTTTTGTGGCTTGTCCTCGACTCAATCCGGGCTTTCCCGTAAGGGGGATTTCGGGTCGTTTCATCCATATTCAATTCCAAATATCGATGTTGAAATCGATCCTCACTTCTCTATATAAGTCCTGACTTATATATTCTATTTATAAAATGATAAACATCATATTTAATTTATAAAATATTATTTATAAATTTATCTTCTCAATCTATCTATTAAAATAGATTCGATTTAAAATCTTTACTTTAAATCCATATCATGTTATACCCGTGTGCGAAGCACGGGTTTAAATCTTTCAAATCTAAAATTCTCCTTTTATACAGTTCTAGTAACCTTTCAAGTATTTTCTTTTTAAAAATCAATTTATTTACAAAATAAATCCCTTTTGATAATTCTTTTTATTTTATAAAATATTTTCTTTTTATAAAATCTATTAATTTTATAAGTAATTCCTTTGATAATCTAACTATTTCCTTTTCTATTCTATTTATTTTTTAAAAGAATATCCCTTTTCAATTCTATTTGTAATGGTTTACAAATATTTCTTTTTCAATTCTATTTGTAAGTGGTTTACAAATATTTCTTTTTAATCTATTTATTTCATAAATAAATATTTTCTTTTTATAAAATCTTTTGATTTTATAAATATTTCTTTTTCAATATAACATTGAAAATTTCCTTGTTAATACTCCATTATTCCTTATGGTATTTAATGTACCATACAACAATGATTAGTATCATTCAAACATAAAAAATCAACAACAGATTTAATATCACATCATATAACACAATATATGAAAAACAGTAAAATAAATGTTGAGGAACCCAGCTGGGTCCCTCCGACCTGTTTCCCTCCATCCACAGATGTTAAACAATAAAATTAACATCAATTTCATTTTACTATGAAATATTCTCCTAAACAGAATCAATATTTGATTAACGATTTATATCTATATCGTTATCTATATTTTCAATCAACTGACTAGCAGTTCAACCAAACAGCCAAACACAGCAAACAACCATTATTTATAAATTCTAAAAATATTTTATAAAAATATAAACTGAGCAGAGTTAGTGAGATTACCCACTTTTTGCGTTAACCGTTAAATAACGATTTGCGTTAGTTGATTCTAATCAGACAATTTATTTTGCCATAAATTGTAACGAGCTCGAATCCACTCCCAGTCAGTTCCATTGTGTAGCTCTCGTCCATACGATCCCAATGGATCTTGTTTCGCTCAATTCTGACATCGTATGTAAATGTTATGAATTATACAAGTTTGAACGCTATAAAATTTGAAATTTAACTTACTTAAATATGATTATAAATCACTTGGGCCTCTCTCTTTTATCATGCCCGGCCCATTACCCAAATCAATACCCACGACCGCAATTCATGAAACTGTACACACAGGTGCGGTTTCACTTTACAAGCTCGGTTTCAACACCTATTCCTCTCATCATCGCTTGAATTACCCAAAATCGATAACCCTAAACTCCCTGTGCTAAACGTTGAACACCCAACTGAGTATCGAACCGTACAAAAATGGTATGAGAGTGAAGAGAATACCACCAGGAATCCATACATACATATAGGATTATTTTAGGAATTTTATACGATTTGTTCTTGATTTTTAAAAGAGGGATTTTCACCTTTTTTTTTTGTTTTTCTGTGTTGGCGGCGCATTTTCTCAGAAGGATGGCAAATGTTTAGGGTTAAGGAGTGTAAAGGATATTATATAGGATGGGTTTTATATTTTTTATTCGATTATTTTATTTATTTTTAAGCAGTTGCTGTTTGCATTTGTCCCCTAAAATTCCTGTGATCACATACGATACCCAAAAATCACAAAACTGGACATGCAGTTACAACTCGACATTGCGGACCCAACGAAACTAGTTTCGTCGAATTCCGACATCATTTGCTCACACAGCGTATTTTTAACCGTCAGAACACTGACTGTTTTTTACATTAAAATTACGTACGGCCACATACTGACTTCAAAAATCATGAAAACTAAAATCTAGCAATAATTTAATATTGCGGATGCAAAAAAATTAGTTTCGTCGAATTCTGAGGTCATTTGCAAAACTGGCTATTTTTAAAGCTCTATACAGACCCTTTTAAATATATAAATATATTTAAAAACATTTAAATTTAATATTTAAAAATAAATATTATCGTATATATTCACAACAGAATATCATAATGCTACACTGGGATTTATAACTCGATATTTCAAAATTCCCAGTTATATCGATATTCGATTTATATTAAAAATCCCTTTATAATATAAATAAATCGTTAAAAATTATATAGGAATTCCACAGCGACTTTTCTAAATTTTGGTTTGGACATAAATCAAAATCTACACGACGAAATCCTGATTTTTCTCTTCCATCAGAAAAATATACTTCACCAACTCCTAGCGTTTCTTATTTCACAGAAATCCGATTTAAAACGGACCCTGTATATTCAATTGAAGTTCAAATCGCCAAATAGCAAACTGCCACGCCATTTCGAGCTCGATTATAATTACAATATAAATTTATACGTTATATCGTCGTTTATTGAATAGATTCGTTATAAAAATTCGAATCTAAACTTAACCAAACCTCTTATACTGCCTAATTCACACAATATTGTGAATTCTACTATTTTTGATCATTTCGAAAATAAATATATTATTCTATTATTTATATTAATTAAATATTAATATTATTCAATTCAAGTTATCGATATCGCCAAATCGATATTTAACAATTAAATTAATTAATTATTTCACCGTAAAAATACGGGATGTTACAGATAATTGTTAGATCGAACACGAATATACCCTGTGAAGCAGCATAGCTCTTAAACGACACAGAATATGAAGGTTCAGATCTAACCCTTGATTCAGATCCAGATCTACATATATAAAGTCCTCATCTATTGGCTATGTGATTCATGTTGAATCATATCTATTAGCGTCATCACCCCCTAATCAAAGGGGATTAACTAGACATAGCTAAAGAAGAAGAGAAAAAGAATATAACATACATAAATAAAATACAACTAAAACTAAATAGAATAGGGGAAGAAGAATGATTTTATTACAAGAAGAGAATTACATAACAAAACCCAATGTGTTTTACAATGAATGAGATACAGTGTATTTATAGCTGATATGACAAAGACTACTTGGCAAATTCCACAATGTGGGACAAAACCCCTTTTCCAAAATAGCACATAAATCAAATAGCTCAATGTGAACGCGTGCAGCGCATGAATGAGAAGCCTTGCAGATTACATGATATGGGACAAATAACTTAGCCCAATTAGCAACTAGACCAATGTGAATGCATGTAGATGTCATGGAAAATAGGTTGCGGGCTTCAAAACCAATTGCCTTGAGAACGAATAACAACTCCAAGTGATCATTATGGAAAAGCATTGAATCTTGTCTTTAAAATATGCAACAGAAGGCGATTGAATAGCAACTTTTCTTTAGGTCTTCAAGCTTTAATCCAGCTCTAAAATTCAACACTTTTCTTGGACAAATTCTTCAAGCTTTTCAACAATTAAGTGCGTTAATCCATTCTTCAAAAATAATCTGTAAACACAACTATAAATGCACAGTTTCAATTATTTAAAAGATAGAATAAGATAAATATGTGGATAAAATATACACATTTACGTGTATATCAAATACCCCCACACTTATCTTTTTATTCGTCCTCAAATAAACTAAACTAAGAATGTCACACTTTCGTAGGAAACACGATTGCATTTAGCGTATGCATCAAGCCGTTAAACCTCTTGGTGTCCCCAGTAGGACGAGTGTTGTCTCGTGAGGGTTTTTAGCGGATACTACCCACAAAATCCAAAGTGTCTTAAGTATGCGGATTAATCAAACAATATATTTAAGGTCTTTCACATTCCAAGGATTACACCTAACTTCAATAATAACGGTTTAGTCCCAAATTGTCCATCCCGTTATTGATGCAAAAATGAATAAAATTTTCCAAGCTGAATCGTAATTCCTTGATAACACTGTAATTGTCTTGAAGGTTAGGAGCATGATGTCAACCAATGTTCTACACATCGACAATGTGCACCTAATCATTTATTCAACTTTCTTTCTTTTTTTTTTAAATAATTTTGCACTAGTGTAACTATAATATATTGGATGTGAGTTATGCATAGATGAAGGAGAATTTTGTAAGTTCTAAAAATATTCTAGATAAGAGGGAAAGTGTATTAGTTAAACTTCAGGCTACAAAAGGTAAAGTAATACTAAGGCACATATGAACATTTTTATTTCCTTTCATCTCCTCTACTACAATCCTCACTTCCAAGTACGGTATAATGGATGTGGATGGAATTGAATGCTTTATAGTCAAGAATGATGAATGACTATTTTATTCTGAGAGACTCTCTCTTTATTTCATTTTTTTCATTTTTTTTCTTTTCCTTTTTTTTCTTTTTTCTTTCTTTTTCTTTCTTTTGCATGATGAATGATGAATGGAGATGGAATGGAATGATACTGTACATTATTTCATTTGATTCCTCCTCTACTAAACCAACACTTCATGAAAGGAATGTTTTGTGCCCTAGTTACTCTACTTCTATAACCCTAATTCAACACACAAGTCTGGATTGATGTTATACAAAAAGATGAAAGGAATGATAAGCAAAGTTTCATAAGATAGATAACCTATATAAAATAAGATGTGGTATATGGTTATCCTACCTTAAAAAAAGTACGGAGTGGGTAGTGTAATATTGGTATAAAAAGTGACGTTTCTGAACCTTTGAAAAAAATCAGTACAAGGTTCTTAAGTATACCAATATAAGAAAAACCTATCGAAACATGGATGTAATTCGACTAAAACTTGGGTTTGAATAATGTTGGCTATCGAAGAAGAACGCTAAAATGAGTCAATTCTCCTTAATTGGGCCAAGTGGATTTTAGAACTTACGATTTTGAAAATTTGAGTGGAAAAGAAAATATTATGCATGAAAACGAACTCAGAAAATCCAACAAATGTAGGTGCAAAATCATTCTTTTTTTTATCATTTTTACTTGCACATTCTAACATGTATAACAAGGGTTGACACGCTTACTCCAGAACATGACTAACATCTTCACAGTCTCAAGCTAGCATCTTCAAAAGACACATTACAACTCAATGAATAAATGTTCATTCCCATCACCCAACAATTCAACTTATCAAACAAGAACCAAGGTGTTATTTATGAATTTAAGTTAATCCTTGTTCAATGAATGACCTAGTTCATAAAAATTGATTGCTGATGTAATGTAAATCACCCCCCCCCCCACACTTGAGTGTGACTGTGTCCTCACAGTCGTTAATCAGACATATCTTAGTGAAACGGAAAAACAAATAAGAGAATATTTACATATGTACAAAAGAGGGTTAGTGTGTCTTACCAAATGTAATGTGGCTCATGGAGGACCATGAGCTCTTCCTCTTGGTTGGGTATTAGTTCCAAGTAAGGTTTAAGGCGTTGACCATTGACCTTATAGGACAATCCATCGGTTGGATTCTCAATTTCTACCGCACCAGACGGAAAAACAGTCCGTATAGTGTAAGGTCCTGTCCATCTAGATTTTAACTTACGCGGAAATAAATGCAATCTTGAGTAACAGATTCTTTTGACCTAGCATGAATGTTTTACGTAAAATTGATTTATCATGAAAAACTTTTGTTCTATCCTTGTAAATTCGTTCATTTTCATAGGCATCATTTCGAATTTCATCGAGTTCATTAAGTTGAAACTTCCTATGTTCACCTGCAACCTTGTACTAGAACATAGGGCGTTTCAACTTATGCCCATAACGCCCTATGTTCTAGTTCAACTGGCAAGTGACATGGCTTACCAAAGATCAACCGATAAGGGGACAAACCTAAGTTTGTTTTGAAAGTGGTGCGGTAAGCCCAAAGTGCGTCAGTTAACTTTTGGGGCTAGTCTTTGCGATTTCGATTCACAGTTTTCTCAAGAATTTTCTTAATTTGCCTATTCGATACTTCAACCTGCCCACAAGTTTGAGGATGGTAAGGAGTGGATAACTTGTGGGTTATTGAATACTTTCTCATGAGGGCTTCGAAAGAACGATTACAGAAGTGTGTCCCATTATCACTGATTATTGTGCGAGATGTGCCAAACCTGGAGAAGATGTTTTCTTTCAAGAAGCGCACAAAAACCTTGTTATCATTTGTTTTGCATGGAACAGCTTCGACCCATTTAGAAACATAATCGACAGCTTAGAGGATGTACAGATTCCCAAAAGAATTAGGGAAGGGTCCCATGAAGTCTATACCCCAAACATCAAAAATTTCGACCTCTAGAATGGGGTTTAGGGGCATCATATTCCATTTAGAAAATTTCCCTAAGAATTGACATCGATCACAAGTTCTGCAAAATTCGTACGCGTCTTTGAAAAGGTTAGGCTAGTAGAAACCCAATTGGAGAACCATTTCGGCTGTCTTTTTGGGATAGAAGTGACCACCACACGCTTGGTCATGACAGAAAGAGAGGACACTGTGAGTTTCAGTGTCGGGAACACACCTTCGAATGATTTGGTTGGGACAATACTTGAAAATATAGGGGGCGTCCCAGAAAAAATGTTTAACTTAGGAAAAGAATTTGTGTTTATCCTGCTTGGACCAAAAAGAAGGGATTTGCTTGGTGACTAAGTAGTTGACAATGTCAACAAACCAAGGATCAGTGGATAAATAAAATAGCTGTTCATCAAGAAAATTCTCGTTGATTGGAAGAGAAGAAGATGGGGCATTTGGAAGACAAGACAAGTGGTCTGCAATAATGTTGTCAGATCCTTTTTTATCCTTAATGGTAAGGTCAAATTCTTGAAGTAGAAGGATCCAACGAATGAGACGAGCCTTAGCATCCTTTTTAGAGAAAAGGTACATAAGTGCGGAATGATCAGTATGAACAGTGATGTGTGAGCCAACTAGATAAGGTCTGAATTTTTCTAGAGCGAAAACGACTGCCAAGAGTTCCTTTTCAGTGGCCGTATAATTGACTTGAGCGTCGTTTAGAGTCTTACTCGCATAGTAAATGACATGAAGAATCTTATCGATAGGTTGTCCTAAGAGAGCGCCAACATTGAAATTTGAGGCATCACACATGATTTCAAAAGGTTGCTTCCAATTTGGAGAGCAGATGATTGGGGCAGAGACAAGTTCATTTTTAAGATGCTCAAAAGATGAAATGCAACTAGAATTGAAGTCGAAAGGAACATCCTTACCAAGAAGACTGGTCAAAGGTTGAGTGATTTTGCTAAAATCCTTTATAAATCGACGGTAAAAGCCAGCATGACCTAAAAAGGATCGGATGTCCTTAACGGATTTGGGAATGGGAAGATTCGAGATAACCCCAATTTTGGCTTTGTCTACTTCAATTCCTTTATTAGAGACGACATGTCCTAAAACAATGCAATGTTTGACCATGAAGAGACACTTTTCCCAATTAAGCATTAAGTGTTTGTCTTTGCAATGGTTAAGAACAAGATCAAGGTGATGTAAACACTCAGTGTAAGAATCCCCGAAGATGGAAAAATCGTCCATGAACACTTCCAAAAATCGCTCGATCATATCATAAAAAATGCTAATCATGCACCTTTGAAAGGTTGCAGGTGCATTACAGAGACCAAAAGGCATACGACGGTATGCAAACGTACCAAATGGACAACTGAAAGTGGTTTTCTCTTGGTCCTCAAGAGTGATAGGGATTTTATTATTGCTCGAGTACCCGTCAAGGAAACAATAGTACTCGTGACCGGCTAGTCGTTCTAACATTTAATCGACAAATGGCAGAGGGAAATGATCCTTACGTGTTGCAGCGTTAAGTTCCCTATAGTCAATGCAAACACGCCAACCAGTCTGGGTGCGGGTTGGGATAAGCTCATTAGCTTCATTTTGGATCACGGTAATTTCTGATTTCTTAGGTACGACATGAATCGGACTAACCCATTGATTATCGGAAATTGGGTAGATGATTCCATTGTCAAGACATTTAAGGATTTCAGCACGAACTGCTTCTTTCATGTTAGGGTTCAGTAGACGTTGGGGATCACGAGTAGGTTTGGCATCATCTATAAGGTGGATTCGATGTTGGACTATCAAAGGTCTAATCCCCTTAATATCAGCCTTGGACCAACCAATTGCTTCCTTATTTTTCTTAAGGATGGGAAGGGGCAATTGTTCCTGCTCTATAGTAAGGTCAGAAGCGATAATGACAGGAAAAGTTTTATTGTCTCCTAAGTAAGCATACTTAAGATGACTGGGCAGCACTTTGAGGTCAGATTTTGGGGACGACTCAACCGAAAAAATTGGTTGAGGGATAGACTCAATTGTGAGTGGCTCGACAGGAATCAAATCAGAGACATTTTCGAGAGTATCTTGAAACAAAGTTTCATAATTTGATTCAATTTCGTTATTCAGATGGTTGAGCTCAGATTCATTATCGTGGACAACACGGATTTCAGAAAACTGGTCCACATAAGAGTTAGGAGAGTTTTCGGTTCTAATGATGATTAGCTCGGCAGTCATGTTACCGAAAGAAAGTTTCATAGACCCATTTCTACAGTTGATAAGCGCATTAGAGGTTGCTAAGAAGGGTCGTCCTAGAATCAATGGGATCCTGTTTGTAGGATTGCTTACCTGTTGACTTTCTAGGACAATGAAATCAACTGGAAAGATGAATTCGCCTATTTTGATCAATACATCCTCGATTTCGCCCATAGGATTCTTAATTGAACGGTCAGCAAGCTGAAGGGTAACCTTGGTGGGTTTCAGTTCTCCTATCCATAATTGGCGATAGACGGAATATGGAAGCAAGTTAACACTAGCACCTAAGTCTAGCAGGCATCTATTGATTTTCTTGTCCCCAACAGTACATGATATTGTGGGGCAGCCAGGATCTTTGTATTTCACTGGCATTGATTGGGACAAGACCTCGCTTAGAGTTGCCGCCAGAAACACTTTCTTAGGTACATGTGTATGACGTTTTTGAGTGCACAAATCTTTTAGAAATTTTGCGTACTGTGGAACTTGTTGTATAATATCTAAAAGGGGAATGTTCACTTTAACTTGCTTAAATATTTCAAGGGTCTTTTCTAGCTGATCCGTCTTTTTCCTAGGTTGGAGTCTATGAGGAAATGGAGCAGATAACTCAGTAGGTTGGGCTACTTGAGTTTGAGGATGGTCCCTGTCAGAAATTGGCTCAATGTTCTGATCCGAGTTAGTCGAATTTTCGATAGGGTTTGGAAGATCATCTAGTAAAGTATTTGGGTTGACCACATGGTTGTCAAACTTTTTTCCGGATCTAAGAGTCGTGACAGCATTTAATTTACTAACATTTGAATCATGTGAATTTGGTTGGGGTTTCAATTTTGTCCTCTAGGGTTTTGAATAGGTTGACTTGGAAACGTACCCTTTTCCCTTTCACTTAATCTAGCATTAAATTGAGACATTTGTTTTTGAACTATACCCATTTGTTGATTTGTGTTTTGCATATATGATTGCAAGGAGTTGTCTAACTTGTTTTGATTTTCAACACTTTGCTTAGTCATTTGCGCTAATAAATTGCTCACCTCAGATAAATTTCCCTCAATAGTAGAACGACGTTTTTCATATTGGGGTGCAACCGTTTGATTGTGGAAAGGCGCCTAGTTCGAAGTGTAATGATTTTGCCTAAGAGGAGGGTTCACAGCATTGTTCGGAAATGCTCGATTCGAAGGTCTGTTCTTCAAAGGGTTATTTGGACCATAAGAAAGATTTGGGTGGTTGTTGGGTCTATTGAAAGCATTTACTTGCTCAAGGGACTGGGGACAGTCATTAGCCATGTGATTAGTATCAAGATATACGTGACACATAGCTTGGGAAACGTTATTAGACTGAGTGTGTGTTTTAACAACGTTCAGGATGGCATCAACAAGAGTATTAGAAGAAGAAGAGGATTCGACATAATTACTTCTGGATAGAGAGATTTTTCATTGGCTCGTTCCCATTGTTTCGATTTTTTCTGCTAACTCATCCAGAAATTCCTAAGCTTCTACATCAGTCTGTTTTAGAAAATTGCCCTGACACATGGACTTTAACATTTTCCTAGAACTATTATCAAGTCCATCGTATACAGTTTGACATAACGACCATGTTTCATAACCATGATGGGGACAACTTAACAACAGTTCTTTAAATCTTTCGAAGTATTGCCAAAAAGATTCACCCCCTTTTTGGTGGAAATTAGTGATTTCGTTTCTGACTCTAGCTGTTTTTTCTGGGGGGTAGAACTTTTTAAGGAAAACTGCTATAAATTCATCCCTTTTTTTATCGAATTTGGAGGCAAGCTGCGAAACCATTTTTCTGCGGAGTCAGTTAGTGCGAATGGAATCAAACGAAGTTTAATACCATCCTCACATAACTGTTGTAATTTAAAGGTTGCACAGGCATATTCAAATTTCATTAAGAAGCTATATGGTTCATTATGCGAAAAATTTCCGAATTAGGGAAGGATGTTTATCAGACTCGACCGGATTTCAAAGTGATTACCCACAGGATTGGGTAACTGAATGCAAGAAAGGACAGAAACTCTATCGGGAAGAATTCTATCCATCAGGGTACGAGGTGCAGGCTCGTTAGCCATTTCTAAAGGTTGGTCGAGTGAACTGGGTTTTGAGGAAAGAGAAGGTAGTTCGATTCTAACTAAACGACGAGATTCTTGGTCACGGGTCTAAGTTTGCATGCATCAGAGAAAAGAAGAAGAGAGTTCGTCAAAGAAATTTAGACAATGGAGAAGTTCAGAAAGAGGTGAGAAGGAAAAAGGTTTTGAAAATGGGAGTTTTTTTGGAAAAGTACGAACTACAGACTAGCAAGGTTTAAAAAAAATGTTAATTTTTTTGTTTTTCAAATTTTTATTTGTTTTTGAGGTGTTTTGAATTTTTTTTATACAAAAAACAATCACACACTGAAATTAGCTACAAAGAAATTTTCTGTCCTTAATGGCTCCTAACCCAAAATTATATAGAGATGCGTTTGATTACTTAGATCAAAAGATTTCTCAGCCAGTTAACGGACATGACTTAACGGTGCACCAGGAATCACCCTAGCAATGCAGCCGAAGGTTTAAGTACCTTCAGAGTAAAAACCAATATAATATTTATGAATCACCGTAATATTTATAAACAGTTATTTCTCTATCGTAGTCTAGACACCAAGAAATAATTCGTTCCAAATAAATCAACTATCAAAATACAATTAAGCACTAGATGAGCCCGTGACTCCCTTAAGTCCAACATCTAACCGTTATTATTAGTCAGATTCTACGATGAAATACAATTTGTGGGCTAAGGAAAGGGTGATGAAATCCCTCACCTCATGTGAATTGGGTATTGCCCTTAACAGAATGAATAAGGATGCAGAAACAACAATTGCAAAAATTAAAAGATTTTACAAGCAAGCCGCTGCCCCTGCAGAAGATTTTTACAAGCAATGCCTATATTTTTTTATTTGCAGCAGCAGCCCCTGTAGAGTTTAGAAAAATCTCACCTAGATCGGCAATCTGTCCAGTGCAATTGAGTCGCTCTAGCGCTTTCACACCCCACTTGGTATGCAACCGCTCGAACAATTCGAATTCTGCTAATTACAAATAGCATGACCTTTGAAATCCCTCCTTGATCTGCAACCTGAAAACTATCACACTAAGATTCACAAGTGAAAAGCAAACGAAATTTATTTTACACTAAATCCAAGCCAAAGATAAGAAACTAAAAAAAAACCTAGATAAAAAACAATAGGGAAAACAAACTAAACCTGGCAACTCTAAAAACTGGCTTTTTAGAAAAGGAAAAAATAAATAAACAAGACAAGATGATTATGCCTAAAGAAACAAGAAACCAGACTCAAAACACCAATCACGCACAAAATAAATAAATATTCACACACTCAATCTGTCGACACCAAACAAATAAGCAAACACAAATAGCTACAAGCCAATCCAACAATATAGACCCACGCCCCCTGTTTCTCAGAGAATTCAAACGAAAATATGGCAACAAATTATTCCCCCAAATTTTAAAACTTTCACGACCATTTTAAAAAAAAAATCAAATTGGGTTGGGTGCGTTCGATCTGAGGTAGATGGCGATTTCGGGTTCGGTATGTGGTAAACTGGGGATTGTGGTACGATTTGTGAGGTATTGTCATGACAGATGGTTTGAAGGAGGGTCTAAGGAAGTTGCTGGTAATTGTGATGATCTGATATTGGGATTGACGTTGGTTTGTGGCTTGACTTTTCAAGTGGAGCGCTTGAATGTGAAAGGGGATGTAGGGATTGTGAAGAGGGTAACTGAGTTAAGGAGGCAAGTTTTGTGAAGAAGTTGGGAGGAGGCTTTGTGAATGGTTGGAGAAGAATTGTTGAAGGAAGTTGAGAAGTGAATCACATGAAATATAAGGCAATGGGAAAAAAAGAATTTGGAAAGATTGTTTTTTTATTTATTTGTTTCAGAAAAGAGAAAAAGGAAATGTAATGAGATTGAAAGGAAGGTTGATAAAGAGAAAGAAATCAGGAAAATAAAAATGCAAGTTTTAAGTAAGGAAAGGGAATCAAAGAAAAATCTTTTTTTTTTACTTTGTAAAAATTGTAAACAAATGAAAGGAAAAAAATATGTCATAAAAGAAAGGTAATTATACAGGGAATTTTGAAAAGAATTCATAGATAGGAAAGAAATAAATGAAACAAATAGGAAAGAAATTATATGGAAATAAGAAAATAAGGAAAGTAATAAAAAAACAACTAGAAAGAAATGGGAAAATTTGGCAAATAATTATGGCTGAAGAAACACAAAAGTGGAAAGAAATGAAGAAAAGGAAAGCAATAGTATTTTTTTTCCTTAATTCGCAAAAAAGGTGGAAAATAGATGTAAAAAGGGAAAGAAATTATTTATTTGCAAGAAGGAAAAAAGGAATTGTTTTTTTTAGAATTGTTGAAAAGAGGAAAGAGATTGTAATGGGAAATGAACTGAAAAGGCAATGTAATGGGAAACAAATCAAACCGAAAATGCAATTTTTTTTCCTCTCTTAGTTAGAAGATTAGCAATACCAAATCAAAGATAATCAAGAGATTTTTTTTATTAATGAAGGAAACTAAAATAAAACTAGCAAAAAGAAAAAAAATTGTGTTTTTTTTTATAATGGAAAAATAAGAAAATGATAGGAATAATTTTTTTTTGTGTTGTTTTTTTTTATATAAAGAAAAACTAAAGAAAAAAAATTATAACCCGAAGGATTTAAAAATAAAAATAATTTTGATCCCTGACAATGACGCCAAAATTTGTTTTCGAACAAATCAAACAATTGTAAATAATTGTAAGATCTGTTCGGCTTTCCTAAACAACAAGGATTGTTGTAGAGGGTGTCGAACTCCAGGACCAAAAATTATTTTACTAATACATCCAATCAAGTTATTCTAGGATTTTGATTGATTGAATACACAGAAAATAACAGCAATTAAATAAAAAGAGAGATTAATATAATAAGAGAAAGCAATTAGGGGATAATGACATAGATTGGATTCACACTCATCAATAGCCAACAAATAAATACAGATCTAATTCATGTTTCTATCACACACATGAATCAACGATAATTAGGTTCTTAGAAACAAACAAGTAAATAACGACAAGTGTAACGTCCCGTATTTTATCGGTCTGTATTTGAATATTTAAATCAGTTTAAATATTGAATTCAGAATATAAATGGATTTATATTTTAATTAAAATGAAGTTGAACGTATATAAATATATATTAATCGTGCTCAGAACGACCCTGCAGTTCGTAATTTAACGTTCTGAACTTCAACTGAGTGTACCGGACTCGTTTTGAATCGGATTTCTGCGAAACAAGAAACGTCGGAATCTGTTGAACTGTATCTTTCTAGCTGAAGTGAAATATGGAGATTTCATCGTATAGATTACAAGATATGTCCAAATCAAATATTCAGAAAGTCGCTGTGATATCGTATATCGACCGTAACGGTTATTTGAATATAACTCGATATCGGGTGCAAATCGGGACAAGGTTCTTTTGAGGCGCATCAATAATTTAATTTTTAGAATTTTTCTGTAATTTTTAATAAATTAAATATGCAAATTTTTATTTGGAGTATTGTGCACCCCGTATCGGTATTTCGGGGCTTCACAGAATGAGTTCAACTACCGGTATTATTATATTTTTGGGATCGTGACACCTCGCTGGACACGACCGTAATCTTACGTCTGTCCGTAGCAGCTCGGACATGAACAAATTGCTACGTAATGAGGTACATTAATTAAAAACATATAATATTTAAAACATACAGTCAGCACATTTCATTTCCCCATCCCATGAATTATGCATGTTCTCGCGGGAAGCTATATCTGGGGAAAAAATCTAAGGAGAATACTTCCTAATGAAGTATGGTTCATTAATTTACACCATACTTTGAAACAGTAAAATAAAACAGTGACCCTGTAGCTTAACAATGAAGCAAAACACCCATACCCTAATAACGTGCCTACCCCTATGCTTCTCATTCCTTAACCATTAAGTAATTCACTTATATATATACCCGATGTCTTCTTCATCCATTCGCCAGAAACAAGATCTAAACTCACCTCCTTCTTCATCTGAAATCTATGCAAACAAAACAAAATACTGGTGCGGCAAATCATGAAAAGGGAGAACCGAGTGGCATATACGTGTAAGGAGCTGACGTGTTTCGACTATAGCCATTCCTTTCTTTGCGGAAGGTATCCTGGAGCAGGATAATTCATGCGAGAAGAAGAAGCACTTTGTATTGATAAAGGAGAGAGAGAGAAGCACTGTAGCGTGCATGTATAGGAGGATGTAAACGAGTAGATGACGTTTCATACAGGGAGGCAAGGGCTGAAGTTGTTTTCGGTGAGCAAGTGCAGTGCGTATGGGGGTGCGTGTGTGAGGAGTTGACGCAGTGGGTCGTTGTTGTCGAAGGGTGAAGTCCGGTAGTCAGGAACATGGCCGGAGCATGGTGAACGTCGGAGGACAGTGGCGGTTTTGATCAACTAATGGTGAAGTGATGGAAAGGTGTAAAGTTCAGGCGCAACTATTGAAGGAGGCGTGGCACAGGGGTTAGCGAGTGCAGGAAATAAAGACGTGAAGAGATGTTCGAAATAGCATGAATATACAGAAGAAGTTTTGAATCATGACGGAAGAAACATGTGTGATTAAGTATGGATTGGAAAAAACAAGAGATTTGATCGGGAAGGAGGCGCTGAGAAATGATATTGGCAAACGGAACAAGACCGGATCTGTTGAAATCATAACGACTGATCCGGTGTACCAACGCAAATCGTTTTTAACGGTTAATGCGCCAAGGTGAGTAAAATCACTAACTCTGATCTATTTTAAAATATTTAATCATATTTTAATGTTGTTTGAATGTTGTGTGATGGTCGATTAGGTAGATTACAATTAATTTGGTTGAATATTAGATATCGTTACATATGCACACATCATCGGTTGGACACTGATTCCATCGATTAGAATATCCCCTATTATAGAGTTAGTGTAAATTGTGTTGACTGACATTTGTGGATGCGGAAACCGGTTGGAGGAATCCGACCGGATTCCTTGATAATTATATGTACTGTTTGTTTTGTATGAACCCGAATTATATTTAAAACCCCATGTGAATAGTGATGTTGAACGGAAAATTCAACATCTGTTTCGATAAATAAATAAACGATATCAATTTAGAAAGTGATAACAGTCGACCGTGAAACCATCGTTTTGTTAAGGAGTTGATTGGCCGTCAGGCAAATCAACGAGGTTAATTATAAAAATTATATTTTTATAATTAAAAAGAAGATTTAAATTTAAAATAGAAGTTCTATTATAAACCAATATTTTAAAGTTCGTTTTTATAAAAACGATTGTTGACATTTAAATGAGTTTATAAAGCAGAAATTATCCGACGATTAAATATTTGGATGATTAGATTTAAGATAAACAATTTAGAAATATTATTAGATTAATTATATTAATCTAATGTTGAGAAGAAATTAAAATCAGTTAAAGAACGTACTGATGGAATGGAGTTGATTTAATCAACTGTTATTTGGGAAAATGGTTATTAGATTAATTGGACTTTAATTAATCTAATGAAACAGTTTAGAAATAAATTAATCCAAAGTAATGAGATTTAATTACCTTTTGGTTAAGAAGTTATAAATAGAACTGTGGGATAGAGAAAGCGAAGAGCTTATGTTTAATATAAATATCATAAACAATAGAGATTTCAAAGTAAGAATATGATGTTATAAAACCATAGTTAAAATTTAACAAGAAAATACGATTTGTGGTATAAGGTATTAGAATACAGACTTATATTTGTTCTAAGGTAAGAACGTTGTCGATCAAGGTTTGAGAGGTAAATAGAATACCCCAACTTGAACGGTTTCACTATTATCGAGGAACGATATCAGTTTGTGACGGAGATAGATGTTAAGATTAGTAGAAAAGGAATATGGCAGCATATGCAAGTTTAGAACTATAGCGATAAAATAAACGCTGTTGATTGGGCTTAAGCGTAACTGTTATGTCGAGACTAGTTATAACATGGAATATTATAGCGTATGACAAGTTTGAACTATAGCGATAAAATAACGCTGTTGATAAGGTAAGTGTGACTGTAATTAGTTATAAGGAGAATATTACAGCATATGACAAATTTAGAACTATAGCGACAAATTAACTGCTGTTGATTAGACTTAAGCGTGACTTTTATATATAGCAGCACTTCCTAGGAAATGTAACAGTTTGGTTTGAAATCCACTTATTCTAGAGTAATAAGTAACGACGTTTGTTCAAAGAAATATAAGAAAGAGTTTAGAAAAAGAATTGGGGAATCGTATTAAAAACCGATGACATCATTTCGATGTTCGAAATGTGATTAGAATTAAACCGTTAGGGTTTGTAACTAGAATTCGACGATGTCGAGTGTATTAAAAGTAAACTATTTTTAGGGATTATAATCCGATAGAATAATTAACATTTAGTTTAAACAAATAAATGTTAATAAGATAGGAGTCAGTATTTAGTTATAAATTTGATATCGATTTGATAAGAAATTGACTTAGAAACAGAGTTTATAAAGTGGAATAGGAATGTAAAAAGTATGAAAGAGATTTCGGTAAAACAAGATGAAGGAATTTATTTCATGAATAAAGAGTTATATGATAAAGATGCTCAGATTTCTATAATAGAAATGATATTCACATTTTAAAGTGAATAATGCTTTAAAGTAAACGCTTGGCAGATTTAAATGTTTAAAATGAAATTGGAATTATTTTTCCAATGGAGCTAGGATATATTATCCAAGCGTAGAAAGTGAATAACGTGAAAAGAATGGAAATGTTTCGAACGTTAATAACGCATGTTTTCTAAAACATGAAATAATAAGAGTGTATAATAACTGGAATGTTTTCCAAGAAGAAAGACTAAACGGGATTTGAGAAATATCTAGTAAGATATTGGAATGCGAATAAATAAAACGAATGTTAAATAAAATTGCCTGTGGTTGTGTGTGTTTAGTTGATAATTTAAATGGATGTTATTTTTACTTCGATGGTTAAATAACCGACTATCGAAGTGTTTTGACTATCGTTGTCAATACGGAGAGACCGGTTGGATATTATCCGAATACCACTCCGTATAGGCATAAGCGCTACGAATTAGATATGCTGAAGATAATTGAAGACGGAGTTAAATGCAAGGGTTGTCCAGTTCTAGAATGGTATTTTGTTCGTCCAGTCCCAGGACAACTTGTATGGACGAGTGTCTGACAGAGTATTTCCAACGGTCATGCCGTTGATTTTACGAATATACCAAGTTGGTGGGGAGAAGGTAACTTCTCTTTATTCTACACCCAGTGTGCATTGGTGTAATCAATATGTGATTACGGATCTGACGATGTGGCATTCAAAGTGAATGGTGATCAGATGTTCTGAATATAGACGTAGCCTCTAGCCTCACAACCAGGAAGTGACAGAAGATGGGCTAGGCAACATGGCTAGTTGGGTCATCCCTAAGCAGGGTGTATTGTCACCGATCTAGAGAAAATTCATATTTATACTTCTTTTCGATTCTGTATCTTCGGATGACGGTTGGATGGCCTACAACCGTGGTGGCAATATATTCGCGACACTCAAGCTAAATGAGTGAGCGGTCATGTGTGGCCGGGTTGCAAGACGTTCTTGTTGAACCCTGAGTGTATCCCCTCTAGAGTACACTATTCAGAAGGTGCTCCCATACCTTGTCTGTTGGAATCCATTCTCCGATAAGCGCCTTGCGGTTTATGATTTTATACTATATATATGTGGAACGTGAGATGCAAGCGTTCTGCTACTTGGAAAATTATTTGTTTAGACATTATCATAATATCACTGTTTTTAATATCAAAGTAATTTGGGCCATAGTAAGGTAAAAACCGTCCATGTTTATGTGTGGGCTGGTCTTACTATTATCCTTTTGTTTCAAAAGGATTTTCTTCAAAGTAAAACCGTATGGTTAGAATTTACTCACACCAGTCCCATGACTGACCCAGAGTTTATTTTGTTTTGTTTTCCCTAAACTCTTGGGTGCCCAAATTTGTACGGGCAGTCAAGTGTTTCAGGCTTTGCATATTTCACTTGGAGGAGCTCGAAGCAGAAGGCTCCACCCTTAGTATTAAGAGATTATTTCCGCTGTGATAAGATGTATTGTACTCTGATAATGGTATGTATATACAATACAGTTTTGTATTCAAAGTTATGTTATATAATACATTTGATTTGTTCCGCTGCGAGTTTCGTGTTACTCTGATTCTGTTCAGTGTGTTCTTCTTCTTCTTCTTCTATTCTATTAGTTTTATCTTTTCTTTCTCACCCTCTAAATTCTTTCTATTAATGTTCCGGTATTTTTGATGCTCGAGAAATTGACAGTGTATTTATGTTGATTTTTCTGGGTCGAAAAATCCGCGCCGTTACAACAAGCATAGCCTATGTAGGAGCTGAGCTCTTAAATAACCATAGACTATCAGGAAAGATTCACTAATTAATTTCCAAAACCCAAAAATTAGATCTAAATCTGGTAATTGTTAGATCGAACATGAATATACCCTGTGAAGGAGCATAGCTCTTAAACGACACAGAATGTGAAGGTTCAGATCTAACCCTTAATTCAAATCCAAATCTACATGTATAAAGTCCTCATTTATTGGCTATGTGATTCATGTTGAATCATATCTATTAGCGTCATCACCCCCTAATCAAAGGGGATTAGCTAGACATAGCTAAAGAAGAAGAGAAAAAGAAAATAATAGAAATAAATAAAATACAACTAAAACTAAATAGAACAGGGGAAGAAGAGTGATTTTATTCCAAGAAGAGAATTACAGAATAAAAACCAATGTGTTTTACAATGAATGAGATACAATGTATTTATAGCTGATATGACAAAGACTACTTGGCAAATTCCACAATGTGGGACAAAACCCCTTTTCCAAAATAGCACATAAATCAAATAGCTCAATGTGAACGCGTGCAGCGCATGAATGAGAAGCCTTGCAGATTACATGATATAAAACAATAACTTAGCCCAATTAGCAACTAGACCAATGTGACTGCATGCAGATGTCATGGAAAATAGGTTGCGGGCTTCAACTCCAATTGCCTTGAGAATGAATAACAACTCCAAGTGATCATTATGGAAAAGCATTGAATCTTGTCTTTAAAATATGCAGTAGAAGGCGATTGAATAACAACTTTTCTTCAGGTCTTCAAGCTTTAATCCAGCTCTAAAATTCAACACTCTTCTTGCACAAATTCTTCAAGCTTTTCAACAATTAAGTGCGTTAATCCATTCTTCAAAAATAATCTGTAAACACAACTATAAATGCACAGTATCAATTATTTAAAAGATAAAATAAGACAAATATGCGGATAAAATATACACATTTACGTGTATATCAATTTAACAGAGATTAACAATACAGTTCAAAATACAATGTCAGACATGTAACCTGTCTTTAACTTGGTTAGAGAACCAGTGTCATTTAAAACACAGTTCACAATAAACCGAAAATCACATTCCATTAATCATGGGATCTTCACAGAAAACCGAGCAATATATATAATCGATATCAATTTCTGTATCCGACTAATAATATAAATGGAACAACAAAGCCTTTTAAATTCCATATATATTAACAGTCTTCCTCCATAGAAGCTCACTTCGATTATTACCAAATCGAATTCCATTCCATTCCAATTTATTTTATTAAATTGGAAAACTTTACTTTGGAAAATTTCCTTTAAATCTTAATAAAAAGATTTATGAATTCCAAATCACATTTCACTGTTAATCGGGTTAAAGAACGAATGCCGTTTAAAACACAGTTCACGATAAACCCAAAAATCCCATTCTTAATTCAATTCCAATTGAATATTAATTAATTGGTAAACTTCTCTAAATCTTAATTAAAATATTTAGTCTTTTCTCAATTGGGTTTAAGAACAATGTTATTAAAGACACCATTCATGACAAACCCAAAATCCCATTTGATATTATATACAAGGCTCTGAATAGAAATTATATCAGCTTATATTCAATATCAAATTCTGAAACCAATAATATCGTATTGGAAATAACGATATAAATATATCTTCCAAATTTCCATAACAATATCCATATAATCACAGAATCCAATACCTAAATATTCCGAAGATTTCCATTCCAAATCCATTCCAATTTGTTCGTTCGAAATTTCTGGTTATATTAAACCATTCACAAATCCAATTTATTTTATTTAAAAATTATTGGATTTCAAATCTAGTTAGTAACTAGTTCAGTTTGATAAAAATATATTTTTATCTTTTTAAATATGGAATTTTTCATCCAAACTCTTTCCAGATCATTTATTATGATTTTACACAAATTATTCATATTTTTAATGATTTTATTAAGTCCCTTTCAGTCGATTTCAATAAACGATCATCGAACTGCACTTACAACGACCTTTTCCAAATTTGATTTGGACATGATCCCAAATCCAACCATTAGATTTCAAATCTCTTATATTCGTTGCAAAGCTCTTTTCGATAAAAACCCAACGGTTCTTATTTTAGAAGAATCCAATGGTCGGATCTCTCGTAATGTCAATTCGAAGTCAATAGTCAAAATTTTCGAACGATCGCGGCGCGGCACGTTCTACTCAGACCATTAAATATATATAATATACTTATATATATTATATATATTTCATCGATTTCCATTTAAAACGTATTTTATAAATCGTTTATAAATTTGTTTTAAAATGATTCTAACTTCATTTCAATTTTAAATCAAAATTGAATACTCCTTATCATTATAATATTTAAATGATAATATTTTCAAAATATTAGATTTTGAAATCATTTCCTTTTTTATATTCAGTTTAAAAATGAATATAATCGATATAACTATCATTCGCGTTAAAATGACGCAAAAATAATCAACACGGCTTTACATATTTCAATATTTTCGTGTCTATCCCAAATCGGACATCAAAATCATATTTTTATCCTTTACAAAATGTTATTTTAAAATATTCGTTATTTTTAAATATTCTTTCTTTCTGAATTGGAATCGGACACAATTAATTACCATATAATGTTATTTATATGGATTTCATACACATATATACACAACAATAATTATACACAGTCAACCATCATCCAGAGTGTCTTACACAACTGCATAAGCATTAAATATAAATAATTAATGCTTATTACAGCCTGTCAACCAATCAATTGACATACAACTAAACAATTGGGATTAGTTTACGTCAAATATCACCCCAATACCCGTGTGGTGTTTCAACCATCAAATACTGAATATTATTTGTGTAGTTGGGCGATATGTAAAATTATCGACCCAATCGATATCACAAAAATAGGCGAGCATAAACAAGTCGTCCGACTTGTAAATCGATGTGTAAATTTATTTTTACCTATACAAATATTATTTTTATTTATCGCAGTTATAAGCTAAAAATAATATTTTCAACTAACTGAATTTTCCTAACACTTTCCAGAAAATTTTGGCAGCATAACAACACGATACTAGAACCGGAATAAGGTCTACCCTTATCCCTCGCCTAATATTGGCTCGTGCCATACACAAACCAGTTCCAATCAATTCACAATTAGTCCACAACCAATTTTACACTCACAATCAAATAACGCAGAAATCCAAATAAATAAATACTCAACTACCCCCAAATGCCATTTACGGCGCCATAAGTGGCTATTTGCGTAGTATGAAATCCGTGTGTCAGTAATATCCATACATTGCTTTCAATTATGTGATTGTGCGAATTCGAGTGTTGAATTCCATATAATTCAAATCACATAATATGGTTTGTACAATAAATAGTGTCGGGGGCTTCTAAGCCCTGTCTACAACCTAAAATATTTTTAACTGTAAAATAAATTAAGTGAGAAGTAGTTATCACCTTTGGTTTCCACTCCCTCATTCTTTAATTGAACGGTTTGGATTTGGATTTTTTTTCCAACCAGTTCCATCGCAATCTGTTTCACGCGGTTTATACAAAAAATCACATTTTTAATAACACTATATTATATATAAAAATCACATCTTTACAATGCTGTGTATACATTAAAAATCGTATTTTTACAATGTTATGTATACATTAAAAATCATACTTTTAAAATGCTATTATATATATATATATATAAATTGAATTTTTATTATGCTATTCATATAATAAAAATCATATTTTTAAACCTCTATTAGATTATAAAAATCATATTTTTATAATTCTCCTTATATAATAAAAATCAATTTTTTTTTTATAATAAAAATCAAATTTTTACTTCAAATCTGTATTATAAAAATCATATTTTTATATAACTAAATATCGTATTTTTATATAACTATAAATCATATCATATATACAATAAAAATCATGTTTTTATTCTATAAAAATCAAACTTTTATGGTGCTATCATATATACAAAAATTGTATTTTATAATGCTACTACATATACAAAAATCGAATTTTTATATTGCTATTACATATATAAAAATCCTATTTTTATATTGCTATTATATATATAAAAATTATATTTTTATATAATTAAAAATCATACCTTCATATTATTAAAAATTGTATCTTTATATTATTTGCAATCATATCTTTATATTATCTACAAAACAATGTATATTTATAAAAAAAACAGATTTTTTATATTAATAAAACTAAATAAAATAAAGTAAAAACTCACTATTTTCGATCGGTGGAGGGGCTTTGCGTCACTGGTGGTCAGCGCAGGGCTATAGGTGGCGGGGGGAGGCACAATGGCCAGCGGCGGTCCAGGATGTGGCGGTGGTGGTTTTCTGGGCGGTTTGGAGGTTTGAAGGGAGAAAATGTAACAACCCTAAATTTTGGGGTAAATTTAAAATTTTATTTTAATTTATTTTAATGAGTTTTGGTTATTTAAAATAATTTATTTTAAATAATCACGATTAAAAATTTATTTTTATTTGCAGTAAGACTTTAAAATTTACATTAATTCCATTTCGAGCCCGAAATGGCGTGGTAATTTCAATATTTGATTTTGAACCTTGAGAAAATTATAATTGGGAGTTAATAATAAATAAACATAATTTATTTATAAATATGAATATAACAAAGATTTGACTGTAGCCTATGTTTGCATTAATAAAGTAGACTGAGAACGATAATAAACCTGAATAGTTTATTTATAAATATGAGCATGACTTTGACATGTAACAATTAGACTCAACATTGAAAAGGATATACATATAATAATATGCCATGACAAACAAATGTAAAAAAAAAAACCGTTTCATTATCTAATTCCGACTGCACCGTTCTAACTTCCCTTTTCTTTATCTTCTTAATGTTCAGCATGCTACTTAATGTGCTGCTTGTTTCATTATTTAATGTAGTCATTCCCTCTCTCCTAACCGTTACGTTTCTTTTCCCTTTATTTTTCCATTCATTCATTTCTTGTTCTAATTCTTTATTTTATTCATTTCATTACATGACTTGAAGCATTTATGGAAGAGAAAAAAAAGGAAGTCACCTTCCTTGTACATAAATAAGATTTGAAACCTATTTAATGGAAATTAAAGACCTTTCATTCAAAAAATATATATATATATATATATATATATTCAAAATGTTAAGAATGGAATGAGTAAATGTGTACACGTATTTTGGTGCATGGTTTGTGGGATATACTGATTTATTACTAGGAATGAATATTTGCTTTCCTTTCCTTATTTTTGATGCGTGCATTCATGTTACGTTATATATACATATATAAATAAAATAAAACGCAAGCCACAATGATAAAAAGAAATGTTCCTTACCATATACACTTGCGCTATCCATTTTCTCTCAAGTTTTATGTTTTGGAATTTAAATGTATTCTCTCCTGTGTTCATTTATTCCCAAGGCCATTCATTTCTGGCGTTGCTCCTTTTGACTATTTATATTTAATGCTTTTATCTCTTTCCCTTCACCTTCTTTTTTCCCCATTAATTACGAAATTATTTCTTTCCTTTAATCTATTAACTTCTTTTGCTTAATCCTATTAATTTATTTTCCTTCATTCTATTTTATGCATCCTATTTCATACTCTTATTCCTTAAATTTATATCCTTTGATTTCTCCTTTCCACTTACTCCCTTCATTGGTTCTCTCCAAAACTAATGAACCCACACATTTATTTCTATTCTATTTATCCTCGCCTGCTCATTGAATACATTCATTAAATTACGAGATTTTAATATATCATGTTTTGAAATTTTAGAATTCAAAAAAAAACTTTCTAACAATTAGCATGAATCAATTTATGACGCATTTATTTCTATCCGTTTGTTCTCTTTCTTTTTGTGATTTTGTTTTGAAACATAAATAGGAAAATAACTTATGTATTTATTCTTTCCTGTCTCTACTCTTCTATTTATCATTCAAATCACTTAGAAATAAAACTAATTCCCTTTCAAACGTATAGCCGCCGCCATGTCCATTTCAATGGCCAGAAATTTCGAAACTCCTTCCTCTTTTTTCTTTCTTTATCCACTCAATCAATTTCAGTAATTCCAAAACCAAATCGAAGAGCTTCCTGGGTTCTATAAGTTGTAAGGGGATGGATTCACGGTGAACTTTGGGTTACGGCTAAATCCTGGAGAACGTGGAAGAAGGTTTCAATATTTGAATTATTTATTTACTTAATAATATTTAATTTTTCCAATCTTTAAAAATCAATAACTCTCTCATACGAGGTCCGATTTACGAACCGTAAGTTGCGCTGGAATCAGAAAAATGAGATCTTCGCGATGGCGCAGACTAGAGCTGAAACCGAGCACTTTGGAAATTCAGCTATTTTGAACGCGAACGACTTCTGAAAACCAATCAATGTGAGAATTCTGATTTACTTAAAATAATTATAAATTAATGATAATGGTGAAATCATGATTGTGTATTATCGTTGCCGATCTACGATGTTGTGATATTGTATGATTGTTGAGATATGTTATGATGTCATAATGTAACCTGCTTGTTTAGATCTATATATATCTTGATGTAATCCCCATATGAGTTCTCATCTTTATTTATTTTAGTTTTATTTTTATTTTCTTTTTATTTTTCTAAATAAAAAGGAAGAAAGGTTTGAATCTTTATTTTTCACAAAATAAAAGAAAGTTTGATTCTTTTTATTTTGATTTGCAAAATAAAAATATAAGTTTGATTTTAATCTTTCATTTACAACATAAAAGAAAGTTGAATCCTTTATCTACAACATAAAAGAAAGTTGAATCCTTTATCTACAACATAAAAGACAAGTTTGTTTACATAATAAAAAGACAAGTTTTAGGTAACAAAATAAAAAGACAATTTTTATCCTTATTTTTGTCTACATAATAAAATGCCAATTTTTATCTTTATTTTTGTGAACAAAATAAAATGGCAATTTTATCTTTAACTTTGTTAATATAAAAAAAAAGGCAAGTGTTAATCCTTTCTGTTAACAAGTTTTACCTTTAATTTTGTTAACGTAATAAGATGTAAGTTTTTAAATCTTCATTTTGTTTACAAAATGAATAACAAGTTTTCACCTTTATTTTTGTTTACAAAATAAAAGTCAAATTTTCACATTTATTTTGTGAACATAATAAAATGCAAGTTTAATCTTTATTTTTATTCACAAAATGAAATGTAAGTTTTAATCTTTATTTTTACTTACAAATTAAAATAAAGATGAGATCTTTTATTGGGATTCTCCAAAATTATACACCCCATGTTATGTTAACCTTATTGTGATGACACCAATTTGCATGTCGTGTTAACCTTATTGTGATGACACCAACTTACATCGTTGTGTTAAAATAGTGATGATGACACAATATACACCGTTGTGTTAATTTAAGAATTATGGCACGTATATCACCATTGTGTTAATTTAAGAATTAGGATATCAATAACACTGTTGTGTTAATTTAAGAATTATGACACAAATTCATCATTGTGATCAATTTAGCTGAACTGACATAAAATTCACCGTCATGTTATATAATTGAAATGAATCCAATATTTACATTAGAGGATATAGTTATGTTGACATTATAAAGGATGTTTACGTTAGAAATAAAGTTCATCTTTACATTTGCATTCTACAATGCAAGTATTACAGAAAAGTATAACATTCTTTTTAGCAGAAAAAGAAATAGAAATAGGAACTTACATTTTTAATGTAAAAGAAATAGAGATAGAAATAAGAAGTTTGCATTTTCTAATGTAAAGATAAAAAGTGAATTTACATTTTTCCAATGTAAATAGAATAAAAAAGAGAAATTACATTTTCCGACGTAAATAAAAAGGAATAATTGGCATTTACATTTTTGCAATGTAAAATAAAAGGAAGTACATTTCTATGTAACAAAAATGAATACATAAAAGGTACATTTTATGTATTAAAAAAAATGAATTAAGGAAAAAGATACATTTTTTTATGTATTAAGAATGAAAAGGATAAAAGATAAAATTGACATCTTGTTAAAGTAGAAAAAGAATAAAAGACAAAATATATTTTGTTGAATAAGAAATAATATGTGTAACCCGAGGTTGGATTGAGTTGTGATGTAAACCTGCCCGGACCCGCCCGGCTGTCCAGTAATCACAACAATACCTATCCAATGTGGGAGGTTAAAGCATATTCTAATTGTCTAAATATACATTTAATATTACTTCAAAATATTTAGTATAAAATAAAATAGAACATAGAGCAAGAAAAACATATATTTACATTAGATAAATGAGAGATTAAATAAAATTACATTTTTATTAAGTAATTAAAGTATACGTTTTACATTGTAAATATAAATTACTTTTTTATGTAATTAGGATTATAAACAATAAAATTACATTTTTATGTAATTAAGGTTATAAAGTAAAAACTACATTTTTATGTAAATAGGATTTATTTACATTTTCTTATGTAAATAAAATAATAACAGAAAATGTTAGAAAAGAATTAACATAAGATATTCTTTTTTATGTTAAAAAGAAATATTAGAAAAAGGATTAAAGAACTACATTTTTCAATGTAATTAGAAAAGAATTTAAGAATTACACTTTTCAATGTAAAGAAAAGAAATAAAGACATTTACATTTGTTCAATGTAAATAAAGGATTTAATAAAAGTACATTTTCAATGTAAGTAAATATATATATATATATATATATGTTTTACATTGTAAATAAAATCACATTTCTATGTGATTAAGATTACAAGAACAAATATGTGAATAAGGATTATTTACATTTTCTTATGTAAATAAAAGGGATTAAAAGAATAATTTTGTGAATAATATTTATTTACATTTTCTTATGTAAATAAATTAGATAAAAGGAAAAGGTACATTTATTTATAATTAGTGTAAATAAATATAGTAAAAGTAAAGGTAAACATTTATTTACAAATAGTGTAAATAAATAAGAAAAGGAATTAGAAACATTTATTTATAAATAATGTAAATAAATAAGATAAAAGAAGTAGAGAAATATTTATTTACATTTAGGTAAATAAATAAGGAAAAGAATAGAAAAAAAACATTTATTTACATTTAGGTAAATAAATAGAAAATAAATTAAAAGGATATACAAAGCATAATTTATTTACAATTAGAGTAAATAAAATAAGAAAGGTAGTAAAATAAAACAAGAAATATTTTATCGTCATTTTAGATGCGATAAAAAGAATAGACTTTTATAATTGAAATAGTAAAACAATTTATATATATATATAAATTAAATTTAAACGAAACACGCGCGGTTGTTCGCGTATCGACAATCGTAACTTTAAACGGTTATACCGAAAGACCCGACGGTCGGATTTTCCCAAAACAGGAACCGTTAGGACCGCTTTGGGAAAATCTTTCCAACGATATAGATTTCGTCAAAATCCAACGGTTAGATTTCAAGTTATGTGTAAATCAAATTTGGTTGCAAACAGCGCCAGGGTCGCCCATTGACCCGAAGCGTCGTTAAATTAATTTAGGCTATTTTTATATAAATAAAAGTAGCGATAGGTCATTATTAAATATTAATAACGATATGAAGTGATTTTAAATTATATATATATGCGAGAATCATTTGAAAAGACCGAGTTCAATCTCATTTCAAATGATTATACGACGTTCTAAGTCGAAGATTTAAAGACGGTGATTGAAGACCGACGATCTTCACATCGAATGGATGTGTGGCTACTGAGACCCATGAGAGGAGTAGCTACCTTGAAAGGGCTTCAGTGGTGGCCGTTCGGACGAAGTGTTGATTTGTACGGATTTGACTTTCGCTCAGACCCAGAGCATAAGTTTATAAATGGAATGTATGTCTGACGTTGTAGTCCTTTATACTACATTCGTTGATCTCTCTTAATATATATCTGTTTGGTGGTTAACACCCTTCTCTGAGACGTACGAGCTTAGGGGTTATATATTGGTAGAAATTAATGGTATAGTATGGACTGACAATGTGGCATGCTAAGATGCATTGATCAAGGCTTTTGTTGAAAAGAAGGCCTTGTGGTTGATGATCAAAGCACGGCCTGTTTAGGCGTAGCTTTGTGTATAGCGTGACTCCGCGAGCCTCACACCCCGGTATGAGTCAAAAAGGGGATACGGACTGCAGGGAGTGCACACGTTTCTTTCTAGCTAGAGTGGTGTCAGTGACCTACCAGCCCTGACATTTTACTTATGTGGATGATGGATTTTGAGGCGCCTCGTTATTTTTATAGGCCGTTGGTGGTCATACTATAGGTCCAAAGGGACCGGGAAGCGTGTGTTCAGGCATAACTAATCCACTGCCCATAGGCGGGGACCGGCCCTGAAGATCCAAGGGTTCACTGCGGGGGATCCTGAGGCATTTGCTAGAGTGTCTCGAATCGGAGAGGAGCTTGCCCCTAGCCTCGACTCATGATGGAATCCAAATTCCAATACGACCTTGCGGTTTTGATTGTAGAACTAGTATGGCGTCATAGTAGGATGGGGTACTATGCCGTCTATGATTGATACATTATGATTTAAATGTATATTATATATATACCTATATATATACACACTAATAATAATAATAATATCGTTTTCACGTATCAAGCATCTTTTGACCATTATAAGGTAAAACCCTATCCTCTGGTGTGCGTTGCATTGTGTGATGGGACCTGGGTCTTATAATGGTTTCATTTTTCCAAAAGACATTGCTTTATTTCTCGATTTACTTTGGTTTATGCACTGGCAATCCATAGGAGTAAACCAGTTCCGCGAAAGTGGCGTGGTCCTTGGATTTGTCTTATTAGTTGTATTAGTTTAGAATTCTCACACCAGTCCCATGACTGACTCGTAGTTTGTTTCACTTTGCAAACCCGGGTGCCCTCTTTTCCACACGGGCAGTCGAGTAGCTTTTTGCAGATATAGTTAAGCAGGATCCTGGATTGAAGACTGAAGCCGGGTCCAGAATATTGATGGCCTTCCGTTGAGATTAATTCCGCTGCAATGTATTTAATTTATTTTAAATGTATCTTCCGCTGTATTATTTATCGATGTATTCTGATATATTCTGTACTCTGATGTAACATTTATTATTGATGTTATAAAAGTCTGTGTTTTTGTTCTGATGTGTCGTATGCTCAAAGTTAAAGTATTCGTAGATTTTCACCTTTTGGGTCAGACCTGTGTGGTTTATGGTCGATTCAAAGGGCGGGAATTTGCGGGTCTTTACAGTTGGTATCAGAGCTCTGGTTAGCTCAAATCTTTGGGGTACAACTCATTAGAACTGAACAAAAGACTCATCAGAGATTGGATTAGTAATATCCAATAAGAATACTCATTAGAGATAGGATCAGCAGTATCCTAGAATGAGAAAACTCATTAGAGATGGTGCTAGTAATGCCCTAGAATGCGTTAAGAGTAACAAGCCTATAATATACATATTTGTAATAATAATCTATTTTAGAAAATATGATTTTTGAATATATAAAAGTTATATGTTTAAAAAGCTAGTCAACCAATTGATTGCTGATTTGTAGTGTAATTATTAGTTCAACTATAAAAAAAAATTAAACCAATGAATGAATGATAAAGAATAAAAAAAAATTAAAATTAGTAGGATAATTAAACACTTTTAGCTTTGTTCCTTTTCGAGGACGAAAAGTTTTTAAGTGGGGGAGACTGTAACAACCCTAAATTTTGGGGTAAATTTAAAATTTTATTTTAATTTATTTTAATGAGTTTTGGTTATTTAAAATAATTTATTTTAAATAATCACGATTAAAAATTTATTTTTATTTGCAATAAGACTTTAAAATTTACATTAATTCCATTTCGAGCCCGAAATGGCGTGGTAATTTCAATATTTGATTTTGAACCTTGAGAAAATTATAATTGGGAGTTAATAATAAATAAACATATTTTATTTATAAATATGAATATAACAAAGATTTGACTGTAGCCTATGTTTGCATTAATAAAGTAGACTGAGAACGATAATAAACCTGAATAGTTTATTTATAAATATGAGCATGACTTTGACATGTAACAATTAGACTCAACATTGAAAAGGATATATATATAATAATATGCCATGACAAAAAAATGTAAAAAAAAAACCGTTTCATTATCTAATTCCGACTGCACCGTTCTAACTTCCCTTTTCTTTATCTTCTTAATGTTCAGCATGCTACTTAATGTGCTGCTTGTTTCATTATTTAATGTAGTCATTCCCTCTCTCCTAACCGTTACGTTTTTTTTCCCTTTATTTTTCCATTCATTCATTTCTTGTTCTAATTCTTTATTTTATTCATTTCATTACATGACTTGAAGCATTTATGGAAGAGAAAAAAAAAGGGAAGTCACCTTCCTTGTACATAAATAAGATTTGAAACCTATTTAATGGAAATTAAAGACCTTTCATTCAAAAAATATATATATATATATATATATATTCAAAACGTTAAGAATGGAATGAGTAAATGTGTACACGTATTTTGGTGCATGGTTTGTGGGATATACTGATTTATTACTAGGAATGAATATTTGCTTTCCTTTCCTTATTTTTGATGCGTGCATTCATGTTACGTTATATATACATATATAAATAAAATAAAATAAAACGCAAGCCACAATGATAAAAAGAAATGTTCCTTACCATATACACTTGCGCTATCCATTTTCTCTCAAGTTTTATGTTTTGGAATTTAAATGTATTCTCTCCTGTGTTCATTTATTCCCAAGGCCATTCATTTCTGGCGTTGCTCCTTTTGACTATTTATATTTAATGCTTTTATCTCTTTCCCTTCACCTTCTTTTTTCCCCATTAATTACGAGATTATTTCTTTCCTTTAATCTATTAACTTCTTTTGCTTAATCCTATTAATTTATTTTCCTTCATTCTATTTTATGCATCCTATTTCATACTCTTATTCCTTAAATTTATATCCTTTGATTTCTCCTTTCCACTTACTCCCTTCATTGGTTCTCTCCAAAACTAATGAACCCACACATTTATTTCTATTCTATTTATCCTCGCCTGCTCATTGAATAGATTCATTAAATTACGAGATTTTAATATATCATGTTTTGAAATTTTAGAATTCAAAAAAAAACTTTCTAACAATTAGCATGAATCAATTTATGACGCATTTATTTCTATCCGTTTGTTCTATTTCTTTTTGTGATTTTGTTTTGAAACATAAATAGGAAAATAACTTATGTATTTATTCTTTCCTGTCTCTACTCTTCTATTTATCATTCAAATCACTTAGAAATAAAACTAATTCCCTTTCAAACGTATAGCCGCCGCCATGTCCATTTCAATGGCCAGAAATTTCGAAACTCCTTCCTCTTTTTTCTTTCTTTATCCACTCAATCAATTTCAGTAATTCCAAAAACAAATCGAAGAGCTTCCTGGGTTCTATAAGTTGTAAGGTGATGGATTCACGGTGAACTTTGGGTTACGGCTAAATCCTGGAGAACGTGGAAGAAGGTTTCAATATTTGAATTATTTATTTACTTAATAATATTTAATTTTTCCAATCTTTAAAAATCAATAACTCTCTCATACGAGGTCCGATTTACGAACCGTAAGTTGCGCTGGAATCAGAAAAATGAGATCTTCGCGATGGCGCAGACTAGAGCTGAAACCGAGCACTTTGGAAATTCAGCTATTTTGGACGCGAATGACTTCTGAAAACCAATCAATGTGAGAATTCTGATTTACTTAAAATAATTATAAATTAATGATAATGGTGAAATCATGATTGTGTATTATCGTTGCTGATCTACGATGTTGTGATATTGTATGATTGTTGAGATATGTTATGATGTCATAATGTAACCTGCTTGTTTAGATCTATATATATCTTGATGTAATCCCCATATGAGTTCTCATCTTTATTTATTTTATTTTTATTTTTATTTTCTTTTTATTTTTCTAAATAAAAAGGAAGAAAGGTCTGAATCTTTATTTTTCACAAAATAAAAGAAAGTTTGATTCTTTTTATTTTGATTTGCAAAATAAAAATATAAGTTTGATTTTAATCTTTCATTTACAACATAAAAGAAAGTTGAATCCTTTATCTACAACATAAAAGAAAGTTGAATTCTTTATCTACAACATAAAAGACAAGTTTGTTTACATAATAAAAAGACAAGTTTTAGGTAACAAAATAAAAAGACAATTTTTATCCTTATTTTTGTCTACATAATAAAATGCCAATTTTTATCTTTATTATTGTGAACAAAATAAAATGGCAATTTTATCTTTAACTTTGTTAATATATAAAAAAAAGGCAAGTGTTAATCCTTAATTCTGTTAACAAGTTTTACCTTTAATTTTGTTAACGTAATAAGATGTAAGTTTTTAAATCTTCATTTTGTTTACAAAATGAATAACAAGTTTTCACCTTTATTTTTGTTTACAAAATAAAAGTCAAATTTTCACATTTATTTTGTGAACATAATAAAATGCAAGTTTAATCTTTATTTTTATTCACAAAATGAAATGTAAGTTTTAATCTTTATTTTTACTTACAAATTAAAATAAAGATGAGATCTTTTATTGGGATTCTCCAAAATTATACACCCCATGTTATGTTAACCTTATTGTGATGACACCAATTTGCATGTCGTGTTAACCTTATTGTGATGACACCAACTTACATCGTTGTGTTAAAATAGTGATGATGACACAATATACACCGTTGTGTTAATTTAAGAATTATGGCACGTATATCACCATTGTGTTAATTTAAGAATTAGGATATCAATAACACTGTTGTGTTAATTTAAGAATTATGACACAAATTCATCATTGTGATCAATTTAGCTGAACTGACATAAAATTCACCGTCATGTTATATAATTGAAATGAATCCAATATTTACATTAGAGGATATAGTTATGTTGACATTATAAAGGATGTTTACGTTAGAAATAAAGTTCATCTTTACATTTGCATTCTACAATGCAAGTATTACAGAAAAGTATAACATTCTTTTTAGCAGAAAAAGAAATAGAAATAGGAACTTACATTTTTAATGTAAAAGAAATAGAGATAGAAATAAGAAGTTTGCATTTTCTAATGTAAAGATAAAAAGTGAATTTACATTTTTCCAATGTAAATAGAATAAAAAAGAGAAATTACATTTTCCGACGTAAATAAAAAGGAATAATGGGCATTTACATTTTTGCAATGTAAAATAAAAGGAAGTACATTTCTATGTAACAAAAATGAATACATAAAAGGTACATTTTATGTATTAAAAAAAATGAATTAAGGAAAAAGATACATTTTTTTTTATGTATTAAGAATGAAAAGGATAAAAGATAAAATAGACATCTTGTTAAAGTAGAAAAAGAATAAAAGACAAAATATATTTTGTTGAATAAGAAATAATATGTGTAACCCGAGGTTGGATTGAGTTGTGATGTAAACCTGCCCGGACCCGCCCGGCTGTCCAGTAATCACAACAATACCTATCCAATGTGGGAGGTTAAATCATATTCTAATTGTCTAAATTTACATTTAATATTACTTCAAAATATTTAGTATAAAATAAAATAGAACATAGAGTAAGAAAAACATATATTTACATTAGATAAATGAGAGATTAAATAAAAATACATTTTTATTAAGTAATTAAAGTATACGTTTTACATTGTAAATATAAATTACTTTTTTACGTAATTAGGATTATAAACAATAAAATTACATTTTTATGTAATTAAGGTTATAAAGTAAAAACTACATTTTTATGTAAATAGGATTTATTTACATTTTCTTATGTAAATAAAATAATAACAGAAAATGTTAGAAAAGAATTAACATAAGATATTCTTTTTTATGTTGAAAAGAAATATTAGAAAAAGGATTAAAGAAGTACATTTTTCAATGTAATTAGAAAAGAATTTAAGAATTACACTTTTCAATGTAAAGAAAAGAAATAAAGACATTTACATTTGTTCAATGTAAATAAAGGATTTAATAAAAGTACATTTTCAATGTAAGTAAATATATATATATATATATATATATATATATATATATATATGTTTTACATTGTAAATAAAATCACATTTCTATGTGATTAAGATTACAAGAACAAATATGTGAATAAGGATTATTTACATTTTCTTATGTAAATAAAAGGGATTAAAAGAATAATTTTGTGAATAATATTTATTTACATTTTCTTATGTAAATAAATAAGATAAAAGGAAAAGGTACATTTATTTATAATTAGTGTAAATAAATATAGTAAAAGTAAAGGTAAACATTTATTTACAAATAGTGTAAATAAATAAGAAAAGGAATTAGAAACATTTATTTATAAATAATGTAAATAAATAAGATAAAAGAAGTAGAGAAATATTTATTTACATTTAGGTAAATAAATAAGGAAAAGAATAGAAAAAAAACATTTATTTACATTTAGGTAAATAAATAGAAAATAAATTAAAAGGATATATAAAGCATAATTTATTTACAATTAGAGTAAATAAAATAAGAAAGGTAGTAAAATAAAACAAGAAATATTTTATCGTCATTTTAGATGCGATAAAAAGAATAGACTTTTATAATTGAAATAATAAAACAATTTATATATATATATATATATATATATATATATATATAAATTAAATTTAAACGAAACACGCGCGGTAGTTCGCGTATCGACAATCGTAACTTTAAACGGTTATACCGAAAGACCCGACGGTCGGATTTTCCCAAAACAGGAACCGTTAGGACCGCTTTGGGAAAATCTTTCCAACGATATAGATTTCGTCAAAATCCAACGGTTAGATTTCAAGTTATGTGTAAATCAAATTTGGTTGCAAACAGCGCCAGGGTCGCCCATTGACCCGAAGCGTCGTTAAATTAATTTAGGCTATTTTTATATAAATAAAAGTAGCGATAGGTCGTTATTAAATATTAATAACGATATGAAGTGATTTTAAATTATATATATATATATGCGAGAATCATTTGAAAAGACCGAGTTCAATCTCATTTCAAATGATTATACGACGTTCTAAGTCGAAGATTTAAAGACGGTGATTGAAGACCGACGATCTTCACATCGAATGGATGTGTTGCTACTGAGACCCATGAGAGGAGTAGCTACCTTGAAAGGGCTTCAGTGGTGGCCGTTCGGACGAAGTGTTGATTTGTACGGATTTGACTTTCGCTCAGACCCAGAGCATAAGTTTATAAATGGAATGTATGTCTGACGTTGTAGTCCTTTATACTACATTCGTTGATCTCTCTTAATATATATCTGTTTGGTGGTTAACACCCTTCTCTGAGACGTACGAGCTTAGGGGTTATATATTGGTAGAAATTAATGGTATAGTATGGACTGACAATGTGGCATGCTAAGATGCATTGATCAAGGCTTTTGTTGAAAAGCAGGCCTTGTGGTTAATGATCAAAGCACGGCCTGTTTAGGCGTAGCTTTGTGTATAGCGTGACTCCGCGAGCCTCACACCCCGGTATGAGTCAAAAACGGGATACGGACTGCAGGGAGTGCACACGTTTCTTTCTAGCTAGAGTGGTGTCAGTGACCTACCAGCCCTGACATTTTACTTATGTGGATGATGGATTTTGAGGCGCCTCGTTATTTTTATAGGCCGTTGGTGGTCATACTATAGGTCCAAAGGGACCGGGAAGCGTGTGTTCAGGCATAACTAATCCACTGCCCATAGGCGGGGACCGGCCCTGAAGATCCAAGGGTTCACTGCGGGGGATCCTGAGGCATTTGCTAGAGTGTCTCGAATCGGAGAGGAGCTTGCCCCTAGCCACGACTCATGATGGAATCCAAATTCCAATACGGCCTTGCGGTTTTGATTGTAGAACTAGTATGGCGACATAGTAGGATGGGGTACTATGCCGTCTATGATTGATACATTATGATTTAAATGTATATTATATATATACCTATATATATACACACTAATAATAATAATATCGTTTTCACGTATCAAGCATCTTTTGACCATTATAAGGTAAAACCCTATCCTCTGGTGTGCGTTGCATTGTGTGATGGGACCTGGGTCTTATAATGGTTTCATTTTTCCAAAAGACATTGCGTTATTTCTCGATTTACTTTGGTTTATGCACTGGCAATCCATAGGAGTAAACCCGTTCCGCGAAAGTGGCGTGGTCCTTGGATTTGTCTTATTAGTTTTATTAGTTTAGAATTCTCACACCAGTCCCATGACTGACTCGTAGTTTGTTTCACTTTGCAAACTCGGGTGCCCTCTTTTCCACACGGGCAGTCGAGTAGCTTTTTGCAGATATAGTTAAGCAGGATCCTGGATTGAAGACTGAAGCCGGGTCCAGAATATTGATGGCCTTCCGTTGAGATTAATTCCGCTGCAATGTATTTAATTTATTTTAAATGTATCTTCAGCTGTATTATTTATCGATGCATTCTGATATATTCTGTACTCTGATGTAACATTTATTATTGATGTTATAAAAGTCTGTGTTTTTGTTCTGATGTGTTGTATGCTCAAAGTTAAAGTATTCGTAGATTTTCACCTTTTGGGTCAGACCTGTGTGGTTTATGGTCGATTCAAAGGGCGGGAATTTGCGGGTCTTTACAGAAAAGGGGGAGAGAGGAAGAACGGAGGGAGGCGCTGGAGGTGGGGGGTTCCCGGCGGCAAGGGGAGGCCAGGGCGGTAGTGCGTTGGCTGGCCGAGGCGGCGACGGCGGCTGCTGCCCGATGCGGCTGTTTTTTTTATTTTGAACGCATTGACCTGATGGAGGAAAAGAGGGATAGGGGTTTATATAAAATTATATTATATTTATTTATTATTTAATTTCCAAATAGTCATGTTTTTATTTGAACCCCAAATCGATCCCAATAACTGTCGCACCTAAGTAAATACCCTCATTTCGAACACAATGGGATATGTCCCACAAGCCGATTCGACTGCTTCAATCAATTTTCACCAAATTAAAATATAAATTAATATAATGATCAAAATTGATTTCAACGTACATTTTAATTTACCGAGGCTACATTGTAACAACCCGGAAAATCTGAACCAATTTAAGAATTTTAATTTGGCTATTTTAGTGGATTTTGAATATATAAAACAAATTATTTTAAATATTAATGACCAAAAGTCTATTTTAATCAATGTTGGAAAATAAATATACTTTTTTGAATTATAAAACAAGGCCTGAAATTGCACGGCAGTTTGAAATTTTGAATTCGAACTTTGACTGACTGTACCAGATGCAAAATAAAATGGATTTTAGTGAGACCAAATTTTTTTAAATCTGTTTATGAATATCTTTCTAACGAATCTAAAAAATCAAAATTTCATAGCGGGAATCAAAAGTTATGGCTAAATGAATTTTCAGAAAGGTCGTTATGGAGGTTATATAGCCCTTGAAAATAGACATTTTTGCAAACGACCTCCGTTTTCGACGAAACCACTTTTTTGGATCTGGAATGCCAAATTATTGCTAGATTCCATAATTTTTGGAGTTAATATGTGAGCGTGGCAAAGGAAAATGTGTTTGGTAAATTTCAATCAATTTGGATCGACCAGAAAATGGCCATTTTTCAAACGGTCTCCAAATTGGACGAAATCCATTTTGTTGGGACCGTAACATCCAAACATAGCTAGATTTATTTTTCTGGAATTTTTGGGATCAGTATGTGACCCCGGCAAATTGAAATGTACGTTCAAATAAAATATTGAATGTTTTATATTTTAATTTGAAGAATAACTGACTGAAACAGTCAAATGGGCCTACGAAACATATTCCATTGCATCCGAAATGGGGGTATTTAGCTAGGGGCGACAGTCGTTGGGTTGGAATTGGAGTTCGTTTGGAAAAGCAGATATTTTTGGAATTATAAATAGCACGGACCAATCTGAATTTTTATTAAAAAAATATTTTCTCTCTCTCTCCCCCCTCGCGATATACGGAGGAAACTTGTTCTCCCCTTCTCGATCAAATTCTGGCGAATCCAAGCCGAATTAGCCCTTGCCCCAGTTGAACTTTTTGAAGAGCACCTCGAAAGCTTCAAATCCATACCCACCAGACCTCGTATTGTTGCGCCATCGAGAAGATTCACCTCCACGAAGTTCGAACCTTCGAACCGCTGCCGCCCCAACCCTGGTGCACCGAAGTGGACCCCACCACCACGCGCAGAGGCGCCTCTCCTTCCTCTTCGACGTGGCATTGGCCCATCCTCCTTTAGCGCAGCGGATTGGAAGATAAATGCAAACCTAGTTTCGAACCTCTTCCGAAAGGTAACGGCTGAAAATAAATTTAACTGTTTATAGCACTTTAAAACGCTACAAATTATGATTTTACAATAAAAATCATATCGTTTTGCTATGTTGTCGAAATTCAGTGAAGCAAGAGATAATGGACTCGTGTGGACGTCTTCTACATTCTAGAAGAGACCGGATATTTTTCTGAGCCTTCTACAATTTTTGGAGCAGTGGAACCCAGTGTGAGATTTCTGAATTATAAACGATATGGAATGACGACGTATAAATTATACGATTGATGTATGAGTTATATAAGCGTTGTACACCTCATGTATAAGCGTTGTATAAGTTGTATGTGCGATGTATAAGTTATATATGCGTTGTAAAAATCATATGTGCGTTGAATGAAATTGAAATGAAATCGAAATATATTTATATACGTATATATATATATATACTCCCCTCGTCCACAAACCATGGACGATATATATTGGTTGTGATTGTTTGGATTTTGTTTGATGTGAAATTTGGTTGATAAATGCGAATGGTTGATATGATTGATTGTGGTTGAAATCCCAATAGGATTAGTTTATAGGAAAATTCGTCTACGTACGAACTAGATTATCGAAATCCCCATTGTCAAAAGCTGCGAGGCTTTAAGGTAGAGTGAGGAACCGTACTCGGGACAGTGCCGGTTTTAACTACCCTGCTGTTATGCTCCGAAATTTTCTGAAATATTCCTGTGTTTGATTGATATTCATGCATTGAAATATATTCATGTGTTGGGAAAATATTCATATGACGAATAAAAATGTTTGAAAGATAAAAATTACATTTTTATCATGTAGATGAAGTATATAAATTCTTCATTTTTGAATAAATTGTTTTAACAAAAAATCACATTTTATAACATATATGAATCGCTAAAAATCTTCATTTTTGAAATAAATTGTTTTAACAATAAAAATCACATTTTTTTAATAATATACATGAATCACTAAAAATCTTCATTTTTGAAATAAATTGTTTTAACAATAAAATCACATTTTTATAATATATACGAAGTGTTAATAATAATCAGGTTGGAAATAAATTGTTTTGACGATAAGAATTACATTTTAATTATATACATGAAGTGTTAAAAATAGTCATGTGTGAAATAAATATTTGTTGGATAAAAATATTATTTTAATCAAATATATGAAAAGAAAATGGTTTGGAAATCGAAGGACGGATTATATATATATATATATATATAATTAAATAAATCGAATAACGAAGCTGCAGTTCGTATTTTGGAACTGTGATTTCGAACGATTGTACCGGGAGATCTGACCATCGGATTTTCCCGAAACCGAAACCATTGGGTTCGCTTTAGAAATATCTTTCCAACGAAACCAACTTTGCAAAGATCCAACAGTTGGCTTGTCTGAAATGTTTAATTCAAATCTGAATGAAAACAGCGCTAGAATGGATTATATTTACTTATATATGTAAATATAATTAAAATAAATCGAATAACGATGCTGTAGTTCGTATTTTGAAATCGTAACTTCAAACGATTGTACCGGGAGATCCGACTGTCGGATTTTCCCAAAACTGGAACCGTTGGGTCTGCTTTGAAAAGATCTTTCCAATGATATAAAATATGTAAAGTTCCAATGGTTAGATTTTCAGATTTGTGTAAATCAAATATGGAGAAAAGTAGCGCCATGGCCGCGTTATGGCCTGAAGCGTCGTTTGAATAAATTGGCTATTTTTAAATAAATAAAATAGCGATAAATCGTGATAAAATATTATAAACTATATGGAATGGAAATAAACCGAATTTACTAGGTTTATTGGATATTTGATGGTTGAATGTGTTTGACGTGAAAACTACCTTAATGAATTGAATTATGGATGTCGAATAATTAAACATGAGAATTAATTGATTTGAAATTATAAACATATGTGAATTATTTGAAAAGGCCGAGTTAATTCTCATTTCAAATAATTGATCGACGTTTTGAAGTCGAAGATATGAAGACGGTGCAAGACCGATGATTTTAACATTGAATGGATGGCTAGGGAGTTGCTGCCCTGAAGGGGTTACAGTGGTGGTCGTCCGGACGTACTTGTTGATCGTTCGGATGTGCGAGGGTCTCTCTCCTGTATTGGACATACGGGAGAGGAATAAGGTGCCTCCGGTATCGTTCAGACCCAGAATGGAATTGTAAATGGATGTGTGTCTGACGTTGTAGATTGACAACGTGGCATATAGAGATGCTGTGATCAAAGCTTTTGTTGAAAAACAGAGCTTTGTGGTTGATGATCAAAGCACGACTTTAAATAGCTAGCTTTGTGTTTAGAGTTGATTCGCGAGACTCAGACCCCGGTATGAGCCAGAAACGGGAGAGGACATCAGAGAGGACATGCGTTTCCTTCTAGCTAGGAGTGGTGTTTTGGGTTTTACATGCCCCAGCATTTTACTTATGTGGATGATGGATAGAGAGGCACCTCGGTTATATCGGTCGCTCCGGGGCCGATGGTTTGGTTGGTATATGACCAGTTGATGCCCCAGAGGGCGGGGAAACGCAATGTTCAGGCATTTTAATCCACTCCGTGTGGACCGTCCTTGATGATCCAAGGTGCAGTTGCGGTTGTATCCTGAGGGGTGGGCTAGAGCGTCTTGAATTCGGTAAGGACGATCCCTTGCCTTGGTTCATGACGGAAATCCAATTTCCGAATATGACATCGTGCGGTCTTGATTGTATACCTATATATGGCGACATAGTGGTATGGGGCATTTATGCTGTCTAAGATTGATACTTATGATTGAAATTGTTTTTGAAACATATAAACAATAGTAATAATATCAAATGCTTTTATTTTATTCGTATCAAGCATATTTTGACCACTATAAGGTAAAACTCTATCCTTCGGTTTGCGTTGCATTGTGTGATGGGAACTGAGTCTTATAAAGGCTTCATTTTTATAAAAAGCATTGCGATGTTTTAATGATTCGATTGTTTTTAGCACTGGCAATCCAATGGAGTAAACCCGTTCCGCGTTAGCTGCATGGTCCTGTGATTGGCCTTATTATAAAATAAGTTAAGTAGATTTCTCATACCAGTCCCATGACTGACTCATAGTTTGTTTCACTTGTAAACTCAGGTGCCGTATTTCTACATGGGCAGCCTTGTATTCGGGTTTTAGCAGGCTCTTTCTGGATAGCTATGGACCTGAAGATGGATTCTATCACTTCTTTCTTTTTATGTTGTTCAACTCCTGTTGTACATATTATGTTTTGATTCCGCTGTAGACGTTTTATGTAAAGCTAAAATGTATTTTGTACTAAGTATGATCCTGTTATATTGTGTAACTCCGATGATTATGTTTATCCAGTGTATTCTGTTGTACATTATCTAGTGTATTAATATGTTTCTGTTCTGTTGATATTTGTTTATGTGTTATATTCCAAAGATTACCCTTGCCACCGTGGAACGGGGGTTTGGGGTCGTCACATACATACTGACTCCAAAAATTCCAGAAAAATAAATTTGGCTATGTTTTGATGATACGGTCCTAACAAAACTAATTTCGTCGAATTTGGAGACCGTTTGAAAAACTGTCATTTTCTAGTCGATTAAATTCAAACTGAATTGATCAAACACGTTTAAATTCACCACGCTCACATATTAATTCCAAAAATTATGAAAATTGGAATCTAGCAATAATTTGACACTCTGGATCCAACAAAATTGGTTTTGTCGAAAACGGAGGTCATTTGCAAAATGGCTATTTTTAAGGGCTATATATTATATAAAATATATATTAATTCCATAGTGATTTTTCTGAATTTTAATCTGGACATAACTTTTAATTCCCATTATGAAATCTGGATTTTTCACATTCGTTAGAAAGATATTATTCAACAGATTCAAATATTTCTTGTTTTACTGAAATCCGACTTATTTTGAATTATGTACATTCATTTGAAATTTGAAATCGAATTTTCAAATTGCGGCGCCATTTCAGGCTCGTTTTATAATTTAAATAAATTTATTCTTTCTAACTTCATTTAAAATAAATTTTTAGTCATTATTATTTAAAATAAATCATTTAAGTATTCAAAATCCATTAAAATAGCTAAAATAAAAAAAAATTAAATTGGTTCTGAAAATCCGGGTTGTTACAATTTAAAACTAAATAATCTAAATTTTCTATTTATTTAACTTTGGGATTTACCTTATATAATTCGGCCCATCTTATTACCTAATTCATACAGTGCCTCTTCCCTAGTTCTAGAAATACGTTGCTTTTTCATAATTTGAACTCACCCTTGCGGTCTCCACGTAGCTATACAAAGGATGAACAACTCCCCTTTTTTCTCTCACGTTACTATATCTGTACACACTCTTTATTTTCCATTCATTTTTTTTCTTTTTGTAAAAGTTTAGGCTTATCCAACTCAGCCCATATAAAAATTGCCCGCAATAATTTCTTCTTCTCCAACTTCCAGTATGCGACAGTACTCAAATGGACATGACCGATCATTCAAAGCCTTCGAACTACCTCTTCCCATCATTTAAAACTCAACCCAAAGCCACCATCGAACTTTCCATCCCAAACTCTCCTTACCCATTACCTCAAAGCACACTATTGATCGCGGTTTCAGACGAACCGTGCACAACCCAGTGGAAGTCACGTCATTTTTATCTCTCAAATCACACAAAAATTTGCAAACTGATGTTAATCGATCCCCTCTTCAACAATCCAATCTCATTTTAATGTAATACTACATCAATCAACCCACAACAAGAACCTTAGCCCACATCTGTTATGAGACAGCGAACGCAACATAGTTCGCACCCTTCAAGAATCACCTCAGATTGTAGAGAATCACCGTAGCAACTCACTTACATTCATTCCATGATTTTATGGAATTTATTTTAATTGTTTTGGATTTTTAAAGGATGATACAACTCACGTTTTGGTTGTAAACGATGGCGGCCATGAATGTTGACTACAGTAGGAATTAGTTTAGGGTTAGAAGGTTAAGGAGTATTTGTAGGACATGTATATTAATTTTTTATTCACTTATTTTATTAATTATAGTTGTATTGCTACTTGCATTCATCAATTAAAAATCCGCATGATCACATATAATATCCAATTTCAATGAAACTGGATATACAACTATGGTTCGACATTATGGACCCAACCAAAATTGTTTCGTCGAATTCCGTGTCCGTTTGCTCACACTGCGTATTTTTAAAGTCAAATTATCGATCAGTTTACATTTAGATTGTGCATGTTACAAAACAACTCCAATTGGCGCAAAATTTGAAATCTAGCAATAATTAGTTATTATGGATTTAATAATTTTGTTTCGTCGCAAATGGAGATCGTTTGCAAATTGGCTACTTTTAAGGCTTACATATAACCAATAAAATATAAATATATTAAAAAATAATTCAATTTAAAAATAAATAAATATTGTCGTATATATTCATATAGAATATTATCTATCTCAAAAATAAACATATCTGGATTTATAACTCGATATTTCAAAATTTCAAGTTATGATATTCGATTTATATAAAAACCCTTTTATTATATAAATAAAAACCTTATATTTTATAAATGATTCCATAGCGACTTTTTGAAAATTTGGTCTAGACATAACTCACAATCTACAATGCGAAATATCAATTTTTCACTTCCATTAGAAAAATATAGTCCAATAGATTCGAACGTTTCTTGTTTCAAAGAAATCTGACTTATAATGAATCCTATACAGTCATTTAAAGTTCAAAACGTAAAATTATGAAGTACCGCGATGTTACGAGCTAGATTTAAATTATATTATGATTAATATGTTCAAACTTCGTTAAATAAATAAATTTGTTTTTACAATTCAATTCTAAACTGAATTAAATCTCTTAAATTATCCAATACACATAATATTGCAAATTCAACTTATTTCTGACTATTTCAAAAATTAAATTTATTTTGCCATTGATTATATTAATTAAATAATCAAAATTACTTAATTCAAATCCTTTACTATTTAAATAATTAAATAAATAATTATTAAATTGTTAAAAATATGGGACGTTACAGAAGGCGTAGGCCTTAAATGGAAATGATTGCTTGTTGACGTCTCTGATTAGCTGCCAAGATTAAACTTGTAGCAGTGTACTCTATATTTTAGGGTTCTGCATGATGCAAGGGTTTCTTGTTACCAATCCTAGGGATTTTCTCGATAGGATGTGGTAAAAAAGTACCTTCAGTTTGTCCTGTTCCCGAACAACGTGTATGGACGGATGTCCAACATTGCATTTATTTAATCACATACATTGATTTTTACAAGGTGTTGGAGAAGGCAACTTCTCTTAGCTTAACACCCTTCCCTGACATATGAACTTGGGGGTTGTATTTTTTGTGGATGTCAATTAGTGATCGGTGGAACAATGATGTGGTATCCAAGGGTGTATGTAATGTATGAAAGGTAAAAGCATAGCCTCTAACCTCATCAGTCGGTAATGACTAAAATAAGGGGTATGCTTAAGGTTAAGTGGGTAGCACCCAAGTTGGGTATTGTCACCACCCAATCTAAATTGAATGTCCCTTTGATTATTGTTTGCTGAGGTTTGGTTGGTGATCACAACAAACGGGTGAAATATTCAGTATAATCCAGAGAAGGGATTGTCGATTATGATTCGCAGGGAGTCCATGTGAGGCTCTCGGTATGCTTTGTTAAAAAAGGTACCATGATAAGTGATATCCCAATGCCTTGTCATTGTATGTAAACCCAAACTCCAATATGAGCCCGTTTGGTTTTAGATGTAAACCAATTATGTTGAAACTTGAGATGCAAGCTTTTCGGCTATATTTCTAATTTTTTTTGTGGATTTTAGACGTTATTATAATATCATTGGATTTAAAATAAAAGTTTTTTGGTTATCGTAAGGGAAGAACATGTGCCATGTTTATGTGTGGTCGTGTCTTATGAGAGTTCCATTCTTTAAAAGGATTTCTAAAATTAAGCAAGTTGTTTGTGATTTGAGTTTTCTCACTGAAAGTATTCCAAACTGATTTGGTTGTTTTTGCTTTCCCTCAAAATGTGCTCGGGTCAGACCGCATATATTTTCCAGGTTTACTATGGATATGCTTGGAGCTATAGGAGAGAAGCTTGAGTCAAGACGTACTCTTTTAGTTCTTGTATTAATTTATTTCTGATATTTATGTTGTATTTATAAGTTATTGTACAGACAGATTATTATGAATGTAAAGGTTGATCTAGTTGTATATCTAATTATTTATTCATGTATACATACATTTTTTCTCTTATGTAAAAAGTATTGGTATATTATATTTTATTCATTCCGTTGTGAGATTCTAATCTTTTCCGATTCTAATATGTTTGTATTCTTCTTCTTCATTTGTTTTAACCTTTCTTTCTTAATTCTCACCCTGTAACTTTTTTCTTCTAACTTTCTTGATTTTTGTTTTGAAGTTTAGGTACGTGAATACAAAGGATGTATTAGTGTCGAAATTCAAGGGTCGAATTTCCAGTTTGTTACACTGGTTGTAACAACAGGGAATCTCGCTCGATCCGAATCGATCGCTAAACCAACCAAGACCGTTCGGAACCCCTGATTGTTTTGAGAACACGACAAATCGAAATGCAAACAGAAGAACATTTCATTGTTTATTACAACAATTCCATCAGAATACAAGAATATACAGAGTGTGAATAAATATTACACATTTGATAAATATTAGAGATTTAAATACATTACTATGGTGGAAAATTAATACAAAACATAACTGAAAGGAATACACGGATACAGAGCTTTCCGAATATCACTTCAGCTACAAACCGGGATCCTACGAATATTAATCTGCAAAACCCAACTACTAGCTGCCCGTGTGGAAAATAAGGGCACCCAGAGTTTAGGTTAAAATAATAAACTCCAGGTCAGTCATGTGACTGGTGTGAGAACTAAAACAGTTATTAATTTGGTTTTAAAGTTCGATAAATCAAGGGACCACGCCGTATAACATGGAACGGGTTTTTACCCCAAGAATACAAGTGCATATAACAACATCGCAATGCTAAATAAAGAAAATGAAGCTATTATAAGACCCAGGTCCCATCACACAATGCAACGCAAGCCGGAGGATAGGGTTTTACCTTATAATAGCCAAATAATGCCTGACATGTTTAAAACAAATCATTTGATACTATTATAAGTGTATAGTGTCAAAACAACTTCAAATATAAATGTATCAATCATAGACGGCATAGCATCCCATGCTACTATGTCGCCAATACTAGGCTCTACAAATAAAACCGAAATGTCACGTATTGGAAATTGGATTTCTGTCATGAGTCGAGGCAAGGGGCAAGCTCCTCTCCGTTTTGAGACACTCTAGCAAATGCCTCGGGACTACACAATCTGGGTAACCCCTGGCTCGGTTGGACCGGTCCTCTCTTACGTTTGAGGACTGGCAATTCCTGAACACACGTTTCCTGGTCCTATCAGACCTATACCGAGGCGCCTCGCATTCCAACGACCACACAGGTGAAAATAATATAAATGTCAGGGCTGGTAAGTCACTGACACAACCGTAGCTAGAAAGAAACGTCGTGTTCTCCCAACGGTCCTTATCCCATTTTTTACTCATACCGAGGTGTGAGGCTCACGAATTCATGTTATACACGAAGCTATGCCACGTAGGCCATGCTTTGATCATCAACCACAAGACATTGCTTTGCAACCGAAGCCTTGATCATCTGCCACTTAGGCATGCCATATAGGCAATTCATGCTCTGCGACTGATATCTATCAATATATAACCTCTAATCCCATACGTCTCAGAGAAGGGCGTTAAGCAAGAGAATAAATTCTCTGCCGCCAAACAGATATATATATAATAAAAATCAATCACACAAAATAAAATCCAATGTCAGACACACAGTCCATTTACAAGTTCGTTCTGGGTCTGAACGAAACCGGAGGAACCTTATACCTCGCATATCCATCGATCTCCAAATACGTCTGGACGATCACCAACTGATTCCCCCCTCTTGGATGTACAGCCCAATCAAGATCATCAGTAATTATCCAAACGATGTGAAGACCTACGGTCTTCGACCGCCGTCTTCATCTTCGACTTATCGTCAAAACAGTTGTTTAGAATGGGTATAAACCCGGCCTTTCCGAATAATCGCGTGTATAATAAACAAGTGCTATAAAACCCAACATACGCCCGATTCTAATTCTGAATATTCTTTTACTCAAATATTCACATCTTCTGGGAAAGGTTCCCATTAATTTTATCAAAGATAAATTCTTTAAAGTTTATTCTTTAACATTCCTTTGGATATCATTTCAAACCAAATTATGGTTTTCCAAACTAGTCGGGATTAGCGAACCACACCGAAGTAATCATTTATTTTATTTCCCAATCCCAACCTATTCATCCCATGGACCAAAACTGTTACTACCCCATAACTAACACCACAGTGTTATCGGTAAATTTAATTACCATTTTCCGTTCAAATCTAATTAAAGATTTAACTATCGCTCGGAGAAAAACTGGTGATACTCCATTCTCGATCATTTCCTATATTTGATAATTTAGATTATCAGTTCCCATTTTAATCTGATTAAAGATTCATTAAAACTCCTCTTAGTTTTAATCTTCCCAAAAATCAATATTAATGATTATTTAACTTTGGAAAATCTAACATGTCGCATCGACAATCTACACCATACTATTGATTTCTGCTGATATATAACCTCTGAGCTCGTACGTCTCGGAGAAGGGCATTAAGTAAGAGAATAAATTCTCTGCCGCCAAACAGATATATATATTTAACAGAGATCAACCATACAGTTCGAAATACAATGACAAACATGAAATCCTGCCTTTTACTGGGTTAAAGAACTAATGTCATTTAAAACACAGTTCACGATAAACCCAAATCACATTCCATTTGTAATGGCGCGTTTTGTTAGCTGTCGAATAATTAATTTATTTAATTATTTATATATCGATTTGGGGATATCGATAACTTAAAGTACAACGTTCGAACTTATAATTTATAATTATAATTAAAACGAACCTGAAACGTCGCGGCAGTTCGCAATTTGGCGATTTGAACTTCAACTGAATATATAGGATCCATTATAAGTCGGATTTCTGTGAAACAAGAAACGTGTGGAGCTGGTGGAGTATATCTTTCTAGTGGAAGAGAAAAATCGGGATTTCGTCGTGTAGATTTTGATGTATGTCCAAATCAAATTTTAGAAAAGTCGCTATGAAATTCCTTTATAATTAGTAACGCTTTATTTACGTTATAAAAGGGTTTTCAAAATATTTGAATATCGGATGTGAATTCAGATAAGGTTCTTTTGGGATGTAGTGATAATTTAATTTTTAGAATTTTACTGTAATTTTTAATTAATTTAATAAGCAACTTTTTATTTGAAGTATTTCGCACCCTGAAATCAACATTTTGAAGTTTCACAATATGAGTCCATCTACCGGTATTATTATATTTTTGGGATCGTGAAGCGGTGTTGATCACAACGGTATATATATTTCAGTCAGTGCTACAGAGAAGGAAGATACATTATGAAGTTGACCGACAAAGATTTGATCATTGAACCTAATATATATATATATATATTTCACAATTCATAATACTTAACTAAATGAATGGTCTGAGTCTACAAACTTTGCCACAAATCCTAGGATGCAACTTCACTAGTCCTTAGAAAACACATACCTCGTCATGACTTACTCAAGAATGTGGTGTATGGGTGTCCACGTGAATGCATTTCCACGGAAAGCATCCCTACCACATGATATGCCGTAACAACTAAGCCTCCCCATTATAAATACCTGAAAACTATTCCTAAACCTAATTACTTCATCCCTTGGTCAAAATATAACCAGCTGCCACCGAGTCTCTCTCAAACGCAAGCTAAAAAAATCCAAGGAAAAATGCGAAATAAATCCTAGAAATTCTCTAACAAAAATATGTGAATCCTCTCATGTTTCTCTACATTCTAGCGCAAGTTTCAAGGAGTTCGAACTCCTTCTTCGTTGGAAAGCAGCTGACGCGAGCTAGAGCTCGGACTGAGCCTGGATTCGAAATCGTTTAGGGAGGTGACGCTCATCGGAGAGGCCGATGTGGTGGGAAAGCAGGCGGGTCTCAGGCGAACTGGAGTGTGGCTGAGTGGATGAGGAAAGGAGGGCAGTGGGGTCTGTATTGCGTGAATGGGGGAGGAGGTTCACTGTAGCGCGGGTTCCAGTATGGTGATCTGAGCTCACGTGTAGTGGAGTGATGTTAACTAGAAAATGTTGAACAGGAGCTTGCGAGGTTCTTCCTTTTTGTGGAAGATAACATTGTACATTTTGGAGTGGGTGTGGGTTTAAATGGTGTAGTATTTGCGGTCGAGATGTACTGGAGGTGGTATCCTATTCGCAAGAAGAAACTGAAAGGGGTTGGGTCCAGAAGTGTCATTTGGGGAAGACAGAAGTGGATTAAGGGGAGCATGAGCGGTTTAGTGGTTTTAACATGAGAAGGTGCATGGCAAGCCATTTTGAAAATGGCCAATGTAAATGGAAAAGCCAGAGAAGAGAGGGACTGCAAATGAAAAACAAGGGTGCGTGCGTTAAGAAAAGGAGGAGGATCCAAGTTCTTCAGTTTTTGCGTCGAAAGGAAGAGTTGCTGAAGAGCAATATAATGGTATAATTAGTGTGATTTCCGATGGTGTACCGGAGAATATGACGGGAAAATATCGTCAGAACAGGACTGCTAAACGGTTATCGTTGTTTAACGATACACCGACAATGTGAGTAAATCTCACAAACTCTAAACAGTTTTATTTTCACGTTGTATTCTTAGAACTGTTAAAATATTGTCTGTTTAACTGTGTGTTGATTGTTTGCTTGAACTGCTAGTCAGTTAGTAGAGATTATATATATGTATATATATATATACCGTCAAATAGTTATATGTTGATTCTGTTTATCAGAATATTATACTGGTGTTGTCTAACATCTGTGGTGCAGGGAAACAGGTTGGAGGAATCCAACAGGATTCCTCAACAGTTATTTTACTGTGATTTTTATATTGTGATATATAATGTGATGTATATAATCTGTGTGATTATGTGTGGTGGGACGATATTTATCGTTGTTATATGGTGTGTTAAATACCATGAGAAATACCAAATTGTAGGAGAGGGGTTTTCAAAGTATATTTTGAAAATAGTTTATTTATATAAAATCAAGGGATTATATATATATATATATATATATATATATATATAAGAAAAAGGATTTCTGAATATAAAGGAATATAGTTGGTAGAACAAATATAAAAGAATTATATTTGTAAATCAAATACAAGGGAATATATATGTAAATCGAATATAAGGGGATATATTTGTTAAATCAAAATATAAAGGAATTATATTCGTTAAAAGAAATATAAAGGATATTTATTTAGAGATTAAATAAATAGAATTTAACTAAAGGAGATATTTATTTGTTAAATAAATAGGAGTTGACCAAGGGAATTGGTCGAGTTAACCAAGTGAATTGGTCGAGTTAATCGAAGTGAATTTGTTAAGTGAATCGGTTAGAGTAAATCAAAGTGAATTAGTTAAGTTAAACTAAGTGGTTAATCGATGTGAATTAGTTAAGTTAAACTAAGTGGTTAATCGATGTCAATTAGTTAAGTTAAACTAATTGGTAAATCAAATTGAATTAGTTGCGTCAAACTAAGTGGATTAACTAAGTTAAACTAAGTGGAGTAGTTCAGTTAATCAAGACAAGTAAATCAAGTTAGGTTAAACCATTTGAGTTAACCAGTTAAAGTTTACCAGTTAAAGATAAACAGTTAGAGTTGACCAGATAAAGTTGACCAGTTAAAATTGACTAGTTAGAGTTGATCAGTTAGAATTGACCAGTTAAAGTTGACCAGTTAAAGTTGACCAGTTAAAGTTGACCAGTTAGAGTTGACCAGTTAAAGTTGACCAGTTAAAGTTGACCCGTTAAAGTTGACCAGTTAGAGTTGATCAGTTAGAGTTACTCAGTTAGAGTTGACCAGTTAGAGTTATCCAAGTGGAGTAAATCGAGTAGAGTTGCTGAATATCACTTATTCGAAGCAGAGTTATCGAATATAGTATATTCGAGGGAAGAGTAATCGAATATAGTTTATCCGAGTGGAGAAATCAAATGTTATTCATTTGAGAAGAGTTATTGAATATTATTTATTCGAAGAGTAGTTATCGAATATTGGTTATTCGAAGTTAGTTAATCCAAAGGAGTTATTCGAAGTTAGTTAATCCAAAGGAGTTAGTCGAAGAGTTAATCGAATATAATTATTCGAAAGAAGGTGTTAATCGAATACAGTTATTCGAGTAAAGTTAAAAGAGTTAATCGAATTTAGTTATTCGAAATGAGTTATTCGAATTAGATATTTGAATAGAGTTAAACACATTAGAGTGATTCGAATTACTCATTCAAATAGAGTTAAACACGTAAGAGTTAATTGAATATTAGATATTCAATTAGAGTTAAATCGAATTTAGTTATTCGAAAGGAGTTAATCAATTTGAGTTAAGATTAATCGATTTTGAATTAAGTTGAATCGAAATGGAGTAAATCGATTAGAATTAAGTTAATCGAGTTAGAGTAAATCGAATATTGGTTATTCGAAGGTAAGTTATTCGAATTAGTTATTCGAAGGAGTTAATCAAATGAGTTGATCCAAAGGAGTTAGTCGAATATTAGTTATTCGAATAGAGTTAAAGGAGTTATCGATTTTATTTTGATCGAAAGGAGTTATCGATTAGTAAATCGAAAGGAGATTTTCGAATACAGCATATTCGAAAGAAAGAGATCGAATATTGTTTATTCGAAAGAGAGAGATTTCGAATATGAGTTATTCGAAGAGAGATAATCGAATATAGGTTATTCGAAGAAGAGTTAATCAAATAGAGATTACTCGAAAGAGAGTTATACGTCGAATTCGATTATAGCGAATTCGGGAAAGTACTATTTACTTTCCAGGGTTTAAATCAAGAGTTAGTTATTGATTTAGAAATTAGGTGTCTGTTAAATTATTCGAGTTAGGAGATAAAGTTATAATTTAGGTTAGACATTGCAGAAGTAGGAATTATAACGTTATAGTTATAATAAAACGTTTTCATATAAGAAGTAGATTCGTAACCTGAATCCGAGAAATTGGCGTAAACAGATGATTGTAAAAAAGTGAGTGATGAGCTTCATCTATTTCACAGTAAAGGACGTTGTTCAATTAAGGGCTGAGAGGTAATTATACCCCAACTTGATTGACTTCAGAATTGACAAAGGAATAGTTGTGGTTCGGTAGAAAGGGTGGATTTGAAATGTAGTTAAGTAATAAGCGATTAATGGATTAAGCGTAACGATGTTTTATACAACGTTCATTGGAAATCCGTAAATGAGTTTTGGAAACGTTTTCCAAATATAGTCAGATATGTTTTCTAAACATAGAAAATGAAATGTTATCATGATAAGAATTTAAGAAATAGAGTAAGCAAATTCAGAAACTAACTGGAGAGGGTAAGTGAACGGTTTTCTAAGTGACGATCTGATGTTGGTTTCGACCTTCCGGATTGATACTTAGAGAATTGTTCTCATACTAGTTACAGTTAGGGACTGATAGTTGCGAAATAATAGTGATGTGAAAATAAGCTATGGAAATGTTTTCCAATGATTAATAACATATATTTTCTAAATATATGAAATAAGGAAATATGAACATATGATGATTGATCGATCGAATTTCCATTTGGAAATAAGATCGTTGTTTGTACACCGACATGTTTTCATTTGATAGTTGAATCACAGACTATCGAAGTTTTTACCATTTTAACGTTGTTAATATGGAGAGACCGGTTGGATTATTATCCAAAGAACCACTTTGTATTGGCATAAGCGTTGCGAGCAATATCTGCCAAAGATAAATTGAAGACGGAGTAAAGTGCAAGGGATGTTGTATAAGTCTTAGATAACAGTGACTAAGATGGATATACTGAATAGTGCCTTCGGTTTGTCCAGTCCCAGGACAATGTATATGGAAGAAGGTTTGACAGAGTATATCAAATGGATCGCGTAAGTTGATCGGTTCAAACGTATTCACGTTTGGTGGCGGAGGAATTCGTTTCTCTTAGCTATATACCCGTGTTATTTTTGGATAAGTCAATTTGTGATTTGGCGGGTATGACGATGTGGCATTCAAAGTGAATGGTGATCAGATGTTCTGAAAATAGACGTAGCTTCTAGCCTCACACCGGGAAGTAACAAAAGTTGGTCTAGGCAGCATGGCTAGTTGGGTCATCCCCAAGCAGGGTGTATTGTCACCGATCTAGAGAATATTCATATTTATACTTCTTTTTGATTCTGTATCTTCGGATGACGGTTTGATGGCCTATAACCGTGGTGGCAATATATTCGCGACACTCAAGCTAAATGAGTGAGCGTTCATGTATGGCCGGGTTGCAAGACGTTCTTGTTGAACCCTGAGTGTATCACCTCTAGAGTACACTATTCATAAGGTGCTCCCATACCTTGTCTGTTGGAATCCAATCATCAATAAGCGCCCTGCGGTTTATGATTTTATACTATGTATGTAGAACGTGAGATGCAAGCGTTTCTGCTAGATTGATATCTATTTGTACTTAGACATTATTATAATATCACAATGATATTGCTTGTCAAAGTTGTTCAGATACTCATAAGGAAAAACTCGTTCCGTATTCACGGCGTGGTCTTATGACATACCCTATACTTGTTTTAAACTGTTTTACTCATACCAGTCCCATGACTGACCCGGAGTTTACTTTGTTGTTTTCCCTAAACTCTTGGGTGCCTAAATTTGTACGGGCAGTCAAGTAGTCGGGATTTACAGATATACTTGGAGAGCTTGGAGCAGGAGGCTGCAAGATTTTATAGCTATAGTTATTTCCTCTGTGTTGTAAGTGTTGTACTCTGATAAGTGCTATTGTATATATATAACTGTTTACTTCAAAGTTATGTTATATATTATATGTTATTCGTTCCGCTGTGAGATTCGTGTTACCCTGATGATTCTGGTGTTCTTCTTCTTCTTCTATTCTATTAGTTCTATCTTTTCTTTCTCACCTTCTAAATTCTTTCACTAACGTCGCGGAATTTCCGACTCTCGAGGAGTCGGAAATTTCCAGCCGTTACAGTTGGTATCAGAGTTTAAGTTAAGTGATTACCTTGGCTCTGTGGCATAACTCGATAGAGATGGGATTAGTAATATCCTAGATTGAGTTTGAGTGTATATATATGAGCGCGTAATTGTTATCCAATATAAAATGGTTTTATATTGTGGAGACTCATTGGTTGAGTGGCTTCTGAATTCTGGTCGATCAGTTGATCCACTGTATCGATAAGGGTTACTAAACACTCGAATACGATGAACCGTCATGGTATGTTTTGAAAGAGGGTAAATGAAATAATTTTTCCCAAAATATTTTTTTTTATAGAAGAAATATATATCTTGAAATTATTATAGTATATTGATTGTTTTGGTTGTTATTATAATCGAATAAGATTATAAAAGGGTGAAATGGTTATAAATGACCAATCAGAATTCATATGAATGTAATATATGAGATAGTTTGAATTAAATATGAATTTAAATCAGATTTGGAATTAAAATAAGGAAATTTTAAGTTCCTGGGAGATTTTGAAAATGTTTTTCAAATTGAAAATGATATAGTATTGAACTCACTGCGATAGCTGGAAAATAGATTTTGATGATGAATCTAGACATCATCAGTGTTCATTTTCGAGTTCTAAGTGACGGATTACTACCAAAGGTTTTGTTTTTGAATTGTTTTGAGAAAACAAGTTGTTTAGAAATTCAAAGGTTTTGAATTGGCATTATGATTTCAAATTGATTTGAAAGAAACCCAGGTACTTAAGTTCTGGAATTAAAATTTAACTAATGAAGTTAAATAAAATGAGATGGTAAAAATAAATTGAAATTTAACTTGAACCGAGTTAAATAAAATTGAATGGGATTAGAGATAATCTAGAATGGAACCAAATTGATAAGTCAATAATTTGGAATTTGATATTTGAGTTCGAATGAAATTCGATTTGGATTTGAGGATATGAACTGATTGGAGATCAATTGGAATGGATAACATTGGTATATGTTGAAGTGGTAGCAGATGAAAGGGATAGAGTTAAATGCCCGACAAAAAGGTACAAGTTTATATCATATATGAGTTTGGATTTAATGAGCCGAATTGGCAAGCCGCTTGGCTATTTTGATTTCTTTTGGATTGGAGAAGGCCTAGAGAGGCGAGGGGTGGTTTGTCATATTGACCAATACAAAGGAGGTTATGGCGAATTTTTTTGAAAATTCCAGGCGTTAGAACATTCTCATGATTTATGGAAATTCAGTTAGCCAGAATGAATTAATAATTTAATTGAAAATTAAATGGTTCAGTTGAAACTGGAGTTGAGAAGTAAACTAAAAGATATTTGAATCTAGTTAGTATAGTTAGTAGCATTTTTCTAACTTAGCAATTTCGAGGACGAAATTATTTTAAGGGGGAAGTCTGTAATGGCGCGTTTTGTTAGCTGTCGAATAATTAATTTATTTAATTATTTATATATCGATTTGGCGATATCGATAACTTAAAGTACAACGTTCGAACTTATAATTTATAATTATAATTAAAACGAACCTGAAACGTCGTGGCAGTTCGCAATTTGGCGATTTGAACTTCAACTGAATATACAGGATCCATTATAAGTCGGATTTCTGTGAAACAAGAAACGTGTGGAGCTGGTGGAGTATATCTTTCTAGTGGAAGAGAAAAATCGGGATTTCGTCGTGTAGATTTTGATGTATGTCCAAATCAAATTTTAGAAAAGTCGCTATGAAATTCCTTTATAATTAACGCTTTATTTACGTTATAAAAGGGTTTTCAAAATATTTGAATATCGGATGTGAATTCAGATAAGGTTCTTTTGGGACGTAGTGATAATTTAATTTTTAGAATTTTACTGTAATTTTTAATTAATTTAATAAGCAACTTTTTATTTGAAGTATTTCGCACCCTGAAATCAACATTTTGAAGTTTCACAATATGAGTCCATCTACCGGTATTATTATATTTTTGGGATCGTGAAGCGGTGTTGATCACAACGGTATATATATTTCAGTCAGTGCTACAGAGAAGGAAGATGCATTATGAAGTTGACCGACAAAGATTTGATCATTGAACCTAATATATATATATATATATATTTCACAATTCATAATACTTAACTAAATGAATGGTCTGAGTCTACAAACTTTGCCACAAATCCTAGGATGCAACTTCACTAGTCCTTAGAAAACACATACCTCGTCATGACTTACTCAAGAATGTGGTGTATGGGTGTCCACGTGAATGCATTTCCACGGAAAGCATCCCTACCACATGATATGCCGTAACAACTAAGCCTCATCATTATAAATACCTGAAAACTATTCCTAAACCTAATTACTTCATCCCTTGGTCAAAATATAACCAGCTGCCACCGAGTCTCTCTCAAACGCAAGCTAAAAAAATCCAAGGAAAAATGCGAAATAAATCCTAGAAATTCTCTAACAAAAATATGTGAATCCTCTCATGTTTCTCTACATTCTAGCGCAAGTTTCAAGGAGTTCGAACTCCTTCTTCGTTGGAAAGCAGCTGACGCGAGCTAGAGCTCGGACTGAGCCTGGATTCGAAATCGTTTAGGGAGGTGACGCTCATCGGAGAGGCCGATGTGGTGGGAAAGCAGGCGGGTCTCAGGCGAACTGGAGTGTGGCTGAGTGGATGAGGAAAGGAGGGCAGTGGGGTCTGTATTGCGTGAATGGGGGAGGAGGTTCACTGTAGCGCGGGTTCCAGTATGGTGATCTGAGCTCACGTGTAGTGGAGTGATGCTAACTAGAAAATGTTGAACAGGAGCTTGCGAGGTTCTTCCTTTTTGTGGAAGATAACATTGTACATTTTGGAGTGGGTGTGGGTTTAAATGGTGTAGTATTTGCGGTCGAGATGTACTGGAGGTGGTATCCTATTCGCAAGAAGAAACTGAAAGGGGTTGGGTCCAGAAGTGTCATTTGGGGAAGACAGAAGTGGATTAAGGGGAGCATGAGCGGTTTAGTGGTTTTAACATGAGAAGGTGCATGGCAAGCCATTTTGAAAATGGCCAATGTAAATGGAAAAGCCAGAGAAGAGAGGGACTGCAAATGAAAAACAAGGGTGCGTGCGTTAAGAAAAGGAGGAGGATCCAAGTTCTTCAGTTTTTGCGTCGAAAGGAAGAGTTGCTGAAGAGCAATATAATGGTATAATTAGTGTGATTTCCGATGGTGTACCGGAGAATATGACGGGAAAATATCGTCAGAACAGGACTGCTAAACGGTTATCGTTGTTTAACGATACACCGACAATGTGAGTAAATCTCACAAACTCTAAACAGATTTATTTTCACGTTGTATTCTTAGAACTGTTAAAATATTGTCTGTTTAACTGTGTGTTGATTGTTTGCTTGAACTGCTAGTCAGTTAGTAGAGATTATATATATGTATATATATATACCGTCAAATAGTTATATGTTGATTCTGTTTATCAGAATATTATACTGGTGTTGTCTAACATCTGCGGTGCAGGGAAACAGGTTGGAGGAATCCAACAGGATTCCTCAACAGTTATTTTACTGTGATTTTTATATTGTGATATATAATGTGATGTATATAATCTGTGTGATTATGTGTGGTGGGACGATATTTATCGTTGTTATATGGTGTGTTAAATACCATGAGAAATACCAAATTGTAGGAGAGGGGTTTTCAAAGTATATTTTGAAAATAGTTTATTTATATAAAATCAAGGGATTATATATATATATATAAGAAAAAGGATTTCTGAATATAAAGGAATATAGTTGGTAGAACAAATATAAAAGAATTATATTTGTAAATCAAATACAAGGGAATATATATGTAAATCGAATATAAGGGGATATATTTGTTAAATCAAAATATAAAGGAATTATATTCGTTAAAAGAAATATAAAGGATATTTATTTAGAGATTAAATAAATAGAATTTAACTAAAGGAGATATTAATTTGTTAAATAAATAGGAGTTGACCAAGGGAATTGGTCGAGTTAACCAAGTGAATTGGTCGAGTTAATCGAAGTGAATTTGTTAAGTGAATCGGTTAGAGTAAATCAAAGTGAATTAGTTAAGTTAAACTAAGTGGTTAATCGATGTGAATTAGTTAAGTTAAACTAAGTGGTTAATCGATGTGAATTAGTTAAGTTAAACTAATTGGTAAATCAAAGTGAATTAGTTGCGTCAAACTAAGTGGATTAACTAAGTTAAACTAAGTGGAGTAGTTCAGTTAATCAAGACAAGTAAATCAGGTTAGGTTAAACCATTTGAGTTAACCAGTTAAAGTTTACCAGTTAAAGATAAACAGTTAGAGTTGACCAGATAAAGTTGACCAGTTAAAATTGACTAGTTAGAGTTGATCAGTTAGAATTGACCAGTTAAAGTTGACCAGTTAAAGTTGACCAGTTAAAGTTGACCAGTTAGAGTTGACCAGTTAAAGTTGACCAGTTAAAGTTGACCCGTTAAAGTTGACCAGTTAGAGTTGATCAGTTAGAGTTACTCAGTTAGAGTTGACCAGTTAGAGTTATCCAAGTGGAGTAAATCGAGTAGAGTTGCCGAATATCACTTATTCGAAGCAGAGTTATCGAATATAGTATATTCGAGGGAAGAGTAATCGAATATAGTTTATCCGAGTGGAGAAATCAAATGTTATTCATTTGAGAAGAGTTACCGAATATTATTTATTCGAAGAGTAGTTATCGAATATTGGTTATTCGAAGTTAGTTAATCCAAAGGAGTTATTCGAAGTTAGTTAATCCAAAGGAGTTAGTCGAAGAGTTAATCGAATATAATTATTCGAAAGAAGGTGTTAATCGAATACAGTTATTCGAGTAAAGTTAAAAGAGTTAATCGAATTTAGTTATTCGAAATGAGTTATTCGAATTAGATATTTGAATAGAGTTAAACACATTAGAGTGATTCGAATTACTCATTCAAATAGAGTTAAACACGTAAGAGTTAATTGAATATTAGATATTCAATTAAAGTTAAATCGAATTTAGTTATTCGAATGGAGTTAATCAATTTGAGTTAAGATTAATCGATTTTGAATTAAGTTGAATCGAAATGGAGTAAATCGATTAGAATTAAGTTAATCGAGTTAGAGTAAATCGAATATCGGGTTATTCGAAGGTAAGTTATTCGAATTAGTTATTCGAAGGAGTTAATCAAATGAGTTGATCCAAAGGAGTTAGTCGAATATTAGTTATTCGAATAGAGTTAAAGGAGTTATCGATTTTATTTTGATCGAAAGGAGTTATCGATTAGTAAATCGAAAGGAGATTTTCGAATATAGCATATTCGAAAGAAAGAGATCGAATATTGTTTATTCGAAAGAGAGAGATTTCGAATATGAGTTATTCGAAGAGAGATAATCGAATATAGGTTATTCGAAGAAGAGTTAATCAAATAGAGATTACTCGAAAGAGAGTTATACGTCGAATTCGATTATAGCGAATTCGGGAATGTACTATTTACTTTCCAGGGTTTAATCAAGAGTTAGTTATTGATTTAGAAATTAGGTGTCTGTTAAATTATTCGAGTTAGGAGATAAAGTTATAATTTAGGTTAGACATTGCAGAAGTAGGAATTATAACGTTATAGTTATAATCAAACGTTTTCATATAAGAAGTAGATTCGTAACCTGAATCCGAGAAATTGGCGTAAACAGATGATTGTAAAAAAGTGAGTGATGAGCTTCATCTATTTCACAGTAAAGGACGTTGTTCAATTAAGGGCTGAGAGGTAATTATACCCCAACTTGATTGACTTCAGAATTGACAAAGGAATAGTTGTGGTTCGATAGAAAGGGTTGATTTGAAATGTAGTTAAGTAATAAGCGATTAATGGATTAAGCGTAACGATGTTTTATACAACGTTCATTGGAAATCCGTAAATGAGTTTTGGAAACGTTTTCCAAATATAGTCAGATATGTTTTCTAAACATAGAAAATGAAATGTTTTCATGATAAGAATTTAAGAAATAGAGTAAGCAAATTCAGAAACTAACTGGAGAGGGTAAGTGAACGATTTTCTAAGTGACGATCTGATGTTGGTTTCGACCTTCCGGATTGATACTTAGAGAATTTTTCTCATACTAGTTACAGTTAGGGACTGATAGTTGCGAAATAATAGTGATGTGAAAATAAGCTATGGAAATGTTTTCCAATGATTAATAACATATATTTTCTAAATATATGAAATAAGGAAATATGAACATATGACGATTGATCGATCGAATTTCCATTTGGAAATAAGATCGTTGTTTGTACACCGACATGTTTTCATTTGATAGTTGAATCACAGACTATCGAAGTTTTTACCATTTTAACGTTGTTAATATGGAGAGACCGGTTGGATTATTATCCAAAGAACCACTCTGTATTGGCATAAGCGTTGCGAGCAATATCTGCCAAAGATAAATTGAAGACAGAGTAAAGTGCAAGGGCTGTTGTATAAGTCTTAGATAACAGTGACTAAGATGGATATACTGAATAGTGCCTTCGGTTTGCCCAGTCCCAGGACAACGTATGTGGAAGAAGGTTTGACAGAGTATATCAAATGGATCGCGTAAGTTGATCGGTTCAAACGTATTCACGTTTGGTGGCGGAGGAATTCGTTTCTCTTAGCTATATACCCGTGTTATTTTTGGATAAGTCAATTTGTGATTTGGCGGGTATGACGATGTGGCATTCAAAGTGAATGGTGATCAGATGTTCTGAAGATAGACGTAGCTTCTAGCCTCACACCGGGAAGTAACAAAAGTTGGGCTAGGCAGCATTGCTAGTTGGGTCATCCCCAAGCAGGGTGTATTGTCACCGATCTAGAGAATATTCATATTTATACTTCTTTTTTATTCTGTATCTTCGGATGACAGTTTGATGGCCTATAACCGTGGTGGCAATATATTCGCGACACTCAAGCTAAATGAGTGAGCGGTCATGTGTGGCCGGGTTGCAAGACGTTCTTGTTGAACCCTGAGTGTATCACCTCTAGAGTACACTATTCAGAAGGTGCTCCCATACCTTGTCTGTTGGAATCCAATCATCAATAAGCGCCCTGCGGTTTATGATTTTATACTATGTATGTAGAACGTGAGATGCAAGCGTTTCTGCTAGATTGATATCTATTTGTACTTATACATTATTATAATATCACAATGATATTGCTTGTCAAAGTTGTTCAGATACTCATAAGGAAAAACCCGTTCCGTATTCACGGCGTGGTCTTATGACATACCCTATACTTGTTTTAAACTGTTTTACTCATACCAGTCCCATGACTGACCCGGAGTTTACTTTGTTGTTTTCCCTAAACTCTTGGGTGCCTAAATTTGTACGGGCAGTCAAGTAGTCGGGATTTACAGATATACTTGGAGAGCTTGGAGCAGGAGGCTGCAAGATTTTATAGCTATAGTTATTTCCGCTGTGTTGTAAGTGTTGTACTCTGATAAGTGCTATTGTATATATATAACTGTTTACTTCAAAGTTATGTTATATATTATATGTTATTCGTTCCGCTGTGAGATTCGTGTTACCCTGATGATTCTGATGTTCTTCTTCTTCTATTCTATTAGTTCTATCTTTTCTTTCTCACCTTCTAAATTCTTTCACTAACGTCGCGGAATTTCCGACTCTCGAGGAGTCGGAAATTTCCAGCCGTTACACCATTATTTATGGAATCTTCATGGCAAAACAAATTAATATACATAATCGATATCAATTTCCTTATCCGACCAATAATATAAATGGAATAACGGCAAAGCCCTTTAAATTCCATATGTATTAACAGTCTTCCTCCACAGAATTTCATTTCGATTATTATCAAATTGAATTCCATTCAATTCCAATTCAATATATTAAATTGGAAAACGTTACTTTGGAAAATCCCATTAAATCTTTATAAAAGGATTTATAAATTCCAAATCATATTTCACGGTAAATAGGGATAAAGAACGAATGTCATTGAAGACACAATTCACAATAAACCCAATTCACATTCCACTTATAATCGGGTTAAAGAACATGTGTTATTTAAAACACCGTTCACGATAAACCCAAAAACAAATTCTAATTCAATTCCAATTAAATATATTAATTAATTAGTATACTTCATTAAATCTAAATAAAAAGATTTAATCTTTTCTCAACTAGGTTCAAGAACAGTGTTGATGAAAACACCATTCACGACAAACCCAAATCTCATTTGATATTAAATACAAGGCTCTGAATAGAAAATGTATCGGCTTAGATTCAATATCAAATTCTGAAACCAACAAATATCGTATTGGAAATAACGATATAAATATATCTTTCAAATTTCAACAACCATATCTATATAATCACGAAATCCAACATCGAAATATTTCGAAGATAATTTCGATTCAAATCCAATCCAATTCGTATATTGGAAATTCTGATTATTTTTAAAACCACTTCAAATCCAATTTATTTATTCAAAAATATTGGATTATAATTCTAGTTCATAACTAGTTCATTTCGATAAAAATATATTTTTATCCTTTTTAAATATGGGATTTTTCACCCTAATTCTTTCAAAATCATTTATTATGATTTTACTCAAATTACTGATATTTTTAATAATTTTATTAAGGCTCTTACAGTCGATTTCCAATAACGGTCGTCGAACTGCACTTACAACGACCTTTTCCAAATTTGATTTGGACATAATTCCAAATCCAACCGTTAGATTTCAAATTTCTAAAATTCATTGGATAGCTCTTTTCGATACGAACCCAAGGTTCCAGTTTCAGGAGAATCCGACGGTCGGATCTCCCGTAACGTCAACTCGAAGTCAATGGTCGAAATTCGGAAACTACCGCGGCGCGGCGCGTTCTATTCAGGCCATTTAATATATGTAATATATATATTATATATACTTCGTCGATTTCAATTCTAAACGTATTTTATAAATCATTTAAATTCGTTTTCAAAACAATTTCAACTTCATATTCAATTTTAGATAAAAATTGAATATTCTATATCATTAATACATAAATGATAATATTTTCAAAACATTGTATTTTGAAATTACTTCCTTTTCTATATTCATTATAAAAACGAATATAATCGATATAAATATCGTTCGAGTCAAAATGGCGCATATCTAATCAACACGACTTTATATATTTTAATAACTTCGTTATTCTATTCAACAAATGAATATTTTCTTCAACACATGAATATATTTTATTCAACACATGAATATTTATGAATTCTTACTTACAATAAAAATGTGAATTTTATAGTATAAATATTTTATTCGACACATGAATTTATATTTTATTCAACACATGAATTTTCTTTTATTCAACACATGAATATATATTTTATTCAACACATGAATTTTCTTTTATTCAACACATGAATATATATTTTATTCAACACATGAATTTTCCTTTATTCAACACATGAATATATATTTTATAATATCCTTTATTTTCCAAATTGGAATGAGGCCCAGTCAATTACCATATAATGTTAATTATTTGGATTTCATACAACACATGTGTATAATAGCAACGATAAATAATCAACCATCATCCAAAGTGCACCACACAACTGCATAAGCATTAAACATAAATAATTAACGCTTACATAGTCTGTCAACCTATCGATTGACGTACAATAAACAAATTGGGATTAGTGTACGCCAAATATCATCCCAACTCCCGTGTATGGTTTCAATCCACAAACATTGAATATTATTTGTGCAGTTGGGCTGTGACGATCCCAAAACCCCGTTACACGGTGTTAAGGATAATCATTGGAATATAACACATTAATCATCATTAGCAGATCACAGATAATAGCATAAACAGAAAATAGAATAATTTACACACATATGACAGCAGAATCATATAGATATCACCACATCAGAGAAGCACAGTACAGGATACAACTTAGTGCATAACGATACATAGTCAGTCACCATCGCCTGAGGCGGAATCATAAATAAGGAGTACACGAAATAAATATCAGTCTACAGGGCCAATGGCGGAATCATAATATAGATACAATAATGGCGGAGAAAATCCAAGTCATCACGATGTAGTCAAGCCTCGCCATGAGCCAAAAGTGCGTCAGAAACCTGTAACTAGGCTGCCCATGTGAAAATGAGGGCACCTGAGTTTGCAAGGTGATACAAACTACGAGTCAGTCATGGGACTGGTATGAGAAATCTACTTAACTTATTAACAACAATAATAAGGCAAATCAAAGGACCACGCCACTTTCACGGAACGGGTTTACTCCAATGAGTGCTAGTGCATGAGATAAAGTAAATGATTAAATCATCGCAATGCTTTTTATAAAATGAAGCCATTATAAGACTCAGGTCCCATCACACAATGCAACGCAAGCCGAAGGATAGAGTTTTTACCTTATAATGGCCAAAAATGCTTCATACGAATAAAACAAAAGTGTTTGATATTATTACTAGTGCATATATGTTTCAAAAGCGATTTCAATCATAAATATCAATCATAGGCGGCATAAATGACCCATACCACTATGTCGTCGTACTAGTAATACAATCACGTTCACATATTTCGTATTGGAAATTGGATTCCTTCATGAGTCGAGGCAAGGGGCAAGATCCTCTCCGTTCGAGACACTCTAGCAAATGTCCCAGGACCCCACTATGATCCTTGGAATCGGCTGAGCCGGTCCTCTCTTACTTTTGAGGATTGGCAATTCATGAACACACGTTTCCCGGTCCTTACAGACCTATAATCGAGGCACCTCGCATTCCAACAACCAAACAGGTGAAAAGTATATATAATGTCAGGTCTGGTAGATCACCGACACCACCATAGCTAGAAAGAAACGTCGTGCACTCTCAGCGGTCCGTCTCCCGTTTTTGACTCATACCGAGGTGTGAGGCTCGCGAATTCACATCATACACAAAGCTACGTCACACAGACCATGCTTTGATCATCAACCACAAGACTTTGCTTTGCAACAGAAGCCTTGATCATATGCCACTTAGGCGTGCCACACAGGCAATCCACTCCATGCGACTGATTTCTATCAATACATAACCTCTGAGCTCGTACGTCTCAGAGAAGGGCGTTAAACAAGAGAATAAACTCTCCGCCGCCAAACAGATATATATTTAACAGAGATCAATCAGCACAGAACAAAATCCAATGTTAGACACACAGTCCATTTACAAGTCCGTTCTGGGTCTGAACGAAACCGGAGGCACCAATTCCTCGCATATCCGTACAATCAACAGTATGTTTGGACGGCTACTACTTCAGTTCCTTCATGGTAGCTACTCCAATGACAAGCATCAGTAGCGCCCATCCATCCAATGTGAAGATCGTCGGTCTTCAACCGTCTTCGACTCTTCGACTTCTCAACGTCGATCGATTATTTGAAATGAGATGAACTCGGCCTTTTCAAATAATCCACTTACATTTAGATTTTCAAATCAATTTATCACATGGTTGGACTATTCAACACTCACATTTCAGTTCTTTAGTTATAATTCTCATGTTAAATACATTCAACCATCATATATCAAGCAAACACAACGAAATTGGTTTATTTCCACTCTATATCGTCTATAGTATTTTATAACGATATATCGCCATTTTTATTTAATTTAAAACGGCCATATTTAATTAAACGACGTTTCAGGTCGTGTCGATGCACTGACGCTGTTTTTCACTAATTTTGTTTTACACCAATCTGAAAATCTAACCATTGGATCTTCACAATTTTTATATCATTAGGAAGGTCATTTCAAAACGAATCCAACGGTTTCAGTTTTGGGAAAATCCGACGGTCGGATCTTCCATACTAGCCATTTGAAGTTACGATTTCAATTTACGAACTGCAGCGTCGCTATTCGATTTTATTTAATTATATTTATATATATATATATAAATATAAATATAATCGTTTCTGGCGCTGTTTTTCTTTAGATTTGAATTAAACATTCAAGACAATCCAACCGTCGGATCTTCACGAAGTTGGTGCCGTTGGAAAGATATTTCCAGGGCGGACCCAACGGTTGCGGTTTCGGGAAAATCCAATGGTCGGATTTCCCGCCCTAGTCATTTGAAATCACGGTTTCAAAACACTAACTGCACGGCCACGTTTTGTTTTAATTTTATTTATGTTTATATATTTATATAAATATAGTTCATTCGAAAATTCCTATTTCGTTTCCACTTCAATTATTTCACTAACGCCTTTAAATTTTGGAAAATTTCGCCATAACCTCCTTTGTACGGGAGGGGCCGGGAAAATTCCCAAATAGCAACACGGGCGTCTCATGTCAAAAAGAAAAAGAAAAAGCCAAGCGGCCAGCCAACAGGCTCATAAAATCATCACCCAAACAAAACAGTAAATGTGTACCTATTTGTCGGGCACAAAATCTTATTCCTCTTCTCTAGCCCCTTTGCTATAATCTGTTCAATAAATATGCATGTACATATATACAATTTTTATCACTTATCATTTTCCATTCAACTTCATATTTGATTTAATTTGGTTTAAAGACATCCTTCATTCTAATGTTGCATGCATAGGCTAAACTCACATCATTAGCTAATTAATGTATATTTCAACTCATGCACATTTATTCGAACAAGTGGCTATTTTTAACACTTCACATTTCAAAGATGATAATTTTGGCGAACTAAAATAGATTTCAACACATGACTATTTTATTTAGTTCCTATGCATGTGAAAAATAATATTTCTTCACAAATATTTATTTCAACGTCCGCATATCTTTAGCATATCACATATATGATAAAAATGATATTTTTATCATTTAAAATATTTATTCGAATAATGGATGTTTTCAACACTTCATAGTTTCAATAAAAATATAATTTTTATTGTTCGATCTTTTTATTCAACACATGAACTTTTCCACTACACACACTTCTCAACACATGAGCATTTCCACACATGGATATTTTATTTATGTTGTTCATATTAGAAAGATGGAATTTTTATTGTTGAAACTATTTATATATAAGGCGAATATTTTTCATACTTCATATATATTTAAAAAGGTGATTTTTATTGTTTAAACACTTCATTCATTCACAAATGAATTTAATTTTCACACATCACTTTACAACACATGAACATTTCCACACATGGATATAGTTTCAACATATGGCTATAATTTCAACGCATGAAGATAATTTCAACATATGAAAATTATTCTAACACATAAAGATTATTCAAAATTTCGGCAGCATAACGGCAGGGTAGTTAAAACCGGCACCGTCCCTAGTACGGCTCCTCGCTCTACCTTAAAACCTCGCGGTTTTTGACAATGGGGATTCATGCATCTAATTCGCACGCAGGCGGCATGTTTATTTTTATTTCCATAAATATTTCCAATTCATTTCAATCACCAATGGGTATTTTTCAACCACAACCAAACAATATCAACCACAAACAATTATTCAACCATTCGTATTTTTCATCCAATATTTCACACCAATTCACAACAATAAATATCGTCCATGGTTTGTGGACGAGGGGAGTATATATATATATATATATTATTGTTATATTTCACTTGCATTTCAACACATGTATCAATTATTCTTTGCACGTATAATTCATACTTTGCTTATATAGCTTACACCACGCATGTACATGAGGTATACAACACGTGTGTAATTTATATTTCGCTAATATAATTTATACACGACATTTACCATTCAAAATCAATTAATTTAGATTTCTCACATTGGTTTGCGGAGTGCTAAAAATCGTAGGTGACTCAGAAAAATCCGCGGCTTCTTCTATGTGGTAGAGAGCTTCCTTGCGGTCACGGTGTTTCCTGTTTCATCGAATTTCGTCAACACACCAAAAAGATATGATTTTTCAAAGTGCAGACATCAAAAAGGACTCACCTTTCTATTTGGTTCGAAACTAGGTTCGAGGTTTTCGCGAAATCCGTGGCACGTGGGGACGATCGGGGGAGCTGACGTGGAAGAGCTTCAAGCGGGGGTCCTGTCGGTGGTGGTATGGTGGAGCTCGGTGGTCGGATCTGGTCACGGCGGCGATGGGAAGTGGTGGACTTTTTGGGCTCGATTCTGGCGGAGGAAGCGTCGAGGGAGGGGGTGCTGGGGTCGGATTTGAAGAGGAGGCGGAGACGCGTCGACGGAGGTAGGTGGCGTTGGCTGGAAGTGGCGGAGTCGGTCGGAAAAAGGGAGGGAAGGTTGGAGCGCGATGGACCGTCGAGAACGAGGGAGGCGGCTAGGTTTTCTGGAGTTTTATTTTTTTTATGAAAGAAAAAATCCTATTGGCCGAGGATTTATAGTAAATTTTAAATAGTGTTTTTACAAACGAACTCCTTTTCCAACCCAACGACTGTCGCCCCTAGCTAAAACCCCCATCCCGGACACAATGGGATATGTTTCGTTGGCCAATTCGACTATTACAGTCAGTTATTTTTCAAATTAAAGTATAAAACATTTAATTTTTAACTTTGAACATACATTTCAATTTGCCAGGGCCACAAACTGATTCGAAAAATTCCAGAAAAATAAATCTAGCTATGTTTTGACGCTACGGTCCCAACAAAACTAGTTTCGTCGAATTCTGAGATCATTTGAAAAATGGCCATTTTCTGGTCTATCCAATTTAACATAAATTGACCCAACACATTTTCTTTTGCCACGCTCACATACTAGCTTCAAAAATTATGAAATTTGAAACCTAGCAATAGTTTGACATCCCGGACCCAACAAAAGTGGTTTCGTCGAATTCCGAGGTCGTTTGCAAAATATCAATTTTCCAGGGCTATATATTCTATATAGCGATCTTTCTGAAAATTCATTCTGCCATAACTTTTGATTCCCGTTATGAAACTTTGATTTTTTAGATTTGTTAGAAAGGTATTGATAAACAGATTTAAATAGTTTTGGTTTCACTAAAATCCGTTATATTTTCCACCCTGCACAGTTAGTCAAAGTTTGAATTCAAATTTTCAAACTGACTCACTATTTCTAATCCACTATTTTATTGAAATATTCTATTTCAATTGTTCAAATTCCTTTGAAATCACCAATTTAAAAATTTTAAATTGGCCCGTATTTTCCGGGTTATTACAATCTCCCCCACTTAAAACTTTTCGTCCTCGAAAAGGAAACAACAGTAAAGTAGGAACCAAAGTGTAAATGCAAAGTATTGTAAAGGTACCTTGCACCGGAGTTAGTCAGAGATATCCACTCTGCATTTGGGGTAAGCTTGCTTAATGCTTTCCTCAGTCTCCCAAGTACAGTCTCTAGGATCACTGCTCCACTGCACTTTAACTAAATGAACCTTTTTGCTTCTTAGTTCTCTAGTTTCTTTGCCAACAATCTTTAATGGCTCTCTTCTTGTAAAGACCCGGGATTCGCCCGTCCTTAATCGACCGAAAGATCGACCAAGACCGTTCAAATCCCGAATACTTTAACTTTGGGAATACAACAACATCAGAACTATAAACAGCAAACTTTTATAAACAATTTAAAATGTTTACATCAGAGTACAGAATATCAGAGTACATCAAAATATATTACAGCGGAAGATTAAATTTACATTAAATTATAATACATTGCAGCGGAAATAAAAACTAATACAGCGGAAGTCTTGTCTATATTCTGGACACAGCTTTATGCTTCAATCCAGTATCCTGCTCGAGAGATAAACCTGTAGATAACTACTCGACTGCCCGTGTGGAAAAGAGGGCACCCGAGTTTGCAAAGGTGGAAACAAACAACGGGTCAGTCGTGGGACTGGTGTGAGAATTCTTAACTAACATAACTACTAGTAATAGGGCAAATCCAAGGACCACGCCGCTAACGCGGAACGGGTTTACTCCAATGGATTGTTGTGCATAACAGTAAAGTAAATCGTCAAATAATGCAATGCTTTTTAGAAAAATGAAACCACCATAAGACTCAGGTCCCATCACACAATGCAACGCACACCAGAGGATAGAGTTTTACCTTATGGTGATTAAAAGATGATAGATACGTAAAAACGATATTATTATTAGTGTGTATATGTTTTAATAAAACATTTCAATCATAATATCAATCCTAGGAAGCATAGGTACCATATATTATGCCTCCGTACTAGTAATACAATCAAAACCGCATGGGGCGTATTGGAAGTTTGGATTTCCATCATGAGTCAAGGCTAGAGCGGAGCTCCTTACCGATTCGAGACACTCTAGCTAGTGTCTCAGGATTCCCCGCAGTGAACCCTTGGATCCTGCAGGGCCGATCCTCACATACAGCTTTGAGGATGGGCAATTCCTAAGCACACGTTTCCCGGTCCTATAGGACCTATCCGAGGCGCCTCATTCCATCATCCACATAAGTAAAATGCCAGGCCATGATAAAACCCAAACACCACTTCTAGCTAGAAAGAAACGTGCTACTTTCCCTGCGTTCCCTTCACCCGTTTTAGACTCCACCGGTTTGTGAGGCTCGTGAGGCTACGTAATACACAAAGCTCTGCTTATTCAAGCGGTGCTTTGATCGTCACCACAAGGTTCTGCTTTTCAACAAGAAACCTTGATCATTGCATCTTAGTATGCCACACTGTCACTCCATACCATACCATTGCTTATCTACCAATACATAAATGGGTGTTAAGTAGAGAATAAATTCTCTACCACCAACATTTATATATTAACAGAAAATCAACAATATGATATATAACGAAGTACGATGTCAGACACACCATCCATTTAAACTTATGCTCTGGGTCTGAACGAAAGTCAATCCGTACAAATCAACACTACGTCCGGACGGACGCCCTCTCAGCCCCTTCAAGGTAGCTACTCCCTTCATGGGCCTCAATAGCATCAACATCCATTCGATGTGAAGATTGTCAGTCTTGTCACCGTCTTCAATCATTCGACTATTCATCGTCGTATTCATTATTCAGAATGGGTTGGACCCGGACTTTCTGAATAACTCGCGTTGATTTAAAAACATAAATTGATAAAATTCAACCAACGCCTCATTCCAATTCCGAATATTCCTTAAAAATATTCAATTTCTTAGGGATAGGTTCCCATAAATTTTATCAAAGATAAATCTTTAATATTTATTCTTTAATCTCTATTTATCCATATTAAACCAAATTAAGGTTTATTCAAACTAATCGGAATTTTACGCTTTACCGAAATTACCAATTTATTAATCCCAATTAGTCTCCGGTAAACTTAATTACCTTTTCCGTTTAAATCTAATTAAAGATTTAATTAACGCTTGGAGTTAAACTGGTGGAACTCCATTACCGTTTATTTCCTTAATTCAATAATTTACTTAATTCCCCTTTTAAAATCTTATTAAAGATTTTATTCAAAACCTTATTTAGATTTTACTTCCAAAAATCATTATTAAATGATTATTCAATAGTTAGGGAATTAATGCTGTCATAAATCTAGGTTAAAGAATAAATGTTATTTAAAACATAATTCACAATAAACCCAAATTCACATTTCTGTTATTTCCAATTTAATAAATTAAATTAGGAAATTTCGTTCAAATCTTGATTAAAAGATTTATATTCATTTCACTATTCATTGAGGTTTTAAGAATTAATGTTATTCAAACATTAATCAACCAAAATCAATTTGATATTAAATATAAGGCTTTAAATAAAAATTAGAACGACTCAAATTCAATATCAAATTTCAAAACCAACGACAATCATTTCGGAAATAGCGATAATAAGTATCTTCCAAATTCCCAAAATAATAACCGTTTAATTACGGAAATTAATATTGAAATAATCCGTACTTAATTTCCACTCAAGCCTATTTCAAATATTCATTGAAATTACGTGGTTATGATAAAACCACTTTTACTTCCTGTTATTTATTTATAAAATAAATAAATCCCTTTTCCCAAAATATTATTTATTTTGAAATTTAACTCTTTCAATATTCATTTTCAAATGAATAAGATATTTCATACTGGTTAAAATGGCATTATCATTTTAAAACGGACTAAAAAGCCCAACTCGTTATTATATTTCAATTTCATACTGGGCCAGACTTCTCACATTAAGCCTACAACTTGTGGATGCTGGATATGCCGGTTGGGTCCGGGCAGACTTATTCCACAGTTGGGCTTAACCTCGAGTCAAAACCCAATTCATATACGTATACTTGGACCTCTCACATTAGGCCCAACATTTATGGCTGCTGGATATGCCGGTTGGGTCCGGCCAGACTTCCACCATAAACGTGACCTAACCTCGTGTCCAAATATAATTATAATTTTTAATTATAAATATTATCCAAGAATATTATTTTAAAATATTTTATATTTTAAAATATCCGACTACTTAATATCATTCCTTACTTGAAATATTCTTTCATATAAAACTTTATTATTTCATTTCAATACATATTAAGTTTCCATATTATTATGATATTATAATAATAATTATTTTCAAAACGGTTTTGATTGTGATATTAAAATCCTACCACTTCAATATTGAAATGAAATCAATTTCCCAAATTAAATGTTAACATAAAACGGTATCTTTAAATTTCAAATCTTCTTATTAAAGTTGGAAGGTAATTTACCCATTTCTAGGATTTGTTTTGTAACTTTCCAAATAAATAAGATTTGATCTTCTCAATTCAATCGTCAATTAATTTCGTTAATTGAGTAATAAATGGAAATTAATTTCCTTCATTCAAAACTAGAATGAAATATGATCAATTCAAAACTTCTTTATCATTTCCTTTTTAAAAAGCGAATACATCATCCCTTACTTCAATTGCCAATTAATTTCATTTATTGAATAAAAAAAGGAAATTTATTACATTCATTCAAAAGCTTTTATTCAATACTTTAAAACAATAAATACACAATTCTTAAATTTAATTACCAATTAATTGCATTAGTTGAATATTTATTTATTTCACTCAAAGTTGGAATGAGACCCACTATTTCCATGTAAATTAATTATACGACAAATCAAACATTAATTACATAACAATTTCAAAACATCCATCCAAAGTGCATTTCTAATTATTCCAAGGGTGAGGTGTATTCAAAAGTCAACCCTTGACCCGTGTGGGGTTTCATCCAACACAATTCACATATTTAAAATAAACTGTGCTTCTGGACGATGTGTAAAAATTTATCGTCCACTCACATAAACAAGCCAAGGTCGCTTGTAAATGGCAGTGTATACAAGTGCATTAAATTATAACATAAATGGTATAACCAATTAACGATGTTCACCTAATAGGTATTAATTGCATTCTTTCGAATGGAACCATTTTTAGAATAAAACTCCCTTTTGTATCTTTTCAATTTAATGTAATTGGTCCATGGTTTAAGTATTTCCTTTTTAATCCATTCATAGATAAAGAATAAATTTATTCAATTTAATCTTTTTCCAAAACACTTTATCATTCTAGTCCTTTTAAAAATAAAGAACGTCACTTTTATTCATTTTAGTCCAAACAAATTCATGTTCACAAAAACCTTATTTTATTTTCAAAATAAAAATAAAAACCAAAACTTTATTTATTAAAAATAAAGATCAAATTTTTAGATTTTAGTCCATAACAAAATCAAAACTTTATTCTTCAAAAATAAAGATCAAAACTTTATTTTTATAATTATTCGTTTCATTAAAACGACGTTACAGGTCAGGTGTAGTTATAGCGCTGTTATTCCAAAAATTGAATTACACATAACTCAAGATCTAACCGTTGAAAATTTTCAAACTTGGTATTGGTGGAAAGATTTTTCCAAAGCGGATCCAACGGATCCAGTTTTGGAAAAATCCAACGGATGGATCTTCCGTTATAGTCATTCAAAGTTTGAAACTCAAAACATGAACTGCACGTGCCTGAAACGTTGAAATTATAATTTATATTGAAAATATAAATTATATAAACAATTCTAAAAACAAATTTTATTTTCTAAAATTCCATGTTAATGAAGATGTCATCTTTATTTTCAGAAAGAATAAGAAAACAAAAATTTGTTCTTTTTGTCCACAAAAGACAATTTTGCATAAAAGCCCAAATTTTGCCAAAATCGATTAAAATATTATTTTTTATCAAAAATCAACATTTTAATTAAATATTCATTTCCATGTAGTTCAATAAAATGAAATATTTATTTAGTTCAACGATTTTGTATCAAATTCATGTTTTCATGTAAAACATGAAAAAATGAAATTTTGGTACAAAATTGCAAATCTAAATAACACCCATTTTTCTGAAACAACAATAGAAATTATAAATTTAAATTTAAATATAAATTCTCAAGAATATAGAAATAAAGAATGAACTTTATTTACACAAGTTTACCCATCAATATTCATTCCACAATCAATGACACTCACAACGTATACATGAACAGAACTGCCAATAATTACATAAACATCCATCACCAATATCAATCATTCATCACCAATCCATATTCATGTACATACAAACATCAATAACACAAGAAAGATAATTTAATTTCATAAATTATAAAATAAAGAATCTCACCAAATTTCATCGAATTTTTGATTAGTGAAGGGAACACCGGCAGTCTTCGTCCTTCTCCTTGGATCGTTCGAAATGAACCCAAAACGCACGCTCAAGTCACCCCCATCGCACGCCCCAAGACCACCGAGTCCACCATCCAACCCGCCACTTCGAAGCCTTGCTCTTGATTATTTGTCTTGATTTCATATTTTAATTTGTGGTAGACTAGGAGGAATTAACGAATTGTTTTTGTGCGTTTTCAGCCATTGAAAATGTAAAGGGCGGCGGCTATGTATTATAGAATAGGGTTTTGTGTTTTGACCGTAAACTTATCCTAACTAGTATATATATGAAAAAAAAACTTTAAGTTTCTTTCCCTAAAGAAGTAATTAACTGAATACATAAATTACACAAAATGGAGAAAGAAAGCTTTTATATTTTCTCTTTAATTTGTATTGATTGATTCATAAATGCTATTAATCAAAATTATTCATGGCATAAATTGATACTGTATTAGCATGTAGGTAAGTGTAATAAGAAGGCATATCACATAAGTAAACGAAATAAATAAAGGACAACATGTAGATTGTTTTAATTGAAAAATTGAATGAAACTTAATTTATGGTATTATAAAGGTGCATCAAATACATCCATTTGTGTGAATATATACACAGTGCTGAGATATGGAAATTTAGTTTTTTATTTTTTTATTTTTTATTTTATTTTTATATATATAGCAAATATGTTCATTCCTCAATTGTGTGAAATAATAGTTAATAATATGCAAGTATGGTTAATTGATAACTCTGTACATATGAATGAATTAGAATCAATTTATAGGCAATTTAATATATGACAAATGGGAAAACTACTAATAAATACAAAAGATAAAACAGTCAAATCTTATAATATATATGTCACAGTATTAAATTCATTAGCCTCCATATATCCAAATTATTCTCATTAGTTTCATTAATACACAATTAAAAGAAGCATAATGTGACTACTATTACATAGCATACGGATAAATATGGATTTTAAATCCATACGCTAAAAATCATGTGTTTCCTTAGTTCATGGTTCCATTTTAAATCAATTAATTTTATTAGAATATTCTTTTTAAGATAAATTTAAGTTTTCTATAAACAACGCATTGATTTTAATTAACACATAATTATTCTTAGATAGAAACGTTTCAATCAAGTTAATACAATTAATGGCAATATTACAATTAATGTCAATATTAAATTTAAAATAGACATAATTTATTTCATACATACATTTAATAGGTTCAATGTTAAATCAAATTAATATATATATAAATATAATGTGTATATATAAACTATCCAGTCTAGTGTTACACTTAATTAGGAAAGATAAAAGTGGAAAGGTTTGAATGAACATTTAAAAGAAATAATACTACTTTTTCCATATATTTTTTTTCATATCAATATGGAATGCCAATTTTAGCTATAATTTAGCTACTATATGAATGATATACATAGTAACTAATGAAATTAAAACAACTGAATTTATTATGCATTATACTGCAATGTTGAGAAACATTGAAATTAAGGAATATATATTCTAACATGTTGGCATACATACAAGGTAGTTATTTGATGGTGCAATTTATGTAAATTTTTAGTTCTCCCTTCCACAAGCTAAACATAAATTTCAAATATTTCATTTATTAGAGATAAATGAAATTTATTAATAATACAATTAGATAAATCAAGGTATCGTCTTGGGCATGTAGCTAAGGGATTGTAGGAATGCAGGAATTATATCATTCGTATTAACCGTAGGATTAAGGAAATAAATTTTTTTTGTCGTTATTATTTAAAATAAATTATTTTAAATATCAAAACTCATTAAAATAACTTAAAGTAAATTTTTAAATTTACCCCAAAATTCAGGGTTGTTACACTTCTTAGGTCTAATTCTGGAGTTATGTCTATATCATGTTGCGCTGCTTCTTCTACAACAAGATCTGGATCATGTACATGTCTTCTAAGTTGAGATATGTGAAATACATCATGCACTCCAGGCAACCAATCTGGTAATTGAACCCTATAAGCAAGAGTTCCAATTCGTTCAAGTATAGGAAAGGACCAATAAATCTCGGTGCCAACTTCCCAGTTTTGCCAAATCTGATTACTCCTCTCATCGGAGAAGCTTTCAAATAAACATGATCACCAACATCAAATGTCACATCTCTCCTTCTAGAATCTGCATAACTTTTCTGTCGGCTTTGTGCGGTTCTCAATCGCTTTTTGATGAAGTCGACTTTATCAGATGCTTCCCTAATCATATCGGGTCCTAACACAAGTCTGTTGCCAGGTTATACCCAGCATGCTGGAGATCTACACGGTCTGCCATATAATGCTTCAAATGGCGACATTTCCAAACTTGCTTGATAGCTATTGTTATATGAGAATTCTGCCAAATGCAAGTGATCTTCCCATGACCCACCAAAATCAATTATACAAGCCCGCAATAAATCTTCTAGAATTCTATTCACCCGCTCAGTCTGGCCATCTGTTTGAGGGTGATAAGCGGTGCTCATATTCAGTTTCGTTCCCAATTCTGTCTGGAAAGCCTCCCAGAATTTGCTAGCAAATATCGGGTCTCTATCACTGACTATGCTGATGGGAATTCCATGTAGCTTAACGATTTCTTTGAAATATATCTATGCTAGACTTTGAGTGGTTCTATTGGATCTGACAGGTATAAAATGGGCAGTCTTCGTGAAGCGATCTACGATTACCCAAATGCTGCCATTACCTTTCCTGGTTCGCGGCAAGCCATCTATGAAATCCATGGAAATCTGTTCCCATTTCCAACCTGGGACTTCCAACGGTTGCAACAGTCCAGCTAGCTTATGTTGGTCGCTCTTGACCAATTGACAAGTAGGGCATCTGCTAACATACAAAGAAATATCCCTTTTCATTGCCTTCCACCAGAAAGTGCGTTTGATATCGTTGTACATTTTACTCACCCCAGGATGAATGCAAAATTTGGATTTATGGCATTCATCTAGCACCTCTCTTTTGAGCTCAGGAATGTCGGGAACACATATTCTTCTATTCAGCCTCAGAACTCCCTCACTATCCACTTGGAAACTGGAGCCTTCGCCCCTTTGGATCCTTCTTATCATCTCTTTCACAAAATTGTCACTTTTCTGAAGAACAGATATTTTACCAATCAGTCCTGGCGTAATTATAAGATTGGCAATGATTGCGGTTTTTCTACTAAGCGCATCCGCTACAACGTTAGCCTTCCCCGGCGTATAAAGGATATCAAGATCATACGCTGCAAGAAATTCTAGCCAACGCTGCTGTCTCAAATTCAGATCTTTCTGGGTGTATAAATACTTCAATGATTGATGATCTGTATACAGTATAAATTTCTCGCCCAATAAATAATGCCTCCAGATTTTCAATGCAAAAACGATAGCTAGCAACTCAAGATCATGAGTTACATAATTCTTCTCATGCGGTTTCAGTTGGCGGCTTGCATAGGCGACTACTTGGCCTCTTTGCATTAACACTGCACCAAGACCTTTAATAGAAGCATCTGTCCAAACCGTTAAATCCTGATTGCCATCAATAATGGTTAACACTGGAGCAGTCGTCAGTTTCGATTTCAATTCCTGGAAAGCTTCTTCACAGTCGGAAGTCCACTTAAACTTCTCATGCTTCTTCGTGAGCTTCGTTAACGGACCGGATATCTTCGAAAAATCCTTAACGAACTTTCGATAATAGCTAGCCAACCCCATAAAACTTCTAACCTCTGTGGGAGTAGTGGGTTGTTTCCAGTCTTGAGTTGTTGTTATTTTGCTTGGGTGAACAGAAATCCCTTTCTCTGACACGACATGGCCAAGAAACTTCACTTCTTCTTGCCAGAAGACACATTTAGAGAATTTGGCTTTGAAGACGTTCTTTCTCAGAGTCTCCAATACTTGTTCTAAGTGTTTTTCATGCTCGGGTTTTGATTTGGAGTAGATTAAAATATCATCGATGAAGACGAGGACAAATTTATTCAGAACTCCCCTGAACACTCTATTCATTAGATCGACAAAGTATGCTGGAGCGTTGCACAGGCCGAACAGCATTACTAACCATTCATAAAATATGTCTGGACCTCTGAAAGCTGTCAAAGGAACACACTCTTTTGCTATTATCAATTGATGAAAACCTGTAGCTAGGTCCATTCGGGAAAATACTTTCGCCCCATTCAATTGGTCTAGCAAATCATCGATGCGGGGTAATGGATACTTGTTTTTGAGCGTCTGTTTGTTGAGGTCTTGGTAATCAACGCATAATCGAAGAGTACCGTCTGACTTTGGGACAAACACAACAGCTGCACCCCAATTAGAAAAGCTAGGTCTGATTAGACCCTTCCACAACAGTTGACGAGTTTGATCGCCTAATTCTTCTTTTTCCTTCGGAGTCATTCGACGGATTGGATGTACCACTGGTCTGGCATTGGGAATTAGATCGATTCGGAATTCTATTTCTCTTTGCGGAGGTAAGTTTTCAACTTCTTCAAACACATCCGCATAGTTTCTGACAATAGAAATCTTTTCTATGGAAGTGGGGATAAGTTCTAATGCCGACCAAAATTCTTCTCTATTTTGATTCGAACCATGACAGGGCACCATAATATATCCAAGCTTCGTTCGAATTTTAACGATTCTTTCCGCACACTTCACTTCGGCTTCATATTTCGTTAACCAATCCAGCCCGAGAATGATATCGAATTCGGGAAAATCCATGATGATTAAATCAAAGGGAAACTTGTATCGAGAAAAAGAAGCGGGTACTTTACAATATGAACTGAGAATGGGAGATCCTGCTATCGGATTATGTACTTCAACCGATTCTTTGAGCTTTCGCTGTTTTAACTTTAATTTGTGCACTGTGTTTCTAGCAATAAAACTAAGCGATGCACCTGTGTCAAACAATACATAGACAGGAATATTTTTAATTGTAAGGGTACCTCCCAAAACATCGGGTTTACCTGCTCCATCGGAAGCAGCTGGCGGGCTTGACCCGTCATACACGTGAGCTACTGTGGCCTTCTTCAGCAGAGGACAGTCTTTGACTAGATGCTCGGTCTTGCGGCAATTAAAGCAGGAGCGAGGGTTCTGAGAACCCTGGCTTGAACCTTGTGAATTTGTCTTCTGCCTCTTCGGGGTTGTGCACACATTAGAGTAGTGCCCCACTTTGCCACAGTTAAAGCAACTTCCTCTTGGCGGCTTGTCAGTCTGAGGTTTCGAAGATGCTGCTTGGCTTGACTCAGCTTGATTCGCAGTAGGCTTGCGTTTGTTCCCGGCTTGGCTTCTAGCGCGCTCCCGCTCCAGATGCCTATGGTCTAGGTCTTTGTAGTTGCATGTCATTTCCACCAGTTCCTTGAATTCCAGCTTGACATGGGCCATGGCTCTATCATGATACTGTCGCCTTAGCCCAAGGATAAACCTCTTATTTTTGGACTTTGCAGTGGCGACGAGCTCCGGAGCATAGGGCGACAACAGTGTAAATTTATTCAGATAATCCTGCACGGAAAGATCCCCCTGCTGGAGGTTGGCGAAGTCATCGTGCATTCGTTCTAGTGCTTGTTCCGGGACATACTTCTCCTTAAAGAGTTCTTTGAATCCATCCCATGTTCTTCCAGCTTCTCTATTCCCGACGGTGAGAGATTCCCACCATAGTTCAGCTTGTTCCTGCATAAGCCAGGCACCCATAATAGCTTTGTCTTGGTCTCCAAGCCTAGGGCCTTCAAGAATATTTTCGCATGTTTTGAGCCATGCAAGGGCCTCTATTACTGTGCCAGTTCCCGAGAAGGTCTTGCCTCCTAAGTTTTTGTATCTCTTAGCTACACGGTCTAGCTCAAAGTATTGAGCGGCCGGAGGTTGTATCAAAGGTCCTTCTTGAACTGGGGCTTCTCCCCTTCCTCTGCCACGGCCTGCACGACCTCCTCTTGCGGCGGCTGCTCTGGTAGCCATTTGTCAAATTCTGTATAAGCAAGGAAAGAGTCAGCTAACAGAAATGATAGTTTATTGCATAGTTAAACAGAAAATTTACGAAAAGATAACGATGGACTGATCAAATTGTTTTTGCTATTCTGCTCGGCTCATTCTAGGACTTTACTAGTCCTATCTCTAATGAGCAACTCGCCTTAGAATACTACTGATTCTATTTTGATGGAGTGTTTAATGTGTTAGACTCCAGAACTAAGGTTAACCAAAGCTCTGATACCAGCTGTGACGATCCCAAAACCCCGTTACACGGTGTTAAGGATAATCATTGGAATATAACACATTAATTATCATTAGCAGATCACAGATAATAGCATAAACAGAAAATAGAATAATTTACACACATATGACAACGGAATCATATAGATATCATCACATCAGAGAAGCACAGTACAGGATACAACTTAGTGCATAATGATACATAGTCAGTCACCATCGCTTGAGGCGGAATCATACATAAGGAGTACACGAAATAAATATCAGACTACATCGCCAATGGCGGAATCATAATATAGATACAATAATGGCGGAGAAAATCCAAGTCAGCACGGTGTAGTCAAGCCTCGCCATGAGCCAAAAGTGCATCAGAAACCTGTAACTAGGCTGCCCGTGTGAAAATGAGGGCACCCGAGTTTGCAAGGTGAAACAAACTACGAGTCAGTCATGGGACTGGTATGAGAAATCTACTTAACTTATTAACAACAATAATAAGGCAAATCAAAGGACCACGCCACTTTCGCGGAACGGGTTTACTCCAATGAGTGCTAGTGCATGAAATAAAGTAAATGATTAAATCATCGCAATGCTTTTTATAAAATGAAGCCATTATAAGACTCAGGTCCCATCACACAATGCAACGCAAGCCGGAGGATAGAGTTTTTACCTTATAATGGCCAAAAATGCTTCATACGAATGAAACAAAAGTGTTTGATATTATTACTAGTGCATATATGTTTCAAAAGCGATTTCAATCATAAATATCAATCATAGGCGGCATAAATGACCCATACCACTATGTCGCCGTACTAGTAATACAATCACGTCCGCATATTTCGTATTGGAAATTGGATTCCTTCATGAGTCGAGGCAAGGGGCAAGCTCCTCTCCGTTTGAGACACTCTAGCAAATGTCCCAGGACCCCACTATGATCCTTGGAATCGGCTGGGCCGGTCCTCTCTTACTTTTGAGGATTGGCAATTCCTGAACACACGTTTCCCGGTCCTTACAGACCTATAATCGAGGCGCCTCGCATTCCAACAACCACACAGGTGAAAAGTATATATAATGTCAGGGCTGGTAGGTCACTGACACCACCATAGCTAGAAAGAAACGTCGTGCACTCCCAGCGGTCCGTCTCCCGTTTTTTACTCATACCGAGGTGTGAGGCTCGCGAATTCACGTCATACACAAAGCTACGTCACACAGACCATGCTTTGATCATCAACCACAAGACTTTGCTTTGCAAGAGAAGCCTTGATCATATGCCACTTAGGCGTGCCACACAGGCAATCCACTCCATGCGACTGATTTCTATCAATACATAACCTTTGAGCTCGTACGTCTCAGAGAAGGGCGTTAAGCAAGAGAATAAATTCTCCGCCGCCAAACAGATATATATTTAACATAGATCAATCAGCATAGAACAAAATCCAATGTCAGACACACAGTCCATTTACAAGTCCGTTCTGGGTCTGAACGAAACCGGAGGCACCAATTCCTCGCATATCCGTACAATCAACAGTATGTTTGGACGGCTACTACTTCAGTTCCTTCATGGTAGCTACTCCAATCACGAGCATCAGTAGCGTCCATCCATCCAATGTGAAGATCGTCGGTCTTCAACCGTCTTCGACTCTTCGACTTCTCAACGTCGATCGATTATTTGAAATCAGATGAATTCAGCCTTTTCAAATAATTCACTTATATTTAGATTTTCAAATCAATTTATCACATGGTTGGACTATTCAACATTCACATTTCAGTTCTTTAGTTATAATTCTCATGTTAAATACATTCAACCATCACATATCAAGCAAACACAACGAAATTGGTTTATTTCCACTCTATATCGTCTATAGTATTTTATAACGATATATCGCCATTTTTATTTAATTTAAAACGGCCATATTTAACTAAATGACATTTCAGGTCGTGTCGATGCACTGGCGCTGTTTTTCACTAATTTTGTTTTACACCTATCTGAAAATCTAACCGTTGGATCTTCACAAATTTTATATCATTAGGAAGGTCATTTCAAAACGAATCCAACGGTTTCAGTTTTGGGAAAATCCGACGGTCGGATCTTCCATACTGCAGCATCGCTATTCGATTTTATTTAATTATATTTATATATAAATATAAATATAATCGTTTCTGGTGCTGTTTTTCTTCAGATTTGAATTAAACATTCCATACAATCCAACCGTCGGATTTTCACGAAGTTGGTGCCGTTGGAAAGATATTTCCAAGGCAGACCCAACGGTAGCGGTTTCGGGAAAATCCAATGGTCGGATTTCCCGCCCTAGTCGTTTGAAATCACGGTTTCAAAACACGAACTGCACGGCCACGTTTCGTTTTAATTTTATTTATGTTTATATATTTATATAAATATAGTTCATTCGAAAATTCCTATTTCGTTTCCACTTCAATTATTTCACTAACGCCTTTAAATTTTGGAAAATTTCGCCATAACCTCCTTTGTACGGGAGGGGCTGGGAAAATTCCCCAATAGCCACATTGGCGCCTCATGTCAAAAAGAAAAAGAAAAAGCCAAGCGGCTAGCCAACAGGCTCATAAAATCATCACCCAAACAAAATAGTAAATGTGTACCTATTTGTCGGGCACAAAATTTTATTCCTCTTCTCTAGCCCCTATAACCTGTTCAATAAATATGCATGTACATATATACAATTTTTATCACTTATCATTTTCCATTCAACTTCATATTTGATTTACTTTGGTTTAAAGACATCCTTCATTCTAATGTTGCAGGCATAGGCTAAACTCACATCATTAGCTAATTAATGTATATTTCAACTCATGCACATTTATTCGAACAAGTGGCTATTTTTAACACTTCACATTTCAAAGATGATAATTTTGGCGAACTAAAATAGATTTCAACACATGACTATTTTATTTAGTTCCTATGCATGTTAAAAATAATATTTCTTCACAAATATTTATTTCAACGTCCGCATATCTTTAGCATATCACATATATGATAAAAATGATATTTTTATCATTTAAATTATTTATTCGACAAATGGATGTTTTCAACACTTCATAGTTTCAATAAAAATGTAATTTTTATTGTTCGATCTTTTTATTCAACACATGAACTTTTCCACTACACACACTTCTCAACACACGAGCATTTCCACACATGGATATTTTATTTATATTGTTCATATTAGAAAGATGGAATTTTTATTGTTGAAACTATTTATATATAAGGCGAATATTTTTCATACTTCATATATATTTAAAAAGGTGATTTTTATTGTTTAAACACTTCATTCATTCACAAATGAATTTAATTTTCACACATCACTTTTCAACACATGAACATTTCCACACATGGATATAGTTTCAACATATGGCTATAATTTCAACATATAAAAATTATTCTAACACATAAAGATTATTCAAAATTTCGCAGCATAACGGCAGGGTAGTTAAAACCGGCACCGTCCCTAGTACGGCTCCTCGCTCTACCTTAAAACCTCGCGGTTTTTGACAATGGGGATTCATGCATCTAATTCGCACGCAGGCGGCATGTTTATTTTTATTTCCACAAATATTTCCAATTCATTTCAATCACCAATGGGTATTTTTCAACCACAACCAAACAATATCAACCACAAACAATTATTCAACCATTCGTATTTTTCATCCAATATTTCACACCAATTCACAACAATAAATATCGTCCATGGTTTGTGGACGAGGGGAGTATGTATATATATATATATATATTTTATTTCTATATTTCACTTGCATTTCAACACATATATCAATTATTCTTTGCATGTATAATTCATACTTCGCTTATATAGCTTACACCACGCATGTACATGAGGTATACAACACGTGTGTAATTTATATTTCGCTAATATAATTTATACACGACATTTTCCATTCAAAATCAATTAATTTAGATTTCTCACATTGGTTTGCGGAGTGCTAAAAATCGTAGGTGACTCGGAAAAATCCGCGGCTTCTTCTATGTGGTAGAGAGCTTCCTTGCGGTCACGGTGTTTCCTGTTTCATCAAATTTCTTCAACACACCAAAAAGATATGATTTTTCAAAGTGCAGACATCAACCTTTCTATTTGGTTCGAAACTAGGTTCGAGGTTTTCGCGAAATCCATGGCACGTGGGGACGATCGGGGGTGCTGACGTGGAAGAACTTCGAGCGGGGGTCCTGTCGGTGGTGGTTTGGTGGAGCTCGGTGGTCGGATCTGGTCACGGCGGCGATGGGAAGTGGTGGACTTTCTGGGCTCGATTCTGGCGGAGGAGGCGTCGAGGGAGGGGGTGCTGGGGTCGGATTTGAAGAGGAGGCGGAGACGCGTCGACGGAGGTAGGTGGCGTTGGCTGGAAGTGGCGGAGTCGGTCAGAAAAGGGGAGGGAAGGTTGGAGCGCGATGGACCGTTGAGAACGAGGGAGGCGGCTAGGTTTTCTGGAGTTTTAATTTTTTTTTATGAATGAAAAAATCCTATTGGCCGAGGATTTATAGTAAATTTTAAATAGTGTTTTTACAAACGAACTCCTTTTCCAACCCAACGACTGTCGCCCCTAGATAAATACCCCCATCCCGGACACAATGGGATATGTTTCGTTGGCCAATTCGACTGTTACAGTCAGTTATTTTTCAAATTAAAGTATAAAACATTTAATTTTTAACTTTGAACGTACATTTCAATTTGCCAGGGCCACAAACTAATTCGAAAAATTCCAGAAAAATAAATCTAGCTATGTTTTGACACTACGGTCCCAACAAAACTAGTTTTGTCGAATTCTGAGATCGTTTGAAAAATGACCATTTTCTGGTCGATCCAATTTAACAAAAATTGACCCAACACATTTTCTTTTGCCACGCTCACATACTAGCTTCAAAAATTATGAAATTTGAAACCTAGCAATAGTTTGACATCCCGGACCCAACAAAAGTGGCTTCGTCGAATTCCGAGGTCGTTTGCAAAATATCAATTTTCCAGGGCTATATATTGTATATAGCGATCATTCTGAAAATTCATTATGCCATAACTTTTGATTCCCGTTATGAAACTTCGATTTTTCAGATTCGTTAGAAAGGTATTGATAAACAGATTTAAATATTTTTGGTTTCACTAAAATCCGTTATATTTTCCACCCTGCACAGTCAGTCAAAGTTTGAATTCAAATTTTCAAACTGACTCACTATTTCTAATTCACTATTTTATTGAAATATTCTATTTCAATTGTTCAAATTCCTTTGAAATCACCAATTTTAAAAATTTAAATTGGCCCGTATTTTCTGGGTTATTACATGGGCGATGTGTAAAATATATCGTCCCAATCAATATCCTTCAAATGGGTGTACATAAACAAATCGTTCGATTTGTAAATGAATATTTATTTATTCACATTCACATTAAATTTATATTTTTAACGATAAATAATTTATTTCAACACATGAATATATTTCCATTCATTTCACATCACAATCAATTTTCACCACACAACAAAATCAAACAAGTCGTCCATGGTCTGTGGACAACGGGTGTCGGGTGCTGCTAAGCACCGTCTGCATCCTAGTATATATTTTTAACTAGAAAACAAGAATTAATGTGAGAAGTTCCCACCTTTGGGTTCCACTTCCCCAGTTATCTATTTCTGAACGGTATGGATTCCGTTTTGATTCCCATTGATACCATCACTATCTGTTCCCGCTGTTCATATATAAAGATCACATTTTTATTATCACTACATGTACATAAAAATCATATTTTTATTATCCACTTCATATATAAAATTGAATTTTTATCGCTTCTTCATATATATAAGAATTGAATTTTTATATCGATGTTCATATAATAAAAATCATATTTTTCTCTCGCCATTCTCAGTATAAAAATCACTGTTTTATATATAAAGATCGTATTTTTATATCTCTACTACATATGTAAAAATCAGTCCTTTACATCGCTACTTCCATGATAAAAATTATATTATTATCTTGCTAGTAATACAATAAAAATTATATTTTTATTTCTACTTCTTATACTTTTACAACGCTTCTTTCTATATAAAAATTATATTTTTATATCTCTACTACTCATATAAAGATCGAATTTTTTTATCGCTGCTTCATATATATAAAAATCGAATTTTTATATTCTCTATCTTATAAAAATCATATTTTTAATACTCTACATTACTAAAAATCATATTTTTAGTACTCTTCATTAATAAAAATCGTATTTTTATCTTCATTTCATATATATAAAAATCGAATTTTTATCTTGCTAACTTCTATATAAAAACCAAATCTTTATCGTTATGAAAAACCATATCCTTTTTAACTATAAAAATCTCATTTTTCTAATAACAATCTCGCCTTTATAATTATAAAAATCATATCTTTTATTTTAAAAAACAATCACGTCTTTCCATTCTCAAAAATCATTTCTTTCACATGTATAAAAACGAATTTTTATAATGTTAAAAATCCTATCTTTATCAACATAAAAATATGTATTCAAATCAACGCTTATATATATATATAACTGAAATTAAAAACCAATATTATAAACACTCACTGTTGGAATCAAAGGGGGTGGGTGGTTCGGAACTGTTGGCGGCAGGGTGGATCGCCAGAGCGGTGGTGGTGAGTCGGTGTGGCGGGCGGCGCGCTCAGGTGGTTGGCGGGAGCGGCGGCGGTGCATGGAGCGATGGAACTGGAGCGTGGTTCTCTCGTGCGAGCGACTGGGCGAACGCGTCGGGGAAGGGGGGATGATCGCCTGAGAGGTGGCGGCTTTCTGCGATGGGGGAGCTCGGCCGGATCCGGTGGCGGCTGGGGAAATCAAGGATCGGCGGATCGGGGTTTTTTTTCTTTCTTCTTTTTTGATTTTCCACGATGGGTTCTGAATGGGACGGGGTTGACTTTTGGTTTGGGGAAATAAGGGGTTTTATAAAATTTAATTATATTATTCAATTTTCCCCCAAAAGTAAATTTTAAATCCGAGCGCTAAAAGAGACCCAACGACTTGAGTCCCTGGCCAATTAACCCCCATTCCGAACGCAATGGGATATGTATCGTAAGCCATTTCGACTGTCTCGATCAGTTTCCGTCAAAATCAAAATATAAATCTATATATTGAATTTGAATGCATATTTCAATTTACCGGGGCCACATACGAACTCTAAAAATTCCCAAAAAATATTTTCTAGCTTCATATTGACGATACGGTTCTAACAAAACTAATTTCGTCAAATTCCGAGAGGTTTGAAAAATGGCTATTTTCTGGTCGATCGAAATTGACTAAAATTGACAAAACATGTTTTATTTCACCATGCTCACATATTGATTCAGAAAATTACGAATTTTGAAAACTAGCAATAAATTGACATCACGGATCCAACAAAAGTGGATTCGTCGAAAATGAAGGTCGTTTAAAAAATTTCTATTTTTAAGGGCCATATTTCTATAGCGACTATTCTGAATTTTCAACTGGACATAACTTTTTATTCCCGCTATGAAAATTTGATTTTTCGGATTCGTTGGAAAGATATTTTCAAATATATTCTAATACTTTTGGTTTCGCTAAAATCCGTTTTATTTCGAATCATGTACATTCATTTGAAATTTGAAACCGAATTTTCGAGCTACCGCACCATTTCCGATTCCTTTTATATTAAAAAATAAATTATTTATATTCTAACGACAATTCAAATAAATATATATGTTCTAATTCTATTCAAATTAAATTTCTCGTCATTATTATTTAAAATAATCCATTTTAAATATTCAAAATTCATTAAATTCGCCAAAATAAAAAATTTTAATTGGCTCAGAATTTCCGGGTTGTTACATTCTCCCCCACTTAAAACTTTTCGTCCCCGAAAAGGAACGAAGCTGGAAGTTGTTTAACTAATCAACTCAACTTCCATTATTTTCATTACGGCTTAAGTTCTTCAACTTTTCAGTTTTTGAGAACTTTCAAATTTTTCAAAAATTTGGCTAACACCCTAAATTTTCGAAAAATTTCGCCATAACCTCCCCTACACGGGAGCACCGGGAAAATCCCGAAATTACCATATAAGCCTCTCCAGTCCAAAAAGAAAAAGAAACCGCCAAGCGGCTAGCCAATCGGCTCATAAAATCATCCAAAACCCAAGAAATACAATAAACATGTACCTATTTGTCGGGCATACAATTTTATTCCTATGCTCTAGCCTCTTTGCAATGACCTGTTAAATGAATATACATGTACATGCATGCAATTGTAATCATTTTTCAATACAGTTCAATATTCGGTTCAATTTGGCATAATGGTTCAAAATTTCAAACCAATAATCAAACAACACAACCATCAATCAATTAGTGGATTATCGTTTCAAATTCGTAATTTTGATATATATACAGAAAATCATGTTTTTGATGCCAAATCACAACAATAAGCGTTATCTAGTTTTGGTTCTCACACCAGGCTAATGGAAATATATAGATATCTCACTTTCGAAGCTCGAACATAAACACCGATGATGTTTCGAACCACCATCAGAACATCTCCGGGCTACAAGAGTGCGATTCTGTATCTATCAAGTATATTAAAACTTTGAATATACTATCATGACGCGTATATGCAAAATCTTTATATACTCGATTGTCCAAAATCAATACAAATAAAATATTCAAATACGTACAAAATTGTTTAAATTTTCAAAACAAAACTTGCTTTCATTTTTTTTTATTTTTAAAATAACACTCTTTCGACTCACTCTAGGATACTACTGATCCCATCTCAAACGAGCCATTCTTATTGGACATTACTAGTCCAATCTCTGATGAATTCTTTCGTTTGGTTCTAACGTGTCTTGTTCTCGAGCTCCGTAAACCAAAGCTCTGATACCAAATGTAACAACAAGGAATTTCTCTCGATCCGAATCGATCGCTAAACCGACCAAGACCCTTCGCAACCCCTGATTATTTTCAGAACACGACAAATCGGAATGCAAACTGAAGAACATTTCATTGTTTATTACCACAATTCCATCAGAATACAAGAATATTGTAATGACCCGGATTCTTATGGGTTAATTTTAAATATTTAATACGGATTTAAATAGTGGGTGGATAATATAAATGGAATTTTATATTAAGTTATCAATTTAATAATCAATTTCGATTTAATATCGAATATATTAAATTATCGTAATACGTAATTTCGAGAAGTTGGAAACCGAATTAGAAACAGTTCAGAAAATCAATTCAAAACTCCTGTTTGAATTAGAAGAATAATATTAATTTATTATCGAAGAATAAATTGTCTGAAATTAATTTATATCAATTTAAATTTATATCAACTACAAATGATCGAATTGGACTTCGTGACCTATCCTAGTGTGATCAGAATAGTGATTTTACCCTACAATTGTCAGTGGTTGGGTTCAGAAAGGAGTTCAGACTCAAGGCGTGTTTAATTTAAGGATATTGGTAAATTAAAAACTAATAAATATAATTCAAGTGGCATTCCTTCTTCCAACCAAACATATTACCGTGCTCCTTCATTTACCACAAGTCGCGCCTACCCCTTTTCTCCTTTATAAACCGTGTACTCCCAAATCCTTCACTCAAAAGGGAATCGATCCCTTAGCAAACCAAAAGGGGCGAAACAAAAGAGGGAATCGATCCCTTAGCAAACCAAAAGGGGCGAAACAGAAAAGGGAATCACACTTCAACTCGCGATGTCATGGAGCTCGAAATCATTCTAACAGCGCTCGCATAAGAGTGCGACGATGAGGATTATCATGGGTTGGTATTGAAGAACGTGTCACTTTAGAGGCCACCGGTTCGCGTTTGAGTGCGATTTTTGGAGCTTCACTTTTAACAGTAAATGGGATGCTCGACTCCCATTCGACAGCGATACAACAAGAGGTGCGATGGAGGAAGAAGTCGTTGGTGAGGGTGCGATGTCCAGGTGTTCTAGGGTTTATCCGAGTCGTTCGAAAGAGAAAAGGGGATGTCGATCATTTTGGGGGTTGGTAAATTGAACGGAAATATCTGGATTCGAATTATCAACATCCTGGTGAAGATTTGGGGTGCGAAAATGAATGGTTTGGTGAAGGTCAAGTTCATTCTCAGATTTGCTGTAACCTGCGGAGTTGGATTGTGAATGGTGATGGTTCTTGGATGATAGGGTCGGATTGATGGTTGTGCTTATTCAGAAAAGGAGTGAAGAACTATATTTTTGGAGGGGGACTTAACAAGAGAGAAAAATGGTTAAGATAATTTATTTAAATAAATTCTTTTTTAAATTCATTTAAATAAAATTTGTATATACATGTATAAGATCTTGGTAACTAATTAATGTTATATTGAATATATACATTAGTTTAATTACTTGTTAAGCTAAAAATTTAATTTAGCAACCGAAGAAAAATATAGGAAAGTAATTTATTCGTTTAAATAGTTATTTAATAAAATAAATGCTTAATCAGAAAATTTAAATAAAATTATCGTAGGTACAAATTCAATTCACTCGAGATGATCCGAGACGATTCGTAAAAGAGATAACAAGGAATCGAATGGGATATTCGATAATGGAAAATCAATGTGAGTAAATCTCACCTTTTATTTAGAAATTATTTTTATATAGTTAAAAATAATTGTCTGTGCTTGTTTGAATGTTGTCTGATTGTTTTAAATATATATTAGTTATTTAGGATATATATATATATATATTGGATTGATGATTGGTTGGATTCCCGCAGTATCATTAGCGGATGCCCGCAGTTTCATAGCGGATGATTACCCTATACGCCCCATGCTATGATTAGTGGATGACCTTCTATACCGCGATATCCTGCCTCGAAGCAGGATGGGTATTACTATGTTGACTAACGTCTTTGGATCCAGGAAAAACAGGTTGGAGGAATCCAACTGGATTCCTCAAAAATATATATAATCTGTTGTTTGTTTGTTTGGTTTCATATGTATATTCATATATGATGTGTTAAGTAAAATCAAATGATTGAAAATTGGTTGATTTGATTGTTTAAAATATCACTGGGGCTTGAATATTGATTTATAATAAATATCGAAAAGGGTATTTGAGATTTGAAAAGGGAATTCTATTTTATAAATAGAATTTGAATTTTTATGAACTAGGGAAAATATTAACTTGTTTGGAAATATAAAACAAGTATGGAATTTATAAACTCTGTTTATAAATGAAAAGGTGGGATTTGAATTGAATTTATAAACTTCGTTTATAAATATATAAATGTGGGATTTTAAGTGAAGTTATAAACGTTGTTTAAATAAGACATAAAATTCAAATGGGATTTATAATACGGAATCTGAATAATAGAATTCAAATGGAGTTTAACTATAGAATTTGAATATAGAAATTCAAATGGGATTTATAATATAAAATTTGAATATTGAATTCAAATGGGACTTATATTATAGGATTTGAATAATAGAAGTGGAATAGACTAAGAAGTTAATTAACAGATTTAATTAACAAATTGAGTTAAAACGGTTGGTATAGTTAAAATAGATTGGGCAGGTATAGATATAGGAGACAGGTTTGGAATAAAGTGTTAGAAGGTATATATATATAGATTGCTCGACAAAAATGTACGTATTTAATTCATATATGAGATTTTATGCGCCGTATCGGCTAGCCGCTTGGCTTTTCTTTTTCTTTTTGATTGGAAAAGGCCTATGTGGCAGTTTGGGGATTTTCCCGAAGCTCCGGTACAAAGGAGGTTATGGCGAATTTTTCCGGGAATTTAAGGAGATAGAATATTTTTAAGATAATTTGATAGTTAGAAATCAACGTATCAAAATATATAGAAGTCGATAAGGAAACGAACTTAGAAATAGAATAGTAAAATCAAAAAGGAAGTATAAGAATAAAATCTAGTAAGGATAGATAGAGGAAGAGTATACGTGTTTAAAAGTGAATCAGTAGTTGTATGGTATTGATTATTCGAGTAAGTAGTCATATCTGTTTTGATGTTATAAATGTTATTCAGTCAAGGTCTGAGAGGTAGTTATACCCCAACTTGATTGATTTCATTATTAACAAATAAATAGTAAGATTCCAGGCTCGAAGATCAATGTTGGATAAGAGTTAGTTGAATATAGTATTTGGGTTGTCGTAACGATGTTTTACACAACATCCGTTTTAACCCAAATGAGTGTAAGCTTGGAAATAAAATAAAGAATATTTTCTAAGTATAGAAATAAACGAGATCGGAAAAGAGATAAGAAATTGGAATATTTTCCAATTATAAATAGAAGATATTTTCTAAGTTTAGAAAATAAAGAAGGCCAATATAGTTATTGAAAATATTTGGTGAACAAATATTGATATAAGAAATAGAGAAGAGATTTAATTAATGGAATATTAATTAAAGGCTCTGTGATTGTTGGTATGTTGAATGAACACTTGTTTTTCTTCGATAGTTAAATCATCGACTATCGAAACACTTGTTTTATTCGATAGTTAAATCACAGACTATCGAAATTTTGACCATCGTTGTCAATATGGAGAGACCGGTTGGATTATTATCCGAAGAACCACTCCGTATTGGCAGTAGCTGAAACGACCCGCAAATCCGTGCTATCTGAGTTGACTAAATACAACACACGTCCAACCCAAATAACACAGAAATACGAACCATTATTAGGAAGAAGTTAGAGGATGAGGGATAGAAAGAAAGAAATATTAGAATAGAAGAAAAACAGAGATTACCAACTCACGGCGGAACGAATAAAATATATTATATAACATAAGCTTTGAAATACAAAATCTTACATCATATATAGATATCACTCTCAGAGTACAATACAACATTTGGTACAGCGGAAGTAACTCTACATAACTAACGTTGAAGCCTTCTGCTTCAAGCTCCTCCAAGTGTATCTGTAAAAGCCTGAAACACTTGACTGCCCGTACAAATTTGGGCACCCAAGATTTTAGGGAAAACAAAACAAAATAAACTCTGGGTCAGTCATGGGACTGGTGTGAGTAAACTCCAACCACTTGTTTAACTTTCAAAATCCTTTCGAAAGAAAAGATAATAGTAAGACCAGCCCACACATAAACACGGACGGTTTTTACCTTACTATAACCCAAAACACTTTGATATCAAATCCAGTGATATTATAGTAATGTCTACATCAAATAAATAACCAAATAGCAGAACGCTTGCATCTCACGCTCCACATATATAGTATAAAATCAAAAACCGCATGGCGCTTATTGGAGATTGGATTTCCAACATGACAAGGTATGGAACCACCTTCCGATGATGTATCTCTAGAGGCGAATACACCTGGGTTCAACAAGAACGTCTTGCAACCCGGCCCACACATGACCGACCACTCATTTCGCTTGAGTGTATCGAATGTATATCACCAACGGTTGGACTCAAACCACCGTTTCCCGAATGGGCAGAATCGATAGATTTAGAAACAAAAGGAATTTCTCTAGATAGGTGATTATACACCCTAATGGGAGCGACCCACATAGCCATGCTGCCTGCCCGATTTTTGTCCTTTCCCGGTTGTTGAGGCCTGAGGCTACGAATACTTACCATTCATTGATAGCACAATCACTTTGAATGCCACATTGTCAGATCCGTTAATCACTAGTTAAGTTTGCACAAATATTCTGGATATTATGCTAAGGGTTAAATCCGTTGCAACCATACATATCCATACAGACCAACCCATTTGATCATTGGAAATACTCTGTCAGACATTCGTCCATTTACGTTCGTTCTGGGATTGAACGAAACCGAAGGCACTATTTCTATAAATAGAAAAGCCCTTGCACTTCACTCCGTCTTCAATACATTCAGCATACTTGGTTCGCAACGCTTATGCCGATACGGAGTGGTTCTTCGGATAATAATCCAACCGGTCTCTCCATATTGACAACGATGGTCAAAACTTCGATAGTCTGTGATTTAACTATCGAATAAAAACAAGTGTTCATCCAACATATCAAACAAATCACTGGGCTCTTTAATTAATATTTCATTAATTAAATTTCTTCTCCATTTCCTTATCAATATTTGTTAATCAAATATTTTCAATAATCATCTCGGCCTCTTATGCCATCTGGAAAACATTTCCATATATCACCTTCTCTTATTTCCTATACTTAGGAAATATAATTTATTTGAAATTGAAAACAATTTCAATCACTTATCTCTTTCTCGACTACTTTAACTATCCTCAGGAAATATTTACTTTTTATTTCCAAAATAAAATCACTAGGGTTTAAACGAATGTTGTGTAAAACATTGTTACAACAACCCAAAATATTTTATTCAACTAACTCTTTTTCAAACACTTCTCTTCAAGACTGGATCTTGCTATTTATCCATTGAAAATGAAATCAATCAAGTTGGGGTAAAATTACCTCTCAGACCTTAACTGAAAACATCCTCAACTTCAAAACGGCAAAACTACTAACCTCGACTAAAACACACAATAAAACCCAATTATTCATTCTAAAACACGTGTATGGTTTGCTTTCTATTTCTAATTTATAGATTTCCCTTTTTGTTTACAATATTCTATTTTTGATTTCGTTTCCTTATCGAATTCTATATATATCGATATATAGATTTCTAATTGTCAAATTTCTTAAAAATATTCTAACTCCTTAAATTCCCGGAAAAATTCGCCATATCCTCCCCTGTATCGGGAGCATCGGGAAATTTCAAATAGCTTCCCGGTATCTTCCTCAATCAAAAAGAAAAAGGAAAAGCCAAGCGGCTTGCCGATACGGCGCATAAAACCCATATATGAATTTAAACATGTACCTTATTGTTGAGCACATAAATTTAAATCTTCATATACTTCATATCAAACCTGCTTACACCTGTTCATCTGTTTTCAATTCAATTCAATACCATTTAATCGTTTGAATTCAGTTTCGCCATTTATTCTTTAATAGTCATTTTGCCTATTTCACTTCTTTGTTGAACATAACATGTTCGAACAAAATATTTAACTCGTTCATAACCAAATTGAATTTTAATTTCAATTCTAGTTCTCTGTTTGATTTCGAATATAAATTTTCAAATCGAATTCGCTTATTCAAAGCCCAATATTAATTCGAAATCTCATTAACTAATTACTATTCGAATTAGTTAACTCTATTCAATAAATCAAAAATCTGATTTCTGTTTCAAAAATCAACTCATTACTCCACTGGAGTTCACATATATTTTATAACTCAAATCTGAAATTTTCTAAATAGAAATTCGGATTTTATTCGCTTAAAATCCTTTTATAAAATGAAATAAACCGTTATGGTTTTTAAGTAGTTCTGGCGCTGTTTTTCTGAAAATTTGATTTTGATATAACTCAAAATCTATACGACGAAATTCAGATTTTTCTCCTTCATTAGAAAACTATTATCAAATGGGTCCTGACGTTTCTTGTTTCGAAGAATTTCGACTTCAATTGCGTTCTGTATACTCAATTGAAGTTCGAATCGCCAATTTACGAACTGCAGCGCGGAGGCGAGTTCGTTTTAATTATATTTAAAAATATAAACGTTAAACTTCGTTTAAAATGAATTCAACTCCACTCAAACTTCATTTTCACTTTTATTTGAACGCTATATTCAAATCCAAATTTCACTTCTATTGAATCCTATATTCAAATTCCATATTTCAAATTCCGTTTGAATTATATAGCTAAAACCCATAGTTTAAAATTCCATTTGAATACTATATTCAAATTCTATAATTTAAATTCCATTTGAATTCCTTTTTTGAATTCTACATTCAAATCCCCTATCCAATCCTCTTCGAATTCAAATTCTATATTTATTCTATTTGAATTTCAAATATCCAAACTCCGATTCAATTCTATTTTGAAATTTCAAACATTCAACCCCTTTTTAATTTTATCATTCAAATTCTATTTAAATCCTCTTATTTGAATTCTATTTCAAATCTAGTTTCAAAACTCCATGTGAATTTCTATATTCAAATCTCATAGATTAAATCCTATTTGAATTCAATTTGAATCTCTTATATTCAAATTTCATTTTCCATTTCCATTTGAATTCTAATATTCAAATTCATTTCCAACACCATTTGAATTTCTAATATTCAAACTTATTTTCAACGCCATTTGAATTCTAATATTCAAACCCATTTTTTTACACCATTTGAATTCTCTTTATTTAAAACCCATTATTTAAAACCCATTTGAATTTCTTCACTCAAACCCATTTGAATTCCCCTGAATTCAAATCCCATTTCAAAACCATTTGGATTTCCTATTTTGAAATCCTAATTTGAAATTCTATTTCCAATTCTACTTTGAAAATCCTATTTCAAAGTTTATTTCAAATTCTATTTTTGAAATTTTTATATTCAAATCTCTATTTGAATTTCTTTATTCGAATTCCTTTGAATTCAAATTTTATTTTAATTCCTTGAATTCAAATTCTATTTTTCATTCTAATTTCGTCTATTCAAATTCTATTTGAACTTCTATTTGAATTTCTAATATTCAATCCCTTTTTAAAATTCAAATATTTAAACTCCCTTTTAAAATTCAAATGTTATACTCAAATTTCATTTGAGTTATATATTTAAAAATTCCATTTCACATCCTATTTTGAAATTTCATTTCAAATTCCAATTTCACACTTGTATTTCTATTTATCAAATGATAATTCTTTCACTTCATTTATAACTTCGTTATAAAAGAACTATTTATAAACTTCGTTTAAAAAGAAGCTACTTGTTTTATTTTAAAACAAGTTTATACTTTATTCCATTAAAAATTCAAATTCTATTTAAAAATAGAATTTTCTCTTTAAATCTCAAATACTCTTTCCACGATATTTTTAAGTATCATTACTTAAGCCCAGTGATAAAACACACAAAGCAACCAATTATTTATTTTTCTAACCCATCATATATAACAATATATATGCAAACAAATAAACAAACAGATAATATATTTTTGAGGAATCCAGTTGGATTCCTCCAACCTGTTTTCCTGCATCCACAGATGTTAGCACATAAATAATACCCATTCTGCTTCGTGGCAGAATATCGCGGTATAGAAGGTCATCCACTAATCATAGCGTGGGGCGTATAGGGTAATCATCCGCTATGAAACTGCGGGCATCCGCTAATGAGACTGCGGGAATCCAACCAATCAATCAACCCAATATATATACATAGCCTAAATAACTAATATATATAAAACCACCAGAAAACATTCACACAAGCAACAAACAATTATTTTTAATGAAATAAAAATAATTCTAAAGGTGAGTGAGATTTACTCACCGAGATTTTCATTAGTTGAATATCCATTTAGAATTCCATAGTCGTCATGGCTTTGAATCCATTTAAATAACCTCTTCGCGTCTACGAATCGACTTGAATGAAAATTACTTTTTACCTACGATTAATTGGTTTTGTTTATCAATTAAACGATAATAAATTTAATTGACTGCTAATAATTAAATAAATTAATTCTTCTATAAATAATTAAATTTGTTAAAAACTTATACCTTGTTGTCTTGCTGATTTACTCAGCTAACCCCTTAGAAAAACTCCAACAGCTTCAAACTGCATTTGCTTCTAAAAGCTGTCATTTTCCTACCTCGGCATTTGAACAAACATCATGCTGTCAAGCTCCATTGGACCCATATTGATCACCATTACTTGTTGTACTACCCATCTTTGTATCAGCCTTACCGCTGTCACTACACTTCCTCCCAAACATCAGCTTCATCACGTTACCGTTGAGAAGTTTCCAAGCCAAACCATCCGGCATCAGTCAATCGAACTCCTTCCACATGCAACAATACTAGATTCGTTCTCCACAATCACCACACATACGCACCAGAACCCCCCTCAAAACCAGTTCCGACCTTCAGTCCAAACAGCGACTATTACTGTCGCGTTCTACCAGAGCATGCCGGAGCACCCATCGCAGACCCCAATCTCCATCTCACATCGCCCTTAACATGTTCACCCAGTTCGCACAACTCCCGTTCACTGTTCATCCCTTATCACGCTCGCTCCTTTTCACAAAATCGCAATTGTTCCCAAAGCTCAAAACGCCAGGTGACATCGCACCCCAACAGGCGCTATTTCCATTTCATCAGATTCAACTCGTATGATTTATTGGTATTTGATTTTCGAATTTGAATGGAAAAAGGAATCGAAGAGGAAGTGTTTTGCTGAGGGAAAAATGGCAAAAAAAAAATGAAGGCCGATACTTGTTTATATAGGAAAAGAATTGGGAACAGTCAGTACACAACATCAATTTCATGTTTAGCTTTGCGTTGAAGGTTAGGGACAAAATTTTGAGCTCGAGAAGAACACTAGGTCTGCGGAATGAAACAGAGGTCGGCTTTGTTTAGTCATCTTAGGTCAGCTGATTAGGTTGTCTGATTTTTTTATTTTTTATTTTTTTATATTGATTTTATTTTAATTAAATAAATAAAATATCTCGTGGTCCTTGACTAGTAATCCCGAACCACTATTCAACCGTGACAACCGACGATACCATATTATAACGCTATTCTGGTCTAAATGGAGTAGTATCTAGAATTTTATTTTACGGTCTGCAGGAGATATTTAATTTAAATTAATGATTTAAACTAAATTTGATTTAAAAATATAATTCAATTCCAAGCAGTTAATTTTATTGGAAATAAATTAATATTATCGTTCTAATTCAATAGAATTTATATTAATCGATTGAATTGTCTCAATTCAACGTCAAATTATTTATCGTTCTAGTATTACGGCAATTCAATATATTCGATATCAAATCGTATATCGATTATTAACCCGATAAATTTCATAATAAAAATCCATTTATATTCGAATAAATATTTAAAACCATACTAAATATTTAAAATAAACTGTTCAAAAATCTGGGTCGTTACATTCTTTCCCCCTTAAAATAATTTCGTCCTCGAAATTGCTAAGTTAGGAAAAATGGTACAAATCTATTACTTTTCAACATCTCACCTATGTTGAAACCCAACTCCTCATATTTCAATAAATTAACTCCAACCAAAACTTTTGGTCTTCACACATTTGATTCGAATGATCTATGATCAATCCATTTATATCCAATCTATATTCAAATAAACCTATTCAAATTGATTCTAGTTGATTGATTCACTTCAATCCATTTAACCAGCTTATGTTAAATTCCAATTCCAGAATCCAAATCCCAGGGTTTTTATTTCAAATCCTTTGAAATACATAAATGTATACTTATATTTATTTTCATCTCAATTCAAAACATTTGAATTTTCAAACCACTTGTTTTCCTTTCATACAAATTCCATCAAAACTTTTCTAAGGTAGCCATTCGTCACTTAGAACTCGAAAATGAATATTGATGAAGCTGCAGTCATCATCAGAATTATTTCCCAGCGACTGAAGTGAGTTCAGTGCTTTATCACTTCTAAAATCCATTCAAAAATGGTATTTATTCAAATCCTTTACAAAACAAGGCTATATTATTTAATATACTTTGAAAAATATTTTTCAACTTCCCAGGATTTTGAATTCTTAATTCTGGTTTGAATTTTTATTCTAATTCGTCTCATTTGTATATTTAATTCCTATACAAATTCTATTCTGGTTATAAATAATCATTCTAAATTTATAATCTTATTTGATTATAAAGTCAACATCCAACACATCCATATAATAATAATCCTAGAAAATTATTCTTTTTATATCAAAAATAGAAATTTTGGGTAAAATTATTTCATTTACCCTCTTTAAAACAATATTATGTCGATTCTTCTGTCCAAGTGTTTACAAACTCCTATCGACGTCGTGGCGTCCCACGATTCGACCAGAATTCATAAACTACTCAACAGACAAGCCAACACAATATAAAATAACTTTTATATCAAATAACAAATACGCGCTCTCATATATATACACTCAACTCATTCTAGGGTACTACTGACCCTATCTCTAATGAGCACATGCCACACAAGCCTAGGTGTTCGCTCAACCTAAGCTCTGATACCACCTGAAACGACCCGCAAATCCGTGCTATCTGAGTTGACTAAATACAACACACGTCCAACCCAAATAACACAGAAATACGAACCATTATTAGGAAGAAGTTAGAGGATGAGGGATAGAAAGAAAGAAATATTAGAATAGAAGAAAAACAGAGATTACCAACTCACGGCGGAACGAATAAAATATATTATATAACATAAGCTTTGAAATACAAAATCTTACATCATATATAGATATCACTCTCAGAGTACAATACAACATTTGGTACAGCGGAAGTAACTCTACATAACTAACGTTGAAGCCTTCTACTTCAAGCTCCTCCAAGTGTATCTGTAAAAGCCTGAAACACTTGACTGCCCGTACAAATTTGGGCACCCAAGATTTTAGGGAAAACAAAACAAAATAAACTCTGGGTCAGTCATGGGACTGGTGTGAGTAAACTCCAACCACTTGTTTAACTTTCAAAATCCTTTCGAAAGAAAAGATAATAGTAAGACCAGCCCACACATAAACACGGACGGTTTTTACCTTACTATAACCCAAAACACTTTGATATCAAATCCAGTGATATTATAGTAATGTCTACATCAAATAAATAACCAAATAGCAGAACGCTTGCATCTCACGCTCCACATATATAGTATAAAATCAAAAACCGCATGGCGCTTATTGGAGATTGGATTTCCAACATGACAAGGTATGGAACCACCTTCCGATGATGTATCTCTAGAGGCGAATACACCTGGGTTCAACAAGAACGTCTTGCAACCCGGCCCACACATGACCGACCACTCATTTCGCTTGAGTGTATCGAATGTATATCACCAACGGTTGGACTCAAACCACCGTTTCCCGAATGGGCAGAATCGATAGATTTAGAAACAAAAGGAATTTCTCTAGATAGGTGATTATACACCCTAATGGGAGCGACCCACATAGCCATGCTGCCTGCCCGATTTTTGTCCTTTCCCGGTTGTTGAGGCCTGAGGCTACGAATACTTACCATTCATTGATAGCACAATCACTTTGAATGCCACATTGTCAGATCCGTTAATCACTAGTTAAGTTTGCACAAATATTCTGGATATTATGCTAAGGGTTAAATCCGTTGCAACCATACATATCCATACAGACCAACCCATTTGATCATTGGAAATACTCTGTCAGACATTCGTCCATTTACGTTCGTTCTGGGATTGAACGAAACCGAAGGCACTATTTCTATAAATAGAAAAGCCCTTGCACTTCACTCCGTCTTCAATACATTCAGCATACTTGGTTCGCAACGCTTATGCCGATACGGAGTGGTTCTTCGGATAATAATCCAACCGGTCTCTCCATATTGACAACGATGGTCAAAACTTCGATAGTCTGTGATTTAACTATCGAATAAAAACAAGTGTTCATCCAACATATCAAACAAATCACTGGGCTCTTTAATTAATATTTCATTAATTAAATTTCTTCTCCATTTCCTTATCAATATTTGTTAATCAAATATTTTCAATAATCATCTCGGCCTCTTATGCCATCTGGAAAACATTTCCATATATCACCTTCTCTTATTTCCTATACTTAGGAAATATAATTTATTTGAAATTGAAAACAATTTCAATCACTTATCTCTTTCTCGACTACTTTAACTATCCTCAGGAAATATTTACTTTTTATTTCCAAAATAAAATCACTAGGGTTTAAACGAATGTTGTGTAAAACATTGTTACAACAACCCAAAATATTTTATTCAACTAACTCTTTTTCAAACACTTCTCTTCAAGACTGGATCTTGCTATTTATCCATTGAAAATGAAATCAATCAAGTTGGGGTAAAATTACCTCTCAGACCTTAACTGAAAACATCCTCAACTTCAAAACGGCAAAACTACTAACCTCGACTAAAACACACAATAAAACCCAATTATTCATTCTAAAACACGTGTATGGTTTGCTTTCTATTTCTAATTTATAGATTTCCCTTTTTGTTTACAATATTCTATTTTTGATTTCGTTTCCTTATCGAATTCTATATATATCGATATATAGATTTCTAATTGTCAAATTTCTTAAAAATATTCTAACTCCTTAAATTCCCGGAAAAATTCGCCATATCCTCCCCTGTATCGGGAGCATCGGGAAATTTCAAATAGCTTCCCGGTATCTTCCTCAATCAAAAAGAAAAAGGAAAAGCCAAGCGGCTTGCCGATACGGCGCATAAAACCCATATATGAATTTAAACATGTACCTTATTGTTGAGCACATAAATTTAAATCTTCATATACTTCATATCAAACCTGCTTACACCTGTTCATCTGTTTTCAATTCAATTCAATACCATTTAATCGTTTGAATTCAGTTTCGCCATTTATTCTTTAATAGTCATTTTGCCTATTTCACTTCTTTGTTGAACATAACATGTTCGAACAAAATATTTAACTCGTTCATAACCAAATTGAATTTTAATTTCAATTCTAGTTCTCTGTTTGATTTCGAATATAAATTTTCAAATCGAATTCGCTTATTCAAAGCCCAATATTAATTCGAAATCTCATTAACTAATTACTATTCGAATTAGTTAACTCTATTCAATAAATCAAAAATCTGATTTCTGTTTCAAAAATCAACTCATTACTCCACTGGAGTTCACATATATTTTATAACTCAAATCTGAAATTTTCTAAATAGAAATTCGGATTTTATTCGCTTAAAATCCTTTTATAAAATGAAATAAACCGTTATGGTTTTTAAGTAGTTCTGGCGCTGTTTTTCTGAAAATTTGATTTTGATATAACTCAAAATCTATACGACGAAATTCAGATTTTTCTCCTTCATTAGAAAACTATTATCAAATGGGTCCTGACGTTTCTTGTTTCGAAGAATTTCGACTTCAATTGCGTTCTGTATACTCAATTGAAGTTCGAATCGCCAATTTACGAACTGCAGCGCGGTGGCGAGTTCGTTTTAATTATATTTAAAAATATAAACGTTAAACTTCGTTTAAAATGAATTCAACTCCACTCAAACTTCATTTTCACTTTTATTTGAACGCTATATTCAAATCCAAATTTCACTTCTATTGAATCCTATATTCAAATTCCATATTTCAAATTCCGTTTGAATTATATAGCTAAAACCCATAGTTTAAAATTCCATTTGAATACTATATTCAAATTCTATAATTTAAATTCCATTTGAATTCCTTTTTTGAATTCTACATTCAAATCCCCTATCCAATCCTCTTCGAATTCAAATTCTATATTTATTCTATTTGAATTTCAAATATCCAAACTCCGATTCAATTCTATTTTGAAATTTCAAACATTCAACCCCTTTTTAATTTTATCATTCAAATTCTATTTAAATCCTCTTATTTGAATTCTATTTCAAATCTAGTTTCAAAACTCCATGTGAATTTCTATATTCAAATCTCATAGATTAAATCCTATTTGAATTCAATTTGAATCTCTTATATTCAAATTTCATTTTCCATTTCCATTTGAATTCTAATATTCAAATTCATTTCCAACACCATTTGAATTTCTAATATTCAAACTTATTTTCAACGCCATTTGAATTCTAATATTCAAACCCATTTTTTTACACCATTTGAATTCTCTTTATTTAAAACCCATTATTTAAAACCCATTTGAATTTCTTCACTCAAACCCATTTGAATTCCCCTGAATTCAAATCCCATTTCAAAACCATTTGGATTTCCTATTTTGAAATCCTAATTTGAAATTCTATTTCCAATTCTACTTTGAAAATCCTATTTCAAAGTTTATTTCAAATTCTATTTTTGAAATTTTTATATTCAAATCTCTATTTGAATTTCTTTATTCGAATTCCTTTGAATTCAAATTTTATTTTAATTCCTTGAATTCAAATTCTATTTTTCATTCTAATTTCGTCTATTCAAATTCTATTTGAACTTCTATTTGAATTTCTAATATTCAATCCCTTTTTAAAATTCAAATATTTAAACTCCCTTTTAAAATTCAAATGTTATACTCAAATTTCATTTGAGTTATATATTTAAAAATTCCATTTCACATCCTATTTTGAAATTTCATTTCAAATTCCAATTTCACACTTGTATTTCTATTTATCAAATGATAATTCTTTCACTTCATTTATAACTTCGTTATAAAAGAACTATTTATAAACTTCGTTTAAAAAGAAGCTACTTGTTTTATTTTAAAACAAGTTTATACTTTATTCCATTAAAAATTCAAATTCTATTTAAAAATAGAATTTTCTCTTTAAATCTCAAATACTCTTTCCACGATATTTTTAAGTATCATTACTTAAGCCCAGTGATAAAACACACAAAGCAACCAATTATTTATTTTTCTAACCCATCATATATAACAATATATATGCAAACAAATAAACAAACAGATAATATATTTTTGAGGAATCCAGTTGGATTCCTCCAACCTGTTTTCCTGCATCCACAGATGTTAGCACATAAATAATACCCATTCTGCTTCGTGGCAGAATATCGCGGTATAGAAGGTCATCCACTAATCATAGCGTGGGGCGTATAGGGTAATCATCCGCTATGAAACTGCGGGCATCCGCTAATGAGACTGCGGGAATCCAACCAATCAATCAACCCAATATATATATAGCCTAAATAACTAATATATATAAAACCACCAGAAAACATTCACACAAGCAACAAACAATTATTTTTAATGAAATAAAAATAATTCTAAAGGTGAGTGAGATTTACTCACCGAGATTTTCATTAGTTGAATATCCATTTAGAATTCCATAGTCGTCATGGCTTTGAATCCATTTAAATAACCTTTTCGCGTCTACGAATCGACTTGAATGAAAATTACTTTTTACCTACGATTAATTGGTTTTGTTTATCAATTAAACGATAATAAATTTAATTGACTGCTAATAATTAAATAAATTAATTCTTCTATAAATAATTAAATTTGTTAAAAACTTATACCTTGTTGTCTTGCTGATTTACTCAGCTAACCCCTTAGAAAAACTCCAACAGCTTCAAACTGCATTTGCTTCTAAAAGCTGTCATTTTCCTACCTCGGCATTTGAACAAACATCATGCTGTCAAGCTCCATTGGACCCATATTGATCACCATTACTTGTTGTACTACCCATCTTTGTATCAGCCTTACCGCTGTCACTACACTTCCTCCCAAACATCAGCTTCATCACGTTACCGTTGAGAAGTTTCCAAGCCAAACCATCCGGCATCAGTCAATCGAACTCCTTCCACTTGCAACAATACTAGATTCGTTCTCCACAATCACCACACATACGCACCAGAACCCCCCTCAAAACCAGTTCCGACCTTCAGTCCAAACAGCGACTATTACTGTCGCGTTCTACCAGAGCATGCCGGAGCACCCATCGCAGACCCCAATCTCCATCTCACATCGCCCTTAACATGTTCACCCAGTTCGCACAACTCCCGTTCACTGTTCATCCCTTATCACGCTCGCTCCTTTTCACAAAATCGCAATTGTTCCCAAAGCTCAAAATGCCAGGTGACATCGCACCCCAACAGGCGCTATTTCCATTTCATCAGATTCAACTCGTATGATTTATTGGTATTTGATTTTCGAATTTGAATGGAAAAAGGAATCGAAGAGGAAGTGTTTTGCTGAGGGAAAAATGGCAAAAAAAAAATGGAGGCCGATACTTGTTTATATAGGAAAAGAATTGGGAACAGTCAGTACACAACATTAATTTCATGTTTAGCTTTGCGTTGAAGGTTAGGGACAAAATTTTGAGCTCGAGAAGAACACTAGGTCTGCGGAATGAAACAGAGGTCGGCTTTGTTTAGTCATCTTAGGTCAGCTGATTAGGTTGTCTGATTTTTTTATTTTTTATTTTTTTATATTGATTTTATTTTAATTAAATAAATAAAATATCTCGTGGTCCTTGACTAGTAATCCCGAACCACTATTCAACCGTGACGACCGACGATACCATATTATAACGCTATTCTGGTCTAAATGGAGTAGTATCTAGAATTTTATTTTACGGTCTGCAGGAGATATTTAATTTAAATTAATGATTTAAACTAAATTTGATTTAAAAATATAATTCAATTCCAAGCAGTTAATTTTATTGGAAATAAATTAATATTATCGTTCTAATTCAATAGAATTTATATTAATCGATTGAATTGTCTCAATTCAACGTCAAATTATTTATCGTTCTAGTATTACGGCAATTCAATATATTCGATATCAAATCGTATATCGATTATTAACCCGATAAATTCCATAATAAAAATCCATTTATATTCGAATAAATATTTAAAACCATACTAAATATTTAAAATAAACTGTTCATAAATCTGGGTCATTACAGTAGCGTTGCAAATCAGATTATATAAAGATAATCGAAGACGGAGTAGAGTGCAAGGACTTTTTCTATTAATAGAAATAGTACCTTCGGCTCATCCTGTTCCTGGGTGACATGTATGGATGAATGTCTGACAGAGTATTTCCGAAAGGTCACGTACATTGATTTCTTCAACCGTACCAAGAGTGGAAGCGGAGAAGGAAACTTCTTTTAGCTAACACGTAATGTACTGTTGAGGACGTCAATCGGTGATTTGATGGATTTGACGATGTGGCATTCGAAGTGAATCTGGTGTGATGATAAAGCGTAGCTTCTAGCCTCATCAACCGGTAAATGACAGAAATCGGGTAGGCAACAGGGCTATGTAGGTCGCACCTATTAGGGTGTATAATCACCTGATCTAGAGTTTCATTTATTTCTAAAAATCTATTGTCGATACTGTCCCATTCGGGAAACGGTTGTTGATCCCAACCATTAGTGATATACATTCGATACACTCAAGCCAAATGAGTGGTCGGTCATGTGTGGCTGAGTTGCAAGATGTTCTTGTTGAACTCGGTGTATTCTCCTCTAGAGATATACCAGCGGAAGGTGGTTCCATACCTTGTCATAGTTGGAAATCAAATACCCAATACGTGCTTGCGGTTTTGACTGTATATTATATATGTGGAACGTGAGATGCAAACGTTCCACTAGGTTGTTATCTACTTGATTTAGACATTATTATAATATCAAAAGAGTTTTGATATAAAGCTATCGTTCTTTTCAAAAGGATTTTGAAAGTTAAATCAAGTATTTGGATTCTCATAAGGGAAAAACTTGTTCCGTGTTATACGGCGTGGTCTTATGAGATATCATTTAGTTTTCTGAAACTGTTTTAAACTGTTTACTCAAACCAGTCCCATGACTGACCTGGAGTTTATTTGTTTTGTTCTACCTAAACTCTTGGGTGCCTAAATTTGTACGGGTAGTCAAGTAGCTCAGGATTTTACAGATCTATCTAAAGGAGCTTGGAGCAGGAGGCTTCAGCGTTAGTTATATAGAGTTTTGTTCTGCTGTGTAGTAAGTGTTGTATTCTGATAAGTGTATGTTATACAGTTGAAATTTTGTATTTCAAAAGTTATGATATATTATATTTTGTTCCGCTGCGATGTGAGATTCTGTGTTGTTATTTCTGTTCTTCTTCTATCTCTTTCTTCAAAAAAAAATGTTTCGTATTTTCGTGATATTTGGGTTGGACATATGATGTATATAGTCAACTCTGATGTTACGGAATTTCGGGTCGTTACAGTTGGTATCAGAGCTTAGGTTGAGCGAATACCTAGGCTTGTTGGAATGTGCTTATTAGAGATAGGATCAGTAGTATCCTAGAATGAGTTGAGAGTATATATATACGAGAGAGCGTATTTGTTATTTGATATAAAAACCGTTTTATATTGTGTTGACTAGTCTGTTGAGTGGATTATGAATTCTGATCGAATCATGGGACGCCACGATGTCGATAGGAGTTTATAAACACTTGAACAGAAGATTGGACACGATATTGTTTTTAAGTAGAGTTGATTGTTAGGATTATAATAAAATTAGATTATAAAACAGAAATAGATGTATAACCAATGGAATTTGTATATGAAATCAAATATACAAATGAGATAAATTGAAATTGAATTCCAACCAGAATTCAGAATTTAAAATCCTGAGAGTTTGGAAAATATTTTTCTAAATGGATTTTGAAAGAAATATAGTATTGAACTCATTCAGTAGCTGGGAAATAATTCTGATGATGGTCACAACATCATCAGTGTTCATTTTCGAGTTTCTAAGTGATGAATTGCTACCTTAGAAAATTGTTGATGAAAATTTGTTTGAAAAGAAACAAGTTGTTTGAAAATTCAAATGTTTTGAATTTGGGATAGATATAAATATATGTATATATTTATATTACTTCAAAGGAATTTTGAAATGGGAATTGGAATATAGATTTCAAATAGAAGTGAAATGAGAATTTGAATATTTGAAATTCAAATAGAAATAAAAGGGAATTTGAATATTTGAAATTCAAAGAGAATTAAATAGGGGATTTGAATATAGTATTCAAATGGAATATAGAATAAAGGAAATTCAAATATAGCCTTTGAAGATAGAAATTTAAATGGGAGCTGAATAAAGGAAATTTTAAATATAAAATTTAATTCAAAGGAGTTTAAATAGAATTTGAATTCGAAGTGAAATTAAATAGAAATTGAACACAAAGGATTTCAAATAGAAATTGAACAAAGGATTTCAAATAGAAATTGAAGATAAGAAATTCAAATAGAATTTGAAGATAAGGAATTGAAATAGAATTTGAATAGAAGAAAATTCAAATAGAAATTGAACAGAAGGAAATAATATAGAGTTTGAATAAAGAAATTCAAATGGAATTTGAATATTTTAAATTAAGATATAGGATTTGAATATTAGAAGTGAAATAGATCGGGAATATTATGTGAAATGGATTGGATATATATTAAAAATATATCAGAATGAAGTTGAATTTATTATAAACAAAATTAAAACGTTTATATTTATAAATATAATTAAAACGAGCTCGCCGTAGCGCGGCAGTTCGTAAATTGGCGATTCGAACTTCAATTTAGTATACAGAACTCAATTGAAGTCGAAATTCTTTGAAACAAGAATCGTCGGGACCGGTTGAACAATAGTTTTCTAATGAAAGAGAAAAATCTGGATTTCGTCGTATAGATTTTGAGTTATGTCAAAATCAAATTTCTAGAAAAGCAGCGCCAGAACCATTATAAAACCAAAAAGGTTTAATTAAATAAATAAAAGGATTTTTAGGAAATAAAATCCGAATTGGCATTAGAAAAATCCAGACTGGAGATATAAAATAAATATGAACTCCAGTGAAGTAAGTGAAATTATTTTTAAGACAAAAATCATATTTTAAATGGTTAAATAGAATTAACTAAATTGGTGAATAATTAGTTAAAGGAAATTTGAATCGAAATTGGGTTTTTGGATAAGTGAAAGAGACCGAGAATTTATATTCGAAATCGAATATATAACTCGAGTTGAAAATATAATTAGATTAGTTTATAATTAAGTTGACATATATTTGAACAAGTTATATTCAAATAAAAAGGGTGAAATAGGCAAAATGGTTAATTAGCAACTAGTTAATGGGAATTTGAATGATTGAAATTAAATTTAACTTAAGTAAGTTAAATGAATCGAAATGAATAAATTGAGTAAAATCAATGTGAATGAAATATGAATTGGGTGGGGATAAAGGAAAAACCAAAAGAGTTATAAAGAAAATATATTTGTAAAACAAATATAAAGTAAATATATTTGTAAAACAAATATAGAGGAAATATTTTTGTAACACAAATACAAAGGAAGTTATGTGCAAACAAATAGAAGGAGAAATATTTGTAAAAACATTTACAAATAGAATTTAAAAGGAGAAGTATTTGTAAAACATTTACAAATAGATTAAATGGAAGTATTTATTTATAGAAAATAAATAGAATGTTATAAATGAGATATATATTTGTTAAATAAATAGAATTTAATCAAAGGAATATTTAGAAAATGAGTAGAAAATGGAAATCTGTTTTTAACAGATAAATAGAAAAGATTAATTTATAAATAACAGTTTATAAATTAAATTAAATATTTATCATTCAATAAATGGAATATATAAGTCTGAACTTATATAGAGAAGAGTTATTGGTTTTTAACACCGATAGTTTTAAATAGAAGGGGTACACAACAGTTGTATAAGTGAAGTAACGTTATTTAAGAGAACATTTATAAAGTGAAGAACCGTTACTAAAAGTAAATCTTTATAAATGAATAAACGTTATCCAATAGGAGTTATTCGAATAGGAGAAGTCGATTAGAGTTAGAAATAATCGATTAGATTTAGAATAAATCGATTAGAGTAAGAATTAACCAGTTAGAGTTAATCAGTAGGGTTAATCCGTAGAGTTAATTGAATATTAGTTATTCAATTAGAAGTTGATCGAATATTTGTTATTCAAATTAAGAATGAACCAGTAGAGTTAATCAGTTAGGGTAATCCGTAGAGTAAATTGAATATTAGTTATTCAATTAGAATTTATTGAATATTTGTTATTCAATTTAAGAGTTAACCAGATAGAGTTAATTGAACATAGTTAATCGAATTAGGATTTAATTGAATGTTAGTTATTCAATTAAAGTTGATCGAATATAGTTATTGAGATAGAGTTAGTCAAACATAGTTACTCAGGATAAGTTGTCATTTCGTACGACTGCTAGCGTAAGTCGTAGGGCTGCAGATAGCCTAGGCGGTCGGATGTTTCCTGAGGGAATCAGGCGTAACCATTGTGATCGCTGTGATCTAGAGTCAAGCGAATGGAGTTAATCGAATATTAGTTATTCGAATAGAATTAAAGGAGTTAATCGAATATAGTTTATTCGAATAGAGTTAAAGGAGTTATCGAATATAGCTTATTCGGAAGGAGTTAAGTGAAAAGAGTTAAGTCAAATAGAGTAAATTGAATAGAGTAAATCGAATATAATTTATTCGAAGAAAGGTTTTCGAATCTAGTTATTCGAAAGAGAGATTATCGAATATAGTTATTCGAAGGGAGGAGTTATCGAAAAGGGAATTAATCGAAAGAGAATTACGTAAGGAAGTTAGAAATGTTGAGTATCAACATAAATAAGTTTTGAAAAGATAAATGGGTTTGTAGCACTTTTTCTACCTTAGCAATTTCGAGGACGAAATTATTTTAAGTGGGGAAGATTGTAATGACCCGGATTCTTATGGGTTAATTTTAAATATTTAATACGGATTTAAATAGTGGGTGGATAATATAAATGGAATTTTATATTAAGTTATCAATTTAATAATCAATTTCGATTTAATATCGAATATATTAAATTATCGTAATACGTCAGTTCGAGAAGTTGGAAACCGAATTAGAAACAGTTCAGAAAATCAATTCAAAACTCCTGTTTGAATTAGAAGAATAATATTAATTTATTATCGAAGAATAAATTGTCTGAAATTAATTTATATCAGTTTAAATTTATATCAACTACAGATGATCGAATTGGACTTCGTGACCTATCCTAGTGTGATCAGAATAGTGATTTTACCCTACAATTGTCAGTGGTCGGGTTCAGAAAGAAGTTCGGACTCAAGGCGTGTTTAATTTAAGGATATTGGTAAATTAAAAACTAATAAATATAATTCAAGTGGCATTCCTTCTTCCAACCAAACATATTACCGTGCTCCTTCATTTACCACAAGTCGCGCCTACCCCTTTTCTCCTTTATAAACCGTGTACTCCCAAATCCTTCACTCAAAAGGGAATCGATCCCTTAGCAAACCAAAAGGGGCGAAACAAAAGAGGGAATCGATCCCTTAGCAAACCAAAAGGGGCGAAACAGAAAAGGGAATCACACTTCAACTCGCGATGTCATGGAGCTCGAAATCATTCTAGCAGCGCTCGCATAAGAGTGCGACGATGAGGATTATCATGGGTTGGTATTGAAGAACGCGTCACTTTAGAGGCCACCGGTTCGGGTTCAAGTGCGATTTTTGGAGCTTCACTTTTAACAGTAAATGGGATGCTCGACTCCCATTCGACAGCGATACAACAAGAGGTGCGATGGAGGAAGAAGTCGTTGGTGAGGGTGCGATGTCCAGGTGTTCTAGGGTTTATCCGAGCCGTTCGAAAGAGAAAAGGGGATGTCGATCATTTTGGGGGTTGGTAAATTGAATGGAAATATCTGGATTCGAATTATCAACATCCTGGTGAAGATTTGGGGTGCGAAAATGAATGGTTTGGTGAAGGTCAAGTTCATTCTCAGATTTGCTGTAACCTACGGAGTTGGATTGTGAATGGTGATGGTTCTTGGATGATAGGGTCGGATTGATGGTTGTGCTTATTCAGAAAAGGAGTGCAGAACTATATTTTTGGAGGGGGACTTAAAAAGAGAGAAAAATAGTTAAGGTAATTTATTTAAATAAATTCTTGCTTAAATTCATTTAAATAAAATTTATATATACATGTATAAGATCTTGGTAACTAATTAATGTTATATTGAATATATACATTAGTTTAATTACTTGTTAAGCTAAAAATTTAATTTAGCAACCGAAGAAAAATATAGGAAAGTAATTTATTCGTTTAAATAGTTATTTAATAAAATAAATGCTTAATCAGAAAATTTAAATAAAATTATCGTAGGTACAAATTCAATTCACTCGAGATGATCCGAGACGATTCGTAAAAGAGATAACAAGGAATCGAATGGGATATTCGATAATGGAAAATCAATGTGAGTAAATCTCACCTTTTATTTAGAAATTATTTTTATATAGTTAAAAATAATTGTCTGTGCTTGTTTGAATGCTGTCTGATTGTTTTAAATATATATTAGTTATTTAGGATATATATATATATATATTGGGTTGATGATTGGTTGGATTCCCGCAGTATCATTAGCGGATGCCCGCAGTTTCATAGCGGATGATTACCCTATACGCCCCACGCTATGATTAGTGGATGACCTTCTATACCGCGATATCCTGCCTCGAAGCAGGATGGGTATTACTATGTTGACTAACGTCTTTGGATGCAGGAAAAACAGGTTGGAGGAATTCAACTGGATTCCTCAAAAATATATATAATCTGTTGTTTGTTTGTTTGTTTGGTTTCATATGTATATTCATATATGATGTGTTAAGTAAAATCAAATGATTGAAAATTGGTTGATTTGATTGTTTAAAATATCACTAGGGCTTGAATATTAATTTATAATAAATATCGAAAAGGGTATTTGAGATTTGAAAAGGGAATTCTATTTTATAAATAGAATTTGAATTTTTATGAACTAGGGAAAATATTAACTTGTTTGGAAATATAAAACAAGTATGGAATTTATAAACTCTGTTTATAAATGAAAAGGTGGGATTTGAATTGAATTTATAAACTTTGTTTATAAATATATAAATGTGGGATTTTAAGTGAAGTTATAAACGTTGTTTAAATAAGACATAAAATTCAAATGGGATTTATAATACAGAATCTGAATAATAGAATTCAAATGGAGTTTAACTATAGAATTTGAATATAGAAATTCAAATGGGATTTATAATATAAAATTTGAATATTGAATTCAAATGGGACTTATATTATAGGATTTGAATAATAAAAGTGGAATAGACTAAGAAGTTAATTAACAGATTTAATTAACAAATTGAGTTAAAACGATTGGTATAGTTAAAATAGATTGGGCAGGTATAGATACAGGAGACAGGTTTGGAATAAAGTGTTAGAAGGTATATATATATAGATTGCTCGACAAAAAGGTACGTATTTAATTCATATATGAGATTTTATGCGCCGTATCGGCTAGTCGCTTGGCTTTTCTTTTTCTTTTTGATTGGAAAAGGCCTGTGTGGTAGTTTGGGGATTTTCCCGAAGCTCCCGGTACAAAGGAGGTTATGGCGAATTTTTCCGAGAATTTAAGGAGATAGAATATTTTTAAGATAATTTGATAGTTAGAAATCAACGTATCAAAATATATAGAAGTCGATAAGGAAACGAACTTAGAAATAGAATAGTAAAATCAAAAAGGAAGTATAAGAATAAAATCTAGTAAGGATAGATAGAGGAAGAGTATACGTGTTTAAAAGTGAATCAGTAGTTGTATGATATTGATTATTCGAGTAAGTAGTCATATCTGTTTTGACGTTATAAATGTTATTCAGTCAAGGTCTGGGAGGTAGTTATACCCCAACTTGATTGATTTCATTATTAACAAATAAATAGTAAGATTCCAGGCTCGAAGATCAATGTTGGATAAGAGTTAGTTGAATATAGTATTTGGGTTGTCGTAACGATGTTTTAAACAACATCCGTTTTAACCCAAATGAGTGTAAGCTTGGAAATAAAATAAAGAATATTTTCTAAGTATAGAAATAAACGAGATCGGAAAAGAGATAAGAAATTGGAATATTTTCCAATTATAAATAGAAGATATTTTCTAAGTTTAGAAAATAAAGAAGGCCAATATGGTTATTGAAAATATTTGGTGAACAAATATTGATATAAGAAACAGAGAAGAGATTTAATTAATGGAATATTAATTAAAGGCTCCGTGATTGTTGATATGTTGAATGAACACTTGTTTTTCTTCGATAGTTAAATCATCGACTATCGAAACACTTGTTTTTATTCGATAGTTAAATCACAGACTATCGAAGTTTTGACCATTGTTGTCAATATGAAGAGACCGGTTGGATTATTATCTGAAGAACCACTATGTATTGGCAGTAGCGTTGCGAATCAGATTATATAAAGATAATCGAAGACGGAGTAGAGTGCAAGGACTTTTTCTATTAATAGAAATAGTACCTTCGGCTCATCCTATTCCTGGGTGACATGTATGGATGAATGTCTGACAGAGTATTTCCGAAAGGTCACGTACATTGGTTTCTTCAACCGTACCAAGAGTGGAAGCGGAGAAGGAAACTTCTTTTAGCTAACACGTAATGTACTGTTGAGGACGTCAATCGGTGATTTGATGGATTTGACGATGTGGCATTCGAAGTGAATATGGTGTGATGATAAAGCGTAGCTTCTAGCCTCATCAACCGGTAAATGACAGAAATCGGGCAGGCAGCAGGGCTATGTAGGTCGCACCTATTAGGGTGTATAATCACCTGATCTAGAGTTTCATTTATTTCTAAAAATCTATTGTCGATGCTGTCCCATTCGGGAAACGGTTGCTGATCCCAACCGTTGGTGATATACATTCGATACACTCAAGCCAAATGAGTGGTCGGTCATGTGTGGCTGAGTTGCAAGATGTTCTTGTTGAACTCGGTGTATTCTCCTCTAGAGATATACCAACGGAAGGTGGTTCCATACCTTGTCATAGTTGGAAATCAAATACCCAATACGTGCTTGCGGTTTTGACTGTATATTATATATGTGGAACCTGAGATGCAAACGTTCCACTAGATTGTTATCTACTTGATTTAGACATTATTATAATATCAAAAGAGTTTTGATATAAAGCTATCGTTCTTTTCAAAAGGATTTTGAAAGTTAAATCAAGTATTTGGATTCTCATAAGGGAAAAACCCATTCCGTGTTATACGGCGTGGACTTATGAGATATCATTTAGTTTTCTGAAACTGTTTTAAACTGTTTACTCATACCAGTCCCATGACTGACCCGGAGTTTATTTGTTTTGTTCTACCTAAACTCTTGGGTTCCTAAATTTGTACGGGCAGACAAGTAGTTCAGGATTTTACAGATCTATCTAAAGGAGCTTGGAGCAGGAGGCTTCAGCGTTAGTTATATAGAGTTTTGTTCCGCTGTGTAGTAAGTGTTGTATTCTGATAAGTGTATGTTATACAGTTGAAATTTTGTATTTCAAAAGTTATGATATATTATATTTTGTTCCGCTGCGATGTGAGATTCTGTGTTGTTATTTCTGTTCTTCTTCTATCTCTTTCTTCTAAAAAAAATGTTTCGTATTTTCATGTTATTTGGGTTGGACGTATGATGTATATAGTCAACTCTGATGTTACGGAATTTCGGGTCGTTACAAATATACAGAGTATGAATAAATATTACACATTCGATAAATATCAGAGATTTAAATACATTACTGCAGCGGAAAATTAATACAAAACATAAATGAAAGGAATACACGGATACATAGCTTTCCGAATATCACCTCAGCTATAAACCAGGATCCTGTGAATATAAATCTGCAAAACCCAACTACAAGCTTCCCGTGTGGAAAATAAGGGCACCCAAAGTTTAGGTTAAAACAACAAACTCCAGGTCAGTCATGTGACTGGTGCGAGAACTAAAACAGTTATTAATTTGGTTTTAAAGTTCAGTAAATCAAGGGACCACGCCGTATAACACGGAACGGGTTTTTACCCCAAGAATACCAGTGCATATAACAACAACGCAATTCTAAATAAAGAAAATGAAGCTATTATAAGACCCAGGTCCCATCACACAATGCAACGCAAGATGGAGGATAGGGTTTTACCTTATAATAGCCAAATAATGCTTGATACGTTTAAAACAAATCATTTGGTACTATTATAAGTGTATAGTGTCAAAACAACTTCAAGTATAAATGTACCAATCATAGACGGCATAGCATCCCATGCTACTATGTCGCCAATACTAGGCTCTACAAATAAAACCGAAATGTCACGTATTGGAAATTGGATTTCCGTCATGAGTCGAGACAAGGGGCAAGCTCCTCTCCGCTTTGAGACACTCTGGCAAATGCCTCGGGACTACACACTCTGGGTGACCCCTGGATCGGTTGGGCCGGTCCTCTCTTACGTTTAAGAAGTAGCAATTCCTGAACACACGTTTCCCGGTCCTATCAGACCTATAACTGAGGCGCCTCGCATTCCAACGACCACACATGTGAAAATAATATAAATGTCAGGGCTGGTAAGTCACTGACACCACCGTAGCTAGAAAGAAACATCATGTTCTCCCAACGGTCCTTATCCCGTTTTTAACTCATACCGAGGTGTGAGGCTCGCAAATTCACGTTATACACAAAGCTATGCCACGTAGGTCGTGCTTTGATCATCAACCATAAGACTTTGCTTTGCAACATAAGCCTTGATCATCTGCCACTTAGGCATCCCACACAGGCAATTCATGCCATGCGACTGATATCTACCGATATATAACCTCTAAGCTCGTACGTCTAAGGGAAGGGCGTTAAGCAGGAGAATAAATTCTCCGCCACCAAACAGATATATATTTAATAGAAATCAATCACACAGAATAAAATCCAATGTCAAACACACAGTCCATTTGCAAGTTCGTTCTGGGTCTGAACGAAACCAGAGGACCCTTATACCTCGCATATCCATCGATCTCCAAATATGTCTGGACGATCACCAACTGATTCCCTCCCCTTGGGTGTACAGCCCAATCAAGATCATTAGTAATTATCCAAACGATGTGAAGACCTCCGGTCTTCGACCACCGTCTTCATCTTCGACTTATCGTCAAAACATTTATTCAGAATGGGTATAAACCCGACCTTTCCGAATAACTCGCGTATATAATAAACAAGTGCTATAAAACCCAACATACACCCCATTCCAATTCTGAATATTCTTTTATTCAAATATTCACATCATTTGGGAAAGGTTCCCATCAATTTTATCAAAGATAAATTCTTTAAAATATATTCTTTAATCTTCCTTTGGATATCATTTCAAACCAAATTATGGTTTTCCAAACTAGTCGGGATTAGCGAACCACACCGAAGTAATCATTTATTTTATTTCCCAATCCCAACATATTCATCCCATGGAGCAAAGCTGTTATTACCCCATAAGTAACACCACGGTGTTATTGGTAAATTTAATTACCATTTTCCGTTCAAATCTAATTAAAGATTTAACTATCGCTCGGAGCAAAACTGGTGATACTCCATTCTCGATCATTTCCTATATTTGATAATTTAAATTATCAATTCCCATTTTAATCTGATTAAAGATTCACTAAAACTCCTCTTAGTTTTAATCTTCCCAAAATTCAATATTGATGATTATTTAACTTTGGAAAATCAAACATGTCGCATCGACAATCTACACCGTACTATTGATTTCTGCCGATATATAACCTCTGAGCTCGTACGTCTCAGAGAAGGGAGTTAAGCAAGAGAATAAATTCTTCGCCGCCAAAAAGATATATATTTAACAGAGATCAACCATACAATTCGAAATATAATGACAAACATGAAATCCTGCCTTTTAGTGGGTTAAAGAACTAATGTCATTTAAAACACAGTTCACGATAAACCCAAATCACATTCCATTGTTTATGGAATCTTCATGGCAAAACAAATCAATATACATAATCGATATCAATTTCCGTATCCGACCAATAATATAAATGGAATAACGGCAAAGCCCTTTAAATTCCGTATGTATTAACAGTCTTCCTCCATAGACTTTCAATTCGATTATTACCAAATTGAATTCCATTCAATTCCAATTCAATATATTAAATTGGAAAACGTTACTTTGGAAAATCCCATTAAAACTTTATAAAAGGATTTATAAATTCCAAATCATATTTCACTGTAAATAAGGATAAAGAACGAATGTCATTAAAGACACAGTTCACAATAAACCCAATTCACATTCCACTTATAATCGGGTTAAAGAACAAGTGTTATTTAAAACACCGTTCACGATAAACCCAAAAACAAATTCTAATTCAATTCCAATTAAATATATTAATTAATTGGTATACTTCATTAAATCTAAATAAAAAGATTTAATCTTTTCTCAACTGGGTTCAAGAACAGTGTTGATAAAGACACCATTCACGACAAACCCAAATCTCATTTGATATTAAATACAAGGCTTTGAATAGAAAATGTATCAGCTTACATTCAATATCAAATTCTGAAACCAACAAATATCGTATTGAAAATAACGATATAAATATATCTTTCAAATTTCCACAACCATATCTGTATAATCATGAAATCCAACATTGAAATATTTCAAAGATAATTTCGATTCAAATCCATTCCAATTCGTATATTGGAAATTCTGATTATTTTTAAAACCACTTCAAATCCAATTTATTTATTCAAAAATATTGAATTATAATTCTAGTTCATAACTAGTTCATTTCGATAAAAATATATTTTTATCCTTTTTAAGTATAGGATTTTTCACCCCAATTCTTTCTAAATCATTTATTATGATTTTACCAAAATTATTGATATTTTTAATAATTTTATCAAGGCTCGTATAGTCGATTTCCAATAACGGTCGTCAAACTGTACTTACAACGACCTTTTCCAAATTTGATTTGGACATAATTCCAAATCCAATGTTAGATTTCAAATTTCTAATATTCATTGGAAAGCTCTTTTTGATACAAACCCAACGTTTTCCGTTTCAGGAGAATCAGACGGTCGTATCTCCCGTAACGTCAACTCGAAATCAATGGTCTAAATTCGCAAACTGCTGCGGCGCGGCGCGTTCTATTCAGGACATTTAATATATATAATATATATATTATATATACTTTGTCGATTTCAATTCTAAATGTATTTTATAAATTGTTTAAATTTGTTTTCAAAACAATTTCAACTTCATATTTAATTTTAGATCAAAATTGAATATTCCAATCATTAATACATAAATGATAATATTTTCAAAGCATTATATTTTGAAATCACTTCCTTTTCTATATTCATTATAAAAACGAATATAATTGTGACGGCCCGCCCCGCACCAACCGACATTTACTCCAAAGGTGCGCTGTACACATGCACAGCTAGCACGGAACGGATCGTCAGAAGAAAGGAAAGAAGAGAATGAACTAACAAGGAACCTGTAAAATGTCTCACAGTGCATGGAACAAAATATAATAACAACATACTTGACACGAAACAGGTGAGACAGTGCATAAGCTGAAAACAACTAACATAGCAGCGGAAAATACAAGTACAGCTTATGATCCAAAGTTAACATTATTACAACATTTCAAACTGTCTCAAAGAGCAAAAGCGAGATAAAGGAGGTACACTACTAATGCCCAAGTAGCGACCACCAACGACACAGGGAGAATAACTATACATCATACATGGAAGCCTCCTGCTCGCCTCCGAATCAGCTACTCGCGCAGCACCAACTAACCTGTCTCTAGTCTGCTCGTGTGAGCACCCAGAGTAATAAGAAGAGACATAAAACTCTGGGTCAGACATAAAGCCTGGTATGAGCGATAAGCATCTAAACAGAACAATAACAGGTAGACTAAATCATACCTGAACCTGGACCTGCAACCAAAGAGTTAGCACTACATACTGTACAACACTCTAAGGTGCCATTTTAAATGGTGTAAAGATAACGGGGGAGGGGGTGTGCATGTCATAGTGATGGCAAACAATCAAACATAGCAACCATCCTCACATCTCTCACTCGGTGCGTAAAGCATACGATATTCACCACTTCGATCACCCAACATACCTTGCTATGATCACTTTGCCCCATGAAGTCAAAAATGGCTTCACTGCACTGATACATAGCCACTAATCCTTTGCTATGTCCACTTTGCCCCATGGAGTCACAATGACCCCACTGCACTGGCTCATAGCCTCACTAATCCTTTACTATGTCCACTCTGCCCCATGGAGTCACAATGACCCCACTACACTGGCTCATAGTCTTACTATGCATCACTTTGCCCCATGAAGTCATAAATGGCTTCACTGCACTGATAACGTAGTCTTGCTTCCATCACCTTGCCCCTCAAGTCGTAGTGACTCTACTGCACTGATATGTAGCCCATCATCCATTTTCAGTGGTGAATCGAAGTTATGAACATCGACAACTCCTTAGCACACGTCCCGCAGCAAAGCCCAACCATGAAGTGAACTCATTGGTTCCCAACTGGATCCTGAGCTCTAACTTCCCTTTGGACTACCTTTGCATCTCGGGTTATTGGTCATCACCGGGTCGATTCGGATCTCCCCCAGTCACCAGTTCGGTTCGAATCGGAGTGCTCCTCCTTCGCTGGATCGGATCGGGTCATCATCGCCTCAATGGATCGTATTGAATCTCCACGTTCAGTCGCCATCACCGGTTCGGATCGGCTTCTTCTAATCAGCTCGGGTCGGGTCGTAGTCTTTAAGCCTCGTCATAGTACATCGGGTCAGGGTACAATGGCGGATCGGGTCAGATGTTGCATGCCACGAGAAGTGCGAATAGATCGAAGAGTGGAGTATGAGAGCGGATCGGGTCCTCCTACCAATCCGATCCGGTTCGGATGTCTTCCTGCATTTTTTCCAGCAAGCAATTTACGCCACTCGACGGCGTTTTCGACCATTCCAACTATTCTAATCAATCACAAAGCATACCATACAGTCATAGCAACATGTGTAATCAACCACAACCATCAAAACAACACTATGATAGGTTAAAGTGGATCAAACCTAGCCAAAACCTCATATTTCCCCTTAAGCATGTTTAGGTGAAACTAATGATATGATTAGCAAAACTTTACCAAATTAACCCAAATTCATATCAGAGGTCTAAAACATCATTTCGAATTTTACAAATATTTTTCCAGAATTTTATCATGTTTAAATTCTCTAATTAACACTAATTACCCTTAATTAGCCATAATTAGTGAGGAACTATGCAAATCACTCACCTTAGCCACAAATAAACTTTAGATCTGAAATAAATCTCTGGTTTGGTGCGAATCCCGATGCTAAGCAGCAGCTCTAACGTTGATTTGGTGTAGATCTCCCTTGATTTGATGTTGCTAAGCTTAATCCTTGATTAGAAGGTGATTTGGAGGTGATTTAGAGTTTGGAGGCCATTTTTAGGGTTTCTAAGAGGTAGGTGGAGGCTAGAAAACTGAAATGGAATGAATCTTTAACTCTTTTCAGCCTCCCCATAACCCTAATCCCGAAATGGGTTATGGGCCCATTCACTAATCACCATATTTGGCCCGGTTAAGCAGTTTTTCACCTTCCAAACCTTATTTCAGCCATATCTCCCAAACGGTAAGCCCGTTTTTCACATGTGACCACTCTACAGAAAGGTAAACCATCAAACGAATCTAATGGAAGTGGTTTCAGGTCAAAATTCATTTCCAGTCAAAAGTTATGGCCAAAACAAGATCAGCTAGGGGCAAAACAGTCATTTAAAAATCGATAAAAATCATGAACATGGGAAATGAGTCTAATGGTTGTTTCCCAAAGTTACATGACCATACGACTTCATATGGGAAAGAAATAAATATTCTACGATACTCCTATGCGTAGAATGCGGGTTGTTACATTCTCCCCCCCCCCCCCCCCCCTTAAGAAATTTCGCCCCCCAAATTCCCTAACCAAAACATACAAAGGGTCCTGCATGCCTATCAACCATAAAACAACAATCAAACATGCAAAAAAAGCAAGACAAGTTTACCCTAGCATGCGGAATAACTAAATAACAAGGTAAATCTTACCAGGCAAAGAGTTCTGGATACGTCTTTCTAATGCTCTCTTCTATCTCCCAAGTACATTCATTCTCGTTCTCGCCCCACTGAACCTTGACTAGCTTCACCGCCTTCCTTCGAAGTTGCTTCGTATCGTGCTCGACGATACGAGTCGGCTTGCGGTTCCCAACCGCCTCGGGTTCTACTTCGAAGTCCTCCAACTGATCATGTAAAATAGTCATATCTGGGTCGTGTACGAACTTCCTTAACTGGGAAACATGAAATACGTTGTGAACTCCCGCCATCTTCTCTGGTAAGTTAACTCTATACGCCAAATTCCCAACTTGTTCGAGAACTGGGAATGGTCCAACAAATCTTGGTGCCAACTTGCCTCTCCTGCCAAATCGTATCACGCTCTTTAACGGAGAAATCTTGACAAACACCAAGTCACCAACGGAGAATTTTAAATCTCTTCTCCTCTTATCAGCATAACTCTTCTGCCTATCTTGGGCAGCCTTCATTCGTTGTTGAATGATCTTAATCTTATCTGAAGTTTCCCTCACCACATCTGGTCCAAGCATAAACTTCTCGTCAGTCTCTATCCAACATGATGGTGAGTTGCACGGTCTTCCGTACAAAGCTTCATATGGAGCCATATCGATACTGGATTGGTACCTATTATTATATGCAAACTCTACTAGATGCAAATGGTCATCCCATGATCCACCAAAATCCAATATACAAGCTCTCAAGAGATCTTCCAATATACGATTCACCCTCTCCGTCTGATCGTCGGTCTGAGGATGATATGCGGTACTGAGATGTAATTCTGACCCTAGAGCCTCTTGTAAGCTCTTCCAAAACCCACTAGTAAACAACGGGTCTCGGTCACTCACAATGCTTTTAGGTACTCCATGAAATCTCACTACCCACTTCATATACAATTCTGCCAACTTGGTTGTCGTTCTGGTCGATTTGATTGGTATAAATCTTGCACTCTTAGTCAACTGATCCACAATTACCCAAATGTTATCATATCCCGATCTAGTCCTTGGTAAACCATCGATGAAATCCATCGAGACTTGCTCCCATTTCCCTTCGGGAATTTCTAATTGTTGCAACAGCCCACTAGGCTTCTTTTGCTCGGCTTTAACTAGATGACAATTCATGCATTTGGATATAAACTTCCCAACGTCTCTTTTCATCCCTTCCCAGTAGTAAGTCTGCTTCATGTATCGATACATCTTATTACCACCGGGATGTATAGTCAGTTTTGAGTGATGACATTCTCTAAGCACTTCATCTCTCAAACCATCCACGTTGGGTACAACTAGTCTTCCATTCTTTCTAAGCCATCCATCTCGATCAAGCCCATACAAATTCATCTCCTCACCGTCGATGTCCATCTCTAACTTGGAGATGATTTCCAATAGATTAGGATCGTCCCTCTGGCTGGAACCAATCCGCTCTATCAAAGTGGGTCTGATCGCTAAACTAGCTAGCACTTCTGGGTCCAATTCGCACTTGGTCTGAAATCAAACCATGCGATATACTCCAGTTGCTTCCATTTAAGAAACATAGCCCCTAAACTGGCATGTATCCAACTCAAGGCATCGGCTACCGCACTACCTTTCCCAGGTGTGTATGCGATATCAAAATCATACGAAGCCAAGAACTCTAACCATCTATGCTGACGGAGATTCAGATCCTTCTGGGAGAAGAGATACTTTAGCGATTTATGATTAGTAAACAACTCAAATCTCTCTCCCAAGAGATAATGTCTCCACATTTTTAGCGCAAACACGATCGCTGCTAATTCCAAATCATGGGTAGGGTACTTTCTCTCATGTGGCTTTAGTTGTCGACTAGCATAAGCTACAACCCTACCTCCTTGCATCAATACAGCACCTAGTCCGGTACCACAAGCGTCCGTGTATACCGTCATTTCTTCATTCCCTTTAGGAATGACTAATACTGGCGCACGCGTCAATTTTTCTTTTAGACTCTTGAATGCATTCTCACACACTCCGTCCCAGACGAAGGACTGATTCTTCTTAGTCAACTGAGTCAACGGTGCCGCTGTCTTGGAGAAGTCCAGGATAAACTTACGACAATATCCAGCTAACCCCAAGAAACTTCTTACATCTGTTGCATTCTTGGGCGTAGGCCAATCCTGTACCGTAGCCACCTTCGCAGGGTCCACGGCAATACCATTCTCTGAAACAACATGGCCCAAGAATCTCACTTCCCTTCTCCAAAAGTGACACTTAGAGAATTTCGCTTTCAATTGGTGTTTTCTCAACACCTCCATCACTATCCTCAAGTGTCCCTTGTGTTCCTCCTCTGTCCTTGAGTAAACAAGGATATCATCTACGAACACAAGAACAAACTTATTCAACTGATCTCTGAATACTCGATTCATAAGATCCACAAAGTAGGCTGGTGCATTGGTCAACCCAAATGGCATGACCAACCACTCATAGAATCCAGACGGCGTCCTAAATGCCATTTTCGGAACACTCTCATTCGCTACTCAGAGCTGATGAAATCCTGTCGCGAGGTCCAACTGGGAGAACACTCTTGCTTCTTCCAGTTGATCAAACAAATCATCTATCCGCGGTAGAGGATACTTATTCTTCCTCGTTACCTTATTCAACTCGCGATAGTCCACACACAAACGAAGAGAACCATCTGCCTTAGTGGCAAACACAACTGGTGCTCCCCACTCGGAGACACTTCTTCTAATTAATCCCTTCTTCAAAAGATTGCTGACTTTCACCCCGAGCTCTCACTGCTCCCTTGGTGCCATACGACGAAGTGGCATCACTATAGGTCTGGCATCTTTCACCAAATCAATATGGAACTCAATCTCTCGGTGGAAGCCCGGTCACCTCCTCGAAGTCGTCCGGATACTGGCCAACCACAGGCACATCTGACAACTCATCATGCGGGATGTCGAGGGAATTTATAAAACTAGCCATTACCCCATCACTAGGTAGACTACCAAACACTACCCTCCGCCCACCATCCGCCCTAACTGTCACCAAAAAGCCCTCACAGTCTACCACCACCCCGTATCTTTGGAGCCAATCGACTCCCAATATAATGCCATACCCAGTAAAGCCCAAAACAAAGCAATCACAAACAAACATACATCCATGACTCGATAAGAACAAATTTCGGCATATCATACTAAGGCTAGTCGAACCACCAATTGAGTTCGTCACAACCAATGGTCTATCGACTATCTCGGGTTCCATTCCCAACCTATCTACCAGGTCACTAGATATGAAGGAACGGGAAGCCCCGGTATCAAACAAAACTCGAACTGGTACATCATAAATAGAAAGCATACCTTGAATAACGACATTCTTTCCTTTCTCCGCCGCAGTTGGGGCATTCGACGAAGAAGGAACAACATCAATAGCATATGCTTTCACAATCTGCTTCTCCTTAAGAGGTTGCGGACACTTATCCTTATGATGTCCCACTTGGCCACAGTTATAGCACTTCCTATCCGCTGGCTTGGCCCGACATTCTTTAGCATAATAGCCCTTCTTACCACAGCTGAAGCACTCAACATATTTCTTGTTCTTTTTCTGGCCATCCTTAGATTGGTTATGTTTCCTCTTATTCTGAGAGTTGTTCTTGCCTCCACCGCCTGCTTGCGGCTTCAACCCTTCTACAGATGCAGCCTCAGTCTTTGACTTAGGGTAAAGACTCTCTGATCTCAAAGCTTTCCCCACAATCGATTCAAAAGTCTCATCGATGTGGTTGATAAGCCTCTCCCCCAAGTATCCATCCAAACCAGTAATGAACTTCTCATTCTTCTTCTCAGGAGTATCGATAAGAGATAGTCCATACTTCGACAAATTGTCGAACTCAGCAATATAGTCAGAGACTTCCCTACCATTCTGCTTGAGTTCCAAGAATCTCTTAAACAACACTGACTTCTGGGCAGCTGGAATGAACTTCTCGCTAAAGCTAGCCTTGAACTGATCCCAAGTAACCTGATCTTCTGGAGTAGCTATTCTAATGGCATTCCACCAATTCATCGCTCGCCCTTGCAGCTGATGAGATGCTAGTCTTCTCTTCATCGCATCCTCGATACCCAAGTCGTCGAAGAAACGATCACAGCTATCCAACCAATCCTGAACATCTATGGCCGACTCTGTTCCGTGGAACGGCTTCCCACAAAGGTTAGTGTAATCCTTGCACAACTTGGTGAAATCGACCCTAGGCGCCTGCACTACTGGACCACCACCAATTCCGGGATTGGTAACTGCCCCTTGCACCTCCCTAAGCATGTTTCTCATGAGGTCAGTAAACATTGACCTCATGTCAGCAGCATTCCCACTATTGGCTCCCCTACCAGCACCTCTTGCATATCGGCTCATCATCAATCTGAAAAAGGGGAAACGATTAACGACCCTATAGTGGTGCTAGTGCAGTACGACTTCATTCTTATACTACTAATAGTATATACATATATAACTTTTGAAAACCAAAGTAATCACAAATACGTTCTCTCATATACATACTATCTCTCCCTAGTGTCTTTCCCTAGGTTAACTACGCAACCTAGAGATCCGATACCAAATGTGACGGCCCGCCCCATACCAACCGACATTTACTCCAAAGGTGTGATGTACACATGCCCAGCTAGCATGGAACGGATCGTCAGAAGAAAGGAAAGAAGAGAATGAACTAACAAGGAACCTGTAAAATGTCTCACAGCGCATGGAACAAAATATAATAACAACATACTTGACATGAAACAGGTGAGACGGTGCATAAGCTGAGAATAACTAACATAGCAGCGGAAAATCCAAGTACAGCTTATGATCCAAAGTTAACATTATTACAACTTTTCAAACTGTCTCAAAGAGCAAAAGCGAGATAAAGGAGGTACACTACTAATTCCCAAGTAGCGACCACCAACGACACAGGGAGAATATCTATACATCATACGTGGAAGCCTCCTGCTCACCTCCGAATCAGCTACTCGCGCATCACCAGCTAACCTGTCTCTAGTCTGCTCACGTGAGCACCCAGAGTAATAAGAAGAGACATAAAACTCTGGGTCAGACATAAAGCCTGGTATGAGCGATAAGCATCTAAACAGAACAATAACAGGTAGACTAAACCATACCTGAACCTGGACCTGCAACCAAAGAGTTAGCACTACATACTGTACAACACTCTAAGGTGCCATTTCAAATGGTGTAAAGATAACGGGGGTGGGGGTGTGCATGTCATAGTGATGGCAAACAATCAAACATAGCAACCATCCTCACATCTCTCACTCAGTGCGTAAAGCATACGATATTCACCACTTAGATCACCCAACATACCTTGCTATGATCTCTTTGCCCCATGAAGTCATAAATGGCTTCACTGCACTGATACATAGCCACTAATCCTTTGCTATGTCCACTTTGCCCCATGGAGTCACAATGACCCCACTGCACTGGCTCATAGCCTCACTAATCCTTTACTATGTCCACTCTGCCCCATGGAGTCACAATGACCCCACTGCACTGGCTCATAGTCTTACCACGCATCATTTTGCCCCATGAAGTCATAAATGGCTTCACTGCACTGATAACGTAGTCTTGTTACCATCACCTTGCCCCTCGAGTCGTAGTGACTCTACTGCACTGATAAGTAGCCCATCATCCATTTTCAGTGGTGAATCGAAGTTATGAACATCGACAACTCCTTAGCACACATCCCGCAGCAAAGCCCAACCATGAAGTGAACTCATTGGTTCCCAACTGGATCCTGAGCTCTAACTTCCCTTTGGACTACCTTTGCATCTCGGGTTATTGGTCATCACCGGATCGGTTCGGATCTCCCCCTAGTCACCAGTTCGGTTCGGATCGGAGTGCTCCTCCTTCGCTGGATCGGATCGGGTCATCATCGCCTCAGCGGATCGGATTGAATCTCCACGTTCAGTCGCCGTCACCTGTTCGGATCGGCTTCTTCTAATCAACTCGGGTCGGGTCGTAGTCTCCAAGCCTCGTCATAGTACATCGGTTCGGGTCGGGGTACCATGGCGGATCGGGTCGGATGTTGCATGCCATGAGAAGTGCGAATAGATCGAAGAGTGGAGTATGAGAGCGGATCGGGTCCTCCTACCGATCCGATCCGGTTCGGATGTCTTCCTGCATTTTTTCCAGCAAGCAATTTACACCACTCGACGGCGTTTTCGACCATTCCAACTATTCTAATCAATCACAAAGCATACCATACAGTCATAGCAACATGTGTAATCAACCACAACCATCAAAACAACACTATGATAGGTTAAAGTGGATCAAACCTAGCCAAAACCCCATATTTCCCCTTAAGCATGTTTAGGTGAAACTAATGATATGATTAACAAAACTTTACCAAATTAACCCAAATTCATATCAGAGGTCTAAAACATCATTTCGAATTTTACAAATATTTTTCCAGAATTTTATCATGTTTAAATTCGCTAGTTAACACTAATTACCCTTAATTAGCCATAATTAGTGAGGAACTATGCAAATCACTCACCTTAGCCACAAATAAACTTTAGATCTGAAATAAATCTCTGGTTTGGTGCGAATCCCGATGCTAAGCAGCAGCTCTAACGTTGATTTGGTGTAGATCTCCCTTGATTAGATGTTGCTAAGCTTAATCCTTGATTAGAAGGTGATTTGGAGGTGATTTAGAGATTGGAGGCCAGTTTTATGGTTTCTAAGAGGTAAGTGGAGGCTAGAAAACTGAAATGGAATGAATCTCTAACTCTTTTCAGCCTCCCCATAACCCAAATCCCGAAATGGGTTATGGGCCCATTCACTAGTCACCCTATTTGGCCCGGTTAAGCAGTTTTTCAACTTCCAAACCTTATTTCAGCCATATCTCCCAAACGGTAAGTCCGTTTTTCACATGTGACCACTCTACGGAAAGGTAAACCATCAAACGAATCTAATGGAAGTGGTTTCAGGTCAAAATTCCTTTCCAGTCAAAAGTTACGGCCAAAACAAGATCAGCTAGGGGCAAAACGGTCATTTAAAAATTGACAAAAATCATGAACATGGGAAATGAGTCTAATGGTTGTTTCCCAAAGTTACATGACAATACGACTTCATATGGGAAAGAAATAAATATTCTACGATACTTCTGTGCGTAGAATGCGGGTTGTTACAATAATCGTTATAAATATCGTTCGCGTCAAAATGGCGCATATCTAATCAACACGGCTTTATATATTTCAATAACTTCGTTATTCTATTCAACAAATGAATTTTTTATTCAACACATGAATATATTTTATTCAACACATGAATATTTATTAATTCTTACTTACAATAAAAATGTGAATTTTATTGTATAAATATTTTATTCAACACATGAATTTTCTTTTATTCAACACATGAATATATATTTTATAATATCCTTTATTTTCCAAATTGGAACGAGGCCCAATCAATTACCATATAATATTAATTATATGGATTACATACAACACATGTATATAATAGCAACGATAAATAATCAACTATCATCCAAAGTGCACCACACAACTGCAAAAGCATTAAACATAAATAATTAACGCTTACATAGTCTGTCAACCTATCGATTGAAATACAACTAAACAAATTAGATTAGTGTACGCCAAATATCATCCCAACACCCGTGAGTGGTTTCAATCCACAAACACTGAATATTATTTGTGCAATTGGGCGATGTGTAAAATTTATCGTCCCAATCAATATCCTTCAAATGGGTGTACATAAACAAATCGTTCGATTTGTAAATGAATATTTAGTTATTGACATTCACGTTAAATTTATATTTTTAACGATAAATAATTTATTTCAACACATGAATATATTTCCATTCATTTCACATCACAATCAATTTTCACCACACAACAAAATCAAACAAGTCGTCCATGGTCTGTGGACAACGGGTGTCGGATGCTGCTAAGCACCGTCTGCATCCTAGTATATATTTTTAACTAGAAAACAAGGATTAAAGTGAGAAGTTCGCACCTTTGGGTTCCACTCCGCCAGTTATCTATTTCTAAACGGTATGGATTCCGTTTTGATTCCCATTTATACCATTGCTATCTTTTCCCGCTGTTCATATATAAAAATCACATTTTTATTATCACTACATGTACATAAAAATCATATTTTTATTATCCACTTCGTATATATAAAAATCGAATTTTTATCGCTTCTTCATATATATAAAAATTGAATTTTTATATCGATGTTCATATAATAAAAATCATATTTTTCTCTCGCCATTCTCTATATAAAAATCACATTTTTATATATAAAGATCGTATTTTTATATCTCTACTACATATGTAAAAATCACTCCTTTACACCATTACTTCAATGATAAAAATTATATTATTATCTTGCAAGTAATATAATAAAAATTATATTTTTATTTCTACTTCTTATATTTTTACAACGCCTCTTTCTATATAAAAATTATATTTTTATACCTCTACTACTCATATAAAGATCGAATTTTTTTATCGCTACTTCATATATATAAAAATCATATTTTTAATACTCTACATTAATAAAAATCATATTTTTAATACTCTACATTAATAAAAATCGTATTTTTATCTTCACTTCATATATATAAAAATCGAATTTTTATCTTGCTAACTTCTATATAAAAACCAAATCTTTATCGTTATGAAAAATCATATCCTTTTTAACTATAAAAATCTCATTTTTCTAATAACAATATCGCCTTTATAATTATAAAAATCATATCTTTTATTTTAGAAAAAAATCACGTCTTTCCATTCTCAAAAATCATTTCTTTCACGTGTATAAAAACGAATTTTTATAATGTTAAAAATCCTATCTTTACCAAAATAAAAATATGTATTCAAATCAATGCTTATATATAAATATATATAAAAAACTGAAATTAAAAACTAATATTATAAACACTCACTGTTGGAATCAAAGGGGGTGGGTGGTTCGGAACTGCCGGCGGCGGGCTGGATTGCCGGAGCGGTGGTGGTGAGTCGGGGTGGCTGGCGGCGCGCTCAGGTGGTAGGCGGGAGGGACGGCGGTGCGTGGAGCGATGGAACTGGTGCACAGTTCTCTCGTGCGAGCGACTGGGCGAAGGCGTCGGGGAAGAGGGTTGGATCGCCTGAGGGGAGGCGGCTTTCTGCGATGGGGGAGCTCGGCCGGATCTGGCGGCGGCTGGGGAAATCGAGGATCGGCGGATCGGGGCTTTTTTTTTCTTTCTTCTTTTTTGATTTTCCACGATGGGTTCTGAATGGGGCGGGGTTGACTTTTGATTTGGGGAAATAAGGGGTTTTATAAAATTTAATTATATTATTCAATTTTCCCCCAAAAGTAAGTTTTAAATCCGAACTCTAAATGAGACCCAACGACTATCGTCCCTATCTAATTACCCCCATTCCAAACGCAATGGGATATGTATCGTAAGCCATTTCGACTATCTCGATCAGTTTTCGTCAAAATCAAAATATAAATCTATATATTGAATCTGAACGCATATTTCAATTTACCGGGGCTACATATGGACTCTAAAAATTCCCGAAAAATATTTTCTAGCTTCGTATTGACGATTCAGTTCTAACAAAACTAATTTTATCAAATTCCGAGATCGTTTGAAAAATGGCTATTTTCTGGTCGATCGAAATTGACTAAAATTGACAAAACACGTTTTATTTCGCCACGCTCACATATTGATTCAGAAAATTAAAATTTTTGAAACCTAGCAATAACTTGACATCACAGATCCAACAAAAGTGCTTTCATCGAAAACAAAGGTCGTTTGCAAAATTTCTATTTTTAAGGGCCATATTTCTATAGCGACTATTCTGAATTTTCAACTGGGCATAACTTTTTATTCCCGCTATGAAATTTTGATTTTTCGGATTCGTTGGAAAGATATTTTCAAATAGATTCTAATACTGTTGGTTTCGCTAAAACCCGGTTTATTTTGAATCATATACATTCATTTGAAATTTGAAATTGAATTTTCGAACTACCGCGCCATTTTCAATTCCTTTTATATTTAAAAATAAAATATTTATATTCTAACGGCGATTCAAATAAATATATACATTCTAATTCTATTCAAATTAAATTTCTCGTCGTTGTTATTTAAAATAATCCATTTTAAATATTCAAAATTCATTAAATTCGCCAGAATAAAAATTTTAAATTGGCTCAGAATTTCCGAGTTATTACACTGGGTATCAAAGCTGAAGGTTAATTTATAACCTTGGCGCTGTGGTGTAGCTCAATAAGAGATAAGTAATTAAATGCTTTATTATGAGTTTGAGTGCATATTATATAGAAGAGAGAGAGAGCGCGCGTATTTGTTAGTGTTATAAAATGTTTTATATTATGTTGTCTATCTGATGAGTGGTATATACATTCCAAATTTGTGTGTTTGACTGACGTTATCGATGGGGATTTCTAAATACTTCAACAAGGCAAATCGACATAGTATTGTTTTCTAGAATTGGTAAATGAAATCATTTTACCAAAATTTTATGTATTTATATATATAAAGAAATTTTCAAACTTAATATAATTTTAAGGATGATTAAGTTGGTTTGATAAGAAATAATAATATTTAATTATTATCATTTATTGTTTGATTTATCGTGCTCACTTTCGAGCGCTAACTATTGTTGGTTGATTTGTACTTGTACATGACCAGTTTATGGGTAATAACTACATTATTTGGAATAAGAGTAATCCTTCCATTCTTTTGCATGGGTTTAATAGATTTTTAATTAGAAAAACATAAAAAATGAACACCTTATGTATTCAGTTTCACGATTTGACTATATGGCATTCGGTGATGATGAGGTTGGGTAAGAATTTAACCTAAATAAGTTGTTTAATACGAATTTAAACAAGATGAGCCTAAGTGGGGTAATCTTATATAGAAATTAGAAGTATATGTTAGTGTAAATTTATAAACGAGGTTTATAAATAAGAACAGGATTTGAGTTGAGGATTAAAGGATTGAATTTCCGATAAAATTGAAAAGATGATTTTTCAGGATTTAAAAAGGAATATTGAGATTATTTTGAAGTGTTTATGAAAAAAATAGATTTTAAAAGCACGGAACTAACTTTATCAGCTTAAAAATAATTTTGATGATGATAATTATCATCACTGATGTTCATTTTTGATTTTCTAAGCAGGACTTGCTACTGTGGAAATTTTGTTTTGGGTTTAAATGAAATTCAATTAAACTAAGATTTATGATTTTTGAAATTTGAAAGTTTGGTTCTGAAATTATCAACTAAAATTTGATGCGGATGCATATGTTATAAGTATTAGAATTGGTGGATTTTGCATTTAACTTGATATGATGTTTCATAAATTTGGAATGGAATATTGGACAATTTTGGATACTCGAGATTTCATAGTTAAATAGTAAGGATAAGCTAAGTTTATATGGAAACTTAAGTGAATATGGTTATAATTTATTAACTAAACAAAGTTTTAGTGTGATTAAAATTAAATTAAACAAGCTCATCATGTAGCGGTAGTTCGTAATTTCCCGATTTGAACCTTGAATGAGTGTGTAGGGTCTAATATAAGCTTGAATTCTTTGAAACAAGAATCTTTCAGATTTATTGGACTATCGTTTTCTAATGAAATAGAAAAATCAAGATTTCATCTTGTAGGTTTTGAGTTATGGCTAAAACAAACTTTCAAAAAAATCATAGTGTGGTCATCGTGTGCTATGTGTACGAGCTGGATTTGTTTGATTTGAAGCTACTTCGAATTTTAACTAATTTCAAATGCTCGTTAGAATTTAGATAAAGCGATGTGAAATCGATAATGGAATGGATGGCGTGTTAACTCTCACCCTTTCTAGAATATTGTGAATGTTGTTATTTCGTATAATATTATTCATTGTTATTTGTATATGAATTGTGTGTTTGGATGATTGGATGATTTATTGCTTTTTTGGTAGTTGTCAATATATATATATATATATATATATATATATATATATATATATATAAACGGATGACCTTTGACATTACTTGCTTTAAAGAAGAAGATTCATCTTAAATGAGTTAGATTATCTAATTTATGTGCATATATACACTAATATATGAGTTGTGATGCAAGGGGACAGGTTAGAGGGATCCAACAGGGTACCTCAATGTTTTGGATGTTACTTGGTTTCATATTTTACACATATAAACTGTCTAACATAAGTAACATTAAAATATAATTTGGATGGAGTATTAATTAAGTGATTGACATCAGATGACCTGAATTTAATATTTTGGGTCATTTGATTTGTCGTAAGGCGAATCTACTAAGTTAGACGTTTTAAATTTATTTTATAACAAAAGCAAAATTTTGGATTAAAGTTTTATATAAGTTATATAAATTTTAGTTTTATAAATAAATTGGTATTTATAATCGGATTTCATAAAGAATTTATAAATTGATTTGTATGGTGAACACCTATGCTTTAATGAGTTTTATAATTGGAGATTTTAAGTTTCAAAAACTCAACCAAGTTTATAAGAAGTTTATGATGTTATAATAACCAAGTGTTAAATGAATGAGTTTATGAATGATATCAAGCTATTATGGACGAATTAATAAAATGCTTTGTTGGGCTCATAGATGATGCAGAAAAGATATTGGCCTTGGAATGTTATTTATTAAAGGTTACATAAAGAGCATTAATATGAATAGATTTGATTTCAAGCTAAATTTTTAGATGATTTGATTCATAATCGAATGATTTTAAATGAGGTTGAAGTTTTATAAGGGAAGTAACTTAAGTTTCATAATAAGATGCTTTATTGATTTTGGTAAAGGATTTGATAAACGGATTTTTTGTAATAAATCCAAGTTGTAAACGAATTGTATTAAAAAGGTTTAAAGCAAAAGTTTGTGTTTTGGTAAGGGTTTGCTTAATAAATGAATTAAGTAAAAATGGTTTATATTTGGAAAGAGATTTTCAATTTGCGAAGAATGGTTATAAACCTGATTTTAATTGAATAGTAAATGGAACCGATTGTGATATTTATTGAGTATCAGGTTTTGCGTTAACAAACTTCTATTTATCTTGAAGATAAGACTGTTGTCGAGGCAAGGTCTTAGAGTTAAATAAAATACCCTAGCTTGAACGATTTATTGTTATCCAGGAGATGATATTGGTTTGAAAACGAAAGTGGATGCTGGAAATTAAATTATTATTTCCATAAGTGGTGTAATAAACTTTAATTTGCGAAGTTTTGAAGTTAAATAAAAAATTAGGGTTTATAGTAAACAATGTATCACATGACATTGTTTGGCCCAAGTATGATGTGTGACCATAGTTATACCATTTGGTTAAGTATATAGCGTTATTTTCTAAGTAGTGAAATTAATACGGTTTTGTGAATACACTTATTCCAGGAGATGAGTGTATAGCTATGGTTTTTGAAGTAATGAAAGAAAGAGATTGGTGATTATACTTATCACATTGAGTTAAGTATATGAAATCGATTTAAGAATCAATTAAATGTTTTAGTTATTGATTTATTTAAACGGGTCTGTGTTGTTAATTTACTTAACTATACAACAATTGATTGATAATTAAAGAACCGACTATCAATAAATTCTCTTTTAATTTGTAGCGTGTTGATTCGAGGAACCGGGATTAGAATGGGAACCATGACCACTTCGAACCGACTTTGCGTTTTAACTGAATTAGCTGGTATGCTTATGCATAATAAGATGGTTCGAGGATTGCTTATTGATGTCTCTAGTTAGCCCCCAAGATTATACTTGTAGCAATAGTCCCTATGTTTTAGGGTTCTGCATGATGAAAAGACTTCTTGTTACCAATCCTAGGGATTTTCCCGATAGGATGTGGTAAAAGAGTACCTTTGGTTTGTCTTGTTACCAAACAACTTGTATGGTCAAATGTCTGACATTGCATTTATTTAATCATGTACATTTATTTTTACAAGGTGTTAGAGAAGGCAACTTCTATAAGCTTAACACACTTCTCTGAGACATATGAGCTTGAGGCTTGTATTTTTTGTTGACGTAAATTAGTGATTGATGGAATGACGATGTCATTTGACATCCAAAGATGTATGTATGCCATGTATGAAAGGTAAAAGCGTAGCCTCTAGCCTCATCAACTGGTAATGACTAAAACAAAGGGCATGTTTCAGGCTTAAATGGGCAGCACACAAGTAAGGTATTGTTATCACCTAATCAAGATCGGATGACCCTTTAATTATTGTATGCTGAGGTTTGGTTACTGATCACAACTAAGGGGGTTAAATATTCAGTATAATCCATAGAGGGATTGGTCGGTCCTGATTTCCAGGGAGTTCATGTGAGGCTCTCGGTACACCTTATCTAAATAGGTACCATGATAGGTGATATCCCAATGCCTCGTCATTGTATGGAAATCCAAACTCCATTACGATCCCGTATGGTTTTAGATGTGAACCAACTATATCGAAACATAAGATGTAAGATTTCCAATTATATTTCTATTTTATTTGTGGATTTTAAACATTATTATAATGTCATTGGATTTGGAATAAAAGTGTTTTGGTTATCATAAGGGAAAAATATGTGTTGTGTTTATGTGTGGTCGTGTCTTACGAGAGTTCCATTCTTTTATAGGATTTCTAAAATTAAGCAAGTTGTTTATAATGTAAGTTTTCTCACTGAAAGTACTCCAAACTGATCCTGGTGTTTTTGCTTTCCCTCAAAATGTGCTCGGGTCAGACCGCATATATTTTCCAGGTTCACTTTGGATTTGCTTGGAGCTATAGGAGAGAAGCTGGAGTCAAAACATATTCTTGTAATTCTTGTATTAATTTATTTTTTATATGTATGTTGTATTTATCAGTTATTGTACAGTCATATTATTATAGATGTATAGGCTGATCTGTATATTCAGATTATTTATTCATGTATATATAGAGTTTTTCTCTTGTGTAAAGAGTATTGATATATTATATTTTGTTCATTCCGCAGTGAGATTCCGATCTTTTTTTATTCTGATATGTTTGTGTTTTACTTCTTCTTCTATTCTAACCTTTCTTTCTTCTTTCTCACCCTCTAAATTTTTTCTTCTAACTTTCTGGGTTTTCAGTACTTGAGTGTAATAACTCGGAATTCTGAGCCAATTTAAAATTTTTATTTTGGCTATTTTAATGAATTTTGATTATTTAAAATGGTTTATTTTAAATAATAACGACGATAAATTTATTTTCGATGAAGTAAAAATGAATAAATTTATTTTAATTATATAACGAGCCCGAAATGGCGTGGTAGTTTGAAAATTCGATTTTGAATTTCAAATGAATATGCAGAATTCGTTTTAGGTCGGAATTGGATGAAACAAGAAATATTTAAATCTGTTTGATCATATCTTTCTAACGAAGTTAAGGAACTGAGATTTCACTTTATAGAGTGAAAGTTACGTCCAGTTTAAAATTTAGAAAAGTCGCTGTGGAATTTATATATATTTTAATATATATATAAAGGCCTTAAAAATAGCCATTTTACAAACGACCTCTTTTTCGACGAAACCACTTTTTTGGATCCGGAATGTCAAATTATTGCTAGGTTTCAAAATTCATAATTTTTGAAATCAATATGTGAGTGGCAATGGAAAACGTGTTTGAACAGTTTTAGCCAATTTCGATCGACCAAAAAATGGCCATTTTTCAAAGGGTCTCAGAATTTGACGAAATTAGATTTGTTAGGACCGTATTGTCAATACGAAGCTAGAAATATTTTTTCTGGAATCTTTAGAGACTGTATGTGGCCCAAATAAATTGAAATGTGCATTTAAATTGAATATATAAAGATTTATATTTTAAATTCAATGAAAACTGATCATAACGGTCAAATTGGCCTGCAATACATATCCCATTGTGTTCGAAATGGGGGTGATACGCTAGGGACTACAGTCGTTGGGTTTGATTTGATGATCGAATGTGAAAACTGACTTTTTGAATAGTAAATGAATTAAATAATAATTAAATTTACATATAAATACTCTAAAATTCGGTCAAACCCCTAAATATATATTCTCGTGGTCAACCATGAAGACCACAGCCTCCCCCCCCGATTCAAAACGCGTTGCCGCGCCTCCAGGTGCCACAGCCGCCGTCGAAGCAGGCGCGCCCACTCCCCTTCCTTCTCCTCCGATCTCTCATCTCCTCTCACCTCCTCCGATTTGAGAAGCCCCAAACCTTAAAACCCATCAACAGCCGAGTTTGACGCTTGAGTTCGAGCCATCACCGTGGTGCCTGAGTACTGCGCCACCGAGGAGCTGCTGCGTCAGGTGGAATCACCCCCCTCCTCTCGTCTTGAACAGCCCTCTGCTCCTCCTTAACGCACTCGCCCTCAACATCACCCTTCGCCCCTGTCTCCTCCCAACAACCAGCCTCGTCTGCACCCACTTTCAGATCAGCATGGAGGCTCGAGCTTCGAGCTGACATCGGCGCAAGGAGGCGCGCTTCCTGCCTCGACGGTGGAATTCTCGTGCGACGGGATATGGTGGAGCAGCGTTCTTGAATTATGGAGTTCTAGGCGGTTTAGCAGAAAAGAAAGCAATTACGATGGAACTGACTGGGAGCAAAACAAAATCCAGACCATTCAGAAATAAAGAATGGAGGAGTGGATCCCTCAGTGAGAACTTCTCACTGTTATTTTATTTTCTAGTTTAAATATATACTAGGATGCAGACGGTGCTTAGAAGCACTCGACACCCGTCGTCCACAAGCCATAGATGACTTGTTTGGTTGATGTGTTGTGAAAATCGATTATGTGATGTGGATTGAATAAATATTTTATAGTTAAAAATATAACTTTTAACGTGTATATAAAATAAATATTTATAAACAAATCGAAAGATTTATTTATATACATTGATTTGACTGATATTGATTGGGACGATAAATTTTACACATCTCCCAACTGCACGAATAAAATCTGTGTTTGTTGATTTGAAACCCCACACGGGTATTGGGATGATATTTGACATACACTAATCCCGATTGTTTAGTTGTATGTCAATCGATGGGTTAACAGATTGTGTAAGCGTTAATTATTTATATTTAATGCTTATGCATTTGTGTGGTGCACTCTAGATGATGGTTGATGATTTATCGTTGCTATTATATACATGTGTTGTTGGGAATCCATATAATTAACATTATATAGTAATTGATTGGGCCTCATTCCATTGGGAAAATAAGGAATATTATAAAAGAAAATTAATGTGTTGAATATAACAAATATTCATGTGTTGAATAGAATAAAAATTCATGGGTTGAATAGAAAGAAAATTCATGTATTGAATAGTATAAATTCATGTGTTGAATAAAATAAAAATTCATGTGTTGAATAGAATAAATATTCATATGTTGAATAAAATAAAAATTCATGTGTTGAATAGAAAGAATATTCATGTGTTGAATAGTATAAATTCATGTGTTGAATAAAATAAATATTCATGTGTTGAATAGAATAAATATTCATGTGTTGAATAAAATAAATATTCATGTGTTGAATAAAATAAACATTCATGTGTTGAATAAAAGCCGTGTTGATTAGATATGCGCCATTTAGACGCGAACGATATTATATCGATTTTATTCGTTTTTATAATGAATATAGAAAAGGAATTGATTTCAAAATATAATATTTTTAAAATACTATCATTTATATATCGATGATATGGAATATTCAATTTTGATTTGAAATTGAATATGAAGTTGAAATCGTTTTGAAAACGAATTTAAAACGATTTATAAAATACGTTTTAAAAGGAAATCGATGAAACATATATAATATATATATATATTATATATATATATATAATGGCCTGAATAGAACGCGCTGCGCTGCGGTACTTCGCGAATTTCGACCATTGAATTCGAATGGACATTACGGGAGATCCGACCGTCAGATTCTCCTAAAACCAGAACCGTTGGGTTCGTATCGAAAAGAGATTTCTAAAAGAATATTAGAGATTTGAAATCTAACGGCTAGATTTGGAATTATGTCCAAATCAAATTTGGAAAAGGTCGTTGTAAGTGCAGTTCGATGGCCGTTGATGGAAATTGACTGTACGGGCCTTGATAAAATTATTAAAAATAGTAATAATTTGTGTAAAATCATAAGAAATGATTTGGAAAGAATTGGGATGAAAATTTTCATATCTGAAAAGATAAAAATAGATTTTCATTGAAATGGACTAGTTTTGAACTAGAATTATAATTCCATTTATTTTTAAAATAAATAAATTGGAGTTGAAATGGTTTTGAAAATAACCAGAATTTCCAATAATTGAATTGGAATGGATTTGAATCGAAATTGTCTTTGGAATATTGCGATCGTGATTATATAGATATTGTTATGGGAATTTGAAAGATATATTTATATCGTTATTTCCAATACGATATTTGTTGGTCGTAGAATTTGATATTGAATATAAACCGATATATTTTCTATTCAGAGCCTTGTATTTAATATCAAATGGGAATTGGGTTTGTTGTGAACTGTGTTTTGATGACATTCGTTCTTTAAACCGATTTACAGTGAAATGTGATTTGGAATTTATAAATATTTTGTTAAGATTGAAAGGAGATTTTCCAAAGTAAAGTTTTCCAATTTAATAAAATAAATTGGAATGGTGTAACAACCCGTATTTTCAATAACCTGTTATAACATAAATCGAGGCAGAATTTAATTCTAAAATCTGAATCAAGGGAAACGGGCTATGCCATTGCGTTCGTCTCGGAAAAATACGCGAAATAGAGCCCGAGTTTTCGAAAATCGGAGTCCGTATGACCCAGTTAAGGCCCATTGAAGTTTTCAGAAATTTCCATGTTAAAAACAGATTTAAATTTTAAATTAAAAACAAGGATTAGGGCTAACTGGCATCAGGCGGGAAAACTCCCGCCTAGACCCCCATGTCGACAGGCATGTCGACAGGGTCTAAGGGTGTCGACTGCCCTGTCGCCCCGTGGTGGCCGGGCAGTTTTGCCTGGCGCACCATTTGTGATTTGGGCTTGGTCTTGTGGCTTGGTTCTAGAGAATTCCTAAATCTGACGGACCTAAACTAACCTAGGGTTAATCCTAGGGCTAAAAACACTCTAATCTTCTATAAATAAGCCCCTAATCCTACCCTAAAACCTCATTATTCATTCTAGCAACCAAACTATGTCAAATTGAATTCTCAAATGGCCTCCACCTAAAAACCCTAGCCTCCAACCTCTTCATGAATCATTCCTATGAAGATTATGATGTTCATACAAGCATTTCTAAGCTGTATGAATGATCATTAGCTTGCATACATCATCAAGTTGCAAGCTTTATTTGCTAAGCTAGAGTTTTTGGGATTTTTGGTTAATTGGAGCTTTGTTTTGGGTTTTTATATGCTTGCATAAAGGGCTTCTCAATCTTTATTAGTAGATTTGTGTCTTCATAATATTTGTAAGCCCTCTTACCTTCATTTTAGAAACTCTAAAGTTAATATGTGATGAAAGTTGGGATTTATGCATGTTTAATAAGTTATGCATGCTTATGCGAGTTCACTATGCTATGTTATGCATGTTTAATAAGTTATGCATGCTTATGCACTATGCTATGTTATGCATGTTTAATAAGTTATGCATGCTTATGCGAGTTCACTATGCTATGTTATGCATGTTTAATAAGTTATGCATGCTTATGCGAGTTCATTATGCTATGTTACACAAGTTTAACAAGTTATGCATGTTTAGGCAAGTTCACTATGCCATGATGTGCAAGTTTAACAAGTTATGCATGTTTATGCAAGTTCACCATGCCATGGTTTGCAAATTTAACAAGTTATGCATGTTCACTATGCTAAGTTATGCAAGTTCAACATGTTATGCATGTTTATTATGATATGTAAGATTTATCATGTATGTTGTGCCAAGTTCCCTCTTTCTATCCTTTATGCGTTATAACGAATATGTAAGCGATAGAATAACGTTGGGGGGGTTTTGGGTAAAACTTAAAATATATGAAAATGTAAGATTGGGAATTTACCTATTAAGTTAGGTCTACCCCTTGGGAATTTACCTATTAAGTTAGGTCTACCCAAGTATTCGTTAAACTTGTAATTATGTTTTGAAAATAAAGTTGACATGACACTTAGAAAACATAAGTGTGGCCAACTGGAGGTTGGGTTGAGTTTGTAGCGTAAACCTACCCGGAACCGACCGGCTTAACTAGTTGCTACAAACAATAGGACCCAATGTGAGAAGTTGGTCATGTGTACCTTGGACCCGAGGTTAGACCAAGTTGTGGTGTAAAGCTACCCGGACCCCCCCGGCTTAACTAGTAACCGCAACAAAGTCTAATGTGAGAGGTTAAGGCACAATTAAATTAATTAATGCCTCATGATTAGGGTTAAGTCATGGCCCACTAATACTTAACCAATTTTGGGGATACGAGGGATTAAATGGGGTTAAGTGGTGAATTGTTGGTTACACTTAACTAATTTAATCCATGATTAGTGAGGGGTTAAACCACACTTAATCCTCTTAGAAAACCCTAGCAACGTGGTCTGTTCCAGCAGTAATCCCAGTTTGGTATCATTCACAACCCTAGAGGCTAGGCTAGGGCGGGGCACGATTACTGGACTGATGTAAGCGACCAAAGCGACGGCTGAGTGGTACAGCGATGCGGGTCCAGGCGGGCTGCGGACGTGCACGTAGTCCGGTGTTGGACAAACTCGAGGCACGGGTACCAGTAGGTTTAGACTGTGCATTATTGCTTAGGTGTCTGAGGTTGACACCCGAGGGCTTGATACACCCGAAGGTGGATCCAGCACAGTCTGACTACAACCATATGTGGGTCGTATGGACACCAACACTTGACGTGTTAGGTTTATAGGGAGCCGATCGACTAGACCGTTGGGCTGAACCTTGTATTAAGGTCACCTCATGTTAATGGGCCAAAGTTTGGGCTAAGGGATCAATACCTGTTATGTTAGTTTGCTAGTACACTGTGGTGCAAAGCTTAATCCTAATGTGATGCCACCTTTATCTATTGCCAGTATGTTCATCTCAGTTTCCATCATGATGTTAGCTTTATTAGTTTATAGACTGATCGTAGTAGGGCTTACCAGTCTTTTTGACTGACCTGTTTTCTTTCGCTTCTTTTCTTCCGTTCCCCCCCCCCAGGTTCTCAGGGAGGGAACAGTGGTGCTTAGCTTGGATCGCTTGCTTGTTCGTTGGATAGCTCATGTATGCCTGGACATTGAGCTCGCTATGGTTTATCATCTTTATTTTGGGGATAGCACTATGTATTTCAGTATTTCTGTTTATGATGTACTAGACATGTTTATTTTGGCAGTTGACTTTATGATGTACTATGACTTTTTTTGAGATGGTTTGAGATATTCCGTTGTTTTATTCTCACTTACTCTGTTTTACATATATATTTATGTTCCTGTTCTACCTTGATATATCATTATGCATGCTTACCCAGTTCTAACGCCCCCCAGAAGCTAGTGCCCCCAAAAGAGTGACCCTAGCGGAGGTGGGGTGTTACAAATTTGGTATCAGAGCATATGGTTTACGAGAAAGAACAAAAAGTTTTTAAAAAAGACTTTTGAAAAACTATTTTCAAAACAAGTATAAAGTATTTTCCAAAGAAAAGTCTAGTATTTTAAAAGGCTATTCCCCAAAAAGCCATTAGCGTTATCCTTCGTTCCCTTGACCTAATCTTATCTTATCCTTCGTTTCAGTATGGCTGAGGATCTTGCCATCCCCGATGGAGTAAACGTACCACTCTGGTATAGGAGGCTTCTAGAAGCTAGGGCGGCAGCCGGCCCCGCAAACCCTACTCCCACTCCTCCTCCTGTAGTTGAGAATCCGCCCCCTAATGTCCCTCCTCCGGTGGTTCCTGTTCCTCCTCCCGTTGCTAATGTTCCTCCTCCTCCAGTTGCTGAGGCTCCTCTTCCTCCTCCTCCCCCTCAGCATCCTCAGGTTGAGTTCACGAAGGTTTGTAAAGACTTCAAGGCAATGGGAGGCAAGAATTTCCTAGGCACGGAATCTTTTGTTGAGGCTAGGAATTGGCTGAAAGACACTGAGGACTTGTTTGCTATCTTTGGGATTGATGACGAGAGGAAGATCTTATTGACAGTGTGGCTTTTGAAGGATGAAGCGGCCTATTGGTGGGAGGTCACCAATGGGACGAGGCCTGTCGAGACTTGGGCCGATTTGAGGGCTAGATTTGTGGCCAAGTTTCTATCTTCTGCTGAGGCGAATTTACAGATGAAGAAGTTCATTGCATTAAAGCAAGGTGATATGTCGGTCAAGGAGTATGTGAACAAGTTTAATCAGCTGGCCCGTTTTGGTTTGGATATGGTGAACACTCCTGAGAAGAAGGCTCTTCGATTTGCTAGAGGATTGAATGAGCCGCTGCAGGGTTTGGCGATGTCACATATTCCGCATGGGGCTACTTTTGAGAGTTTGGTCGATATGGCTCTACTTCAGGGAGATGGAAAGAAAGAGGTCAAGTCGAGTGATACCCAAGCAAAGAAGACTGATTCTCAAGGTAAAGGCAATCAAGGTGGTCAAAGCAGTCAGGGAAATCAGAGCAAGAACAAGAAGGGAAACAACAACAAAGGCAAGGGAAAGTGCAATTACTGTGGTGCGCCTGGACACTTTGCTAAGGATTGTAGGAAGAAGAAAAGGAAGCTTAGTGGTGGATGTTTTTCCTGTGGTGAGACTGGACACTTCAGCAAGGAATGCCCGAAGAAGAAAGGACAGGCTGGACCTTCAGGAGGGCAAGTTCATGCTCTCAATACCGCTCCATTTCCCGATCGAGGTAGTGTTTCTGTTGAGAACCTTGTTTATATTTCCGATCTTCCAGTTCGTACCTTGTTTGATTCTGGTGCATCACATAGCTTTATTTCATCTGATCTTGTTGATAGTTTGCACCTTAGTACTAGCTTAGTGGATGATCCCGTTTGTGTTTCGAATCCCATTGGGGGTTATGCTCATCTATCTATGATATGTGAGGATCTGAGGATCTCTATACTCAGTGTAGAGTTCTTGTGTAGTGCGTATGTTCTTGGTTTCAGGGGATACGGATTGATATTGGGCATGGATTGGCTGTCCAGATATGGAGCCATTCTTGATTGTGAGCATAGGGTTGTGAGGCTTGTGACTCGCCTTGGCAACACCTTAGAGATTTCATGCAATCCGAAGAATCCCGTCATGTTATGCTATCTTGAATCTCTCGACTCGTCAGAGGAAGCCCTTCAGTCTGTAAGGGTGGTCCGAGATTATCCAGATGTTTTTGAAGAAGTCAAGGGGTTACCCCCTAAACAAGAGATTGATTTTCGCATTTATCTGGTGGATAATGCTAAGCCTGTTTCTTTGCCCGTTCGGCACATGGCTCCGCGTGAGAGACGGGAGCTCAGCAAGCAAGTAAAGGAGTTACTTGAAAAGAACTTCATCAGACGAAGTATATCCGAATGGGGAGCGCCTGTGGTGTTTGCTACTAAGGCGGATGGTTCTCTTCGACTCTGTGTGGACTATAGAGAATTGAATAAGCTGACTAAGAAGAACAGACACCCGTTACCGAGGATCGATGATCTCTTTGACCAGCTTGTTGGTGCTTCTGTTTTCTCTCAGCTTGATCTTGCTACTGGATTTCATCAGCTCAGTGTGACGGCAAGGAATCTCGCTCGGTCCGAACCAGTCGCTAAACCGATCCAGGCCGTTCGAAACGCCTTATCGTTTGAGAACACGACAAAACAGGACGCATACAGAAGAACATTTCATCGTATATTACAACAATGCATCAGATTACAAGAATATACAGAGTATAAAAGAATATTACACAGAAATATCAGAGATACAAATTACATATGAATACATAGCAGCAGAAAATAATACAATACACAACTAGAAGAGATATACGGATACAAAGCTTTCCGGATATCATTCCAGCTGTTAACCAGGATCCTGTGAATATAAATCTGCAAAACCCAAAACTACTAGCTGCCCGTGTCGAAAATAGGGGCACCCAGAGTTTAGGTTAAAACAATAAACTCCAGGTCAGTCATGTGACTGGTGTGAGAACTAAAACAGTTAATCTTTATTTTTAAAGTTAGGTAAATCAAGGGACCACGCCGTATAACACGGAACGGGTTTCCTCCCAAGAATACCAGTGCATAAAACAAACAGCGCAATGCTAAATAAAGAAAAATGAAGCTGTTATAAGACCCAGGTCCCATCACACAATGCAACGCAGTCGAGGATAGGGTTTTCCCTTATAACAGCCAAAGAATGCTTGATACGTTTAAAACAAATCATTTGATACTATATAAGTGCATAGTGTATAAAACAACTTCAAATCATAAGTATCAATCATAGGCGGCATGAATGCCCCATACCACTATGTCGCCATATATAGGTTATACAATCAAAATCGCAAAGTCACGTATTTGGAAATTGGATTTCCATCTATGAACCGAGGCAAAAGATAGTCCTCAACCGATTCGAGACGCTCTAGCCCGCCCCTCAGGACCCAGACTCAGGTGGGCCCTTGGATCCTCAAGGCCGGTCCACCGATGTGGATTAAAATGCCTGAACATGCGTTTCCCCGCCCTTTGGGGCGTAAACGAGCCAACTAAATGACTCCATCGGTTCGAGAACGACCGATCAATCCGAGGCGCCTCGCAACAGCAACAACCACATAAGTCAAACTCGTCAGGGCGTGTAAAACCACTGACGCCACTTCTAGCTAGAAAGAAACGCATGCCCTCCCTGACGTCCTCTCCCGTTTTTGGTTCATACCGGGTGTGAAACACGCGAAGGAAACGTTACACAAAGCTACGCCACAAAGGCCGTGCTTTGATCATCACCACAAGACTTTGCTTTTCAACAGAAGCCTCGATCAATTGCCACTTAGGCATGCCACACAGGCAATTCACTCCATGCGTTTGATTTCCATCAATATATAACCCCTGAGCTCGTACGTCTCAGAGAAGGGCGTTAAGCAAGAGAATAAATTCTCCGCCGCCAAACAGATATATATTTAATAGAAATCAAACACACAGACTAAAATCCAATGTCAGACACACAGTCCATTTACAAGTCCGTTCTGGGTCTGAACGAAACCGGAGGCACCTGGTACCCCGCATATCCATCGATCTCCAAGTACGTCTGGACGATCACCAACTGTTTCCATCTTCTTGGGTGTACAGCCCAATCAAGATCATCAGTTATCACCCAAACGACGTGAAGACCTCCGGTCTTCGACCATCGTCTTCATCTTCGACTTATCGTCGTATCAGTTATTCAGAATGGGATAAACCCGGTCTTTCCGAATAACTCGCGTATATTTTAAAGAAGTGTTACACAAACACAACATACGCCTCATTCCAATTCATTAGTCACTAACCGTAAGTTAATCAAGAGAATAATCCCCCAAATATTAACCCCGAAGGCCGAAACCAACATCAGATCAATATCCAGGAAACCCTTCTGCTTGGCTAACCGACAGTTAGTTTCTAAATTTCACATTCATAGGAAAAGGTTCCCATTAATTTTATCCAAGATAAATTCCTTGAATTTATTCTTCATTCTATTTTTGAATCTCAATTCAAACTAGTCGGGATTAGCGAATCTTACCGAAGTAATCATTTATTTTAATTTCCCAATCCCAACCTATTCATCCCATGAAGTAAAACTGGTTATACTTCATATCTAACACCACAGTGTTATCGGTAAATTCAATTACCATTTCACGTTCAAATCTAATTAAAGATTTAACTATCGCCTGGAGCAAAACTGGTGATACTCCATTTTCGATCATTTCAATCTAATTAAAGATTCATTAAAACTCCGCTTAGTTTTAATCTTCGACTGGGTTAAAGAATCGGTGTCATTTAAAACACGGTTCACGATAAACCCAAAATCACATTCCATTAATTATCGGGTTAAAGAACAAGTGTTATTTAAAACACTGTTCACGATAAACCCAAAAATCAATACCAATTCAGTTCCAATTAAATATAATTTAATTGGTACACTTCATTAAATCTAAATAAAAAGATTTAATCTTTTCTCAACTGGGTTCAAGAACAGTGTTAGTGAAGACACCATTCACGACAAACCCAAATCACATTTGATATTCAATATAAGGCTCTGAATAGAAAATATATCGGCCTATATTCAATATCAAATTCTACGATCAACAAATGTCGTATTGGAAATAACGATATAAATATATATCTTTCAAATTTCCATAACAACGCCTGTATAATCACGAATTCCAACATCGAAATATTCCGAAGACAATTTCGATTCAAATCAACTCCAATGCAATCATTGGAAATTTTGGTTATTTTTAAAACCCTTTTTAAATTCAATTTATTTATTTAAAAATAAATAGAATTATATTTCTAGTTCAAAACTAGTTCATTTCGATAAAAATCCATTTTTATCTTTTCAAATATGGAGTTTTTCATCCCAATTCTTTCTAAATCATTTCTTATGATTTTACACAAATTATTGCTATTTTTAATAATTTTATCAAGGCCCGTACAGTCGATTTCCATCAACGGCCATCGAACTGCACTTACAGCGACCTTTTTCGAATTTGATTTGGACATAATTCCAAATCCAACCGTTAGATTTCAAATTTCTAATATTCGTTAGAAAGCTCTTTTCGATACGAACCCAACGGTTCCGGTTTTAGGAGAATCCGACGGTCGGATCTCCCGTAATGTCCGTTTGAAATCAATGGTCGAAATTCACGAACTATCGCGGCGCGGCGCGTTCTATTCAGGCCATTATATTATATATATAATATATATAATATATATTTCGTCGATTTCTATTTAAAACGAATTATATAAATAGTTTTAAATTCGTTTCAAATTCTATTTCAACTTCTATTTCAATTCAAAGCCAAAATTGAATTCTTCTTTATAAATTCGTTTTAAAATTCATTTCTATTCAATTCGAATTTCAATTCAATTTGAATTCATTTCAATTCGCTTTCAATTCCATTTGAATTCGTTTTCAATTCAATTCATTTCGAAATCGTTTTCAATTCAATTCATTTCGAAATCGTTTTCAATTCAATTCATTTCGAAATCGTTTTCAATTCAATTTGAATTCATTTTCAATTCAATTCATTTCGAAATCGTTTTCAATTCATTTTGAATTCGTTTTCAATTCAATTCATTTCGAAATCGTTTTCAATTCATTTTGAATTCGGTTTCAATTCAATTCATTTCGAAATCGTTTTCAATTCATTTTGAATTCGTTTTCAATTCAATTCATTTCGAAATCGTTTTCAATTCATTTTGAATTCGTTTTCAATTCAATTCATTTCGAAATATTCGATTTCGAGATTACTTTTCAATATTCATTTTAAAATGAATAAAATCGATATAAATATCGTTTACGTCAAAATGGCGTCAATCTAATCAACACGGCTTCATAAATTTCTATTTTCAAATATTCTATTTCAAATATTTCCTATTATCAAAATATTTGTTATTATCAAAATATTCTTTATTTTCACGATTGGAATGAGGCCCAATCAATTACCATATAAAATTAATTATATGGATTTTCATACAACACATGTATATAATAACATTGAAAATAATCAACCATCAACCAAAGTGCACTACACTGTATAAGCATCAAATATAGATATTCAACGCTCATAACAGCTTGTCAATCAATCGATCGACATATTTAATCAATCAGGATGAGTGAAATTCATATTTCATCCCAACACCCGTGTGGGGTTTCAAACAATCAAACACAGATTTTTATTCGTGCAGTTGGGCGATGTGTAAAATTTATTGTCCCAATCAATGTCATTCAAATAAGTGTACATAAACAAACCATCTGGTTTGTAAATGAATATTTATTTATTCACTTCACTATTTTCATATTCACGTTAAAAATTATATTTTTAACGATAAAGCATTTTATTTCAACCTATGAATTTCTATTCAATTCATTTATTCAATAAAATGATATTTTTATTTTTCTAACATATTTTAGAAAATTTCGGCGGCATAACGGCACGATACTAGAAACGGGACAAGGCCTAGCCTTATCCCCGGTCTAGTGAAGGCCCACGCCATTCACACATCAATCATATCAATTTCATTTCACCAAACAATTCAATTCAAACAAATAATTCAACTAATCTATGCAACCAAACAAACAAGTCCATGGTCTGTGGACGATTGTGTCGGGTGCTACTAAGCACCGTTTGCATCCTAGTATATATATATAATTAGAAAAGAACTTGAAAGGTGAGAAATTCTCACATATAGCTATCCTAGCTCCACGGCTCTTCATTTGCAGAAGTCTTCGTCGTTTCGCCTTTTTGTCACCTTCGTTGCTGCTTTCACTACATACGTAAAAATCACATTTTTACTTCGCTATTCAATATATAAAAATCGAATTTTTATTTCAAAGTTCAATATATAAAAATCGAATTTTTCCTATGAAGTTCAATATATAAAAATCATATTTTTCCTATGAAGTTCAATATATAAAAATCATATTTTTCCTATGAAGTTCAATATATAAAAATCATATTTTTCCTATGAAGTTCAATATATAAAAATCATATTTTTACTATATATAAAAATCAGTTTTCACTTTATATAAAATCAGTTTTACTTTATATAAAATTTCAGTTTTACTTTATATAAAATTTCAGTTTTACTTTATATAAAATTTCAGTTTTACTTTATATAAAATTTCAGTTTTACTTTAAATAAAATTTCAGTTTTACTTTATATAAAATTTCAGTTTTACTTTAAATAAAATTTCAGTTTTACTTTATATAAAATTTCAGTTTTACTTTAAATAAAATTTCAGTTTTACTTTATATAAAATTTCAGTTTTACTTTAAATAAAATTTGTTTTTAACTTCCTAAAAATTCAGTTTTTAAGATAAACAAAATTCAGATTTTAAGTAAAATAAAATTCAGATTTTAAGATAAAATAAAATCAGTTTTAAGTTAAAATAAAATTCAGTTTTTAAGATAAATAAAATAATAATAATAAAAAAAAAACGGTCACTTACAGGGGGCTGGAGCGTCGGAGGTGGGTCAGGGGGCAGGCGGCGGTCGGAGGTGGCTCTGGGTTTTGCGGCGTTCGCGTTCTTCGATGCAAAAGGGGGGGGGTCGCGGTGGTTTTTCGCATCTGAGGGGGGGGGGGGCGATTTGAAGACGAGGATCAGGGGAAGGAGAAGAAGTAGAGGGACGGGGGAGTCAGGGAGGCGTCGCGCCATCGTCGGAGGTTGGGGGGGAGTGAGGCGTCGGCGAGCGGCATCGATTTGGAGGCGGCGCATTTTTTTTCTTTTTGAATTAGGTTTTCTGATTTTTAAAGAAACGAGGGGGGGAGTATATATATAAATATAATTATTTTAATTATTATTTAATTCTATTTTTCTTTTAAAAAGGGAATTTTCATTTAAACTCCAAATCAAACCGAACCAGTGTCGCCCCTAGCTAACTACCCCCATCCCAGACACAATGGAATAGGTTTCGCAAGCCATTTCGACTGTTACAGTCAGTTTCCTTTAAATTTAAAATATAAATCTTTATATTGAATTTTAAACGTAGATTTTGAATTACTGGGGTTACATACTAACTCTAAAAATTCTCGAAAAATATTTTCTAGCTTCGTATTGACGATACGGTCCTAACAAAACTAGTTTCGTCGAATTCCGAGACCGTTAGAAAAATGGCCAATTTCCAGTCGATTAAAATCAACTGAAAATGGTCAAACGCGTTTTCCTTTGCCACGCTCACATATTGATTCGAAAAATTATGAAATTTGAAACCCAGCAATAACTTAACACTGCGGACCCAACAAAACTGGTTTCGTCGAAATCCGAGGTCGTTTGCAAAATGTCCATTTTTAAGGGCCTGAATTCCATAGCGACTATTCAGAATTTTCAACTGGACATATCTTTTGATTCCCGCTACGAACTTTTGATTTTTCGGATTCGTTGGAAAGATATTCACTATTAGATTCCATTATTTTGGTTTCACTAAAATCCGGATTGTTTTGCACCCGGTACATTCAATTGAAGTTTGAAATCGAATTATCGAACTACCGCGCCATTTTCAATTCTATTTATAATTATATATAAATATTTATATTCTAACGACGACGTATATAATATATACGATCGAATTCTATTCAAACTAAACTTTCTCGTCGATATTATTTAAAATAATCTATTTTAAATAATTAAAATTCGCTAAAATTGCCAAAATAAAAATTTTAAACTGGCCCAGATTTTCGGGTTGTTACAATCTCCCCCACTTAAAACTTTTCGTCCCCGAAAAGGAACAAAGTCGAAAGTGGTTTGATAATTCAACTCTACGTTCGATCTGGCTTCCATCCTCCAAATCTTTAGTTTCTGAGAATTTTCAAAATTTCAAAAATTTGGCTAACACCCTAAATTTTTGAAAAATTTCGCCATAACCTCCCCTGCACCGGGAGCATCGGGGAATTTCAAATAGCTTCCCCGGTCCTTCAGATCTCAAAAAGAAAAAGAAAAAGCCAAGCGGCTAGCCAATAGGCTCACAAAATCATCATCACCCAAACAAAACAGGAAATTATGTAGTAAACATGTACCTATTTGTCGGGCAAACAAATTTTATTCTCTGCTCTAGCCTCCTTGCTATGACCTGTTCAATAATATACACATATATGCAAGCAGATGCGACCAATTTTCAATACAATTCAATATTCGGTTCAATTAGGCTAAATGGCTAAAAATTAGCAAACAAATAAACAAACAACACAAACATCAATCAATTAGTGAATTTAACGTTTCAAATTCATACTTTTGATATATAGTCAAAAATCATGTTTTTGATGCCAATTCACAACAATGAATTCTAGCTATATATAAGTTTTGGTTCTCACACCAGCCTAATGGAAATATATAGAAAATCACACCTTCGAAACTCGAACACACACTACTGATGCTATATAGTCATCAGTAGAATCATCTCCGGGCGACTAGAGTGTGATGCTATATCTATCCAATATATTAAAACTTCGAATACACGTGGATCAGACGTATACCCAAAATTTTTATATACTGCATTGTCCAAATCAATATAAACAAATAATCAATTACGAATAGTTGATTTAAATTTTCAAAACCAAAAATTTGTTTTCATTTTCAAAAATATACTCTTCACACTCGTTCTAGGATACTACTGATCCTATCTCTAACGAGTCATTCCCATTGGATTTTACTAATCCAATATCTGATGAATTCTTTCGTATGGTTCTAATGTGCCTTGTTCTCTGAGCTTTGTAAACCAAAGCTCTGATACCAACTGTGACGGCAAGGAATCTCGCTCGGTCCGAACCAGTCGCTAAACCGATCCAGGCCGTTCGAAACGCCTTATCGTTTGAGAACACGACAAAACAGGACGCATACAGAAGAACATTTCATCGTATATTACAACAATGCATCAGATTACAAGAATATACAGAGTATAAAAGAATATTACACAGAAATATCAGAGATACAAATTACATATGAATACATAGCAGCGGAAAATAATACAATACACAACTAGAAGAGATATACGGATACAAAGCTTTCCGGATATCATTCCAGCTGTTAACCAGGATCCTGTGAATATAAATCTGCAAAACCCAAAACTACTAGCTGCCCGTGTCGAAAATAGGGGCACCCAGAGTTTAGGTTAAAACAATAAACTCCAGGTCAGTCATGTGACTGGTGTGAGAACTAAAACAGTTAATCTTTATTTTTAAAGTTAGGTAAATCAAGGGACCACGCCGTATAACACGGAACGGGTTTCCTCCCAAGAATACCAGTGCATAAAACAAACAGCGCAATGCTAAATAAAGAAAAATGAAGCTGTTATAAGACCCAGGTCCCATCACACAATGCAACGCAGTCGAGGATAGGGTTTTCCCTTATAACAGCCAAAGAATGCTTGATACGTTTAAAACAAATCATTTGATACTATATAAGTGCATAGTGTATAAAACAACTTCAAATCATAAGTATCAATCATAGGCGGCATGAATGCCCCATACCACTATGTCGCCATATATAGGTTATACAATCAAAATCGCAAAGTCACGTATTTGGAAATTGGATTTCCATCTATGAACCGAGGCAAAAGATAGTCCTCAACCGATTCGAGACGCTCTAGCCCGCCCCTCAGGACCCAGACTCAGGTGGGCCCTTGGATCCTCAAGGCCGGTCCACCGATGTGGATTAAAATGCCTGAACATGCGTTTCCCCGCCCTTTGGGGCGTAAACGAGCCAACTAAATGACTCCATCGGTTCGAGAACGACCGATCAATCCGAGGCGCCTCGCAACAGCAACAACCACATAAGTCAAACTCGTCAGGGCGTGTAAAACCACTGACGCCACTTCTAGCTAGAAAGAAACGCATGCCCTCCCTGACGTCCTCTCCCGTTTTTGGTTCATACCGGGTGTGAAACACGCGAAGGAAACGTTACACAAAGCTACGCCACAAAGGCCGTGCTTTGATCATCACCACAAGACTTTGCTTTTCAACAGAAGCCTCGATCAATTGCCACTTAGGCATGCCACACAGGCAATTCACTCCATGCGTTTGATTTCCATCAATATATAACCCCTGAGCTCGTACGTCTCAGAGAAGGGCGTTAAGCAAGAGAATAAATTCTCCGCCGCCAAACAGATATATATTTAATAGAAATCAAACACACAGACTAAAATCCAATGTCAGACACACAGTCCATTTACAAGTCCGTTCTGGGTCTGAACGAAACCGGAGGCACCTGGTACCCCGCATATCCATCGATCTCCAAGTACGTCTGGACGATCACCAACTGTTTCCATCTTCTTGGGTGTACAGCCCAATCAAGATCATCAGTTATCACCCAAACGACGTGAAGACCTCCGGTCTTCGACCATCGTCTTCATCTTCGACTTATCGTCGTATCAGTTATTCAGAATGGGATAAACCCGGTCTTTCCGAATAACTCGCGTATATTTTAAAGAAGTGTTACACAAACACAACATACGCCTCATTCCAATTCATTAGTCACTAACCGTAAGTTAATCAAGAGAATAATCCCCCAAATATTAACCCCGAAGGCCGAAACCAACATCAGATCAATATCCAGGAAACCCTTCTGCTTGGCTAACCGACAGTTAGTTTCTAAATTTCACATTCATAGGAAAAGGTTCCCATTAATTTTATCCAAGATAAATTCCTTGAATTTATTCTTCATTCTATTTTTGAATCTCAATTCAAACTAGTCGGGATTAGCGAATCTTACCGAAGTAATCATTTATTTTAATTTCCCAATCCCAACCTATTCATCCCATGAAGTAAAACTGGTTATACTTCATATCTAACACCACAGTGTTATCGGTAAATTCAATTACCATTTCACGTTCAAATCTAATTAAAGATTTAACTATCGCCTGGAGCAAAACTGGTGATACTCCATTTTCGATCATTTCAATCTAATTAAAGATTCATTAAAACTCCGCTTAGTTTTAATCTTCGACTGGGTTAAAGAATCGGTGTCATTTAAAACACGGTTCACGATAAACCCAAAATCACATTCCATTAATTATCGGGTTAAAGAACAAGTGTTATTTAAAACACTGTTCACGATAAACCCAAAAATCAATACCAATTCAGTTCCAATTAAATATAATTTAATTGGTACACTTCATTAAATCTAAATAAAAAGATTTAATCTTTTCTCAACTGGGTTCAAGAACAGTGTTAGTGAAGACACCATTCACGACAAACCCAAATCACATTTGATATTCAATATAAGGCTCTGAATAGAAAATATATCGGCCTATATTCAATATCAAATTCTACGATCAACAAATGTCGTATTGGAAATAACGATATAAATATATATCTTTCAAATTTCCATAACAACGCCTGTATAATCACGAATTCCAACATCGAAATATTCCGAAGACAATTTCGATTCAAATCAACTCCAATGCAATCATTGGAAATTTTGGTTATTTTTAAAACCCTTTTTAAATTCAATTTATTTATTTAAAAATAAATAGAATTATATTTCTAGTTCAAAACTAGTTCATTTCGATAAAAATCCATTTTTATCTTTTCAAATATGGAGTTTTTCATCCCAATTCTTTCTAAATCATTTCTTATGATTTTACACAAATTATTGCTATTTTTAATAATTTTATCAAGGCCCGTACAGTCGATTTCCATCAACGGCCATCGAACTGCACTTACAGCGACCTTTTTCGAATTTGATTTGGACATAATTCCAAATCCAACCGTTAGATTTCAAATTTCTAATATTCGTTAGAAAGCTCTTTTGGATACGAACCCAACGGTTCCGGTTTTAGGAGAATCCGACGGTCGGATCTCCCGTAATGTCCGTTTGAAATCAATGGTCGAAATTCACCAACTACCGCGGCGCGGCGCGTTCTATTCAGGCCATTATATTATATATATAATATATATAATATATATTTCGTCGATTTCTATTTAAAACGAATTATATAAATAGTTTTAAATTCGTTTCAAATTCTATTTCAACTTCTATTTCAATTCAAAGCCAAAATTGAATTCTTCTTTATAAATTCGTTTTAAAATTCATTTCTATTCAATTCGAATTTCAATTCAATTTGAATTCATTTCAATTCGCTTTCAATTCCATTTGAATTCGTTTTCAATTCAATTCATTTCGAAATCGTTTTCAATTCAATTCATTTCGAAATCGTTTTCAATTCAATTCATTTCGAAATCGTTTTCAATTCAATTTGAATTCATTTTCAATTCAATTCATTTCGAAATCGTTTTCAATTCATTTTGAATTCGTTTTCAATTCAATTCATTTCGAAATCGTTTTCAATTCATTTTGAATTCGGTTTCAATTCAATTCATTTCGAAATCGTTTTCAATTCATTTTGAATTCGTTTTCAATTCAATTCATTTCGAAATCGTTTTCAATTCATTTTGAATTCGTTTTCAATTCAATTCATTTCGAAATATTCGATTTCGAGATTACTTTTCAATATTCATTTTAAAATGAATAAAATCGATATAAATATCGTTTACGTCAAAATGGCGTCAATCTAATCAACACGGCTTCATAAATTTCTATTTTCAAATATTCTATTTCAAATATTTCCTATTATCAAAATATTTGTTATTATCAAAATATTCTTTATTTTCACGATTGGAATGAGGCCCAATCAATTACCATATAAAATTAATTATATGGATTTTCATACAACACATGTATATAATAACATTGAAAATAATCAACCATCAACCAAAGTGCACTACACTGTATAAGCATCAAATATAGATATTCAACGCTCATAACAGCTTGTCAATCAATCGATCGACATATTTAATCAATCAGGATGAGTGAAATTCATATTTCATCCCAACACCCGTGTGGGGTTTCAAACAATCAAACACAGATTTTTATTCGTGCAGTTGGGCGATGTGTAAAATTTATCGTCCCAATCAATGTCATTCAAATAAGTGTACATAAACAAACCATCTGGTTTGTAAATGAATATTTATTTATTCACTTCACTATTTTCATATTCACGTTAAAAATTATATTTTTAACGATAAAGCATTTTATTTCAACCTATGAATTTCTATTCAATTCATTTATTCAATAAAATGATATTTTTATTTTTCTAACATATTTTAGAAAATTTCGGCGGCATAACGGCACGATACTAGAAACGGGACAAGGCCTAGCCTTATCCCCGGTCTAGTGAAGGCCCACGCCATTCACACATCAATCATATCAATTTCATTTCACCAAACAATTCAATTCAAACAAATAATTCAACTAATCTATGCAACCAAACAAACAAGTCCATGGTCTGTGGACGATTGTGTCGGGTGCTACTAAGCACCGTCTGCATCCTAGTATATATATATAATTAGAAAAGAACTTGAAAGGTGAGAAATTCTCACATATAGCTATCCTAGCTCCACGGCTCTTCATTTGCAGAAGTCTTCGTCGTTTCGCCTTTTTGTCACCTTCGTTGCTGCTTTCACTACATACGTAAAAATCACATTTTTACTTCGCTATTCAATATATAAAAATCGAATTTTTATTTCAAAGTTCAATATATAAAAATCGAATTTTTCCTATGAAGTTCAATATATAAAAATCATATTTTTCCTATGAAGTTCAATATATAAAAATCATATTTTTCCTATGAAGTTCAATATATAAAAATCATATTTTTCCTATGAAGTTCAATATATAAAAATCATATTTTTACTATATATAAAAATCAGTTTTCACTTTATATAAAATCAGTTTTACTTTATATAAAATTTCAGTTTTACTTTATATAAAATTTCAGTTTTACTTTATATAAAATTTCAGTTTTACTTTATATAAAATTTCAGTTTTACTTTAAATAAAATTTCAGTTTTACTTTATATAAAATTTCAGTTTTACTTTAAATAAAATTTCAGTTTTACTTTATATAAAATTTCAGTTTTACTTTAAATAAAATTTCAGTTTTACTTTATATAAAATTTCAGTTTTACTTTAAATAAAATTTGTTTTTAACTTCCTAAAAATTCAGTTTTTAAGATAAACAAAATTCAGATTTTAAGTAAAATAAAATTCAGATTTTAAGATAAAATAAAATCAGTTTTAAGTTAAAATAAAATTCAGTTTTTAAGATAAATAAAATAATAATAAAAAAAAAACGGTCACTTACAGGGGGCTGGAGCGTCGGAGGTGGGTCAGGGGGCAGGCGGCTGTCGGAGGTGGCTCTGGGTTTTGCGGCGTTCGCGTTCTTCGATGCAAAAGGGGGGGGTCGCGGTGGTTTTTCGCATCTGAGGGGGGGGCGATTTGAAGACGAGGATCAGGGGAAGGAGAAGAAGTAGAGGGACGGGGGAGTCAGGGAGGCGTCGCGCCATCGTCGGAGGTTGGGGGGGGGGAGTGAGGCGTCGGCGAGCGACATCGATTTGGAGGCGGCGCATTTTTTTTCTTTTTGAATTAGGTTTTCTGATTTTTAAAGAAACGAGGGGGGGAGTATATATATAAATATAATTATTTTAATTATTATTTAATTCTATTTTTCTTTTAAAAAGGGAATTTTCATTTAAACTCCAAATCAAACCGAACCAGTGTCGCCCCTAGCTAACTACCCCCATCCCAGACACAATGGAATAGGTTTCGCAAGCCATTTCGACTGTTACAGTCAGTTTCCGTTAAATTTAAAATATAAATCTTTATATTGAATTTTAAACGTAGATTTTGAATTACTGGGGTTACATACTAACTCTAAAAATTCTCGAAAAATATTTTCTAGCTTCGTATTGACGATACGGTCCTAACAAAACTAGTTTCGTCGAATTCCGAGACCGTTAGAAAAATGGCCAATTTCCAGTCGATTAAAATCAACTGAAAATGGTCAAACGCGTTTTCCTTTGCCACGCTCACATATTGATTCGAAAAATTATGAAATTTGAAACCCAGCAATAACTTAACACTGCGGACCCAACAAAACTGGTTTCGTCGAAATCCGAGGTCGTTTGCAAAATGTCCATTTTTAAGGGCCTGAATTCCATAGCGACTATTCAGAATTTTCAACTGGACATATCTTTTGATTCCCGCTACGAACTTTTGATTTTTCGGATTCGTTGGAAAGATATTCACTATTAGATTCCATTATTTTTGGTTTCACTAAAATCCGGATTGTTTTGCACCCGGTACATTCAATTGAAGTTTGAAATCGAATTATCGAACTACCGCGCCATTTTCAATTCTATTTATAATTATATATAAATATTTATATTCTAACGACGACGTATATAATATATACGATCGAATTCTATTCAAACTAAACTTTATCGTCGATATTATTTAAAATAATCTATTTTAAATAATTAAAATTCGCTAAAATTGCCAAAATAAAAATTTTAAACTGGCCCAGATTTTCGGGTTGTTACACTCAGAGTGGCTGAAGATAGTATAGACAAGACTGCATTCAGAACTCCAGATGGATTCTTTGAATGGCTTGTTATGCCGTTCGGTTTGACGAATGCACCCGCGTATTTCGTGGACTTTATGAGTAGGGTGTTTCGGGAGTTCTTGAACAAGTTTGTCGTGGTCTTTGTGGATGATATTCTGATCTTCTCCAAGGATGAAGAAGAGCACGCGAGGCATCTTGTAGAGGTGATGGATACGCTTAGAGAGCATCAGTTAAAGGCCAAGTTCTCTAAGTGTCACTTTTGGAGAAGAGAAGTTAGATTCCTTGGGCATATCGTATCCAAGCAAGGCTTAGCGGTGGATCCCGCTAAGGTGGTTGCAGTTCAGGATTGGAAGACTCCAAGGAATGCAACCGAGGTGAGATGTTTTCTAGGTCTTGCGGGTTTTTACCGGAAGTTCATCAAGGACTTCGTGAAGATATCCGCTCCTCTTACTAAGTTGACAAAGAAGAACTTAGTTTTTGCTTGGGATATGGACTGTGAGCTTGCTTTTCAGAGACTCAAGAGAGCCCTTACCTCAGCACCAGTTCTAGCTTTACCCGATGGTGGTAAGATGTTTACCGTGTACACTGATGCTTGTGGCACGGGATTGGGCGCCGTTCTGATGCAAGAGGGCAGAGCTATATGTTTTGGTGGAAGGCAACTTAAGGTGCATGAGAAGAATTATCCCACTCATGATCTAGAGCTGGCGGCGATAGTATATGCACTCAAGGCTTGGCGTCATTATCTTCTGGGAGAGAGATTTGAGCTATATACCGATCATAAGTCTTTGAAGTATCTCTTTTCGCAGAAGGATCTGAACTTGAGACAGCAAAGATGGATGGAATTCTTGGCGTCCTATGACTTTGATATAGCCTATACCCCTGGCAAGGGGAATGTTGTAGCGGATGCGTTGAGTAGAAGAAGGTTGACACTAAGTCCTCTATTTGTTGAGATGAAGAATTTAGAGTTCTTGGCAACCTTTGATTTCTCTTTGGCGGTTGAGTCGATGACCGGTTCTTTAGCATCTCTTGAGCTCAGGCCTGCCCTTCTGGATCAAGTTGGGGCTTCGCAGAAGGAAGACCTTCAGATAATTGAGATCATGGATAAACTGATTCGAGGGGAGACATCTAGTCACCTTGCTCGATATTCTATAGATGATAAGGGTTGGCTGAGGAGAGACGGAAGGCTTTGTGTTCCGATGGTAGAAGACTTGGTGAGGAAAGTTCTTGATGAAGCACATCGCTCCAAGTTGACCATACATCCGGGTGGAGATAAGATGTATAAGGATATGAAGCGCATTTTCTTCTGGCCTGGAATGAAGAAGGATGTGGCAGAATTTGTCTCTAGATGTGTGGTTTGTCAGAAAGTAAAAGCCGAGTCGAAGAAGCCCGGTGGGCTATTGCATCCTCTAGAGGTCCCGCTATGGAAGTGGGAGAGTATTTCTATGGACTTTATTGATGGGCTTCCTAGGTCAAGGAAAGGGAATACGAGCATTTGGGTCATTGTAGATAGACTTACGAAGAGTGCTCATTTCATTCCAGTAAAGAGCAAGAGGACCGCATCTGGACTAGCATCAGTATATCTTCTTGAGATAGTACGACTACATGGAGTCCCTTCCAGCATAGTCAGTGACCGAGACCCCATCTTTACTAGTCAATTCTGGAACAGTTTGCAGGAAGCTATGGGCACGAGGTTGAACCTGAGTACGGCCTATCACTCACAAACGGACGGTCAGACCGAAAGGGTGAATAGGGTACTTGAGGACTTGTTGAGGCTTTGCATTCTGGATTTTGGTGGTACTTGGGAAGACCATCTTCCTCTTGTGGAATTTGCTTATAATAACAGTTATCAGGCAAGCATAGGGATGGCACCATTTGAAGCTTTATATGGGAGGCCGTGCAAGTCGCCTACATGTTGGTGGGAGACTACAGAGAAGCTCATACTTGGGCCTGATATGATCAGAGATACGTCCGAGAAGATCGAGTTGATTCGGAGACGTATGAAAGCGGCCCAAGACCGTCAGAAATCCTATGCTGATAAGAGAAGATCCGATTTGGAGTTTGATGTTGGGGATATGGTTTTCGTAAAGGTTTCTCTTTTGCGGAATGTGGTCCGATTTGGAGCTGTTGGGAAGTTAGCACCGAGATTTGTTGGACCCTTCCCTATCATAGAGAGAATTGGGAAGATGGCTTATAAAGTGCAATTGCCCGAGAAGCTGTCCGGAGTGCATAATGTCTTTCATGTCTCGCATCTCCGAAAGTGCCTACATGAGTCCGCTGAGGTGGTTGAACCTAGCATTCTTGAAGACGTGGAAGTAGAGAAAGAGGCAACCCTGAGGAGAGCTCTGATTCGTATCTTGGGGACGGAGACCAAGAAGCTAAGGAATCGAGAGGTCAAGCTGGTGAAGGTTCAATGGGGTGAAGCCGAAGAAGACGCAACTTGGGAAACCGAGGAGAAGATGCGTGGGCTTTATCCATTTCTTTTTGAGGGTACACTCTCAATCTCTTTCCTTCGTTAGCATATCTTTCTCTTTGCTATCCATGTTTATCTAGTTATCGTGCTAATCTTGTCATGAAAACCTTAGGTAGAAACCCTTTGGATGAAACATGTGTTTAAGACATGTTATGGTTGATGGTTGCAAGTGATTGCAAGTGTTTGCAAGTGGTTACTCGTGGATGCATGATACACATTAGGCACTAGATCGGCTCACACACTCCTCATATTGCATGTGCATGAGTGTTTATGCTTATTCTTGGATGAAATTTGTATGCCATCACATGGATGTTGCATATGGATGTATGATTGAGCACGCATGTAGATATTATACATTATGTTAGGGATTTGCATACATATGGATACATTTCACTAACATATTTTGCATTGATCTTTGCATTAGATAAGTACATATACACACACTTTTGCATATGTTCATACAGCATTTAGAATCTTTTAAGGACAATGGTTGCTCATGGATGATGTTTTGAGTAGATGGATGATTGGATGGTAGGATACGTTCTTCCTAACTTGAAGATTTCGGGGACGAAATCCTTTAAGGAGGGGAGAATGTAACAACCCGTATTTTCAATAACCTGTTATAACATAAATCGAGGCAGAATTTAATTCTAAAATCTGAATCAAGGGAAACGGGCTATGCCATTGCGTTCGTCTCGGAAAAATACGCGAAATAGAGCCCGAGTTTTCGAAAATCGGAGTCCGTATGACCCAGTTAAGGCCCATTGAAGTTTTCAGAAATTTCCATGTTAAAAACAGATTTAAATTTTAAATTAAAAACAAGGATTAGGGCTAACTGGCGTCAGGCGGGAAAACTCCCGCCTAGACCCCCATGTCGACAGGCATGTCGACAGGGGTCTAAGGGTGTCGACTGCCCTGTCGACAGCCCTGTCGACACGGGGTGGCCGGGCAGTTTTGCCTGGCGCACCATTTGTGATTTGGGCTTGGTCTTGTGGCTTGGTTCTAGAGAATTCCTAAATCTGACGGACCTAAACTAACCTAGGGTTAATCCTAGGGCTAAAAACACTCTAATCTTCTATAAATAAGCCCCTAATCCTACCCTAAAACCTCATTATTCATTCTAGCAACCAAACTATGTCAAATTGAATTCTCAAATGGCCTCCACCTAAAAACCCTAGCCTCCAACCTCTTCATGAATCATTCCTATGAAGAATATGATGTTCATACAAGCATTTCTAAGTTGTATGAATGATCATTAGCTTGCATACATCATCAAGTTGCAAGCTTTATTTGCTAAGCTAGAGTTTTTGGGATTTTTGGTTAATTGGAGCTTTGTTTTGGGTTTTTATATGCTTGCATAAAGGGCTTCTCAATCTTTATTAGTAGATTTGTGTCTTCATAATATTTGTAAGCCCTCTTACCTTCATTTTAGAAACTCTAAAGTTAATATGTGATGAAAGTTGGGATTTATGCATGTTTAATAAGTTATGCATGCTTATGCGAGTTCACTATGCTATGTTATGCATGTTTAATAAGTTATGCATGCTTATGCGAGTTCACTATGCTATGTTATGCATGTTTAATAAGTTATGCATGCTTATGCGAGTTCACTATGCTATGTTATGCATGCTTAATAAGTTATGCATGCTTATGCGAGTTCATTATGCTATGTTACACAAGTTTAACAAGTTATGCATGTTTAGGCAAGTTCACTATGCCATGATTTGCAAGTTTAACAAGTTATGCATGTTTATGCAAGTTCACCATGCCATGGTTTGCAAATTTAACAAGTTATGCATGTTCACTATGCTAAGTTATGCAAGTTCAACATGTTATGCATGTTTATTATGATATGTAAGATTTATCATGTATGTTGTGCCAAGTTCCCTCTTTCTATCCTTTATGCGTTATAACGAATATGTAAGCGATAGAATAACGTTGGGGGGGTTTTGGGTAAAACTTAAAATATATGAAAATGTAAGATTGGGAATTTACCTATTAAGTTAGGTCTACCCCTTGGGAATTTACCTATTAAGTTAGGTCTACCCAAGTATTCGTTAAACTTGTAATTATGTTTTGAAAATAAAGTTGACATGACACTTAGAAAACATAAGTGTGGCCAACTCGAGGTTGGGTTGAGTTTGTAGCGTAAACCTACCCGGAACCGACCGGCTTAACTAGTTGCTACAAACAATAGGACCCAATGTGAGAAGTTGGTCATGTGTACCTTGGACCCGAGGTTAGACCAAGTTGTGGTGTAAAGCTACCCGGACCCGCCCGGCTTAACTAGTAACCGCAACAAAGTCTAATGTGAGAGGTTAAGGCACAATTAAATTAATTAATGCCTCATGATTAGGGTTAAGTCATGGCCCACTAATACTTAACCAATTTTGGGGATACGAGGGATTAAATGGGGTTAAGTGGTGAACTGTTGGTTACACTTAACTAATTTAATCCATGATTAGTGAGGGGTTAAACCACACTTAACCCTCTTAGAAAACCCTAGCAACGTGGTCTGTTCCAGCAGTAATCCCAGTTTGGTATCATTCACAACCCTAGAGGCTAGGCTAGGGCGGGGCACGGTTACTGGACTGATGTAAGCGACCAAAGCGACGGCTGAGTGGTACAGCGATGCGGGTCCAGGCGGGCTGCGGACGTGCACGTAGTCCGGTGTTGGACAAACTCGAGGCACGGGTACCAGTAGGTTTAGACTGTGCATTATTGCTTAGGTGTCTGGGGTTGACACCCGAGGGCTTGATACACCCGAAGGTGGACCCAGCACAGTCTGACTACAACCATATGTGGGCCGTATGGACACCAACACTTGACGTGTTAGGTTTATAGGGAGCCGATCGACTAGACCGTTGGGCTGGACCTTGTATTAAGGTCACCTCATGTTAATGGGCCAAAGTTTGGGCTAAGGGATCAATAACTGTTATGTTAGTTTGCTAGTACACTGTGGTGCAAAGCTTAATCCTCTTTATGTGATGCCACCTTTATCTATTGCCAGTATGTTCATCTCAGTTTCCATCATGATGTTAGCTTTATTAGTTTATAGACTGATCGTAGTAGGGCTTACCAGTCTTTTTGACTGACCTGTTTTCTTTCGCTTCTTTTCTTCCGTTCCCCCCCCCCCCCCAGGTTCTCAGGGAGGGAACAGTGGTGCTTAGCTTGGATCGCTTGCTTGTTCGTTGGATAGCTCATGTATGCCTGGACATTGAGCTCGCTATGGTTTATCATCTTTATTTTGGGGATAGCACTATGTATTTCAGTATTTCTGTTTATGATGTACTAGACATGTTTATTTTGGCAGTTGACTTTATGATGTACTATGACTTGTTTTGAGATGGTTTGAGATATTCCGCTGTTTTATTCTCACTTACTCTGTTTTACATATATATTTATGTTCCTGTTCTACCTTGATATATCATTATGCATGCTTACCCAGTTCTAACGCCCCCCAGAAGCTAGTGCCCCCAAAAGAGTGACCCTGGCGGAGGTGGGGTGTTACAAATGGAATGGAATTCGATTTGGTAATAATCGAAGTGAATTTCTGTGGAGGAAGACAACTAATATATCTGGAATTTAAAAGGCTTTGCCGTTATTCCATTTATATTATTAGTTGGATATGGAAGTTTATATCGATTATATATATATCGATTTGTTTTCCATGAAGATTTCATTGTAAATGGAATGTGATTTTGGGTTTATCGTGAACCGTGTTTTAAATGACATTGGTTCTTTAACCCAGTTAAAGATAGGATATGATTTCCTAAGTTAAACAATCATTAATATTGATTTTTGGGAAGATTAAAACCAAGTGGAGTTTTAATGAATCTTTAATTAGATTGAAATCATCGAGAATGGAGTATCACTAGTTTTGCCCCAGGCGATAGTTAAATCTTTAATTAGATTTGAACGTGAAATGGTAATTAAATTTACCGATAACACCGTGGTGTTAGATATAATGTATTACCAATTTTACTTCATGTGATGAATAGGTTGGGATTAGGAAACTAAAACAAATGATTACTTCGGTAAGGTTCATTAATCCCGAATAGTTTGGATAAACCATAATTTGGTTTGAATTGATATTCAAAAGAAGATTAAAGAATAAATTTAAGGAATTTATGTAACGACCCGGATTTTGCCCGACCCCAACCGATCGCAAGATCGATCAAGACCGTTCAAAACTCGCATACGTTAACTTTTGGCATACAACACATCAGAACAACAACACAGAATTTTATAACATCAATAATAAATGTTACATCAGAGTACAGAATATCAGAGTACATCGAAATAAAATTACAGTGGAAGATACATTTACAATCAAAGAAATATAATGCAGCGGAACTCATCTCAGCGGAAGGCCATCAATATTCTGGACCCAGCTTCAAGCTTCAATCCAGGATCCTGCTTAACTATATCTGCAAAAAGCTACTCGACTGCCCGTGTGAAAAGAGGGTACCCGAGTTTGCAAAGTGAAACAAACTACAGGTCAGTCGTGGGACTGGTGTGAGAATTCTTAACCAAATTTATCTAATAAGTAGGCTAATCACAGGACCACGCTGCTACCGCGGAACGGGTTTACTCCATTGGATTGCCAGTGCATAAATAAAGTAAATCGTCAAATAACGTAATGCTTTTAGAAAAATGTAACCATTATAAGACCCAGGTCCCATCACACAATGCAACGCAAACCGGAGGATAGGGTTTTACCTTATAATGGTCAAAAGATGCATGATACGTAAAAACGATATTATTATTAGTGTGTGTATATATATTTAAAACATTTAAATATAATATCAATCCTAGATGGCATAGCTACCATCTACTATGTCGCCATACTAGTTATACAATCAAAACCGCAAGGGCGTATTGGAAATTGGGTTTCCATCATGAGTCAAGGCTAGGGAGGAGCTCCTGACGGATTCGAGACACTCTAGCAATGTCTCAGGATTCGGACGCTGGCAAACCCTTGGATACAGCAGGGCAGGTCCACAAATACTTTAGTGGATTAGTTATGTGAAATGTACGTTCAGAGTTAGAAATTAAATGTTTTATACTTTAATTTGAAAAATAACTGATTGTAACAGTCGAATTGGCCTACGAAACATATCCCATTGTGTCCGAAATGGGGGTATTTAGCTACGGACGACAGTCGTTGGGGTTAAAAAGGAGTTCGTTTGAGAAAACACTATTTAAAAATTTAATATAACCCTCGGCCAATCAGAAATTTCCATTCATAATTTTTAAACCCCCCCGATCAACGGCGAAACCCGTTCACCACCTTCTCTCCTCCGCCGCCGCCGCTACCGCCACCTACAGCCTTCGCCTCCTCCGCCCGTATCGACGCCAGGAAGTCGAGCACTTCCCGCCGCCGCCCTGAACGCCATCGACCACCGAACGCCACCAAACCACCACCGATTTAAAGCCCTCTCTTCCCTCTTCCACGTCAGCACCCCCGATCGTCCCCACGTGCCACTGATTTCGCGAAAACTGTAAACCTAGTTTTGAAGCTTCGTGAAAGTGAGTTTTTCTTTGATCTTTACACTTTGAAAAATCATATCTTTTTGGTGTGTGACGAGGGTGGCAGCGGTGGGGTCGGATTTGAAGAGGAGGCTGAGGCGCGTCGAATGGTGGCGGCGGCGAAGGCTGTAGGTGGCGGTAGCGGCGGCGGCGGAGGAGAGAAGGTGGTGAACGGGTTTCGCCGTTGATCGGGGGGGTTTTTCTTTTTTTTTATTTTAAAAATTATGAATGGAAATTTCTGATTGGCCGAGGGTTATATTAAATTTTTAAATAGTGTTTTCTCAAACGAACTCCTTTTTAACCCCAACGACTGTCATCCATAGCTAAATACCCCCATTCCGGACACAATGGGATATGTTTCGTAGGCCAATTCGACTGTTACAATCAGTTATTTTTCAAATTAAAGTATAAAACATTTAATTTCTAACTCTGAACGTACATTTCAATTTGCCAGGGCCACAAACTGATTCGAAAAATTCCAGAAAAATAAATCTAGCTATGTTTTGATGCTACGGTCCCAACAAAACTAGTTTCGTCGAATTCTGAGGTCGTTTGAAAAACGGCCATTTTCTGGTCGATCCAATTTAACAGAAATCGACCAAACACATTTTCTTTTGCCACGCTCACATACTAGCTTCAAAAATTATGAAATTTGAAACCTAGCAATAGTTTGACATCCCAGACCCAACAAAAGTGGTTTCGTCGAATTCCGAGGTCGTATGCAAAATATCAACTTTCCAGGGCTATATATTCTATATACCGACTCTTCTGAAAATTCATTCGGCCATAACTTTTGATTCCCGTTATGAAACTTCGATTTTTCAGATTCGTTAGAAAGGTATTGACTAACAGATTTAAATATTTTTGGTTTCGCTAAAATCCGTTATATTTTCCACCCTGCATAGTCGGTCAAAGTTCGAATTCAAATTTTCAAACCGACTCACTATTCTTAATTCACTATTTTATTGAAATATTCTATTTCAATTGTTCAAATTCCTTTGAAATAACCAATTTAAAAATTTTAAATTGGCTCGTACTTTCCGGGTTATTACATTATGCCTGAACACACGCTCCCCGATCCTATTGGACCTACAAATCAGCCGTGGGCGACCGATAAAATAAACCGAGGCCTCGCAAAAATTCCATCAACCACATAAGCAAATGTCGGGCCGTGTTAAAGCCCAATCACCACTTCTAGCTAGAAAGAAACATGTGCACTCCCTGCGTTCCCTTCTCCTGTTTTTGACTCGACCGGTGTGTGAGGCTCGTGAAGTCACGATATACACAAAGCTATGCCTAAAGAGACTGTGCTTTGATCATCAACCACAAGGCCTTCTTTTCAACAAAGCCTTGATCATTTGCATCTTAGCATGTCACATTGTCAGACCCTACCATATTATTGATCATCCACCAATATATATATATATAACCTCTAAGCTCATACGTCTTAGAGAAGGGTGATAAGTAAAGAATAAATTATTCACCACCAAACAGAAATATATAATCAGTAGCGTTCAACTAATACAGCAGGAAGGAATACAATGTCATACACGCAATCCATTTACAAGTCCACTCTGGGTCTGAGTGAAACAATGTGTCCGTCGATCTCCAAATGCATTTGGACGATCATTACTAAATACCTTGCCTTGGAAGGCCAATCCCAATTAAAGATACCAGTCATCATCATCCCAACGATGTGAAAACCTTCGGTCTTCAATCACCGTCTTCATCTTCGACTCTTGATCGTCGTGATGATTATTCAGAATGGGTTAAACCCGATCTTTCTGAATAACTCGCGTATTTTGTGATTAAAAAAGAAAATATTGGAAAATCACACATTACGCCACATTCCAACTCAGAATATTCTTTTAATAAGATATTCATATTAAAAGATTCTCATTAATTTTATCAAAGATAAACTCTGAAAATAAAATCTTAAATCTTCCTTAAAAGATTTATTAAAACTCCAGTTTGATTTGATATCAAAAATCATTATTATGAGACCATTTATTTTAAGGAATAAATCTTGTCTTAAACAGGTTAAAGAACTAGTGTCCTTTAAAACACAGTTCACAATAAACCTACAATCTATTTCCAAAATATGGAATTCCACAGAAATCAAATCAATACATAATCGATATAAATTTATGTATCGGACCAATAATATAAATGGAATAACGGCAAAGCCACTTAAATTCCATCTATAATATCAGCCTTCCTTTACAGAAGCCCATTTCGATTATTACCAATCGAATTTCCACTTAATTCCTATTTAATATATTAAATTAGGAAACTTGATTTTTTAGAAAATGCCCTTTTTAAATCTATAAAATAGATTTATAAATTCCAAATAATAATTTCAATGTAAATTGGATTAAAGGACAAATGTCGTTTAAAACATCGTCCACGATAAATCCACTTCACATCTCCATTTATATCATATCACAAAATATAATTGCAAATCCTAATAATCTAAAAAAACATATTTTAAAATAATCATAAAAACGTTCTTTATATAAAAGATTCTAAATGAGAAGTTTTTCTTATATTACAGATTTTTTTTCTTTTACAAACATTCTTTGTTTTAACATATACTGATTAAAAAATGTATTTTATGAAAATATATACTTTATATAAAAAGAATTTCTAATGTAAAAATATTCTTATTGAAAAGAACACCTGAATCGAAATGCGACTCAATCATTTACCATATAATTTGGATTATATGGATTTCACACACATCATATATAGGATAATAACAGTATAATCATCAAGTCATCCATCTACATCCAAAGTGTAATTTCCACTGTGTAAGCGTTAAAATTAAATAATAACGCTCATCGCAACCTGTCGATCCAACGATCAACATACAACTAAGTATTGGGATTAGTGTATGTAAATTTTCATCCCAACACCCGTGTGGGGTTTCAACCAACAAACAAATAATAAACTAATTTGTGCACTTGGGCGATGTGTGGAAATAATCGTCCCAATCACATAAACAAGTCAGGTAACTTGAGAATGGAAGTGTAATACACAATACATAATCATGACAACAAAATATCTCTATTGGAATGAATGAACAAGCATAATAACTTTGTCTCTATTGATAATTTCAATTTTTTATAGTTTAAACTCTAAACAAAATGGTTATATTGTTTTGGCAATTCTAATGAGACAAAAATGATAATTTTTGTTTCGACAAAAATAAATATTTTGATTTAACTAACCTATCTTGACAAGTATATATCTTGCCAAACATAAGATATATATATATAACTATATATAAATTGCTTTAACTAATTCATTTTGACAAAAATGAATATTTTTGACAAAATGTCTATTTTGGTTTAACTAGTATAAACTGACTAAAATGAATAATTGTTTTTAACTAATATAAATTAACAAAAATGAATAATTGGTTTTAACTAATATAAATTTACAATAGTGATTAATTTGTTTTTTTAATTCTACTAAAATATTCCAATGCTATATTTGTTTCATTCTTTTCATTTAGACAAAATAAGTGTTTTTGTCTATTTTACTTTAATGATAAAATATGAATATTTAGTTATTCATTCTTTACGATTTTTTAAATAAACATTTTCAATTCATTCTTTTTGAAGTGACACAAAAAGAACTCATTTTATTTCATATAAGGCATTTGACAAATTTGCTCTTTTTACTTCATATAGAATTGAAATAAAAAGTGCATTTCTAAATAACTATTCTTTCTAACAATATTTTATTCATATCAAAATTATAAGTCAAGAATATAATTTTCATTCTGATGGTTGGTTTGCATCAAAGAATGCAAATAAAAACACAACTTTAAAACGATGTTTTATTCATATCAAAAATGCAAATTCACAAATGTAACTTAAATTTTGCTGTTTGGTTTGCATATAGGATTGCAAACAAAAATGAAACTTTTATTTTAATGTTTTATTTGCAACAAGGAATGCAAATAAATAAATAGATAAATGTAACTTTTATTTCTAGCTGTTTGAAACAAGGAATGCAAATAGAGAACAAATTCTATTTTTAATGTATATTTTCCTTAGTGATTACAAATAAAAGAACAACTTTGTTTCAATATATATATATATATATATGTGCATTTGTGAATGCCAATGAAAGAACAATCCTTAATTTCAAAGTACATTTGCAGTAGTGAATGCAAAGTAAATACAACTTCCATTTGTAAAGTTTATTTGCAGTAATGAATGCAAATAAAAGAACAAATTTCATTTCTAAGGTTTATTTCACATCAAAGCATATTATATTTCAAAACATATTTTATTTCAAAGTATATTCTATTTCAAAGTATATTTACATTTGTGAATGCAAATAAAAGAAACAACATTTATTTTTAAGGTATATTTTTAACAAATTCTACTCAATATGTAAAAATGTGTACATTTGTATTGGTAAATGTAGATAAAGAAAATAGACTATAGTTTCATTGAATATTTGCATTGATAAATGCAAACAAAAGAATAAACCTTAATTTCAATGCATATATGCATTGATAAATGCAAATAAAGGAATAAACTTTATTTTCAATATATGTATTTGCATTGGTGAGTGCAAATGAAAGAATAATTTGTTTCAATATATATTTGCATTGGTAAATGCAAATAAAGAACAATTTCTATTTACTATATGTATTTGCATTGCTGAATATAAATAAAAGAATAAATTTTATTTTTAAAGTTTATTGGCATTATTAAATTCAAGTAAAAGAATCAATTATATATTAAAATATATTTGCAGACAAAAATGTAATTTCTGAAAATAATTTCTTATTTACATATAAAATGTAAACAAAATTGTGATTTCCAAAACATGTATTTTTATTTACATAAAATGTAAGTGGTTTCCAAATATAACCTTTAATTTACAAATACAATATAAATAAAGTTTTATTTTATAAAAATGTTTTAATATCAACAATAAAATTTAATAATTTTATTGTTATTCCAATTCTATAACATCTTACGTTTAATGTGACAGTTAAAAAAGAAGAATTTTTACTGTAACTCATAAATCGTGTTCTAAATGTAAACAAATAAAAATAGGATTTTATTCGTTAGCCAAATTATGTTGTAATGAAACAAATAAAAATATATTCTATTTGTTGTTCATATTCTATTGTAAATAAACAAATAAAAATAATATAATATTTTATTTGTCGTTCAAGTCTTATTGCAAAGTAAACAAATAAAAACAAGGTTTTATTTGTTGTTCATTTTCTGTTGCAAAGTAAACAAATAAACAAAAATAAAGTTTTTATTTGTCTTTCAACTTCTAATGTAATATAAACAAATAACAACAAGTTTTTATTTGTCGATCAGATTCTATTGTTCATCTCAGAATAATAAAAATAATATTTTAGTATTTTAAAATATTAGAATAAATTAGAATAACTAGATCTGAATAAAATATGATTTAAATCTAAATTTAGATTTATTTTCTAATCGCAAATAAAATTCAACAATACATGAGATTTCAATGCGGATCTAGCCTAACATGACCAACAAACATACCACAAGCAATCATCAACAATTCATCAATGACAGAACATTTCAGATCTGAATTTACATCATTATACAATTATTTTTAACACAAAAAAAATAATTTATAATTAATTAAATAATCAAATTCAGAATTCTCACATTGATATGGCTGAAAATTCGACTGTCTCGATTTCAGCTCTGGTCCGCGCCATTGCGAGGATCTCTGAAAGACGAGTCCAACGCAACTTACGGTTCGTAAAACGGCCCTCATATGAAAGAGTTATCGATTTTTAAAGATTGGATAATTTAAATATTAAATAAATAAATAATAAAATATAAACCTTCTTCTTCCTCGTTTACACGTTACAGCCGCACCCATCTCCATCGTCCATCCCCCATGTGCGCGCAAATCCGAGCCACCCTCTGTCGATCGGACATCACCACGTCGTAGCCCCGATCCTCCTCCCCCTTCGCCTGGCTTGGGTCCCCACTCGCGCCCCCCTGTGGCCCATAAACCCCGTCCAAAACCGGCCACTTCACGCCCAAAAATCGAGCACCACAAAGCTCCAAAGATGATCATCACTGTATGAGATTAAAGCTCTCGAAAATCTCTTCGAATTGATATATAGTTTGACAATTTTCGTTGAACAGATTAAGAGAAATTAGTGTTTGAAATTGGGATTATTCTGGCCATTGTTCTAAGGGGGTAGGCGGCGGCTATGAATAAGGTTTAGGGTTTCTTTTTATTTTTATATTATTAAATTCATTGAAAAATGTGTTATAAAGGTGGATTTCTGGACTGTCTCAGAATTGGGCTTGCTTACTATCGATCTTAACGTTTTGAGGCCTTCTGAACGCAATGGGACAGGTCTCGGGGTCCAATTCCGAAATCTGTAGAAATTTTATTTAAAATCCCATTAAAAATTAATTAATTAAATATTGACCGTACATTTAAATATGCCGGGGACACATATGACCTCAGAAAATTCCAGAAAATTTATTTTTAGCTTTCCTATGACGATACGGTCCTAACAAGACTAATTTCGTTGAATTCCGAGACTGTTTGAAAAATGGCTATTTTCAAGTCGTTTAAATTTAACTAAAATAGTCAAAACACTTTTTCTTTTGCCACGCTCACATATTAATTCGAAAAAATCTGAAAATTGAAACCTAGCTATAATTTGACATTCCGGTTCCAACAAAAGTGGTTTCGTCGAAAACAGAGGTCGTTTGAAAAATGACTATTTCCAAGGCCAATATATTTAATATTAAAAATACATTTTTTAACAAATAAATTCTGAAACTCAAAATATATAAGTGTTTATACTTTTTAAATGCAGAAACATCATTCCAGACTCAATGGAAGTGGTTCTGAGTCGAAATTCCTTCATATGTGAAAAGTAGCCCTTCGGGCCATATATATTATATATATAAATTCTACAGCGACCTTTCTAAATATTGAATTGGCCATAACTTTTGATTCCCGCTATGAAATTTCAATTTTTCTGATTCGTTAGAAAGATATGATTAAACAGATTTAAATATTTCTGGTTTCACTCAATTCTGATTTATTTTGAATCCTGTACATTCAGTTAAAGTTTGAAATCAAATTTTAAAACTACCGCGCCATTTCTAACTCCATTTATATTTGAATTAAATTTATTAGTTTTAACTTCGATTAAAATGAATCCTAGCCATTATTATTTATATAAATTATATTATATTATATTCTCACAATTCATTAAAATTTTCTAAAATAAAATTTTTAAATTGGTTCAGAATTTGCGGGTTGTTACAATCTCCCCCACTTAAAATCTTTTCGTCCTCGAAAAGGAAATGAAGCTAAAGTTGTTTATTTAACTAATTTAATTTTCATTCTTTGATTGTTTAATAATTTTATTAGTTGAACTCATATTCACCCAACACAATCATCAATCAATTAGTTGATTGAATTTTCAAAAATATATAACTTTTATATATTCAAAAATCATATTTTTCTAATATTGGATTATATATAATAACAAGTATGTTAATTATAAATTTTCCACTCTGACTCATTCTAGGGTATTGCGAACCCCATCTCTAATGAGTATTCTTATTCTAGGATACTGCTGCTCCTATCTATAATGAGTATTCTTAATGGATATTACTAATCCAACCTCTGATGAGTCTTCTGTTCAGTCCTAATGAATTGTACCCCAAAGATTTGAGCTAACTTGAGCTCTGATACCACACTGTAACGACCCGGATTTTGCCCGACCCCAACCGATCGCAAGATCGATCAAGACCGTTCAAAACCCGCATACGTTAACTTTGGGCATACAACACATCAGAACAACAACACAGACTTTTATAACATCAATAATAAATGTTACATCAAAATACAGAATATCAGAGTACATCAAAATAAAATTACAGCGGAAGATACATTTACAATCAAAGAAATATAATGCAGCGGAACTCTTCTCAGCGGAAGGCCATCAATATTCTGGACCCAGCTTCAGGCTTCAATCCAGGATCCTGCTTAACTATATCTGCAAAAAGCTACTCGACTGCCCGTGTGAAAAGAGGGCACCCGAGTTTGCAAAATGAAACAAACTACAGGTCAGTCATGGGACTGGTGTGAGAATTCTTAACCAAATTTATCTAATAAGTAGGCTAATCACAAGACCACGCCGCTAACGCGGAACGGGTTTACTCCATTGGATTGCCAGTGCATAAATAAAGTAAATCGTCAAATAACGTAATGCTTTTAGATAAATGAAACCATTATAAGACACAGGTCTCATCACACAATGCAACGCAAACCAGAGGATAGGGTTTTACCTTATAATTGTCAAAAGATGCTTGATACGTAAAAACGATATTATTATTAGTGTGTATATATATATTTAAAACATTCAAATATAATATCAATCCTAAACGGCATAGCTACCATCTACTATGTCACCATACTAGTTATACAATCAAAACCGCAAGGGCGTATTGGAAATTGGGTTTCCATCATGAGTCAAGGCTAGGGAGGAGCTCCTGACCGATTCGAGACACTCTAGCAATGTCTCAGGATTCGGACGTTGGCGAACCCTTGGATACAGCAGGGCCGGTCCACAAATACTTTAGTGGATTAGTTATGCCTGAACACACGCTCCCCGACCCTATTGGACCTACAAATCGGTCGTGGGCGACCGATAAGAATAAACCGAGGCCTCGCAAAAATTCCATCAACCACATAAGCAAATGTCGGCCCATGTTAAAGCCCAATCACCATTTCTAGCTAGAAAGAAACGTGTGCACTCCCTGCGTTCCCTTCTCCCGTTTTTGACTCGACCAGTGTGTGAGGCTCGCGAAGTCACGATATACACAAAGCTATGCCTAAAGAGACTGTGCTTTGATCATCAACCACAAGGCCTGCTTTTCAACAAAGCCTTGATCATTTGCATCTTAGCATGTCACATTGTCAGACCCTATCATATTATTGATCATCCACCAATATATATATAACCTCTAAGCTCATACATCATAGAGAAGGGTGATAAGTAAAGAATAAATTCTTCACCACCAAACAGAAATATATAATCAGTAGCGTTCAACTAATACAGCAGGAAGGAATACAATGTCAGACACACAATCCATTTACAAGTCCGCTCTGGGTCTGAGTGAAACAATGTGTCCATCGATCTCCAAATGCGTTTGGACGATCATTACTAAATACCTTGCCTTGGAAGGCCAATCCCAATTCAGGATACCAGTCATCATCATCCCAACGATGTGAAAACCTTCGGTCTTCAATCACCGTCTTTATCTTCGACTCTTGATCGTCGTGATGATTATTCAGAATGGGTTAAACCCGGTCTTTCTGAATAACTCACGTATTTTGTGATTAAAAAAGAAAATATTGGAAAATCACACATTACGCCACATTCAAACTCAGAATATTCTTTTAATAAGATATTCATATTAAAAGATTCTCATTAATTTTATCAAAGATAAACTCTGAAAATAAAATCTTAAATCTTCCTTAAAAGATTTATTAAAACTCCAATTTGATTTGATATCAAAAATCATTATTACGAGATCATTTATTTTAAGGAATAAATCTTGTCTTAAACAGGTTAAAGAACTAGTGTCCTATAAAAAACAGTTCACAATAAACCTACAATCTACTTCCAAAATATGGAGTTCCACAGAAATCAAATCAATACATAATCGATATAAATTTCTGTATCGGACCAATAATATAAATGGAATAACGGCAAAGCCTCTTAAATTCCATCTATAATATCGGTCTTCCTTTACAGAAGCCCATTTCGATTATTACCAATCGAATTTCCACTTAATTCCTATTTAATATATTAAATTAGGAAACTTGATTTTTAGAAAATGCCCTTTTTAAATCTATAAAATAGATTTATAAATTCCAAATAATAATTTCAATGTAAATTGGATTAAAGGACAAATGTCGTTTCAAACATCATCCATGATAAATCCACTTCACATCTCCATTTATATCATATCACAAAATATAATTGCAAATCCTAATAATCTAAAAAAACATATTTTAAAATAATCATAAAAACGTTCTTTATATAAAAGATTCTAAATGAGAAGTTTTTCTTATATTACAGATTTTTATCTTTTACAAACATTCTTTGTTTTAACATATACTGATTAAAAATGTATTTTATGAAAATATATACTTTATATAAAAAGGATTTCTAATGTAAAAATATTCTTATTGAAAAGAACACCTGAATCGAAATGCGACTTAATCATTTACCATATAATTTGGATTATATGGATTTCACACACATCATATATAGGATAATAACAGTATAATCATCAAGTCATCCATCTACATCCAAAGTGTAATTTCCACTGTGTAAGCGTTAAAATTAAATAATAATGCTCATCGCAGCATGTCGATCCAACAATCAACATACAACTAAATATTGGGATTAGTGTATGTAAATTTTCATCCCAACACCCGTGTGGGGTTTCAACCAACAAACAAATAATAAACTAATTTGTGCACTTGGGCGATGTGTGGAAATAATCGTCCCAATCACATAAACAAGTCAGGTAACTTGTGAATGGAAGTGTAATACACAATACATAATCATGACAAGAAAATATCTCTATTGCAATGAATGAATAAGCAAAATAACTTTGTCTCTATTGATAATTTCATTTTTTCTAGTTTGAACTCTAAACAAAATGGTTATATTGTTTTGGCAATCTAATGAGACAAAAATGATAATTTTTGTTTCGACAAAAATAAATATTTTGATTTAACTAACCTATCTTGACAAGTATATATCTTGCCAAACATAAGATATATGTATAACTATATATAAATTGCTTTAACTAATTCATTTTGACAAAAATGAATATTTTTGACAAAATGTCTATTTTGGTTTAACTAGTATAGACTGACTAAAATGAATAATTGTTTTTAACTAATATAAATTAACAAAAATGAATAATTGGTTTTAACTAATATAAATTTACAACAGTGATCAATTTGTGTTTTAATTCTACTAAAATATTCCAATGCTATATTTGTTTCATTCTTTTAATTTAGACAAAATAAGTGTTTTTTTCTATTTTACTTTAATGATAAAATATTAATGTTTAGTTATTCATTCTTTACGATGTTTTAAATAAACACTTTCAATTCATTATTTTTGAAGTGACACTAAAAGAACTCATTTCATTTCATATAAGAAATTTGACAAATTTGCTCTTTTTACTTCATATAGAATTGAAATAAAAATTGCATTTCTAAATAACTATTCTTTCTAACAATATTTTATTCATATCAAAATTATAAGTCAAGAATATAATTTTCATTCTGATGGTTTGTTTGTGTGACGGCCCGCCCCGCACCAGCCTGCATTTCCTCCGGAAGTGCGATGTACACATGCCTGACTAGCACGGAACGGTCGCCAAAGAAAGGAAAGAAGGGAATGAACTAATCAAGGAACCTGTAGAATATCTCACAGCGCATGGAATAAAATATAATAATAACATACTTGACATAAAATATGTGAGACAGTGCATAAGCTGATAACTAAGATCAATATCAATCATCAGAGCAGCGGAAATTCAACTACAGCTTATTACAATTTTCCAAATTTACTGTCTCTAAACAAAAGAAAGCTAAAGTAGAAGATACACCACCAATGCCCAAGCAGTGATCTTCAACAACACAGGGAGAATATTATGTATATAGTACGTGGAAGCCTCCTGCTCGTCTCCGGATCATCTACCCGTGCATCACCAGCTAACCTGTCTCTAGTCTGCTTGTGTGAGCACCCAGAGTAATAAGAGGAGACATAAAACTCTGGGTCTGACATAAAGCCTGGTATGAGCGATAAGCATCTAAACAGAATGATAACAGGTATACAAAACCATACCTGAACCTGCAACCAAAGAGTTAGTACCACATACCGTACAATACTCTAAGGTGCCATAATAAATAGTGTAAGAATACGGGGTGGGGTGTGCATGTCACAATGATAGCAAACAAATCATCCATAGCAACCATCCTCACATCTCGCACTCAGTGCGTAAAGCGTACGACATCTACCACTTTGGAACACTAGACAAACTGAGGTAACGACGAATCCCGACTTGTAGAAACCCTGCTATGACCAAGCTAAACATATGGAGTCATGACCAAACATTTCAATGACCCACTTCATTGGTTGTAGCCCTTGGTCCTACCGATGCCATAATGGCCCTGAACCCGCCTTCGTACCTCCTACCATAGTGGTCCAAAGCTATAGACGTCGATAACTCCTTGGCACGCGTCCCGCAGCAAAGCCCAACCATGAAGCGAACTCGTTGATTCCCATCTGAATCTTGAGCTCTAACTTCTCATTTGGACTTCCTTTGCATCTCGGGTTTGGTCGAATTGGAGTGGGTCTTCAGAAGAGTTGTCGCGCAGTAACAGTCCTAGAATTCGGTTCGGTTCGGTAGTCATCACCCTCGTCGGTTCGGGTCGGGTACTATGCTTCGGGTCGGGTCGGTGTCCTCATCCGGGTCGGGTCGGGTTGCTGTCTTCCTTCCAGTTTTCTCCGATCAGCTCCCTCGTTTTCCATCTACTTCGATCCGATCCGCTCCCGTTCTCCATCTACTCCGATCCGATCCGCACTTGCTGTCTGATCCACGTGGCTTTCCCTCTTGCTAGTCCACTAAAGAGTTTACTTCCGATCCGAGCCCTGCGTCTCCAAGTCGATCCGATCTGGCCCCCATTATTCTTCCGATCCGATCCCCTTTTGTCCACTCCGAATCTAAGTAAACGGCCTTCCTTTTTGCCAAGTCTCCTATGTGCCAAACTCCAGTTCGGGTCGGTTTTCTTGCCCAGTTCACAAATCCGATCCGAGCCTCATCCGAACCGGTTAGGAACCTGCACATTTCTGCAACTTTCCCGCGAGCTTTCTACGCCATTCGACGACATTTTCAACCAATTTAACTATTCTAATCAATCATAAAACATACCATAGATTCATAGCAACATGTAATAGCAACCACAAACAGCAAACAACAATTCAAATGAATCAAAATGGATCAAAAGTGACTAAAACTTCATATTTTCCCATAGCATGTTTAAGTAGAACTAATCATAGGGTTAACAAAACTTAATCAAATTAAACCAAATTTCTACCAGAGGCATAAAATATTATTTAAGAATTTCTAAACATTTTTCCAGAATTTATTAGTGTATAAATTCGCTAATCTTCACTAATTACGCTTAATTTCCGTAATTAGTGCAAAAACTATGCAAATCACTCACCTTTGCCACAACTAAAACCCCAAAACTGAAATATTCTCTGATTTGGCGCTGTTCCCAATCTTATACAGCAGCTCTACCTCGGTTCTCGTGCTAATACTCCTTGATTTGATGTTTGCTAAGCCTAATCTTCAATTAGAAAGTGATTAAGAGGTGTTTTGAAGAGATTTAGAGGGTGGAGGCCATGACTAGGTTAAGAGGAATGAATAGTGACAGCTGAAAAATGAGAAAAAGGTATTCTCCAAACCCTAACAGCCCTTTTAAACTCCTAATCCCGAAATTTCCCTTTGGGCCTAGCTGTTAATCACCCGGTTAAGCCCAATTAAGCTGTTTTTCACCATCTAAAATTTGTTTCAGCCATATCTCCCAAACGGTGAGTCCGTTTGGCTAGTGTGACCACTCTACGGAAAGAGAAACCATCATCCAGAGCCAATGGAAGTGGTTTCAAGTCAAAATTCATTTCCAGTCAAAAGTTATGGCCAAAACAGTGCCAACTAGGGGTAAAATGGTCGTTTAAAAATCGAGAAAAATTATGAACATGGGAAATGACCACAATAGTCGTCTCCCAAAGTTACATGACCACACGACTTCGTATGTGAAAGAAATAAATATTCTACGATCCTATGATGCGTAGAATGCGGGTCGTTACACTCTCCCCCCCCCCCTTAAGAAATTTCGTCCCCGAAATTCCTTAACCCAAAATATACAAAGGATCCCGCATGCCTAACAACCACATACAACAATCAAACATGCAAAACAAGCAAACAAGCCTATCCTAGCATGTGGAAAACTAAATCGAAGTCAAAATCTTACCAGGCAAAGAGTTCTGGGTGTGTCTTCCTAATGTTCTCCTCTGTCTCCCAGGTACAATCATTCTCGTCCTCGCCCCACTGAACCTTGACTAGCTTCACTGCCTTTCTTCGAAGTTGCTTCATGTCGTGCTCGACAATACGGGCCGGCTTGCGGTTCCCAACCGCCTCAGGTTCTACTTCGAAGTCCTCTAACAGATCAGGTGAAATAGTCATATCCGAGTCGTGAACGAACTTCCTTAGTTGGGAAACATGAAATACGTCGTGAACTCCCGCCATCTTCTCCGGTAAGTCAATTCTGTATGCCAAATTCCCGACTAGTTCGAGAACAGGGAATGGGCCAACGAATCTTGGTGCCAACTTGCCTCTCCTGCCAAATCGTATTACGCTCTTCAACGGAGAGATCTTGACAAACACCAAGTCACCAACGGAGAATTTTAGGTCTCTTCTCCTCTTATCAGCATAACTCTTCTGCCTATCTTGGGCAGCCTTCATTCGTTGTTGAATGATCTTGATCTTATCTGAAGTTTCCCTCACCACATCTGGTCCAAGCATAAACTTCTCGCCAGTCTCTATCCAACATGATGATGAGTTACACGGTCTTCCGTACAAAGCTTCAAACGGAGCCTTACCGATACTGGATTGGTAGTTATTATTATATGCAAACTCTACTATATGCAAATGGTCATCCCATGATCCACCAAAATCCAATATACATGCTCTCAAGAGATCTTCCAAAACACGATTCACCCTCTCCGTCTGACCGTCGGTCTGAGGATGATATGCGGTACTGAGATGTAACTCTGACCCTAGAGCCTCTTGTAAGCTCTTCCAAAACCCACTAGTGAACAACGGGTCTCGGTCGCTCACAATGCCTTTAGGTACTCCATGAAATCTCACTACCCACTTCATATACAATTCTGCTAACTTAGCTGCCGTTCTGGTCGATTTGACTGGTATAAACCTTGCACTTTTAGTCAGTCGATATACAATTACCCAAATGCTGTCATATCCCGATCTAGTCCTTGGTAAACCATCGATGAAATCCATCGAGACTTGCTCCCATTTCCATTCGGGAATTTCTAAGGGCTGTAACAACCCACTAGGCTTCTTTTGCTCGGCTTTAACTAGCTGGCAATTCATGCACTTGGATATAAACTTCCCAACGTCTCTTTTCATCCCTTCCCAGTAGTAAGTCTGCTTCATATCTCGATACATCTTGTTACCACCGGGGTGTATAGTCAGCTTTGAGTGATGACATTCTCTAAGCACTTCATCTCTCAATCCATTGACATTGGGTACAACCAGCTTTCCATTCTTCCTAAGCCATCCATCTCGATCAAGCCCATACTTGTTCATCTCCTCATCGATATCCATCTTTAACTTGGAGATGATTTCCAATAGATTAGGATCGTCCCTCTGACTAGAGCCGATCCGCTCAATTAAAGTGGGTCTGATCGTCAAACTTGCTAACATTTCTGGATCCAATTCGCACTTTGGTCTGAAATCAAACCCCGCGATATACTCCAGTTGCTTCCATTCAAGGAACATAGCCCCTAAGTTGGCATGTCTTCTACTCAATGCATCAGCCACCACATTGCCCTTTCCCGGTGTATATGCGATGTCAAAATCATAGGAAGCTAAGAACTCTAACCATCTCTGCTGACGGAGATTCAGATCTTTCTGAGAGAAGAGATACTTTAACGACTTATGATCTGTAAACAGCTCAAATCTTTCTCCCAAGAGATAGTGTCTCCACATCTTTAATGCGAACACGATCGCTGCCAATTCTAGATCATGGGTAGGGTATCTTCTCTCGTGCAGTTTCAATTGCCGACTTGCGTAAGCTACAACCCTACCGCCTTGCATCAATACGGCACCCAGTCCGGTACCACAGGCATCCGTGTATACCGTCATCTCTTCATCCCCCTTAGAATGACTAACACTGGTGCGCTTGTCAACTTGTCCTTTAGGCTTTTGAATGCATTCTCGCACCTTTCATCCCAGACAAAAGCTTGATTCTTCTTAGTCAACTGGGTCAAGGGTGCTGCTATCTTGGAGAAACCTTGGATAAACTTACGATAATATCCAGCTAATCCCAAGAAACTTCTTACATCTGTTGCATTCTTGGGCGTAGGCCAATCTTGTACCGTAGCCACCTTTGTTGGGTCCACGGCAATACCATTCTCTGATACGACATGGCCCAAGAACCTCACTTCCCTCTTCCAGAAGTGACACTTAGAAAACTTTGCTTTCAATTGGTATTTTCTCAACACCTCCATCGCTACTCTTAAATGTTCCTTGTGTTCTTCCTCTGTCCTCGAATAGACCAAAATATCATCAACGAACACAAGGACAAACTTATTCAACTGATCTCTGAATACCCTATTCATAAGATCCACAAAATATGCTGGGGCATTGGTCAGCCCGAATGGCATGACCAACCATTCATAAAATCCAGACGGCGTTCGAAATGCCGTTTTAGCTATACTCTCAGCTTCCACTCTAAGCTGATGAAAACCTGTCGCGAGATCCAACTGAGAAAATACTCTCGCGCCACTCAACTGATCGAACAAACCATCTATCCGCGGTAGAGGATACTTGTTCTTCCTCGTCACTTTATTCAACTCGTGGTAGTCTACACATAAACGAAGGGAACCATCCGCCTTGGTAGCAAACACAACTGGTGCTCCCCATTCAGAAACACTCCTTTTGATAAATCCCTTCTTCAAAAGATCGCTGACTTGCACCTCGAGCTCTCGCTGCTCCCTTGGTGCCATACGACGAAGTGGCATCACTATAGGCCTGGCATCCTTTACCAAATCAATACGAAACTCAATCTCTCGGTGTGGTGGAAGTCCGGTCACTTCTTCGAAAACATCCGGATACTGGCCAACCACGGGCAAACCTGACAACTCACTATGCGGAATGTCGAGGGAGTTTAGAAAACTAGCCAATACCCCCTCACTGGGTAGACCACCAAACACTATCCTCCGCCCATCATCCGCTCTAGATGTCACTAAAAAGCCCTCACAGTCTACCACCACCCCGTATCTTTGGAGCCAATCTACTCCCAAAATAATGCCAAACCCAGTAAAGCCCAAAACAAAGCAATCACAAACAAACATGCATCCATGACTCGATAAGACCACATTACGACAAATCATGCTAAGGCTAGTCGAACCACCAATCGGGTTCGTCACTACTAAAGGTCTATCGACAATCTCGGGCTCCAATCCCAACCTATCTACCAGGTCCCTAGATATGAAAGAACTGGAAGCTCCGGTATCAAACAAAACTTTAACAGGAACATCGTAAACAGAAAGCATACCTTGAATGACGACATTCTTTCCTTTCTCCGCCGCAGTTAGGGCATTCAACGAAGAAGGAATAGCATTAAGGGCATATGCTTTCACCATTTGCTTTTCTTTGGGGGGTTGCGGACACTTGTCCTTGTGATGTCCCATTTGGCCACAGTTGAAGCACTTCCTATCCGCTGGCTTGGCCCGACAATTACTAGCATAATGGCCCTTCTTACCACAGCTGAAGCACTCAACATCTTGCTTATTCTTTTTCTTCTGGCCATCCTTAGTCTGATTCTGCTTTCTCTTATTCTGGGAACCACCCTTGCCTCCACCACTTACTTGTGGCTTTGGCTCATCTGCGGATGCAACCTCAGTCTTCGGCTTAGGGTAGAGACTTTCTGATCTTAATGCTTTCCCCATAATCGATTCAAACGTCTCATCGATGTGGTTAATAAGTTTTTCCCCCAAGTACTGATCCAAACCAGTTATGAATTTCTCATTCTTTTTCTCGGCAGTATCAATAAGAGATAACCCATATTTTGACAAAGTGTCAAATTCAGCAATATATTCTGAGACAGCTCTGCCATTCTGCTTGAGCTCCAAGAACTTCTTAAACAGCACTGTCTTCTGAGCAGCTGGAATGAACTTCTCGCTAAAGCGAGCCTTAAACTGCTCCCAAGTAATCTGATCTTCGGGAGTAGCTGCCTTTATAGCATTCCACCAATTCATTGCCCGCCCTTGCAACTGACGGGACGCTAACTTTCTCTTCATTGCATCCTCGATACCCAAATCCTTGAAGATACGTTCGCAACTATCCAACCAATCCTGAACATCCGTGGCCGACTCCGTTCCGTGGAACGGCTTCCCACCAAGGCTAGTATAGTCCTTATTCAGCTTGGCAAAGTCGACCCTTGGCGCCTGCACTATTGGACCACCACCATTTCCACCATTGGGAGCTGCCCTCCATACATCTCTAAGCATCTCTCTCATGAGGTCAGTAAACATCGTCCTCATGTCAGCAGTATTCCCATTATTGGCTCCCCTACCAGCAACTCTAGTATATCGGCTCATCGTCAATCTGAAAAAGGAAACGATTAACGACTCCATAGTGGTGCTAGTGCAGTACGACTTCATCCTTATAGTAGTAGTAGTATATATATAGCTTTTAAAAACCAAAGTAATCACAAATACGCTCTCTCGTATACGTATATTATCTCTCCCTGATAACTTCCCTAGGTTAACTACGCAACCTAGAGCTCTGATACCAAGTGTGATGGCCCGCCCCGCACCAGCCTGCATTTCCTCCGGAAGTGCGCTGTACACATGCCCGACTAGCACGGAACGGTCGCCAAAGAAAGGAAAGAAGGGAATGAACTAATCAAGGAACCTGTAGAATATCTCACAGCGCATGGAATAAAATATAATAATAACATACTTGACATAAAACAGGTGAGACAGTGCATAAGCTGATAACTAAGATCAACATCAATCATCAGAGCAGCGGAAATTCAACTACAGCTTATTACAATTTTCCAAATTTACTGTCTCTAAACAAAAGAAAGCTAAAGTAGAAGATACACCACCAATGCCCAAGCAGTGATCTTCAACAACACAGGGAGAATATTATGTATATAGTACGTGGAAGCCTCCTGCTCGTCTCCGGATCATCTACCCGTGCATCACCAGCTAACCTGTCTCTAGTCTGCTCGTGTGAGCACCCAGAGTAATAAGAGGAGACATAAAACTCTGGGTCAGACATAAAGCCTGGTATGAGCGATAAGCATCTAAACAGAATGATAACAGGTATACAAAACCATACCTGAACCTGGACCTGCAACCAAAGAGTTAGTACCACATACCGTACAATACTCTAAGGTGCCATAATAAATAGTGTAAGAATACCGGGTGGGGTGTGCATGTCACAATGATAGCAAACAAATCATCCATAGCAACAATCCTCACATCTCTCACTCAGTTCGTAAAGCCTACGACATCTACCACTTTGGAACACTAGACAAACTGAGGTAACGACGAATCCCGACTTGTAGAAACCCTGCTATGACCAAGCTAAACATATGGAGTCATGACAAAACATTTCAATGACCCACTTCATTGGTTGTAGCCCTTGGTCCTACCGTTGCCATAATGGCCCTGAACCCGCCTTCGTACCTCCTACCATAGTGGTCCAAAGCTATAGACGTCGATAACTCCTTGGCACGCGTCCCGCAGCAAAGCCCAACCATGAAGCGAACTCGTTGATTCCCATCTGAATCTTGAGCTCTAACTTCTCATTTGGACCTCCTTTGCATCTCGGGTTTGGTCGAATTGGAGTGGGTCTTCAGAAGAGTTGTCGCACAGTAATAGTCCTAGAATTCGGTTCGGTTCGGTAGTCATCACCCTCGTCGGTTCGGGTCGGGTACTATGCTTCGGGTCGGGTCGGTGTCCTCATCCGGGTCGGGTCGGGTTGCTGTCTTCCTTCCAGTTTTCTCCGATCAGCTCCCTCGTTTTCCATCTACTCCGATCCGATCCGCTCCCGTTCGCCATCTACTCCAATCCGATCCGCAATTACTGTCTGATCCACGTGGCTTTCCCTCTTGCTAGTCCACTAAAGAGTTTACTTCCGATCCGAGCCCTGCGTCTCCAAGTCGATCTGATCTGGCCCCCATTATTCTTCCGATCCGATCCCCTTTTGTCCACTCCGATTCTAAGTAAACGGCCTTCCTTTTTGCCAAGTCTCCTATGTACCAAACTCCAGTTCGGGTCGGTTTTCTTGCCCAGTTCACATATCCGATCCGAGCCTCATCCGATCCGAACCGGTTAGGAACCTGCACATTTCTGCAACTTTCCAACGAGCTTTCTACGCCATTCGACGACGTTTTCGACCAATTTAACTATTCTAATCAATCATAAAACATACCATAGAGTCATAGCAACATGTAATAGCAACCACAAACAGCAAACAACAATTCAAATGAATCAAAATGGATCAAAAGTGACTAAAACTTCATATTTTCCCATAGCATGTTTAAGTAGAACTAATCATAGGGTTAACAAAACTTAATCAAATTAGACCAAATTTTACCAGAGGCATAAAATATTATTTAAGAATTTCTAAACATTTTTCCAGAATTTATTAGTGTATAAATTCGCTAATCTTCACTAATTACCCTTAATTTCCGTAATTAGTGCAAAAACTATGCAAATCACTCACCTTTGCCACAACTAAAACCCCAAAACTGAAATATTCTCTGATTTGGCGCTGTTCCCAATCTTACACAGCAGCTCTACCTCGGTTCTCGTGCTAATACTCCTTGATTTGATGTTTGCTAAGCCTAATCTTCAATTAGAAAGTGATTAAGAGGTGTTTTGAAGAGATTTAGAGGGTGGAGGCCATGGCTAGGTTAAGAGGAATGAATAGTGACGGCTGAAAAATGAGAAAAAGGTATTCTCCAAACCCTAACAGCCCTTTTAAACTCCTAATCCCGAAATTTCCCTTTGGGCCTAGCTGTTAATCACCCGGTTAAGCCCAATTAAGCTGTTTTTCACCATCTGAAACTTGTTTCAGCCATATCTCCCAAACGGTGAGTCCGTTTGGCTAGTGTGACCACTCTACGGAAAGAGAAACCATCATCCGGAGCCAATTGAAGTGGTTTCAGGTCAAAATTCATTTCCAGTCAAAAGTTATGGCCAAAACAGTGCCAACTAGGGGTAAAATGGTCGTTTAAAAATCGAGAAAAATTATGAACATGGGAAATGACCACAATAGTCGTCTCCCAAAGTTACATGACCATACGACTTCGTATGTGAAAGAAATAAATATTCTACGATCCTATGATGCGTAGAATGCGGGTCGTTACAGTTTGCATCAAAGAATGCAAATAAAAACACAACTTTAAAACGATGTTTTATTCATATCAAAAATGCAAATTCACAAATGTAACTTAAATTTTGATGTTTGGTTTGCATTTAGGATTGCAAACAAAAATGAAACTTTTATTTTAATGTTTTATTTGCAACAAGGAAAGCAAATAAATAAATAGATAAATGTAACTTTTATTTCTAGTTGTTTGAAATAAGGAATGCAAATAGAGAACAAATTCTATTTTTAATGTATATTTTCCTTAGTGATTACAAATAAAAGAACAACTTTGTTTCAATATATATATATATATATATATATATATGCATTTGTGAATGCCAATGAAAGAACAATCCTTAATTTCAAAGTACATTTGCATTAGTGAATGCAAAGTAAATACAACTTCCATTTGTAAAGTTTATTTGCAGTAATGAATGCAAATAAAAGAAACAAAATTCATTTTTAAGGTTTATTTCCCTTCAAAGCATATTATATTTCAAAACATATTTTATTTCAAAGTATATTCTATTTCAAAGTATATTTGCATTTATGAATGCAAATAAAAGAAACAACATTTATTTTCAAGGTATATTTTTAACAAATTCTACTCAATATGTAAAAATGTGTACATTTGTATTGGTAAATGTAGATAAAGAAAATAGACTATAGTTTCATTGAATATTTGCATTAATAAATGCAAACAAAAGAATAAACCTTAATTTCAATGCATATATGCATTGATAAATGCAAATAAAGGAATAAACTTTATTTTCAATATATGTATTTGCATTGGTGAGTGCAAATAATAGAATAATTTGTTTCAATATATATTTGCATTGGTAAATGCAAATAAAGAACAATTTCTATTTACTATATGTATTTGCATTGCTGAAAGTAAATAAAAGAATAAATTTTATTTTTAAAGTTTATTGGCATTATTAAATTCAAGTAAAAGAATCAATTATATATTAAAATATATTTGCAGACAAAAATGTAATTTCTGAAAATAATTTCTTATTTACATATAAAATGTAAACAAAATTGTGATTTCCAAAACATGTATTTTTATTTACATAAAAATGTAAACAAAAAGCCGGTTTCCAAATATAACCATTAATTTACAAATACAATGTAAATAAAGTTTTATTTTATAAAAATGTTTTAATATCAACAATAAAATTTAATAATTTTATTGTTATTCCAATTCTATAACATCTTACGTTTAATGTGACAGTAAAAAAGAAGAATTTTTACTGTAACTCATAAATCGTGTTCTAAATGTAAACAAATAAAAATAGGATTTTATTCGTTAGCCAAATTATGTTGTAATGAAACAAATAAAAATATATTCTATTTGTTGTTCATATTCTATTGTAAATAAACAAATAAAAATAATATAATATTTTATTTGTCGTTCAAGTCTTATTGCAAAGTAAACAAATAAAAACAAGGTTTTATTTGTTGTTCATTTTCTGTTGCAAAGTAAAAAAATAAACAAAAATAAAGTTTTTATTTGTCTTTCAACTTCTAATGTAATATAAACAAATAACAATAAGTTTTTATTTGTCGATCAGATTCTATTGTTCATCTCAGAATAATAAAAATAATATTTTAATATTTTAAAATATTAGAATAAATTAGAATAACTAGATCTGAATAAAATATGATTTAAATCTAAATTTAGATTTATTTTCTAATCGCAAATAAAATTCAACAATACATGAGATTTCAATGCGGATCTAGCATAACATGACCAACAAACATACCACAAGCAATCATCAACAATTCATAATTGACAGAACATTTCAGATCTGAATTTACATCATTATACAATTATTTTTAATGCAAGAAAAATAATTTATAATTAATTAAATAATCAAATTCAGAATTCTCACATTGATATGGCTGAAAATTCGACTGTCTCGGTTTCAGCTCTGGTCTGCGCCATTGCGAAGATCTCTGAAAGGCGAGTCCAACGCAACTTACGGTTCATAAAACGACCCTCGTATGAAAGAGTTATTGATTTTTAAAGATTGAATAATTTAAATATTAAATAAATTAATAATAAAATATAAACCTTCTTCTTCCTCGTTTACACGTTACAGCCGCACCCATTTCCATCGTCCATCCCCACTGCGCGCGCAAATCCGAGCCACCCTCTGTCGATCGGACATCACCACGTCGTAGCCCCGGTCCTCCTCCCCCTTCGCCTGCCTTGGGTCCCCACTCGCGCCCCCCTGTGGCCCACAAACCCCGTCCAAAACCAGCCACTTCACGCCCAAAAATCGAGCACCACAAAGCTCCAGAGATGACCATCACTGTATGAGATTAAAGCTCTCGAAAATCTCTTCGAATTGATATATAGTTTGACAATTTTCGCTGAACGGATTAAGAGAAATTGGTGTTTGAAATTGGGATGATTCTAGCCATTGTTCTAAGGGGGTAGGCGGCGGCTATGAATTAGGTTTAGGGTTTCTTTTTATTTTTATATTATTAAATTCATTGAAAAATGTGTTATAAAGGTGGATTTCTGGACTGTCTCGGAATTGGGCTTGCTTACTGTCGATCTTAACGTTTTGAGGCCTTCTAAACGCAATGGGATAGGTCTCGGGGTCCAATTCTGAAATCTGTAGAAATTTTATTTAAAATCCCATTAAAAATTAATTAATTAAATATTGACCGTACATTTAAATATGCTGGGGCCACATATGACCTCAGAAAATTCCAGAAAAATTATTTTTAGCTTTCCGAGACTGTTTGAAAAATGGTTATTTTCAAGTCGTTTAAATTTAACTAAAATAGTCAAAACACATTTTCTTTTGCCACGCTCACATATTAATTCGAAAAAATCTGAAAATTGAAACATAGCTATAATTTGACATTCCGGTTCCAACAAAAGTGGTTTCGTCGAAAATGGAGATCGTTTGAAAATGACTATTTTCAAGGCCAATATATTTAATATTAAAAATACATTTTTAAACAAATAAATTCCAAAACTCAAAATATATAAGTGTTTATACTTTTTAAATGCAGAAACATCATTCTAGACTCATTGGAAGTGGTTTCGAGTCGAAATTCCTTCATATGTGAAAAGTAGCCCTTCGGGCCATATATATTATATATATAAATTCTACAGTGGCCTTTCTAAATATTGAATTGGCCATAACTTTTGATTCCCGCTATGAAATTTCAATTTTTCAGATTCGTTAGAAAGATATGATTAAACAGATTTAAATATTTCTAGTTTCACTCAATTCTGATTTATTTTGAATCCTGTACATTCAGTTAAAGTTTGAAATCAAATTTTTAAACTACCGCGCCATTTCTAACACCATTTATATTTGAATTAAATTTATTAGTTTTAACTTCGATTAAAATGAATCCTAGCCATTATTATTTATATAAATTATATTATATTATATTCTCACAATTCATTAAAATTTTCTAAAATACAATTTTTAAATTGGTTCAGAATTTGCGGGTTGTTACAATTTATCTTTGATAAAATTAATGGGAACCTTTCCCAAAGTATAAGAATATTTGAATAAAAGAATATTATGAATTGCAATGAGGCATATGTTGTGTTTGTGTAGTACTTGTTTATTATATACGCGATTTATTCAGAAAGACTGGGTTTATCCCATTCTGAATAACTGATTTGACGATGTGTCGAGGATGAAGACGACGGTCGAAGACCGGAGGTCTTCAACATCGTTTGGATAATTACTGATGATCTTGATTGGGATGTACACCTAAGAGGAGGGAATCAGTTGGTGATCGTCCAGACGTACTTGGAGATCGATGGATATGCAAGGTACAAGGTGCCTCCAGTTTCGTTCAGACCCAGAACGGACTTGTAAATGGACTGTGTGTCTGACATTGGATATCATTCTGTGTGATTGATAAATATCGGTTGCATGGAGTGGCATGCTAAGATGCAAATGATCAAGGCTTATGTTGAAAAGAAGAGTCTTGTGGTTGATGATCAAAGGACGACCTTTGTGGCGTAGCTTTGTGTAGCGTTAATTCGCGAGCCTCACACCCCGGTGTGAACCAGAAACGGGACAGGACCTCAGGGAGGGCATGCGTTTCCTTCTAGCCAGAAGTGGCGTCAGTGGTTTGACACACCCTGACGAGTTTGACTTATGTGGTTGTTGGGTTGCGAGACGCCTCGGATATATCGGTGACTATGTGGAGTCGATGGAGTCATTGACACCCATAGGGTGGGGAAACACAGTGTTCAGGCATTTTAATCCACATCGGTGGACCGGCCCTGACGATCCAAGGGACGATGCAGTCTATTCCTGAGATACGGGCTAGAGCGTCTCGAATTCGGTAAGGACGATCCCTTGTCTTGGTTCACAGATGGAAATCCAACTTCCAATACGTGACATTTGCGGTTTTGATTGTAAAGCCTAGTATTGGCGACATGATATATGGTACCCATGCCGTCTATGATTAATACTTATGATTGAAATTGTTTTGACACTATACACTTATAGTAATAATAAAAGATGAAATTTAGCGTATCAAGCATTCTTTGGCTATTATAATGTAAAACCCTATCCTCCGGCTTGCGTTGCATTGTGTGATGGGACCTGGGTCTTATAATAGCTTCATTGTTCTTTATTTAGCATTGCGCTGTTGTTTTATGCACTGGTATTCTTAGGAGGAAACCCGTTCCGTGTTATACGGCGTGGTCCCTTGATTTACCTAACTTTAAAATAAAGATTAATAACTGTTTTAGTTCTCACAGCAGTCACATGACTGACCTGGAGTTTATTGTTTTAACCTAAACTCTGGGTGCCCCTATTTTCCACACGGGCAGCCAGTAGTTTTGCAGATTTATATTCACAGGAACCTGGTCTCTAGCTGGAATGATATCCGGAAAGCTCTATATCCGTATATCTCTTTCAATTGTGTATTGTATTATTTTTCCGCTGTAGTAATGTATTTAAATCTCTGATATTTTTCTGATGTATTTTATTCATTCGTACTCTGTATATTATTTTATTCTGATGGAATTATTGTAATAAACAATGAAATGTTCTTCTGTTTGTGTTGTGATTTGTCTTGTCCTCAGTACAATCGGCAATTTCCCGCAAGGGGGATTTCGGGTTGTTATATAGAGTTAAGTCATATGAATACTGTAACGTCTGGGATTTTCGACCCAGAAAATCAACATAAAAACACACTGTTGACTATTCAAGCATCGAAAATACCGGGACATTTATAGAAGAATTTAGAGGGTGAGAAAGAAAAGATAGAACTAATAGAATAGAAGAAGAAGAAGATCACAACTGAACAGAATCAGAGTAACACGAAACTCGCAGCGGAACAAAATAAGATGTATTATATAACATAACTTTGAATACAAAACTGTATTGTATATACATACCATTATCAGAGTACAATACATCATATCACAGCGGAAATAACTCTACATAACTAATGGTGAAGCTTCCTGCTTTTGAGCTCCTCCAAGTGAATCTGCAAAGCCTGAAACACTTGACTGCCCGTACAAATTTGGGCACCCAAGAGTTTAGGGAAAACAAACAAAATAAACTCTGGGTCAGTCATGGGACTGGTGTGAGTAAATTCCAACCATACTGTTTACTTTGAAAATCCTTTTCAAAACAAGAAGATAATAGTAAGACCAGCCCAGACATAAACATGGACAGTTTTTACCTTACTATAACCCGAAATATTCTTGATGTCAAAACCCAGTGATATTATGATAATGTCTAACCAAATAATTATACAAGTAGTAGAACGCTTGCATCTCACGCTCCACATATATATAGTATAAAATCATAAACCGCAGGGCGCTTATCGGAGAATGGTTTTCAACAGACAAGGTATGGGAGCACCTTCTGAATAGTGTACTCTAGAGGGGATACACTCAGGGTTCAACAAGAACGTCTTGCAACCCGGCCACACATGACCGCTCACTCATTTAGCTTGAGTGTCGCGAATATATTGCCACCACGGTTGTAGGCCATCCAACCATCATCCGAAGATACAGAATCGAAAAGAAGTATAAATATGAATTTTCTCTAGATCGGTGACAATACACCCTGCTTGGGGATGACCCAACTAGCCATGTTGCCTAGCCCAACTTCTGTCATTTCCGGTTGTGAGGCTAGAGGCTACGTCTATCTTCAGAATATCTGACCACCATTCACTTTGAATGTCACATCGTCAAATCCGTAATCACACATTGATTACACAAATGCACACTGGGTGTAGAATAAAGAGAAGTTACCTTCTCCCCACCAACTCGGTATATTCGTAAAATCAACGGCATGACCGTTGGAAATACTCTGTCAGACACTCGTCCATACAAGTTGTCCTGGGACTGGACAAACAGAAAACATCATTCTGGAACAGGACGACCCTTGCATTTAACTCCATCTTCAATTATCTTCAGCATATCAAATTCGCAGCACTTATGCCTATACGGAGTGGTTTTTGGATAACGTATCCAACCGGTCTCTCCATATCGACAACGATGGTCAAACACTTCGATAGTCGGTTATTTAACTATCGAAGTAAAAATAACATCCATTTAAATGATCAACTAAACACACACAACCACGGGCACTTTTATTTAACATTCATTTTTTTTTGTTCGAATTCCCATATCTTACCCGATATTTCACAAATCCCGTTATATCCTTTTTCACTTCTTGGAAAACATTTCCAGTTATTATAACTCTTAATTTCTCCTGTTCCAGAAAACATACGTTATTAACATTCGAACTATCTCCATTAATTTCACATTCTTTATTTCTATACTTGGAAAATATACCCTATTTATATTGGAAAATATTTCCAATTTCCTTTTAATCGGCCCAACGTTCACTTTTAAAACATTATTTCCTTTGAAATGGGAATACCATCCCTTCTTATAGAAATCTAAACATCTTTATCATATACTCTTTATTAACGTAATAATTCCCCTTATCTTGTTTATCGAAGTCTCTTTCATATCTTTATATTCCTGATCCACTTTATAAACTCTGTTTCTAAGTCAACTGCTTATCAAATCGATATCAAGTTTATAACTAAATACTGACTCCTATCCTATTAACATTTATTTGTTTAAAACTAAATGTTAATTATTCTATCAGATTACAATCCCTAAAAATAGTTTACTTTTAATACATTCGACATCGTCGAATCCTAGTTCCAGATCCTAACGGTTTAATTCTAATCCCATATCGAATAACGAAATGATGTCATTGCTTTTTGAAACAATTTTCTAATATCTCTTTCTAACTCGTTCTTATATTTCTTTGGACAGATATCGTTACTTATTACTTTTAGAATAAGTGGGTTTCAAATCAAAACTGTAGCATTTCCTAGGGAGTGCTGCCATATATAAAAATCACGCTTAAGTTTGGTTAACATAGTTAATTTATCGCTATAGTTCTAAACTAGCCATACGCTGTACTATTCTCCTTATAACTAATTACAGTCACACTTACCTTATCAACAGCGTTATTTTATTGCTATAGTTCAACTTGTCATACGCTGTAATATTCTTTGTTATAACTAATCTTGACATAACAGTCACACTTACCTTATCAACAGCGTTATTTTATCGCTGTAATTCTAAGACTGGCAATACGCTGCCGTATTCCTTTTATACACATCTTGACATCTCTTTCCTCGATAATAGTGAAGCCGTTCAAGTTGGGGTATTCTATTTACCTCTCAGACCTTGATCGACAACGTTCTTGCCTTAGAACCGATATGAGTCTGTATTCTAATCCCTTATTACTTATAATATCTATCAGACCGTATTTTCTTGCTTAATTTTAACTATGGTTTTATAACACCATATTCTTACTTTGAAATCTCGGTTGTTTATGATTATTATTTATATTTAACTCTTCGCTTTCTCCATCCCATAATTATATTTACCACTTCTTAAATTAAAAGGGTAATTAATCTCATTTATCTTGATTAATTTATTTTTAAACTGTTTTCATTAGATTAACTAAAGTCCAGTTAATCTAAAAATCATTTTCCCAAATAACAGTTGATTAAATCAACTTTATTTCATCAGTAGATCCTTTAACTGATTTTAATTACATCTCAACATTAGATTAATAAAATTAATCTAATAATATTTCTAAATTGTTTATCTTAAATATAATTATCCAAATATTCAATCGTCGGATAATTTCTGCTTTTTAAATGTCAACAACCGTTTTTATTTACTTCATAAAAACGAAATCTAAAATACTGGTTTATAATAGAACTTCTATTATAATTTAAATCTTCTTTTTAATTATAAAAATATAATTTTTTATAATTAACCTCGTTGATTTGCCTGACGGCCAATCAACTTCTTAACAAAACGACGGGTTTACAGTCGACTGTCGCCACTTTCTAAATCGATATCGTTTATTGATTTATCGAAACAGATGTTGAATTTCCGTTCAACATCAATATTCACATGGGGTTTTAAATATAATTCGGGTTCAAACAAAACAAACAGTACATATAATTATCAAGGAATCCGGTCGGACTCCTCCAACCGGTTTCCGCATCCACAGATGTCAGTCAACACAATTTACACTAACTCTATACTAGGGGGTATTCTAATCGGTGGAATCAGTGTCCAACTGATGATGTGTACATATATATAACGGTATATAATATTCAACCAAATTAATTGTAATCAACCTAATCAACCATCACACAGCATTCAAACAACATTAAAATATAATTGCAATATTTTAAAATAGATCAGAGTTAGTGATTTCACTCACATTCGCGCGTTAACCGTTAAATACGGTTTGCGTCGGTTCACCAGATCAGACGATATAATTTCCAACGAATTTCCAATGGTTCGAACCAGTTCCCATCCACTCAGTTGCCTTCATTTTATCGTCCGTCTCCGTATGTGCTCCATTGTTTTTGCCATCTGCGAAACTTCGAACTTCCATACAAAGCTTTGTTGCTCCATGAACTTCACGAACATACTCTAAACTCCTCCAGTATAATACACATGTGCTATAGTATGTATACACTTAAACCCCTCATGCACCACGTATCCTTCGTCCATACACCACATACTGACCTCTTGTTGATTTTCCGGCATACCCCCTTTCTTCACCACAAATGCTCATTCACAGTCCTCCACCGAGGCGCGTCCAGACCATTTCCACAGCAGCTCCCGGAAATTGTGACATCCCTTCTTGCAAACTAACTCTTCACGCATGCTCATGTACAGGCTAACACGCCATTTCCTCATGTTTTCAATGCAAAGGCTCCTTCCCCTTGTCATTTAACATCCAACATGCAGCACCCCTACCGCATTCAATTACCAGACAATGCCACACCATAACTACACACCCATACTTATAAATGTTTGCTTTTTTTTCTCTTCACGTCCATCATGCGTCTTCCCCTTCAATACACGTCCCTCCACAAAACTAGCTTACGCCCTCATGTTTTGCTGTTTCCCTTGTACATATATTATATATGTGTCGTGCTTTCCTCTTTTTATAAAAACAAAAACTTAGATTTTACCCAAACCCCTTAGTCCACGTTATACGCAACCATCCTTACACTGCGCCAGCACTACACTTCTTCCCTTGTATACTACAACCACTCGCTCCAGATAATATCACCACTTTCCATCTCAAATGTCGTGCTTTCTCTACCCTTGCCAAACTGCACAGTCCCGTCACTCCCATTATCAAGTATATGCATGTATACGTCATGCGGCCCTCCTCCAACTCACGCCATTCTTCCTTAAACCGAACCCATTATTTCCTTCTCGTCTCCATCCTAGAAGTGCTGTGCCACCTTCCCACGAACTTTGCAACTCCACTTCCTCATCCGTACACCATTTCGCTTTTGATTTCCTTTTATATGTTTTGCGGTGATTTCAGCAAGGAGAGCAGAAAAGAACAGAAGAGGAAGAAAATGATTTGTTGCAGAGAAGGACATTGGACCGATGGTATATATATAAGGTGGAAGATAACTTAATTGTTAAGGAGTAGCTTGTACATCCTCTCAAATAGGCTCTACGCGCTGATGTGAACACACATACAAACTTAAGCATTAAGTATGGTATGATTTTATGGAGCACCATACTGAAAAGAAAGTTGCCATGTCCATTGAATTTTGCGCCTTGTTGTTTCTATTATAGTAATAGGTTAGGTGCTGTAGAACTACTCCATTAGTTATGGGTCTATCTACTACTTCTGTTAATATAGTATATTGCAAGCGTTTTCTTAATGATGGTGTAATTCTAGGTGCGTATGGATTTCAGTGCGTGCGATTTTTTTAGTTTTGAGTTTCTTGTTTGTTCATGGACTTTTCTTTGTAGTTGAATTCCTTTTAGTTCAGTTGCAAATATAGATTCGCACATGTCCGTGCTGCTATAGACAGAAATGAGAATACGATCATGTCCAGTGAGGTGCCACGATTCAAAAAATATAATAATACCGGTAGGTTTATTCATATTTTGAAATCCTAAAATATTGATACAGGGTGCGAAATACTCCAAATAAAAAGTTGCATATTTAATTAATTAAAAATTACACCAAAATTCTAAAAATTAAATTATCGCTGTACCTCAAAAGAACTTTGTCCAGATTGGCCATCGATATCAAGTTATATCAAATAAACTATTATGGTCGATATATGATTTTACAGCGACTTTCTGAATATTTGATTTGGGCATATCTTGCAGTCTGTACGACGAAATCTCCATTTTCCACTTCCGTTGGAAAGATACAGTTCAACAGATTCCAACGTTTCTCGTTTCGAAGAAATCCAATTCAAAACGAGTCTGGTACACTCAGTTGAAGTTCAGAACGTTAATTTACGAACTACCGCGATATTACGGGCTCGATTATATTAGATATATATTTTTATACGTTCAACTTCATCTTAATTAAAATATAAATTCACTTATATTCTGAATTCAATATTTAAACTGGTTTAAATATTCAAATACATACCGACGAAAATGCGGGACGTTACAGTCCTTCCCCCTTAAAATAATTTCGTCCTCGAAATTGCTAAGATATGGAAAATGCTACAATCTCTGTTATAACATGGTTAAAAATCTTTTTGGTTTACTTCATAATTCCAGTTTCCACTGAACTGATTATTTCCAATTAAAATATTAATTTCTTATTATTTCGAATATTTTCAAAATTTCTGAAAATTTTCTAACAGCTTAAATTTTCAGAGAATCTCGCCAACATCTCCTCTGCACGGCTCACTCGGTACTACAACAACTTGCCACTCCGGGCCTTCTCCAATCCAAAAGAAAATCAAACAGCCAAACGGCTTGCCCAAACTGACTCATAAAAAATCTCATACTCGTATATAAACGTGTACCTTCTCTGTTGGGCATTCAACTCTATCTCTGCCATCTGCTATCAAACCAGCATATCCAAGCATCCTTGGTTGATCTCCCATCAATCCGTTCTCAAACCAGTCTTTCGCTTTTACTAAGCCAAATTTCTATTTCAACTCCGATTCCACTCTCAGTTCTTAACCTTGTTAAGTTTTATTTCGACATTCTATTTACTGATTTATTTCTCAAATCAGTTATCTCCACCTCTAATTCAAAATTTTGATTCTTATTCTCCAAGAATCAATTAATAACTCGAATTTCCAATATTTCTCTTTTACAATTTCCATTCTGAATCGTCCAAATTCAGTTCAAATTTGTTTATCTTAGTTTAAGTTCCTCTTTTTCCATTTTGACTCCATAAGTTAAATCTTTATTTCAGAATTCAAATTCCTGGGAATTATTTCAAATCAGTTTGAAATCATATATATAATAGCAATCCAAAACATTTGAATTTTTGAATAACTTGTTTCCTCACACTAATTCAAAACAAAATCTTTGGTAGTAATCCGTCACTTAGCAACTCGAAAATGAACACCGATAATGGCGCGCTTCACCATCGGAATTTATTTTACAGCAATCGAAGTGAGTTCAATACTATATCATTTTTCAAAACTCATTTTTCAAACATTTTCATTTTGAATATTACTTCAAAATATCATTCACATCACTTGGAAAACAAATTTTCAAATCTCCCAGGATTTTAAAATTCCCTTACATTAATTTATTTACAACACTTTCCAAGTTTCTAGAGTTTTATTTCTTATTCTGGTTTTAATTTCAGATTTTTGTTCATCTGATTTTGCATATAATATTTTGATTGGTTATTTATATAACCAACTCAATTATACATCTTATTTGACCATAATAATGATCACACATCCAAGATATTATAATAATCTCAAGATATATACTTCTGTTTATATCAAAATATAATTTCAGGTAAAATTATTTTATTTACCCTCTTTTAAAACAATACTGTGTCGAATTACTCTGTTCAAGAGTTTAGAAACACCTATCGACCCAGTTTGCATTACTGTTTCGACCAGAATTTATAAATCACTTGACTGACCAGTCAACACAATATAAAACGGTTTTTATATTAATTTACAAATACACGCTCACATATATACACTCAACTCAATCTAGAGTATCACTGACTCCATCTCTATTGAGTTACGCCACAGAGCCAAGGTAATCACTTAACCTTTAGCTCTGATACCAACTGTAATGGCGGGAAGCAGTGGGCTATCATCCCACCATGGCTTACAGAGGTACCCCAGCACCTTGTTTTACGGCCAGCCTCTCGACTCGACCAACCCACATTGTCGGGACATGTAGAGGTAAGAGTCTCCCGTTCGCCACCAAACCGCGAAGCGAGAACCCCCTATCATGCGTACCAAGCGCTCAAGCAACAAGGACTGGTGTGAGTAAATTCCAACCATACTGTTTACTTTGAAAATCCTTTTCAAAACAAGAAGATAATAGTAAGACCAGCCCAGACATAAACATGGACAGTTTTTACCTTACTATAACCCGAAATATTCTTGATGTCAAAACCCAGTGATATTATGATAATGTCTAACCAAATAATTATACAAGTAGTAGAACGCTTGCATCTCACGCTCCACATATATATAGTATAAAATCATAAACCGCAGGGCGCTTATCGGAGAATGGTTTTCAACAGACAAGGTATGGGAGCACCTTCTGAATAGTGTACTCTAGAGGGGATACACTCAGGGTTCAACAAGAACGTCTTGCAACCCGGCCACACATGACCGCTCACTCATTTAGCTTGAGTGTCGCGAATATATTGCCACCACGGTTGTAGGCCATCCAACCATCATCCGAAGATACAGAATCGAAAAGAAGTATAAATATGAATTTTCTCTAGATCGGTGACAATACACCCTGCTTGGGGATGACCCAACTAGCCATGCTGCCTAGCCCAACTTCTGTCATTTCCGGTTGTGAGGCTAGAGGCTACGTCTATCTTCAGAATATCTGACCACCATTCACTTTGAATGTCACATCGTCAAATCCGTAATCACACATTGATTACACAAATGCACACTGGGTGTAGAATAAAGAGAAGTTACCTTCTCCCCACCAACTCGGTATATTCGTAAAATCAACGGCATGACCGTTGGAAATACTCTGTCAGACACTCGTCCATACAAGTTGTCCTGGGACTGGACAAACAGAAAACATCATTCTGGAACAGGACGACCCTTGCATTTAACTCCATCTTCAATTATCTTCAGCATATCAAATTCGCAGCACTTATGCCTATACGGAGTGGTTTTCGGATAACGTATCCAACCGGTCTCTCCATATCGACAACGATGGTCAAACACTTCGATAGTCGGTTATTTAACTATCGAAGTAAAAATAACATCCATTTAAATGATCAACTAAACACACACAACCACGGGCACTTTTATTTAACATTCTTTTTTTTTTGTTCGAATTCCCATATCTTACCCGATATTTCACAAATCCCGTTATATCCTTTTTCACTTCTTGGAAAACATTTCCAGTTATTATAACTCTTAATTTCTCCTGTTCCAGAAAACATACGTTATTAACATTCGAACTATCTCCATTAATTTCACATTCTTTATTTCTATACTTGGAAAATATACCCTATTTATATTGGAAAATATTTCCAATTTCCTTTTAATCGGCCCAACGTTCACTTTTAAAACATTATTTCCTTTGAAATGGGAATACCATCCCTTCTTATAGAAATCTAAACATCTTTATCATATACTCTTTATTAACGTAATAATTCCCCTTATCTTGTTTATCGAAGTCTCTTTCATATCTTTATATTCCTGATCCACTTTATAAACTCTGTTTCTAAGTCAACTGCTTATCAAATCGATATCAAGTTTATAACTAAATACTGACTCCTATCCTATTAACATTTATTTGTTTAAAACTAAATGTTAATTATTCTATCAGATTACAATCCCTAAAAATAGTTTACTTTTAATACATTCGACATCGTCGAATCCTAGTTCCAGATCCTAACGGTTTAATTCTAATCCCATATCGAATAACGAAATGATGTCATTGCTTTTTGAAACAATTTTCTAATATCTCTTTCTAACTCGTTCTTATATTTCTTTGGACAGATATCGTTACTTATTACTTTTAGAATAAGTGGGTTTCAAATCAAAACTGTAGCATTTCCTAGGGAGTGCTGCCATATATAAAAATCACGCTTAAGTTTGGTTAACAGCGTTAATTTATCGCTATAGTTCTAAAATAGCCATACGCTGTACTATTCTCCTTATAACTAATTACAGTCACACTTACCTTATCAACAGCGTTATTTTATTGCTATAGTTCAACTTGTCATACGCTGTAATATTCTTTGTTATAACTAATCTTGACATAACAGTCACACTTACCTTATCAACAGCGTTATTTTATCGCTGTAATTCTAAGACTGGCAATACGCTGCCGTATTCCTTTTATACACATCTTGACATCTCTTTCCGTTACAACTGTTATCGTTCCTCGATAATAGTGAAGCCGTTCAAGTTGGGGTATTCTATTTATCTCTCAGACCTTGATCGACAACGTTCTTGCCTTAGAACCGATATGAGTCTGTATTCTAATCCCTTATTACTTATAATATCTATCAGATCGTATTTTCTTGCTTAATTTTAACTATGGTTTTATAACACCATATTCTTACTTTGAAATCTCGGTTGTTTATGATTATTATTTATATTTAACTCTTCGCTTTCTCCATCCCATAATTATATTTACCACTTCTTAAATTAAAAGGGTAATTAATCTCATTTATCTTGATTAATTTATTTTTAAACTGTTTTCATTAGATTAACTAAAGTCCAATTAATCTAAAAATCATTTTCCCAAAAAACAGTTGATTAAATCAACTTTATTTCATCAGTAGATCCTTTAACTGATTTTAATTACATCTCAACATTAGATTAATATAATTAATCTAATAATATTTCTCAATTGTTTATCTTAAATATAATTATCCAAATATTCAATCGTCGGATAATTTCTGCTTTTTAAATGTCAACAACCGTTTTTATTTACTTCATAAAAACGAAATCTAAAATACTGGTTTATAATAGAACTTCTATTATAATTTAAATCTTCTTTTTAATTATAAAAATATAATTTTTATAATTAACCTCGTTGATTTGCCTGACGGCCAATCAACTTCTTAACAAAACGACGGGTTTACAGTCGACTGTCGCCACTTTCTAAATCGATATCGTTTATTGATTTATCGAAACAGATGTTGAATTTCCGTTCAACATCAATATTCACATGGGGTTTTAAATATAATTCGGGTTCAAACAAAACAAACAGTACATATAATTATCAAGGAATCCGGTCGGACTCCTCCAACCGGTTTCCGCATCCACAGATGTCAGTCAACACAATTTACACTAACTCTATACTAGGGGGTATTCTAATCGGTGGAATCAGTGTCCAACTGATGATGTGTACATATATATAACGGTATATAATATTCAACCAAATTAATTGTAATCAACCTAATCAACCATCACACAGCATTCAAACAACATTAAAATATAATTGCAATATTTTAAAATAGATCAGAGTTAGTGATTTCACTCACATTCGCGCGTTAACCGTTAAATACGGTTTGCGTCGGTTCACCAGATCAGACGATATAATTTCCAACGAATTTCCAATGGTTCGAACCAGTTCCCATCCACTCGGTTGCCTTCATTTTATCGTCCGTCTCCGTATGTGCTCCATTGTTTTTGCCATCTGCGAAACTTCGAACTTCCATACAAAGCTTTGTTGCTCCATGAACTTCACGAACATACTCTAAACTCCTCCAGTATAATACACGTGTGCAATAGTATGTATACACTTAAACCCCTCATGCACCACGTATCCTTCGTCCATACACCACATACTGACCTCTTGTTGATTTTCCGGCGTACCCCCTTTCTTCACCACAAATGCTCATTCACAGTCCTCCACCGAGGCGCGTCCAGACCATTTCCACAGCAGCTCCCGGAAATTGTGACATCCCTTCTTGCAAACTAACTCTTCACGCATGCTCATGTACAGGCTAACACGCCATTTCCTCATGTTTTCAATGCAAAGGCTCCTTCCCCTTGTCATTTAACATCCAACATGCAGCACCCCTACCGCATTCAATTACCAGACAATGCCACACCATAACTACACACCCATACTTATAAATGTTTGCTTTTTTTTCTCTTCACGTCCATCATGCGTCTTCCCCTTCAATACACGTCCCTCCACAAAACTAGCTTACGCCCTCATGTTTTGCTGTTTCCCTTGTACATATATTATATATGTGTCGTGCTTTCCTCTTTTTATAAAAACAAAAACTTAGATTTTACCCAAACCCCTTAGTCCACGTTATACGCAACCATCCTTACACTGCGCCAGCACTACACTTCTTCCCTTGTATACTACAACCACTCGCTCCAGATAAAATCACCACTTTCCATCTCAAATGTCGTGCTTTCTCTACCCTTGCCAAACTGCACAGTCCCGTCACTCCCATTATCAAGTATATGCATGTATACGTCATGCGGCCCTCCTCCAACTCATGCCATTCTTCCTTAAACCGAACCCATTATTTCCTTCTCGTCTCCGTCCTAGAAGTGCTGTGCCACCTTCCCACGAACTTTGCAACTCCACTTCCTCATCCGTACACCATTTCGCTTTTGATTTCCTTTTATATGTTTTGCGGTGATTTCAGCAAGGAGAGCAGAAAGGAACAGAAGAGGAAGAAAATGATTTGTTGGAGAGAAGGACATTGGACCGATGGTATATATATAAGGTGGAAGATAACTTAATTGTTAAGGAGTAGCTTGTACATCCTCTCAAATAGGCTCTACGCGCTAATGTGAACACACATACAAACTTAAGCATTAAGTATGGTATGATTTTATGGAGCACCATACTGAAAAGAAAGTTGCCATGTCCATTGAATTTTGCGCCTTGTTGTTTCTATTATAGTAATAGGTTAGGTGCTGTAGAACTACTCCATTAGTTATGGGTCTATCTACTACTTCTGTTAATATAGTATATTGCAAGCGTTTTCTTAATGATGGTGTAATTCTAGGTGCGTATGGATTTCAGTGCGTGCGATTTTTTTAGTTTTGAGTTTCTTGTTTGTTCATGGACTTTTCTTTGTAGTTGAATTCCTTTTAGTTCAGTTGCAAATATAGATTCGCACATGTCCGTGCTGCTATAGACAGAAATGAGAATACGATCATGTCCAGTGAGGTGCCACGATTCAAAAAATATAATAATACCGGTAGGTTGATTCATATTTTGAAATCCTAAAATATTGATACAGGGTGCGAAATACTCCAAATAAAAAGTTGCATATTTAATTAATTAAAAATTACAGTAAAATTCTAAAAATTAAATTATCGCTGTGCCTCAAAAGAACTTTGTCCAGATTGGCCATCGATATCAAGTTATATCAAATAAACTATTACGGTCGATATATGATTTTACAGCGACTTTCTGAATATTTGATTTGGGCATATCTTGCAGTCTGTACGACGAAATCTCCATTTTCCACTTCCGTTGGAAAGATACAGTTCAACAGATTCCAACATTTCTCGTTTCGAAGAAATCCAATTCAAAACGAGTCTGGTACACTCAGTTGAAGTTCAGAACGTTAATTTACGAAATGCCGCGATATTACGGGCTCGATTATATTAGATATATATTTTTATACGTTCAACTTCATCTTAATTAAAATATAAATTCACTTATATTCTGAATTCAATATTTAAACTGGTTTAAATATTCAAATACATACCGACGAAAATGCGGGACGTTACAAATACAGAGGATATATTAGTGTCGAAATTAAAGGGTCGAATTTCCCAATTTGTTACACTTGGAATCAGAGCTGAAGGTCAAGTGATAACCTTGTCCCTATAGCATAGCTCAATAAGAGATAAGGTAGTTAAATGCTTTATCATGAGTTTGAGTGCATGTGTACGTGTGTGTATGTATATACATATAAGAACACGTATTCGTTAGTGTTATAAAATGTTTTATATTATGTTGTTTATCTGTTGAGTGGTATATATATTCCAAATTGGCACGTTTGGCTGACGTTATTGATAGGGATTTTTAAACACTTCAACAAGGCAAATTAATTAAGACAACCCGGACTTCCCCGATCCCCAAGGAGACGGAGGAGCTGTAACAACCCGAAAATCAGAACCAATTTAAAAAAATTTAGCAATTTTTATGGATTTTAAGTATTTAAAATATTTTTTTTAAAATAATAACGATGAAAAATTTATTTAAATCGAAGTTAGAACGAAAAATTAATTTAATTATAAAAGGTGTTTAAAATGGTGCGGTAGTTTGAAAATTCGATTTCAAATTTCGAATGAATGTACATGATTTAAAATAAATCGGATTTCGGTAAAACTAAAAATATTTAAATCTATTTAAAAATATCTTTCCAATGAATCTGAAAAATTGAAACTTCATAGCGGGAATAAAAAGTTATGCCTAGTTTGAAATTCATAATATTCATTAATATATATATATATTAATATTAAAAATAGTCATTTTGCAAACGACCTCCATTTTCGACGAAACCACTTTTGTTTGATCCGGAATGTCAAATTATTGCTAGATTCCAATTTTCATAATTTTTGGAATTAATATGTGAGCGTGGCAAAAGAAAACGTGTTTTAACAGTTTCAGTCAATTTTGATCGACCAGAAAATGGCCATTTTTCAAATGGCCTCCAAATTTGACGAAATTAGTTCTATTAGGACCGTATCGTCAAAACATAGCTAGAAATATTTTTCTATAATTTTTGGAGTCAATATGTGTCCCTGGTGAATAAAAGGTACGTTTAAATTTAATATATATTGATTTATATTTTAATTTAAAGAAAAACACATCGTAACAACTGAATTGGGTTACGAAACATATCCCATTGTGTCCGAAATGAGGGCATTTAGCTAGGGCGACACTTGTTGGGTTTAATTTGGAGTTCTGAATGATACAAGAGATATTGAATTTAAAGGTATTAAACAAATAAAATAAAAATAAAAATACACGTATAAATATGCATACACAGTATTTCCGTATTTCTCTAAACCCTAGCGGTATAACCAGCTGCCACTTCTAAATGATGGAGGAAATCGTCCGATTTCCCATCTTTAAAATCTCCCAATCCAAGAAACGATTTACCAAACTCAGAAAGTAAAAATCAAAGAGACTTTTTTGGATCTTTAAAATGGTATGCTCGAGAACGTATATGGTGTTGCAAATTAGTTGATCTCGAGCTTCAAAGGGCGCTCGTTCAGATCAGAATTCAGGGGGGTATGGCGTATCAAGCTGCGGGAGGTCATGGGTGGGGGTTGCCGACGTTGGCGACGTCGGGGTGGTGTTTGCCGATCAGATTCCAGCATGTCGATGTGGCGACAAGATCAAACCCTAGTTCGTGGGTTTTGAGATCAGTTTCATAGTAAACAACGAAGGTAGAAGAAGTACGCGGCCAGATTCCTTTTGCCCAATGAAATGTAATTAGTTTATTTTATTGATTAAGTGATTATGAATTTATTAGTAGTTAAAAATCTGAAATTTTATTTTATAAAATAGCTTTGTAAAATATAAAATAAACAATGTTTTGAAATATAAATAATAACAATGTTCTGATTATAAATATATCATTGTTTTGATTACAAATATAACATTGTTTTTAATAACAAATTTTACATTGTTTTTAACAACAAATTTTACATTGTTTTTAATAACAAGTTTTACATTGTTTTTTAATAACAATTTTTCATTGTTTTTAATACAAATTTTGCATTGTTTTTCATATAATGATAACATTGTTTTTAATACAAAGATCGCATTCTTTAATACAAAGATCGCATTGTTTTTAATATAAAAATCACACTTGTTTTTAATATATAAAAAATCGCATTGTTTTAAATATGAAAATAGAAATATAAAATATGATCTTTATATAATCATAACGTAAATAAAAATATGATTTTTCCCATATATATATAACAGCATTAAAAATATGATTTTTAATACAAACAGTGTGAAACAGATGGCGTTGGGATCACGGTAAAGAACACTGCGTACTGGAACAAATCCAAAAACCATTGTTCGCTAAAGAACGACGGAGTGGAAACCAAACGTGAGAACTCCTCACTAAAAATTCTGCATAGTTATTTTTTTGTTTTCATAACTGAAAAATATATAGAATTGTCTGTTTAGATTTTATCAGCTTAATTATTATAAATGGTATATGGTGTATGTTAGATCACTCTCCTCGCCCACAAACTATGGACGATTTAAATTGACTATATTGCATGTTGGTTGTGATGTGAAATGTTTGACATATTAAAAATAATGTTAATATTAATAGGGAAGTGAAATTAAATTATAAAATTCATTTATAATTTGAATAGTGAAAATTGGTTAAATTTATTAACCAATAATTTATTTAAATAAACTTTTGTTGTTTGAAAACCCCACACTGGAATTGGGATGATATTTGACATACACTAATCCCAATATTTAATTATATATCAATCGATGAATTGACAGTCTGTGATGAGCGTTATATATTTATTTTAATGCTCACACAGTTTTGAATTTCACTTTGGATGTGAATGGACAGTTTATTGATTATTTGTCATTATCCTTGTATACACGCGATGTATGAAATCCATATAACTGGAAATTATATGGTAATTGATTGAGTCGCATTCCGATTCAGAATATAAAGAATATTTTAAAATAAAGTGTTGAAATAATAAAAACTACATTTTTATTGAATGTACAAAATATGAAAAATATTTATATAAGAAATGAAAATTGTTCGAAGCAATAAAAGTTATATTTTTATTGTATGTACCAATACTCATTGTTTGCAGAAAAAGGTTTAACAATAAAAATTCACATTTTTGTTGTATATAAGAAAAAGGTAAATGATCATTGTTTTAAAGAAAGAAAAAGAAAAGTTAACAATAAAAATTTATATTTTTATTATTTATAAGAAGTGATGTAACATGATCATGGTTTGAAATAGAAAGATTTAACAATTAAAAGTTTACATTTCTAATTTATATATAAAAAAAGATTATAGTTTAATAAATTTGTGTTTACATTAAAAAGTACATTTTTAATGTTAGATGAATCATATAAAATGATTCAAGTTTGATAAAATTGTGTTTACATTAAAAATTATATTGTTAATGTAAAGAATGAATCATAAAAAGATTCAATGTTGACAAAAGTGTTTTAACATTAAAAAAAAATTACATTTTTATGTAAAATAACATTTTAATGTAAAGAACCATTTTTATGTAAAAGAACATTTCAATGTAAAAGATCATCTTAATATAAATAATATTTTTAAATAAAGAATATTTCAAAATAACGAATATTTTAAAATAATATTCAGTTAAGAATAAAATCATGTTTTCAATATCCGATTTTAGATGGACACAAAAATATAAAAATATGAAGCCGGGTTAAGTATAGAAACGCCATTTTAACCCGAATGCGTTTATCGATCGAATTATTTTATTTTATTATGAATATAGAAAAGAAGTAATTTCAAAATCTAATGTTTTGAAAATATTATCATTTTAATATGATAAAAATATGTAATGTTCAATTTTGATATAGAATTGAAAATGAAGTTGGAATCATTTTAAAATGAAATTATAAATATTTAATAAATACGATTTAAATGGGAATCGACGATATATATATATATATATATATATAATATATATTATATATATTTAAATGGTCTGAACAGAACGCGTCGCACAACAACCGTTCGCGAATTTCGACCACTAACTTCAAATAGAACTTTCAATGAATATAAGAGATTTAAATCTAGCGGTTAGATTTGGAAGTATGTCTAAATCAATTTCAGAAAAGGTCGCTATGGATGCAGTTCGGTGGCCGATATTGGAAACCGACTGTACGGGCGATATTAAATTTATTAAAATATGGAAAAATTATATGAAATTATAATAAATGATTTGGAAAGAATTTGGATGAAAATTCCAATTTTATAAAGATAACATTATATTTTTTATCAAAAATGAACTAGTTATTAACTAGAATAAAAATCCAATTAATTAATATTTAATTGGAATTAAAGAGAATAAATTGGATTTTGGGTTGTCGTGAATGGTGTCTTTAATAACATTGTTCTTAAACCCTAATTAGAAAAGAATAAATCTTTGAAATAAGATTTAATGAAGTTTTCCAATTAATATTTCATTGGAATTAAATAGATTATAATTTTGGAATTTATAAATCTTTTAATTAAGGTTATTAGAGTTTCCATTTATATTTAGTAATTAGAATAAAATGAAATGTGAATTGGGTTTATTGTGAACTGTGTTTTTGATGACATTTGTTCTTTAACCCAATTAACAGTGAAAATATAATTTGAAATCTATAAATCTCTTATTAAGATTTAAATGGTAATTTTCCAAAGTAAAGTTTTCCAATTTAACATATTAAATTGGAATTAAATGGAATTTGATTTAATAATAATCGAGATAAGCTTCTGTAAATGAAGATCATTACTATATATGGAATTTAAAAGGCTTTGCCGTTATTCCATTTATATTATCGGTCTGATATGGAAATTTATATCAATTATATATTGATCTGATTTCTGTAAAGATTCCATATTTAATGGAAGATGATTTTGGGTTTATCGTGAACAATTTTTTAAATAACATTGGTTCTTTAACCCAGTTAAAGACAAGATTATGAAGCGACCCGAACTTCCCCGGTCTCCGAAGAGAAGAGAAAGAACGGATAGTTTTGAGAACACGACAAAACAAAACGCAGACGGAAGAACATTTCATTGTTTATTACAACAATTCATCAGATTACAAGAATATACAGAGTATAAATGAATATTACAGTTCATAAAATATCAGAGATTACAATACATTACATAGCAGCGGAAAATAATACAATACTGAAACGACCCGAACTTCCCCGGTCTCCGAAGAGAAGAGAAAGAACGAATTGTTTTGAGAACACGACAAAATAGAACGCATACGGAAGAACATTTCATTGCTTATAACAACGATGCATCAGATTACAAGAATATACAGAGTATAAATGAATATTACACAGAAATATCAGAGATTTAAATTACATTTGAATACATAGCAGCGGAAAATAATACAATACACAACTGAAGGGGATATACGGATACAAAGCTTTCCGGATATCGTTCCAGCTGTAAACCAGGATCCTGTGAATATAAATCTGCAGAAACAAAACTACTAGTTGCCCGTGTCGAAAATAAGGGCACCCAGAGTTTAGGTTAAAACAATAAACTCCAGGTCAGTCATGGGACTGGTGTGAGAACTAAAACAGTTAATCTTTATTTTAAAGTTAGGTAAATCAAGGGACCACGCCGTATAACACGGAACGGGTTTCCTCCCAAGAATACCAGTGCATAAAACAAACAGCGCAATGCTAAATAAAGAAAAATGAAGCTGTTATAAGACCCAGGTCCCATCACATAATGCAACGCAGCCGAGGATAGGGTTTTCCCTTATAACAGCCAAAGAATGCTTGATACGTTTAAACCAAATCATTTGATACTATTATAAGTGCATAGTGTATAAAACAACTTCAAATCATAAGTATCAATCATAGGCGGCATGAGCGCCCCATCCCACTATGTCACCATACTAGGTTCTACAAATAAAACCGCAAATGTCACGTATTTGGAAATTGGATTTCCGTCTATGAACCGAGGCAAAAGATAGTCCTCAACCGTTTTCGTGACTCTCTAGCCCGAGCCACAGGGTCAGAGCGCATCGACCCTTGGATCGTCAGGGCCGGTCCACCGATGTGGATTAAAATGCCTGAACACTACGTTTCCCCGCCATTTGGGGCGTAAATGAGCCAACTAAATGACTCCATCGGTTCGAGAACGACCGATCAATCCGAGGCGCCTCGCAACAGCAACAACCACATAAGTCAAACTCGTCAGGGCGTGTAAAACCACTGACGCCACTTCTAACTAGAAAGAAACGCATGCCCTCCCTGAGGTCCTCTCCCGTTTTTGGTTCACCACCGGGGTGCGAAACTCGCGAAGCAAACGTTACACAAAGCTACGCCACAAAGGCCGTGCTTTGATCATCACCACAAGACTTTGCTTTTCAACAGAAGCCTCGATCAATTGCCACTTAGGCATGCCACACAGGCAATTCACTCCATGCGTTTGATATCCATCAATATATAACCCCTAAGCTCGTACGTCTCAGAGAAGGGCGTTAAGCAAGAGAATAAATTCTCCGCCGCCAAACAGATATATATTTAATAGAAATCAATCACACAGACTAAAATCCAATGTCAGACACACAGTCCATTTACAAGTCCGTTCTGGGTCTGAACGAAACCAGAGGCACCTAGTACCCCGCATATCCATCGATCTCCAAGTACGTCTGGACGATCACCAACTGTTTCCATCTTCTTGGGTGTACAGCCCAATCAAGATCATCAGTTATCACCCAAACGACGTGAAGACTTCCGGTCTTCGACCACCGTCTTCATCTTCGACACCACGTCGAATCAGTTATTCAGAATGGGATAAACCCGGTCTTTCTGAATAACTCGCGTATATATTATAAAAGTGTTACACAAACACAACATACGCCTCATTCCAATTCAGAATATTCTTTTATTCAAATATTCCTATACTTTGGGAAAAAGTTCCCATTAATTTTATCCAAGATAAATTCTTTAAATTTATTCTTTAATCTCCTTTGAATATCAATTCAAACTAGTCGGGATTAGCGAACCACACCGAAGTAATCATTTATTTTATTTCCCAATCCCAACCTATTCATCCCATGAAGTAAAACTGGCAATACTTCATATCTAACACCACAGTGTTATCGGTAAATTCAATTACCATTTCACGTTCAAATCTAATTAAAGATTTAACTATCGCCTGGAGTAAAACTGGTGATACTCCATTCTCGATCTTTTCAATCTAATTAAAGATTCATTAAAACTCCACTTAGTTTTAATCTTTAACTGGGTTAAAGAATCAGTGTCATTTAAAAACACAGTTCACGATAAACCCAAAACCACATTCATTAATTATCGGGTTAAAGAACGAGTGTTGTTTAAAACACTGTTCACGATAAACCCAAAAATCAATATCAATTCAATTCCAATTAAATATTATTTAATTGGTACACTTCATTAAATCTAAATAAAAAGATTTAATCTTTTCTCAACTGGGTTCAAGAACAGTGTTAGTGAAGACACCATTCACGACAAACCCAAATCACATTTGATATTAAACACAAGGCTCTGAATAGAAAATATACCGGCTTATATTCAATATCAAATTCTACGACTAACAAATGTTGTATTGGAAATAACGATATAAATATATATCTTTCAAATTTCCATAACAACACCTGTATAATCACGAATTCCAACATCGAAATATTCCGAGGACAATTTCGATTCAAATCCACTCCAATGCAATCATTGGATATTCTGGTTATTTTCAAAACCCTTTTCAAATTCAATTTATTTATTTAAAAATAAAAAGAATTATATTTCTAGTTCAAAACCAGTTCAATTCGATAAAAATCTATTTTTATCTTTTCAAACATGAAGTTTTTCATCCCAAATCTTCACAAATCATTTATTTTGATTTTACACAAATTATTACTATTTTTAATAATTTTATCAAGGCCCGTACAGTCGATTTCCATCAATGGCCATCGAACTGCACTTACAGCGACCTTTTTCAAATTTGATTTGGACATAATTCCAAATCCAACCGTTAGATTTCTAATTTCTAATATTAGTTAGAAAGCTCTTTTCGATACGAACCCAACGGTTCCGGTTTTAGGAGAATCCGACGGTCGGATCTCCCGCAATGTCCGTTTGAAATAAATGGTCGAAATTCACGAACTGCCGCGGCGCGGCGCGTTCTATTCAGGCCATTATATTATATATAATATATATATAATATATTTCGTCGATTTCTATTTAAAACGAATTATATAAATAGTTTTAAATTCGTTTCAAAAGCAATTTCAACTTCCGTTTCAATTCAAATCAAAATTGAATTCTTCTCCATAAATTCGTTTTAAAATTCATTTCTATTCAATTCAAATTTCAATTCAATTTGAATTCATTTCAATTCAATTCATTTCGAAATCGTTTTCAATTCAATTCATTTCGAAATCGTTTTCAATTCAATTCATTTCGAAATCGTTTTCAATTCAATTCATTTCGAAATCGTTTTCAATTCAATTCATTTCGAAATCGTTTTCAATTCAATTCATTTCGAAATCGTTTTAAAATCGATATAAATACCGTTCACGTCAAAATGGCGTCAATCTAATCAACATGGCTTCATATATTCCTTTATTTTCAAATATTCTATTTCAAATATTTTTCTTCAAAACTGGAATGAGGCCCAATCAATTACCATATAAAATTAATTATAGGGATTTTCATACAACACATGTATATAATAGCATTGAAAATAATCAACCATCAACCAAAGTGCACTACACTGTATAAGCATCAAATATAGATATTCAACGCTTATAACAGCCTGTCAATCAATCGATCGACATATTTAATCAATCAGGATGAGTGAACTTCAAATTTCATCCCAACACCCGTGTGGGGTTTCAAACAATCAAACACAAATTTTATTGGTGCAATTGGGCGATGTGTAAAATTTATCGGCCCAATCAATGTCCTTCAAATAGGTGTACATAAACAAACCGTCCGGTTCGTAAATGAATATTTATTTATTCACATTCACGTCAAAAATTATATTTTAACGATAAAACATTTTATTTCAACACATGAATTTCTATTCAGTTCATTTCTTCAATAAAATGATATTTTATTTTTCTAACATATTTTAGAAAATTTCGGCGGCATAACGGCACGATACTAGAAACGGGACAAGGCCTAGCCTTATCCCCGGTCTAGTGAAGGCCCACGCCATTCACACATCAATCAAATCAATTTCATCTCACCAAACAATTAAATTCAAACAAATAATTCAACTAATCTATGCAACCAAACAAACAAGTCCATGGTCTGTGGACGATTGTGTCGGGTGCTACTAAGCACCGTCTGCATCCTAGTATATGTATAAAACTAGAAAAGAAATTGAAAGGTGAGAAATTCTCACTTATAGCTATCCTAGCTCCACGGCTCTTCATTTGCAGAAGTCTTCGTCGTTTCGCCTTTTTGTCACCTTCGTTGCTGCTTTCACTACATACGTAAAAATCGAATTTTTATTTCGCCATTCAATATAAAAAACTAATTTTTATTCTTCGCTTTCATATATAAAGATCTAAATTTTCTTCTATGTAAACAATATAAAGATCATATTTTTATTTCGATTTAAACAATACAAAAATTACATTTTTATTTTCAAAGCAAATTCATTTTTAAAAACCATAGTTTTATATTCAAGCTAAGTATATAAACTGATTTTTATTTAACTAATTACCTTAAATAAAAATACAAATAAAACTCACCCCCTTTCTCGTCAAAGAAGATCCAAATCAGCACAGCGGGGGCATCGAAGCTCGCTGGTGGCTTCAGGGTTAGAGGCGAGCACTTGGAAAAGAAAAAAAAATGATTTTTAAATAGAAAAGGGGCCTACAACGTACGATGGGTGGCTAAGGGGCGGCGCTGGCGTCAGGGAGTGGCGCAGCGGGGTGGTGGCGGAAGCTAGTGGCGGTGGCAGGTCAATGGTGGGCGGTGGTTGCGGATTCAAGGGTTGTGGAGTTTTGAGGGATTTGTGGCCTTCGATGGAGAGGGGGCCGAAGCGACGGGGAGGAGGAGAGGGGGAGAGGGGACTCCGACGGCGGGCGGCGGTCATGGGGCTGGCGGAGGCGTCTTGGCGGCTTCGATTTGAAAGCGGCCCGGGTTTTTTTATTTTATTTTTTTATTTCGATCCAAGACAGAATAGAAAAAAGAAAAGAGGGTAGGGGTTTTTATAGAATTTTATATTATTTAATTATTAAATTTTCAAAAAGCATCTTTTTATTTCTAACTCGAAATCAAGCCCACCGACTGTCGTCCATAGTTTTACCCCCATTCCAAACACAATGGGATATGTATCGAAAGCTGATTCGATCGTTTCGATCTGTTTCCGTTGAATTTACATTTAAATCACTATATTGAATTTTAAACGTACATTTCAAATTACCGGGGCCACATACTAACTCTAAAAATTCCAGAAAAATATTTTCTAGTTTCGTATTGACGATACGGTCCTAACAAAACTAGTTTCGTCGAATTCTGAGACCGTTAGAAAAATGGCCAATTTCCAGTCGATTAAAATCAACTGAAACTGGTCAAACGCGTTTTCTTTTGCCATGCTCACATATTGATTCGAAAAATTATGAAATTTGAAACCTAGTAATAACTCGACATCACGGACCCAACAAAACTGGTTTCGTCGAGATCCGAGGTCATTTGCAAAATGTCCATTTTTAAGGGCCTTATATATATAAAAATATATATAAATTCCACAGCGACTATTTCTAATTTTAAACTGGACATATCTTATCATTTCTAAGATGAAATCTCAGTTTGTTAACTTCGTTACAAAGATATAGTTATACAGATTCAAATATTTCTTGTTTCGTTCAATTCTGACTTATATTGAATTCTGTATATTCATTTGAAATTAGAAATCGAATTTTCGAACTACCGCGCCATTTTCAATTCCTTTTATAATTATATATAATTATTATATATTCTAACGACGACGTATATAATATATACGTTCTAATTATATTCAAAATAAATTTCTCGTCGATATTATTTAAAATAATTCATTTTAAATATTCAAAATTCGCTAAAATTGCCAAAATAAAAATTTTAAACTGGCCCAGATTTTTCGGGTTATTACAATCTCCCCCACTTAAAACTTTTCGTCCCCGAAAAGGAACAAAGTCGAAAGTGGTTTGATTAATTAACCCTACGCTCGATTTGGCTTCCATTCTCCAACATTTTAGTTTATGAGAATTTTCAAATTTTCAAAAATTTGGCTAACACCCTAAATTTTCGAAAAATTTCGCCATAACCTCCCCTGCAATGGGAGCATCGGGGAATTTCAAATAGCTTCCCCGGTCCTTCAGATCTCAAAAAGAAAAAGAAAAAGCCAAGCGGCTAGCCAATAGGCTCATAAAATCATCATCACCCAAACAAAACAGTAAATTATGTAGTAAACATGTACCTATTTGTCGGGCAAACAAATTTTATTCTCTGCTCTAGCCTCCTTGCTATGACCTGTTCAATGATATACATGTATGCAAGCAGATGCGACCAATTTTCAATACAATTCAATATTTGATTCAATTAGGCTAAATGGTTCAAAATTAGCAAACAAATAAACAAACAACACAAACATCAATCAATTATTGAATTAGAGTTTCAAATTCATAATTTTGATACATATACAAAAAAAATCATGTTTTTGATGCCAATTCACAACAATGTGTTCTAACTATATATAAGTTTTGGTTCTCACACCAGCCTAATGGAAATATATAGAAAATCACACCTTCAACTCTCGAACACTAATTCTGATGATGTAGCTACAATCATCAGAATCATCTTCGGGCGACTAGAGTGTGAATCTATATCTATCCAGTATATTAAAACTTCGAATACACGTGGATCAGACGTATACCAAAAATCTTTATATACTGCATTGTCCAAATCAATATAAATAAATAATCAAATACGAATAGTTGATTTAAATTTTCAAAACAAAGAATGTTTTCATTTGAAAAATATACTCTTCACACTCGTTCTAGGATACTACTGATCCCATCTCTAACGAGTCATCCCCATTGGATATTACTAATCCAATATCTGATGAATTCTTTCGTATGGTTCTAATGTGCCTTGTTCTCTGCTTTGTAAACCAAAGCTCTAATACCAAATGAAACGACCCGAACTTCCCCGGTCTCCGAAGAGAAGAGAAAGAACGAATTGTTTTGAGAACACGACAAAATAGAACGCATACGGAAGAACATTTCATTGCTTATAACAACGATGCATCAGATTACAAGAATATACAGAGTATAAATGAATATTACACAGAAATATCAGAGATTTAAATTACATTTGAATACATAGCAGCGGAAAATAATACAATACACAACTGAAGGGGATATACGGATACAAAGCTTTCCGGATATCGTTCCAGCTGTAAACCAGGATCCTGTGAATATAAATCTGCAGAACCAAAACTACTAGCTGCCCGTGTCGAAAATAAGGGCATCCAGAGTTTAGGTTAAAACAATAAACTCCAGGTCAGTCATGGGACTGGTGTGAGAACTAAAACAGTTAATCTTTATTTTAAAGTTAGGTAAATCAAGGGACCACGCCGTATAACACGGAACGGGTTTCCTCCCAAGAATACCAGTGCATAAAACAAACAGCGCAATGCTAAATAAAGAAAAATGAAGCTGTTATAAGACCCAGGTCCCATCACACAATGCAACGCAGCCGAGGATAGGGTTTTCCCTTATAACAGCCAAAGAATGCTTGATACGTTTAAACCAAATCATTTGATACTATTATAAGTGCATAGTGTATAAAACAACTTCAAATCATAAGTATCAATCATAGGCGGCATGAGCGCCCCATCCCACTATGTCACCATACTAGGTTCTACAAATAAAACCGCAAATGTCACGTATTTGGAAATTGGATTTCCGTCTATGAACCGAGGAAAAAGATAGTCCTCAACCGTTTTCGTGACTCTCTAGCCCGAGCCACAGGGTCAGAGCGCATCGACCCTTGGATCGTCAGGGCCGGTCCACCGATGTGGATTAAAATGCCTGAACACTACGTTTCCCCGCCCTTTGGGGCGTAAATGAGCCAACTAAATGACTCCATCGGTTCGAGAACGACCGATCAATCCGAGGCGCCTCGCAACAGCAACAACCACATAAGTCAAACTCGTCAGGGCGTGTAAAACCACTGACGCCACTTCTAACTAGAAAGAAACGCATGCCCTCCCTGAGGTCCTCTCCCGTTTTTGGTTCACCACCGGGGTGCGAAACTCGCGAAGAAAACGTTACACAAAGCTACGCCACAAAGGCCGTGCTTTGATCATCACCACAAGACTTTGCTTTTCAACAGAAGCCTCGATCAATTGCCACTTAGGCATGCCATACAGGCAATTCACTCCATGCGTTTGATATCCATCAATATATAACCCCTGAGCTCGTACGTCTCAGAGAAGGGCGTTAAGCAAGAGAATAAATTCTCCGCCGCCAAACAGATATATATTTAATAGAAATCAATCACACAGACTAAAATCCAATGTCAGACACACAGTCCATTTACAAGTCCGTTCTGGGTCTGAACGAAACCGGAGGCACCTAGTACCCCGCATATCCATCGATCTCCAAGTACGTCTGGACGATCACCAACTGTTTCCATCTTCTTGGGTGTACAGCCCAATCAAGATCATCAGTTATCACCCAAACGACGTGAAGACTTCCGGTCTTCGACCACCGTCTTCATCTTCGACACCACGTCGAATCAGTTATTCAGAATGGGATAAACCCGGTCTTTCTGAATAACTCGCGTATATATTATAAAAGTGTTACACAAACACAACATACGCCTCATTCCAATTCAGAATATTCTTTTATTCAAATATTCCTATACTTTGGGAAAAAGTTCCCATTAATTTTATCCAAGATAAATTCTTTAAATTTATTCTTTAATCTCCTTTGAATATCAATTCAAACTAGTCGGGATTAGCGAACCACACCGAAGTAATCATTTATTTTATTTCCCAATCCCAACCTATTCATCCCATGAAGTAAAACTGGCAATACTTCATATCTAACACCACAGTGTTATCGGTAAATTCAATTACCATTTCACGTTCAAATCTAATTAAAGATTTAACTATCGCCTGGAGTAAAACTGGTGATACTCCATTCTCGATCTTTTCAATCTAATTAAAGATTCATTAAAACTCCACTTAGTTTTAATCTTTAACTGGGTTAAAGAATCAGTGTCATTTAAAAACACAGTTCACGATAAACCCAAAACCACATTCATTAATTATCGGGTTAAAGAACGAGTGTTGTTTAAAACACTGTTCACGATAAACCCAAAAATCAATATCAATTCAATTCCAATTAAATATTATTTAATTGGTACACTTCATTAAATCTAAATAAAAAGATTTAATCTTTTCTCAACTGGGTTCAAGAACAGTGTTAGTGAAGACACCATTCACGACAAACCCAAATCACATTTGATATTAAACACAAGGCTCTGAATAGAAAATATACCGGCTTATATTCAATATCAAATTCTACGACTAACAAATGTTGTATTGGAAATAACGATATAAATATATATCTTTCAAATTTCCATAACAACACCTGTATAATCACGAATTCCAACATCGAAATATTCCGAGGACAATTTCGATTCAAATCCACTCCAATGCAATCATTGGATATTCTGGTTATTTTCAAAACCCTTTTCAAATTCAATTTATTTATTTAAAAATAAAAAGAATTATATTTCTAGTTCAAAACCAGTTCAATTCGATAAAAATCTATTTTTATCTTTTCAAACATGAAGTTTTTCATCCCAAATCTTCACAAATCATTTATTTTGATTTTACACAAATTATTACTATTTTTAATAATTTTATCAAGGCCCGTACAGTCGATTTCCATCAATGGCCATCGAACTGCACTTACAGCGACCTTTTTCAAATTTGATTTGGACATAATTCCAAATCCAACCGTTAGATTTCTAATTTCTAATATTAGTTAGAAAGCTCTTTTCGATACGAACCCAACGGTTCCGGTTTTAGGAGAATCCGACGGTCGGATCTCCCGCAATGTCCGTTTGAAATAAATGGTCGAAATTCACGAACTGCCGCGGCGCGGCGCGTTCTATTCAGGCCATTATATTATATATAATATATATATAATATATTTCGTCGATTTCTATTTAAAACGAATTATATAAATAGTTTTAAATTCGTTTCAAAAGCAATTTCAACTTCCGTTTCAATTCAAATCAAAATTGAATTCTTCTCCATAAATTCGTTTTAAAATTCATTTCTATTCAATTCAAATTTCAATTCAATTTGAATTCATTTCAATTCAATTCATTTCGAAATCGTTTTCAATTCAATTCATTTCGAAATCGTTTTCAATTCAATTCATTTCGAAATCGTTTTCAATTCAATTCATTTCGAAATCGTTTTCAATTCAATTCATTTCGAAATCGTTTTCAATTCAATTCATTTCGAAATCGTTTTAAAATCGATATAAATACCGTTCACGTCAAAATGGCGTCAATCTAATCAACATGGCTTCATATATTCCTTTATTTTCAAATATTCTATTTCAAATATTTTTCTTCAAAACTGGAATGAGGCCCAATCAATTACCATATAAAATTAATTATAGGGATTTTCATACAACACATGTATATAATAGCATTGAAAATAATCAACCATCAACCAAAGTGCACTACACTGTATAAGCATCAAATATAGATATTCAACGCTTATAACAGCCTGTCAATCAATCGATCGACATATTTAATCAATCAGGATGAGTGAACTTCAAATTTCATCCCAACACCCGTGTGGGGTTTCAAACAATCAAACACAAATTTTATTGGTGCAATTGGGCGATGTGTAAAATTTATCGGCCCAATCAATGTCCTTCAAATAGGTGTACATAAACAAACCGTCCGGTTCGTAAATGAATATTTATTTATTCACATTCACGTCAAAAATTATATTTTAACGATAAAACATTTTATTTCAACACATGAATTTCTATTCAGTTCATTTCTTCAATAAAATGATATTTTATTTTTCTAACATATTTTAGAAAATTTCGGCGGCATAACGGCACGATACTAGAAACGGGACAAGGCCTAGCCTTATCCCCGGTCTAGTGAAGGCCCACGCCATTCACACATCAATCAAATCAATTTCATCTCACCAAACAATTAAATTCAAACAAATAATTCAACTAATCTATGCAACCAAACAAACAAGTCCATGGTCTGTGGACGATTGTGTCGGGTGCTACTAAGCACCGTCTGCATCCTAGTATATGTATAAAACTAGAAAAGAAATTGAAAGGTGAGAAATTCTCACTTATAGCTATCCTAGCTCCACGGCTCTTCATTTGCAGAAGTCTTCGTCGTTTCGCCTTTTTGTCACCTTCGTTGCTGCTTTCACTACATACGTAAAAATCGAATTTTTATTTCGCCATTCAATATAAAAAACTAATTTTTATTCTTCGCTTTCATATATAAAGATCTAAATTTTCTTCTATGTAAACAATATAAAGATCATATTTTTATTTCGATTTAAACAATACAAAAATTATATTTTTATTTTCAAAGCAAATTCATTTTTAAAAACCATAGTTTTATATTCAAGCTAAGTATATAAACTGATTTTTATTTAACTAATTACCTTAAATAAAAATACAAATAAAACTCACCCCCTTTCTCGTCAAAGAAGATCCAAATCAGCACAGCGGGGGCATCGAAGCTCGCTGGTGGCTTCAGGGTTAGAGGCGAGCACTTGGAAAAGAAAAAAAAATGATTTTTAAATAGAAAAGGGGCCTACAACGTACGATGGGTGGCTAAGGGGCGGCGCTGGCGTCAGGGAGTGGCGCAGCGGGGTGGTGGCGGAAGCTAGTGGCGGCGGCAGGTCAATGGTGGGCGGTGGTTGCGGATTCAAGGGTTGTGGAGTTTTGAGGGATTTGTGGCCTTCGATGGAGAGGGGGCCGAAGCGACGGGGAGGAGGAGAGGGGGAGAGGGGACTCCGACGGCGGGCGGCGGTCATGGGGCGGGCGGAGGCGTCGTGGCGGCTTCGATTTGAAAGCGGCCCGGGTTTTTTTATTTTATTTTTTTATTTCGATCCAAGACAGAATAGAAAAAAGAAAAGAGGGTAGGGGTTTTTATAGAATTTTATATTATTTAATTATTAAATTTTCAAAAAGCATCTTTTTATTTCTAACTCGAAATCAAGCCCACCGACTGTCGTCCATAGCGTTTTACCCCCATTCCAAACACAATGGGATATGTATCGAAAGCTGATTCGATCGTTTCGATCTGTTTCCGTTGAATTTACATTTAAATCACTATATTGAATTTTAAACGTACATTTCAAATTACCGGGGCCACATACTAACTCTAAAAATTCCAGAAAAATATTTTCTAGTTTCGTATTGACGATACGGTCCTAACAAAACTAGTTTCGTCGAATTCTGAGACCGTTAGAAAAATGGCCAATTTCCAGTCGATTAAAATCAACTGAAACTGGTCAAACGCGTTTTCTTTTGCCACGCTCACATATTGATTCGAAAAATTATGAAATTTGAAACCTAGCAATAACTCGACATCACGGACCCAACAAAACTGGTTTCGTCGAGATCCGAGGTCATTTGCAAAATGTCCATTTTTAAGGGCCTTATATATATAAAAATATATATAAATTCCACAGCGACTATTTCTAATTTTAAACTGGACATATCTTATCATTTCTAAGATGAAATCTCAGTTTGCTAACTTCGTTACAAAGATATAGTTATACAGATTCAAATATTTCTTGTTTCGTTCAATTCTGACTTATATTGAATTATGTATATTCATTTGAAATTAGAAATCGAATTTTCGAACTACCGCGCCATTTTCAATTCCTTTTATAATTATATATAATTATTATATATTCTAACGACGACGTATATAATATATACGTTCTAATTATATTCAAAATAAATTTCTCGTCGATATTATTTAAAATAATTCATTTTAAATATTCAAAATTCGCTAAAATTGCCAAAATAAAAATTTTAAACTGGCCCAGATTTTCCGGGTTATTACAAATACACAACTAGAAGAGATATACAGATACAAAGCTTTCCGGATATCGTTCCAGCTGTAAACCAGGATCCTGTGAATATAAATCTGCAAAACCAAAACTACTAGCTACCCGTGTCAAAATAAGGGCACCCAGAGTTTAGGTTAAAACAATAAACTCCAGGTCAGTCATGGGACTGGTGTGAGAACTAAAACAGTTATTAATCTTTATTTTAAAGTTAGGTAAATCAAGGGACCACGCCGTATAACACGGAACGGGTTTCCTCCCAAGAATACCAGTGCATAAAACAAACAGCGCAATGCTAAATAAAGAAAAATGAAGCTATTATAAGACCCAGTTCCCATCACACAATGCAACGCAAGCCGGAGGATAGGGTTTTTACCTAATAATAGCCAAGAATGCTTGATACGTTTAAAACAAATCATTTGATACTATTATAAGTGCATAGTGTATAAAACAACTTCAAATCATAAGTATCAATCATAGACGACATAAGTGCCCCCATCCCACTATGTCGCCATACTAGGCTCTACAAATAAAACCGCAAATGTCACGTATTTGGAAATTGGATTTCTGTCTGTGAACCGAGGCAAAAGATTGTCCTCTACCGATTTGACTGTCTAGCCCGAGCCTCAGGACCCAGACTCAGGTGGGCCCTTGGATCCTCAGGGCCGGTCCACCGATGTGGATTAAAATGCCTGAACATGCGTTTCCCCGCCCTATGGGGCGTAAATGAGCCAACGAATGGCTCCATCGGACCCGGATCGTCCGATCTAACCGAGGCGCCTCGCAACAGAAACAACCACATAAGTCAAACTCGTCAGGGCGTGTAAAACCACTGACGCCACTTCTAACTAGAAAGAAACGCATGCCCTCCCTGAGGTCCTTCTCCCGTTTTTGGTTCACAACCGGGGTGCGAGGCTCGCGAATTCACATTACACAAAGTTGTGCCACACAGGCTGTGCTTTGATCATCACCACAAGACTTTGCTTTTCAATAGAAGCCTTGATCATTTGCCACTTAGGCATGCCACACAGGCAATTCACTCTATGCGTTTGATATCCATCAGTATATAACCCCTGAGCTCGTACGTCTCAGAGAAGGGCGTTAAGCAAGAGAATAAATTCTACGCCGCCAAACAGATATATATTTAATAGAAGTCAACCACACAGACTGAAATCCCATGTCAGACACACAGTCCATTTACAAGTCCGTTCTGGGTCTGAACGAAACCGGAGGCACCTAGTACCCCGCATATCCATCGATCTCCAAGTACGTCTAGACGATCACCAACTGTTTCCATCTTCTTGGGTGTACAACCCAATCAAGATCATCAGTAATTACCCAAACGACGTGAAGTCCTCCGGTCTTCAACCACCGTCTTCATCTTCGACACCACGTCGAATCAGTTATTCAGAATGGGATAAACCCAGTCTTTCTGAACGACTCGCGTATATCTATAATAAACACGTGTTACACAAACACAACATACGCCTCTTTCCAATTCAGAATATTCTTTTATTCAAATATTCTTATATTTTGGGAAAGGTTCCCATTAATTTTATCAAAGATAAATTCTTTTAATTTACTCTTTAATCTTCTTTTGAATATCAATTCAAACTAGTCGAGATTAGCGAACCACACCGAAGTAATCATTTATTTTATTTCCCAATCCCAACCTATTCACCCCATGAAGTAAAACTGGTAATACTTCATATCTAACACCACAGTGCTATCGGTAAATTCAATTACCATTTTACGTTCAAATCTAATTAAAGATTTAACTATCGCTTGGAGTAAAACTGGCGATACTCCATTCCTGATCTTTTCAATCTAATTAAAGATTCATTAAAACTCCACTTAGTTTTAATCTTTACAGAAATCAATATCCTGTCTCTAACTGGGTTAAAGAGCCAATGTCATTTAAAACACGGTTCACGATAAACCCAAAATCACATTCTATTAATTATTGGGTTAAAGAACAAGTGTTATTTAAAACACTGTTCACGATAAACCCAAAAATCAATACCAATTCAATTCCAATTAAATATTATTTAATTGGTACACTTCATTAAATCTAAATAAAAAGATTTAATCTTTTCTCAACTGGGTTCAAGAACAGTGACAATAAAAACACATTCACGACAAACCCAAATCACATTTGATATTAAATACAAGGCTCTGAATAGAAAATATATCGGCTTATATTCAATATCAAATTCTACGACCAACAAATATCGTATTGGAAATAACGATATGTATATATATATCTTTAAAATTTCCATAACAACATCTGTATAATCACGAAATCCAATATCGAAATATTCCGAAGACAATTTCGATTCAAATCCACTCCAATGCAATTATTGGAAATTCTGGTTATTTTCAAAACCATTTTCAAATCCAATTTATTTATTTAAAAATAAATAGAATTATAATTCTAGTTCAAAACTAGTTCATTTCGATAAAAATTTATTTATATCTTTTCAAATATGGAGTTTTTCATCCCAATTCTTCTCAAATCATTTCTTATGATTTTACACAAATTATTACTATTTTTAATAATTTTATCAAGGCCCGTACATTCGATTTCCATCAATGGCCATCGAACTGCACTTACAACGACCCTTTCCAAATTTGATTTGGACATAATTCCAAATCCAACCGTTAGATTTCAAATTTCTAATATTCGTTAGAAAGCTCTTTTCAATACGAACCCAACGGTTCCGGTTTTAGGAGAATCCGACGGTCGGATCTCCCGTAAAATCCATTCGAAGTCAATGGTCGAAATTCGCGAACTGCCGCGGCGCGGCTCGTTCTATTCAGGCCATTATATTATATATATAATATATATAATATATACTTCGTCGATTTCAATTCAAAACATGCTTTATAAGTCCTTTTAAATTCATTTTCAAAACGGTTTTAACTTCATATTCAATTTCAAATCCAAAATTGAATATTCAAATATACATTCGTTTTAAATTCATTTCAAATCGATTTCAATTCAAATTGATTTCTAATTCAATTTCAGTTCCTTTTCAATTTAATTCAATTCCAATTCGAATTCATTTATATTCAATTTCAATTCGAATTCATTTATATTCAATTTCAATTCGAATTCATTTCTATTCAATTTCAATTCGAATTCATTTCTATTCAATTTCAATTCAAATTCATTTATATTCAATTTCATTTCGAATTCATTTCTATTCAATTTCAATTCGAATTCATTTCTTTTCAACTTCAATTCGAATTCATTTCTATTCAATTTCAATTCGAATTCATTTATATTCAATTTCAATTCGAATTCATTTATATTCAATTTCAATTCGAATTCATTTCTTTTCAAAATATCAGATTTTGAAATCACTTTTGATATTCATTATAAAATGAGTAAAATCGATATAAATATCGTTCACGTCAAAATGGCGTCAATCTAATCAACACGGCTTCATATATTCCTATTTTCAAATATTCTATTTCGAATATTTCTATTTCAAATATTTCTTTTGCAAATATTTCTTTTTCAAATATGAAATGAGGCCCAATCAATTACCATATAATGTTAATTATATGGATTTTCTACAATACATGTATACAATAACAACGATGAAAAATCAACCATCATCCAAAGTGCATTCTACACTGTATAAGCATCGAATATAAATATTTAACGCTTAGAATAGTCTGTCAATCAATCGATCGACATACAGCTAATTATTGGGACTAGTGTATGTCATATATCACCCCAATACCCGTGTGGGGTTTTCAAACAATCAAACACAGATTTTATTTGTGCAGTTGGGCGATGTTTAAAATTTATCGTCCCAATCAATATTAGTCAAATGTGTGGATATAAACAAATCATCTGATTTGTTTATAATATTCTTTTCATTTTATATACACGTTAAAAATTCTATTTTTAACTATAAAATATTTCTTATATAAATATTTTATTTCATTTCACAACACATCACACAATCAATTTTCACAACAACATGCAATCAATCAAACAAGCCGTCCATGGTCTGTGGACGACGGGTGTTGGGTGCTACTAAACACCGTCTGCATCATAGTATATATTTTAACTAGAAATAAAATTAAAAAGTGAGAAATTCTCACAGAATAGCTAATCCAACGCCACGACTCTTCTTAGGTAGAAATCTTTGCCGTTTCTTCTTTCGTCAACTTCGTCATCCATATTCACTACATATGTAAAAATCGAATTTTTACTTCGCTATTCAATATATAAAAATCGAAATTTTACTTTGCTATAAAAATCACTTTTCTATTTCAACGTATATATAATAAAAATCAGATTTTTATTTCTCTATATAATTAAAGATAATATTTTTATTATCTACATCATATAAAAATCGCATTTTTATTCTTTCTATAATATAAAAATCATATTTTTATACCTCCTACATAATAAAGATCGAATTTTTATCTTACTACACTTATAGAAATTATATTTTTAACCTTCCTATAATATAAAAATTATAATTTCTATATAATATAAAAATCCTATTTTTATCTCTACATACACGTGCAAATCCCATCTCCACTTAATTAAAAATCTTAACTTTATGTGATAACAAATATTAACTTTATAACAAAGCTAAAAACTGATTTTGCATATATAAAAAAATTAATTATATAAAGCAGACGCACCTTTAATTTGATTTTTTTTCTACAGAGGAAGGGAGGACCTTTTTGCTTGCGGGTGGTGGAGGAAGAGGGCGGAGGGGTCTGGCTCGCGGATCGAGATGGCAGGGAGGGGGTCGCAGGTCGGCGGTGGTCAAGGCAGGGTGGCGGCGCGGGTCTGCTCTGGGTGTGGGCGGTTTAAGGGGGAAAGAGAAGCGGAGAAAGAAGGAGAAGGAGGGGGTGGTGCGTGGGGAAGAAGAAGGCGCAAGGGGGGAGGGTACGGCGGTCTCTGGCGCGGCGTGTGGCTCTGGGCGGCGACGATGATGGGTGGAAGCGGCGGCGCGATTTGGTTTGGTTTTTTTTTTTTCTGTTGAAATGAATTTCAACCGGGGTGGGGGGGGGGGGGTGAGAGGAAGTAAGCAGAGGAGAGAGAGTTTAATTTTAATTTATTTATTTTCAAAAAGTTGACTTTGAACGCGCATTTCAAACACAATGGGATATGTATCGTAAGCTGATTCGATCGTTTCGATCAGTTTCCGTCAAAATCAACATATAACTCTATATATTGAATTTGAACGCGCATTTCAATTTACCGGGGTCACATACGAACTCTAAAAATTCCAGAAAAATATTTTCTAGCTTCGTATTGACGATACGGTCCTAAAAAAACTAATTTCATCGAATTCTGAGACCGTTTGAAAAATGGCCAATTTCCAATCGATTAAAATCAAATGAAATTGGTCAAACGCGTTTTCCTTTGCCACGCTCACATATTGATTCGAAAATTTACGAAATTTGAAACCTAGCAATATCTTTACATCCCGGATCCAACAAAAGTGGTTTCGTCGAAGTCCGAGGTCGTTTGCAAAATTTCCATTTTTAAGGGCCTGAATTCCATAGCGACTATTAAGAATTTTCAACTGGACATATCTTTTGATTCCCGCTATGAAATTTCGATTTTTCGGATTTGTTGGAAAGATAGTCACAATTAGATTCCATTATTTTTGGTTTCACTAAAATCCAGTTTATTTTGCACCCGGTATGTTCAATTGAAGTTTGAAATCGAATTATCGAACTACCGCGCCATTTTCAATTCCTTTTATATTTATAAATAAATATTTATATTCCAACGACGATCTATATAATATATACGTTTGAATTCTATTCAAAATAAATTTCTCGTCAATATTATTTAAAATAATTCATTTTAAATAATTAAAATTCATTAAAATCGCCAATTTAAAAATTTTAAACTGGCCCAGATTTCCGGGTTATTACAGATTAATTTCTTAAATCTGGATAATCATTAAGTAATGATTTTTGAGATTAAAACCGAACTAGAGTTTTAATGAATCTTTAATTAGATTAAAAATGTGAATGTCTTATTTAAAAGAATATTCAGAATTGGAATGAGGCATATAGTGTGTTTTTATAACACTTGATTATAGAATACGCGAATTATTTGGAAAGACCGAGTTTAACCCATTCTGAACAATTTCTACGATGATTAAGAGTCGAAGATGAAGACGATGGTTGAGGACCGGAGTTCTTCACATTGTTTGGGTGATTACCGATGTCTTGATTGGGCCATACACCCAAGACAAGGTAATAAGTGATGATCGTCCAAATGTACTTGGAGATCGACCGGATATGCAAAGACCTCTCTCCTGTATTGGACATATGGGACGAGGAATATGGTGCCTCCGGTTTCGTTCAGACCAAGAACGGACTTGTAAATGGATGGTATGCCTGACGTTGCATTCCTTTATGCTGTATTCATTGATCTCTGCTAAATATATATCTGTTTGGTGGTGGAGAATTTATTCTCTTGCTTAACACCCTTCTCTGAGACGTATGAGCTCAGAGGTTATATATTGGCAGAAATCAATTGTATGGTATGGATTGACAATGTGGCATGCTAAGATGCAAATGACCAAGGCTTATTGTTGAAAAGCAGAGCCTTGTGGTAAATGATCAAAGCATAGCCCATTTTAGGCGTAGCTTTGTGTACAACGTTACTTCGCGAGCCTCACACCCCGGTATCAACCAAAAACGGGAGAAGGACCCCAGGGAAATGGACATAGTTAGTTTCTAGCTAGGAGGGGTGTCAGCGTTTACAAGCCTTGGCATTTCACTCATGCGGATGTTTCTTACTACATGATGGATAGAGAGGCGCCTCAGATATATATATCGATAGTGGTCTGGTCGACATTACTAACTAGATTATTTTACGCCCCATAGGGCAGGCTAACATATAATTTATGGTATAACTAATCATCGACGGATGACCGGCCCTGGCGCTTGAGACGACCCGTACTTCCCCGGTAAGGAAAGCACGGATAGAATTGAGGACAAGACAATCAGAACGCAAACAGAAGAACATTTCATTGTTATTACAACAATTCCATAAGATATAAGAATATACAGAGTATAAATGAATAAATTACATTCAACAAATATCAGATTACAATAAATTACATTGTAGCGGAAAAATAATATAAAACACAACTGAAAGTAATACACGGATACAGAGCTTTCCGAGCATCGTTCCAGCTGTAAATCAGGACCCTGTGAATATAAATCTGCAAAACCAAAACTACTAGCTGCCCGTGTGGAAAATAGGGGCACCCAGAGTTTAGGTTAAAACAATAAACTCCAGGTTAGTCATGTGACTGGTGTGAGAACTAAAACAGTTATTTAAAATTTTACTTTAAAAGATAGTAATTCAAGGGACCACACCGTATAACACGGAACGGGTTTCCTCCCAAGAATACTAGTGCATATAACAAAACAGCGCAATGCTCTTTGAAAAAATGAAGCTATTATAAGACCCAGGTCCCATCACACAATGCAACGCAAGCCGGAGGATAGGGTTTTCCCTTATAATAGCCAAACATACTTGGTATGTTCAAAACAAATCATTTGATACTATTATAAGTGTATAGTGTCAAAAGATTTCAAATCATAAATATCAATCATAGGCGGCATGGGTACCATCTATCATGTCGCCATACTAGTTCTACAATTAAAACCGCAATATCATGTATTGGAAATTGGATTTCCGTCATGAGTCGAGGCAAGGGGCAAGCTCCTCTCCGATTCGAGACACTCTAGCAAATGCCTCAGGACCCCACTATGATCCTTGGATCTTCAGGGCCGTCCTCTTTTACTTTTGAGGATTAATTGTTCCTGAACACACGTTTCCCGGTCCTTACAGACCTATATCCGAGGTGCCTCGCATTCCAACAACCACACAGGTGAAAAGTATATAAATGTTAGGGCTGGTAGGTCACTGACACCACCCCAGCTAGAAAGAAACGTCGTGCTCTCCCTACAGTCACTATCCCGTTTTTGACTCATACCGAGGTGTGAAGCTCGCGAATTCGCGTCATACACAAAGCTGCGCCACACAGGCCGTGCTTTGATCATCAACCACAAGACTTTGCTTTTCAACAGAAGCCTTGATCAATTGCCACTTACGCGTGCCACACTGGCAATTCACTCCATGCGACTGATGTCCATCGATATACAACCTCTGAGCTCGTACGTCTCAGAGAAGGGCGTTAAGCAAGAGAATAAATTCTCTACCGCCAAACAGATGTATATTTAATAGAGATCAATCAACACAGAATAAAATCCAATGTCAGACACACAATCCATTTTACAAGTTCGTTCTGGGTCTGAACGAAACCGGAGGCACTTTCCTCGCATATCCATCGATCTCCAAGTACGTCTGGACGATCACCAACTGTTTACCTCATCTTGGGTGTACAGCCCAATCGAGATCATCAGTAATCACCCAAACGATGTGAAGACTTCCGGTCTTCAACCACCGTCTTCATCTTTGACATCTCGTCGAATCGGTATTCAGAATGGGTATAAACCCGGCCTTTCTGAATAACCCACGTATATGATAAACAAATGTTACACAAACACAACAAACGCCTCATTCCAATTCAGAATGTTCTTTTATTCACAAAATCACATTCTTAGGGAAAGGTTCCCATTAATTTTATCCAAGATAAATTCTTCTAAATTTATTCTTTAATCTTCCTTTGGGTATCATTTCAAACTAGTCGGGATTAGCGAACCACACCGAAGTAATTATTTGTTTTATTTCCCAATCCCAACCTATTCATCCCCTGGAGCAAAACTGGTAATACTCCATACCTAACACCACGGTGTTATCGGTAAAATTAATTACCATTTCACGTTTAAATCTAATTAAAGATTTAACTATCGCTTTGGAGCAAAACTGGTGGTACTCCATTCTCGATCACCTTTCAGATTTGATAATTTAAATTATCAATTCCATTTCAATCTAATTAAAGATTAATTAAAACTCCACTTAGTTTTAATCTTTTCAAAAATCAATATCCTGTCTTTAATTGGGTTAAAGAACCAATGTCATTTAAAACACGATTCACGATAAACCCAAAATCACATTCTATTGTTAATCGGTTTATCGAACAGGTGTTATTCAAAACACCGCTCACGATAAACCCAAAAACCAATTCAAATTCAATTCCAATTAAATATTATTTAATTGATACACTTCATTAAATATAAATCGAAAGATTTAATCTTTTTCTCTCTTGGGCTTAAGAACAGTGTTAATGAAGACACCATTCACGACAAACCCAAATCACATTTGATATTAAATACAAGGCTCTGAATAGAAAATATACCGGCTTATATTCAATATCAAATCCTGAAACCAACAAATATCATATTGGAAATAACGATATAAAATATATCTTTCAAATTCCCATAACAATATCTGTATAGTCACGAAATCCAACATCAAAATATTCCGAAGATAATTTCGATTCAACTCTAGTCCAATTCACGTATTGGGAATATTGATTATTTTTTAAAATCACTTTCAAATTCAATTTATTTATTTCAAAAATAAATTGATTTTAATTCTAGTTCAAAACTAGTTCATTTCGACAAAAATCTATTTTTATCATTTCAAATGTGGAGTTTTTCATCCCAGTTCTTTCCAATTCACATATTATGATTTTACACAAATAATTAATATTTTTAATAATTTTATCAAGGCCCGTACAGTCGCTTTCCAACAACGGCCATCGAACTGCACTTACAACGACCTTTTTTGAAATTGATTTGGACATAATTCCAAATCCAACCGTTAGATTTCGAATTTCTAATATTCATTGGAAAGCTCTTTTCGATACGAACCCAACGGTTCTGGTTTTAGGAGAATCCGACGGTCGGATCTCCCGCAACGTCAATTCGAAGTCAATGGTCGAAATTCACGAACTACCGCGACGCGACGCGTTCTATTCAGGCCATTATATATATATATATATATATATTATATATATATACATTTCATCGATTTCCCTTTTAAAACGTATTTTATAAATCGTTTTAAATTCGTTTTCAAAACCATTTCAACTCTATATTCAATTTCAAATCAAAGTTGAATATTTCATATCATTACTATATAAATGATAATATTTTCAAAACGTTATATTTTGAATTCACTTCTTTTCTATATTCATTATAAAACGAATATATCGATATAACCATCATTCATGTCAAAATGGTGCAACTCTAATCAACACGGCTTTATATATATATTTCAATAAATTCGTTATTCTATTCAACAAATGAATATTTATTCTATTCAACACATGAATCTATATTTCTTTCAACACACGACTAATCTCAACACATGAGTACTGTCAACACAAAACTATTTTTGTTATGTAAAATATTTTATAAAATTATGGTATCTATCGTTTGATTTTAATTAGACTCCTACTGGAAAGTAGTTCTAATTTTAAATATGATAAAGATGTAAATTTTATTATTTAAAATATTTTACTCAACACATGAATAATTTCAACACATGAACATCGTCAACACATGACTATTTTTATATTCAACACATGAATTTTCTTTTATAATATTCATTATTTTCCCGATTGGAATGAGGCCCAATCAATTACCATATATCGTTAATTATATGGGTTCCATCAAACACATGTATATAATAGCAACGATAAACAATCAACCATCATCCAAAGTGCACCACACAACTGCATAAGCCTTAAATATAAATAATTAATGCTTACACAGCCTGTCGACCAATCGATCGACATATAATTAAATAATTGGGATTAGTGTACGTCAAATATCATCCCAAAACCCGTGTGGGGTTTCAAATCAACAAACACAGATTTTTATTTGTGCAGTTGGGCGATGTGTAAAATTTTATCATCCCAATCAATATCAGTCAAATCAGTGTATATAAACAAATCAGCCGATTTGTTTATAAATATTATTTATTTATTCACATTCACGTTAAAAATTATATTTTTAACGATAAAATATTTTTAACTATATAAATATTTTATTTCCTTTCAACACAAGAATATTTTATTATTCAATCATCCCACAACACAATCAATTTTCACAACACATCAATCAAACAAACAAGCCGTCCATGGTCTGTGGACGACGGGTGTCGGGTGCTGCTAAGCACCGTCTGCATCCTAGTATATATATATATATAACTAGAAAAAGAAATTTAGAGTGAGAAGTTCTCACCAAAGCTATCCCAACTCCACGACACTTCAATTGTAGGAAATCATCACTGTTCTCGCCTTTTGTCACTTTCGTTGCCCGTAGCCACTACATATATAAAAATCATATTTTTATATTATTGCTATGTATATAAAAATCATATTTTTATACTACTACTACATAGATAAAAATTCTATTTTTCCAACGTTACTATATAGATAAAAATTCCATTTTTACAACGGTGTTCATATAATAAAGATTATATTTTTATCACGCCATTCTCTGTATAAAGATTTCGCCTTTTCAAATATAAAGATTTCGCCTTTTCAAATATAAAGATTTCGCCTTTTCAAATATAAAGATTTCTCCTTTTCTATTATAAAGATTTCGCCTTTTCTATTATAAAGATTTCGCCTTTTCTATTTCATCACTATAAAAATCACATTTTTACTTTGCTACATATATAAAGATGATATTTTTACTATCTATAAAATATAAAAATCGTATTTTTATACTTTCTATACTATAAACATCATATCTTTACATTGCTACTACTATAAAGATCACATCTTTATTACTTTACAATATATAAATCATATTTTTATTACTTCTACTTTATAAAAATCAAAACTTTTTACTATCAAAAATTATACCTTTCATATAAAAAACATGACAACTTCCATATCAAATATCCTATTTTCTTATACCTTATCATTTTCTATAAAAATAACCACTTTATATAAACCAAATCTTTCTTTGAATAAGGATCAAAATAAATAAATTTCAGTTTTAAAAATCAATCAATTTCAGTTTTAAACCAAACAAGAAAAATCAGTTTTAAATATAAACAAAAATCAGTTTTTAATTTAAATAAAAAGAAAAAATCTTACTGTCTTTGAAGGAGGGAGGTCGGAGGAGTCACGGTCGGAGCCTGGTGGGGGCGGAGGCGTCGCAGCAGGTCGGGGTGGTCTTGGGCTTCAGGCGGCGGTGGTAGGCGCGGGTTTCTGAAGACGAGGGAGAGGAGAACGAGGGGAGGCGGTCTCGAGGTGGAGGGAGGGGGTGCGGCGAGGTAGAGGGGGCCACGGCGGCGGGCGGTGCCGCTTGGGGGGGGGATGAGGTGGCGGCGGCGGTTCCCCCCCGTCCCTCCTCTTTTTTTTTTTTACAAATGATTTTCAACCGGGGGGGGGGGCTGTGAGGTAACAGGGGAGAGAGGGAATTTTTATTTTTTTTATTTATTTTCAAAAAGGTACTTTTTATTTCGACCTCGAAACGTGACCCACCGCCTGTCGTCCATAGCTAATTACCCCCATTCCGAACACAATGGGATATGTATCATAGGCTGATTCGATCGTTTCGACCAATTTTCATCAAAATCAACATATAACTCTATATATTGAATTTGAACGCGCATTTCAATTTATCGGGGTCACATACTAACTCGAAAAATTCCTGAAAAATATTTTCTAGCTTTGTATTGATGATACATTCCTAACAAAACTAGTTTCGTCAAATTCTGAGACCGTTTGAAAAATGGCCATTTTCCAGTCGATTAAAATCAACTAAAACTGGTCAAACGCGTTTTCCTTTGCCACGCTCACATATTGATTCGAAAAATTATGAAATTTGAAACCTAGCAATAATTTGACATCCCGGATCCAACAAAAGTGGTTTCGTCGAAATTCGAGGTCATTTGCAAAATTTCCATTTTTAAGGGCCTGAATTCCATAGCGGCTATTAAGAATTTTCAACTGGACATATCTTTTGATTCCCGCTATGAAATCTCAATTTTTCGGATTCGTTGGAAAGATATCCTCAAGTAGATCCTATTATTTTTGGTTTCACTAAAATCTGGTTTATTTTGCACCCGGTACATTCATTTGAAGTTTGAAATCGAATTATCGAACTACCGCGCCATTTTCAATTCCTTTTATAATTATATATAATTATTATATTCTAACGAGCACGTATATAAATATACACGTCCGAATTATATTCAAAATAAATTTCTCGTCGATATTATTTAAAATAATTCATTTTAAATGTTCAAAATTCACTAAAATTGCCAAAATAAAAATTTAAACTGGCTCGCATTTCCGGGTTGTTACATTCTCCCCCACTTAAAACTTTTCGTCCTCGAAAAGGAACGAAGTCGAAAGTTGTTTACTAATCAACCCAACTTTCATTATTTTGATTACGGCTTAAGTTCTTCAACTTTTCAGTTTCTAGGAACTTTTCAAATTTTTCAAAAATTTGGCTAACACCCTAAATTTTAGAAAAATTTCGCCATAAACTCCCCTGCACCGGGAGCACGGGAAAATCCCGAAATTGCCATATAGGCCCTCTGATCTCAAAAAGAAAAAGAAAAAGCCAAGCGGCTAGCCAATCGGCTCATAAAATCATCATCACCCAAACAAAACAGTAAATTATGGTAAACATGTACCTATTTGTCGGGCAAACAAATTTTATTCTTCTGCTCTTGCCTCTTTGCTATGACCTGTTCAATGTAAGTACATGTATATGTAAGCAAATGCGACCAATTTTCAATACAATTCACTATTTGATTCTATTAGGCTAAATGGTTCAAAATTATCAAACAAATAAACAAACAACACAAACATCAATCAATTAGTGAATTAGAGTTTCAAATTCTTAATTTTGATATATATACAGAAAATCATGTTTTTGATGCCAAATCACAACAATGAACTCTAGCTATATTTTGGTTCTCACACCAGTCTAATGGAAATATATAGATATCACACCTTCGAAACACGAACATAAATATTGATAATGCGGCCGCATTACCAGAATTATCTCCGGGCAACTAGAGTGTGATTCTATATCTATCCAGTATATTAAAACTTCGAATATACGTTCATGACGCATATACGCGAAATCTTTATATACTCGATTGTCCAAATTCAAAATAAATAAATAATAAAATACGTATAAAGCGATTTAAATTTTCAAAACAAAATTGTTTTCATTTGAAAAATATACTCTTCACACTCGTTCTAGGATACTACTGATCCTATCTCTAACGAGTCATTCTAATTGGATATTACTAATCCAATATCTGATGAATTCTTTCGTTTGGTTCTAATGTGTCTTGTTCTCGAGCCCTGTAAACCAAAGCTCTGATACCAAACTGAGACGACCCGAACTTCCCCGGTAAGGAAAGCACGAATAGAATTGAGGACAAGACAAATCAGAACGCAAACAGAAGAACATTTCATTGTTATTACAAAAATTCAATCAGATACAAGAATATACAGAGTATAAATGAATAAATTACATTCAACAAATATCAGATTACAATAAATTACAAAGCAACGGAAAAATAATATAAAACACAACTGAAAGTAATACACGGGTACAGAGCTTTCCGAGCATCGTTCCAGCTGTAAATAAGGACCCTGTGAATATAAATCTGCAAAACCAAAATTACTAGCTGCCCGTGTGGAAAATAGGGGCACCCGGAGTTTAGGTTAAAACAATAAACTCCAGGTCAGTCATGTGACTGGTGTGAGAACTAAAACAGTTATTTAAAACTTTACTTTAAAAGATAGTAATTCAAGGGACCACGCCGTATAACACGGAACGGGTTTCCTCCCAAGAATACTAGTGCATATAACAAAACAGCGCAATGCTCTTTGGAAAAATGAAGCTATTATAAGACCCAGGTCCCATCACACAATGCAACGCAAGCCGGAGGATAGGGTTTTCCCTTATAATAGCCAAACATGCTTGGTATGTTCAAAATAAATCATTTGATACTATTATAAGTGTATAGTGTCAAAACATTTCAAATCATAAATATCAATCATAGGCGGCATGGGTACCATCTATCATGTCGCCATACTAGTTCTACAATTAAAACCGCAATATCACGTATTGGAAATTGGATTTCCGTCATGAGTCGAGGCAAGGGGCAAGCTCCTCTCCGATTCGAGACACTCTAGCAAATGCCTTAGGACCCCACTATGATCCTTGGATCTTCAGGGCCGGTCCTCTCTTACTTTTGAGGATTAATTATTCCTGAACACACGTTTCCTGGTCCTTACAGACCAATATCTGAGGCGCCTCGCATTCCAACAACCACACAGGTGAAAAGTATATAAATGTCAGGGCTGGTAGGTCACTGACAACACCCTAGCTAGAAAGAAACGTCGTGCTCTCCCAGCAGTCACTATCCCGTTTTTGACTCATACCGAGGTGTGAGGCTCGCGAATTCACGTCATACACAAAGCTGCGCCACACAGGCCGTGCTTTGATCATCAACCACAAGACTTTGCTTTTCAACAGAAGCCTTGATCAATTGCCACTTACGCGTGCCACACTGGCAATTCACTCCATGCGACTGATGTCCATCGATATACAACCTCTGAGCTCGTACGTCTCAGAGAAGGGCGTTAAGCAAGAGAATAAATTCTCTGCCGCCAAACAGATGTATATTTAATAGAGATAAATCAACACAGAATAAAATCCAATGTCAGACACATAATCCATTTTACAAGTTCGTTCTGGGTCTGAACGAAACCGGAGGCACTTTCCTCGCATATCCATCGATCTCCAAGTACGTCTGGACGATCACCAACTGTTTCCCTCATCTTGGGTGTACATCCCAATCGAGATCATCAGTAATCACCCAAACAATGTGAAGATTTCCGGTCTTCAACCACCATCTTCATCTTCGACATCTCGTCGAATCGGTTATTCAGAGTGGGTATAAACCCGGCCTTTCTGAATAACCCACGTATATGATAAACAAATGTTACACAAACACAACAAACGCCTCATTCCAATTCAGAATGTTCTTTTATTCACAAAATCACATTCTTAGGGAAAGGTTCCCATTAATTTTATCCAAGATAAATTCTTCTAAATTTATTCTTTAAACTTCCTTTGGGTATCATTTCAAACTAGTCGGGATTAGCGAACCACACCGAAGTAATTATTTGTTTTATTTCCCAATCCCAACCTATTCATCCCCTAGAGCAAAACTGGTAATACTCCATACCTAACACCACGGTGTTATCGGTAAAATTAATTACCATTTCACGTTTAAATCTCATTAAAGATTTAACTATCGCTTTGGAGAAAAACTGGTGGTACTCCATTCTCGATCACCTTTCAGATTTGATAATTTAAATTATCAATTCACATTTCAATCTAATTAAAGATGAATTAAAACTCCACTTAGTTTTAATCTTTTCAAAAATCAATATCCTGTCTTTAATTGGGTTAAAGAACCAATGTCATTTAAAACACGATTCACGATAAACCCAAAATCACATTCTATTGTTAATCGGGTTAAAGAACAGGTGTTATTCAAAACACCGCTCACGATAAACCCAAAAACCAATTCAAATTCAATTCCAATTAAATATTATTTAATTGATACACTTCATTAAATCTAAATAGAAAGATTTAATCTTTTTCTCTCTTGGGCTTAAGAACGGTGTTAATGAAGACACCATTCACGACAAACCCAAATCACATTTGATATTAAATACAAGGCTCTGAATAGAAAATATACCGGCTTATATTCAATATCAAATCCTGAAACCAACAAATATCATATTGGAAATAACGATATAAAATATATCTTTCAAATTCCCATAACAATATCTGTATAGTCACGAAATCCAACATCAAAATATTCCGAAGATAATTTCGATTCAACTCCAGTCCAATTCACATATTGGGAATATTGATTATTTTTTTAAAATCACTTTCAAATTCGATTTATTTATTTCAAAAATAAATTGATTTTAATTCTAGTTCAAAACTAGTTCATTTCGACAAAAATATATTTTTATCATTTCAAATGTGGATTTTTTCATCCCAGTTCTTCCCAATTCACATATTATGATTTTACACAAATTATTAATATTTTTAATAATTTTATCAAGGCCCGTACAGTCGATTTCCAACAACGGCCATCGAACTGCACTTACAACGACCTTTTCTGAAATTGATTTGGACATAATTCCAAATCCAACCGTTAGATTTCAAATTTCTAATATTCATTGGAAAGCTCTTTTCGATACGAACCCAACGGTTCCGGTTTTAGGAGAATCCGACGGACGAATCTCCCGCAACGTCAATTCGAAGTCAATGATCGAAATTCACGAACTGCCGCGGCGCGCCGCGTTCTATTCAGGCCATTATATATATAATATATATATATATTATTTCGTCGATTTCCCTTTTAAAACATATTTTATAAATCGTTTTAAATTCGTTTTCAAAACCATTTCAACTCTATATTCAATTTCAAATCAAAATTGAATATTTCATATCATTACTATATAAATGATAATATTTTCAAAACGTTATATTTTGAATTCACTTCTTTTCTATATTCATTATAAAACGAATATAATCGATATAACTATCGTTCACGTCAAAATGGCGCAACTCTAATCAATACGGCTTTATATATATATATTTCAATAAATTCGTTATTTTATTCAACAAATGAATATTTATTCTATTCAACACATGAATCTATATTTCTTTCAACACACGGCTAATCTCAACACATGAGTACTGTCAACACACAACTATTTTTGTTATGTAAAATATTTTATGAAATTATGGTATCTATCGTTTGATTTTAATTACACTCCTACTAGAAAGTAGTTCTAATTTTAAATATGATAAAGATGTAAATTTTATTATTTAAAATATTTTACTCAACACATGAATAATTTCAACACATGACTATTTTTATATTCAACACATGAATTTTCTTTTATAATATTCATTATTTTCCCGATTGGAATGAGGCCCAATCAATTACCATATATCGTTAATTATATGGGTTCCATCCAACACATGTATATAATAGCAACGATAAACAAACAACCATCATCCAAAGTGCACCACACAACTGCATAAGCATTAAATATAAATAATTAACGCTTACACAGCCTGTCGACCAATCGATCGACATATAATTAAATAATTGGGATTAGTGTACGTCAAATATCATCCCAACACCCGTGTGGGGTTTCAAATCAACAAACACAGATTTTTATTTGTGCAGTTGGGCGATGTGTAAAATTTTATCATCCCAATCAATATTAGTCAAATCAATGTATATAAACAAATCGGCCGATTTGTTTATAAATATTATTTATTTATTCACATTCACGTTAAAAATTATATTTTTAATGATAAAATATTTTTAACTATATAAATATTTTATTTCCTTTCAACACAAGAATATTTTATTATTCAATCATCCCATAACACAATCAATTTTCACAACACATCAATCAAATAAACAAGCCGTCCATGGTCTGTGGACGACGGGTGTCGGGTGCTGCTAAGCACCGTCTGCATCCTAGTATATATATATAACTAGAAAAAGAAATTTAGAGTGAGAAGTTCTCACCAAAGCTATCCCAACTCCACGACACTTCAATTGTAGGAAATCATCACTGTTCTCGCCTTTTGTCACTTTCGTTGCCCGTAGCCACTACATATATAAAAATCATATTTTTATATTATTGCTATGTATATAAAAATCATATTTTTATACTACTACTACATAGATAAAAATTCTATTTTTACAACGTTACTATATAGATAAAAATTCCATTTTTACAACGGTGTTCATATAATAAAGATTATATTTTTATCACGTCATTCTCTGTATAAAGATTTCGCCTTTTCAAATATAAAGATTTCGCCTTTTCAAATATAAAGATTTCGCCTTTTCTATTATAAAGATTTCGCCTTTTCTATTTCATCACTATAAAAATCACATTTTTACTTTGCTACATATAAAGATGATAGTTTTACTATCTATAAAATATAAAAATCGTATTTTTATACTTTCTATACTATAAACATCATATCTTTACATTGCTACTACTATAAAGATCACATCTTTATTACTTTACATTATATAAATCATATTTTTATTACTTCTACTTTATAAAAATCAAAACTTTTTACTATCAAAAATTATATCTTTCATATCAAAAACATGACAACTTCCATATCAAATATCCTATTTTCTTATACCTTATCATTTTCTATAAAAATAACCACTTTATATAAACCAAATCTTTCTTTGAATAAGGATCAAAATAAATAAATTTCAGTTTTAAAAATCAATCAATTTCAGTTTTAAACCAAAAAAGAAAAATCAGTTTTAAATATAAACAAAATCAGTTTTTAATTTAAATAAAAAGAAAAAATCTTACTGTCTTTGAAGGAGGGAGGCCGGAGGAGTCACGGTCGGAGCCTGGTGGGGGCGGAGGCGTCGCAGCAGGTCCGGGTGGTCTTGGGCTTCAGGCGGCGGTGGTAGGTGCGGGTTTCTGAAGAGGAGGGAGAGGAGAACGAGGGGAGGAGGTCTCGAGGTGGAGGGAGGGGGTGCGGCGAGGTAGAGGGGGCCACGGCGGCGGGCGGTGCAGCCTGGGGGGGGGGGGCGCGATGAGGTGGCGGCGGCGGCTCCCCCACGTCCCTCCTCTCTTTTTATTTATTTATTTTACAAATGATTTTCAACGGGGGGGGGGGGCTGAGAGGTAATAGGGGAGAGAGGGAATTTTTATTTTTTTTATTTATTTTCAAAAAGGTACTTTTTATTTCGACCTCGAAACGGGACCCACTGCCTGTCGTCCATAGCTAATTACCCCCATTCCGAACACAATGGGATATGTATCATAGGCTGATTCGATCGTTTCGATCAGTTTTCGTCAAAATCAACATATAGCTCTATATATTGAATTTGAATGCGCATTTCAATTTACCGGGGTCACATACTAACTCGAAAAATTCCAAAAAAATATTTTCTAGCTTCGTATTGACGATACGGTCCTAACAAAACTAGTTTCGTCGAATTCTGAGACCGTTTGAAAAATGGCCATTTTCCAGTCGATTAAAATCAACTGAAACTGGTCAAACGCGTTTTCCTTTGCCAAGCTCACATATTGATTCAAAAAATTATGAAATTTGAAACCTAGCAAAAATTTGACATCTCGGATCTAACAAAAGTGGTTTCGTCGAAATCCGAGGTCGTTTGCAAAATTTCCATTTTTAAGGGCCTGAATTCCATAGCGACTATTCAGAATTTTCAACTGGACATATCTTTTGATTCCCGCTATGAAATCTCAATTTTTCGGATTCGTTAGAAAGATATCCTCAATTAGATCCTATTATTTTTGGTTTCACTAAAATCCGGTTTATTTTGCACCCGGTACATTCCTTTGAAGTTTGAAATCGAATTATCGAACTACCGCGCCATTTTCAATTCCTTTTATAATTATTATATTCTAACGACGACGTATATAAATATATACGTCCGAATTATATTCAAAATAAATTTCTTGTCGATATTATTTAAAATAATTCATTTTAAATGTTCAAAATTCACTAAAATTGCCAAAATAAAAATTTTAAACTGGCTCGCATTTCCGGGTTGTTACAGCGCTCCTAGGTGCGGTTGCGGCCGAGTCCTGAGGCACGGGCTAGAGTGTCTCGAATTCGGTAAGGAAGATCTCTTGCCTTGGTTCATAGATGGAAATCCAACTCCCAATACGACATCGTGCAATAGCAACATGATATATGGTACCCATGCCGTCTATGATTGATACATTTATATTCGAAGTTGATTTCTTCACTTATAGTAATAATAAAAGATGAAATTTCGTGTATCAGGCATTTTTGGCTATTACAAGGGAAAATTCTATCCTCCGGCTTGCGTTGCATTGGATGATAGGACCTGAGTCTTATAATAGCTTCATATTTTTCCAAAAGCATTGCGTTGTTTTCTTTTAAATTAGGGGTCATGTGCAGTAAACTCGTTTCGTGTTATACAGCGTGGTCCTGTGATTTACCCAACTTTAAAATCAAGATAATAACTATTTTAGCTCTCATACCAGTCCTATGACTGGCCTGGAGTTTATACTTTTAACCTAAAGTCTGGGTGCCCATATTTTCCACACGGGCAGCTAGTAGTTTTGGTTTTGCAGATATTATATTTGCAGGATCCTGGTTTACAACTGAAGCGATATTCAAAAAGCTCTGTATCCGTTTATTCCTTCCAGCTGTATTTTGTATTATTTTTCCGCTGCTATTCAAATGTAAATTAAATCTCTGATATTGTATTTCCAATGTGTAATTTTTATTCATACTTTGGAACATTCTTGTACTCTGATGTAATAGTTGTAATAAGCAATGAAATATTCTTCTGTTTGTGTTCTGATGAGTGTTGTTCTCAATTCAATCCGTACTTTCGTTTACGGGGAAGTTTGGGTCGTTTCATTTGGTATCAGAGCTTTGGTTTATAGAGCTCGAGAACAAGACACATTAGAACCGAACGAAAGAATTCATCAGAGATTGGATTAGTAATATCCAATGAGAATAACTCGTTAGAGATGGGATCAGTAGTATCCTAGAACGACTGTAAGGAGTGTTGTTTTAAAAATAAAAATGAAAACAAATTTAGTTTTGAAAATTTTATCTTAATATACGTATTTGAGTATATTATTTTATTTTATTTTGGACAATCGAGTATATGAAGATTTTGAATATACGCGTAATTAACGAATGTTCGAAGTTTTAATATACTGGATAGATATAGAATCACACTCTAGTCGCTTGAGGATAATTCTTATGATTGACGCATCATCGTCAGCAATTATGTTCGAGGTTCGAAAGTGGTATATCTATATATTTCCATTTACTAGTGTGAGAACCAAAATATAGATAGGATTTATTAATGTGATTTGCACTAAAAATATGATTTTTGACTATATATAAAAGTTATATATATTTGAAAAGATAATCAAACTAATTGATTGCTGTTTGCGATGGTTGATTATTAGTTTAACTAATTAAAATATTGGAATGATAATTAATTTAACTAGTATGAGAAAGAATGATAAATTTAGCTAAATCGAATTAAATACTTAACTGAATTGAAAATTTATTAGAAATTGAAAGTTGAGTTGATTAGCGAAACAACTTTCAGCTCCATTCCTTTTCGAGGACGAAAATATTTTAAGTGGGACAATCCAAAAATCAGAACCAATTTAAAAAATTTATTTTAGCAATTTTAATGGATTTTAAGTATTTAAAATAATTTATTTTAAATAATAACGACGGAAAATTTATTTAAATTGAAGTTAGAACAAAAAATTTTAATTTAATTATAAAAGGATTTTAAAATGGTGCGGCAGTTTGAAAATTCGATTTCAAATTTCGAATGAATGTGCAGGATTAAAAATAAATCAGATTTCGGTAAAACAAAAAATATTTAAATTTGTTTAAAAATATCTTTCAACCGAATTTGAAAAATTGAAATTTCATAGCGGGAATAAAAAGCTATGCCCAGTTTGAAATTTAGAATAGTCGCTATGTAACATATATATATATTTTAATATTAAAAATAACCATTTTGCAAATGACCTCCGTTTTCGACGAAACCACTTTTGTTGGATCCGGAATATCAAATTATTGCTAGATTCCAATTTTCATGATTTTTGGAATTAATATGTGAGCGTGGCAAAAGAAAACATGTTTTAACAGTTTTAGTCAATTTCGATCTACCGGAAAATGACCATTTTTCAAACGGTCTTCAAATTCGATGAAATTAGTTTTGTTAGGACCGTATCATCAAAACATAGTTAGAAATAAATTTTCTGTAATTTTTTGAGTCAATATGTGGCCCCGGTAAATTAAAAGGTACGTTTAAATTTAGTATATATTGATTTATATTTTAATTTAAAGAAAAACACATCGTAACAGCGAATTGGGTTATGAAACATATCCCATTGTGTCCGAAATGGGGGCATTTAGCTAGGGGCAACATTGCTGGGTTTAATTTGGAGTTCGGAACGATATAGGAGTTATATTGAATTTAAAGGTATTAAATAAATAAAATAAAAATACACGTATAAGTACACATACACAGTATTTTCGTATTTCTCTAAACCCAAGCGGCATAACCAGCTGCCACTTCCAAAGGATGGACAAAATCATCCGATTTTCCATCTTTAAAATCTCCCAATCCAAGAAACGATTTACCAAACCCATAAAGTAAAAATCAATGAGACTTTTTGGATCTTTAAAATGGTACGCTCGAGATCGTATATGGTGTTGCAAATTAGTTGATCTCGATCTTCAAAGGGCGCTTGTTCAGACCAGAATTCAGGGGGGTATGGGGTATCGAGCTGCGCAAGGTCATGGGTGGGGGTTGCCAATGTTGGCGACGTTGGGGTGGTGTTCGCCGATCAGATTTCTGCGTGTCGATGTGGTGGCAAGATCAAACCCTAGTTCGAGGGTTTTGGGTTCAGTTTCGCAGTAAACAACGAACGTAGAAGAAGGACGCGGCTAGATTCCTTTTGCCCAGTGAAATGTAATTAGTTTGTTTTATTGATTAGGTGATTATGAATTTATTAGTAGTTAAAAATCTGAAATTTTATTTTATAAAATAGCTTTGTAAAATATAAAATAAACATTGTTTTGAAATATAAAATATAACATTGTTTTGATTATAAATATAACATTGTTTTGATTACAAATATAACATTGTTTTAAATAACAAATTTTACATTGTTTTTAATAATAAATTTTACATTGTTTTTAATAACAAGTTTTACATTATTTTTTAATAACAAATTTTGCATTGTTTTTAATACAAATTTTGCATTGTTTTTAATATAAAGATCGCATTGTTTTTAATACAAATATCGTAAATGTTTTAATACAGAGATCGCACTGTTTTTAATATAATAATTTCTTTTGTTTTTAATATAAAAAAAATCGCATTGTTTTAAATATGAAAGTAGCAATATTAAAATATGTCTTTTACAAATCATAACGTAAATAAAAATATTATTTTTACCATATATGTAGAATAGCATTAAAAATATGATTTTTAATACAAACGGTGTAAAACAGATGGCGTTGATCACGATAAAGAACACTGCATACAACAGGAAATCCAAAAACCATTGTCCGCTAAAGAATGACGGAGTGGAAACCAAAGGTGAGAACTCCTCACTAAAAATTATGCACAGTTATTTTTTTTACATTACTAAAAATATATAGAATTGCCAGTATAGATTTTATCAGCTTAATTATTATAAATGGTATATAGTGTATGTTAGATCAGTCTCCTTGTCCACAAACCATGGATGATTTAAATTGATTGTATTGCATGTTGGTTGTGATGTGAAATGTTTGACATATTAAAAATAATGTTAATATTAATAGGATAGTGAAATTAAATTATAAATATTCATTTATAATTTGAACAGTGAAAATTGGTTAAATTTATTAACCAATAATTTGTTTAAATAAATTGTTGTCAAAACCCACACGGTTATTGGGATGATATTTGACATACACTAATCCCAATATTTAATTATATGTCATTCGATGGATTGACAGTCTGTGATTAATGTTATTTATTTATTTTAATGCTCACACAGTTATGAATTTGACTTTGGATGTGAATGGACAGTTTGTTGATTATTTGTCATTATCGTTGTATACATGCGATGTATGAAATCCATATAATTGGAAATTATATGGTAATTAATTGAGTCGCATTCTGATTCTGAATATAAAGAATATTTTAAAATAAAGTGTTCAAACAATAAAAATTACATTTTTATTGAATGTACAAAATATGAAAAATATCCATATAAGAAATGAAAATTGTTTGAAGTAATAAAAGTTATGTTTTTATTGTATGTACCAATACTCATTGTTTGTAGAAAAAGGTTTAACAATAAAAATTCACATTTTTATTGTATGTAAGAAAAAGGTAAATGATCATTGTTTTGAGGAAAGAAAAAGAAAAGTTAACAATAAAAATTTACATTTTTATTATTTATAAGAAGTGATGTAACATGATCATGGTTTGAAATAGAAAGATTTAACAATTAAAAGTTTACATTTCTATCTTATATATATATAAAAAGATTATAGTTTAATAAATTTGTGTTTACATTAAAAAGTACATTTTTAATGTTAGATGAATCATATAAAAAGATTCAAATTTCATTGTGTTTACATTAAAAATTATGTTGTTAATGTAAAGAATGAATCATTAAAAAGATTCAATGTTGAGAAAAGTGTTTTAACATTAAAAAATTTACATTTTTATGTAAAAGAACATTTTAATGTAAAGAACCATTTTTATGTAAAAGAACATTTTAATATAAAAGATCATCTTAATATAAAGAATATTTTTAAATAAAGAATATTTTAAAATAACGAATATTTTAAAATAATATTCAGTTAAGAATAAAATCATGTTTTCGATGTCCGATTTTAGATGGACACAAAAATATGAAGCCGGGTTAAGTATAGAAACGCCATTTTAACCCGAACAGGTTTATCGATTGATTTATTTCATTTTATTATGAATATAGAAAAGAAGTAATTTCAAAATCTAATGTTTTGAAAATATTATTAATTTAATATAATAAAAATATAGAATATTCAACTTTGATATAGAATTGAAAATGATGTTGGAATCATTTTAAAATGAAATTATAAATATTTATAAATACGATTTAAATGGGAATCGACGATATATATATATATAATATATATATTATATATATTTAAATGGTCTGAATAGAACGCGCCGTGTAGCGACCGTCTGCGAATTTCGACCATTAACTTCAAATAGATGTAACAGGAGATCCGACCATCGGATCCTCCTAAAACCGGAACCGTTGGGTTCGTATCAAAAAGTGCTTTCCAATGAATATAAGAGATTTGAAACCTAATGGTTAGATTTGGAAGTATGTCTAAATCAATTTTAAAAAAGGTCGCTATGGATGCAGTTCGGTGGCCGATATTGGAAACCGACTGTACGTGCGATATTAAATTTATCAAAAATATGGAAAATATTATATGAAATCATAATAAATGATTTGGAAAGAATTTGGATGAAAATTCTAATTTTATAAAGATAAAAATATATATTTTTATCAAAAATGAACTAGTTATTAACTAGAATAAAAATCTAATCAATTAATATTTAATTGGAATTAAAGAGAATAAATTGGATTTTAGGTTGTCGTGAACGGTGTCTTTAATAAAATTGTTCTTATACCCCGATTAGAAAATAATAAATCTTTTAAATAAGATTTAAGGAAGTTTTCCAATTAATATTTAATTGGAATTAAATAGAATATAATTTTGGAATTTATAAATCTTTTAATTAAGGTTATTAGAGTTTCCAATTATATTTAGTAATTGGAATAAAATGAAATGTGAATTGGGTTTATTGTGAACTGTGTTTTTAATGACATTTGTTCTTTAACCCTATTAACAGTGAAAATATAATTTGGAATCTATAAATCTCTTATTAAGATTTAAATGGAAATTTTCCAAAGTAAAGTTTGCCAATTTAACTTATTAACCTAGAATTAAATGGAATTTGATTTAATAATAATCAAGATAAGCTTCTGTAAATGAAGACCATTACTATATATGGAATTTAAAAGGCTTTGCCGTTATTCCATTTATATTATCAGTCTGATACAGAAATTTATATCGATTATATATTGATCTGATTTCTGTGAAGATTCCATATTTAATGGAAGATGATTTTGGGTTTATCGTGAACAATGTTTTAAATAACATTGGTTCTTTAACCCAGTTAAAGACAAGATTAATTTCTTAAATCTGGATAATCATTATGTAGTGATTTTTGAGATTAAAACCGAACTAGAGTTTTAATGAATCTTTAATTAGATTAAAAATGTGAATATCTTATTTAAAAGAATATTCAGAATTGGAATGAGGCGTATGGTGTGTTTTTATAACACTTGATTATAAAATACACGAATTATTCGGAAATACCGGGTTTAACCCATTCTGAAAAATTTCTACGATGATTAAGAGTCGAAGATGAAGACGATGGTTGAGGACAGGAGTTCTTCACATCGTTTGGGTGATTACCGATGTCTTGATTGGGCCGTACACCCAAGACAAGGTAATAAGTGATGATCGTCCAAACATACTTGGAGATCGACCGGATATGTGAGGACCTCTCTCCTATATTGGACATATGGGACGAGGAATATGGTGCCCCGGTTTCGTTCAGACCCAGAACGGACTTGTAAATGGATGGTATTCCTGATGTTGTATTCCTTTATGCTATATTCATTAATCTCTGCTAAATATATATCTGTTTGGTGGCAGAGAATTTATTCTCTTGCTTAACACCCTTCTCTTAGACGTATGAGCTTAGAGGTTATATATTGGCAGAAATCAATTATATGGTATGGATTGACAATGTGGCATGCTAAGATGCAAATGATCAAGGCTTATTGTTGAAAAGCAGAGCCTTGTGTAGATGATCAAAGCACCACCCATTTTAGGCATAGCTTTGTGTACAACATTACTTCGTGAGCCTCACACCCGGGTATCAACCACAAACGGGGGAAGGACCCCAGGGAAATGGACATATGTTAGTTTCTAGCTAGGAGGGGTGTCAGCCTTTACAAGCCCTGGCATTTCACTCATGCGGATGTTGCTTACTACATGATGGATAGAGAGGCGCCTCAGATATATATATATATATATATATATATATATATATATCGATAGTGGTCTGGTCGACATTATTGACCAGATTATTTTATGCCCCATAGGGCAGACTAACATATAATTTATGGTATAACTAATCATCGACGGATGACCGGCCCTGGCGCTGCAAGGTGCAGTTGCGGCTGAGTCCTGAGGCACGATGTAATGACCCAAAATTCCGGTCCAATTTGAGCTGACCAAAAACAAAAGTCCAACCCCAAATTAAACTGAAAATCAGGAAATTAATAGAAAGAAAACAGAAGGTGAGGAAAGATAAGATAGAAACATAGAATAGAAGAAGAAGAACAACACAACATCAGAGCAACACGAATCTCACAACGGAACGAATAACATATAATATATGTAACATAACTTTGAAATATACATTTGTATTTGAATATACATCATTACCAAAGTACAGCACTTACAACACAGCGGAAATAACTATAGTTATATGATCCTGAAGCCTCCTACTCCAAGCTCTTCCAATATCTGTAAATCCCGACTACTTGACTGCCCGTACAAAATTGGGCACCCAAGAGTTTAGGGAAACAAACAAGTAAACTCCGGGTCAGTCATGGTGTAACAACCCGGAAATGCGAGCCAATTTAAATTTTTTATTTTGGCAAATATAGCGAATTTTGATTATTTAAAATGGATTATTTTAAATAATAACGATGAAAATTTATTTTGAATAGAATTCGAACGTATATAGTTATATAGATCGTCGTTAGAATATAATTATTTATTTATAATTATAAAAGGAATTGAAAATGGCGCGGTAGTTCGATAATTCGATTTCAAAGTACAAATGAATGTACCGGGTGCAGAATAAACCGGATTTTGGCAAAACCAAAAATATTTGAATCTAATTGAGAATATCTTTCCAACAAATCTGAAGAATCAAAATTTCATAGCGGGAATCAAAAGATACGTCCAGTTGAAAATTCATAATAGTCGCTATGGAATTCTGGCCCTTAAAAATGGGAATTTTGCAAACGACCTCGGTTTTCGACGAAACCACTTTTGTTGGATCCGTGATGTCAAATTATTGTTAGGTTGCAAATTTCGTAATTTTCTGAATCAATATGTGAGCGTGGCAAAGGAAAACGCGTTTGACCAGTTTCAGTTGATTTTAATCGACTGAAAATGGCCATTTTTCAAACGGTCTCAGAATTTGACGAAATTAGTTTTGTTAGGACCGTATCGTCAATACAAAGCTAGAAAATATTTTTCAGGAATTTTTCGAGTTAGTATGTGGCCCCGGTAAATTGAAATGCGCGTTCGAAATTCGATATATAGTGTTATATGTTGATTTTGACGAAAACTGATCGAAACGGCCAAACCGGCTTATGACACATATCCCATTGTATTCGAAATGGGGGTATTTAGCTAGGGGCGGCAGTTGTTGGGTTTAATTTAGAATTCGAATGAAAGATCACAAAATAAACGAATTAAAATAATTAAAATATATATTATATATAAGGCCAAGTTTGGTCAAACCCTTCATTTTATCCTCCCGTGGTCAAACCCTTCATACGCAGCCGCTCTCCACCCAAATCGACGACCACAACATCCCGATTTCAAATTAAAATTATTCCCAATCCTTGCGTTATTTCCCCCAACTCCTAAAACGAGATCTCGACTGCTTAGAGGGGGCTTTCGATCTGTGCAGGGGTGATCGATTTTTAGTCAACGTGGGGCTTGGATTTTCAGTGGAAAGCTGCTCCGTTCGCAGCGCTGGCTCGACCACCAGGGGGCTTCGAACTTCGAGGGGTAGGGCGAGATGATAGGCGGCGTGAAGCTCGACAGTGTGGGGGTGGTTGATGGCTGGCCGGAGCGACGAGGTGGTGGGTTTTTCAAACCCTGAGTGGGCGGCTATATTTGGCTTTGGTACAAGGAATGCAGACGGGTTCAAATAGCAGAAAGGTGAAAAATAACATTGTTTTATTTTCCTGATTATATGAAAAACATTGTTTTAAATGTAGTTTTTGAAAATAGAAAAAGGGCAGAAGAAAAATCTTTGTTTTAGAAAAGAAAATATACTTTGTTTTAAAATAAAATATAAAAATATTGTCTTTCATATATATAGTAACCATATAAAAATTTGATTTTTATATTTGCAAAGACGTGATATTTATAGATAAAGTAGAGTTTATAAAAAGATATGATTTTTTTATATAGTAAAGATAATAAAGATGTGATTTTTAATAATAAAAAGAGAGGAATTTTATATGATAAAACATATGATTTTTGAAACTAAAAAGATATGATTTTTAGCGATTTAAAGATTTGATTTTGAAATGAGAGATGAGATTTTTATTGTATATAAAGGTTAAAAATATAATTTTTATAATATAGAAAAGTTATAAATATAATTTTTATACTAGTGGCATATTAAAAATATGATTTTTTTACTTAGGTAGAGTATTAAAGATATGGTTTTTTTTAAGGTAGAGTAATAAAAATATAATTTTTATATAGGTATGATAATAGAAATTCGATCTTTATATAAGAAGTAGAAATATAAAAATATAATTTTTATATAGAAATAAGCGTTGTAAATATATGAAGTGAAATAAAAATCTGAACTTTATTTTATCGTGAAGTGGAGAGAATATAAAAATGTGATTTATATATATGTAGTGGATACGGGCAACGGAAGTGACAAAGGACGAAAAGGCGAAGATTTCTACATATGAAGAGTCGTGGTGTTTGGTTTAGCTTGGGTGAGAATTTCTCACCTTTTAGTTTTATTTTTCTAGTTATATATATATATACTAGGATGCAGACGGTGTTTAGTAGCACCCGACACCCGTCGTCCACAGACCATGGACGGCTTGTTTGTTTAGTTAATTGTTTGATGATTGATTTATTTGTTTGGTTGATAAATTTGATTTAATCGATTGTGTGATGTGGAATGAAATAAAATATTCATATAGTTAAAATTATTTTTTCGTTAAAAATATAATTTTTAACGTGAATGTGAATAAATAAATATTCATTTACAAACCGGACGGTTTGTTTATGTACACCTATTTGAAGGACATTGATTGGGACGATAAATTTTACACATCGCCCAACTGCACAAATAAAAATATGTATTTGTTGATTAGAAACCCCACACGGGTATTGGGATAAAATACGGCATACACTAAACCTAATAATTAGTTGTATGTCGATCGATTGATTGACAGGCTGTTATAAGCGTTAGATATCTATATTTGATGCTTATACAGAGTAGTGCACTTTGGATGATTGTTGATTATTTATCGTTGCTATTTATATACATGTGTTTATGAAATCCATATAGTTAACGCTATATGGTGATTGATTGAGCCTCATTCCAATTTAGAAAATAAAGGATATTATAAAATAAAGGTTCATGTGTTGACAGTGCTCATCCGTTGAGTTTAGTCATGTGTTGAACGAAATATTTTAACAATAAAATTTACATCTTTATCATATATTAAATTAGAAACTAACTGGAAAATAGATAAGATGAGTGGTCTCCTGGATATTGATCTGATGTTGGTTTCGGCCTTCGGGGTTAATATTTAGGGAATCGTTCTCTTACTAATTTACAGTTGGAGTCTGATTTGAAATCAAACGATAGATACCATAATTTTTATAAAATATAATAAATAACAAAAATAGTCGCGTGTTGACAGTACTCATCCGTTGAGATTAGTCATGTATTGAAAGAAATATAGATTCATGTGTTGAATAGAATAAATATTCATTTGTTGAATAGAATAACGAAGTTATTGAAAAAAATAAAGCCATGTTGATTAGAGATGCGCTATTTTGACGCGAACGATATTTATATCGATTATATTCGTTTTATAATGAATATTGAAAAGAGATTTAAAAAAATCGCATTGAAATTGAATTGAATTGAAATTGCATTGAAATCGAATTGAATTGAAATTGCATTGAAATCGAATTGAATTGAATTGAATTGAAATTGAAATCGAATTTGAATTGAATTGAATGAATTTAAAACGAATTTATAAGGAAAAATTTAACTTTGATTTGAAATTGAAAAGGAAGTTGAAATTGCTTTTGAAACGAATTTAAAACGATTTATAAAATTTGTTTTAAATAGAAATCGACGAAATATATATTATATATATATTATATATATATAATATAATGGCCTGAATAGAATGCGTCGCGCCGCGGCAGTTCGCGAATTTCGACCATTGACTTCGAACGGACATTACGGGAGATCTGACCGTTGGATTCTCCTCAAACCGGAACCGATGGGTTCGTATCGAAAAGAGCTTTCCAATGAATATTAGAAATTTGAAATCTAACTGTTGGATTTGGAATTATGTCCAAATTATATTTGGAAAAGGTCGATGTAAGTGCAGTTCGGTGGCAGTTATTGAAAACCGACTGTACGGGCCTTGACAAAATCATTAAAAATATCTACAATTTGTGTAAAATCAAAATAAATGATTTGAAAAGAGATGGGATGAAATATCCCATATTTGAAAAGATAAAAATAGATTTTTATCAAAATGAACTGGTTTTGAACTAGAATTAAAATCAATTTATTTTTGAAATAAATAAATTGAATTTGAAATGGGTTTTAAATAACCAGAATTTTTAATATATTTAATTGGAATTGATTTGTGGGTTTACCATGAACGGTGTTTTAAATAACACTCGTTCTTTAACCCGATAATAAACAGAATGTGATTTGGGTTTATCGTGAACTGTGTTTTAAATGACATTAGTTCTTCAACCCAGTAAAAGGAGTTTTAATGAATCGGTAATTAGATTGAAATGTGAATTGATAATTTAAATTACCAAATTTGGAAAGTGAGTGAGAATGGAGTATTACCAGTTTTTCTCCAAAGCGATAGTTAAAATCTTTAATTAGATTTGAACGTGAAATGGTAATTAACTTTACCGATTACCCCATGGTGTTAGATATGGAGTATCACCAGTTTTGCTCCATGGGATGAATAGGTTGGGATTGGCAAATAAAATAAATAATTACTTCGGTGTGGTTCGCTAATCCCGACTAGTTTGGAAAACCATAATATGGTTTGAAATGATATCCAAAGGAAGATTAAAGAATAAATTTAAAAGAATTTATCTTTGATAAAATTAATAGGAATCTTTCCCTAGAAGTGTGAATATTCTGAATTGTTACGAGGCGTATGTTGTGTTTTATAGCACTTGATTATAAGATACGCGAGTTATTCAGAAAGGCCGGGTATAACCCATTCTGAATAACTGATTCGACGATGAGCCGAAGAGATGGAAGACGGTGCAAGACCGACGATCTTCACATCGAATGGATGGGTGCTACTGATGCTCACGATGGGAGTAGCTACCTTGAAGGGGGCTGAAGTGGTAGCCGTCCGGACGTACTTGTTGATTGTACGTATATGCGAGGAAAGTGCCTCCGGTTTCGTTCAGACTTAGAACGGACTTGTAAATGGATGGTGTGTCTGACATTGTATTCCTTTATATTGTATTCGCTGATCTCTGCTAAATATATATCTGTTTGGCGGCGGAGAATTTATTCTCTTGCTTAACGCCCTTCTCGGAGACATACGAGCCCATAGGTTATATATTGGCAGAAATCAGTGGTACGATATGGATTGATAGTGTGGCATGCTGCGATGCAGCGATCCAAACTTTTGTTGAAAAGCAAAGTTTGGTGGATGATGATCAAAGCGCAGCTTTAATATAGAACAGCTTTGTGTATAGCGTTGATTCGCGAGCCTCACACCCCGGTATGGTGGTAAACTGATGGTTTGATCAGTATGCTTTTTAGTGGATGGGCACCTTAGTGGTGTCGTGGATTCGGTCGACCGAGATTGAGCTTAGTGCTCAGAGGGATAGGGTAAGCGGTGTTTTCTCTCGCCGAGACGTAAGCCGTAATGATACTCGATTTCCCAAAAGTGCGGATGTGCATTACGGTGTTTTCTCTCGCTGAGACGTAAGCCGTGGTAGATGGCACTACGCGATCGATCTTTCGAATCAGGAGCCACCATGATGGAAATCCAATTTCCAAATATGACATTTTGCGGTTTTGATTATAGAGCCTAGTATTGGCGACATGATATATGATACCCATGCCGTCTATGATTGATACATTTATGTTTGAAATTGTTTTCTTCACTTATAGTAATAATATAAGATGAAATTTCACGTATCAAGCATATTTGGCTATTATAAGGGAAAACCCTATCCTCCGGCTTGCGTTGCATTGTGTGATGGGACCTGGGTCTTATAATAGCTTCATTGTTCTTTATTTAGCATTGCGCTGTTTGTTTTCTGCACTGGTATTCTTGGGAGGAAACCCGTTCCGTGTTATACGGCGTGGTCCCTTGATTTACCTAACTTTAAAAAAAACAAAGATTAATAACTGTTTTGGTTCTCACACCAGTCACATGACTGACCTGGAGTTTATTGTTTTAACCTAAACTCTGGGTGCCCCTATTTTCCGCACGGGCAGCTATTAGTTTTGGTTTTGCAGATTTATGTTCACAGGATCCTGATTTACAGCTGGAACGATATTCGGAAAGCTCTGTACCCGTATATCTCTTCTAGTTGTGTTTTGTATTATTTCCGCTGCGATGTACTTAAATGTAATTTAAGTCTCTGACATTTTCTGTGTAATATTTATTCATACTCTGTATATTCTTGTATTCTGATGGAATTGATGTAATAAGCAATGAAATGTTCTTCTGTCTACGTTCTGTTGTGGCTTGTTCTCAAAGTATCCGCTCTTTCCTTACCGGGGAAGTTACGGGTTTTCACAGTTGGTATCAGAGCTCTGGTTTACAGAGCTCGAGAACATGACACATTAGAACCAAATGAAAGAATTCATCAGATATTGGATTAGTAATAATCAATTAGAATTACTCGTTAGAGATAGGATCAGTAGTATCCTAGAACGAGTGTGAAGAGTATGTTTTTGAAATAAAACAAATTTTGTTTTGAAAATTTAAATCGTTTTATACGTATTTGAATATTTTATTTGTATTGAATTTGGACAATCGAGTATATAAAGATTTTGCATATACGCGTCATGAACGTATATTCGAAGTTTTAATATACTAGATAGATATAGAATCATACTCTAGTGGCCCGAAGATGATTCTGATGGTTGAGTACTCGTCGTCAGAAATTATATTCGAGTAACGAAGGTGTGATTTCTATATATTTCCACTAGGCTGGTGTGAGAACCAAAATATAGCTAGAATACATTGTTGTGAATTGACATCAAAAATGTGATTTTTGACTATATATCAAAATTATGAATTTGAAATTCTAATTCCCTAATTGATTGATGGTTGTGTTGTTTGTTTATTTGTTTGATAATTTTGAGCCATTTAGCCTAATTGAACCAAATAGTGAGTGTATCGAAAATTAGTCGCATTTGCTTGCATATACACGTACTTACATTGAACAGGTCATTGCAAAGAGGCTAGAGCAGAAGAATAAAATTGTTTGCCCGACAAATAGGTACATGTTTATCATAATTTCCTGTTTTGTTTGGGTGATGATGATTTTATGAGCCGATTGGCTAGCCTCTTGGCTTTTTCTTTTTCTTTTCGAGATCAGAGGGCCTGTATGGCAATTTTGGGATTTTCCCGGTACTCCCGGTGCAGGGGAGGTTATGGCGAAATTTTTCGAAAATTTAGGATGTTAGCCAAATTTTTGAAAAATTTGAAAAGTTCTTAGAAACTGAAAAGTTGAAGAACTTAAGCCGTAATGAAAATAATGAAAGTTGAGATGATTAGTTAAACGACTTTCAGTTTCGTTCCTTTTCGGGGACGAAAAGTTTTAAGTGGGGGAGATTGTAACAACTCGGAAATGCGAGCCAATTTAAAATTTTTATTTTGGCAAATTTAGCGAATTTTGATTATTTAAAATGGATTATTTTAAATAATAACGATGAAAAATTTATTTTGAATAGAATTCGAACGTATATAGTTATATAGATCGTCGTTAGAATATAATTATTTATTTATAATTATAAAAGGAATTGAAAATGGCACGGTAGTTCGATAATTCGATTTCAAAGTTCAAATGAATGTACCGAGTGCAAAATAAATTAGATTTTGGCGAAACCAAAAATATTTGAATCTAATTGAGAATATCTTTCCAACGAATCCGAAGAATCGAAATTTCATAGCGGGAATCAAAAGATACGTCCAGTTGAAAATTCAGAATAGTCGCTATGGAATTTTGGCCCTTAAAAATGGGAATTTTGCAAATGACCTCGGTTTTCGACGAAACCACTTTTGTTGGATCCGTGATGTCAAATTATTGCTAGGTTGAAAATTTCGTAATTTTCTGAATCAATATGTGAGCATGGCAAAGGAAAACGCGTTTGACCAGTTTTAGTTGATTTTAATCGACTGGAAAATGGCCATCTTTCAAACGGTCTCAGAATTTGACGAAATTTGTTTTGTTAGGACCGTATCATCAATACAAAGCTAGAAAATATTTTTCAGGAATTTTTCAAGTTAGTATGTGGCCCCGGTAAATTGAAATGCGCGTTCGAAATTCGATATATAGTGTTATATGATGATTTTGACGAAAACTGATCGAAACGGCCAAACCGGCTTACGACACATATCCCATTGTATTCGGAATGGGGGTATTTAGCTAGGGGCGGCAGTTGTTGGGTTTAATTTAGAGTTCGAATGAAAGATCACAAAATAAACGAATTAAAATAATTAAAATATATATTATATATAAGGCCAAGTTTGGTCAAACCCTTCATTTTATCCTCCCGTGGTCAAACCCTTCATACGCAGCCGCTCTCCACCCAAATCGACGACCACAACATCCCGATTTCAAATCAAAATTATTCCCAATCCTTGCGTTATTTCCCCCAACTCCTAAAACGAGATCTCGACTGCTTGGAGGGGGCTTTCGATCTGTGCAGGGGTGATCGATTTTTAGTCAACGTGGAGCTCGGATTTTCGGTGGAAAGTTGCTCCGTTCGCAGCGCTGGCTCGACCACCAAGGGGCTTCGAACTTCGAGGGGTAGGGCGAGATGATTGGCGGCGTGAAGCTCGACAGTGTGGGGGTGGTTGATGGCTGGCCGGAGCGACGAGGTGGTGGGTTTTTCAAACCCTGGGTGGGCGGCTATATTCGGCTTTGATACAAGGAATGCAGACGGGTTCAAACAGCAGAAAGGTGAAAAGTAGCATTGTTTTATTTTCCTGATTATATGAAGAACATTGTTTTAAATGTAGTTTTTGAAAATAGAAAAATTGCAGAAGAAAAATCTTTGTTTTAGAAAAGAAAATATACTTTGTTTTAAAATAAAATATAAAAATATTGTCTTTCATATATATAGTAACCATATAAAAATTTGATTTTTATATTTGCAAAGACGCGATATTTATAGATAAAGTAGAGTTTATAAAAAGATATGATTTTTTTATATAGTAAAGATAATAAAGATATGATTTTTAATAATAAAAAGAGAGGAATTTTATATGATAAAACATATGATTTTTGAAACTAAAAAGATATGATTTTTAGCGATTTAAAGATTTGATTTTGAAATGAGAGATGAGATTTTTATTGTATATAAAGGTTAAAAATATAATTTTTATAATATAGAAAAGTTAAAAATATAATTTTTATACTAGTGGCATATTAAAAATATGATTTTTTTACTTAGGTAGAGTATTAAAGATATGGTTTTTTTAAGGTAGAGTAATAAAAATATAATTTTTATATAGGTATGATAATAGAAATTCAATCTTTATATAAGAAGTAGAAATATAAAAATATAATTTTATATAGAAATAAGCGTTGTAAATATATGAAGTGAAATAAAAATCTGAACTTTATTTTATCGTGAAGTGGAGAGAATATAAAAATGTGATTTATATATATGTAGTGGATACGGGCAACGGAAGTGACAAAGGAAGAAAAGGCGAAGATTTCTACATATGAAGAGTCGTGGCATTTGGTTTAGCTTGGGTGAGAACTTCTCACCTTTTAGTTTTATTTTTCTAGTTATATATATATATATATACTAGGATGCAGACGGTGTTTAGTAGCACCCAACACCCTTCGTCCACAGACCATGGACGGCTTGTTTGTTTAGTTAATTGTTTGATGATTGATTTATTTGTTTGGTTGATAAATTTGATTTAATCGATTGTGTGATGTGGAATGAAATAAAATATTCATATAGTTAAAATTATTTTATCGTTAAAAATATAATTTTTAACGTGAATGTGAGTAAATAAATATTCATTTACAAACCGGACGATTTGTTTGTGTACACCTATTTGAAGGACATTGATTGGGACGATAAATTTTACACATCGCCCAACTGCACAAATAAAAAATCTATGTTTGTTGATTTGAAACCCCACACGGGTATTGGGATAAAATACGGCATACACTAATCCCAGTAATTAGTTGTATGTCGATCGATTGATTGACAAACTGTTATAAGCGTTAGATATCTATATTTGATGCTTATACAGAGTAGTGCACTTTGGATGATTGTTGATTATTTATCGTTGCTATTTATATACATGTGTTGTATGAAATCCATATAGTTAACGCTATATGGTGACTGATTGAGCCTCATTCCAATTTAGAAAATAAAGAATATTATAAAATAAAGGTTCATGTGTTGACAGTACTCATCCGTTGAGATTAGTCATGTGTTGAACGAAATATTTTAACAATAAAATTTACATCTTTATCATATATTAAATTAGAAACTAACTGGAAAATAGATAAGATGAGTGGTCTCCTGGATATTGATCTGATGTTGGTTTCGGCCTTCGGGGTTAATATTTAGGGAATCGTTCTTTTACTAATTTACGGTTGGAGTCTGATTTGAAATCAAACGATAGATACCATAATTTTTATAAAATATAATAAATAACTAAAATAGTCACATGTTGACAGTACTCATCCGTTGAGATTAGTCATGTATTGAAAGAAATATAGATTCATGTGTTGAATAGCATAAATATTTATTTGTTGAATAGAATAACGAAGTTATTGAAAAAAATAAAGCCATGTTGATTAGAGATGCGGTATTTTGACGCGAACGATATTTATATTGATTATATTCATTTTATAATGAATATTGAAAAGAGATTTAAAAAAAATCGCATTGAAATTGAATTGAAATCGAATTGAATTGAAATTGCATTGAAATCGAATTGAATTGAAATCGCATTGAATTGAAATTGAAATCGAATTTGAATTGAATTGAAATGAATTTAAAACAAATTTATAAGGAAAAATTTCACTTTGATTTGGAATTGAAAAGGAAGTCGAAATTGCTTTTGAAACGAATTTAAAACGATTTATAAAATTCGTTTTAAATAGAAATCGACGAAATATATATTATATATATAATATAATGGCCTGAATAGAATGCGCCACGTCGCGGCAGTTCACGAATTTCGACCATTGACTTCGAACGGACATTACGGGAGATCCGACCATTGGATTCTCCTCAAACCGGAACCGTTGGGTTCGTATCGAAAAGTGCTTTCCAATGAATATTAGAAATTTGAAATCCAACGGTTGGATTTGGAATTATGTCCAAATTAAATTTGGAAAAGGTCGCTGTAAGTGTAGTTCGGTGGCAGTTATTGAAAACCGATTGTACGGGCCTTGATAAAATCATTAAAAATATCTACAATTTGTGTAAAATCAAAATAAATGATTTGAAAAGAGCTGGGATGAAATATCCCATATTTGAAAAGATAAAAATAGATTTTTATCAAAATGAACTGGTTTTGAACTAAAATTAAAATCAATTTATTTTTGAAATAAATAAATTGAATTTGAAATGGGTTTTAAATAACCAGAATTTTTAATATATTTAATTGGAATTGATTTGTGGGTTTACCGTGAACGGTGTTTTAAATAACACTCGTTCTTTAACCCGATAATAAACAGAATGTGATTTGGGTTTATCGTGAACTGTGTTTTAAATGACATTAGTTCTTCAACCCAGTAAAAGGAGTTTTAATGAATCGGTAATTAGATTGAAATGTGAATTGATAATTTAAATTACCAAATTTGGAAAGTGAGCGAGAATGGAGTATTACCAGTTTTGCTCCAAAGCGATAGTTAAAATCTTTAATTAGATTTGAACGTGAAATGGTAATTGACTTTACCGATAACCCCGTGGTGTTAGATATGGAGTATCACCAGTTTTGCTCCATGGGATGAATAGGTTGGGATTGGGAAATAAAATAAATAATTACTTCGGTGTGGTTCGCTAATCCCGACTAGTTTGGAAAACCATAATATGGTTTGAAATGATATCCAAAGGAAGATTAAAGAATAAATTTAAAAGAATTTATCTTTGATAAAATTAATGGGAATCTTTCCCTAGAAGTGTGAATATTCTGAATTGGGACGAGGCATATGTTGTGTTTTATAGCACTTGATTATAAGATACGCGAGTTATTCAGAAAGGCCGGGTATAACCCATTCTGAATAACTGATTCGACGATGAGTCGAAGAGATGGAAGACGGTGCAAGACCGACGATCTTCACATCGAATGGATGGGTGCTACTGATGCTCACGATGGGAGTAGCTACCTTGAAGGGGGCTGAAGTGGTAGCCGTCCGGGCGTACTTGTTGATTGTACGGATATGCGAGGAAAGTGCCTCCGGTTTCGTTCAGACTTAGAACGGACTTGTAAATGGATGGGGTGTCTGACATTGTATTCCTTTATATTGTTTTCGCTGATCTCTGCTAAATATATATTTGTTTGGCGGCGAAGAATTTATTCTCTTGCTTAACGCCCTTCTCTGAGACATACGAGCCCAGAGGTTATATATTGGCAGAAATCAGTGGTACGATATGGATTGATAGTGTGGCATGCTGAGATGCAGTGATCCTAACTTTTGTTGAAAAGCAAAGTTTGGTGGATGATGATCAAAGCGCAGCTTTAATATAGCACGGCTTTGTGTATAGCGTTGATTAGCGAGCCTCACACCCCAGTATAGTGGTAAACTGATGTTTTGATCAATATGCTTTTTAGTGGATGGGCACCTTAGTGGTGTCGTGGATTCGGTCGACCGAGGTTGAGCTTAGTGCTCAGAGGGATAGGGTAAGCGGTGTTTTCTCTCGCCGAGGCGTAAGCCGCATTGATACTCAATTTCCCAAAAGTGTGGATGTGCATTACGGTGTTTTCTCTCGCTGAGACGTAAGCCGTGGTAGATGGCACTACGCGATCGATCTTTCGAATCAGGAGCCACCATGATGGAAATCCAATTTTCAAATATGACATTTTGCGGTTTTGATTGTAGAGCCTAGTATTGGCGACATGATATATGGTACCCATGTCGTCTATGATTGATACATTTATATTTGAAATTGTTTTCTTCACTTATAGTAATAATATAAGATGAAATTTCACGTATCAAGCATATTTGGCTATTATAAGGGAAAACCCTATCCTCCGGCTTGCGTTGCATTGTGTGATGGGACCTGGGTCTTATAATAGCTTCATTGTTCTTTATTTAGCATTTCGCTGTTTGTTTTCTGCACTGGTATTCTTGGGAGGAAACCCGTTCCGTGTTATACGGCGTGGTCCCTTGATTTACCTTTAAAAAAAACAAAGATTAATAACTGTTTTGGTTCTCACACCAGTCACATGACTGACCTAGAGTTTATTGTTTTAAACTAAACTCTGGGTGCCCCTATTTTCCGCACAGGCAGCTAGTAGTTTTGGTTTTGCAGATTTATGTTCATAGGATCCAGATTTACAGCTGGAACGATATCCGGAAAGCTCTGTACCCGTATATCTCTTCTAGTTGTGTTTTGTATTATTTCCGCTGTGATGTACTTAAATGCAATTTAAATCTCTGACATTTTCTGTGTAATATTTATTCATACTCTGTATATTCTTGTATTCTGATGGAATTGTTGTAATAATCAATGAAATATTCTTCTATCTGCGTTCTATTGTGGCTTGTTCTCAAAGTATCCGCTCTTTCCTTACCGGGGAAGTTACGGGTTTTCACACATGGGACTGGTGTGAGTAAAACAATTTAAAACAGTTCAAGCAGGTAAATGATATCTCATAAGACCACGCTGTATAACGGAACGGGTTTTTCCCTTATGACAATCCAAATTATCTTTATATCAAAAACCTTTTGATATTATAATAATGTCTATCAACACAATATAATAATCAGCTAGCAGAAACGCTTTCATCTCACGTTCTACATATATAGTATACAATTAAAACCGCAAGCACGTATTGGGTAATGGATTTCCAACTACGACAAGGTATGGAACCACCTTCCGCTAGTGTACCTCCAGAGAGGAATACACTGGTTTCAACAAGAACATCTTGCAACCCGGCCACACATGACTGACCACTCATTTCGCTTGAGTGTATCGAGTGTATATCACCAACGGTTGGGATCAGCAACCGTTTCCCGAATGGGACAGCATCAACAATAGATTTTTAGAAGTAAATGAAACTCTAGATCAGGTGGTTATATGCCCTACTTCGGTGCGACCGACTTAGCCATGCTGCCTGCCCGATTTCTGTCATTTACCAGTTGATGAGGCTTGAGGTTACGCTTCATCATCACATCAGATTCACTTTGAATGCCACCTCGTCAAATCCATCAAATCACCAATTGAACTCCTCAACCATACATTATGTGTTAGCTAAAAGAAGTTTACTTCTCCGCTTCCACTCTTGGTACGGTTGGAGAAATCAATATACGTGATCGTCTGGAAATACTCTTCCAAACATCGTCCATACAAGTCATCCAGGAACAGGATGAACCGAAGGCACTATTCAATACATCCATCTTAGACACTGTTATCTAAGACTTATACAATAGCCTTTGCACTTTACTCCGTCTTCAATTATCTTTGGCGTATATGATTCGCAACGCTTATGCCAATACAGAGTGGTTCTTTGGATAATAATCCAACCGGTCTCTCCATATTAACAACGTTAAAATGGTCAAAAACTTCAATAGTCTGTGATTTAACTATCAAAGAAAAACAGGTGTGCAAACAACGATATTATTTCCAGATGGAAATTCTATCAATCAACCATCATTCAATATATATATATATATTTATTTATTCATATTTCCTATTTCAATATTGATTACGTTTCTGATTCTATTTGGAAAAACATTTCCAAATCTTCTTTACTTGGATTTAAACAGATGTTTAAATCAACATCGCGACGACAACTCAAACCACTATACTTATTTACTAAATTCACTTAACCAGTTTCACTCTCGAACCTTAACCATTTCTAAATTAAAAACGAAGTCAATCAAGTTGGGGTATAACTACCTCTCAGACCTTAACTGAACAACATTTCAAATCTCGAAATAGGTTAAGTTCATCCTTTAACACTTTAACACCTCCTTACGTAACTCTCGTTCGAATAAATCTCTATTTGATAACTCCTCCCTTCGAATAACTATATTTGATAATCTCTCTTACGAATAACTATATTCAAAAACCTTTCTTCGAACAAACTAAATTCGATTAACTCTATTTATTTAACCCTAATCGATTAACTCTTTTTCTTAACTCCTTACTTAACTCCTTTCGAATAACTAATTCGATAACTCCTTTCGAATAACTAATTCGATAACTCCTTTCGATTAAACTATAATTGATAACTCCTTTCGATTAAACTATAATCGATAACTCCTTTCGATTAAACTATAATCGATAACTCTTATGTGTTTAACTCTATTCGAATAACTAATTCGAATAACTAATTCGATTTGCTTACTTTCGAATACTATATTCAATTAACTTCCTTCGAATAAACTATTCATTTATAAAGATTTACTTTTAGTTACGGTTCTTCACTTTACAAATGATTTCCTTTTTAGTAACATTTTCCTTTTTATAACGGTTTCCTTTTTATAACATCATATTTAGTTATAAACAAATTTCCTTTTTTAAACTCTATTTATTTTCTAAATATTTCCTTTTTAATTCTATTTGTAAATGGTTTTACAAATACCTCCTCTTCGATTTCATTTGTAAAGGTTTTACAAGTACTCCTCTTTCGATTCCATTTGTAAATGGTTTACAAACATTTCTCTTTCTGATTGATTTGTAAATGGTTTACAAATCCTTCTCGTTCTAATCTATTTGCAAATGGTTTGCAAATAATTCCTTTAGGGTTTCATTTCTAAGTATTTTCTATTTATAAATAATCCATTTATAAATAATTCCCTTTTATAAAATCTCCTTTGATTGTTATAAATATTATTTCTTTTATAAAATCCTTTGATTTTATAAATAATCTATTTTAAATATTCATTTTGAAAATTCCCTTTTCACCATTCCGGTTTGTTATGGTATTTAACACATCAAATCACGTTGACCAATATCGTTTAAACACATATAATCGACAATAGATTATATATCACATCATATATTACAATATATGAATCACAGTAAAATAAATGTTGAGGAATCCAGTTGGATTCCTCCAACTTGTCTCCCTGCATCCACAGATGTTATACAATGAAATCAACATCACTTTAAGTTCCATATGATATATTCTGTTAAACAGAATCAATATAGAAATTCAACTAACTGACTAGCACTTTAATCAAACAGTCAACACACAGTCAATCAGCCAATATTTAACAGTTCTAAGAATACAACATGGAATTATAAACTGTTCAGAGTTAGTGAGATTTACTCACGTTGGCAGTTCATCGTTAAAGAACGATAAATTGTTTGTTTGATTTGACTCAAACAATTTATTTCGCCCTAAATTCAAATGAGCTCCAATCCACTTCCAGTCAGTTCCAATATTTAGTGCTCGTCCAAACGATCCTAACGTGACTGACCTTTCGTAAATCTGACCACGTATGACCAAGAAACTGCGTTTACAAGATTGTATATATTAAATTAAATTAAACTTAAGTATAACTATTTTATTGGGCCTTACCCATCAACTAAGCCCATCACCAACCCTAAATTACCAGGCCCGCACTCTCCTTCTATTTCTTCCCAAACTTGCAACGTGGCTCCAGCTCCTCCACGAGAACCATGGCCGAACATCCACCACCAACCACACCCAAATTCTTCACCGAAATCAACCATCAACCCCACCGTTCCTCTTCTCATCCCGCTCTATTCCCTTCCACCACACAAATACGCAACTCGGTGACGTCCCCAGTACCACGTCGATCATGCTCTACTGCCACAGCGCGACATCAATCTGCTTCGCAACCCAAAATAGCACACAAGGTGCGATTTACTCCACCGAACCGAATTTCAACCACCATTTTGCCAAACAACGATTGCATTTCTCACAATCGAAAACCGTACGCTCGCTGGAAAACCCCTCCGGTAAAATATGCCGTCGAGTTCATGAATAAGGGTATAGATCTGAACAAAAACCGTTGGCGAATTCAAATAATATAGTTTCAGGATTTTAGGGAATTTATATAAATTTATTTGGTTTTTTAGAACTTTCCTTTTTGCTGAACAAACCCAATAACAGTGGCGACCTTGAGATTTGATTATATAAGGAGGACGAGGACTTTGTGTGGCTGAAAAATTTAAGGATGTGGCACCTCAACGTTCACACATATTATTTAGATATTTTATTTATATTTATTTTTTCTTTCTAAAAATTCGTGCGATCACACACGATACCCAAAAATCACGAAAATGTACATACCGCTAGAGTTCGACATTACGGACCCAACGAAACTGGTTTCGTCGAATTCCGACTTGTATGCTCACACAACGTATTTTTAACTGTCGAAATACTGACTGTTTCTCACTCTAAAAATCCGTACGGCCGCACAGTGACTTCAAACATCGCGGAAATTGAAATCTAGCAATAATATAATATTGCGGATCCAACAAAATTAGTTTCGTCGAATTCTGAGGTCATTTGCAAAACTGGCTATTTTTAAAGCCCTAAATAACCATTTTAAATATATAAATATATTTAAAACAATTAAATTTAATATTTAAAAATAAATATTATCGTCTATATTCACAGTGGAATACCATACACTTCAGAATATTCCCATATGAATTTCTAACTCGATATTCACTTCCGGGTCAACCCGATATTCGATTTATATTGAAATTCCTTTTTAAAATATAAATAATTCCTTTATAAATTATAAAGGAGTTCCACAGCGACTTTTCTAGAATTTGATTTGGACATAAATCAAAATCTACACGACGAAATCTTGAATTTTCTCTTCCATTAGAAAAATATACTCCACCAGCTCCTAACGTTTCTTGTTTCACAGAAATCTGATTTAAAACGGCTTATGTATATTCGTTTAAAGTTCGAATCGCCAATTCGCGAACTGCCGCGCCATTTCGAGCTCGATTATAATTATAATATAATTAATACGTTCAACTGTCGTTTATATAATATATTCGTTATTCAAATTCAATTCCAAGTTGAATTAAATATCAAAGATGATCCAGTTCACACCATATTGCCATTTCAGCCAATTCTAATTATTTCAGAATTAAATATATTATTTAATTTTTTATTTTAATTAAATATTCACCATTATTTAATCCAATGACCATTAAATTCACTATATCACTATTTATATAATTAAATAAATTAATTATAATACCTCTGCCAATGCGGGTCATTACAATCTTTCCCACTTAAAATAATTTCGTCCTCGAAATTGATAAAAGGTAGAGGACGACCCTATCGACTGGTTAGAACATATTTGTTCACTTCTTAACTCCAGTTTTCAACTGGACCAATTTAAATTCAATTAAATTATTTATTTCTTCTTGTCAACAAAAATTTTCAAAAATAATGAAAATTTTCTAACACCTTAATTTTTTTGAATTTTTTTGCCAGAACCTCCTTTGTACTGGTCAATACGTCGAACCACCACTCGCCTCTCTAGGCCATCTCCATCCCCAAAGAAAATCAAACAGCCAAACGGCTTACCAATTCGGCTCATACATCTTATATCCAATAGAAATATAAACTTGTACCTTTTGTCGGCATATCATTATATCCTTTTCCACCTGTTATCAATTCAGCGGGGATACAAGGGTCATCCCAATCAAATTCCAATCTGCTTTTATCCACGACACAACCATTCGCTTATATCCGAGCCAAATATCATTTCAAATCGTGTTTATTCTCGATTCCCAACTCTTAACTTGATTATCACATTACACTTCAAATCTGAATCTCACAATCCAATTTGTCTTGATATTATTCTAATTCAATCTCAGTTACCACTTTACTGGCTTTACTTTAATTCAAAATTTCTTTTACAAATTTTTGTTAAATTTGTTTTTAATTCAAACAGTCTTTCCCTGGAGTTTTTAAACAGTTTACTCTTTTCAAAAATCAAATTTTCCTTTTGAACATGTCACTGAGCCCTTAATTAATATTCCATTAGTTAAATCACTTCTCTATTTCTTTATCAATATTTGTTAACAAAATATTTTCAATAACCATATTGGCCTTTTATGTTATTTGGAAAACATTTTCGAATATCGCCTTCCTTTATTTTCTAAACTTTAGAAAATATATTCTATTTATAATTGGAAAATATTCCAATTACTTATCTCTTTTCCGATCTCGTTTATTTCTATACTTAGGAAATATTCTTTATTATATTTCCAAGCTTACACTTATTTGGGTTAAAACGGATGTTGTGTAAAACATCGTTACGACAACCCAAATACTATATTCAACTAACTTTTATTCAATATTGATCTTCGAGTCTGAAATCTTACTATTTATTTGTTAATAATGAAATCAATCAAGTTGGGGTATAACTACCTCTCAAACCTTGACTGAATAACATTTATAACGTCAAAACAGATATGACTACTTACTCGAATAATCAATACCATACAACTACTTATTCACTTTTAAACACGTATATGCTCCCTCTTTCTATTCTTACTAGATTTTATTCTTAGTCTTCCTTTCTGATTTTTCTATTCTATTTCTAAGTTCGATTCCTTATCGACTTCTATATATATATATATCGATACGTTGATTTCTAACTATCAAATTATCTTAAAAATATTCTAACTCCTTAAATTCCCGGAAAAATTCGCCATAACCTCCTTTGTACTAGGAGCATCGGGATATTTCAAATAGCCTCCCATGGCCCTCAGCAATCCAAAAGAAAAAGAAAAAGCCAAGCGGCTAGCCGATACGGCGCATAAAATCTCATATATGAATTAAATACATACCTTTTTGTCGAGCATTCTACTTATATACCTTCATACCTTATCCATACCTATCTCATGTATATTTATACCCGCCCAATCTATTTTAACTAAACCTGATCATTTTAACTCAATTCGTTAATTAATTTGTTAATTAACTCTTTAGTCTATTTCACTTTTATATTTGAACATGACATGTTCAAATATATTTTAACTTGCTTATTGAGTAATTTGAATCCAAATTTCAAATTTAAGTTCTATATTCGATTTCGAATATCCATTTACAAATCCAATTCACCTTTCAAAGTTCAACTTCAAATTCAAAACTCGATTAACTAATTCCTCTTCGACTTAGTTAATTCTATTCAATTTCTATTCAAATTTTATATCACTTCTATTATTCAAATCTATATATCAAATTCTATTCAAATTCTATATATTATAAATCCCATTTGAATTTCTATATTCAAATTCTATATATTCAAATTCTATAGTTTAAATTCCATTTGAATTCTATATATTCAAATTCTATATATTCAAATCCTATAGTTTAAATTCCATTTGAATTCTATATTCAAATTCCATTTCACTTTCGATATTCAAATCCTATATTTGAATTCCTTTATATTTTCTATATTCAAATTCTATATTTGAATTCCATTTGAATTTCTATATTCAAATTCCATTTGAATTTCTATATTCAAATTCTATATCACTTCCATTGAATTTCACATATTCAAACTCCCTTTGAATTTCTATATTCAATATCTATTTCAACTTTCTTTATTCATTCTTTATTATAAATCCCATTTTGAAATTCAACACAACTTGTCTTTCCCAAAACAAATTCAAAACAGTATCTCTGGTAGTAATTCGTCACTTACAACTCGAAAATGAATACTGATGATGCAGCTGTCATCATCAGAATCTATTTTCCAGCGATCGAAGTGAGTTCAATACTATAAAACCATTTCTAAACATTTCCACTTTGAAATTCATTTCAAAATATAATTCACACTGCTTGTAAAACAACTTAAAATCTCCCAGGATCTTAAATTTTCCTTATTTTTAATCCAAATCCATTTACAAACACTTATCCAATTTTCCAAAATTTTAATTCAATTTATGGCTTAAATTTCAGATTTAACTCATCTGATTTCACGTATTTCACTTATATGAATTCTGATTGGTTATTTACATAACCATTTAATTTATAATCTTACTCGATTAGAATAACAACCAATATATCCACTATATTATAATTTTGATATATATATCTTCTCTATATCAAGATATAACTTGGGTAAACTTATTTTAATTTTCCCTCTTTTCAAAACATACCATGACGATCCATCGTATTCGAGTGTTTCTTTAGTAACTCCTACCGATACAGTGGATCAAACTTATCGACCAGAACTCATAAACAACTCAACCAATGAATCCCCACAATATAAAACAAATTTTTATATCAATAACAAATACGCTCACTCATGTATATACACTCAAACTCAATCTAGGGTATTACTAACCCCATCTCTACTGAATCACGCCACAGAGCCACGGTAATACAGTTGACCTTAAGCTCTGATACCAACTGTAATGACCTAAAATTCCGGTCCAATTTGAGCTGACCAAAAACACAAGTCCAACCCCAAATTAAACTGAAAAATAGGAAATTAATAGAAAGAAAACAGAGGGTGAGGAAAGATAAGATAGAAACTTAGAATAGAAGAAGAAGAACAACACCACATCAGAGCAACACGAATCTCACAGCGGAACGAATAACATATAATATATGTAACATAACTTTGAAATATACATTTGTATTTGAATATACATCATTACCAAAGTACAGCACTCACAACACAGCGGAAATAACTATAGCTATATGATCCTGAAGCCTCCTGCTCCAAGCTCTTCCAGTATCTGTAAATCCCGACTACTTGACCGCCCGTACAAAATTGGGCACCCAAGAGTTTAGGGAAACAAACAAATAAACTCCGGGTCAGTCATGGGACTGGTGTGAGTAAAACAATTTAAAACAGTTCAAGCAGGTAAATGATATCTCATAAGACCACGCTGTATAATGGAATGGGTTTTTCCCTTATGAGAATCCAAATTATCTTTATATCAAAAACCTTTTGATATTATAATAATGTCTATCAACACAATAAAATAATCATCTAGCAGAAACGCTTTCATCTCACATTCTACATATATAGTATACAATCAAAATCGCAAGCATGTATTGGGTAATGGATTTCCAACTATGACAAGGTATGGAACCACCTTCCGCTAGTGTACCTCTAGAGAGGAATACACTGGGTTCAACAAGAACATCTTGCAACCCGGCCACACATGACTGACCACTCATTTCGCTTGAGTGTACCGAATGTATATCACCAACGGTTGGGATCAGCAACCGTTTCCCGAATGGGACAACATCAACAATAGATTTTTTGAGGTAAATGAAACTCTAGATCAGGTGATTATGCACCCTACTTTGGTGCGACCGACTTAGCCATGCTACCTGCCCGATTTCTATCATTTACCGGTTGATGAGGCTTGAGGTTACGCTTCATCATCACATCAGATTCACTTTGAATGCCACATCGTCAAATCCATCAAATCACCGATTGAAGTCCTCAACCATACATTATGTGTTAGCTAAAAGAAGTTTCCTTCTCCACTTCCACTCTTGGTACGGTTGGAGAAATCAATATACGTGATCGTCTGGAAATACTCTGTCAGACATCGTCCATACAAGTCATCCTGGAACAGGATGAACCGAAGGCACTATTCAATACATCCATCTTAGACACTGTTATCTAAGACTTATACAATAGCCTTTGCACTTTACTCCGTCTTCAATTATCTTTGGCATATATGATTCGTAATGCTTATGCCAATACAGAGTGGTTCTTTGGATAATAATCCAACCGGTCTCTCCATATTAACAACATTAAAATGGTCAAAAACTTCGATAGTCTGTGATTTAACTATCAAAGAAAAACAGGTGTGCAAACAATGATATTATTTCCAGATGGAAATTCTGTAACACCCCGCCTCCGCTAGGGTCACTCGCAAAGGAATGCACTAGCTTTAGAGGGGCATTATTGGTAAACATGCACAGAAATATCACAAGACAGAACATATAACATAGCGGAAGTAAAATCAAACTTTCATAAACATTAATAATTAAGGTCTAAAGCCTTTTACATCAGAGTACATCAAAACCTGTCTTGCAATAATAAAGAAGCATAAAGACTTTTTCATAAGTTATTCCCCAAGTAAAAACAGTAAAGTAGCCATAGCCAAGGAAAGTCCAAGCGATCCATGATGACCTTCAAGCAGAAGAAGTCTGAACTAAACAGCAGTATTTCCTCCCTGTAACCTGGGGGGGAAACGGAAGAAAAGAGGCGAAACAAAACGGGTCAGTCAAAAAGACTGAGTAAGTCCTATCTACTTCCAGTATAAAAACAGGTGAAGGTAACATGACATGCATAAACTGAAAGTAAACATAAGGATAACTACAAGATAGATAAACTAAACCAGGGTGGCCAGTTGAACTACTGTGGCAAGGTAAACTAAGGTATCATGATAAACTACGGTGTTATGGTAAGTCAAGGTATCACATCGTCAGATTTCTATCGAGTACATTATCCCAAGGTATCTGCCCCGTCTAACATCCCACGGTATCTATTATGTATATTCTTCCTAGTTCTAACATGTATATTTGCTCTGCACCTCTCGTACTAGTATCCCAACCCGCGTCACGTGTTAACCATGAATGTCCCTTGCCCAATGCCATGTAATGGTCCATGTCAACCTAATATATAGCATATGTAGGTTTTCCCACTCATATGTTTCTTTCCATGTATAAGATCAGTCCTTTGCCGTAGGCCGTACGGGCTTTCTCATGTAAACGTTTTATCCTTGAAATCGTTTGGACTGTCACCCTTGTTCTAGCCAGGCTCTTCCATATGAATCATCGTTTGAACTACTAGGACCTACGCCACCTAGCACCACTAGGGATTACGCTTACCTATTGCACGCTTTCGTATTTCGGTTTGGGTTAAACCACCTAGGCCACTAGGGATTACGCTAACCGTCAACCGCGCCCTTTTTCCCACGCATTCATCGTAAATCGTTTTTCTATAGCTGTATGCACATGTATCACATCGTGCCATCCGAGTCCTGTCACAGGGCAAAACAAGAAATACAGGACTCGGTCGGGAGCTTTAGATTTATCTGCCGATGCAGATACTAAGGTCTGCTTTTCTACACGTGGCTATGGTCCCACGAGACCCCTCCCTCAACTAGTGAAAGGCAACATAAGAGAAAATCTTGCATGAGAACTACACTCCGGCCAGCCCACATCCTACGGCCTACCTCACCCATAATTAGATAGCAAATTATGGTCTGTTGGGTGTTCCCTGCCTTTCCGTACGTACACGCTTGACTCAAGATGGTAGATGACCGACGAACTTGCTATCTCGGGCACCTTATGTATTCGTCGACTCACTGCTATCCACCCCTGTCTTTAGGTCGCTCGCATAGCAACCAAGGCATATTCTTGGTTCTTCTACCGCAGACCTCAACCTCTCGTGAGCCTAGTATAATGACCTGGCAGCTCGCAGAGGGATCCCAAGAATATCCTCACGTTCCCCGAAGCCGCTGCTTCGTTACCCAGTTCGTTGGAGCCTTTATCTAAATCAGATAGCCTGCTCCTACACGCATTCTTAAACGTTGACCTAACGTATCGGGTTACTAATTTATCTAAGAAATGGTCCAAATTTCCTTGATTAAGAATTATTACTTAGTTTCCCTTAACTAAGGTTTACCACTTAGCCTTATTTCCATAATCCTTGTTAACTATGGTTATTTACCTAATCCTCCGAATTAGGGTTTATCTAATGGGTTAAGTGTCACTTAAGTTCATAACTTAGCCTGTCTACAAACCATGTCAAAATTGGCTAAGTATCCAAGTCCAAGACTTAACCCTACAAACCATGTGTCAAGTTGGCTAAGTATATTAAGCAATCCATAACTTAACCTCGTCTAATTATCATTTTAGATTGGTTAATTATATAAATTAACTTGACCTTGTCAAATTACCGAGTCAAATCGGTCAAGCGTATTCAAGTGATTCGTGACTTAGCCTTATCATGTTTTCACGTTAGATTGGTTAAGTATGGGTTAACTTAACCTCCATAAATTCACGAGTTAGATTGGCTAAGTATAGGTCACTTAACCACATCCAATTAACGAGTTAGATTGGTTAAGTTTAGGTCACTTAACCACATCAAATCATCATGTATAATTGGTTAAGTATAAGTTGCTTAACCCCATTAAATTATCACATTAAGTTGGTTAAGTATTGGTTACTTAACCTCATTGAATTACCAAGTTTAAATTGGTTAAGTGTTTAACTTAACCCCATCGAATTACCGTGTTTAGATTAGTTAAGTGTGGATTACTTAACCCCATCTAATTACCGTGGTTAGGTTAGTTAAGTCTTAATCGCTTAACCTCGTCTAATTACCAAGTCTAAATTGGTTAAGTGTCATTACGGAAATCAAGCCCGGTCCCACTTAACCTACCCATTCATGTCATATCGGTTAAGTGTCATTAGTCAAATTTACTTAACCTTATCATGTGGCATTAATTTAATTAATGCACTCTTAACCTCTCACATTAGACCTTGTTGTGGTTACTAGTTAAGCCGGGCGGGTCCGGGTAGATTTACACCACAACTTAGTCTAACCTCGGGTCTTAAGCGCGACATGGCCAACTTCTCACATTGGATCCTATTGTTTGTAGCTACTAGTTAAGCCGGGCGGGTCCGGGTAGATTTATGCTACAAACTCAACCCAACCTTGAGTTGGCCACTTTCATGTTTAGCCTAGTGTCATGTTCATGGTCAAGTTTTCAAGCAATTGGGTAGACCTAACTTAATAGGTAAATTCCCAATGGGTAGACCTAACTTAATAGGTAAATTCCCAATGGGTAGACCTAACTTAATAGGTAAATTCCCAAGCCCATGTTTTTATGCATACTTACATGTCAACTTCCATGTTACCTTTCAAGTCATATTTTTCAAGTATAAACACATGTCATATTCAAGTTAAGATTTCGCGACATGTTCATGTTTATCTAACTACCCAAAATCGTGTTTTCCCAACGCAAGCAAAGCGAGTCAACATAGTAGGTATACTATGGCTACATGTAGACCCCAAAACATGCACGATGCCACAAAAGGGATTGGCTCCAAACATGCATGGCGTCATAAGGGGGTTTGGCCTTAAAACATGCATAATAGAGTCATATAGGGATTGACCATAAGCATGCATACTATCATATAGGATTTGGCCACAAACTTGCATGTTAGCATAAGGGGTTTGGGTTCATAAACATGCATAAGCCCCAAAATCTTGTCTTAGCCAATGTTTCACAAGTAAAGTGGTTCCTAAAGGTTCATGCTAGCATTTCATGCATAAAGATCCAAACTTGCAAGTTAAACTAGGTTATGCATAGCATGAGAGGCATGATTAAGTCACTCACATGGCCTAAAATCATAAACATGAACACAAGAGGCAAGGTAAGGTTCATATAGGTTCGCATAATCATGTTTAGCCTCATTTTATCCCATGTCATTATCAAAACTACCGTTTCCATCTAAAAGTAGCTAGAACTTACTTAGGCAAGGCTTAGAAAAGGGGTCATGCATCATCTTGACGAAGAAAGGTGGCTCCTTTGAAGAAGAACCTTCATGAAACTCGCATAGCAATGTTGATTTGGCCTCCATTTGGTGTAGCAAGCTTGCACCTTTTGATTTGAACCCGATTTGAATGCATAGGCTCTAGGGATTTGAGATGGAGGCCATGAGAGTAGAAATTTGGCCATAGTTTAGTTACATGAGTGAATAATGAGGGTTTAGGGGTAGGTTTAGGGTCTTTTTATAGAGATTAGGATAGTTTTAGGCCCTTAGATTAACCCTAGGACCAACCTGAACCGTCAGATTTCAAACCAGGCCCAAAAACCTAGCCAAGATAGAAAATAGGTGCACCAGACCAGAATCAGCCGACAGGGCAAGTCGACAGCCCTGTCGACATGCCTGTCGACAGCCCAGTCGACTTGTCTGGGCGGGAATTTTCCCGCCTGGCCCCATTTCTGCATGTTTCGAAATTCAAATTTCCCGAAAACTTCTTCGGGCCTTAACCGGGTCATACGGACTCCGATTTTCGAAAACTCGGACTCTATTTCGCGTATTTTTCCGAGACGAACGCAATGGCATAGCCCGTTTTACTTGATTCAGAATTTAAAATTAAATTCTGCCTTGATTCTCGTTTTAACATGTTATTGAAATACGGGTTGTTACATTCTCCTCACCTTTTAGGATTTCGTCCCCGAAATCTCTAAGTTAGGAAGAACATATCCTACTATCCATCATCCATCTACTCAAACCATCATCCACAAGCAACCATTGTCCTTAGACGACTCCTAATGCTTTATGAATGTATGCAAAACGTGTGTGTACATGTTCCTTAGCTAATGCTAATGATCAGGCCTGAAAAATCTTTTGAATGCAAAAATATGTTTAGTGCTATGAATCCATCATGTATGCAAATAGTCCTAGTCATATACACTATATGCGTGCACAAACATTCAACCATATGCAACATCCGCATGATAACACATTCAATTTCATCCATAAACAAGTATAAATACTCGTGCATATGCAACATGAAACGTGATCGCGTCAATCTAGTATCTAACGTGTATTTGCGCATCCACGAGCAACCACTTGCAACCATATCAATCATAACATGTTTCAAATACATGTTTGCATCCATAGGGTTCTACCGAGGATTCCCTGAAACAGGGTCGAGAAGATAAACAAAACAAACTCCGTACGGGGTTTGTAACAGAGACAGGACCGAGAGGATATCCATAAAAGATAGCCTACAAGCAAGCTCACAGAAAAACAGGGATCGAGGATATATTCCCAAAAGAGATATCATGCACGTATTTAGTCTTCAGTCTCCTGAGTCGCATTACCTTGAGCTTAGTTCCATCGTGCCTTGACCGCCCCTTTTACTTCACGATTTCGCAGCTTCTTATTTCCTGTTTCCATAACATGAGTTGGAACTCATTTCCTCGTCGCCTCTCGTTCCACTTGCACTTATTCTCCTTCTAGAATACTTGGCGCAAACAGGACTGCGTACACATTATTCCATGCGAGCCCTCAAAATTCACTAGTGAATCCTGGACCTTGTACCATAAGGTATTCCACGTAGAAAAACTTTCTCTTGAAAGTGAACAAGTTACCGTGCGCACTTACTAGGGTAATTCCCATAACCCATACATAATCGAAGTAAACCATCCGTCTTATTAGCGAACACCATTCGATCGGGTTTCTAATTTCCAACAAAGGCATCTAGGGATTCTAAGTAACTAATCATGACAGAACCCAAAAGGTTACGCGATACTTCAAGGGTATTACCAAAGCAAGCCAAGAGTCTAACTACCCTTCTTCTAAAACCGAGAGTGGCACCCCTTACTGGATAACCACTTCATCCCTAGAATCCATCCACAACTTATAAACATAAGCATTATTTCCAAGCTCAACGCTTGATATAGACATTCTTAAATCCAAACAAGCCATGAGTAAATGGACCGATCTTCCAATAGGACTTGAGACAAAAACGGGATCCTCTACTACGCTAGTACTAAGGTGCAGAGACTCAACTATCGAAGCAGACTTAAAAGATGCGGTGATCAAAACAAAGTCCCGACAGGATGATAGAGAAGAAAAGCTAAACCTTTAACAAGATCGTTACCCTCCTTCTGAGGTACCCTAGAAATGAGAGCATACTATTGCCCTCCGAATGATCTTGTCCCTGTTCCATGATACTTAACTATCCGTCCCGTTTCACCATGCCAAAGGTACTCTCTCGTCATGGGTTTCATTGTTCATCTTTCTCCCTCCTTTTAGGACTCAGCCATACCAACATGTTGCTTATCCCTGAGCTCGTATCCTTTATCTTTGTTCTTACTATCCTTTCATGCATAACTCTGCAACGGTCTCTCGAGAACCACCTCCATCGTACGGGAAACACTTACGCAGCTAGAAAGACTAGTCGCAGTCAAAACCACTGTGACTACAGATGGAGGAAAGAAAGGAAAAGAGATTCAATCAAGGAAACAAGGATAATGCTAATGGCCTTTGGGGAATAGCCTTTTTCTTTTTAAAAGAAAATTTTCTTGAAAAATGCTTCTTTGTAAACGGTTTTTCAAATAATTTTCAGAAGGTCTTTAAAAACTTTTGCCCAGTCTAGTAACCTTCTGCTCTGATACCAAATGCAACACCCCGCCTCCGCTAGGGTCACTCGCAAAGGAATGCACTAGCTTTAGAGGGGCATTATTGGTAAACATGCACAGAAATATCACAAGACAGAACATATAACATAGCGGAAGTAAAATCAAACTTTCATAAACATTAATAATTAAGGTCTAAAGCCTTTTACATCAGAGTACATCAAAACCTGTCTTGCAATAATAAAGAAGCATAAAGACTTTTTCATAAGTTATTCCCCAAGTAAAAACAGTAAAGTAGCCATAGCCAAGGAAAGTCCAAGCCATCCATGATGACCTTCAAGCAGAAGAAGTCCGAACTAAACAACAGTATTTCCTCCCTGTAACCTGGGGGGGGAAACGGAAGAAAAGAGGCGAAACAAAACGGGTCAGTCAAAAAGACTGAGTAAGTCCTATCTACTTCCAGTATAAAAACAGGTGAAGGTAACATGACATGCATAAACTGAAAGTAAACATAAGGATAACTACAAGATAGATAAACTAAACCAGGGTAGCCAGTTGAACTACTGTGGCAAGGTAAACTAAGGTATCATGATAAACTACGGTGTTATGATAAGTCAAGGTATCACATCGTCAGATTTCTATCGAGTACATTATCCCAAGGTATCTGCCCCGTCTAACATCCCACGGTATCTATTATGTATATTCTTCCTAGTTCTAACATGTATATTTGCTCTGCACCTCTCGTACTAGTATCCCAACCCGCGTCACGTGTTAACCATGAATGTCCCTTGCCCAATGCCATGTAATGGTCCATGTCAACCTAATATATAGCATATGTAGGTTTTCCCACTCATATGTTTCTTTCCATGTATAAGATCAGTCCTTTGCCGTAGGCCGTACGGGCTTTCTCATGTAAACGTTTTATCCTTGAAATCGTTTGGACTGTCACCCTTGTTCTAGCCAGGCTCTTCCATATGAATCATCGTTTGAACTACTAGGACATACGCCACCTAGCACCACTAGGGATTACGCTTACCTATTGCACGCTTTCGTATTTCGGTTTGGGTTAAACCACCTAGGCCACTAGGGATTACGCTAACCGTCAACCGCGCCCTTTTTCCCACGCATTCATCGTGAATCGTTTTTCTATAACTGTATGCACATGTATCACATCGTGCCATCCGAGTCCTGTCACAGGGCAAAACAAGAAATACAGGACTCGGTCGGGAGCTTTAGATTTATCTGCCGATGCAGATACTAAGGTCTGCTTTTCTACACGTGGCTATGGTCCCACGAGACCCCTCCCTCAACTAGTAAAAGGCAACACAAGAGAAAATCTTGCATGAGAACTACACTCCGGCCAGCCCACATCCTACGGCCTACCTCACCCATAATTAGATAGCAAATTATGGTCTGTTGGGTGTTCCCTGCCTTTCCGTACGTACACGCTTGACTCAAGATGGTAGATGACCGACGAACTTGCTATCTCGGGCACCTTATGTATTCGTCGACTCACTGCTATCCACCCCTGTCTTTAGGTCGCTCGCATAGCAACCAAGGCATATTCTTGGTTCTTCTACCGCAGACCTCAACCTCTCGTGAGCCTAGTATAATGACCTGGCAGCTCGCAGAGGGATCCCAAGAATATCCTCACGTTCCCCGAAGCCGCTGCTTCGTTACCCAGTTCGTTGGAGCCTTTATCTAAATCAGATAGCCTGCTCCTACAATCATTCTTAAACGTTGACCTAACGTATCGGGTTACTAATTTATCTAAGAAATGGTCCAAATTTCCTTGATTAAGAATTATTACTTAGTTTCCCTTAACTAAGGTTTACCACTTAGCCTTATTTCCATAATCCTTGTTAACTATGGTTATTTACCTAATCCTCCGAATTAGGGTTTATCTAATGGGTTAAGTGTCACTTAAGTTCATAACTTAGCCCGTCTACAAACCATGTCAAAATTGGCTAAGTATCCAAGTCCAAGACTTAACCCTACAAACCATGTGTCAAGTTGGCTAAGTATATTAAGCAATCCATAACTTAACCTCGTCTAATTATCATTTTAGATTGGTTAATTATATAAATTAACTTGACCTTGTCAAATTACCGAGTCAAATCGGTCAAGCGTATTCAAGTGATTCGTGACTTAGCCTTATCATGTTTTCACGTTAGATTGGTTAAGTATGGGTTAACTTAACCTCCATAAATTCACGAGTTAGATTGGCTAAGTATAGGTCACTTAACCACATCCAATTAACGAGTTAGATTGGTTAAGTTTAGGTCACTTAACCACATCAAATCATCATGTATAATTGGTTAAGTATAAGTTGCTTAACCCCATTAAATTATCACATTAAGTTGGTTAAGTATTGGTTACTTAACCTCATTGAATTACCAAGTTTAAATTGGTTAAGTGTTTAACTTAACCCCATCGAATTACCGTGTTTAGATTAGTTAAGTGTGGATTACTTAACCCCATCTAATTACCGTGGTTAGGTTAGTTAAGTCTTAATCGCTTAACCTCGTCTAATTACCAAGTCTAAATTGGTTAAGTGTCATTACGGAAATCAAGCCCGGTCCCACTTAACCTACCCATTCGTGTCATATCGGTTAAGTGTCATTAGTCAAATTTACTTAACCTTATCATGTGGCATTAATTTAATTAATGCACTCTTAACCTCTCACATTACACCTTGTTGTGGTTACTAGTTAAGCCGGGCGGGTCCGGGTAGATTTACACCACAACTTAGTCTAACCTCGGGTCTTAAGCGCGACATGGCCAACTTCTCACATTGGATCCTATTGTTTGTAGCTACTAGTTAAGCCGGGCGGGTCCGGGTAGATTTATGCTACAAACTCAACCCAACCTCGAGTTGGCCACTTTAATGTTTAGCCTAGTGTCATGTTCATGGTCAAGTTTTCAAGCAATTGGGTAGACCTAACTTAATAGGTAAATTCCCAATGGGTAGACCTAACTTAATAGGTAAATTCCCAAGCCCATGTTTTATGCATACTTACATGTCAACTTCCATGTTACCTTTCAAGTCATATTTTTCAAGTATAAACACATGTCATATTCAAGTTAAGATTTCGCGACATGTTCATGTTTATCTAACTACCCAAAATCGTGTTTTCCCAACGCAAGCAAAGCGAGTCAACATAGTAGGTATACTATGGCTACATGTAGACCCCAAAACATGCACGATGCCACAAAAGGGATTGGCTCCAAACATGCATGGCGTCATAAGGGGGTTTGGCCTTAAAACATGCATAATAGAGTCATATAGGGATTGACCATAAGCATGCATACTATCATATAGGATTTGGCCACAAACTTGCATGTTAGCATAAGGGGTTTGGGTTCATAAACATGCATAAGCCCCAAAATCTTGTCTTAGCCAATGTTTCACAAGTAAAGTGGTTCCTAAAGGTTCATGCTAGCATTTCATGCATAAAGATCCAAACTTGCAAGTTAAACTAGGTTATGCATAGCATGAGAGGCATGACTAAGTCACTCACATGGCCTAAAATCATAAACATGAACACAAGAGGCAAGGTAAGGTTCATATAGGTTCGCATAATCATGTTTAGCCTCATTTTATCCCATGTCATTATCAAAACTACCGTTTCCATCTAAAAGTAGCTAGAACTTACTTAGGCAAGGCTTAGAAAAGGGGTCATGCATCATCTTGACGAAGAAAGGTGGCTCCTCTGAAGAAGAACCTTCATGAAACTCGCATAGCAATGTTGATTTGGCCTCTATTTGGTGTAGCAAGCTTGCACCTTTTGATTTGAACCCGATTTGAATGCATAGGCTCTAGGGATTTGAGATGGAGGCCATGAGAGTAGAAATTTGGCCATAGTTTAGTTACATGAGTGAATAATGAGGGTTTAGGGGTAGGTTTAGGGTCTTTTTATAGAGATTAGGATAGTTTTAGGCCCTTAGATTAACCCTAGGACCAACCTGAACCGTCAGATTTCAAACCAGGCCCAAAAACCTAGCCAAGATAGAAAATAGGTGCACCAGACCAGAATCAGCCGACAGGGCAAGTCGACAGCCCTGTCGACATGCCTGTCGACATGCCTGTCGACATGCCTGTCGACAGCCCTGTCGACAGCCCAGTCGACTTGTCTGGGCGGGAATTTTCCCGCCTGGCCCCATTTCTGCATGTTTCGAAATTCAAATTTCCCGAAAACTTCTTCGGGCCTTAACCGGGTCATACGGCCTCCGATTTTCGAAAACTCGGACTCTATTTCGCGTATTTTCCAAGACGAACGCAATGGCATAGCCCGTTTTACTTGATTAAGAATTTAAAATTAAATTCTGCCTTGATTCTCGTTTTAACATGTTATTGAAATACGGGTTGTTACAAATTCTATCAATCAACCATCATTCATATATATATATTCATATTTCCTATTTCAATATTTGATTACGTTTCTGATTCTATTTGGAAAAACATTTCCAAATCTTCTTTACTTGGATTTAAACAGATGTTTAAATCAACATCGCGACGACAACTCAAACCACTATACTTATTTACTAAATTCACTTAACCACTTTCACTCTCGAACCTTAACCATTTCTAAATTAAAAACGAAGTCAATCAAGTTGGGGTATAACTACCTCTCAGACCTTAACTGAACAACATTTCAAATCTCGAAATAGGTTAAGTTCATCCTTTAACACTTTAACACCTCCTTACGTAACTCTCGTTCAAATAAATCTCTATTCGATAACTCCTCCCTTCGAATAACTATATTTGATAATCTCTCTTACGAATAACTAGATTCGAAAACCTTTCTTCGAATAAACTAAATTCGATTAACTCTATTTATTTAACCCTAATCGATTAACTCTTTTTCTTAACTCCTTACTTAACTCCTTTAGAATAACTAATTCGATAACTCCTTTCGAACAACTAATTCGATAACTCCTTTCGATTAAACTATTATCGATAACTCCTTTCGATTAAACTATAATCGATAACTCCTTTCGATTAAACTATAATCGATAACTCCTTTCGATTTAACTATAATCGATAACTCCTATGTGTTTAACACTATTCGAATAACTAATTCGAATAACTAGTTCGATTTGCTTACTTTGGAATACTATATTCAATTAACTCCCTTCGAATAAACTATTCATTTATAAAGATTTACTTTTAGTAACGGTTCTTCACTTTAAAATGATTTCCTTTTTAGTAACATTTTCCTTTTTATAACGGTTTCCTTTTTATAACAGTTTCCTTTTTATAACATCCTATTTAGTTATAAACAAATTTCCTTTTTTAAACTCTATTTATTTTCTAAATATTTCCTTTTTAATTCTATTTGTAAATGGTTTTACAAATACCTCATCTTCGATTTCATTTGTAAAGGTTTTACAGGTATTCCTCTTTCGATTCCATTTGTAAATTGTTTACAAACATTTCTCTTTCTGATTGATTTGTAAATGGTTTACAAACCCTTCTCGTTCTAACCTATTTGCAAATGGTTTGCAAATAATTCCTTTAGAGTTTCATTTCTAAGTATTTTCTATTTATAAATAATCCATTTATAAATAAATTTCTATTTATAAATATTCCATTTATAAATAATTCCCTGTTATAAAATCTCCTTTGATTGTTACAAATATTATTTCTTTTATAAAATCCTTTGATTTTATAAATAATCTATTTTCAATATTCATTTTCAAAATTCCCTTTTCACCATTCCGGTATGTTATGGTATTTAACACATCAAATCACGATGACCAATATCGTTCAAACACATATAATCGACAACAGATTATATATCACATCATATATTACAATATATGAATCATAGTAAAATAAATGTTGAGGAATCCAGTTGGATTCCTCCAACCTGTCTCCCTGCATCCACAGATGTTATACAATAAAATCAACATCACTTTAAGTTCCATATGATATATTCTGTTAAACAGAATCAATATAGAAATTCAACTAACTGACTAGCACTTCAATCAAACAGTCAACACAAGTCAATCAGCCAATATTTAACAGTTTTAAGAAAACAACATGAAATTATAAACTATTCAGAGTTAGTGAGATTTACTCACATTGGTAGTTCATCGTTAAAGAACGATAAACTGTTTGTTTGATTTGAATCAAACAATTTATTTTGCCCTAAATTCAAACGAGCTCCAATCCACTTCCAGTCAGTTCCAATATTTAGTGCTCATCCATACGATCCTAACATGACTGACCTTTCGTAAATCTGACCACGTATGAGCAAGAAACTGCGTTTACAAGATTGTATATATTAAATTAAATTTAACTTAAGTATAACTATTTTATTGGGCCTTACCCATCGACTAAGCCCATCAACAACCCTAAATTATCAGGCCCACACTCTCCTTCTATTTCATCCCAAACTTGCAACGCGGCTCCAGCTCCTCCACGAGAACCATGGCCGAACATCCACCACCAACCGCACCCAAATTCTTCACCGAAATCAACCATCAACCCCACCGTTCCTCTTCTCATCCCGCTCTCTTCCCTTCCACCACACAAATACGCAACTCGGTGACGCCCCCTGTACCACGTCGATCACGCTCTACTGCCACAGTGCGACATCAATCTGCTTCGCAACCCACCAAAATAGCACATAAGGTGCGATTTACTCCACCGAACCCAATTTCAACCACCATTTTGCCAAACAATGATTGTATTTCTCACAATCAGAAACCGTACGCTCGCTGGAAAAACCCCTCCGGTAAAATATGTCGTTGAGTTCATGAATAAGGGTATAGATCTAAACAAAAACCCTTGGCGAATTCAAATAAAATAGTTTCAGGATTTTCGGGAATTTATATAAATTTATTTGTTTTTTTAGAACTTTCCTTTCTGCTGAACAAACCCAATAACAGTGGCGACCTTGAGATTTGATTATATAAGGAGGACGAGGACTTTGTGTGGTTGAACCGAGTAGTTCAGGAAATCCGAGCCGACCACATAGAGAGAGCTCCGATCCGAACTGAGTAGGAGACGTTGAAGAAGTGCACTCCCCCAACCCGAACCGATCCAACCAGGTTACTTTGCTCTGATCCGATCCGACACTAGGTGATGCTGGAACTTCTACTCGAGCCCCTCCAAATGCTCCGACTCCAGCCACCAGGACCAATGACCAGATCAATCCATCTGCGCCTGTCACCTAAGGTGATTTTTTGCACCTTCTTGACATGCTTGAGAGCACTAGGGAGGCTATGAAAATCCACGAGCGCACCAATCTTATGATGCAAGAGAATATGAGAATCATGAGTAGGGAAATTGGCGAACTCCGCAAACAAAGAACTCCATCCCCAGTTCATCATACTGCAATGGATCAGTCTTCTTCTTCTGAGGAAGAACGACCCCGTGAAAGAAGGCCGCTCGAACGACCTCAAAATTTGGAGCAAATGACTTTCGGATCTTTGGGATCCCGCGAGGACGCTATCCGCGTACTAGGACCCAATGATCCGAGCTTGAGAGAGCCTATGCTATTACCAATGCGAGGATCCCATGTTTTTCCTAGAGACCCTAACCTCACCAATCCCATTCAGGGACAAATACTTCAGCCCCTTCCTCCCGAGATCGACCGGGAACGTAGGGAGCAAAGCAGAGCCGAAGCCGCTAGAAGAAGAGGGCGTCCCCTGATCAGGAGCCCAGAGGAAACCCGAACATCAGAGCCAGGGAGCCTGAACGGCCCTTGACCAATGCTGACGTATGGGATATGGTACGTCAGATCATGTCTGAGAGTCGAAACTACACCAATGAAGATTATGGCATTGAGCGAAGCCATACTCCCTTTACTGATGATATTCTTGACTTTCAGTTCCCCCGACGTTTTAATCTGCCGCAGATGGACAGATATAACGAGAGAACTGACCCGAGACAACATTTGATGCGATACGCATGGTTTATGAATGCTGTTGTTGCCCCTGATGCTGTGAAGTTTAAGGCTTTCCCGATTTACATAGAAGACGTAGCATTACTATGGTTTACCCGACTTCCTCCTTGATCGATATCGAATTTCAAAGAATTGAGTGAACGTTTTATGAACCAATTCCGACTTCACGCCCGAAAGTCTAAGAATGTTATTGAATTATCGAGAATTAAGCAAGCGCCGGGTGAGTCTTTGAAGTCGTATCTTGACCGTTTCAATTTAGCTGTAACAGAAGTCAGTGACCCGCATGAGCCTACCATCTTGATGGCCTTAATGGAAGGAGTTGATCCTGATTCCGAGTTTGGAGATTATCATTCCGGGAAGCCACCTCCCACAAGAGAGTTGTTTTATGAGAAGGCCAATATTTAGTTAAGACGGGAGGAAGCAAGGGCAAACAGAAAGAGGAAGTCCGGAGCGGCTTCAAAAGAAATTGTTCAGAGTAATGTTGCCGTAAAGCAGTCTGGAGAAAGTTCTGGGAAAGTCGAAGTGAATGTGGGAAACAAGAATGGAAACAATAATAATGGAAACGGGGGCAACAACAACCGTAATGCGAATGGTAACAGGAGAAATAGGAACCGTGGAAGTAATTCTGACAAAAGACCCTGGTCCCACACCTTTGAGAATTATTCACCATTGAATGGCACTTTGGAGAACATTTATTTGGACACATATAATGTTCTGCAATACAAAACACCGCCGCTGCGAGATTCAACAGAGAAAGAAATTGCTACCGGAAAGTTTTGTTTATTTCACGGAACTCACGGACATTCAACAAACGAATGTCGACACATGATAGACGTGGTCGAGAAGTTGTTGCGTGAAGGCAAGTTGGATGAGTATAAGGTTGCCCCAAGGGACGGGGGCAAGGAGGACAAGCTCCAAACCAGAGTCAGTCTGCTCCCAAGCCTACAGCGCAACAGAAAGGCAAAGAGATTTTCATTAACACCATAGTAGGTGGACTCCATCCAGCTATCCACAGTTTCAGAGCAATGGACCAATACTTTAATGCAGTTAAGCACATATATGTGGACGAGTGCGATGATTTGGAAGATATCACCCCTGTGAAACAGCAGAGGACAATGTTCGATGATGTAGTGTTCCGTAGCAGAGACGATACCGGAATCCAGTCACTTACCGAAGATCCATTGGTCATTACCACTACCATTGGACCGGCACTGGTTCATAAGGTACTAGTGGACAATGGAAGCTCTGTCAACATTTTGTTTAAGAAGTCGTTTGATCAGATGAAACTTGAGTCTGGAGATTTGAAGCCCTGTGAAGGTTGGATCCGAGGCTTCAATGGGGCATCGACAGCTCCAATGGGGTATATAGAATTGCCCGTAACATTGGGGCAAGGGGATCGTCGAAGAGTACGAATGCTTCAGTTCGTAGTGCTAGATATCGATTTGCCCTACAACGCATTTTTGGGAAGGCCTGCCCTTGCAGAGTTCAGGGCTTGTATTGCACCGTGGTGCTTATTGCTAAAGTTCCCAACTGAAGCCGGAACAGGAGTAATGAGAGGAGGTCAAGTCTCCGGACGAGCTTGTTATATTGCCGAGTTAAAGATGCTGATGAAGGGACTCAACATCGAGACTAAAGGTACCTCACCTCCTCCAAGGGAGGGTTCGGCATAGCAATTAGAGGGATCAGCCCCGAAGGAGTTGCCCAAGGGAATGCCTGAAGACTTGGATCCCAGAGAAGATGAGGAACCTGAGGATAGAAAGGCAACTCCTAATGAAACGACAGTGGATATACCCATTGATGAAGCTGATCCAGCAAAAGTTTTGAAGAATGGATCCCAGTCGGATCCACATCGAGCCAAAGAACTGACTGATTTCTTGAAGGCAAACCAGGATGTGTTTGCCTGGACCCACGCCGACATGTGTGGGATATCACCATCCATCACGAGTCATTCGCTGAGCATAAACCCAAAACACCCTCCTGTAAAGCAAAAGAGACGTGTGTTGGGCCCAGAGAGGTCGGCAGCTCTGAAAGAAGAAGTGGAGAAGCTGAAAGAGAATGGATTTATTAGAGATTCGACATATCCCAACTGGATATCGAATCCTGTGTTGGTAAAGAAGTCAAACGGAAAGTGGTGGACATGCATTGATTTTTCAGAGACTTGAACAAAGCTTGCCCGAAAGATAGCTTCCCACTCCCCAGAATAAACCAGCTTGTGGATTCGACGGCAGGACACAAACTTCTTTCTTTCATGGATGCATATTCCGGATATAACCTAATTCCCATGCATATTCCCGATCAAGAGCACACGAGCTTCATTACAAATTTGGGGTTGTATTGCTATATGGTCATGCCGTTCGGATTGAAAAACGTTGGAGCTACCTACCAACGCTTGGTGAACAGGATGTTTTATAACCAAATAGGGAAGATTATGGAGGTTTATGTAGATGATATGCTTGTCAAATCGAAACAGTCTTCCAACCATACGCAAGACTTGGCAGAGATGTTCGGTATTCTGCGAAAGTATCAGATGAAGTTAAATCCTTTGAAGTGCTCATTTGGGGTGGCATCTGGAAAGTTTCTAGGATTCATTGTGAGCTTTCGAGGGACTGAAATCAATCCTAGTCAAATAGCAGCGATAAGGAACATTGAGGAACCAAGGAGAATCAAAGATGTCCAAAGTCTTGCAGGGAAAGTAGCTGCGTTGAGTAGATTTATCTCCAAAGCAACAAACAAATGCGTCCCGTTTTTTGACTTGATAGAAAGGGGAAAGAAAAATTTCGAATGGACTTCGGACTGTGTTGAGGCCTTTCGAAATCTATTGGACTTACTAGAGAGACCACCGGTTTTGTCAAAGCCAGTGGATTATGAAGAGTTGTTTGTTTATCTAGCAGTATCGGCTCACGCCGTTAGCACCACCTTGGTCTGGGAAGAAGACAAAGTGCAAAGGCTGGTATATTATGTAAGTAAGAAATTGGCAGCTGCAGAACGTAACTACCCAAGTATTGAGAAGCTCGCTTACAGCCTTCTAATCGCCTCCCGAAAACTTCGTCATTATTTCCAAGCTCACCCAATAACCATATACACTGATCAGCCTCTGAGACAGGTGTTGCAAAGACCCAAGGCATCGGGACGGTTGATCATGCGGAATATTGAATTAAGTCAGTTTGATTTAAATTTTCAGCCACGGAGATCGATCAGGGGGCAAGCTCTAGCTGACTTTATAGCAGAGTTCACGATTCTGGAGGAGGAAATGATCAACGACAAGGTGGTCAAGTCAGAGGAGGAATTAAAATTAGATCTATGGAAGTTGTACACTGACGGAGCCAAGAACGACCAAAGGTCCGGAGCTGGAGTCGTCTAAGTTACTCCTGAAGGACGATCGTTATATTATGCTCTGCGACTAGAATTTTCAGCGACCAATAACGACTCTGAATATGAAGCCCTGATTGCCGGGCTGAAACTTGCTAAGGAATTCGGAATAAAGGCATTGGATATATTCTGCGACTCCAAAATAGTCGTCTGCCAAGTGCGAAAGGAGTATGTGGCTCGGGGACCTCGACTTATTGCCTATCTCGGGAAAGTGGAGGAGCTATTGAGCAACTTGGAACGGTACAACATAACGCATATCCCAAGAGATGAAAACCAGAAGGCAGACCAGCTAGCAAAGCTGGCTAGTTCCGAAAATCCGGAGGAAACTGGAATGATTCCAATTGAAACGTTAGGATCGCCAAGCTTTGAGTCGATGGAAATTGAATTAGCTTTCGAAGCAGAACCGGAGAGGGAGTCATGGATGACCCCAATCAAGAATTTCCTTAGAAATGGGATACTCCCGTCAAAGAAAAGTGAGAGGCGGGTCATACTTCGCAGTGCCACCAGATACATCCTTCAAGATGATACCCTCTATCGACAAGGATTTTCTATGCCCTTGTTACGATGTATAGCACACGAGGACATCAAGCACGTACTAAGAGAAGTACACGAAGGTGAGTGTGGAGATCATACGGGAGGTCAGACCTTAGTAAAAAAGGTATTGCAATATGGATATTTCTGGCCTACAATTAATAAAGATGCAGCTGATTATTCACGACGCTGTGACAAATGCCAGAGGTTCGCCAAGATCCCCAGAGCACCACCGACCCAGCTTAAGTCAATGGTGAGTCCGTGGCCATTTGCCATGTAGGGAATTGACATCATCGGAGTTTTACCGATTGCAAAAGGAGGAGGGAAATATGCAATAGTCGCCGTGGACTATTTTACGAAGTGGGTGGAAGCTGAGCCCTTAACCAAAATCACAGCGAGAAAGGTGATAAGTTTCGTTGTTAGAAATAGTATATGCCGATTTGGGATTCCAAGGACCATTATAACTGATAATGGACCCCATTTCGATGGTGCCGAATTTAGAAATTTCTGCCAGAAATACAAGATCGACAAGCGGTATACTGCAGTCGCCCATCCACAGTCGAATGGGCAGGTAGAAGCAATAAATAAAGTCATAAAGTCCATCCCCAAGAAACGATTGGAACGTGCAAAAGAAAAATGAGTGGATGAATTGCCCTTAGCTTTGTGGGCATATCGGACAACGTTTAACATAGCAACCGGTCATACTCCTTTCTCTCTCTCATTTGGCTCAAAAGCAGTAATCCCGGTAGAGCTTGAAGTTCCCTCTCACAGGGTGACATATTATGACCCGATGACGAATCGGGCACTCCTCCTCGAGTCCCTTGATGAAATCGAAGAGAAAAGGGACGAGGCAGACTTGCGTGCGTCAAGACATCACGCTATTATGACAAGAAAGTTCGTTTTAGAACCTTTAAACTAGGAGATCTGGTGCTAAAGCGAGTTTTTCCATCCCTTCCTCACCTCGGTCCAAAGTGGGAAGGACCATTCATCATCCAACGGAAACTAGAAACAGGAGCCTTCAAGTTAACGACCGTAGATGGCGAAAAGTGCCTAGGGCTTGGAATGCCCAACACTTGATGCGATATTTGAATTAGGGATGTTGTATTTTCTTTCGTTTTTCTTATGAACTCTGTAAAAAGGCACGACTTGCCTTAGAAAAGCCTATTGATACGAACAAAGAACTATAAAGTGGGTGTAGGCTACGACTTAGCTGAACCACTACAAAAATATCGTGTGCCACTTACTTTCCTTCATTATTTATATCTTCAACTGTTATTCTATTATGACTGTGGAATATGAGATGTTAATTTAAAATCTGAAAAGTTGAAGATGGCTTATATGCGGGAACAAACACAACGATTATTTGTGCAATAAGACATAAAATAATGGGAAGACGACATTCTTAACTCTAATTCTCAAGAATTGAGAGAGAGTATAAAGGACGGGAAGACGACGTCCTCTGAGGCGTGAATGTGCACCCAGACAAGAGACCGCCTCAGCAAGAACTCTAACCTGAATATAAGACAGGAGAGTATAAAAGATGCCAGAAAAGAACAGGCATCAATGACACAAAGAACGTGACCTCCGTATGAGAATCAGGGACATTCGGACTTTTTAATTTAGTATTGAATAGTTTTTCAAGACCGACTAGGGGCATATATGTGCATACATATTCCCCCACACTATGACTCCATTATACGACTTTAGTAGGACATGCATTTGCATTTTTACATAAGTAATGAACTGATGACTAACAAGCATTGCAGGAAATGAATTATTTGTATTTATTTACAAATGCATGAATTTGTACAGGAAAACAGGCTAAAAGAAGATGCGAGGGCCACACTCGCTGCAACAATTGTGGACCAGTTAAATGCTAAAATAAAGCAAAGCACTTCATCACTTCGACTTTGAAGTGGACTTGGACTTCTTAGCGGCCTTTTGAGCATCCTTCGCCTCTTTTTCAGCATCAGTTAAGATGCGCCTTGGTTTTTTCTTCCCTGAGGCTGAAGTGCTGGAATCGGTCGACTTTTTCCCAGAAGGCGAAACGCTGGAATCAAGAGAAGACTTTTTAGCAAGTTCTTCTGTAATAGACCTAGTCGAAAGCTTAACAACTAACCTTGATCCAGCATCCACTACTGCGAGAGGCTTAAGGCTTTCGAGGTCTAGGTCTTCAACTTTAAGATGCATGCGTTTGTCTTGTTCGGCTTTCAGTGCAGCTAAAGTAATGTCATCGGCGCTTTTTGATTCCCAAACTATAGCCACCTCAGGGTCCTCCTCATGTCCCTCATCACCACCATCATCCTTTAAGGCGTCTATCATCTCGCCATCGTGAGGAGCGTCAGCTTTACCCTTGTTTCCTTCATCCTTCTCCGCTGACTTTGTTTCGGGTGATTCCCTAGGGCACGTCTGCCTTCTCGGCCGGTTCAGCACCTACGGAATGAGAAGTAACAGTTATCAACTTGGGAGAAAATAAAGAGCCCTTCATTGATTGTCCGACTATGCGATGGAAAGTGGAAACAGCTTTGATGAATTGGGGTGAAAAGGTAGAAATACCTTCCGATGATTTCTCAGCCGGAGTAGCTACCGCCTCTGAAGCCGATTCAGGAATAGGAGATAAAAGAGATGTCTGAGGGATCGCCGGATTTTCGGGGTTGTATTCCTCTACTTCAGGAGTTTTAGCGGCAGTGGAAGAAGAGACAACCTCCAAGATGTCTTTTTGTTTAGCCTTCCGCTTTTCCTCATCCATGGCGGCAACAATCAGGCGACGCCCCTCGGCTAAACTCGCTGGCTCGTCATCTTTTAAATACTTTTCCATAAGTTTGTCCTCGTCGATGGAATCTCCCTTGAGTTCTTTCTTTTCCCATTCAACAATTTGGCTCCATACATGAACCAAGGTAGCCAGATAATCATCGATCCAAGAGATGTTTCGGTAGCGGATTATATGTGCAAAAAATTCAATCAGTAATTCATCAAAGCCCTGCACCTCCTTTTGGGCCTCCGCTAGCTGTTTGCGAGATTCTTCGGCCGATTTGATGACGCTTTCAACATTACCCTCCGCCAGGCAGCCCTGTTTTCAGCCTCCATCAAGTTGGAAGCCAAGTCAGCATTTTTCTTTTCCAATTCGGCGTTCTTCTTTGCCAACTCGGCCTTTTCTCGCTCAAGATCAACATAAGCAAGTTGCATTTTGGCAGCGTCTGACTTGGCATCTTCCGCTTTCTTTTTCAACTCCGAACGCTCTTGAGTATGGGACTCGAGCAATTCATGATAGCGTTTTTGTAAATCTTCAAATTGTTGTTTGAAGTTAGCAGCGTCCCGTTGAGCGATAATAAGTTGAGCCTGTGTATCCTCGAGGTCTTTTCCCAAATTTTTTAAGGCCCTTGCGTCATCTTCTGCGGTCTTCTGCATCGAGTTAGTATTCGTAATCAGAGTTCGAATGATTCTGGGAAGGTTGCACGAATACTTGAACATCTCTGAATATTGTTTCTCGACCGCGTCTATCTTTGCTTTGGCCTCATCTACCCACCTCGAGGAAATAGGCTCAAAAGCAGGTAAAAAAGTCAAGTTTTCAAAGTAGTGATCAGGAAATTGCTCCTCCAGATACGCCCGCTTAACTACAGTTTCAGCATCCAACGGTGGAGGTGCATGGAATGTCAGCTCGGTATCCTTATGTGTGGAGGGCTCAATGGCCTCCTCATCCCTTCTAGGTCGTTTAGCGGGAACCTTGCGCTTGCTTCGCGATTCGGTATCTTTTGGCGGGCTCCTCTCCCTACTGCAATTTTTCTTGAGAAGAAGTTGAGTCTTTCGATTGCGGCCTGTCATCTTCTCGACGACCTTGGTAGCCCTTATATCGCTCTGGATCTAACCGGACGGGAGAGCGAGAGCGCGAGGACCGCGAATGATAAGAATCATAGGGCCTTTTGTCCTCCCTACCGCGATCTTTGCGACGATCATACTCAACATCGTGAGGGGGTCTGGTCATGCTGCGACGTAGCTTCTTGATGTCATAGTAAGCACGAGACATTGTACCTGCACAATAATGCAAGTGAAATTTAGAATCAGTATTCTCATAAGACGTAAGTGTTGTGAAGTGGGGTGCAATTGCGTTAAGTGCATCCTAAGCGGTGTCCCCCGTCCGACAAACCAGAGTCTGAAGCTGAGCCAGTGCGAGAGGGCTCTTTGGCCTTAACAGGAGTGGCTTACTCCGAAGAAGTAAAAACTAAAGGATTTGTGCCAAAATCCTCAGAAGTATAAATAGTGTCAGGAAGTGGGAGATCTCCCAAGCCCTGAAATGTGGGATCATCGACAGTAGGGACATCTCTTTGGGAAGTGCCTGTTCGCTGTTCTTTAGGAGATGGTGACTTTTCAGGAGAAATAATGTCCCCAGGAGTGATGTACCCATCTCGGTGCTTCTCAGGTAGATTAGCCAACTCATCGTCTTGAGTTGAACTTGGAGAAGGTGAAGTTCGAATTGGCATGGCAGGACCTTTCGAGCTCTCGCCCATTTCTGGAATTACATTCACCGGAGGGATATACACATATAGACCTGGCCCGTGACCTATACTACGGGTAATTGATAGCAGCCTGTGGTGATGGAGATATTCGTCCTTGAGGACTTCATCGATAGTTAAAAACTTTGATCACCATTAAGGAGCTGATGCATCCGATCAAAGAACACTTGACCCGATATCTGTTTTGGATTGTCAACTGCAAACAAAATGAAAACGGATTAGTTTTGTGGCGTGGACATTCAGAGTCGAGGTTTAGAAAACCGATGCCTTACTCGATTTTGTCCATCTCCTAGCACACCCCGGCTGTTGCCTTACATAAAACCGTTCCAGCTTGGAGTCGCCGGCCTTGCTACTAAAGGGCACTGAAATTATCTTTCTTTTTGGGACAGACTCGAAGTAAGAGAAAGAAGGAGTTTCTCGAGTCCAGTGCTTGAAGTTATAGAAGAAATGAACGTCATCAAAAGTGAGCTATATGCCTAGGATCTCGCGGTATGCTACATATAAGGTATGCCGGTAAGCATAAGAGTTAGGATGCAGCTGCATGGGGGCAATCCGCATCTGTCTTAAAAAGTCGACGACAAAGGGAGAAAACAGCGGAATAGCTCCGACCATGCACATCAGTCGAGTGATTGCCATAAATCCCTCTGGAGGATTATGAGGACGGTCAGTTTTAGACGGCACCAGAGTATCTTTTTTATGTATCCCATACTTCAAACATATTCGAAGGAGCCTGTCATAGTCAATTGTCAATTGTCGATTCAACAGAATCTTGAGGTGATTCTAATATGACGGCAGATTCAAATTCGTCAGGAGCTCAGGTATCTCCAACCCCTCCTTCCTCTTCATAACCTAGAGAAACTTCACTGTTAGAAGACGTTCCGCTGCTATGTGCCCCCACTTCATAATCCGATCCCTCGTCACCCCATTCAGGGTCTGAGGAAGAAGATATGTCGTCAAGAGTAACTTTGTCGGATGTCTCTGGGACCCCTTTCTTTTTTACCAGTCTAGAAGAATGTCTTTTGGCCATGATCACTAAACTATCGAAGAACTAATAACGGAAGTTAGAGTAAATTAGCCCTTGTTCCCCTGTACACGTGTGTGAACTAAAGTGTGTACGGTGTGTGCAGAAGGTGTCAAGTTAACACTTAAAAGAGTAATACAAAATCTGGACAATGCAATGATGTTCAGAACAGTTCTTGATGTTCCTTTATGTTCGCAAGGCACTATCCTAACTGTCCATTAAGATGAAGATTATGCCTAGAGTTGATTTGGCCTGTTAATCAAGTTCTTATGCATTAAGTTGCAATGCTCTTCGGTTCGGTTCAGATGCATTCATTGGGATCGGATCGGGGGCACAACCCTGCCTTGGACTCAGAAAAACATTGAAGCCCAGGGATCAAAGTTGGATCGGTTCGGAAGTAGGCTCCTCGAACGGTCCGGATCGGATTAATTGACCATACCCCTCTCCTCCTTTATTTCATTTTCCGGTCCGATCTGGTTGCGAAAGTACTATCCGACCTGATCCGGTTGGGTGAGCTCTGTCTCCCTCTTCAACTTTTGCCCCGACCCGATCTGTCTTTCTGAGCCTTTTCTTCTCCTCCGTTTTCCACACTCCGTCACCCAAACCGATCTCTTGCAAACTCCTTCTTCTTCGTCTTTCTCTAGCTTAGAACCCGATTCCGTGCTAATATCCCCAATCAAGACCAAGTTTTTATTTTTTGTTTAAAATCACCTATAGTGGGTCCTAATCCCATCCTCCCAACACCTCGAGGTGGCGACTGAGCCACCAATGACGATGGTGAGAAAAGAGGAGACTGCGATGACGGGCTCGAACCAAAGCCATGCCCGAATCGGTCAAATCAACTGTAAATACTAGTTGAAATCGATTATTATCAAGAAAATCGAGTTTAAAACTCACTTACGAATACGATTTGATGATAAGGAAGAAGGATTTTAGAGTTTTGGAGGGCTAGGGTTTCAGTATGCAAATTATAAAACGAGAGAAATAAGAGAAAGAGGAAGGGAAGAAGTAAAAATGATGGTTTTATATGGGTTTGAGATGGCCTTTCGTGTACCTAGCCCAAAAAATTCCGTTCAGACCGGAAACCAAGCCCGCTAATATTTTTTGGCCTACTAACCCAGTGTTAAGCGAAAGGAAAGAGAAGGCTGCACGGGTCGGAATCCGAACCAAATGGGTTGAGTGCAATAACTCGATGTATAAATTAAACTCAAAAGAAAATAAAGAAAATGCGTACCCGGAAGAATCACTGGACATCGAGAAGAGCTCCTAAGGTTGTCTAAAAAGAAGGAAATAAGTCATGTATCCTACGACGTATATATAGGCGATAAAAGACACGACTTTATGAAATAATACGTCTTTTGCAAACAAATGGGAGCGACTTCTCAATGATTCAAAATGAAAGATTAATGTATAGATAACATCAAAGAACGCTTTGTCTTCAACAGAAGCATCCTTTGACGGGGCAAAATGTTAGCCTACTTTGTAAACTAGGCTATACAAAGTCAAGAAGTCAGAAGATCAAGTAAATAGAAGACACTCTGTTACACATCCGGTTCGGATCGGAGTTACAGATGTAAGAACAGAAGCATCACAAAGCTGAAAGATCAAGCCGGATCGGATCGGTTTTAATCAAAGAAAAGCAAAGCGAGACAAAGTGAGGAAGGAAAAATTCAAGCCAGATCGGATCAGATGGGATGATCCGATCCGAACCCCATGTTGTTAGCCAATCCGATCCGAAGCCCATTTTGTTACCTTATCCGATCCGAACCCAGTTCACCCTACTACTCCGCATCATGATATCCTGAATATTCGGGGCAGTTACACCCACTTTCTACCCACGATGGCCACTTACCTGATGTGCTGGCAACACCAGAACTCATCTGATCCCGAAAGTCATGGAATGGAGGACACGTGCACCCGATCCGAACCGAATTTTGGAGAAGTTTCCACCTATAAATAGACCCCCAAGGGTCGTTTGAAGGGATCTTTTGGCACTCTGAGAGTTCAAACATCTTTTAGAATCGAATTCCAGCACTCCAAATAATTCAAAATCATCATTCAAAGTGTAATTTGAGATAATTGAGTGAATGTATATGAAAAGTGAGTGAAATTGAGTGAATATCTCATTGTATTTTCATCTACATCTTCAAGCAAAGCGATTATAAAGTGGACGTTGGCTTTTTAACGCCGAACCACTATAAATCCTGTGTCTCTTTTTTACTTTCGATCTCATTTCATTTTAATTTTAGTCAATTTGGGTGTTAGAACCACTTTTTGGTCTAACAACTTCTTTTAGATGTTGAGCATGCTCTTCCTCATTCTTTGAGATGATCAGAATATCATCTATGAAGACCAACACAAACTTATTGAGGAACTCTCGGAAAACCCTGCTCATTAAATCAACGAGGTAAGCGGATGCATTTGTCAGACCGAAGGGCATGACAAGCCACTCGAAGAAACCATCTAGAGTTCTGAACGCAGTCTTATCAATGCTATCTTCAGCCACCCTTAGCTGATGAAACCCGGTAGCCAAATCTAATTGGGAGAAAACCGATGCACCTACAAGCTGATCGAACAAATCATCTATTCTCGAGAGTGGGTACCTATTCCTCTTGGTCAGCTTGTTTAGCTCCCTATAATCAATGCATAGGCGAAGCGAACCGTTCGCTTTAGTTGCGAACACTACTGGAGCACCCCATTACGAAATACTCCGCCTTATAAACCCCTTGTCAAGCAATTCTTTAACTTGCTTGCTGAGTTCTTTCCTCTCCCTCAGAGCCATGTGTTTAACGGGTAAAGCAACGGGTTTTGCGTTGTCCACGAAGTATATGCGGAAGTCTATCTCCCACTTTGGAGGTAAGCCTTTTACCTCTTCAAACACATCCGAATATTCACGAACAACCCTTACAGACTGCAAGTTCTCAATGGACGCATCAAGAGATTCTAGATAACTAAGCATAACGGAGTTCATGGGATTACAAGAAATTTCGAGAGTGTTACCAAGGCGATACATGAGTCTAACCACTCTCTTTTCATAATCGAGGACATCACCATTACTGGATAGCCAGTCCGTGCCTAGAATCAACCCATAGACCGTGAAGCCCAAAACAAAGGCATTACATCTAAACCCAATGCTTAGTATAGATATTTTCAAATCCAAACAAACCATTGACAAATAAGCTGAGCCCCCAATTAGATTTGAAACAACCAAGGGGTCCTCTACTATACGGGTGTCTAGGTGCAGAGATTCCACTAAAGCAATAGATATAAAAGAGTGCGATGCGCCAAAATCAAATAGTGTATGAACAAGATGATCAAAAAGATAGACTAAACTTTCGACAGAAATATTTCTACCTCATTCTTGCGGAGGTGCCGTGAGAGCGTGAACTTGTCCTCCAGAAGAAGGTCCAGCTCCCTGCCCTTGTTTCCTTGGGTAGGCCCTAGCCATGTGTCCTGTCTCACCACAGTGGAAACAACCACTCATCTTCCTTTTCTTCTTCTTGCAGTCTTTGATCAGATGCCCGGGAATGCCACAGAAATTACACTTTCTCTTGTCACGGGGTTTGTTGTTCTTCCAGCCTTTCTTTGAATCGGCCTTCTTGTTCCGCAACCCCTCCCCCTTCTTATCTTGTGGCACTTCCGCTTTTGCCTCTTTCTTGCCCTTGTTTTCCTCATGTAAGAGTGCCATGTCCACTAACCTCTCGTAAGTAGCCCCAATATGTATATGGGTCATAGCCAAGTTGTGAAGTGGCTCATTCAATCCCTTGACAAAACGAAGAGCCTTCTTATGAGGAGTATTCACTAAGTCCAGTCCAAATCGGGCCAGCTGATTGAATTGATTGACGTACTCCTTGACCGTCATACTTCCTTGTTTAAGAGATAAGAACTTTTCCAGCTGTGAACTTCATTTAGCTTTGAGAGGAATTTCATCTCAAACCTTATTCTGAAATCCATCCATGCGTCAACTGGTCTTTTAGCGTTACTGACTTCCCACCAATAGGAAGCTTCGTCTTTGAGAAACCATACAGCCAACTGTATCTTCTGCCTATCGTCCACCTCGAAGATAATGAACAGGTCATCAGTTTCTTTAATACAGTTCCTTGCTTCTACGAAAGATTCAGTTCCCTTGAAATCCTTTCCACCCATGGCCCTAAAGTCTCTACAAATCTTTGAGAAAGCATTTGCACGAGGAGGAGGAGGAACCGCTGCAGCTGGAGAAGGAGGAATATCTGTTGGGCCTGCGTCATTGGCCCTAGCCTCTAAGTACCTTCTGAACCAGCCAGGTATCGCTACACCCTCTGGACGGTTAAGATTCCCAGACATGCTGAAACGAAAAGGAAAAGATTCAAAATGAAGGATAGAAAGATAGTGCATATGGCTTTAGGGATTATGACTTTTTAAATTTAAAAAAACACACTTTCTTGTAAAATGCTTCTTTATATTCCTTTTTGAAAATAATTTTCAAAAACACTTATCTGATCTGGTAAACCTTTGCTCTAATACCAAGTGAAACACCCCACCTCCGTTAAGGTCACTCACAAAGGGAATGCCTTAACTTTGATGGAGGGTTATAGGTACAAGACACAGAAAACTTTACAAGACAGATAAATATAAGCAGCAAAATTTAATTATTTATTTCATACGTGGTTCAATACAAAAGCATTACATCAAACTATCTCAAAATAACTTCCAAAACATTACAACATAATTTATGTCTTGATTGTTTAATAAAGAAGCATAAACCATAAATAAAACTGCATAAATCCCCGAGGATAATGTCCAAGAGCCATAGCCAAGTTTGAGAGAGAATCCAAATCATACATCTACTTTCTTGAAGCTTGCAAAGAGTCTGACTAAGCTGCAGTATTCCCTCCCTGTGGACCTAGGGGGTGGGGGGGGGGGAATGGAAGAAAAGAGGACGAAAGAAAATGGGTCAGACAATAAGTCTGGTAAGTTCGGTGATTACTATTATTTAAACAAGGAAAGGGGGTCATGACAGTAATAATAGAACATAGGACAATACCCTAATATAAGATAAGAGGAACATGTGATCGCACCCATTACTATAGTCTCTGCACCTACTTAACCATTGGTTCAACCAGCCCTACGTGTTCATTACAAACGATCCCCTTAATGATCGGCTCCTACTCGCACGCATTCATATCCTGTGTCATTCGGCCCCGCTTGACTGTAGATACCTGTGCTGGTCCCACCATGGGGTGTATCAGTCCCTCTGGTGGCAACCGACACGATTCAAGATGCACAGTGTATACTACTGATGCCCAGTGCCTGATTTTTCCACTCCGGAGTGCATGCACGTCCATACTCCGTCGGAACCTACACTGGCCCACCAACCGCCGACGTTTTGACCGCTTATACTCAGCCCAGTAATCGTGCCCCACCCTGCCTAGTTTCAGGGTACCATGATACATCTATGTGGGTTACTGCTGAAATGGTTCCCCATTACTAGGGTTTTCTAATCAACATGTTTATTTTGTTAAGTGTCCAAGTTTACCTAACCCCACCCATTCATTTAGTTAACATGTTGAATTGGTTAAGTGTTTCCCTAATTGACTTAACCCTACCAATCCTGACTTAGCTTTAATTTATTAAAGCACCAATCACTCACATTAGACAGGTATTGTTGTGGTCACTGGATGTGCCAGTCGGTTCCGGGCAGATTTACTCCACAACTCAGTCTAACCTCGGGTTCTTTTTGGGCTTGATGCACTAACCACCCACATTAGGCAGGTCTTGTTGTGGTCACTGGTTATGTCGGTCGGTTCCGGGCAGATTTACACCACAACTCAGTCTAACCTCGGGTTAGGCCTATTCGTCTTTTTCTCAATTCACATTTTTCTATATACGTCTAATTTCTTTATGTAAATTAAATTAAATTTAATCAAGACATAATTATCCTTTGATTATGCTCACCATAAATGGTATATCAAATATACCATTTTATGAACAAATCTATGCCATGAATTTTCATGTTTTCCCATCGCTACCCCCGTGGAACGTACGCATGAATCACATAAAATGTTAGGCTAGTAAATTAGCCCAAACCCATAAACAAAAAGGGTAATAAACAAGGGACATGAAATAAATATAAAATAGCATACATTTCAACTTGTCATGCGTAACTTGGAATAGAAGTATCATTAACTTTAATTAAATGGGTAAAGGTGAACTTGTGACTAAGTTGGGTCTAATTGTCATGTAAACTTGACAAAGGTCTAGCATGGAGGTTTAACATATAATCATAGTTTCAACCCATAACTTAGCATATTAACCTGTGTATGTCAAAACATAAGAAAGCTACTATAATCATTTTTAAATTGCAACTTAGCATATTAACTTATGTGTGTTAAACATAAGAGAACTATTATCAACATATTCGAATCACAACTTAACATGATAACTTATGTGTGTATTAAACATAAGAGGGCTATTATAAACATATTCGAATCACAGCTTAGCATGATATTTATGTGTTTAAAACAAAAGAGGACTACAATTCCAAATTTTACAACATAATTAGATTCAACCTAACATGAATATACATGAGTGTTGATCTAACATATAAGCATGTGTTTTAGATCATAAACTTGCAAATAACCACCAATTTATAACATGACATGTTTCACCATTTAATTGGCAAAATAAATCCATTACCCAATCATAATAGATTCCAATAACATACAATATGTTCATCACCACAAGCATATAGACATGATTAATTGCAACGATACTTTAAGATAAACGAGAATCAAATCTTATACATAAGCATCATTCTATATTCAAATTACAACATGTCATGATTCGTTTGAATGAACGTTTAAATCTGCGTAATAACCAACTTACAAACTAAAAAGGAATTCTTGCGTTCTGAAATATGAATTCTGAAATTGGTAAGCTCGCCTTTGATGTAGATCGTTGAATTTGAAAACTTTTAATTTGATTTTTGATTCAGGTTCTTATCTTGTCTTTGAATTGGTGACGGCTACTCCAAGTTTTCTGTTGACAGCATGATAGTTCTAGGATTATTTTTTGTGATTTTTAGGTTTGAGCATTGGGTTGTTTATATAGAATTTCAATTCAATTTGAGCCGTCGGATGATCATAGTGTTAACCACAACCATCCAGTCAAGACAGGATGACACCTCAGCCCTAGTGACTCAGCACTGAGTCACAAAATCGTTACCTTTCAGATCTGCCGGGGGGGAGGGGCAGGTCGACCCCCAGGTCGACCTGTATGGGGGAGGTCGACACTAGGGTCGATTCCCTGGTCGACCTGGGTCCTGGGCGGGAATTTTCCCGCCCAGCCCGCTTCTGACTTTTGTTTTGAATTTGAATTTGTTTTCGAGCTGTTTGAATTTATTTGAATTTTCTGGAAACTTCCGACAGCCATAACTTCTTCATACGAAGTCCAATTTATGCAAACTCGGACTCTATCTCAACCAGAATTCCGAGACGAACACAATGGCGTAACCCGTTTCCCTTAATTCTCAAATTTTAAATTAATTAATGTTTAATTCGTTATTATAACGCTAACAGAAAATACGGGGTGTTACAGGGTTTAACCCATCCTGAACAATTTCTGCGACGATTAAGAGTCGAAGATGAATACGGTGGTTGAAGACCGGAGTTCTTCACATCGTTTGGGTGATTACCTATGTCTTGATTAGGCCGTACACCCAAGGCAAGGTAATAAGTGGTGATCGTCTAAACGTACTTGGAGATCGACCGGATATGCGGGAACCTCTCTCCTGTATTGGACATATGGGACTAGGAATAAGGTGCCTCCGGTTTCGTTCAGACCCAGAACGGACTTGTAAATGGATGGTATGTCTGATGTTGTATTCCTTTAGGCTGTATTCATTGATCTCTTCTAAATATATATTGCTTGATGGATAGTGTAATAACCCGGAAATCTGAGCTAGTTTAAATTTTTTATATTGGCAATTTTGATGAATTTTGAATATTTAAAATGATTTATTTTATAATAACAACGAGAAATTTATTTTGAATAGAAGTAGAACATATATATTTATTTGAATCGAAGTTAGAAAATAAATATTTATTTTAAATTATAAAAGGAATTGAAAATGGCGCGGTAGTTCGATAATTCGATTTCAAAGTTCAAATGAATGTATAGGATTCAAAATAAACTGGATTTTAGTGAAATAAGAAATATTTGAATCTATTTGAGAATATCTTTCCAACGAATCCGAAAAATTGAAATTTCATAGCAGGGATAAAAAGTTATGCCTAGTTGAAAATTCAGAATAGTCGCTATAGAATTCTGGACCTTAAAAATGGAAATTTTGCAAACGACCTTCGTTTTCGATGAAACCACTTCAGTTGGATCCGGGATGTCAAATTATTGCTAGGTTCCAAAATTCATAATTTTCCGAATCAATGTGTGAGCGTGGCGAAGTTAAACGTGTTTTAACAGTTTCAGTCAATTTCGGTCGACCAGAAAATGGCCATTTTTCAAACGGACTCAGAATTTGACGAAATTAGTTTTGTTAGGACCGTATCGTCAATACGAAGCTAGAAATAATTTTTATAGAATTTTTAGGGTCCGTATGTGACCCCGATAAATTGAATTGTGCGTTCAAATTCAATATATAGATTTATATTTTGATTTTGACGGAAACTGGTCGAAACTGTCGAACCGGCTTATGATACATATCCCATTGTGTTCAGAATGGGGGTATTTAGCTATGAACGACAGTCGGTGGGCTTGATTTTGAGGTCGAAATAAAAAGTAACTTTATGGATTATAAAATAAATATAATTATTTAAACCCCCTTCTCTTCCTTTGACCAAATCGACACTTCAGAAAAATAGAATAAAAAAAGAAGGAGCGACGGGGGGAACCCGCCGCTGCCGCCACATCGCGGCCCCCCCAGGTGGCGCACCCACCACCGAAGCCTCCCTCCTCGTCTCCCTTCCCCTCCTCCCCTTCGCTCCTTTCTCCACTACCATTTCGAAGCCCCAAACCCGCACCTTAGCACCCCCTCCCCGTAGAAGAACACCGCACCACTGGCGAATGCCTGCTGCCGTCAGCCCAGATCCAACACCCGCCGTTGCCCCCCTCCTCCGACCGACATTGTGAGTTTTATTCTACTTTTAAAATCGAATTTTATTTAATTCAATTTTGTTTAAATTCTGATTTTATATAAATTAGTTTATTTAAATCCAGTTGTAAATCAGTTTTTGTTTAAAATCTGAGTTTATTTAAATCAGTTTCTATACATATTAATCAGTTTTTATAAATCAGTTTAATAGTACTAATCAGTTATCAAGGAAAGATATGATTTTTTTATTAACTAAAGAAAGAAGTGATTTTTAATTAAAGAAAGAAGTGATTTTTAATTAAAGAAAGAAGTGATTTTTAACTAAAGAAAGAAGTGATTTTAAATTATATTAAAAATATAATTTTTATATATGTATGATAATAAAAATATGATTTTTATTAGATGTGAAGATTAAAAATATGATTTTTAATGATGTAGAGTAATAAAAATATAATTTTTATATATGTAGCATAATAAAAATATAATTTTTATTATATGAGAAGTGAAATAAAAATATAATCATTATAGTATACGAAGTGAAATAAAAATATGAACTTTATTTTTATCATGAAGTAGTGAGAATAAAGATTCGATTTTTATAGGAGTAGAGGATTAAAAATAGAATTTTTTATATAGTGGAGAATATAAAAATACGATTTTTATATAAGTAGTGAAATAAAAATTGGATTTTTATTATATACCTAGCGTTGAAACAAAAATGTGATTCTAATAACATTGATATAAAAATGTGATTTTTATATATGTAGCGAATACGAACGACGAAAGTGACAAAAGGTGAGCACGGCGAAGATTTCTACATATGAAGAATCGCGGTGAATTGGTTTAGCTTCTCGGAGAGAACTCCTCACTTTTTTTTGTTTTCTAGTTGAAATATATACTAGGATGCAGACGGTGCTTAGTAGCACCCGACACCCGTTGTCCACAGACCATGGATGACTTGTTTGTTTAATTGGTGTGTTGTGAAAATTGATTGTGTGATGTGGAATAAAATATTTTATAGTGAAAAATATTTTATAGTTAAAAATATAATTTTTAACGTGTATATAAAATAAATAGTAATAAACAAATCGAACAATTTGTTTATGTACACTGATTTGACTGATATTGATTGGGACGATAAATTTTACACATCGCCCAACTGCACGAATAAAAATCTGTGTTTGTTGATTTGAAACCCCACACGGGTGTTGGGATGATATTTGACGTACACTAATCCCGATTGTTTAGTTGTATGTCAATCGATGGGTTGACAGACTGTGTAAGCACTAATTATATATATTTAATGCTTATGCAGTTGTGTGGTGCACTCTGGATGATGGTTGACGATTTATCATTGTTGTTATATACATGTGTTGTAGGGAACCCATATAATAAACGTTATATGGTAATTGATTAGGCCTCATTCCAATTGGGAAAATAAGAAATATTATAAAAGAAAATTCATCTGTTGGATTGTAACGACCCAAAGATTTCCGGCCCCGGAAATCGACATAAATACCCTTATCGAAACTTATGTTGATTCTCCAAACACTGAAAACACTGGATAGTTATTAGAAAGAAATTAGAGGGTGAGATAAGAAAGAAACAAATATTAGAATAGAAGAAGAAGAAGAAGAAACAACACAACACCGATTCTCACATCGCAGAGGAATAAAATATAATACAGAAATAAATCTTTATTAAGAGCTTTAAAAATACTTACAATATCAGAGTACATCACACAATGGGACAGTTATAATAACCTGTGCCCATATACAACATACAGCGGAATAGTAGATATATAATATCATACGTCTGAACATCTTCAGCTCGTCTTTGGACTTCACAACATTCGATAACCTGAACCTGTACACTCCGGGCTAACCCGAGCATTTACAAAACACCGGGTCAGTCTAATGAACCAGAGTGAGATAAACTCGCACAGTATTAAGGGTAAATCATCCAATCATGATTTTAAAGTTAAAATCATTTCAAAAGAAAAGGATAATCGTAAGACCAAATCCACACATAAACACGGACGGTTTTACCTTACGATAACCCAAAATAGATTTGAAACCAATATCTTTTCTGATATTATAATAATGTCTATATACAAGTAATTATCAATCTAGTGGAACGCTTGCATCTCACGCTCCACATATATAGTATACAATCAAAAACCGCGGGCGCTTATTGGAGATTGGAATTCCGACTATGACAAGGTATGGGACCACCTGCCGATAGTGTATCTCTAGAGGCAAATACACTGGGTTCAACAAGAACGTCTTGCAACTCGGCCCTCACATAACCGACCACTCATTTCTCTTGAGTGTATTGAATGTATATCACCGACGGTTGGGATCAGCAACCGTCTCCCGAAAAGGGACAGCATTGAAACATAGATTAAAGAAGCAAATAGGATTTTCTCTAGATAGGTGATTATACACCCAAATGGGAGCGACCCACATAGCCGTGCTGCCTGCCCGATTTTTGTCATTCCCCGGTTGATGAGGCTTGATGTCAGAGTTTATTTTGAAATATCTGATCACCATTCACTTTGAATGCCACATCGTCAGATTCGTCAGATATCACTAATTGACGTCCACAAAAATACTCTAGCTGGAAGCTAAGAGAACAGCAATTCTCCGCCAACAACTATAACACGTTTGAAGAAATCAACGTACATGACCCTTTGGAAATACTCTGTCAGACATCCGTCCATACAAGTCATCCAGGAACAGGATGAACCGATGGCACTCTCCTACCGCATCCATATAGGAATCACCCCATGGATCAGTAGCGAGAAGTCCTTGCAACCCGTAGATTCCAACCACGATAGAATCACAGCGTATCTCTACTTGCCAGGCAGAGAATATTAGCGGTTCTTCCGTTTATGAAAATCCACGGTCTTCAATGCTCCATCTCGATCATCTTCTGATATCTTCACGTATTTGTTGGTCGGAATGGTTTTCGAATAAATTCGATCCCGTCTTTCCGTACCAACAATCGTATTTGACAGATTTGATAGTCGGTGTTTTAACTATCAAAATAAACAGTGTTTTAATCATGACGATCCAATGAGTTCACTTGTTCAGTATTCAACATCACTTAGCCTTTTAATTTAAACAAACTGATTCACTTCTGTTTAATAAAACTTCTAACTCTTTTAATATTTTAAAATACGATATTTGATCCCTAATAAATACACGAATATTCTCAAACCCTTCCTTTGTATTACGTAGAAAAATACTTATAACCATTCCATTTTCACTTAATTCTCCTTTCCAAAAACATTCATTACATCATTCTTTATGATTAAAACTTGGGAAAATCCATTCAGCTTATTATTCGTAATAGAGTTACGTAATATCTTTTATTTCATTCCGGACACAAATAACTAATATTTATTTGTATAAGATGAACTCAACTTTACATTTCCTTCTAATTAATTTCCTTTACTTCGGATCTCTCGATATACATTCTCTAAATTTTCACCAAACGTTGCATTATTTCACTAAGGAAAATAATGAACTACCACTAACCTCTCTTACGATTACCAACGAATATCATCTTCAGATAATCCTGATGTCATTCAAGTTGGTGTATTTTAATTACCTCTCAAACCTTGATCGAATCCTCGGTTAAATATAAGTTGTAATCAAAGACCAATATTCCATTCTATTCTCAAAACAATTTCCATCATAACTTGGATTTGGTTATACAACCCTATAACCTACTTCTTTAACCAGATTCACTTATTTCCAACCTCCTTTCAGACCTATCCGATCAATTCCCTATTTTGGAAATCTTATTTAAATTTTCCCCTTTTCTACTTGATCTCATTTTCAAATAACGTTAATTCAATATCAACGCTTTACATTTTGAAAACTCATTTATATACTCTGGTTTACCTTAAACCCTTTTATCGTAATCTCCTTTCACTTAATTCATATAATTAAGTAACATTTATTTCCTTTCACCATTCAATTGAATTACACTTCTCCTTCGATCACTTTTTAAATGTATTCTCATTTAAAAAGTATTTTCCAAATTATCGTTTATTTACAATAATAACTTATTTCAATCATTTACTACTTTAGTAGTTAATTTATTTATTAACTAATTAAAATAGTAAATCCCTTTTAAAACGTTATTTGAATTTATACAATATTCATTTAACTTTTTTATCAGAACACGTTAATTTGATAAACAACTCCAATTCAAACTGGTCGATTTAATTAACTCAAAAACTCGATTATCTCATTAACCGATTCCAATGAATCCTCACTTTAAATTAATTAAAAATATAATTAATTTAAATAATCCCATTTATTATTTCTTTACAAAACAATTATGCAAATCTAACTACGCGGCTTTATTTCTTATCTTGTACTTATAAATCTGATTTACATCAAAATTTACTTAATAAAATTAATTAAAAATAAATCAGAGTCTTAAATAAATAAAATATTTATTTATTTCCATTTAATAACTTTTATTCAAAATAATATTTTTCAAAATCTAACTCCAGTTATAAAATAAATTTTATAACTTTATCTCTATCGACTCACCTGACGGTGAATCAATATTTATAAAACGATTGGTTTTATAGGCCATACGCTGCCAAATACCCAACCAATACCGCCCATTGGTTTAAACAAACAGATGTTGAATATTCAATAATCAACAATCAAACCAATCAATCCAAACAGGACAGTTCATATATGATAATATGAAAACAAACAGTATTTTTGAGGAATCCGGTTGGATCCCTCCAACCGGTTCTTCCCTGTATTCAAATGGTTATCTCAAATCAGATCGTTCAGTTTTGTTTAATTGATAACACAAAATAGTAACCATTCAACATCAACCATAAGCAATTCAAACAGTTCAACAATTTAAAACACGTTTATAAATAAACGTGACCAATAAGGTAAGTTACCTTTATTGGCACCAATCATTAAAATAACAATCTGGTATTTTACTGAAATTAAACACAGTTCAATTTCATCAGTTGAATCAACAAACGAATGCATAACTAGCAAACAGCAACCATCAGCAAGCAGAGCACACAAAACAAAAACCCAATTTATATAAAATATAAATGGGAACTGAGTGAGTTTAACTCACCTTGTCCTTTGTTGCTATAGCAATTCGGGTTTTCAGTTAAATTAAACGACGTTTAATTTAACGAGAAATTCTGATCAGTTCCATGAGGTAGCGCTCGTTGAGACGAGTCCAACGCCTCTTGAATCATCCAATTCTGATCACATATAATCTTGTTATTAATATTTAAAAAGTAAATACGATTTAATTAATAATTTAATCAATAATTTAATTGCTGATGATAATTAAAATTACTAATTACATTTTTATAAAACACGGGACCGAACCCTGTTTCCTTGCCGTTTCACTTTTCCAGCAGTGCCCAAAGAGTTTCCTGCGTTTTCCAAGGATTAAATTAATACACAATTTATGTTAGTACTTAACATTATTTATAAAACCAATAAAATTGTATTACGGTTGTGATAAATTTGGGGCCGAGATCCAATCTTTTACATGCTGCTTTCAAAACTCCCTTCATTCCTTTTTGTTCTTTTCTACATTTCGTTTCAGAACCCACTCTCTCTCAATACCAAAGGGCCTGCACCAAAATCCATGATTTAATTTGCTAGTTTAAACCTTAATCAACAATCTACATACACTAATTACGTTAATTACCCTAAATAAGAATTAGGCCGATCCAAATCTTGCTTGTTCGAATAAAGTATACGGTTCCTTCAGCATTGGTTCCATCGAAATCCCTCACTGTTCAGAAACCACACAGCCTCGTTCTCATTAGAACAACCCCAGGTCCTTCCCTTTTTGATTTAAAAACGCGCGCTTTAACATGTTTCGGCCAACTTCCTGCTACTCAAAATGATTCATTGTTTTGAAATCCTTCATCCTGTATTGTTACTGTTTCAAATCAGAAACCATACCACGCTCGAGATCAACAAACCCCCACCGCACCCATCAGACTCCACCGGAGTTCATCCCTCCGACACCACTCGAAAGCCCGACCGCTCCTCCTTCTATGTCCAGAAGATCTCGCCACTCGATGTCCTCGTCGCTTCAGGAGCCCAGGTCGACATCAACGCCTTCTCGTGGAGATTCCGGTCACCAGAGAGGACATCTGCCGATCATCGCTAGTCATACGAAGGAGCTCGCCTAGCTGAGCGAGTTGTAGTCGGAAGTTCATCAATTCGATGAGTGGATGTGGAAAATTTTGAGGGGAATTGCGGAGGATTTCTGGTCTTTGATGGTATTTGGTGGCGGCGGGGTTATACAGAGAAACGAGATTTAGGGTTAGTTGTATATATATAGGGTACGGGATGTTATAAAATATTAGTTTATTTATTAGTGAAACTTACGCGTAAAGTAACACGCAAATCCTACTTCGTACAATTTCTATTTACTGGTAAAAAGGCTAATCTTAGTGTTAAAAGGCATTCCGGACCCAATGGGACAAGTTTCGTCGAATTCTGACATCATATGAAAAATTTTCCTTTATAAAACCAGAAATAAACACGCGTTTAATTTTTCCACGATCACCATATAAATCAAATCAACTTGAAACTTTGAAATCCTTAAATAATTTTTCGATACGAACCCAACGGCACCAGTTTCGTCGCATTCTGAGACAGTTTCCCCAGTAGGCTATTTTTACCGCGCACCGCACTACCCTTTTTAACGCCAAATTATCCGGTCTCTAAAAATAGCAAACTATATACATATCCTAACTCTAATCGACGATACGAACTCAATGGGATTGGTTTCGTGTCCTAATTCGATCATCTGTTCAAGTTACACTCAAATATCTCTTTATTAAATTAAATACGCGTTATAAAAATGAATGGGCGTTTATGGCTACCGTGGCCACATACGACATCGGTTTTCCATGCAATTTACCACCGTACAATAATTTAACGCTACAGTCCCAATGAAACTGATTTTGTCGAAATCCGAGATCATTTGCAAAATGGCCATTTTAAAGGTCGATATTTTAATAACGATTTCCACAACGATTATTTCAAATTTTGATTTTGCCATAACTTACTATCTATAACACGAAATCTGGATTTTTCTCTTTCATATTAAAATTATCGTCAATACGGTCCCAACGTTTCTTGTTTCACAGAAATCCGACTTATATCGAATCCCGTATTCCCAGTTAAAGTTCAAAACCAAATATTACGAACTGCCGCGCCATTTCGAGCTCATTTATATTATATATATAAATTATAACTTTCACTTCGTTTTAAATACTGAATTAAATATTTAAAACCATTATATTCCCAAATATAATATTTAAAATAAAATATTTGACGGTAAAAACACGGGTCGTTACATGGATAGAATAAAAATTCATGTGTTGAATAAAATAAAAATTCATGTGTTGAATAAAAATTCATGTGTTGAATAGAATATAAATTCATGTGTTGAATAAGAATATTCATGTGTTGAATAAAAGAAAATTCATGTGTTGGATAGAATAAAAATTCATGTGTTGAATAGAATAAAAATTCATGTGTTGAATAAAAATATGTATTCATGTGTTGAATAAAAATATAAATTCATGTGTTGAATAGAATATATATTCATGTGTTAAATAAAAGAAAATTCATGTGTTGAAGAAAATATTCATTTGTTGAATAGAATAACGAAGTTATTGAAATATATAAAGCCGTGTTGATTAGATTGACGCCATTTTGACGTGAACGAGATTTATATCGATTTTATTCATTTTTATAATGAATATAGAAAAGGAAGTGATTTCAAAATATAATGTTTTGAAAATATTATTATTTGTATATCGATGATGTGGAATATTCAATTTTGATTCGAAATTGAATATGAAGTTGAAATCGTTTCGAAAACGAATTTAAAACAATTTATAAAATACGTTTTAAAAGGAAATCGATGAAATATATATAATATATATATTATATATATAATGGCCTGAATAGAACGCGCCGCACTGCGGCAGTTCGCGAATTTCAACCATTGACTTCGAATGGACGTTACGGGAGATCCGACCGTCGGATTCTCCTAAAACCGGAACCGTTGGGTTCGTATCGAAAAGAGATTTCTAAGGAATATTAGAAATTAGAAATCTAATGGTTGGATTTGGAATTATGTCCAAATCAAATTTGGAAATGGCCGCTGTAAGTGCAGTTCGATGGCCGTTGATAGAAATCGACTGTACAGGCCTTGATAAAATTATTAAAAATAGTAATAATTTGTGTAAAATCATATGAAATTATTTGTGAAGAATTGGGATGAAAAATTCCATATTTGAACAGATAAAAATAGATTTTTATCGAAATGAACTAGTTTTGAACTAGAATTAAAATCCATTTATTTTTAAAAATAAATAAATTGGATTTGAAATGGTTTTAAAAGTAACCAGAATTTCCAATAATTGAATTGGAATGGATTTGAATCGAAATTATCTTTGGAATATTTCGATGTTGGATTTCCTGATTATACAGATATTGTTATGGAAATTTGAAAGATATGTTTATATCATTATTTCCAATACGATATTTGTTGGTCGTAGAATTTGATATTGAATATAAGCCGATATATTTTCTATTTAGAGCCTTGTATTTAATATCGAATGGGATTTGGGTTTGTCGCGAATGGTGTCTTCATTAACACTATTCTTAAACCCAGTTAAGAATAAGATTAAATCTTTTTATTTAGATTTAATGAAGTATACCAATTAAATGATGTTTAATTGGAATTGAATTAGAATGTGATTTTGGGTTTATAGTGAACCGTGTTTTAAGTGACGTTGGTTCTTTAACTCAGTTAAATACAGGATATGATTTCCCAAGTTAAACTATCATTAATATTGATTTTTGGTAAGATTAAAACTAAGTGGAGTTTTAATGAATCTTTAATTAGATTGAAATGATCGAGAATGGAGTGCACCAGTTTTGCCCTAGACGATTGTTAAATCTTCAATTAGATTTGAATGTGAAATGGTAATTGAATTTATCGATAACACCGTGGTGTTAGATATGAAGTATGACCAGTTTTACTTCATGGGATGAATAGGTTGGGATTGGGAAATAAAATAAATGATTACTTCGGTGTGGTTCGCTAATCCTGACTAGTTTGAATTGATATTCAAAAGAGGATTAAAGAATAAATATAAAGAATTCATCTTTGATAAAATTAATGGGAACATTTCCCCAAAGTATAAGAATATTTGAATAAAAGAATATTATGAATTGGAATGAGGCGTATGTTGTGTTTGTGTAACACTTGTTTATTATATACGCGAGTTATTCAGAAAGACCGGATTTATCCCATTTTGAATAACTGATTTGACGTGGTGTCGAGGATGAAGACGGTGGTCGAAGACCGGAGGTCTTCACATCGTTTGGGTGATTACTGATGATCTTGATTGGGCTGTACACCCAAGATGTTGGAATCAGTTGGTGATCGTCCAGACGTACTTGGAGATCAATGGATAGGCGAGGTACCAGGTGCCTCCGGTTTCGTTCAGACCCAGAACGAAACTGTATGGAATGTGTGTCTGACATTTGATTTTGCTCTGTGCTGATTGATCTCTATTAAATATACATCTGTCTGGTGAAGGGGAATTCATTCCCTTACTTCACCCTTCTCTGAGACGTACGGGATCATAGGTTGTATATCGATAAACATCAGCCCATGGTGTGAATTGCCTGTGTGGCATGCCTAAGTGGCAATTGATCAATGCTTCTTGTAAAGACCCGCAAATTCCCACCCTTTGAATCGACCATAAACCACACAGGTCTGACCCAAAAACTGAAAATCTACGAATACTTTAACTTTGGGAATACAACATATTAAAACAACAACAGAAGACTTTTATAACATATCATATAATGTTACATCAGAGTACAGAATATCAGAGTACATTGAATAAAAAAAAGGAAGAATAAGTTACAATAATTAAAATATATTGCAGCGGAAGAAACACAGCGGAAGACTCTCTATCTCTGGACACAGCTTTAAGCTTCAACCCGGAATCCTGCTTAATATATCTGCAAAAATAGCTACTCGACTGCCCGTGTGGAAAATATGGGCACCCGAGTTTGCCAGTGGACAAACTACAGGTCAGTCATGGGACTGGTGTGAGAATTCTACTTAACCTATATAATATAATAAGGCTAATCACAGGACCACGCCACTTTCGCGGAACGGGTTTTCTCCTATAGATTGCCAGTGCATAAAGTAAAGTAAATCGTAGAATAACGCAATGTCTTTTTGAAAAATGAAACCATTATAAGACCCAAGTCCCATCACACAATGCAACGCAAACCGGAGGATAGGATTTTTCCTTATAATGATCAAAAGATGCTTGATACGATAAACACGGTATTATATAATAATAGTGTGCAACCAATTTGAAATACATCAAAGTAAATGTATTAATCCTAGACGGCATGAGTGCCCCATCCCACTATGTCGCCATATATAGGTATACAATCAAAACCGCGTGATGTCGTATTGGAAATTTGGGTTTCCATCTGAGTCAAGGCTAGGGAGGAGATCCTTACCGATTCGAGACATTCTAGCAATGCCCCAGGATTGGTACTCTATCCAACCCTTGGATCCTGTAGGGCCGGTCCACACTTACTTTTGTGGATTAGAAATGCCTGAACACACGTTCCCCGGTCCTTTTGGACCTATAATACGGCCAGTGGCGACCGCATAAACCGAGGCCTCGAAAAATCCAACAACCACAATGAATAAATGCCAGCGCTGGTAGGTCCCTGGCACCACTCTAGCTAGAGAGAAACGTGTGCACTCCTTGCGTTCCCTTCTCCCGTTTTAGACTCTACCGGGCTGTGAGGCTCGCGAAGTCACGTTACACAAAGCTATGCCTAAATAGACTATGCTTTGATCATCCCACAAGGCTCTGCTTTTGCAACAATAAGCCTTGATCAAGTGCAACTTGGCATACCACATCAACAACTCATATCATGCGATCGGTAATTATTTAACATACAAAAGGGTGTTAAGCAAGAGAATAAATCCTCCGCCACCATGCATTTATATATTAAATAAAAACCAATTTAATTACATGAGATAAATTTCAATGTCAGGCATGCTATCCATTTACAAGTCCGTTCTGGGTCTGAACGAAACAACGTATCCGTCGATCTCCAGTACGTCTGGAAGATCATCACTTTTTACCTTGCCTTGGGGGATCAGTCCCAATTCAAGATATCAGTCACCATCAACCAAACGATGTGAAGCCCTCCGGTCTTCAGTCACCGTCTTCATCTTCGACTCTTGATCGTCGTGATGATTATTCAGAATGGGTTAGACCCAGTCTTTCTGAATAACTCACGTATTTGTAATTAAAATCAACCATACGCCACATTCCAACTTTGAATATCCTTTTAAATAAAAATTATTATCTATGTTAAAAGGTTCTCATTAATTTTATCAAAGATAAAATAAATTACATTTTAATCTTTCTAAAAAGATTTATTAATATTCCAATTTTGATTTTTAATACAAAAATCATTATTACAAGATTATTAATTTTAATAAGCCAATCTTGTCTTAAATTGGATTAAAGAACTATTGTCATTTAAAACACAGTTCACAATAAACCCAAAACCAATTTTCAAAATATGGAATTTCCACAGAAATCAAATCAACAAATAATCGTTATAAATTTCTGTACCGGACTAACATTATAAATGGAATAACGGCAAAGCCTCTTAAATTCCGTATATAATATCGGCCTTCTTTTACAGAAGTCCATCTCGATTATTATCAATCGAATTTCCACTTAATTCCAATTTAATATATTAAATTGGAAAATTCTAATTTAATATATTAATTTGGAAAACTCTGATTTTAGAAGATCTTCTTTTAAATTTATAAAATAGGTTTATAAATTTCAAATAGTAATTTCAATGTAAATTGGATTAAAGGATAAATGTTATTTAAAACATCGTCCACTGCAAATCCAATTCACATATCAATCACCAAACATAATGGCTAAAATCTAATAATCTTAAATAAAAGGTTTATCCTAAAGATATTAATTCATTACTATAAAAAAAACATATTTTAAAATAATCAATAAAATATTCTTTATATAAAAGATTCTAAATGTAAAATATTCTTTATAATACAAAATCTTTTATTTTACAAAAATCCTTTCATTATATAAAAATTCTTTATAAAAAAAGAAATTCTGCATTGGAATGCGACTCAACCATGTACCATATAATTTGGGTCATATGGGTTTCATACATTTCATGTATAGGGTAATAACAGGAAATAATCCTCAATCCATCCATTAACAACCAGAGTGACAATGTCAACTGTGTGAGCATTAAAATAAAACAATAACGCTCATCGCAGCCTGTCGATCAATCGATCGACATATAATTAAACATTGGGATTCGTGTCAGTCAAGTATCGTCCCAATACCCGTATGGGGTTTTCAGCCAACAACAGTTCATATAAATAAGTAAATACATAATTGGTTAATAGGTTTAACCAATTTCAATTTCACTAAACATGTCACTTATAGCGAGTAAAATGTATTTTACTCGTATGACTTCCCTATATACTTCTAAAGTTACATAAACAGTAATTTATTTATATAGCTTTATTGCAGATGACAAATGGAATATATATTCCATTATATTTGTATGAAGTTTCTTAACAATACTTTTCAGTGTATATTTTGACCAACAATACAATTGTATATTAGAATATAAATTCTAATGCAAGTTTTGCAAATAAAAATTGGATTTTATATTTGCGTATAAATTCTACTGTATATTATGCAAATAAAAGTGATTCTTATATTTTCACATAATTTCTGTTTTCAACAAAAATGAGTAAAGTGATACACTCATTTTGTTAGCAATTCTATTTCAACAAATACAGTGTAGATAAAAGTGTATTTCTAATCTTGTACTTTTATTTGTACATAAAACACAAATAAAAGTGTATCTAATGTATTTGTCTTTTTATTTGACAAAACAATGTTAATAAAAAATGTTCTTTTATATCTTGTACTTTTATTTAACAAAACAATGGTAAATAAAATGTCTTTTTAACTCTTTTACTTTTATTTAACAAAAACAATGACAAATAAAAGTATAATTTTCTTTCTATGCTTTATTTGCATCTAAAAATGCAAATAAGAAATATAACTCTCTTTTTACTTTTTCTTTACAATAGAAAATGTAAATAAAATGGTTCACACAATTTTGTTCTTTTTCTTTACAATAGAAAATGTAAATAAAAGGATTCTCATTATTTTGTTCTTTTTCATTTACAAAAGAAAATGTAAATAAAAGGATTCTCATTACTTTGTTCTTTTTCATTTACAAAAGAAAATGTAAATAAAAGGATTCTCATTACTTTGTTCTTTTTCATTTACAATAGGGAATGTAAATATGTGTATTTCTAAATTCCATTCTTCTTATTTACATAAGAAAATGTAAATAATTGTAATTTCAAATTCCATTCTTTTTACTTACATAAGAAAATGTAAATAATATATTTTCCTAAATTTTATTCTTTTTATTTACATAAGAGAATGCAAATAATCGCATTTTCAAATTCTATTCTTTTTATTTAAATAAGAGAATGTAAATAATTGCATTGTATATGCGATGCGAATTTCACGTCTTTTAATTACAAAAGAATGTAATTTCCCATATCATGCGAATTCTCAAATTTCTAGTTACATATAAAAGTGTAATTCTTAATTTACAATGCAAATCCTCATTTCTAATTACATAAAATGTAACTTTTTAATTCACGATGCAAATTCTCTTATCTCATTACATAAAAATGTAATTTTTAATTTATTCGTGAATCTTACTTCTTTATTACATTATAAAAAATGTAATTTTTATTTTACATTATAAATTCATGTCCCAATTACATAAAGAAATGTAATTTTCATAATACAATACAAATTCATATTTTAATTTCATTGAAAAATATAATTTTTATCATACCGTTATAACTCATATATAAATTACATAGAAAAATGTCATTTTTATTTTATCATTCTAATTCACATCTAAATTACATAGAAAAATGTAATCTTTATTATGCGATGGGAATTCATATTTTAATTACATAGAAAAATGTAATTCCTATCATACGACATAAATTCATATTTAAATTACATCTAAAAATGTAGTTTTTATCCTACAGTGCAAATTCACGTTTTAATTACATGTAAAAATGTAATTTTCATTCTACCGTTATTTTTCATCTCTAAATTACATTGAAAAATGTAATTTCAATCATGCAATGTAAATTTACATTTTTATATCATAGAAAAATGCAATTTTTGTCATACGGTGCAAATTCATATATAAATTACATATAAAAATGTAACCTTTGTTATGCAAAGTAAATTCACCTTTAAATTACGTATAAAACTGTAATTTTATTCATACGGTGTACATTCATTCATAAATAACATATAAAAATGTAATTTATTTCATACGACGAAAAATCATTCATAAATAACATATAAAAATGTTATTTATTTCATGCGATGAAAAATCATTCATAAATAACATATAAAAATGTTATTTATTTCATGCGATGAAAAATCATTCATAAATTCCATAATAAAATATGTTTTATTTCATACAATGTAAAAACATCTTTTTTTTATGTACAATGTAAAAATATCATCTTTTTATATTTCACAATGTAAAAATATAATCTTTTCTATTTTACAATGTAAGAATAATAACTTCTTTATTTGTAAATATAAAAAGATCGTCTTTTTACTCCTATCGTCAAAATTTCATCTTTTCCTTTTCAATATAAAAAGATTGTCTTTTTATTTTAAATATAAAAAGATCGTCTTTTTATTTCCATCGTTCAATTTTACGTTTTAAAATAATCATATAAAAATGTAAATCTTCCTACTTTAATTCACAACAAAAATAATGTAAATTGCATAACGATGTAAATTTCACGACGATGCGAATTTCCTACTTTAATTCACGTTAAAATAATGTAAATTGCATAACGACGTATATGATGATAGATTTATATATGATTCATATCCACAAGGCATACTTCAACAAATTTAAACGAGGAAAAATCTAATTTTTCCTACCGATCTATGTTTAAAATTAACAGATCTATGAATAAACATAATGGATCTACAATCATAGCATCACAACAATTTGAATCCATCACATGGCAACATTTCATCGCAAATTCAATTGTGTTTGACTTTTAATTTCACACAACGCCATAATAATAATAATAGTAATTAAATTAATTAAATTTAAATAAAAATAAATTCTCACCTAGGCCGGATCTGAAATGGATTGACAATTTTGATCAGGTCTTGTGTTTGTATTCAAAACGATTTCGGATCTGAAATGATTCAAATACAAGTTCATATGAAAAAAATCAAAATTCAGCCCTTTAACAACTGACACAGCGACGCTACAAAGCATGACAAAATCTGAAATAATTATACCTTAATTTTCAGAATTGTTCAAAACTTTGAATGCGGATTTCGGGAGCTGTAGTCGACGGTTTTACGAACGGTTTGCGGGAGATTGAAGAGCTACGAGAGGGGTATCTTCACCGGGAAGATGAAGGGGTGCGGCTGCAAGGAGGAGGTGCGGCGGCGGCATGTTTGGCCGAACTTTGCGGAGGTTAATCGAGAGCTACGGGCAACGGTTTGATGTGAGATTTGTTGGAGAAGAAAGAGGAAGAAAAAAGCTTCAAAAAGTTTCACTACGGCATGGTCTAATTCTTAGTGGTTCGGGAGATAGGGAGGAGAGAAGTTTCGGCCATGATGGGTTACATGGTGCGGCTGAAACACGTTGGAGGAGAAGAAGAAGCCCGACTTTGAATTTATATTATTATATTAGGTTAATCTAATTAATATTTAATTAACCCATTTAAGCCCGTTTTGGTCCGAACTCCGATTTAGGCCCAACGACTGCTGTTCCCACCATTTAGCCCCCATTTTGAACTCATCTAGACATGTCTCGTCAGCCCAAACTGTCATCTAGGCCTCCGTTTTGCAGTTTTAAAATTTAAGTCCTTTATTTCTAATTTTTCCGTACAAATAATTTTACCGGGACTACACACTAGCTCAGAAAAATCCAGAAAAATTATTTTTGGCTTTCTTATGACGATACGGTCCTAACAAAATTTATTTCGTCGGATTCTGAGACTTTTTGAAAAATGGCTATTTTTAAGGCGTTTAAATTTAACTGAAATAGTCAAAACACATCTTCTTTTCCCACGTTCACATATTAATTCGAAAAATTCTGAAAATTGAAACCTAGCAATAATTTGACATTCCGGTTCCAACAAAAGTGATTTCGTCGAAAACCGAGGTCGTTTGAAAAATGACTATTTTTAAGGCCAATATATTTAATATTAAAAATACATTTTTTAAAAAAATAAATCCCGAAACTCAAAATATATAAGTGTTTACTGTTTTTCAATGTAGAAACATCATTCTGAACTCAATGGAAGTGGTTTCGAGTTCAAATTCCTTCGTATGCAAAAAGTAGCATTTTGACCTTATAAATTTCATAGCGACCTTTCTAAATATTGAATTGGCCATAACTTTTGATTTCCGCTATGAAATTTCAATTTTTCGGATTCGTTGGAAAGATATTTTTAAATAGATTCTAATATTTTTTGTTTCACTAAAATCCGTTAAATTTTGCATCCTATACGGTCAATCAAAGTTCAAGTTTGACTTTTCAAACTACGGCATTATTTCTAACTCTTTTGTTAATTAAAATTAAATCGTTCATTCTAAATTCGATTTAAATCAAATTTGTGATCATTATTATTTAAAATAGATTATTTTATATTGTCAAAATTCATTAAAATTTTCTAAAATAAATTTTTTAAATTGGTTCTGATTTTGCGGGTTGTTACAATCGCCCCCACTTAAAAACTTTTCGTCCTCGAAAAGGAACGTAGCTAAAAATTGTAAAATTAACTATCTTAATTTTAAATTTTAATGGTAGATTATCTTTTCAAAATATACATAACTTTATATATATAAAAATCATATTTTCTAAATTCCGATTATATATATAATTACAAATACGTTAGTTATAATCTTTCCACTCTGAACTCATTCTAGGGCATTACTAACCCCATCTCTAACGAGTTTACTCATTCTAGGATACTGCTGATCCTATCTCTAATGAGTATTCTTATTGGACGTTACTAATCCAATCTCTGATGAGTCTTTAGTTCAGTTCTAACAAGTTGTACCCCAAAGATTTGAGCTAACCAGAGCTCTGATATCAACTGTAAAGACCCGCAAATTCCCACCCTTTGAATCGACCATAAACCACACAGGTCTGACCCAAAAAGTGAAAATCTACGAATACTTTAACTTTGGGAATACAGCATATTAAAACAACAACAGAAGACTTTTATAACATATCATATAATGTTATATCAGAGTACAGAATATCAGAGTACATTGAATAAAAAAAAGGAAGAATAAGTTACAATAATTAAAATATATTGCAGAGGAAGAAACACAGCGGAAGACTCTCTATCTCTGGACACAGCTTTAAGCTTCAACCCAGAATCCTGCTTTATATATCTGAAAAAATAGCTACTCGACTGCCCGTGTGGAAAATATGGGCACCCGAGTTTGCCAGTGGACAAACTACAGGTCAGTCATGGGACTGGTGTGAGAATTCTACTTAACTTATATAATATAATAAGGCTAATCACAGGACCACGCCACTTTCGCGGAACGGGTTTTCTCCTATAGATTGCCAGTGCATAAAGTAAAGTAAATCGTAGAATAACGCAATGTCTTTTTGAAAAATGAAACCATTATAAGACCCAAGTCCCATCACACAATGCAACGCAAACCGGAGGATAGGATTTTTCCTTATAATGATCAAAAGATGCTTGATACGATAAAAATGGTATTATATAATAATAGTGTGCAACCAATTTGAAATACATCAAAGTAAATGTATTAATCCTAGACGGCATGAGTGCCCCATCCCACTATGTCGCCATATATAGGTATACAATCAAAACCGCGTGATGTCGTATTGGAAATTTGTGTTTCCATCTGAGTCAAGGCTAGGGAGGAGATTCTTACCGATTCGATACATTCTAGCAATGCCCCAGGATTGGTACTCTGTCCAACCCTTGGATCCTGCAGGGCCGGTCCACACTTACTTTTGTGGATTAGAAATGCCTGAACACACGTTCCCCGGTCCTTTTGGACCTATAATACGGCCAGTGGCGACCGCATAAACCGAGGCCTCGAAAAATCCAACAACCACAATGAATAAATGCCAGCGCTGGTAGGTCCCTGGCACCACTCTAGCTAGAGAGAAACGTGTGCACTCCCTGCGTTCCCTTCTCCCATTTTAGACTCTACCGGGCTGTGAGGCTCGCGAAGTCACGTTGCACAAAGCTATGCCTAAATAGACTATGCTTTGATCATCCCACAAGGCTCTGCTTTTGCAACAATAAGCCTTGATCAAGTGCAACTTGGCATACCACATCAACAACTCATATCATGCGATCGGTAATTATTTAACATACAAAAGGGTGTTAAGCAAGAGAATAAATCCTCCGCCACCATGCATTTATATATTAAATAAAAACCAATTTAATTACATGAGATAAATTTCAATGTCAGGCATGCTATCCATTTACAAGTCCGTTCTGGGTCTGAACGAAACAACGTATCCGTCGATCTCCAGTACGTCTGGAAGATCATCACTTTTTACCTTGCCTTGGGGGATCAGTCCCAATTCAAGATATCAGTCACCATCAACCAAACGATGTGAAGCTCTCCGGTCTTCAGTCACCGTCTTCATCTTCGACTCTTGATCGTCGTGATGATTATTCAGAATGGGTTAGACCCGGTCTTTCTGAATAACTCGCGTATTTGTAATTAAAATCAACCATACGCCACATTCCAACTTTGAATATCCTTTTAAATAAAAATTATTATCTATGTTAAAAGGTTCTCATTTATTTTATCAAAGATAAAATAAATTACATTTTAATCTTTCTAAAAAGATTTATTAATATTCCAATTTTGATTTTTAATACAAAAATCATTATTACAAGATTATTAATTTTAATAAGCCAATCTTGTCTTAAATTGGATTAAAGAACTATTGTCATTTAAAACACAGTTCACAATAAACCCAAAACCAATTTTCAAAATATGGAATTTCCACAGAAATCAAATCAACAAATAATCGTTATAAATTTCTGTACCGGACTAACATTATAAATGGAATAACGGCAAAGCCTCTTAAATTCCGTATATAATATCGGCCTTCTTTTACAGAAGTCCATCTCGATTATTATCAATCGAATTTCCACTTAATTCCAATTTAATATATTAAATTGGAAAATTCTAATTTAATATATTAATTTGGAAAAGTATGATTTTAGAAGATCTTCTTTTAAATTTATAAAATAGATTTATAAATTTCAAATAGTAATTTCAATGTAAATTGGATTAAAGGATAAATGTTATTTAAAACATCGTCCACTGCAAATCCAATTCACATATCAATCACCAAACATAATGGCTAAAATCTAATAATCTTAAATAAAAGGTTTATCCTAAAGATATTAATTCATTACTATAAAAAAAACATATTTTAAAATAATCAATAAAATATTCTTTATATAAAAGATTCTAAATGTAAAATATTCTTTATAATACAAAATCTTTTATTTTACAAAAATCCTTTCATTATATAAAAATTCTTTATAAAAAAAGAAATTCTGCATTGGAATGCGACTCAACCATGTACCATATAATTTGGGTCATATGGGTTTCATACATTTCATGTATAGGGTAATTACAGGAAATAATCCTCAATCCATCCATTAACAACCAGAGTGACAATGTCAACTGTGTGAGCATTAAAATAAAACAATAACGCTCATCGTAGCCTGTCGACCAATCGATCGACATATAATTAAACATTGGGATTCGTGTCAGTCAAGTATCGTCCCAATACCCGTGTGGGGTTTTCAGCCATAAACAGTTCATATAAATAAGTAAATACATAATTGGTTAATAGGTTTAACCAATTTCAATTTCACTAAACATGTCACTTATAGCGAGTAAAATGTATTTTACTCGTATGACTTCCCTATATACTTCTAAAGTTACATAAACAGTAATTTATTTATATAGCTTTATTGCGGATGACAAATGGAATATATATTCCATTATATTTGTATGAAGTTTCTTAACAATACTTTTCAGTGTATATTTTGACCAACAATACAATTGTATATTAGAATATAAATTCTAATGCAAGTTTTGCAAATAAAAATTGGATTTTATATTTGCGTATAAATTCTACTGTATATTATGCAAATAAAAGTGATTCTTATATTTTCACATAATTTCTGTTTTCAACAAAGATGAGTAAAGTGATACACTCATTTTGTTAGCAATTCTATTTCAACAAATACAGTGTAGATAAAAGTGTATTTCTAATCTTGTACTTTTATTTGTACATAAAACACAAATAAAAGTGTATCTCATGTATTTGTCTTTTTATTTGACAAAACAATGTTAATAAAAAATGTTCTTTTATATCTTGTACTTTTATTTAACAAAACAATGGTAAATAAAATGTCTTTTTAACTCTTTTACTTTTATTTAACAAAAACAATGACAAATAAAAGTATAATTTTCTTTCTATGCTTTATTTGCATCTAAAAATGCAAATAAGAAATATAACTCTCTTTTTACTTTTTCTTTACAATAGAAAATGTAAATAAAATGGTTCACACAATTTTGTTCTTTTTCTTTACAATAGAAAATGTAAATAAAAGGATTCTCATTATTTTGTTCTTTTTCATTTACAAAAGAAAATGTAAATAAAAGGATTCTCATTACTTTGTTCTTTTTCATTTACAAAAGAAAATGTAAATAAAAGGATTCTCATTACTTTGTTCTTTTTCATTTACAATAAGGAATGTAAATACGTGTATTTCTAAATTCCATTCTTCTTATTTACATAAGAAAATGTAAATAATTGTAATTTCAAATTCCATTCTTTTTACTTACATAAGAAAATGTAAATAATATATTTTCCTAAATTTTTTTCTTTTTATTTACATAAGAGAATGCAAATAATCGCATTTTCAAATTCTATTCTTTTTATTTACATAAGAGAATGTAAATAATTGCATTGTATATGCGATGCGAATTTCACGTCTTTTAATTACAAAAGAATGTAATTTCCCATATCATGCGAATTCTCAAATTTCTAGTTACATATAAAAGTGTAATTCTTAATTTACAATGCAAATCCTCATTTCTAATTACATAAAATGTAACTTTTTAATTCACGATGCAAATTCTCTTATCTCATTACATAAAAATGTAATTTTTAATTTATTCGTGAATCTTACTTCTTTATTACATTATAAAAAATGTAATTTTTATTTTACATTATAAATTCATGTCCCAATTACATAAAGAAATGTAATTTTCATAATACAATACAAATTCATATTTTAATTTCATTGAAAAATATAATTTTTATCATACCGTTATAACTCATATATAAATTACATAGAAAAATGTCATTTTTATTTTATCGTTCTAATTCACATCTAAATTACATAGAAAAATGTAATCTTTATTATGCGATGGGAATTCATATTTTAATTACATAGAAAAATGTAATTCCTATCATACGACATAAATTCATATTTAAATTACATCTAAAAATGTAGTTTTTATCCTACAGTGCAAATTCACATTTTAATTACATGTAAAAATGTAATTTTCATTCTACCGTTATTTTTCATCTCTAAATTACATTGAAAAATGTAATTTCAATCATGCAATGTAAATTTACATTTTTATATCATAGAAAAATGCAATTTTTGTCATATGGTGCAAATTCATATATAAATTACATATAAAAATGTAACCTTTGTTATGCAAAGTAAATTCACCTTTAAATTACGTATAAAACTGTAATTTTATTCATACGGTGTACATTCATTCATAAATAACATATAAAAATGTAATTTATTTCATACGATGAAAAATCATTCATAAATAACATATAAAAATGTTATTTATTTCATGCGATGAAAAATCATTCATAAATAACATATAAAAATGTTATTTATTTCATGCGATGAAAAATCATTCATAAATTCCATAATAAAATATGTTTTATTTCATACAATATAAAAACATCTTTTTTTTATGTACAATGTAAAAATATCATCTTTTTATATTTCACAATGTAAAAATATAATCTTTTCTATTTTACAATGTAAGAATAATAACTTCTTTATTTGTAAATATAAAAAGATCGTCTTTTTACTCCTATCGTCAAAATTTCATCTTTTCCTTTTCAATATAAAAAGATTGTCTTTTTATTTTAAATATAAAAAGATCGTCTTTTTATTTCCATCGTTCAATTTTACATTTTATAATAATCATATAAAAATGTAAATCTTCCTACTTTAATTCACAACAAAAATAATGTAAATTGCATAACGATGTAAATTTCACGACGATGCGAATTTCCTACTTTAATTCACGTTAAAATAATGTGAATTGCATAACGACGTATATGATGATAGATTTATATATGATTCATATCCACAAGGCATACTTCAACAAATTTAAACGAGGAAAAATCTAATTTTTCCTACCGATCTATGTTTAAAATTAACAGATCTATGAATAAACATAATGGATCTACAATCATAGCATCACAACAATTTGAATCCATCACATGGCAACATTTCATCGCAAATTCAATTGTGTTTGACTTTCAATTTCACACAACGCCATAATAATAATAATAGTAATTAAATTAATTAAATTTAAATAAAAATAAATTCTCATTTAGGCCGGATCTGAAATGGATTGTCAATTTTGATCAGGTCTTGTGTTTGTATTCAAAACGATTTCGGATCTGAAATGATTCAAATACAAGTTCATATGAAAAAATCAAAATTCAGCCCTTTAACAACTGACACAGCGACGCTACAAAGCGTGACAAAATCTGAAATAATTATACCTTAATTTTCAGAATTGTTCAAAACTTTGAATGCGGATTTCGGGAGCTGTAGTCGACGGTTTTACGAACGGTTTGCGGGAGATTGAAGAGCTACGAGAGGGGTATCTTCACCGGGAAGATGAAGGGGTACGGCTGCAAGGAGGAGGTGCGGCGGCGGCATGTTTGGCCGAACTTTGCGGAGGTGAATCGAGAGATACGGGCAACGGTTTGATGTGAGATTTGTTGGGGAAGAAAGAGGAAGAAAAAAGCTTCAAAAAGTTTCACTACGGCATGGTCTAATTCTTAGTGGTTTGGGAGATAGGGAGGAGAGAAGTTTCGGCCATGATGGGTTACATGGTGCGGCTGAAACACGTTGGAGGAGAAGAAGAAGCCCGACTTTGAATTTATATTATTATATTAGGTTAATCTAATTAATATTTAATTAACCCATTTAAGCCCGTTTTGGTCCGAACTCCGATTTAGGCCCAACGACTGCCATTCCTACCATTTAGCCCCCATTTCGAACTCATCTAGACATGTCTCGTCAGCCCAAACTGTCATCTAGGCCTCCGTTTTGCAGTTTTAAAATTTAAGTCCTTTATTTCTAATTTTTCCGTATAAATAATTTTACCGGGACTACACACTAGTTCAGAAAAATCCAGAAAAATTATTTTTGGCTTTCTTATGACGATACGGTCCTAACAAAATTTATTTCGTCGGATTCTGAGACTTTTTGAAAAATGGCTATTTTTAAGGCGTTTAAATTTAACTGAAATAGTCAAAACACATCTTCTTTTCCAACGTTCACATATTAATTCGAAAAATTCTGAAAATTGAAACCTAGCAATAATTTGACATTCCGGTTCCAACAAAAGTGATTTCGTCGAAAACCGAGGTCGTTTGAAAAATGACTATTTTTAAGGCCAATATATTTAATATTAAAAATACATTTTTAAACAAATAAATCCCGAAACTCAAAATATATAAGTGTTTACTGTTTTTCAATGTAGAAACATCATTCTGAACTCAATGGAAGTGGTTTCGAGTTCAAATTCCTTCGTATGCAAAAAGTAGCATTTTGACCTTTATAAATTTCATAGCGACCTTTCTAAATATTGAATTGGCCATAACTTTTGATTTCCGCTATGAAATTTCAATTTTTCGGATTCGTTGGAAAGATATTTTTAAACAGATTCTAATATTTTTGGTTTCACTAAAATCCGTTAAATTTTGCATCCTGTACGGTCAATCAAAGTTCAAGTTTGACTTTTCAAACTACCGCATTATTTCTAACTCTTTTGTTAATTAAAATTAAATCGTTCATTCTAACTTCGATTTAAATCAAATTTATGATCATTATTATTTAAAATAGATTATTTTATATTGTCAAAATTCATTAAAATTTTCTAAAATAAAAATTTTAAATTGGTTCTGATTTTGCGGGTTGTTACACTTCTGTTGAAAAGCAAAGTCTTGTGGTTGATGATCAAAGCACCTCCTATGTGGCATAGCTTTGTGTAACGTTCATTCGCGAGCCTCACACCCCGGTTGTGAACTAGAAAAGGGAGAGGAAATCTGGGAGGGCATGCGTTTCCTTCTAGCTAGGGTGGTGTCAGTGACCTACCAACCCTGACATTTATATTATTTTCACCTGTGTGGTTGTTGGATTGTGAGGCGCCTCGGATATATCGGTGACTGTGTGGAGCCGATGGAGTCGTTTGGCTCATTTACGCCCCAAAGGGTAGGGAAACGCAGTGTTCAGGCATTTTAATCCACATCGGTGGAATGGTCCTGATGATCAAAGGGCTCACCTGTGTCTGGGTCCTGAGGCTCGGGCTAGAGAGTCTCGAATCGGTGAGGACTATCTTTTGCCTTGGTTCACAGATGGAAACACAACTTCCAATACGTGACATTTGCGGTTTTGATTGTAGAGCCTAGTATGGCGACATGATATATGGTACCCATGCCATCTATGATTGATATTTATGATTGAAATTGTTTTGACACTATACACTTATAATAGTATCAAATGAAATTTCACGTACCAAGCATTCTTGGTTATTATAAGGTAAAAACCCTATCCTTCGGCTTGCGTTGCATTGTGTGATGGGACTTGGGTCTTATAATAGCTTCATTGTTCTTTATTTAGCATTGCACTGTTGTTTTATGCACTGGTATTTTTGGGAGGAAACCTGTTCCGTGTTATACGGCGTGGTCCCTTGATTTACCTAACTTTAAAATAAAGATTAATAAATGTTTTAGATCTCACACCAGTCACATGACTGACCTGGAGTTTATTCTTTTTAACCTACACTCTGGGTGCCCTTATTTTGACACGGGCAGCTAGTAGTTTTGGTTTTGCAGATTTATATTCACAGGATCCTGATTTACAGCTGGAATGATATCCGGAAAGCTCTGTATCCGTATATCTCTTTCAGTTGTGTATTGTATTATTTTTCCGCTGCTATGTAATGTATTGTAATCTCTGATATTTTCTGTGTAATATTTATTCATACTCTGTATATTCTTGTATTCTGATGGAATTGTTGTAATATACAATGTAATGTTATTCTGTTTGCGTTCCGATGTAGCTTGTTCTCAACTCAATCTGCGGTTTCCCGTAAGGGGGATTTCGGGTTGTTTCATCGTGGTATCAGAGCTTTGGTTTACAGGGCTCGGAGAATAAGACACGTTTGAACCAAACGAAAGAATTCATCAGAGATTAGATTAGCAATATCCAACGAGAATGACTTGTTAGAGATAGGATCAGTAGTATCCTAGAACGAGTGTGAAGAGTGATGTTTTTAAAATAAAATTGAAAACCAATTTTGTTTTGAAAATTTAAATCAATTATTCGTATTTGATTATTTATTTTATATTGATTTGGACAATCAAGTATATAAAGATTTTGCGTATACATCTGATCCATGTATATTCGAAGTTTTAGTATACTGGATAGAAATAGAATCACACCCTAGTCGCCCGGGCATGATTCCACTGATGACGTACGGCATCAGTAGTCTGTTTTCGAGTTTAGAAGGTGGGATAACTATATATCTCCAATTGACTGATGTGAGAACCAAAACTAGATAGGGCTTATGGTTGTGATTTGGCATCAAAAATCTAATTTTCGGAAAGTTATGAATTTGAAATGATAATCAACTAATTGATTGATGATTGTGTTGTTTGATTATTGTTTGATTAATTAAATGTTCAACCTTTAGCCAAATTAGACCAAATATTGAACTGTATTGAAAATTAGTCGCATTTGCATGCATATACATGTACTTACATTGAATAGGTCATTGCAAGGAGGCCAGAGTAGAGGAATAAAATTGTTTGCCCAACAAATAGGTACATGTTTATTGTATTTCTTGTGTTTTTGATGATTTTTTGAGCTGATTGGCTAGCCGCTTGGCTGTTTCTTTTTCTTTTTGGATTGGTAAGGGCCATGGGAGGCTATTTGAAATATCACGAAGCTCCCGGTGCAGGAGATGTTATGGCGAAATTTTTCGAAAATTTAGGGTGTTAGTCAAATTTTTGAAAAATTCGAAAAATTCTTAGAAACTGAAAAGTTGAAGAACTTAGGCCATAATGAAAATTATGAAAGTTGAGTTTATTGGTTAAACAACTTTCGGCTTTGTTCCTTTTCGGGGACGAAAAGTTTTAAGTGGGGAAGATTGTAATAACCCGGAAATCTGAGCCAACTTAAAATTTTTATTTTGGCAATTTTGATGAATTTTGAATATTTAAAATGATTTATTTTAAATAATAACGACGAGAAATTTATTTTGAATAGAAATAGAACAAATATATTTATTTGAATCGACGCTAGAAAATAAATATTTATTTTAAATTAAAAAGGAATTGAAAATGGCGCGGTAGTTCGATAATTCGATTTCAAAGTTCAAATGAATGTACATGATTCAAAATAAACCGGATTTTAGTGAAACCAAAAAATATTTGAATCTATTTGAGAATACCTTTCCAATGAATCTGAAAAATAGAAATTTCATAGCGGGGATAAAAAGTTATGCCCAGTTGAAAATTCAAAATAGTCGTTATAGAATTCTAGCCCTTAAAAATGGAAATTTTGCAAACGACCTTCGTTTTCGACGAAACCACTTTTGCTGGATCTGGGATGTCAAATTATTCCTAGGTTCCAAAATTCATAATTTTCTGAATCAATGTGTGAGCATGGCGAAGTTAAACGTGTTTTAACAGTTTCAGTCAATTTCGATCGACCAGAAAATGGCCATTTTTCAAACGGTCTCAGAATTGGATGAAATTAGTTTTGTTAGGACCATATCGTCAATATGAAGCTAGAAATAATCTTTTTGGAATTTTTAGGGTCCGTATGTGACCCCGGTAAATTGAATTGTGCGTTCAAATTCAATATATAGATTTATATTTTGATTTTGATGGAAACTGGTCGAAACAGTCGAACCGGCTTACGATACATATCCCAATGTGTTCGGAATGGGGGTAATTAGCTATGGACGACAGTCGGCGGGCTTGATTTCGAGGTCGAAATAAAAAGTAACTTTATTGATTATAAAATTAATAAAATAAATATAATTATTTAAATCCCCCCTTCACTTCCTTTGACCAAATCGACACTTCAGAATAACAAAATAAAAAAAAAGGAAGGAGTGACGGGGGGAATCCGCCGCTGCCACCCCATCGCCCCCCCCCAAGTGGCGCGCCCACCACCGAAGCCTCCCTCCCCGTCTCTCTTCCCCTCCTCCCCTTCGCTCCTCTCTCCACTACCATTTCGAAGCCCAAAACCCTAACAAACCCGTGCTTTAGCACCCCCTCCCCGTAGAATAACACCACACCACCGGCAAATTCCTGCTGCCGTCAGCCCAGATCCGACACCCGCCGTTGCCCCTCCCCCCCCCCCCCCCCCGCTCTGCCGACTGACACTGTGAGTTTTATTCTACTTTTAAAATCGAATTTTATTTAATTCAGTTTTGTTTAAATTCTGATTTTATATAAATCAGTTTATTTAAATCCAGTTGTAAATTAGTATTTGTTTAAAATCTGAGTTTATTTAAATCAGTTTCTATACATATTAATCAGTTTAATAGTACTAATCGGTTATCAAGGAAAGATATGATTTTGTTTTATTAACTAAAGAAAGAAGTGATTTTTAATTAAAGAAAAAAGTGATTTTTAATTAAAGAAAGAAGTGATTTTTAACTAAAGAAAGAAGTGATTTTTAATTATATTAAAAATATAATTTTTATATAAGTTTGACAATAAAAATATGATTTTTATTAGATGTGAAGATTAAAAATATGATTTTTAATGATGTAGAGTAATAAAAATATAATATTTACATATGTAGAATAATAAAAATATAATTTTTATTATATGAGAAGTGAAATAAAAATATAATCATTATAGTATATGAAGTGAAATAAAAATATGAACTTCATTTTTATCATGAAGTAGTGAGAATAAAGATTCGATTTTTATAGGAGTAGCGGATTAAAAATAGAATTTTTATATAATGGAGAATATAAAAATATGATTTTTATATAAGTAGCGAAATAAAAATTGGATTTTTATTATATACCTAGCGTTGAATCAAAAATGTGATTCTAATAGCATTGATATAAAATGTGATTTTTATATACGTAGCGAATACGAACGATGAAAGTGACAAAAGGTGAGCACGGCGAAGATTTCTACATATGAAGAATCGCGGTGAATTGTTTTAGCTTCTCAGTGAGAACTCCTCACTTTTATTTTGTTTTCTAGTTGAAATATATACTAGGATGCAGACGGTGCTTAGTAGCACCCGACACCCGTTGTCTACAGACCATGGATGACTTGTTTGTTTAATTGGTGTGTTGTGAAAGTTGATTGTGTGATGTGGAATGGAATAAAATATTTTATAGTGGAAAATATTTTATAGTTAAAAATATAATTTTTAACGTGTATATAAAATAAATAGTAATAAACAAATCGGACGATTTGTTTATGTACACTAATTTGACTAATATTGATTGGCACGATAAATTTTACACATCGCCCAACTTCACGAATAAAAATATGTGTTTGTTGATTTGAAACCCCACACAGGTGTTGGGATGATATTTGGCATACACTAATCCCAATTGTTTAGTTGTATGTCAATTGATGGGTTGACAGACTGTGTAAGCGTTAATTATATATATTTAATGCTTATGCAGTTGTGTGGTGCACTCAGAATGATGGTTGATGATTTATCGTTGCTGTTATATACATGTGTTGTAGGGAACCCATATAATTAACGTTATATGGTAATTGATTGGGCCTCATTCCAATTGGGAAAATAAGAAATATTATAAAAAAAAATTATGTGTTGGATAGAATAAAAATTCATGTGTTGAATAAAATAAAAATTCATGTGTTGAATAAAAATTCATGTGTTGAATAGAATATAAATTCATGTGTTGAATAAGAATATATATTCATGTGTTGAATAAAAGAAAATTCATGTGTTGGATAGAATAAAAATTCATGTGTTGAATAAAATAAAAATTCAGGTGTTGAATAGAATATAAATTCATGTGTTGAATTAAAATATGTCTTCATGTGTTGAATAAAAATATAAATTCATGTGTTGAATAGAATATATATTCATGTGTTGAATAAAAGAAAATTCATGTGTTGAAGAAAATATTCATTTGTTGAATTGAATAACGAAGTTATTGAAATATATAAAGCCGTGTTGATTAGATTGACGTCATCTTGACGTGAACGAGATTTATATCGATTTTATTCATTTTTATAATGAATATTGAAAAAAAAGTGATTTCAAAATATAATGTTTTGAAAATATCATCATTTGTATATCGATGATGTGGAATATTCAATTTTGATTCGAAATTGAATATGAAGTTGAAATCGTTTCGAAAACGAATTTAAAACGATTTATGAAATATGTTTTAAAAGTAAATCGATGAAATATATATAATATATATATTATATATATAATGGCCTGAATAGAACGCGTCGCGCTGCGGTAGTTCGCGAATTTCGACCATTGACTTCGAAACGACGTTTCAGGAGATCCGACCGTCGGATTCTCCTAAAACCGGAACCGTTAGGTTCGTATCGAAAAGATATTTCTAACGAATATTAGAAATTAGAAATCTAATGGTTAGATTTCGAATTATGTCCAAATCAAATTTGGAAAAGGTCGTTGTAAGTGCAGTTCGATGGCCGTTGATGGAAATCGACTGTACGGGCCTTGATAAAATTATTAAAATAGTAATAATTTGTGTAAAATCATAAGAAATGATTTTTGAAGAATTGGGATCAAAAATTCCATATTTGAACAGATAAAAATAGATTTTTATCGAAATGAACTAGTTTTGAACTAGAATTAAAATCCATTTATTTTTAAAAATAAATAAATTGGATTTAAAATGGTTTTAAATGTAACCAGAATTTCCAATAATTGAATTGGAATGGATTTGAATCGAAATTAACTTTGGAATATTTCGATGTTGGATTTCGTGATTATACAGATATTGTTATGGAAATTTGAAAGATAAGTTTATATCCTTATTTCCAATACGATATTTGTTGGTCATAGAATTTGATATTGAATATAAGCCGATATATTTTCTACTTAGAGCCTTGTATTTAATATCGAATGGGATTTGGGTTTGTCGTGAATGGTGTCTTCATTAACACTGTTCTTAAACCCAGTTGAGTATAAGATTAAATCCTTTTATTTATATTTAATGAGGTATACCAATTAAATGATGTTTAATTGGAATTGAATTAGAATGTGATTTTGGGTTTATAGTGAACCGTGTTTTAAGTGACGTTGGTTCTTTAACTCAGTTAAAGACATGATATGATTTCCCAAGTTAAACAATCATTAATATTGATTTTTGGGAAGATTAAAACTAAGTGGAGTTTTAATGAATCTTTAATTAGATTGAAATGATCGAGAATGGAGTGTCACCAGTTTTGCTCCAGACGATAGTCAAATCTTTAATTAGATTTGAACGTGAAATGGTAATTGAATTTACCGATAACACTGTGGTGTTAGATATAAAGTATGACCAGTTTTACTTCATGGGATGAATAGGTTGGGATTGGGAAATAAAATAAATGATTACTCCGGTGTGGTTCGTTGATCCCAAGTTGTTTGAATTGATATTCAAAAGAGGATTAAAGAATAAATTTAAAGAATTTATCTTTGATAAAATTAATGGGAACCTTAACACAAAGTATAAGAATATTTGAATAAAAGAATATTCTGAATTGGAATGAGGCGTATGTTGTGTTTGTGTAACACTTGTTTATTATATACGCAAGTTATTCAGAAAGACCGGGTTTATCCCATTCTGAATAACTGATTCGACGTGGTGTCGAGGATGAAGACGGTGGTCGAAGACCGGAGGTCTTCACATCGTTTGGGTGATTACTGGTGATCTTGATTGGGCTGTACACCCAAGAGGAGGGAATCAGTTGGTGATCGTCCAGACGTACTTGGAGATCGATGGATAGGCGAGGTACCAGGTGCCTCCGGTTTCGTTCAGACCCGGAACGAACTTGTATGGACTGTGTCTCTGACATTGGATTTTGCTCTGTGTTGATTGATCTCTATTAAATATACATCTGCCTGGTGAAGGGGAATTCATTCCCTTACTTCACCCTTCTCTGAGACGTACGGGATCAGAGGTTGTATATCGATAGACATCAGTTACATGGTGTGAATTGCCTGTGTGGCATGCCTAAGTGGCAATTGATCAAGGCTTCTGTTGAAAATCAAAGTCTTATGGTTGATGATCAAAGCACCTCCTGTGTGGCATAGCTTTGTGTAACGTTGATTCGCGAGCCTCACACCCCGGTTGTGAACCAGAAAAGGGAGAGGACATCAAGGAGGGCATGCGTTTCCTTCTTTCTAGGGTGGTGTCAGTGACCTACCAGCCCTGACATTTATATTATTTTCACCGGTGTGGTTGTTGGATTGCGAGGCACCTCGGATATATCAGTGACTGTGTGGAGCCGATGGAGTCATTTGGCTCATTTACGCCCCAAAGGGTGGGGAAATGCAGTGTTTAAGCATTTTAATCCACATCTGTGGACAGGCCCTGACGATCCAAGGGCTCACCTGTGTCTGGGTCCTGAGGCTCGGGCTAGAGAGTCTCGAATCGGTGAGGACTATCTTTTGCCTCGGTTCACAGATGGAAACCCAACTTCCAATACGTGACATTTGCGGTTTTGATTATAGAGCCTAGTATGGCGACATGATATACGGTGCCCATGCCGTCTGTGATTGAAATTTATGATTGAAATTGTTTTGACACTATAAACTTATAATAGTATCAAATGAAATTTCACGTACCAAGCGTTCTTGGCTACTATAAGGTAAAAACCCTATCCTCTGGCTTGCGTTGCACTGTGTGATGGGACCTGGGTCTTATAATAGCTTCATTGTTCTTTATTTAGCATTGCACTGTTGTTTTATGCACTGGTATTCTCGGGAGGAAACCCGTTCCGTGTTATACGGCGTGGTCCCTTGATTTACGTAACTTTAAAATAAAGATTAATAAATGTTTTAGTTCTCACACCAGTCACATGACTGACCTGGAGTTTATTGTTTTTAACCTACACTCTAGGTGCCCTTATTTTGACATGGGCAGCTAGTAGTTTTGGTTTTGCAGATTTATATTCACAGGATCCTGATTTACAGCTGGAATGATATTTGGAAAGCTCTGTATCCGTATATCTCTTTCAGTTGTGTATTGTATTATTTTTCCGCTGCTATATAATGTATTGTAATCTCTGATATTTTCTGTGTAATATTTATTCATACTCTGTATATTCTTGTATTCTGATGGAATTGTTGTAATATACAATGTAATGTTCTTCTGTTTGCATTCCGATGTGGCTTGTTCTCAACTCAATCCGTGGTTTCCCGTAAGGGGGATTTCGGGTCGTTTCAGATAGAGAGGCGCCTTGGATATATATATCGTTAGTGGTCTGGTTGACATTACTGACCAGATTATTTTATGCCCCATAGGGCAGGCTAACATGTAGTTTATGGTATAACTAATCATCGATAGACGACTGGCCTGGCGCTTCTAGGTGCAGTTGCGGCTGAGTCCTGAGGCACAAGCTAGAGTGTCTCGAATTCGGTAAGGACGATCCCTTGCCTTGGTTCATAGATGGAAATCCAACTCCTAAAAAGACATCATGCGGTTTTGATTGTAGAACTAGTATGGCGACATGATATATAGTGCCCATGCCGCCTATGATTGATACATTTATATAAGAATTTGATTTCCTTACTTATACTAATAAAAGATGAAATTTCGCGTATCAAACATTTTTGGCTATTATAAGGGAAAACTCTATCCTACGGCTGGTGTTGCATTGTGTGATGGGACCTGAGTCTTATAATAGCTTCATTTTTTTCAAAAAGCATTGCGTTATTTTCTTTTAAATTAGGGGTCATGTGGAGTAAACCTGTTCCATGTTATACGGCGTGGTCCCCCAACTTTAAAATCAAGCTAATAATTGTTTTAGTTCTCACACCAGTCCCATAACTGATCTGGAGGTTATTATTTTAACCTAAACTCTGGGTGCCCATATTTTCCACACGGGCAGCTAGCAGTTTTTGTTTTGCAGATATTATACTCGCAGGATCCTGGTTTATAGCTGAAGCGATATTCGGAAAGCTCTGTATCCGTGTATTCCTTCCAGTTGCATTTTGTATTATTTTTCCACTGTTATTCAAATATAATTTAAATCTATGATATTGTATTTTCAATGTGTAATATTTATTCATACTCTGGAATATTCTTGTATTCTGATGTAATTGTTGTAATAAGCAATGAAATGTTCTTCTGTTTGTGTTCTGATGAGTGTTGTTCTCAATTCAATCCGTACTTTCCTTTACGGGGAAGTTTGGGTCGTTTCAGGAGCCCAGATTGCTTTGAGAACACGACTCATCAAAACGTAAACAAAAGAACATTTCATTGCTATTACAACAATTTACATCAGAGTATAAGAATATATCAGAGTTCAAATAATATACAGTATGAAAGTATCAAAGATTTAAATTACAAAACAGCGGAAAATATGTACATAAATATAATGTGCAGCGGAAAACATCAACTACCTCAACTGAAAGAAAAACACGGATACAAAGCTTTCCGAATATAGCTCCAGCTGTAATCCAGGATCCTATGAAAGAAAATATCTATGAAAACCAAAACTACTAGCTGCCCATGTGGAAAATATGGGCACCTTGAGTTTAAGTTGAAACAATAAACTCTGAGTCAGTCATGGGCTGGTGTGAGAACTAAAACAGTTATTAAATCTTTACTTTAAAAGTTGGGAAATCATGGGACCTCGCTGTATAACACGGAACGGGTTTACTCCACATGAATCTCATTTTAAAATAAAACAATGCAATTTTTTTGGAAAATGAAGCTATTATAATACTTAGTCCCATCACACAATGCAACGCAAGCCGGAGGATAGAGTTTTACCTTATAATCCTTAAAATAGTCAAACATGCTTGGTATGTTTAAAACAAATCATTTTTATATTACTATAACTGCATAGTGTCAAAATCAACTTCAAATACAAATGTATCAATCATAGATGACATAGGTACCATATATTTTGCTGACATATATAGGTTTACAACTAAAACAGAAAAGTGTCATATTGGAAATTTGATTTCCATCTATGAGTCGACACAAGGGATGACTCTTTTTGATTTGAGACACTCTAGCAAATGCCTCAGGATCACGCCTACGGGCAACCCTTGGATCTTTAGGGCCGGTCCACACTTACTTTAGTGGATTAATTATTCCTGAACACACGTTTCCCGGTCCTACCAGACCTATCACTTGGCCAGTAGCGACCAATATACGAGGCGCCTCGCAATCCATCATTCACATAAGTAAAAATGTCTGGGCTCCATACCATGACACCACTTCTAGATAGAAAGAAACATCGTGCACTCCCTGCAGTCACTATCCCATTTTTGAATCATACCAGGTGTGAGGCTCGCAAATTAATGCTATACACAAAGCTACGCTATTTAAAGTCATGCTTTGATCATTATCCACAAGACTCTGCTTTTCAACAAAAGCCTTGATCATTGCATCTTATCATGCCACACTAACAATTCATGTCATACAACTGATGTCTATCAATATTTAATCTCTAAGCTCGTACGTCTCAGAGAAGGGTGTTAAGCAAGAGAATAAATTATCCGCTACCAAACAGATATATATTTAATAGAAATCAATCAACACAAAATGAAATCCAATGTCAGACACACATCCATTTACAAGTCCATTTTGGGTCTGAACGAAACCGGAGGCACCTTATTCCTCGTCCCATATGTCCAATACTGGATAGTGGTCCTTGCATATCTGGTCGATCTCCAAGTACGTCTGGACGATCACCACTTATTACCTTGTCTTGGGTGTATTGCCCAATCAAAACATAAGTAATCATCCAAACGATGTGAAGATCTCCGATCTTCAACCACCGTCTTCATCGTCGACTTTTAGTCGTCGTAACAGTTATTCAGAATGGGTTAAACCCCGTATTTCCGAATAACTCGCGTATCTTATAATCAAGTATTATAAAAACACATCATACTCCTCATTCTAATTCAGGATATTCTTTTATTTAAATATTCATATCTTTGCGAAAAGGTTCCCATTAATTTTATCAAAGATAAATTCTTTTAAACTATTGTTTAATCATTTATTGGATGCCATTTTCTAAAGATTTTGTATTATTTTTTCACCACTTAAACCAAATTAAGGTTTATAACACAAGTCAGGATTATTGAACCTTACCGAAGTAATCATTTATTATTTTATTATCCCAATCCCAACCTATTCATCCCATGGAACAAAACTGCTAGTACTCCATACCTAACACCCACGGTGTTATCGGTAAATATAATTACCGATTTACGTTTCAAATCTATTTAAAGATTTAACTATCGCATGGAGTAAAACTAGTGGTACTCCATTCTCGATCAATTCTTGAATTCGGTAAATTTAATTATCTCATTCGCATTCCAATCTAATTAAAGATTCATTAAAACTCCAACTTGATTTTAATATCAAAAATCATTACTTTATGAATTCAGCTTTAAGAAATTAATCTTGTCTTTAACTGGGTTAAAGAATGTTTGGATAAAAATATCTTTTTATCTTTTCAAATATGGAATTTTTTCATCCAAAATCTTTAAAAATCAGTAATTATGATTTTACATTATTTTTCCATATTTTTAATAATTTTATTCAGGCCCTTATAGTCGGTTTCCAATATCGGCCACCAAACTGCATTTATAGCGACCTTTCCTGAAACTGATTGGACATATTTTAAAATCCGGCCGTTCAAATCTAAATCTCTTACATTCATTAGAAAGTTATTTTCGATACGAACCCAACGGTTCCAGTTTTAGGAGAATCCGACGGTCGAATCTCCTGTTACATCAATTTGAAGTCAATGGTTGAAATTCGCGAACGGTCGCTGCGCAGCGCGTTCTATTCAATCCCTTTAAATATTATATATATATATATCGTTGATTTTCCATTTAAAACGTATTTTATAAATCGTATATAAATTCCTTTTAAAACGATCTCAACTTCATTTTCAATTTTAAATCAAAATTGAATATTCTATATCATTATAATATTAAAATGATAAGATTTTCAAAATATCCAATTTTGAAATCAAATCTTTTCGATATTCATTATAAAATGAATAAAATCGACAGCAAATTCCGTTCGAGTTAAAATAGTGTTTCTATACTTAACCTGGCTTCATATTTTTATATATTTTCATGTCCATCCAAAATCGGACATCAAAATCATATTTTGATTCTTTACTGAATATTATTTTAAAATATTCATTATTTCTAAATTGGAATCAGACTCAATCAATTACCATACAATTTTATTTATAAGGATTTCATACATCGCATGTATTCAACAATAATGATAAATAATCATTAAACACTCAATTCACATCCAAAGTGCAATTCACAACTGTATAAGCATTAAATAATTAAATAACGCTTATAACAGTTTGTCAACTAATCAATTGACATACGACTAAATATTGGGATTAGTGTATGTCAAATGACGTCCCAATATTCGTGTGGGGTTTTCAAACAACAATATTGAATTCAAATAAATCATTGGTTAATGAATTTAACCAATTATAATTCGATTTGAAATATTTTTCTTATTACCCAATTTTACTTAGACAAGTAATGGAAATTTACTGTTCAAATAATAAATGGATATTTATATCACATTTCAACAACCACAAAGTGTCTATCCACATTGTTTGAAATATGAGTGTTGTATATTCAAACAATGCTTCTTGTGCAGATGAGTCATGAACAGTTCATGTGTTGAACACAAACAATGTCACATACAATAGATAAAAATCAACACTGCAATTCATTTATTTTCAGTTATAAAATAAATAACTGTACAAATATTTTAGTGAGATAATTCTCACTTTGGTATTCACTCCACCATTCTTTATTTCTGAATTTCTATTTTTAAACTAAATTAAATGACCGTTTAATTTAGAAAAAAATCCAATTTTCTCCGTTTTCGTTTTGGTCAGTTTCATTTTGTAGTGTTCATTGTTGCGAATCCAACGCAACTGAAATCGTTGGATTTCGACCTCGTATAAAGAAGATATGGCATTTATCACATTGGATAATTAATTAAAATAATTAATTAAATAATTAAACTAATTAATCACCCAATTTGCATCTTCTTCCTCAATCGGCCGACGTTCGAACCCAACTCGTCGATTTGAAAACCCTCACCGTGCTGCCGCCACACTTCGTCGTCCTCCGATCTGAAGCAACCATCCAAACCGTCGTCGCCTGCTCTACCATCGGCAGCCACGCTGGCCCGCTCGCGCCTCCCTATGGCCCATAAAACCATTTGAAATTCTGCCTCTTTCAGTCAAGATAACGGCCTTGATATTAACGCAAGCCCTATCACAACCATATGGATCTAACGGCTTCAGAGAGATGTAGGATTTTTGTTTTATGAATATTTGAAATTAGTTTGCTGATTTGAAGATTTTAGGGCACAAAATTTCAAATGTGTTTCGTTTGTTCTTGAAAGAAGAAGGCGACACCCTGAGGAGTTGACCATGCTAGAAAATAATGAGGGGTTTGACCTCTTTTGACCTATATATTATATAATTTAATATTATTCATTTCCAATTTAATTTGTTCAATACCTCGAACTCCAATCAAACTCCAACAACTATCACCCCTAGCTAATTACCCACATTCCAGACACAATGGGATATGTTTCGTAAGCTAGTTCGAATGTTTCGGTCAGTTTTTATCAAAATTAATATAACGGTCAATATTGCATTCCAACGTACATTTTAATTTACCGGGGCCACATACTGACTCCAAAAATTACAAATATTGAAATCTAGCTATGTTGACAATACGGTCCTAAAAAAATTAATTTCGTCTAATTTGGGACCGTTTGAAAAATGGCTTTTTTAATATTCGATTAAATTCAAACTGAATTTGCCAAATGCATTTAAATTCACCAAGCTCACATATTAATTCCAAAAATTATGAAAATTTAAACCTTACAATAATTTGACATTCCGGATCCAACAAAAGTGGTTTCATCGAAAACGGAGGTCTTTTGCAAAATGGCTATTTTTAAGGGCTATATATTATATTAATATATGTATATATATATGTTCTATAGCGACTATTCTAAATTTTAAACGAGATGCAACTTTTAATTTATAAAGTGAAATCCCAATTTTTCACATTTGTTAGAAAGATATAACTAAATAGATTCTAATGTTTCTTGTTTTTACTGATATTGAATTTTGTACGTTCATTTGAAATTAAAAATCGAATTTTCAAACTACCGCGCCATTTCGAGTTCGTTTTATAATTAATATAAATTTATACGTTCTAACTTCGATTTAAATAAAATTTAAATTGTTATTATTTAAAATAAATCATTTTGAATATTCAAAATCCATTAAAATAGCTAAAATTAAAATTTTAAATTGGTTCAGAAATTCCAGGTTGTTACATCAACATAGTATTGTTTTACAGAATTGATAAATGAAATAATTTTACCAAAATTTTATGTATTTTTATATATAAAGAAATTTTCAAACTTAATATAATTTTTATGGATGATTAGTTTAGTTTGATAAGAAATGATGATATTTAATTATTATTGTTATTTGTTGTTTTATTTGTCATGCTCACTTTTGAGCATTGACTACTACTAATTGATTTGTAGTTGTACCTGACCAATTTATGGGTAATAGCTACATTATTTGGAATAAGAGTTATCTTGTCATTCTTTCGCATGGGTTGAATAGATTTTTAATTTGAAAAACAATGGAAAGGAACACCTTGTGAGTGACAATATGGCATTTGATGATGACGAGGTTGGGCAAGAAATTAACCTATGTAAGCTGTTTAATATGAATTTAAACAAGATGAGCCTAGACGGAGTAATCTTATATAGAAGTTAAAAGTATATATAAGTGTAATTTTATAAATGAGGTTTATAAATAAGAATAGAATTTGAGTTGAGGATTAAAGGATTTGAATTTCCAGTAAAATTGGAAAAACAAATTTTCAAGATTTAAAAGGGAATATTGAGATTTATTTGGAAGTGTTCATGAAAATAAAACGACTTTAAAAGCACATATCTTCCTTTAGTCGCTGGAAAATAATTCCAATGACAGTCATGAACATCATCGATGTTCGTTTTCCATTTTCTAAGTAAGACTTGCTACCATGAATTTTTTTTGTTTTAGGTTTAAATGAATTTCTATTAAACCAAGTGTAACACCCCGAATTTTTGAATAATCAGATTAACTAAAATTTAAGAATACTTAATTTCAAATGTGGGAATTAAGGGAAATGGGTCGTTCCATTGCGTTCGTCTCAGAATTCTGCTGAAGATAGAGTCCGAGTTTGGGTAAAACGGATACCATATGAAGAAGATATGGACGAACGAAGTTTGGTGGCTAAATAAATATAAAAAAAGATTGCATTGGCGCATTTGGGAAGTGCGCCAGTACAAATTTGCATTGGCGCACTTCCCAAGTGCGCCCAGGATGAGAGAAAACCTACACAGCCTTCTGGTTCAGTCTGACTCATTTCTGAGTCCTTTCTAACTCCTTGCCGAGTCATTAGGGCTGAGGTGTCACCCTATCCCGTTTGAGTGGTTTTGATTAACCCTAAGATCATCCGACGGCTATAATTAAATTGAAATTCTATATAAACATGTGTAGACCCAAACCCTAGAATCAAATCAAAAATTAGATCAGTAGCCGTCATGTTGTCACTCCAAACCCTAGAGTAGCCGCCACCAACTGGATGCAAATTAAAGACAACAATTCAAATCAAGCTTAAAACTACAGCAACGTAATTGTCTACAACAGGGAACGCTAATCAAGTACAGAATTCAGAACCCAGAACTCAAGACCCCTTATTCGGTGAGTTCTAGTCACTTTTTGGTTTAAATAAATGAAAGTGAATTGTGGTAGACTATGATTTGGGTATATGTTGTTTGTAGTTATGCAAGTTCATTGTTGTATTGTTGTGAATCATGAAATGATGTAAAGTTCCTTATTATTGTGAATCATGAAGTTATGCAAGTTCATTATTGTTGTGAATCATAAAATGATGCAAGTTCATTATTGTTGTGAATCATGAAGTTATGCAAGTTATTATGTTAAGAAACTATGAACCTATGCAAGTTACCTATGCAAGTTGTTGCGTTGTTAATTCATGAATTTATGCTAGTTGTTGTGTTATGAATCATGAACCTATGAAGTTGCCTATGCAAGTTGATAAGTTGTTAATTCATGAACCTATGTTAGTTGTTATGTTGTGGATCATGAATCTATGTAATTCACCTATGCAAGAAATTATGTTATGAATCATGCAAGTTGTTATATTGTGAATCATGAACCCATATAAGTTGTTGATTGTGTTGAGAATCATGAACCTATGTTAGTTGTTAATTATGTTTTAATTCATGAACCTATGCAAGTTGCTATGGATCCATGCGAGTTGTTAATTATGTGGTGAATCATAATTATATGTGAAGTTATCATGTCATTTTCCCTAGTTGTCATGCTTATGCCAAAAATTGTGCTAAAAACGATCACCTTGTCATTCCCTTTATTTTATTGTTATGGCGAGACTATTTTATAGCCTCGATGACGCCAAAAACGCAAGCGGTTGCGCTAGTTAAGAAGCAGGGAAAAAGGAGAATTTGTAATAGGCATAATTTACTAAGTGATTATGTAAATTGGACACATGATTCTGGTAGGGAAACATATAAATAATTACCTATTATGACATGGGTAAAATTGGGTAAAAATGGTATAATTTGAATATGACCATTTATGGATAAGAAATCCAAATTTTTAATAAGATAGGTATTGACCCCTATGAAAGAGGAAAGGATTAATTAATTAACTTAATTAATCAAAAGAGGAATGTTTATGCAATTAAAGTCTAAAGATTTAATATTGAGAATTGGCATAAAATAAATTTGTGATGAAAATTGGTATGATTTTTCATACCATAAATAGGTGGACATAATTGAGTCAATTATAGCCATAGTGAAATTTGGAATTAATTGATAATTTGAATAGGGAAAGTAATTCAAATTAGGGGATGATTAATTAGGAGTAATTAATCGTCTAAGACACGAGGTTAGGCTCTTTTGTGGTGTAAGACTGCCCGGACCCGCCCGACAATCCAGCTGCCACAAATGCCAGTCTAATGTGGAAGGTCTTAGACATAAATTAAATACGTAACAATTGTAAAGACACGAGGTTAGACTCGCTTGTGGTGTAAGACTGCCCGGACCTGCCCGGCAACTTCAGCTACCACAAATGCCAGTCTAATGTGAGAGGTCTTTATAAGGTTACGGTCTTAATGAATTAAGAAACACTTAACCAGATAAACGTATAGTGGGACATGAGGGGGTTAAGTGGGTGCCTTGGGTGGCATGTGGAATTAAGTGGGTGCCTTGGGTGGCATGTGAAATACGATTAGATGTTTCAATAATTAATTAATGATGATTAAAGACTACTTAACCTAACTTAATACATATTGTAACACCCCACCTCCGTTAAGGTCACTCACAAAGGGAATGCCTTAACTTTGGTGGAGCATTTTAGTAAACAGAACAGAAACTTACAAGACAGATAAAACAGTACTTGAAAATTTTTAACTTTATTTCAGCGGAAACATAAATTAATATGGTTACATCCTCTCAAATTTCAGAATTCAAGTACAAAATATCAGTCTTGTACAAAAGCCTTCAAAATGCATAGTTTAAAATCATAATCCCCATGGAACGGAAGCTATTCAGAGCCAAGCCATACTTTAAGCACTTCAAGCAAAGAGAAATCCGGATCAAGCTAAAGTATTTCCCTCCTTGGATAACCTGGGGGGGGGAAACGGAAGAAAGGAGGCGAAAACAACAAGGGTCAGACAAAAAGTCTGGCAAGTCCAGTGACTTTCAGCATATGAACAGATAATAATAATATGATATGAACATAAAACTGGATGTGAGATAACTATAACAGAATGATATCAACTATTGTTTTACACTTCTCTGCACTAATACTAGTATAACAGAATTAGGTGTCACCCTAATGTCTAAATTGAAGCAGGAACGGGTACAGAATACTTTAACAGAAACAGAATGCTAATAATGGGCCTTTACTACCCGATCAGAAACAGACAGAAGAAGAAACAGATTTATCCCTATGGAAACAGAATGTGGAATTAGGTGTACACTAGTAATGGGCCTTTACCACCCGAACAGACGGTACCACACAGAAACAGACAGGTGTTACCACCCAACAGAAACAGACGGTACCAACAGAAACAGACAGAACTAAGCGTACCCTAAAACCCTACCCCAAGCGATCGGCTCCCTAATACATAAATATCCTGTGTCGGCCCCACAGTAGGGTGTATCACTCCCTAAAGTGACAACCAATTGGCACAGACCTATTTACAGATGTCACGGCGTCTTACATCCTCAGAGGCAGACCGGGATCCATGCACGCACATGACCCGGTTGGAACGCACCATCAACACCCCTCGCCATTTTCAGAATGAACCACTTATAATTAGTTCAGTAAGCGTGCCCGGACCCTACCTACTGTTGGGTCAAAGTTTTGATACCAGAAAGGGTTACTGACTAATATGGGTCCCAAACAACAGATGACACAAGTAAATTTCCCCTCCTAACCTTGTGTCCCCAGACTAACAGATTCCAGATTAACTTGTTTACAAGTTCAGACATACAGAATTCGGGTTTACTAATTCACAAATTAAGTTAACAAGTTTTCAGACTAACAGGTCAGATGTACAGATTTTTCAGATTTGTCTAACTTTGTATTGGGCCTACAGATTCATGGACGGGTTTTACTACATTTATTAATCCCTTTGGTTTAACCCTATTTTTCCCCAATACGTTTTAGACGTCATTCTTATCTTAGATTTGCATTAATTAATTATTAATGCACAGACCTCTCACATTAGGTCGGTAGCTTGTGGCCGCTGGATATGCCGGGCGGTTCCGGGCAGACTTCTGCCACAAGCCAGACCTAACCTCGTGTCTTACGCATGTTATGACTAACTTCTCACATTAGAACCTATTGTTTGCGGCCACTGGATGTGCCGGGCGGTTCCGGGCAGATTTACGCCGCAAACTCATTCTAACCTCGAGTTAGCCATGTTTATCTTTGCGGCCAATTAATTAATAATTTACCGTTTATGCGCGTGCCCAATATATATATGCCAATTCAGATTATATCAATCACAGGATGATTATATCAACATAGCAGATAACGGATTTTATATGACATAACGGATTTAACAGATTTAGCAACTTAGCAGATTTTGGCATATAACAGGTTAGGCATTTCAACCGACAAATTTAACAGATTAGGCATTTCAATCTAATTAGCAGTCTAGGCAATATAACAAAACTAGCAGTTTAGTCAACTTGGCAAATTAGCAGATTTAGCAAATTTAATATTCCTAAAGGTTCTATTTACATGCCTTGCCTAAACATAAATTAGGCCTAAGTTCATATGCCTAAATAATGTCATGATTCACAATATGATCATATACTTCCATGTTTGCATATATTTACATAGCGCAGAATATGGACATAATTTACCCTATAACATATGTTCCAATTTTTGTTAAACTAGCATTTTATAGCAGATTCACATATAAATTATACCAAATATAACCATTAATTCCAATGCATGCCATATATCCAAAAATCCCTATTTAGGTGTAATCTCAATAATAGATATCCTAATTAATGCAAATCTTTTACACCTAAGCCTCCATATCTTCTTCTTTTTAAGTCATGAATCATAATGCAAACTATACCCAAAAATCTAAATCTTTAAATCATATCTTCTAAAAATCAGATCTTGACTTTTATATGCATTTTGTCCAAAGTCCCAAATTATATGTAATCTTACAGTGGTTCCTCTTCTTCTTTTATCACAGAATATGCATAGGTCTAAAACTAGTTTATAACATATGCTCATCTTTTTAATTAATTACAGATCTAAATTACAGCATAACTATGCATACAACATGCATAAATTATATGTTCATAGTCAAATTTATGCATCCAATCCCAAGTCACATGACCAATATATTTTATGCCTCAGACCCAAAGTCATATATTCAATTTAGTCTTGTCAAATTTCGCATCATTCATCCCAAAATTTGCGTTCATACGTTCATCTCTTATGAGATTAGGCACAGGCTCGTGGTAGCCTGGCTATAGAAACAGAAAAGAAGAAGGGAATATAGAACAGTCACAGAAAACAGATCTAACAGAAGAGAATACAACCTCAAATTCAGATTTAAATGCATATCAAAATTATAATTAACGTTTATAGCGGAGAATAACTGTACTTGCCTTGATTGGATTAAAGAAAGAACTTTTAACTTGTTGTAGAATCTTTTGCAGAACTTTAACCTCTAGTTTGAATTGAGTTGCTTAGGCTGATGTTGATTATCTTCTAGTTTTAATTCCAGCAGAGCAGAGACGCCATTTTTATTTTTATTTTATTAGAAGAAGAGAGCAATGGAGGCTAGAGAATTGTGCAAGAAACCTAGGTAGAGTCTAGGGTTGTTTTTATAGGGGAAATGAACTGATTAGGGCCATTGATGTCGCTTGGATTGATCGTAGCCATTCATCCTAAGGAGAGACCAATTAGAGCCTGCCACCTAGCCCTAATGACAAAGCAGACCACAGAAAATCGGCTAAACACAGACCTGGCCAGCCAGGTTGGGCTGGGTTCGACCTGCCTCTGGACCAGGTCGACACCCCTGTCGACAGCCCTGTCGACAGGCCTGTCGACCTGGTTAGACCAGGTCGACAGCCCAGTCGACCTGGGTGCGTCAGGCGGGTGTTCTTCCGCCCTGGTCCATTGGGTCCCACTTCGGAATTTTTAATTGTTTTATTCTGTTTGAATTTTAAATTTAATTCAGAAACTTCCGAAGGCTATATCTTCTTCATACGGACTCCGTTTTTCGAAAACTCGGACTCTATTTCGCGTATTTTTCCGAGATGAACGCAATGGCGTATCCCGTTTCCCTTAGTTCCTTGATTTCAAATTAATTATACTTTAATTTATGACTTTCACGGTTATAGAATTTACGGGGTGTTACATTCTCCCCCACTTAAAAGGATTTCGTCCCCGAAATCTTCAAGTTAAGAAGAATGTGTCCTACCATCCAATCATCCATCTACTCAATCATCAACCACAGGCATCCATTGTCCTTATAGACTTCTAATGCTTTCATGTTTAAATGCACAGTGTGTGTTCATGTCCGTATCTAATGCAAAATCAGGCGGCCCACTGATTCAGTCGACCTCCTTAATGCAAATCATGTTAGTGCCATGAGTCCAATATGTATGCAAATTTTCCTACTTGAGACATATCATTTCTATATGAGTGCACAACTGCTCATTCATATGCAACATCCATATGCTGATTCGACCATTTTGCATCCATAAAAATTTAAAAATGCTCACACATCCATATGCAGTATGAGAGTGCTTTCGAGCCGATCTAGTGCCTAGTGTGTGTATATGCATCCACGAGCAACCACTAGCAACCACTTGCATCCACTTGCAACCATCAAACATAACATGTCTCAAACACATGTTTACACCCATTAGTTTTTACCTAAAGTTCAAATATTCGATCGATAGGATACAGTCGAATGATGGAAGCGAGTACAGATAGAACGAAAATTTTGGTTCCCATTAGACATGGGTCCTAAGTATCGGCCCCAAAGACCGGAACCAACATCAAATTGATACCCCACGAAAACTCAGAATGTATGCGTCATACTTGACGCCTAACACAGATATCCCTCAAACCCCAGTCCCAAACAGATGATCCATAACCCTTATGGGTCTGAGTCTACAGCGGAATTCAGAATTAATACTAGTATTAAAGTGCAGAGTATCGATTACAAAATCAAAATACCAGAATCAGAAAAAGTCTTGACTTCATAATCAGATAAATAAATTAAACATACTATAGAAAATTTCCTATTTCTATCCTAGCCACTAGCCTCAAGAGTGTTCGCCTGCCCTCCTTGTCCTTGTCTCTTCGGGCAGTCTCTAGTGAAGTGTCCCATCTCCCCACAGTTGAAGCAAGTGCCCTTCCTTTTTCTGCAATCCTTGTTCAGATGAGTTGAGCTCCCACAAGTAAAGCACTTTTTCCCCTTCTTATCTTCAGACTTCTCATCCTTCTTTTGTGTTTCCTTTTTGGGCCCCGCTTTCTTATTCTGTGGTTCTTCCTTCTTTGTCTCTTTCGGGCCCTTGTCTTCCTCGTGCAGTAGTGCCATATCCACCAATTTCTCGTAAGTTGCTCCCATGGGTACATGGGTCATGGCTAGGCTGTGCAGTGGCTCATTCAATCCTTTAACAAAGCGGAGAGCCTTTTTATGCTGAGTGTTGACTAAATCCAATCCGAATCTTGCTAGTTGGTTGAACTGGTTGACGTATTCCTTGACCGTCATACTTCCTTGCTTAAGAGACAAGAACTTTTCCAATTGTAAACTTCGTTCAGCTTGCGAGAGGAATTTTGTCTCAAACCTTGTTCTGAAATCCATCCATGTCTCCACCGGCCTTTCGGCGTTAGTGACTTCCCACCAGTAGGAAGCTTCGTCTTTGAGCAGCCATACTGCCAACTGTACCTTCTGCCTATCGTCCACCTCGAAGATAACGAACAGATCCTCAGTTTCTTTGAGCCAATTCCTTGCTTCTACGAATGATTCAGTTCCTTTGAAATCCTTCCCACCCATGGCCCTAAAATCTCTACAGATTTTTGAGAAAGCAATAGCACGAGGAGGGGGTGGAGGAGGGGGATCATTTGCTGGACCTGCAGCGGCGGTCCTAGCCTCAAGATATTGACGAAACCAACCGGGTACATGAACACCCTCTGGTATCTCAGATGCTTCAGACATGCTGGAACGAAAAAGGAAAGGTTCAATACAAAAAAGGACTGAAAGAAAGATATATGGCTCTTGGGGATCATGTTTTTTCAAAATAAGCTTTATTTTTGAAAATACTTCCTTTCCAAAACCTTTTTGAAAATAGTTTTCAAAAACTTTACCCAATCTGGTAACCTTCAGCTCTGATACCAAGTGTAACACCCCACCTCCGTTAAGGTCACTCACAAAGGGAATGCCTTAACTTTGGTGGAGCATTTTAGTAAACAGAACAGAAACTTACAAGACAGATAAAACAGTACTTGAAATTTTTTAACTTTATTTCAGCGGAAACATAAATTAATATGGTTACATCCTCTCAAATTTCAGAATTCAAGTACAAAATATCAGTCTTGTACAAAAGCCTTCAAAATGCATAGTTTAAAATCATAATCCCCATGGAACGGAAGCTATTCAGAGCCAAGCCATACTTTAAGCACTTCAAGCAAAGAGAAATCCGGATCAAGCTAAAGTATTTCCCTCCTTGGATAACCTGGGGGGGGGGGAAACAGAAGAAAGGAGGCGAAAACAACAAGGGTCAGACAAAAAGTCTGGCAAGTCCAGTGACTTTCAGCATATGAACAGATAATAATAATATGATATGAACATAAAACTGGATGTGAGATAACTATAACAGAATGATATCAACTATTGTTTTACACTTCTCTGCACTAATACTAGTATAACAGAATTAGGTGTCACCCTAATGTCTAAATTGAAGCAGGAACGGGTACAGAATACTTTAACAGAAACAGAATGCTAATAATGGGCCTTTACTACCCGATCAGAAACAGACAGAAGAAGAAACAGATTTATCCCTATGGAAACAGAATGTGGAATTAGGTGTACACTAGTAATGGGCCTTTACCACCCGAACAGACGGTACCACACAGAAACAGACAGGTGTTACCACCCAACAGAAACAGACGGTACCAACAGAAACAGACAGAACTAAGCGTACCCTAAAACCCTACCCCAAGCGATCGGCTCCCTAATACATAAATATCCTGTGTCGGCCCCACAGTAGGGTGTATCACTCCCTAAAGTGACAACCAATTGGCACAGACCTATTTACAGATGTCACGGCGTCTTACATCCTCAGAGGCAGACCGGGATCCATGCACGCACATGACCCGGTTGGAACGCACCATCAACACCCCTCGCCATTTTCAGAATGAACCACTTATAATTAGTTCAGTAAGCGTGCCCGGACCCTACCTACTGTTGGGTCAAAGTTTTGATACCAGAAAGGGTTACTGACTAATATGGGTCCCAAACAACAGATGACACAAGTAAATTTCCCCTCCTAACCTTGTGTCCCCAGACTAACAGATTCCAGATTAACTTGTTTACAAGTTCAGACATACAGAATTCGGGTTTACTAATTCACAAATTAAGTTAACAAGTTTTCAGACTAACAGGTCAGATGTACAGATTTTTCAGATTTGTCTAACTTTGTATTGGGCCTACAGATTCATGGACGGGTTTTACTACATTTATTAATCCCTTTGGTTTAACCCTATTTTTCCCCAATACGTTTTAGACGTCATTCTTATCTTAGATTTGCATTATTTAATTATTAATGCACAGACCTCTCACATTAGGTCGGTAGCTTGTGGCCGCTGGATATGCCGGGCGGTTCCGGGCAGACTTCTGCCACAAGCCAGACCTAACCTCGTGTCTTACGCATGTTATGACTAACTTCTCACATTAGAACCTATTGTTTGCGGCCACTGGATGTGCCGGGCGGTTCCGGGCAGATTTACGCCGCAAACTCATTCTAACCTCGAGTTAGCCATGTTTATCTTTGCGGCCAATTAATTAATAATTTACCGTTTATGCGCGTGCCCAATATATATATGCCAATTCAGATTATATCAATCACAGGATGATTATATCAACATAGCAGATAACGGATTTTATATGACATAACGGATTTAACAGATTTAGCAACTTAGCAGATTTTGGCATATAACAGGTTAGGCATTTCAACCGACAAATTTAACAGATTAGGCATTTCAATCTAATTAGCAGTCTAGGCAATATAACAAAACTAGCAGTTTAGTCAACTTGGCAAATTAGCAGATTTAGCAAATTTAATATTCCTAAAGGTTCTATTTACATGCCTTGCCTAAACATAAATTAGGCCTAAGTTCATATGCCTAAATAATGTCATGATTCACAATATGATCATATACTTCCATGTTTGCATATATTTACATAGCGCAGAATATGGACATAATTTACCCTATAACATATGTTCCAATTTTTGTTAAACTAGCATTTTATAGCAGATTCACATATAAATTATACCAAATATAACCATTAATTCCAATGCATGCCATATATCCAAAAATCCCTATTTAGGTGTAATCTCAATAATAGATATCCTAATTAATGCAAATCTTTTACACCTAAGCCTCCATATCTTCTTCTTTTTAAGTCATGAATCATAATGCAAACTATACCCAAAAATCTAAATCTTTAAATCATATCTTCTAAAAATCAGATCTTGACTTTTATATGCATTTTGTCCAAAGTCCCAAATTATATGTAATCTTACAGTGGTTCCTCTTCTTCTTTTATCACAGAATATGCATAGGTCTAAAACTAGTTTATAACATATGCTCATCTTTTTAATTAATTACAGATCTAAATTACAGCATAACTATGCATACAACATGCATAAATTATATGTTCATAGTCAAATTTATGCATCCAATCCCAAGTCACATGACCAATATATTTTATGCCTCAGACCCAAAGTCATATATTCAATTTAGTCTTGTCAAATTTCGCATCATTCATCCCAAAATTTGCGTTCATACGTTCATCTCTTATGAGATTAGGCACAGGCTCGTGGTAGCCTGGCTATAGAAACAGAAAAGAAGAAGGGAATATAGAACAGTCACAGAAAACAGATCTAACAGAAGAGAATACAACCTCAAATTCAGATTTAAATGCATATCAAAATTATAATTAACGTTTATAGCGGAGAATAACTGTACTTGCCTTGATTGGATTAAAGAAAGAACTTTTAACTTGTTGTAGAATCTTTTGCAGAACTTTAACCTCTAGTTTGAATTGAGTTGCTTAGGCTGATGTTGATTATCTTCTAGTTTTAATTCCAGCAGAGCAGAGACGCCATTTTTATTTTTATTTTATTAGAAGAAGAGAGCAATGGAGGCTAGAGAATTGTGCAAGAAACCTAGGTAGAGTCTAGGGTTGTTTTTATAGGGGAAATGAACTGATTAGGGCCATTGATGTCGCTTGGATTGATCGTAGCCATTCATCCTAAGGAGAGACCAATTAGAGCCTGCCACCTAGCCCTAATGACAAAGCAGACCACAGAAAATCGGCTAAACACAGACCTGGCCAGCCAGGTTGGGCTGGGTTCGACCTGCCTCTGGACCAGGTCGACACCCCTGTCGACAGCCCTGTCGACGGGCCTGTCGACCTGGTTAGACCAGGTCGACAGCCCAGTCGACCTGGGTGCGTCAGGCGGGTGTTCTTCCGCCCTGGCCCATTGGGTCCCACTTCGGAATTTTTAATTGTTTTATTCTGTTTGAATTTTAAATTTAATTCAGAAACTTCCGAAGGCTATATCTTCTTCATACGGACTCCGTTTTTCGAAAACTCGGACTCTATTTCGCGTATTTTTCCGAGACGAACGCAATGGCGTATCCCGTTTCCCTTAGTTCCTTGATTTCAAATTAATTATACTTTAATTTATGACTTTCACGGTTATAGAATATACGGGGTGTTACACATATGGACTGTATGATGATGGACATAAGTTAGGGTTAAGTAAAACGAGTTGGATTGTGGGTGGGTTAAGTACAACCGATGGGTAGGTGTGTAATATTAGTATATATAGGCCCACAAACATAACCATTAAATAAATAGGATTAAATCAGCGGGAGGGTTAGGTACAACTGATGGGTAGGTGGGTAATATTAATATATATAGGCCCACAAACTTAACCATTAAAAAGAGGTTATATAATTAAAGACACCTAATGGTGTACATAACCGGGGCAAAATAGTAAAGTTATGTATTAAAGACACCCTTAGGGGTACGCATAACTAATGGAAATAAATAGAGTTATGAATTAAAGACACCTATAGGTACGCATAACCGATAGGTAGAATAGAGGTTATGTATTAAAGACACCTATAGGTACGCATAACTGATTGAGGGCTATGTAATTAAAGACACCTTAGGGTATACATAGTCAGTAGAAAACCTAGTGGGGATACAAGACATAGGGGAGAGCTTGTATCATGTTGTGTGGGACCCATTTCAGTCAGTAACCCGGAGGGGTATCAAAGTAAAGATCTCCGTACTAGGCGGGGAAGGGACACGCTTACTGATTGATTGTAAGAGATCCAAAACGAGACGGATGGTGTGGGCGGCGCAAACCGACCGGGGACATGTGTGTGCGTGGGCCGGGCAGAGGAGGACAAGACGACCGTGACACCAGTAGGTATAACTGTGCACACCTTAGGTTGCCACTTTAGGGAAGTGATACCCCCTAGTTGTGGGACCAGCACAGGGTATCTACGGAGTAGGGAGCCGATCGATTAGGGTAATGCTTAGGGTATATCCAGACATATGCCCTAAGTCTACCAATTTGTAGTAGGAGGGTAGTGGGTATGACTATTGAGATAGGAGCAGGCGACACCTATGGCCGCAGCTGGGAATACACGAAACTACCACCATCGTTATCATGATTAGCAGAAGGGATTATCCCATCTTGATTTGACTAGTAATAGTGCAGAGTAGTTAGTAGTGAATCATGCGTACACCTTACCTTATTTGTCCTGTCATACCTGTCATATGAACCATGATCCTCTTATCCACTTTGTAAGCCTGTCATGTTTACGTTTATTTATTTACTGGCTAAAAGTTACCGGACTCACCAGACGTATGTCTGACCTAGTTTGTTTCTCCTCTTTTCTTCTGTTTCCCCCCAGGTTCTCAGGGAGGAAACACACAGGTTTAGTCAGGATTTGGATATCATCTTCTAGGAGCTACTTCTGAAGTATGGCTTGAGTCTCTGTCTCTTATATGGCTTGCTCTTTAATATGGGGAATGATGTTTTCTTTTAAAAACCTATGTACTCTGATGATATAAGACAGAAGTGTTTTGTTGTAATAGTTCTATGACTCATAGTATTATGTAACAAAGTATTTTGCAGATTTAATAAAGTTATTTGTTTCCGCTGCAAAAATTTTATATCTGTCTTGTGATATTCTGTGTCTGTTTACCAAAAACGCTCCACTGAAGTTAAAGCATTCCCTTTGTGAGTGACCTTAATGGAGGTGGGGTGTTACACCAAGATTTTTGATTTTTAAATCCGGAAGTTTGGTTCTAAAATTTTGAACTAAAATTTGATATGGATGCATATGTTATAAGTATTAGAAATGGTTCATTTTTCATTTAACTTGATATGATGTTGCATAGAATTGGAACGCAATATTCGACAATTTTAGATAGTCAGGATTTTAAGGTTAATGGTAAGCATAAACTAAGTTAACATGGAAACTTAAGTGAATATGGTTATAATTTATTAATTAAATGAAATTTGAGCATAAAAATAAAATAAAATTAAATGAGCTCGTCACAAAAAGTGTAGTTCATAAATTCCCGATTTGAACTTCAAAGGAGTGTGTAGGATCCAATATAAGTTGGAATTTTTTGAAACAAGAATCTTTCGGATCTACTGGACTATAGTTTTCTAATGAAAGAGAAAAATCAAGATTTCATCCCTTAGATTTTTGAGTTATGGCTAAATCAAATTTTCAAAAAAGAAATCATGATGTGTTCGTTTATAAACTAAAACGATTTAAAAGAAATTAAAATTGGAATTTCCATTAATAAAATGTACATTCTTGGTATATTAACTTATGGTGAATTTGGGATTTGAATTTTTGAGTCGCTTGAGGTAGCATGAATGATCGATTAAGTAATAACCTAAGGCTGTTAAGCGAAAGTTGATGCTTAACAGGTTGTTTATCATCTTGGCACGATGATAAGGTTTAAATTCTGAATAAAACTCGATTTAAGATTATTAGTGTTTGTAGCACTATATGATATTTACGTGTGTTGATTGATTGTTGTTGCTTGTAACATAAAGTTACAATTGTGTTATTTGTTGATTTGCATCATTATTACCAGTTGCATTTGATGGATATGTTGTTTGGGGATATGTTAGTTGTTGTCAGGTTACTTATCTGCTTTGCTTGACTCTCTTTTCGGTTATGTAAGTATATATAGGCATGCTGAAGCACAAGCTTTCTATCTTGCTTATAGTTTTTCGTTTCATGGTAAAGATATGTTTTCTTGACAAAATGGTACGTATTTCAGATTACATATAGTATGTCAGTCTTATATATTGTTTTTCCATTGTTTGCAATGCCTCATCACGGAGATGAGATGTATTAGTATCTTATTTTGATGCGTGAAATTTTTCGGATAGAGCCGTACAAAGGAGTTGTTGCCGAAAAATTTTAATGTTAGAAAATTTAACAAATTTTAATAAGAACTGTTTTTAAAGTAAAATTAATCGGTTTGGAAAAATCTTCTTAACTTGTAATTTCGAGGACAAAATCCTTTTAACGAGGGAAGAATGTAACAACCCTGATTTTTACTAATGAATGTTTAAGTAATTTAAGTATGTAAAATGATTAATTTTAAAAGTCAACGGCTTGAAATAAATTTAAATGAGAATTTAGATGTTGATTTAGCTTGGAATTGAGAATGTTTAAAAATCCAAATTAGTTTAGTTTGAAACTATGTAGAATTCTATTAGAATATATAAACAATAATAATAATTTATTATCAATGAATTTGAGTGTTCTGAAATCAAATGATTAGTAATTGATTTGATTTAACTTTTAAAATTAGCCATTTTTCAAATGATCTCTGATTTCAATGAAACTATATTTATAAAATCCGTAATGGTTAATTATTTTAGGATTTCAAGTTTCAAGCCAATTGGATGTGTTATGTGATCATGCGCGATTTAAACACGTATCGGTTAATGATTTGAATTTAAAATAATGTTTTTGCAAACAGTCTCGAGATTCAACGTAATTAGTTTCATAAGATCCAAAGTTATAAATTATTATAGGCGTTCAAATTTTATAACAATTAGACAACTAGTGTGGTCGTGCAAACGTGAAACGTTTGTCGAAGAAACATAATAAATAATCTACCTCCTCCTCCCAAAATTAGACAACACATCTACATTCTCTCTCTCTCATATTCGTTCTTTTCATAGCCATGTGTTTCAAATTCAAATCAAGAGGAAAGTTGTAGCACCCCACGTCCATTAATGTCACTCACAAAGGGAATGCATTAACTTCCATGGAGGTTATAAGTGAATATAGAACAGAAAAATTACAACAAGACAGATAATAAATAGTACTTGGAAATCTAAAACTTCATTTTATTGCAGCGGAAATTAAACATGTTTGTTACATCATAAAAACATAGATCATAACCAAGTACAATATCCATCTTCATAAAAACAAAATACATAATCCCATTACATAAATAGCCATTAAAAAGATAACAAGCTGGACTTTACTTCAATGGTCCAAGCTTTCCAAAGAGAGATGAACCAATTCAATCAAACTCCACTAGAGCTGGGCCCAACCTGAGGACCTGGAGGGGGAAAAAGGATAGAAATAGAGGGGGTCAGACATAAAGTCTGGCGAGTATGATAATTCTAACAATACTATTATCAAAATAACTAGACTAAGGCATAAGGTGGAAGACAAGTAAATGTCTATGAACTCTTAGGAATATAAAGATAGCGTTTAAGATAACGTAAAAGATAACGGTAAAGGCACACATAATTACTAACGAATGATTACTACACTGCACCGCACATTACTACACTGCACCACACCAGTCACCCTATTGTTTGATCCCACTTGCTTCACACAGAAACTTTATAAATAGCCTTACGTACCCCTAGCTGACTACATAGGTGCCGTCTGCCCCTATCTCCACTAGGTGTACCCCACTACCCACTTTCGATCGGCTCCCTACTCGTAGATACCCGTGCTGGCCCCACAGTGGGGTGTATCACTCCCCTAAAGTGGCAACCCGATACAACTTGAGAATGCAGGGCTTATACCTACACGATGCAACAACGTCTTACCTACCAGCCCGGGTCCACACACGCATACGAAACCCGTTGGACTTGCGTTGCCACCGCTCCCCGTTTTGGCCTCTTACAGTCAAACCCAGCATGCGTGTCCCGTCCTCGACTTGGGTCGAGCCCACAAAGATACGTTTGGGATACTGGTCGAAATGGGCCCCCACAAGCTACCCACCTAAGCTTGTCACTAGTATATCCCACTTAACCCTCTTAGTCATGTTCATTTACATGTGTGTTTGGTTAAGTCTTACTAATTGTATTTCACATGCCACTAAGGGCACCCCCTAGATTTCTCATGCCACCCAAGGCACCTACTTAACCCCCATGTCCCACCTTACATGTTTATCTGGTTAAGTAATTCTTAATTCATTTAGGCCATAACCTCATAAAGACCTCTCACATTATACTGGCATTTATGGCAGCTGGATTTGCCGGGCGGGTCCGGGCAGTCTTACACCATAAAAGAGTCTAACCTCGTGTCTTTACAACCGTTATGCTTTAGTTTAGGCCTAGGACCTCTCACATTGGGCTGACATTTGTGACCACTGGATTTGCCGGGCGGGTCCGGGCAGGTTTACGTCACAAACGAGTCCAACCTCGTGTCCTAAGCATTGATTAACACTTAAAATCTTTTACCCCAGTTTTAATAATTCCCTATTCAAATTACTAATTAAGTCAACTTTTAATGATGTCCCTAATTGACTCAATTATGGCCATCCACTTATGGCATGCAAAATCATATCAATTGCACCCCAACTTTTTAATATTAAATCCTTAATATTACCCCTACCCCACGTTTATACGTTCGCTTATTCAACGCATAATATAGGCTAGACTTGTATAGTCTTACACCTAGCACAAAGATAAATTATCACAACATATAGACAATTAAAATAAATCTAATCATAATAGGGGTGAAACTTGCATAAACTACACATGTTAAGGATCAAAAGGTGTCAACTTGTTAAATGTCTCAATTTACATGATATGATCATAGCCCAAATCTATTCATAAACTTGCATATAGGGTTTTTAGGCAACATAATGATGGTGTGAACTAGCATAGGATATCACATATGTCATAGCATAATTATAGATGTCATAATAGACGTCTTGGCATATGTTCATAACTTTTCTAATCAATCTAACTTGCATACGTGACTTGTCATATAGATCAACATAACCCAAACATGATGATTTAATTAATATGAACTAACTAGCATAGATGGTAACATCATGGCCTTTTTAACATGTATGATTCATCACAACTTAGCATAGAAACTTTCAACATACATAACATCATCATAGCATGATTTACAACATATAAGATATCATCATCACATAACATTGGATTTACAATATACATGATAGCAAAAGGGGTTTACAACAACATATATGATAATTCACATCATCTACTCATAATCCATCCATAACTCAACCTAATTAAAATGATAATAATCTTGTTAAGATCATCATACTCACAATTTAGAGAAGAAAAGAGAGAGTTTTGCTTTGCTTTAGGGTTGAGAGAATTAGAATTGAATTTGCTTTTCTTCTTTCTTAGTTGGTGGCGGCTCCATTGATTTCCATGGCGATGGCATGACGGTAACTATTCTATTTTAATTAGGTTTAGGGTTAGCATTAGGATGTATTTATAGGTGTAGGAAGTTATTTAGGACCATTAGATTAACCCTGAACCATGAGAACCAATCAAATGCAAAATCTGCATTTGAGCGAATCGGCCCACGGGTTGACAGCCAAACCCCAGGATTAACCCCTAGTCGACCCAGCGGATCTCGGGTCGACCTCAAAAATGGGCCGGTTCGGTTATTTCCCCTCCCAATTCGTTGTTTTGAACTTTTTCGCATATTTATATATTTAATTAATTATTTATATATATATATATATATCAATATATATATTTCTCTGCGCAACCCATTTCACTTAATTCTTTTCTAAAAATTAAGTATACTTTAATTTGTGAATTTTAATGTTATAAAATTACGGGGTGTTACATTCTCCCCTCCTTAAAGGATTTCGTCCCCGAAATCTCCAAGTCAAGAAGAATGTATATCCTACCATCTAATCGTCCATCTACTCAACCATCAAACACCAGCATCCATTGTCCTTAAAAGACTTCTAATGCTTTAATGTTTATATGCACAGTGTGTGTATATGTCCATATCTAATGCAAAATTAGGCGGTCTACTGATTCAGTCGACCTCCTTAGTGCAATTCATGATAGTGCCATGCGTCCAATATGTATGCAAAAGATTCCTAATGATACATATTAATTCTATATGCATGCACAACCATCCACCCGAATGCAGCAACTATATGATAATACAACCATTATACATCCATTTTACTAAATACATCCATACATATGCAATATGCAATATGAAGTGACTGAGCCGATCTGGTGCCTAATAGTGTGTGTATATGCATCCACGAGCAACCACTAGCAAACACTTGCATCCACTTTGCATCCACCATACATAACATGTCTCAAACACATGTTTCAACCATAGGATTATCCTAACTAAAGGTCAAAGATACTAGCGAGAGGATATACTAAAGATAAGATAAGTACAAGCTAAGCGATAAAGGAGAAATTAAAAGACATACCCTCAAAAAGAAAAGGGTATCGTGAATGCATCTTCTCTTATGTCTCCCAAGTAGCGTTGCTCTCATCATCTCCCCATTGTACTTTGACTAGTCTGACCTCTCGATTTCTCAGCTTCTTAATCTCCGACCCAAGAATGCGCGTAGGAGCTCGTCGAATTGTCGCATCACGCTCTATCTCCACCTCTCTAAGCAAGCTCGGCACTACCACTTCCGCGGTCTCGTGCAAGCACTTCCTCAAATGTGACACATGGAATACGTCATGTACACCACTAAGTCTCTCGGGCAACTCCACTCTATATGCCATCCGTCCAATCCTCTCCTTAATACGAAACGGCCCTACAAACCTTGGTGCTAATTTCCCAACGGACCCAAAGCGAACAACGTTTCGTAATGGAGACACTTTGACAAAGACCATGTCCCCAACTTCAAACTCGAGATCTGTCCTCCTCTTATCTGCATAAGATTTCTGCCTATCTTGCGCTGCTTTCATCCTCCTTCGAATCAAGTCGATCTTCTCCGAAGTCTCCCTAATCATATCGGGCCCAAGTAAGATCTTATCCGTAGACTCCCACCAACATGTAGGTGAATGACAAGGTCGTCCATATAGAGCTTCGAATGGTGCCATACCAATGCTGGACTGAAAGCTGTTATTATATTCGAACTCAACCAATGGAAGATGCTCTTCCCATGTACCCCCAAAGTCTAGGATACATAGCCTCAAAAGATCCTCTAGAATGCGATTCACCCTCTCGGTCTGGCCGTCCGTATGAGGATGATATGCGGTGCTCAAACATAACTGAGTCCCTACCGCCTCTTGTAAGCTTCTCCAAAATTCGCTAGTGAAAATAGGATCGCGGTCGCTCACTATGCTAGAAGGAACACCGTGCAAACGAACTATCTCTCGAACGTATACAGAAGCTAACCATGGAGCAGTCCTCTTACTCTTCACGGGAATAAAATGGGCGCTCTTAGTAAGTCTATCTACTATAACCCAAATTCCCGTATTACCCTTCCTCGATCGCGGTAATCCATCCACAAAATCCATCGAGATGCTTTCCCATTTCCATAGTGGAACCTCCAATGGGTGAAGCAACCCACCGGGTTTCTTTTGCTCCGCTTTTACTTGTTGGCACACCAAGCATCTAGCGACATACTCCGCCACATCTTTCTTCATGCCGGCCCAAAAGTAAACTCTCTTCATGTCTTTGTACATCTTGTCCCCGCTGGGATGAATGGTCATCTTCGAATGATGTGCTTCGTCAAGAATAGTCTTCCTTAGGTCATCGTCTTTTGGTACACAAAGTCTACCGTCCCTACGTAACCAACCCTTATCGTCTAGGGTATACCTACGGAGATGGCTTGATGACTCCCCTCCTTTGAGTTTTTCTACTAACTCAACCAACTGCGGGTTGTCTCGCTGTGCCTCGCCAATCCGTCCCAAAAGCGTAGGTCTGACCTCCAAGGATGCTAGCAAACCGGGTAAGAAGTCAACGGAAGGTCTAAAGTCAAACATCGAAATGAATTCTAAACTTCGCCGCTCAACAAACAAAGGACTTAAGGATAATCTTTTTCTACTTAAGGCCTCTGCCACCACGTTACCCTTGCCAGGGGTATAGGCTATTTCGAAGTCGTAGGACGCTAAGAACTCCATCCATCTTTGCTGCCTTAAGTTCAAGTCCTTTTGAGAGAATAGGTATTTTAAAGACTTGTGGTCAGTGAATAATTCTAATTTCTCGCCAAGAAGATAATGATGCCAAGACTTAAGCGTGAAAACAATAGCGGCCAATTCTAGGTCATGTGTAGGATAATTTTTCTCATGCGCTCTCAACTGCCTTCCACCATAGGCTGTTACCCTACCCTCTTGCATTAAGACTGCGCCTAGTCCTGTCCCACAAGCATCAGTATAAACGGTAAACGGCTTACTCCCGTCTGGCAATACTAAGACTGGGGCTGAAGTCAAAGCTCTCTTCAAATGTTGGAACGCATCATCACAATCTACGTCCCATGTGAAAACTAGGTTCTTCTTCGTCAAGCGTGTCAATGGAGCTGATATCTTTGCGAAGTCTTTGATAAACTTCCTATAGTAGCCAGCCAACCCCAAGAAATTTCTCGCTTCGGTAGCATTTTTAGGAACCTTCCAATCTTGGATGGCCACCACCTTCGCGGGATCCACGGCTATCCCTTCTTTGGAAACCACGTGCCCCAAGAACCGTACTTCCTTCCTCCAGAAGTGACACTTAGAAAATTTAGCCTTAAGGCTATGCGCTCGTAGGGTCTCCAACACTTCCCTAAGATGTAGGGCATGCTCTTCTTCATCCTTAGAAAAGATCAAGATGTCATCTACAATGACTACCACGAATTTGTTAAGGTACTCCCTAAACACCCTACTCATCAAATCAACAAAATATGCTGGGGCGTTTGTCAAACCGAAGGGCATCACTAGACATTCATAGAAACCGTCCGGAGTCCTAAAGGAAGTCTTGTCTATGCTATCCTCAGCCACTCTCAACTGATGGAACCCAGTGGCTAAGTCCAACTGCGAAAACACTGAGGCGCCAACTAACTGATCGAAGAGATCGTCAATCCTCGGCAGTGGGTGTCTGTTCTTCTTAGTAAGTTTATTAAGTTCTCTATAGTCCACACACAGTCTAAGGGACCCATCCGCCTTCGTGGCAAATACTACTGGAGCACCCCATTCCGATATACTTCGTCTTATGAACCCCTTCTCAAGCAACTCCTTCACTTGCTTATCGAGTTCCCTCCTTTCACGTGGAGCCATGTGGCGTACTGGCAAAGATACTGGTTTCGCATTATCCATAAGATATATTCGAAAATCTATCTCCCGCTTCGGAGGCAAGCCTTTCACCTCCTCAAACACATCCGAATATTCTCGGACCACTCTAACAGATCGTAGATTTTCCTCAGACGTGTCAAGCGATTCTATATAACTTAGCATAACCGAATTTATGGGATTACAGAAGATTTCGAGAGTGTTGCCAAGGCGAGTCACCAGCCTAACTACTCTCCTTTCACAATCAAGAATGGCCCCATTTCTGGATAACCAATCCATTCCTAAAATTAGCCCATAGCCCGTGAAGCCCAACACATAAGCATCACATCTAAATTCAACGCTAAGTATGGAAATTTTCAAATCCAAACACATCATGGACCAATAAGCTGAGCCCCCAATTGGATTCGAAACAACCAAGGGATCCTCTACTAAACTAGTGTTTAAGTGCAGTGATTCAACTAATGATGTAGAGATAAACGAATGCAATGCGCCCGAATCGAATAAGGTACGGACAGGATGATCAAACAGAAAAACTAAGCTTTCAACAGAAATGGTTCTACTCGTTCTTGCAGCGGTGGGGCCGCGAGAGTCTGAACTTGTCCCCTTGCCTGCCCTGGTGCCATAAGAGCCTGCACCTGTCCTCCCGAGGTAGCTCCTGCCATCTGCCCCTTCTTTGGGCAGTCCTTCACTAAATGTCCCGCATCGCCACAATGAAAACAGCCTGTCTTCTTTTTCTTTCGGCAATCCTTGATGAGATGGCCTGGGGTTCCACAGTTAAAGCACTTCTTCTTTCCCTTGCCATTATTGTCTTTTCTACCCTTCTTGTTTTGCTGTTGTGGTTTCTTCTGATCCCCCTTCTTCTCGGGTGCCTTATCAGCTTTAGCGCTTTTCTCCTCATGCATAAGCGCCATTTCTACTAACTTCTCAAAGGTGGCCCCCATAGGGATGTAGGTCATAGCCAACCCTTGCAATGGTTCATTCAAGCCATTCACGAACCTCAGCGCCTTCTTCTCCGGCGTGTTCACTAAGTCCAAGCCAAACCTTGCTAACTGATTAAATTTATTGACATATTCTTTCACTGATGAGCTTCCTTGCTTCAATGTCAAGAACCTTTCCATATATAGATTTTCTTCCGCCCTTGAGAGAAACTTCGCCTCGAACCTACGTCTGAAATCCGCCCAAGAGTCAACAGGATGCTCCCCATTAGTGACCTCCCACCAAAACGAGGCCTCTCCCTTCATCAACCAAGCTGCTAATCGAACTCTCCTCCCTTCTTCTACTTCAAAGATTTCTAGCAATTCTTCCACCTCCTTAAGCCAATCTCTAGCTTCCACAAACGTTTCTGACCCTTGAAAGTGTAACGACCCGTATTCTACACATCATAGGATTGTAGAATATTTATTTCTTTCCCATGTGAAGTCGTATGGTCATGTAACTTTGGGAAACATCCATTAGAGTCATTTCCCATGTTCTTGATTTTTGTCGATTTTTAAATGACCATTTTGCCCTTAGTTGGTACTGTTTTGGCCATAACTTTTGATTGGAAAGGAATTTTGACCTGAAACCACTTCCATTTGATTCGTTTGATGGTTTACCTTTCCGTAGAGTGGTCATAGTAGCCAAACGGATTTACCGTTTGGGAGATATGGTTGAAATATGGTTTGGAGGGTGAAAAACTGCTTAACCGGGCCAAATCGGGTGATTATTGAGTAGGCCCATAACCCATTTCGGGATTAGGGTTATGGGGAGGCTGAAATGAGATAGAGGATCATTCCATTTCAGTTTTCTAGCCTCCACTTATCACCAAGGATCCCTAAAAATGGCCTCCAACCTCTAAATCACCTCCAAATCATCTCTTGGACAAGGATTAAGTTTAGCAACCCCTAATCAAGGAAGATCTTCACCAAAGCAACATAGGAGCTGCTGTTTGGTATTGAGATTCACATCAAATCAAAGAATTATTTCAGATCTTAGTTTATTTGTGGCTAAGGTGAGTGATTTGCATAGTTTTGCACTAATTATGGCTAATTAGGGGTGATTAGTGTTAATTAATGAATTTAAACATGATAAAATTCTGGAAAAATGTTTATAAAATTCGGAATGATGTTTTAGACCTCTGATATGAATTTGGCTTAATTTGGTTAAGTTTTGCTAATCCTATCATTAGTTTCACCTAAACATGCTTAAGGGGAAATATGGGATTTTGGGTATGTTTGATCCACTTTAAACTATCATGTTGATGTTTTGATGTTTTTGGTCGATTATGCATGTTGCTATGACTGTATGAAATGCTTTGTGATTGATTTCAATAGTTAGAATGGTCGAAAACGTCGTCGAGGGGCGTAAACTGTTCGCTGGAAGGACTGCAGGAATCTACTAGAACCGGATCGGATCGGTGGGCATAGGGGCGATCCGATCCGAAGACAACGATCCGTATGGCCACCCCCGATCGCGAATCCTCTCCACGATCCGATTCAGCTTGATAAGGCGCCATGATCCGAAGGAAGGAGCACGATCCGATCCACTTCAGAAGCTCACGAGCTGACGACCTGGGAAGATGCACCCGACCCGACCGGACTAGTGGGGGAAACACGAACTGACGAGGAGGAGGGACCCCGACCTGATCCGACTGGGTGACCACGACCCGATCCGAATGGATGCCACGACCCGATCCGAAAGGGTGAGCACGACCCGATCTGACTGGGTGACCACGAGCTGATGGCGTGACCCGATCCGAACCGTGGTGACGAGGAAACGGGACTCTGAACCGATCCGATCTGAAGACTACGATCCGATTCGATGGTGATGACCAATAACCCGAGATGCAAGGGTAGTCCAAATGGAAGTTAGAGCTCAGGATCCCGGAACCAGTTGGGAACCAATGAGTTCACTTCATGGTTGGACTTTGCTGCGGGACGTGTGCTAAGGAGTTGTCGACGTTCATAACTTCGATTCACCACTGGAAATAGATGATGGGCTACTTATCAGTGCAGTAGGGTCATTATGACCTGAGGAGCAAAGTGATGGTAGCAAGACTACGTTGTCAGTGCAGTAGGGTCATTTTGACCTGAGGGGCAAGGTGATGCGTAGTAAGACTATGAGCCAGCGCAGATGGGGTGAATAACTCCATGGGGCAAGTGGACATAGTAAGGATTAGTAAGACTATGAGCCAGTGCAGTGGGGTTCTTGTGACTCCATGGGGCAAAGTGGACATAGTAAGGATTGGTAAGGCTATGAGCCAGTGCAGTGGGGTTCTTGTGACTCCATGGGGGCAAAGTGGACATAGCAAATGATTAGTGGCTACGTTATCAGTGCAGTGAAGCCATTTATGACTTCATGGGGCAGAGTGATCGTAGCAAGGTATGTTGGGTGATCGAAGTGGTGAATATCGTATGCTTTATGCACTGAGTGAGAGATGTGAGGATGGATGCTATGTTTGATTGTTTGCCATCATTATGACATGCACATCTCCCCCACCTCTGTATCTTTACACTGTTTGATATGGTACCTTAGAGTGTTGTACAGTATGTAGTGCTAACTCTTTGGTTGCAGGTCCAGGTTCAGGTATGTTTTAGTCTACCTGTTATTATTCACTTTAGATGCTTATCGCTCATACCAGGCTTTATGTCTGACCCAGAGTTTAATGTCTCTTCTTATTACTCTGGGTGCTCACACGAGCAGACTAGAGACAGGTTAGCTGGTGATGCGCGAGTAGCTAATTCGGAGGCGGGCAGGAGGCTTCCACGTATTATATATATATTCTCCCTGTGTCGTTGGTGGTCACTACTTGGGCATTAGTAGTGTACCTCCTTTATCTTACTTTTGCTTTGAGACAGTTTGAAAGTTGTAATAAGCTGTATTTTGGGTTTCCGCTGCTATGATGTTTAGTTCTGATTTTCAGCTTATGCACTGTCTCTCCTGTTTTATGTCAAGTATGTTATTACTATATTTTGTTCTATGCGCTATGAGACATTCTACAGGTTCCTTGTTAGTTCATTCTCTTCTTCCTTTTTTTCTTCTGACGACCCGTTCCGTGCTAACTGGACATGTGTACAGCGCACCTTTGGAGAAAATGTCGGTTGGTGCGGGGCGGGCCGTCACATTTTTTCCACCCATAGCCTTGAATTCCTTGCACGTCTTTGCAAAAGTATCTACGTGAGGAGGAGGAGGAGGAACGGGTGCAACTGGTGGTGGAGGAACATAGGCTGGACCTGCAGCGGCCCTAGCCTCTAATAACCTCCTATACCATCCTGGTATCGTTACACCGTCGGGTAGATTAAGATCTTCAGCCATGCTGAAACAAAAAAGGAAAGATTCAGAATGGAGAATTCGAAAGATAAAGATATGGGCTATTGGGGATTATGTTTTTTTTCTTAAAAACTTTTCTCTTTAAATTTCTCATTAAAACATGTTTTTGAAAACACTTCTTCCAAAAATAACTATTTTTCTAAAGTATTTTTATCTGTTCTGGTAACCTTAAGCTCTGATACCACGTGTAACACCCCACGTCCATTAATGTCACTCACAAAGGGAATGCATTAACTTCCATGGAGGTTAGAAGTGAAAATAGAACAGAAAAATTACAACAAGACAGATAATAAATAGTACTTAGAAATCTAAAACTTCATTTTATTGCAGCGGAAATTAAACATGTTTGTTACATCATAAAACCATAGATCATAACCAAGTACAATATCCATCTTCATAAAAACAAAATACATAATCCCATTACATAAATAGCCATTAAAAAGATAACAAGCTGGACTTTACTTCAACGGTCCAAGCTTTCCAAAGAGAGATGAAGCAATTCAATCAAACTCCACTAGAGCTAGGCCAAACCTGAGGACCTGGAGGGGGAAAAAGGATAGAACTAGAGGGGGTCAGACATAAAGTCTGGCGAGTATGATAATTCTAACAATACTATTATCAAAATAACTAGACTAAGGCATAAGCTGGAAGACAAGTAAATGTCTATGAACTCTTAGGAAGATAAAGATAGCGTTTAAGATAATGTTAAAGATAACAGTAAAGGCACACCTAATTACTAACGAATGATTACTACACTGCACCGCACATTACTACACTGCACCACACCAGTCACCCTATTGTTTGATCCCACTTGCTTCACACAGAAACTTTATAAATAGCCTTACGTACCCCTAGCTGAATACATAGGTGCCGTCTGCCCCTATCTCCACCAGGTGTACCCCACTACCCACTTTCGATCGGCTCCCTACTCGTAGATACCCGTGCTAGCCCCACAGTGGGGTGTATCACTCCCCTAAAGTGGCAACTCGATACAACTTGAGAATGCACTGCTTATACCTACACGATGCAACAACGTCTTACCTACCAGCCCGGGTCCACACACGCATACGAAACCCTTTGGACTTGCGTTGCCACCGCTCCCCGTTTTGGCCTCTTACAGTCAAACCCAGCATGCGTGTCCCGTCCTCGACTTGGGTAGAGCCCACAAAGATACGTTTGGGATACTGGTCGAAATGGGCCCCCACAAGCTACCCACCTAAGCTTGTCACTAGTATATCCCACTTAACCCTCTTAGTCATGTTCATTTACATGTTTGTTTGGTTAAGTCTTACTAATCGTATTTCACATGCCACTAAGGGCACCCCCTAGATTCCTCATGCCACCCAAGGCACCTACTTAACCCCCATGTCCCACCTTACATGTTTATCTGGTTAAGTATTTCTTAATTCATTCAGGCCATAACCTCATAAAGACCTCTCACATTAGACTGGCATTTATGGCAGCTGGATTTGCCGGGCGGGTCCGGGCAGTCTTACACCATAAAAGAGTCTAACCTCGTGTCTTTACAACCGTTATGCTTTAGTTTAGGCCTAGAACCTCTCACATTGGGCTGACATTTGTGACCACTGGATTTGCTGGGCGGGTCCGGGCAGGTTTACGTCACAAACGAGTCCAACCTCGTGTCCTAAGCATTGATTAACACTTAAAATCTTTTACCCCAGTCTTAATAATTCCCTATTCAAATTATTAATTAAGTCAACTTTTAATGATGTCCATAATTGACTCAATTATGGCCATCCACTTATGGCATGCAAAATCATATCAATTGCACCCCAACTTTTTAATATTAAATCCTTAATATTACCCCTACCCCACGTTTATACGTTCGCTTATTCAACGCATAATATAGGCTAGACTTGTATAGTCTAACACCTAGCACAAAGATAAATTATCACAACATATAGACAATTAAAATAAATCTAATCATAATAGGGGTGAAACTTGCATAAACTACACATGTTAAGGATCAAAAGGTGTCAACTTGTTAAATGTCTCAATTTACATGATATGATCATAGCCCAAATCTATACATAAACTTGCATATGGGGTTTTTAGGCAACATAATGATGGTGTGAACTAGCATAGGATATCACATATGTCATAGCATAATTCTAGATGTCATAATAGACGTCTTGGCATATGTTCATAACTTTTCTAATCAATCTAACTTGCATATGTGACTTGTCATATAGATCAACATAACACAAACATGATGATTTAATTAATATGAACTAACTAGCATAGATGGTAACATCATGGCCTTTTTAACATGTATGATTCATCACAACTTAGCATAGAAACTTTCAACATACATAACATCATCATAGCATGATTTACAACATATAAGATATCATCATCACATAACATTGGATTTACAATATACATGATAGCAAAAGGGGTTTACAACAACATATATGATAATTCACATCATCTACTCATAATCCATCCATAACTCAACCTAATTAAAATGATAATAATCTTGTTAAGATCATCATACTCACAATTTAGAGAAGAAAAGAGAGAGTTTTGCTTTGCTTTAGGGTTGAGAGAATTAGAATTGAATTTACTTTTCTTCTTTCTTAGTTGGCGGCGGCTCCATTGATTTCCATGGCGATGGTATGACGGTAACTATTCTATTTTAATTAGGTTTAGGGTTAGCATTAGGATGTATTTATAGGTGTAGGAAGTTATTTAGGACCATTAGATTAACCCTGAACCATGAGAACTAATCAAATGCAAGATCTGCATTTGAGCGAATCGGCCCACGGGTTGATAGCCAAACACCCTGGATTAAACCCTAGTCGACCCAGCGGAGCTTGGGTCGACCTCAAAAATGGGCCGGTTCGGTTATTTCCCCTCCCAATTCGCTGTTTTGAACTTTTTCGCATAATTATATATTTAATTTTTAATTTTTATATATATATATCAATATATATATTTCTCTACGCAACCCATTTCACTTAATTCTTTTCTAAAAATCAAGTATACTTTAATTTGTGAATTTTAATGTTATAAAATTATGGGGTGTTACAAAAGTAAGCTTCAAAATTCACATATGAATGAAATAAAATTCTAAAAATTTCAAAACTTGCTTCCTTGAGTATAACATAAATTGATCTTCAAACTATCCAAAATTTGAGCTTGCGGTTTGTTTTCCGGGGGTTCGACAGTAATGTCATGGCTGAGGATTGAGTTAGGGTACGAGTTTTCTCAAGTTAGGGTTCAAGTTTTCTCAAGTTATGGTAATCGATTGGGAAATCCTAGAACCGATTTGAGTTAATGGCAGAGAGTAGCTTCCGTGGTGACTTTTGGGGATGGTTTGGTGAATATATACGTCGCACCCTAATGTGGATGATTGGGTTTTGAGATTTTATAGGGGATCTCGAGCTTGGGTTTAATGGTATGGTAGTGTAGTTCCGACGAAGGTGAAGACGTTGGTGGTTTTAGGTGGTCGTTCCATTGTTTGAGGATGATGTGGGAAGGAGAGATAATGAAGGGGGAAGGGGTCAATTTTGCTGTAGGCTACATGAAGTTGCGTGTATTTTTAAAATGGTGAAAAAGATTCAAAACATTGGTTAGGTACAAATAAAGTAATTAAGTTATGTCTTAAATCTTCTATTAACTTGGGTATGCAATATCTTGTTTATGCGAGATCCGTTTCAGACACCATCAGTTGTGTTGGGTTCGACTCATCGTGTACTACATGTACGAGCTAGATCGGTTTGATTTGGATCTATGTCAAATTTTATCTAATTTCAAATGCTTGTCTAAATTTAAATAAAGCAACGTGAAATCGTTAATGAAATGGATGGTGAGTTAACTCTCACACTTTTTGGAATAATGTGAAGTTGTTATTTCGTAATATATTATTCATTGTTGTTATTATATAAATTGTGTGTTTGGATGATAGGATGATTTATTTCTTTTTTGGTGGTTGTCGATATATATATATATATACACATATACATACATACATACATACATACATATACATATATGTATGTATGTGTATATATATATGTATATACCCTTCTATAAACGAATAACCTTTGACATTACTTGCTTTTAAGAGGAAGATTCATCTTATATAAATTAGATTAGATTATCTAATTTATATGCAAATATAAACTAATATATGAGTTGTGATGCAAGGAGATAGGTTGGAGGGATCCAACAGGATTACTCAATGTTTTGGATGTTACTTACTTTCGTATTTTACACATATGAACTGTCTAACATAAGTAACATTAAAATTTGATTTGGATGATGATTGTTGAATTAAATTCAACATTAATGTGTGTTTAATCAATAAAGAGTATTCGTTAAGTGATTGGAAAAATATGACATGGATTTAATATTTTGAAGGCAATTAATTCGCTGTAAGGCGAATCTACTAAGTTTTACGTTATAAATTTATTGTATAACAAAAGTAATGTTTTGAATTGAAGTTTTATATAAGTTATATAAATTTTAGTTTCATAAATACATTGGTATTTATAATCGGATGTCATAAAGAATTTATAAATTGATTTGAATAGAGAACGCCTATATTTTAATGAGTTTTATAATTGGAGATTTTGTGTGTCAAAAACTCAACAAAGTTTACAAGAAGTTTATGAAGTTATAAAAACTAAGCTTAAAATGAATGAGTTTAAGAGTGATATCAGCTATAGTGGACGAGTTAATAAATTCTTTATTGGGCTCATAGACGACGTAGAAAAGATACTGGTTTCGGAGTGTAGCTTATTAAAGGTAGCATAAAGAGCTTTTAATGATTAAATTGATTTCAAGCTAAGTTTATAAATGATTTGGTTTATAATTGTTAACCGAATTTTTAGTCCGGTTCCCAAAAGTACACAAGACCCACTCGACTCAATACTTGTATGGCACCAAAGCTCGAAGTGTCGCCAAGATGTTGAAGATTCTAGTCGAGGAGAGATCGAGTGAGCAATGGCCTCACAACTCATCAAAATAACCATATCGCATCACCAAAGCTCTCATCGCCTTACATCCCTTACCTTGCGTCATACAACTCGCATCACATATATCACATCTTTCTCCATGGCACCACATAAGCCTCTATCGCCTCACACAACCCCATATCAACCTCATCCAACATGGCAACACTCCTCCTCGCAACGCATCCCATAGGAGGCGATGGCATCGCATCCCTAGGGCGCAACTCCATCGTATCCCAGGTGATGCGATGTCATCGCATCAAACGGGATGCGATGTTGTAACAAACTGAAAATTTGAAAATAGGAATTAATTATTATAATCTCAAAAATAGTAATTTATGCAAACGATGGAATTTGACTATGAAACTTTAACAGATGTGTTTTTCTCGGAATTCTGGTCAACTTTCATGTTTGGAGTTCCGTGAACGGAGTCAGTATGAAAAAGTTAAGGACGAAATACGGTAACGAATGGAAAATAAATAGACTAGAATATTTATATATAATATACCATATTCAACCACCCTCACTGGGCGGTTGGCGATCCATCAGTCAACCCTAGCGGTCGGCCTACTGGTAGCCAGAATGCTCAGTGATGATTCGGGTTAAAGGGTTAAGTTTATATTGTATTATCAAACGGATGGACGGATATAAATAAAAATAAATCTAACGGTTCATGGCCAATTCGACTCCTATAAATAAAGGGGTGAGGCCATATTCTTTTCCATACAAATCAATAGGCAACAGCGAAACTCTGCCATTTCCCTTTCTCTTTAAATAAGTTTCTTAATCAAAATTATATTCATATACAATCAAATATGAATCACATAGATTTGAAAGGGTTTATCAGATTCAAACAGAAAAGGGTATGAACTGACGACTAAGCTATTCTTTATTAGAATCTCCCCTCTTTTCCTATTTTCTTGTAAGTCTACAGATCTGAAAGTGTCCCTTTTTAAGAATAATTGTAAATCTATAAGAATTTGGCAACTATAGGCCTAAAATATTGTTTAGATTTCAGATTTGGATGCTTTCAGGGGAGTGGGAAATTTATATACAAAGTTATAATTGCCTATTTATCTCGTTTGAAGTAGATCTCAAAATATATGCCTATTATCATTAGATTTGTTCATAATATTGTTGAATTTGAATTTGCATCTATCAAATCTATTGATAAATATTATCAAAACTTGGAAATTGTGAATTGTGGTTAGGAATGATACAAACTGTAGGTTTACTTAAATTATTTATACAAATTGCCTACAATTATGTTGAGATTATATTGTAATTTGTTGTAAAACACTGAAGATTTGGAAATCAGTCCCAGTAACACTGTTTAGATATAGTTTTCTTCCAAATCTCTAGTCCCAATGTAAATTGACGAATTATGTGATTTTAAAGACACATACCTATTTGTGTTCAATGTTGTTAAAGTTCTTGGCCTCTTTCCCTTTCGGTCCAGTCTTCGCAACCACCTTTTGCCTGTCTGCCTTTCCTGCCTTGTGCTTCTTGGCCTGCTCCTCCTGCAACTACTTGTACACCTAATCGGCCTTCTTCTTAGAAGCCTCAACGTCATCTCTCTTCTTCAAGTCATCCTTCTCCTTAATTGTGATCTCCTTATCCTTCTAGATCTTAGTCGCGGCATCCTGCTCAGCCTTCCTCCTAGCCTTAACCAATGTCGTCTGTCGGGCTAACTCATCAGCTACCTACTTCTGCTCTTGTTCCTTGGCCTTGAAACATAAGCCATCCTGCTGTTCTTCAAGCATCTCATGCATAGTGTGCTCACTCACTTCGACGGTCTTTGTCACTTGCCCCTCCTGCCATCTTTTCCAATAAAAGACCTAAAGAGTGCCAACTCCTCCTCGAAAAACATAATCTCCGCACCTACTCTTTCGCCAAGTTGACACACAAAGCCCTCCATTCCTATCCCGGGTTGTCCAAGCTGTGTCGGATCCAAGCTCATTGTCATTTCTGCCCCCAGAGAGACTTGCACAACTAGAAGAGAGCTTATTAGTCTAATTAATCCCTGTATGTCCACATTTCTAAGTACTCATGAGGATGTGACTTTACCTACCGACACTGAGGCGTGGCTCCGACAGGCATCGTGCTTCCACATGCTGACCGAGTTAAGCTCTCAGGTCCTAACCCTGGCTGGTCAGGATTGTATTCAATTACAACGGGGGCCGAGACCTGTGTGCTAGTTGCTGAGGCTAATGGTACAGCTAGTTGTTGAGAAGAGATGCCTCCACCGAACTCATGGGCCACCACCAGACTGTTAGTATCCTTAATCTTTCCCTTATGGCAACCCATTATGCCTTCCATGTCGACTCAATGTCATCTCTCAACAACTGCCTTTCATCCTGCAGCGTCAAGCTTTCTTTCGCTTTTAAGTCGAAGAACATGAAATCGACTTCATCAAAAGCATCCACCTCCCGTAGGTTAGCCTCAAACTCCAACAGCCTATCCCGCACCTTGGACAGTACCCTGGGGTAGTCACCGACCCATGAGAGATCACGATACTTGAGCACTTTGGCATACATGTCCCAAACATAAGGCTCCAGATCCAGTTACCCTTGGGTCGCGACATCCTCGGTTGGAAGCTTGATCTCCTTCACCTCTCTCTCGTGCTCAGCTCTTCTCCTATCCAGCTGGCCTAACACATCTTTACCTATGTCCTCAGCCTTTTCCATATCTTTCTTGGCCTCCTCAAGCTGCCTCCTCAACTCGGCATTCTCCTGCGTTATCCTCTGAATCTCCACATTCTCAACCTTCAACCTCTCATTCTTCTTCAGCAAGGCTTCGTTATCCTTCTCAAGCTGGAACACTTTGTCATTGACCTTCATCAAGCAAGCTTTTTCCTCTATTAGCTCAGAGTAGTCCTTTTTGAGTTGTGTGTTCTCTATCATTAACGACGTCGCGGTGTCATTAAATTGGTTGATGGCATGCTTTGCCTCTCTCTCATGCCTCTCATCTTCTCTTTCATCTCACCTGTTTCAACAGCGAAAGGGTTAACAAGCGAGAAATGTGACAACCTAGAGAGGTGACTCACCCAATAATACGTCCCGATTCCGAACGCTTTCCTGTTCAGCCCTAGTGGTCAGTTCATGGTTCTACAACTACACGTTTTTGTTTCGGATCAGATCCGAGAAATGTCCTGCATACTTGTTGAATTCCACGGCCCGGTGATATGAATGGTACACTTTTCTCCAACCCATCCGGGTGTCCTCGCGAGGAATAGGACTAAGGTCTGGCACCCATATTAACTCCTCAAAATAATGACTCGGAAATTGCTCTTTTAAAAGAGCCATATTCTCCTCATTGGTTAGCTGCACAGCTTTCGACCCTCCCCTGGACATACCAGTCTTCGGTGGCCTGCGATCTACTGACTATACAACATGACTGGTATATCTATGAACGAGCTCTGCCGGTGGGGTAGGAAGGGGGAACGTCGAAACTTGCGGTCTGGTGCCTGTGTTCTCAAGCCTTGAATCTGCCCACGATGAGTGAAGAGGTGGTGGGGATTCTTAACATCTTGGGTATCGGTGATCGCCACCGTGACCACGATAGCGGGAGGACTGGGGAAGTTTAGTCCATTTCTTGAAGCTACTCAAAGCTGAGCTCTTTTGCATTTGCCAGCCTTCTGATCCATGGCCTCGATACCTACCATCGCCACTTCTGTGAACCATTTCATCTACGCAAGGCAGATTCAAGGATTGGACCGAAGCACTTCACGGATATAAGAAAATGCTGTTTTATGCAGTGTTTATGAGTGTGTGCCCTAAGTGCGCTCTCTACAGACTAGATTGAGACCCGCTTAGAGGATTTATCTCCCCAACAAGTAAAGTTAAGCTTCCAAAGCTTGTGCCACTAGGCCAAGATGGGGCGATGTCAATTGAACGTCATCCAACCCCTTGAACTGATCCGCTCTCTCCAACGACATGGTGGTCCCAGAGGTGGTTATCGGGGAAACCGGCCTCACCGACACTCCTACCCCAGTCCCAATGTTGATTGGCAGGACATGGGTAGATGGTAAACCCTCTTCTTCAACAAGCTTCTCCTCAACACCAGCGTCCCTGTAACAACCCGTAAAATGCGGGCCAGTTTGAAATTTTTATTTTGGCAATTTTAGCTGAATTTGAATATTTAAATTGAATTATTTTAAATAATATCGACGAGAAATTTATTTCGAATATAATTCGAACGTATATATTATACACGTCGTCGTTAGAATATAAATATTTATATATAATTATAAATAGAATTGAAAATGGCGCGGTAGTTCGATAATTCGATTTCAAACTTAAATTGAATGTAACGGGTGCAAAACAACCCGGATTTTAGTGAAACCAAAAACATTAGGATCTAATTGATAATATCTTTCCAACGAATCCGACAAATCAAGATTTCATAGCGGGAATCAAAAGATATGTCCAGTTGAAAATTCTGAATAGTCGCTATGGAATTTAGGCCCTTAAAAATGGACATTTTGCAAACGACCTCGGATTCCGACGAAACCAGTTTTGTTGGGTCCGCAGTGTCAAGTTATTGCTAGATTCCAAATTTCATAATTTTTCGAATCAATTTGTGAGCGTGGCAAAGGAAAACGCGATTGACCATTTTCAGTTGATTTTAATCGACTGGAAATTGGCCATTTTTCCAACGGTCTCAGAATTCGACGAAACTAGTTTTGTTAGGACCGTATCGTCAATACGAAGCTAGAAAATATTTTTCGAGAATTTTTAGAGTTAGTATGTGACCCCGGTAATTTGAAATGTACGTTTAAAATTCAATATAGTGATTTAAATGTAAATTCAACGGAAACTGATCAAAACAATTGAATCAGCTTACGATACATATCCCATTGTGTTCGGAATGGGGGCAATACGCTATGGACGACAGGCGGTGGGCCTCGTTTCGAGGTCGTATGTGAAAGTCAACTTTTTGCCAAATAAAATAATTAAATAAAAAAAAACATATCTCTCTCCCCTTTTATCCTCCTGGCCCCCCCCCCCCGTTCAAAAATTAGATTCAGAAAAAAAAAAGGAGAACTCCGTTGCCTCGATCAAAGCTCCATCGTCGCCGCTCCACGTCGGAAGGCCAGTGCCGCCGCAGGAGCCCCAGCTCCGACCAAGCCTCGCCTCTCCCTTCCTTCCCTCGTTCAATCCCCCTAAAGCCCCAAAATCCCTTAAGTCATTCTGGAATCGCCCCTCCCCTTTATCGCCGCCGCTACCCCACCTTTAACCGACGCGACCTTCCCATCGTCGACCCCCGAAGCCATCGCAACCTCCCACAGCCCTGCGCCCGCCTGCTCCTCCTCTGGCCGTGGACAACAACCCCCTCTCCCCCCCCTTGCGTCAACAACCGCCCCGTTCCACTGAAAACCGAATTAAAGTAAGTTTTCTTTTATTTGCTTATTTATTTTCATGTAATCAGTTTATTTAAATTAGTAAATAAACAGTAATCGGATTTTTTATAAATTAAAAAGGGCACAGATTTTATTTTCTGATTTATTTATCCTAGTTATATGCTTATATATATGATTAACATGGGTTTAAATCATATAATACATAGAAGAATTTCAGTTTTGATTATATTAGTATGTTAAACAAGATCGAAATTTTAATGTTAAACAAGATTGTAATTTCAATGTTAAACAAGATTGGATTTTTAACAATGAACAAGATTTGATTTTTGAAATTAAAAAGGTCATATTTTTAATGAGGCAAAGGTCATATTTTTAATGAGGCAAAGGTCATATTTTTAATGAGGCAAAGATCATATTTTTAATGAGGCAAAGATCATATTTTTAATGAGGCAAAGATCATATTTTTAATGAGGCAAAGGTCATATTTTTAATGAGGCAAAGGTCATATTTTTAATGAGGCAAAGGTCATATTTTTAATGAGGAAAAGATCATATTTTTATGTGATGTGAAGTATAAAAATAAATTTTTTATATTATAGAAAGAGAATAAAAATATGATTTTTATTTATTGAACGAAGCAATAAAAATATAATTTTTATTTAAACAGCGTGAAAAGGACTGCATAGGAATTTCAACCAGATATAGACGGTCCTGCAGTTCGACAGCAAAGCACGGCAGAGTGGAACCCTCTGTGAGAATTTCTCACGTTTCAAATTCTTTTTCTAGTTATATATATATACTAGGATGCAGACGGTGCTTAGTAGCACCCGACACAATCGTCCACAGACCATGGACTTGTTTGTTTGATTGCAAAAATAAGTTAGATTATTTGATTGAAATTGAATTGTTTGGTGAAATGAATGGATTTGATTGATGTGTGAATGGCGTGGGCCTTCACTAGACCGGGGATAAGGCTAGGCCTCGTCCCGTTTCTAGTATCGTGCCGTTATGCCGCCGAAATTTTCTAAAATTTGTTAGAAAAATAAAAATATCATTTTATTGAATAAATGAACCGAATAGAGTATTCATAGATTGAATAAAATGTTTTATAGTTAAAAATATAATTTTTAGCGTGAAGGGGAATAAATAAATATTCATTTACAAACTGGACGGTTTGTTTATGTACACCTATTTGAAGGACATTGATTGGGTCGATAAATTTTACACATCGCCCAACTGCACAACTAAAATCTGTGTTTGATTGTTTGAAACCCCACATGGGTGTTGGGATGAAATTTGAAGTTCACTCATCCTGATTGATCAAATATGTCGATCGATTGATTGACAGGCTGTTATAAGCGTTAGATATCGATATTTGATGCTTATACAGTGTAGTGCACTTTGGTTGATGGTTGTTCATTTTCAATGCTATTATATGTGTGTAATGTATGAGAATCCATATAATTAACATTATATGGTAATTGATTGGGCCTCATTCCAGTTTCGAAATAAAACATTTGAAAGAGAATATTTGAAATAGAAATATTTGAAATGGAATATTTGAAATATCAATATATGAAGCCGTGTTGATTAGATTGACGCCATTTTGACGTAAACGATATTTATATCGATTTTATTCATTTTATAATGAATATCGAAAGTGATTTCAAAATCTGATATTTTGAAAAGAATTGAAATTCGAATTGAAATTGAATTAGAAATCAATTTGAATTGAAGTCAATTTGAAATGAATTTAAAATGAATTTAAATTGAAATATTCAATTTTGATTTGGAATTGAATATGAAGTTGAAACCGTTTTGAAAATGAATTTTAAACGATTTATAAAGCACGTTTTGAATTGAAATTGACGAAGTATATATTATATATATTATATATATAATATAATGGCCTGAATAGAACGCGCCGCGCCGCGGCAGTTCGCGAATTTCGACCATTGATTTCAAACGGACATTACGGGAGATCCGACCGTCGGATTCTCCTAAAACCGGAACCGTTGGGTTCGTATCGAAAAGAGCTTTCTAACGAATATTAGAAATTTGAAATCTAACGGTTGGATTTGGAATTATGTCCAAATCAAATTTGAAAAAGGTCGCTGTAAGTGCAGTTCGATGACTGTTGATGGAAATCGACTGTACGGGCCTTGATAAAATTATTAAAAATAGTAATAATTTGTGTAAAATCATAAGAAATGATTTGTGAAAGTTTGGGATGAAAAACTCCATATTTGAAAAGATAAAAATAGATTTTTATCGAAATAAACTAGTTTTGAACTAGAATTATAATTCTATTTATTTTTAAGTAAATAAATTGAATTTGAAAAGGGTTTTAAAAATAACCAGAATTTCCAATGATTGCATTGGAGTGGATTTGAATCGAAATTGTCTTTGGAATATTTCGATGTTGGAATTCGTGATACAGGTGTTGTTATGGAAATTTGAAAGATATATATTTATATCGTTATTTCCAATACGACATTTGTTAGTCGTAGAATTTGATATTGAATATAAGCCGATATATTTTCTATTCAGAGCCTTGTATTGAATATCGAATGTGATTTGGGTTTGTCGTGAATGGTGTCTTCACTAACACTGTTCTTGAACCCAGTTGAGAAAAGATTAAATCTTTTTATTTAGATTTAATCAAGTGTACTAATTAAATGATATTTAATTGGAATTGAATTGGTATTGATTTTTGGGTTTATCGTGAACAGTGTTTTAAATAACACTCGTTCTTTAACCCGATAATTAATGGAAGGTGATTTTGGGTTTATCGTGAACCGTGTTTTAAATGACACTGATTCTTTAACCCAGTTAACGATTAAAACTAAGTGGAGTTTTAATGAATCTTTAATTAGATTGAAATGATCGAAAATGGAGTACCACCAGTTTTGCTCCAGGCGATAGTTAAATCTTTAATTAGATTTGAACGTGAAATGGTAATTGAATTTACCGATAACACCGTGGTGTTAGAGATGAAGTATAACCAGTTGTACTTCATGGGATGAATAGGTTGGGATTGGGAAATAAAATAAATGATTACTTCGGTGTGGTTCGCTAATCCCGACTAGTTTGAATTGATATTCAAAGGAGATTAAAGGATAAATTTAAAGAATTAATCTTGGATAAAATGAATGGGAACTTTTCCCAAAGTATAGGAATATTTGGATAAAAGAATATTCTGAATTGGAATGAGGCGTATGTTGTGTTTGTGTAACACTTTTATAATATATACGCGAGTTATTCAGAAAGACCGGGTTTATCCCATTCTGAATAACTGATTCGACGTGGTGTCGAAGATGAAGACGATGGTCGAAGACCGGAAGTCTTCACGTCGTTTGGGTGATTACTGATAATCTTGATTGGGCTGTACACCCAAGAAGATGGAAACAGTTGGTGATCGTCCAGACGTACTTGGAGATCGATGGATATGCGGGGTACTAGGTGCCTCCGGTTTCATTCAGACCCAGAACGGGCTTGTAAATGGACTGTGTGTCTGACATTGGATTTTAGTCCGTGTGATTGATCTCTATTAAATATATATCTGTTTGGCGGCGGAGAATTTATTCTCTTTCTTAACGCCCTTCTCTGAGACGTACGAGCTCAGGGGTTATATATTGATGGATATCAAACGTATGGAGTGAATTGCCTGTGTGGCATGCCTAAGTGGCAATTGATCGAGGCTTCTGTTGAAAAGCAAAGTCTTGTGGTGATGATCAAAGCACGACCTTTGTGGCGTAGCTTTGTGTAACGTTTACTTCGCGAGTTTCGCACCCCGGTTGTGAACCAAAAACGGGAGAGGACATCAGGGAGGGCATGCGTTTCTTCCTAGCTAGGGTGGTGTCAGTGACCTACCAGCCCTGACATTTATATATTTTTCACCTGTGTGGTTGTTGCTGTTGCGAGGCGCCTCGGTTTGATCGGACGATCCGGGTCCGATGGAGTCATTCGTTGGCTCATTTACGCCCCAAAGGGCGGGGAAACGCAGTGTTCAGGCATTTTAATCCACATCGGTGGACCGGCCCTGACGATCCAAGGGTCGATGCGCTCTGACCCTGAGGCTCGGGCTAGGCAGTCTCGAAGTCGGTGAGGACTATCTTTTGCCTCGGTTCATAGACGGAAATCCAATTTCCAAATACGTGACTTTGCGATTTTGATTGTATAACCTATATATGGCGACATAGTGTTATGGGGCATTCATGCCGCCTATGATTGATACTTATGATTTGAAGTTATTTTATACACTATACACTTATAATAGTATCAAAATGATTTCTTTTAAACGTATCAAGCATTCTTGGCTATTATAAGGTAAAAACCCTATCCCCCGGCATGCGTTGCATTGTGTGATAGGACCTGGGTCTTATAATAGCTTCATTTTTCTTTATTTAGCATTGCGCTGTTTGTTTTATGCACTGGTATTCTTGGGAGGAAACCTGTTCCGTGTTATACGGCGCGGTCCCTTGATTTATCTAACTTTAAAAACAAAGATTAATAACTGTTTTAGTTCTCACACCAGTCACATGAATGACCTGGAGTTTATTGTTTTAACCTAAACTCTGGGTGCCCTTATTTTGACACGGGCAGCTAGTAGTTTTGGTTTTGCAGATGTATATTCACAGGATCCTGGTTTACAGCTGGAACGATATCCGGAAAGCTTTGTATCCGTATATCTCCTTCTAGTTGTGTATTGTACTATTTTCCGCTGCGATGTATTTAAATGTAATTTAAATCTCTGATATTTCTGTGTAATATTCATTTATACTCTGTATATTCTTGTAATCTGGTGCATTGTTGTAATATACAATGAAATGTTCTTTTATATGCGTTCTGTTGTGGCTTGTTCTCGAACTATCCGACACTTTCCTTTACGGGGAAGTTACGGGTTTTCACAGTTGGTATCAGAGCTTTGGTTTACAAAGCAGAGAACAAGGCACATTAGAACCATACGAAAGAATTCATCAGATATTGGATTAGTAATATCCAATTAGAATGACTCGTTAGAGATGGGATCAGTAGTATCCTAGAACGAGTGTGAAGAGTATATTTTTTTTCAAATGAAAACAAATTTTGTTTTGAAAATCTAAATCAATTATACGTATTTGGTTATTTATTTCATATTGATTAGGACAGTCCAGTATATAAAGATTTCGCATATACGCCTTGCAAACGTGTATTTGAAGTTTTAATATACTGGATAGATATAGAATCACACTCTAGTCGCCCGGAGATGATGTTGATAATGACCATGGCATCATCAATATTTATATTCGAGTGACGAACGTGTAATATCTATATATTTCCTATTGACTGGTGTGAGAACCAAAATTAGATAGGGCTTATAGTTGTGATTTGGCATCAAAACATGTTTTTTGTATATGTATCAAAATTATGAATTTGAAACTCTAATCCACTAATTGATTGATGTTTTTGTTGTTTGTTTAATTGTTTGATAATTTTGAACCATTATGCCTAACTGAATCGAATATTGAATTGTATTGAAAATTGGTCGTATTTGCTTGCATATACATATATATCATTGAACAGGTCATAGCAAGGAGGCTAGAGCCAGAGAATAAAATTTGTTTGCCCGACAAATAGGTACATGTTTACTACATAATTTCCTGTTTTGTTTGGGTGATGATGATTTTGTGAGCCTATTGGCTAGCCGCTTGGCTTTTTCTTTTTCTTTTTGAGATCTGAAGGACCGGGGAAGCTATTTGAAATTCCCCGATGCTCCCGGTGCAGGGGAGGTTATGGCGAAATTTTTCGAAAATTTAGGGTGTTAGCCAAATTTTTGAAATTTTGAAAATTCTCAGAAACTAAAGAGTTGGAGAATAGAAGCCAGATCGAGCGTAGAGTTGAATAATCAAACCGCTTTCGACTTTGTTCCTTTTCGGGGACGAAAAGTTTTAAGTGGGGGAGATTGTAACAACCCGTAAAATGCGGGCCAGTTTGAAATTTTTATTTTGGCAATTTTAGCTGAATTTGAATATTTAAATTGAATTATTTTAAATAATATCGACGACAAATTTATTTCGAATATAATTCGAACGTATATATTATACGCGTCGTCGTTAGAATATAAATATTTATATATAATTATAAATAGAATTGAAAATGGCGCGGTAGTTCGATAATTCGATTTCAAACTTAAATTGAATGTACCGGGTGCAAAACAACCCGGATTTTAGTGAAACCAAAAACATTAGGATCTAATTGATAATATCTTTCCAACGAATCCGACAAATCAAGATTTCATAGCGGGAATCAAAAGATATGTCCAGTTGAAAATTCTGAATAGTCGCTATGGAATTCAGGCCCTTAAAAATGGACATTTTGCAAACGACCTCGGATTCCGACGAAACCAGTTTTGTTGGGTCCGCAGTGTCAAGTTATTGCTAGATTCCAAATTTCATAATTTTTCGAATCAATTTGTGAGCGTGGCAAAGGAAAACGTGATTGACCATTTTCAGTTGATTTTAATCGACTGGAAATTGGCCATTTTTCCAACGGTCTCAGAATTCGACGAAACTAGTTTTGTTAGGACCGTATCGTCAATACGAAGCTAGAAAATATTTTTCGAGAATTTTTAGAGTTAGTATGTGACCCCGGTAATTTGAAATGTACGTTTAAAATTCAATATAGTGATTTAAATGTAAATTCAACGGAAACTGATCAAAACAATCGAATCAGCTTACGATACATATCCCATTGTGTTCGGAATGGGGGCAATACGCTATGGACGACAGGCGGTGGGCCTCGTTTCGAGGTCGTATGTGAAAGTCAACTTTTTGCCAAATAAAATAATTAAATAAAAAAAAACATATCTCTCTCCCCTTTTATCCTCCTGCCCCCCCCCCCCCCCCCCCGTTCAAAAATTAGATTCAGAAAAAAAAAAGGAGAACTCCGTTGCCTCGATCAAAGCTCCATCGTCGCCGCTCCACGTCGGAAGGCCAGCGCCGCCGCAGGAGCCCCAGCTCCGACCAAGCCTCGCCTCTCCCCTCCCTTCCTTCCCTCGTTCAATCCCCCTAAAGCCCCAAAATCCCTTAAGTCATTCTGGAATCGCCCCTCCCCTTTATCGCCGCCGCTACCCCCACCTTTAACCGACGCGACCTTCCCATCGTCGACCCCCGAAGCCATCGCAACCTCCCACAGCCCTGCGCCCGCCTGCTCCTCCTCTGGCCGTGGACAACAACCCCCTCTCCCCCCCCTTGCGTCAACAACCGCCCCGTTCCACTGAAAACCGAATTAAAGTAAGTTTTCTTTTATTTGCTTATTTATTTTCATGTAATCAGTTTATTTAAATTAGTAAATAAACAGTAATCGGATTTTTTATAAATTAAAAAGAGTACAGATTTTATTTTCTGATTTATTTATCCTAGTTATATGCTTATATATATGAATAACATGGGTTTAAATCATATAATACATAGAAGAATTTCAGTTTTGATTATATTAGTATGTTAAACAAGATCGAAATTTTAATGTTAAACAAGATTGTAATTTCAATGTTAAACAAGATTGGATTTTTAACAATGAACAAGATTTGATTTTTGAAATTAAAAAGGTCATATTTTTAATGAGGCAAAGGTCATATTTTTAATGAGGCAAAGGTCATATTTTTAATGAGGCAAAGATCATATTTTTAATGAGGCAAAGGTCATATTTTTAATGAGGCAAAGGTCATATTTTTAATGAGGCAAAGGTCATATTTTTAATGAGGCAAAGGTCATATTTTTAATGAGGAAAAGATCATATTTTTATGTGATGTGAAGTATAAAAATAAAATTTTTATATTATAGAAAGAGAATAAAAATATGATTTTTATTTATTGAACGAAGCAATAAAAATATAATTTTTATTTAAACAGCGTGAAAAGGACTGCATAGGAATTTCAACCAGATCTAGACGGTCCTGCAGTTCGACAGCAAAGCACGGCAGAGTGGAACCCTCTATGAGAATTTCTCACCTTTCAATTTCTTTTTCTAGTTATATATATATATATATATATATATATACTAGGATGCAGACGGTGCTTAGTAGCACCCGACACAATCGTCCACAGACCATGGACTTGTTTGTTTGATTGCAAAAATAAGTTAGATTATTTGATTGAAATTGAATTGTTTGGTGAAATGAATGGATTTGATTGATGTGTGAATGGCGTGGGCCTTCACTAGACCGGGGATAAGGCTAGGCCTCGTCCCGTTTCTAGTATCGTGTCGTTATGCCGCCGAAATTTTCTAAAATTTGTTAGAAAAATAAAAATATCATTTTATTGAATAAATGAACCGAATAGAGTATTCATAGATTGAATAAAATGTTTTATAGTTAAAAATATAATTTTTAGCGTGAAGGGGAATAAATAAATATTCATTTACAAACCGGACGGTTTGTTTATGTACACCTATTTGAAGGACATTGATTGGGTCGATAAATTTTACACATCGCCCAACTGCACAACTAAAATCTGTGTTTGATTGTTTGAAACCCCACATGGGTGTTGGGATGAAATTTGAAGTTCACTCATCCTGATTGATCAAATATGTCGATCGATTGATTGACAGGCTGTTATAAGCGTTAGATATCGATATTTGATGCTTATACAGTGTAGTGCACTTTGGTTGATGGTTGTTCATTTTCAATGCTATTATATGTGTGTAATGTATGAGAATCCATATAATTAACATTATATGGTAATTGATTGGGCCTCATTCCAGTTTCGAAATAAAACATTTGAAAGAGAATATTTGAAATAGAAATATTTGAAATGGAATATTTGAAATATCAATATATGAAGCCGTGTTGATTAGATTGACGCCATTTTGACGTAAACGATATTTATATCGATTTTATTCATTTTATAATGAATATCGAAAGTGATTTCAAAATCTGATATTTTGAAAAGAATTGAAATTCGAATTGAAATTGAATTAGAAATCAATTTGAATTGAAGTCAATTTGAAATGAATTTAAAATGAATTTAAATTGAAATATTCAATTTTGATTTGGAATTGAATATGAAGTTGAAACCGTTTTGAAAATGAATTTTAAACGATTTATAAAGCACGTTTTGAATTGAAATTGACGAAGTATATATTATATATATTATACATATAATATAATGGCCTGAATAGAACGCGCCGCGCCGCGGCAGTTCGCGAATTTCGACCATTGATTTCAAACGGACATTACGGGAGATCCGACCGTCGGATTCTCCTAAAACCGGAACCGTTGGGTTCGTATCGAAAAGAGCTTTCTAACGAATATTAGAAATTTGAAATCTAACGGTTGGATTTGGAATTATGTCCAAATCAAATTTGAAAAAGGTCGCTGTAAGTGCAGTTCGATGACCGTTGATGGAAATCGACTGTATGGGCCTTGATAAAATTATTAAAAATAGTAATAATTTGTGTAAAATCATAAGAAATGATTTGTGAAAGTTTGGGATGAAAAACTCCATATTTGAAAAGATAAAAATAGATTTTTATCGAAATAAACTAGTTTTGAACTAGAATTATAATTCTATTTATTTTTAAGTAAATAAATTGAATTTGAAAAGGGTTTTAAATATAACCAGAATTTCCAATGATTGCATTGGAGTGGATTTGAATCGAAATTGTCTTTGGAATATTTCGATGTTGGAATTCGTGATTATACAGGTGTTGTTATGGAAATTTGAAAGATATATATTTATATCGTTATTTCCAATACGACATTTGTTAGTCGTAGAATTTGATATTGAATATAAGCCGATATATTTTATATTCAGAGCCTTGTATTGAATATCGAATGTGATTTGGGTTTGTCGTGAATGGTGTCTTCACTAACACTGTTCTTGAACCCAGTTGAGAAAAGATTAAATCTTTTTATTTAGATTTAATGAAGTGTACTAATTAAATGATATTTAATTGGAATTGAATTGGTATTGATTTTTGGGTTTATCGTGAACAGTGTTATAAATAACACTCGTTCTTTAACCCGATAATTAATGGAAGGTGATTTTGGGTTTATCGTGAATCGTGTTTTAAATGACACTGATTCTTTAACCCAGTTAACGATTAAAACTAAGTGGAGTTTTAATGAATCTTTAATTAGATTGAAATGATCGAAAATGGAGTATCACCAGTTTTGCTCCAGGCGATAGTTAAATCTTTAATTAGATTTGAACGTGAAATGGTAATTGAATTTACCGATAACACCGTGGTGTTAGAGATGAAGTATAACCAGTTGTACTTCATGGGATGAATAGGTTGGGATTGGGAAATAAAATAAATGATTACTTCGGTGTGGTTCGCTAATCCCGACTAGTTTGAATTGATATTCAAAGGAGATTAAAGGATAAATTTAAAGAATTAATCTTGGATAAAATGAATGGGAACTTTTCCCAAAGTATAGGAATATTTGGATAAAAGAATATTCTGAATTGGAATGAGGCGTATGTTGTGTTTGTGTAACACTTTTATAATATATACGCGAGTTATTCAGAAAGACCGGGTTTATCCCATTCTGAATAACTGATTCGACGTGGTGTCGAAGATGAAGACGATGGTCGAAGACCGGAAGTCTTCACGTCGTTTGGGTGATTACTGATAATCTTGATTGGGCTTTACACACAAGAAGATGGAAACAGTTGGTGATCGTCCAGACGTACTTGGAGATCGATGGATATGCGGGGTACTAGGTGCCTCCGGTTTCGTTCAGACCCAGAACGGGCTTGTAAATGGACTGTGTGTCTGACATTGGATTTTAGTCCGTGTGATTGATCTCTATTAAATATATATCTGTTTGGCGGCGGAGAATTTATTCTCTTGCTTAACGCCCTTCTCTGAGACGTACGAGCTCAGGGGTTATATATTGATGGATATCAAACGCATGGAGTGAATTGCCTGTGTGGCATGCCTAAGTGGCAATTGATCGAGGCTTCTGTTGAAAAGCAAAGTCTTGTGGTGATGATCAAAGCACGGCCTTTGTGGCGTAGCTTTGTGTAACGTTTACTTCGCGAGTTTCGCACCCCGGTTGTGAACCAAAAACGGGAGAGGACATCAGGGAGGGCCTGCGTTTCTTCCTAGCTAGGGTGGTTTCAGTGACCTACCAGCCCTGACATTTATATATTTTTCACCTGTGTGGTTGTTGCTGTTGCGAGGCGCCTCGGTTTGATCGGACGATCCGGGTCCGATGGAGTCATTTGTTGGCTCATTTACGCCCCAAAGGGCGGGGAAACGCAGTGTTCAGGCATTTTAATCCACATCGGAGGACCGGCCCTGACGATCCAAGGGTCGATGCGCTCTGACCCTGAGGCTCGGGCTAGGCAGTCTCGAAGTCGGTGAGGACTATCTTTTGCCTCGGTTCATAGACGGAAATCCAATTTCCAAATACGTGACTTTGCGATTTTGAATGTATAACCTATATATGGCGACATAGTGTTATGGGGCATTCATGCCGCCTATGATTGATACTTATGATTTGAAGTTGTTTTATACACTATACACTTATAATAGTATCAAAATGATTTCTTTTAAACGTATCAAGCATTCTTGGCTATTATAAGGTAAAAACCCTATCCCCCGGCTTGCGTTGCATTGTGTGATAGGACCTGGGTCTTATAATAGCTTCATTTTTCTTTATTTAGCATTGCGCTGTTTGTTTTATGCACTGGTATTCTTGGGAGGAAACCCTTTCCGTGTTATACGGCGCGGTCCCTTGATTTATCTAACTTTAAAAACAAAGATTAATAACTGTTTTAGTTCTCACACCAGTCACATGACTGACCTGGAGTTTATTGTTTTAACCTAAACTCTGGGTGCCCTTATTTTGACACGGGCAGCTAGTAGTTTTGGTTTTGCAGATGTATATTCACAGGATCCTGGTTTACAGCTGGAACGATATCCGGAAAGCTTTGTATCCGTATATCTCCTTCTAGTTGTGTATTGTACTATTTTCCGCTGTGATGTATTTAAATGTAATTTAAATCTCTGATATTTCTGTGTAATATTCATTTATACTCTGTATATTCTTGTAATCTGGTGCATTGTTGTAATATACAATGAAATGTTCTTTTATATGCGTTCTGTTGTGGCTTGTTCTCGAACTATCCGACACTTTCCTTTACGGGGAAGTTACGGGTTTTCACAGTCCCTCACACTAGCTCCTTCTTAAATCTTTGCGCCTTTTGGTCATTTAATCATGGCAAGAAAAAAAATTCGCTTGCAGCCCGGAGAACTCCCTTCTCCCTCAGGCTCCTCCTTTGCCTTTTCGAAAGTGATCGCCCGGAACACTGTGTGCTTTTTTGGGAGTAAACCTATCCGGCGAAGCGCCTCTTCATCCAAGATTTTATCTGTGGAGCGAACTTCCTTCGGGATAGCTTTTAATCGCACGATACGCTCTTGGTATACATCACCCTTCGACACTAGCAGGATCCTTGTTACAGAAACTCAAGGTTGACACAAAGCCTAAAACTTGACCAACACCAAACTGGAAGCAAAAAAGATACCTACTTCCTTCCAACCAGCGTCTCGCAAATCTCGGGGGACAGCAAATGAAGAACCATTCATGCTTGAACATACCAAGTCTTCTCAATGACCTTTCGATGAATCGAGCACTGTGTATTGCCTCTAGGAAATAGAGGGAAGGCACAGTCTTGGGTATCCTCTTAATCTGAAATAACGACCGGATGTCCTCTCTGGTAGGTTCCTCACGCAGGTACTCTCTAAACAAATAGTAGGTACCGATGGGAAAGGTGTACCCGTTTGGATGAAGTTGTGTAGGTGCTAAGCGAAAGTAATTTAGCATGTCGCAAACGAAATCACAAGATGGGGAACACACCTAAGGATGCACATGTACCTATTCCATGTAGTGTATCCTTCTGGTGAAGCATGTTCCTGGTCTTCCTTCCGAGGAAATTGAACTTTGGTCCATGGTATGCTAATCCTTGGGAAAATGCACCTTGGCGCAATTTCATCCACGCTCGAAGGTCCCAAATCTGGTGGGTTGTTAACTATGATGGCACCTTCTATTGCATCCGGAGCCTTGGGGGCATCACTAATCTCAATATCTATGTACTCCTCCTCGGCCCTCTCCTCAACTACAATAACACCTCCCGGCATTGCTGGTTCCGTCGAGTGCTTGGTCGTCTTTTGTAAGCCACAGTCGGGTGCTTTCAGCAAATCTATAGACTGGGAAAGGGTGGACTCTGGAGAAGTCCCAAGCTTGTTGTCCCCAGAACCAGTGTTGTTAGTTGAGCCGGACTGGGACGGTGAGTGCTGAGAAGCTTCAGCTTCCAATTGTTGTTATGTTTTGGATTGTTTCTCCATTGCTAGCTATACTTCAATATAGTTGCATTAGACATCGTATTTAAAACCTACACCCATCGTGTTGGTGTAAACTAACATGCAAATGTGCAATGAAGTGCAGTGATAATGTGATGATAAATAAGTAGACTCGGGACACATCAACGGTCGTTGTTTCTTTAGTAACCATCGTCATCATCGAACGATGTCGTCAAACTCGCGTTGAGTTGCGATCACGTCGTAATGGGGATCGGGAAATGAGCTCAAAAGTTCAAGTTCTTGTCCATAGTCCGAGTTATATACGCTCTAAACCCTGTGTGAAAATCTCAAATCCCATGCGATCACGAGAACATTGTGAAAACAATGCAAGACAAGACATCCCGCATCAAATAGATGCGAAGAATCGCATTACCTGAGTGATGCAAGATCATATCCATTGTGATGCGAAATCTCGCATCACCAAAGTGACACGAGATCGTATCACCAGGATACGTGACCACGCATCACCCATATGCGAAACCTCGCATCCGCAAGTGTTGCGAAATCTCGCATCACCGAAGTGATGCGAGATCGCATCACCAGGATTCGAGACATAACATCACTAAGGTGCGAAACCTCACATCTGCAAGTGATGCGAGATCTCGCATCACCAGTGATGCAAAGAACTCGCATCACCCATATGCGAAGCCTCACATCCACAAGTGATGCATGAACTCGCATCACCCAGATTTGAAGCCTCGCATCCACAAGCGATGCGGTGAACTAGCATCACCAGGATGCGAGCCGCCACCCACAAGAATGGCGGTATATCTCCCTCCTTTTCTTCTCCCACTCCATCCACTTCTCCTCCTTCGCCATTAACAACAGAACCGTGCTCCAATCGAGCTCACGAACTCGAAATCAGCAATCTTAGGCACGAACTCGATTTTGAACTCGGCTCCAAAAACCAGTTCACATCTCAAGAATATAATGCCCAGTTATGTGTTTGAATCGGGTTCGTTTTCCTAGGATAAAAATGGTGGGTCTGATGCGAAAAAGTTAAGGAGGGAAACGATAAAAAGAAAGAGGCAGTGGAGCTTATATAGAGGAGCGGGGAAGGTGGGTCTTGACCCATTTGATGCCCATCGCACCCCTTGGCGGATGCGATTAGTCGCATCCTACGGGGATGTGATTTCTTGCATTCCATTAGGATATGGTTAATTGCATCCCAATGGGATGCAATTTCTCTTGCATCCTACCCGGATGCAATTTATCGCATCCCATCGGGATACGAGATATAAAAAAAGTGTATATATATATACATATATATATAATGGTGATATGTTATATATACGCATATGTGTGGTACATATGCGTGTACGTATGTTCATACGCACATACCTCTACATCACATTTCCTACTCTTATTTTATCCCCAGACCGTGATCGTATCACGTAAAACCATGCAAAAACATGTAAGTGTACATGCGACTCGTCGACAATGACTCTCTTATGCTACAACATAAACTAGAGTCGACTACTACGTTTAAAATTCATGAATAGACAGGGATTAGATATTTAGACAAGCTGTTGATAATTCAATATTCTCGACGCGTTCAATAGAGCGACCGCAACCAAATACTCAACAAGCATGAAGTCTTCCCACTTCCCAATAACATCTTCTCAACACAAAGCACATCCTTCTAGGACAAAACATACTTTGAGGGAAAAATGTTGACCAAAATTTTAGTCTGGTTTCCAAAAGTACAAAAGACCCACTTGACTCAGTACGTCATGTGCCACCAAATCTTGAAGTGTTGCTAAGATGTTAAAGATTCTAGTCGAGGAGAGACCGAGCAAGCGATGGCCATACAACTCCTCAAAACAACCATATCGCTTCATCAAAGCTCGCATTGCCTTACAGCCCTTACCTCGCGTCATACAGCTTACATCGCCTATATCGCATCATTCTCCATGACACCACACAAGCCTCCATCACCTCACACAACCCCATATCGCATCACCTCATCTGACATGGCAACATTCCTCCTTGCATCGCATCCCACAGGATGCGATGTTATCACATCCTTCAGGATGCGACGGCATCACATCCCTTGGATGTCATGTCATTACATCCCGCCGAAGCGATGATTCCATTGCCCCCTTATTAACGCCACGCATCCCCTAGGATGGGATTTCCGCATCCCTTGGATGCGAAAATTCGCATCCCACGTGGTGCTGCGATTTCTTCCTGTGTACATTGAGTTATGCGATTTCTCACTGTTTGCGATCCGATGATGCGATTTTCTGTTGTGTGGTCCCCAATCCTACCTACTCCCACCTAACCCTTCCATTATAAATATCCCCAAGCTCATTCATTACAAAGGTTGAACTTTTGCTAATTTGACATCTCATAGAGCTCTAAGAACTCATTAATGGCAGCCTTTCTTTAAGGAAGAAGAAGCATAAAAGTGATTTTCTCCCAAGACTCATATATGACAAATATAACTCCAAATTATATGGGAACACTTATTATAAAATGCCTAGATGATGTTCAAAGCTTGTAATCTATTATTGTCAATAAAATATCAGAGAACTCCTTCAAAGTGGACTAGGCCCCTCATGGGACCAACTCGCTATAAATCTACCGTGATATTTATTGCTTTCTGCACTTACTTTCCCATGAAATACGTAATTCTCTAAGTAATGGATAATCTTTGGACGTTATGACATTTTTTGCCGTAAACAATAATCAAACGATTTTAAATAAGATTGAAGATTTATAAGGGAAGTAAGTTAAGTTTTATAATAAGATGCTTTATGGATTTTTGAAAAGGATTTAATAAACATACCTTTTGTAATAAATCCAAGTTGTAAACAAATTGCATTAAATAGGTTTTAAAGCTAAAGTTTGTGTTTTAGTAAGGGTTTAATTAATAAATGAACTAAATAGAAATTGTTATATTTGGGATGATATTTTCGATATGCAAAGCATGGTTTTAAACCTTATTTTAATTGAATAGTAAATGGAACTTATTGTGATATTTATTGAATATCAGGTTTTGTGTAAACAAACTTCTATTTATCTTGAAGATAAGACTATTGTTGAGTCAAGGTCTGAGAGGTAAATAAAATTTCCTAATTTGAATGACTTCATTGTTATTCAGGATATGATTAGTTTGAAAACGAAAGTGGCTACTGGAAATTAGATTATTATTTCCATAAGAGGTGTAATAAACTTTAATCAACAAAGTTTAGAAGCTAAATAAAACTTTTAGGTTTATAGAAAAAAATGTATCACATGACATTGTTTGGTCCATATATGATGTGTGACTATACTTATACCATTTGGTTAAGTATATAATGCTACTTTCTAAGTAGTGAAAATAATATGGTTTTGTGAATACATTTATTCCAAGAGATAAGAGTACCGCTATGGTTTTTGAAGTAATGAAAGCAAGAGATTTGTGAATATACTTATCCTGTTGAGATAAGTATATCAAATCAGTTTTTAAGAATCAATGAAATGTTTTAATGAATGATTTAATTAAAAGAGTTTGTTCTGCTAATGTGCTTAATTGTACAACAATTGATTGATAGTTAAAGAACTAACTATCAACAAATTCTCTTTTAATTTATCGTGCGTTGGTTCAAGTAACTTGGATTCTGTAACACCTCGAATTTTAATAAATAATAATTAAATAAAAAAGGGTAATAAATTAAATACTAATCAGCTTAAACTTTGGAATTAGACAATGGGACTAGCACTATTAGGTCCACTGTAATTTTCTGATTAAAATGGAAACTTGTTTTGTTGAAATCAGAGTTAAAATAAATTAGTTATGAATTAAAAAAGTTAACCAGAAAATCAAATATATATATATATATATATAGGTTAAATGGGTCTAGTGGGTTGTTTGGAACGACCTTGTGTCAACTCAAACCATGCTTAGGTCGACCCAAGGGGTGGTTCGATCGACCCAGGTGGTTGGATCTACCCAAGGCACCTGGGACGCGTGTTTTGCCAGGCACAAAAAGGCAATGACGTTTTATTTGTTCTAAACATTATTTTATGCTGATGTAGCTTTGTTTTATTGGTTTATTTTAAACCGAAGGCTGACATGGCACTTTCTGATTATCCCAAAAACATGGCTGGTCCAGATTTAATCCAAAAATTGGACGGTTGAGGGCATCTAGTAAACTATATAAATAGACTAGTATAGCCTCTCTTATTTCTTCACATCCATTTTCTCTTGTTCGTCTTCCCTAGACCTATCCTCAAAATTAGGAAGACCCAAATAATTAAACTTTTTATAGAAATAAAGAAGTTATATACTTTTAATATTTTACTTTATGAATACTTCTAGAGGCAAAGGTTCTCCAAGATTAGGGAAATGCCACGAGGGACGCTCTTTTTATCATATGTATGAGCTTTTATGTAATTTTTAGATTAGTAAAATTGTGTAGAGAATGCTAGACAGTTAACTAATTTTAAGTTTGTAAGTTAATGTTTATAGTTATTTATAGTATTTATATGTTTAGCTTTTCTTCTCCTTTTATCCCCTTCTCTATTATATTTTATTTTTGGTTAAGTTTATGCCCCTACTTATTTTGTTTATTTTTTAGTCTAGGCCTTGCGATTAGCCTAAATCATTTTCCTTTTTTTAGCATTGACCCTTAGCGAGAAGAGAGCCAAGGCCTTTGTCGTTATTTTTGCGTTAAATTGAAATAACGTTAAAATTGAATAAAAAGGGATAATTGGGAATGTTAGAATTGATTAAATATTATAATTGCTATGGGACTATAAATTGGGGATAAATCTTAATATGTAATTTGAGAACATGCAAACATATAAAACGGAATAGGTAATTTAGTTGGACGCCAACTGACATGGGGTTTTGTTGTATAAATAGATGTACATTGTTAGTGTAACACCCTGCATTTTTAACTAAATAGTAAGATAAAAAGTTTGTAAAATTTTCAGATTTTGGTCACAGAGCTATCATCATTGCGTCCATGGAGATTTTGTGATCAATTTAGGCCTATGGTTTGCAAAAAATGGATTTGAAATGAAGAAGTTATCTTTAAACGAAGCTTTAGAAAAAACGTGAAAAAGAAGATAAGAGTAACACAAATAAGAACAATATCTACCAATGTTTTTAGTCTTGTGAACAAAATCTAAGCGAGGTGAGTTGGTAAGGCATGCACTTCCCAATGCGGAGGTCAAGAGTTTGAGTCCCGCTAATGTCATGTTTTTTATTTTAGAGGGACAGCTAAAGAGATGCATGTTCTAAGAGAAAAATATATATAAATGTACATATAAGAAAAAAAATATATATGTGTGTGACTATATATATACATATATATATATATATGTGTGTGTGTAAAAAAAATTTGAAAATTGGTGCACTTTTATTAACTAATGAAGTAGTCGTACATAGATAGGTGGAATACAAACATGCAGAAAGCAAATAAATATAAATAAAGTACAAGTAAATGAAATAAAAGTAACTGGAGCCAATAACAGATCGTGTTCTATACTCTCACAATTCCTTAACTCCTACTCCTAAAACTATGCATCATGCACATGTCGATCTGCTTGAACCCCCTGAGCAGCTCGTTCTTCCCACAAAAGAATTTTCAAACAACTACATCCCACGTTCAGGTGGTGATTCTTTCAGTTTCACACATAAACAGAACACATAAACTCTTTTTGTGTTTCAACCCGAATATGCTATATGGTTTCATCATAGTAGCACTTTCTTTGTAGTATAACCGTGAATTTTAAATGAAGAATGGTCCTCTTTCTCTTTGCAGTAGAAGAATCTCAATACCGAAATGCAACTTAAATAATGACACAAAAATTTACCATTCCAAACGTATTCCTAAAATCTACTTCACAATATCACACATGAAACTAGAAATAGATGAAGAGAACGTCCAATACAGTGGAAATTAGTGGTTGCTGCTTCCATTCAATCCCGAACCATGTGAAATGAAAGATAAATTTATAACCAGCATTGGTGAAAATTTGACTCGGTTTAGAATATACCACTTTACGTTTTTGAACTCTGAAGCCTCAAAAATAATAATGCAAACACTATATGCTAAAAATAATAGTTTATCTTATATATAGTAAGATGTAAATCAGTTTCTGTTGACGTATATTGGTTGGTTTCATCCAAAGTCTGAGTTTGTAGAATGAATCCAGTTTTGTTATACAAATTAACCTATCCAAAAATTGGTAATAGAATTCCATGGCTTTCTAATTAGGTTTAGAACAACCCAGATAATATTATTGAATTTAAGAATAGAAATAATAGCACCCATATCAAATGTTTTGAATCAAATTACTACCCCCTTTTGGGAATGGAACTAAAGCTATAGCTATAAATCCGATTGAAACAAAGATAAGTTGGAAGAACTCGGGAAATTAGCATAAAATTTCATCATTTGAGAACGATTTTCACCAACAACCCGATTTTCTAATGGCTTGACTTTGTCGAACAAATAGAGTTTCTAGATTCGATTAACTAAAGTAGCGAATTTAATCGACAATGAAAAGAGACTTGGGTTTGTTAACCCTCTGGATCGAATGGAAGTGATGATGTTAACCCGCCTTTTGGTCTGGTCACCAAAAGTACTCAAGACACGCTTGACTCAACTCATCGCGTAAAGCCAGGGCCAAGGGCGAAACTCAGGAAGTGCAAAAGCAAAGACTGAAGAGAGATCTTACCAACAAGGACCTTGCACCTTTACCTTCACAAAGCCGCGTCAACGGAGCCAACCAGCCTCGACAACGCCTCTTGTCAAAATCTGCTTCGCACCCAGCCGTTTGCGAAATTTCACACCTACCAGGTGCGAAATTTTGCACCTCGCCGAGGTGCGAAATTTCGCACCTATCTGGTGCGAAATTTTGCACCTCGCCCAGGTGCAAATTTCCGAGGCCCGACAACTGGAGGTGCGAATTTCTGGAACATGGTCACCATTCCTACGACCCCTACCTAACCACTTCCTATAAATACCCCATGGTCTCACACTTCAAAAGGGTTGAATTCTTGAGCTTGGAGACCTCATTAAAAGCTTCATTAATGGCATCTCCTCTTTGAGGAAGAAGAAGGACAAAATTGTCTTTTTCCTTATTATTCAATATATGATAATTATGACATCATATATCATGGAACATGAATGTAATGAGATATCATGAGATAGTCTCAATGTAACAGCCCGTGAATTCTATAACATTAAGCTTCACAAATTAAAGTGTAATTAATTCTAAATTAAAGAATTAAGGGAAATGGGTTACGCCATTGCGTTCCTCTCGGAATTCTGCTTGAGATAGAGTCCGAGTTTGCATGCCGGACTCCGTATGAAGGAGTTATGACCTTCGGAAGTTTCAGAATAAAATTTAAATTTCAAACAGCTCGGTTTCAAGTTCAAAATTCAAAAAACAGGTTCAAACTGGGCTGGGTGGGAAAATTCCCACCCAGGGACCAGGTCGACCATAGGGTCGACCATGGTGTCGACCTGGTCACACCTAGTCGTCCATAGTGTCGACCTGGGTGTCGACCTCCCAGTCGACCACCTGGTCGACCTGACTGGCTGAGTCTGGCTCTGGCTCGAATTTTTGTGGCTCGGTGTGTCATTAGGGCTGACATGTCACCTCTTGATTGGCTCTTTGAACTTTGTATGGTCTAGATTCCTCCTGTCTTCATCTGATGACTCAAAACAATTTAAAAATCTATAAATACACCCTAAGTCTCAACTAAAATTCACGCAAAAAAATAAGATGGGAGTTGTCATGCTGCCAGGAAGGAATTGAGCGTAGCCGTCAAGAGAGGAGAGCTTATAGACGAATCAAATTAAGAAGAAGACCAAAGCTTAATCAAATTAATCAACGCAACGTTAATCTACCCGAAGGAACGCATCTCAATTTCAGAATTCAGAATCCAGAATTCAAGATTCTGCATTCGTTGTAAGTATAGTGATCTTTTAGAATATGAATAAAACTGTGACGTGATTCGATGTAAATGAAAATAGAATTGTGTTATTGTATGAATTCTGTGCATTGTAATAATTCTGTCATGACTTGTGTATTGATATTTGTGGCATAAATTGATTGATGCAAGCCTATTGGACATTTGTATATGAAAGTAATAGCAATAGCAAGTTGTGGCAAAAACTATTTATTGATCCCTTTATGTTTATGTCGATGGCATGGACTATATACATTCCCTTAGTATAAGTTAGAATTTATGTAAACATATTCTAGATTTTAGACCTTTGATGCCTACATGATTCAAAACCTATGAACACATTCTTATGTTTTTTTGCAAGTATAATTGGATCTATGTTAAGTATCGTTTGGGTTTCATAAACTATGCAAGTTCATGTTGAAATAGGCTATATGATTAGATGTTAAAATTGGACATTTTGGTGAATATACAAGATGCTAGTTTTGTGGTTGACATTATGACAAGTTAAACATGTTTAAACCCAAGTTTGTATAAGCCTAAACTATGCCATTTCATATGTCACCTACTTAGTTATACTTTGATTTGAATGCAAGTTCACATGACCCATAATTTATGTTAGTTGAGTCGCTAAATTGCAAGTTCATGCGCCACACACCTTTATGTATTGTAAAATATTACATGTTCTTGATTTCCCCTTTTTCTCACGTTTATAAAGTTTGGCTGAATTGTGTTGAGCCCAACACTTGTTATGATGTTGCGAACGTACAAACGGGGGTAATAACGTTGGGTGTAAAACATGAAAAATATATGTTGGCATGGTTGGCACATGCCAGTGACAATAACATTTAAGCGGTATGAATTGTTATACCCAAGAATAAAGGACATGACATTTACATATAATTGAGAAGTGATAAAATATGTAAATTTAGAAAATAGGGTATGCTTAACCCGAGGTTGGATTGAGTTATGACGTAAACCTGCCCGGACCCGGCCGGCTGTCCAGTAGTCACAACAATACCTATCCAATGTGGGTGGTTAAGCATTGAGCCCAATAAGGACCCGAGATTAGACTGAGCTACGGTGTAACCCTGCCCGGAACCGACCGGCACATTCAGTAATCGTAGCAATATCTGTCTAATGTGAGTGGTCAGGTGCTTTAAGAGGCTAAGGACAGATGGTAGGTGTAACAACCCGTATTTTTAATAATCTGTTATAACATAAATTGAGGCAGAATTAAATTATAAAATGGGAATCAAGGGAAACGGGCTATGCCATTGCGTTCGTCTCGGAAAAATACGCGAAATAGAGTCCGAGTTTTCGAAAATCGGAGTCCGTATGACCCAGTTAAGGCCCATGGAAGTTTTCAGAAACTTCCATAATTAAAACAGATTTAAATTTAAATTAAAAACAAGGATTTGGGCCAGCTGGGCCAAGGCGGGAAAAATCCCGCCAGGACCCGCATGTCGACAGGCCTGTCGACAGGGTCCCTAGGCATGTCGACTGCCCTGTCGACAGCCCTGTCGACAGGGGGTGCCCAGGCAGTCTAGCCTGGTGCACCATTTCTGATTTGGGCTTGATTGGGTGGCTTGGTTCTAGAGAGTTCCTAAATCTGACGGGCCAAAACTATCCTAGGGTTAATCCTAGGGCTAAAAACACTCTAATCTTCTATAAATACAACCCTAATCCTACCCTAAAACCCCATTAATCATTCTAGCAACAAAACTATGCCAAAATCCAAACTCTCATGGCCTCCACCCTCTTCATACAATTCCTAATTTAATTCCTAAGTGATTTTCCATGCATACAAGCATATTTAGGCTTGTATGATCCTCCTTAGCTTGCATTAAAGGCTTGTTTTTCTATTGCCATCATAAAGGAGGAGTCTTGATCAAGTTTGCTTGCATTTGGGGGCTTTAATTAGTTGCATAAGGGGTTCTTTACATTTGCTATAGTTATTTGAGTCCGCATAAGCATTGTAAGCCCTCTTACCTTCATTTTAGAAACTCTAAAGTTAATGTGTGATGAAAGTTGGGGTATATGCATGTTTGATGAGTTATGCATGTTTATGCAAGTTTGCCAAGTCATGATTTGTATGTTTATTGAGTTATGCATGTTTATGCAAGATTAATAAGCCTTGATTTGCAAGTTTAACAAGTTATGCATGTTTATGCAAGATTAATAAGCCTTGATTTGCAAGTTTAACAAGTTATGCATGTTTATGCAAGTTTAATAAGCCTTGATTTGCAAGTTTAACAAGTTATGCATGTTTATGCAAGTTTACTAAGCCTTGATTTGCAAGTTTAACAAGTTATGCATGTTTATACATGTTTGCTAAGCCATGATTTACAAGTTAATTGAGTTATGCATGTTTATGCATGTTTGCTAAGTCATGATTTACAAGTTAATTGAGTTATGCATGTTTATGCAAGTTTACTAAGCCATGATTTGCAAGTTTATTTAGTTATGCATGCTTATGCAAGTTTAAAAATGACAAGTTGTGCATATTTTACAAGTTATGCATGTTTATGGTAATATGCAAGTTCACTATGCTAAGTTGTACAAGTCTAACATATTATGCATGGTTGTTGTGCAAGTTTATCATGTATGTTGTGCCAAGTTCCCTCTTCCTATCCTTTATGCGTTATTACGAATATGTAAGCGATAGAATGACGTTGGGGGGTTTGGGTAAACTTAAAATACATGAAAATACAAGATTGGGAATTTACCTATTAAGTTAGGTCTACCCCTTGGGAATTTACCTATTAAGTTAGGTCTACCCAAGTAATTGTTGACTTGTAATTATGTTTTGAAATAAAGTGGACATGACACTTAGAAAACATAAGTGTGGCCAACTCGAGGTTGGGTTGAGTTTGTAGCGTAATTCTACCCGGAACCGACCGGCTTAACTAGTGGCTACAAACAATAGGACCCAATGTGAGAAGTTGGTCATGGGGTGCCAAGACCCGAGGTTAGACCAAGTTGTGGTGTAAAGCTACCCGGACCCGCCCGGCCGAACTAGTAACCACAACAAGGTCTAATGTGAGAGGTTAAGGTGCATTAAATTAATTAATGCCTCATGATTAGGGTTAAGTCAGGGTCCACTAATACTTAACCAATTTGGGGATTCGAGGGATTAGAATGTGGTTAAGTTGTGAGCCGTTGGTTACACTTAACTAGTTTAATCCATTTGGGAGTTCAAGGGATTAGAATGGGGTTAAGCCACACTTAACCAGTTTAATCCAGGATTAGTGAAGGGTTAAATCACACTTAACCCTCTTAGAAACCCTAGCAACGTGGTCTGTTCTAACAGTAATCCCAGTTTGGTATCATTCACAACCCTAGAAGCTAGGCTAGGGCGGGGCACGATTACTGGACAGATGTAAGCGACCAAAAGGACGATGGCTGAGTGGTACAGCGGTGCGGGTCCGGCGGGCTACGGACGTGCACGTAGTCCGATGTTGGACAAACTCGAGGCACGGGTACCAGTAGGATAGGGCTGTGCATTATTGCTTAAGTGTCCGGGGTTGACACCCGAGGGCTTGATACACCCAAAGGTGGACCCAGCACAGACTAACTACAACCATATGTGGGCCATATGGACACCAACACTTGACGTGTTAGGTTTATAGGGAGCCGATCGACTAGACCGTGGCTGGACCTTTTATTAAGGTCACTTCATGTTAGTGGGCCGAAGTTTGGACTAAGGGATCAATACCTGTTATGTTGGTTTGCTAGTACACCGTGGTGCAAAACTTAACCTTGTTTTATGCGATGACACCTCTATCTATCTTGTAGTTGATTTATCATGTCAAGTATGTTGTTATTTATGATCATCTCAGTTTCCATCATGATGTTAACTTTATTAGTTTATAGACTGATCGTAGCAGGGCTTACTCAGTCTTTTTGACTGACCTGTTTTCTTTCGCCTCTTTTCTTCCGTTTCCCCCCCCCCCCCAGGTTCTCAGGGAGGGAATACTAGAGCCTAGCTTGGATTTTAGCTGCTTCCTTGGATAGCTCAAGTATGCTTTGGACTTGAGCCGCTATGGTTTATCACTCTTATTTGGGGATAGTACTTATGTATTTTCAGTTTATCAGATGATGTATTTATCTAGACTTGTAATTTTGGGAAAGTGACATTTTGATGTACCAGACTTGAGTTTTGAAATGGTTTATAAATCTTCCGCTGTTTTATTTACTTACCCTGTTTATTTACATATATATATGTCATGTCCTGCCTTGCTATATCATTATGCATGTTTACCAATAATGCCCCTCCAAAGCTAGTGCATTCCTTTGCGAGTGACCCTAGTGGAGGTGGGGTGTTACATTTGGTATCAGAGCCAGGTTTACGAGAAGGGATAAAAAAGGTTTTTAAAAACTCTTTGAAAAACTATTTTCAAAACCAAGTATAAAGTATTTTCCAAAGAAAAGTCTAGTTATTTTTAAAAGGCTATTCCCCAAAAAGCCATTAGCACTATCCTTTGATCCCTCGTTTGAACTCTTTTCTTTTCGTTTCCAGCATGTCTGATAATCTCATCTTGCCCGAAGGAGTAACGATACCCGATTGGTTTCGTCGGTACTTGGAAGTCACGGCACCGGTCCCGGGTGTCCCTCATATTGTCTCCCTAGTCGAGGCCGCTGTTCCTCCTCCTCCTCCTTCCGTAGTTGATGTTCCTCTTCCTCCTTCCCCTCAGCATCCTCGAATTGACTTCGCCAAGATTTGCCAAGATTTTAAGGCGATGGGTTGCAAGAATTTCTTTGGAACCGGGACTTTTGTAGAGGCAAGGAATTGGTTGAAAGAGACCGAAGATCTTTTAGCCACCTTTGATATAGGTGACCGCAGGAAGGTTTTATTGGCAGTATGGTTGCTAAAGGAAGAAGCTGCACGTTGGTGGGTAGTCACCACCGCTACTAGGCCAATTGAGACTTGGGATGACTTTAGAGGAAGGTTTGGACTGAGATTCTTATCACTGAAGCAAGGGGATATGACTATTAGGGAATACATAGATAAGTTTAATCAACTGACTCAGGACGATTTAGACTTGGCTAATACAGCTCAGAAGAAGGCCCTACACTTTGCTCTAGGATTAAACGAGCCATTACATGGTTTGGCCATATCTCATATACCCTTGGGGGCGACTTTCGAGAGTTTAGTGAATTTGGCCCTACTTCAAGAAGAAGGTAGCAATGACAAGAAAGAGGTCAAGGCGAATGAGTCTCAAGGCAAGAGAGTAAATTCCGGGAAACGGAGCAAGAATATGAAATGTAACTTCTGTGGTAAAGTTGGACATATAGCCAGGGAATGTAGGAAGAAGAAGAGAAAGCGGGGCGAATGCTTTGATTGTGGTGAGTTTGGACATTTCAGCAAGGATTGCCCGAGGAAACAAGGGCAAGGTCAGACTCAGTGTGCAGGACTATCTGGAGGGCGAGTTCATCCCCTCAGCACCATTCTTCCAGCTTATGATAGAGGTAGTGTTTCTGTTGAAAATCTTGTTTACATTTTCTGATTTTCCCTGTTCGAACTTTGTTCGATTCTGGCACATCGCATAGTTTTATTTCATCTGATCTAGTTGAAAGTTTTGCACCTAAGTACTAGTGTAGTTGATGATCCCGTATGTGTTTCAAATCCAATTGGGGGTTCTGCCCGTTTGTCTATGGTCTGAGTGGATTTGAAAATTTCTATCTTGAGTATAGAATTCTCGTGGGATGTTTATATTCTCGGTTTCAGGGGATATGGGTTGGTTTTGGGCATGGAATGGTTGTCTTGTTTTGGAACCATTCTGGGTTTTTGTATATAGGGTGTGGGGCTCATGATCCGCCTCGGTAATACCCTAGAAATTTCTAGTAACCCTAGGGGTCCCGTCATGTTATGTTATCTTGAATCCCTCAACTCGTCTATCGATAGTTTGCAATCGGTGAGGGTGGTCCGAGAATATCTGGATATCTTGGGTGAAGTAAAGGGGTTACCCTTAGACATGGGATAGATTCCCGCATTATCTGGTTGGTAATACCAAGCCAGTTTCGTGGCCGGCTAGGCACGTGACCTCACGAAATGAGAGTTAAGAAAGCAAGTCAAGGAGTTGCTTGAGAAGAACTTCCTGAGACGAAGCATTTTCAAGTAGGGTGCTCCAGTAGTATTCATTACTGATGTGGACAGTTTGTTTCGCTTATATGTTGATTATCGTAAGATAACCGTTACCAAGGATCAATGATTTGTTTGATCAGCTTGTAGGAGCATCTGTTTTCTTTTGATCTAGCTACCGGATTCCATCAGCTTAGGATGGCTGAGGATGGAATTGACAAGACTGCGTTTAGGACTCTGGATGGGTTTTAGAATGGTTAGTCATACTATTTGGTTTGACTAATGCACCCGCATATTACGTAAACTGAATGGGTAGGGTGTTTAGGGAGTCCTTGAACAAGTTTGTCATGGTCGTCTTAGACGATATTTTGATCTCCTCAAAAGAACGAGGAAGAACATGCTATACATCTCAAGGAGGAGATGGATACGCTTAGAGCCACCAGTTGAAGGTCAAGTTCCCCAAATGTCACTTTGGAGGAAAGAAGTTGGATTTCTTGGGTACATAGTTCCTAAGTAAGGCTTAGCGGTGGATTCCGCTAAAGAGGTTGCGGTTTAAGACCGAAAAACTTTGAGGAGGGCAATTGAAGTAAGAAGCCTCCTCTGTTTGGCTAGTTAGTTAGCATTCCCGGAGCTTAGACTTACTCTTCTGGATCAAGAAGGGGGTTTCGCAGGAAGAAGATCCGCAATTAGTCAAGAGCATGGACCAGTTGATTCGAGGCGAGATGTTAAGTCACCTCGTTAGATATATTATAGATGACAAGGGATGACTAAGGCGCGATGAGAGATTATGTGTTCCTCGAGTGGAAGACTTGGTAAAGAAGGTTCTTACAGATGCACATCACTCGAGGAGGTGGCCGAGTTGGTCTCGGAATGCATGTTGTGCCACCAATTTAAGGCCAAGTCATAGAAGCCCAGTGGGACATTACCTCCATTGGAGGTTTCGCAAGGGAAGTGTAAAAACATCTCGATAGGTTATGTGGATAGACTACCTAGATCAAAGAAAGGGAATACGGGTATATGGGTCATAATAGGTAGACTCACGAAGAGTGCTCATTTCAGTCCGGTGAAGAGTGAGAGGACTGCATCATGATTAGCAACGGTTTACCCTCAAGAAGTTGGCCAGTTTTGAAATAGCCCATAGGAAGCCATGGGTAGGCAAATCGAATCTAGGTATGGCCTATCACTCATAGGCGGATGGTTCATTTCGATTAAGCATGAGTTATAGAAAATCACGTTTATAAGGGGCAATTGGCAACGCGGATTGGTATTTTCAAGGAAAGTTCTGCTTCATGGAATACTTTATAGGAAGTAGGCGAGATCCAGGATTCACTAGTGAATTTTGGAGAGCTGGCATGAGATCATGAGGTTATAGTAGGTTTAAGCCAGGTATACAGAAGGAAGAATAAAGAAAGACGAGAGGAGATAATGAAATGCGTTCCGACTCGAATTTGGGAAATAGGAGTTAGGAAGCCAAGGAATCATGAAGTGAAAGATAGTCAAAGCACAGTAGAGTTAAGCTCAAGGAAACGTAACTAAGAAGAGTGAAGACTAGATACGCGCATCATATCTCTTTTTAAGAGTGCATCTTTGATCCTTGTTTTTCTGTGGAGCTTGCTTGCAAGTTATCTTTTGTATATATATATCCTCTCGGTCCCATTCTCGATCTTATTTCTGTTGAAAACTCCATAAGGGGGTTAAGACTCATCGGTTAGTACTACATGTCAGAGCTTGAGAGGATTTCTTGTAATCCAAAAAGGAGTTTATCTAGTTTATCTAGTTTATCGTGTTTATCTTGTCATGAGAACCTTAGGTAGAAACCCTTTGGATGAAACATGTGTTTGAAACATGTTATGTTTGAAGGTTGCAAGTGGTTGCAAGTGTTTGCAAGTGGTTGCTCGTGGATGCATTATACACAATTAGGCACTAGATCGGCTCACACACTCCTCATATTGCATGTGCATGAGTGTTTATGCTTATTCTTGGATGAAATTCGTATGCTATCACATGGATGTTGCATATGGATGTATGATTGAGCACGCATGTAGATATTATACATCATGTTAGGAATTTGCATACATATGGATTCATTTCACTGACATACATGTGCATTAAGGAGGTTTACTGTATCAGTAACCGCCTGATTTACATACATATGCATTAAGGAGGTTTACTGTATCAGTAACCGCCCGATTTTTGCATTAGGTAAGTACATATACACACACTTTTGCATATGTTCATCCAGCATTTAGAATCTTGTAAGGACAATGATTGCTCGTGGATGATGCTTTGAGTAGATGGATGATTGGATGGTAGGATACGTTCTTCCTAACTTGAAGATTTCGGGGACGAAATCCTTTAAGGAGGGGAGAATGTAACAACCCGTATTTTTAATAATCTGTTATAACATAAATTGAGGCAGAATTAAATTATAAAATGGGAATCAAGGGAAACGGGCTATGCCATTGCGTTCGTCTCGGAAAAATACGCGAAATAGAGTCCGAGTTTTCGAAAATCGGAGTCCGTATGACCCAGTTAAGGCCCATGGAAGTTTTCAGAAACTTCCATAATTAAAACAGATTTAAATTTAAATTAAAAACAAGGATTTGGGCCAGCTGGGCCAAGGCGGGAAAAATCCCGCCAGGACCCGCATGTCGACAGGCCTGTCGACAGGGTCCCTAGGCATGTCGACTGGCCTGTCGACAGCCCTGTCGACAGGGGGTGCCCAGGCAGTCTAGCCTGGTGCACCATTTCTGATTTGGGCTTGATTGGGTGGCTTGGTTCTAGAGAGTTCCTAAATCTGACGGGCCAAAACTATCCTAGGGCTAAAAATACTCTAATCTTCTATAAATACAACCCTAATCCTACCCTAAAACCCCATTAATCATTCTAGCAACAAAACTATGCCAAAATCCAAACTCTCATGGCCTCCACCCTCTTCATACAATTCCTAATTTAATTCCTAAGTGATTTTCCATGCATACAAGCATATTTAGGCTTGTATGATCCTCCTTAGCTTGCATTAAAGGCTTGTTTTTCTATTGCCATCATAAAGGAGGAGTCTTGATCAAGTTTGCTTGCATTTGGGGGCTTTAATTAGTTGCATAAGGGGTTCTTTACATTTGCTATAGTTATTTGAGTCCGCATAAGCATTGTAAGCCCTCTTACCTTCATTTTAGAAACTCTAAAGTTAATGTGTGATGAAAGTTGGGGTATATGCATGTTTGATGAGTTATGCATGTTTATGCAAGTTTGCCAAGTCATGATTTGTATGTTTATTGAGTTATGCATGTTTATGCAAGATTAATAAGCCTTGATTTGCAAGTTTAACAAGTTATGCATGTTTATGCAAGATTAATAAGCCTTGATTTGCAAGTTTAACAAGTTATGCATGTTTATGCAAGTTTAATAAGCCTTGATTTGCAAGTTTAACAAGTTATGCATGTTTATGCAAGTTTACTAAGCCTTGATTTGCAAGTTTAACAAGTTATGCATGTTTATACATGTTTGCTAAGCCATGATTTACAAGTTAATTGAGTTATGCATGTTTATGCATGTTTGCTAAGTCATGATTTACAAGTTAATTGAGTTATGCATGTTTATGCAAGTTTACTAAGCCATGATTTGCAAGTTTATTTAGTTATGCATGCTTATGCAAGTTTAAAAATGACAAGTTGTGCATATTTTACAAGTTATGCATGTTTATGGTAATATGCAAGTTCACTATGCTAAGTTGTACAAGTCTAACATATTATGCATGGTTGTTGTGCAAGTTTATCATGTATGTTGTGCCAAGTTCCCTCTTCCTATCCTTTATGCGTTATTACGAATATGTAAGCGATAGAATGACGTTGGGGGGTTTGGGTAAACTTAAAATACATGAAAATACAAGATTGGGAATTTACCTATTAAGTTAGGTCTACCCCTTGGGAATTTACCTATTAAGTTAGGTCTACCCAAGTAATTGTTGACTTGTAATTATGTTTTGAAATAAAGTGGACATGACACTTAGAAAACATAAGTGTGGCCAACTCGAGGTTGGGTTGAGTTTGTAGCGTAATTCTACCCGGAACCGACCGGCTTAACTAGTGGCTACAAACAATAGGACCCAATGTGAGAAGTTGGTCATGGGGTGCCAAGACCCGAGGTTAGACCAAGTTGTGGTGTAAAGCTACCCGGACCCGCCCGGCCTAACTAGTAACCACAACAAGGACTAATGTGAGAGGTTAAGGTGCATTAAATTAATTAATGCCTCATGATTAGGGTTAAGTCAGGGTCCACTAATACTTAACCAATTTGGGGATTCGAGGGATTAGAATGTGGTTAAGTTGTGAGCCGTTGGTTACACTTAACTAGTTTAATCCATTTGGGAGTTCAAGGGATTAGAATGGGGTTAAGCCACACTTAACCAGTTTAATCCAGGATTAGTGAAGGGTTAAATCACACTTAACCCTCTTAGAAACCCTAGCAACGTGGTCTGTTCTAACAGTAATCCCAGTTTGGTATCATTCACAACCCTAGAAGCTAGGCTAGGGCGGGGCACGATTACTGGACAGATGTAAGCGACCAAAAGGACGATGGCTGAGTGGTACAGCGGTGCGGGTCCGGCGGGCTACGGACGTGCACGTAGTCCGATGTTGGACAAACTCGAGGCACGGGTACCAGTAGGATAGGGCTGTGCATTATTGCTTAAGTGTCCGGGGTTGACACCCGAGGGCTTGATACACCCAAAGGTGGACCCAGCACAGACTAACTACAACCATATGTAGGCCATATGGACACCAACACTTGACGTGTTAGGTTTATAGGGAGCCGATCGACTAGACCGTGGCTGGACCTTTTATTAAGGTCACTTCATGTTAGTGGGCCGAAGTTTGGACTAAGGGATCAATACCTGTTATGTTGGTTTGCTAGTACACCGTGGTGCAAAACTTAACCTTGTTTTATGCGATGACACCTCTATCTATCTTGTAGTTGATTTATCATGTCAAGTATGTTGTTATTTATGATCATCTCAGTTTCCATCATGATGTTAACTTTATTAGTTTATAGACTGATCGTAGCAGGGCTTACTCAGTCTTTTTGACTGACCTGTTTTCTTTCGCCTCTTTTCTTCCGTTTCCCCCCCCACCAGGTTCTCAGGGAGGGAATACTAGAGCCTAGCTTGGATTTTAGCTGCTTCCTTGGATAGCTCAAGTATGCTTTGGACTTGAGCCGCTATGGTTTATCACTCTTATTTGGGGATAGTACTTATGTATTTTCAGTTTATCAGATGATGTATTTATCTAGACTTGTAATTTTGGGAAAGTGACATTTTGATGTACCAGACTTGAGTTTTGAAATGGTTTATAAATCTTCCGCTGTTTTATTTACTTACCCTGTTTATTTACATATATATATATGTCATGTCCTGCCTTGCTATATCATTATGCATGTTTACCAATAATGCCCCTCCAAAGCTAGTGCATTCCTTTGCGAGTGACCCTAGTGGAGGTGGGGTGTTACAGTAGGGTTAAGTCAACTATAAACACTTAACCAAATTCAACATGTTAACAAGAATTGATGGGTGGGGTTAGGCAAATACAGACACTTAACCACTTAACATGTTTGACTAGAAAACCCTAGTAACGAGGGACCCGTTTCAGCAGTAACCCAAGTTAGGTATCATGGTACCCTGAAACTAGGAAGGGTGGGGCACGATTACTGGGCTGATTGTAAGTGGTCAAAGTGACGGCGGTGGGTGCAACAGTGTAGGTTCTAACGGTGTGCGGGCGTGCACACACTCCGGAGCAGACAAACAGGGCACTGAGGGCACCAGTAGTATAACCTATGCATTCTAGAATTGTGTCGGGGCCGCCACCATGGGTCTTGATACACCCCATGGGGGGACCAGCATAGGTATCTACAATTCTTTGGGGCTGTATGACACATGGTGGGACCAGCTTTATGTCTGACTCTATTTTCTTTTAACTTCTTTTCTTTCATCCCCCCCAAGGTCCACAAGGAGGAAGCAGCTCAGCTTCGTCAGACTCTTTGCAAGCTCCAAGACCGTAGATGTATGGTTTAGATCTCTTTTGCTTGGATTATGGCTTTGGATATCACTATGGGGATTTTTGTTACTTTATTTATGTTTTATGCTTCTTTAATAATCAAGACAGTAATGAGGTTGTAATGTTGGAAGTATTTTGAGACAATTATGGAAATAGCTAGCAAAAAACTGGTTAAAGGAGACCGAGGATCTGTTTGTCATCTTCGGAGTTGATGACAGGCAAAAGATATAGCTAGCAGTATGGTTGCTTAAAGATGAAGCTTCATATTGGTGGGAGATTACCAATGCTCAAAGGCCAGTGGAAACATGGTAAGATTTCAGGACAAGATTTGAGATGAAATTCCTCTCCCAAACTGAAAGAAGCCTGCAAATGGAGATGTTTATAACTCTGAAACAGGGAAGTATGACAATCAGTTTAATCAGCTGGCCAGATTTGGGCTGGACTTAGTAAACACCCAACACAAGAAGGCGCTTTGCTTCGTCAAAGGTTTGAATGAGCCTCTACACAGCCTTGCTATGACCCATGTATCCACGGGAGCGACTTATGAAAGCTTGGTGGACATGGCGTTGCTACACGAGGAAGATAACGGCAAGAAAGAGACTAAGGTGGAAGAAAAGAAAGAGGGTCTACAAGCTAAGAAAACAGACTTCAAGAAAGGAGGGAAGAACAATAAGCCCTGTGAGAAGAGAAGGTGCAATTTCTGTGGCATTGTGGGACATATATCAAAAGACTGCCGAAAAAGGAAGGCGAAGATGGGTGGTTGCTTCCATTGTGGAGAGACTGGGCACCAAGCTAAGGACAACCCAAAGAAGGTAGGGCAGAGACAGAAAGTCGGATCCACTTCAGGGGGTCCTGTTCATGCGCTAGTGGCACCTCAGCAGGAACGAGGTAGTAATATTTCTGTAGAAAGTTTAGTCTATCTTTATGATCATCCAGTTCGCACACTTTTTGACTCTAGCGCATCACACTCCTTTATTTCATCTGCCTTAGTAGAATCTCTGCATCTAGACACTAGTATGGTAGAGGATCCCTTAATAGTTTCAAATCCAATTGGGGGCTCCGCTTACTTGTCAATGGTTTGTTTGGGTTTGAAAATCTCTATTCTCAGCGTTGAGTTTAGTTGTAATGCCTTTTATGTGGGCTTCTCGGGATATGGTTTGATCTTAGGCATGGACTGGTTATCCAGTAATGGTGCCATTCTTGATTGTGAGAAAAGAGTAGTTAGACTCTTGACTCAGCTTGGTAACACTCTAGAGATATCTTGTAATCCCTTAAATGCGGTTATGCTTAGTTATCTAGAGTCGCTTCATGCTTCTGATGAAAATTTTCAGTCAGTTAGAGTAGTCTGCGAATATCCGGATGTCTTTGAGGAGGTGAAGGGCTTACCTCCGAGGCGGGAAATAGACTTCCGCATATATCTTGTGGATAATGCAAAGCCTATAGCTTTACATGTCAGACATATGGCTCCAAAGGAGAGAAAGGAGAGAAAGGAGCTCAGTAAGCAGGTTAAATAACTTCTCGAAAAGGGGTTCATTAGACGGAGCATTTCGGAATGGGGTGCTCCATTGGTGTTCGCAACCAAAGCGGATGGTTCGCTTCACCTTTGCGTCGACTATAGGGAGTTAAACAAATTGACCAAGAAAAATAGACACCCTCTTCCCCGAATCGACAATTTGTTTGATCAGCTTGTAGGTGCGACGGTTTTCTCCCAACTTGATTTGGCAATTAGGTTCCATCAGCTAAGAGTAGCTGAAGACATCATTGATAAAACGGCGTTCAGAACCCCAGACGGTTTCTTCGAGTGGCTTGTCATGCCTTTCGGCTTGACAAACGCACTCGCTTATTTCGTAGACCTAATGAGCAGGGTGTTCAGAGAATTCCTCAATAAATTTGTGGTTGTCTTCGTAGATGATATCTTAATCTTCTCAAAGAATGAGGAAGAACATGCTCAGCATCTGAAAGAAATCATGGATACTCTCCGTGCACATCAGCTAAAAGCCAAATTCTCTAAGTGCCACTTTTGGAGAAAGGAGGTAAGATTTTTGTGGCATATAGTGTCCAAAGAGGGGTTGGCTGTGGACCCCGCGAAAGTGGTGGCAGTGCAAGATTGGAAGACACCAAGAAATACAGCCGAAGTTCGAAGCTTTCTTGGGCTAGCCGGTTTTTATCGAAAGTTCATTAGGGATTTCGCGAAAATCTCAGCTCCACTCACAAGGCTAACAAAGAAGAATCTGGCGTTCACTTGGGATTTGGACTACGAGTTTGCTTTCCAACGATTAAAAAGGGCTCTCACAACAGCCCCAGTTCTAACTTTGCCAGATGGAAGCAAAATGTTCACAGTATATACGGATGCTTGTGGTACGGGGCTAGGCGTTGTTTTGATGCAAGAGGGGAGGGTAGTCGCTTATGGTGGAATGCAATTGAAAGTTCATGAAAAGAACTACCCAATCCACGATCTTGAGTTGGCCGCCATCGTCTTTGCGCTTAAGTCTTGGCGCCATTATCTTCTAGGTGAGAAGTTCGAATTATACACTGACCATAAATCGTTGAAATATCTCTTCTCGCAGAAGGATCTTAACTTGAGGCAGCAAAGGTGGATGGAGTTTCTTGCCTCGTATAATTTTGAAATTTTCTATACTCCCGGCAAAGGCAACGTAGTAGCAGACGCGTTGAGCCGAAAGAAACTGACCTTAAGCCCGCTCTTTGTAGAGAGGCAAAGCTTGGAGTATATAGCCAGTTTTAACTTTAGGCCCTCCTCGGATTTTGTACCGGGTTTGTTAGCATCTCTCGAAGTACGCCTTACTCTTTTGGACTCAATAGGGGCTGCACAACATGAAGACCCTTAGCTTGTTGATGTGATTGATAAACTTATTAGGGGTGAGACTTCTAGTCACCTAAGTAGATAAGCCATCGATGATAAGGGTTGGCTGAGGCGAGATGGAAGATTATGCGTCCCACAAGCAAGGGAGTTGACAAAGAAGGTTCTCGAGGAAGCGCATCATTCCAAGATGACTATACACCCTGGCGGTGGTAAGATGTACAAGGATATAAAAAGAACTTTCTTTTGGAACGGCATGAAGCAGGACGTGGCAAATTTCATTTCTAAGTGCATAACCTGCCAACGGGTCAAGGCGGAACAGAAGAAGCCTGGAGGACTACTTCATCCTTTAGAGGTCCCACAGTGGAAGTGGGATAGCATTTCAATGGACTTCATTGATGGATTACCTAGGTCGAGAAGAGGCAATACTAGTATTTGGGTAATAGTGGATAGGCTTACTAAAAGCGCCCACTTTATACCCGTTAAAAGTAGAAGGACTGCCTCATCTCTAGCATCACTTTATCTCAAGGAAATAGTTCAACTCCATTGGATACCCTCCAACATTGTTAGTGACCGAGACCCTATCTTCACAAGCGAGTTTTGGCGGAGTCTGCAAGAAGCTGTAGGCACACAGTTATGTTTGAGCATGCCCTATCACCCCTAAACCGATGGCCAGACGGAAAGGGTGAATAGAGTTTTATAGGATCTTTTAAGACTTCGCGTTCTTGACTTTGGAGGGACATGGGAGGATCACCTTCGTTTAGTGGAATTTGCCTACAACAACAGCTGCCAAGCTACCATAGGCATGGCACCCTTCGAAGCCTTGTATGGAAGACCGTGCAAATCACCAACTTGTTGGTGGGAGTCTACAGATAAACTTATACTTGGGCTGGACATGATTCGAGAGACTTCGGAGAAAGTGGACTTGATACGAAGGAGAATGAAGACTGCCCAAGACAGACAGACAGAAATCCTACGCCGACAAAAGAAGGACCGACCTTGAGTTTGAGGTTGGGGACAGGGTTTTCCTTAAGGTATCTTCTTTAAGGAATGTTGTTCGCTTTGGATCCACAGGAAAGCTAGCAACATGATTTGTAGGACCGTTTCCTATCATCGAGAAGGTTGGGAAGATGGCCTATAGATTAGAGCTACCCGAGAGACTGGCCGGAATTCACAACGTCTTTCATGTGTCTCACCTCCTGAAGTGTTTGCATGAGTCTGCGGAGGTGGTGGAATCTAGCATTCTAGAAGAAGCCGAAGTGGAACGTGAAGCAACTGTGAGGAGAGTTCCAACCCGCATCTTAGGAACTAAAGTGAAAAAGCTGCGCAACAGCGAAGTCAAACTCATTAAAGTTCAGTGGAGCGACACCGAGGAAGACGCGACTTGGGAAACTGAGGACAGAATACACGCCGCCTACCCTTTTCTTTTTGAGGGTACATCTTTGATCTCTCTTTTTCCTTAAGTTATGCTTTATCTTTTTAGGTATATCTCCTCGGTCCTTTTCCTAACTCCTTAGGTATAAAACAAATGGATGCAAACATTTATTTGGAAACATGTTATGGATGATGGCTGCAAATGGTTGCTAGTGGTTGCTAGTGGTTGCTCGTGGATGCATATACACACACACCCTAGGTTTTAGATCGGCTCAGTCACTTCATATTGCATATGCATATATGTATTCTCATTTGTATATGGTTGAAACTTGATATGCTGTCATATGGTTGTCGCATTTGTATGAATAGTTGTGCACTCATGTAGAATTATCAGTAGGAAAAATTTGCATACATAATGGATTCATGACATTTACATGATTCGCATTAAGGAGGTCAACTGAATCAGTAGACCGCCTGATTTCTGCATTAGATAAGGACATGTACACACACTATGCATATGATCATGAAGCATTAGAAGACTTTTAACGACAGTGGATGCCTGTGTTTGTTGGTTGAGTAGATGGACGGTTGGATGGTAGGATATACATTCTTCCTAACTTGAAGATTTCGAGAACGAAATCCTTTAAAGGGAGGGAGAATGTAACACCCCGTGAATTCTATAACATTAAGCTTCACAAATTAAAGTGTAATTAATTCTAAATGAATGAATTAAGGGAAATAGGTTACGCCATTGCGTTCGTCTTGGAATTCTGCTTGAGATAGAGTCCGAGTTTGCGTGAATCGGACTCCGTATGAAGGAGTTATGACCTTAGGAAGTTTCAGAATAAAATTTAAATTTCAAACAGCTCGGTTTCAAGTTCAAAATTCGAAAAACAGGTTCAAACTGGGCTGGTCAGGAAAATTCCTGCCCAGGGACCAGGTCGACCATAGGGTCGACCATGGTGTCGACCTGGTCACCCCAGGTCGACCATAGTGTCAACCTGGGTGTCGACCTGCCAGTCGACCTACCTGGTCGACCTGGCTGGTTGGGTCTGGCTCTGGCTCGAATTTCTTTGGCTCGGTGTGTCATTAGGGCTGACATGTCACCTCTTGATTGGCTCTTTGAACTTTGTAGGGTCTAGATTCCTCTTGTCTTCATCTGACGGCTCAAAACAATTTAAAAATCTATAAATACATCCTAAGTCTCAACTGAAATTCACACAAAAAAATAAGATGGGAGTTGTCACGCTGCCAGGAAGGAATTGAGCGTAGCCGTCAAGAGAGAGGAGCTTAGAGACGAATCAAACTAAGAAGAAGACTAAAGCTTAATCAAATTAATCAACGCAATGTTAATCTACCCAAAGGAACGCATCTCAATTTCAGAATCCAGAACTCAAGATTCTGCATTCGTTGTAAGTATAGTGATCTTTCAGAATATGAATAAAACTGTGACGTGATTCGATGTAAATGAAAATAGAATTGTGTTATTGTATTAATTTTGTGTATTGTAATAATTCTGTCATGACTTATGTATTGATATTTGTGGCATAAATTGATTGATGCAAGCCTATTGGACATTTGTATATGAAAGTAATAGCAATAGCAAGTTGTGGCAAAAACTAGTAATTGATCCCTTTATGTTTATGATGATGGCATGGACTATATACATTCCCTTAGTCTAAGTTAGAATTTATGTAAACATGTTCTAGATTTGAGACCTTTTATGCCTACATGACTCAAAACCTATGAACACATTCTTATGTTTATTTGCAAGTATAATTGGATCTATGTTAAGTATCATTTGGGTTTCATAAACTATGCAAGTTCATGTTGAAATAGGCTATATGATTAGATGTTAAAATTGGACATTTTGGTGAATATACAACATGCTAGTTTTGTGGTTGACATTATGCCAAGTTAAACATGTTTAAACCCAAGTTTGTATAAGCCTAAACTATGCCATTTCATATGTAACCTACTTAGTTATACTTTGATTTGAATGCAAGTTCACATGACCCATAATTTATGTTAGTTTAATCGCTAAATTGCAAGTTCATGCGCCACACACCTTTATGTATTGTAAAATATTACACGTTCTTGATTTCCCCTTTTTCTCACGTTTATAAAGTTGGGCTGAATTGTGTCGAGCCCAACACTTGTTATGATGTTGCGAACGTACAAACGGGGGTAATAATGTTGGGTGTAAAACATGAAAAATATATGTTGGCATGGTTGGAACATGCCAACGACAATAACATTTAAGCGGTAAGAATTGTTATACCCAAGAATAAAGGACATGACATTTACATATAATTGAGAAGTGATAAAATATGAAAATTTAGAAAACACGGTATGCTTAACCTGAGGTTGGATTGAGTTGTGACATAAACCTTCCCGGACCCGCCCGGATATCCAGTAGTCACAACAATACCTATCCAATGTGGGTGGTTAAGCATTGAGCCCAATAAGGACCCGAGGTTAGACTGAGCTACGGCGTAAACCTGCCCGGAACCGACCAGCACATCCAGTAACCGTAGCAATATCTGTCTAATGTGAGTGGTCAGGTGCTTTAAGAGGCTAAGGACAGATGGTTGGGTTAAGTCAACTATAAACACTTAACCAAATTCAACATGTTAACAAGAATTGATGGGTGGGGTTAGGTAATACAGACACTTAACCACTTAACATGTTTGACTAGAAAACCCTAGTAATGAGGGACCCGTTTCAGCAGTAACCCAAGTTAGGTATCATGGTACCCTGAAACTAGGCAGGGTGGGGCACGATTACTGGGCTGATTGTAAGCGGTCAAAGCGACGGCGGTGGGTGCAACAGTGTAGGTTCTAATGGGGTGCGGGCGTGCACACACTCCGAAGTAGACAAACAGGGCACTGGGGGCACCAGTAGTATAACCTATGCATTCTAGAATTGTGTCGGGGCTGCCACCATGGGTCTTGATACACCCCATGGTGGGACCAGCATAGGTATCTACAATTCTTGGGGGCCGTATGACACATGTTTACGCGAGTAGGATCCGATCTTTAGAAAATGGTGATCACTTCACCCTCAGCATGGGGTGCCAGTTAGAATAAGCTCAAGTAGGTGCAGAGATATAGTGTGGGTGCAATAGTACATTCGATTCTAAACTACACTTCCTTAGCTTGTGATACTTGTCTGTTTTTAGTTTATATCTATCATGCCCTTTTTCTATTCACATACTGAAGAGTCACTAGATTTACTCAGGGTTTATGTCTGACTCTATTTTCTTTCGTCTTCTTTTCTTTCGTCCCCCCCCCCAGGTCCACAGGGAGGAAACAACTCAGCTCCGTCAGACTCCTTGCAAGCTCCAAGACCGTAGATGTATGGTTTGGATCTCTTTTGCTCGGATTATGGCTTTGGATATCACTATGGGGATTTTTGTTACTTTATTTATGTTTTATGCTTCTTTAATAATCAAGACAGTAATGAGGTTGTAATGTTGGAAGTATTTTGAGACAATTATGGAAATGTTTTGTATGAACACGTATTGATGAAATAAAAGTCTGTTTGGTTTCCGCTGTTTAAAATATGTGTATTTATATCTGTCTTGTGTTTATCTATGGCTTTTACTTATATACCTCCACCAAAGTTAAGGCATTCCATTTGTGAGTGACCTTAACGGAGGTGGAGTGTTTCACTCAACCTCGTAATTTCTTCCAAGTGATTAATAATATTCCAACGACTCTTCAAAGTGGACATAGGCCCTCACTGAGGCCGAACCACTATAAATCTCTTGTGTGATTTACTGCTTATGCTTTATTTATGTTCTTGTCTATGCGAACATATTTATAATTCCTAGTAATTGGGAATCTTTGGTGTTTGCAACATTTTTTGCAGTCAACATTTGGTGCTTTCACTGAGAAAACTCGTTCATTGTGTCTTTCTTGTACATTAACATCTCGACTTCGTCCAGCTTAAGGTTCCTTGCTTAACCTGCTATCGAGTCCGCTTACGATGGTAAAGAAGTCAAAGAGCGCAATGATCGGCTCTTCAGCCGCACCCGAGTCCGGTACATCTCGACAACCTCAACCGGCGGACATCCCGGCCACTAATGAAATTGAACCTCCAATTGTGGACCCCGAAGCGCGCCCTCAACCCAAGCGAAAATCCGCATGCTTAATGAAAGATATGAAAATACAGCCGTCGAGCTTAATCAAGCGCTAAGAAATAACATCGACCTTATGCGCCAACTCCAAGAAAGTTAGCGCGTCGTCGCTCGACTACAACTAGCTCGGAATAATGCTCGACCTCGACCACCAACGTCGGAAACTTCCTCTTCCGAATCCAAGGGCCCATACCAAAGAAGGAGGTTCAGTCTCATCAACAACATCACCGTCCGAACTAATGCTCTCGACAACGACAATGGCAATGGGTATGCCAACGGTAACGGCGATCGGACCACGGTTACCTATAGCAAGGGCGCCCAACATCAGGACCGTTCTCGCCTAGTCATCAATGGAGGACCCGCTCCTACTAACTAACCTCCTCCTTGACAAGACTCAACGGCCGCCCGTCCAGACAATGAACCTACTATTCAAACGGACCGCACTTTTCCAGAACCGGATCCGCGTGACCCTGGCCCACATTATCACGTGCACCAAGCTCCCATCATAGATGGCGAGGACATGGAAGAAGATGACCTAGACATCCACCCTAGAAGGTGCCCTCGTGCCAGAACTCCGGAACCCCACCAAAACCCATGGGTCCCGATGGCGGACCCTCATCTGACCTACCTTCCCGACATGGTCCGAAGGATCATGAGGGAGATGCGAGGAAATGTGCATGATTCATGGGAAGCGCACATTAGGCACAACCCTTTCACTCGAAGAGTTAGTGAAGCTAAATGGCCGAGACACTTTAGCATGCCTTAGATGTCGCTCTACGACGGCACCGCTGACCCTTGTGCTTTCTTGAACCGTTATGAGTGGCAAATGGACTCAAGCAGAGGTGACGATCCAGTCAAGTGCAAATGCTTTCCGGTCTTCTTATCGGGGACCGCTCTATTATGGTTCTCTCGCCTTCTGCTTAATTCCATCAACAACGTCGGTCAATTAGCGACACAGTTGGTCAAGCAATTCAGAATGCACATCCCGACTCCGAAGAACGCCCTTGCTCTTTCCAGCTTATACCAAGGGCATACGAAATCACTTAAAAGCTACCTTTCCAGGTTCAATATCGCCCTCGCTGAAGTCGAGGATCCGGATTCGCACACCATACTCTTCCAGCTAGCTAAAGGTGTCCTTCCTACTTCCAAATTTGGGGCATGGATTGACCGAAAGAAACCAAAGAGCCTCGATGCTTTCTATGAGAAAGCGGGGCAGTTCTTATGCCAAGAAGAAGCGAGGCAGAACCGCGTCTCCGACGCCAGCCACCCCACTAACCCTCGAGCCGACACCATGAATAACCGCCCTCGGGGGCGAGAAGCAGGAGGACCCTCCAATCCAAACACGGGGGTAGGACCCCACAGACAAAGACCAAGCAACGGGGAGCAAGGCGGCCGGAGCAACTATCAGGTCCAAACAGAGCCAAGGAGGCCCGGCCCGTACCAAGATTACGAGACATATACTCCGCTAAATGAAGATCCAGAGACTATCTACTTGGAAACATGCAACACTTTGCCATGTTCGAAGCCCCGCGTCAGGGAGTCGACCGATTCCGAGAAGAACTCAGGAAGATACTGCCGATATCACAACATGTATTTACATAACACGAATGAATGTCGACAGCTTCGAGATGCAATTGAAAAACTCATCCATGAGAAGCGTCTTGAGCGATATGTTCAAGAGCCCTTTCCACCTGAAGCCAATCCAAAACCTCCAGCGCCAACTCCTCAGACGACCGCCAAGACAGCCCCTGGACCGTCTAACGGGAGGCGAGGGATCGTGATTAATACTATATGCGGTAGGCCCGGCCCTACGCATGACTGCTTTCGAAAGATGGAGGAACATGTGGGTTCCATTAAACATGCGACCTATGAGTCCTGCTCTGCTCCCGATGAGTCTATCCCGGCCAAGCCCTGGAAAACCATGCGGGACGACATTATTTTCCATGAAAGGGAGTCCACAGGAATTGAAATCCAGACCACCGATCCTTTAGTTATCATAGCCCAAATTGGCGTTGCAACTATTCGAAAGATATTGGTCGATTCAGAAAGCTCGTTCAACATCTTTTTTAAAGCCGCCTACGATCAGATGAAGCTAGAGGCAAGAGACCTTAAACCATGCCACTCCACGATCCATGGCTTTAATGGGGCATCCAACTGTCCAGTAGGTGTCATCGACCTACCCGTCGAACTTGGTACAGGGGATCGAAGCTGATTCCAAATCCTTACCTTCGTGGTTATCAACATTGTCTTGTCATACAACATTTCCTCGGATGCCCCTTTCTCACAGAATTCCGCGCGTGCCTATCGCCATGGTCCCTCCTAATGAAAATTCCAACAGAAAAAGGGATCGCAACAGTCAGAGGCGACCAAGTCAAAGCCAGGGAATGTTATGCGATAGAATGGAAAAAATGCGCGCAATAGGGATAATGGTAAAGCAGTGCCCGCCCCCTTTTGCGCCAAGACCACCTCAGCATAGCAATCAGCGACATCTGGGCCTTGGCTCAGGTGCCACTCTTGTCTTTCCAACGACCTCGATCCAAGGAAAGACGAAGAGCTCGAGTGCGAGAGACCTACTCTGGTCGAGCCCACAATAGATGTACCAGTTAGCCCCGACGACCCATCACGAGTATTGAAGATAGGGTCCCACCTTCACCCAGCTATTAAAGATGATCTGGTGGATTTCTTGAAAGCAAATCTGGATGTCTTCGCATGGATCCATTCCGATCTGAAAGGCATCAACCCTGCAATCGCCTGGCATTCTTTAGGCATAGATCTTGTAATGCCTCCAGTCAAGCAGAAGCGCCATTTCCTAGGGCCCGAGAGATCCAGGGCACTCGAAGAAGAGGTTGATCGCCTGCTAAATAACAACTTCATCCGTGAAGCCTACTACCCCGAGTGCGTCTCCAATCCGGTTTTAGTCAAAAAGGCTAATGGTAAATGGCAGACATGTATCGATTTCTCTGATTTGAACAAAGCTTGCCCGAAGGACAGCTTCCCGCTTCCCAAGAACGGCCGGCTAGCCGACTCAACCGCCGGGTACCAACTGCTATCTTTTATGGATGCCTACTCTGGTTACAACCAGATCCCAGTGAATCTCCACGACCAGGATCATACCTCCTTCATAACCGACCTATGACTTTACTGCTATCGCATCATGCCTTTCGGCCTCAAGAATGTCGGTGCTACATATCAGTGGATGGTTAATCGACTCTTCAAAAATCAAATCAGGAAATCCATGGAGGTGTACGTGGATGATATGCTAGTCAAATCGAAAGTGTCTAGTAATCACGTTCACGACCGCTTCGAAATGTTCGATGTCCTACGCCAATACGACATGAAACTCAATCCTCTAAAATGTTCCTTTAGCATCGTTTCAGGAAAGTTTCTGGGTTTCATCGTCAATGCCCGGGGCATCGAAGCTAACCCCAAGGAAATCCAGGCCATTCGGGACATCCGAATCCCCGAGAATATCAAGGATGTTCAGAGTTTAAACGGGAAGGTCGCCGCTTTAAGTCAATTCATCTCTAAGGCCACCGACAAGTGCATTCCTTTCTTTGATTTACTTCGAAAAGGGAAATGTAATTTCAAGTGAACCCCTGAGTGCATTTCCGCATTCAAGGAACTCTTGAATCACTTAGAGCGACCACCCTTATCTAAGCCTATAAACCACGAGGACTTATATGCTTACTTGGTTGTTTCTCCACAGGCAATCAGCTCGGCGTTAGTACGACTCGAGGATCGCATCCAACGACCTGTCTACTAGATAAGCAAACGACTGACAGGTGCAGAAAAGAACTACCCGAAGCTCAAAAAACTAGCATTCTGCTTACTAATCTCCTCCCGGAAGCTTCGGCCATATTTCTAGGCTTATCCCATAAAGGTGTACACCGACCAACTGCTGCGTCTGGTCCTACAACGACCTGAGGCATCTGGCCGACTGCTGAAGTGAAGTATGGAACTAAGTCAGTTCGAGATAACATTCATTCCCCGTCGAGCCATCCTCGGGCAAGCCCTCGCCGACTTCATAGTAGAATTCATAGCCCCCCGAGGAGACCTCTACAAAAGACACTGAAGCCCCCAACAACGAGAGGAAGTTGTTTATGGACGGATCTTCCAACATCAAGTGCTCGGGAGTCGGTATCGTACTCATCACTCCCGAGGGACGCTCAATACACTACGCACTAAAACTAAATTTCCCCACTACCAGCAACGATGCAGAATATGAGGCGCTGATAGCCGGACTAAGAATCGCAACCAAAATCAAGCTGAAGATCATTCAGGTTTTCTCCGATTCACAGCTCATCGTGCGTCAAGTAAAAGAAGTGTACCAAACAAGGGGGACGACTGGCCCTGTACCTAGTCCAAGTTCAGGAACTGCCCACCCACATTGACCACTTCACTATCACCCACATCCTGCGAAAGCAGAATGAAAAAGCTGATTCATTGGCCAGACTAGCGAGTTCTAAAGATCCGCATCTTTTGGGGTTTGGCCCTGTTAAAGTACTCAACTCTCCCAGTATCAAGCAAGTTCAAACCGGCGCGGTCATGAATGCCAAACCAAAACCGGAATCGTGGATGACGCCAATCAAGAGCTACCCGCTACGCGGGATCCTCCCAGAGAGCCGCAAAGAAAGGCGAGCGCTCACCCGCCAGTCAGCCTGTTACCTTCTTATAGACGGGATACTCTATCGAAGAGGCTTCTCTGTCCCCTTATAGATGTGTGGCCCACAACGATGCCCTAAAAATTCTTAATAGCGTTCATGAAGGAGAATGCGGCGACCACACAGGGGGGTAAACTCTGGCTAGGAAGATACTCCGACATGGTTACTACTGGCCCACGCTTGACCAAGACGCCACTAACTATGCTCGCAAGTGCGATAAATGCCAACGTTTCTCTAAGACCCCGAGAGCCCGCCAAACAGAACTAACACAGATGACCAGCCCATGGCCATTCGCCATGTGGGGAATTGACATCATTGGAACTCTTCTCATAGCCAAAGGTAGGGCACAATACGCCGTCATCGCAGTAGATTATTTTACCAAATGGGCAGAGGCTGAGGCCCTCGCCACTATCACCACCAAGAAAATGATCAATTTTATGATACGCAAAATCATCACTCGATACGGGGTCCCAAAAGCATCATTTCAGACAACGACACCCAATTCAAGAGCGCCGAATTCAAATCCTTCTGTCAGCGGCACGACACCGAAAAAAGGTTCTCGGCCGTACCTCACCCCCAGGCCAACGGATAGGTCGAAGCAATCAACAAAGTCATCAAGTCCATCATCAAGAAGTGCCTCGAGAAGGCCAGGGACATGTGGGCAGACGAACTTCCTCTAGCCCTGTGGGCTTACCGAACAAATCACAAGACAACAACCAGGCACATGCCCTACGCCCTTTCTTACGGGTCCGAAGCCGTCATCCCTATCGAGCTCGAGCTTCAGTATTATCCCGTCACCTACTTCGATCCAAAGACAAATAAAGACTTGCTTTTGGGGTCACTTGATTTGCTAGAAGAAAAAAGAAACGAAGCCGCCCTGCGAGACGCTGCCCAACGAAAACGAGTCACTCGGTACTTGAACTCTCGAGTCCGCCACAAGGACCTCAACATTGGCGACCTCGTCCTAAAACGGGTCTTCCTTTCGCCAACAGGTCTCACTCATCATTGGTAAGGGTCATACTCCATATTGCGAAGACTCAGCGATGGAACTTTAAAGCTTGCCATCGTGGACGGAGCTGAACTACCAAGGGCTTGGAACAGTGAACATCTCCACCGCTACTTCACATAACTTAGCACCTGGTTGTTTACGCTTTCCAGCGATGTTTTGTTTTGTAATGATTCAAGGCATTGTAAAGGCTATTCATGCCAAAAGTTATTAATGGAAATGATGTTCACCTTTCTATCTCCTTACTCTGTGTTTACTCCTCACGCGACATAATTAGCTAACCCTGACAGCTAGTTTTTGTACACCGCCATACCAACTCCCAACATTGGGGTCGGCACCGCCATCTCAACCACGAACCAATCTCACGACCTAATCACAATGGCAATGAACGGCATCCCAAACACGGGACCTGGCCATGCCACTCAAGTTGCCAGCCCGCGACCGAGTATAAATAACCTCTGACTCGAACCTTGACCCAAGATCAAGGCCGAGGATAAATCGTTCAACCACCCAATAGCTTGACGGGGCGATATAAACTCCCCCTGAACTACGGCTGTCGGTCGGACTTTGGCGCAGCACCAAAACCGACCCTTAAATCGTTACATCCCCAAAGCTCTCAAAGCTGAAGGGTAGCCCACGGCCACAATCGGACCTTACGAGCTGATGATCCGGGTTTCTCTTTCCAAGTGAACGACGACGCCCTTAGGCTCGCCCCAACCCGATGAATGACGGGAGAGCCTACACCGGACGGACCGCATAACGCGACGTCATACGCCTTCGCTACTCTTGAGGTTAATCCTGGGCAACCCAATAAAAAACAGCAGGCACTCTAGCCAGGTTTTGCAAATTACGGGTCTCCTGAGCTGAGGGAGACTTACTAGAAGCGTGCGCACTGTCTTACGCCCCTCTGGAACAACGACCCAGAGTGCGGCACTCAATCCCGTCTCTCTGGAACTACGACCCAGAGCGCGATACTCAATTACACCCCTTGGAATCACCAACCCAGGGCACAACACTCACAATCGCTTTTTTGTTAAAGGTAACAATAAGTATGCATGTGCAAGTACGGGACGCCCGAAAACATGGGAGGAACATCCGAATAGTTAACACAGAATGCGATCTTTACTAATTCATTTTTCATTACAACACACACACACATTACAACCAACTACACTACTAGTATTTTTCCCTCCTAATGGAAGGGTGTACACGAGAACCACACCATGCCTTGAAAAACCAAAAGCGAGAGCCGAACTCGCGTAAAATACCAGCCTACACTACCAAAATGATCGCTAAAAATATGCCTAAGCGACTAATGATAATCACGCTTCCTCTTTTTGTCTTTGTACTTTTCCTTTATAGATTCGAAGTTCGACAATTAATCCTTGGAACCGGGCCTCCTCTTGCTAAACCCTCCTTTCCCACTTCGGCTCCCTTTGGAAGTGGTCGACCCGTGAGAGGTTGAAAGATGCCTCTCGCCTGCCTTATCGCCACCAAGGATCTCAGTAACGTCAGCGGGGGCAAATAGCGGCACAAGAAGGGGGCACCTCCAGCAGGAAGACCGATCACGGCCGCGCTTGCCTTCGGAGTCTTTTTCTTATCCCGCTTGGCTTTCGTGGCCTCTTTAGCGGCTTGACGATGGGCAAGCTTCTGGGACTTATGCGCAGAATCGCCAGCCCTAGTTTTTTCATGGGTTTCAATAGCCCTTCGCTGGGCCCCTTCATCCTCCCGCTTCTTCTAAGCCTCATAGGCTACCCTTTTCTCTCAGCTTTCTCATCGGTCTGCTCCTGAGCAACAACCACAGCAGCCCTCTACTCAGTACCCTCCGTAACCTTTGCTACAATCTCCTACCCAGAAGCTTCATCCTGCCTCATCCTTTCCTCTACCGGACCTTGGGCTATCCCATCTTTCCCATCTACCTCCTCTCCATATCATCAAGAAAGCCTTCGTAAACACTGGGAGTCATTCTAATCTCCGAGAAGGTGTCAAGCTGATCTCCACTCTCTCCAAGCTGAGTCCCCACAAGTCCTGGCCCAGATTCAGTTGTTTGGGGAATCGCGGGGCAGAGCCCGATGCCAAAGTTACTTCAAAAGGGGCTACATAACAAAAACTCGATCTTTTAATCCTCAAATTCGGTGATCACATCATCCTCTGGGATGCATTGCAAAGAAAATTTACCTTCAGCCAAGGGTGGCCGGGGGAGAGCCGAAGGGACACCCGACACAAAGGGTAGCGTGAGTTCAACACCACCCGGTTCAGGATGCTCAGCATCACGCTCGGTCGAAACTCGGGTTAAAGCGGTCGGGTCAATCACGGTGACCGATTCAGGAGTAGATGGTCGAGAAGAACTTCCCTCTACGGGATCCACCGCTACCACAACACTTCCCAGCACAACAAACTTTCCCTTTTCGGTGGCTATCCTCTCAAGCCTTTCTTTCTCCGCATCCTCGAGCAACAAACTTCTACCGTCCTCCAGCCTCTCACGCTCTTCCACGGTCAAGAGGTCAGTCATAAGAAGTCGCTCGTCCAAGGTCCCAACTTCCACTTCACGCAAGAAGGCCTCATACGGGACCAGCCTTTCCCAGGTTCGAGCCAACTCGCGGGGATAGTCATCCATCCATGAGATTCCACGGAACCTTAGGGCTTTTACCGGCATGTTCTTGATATCCTCCTCCACAGTCGAGTACGCCCGGAGTTCTACATTCGCTAGCTCAACTTTTAGTTGCTCCACCTCTTTTAGGCGCTCAGCTTACGACCCCTCTACGGTGCCCAACACATCTCGATTGCTGACTTTCGCATCCTCTTTTGCTTTCCTCGTTGCCTCAAGCACCCTCCTTAGGTGATCGTTCTCAGCTTGCAAAGCCTTATTATCTTCCTGAAGCTGGAAGATTTTGGCGTTTTCTCTCTCCAACTCGATGCAGAATTTATCCACATCAGCCTTCTCCTCCTTCAGAGTCGTGTTCTAAGTGGTCAAGTTAGCTACGGTCTCTGTAAACATAGAGCGAGAATCATCCGCCTCCTTTTTGAGTGTCTCATGCCCCTGCTTTAGCTCGGCTGAAAAACCATGAACTTCATGAGTCAGCATTTAGTGGTACAAGAGCTAACGACCCCTGACAAACATAAAAAAGGGAAGATGAAAACCTACCTATTTCGGCGTTCAGATTAACAATGGAAGTCTTCTCAACATCAATGACCATTTGTTGATCCAAAAGATGCAAGTTCTTCACCCTGACCAGATCTGATAAATGATGGGAGTATTGGGTGAGCTCGTTAACCTGGTGATACATGACTTTCACATGATTCCATATCTCTCCAGAAGCCCTATTGGGAGGCGGACGAAGATCAGGGAGAGATGGCAGCTCGTCAAAATAGAGTCGATGGAAATAATGCATCAAAAACGCTTTCTTCTCCTCTGGGGAAAGCTCTTGAACTCGGGATTCGGTCAAATCTTCTGTCTCTATCCTATTCGACCTACTCGGCCTCGGCTGGTCGAACGGTGCCCCTTTCCCCTTCATAATCTGAGCCGGAGAAGGTGGGACAGTGATGGACGGAGTCGCCAATGACGTACGACTCGACCCTCCTAGATGAAGCCTCGAATCCCCACTGGGCGTTCGAATCGGAGGTGGAGGAGAAGGACGAAGAGACATAGAAAATGAGGACCTATCTTGGTGACGACTCCCACTACCATGACCTCGCAGTGGTGGGCCATTGCCATACAGGCTAGCTCCCATCCTAAAGGGGCCAATAAAAGCACTCTCGGATGGTTTCAGTCTCCACGACCTCGCCCCCCGATTCCTCTAGCCATATCACCTGTCAAAGGAATAACGCAAAGTCAGTCAAGCAGCACGTGCAAGCACTCTTCTATGCAGTTTAGTGTGTATAAGTGTGTGTCCTATGTGCTCTCTTAGCAGACCAGATTGTCCCTCAGTCGAAGGAGTTAGCCTCTCCGTGGCACGAGCTAGATCCTCTATACTAGCGGTGCTCGGCCACATAGACAAATCCATAGGAACTGTACTCAGACAAGCAAACTAATCTACTCTTTCAAGGGAGGTGGTGGTTTCTAGAGAGGTTGTAGGAGAGTGAGGACTGGCCAACTCTTCTTCCCCCGCCCCTCCTATCGGGGGCAGGGTAGAAACGTCGAAAATTTCCTCGTCCCGAGCAACCACCTCTGCCCTACCGTCCTTGTCACCACTAACATCTTCCTGGAACTTAACGACCTTTTTAGGGCCGAGCCCTCCAGGAGCCATCTTTCTCTTCAAACCGGGGGCATCAAGACCTTCCACTACTTTCTACCTCAGTACACCACTCGCCATTGCAGGCCTGACTATGGCCCGGTTGGCCGGAAGCAACCCAACACGCCGGAGGCAGTCCTGATCCACTACAGAATCTATCTTACGGGAGCCCTCAGGAATAGCTCGAAAAGCCTCGAGACGTTGCCGATACTCGTCGCCGGTAGGTGCCTCGGGATTCCCTGCCATAATAAAAAATAATGAGTTATAAAGCTCGGCAACTTGTAGAGAAAGGAGACGAAGATTAAAGATACTCGCTTTCTTCTATCCATCTCCTCGTGATTCCGGGAGGGCGGCGAACAAAGAAACAATCATGCTTAATCACCGACGGTCTGGGCCACTTTCTGGCAAAAAATCTAGTAGCGGGAGACGCTTCCAAGAACCATTGTGAAGACGATGCACCAGTTGACCACCTAAAATGGAAAAGGTACTGAATTTTAGGATCCCGATCCAGGAATTCTCGAAAGAGAACGCAAGTACCCAAGAGCGAAGAATAAGAATTCGGGTGCAGCTATGAGGGTGCAAGGCGGAAGTAGAGTAGCATTTCTCGTATAAAGTCATTGGCCGTGGGCATGCACCCCGGAAGGCAAGTATGCCGATTCTAAGCAGTGAAAACTTCAGGCGGCACATGGGCCCTTCTGCCCGATCCAGATGCATGAGCCTCCCCCTCCGGGATATTAAACCGCAATGATAGCTTTCTAACCGCCGCGGCATCCAGGCGTGACGGCACTGAATCCGGAGGATTGTTCAAGATGACTGCATTAGGAAGCATGTCAGGAGCCACTGGGCAGGCGGCTCACCACCTCCCATAATATCCACATTTTCCATCTCGGCATGTACGACTGGAGAATGTAACCACTCAACATGACCCCCGTGCTCCGACACTTCAGGCGAACTCCCTGTCTGAGAAGGAGTCTACCCTTCGTTAGTCTCAAGCTCGCTGCTTCCAGAGCTGGTGTTGTCCGTAGAATCAGAAGTGTGAGACAATGGCGAGGAAGCCTCGGCTTCCAGAAGCTTCCCAGTCTGTGATCTTGTTTGCATGGCTCGCGATACTTCAATATACCAGTGTAAGACATCATAACGAAATAACTTGTACCCTTCGTGTTGATGAAGATTAACGAGTGTGTGATGTGTCATGCAAAGAATGAGAGCGCGCATAGAAACGTTAAAGATCTTACAGTTTAGTCACAGTCCAGATATATGCTCTATCCTATGTGAAAATTATAAGTTCCTATCCGCGCAGTTATCAATAACAATAATGGTACATTCGTACAACCGAACAGACAGCGTATAAGTCCAAGGGCAGGCGGTCAGGAAATCGAAGTTCTAAGTGGCGAAAGTCAACACCCGGCCAAGGCAATGCGCTCAACCATGGCCCGGGGCACGAAGTTTCCAAAGACACCCAAGACTGGGTCTGGGAACCTCAAAAATTCGAACCCCTCGGGGGTCGAAATCTCGAACCATAGTGGCTCGAAATTTTGAGCCCCCCGGGTTCGAAAATTCGTGCCCTGGTGGTTCAAAAATTCGAGCCCCAGGGGTAAGGAAAGCTTGAACCCTCGAGGTCCGAGGATTCGAACCTCAGGGGATCTAAGCCTCAAACCCATCGAGGTTTGAGAATTCGAGCCCAAGGGCTCGAAATTTCGAACCCTACAGGGTTCGAAGATTCGAGCCTTATTAGGTTCGAATTTCCGAACCTCCCCTTCGGGCTCGAAATCTCGAGCCTCCTCCGTCGCACCTCGACCTCCCTTCCCTCAACTCAACCAAGTCCATTAACTCAGAATTTTTAAGTCAAAGTGGCCGAGAAATGAAGCTTTCAGAACAATGGCAGTCGACGCGAAATAGAAGAAGGAAGAAAAATGAGGGTGAGGGGCCTATATATAGCGAAAAGGAAAAAAACCCTTCGTATTCCGATCCTAGGCTCGAAATTCGAGCCTGAGGGGTCGAAATTTTGAACCTTTGAGGTTCGAAATTTCGAACCCCACGAGTCGAATTCTCGAGCAGCTACGGATCGATGATTCGAACTTATAAGGTTCAAAATTTCGAATCCTTCAAAAAAAATGGGATATCTTCTCGGCCGCGTGCGCTCATATCCCGCCAAGGTCCCGTCGCCTAAAACGTGCGATGATGGAACCATGCGAATACTCAGCTGCGCGAGCGCGATACCAATCCAACAGTGGCTCGTTCACAATTCCATAACAAACGAGCCCGCTAGCCAATACATTTTCTCTAATAACTTGCAGGATAAATCCACAACCTAACTACCATCTCAACTTTCATTCCAAAACATATCATGTCAAGAAAAGGCGTCAAGACAAGACGTGGTTTGGGGGGAAAATGTTAACCGGCCTTTTGGTCCGGTCACCAAATGTTCTCAAGGCACGCTCAACTCAACTCATCGCGTGAAGCTAGGGCCAAGGGCGAAACTCAGGTAGTGCAGAAGCAAAGACCGAAGAGAGATCTTGCCAACAAGGGCCTCGCACCTTCACCTTCACAACGTTGCGCTGACGGAGCCAACCAGCCTCGACAATGCCTCTTGTCAAAATCCGCTTCGCACCCAGCCGGGTGCGAAATTTCGCACCTCTCCCAGGTACGAATTTCCAAGGCCCGACAGCTTGAGGTGCGAATTTCTGGAAAATGTTTCCATTCCTACCTAACCACTTCCTATAAATACCCCATGGCCTCACACTTCAAAAGGGTTGAATTCTTGAGCTTGGAGACCTCCATAAGAGCTTCATTAATGGCATCTCCTCTTTGAGGAAGAAGAAGGACAAAATTGTCTTTTTCCTTATTATTCAATATATGATAATTATGACATCATATATCATGGAACATGAATGTAATGAGATGTCATGAGATAGTCTCAACCTTGTAATTTCTTCCAAGTGATTAATAATATTCCAACGAGTCTTCAAAGTGGACGTAGGCCCTCACTGAGGCCGAACCACTATAAATCTCTTGTGTGATTTACTGCATATGCTTTATTTATGTTCTTGTCTATGCGACCATATTTATAATTCCTAGTAATTGGGAATCTTTGGTGTTTGTGACATTTTTTGCTGTCAACAGACGACATCCTAGATCCAAATGTCAAAATGTATCTGTTGTAAAAGTAGAAGAATTTAAGCATGATTTCTTGATGGCCGAATCTATTATAAAAAACGAAAAACAAGGAGATATTGAACAACTTCCAGCTCTAAAGGGTTTGAAGGCAAACACGCTTAAGAACCCATTTCACTGACTTATAACATATGGAATACGATTTGATGATTAATTTAAAGGTTGATATGGACAAAGGGAAATAATAATCCCAGTAACCAATGAAAATCAGATCGCCTGGTAGTTTCTCTCACCATGGGAGAGAAACCACCTTTTGTTTTGTGTGTGTGTATATATATGGGGGGGGGGTCTGTGTTTGCGAATATGAAATCCGAAAGTAACCTACAGTCAATCAAAATGAGTAAGAAATAAATGTCGGCATAACATCATTTGAATTTTGAAAAGAAATAAAGTTGTGCATAAACACATACGCATAAATTCAAACATTTAAATTGAAGTATAACGACCCGTATTTTTACGGTATTATAAATAATTTATTTAATTATTTGAATAATGGTTTGGTAATTTAAAATGACCAAAATTAAATAATATTGAATATTTAATTAAAATAAATAATAGAACAATATATTTAATTTCCGAAATAGTGGAATTCACAATATTGTGTGAATTGGATCATTTATAATATATAATTCAGTATAGAGTTGAATTATAATAACGAATATATTATTTAAACAAAGTTTGAACGTATAATTATATCATAATTATAATCGCTATGACGACCCCAAACCCCGTTCCACGGTGGCAAGGGTAATCTTTGGAATATAACACATAAACAGATAACAGTATAACAGAAATAAATAAATAAATACACCAGATAATGTACAATAGAATACACTAGATAAACATAATCATCAAAGTTACACAGTATACAGGATCATACTTAGTACAAAATACAGTTCAGCTTTACATAAATGTCTACAGCGGAATCAAAACATAATATGTACAATAGGAGTTGAACAAAATAAAAAGAAAGAAATGATAGAATCCATCTTCAGCTCCAGCTATCCATAAAGAGCCTGCAAAAACCTGAATACAAGGCTGCCCATGTAGAAATAGGGGCACCCGAGTTTGCAAGTGAAACAAACTACGAGTCAGTCATGGGACTGGTCTGAGAAAACTACTTAACATACTTTACAATAAGGCCAATCACAGGACCACGCCGCTAACGCAGAATGGGTTTACTCCATTGGATTGCCAGAGCTTTAAAACAAGTAAATCTTTTAAACATCGCAATGCTTTCTATAAAAATGAAGCCATTATAAGACTCAGTTCCCATCACACAATGCAATGCAAACCGGAGGATAGAGTTTACCTTATAATGGCCAAAATATGCTTGATACGAATGAAATAAAAGCATTTGATATTATTACTAGTGTTTATATATTTCAAAGACAATTTCAATCATAAGTATCAATCATAGACGACATGGGTACCATATATCATGTCGCCATATATAGGTATACAATCAAAACCGCACAATGTCATATTTGGAAATTGGATTTCCGTCATGAACCAAGGCAAGGGATCGTCCTTACTGCTTCGAAACTCTCTAGCCCGAGCCTCAGGATCAGAGCTCGAGTGACCCTTGGATCGTCAGGGCCAGTCCACACGGAGTGGATTAAAATGCCTGAACACTATGTTTCCCCACCCTATGGCGTGTAAACTGGTTATATACCGACCAAAACCATCGGCTCAGGAGCGACCAATATAACCGAGGCGCCTCGCTATCCATCATCCACATAAGTAAAATGCCCGGGTGTGTAAAACCCAAAACACCACTCCTATCTAGAAAGAAACGCAGGTCCTCCCTGATGTCCTCTCCCGTTTCTGGCTCATACTGGGGTGTGGGGCTCACGAAACAATGCTAAACACAAAGCTAGCTATTTAAAGCCCTTCTTTGATCATCAACCACAAAGCTTTGCTTTTTAACAAAAGCTTTGATCTCAGCAACTTTGTATGCCACGTTGATAATCTACAACGTCAGGCACACATCCATTTACAAGTACGTTCTGGGTCTGAATGAAACCGGAGGATCTTTATTCCTCGCACATCCGAACGATCAACAAGTACGTCCGGACAACCACCACTGTAACCCCTTCAGGGCAGCAACTCCCATCCAAGGTATCAGTAGCCATCCATCCGACCTGAAGATCATCGGTCTTGCACCGTCTTCATGTCTTCGACTTCTAACCGTCGATCAATTATTTGAAATGAGAATTAACTTGGCCTTTTCAAATAATTCACATATATTAGAATTCAAATCAATTCATTCCAATAGTTAAATTATTCGACATCAATAATTCAGTTCATTAATGTAATTTTCACGTCAAACACATTCAACCATCAAATATCCAATAAACCGAGTAAATTCAATTTATTTCCTTTCCATATCATTTATAATATTTTATAATGATTTATCGCTATTTTTATTCATTTAAAAATAGACAATTTATTCAAACGACGCTTCGGGCCATAACGCGGCCGTGGCGTTGTTTTTCTTCAGATTTGATTTACACATATCTGAAAATCCAACCGTTGGACCTTTAAAATTTTTATATCATTGGAAAAATATTTTCAAAAAGAATCCAACGGTTCTAGTTTTGGGAAAATCTAATGGTCGGATCTCCCGGTACAATCGTTTGAAGTTACAATTTCAAAATATGAACTGTAGCGTCGTTATTCGATTTATTTTAATTATATATATATATATAATCGATTCTGGCGCTGTTTTCATTCAGATTTGAATTAAACATTCCAGAAAATCCAACCGTTGGATCTTTGCAAAGTTGGTGTTGTTGGAAAGATATTTCCAAAGCGAACCCAACGGTTTCGGTTTCAGGAAAATCCGATGGTCGGATCTCCCATAATAATTGTTTGAAATCATGGTTTCAAAATACGAACTACAGCTTTGTTATTCGATTTGTTTTAACTATATTTATATATATATAAATATAATTCGTTCTTCGATTTCAAAACATTTCATTTCCTATATGTGATAAAAATGATATTTTTATCCAACAGATATTTGTTTCAACACATGACTATTTTTAACACTTCAAATATATAATAAAAGGGTGATTTTTATGGTCAAAACAATTTATTTCAAACACGATTATTTTATATACTTCATATAGATGATAAAAATGTGATTTTTATTGTTAAAAAATGAAGATTTTTAGCAATTCATATATATTATAAAAATGTGATTTTTGTTTGTAAAACAATTTATTTCAAAAATGAATATTTTCTATACTTCGTACGTATAATAAAAATGTTATTTTTATCATTATAACCATTTCATTTCATTCATTCGATAAAAATGTTATTTTTCTCAAACCATTTCATTCATTCGATAAAAATGTTATTTTTATCGTTCAAACTATTTCATTTCATTCATTCGATAAAAATGTTATTTTTATCGTTTAAACCATTTATTTCATTCATTCGATAAAAATGTTATTTTTACCATTCGAACCATTTATTTCATTTATTCGATAAAAATGTTATTTTTATCGTTCAAACCATTTCATTTCATTCATTCGATAAAAATGTTATTTTTATTGTTCAAACCATTTCATTTCATTCATCACATGAATATATTTCAATACATGAAGATAAATCAAACATAGAAATATTTCATAAAATTTCGGCAGCATAACGGCAGGGTAGTTAAAATTGGCATCGTCCCTAGTACGGCTCCTTGCTCTACCTTAAAGCCTCGCAGCCTTTGACAATGGGGATTTCAATATCTAGTTCGTACGCAGACGAATTTTCCCATATACTAATCCTATTGGGATTTCAACCACAATCAATCATTTCCAATCAACCATTTATGATTTTCACCGAATTTCACATCAAAAAATCCAAACAATATCACAACCAATATATATCGTCCATGGTCTGTGGACGAGGGGAGTATATATATAAATATACGTATATAAATATATTTCGATTTCATTTCAATATATTTCAATATCATTCAACGCATATATAATTTTTACAACGCATATATAACTTATACATCGAACATACAGCTTATACAATGCTTATACATGAGGTGTACAATGCTTATATAACTCCTACATCAACTATATAATTTATACATCGTCATTTCCATATCGTTTATAAATCATAAATCTCACTTTGGGTTCCACTCCTCCAAAAATTGTAGATGGCTCATAAAAATATCCGGTCTCTTCTAAAATGTAGAAGACGTCCACACGAGTCCACTGTCTCTTGTTTCACTGGATTTCGACAACATACGAAAAAGATATGATTTTTTTGTAAAATCATAAACCATAGCGCTTTAAAGTGTTATAAACAATAATATTAAAGCCATTACCTTTCTTTTAATCTTCGAAACTAGGGTTTAAATTTTCTCTTGATCCGTGAAGCTTGGTTCAGATCAGGTCGCGCCACCTCATAGTGCTCAGAGCGGCGCGCAGATCGATGGTCCTCTGGCTGAAGTCAGCGACAGATCGGGGGTGCAATCCCAACGCGAACGGTGGACCTTCTCAGGTGCGATTCACGATGACGAACGAATGATGGACGATGCCGCTTATATGGATTTGGAGTACTCACCCCCCTCTACAAAATCTCCAACATGAGTGTTGAATTTTATTGAGTGTATTAAGCAAGATTGAGGAGAGAAGCAAGGAACGAGAGCCGCCGTTCATGCTTGGGGTTCTATTGGGTTTTCTGGGAAGCGATAAAGTGAACGGATGAATTCTATTGGCCCAAAATATATTTAAATTATTTTTAATTAAATTAAATCCAAAATTGTTGACTTTTTCATCCGAACACCGATTCAAACCCAATGAGTGTCGCCTCTATCTAAATACCCCCATTCTAAACACAATGGAATATGTTTCATAGGCCAATTCGACTGTTTCAGTCTGTTTTTCTTCAAATTAAAATATAAAACATTCAATATTTGATTTGAACGTACATTTCAATTTGCCGGGGCCACATACTGATCCCAAAAATTCCAGAAAAATAAATCTAGCTAAGTTTTAACGATACGGTCCCAACAAAACTAGTTTCGTCGAATTATGAGACCTTTTGAAAAATGGCCATTTTCTGGTCGATCCAATTTAACTAAAATCAACCAAACTCATTTTCCTTTGCCACGCTCACATATTAACTTCAAAAATTATGGAATTTGAAACATAGCAATAATTTGACATCCCGGATCGAACAAAAGTGGTTTCGTCGAAAACAGAGGTCGTTTGCAAAATGGCTATTTTCAAGGGCTATATATTCTCTATAACGACCTTTCTGAAAATTTATTTGGCCGTAACTTTTGATTCCCGCTATGAAACTTTGATTTTTTAGATTCGTTAGAAAGATATTCATAAACAGATTTAAATATTTTTGGTTTCACTAACATCAGTTTTATTTTGCACCCGGTACAGTCAGTCAAAGTTTGAATTCATATTTTCAAACTGCCGCGTCATTTCAGGCCTTGTTTATAATTAAAAATAAATAATTTTATTTTCCAACTCAATTCAAATAGACTTTTCATCACTATTATTCAAAATAATTTATTTTAAATATTCAAAATCCACTGAAATAGCCAAATTAAAAATTTTAAGTTGGTTCTGATTTTCCGGGTTGTTACAATCTCCCCCACTTAAAATCTTTTCATCCCCGAAAAGGAACGAAGTCGAAAGTTGTTTAATTAACCAACTCAACTTTCATTCTAGCTTTCATTCTTCAACTTTTTAGTTTCTAAGAATTTTCAAATTCTTCAAAAATTTGGCTAACACCCTAAATTTTCGAAAAATTTCGCCATAACCTCCTTTGTACAGGGAGGGGTTTGGAAATTTATTGGGCGTATTAGGTACCTAATAAATCCTAATAAGCATTATAGTGATATATTCCGGTGTCCGCAGAGGAGTGTGTATAGATCATAACTCCAGAGAATAAATTCTTTACTCAACAGCTAATCCAATTACCTGTTCAAACATATATAATGTACATGCATATATTTCTAGCTATTTTCAAATCAGTTCAGTGAGTGATTTAATCAAATATATTTACCTTCATTCTCTTATTGATTAAATTAATTATCATTCTAATAATTTAATTAATCAAATCCACAATCACACAACACAAACAACAATCAATTTGTTTTTATCTTTCAAAAATGTACTAATTAATTCATATACTCTTTTAAAATCATTCAGACTATATAATTAAAAAGTTTAAATCCATGAATAGAAAACAAGAACAAAGTAGATAATAGAATGGAAATGCAAAATATGGTAAATGTACCTTGCACTAGAGTTAATCAGAGATATCCACCCTGCACTTGGGATAGGCTTTCTTATTGCTCTCCTCTGTTTCCCAAGTACAATCTCGCAGATCTCCACTCCATTGCACTTTGACTAAGTGAACCTTCTTGTTCCTCAGCTCTTTTGTTTCTTTGCCAATAATCTTTAGCGGCTCTCTTCTCACAGCCAATTCTGGAGTAATTTCCAAATCCGATTGCGCGGCCTCTTCCATGATCAAGTTTGGATTATGCACATGCTTTCGAAGTTGAGATACGTGAAACACATCATGTACTCCAGGCAACCAATTTGGTAATTGATCCCTATAAGCGGGAGTTCCAATTCGTTCTAGAATAGGAAATGGACCAATAAATTTGAGTGCCAATTTCCTTGTTTTACCGAACCGGATTACTCCTCTCATCGGAGATACCTTCAAATACACGTGGTCGCCAATAGCGAATGATAAATCTCTTCTTCTCTTATTTGCATAGCTCTTCTGTCGGCTTTGAGCGGCTAGTAATCGTTTCTTAACGAAATTGACTTTGTCTGCAGCTTCGCGAATCATATCGGGTCCCAATACGAGTCTATTACCAGGTTCTACCCAACAGGAAGGAGATCGGCAAGGTCTACCATACAATGCTTCGAAGGGTGACATTGTCAGGCTCGCTTGGTAGTTGTTGTTGTATGAGAAATCAGCCAAATGCAAGTGGTCTTCCCGTGATCCTCCAAAATCAATTACACAAGCCCGCAATAAATCTTCTAGAATATGATTCACCCTCTCAGTTTGGCCATCTGTTTGAGGATGATAAGCAGTGCTCAAGTTCAGTTTCGTCCCCAATTCTGCTTGGAATGCTTCCCAGAATATACTAGCGAAAATTGGGTCACGATCGCTAACAATGCACATGGGAACTCCATGCAGTTTAACAATTTCTTTAAAATAAATATCAGTTAGACTCTGAGTAGTTCTATTCGATCTGACAGGTATGAAATGAGCGGTCTTCGTGAGACGATCTACGATCACCCAAATACTATTTCCTTTCCTGGTTCTGGGCAAACCATCTATGAAATCCATAGAAATTTGTTCCCACTTCACACCTGGAATTTCCAACGGTTGCAACAGTCCAGCCAGTTTCTATTGATCGCTTTTGACTTGTTGACAAGTAGCACACCGACTAACATATAAAGAAATGTCTCGTTTCATAGATCTCCACTAGAAAGTGCATTTGATATCATTATACATTTTGCTCACTCCTGGATGGATACTAAGTTGGGCTTGTGATATTCATCTAATACTTCTCTCCGGAGTTCAGGAATGTTTGGCACACATATTCGGCCTTTTAACCTCAGAATCCCCTCGTTATCAATCTGAAAATTCGATGGCTCGCCTTTCTGAATTCTCTCTCTGATCTTCTGAATGAAGTGATCATCCTTTTGAAAAGCAGATACGTTATCAATCAATGAAGGCCTGATGACAAGATTGGCGATAATTGCATTCCTACTGCTGAGCGCATCAGCCACAACATTGGCTTTCCTCGGAGTATATAAAATATCAAGATCATATGCTGCGAGAAATTCTAACTAACGCTGCTACCTCATATTCAGATCTTTCTAGGTGAATAAATATTTCAGTGATTGATGATTAGTGTATAATTCAAATTTCTCACCTAATAGATAATGCCTCCAGATTTTTGTAGCAAACACGATGGCTAACAATTCAAGATCGTGGGTTGCATAATTCTTCTCATATGGCTTCAATTGACGGCTAGCATAAGCGACTACCTGGCCTCTTTGCATTAATACTGCGCCAAGGCCTTCTTTAGAAGCATCTGTCCAGACATTCAAGTCTTGATTGCCATCAATAATTGTGAGCACTGGAGCGGTCGTCAATTTTAACTTCAGCTCTTGGAAAGCTGCCTCACATTCGAGAGTCCAGTTGAATCTCGAATGTTTCTTAGTAAGCTTTGTTAAGGGACAGGATATCTTCGAAAAATTATTAACGAACTTCCGATAATAACTGGCCAATCTGAGAAAACTTCGGACTTATGTGGGTGTACGAGGCTATTTCCAATTCTAGATAGCAGTGATTTTACTGGGATCAACTGAAATTCCTTCCTTTGACACGACGTGGCCAAGAAATTTGACTTCTTCTTTCCAGAATATACATTTGGAAAACTTTGCTTTTAAAACATTCTTTCTGAGAATTTCTAGCACTTGTTCCAAATGTTTTTCATGCTCGCATTCTGACTTAGAGAAGATTAGAATATCATCAACGAAGACCAGAACAAACTTATTCAATACTTCTCTGAATACATGGTTCATTAGATCGACAAAATAAGCTGGAGCGTTACATAAGCCGAACGACATTACTAACCACTCGTAGAATAATTCTGGACCTCTGAATGCTGTCAAAGGAACACAATCTTCAGCAATACAAAGCTAATGTGTAATGACCCGCATTGGCAGAGGTATTATAATTAATTAATTTAATTATATAAATAGTGATATAGTGAATTTAATGGTCGTGGAATTAAATAATGGTGAATATTTAATTAAAATAATAAATTAAATAATATATTTAATTTTGAAATAGTCGAAAATAGTGAATTGACAATATAATGTGAACTGGACAATTCAAAGTATATAATTCAGTTTAGAGTTGAATTATAATAACGAATATATTATATAAACGACAGTTGAACGTATAAATTATAATATAATTATAATCGAGCCCGTAATGGCGTGGCAGTTTGCTATTTGGCGATTCGAACTTCAACTGAATGTACAGGATTCGTTTTAAGCCGGATTTCTATGAAACAAGAAACGTGTGGAGCTGGTGGAGTATATCTTTCTAGTGGAAGCGAAAAATCGAGATTTCATCATGTAGATTTTGAGTTACGACCAAATCAAATTCTCAGAAATGCAGCGCCCTAACCATAACAATTTAATTATAATTTATTTAAGGATTTAAAAAGAAATCGAACGTCGATATAACTCTGACGATGTAATATCGAGTTGTAAATCTATATAGGAATATTCTGAAGCTGTACGGTATTCCATGTGAATATAGACAATAATATTTAATTTTAAATATTTAATTTAATTTTATTTAAATATATTTATATATTTAAATAGGCTATTTAGAGCTTTAAAAATAGCACTTTTGCAAACGAAGTCGGAATTCGACGAAACCAGTTTCGTTGGGACAGTAATGTCGAACTGAAGCTACATTTCCAATTTCGTGATTTTTGGGTAGCGTATGTGATCGTATGGATTTTTAGAAGCCACGGCTGAATAAAATTCAATATAAAAATAATTTAAAACTTCCTATAAATACCACTACCATCTAACCTAAACCTAAATTCATCCCTAAGTCAATAGGGAGTCCGCCGTTCTTTTTCCAGCAAAAGCATTTTTCATCGTGAGTTCTAAAATTGAAGAAAACTCAAAACAAATAATAAAATCACAATACTTATGTATTCGAACTCGCAGAGTGTCCCTCTTCGCAAATATTTGATTTTCATTAAAGTCGGTGAGGTTTTCGTTCGCTGTTCTAAACCCAGCGTGAGCTAGAGTTGCGGAAACGAGGAGTTGAAGGATTGATTAGCAAAAACTGAGTTCGGATTTGGGTTCAGCATCTAAAACTGCACCTGTAGGATTTTATTTGGGATATTTTGGTTTGAAAAGTGTCGTTGTCTCCTTTGGGTTCTGGCGAGAAGGCTGTTTTCGACGCGGTTCCTCAGGTTGCTGCGAGTTTGATGTTGGTATAAGAAGTCGAAGAGAAAGTTGGTGAGAGGAATGCTGGTATGTTTAATTCGATTTTTTTGTGGTGGGAGTAAGGAGCAGTTGAGGTTTGATTTTCTGAAGTTGGGGAAAACGTGGACGTCGAAGTACCAGGAGGTCACGGATGTAATTGAGGAAGAGGAAGATACAGGTTGAGTGCGTCTGGTGTTGGGCCGGTTCTAAATGGGGTGAGGCCCAATTAAGTGTAGTTTAATTTTAGTAAATTTTATTTAAAAGTATATGAACTTTGTAAAGCAATAACTATCTCATACGATATTGAAATTCAGCGAAACAAGATCCGATGGGATCGTATGGACGGTGGCTACAGAATGAAACTGACTGGAAGTCGATCGGAGCTCGTTACAATTTATAGCAAAATAAATTGTCCATCTGAATCAAGCGATGGTTATCGTTATTAACGATGATTGTCCAATGTGAGTAAATCTCACTAACTCTGAACAGTTTATAATTTCATGTTGTATTTTTAGAACTATTAAATATTGGCTGATTGACTGTGTGTTGACTGTTTGATTGAACTGCTAGTCAGTTAGTTGAATTTCTATATTTGATTCTGTTTAACAGAATATATCATATGGAACTGAAAGTGATGTTATCTATATTGTTTAACATCTGTGATGCAGGGAAACAGGTTGGAGGAATCCAACTGGATTCCTCAACATTAATTTTACTGTGATTCATATATTGTCATATATGATGTGATATATAATCTATTGTCGATTATATGTGTTTGGACGATACTGATCATCGTGATTTGATATGTTAAATACCCTAACATACCGAAATGTTGATAAGGGAATATTTTCAAAGTGATATTTGAAAATAAAATATTTATAAATGGAATAAATAAGAAATATTCATAAATTGGAATATTTATAAATAGGAGATATTTAGAAAATCAATAAACGTTATAAAATGGAAACTGTTATAAGAAGGAAATCATTTGTAAAGTGAAGAGCCGTTACTAAAAGTAAATCTTTATAAATGAAAAGTTTAATCGAGTTAAAAGGAGTTAATCGATGATAGTTTAATCGAGTTAAAAGGAGTTAATCGATGTTAGTTTAATCGAGGTAAAAGGAGTTAATCGATGTTAGTTTAATCGAGTTAAAAGGAGTTAATCGATGTTAGTTTAATCGAAAGGAGTTAATCGATGTTAGTTTCATCGATTAGAGTTAAAGCAAATGAGTTAATCGAATATAGTTTATTCGAATAGAAAGTAAAAGGAGTTAATCGATGTTAGTTTAATCGATTAGAGTTATTCAAATGGAGTAATCGAGTAGAGTTATCGAATATCACTTATTCGAAGTAGAGTTATCGAATATAGTGTATTCGAGAGGAGGAGTTATCGAATATAGTTTATTCGAATGGAATTAGAGGAGTTAATCGAATATAGTTCATTCGAATAGAGTTAGAGGAGTTATCGAATATAGTTCATTCGAATAGAGTTAGAGGAGTTATCGAATATAGTTCATTCGAATAGAGTTAGAGGAGTTATCGAATATAGTTTATTCGAATGGAATTAGAGGAGTTAATCGAATATAGTTCATTCGAATAGAGTTAGAGGAGTTATCGAATATAGTTTATTCGAATGGAATTAGAGGAGTTAATCGAATATAGTTTATTCGAATAGAGTAAAAGGAGTTGATCGAATATATAGTTTATTCAAATGGAATTAATAGAGTTAGAGGAGTTAAGTGAATAGACTTAAAGTTAAATCAAAAGAGTTAAGTGAATAGAATAAATTGAATAGAGTTTTCGAATATACCTTATCGAAGGAAAGAATTATCGAATAGAAAAGATTTGAAAGAGAGTTACGTAAGGAAGTTTGTTAAAGAATTAGAAGGGTGAACTTTGTCTATTTCAAGGTTAGAAGCGTTGTTCAGTTAAGGTCTGAGAGGTAGTATTACCCCAACTTGATTAACTTCATTTTTAACTAAGGAATGGTTAAGGTTCGATAGTAAAGGATGGTTAAGTGAATTTAGTAATTAAAGGAAATGGTTTGAGTTGGCATCGCGATGGTTTGTTTAAACATATGTCTAAGTCCAATGAAGAAGCTTTGGAAATGTTTTCCAAATAAGAAATCAGAAATGTTTTCTAATAAAGAAAACAAGAAATGGAAATGTTTTCCATTGTTAATAACGTATATTTTCCAAATTTAGAAAATAAGAAATATTGAATATAGGGAAACCGAAGATAAGTGAATTAACGAAATAAAGAGATAAATGTTGAATGATGTTTGATCGATATAAATTTCCATTTGGAAATAATATCGTTATTTGCACACCTGTTTTTATTCGATAGTTAAATCACAGACTATCGAAGTTTTGACCATTTTAACGTTGTTAATATGGAAAGACCGGTTGGATTATTATCCAAAGAACCACTCTGTATTGGCATAAGTGTTGCGAATCATATATGCCAAAGGAAATTGAAGACGGAGCTATGCAAGGGCTATCCTGTTTACAGAATCTGTTCCTGGATGACTTGTATGGACGGATGTCTGACAGAGTATTTCCAGACGATCACGTATATTGATTTCTCCAACCGTACCAAGAGTGGAAGCGGAGAAGGAAACTTCTTTTAGCTAACACATAATGTATGGTTGAGGACGTCAATCGGTGATTTGATGGATTTGACGATGTGGCATTCAAAGTGTAACAACCCAGAAATGCGAGCCAGTTTAAAATTTTTATTTTGGCAAATTTAATGAATTTTGCATTCTTAAAATGAATTATTTTAGATAATATCGACAAAAAATTTATTTTGAATATAATTCGAACGTATATATTATATACGTCGTCGTTAGAATATAAATATTTTATTTTAATTATAAATAGAATTGAAAATGGCGCGGTAGTTCGATAATTCGATTTCAAACTTCAATTGAACATACCGGGTGCAAAACAATCCGGATTTTAGCGAAACCAAAAATATTAGAATGTAGTCGAGAATACCTTTCCAACGAATCCGAAAAATCGAAATTTCATAGCGGGAATCAAAAGATATGTCCAGGTGAAAATTCTGAATAGTCGCTATGGAATTCTGACCCTTAAAAATGGAAATTTTGCAAACGACCTCGGATTTCGACGAAACCACTTTTGTTGGGTCTGTGATGTCAAGTTATTGCTAGATTCCAAATTACATTATTTTTCGAATCAATATGTGAGCGTGGCATAGGAAAACGCGTTTGACCATTTTTAGTTGATTTTAATCGACTGAAAAATGGCCATTTTTCAAATGGTCTCAGAATTCGACGAAATTAGTTTTTTTAGGACAGTATCAACAATTCGAAGTTAGAAAATATTTTTGGGAATCTTTAGTGACTATATGTGGCCCCGGTAGATTGAAATGTACGTTTAAAATAGAATATATAGAGTTATATGTTGATTTTAACGAAAACTGATCGAAAAAGTCGAATCAGCCTACGATACATATCCCATTGTGTTCGGAATGGGGGTAATTAGCTATGGACGACAGTCAGTGGGTTCAATTTCGAGGTTGAAAGAAAAAGTTGCTTTTTATACTAATAAAATAGAAATAATTATATATATATATATATTCCTTTACTCTCTCCCTTACCCCGTCTCTTCTCAGATCTAAAAAAAACCGCTCCACTTCGAAACGTGACGCCACCCGCTCCATCGCTCCACCCTCACCGTCGCCCCAGTCCTCCGGCCGCCTCCACTTCATCGCGCCAGCACCCCCTCCTCCGTTCGAACCCGCAGCTACCCCAAGACCCCCAAATCGAACAGCCCCAAGGCCCTAAACCCGAACCCATTGACCCTGGCCGCCATAGAAGACGATCGCACCACCGCCTTTGGCCGGATTCCGCCCCTCAGCGACTCGAGCACCCCGGCGCAGTGAAATCCCCCTCCCCTCCTCTGTAAAATCAAAAATCGGTGAGCTTTCTTGATTTGTTTATGTTTTTTTTTAATATTTCAAAATAAAAATACGTTTTTATATAAATAACTTCAGAAAATAAATATAGTTTATATATAAAAATAATTTTAGAAGAAGAAAAATTGGATTTTTATCGAAGAAAATATTATATTTTTGTTTATATGAAAGATTGAATTTTTAATTAATATAGTAGAGATTTTTGTTTGTTCGAATATATAATAAAGTAGAGATTTTTGTTTGTTCGAATATATAATAAAGAAGAGATTTTGTTTGTTCGAAGTAAAAATACGATCTTTATATTGTTTACATCGAAGTAAAAATAAGATCTTTATATTGTTTACATCGAAATAAAGATATGGTTTTTTATCGTATGTTTGAATTTTTTTTTAGGAAGATAAAAATATTATTTTTATCTATATAGAAGTGAAGATAAAATTTCGATTTATATATATATAAAAATAAGATAAAAATTCGATTTTTATATGTATAAAGTGAAGATAAAAATTAGATTTTTATATATGAAGTGCCATTATAAAAATGTGATTTTTAGAATAAACATCATATTAAAAATGCGATTTTTATATGAACAGCGTGAAACGGATTGAAATCAAAAGGGAATACAAATGGTTCAAAAGTTCAGAAATGAAATGGCGGAGTGGAACCCCAAGGTGAGAATTTCTCACTCTAAATTTCTTTTTCTAGTTATATATATACTAGGATGCAGACGGTGCTTAGCAACACCCGACACCCGTCATTCACAGACCATGGATGGCTTGTTTGTTTGATTGATGTGTTGTGGAAATTGTTTGAGATGTTGATGTGAAATAGATAATAAAATATATTCATAGGTTGAATAAAATAATTTGGTCGTTAAAAATATAATTTTTAATGTGAATGTGAATAAATAAATATTCATTTACAAACCGGACGGTTTGTTTATGTACACCTATTTGAAGGACATTGATTGGGATGATAAATTTTACACATCGCCCAACTGCACAAATAAAATCCGTGTTTGATTGTTTGAAACCCCACACGGGTATTGGGATAAAATACGGCATACACTAATCCCAATAATTATTTGTATGTCGATCGATTGATTGACAGGCTGTTATAAGCATTAGATATCTATATTTGATGCTTATACAGTGTAGTGCACTTTGGATGATGGTTGATTATTTATCGTTGCTATTATATACATGTGTTGTATGGAATCCATATAGTTAACGCTATATGGTAATTGATTGGGCCTCATTCCAATTTAGAAAATAAAGAATATTATAAAATAAAGGTTAATGTGTTGACCGTACTCATCCGTTGAGATTAGTCATGTGTTGAACGAAATATTTTAACAATAAAATTTACATCTTTATCATATATAAAATTAGAAATTAACTGGAAAATAGATGAGATGAGTGGTCTCCTGGGTATTGATCTGATGTTGGTTTCGGCCTTCGGGGTTAATATTCAGGGAATCGTTCTCTTACTACTTTACGGTTGGAGTCTGATTTGAAATCAAACGATAGATACCATCGTTTTTATAAAATATATTAAATAACAAAAATAGTCACACGTGGACAGTACTCATTCGTTGAGATTAGTCATGTGTTGAGAAAAATATAGATTCACATATTGAATAGAATAAATATTCATTTGTTGAATAGAATAACGGAATTATTGAAATATATAAAGCCGTGTTGATTAGAGATGCGCTATTTTGACGCGAATGATATTTATATCGATTATATTCGTTTTTATAATGAAAATTGAAAAGAGATAAAAATCGAATATTTATAAAACGAATTTGAATTAAATTGAATAGAAAATGAATTGAATTGAATAGAAAACGAATTGAATTGAATAGAAAACGAATTTGAATTGAATTGAATAGAAAACGAATTTGATTTGAATTGAATAGAAAACGAATTTGATTTGAATTGAATAGAAAACGAATTTGATTTGAATTGAATAGAAAACGGATTTGATTTGAATTGAATAAAAAACGAATTTGATTTGAATTGAATAGAAAACGAATTTGATTTGAATTGAATAGATAACGAATTTGATTTGAATTGAATAGAAAACGAATTTGATTTGAATTGAATAGAAAACGAATTTGATTTGAATTGAATAGAAAACGAATTTGATTTGAATTGAATAGAAAACGAATTTGATTTGAATTGAATAGAAAACGAATTTGATTTGAATTGAATAGAAAACGAATTCGAATTAAATTGAAAAGAAAACGTGTTCGAATTGAATTGAATTGAAAAGAAAATGAATTCGAATCGAATTAAAATCGATTTGAATTGAAATCAAATAGAAATGAAAGTAAAAAGAATTTACAATAGAAAATTCAATTTTGATTTGAATTTGAAATAAGGTTGAAATTGTTTTTGAAACAAATTTGAATCTATTTATAAAATTTGTTTTGAATAGAAATCGACGAAATATATATTATATATATAATATAATGGCCTGAATAGAACGCGCCGCGCCGCGGCAGTTCGTAAATTTCGACCAATGACTTCGAACGGACATTACGGGAGATCCGACCGTCGGATTCTCCTAAACCCAGAACGGTTGGGTTCGTATCGAAAAGAGCTTTCTAACAAATATTAGAAATTTTAAATCTAATGGTTCGATTTGGAGATACGTCCAAATCAAATTTGGAAAAGGTCGCTGTAAGTGCAGTTCGATGGCCGTTGATGGAAATCGACTGTACGGGCCTTGATAAAATTATTAAAAATATAAATAATTTGTGTAAAATCATAAGAAATGATTTAGGAAAATTTGGGATGAAAAACTCCATATTTGAAAAGGTAAAAATAGTTTTTTATCGAAATGAACTAGTTTTGAACTAAAATTAAAACCCATTTATTTTTAAATAAATAAATTGGAATTGAATCGGGTTTTAAATAACCAGAATTTCTAATATATAGTTGGAATCGAATTAGAATTGATGTATGGGTTTATCGTGAACGGTGTTTTAAATAACATTTGTTCTTTAACCCGATAGTAAATAGAATGTGATTTGGGTTTGTCGTGAACTGTGTTTTAAATGACATTAGTTCTTTAACCCAGTAAAAGGAGTTTTAATGAATCTGCAACTAGATTGAAATGTGAATTGATAATTTAAATTATCAAATTTAGAAATTGAGCGAGAATGGAGTATCACCAGTTTTGTTCCAAAACGATAGTCAAATCTTTAATTAGATTTGAACGTGAAATGGTAATTAATTTTACCGATAACATTGTGGTGTTAGATATGGAGTATTACCAGTTTTGCTTCATGGGATGAATAGGTTGGGATTGGGAAATAAAATAAATAATTACTTCGGTGTGGTTCGCTAATCTCGACTAGTTTGGAAAACCATAATTTGGTTTGATATGACATCCAATGGAAGATTAAAGAATAAATTTTAAAGAATTTATCTTGGATAAAATTGATGGGAACCTTTCCCTAAGAATATGAAATTTAGAAACTAGCTGTAGGTTAGCTAAGAAGAATGGTTTCCTGGGTATTGATCTGATGTTGGTTTCGGCCTTCGGGGTTAATATTTGGGAAATTGTTCTCTTGTTGATTTACGGTTAGTAGCTACTTAATTGGAATGAGACGTATGTTGTGTTGGTGTAACATTTGTTTACTATATACGCGGGTTGTTCTGAAAGGCCGGGTTTATACCCATTCTGAATAACCGATTCGACGATAAGTCGAAGATGAAGACGGTGGTGGAAGACCGGAAGTCTTCACATCGTTTGGGTGATTACTAATGATCTTGATTGGGCTGTACACCTAGGATGAGGGAATCAGTTGGTGGTCGTCCAGACGTACCTGGAGATCGATGGATATGCGAGGAAAGTGCCTCCGGTTTCGTTCAGACCTAGAACGAACTTGTAAATGGATTGTGTGTCTGACATTGGACTTTATTCTGTGTTGATTGATCTCTATTAAATATTCATCTGTTTGGCGGCGGAGAATTTATTCTCTTGCTTAACGCCCTTCTCTGAGACGTACGAGCTCAGAGGTTGTATATCGATGGACATCAGTCGCATGGCATGAATTGTCTGTGTGGCACGCTAAGATGCAATGATCAAGGCTTTTGTTGAAAAGCAGAGTCTTGTGGTTGATGATCAAAGCGCGGCCTTTGTGGCGTAGCTTTGTGTATAACATGAATTCGCGAGCCTCACACCTCGGTATGAGTTAAAAACGGGATAAGGACTGCAGGGAGAGCACGACGTTTCTTTCTAGCTTTGGTGGTGTCAGTGACTTACCAGCCCTGACATTTTTATACTTTTCACCTATGTGGTTGTTGGATGAGGCGCCTCGATTTTAGGTCTGTAAGGACCGGGAAACGTGTGTTCAGGAATAACTAATCCTCAAACGTAAGAGAGGACCGACCCTGAAGCATCCAGGGGTTACCCAAAGTGCGTAGTCCCAAGGCATTTGCTAGAGTGTCTCGAAGCAGAGAGGATCTTGCCCCTTGCCTCGACTTATGACGGAAATCCAATTTCCAATACGTGTATTTCGGTTTTATTTGTAGAGCCTAGTATGGCGACATAGTGGGATAGGGCGCTTATGTCGTCTATGATTTATATTTATGATTGAAATTGTTTTGACACTATACACTTATTATAGTATCAAATGATTTGTTTTTAAACGTACCAAGCATGTTTAGCTGTTATAAGGTAAAACCCTATCCTCCGGCTTGCGTTGCATTGTGTGATGGGACCTGGGTCTTATAATAGCTTCATTTTTCGAAAAAGCATTGCGTTGTCTTTTCTATGCACTGGTATTCTTGGGAGGAAACCCGTTCCGTGTTACACGGCGTGGTCCCTTGAATTACGCTATTTTAAAGTAAAGTTTTAAATAACTGTTTTAGTTCTCACACCAGTCACATGACTGACCTGGAGTTTATCGTTTTAAAATAAACTCTGGGTGCCCCTATTTTCGACACGGGCAGCTAGTAGTTTTGGTTTTGCAGATTTATATTCACAATATCCTGGTTTACAGCTGGAACGATACCCGGAAAGCTCTGTATCCATATATCGCCTTCAGTTGTGTTTTATATTGTTTTTCCGCTGCTATGTAATTTATTGTAATCTCTGATATTTGTCAAATGTAATTTATTCATTTATACTCTGTATATTCTTGTATCTGATGGAATTGTTGTAATAACAATGAAATGTTCTTCCGTCTGCGTTCTATTGTGTGTTGTTCTCAAAGTATCCGCTCTTTCCTTCACAGGGAAGTAACGGGTTCTTACAGTGGTATCAGAGCTTTGGTTTACAGAGCTCGAGAACAAGACACATTAGAACCATACGAAAGAATTCATCAGATATTGGATTAATAATATCCAATTAGAATGACTCGTTAGAGATAGGGTCAGTAGTATCCTAGAACGAGTGTGAAGAGTATATTTTTCAAATGAAAACAATTTTTTTTTAAATTTAAACCGTTTTATACGTACCTGAATATTTATTTATATTGAATTTGGACAATCCAATATATAAAGATTTTGCATATACGCGTCATGAACGTATATTCGAAGTTTTAATATACTGGATAGATATAGAATCATACTCTAGTGGCCTGAAGATGATTCTGATGGTTGAGTACTCGTCATCAGAATTTATATTCGAGTGACGAAGGTGTGATTTCTATATTTTTCCATTAGACTGGTGTGAGAACCAAAACTAGATAGATACATTGTTGTGATTTGGCATCAAAAACATGATTTTCTGTATATATCAAAATTATGAATTTGAAACGTTAATTCACTAATTGATTGATGTTTGTGTTGTTCGTTTATTTGTTTGATAATTTTGAACCATTTAGCCTAATTAAATCAAATATTGAATTTTATTGAAAATTCGTCGCATTTGCTTGCATATACATGTACTTACATTGAACAGGTCATAGCAAGGAGGCTAGAGCAGAGAATAAAATTTGTTTGCCCGACAAATAGGTACATGTTTACTATAATTTACTGTTTTGTTTGGGTGGTGATGATTTTATGAGTCTATTGGCTAGCCGCTTGGCTTTTTCTTTTTCTTTTTGAGATCAGAAGGCCTATATGGCAATTTCGGGATTTTCCCGGTGCTCCCGGTGCAGGGGAGGTTATGGCGAAATTTTTCGAAAATTTAGGGTGTTAGCCAAATTTTTGAAAATTTTGAAAAGTTCTTAGAAACTGAAAAAGTTGAGTTGGTTTTTAAAACAACTTTCGGCTTCGTTCCTTTTCGGGGACGAAAAGTTTTAAATGGGGGAGATTGTAATAACCCGGAAATGCGAGCCAGTTTAAAATTTTTATTTTGGCAAATTAATGAATTTTGCATATTTAAAATGAATTATTTTAAATAATATCGACAAAAAATTTATTTTGAATATAATTCGAACGTATATATTATATACGTCGTCGTTAGAATATAAATATTTTATTTTAATTATAAATAGAATTGAAAATGGCGCGGTAGTTCGATAATTCGATTTCAAACTTCAATTGAACATACCGGGTGCAAAACAATTCGAATTTTAGCGAAACCATAAATATTAGAATCTAGTCGAGAATATCTTTCCAACGAATCCAGAAAATAGAAATTTCATAGCGGGAATCAAAAGATATGTCCAGGTGAAAATTCTGAATAGTCGCTATGGAATTCTGGCCCTTAAAAATGGAAATTTTGCAAACGACCTCGGATTTCGACGAAACCACTTTTGTTGGGTCCGTGATGTCAAGTTATTGCTAGATTCCAAATTTCATAATTTTTCGAATCAATATGTGGGCGTGGCATAGGAAAACGCGTTTGACCAGTTTCAGTTGATTTTAATCGACTGGAAAATGGCCATTTTTCAAATGGTCTCAGAATTCGACGAAATTAGTTTTGTTAGGACCGTATCGACAATACGAAGTTAGAAAATATTTTTCGGGAATCTTTAGTGACTATATGTGGCCCCGGTAAATTGAAATGTACGTTTAAAATAGAATATATAGAGTTATATGTTGATTTTAACGAAAACTGATCGAAACAGTCGAATCAGCCTACGATACATATCCCATTGTGTTCGGAATGGGGGTAATTAGCTATGGACGACAGTCGGTGGGTTCAATTTCGAGGTCGAAAGAAAAAGTTGCTTTTTATACTAATAAAATAAAAATAAAATAATATTATATATATATATATATTTTCCTTTACTCTCTCCCCTACCCCGTCTCTTCTCAGATCTAAACAAAAAAAAACCCGCTCCACTACGAATCGAGATGCCACCCGCTCCATCGCTCCACCCTCACCGTCGCCCCAGTCCTCCGGCCGCCTCCACTTCATCGCGCCAGCACCCCCTCCTCCGTTCGAACCTGTAACGGCTGGAAATTTCCGACTCCTCGAGAGTCGGAAATTCCGAGAACGTTAGTGAAAGAATTTAGAAGGTGAGAAAGAAAAGATAGAACTAATAGAATAGAAGAAGAAGAAGAACATCAGAATCATCAGAGTAACACGAATCTCACAGCGGAACGAATAATATATAATATATAACATAACTTTGAAGTAAACAGTTATATATATACAATAGCACTTATCAGAGTACAACACTTACAACACAGCGGAAATAACTATAGCTATAGAATCTTGAAGTCTCCTGCTCCAAGCTCTCCAAGTATATCTGTAAATCCCGACTACTTGACTGCCCGTACAAATTTAGGCACCCAAGAGTTTAGGGAAAACAACAAAGTAAACTCCGGGTCAGTCATGGGACTGGTATGAGTAAAACAGTTTAAAACGATTGAACAGGTATATGATATCTCATAAGACCACGCCGTGAATACGGAACGGGTTTTTCCTTATGAGTATCTAAACAACTTTGACAAGCAATATCATTGTGATATTATAATAATGTCTAAGTACAAATAGGTATCAATCTAGCAGAAACGCTTGCATCTCACGTTCTACATACATAGTATAAAATCATAAACCGCAGGGCGCTTATTGAAGATTGGATTCCAACAGACAAGGTATGGGAGCACCTTCTGAATAGTGTACTCTAGAGGTGATACACTCAGGGTTCAACAAGAACGTCTTGCAACCCGGCCACACATGACCGCTCACTCATTTAGCTTGAGTGTCGCGAATATATTGCCACCACGGTTATAGGCCATCAAACCGTCATCCGAAGATACAGAATCAAAAAGAAGTATAAATATGGATATTCCCTAGATCGGTGACAATACACCCTGCTTGGGAATGACCCAACTAGCCATGCTGCCTAGCCCAACTTTTGTTACTTCCTGGTGTGAGGCTAGAAGCTACGTCTATCTTCAGAACATCTGATCACCATTCACTTTGAATGCCACATCGTCATACCCGCAAAATCACAAATTGACTTATCCAAAAATAACACGGGTATATAGCTAAGAGAAACGAATTCCTCCACCACCAAACGTGGATACGTTTGAACAGATCAACTTACGTGATCCATTGGATATACTCTGTCAGACCTTCTTCCATATACGTTGTCCTGGGACTGGACAAACCGAAGGCACTATTCAGTATATCCATCTTTGTCACTGTTATCTAAGACTTATACAACAGCCCTTGCACTTTACTCCGTCTTCAATTTATCTTTGGCATATATTGTTCGCAACGCTTATGCCAATACAGAGTGGTTCTTTGGATAATAATCCAACCGGTCTCTCCATATTAACGACGTTAAAATGGTAAAAACTTTGATAGTCTGTGATTCAACTATCAAATGAAAACATGTCGGTGTACAAACAACGATCTTATTTCCAAATGGGAATTCGATCGATCAATCATCATATGTTCATATTTCCTTATTTCATATATTTAGAAAATATATGTTATTAATCATTGGAAAACATTTCCATAGCTTATTTTCACATCACTATTATTTCGCAACTATCAGTCCCTAACTGTAACTAGTATGAGAACAATTCTCTAAGTATCAATACGGAAGGTCGAAACCAACATCAGATCGTCACTTAGAAAACCGTTCAACTTGCCCTCTCCAGTCAGTTTCTGAATTTGCTTAACTTTATTTCTTAAATTCTTATCATGAAAACATTTCATTTTCTATGTTTAGAAAAAATATCTGACTATATTTGGAAAACGTTTCCAAAACTCATTTACGGATTTCCAATGAACGTTGTATAAAACATCGTTTCGCTTAATCCTTTTATCGCTTATTCCTTAGCTTTATTCCTAATCAACCTTTTAGATCGAACCACAACTATTCCTTTGTCAATTCTGAAGTCAATCAAGTTGGGGTATAGTTACCTCTCAGACCTTAATTGAACAACGTCCTTTACTGTGAAATAGATGAAGCTCGTCACTCACTTTTTCCAATCATCTGTTTACGCAAATTCTCGGATTCAGGTTACGAATCCACTTCTTATATGACAGCGTTTGATTATAACTATAACGTTATAATTCCTACTTCTGCAATATCAAATCTTAATTATAACTTTATCTCCTAACTCGAATAATTTAACAGACACCTAATTTCTAAATCAATAACTAAATCTTGATTTAAACCCTGGAAAGTAAATAGTACTTTCCCGAATTTGCTATAATCGAATTCGACGTATAACTCTCCTTCGAGAAATCTCTATTTGATTAACTCTTCTTCGAATAACCTATATTCGATTATCTCTCTTCGAATAACTCATATTCGAAATCTCTCTCCTTCGAATAAACAATATTCGATCTCTTTCTTTCGAATATGCTATATTCGAAAATCTCCTTTCGATTTACTAATCGATAACTCCTTTCGATAAAAATAAAATCGATAACTCCTTTAACTCTATTCGAATAACTAATTCAAATAACTTACCTTCGAATAACTAATATTCGATTTACTCTAACTCGATTAACTAAATTCTAATCGATTTACTCCATTTCGATTCAACTTAATTCAAATCGATTAACTTAACTCAAATTGATTAACTCCTTTCGGATAACTAAATTCGATTTAACTCTTCTCGAATAACTAAATTCGATTAACTCTTTTAACTTTACTCGAATAACTATATTCGATTAACACCTTCTTTCGAATAACTATATTCGATTTAACTCTTCGACTAGCTCCTTTGGATTAACTAACTTCGAATAACTCCTTTGGATTAGCTAACTTCGAATAACTTCTTTGGATTAACTAACTTCGGATAACTCCTTTGGATTAACTAACTTCGAATAACTCCTTTGGATTGACTAACTTCGAATAACTCCTTTGGATTAACTAACTTCGAATAACTCCTTTGGATTAACTCTTCGATTAACTCCTTCGGATTAACTAACTTCGAATAACTCCTTTGGATTAACTAACTTCGAATAACTCCTTTGGATTAACTCTCCGATTAACTCCTTCGGATTAACTAACTTCGAATAACTCCTTTGGATTGACTAACTTCGAATAACTCCTTTGGATTAACTAACTTCGAATAACTCCTTTGGATTAACTCTTCGATTAACTCCTTCGGATTAACTAACTTCGAATAACTCCTTTGGATTAACTAACTTCGAATAACTCCTTTGGATTAACTCTTCGATTAACTCCTTCGGATTAACTAACTCCGAGTAACTCCTTTGGATTAACTAACTTCGAATAACTCCTTTGGATTAACTCTTCGATTAACTCCTTCGGATTAACTAACTTTGAATAACTCCTTTGGGTTAACTAACTTCGAATAACTCCTTTGGATTAACTCTTCGATTAACTCCTTCGGATTAACTAACTTCGAATAACTCCTTTGGATTAACTAACTTCGAATAACCAATATTCGATAACTACTCTTCGAATAAATAATATTCGATAACTCTTCCCAAATGAATCACATTTGATTTCTCCACTCGAATAAACTACATTCGATAACTCTTCTCAAATGAATAACATTTGATTTCTCCACTCGAATAAACTACATTCGATAACTCTTCTCAAATGAATAACATTTGATTTCTCCACTCGAATAAACTATATTCGATTACTCTTCCCTCGAATATACTATATACGATAACTCTACTTCGAATAAGTGATATTTGGCAACTCTACTCGATTAACTCCACTTGGATAACTCTAACCGGTTAACTCAACTGGTTTAACCTAACTGGTTAACTCTGACTGGTTAACTTTAACTAGTCAATTCTAACTGGTCAATTCTAACTGATTAACTCAAGCGGTTTAACCTAACTGGTTAACTCGTCTCGATTAACTGAACTAATCCACTTAGTTTAACTTAGCTAATTCACGTTGATTAACTCTAACCGATTCACTTAGTTTAACTCAACTAATTCACTTCGATTAACCACTTAGTTAACTTAACTAATTCACTTTGATTAACCAATTAGTTTAACTTAACTAATTCACATTGATTAACTCTAACCGATTCACTTAGTTTAACTCAACTAATTCACTTCGATTAACCACTTAGTTAACTTAACTAATCCACTTTGATTAACTCTAACCGATTCACTTAGTTTAACTTAACAAATTCACTTCGATTAACTCGACCAATTCACTTGGTTATCTCGACCAATTTACTTGGTTAACTCCTATTTATTTAACAAATAAATATCTCCTTTAGTTTAATTCTATTTATTTAATCTCTAAATAAATATCCTTTGTATTTCTTTTAACGAATATAATTCCTTTATATTTTGATTAACAAATATATCCCCTTATATTCGATTAACATATATATATTCCCATGTATTTGATTTACAAATAAAATCCTTTTATATTTGTTTTTACCAACTATATTCCTTTATATTCAGAATCCTTTTTCTTATATATATATATATATATATATATATATATAATCCCTTGATTTTATATAATTAAACTATTTTCAAAATCTACTTTGAAAACCCCTCTCCTACATTCTGGTATTTCTCATGGTATTTAACACACCATATAACAACGATAAATATCGTCCCACCACACATAGTCATACAGATTATATACTTCACATTTTATATCACAATATAAAAATCACAGTAAAATACTGTTGAGGAATCCAGTTGGATTCCTCCAACCTGTTTCCCTGCACCACAGATGTTAGACAATACAACAACATCGACTTCACTTCACTGTGAAATATTCTGATAGCAGAATCAACATATGACTATTTAACGGTTTATATATATACGTAAATATATATATAAAATCTCTACTAACTGACTAGCAGTTCAATCAAACAGTCAACACACAGTCAAACAGTCAAACAGATAATATTTTAACAGTTCTAAGAATACAACGTGAAAATAAAACTGTTTAGAGTTTGTGAGATTTACTCACATTTTCGCGTTAATCGTTGAATAACGGTTTGCGTTATTTGATTCAGTCGAACAATTTATTTTGCCATAAATTGTAACGTGCTCGGATTCACTCCCAATCAGTCTCATTGTGAAGCTCTCGTCCATACGATCCTGTCGGATCTTGTTTCGTCTGATTTCGATAAAGTATGAGCAAGTTATTGCATTTATAAGTTATGACATGCATTGATTTCTATTTAAATAAAATAAATAAAAATAAATGGGCTTAACTTCCCGGCCCATCTCCATTCAATAAGACCCAGACCCGATTCCTTTATATCCGACCCGCCCTCTTGTTTCTTCCCCAAACAAAACACTCCAGAATTCGATCCAGAGATCCTCTCGTTGACCGTGGACTTTGACCGCTCCCTCTCGTCATTCTGGCCATCTATTCTGCCCTCCTCCACTACCACCTCGTTCTCCACGCCAATCTCCATCTGCCTCGTCCCATTCCGTCGAACTCGGTCACCGTCTCGAGCAGCAACCGGCACGACAAACTGACAACCGAATCCACCCAAAACACACATACAGATGCTAAATCCGATCAACAACTCCAATATAACCCTCAACCTTGGATCGATGGCTCATACCTCACCAAACCGCAAACCCTAGTTCGCTGCCCTATTTTCGAACGATGAAAGATTCGATCGAACTCAGAACAAAATACATCGAGGCACCCAGAATCTTTACACGAGCTTAGAAATATAGTTTATGTGATTTTAGGAGAATTATTTCTATTTGTTTTGATTTAATTTCTTTGGGGAAGAATTGTTTGCTGTGATAGTTTATACGGGTTATATAGCCTGTTGGTGGTAGGTAGCGTTTGTGGTAGGGATTGAAGGCCGTGTGGCCTGTGCAGAACCTCAGAAAATGGGAGGGATATTTTCAATTTGATTTTTGTAATTTATTTACTCGATTTTCTCCTTGCATCTGCCTTCTAAAAATCCCAGCGACTATATACGATCCCCTAAAATCACGAAAACTGACATGCTGCTAGAGTTCGTCATTACGGACCCAACGGAACTGGTTTCTTCGAATTCCGACTTCGTATGCTCACACAACGTATTTTTAGCTGTCAAAATACTGACTATTTTTCACTCTAAAAATCCGTACGGCCACACAGTGACTCTAAAAATCACGAAACTGGAAATCTAACAACTATTTGATATTGCGGATCCAACAAAACTGGTTTCGTTGAATTCCGACTTCGTATGCAAAAGTGGCTATTTTTAACGCTTTAAATAGCCTATTTAAATATATAAATATATTTAAATATAATTAAATAAATTATATAAAATTAATTATTATCGTCTATACTCACAGTGGCATACCATACAGCTCCAGAATATCCCTGTATGTATTTACATCTCGATATTATCTCGTTAGAGTTATATCGACGCTCGATTTCTATTTAAATCCTTATAATTAAATATATTTAAATTGTTATGTTCAGGGCGCTGCATTTCTGATATTTTGATTTGGACGTAACTCAAAATCTACATGATGAAATCCTGATCTCTCTCTTCCACTAGAAAGATATACTCCACCAGCTCCACACGTTTCTTGTTTCACAGAAATCCGATTAAAAACGGACCTTGTATATTCAGTTGAAGTTCGAATCGCCAAATAGCGAACTGCCGCGACGTTTCAGGTTCGTTTTAATTATAATTATAAATTATAAGTTCGAACGTTGTACTTTAAGTTATCGATATCGCCAAATCGATATATAAATCATTAAATAAATTAATTATTCAACAGCTAACAAAACGCGCCATTACAGACTTCCCCCCTTAAAATAATTTCGTCCTCGAAATTGCTAAGCTAGGAAAATGCTACCAACTTTACTAACTAGATTCAAATATCTTTTAGTTTACTTCTCAACTCCAGTTTCAACTGAACCATTAAATTTTCAATTAAATTATTAATTCATTTCCGACCAACTAAAATTTTCAAAAATTCTAAAAATTTTCTAACCCCTTAATTTTCGAAAAATTTCGCCATAACCTCCTTTGTACGACTCAATACGTCAAACCACAACTCGCCTCTCTAGGCCTCCCCCAAATCCAAAAGAAAATCAAACAGCCAAGCGGCTTGCCAATTCGGCTCATAAAATCCAAACTCATCTATAATATAAACTTGTACCTTTTTGTCGGTCGTATCATTATATCCTTTTGATCTGTTATCACTTCTGCATACATCATGGTCATTCCACTCAGTTTACATCCTCAAATCCAAATCGAATTTCATTCGAACTCTAATATCAAATTCCAAATTATTGACTTATCAATTTGGTTCCATTCTAGATTATCTCTAATCCCAATTCAATTTTATTTAACTCGGTTCAAGTTAAATTTCAATTTATTTTCACCATCTTATTTTATTTAACTTCATTAGTTAAATTTTAATTCCAGAACTTAAGTTCCTGGGTTTCTTTCAAATCAATTTGAAATCATAATGAAAATTCAAAACCTTTGAATTTCTAAACAACTTGTTTTCTCAAAACAATTTAAAAACAAAACCTTTGGTAGTAATCCGTCACTTAGAACTCGAAAATGAACACTGATGATGTCTAGATTCATCATCAGAATCTATTTTCCAGCTATCGAAGTGAGTTCAATACTATATCGTTTTAAATTTGAAAAACATTTTCAAATCTCCCAGGAACTTAAAATTTCCTTATTTTAAATTCCAAATTCTGATTTAAATTCATATTTAATTCAAACTATTTCGTATATTACATTCATATGAATTCTGATTGGTCATTTATAACCATTTCCCCCTTTTATAATCTTATTCGATTATAATAACAACCAACACAATCAATATACTATAATAATTTCAAGATATATATTTCTTCTATAAACAAATATATTTTTGGGAAAAATTATTTCATTTCCCCTCTTTCAAAACATACCATGTCGGTTCATCGTATTCGGGTGTTTAGTAACCCTTATCGATACAGTGGATCAACTGATCGACCAGAATTCATAAGCCACTCAACCAATGAGTCTCCACAATATAAAACCATTTTATATTGAATAACAATCACGCGCTCATATATATACACTCAAACTCAATCTAGGATATTACTAATCCCATCTCTATCGAGTCACGCCACAGAGCCAAGGTAATCACTTAACTTAAGCTCTGATACCAACTGTAACGGCTGGAAATTTCCGACTCCTCGAGAGTCGGAAATTCCGAGAACGTTAGTGAAAGAATTTAGAAGGTGAGAAAGAAAAGATAGAACTAATAGAATAGAAGAAGAAGAAGAACATCAGAATCATCAGAGTAACACGAATCTCACAGCGGAACGAATAACATATAATATATAACATAACTTTGAAGTAAACAGTTATATATATACAATAGCACTTATCAGAGTACAACACTTACAACACAGTGGAAATAACTATAGCTATAGAATCTTGAAGTCTCCTGCTCCAAGCTCTCCAAGTATATCTGTAAATCCCGACTACTTGACTGCCCGTACAAATTTAGGCACCCAAGAGTTTAGGGAAAACAACAAAGTAAACTCCGGGTCAGTCATGGGACTGGTATGAGTAAAACAGTTTAAAACGATTGAACAAGTATATGATATCTCATAAGACCACGCCGTGAATACGGAACGGGTTTTTCCTTATGAGTATCTAAACAACTTTGACAAGCAATATCATTGTGATATTATAATAATGTCTAAGTACAAATAGGTATCAATCTAGCAGAAACGCTTGCATCTCACGTTCTACATACATAGTATAAAATCATAAACCGCAGGGCGCTTATTGAAGATTGGATTCCAACAGACAAGGTATGGGAGCACCTTCTGAATAGTGTACTCTAGAGGTGATACACTCAGGGTTCAACAAGAACGTCTTGCAACCCGGCCACACATGACCGCTCACTCATTTAGCTTGAGTGTCGCGAATATATTGCCACCACGGTTATAGGCCATCAAACCGTCATCCGAAGATACAGAATCAAAAAGAAGTATAAATATGGATATTCCCTAGATCGGTGATAATACACCCTGCTTGGGAATGACCCAACTAGCCATGCTGCCTAGCCCAACTTTTGTTACTTCCTGGTGTGATGCTAGAAGCTACGTCTATCTTCAGAACATCTGATCACCATTCACTTTGAATGCCACATCGTCATACCCGCCAAATCACAAATTGACTTATCCAAAAATAACACGGGTATATAGCTAAGAGAAACGAATTCCTCCGCCACCAAACGTGGATACGTTTGAACAGATCAACTTACGCGATCCATTGGATATACTCTGTCAGACCTTCTTCCATATACGTTGTCCTGGGACTGGACAAACCGAAGGCACTATTCAGTATATCCATCTTAGTCACTGTTATCTAAGACTTATACAACAGCCCTTGCACTTTACTCCGTCTTCAATTTATCTTTGGCATATATTGTTCGCAACGCTTATGCCAATACAGAGTGGTTCTTTGGATAATAATCCAACCGGTCTCTCCATATTAACGACGTTAAAATGGTAAAAACTTTGATAGTCTGTGATTCAACTATCAAATGAAAACATGTCGGTGTACAAACAACGATCTTATTTCCAAATGGGAATTCGATCGATCAATCATCATATGTTCATATTTCCTTATTTCATATATTTAGAAAACATATGTTATTAATCATTGGAAAACATTTCCACAGCTTATTTTCACATCACTATTATTTCGCAACTATCAGTCACTAACTGTAACTAGTATGAGAACAATTCTCTAAGTATCAGTACGGAAGGTCGAAACCAACATCAGATCGTCACTTAGAAAACCGTTCAACTTACCCTCTCCAGTCAGTTTCTGAATTTGCTTAACTTTATTTCTTAAATTCTTATCATGAAAACATTTCATTTTCTATGTTTAGAAAACATATCTGACTATATTTGGAAAACGTTTCCAAAACTCATTTACGGATTTCCAATGAACGTTGTATAAAACATCGTTTCGCTTAATCCTTTTATCGCTTATTCCTTAGCTTTATTCCTAATCAACCTTTTAGATCGAACCACAACTATTCCTTTGTCAATTCTGAAGTCAATCAAGTTGGGGTATAGTTACCTCTCAGACCTTAATTGAACAACGTCCTTTACTGTGAAATAGATGAAGCTCGTCACTCACTTTTTCCAATCATCTGTTTACGCAAATTCTCGGATTCAGGTTACGAATCCACTTCTTATATGACAGCGTTTGATTATAACTATAACATTATAATTCCTACTTCTGCAATATCAAATCTTAATTATAACTTTATCTCCTAACTCAAATAATTTAACAGACACCTAATTTCTAAATCAATAACTAAATCTTGATTTAAACCCTGGAAAGTAAATAGTACTTTCCCGAATTTGCTATAATCGAATTCGACGTATAACTCTCCTTCGAGAAATCTCTATTTGATTAACTCTTCTTCGAATAACCTATATTCGATTATCTCTCTTCGAATAACTCATATTCGAAATCTCTCTCCTTCGAATAAACAATATTCGATCTCTTTCTTTCGAATATGCTATATTCGAAAATCTCCTTTCGATTTACTAATCGATAACTCCTTTCGATAAAAATAAAATCGATAACTCCTTTAACTCTATTCGAATAACTAATTCAAATAACTTACCTTCGAATAACTAATATTCGATTTACTCTAACTCGATTAACTAAATTCTAATCGATTTACTCCATTTCGATTCAACTTAATTCAAATCGATTAACTTAACTCAAATTGATTAACTCCTTTCGGATAACTAAATTCGATTTAACTCTTCTCGAATAACTAAATTCGATTAACTCTTTTAACTTTACTCGAATAACTATATTCGATTAACACCTTCTTTCGAATAACTATATTCGATTTAACTCTTCGACTAGCTCCTTTGGATTAACTAACTTCGAATAACTCCTTTGGATTAGCTAACTTCGAATAACTTCTTTGGATTAACTAACTTCGGATAACTCCTTTGGATTAACTAACTTCGAATAACTCCTTTGGATTGACTAACTTCGAATAACTCCTTTGGATTAACTAACTTCGAATAACTCCTTTGGATTAACTCTTCGATTAACTCCTTCGGATTAACTAACTTCGAATAACTCCTTTGGATTAACTAACTTCGAATAACTCCTTTGGATTAACTCTTCGATTAACTCCTTCGGATTAACTAACTTCGAATAACTCCTTTGGATTGACTAACTTCGAATGACTCCTTTGGATTAACTAACTTCGAATAACTCCTTTGGATTAACTCTTCGATTAACTCCTTCGGATTAACTAACTTCGAATAACTCCTTTGGATTAACTAACTTCGAATAACTCCTTTGGATTAACTCTTCGATTAACTCCTTCGGATTAACTAACTCCGAATAACTCCTTTGGATTAACTAACTTCGAATAACTCCTTTGGATTAACTCTTCGATTAACTCCTTCGGATTAACTAACTTTGAATAACTCCTTTGGATTAACTAACTTCGAATAACTCCTTTGGATTAACTCTTCGATTAACTCCTTCGAATTAACTAACTTCGAATAACTCCTTTGGATTAACTAACTTCGAATAACCAATATTCGATAACTACTCTTCGAATAAATAATATTCGATAACTCTTCCCAAATGAATCACATTTGATTTCTCCACTCGAATAAACTACATTCGATAACTCTTCTCAAATGAATAACATTTGATTTCTCCACTCGAATAAACTACATTCGATAACTCTTCTCAAATGAATAACATTTGATTTCTCCACTCGAATAAACTATATTCGATTACTCTTCCCTAGAATATACTATATACGATAACTCTACTTCGAATAAGTGATATTCGGCAACTCTACTCGATTAACTCCACTTGGATAACTCTAACCGGTCAACTCAACTGGTTTAACCTAACTGGTTAACTCTGACTGGTTAACTTTAACTGGTCAATTCTAACTGGTCAATTCTAACTGATTAACTCAAGTGGTTTAACCTAACTGGTTAACTCGTCTCGATTAACTGCACTAATCCACTTAGTTTAACTTAGCTAATTCACGTTGATTAACTCTAACCGATTCACTTAGTTTAACTCAACTAATTCACTTCGATTAACCACTTAGTTAACTTAACTAATTCACTTTGATTAACCAATTAGTTTAACTTAACTAATTCACATTGTTTAACTCTAACCGATTCACTTAGTTTAACTCAACTAATTCACTTCGATTAACCACTTAGTTAACTTAACTAATCCACTTTGATTAACTCTAACCGATTCACTTAGTTTAACTTAACAAATTCACTTCGATTAACTCGACCAATTCACTTGGTTAACTCGACCAATTTACTTGGTTAACTCCTATTTATTTAACAAATAAATATCTCCTTTAGTTTAATTCTATTTATTTAATCTCTAAATAAATATCCTTTATATTTCTTTTAACGAATATAATTCCTTTATATTTTGATTAACAAATATATCCCCTTATATTCGATTAACATATATATATTCCCATGTATTTGATTTACAAATAAAATCCTTTTATATTTGTTTTTACCAACTATATTCCTTTATATTCAGAATCCTTTTTCTTATATATATATATATATATATGTATATATATAAAATCCCTTGATTTTATATAATTAAACTATTTTCAAAATCTACTTTGAAAACCCCTCTCCTACATTCTGGTATTTCTCATGGTATTTAACACACCATATAACAACGATAAATATCATCCCACCACACATAGTCATACAGATTATATACTTCACATTTTATATCACAATATAAAAATCACAGTAAAATACTGCTGAGGAATCCAGTTGGATTCCTCCAACCTGTTTCCCTGCACCACAGATGTTAGACAATACAACAACATCGACTTCACTTCACTGTGAAATATTCTGATAGCAGAATCAACATATGACTATTTAACGGTTTATATATATACGTAAATATATATATAAAATCTCTACTAACTGACTAGCAGTTCAATCAAACAGTCAACACACAGTCAAACAGTCAAACAAATAATATTTTAACAGTTCTAAGAATACAACGTGAAAATAAAACTGTTTAGAGTTTGTGAGATTTACTCACATTTTCGGGTTAATCGTTGAATAACGGTTTGCGTTATTTGATTCAGTCGAACAATTTATTTTGCCATAAATTGTAACGTGCTCGGATTCACTCCCAATCAGTCTCATTGTGAAGCTCTCGTCCATACGATCCTGTCGGATCTTGTTTCGTCTGATTTCGATAAAGTATGAGCAAGTTATTGCATTTATAAGTTATGACATGCATTGATTTCTATTTAAATAAAATAAATAAAAATAAATGGGCTTAACTTCCCGGCCCATCTCCATTCAATAAGACCCAGACCCGATTCCTTTATATCCGACCCGCCCTCTTGTTTCTTCCCCAAACAAAACACTCCAGAATTCGATCCAGAGATCCTCTCGTTGACCGTGGACTTTGACCGCTCCCTCTCGTCATTCTGGCCATCTATTCTGCCCTCCTCCACTACCACCTCGTTCTCCACGCCAATCTCCATCTGCCTCGTCCCATTCCGTCGAACTCGGTCACCGTCTCGAGCAGCAACCAGCACGACAAACTGACAACCGAATCCACCCAAAACACACATACAGATGCTAAATCCGATCAACAACTCCAATACAACCCTCAACCTTGGATCGATGGCTCATACCTCACCAAACCGCAAACCCTAGTTCGCTGCCCTATTTTCGAAAGATGAAAGATTCGATCGAACTCAGAACAAAATACATCGAGGCACCCAGAATCTTTACACGAGCTTAGAAATATAGTTTATGTGATTTTAGGAGAATTATTTCTATTTGTTTTGATTTAATTTCTTTGGGGAAGAATTGTTTGCTGTGATAGTTTATACGGGTTATATAGCCTGTTGGTGGTAGGTAGCGTTTGTGGTAGGGATTGAAGGCCGTGTGGCTCGTGCAGAACCTCAGAAAATGGGAGGGATATTTTCAATTTGATTTTTGTAATTTATTTACTCGATTTTCTCCTTGCATCTGCCTTCTAAAAATCCCAGCGACTATATACGATCCCCTAAAATCACGAAAACTGACATGCTGCTAGAGTTCGTCATTACGGACCCAACGGAACTGGTTTCATCGAATTCCGACTTCGTATGCTCACACAACGTATTTTTAGCTGTCAAAATACTGACTATTTTTCACTTTAAAAATCCGTACGGCCACACAGTGACTCTAAAAATCACGAAACTGGAAATCTAACAACTATTTGATATTGCGGATCCAACAAAACTGGTTTCGTCGAATTCCGACTTCGTATGCAAAAGTGGCTATTTTTAACGCTTTAAATAGCCTATTTAAATATATAAATATATTTAAATATAATTAAATAAATTATATAAAATTAATTATTATCGTCTATACTCATAGTGGCATACCATACAGCTCCAGAATATCCCTGTATGTATTTACAGCTCGATATTATCTCGTTAGAGTTATATCGACGCTCGATTTCTATTTAAATCCTTATAATTAAATATATTTAAATTGTTATGGTCAGGGCGCTGCATTTCTGATATTTTGTGTAACACCCCACCTCCGTTAAGGTCACTCACAAAGGGAATGCCTTAACTTTGGTGGAGCATTTTAGTAAACAGAACAGAAACTTACAAGACAGATAAAACAGTACTTGAAATTTTTTAACTTTATTACAGCGGAAACAGAAATTTATATGGTTACATCCTTTCAAATTTCAGAATTCAAGTACAAAATATCAGTCTTGTACAAAAGCCTTCAAAATGCATGGTTTAAAATCATAATCCCCATGGAACGGAAGCTATACAGAGTCAAGCCATACTTTAAGCACTTCAAGCAAAGAGAAATCCGGATCAAGCTAAAGTATTCCCTCCTTGGATAACCTGGGGGGAAACGGAAGAAAGGAGGCGAAACAACAAGGGTCAGACAAAAAGTCTGGCAAGTCCAGTGACTTTCAGCATATGAACAAATAATAATAATATGATATGAACATAAAACTGGATGTGAGATAACTGTAACAGGTGTAGCAGATATAACAGAAAAACAGAATGATATAAACTATTGTTTTACACTTCTCTGCACTAATACTAGTATAACAGAATTAGGTGTCACCCTAATGTCTAAACTGAAACAGAAACAGGTACAAAATAATTTCCACGCTAGTAATGGGTCTTTACCACCCGATCAGAGACAGACAGAAGCAGAATGTAGCATAAGGTGTACACTAGTAATTGGGCCTTTACCACCCGATCAGACGGTACCACGCAGAAACAGACAGGTGTTGCCACCCAACAGAAACAGACGGTACCAACAGAAACAGACAGAACTAAGTGTACCCTAAAACCCTACCCCAAGCGATCGGCTCTCTAATACATAAATATCCTGTGTCGGCCCCACAGTAGGGTGTATCACTCCCTAAAGTGACAACCAATTGGCACAGACCTATTTACATATGTCACGGCGTCTTACATCCTTAGAGGCAGACCGAGATCCATGCACGCACATGACCCGGTTGGAACGCACCATCAACACCCCTCGCCATTATCAGAATGAACCACTTATAATTAGTTCAGTAAGCGTGCCCGGACCCTACCTACTGTTGGGCCAAAGTTTTGATACCAGAAAGGGTTACTGACTAATATGGGTCCCAAACAACAGATGGCACAAGTAATTCCCCTCCTAACCTTGTGTCCCCAGACTAACAGATCTCAGATTAACTTGTTTACAAGTTTAGACATACAGAATTCAGATTTACTAGTTCACAGATTAAGTTAACAAGTTTTCAGACTAACAGATCAGATGTACAGATTTTTCAGATTTGTCTAACTTTGTATTGGGCCTACAGATTCATGGACGGGTTTACTACACCTATTAATCCAGTTGGTTTAACCTATTTTCCCCCAATACGTTTTAGACGTCATTCTTATCTTAGATTTGCATTAATTAATTATTAATGCCCAGACCTCTCACATTAGGTCGCTAGCTTGTGGCCGCTGGATGGGCCGGGCGGTTCCGGGCAGACTTCTGCCACAAGCCAGACCTAACCTCGTGTCTTAAGCAGGTTATGACTAACTTCTCACATTAGAACCTATTGTTTGCGGCCACTGGATGTGCCGGGCGGTTCCGGGCAGAATTACGCCGCAAACTCATTCTAACCTCGAGTTAGTCACGTTTATCTTTGCGGCCAATTAATTAATCATTTACCTTTTATGCGCACGCCCAATATATATGCCAATTCAGATTATATCAATAACAGGATGATTATATCAACACAGCAGATAACAGATTTTAGCAGATAACAGATTTTATATGACTTAACGGATTTAACAGATTTAGCAACTTAGCAGATTTTTGCATATAACAGGTTAGGCATTTCAACCGACAAATTTAACAGATTAGGCATTTCAATCTAATTAGCAGTCTAGGCAATATAACAAAGCTAGCAGTTTAGGCAACTTGGCAAATTAGCAGATTTAGCAAATTTCTAAAGGTTCTATTTACATGCCTTGCCTAATCATAAATTGGCCTAAATTCATATGCCTACATAATTGTCATGATTCACAACATATACTCCATGTTTGCATAAGCGCAGAATATGGACATAATTTGCCATATAACATATGTTCCAACTTTTGTTAAACTAGCATTTTACAGCAGATTCACATATAAATTATACCAAATATAACCATTAATTTCAATGCATGCCATATATCCAAAAATCCCTATTTAGGTGTAATCACAATAATAGATATCCTAATTAATGTAAATCTTTTACACCTAAGTTTCCATATCTTCTTCTTTTTAAGTCATGAATCATTATGCAAACTATACCCAACAATCTAAATCTTTAAATCATATCTTCTAAAAATCAGATCTTGACTTTTATATGCATTTTGTCCAAAGTCTCAAATCATATGTAATCTTACAGTGGTTCCTCTTCTTCTTTTATCACAGAATATGCATAGGTCTAAAACTAGTTTATAACATATGCTTATTTTTCTAATTAATTACAGATCTAAATAACATATGTTCATTTCTCTAATTAGTTACAGATCTAGATTACAACGTACACTATGCATACAACATATATCAATTATATGTTTACAGTCAAATTCATGCATCCAATCCCAAGTCATATGTCAATATATTTTATGCCTCAGATCTAAAGTCATATGTTCAATTCAGTCTCGTCAAATTTCGCATCATTCATTATTTATCCCAAAATTTGCGTTCATACGTTAATCTCTTATGAGATTAGGCACAGGCTCGTGGTAGCCTGGCTATAGAAACAGAAAGGAAGCAGAAAGGGATACAGAACAGTCACAGAAAAACAGATCTGACAGATATACAATCTCAAATTCAGATTTAAAAGCATATCAGAATTATAATTAATGTTTATAGCAGAAAATAACTGTACTTGCCTTGATTGGATTAAAGAAAGAACTTTAGTTGTTACAGAATTGTTGCAGAAGCTTTTATCTCAAATTTGAATTTAGGATGATGTTGATTGACTTCTAGTTTTGATTCTAGCAGAGTAGCGACGCCATTTTTATTTTTAATTAGAAGAAGAGAGCAATGGAGGCTAGAGAATTGTGTAAGAGACTTAGGTTTAGGTTAGGGATGTATTTATAGGAGGATAGGGTGATTTAGAGCCTTCAGATCAGTCCAGAAGTCATCAGAATCGCACAGCTCGAATACACATCATCCAGCCACTCAAAAGAAGACACGTCACCTCAGAACACTCCAGAATTCGGTGCTGGATTTGTATGGGCGCACTTGGCAGGTGCGCCAGTGTATTTTTGTACTGGCGCACTTCACAAGTGCGCCAGTGTATTCTGGCATGTTTCCGGTTTTTCTGCCTAACTTCGTTCGTCCATATCTTCTTCATACGGACTCCGATTTACGCAAATTCGGACTCTATTTCGCGTATTTTTCCGAGACGAACACAATGGCGCAACCCCTTTCCCTTATTTCTTCTCCTAAAAATTAATTATACCTTGATTTTTAACTCTTATGTTTACAGAAAATACGGGGTGTTACATTCTCCCCTCCTTAGAGGATTTCGTCCCCGAAATCTTCAAGTTAAGAAGAATGTGTCCTACCATCCAATCACCCATCTACTCAACCATCATCCACAAGCATCCATTGTCCTTAGAAAACTTCTAATGTTGTATGAACATATGCAAAAGTGTGTGTATATGTTCCTTATCTAATGCAAAGATCAGGCGGTCTACTGATTCAGTTGACCTCCTTAATGCGAATTATGTCAGTGCCATGAGTCCAACGTGTATGCAATAGAATTCTAATGATATATATTATTTCTATATGAGTGCACAATCATTCACTCAAATGCAACATCCATGTGCTGAATCAACCATTTTGCATCCACAAGAATTGAAAAATGCTCAGCCATCCATATGCAGTATGAGAGTGTTTTCGAGCCGATCTAGTGCCTAGTGTGTGTATATGCATCCACGGGCAACCACTAGCAACCACTTGCATCCACTTGCAACCATCAAACATAACATGTCTCAAACACATGTTTACACCCATTAGTTTCTACCTAAAGTTCGAATATTCGATCGATAGGATACAGTCGAATGATGGAAGCGAGTACAGATAGAACGAAAATTTGGTTCCCATTAGACATGGGTCCTAAGTATCGGCCCCAAAGACCGAAACCAACATCAAATTGACACCCAGAGGATTACCTTCTTTAGACAATGTCAAAACTGGAAATCCTATCAAAAGTATTTAGATATTTACAGACTATTGGTACAGATCAGGTTCCCTAATGATTCTTAGGAAGCTAAGCATGATAAAATCATACCCCACGAAAACTCAGAATGTATGCGTCATACTTGACGCCTAACACAGATATCCCTCAAACCCCAATCTCAAACAGATGATCCATAACCCTTATGGGTCTGAGTCTACAGCGGAATTCAGAAATAATACTAGTATTAAAGTGCAGAGTATCGATTACAAAATCAAAATACCAGAATCAGAAAAAGTCTTAACTCCATAATCAGATAAAGAAATTAAACCTACTATAGAAATTTTCCTATTTCTATCCTAGCCACTAGCCTCAAGAGTGTTTGCCTGCCCTCCTTTTCCTCGTCTCTTCGGGCAGTCCCTAGTGAAGTGTCCCATCTCCCCACAGTTGAAGCAAGCGCCCTTCCTTTTTCTGCAATCCTTGTTCAGATGAGTCGAGCTCCCACAAGTAAAGCACTTTTTCCCCTTCTTATCTTCAGACTTCTCATCCTTCTTTTGTGTTTCCTTTTTGGGCCCCGCTTTCTTATTCTGTAGTTCTTCCTTCTTTGTCTCTTTCGGGCCCTTGTCTTCCTCGTGCAGTAGTGCCATATCCACCAATTTCTCGTAAGTTGCTCCCATGGGTACATGGGTCATGGCTAGGCTGTGCAGTGGCTCATTCAATCCTTTAACAAAGCGGAGAGCCTTTTTATGCTGAGTGTTGACTAAATCCAATCCGAATCTTGCTAGTTGGTTGAACTGGTTGACGTATTCCTTGACCGTCATACTTCCTTGCTTAAGAGATAAGAACTTTTCCAATTGTAAACTTCGTTCAGCTTGCGAGAGGAATTTTGTCTCAAACCTTGTTCTGAAATCCATCCATGTCTCAACCGGCCTCTCGGCGTTAGTGACTTCCCACCAGTAGGAAGCTTCGTCCTTGAGCAGCCATACTGCCAACTGTACCTTCTGCCTATCGTCCACCTCGAAGATAACGAATAGATCCTCAGTTTCTTTGAGCCAATTCCTTGCTTCTACGAATGATTCAGTTCCTTTGAAATCCTTCCCACCCATGGCCCTAAAATCTCTACAGATCTTTGAGAAAGCAATTGCACGAGGAGGGGGTGGAGGAGGGGGATCATTTGCTGGACCTGCAGCGGCGGTCCTAGCCTCAAGATATTGACGAAACCAACCGGGTACATGAACACCCTCTGGTATCTCAGATGCTTCAGACATGCTGGAACGAAAAAGGAAAGGTTCAATACAAAAAGGACTGAAAGAAAGATATATGGCTCTTGGGGATCATGTTTTTCAAAATAAGCTTTATTTTTGAAAATACTTCCTTCCAAAACCTTTTTGAAAATAGTTTTCAAAAACTTTACCCAATCTGGTAACCTTCAGCTCTGATACCAAGTGTAACACCCCACCTCCGTTAAGGTCACTCACAAAGGGAATGCCTTAACTTTGGTGGAGCATTTTAGTAAACAAAACAGAAACTTACAAGATAGATAAAACAGTACTTGAAAATTTTTAACTTTATTACAGCGGAAACAGAAATTTATATGGTTACATCCTTTCAAATTTCAGAATTCAAGTACAAAATATCAGTCTTGTACAAAAGCCTTCAAAATGCATGGTTTAAAATCATAATCCCCATGGAACGGAAGCTATACAGAGCCAAGCCATACTTTAAGCACTTCAAGCAAAGAGAAATCCGGATCAAGCTAAAGTATTCCCTCCTTGGATAACCTGGGGGGGAAACGGAAGAAAGGAGGCGAAACAACAAGGGTCAGACAAAAAGTCTGGCAAGTCCAGTGACTTTCAGCATATGAACAAATAATAATAATATGATATGAACATAAAACTGGATGTGAGATAACTGTAACAGGTGTAGCAGATATAACAGAAAAACAGAATGATATAAACTATTGTTTTACACTTCTCTGCACTAATACTAGTATAACAGAATTAGGTGTCACCCGAATGTCTAAACTGAAACAGAAACAGGTACAGAATAATTTCCACGCTAGTAATGGGCCTTTACCACCCGATCAGAGACAGACAGAAGCAGAATGTAGCATAAGGTGTACACTAGTAATTGGGCCTTTACCACCCGATCAGATGGTACCACGCAGAAACAGACAGGTGTTGCCACCCAACAGAAACAGACGGTACCAACAGAAACAGACAGAACTAAGTGTACCCTAAAACCCTACCCCAAGCGATCGGCTCTCTAATACATAAATATCCTGTGTCGGCCCCACAGTAGGGTGTATCACTCCCTAAAGTGACAACCAATTGGCACAGACCTATTTACAGATGTCACGGCGTCTTACATCCTCAGAGGCAGACCGGGATCCATGCACGCACATGACCCGGTTGGAACGCACCATCAACACCCCTCGCCATTATCAGAATGAACCACTTATAATTAGTTCAGTAAGCGTGCCCGGACCCTACCTACTGTTGGGCCAAAGTTTTGATACCAGAAAGGGTTACTGACTAATATGGGTCCCAAACAACAGATGACACAAGTAATTCCCCTCCTAACCTTGTGTCCCCAGACTAACAGATCTCAGATTAACTTGTTTACAAGTTTAGACATACAGAATTCAGATTTACTAGTTCACAGATTAAGTTAACAAGTTTTCAGACTAACAGATCAGATGTACAGATTTTTCAGATTTGTCTAACTTTGTATTGGGCCTACAGATTCATGGACGGGTTTACTACACCTATTAATCCAGTTGGTTTAACCCTATTTTCCCCCAATACGTTTTAGACGTCATTCTTATCTTAGATTTGCATTAATTAATTATTAATGCCCAGACCTCTCACATTAGGTCGCTAGCTTGTGGCCGCTGGATGGGCCGGGCGGTTCCGGGCAGACTTCTGCCACAAGCCAGACCTAACCTCGTGTCTTAAGCAGGTTATGACTAACTTCTCACATTAGAACCTATTGTTTGCGGCCACTGGATGTGCCGGGCGGTTCCGGGCAGAATTACGCCGCAAACTCATTCTAACCTCGAGTTAGTCACGTTTATCTTTGCGGCCAATTAATTAATCATTTACCGTTTATGCGCACGCCCAATATATATGCCAATTCAGATTATATCAATAACAGGATGATTATATCAACACAGCAGATAACAGATTTTAGCAGATAACAGATTTTATATGACTTAACGGATTTAACAGATTTAGCAACTTAGCAGATTTTTGCATATAACAGGTTAGGCATTTCAACCGACAAATTTAACAGATTAGGCATTTCAATCTAATTAGCAGTCTAGGCAATATAACAAAGCTAGCAGTTTAGGCAACTTGGCAAATTAGCAGATTTAGCAAATTTCTAAAGGTTCTATTTACATGCCTTGCCTAATCATAAATTGGCCTAAATTCATATGCCTACATAATTGTCATGATTCACAACATATACTCCATGTTTGCATAAGCGCAGAATATGGACATAATTTGCCATATAACATATGTTCCAACTTTTGTTAAACTAGCATTTTACAGCAGATTCACATATAAATTATACCAAATATAACCATTAATTTCAATGCATGCCATATATCCAAAAATCCCTATTTAGGTGTAATCACAATAATAGATATCCTAATTAATGTAAATCTTTTACACCTAAGTTTCCATATCTTCTTCTTTTTAAGTCATGAATCATTATGCAAACTATACCCAACAATCTAAATCTTTAAATCATATCTTCTAAAAATCAGATCTTGACTTTTATATGCATTTTGTCCAAAGTCTCAAATCATATGTAATCTTACAGTGGTTCCTCTTCTTCTTTTATCACAGAATATGCATAGGTCTAAAACTAGTTTATAACATATGCTTATTTTTCTAATTAATTACAGATCTAAATAACATATGTTCATTTCTCTAATTAGTTACAGATCTAGATTACAACGTACACTATGCATACAACATATATAAATTATATGTTTACAGTCAAATTCATGCATCCAATCCCAAGTCATATGTCAATATATTTTATGCCTCAGATCTAAAGTCATATGTTCAATTCAGTCTCGTCAAATTTCGCATCATTCATTATTTATCCCAAAATTTGCGTTCATACGTTAATCTCTTATGAGATTAGGCACAGGCTCGTGGTAGCCTGGCTATAGAAACAGAAAGGAAGCAGAAAGGGATACAGAACAGTCACAGAAAAACAGATCTGACAGATATACAATCTCAAATTCAGATTTAAAAGCATATCAGAATTATAATTAATGTTTATAGCAGAAAATAACTATACTTGCCTTGATTGGATTAAAGAAAGAACTTTAGTTGTTACAGAATTGTTGCAGAAGCTTTTATCTCAAATTTGAATTTAGGATGATGTTGATTGACTTCTAGTTTTGATTCTAGCAGAGTAGCGACGCCATTTTTATTTTTAATTAGAAGAAGAGAGCAATGGAGGCTAGAGAATTGTGTAAGAGACTTAGGTTTAGGTTAGGGATGTATTTATAGGAGGATAGGGTGATTTAGAGCCTTCAGATCAGTCCAGAAGTCATCAGAATCGCACAGCTCGAATACACATCATCCAGCCACTCAAAAGAAGACACGTCACCTCAGAACACTCCAGAATTCGGTGCTGGATTTGTATGGGCGCACTTGGCAGGTGCGCCAGTGTATTTTTGTACTGGCGCACTTCACAAGTGCGCCAGTGTATTCTGGCCTGTTTCCGGTTTTTCTGCCTAACTTCGTTCGTCCATATCTTCTTCATACGGACTCCGATTTACGCAAATTCGGACTCTATTTCGCGTATTTTTCCGAGACGAACACAATGGCGCAACCCGTTTCCCTTATTTCTTCTCCTAAAAATTAATTATACCTTGATTTTTAACTCTTATGTTTATAGAAAATACGGGGTGTTACATTTTGATTTGGACGTAACTCAAAATCTACACGATGAAATCCCGATCTCTCTCTTCCACTAGAAAGATATACTCCACCAGCTCCACACGTTTCTTGTTTCACAGAAATCCGATTAAAAACGGACCCTGTATATTCAGTTGAAGTTCGAATCGCCAAATAGCGAACTGCCGCGACGTTTCAGGTTCGTTTTAATTATAATTATAAATTATAAGTTCGAACGTTGTACTTTAAGTTATCGATATCGCCAAATCGATATATAAATCATTAAATAAATTAATTATTCAACAGCTAACAAAACGTGCCATTACAGAACCCGCAGCTACCCCAAGACCCCCAAATCGAACAGCCCCAAGGCCCTAAACCCGAACCCATTGACCCTGGCCGCCATAGAAGACGATCGCACCACCACCTCTGGCCGTATTCCGCCCCTCAGCGAGCTCGAGCACCCCAGCGCAGTGAAATCCCCCTCCCCTCCTCTGTAAAATCAAAAATCGGTGAGCTTTCTTGATTTGTTTATGTATTTTTAAATATTTCAGAATAAAAATACGTTTTTATATAAATAACTTCAGAAAATAAATATAGTTTATATATAAAAATAATTTTAGAAGAAGAAAAATTGGATTTTTATCGAAGAAAATATTATATTTTTGTTTATATGAAAGATTGAATTTTTAATTAATATAGTAGAGATTTTTGTTTGTTCGAATATATAATAAAGTAGAGATTTTTGTTTGTTAGAATATATAATAAAGAAGAGATTTTGTTTGTTCGAATTAAAAATACGATCTTTATATTGTTTACATCGAAGTAAAAATACGATCTTTATATTGTTTACATCGAAATAAGGATATGGTTTTTTTTATCGTATGTTTGAAAAAAAAATTAGGAAGATAAAAATATGATTCTTATCTATATAGAAGTGAAGATAAAAATTCGATTTTTATATATATAAAAATAAGATAAAAATTCGATTTTTATATGTATAAAGTGAAGATAAAAATTAGATTTTTATATATGAAGTGCCATTATAAAAATGTGATTTTTAGAATAAACATCATATTAAAAATGCGATTTTTATATGAACAGCGTGAAACGGATTGAAATCAAAAGGGAATACAAATGGTTCAAAAGTTCAAAAATGAAATGGCGGAGTGGAACCCCAAGGTGAGAATTTCTCACTCTAAATTTCTTTTTCTAGTTATATATATATACTAGGATGCAGACGGTGCTTAGCAGCACCCGACACCCGTCATCCACAGATCATGGATGGCTTGTTTGTATGATTGATGTGTTGTGGAAATTGTTTGAGATGTTGATGTGAAATAGATAATAAAATATATTCATAGGTTGAATAAAATAATTTGGTCGTTAAAAATATAATTTTTAACGTGAATGTGAATAAATAAATATTCATTTACAAACCGGACGGTTTGTTTATGTACACCTATTTGAAGGACATTGATTGGGACGATAAATTTTACACATCGCCCAACTGCACAAATAAAATCCGTGTTTGATTGTTTGAAACCCCACACGGGTATTGGGATAAAATACGGCATACAATAATCCCAATAATTAGTTGTATGTCGATCGATTGATTGACATGCTGTTATAAGCGTTAGATATCTATATTTGATGCTTATACAGTGTAGTGCACTATGGATGATGGTTGATTATTTATCGTTGCTATTATATACATGTGTTGTATGGAATCCATATAGTTAACGCTATATGGTAATTGATTGGGCCTCATTCCAATTTAGAAAATAAAGAATATTATAAAATAAAGGTACATGTGTTGGAGTCTGATTTGAAATCAAACGATAGATACCATAGTTTTTATAAAATATATTAAATAACAAAAATAGTCACACGTGGACAGTACTCATTCGTTGAGATTAGTCATGTGTTGACAAAAATATAGATTCACGTATTGAATAGAATAAATATTCATTTATTGAATAGAATAACGGAATTATTGAAATATATAAAGCCGTGTTGATTAGAGATGCGCTATTTTGACGCGAATGATATTTATATCGATTATATTCGTTTTTATAATGAAAATTGAAAAGAGATAAAAATCGAATATTTATAAAACGAATTGGAATTGAATTGAATAGAAAACGAATTGAATTGAATAGAAAACGAATTTGAATTGAATTGAATAGAAAACGAATTTGAATTGAATTGAATAGAAAACGAATTTGATTTGAATTGAATAGAAAACGAATTTGATTTGAATTGAATAGAAAACGAATTTGATTTGAATTGAATAGAAAACGGATTTGATTTGAATTGAATAGAAAACAGATTTGATTTGAATTGAATAGAAAACGAATTTGATTTGAATTGAATAGATAACGAATTTGATTTGACTTGAATAGTAAACGAATTTGATTTGAATTGAATAGAAAACAAATTTGATTTGAATTGAATAGAAAACGAATTTGATTTGAATTGAATAGAAAACGAATTCGAATTGAATTGAAAAGAAAACGAATTCGAATTGAATTGAATTGAATTGAAAAGAAAATGAATTCGAATCGAATTAAAATCGATTTGAATTGAAATCAAATAGAAATGAAAGTAAAAAGAATTTATAATAGAAAATTTAATTTTGATTTGAATTTGAAATATGGTTGAAATTGTTTTTGAAACAAATTTGAATCTATTTATAAAATTCGTTTTGAATAGAAATCGACGAAAAATATATTATATATATTATATATATAATATAATGGCCTGAATAGAACGCGTTGTGCCGCGGCAGTTCGTAAATTTCGACCATTGACTTCGAACGGACATTACAGGAGATCCGACCGTCGGATTCTCCTAAAACCGGAACCGTTGGGTTCGTATCGAAAAGAGCTTTCTAACGAATATTAGAAATTTGAAATCTAATGGTTGGGTTTGGAGACACGTCCAAATCAAATTTGGAAAAGGTCGCTGTAAGTGCAGTTCGATGGCCGTTGATGGAAATCGACTGTACGGGCCTTGATAAAATTATTAAAAATATAAATAATTTGTGTAAAATCGTAAGAAATGATTTGGGAAAATTTGGGATGAAAAACTCCATATTTGAAAAGGTAAAAATAGATTTTTATCGAAATGAACAAGTTTTGAACTAAAATTAAAACCCATTTATTTTTAAATAAATAAACTGGAATTGAATTGGGTTTTAAATAACCAGAATTTCTAATATATAGTTGGAATCGAATTAGAATTGATGTATGGGTTTATCATGAATGGTGTTTTAAATAACATTTGTTCTTTAACCCGATAGTAAATAGAATGTGATTTGGGTTTGTCGTGAACTGTGTTTTAAATGACATTAGTTCTTTAACCCAGTAAAAGGAGTTTTAATGAATCTGCAACTAGATTGAAATGTGAATTGATAATTTAAATTATCAAATTTAGAAATTGAGCGAGAATGGAGTATCACCAGTTTTGCTCCAAAACGATAGTCAAATCTTTAATTAGATTTGAACGTGAAATGGTAATTAATTTTACCGATAACACCGTGGTGTTAGATATGGAGTATTACCAGTTTTGCTTCATGGGATGAATAGGTTGGGATTGGGAAATAAAATAAATAATTACTTCGGTGTGGTTCGCTAATCTCGACTAGTTTGGAAAACCATAATTTGGTTTGATATGACATCCAATGGAAGATTAAAGAATAAATTTTAAAGAATTTATCTTGGATAAAATTAATGGGAACCTTTCCCTAAGAATATGAAATTTAGAAACTAGCTGTAGGTTAGCTAAGAAGAATGGTTTCCTGGGTATTGATCTGATGTTGGTTACGGCCTTCGGGGTTAATATTTGGGAAATTTTTCTCTTGTTGATTTACGGTTAGTAGCTACTGAATTGGAATGAGACGTATGTTGTGTTGGTGTAACATTTGTTTACTATATACGCGGGTTGTTCGGAAAGGCCGGGTTTATACCCATTCTGAATAACCGATTCGACGATAAGTCGAAGATGAAGACGGTGGTGGAAGACCGGAAGTCTTCACATCGTTTGGGTGATTACTGATGATCTTGATTGGGCTGTACACCCAGGATGAGGGAATCAGTTGGTGGTCATCCAGACTGTAACACCCCACATCTGTTAAGGTCACTCACAAAGGGAATGCCTTAACTTCAATGGAGTATTATGGGTACTGGAACAGAAATATTACAAGACAGACATATATAAAACAGCGGAAAATAAAGTGGAAGTACTTCAAATCATTTATTAAATATAATTGTTTACAAGAAAAGCCCATCAACTTCCAATACCCAATTTCATAGTTAAAATATCTGTCTTGCTCAAAAACAAAGAAGCATAAAAACGAACTGCAGTATTCCCCAATAAAGCAAAGAAAGCCATAGCCAAGAGAAATCCAAGCCATACATGAAAGAGCCTTAGAGCTTGGTAAGATCCGAACTAAGCTGTATTCCCACCCTGTGAACCTGGAGGGGGGGAAACGGAAGAAAAAGAGGCGAAACAAAACGGGTCAGTCATAAAGACTGAGTAAGTCCTAGTGACTTTCAGCATAAAAATGAGTAAAGATAACATGGCATGAATAAACTGAAAGTAAACATAAGCATGATGACAAGGTAGGCAAGATAAACTAAGATAACAAGATAAACTATGATAACAAGATAAACTATGATAACAAGATAAACTAAGGTAACAAGATAAACTTCGGGCACGATGAAACAAGTATAACATCCCATAATTCCTATCAAGTATCCCACCGCATGGTTTCTATCAAGAATAACATCGTAAGGTTTCTAAGCTTTACCAATAAAACGATATCTATTTGCTCTGCACCACCTAACTGGCATCCTCATAAGTGTCTTACATGGAATGATCTGTACTCCTACTAGTATCCCAACTAGTGTCCTGTGTAACAAGGATCCGTACCCCCTACTAGTGTCCCAACTAGTAACCCGTGTTATATAATAATTACAACGTGATCTCAATCCCCGAAATTATGGTAGCCTTCAGGTGTACATCGATTTTGAGGATTCCACCTCGATCACCCCAATGACCATGTATATATTCGATGCACCCTTACAACCTTATCGATCGGCTCCCTACTTGTCCTAGTTCTCGTTTGTGTCACGCGGCCCCCTACTTGTAGATACCTGTGCTGGTCCCACCATGGGGTGTATCATGTCCCATGGTGGCAACCCTGACACAATCAAGATGCACAGCTTTATACCTATTGATGCCCAGTGGCTAAATTTTCTATGCCTAAGTGTGTGCACGCCCGCACTCCGTTAGAACCTGCACTACTGCACCAACCGCCGCTAATTTGACCTCTTATAATCAGCTCAGTAATCGTGCCCCACCCTGCCTACCTCAGGGTTCCGTTGATACCTAATGTGGGTTACTGCTGAAATGGGTCCCCATTACTAGGTTTTTCTAATGGTTAAGTCTGTGGGCCTATATTTTCTGATATTACCCACTAACCCTGATGTGCACTTAAACCCGCTACTGATTCAAGCATGTGTATTTAATGGTTAAGTGTATGTGGGCCTATATTTACTAATATTACCCACCAACCCGATATGTACTTAACCCTTCTACTCGTTATGTTACCATGGTTAAGTGTTTACCTTAGTTAACTTAACCTTTCTCGCTTATTATGTTTGATTGGTTAAGTGTGGTTTATTAACTTAACCCCGTTCGTCTATCTGGTTACATTGGTTAAAAATTTTCTTGTTAACTTAACCCCATGTGTTACTTAACCCTACCATGCATCACATCAGATTAGTTAAGTGCGTGTTAACTTAACCCCATCCACTAGTCATATTATAATGGTTAAGTGTTATCAACTTATTCAAGTTAACTTAACCCACCCGCTTGTCCTGTTATGTTGGTTAAGTGTTACTATTTAACCGCAACCACTTGTCTAATTAACCCATTGTATTAGTTAAGTGTTCTCATTAACTTAACCTCACTCTCTAGTCCAGTTTAATCATGTTATAATGGTTAAACATTTGCTTAACCTTATCCACTCCCGTAGTCAACATATTAAATTGGTTAAGTGTCCATATTAACCTAATCATATTACTTAACCCACCCATTTATATCATATTGGTTAAGTGTTCTTATTTACTTAGCCCTACCCACTGGTCTAATTACCATGTTACGTTGGTTAAGTATTATTATTCGTATTTCCACATGTCACCCACATATCACCCACTTAACCCCCATGTCCCACCACATGTTTATCTGGTTAAGTATTTCTTAATTCATTAAGGCCGTAACCTTATAAAGACCTCTCACATTAGACTGACATTTATGGCAGCTGGATTTGCCGGGCGGGTCCGGGCAGTCTTACACCATAAAAGAGTCTAACCTCGTGTCTTTACAACTGTTACGCTTTTAATTTGGGCCTAGGACCTCTCACATTGGGCTAACATTTGTGACTACTGGATTCGCCGGGCGGTTCCGGGCAGGTTTACGTCACAAATGAGTCCAACCTCGTGTCCTAAGCATTGATTATAACTTATAATCTTTTACCCCAATTTGAATTTATTTCCCCTATTCAAATTATAAATTAATTCCTAATTTAACGATGTCCATAATTGACTCAATTATGTCCATCAATTAATGGTATGCAAAATCATACCAATTTTACCACAATTTATCTTAGGCCATTAAAGACAACTTATCTCAATTTATATTTATTCCTCCTTTAAGGCTATTACATGCCAACTACCCAAAACCTATTTAGGCGTGTTCATATTAGCCCCTTTTCAAGACATAAATTATCATATGTGTTTCAACTACAAATTTCACATAATTAACATATGCCCAAGTTCTAGATTACATGTCCGTTTTACATATGCCTAATTCATACCAAATTTACATATGTTCAATTCATGCCTGTTTACATGTATGCCAAATTTATATATGCCTAATCTTAGACAATTTTACATATATACCAAGTTTCATGCCTTTTTATACACATATCAAGATTCATAGTTTACATGTTTACAAAGCTATGCCCAATTCATATAGATCAATTTTTAGCCAAATATATGTATCAATATTCTTGCCATATTTTACATAGGTCAAGTTTCATACCAACTACATGTATTCCATGTTTACCCCAATTTACCCAAGCTAGCAAAACTTTAATTATAATGACAATACCCAAATTCAAATTTCGTGTTAATGGCAATAATACCCAAGTATCCAGTTTTCATATTATGCCTTCGATTCTACCAAACACATATATCCAATAAGGCAATATCCCAATATTTCCCCCGTATTCAATCGCACGCAAATCGCAGTTTAGGCCTAGGTCCGAAATTGACCAAGGTTCATCAAAAGAAAACAAATAGGGGAAATGTAGAATTTTGCATCAAAATAAGATCGGAGAGAAAACATCATCACAGGCATATTAAGATTACAACAGGCTTAATAGATCATGAACTAGACATGAGAGTGAAAATAGAAAAGTTTCCAAGATCCAAGAAGAAACAAGAATAGATCTGGATCGATAAACATACTTAATCCAATTCCACTTTAATTCATGGCCACGTTATAATTAAATATTTAAATCGGAAAGCAACTAGAACTTACAGAGAACGGCTAATGAATTAGGGAGTGTATTTGTCGTAGAAAGTTGCAGTGTCATTGATCTATCCTCTTGAATTTGTTGTAGAAGCATTGATCTTTGATTTGATTTGGGTTTGAACGCTTAAGCTTTAATTTGGAGACGGCGGTCATGGCTCAAGAGGGATTTTAGCAGCATTTTGGTGTCATATGAATTTGTGTGAGTTAGGCTAGGTCTTGGTGTTAATTTATAGGGGTAGCAATTCATTTCAGCCATCGGATTAACCCTAAAGCCCATCCGGACCATCAAAACTCATCCCGAGCCTCAAAAATGGGTTCTGGGCCACCCCAGGCCGACCAGGTCGACCTGTACAGGGGGGGAGTCGACACTACAGTCGACACAGTGGGGGCAGGTCGACTTCGGTGTCGACACTACAGTCGACACGGGTAGTCTGCCACAAAGTCTGCTGAAATCTTGTTTTGGCCATATCTTGGTCATACAGACTCCGATTTTCGAAAACTCGGACTCTATTTCGCGTATTTTTCCGAGAGGAACGCAATGGCATAACCCATTTTCCTTAATTCTAATTTTAAAATTTAATTCTGCCTTGATTTATTGTTTTAATGGGTTGTTAAAATTCGGGTTGTTACACAGACGTACCTGGAGATCGATGGATATGCGAGGAAAGTGCCTCCGGTTTCGTTCAGACCCAGAACGAACTTGTAAATGGATTGTGTGTCTGACATTGGAATTTATTCTGTGTTGATTGATCTCTATTAAATATACATCTGTTTTGCGGCGGAGAATTTATTCTCTTGCTTAACGCCCTTCTCTGAGACGTACGAGCTTAGAGGTTGTATATCGATGGACATCAGTCGCATGGCATGAATTGCCTGTATGGCACGCTAAGATGCAATGATCAAGGCTTTTGTTGAAAAGCAGAGTCTTGTGGTTGATGATCAAAGCACGGCATTTGTGGCGTAGCTTTGTGTATAACGTGAATTCGCGAGCCTCACACCTCAGTATGAGTTAAAAACGGGATAAGGACTGCAGGGAGAGCACGACGTTTCTTTCTAGCTTTGGTGGTGTCAGTGACTTACCAGCCCTGACATTTATATACTTTTCACCTATGTGGTTGTTGGATGAGGCTCCTCGATTTTAGGTCTGTAAGGACCGGGAAACGTGTGTTCAGGAATAACTAATCCTCAAACGTAAGAGAGGACCAGTCCTGAAGCATCCAGGGATTACCCAGAGTGTGTAGTCCCGAGGCATTTGATAGAGTGTCTCGAAGCGGAGAGGAGCTTGCCCCTTGCCTCGACTCTTGACGGAAATCCAATTTCCAATACGTGTATTTCGGTTTTATTTGTAGAGCCTAGTATGCCGACATAGTGGGATGGGGCGCTTATGCCGTCTATGATTTATATTTATGATTGAAATTGTTTTGACACTATACACTTATTATAGTATCAAATGATTTGTTTTTAAACGTACCAAGCATGTTTGGCTGTTATAAGGTAAAACCCTATCCTCTGGCTTGCGTTGCATTGTGTGATGGGACCTGGGTCTTATAATAGCTTCATTTTTTGAAAAAGCATTGCGTTGTCTTTTCTATGCACTGGTATTCTTGGGAGGAAACCCGTTCCGTGTTACACTGCGTGGTCCCTTGAATTACTCTATTTTAAAGTAAAGTTTTAAATAACTGTTTTAGTTCTCACACCAGTCACATGACTGACCTGGAGTTTATCGTTTTAACCTAAACTCTGGGTGCCCCTATTTTCGACACGGGCAGCTAGTAGTTTTGGTTTTGCAGATTTATATTCACAGGATCCTGGTTTACAGCTGGAACGATTCCTGGAAAGCTCTGTATTCGTATATCGCCTTCAGTTGTGTTTTATATTGTTTTTCCGCTGCTATGTAATTTATTGTAATCTCTGATATTTGTCAAATGTAATTTATTCATTTATACTCTGTATATTCTTGTATCTGATGGAATTGTTGTAATAACAATGAAATGTTCTTCCGTCTGCGTTCTATTGTGTGTTGTTCTCAAAGTATCCGCTCTTTCCTTCACGGGGAAGTAACGGGTTCTTACACAAAGTGAATTTGGTGTGATGATAAAGCGTAGCTTCTAGCCTCACATCCGGTAAATGACAGAAATTGGGCAGGCAGCATGGCTAAGTCGGTCGCACCGAAGTAGGGTGTATAATCACCTGATCTAGAGTTTCATTTACTTCTAAAAATCTATTGTTGATGTTGTCCCATTCGGGAAACGGTTGCTGATCCCAACCGTTGGTGATATACATTCGATACACTCAAGCGAAATGAGTGGTCGGTCATGTGTGGCCAGGTTGCATGATGTTCTTGTTGAACCCAGTGATCGACGCTGATCTATGAATTAGAAAAGCGCGACATTTGTAATAAATTCTGCAAGAATACAGGTGTGTAGCATACAGGTCGAACACAGGGAGGTGTAATTAAAAGTTATTATCTATCAATTCTTGGGCGAGTTAGACGAATTCTGAAGATGTTTTTAACGCTAATGATTTTACTGTTGATCTGAATCTAATCAGATCAACACCAAAATTTAACAACTGAAACTGAAAGACAATTAACTAGAAAGGAAACAACAATTAACAACTACAACAACAGAAATTAAACTTAGAATTGTCGTTGAATCTAATCGAACGACTAATTCTAATTTGCAAATAGAAATAATAGTAACACTTCGTGTTCTATCAAAACTAATTGAATAGAAGCACGAATTGTTAGAAAAAAAAAATAAAACTAAATTGAAGAAAACTTGGTTTAGAATAAAAGAGAGTACAGATGAATGAATGAATTTTTACAATGGTTACAATTTATAGATGAGAATGGGAAAACCATAATTAGGTCTATGAATAAATGGGCCTCCTCATTCATGAATATCTCCTTCCTTAACCAAGCTTGTTTGGAGAAAATCTGGACATATATGGTGAATATCTTCCAAATCCCTCATATGTGGCTAATTGATTGGTGCATGTAATTGATTCTTCCAAACAAGGATACTTATTAGAATCCCAAGGTAGCAAAAAATCTTCACAATGGACCTTTTCTTGGCAGCAATTCAATCAGAAATTCTTCTAATTGAAATTAAATGATTTGAATTTAATTCCATGATAAGAATATGGTTATTGCTGAAATGTTAATTGGTGCACATCATAAATACATACACATGAATATGTGTATGTATATATATAACATAACACTAATCCAAATATTTCTCAAAGCAAAGGGCCAGTGTGAACGCGCTCCATTTCTTTGGAAAAAAGTGAGCTTGACGGGGTTCGAACTCAGGTCTCTCAGCACCAATTCCTATGCCTTTACCAGTGAGCTACTACTTCTTTTGCAATTGAAATGAATTTGATGTGAGGAAGTAGCTCTTTCTTGTAGTTGGCCTTTGATTTGAATTGAAGGAGGCAACGCTTGAAATCTGTAAAAACACATAAAAAATACCCAAAGTATCATTTATTTATTTACAAAAGATAAAGCATAAGAGTCATAAAATAAACACTTTTCAATGTCAATCAAATACCCCCACACTTATTTTTTACTCGTCCTCGAGTAAAACAAAAAATGAAAAACTAAACTAGATAGGTCGCACTTTCGTGGGAAACACGATTGCATTGAGCGTATGCAACAAGCCGTTAAACCTCTAGGTGTCCCTAGTAGGACGAGTGGTGTCTCGTGAGGGTTTTCAGCGGATACTACCCACAAAATCCAACTGCAGTATGCTATGGATCTAATGAAACTACATGAATGCAAAAGACTTATGCAATTGAAACAAAATTGAAAATACGACTTGTTTCAGGAAGTGGTACAACAAATTAAGTTAACAATTTCTAGTCAGTTGATTTTATTTTAGATACCTCGACTTGTCACAAATTTTCAATATAAATCAAGTTTTCAAATGTGAAATTCCAGTTTGGCCAGTTAGTTCGGTCGATTACATAGTGCAGCCATGAAATAAATTCTTAGTTTGCTTGGCACAGTTTGCAAAGTGGTATTCTAATTTTCTCAGGTATGGCTAGTCAAATCAGTAAGGTCAAGAAGTGTTTGGGTATCATCGCTTATTCTTTATTCTGTAAAATTTTAAGATTTATGATTAAGTACATACACCTAACTAAAAAGACCAAGGTTTACCACCCATGCACTGGCTCGCGGACTAACGGAGAGTAGGTAAAGAGCTTGGCGGATTGTGCAGGCCGACTTTGACTTTGTCAACAACGTGTCCGTAATCCTTAGGTGTCCAATCTCATAAAATGAGACCAAGATATTCCAACGCTGACTTTGTCAACAACGTGTCGGATAGAGCTTGGCGGGTTTGCACACCAACGCTCGATATACAAGCAATGTTGGATACCCTTGGAATACTATTATTATTATTATCGAAAATATAAGCACAAAAAGAGAGTTACGCGAATTCAACTTAACACAACTTAGTTTTAAAGATTTGAAAAGCCAATATAAGTATTTTAAGTCCTCCACCTATTTTAAACAAAGTCTACAATATAGAATAGATTTCATGGCCATCACCTAAGAATCTCCCTATGTACCGGTTACACTATTATCCCTCAAAATTAAACTTTTCATTATATTTCCTATTCGATCTAAGTTGAGAGAGAAAAATACTATCAACTGGCTAAAAATTGTAAACTTATTTTGTTGTATCAATTGAAAATGAGTCGTATTTAAAAAAAAATTTATGGTATGTTACTACTATATAAAATGTATGATGGTCCTATATGAAAGAAAGAAAAATTAAAGAAAAATCAAAAGAATGCAATGCAGACTCCCCCCACACTTGAATGAGACAGTGTCCCAACTGTCTAAGGCAGAAAAACAAAAAAAAAATGAAAAAGAACGTGTACCACCTGATTTCATGGTGGATGATCATGCAGATCGATAGAGTCATCTTCGTCATATTGCTCGAATTCCAAAAATGGTTTCAGTCGTTGACCGTTTACTTTGAAGACTTTTCCATCCCTAGGATTTTCAATTTCAACCGCTCCATGAGGGTATACTGTTTTCACGACATAAGGTCCAGTCCATCGAGATCTGAGTTTTTCTGGAAACAAGTGAAGTCTAGAGTCGTATAAAAGAACTTTTTAACCTACGTTAAATTCCTTACGGAGTATGTTTTTGTCGTGCTGGGCTTTGGTTCTTTCTTTGTAGATTTTCGCATTTTCATACGCCTCATTTCTTAATTCCTCTAATTCCGAAATTTGTAACTTCCTATGTGAGCCGGCTTTTTCTAAGTCAAAGTTCAAAAATTTTATGGCCCAAAGAGCACGATGCTCTAATTCAAGAGGTAAGTGACAGGCCTTTCCAAAGACTAATCGGTATGGGGACATCCCTAGATTGGTTTTATACGCAGTGCAGAAAGCTCAAAGTGCATCAATCAGTTTTACAGACCAATCTTTTCTATTGGAATTCACGGTTTTCTCAAGAATTTGTTTGATTTGTCTATTGGAAACTTCCACTTGTCCACTAGTTTGTGGATGGTAAGGTGTTGACAGCTTGTGTGTGATTGAGTATTTCTTGAGCAAGGACTCAAAAGCACGATTACAGAAGTGAGTGCCATTATCGCTAATGATAGCTCGAGGTGTGCCAAAGCGTGAAAAGATGTTTTCTTTAAGGAATTTGACAACAACCTTGTTGTCATTGGTTTTGGTCAGAATGGATTCAACCCATTTTGAGACATAATCTACCGCCAGCAGGATGTAAAGATTCCCAAATGAGTTAGGGATTGGTCCCATGAAATCGATGCCCCAAACATCGAATAACTCAATCACTAAAATGGGGTTGAGAGGCATCATGTTTCGCTTAGTGATTCGACCCGTTCTTTGACATCGCTCACATTTAGAGCAAAATTCGAAAGCGTCACGGAAGAGTGTGGGCCAATAAAAACCGCTTTGCAAAACTTTTGCAGCAGTTTTTCTTGCTCCAAAATGACCGCCACAAGCATGGTCATGTGAGAAGGAGAGAATACTTTGGTGTTCATGATCGGGCACACACCTTCGAATGATTTGGTCTGGACGGTATTTGAAAAGATATGGGTCGTCCCAGTAGAAGTTTCGAACTTTCGAGAGAAATTTTTGTTTATCTTTTTTTGACCATTCAGCGGGCATTTGTTGTGTGACAAGATAATTCACAATGTCAGCGTACCAAGGGGTGTTAGAGATCGAAAGGAGTTGTTCGTCAGGAAAATAGTCATCGATTTGGGTGTCGTTATCATTTTCGTGCACAATTCGAGAGAGATGATCAACTACGACATTTTCAGAACCCTTTTTATCTCGTATTTCTATATCGAATTCTTGAAGAAGAAGGATCCAACGAATCAAGCGGGCCTTGGCATCCTTTTTAGAAAGCAGATATCGTAGGGCAGCATGGTCAGTGTAAACTATGACTTTGGATCCTATGAGATATGGTCTGAATTTCTCAAGAGCAAAGACAACTGCCAAAAATTCCTTTTCAGTAGTTGAGTAATTCAGTTGGGCCTCGTTTAAAGTTTTGCTAGCGTAATAAATGACTCGAGGGAGTTTATCGATACGTTGACCCAAGATGGCTCCAATAGCAAAATCAGAAGCGTCGCACATAAGTTCGAAGGGTTGAGTCCAATCAGGAGGTTGAATGATGGGAGTTGTGGTCAAGATGGACTTAAGAGTTTCAAAAGATGTTTTGCAATCATTGGAAAATTCAAACTTTACGTCTTTGGCAAGTAAATTCGAGAGAGGTTTTGAAATTTTTGAGAAATCCTTAATGAATCTTCTATAGAATCCCGCATGGCCAAGAAATGAACGAACGTCTTTGAGAGACTTAGGAGGAGGTAAATTAGCAATCAAATCGATTTTGGATTTATCGACTTCTAGGCCATCTTTGGAGACGACATGACCTAGAACTATCCCCCTTTTTACCATAAAGTGGCATTTCTCCCAATTAAGCACGAGTGATTTCTCCTTACAACGCTTAAGGACGAGTTCTAAATGAGTGAGACATTGGGAAAAAGATGATCCATATATTGAAAAATCGTCCATGAATATTTCCAAGAATTCTTCCACCATATCAGAGAAAATACTCATCATACACCTTTGGAAAGTCGCGGGGGCATTACAAAGACCAAAAGGCATGCGACGATAAGCAAAGGTTCCAAAGGGACAAGTAAAGGTGGTCTTATGTTGATCTTCTAAAACAGTAGTACTCATGTCCCGCTAAGCGTTCGAGCATTTGGTCAATAAAAGGCAAGGGAAAATGGTCTTTTCGTGTGGCTGAGTTAAGCTTTCGATAGTCGATGCACACACGCCATTTGGTTTTGATTTTTGTTGGGACGAGTTCATTACTGTCGTTTTTTATCACTGTGACTCCCGACTTCTTTGGTACAACTTGTACCGGACTCACCCAAGTACTATCAGAGATGGGATAGATGATGTTATTGTCTAGACATTTGATTATCTCCTCCTTGACCACTTCTCTCATGTTTGGGTTTAATCTCCTTTGAACCTCACGGGTGGGTTTAGCCTCATCAACTAAATGTATGCGATGTTCCACAATTGATGGGCTAATTCCTTTTATATCGCTTATTTCCCACCCCTAGGCGTCTTTATTTTCTCGCAAGATATCCAAAAGTTTTTCTTCTTGGTCCTCGGTAAGATCGGAGGCCAAGATTACGGGAAAAGTTTTTGAAGAGTCTAGGTAGGCATACTTAAGGTCTGGTGGCAAGGGTTTGAGGTCTAACTTAGGAAGTTCTTGTGTATCAACATTGGTCAACATTCCTTGGTTAGATTCAGGTGACGAAGTGTCGGAGTCAAGAATTTTGTTTAGTTCAGAAATGTATTCGAGTTCATCGAAATCAGAGTCGAAATGGTCAAGACACATTTTCAGGGCTTCAGAAGTATCACTAGAGGTTTCATCAACTGTGGTTTGAATCATGTCAATTTCATCGACCTCAAAATCCCTAGGTTGCTTGTTGAGATTAAAGATGTTTAGCTCAATGGTTAGGTGCCCGAAGGAAAGTCGAAGCTGACCATTCCTACAATTAATGACAGCATTAGAGGTTGCTAAGAAAGGGCGTCCTAAGATCAATGGTATTTGAACTTTGGGATTTGAGACAGGCTCTGTTTCTAGAACTATAAAATCGACAGGGAAGTAAAACTGTTCGATCTGTATTAAGACTTCTTCGATAATTCCCAATGGCTTTTTGACAGATCGATCGGCTAGTTGAAGTGTGATGTTTGTTGGTTTAATCTCCCCTAGTCCAAGTTGACGATAGACAGTATAAGGGAGAAGGTTGACACTGGCACCAAGGTCGAGTAGGGCACGAGAGATGTGAGTGTTTCCTATTTTACAATCAATCGTAGGGCAGCCAGGGTCTTTATACTTGACTGGGGCAAGATTCGAAAGAACAGAGCTTGTATTTGCAGTTAGAAAGGCGGTTTTTGGGACATTGGTCGCACGTTTTTGTGTGCACAATTCCTTAAGACATTTAGCATATTGAGGGATTTGTTCAATGGTGTCTAAAAGAGGAATGTTCACACGGACTTGTTTGAAAATTTCCAAGATTTTATCGAAATTTGCCGCCTTTTTCTTATTATTGAGTCTATGAGGAAAAGGGGCTACTGGTTTTTCGACTCTGTGATGAGTTTCATTATTCGAGGAAGAAGGTGGTAGGGGTGTAGAAGATGAAATGTTGGGATTGCCAACATCAATTTTCGAAGGTGGGTCGGGTTTGCCGACACTGGGAGAAAAACTGTTGGGATTGCCAACGTTCAAGGGAACTCGAGGTTTAGAAGAATTGGCATTCGAAGCCAATGGGTGATCATCAAGATTAGGGATTGGGGTCGAGTTAGAAGGTTCGTCAGGGTCGCCCACGTTATTATCAATCCTCTTTCCAGATCGAAGGGTTGTAATAGCGTTGACTGGATTTTGGTTTTCGTCCTCACAAGAATTTACAGCACGAGAGTTATACTTTCGATTCACCTCGGGTTGACTAGGCAATTTTCCCTTCTCATGAGTTTTCATAAATTCCTTCATCATATTAAACATTTGGTCCATTTTAGCGTCTTGCGAGTTTATTTTAGCTTCGTAAGAGTTCATCTGTTTTTCTAGACGCCCAATATCTTGTGATGGTTGAGAAGATTGAGATGATTGGTTTGATGATTGAAAATTGGGGTGCCTATAAGGTTGTTTGGATTGAGGTGAAGCTTGAGATATTTGAGAATTGGAAGAAGGGGCTTGGTAATTCGGATTGGGAATAAAGGGTTGCACGTGAGATGGGTTAGCCGAATTATTGGGGTTTGACCAGGAAAAATTTGGGTGGTTCCTCCAACCAGGGTTGTACGTGGATGAGTAAGGATTATTTTGAGCTATGGCATTGGCTTGGTCTTGAGAGTAATAGTGGGGTAACCCTTCTCCGGTTTGAGGAGTTTGATTTTCTAAGGGAATTTTACTTGGGTCCACGACATGCACTCCTCTAGTAGAAGTACGAATGGAACATGAATTGATTCCCATTGCATGTCCTTTTCAGAATAATCTTCTAAGAACCGCCAAGCTTCATCGGCTGTTTTAGACATAAAGTCTCCTCCACACATTGATTCTAGTTGAGTTCTAGTCTGATAGTTTAGCCCTTCATATGCAATTTGACATAAGTGATCTTTTAGAATTCCATGATGAGGGCAACTATATAATAGCTGGTTGAATCTCTCAGAGTATTTTGAAAAAGTTTCCCCCTCATTTTGACAAAATTGATTTATCTCGGTTCGGATTTTTAGAGTTTTATGGAAAGGGAAAAACTTTTTCAAGAATGCAGTGACAAATTCATCCCAACTTCTTATGGAATGTCGTGGAAGAGAATTTAGCCATCTTTTAGCGCTTTCAAGTAGTGCAAATGGAATTAGCCTTAGCTTGATCGATTCGTTAGATAGTTGTTGCATTTTTGTTGTGGAAGCATACAATTCAAATTCACTCAGAAATTCATAAGCATTTTCAGATCCAGTAAACTTTGGTACCCCTTGGATAAAAGAATGTTTTAGCTCAAAATTGTTCCCTTCAGCTGGTGGAAACACAATGACAGATGGTTGAACGGTCCTATTAGGATAACATCGATCACGAAGAGACAAGGGTCTATCCACTTGGATATTGAGATTTTGAAAATTTTGATTTATTTGATTTTGATCCCCAAAGTTTGAAAAATTTTGATTCACTCGATTTTGATCCAATTCGGTTGGAAAATTTTGGTTGATTCGAGAACCCCTAGGAGAATTTTGTTGGCTAACACTTTTTGCACTCATTGTTGTTAAATGCAAGCACAGAAATTAGCTACAATGAAGTTTTCTGTCCTTATTGGCTCCTAACCCAAAATTATAAAGTGATGTGTTTGATTACTTAGATCAAAAGATTTCTCAGCCAGTTAACTGACAGGAGTTATCGGTGCACCAGGAATCACCCTAGTAATGCAGCCAAAGGTTTAAGTACCTTCAGAGTAACAACCGATATAATATTTACGAATCACCGTAATATTTATAAACGGTTATTTCTCTGCCGTAGTCTAGACACCAAGAAATAATTCGTTCCAAATGAATCAACTATCACAATATAATTAAGCCCTAGCTGAGCCCGTGACTCCCTTAAGTCCAACGTCTAACCGTTATTATTAGTCAGATTCTACGACGAAATGCAATTTGTGGGCGAAGGAAAGGGTGATGAAATCCCTCACCTTATGTGAATTGGGGTATTGCCCTTAACAGAATGAATAAAAATTGCAAAAATCACACAAAATAATTGCAAAAATTAAAAATTGTACATTCAAAGCCGCTGCCCCTGCAGAAATTTTTTACAACAATTGTCTATTTTTTTCTTTTGCGGCTGAGCACCTGTAGAGTTTTTTAGAAATTTCTCACCTAGATCGGCAGTCCGTCCAGTAGATTGAGTAGCGCTCACGTTTCAATTTCACTGTTTGCACATCGGTTGACCTTTGCAATTCCTTGTTCGCTGGCTTGAAATCTTATTTTCTTTATTTGAAAACTTTCTTCCTTTGATCCTTTGAAATGATTTTCCTTTCTCGCTTGGGTCTTTGATTTTTTTTTGATTTCTTTTTTTTTTTTTTGGAAGCAAATAACAAACTAAACAAAACTAAGAACTAAGTAGGAATTAAAAGGAAAAAAAAACTAGACTTGAAAAAGGGAAAAAAATTAACTTACCGAATAAAATTTAAGCCTTAAAAAAAAGTAGAAACACACCCTCTAATTTTATTTTTTTTGGAAAAGAAAAGCAATAAAAACAAACGAAAAAAAAACTAAATGCGAAAACAAAAACAGAAAAGACTAATGAACCCGAAAAGGCTACCGAACTAAAAAGATAAGCTAAGCAAAAACAAGAAACTAACGAATACACTTAATAGTCAAACGATGCCCCAACTAACTCGCGTACCACAAAGACCAAGTATGACTCAGCCAAATCGCACTATTTCACAAACCACGCCTAAAATTAATCTCCACCTTACCCACTTAACAGTAACACTTCACGCCCTCTTCTGGAAACAAATCTCGCCGTCTTTCTCCTTTTTTTTTTTAGATAAATCGATTTAAGGGTTATGGCTTTGGGTTCGAATAGGGTTGCGGATTTTTTGGGTGTAGAAGTGCGGAGTTGTGATGCTCGAATTTGGGATGTCAATCTTGCGGCGGAGAGCGAGGCGGCGGAGAGCGAGTGTTTTTGATGGGAGTTGTTGATGGATTTATGAACGGGTTTGGACTGGAGGTGAGGGGCTGAACTGCAAGTCTGAAGATGGGAGGATGTTTGGTTGTGGATCAAAAGTGATGAGTTTGGGGCAGTGATGTTGGTTATCCGAACTTGAGCTGTGGCGAAGGTAGCAAGTGGGTTTTAATGGCAAGGAGATGGGGTGTGGTAATGAAGGGTTCTGTAGTGGCGTTCGGGTTGACTATTGTTGGCAGAAGGGATGGTTTTGTGAACGTCTGAAGGCGGCTCGGTAGTTTTTTTTCGTTTTTTTTTTCAAATGATCTGATTTTTTTTTTTGTAAGTGGACGGATGGTAGTAGGGTGAACTTGTTCGACTGTGTGGATGTGAGGGTATTATGTGACAGGTCGGATGTCATAACGTGGCGATGGCTTGTGGAGGAGCAGTTCGTGACTGGTTGAGGCAGATGATGATCGGTGTTCGTGGTAGAGGGCTTCAGATGAACTGACGGGTTTGTGAAGATGATGGCAGAGGTGAAGTTTACGCTGAGTGGTGGTAAGAATGCTGTTGTGTATGCGTGACAAAGGTTGCGTGATGATCCGAAGGTGTTGAGGGTGGAGAGGCCGGTATATGAAGTTTTTCTTGGTTGAACTTGAGAGGAAAAAAAAAACAGCAGGTTGGGATGTAAGTGAGGGAACGAGGATGGATGTTGCTGTGTAATTGGTGAGAAGGTTATGTGGTTTGGCCGTGGAGTGGAAGGAGATTTTGAGTAGTCGGGTATTTGCGTGATGAAGGGGGAGGTTGTTCAGAAGATCTGTTTGGCAAGGGGGATGAAGGAAAACAGAAGGAAGAAAGAAGAAATATGAAGAGGAAGGGATTTTTTTTTTGGACTTGTAAAACAAGAAATAAATTTATATAAAGGAGGGAATTGATTAGGAAAGAAAAGAAAGAAATAAAAGAAAATAGAAATGGCAAGAGCAGAAAATCAATGAAAATGGTATGTTATTTTTCTCTTGTTATGAAGATTGTAGCATCATTGAATAATGCCAAATCAAATCAATCAAGATTTTTTTCTAAATATACAAGAAAACAAAAGAAAATACAATAAAATAAAACTAACACGAATCAGAAATTAAACAAATAACAAAATTTAACCGTTACCTCCCCGGCAACGGCGCCAAAAACTTGATCGACGCTGATCTATGAATTAGAAAAGCGCGACATTTGTAATAAATTCTGCAAGCATACAGGTGTGTAGCATACAGGTCGAACACAGGGAGGTGTAATTAAAAGTTATTATCTATCAATTCTTGGGCGAGTTAGACGAATTCTGAAGATGTTTTTAACGCTAATGATTTTACTGTTGATCTGAATCTAATCAGATCAACACCAAAATTTAACAACTGAAACTGAAAGACAATTAACTAGAAAGGAAACAACAATTAACAACTACAGCAACAGAAATTAAACTTAGAATTGTCGTTGAATCTAATCGAACGACTAATTCTAATTTGCAAATAGAAATAACAGTAACACTTCGTGTTCTATCAAAACTAACTGAATAGAAGCACGAATTGTTAGAAAAAAACAATAAAACTAAATTGAAGAAAACTTGGTTTAGAATAAAAGAGAGTACAGAAGAATGAATGAATTTTTACAATGGTTACAATTTATAGATGAGAATGGGAAAACCATAATTAGGTCTATGAATAAATGGGCCTCCTCATTCATGAATATCTCCTTCCTTAACCAAGCTTGTTTGGAGAAAATCTGGACATATATGGTGAATATCTTCAAAATCCCTCATATGTGGCTAATTGATTGGTGCATGTAATTGATTCTTCCAAACAAGGATACTTATTAGAATCCCAAGGCAGCAAAAAATCTTCACAATGGATCTTTTCTTGGCAGCAATTCAATCAGAAATTCTTCTAATTGAAATTAAATGATTTGAATTTAATTCCATGATAAGAATATGGTTATTGCTGAAATGTTAATTGGTGCACATCATAAATACATACACATGAATATGTGTATGTATATATATAACATAACACTAATCCAAATATTTCTCAAAGCAAAGGGCCAGTGTGAACGCGCTCCATTTCTTTGGCAAAAAGTGAGCTTGACGGGGTTCGAACTCAGGTCTCTCAGCACCAATTCCTATGCCTTTACCAGTGAGCTACTACTTCTTTTGCAATTGAAATGAATTTGATGTGAGGAAGTAGCTCTTTCTTGTAGTTGGCCTTTGATTTGAATTGAAGGAGGCAACGCTTGAAATCTGTAAAAACACATAAAAAATACCCAAAGTATCATTTATTTATTTACAAAAGAGAAAGCATAAGAGTCATAAAATAAACACTTTTCAATGTCAATCACCCAGTGTATTCCTCTCTAGAGGTACACTAGCAAAAGGTTGTTCCATACCTTGTCATAGTTGGAAATCCATTACCCAATACGTGCTTGCGGTTTTGATTGTATACTATATACGTAGAACGTGAGATGAAAGCGTTTCTGCTAGATGGTTATTATATTGTGGTTGATAGACATTATTATAATATCAAAAGGTTTTTGATATAAAGATAATTTGGATTCTCATAAGGGAAAAACCCGTTCCGTTATACGGCGTGGTCTTATGAGATATCGTTTAATGGTTCGAACTGTTTTAAAACTGTTTTACTCATACCAGTCCCATGACTGACCCGGAGTTTATTTTGTTTTGTTTTCCCTAAACTCTTGGATGCCCAATTTTGTACGGGCAGTCAAGTAGTCAGGATTTACAGATATACAGGAAGAGCTTGGAGCAGGAGGCTTCAGGATCATATAGCTATAGTTATTTCCGCTGTGTGTAAGTGTTGTACTTGTAATGATATGTATATTCAAGTACATATTTGTATTTCAAAGTTATGTTATGAAATGTATTTATTCGTTCCGCTGTGAGATTCGTGTTACTCTGATATTGTGTTCTTCTTCTTCTTCTTCTATTCTAAGTTTCTATCTTATCTTTCCTCACCCTCTGTTTTCTTTCTATTAATTTCCTGATTTTCAGTTTAATTTGGGGTTGGACTGTGTTTTTGGTCAGCTCAAATTGGACCGGATTTTCGGGTCATTACAGTTGGTATCAGAGCTTAAGTTAAGTGAATTACCTTGGCTCTGTGGCGTGACTTAGTAGAGATGGGGTTAGTAATACCCTAGATTGAGTTTGAGTATATATATACGAGTGAACGTATTTTTTATTGGTATAAAAATTTGTTTTATATTATGGAGATTTATTGGTTGAGCCTTTTATGAGTTCTAGTCGATCAGTTTGATCCACTGTATCAGTAGGAGTTACTAAACACTCGAATACGATGGGTCGTCACGATATGTTTTGAAAAGAGGGTAAATTAAAATAAGTTTACCCAAGGTATATCTTGATACAGAGAAGATATATATCATAATTATAATATAATGGATATATTGGTTGTTATTATAACCGAGTAAGATTATAAATTAAATGGTTATGTAAATAACCAATCAGAATTCATATAAGATACGTGAAATCAGATGAGTTAAATCTGAAATTTAAACCATAAATTGAATTAAAACTCTAGAGAATTGGATAAGTGTTTGTAAATGGATTTGGATTTAAAATAAGGTAAATTTAAGATCCTGGGAGATTTCAAGTTGTTTTACAAGCAGTGTGAATTATATTTTGAAATGAATTTCAAAGTGGAAATGTTTTAAAATGGTTTTATAGTATTGAACTCAATTCGATCGCCGGAAAAAAGATTCTGATGATGACAGTTGCATCATCAGTATTCATTTTCGAGTTGTTAGTGACGAATTACTACCAGAGATACTGTTTTGAATTTGTTTTGGGAAAGACAAGTTGTGTTGAATTTAAAAAATGGGATTTATAATATAGAATTTGAATAATAGAATTTTAAATTTTAAATAGATTTGAATTATTAACTTGTTTCAAAAGAAATAAAATGAGAAGTTCCTTTATAAACGAAGTTTATAAATAGTTCTTTTATAAACAAAGTTTATAAATGAAGCAAAAAGAATTATCATTGGATAATTCAGAAATAAAAATACAAGTGTGAAATTGAAAAGGGAAATCTATTTTCCAAAGGTAGAAATATCGATTTCAAAAGGAATTGAAATCGAGACTTATTTAAAGAATGAATGAAGAATGTTTGAAAAGGAATTTGAATAAAGGAAGTTCAAACATAGAATTTAAATAAGAAAATTCAAAGGGGATTTGAATATAGAAAATCCAAAGGGGATTTGAATATAGAAAATCCAAAGGGGATTTGAATATAGAAATTCAAATGAGATTTGAATAAAGAAGATTAAATAATGGAAAATTGAATATAGAATTCATATAGAGTAATAATAGGATTTGAATATAGAAATTCAAAGGGAGTTTGAATATATGAAATTCAATGGAATTGAAATAGAGTTTGAATACAGAAATTCAAATAGAGTTTGAATATAGAAATTCAAATGGAATTCAAATATAGAATTTGAATATAGAAAATATAAAGGAATTCAAATATAGGATTTGAATATATAGAATTTGAATATAGAATTCAAATGGAATTTAAACTATAGAATTTGATATATAGATTTAAATAATAGAAGTGATATAAAATTTGTATAGAAATTGAATAGAATTAGCTAAGTCGTAGAGGAATTAGTTAATCGAGTTTTGAATTTGAAGTTGAACTTTGAAAGGTGAATTGGATTTGTAAATGGATATTCGAAATCGAATATAGAACTTAAATTTGAAATTTGGATTCAAATTAGTTAATAAGCAAGTTAAAATATATTTGAACATGCCATGTTCAAATATAAAAGTGAAATAGACTAAAGAGTTAATTAACAAATTAATTAACGAATTGAGTTAAAACGATCAGGTATAGTTAAAATAGATTGGGCAGGTATAAATATACATGAGATAGGTATGGATAAGGTAGGAAGGTATATAAATAGAATGCTCGACGAAAAGGTATGTATTTAATTCATATATGAGATTTTATGCGCCGAATCGGCTAGCCGCTTGGCTTTTTCTTTTTCTTTTGGATTGGTGAGGGCCATGGGAGGCTATTTGAAATATCCCAATGCTCCTGGTACAAAGGAGGTTATGGCGAATTTTTCCGGGAATTTAAGGAGTTAGAATATTTTTAAGATAATTTGATAGTTAGAAATCAACGTATCGATATATATATAGAAGTCAATAAGGAAACGAACTTAGAAATAGAATAGTAAAATCCAAAGGAAGACAAAGAATAAAATCTAGTAAGAATAGAAAGAGGAAGCATATACGTGTTTAAAAGTGAATAAGTAATTGTATGGTATTGATTATTCGAGTAAGTAGTCATATCTGTTTTGACGTTATAAATGTTATTCAGTCAAGGTCTGAGAGGTAGTTATACCCAAACTTGATTGATTTCATTATTAACAAATAAATATTAAGATTTTAGGCTCGAAGATCAATGTTGAATAAGAGTTAGTTGAATATAGTATTTGGGTTGTCGTAACGATGTTTTACACAACATCCGTTTTAACCCAAATAAGTGTAAGCTTGGAAATATAATAAAGAATATTTCCTAAGTATAGAAATAAACGAGATCGGAAAGGAGATTAGTAATTGGAATATTTTCCAATTATAAATAGCATATATTTTCTAAAGTTTAGAAAATAAAGGAAGGCGATATTCGGAAATGTTTTCCAAATAACGTAAAAGCCCAATATGGTTATTGAAAGTATTTGGTTAACAAATAGCGATATAGAAATAGAGAAGTGATTTAACTAATGGAATATTAATTTAAGGGTTCAGTGACATGTTCAAAAGGAAAATTTGATTTTTGAAAAGAGTAAACTGTTTAAAAACTCCTAGGGAAAGACTGTTTGAATTAACAACAAATTTAACAGAAATTTGTGAAAGCAAATTTGAATTAAAGTAAAGCTAGTAAAGTGGTAACTGAGATTGAATTAGAATGATATCAAGACAAATTGGATTGTGAGATTCAAATTTGAAGTGTAATGGGATAATCAAGTTAAGAGTTGAGAATCGAGAAGAAACGCGAGTTGAAATGATATTTGTCTCGGATATAAGCGAATGGTTGTGTTGTGGATAAAAGCAGATTGGAATTTGATTGGGATGACCCTGGTATCCGCTGAATTGATAACAGGTGGAAAGGATATAATGATATACCCGAAAAAAAAAGATACAAGTTTATATTTCTATTGGATATAAGATTTATGAGCCGAATTGGCAAGCCGCTTGGCTGTTTGATTTTCTTTTGGGTTGGAGATGGCCCGGAGAGGCAGGTTGGAGTTTGAGCTATTAACCAGTACAAAGGAGGTGCTGGCGAAAATTTTCGAAGAGTTAAAGCGTTAGAAAATTTTCAGGATTTTTGAAATTTTTCGTCGACAAGAATTAATTAATAATTTAATTGAAATTAAATTGGTTCAGTTGAAATTGAAGTTAAGAAGTGAACAAATATGTTCTAACCAGTCAAATAGGGTCGTTCTATACCTTTTAGCAATTTCGAGGACGAAATTATTTTAAGTGGGAAAGATTGTAATGACCCGCATTGGCAGAGGTATTATAATTAATTTATTCAATTATATAAATAGTGATATAGTGAATTTAATGGTCGTAGAATTAAATAATGGTGAATATTTAATTAAAATAATAAATTAAATAATATATTTAATTCTGAAATAGTCGAAAATAGTGAATTGACAATATAATGTGAACTGGACAATTCAAAGTATATAATTCAGTTTATAGTTGAATTATAATAACGAATATATTATATAAACGACAGTTAAACGTATAAATTATAATATAATTATAATTGAGCCCGTAATGGCGCGACAGTTCGCTATTTGGCGATTCGAACTTCAACTGAATGTACAGGATTCGTTTTAAGCCGGATTTCTGTGAAACAAGAAACGTGTGGAGCTGGTGGAGTATATCTTTCTAGTGGAAGTGAAAAATCGGGATTTCGTCGTGTAGATTTTGAGTTACGTCCAAATCAAATTCTCAGAAATGCAGCGCCCTGTCCATAACGATTTAATTATATTTTATTTAAGGATTTAAATAGAAATCGAACGTCGATATAACTATGACGATGTAATATCGAGTTGTAAATCTATATAGGAATATTATGAAGCTGTACGGTATTCCATGTGAATATAGACAATAATATTTAGTTTTAAATATTAAATTTAATTTTATTTAAATATATTTATATATTTAAATAGGCTATTTAGAGCTTTAAAAATAGCCACTTTTGCAAATGAAGTCGAAATTCGACGAAACCAGTTTCGTTGGGACCGTAATGTCGAACTGAAGCCACATGTCCAATTTCGTGATTTTTGGGTAGCGTATGTGATCGTATGGATTTTTAGAAGCCACGGTTCAATAAAATTCAATATAAAAATAATTTAAAACTTCCTATAAATACCACTACCATCTAACCTAAACCTAAATTCATCCCTAAGTCAATAGGGAGTCCGCCGTTCTTTTTCCAGCAAAAGCATTTTTCATCGTGAGTTCTAAAATCGAAGAAAAATCAAAACAAATACTATAAATCACAATACTTATATATTCAAACTCGCAGAGTGTCTCTCTTCGCAAATATATGATTTTCATTGAAGTCGGTGAGGTTTTCGTTTGCTGTTCTAAACCCAGCGTGAGCTAGGGTTGCGGAAACGAGGAGTTGAAGCATTGATTAGCAAAAACTGAGTTCGGATTTGGGTTCAGCATCTAAAACTGCACCTATAGGATTTTATTTGGGAAATTTCGGTTTGAAAAGTGTCGTTGTCTCCTTTGGGTTCGGGCGAGAAGGCTGTTGTCAACGCGGTTCCTCAGGTTGCTGCGAGTTTGACGTTGGTATAAGAAGTCGAAGAGAAAGTTGGTGAGAGGAATGGTGATATGTTTAATTCGATTTTTTTGTGGTGGGAGTAAGGAGCAGTTGAGGTTTGATTTTCTGAAGTTGGGGAAAACGTGGACGTCAAAGTACCAGGAGGTCACGGAAGTAATTGAGGAAGAGGAAGATACAGGTTGAGTACGTCTGGTGTTGGGTCGGTTCTAAATGGGGTGAGGCCCAATTAAGTGTAGTTTAATTTTAGTAAATTTTATTTAAAAGTATATGAACTTCGTAAAGCAATAACTATCTCATACGATATTGAAATTCAGCGAAACAAGATCCGATGGGATCGTATGGACGGTGGCTATAGAATGAAACTGACTGGAAGTCCATCGGAGCTCGTTATAATTTATAGCAAAATAAATTGTTCGTCTGAATCAAGCGATGGTTATCGTTATTAACGATGATTGTCCAATGTGAGTAAATCTCACTAACTCTGAACAGTTTATAATTTCATGTTGTATTTTTAGAACAGTTAAATATTGGCTGATTGACTTTGTGTTGACTGTTTGATTGAACTGCTAGTCAGTTAGTTGGATTTATATATTTGATTCTGTTTAACAGAATATATCATCTGGAACTGAAAGTGATGTTATTTATATTGTTTAACATCTGTGATGCAGGGAAACAGGTTGGAGGAATCCAACCGGATTCCTCAACATTTATTTTACTATGATTTATATATTATCATATATGATGTGATATATAATCTGTTGTTCATTATATGTGTTTGGACGATATTGATCATCGTGATTTGATATGTTGAATACCATAACATACTGAAATGTTGATAAGGGAATATTTTCAAAGTGATATTTGAAAATAAAATAATTATAAATGGAATATTTATAAATAAGAAATATTCATAAATTGTAATATTTATAAATAGGAGATATTTAGAAAATGAATAAACGTTATAAAATGGAAACTGTTATAAGAAGGAAATCATTTGTAAAGTGAAGAACCGTTACTAAAAGTAAATCTTTATAAATGAATAGTTTAACCGAGTTAAAATGAGTTAATAGATGATAGTTTAATCGAGTTAAAAGGAGTTAATCGATGTTAGTTTAATCGAGTTAAAAGGAGTTAATCGATGTTAGTTTAATCGAGTTAAAAGGAGTTAATCGATGTTAGTTTAATCGAGTTAAAAGGAGTTAATTGATGTTAGTTTAATCGAGTTAAAAGGGGTTAATCGATGTTAGTTTAATCGAAAGGAGTTAATCGATGTTAGTTTCATCGATTAGAGTTAAAGCAAATGAGTTAATCGAATATAGTTTATTCGAATAGAAAGTAAAAGGAGTTAATCGATGTTAGTTTAATCGATTAGAGTTATTCAAATGGAGTAATCGAGTAGAGTTATCGAATATCACTTATTCGAAGTAGAGTTATCGAATATAGTGTATTCGAGAGGAGGAGTTATCGAATATAGTTTATTCAAATGGAATTAGAGGAGTTAATCGAATATAGTTCATTTGAATAGAGTTAGAGGAGTTAACGAATATAGTTCATTAGAATAGAGTTAGAGGAGTTATCGAATATAGTTCATTCGAATAGAGTTAGAGTAGTTGTCGAATATAGTTTATTCGAATGGAATTAGAGGAGTTAATCGAATATAGTTCATTCGAATAGAGTTAGAGGAGTTATCGAATATAGTTTATTCGAATGGAATTAGAGGAGTTAATCGAATATAGTTTATTCGAATAGAGTAAAAGGAGTTGATCGAATATATAGTTTATTCAAATAGAATTAATAGAGGTAGAGGAGTTAAGTGAATAGACTTAAAGTTAAATCAAAAGAGTTAAGTGAATAGAATAAATTGAATAGAGTTTTCGAATATACCTTATCGAAGCAAAGAATTATCGAATAGAAAAGATTTGAAAGAGAGTTACGTAAGGAAGTTTGTTAAAGAATTAGAAGGGTGAACTTTGTCTATTTCAAGGTTAGAAGCGTTGTTCAGTTAAGGTCTGAGAGGTAGTATTACCCCAACTTGATTGACTTCATTTTTAACTAAGGAATGGTTAAGGTTCGATAGTAAAGGATGTTTAAGTGAATTTAGTAATTAAAGGAAATGGTTTGAGTTGGCATCGCGATGGTTTGTTTAAACATCTGTCTAAGTCCAATGAAGAAGCTTTGGAAATGTTTTCCAAATAAGAAACCAGAAATGTTTTCTAATAAAGAAAACAAGAAAGGGAAATGTTTTCCATTGTTTATAACGTATATTTTCCAAATTTAGAAAATAAGAAATATTGAATATAGGGAAACAGAAGATAATTAAATTTATAAATTTCCATTTGAAAATAATATCGTTGTTTGCACACCTGTTTTTGTTCGATAGTTAAATCACAGAATATCGAAGTTTTGACCATTTTAACGTTGTTAATATGGAGAGACCGGTTGGATTATTATCCAAAGAACCACTCTGTATTGGCATAAGCGTTGCGAATCATATATGCCAAAGGAAATTGAAGACGGAGTTATGCAAGGGCTATCCTATTTATAGAATAGTGCCTTCGGTTCATCCTGTTCCTGGATGACTGGTATGGACGGATGTCTGACAAAGTATTTCCAGACGATCACGTATATTGATTTCTCCAACCGTACCAAGAGTGGAAGCGGAGAAGGAAACATCTTTTAGCTAACACATAATGTATGGTTGAGGACGTCAATCGGTGATTTGATGGATTTGACGATGTGGCATTCAAAGTGAATTTGGTGTGATGATAAAGCGTAGCTTCTAGCCTCACATCCGGTAAATGACAGAAATCGGGCAGGCAACATTGCAAAGTCGGTTGCACCGAAGTAGGGTGTATAGTCACCTGATCTAGAGTTTCATTTACTTCTAAAAATCTATTGTTGATGCTGTCCCATTCGGGAAACGGTTGCTAATCCCAACCGTTGGTGATATACATTCGATACACTCAAGCGAAATGAGTGGTCGGTCATGTGTGGCCGGGTTGCAAGATGTTCTTGTTGAACCCAGTGTATTCCTCTCTAGAGGTACACTAGCGAAAGGTGGTTCCATACCTTATCATAGTTGGAAATCCATTACCCAATACGTGCTTGCGGTTTTGATTGTATACTATATATGTAGAACGTGAGATGAAAGCGTTTCTGCTAGATGGTTATTATATTGTGGTTGATAGACATTATTATAATATCAAAAGGTTTTTGATATAAAGATAATTTGGATTCTCATAAGGGAAAAACTCGTTCCGTTATATGGCGTGGTCTTATGAGATATCATTTAATGGTTCGAACTGTTTTACTCATACCAGTCCCATGACTGACCCAGAGTTTATTTTGTTTTGTTTTCCCTAAACTCTTGGGTGCCCAATTTTGTACGAGCAGTCAAGTAGTCAGGATTTACAGATATACTGGAAGAGCTTGGAGCAGGAGGCTTCAGGATCATATAGCTATAGTTATTTCCGCTGTGTGTAAGTGCTGTACTTGATAATGATATGTATATTCAATTACAGATTTGTATTTCAAAGTTATGTTATGAAATATATTTATTCGTTCCGCTGTGAGATTCGTGTTACTCTGATATTGTGTTCTTCTTCTTCTTCTTCTTCTTCTATTCTAAGTTTCTATCTTATCTTTCCTCACCCTCTATTTTCTTTCTATTAATTTCCTGATTTTCAGTTTAATTTCGGGTTGGACCTGTGTTTTTGGTCAGCTCAAATTGGACCGGATTTCTGGGTCATTACATGATGAAAACCTGTAGCTAGGTCCATTCGGAAAAATACTTGCGCGCCATTCAATCGATCCAACAAATAATCAATCCACGGTAATGGATATTTATTCTTCAATGTCTGCTTATTCAAGTTACGATAATCCACACATAATCTGAGTGTACCATCTGACTTCGGGACAAATACCACTACTGCTCCCCAATCAGAGAAACTAGGCCTGATCGGACCCTTCCATACAAGCTGTCGAGTTTGACTGTCCAGCTCTTCTTTTTCCTTCAAGATCATTCTTTGAATAGCGTGAACTACTGGCTGTAACAACCCGGAAAATGCGAGCCAGTTTAAAATTTTTATTTTGGCGAATTTAATGAATTTTGAATATTTAAAATGGATTATTTTAAATAAAAACGACGAGAGATTTATTTTGAATAGAATTAGAACGTATATTTATATAGATCATCGTTAGAATATAAATATTTTATTTTACTTATAAAAGAAATTGAAAATGGCGCGGTAGTTCAATAATTCGATTTCAAACTTCAATTGAATGTACCGGGTGCAAAATAAACCGGATTTTAGCGAAACCAAAAATATTTGAATCTATTTGTGAATATCTTTCTAGCGAATCCGGGAAATTGAAATTTCATAGCGGGAATCAAAAGCTATGGCCAGTTGGAATTTCAGAATAGTCGCTATGGAATTCTGGCCCTTAAAAATAGCCATTTTGCAAACGACCTCGGTTTTCGATGAAACCACTTTTGTTGGATCCGTGATGTCAAGTTATTGCTAGGTTTCAAATTTCATAATTTTTCGAATCAATATGTGAGCGTGGCGAAGTAAAACCCGTTTGACCAGTTTTAGTTGATTTTAATCGACTGGAAAATGGCCATTTTTCAAACGGTCTCAGAATTCGACGAAATTGGTTTTATTAGGACCGTATCGTCAATACGAAGCTAGAAAATATTTTTCTGTAATTTTTAGAGTCTGTATGTGACCCCGGTAAATGGAAGTGCGCGTTCAAAATTAAATATATAGAGTTATATTTTGATTTTGACGAAAACTGATCGTAATGACCGAATGGGCTTATGCAGCATATCCCATTATGTTCAGAATGGGGGTAATTGGCTAGGGGCGGCAGTCGTTGGGTTTGATGTGGAGTTCACATGCAGAAATTTCAACATTAAACAATAATAGAATTAAATAATATTATAAATATTATACAAATATAAGCTTTTCCTTGGAAAACCCTAACCCCTTTTCAGAAGAGCCGCCACTGTCTCTTTTGAACAGCTAAAAGCATTCGATTCTTCCTCGAACAAATTCTTTAATCCATCTCAAATTAAATCCAATTTCCAACGCGAAAATGGCGACCTAGGGGGGCTCGATGCTCTTATGCGGTGGTGATCTACTCTCAAGGGACGTGGCGATTGAATCAACCGCGCAAAGGCGCCGGAGTTCGTGGTTGTTGTAGGCCCGAGGGGGGCCTCGAGTTAGCTGCCGTCGCCGTCAGTGAAGGGGGCTTAGGGCGTTAGCGTGTGGACATCCGATCAATGGCTGGCCGACCAAAGGCAGCTCGATTTTGAACCCTAAGTTTTGGAATTGGGTTTGCTGAATTCGTGAGTTCCAGGCATTAACAAGAAAGAAGATACTGTGAGTTTGTTATTCATTTTTTTCATTTATTTATTCTAAAGTTAATATGTAATTAAACAGTTAAAGGTTTTTGCTTATTAAAAACATAGAAATAAAATGTGGTTTATTTTAGAAAATAAAAACTTATACATTGATTTAGAAATAAAAATATTTGTTGTTTTTAAAATATATAATCAACTTGGTTTTGTAAAATATAAGGCATGTTATATATATAGCACTGTAAGAACATGATTTTATATAGGAAAGGTCAAATTTTTATAAAGTAAAAAGATCAAATTTTTGTTAAGTAAAATAGCATATAGATAAAAAGGTAGGAATTTTATATGATAAAAGTTTGAATTTTTATTTTGAAAGTCTGGATTTTTAATGAATATAAAAGATGTGATTTTTGATATTAGAACGTCTATATTTTTATATTGTTGAAGTTTATATTTTTATTCGCTCAAAGTTGAGATTTTTACCATATCAAAGTTGAGATTTTTACCATATCAAAGTTGAGATTTCTACCATATCAAAGTTGAGATTTTTACCATATCAAAGTTGGGATTTTTATTTAGATAAGGAATTTTTTTTAATTTGATAAAAATATAATTTTTAAAATGTATGAAGCGAAATAAAAAATTTATTTTTATATGAAGTGAAATAAAATATGATTTTTATTTATTGAAATGAAGCAATAAGAATATGATTTTTACTATGAACAGCAGAAAGGGGTCGCATTGGAATTTTTGGCATTATCCGAACCGTGCAGAAATAGATAATGGAGGTGTGGATCTCCAAGGTGAGAACTTCTCACTTTAATTCTTGTTTTCTAGTTTAAAATATATACTAGGATGCAGACGGTGCTTAGCAGCACCCGACACCCGTCGTCCACAGACCATGGACGGCTTGTATGCTTGTTTGTTTGATTTTGATGTGAAAAATTGAATGTGTGTTGTGGAATGAAATAAAATATTTATATAGTGAAATAAAATATTTATATATTTAAAAATATATTTTTTAACGTGTATATAAAATGAAATAAATGAATATAAACGAATCGAACGATTTGTTTATATACACACATTTGATTGATAATGATTGGGACGATAAATTTTACACATCGCCCAACTGCACAAATAAAATTTGTGTTTGATTGTTTGAAACCCCACACGGGTGTTGGGATGATATTTGGCGTACACTAATCCCAATTATTTAATTGTATGTCGATCGATTGGTCGACAGACTGTGTAAGCGTTAATTATATATATTTAATGCTTATGCAGTTGTGTGGTGCACTTTGGATGATGGTTGATTATTTATCGTTGTTATTATATACATGTGTTGTATGGAATCCATATAATTAATATTATATGGTAATTGATTGTGCCTCACTCCAATTGGGAAAATGAAGAATATTATAAAATAAAGATTAACGTGTTGACGGTACTCATTTGTTGAGATTAGTCAGGTGCTGAAAGAAATATAGATTCATGTGTTGAATAGGATAAATATTCATTTGTTGAATAGAATAACGAAGTTATTGAAAAATATAAAGCCGTGTTGATTAGAGATGCGCTATTTTGACGCGAACGATATTGATTATATTCGTTTTTAAAATGAATATTTAGAAAAAGGTGTAAAAATATATAATAGAATTGAAATATGAATTCGAATAGAATAGAATTGAAAATAAATCCGAATTGATTTGAATAGAATTGAAATTTGAATTCGAATCGAATTGAATTGAGTAGAAATTGAATCGAATTGAAATAGAATTTGAATTGAATCGAATTAAATAGAATAGAAATTGAATCGAATTGAATTGAATTGAATCGAATTAAATAGAATTGAAATTGAATCGAATTGAATTGAATTGAATTGAATCGAATTAAATAGAATTGAAATTGAATCGAATTGAATTGAAATGAATTCGAATTAAATAGATGTAACAACCCGAAAATCTGGGCCAGTTTAAAATTTTTATTTTGGCTATTTTAACGAATTTTGAATATTTAAAATGGATTATTTTAAATAAAAACGACGAGAAATTTATTTTGAATAGAATTCGAACGTATATATTATATACGTCGTCGTTAGAATATAAATATTTATATATAATTATAAATAGAATTGAAAATGGCGCGGTAGTTCGATAATTCGATTTCAAACTTCAATTGAATGTACCGGGTGCAAAACAATTCGGATTTTAGTGAAACCAAAAATAATGGAATCTAATAGTGAATATCTTTCCAACGAATCCGAAAAATCAAAAGTTCGTAGCGGGAATCAAAAAATATGTCCAGTTGAAAATTCTGAATAGTCGCTATGGAATTCAGGCCCTTAAAAATGGACATTTTGCAAACGACCTCGGATTTCGACAAAACCAGTTTTGTTGGGACCGTGATGTCAAGTTATTGCTAGATTTCAAATTTCATAATTTTTCGAATCAATATGTGAGCGTGGCAAAGGAAAACGCGTTTGACCAGTTTCAGTTGATTTTAATCGACTGGAAATTGGCCATTTTTCTAACGGTCTCAGAATTCGACGAAACTAGTTTTGTTAGGACCGTATCGTCAATACGAAGCTAGAAAATATTTTTCTGTGATTTATCAAGTTGGTATGTGACCCCAGTAATTTGAAATGTACGTTTAAAATTCAATATAATGATTTAAATGTAAATTTAACGGAAACTGATTCAAACGGTCGAATCAGCCTACGATACATATCCCATTGTGTTCGGAATGGGGGTAAAATGCTATGGACGACAGGCGGTGGGTTCGATTCTGAAGTCGTCAGAAAAAGTTACTTTATGAGAATATAATTTAATAATTAAATAAAATAAAAAAAAATATCTTTTCCCTCCTTAAATCACTCTGCCCCCCCCCCCCCCCCCCCGATGAGTTCATTCTTCAGAAAAAAAAAAACCTAATTAACTAAATCGCTCATCGCGATTGTCACCGCTCCGCCACGCCGCGCGATGGCGCCGCCCCCCCCCCCCCCCCCCCCCATCGACGTCCCCGCTCTCCCGTCCCCTCCACCATCTTCTGCTTCGATCGAAGAAGGCGGCGAGCATCAAACCACCGATGACCGCTCCTCCTCCTGCCGCACCTCCCAGCGACACCGCCCCCCCCCCCAAGCCTGCCGCCGACCCTGACGTCATCCCCCCCCCCTTTTCTTCGATGCTGTAAGTTTTGTGTATTTTTTTTTATTTATTTATTTTATTTTAATCAGTTTTTTTTGATAAATATATGTTTATAAAATCAGTTTATATGCAAGTTTTATTAAGTAAAAGAATTGATTTTATCATATAGAAAAAGTTGATTTTTATGTTGTTCATTAGCAAAGAAAGAAATGATTTTTATTTATTCATTAGAAAAAGGGGTTTTAAAAGATAAAAAAATAAGAAAAGTATATAGGAAAGCATTGTAAATAAAGTTAAGATTTTTGCTATAACAAAGGCGAGATTTTTATTTATTAAAAGACTTGATTTTTAACTTTGGAAATTTAGATTTTCATTTTGAAGTAGCGGTTTAAAAATATAATTTTTATACTAGTGGCATATTAAAAATTCGATTTTTATATATTGAACTTTGAACTAAAAATTCGATTTTTATATATTGAACTTTGAACTAAAAATTCGATTTTTATATATTGAACTTTGAACTAAAAATTCGATTTTTATATATTGAACTTTGAACTAAAAATTCGATTTTTATATATTGAACTTTGAACTAAAAATTCGATTTTTATATATTGAACTTTGAACTAAAAATTCGATTTTTATATATTGAACTTTGAACTAAAAATTCGATTTTTATATATTGAACTTTGAACTAAAAATTCGATTTTTATATATTGAACTTTGAACTAAAAATTCGATTTTTATATATAGAACTTTGAACTAAAAATTCGATTTTTATATATTGAACTTTGAACTAAAAATTCGATTTTTATATATTGAACTTTGAACTAAAAATTCGATTTTTATATATTGAACTTTGAACTAAAAATTCGATTTTTATATATTGAACTTTGAACTAAAAATTCGATTTTTATATATTGAACTTTGAACTAAAAATTCGATTTTTATATGTTGAATAACGAAGTAAAAATTCGATTTTTATATATTGAATAGCGAAGTAAAAATTCGACTTTTACATATGTAGTGGCTACGGGCAAAGAAAGTGATATCGACGAGAACAGTGAAGATTTCCTGCATTAGAAGTGCCGTGGAGCTAGGATAGCTATTTGTGAGAATTTCTCACCTTTCAATTTCATTTCTATTTATATATATATATACTAGGATGCAGACGGTGCTTAGTAGCACCCGACACAATCGTCCACAGACCATGGACTTGTTTGTTTGGTTGCATAGCTTAGTTATATGATTTGATTTGAATTTGGTTGTTTGGTGAATTTGATTGATGTGTGAATGGCGTGGGCCTTCACTAGACCGGGGATAAGGCTAGGCCTCGTCCCGTTTCTAGTATCGTGCCGTTATGCCGCCGAAATTTTCTAAAATAAGTTAGAAAAATAAAAATATCATTTTATCGAAGAAATGAATTGAATAGAAATTCATATGTTGAAAAAAAAATGTTTTATCGTTAAAAATATAATTTTTAACGTGAATATGAATGTAGTGAATATGAATAAATAAATATTCATTTACAAACCGGACGGTTTGTTTATGTACACCTATTCGAAGAACATTGATTGGGACGATAAATTTTACACATCGCCCAACTGCACAAATAAAATATGTGTGTGATTGTTTGAAACCCCACACGGGTGTTGGGATGAAATTTGAAGTTCACTCATCCTGATTGATTAAATATGTCGATCAATTGATTGACATGCTGTTATAAGCGTTAGATATCTATATTTGATGCTTATACAGTGTAGTGCACTTTGGTTGATGGTTGATTATTTTTCAATGCTATTATATACATGTGTTGTATGAAAATCCATATAATTAATTTTATATGGTAATTGATTGGGCCTCATTCCAGTTTAGAAATAGAAATATTTGAAATAGAAATATTTGAAATAGAAATATTCGAAATGGAATATTTGAAAATATCAATATATGAAGCTGTGTTGATTAGATTGACGCCATTTTGACGTGAACGATATTTATAACGATTTCGAAATGAATTGAATTGAAAACGATTTCGAAATGAATTGAATTGAAAACGATTTCGAAATGAATTGAATTGAAAACGATTTCGAAATGAATTGAATTGAAAACGATTTCGAAATGAATTGAATTGAAAACGATTTCGAAATGAATTGAATTGAAAACGATTTCGAAATGAATTGAATTGAAAACGATTTCGAAATGAATTGAATTGAAAACGATTTCGAAATGAATTGAAATTTGAATTGAATAGAAATGAATTTTGAAACGGATTTATAAAGAAGAATTCAATTTCAATTTGAATTGAAATGGAAGTTGAAATTGCTTTTGAAACGAATTTAAAACTATTTATATAATTCGTTTTAAATAGAAATCGATGATATATATATTATATATATTATATATATAATATAATGGCCTGAATAGAACGCGCCGCGCCGCGGCAGTTCGTGAATTTCGACCATTTATTTCAAACGGACATTACGGGAGATCCGACCGTCGGATTCTCCTAAAACCGGAACCATTGGGTTCGTATCGAAAAGAGCTTTCTAACGAATGTGATAAATTAGAAATCTAACGGTTGGATTTGGAATTATGTCCAAATAAAATTGGAAAAAGGCCGCTATACGTGCAGTTCGATGGCCATTGATGGAAATCGACTATACGGGCCTTGATAAAATTATTAAAAATAGTAATAATTTGTGTAAAATCATAAGAAATGATTTGTGAAGATTTGGGATGAAAAACTCCATATTTGAAAAGGTAAAAATAGGTTTTTATCGAAATGAACTAGTTTTGAACTAGAATTATAATTCTATTTATTTTTAAATAAATAAATTGAATTTGAAAAGGGTTTTGAAAATAACCAAAATTTCCAATGATTGCATTGGAGTGGATTTGAATCGAAATTGTCTTCGGAATATTTCGATGTTGGAATTCGTGATTATATAGGTGTTGTTATGGAAATTTGAAAGATATATATTTATATCGTTATTTCCAATACGGCATTTGTTAGTCGTAGAATTTGATATTGAATATAAGCCGATATATTTTCTATTCAGAGCCTTGTATTGAATATCAAATGTGATTTGGGTTTGTCGTGAATGGTGTCTTCACTAACACTGTTCTTGAACCCAGTTGAGAAAAGATTAAATCTTTTTATTTAGATTTAATGAAGTGTACCAATTAAATGATATTTAATTGGAATTGAATTGGTATTGATTTTTGGGTTTATCGTGAACAGTGTTTTAAATAACACTTGTTCTTTAACCCGATAATTAATGAATGTGACTTTGGGTTTATCGTGAACCGTGTTTTAAATGACACGGATTCTTTAACCCAGTTAAAGATTAAAACTAAGTGGAGTTTTAATGAATCTTTAAATAGATTGAAAAGATCGAGAATGGAGTATCACCAGTTTTACTCCAGGCGATAGTTAAATCTTTAATTAGATTTGAACGTGAAATGGTAATTGAATTACCGATAACCCTGTGGTGTTAGAGATGAAGTACTACCAGTTTTACTTCATGGGATGAATAGGTTGGGATTGGGAAATAAAATAAATGATTACTTCGGTGTGGTTCGCTAATCCCGACTAGTTTGAATTGATATTCAAAGGTGATTAAAGAATAAATTTAAAGAATTTATCTTGGATAAAATTAATGGGAACTTTTCCCAAAGTATAGGAATATTTGAATAAAAGAATATTCTGAATTGGAATGAGGCGTATGTCGTGTTTGTGTAACACTTTTATAATATATACGCGAGTTATTCAGAAAGACCGGGTGGATCCCATTCTGAATAACTGATTCGACGTGGTGTCGAAGATGAAGACGGTGGTCGAAGACCGGAAGTCTTCACGTCGTTTGGGTGATTACTGATGATCTTGATTGGGTTGTACACCCAAGAAGATGGAAACAGTTGGTGATCATCCAGACGTACTTGGAGATCGATGGATATGCGGGGTACTCGTTCAGACCCAGAACGGACTTGTAAATGGACTGTGTGTCTGACATTGGATTTTAGTCTGTGTGATTGATTTCTATTAAATATATATCTGTTTGGCGGCGGAGAATTTATTCTCTTGCTTAACGCCCTTCTCTGAGACGTACGAGCTCAGGGGTTATATACTGATGGATATCAAACACATAGAGTGAATTGCCTGTGTGGCATGCCTAAGTGGCAATAGATCGAGGCTTCTGTTGAAAAGCAAAGTCTTGTGGTGATGATCAAAGCACAGCCTGTGTGGCACAGCTTTGTGTAACGTGAATTCGCGAGTTTCACACCCGGTATGAACCAAAAACGGGAGACGGACCTCAGGGAGGACTTGCGTTTCTTTCTAGTTAGAAGTGGCGTCAGTGGTTTTACACGCCCTGACGAGTTTGACTTATGTGGTTGTTGCTGTTGCGAGGCGCCTCGCTTATATCGGTTTCGGCCGATGCATTCTGGTTGGCAGACGGACCAGACTTACACCCCATAGGGTGGGGAAACGTAGTGTTCAGGCATTTTAATCCACATCGGTGGACCGGCCCTGTCGCTCCAAGGGCCCACCTGAGTCTGGGTCCTGTGGCTCGGGCTAGAGAGTCACGAATCGGTTGAGGACTATCTTTTGCCTCGGTTCATAGACGGAAATCCAATTTCCAAATACGTGACATTTGCGGTTTTATTTGTAGAACCTAGTATGGTGACATAGTGGGATGGGGCGCTCATGCCGCCTATGATTGATACTTATGATTTGAAGTTGTTTTATACACTATGCACTTATAATAGTATCAAATGATTGGTTTTAAACGTATCAAGCATTCTTTGGCTGTTATAAGGGAAAACCCTATCCTCGGCTGCGTTGCATTGTGTGATGGGACCTGGGTCTTATAACAGCTTCATTTTTCTTTATTTAGCATTGCGCTGTTTGTTTATGCACTGGTATTCTTGGGAGGAAACCCGTTCCGTGTTATACGGCGTGGTCCCTTGATTTACCTAACTTTAAAAATAAAGATTAACTGTTTTAGTTCTCACACCAGTCCCATGACTGACCTGGAGTTTATTGTTTTAACCTAAACTCTGGGTGCCCCTATTTTGACATGGGCAGCTAGTAGTTTTGGGTTTTGCAGATTTATATTCACAGGATCCTGGTTTACAGCTGGAACGATATCCGGAAAGCTTTGTATCCGTATATCTACTCCTAGTTGTGTATTGTATTATTTTCCGCTGCTATGTATGTAAATGTAATTTAAATCTCTGATATTTCTGTGTAATATTCATTGTTACTCTGTATATTCTTGTAATCTGATGCATTGTTGTAATATACAGTGAAATGTTCTTTTATATGCGTTCTGTTGTGGTTTGTTCTCGAACTATCCGACGCTTTCCTTTACGGGGAAGTTACGGGTCGTTTCAATAGAATTGAAATTGAATCGAATTGAATTGAAATGAATTCGAATTAAATAGAATTGAAATTGAATCGAATTGAATTGAAATGAATTCGAATTAAATAGAATTGAAATTGAATCGAATTGAATTGAATTGAATCGAATTAAATAGAATTGAAATTGAATCGAATTGAATTGAAATGAATTCGAATTAAATAGAATAGAATTGAAAATAAATTCGAATTGATTTGAATAGAATTGAAATTTGAATTCGAATCGAATTGAACTGAGTAGAAATTGAATCGAATCGAATTGAATTGAATCGAATTAAATAGAATTGAAATTGAATCGAATTGAATTGAAATGAATTCGAATTAAATAGAATTGAAATTGTATCGAATTGAATTGAAATGAATTCGAATTAAATAGAATTGAAATTGAATCGAATTGAATTGAAATAGAATTGGAATTGATTCGAATTAAATAGAATAGAAATTGAATCGAATCGAATTGAATTGAAATCGAATTTGAATTGAACTGAAATGAATTTAAAACGAACTTATAAGGAAAAAATTAATTACTGTTTGAAATTGAATATGAAGTTGAAATTGTTTTTGAAACGAATTTAAAACGATTTATAAAATTCGTTTTAAATAGAAATCGACGAAATATATATTATATATATTATATATATAATATAATGTCCTGAATAGAACGCGCCGCGCCGCGGCAGTTCGCGAATTTCGACCATTGACTTCGAACGGACTTTATGGGAGATCCGACCGTCGGATTCTCCTGAAACCGAAACCGTTGGGTTCGTGTCGAAAAGAGCTTTCCAATGAATATTAGAAATTTGAAATCAAATGGTTGGATTTGGAGATGCGTCCAAATCAAATTAAGAAAAGGTCGCTGTAAGTGCAGTTCGACGACCGTTATTGGAAATCGACTGTACGGACCTTGATAAAATTATTAAAAATATCTATAATTTGTGTAAAATCAAAATATATGAATTGGAAAGAACTGGGATGAAAAATTCCCTATTTGAAAGGATAAAAATATATTTTTATCGAAATGAACTAGTTATGAACTAGAATTAAAAATCCAATATTTTTAATTAAACAAATTGGGTTTGAAGTGGTTTTAAAAGTAATCAGAATTTGATATTGAATATAAGCCGATATATTTTCTATTCAGAGCCTTGTATTTAATATCAAATGGAATTTTGGGTTTATCGAGAACTGTGTTTTAAATGACATTAGTTCTTTAACCCAGTTAAAGATTAAAACTAAGTGGAGTTTTAATGAATCTTTAATTAGATTGAAATGAGAATTGGTAATTTAAATCATCAAAATTTGGAAATAATCGAAAGAGGAGTATCACCAGTTTTGCTCCGAGCGATAGTTAAATCTTTAATTAGATTTGAACGTGAAATGGTAATTAAATTTACCGATAACACCGTGGTGTTAGTTATGGGGTAATAACAGTTTTGCTCCATGGGATGAATAGGTTGGGATTGGGAAATAAAATAAATAATTACATCGGTGTGGTTCTCTAATCTCGACTAGTTTGAAAAACCATAATTTGGTTTGATATGACATCCAAAAGAAGATTAAAGAATAAATTTTAAAGAATTTATCTTTGATAAAATTAATGGGAACCTTTCCCTAAGAATATGAAATTTAGAAACTAGCTGTAGGTTAGTTAAGAAGAATGGTTTCATGGGTATTGATCTGATGTTGGTTTCGGGGTTAATATTTGGGGAATTGTTCTCTTAATAATTTACGGTTAGTGACTGATGAATTGGAATGAGGCGTATGTTGTGTTTTATAGCATTTGATTATAAGATACACGAGTAATTCAGAAAGGCCGGGTATAACCCATTCTGAATAACTGATTCGACGATGAGTCGAAGAGATGGAAGACGGTGCAAGACCGACGATCTTCACATCGAATGGATGTGTGCTACTGATGCTCACGATGGGAGTAGCTACCTTGAAGGGGGCTAAAGTGGTAGCCGTCCGGACGTACATGTTGATTGTACGGATATGCGAGGAAAGTGCCTCCGGTTTCGTTCAGACCTAGAACAGACTTGTAAATGGATGGTGTTTCTGACATTGTATTCCTTTATATTGTATTCGTTGATCTCTGCTAAATATATATTTGTTTGGCGGCGGAGAATTTATTCTCTTGCTTAACGCCCTTCTCTGAGACGTACGAGCCCAGAGGTTATATATTGGCAGAAATCAGTGGTACGATATGGATTGATAGTGTGGCATGCTGAGATGCAGTGATCCAGACTTTTGTTGAAAAGAAAAGTTTGGTGGATGATGATCAAAGCACAACTTTAATATAGCACGGCTTTGTGTATAGCGTTGATTCGCGAGCCTCACACCCCGGTATGGTGGTAAACTGATGGTTTGATCAGTATGCTTTTTAGAGGATGGGCACCTTCGTGGTGCCATGGATTCGGTCGACCGAGGTTGAGCTTAGTGCTTAGAGGGATAGGCTAAGCGGTGTTTTCTCTCACCGAGACGTAAGCCGCGGTGATACTCGATTTCCCAAAAGTGCGAATGTGCATTAGGGTGTTTTCTCTCGCCGAGACGTAAGCCGTGGTAGATGGCACTACGCGATCGATCTTTCGAATCAGGAGCCACCATGATGGAAATCCAATTTCCAAATATGACATTTTGCGATTTTGATTGTAGAGCCTAGTATTGGCGACATGATATATGGTACCCATGCCGTCTATGATTGATACATTTATATTTGAAATTGTTTTCTTCACTTATAGTAATAATATAAGATGAAATTTCACGTATCAAGCATATTGGCTATTATAAGGGAAAACCCTATCCTCCGGCTTGCGTTGCATTGTGTGATGGGACCTGGGTCTTATAATAGCTTCATTGTTCTTTATTTAGCATTGCGCTGTTTGTTTTATGCACTGGTATTCTTGGGAGGAAACTCGTTCCGTGTTATACGGCATGGTCCCTTAATTTACCTAACTTTAAAAACAATGATTAATAACTGTTTTAGTTCTCACACCAGTCACATGACTGACCTGGAGTTTATTATTTTAACCTAAACTCTGGGTGCCCCTATTTTCCGCACGGGCAGCTAGTAGTTTTGGTTTCGCATATTTATATTCACAGGATCCTGATTTACAGCTGGAACGATATCCGGAAAGCTCTGTATCCGTATATCTCTTCTAGTTGTGTTTTGTATTATTTCCGCTGCGATGTATTTAAATGTAATTTAAATCTCTGTTATTTTTCTGTGTAATATTTATTCATGCTCTGTATATTCTTGTATTCTGATGGAATTGTTGTAATAAGCAATGAAATGTTCTTCTGTTTGCGTTTTATTTGTCCTGTTCTCAAAACGATTAGGGGTTTCGAACGGTCTTAGTCGGTTTAACGATCGATTAGGATTGAGCGAAATTCCTTACCGTTACAGTTGGTATCAGAGCTCTGGTTTACAGAGCTAGAGAACATGACACATTAGAACCAAACGAAAGAATTCATCAGATATTGGATTAGTAATAACCAATTAGAACGACTCGTTAGAGATAGGATCAGTAGTATCCTAGAACGAGTGTGAAGAGTATATTTTTCAAATGAAAACAATTTTGTTTTGAAATTTAAATCGTTTTATTCGTATTTGAATATTTATTTATTTTGAATTTGGACAATCTAGTATATAAAGATTTTGCATATACGCGTCATGAACGTATATTCGAAGTTTTAATATACTGGATAGATATAAAGTTACATTCTAGTCGCCCGGGGATGGTTCTGATGATCGCTATATAGTACGTATATCATCAGAATTTATATTCGAGTTTCGAAAGTGTGATATCTATATATTTCCATTAGGCTGGTGTGAGAACCAAAACTAGATAGATTTATTGTTGTGATTTGGCATCAAAAACATGATTTTCTGTATATGTAGTAAAATTATGAATTTGAAACGTTAATCCACTAATTGATTGATGTTTGTGTTGTTTGTTTATTTGTTTGATATTTTGAACCATTTGGTCTAATTGAACCGAATAATAAACTGTATTGAAAATTAGTTGCAAATGCTTGCATATACATGTACTTACATTGAACAGGTCATTGCAAAGAGGCCAGAGCAGAAGAATAAAATTGTTTGCCCGACAAATAGGTACATGTTTATCATAATTTACTGTTTTGTTTGGGTGATGATGATTTTATGAGCCGATTGGCTTTTTCTTTTTCTTTTTGAGATCAGAGGGCCTATATGGCAATTTCGGGATTTTCCCGGTGCTCCCGGTGCAGGGGAGCTTATGGCGAAAATTTTCGGAAATTTAGGGTGTTAGCCAAATTTTTGAAAAATTTGAATAGTTCTTAGAAACTGAAAAGTTGAAGAACTTAAGCCGTAAAGAAAACAATGGAAGTTGAGTTGGTTTTTAAAACAACTTTCGGCTTCGTTCCTTTTCGGGGACGAAAAGTTTTAGGTGGGGGAGATTGTAACAACCCGGAAAATGCGAGCCAGTTTAAAATTTTTATTTTGGCGAATTTAATGAATTTTGAATATTTAAAATGGATTATTTTAAATAAAAACGACGAGAGATTTATTTTGAATAGAATTAGAACGTATATTTTTATAGATCGTCGTTAGAATATAAATATTTTATTTTAATTATAAAAGAAATTGAAAATGGCGCGGTAGTTCAATAATTCAATTTCAAACTTCAATTGAATGTACCGGGTGCAAAATAAACCGGATTTTAGCGAAACCAAAAATATTTGAATCTATTTGTGAATATCTTTCTAGCGAATCTGGGAAATTGAAATTTCATAGCGGGAATCAAAATATATGGCCAGTTGGAATTTCAGAATAGTCGCTATGGAATTCTGGCCCTTAAAAATAGCCATTTTGCAAACGACCTCGGTTTTCGACGAAACCAATTTTGTTGGATCCGTGATATCAAGTTATTGCTAGGTTTCAAATTTCATAAATTTTCAAATCAATATGTGAGCGTGGCGAAGTAAAACGCGTTTGACCAGTTTTAGTTGATTTTAATCGACTGGAAAATGGCCATTTTTCAAACGGTTTCAGAATTCGACGAAATTGGTTTTATTAGGACCGTATCGTCAATACGAAGCTAGAAAATATTTTTCTGTAATTTTTAGAGTCCGTATGTGACCCCGGTAAATGGAAATGCGTGTTCAAAATTAAATATATAGAGTTATATTTTGATTTTGACGAAAACTGATCGTAACGACCGAATGGGCTTACGCAGCATATCCCATTGTGTTCATAATGGGGGTAATTGGCTAGGGGCGGCAGTCGTTGGGTTTGATGTGGAGTTCACATGAAGAAATTTCAACATTAAACAATAATAGAATTAAATAATATTATAAATATTATACAAATATAAGCTTTTCCTTGGAAAACGCTAACCCCTTTTCAGAAGAGCTGCCGCTGTCTCTTTTGAACAGCTAAAAGCATTCGATTCTTCCTCGAACAAATTCTTTAATCCATCTCAAATTAATTCCAATCTCCAACGCGAAAATGGCGACATAGGGGGGGCTCGATGCTCTTATGCGGTGGTGGTCTACTCTCAAGGGACGTGGCGATTGAATCAACCGCGCAAAGGCGCCGGAGTTCGTGGTTGTTGTAGGCCCGAGGGGGACCTCGAGTTAGCTGCCGTCGCCGTCAGTGAAGGGGGCTTAGGGCGTCAGCGTGTGGATATCCGATCAATGGCAGGCCGACCAAAGGCAGCTCGATTTGAACCCTAAGTTTTGGAATTGGGTTTGCTGAATTCGTGAGTTCCAGGCATAAACAAGAAAGAAGATACTGTGAGTTTGTTATTCATTTTTTTCATTTATTTATTCTAAAGTTAACATGTAATTAAACAGTTAAAGGTTTTTGATTATTAAAAATATAGAAATAAAATGTGGTTTATTTTAGAAAATAAAAACTTATACATTGATTTAGAAATAAAAATATTTGTTGTTTTTAAAATATATAAACAACTTGGTTTTGAAAAATATAAGGCATGTTATATATATATATATATATAGCACTGTAAGAACATGATTTTATATAGGAAAGGTCAAATTTTTATAAAGTAAAAAGATCAAATTTTTATTAAGTAAAATAGCATATAGATAAAAAGGTAGGAATTTTATATGATAAAAGTTTGAATTTTTATTTTGAAAGTCTGGATTTTTAATGAATATAAAAGATGTGATTTTTGATATTAGAAAGTCTATATTTTTATATTGTTGAAGTTTAAATTTTTATTCGCTCAAAGTTGAGATTTTTACCATATCAAAGTTGAGATTTTTACCATATCAAAGTTGAGATTTCTACCATATCAAAGTTGAGATTTTTACCATATCAATGTTGGGATTTTTATTTAGATAAGGAAATGATTTTTAGTTTGATAAAAATATAATTTTTAAAATGTATGAAGCAAAATAAAAATTCGATTTATATATGAAGTGAAATAAAATATGATTTTTATTTATTGAAATGAAGCAATAAGAATATGATTTTTACTATGAACAGCAGAAAGGGGTCGCACTGGAATTTTTGGCATTATCCGAACCGTGCAGAAATAGATAATGGAGGAGTGGATCTCCAAGGTGAGAACTTCTCACTTTAATTCTTGTTTTCTAGTTTAAAATATATACCAGGATGCAGACGGTGCTTAGCAGCACCCGACACCCGTCGTCCACAGACCATGGACGGCTTGTATGCTTGTTTGTTTGATTTTGATGTGAAAAATTGAATGTGTGTTGTGGAATGAAATAAAATATTTATATAGTGAAATAAAATATTTATATAGTTAAAAATATAATTTTTAACGTGTATATAAAATGAAACAAATGAATATAAACGAATCGGACGATTTGTTTATATACACACATTTGATTGATATTGATTGGGACGATAAATTTTACACATCGCCCAACTGCACAAATAAAATTTGTGTTTGATTGTTTGAAACCCCACACGGGTGTTGGGATGATATTTGGCGTACACTAATCCCAATTATTTAATTGTATGTCGATCGATTGGTCGACAGACTGTGTAAGCGTTAATTATATATATTTAATGCTTATGCAGTTGTGTGGTGCACTTTGGATGATGGTTGATTATTTATCGTTGTTATTATATACATGTGTTGTATGGAATCCATATAATTAACATTATATGGTAATTGATTGGGCCTCATTCCAATTGGGAAAATAAAGAATATTATAAAATAAAGATTAACGTGTTGACGGTACTCATTTGTTGAGATTAGTCAGGTGGTGAAAGAAATATAGATTCATGTGTTGAATAGGATAAATATTCATTTGTTGAATATAATAACGAAGTTATTGAAAAATATAAAGCCGTATTGATTAGAGATGCGCTATTTTGACGCGAACGATATTGATATTAATTATATTCGTTTTTAAAATGAATATTTAGACAGAGGTGGAAAAATATATAATAGAATTGAAATATGAATTCGAATAGAATAGAATTGAAAATAAATTCGAATTGATTTGAGTAGAATTGAAATTCGAATTTGAATCGAATTGAATTGAGTAGAAATTGAATCGAATTGAAATAGAATTTGAATTGAATCGAATTAAATAGAATTGAAATTGAATCGAATTAAATAGAATTGAAATTGAATTGAATTGAATCAAATTAAATAGAATTGAAATTGAATCGAATTGACTTGAAATGAATTCGAATTAAATAGAATTGAAATTGAATCGAATCGAATTGAAATGAATTTGAATTAAATAGAATTGAAATTGAATCGAAGTGAATTGAAATGAATTCGAATTAAATAGAATTGAAATTGAATCGAATTGAATTGAATTGAATCGAATTAAATAGAATTGAATTTGAATCGAATTGAATTGAAATGGATTCGAATTAAATAGAATAGAATTGAAAATAATTTCGAATTGATTTGAATAGAATTGAAATTTGAATTCGAATCGAATTGAATTGAGTAGAAATTGAATCGAATTGAATTGAATTGAATCGAATTAAATAGAATTGAAATTGAATCGAATTGAATTAAAATGAATTCGAATTAAATAGAATTGAAATTGAATCGAATTGAATTGAAATGAATTCGAATTAAATAGAATTAAAATTGAATCGAATCGAATTGAAATAGAGTTGGAATTGATTCGAATTAAATAGAATAGAAATTGAATCGAATCGAATTGAATTGAAATTGAAATCGAATTTGAATTGAAATGAATTTAAAACGAACTTATAAGGAAAAATTTAATTTCTATTTGAAATTAAATATAAAGTTGAAATTGTTTTTGAAATGAATTTAAAACGATTTATAAAATTCGTTTTAAATAGAAATCGACGAAATATATATTATATATATAATATAATGGCCTGAATAGAACGCGCCACGCCGCGGCAGTTCGCGAATTTCGACCATTGACTTCGAACGGACATTACGGGAGATCCGACCGTCGGATTCTCCTGAAACCAGAACCGTTGGGTTTGTATCGAAAAGAGCTTTCCAATGAATATTAGAAATTTGAAATCTAACGGTTGGATTTGGAGATGCGTCCAAATCAAATTAAGAAAAGGTCGCTGTAAGTGCAGTTCGACGACCGTTATTGGAAATCGACTGTACGGGCCTTGATAAAATTATTAAAAATAGCTATAATTTGTGTAAAATCAAAATATATGAACTGGAAAGAACTGGGATGAAAAATTCCCTATTTGAAAGGATAAAAATATATTTTTATCGAAATGAACTAGTTATGAACTAGAATTAAAAATCCAATATTTTTATTTAAATAAATTGGGTTTGAAGTGGTTTTAAAAATAATAAGAATTTGATATTGAATATAAGCCGATATATTTTCTATTCAGAGCCTTGTATTTAATATCAAATGGAATTTTGGGTTTATCGTGAACTGTGTTTTAAATGACATTAGTTCTTTAACCCAGTTAAAGATTAAAACTAAGTGGAGTTTTAATGAATCTTTAATTAGATTGAAATGAGAATTGGTAATTTAAATCATCAAAATTTGGAAATATTCGAAAGAGGAGTATCACCAGTTTTGTTCCGAGCGATAGTTAAATCTTTAATTAGAATTGAATGTGAAATGGTAATTAAATTTACCGATAACACCGTGGTGTTAGTTATGGGGTAATAACAGTTTTTCTCCATGGGATGAATAGGTTGAGATTGGGAAATAAAATAAATAATTACTTCGGTGTGGTTCGCTAATCTCGACTAGTTTGAAAAACCATAATTTGGTTTGATATGACATCCAAAAGAAGATTAAAGAATAAATTTTAAAGAATTTATCTTTGATAAAATTAATGGGAACCTTTCCCTAAGAATATGAAATTTAGAAACTAGCTGTAGGTTAGTTAAGAAGAATGGTTTACTGGGTATTGATCTGATGTTGGTTTCGGGATTAATATTTGGGGAATTGTTCTCTTAATAATTTACGGTTAGTGACTGATGAATTGGAATGAGGCGTATGTTGTGTTTTATAGCATTTGATTATAAGATACACGAGTTATTCAGAAATGCCGGGTATAACCCATTCTGAATAACTGATTCGACGATGAGTCGAAGAGATGGAAGACGGTGCAAGACCGGCGATCTTCACATCGAATGGATGTGTGCTACTGATGCTCACGATGGGAGTAGCTACCTTGAAGGGGGCTGAAGTGGTAGCCGTCCGGACGTACTTGTTGATTGTACGGATATGCGAGGAAAGTGCCTCCGGTTTCGTTCATACCTAGAACGGACTTGTAAATGGATGGTGTGTCTGACATTGTATTCCTTTATATTGTATTCGTTGATCTCTGCTAAATATATATTTGTTTGGCGGCGGAGAATTTATTCTCTTGCTTAACGCCCTTCTCTGAGACGTACGAGCCCAGAGGTTATATATTGGCAGAAATCAGTGGTACGATATGGATTGATAGTGTGGCATGCTGAGATGCAGTGATCCAGACTTTTGTTGAAAAGCAAATTTTGGTGGATGATGATCAAGGCACAGCTTTAATATAGCACGGCTTTGTGTATAGCATTGATTCGCGAGCCTCACATCCCGGTATGGTGGTAAACTGATGGTTTGATCAGTATGCTTTTTAGAGGATGGGCACCTTCGTGGTGTCGTGGATTTGGTCGACCGAGATTGAGCTTATTGCTTAGAGGGATAGGGTAAGCGGTGTTTTCTCTCGCCGAGACGTAAGCCGCGGTGATACTCGATTTCCCAAAAGTGCGGATGTGCATTACGGTGTTTTCTCTCGCTGAGACGTAAGCCGTGGTAGATGGCACTACGCGATCGATCTTTCGAATCAGGAGCCACCATGATGGAAATCCAATTTCCAAATATGACATTTTGCGGTTTTGGTTGTAGAGCCTAGTATTGGCGACATGATATATGGTACCCATGTCGTCTATGATTGATACATTTATATTTGAAATTGTTTTCTTCACTTATAGTAATAATATAAGATGAAATTTCACGTATCAAGCATATTGGCTATTATAAGGGAAAACCCTATCCTCCGGCTTGCGTTGCATTGTGTGATGGTATATATATATATCGTTAATCAAATATTGATTCTGTTTATCAGAATATTTCGTATTAAAATGAAATCGATGTTATTTATATTATTTAACATCTGTGAATGCAGGGAAACAGATGGAGGGATCCAACTGGATTCCTCAATATTTAAAATACTGTTTTTTTCATATATTGTGATATATGATGTGATATAAAACCTGTGATTGATTATGATGACGTTGTTTAATTGGTATTTTAAATACCATAAGAAATACTAGAATGTAAAAAAAAGGGAATTTTCAAAGTGTATTTTATAGAATGGAATATTTATTTGGAAAATAAATAGAATTATAAAAGGAAATATTTGGAAAATAAATATAATTATAAAAGGAATATTTATTTGGAAAATAAATAGAACTATAAAAGAAAATATTTGGAAAATTAATATAATTATAAATGGACTATTTATTTGGAAAATAAATATAATTATAAAAGGAAATATTTGGAAATAAATAGAATTACAAAAGGAAATATTTGGAAAATGAATAGAATTATAAAAGGAAATATTGGGAAAATAAATAAAATTATACAAGGAAATATTTGGGAAATGAATAGAATTTTATAAAAGGGAATATGTGAAAAATTAGATTAAAGTTAATATTTTGCAAATAAAATATTAGAAAGAATTTGTGGTTTGAATTAGGAATTTAAATTGAATTATTGAAATTAGAAACTGACTGGAAATTAGTTGAGTTGAATGGCTTTCTGGGTATCGATCTGATGTTGGTTTCGGCCTTCGGGGTTTATAGTTGGGAAGTTGTTCTCTTACTAGTTTACAGTTAGAGATTGATAGAGGTGGGAAGATATTGATGCGTGAATCAGAAATGGAAACGTTTTCCAAAGTTAACGTATATTTTCTAATTTTAAAAAATAAGGAATTTATGAATATATGGAAAAGATAAATGGGAAATTGGGAAATGAAATGATGATTGATCGGTAAGATTTCCATTTAGGAATACGACCGTTGTTTTTACACATTTTTTTCCTTTGATAGTTAAATCACTGACTATCAAAGATTTTGACCATTTTCGTTGTCAATACGGAGAGACCGGGATCAGATATATTATCTGAAAACACGTTGTGAATTAAATATGATGAAGATAATTGAAGACGGAGTTATGCAAGGGCTGTTCAGCAAATCCTAGGTAGAAATTGCCGGATTTACAGAATAGTACCTTCGGTCTATCAAGTCCCAGGACAACCTGTATGGAAGAATGTCTGACATAGTATATTTAATAGATCATGTAGGTTGATCTCTTCAAACGTATTTACGTTTGGTGGCGGATTGTAACAACCCAGAAAATGTGAACCAATTTAAAATTGGTTATTGTCAAAGAATTTAAACAATTGAAATAGAATATTTCAACAAAATAATGAATTGGAAATAGTAAGGCAGTTTGAAAATTTGAATACAAACTTTGTCTGACTGTACCGGGTGGAAAATATAACAGATTTTAGTGAAACCAAAAATATTTAAATCTGTTTATGAATACCTTTCTAACGAATCTGAAATATCGAAGTTTCATAGCAGGGATCAAAAGTTATGGCCAAATGAATTTTCAGAAAGGTCGCTATATAGAATGTATAGCCCTTGAAAATAGACATTTTGCATACGACCTCGGAATTTGACGAAACCACTTTTGTTGAATCCGGGATGTCAAACTATTGCTAGGTTTAAAATTTCATAATTTTTGAAGCTAGTATGTGAGCGGGGCAAAGGAAAATGTGATTGGTCAATTTCTGTTAAAATGGGTCGACCTGAAAATGGCTATTTTGCATACGATCTCAGAATTTGACAAAACTAGTTTTGTTGGGACCGTATCATCAACACATAGCTAGATTTATTTTTTCTGGAATTTTTCGATTCAGTTTGTGGCCCTGGCAAATTGAAATGTACGTTCAAATTGAATATTAAATGTTTTATACTTTAATTTGAAAAAACTGACTGTAACAGTCGAATTGGCCAACGAAACATATCCCATTGTGTCCGGAATGGGGGTATTTAGCTAGGGGCGACAGTCGTTGGGTTGAAATTGGTGTTCGTTTGTTCAAAAGGATATTTTAGGAATTTAAAATTTAAATATAATAGGAAATAGCCCCTCTTTTCTCTCTCTTCTGAAATTTAGTCAAACCCCCCATCGACGAATGACGGAAACCCATTCAGAGCTTCCAGGCCCGATCACCGCCGCCGCAAGCGTTTTCGCCGCCCCCTCCAGTTGACTTTTCCATTCGTCTACCCCTCCTCTTTCAATCCATCCAACCCTCGTCTGAATTAGTCTGGTATTTGCGTCGAATTTCAGCGAGGAATTCATCGTCTTTGGAGCGCCGCCGAGCATCGTAGAGACAACCGAGCTGAGTGCCACCACAGGCTCTGGAGACTCTGTTCAAAGCTCTTCGACGTTGCAGCATCTGATCGTGATAATACTTCACGGATCGATAGTAAAATTTAAACCTAGTTTTGAAGGTTTGGCAAAGGTATCAGCTTTGAAATTTCTGAAATGAAAATAACACTTTTGAGTGTTGCAAAACTTTGAAAAATCATATCTTTTTAGTGTGTTGACGAAATTCGATGAAACAGGAAACATCGGGACCGCAAGGAGGCTCTCTATCATCTAGCGGAAGCCATGGATTTTTCTGATCTACATACGATTTTTAGCACTACAAAAACCAATGTGAGGAATCTAAATTAAATTGTGTGAATGGAATCGTGTTGTATAAATTATATAAGCGAAGTGTAAATTATATACGCATTGTATACCTCATGTACATGTGTTGTATATGTTATATTAGCGATGTATAAATTATACAAGCGTTGTATGAAACATATATGCTTTGAATTGTGATGAAATGCAAGTGAATTATAGAAATAATATATATATATACTCCCCTCGTCCACAGACCATGGACGATATTTATTGCTTGTGATTGGCGTGAAATTATATAGTATGACGAATGGTTGGAAATAATTGTTTGTTGTTGATATTGTGGTTGAAAAATACCTTTGTGGTTGAAAAATACCTTTGTGGTTGAAAAATACCCTCTTGTGGTTGAAACAAATTAGAATAGGATTGTGGAAATGAAAATAAAACATGCCGCCTGCGTGCGAACTAGATGCATGATTCCCCATTGTCAAAAACCGCGAGGTTTTAAGGTAGAGCGAGGAGCCGTAATATGGACGGTCCCGGTTTTAACTACCCTGTCGTTATGCTGCCGAAATTTTCTGAAATATTCATGTGTTAGAATAATTTTCATTGATGAAATTATTTTCATATGTTGAAACCGATATTCATGTGTTGAATTGAAATTCATTCGTTGAATTGAAAATTCATGTGCTGAATGTTATTCGAATTTTAAATAAATAGCTTTAACGATAAAAATCACATTTTTATATATATACAAACTGTAAAGGATATTCATGTGTTGAATTGAAATTCATTTGTTGAATTGAAAATTCATGTGTTGAATGTTATTCGAATTTTAAATAAATAGCTTTAACGATAAAAATCACATTTTTATATATATACAAACTGTAAAGGATATTCAGGTGTTGAATTGAAATTCATTCGTTGAATTGAAAATTCATGTGTTGAATGTTATTCGAATTTTAAATAAATAGCTTTAACAATAAAAATCACATTTTTATATATATACAAACTGTAAAGGATATTCATGTGTTAAATAGAAATTCATTCGTTGAATTGAAAATTCATGTGTTGAATGTTATTCGAATTTTAAATAAATAGCTTTAACGATAAAAATCACATTTTTATATATATACAAACTGTAAAGGATATTCATGTGTTGAATTGAAATTCATTCGTTGAATTGAAAATTCATGTGTTGAATGTTATTCGAATTTTAAATAAATAGCTTTAACGATAAAAATCACATTTATATATATATATATATATATATATACAAACTGTAGAGAACATTCATGTGTTGGATTGGAATTCATTCGTTGAATTGAAATTCATGTGTTGAATGTTATTCGTATTTTAAACAAATTGATTAAACAATAAAAATTACATTTTATTGTGAATAGGAAGTGTTAAAACATCCACGTGTCGAGTAAATATTTTTGATGATAAAAATATTACTTTTATCATGTATACGCTTTGATAAAAATACACACGTGTTGAAATAAATATTAGTTCACTAGAAATATTACTATTAGCTTTGTTCTGCATATATATACATGTGTCGAACAGGGAAAATGGATTAGCTGTAGAGTAAAGAAATTATTTGCGTGCCCGACAAATAGGTAAGCCTTGATGAGTTGGCTGCGCAATTTTATTTTTATATCAACTCCTGCGAATGCCATTGGATGCAGAGTGCTGGTTATTTTGTGTTAAATAATAAACATCGCCATATGATAGTAACTATTAATTTTAAACTACACTACATGGCATACTCCTTGACGATAGGCATAATTCATCATATTCCACATAAGCATTTGGAGCTTGTGTGACGAGGTTGAAGATTTACCATACGAGCGAGAGGCTTGTATGGCGATGATTATATATTACAGGTTGAACTGAGGACTGATATGGACTATATAAAATATAACGACGAATTGCTAGATTAATAAAAACCCCACACGGGTCTGGAGTTGACAATAATCACGTCTCTCTAGTCATTAGACATGGTACATGGACTTTTTATTCCCACACGGGACGAGGTGATGGGGATTTATCCTCTGGAGTAATTAAAAATACACGCTCCCTCAGGCTTGACAGCGTGACAAGAATTTATTCTCTGGAGTTATTATCTATACATGCTCCCCTGTAAACACCAGAATATATCACTATAAATATGTGGATGCTTTATAGGATTTATTGGGTACCTAACACGACCCAATAAATTTCCAAACCCCTTCCCGTACAAAGGAGGTTATGGCGAAATTTTTCGAAATATAACGGCGTTAGTGAAATATTTGAAGTGAAAACAATATTGAAGTTAAAGAATAAACTATACTTATATATATATATATATAAATGGAATTGAAAGGAATTGAAGCCGTGCAGTTCATGTTTTGAAATCGTAATTTGAATCGATTAGTACGAGAGATCCGACCATCGGATTTTCCCGAAATCGCAACCGTTGGGTTCGCCTTGGAAATATCTTTCCAACGGCACCAAATTTGTAAAAATCCAACGGTTGGATTATCTGGAATGTTTAATTCAAATCTAAAGAAAAATAGCGCCAGAATCGTTTATATTTATATATAAATATAAATATAATTAAATTAAATCGAATAACGACGCTGCAGTTCGTATTTTGAAACCTAACTTCAAACGACTAGTGTGGAAGATCCGACCGTCGTATTTTCACGAAACTGGAACCGTTGGATTCGCTTTGGGAATATCTTCCCAGTGGAATAGACTTTGTAGAAATCCAATGGTTAGATTTACCGATATGTGTAAAACAAATTAGGGGAAAAACAGCGCCAGTGCCACGACACGACCTGAAACGTCGTTTAATTAAATATGGCCATTTTTAAATAAATAAAAATGGCGAAAAATCGTTATAAAATATTATAAGCAATATGGATTGGAAATAAACCAATTTGGCTTGATCTGCTTGATATTTGATGGTTGTATGTGTTTGACACGAAAATTATACTAAAGAACTGAAATATGAATGTTGAATAATATAACCATGGAAAGAATTGATTTGAATTATAATTATATGTGAATTATTTGAAAAGGCCGAGCTAACCCTCATTTCAAATAATTGATCGAACGATTCGAAGGCGAAAATACAAAGACGATTCAAGACCGACGATCTTCGTATCGGTTGGATGGGCGCTGCCGAGGTTCCTGATTGGAGTATCTACCGCGAAGGAACGGAAGTAGTAGCCGTCTGAACGTATGTGTTGATTGTACGGATATACGAGGAATTTGGTGCCTCCGGTTTCGTTCAGACCCAGAACGGACTTGTAAATGGACTGTGTGTCTGACATTGGATTTTGTTCTATACTGATTGATCTCTGTTAAATATATATCTGTTTGGCGGCGGAGAATTTATTCTTTTGCTTAACGCCCTTATCTGAGACGTACGAGCTCAGAGGTTATATATCGATAGAAATCAGTCGTATAGAGTGGATTGCCTATGTGGCATGCCAAGATGCAGTGACCAAGGCTTCTGTTGCAAAGCAAAGTATTGTGTTCGATGATCAAAGCACGACCTCCGTGGCCTGGCTTTGTGTATAGCGTGGATTCGCGAGCCTCACACCTCGGTATGAGTTAAAAACGGGATAAGGACTACGGTGAGAGCACGACGTTTCTTTCTAGCTATGGTGGTGTCAGTGACCTACCAGCCCTTACATTTATATCTACTTTTCACCTATGTGGTTGTTGGAATGCGAGGCGCCTCGATTTTAGGTCTGTAAGGACCGGGAAACGTGTGTTCAGGAATACTAATCCACTAACGTAAGTGTGGACCGGCCCTGAAGATCCAAGGGTTACCCAGTGTGTAGTCCTGAGGCATTTGCTAGAATGTCTCGAAGCGGAGAGGAGCTTTCCCTTTGCCTCGACTCATGACGGAAATCCAATTTCCAATACGAAATAACGGATTTGATTGTAGAACTAGAATGGCGACATAGCATATGGTAGTTATGCCGCCTATGATTGATATTTATGATGATATTCGTTTTTGAAACATATATGCACTAGTAATAATATCAGATGATTTTGCTTTACACGTATTAAGCATATTTGGCCATTATATGGTAAAACTCTATCCTTCGGTTTGCGTTGCATTGTATGATGGGACTTGAGTCTTATAACGGCCACATTCTTTTCAAAAGCATTGCGTTGTTTTAAAGAATTTACTTTGTTTTAAATGCATCGGCAATCAATGGAGTAAACCCGTTCCGCGAAAGTGGCGTGGTCCTATGATTTGCTTATTTCTGTTGTTTAAACTGTTAAGTAGATTTTTCATACCAGTCCCCATGACTGACTCGTTGTTTGTTTCACTTTGCAAACGCAGGTGCCCTTATTTTCACACGGGCAACCTATTTCACAGATGACGGGTTGTTTTGGCTCAACACTGTAGTATGGAGTGCACTTTTGGCTTATGGCGAGGCTGACTTCACTGAGATGACTTTGACATTTTCCGCCATTATTGTATACGTATTATGATTCCGCCTATGGCGATGCAGACTGTTTTACTTCCAGTATTTATTATCGTATGTATATGTACCGCCTCCGGCGATGTAGACTGATACCCTTATTATGTCTCACTATATGTATATATTCCGCCTATGACGATGGTGACTGATCATTCCCCTTTTATTTACTAAGTTATATCCTACATTGTGCTATTCTGATGTTGTTACATATTATGATTCCGCTGCCATAACCATGTAAAATTACTCTATTTATTGTTTTTGCTATTATCTGTACTCTGCTATGATGATTGATGTGTTATATTCCAATGATTATCCTTAACACCGTCACACGGATTTTGGGATCGTCACAGTTGGTATCAGAGCTTTGGTTAACCTTAGTTCCGGAATCTAACACATTAAACACCTCGTCAGAACAGAATCAGTAGTGTTCTAAGGCGAATGGCTCATTAGAGATAGGATTAGTGATGTCCTAGAATGAGCTACGCAGATTAGCAAAACAATTTGATCAGTACATCATTACCTTTCCTTATGTTCTCCTGCTTTATCATATATGAAAGTTATCATTTCTGTGGGCTTGACTCTTTTCTTGCTTATACAGTACTTTATCTGATGGCTACACGAGTAGTTACAGCCAGAGGTGGCCGAGGAGGCCGAGCAAGCAGAGCAGGAGGACGGGGGAATATCCCCGTAGCAGAGGAGGGCCCTATTATACAGCCACCAGTACCCCAGGACTTTGAGCTTGACAGAGTAGCAAAGAGATACAGGAACCTGGGAGGAAAACCCTTTTCTGGCCTTGGTACCGTGACAGAGGCTATTGCATGGTTGAAGACTTGTGAAAAAAATTTTGAGGGCATGGAACTGGGGACCTACAACAAAGCACGTCTAGGCATTTAGCTCTTATAGGAGGAGGCCGAGTTGTGGTGGGTTGCCATCACCTCCGGAGATGAGGAGGGTACTGTCACCACCTGGGAGCAATTCAAGACCATGTTCAAGGAAAAGTTCATTCCTGAGCAGGCCTTAGAGCGGATGCGTGATCAGTTTGCTAATCTCCAGCAGGGAGACCTCTCTATCCAAGACTACCTCAACAAATTCACTCAGCTATCACGCTATGCTCCAGAGCTTATTTTGACAACCAAAGCTAAGAATAAGAGGTTTATATTTGGGCTACGGAGCAAGTACCAGGACAGGGCCATGAGCAACATCAAACTCCCATTCTCAGAATTGGTAGAGATGGCCTGCAACTACGAAGATCTGGATGAGAGAAACTCCAACCTAGACCGCGCCAAAAGCCTAGCTGGAAACAAGCGCAAAGCTTCAGGAGATCAGCTAGAGTCCAGCATTGCAGCAGCCGCTACTCAGCAATCTGGAAAGATACCCAAAGGAAGCTGCTACAACTGCGGAAAGAAAGGACATTTTTCGAATGTGTGCAAAGCCCCAAAGAAACTAAAGGCAAATCCAGACTGTAGCTCAGCCGAATACTACAACTGCCATGAGAAAGGGCACTATAGCAGGAATTGTCCTTTGAAGAAGAATTCACAGGTGGCTCATGTTTATGACGGGGAGACCCCGCCAGCTATCATCGATGGATCAGGTAAACCCGACGTCTTGGGAGGTACCCTTACCATTAAAAATATTCCTGTTTTTGTACTTTTTGATACTGGTGCATCACGTAGCTTCATTTCTAGTAACATTGTTCACAAGTTAAAATTGAATCGAAGGAAGCTTAAAGAACCAATTAAAGTTCAAAATCCGATAGGAGGTTCTACTATTCTCGGCTCATATTGTAATGTACCCGCCTCATATTCTTGTTATCGATTTCCTTTTAAAGTGATTGTCATGGACCTTTCCGAATTTGATGTTATACTGGGGCTGGACTGGTTGACAAAATATAAGGCCGAAGTTAGATGTGCCGAAAGAATCGTGAAAGTTAAAACAAAATTTGGGCATATCACTATACCATGTCTCAGTTCAGAAACCGATGGAAAAGAATTCTGGTCTTCTTTAGAAGTTACTCCCACTTCATTAGAAAAGATACCGGTCGTTAAAAACTATGCGGATGTGTTTGAAGAAGTCGAAAACTTACCTCCGCAAAGAGAAATTGAATTCAGAATAGATCTAATTCCTAATTCCCGACGAGTAGTACATCCAATTAGAAGAATGGCCCCGAAAGAAAAAGAAGAGTTAGGCAGCCAAACAAGAGAATTGCTTTGGAAAGGTCTGATCAGACCAAGCTTTTCAGGTTGGGGAGCAGCAGTAGTGTTAGTCCCGAAATCAGACGGTACTCTACGACTTTGTGTTGATTACCGAGATCTCAATAAGCAGACACTGAAGAACAAATATCCCTTGCCACGTATAGATGATATGTTGGATCAATTAAATGGGGCGACTGTATTCTCCAGGATGGACGTTGCTACAGGTCTCCACCAATTACGTATGGCTTAAGACTGTGTTCCTTTGACAGCCTTCAGGGGTCCCGATTTATTCTACGAATGGTTAGTAATGCCGTTCGGCTTGTGTAACGCTCCGGCATACTTCGTCGATCTTATGAACAGAGTGTTCCGGGGTGTTTTGAATAAATTTGTTCTGGTCTTCATCGATGACATTTTGATCTACTCCAAGTCAGAAGGCGAGCATGCAAAACATTTAGAACAAGTGTTGATAATTCTGAGGAGAAATGTTTTGAAAGCTAAATTTCCTAAGTGTATCTTCTGGCAGGATGAAGTTAAGTTCCTTGGCCATGTCGTATCAAAAGAAGGGATTGCTGTAGATCCAAGCAAAATTACAGCGATTCAGGACTGGAAACAGCCTACTACCCCCACAGAAGTTCGAAGTTTCCTTGGATTGGCTAGTTACTATCGGAAATTCGTTAAGGATTTTTCAAAGATATCTGGTGTATTAACAAAGCTTACAAAGAAGCATGAGAAATTCAAATGGACTCCCGAATGTGAAGAAGCTTTCCATGAGCTGAAACTAAAATTGACAACTGCTCCAGTATTGACAATTATAGAAGGCAACCAAGACTTGACTGTATGGGCAGATGCTTCTATTAGAGGGCTTGGCGCAGTATTAATGCAAAAGGGCTAAGTGGTCGCTTATGCCAGCCGTCAGCTGAAGCCACATGAAAGAAACTATGCAACTCATGATCTTGAGTTGTTAGCTATCATGTTTGCTTTGAGAATCTGGAGGCATTATTTATTGGGCGAGAAGTTCGAACTATTTACTGATCATCAATCATTGAAGTATCTATTCACTCAGAAAGATATAAACTTGAGAAAACAACGTTGGTTAGAATTCCTTGCAGCATACGATTTTGAGATTCTATACACTCCAGGAAAAGCCAATGTTGTAGCAGATGCACTCAGCAGAAAGAATGAAATCATCGCCAGCTTTATCATCACGTCTTCATTGATTGACAAGATTTCGGACCTTCAGAAAGACGATGAATTTATTCAGAGAATCAGTCAGAGGTGAATCCACAAGTTTCCAACTCGATGACAATGGAATTCTTAGATTAAAGGGCAGAATTTGCATCCCAAATCTTCCAGAGCTTCAAAAGGAAATACTTGATGAATGTCATAAGTCCAAACTAAGCATCCATCCCGGTGTGAGCAAAATGTATAACGATATCAAGCGCACATTCTGGTGGGGATCAATGAAAAGGGACATTTCAATATATGTTAGCCGATGTCCCACTTGTCAACAAGTTAAGAGCGATCAGCAGAAATTGGCTGGACTATTACAACGATTAGAAATTCCAGGGTGGAAGTGGGAGCAGATTTCCATGGACTTCATTGATGGTTTGCCTCGAACTAAGAAAAGAAACGACAGTATTTGCGTGATCATAGATCGCTTCATGAAGAATGCCCATTTCATACCTGTCAGATCCAACAGAACGACGCAAAGTTTAGCACAGATTTACTTCAAAGAAATAGTTAAACTACATGGAGTGCCGCTCAATATAGTCAGTGATAGAGATCCCCTATTTACTAGCAAATTCTGGGAAGCATTCCAGACAGAATTGGGAATCAAATTGAATCTAAGCACCGCTTATCACCCTCAGACAGACGGCCAAACTAAGAGGGTGAATAGAATTCTAGAAGTTCTACTGCGGGCTTGCATTATTGATTTTGGCGGGTCATGGGAAGATCACTTACATTTAGCCGAATTCTCTTATAACAATAGCTATCAAGCAAGTTTGGGAATGTCGCCATTTGAAGCGTTATACGGTAGACCGTGCAGATCTCCCGCGTGTTGGGTAGAACCTGGCAACAGACTTGTGTTGGGGCCCGATATGATTCGAGAAGCATCTGATAAAGTCGATTTCATCAAGAAGCGATTGAAAACCGCACAAAGACGACAGAAAAGTTATGCTGATGCGAGAAGAAGAGATTTATCATTTGCCGTTGGCGATTATGTTAATTTAAGAGTTTCTCCGATGAGGGGAGTAATCAGATTTGGCAAAACTGGGAAGTTGGCACCGAGATTTATTGGTCCCTTTCCTATACTTGAACGGATTGGAACTCTTGCGTATAGGGTTTCATTACCAGATTGGTTGCCTGGAGTGCATGGTGTGTTCCACGTATCTCAACTTAGAAAACATGTGCATGATCCGGATCTTGTTGTAGAAGAAGTAGCACAACAGGACTTGGAAATTACTCTAGAATTAGCAGTCAGAAGAGAGCCATTGAAGATCGTTGGCAAAGAAACTAGGGTGCTAAGGAGCAAAAAGATTCATTTAGTTAAAGTGCAGTGGAGTAGTGATCCTAGAGACTGTACTTGGGAGACTGAGGAAAGCATTAAACAAGCCTACCCCAAATGCAGATTGGACATCTCTGACTAACTCCGGTGCAAGATACCTTTACAATACTTTGCATTTACATTTTGTTTCCTACTGTACTATTGTTTCCTTTTCGGGGACGAAAAGTTTTAAGTGGGGGAGATTGTAACAACCCGGAAAATGTGAACCAATTTAAAATTTTTAAAATTGGTTATTGTCAAAGAATTTAAACAATTGAAATAGAATATTTCAATAAAATAATGAATTGGAAATAGTGAGGTAGTTTGAAAATTTGAATACAAACTTTGTCTGACTGTACCGGGTGGAAAATATAACAGATTTTGGTGAAACCAAAAATATTTAAATCTGTTTATGAATACCTTTCTAACGAATCTGAAAAATCGAAGTTTCATAGCAGGGATCAAAAGTTATGGCCAAATGAATTTTCAGAAAGGTCGCTATATAGAATGTATAGCCCTTGAAAATAGACATTTTGTATACGACCTCGGAATTCGACGAAACCACTTTTGTTGGATCCGGGATGTCAAACTATTGCTAGTTTTCAAATTTCATAATTTTTGAAGCTAGTATGTGAGCGGGGCAAAGGAAAATGTGATTGGTCAATTTTTGTTAAAATGGGTCGACCTGAAAATGGCCATTTTGCATACGATCTCAGAATTCGACGAAACTAGTTTTGTTGGGACCGTATCGTCAAAACATAGCTAGATTTATTTTTTCTAGAATTTTTCGATTCAGATTGTGGCCCTTGCGAATTGAAATGTACGTTCAAATTGAATATTAAATGTTTTATACTTTAATTTGAAAAAACTGACTGTAACAGTCGAATTGGCCAACGAAACATATCCCATTGTGTCCAGAATGGGGGTATTTAGCTAGGGGCGACAGTCTTTGGGTTGAAATTGGTGTTCGTTTGTTCAAAAGGATATTTTAGGAATTTAAAATTTAAATATAATAGGAAATAGCCCCTCTTTTCTCTCTCTTCTGAAATTTAGTCAAACCCCCCATCGACGAACGACGGAAACCCATTCAGAGCTTCCAGGCCCGATCGCCGCCGCCACAAGCGTTTTCGCCGCCCCCTCCAGTTGACTTTTCCGTTCGTCTACTCCTCCTCTTTCGATCCATTCAACCCTCGTCTGAAATAGTCTGGCATTTGCGTCGAATTTCAGCGAGAAAGTCATCGTCTTTGGAGCACCGCCGAGCATCGTAGAGAACACCGAGCTGAGTGCCACCACAGGCGCTGGAGACCCTGTTCGAAGCTCTTCGACTTGCAGCATCTGATCGTGATAATACTTCACGGATCGATCATAAAATTTAAACCTAGTTTTGAAGGTTTGGCAAAGGTATCAGCTTTGAAATTTCTGAAATGAAAATAACACTTTTAAGTGTTGCAAAACTTTGAAAAATCATATCTTTTTAGTGTGTTGACGAAATTCGATGAAACAGGAAACATCGGGACCGCAAGGAGGCTCTCTATCATCTAGCGGAAGCCGTGGATTTTTCTGATCTACATACGATTTTTAGCACTACAAAAACCAATGTGAGGAATCTAAATTAAATTGTGTGAATGGAATCGTGTTGTATAAATTATATAAGCGAAGCGTAAATTATATACGCATTGTATACCTCTTGTACATGTGTTGTATAAGTTATATTAGCGATGTATAAATTATACAAGTGTTGTATGAAACATATATGCTTTGAATTGTGATGAAATGCAAGTGAATTATAGAAATAATATATATATATATACTCCCCTCGTCCACAAACTATGGACGATATTTATTGCCTGTGATTGGCATGAAATTATATAGTATGACGAATGGTTGGAAATAATTGTTTGTGGTTGATATTGTGGTTGAAAAATACCTTTGTGGTTGAAAAATATCTTTGTGGTTGAAAAATACCCTCTTGTGGTTGAAACAAATTAGAATAGGATTGTGGAAATGAAAATAAAACATGCCGCCTGCGTGCAAACTAGATGAATGATTCCCCATTGTCAAAAACCGTGAGGTTTTAAGGTAGAGCGAGGAGCCGTACTAGGGACGGTCCTGGTTTTAACTACCCTGTCGTTATGCTGCCGAAATTTTCTGAAATATTCATGTGTTAGAATAATTTTCATTAATGAAATTATTTTCATATGTTGAAACCGATATTCATGTGTTGAATTGAAATTCATTCGTTGAATTGAAAATTCATGTGTTGAATGTTATTCGAATTTTAAATAAATAGCTTTGACGATAAAAATCACATTTTTATCGTTATACAAACTGTAAAGGATATTCATGTGTTGAATTGAAATTCATTCGTTGAATTTAAAATTCATGTGTTGAATGTTATTCGAATTTTAAATAAATAGCTTTAACGATAAAAATCACATTTTTATATATATACAAACCGTAAAGGATATTCATGTGTTGAATTGAAATTCATTCGTTGAATTGAAAATTCATGTGTTGAATGTTATTCGAATTTTAAATAAATAGCTTTAACGATAAAAATCACATTTTTATATATATATATATACAAACTGTAAAGGATATTCATGTGTTGAATTCAAATTCATTCGTTGAATTGAAAATTCATGTGTTGAATGTTATTCGAATTTTAAATAAATAGCTTTAACGATAAAAATCACATTTTTATATATATACAAACTGTAAAGGATATTCATGTGTTGAATTGAAATTCATTCGTTGAATTGAAAATTCATGTGTTGAGTGTTATTAGAATTTTAAATAAATAGCTTTAACGATAAAAATCACATTTATATATATATATATATACAAACTGTAGAGAACATTCATGTGTTGGATTGGAATTCATTCGTTGAATTGAAATTCATGTGTTGAATGTTATTCGTATTTTAAACAAATTGATTAAACAATAAAAATTACATTTTATTGTGAATAGGAAGTGTTAAAACATCCACGTGTCGAATAAATATTTTTGATGATAAAAATATTACTTTTATCATGTATACACTTTGATAAAAATACACACGTGTTGAAATAAATATTAGTTCGCTAGAAATATTACTATTAGCTTTGTTCTGCATATATATACATGTGTCGAATAGGGAAAATGGATTAGCTGTAGAGTAAAGAAATTATTTGCGTGCCCGACAAATAGGTAAGCCTTGATGAGTTGGCTGCGCAATTTTATTTTTATATCAACTCCTGTAAATGCCATTGGATGCGGAGTGCTGGTTATTCTGTGTGAAATAATAAACATCGCCATAGGATAGTAACAATTAATTTTGAACTACACTACATGGCATACTCCTTGACGATAGGCATACTTCATCATATTCCTCATAAGCATTTGGAGCTTGTGGACGAGGTTGAAGATTTACCATACGAGCGAGAGGCTTGTGTGGCGATGATTATATATTACAGGTTGAACTGAGGACTGATATGGACTATATAAAATATAACGATAAATTGCCAGATTAATAAAAACCCCACACGGGTCTTGAGTTGAAAATAATCACGTCTCTCTAGTCATTAGATACGGCACATGGACTATTTATTCCCACACAGGACGAGGTGACGGGGATTTATCCTCTGGAGTAATTAAAAATACACGCTCCCTTAGGCTTGACAGGGTGACGAGAATTTATTCTCTGGAGTTATTATTTATACACGCTCCCCTGTAAACACCAGAATATATCACTATAAATATGTGGATGCTTTATAGGATTTATTGGGTACCTAACACGGCCCAATAAATTTCCAAACCCCTTCCCGTACAAAGGAGGTTATGGCGAAATTTTCGAAATATAAAGGCGTTAGTGAAATATTTGAAGTGAAAACAATATTGAAGTTAAAGAATAAACTATATTTATATATATATAAATATAAATAGAATTGAAAGGAATCGAAGCCGTGCAGTTCGTGTTTTGAAATCGTAATTTGAATCGATTAGTACGAAAGATCCGACCATCGGATTTTCCCGAAACTGCAACCGTTGGGTTCGCCTTGGAAATATCTTTCCAACAGCACCAACTTTATAAAAATCCAACGGTTGGATTATCTGGAATGTTTAATTCAAATATGAAGAAAAACAGCGCCAGAATCGTTTATATTTATATATAAATATAAATATAATTAAATTAAATCGAATAACGACGCTGCAGTTCGTATTTTGGAACCGTAACTTCAAACGACTAGTGTGGAAGATCCGACCGTCGAATTTTCACAAAACTGGAACCGTTGGATTCGCTTTGGGAATATCTTCCAAGTGGAATAGACTTTGTAGAAACCAACGGTTAGATTTTCCGATATGTGTAAAACAAGTTAGGGGAAAAACAGCGCCAGTGCCACGGCACGACCTGAAACGTCTTTTAATTAAATATGGCCATTTTTAAATAAATAAAAATGGCGAAAAATCGTTATAAAATATTATAAGCAATATGGATTGGAAATAAACCAATTTGGCTTGATCTGCTTGATATTTGATGGTTGTATGTGTTTGACACGAAAATTATACTAAAGAACTGAAATATGAATGTCGAATAATATAACCATGGAAAGAATTGATTTGAATTCTAATTATACGTGAATTATTTGAAAAGGCCGAGCTAACCCTCATTTCAAATAATTGGTCGAATGATTCAAAGGAGAAAATACAAAGACGATTCAAGACCGACGATCTTTGTATCGGTTGGATGGGCGCTGCTGAGGTTCCTGATTGGAGTAGCTACCGTGAAGGAACGGAAGTAGTAGCCATCTGAACGTATGTGTTGATTGTACGGATATACGAGGAATTTGTTGCCTCCGGTTTCGTTCAGACCCAGAACGGACTTGTAAATGGACTGTGTGTCTGACATTGGATTTTTTTCTATACTGATTGATCTATGTTAAATATATATCTGTTTGGCGGCGGAGAATTTATTCTTTTGCTTAACGCCCTTCTCTGAGACGTACGAGCTCAGAGGTTATATATCGATACAAATCAGTCGTATATAGTGGATTGCCTATGTGGCATGCCAAGATGCAGTGACCAAGGCTTCTGTTGCAAAGCAAAGTCTTGTGTTGATGATCAAAGCACGGCCTCCGTGGCATGGCTTTGTGTATAGCGTGGATTCGCGAGCCTCACACCTCGGTATGAGTTAAAAACGGGATAAGGACTGCGGGGAGAGCAAGCCGTTTCTTTCTAGCTATGGTGGTGTCAGTGACCTACCAGCCCTGACATTTATATCTACTTTTCACCTATGTGGTTGTTGGAATGCGAGGCGCCTCGATTTTAGGTCTGTAAGGACCGGGAAACGTGTGTTCAGGAATACTAATCCACTAACGTAAGTGTGGACCGGCCCTGAAGATCCAAGGGTTACCCAGAGTGTGTAGTCCTGAGGCATTTGCTAGAATGTCTCGAAACGGAGAGGAGCTTGCCCCTTGCCTCGACTCATGACGGAAATCCAATTTCCAATACGAAATAACGGATTTGATTGTAGAACTAGTATGGCGACATAGTATATGGTAGCTATGCCGCCTATGATTGATATTTATGATGATATTCGTTTTTGAAACATATATGCACTAGTAATAATATCAAATGATTTTGCTTTACACGTATTAAGCATATTTGGCCATTATAAGGTAAAACTCTATCCTCCGCTTTGCGTTGCATTGTATGACTGGACTTGAGTCTTATAACGGCCACATTCTTTTCAAAAGCATTGCGTTGTTTTAAAGAATTTACTTTGTTTTAAATGCACCAGCAATCACTGGAGTAAACCCGTTCCGCGAAAGTGGCGTGGTCCTATGATTTGCTTAAATCTGTTGTTTAAACTGTTAAGTAGATTTTTCATACCAGTCCCCATGACTGAGTCGTTGTCTGTTTCACTTTGCAAACGCAGGTGCCCTTATTTTCACACGGGCAACCTAGTTCACAGATGACAGGTTGTTTTGGCTCAACACTGTATTATGGAGTGCACTTTTGGCTTATGGCGAGGATGACTTCACCGAGATGACTTTGACATTTTCCGCCATTATTGTATATGTATTATGATTCCGCCTATGGCGATGCAGACTGTTTTACTTCCAGTATTTATTATCGTATGTATATGTACCGCCTCCGGCGATGTAGACTGATACCCTTATTATGTCTCACTGTATGTATATATTCTGCCTATGGCGATGGTGATTGATCATTCCCCTTTTATTTACTAAGTTATATCCTACGTTATGCTATTCTGATGTTGTTACATATTATGATTCCGCTGCCATAACCATGTAAAATTACTCTATTTATTGTTTTTGCTATTATCTGTACTATGCTATGATGATTGATGTGTTATATTCCAATGATTATCCTTAACACCATCACACGGATTTTGGGATCGTCACACGGAGGAATTCGTTTCTCTTAGCTTTTTACTAGTGATATGTTTGGAGAAATCAATTTGTGATTTAGCGGGTATGACTATGTGACATTCAAAGTGAATGAAGATGTGGTTTGTAAAGGATATGTTATGCCCTATAGCCTCACAACCAGGAAATGGTATAAAAACGGGTAGGTCGCATGGCTAAGTTGTTAGCTGCTAATTAGGGTGTATCTTCACCTGATCAAGAGAAATTCCATTTACTTCTGTAATCTATTTCGATGTTATCCCTTTCGGGAAACAGTTCCTGATCCAACCGTTGGTGATAATACATTCGGTACTCTTAAGCGAAATGAGTGACCCGTCATGTTTAGCCTGGGTTACAAGATGTTCTTGTTGAACCCAGTGTATTCCTCTTTAGAGACACACTGTCGGAAGGTGGTCCCATACCTTGCCAGTTGGAATTCATTACGCAATAAGCGCCCGTGGTTTTTGATTATATATTATGTATGTAGAACGTGAGATAAAAGCATTCTGCTAGACGATTATTATATTGTGGTTGATAGACATCATTATAAAATCAAGTGAGTTTGATATAAAGATTATCGTTTCTTTCAAAAGATTTTTGAATGTTGGACCAAGTGTTTTGGATTCTCATAAGGGAAAAACTCGTTCCGTTATACGGTGTGGTCTTATGGGATATCGTTTAATTGCTCAAACTGTTTTAAAGGGTTTTACTCATACCAGTCCCATGACTGACCTGGAGTTTATTTTATTTTGTTTACCATAAACTCTTGGGTGCCCAAATTTGTACGGACTGTCAAGTAGTCATGTTTTACAGATATACTTAGATAGCTTAGAGCAGGAGGCTTCAACATTAGTTATTTAGTGTTATTTTCCGCTATGTTGTAAGTGTTGTACTCTGATAATGTTACTGTATACATATACTAATTTTATTTCAAAATTATGTATCTGTTATATATTGTTCGTTCGGCTGTGAGATTCGTGTTTACTCTTATATCGTATGCTCTTCTTCTTCTATTCTAATTTTATATCTTATCTATCCTCACCCTCTAACTTCTTTCATTAACTATCTGGTATTTCCGATGCTTGGATAGTCGACACTGAGTTTATGTTAATAACCAGGATAGCGAAAACCCAGGTCGTTACAGTTGTATCAGAGCTGAAGGTCAAGTAATTACCTTGGCTCTGTGGCGTAACTTAGTAGAGATGGGGTTAGTAATACCCTAGATTGAGTTTGAGTGTATATATATGAGCGCATATTTGTTATTTGATATAAAAATTGTTTTATATTATGGAGACTTATTCGTTGAGCAATTTATGAATTCTGGTCGATCAGTTTGATCCACTGTATCAGTAGGAGTTTCTAAACACTTGAACAAGATAAACCGACATGTTATATTTTGAAAAGAGGGTAAATGAAATAATTTTACCGGAAATATATTTTGTATAAAAGGAATCTATATATTGGAATTATTATAAAAAATAGGATGTGTTGGTTGTTATTATAATCAGATGAGATTATAAATTGAAACGGTTATATAAATAACCAATTAGAATTCATATAAGTGTAATATATGAAATCTAATGAATTAAATCTGAATTTAAATCAGAATTGGAATTAAAATTCCAAGAAAAAACATGAAAAGTGTTTGTAAATGGATTTGGATTAAATATAAGAGAATTTTAAAATCCTGGGAGATTTTAAATTGTTTACAAGCATTGTGAAGGATATTTTGAAAGTGATTTCAAGACGAAGGTGTTTAAATATGGTTTTGAAATTGTTATATTATTGAACTCACTTCGATAGCTGGAAAATAACCCTGATGATGATGGCCACATCATCTGTTTCATTTTCGATTTGCTAAGTGACGGATTACTACCAAAAAGATTGTTTTTGAATTATTTTAGGAAAAAGAGTTGTTTTGATATTCCGAAATGAATATTTGATTTTTGAAAAGCAAAGTTGTTTAAAAACTCCCAGAAACGGATTGTTTGAATTAAAACAAATTAGATGGAAATTTGTGAAACTAAATTGACAATCAAGACTGGTACTTGAGATTGATAATGGAATTTGGCTTGGATAAACGAATGGTTATGTTGGAGATAAAAGTGATTTGAGTTTGATTGGGATGACATTGGTATATGCTGAATTGGCAGCAGATGGAAAGGATATAATAGTATGCCCAACAAAACGGTACAAGTTTATATTTTACATGAGTTTGGTGATTTATGAGCCAATTTGGTAAGTTGCTTAGCGTTTTGGTTTTCTTTTGGGTTGGAGAAGGCATAGAGAGGCGAGTTGTAATTGTACCGATTGAGCCATACAAAGGAGGTGCTAGCAAAAAAATTCGAAAATTTCCAGGATTTTTGAAAATTTTCGTTGATAAGAATTAATTAATATTTTAATTGAAATTAATTGGTTCAATCAAAAAAAGCAGTAAACAAAAAAAATTAACCAGTTAAGAGGGTTGTTTTCTACCTTAGCAATTTCGAGGATGAAATTATTTTAAGAGGGGAAGAATGTAACGACCGTATTTTTACGGTATTATAAATAATTTATTTAATTAGTTAAATAATGGTTCGGTAATTTAAAATGACCAGAGTTAAATAATATTGAATATTTAATTAAAATAAATAATAGAACAATATATTTAATTTCCGAAATTGTCGGAAATAGTGGAATTCGCAATATTGTGTGAATTGGATCATTTATAATATATAATTCAGTATTGAGTTGAATTATAATAACGAATATATTATTTAAACGAAGTATGAACGCATAATTATATTATAATTACAATCGAGCTCGAAATGGCGTGGCAGTTCATAATTTGGCGATTCGAACTTTAAACGAATATACAAAATCCGTTTTAAGCCAGATTTCTGTGAAACAAGAAACGTTCGGAGCTGGTGAAGTATATTTTTCTAATGGAAGAGAAAAATCGGGATTTCGTTGGGTAGATTTTGATTTATGTCCAAATCAAAATTTTGAAAAGTCGCCATGGAATTCCTTTATAATTTATCACGATTTATTTATATTATATAAGGATTTTCAATATAAATTGAATACTGATTTAATCTGGATTTGAAATGTCGAGTTATAAATTCATATATATTTATTTTGGAGCTGTATTATATTCTATGTGAATATATATGATAATATTTATTTATTAATATTTAATTTAATTATTTTTAAATATATTAATATTTAAATGTGTTTATTTAGAGTTTTAAAAATAGTCATTTTTGCAAATGACCTCCGTTTTCGACGAAACTAATTTTGTTTGATCCAGAATATTAAATTATTGCTAGATTTCAATTTTCATGATTTTGGGAGTCAATATGTGGCCGTATGGGATTTTAATGTGAAAAACAGTCAATAATTTGACTTTAAAAATACGCTGTGTGATAAAACGTACTCGGAATTCGACGAAACAAGTTTCATTTGGTCCGTAATGTTGAACCATAGTTGTATGTCCATTTTCACCAAATTTGGATATTGTATATGATAATAGGGATTTTTAATGATAATTATAAACAACGGTTGATTAAAAATCAATATTAAATCGAATATTAAAATATTTAAAATATATTATAAATACCCTATTGTATCTCTAACCCAAAATTATTCATTTCAGCGGTCAAAGTATTTACCGTCATCACTTTCCTTATCTCTTCAGTAAAACGTGAGATCTTCTTCTTCCAAAATTCCAAACAAATCAAATATAAATCAATAAATTAAAAATCTTATGTATTTTCAATCCCTAGAACTATCTCTTCAACCTCATATGATTTTCACTGGGTTCGACTTCAGGATTGTTCGCTGGAAATTATATGCAGCGATCCTAGGGTTCCAGAATCCAAGATGTTAGAGCTTTGATGCACGAATTGAGCATTGTAGTAGATTTTGTGATTAAGTTCCGCAGGTTTTGGGAGTGTTTGGTGGAAATTCATGTTGAAAGATGTCGATTTTTGTACGGGTTTGGAGTGTGCTTGCCTGGGAGTTGCGATCACTTTAGTTAGTGCTAGCTTCACTAAACTAGGTTGGAGAGCGAGAGTTGTCGATGAGATGAAGTATGGCGGTTGCGGTTTAGAAAATAGTGGAGAATTTGGAGCATAAATTACTGGAAATGGCAATTTCCTTATGCGTAAGCAATTCCTGGAGTTGCAGATGTAAAGGTTGGGGATGGAAGAAAATGTGCGGTCTGGGTATTGAAAGGTGAATGGGCCAAATGATTTTGATAAAGCCCACTAATATTTAAGTTTAAATTTTAGTTTAATAAAAATATTAACTAAGGTGTTAGCTTATAATTATCATACGTTATCCACATATTATCAGAACTTTACGAAACTGGATCCGTTGGGATCGTATGGATGGTGCTTACGAAATGAAACTGACTGGGAGTGAATTGGAGCTCGTTACAATTTATAGCGAAATAAATTATCTATCTTAATCAACCGACAGTTATCGTTGTTTAACGATGATCGTCCAATGTGAGTAAATCTCACTAACTCTGTACAATTATAATTTTATAAATATAATATAGTATTGATAAATGATGATTGATTGTTATGTGTAGATTGTTTGGTTGAATTGTTGATTTATTGGTTGAAATTGTAGATAACAATATATATATATATATAAATCGTTAATCAAATATTGATTCTGTTTATCAGAATATTTCATATTGAAATGAAATCGATGTTTTTTATATTATATAACATCTGTGGATGCAGCGAAACAGGTTGGAGGGATCCAACTGGATTCCTCAATATTTAAAATACTGTTTTTTCATATATTGTGATATATGATGTGATATAAAACCTGTGATTGATTATGATGACGTTGTTTAATTGGTATTTTAAATACCATAAGAAATACTGGAATGTAAAAAAAGGGAATTTTCAAAGTGTATTATATAAAATGGAATATTTATTTGGAAAATAAATAGAATTATAAAAGGAAATATTTGGAAAATAAATATAATTATAAAAGGAATATTTATTTGGAAAATAAATAGAACTATAAAAGGAAATATTTGGAAAATTAATATAATTATAAATGGAATATTTATATGGAAAATAAATAGAATTATAAAAGGAAATATTTGGAAAATAAATAGAATTATAAAAAGAAATATTTGGAAAATGAATAGAATTATAAAAGGAAATATTTGGAAAATAAATAAAATTATAAAAGGAAATATTTGGGAAATGAATAGAATTTTATAAAAGGAAATATGTGAAAAATTAGATTAAAGTTAATATTTTGCAAATAAAATATTAGAAAGGAATTTGGGGTTTGAATTAGAAATTTAAATTGAATTACAAAATTAGAAATTGACTAGAAATTAGTTGAGTTGAATGGCTTTCTGGGTATCGATCTAATGTTGGTTTCATCCTTTGGGGTTTATACTTGGGAAGTTGTTCTCTTACTAGTTTACAGGTAGAGATTGATAGAGGTGGGAAGATATTGATGCATGAATCAGAAATGTAAACGTTTTCCAAAGTTAACGTATATTTTCTAATTTTAGAAAATAAGGAATTTATGAATATATGGAAAAGATAAATGGGAAATTGGGAAATGAAATGATGATTGATCGGTAAGATTTCCATTTAGGAATACGACCGTTGTTTGTACACATTTTTTACTTTGATAGTTAAATTACCGACTATCAAAGATTTTGACCATTTCCGTTGTCAATACGGAGAGACCGGGATCAGATATATTATCTGAAAACACGTTGCGAATCAAATATGATGGAGATAATTGAAGACGGAGTTATGCAAGGGCTGTTCGGTAAATCCTAGGAAGAAATTGCCGGATTTACAGAATAGTACCTTCGGTCTGTCCAGTCCCAGGACAACCTGTATGGAAGAATGTATGACATAGTATTTTTAATAGACCACGTAAGTTGATCTCTTCAAACGTATTTACGTTTGGTGGCAGAGGAATTCATTTCTCTTAGCATTTTACCTGTGATATCTTTGGAGAAATTAATTTGTGATTTAGCAGGTATGACGATGTGACATTCAAAGTGAATGAAGATGTGGTTTGTAAAGGATATGTTATGGCCTCTAGCCTCACAACCAGGAAATGGTATAAAATCGGGTAGGTCGCACGGCTAAGTGGTTAGCTGCCAATTAGGGTGTATTATCACCTGATCTAGAGAAATTTCATTTGCTTCTATAATCTATTTCGGTGTTGTCCCTTTCGAGAAACGGTTGCTGATCCCAACCGTTGGTGATAATACATTCGGTACACTCAAGCAAAATGAGTGATCGGTCATGTTTAGCCTGGGTTACAAGACGCTCTTGTTGAACTCGGTGTATTCCTCTCTAGAGATACACTGTAGGAAGGTGGTCACTTACCTTGCCAGTTGGAATTCATTGCCCAATAAGCACCCGTGGTTTTTGATTATATATTGTATGTAGAACGTGAGATGAAAGCGTTCTGCTAGATAATTATTATATTGTTGTTGATAGACATCATTGTAATATCAAATGAGTTTGATATAAAGATTATCGTTCCTTTCAAAAGATTTTCGAATGTTGGACCAAGTGTTTTGGATTCTCACAAGGGAAAAACCCGTTTCGTTATACAGTGTGGTCTTATGAGATATCGTTTAATTGCTCAAACTGTTTTAAACGGTTTTACTCATACCAGTCCCATGACTGACCCGGAGTTTATTTTGTTTTGTTTTACCCTAAACTCTAGGGTGCCCAAATTTGTACGGGCAGTTAAGTAGTCGGGATATACAGATATACTTGGAGAGCTTGGAGCAGGAGGCTTCAACGATAGTTATCTAGTGTTATTTTCTGCTAGTTGTAAGTTTTGTACTCTGATAATTTTACTGTATACATATACTGATTTTATTTTAAAGTTATGTATCTATTATATTGTTCATTCGGCTGTGAGATTTGTGTTTACTCTAATATTGTATGTTCTTCTTCTTCTTCTTCTATTCTAATTTTCTATCTTATCTATCCTCACCCTCTAACTTCTTTCATTAACTATCTGTTATTTTCGATGCTTGGATAGTCGACATTGAGTTTACGTCGATAACCAGGATCGCGAAAACTCAGGCCGTTACATAAAGTGTAATTTAAGGGCAAAAATTAATAAATGAAAAATAGACAACAGAATAACTGCATTTGAAATTTGAATGTATATTAAAAAGTAAGGAATTAATGAATTGATAGCATTAATAATGACATTTACCATGCAACCATTAACGAACAAAGATTTGAAGTGTTACACGCGTATATATGCACATAAGTTTGAAATTGAAATGTTTGATATACCTTATAAATGGAAGATAATAATTTACATATAAATATTTGGCAACAAAAGGAACGCTACAAGCAAAGTTAAACAAAAACTAAATTTTGCCAAAATTAATGTTAGTGGCCCAGGTTATGGGTCGACCTGGACCATATGTGGGTTAACCCAAGGGTTGACACACCTTAGAGCTGGGTCAACCTATGGGTCGACCCCTGTCTAGGTTGACCCATTTTTGAGTAAACCGACATTATATTTCGATGTATACGGCTCGAATTATATTATATTTAATCCGACGAACCAGAATCTTCTATGCACCTATAAATAGGCTAGTAGGGTCTAGCCTCCAACTCGTATTTTATGAGATGACGCTAAGGCTCTGCCATTTTCTTTCTTCTCTAAATCTTTCATAAATAAGAATATTAGTGTTAGGAAAACCACTGGATAATAGATCTGAATTAGATTCAAGAATTGGAAAGAAGTCAAGTAAGTGGATTTAAGTTATACCTATTGATAACAGTATATTTACCATTTAGATTCCCCGAAATTCGTAATGTAATAAATAATTGAAATTGTGGTACTTGTGATATAATTCATTCCCTAAGTATGCAAAAATTGTTACTATTGTATAAATCTATTCTCATAACTTTCTATTAGGTTTGAGAATTATTTTAATATTAAAATTGTGAATTTGACAATGGTCATGCTTATATTCTTAAGACTGCAATTCGATGGTAAATTGTCTATGTTTTGAAAAGATCTTGTTAGAATATATTCAAAATTTTAGGTTGAGAAAGATTACTGTAAATTGTAGAAATAGTGGAAAAAGATTAATATGCCTAATTTTGCACATAAATTTACCATAATTGGGAATTATGTATGAAAAACAAGAAATAATACATAACTCATAAAAAAGGGAATTAGAAGTAGACTGAGTTAATTAGGGGTGAAAAAGGGATACATTTTCATAACTACCATTTCGCTAAATTACAACGAACGTAGTTGCAAGAAAAAGAAATGTAATAAGGATTAGTGTGATAGGGGTTTTTGCAGTATTACACACTAATCGTATATGTATATATAAAGTAAAATAAATTGCTTGCAACTATGGATCTTAATTTACATATATCATGGAAATAGATTTTTATACATTTCCACCAACCAAATTAATGAATTGTGTGAAATATTTCCTGTATAATAAAAATGTACAAGACGATAAATAAAGAAAGGTTACAATAGTAAAAGGTTAGATTAAATAACAAGGAACCACGGGAAAATGTGACGAAGGGGGATATAACCTATTATAATTAATTATGTGAGTGGGAATGAAATATAATAGGTAGGTTTGTCCTCGGAACTAGTGGAATTATAACATAGTTTATAATTAATAATGGAAAGAGAGCTTATTAATAAACCTTAGTTAAGGGAACTAAGTTAATAAGTAAATCCACAACAACGGTTGTGGTAACAATATAACGTAGGTTATAATAAGAGGTAAGATGGGAACCTATTATTAAATCTTATTTAGGGGAACTAAGTTAATAAGCAAACCCACAACAATGGTAACGGTATAACATGAAGTTATAAATAACATGAAAAATTAAAAAGAAAGAAGAAGATAATTATTACTAAACATATGAATGGTAAAACATTAAGTTTAATGATCATAATAATAAATGGCTCATAGATAGGGTCCATTCCGGCAGCATGGAGCTGACTGGGGAAAATAAGTGGCCAAATGTAAGCTGATAAACCAGTAACTTGAATAGAAAATGAATGTGTATATAATCAAGTTAATTAACAATATGATAAGTTAAAGCAAGCGTGTGATTAAAAATATTAGACATAAGATCTAATAATGCAATGGCGTGATGCGCTTGGACCAATCTGTATGTACGGCGATGAAGAACCCAACGGGGTAGCACATCGTGGTGTCTAGAGACACGAGAGGAGCACGTCCAACTTATTATTCTACGAAACTGGAGGAAAGTACAGGGCTTCTGCATGACATGGTAGGGTACTTTGAAATGGCCCTCTGAGGAACAACCGGATGAAGCCGTCACTCGTAGGCAGGTTTGTTGCACCATCTAGAGTGTACCTTGACTGCAGCTATAGTGTAGAAGTCAAAAGGCTATGGCAGATAGCGTTGGGTGATTCAGCGGTTTGCCTCACTCTGGAAGGAGGTGGTCAGGACCAAATCAAGGATGGTAATCGTCGAATACCTGTCATCGGCAATCAGTGGAATGCGGAAAGACTAAGAGCTAAATTAACAGACCAATGATCTTTCACTAGCAAGACGTTGGTTGAGGGACACACCAAAGTAGATGCTAGAATGGTCGTTAGGGCACGTCATTAGCTCTTGATATAGTCTTTCATTAGTTGAGGGAGGGGCCAGAGTAGGGCCATAGCCACCATGAAAAGAGACAGGCCATATTCAGATATCTGTATTGTAGGCCTAAGAAGTTATCCTTTATAGATATTGAAAGGTCTCGACTAAGTTCCACGCATTAGATGCAGCCCTATTATGGAACTTGGATTATAGTTGGAAGTATGTTCGGGTGAGGGTTTATATACATGCACTGGGTGGTGTATTATAGACGGTAGGGCATTACTCCGTGTTGAGACGTGCTTCGACCGAGGAGTTTGGATACAAAGACCCGTACGCTTGCAAGGCATAGCAATGGTGGTTCTGTGCGATTATGTGGCGTAACAATATAGATTTCCGCATGTGGGTTAGCATAGGATGGAGTTTGTGCATACTTCCATGGTGTAAGACCGTACTAGGAGGGCACTATGGGGATTACTTTGAGATGTTGAGCATATCTACATATATTATATTAGATTTAATCTACTGAGGAGTAGATGAGTACGACGTGTGTGCAGGGCCTAGAGTGTTATTAACCGAATAAACTAATAATTAAGACATATAACTGAACGGTATATGTAGGTTTATTTCAGAATATATAATTTGTCATTTCACCAGAACTTGTGTTCTGACCCCCTCCTCATAACATACTCGTAGATTATATTTGTGGCAGAGATTTGGTAGCCATCGAACACTTGGTAGACTTTGTCATTATTTAGGTAAAGCTATTATTGATTATTATGTTTATCCATTCGGTTGTGAGATGTTTTATTGAGCTCTGATATATTTATTATCTTTATCTTTTCTACTGAATATCAAACAAGCCAACTCGAGCTTAGATAGATTGGGATTTTTGAGAAAAATTCAATCTATCGAAATTCGGGTTGTTACATTTGGTATCAGTGTAACGACCCGGAAAATCCAAACCAATTTAAAAATTTTATTTTAAATTATTTGGTGGAAAAATGTGGCAGTAATTAAAAAATTTCATTTTTAAATAATATTAAAGCCAGTGAAAATAGTCAATTTTCAAACGATATCTGTTTTCGATGAAACCACTTTCATTGGAACCGGAATGTCATATTATTGCTAGGTTACAATTTTTAGAATTTTTCGAATTGATATGTGAGCGTGGCGAAGGAAAATGTGTTTGGTCGATTACAGTCAAATTTAATCGACTGAAAAATAGCCATTTTTCAAATAGTGTCAGAATTTGACGAAATTAGTTTTGTTAGGACCGTATCGTCATAACATAGACAAATATATATTTTTTGGGATTTTTCTGAGCCCGTATGTGGCCTCAGTAAATTTATTTGTGCAAATGAATTAATTTAATAAAGGAATTAAATATTAAATTAAATAATACAGGCCACAGACAGCCGTTTGGGCTGATGGGACCTGTCCCATTGGATCCGGAATATGGGCTATTGGCTAGGGGCACCTTCTGCTGTACTGAAATTGAACCGGTTTGAAAGGTATGGTTATTTTTGCAAAAATACATTAAAATATTATAAATATAGGAAGTCGAAAACCCTAATTCACTATTCATGTTTCTTCTGCCGCCGCCACCCCCCAAATCAATGGCCACCGACCTCCAAACTTCCTCCACTAATTTCTCCTTCATCTCTTCGAATTAGAACCCCTCACATATACCAAATCGAAGCCCTTTCCTCCCTCTTTAATTTCATACGGATAGATCATCCTCTCGTCGCCTGAAGTCCGAGCAGCAACTCCCCGAAGTCCACCGCTTTCCATCGCGTCGCCCCCCTAGGCTCGACCGAGCTCAGACAAACCCTCCTGCATGCGCCGCCCTGAGCCGAACCACCCTGCACACTCTGATCATCCCGAAGCCCCACGGTTTGTTCGATAATTTCTGGCCTAGAATCGAACAGTAGGAAGAAGCAACGGCCGATACTTTATTTGGAGAAGAAAGGGTATTTGCCAAACTAATTTATTAATTAATTAATTTAAATTGTTTTAAAAGTTCATTTAACCATAACTGATTCGTTTCAACTCAGAATTTGACGATTTCGGAAGCGCTGGAATCGTAACAGCGAATAGAACGTGTTGAGACTGAAACGGGACCATTCTGAACAGTTTGAATTTTGGCCAAAATCTGCAACGACTGTGAGATTTCTAGATTTTACTAATTAAATAATTTAATTATATTCGTTATGTGAATCATTGTATGTTATTTCTGATCTGTGATTGGTGATTGTTGTATGGTTGATTTATATTTGTTGTGATATCATGATATAGTATGTCAGTTAGATCTATGAAATTCTGATGTAATCTCTATAAAGTTCTCATCTTTATTGTTTTTATTTTTATTTTATTTTTAATTTTTATTTTTAATTTTTATTCCTTTATAGAAATGAAAAATTGAATCTTTGTTTGCTTTACGAACAAAGATGAAATTTTGAATCTTTATTTTGTTTTTACAAAGTAAAATGAAAATTTGAATCTTTGTTTGCTTTACGAACAAAGATGAAATTTTGAATCTTTATTTTGTTTTTACAAAGTAAAATGAAAAATTGAATCTTTGCTTGTTTTACAACAAAAAGGAAAAGTAAAATCTTTATTTTTGGTTCAACACATAAAATGAAAAGTTGAGTTTTTGTTTTGATTAACAAAATAAAACAAAGGTTTGATCTTTATTTTTGATTTACAAAATAAAACAAAAGTTAAAGCTTTATTTTTGATTAGCAAAATAAAACAAAAATTGAATCTTTGTTTTTGATTTGCAAAGGGGGAATCGTTATTTTGATTTACATAAAAAGAACAAAAGATTTAATCTTTATTTGGTTTATGATTTATAAAATAAAGAAAGTTAAAATCTTTTAAATTTTAATTAAAAGATGAATTAAGATTAGATATCTTATTTTGATTTACAATATAAAATAAAGATTAGATATTTTATTTTACAAATAAAGATTAGACATTTTTTTTGATTTACAAATAAAACAAAGATGAGACCTTTTATTGTGATTCATCAGATTTATACACCAAATTATATATTGTGTTGTATGTGTGGACATTGAAATGACTATGTTAGGTAAATAGAAATGGTTAGACAAAAACCATTATTTTTTGTTATCATATTTCGACACCAAATTGAGTTGAGTTAGATAGGAAATGCCCCCTATAGGAAAATGTGCATTAATGAAAACAATTAGGGAAATTTACATTTTTCTATTATAATAAAGAGTAATAGGAAATTTACATCTTTCTATTGTAATAAAGAGAAATAGAAAATTTACATTTTTCTATTATAATAAAGAGTAATAGGAAATTTACATCTTTCTATTGTAATAAAGAGAAATAGAAAATTTACATTTTTCTATTATAATAAAGAGTAATAGGAAATTTACATCTTTCTATTGTAATGAAGAGAGATAGAAAATTTACATTTTTTTTCTATGTAAAATGTAAGATTTTCCTTTTTTTATGTGAAGATGAAAGATTTACTATTTTTCTTTGTAACAATGAAAGGTTTACATTTTCCAATGTAAAGATAAAAGAATTTACATTTTTCATTGTAAAAGAAAAGGAGATAAAATATATACATTTTATAAAACATAAAAAGTTCATTTTTATGTTATAAAAATGAAATATGATAAAAAGTTCATTTTTTATGTCTTTAAAATGAAATAGGATAAAAAGTTCATTTTTATGTCTTTAAAATGAAATATGATAAAAAGTTCATTTTTATGTTATAAAAATGAAATAGAATAAAAAGTTCATTTTTATGACTTTAAAACAAATAGGATAAAAGAACATTTTTATATAATTAAATAAAGAGTACATTCTAAACATCATTTTTGTTGCATTAGAATTGGCGAACAATAATGTCATTTTTATTGAATATACAATATACAATGTTGAAAACATCATTTTTGTTGCATTAGAATTGGCGAACAAAAATGTCATTTTTATTGAATATACAATATACAATGTTGAAAACATCATTTTTGTTGCATTAGAATTGGCGAACAAAAATGTCATTTTTATTGAATATACAACAAAAATGTCATTTTTATTGAATATACATTATACAATGTTGAAAACATCATTTTTGTTGCATTAGAATTGGCGAACAAAAATGTCATTTTTATTGAATATACAATATACAATGTTGAAAACATCATTTTTGTTGCATTAGAATTGGCGAACAAAAATGTCATTTTTATTGAATATACAATATACAATGTTGAAAACATCATTTTTGTTGCATTAGAATTGGCGAACAAAAATGTCATTTTTAATGAATATACAATATACAATGTTGAAAACATCATTTTTGTTGCATTAGAATTGGCGAACAAAAATGTCATTTTTATTGAAAATAAAAATACATAATGTAGAAAACGTCATTTTTGTCACACTAGAATGGGCGGGCAAAGATATTATTTTCATAGAATAAAAGGAATAGATTTTAATAAGGGAAATCGCCAAATGGTTTATAAAAATAAATATAAATATAAATATAAATTTAACGAAACGAGAGCGACAGTTCGTGTATCGACAATCGTAACTTCAAACGATTATATAGAAAGATCCGACCGTTGGATTTTCCTAAAATTGGAACCGTTAGGACCGCTTTGGGAAGAGCTTTCCGACGATATAAATTTCATCAAAATCCGACGGTTAGATTTTAAGATATGTGTAAATCAAATTTTGGAAAAAACAGCGCCAGGGCCGCTCATTGACCCGAAACGTCGTTTATTTATTTCGAGCTATTTTTAATAAATAAAAATAGCGATAAATAGTTATAAAGATATATGAAATGTTTTAAACTATAATTATGCGACAATTATTTGAAAAGACCGAGTTTAACTCATTTCAAATAATTGCACGGCGATTAAATCAAAGATGTAAGAAGACGATGGTTGAAGACCGGCGATCTTCACATCGAATGGACGATGACTTCTGATACCTTGGACTGACTTGCTTCTAGGACGGGGTCGAAGCAGTAATTGTCCGGACGTATGTGTTGGTCGTGCGGATAAGCGAGAACCTCTTTGGTGTCTCCGGTTTCGTTCAGACCCATAATGGACTTGTAAATGGATGCGTGTCTGACGTTGGAATTCATCCCATGTAATTAAATCGATTTCTATTAATATATGTCTGTTTGGTGGTAGAGGATTTATTCTCTACTTAACACCCTGATACGTAGTAATGGTTATCGATCGCATGGCGTTGAATTGTCAACGTGGCACGCCAAGATGCAATGATCAAGGCTTTGTTGAAAAGCAGGCCTTGTGGCTGATGATCAAAGCATAGCCTGTTTAGGCATAGCTTTGTGTATAACGTGACTTCGCGAGCCTCACACCCCGGTATGAGTCAAAAACGGGATATGGACCGTAGGGAGTGAACACGTTTCTTTCTAGCTAGAAGTGGTGTTTGGGTTTTGACACGGCCCGTCATTTTACTTATGTGGATTATGGATTGAGGTACCTCAGGTTTTTTTTATAGGCCGGAAGTGGTCATATTATAGGTCCAAAGGGACCGGGAAACGTGTGTTCAGGCATAACTAATCCACTACCGTTAGGTGGGGACCGGCCCTACCGCATCTAAGGGTTCACTATGGGGGATCCTGAGGCATTTGCTAGAGTGTCTCGAATCAGAAGAGGACGATCCCTAGCCTCGACTTCATGACAGAAAACCAATTCCCAATACGACATCACGGTTTTGATTGTAAACTTATATACGGCGACATAGTATATGGTACCTATGCCGTCTAGGATTGATATATTTATTTTGAAGTATTTTAATACTGCTTAAACACTAATGATAATATTAAAATATTACTTTTCACGTATTAATCATGTTTGATCATCATAAGGGAAAACTCTATCCTCCTGTGTGCGTTGCATTGTGTGATAGGACTTGAGTCTTATGATGATTTCATTTTTCAAAAGTCATTTCACTGTTTTATACAAACTTTATAAAATTATGCACTGGCAATCCAATGGAGTAAACCCGTTCCGCGTTAGCGGCGTGGTCATGTGATTCGCCATATTGATAGTTAATTCAGTTAAGAATTCTCACACCAGTCCCATAACTGACTCGTAGTTTGTTTCACTTTTGCAAACTCGGGTGCCCTCTTTCCACACGGGCAGCCAATTGACAGGTTCGGGTGATACATTCTGATTGGAGCTTGCTTGGACGTAAGAAGAAGAAGACCTTTCTATAGTTTTTACTTCTGCTTTGAGACATTTTACCTTTTGTAGTTTTGATGTATGTGGAGTTTGAGACTTGTTTCTTTCCATTTGAAACTTATTTCCCTTTTGTTGAAACTCCTTACTTTGCTAAGTTGTATCCTGTACTGCGTACTCTGATGTATTGGATATTATGATGATGATGACATTTATTTCCGCTGTAATGTTTTATGTGTTATGATAACTATTTGAGATCTGTTTTTATCGTAAATATGTTGTATTCCTAAATGATTATCCTTACTTTCGGTCTATGGATGTTTGGGGTCATCACAGTTGGTATCAGAGCCAGGTTTCGATCCTGGGACCTATAGGTTATGGGCCCACCACGCTTCCGCTGCGACCCTCTGATCATCCCGAAGCCCCACGGTTTGTTCGATAATTTCTGACCTAGAATCGAACAGTAGGAAGAAGCAACGGCCGATACTTTATTTGGAGAAGAAAGGTTATTTTCCTAACTAATTTATTAATTTAAATTGTTTTAAAACTTCATTTAACCATAACTGATTCGTTTCAACTCAGAATTTGACGATTTCGGAAGCGTTGGAATCGTAACAGCGAATAGAACGTGTTGAGACTTGTAACGACCTGGAAAATCTGAACCAATTTAAAAATTTTAAATTGGCTAAAATAGTGGATTTTAAATATTTAAAATAAATATTTTAAATAATAGCAATGAAAAGTGAGGTTGAATCGACGTTTGAAAACGAATATAATTAATTCTAATTATAAACAAGGCCTGAAATGGCGCGGCAGTTTCAAATTTTGAATTCAAACTTTGACTGACTGTACCGGGTGCAAAACAAAACGGATTTGAGCGAAACCAAAAATATTTAAATCTGTTAGTGAATACCTTTCTAACGAATCTGAAAAATCGAAGTTTCATAGTGGAAATAAAAAGTTATGGCCAAATGAATTTTCTGAAAGGTCGCTATAGAAATTATATAGCCCGTCAAAATGGCCATTTTGCATACGACCTCGGAATTCGACGAAACCACTTTTGTTGGATCCGGGATGTGAAGTTATTGCTAGGTTTCAAATATCATAATTTTTGAAGCTAGTATGTGAGCGTGGCAAAGAAAACGTGTTTTGGTCAATTATAGTTAAATTGGATCGACCAGAAATGGGCCTTTTTGCAAACGGTCTTAGAATTCAACGAAACTAGTTTTGTTGGGACCGTATCGTCAAAACATAGCTAGATTTATTTTTCTGGAACTTTTCGAATCAGTTTGTGGCCCTGGAAAATTGAAATGTACGTTCAAATTAAATATTGAATGTTATATATTTTAAATTGAAGGAAAACTGACTGAAACATTCGAATGGGCCTTCGAAACATATCCCATTGTGTTCGGAATGGGGTTAAAATGCTAGGGACGACAGTCGTTGGGTTTGGATTGGTGTTAGTACGTGAAGGGGGGTATTTTTGGATTTTAAAAATTTATAAATATAAAAAAATATTTCATTGGCCAGGAATCTTTTCTCTCTCCCCGAAGTATCGCGATCGAAGGCGGAAAACCATTCAATCGTTCCCATTCGATTTTCGATCAATCCACGCAAAATTAGCCCCTCCTCCAGTTGAAGATTTTGTAGAGCTCCTCGAGATCTTCAAATCCATATATAGTTTGGAATTTTTCGTGGCCTGTGGAGTGAGAACCGACGCCTGGAAGTCGACGTCTTCAAGCCGCCGCCGCCATCACCTAGAGCCGCCGAGTTCAACCCCCTCCCTGGCGCACGTGCGCCTCTCCAAGCCCTTCCACGTGGCAGTGGCCGATCGTCGTATCGAGCAACAGATTTCACGAAAAATCAAAACCTAGTTTTGAACCTCCTCTGAAAGGTACGGCTGATTTTCTTTGAACTGATTTTAACACCTTTAAACCGTTGCAAACTTTGAAAAATCATATATTTTTCGTTTCTTGACGAAATTCGATGAAACAGGAAACATCGTGACCGTGTGGACGTCTTCTACATTCTAGAAGAGACCGCATATTTTTCTGAGCCTTCTGCTATTTTTGGTGGAGTGGAACCCAATGTGAGATTTCTAATTTATAAACGATATGGAAAACGACGATGTATAAATTATATAGTCGATGTATGAGTTATATAAGCGTTGTACACCTCTTGTATAAGCGTTGTATAAGTTGTACGTTCGATATATAAGTTGTATATGCGTTGTAAAAATTATATATGTATTGAAATAGAAGTGAAATGCTATATATAAATATATATTTATATATACGCCCCTTGTAACACCCCGTATTTTGGGTTAATACTAAAATTCACTAATTACAGAATAAATAATCTCATATGTGGGAATTAGGGGAAACGGGCTGCGTTATTGCGTTCGTCTCGGAAAAATACGCGAAATAGAGTCCGAGTTTTCGAAAATCGGAGTCCGTATGGCCCGGTTATGGCCCAAGGAAGTTTGCAGAAAAATTAGAGCTAAAAACAGATTTAGGAATTTAAATTTAAATTTAAATTCAGATTTGGAATGGGCCAGGCGGGGTCAGGCGGGAAGCTTCCCGCCCAACCCATGTCGACAGGGCTGTCGACAGGCCTGTCGACAGGGGTGTCGACATGCCTGTCGACTTGCCTGTCGACAGGGTGGCACCGTTCTGTGAACCTGGGTGCACCAGGTTGCACCAGGTTGGGTTTCAGGCTGGCTAGGAGGGCTGGTTCTAGAGATTTCCTAAATCTAAGGGTCCTAATCTAATCTAGGGTTAATCTAAGGGCCTAAAATGCAACCTAATCCTATAAATAAGACCCTAACCCTACCCTAATTCATTCATAATTAGGTTTTGTAACTAAACTATGGCAAAATGAAACTTGGTCATGGCCTCCACAAATCAATGAAGAGGAAAGCAAGCTCTAATCAACCTCTAATCCATTCTAAGTATCTTAATCTTCTTCATTAGCTTGCTAATTGTGTTTTGGTGAGTTTCTATGGCTTTAATAATCAATTGTTAATTGATTATGGTAGGATGTGATAAGACATGGCTATGTTTGTGGATAAATGTATTTATGCAAGTTTGTATGATATGTGATTTGCAAGTTTTATGTTAAATGCAAGTTAAGGCCATGTTTTATGATGCAAAACACCATGTTAAACATTTATGCATATGTGACATGTTATGCAAACTATATGTGAGAATATATGCAAGTTATATGTAACATGATATGCAAGTTATGCATGTGATTTTATGCATGCTAAATAGTTGGTGTTATGCATGTTAAGTATTTGATGTTATGCATGTTAAGTTGATATATGCATGTTTAATAAGTGGATTTATGCATATTTACTAAGTGGAATTATGCATGTTTAGCAAAGTGAGTTATGCAAGTTGAAAGTGATATGCAAGTTAAGTATATGTTTAAATGCAAGTTGAAAGTGATATGCAAGTTATGCATGCTTATGCAAGTGTATGGATGCTTATGTAAGTCATGTATATGTTTAAATGCAAGATTTATGTGATATGTAAGTTATGCATGCTTATGCGAGTATATGAATACTTATGCAAGATATGTACATGCTTAAATGACATGATATGCAAGTTGTGCAAGTATGTGAATACTTATGCAAATTATGTGTATGTTTAAATGCATGTTTAACATGTTGTGCAAGATTGAGAATGCCTATATGCAAGTTTAACATGTTATGCAAGATATGTACATGCTTAAATGACATGATATGCAAGTTGTGCAAGTATGTGAATACTTATGCAAATTATGTGTATGTTTAAATGCATGTTTAACATGTTGTGCAAGATTGAGAATGCCTATATGCAAGTTTAACATGTTATGCAAGATATGTGTATGATAATATGCAAGCTCATATGCAACATGTTATGCAAATTATGTGTATGATAATATGGAAGTTTGGGTTGTATGTAGTTGGGTTAATATATGCTCATATATGCAAGTTGACATCCTCTTAACCCATGACAAAGTTGTATGCTAAACCCATGATATTTGTGATGATCTTTCCCTTATTATGTCATGTAACGAGAACGATTTACGTGGGGAACGATGGGGTTGGTAAATATGTTAATAAATGAATGTTTGGGTATGATTAAGCATACCATAAAAATTAATTACCATAAGTGGGAATTTACCTATTGAGTTAGGTCTACCCCATGGGAATTTACCTATTGAGTTAGGTCTACCCATGTTATGGAAAACTTGATATTAATTAGGGATAATTAATATGGGGGTGATTAATTAGGTGTAATTAATCGACTAAGACACGAGGTTGGACTCATTTGTAGTGTAAAACTGCCCGGACCCGACCGGCTTAACCAGTTGCTACAAATGTCAGCCCAATGTGAGAGGTCTTAGCCATAAATTAAATACGTGATTAAGGTAAAGACACGAGGTTAGACTCTGTTATGACGTAAGACTGCCCGGACTCTACCGGCTTAACCAGGCGGTCATAACAGCTAGTCTAATGTGGGAGGTCTTTATGGGAGATCACGGTCTTAATTAATTAAGAAACACTTAGCCATATTAGTATGTAGTGGGACATGAGGGGTTAAGTGGGTGCCTTGGGGTGGCATGATGAGACTAGTGGGTTGCCTTGGGTGGCAATAGAAAAATACGATTAGAATACTTAACCAAGGTGGAACATGTAATTAAACATGATAAAAAGGGTTAAGTAAGCGCCATGGGTGGCATGTGAGAATACGATTAGAATACTTAACCAATGTGGAACATGTAATTAAACATGATTAAGGGGTTAAGTAAGTGCCATGGGTGGCATGTGGAAATCTAGTGGGTGCCCTAAGTGGCAATTGAAATATGATTAAAGGACTTAACCAAGATTTATAACATGTAAGGGGACATGGTTAAAGGGGTTAAGTGGGATGCACTAGATTAAACGACAAGCTTAAGTAGTATCTTGTGGGGGGCCATTTCAACCAATATCCCAAACGTATCTTTGTGGGCTCGACTCAAGTCGGGTGACGGGACACGCATATTGGACTTGACTATAAGCGGCCAAAACGGGTTAGCGGTGGCAACGCGGGATCAACGGGTTTCATATGCGTGTGTGGGCCCGGGCTGGTTGGTAAGTCGTTGTTGCATCGTGTAGATATAAAGCCGTGCACCATGATATTATCTGGTAGCCACTTTAGGGGAATGATACACCCCAATCGTGGGACCAGCACGGGTATCTACGGTAGGGAGCCGATCGATGGGGAGTAGTGGGTACACCTAGTAAAGATAGGGGCAGACGGCACCTGTGTAGGGGTACACGAAACTACTGGGTAAGATTACTAGGTACACCTAGTGGATGTAGGGGCAGACGGCACCTACGTGGTCAGTTATACACCTAATAGATGTAGGGGCAGACGGCACCTACGTGGTCAGCTAGAAGCACCAGAAACTACTAGTTATATTTTCTAAGACTTTAGATGGGATCAACCTTTAAGTAGGAATTACTCTTGGTGGGTAAAACTGGTGTGGTGCAGTGTAGGAATTACCTTTGGGTGAATAAGTCTGGGGTGGTGTAATCTAATAATTATCCTTGGGAGGATAAAAGCGTCTTCTCGGTTATCTTAGTACACCCTATGTTTTGTTGGCTACGTAGTGTGGTCATTATCCCCAGAGGTACCGTACCTTATTTATGTCATACCCTAATTACTTTAATGGTTGTATTGTTAGGGTTATAGGACTCACTCAGACTTATGTCTGACCCCGTTGTTTTATCTTTTTCCCAACCCTCAGGTTATCAGAGTGGGCCTAGCACTAGTGAGCTTGGATCAGACCGCTATATCTATCTTTTGGGCTTGGATCGTAGAAGTAAAGCTCGGTTTATCTTTTCTATTATGGCTATTGTCTATGTAGTGGGATTATGTACTTCTATTTTATCAGGATGGATATTATGTACTTGACTCTTGTTATGGGTTTGTGATGTAACCAAACATGTTTTTACTTTCCGCTGAAAATGAAAGGATGTTTTAAATTTTCAAGTATTACTTATATCTGTCTTGTTGTAATTTTTCTGTTCTATACTCACTAAAAATACTCCACCAAAACTAAGGCATTCCCTTAGTGAGTGACCTTAGCGGGTGTGGGGTGTTACACGTGGTATCAGAGCTTAAGGTTACCGGAACAGATAATTTTTTTTTTAGAAAAACTATTTTCTAAGAATATTTTTGGAAAGGAGTATTTTCAAAAACATGTCTTTTAAGAGAAAAGTTTTTGAAAGAAAAGCATAATCCCCAATAGCCATATCTATATCTTTCGAATTCTCCATTTTGAATCTCTTCCTTTCTCTCGTTTTGAGTTTCCCCTCCGCGTATAGATGATCTTTCTAAGATAGATAAGGATGGAAAGCCACTTCAAGGGACTTAGACGTTAGTCGGATTAGAAGTTGGTTCAAGAAGGAGGAGGACTGGTAGGTATCTATTGGATAAACGATGGGAGGAAGGCTCAAATAGTTGTTTGGTTAATGAAAGATGAAACCTCATTGGTGGGAGGTTACGAGTGGAGAATAGGGAAGAAGAAGGCAAGTGGTTATCCTTTTGAGAGGAATAGGACACCTTATTAGGATTGTTCAAAGAAGCAAGGGCAAGGTATGGAATCTTCTGGAGGGTAGTTGTATTCCCTCACGACTAGGGTACCAGATGGGGGTATGACCGTCTAGGTTGGAATTTGGATTTCTTTATCATCCGATTCAAGCTTTATTTGATTCTGATATATCGAGTTCGTTTATCCCACCATTGTTAGTTGAGTCACTGCACTTAGACACCAGTTTGGTAGATGATCCCTTAGTTGTTTCAAACCCAGTTGGGGCTCCATGCTATGTTTGGGTTTGAAAGTTTCTATACTTAGCGTTGAGTTTAGATGTGATGCTTGTTGGGCTTCACGGGCTATGGGTTAATTTTGGGCATGGACTGGTTATCCAGTAGGAGTGCTGTTCTTCATTTTGAAGGGAGAGTTGTTAGGCTTATGGGCCGCCTGAGTAACACTCTCGAGATCTCTTGTAATCCCATAGAATCTGTTATGCTAAGGTATCTAGAATCGCCTGACACGGTGGTCTAGAGTCTGCGATCTGTTAGAGAGGTCCGGGAATACCCGGATGTGTTTGAGGAGGTGAAGGGCTTACCTCCGAAGCGGGAGATTGACTTCCGAATATATCTGGTGGATAATGCCAAACCAGTATCTTGGCCAGTGCGCCACATGGCTCCTCGTGAGAGGAGGGAACTCCATAAGTAAGTAGGCGATTTGCTTGAGAAGGGGTTCATAAGACGAAGTATATCGGAGTGGGGCGCTCCAGTAGTCTTTTTTTTATGAAGGCGGATGGGTCCCTCAGACTTTGTGTAGGCTAAAGAGAACTAAAGAAACTCACAAAGAAGAATAGACACCCATTGCCAAGGATTGATGATCTCTTTGATCGGTTGGCTGGCGCCTCAGTATTTTTGTAGTAAGACTTAGCCACGGGATTTCATCAGTTGAGAGTGGCTGACGATAGTATAGAGAAGATTGTCTTTAGGACTCCGAATGGTTTTATGAGTGGCTGGTGATGCTATTTGGTTTGACGAACGCCCCTGCATACTTTGTTGATTGGAAGAGGAGGGTGTTCAGGGAGTACCTAAATAAGTTTGTGATGGCCTTTGTAAATGACATCTTGGTCTTTTCAAGGAGCGTAATAAGTTTTCGTATGTGCTCAATAGGGTGAGCAAAGCCAGTTATAGGAAAAATGGTGGTTTTGGAGCGAGACTGGCGAGGACATCCAAAGTTGGTCAAAGGCTTAATTGTTTAGCCATTATTATTATTATTATTATTTTTAGTATCATCTCACGTAGGTTGCCTGAACTCGAAGGAGATGTCCCTTGGGTGTTTGTCTGATATTGGTTTCGGCCTTTGGGGCTTGCATTTGGGGGATGTCGAATTCGACTAGGGTGGTCTGCGTGAGAGATGGACAGTTGTGATAATTTTGGATGATATCCTGGTGGAGAAGAGCATGCCCTACATCTTAGGGAAGTGTTGGAGACTCTTCGAGTGCATAGTCTTAGGACAGCAAAAGTGGATGGGATCCTTAGCATCCTATGAGTAAGGGTAACATGGTAACGGACACCTTAAGTAGAAAAAGGTTGTCCTTGGGTTCATTGTTCGTTGAACGACGGAGCTTAGAGTTTATTTCTAAGTTTGACTTCAGACCTTCCATTGACTTTGTACCCGGTTTGCTAGCCTCCTTGGTTAGACCTACTCTTTTGGGGTGGATTGGAAGAGCACAGAGGGACGACCCACAGTTGGTTGAGTTGGTAGAGAAGCTCATAAGGGGGGAAGTCGTCCAGCCATTTGAGTAGGAACACCCCAGACGATAGGGGTGTTTGCGTAGAGACGGTAGACTTTGTGTACCGCAAGACGAGGGTTTGAGGAAGGCTATTCTTGATGACGCACACCGTTCTAGGATGACCATTCATCCCGGTGGGGATAAGATGTACCAAGACATGAAGAGGGTTTTCTTCTGGGCCGGTATGAAGAAAGATGTGGCCGAGTATGTCGCTCGATGTTTGGTGTGCCAGCAAGTGAAGGCGGAGCAAAGGAAACCAGGTGGGTTGCTTCACCCATTGGAGGTTCCGCAATGGAAGTAGGATAACGTCTCGATGGATTTTATTGACGGATTACCCAGGTCGAGGAAGGGTAATACAGGAATTTGGGTGGTGGTAGATAGACTTACTGAGAGCACCCATTTCATACCTGTGAAGAGCAAGAGGACCGCTCCATGGCTAGCTTCAGTATATCTTCGAGAGATAGTTCGATTGCATGGGGTACCCTCTAGCATAGTGAGTGATCGAGATCCTATCTTCACTAGTGAGTTCTGGAGAAGTTTGCAAGAGGCAGTGGGGACTCAATTGTGTCTGAGCACCGCATATCATCCTCAGACAGACGGCCAGACTGAGAGGGTGAATCGTGTTCTAGAAGACCTTTTGAGACTTTGTATCTTAGATTTTGGAGGTACATGGGAAGAGCATCTTCCATTGGTGGAGTTCGCATATAATAACAGCTTTCAGTCCAGTATTGGTATGGCTCCTTTCGAAGCTCTCTATGGAAGGCCTTGTCGATCACCTACACGTTGGTGGGAATCTACGGATAAGATCTTGCTTGGGCCGAGAAGGTTAGAAAGACCTCGGGAAAAGATTGACTTGATTCGGAGAAGGATGAAAGCAGCGCAGGATAGGCAAAAATCTTATGCGGACAAGAGAAGGACGGATCTTGAGTTTGAGGTTGGGGATATGGTTTTTGTTAAGGTATCTCCGTTGAGAAATGTTGTTCGCTTCGGATCCGTTGGGAAGTTAGCACCAAGGTTTGTTGAGCCGTTTCCTATCAAGGAAAGGATTGGACGGATGGCATATAGGGTGGAGTTGCCCGACAGACTTAGCGGTGTTCATGATGTATTCCATGTATCACATCTGAGGAAATGCTTACATGAGACCGCAGAGGTGGTAGAGCTGAGCTTGCTTAGAGATATAGAGATAGAGCGTGATGCGACTATTAGACGAGCTCCTACTCGCATCCTTGGGTCAGAAACTAGGAAGTTAAGAAACAGAGAGGTTCAACTAATCAAAGTACAAAGGGGAGATGAAGAGAGTGACGCTACCTGGGAGACGGAAGCGAAGATACGTTCGAGGTACCCTTTTCTTTCGGAGGGTATGTCCTTTTGCTTCTCCTTCATCGCATATCTTGTGCTTATCTTATTCTTAGTATGTCCTCTCGTTAGTACCTTTGACCTTTAGATAGGGTAAACCTATGGTTGAAACATGTGTTTGAGACATGTTATGATTGATGGATGCAAATGGATGCAAGTGTTTGCTAATGGTTGCTCGTGGATGCATATACACACACTCTAGGCACTAGATCGGCTCAATCACTTCATATTGCATATTGCATAAAATTGTGTGTAGGAAAATATATTTATGGATGTATAATGGTTGTGTTATCACATGGATGATGCATTTTGGTGAATGATTGTGCACTCATATAGATATTGTATGTGTCGATAGGGTTTTCTCGCATACATAATGGATGCATGGCACTATCATGGTTTGCATATGTTCATATGTTAGATAGGGAACATATACACACACTTTTTGCATATGCTCATACATCATTAGAAATTGTTTTAAGGACAATGGATGCCCGTGGATGATGGTTTGAGTAGATGGTTGTTTGGATGGTAGGATATGCATTCTCCTTAGCTTAGAGATTTCGGGGACGAAATCCTTTAAGGAGGGGAGAATGTAACACCCCGTATTTTGGGTTAATACTAAAATTCACTAATTACAGAATAAATAATCTCATATGTGGGAATTAGGGGAAACGGGCTGCGTTATTGCGTTCGTCTCGGAAAAATACGCGAAATAGAGTCCGAGTTTTCGAAAATCGGAGTCCGTATGGCCCGGTTATGGCCCAAGGAAGTTTGCAGAAAAATTAGAGCTAAAAACAGATTTAGGAATTTAAATTTAAATTTAAATTCAGATTTGGAATGGGCCAGGCGGGGTCAGGCGGGAAGCTTCCCGCCCAACCCATGTCGATAGGGCTGTCGACAGGCCTGTCGACAGGGGTGTCGACATGCCTGTCGACTTGCCTGTCGACAGGGTGGCACCGTTCTGTGAACCTGGGTGCACCAGGTTGCACCAGGTTGGGTTTAAGGCTGGCTAGGAGGGCTGGTTCTAGAGATTTCCTAAATCTAAGGGTCCTAATCTAATCTAGGGTTAATCTAAGGGCCTAAAATGCAACCTAATCCTATAAATAAGACCCTAACCCTACCCTAATTCATTCATAATTAGGTTTTGTAACTAAACTATGGCAAAATGAAACTTGGTCATGGCCTCCACAAATCAATGAAGAGGAAAGCAAGCTCTAATCAACCTCTAATCCATTCTAAGTATCTTAATCTTCTTCATTAGCTTGCTAATTGTGTTTTGGTGAGTTTCTATGGCTTTAATAATCAATTGCTAATTGATTATGGTAGGATGTGATAAGACATGGCTATGTTTGTGGATAAATGTATTTATGCAAGTTTGTATGATATGTGATTTGCAAGTTTTATGTTAAATGCAAGTTAAGGCCATGTTTTATGATGCAAAACACCATGTTAAACATTTATGCATATGTGACATGTTATGCAAACTATATGTGAGAATATATGCAAGTTATATGTAACATGATATGCAAGTTATGCATGTGATTTTATGCATGCTAAATAGTTGGTGTTATGCATGTTAAGTATTTGATGTTATGCATGTTAAGTTGATATATGCATGTTTAATAAGTGGATTTATGCATATTTACTAAGTGGAATTATGCATGTTTAGCAAAGTGAGTTATGCAAGTTGAAAGTGATATGCAAGTTAAGTATATGTTTAAATGCAAGTTGAAAGTGATATGCAAGTTATGCATGCTTATGCAAGTGTATGGATGCTTATGTAAGTCATGTATATGTTTAAATGCAAGATTTATGTGATATGCAAGTTATGCATGCTTATGCGAGTATATGAATACTTATGCAAGATATGTACATGCTTAAATGACATGATATGCAAGTTGTGCAAGTATGTGAATACTTATGCAAATTATGTGTATGTTTAAATGCATGTTTAACATGTTGTGCAAGATTGAGAATGCCTATATGCAAGTTTAACATGTTATGCAAGATATGTACATGCTTAAATGACATGATATGCAAGTTGTGCAAGTATGTGAATACTTATGCAAATTATGTGTATGTTTAAATGCATGTTTAACATGTTGTGCAAGATTGAGAATGCCTATATGCAAGTTTAACATGTTATGCAAGATATGTGTATGATAATATGCAAGCTCATATGCAACATGTTATGCAAATTATGTGTATGATAATATGGAAGTTTGGGTTGTATGTAGTTGGGTTAATATATGCTCATATATGCAAGTTGACATCCTCTTAACCCATGACAAAGTTGTATGCTAAACCCATGATATTTGTGATGATCTTTCCCTTATTATGTCATGTAACGAGAACGATTTACGTGGGGAACGATGGGGTTGGTAAATATGTTAATAAATGAATGTTTGGGTATGATTAAGCATACCATAAAAATTAATTACCATAAGTGGGAATTTACCTATTGAGTTAGGTCTACCCCATGGGAATTTACCTATTGAGTTAGGTCTACCCATGTTATGGAAAACTTGATATTAATTAGGGATAATTAATATGGGGGTGATTAATTAGGTGTAATTAATCGACTAAGACACGAGGTTGGACTCATTTGTAGTGTAAAACTGCCCGGACCCGACCGGCTTAACCAGTTGCTACAAATGTCAGCCCAATGTGAGAGGTCTTAGCCATAAATTAAATACGTGATTAAGGTAAAGACACGAGGTTAGACTCTGTTATGACGTAAGACTGCCCGGACTCTACCGGCTTAACCAGGCGGTCATAACAGCTAGTCTAATGTGGGAGGTCTTTATGGGAGATCACGGTCTTAATTAATTAAGAAACACTTAGCCATATTAGTATGTAGTGGGACATGAGGGGTTAAGTGGGTGCCTTGGGGTGGCATGATGAGACTAGTGGGTTGCCTTGGGTGGCAATAGAAAAATACGATTAGAATACTTAACCAAGGTGGAACATGTAATTAAACATGATAAAAAGGGTTAAGTAAGCGCCATGGGTGGCATGTGAGAATACGATTAGAATACTTAACCAATATGGAACATGTAATTAAACATGATTAAGGGGTTAAGTAAGTGCCATGGGTGGCATGTGGAAATCTAGTGGGTGCCCTAAGTGGCAATTGAAATATGATTAAAGGACTTAACCAAGATTTATAACATGTAAGGGGACATGGTTAAAGGGGTTAAGTGGGATGCACTAGATTAAACGACAAGCTTAAGTAGTAGCTTGTGGGGGCCCATTTCAACCAATATCCCAAACGTATCTTTGTGGGCTCGACTCAAGTCGGGTGACGGGACACGCATATTGGACTTGACTATAAGCGGCCAAAACGGGTTCGCGGTGGCAACGCGGGATCAACGGGTTTCATATGCGTGTGTGGGCCCGGGCTGGTTGGTAAGTCGTTGTTGCATCGTGTAGATATAAAGCCGTGCACCATGATATTATCTGGTAGCCACTTTAGGGGAATGATACACCCCAATCGTGGGACCAGCACGGGTATCTACGGTAGGGAGCCGATCGATGGGGAGTAGTGGGTACACCTAGTAAAGATAGGGGCAGACGGCACCTGTGTAGGGGTACACGAAACTACTGGGTAAGATTACTAGGTACACCTAGTGGATGTAGGGGCAGACGGCACCTACGTGGTCAGTTATACACCTAATAGATGTAGGGGCAGACGGCACCTACGTGGTCAGCTAGAAGCACCAGAAACTACTAGTTATATTTTCTAAGACTTTAGATGGGATCAACCTTTAAGTAGGAATTACTCTTGGTGGGTAAAACTGGTGTGGTGCAGTGTAGGAATTACCTTTGGGTGAATAAGTCTGGGGTGGTGTAATCTAATAATTATCCTTGGGAGGATAAAAGCGTCTTCTCGGTTATCTTAGTACACCCTATGTTTTGTTGGCTACGTAGTGTGGTCATTATCCCCAGAGGTACCGTACCTTATTTATGTCATACCCTAATTACTTTAATGGTTGTATTGTTAGGGTTATAGGACTCACTCAGACTTATGTCTGACCCCGTTGTTTTATCTTTTTCCCAACCCTCAGGTTATCAGAGTGGGCCTAGCACTAGTGAGCTTGGATCAGACCGCTATATCTATCTTTTGGGCTTGGATCGTAGAAGTAAAGCTCGGTTTATCTTTTCTATTATGGCTATTGTCTATGTAGTGGGATTATGTACTTCTATTTTATCAGGATGGATATTATGTACTTGACTCTTGTTATGGGTTTGTGATGTAACCAAACATGTTTTTACTTTCCGCTGAAAATGAAAGGATGTTTTAAATTTTCAAGTATTACTTATATCTGTCTTGTTGTAATTTTTCTGTTCTATACTCACTAAAAATACTCCACCAAAACTAAGGCATTCCCTTAGTGAGTGACCTTAGCGGGTGTGGGGTGTTACACCCCTCGTCCACAAACCATGGACGATATTTATTGGTTGTGATTGGTGTGAAATTTGGTTGATTACGAATGGTTGATTGGAATTGTTTGTGGTTGAAATTGATTGATTGTGGTTGAAAAATACCCGTTTGTTGTTGAGAAATATTTGGTTGAAACCACATAGGATTAGTTTATGGAAATGAAAAAAATATACATGCCACCTGCGTGCGAACTAGATGCATGATTCCCCATTGTCAAAAGCTGCGAGGCTTTAAGGTAGAGCGAGGAGCCGTACTAGGGACGGTCCCGGTTTTAACTACCCTGTCGTTATGCTGCCGAAATTTTGAATAATATTCATGTGTTAGAATTATTTTCCTGTGTTGAAATTATATTCGTCTGTTGAATAGAAAACCTTCATGTGTTGAACAGAAATTCATTCGTTGAATCATATTCATGTGTTGAATGGTATTCGTGTTTTGAATAAATTGTTTTAACAATAAAAATCACATTTTTACTCTATATATACAAATTATAGAAAACCTTCATGTGTTGAATCGAAATTCATTCGTTGAATTGAAATTCATGTGTTGAATGGTATTCGTGTTTTAAATATAAAAATCACCTTTTTATCTATATATATAAACTATAGAAAACTTTCATGTGTTGAATTGAAATTCATGTGTTGAATGGTATTCGTGTTTGAAATATAAAAATCACCTTTTTATCTATATATATAAACTATAGAAAACCATCATGTGTTGAATCGAAATTCATTTGTTGAATTGAAATTCATGTGTTGAATGGTATTCATATTTTGAAGAAATTGTTTTATAATAAAAATCCAATTTTTAGCATCGATATGAACTATACAAAATAATCTTGTTTTGAAATAAATTGTTTTATAATAAAAATCATATTTTTATTACCTATATGAACTATATAAAATAATCGTGTTTTGAAATGAATTGTTTTACAATAAAAATCACATTTTTATTATATACATGAATTGTTAAATATAGTGAAGTGTTGAAATAGAAGACAGTTAGATAAAAATATCATTTTTATCAAATGTATGAAATTCATATAGTTTTGAAATCGAAGAATCGATATATATATATATATATATGAAAATAGAATTGAAATACATCGAATAACGAAGCTGCAGTTCGTATTTTGAAACCGTGATTTCAAACGATTAGTACGGGAGATCCGACCATCGGATTTTCCCGAAACCGCAACCGTTGGGTTCGCTTTGGAAATATCTTTCCAACGGAACCAACTTTGTAAAAATCCAACGGTTGGATTGTCTGGAATGTTTAATTCAAATCTGAAGAAAAACAGCGCCAGAATCGATTATATATATATATATAAATATAATTATATTAAATCGAATAACGACGCTGCAGTTCGTATTTTGAAATCGAAAATTCAAACGATTGTACCGGGAGATCCGACCGTCGGAATTTCCCGAAACTGGAACCGTTGGATTCGTTTTGAAAAGATCTTTCTAATGATGTAAATTTTGTGAAGATCCAACGGTTAGATTTTCAGATATGTGTAAATCAAATCTGAAGGAAAACAGCGCCACGGCCGCGTTATGGCCCGAAGCGTTGTTTTGAATAAATTGGCTATTTTAAAATAAATAAAAATAGCGATAAATCATTATAAAATATTATAAACGATATGGATGTGAAATTTAGAAACTAACTGAAGGTTGGCTAAGTCGAATGGTTTCCTGGGTGTTGATCTGATGTTGGTTTCGGCCTTCGGGGTTAATATTCGGGAAATCGTTCTCTTACTGATTCACGGTTAGTGACTAATGAATTGAAATGATGCGTATGTATGTTAGTGTTGCACTTGTTTATTATATACGCGAGTTGCTCAGAAAGACCGGGTTTATCCCATTCTAAATAACTGAATCGACGATAAGAAATCGAAGATGAAGACGGTGGTCGAAGAACGAAGATCTTCACCTCGTTTGGATAGTAACTGAGGTCCTGATTGGGAGGCATCTCGAAATATGGATAATGAGTGGTGATCGTCCAGACGTACGTGGTGATCGATGGGTTTGCGAGGAATATAGTGCCTCCGGTTTCGTTCAGACCCAGAACGGACTTGCAAATGGACAGTGTAACGACCCGTATTCTACACATCATACGATTGTAGAATATTTATTTCTTTCCCATGTGAAGTCGTATGGTCATGTAACTTTGGGAAACATCCATTAGGGTCACTTCCCATGTTCATGAATTTTGTCGATTTTTAAATGACCATTTTGCCCCTAGTTGGTACTGTTTTGGCCATAACTTTTGATTGGAAAGGAATTTTGACCTGAAACCACTTCCATTTGATTCGTTTGATGGATTCTCTTTCCGTAGAGTGGTCATAATAGTCAAACGGACTTACCGTTTGGGAGATATGGCTGAAACAAGGTTTAGAGGGTGAAAAACTGCTTAACCGGGCCAAATCGGGTGATTAGTGAGTAGGCCCATAACCCATTTCGGGATTAGGGTTATGGGAGGGCTGAAATGAGATGGAGAATCATTCCATTTCAGTTTTCTAGCCTCCACTTATCACCAAGGAACCCTAAAAATGGCCTCCAACCTCTAAATCACCTCCAAATCATCTTTTGGTCAAGGATTTGACTTAGCAACCCCTAATCAAGGAAGATCTTCACTAAAGCAACTTAGGAGCTGCTGTTTGGCATTGAGATTCACATCAAATTAGAGAATTATTTCAGATCTTAGTTTATTTTGTGGCTAAGGTGAGTGATTTGCATAGTTTTGCACTAATTATGGCTAATTAGGGGTGATTAGTGTTAATTAGCGAATTTAAACATGATAAAATTCTGGAAAAATGTTTATAAAATTTGGAATGATATTTTAGACATCTGATATGAATTTGGGTTAATTTGGTTATGTTTTGTTAGTCCTATCATTAGTTTCACCTAAACATGCTTAAGGGGAAAATATGGGATTTTGGGTATGTTTGATCCATTTCTACTTATCATATTGATGTTTTGATGTTTGTGGTTGATTATGTATGTTGCTATGACTGTATGGTATGCTTTGTGATTGATTAGAATAGTTAGAATGGTCGAAAACGCCGTCGAATGGCGTAAACAGCTCGCTGGACAAGGTGCAGGGATTCTGATCGCATAGGGGATTGAGGGACGATCGGATCGCCCTATGGGATCGTGGTACATCCCCACGAGTCGAGTCATCCCCTCCGAACCGAACCATCTGCGCAAGGCCCACGAGCAACAATCGTGAACTGCTACCCGATCCGATCCACTCGTGCTTCATATCACGATCCGAACAAGAGGAAAGCAACATCCACGATCTGATGCACAGCGAGACGACGATCCGAACCAGGAGAGAACCGGGAGCTGGAGGGGGCGATCCGATCCGCATGGGATATCACGATCCGAACCAAGGAGGGTAGCACGATCCGAGACGAATAGAAAGGGGACCGCAATGACGATCCGATCACCTGGAGGATCACGACCCGATCCGATGCATGAGGTGCGACCCGATCCGAATGCCTAAGGCCGATCCGATCCGATGAAGAATGTGAAGGCTGATCCAATCCGATTCGATGGTGATGACCAATACCCCGATATGCAAAGGTAGTCCAAATGGGAGTTAGAGCTCAGGATCCCGGAACCAGTTGGGAACCAATGAGCTCACTTCATGGTTGGACTTTGCTGCGGGACGTGTGCTAAGGAGTTGTCGACGTTCATAACTTCGATTCACCACTAAAAGGGAATGATGGGCTACTTATCAGTGCAGTAGGGTCATTATGACCTGAGGGGCAAAGTGATGGTAGCAAGACTACGTTATCAGTGCAGTAGGGTCATTATGACCTGAGGGGCAAGGTGATGCGTAGTAAGGCTATGAGCCAGTGCAGTGGGGTTCTTGAGACTCCATGGCGGCAAAGTGGACATAGCGAAGGATTTGTGGCTATGTTATCAGTGCAGTGAAGCCATTTATGACCTCATGGGGCAAAGTGATCGTAGCAAGGTATGTTGGGTGATCGAAGTGGTGAATATCGTATACTTTACGCACTGAGTGAGAGATGTGAGGATGGATGCTATGCTTGATTATTTGCCATCATTATGACATGCACACCTCCCCCACCTCCGTATCTTTACATTGATTGATATGATACCTCAGAGTGTTGTACAGTATGTAGTGCTAACTCTTTGGTTGCAGGTCCAGGTTCAGGTATGTTTTAGTCTACCTGTTATTGTTCACTTTAGATGCTTATCGCTCATACCAGGCTTTATGTCTGACCCAGAGTTTTATGTCTCCTCTTATTACTCTGGGTGCTCACACGAGCAGACTAGAGACAGGTTAGCTGGTGATGCGCGAGTAGCTGGTTCGGAGGCGGGCAAGAGGCTTCCACGTATGATATATATATATATATATATATGCACATTCTCCTTGTGTCGTTGGTGGTCGCTACTTGGGCATTAGTAGTGTACGTCATTTATCTTGCTTTTGCTTTGAGACAGTTTAAAAGTTGTAATAAGCTGTATTTTGGATTTCCGCTGCTATGATGTTTAGTTCTGATTTTCAGCTTATGCACTGTCTCTCCTGTTTTATGTCAAGTATGTTATTATTATATTTTGTTCTATGCGCTGTGAGACATTCTACAGGTTCTTTGTATTTTCCTTTCCTTCTTCCTTTTCCTTCTGGCGACCCGTTCAGTGCTAACTGGACATGTGTACAGCGCACATTTGGAGTAAATGTCGGTTGGCGCGGGGCGGGCCGCCACACTTGGTATCAGAGCGAGGTTGCGTAGTTAACCTAGGGAAAGACACTAGGGAGAGTTAGTACGTATATCAGAGCGCGTATTTGTGATTACTTTGGTTTTCAAAAGCTATGTATATATATACTATTAGTAGTATAAGAATGAAGTTGCACTGCACTAGTACCACTATGGGGTCGTTAATCGTTTCCCTTTTTCAGATTGACGATGAGCCGACATGTTAGAGGTACCGGTAGAGGGGCCAATAATGGGAATGCCGCTGACATGAGGGTGATGTTTACCAACCTCATGAGAGACATGCTTAGAGAAGTGCAAGGGGCAGTCCCCAATCCCGGAGCTGGTGTTGGCCCAGTAGTGCAGGCGCCTAGGGTCGATTTTGCCAAGTTGTGCAAAGATTACACTAATCTTGGTGGGAAGCCGTTCCACGGAACGGAGTCGGCCACAGATGTTCAAGATTGGATGGATAGCTGCGACCGTATCTTCGATGACTTGGGTCTTGAGGATGCGATGAAGAGAAGGCTAGCATCTCGTCAGCTGCAAGGGCGAGCGATGAATTAGTGGAATGCCATTAGAACATCTACTCCAGAGGATCAGGTTACTTGGGATCAGTTCAAGGCTCGCTTTTGCGAGAAGTTTATTCCAGCTGCCCAGAAGTCAGTATTGTTCAAGAGGTTCTTGGAACTCAAGTAGAATGGGAGGGCAGTTTCTGATTATATTGCTGAGTTCGACACTTTGTCGAAGTATGGACTGTCTCTTATCGATACTCCTGAGAAGAAGAATGAGAAGTTCATTACTGGTTTGGATGGGTACTTGGGGGAAAGGCTTATCAACCACATCGATGAGACTTTTGAATCGATCGTGGGGAAGGCTTTGAGATCAGAGAGTCTTTACCCTAAGTCAAAGACTGAGGCTGCATCTGCAGAAGGGCCAAAGCCGCAAGCAGGCGGTGGAGGCAAGAATAACTCTCAGAATAAGAGGAAGCAGGACCAATCAAAAGGTGGCCAGAAAAAGAGCAAGAAGGATGTTGAGTGCTTCAACTATGGAAAGAAAGGCCATTATGCTAAAGAATGTCGGGCCAAGCCAGCGGAAAGGAAGTGCTACAACTGTGGCCAAGTGGGACATCAGAAGGATAAGTGTCCGCAACCTCTTAAGGAGAAGCAGATTGTGAAAGCATATGCTATTGATGTTGTTCCTTCTTCGTCAAATGCCCCAACTGCGGCGGAGAAAGGAAAGAATGTTGTTATTCAAGGTATGCTTTCTATTTATGATGTACCAATTCGAATTTTGTTTGATACTGGGGCTTCCCGTTCCTTCATATCTAGTGACCTGGTAGATAGGTTGGGACTGGAACCCGAGATAGTCGATAGACCATTGATTGTGACGAACCCGATTGGTGGTTCGACTAGCCTTAGTATGATTTGCAGGAATTTGGTCTTATCGAGTCATGGATGTATGTTTGTATGTGATTGCTTTGTTTTGGGCTTTACTGGGTATGGCATTATATTGGGAGTCGATTGGCTCCAAAGATACAGGGTGGTGGTAGACTGTGAGGGCTTTTTGGTGACAGTGAGGGCGGATGATGGGCGGAGGGTAGTGTTTGGTAGTCTACCTAGTGAGGGGGTTATGGCTAGTTTTGTAAATTCCCTCGACATCCCGCAGGATGAGTTGTCAGATGTGCCCGTGGTTGGCCAGTATCCGGACGTCTTCGAGGAGGTGACCGGGCTTCCACCACACCGAGAGATTGAGTTCCGTATTGATTTAGTGAAAGATGCCAGACCTATAGTGATGCCACTTCGTCGTATGGCACCAAGGGAGCAGCGAGAGCTCGGGGTGCAAGTCAGCAATCTTTTGAAGAAGGGATTTATTAGAAGGAGTGTCTCCGAGTGGGGAGCACCAGTTGTGTTTGCCACTAAGGTAGATGGTTCCCTTCGTTTGTGTGTGGACTATCGCGAGTTGAATAAGGTGACGAGGAAGAATAAGTATCCTCTACCGCGGATAGATGATTTGTTTGATCAACTGGAAGGAGCAAGAGTGTTCTCCCAGTTGGACCTCGCGACAGGATTTCATCAGCTTCGAGTAGCAGATGAGAGTGTTCCGAAAACGGCATTTAGGACGCCGTCTGCATTTTATGAGTGGTTGGTCATGCCGTTTGGGTTGACCAATGCACCAGCCTATTTTGGGGATCTTATGAATCGAGTATTCAGAGATCAGTTGAATAAGTTTGTTCTTGTGTTCGTGGATGATATCCTTGTTTATTCAAGGACAGAGGAGGAACACAAGGGGCACTTGAGGATGGTGATGCAGGTGTTGAGGAAACACCAATTGAAAGCGAAATTCTCTAAGTGTCATTTTTGGAGAAGGGAAGTAAGATTCTTGGGTCATGTTGTTTCAGAGTGTGGTATTGCCATGGACCCTGCGAAGGTGGCTACGGTACAGGATTGGCCTACGCCCAAGAATGCTACAGATGTAAGAAGTTTCTTGGGATTAGCTGGATATTATCGTAAGTTTATCCAGGACTTCTCCAAGATAGCAGCACCGTTGACTCAGTTGACTAAGAAGAATCAGTCCTTCATCTGGGACGGAGTGTGTGAGAATGCCTTCAAAAGTCTAAAGGAGAGGTTGACGCGTGCGCCAGTGTTAGTCATTCCTAAGGGGAATGAAGAGATGACGGTATACACGGATGCTTGTGGTACCGGACTGGGTGCAGTATTGATGCAAGGAGGTAGGGTTGTAGCTTACGCTAGTCGACAGCTAAAGCCGCATGAGAAGAAGTATCCTACCCATGATTTGGAATTGGCAGCGATTGTATTTGCGCTGAAGATGTGGAGACACTATCTCTTGGGAGAAAGATTTGAGTTGTTTACCGATCATATATCGTTAAAGTATCTCTTCTCTCAGAAAGATCTGAATCTCCGTCAGCAGAGATGGTTAGAGTTCTTGGCTTCGTTTGATTTTGATATCGCATACACACCTGGGAAAGGTAATGCAGTAGCCGATGCCTTGAGTAGGAGACATGCCAGCTTAGGGGCAATGTTTCTTGAATGGAAGCAACTGGAGTATATCGCGGGGTTTGATTTCAGACCAAAGTGCGAGTTGGATCCAGTTATGCTAGCTAGTTTGACGATCAGACCCACTTTGATAGAGCGGATTGGTTCTAGCCAGAGGGACGATCCTAATTTATTAGAAATCATCTCCAAGTTAGAGATGGGTATCGATGAGGAGATGAATGCGTATGGGCTTGATCGAGATGGATGGCTTCGGAAGAATGGAAGACTAGTTGTGCCCAACGTGAATGGTTTGAGAGATGAAGTTCTTAGAGAATGTCATCACTCAAAACTGACTATACATGCCGGTGGTAATAAGATGTATCGAGACATGAGACAGACTTACTACTGGGAAGGGATGAAAGGAGACGTTGGGAAGTTTATATCCAAATGCATGAATTGTCAGCTAGTTAAAGCCGAGCAAAAGAAGCCTAGTGGGTTGTTGCAACCATTAGAAATTCCCGAATGGAAATGGGAGCAAGTCTCGATGGATTTCATCGATGGTTTACCAAGGACTAGATCGGGACATGATAGCATTTGGGTAATTGTGGATCGATTGACTAAGAGCGCAAGATTTATACCCGTCAAATCGACCAGAACGGCAGCCAAGTTGGCAGAACTGTATATGAAGTGGGTAGTGAGATTTCATGGAGTACCCAAAAGCATTGTGAGTGACCGAGACCCGTTGTTCACTAGTGGGTTTTGGAAGAGCTTACAAGAGGCTCTAGGGTCAGGATTACATCTCAGTACCGCATATCATCCTCAGACCGACGGTCAGACGGAGAGGGTGAATCGTATATTGGAAGATCTCTTGAGAGCTTGTATATTGGATTTTGGTGGATCATGGGATGACCATTTGCATCTAGTAGAGTTTGCATATAATAATAGCTACCAATCCAGTATCGGTATGGCTCCATAGGAAGCTTTGTACGGAAGACCGTGCAACTCACCATCATGTTGGATAGAGACTGGCGAGAAGTTTGTGCTTGGACCAAATGTGGTGAGAGAAACTTCAGATAAGATTAAGATCATTCAGCAACGAATGAAAGCTGCCCAAGATAGGCAGAAGTGTTATGTTGATAAGAGGAGAAGAGATTTGAAATTCTCCGTTGGTGACTTGGTGTTTGTTAAGATCTCTCCGTTGAAGAGCGTGATACGATTTGGCAGGAGAGGCAAGTTGGCACCAAGATTTGTTGGCCCGTTCCCCGTTCTTGAATTAGTCGGGAATCTGGCATATAGAGTTGGCTTACCAGAGAAAATGGCGGGAGTTCACAATGTGTTTCATGTTTCCCAACTAAGGAAGTTCGTTCACGACTCAAATGTGACTATTTCACCTGATCAGTTAGAGGACTTCGAAGTAGAACCCGAGGCGGTTGGGAACCGCAAGCCGATTCGTATTGTGGGGCACGATACGAAGCAACTTCGAAGGAAGTCGGTGAATCTAGTCAAGGTTCAGTGGGGCGAGGACGAGAATGATTGTACTTGGGAGACAGAGGAGAGCATTAGGAAGGCATATCCAGAACTCTTTGCCTGGTAAGATTTACTTTGCGATTTAGTTATTCCGCATGCTAGGATAGACTTATTTTACTTGTTTTGCATGTTTGATGGTAGTTTTATGGTTGATAGGCATGCGGGACCTTTGTGTGTGTTTTGATTAGGGAATTTCGGGGGCGAAATTTCTTAAGGGGGGGAGGGTGTAACGACCCGTATTCTACACATCATAGGATTGTAGAATATTTATTTCTTTCCCATGTGAAGTCGTATGGTCATGTAACTTTGGGAAACATCCATTAGGGTCATTTCCCATGTTCATGATTTTTGTCGATTTTTAAATGACCATTTTGCCCCTAGTTGGTACTGTTTTGGCCATAACTTTTGATTGGAAAGGAATTTTGACCTGAAACCACTTCCATTTGATTCGTTTGATGGATTCTCTTTCCGTAGAGTGGTCATAATAGTCAAACGGACTTACCGTTTGGGAGATATGGCTGAAACAAGGTTTGGAGGGTGAAAAACTGCTTAACCGGGCCAAATCGGGTGATTAGTGAGTAGGCCCATAACCCATTTCGGGATTAGGGTTATGGGAGGGCTGAAATGAGATGGAGAATCATTCCATTTCAGTTTTCTAGCCTCCACTTATCACCAAGGAACCCTAAAAATGGCCTCCAACCTCTAAATCACCTCCAAATCATCTTTTGGTCAAGGATTTGACTTAGCAACCCCTAATCAAGGAAGATCTTCACTAAAGTAACTTAGGAGTTGCTGTTTGGCATTGAGATTCACATCAAATCAGAGAATTATTTCAGATCTTAGTTTATTTTGTGGCTAAGGTGAGTGATTTGCATAGTTTTGCACTAATTATGGCTAATTAGGGGTGATTAGTGTTAATTAGCGAATTTAAACATGATAAAATTCTGGAAAAATGTTTATAAAATTCGGAATGATATTTTAGACCTCTGATATGAATTTGGGTTAATTTGGTTAAGTTTTGTTAGTCCTATCATTAGTTTCACCTAAACATGCTTAAGGGGAAAATATGGGATTTTGGGTATGTTTGATCCATTTCTACTTATCATATTGATGTTTTGATGTTTGTGGTTGATTATGTATGTTGCTATGACTGTATGGTATGCTTTGTGATTGATTAGAATAGTTAGAATGGTCGAAAACGCCGTCGAATGGCGTAAACAGCTCGCTGGACAAGGTGCAGGGATTCAGATCGCATAGGGGATTGAGGGACGATCGGATCGCCCTATGGGATCGTGGGACATCCCCACGAGTCGAGTCATCCCCTCCGAACCGAACCATCTGCGCAAGGCCCACGAGCAACAATCGTGAACTGCTACCCGATCCGATCCACTCGTGCTTCATATCACGATCCGAACAAGAGGAAAGCAACATCCACGATCTGATGCACAGCGAGACGACGATCCGAACCAGGAGAGAACCACGAGCTGGAGGGGGCGATCCGATCCGCATGGGATATCACGATCCGAACCAAGGAGGGGAGCACAATCCGAGGCGAATAGAAAGGGGACCGCAATGACGATCCGATCACCTGGAGGATCACGACCCGATCCGATGCATGAGGTGCGACCCGATCCGAATGCCTAAGGCCGATCCGATCCGATGAAGAATGTGAAAGCTGATCCAATCCGATTCGATGGTGATGACCAATGACCCGAGATGCAAAGGTAGTCCAAATGGGAGTTAGAGCTCAGGATCCCGGAACCAGTTGGGAAACAATGAGCTCACTTCATGGTTGGACTTTGCTGCGGGACGTGTGCTAAGGAGTTGTCGACGTTCATAACTTCGATTCACCACTAAAAGGGAATGATGGGCTACTTATCAGTGCAGTAGGGTCATTATGACCTGAGGGGCAAAGTGATGGTAGCAAGACTACGTTATCAGTGCAGTAGGGTCATTATGACCTGAGGGGCAAGGTGATGCGTAGTAAGGCTATGAGCCAGTGCAGTGGGGTTCTTGAGACTCCATGGGGCAAAGTGGACATAGCGAAGGATTTGTGGCTACGTTATCAGTGCAGTGAAGCCATTTATGACTTCATGGGGCAAAGTGATCGTAGCAAGGTATGTTGGGTGATCGAAGTGGTGAATATCGTATACTTTACGCACTGAGTGAGAGATGTGAGGATGGATGCTATGCTTGATTGTTTGCCATCATTATGACATGCACACCTCCCCTACCTCCGTATCTTTACATTGATTGATATGATACCTCAGAGTTTGTACAGTATGTAGTGCTAACTCTTTGGTTGCAGGTCCAGGTTCAGGTATGTTTTAGTCTACCTGTTATTGTTCACTTTAGATGCTTATCGCTCATACCAGGCTTTATGTCTGACCCAGAGTTTTATGTCTCCTCTTGTTACTCTGGGTGCTCACACGAGCAGACTAGAGACAGGTTAGCTGGTGATGCGCGAGTAGCTGGTTCGGAGGCGGGCAGGAGGCTTCCACGTATGATATATATATATATATATATATATATATATATATGCACATTCTGCCTGTGTCGTTGGTGGTCGCTACTTGGGCATTAGTAGTGTACCTCATTTATCTTTCTTTTGCTTTGAGACAGTTTAAAAGTTGTAATAAGCTGTATTTTGGATTTCCGCTGCTATGATGTTTAGTTCTGATTTTCAGCTTATGCACTGTCTCTCCTGTTTTATGTCAAGTATGTTATTATTATATTTTGTTCTATGCGCTGTGAGACATTCTACAGGTTCTTTGTATGTTCCTTTCCTTCTTCCTTTTCCTTCTGGCGACCCGTTCAGTGCTAACTGGACATGTGTACAACGCACATTTGGAGTAAATGTCGGTTGGCGCGGGGCGGGCCGCCACAGACAGTGTGTCTGACATTGGAATTTATTCTGTGTGATTGATAGCTATCAGTTGCACGGTGTGAATTGCCTATGTGGCATGCTAAGATGCAGTGATCAGGGCTTCTGTTGAAAAGCAAAGTCTTCTGGTGATGATCAAAGCACCGCCTGTGTGGCGTAGCTTTGTGTATAACGTGAATTCGCGAGCCTCACACCCCGGTATGAACCAGAAACGGGAGAAGGACCTCAGGGAGGACATGCGTTTCTTTCTAGTTAGAAGTGGCGTCAGTGGTTTTACACGCCCTGACGAGTTTGACTTATATGGTTGTTACTGTTGCGAGGCGCCTCGGTTAGATCGGACGATCCGGGTCCGATAGAGTCATTCGTTGGCTCATTGACGCCCCAAAGGGCGGGGAAACGTATTGTTCAGGCATAATAATCCACCTCGGTGGACCGGCCCTGACGATCTAAAGGGTTGATGCGTTCTGATCCTGAGACACGGACTAGAGCGTCTCGAATTTGGTAAGGACTATCTTTTGCCTTGGTTCATGACGGAAATCCAATTTCCAAATACGTGACTGTGCGGTTTTGATTGTATACCTATATATGGTGACATAGTGGTATGGGGCATTAATGTCGTCTATGATTGATAGTTATGATTTGAAATTGCTTTTGAAATAAATAAACACTAGTAATAATATCAAATGCTTTTGTTTTATTCGTATCAATCATGTTTTGGCCATTATAAGGTAAAACTCTATCCTCCGGTTTGCGTTGCATTGTGTGATGGGAACTGAGTCTTATAATGGCTTCATTTTTATAAAAAGCATTGCGATGTTTAAAAGAATGATTTGTTTTAAAGCAATGGCAATCCAATGGAGTAAACCCGTTCCACGAAAGTGGCGTGGTCCTGTGATTAGCCATATTCCAAATGTGTTGAGTAGATTTCTCATACCAGTCCCATGACTGACTCATGGTTTGTTTCACTTTCAAACTCGGGTGCCCCTTTTTCTACACGGGCAGCCTTGTATTCAGGTTTAGCAGGCTTTCTATGGATAGCTGGAGCTGAAGATGGATTTTATCATTTATCTATTTTATGTTGTTCAGCTCCTATTGTACACATTTTGTTTGTTTTCCACTGTAGACATTTATGTATAGCTGAACTGTATTTGTTCTAAGTATGATCCTGTATACTGTGTAACTCTGATGATTACATTTATCCAGTATATTCTATTGTTCATTATCTGGTGTATTTATTTAATTCTGTTCTGCTGTTATCTGTTTATGTGTTATATTCCAAGGATTACCCTTGCCACCGTCAGTACGGGGTTTGGGGTCGTCTCAAGACTGAAACGGGACCATTCTGAACAGTTTGAATTTTGGCCAAAATCTGCAACGACTGTGAGATTTCTAGATTTTAATAATTAAATAATTTAATTATATTTGTTATGTGAATCATTGTATGTTATTTCTGATCTGTGTGGTGATTGTTGTATGGTTGATTTATATTTGTTGTGATATCATGATATAGTATGTCAGTTAGATCTATGAAATTCTGATGTAATCTCTATAAAGTTCTCATCTTTATTGTTTTTATTTTTATTTTATTTTTAATTTTTATTTTTATTCCTTTATAGAAATGAAAAATTGAATCTTTGTTTACTTTACGAACAAAGATGAAATTTTGAATCTTTATTTTGTTTTTACAAAGTAAAATGAAAAATTGAATCTTTGTTTGCTTTACGAACAAAGATGAAATTTTGAATCTTTATTTTGTTTTTACAAAGTAAAATGAAAAATTGAATCTTTGCTTGTTTTACAACAAAAAGGAAAAGTTAAATCTTTATTTTTGGTTCAACACATAAAATGAAAAGTTGAGTTTTTGTTTTGATTAACAAAATAAAACAAAGGTTTGATCTTTATTTTTGATTTACAAAATAAAACAAAAGTTAAAGCTTTATTTTTGATTTGCAAAATAAAACAAAAATTGAATCTTTGTTTTTGATTTGCAAAGGGGGAATCGTTATTTTGATTTACATAAAAAGAACAAAAGATTTAATCTTTATTTGGTTTATGATTTATAAAATAAAGAAAGTTAAAATCTTTTAAATTTTAATTAAAAGATGAATTAAGATTAGATATCTTATTTTGATTTACAATATAAAATAAAGATTAGATATTTTATTTTACAAATAAAGATTAGACATTTTATTTGATTTACAAATAAAACAAAGATGAGACCTTTTATTGTGATTCATCATATTTATACACCAAATCGTATATTGTGTTGTATGTGTGGACATTGAAATGACTATGTTAGGTAAATAGAAATGGTTAGACAAAAACCATTATTTTTTATTATCATATTTCGACACCAAATTGAGTTGAGTTAGATAGGAAATAGCCCCTATAGGAAAATGTGCATTAATGAAAACAATTAGGGAAATTTACATTTTTCTATTATAATAAAGAGTAATAGGAAATTTACATCTTTCTATTGTAATAAAGAGAAACAGAAAATTTACATTTTTCTATTATAATAAAGAGTAATAGGAAATTTACATCTTTCTATTGTAATGAAGAGAGATAGAAAATTTACATTTTTTTCTATGTAAAATATAAGATTTACCTTTTTTTATGTGAAGATGAAAGATTTACTATTTTTCTTTATAACAATGAAAGGTTTACATTTTCCAATGTAAAGATAAAAGAATTTACATTTTTCATTGTAAAAGAAAAGGAGATAAAATATATACATTTTATAAAACATAAAAAGTTCATTTTTATGTTATAAAAATGAAATAGGATAAAAAGTTCATTTTTATGTCTTTAAAATGAAATAGGATAAAAAGTTCATTTTTATGTCTGTAAAATGAAATAGGATAAAATTTTCATTTTTATGTTATAAAAATGAAATAGAATAAAAAGTTCATTTTTATGTCTTTAAAACAAATAGGATAAAAGAACATTTTTATATAATTAAATAAAGAGTACATTCTAAACATCATTTTTGTTGCATTAGAATTGGCGAACAAAAATGTCATTTTTATTGAATATACAATATACAATGTTGAAAACATCATTTTTGTTGCATTAGAATTGGCGAACAAAAATGTCATTTTTATTGAATATACAATATACAATGTTGAAAACATCATTTTTGTTGCATTAGAATTGGCGAACAAAAATGTCATTTTATTGAATATACAATATACAATGTTGAAAACATCATTTTTGTTGCATTAGAATTGGCAAACAAAAATGTCATTTTTATTGAATATACAATATACAATGTTGAAAACATCATTTTTGTTGCATTAGAATTGGTGAACAAAAATGTCATTTTTATTGAAAATAAAAATACATAATGTAGAAAACGTCATTTTTGTCGCACTAGAATGGGCAGGCAAATATATTATTTTCATATAATAAAAGGAATAGATTTTAATAAGGGAAATCGACAAATGGTTTATAAAAATAAATATAAATATAAATATAAATTTAACGAAACGAGAGCGGCAGTTCGTGTATCGACAATCGTAACTTCAAACGATTATATAGAAAGATCCGACCATTGGATTTTCCTAAAATTGGAACCGTTAGGACCGCTTTGGGAAGAGCTTTCCGACGATATAAATTTCATCAAAATCCGACGGTTAGATTTTAAGATATGTGTAAATCAAATTTTGGAAAAAACAGCGCCAGGGCCGCTCATTGACCCGAAACGTCGTTTATTTATTTCGAGCTATTTTTAATAAATAAAAATAGCGATAAATAGTTATAAAGATATATGAAATGTTTTAAACTATAATTATGCGACAATTATTTGAAAAGACCGAGTTTAACTCATTTCAAATAATTGCACGGCGATTAAATCAAAGATGTAAGAAGACGATGGTTGAAGACCGGCGATCTTCACATCGAATGGACGATGACTTCTGATACCTTGGACTGACTTGCTTCTAGGACGGGGTCGAAGCAGTAATTGTCCGGACGTATGTGTTGGTCGTGCGGATAAGCGAGAACCTCTTTGGTGTCTCCGGTTTCGTTCAGACCCATAACGGACTTGTAAATGGATGTGTGTCTGACGTTGGAATTCATCCCATGTAATTAAATCGATTTCTATTAATATATGTCTGTTTGGTGGTAGAGGATTTATTCTCTACTTAACACCCTGATACGTAGTAATGGTTATCGATCGCATGGCGTTGAATTGTCAACGTGGCACGCCAAGATGCAATGATCAAGGCTTTGTTGAAAAGCAGGCCTTGTGGCTGATGATCAAAGCATAGCCTGTTTAGGCATAGCTTTGTGTATAACGTGACTTCGCGAGCCTCACACCCCGGTATGAGTCAAAAACGGGATATGGACCGTAGGGAGTGCACACGTTTCTTTCTAGCTAGAAGTGGTGTTTGGGTTTTGACACGGCCCGACATTTTACTTATGTGGATTATGGATTGAGGTACCTCAGGTTTTTTTATAGACCGGAAGTGGTCATATTATAGGTCCAAAGGGACCGGGAAACGTGTGTTCAGGCATAACTAATCCACTATCGTTAGGTGGGGACCGGCCCTACTGCATCTAAGGGTTCACTGCGGGGGATCCTGAGGCATTTGCTAGAGTGTCTCGAATCAGAAGAGGACGATCCCTAGCCTCGACTTCATGACAGAAAACCAATTCCCAATACGACATCACGGTTTTGATTGTAAACTTATATACGGCGACATAGTATATGGTACCTATGCCGTCTAGGATTGATATATTTATTTTGAAGTATTTTAATACTGCTTAAACACTAATGATAATATTAAAATATTACTTTTCACGTATTAATCATGTTTGATCATCATAAGGGAAAACTCCATCCTCCTGTGTGTGTTGCATTGTGTGATAGGACTTTAGTATTATGATGATTTCATTTTTCAAAAGTCATTTCGCTGTTTTATACAAACTTTATAAAATTATGCACTGGCAATCCAATGGAGTAAACCCGTTCCGCGTTAGCGGCGTGGTCCTGTGATTCGCCATATTGATAGTTAATTTAGTTAAGAATTCTCACACCAGTCCCATGACTGACTCGTAGTTTGTTTCACTTTTGCAAACTCGGGTGCCCTCTTTCCACTCGGGCAGCCAATTGACAGGTTCAGGTGATACATTCTGATTGGAGCTTGCTTGGACGGAAGAAGAAGAAGACCTTTCTATAGTTTTTACTTCTGCTTTAAGACATTTTACCTTTTGTAGTTTTGATGTATGTGGAGTTTGAGACTTGTTTCTTTCCATTTGAAATTTATTTCCCTTTTTGTTGAAACTCCTTACTTGGCTAAGTTGTATCCTGTACTGCGTACTCTGATGTATTGGATATTATGATGTTGATGACATTTATTTCCGCTGTAATGGTTTATGTGTTATGATAACTATCCGAGATCTGTTTTTGTCGTAAATATGTTGTATTCCTAAATGATTATCCTTACTTTCGGTCTACGGAAGTTTGGGGTCATCACAATCAGAGCTTAGGTTTAGGTTCCTATATAGATAGTGACTGAGCATATTCATATTTTTAAATATAAATATTATGTATATATACTTATATCCATAGTGGAATCCACTATTGAGACGACACATGTAGGAAGTTGGATGTCAATTTTGTACACTTAAGAAATGGCTATAGAAGTTTGAGGATTATAGACCATGAGCAGTTAGGGTGGATGAAAAGTGTACAAAGTGTTTGAAAAAAAAGATTTCATGTTTTAATATTTGAAATTTTGGGTGTTTCAGATTAGTGGATTGGGTTGTAAGTAAATTGAGAAAAGATTAATAGGGAGAAAATGGATTAGGAGTAAATATATAAATATACATTTGGCGCAATAGAGGCACTAATTTTATTCTTTAGTTTAGACATAGTTTGGAAGAAATTTATGTAAAAAAGAAATGTAATTTCGTGCAAAGATTTGAAAAATGCAAAAGTTAGATACCACTTTGTAATTAGCCCAATAGTTAGAACTTCTAAAAGAACTTAAAAAAAATTGTAAGTGTAGAAAAAGATTTCTGGAAAAAGTTTTCAAACTTCAAAAATTTAAGAGTTGCATTAAAAAGGACTTTTGAGGTAATGCAGACTTGGTTTCAAAGTATTAAATGCATAAGCAAGTTGTTGGGTTAAGAGATATGAGTGGTTAAGAGAAAGTGCGAATAAATGAATTAGCCTTATAGTGTGCACAGGTGACCTAAAGTGAAATGAAACATAAAGTTTTCTTAAAGGACGGATTGTGACACACTTTGAATTGTTGGTATAAGAAGAATTATTAGATTAGTTTTTATGAACCAGTAGGCTTGTTTGTAAACATGTTTTGTTAAAGTGACAAGGATATGTGCATTGAAAGAGATTATAAAATATAGGTGAAAGAGTTCATAGAAACTTAATCTTATTTAATTAAAAATAATTTAGTGAGATAGGATCGCATTAATGTTCATGGATTGATAGTAAAGGTTTGAGGAAATTTGAAAAGGTGTTTCAATTGGTTACTGTCTAGTAGAAAAAAGTTGAAGTTTTTACAAGTAAATTTATGATAGGGTTAGTAATTAATAGAAACCCTTTTTAGCACCCTTTGAGGAAATAAGAAAGTTTTCTCTTAGTATAGACTTACATTCCTATGTAGTGTTCTATTTTAGAAAAACAGAATGGTTTAGTTGGGTTTTTTCTTCCTAGGTGTTTGTAGTGATTGCTAGTTAAGAATAAGCATAGGATATTGCGAGTAAAATAAAATGGAAGGCAAAGAATGAAAAACTAAAAGAAAATAAACAATGATGACAACAAAAATAAAGAATAATAAAAGAAAATGAATTCTTCCGAAGTAAGCTTCGAAAATTGAAAAGGAAATTTTCTTATGCAAACTGTGCTTGGAATAGAAAGTAGGAATTTTTATAAAATTACCAAACTAGTTTCCAAATATAGGAAGAGATGCATAAAAGTGGATGGAAAATATGTAATTTTACATTTTCTACCTCTTTCTAACATAAGAAATAGAATTCAGAAAACTAGATTTTTCTGTAATGCGCAAATTTAAAGTTGGTTGGTAGGTTTGGATGCAAAATTGGATGAAATATGCTCTTGCTTTGTAAGAGTGTTGGAAAAATTGGATGAAAAAGTGTTTTGATTTTCAAAATATTGCATTCATATAGAAATTGCTTGTATACATAGGATGTGTACATCATGGTTTTAAAAGGTTTTCAAGAAAATTTGCATTCATATAGGTGGTACCGCTTGGGCATTCATTACATTCATGTATTACCATGTTGTGTTACATGTTGTGCACAAATGGTTGCAATAACTGGGTATACATATGATGGTTGTAAATTATACGAGGAATTAATTTTTACCCTTACCAAATTTCGGGGACGAAATTTCCTAAGAGTGGGAGATGTAACACCCTGCATTTTAAGTTAAACAATAAAATAATAAATTTGTAAATTTTCAGAATTTGGTCATAGAATTTGCATCATTGCGTCTGTGGCAATTTTCTGATCAATGTAGACCCATGGTTTGTAGAAAATGGATTAAAACGAAGAAGATATATTTAAATAAGTTTTAGAACAAACGTGAAAAAGAAGATATAAGAGGAACACAAATAAAAACAATAGCTACCAATGTTTTTGGTCTTGTGAAGAAAAGCTAAGTTTGGTGAGTTGGTTAGGCATGCACTTCCCAAGGCGGAGGTCAGGAGTTTGAGTCCTGCCAACGTCATGTTTTTAATTTTATAGGAACGGCTAAAGAGATGCATGTTCTAAGAGAAAACTATATATAAATATACACATAAGAAAATTTGTATACATATACAGGTGAGTACATGTATATATGTATATGTGTATATATATATATATGTATGTGTGTATATATATACACACATGCATACATATATATATATATATATGAAATCCGAAAGTAACCTGAAATCAATCAAAATGCGGCATAACGCCGTTTGAATTTTGAAAAGAAATTAATTTGTGTGCAAATATATACACATAAATCAAAAATTGAAATTAATTAAGTGTAATTTAAGGGCGGTAAGTAATAAATGTGGAATGAATGAAAAATAGGAAGGACAATAGCTGCGTATGAAATTTGAACATATATTAAAAAGCAAGGAATCAATGAACTGGTAGAGATAATAATAATGTTTATTACGTAACCATTAACAAACAAAGATTTGAAGAGTTTTACGCGTATATATGCGCATTAGCTTGAAAATGAAATGTTGGATATACCTTGTAACTGGAAGAAAATAATTTACATAGCATTATTTGGCAACAAAAGGAATGTTACAAGAAATGTTAAACAAAAATTAATTTTTGGAAAAATTAACGTTAGTGGCCCAGGTCATGGGTCGACCCAGACTATATATGGGGACCGTAGGGTCGACACACCTTAAAGCCGAGTCGACCCATAGGTCGACCCACCAGGGGTCCAGGATGATCCATTTCTGACTCGTTCTGAGCAATCTGATGTTATATTTCTCAGATTATATTATATTTAATCTGACGAACTAGAATCTTCTTTGCACCCGTAAATAGATTAGTAGAGCCTAGCCTCCAACTCATGTTTTCTGAGACGACACCGAGGCTCTACCATTTTCTTTCAATCTGATTCAAGGTTAAAGACAAAGAATATAGATATACGATATAAGTGTTCAGTTTTCTTGCTATGTGAGGTAAATTCTGTGAATCTGAATTATTAAGATTTATTTCTTTCATTTAGCATCTGATTTGTAAATCCATGGTCATTTTAGTATTAGATTCAATTAAGAAAACCACAGGGTAGCATAACTGAATCAGATTCAAGAATTGAAAAGCAATCAGGTGAGTGGATTTATATTATACCTTTTGGTAACAGTATATTTATCATTTAGATTCATTATAATTCTTAATGTAACGAATAATTGAAATTGTGGTAATTGTTATATTATTCATTCCCTAAGTATGCTAAGAATGTTGTTGTTGTATAAATCTATTCCCATTACTTTCTCTTTGGGTTTAAGAATTAATGTAGTATTAAAATTATGAATATGACAGTGATTATGCGTAAATTCTTAAGACTGTAATTCAATGGTAAATTGTGTATGTTTTAAAAAGATATTTTTAGAATAGGATCAAAATGTTGGGTTGAGAAAGATTACAGTAAATTGTGGAAATAGTGGAAAATGAATTAGTATGCCTAATTTTGTAGAGAAATTTACTGTAATTGGGAATTGTGTATGAAATACAGGAAATAATACATAACTCAGAAAAAAAGGGGAATTACTAGTGGACTGAGTTAATTGGGCGTGAAAAAGGGATACATTTCAATAATTACCATTATGGCAAATTAAAGAGAACGTAGTTGCAAGAAAAAGTAATGTAGTAAGTATTAGTGTGAAATAAGGGATTTTGTAGTATTACACGCTAATCAAATATATATATAAACATGATGTAATAAAAATAAATATCTTGCAACTACGGATCTTAATTGATGTATGTTATGAAAATAGATTTTTATACATTTTCACCAATCAAATTAAATAAGTGTGTGGAATATTTCCTGTAATAATAAAAATGTTCAAGACGGTAAATAAAGAAAGGTTACAACAGTAAAAGGTTTGCGTAAATAACAAGGAACTATGGGAAAATGTGATGAATGGGGAATATAACATATTATAATTAATTATGTGAATGAGAGTGAAATATAATAGGTAGGCGTGTCCTAGGGACAAGTGGAATTATAACATATATTATAATTAAAAATGAAAAGATAGCTTATTAATAAAACTTAGTTAAGGGAACTAAGTTAATAAGTAAATCCACAGCAACGGTTGTGGTAACAATATAATGTGGGTTATAATAAGAGGTAAGACGAGAAATTATTAATAAACCTTAGTTAGGGGAACTAAGTTAATAAGTAAACCTACAACAATGGTTGTTGTAACGGAATGACATGAAGTTATAAATAGCATAAAAAATAAAAAGAAAGAAGTGGCTAATTATTAGTAAACTTATGAATGGTAAAACGTTAAGTTTAATGAATGTAATAATAAGTGGCTCATAGATATGGTTCATTCCGGCAACATGGAGCTAGGGAGAAAATAAGCGGCCAAATGTAAGCTGATAAACCGGTAACCTGAATAGAAAATGAATGTGTAGATAATTAAGTTAATTAGAAATATGATAAATTAAAGGAAGCGCATGATTAAAAAGATTAGACATAGGATCTAATAACACGATGACGTGATTCGCTTGGACCAGTCCGTACGTATGGAGATAAAGAACCTGAGGGGTAGATCATCGTGGTGTTCGGAGACACGAGAGGAGCACGTCAAACTTATTATTTTACTGGATTAGAAGGAAGTACCGGGCTCCTACGGGACGTGGTAGGGTACTCTGAGATGGCCTTTTGCAACCGGATGAAACTGTTGCTTAGAGACAGGTCTTCTGCACCACTTAGACTATACCTTGACTGCAACTATGTTGTGGCAGTCAAAAGGACATGGAAGATGACATTGGGTGATTCGACAGTTTTCCTCTCTATAGGAGAAGGTGGTCTGGACCAAATTAAAGAAACAAATTCTCGGATACTTGTCATCGGTAGTTAGTGAGATGCGGAAAGACTAAAAGCTAAACCAACAGACAAACGATCTTTCACTATCGAGACGTTGCTTGAGGGACACGCAAAATAGGATTCTAGATTGGTTGTTAGGGGCACATCATTAGCTCTTGATGTAGTCTTTCTATAACGACCTGGATTTTTGGTCGATTTATTTTAAATATTTAATATGGTTTTAAATATTGAGCTGATAATATAAATCGATTTTTATATTGAATTATCGATATAATTATCGTAATACGAGGATCTTAAGTAATTCAATTTGAAATGGAGTCAAAATGATTTATACGAATTTTTGTTTGAATTTAAACGTTAATAATAATAATTTATTATCAAGGAATTTATTTGTTTTTGAATTTAAATTATATTATATTAATTTATTTTGGTTATTTATATTTACGTTCAAATTAAATATCAAAATATATTCAGTTAGTTTAGAATAGTGTTACACTGTTGAAATAACAGTGGTTACGTTAAAATAGTGGTTCGTGGTTTAAATTAATGGACCCCGAGATATTTAATTGTGGATAGGCTTGAAATCAAATCGATATCTGTTTAAAAAGAATAAAAGATCTCTTTATATCGAATAAGAATCAAATCAAATTAATTAGAAAATCTTTTTAAATAAATACAAAGATTTTGTGTGTACTTCTGGTCCCTTCCTCTCTTTATAATAACGCGACCTCACCTTTTCATTCCTCTGTAAATAAAAAGGAACCCGAAGCCAATCCTTCTAAATCAAAAGCCACTTCTATTTTTCCACAAAAATCAAATCAATCGATAGAAAAAAAAGAGGGCATAATCGAATTCGATCCAAGGTCTAAGCGACGCATGTTCGATTGTAGGAGCATCGCGATGTACTGGTGGATATGGGAGCGCGCGATACCATTTGGCAAACTCGATTTCGAATCAGTCAAGGGGACTGACATCGATCTGAAGGGAAGTGGGCAAGTTTGAACTGAATAAGGTGTATGGTTTGAGGTGGGAGGCACAACATACTGATCGATGTTGGGTGTAAGGGGTTCGGTGGGATTATCGATTGATTAAGGGACGGAGAGGGATGAACGCGAGTATGGTTCCAGAGGAGTTCGGTGGAGTTTTGAGTAAATTGATTTCGATAATCACCAAATTTCCTGTAGCACGTCAACAAACTCCAGGTCGCGACCCCATCCATTTGTGCGAGCTCAAGGTGGAGATACTTGAGGAGGAGAAGACGATGATGGGGGATCGCCGATGTGATGGGTTCAACAGTAGTATAAGTGGAGTTGAGTTCGGGAGCAGAGTTGAAAGGTTAGTGTAGATGAAGCAGGTCAGGTCTTGTACTGTGAGCAGAAGGAAGAAGAGGAGTTTTGGTGATGATGTTCAAGCTGAATGGGGGTCACGGCAGTTGTTTACAGTGAGAGGTTGAGGCGCTCAGTCAAAGTAAGATGGTCGTGCGGTCAGTAAATGGTGAAGGTTAAGAAGAAAAATGGAAAAGGTTGTTAAATAAATTATTTAGTTAATATTTAATTTATTTAGTATAATAGTTAATTTAATTGAATAATCGTTTAATCGACATATAGAATTAAATAACCGTAGGTAATAGATTCATTTGAAATGGTTCAAGATAAAGGATTTAATTGGATTCAAAGCCGTGACGATTTGGGATCGAAGTGAATATTCGACAAATAAATTCCCGGTGAGTAAAACTCACTCACCTTATATTTAAAATTATTTTTATCAGTTAAAAATAATTGTTAGTTGCTTGTTGGTTGCCTTCAATATTTTTGTGCATCTTAAATATATTAGTTATTTAGGCTTGGTGGTTGCTATTATGTATATTTATATATATATATATATATATATATATTGGTGGTTGGACTTCCCGTAGTAGCATTAGCGGATGCCCGCGGTACCATTAGCGGATGATTACCCTATACGCCTCACGCTATGATAGTGGATGACCTTCTATACTGCGATATCCTGCCTCGAAGCAGGATGGGTATTATTTCTGTTGACTAACATCTGTTGATGTAGGAAAAATAGGTTGGAGGGATCCAACTGGATTCCTCAAAAATATATTATCTGTTTGTTTATTTGTTTGCGTATATACTGTTATATATGATGTGTTAGAAAACCTGAAATAAATAATTGGTTGTCTGGAGTTTAAATATCACAGTTAATTTATAAAATTCCCTGAAAGGAGTATTTGAGATTTAAAAGGAAAATTCTATTTTAGAAAAATAGAATTTGGATTTTTAAATAGATTTGAAATATAAACTTGTTTTGAAAAATAAAACAAGTAGTTCCTTTATAAACGAAGTTTATAAATGGTTCTTTTATGAAGAAGTTTATAAATGAAGTAAAAAGAATTATCATTTGGATAATTCGAGAAAATATAAACACATGTATGAATTTAGAAAAGGGGAAATTTATTTTTCTAAAATAGAATTTAATTTCAAAAATGAATTTGAAACCAAGACTTGTTTAAATTATAAACAAGTAAATTAAATGATGTTATAAACAAAGGTGGAAACTTATCATTTATAATTTAAATGTTTAAATTGAAATATGAAATTAAAAATGAGAATTTGAATTAGAAATTCAAAATAGAAATTGAAGTAGAATTTCAAAATGGAATTAGAAATTCAAAATAGAAATTGAAATAGAATTTCAAAATAGAATTTGAAATAGACTTTGTGTAACACCCCACATCTGTTAGTGTCACTCACAAAGGGAATGCACTAAGTTCTGTGGAGCATTTTAAGGTAAAAGATGCAGATGAATTACAAGACAGACAAAAATTAAAACAGCGGAAAATAAAACTTTGCTTTATTGATAAAATAGTTTGTACAACGATATCTTTACAATATCAGAGTATCATCTGTCCTACAAAATAAAGAAGCATAAACGACATTTATATTCCCCAATGTAGCAAGAGCCAGCCATAGCATCTGAAAAGAGAATCCAAGCAAAACTTCGACAAATCTTCAAGCTGGGAAAGAGTGACAGTCCAACTTAACCTGAGCTATACTATTCCCTCCTTTACTACCTAGGGAGGGGGGGAAACGGAAGAAAAGAAGACGAAAGAAAAACAGAGTCAGACATAAAGCCTGAGTAAGTTCAGTTACTTCTAGCATGTGACCATGGAAAAACAAAACGACATGAATTAACTGAATACAAGATAACACCATGATGATAGGGTCAGCAAGATTAGACAAGATTAACACAAGATGTGCTAAGATAAGATAAACTGGATATGCTCTAATACTTTCGCCGCTTCGCTATTTCCTTGTTATACTGGTTTCTATATCTCTGCACCACCTAACTAGTGTCCCTACTAGTAACGAAAACGTGATCCCAACCCCGGTAATTTCGGTTGCCTTCAGGCATACATTTATTATCTATTACCTAGATCAAATCTAGGGTTTTCTATTGAGTGCTTCCTAGATTCAACTAGGGTTTACGCGACTTGTCTATTACTTTACAGATTCAGGGTTTATGCCACCTAGGTCCACTAGGGATTGCTCTACCTGTCGAACGATGCCCCTAGTCTAGGACACACTACCTAGAGTGGTATATCTTCCTGGACTTTCCCCACGTATGTGTCGCGAATCGTTTATCGCTGTCTAGATGCACATGTCTTGAAATGTGCGACCCGAGTCCCGTGGCAGGGCTATTCTAGAAACACGGAACTCGGTCGGGAGCTTTCAGATATCTGTCGATGCAGATGCTAAGGTCTGTTTTTCCAGTGGCTATGGTCCCACCTGACCCCTCCCTCAACTAATGAAAGGCCACCCTTGGAAAATTGAGAACTATATGCAGGCCCCCTATGCCCCACTGTCTTATGGCCATCCTCACCCATAACTAGATAGCAAGTATATGATCTTTTGGAGTTCTCCACCTTTCCGCTTTACGTATCTCGACTGACTCAAGATGGTAGGTAGACGACGAGTTGCTATCACAGGGCTACTGGTCTCGCCGAATCACGCTGGTCCACCCTAGTCTTTAGGTTGCCTTAAATTGCAACCAAGGCATACCCTTGGTTCTCCTAACGCAGACCTTAACCTCTGTGAGACCAGGAGGATCATCTGCAGCCTCACAGAGGGATACCAAGAGTACCCTCACGTCCCCTCGAAGCCTCGGGCTTCGTAACCCAATTCGTTGGAGCCTTCTTTAAGATCAGATGGACGTTCGCTCCTCCTCGTGTTATACTAAGAATTACTACTTAGTTTTCCTAACTAAGGTTTACCACTTAGTTTCCTGAATCATCGTTTTCTTAACTAAGGTTTACCACTTAGTCCTTTTAACTAAGGTTTACTACTTAGTTCTCTTTCTCGTCAAGTTGGATTGGTTAAGTGTCATTAGTCGATACAAGTTAACTTAACCTATTCATTTGTCATGTTAAACTGGTTAAGTGTTACCAGTAATTCACGTTGACTTAACCCAACCAGCATCAAGTTATATTGGTTAAGTATTTACTTAACCCTACCCATTCATCTTGTATTGGTTAAGTGTTCCTTTTTAACTTAACCTAGCCCATCTGTTTTAACTAACATTTTATTAATGGTTAAGTATTATCCCTTCTTGTTTTAGACTTAAACCAATTCATTTATCACAATTTGATGGTTAAGTGTTCAAGTTTACTTAACCCTATGGTCTAGTCCAGCTAACATATCAAATTGGCTAAGTGTATTAAATTTTACTTAACCCCAACCTCTAGTCTAGTTAACATGTTAATTTGGCTAAGTGTATTAACTTTACTTAACCCCACCTTCTAGTCTAGTTAACATGTTAATTTGGATAAGTGTTTTCTTAGTTACTTAACCTCTACAAATCTTGTCTTGTTACGATGTTAAGTTTGGTTAAGTGTCCCTATGGACTTAACCCTCCCATTCTAGTCTAACTGTGTTAAGTGTCTGTATGAACCTAACCCCACCCATCGGTTTGGTTATCATGTTGAATTGGTTAAGTGTCTTAGTTAATTTAACCCTACCATTCTTGTTCTAGCTTTAACTAAATAAATTAAAGCCGCGACCACTCATATTAGACAGATGTTGTTGCGATTACTGGATGTGCCGGTTGGTTCCGGGCAGGTTTACATCGCAACTTAGTCTAACCTCGAGTTAGGCATATTCGTGTTTTCTAAGTTCAAAGGGTTTTGATTAATTTTCAAAATCAGGTTTTGAAAGTAACCATCTCGTCCGTCGGATCAGTTAGGGATATCCAGGGAGAGCAGGAAACTTGTATTTTCCAAACCCAAGCCTAGACACTATCCTCTCTGTCACCCTAGAACTTTCTGGTGTATGTATTATTAAAAGAGATGTCATTAATAAAACTTTCTTTTGTATATATATAAATTGTTAACAATTTATCCTCAATGTTTAACCCTTTATCCTCAAAGTCCATTTTCCCTTTTTAAATAAATTTGGCCTATACCATATACATTTGCCATGCCCACTAATGGACTTATATTCTAGGCCCAAATCTTGATTTGCCTATCTTACAGTTTATAGCAATTTAGATCCAACATCCTCATTTACAGTTCATGCCAAAACTAGATTTTATATTCTAGTTTACAGTTTGTGCCAAACTAGATTTCATATTCTAGTTCACCGTTTTTGCCCAAAACATAATTTGCATACCAACTACCTACTTTGTGGCCCATTTAACCATTTACGCCCAATGTATGTAAATTATTCACAATTATGCTGATATACTTATCATGCTTAATTTAGCCACCCAATTCTGATTTAATATTCTAATTTCAGTTCATGTCAAAATTAGACTTGTTATTCTAGTTTTCATCTTAATAGTCATGCAATAATGCATGTTCCCAAATTATGCCAATTTCCAAGTTTAGTCAATTTCATGTTTTTCCCAAAACGTATTCCCATCATTCGTAAAATCGTGATTCAACCTAGATTATAAATAAATCTAGATTCATGGATAAAAGGGAATGAACCAAAATGCCATGAAAGAGTAGACATAATAGCTGGCATAAGATGATAATTCACAGGCATATAGATATGGTAATATTACGACATGAAAAGGGTTGAATAGTATAGGTTCAAGAACATGGGTAGACCTAACTTAATAGGTAAATTCCCAAGATCAAGATCCAAGGATAACTAGAAATAGAAAGTCAAGCCTAGATCCAATATAATGCCAGTTTGGGGTACAACATGGTTTTGTAACTACAGTGTCATGGGCATAAATAATAACCTTCTATCCATAGTCATAGGCAATAAATCCTCACAGTTAATGAATCACAGTCATAGGCGATGTTCATAGTCAAAGAAAAATAATTCTCATAGTCATGAGTCACAGTCGTAGGCAATGTTCATAGGCAATATTCGTAGTCAAAGAGGCATATGGTTTTAAGGTCCATAGTTTCATAGTCACAGTCTTATTGGTCATCGAACCATAACAGTTCTTAATTAGGTCCAAGGATATAAGCACTGATTCGAACAGAAAGATTTGGCATATTCTTTTATTCCTTTAATTTCATGTCACGAATAGAGAAAACGTTCAAATCTAAAAAGTAACCGACTTACAGAGATTATATTAGATTCGTAGAAAAACAGTCGTTGAAGTCGTTTGAATTTTCACTTGAATCCTAGCTTGTTTTGAATCTCCTCTTGAAAGTCTTGAGCATCATTTTCTCGTCTTGATTTGTTTTACATATTATTTTATTTATTATTTAATTTAGAGGAGGAGAAGAAGCCATGTCCACCAAGAATCTTTGCAGCATAAGGTTAGAGAAGAATTGTGAATAGTGAAGGAGACTAGGGGCTGTTTATATAGGATTAGGCGGACGAATCTAGGCAGAAAACGAGACCAGGTACATCAGAATGCACCCAGGCCCAAAAGTGGGTTTTGCACCCATGTCGCCCCCCAGGTCCACTGCCCAGTCGACCTGAGCAGGGGGGTCGACTATCCAGTCGACTCCCCAGTTGACCTGGGTCCTGGGCGGGAATTTTCCCGCCCAGCCTGCTTCTGGGTTTTGAATTCGAATTTCGAATTCGAAGTTCGAGCTGTTTTCGATTCTGAAAATTCTTGAAACTTCGGAGGGTCATATCTCCCTCATACGGACTCCGATTCTCGCAAACTCGGGCTCGTTTCCAAGCAGAATTTCGAGACGAACGCAATGGCCCAACCCGTTTCCCTTGATTATGATTTTAAAATTTAATTCTGCCTTGATTTTTGAATCTTAGTGTTATAAAATTACGGGGTGTTACATTCTCCCCCTCTTAAATGGATTTCGTCCCCAAAATCTTTAAGTTTGGAAGAATGTGTCCTACCATCCCATCATCCATCTAATCAACCATTCAATCACAGGCATTCATTGTCCTTAAAAGGATTTCTAATGTTTTCATGTTCATATGCATAGTGTGTGTGTATATGTCTTTATCTAATGCAAAATCAGGCGGTCTACTGATTCAGTTGACCTCCTTAATGCGAATCATGTCAGTGCCATGCGTCCAATCATGTATGCAAGCACCCCTAGTTATGTAAATACTACATGTGTGCATAGCCATTCATCCATATGCAACATCCATATGATAACATATCAAGTTCAACTTACAAACAAATACATATCTGTAAATGCAATATGAAAGCGTCTGAACTGATCTAGTGCCTAATACGTATGTATATGCATTCACAAGCAACCATTAGCAACCACTCGCAACCATCAACCATAACGTGTTTCAAATACATGTTTACACCAAAAGAGTTTCTACCTAAGGATCGAAGATACGACCTAGAGGATATACTTTGGAAAGAGAGAAACAATTATGCGTAAAGCTCCTACAAAAAAAAGAAATCAAGGATGCACCCTTAAGGAAAAGGGTATGATGCTAGTATCTAGCCTTCTTGAGCTTTACTCCACTGTATCTTAACTAATTTAACTTCACGATTGTGAAGTTTCTGACCTCCATTTCCAAAATAAACAGATGTCAATCACGGTACCAAGTGTATGTACTAAGATGATTAGAGGTCTCCCTCTTATCCACCATGCCATAACTATAAGGGTCGAAAGGTCACTACGTTCTTTTTAGAGTGCCTGCCACAACTATTCATCTCTCATGCAAACCATCCTAGTCGAACTCGACATTCCTCAAGTACAAGCCCCAAAGGCCTAAACCAATATCAGACAAGCACCCAAGGAATATCTCCTCCGAATTTAGACGATCTATGTGAGATGATATAAGCAAACTTGATAGCTATTCTCAAATCCCTACTAACCAACAATAAACTGGTTGGACCACCAATTGGATTTGAGACTCTAGTGGGATCTTTCTACTATACAAGTACTATGGTGCAGAGACTCAACTATGGAAGTGGATATGAACAAATGCGAAGTGCTAAAACCAAAGGAAAGAGTACGAACAACAAAACTAGACTCTTCCAACAGAACTTTACTACCTTTCTCCTAGGTACGCTGGGTGGCGAAAGTAGGTACTTGCCCTTCTGAAAATCTTGTCCTTTGCCCTTAATTACATGCCCTATTACACCATAGTAAAGATACTTCCTCTTGTCTTAGATTTTATAATTCCTTCCTCCTTTGTGAGCTAAATCTACATCCATGAATTCCTCATCCCCTTCCGTGTGTAGTCATGTTGACAAATCTCTCGAAAGCTGCTTCCATCGTACAGAAAACCCTATAAGCTTGAAAGAAAAATGGCCGTAGGTGAAACAACTACGGCTATAGATGGAAGCCAGGCACGACATCGCCCATCGATGAGGTTACCTCCCAGAAAGCCAGGAGCCCCAGAGACTCAAGAAAGAAGGAGACAAGAATTCAAACCGAGGAAGAGAAGATAGTGCGTATGGCTTTGGGGAATATGCCTTTTAAACAAATCTTTTCTCTTGAAAATGCTTCTTTTAAAACCATTTTGAAAATAATTTTTCAAATCCTTTATCTGATCGATTAACCTTCAGCTCTGATACCACGTGTAACACCCCACATCCGTTAGTGTCACTCACAAAGGGAATGCACTAAGTTTTATGGAGCATTTTAAGGTAAAAGATGCAGATGAATTACAAGACAAACAAAAATTAAAACAGCGGAAAATAAAACTTTGCTTTATTGATAAAATAGTTTGTACAACGATTTCTTTACAATATTAGAGTATCATCTGTCCTACAAAATAAAGAAGCATAAAACGACATTTATATTCCCTAATGTAGCAAGAGCTAGCCATAGCATCTAAAAAGAGAATCCAAGCAAAACTTCGACAAATCTTCAAGCTGGGAAAGAGTGACAGTCCAACTTAACCTGAGCTATACTATTCCCTCCTTTACTACTTGGGGGGGGGAACGGAAGAAAAGAAGACGAAAGAAAAACAGAGTCAGACATAAAGCCTGAGTAAGTTCAGTTACTTCTAGCATGTGAACATGGAAAAACAAAACGACATGAATTAACTGAATACAAGATAACATCCTGATGATAGGGTTAGCAAGATTAGACAAGATTAACACAAGATATGCTAAGATAAGTGTAACACCCCGTGATTCTGTAACGCTAAGATTCACAAATCAGGGCAGAATTAAAAGTTAAATTCAAAATCAAGGGAAATGGGCTGCGCCATTGCGTTCGTCTCGGAATTCTACATGAAAACTAGTCCGAGTTTGTGTAAATCGGAGTCCGTATGAGGAAGATATGGCCTCCGGAAGATTCAGCGAAGTTCAAATTTCAAAACAGGTCAAGTTCAAAATTCAAATCGGACCCAGATTGGGCTGGGCGGGAATTTTCCCGCCCAAGGCACCCAGGTCGACTGGGTAGTCGACCTGGGGCACCCAGGTCGACTGGGTAGTCGACCTGGGGGTCGACCCCCCTGCTTTTTCCTGTTTTCTGCACCTGATTCGTCTCTCTGTATTTGGACGCCCTTCTGACAAGATTCGTTGACTTCTACACTATATAAACAGCCCTGGTCTTCTTCTCTATTCACAATTCTTTTCTATCCTTATGCTGCCTCTGAGAAATAAATAAATAAGTGAGTAAAATAATATATATAAAATAAATCAAGTCGAGGAGATGCTGCTCAAAGACTTTCAAGAAGAAGAGATTCAAGCTAGGATTCAAGAGAAGGTTCAAACAACTTCAACGACTGATTTTCTACGAATCATAGCAACGCCATCTTTCTTTTCTAATCTAAATCTCAGTAAGTCAGTTATTTCTAGATTTGAACGTTTTTCTCTGTTCGTGACATGAAATTAAAGGAATAAAAGAATATGCCAAATCTCTCTCTCTATTCGAATCGGTGCCTATACTCTTGAACCTAATTAAGAACTCTTATGATTCGAGGACAAATAAGACCGTGACTATGAAACTATGGACCTTAAAACCATATGCCTATGAACATTTGCCTATGACTATGAACATTTGCCTATGACTATGAACATTTCCTATGACTATGAACATTGCCTATGACTGTGACTGTGACTATGCCTTTGATTAGGAAATATAAACTATTGCCTATGACATAACAAGGACATCTGTGATTAAACACTTGTGATTCATGACTAGGAAAGTGTTGCTTAAGTTTTGTGACTATGAAATTGGGTCTAAACCCAATCATCTATTCTATCTATTCTTGGTTATCTTTGGTTTTAGACCTTGGGAATTTACCTATTAAGTTAGGTCTACCCATGTTCTTGAACCTACGTCTCTATTCTGTCTATTCTTGGTTTTAGACCTTGGGAATTTACCTATTAAGTTAGGTCTACCCATGTTCTTGAACCGACGTCGTTATTCAACCCTTTTTATGCCAGTTAGTATGTCTATCTTTTGCATAGCATCTTTGGTTCATTCCCTATTTTCTACGAACCTAGATTTGTTTATAACCTACACTGAATCACGATTATACGAACGGTGGGAATGCGGTTTGGGCAAAATATGAAATTTACTAAAAACGTAGTTTAACTTGGAAATTGGCATAAATTGGGAACATGTATTATGTCATGTTCATAGAAATGCAAATTGGATAAATTTGACATGAATTATAAGGTGTGTCATTTGAATCTAGTATTGACGTGTAAATCTAGCATTTACATGAATAGTGAACTAGAGTAATAAGTCTAGAATTAGAATGTTGAATCGGAATTGGATTAGCTAATTTGGCACGGTAAGTATATTGGCATAAATGTGAAATTGGCCATAATTGGGAGTAATTGGCAGGTTTAGCAAAATCATGGTTAGTGACACTTAATTTGGTATAGTCCACATACCAAAAAGCTTAAATATGATTTAGAAGGGGAAATGGGCCATAAGAATGAATGTAGACAATTTACATTAAAAGAGTAATTAGGAAATAAGTAAATTAGAAATAATTTACTTATAGAATTTGGCCTGAGTGAGGAAATATAAATTTAGACAAATTAAAGGTTTATTAACGACATCTCTTTTAATGACACACCAGAAAGTTCTTGGGTGACAGAGAGGATAGTGTCTAGGCTTGGGTTTGGAAAATACACGTTTCCTGCTCTCCCTGGATATCCCTAACTGATCCGACGAACGGGATGGTTACTTTTAAAACTTGATTTGAAAATAAATTGAAACCCTTTGAACTTAGAAAACACGAATATGCCTAGCCCGAGGTTAGACTGAGTTGCGATATAAACCTGCCCGGAACCAACCGGCACATCCAGTAGTCGCAACAATACCTGTCTAATGTGAGTGGTAGCGGCTTTAATTTATTTAGTTAAAGCTAGAACAAGAATGGTAGGGTTAAGTTAACTAAGACACTTAACCAGTTCAACATGATAACTAGACTAATGGGTGGGGTTAGGTTCAGACTGACACTTAACACAGTTAAGCTAGAATGGGTGGGTTAAGTCCATGGGAACACTTAACCAACTTAACACAGTTAAGCTAGAATGGGAGGGTTAAGTCCATAGGAACACTTAACCAACTTAACACAGTTAAGCTAGAATGGGAGGGCTAAGTCCATAGAGACACTTAACCAAACTCAAGGTAGCTAAACGAGACTTGTAGGGGTTAAGTAAAGTTAATACACTTAGCCAAATTAATATGTTAACTAGACTAGAGGTTGGGGTTAAGTAAAATCTAATACGCTTAGCCAATTTTGATATGTTAGCTGGGCTAGACCGTAGGGTTAAGTAAACCTGAACACTTAACCATCACGTTGTGATAAAGGAATGAGGTTAAGTCTAAAACATGAAGGGATAATACTTAACCATTAATAACATGTTAGTTAAAACAGACGGGCAAGGTTAAGTTAAAAAGGAACACTTAACCAATAGAGGATGAAGGGGTAGGGTTAAGTAATAAGAAATATTTAACCAATATAACTTGGTTTGTGGTAGGGTTAAGTCAACGTGAATTGCTGATAACAATTAACCAGCTTAACAGGATAAATGAAGAGGGTTAAGTTAGCTTGAAGTGACTAATGACACTTAACCAATCCAAATTGATGGGAAAGAGAACTAAGTAGTAAACCTTAGTTAAAAGGAGCTAAGTAGTAAACCTTAGTTAAGAAAACAACGATTCTGGAAACTAAGTGGTAAACCTTAGTTGACAAAACTAAGTAGTAATTCTTAGTATAACACGAGGAGGAGTGAACGTCCGTCTGATTAAAAAGAAGGCTCCAACGAATTGGGTTACGAAGCCCGAGGCTTCGAGGGGACGTGAGGGTACTCTTGGTATCACTCTGTGAGGCTGCAGATGATCCGCCTGGGCCCACAGAGGTTAAGGTCTGCGTAGAATAACCAAGGGTATGCCTTGGTTGCAATACATGGCAACCTAAAGACTAGGATGGACCGGCGTGATTCGGCGAGCAAACGGTAGCCCTGTGATAGCGACTCGTCATCTACCATCCATCTTGAGTCAATCGAGATACGTGAAGCGGAAAGGCGGAGAACTCCAAAAGACCATATACTTGCTATCTAGTTATGGGTGAGGATGGCCATAGGATAGTGGGGCACTGGGGGCCGGCGTATAGTTCTCATTTTTTAAGGTGTGCCTTTCATTAGTTGAGGGAGGGGTCAAGTGGGACCATAGCCACTGGAATAAAAAAAGACCTTAGCATCTGCATCGGCAGATATATGAAAGCTCCCGACCGAGTTCTGTATTCCTTGATTTGCCCTGACACAGGACTCGGGCCGCACATTACAGGATATGTGCATCTAGACAAGCGATTGCGATTCGTGATACATGCATGGGGAAGTATAGGAACATATACCACTCTAGGTAGTGTGTCCTAGACTTGGGGGCATCGTTCGTCAGGTAGCATAATCCCTAGTTGGACTAGGTGGCATAAACCCTGAATCCGAGAAGCGTTTAGCAGATAGCGTAAACTCTAGTTGAATCTAGAAAGCACTTGATAGAAAACCCTAGATTAAGATCTAGGTAATAAATAATAAATGGATGCCTGAAGGCAATGAAAGATACAGGGATTGGGATCACGTTATCGTTACTAGTTGGGACACTAGTTAGGCGGTGCAGAGATATAGAAACCAGTAAAACAAGAAAATAGCGAAGTGGCGTATTAGAGTATATCCAGTTTGTCTTATCTTAGCATATCTCGTGATTATCTTGTCTAATCTTGCCAACCCTATCATCATGGTGTTATCTTGTATTCAGTTAATTCATGTCGTTTTGTTTTTCCATGTTCATATGCTAGAAGTTACTGAACTTACTCAGGCTTTATGTCTGACTCTTTTTTTCTTTCGTCTTCTTTTCTTCTGTTTCCCCTCCACCCCCCCAGGTAGTAAAGGAGGGAATAGTATAGCTCAGGTTAAGTTGGACTGTCACTCTCTCCCCAGCTTGAAGATTTGCCGAAGTTTTGCTTGGATTCTCTTTTCAGATGCTGTGGCTGGCTCTTGCTAAAATTGGGGAATATAAATGTCGTTTTATGCTTCTTTATTTTGTAAGACAGATGATACTCTGATATTGTAAAGAAATCATTGTACAAACTATTTTATCAATAAAGCAAAGTTTTATTTTCCGCTGTTTAATTTCAATCTGTCTTGTAATTTATCTGCATCTTTTACCCAAAATGCTCCACCGAACTTAGTGCATTCCCTTTGTGAGTGACACTAACGAACATGGGGTGTTACAATAAGATAAACTGGATATGCTCTAATACTTTCGCCGCTTCACTATTTCCTTGTTATACTGGTTTCTATATCTCTGCACCACCTAACTAGTGGCCCAACTAGTAACGATAACGTGATCCCAATCCCGGTAATTTCGGTTGCCTTCAGGCATACATTTATTATCTATTACCTAGATCTAATCTAGGGTTTTCTATTGAGTGCTTCCTAGATTCAACTAGGGTTTACGTGACTTGTCTAATGCTTTACAGATTCAGGGTTTATGCCACCTAGGTCCACTGGGGATTACGCTACCTGTCGAACGATGCCCCTAGTCTAGGACACACTACCTAGAGTGGTATATGTTCCTAGACTTTCCCCTCGTATGTGTCGCAAATCGTTTATCGCTGTCTAGATGCACATGTCCTGAAATGTGCGACCCGAGTCCCGTGGCAGGGCTATTCTAGAAACACGGAACTCGGTCGGGAGCTTTCAGATATCTGTCGATGCAGATGCTAAGGTCTGTTTTTCCAGTGGCTATGGTCCCACCTGACCCCTCCCTCAACTAATGAAAGGCCACCCTTGAAAAATTGAGAACTATACGCATGCCCCCTATGCCCCACTGTCTTATGGCCATCCTCACCCATAACTAGATAGCAAGTATATGGTCTTTTGGGGTTCTCTGCCTTTCCGCTTTACGTATCTCGATTAACTCAAGATGGTAGGTAGACGACGAGTTGCTATCACAGGGCTACTGGTCTCGCCGAATCACGCTGGTCCACCCTAGTCTTTAGGTTGCCTTAAATTGCAACCAAGGCATACCCTTGGTTCTCCTAACGTAGACCTTAACCTCTGTGAGCCCAGGAGGATCATCTGCAGCCTCACAGAGGGATACCAAGAGTACCCTCACGTCCCCTCGAAGCCTCGAGCTTCGTAACCCAATTCGTTGGAGCCTTCTTTAAGATCAGATGGACGTTCGCTCCTCCTCGTGTTATACTAAGAATTACTACTTATTTTTCCTAACTAAGGTTTACCACTTAGTTTCCTGAATCATCGTTTTCTTAACTAAGGTTTACCACTTAGTCCTTTTAACTAAGGTTTACTACTTAGTTCTCTTTCTCGTCAAGTTGGATTGGTTAAGTGTCATTAGTCGATACAATTTAACTTAACCTATTTATTTGTCATGTTAAACTGGTTAAGTGTTACCAGTAATTCACGTTGACTTAACCCTACCATCATCAAGTTATATTGGTTAAGTATTTACTTAACCCTACCCATTCATCTTGTATTGGTTAAGTGTTCCTTTTTAACTTAACCTTGCCCATCTGTTTTAACTAACATTTTATTAATGGTTAAGTATTATCCCTTCATGTTTTAGACTTAACCCTATTCATTTATCACAATCTGATGGTTAGGTGTTCAAGTTTACTTAACCCTACGGTCTAGTCCAGCTAACATATCAAATTGGCTAAGTGTATTAAATTTTACTTAACCCCAACCTCTAGTCTAGTTAACATGTTAATTTGGCTAAGTGTATTAACTTTACTTAACCCCACCTTCTAGTCTAGTTAACATGTTAATTTGGATAAGTGTTTTCTTAGTTACTTAACCCCTACAAATCTTGTCTTGTTACGATGTTAAGTTTGGTTAAGTGTCCCTATGGACTTAACCCTCCCATTCTAGCTTAACTGTGTTAAGTGTCTGTATGAACCTAACCCCACCCATCGGTTTGGTTATCATGTTGAATTGGTTAAGTGTCTTAGTTAACTTAACCCTACCATTCTTGTTCTAGCTTTAACGAAATAAATTAAAGCCGCGACCACTCACATTAGACAGATATGGTTGCGATTACTGGATGTGCCGGTTGGTTCCGGGCAGGTTTACATCGCAACTTAGTCTAACCTCGGGTTAGGCATATTCGTGTTATCTAAGTTCAAAGGGTTTTGATTAATTTTCAAAATCAGGTTTTGAAAGTAACCATCCCGTCCGTCGGATCAGTTAGGGATAGCCAGGGAGAGCAGGAAACTCGTATTTTCCAAACCCAAGCCTAGACACTATCCTCTCTGTCACCCTAGAACTTTCTGGTGTATGTATTATTAAAAGAGATGTCATTAATAAACCTTTCTTTTGTATATATATAAATTATTAACAATTTATCCTCAAAGTTTAACCATTTATCCTCAAAGTCCATTTTTCCTTTTTAAATAAATTTGGCCTATACCATATACATTTGCCATGCCCACTAATGGACTTATATTCTAGGCCCAAATCTTGATTTGCCTATCTTACAGTTTATAGCAATTTAGATCCAACATCCTCATTTACAGTTCATGCCAAAACTAGATTTTATATTCTAGTTTACTGTTTATGCCAAACTAGATTTCATATTCTAGTTCACCGTTTTTGCCCAAAACTTAATTTGCATACCAACTACCTACTTTGTGGCCCATTTAAACATTTACCATTTACGCCCAATGTATGTAAATTATTCACAATTATGCTGATATACTTATCATGCTTAATTTAGCCACCTAATTCTGATTTAATATTCTAATTTCAGTTCATGTCAAAACTAGACTTGTTATTCTAGTTTTCATCTTAATAGTCATGCAATAATGCATGTTCTCAAATTATGCCATTTTCCAAGTTTAGTCAATTTCATGTTTTTCCCAAAACGTATTCCCATCGTTCGTAAAATCGTGATTCAACCTAGATTATAAATAAATCTAGATTCGTGGATAAAAGGGAATGAACCAAAATGCCATGAAAGAATAGACATAATAACTAGAATAATATGATAATTCACAGGCATATAGATCTGGTAATATTATGACATGAAAAGGGTTGAATAGTATAGGTCCAAGAACATGGGTAGACCTAACTTAATTGGTAAATTCCCAAGATCAAGATCTAAGGATAACTAGAAATAGAAAGTCAAGCCTGGATCCAATATAATGCCAGTTTGGGGTACAACATGGTTTTGTAACTACAGTGTCATGGGCATAAATAATAACCTTTTATCCATAGTCATAGGCAATAAATCCTCACAGTTAATGAATCACAGTCATAGGCGATGTTCATAGTCAAAGGAAAATAATTCTCACAGTCATGAGTCACATTCGTAGGCAATGTTCATAGGCAATGTTCATAGTCAAAGAGGCATATGGTTTTAAGGTCCATAGTTTCATAGTCACAGTCTTATTGGTCATCGAACCATAACAGTTCTTAATTAGGTCCAAGGATATAAGCACTGATTCAAACAGAAAGATTTGGCATATTCTTTAATTCCTTTAATTTCATGTCACGAATAGAGAAAACGTTCAAATCTAAAAAGTAACCGACTTACAGAGATTGTATTAGATTCGTAGAAAAACAGTCGTTGAAGTCGTTTGAATCTTCACTTGAATCCTAGCTTGTTTTGAATCTCCTCTTGAAAGTCTTGAGCAGCATTTCCTCGTCTTGATTTATTTTACATATTATTTTATTTATTATTTAATTTAGAGGAGGAGAAGAAGCCATGTCCACCAAGAATCTTTGCAGCATAAGGTTAGAGAAGAATTGTGAATAGTGAAGGAGACTAGGGGCTATTTATATAGGATTAGGCGGACGAATCTAGGCAGAAAACGAGACCAGGTACATCAGAATGCACCCAGGCCCAAAAGTGGGTTTTGCACCCAGGTCGACCCCCAAGTCGACTGCCCAGTCGACCTGGTCAGGGGGGTCGACTACCCAGTCGACTCCCCAGTCGACCTGGGTCCTAGGCGGGAATTTTCCCGCCCAGCCTGCTTCTGGGTTTTGAATTCGAATTTCGAATTCGAATTTCGAGCTGTTTTCAATTCTGAAAATTCCTGAAACTTCGGAGGGTCATATCTCCCTCATACGGACTCCGATTCTCGCAAACTCGGACTCGTTTCCAAGAAAAATTTCGAGACGAACGCAATGGCGCAACCCGTTTCCCTTGATTTTGATTTTACAATTTAATTCTGCCTTGATTTGTGAATCTTAGTATTATAAAATTATGGGGTGTTACACTTTGAATATAGATTTGAATAGAGTTAAAATGGAATTTGAATATAGGATTCAAATAGAATTGAAAAAGATTTGAATATAGAAATTCAAATGAAGTTTGAAAATAAATTTGAATATAGAAATTCAAATGAAGTTGGAAAATAGATTTGAATATAGAAATTCAAATGGAGATTGAAAAGGAATTCGAATATAGAATTCAAATAGAATTGAATTGGAATTTAAATATAGAAGATCGAAGTATAAATAAATTATAACCGAGTAAGTGAAAATCGACGATTTTAGATAATTAAAATTTTTGAGTTGAATTGGGAAAATTGGTTTAATATATATTAAAAATATATCAGAATGGAGTTGAAGTTATTATAAACGAAGTTAAAACGTTTATATTTATAAATATAATTAAAACGAACTCGCCGCAGCGCGGTAGTTCGTAAATTGGCGATTCGAACTTCAATTGAGTATACAGAACTCAATTGAAGTCGGAATTCTTTGATACAAGAACCGTCAGGACCGATTTGATAATAGTTTTCTAATGGAGGAGAGAAATCTGGATTTCGTCGAATAGATTTTGAGTTATGTCAAAATCAAATTTTCAGAAAAACAGCGCCATAACCATTTAAAAACCATAATGGTTTATTTAATTTTATAAAAGAATTTTTAGCGAATAAAATCCGAATTTCTGTTTAGAAAATTTCAAATTTGAGTTGTAAATTATATGTGAACTCAAGTGGAGAAATGAATTGATTTTTGAAACTGAAATCAGATTTTTGATTATTGAATAGAATTAACTAATTTGAATAGTAATTAGTTAATGAGATTTTGAATTGATATTGGGTTTTGAATAAGTGAATTCGATTTGGAAATTTGTATTCGAAATCGAAAAGGAACTTGAAATGAAAATGGAATTTAATTTAGTTACAAGCAAGTCAAATATTTTATTTGAACATGATATGTTCAAATAACAAGTGATATAGGCTAAGAAGCTAATTAAAGAATAAATTGGTGAAACTGAATTTAAACGAATGGATCGAGTTGAATTGAATTAAAAACAGGTGAACATGTGTTAGACAGGTATGGGATGAAGTATATGAAGATTTTAATTTATGTGCCCGACAAAAAGGTACGTGTTTAAATTCATATATGAGATTTTATGCGCCGTATCGGCAAGCCGCTTGGCTTTTTCTTTTTTTCTTTTGGATTAGTGAGGACCATGGGAGGCTATTTGAAATATCCCGACGCTCCTGGCACAAGGGAGGTTATGATGAATATTTCCGGGAATTTAAGGAGTTAGAATATTTTTAGGATAATTTGATAGTTAGAAATCAATGTATTGATATATAAAGAATTCGATAAGGAAACGAAATTAAAAATAGAATATTGTAAACAAAAAAAGAAATCTATAAATTAGAAATAGAAAGCGAACCATATACATGTTTTAAGACTGAATAATTGGGTTTTATAGTGTGTTTTTCGAGGTAAGTGGTTTTGCCGTTTTGAAGTTGAGGATGTTTTCAGTCAAGGTCTGAGAGGTAATTTTACCCCAACTTGATTGATTTCATTTTTAATTGATAAATAGCAAGATCCAACCTCGAAGAGAAGTGTTTGAATAATAGTTGGTTGAATAAAATATTTTGGGTTGTTTGTAACGATGTTTTACACAACAGTCGTTTTAACCCAGGTAAGTGGAATTTTGGAAATATATCATAAATATTTCCTAAGTATAAAAATAACCGAGTCGTGAAAGAGATAAGTGACTGAAAATGTTTTCAATTGCGAATAGAATATATTTTCTAAGTATAGAAAATAAAAGAAGGTGATATAAGGAAATGTTTTTCCAACTAGCGTAAGAGATCAATAAGATTTCTGGAAATATTTGGTTAACAAATATTTGATGGGGAAAGGAAGAAGTGAATTAATTAATGAAATATAAATTAAATGGCCCAGTGATTGTTTTGAATGGATGTTTGTTTTTCTTCGATAGTTAAATAACTGACTATCGAAGTATTTGCCAATATCGTTGCAATATGGAGAAACCGGTTGAATTATTATCCGTGAACCACTCTGTATTGGCAGTAGCATTGCGAATCAGATTATATGAAGATAATCGAAGACGGAGTAAAATGCAAGGGGTTTTTCTATTAATAAAAATTGTGCCTTTAGTTTCGTTCAATCCCAGAACGAATGTATAGGGACGAATGTCTGACAAAGTATTTCCAATAACCGAATATGATTGTTCTGTACAAATATAAATGGTGGCAATGGATTTATTCCCTTAGCATAATATCCAGAATATTTGTGCAAATCAATTAGTGATTAACGGATCTGACAATGTGGCATTCAAAGTGATTGTGCTAGCAATGAATAGAAAGTAATCGTAGCCTCAGGCCTCAACAACCAGGAAATGACAAAAATCGGGCAGGCAGCATGGCTATGTGGGTCGCTCCCATTATGGTGTATTATCACTTATCTAGGGATTCATTTAATTCCTTATTTTATTCGATGCTATCCCATTCGGGAAACAGTTGCTGATCCCAACCGTTAGTGATATACATTCGATACACTCAAGCGAAATGAGTGGTCGGTCATGTGTGGGCCGGGTTGCAAGATGTTCTTGTTGAACCCAGTGTATTCCTCTCTAGAGACACCCTATCGGAAGGTGGTTCCATACCTTGTCATGTTGGAAATCCAATCTCCAATAAGCACCCTGCGGTTTTTGATTTTATATTATATATGGAGCGTGAGATGCAAGCGTTCCGCTAGATTCTATTTATTTGATGTAGACATTATTATAATATCACTGGATTTTTGTATCAAAGTGTTTTGGGTTATAGTAAGATAAAAACCGTCCATGTTTATGTGTGGCTGGTCTTACTATTATCATTTCTTTAGAAAGGATTTTTAAAGTTAAACAAATGGTTGGAGTTTACTCACACCAGTCCCATGACTGACCCAGAGTTTATTTTGTTTGTTTTCCCTAAACTCTTGGGTGCACAAATTTGTACGGGCAGTCAAGTAGTTGGGATTTTTACTGATTCACTTGGAGGAGCTGGAAGCAGAAGGCTTCACCGGTTAGCTATAGACTATCATATATTCCGCTGTGATCCATGTCTGTATCTGGAAACAGGTGTTAATAACTGTTCGAGGAATAACTGTTTGTGCTCTAATGATGATATGGATATAAAGTTACTGATTTGTATTTCAAAGGTTATGTTATATAATATATTTTATTCGTTCCGCTGTGAGTTTGTGATCTTCATTTTCTTCTATTCTAATATTTCTTTCTTTCTATATCTCATCCGGTAACTTCTTTCTAATAATGAGTCGTATTTCTGTGCAATTTGGGTTGGATGTGTGGTGTTATTAGTCAACTCAGATAGTACAGATTTGCGGGTCATTACAGTTGGTATCACAGCTTAGGTTGAGCGAATACCTAGGCTTTGGTTGGATGTGCTCATTAGAGATAGGGTCAATAGTACCCTAGAATGAGTTGAGTATATATATACACGAGAGAGCGTATTTGTTAATTGATATAAAAGTTTTTTTTATATTGTGTAGGTTAGTCTGTTGAGTGGTTTATGAATTCTGATCGAATAGTGGGACGCCACAAAGTCGATAGGAATTTCTGAACACTTGAACAGAAGATACGACATAATATGGTTTTAAAATGGGTAAATGAAATTATTTTACCCAAAAACTATATTTTGATATAGAAAGAATAATTTTCTGAAATTATTATAAGATATGGATGTGTTGGTTGATTATAATCCAACGAGATTATAAAATTGAAATGGTTATATATAACCAAAATAGAATTTGTATACGAATAAAATATACAAATGGGATGAATTAAAATTGAATTCAAAACAGAATTCAGAATTTAAATCTTGGGAAGTTGGAAAATATTTTCTGTAGTATATTAAAATAATATAGCTTTGTTTTGAAAGGGATTTTTGAATAAAAAAATCATTTTTGAATAAAAAAATCATTTTTGAATGGATTCTGAAAGTGTTAAAGCACTGAAATCACTTCAGTGGCTGGGAAATAATTCTGATGATGACTGCAGCATCATTAGTGTTCATTTTCGAGTTTCTAAGTGACGAGTTGCTACCTTAGAAAAGTTATGATGGAAATTTGTTTTGAAAGAAAACAAGTGGTTTGAAAATTCAAATGTTTTGAATTTGAAATAGAAATAAATATATATATGTATATATTTATGTAATTTCAGAAGGATTCGAAAGGAAAACCCAGGAATTTGAATTCTGAAGTTTAAATTTAACTTAAATAAGTTAAATGGATCGAGGTAAATAAATTAATGAAATTCAAATTGAATAAGATTGAATAGAATTTGAATTGGGTGTAAATAATTTAGATTAAACGTGTGAAAACCAAAAGTTTTTGTGGAATTAAATTTGTTGAAATATGAGAAGTTGGGTTTCAACATAAGTGAGATTTTGAAAAGTAATGGATTTGTACCATTTTTCCTACCTTAGCAATTTCGAGGACGAAATTATTTTAAGGGGGGAAGAATGTAACGACCTGGATTTTTGGTCGATTTATTTTAAATATTTAATATGGTTTTAAATATTGAGCTAATAATATAAATCGATTTTTATATTGAATTATCGATATAATTATCGTAATACGAGGATCTTAAGTAATTCAATTTGAAATAGATGATTTATATGAATTTTTGTTTGAATTTAAACGTTAATAATAATAATTTATTATCAAGGAATTTATTTGTTTTTGAATTTAAATTATATTATATTAATTTATTTTGGTTATTTATATTTACGTTCAAATTAAATATCAAAATATATTTAGTTAGTTCAGAATAGTGTTACACTGTTGAAATAACAGTGGTTATGTTAAAATAGTGGTTCGTGGTTTAAATTAATGGACCCCGAGATATTTAATTGTGGATAGGCTTGAAATCAAATCGATATATGTTTAAAAAGAATAAAAGATCTCTTTATATCGAATCAGAATCAAATCAAATTAATTAGAAAATCTTTTTAAATAAATACAAAGATTTTGTGTGTACTTCTGGTCCCCTTCCTCTCTTTATAATAACGCGACCTCACCTTTTCATTCCTCTGTAAACAAAAAGGAACCCGAAGCCAATCCTTCTAAATCAAAAGCCACCTCTATTTTTCCACAAAAATCAAATCAATCGATAGAAAGAAAAAAAAAAGAGGGCATAATCGAATTCGATCCAAGGTCTGAGCAACGCAAAGATGTGTTCGATTGTAGGAGCATCGCGATGTACTGGTGGATATGGGAGCGTGCGATACCATTTGGCAAACTCGATTTCGAATCAGTCAAGGGGACTGACATCGGTCTGAAGGGAAGTGGGCGAGTTCGAACTGAATAAGGTGTGTGGTTTGAGGTGGGAGGCACAACATACTAATCAATATTGGGTGAAAGGGTTCGGTAGGATTATCGGTTGATTAAGGGACGGAGAGGGATGAACGCGAGTATGGTTCCTGAGGAGTTCGGTGGAGTTTTGAGTAAATCGATTTCGATAATCACCCAATTTCCTGTAGCACGTCGACAAACTCCAGGTCGCGACCCCATCCATTTGTGCGAGCTCAAGGTGGAGATACTTGAGGAGGAGAAGACGATGATGGGGGATCGCCGTTGTGATGGGTTCAACAGTAGTATAAGTGGAGTTGAGTTCGGAAGCAGAGTTGAAAGGTTGGTGTAGATGAAGCAGGTCAGGTCTTGTACTGTGAGAAGAAGGAAGAAGAGGAGTTCTGGTGATGATGTTCAAGCTGAATGGGGGTCACGGCAGTTGTTTACAGTGAGAGGTTGAGGCGCTCAGTCAAAGTTAGATGGTCGTGAGGTCAGTAAATGGTGAAGGTTAAGAAGAAAAATGGAAAAGGTTATTAAATAAATTATTTAGTTAATATTTAATTTATTTAGTATAATAGTTAATTTAATTGAATAATCGTTTAATCGACATATAAAATTAAATAACCGTAGGTAATAGATTCATTTGAGATGGTTCAAGATAAAGGATTTAGTTGGATTCAAAGCCGAGACGATTTGGGATCGAAGTGAATATTCGACAAATAAATTCCCGGTGAGTAAAACTCACTCACCTTTTATTTAAAATTATTTTTATCAGTTAAAAATAATTGTTTGTTTCTTGTTGGTTGCCTTCAATAGTTTTGTGCATCTTAAATATATTAGTTATTTAGGCTTGGTGGTTGCTATTATATATATATATATATTGGTGGTTGGATTTCCCGCAGTAGCATTAGCGGATGCCCGCGGTACCATTAGCGGATGATTACCCTATACGCCCTCATGCTATGATAGTGGATGACCTTCTATACCGCGATATCCTGCCTTGAAGCCGGATAGGTATTATTTCTATTGACTAACATCTGTTGATGCAGTAAAAACAGGTTGGAGGGATCCAACTGGATTCCTCAAAAGTATATTATCTGTTTGCATATATACTGTTATATATGATGTGTTAGAAAACCTGAAATAAATAATTGGTTGTTTGGTGTTTAAATATCACTGAGCCTAAGTGTTAATTTATAAAATACCCTGAAAGGGGTATTTGAGATTTAAAAGGGAAATTCTATTTTAGAAAAATAGAATTTGGATTTTTAAATAGATTTGAAATATAAACTTGTTTTGAAAAATAAAACAAGTAGTTCCTTTATAAACGAAGTTTATAAATAGTTCTTTTATAAGCAAAGTTTATAAATGAAGTAAAAAGAATTATCATTTGGATAATTCGGGAAAATATAAACACAGGTGTGAATTTAGAAAAGGGGAATTTTATTTTTCTAAAATAGAATTTAATTTCAAAAATGAATTTGAAACCAAGACTTGTTTAAAATATAAACAAGTAAATTAAATGATGTTATAAACAAAGGTGGAAACTTATCATTTATAATTCAAATGTTTAAATTCAAATATGAAATTAAAAATGAGAATTTGAATCAGAAATTCAAAATGGAAATTGAAGTAGAATTTCAAAATGGAATTAGAAATTCAAAATAGAAATTGAAATAGAATTTCAAAATAGAATTTGAAATAGATTTTGAATATAGATTTGAATAGAGTTAAAATGGAATTTGAATATAGGATTCAAATTGAATTGAAATAGATTTGAATATAGAAATTCAAATGAAGTTAGAAAATAGATTTGAATATAGAAATTCAAATGAAGTTGGAAAATAGATTTGAATATAGAAATTCAAATGGAGATTGAAAAGGAATTTGAATATAGAATTCAAATAGAATTGAATTGGAATTTAAATATAGAAGATCGAAGTATAAATAAATTATAACCGAGTAAGTGAAAATCGACGATTTTAGATAATCAGAATTTTTGAGTTGAATAGGGAAAATTGGTTTAATATATATTAAAAATATATCAGAATGGAGTTGAAGTATAAACGAAGTTAAAACGTTTATATTTATAAATATAATTAAAACGAACTCGCCGCAGCGTGGTAGTTCGTAAATTGGCGATTCGAACTTCAATTGAGTATACAGAACTCAATTGAAGTCGGAATTCTTAGAAATAAGAACTGTTAGGACCGATTTGATAATAGTTTTCTAATGGAGGAGAGAAATATGGATTTCGTCGAATAGATTTTGAGTTATGCCAAAATCAAATTTTCAGAAAAACGGCACCATAACCATTTAAAAACCATAATGGTTTATTTAATTTTATAAAAGAATTTTAAGCAAATAAATTCTGAATTTCTATTTAGAAAATTTCAGGTTTGAGTTGTAAATTATATGTGAACTCAAGTGGAGAAATGAATTGATTTTTGAAACTGAAATCAGATTTTTGATTATTGAATAGAATTAACTAATTTGAATAGTAATTAGTTAATGAGATTTTGAATTGATATTGGATTTTGAATAAGTGAATTCGATTTGGAAATTTATATTTGAAATCGAAAAGGAACTTGAAATGAAAATGGAATTTAATTTAGTTATAAGCAAGTTAAATATTTTATTGAACATGATATGTTAAAATAACAAGTGAAATAGGCTAAGAAGCTAATTAAAGAATAAATGGGCGAAACTGAATTCAAATGAATGGATCAAGTTGAATTGAATTAAAAAACAGGTGAACATGTGTTAGACAGGTATGGGATGAAGTATATGATGATTTTAATTTATGTGCCCGACAAAACGGTACATGTTTAAATTCATATATGAGTTTTTATGCGCCGTATGAGCAAGCCGCTTGGCTTTTTCTTTTTTTCTTTTGGATTAGTGAGGACCATGGGAGGCTATTTGAAATATCCCGACGCTCCTGGCACAAGGGAGGTTATGACGATTTTTTCCGGGAATTTAAGGAGTTAGAATATTTTTAGGATAATTTGATAGTCAGAAATCAATATATTGATATATATAGAATTCGATAAGGAAACGAAATTAAAAAAAGAATATTGTAAACAAAAAAATATCTATAAATTAGAAATAGAAAGCGAACCATATACATGTTTTAAGACTGAATAATTGGGTTTTATAGTGTGTTTTTTCGAGGTAAGTGGTTTTGTCGTTTTGAAGTTGAGGATGTTTTCAGTCAAGGTCTGAGAGGTAATTTTACCCCAACTTGATTGATTTCATTTTTAATTGATAAATAGCAAGATCCAACCTCGAAGAGAAGTGTTTGAATAATAGTTGGTTGAATAAAATATTTTGGGTTGTTTGTAATGATGTTTGACACAACAGTCGTTTTAACTCAGGTAAGTGGAATTTTGGAAATATATCGTAAATATTTCATGAGTATAAAAATAACCGAGTCGTGAAAGAGATAAGTGATTGAAAATGTTTTCAATTGCGAATAGAATATATTTTCTAAGTATAGAAAGTAAAAGAAGGTGATATAAGGAAATGTTTTTCCAACTAGCGTAAGAGATCAATAAGATTTCTGGAAATATTTGGTTAACAAATATTTGATAGGGAAAGGAAGAAGTGAGTTAATTAATGAAATATAAATTAAATGGCCCAGTGATTGTTTGATTATTTTGAATGGATATTCGTTTTTCTTCGATAGTTAAATAACTGACTATCGAAGTATTTGCCAATATCGTTGCAATATGGAGAGATCGGATGAATTATTATCCGTGAACCACTCTGTATTGGCAGTAGCGTTGCGAATCATATTATATGAAGATAATCGGAGACGAAGTAAAATGCAAGGGCTTTTTCTATTAATAAAAATTGTGCCTTCGGTTTCGTTCAATCCTAGAACGAACGTATAGGGACGAATGTCTGACAAAGTATTTCCAATAATCGAATATGGTTGTTCTGTACAAATATACATGGTGGCAACGGATTTATTCCCTTAGCCTAATATCCAGAATATTTGTGCAAATCAATTAGTGATTAACGGATCTGACAATGTATCATTCAAAGTGATTGTTCTATCAATGAATAGAAAATAATCGTAGCGTTATGCCTCAACAACCAAGAAATGTCAAAAATCTGCCAGGCAACATGGCTATGTTGGTCACTGCCATTAGGGTGTAGTATCACCTATCTAGAGATTCATTTAATTCCTTATTATATTCGATGCTGTCCCATTCGGGAAACGGTTGCTGATCCCAACCGTTGGTGATATACATTCGATACACTCAAGTGAAATGAGTGGTAGGTCATGTGTGGGCCGGGTTGCAAGATGTTTTTGTTGAACCCAGTGTATTCCTCTCTAGAGACACATTATCGAAGGTAGTTCCATACCTTGTCATGTTGGAAATCCAATCTCCAATAAGCACCCTGCGGTTTTTGATTTTATATTATATATGGAGCGTGAGATGCAAGCGTTCCGCTAGATTCTATTTATTTGATGTAGACATTATTATAATATCACTGGATTTTTGTATCAAAGTGTTTTGGGTTATTGTAAGGTGAAAACCGTCCATGTTTATTTGTGGCTGGTCTTACTATTATCATTTCTTTATAAAGGATTTTTAAAGTTAAACAAATGGTTGGAGTTTACTCACACCAGTTCCATGACCGACCCAGAGTTTATTTTGTTTGTTTTCCCTAAACTCTTGGGTGCCCAAATTTGTACGGGCAGTCAAGTAGTTGGGATTTTTACAGATTCACTTGGAAGAGCTGGAAGCAGAAGGCTTCACCGGTTAGCTATAGACTATCATATACTACGTTGTGAACCATGTCTGTATCTGGAAACAGGTGTTTATAACTGTTCCAGGAATAACTGTTTGTGCTCTGATGATGGTATGTATATAAAGTTACTGATTTGTATTTCAAAGGTTATGTTATATAATATATTTTATTCGTTCCGCTGTGGGTTTATGGTCTTCATTTTCTTCTATTCTAATATTTCTTTATATTTCTCATCCTCTAACTTCTTTCTAATAATGAGTCGTATTTCTGTGCAATTTGGTTGGACGTGTGGTGTTATTAGTCAACTCAGATAGTACAAATTTGCAGGTCATTACACTTTCATTAGTTGAGGAAGGGGCCAGGGTGAGGGAATAGCCACTGTGGAAAGAGACAGACCATATGTGGATATATGTATTTTAGGCCTAACGAAGTTGTCCTTTACTAATATCGAAAACTCCCGACCAAGTTCCATGCACTAGATGTTGCCCTGTTACGGGACATGGGTTATAGTAGGAAGTACATTCGGGTGAAGGTGTGGATACATACACTAAGTGGTGTATTGTAGATGGTAGGGCATTACTTCGCTTTGAGACGTGATTCGAACGAGGAGTTTGGATAGGAGGATTTGTATGCTTATGTGGCATAGCAATGGTGGTGTTATGCGATTATGTGGTGTAACATTATAGATTTCTGCACGTGGGTTGGCGTAGGATAGAGGTTATGCACACTTCCATATTGTGACAGCGAAGACCGTACGAGGAGGGTACTATGGGGAATACTTTAAAATGTTGGGTGTAGCTACATTTACTATATTAGGTTTAATCTACTGAAGAGTAGATGGGTGCGATGTGTGTATAGGGCCTAGAGTGCTGTAACACTCCACCTCCATTAAGGTCACTCGCAAAGGGAATGCCTTAACTTCAGTGGAGCGTTTTAATAAAGTATGGAACAGAAAATCACAACAAGACAGATATAGAGCAGTACTTGAAAATTAAAACTTTACTTCATTGCAGCGGATAAACCCATATGTTTGATTACATCATCAAAATCATAAAACCAAAGTCAAGTACATCATATCCATAAATAAAGAGAAGCTGAACTTTACTTCAGAGGTCCAAGGAATCTTCTAAAAGCAGTCCAAGATCAAGCTCCACTGGTGCTAGTTCCAACCTGAGCACCTGGGGGGGGGGAGGAAAGAGATGGAAAAGGGGGGGTCAGACATAATGTCCGGCGAGTGCGATAATTCTAACAATATAATTAACAAAGTAATAAGGCTAAGGCATAAGTTGGAAAATAGGGAAATGACCATGAACCATTGAGTATGACAGAGTAAACAAGGAAGCAAGATGAATAACGATATCGTTAAAGCGCACCTAACCCGCTAAGATAAATTTACTAAACTACACCGACACTATAGGATAATTGCTATACTGCACCGCCACTAGTATACTGCACCACCACTAGTCACCCTAAGGTTGATCCCGCCTACAGACTTAATAATGATATTGGTAGTTTCGTGCACCCGTAGCTGCCTTCATAGGTGTCGTGTGAAAACCCGTAACTTCCCCGTAAAGGAAAGCGTCGGATAGTTCGAGAACAAGCCACAACAGAACTCATACAGAAGAACGTTTCATTGTATATTACAACAATGCATCAGATTACAAGAATATACAGAGTATAAATGAATATTACACAGAAATATCAGAGATTTAAATTACATTTAAATACATCGCAGCGGAAAATAATACAATACACAACTAGAATGAGATATACGGATACAAAGCTTTCCGGATATCGTTCCAGCTGTAAACCAGGATCCTGTGAATATAAATCTGCAAAACCAAAACTACTAGCTGCCCATGTCAAAATAAGGGCACCCAGAGTTTAGGTTAAAACAATAAACTCCAGGTCAGTCATGGGACTGGTGTGAGAACTAAAACAGTTATAAATCTTTATTTTAAAGTTAGGTAAATCAAGGGACCACGCCGTATAACACGGAACGGGTTTCCTCCCAAGAATACCAGTGCATAAAACAATAGCGCAATGCTAAATAAAGAAGAATGAAGCTGTTATAAGACCCAGGTCCCATCACACAATGCAACGCAGCCGAGGATAGGGTTTTCCCTTATAACAGCCAAAGAATGCTTGATACGGTTAAAACAAATCGTTTGATACTATTATAAGTGCATAGTGTATAAAACAACTTCAAATCATAAGTATCAATCATAGGCGGCATGAGCGCCCCATCCCACTATGTCACCATACTAGGTTCTACAATTAAAACCGCAAATGTCACGTATTTGGAAATTGGATTTCCGTCTATGAACCGAGGCAAAAGATAGTCCTCAACCGATTCGAGACGCTCTAGCCCGCCCCTCAGGACCCAGACTCAGGTGGGCCCTTGGATCGTCAGGGCCGGTCCACCGATGTGGATTAAAATGCCTGAACACTGCGTTTCCCCACCCTATGGGGTGTAAGTCTGGTCCGTCTGCCGGCCAGAATGCATCGGCCAAAACCGATATAACCGAGGCGCCTCGCAACAGCAACAACCACATAAGTCAAACTCGTCAGGGCGTGTAAAACCACTGACGCCACTTCTAGCTAGAAAGAAACGCATGCCCTCCCTGAGGTCCTCTCCCGTTTTTGGTTCACAACCGGGGTGCGAAACTCGCGAATTCACGTTACACAAAGCTGTGCCACACAGGCTGTGCTTTGATCATCACCACAAGACTTTGCTTTTCAACAGAAGCCTCGATCAATTGCCACTTAGGCATGCCACACAGGCAATTCACTCCATGCGTTTGATATCCATCAATATATAACCCCTGAGCTCGTACGTCTCAGAGAAGGGCGTTAAGCAAGAGAATAAATTCTCCGCCGCCAAACAGATATATATTTAATAGAGATCAACCACACAGACTAAAATCCAATGTCGGACACACAGTCCATTTACAAGTCCGTTCTGGGTCTGAACGAAACCGGAGGCACCTAGTACCCCGCATATCCATCGATCTCCAAGTACGTCTGGACGATCACAAACTGTTTCCATCTTCTTGGGTGTACAGCCCAATCAAGATCATCAGTAATCACCCAAACGACGTGAAGACTTCCGGTCTTCGACCACCGTCTTCATCTTCGACACCACGTCGAATCAGTTATTCAGAATGGGACAAACCCGGTCTTTCTGAATAACTCGCGTATATATTATAAAAGTGTTACACAAACACAACATACGCCTCATTCCAATTCAGAATATTCCCATACTTTGGGAAAAGTTCCCATTAATTTTATCCAAGATAAATTCTTTAAATTTATTCTTTAATCTCCTTTGAATATCAATTCAAACTAGTCGGGAATAGCGAACCACACCGAAGTAATCATTTATTTTATTTCCCAATCCCAACCTATTCATCCCATGAAGTAAAACTGGTAGTACTTCATATCTAACACCACGGTGTTATCGGTAAATTCAATTACCATTTCACGTTCAAATCTAATTAAAGATTTAACTATCGCCTGGAGCAAAACTGGTGATACTCCATTCTCGATCTTTTCAATCTAATTAAAGATTCATTAAAACTCCACTTAGTTTTAATCTTCGGTTGGGTTAAAGAATCAGTGTCATTTAAAACACGGTTCACGATAGACCCAAAATCACATTCCATTAATTATCGGGTTAAAGAACGAGTGTTATTTAAAAACACGGTTCACGATAAACCCAAAAATCAATATCACTTCCATTCCAATTAAATATCATTCAATTGGTACACTTCATTAAATCTAACTAAAAAGATTTAATCTTTTCTCAACTGGGTTCAAGAACAGTGTTAGTGAAGACACCATTCACGAAAAACCCAAATCACATTCGATATTCAATACAAGGCTCTGAATAGAAAATATATCGGCTTATATTCAATATCAAATTCTACGACTAACAAATGTCGTATTGGAAATAACGATATAAATATATATCTTTCAAATTTCCATAACAACACCTGTATAATCACGAATTCCAACATCGAAATATTCCGAAGACAATTTCGATTCAAATCCACCCCAATGCAATCATTGGAAATTTTGGTTATTTTCAAAACCCTTTTCAAATTCAATTTATTTATTTAAAAATAAATAGAATTATAATTCTAGTTCAAAACTAGCTCATTTCGATAAAAATCCATTTTTATCTTTTCAAACATGCAGTTTTTCATCCCAAATCTTCACAAATCATTTCTTATGATTTTACACAAATTATTACTATTTTTAATAATTTTATCAAGGCCTGTACAGTCGATTTCCATCAATGGCCATCGAACTGCACTTACAGCGACCTTTTTCAAATTTGATTTGGACATAATTCCAAATCCAACCGTTAGATTTCAAATTTCTAACATTCGCTAGAAAGCTCTTTTCGATACGAACCCAACGGTTCCGGTTTTAGGAGAATCCGACGGTCGGATCTCCCGTAACGTCCATTTGAAATCAATGGTCGAAATTCGCGAACTGCCGCGGCGCGGCGCGTTCTATTCAGGCCATTATATTATATATATAATATATATAATATATACTTCGTCGATTTTCTATTCAAAACGAATTATATAAATAGTTTTAAAATTCGTTTCAAAATCTATTTCCACTTCCATTTCAATTCAAAGCAAAATTGAATTCTTCTTTATAAATTCGTTTCAAAGTTCATTTCTATTCAATTCAAATTTCAATTCAATTTGAATTCATTTCAATCCACTTTCAATTCAATTTGAATTCGTTTTCAATTCAATTTATTTCGAAATCACTTTCAATTCAATTCATTTCGAAATCACTTTCAATTCAATTCATTTCGAAATCACTTTCAATTCAATTCACTTTGAATTCGTTTTCAATTCAATTCATTTCGAAATCACTTTCAATTCAATTCATTTCGAAATCGTTTTTAAAATCGATATAAATATCGTTCACGTCAAAATGGCGTCAATCTAATCAACACGGCTTCATATATTCCTTTATTTTCAAATATTCTATTTCAAATATTTCTTTTTCAAATATTTCTTTTTCAAATATTTCTTTTTCAAAACCGGAATGAGGCCCAATCAATTACCATATAAAATTAATTATATGGATTTTCATACAACACATGTATATAAAAGCATTGAAAATAATCAACCATCAACCAAAGTGCACTACACTGTATAAGCATCAAATATAGATATTCAACGCTTATAACAGCCTGTCAATCAATCGATCGACATATTTAATCAATCAGGATGAGTGAACTTCAAATTTCATCCCAACACCCGTGTGGGGTTTCAAACAATCAAACACATATTTTATTTGTGCTGTTGGGCGATGTGTAAAATTTATCGACCCAATCAATATCAGTCAAATCAGTGTACATAAACAAACCGTCTGGTTTGTAAATGAATATTTTATTTTATTCACATTCACGTTAAAAACTATATTTTTAACGATAAAATATTTATTCCAACACATGAATTTTCTTTTCAGTTCATTTATTCAATAAATGACATTTTTATTTTTCTAACATATTTTAGAAAATTTCGGCGGCATAACGGCACGATACTAGAAACGGGACGAGGCCTAGCCTTATCCCCGGTCTAGTGAAGGCCCACGCCATTCACACATCAATCAAATCAATTCATTTCACCACACAATTCAAACCAAATAATTTAATCAACTACACAACCAAACAATTTAACAAACAAGCCATCCATGGTCTGTGGATGACGGGTGTCAGGTGCTACTAAGCACCGTCTGCATCCTAGTATATATATATATATAACTAGAAAATTTAAATTGAAAGGTGAGAAATTCTCACCTATAGCTATCCTAGCTCCACGGCACTCCATTGATAGAAATCCTCATCGCTATCGCATCTTCGTCATCTTCGTTGCCCGCTTTCACTACCTATGTAAAAATCGAATTTTGACTTCGTTATTCAATATATAAAAATCGAATTTTTAGTTCGCTATTCAATATATAAAAATCGAATTTTTAGTTCGAAGTTCAATATATAAAAATCGAATTTTTAGTTCGCTATTCAATATATAAAAATCGAATTTTTAGTTCGAAGTTCAATATATAAAAATCGAATTGTTAGTTCGCTATTCAATATATAAAAATCGAATTTTTAGTTCGAAGTTCAATATATAAAAATCGAATTTTTAGTTCGCTATTCAATATATAAAAATCGAATTTTTAGTTCGCTATTCAATATATAAAAATCGAATTTTTAGTTCGCTATTCAATATATAAAAATCGAATTTTTAGTTCGCTATTCAATATATAAAAATCGAATTTTTAGTTCGAAGTTCAACATCTAAAAATCCTATTTTTATTTCGAAGTTCAATATATAAAAATCGAATTTTTACTTCGATGTTCAATATATAAAAATCATATTTTTATTTCTACCTCATTATAAAAACCCAATGCTAAATTTAATTTAAAACAATGTACATTTTTATATTTCTAAACAAAATATATTCTTCTAAACAAGGTATATATATATTTTGTCTTAGCAAAGTTTATATATTTCTTTCTTAGCAAAGTTTTTATATTTTTCTTTAACAAATTTATATATTTCTTAATCAATGCTATATATAAATTTAAAAACCAATTCTAATTTTATTTTCAAAGGAGTTCTAATTTTATTTTTAACTCAAAAAAAATCAGTTTTTATTTTTAACCAAAAATCAGTTTTATTTCTTTTTACAAAATCAGTTTTATTTTTAACCAAAAATCAGTTTTATTTTTAACCAAAAATCAGTTTTACTTATATAAAAAAAAAATCAGTTTCAATCCTAATTAAATTTCAGTTATAATTCTAATTAAACAGAACAGTTTTAAAATCATTAAAATAACAAAACAAAAATAAAAAAAAACTTACATTTCTGCGAAGAGAGAGGGGGGGGGATCAGTGGCTGTCGGCGGTGGAAAGATCGTCGGCTGGGGGGCTTTCTATAGTTCGTCGGTGGGGAGGCTTCGAGGTGGCGGCGGCTTCTGTGTCAAGAACGGGGGCTTCGGGTCTTCGATAGTGAGGGCGGCGTCGAGGGGTTCGTCGGCGTCTCGAGGGGGGCGGCGATGTCTGGAGGGAGGCGCTCGATCTTGTTTAGGTTTTCTATTTTTTTTTTTTTTATAACGTCGATCTGAATTGAAGAAATAAAAGGGGGGGGGGCCAGGAAGAAAGGTAAAGGAGGGAATTATATATTTTTTTTTATTTATTATTTAATTATTATATTTTGCAAAAAGGTTGACTTTTACATAAGACCTCAAAACGAGGCCCACCGCCTGTCGTCCATAGCGTTTTACCCCCATTCCGAACACAATGGGATATGTATCGCAAGCTGATTCGACTGTTTCGATCAGTTTTCGTTAAGTCTACATTTAAATCACTATATTGAATTTTAAACGTACATTTCAAATTACCGGGGTCACATACTAACTAGAAAAATTCCAGAAAAATATTTTCTAGCTTCGTATTGACGATACGGTCCTACAAAACTAGTTTCGTCGAATTCTGAGACCGTTAGAAAAATGGCCAATTTCCAGTCGATTAAAATCAACTAAAACTGGTCAAACGCGTTTTCCTTAGCCACGCTCACATATTGATTCGAAAAATTATGAAATTTGAAACCTAGCAATAATTTAACATCACGGACCCAACAAAACTGGTTTCGTCGAAATCCGAGGTCATTTGCAAAATTCCCATTTTTAAGGGCCTGAATTCCATAGCGACTATTCAGAATTTTCAACTGGACATATCTTTTGATTCCCGCTATGAAATCTTGATTTTTCGGATTCGTTGGAAAGATATTCACTATTAGATTCCATTATTTTTGGTTTCACTACAATCCGGATTGTTTTGCACCCGGTACATTCAATTGAAGTTTGAAATCGAATTATCGAACTACCGCGCCATTTTCAATTCTATTTATAATTATATATAAATATTATATAGCCTAACGACGACGTATATAATATATACGTTCTAATTATATTCAAAATAAATTTCTCGTCGTTTTTATTTAAAATAATTCATTTTAAATAATCAAAATTCGCTAAAATTGCCAAAATAAAAATTTTAAACTGGCCCAGAATTTGCGGGTTGTTACAATCTCCCCCACTTAAAACTTTTCGTCCCCGAAAAGGAACAAAGTCGAAAGTGGTTTGATTAATCAACTCTACGATCGATCAGGCTTCCATTCTCCAACTCTTTAGTTTCTGAGAATTTTCAAAATTTCAAAAATTTGGCTAACACCCTAAATTTTCGAAAAATTTCGCCATAACCTCCCCTGCACCGGGAGCATCGGGGAATTTCAAATAGCTTCCCCGGTCCTTCAGATCTCAAAAAGAAAAAGAAAAAGCCAAGCGGCTAGCCAATAGGCTCACAAAATCATCATCACCCAAACAAAACAGGAAATTATGTAGTAAACATGTACCTATTTGTCGGGCAAACAAATTTTATTCTCTGCTCTAGCCTCCTTGCTATGACCTGTTCAATGATATATATGTATATGCAAACAAATGCGACCAATTTTCAATACAATTCAATATTCGGTTCAATTAGGCATAAATGGTTAAAAATTAGCAAACAAATAAACAAACAACACAAACATCAATCAATTAGTGAATTAGAGTTTCAAATTCATAATTTTGATACATATGCAAAAATCACATTTTTGATGCCAAATCACAACAATAGGCCCTATCTAATTTTGGTTCTCACACCAGTCAATAGGAGATATATAGATATTACATCTTCAAAACACGAACATAAATTCTGATAATGATCGATCAATCATCAGAACCATCTCCGGGTGTCTAGAATGTGATTCTATATCTATCCAGTATATTAGAATTTCAAATACACGTGGATCAGACGTATACGCAAAATCTTTATATACTGGACTGTCCAACTCAATATAAATAGATAATCAAATACGAATAATTGATTTAAATTTTCAAAACAAACATTTGTTTTCACTTTCAAAAATATACTCTTCACACTCGTTCTAGGATACTACTGATCCTATCTATAACGAGTCATCCTCGTTGGATATTACTAATCCAATATCTGATGAATTCTTTCGTACGGTTCTAATGTGCCTTGTTCTCTGCTTTGTAAACCTCGCTCTGATACCAACTGTGAAAACCCGTAACTTCCCCGTAAAGGAAAGCGTCGGATAGTTCGAGAACAAGCCACAACAGAACTCATATAGAAGAACGTTTCATTGTATATTACAACAATGCATCAGATTACAAGAATATACAGAGTATAAATGAATATTACACAGAAATATCAGAGATTTAAATTACATTTAAATACATCGCAGCGGAAAATAATACAATACACAACTAGAATGAGATATACGGATACAAAGCTTTCCGGATATCGTTCCAGCTGTAAACCAGGATCCTGTGAATATAAATCTGCAAAACCAAAACTACTAGCTGCCCATGTCAAAATAAGGGCACCCAGAGTTTAGGTTAAAACAATAAACTCCAGGTCAGTCATGGGACTGGTGTGAGAACTAAAACAGTTATAAATCTTTATTTTAAAGTTAGGTAAATCAAGGGACCACGCCGTATAACACGGAACGGGTTTCCTCCCAAGAATACCAGTGCATAAAACAACAGCGCAATGCTAAATAAAGAAGAATGAAGCTGTTATAAGACCCAGGTCCCATCACACAATGCAACGCAGCCGAGGATAGGGTTTTCCCTTATAACAGCCAAAGAATGCTTGATACGGTTAAAACAAATCGTTTGATACTATTATAAGTGCATAGTGTATAAAACAACTTCAAATCATAAGTATCAATCATAGGCGGCATGAGCGCCCCATCCCACTATGTCACCATACTAGGTTCTACAATTAAAACCGCAAATGTCACGTATTTGGAAATTGGATTTCCGTCTATGAACCGAGGCAAAAGATAGTCCTCAACCGATTCGAGACGCTCTAGCCCGCCCCTCAGGACCCAGACTCAGGTGGGCCCTTGGATCGTCAGGGCCGGTCCACCGATGTGGATTAAAATGCCTGAACACTGCGTTTCCCCACCCTATGGGGTGTAAGTCTGGTCCGTCTACCGGCCAGAATGCATCGGCCAAAACCGATATAACCGAGGCGCCTCGCAACAGCAACAACCACATAAGTCAAACTCGTCAGGGCGTGTAAAACCACTGACGCCACTTCTAGCTAGAAAGAAACGCATGCCCTCCCTGAGGTCCTCTCCCGTTTTTGGTTCACAACCGGGGTGCGAAACTCGCGAATTCACGTTACACAAAGCTGTGCCACACAGGCTGTGCTTTGATCATCACCACAAGACTTTGCTTTTCAACAGAAGCCTCGATCAATTGCCACTTAGGCATGCCACACAGGCAATTCACTCCATGCGTTTGATATCCATCAATATATAACCCCTGAGCTCGTACGTCTCAGAGAAGGGCGTTAAGCAAGAGAATAAATTCTCCGCCGCCAAACAGATATATATTTAATAGAGATCAACCACATAGACTAAAATCCAATGTCGGACACACAGTCCATTTACAAGTCCGTTCTGGGTCTGAACGAAACCGGAGGCACCTAGTACCCCGCATATCCATCGATCTCCAAGTACGTCTGGACGATCACAAACTGTTTCCATCTTCTTGGGTGTACAGCCCAATCAAGATCATCAGTAATCACCCAAACGACGTGAAGACTTCCGGTCTTCGACCACCGTCTTCATCTTCGACACCACGTCGAATCAGTTATTCAGAATGGGACAAACCCGGTCTTTCTGAATAACTCGCGTATATATTATAAAAGTGTTACACAAACACAACATACGCCTCATTCCAATTCAGAATATTCCCATACTTTGGGAAAAGTTCCCATTAATTTTATCCAAGATAAATTCTTTAAATTTATTCTTTAATCTCCTTTGAATATCAATTCAAACTAGTCGGGAATAGCGAACCACACCGAAGTAATCATTTATTTTATTTCCCAATCCCAACCTATTCATCCCATGAAGTAAAACTGGTAGTACTTCATATCTAACACCACGGTGTTATCGGTAAATTCAATTACCATTTCACGTTCAAATCTAATTAAAGATTTAACTATCGCCTGGAGCAAAACTGGTGATACTCCATTCTCGATCTTTTCAATCTAATTAAAGATTCATTAAAACTCCACTTAGTTTTAATCTTCGGTTGGGTTAAAGAATCAGTGTCATTTAAAACACGGTTCACGATAGACCCAAAATCACATTCCATTAATTATCGGGTTAAAGAACGAGTGTTATTTAAAAACACGGTTCACGATAAACCCAAAAATCAATATCACTTCCATTCCAATTAAATATCATTCAATTGGTACACTTCATTAAATCTAACTAAAAAGATTTAATCTTTTCTCAACTGGGTTCAAGAACAGTGTTAGTGAAGACACCATTCACGAAAAACCCAAATCACATTCGATATTCAATACAAGGCTCTGAATAGAAAATATATCGGCTTATATTCAATATCAAATTCTACGACTAACAAATGTCGTATTGGAAATAACGATATAAATATATATCTTTCAAATTTCCATAACAACACCTGTATAATCACGAATTCCAACATCGAAATATTCCGAAGACAATTTCGATTCAAATCCACCCCAATGCAATCATTGGAAATTTTGGTTATTTTCAAAACCCTTTTCAAATTCAATTTATTTATTTAAAAATAAATAGAATTATAATTCTAGTTCAAAACTAGCTCATTTCGATAAAAATCCATTTTTATCTTTTCAAACATGCAGTTTTTCATCCCAAATCTTCACAAATCATTTCTTATGATTTTACACAAATTATTACTATTTTTAATAATTTTATCAAGGCCTGTACAGTCGATTTCCATCAATGGCCATCGAACTGCACTTACAGCGACCTTTTTCAAATTTGATTTGGACATAATTCCAAATCCAACCGTTAGATTTCAAATTTCTAACATTCGCTAGAAAGCTCTTTTCGATACGAACCCAACGGTTCCGGTTTTAGGAGAATCCGACGGTCGGATCTCCCGTAACGTCCATTTGAAATCAATGGTCGAAATTCGCGAACTGCCGCGGCGCGGCGCGTTCTATTCAGGCCATTATATTATATATATAATATATATAATATATACTTCGTCGATTTTCTATTCAAAACGAATTATATAAATAGTTTTAAAATTCGTTTCAAAATCTATTTCCACTTCCATTTCAATTCAAAGCAAAATTGAATTCTTCTTTATAAATTCGTTTCAAAGTTCATTTCTATTCAATTCAAATTTCAATTCAATTTGAATTCATTTCAATCCACTTTCAATTCAATTTGAATTCGTTTTCAATTCAATTTATTTCGAAATCACTTTCAATTCAATTCATTTCGAAATCACTTTCAATTCAATTCATTTCGAAATCACTTTCAATTCAATTCACTTTGAATTCGTTTTCAATTCAATTCATTTCGAAATCACTTTCAATTCAATTCATTTCGAAATCGTTTTTAAAATCGATATAAATATCGTTCACGTCAAAATGGCGTCAATCTAATCAACACGGCTTCATATATTCCTTTATTTTCAAATATTCTATTTCAAATATTTCTTTTTCAAATATTTCTTTTTCAAATATTTCTTTTTCAAAACTGGAATGAGGCCCAATCAATTACCATATAAAATTAATTATATGGATTTTCATACAACACATGTATATAAAAGCATTGAAAATAATCAACCATCAACCAAAGTGCACTACACTGTATAAGCATCAAATATAGATATTCAACGCTTATAACAGCCTGTCAATCAATCGATCGACATATTTAATCAATCAGGATGAGTGAACTTCAAATTTCATCCCAACACCCGTGTGGGGTTTCAAACAATCAAACACATATTTTATTTGTGCTGTTGGGCGATGTGTAAAATTTATCGACCCAATCAATATCAGTCAAATCAGTGTACATAAACAAACCGTCTGGTTTGTAAATGAATATTTTATTTTATTCACATTCACGTTAAAAACTATATTTTTAACGATAAAATATTTATTCCAACACATGAATTTTCTTTTCAGTTCATTTATTCAATAAATGACATTTTTATTTTTCTAACATATTTTAGAAAATTTCGGCGGCATAACGGCACGATACTAGAAACGGGACGAGGCCTAGCCTTATCCCCGGTCTAGTGAAGGCCCACGCCATTCACACATCAATCAAATCAATTCATTTCACCACACAATTCAAACCAAATAATTTAATCAACTACACAACCAAACAATTTAACAAACAAGCCATCCATGGTCTGTGGATGACGGGTGTCAGGTGCTACTAAGCACCGTCTGCATCCTAGTATATATATATATATATAACTAGAAAATTTAAATTGAAAGGTGAGAAATTCTCACCTATAGCTATCCTAGCTCCACGGCACTCCATTGATAGAAATCCTCATCGCTATCGCATCTTCGTCATCTTCGTTGCCCGCTTTCACTACCTATGTAAAAATCGAATTTTGACTTCGTTATTCAATATATAAAAATCGAATTTTTAGTTCGCTATTCAATATATAAAAATCGAATTTTTAGTTCGAAGTTCAATATATAAAAATCGAATTTTTAGTTCGCTATTCAATATATAAAAATCGAATTTTTAGTTCGAAGTTCAATATATAAAAATCGAATTGTTAGTTCGCTATTCAATATATAAAAATCGAATTTTTAGTTCGAAGTTCAATATATAAAAATCGAATTTTTAGTTCGCTATTCAATATATAAAAATCGAATTTTTAGTTCGCTATTCAATATATAAAAATCGAATTTTTAGTTCGCTATTCAATATATAAAAATCGAATTTTTAGTTCGCTATTCAATATATAAAAATCGAATTTTTAGTTCGCTATTCAATATATAAAAATCGAATTTTTAGTTCGAAGTTCAACATCTAAAAATCCTATTTTTATTTCGAAGTTCAATATATAAAAATCGAATTTTTACTTCGATGTTCAATATATAAAAATCATATTTTTATTTCTACCTCATTATAAAAACCCAATGCTAAATTTAATTTAAAACAATGTACATTTTTATATTTCTAAACAAAATATATTCTTCTAAACAAGGTATATATATATATTTTGTCTTAGCAAAGTTTATATATTTCTTTCTTAGCAAAGTTTTTATATTTTTCTTTAACAAATTTATATATTTCTTAATCAATGCTATATATAAATTTAAAAACCAATTCTAATTTTATTTTCAAAGGAGTTCTAATTTTATTTTTAACTCAAAAAAAATCAGTTTTTATTTTTAACCAAAAATCAGTTTTATTTCTTTTTACAAAATCAGTTTTATTTTTAACCAAAAATCAGTTTTATTTTTAACCAAAAATCAGTTTTACTTATATAAAAAAAAAAAATCAGTTTCAATCCTAATTAAATTTCAGTTATAATTCTAATTAAACAGAACAGTTTTAAAATCATTAAAATAACAAAACAAAACAAAACAAAAAAAAAAAAAAACTTACATTTCTGCGAAGAGAGAGGGGGGGGGGGATCAGTGGCTGTCGGCGGTGGAAAGATCGTCGGCTGGGGGGCTTTCTGTAGTTCGTCGGTGGGGAGGCTTCGAGGTGGCGGCGGCTTCTGTGTCGAGAACGGGGGCTTCGGGTCTTCGATAGTGAGGGCGGCGTCGAGGGGTTCGTCGGCGTCTCGAGGGGGGGCGGCGATGTCTGGAGGGAGGCGCTCGATCTTGTTTAGGTTTTTTTTTTTTTTCTTTTTTTTTATAACGTCGATCTGAATTGAAGAAATAAAAAGGGGGGGGGGCCAGGAAGAAAGGTAAAGGAGGGAATTTTTTTTTTTATTTATTTATTTATTATTTAATTATTATATTTTGCAAAAAGGTTGACTTTTACATAAGACCTCGAAACGAGGCCCACCGCCTGTCGTCCATAGCGTTTTACCCCCATTCCGAACACAATGGGATATGTATCGCAAGCTGATTCGACTGTTTCGATCAGTTTTCGTTAAGTCTACATTTAAATCACTATATTGAATTTTAAACGTACATTTCAAATTACCGGGGTCACATACTAACTAGAAAAATTCCAGAAAAATATTTTCTAGCTTCGTATTGACGATACGGTCCTACAAAACTAGTTTCGTCGAATTCTGAGACCGTTAGAAAAATGGCCAATTTCCAGTCGATTAAAATCAACTAAAACTGGTCAAACGCGTTTTCCTTAGCCACGCTCACATATTGATTCGAAAAATTATGAAATTTGAAACCTTGCAATAATTTAACATCACGGACCCAACAAAACTGGTTTCGTCGAAATCCGAGGTCATTTGCAAAATTCCCATTTTTAAGGGCCTGAATTCCATAGCGACTATTCAGAATTTTCAACTGGACATATCTTTTGATTCCCGCTATGAAATCTTGATTTTTCGGATTCGTTGGAAAGATATTCACTATTAGATTCCATTATTTTTGGTTTCACTACAATCCGGATTGTTTTGCACCCGGTACATTCAATTGAAGTTTGAAATCGAATTATCGAACTACCGCGCCATTTTCAATTCTATTTATAATTATATATAAATATTATATAGCCTAACGACGACGTATATAATATATACGTTCTAATTATATTCAAAATAAATTTCTCGTCGTTTTTATTTAAAATAATTCATTTTAAATAATCAAAATTCGCTAAAATTGCCAAAATAAAAATTTTAAACTGGCCCAGAATTTGCGGGTTGTTACATGTCGTCTGCCCCTATCTCCACTAGGTGTACCCACTACCCCCAAGCGATCGGCTCCCTAACTCGTAGATACCCGTGCTGGCTCCACAGTGGGGTGTATCACTCCCCAAAGTGGCAACCCGATACAACAAAAAGAATGCACGGCTTATACCTACACGATGCAACAACGTCTTACCTACCAGCCCGGGTCCACACACACATATGAACCCGTTGGACTTGCGTTGCCACCGCTAACCCGGTTTGGCCTCTTACAGTCAAGCCCAGTATGCATGTCCCGTCCTCGACTTGGGTCGAGCCCACAAAGATACATATGGGTTACTGGTTGAAACGGGCCCCCTTTACTTGACACAAGCTATCCACCTAAGCTTGGTCCCCTCTAGTACATCCAACTTAACCCACTTCTTATTCATGTTTCAATTACATGTTTCATATTTCGGTTAAGTGTTTCTAATCGTATTTCCAAGTGCCACCCAAGGCACCCACTAGATTCCATATGCCACCCAAGGCACCCACTTAACCCCCTCTTGTCCCACTACATGCTTATCTGGTTAAGTGTTTCTTAATTCATTAAGACCGTAACCTCATAAAGACCTCACACATTAGACTGGCATTTGTGGCAGCTGGATTTGCCGGGCGGGTCCGGGCAGTCTTACACCACAAAAGAGCCTAACCTCGTGTCTTTACAATTGTTACGTATTTAGTTTATGCCTAAGACCTCCCACATTAGACTGACATTTGTGGCAGCTGGATTTGCCGGGCGGGTCCGGGCAGTCTTACACCACAAAAGAGTCTAACCTCGTGTCTTAGACGATTAATTACTCCTAATTAATCACCCCCAATTTGAATTACTTTCCCTATTCAAATTAATCAATTCCAAATTTAGCGACGTCCATAATTGACTCAATTATGTCCATCCATTTATGGTACGTAAAATAATACCAATTTCACCACAATTTTATTTTATGCCTTTTAAGGCAATTATGCCAATTAAATATTTTTAATATTATTCCCTTTTTCCCCACGTAGTACGTTTGTTCGTTTAACGTAAAAATATACGTTAGACTCGAATAGTCTAACTCATGAAATAAAAGAAAGCATCACATATATACATAATTAAAGCATAGATCTAACATAGGGGTGAACTTGCATATGTGAATGATGTTCTACATCTAAAACTTGCATAGGCCAAGATTACAACTTGCATAACAACATATGTCATGGTTCCAAATTTTAAAGGTGTGAACTTGATGAAATAATGGCCACAAACTTGCATAAACATCATGTATAACATAGACCCAAATCTAAAGGTGTGAACTTGATGAAATAATGGCCACAAATTTGCATAGACATCATATGTCATGAACCTATATCTAAAGGGATTAAACTTGCATAGTTAACAACATAACATGATTCATGTCCAACTCATAAATTCACATATGTGATTTATACATCACAACAATGGTGTGAACTAACATGTAAAGTATCATGACATAGCCTAATCTTTCAATTTATTTCTCACATAAACTAGGTGCCATAATCATGTAAGGTCACATGTAATTCTACCCAACATGTATATGATTCGTGTTTGAACCCAAAATCTAAACTTTCCTAATAATGATTTAGCATATGAATCAATATCGCAAACTAGCATAAGAAACATGACGATTTGATTGTATATAAAATTACAACATGGATGATAGCAACATAACTTTGCATGATAGCATCACATCATAACATCATAGATATTCAATCATAATCCTACAACATGCAATCAATACTTCTTATCACATCCATACAATACGCGTTATAACTTAATCTAATTAAATTACTAATTATTTTGCTAAAACTATCGAACTCACAACTCAAAAGCAGTCTCGAGTTCTGAATTTTGATTTCTGGAGTTGAATTAGTGCTCCTTTGATGAAGAATCGCTGTTAGGGTTGAGTGGTTCTGATTTGGTTGTTGTTCTTTCTCTTTGATTTGGTGGCGGCTGCTCTAGGGCTCAAGACAACAGCATGACGACCATAGTTTTAGTTATAATTCTGATTTAGGGTTTGTGTCTATGGGTCATTTTATAGAGTTATGAATTAATTTAAGCCATCGGATGTTCTTAGGGTTAATCAAAACCATTCAATTATGATAGGGTGATGAGTCAGTCCTAATGACTCAGCAAGGAGTTAGAATGGACTCAACAACACGGGTCAGCCTGAACCAGAAAGCTGTGCAGGCTCTAGCCTAGGCCTGGGCGCACTTGGCAGGTGCGCCAGTGTTAATATGTACTGGCGCACTTCCCAAGTGCGCCAGTGCATTTTTTATTTTTTTATTTTATTTTTTACTTTGCCACCAAACTTCGTTCGTCCATAACCCTTTCATCCAGTACTCGTTTCCCGCAAACTCGGACTCTATCTTCACTAGAATTCCGAGACGAACACAATGGCGCAACACAATCCCCATAATTCTCACGTATGAGATTTATTATTCTTTATTTTAGTTAATTTGATTATTCAAAAATCCGGGGTGTTACATTCTTCCCTCCTTAAAGGATTTCGTCCCTGAAATCTCCAAGTTAAGGAGAATGTATATCCTACCATCCAAACAACCATCTACTCAACCATCAAACACGGGCATCCATTGTCCTTATAAAATTTCTAATGCGGTATGAACATATGCAAGAAGTGTGTGTATATGTTCCTTATCTAATGCAAAATCAGGCGGTCTACTGATTCAGTTGACGTCCTTAATGCAAACCATGATAGTGTCATGCGTCCATTATGTATGCGAAAGAACCTTATCGATACATATCATTTCTACATGTGTGCACAACCATTCATCAAAATGCAACATCCATATGATGGTACAACCATTGTACATCCATTACTTACATATGAACACACATTTATATGCAATATGAAGTGACTGAGCCGATCTAGTGCCTAAAGTGTGTGTATATGCATCCATGAGCAACCACTAGCAAACACTTGCATCCACCATCCATAACATGTCTCAAACACATGTTTCAACCACAGGACTATCCTATCTAAAGGTCAAGGATACTAGCGAGAGGACACACTAAAGATAAGATAGGTACAAGATAAACGATAAAGGAGAAATTAAAAGACATACCCTCGAAAAGAAAAGGGTACAATGAACGCATCTTCGCTTCTGTCTCCCAAGTAGCGTTGCTCTCATCATCTCCCCATTGCACTTTGACTAGCTTGACCTCTCGACTTCTCAATTTCTTAATCTCCGACCCAAGAATGCGCGTAGGAGCTCGTCGCATCACGCTCGATCTCCACCTCTCTAAGTGTAACACCCCGTAATTCTGTTAATGTTAATATTCACAAATTAAAGAATAACTAATCTCAGACGTGAGAATTGTGGGAAACGGGTTACGCCATTGTGTTTATCTCGGAATTCTGGTTGAAATAGAGTCCGAGTTTGCGTGAATTGGACTTCGTATGAAGAAGTTATGGCCATCGGAAGTTTCAGAAAATTCAAAACAGATTTCAGAAAATTTAAAATTCAAAATTCGAAGTCAAACAGGCTAGGCGGGAAAATTCCCGCCCAGCACCCCAGGTCGACTGGGTAGTCGACACCCCCCCCAGGTCGACTGGGCAGTCGACCTGGGTGTCGATCTGGTCCAGTCGGCTAGGGTTTGGCTGAGCCCAATCTTGAGCTGCTGATGTGTCTTTAGGGCTGAGTTGGCAAATTAAACAGTTCAGTTTAGTTCTGAGTTGATCTGACGGTCTAAATAAATCCAAAACTCTATAAATACCTAGGTAGTCTCTCACTCTAATTCACATGAAAAATAGAATAGCCACCGTCATACCGCCGCCATGGTACTCAGTCTAGCCGCCGCCAACTAAAAAGGAAGAAAGCTAATCAAAACTCTAATTCTACTCAACTCTAAAGAAAATCAAGACTCTCTTTCTTCTATAAATTGTGAGTATGATGATCTTAACAAGATTATTATTAGACTAATTAGATTAAGTTATGAATGGATTATAAGTGAATGATGTGGATTGTCATATATGTTGTTGTAAACCTTATGCTATCATGTATGTTAAAAATCCTATGCTATGTGATGATGATATCCTATATGTTGTAAATCATGCTATGATGATATTGTATAGGTTGTAATTTTCTATGCTAAGTTGTGATAAATCATACATGCTTTAAAGTCATGATGTTATTATCTATGCTAATTAGTTCATGTTAATCAAATCATAATGTTTGGGCTATGTTGATCTGTATGACAAACCATGTATGCAAGTTTAGATTGATTAGTAAAGATTATGAACATATGCCATGACATCTATTTAGATCTAGAATTATGACATCTATTTAGATCTAGAATTATGACATCTAGAATCATGCTATGACATATGTGAATTCTATGTATTAGATGCTAGTTCACACCATCATTATGTGGCATAAAACCCCATATGCAAGTCCATACATGAATTTGGGTTATGATCAAATCATGTAAATTGTGACATTTAACAAGTTGACACCTTTAGATCCTTAACATGTGTAGTTTATGCAAGTTTCACCCCTATTATGATTAGATTTTTTTATTTGCCTATATGTTGTGATAATTTATCTTTGTGCTATGAGTTAGACTATTCGAGTCTAACGTATATAATGCGTTGAATAAGCGAACGTATAACGTGGGGTAGGGGTAATATTAAGGATTTAATATTAAGAAGTTGGGGTGCAATTGATATGATTTTGCATGCCATAAGTGGATAGCCATAATTGAGTCAATTATGGACATCATTAAAATTGGAATTAAGTAATAATTTGAATAGGGATATATTCAAAACTGGGGTAAAAGATTATAAGTGATAATCAATGCTTAGGACACGAGGTTGGACTCGTTTCTGACGTAAACCTGCCCGGACCCGCCCGGCAAATCCAGTGGTCACAAATGTCAGCCCAATGTGAGAGGTCCTAGGCCTAAACTAAAGCATAACAGTTGTAAAGACACGAGGTTAGACTCTTTTATAGTGTAAGACTGCCCAGACCCGCCCGGCAAATCCAGCTGCCATAAATGCCAGTCTAATGTGAGAGGTCTTTATGAGGTTATGGCCTGAATGAATTAAGAAATACTTAACTAGATAAACATGTAAGGTGGGACATGGGGGTTAAGTAGGTGCCTTGGGTGGCATGAGGAATCTAGTGGGTGCCCTTAGTGGCATGTGAAATACGATTAGTAAGACTTAACCAAACACACATGTAAATGAACATGACTAAGAGGGTTAAGTGGGATATACTAATGGTGACAAGCTTAGGTGGGTAGCTTGTGGGGGCCCATTTCAACCAGCAACCCAAACGTATCTTTGTGAGCTCGAGCCAAGTCGAGGACAGGACACGCATACTGGGCTTGACTATAAGAGGCCAAAACGGGGTAGCGGTGGCAACGCAAGTCCAACGAGTTTCATATGCGTGTGTGGACCCGGGCTGTTATGTAGACGTTGTTGCATCGTGTAGGTATAAGCCGTGCATTCTCAAGTTGTATCGGGTTGCCACTTTAGGGGAGTGATACACCCCACTGTGGGGCCAGCACGGGTATCTACGAGTAGGGAGCTGATCGAAAGTGGGTAGTGGGGTACACCTAGCGGAGATAGGGGCAGACGGCACCTATGTAGTCAGCTAGGGGTATGCAAGGCTATTTATATAGTTTCTGTATGAAGCGAGTGGGATCAACTTTGAGGATGACTAGTGTGGTGCAGTGTAGTAATTATTCGTTAGTAATTAGGTGTGCCTTTAACGTTATCTTTAACGTTATCTTTATCTGCTTTTCCATACCCAATAGTTCATAGACATTTCCTTGTTTTCCAGCTTATGCCTTAGTCTAGTTATTTTGATAACAGTATTATTAGAATTATCATACTCGCCAGATTTTATGTCTACCCCCTCCATTTCTATTCTTTTTCCCCCTCCAGGTCCTCAGGTTGGGCCCAACTCTAGTGGAGTTTGATTGGATTGCTTTATCTCTCTTGGAAAGCTTGGACCGTTGAAGTAAAGTCCAGCTTGTTATCTTCTTTAATGGCTATTTGTGTAATGGGATTATGTATTTTGTTTTATCAAGATGGATATTGTACTTGACTCTGATTTATGGTCTTATGATGTAACAAACATGTTTAAATTCCGCTACAATAAAATGAAGTTTTAGATTTCCAAGTACTACTTATTATCTGTCTTGTTGTAATTTTTCTGTTCTATATTCACTTAAAACCTCCATGGAAGTTAATGCATTCCCTTTGTGAGTGACATTAATGGACGTGGGGTGTTACACGTGGTATCAGAGCCAGGTTACCAGAACAGTTAAAATTTTTTTTAGAAAAACTATTTTTCTAAAGTATTTTTGGAAGAAGTGTTTTCAAAAACATGTCTTAATGAGTAATTTAAAGAGGAAAGTTTTTAAGAAAAACATAATCCCCAATAGCCATATCTTTATCTTTCGAATTCTCCATTTTGAATCTTTCCTTTTTCGTTTCAGCATGGCTGAAGATCTTAACCTTCCGGATGGTGTAACGATACCAGGATGGTATAGGAGGTTATTAGAGGCTAGGGCCGCTGTAGGTCCAGCCAATGTTCCTCCACCACTAGTTGCACCTGCTCCTCCTCCTCCTCCTCGCGTCGATACTTTTGCAAAGACGTGCAAGGAATTTAAGGCTATGGGTGGAAAACCCTTTCAAGGGTCAGAAACGTTTGTGGAAGCTAGAGATTGGCTTAAGGAGGTGGAAGAATTGCTAGAAATCTTTGAAGTAGAAGAAGGGAGGAAAGTCAAATTAGCAGCTTGGTTAATGATGGGAGAGGCCTCATTTTGGTGGGAGGTCACTAATGGGGTGCGTCCTGTTGATTCTTGCGCGGATTTCAGACGTAGGTTTGAGGCAAAGTTTATCTCAAGGGCAGAAGAGAATCTATATATGGAAAGGTTCTTGACATTAAAGCAAGGAAGCTCATCAGTGAAAGAATATCTCAACAAATTTAATTAGTTAGCAAGGTTTGGCTTGGACTTAGTGAACACGTCGGAGAAGAAGGCTCTGAGGTTCGTTAATGGCTTGAATGAACCGTTGCAAGGGTTGTCTATGACCCACATCCCTATGGGGGCCACCTTTGAGAAGCTAGTAGACATGGCACTCATGCACGAGGAGAAAGGCGCTAAAGCTGATAAGGCACCCGAGAAGAAAGGGGATCAGAAGAAACCACAACAGCAAATCAAGAAGGGTGGTAAAGACAATAATGGTAAGGGAAAGAAGAAATGCTTTAACTGTGGGACACCAGGCCATCTCAGCAAGGACTGCCGAAAGAAAAAGAAGACTGGTTGTTTTCACTGTGGCGATGCGGGACATCTAGTGAAGGACTGCCCAAAGAAGGGGCAGAGGGCAGGGTCTACCTCGGGAGAACAGGTGCAGGCTCTTATGGCACCAGGACAGGCAAAGGGACAAGTTCAGGCTCTCACGGTCCCACCGCTGCATGAACGAGGTAGAACCATTTCTGTTGAAAGCTTAGTTTTTCTGTTTGATCATCCTGTCTGTACCTTATTCGATTCGGGCGCATCGCATTCGTTTATCTCTACGTCATTAGTTGAATCGCTGCACTTAAACACCAGTTTAGTAGAGGATCCCTTAGTTGTTTCGAATCCAATTAGGGGCTCATGACTCGCCTTGGTAATGCCTCGAAATCTTTTGTAGTCCCATAAATTTCGTTATGCTAAGTTATTTAGAATCGCTTGACGCATCTGTGGAGAATCTATGATCTGTTAGAGTGGTCCGAGAATACTCGGATGTGTTTGAGGAGGTGAAGGGCTTACCTCCGAAGCGGGAGATAGATTTTCGAATATATCTTGTGGATAATACAAAACCATTATCTTTGCTAGTACGCCACATGGCTCCTCGTGAAAGGAGGGAACTCGATAAGCAAGTGAAGGAGTTGCTTGAGAAGGGGTTCATAAGACGAAGTATATCGGAGTGGGGTGCTCTAGTTGTAACAACCCGTATTTTCAATAACCTGTTATAATGTAAATCAAGGCAGAATTTAATTCTAAAATCTGAATCAAGGGAAACGGGCTATGCCATTGCGTTCGTCTCGGAAAAATACGCGAAATAGAGTCCGAGTTTTCGAAAATCGGAGTCCGTATGACCCGATTAAGGCCCAACGAATTTTTCAGAAAAATTCAAAGTAAAAACAGATTTCAAATTCAAGTTTGAAATTGGAAGTTTGGGCCAGTTTGGGCCAGGCGGGAAAGTTCCCGCCAGAACACCCAAGTCGACAGCCCTGTCGACTTGGGGGTCGACTTGGTTGGACCCAAGTCGACAGCCCTGTCGACTTGGCTGTCGACTTGGTCCAGCCGGGCTGTTTAGCCTGGTGCACCATTTTGAGATTGTGTTGAGCTTGGGGGCCAGATTCGGTTTTAAGGGCTGAGATTGCAACTAGGGTTTAATCCTATGGCCTAAAACACTTGCCTAATCTATAAATAAGGCCCTAACCTAGCCCTAAATCATCATTAATCTATCCTACAACTAAACTATGGCAAAATCAATCCTCTCATGGCCTCCACTCTCTTCATAAAATTTCTAAATAAATTTCTAAGTGATTTTCCATGCATACAAGTGTTTTTAAACTTGTATGAGCATCATTAGCTTGCATTCAAGTCAAGTTTCTATATTTGCATCATAAAGAAAGAGTTTTGATCATTTTGGCTCAAGGGTTTTTATGTTAGAGCTTGCATTTTGGGTTTGATTGATTTCATAAGGGCTTTGTCATATTTTTGTGACTTCTTAAGCATTGTAAGCCCTATTCTACTTTCATACTTAAACTCTAAAGTTCAATGTATGATATGCAAGTTTATCATGTTGTGATATGCAAGTTTATATGCAAGTTTATCATGTTGTGATATGCAAGTTTATATGCAAGTATGCCAAGTTAGGTTATGCAAGTTTGGGTTGAACACTTTTTTCATACTATCATGTTATGCAAGCTTATCTTGGGTTTATGAACATAAAGCTTCAAGCTTTATGCCAAAGGTTGCATTTTGGCAACATGTAAGTTATCATATCTCTTATGATAACTTTCATGTTAGGCTAAATGCGAACTTATCGCCATGTCTACATGTCATTTAGCACCATGTATCTCCAATATGCCAAGTTTGGTTTTATGCATGCTTTTGAGGCCTAAAAATGTAATATGCAAGTATATGAACATATGTACATTTCTTATGCCACCATGTTGAACTTGTGGCTTCAACACCTTTATGTCACGATTATGCCAAGTTCCCTCTTTCTATCCTTTATGCGCTATTGCGATATGTAAGCGATGGGATTGCGTTTGGGTAAACTTAAAAGACATAAAAACATAAGCTGGGGAATTTACCTATTAAGTTAGGTCTACCCATTGGGAATTTACCTATTAAGTTAGGTCTACCCAATTGCTTGAAAATTTGTAACATGTTTTGGAAACATGATGGACATGACACTTAGAAAAGATAAGTGTGACCAACTCGAGGTTGGGTTGAGTTTGTAGCGTAAACCTACCCGGAACCGACCGGCTTAACTAGTTGCTACAAACAATAGGACCCAATGTGAGAAGTTGGCCATGTTGTACCTTGAACCCGAGGTTAGACCAAGTTGTGGTGTAAAGCTACCCGGACCCGCCCGGCTTAACTAGTAACCACAAAAAGGTCTAATGTGAGAGGTTAAGGCGCATTAAATTAATTAATGCCTCGTGATTAGGGTTAAGTCATGGTCCACTTAATACTTAACCAATTTGGGCTTGGTAGATTAATCAGGGTTAAGTCGTGAACTCATCGTTACACTTAACCAAGTTAATCCATGATTAGCAAGAGGGTTAAACCGTACTTAACCCACTAGAAAATCCTAGCAATAGGGGCCCACTCCGCAGTAATCCCCAAAAATTGGTATCATTAAGGCCCTAGGGACTAGGCTAGGGAGGGGGCACGATTACTGGGCTGGAGGTAAGCGACCAAATAAACGACGGCCGGGTGGTACGCCGATGTAGTTCCGGACGGACTATGGTCATGCACGTAGTCCGTATTTGGAGAAGTCACCCATGGGTACCAGTAGATCGAGACTGTGCACTCATGTTTATGGTGTCCAGGGGTTGGCACCCTAGGGCTTGATACACCCGAAGGGTGGACCCGGCACAGTTCGACTACAATTATGTTTGGGTCGTATTGACACCAACACGTGACGAGTTAGGCTTAGGGAGCCGATCGACTAGACCGTTTGGTTGGACCTTGTATTAGGGTCATTTCATGTTATTGGGCCAAAGCTTGGGCCAAGGGATCAATAATTATTTATTCCAGTCATGTTAGTTTGCTAGTACACCTGTGGTGCAAAACCTCAAACCTGATTATGCGATGACACCTTTATCTACCTTGTTAGTTCATCATCATGCTAGTATTATTGTTATCCTTATGTTCATCCCTGCTGCTCATGCCAGTTAACTTTATCAGTTTACATTGATTGTAGTAGGGCTTACTCAGTCTTTTTGACTGACCTGTTTTCTTTCGCCTCTTTTCTTCCGTTCCCCCCCCCCAGGTTCTCAGGGAGGGAATATTGGAGCTTAGCTGGATTTCTGATCGCTTGCTTATGGGATTTAGCTCATGTACGGTTTGACATGAAGCTAGCTATGGCTATCACTTCTTTTGGGGATTAGTACTTATGTATTTCAGTTTTTTTTCAGTTGATGTTGTTTTATCTAGACTTGTTTATTTGGAAATTTACATTATGTTGTACCTGACTGGTTTTGAAATGGTTTGAAATCTTCCGCTGTTTTATCTATGTTATTTACTCTGTTTACATATATACATATGTTCTTGTTCTGCCTTGATATATCATTATGCATGTTTACCTGATTCAAACGCCCCTCCAAAGTCAGAATGCTTGCAAGAGACACCCTGGCGGAGGCGGGGTGTTACATTTGGTATCAGAGCATATGGTTTACGAGAAGGAACAAAAAGGTTTTTAGAAAACTTTTGGAAAACTATTTTCAAAATCAAGTATAAAGTATTTTCCAAAGAAAAGTCTAGTTTATTTTAAAGGCTAGTCCCCAAAAAGCCATTAGCAAAATTCCTTCATTTTTCTCCATTCTGAATCTGTCTTTTTCTTCGTTTTCAGTATGGCCCATAACTTTGCTATTCCGGAGGGAGTGCACGTACCTGTTTGGTATAGGAGACTTTTGGAGGCTAGGGCGACCGAAGCCGGCCCCGCAGATGTTCCTCCTCCTCCTCCTCCGGTAGTTAATGTTCCTCCTCCTCCTGTCGCTGAGGTTCCTCTTCCTCCTCCCCCTCAGCATCCTCAAGCTGACTTCGCAAAGACTTGCAAAGATTTCAAAGCAATGGGTGGCAAGAACTTTCAAGGCACTGAGACTTTTGTAGATGCCAGAAATTGGTTGAAAGAGACCGAGGATTTATTTGCTATCTTTGGGATAGACAATCAGAGGAAGGTCTTGTTGGCGGTTTGGCTTATGAAGGATGAAGCCGCTTATTGGTGGGAAGTCACCAATGGTACTAGGCCTGTTGAGACTTGGGCCGATTTCAGGGCAAGGTTCATGCTTAAGTTTCTATCTTCTGTTGAGGAGAATCTGCAAATGGAGAGGTTCATAACTTTGAAGCAAGGAGATATGTCTGTCAAAGAATATGTGAACCAGTTCAATCAGTTAGCTCGTTTTGGCTTGGATATGGTGAATACTCCTCAGAAGAAGGCTCTTCGTTTTGCTAGAGGATTGAATGAGCCGTTGCAGGGATTGGCTATGTCACATATTCCCCATGGGGCCACGTTTGAGAGTTTGGTTGATATGGCGTTACTTCAGGGAGATGTCAAGAAAGAGATCAAGACGAATGATACTAAAGCCAAGAAGACTGATTCCCAGGGGAAAGGAAATCAGGGTAATCCAAGTAGTCAAGGCAGTCAAGGCAATCAGAACAAGAACAAGGGTCAAGGCAACAAGGGGAACAACAACAAGGGCAAGAACAACAAGGAGAAGTGCCATTATTGCGGTTCAGTTGGGCATCTTATTAAGGATTGTAAGAAGAGGAAAAGGAAGAATGGTGAATGCTTTTTCTGCGGTAAGACTGGACATTTCAGTAGGGATTGCCCGAAGAAGCAAGGGCAAGGCCAGGGTCAGACTCAGCGTGCTGGACCTTCAGGAGGGCAAGTTCATGCTCTCAATACCGCTCCAGTTCCCGATCGAGGTAGTATTTCTGTTGAGAGCCTTGTATATATTTTTGATTTTCCAGTTCGTACCTTGTTTGATTCTGGTGCATCGCATAGCTTTATCTCATCTGAACTTGTTGATAGTTTGCACCTTAGTACTAGCTTGGTAGATGATCCCGTTTGTGTCTCAAATCCTATTGGGGGTTCCGCCCATTTGTCTATGATATGTGGGGATTTGAGGACCTCTATACTGAGTGTAGAGTTCTTGTGCAGTGCTTATGTTCTTGGTTTTAAGGGATACGGATTGATATTGGGTATGGATTGGCTGTCCAGATATGGATCCATTCTTGATTGTGAGCATAGGGTTGTGAGGCTCGTGACTCGCCTCGGAAACACCCTAGAAATTTCATGTAATCCGAGAGGTCCCGTTATGTTGTGCTATCTTGAATCACTCGACTCGTCAATGGAAACTCTTCAGTCTGTGAGAGTGGTTCGTGAGTATCCGGATGTTTTTGATGAAGTTAGGGGGTTGCCCCCTAAGCGAGAGATTGATTTCCGCATTTATCTGGTGGATAATGCAAAGCCGGTTTCTTTGCCCGTTCGGCACATGGCTCCGCGTGAAAGGCGGGAGCTAAGTAAGCAAGTGAAAGAGTTGCTTGAGAAGAACTTCATTAGACGAAGTATATCTGAATGGGGAGCGCCTATGGTATTTGCTACCAAGGCAGATGGTTCTCTCCGACTTTGTGTTGACTATCGAGAGTTGAATAAGCTGACTAAGAAGAACAGACACCCGTTACCAAGGATTGATGATCTCTTTGACCAGCTTGTCGGTGCTTCTGTTTTCTCTCAGCTTGATCTTGCTACGGGATTCCATCAGCTCAGGGTAGCTGAAGATAGTATAGACAAGACTGCGTTCAGGACTCCAGATGGATTCTTCGAATGGCTTGTCATGCCGTTCGACTTGACTAATGCACCCGCATATTTCGTGGACTTGATGAGTAGGGTGTTCAGGGAGTTCTTGAACAAGTTTGTCGTGGTCTTCGTAGATGATATTCTGATCTTCTCTAAGGATGAGGAAGAGCACGCAAGGCATCTCGTGGAGGTGATGGATACGCTTAGAGCGCATCAGTTGAAGGCCAAGTTCTCCAAGTGTCACTTTTGGAGAAGGGAAGTTAGATTCCTTGGGCATATAGTGTCTAAGCAAGGCTTAGCGGTGGATCCCGCTAAGGTGGTTGCAGTTCAGGATTGGAAGACTCCAAGGAATGCAACCGAAGTGAGATGTTTTCTAGGTCTTGCGGGTTTTAACCGGAAGTTCATCAAGGAATTCGCAAAGATATCCGCTCCTCTCACTAAACTGACGAAGAAGAATTTAGTTTCTGCTTGGAGCATAGAATGCGAGCTTGCTTTTCAGAAGCTCAAGGGAGCTTTTACATCAGCACCTGTTCTAGCTTTGCCCGATGGAGGGAAGTTATTTACAGTATACACCGATGCATGTGGCACGGGGTTAGGAGCTGTTCTGATGCAAGAAGGAAGGGTGATATGCTTTGGCGGTAGACAACTCAAAGTGCATGAGAAGAATTATCCCACTCATGACTTAGAGTTGGCAGCAATAGTATATGCACTCAAGGCTTGGCGCCATTATCTTCTGGGCGAAAGATTTGAGCTTTATACCGATCACAAGTCATTGAAGTATCTCTTTTCTCAGAAGGATCTGAATCTGAGGCAACAAAGATGGATGGAATTCTTGGCGTCCTACGATTTTGAGATAGCTTATACCCCTGGCAAGGGGAATGTGGTAGCAGATGCATTGAGTAGAAGAAGGTTGACCCTAAGTCCTCTATTCGTTGAGATGAAGAATTTAGAGTATGTGGCAACCTTTGATTTCTCTTTGGCGATTGAGTCGATGACCGGTTCTTTAGCATCTCTGGAACTCAGACCTACCCTTCTTGATCAAGTTGGGGCTTCGCAGAGAGAAGACCCTCAGATAGTTGAGATTATGGATAAGCTGATTCGAGGAGAGACGTCTAGTCATCTCGCTCGATATTCTATTGACGACAAGGGTTGGCTGAGGAGAGACGGAAGGTTATGTGTTCCAATGGTAGAAGACTTAGTAAGAAAAGTTCTGGAGGAAGCGCATCGCTCTAAGTTGACTATACATCCGGGCGGAGATAAGATGTATAAAGATATGAAGCGCATTTTCTTTTGGCCTGGGATGAAGAAGGATGTGGCAGAGTTTGTCTCTAAATGTATCATTTTCCAGCAAGTTAAGGCCGAGTCAAAGAAGCCCGGTGGGCTATTGCATCCTCTAGATGTTCCATTATGGAAGTGGGAGAGTATTTCCATGGATTTTATCGATGGGCTACCAAGGTCAAGGAAAGGGAATACGAGCATTTGGGTTATTGTGGATAGACTTACGAAGAGTGCTCATTTCATTCCGGTGAAGAGCAAGAGGACCGCATCTTGGCTAGCGTCTGTATATCTTCGTGAGATTGTGAGACTACATGGAGTCCCTTCTAGTATTGTCAGTGACCGTGACCCAATCTTTACAAGTCAATTCTGGAATAGCCTGCAAGAAGCCATGGGCACGAGGTTGAATCTAAGTACTGCTTATCACCCACAGACGGACGGTCAAACCGAAAGGGTGAATAGGGTACTTGAGGATCTGTTGAGGCTTTGTATTCTAGATTTTGGTGGTACTTGGGAAGACCATCTTCCTCTTGTTGAGTTTGCATATAATAACAGTTATCAGGCAAGCATAGGGATGGCACCATTCGAAGCTTTATATGGGAGGCCGTGCAAGTCGCCTACATGTTGGTGGGAGACTACAGATGAGCTTATACTTGGGCCTGATATGATCAGAGATACATCCGAGAAGATCGAGTTGATTCGGAGACGGATGAAAGCGGCCCAAGACCGACAGAAATCCTATGCTGATAAGCGAAGAACTGATTTGGAGTTTGATGTTGGGGATATGATTTTCGTGAAGGTTTCTCCTTTGTGGAATGTGGTGCGATTTGGAGCCGTTGGGAAGTTGGCACCGAGGTTTGTTGGACCATTCCCTATTATAGAGAGGATCGGGCAGATGGCTTATAGAGTGAAGTTGCCCGAGAAGCTTGCCGGAGTACACGATGTTTTTCATGTCTCGCATCTCCGGAAGTGTTTACATGAAACAGCAGAGGTTGTTGAGCCAAATGTTCTGAAAGATGTGGAAGTGGAGAAAGAGGCTACCTTGAGGAGAGCTCCGATTCGTATCTTGGGGACGGAGACCAAGAAGCTAAGGAATCGAGAGGTCAAGTTGGTGAAGGTTCAATGGGGTGAAGCCGAAGAAGACGCAACTTGGGAAACCGAGGAGAAGATGCGTGGGCTTTATCCATTCCTTTTTGAGGGTACACTCTCAATCTCTTTTCTTTGATTAGCATATCTTTCTCTTTGCTATCCATGTTTATCTAGTTTGTCGTGTTAATCTTGTCATGAGAACCTTAGGAAGAAACCCTTTGGATGAAACATGTGTTTGAAACATGTTATGCTTGATGGTTGCAAGTGGTTGCAAGTGTTTGCAAGTGGTTACTCGTGGATGCATTATACACGATTAGGCACTAGATCGGCTCACACACTCCTCATATTGCATATGCATGAGTGTTTACGCTTATTCATGGATGAAAATTTTTGTGTTATCACATGAATGTTGCATATGGATGTATGTTATGTGCACACATATAGATGTTATACATTATGTTAGGAATTGCATACATATGGATTCATTTCACTAACATAATTTGCATTGATGATATTTGCATTAGATAAGTACATATACACACACCTTTGCATATGTTCATGCAACATTTAGAATCTTGTAAGGACAATGATTGCTCGTGGATGATGTTTTGAGTAGATGGATGTTGGATGGTAGGATACGTTCTTCCTAACTTGAAGATTTCGGGGACGAAATCCTTTAAGGAGGGGAGAATGTAACAACCCGTATTTTCAATAACCTGTTATAATGTAAATCGAGGCAGAATTTAATTCTAAAATCTGAATCAACGGAAACGGGCTGTGCCATTGCGTTCATCTCGGAAAAATACGCGAAATAGAGTCCGAGTTTTCGAAAATCGGAGTCCGTATGACCCGATTAAGGCCTAACGAAGTTTTCAGAAAAATTCAAAGTAAAAACAGATTTCAAATTCAAGTTTGAAATTGGAAGTTTGGGCCAGTTTGGGCCAGGCGGGAAAGTTCCCGCCAGAACACCCAAGTCGACAGCCCTGTCGACTTGGGAGTCGACTTGGTTGGACCCAAGTCGACAGCCCTGTCGACTTGGCTGTCGACTTGGTCCAGCCGGGCTGTTTAGCCTGGTGCACCATTTTGAGATTGTGTTGAGCTTGGGGGCCAGATTCGGTTTTAAGGGCTGAGATTGCAACTAGGGTTTAATCCTATGGCCTAAAACACTTGCCTAATCTATAAATAAGGCCCTAACCTAGCCCTAAATCATCATTAATCTATCCTACAACTAAACTATGGCAAAATCAATCCTCTCATGGCCTCTACTCTCTTCATAAAATTTCTAAATAAATTTCTAAGTGATTTTCCATGCATACAAGTGTTTTTAAACTTGTATGAGCATCATTAGCTTGCATTCAAGTCAAGTTTCTATATTTGCATCATAAAGAAAGAGTTTTGATCATTTTGGCTCAAGGGTTTTTATGTTAAAGCTTGCATTTTGGGTTTGATTGATTTCATAAGGGCTTTGTCATATTTTTGTGACTTCTTAAGCATTGTAAGCCCTATTCTACTTTCATACTTAAACTCTAAAGTTAAATGTATGATATGCAAGTTTATCAAGTTGTGATATGCAAGTTTATATGCAAGTTTATCATGTTGTGATATGCAAGTTTATATGCAAGTATGCCAAGTTAGGTTATGCAAGTTTGTGTTGAACACTTTGTTCATACTATCATGTTATGCAAGCTTATCTTGGGTTTATGAACATAAAGCTTCAAGCTTTATGCCAAAGGTTGCATTTTGGCAACATGTAAGTTATCATATCTCTTATGATAACTTGCATGTGAGGCTAAATGCGAACTTATCGCCATGTCTACATGTCATTTAGCACCATGTATCTCCAATATGCCAAGTTTGGTTTTATGCATGCTTTTGAGGCCTAAAAATGTAATATGCAAGTATATGAACATATGTACATTTCTTATGCCACCATGTTGAACTTGTGGCTTCAACACCTTTATGTCACGATTATGCCAAGTTCCCTCTTTCTATCCTTTATGCGCTATTGCGATATGTAAGCGATGGGATTGCGTTTGGGTTTGGGTAAACTTAAAAGACATAAAAACATAAGCTGGGGAATTTACCTATTAAGTTAGGTCTACCCATTGGGAATTTACCTATTAAGTTAGGTCTACCCAATTGCTTGAAAATTTGTAACATGTTTTGGAAACATGATGGACATGACACTTAGAAAAGATAAGTGTGACCAACTCGAGGTTGGGTTGAGTTTGTAGCGTAAACCTACCCGGAACCGACCGGCTTAACTAGTTGCTACAAACAATAGGACCCAATGTGAGAAGTTGGCCATGTTGTACCTTGAACCCGAGGTTAGACCAAGTTGTGGTGTAAAGCTACCCGGACCCGCCCGGCTTAACTAGTAACCACAATAAGGTCTAAGGTGAGAGGTTAAGGTGCATTAAATTAATTAATGCCTCGTGATTAGGGTTAAGTCATGGTCCACTTAATACTTAACCAATTTGGGCTTGGTAGATTAATCAGGGTTAAGTCGTGAACTCATCGTTACACTTAACCAAGTTAATCCATGATTAGCAAGAGGGTTAAACCGTACTTAACCCACTAGAAAATCCTAGCAATAGGGGCCCACTCCGCAGTAATCCCCAAAAATTGGTATCATTAAGGCCCTAGGGACTAGGCTAGGGGGGCACGATTACTGGGCTGGAGGTAAGCGACCAAATAAACGACGGCCGGGTGGTACGCCGATGTAGTTCCGGATGGACTATGGTCGTGCACGTAGTCCGTATTTGGAGAAGTCACCCATGGGTACCAGTAGATCGAGACTGTGCACTCATGTTTATGGTGTCCAGGGGTTGGCACCCTAGGGCTTGATACACCCGAAGGGTGGACCCGGCACAGTTCGACTACAATTATGTTTGGGCCGTATTGACACCAACACGTGACGAGTTAGGCTTAGGGAGCCGATCGACTAGACCGTTTGGTTGGACCTTGTATTAGGGTCATTTCATGTTATTGGGCCAAAGCTTGGGCCAAGGGATCAATACTTATTTATTCCAGTCATGTTAGTTTGCTAGTACACCTGTGGTGCAAAACCTCAAACCTGATTATGCGATGACACCTTTATCTACCTTGTTAATTCATCATCATGCTAGTATTATTGTTATCCTTATGTTCATCCCTGCTGCTCATGCCAGTTAACTTTATCAGTTTACATTGATTGTAGTAGGGCTTACTCGGTCTTTTTGACTGACCTGTTTTCTTTCGCCTCTTTTCTTCCGTTCCCCCCCCCCCCAGGTTCTCAGGGAGGGAATATTGGAGCTTAGCTGGATTTCTGATCGCTTGCTTGTGGGATTTAGCTCATGTACGGTTTGACATGAAGCTAGCTATGGCTATCACTTCTTTTGGGGATTAGTACTTATGTATTTCAGTTTTTTTTCAGTTGATGTTGTTTTATCTAGACTTGTTTATTTGGAAAGTTGACATTATGTTGTACCTGACTGGTTTTGAAATGGTTTGAAATCTTCCGCTGTTTTATCTATGTTATTTACTCTGTTTACATATATACATATGTTCTTGTTCTGCCTTGATATGTCATTATGCATGTTTACCTGATTCAAACGCCCCTCCAAAGTCAGAATGCTTGCAAGAGACACCCTGGCATAGGCGGGGTGTTACACTAGTAGTATTTGCCACGAAGGCGGATGGGTCCCTTAGACTTTGTGTGGACTATATAGAACTTAATAAGCTTACTAAGAAAAACAGACACCCACTGCCGAGGATTGACGATCTCTTCGATCAGTTAGTTGGCGCCTCAGTGTTTTCGCAGTTGGACCTCGCCACTGGATTCCATCAGTTGAGAGTGGCTGAGGATAGCATAGACAAGACTGCCTTTAGGACTCCGGACGGTTTCTATGAATGGCTAGTGATGCCCTTTGGTTTGACAAACGCCCCCGCATACTTTGTTGATTTGATGAGTAGGGTGTTTAGGGAGTACCTTAATAAATTCATGGTGGTCTTTGTAGACGACATCCTGTTCTTTTCTAAGGATGAAGAAGAGCATGCCCTACATCTTAGGGAAGTATTGGAGACCCTAAGAGCGCATAACCTTAAAGCTAAATTTTCTAAGTGTCACTTTTAGAGGAAGGAAGTACGGTTCTTAGGGCACATGGTTTCCAAAGAAGGGATACCTGTGGATCCCGTGAAGGTGGTGGCCATCCAAGATTGGAAGGTCCCTAAAAATGCTACCGAAGTGAGAAGTTTCTTGGGGTTGGCTGGCTACTATAGGAAGTTTATCAAAGACTTCGCAAAGATATCAGGTCCATTAACACGCTTGACGAAGAAGAACCTAGTTTTCACATGGGACGTAGATTGTGATGATGCGTTCCAACGTTTGAAGAGAGCTTTGACCTCAGCCCCAGTCTTAGTATTGCCAGATGGGAGTAAACCATTTACCGTTTATACTGACGCTTGTGGGACAGGACTAGGCGCAGTCTTAATGCAAGAGGGTAGGGTAATAGCCTATGGTGGAAGGCAGTTGAGAGCGCATGAGAAGAATTACCCCACACGTGACCTAGAGTTGGCCGCTATTGTTTTCGCGCTTAAGTCTTGGCGTCATTATCTTCTTGGGGAGAAATTCGAATTATTCACTGACCACAAATCTTTAAAATACTTATTCTCTCAGAAGGACTTGAACTTAAGGCAGCAAAGGTGGATGGAGTTCTTAGCATCCTACGACTTCGAAATAGCATATACCCCTGCCAAGGGTAACGTGGTGGCAGACGCCTTAAGTAGAAAAAGGTTGTCCTTGAGTCCGTTGTTTGTTGAGCAGCGAAGCTTAGAATTCATTTCGATGTTTGACTTTAGACCTTCCGTTGACTTTGTACCCGGTTTGCTAGCATCCTTGGAGGTCAGACCTACGCTTTTGGGACGGATTGGCGAGGTACAGCGAGACGACCCACAGTTGGTTGAGTTAGTAGAAAAGCTCAAAGGAGGGGAGTCATCAAGCCATCTCCATAGGTATACCCTAGATGATAAGGGTTGGTTACGTAGGGACGGTAGACTTTGTATACCAAAAGACGATGACCTAAGGAAGACCATTCTTGATGATGCACATCGTTCGAAGATGACCATCCATCCCGGCGGGGACAAGATGTACAAAGACATGAAGCGAGTTTTCTTTTGGGCTGGTATGAAGAGGGATGTGGCCGAGTATGTCGCTAGATGCTTGGTGTGTCAACAAGTAAAAGCGGAGCAAAAGAAACCCGGTGGGTTGCTTCACCCATTGGAGGTTCCACTATGGAAGTGGGAAAGTGTCTCGATGGACTTTGTGGATGGATTACCGCGATTAAGGAAGGGTAATACGGGGATTTGGGTAATAGTAGATAGACTTACTAAGAGCGTCCATTTCATTCCCGTGAAGAGTAAGAGGACTGCTCCATGGTTAGCTTCTGTATACGTCCGAGAAATAGTTCGTTTGCACGGTGTTCCTTCTAGCATAGTGAGCGACCGCGATCCTATTTTTACTAGCGAATTTTGGAAAAGCTTACAAGAGGCGGTAGGGACTCAGTTATGTTTGAGCACCGCATATCATCCTCAGACGGACGGCCAGACCGAGAGGGTGAATTGTATTCTAGAGGACCTTTTGAGGCTATGTATCCTAGACTTTGGGGGTACGTGGGAAGAGCATCTTCCATTGGTGGAGTTCGCATATAATAACGGCTTTCAATCTAGCATTGGCATGGCACCTTTCGAAGCTCTTTATGGACGACCTTGTCGTTCACCTACATGTTGGTGGGAATCTACGGATAAGATCTTACTTGGGCCCGATATGATTAGGGAGACTTCGGAGAAGATCGACTTGATTCGAAGGAGGATGAAAGCAGCGCAAGATAGGCAGAAATCTTATGCGGATAAGAGGAGGACAGATCTTGAGTTTGATGTTGGGGACATGGTCTTTATCAAAGTGTCTCCATTACGGAACGTTGTTTGCTTTGGGTCCGTTGGGAAGTTAGCACCAAGGTTCGTAGGGCCGTTTCCTATTAAGGAGAAGATTGGACAGATGGCGTATAAAGTGGAGTTGCCTGAGAGACTTAGTGGTGTACACGACGTATTCCATGTATCACATTTGAGGAAGTGCTTGCACGAGACCGCGGAGGTGGTAGAGCCGAACTTGCTTAGAGAGGTGGAGATCGAGCGTGATGCGACGATTCGACGAGCTCCTACGCGCATTCTTGGGTCAGAGATTAAGAAGTTGAGGAATCGAGAGGTCAGACTGGACAAAGTACAATGGGGAGATGATGAGAGCAACGCTACTTGGGAGACGGAAGAGAAGATGCGTTCGTTGTACCCTTTTCTTTTCGAGGGTACGTCCTTTAATTTCTCCTTTATCGCTTATCTTGTACTTATCTTACCTTTAGAGTATCCTCTCGCTAGTATCTTTGACCTTTAGTTAGGATAATCTAATGGTTGAAACATGTGTTTGAGACATGTTATGTATGATGGATGCAAAGTGGATGCAAGTGTTTGCTAATGGTTGCTCGTGGACGCATATACACACACTATTAGGCACTAGATCGGCTCAGTCACTTCATACTGCATATTGCATATAAATGGATGTATTTAGTAAAATGGATGTATGATGATTGTTTTATCATATGGATGCTGCATTCAGATGATGATTGTGCATGCATATAGAGATAATATGTAGCATTAAGGAATTTTTGCATACATAATGGACGCATGTCACTATCATGATTTGCATTAAGGAGGTCAACTGAATCAGTGGACCGCCTGATTTTGCATTAGATATGGACATATACACACACTGTGCATTTAAACATGGAAGCATTAGAAGTCTATAAGGACAATGGATGCCTGTGTTTGATGGTTGAGTAGATGGACGATGGGATGTTAGGATATACATTCTTCTTAACTTAAAGATTTCGGGGTCGAATATATATACATTCTTCTTAACACCCCGTAATTCTGTTAATGTTAATATTCACAAATTAAAGAATAACTAATCTCAGACATGAGAATTGTGGGAAACGGGTTGCGCCATTGTGTTCGTCTCGGAATTCTGGTTGAAATAGAGTCCGAGTTTGCGTGAATTGGACTTCGTATGAAGAAGTTATGGCCATCGGAAGTTTCAGAAAATTCAAAACAGATTTCAGAAAATTTAAAAATCAAAATTCGAAGTCAAACAGGCTAGGCAGGAAAATTCCCGCCCAGCACCCTAGGTCGACTGGGGAGTCGACTGAGCAGTCGACACCCCCCCAGGTCGACTGGGGAGTCGACTGGGCAGTCGACCTGGGTGTCGACCTGGTCCAGTCGGCTAGGGTTTGGCTGAGCCCAATCTTGAGTTGCTGATGTGTCTTTAGGGCTGTGTTGGCAAATTAAACGGTTCAGTTTAGTTCTGAGTTGATCTGACGGTCTAAATAAATCCTAAACTCTATAAATACCTAGGTAGTCTCTCACTCTAATTCACACGAAAAATAGAATAGCCACCGTCATACCGCCGTCATGGAACTCAGTCTAGCCGCCGCCAACTAAGAAGAAAGAAAGCTAATCAAAACTCTAATTCTACTCAACTCTAAAGCAAATCAAGACTCTCTTTCTTCTCTAAATTGTGAGTATGATGATCTTAACAAGATTATTATTAGACTAATTAGATTATGTTATGAATGGATTATAAGTGAATGATGTGGATTGTCATATATGTTGTTGTAAACCTTACACTATCATGTATGTTACAAATCCTATGCTATGTGATGATGATATCCTATATGTTGTAAATCATGCTATGATGATATTGTATAGGTTGTAATTTTCTATGCTAAGTTGTCATAAATCATACATGCTTTAAAGTCATGATGTTATTATCTATGCTAATTAGTTCATGTTAATCAAATCATAATGTTTGGGCTATGTTTATCTATATGACAAACCATGTATGCAAGTTTAGATTGATTAGTAAAGATTATGAACATATGCCATGACATCTATTTAGATCTAGAATTATGACATCTAGAATCATGCTATGACATATGTGAATTCTATGTATTAGATGCTAGTTCACACCATCATTATGTGGCATAAAACCCCATATGCAAGTCCATACATGAATTTGGGTTATGATCATATCATGTAAATTGTGACATTTAACAAGTTGACACCTTTAGATCCTTAACATGTGTAGTTTATGCAAGTTTCACCCTTATTATGATTAGATTATTTTATTTGCCTATATGTTGTGAGAGTTTATCTTTGTGCTATGAGTTAGACTATTCGAGTCTAACGTATATTCTGCGTTGAATAAGCGAACGTATAACGTGGGGTAGGGGTAATATTAAGGATTTAATATTAAGAAGTTGGGGTGCAATTGATATGATTTTGCATGCCATAAGTGGATGGCCATAATTGAGTCAATTATGGACATCATTAAAATTGGAATTAAGTAATAATTTGAATAGGGATATATTCAAAACCGGGGTAAAAGATTATAAGTGATAATCAATGCTTAGGACACGAGGTTGACTCGTTTGTGACGTAAACCTGCCCGGACCCGCCCGGCAAATCCAGTGGTCACAAATGTCAGCCCAATGTGAGAGGTCCTAGGCCTAAACTAAAGCATAACAGTTGTAAAGACACGAGGTTAGACTCTTTTATGGTGTAAGACTGCCCGGACCCGCCCGGCAAATCCAGCTGCCATAAATGCCAGTCTAATGTGAGAGGTCTTTATGAGGTTATGGCCTGAATGAATTAAGAAATACTTAACCAGATAAACATGTAAGGTGGGACATGGGGGTTAAGTAGGTGCCTTGGGTGGCATAAGGAATCTAGTGGGTGCCCTTAGTGGCATGTGAAATACGATTAGTAAGACTTAACAAAACACACATGTAAATGAACATGACTAAGAGGGTTAAGTGGGATATACTAATGGTGACAAGCTTAGGTGGGTAGCTTGTGGGGGCCCATTTCAACCAGTAACCCAAACGTATCTTTGTGAGCTCGACCAAAGTCGAGGACGGGACACGCATACTGGGCTTGACTATAAGAGGCCAAAACGGGGTAGCGGTGGCAACGCAAGTCCAACGGGTTTCATATGCGTGTGTGGACCCGGGCTGGTAGGTAAGACGTTGTTGCATCGTGCATGTATAAGCCGTGCATTTTCAAGTTGTATCGGGTTGCCACTTTAAGGGAGTGATACACCCCACTGTGGGGCCAGCACGGGTATCTACGGGTAGGGAGCCAATCGAAAGTGGGTAGTGGGGTACACCTAGTGGAGATAGGGGCAGACGGCACCTATGTAGTCAGCTAGGGGTATGCAAGGCTATTTATATAGTTTCTGTGTGAAGCGAGTGGGATCAACTTTGAGGGTGACTGGTGTGGTGCATTGTAGTAATTATTCGTTAGTAATTAGGTGTACCTTTAACGTTATCTTTAACGTTATCTTTATCTGCTTTTCCATACCCAATAGTTCATAGACATTTCCTTGTTTTCCAGCTTATGCCTTAGTCTAGTTATTTTGATAATAGTATTGTTAGAATTATCATACTCTCCAGACTTTATGTCTGACCCCCTCCATTTCTATCCTTTTTCCCCCTCCAGGTCCTCAGGTTGGGCCCAGCTCTAGCGGAGTTTGATTGGATTGCTTTATCTCTCTTGGAAAGCTTGGACCGTTGAAGTAAAGTCCAGCTTGTTATCTTCTTTAATGGCTATTTGTGTAATGGGATTATGTATTTTGTTTTATCAAGATGGATATTGTACTTGACTCTGATTTATGGTTTTATGATGTAACAAACATGTTTAAATTCCACTGCAATAAAATGAAGTTTTAGATTTCCAAGTACTACTTATTATCTGTCTTGTTGTAATTTTTCTGTTCTATATTCACTTAAAACCTCCATGGAAGTTAATGCATTCCCTTTGTGAGTGACATTAATGGACGTGGGGTGTTACACTAAGCAAGCTCGGCTCTACCACTTCCGCGATCTCGTGCAAGCACTTCCTCAAATGTGATACATGGAATACGTCGTGTACACCATTAAGTCTTTCGGGCAACTCCACTCTATACGCCATCTTCCCAATCCTTTCCTTAATAGGAAACGACCCTACGAACCTTGGTGCTAACTTCCTAATGGACCCAAAGGGAACGACGTTCCGTAATGGAGACACCTTGACAAAGACCATGTCCCCAACATCAAACTCAAGATCTGACCTCCTCTTATCCGCATAAGATTTCTGCCTATCTTGCGCCGTCTTCATCCTTCTTCGGATCAAATCAATCTTTTCCGAAGTCTCTCTAATCATATCGGGCCCAAGCAAGATCTTATCTGTAGCTTCCCACCAACATGTAGGCGAAGGACACGGTCATCCATAAAGAGCTTCGAATGGTGCCATGCCAATGCTAGATTGAAAGCTGTTATTATATGTGAATTCTACCAACGGAAGATGTTCCTCCCATGTACCTCCGAAATCTAAGACACATAACCTCAACAAGTCCTCTAGAATACGATTCACCCTCTCGGTCTGGCCGTCCATCTGAGGATGATATGCGGTGCTCAAACATAACTGAGTCCCTACCGCCTCTTGCAAGCTTCTCCAAAATTCGCTAGTGAAAATAGGATCGCGGTCGCTCACTATGCTAGAAGGAACACCGTGCAAACGAACTATTTCTCGAATGTATACGGAGGATAACCATGGAGCAGTCCTCTTACTCTTCACGGGAATGAAATGGGCGCTCTTAGTAAGTCTGTCTACCACGACCCAAATACCCGTATTACCCTTCCTCGATCTCGGTAATCCGTCAATAAAGTCCATCGAGACGCTTTCCCACTTCCATTGTGGGACCTCCATTGGATGAAGCAATCCACCGGGCTTCTTTTGCTCCGCTTTTACTTGTTGGCACACCAAGCATCTAGCGACACACTCAACCACATCTTTCTTCATGCCGGCCCAAAAGTAAACTCGTCTCATGTCCATGTACATCTTGTCCTCGCCGGGATGGATGGTCATCTTCGAAAAATGTGCATCATCAAGAATGGGCTTCCTTAGGTCATCATCTTTTGGTATACAAAGTCTACCGTCCCTACGTAACCAACCCTTATCATCTAAGGTATACCTACGGAGATGGCTCGATGACTCCCCTCCTTTGAGCTTTTCTACTAACTCAACCGACTATGGGTCGTCTCGCTGTGCGTCGCCAATCCGTCCCAAATGCATAGGTCTAACCTCTAAGGATGCTAGCAAACCAGGTACAAAGTCAATGGAAGGTGTAAAGTCAAACGTAGAGATGAACTCTAAACTTCGCCGCTCAACAAACAACGGACTTAAGGATAATCTTTTTCTACTTAAGGCATCTACCACCACGTTACCCTTGCCAGGGGTATATGCTATCTCGAAGTCATTGGATGCTAAGAACTCCATCCACCTTTGCTGCCTTAAGTTCAAGTCCTTCTGAGAGAATAAGTATTTTAGCGATTTGTGATCAGTGAACAATTCGAATTTCTCGCCAAGATGATAATGACGCCAAGACTTAAGCGCGAAAACAATAGCGGCCAACTCTAGGTCATGTGTAGGGTAATTTCTTTTAATCACTCTCAACTGCCTTCCACCATAGGCTATTACCCTTCCCTCTTGCGTTAGGACTGCGCCTAGTCCTATCCCACAAGCGTCAGTATAAACGTCAAATGGCTTATTGTAACGACCCGGAAAAATGCGATCTTGGTTATCCGATATACAACACATATCGAACATCCAAGGATCGAAAATAACCGAATAGTTAATGAAAGAAATTAGAAGGTGAGAATAGATAAGATAGAAACTTAGAATAGAAGAAGAAGAAGAACACAACATCAGAGTAACACGAACCTCACAGCGGAACGAATAACATATAATAGATAACATAACTTTGAAATATAACAGTTATGTATACAATAGCACTTATCAGAGTACAGCACTTACAACACAGCGGAAATAACTATAGCTATACGATCTTGAAGCCTCCTGCTCCACGCTCTTCCAGTATATCTGTAAATTCCTGACTACTTGACTGCCCGTACAAAATTAGGCACCTAAGAGTTTAGGGAAAACAAAACAAATAAACTCCGGGTCAGTCATGGGACTGGTATGAGTAAAACAGTTTAAACAGGTATATGAACAAGTAAACGATATCTCATAAGACCACGCCGCAGAACGGAACGGGTTTTTCCCTTATGAGATTCCAAAATATCTTTATATCAAAAACCTTTTGATATTATAATAATGTCTATGTACAAATAGATATCAACTAGCAGAAACGCTTTCATCTCACGTTCTACATATATAGTATACAATCAAAATCGCAAGCACGTATTGGATAATGGATTTCCAACTATGAAAAGGTATGGACCCACCTTCCGATCAGTGTACTCTAGGAACGATACACTGGAGTTCAACAAGAACATCTTGTAACTCAGCCACACATGACCGACCACTCATTTCGCTTGAGTGTATCGAATGTACATCACCAACGGTTGGGATCAGCAACCGTTCCCGTATATATATGGGACAACATTGATAGATTTAAGAAACAAATGAATATTCACTAGATAGGTGATTATACACCCTACTTCGGTGCGACCGACTTAGCCATGCTGCCTGCCCGATTTCTGTCATTTACCGGTTGATGAGGCTAGAAGCTTCGCTTTATCATCACATCAGATTCACTTCAAATGCCACATTGTCAGATCCATCGAAAATCACTAATTGACGTCTACAACAATACATTACGTGTCAGCTAAAAGAAGTTTCCTTCTCCGCTTCCACTCTTGGTACGGTTGAAGAAATCAATGTACGTGACCTTTCTGGAAATACTATGTCAGACATCCATCTTCATTCGCTAGAAATGTCACATCGTCATACCCGCCAAATCACAAATTGACTTATCCAAAAATAACACGGGTATACAGCTAAGAGAAACGAATTCCTCCGCCACCAAACGTGAATACGTTTGAACAGATCAACTTACGCGATCCATTGGATATACTCTATCAGACCTTCGTCCATACAAGTTGTCCTGGGACTGGACAAACCGAAGGTACTATTCTGTAAACAGGATAGCCCTTGCATTTTGCTCCGTCTTCAATTATCTTTGGCATATATGATTCGCGACGCTTATGCCAATACAGAGTGGTTCTTTGGATAAAAATCCAACCGGTCTCTCCATATGAACAACGTTAAAATGGTCAAAACTTTGATAGTCTGTGAGTTAACTATCAAAGAAAAACAAGTGTGCAAACAATGATATTATTTCCAGATGGAAATTATATCGAACAAACATCATTTAACATTAATCTCTTTAGTTCATTTATTTACTTATCTCCTGTTTCCCTATATTCTAAATTCTTATTTTCTTTTATCAGAAAACATTTCTGATTCTCGTTTGGAAAACATTTCCAAAACTCCTTTACGATCAAACCTTACCATTTCTTAGTTAAGAAGGAAGTCACTCAAGTTGGGGTATAATTACCTCTCAGACCTTAACTGAACAACGTTATAACTTCGAAATGGTCAAAGTTTATCTTTTAATCTTTAACAACTTCTTTACGCCTTTCTCGGATTCAATTTTACTAATCCACTTCTATATTTAAAACATTGGTTATAACGATAACGTTATAATCCTTACTTTCGAATTATCTAACTTTAATTGTAACTTCTATTCTTATTAGTGAATAATTAACCTAACACTTATTTATTTATAAATAAATAAATCTCTATTTAGACACTGGAAAGTATAAGTACTTTCCCGAATTCGATATAATCGAATTTGCCGATTAACTCTCTTCGAGAAATCTCTATTTGATTAACTCTTGTTCGAATAACCTATATTCGATTAACTTCTTCCTTTTCAAATATCTCATATTTGAAAATCTTACTTTCGAATAAACTATATTCGAAAATCTCTTTTCGAATAACTCTTGTTCGATAAATCTCACTTCGATCAACTAATATTCGATAACTTTTCCTTTTCAAATATCTCATCTTTGAAAAACCTCACTTCGATTAAACTATAATCGATAACTCCCTTCGATGAAACTAACATCGATAACTCCTTTCGATGAAACTAACATCGATTACTCCTTCCGATGAAACCAACATCGATTTATTTAACTCGACGAACTTAACTCGACTAACTTAACTTGACTCGACTAACTCGACTTACTTGGTTCGACCAATTCCATTCGATCAACTAGGCTCGACTAACTTGACTAACTTAACTCGACTTACTTGGTTCGACCAATTCGATTCGATTTACTAGGCTCGACTAACTTGACTAACTCTGTCTCAAATAACTATATTTGATTAACTCTAGTTCGTTTTAACTCTAATCGATTAACTCTAACTAATTAACTCCAACTGGTTAACTCTATTTGATTAACTCTAACTGGTTAACTCTAACTGATTAACTCTAACTGATTAACTCTAACTGATTAACTCTAACTGGTTAACTCTAACTGTTTAACTCTATCTGGTTAACTCTAACTGATTAACTCTATTGGTTAACTCTATTTGACTAACTCGACTTGACTAACCCCTTTCGAATAACATATTCGATTAACTAACTTTCGAATACCATATTCGATTTACTAACTTCGAATACCATATTCGATTAACTCCTTTCGAATGTCTATATTCGATTAACTAACTTCGAATACCATATTCGATTAACTAACTTCGAATACCATATTCGATTAACTAACTTCGAATACCATATTCGATTAACTCCTTTCGAATGTCTATATTCGATTAACTAACTTCGAATACCATATTCGATTAACTAACTTCGAATACCATATTCGATTAACTAACTTCGAATACCATATTCGATTAACTCCTTTCGAATGTCTATATTCGATTTACTTTATTCACTTTATAAAGATTTCCTTTTTAACAACGTTTTATTCATTTGAAAAGATTTACTTTTAAATAACGGTTCTACACTTTACAAATGTCCTTTTTATAATGTTCCCTTTCCAATTCTATTTGTAAATGGTTTACAAATATTTCCTTTTCAAATTTATTCTTGAAATACTCTAACTCCTTAAATTTTCTGAAAAATTCGCCATAACCTCCTTTGTAACGAGAGCATCGGGAAAATCCCCAAACCCGCCACACAGGCCTTTCCATTCAAAAAGAAAATGGTTTGAAATTATTTCCTTTTTGAATATCTCCTATTTATAAATATCCCAATTTATAAACATTTCTTATTTATAAATATTCCACTTTATAAATATCTCTTATTTATAAATATTCCAATATATAAATATCCTATTTTCAATATCACTTTGAAAATTCCCTTATCTACATTCCGGTATGTTATGGTATCCAATCATATCAAATCACGATGTTCAATATCGTTCAAACACATATAATCGCCAACAGATTATATATCACATTATATATCACACTATATAAATTCACAGTAAAATAACTGTTGAGGAATTCCTCCAACCTGTTTCCCTGCATCACAGATGTTAAACAATATAGATAACATCGATTTCACTTCGATGTGAATTATTCTGATCAACAGAATCAACATATAAATATCCAACTGTTATATAGATATATATATATATATATATACAGATATATATATAATTTCTACTAACTGACTAGCAGTTCAATCAAACAGTCAACACACAGTCAAACAACAGATAATTAACAGTTCTAAGAACACGTTGTAAAAATAGAACTGTATAGAGTTGGTGAGTTTTACTCACATTTGACGATCATCGTCAATGACGATAACCATCTCTTTATTCAGATGGACAATTTATTTTGCTATAAATTGTGACGGACTCCAATTGACCCGCGGTCAGTTCCATTGTGGAGTGCTCGTCCATACGATCCCAACGCGACTGACGGTTTGTGATTCTGATATAGTATCACAAAGTTATGGGTTTTTCAAATTATCGTACTATGTATATTAAAATTAACTAAGTTAAATATAAACGGACCTCACCCTTAGAATCCGGCCCATACCACGATTTAAAATCCACACCGAATAACACTTTCTTCCCCAAATTTTGAGCTCTAGACAATCGCTCCTCATGCTCCCACGTTGACCCACGTTTTGACCATCCATGGCTTTCACCTCTGTAACACCCCGAATTTTAGTTAATACTAAAATTCACTAATTACTGGATAAATAATCTCAGATGTGGGAATCGGGGGTAACGGGCTGCGTTATTGCGTTCGTCTCGGAAAAATACGCGAAATAGAGTCCGAGTTTTCGAAAATCGGAGTCCGTATGGCCCGGTTATGGCCCAAGGAAGTTTGCAGAAAAATTAGAGCTAAAAACAGATTTAGGAATTTAAATTTAAATTTAAATTCAGATTTGGAATGGGCCAGGCGGGGTCAGGCGGGAAGCTTCCCGCCCAACCCATGTCGACAGGGCTGTCGACAGGCCTGTCGACAGGGGTGTCGACATGCCTGTCGACTTGCCTGTCGACAGGGTGGCACCGTTCTGTGAACCTGGGTGCACCAGGTTGCACCAGGTTGGGTTTCAGGCTGGCTAGGAGGGCTGGTTCTAGAGATTTCCTAAATCTAAAGGTCCTAATCTAATCTAGGGTTAATCTAAGGGCCTAAAACCCTCACCTAATCCTATAAATAAGACCCCAACCCTACCCTAATTCATTCATAATTAAGTCTTGTAACTAAACTATGGCAAATTGAAATTTGGGCATGGCCTCCACTAGTTCATAAAGAAAGTTGCAAGCTAATCCCTCTCTAATCAATCTCTAATCATCATTATCTTCATAGTTTGCAACTAACTCTACCTCATAAGGTTGCTAATCTTGAGTTTGGTGAGTTTCTATCACTTTAACATCAATTGTTAAAGTAAGTAGATTGGGTGTAATGAGACTTATGGTCTTAAATGCGGATTAGTGAGTTTGAATCATGTATAATGATATATTACTCTATGTTGTTCTATGTTTATGCATATTTGATAAGTTGTTTTGTGCATGCTTAATAAGTTGATTTATGCATATTTAACAAGTTGATATATGCATGTTTGATAAGTGGATTTATGCATATTTAATAGTGGAATTATGCATGTTTAGCAAAGTGAGTTATGCAAGTTGAAAGTGATATGCAAGTTAAGTATATGTTTAAATGCAAGTTTAATGTGATATGCAAGTTATGCATGCTTATGCAAGTATATGGATACTTATGCAAGTCATGTATATGTTTAAATGCAAGATTTATGTGATATGCGAGTTATGCATGCTTATGCGAGTATATGAATGTTTATGCAAGATATGTATATGCTTAAATGACATGATATGTAAGTTATTCATGTTTATGCAAGTATGTGAATGCTTATGCAAGTATGTGGATGCTTATGCAAGTATGCGAATACTTATGCAAGTTACGTGTATGCTTAAATGCATGTTTAACATGTTATGCAAGTTATGAGAATGCCTATATGCAAGTTCAACATGTTATGCAAGATATGTGTATGGTAATATGCAAGCTCATATGCAACATGTTATGCAAATCATGTGTATGATAATATGCAAGTTTGGGTTATATGTAGTTGGGTTAATATAGGCTCATATATGCAAGTTGACATCCTCTTAACCCATGACAAAGTTGTATGTTAAACCCATGATATTTGTGATGATCTTCCCCTTATTATGTCATGTAACGAGAACGATTTACGTGGGGAACGATGGGGTTGGTAAATATGTTAATAAATGAATGATTGGGTATGATTAAGCATACCATAAAAATAAATTACCATAAGTGGGAATTTACCTATTGAGTTAGGTCTACCCCATGGGAATTTACCTATTGAGTTAGGTCTACCCATGTTATGGAAAACTTGATATTAATTAGGGATAATTAATATGGGGGTGATTAATTAGGTGTAATTAATCGACTAAGACACGAGGTTGGACTCATTTGTAGTGTAAAACTGCCCGGACCCGACCGGCTTAACCAGTTGCTACAAATGTTAGCCCAATGTGAGAGGTCTTAGCCATAAATTAAATACGTGATTAAGGTAAAGACACGAGGTTAGACTCTGTTATGACGTAAGACTGCCCGGATTCTACCGGCTTAACCAGGCGGTCATAACAGCCAATCTAATGTGGGAGGTCTTTATGGGAGATCACGGTCTTAATTAATTAAGAAACACTTAACCATATTAGCATGTAGTGGGACATGAGGGGTTAAGTGGGTGCCTTGGGTGGCATGAGGAAATTTTGGGATTGCCTTGGGTGGCATGAGGAATCTAGTGGGTTGCCTTGGGTGGCAATAGAAAATACGATTAGAATACTTAACCAAGTGGAAACATGTAATTAAACATGATTAAAGGGTTAAGTGGGATACACTAGATATTTGACAAGCTTAAGTGGGTAGCTTGTGGGGGCCCATTTCAACCAATATCCCAAACGTATCTTTGTGGGCTCGACCCATGTCGAGTGACGGGACACGCATATTGGGCTTGATTATAAGAGGCCAAAACGGGTTAGCGGTGGCAACGCAAGTCCAACGGGCTTCATATGCGTGTGTGGGCCCGGGCTGGTAGATAAGCCGTTGTTGCATCATGTAGATATAAAGCCGTGCACCGTTAGTATTGGGTAGCCACTTTAGGGGAGTGATACACCCCACTGTGGGACCAGCACGGGTATCTACGGTAGGGAGCCGATCGATGGGGAGTAGTGGGTACACCTAATGAAGATAGGGGCAGACGGCACCTATGTAGGGGTACATGAAACTACTGGGTAAGAATTACTGAGTACACCTAGTGGAGATAGGGGCAGACGGCAGCTATGTAGTGGGCTAGGAGTACACGAAACTACTGGGGAAATTTTCTAAGTCCTTGGAGGGATCAACCTTTAAGTAGGAAAGACTGGTGTGGTGCAGTTAGTAATTATCCTTGGGTGGGTAGATGCGTCCTGACGGTCATCTTAGTTTATTCTAAGTCTACCAAGCTGCTTAGTGTAGCCATTCATCCCCAGATATTACCGTAGGTCAAGTTTATGTCTTCTCTGGTTACTTTAATGATTGTATTGTTAAAGTTATAGGACTCACCCAGACTTATGTCTGACCCCGTTGTTTTTATCTTTTTCCCAACCCTCAGGTCCTACGGTGGATCCTAGCGGTAGTAGAGCTTGATCGGATTGCTGTTCCAGTCTTTGGGAGCTTGGGTAGATGTAAAGCTCCAGTTATCCAGTTATCTTTTCTTTTGCCATGGCTATTGTATGAGAGAGTGGGATTATGTACTTCTTTATTTTGACGGATATTGTACTTGACTTTTATCATGGTTTTATGATGTAACCAGACATGTTTATTTCCGCTGTTATGAGATGATGTTTTAAAAATTTCAAGTACTATTTATATCTGTCTTGTTGTAATTTTCCTGTTCTATATTCACTAAAATACTCCACCGATGCTATGGCATTCCCTTAGTGAGTGACCATAGCGGGCGTGGGGTGTTACAACCTCGGACGTCCGTTATGAGCGTCGCCTCCACCATCGTACTCACCACAAAAATCCGCACCTCCCTGTCCTACCCGCTTCGACTTCGACCCCTCCGACGAGAATCCGTCGCCCCCCGAATCTCGTACAGGTATCGAACCCAAATACAACCGAAACCCCTCCAAATTTGTCGAGCTTCTCCACTTCGAACCTGGAACCCAAATCTGAACTCGATTTGGTGAATACGTGCTTCACTTTCCTGCAATTAGCAACCCTAGGTTGACTGAGCAACCTTGACGCTCTGGAAAACACGATCGCAGGCTACAAAGCTTGCATAGAAATGGCCAGAAAGTGATGAGGATTCACATCGTATAAGATTTGGATTTTTATATCAGGTGTAAGATTTTTAATTTGATTTTGAGGATGGAAAATCTCTTGCTGTGTTCGTTCCTTTAGGTTATATAGCTTGTTTTCGGTTGGTGGCACTTGTGGTTGGAAATACAGGCTGCGTGGCCTTCTGTGGATCAAAGAAAAATGGGGGATATTTTTAATTTAGTTTTTATATTTATTTATATCGATTTTCTCCTTGTATCTGCCTTCTAAAAATCACTACAAACACATATGACGCCTAAAAATCATGAAAACTGACATGCTGATAGAATTTGACATTACGGTCCCAACGAAACTGGTTTCGTCGAATTCCGACTCCGTATGCCCACACAGCGTATTTTTAACCGTCAAAATACTGACTATTTCTCACTCTAAAAATCCGTGCGGTCACACAGTGACTCTAAAAATCACGAAACTGGAAATCTAACAACTATTTGATATTGCGGATCCAATAAAACTGGTTTCGTCGAATTCCGACTTCGTATGCTCACACAGTGTATTTTTAAAGCTCTGGTTGACCCTTTTAAATAAATATATTTAAATAAAATTAAATTAAATATAAATAAATATATATTCTCGTATATATTCACCAAGGAATATCATACAGCTCCAGTATATTTGTATACTCGCTATTCCGAGTCCAGATTGATTCGATATTCAATTTACATTGAAATTCCTTTTTAAAATATAAATAATTCCTTTAAAAACTATAAAGGAATTCCACAGCGACTTTTCTAAAATTTGATTTGGACATACATCAAAATCTACACGACGAAATCCCGATTTTTCTCTTCCACTAGAAAGATATACTCCACCAGCTCCACACGTTTCTTGTTTCACAGAAATCTGGCTTAAAACGAATCCTGTACATTCAGTTGAAGTTCAAATCGCCAATTTACGAACTACCGCGTCGTTACGCGCTCTATTTTAATTATATTATAATTATACGTTCAAACTGTCGTCGATTGAATATATTCGTTCTTATATTTCGAATCGAAACTCAACCACATCTCGTATACTATTCAATTCACACTCTATTGTGAATTCTACTATTTCTGACTATTTCGATATTTATAATTTATTATTCTTTTTAAATATTAATTAAATATTCAATATTATTTAATTATGGTTCTCGATATCGCTATAACGATATTAAATAATTAAATTAATTAATTATTCCATCTCTAAAAATGCGGGTCATTACATTCTTCCCCACTTAAAATAATTTCGTCCTCAAAATTGCTAAGTTAGAGGACGACCCTATCTATTGGAATTCCTAAGATATGTTTACCCCTCATTTCTGATCTTAACTGAACCAATTAATATCGACTAAAATATTTATTCATTCCGACTAACTAAAATTTTCAAAAATTCTGAAAATTTTCTAACACTTTAAACTTTCGAAAAATTTCGCCACCACCTCCTTCGTACTGGTCAATAGCTCAAACTCCAACTCGCCTCTCTGGGCCTTCTCCAATCCAAAAGAAAATCAAAACGCCAAACGGCTTGCCAATTCGGCTCATAAATTCCAAATTCATATAAAATATAAACTTGTACCTTTTTGTTGGGCATATCATTATATCCCTACCACTTCCATATGTTATCAACTCAGCATATACCAGTGTTATCTCAATCAAATTCCAATCAGTTCATATCCTCAAATCCAAACCGAATTTTATTCGAACCCCAATATCAAATTTCAAATTCTTAACTCATCAACCCAATTCCATAACAGATTATTCTCTAACCCAATTCAATTCTATTTAACTATGTTCAAGTTAAATTTCAATTTATTTTTACCGTCTCATTTTATTTAACTTCATTAGTTAAATTTTTAATTCCAGAACTTAAATTCCTGGGTTTCTTTCAAATCAATTTGAAATTATAATACCAATTCAAAACCTTTGAATTTCTAAACAACTTGTTTTCTCAAAACAATTCAAAATCTCTGGTAGTAATCCACCACTTAGAACTCGAAAACCACACCGATGATACTGCGCAGTCATCATCGGAATTATTTTCCAGCGACCCAAGTGGTTTCAATACTATATCATTTCCAAAACCATTACTAAATACTTCCATTTTGAAAACATTTCAAAATCTCCCAAGAACTTAAAATTTCCTTATTTTAATCCCAATTCTGATTTAATTCAGATTTAATTCATCTTATTTCATATACTTTACTTATATGAATTCTGCTTGGTTATATATAACCATTTCACATGTTATAATCTTACTCGATTATAATAGCAACAAATATATCCTATATATGATAATATATCACATATCCATACTGTGTCGGTCCATCGTATTCAAGTGTTCATTTACTCCTACTGATACAGTGGATCAAACTGATCGACCAGAACTCATAAACAACTCAGCCAAAGAATCTCCACAATATAAAACTATTTTTATATCAAATACAAATACGCACTCGTATATATACACTCAAACTCAATCTAGGGTATTACTAACCCTATCTCTACCGAGTCACGCCACAGAGCCAAGGTAATTCTTAACTTAAGCTCTGATACCAACTGTAACGACCCGGAAAAATGCGATCTTGGTTATCCGATATACAACACATATCGAACATCCAAGGATCGAAAATAACCGAATAGTTAATGAAAGAAATTAGAAGGTGAGAATAGATAAGATAGAAACTTAGAATAGAAGAAGAAGAAGAACACAACATCAGAGTAACACGAACCTCACAGCGGAACGAATAACATATAATAGATAACATAACTTTGAAATATAACAGTTATGTATACAATAGCACTTATCAGAGTACAACACTTACAACACAGCGGAAATAACTATAGCTATATGATCTTGAAGCCTCCTGCTCCACGCTCTTCTAGTATATCTGTAAATTCATGACTACTTGACTGCCCATACAAAATTAGGCACCCAAGAGTTTAGGGAAAACAAAACAAATAAACTCCGGGTCAGTCATGGGACTGGTATGAGTAAAACAATTTAAACAGGTATATGAACAAGTAAACGATATCTCATAAGACCACGCCGCAGAACGGAACGGGTTTTTCCCTTATGAGAATCCAAAATATCTTTATATCAAAAATCTTTTGATATTATAATAATGTCTATGTACAAATAGATATCAACTAGCAGAAACGCTTTCATCTCACGTTCTACATATATAGTATACAATCAAAATCGCAAGCACGTATTGGATAATGGATTTCCAACTATGAAAAGGTATGGAACCACCTTCCGATCAGTGTACTCTAGGAACGATACACTGGAGTTCAACAAGAACATCTTGTAACTCAGCCACACATGACCGACCACTCATTTCGCTTGAGTGTATCGAATGTACATCACCAACGGTTGGGATCAGCAACCGTTCCCGTATATATATGGGACAGCATTGATAGATTTAAGAAACAAATGAATATTCACTAGATAGGTGATTATACACCCTACTTCGGTGCGACCGACTTAGCCATGCTGCCTGCCCGATTTCTGTCATTTACCGGTTGATGAGGCTAGAAGCTACGCTTTATCATCACATCAGATTCACTTCGAATGCCACATTGTCAGATCCATCGAAAATCACTAATTGACGTCTACAACAATACATTACGTGTCAGCTAAAAGAAGTTTCCTTCTCCACTTCCACTCTTGGTACGGTTGAAGAAATCAATGTACGTGACCTTTCTGGAAATACTATGTCAGACATCCATCTTCATTCGCTAGAAATGTCACATCGTCATACCCGCCAAATCACAAATTGACTTATCCAAAAATAACACGGGTATACAGCTAAGAGAAACGAATTCCTCCGCCACCAAACGTGAATACGTTTGAACAGATCAACTTACGCGATCCATTGGATATACTCTGTCAGACCTTCGTCCATACAAGTTGTCCTGGGACTGGACAAACCGAAGGTACTATTCTGTAAACAGGATAGCCCTTGCATTTTACTCCGTCTTCAATTATCTTTGGCATATATGATTCGCGACGCTTATGCCAATACAGAGTGGTTCTTTGGATAAAAATCCAACCAGTCTCTCCATATGAACAACGTTAAAATGGTCAAAACTTCGATAGTCTGTGAGTTAACTATCAAAGAAAAACAAGTGTGCAAACAATGATATTATTTCCAGATGGAAATTATATCGAACAAACATCATTTAACATTAATCTCTTTAGTTCATTTATTTACTTATCTCATGTTTCCCTATATTCTAAATTCTTATTTTCTTTTATCAGAAAACATTTCTAATTCTCGTTTGGAAAACATTTCCAAAACTCCTTTACGATCAAACCTTACCATTTCTTAGTTAAGAAGGAAGTCACTCAAGTTGGGGTATAATTACCTCTCAGACCTTAACTGAACAACGTTATAACTTCGAAATGGTCAAAATTTATCTTTTAATCTTTAACAACTTCTTTACGCCTTTCTCGGATTCAATTTTACTAATCCACTTCTATATTTAAAACATTGGTTATAACGATAACGTTATAATCCTTACTTTCGAATTATCTAACTTTAATTATAACTTCTATTCTTATTAGTGAATAATTAACCTAACACTTATTTATTTATAAATAAATAAATCTCTATTTGGACACTGGAAAGTATAAGTACTTTCCCGAATTCGATATAATCGAATTTGCCGATTAACTCTCTTCGAGAAATCTCTATTTGATTAACTCTTCTTCGAATAACCTATATTCTATTAACTTCTTCCTTTTCAAATATCTCATATTTGAAAATCTTACTTTCGAATAAACTATATTCGAAAATCTCTTTTCGAATAACTCTTGTTCGATAAATCACACTTCGATCAACTAATATTCGATAACTTTTCCTTTTCAAATATCTCATCTTTGAAAAACCTCACTTCGATTAAACTATAATCGATAACTCCCTTCGATGAAACTAACATCGATAACTCCTTTCGATGAAACTAACATCGATTACTCCTTCCGATGAAACTAACATCGATTTATTTAACTCGACGAACTTAACTCGACTAACTTAACTTGACTCGACTAACTCGACTTACTTGGTTCGACCAATTCAATTCGATCAACTAGGCTCGACTAACTTGACTAACTTAACTCGACTTACTTGGTTCGACCAATTCGATTCGATTTACTAGGCTCGACTAACTTGACTAACTCTGTCTCAAATAACTATATTTGATTAACTCTAGTTTGTTTTAACTCTAATCGATTAACTCTAACTAATTAACTCCAACTGGTTAACTCTATTTGATTAACTCTAACTGGTTAACTCTAACTGATTAACTCTAACTGGTTAACTCTAACTGATTAACTCTAACTGGTTAACTCTAACTGATTAACTCTATCTGGTTAACTCTAACTGATTAACTGTAAAAACCCGTAACTTCCCCGTAAAGGAAAGTGTCGGATAGTTCGAGAACAAACCACAACAGAACGCATACAGAAGAACATTTCACTCTTATTACAACAATGCATCAGATTACAAGAATATACAGAGTATAAACGAATACTACACAGAAATATCAGAGATTTAAATTACATTTAAATACATAGCAGCGGAAAATAATACAATACACAACTAGAAGTAGATATACGGATACAAAGCTTTCCGGATATCGTTCCAGCTGTAAACCAGGATCCTGTGAATATAAATCTGCAAAACCAAAACTACTAGCTGCCCGTGTCAAAATAGGGGCACCCAGAGTTTAGGTTAAAACAATAAACTCCAGGTCAGTCATGTGACTGGTGTGAGAACTAAAACAGTTATTAATCTTTATTTTTAAAGTTAGGTAAATCAAGGGACCACGCCGTATAACACGGAACGGGTTTCCTCCCAAGAATACCAGTGCATAAAACAAACAACGCAATGCTAAATAAAGAAAAATGAAGCTGTTATAAGACCCAGGTCCCATCACACAATGCAACGCAGCCGAGGATAGGGTTTTCCCTTATAACAGCCAAAGAATGCTTGATACGTTTAAAACAAATCATTTGATACTATTATAAGTGCATAGTGTATAAAACACTTCAAATCATAAATATCAATCATAGGCGGCATGAATGCCCCATCCCACTATGTCGCCATACTAGGTTCTACAATTAAAACCGCAAATGTCACGTATTTGGAAGTTGGATTTCCATCTATGAACCGAGGCAAAAGATAGTCCTCAACCGATTCGAGACTGCCTAGCCCCAGCCTCAGGATCAGAGCTCGAGTGACCCTAGGAGCGACAGGGCCGGTCCACCGATGTGGATTAAAATGCCTGAACACTACGTTTCCCCGCCCTTTGGGGCGTAAATGAGCCACTAAATGACTCCATCGGTTCGAGAACGACCGATCAATCCGAGGCGCCTCACAACAGCAACAACCACATAAGTCAAACTCGTCAGGGCGTGTAAAACCACTGACGCCACTTCTAACTAGGAAGAAACGCAGGCCCTCCCTGAGGTCCTTTCTCCCGTTTTTGGTTCATACCGGGTGTGAAACTCGCGAAGTAAACGTTACACAAAGCTACGCCACAAAGGCCGTGCTTTGATCATCACCACAAGACTTTGCTTTTCAACAGAAGCCTTGATCATTTGCATCTTAGCATGCCACACAGGCAAACCATCCTATGCAACCGATATCAGTCACACAGAATGAAATCCGATGTCAGACACACAGTCCATTTACAAGTCCGTCCTGGGTCTGAACGAAACCGGAGGCACCTAGTACCCCGCATATCCATCGATCTCCAAGTACGTCTGGACGATCACTAACTGTTTCCATCTTCTTGGGTGTACAGCCCAATCAAGATCATCAGTAATTACCCAAACGACGTGAAGACCTCCGGTCTTCGACCATCGTCTTCATCTTCGACTTATCGTCGTATCAGTTATTCAGAATGGGATAAACCCGGTCTTTCCGAATAACTCGCGTATATATTATAAAAGTGTTACACAAACACAACATACGCCTCATTCCAATTCATTAGTCACTAACCGTAAATTAATCAAGAGAATAATTCCCCAAATATTAACCCCGAAGGCCGAAACCAACATCAGATCAATATTCAGAAAACCATTCTGTTTGGCTAACCGACAGTCAATTTCTAAATTTCACATTCATAGGGAAAGGCTCCCATTAATTTTATCCAAGATAAATTTCTTGAATTTATTCTTTAATCGATTTTTGAATATCAATTCAAACTAGTCGGGATTAACGAACCTTACCGAAGTAATCATTTGTTTTAATTTCCCAATCCCAACCTATTCATCCCATGAAGTAAAACTGGTTATACTTCATATCTAACACCACGGTGTTATCGGTAAATTCAATTACCATTTCACGTTCAAATCTAATTAAAGATTTAACTATCGCCTGGAGCAAAACTGGTGATACTCCCTTTCGATTATTTCAATCTAATTAAAGATTCATTAAAACTCCACTTAGTTTTAATCTGTGACTGGGTTAAAGAATCCGTGTCATTTAAAAACACAGTTCACAATAAACCCAAAATCACCTTCATTAATTATCGGGTTAAAGAACGAGTGTTATTTTAAAAACACTGTCCACGATAAACCCAAAAATCAATATCAATTCAATTCCAATTAAATATTATTTAATTGGTACACTTCATTAAATCTAAACAAAAAGATTTAATCTTTTCTCAACTGGGTTCAAGAACAGTGTTAGTGAAGACACCATTCACGACAAACCCAAATCACATTTGATATTCAATATAAGGCTCTGAATAGAAAATATATCGGCTTATATTCAATATCAAATTCTACGATTAACAAATGTTATATTGGAAATAACGATATAAATATATATATATATCTTTCAAATTTCCATAACAACACCCGTATAATCACGAATTCCAACATCGAAATATTCCGAAGACATTTTCGATTCAAATCCACTCCAATGCAACATTGGATATTCTGGTTATTTTTAAAACCCTTTTCTAATTCAATTTATTTATTTAAAAATAAATAGAATTATAATTCTAGTTCAAAACTAGTTCATTTCGATAAAAATCTATTTTTATCTTTTCAAATATGGAGTTTTTCATCCCAACTCTTCTCAAATCATTTCTTATGATTTTACACAAATTATTACTATTTTTAATAATTTTATCAAGGCCCGTACAGTCGATTTCCATCAATGGCCATCGAACTGCACTTACAGCGACCTTTTTCGAATTTGATTTCGACGTATCTCCAAATCCAACCGTTAGATTTAAAATTTCTAATCTTCGTTAGAAATCTCTTTTCGATACAAACCCAACGGTTCCGGTTTTAGGAGAATCCGACGGTCGGATCTCCCGTAATGTCCGTTTGAAATAAATGGTCGAAATTCACGAACTGCCGCGGCGCGGCGCGTTCTATTCGGGCCATTATATTATATATATAATATATACTTCGTCGATTTCTATTTAAAAACGAATTATATAAATAGTTTTAAAATTCGTTTCAAAAGCGACTTCAACTTCCATTTCAATCCAAAGCAAAATTGAATTCTTCTTTATAAATTCGTTTTAAAATTCATTTCTATTCAATTCAAATTTCAATTCAATTTGAATTCATTTCAATTTGCTTTCAATTAAATTTGAATTCGTTTTCAATTCATTTCGAAATCGTTTTCAATTCAATTCATTTCGAAATCGTTTTCAATTCAATTCATTTCGAAATCGTTTTAAAATCGATATAAATATCGTTCACGTCGAAATGGCGTCAATCTAATCAACACGGCTTCATATATTCCTTTATTTTCAAATATTCTATTTCAAATATTTCTTTTTTCAAAATAGTCGTTATTATCAAAATATTTCGTTCAACACATGACCAATCTCAATGAATGAGTACTGTCAACACATGAACTTTTATTTTATAATATTCTTTATTTTTCAAATTGGAATGAGGCCCAATCAATTACCATATAAAGTTAATTATATGGATTTCCATACAACACATGTATATAATAGCATTGAAAAATAATCAACCATCAACCAAAGTGCACTACACTGTATAAGCATCAAATATAGATATTCAACGCTTATAACAGCCTGTCAATCAATCGATCGACATATTTAATCAATTAGGATGAGTGAACTACATATTTCATCCTAACACCCGTGTGGGGTTTCAAACAATCAAACAAATATTTTATTTGTGCAGTTGGGCGATGTGTGAAATTTATCGTCCCAATCAATGTCATTCAAATAAGTGTATATAAACAAACCGTCTGGTTTGTAAATGAATATTTATTTATTCATATTCACGTTAAAAATTATATTTTTAACGATAGAACATTTTATTCCTACATATGAATTTCTATTGAGTTCATTCTTTAAATAAAATGATATTTTTATTTTTCTAACATATTTTAGAAAATTTCGGCGGCATAACGACACGATACTAGAAACAGGACGAGGCCTAGCCTTATCCCCGGTCTAGTGAAGGCCCACGCCATTCACACATCAATCAATCAATTTATTCCACCAAACAGTTCAATTTCAAATCAAATCATCCAACTAATCTACGCAACCAAACAAACAAGTCCATGGTTTGTGGACGATTGTGTCGGGTGCTACTAAGCACCGTCTGCATCCTAGTATATATATAACTAGAAAAAGAAATTGAAAGGTGAGAAATTCTCACATATAGCTATCCTAGCTCCACGGCACTTCTATTGCAGAAGTCTTCGTCGTTTCGCCTTTTTGCCAACTTCGTTGCCCAAGGCCACTATATATATAAAAATCGAATTTTTATTGCAAAGTTCAATATATAAAAATCGAATTTTTATTGCAAAGTTCAATATATAAAAATCGAATTTTTATTGCAAAGTTCAATATATAAAAATCACATTTTTAACTCGAAGTTCAATATATAAAAATCACATTTTTAACTCGAAGTTCAATATATAAAAATCACATTTTTAACTCGAAGTTCAATATATAAAAATCACATTTTTAACTCGAAGTTCAATATATAAAAATCACATTTTTAACTCGAAGTTCAATATATAAAAATCGCATTTTTAACTCGAAGTTCAATATATAAAAATCACATTTTTATTGCAAAGTTCAATATATAAAAATCGAATTTTTATTGCAAAGTTCAATATATAAAAATCGAATTTTTCTCACAATTCAAAATACGACCTTTTCACCTTTTAAAGTTCTAATCTTTTTCCATTTAAAATTCAAATCTTTTTCTATTTAAAATCTTAAAATAAAAAATCAGTTTTTAAACTTAATAAAAATCAGGTTTTAAACTTAATAAAAATCAGGTTTTAAACTTAATAAAAATCAGTTTTTAAACTTAATAAAAATCAGTTTTACTTTCTAAAAAAAACAGCTTTAATCATTTTAGAATCGGTTTTAAATTTTTCTGTTTTTAAGTTTAAAAATAAAAAAAATAAAAAAAAAAATGGAAATACTTACAATCGAATTCAGAGGGAGGGGGGTTTCACCTTCGTCGGAGCAGCTTGGGGGGGGGGTTTCACCTTCGTCGGAGCAGCTGGGGGGGGGGGGTCGAGGCGCGGTGATGGCGGGCGCAAGGGTGCGGATCGATCAGGATTGAGGTTCCTCGTGAGGGCTGAAGGGGGATGCGCGGAAGAGAAGAGGAAGGGGGAGAGATCGGGGCGGCGGTGGTCTTGGAGGAGGCGACGACCTCCATCGATCGCAGGGAACCGTCGGCCCCCTTTTTTTTTTCTTTTTTTTTCTGCTGAAGTGAGAAAGGAGTGAGGGAGGAGTGAGTGTAAACGGTAGGTGTATATATTTATTTATTTATTTATTTATTTTTTTATTTAATTAATTACTCTAAAAAGTAACTTTTTATTTCGACCTCGAAACGAAGCCCACCGCCTGTCGTCCATAGCGAATTACCCCCACTCCGAACACAATGGGATATGTATCGTAAGCTGATTCGGCTGTTACAATCAGTTTCCGCTAAATTTACATTTAAATCTCTATATTGAAATTTAAACGTACATTTCAAATTACCGGGGTCACATACGAACTTTAAAAATTCCCGAAAAATATTTTCTAGCTTCGTATTGACCATACGGTCCTAACAAAACTAGTTTCGTCGAATTCTGAGACCGTTTGAAAAATGGCCAATTTCCAGTCGATTAAAATCAACTGAAACTGGTCAAACGCGTTTTCCTTTGCCACGCTCACATATTGATTCGAAAAATTATGAAATTTGGAATCTAGCAATAACTTAACATCACGGACCCAACAAAACTGGTTTCGTCGAAATCCGAGGTCGTTTGCAAAATTGCTATTTTAAGGGCCTGAATTTCATAGCGACTATTCAGAATTTTCAACTGGACATATCTTTTGATTCCCGATATGAAATCTTGATTTTTCAGATTCGTTGGAAAGATATTCACTATTAGATTCCATTATTTTTGGTTTCACTAAAATCCGGATTGTTTTGCACCCGGTACATTCAATTGAAGTTTGAAATCGAATTATCGAACTACCGCGCCATTTTCAATTCTATTTATAATTATATATAAATATTTATATTCTAACGACGACGCGTATAATATATACGTTTGAATTATATTCAAAATAAATTTCTCGCCGATATTATTTAAAATAATTCATTTTAAATAATCAAAACTCGCTATAATTGCCAAAATAAAAATTTTAAACTGGCCCAGATTTTCCGGGTTGTTACAATCTCCCCCACTTAAAACTTTTCGTCCCCGAAAAGGAACAAAGTCGAAAGTGGTTTGATTAATCAGCTCTACGATCGATCAGGCTTCCATTCTCCAACTCTTTAGTTTCTGAGAATTTTCAAAATTTCAAAAATTTGGCTAACACCCTAAATTTTCGAAAAATTTCGCCATAACCTCCCCTGCACCGGGAGCATCGGGGAATTTCAAATAGCTTCCCCGATCCTTCAGATCTCAAAAAGAAAAAGAAAAAGCCAAGCGGCTAGCCAATAGGCTCACAAAATCATCATCACCCAAACAAAACAGTAAATTATGTAGTAAACATGTACCTATTTGTCGGGCAAACAAATTTTATTCTCTGGCTCTAGCCTCCTTGCTATGACCTGTTCAATGATATATATGTATATGCAAGCAAATGCGACCAATTTCAATACAATTCAATATTTGATTCAATTAGGCTAAATGGTTCCAAATTATCAATCAATAAACAAACAACCCAAACATCAATCAATTAGTGAATTAGAGTTTCAAATTCATAATTTTGATACATATACAAAAATCGTGTTTTTGATGCCAATTCACAACAATAGGCCCTATCTAATTTTGGTTCTCACACCAGTCAATAGGAAATATATAAATACCACATCTTCAAAACACGAACATAGGTTCTGATGATGATCGATCAATCATCAGAACCATCTCCGGGTGTCTAGAATGTGATTCTATATCTATCCAGTATATTAAAATTTCAAATATACGTTTGCAAGGCATATATGCAAAATCTTTATATACTGGACTGTCCAAATCAATATAAATAGATAATCAACTACGAATAATTGATTTAAATTTTTCAAAACAAAATTTGTTTTCACTTTAAAAATATACTCTTCACACTCGTTCTAGGATACTACTGATCCCATCTCTAACGAGTCATTCCCGTTGGATATTACTAATCCAATATCTGATGAATTCTTTCGTATGGTTCTAATGTGCCTTGTTCTCTAGCTTTGTAAACCAAAGCTCTGATACCAACTGTAAAAACCCGTAACTTCCCCGTAAAGGAAAGTGTCGGATAGTTCGAGAACAAACCACAACAGAACGCATACAGAAGAACATTTCACTGCTTATTACAACAATGCATCAGATTACAAGAATATACAGAGTATAAACGAATACTACACAGAAATATCAGAGATTTAAATTACATTTAAATACATAGCAGCGGAAAATAATACAATACACAACTAGAAGTAGATATACGGATACAAAGCTTTCCGGATATCGTTCCAGCTGTAAACCAGGATCCTGTGAATATAAATCTGCAAAACCAAAACTACTAGCTGCCCGTGTCAAAATAGGGGCACCCAGAGTTTAGGTTAAAACAATAAACTCCAGGTCTGTCATGTGACTGGTGTGAGAACTAAAACAGTTATTAATCTTTATTTTTAAAGTTAGGTAAATTAAGGGACCACGCCGTATAACACGGAACGGGTTTCCTCCCAAGAATACCAGTGCATAAAACAAACAGCGCAATGCTAAATAAAGAAAAATGAAGCTGTTATAAGACCCAGGTCCCATCACACAATGCAACGCAGCCGAGGATAGGGTTTTCCCTTATAACAGCCAAAGAATGCTTGATACGTTTAAAACAAATCATTTGATACTATTATAAGTGCATAGTGTATAAAACACTTCAAATCATAAATATCAATCATAGGCGGCATGAATGCCCCATCCCACTATGTCGCCATACTAGGTTCTACAATTAAAACCGCAAATGTCACGTATTTGGAAGTTGGATTTCCATCTATGAACCGAGGCAAAAGATAGTCCTCAACCGATTCGAGACTGCCTAGCCCCAGCCTCAGGATCAGAGCTCGAGTGACCCTAGGAGCGACAGGGCCGGTCCACCGATGTGGATTAAAATGCCTGAACACTACGTTTCCCTGCCCTTTGGGGCGTAAATGAGCCACTAAATGACTCCATCGGTTCGAGAACGACCGATCAATCCGAGGCGCCTCGCAACAGCAACAACCACATAAGTCAAACTCGTCAGGGCGTGTAAAACCACTGACGCCACTTCTAACTAGGAAGAAACGCAGGCCCTCCCTGAGGTCCTTTCTCCCGTTTTTGGTTCATACCGGGTGTGAAACTCGCGAAGTAAACGTTACACAAAGCTACGCCACAAAGGCCGTGCTTTGATCATCACCACAAGACTTTGCTTTTCAACAGAAGCCTTGATCATTTGCATCTTAGCATGCCACACAGGCAAACCATCCTATGCAACCGATATCAGTCACACAGAATGAAATCCGATGTCAGACACACATTCCATTTACAAGTCCGTCCTGGGTCTGAACGAAACCGGAGGCACCTAGTACCCCGCATATCCATCGATCTCCAAGTACGTCTGGACGATCACTAACTGTTTCCATCTTCTTGGGTGTACAGCCCAATCAAGATCATCAGTAATTACCCAAACGACGTGAAGACCTCCGGTCTTCGACCATCGTCTTCATCTTCGACTTATCGTCGTATCAGTTATTCAGAATGGGATAAACCCGGTCTTTCCGAATAACTCGCGTATATATTATAAAAGTGTTACACAAACACAACATACGCCTCATTCCAATTCATTAGTCACTAACCATAAATTAATCAAGAGAATAATTCCCCAAATATTAACCCCGAAGGCCGAAACCAACATCAGATCAATATTCAGAAAACCATTCTGTTTGGCTAACCGACAGTCAATTTCTAAATTTCACATTCATAGGGAAAGGCTCCCATTAATTTTATCCAAGATAAATTTCTTGAATTTATTCCTTAATCGATTTTTGAATATCAATTCAAACTAGTCGGGATTAACGAACCTTACCGAAGTAATCATTTGTTTTAATTTCCCAATCCCAACCTATTCATCCCATGAAGTAAAACTGGTTATACTTCATATCTAACACCACGGTGTTATCGGTAAATTCAATTACCATTTCACGTTCAAATCTAATTAAAGATTTAACTATCGCCTGGAGCAAAACTGGTGATACTCCCTTTCGATTATTTCAATCTAATTAAAGATTCATTAAAACTCCACTTAGTTTTAATCTGTGACTGGGTTAAAGAATCCGTGTCATTTAAAAACACAGTTCACAATAAACCCAAAATCACCTTCATTAATTATCGGGTTAAAGAACGAGTGTTATTTTAAAAACACTGTCCACGATAAACCCAAAAATCAATATCAATTCAATTCCAATTAAATATTATTTAATTGGTACACTTCATTAAATCTAAACAAAAAGATTTAATCTTTTCTCAACTGGGTTCAAGAACAGTGTTAGTGAAGACACCATTCACGACAAACCCAAATCACATTTGATATTCAATATAAGGCTCTGAATAGAAAATATATCGGCTTATATTCAATATCAAATTCTACGATTAACAAATGTTATATTGGAAATAACGATATAAATATATATATATATCTTTCAAATTTCCATAACAACACCCGTATAATCACGAATTCCAACATCGAAATATTCCGAAGACATTTTCGATTCAAATCCACTCCAATGCAACATTGGATATTCTGGTTATTTTTAAAACCCTTTTCTAATTCAATTTATTTATTTAAAAATAAATAGAATTATAATTCTAGTTCAAAACTAGTTCATTTCGATAAAAATCTATTTTTATCTTTTCAAATATGGAGTTTTTCATCCCAACTCTTCTCAAATCATTTCTTATGATTTTACACAAATTATTACTATTTTTAATAATTTTATCAAGGCCCGTACAGTCGATTTCCATCAATGGCCATCGAACTGCACTTACAGCGACCTTTTTCGAATTTGATTTCGACGTATCTCCAAATCCAACCGTTAGATTTAAAATTTCTAATCTTCGTTAGAAAGCTCTTTTCGATACAAACCCAACGGTTCCGGTTTTAGGAGAATCCGACGGTCGGATCTCCCGTAATGTCCGTTTGAAATAAATGGTCGAAATTCACGAACTGCCGCGGCGCGGCGCGTTCTATTCGGGCCATTATATTATATATATAATATATACTTCGTCGATTTCTATTTAAAAACGAATTATATAAATAGTTTTAAAATTCGTTTCAAAAGCGACTTCAACTTCCATTTCAATCCAAAGCAAAATTGAATTCTTCTTTATAAATTCGTTTTAAAATTCATTTCTATTCAATTCAAATTTCAATTCAATTTGAATTCATTTCAATTTGCTTTCAATTAAATTTGAATTCGTTTTCAATTCATTTCGAAATCGTTTTCAATTCAATTCATTTCGAAATCGTTTTCAATTCAATTCATTTCGAAATCGTTTTAAAATCGATATAAATATCGTTCACGTCGAAATGGCGTCAATCTAATCAACACGGCTTCATATATTCCTTTATTTTCAAATATTCTATTTCAAATATTTCTTTTTTCAAAATAGTCGTTATTATCAAAATATTTCGTTCAACACATGACCAATCTCAATGAATGAGTACTGTCAACACATGAACTTTTATTTTATAATATTCTTTATTTTTCAAATTGGAATGAGGCCCAATCAATTACCATATAAAGTTAATTATATGGATTTCCATACAACACATGTATATAATAGCATTGAAAAATAATCAACCATCAACCAAAGTGCACTACACTGTATAAGCATCAAATATAGATATTCAACGCTTATAACAGCCTGTCAATCAATCGATCGACATATTTAATCAATTAGGATGAGTGAACTACATATTTCATCCTAACACCCGTGTGGGGTTTCAAACAATCAAACAAATATTTTATTTGTGCAGTTGGGCGATGTGTGAAATTTATCGTCCCAATCAATGTCATTCAAATAAGTGTATATAAACAAACCGTCTGGTTTGTAAATGAATATTTATTTATTCATATTCACGTTAAAAATTATATTTTTAACGATAGAACATTTTATTCCTACATATGAATTTCTATTGAGTTCATTCTTTAAATAAAATGATATTTTTATTTTTCTAACATATTTTAGAAAATTTCGGCGGCATAACGACACGATACTAGAAACAGGACGAGGCCTAGCCTTATCCCCGGTCTAGTGAAGGCCCACGCCATTCACACATCAATCAATCAATTTATTCCACCAAACAGTTCAATTTCAAATCAAATCATCCAACTAATCTACGCAACCAAACAAACAAGTCCATGGTTTGTGGACGATTGTGTCGGGTGCTACTAAGCACCGTCTGCATCCTAGTATATATATAACTAGAAAAAGAAATTGAAAGGTGAGAAATTCTCACATATAGCTATCCTAGCTCCACGGCACTTCTATTGCAGAAGTCTTCGTCGTTTCGCCTTTTTGCCAACTTCGTTGCCCAAGGCCACTATATATATAAAAATCGAATTTTTATTGCAAAGTTCAATATATAAAAATCGAATTTTTATTGCAAAGTTCAATATATAAAAATCGAATTTTTATTGCAAAGTTCAATATATAAAAATCACATTTTTAACTCGAAGTTCAATATATAAAAATCACATTTTTAACTCGAAGTTCAATATATAAAAATCACATTTTTAACTCGAAGTTCAATATATAAAAATCACATTTTTAACTCGAAGTTCAATATATAAAAATCACATTTTTAACTCGAAGTTCAATATATAAAAATCGCATTTTTAACTCGAAGTTCAATATATAAAAATCACATTTTTATTGCAAAGTTCAATATATAAAAATCGAATTTTTATTGCAAAGTTCAATATATAAAAATCGAATTTTTCTCACAATTCAAAATACGACCTTTTCACCTTTTAAAGTTCTAATCTTTTTCCATTTAAAATTCAAATCTTTTTCTATTTAAAATCTTAAAATAAAAAATCAGTTTTTAAACTTAATAAAAATCAGGTTTTAAACTTAATAAAAATCAGGTTTTAAACTTAATAAAAATCAGTTTTTAAACTTAATAAAAATCAGTTTTACTTTCTAAAAAAAAACAGCTTTAATCATTTTAGAATCGGTTTTAAATTTTTCTGTTTTTAAGTTTAAAAATAAAAAAAATAAAAAAAAAATGGAAATACTTACAATCGAATTCAGAGGGAGGGGGGGTTTCACCTTCGTCGGAGCAGCTGGGGGGGGGGGGGGTTTCACCTTCGTCGGAGCAGTTGGGGGGGGGGGGGTCGAGGCGCGGTGACGGCGGGCGCAAGGGTGCGGATCGATCAGGATTGAGGTTCCTCGTGAGGGCTGAAGGGGGATGCGCGGAAGAGAAGAGGAAGGGGGAGAGATCGGGGCGGCGGTGGTCTTGGAGGAGGCGACGACCTCCATCGATCGCAGGGAACCGTCGGCCCCCTTTTTTTTTTTCTTTTTTTTTCTGCTGAAGTGAGAAAGGAGTGAGGGAGGAGTGAGTGTAAACGGTAGGTGTATATATTTATTTATTTATTTATTTTTTTATTTAATTAATTACTCTAAAAAGTAACTTTTTATTTCGACCTCGAAACGAGGCCCACCGCCTGTCGTCCATAGCGAATTACCCCCACTCCGAACACAATGGGATATGTATCGTAAGCTGATTCGGCTGTTACAATCAGTTTCCGCTAAATTTACATTTAAATCTCTATATTGAAATTTAAACGTACATTTCAAATTACCGGGGTCACATACGAACTTTAAAAATTCCCGAAAAATATTTTCTAGCTTCGTATTGACCATACGGTCCTAACAAAACTAGTTTCGTCGAATTCTGAGACCGTTTGAAAAATGGCCAATTTCCAGTCGATTAAAATCAACTGAAACTGGTCAAACGCGTTTTCCTTTGCCACGCTCACATATTGATTCGAAAAATTATGAAATTTGGAATCTAGCAATAACTTAACATCACGGACCCAACAAAACTGGTTTCGTCGAAATCCGAGGTCGTTTGCAAAATTGCTATTTTTAAGGGCCTGAATTTCATAGCGACTATTCAGAATTTTCAACTGGACATATCTTTTGATTCCCGATATGAAATCTTGATTTTTCGGATTCGTTGGAAAGATATTCACTATTAGATTCCATTATTTTTGGTTTCACTAAAATCCGGATTGTTTTGCACCCGGTACATTCAATTGAAGTTTGAAATCGAATTATCGAACTACCGCGCCATTTTCAATTCTATTTATAATTATATATAAATATTTATATTCTAACGACGACGCGTATAATATATACGTTCGAATTATATTCAAAATAAATTTCTCGCCGATATTATTTAAAATAATTCATTTTAAATAATCAAAACTCGCTATAATTGCCAAAATAAAAATTTTAAACTGGCCCAGATTTTCCGGGTTGTTACATTAACTCTATTGGTTAACTCTATTTGACTAACTCGACTTGACTAACCCCTTTCGAATAACATATTCGATTAACTAACTTTCGAATAACATATTCGATTAACTAACTTCGAATACCATATTCGATTAACTCCTTTCGAATGTCTATATTCGATTAACTAACTTCGAATACCATATTCGATTAACTAACTTCGAATACCATATTCGATTAACTAACTTCGAATACCATATTCGATTAACTCCTTTCGAATGTCTATATTCGATTAACTAACTTCGAATACCATATTCGATTAACTAACTTCGAATACCATATTCGATTAACTAACTTCGAATACCATATTCGATTAACTAACTTCGAATACCATATTCGATTAACTCCTTTCGAATGTCTATATTCGATTTACTTTATTCACTTTATGAAGATTACCTTTTTAACAACGTTTTATTCATTTGAAAAGATTTACTTTTAAATAACGGTTCTACACTTTACAAATGTCCTTTTTATAATGTTCCCTTTCTAATTCTATTTGTAAATGGTTTACAAATATTTCCTTTTCAAATTTATTCTTGAAATACTCTAACTCCTTAAATTTTCTGAAAAATTCGCCATAACCTCCTTTGTAACGGGAGCATTGGGAAAATCCCCAAACCCGCCACACATGCCTTTCCATTCAAAAAGAAAATGGTTTGAAATTATTTCCTTTTTGAATATATCCTATTTATAAATATCCCAATTTATAAACATTTCTTATTTATAAATATTCCACTTTATAAATATCTCTTATTTATAAATATTCCAATATATAAATATCCTATTTTCAATATCACTTTGTAAATTCCCTTATCTACATTCCGGTATGTTATGGTATCCAATCATATCAAATCACGATGTTCAATATCGTTCAAACACATATAATCGCCAACAGATTATATATCACATTATATATCACACTATATAAATTCACAGTAAAATAACTGTTGAGGAATCCAGTTGGATTCCTCCAACCTGTTTCCCTGCATCACAGATGTTAAACAATATAGATAACATCGATTTCACTTCGATGTGAATTATTCTGATCAACAGAATCAACATATAAATATCCAACTGTTATATATATATATATATATATACAGATATATATATAATTTCTACTAACTGACTAGCAGTTCAATCAAACAGTCAACACACAGTCAAACAACAGATAATTAAAAGTTCTAAGAACACGTTGTAAAAATAGAACTGTATAGAGTTGGTGAGTTTTACTCACATTTGACGATCATCGTCAATGACGATAACCATCTCTTTATTCAACTGGACAATTTATTTTGCTATAAATTGTGACAGACTCCAATTGACCCGCGGTCAGTTCCATTGTGGAGTGCTCGTCCATACGATCTCAACGCGACTGACGGTTTGTGATTCTGATATAGTATCACAAAGTTATGGGTTTTTCAAATTATCGTACTATGTATATTAAAATTAACTAAGTTAAATATAAACGGGCCTCACCCTTAGAATCCGGCCCATACCATGATTTAAAATCCACACCGAATAACACTTTCTTCCCCAAATTTTGAGCTCCAGACAATCGCTCCTCATGCTCCCACGTTGACCCACGTTTTGACCATCCATGGCTTTCACCTCGGACGTCCGTTATGAGCGTCGCCTCCACCATCGTACTCACCACAAAAATCCGCACCTCCATGTCCTACCCGCTTCGACTTCGACCCCTCCGACGAGAATCCGTCGCCCCCCCATCTCGTACAGGTATCGAACCCAAATACAACCGAAACCCCTCCAAATTTGTCGAGCTTCTCCACTTCGAACCTGGAACCCAAATCTGAACTCGATTTGGTGAATACGTGCTTCACTTTCCTGCAATTAGCAACCCTAGGTTGACTGAGCAACCTTGACGCTTTGGAAAACACGATCGCAGGCTACAAAGCTTGCATAGAAATGGCCAGAAAGTGATGAGGATTCACATCGTATAAGATTTGGATTTTTATATCAAGTGTAAGATTTTTAATTTGATTTTGAGGATGGAAAATCTCTTGCTGTGTTCGTTCCTTTAGGTTATATAGCTTGTTTTCGGTTGGTGGCACTTGTGGTTGGAAATACAGGCTGCGTGGCCTTCTGTGGATCAAAGAAAAATGGGGGATATTTTTAATTTAGTTTTTATATTTATTTATATCGATTTTCTCCTTGTATCTGCCTTCTAAAAATCACTGCGAACACATATGACGCCTAAAAATCATGAAAACTGACATGCTGATAGAATTTGACATTACGGTCCCAACGAAACTGGTTTCGTCGAATTTCGACTCCGTATGCCCACACAGCGTATTTTTAACCGTCAAAATACTGACTATTTCTCACTCTAAAAATCCGTGCGGTCACACAGTGACTCTAAAAATCACGAAACTGGAAATCTAACAACTATTTGATATTGCGGATCCAATAAAACTGGTTTCGTCGAATTCCGACTTTGTATGCTCACACAGTGTATTTTTAAAGCTCTGGATGACCCTTTTAGATAAATATATTTAAATAAAATTAAATTAAATATAAATAAATATATATTCTCGTATATATTCACCGAGGAATATCATACAGCTCCAGTATATTTGTATACTCGCTATTCCGAGTCCAGATTGATTCGATATTCAATTTACATTGAAATTCCTTTTTAAAATATAAATAATTCCTTTATAAACTATAAAGGAATTCCACAACGACTTTTCTAAAATTTGATTTGGACATACATCAAAATCTACACGACGAAATCCCGATTTTTCTCTTCCACTAGAAAGATATACTCCACCAGCTCCACACGTTTCTTATTTCACAGAAATCTGGCTTAAAACGAATCCTGTACATTCAGTTGAAGTTCAAATCGCCAATTTACGAACTACCGCGTCGTTACGCGCTCTATTTTAATTATATTATAATTATACGTTCAAACTGTCGTCGATTGAATATATTCGTTCTTATATTTCGAATCGAAACTCAACCACATCTCGTATACTATTCAATTCACACTCTATTGTGAATTCTACTATTTCTGACTATTTCGATATTTATAATTTATTATTCATTTTAAATATTAATTAAATATTCAATATTATTTAATTATGGTTCTCGATATCGCTATAACGATATTAAATAATTAAATTAATTAATTATTCCATCTCTAAAAATGCGGGTCATTACACTTATTCCCATCTGGCAATACTAAGACTGGGGCTATGGTCAAAGCTCTCTTTAAACGTTGGAACGCATCATCACATTCTACGTCCCACGTGAAGACTAAGTTCTTCTTCGTCAAGCGTGTTAATGGAGCTGATATTTTTGCGAAGTCTTTGATAAACTTCCTATAGTAGCCAGCCAACCCTAAGAAACTTCTCACCTCGGTAGCATTTTTAGGGACCTTCCAATCTTGGATGGCCACTATCTTCGCGGGATCCACTGCTATCCCTTCTTTGGAAACCACGTGCCCTAAGAATCGCACTTCTTTCCTCCAAAAGTGACACTTAGAAAATTTTGCTTTAAGGCTATGCACTCGAAGAGTCTCCAACACTTCCCTAAGATGTAGGGCATGCTCTTCCTCGCTCTTAGAAAAGATCAAGATGTCATCTACAAAGACCACCACGAATCTATTAAGGTACTCCCTAAACACCCTACTCATCAAATCAACAAAGTATGCGGGGGCGTTTGTCAAACCGAAGGGCATCACCAGCCACTCGAAGAAACCGTCTGGAGTCCTAAAGGCAGTCTTGTCTATACTATCCTCAGCCACTCTCAACTGATGGAAACCCGTGGCTATGTCCAACTGCGAAAACACTGAGGCGCCAACTAACTGATCGAAAAGATCGTCAATCCTCGGTAGTGGGTGTCTAGTCTTCTTAGTAAGTTTATTAAGTTCTCTATAGTCCACACAAAGTCTGAGGGACCATCCGCCTTCGTGGCAAATACTACTGGAGCACCCCACTCCGATATACTACGTCTGATGAACCCCTTCTCAAGCAATTATTTCACTTGCTTACTGAGTCCTCTTCTCTCTCTTAGAGCCATGTGGCGCACTGGCAATGCAACTGGCTTTGCATTGTCCACTAGATATATTCGAAAGTCTATTTCACGTTTTGGGGGTAAACCCCTCACCTCATCGAAGACATCAGCATATTCACGGACTATGGGAACAGAATGTAAATCATCATCGGATGCGTCAAGGGATTCTAGGTAACTAAGCATTACTGGACCTCTAGGGTCACAAGAAATATCGAGGGTCTTTCCCGAATGAGTCAACAATCTAACTACCCTTCTTTCACAATCTAGGATGGCCCCATATCTAGTTAGCCAATCCATACCTAGAATTAAACCGTAGCCCATGAAGCCAAGAACAAAAGTGTTGCACTCAAACTCAACGCCCAAGATAAACACTCTCAAATCCCGACAAATCATAGAAAGATGAGCCGAACCACCAATAGGATTTGAGACTACTAAGGGATCAGTAACAAGACTGGTATCTAGGTGCAGTGTTTCAACTAATGATGTAGAGATAAACGAATGCGATGCGCCAGAATCGAATAAAGTACGGACAGGATGATCAAACGGAAAAACTAAACTTTCAACGGAAATTGCTCTACCTCGTTCTTGCGGCGGCGGGACCACGAGAGCCTGAACTTGTCCCCTTGCCTGCCCGGGTGCCATAAGAGCTTGCACCTTTCCTCCCGAGGTAGACCCTGCCCTTTGCCCTTTCTTTGGGCAGTCCTTAATAAGTTGTCCCGCTTCGCCACAGTGGAAACAACCGGTCTTCTTCTTCTTCCTACAATCTTTGCTTAGATGGCCGGGTGTCCCACAGTTAAAGCATTTCTTCTTCCCCTTAGCATTATTTCCTTGCTAGCATTGGCGCCCTTCTCCTCTTCATGCATGAGTGCCATGTCAACTAACCTCTCAAAGGTAGCCCCCATGGGAATGTCGGTCATAGATAACCCATGAAGCGGCTCGTTTAAACCCTTAACAAATCTTAGAGCCTTCTTTTCTGGAGTGTTCACCAAGTCTAAGCCAAACCTTGCCAATTGGTTGAATTTGTTAACGTACTCTTTCACCGATAAATTCCCTTGCTTCAGTGACAAGAACCTTTCCATGTATAGATTCTCTTCAGCCCGTGAGAGAAAGTTTGCCTCAAACCTCTGCCTAAAATCTTGCCATGTATCGACTGGACGACCCCCATTAGTGACCTCCCACCAAAACGAGGCCTCATCCTTCATCAGCCACGCAGCTAGCTGGACTTTCCTTCCATCATCCACTTCAAAAATTCCAAAAAAATCTTCCACCTCCTTTAGCCAGTTACGAGCTTCAACAAATGTCTCCGTTCCATGAAAAGGTTTCCCACCCATTGCTCTAAAGTCCTTACATATCTTTGCGAAATTATCGACACGAGGAGGAGGAGGAGGAGGACTTGCTGGACCTGCGGCAGCGGCCCTAGCCTCAAGATATTGACGGAACCAACTGGGCACATGAACACCCTCTGGTATCTCAGATGCTTCAGACATGCTGAAACAAAAAAGGAAAGATTCAATACAAAAAGGACTAATGGAAAGATATATGGCTCTTGGGGTTATGCTTTCCAAAATATACTTTTCTCTTGAAAATACTTTCCTTAAATCATACTTTTGAAGGTACTTCTTTATAAAAATTGTTTTGAAAAATAGTTTTTCAAAAATTCATATTTGTTCTGTTAACCTTCAGCTCTGATACCACGTGTAACACCCCACCTCCATTAAGGTCACTCGCAAAGGGAATGGCTTAACTTCAGTGGAGCGTTATAAGTAAGTATAGAACAGAAAATCACAACAAGACATATATAGAGCAGCACTTGAAAATTAAAACTTTACTTCATTGCAGCGGATTAACCCATATGTTTTATTACATCATCAAAATCATAAAACCAAAGTCAAGTACATCATATCCATCTTGATAAAACAAAGTACATAAACTGAAAGACATAATCCCCGACATTAAAATAGCCATAAATAAAGAGAAGCTGAACTTTACTTCAGCGGTCCAAAGAATCTTCTAAAAGCAGTCCAAGATCAAGCTCCACTGGTGCTAGTTCCACCCTGAGCACCTTGGGGGGGGGAAGGAAAGAGATGGAAAAGGGGGGTCAGACATAAAGTCTGGCGAGTGCGATAATTCTAACAATATAATTAACAAAGTAACTAGGCCAAGGCATAAGTTGGAAAATAGGGAAATGACCATGAACCATTGAGTATGACAGAGTAATCAAGGAAACAAGATGAATAACGATATCGTTAAAGCACACCTAACCCGCTAAGATAAATTTACTAAACTACACCGACACTATAGGATAATTGCTATACTGCACCGCCACTAGTATACTGCACCACCACTAGTCACCCTAAGGTTGATCCCGCCTACAGACTTAATAATGATATTGGTAGTTTCGTGCACCCCTAGATGCCTTCATAGGTGTCGTCTGCCCCTATCTCCACTAGGTGTACCCACTACCCCCAAGCGATCGGCTCCCTAACTCGTAGATACCTGTGCTGGCCCCACAGTGGGGTGTATCACTCCCCAAAGTGGCAACCCGATACAACAAAAAGAATGCACGGCTTATACCTACACGATGCAACAACGTCTTACCTACCAGCCCGGGTCCACACACGCATATGAACCCGTTGGACTTGCGTTGCCACCGCTAACCCAGTTTGGCCTCTTACAGTCAAGCCCAGTATGCGTGTCCCGTCCTCGACTTGGGTCGAGCCCACAAAGATACGTATGGGTTACTGGTTGAAACGGGCCCCCTTTACTTGACACAAGCTATCCACCTAAGCTTGGTCCCCTCTAGTACATCCCACTTAACCCACTTCTTATTCATGTTTCAATTACATGTTCCATATTTCGGTTAAGTGTTTCTAATCGTATTTCCAAGTGCCACCTAAGGCACCCACTAGATTCCACATGCCACCCAAGGCACCCACTTAACCCCCTCCTGTCCCACTACATGCTTATCTGGTTAAGTGTTTCTTAATTCATTAAGACCGTAACCTTATAAAGACCTCTCACATTAGACTGGCATTTGTGGCAGCTGGATTTTCCAGGCGGGTTCGGGCAGTCTTACACCACAAAAGAGCCTAACCTCGTGTCTTTACAATTGTTACGTATTTAGTTTATGCCTAAGACCTCGCACATTAGACTGACATTTGTGACAGCTGGATTTGCCGGGCGGGTCCGGGCAGTCCTACACCACAAAAGAGTCTAACCTCGTGTCTTAGACGATTAATTACTCCTAATTAATCACCCCCAATTTGAATTACTTTCCCTATTCAAATTAATCAATTCCAAATTTAGCGACGTCCGTAATTGACTCAATTATGTCCATCCATTTATGGTATGTAAAATCATACCAATTTCACCACAATTTTATTTTATGCCTTTTAAGGCATTTATGCCAATTAAATATTTTTAATATTATTCCCTTTTTGCCCACGTAGTACGTTTGTTCATTTAACGTAAAAATATACGTTAGACTCGAATAGTCTAACTCATGAAATAAAAGAAAGCATCACATATATACATAATTAAAGCATAGATCTAACATAGGGGTGAACTTGCATATGTGAATAATGTTCTACATATAAAACTTGCATAGGCCAAGATTACAACTTGCATAACAACATATGTCATGGTTCCAAATTTTAAAGGTGTGAACTTGATGAAATAATGGCCACAAACTTGCATAATCATCATGTATAACATAGACCCAAATCTAAAGGTGTGAACTTGATGAAATAATGGCCACAAATTTGCATAGACATCATATGTCATGAACCTATATCTAAAGGGATTAAACTTGCATAGGTAATAACATAACATGATTCATGTCCAACTCATAAATTCACATATGTGATTTATACATCGCAACAACGGTGTGAACTAACATGTAAAGTATCATGACATAGCCTAATCTTTCAATTTAATTCTCACATAAACTAGGTGCCATAATCATGTAAGGTCACATGTAATTCTACCCAACATGTATATGATTCGTGTTTGAACCCAAAATCTAAACTTGCCTAATAATGATTTAGCATATGAATCAATATCGCAAACCAGCATAAGAAACATGACGATTTGATTGTATATAAAATTACAACATGGATGATAGCAACATAACTTTGCATGATAGCATCACATCATAACATCATAGATATTCAATCATAATCCTACAACATGAAATCAATACTTCTTATCAAGTCCATACAATCCGCGTTATAACTTAATCTAATTAAATTACTAATTATTTTGCTAAAACTATCGAGCTCACAACTCAAAAGCAGTCTTGAGTTCTGAATTCTGATTTCTGGAGTTGAATTAGCGCTCCTTTGATGAAGAATCGCTGTTAGGGTTGAGTGGTTCTGATTTGGTTGTTGTTCTTTCTCTTTGATTTGGTAGCGGCTGCTCTAGGGCTCAAGACAACAGCATGACGGCCATAGTTTTAGTTTTAATTCTGATTTAGGGTTTGTGTCTATGGGTCTTTTTATAGAGTTATGAATTAATTTAAGTCGTCGGATGTTCTTAGGGTTAATCAAAACCATTCAATTATGATAGGGTGATGAGTCAGCCCTAATGACTCAGCAAGGAGTCAGAATGGACTCAACAACACAGGTCAGCCTGAACCAGAAAGCTGTGCAGGCTCCAGCCTCGGCCTGGGCGCACTTGGCAGGTGCGCCAGTGTTAATATGTACTAGTGCACTTTCCAAGTGCGCCAGTGCATTTTTTTTTTACTTTGCCACCAAACTTCGTTCGTCCATAACCCTTTCATCCGGTACTCGTTTCCCGCAAACTCGGACTCTATCTTCACTAGAATTCGAGACGAACACAATGGCGCAACCCAATCCCCATAATTCTCACGTCTGAGATTTATTATTATTTATTTTAGTTAATTTGATTATTCAAAAATCCGGGGTGTTACAAGTGCTATTAACTCAAATAACCTAATAATAAAGAAATATAATCGAACTGTATATATAGGATTATTTCAAAATGTATAATTTGTCATCTCACCATAACTTATGTTCTGACCCCCTTCTCATAACATACTCACATGTTAGATTTATGGCATAGATTTGGTATCCTTTGGACCTTGTTAGGCAGTGTCATTATTTTGGTAAGGCTATACTTAATTAGTATATTTTACCCATTCCACTATGAGATGTTTTATCGAGCTCTGATATATTTATTATCTCTGTCTTTTCTATAGGATACCAGACAAACCGACTCGAGCTTTGATAGTTTGGGATTTTTGAAAAATATTCGATCTATCAAAATCCAGGTTGTTACAGTTAGTAATGTTTAATACAACGTAGGATTATAACATGAGGTTATATTGGGGTTTACTAATAAACTAAAACTGTGTTAAGTTAAGTTCAAGATGAAATTAATAAGCTAAGATAGTGGAGTCCGTTCCGGCAGCACAGGGGCTGATTGGGGAAAATAAGCGGCTCGTTGGTCCATTCTGACAGCATGGGACTGATTAGGGAAAATAAGAGGCTGATAAAATAATGAAATTATAGTGAAAATCCGTTCCAGTAGTGTAGGGATGATAATATTATCGATGAATTTATCGTTTCCAAATTTAAGTTATATTATATTGGTATAATATGGTTATTTAATATATACGTTTGCTTTAAATTTTGGAATCTATTCCGTTGAGTTCAGAATAACGTTATAACATTGAAATGTCGGTCGTTACGTTGAAATAGGGGTTCGTGATTTCAAGTTATGAACCTCGAGATATTTTTAATGGATAAGCTCGATTTCAAATCGAATTAAATATAAATCAAATCGCGTTTAAATCAGATCAAATCAAAATTTAAGTTGTTTGTACTTAAGGTGACCAAGCTTTTATTTCCTGAGTACGGTATACTCCCTCCACATCTATAAATCGTGATATCTTTCCCCTCCCAGTTCTATTTTTCTTTAGCAACTTAAATCAAAACCAAACTTCGAAAAGGAAGAAAATATGGTTGTTCCTCCCTTCCTCATTACTCAAATTGTGAACTGCCCAACATCAGAACATTTTTTTCCCCTTTTCGTATATCGCAACAGACCTCGCGCTCAATCTCTTACTTTTTAGATTCATTCCTCTGAAAGAATATGGCCGCTCTTCCCTTTCCTTATTTTTTTCAAATCAAAGACATTACGGAAAAAAGAAGAAATAAAGCCATCTAAATCTCTAATCGAATTTCCTAGCTCTTCCCTGCGCGCCAAGATCTAAGGAGCTCGATATTTGTTCAACGGACTAGGATTCGTTATGTGGGAGTATTTGGGGAAACTACGATTTTGATTTGAGATCTGGGTTAGTGGTTTGAAGGGGATTAGAGCAATGAAGGCAGGTCATGTTCAAGTTTCGAAGTTTGCGAAGGGAAAGGCGATTATGCCTTTATGTACTGACGCATAAGGTGGAGGTCGCGATGAGGTAATGGTGATCGAACTTCACATGGGGGTGATGGCTAGGGAGTGTTCGGGATGAGAAGTTCACATGAGTGGTCAGTGGATGATTTCGTGGCACGTGGTGGTTGTTAGAAAGGAGGGAGGCCACAGCATGAACTGGGTTTGAGGTTGGAAAATGGAACAAATATTTTCAGAAGGGGGAGAAGAGAACAATAGAGGGATTAAAGGATTTCAGTAAAACGAGATGCGCTGGCTTCGTATCATCAAATACAATATACTGGAATTGGATTAGAATGACGGGGAGCCTGTTAGAGCTTTTGATTAAATTAAACATTGTTTAATTTAATCAGAAACAGAATCGCTATTTTGACAATAAAATCAATGTGAGTAAACTCACTCTCTGGATTCGTTTATAATTTATTATAAACGAATATTTATTTAACATAATGTTATATGTTGTTGTTTGTTTGGATGCATTGAAATATTATCGTGGCTATTATATATATATATATATATATTAGTTATATGGGGTTGGTGGTTGTGGCTATTATATATATATATATGTGTGTGTGTGTGTATGTATGTATGTATATTGGATATTTCCTACAGTATCATTAGTGGATGACCCTATGCGTGTAACAACCCGAAATTTAACAACATGTTAAGACAAGAATCAAGGCAGAATTAAATGTTAAAATTTGAATCAGGTAAAATGGACATCACCATTGTGTTCCTCTCGAAAAAATACGCGAAATAGAGTCCGAGTTTTCGAAAATCGGAGTCCGTATGACCAAGATATGGCCAAAACAAGTTTTCAGCGGTTTTCTGGCAGACTGACTTGTGTCGACTGCCAAGTCGACTTGCAAGTCGACCTCCACCCCCTGGTGTCGACTGGGGAGTCGACTCCCCCCCTGTACAGGTCATTTTTTTGTCCTGGGGTGGCCCAGAACCCATTTTTGAGGCCTGGGATGAGTTTTGATGGCCCGAATTGACTCTAGGGTTGATTTTAAGGCCCTAAATGGTTCCTACATGTGACTTCTTCCCTAAGACATGCTTTAAAGGCTAGGATTGGTTCTAGGGTTTATCCTATGGCTAAAACTACCCTAGTCTTCTATAAAAAGACCCCTAACCCTCTCCTAAAACCCTCATAAATTGATCCTACAGCTAAACTATGCCAAAATGATTCCTCATCATGGCCTCCACTTCAACCCATGGCCTCCATCTTCTTCTTCATGATAGCTTAAGTGTTCTAAGCTAGTTTCAAAGTAAAGGAGCCTCTTTTCTTCATTCATGAGAGATTCTATGATCATTTGAGTGATTTCATGTTTGTATGAGAGTTCATAAGTTGCATTCTAGCCAAAGTTGCAACCTTTTCTTGACCAAAAAGCAAGGATCTTGCATGAGAGCTCATAAGCTTCATTCAAAGCCAAAGTTGAAACCTTTCTTCTTCAAAGCAAGGATTTTTATTGATATTTGCTCAAGGGTTTCATTTGGAGCTTATCATTTAGGGTTTTTGGTGTCGCTTGAGTGGCTTCGTCTCAATCTTTTAATTTCATATTGATTTGTGCCTTCATAGCATTGTAAGCCCCCTCCTACTATTAGATATTAACTTTAAACTTAATGTGACATGTTGTAGGTTGGGTTTGAACATTAAGTATGTTGCATGCTATCATGTTATGTATCCTATAATGACTAAAAAGTCATTATCTTGATCTTGTGGGCTTAAAGATATGAACTTTATGTTGAATGTTGCATTTTGGCAACATGAGAACTATCATACCCCTTATGATAGCTTACATGTAATTCCATATGCGAACTTCTAGCCACCTTTCTATGTCATTTATCACCATGATTCACCTATGTGCTAAGTTTGAGGTTGTGCATGTTTTTGAGGCCTAATAATGTAATATGCAAGTTAATAAACACATTTATACCTCATTTGCCACCATGTTTAACTTGTGGCCTTATACCCCTTTTGTCATGCCTTTGCCAAGTTCCTTCTTTTAATCCATTATGCGTTGTTGCGAATGTATATGCGAGTTTAAAAGCATTGGGTTACGTTATGGGTAAAACTTTAATGACGTGAAACATGATTTGGGTAAATGGGTATAAACATGACAACATGTAACTTTGGCTATGAGCATGGGACTTGAAAACTTGACACGTATGGGTTGTAAGTGTAATAAGACACTAGACCAAACATGAAAGTGGCCAACTCGAGGTTGGGTTGAGTTTGTAGCATAAATCTACTCGGACCCGCCCGACTTAACTAGTGGCTACAAACAATAGGACCCAATGTGAGAAGTTGGTCATGTCGCGCTTAAGACCCGAGGTTAGACTAAGTTGTGGTGTAAAACTACCCGGACCTGCCCGGCTTAACTAGTAACCACAACAAGGTCTAATGTGAGAGGTTGAGAGTGCATTAATCAAATTAATGCCACATGATAAGGTTAAGTAAATTTGACTAATGACACTTAACCGATATGACACGAATGGGTAGGTTAAGCTAAACCGGACTTGGTTCCTTAATGACACTTAACCATGCAAGACAATTAGGGGATGGGGTTAAGTAATTTACGCTTAACTAATCCGACTTGGTAATTAGATGGGGTTAAGTAACCTTCACTTAACTAATCTAAACATGGTAATTAGATGGGGTTAAGTAATTAAGACTTAACTAATCTAAACACGGCAATTAGATGGGGTTAAGTAACCTATACTTAACTAATCTAAACACGGGAATTCGATGGGGTTAAGTTAAACACTTAACCAATCTAAACTTGGTAATTCAATGGGGTTAAGTAACCAATACTTAACCAATTTAACATGATAATTTAATGGGGTTAAGCAACTTATACTTAACCAATTATACGTGATGATTTGATGAGGTTAAGCAACCTATACTTAACCAATCTAATAGGTGGACCTGATAGGGTTAAGTCACAAGACCTTGTAAAAGTAGGCTTAACCATTGTAATACGATTAGTGGATGGGGTTAAGCTAACCCATACTTAACCGATCCGACTCGATAATCTGATGGGATTAAGATAATCTATGCTTAATCAATCTAACATGATAATCTGATAGGGCTAAGACAAATAAATACTTAACCAGTTTGACTTGATAAGGTTAAGTCATGAGCTTCTTGGTACACTTAACCAACCTGTAGGGCTAAGCCTTGAACTTGAGTACTTAGCCAATCTTGACATGATTCATAGGCGGGTTAAGTCATGAACTAGGATAACAACACTTAACCCATTTGACTAAACCCTAGCTCAGGGGACTAGGTTGGAAATCGTAGTTAACAAGGATAGCGGAAAGAGGGGCTAAGTGGTAAACCTTAGTTAAGGGTAACTAAGTAATAATTCTTAGCTAAGGACATGGGACTAGTTCATAAAGAGATGAGTAACCTAGTACGGTAGGTCATCGCTTAGTATACGAGGAGGAGCAAGTTATCTGACTTGGATAAAAGCTCCAGCGAACTGGGTGACGAAGCGGAAGCTTCGGGGAACGTGAGGGTACTCTTGGTATCCCTCTGTGAGGTGGCAAGTGGTCCATGAAACCCGGCCTCAAAGAGGTTAAGGTCTGCGGTAGAAGAGCCAAGAGTACGCCTTGGTTGCTATGCGAGCGACCTAAAGACTGGGATGGATTAGCGTGGAGTCGACGATACTTGATTTTGCCCCGGGATAGCATGTCGCCGACTACCTACCATCTTTAGTCAATCGTGTACGTACGGAAAGGCAGGGAACTCCCAGAAGACCATATACTAGCTATCAAGTTATGGGTGAGGTTGGCTATCTGGAAGTGGGCATCGATGGGCCTTAGTGTAGTTCTCATACATGATTTTTCTTGGATTGCCTTTCAGTAGTTGAGGGAGGGGTCACGTGGGACCATAGCCACGGGTACAAAAACAGACCTTGATATCTGCATCAGCAGACGACTTAAAGCTCCCGACTGAGTTCCGTATTTCTTGATTTGCCCTGGCACGGAACTCGGATGGCACATTGAGGAACATGTGCATCTAGACATGGAAAACGATTCACGATACATACGTGGGATAAAGGGCGCGGTTGACGGGTGGCATAATCCCTAGTGGCCCTAGGTGGCTGAACCCAAACCGAGACACGGAAACGTTCATTAGGTAGCATATTCCCTAGTGGTCCTAGGTGGCATAAATCCTAAGTGGACACGCGATAGTTCATGGTAAGGAAACATAACTAGATCGAGGGTAGCAATCCAAAATAGCTTTAACGATAAAACGTTTGCATGGGAAAGCCCGTATGGCCTACGGCAAAGGACTAAACTTATACATGGAAAGAAACATACGAGTTGGGAAAACCTACATATGCTATATATTAGGTTGACATGGACCATTACATGACATTGGGCAAGGGACATTCATAGTTAACACATGACGCGGGTTGGGATACTAGTACGAGAGGTGCCGAGCAAATATACATGTTAGAACCAGGAGAAATATACATGATAGATACCGTGGAATGTTATACAGGATAGATACCTTGGGATAGTATACTTGATAGAAACCTGACAATGCGATACCTTGATTTATCTTGACACCGTAGTTTATCATGACACACTCGTGTATCTTGGTGCAGTAGTTCATCCTGTTATTTTGGTTTAGCTTATCTATCTTATCATCATACTTATGTTCATCTCAGTTCCTCATGCCAGTTAACTTTACTAGTTTATATACTGATAGTAGATGGGGCTTACCAGTCTTTATGACTGACACCGTTTTGTTTCACCTCTTGTCTTCCGTTTCCCCCCCCCCCCAAGTTACAGGGAGGAAATGCTATTGTTAGTTTGGACTTCTTCTGCTTGAAGGTCATCATGCATGACTTGGACTTTTCTTGGCTATGGCTACCTTACTGTTTTATTTGGGGAATAATTTATGAAAAGGTTTTATGTTTCTTTATTATTGCAAGACAGGTTTTGATGTATTCTGATGTAAAAGGCTTTAGACCTTATTTTATAAGGTAATGAAATTTGTTTTACTTCCGCTGTTTTATATATATATGTTCTGTCTTGTAATATTTCTGTGCATGTTTACCAATAATACCCCTCTAAAGCTAGTGCATTCCCTTGCGAGTGACCCTAGCGGAGGTGGGGTGTTACATTTGGTATCAGAGCAGAAGGTTACCAGACTGGGCAAATGTTTTTTAAACCTTCTGAAAAGTATTTGGAAAACCGTTTATAAAGAAGCATTTTTCAAGAAAAGTTTGTTTTAAAAGGCTATTCCTCAAAGGCCATTAGCATTATCCTTTGATTCCTTGATTGAATCTCCTTTCCTTTCTTTCCTCCATCTGTGGTGACAGTAGTTCTAACTGTGACTAATCTTTGTCTAGCCACGTAGGTGTTTCCCGTACGATGGAGGTGGTTCTCGAGAGACCTGTTGCCGTGGTACAAGGAAGGACAATAAGAGTAAGGATGAAGGACGCGAGCTTAAGGATAAGCAACTGTTGCTATGGCTTAGTCCATCAAGGAGGACAAGGACAAGATCATCGGAGAGGGAAATTGTACGCTCCCATTTCTAGGGTACCTAAAAGAAATGGTACCGTTTCTGGTAAAGGTTTAGTCGTTCTTTTCTATCATCCCGTCCAGACTTTGTCTTGATCATCGTATCATTTAAGTCTGCTTGGATAGTTGAGTCTCTGCACCTTAGTACTAGCATGGTAAAGGATCCCAATTTTGTCCCAAAATCTGGTTGGAGAGTCGGTCCATTTATTCATGACTTGTTGGATTTGAGAACGTCTAGGCCAAGTGTTAAGATTAGAAGCAATACTTCTATTGTTGAGCCATGGATGGATTCTAGGGGTAAAGTGGTTATCCAGTAAGGGATACCATTCTCGGTTTTGAAAAGAGGGTAGTCAGACTCTTGGCTTGCTTTGGTAATACCTTCGAGGTCTCGTGTAACCTTTTGGGTTCTGTCATGGCTAGTTACCTAGAGTCTCTCGATGCATTTATCGGAAATCTCTGATCCAATCAAGTAACGTCCGCCAATAAGACGGATGGTTCATTCCGCTTGAGCATGGGTTATAGGAACCACCCTAGTAAGTGCACGTGGTAACATGGATTGCCATTGGTAAATGAGATCCAGAATTCACTAGTAAATTTTGGAGAGCTTGCATGAGTACGTAGATATGGTTGAGCCAAGTATACTAGGGAAAGAATAAATGAAAGTGGAACGAGAGGCAACAGTGAAAAGAGTTCCGACTCATACCTTGGAAATAGGAATCAAGGAAACTACGAAATCATGAAGTCAAAGGCAGTCAAGGCACACTGGAATTAAGCTCAAGGAAATGCGGCTTAGACGCGCGCATCGAGTCTCTTTGTAAGAGTATATCGTTGATCCCTGGTTCTCCTGTAGAGCTTACTTACATGCTATCGCTTGTTGGATATCCTCTCGGTCCTGTTTCTGTTACAAACCCCGTAAGGAGTTTGTCTTGTTTATCTCCTCGATCTTATCTTGGGAACCTTAGATAGAACTCTATGGATGTAAACATGTATTTGAAACATGTTATGATTGATATGGTTGCAAATGGTTGCAAGTGGTTGCTCGTGGATGCGCGAATACACATTAGATACTAGATTGACGCGGTCACGTTTCATGTTGCATATGCACGAGTATTTATATTTGTTTATGGATGAAATTGAATGTGTTATCATGCGGATGTTGCATATGAATGAATGTTTGCGCACGCATATAGTACTTATATGACTAGGACTATTTGCTTATATGTTGGACTCATGGCACTAAACATATTTTGCATTAGAAAGATCATTCAGGCCTGATCATTAGCATTAGCTAAGGAGCATATACACACACGTTCTGCATATGTTCATATGGCATTAGAAATCGTCTAAGGACAATGGTTGCCTGTGGATGATGTTTTGAGTAGATGGATGATGGATGGTAGGATACGTTCTTCCTAACTTGGAGATTTCGGGGACGAAATCCTTAAAGGAGGGGAGAATGTAACAACCCGAAATTTAACAACATGTTAAGACAAGAATCAAGGCAGAATTAAATGTTAAAATTTGAATCAGGTAAAATGGACATCACCATTGTGTTCCTCTCGAAAAAATACGCGAAATAGAGTCCGAGTTTTCGAAAATCGGAGTCCGTATGACCAAGATATGGCCAAAACAAGTTTTCAGCAGTTTTCTGGCAGACTGACTTGTGCTGACTGCCAAGTCGACTTGCAAGTCACCTCCACCCCCTGGTGTCGACTGGGGAGTCGACTTCCCCCCCCTGTACAGGTCGATTTTTTTGTCCTGGGGTGGCCCAGAGCCCATTTTTGAGGCCCGGGATGAGTTTTGATGGCCCGAATTGACTCTAGGGTTGATTTTAAGGCCCTAAATGGTTCCTACATGTGACTTCTTCCCCAAGACATGCTTTAAAGGCTAGGATTGGTTCTAGGGTTTATCCTATGGCTAAAACTACCCTAGTCTTCTATAAAAAGACCCCTAACCCTCTCCTAAAACCCTCATAAATTGATCCTACAACTAAACTATGCCAAAATGATTCCTCATCATGGCCTCCACTTCAACCCATGGCCTCCATCTTCTTCTTCATGATAGCTTAAGTGTTCTAAGCTAGTTTCAAAGTAAAGGAGCCTCTTTTCTTCATTCATGAGAGATTCTATGATCATTTGAGTGATTTCATGTTTGTATGAGAGTTCATAAGTTGCATTCTAGCCAAAGTTGCAACCTTTTCTTGACCAAAAAGCAAGGATCTTGCATGAGAGCTCATAAGCTTCATTCAAAGCCAAAGTTGAAACCTTTCTTCTTCAAAGCAAGGATTTTTATTGATATTTGCTCAAGGGTTTCATTTGGAGCTTATCATTTGGGGTTTTTGGTGTCGCTTGAGTGGCTTTGTCTCAATCTTTTAATTTCATATTGATTTGTGCCTTCATAGCATTGTAAGCCCCCTCCTACTATTAGATATTAACTTTAAACTTAATGTGACATGTTGTAGGTTGGGTTTGAACATTAAGTATGTTGCATGCTATCATGTTATGTGTTAGACCCAAAAGTGGTTCTAACACCCAAATTGATTAAGAGCAAAATGAAATGAGATAAAAATAAAAATGAACACACAGGATTTATAGTGGTTCGGCGAACAAATGCCTACGTCCACTTATCTTTTACTATATTCAATGATTCAGTTTCAAATACAATGTAAGCTTCACTCAATTCCACTCACAACTCACTTATATTCACTCAATAGACTAAAACAAGTAATGAAAGAAGATTTGGATTCTCCGGGAGTAATGGAGTTCGGATTATGGGGGTGGTTGAATTCTCAAAGTGCCTCCAAAAGAAGATCCTTTTCTTTGTCTCCAGACGGGGTATTTATAGGTGTGAATTTGCTCAAAACCCGATCCGGATCGGAGCCACGTGTCGTCCATCCCATTAGCCTCGGGTTCGGATGGATTATTGTGCTGACAACGCATCAAAATAGTGAACGTTATGGGCAGGAACTGGTCATAGCCGATCCGTATATTCAGGCGCTTATGCAGGGGGACAGTAGGGAAAATGGGTTCGGGTCGGAAGTGTATGTATCAGGGGTTCGGATCGGGATATCCGATCCGACCCGAATTGACTTGGTGACAACTCTCTCTTCTCTTTATTCTGCTATTCCTCCGAACCATCTCTGTAGCAGCTCGGTGGCCTTCCGATCCATCTTGAAGAAGACTGTCCTCCGATCCGAACGCGCGCTCTCTGTTTTCAGCAGCAATAGCTCGCCGCTACGAACAGGAGACTTTATCCGATCCGAACCGATACGTTGCTTTAACCCGACCCGGATGATTGCATCTGTTCGATCGAAGTTGTAGCGTCTCCTCCGACCTGAGTAGTGATGGTCTCTCCGATCCGAACCGAAGTCTTCTAATTTGAAATGCTCTCCAATGCTTGATATCTTGACTTTGTGTTGCCTAGTTCACAAAGTAGGCTAACACTTTGCCCCCTCAAAGGATGCTTCTATTGGAAATGGAGCATGCTTTGATTGCCATTGCTCAACGCCTTCATCCTTCCTTTTGAATATGCATGCCAAGCTGTCGCACTTCATCCCGTTCGGTTCGGATTCCGACCCGGACGGATTTCTGCTTTGGGTTCCGACCCGAACGGATCTCTTTCTTCCTTAACTCTGCAAGGGATTAGTGGGCCAAGCTGCGTCATTGGGCCTTTCGAGCCGGTCCGATCGGGAATACAAATAGTCAGCGTGCTTTTTATATAAATTCTCCTCATTTCCCTTCTTTTCTTTCATTCACTATTCTTGCTCGTCCGAACCGACTCCACATCGAAGCCTTAGCTTTTCCAAGAAACTTTAAAATTCTTGCTTCAACCTTTGAATCAAATACATAGGTAGTCTCGTAATCCTGAATCTCGCTGCCATAATCGCTTTTAATTTGCATCCGCGGTTAGTTTGAACGATTCTAGCAAAGTAATTGACTTGTTCCATCGCCACAGCTCCCTTCATCCTCCGCCTTCGTCGTTAATGGCATTGACGCCATTTCGAGGCGTTAGAGGAGGGTATTGAAACTCGTTATTGAATACTTGAGTGTTTAATCTCTCGATTTTAATTAAGGCTTGGGAATTTGAGTTGGGTTCGCTATTTAAGAGGAGGAAGAGGAAGGAAATTGAAGGAGATCGGTTCGGGTAGGGGAACGGTAGGAGAAAAAAGGGAAAGAGAGAGATTCATAGATCCGGATCGGGTCGGAGCAATAGGGCCAAGAAATGAGTCTTAACCTGTTTGACCGGGTCGGGTCGGATCTACGAATACAATGAAGGTCAAGATTTATGCACTCGGATCGGACCCGGTTGGAAAACAAAAAAGAGAATAGGGGTCTGGTTATCCAGGTTAATCCGACCCGCTCCGGGTGTCAATCTCCGAACCGATCCGGATATATCTCTCTGAGCATGGGCCTTTGCTTATCCGATCCGAACCTGGTGTCTGCACCCGAACCGAACACTACTCAATCTAAAACACAAACTTTCGTCCAACTATTTAAAAGATATTACTTCCAACTTCATGAACAGTTAGGATAGTGCCTTGCGGACATAAATGAACATTAAGAACTACACTGACTATCACTTTCTCCTCAAAGTTTCGTCTTACATTGCTGCACTTTTACTTTGCATTTCTCACATTCACTGCACACATTTTAGTTCAAACACAGGGTGTACGGGCTAATTTACTCTAATCCGTGCTATTGCTTCTTCAATAGTTCCATGACAATGAGGCCCAGACGTTCTTCTAGACTAGCTGAGAGGAAAGAAGCCCCGGAAACTTCTAACAAAATCACTCTTGAGGATATATCTTCTTCTTCGGATCCAGAATGGGACAGCGAGGGTCCAGATTTCGGGGTTGGACATCGGGAAAGCGACGAGGTGTCTTCAGAGAATGAAGTTTCTCTGGGTTTTGAGGAGGAAGGAGGGATTGGTGACGATCGAGCCCCTAATGAATTTGAATCAGCCATTATATTGGAATCACCTTCGGACTCCGTTGAATCAACAATCGACAACGATCGACTTGTCCGAATTTGCTTAAAATACGGGATAATGAAAAGGGACACTCTAGTGCCTTCACGCTCTGACCGTCCCCACAACCCTCCAGAAGGATATATGGTGGTCACTCGATTAATGTGCATGGTCGGTGCCATTCCTCCATTCTCTCCTTTCATTGTTGATTTCTTAAGACAAATGCGGATTGCCCCCATGCAGTTGCATCCCAATTCATATGCCTATTTGCACACCTTGTACATAGCATATCGTGAAATCTTAGGCATAGAGCTCACGTTCGATGACATTCACTTCTTCTATAATTTCAAGCATCGGACTCGGGAAACTCCATCTTTCTGCTACTTTGAATCAGTTCCAAAAAGGAAGATAATCTCTGCACCATTTAGCAGTAAAGCTGGAGACTCCAGACTAGAATGGTTCTACGTGAGGCGACAGCCTGGATGCGCCAGTAGATGGACAAAATCAAGTAAAGCACTGATTTTCTAAATCCGGGCTCTATACACTTGAATCATCATCTTGACCTGTTTTCCTTTTTGTTTGCAGTCGACAACCCCAAACAGATATCAGATCAGGTGTTCTTTGATCGGATGCACCGACTTCTTAATGGCGATCAGAAATTCTTGACTATCGACGAAGTCCTTAAAGATGAATACCTTCACTTTCATAGGCTGCTATCCGTTTTTCGTAGCATCGGTCATGGGACGGTCCCTTACGCATACATTCCTCCAGTGGAGGTAGTTCCAGAGACAGGAGAAGGCTCGGGAATTCCTACAGTGCCTCTTCAAACTTCACCTTCTCCATCTTCTACACAAGATGATGAATTGGCTAATCTGGCCGAAAAGCATCGTGAAGGATATATTGCCCCCGAGGAAACTACTTCTCTAGACAAGTCAAAATCCTCCCAAGAGTCGCCACTTCATGCTTCCGAGGGGGATGTTCCTAGTACTGATGAGCAAATATTTCAGGGTTTGGGGGATCTCCCCTTACCTGAGACTATATACACTTCAGAGGATTTCAGGAAGGATCCTCTAGTCTTCACCTCTTCTGAAGAGACCACTCCCGCTAAGGCCAAAGAGCCTGCCCGTACTAGTCTAGCTTCAGACTCGGGTCGGTTGGGGGAAACACACCACTTAGGATACACTTTACACAACAGCATCAGCATTCATTGCACTTCTTTCTCTGTGAATCCATTAATTCTAAACTTCGTTTATTTTATCGTGCAGGTACGATGTCTCGATCTTACTATGATATAAGAAAGCTTCGTCGCAGCATGTCCAATCCTCCTCAGGATGTCGAATATGACCGTCGTGATGATCGCGGCAGGGATGAGAGAAGGCCTTACGATCCTTATCGCTCTCGACCCTCGCGTTCTCGCTCACCAGTTCGGCCAGAACAAGAGAAATACAAGGGTTATCAGAGCCGCAGGGAAGAGGACAGACCACCATCTAAAGACTCCACTTCTTCCCATGAAAAGCGGAGTAGAGAGAGAACTCCTCCAAAGGAAACTGGGTCTCGAAGTAAGCACAAGGTCCCCGCCACTAAACGACCTAGGATGGACAAAGAGACTACTGAATCCTCTTCACATAGGGACACCGAATTATCAATTACCGCTCCTCCCCCACTAGATGCGGGAACTGCAATAAAGCTGGCATATTTAGAGGAGCAATTTCCAGAGCACTACTTCGAGACTTTGACCTTTTTACCTACTCTTGAACCTATTTCTTCTAATTGGGCAGATGAAGCCAAAGCAAAGATTGATTTGGTGGAAAAACAATATACCGAGATGTTCAAGTATTCACGCAATCTTTCTAGAATCATCCGCACTCTAATCACAAATACCGATTCAATGCAAAAGACCGCGGAGGAGGATGCCAAGGCTCTAAAAGCCCTAGGAAAAGATTTGGAAGACACTCAAGCTCAACTAGCTGTCGCTCAAAGGGACGCTTCTAATTTCAAACAACAGTTTGAGGACACGCAAAAACGTTATCATGACTTGCTTGAATCCCACACTTAGGAGCGCTCTGAATTGAAAAAGCAAGCTGACGAGGCCAAGTCGGAAGCTGCTAAGTCACGCCTTGCTTATGCTGAACTTGAACGGAAAAACGCCGAGTTAGCAAAGAAGAATGCTGAACTAGAAAAGAAGAACGCTGACTTGGCTTCAAAGCTGTTGGAGGCAGAAAACAGAGCTGCCCTGGCCGAGGGCAATGTGGAGTGTGCTATCAAATCTGCGGAGGAAGCCCGCAAGCAATTATCTGAGGCGGAGGTTGAGATTCAAAGTTTCGGCGAACTAATGATTGAATTCTTCGCACATATTATTCGTCGCCGAAACATTTCTTGGATCGAAGATTATCCATCCACTCTGGTTCAAGTATGGAATCAAATCGTCGAGTGGGAAAAAGAGGAACTTAAGGTCGATTCCCTCGATGAAGATAAACTGATGGAGAAATACTTGAGAGATGATGAACCGGAGCGCCTAGCTGAAGGGCGCCGCCTTATTGCTGAGGCCATGGAAGAAGAGAGACGGAAGTCTAAACAAAAAACCATTCTCGAAGCTGGTTCCTCTTCTTCTGCCCCTGCAACTCCCGAAGTAGAAGGGTATGATCCCGAAAATCTGGGAATTCCCCGAACAACTCTGCTATCCCCTATTCCTGAAATAGCCCCAGAGGTAGTAGTCACCCCTGCTGAGAAGTCTTCGGAAGGTATCCCTATCTTTTCTCCTCAATTTGCCAAAGCTATTTCTACCTTTCGCCACGTGATTGAACAATCGATGAGAGACCCATTGTTTTCGCCTGAGTTGATAACTGTTGCTTCTCATTCTGTAGGTGTTGAATCATCCGTAAAGACAGATGTGACTCAGGGAGCCACCGCTGGGACAAAGCCCGCAGATAAGGCCAAAAAAGGGGAAGACAAGGCTGCTTCTATAGACTTGGGAGAAGGAAATGAGCCAACTAAGGTCGCCACTCCCCATGATGAAGAAATGATAGCAGTTTTGAAGGACGATGGTGGAGACGGGGGGCATGAAGAGGAACCAGAAGTTGCAATAACCGGGGAGTCAAAAAGTGCTGATGACGTTACCTTGGCTGCAATGAAGGCTGATCAAGACAAGCGTTTGCAATTAAAGGCCGAAGAACTAGACCCTGAGGTCCTCAAGCCCCTCGCAGTTGTGGATGCGAGATCAAGGTTAGTTGTTAAGCTCTCAACTAGATCTATTACGGAGGAACTTGCTAAAAAATCTTCTCTTGATTCCAGCGCCCCGCCCTCCGGGAGGAAGTCTACTGGCTCCAGCACCGCATCTTCAGGAAAAAAGAAGTCAAAACGAATCTTGACGGAGGCTGAGAAAGAAGAAAAGGATGCGGAGAAAGCCGCCAAGAAATCCAAGGCTCATTCAAAATCTAAATAGTGGATTGCCCTGTATCGTTTTAGCATTTTGTGAACCAATAATTGCTGCTACAAAAGTAGCTCCTGCATTTTCTTTGTTAGCTATTTTCCTGTACAAATTCATTCATTTGTAAATAAAAATAATTCACTTTTTGCAATGTTTGTTCGTTAGTAGTTCTGCACTTATGTAAAAATGCATGTCTATAGTTGTGAAACGAAGTTGTGGAGGGGGGAAATATGCGTATATTTACGTGTCCCCAGTCAATTCCCACAAACTATTTAATGCTTAGTCGAGCAATCTGAATGCTCCCGATTCTCTGACGGGATAGCACTTCCTGTGCCGTCGGTACCTGTCGCTTTTTCTGGCATTTCTTTTATACTCTCTCTCTTTCTTTTGAAAGTTAGAGTTCGAGCTCAGTCATCTATTTATTCCCCGGTCTTTCAACGGAGAAAGATTTCTTTCTCAGCGCTCAGTCGGAGACGCCTTTATACTCTCTTTCTCTCTGGAAAGTTAGAGTTAGGAGAAGAATTTCTTTTTCAGCGCTCAGTCGGAGACGCTTTTATACTCTCTCTCTCTGGAGAGTTAGAGTTAGGAAGAGAACTTCTTTTTCAGCGCTCAGTCGGAGACGCTTTTATACTCTCTCTCTCTCTCTGGAGAGTTAGAGTTAGGAAGAGAACTTCTTTTTCAGCGCTCAGTCGGAGACGCTTTTATACTCTCTCTCTCTCTCTGGAGAGTTAGAGTTAGGAAGAGAACTTCTTTTTCAGCGCTCAGTCGGAGACGCTTTTATACTCTCTCTCTCTCTCTCTCTCTGGAGAGTTAGAGTTAAGAATGTCGTTTTCTCATTCTTTTATGTCTTATCGCACAAACAGTCGTTGTGCTTCTTTTTATGTCTAAACTGTCTTCAACCTTTTTAAGCTGTGAGTTATCCTGTATCTTATAATCACAACAGAATAACTGATAAATGTATATACGTAATGCATAAAAGTAAATAACACACAATATTTTTATAGTGGTTCAGCTAAGTCATAGCCTACATCCACTTTATAGTCCTTTATTCATATCGTCAGATTTTCCCAAGGCAAGTCGTGCCTTATTACAGGGTTCATAGGAAAAATAACAAAGAGTACAGCATTTCTAATCCAAATATCGCATTAAGTGTTGGGCATTCCATGCTCGAGGGACTTCTTCGCCATCTACGGTCGTTAGCTTGAAGGTTCCTTTTTCAAGCTTCCGTTGGATGACAAAGGGTCCTTCCCATTTTGGGCCGAGGTGAGGAAGGGATGGAAAAACTCTCTTTAGCACCAAATCTCCTGGTTCAAAAGTCCTGAGGCGAACTTTTTTGTCATAATAGCGTGCCATCTGACGTCGATGTCTTGCCGCACGCAAATCCGCTTCATCCCTTTTTTCTTCGACTTCATCAAGAGACTCAAGTAAGAGCGCCCGATTCGTCATCGGGTCATAATATGTCACCCTGTGGGAAGGAACTTCCAGTTCAACTGGAATTACTGCTTCTGAGACAAAGGAGAGAGAGAAAGGGGTATGACCGGTGGCTGTCTTAAATGTTGTTCGATATGCCCACAAAGCTAGGGGCAATTCGTCAATCCATCTTGCCTTTGCACGCTCTAACCGTTTCTTGAGGATGGATTTTATTACTTTGTTTATTGCCTCTACTTGCCCGTTTGACTGCGGATAGGCAACTGCAGTATATCGCTTGTCTATCTTATACTTCTAACAGAAATTTCTGAATTCAGTACTATCAAACTGGGTTCCGTTGTCAGTTATAATCGTCCTTGGAATCCCGAACCGACATATAATATTTCTGACCACAAAACTTATTACCTTTCTTGCTGTGATCTTGGTCAAGGGCTCAGCTTCTACCCACTTCGTAAAATAGTCCACGGCCACTATTGCATACTTAGCTCCTCCTTTAGCAATTGGTAAAACTCCAATGATATCAATTCCCCACGTGGCAAATGGCCAAGGACTCACCATTGATTTAAGTTGGGTCGACGGTGCCCTGGGGATTTTGGCGAATCTTTGGCACTTATCGCAGCGTCGTGAATAATCAACTGCATCTTTATTGATCGTAGGCCAGAAGTATCCGTACCGCAATATCTTCTTTGCTAAAGTTTGACCTCCTGTATGATCTCCACACTCACCTTCGTGTACCTCTCTTAGTACACGCTTGATGTCGTCGTGTGCTATACATCGTAACAGGGGCATAGAAAATCCTTGCCTATAAAGAGTATCATCTTGTATGACATATCTGGTAGCTTTGCGAACTATAGCTCTTTTCTCACTCTTCTTTGATGGGAGCGTCCCATTCTTAAGGAAATTCTTAATTGGAGTCATCCACGACTCCTTCTCTGGTTCTGCTTCAAAGGCGAATTCAATTTCCATTGACTCAAAGCTTGGTGATTCCAACGTTTCAATTGGAATTATTTCAGTCTCTTCTGGATTGTCGGAACTAGCCAGCTTTGCCAGCCTATCCGCTTTCTGGTTTTCAACTCTGGGAATGTGCGTTATGTTGTACCGCTCTAAGCTATTCAATAGCTCTCTCACTTTCCCGAGGTAGGCGATAAGTCGAGGTCCTCGAGCCACAAATTCCTCTCGCACTTGGCAAACAACAATTTTGGAGTCACAGAATATGTCTAACATTTTTACTCCGAGGTCTTTAGCAAGCTTCAGCCCGACAATCAGGGCTTCATATTCAGAGTCATTGTTAGTCGCCGAAAATTCTAATCGCAAGGCGTAATATAACGACCGTCCTTCGGGAGTGACTAAGACGATTCCAGCTCCGGACCTTCGGTCGTTCTTGGCTCCATCTGCATATAGTTTCCACAGATTTATCTTTAGCTCATCCTCGGACTTAACCACTCTGTCATTGATTATTTCCTCCTCTGGAATAGTGAATTCCGCTATAAAGTCTGCTAGAGCTTGCCCCCTGATTGACTTTCGTGGTTGAAAATTCAAATCAAACTGACTTAGTTCTATGTTCCATTTGATCAACCTTCCCGATGCTTCGGGTCTCTGCAACACCTGCCTTAAGGGCTGGTCGGTGTATATGGTTATTGGATGGGCTTGGAAATAGTGATGAAGTTTTCGGGATGCGATCAGGAGGCTGTAAGCGAGCTTCTCAATTTTTGGGTAGTTGCGCTCTGCCGCCGCTAATTTCTTGCTTACATAATATACTGGCCTTTGTACTTTATCTTCTTCTCGAACCAGGGATGTACTGACGGCGTGAGCCGAGACTGCCAAGTAAACAAACAATTCTTCGTGATCTACGGGCTTTGATAAAATCGGCGGTTTCTCTAGCAGTTCCAATAAATTTCGAAAGGCCTCAACACAGTCCGGAGTCCACTCAAAGTTCTTCTTTCCTCTTTTAATCAAATCAAAAAACGGAACACATTTGTCTGTGGCTTTGGAGATGAATCTACTCAGTGCCGCTACTTTCCCTGCAAGACTTTGGACGTCTTTAATTCTCCTCGGCTCTTCGATATTTCTAATCGCTGCTATCTGGCTAGGGTTGATTTCAATTCCTCGGGAACTCACAATGAAGCCAAGGAACTTTCCCGATGCCACTCCAAATGAGCATTTCAGAGGATTCAATTTCATCCGGTACTTTCGCAGGATACCAAACATTTCCGCCAAGTCTTGCGTATGGCTGGTGGACTGTTTCGATTTGACAAGCATGTCATCCACATAAACTTCCATAGTTTTTCCTATTTGATTATAAAACATTCTGTTCACCAAGCGCTGATAAGTAGCTCCAGCGTTTTTCAATCCGAATGGCATTAAAACATAACAATATAATCCCAAATTCGTAATGAAGCTCGTATGTTCTTGGTCTGGTACGTGCATAGGAATTTGATTGTACCCAGAATATGCGTCCATGAAAGAGAGAAGTTCATGACCTGCTGTCGAGTCTACAAGCTGGTCAATCCTGGGAAGTGGGAAACTATCTTTTGGGCAAGCCTTGTTTAAATCTGAAAAGTCAATGCAAGTCCGCCACTTTCCATTTGGCTTCTTTACCAAGACGGGATTCGATATCCAGTCGGGATACGTCAAATCTCGAATAAATCCATTCTGCTTCAACTTCTCTACTTCCTCTTTGAGAGCAGCCGACCTCTCTGGGCCCAGCATGCATCTCTTTTGCTTCACAGGTGGATGTTTCGGATTTACATTCAATTTGTGACTTATAATGGATGGCGATATCCCACACATGTCAGCATGGGTCCAGGCAAACACGTCTAAGTTTGCCTTCAAAAAATCCGTTAGTTCTTTAGCTCGACGTGGATCCAAATGAGAACCAATTTTCAAAACTTTCGTCGGATCAGCTTCATCAATGGGAATTTCCACTGTCGCTTCATTAGGAGTTGCATTCCTAGCCTCTGGTTCCTCGTCTTTTCTGGGATCCAGGTCCTCAGGTGTTCCTTTGGGCAACTCCTTTGGGGTCAATCTCTCTAATTGCTATGCCGAGCCCCCCTTTGAGGGAGACGAGGCATCTTTACTTTCAACGTTAAGTCCTTTCATCAACATCTTTAACTCGGCCACATAGCAGGCCCGTCCAGAAACTTGATCCCCTCTCATTACTCCAGTTCCGGCTTCGGTTGGGAACTTAAGTAACAAACACCAAGGGGCGATACAAACTCTGAATTCAGCAAGGGCAGGCCTCCCCAAAAATGCATTATAAGGCGAATCTACGTCCAATACTATGAACTGGAGCATCCGCACTCTTCTACGTTCTCCTTGCCCCAGGGTCACGGGCAACTCTATGTATCCCATGGGAGCTGTCAACGCCCCGTTGAAGCCTCTAATCCATCCTTCACACGGCTTCAAATCTTCAGATTCAAGCTTCATTTGATCGAAGGATTTTTTGAATAAAATATTGACAGAACTTCCGTTGTCTACTAATACCTTATGGACCAAGGCCGGCCCAATGGTGGTAGTAATAACCAACGGATCATCGGTGGGTGATTGGATCCCAGTATTGTCTCGGCTACGGAATACCACGTCGTCAAACATGGTCTTCTGTTGTTTTATGGGGGTGATATCTTCCAAATCATCACCCTCGTTCACATCTAGGTGCTTGGCAGCATTTACATATTGATCCATTGACCTGAAACATCGGATTGCCGGGTGAGGTCCGCCTACTATGGAGTTGATAACAATTCCTTTACCTTTCTGCTGCGCTGTAGGCTTGGGAGCAGGTAGGATCTGTTTTGGACCCTGCTCTCCTTGCCCCCTGTCCCTCGGGGCGACCTTGTACTCATCCAACTTCCCTTCACGCAGCAGCTTCTCAATCACATCCCTCAAATGCCGACATTCATTGGTTGAATGCCCATGAGTTCCATGAAACAAACAAAATTTCCCTGTCGCCATTTCTTTCTCGGTCGAATCACGAGGTGGCGGTCTTTTGTACTGTAACACATTGTACGTATCCAGGTAAATATTTTCCAGGGTGTCGTTCAATGGTGTATAATTCTCGTAGTTCTGGAATCGGGGTCTTTTGTTAGGATCACTTCCCCTATTTCTGTTTCTTCTGTTACCGTTTGGATTACGGTTATTGTTGTTGTTACCCCCGCTTCCAGCATTGCTGTTTCCACCCTTGTTTCCTACATTTACTTCAACCTTACCAGAACTTTCCCCAGACTGCTTCACAGTGATATTACTCTGCACATTCTCCTTTGAAGCCGTCTCAGACTTTCTCTTTCGGTTTGCCCTGGCCTCCTCTCGTCTTAGATAAATATCGGCTTTTTCGTAGAATATCTCCCTTGTGGAAGGTGTTTTCCCAGAAAGGTAATCTCCAAACTCAGATTCAGGATCGACTCCTTCCTTCAATGCCATCAGGATAGTGGGCTCATGCGGTTCACTGACCTCGGTCACAGCTTGGTTAAAACGGTCAAGATATGCCCTCAAAGACTCTCCTGGTGCCTGCTTGATTCTCGACAATTCAATAACACTTTTGGACTTTTGGGCATGGAGTCGGAACTGGTTCATGAAACGCTCGCTTAGTTCCTTGTAATTCGAAATCGAGCGAGGAGGAAGTCGGGTAAACCAGAACAGTGCCACATCTTCTAAGTAGATTGGGAATGTTTTGCACTTCACTTCATCAAGGGCAGCAGCAGCATTCATGAGCCACGAATACCGCATCAAATGCTGTCCCGGATCAGTCCTTCCGTTATACTTGTCCATCTGTGGCAAGTTAAAGCGTCGGGGAAATTGGAAGTCGAGGATATCGTCGGTGAAGGGAGTATGGCTTCGCTCAATGCCATAATCTTCATTTGTATAACTCCGGCTCTCGGACATGATCTGGCGAACCATTGCCTGTACATCAGCATTAGTTAGGGGCCGCTCAGGTTCCCTGGCCCTAGTATCCGAGTTCCCTCTGGGCTCTTGTTCAGGAGATGCCCTTCTTCTTCGAGCTGCCTCTGCTCGATTCCGTTCCCTGCGCTCCCGGTCGATCTCGGGAGGAGGGGACTGGAGTCTTTGCCCCCGAGTGGGGTCATTGTTTCCTAATGCTCGTGCAATATCCTCACGAGATCCCAAAGATCCAAATGTCAGCTGCTCCACGTTCTGAGGTCGTTCGAGTGGCCTTCGTTCACGGGGCCGCTCTTCCTCGGAAGATGAAGATTGATCCACTGGTGTGTGACGAACCGGTGATGGAGTTCTCTGTCGATGGAGTTCACTAATCTCCTGGCTCATGAGCCTCATATTTTCCTGCATCATGAGATTAGTGCGCTCGTGAACTTTCATAGCCTCCCTTGTGCTCTCAAGCACGTCAATCAAGCGTGAGAAATCTCCTTGAGTGATGGGCGCAGATGGATTGACCTGATCACCAACCCTGGTGGCTGGAATCGGAGCATTCGTAGGGACTCGAGTAGAGGTTCCAGCTTCACCAAGCATCGGGTCGGATCGGAGGTAGGAGGTCGGGTCGGTTCGGAGCTGGGGAGCCTGGTCGGATCGGTACGTGGCAAGCAGCTCGGGTCGGTTCAGATTGGGGGAATGCACTGCTTCAGAATCTCCTACCCGGATCGGATCGGAGCTCTCCCTCTGCTGGCGGCTCGGATTTCCTGCATTGGTTCTTCCTGCTGCTGAACTCTGCCCCCGAGACCTTGTTACAACAGCATTTTGCTGATCTTCGCCAGCTCCATTTCCTCGAACAGACTGAACTTACTTGCCTTTTCCTTTGGCCATGAGTCTTTGATAATCACTTCAACAAATATAAAAAATAGCGGAGAAACTTAAGGATTCACTTCTTTGAACTCAACGGTCCAAAAAGTAGAAAGAGATCCCGGAAAATAAAGAATTTAGATGAGGTCTCTCAATGAAAGCACCAAAATGTTAGACCCAAAAGTGGTTCTAACACCCAAATTGATTAAGAGCAAAATGAAATGAGATAAAAATAAAAATGAACACACAGGATTTATAGTGGTTCGGCGAAGAAATGCCTACGTCCACTTATCTTTTACTATATTCAATGATTCAGTTGCAAATACAATGTAAGCTTCACTCAATTCCACTCACAACTCACTTATATTCACTCAATAGACTAAAACAAGTAATGAAAGAAGATTTGGATTCTCCGGGAGTAATGGAGTTCGGATTATGGGGGTGGTTGAATTCTCAAAGTGCCTCCAAAAAAAGATCCTTTTCTTTGTCTCCAGACGGGGTATTTATAGGTGTGAATTTGCTCAAAACCCGATCCAGATCGGAGCCACGTGTCGTCCATCCCATTAGCCTCGGGTTCAGATGGATTACTGTGCTGACAACGCATCAAAATAGTGAACGTTATGGGCAGGAACTGGTCATAGCCGATCCGGATATTCAGGCGCTTATGAAGGGGGACAGTATGGAAAATGGGTTCGGGTCGGAAGTGTATGTATCAGGGGTTCGGATCGGGATATCCGATCCGACCCGAATTGACTTGGTGACAACTCTCTCTTCTCTTTATTCTGCTCTTCCTCCGAACCATCTCTGTAGCAGCTGGGTGGCCTTCCGATCCATCTTGAAGAAGACTGTCCTCCGATCCGAACGCGCGCTCTCTGTTTTCAACAGCAATAGCTCGCCGCTCCGAACATGAGACTTTATCCGATCCGAACCGATACGTTGCTTTAACCCGACCCGGATGATTGCATCTGTTCGATCGAAGCTGTAGCGTCTCCTCCGACCTGAGTAGTGATGGTCTCTCCGATCCGAACCGAAGTCTTCTAATTTGAAATGCTCTCCAATGCTTGATATCTTGACTTTGTGTTGCCTAGTTCACAAAGTAGGCTAACATTATGTATCCTATAATGACTAAAAAGTCATTATCTTGATCTTGTGGGCTTAAAGATATGAACTTTATGTTGAATGTTGCATTTTGGCAACATGAGAACTATCATACCCCTTATGATAGCTTACATGTAATGCCATATGCGAACTTCTAGCCACCTTTCTATGTCATTTATCACCATGATTCACCTATGTGCTAAGTTTGAGGTTGTGCATGTTTTTGAGGCCTAATAATGTAATATGCAAGTTAATGAACACATTTATACCTCATTTGCCACCATGTTTAACTTGTGGCCTTATACCCCTTTTGTCATGCCTTTGCCAAGTTCCTTCTTTTAATCCATTATGCGTTGTTGCGAATGTATATGTGAGTTTAAAAGCATTGGGTTACGTATTGGGTAAAACTTTAATGACGTGAAACATGATTTGGGTAAATGGGTATAAACATGACAACATGTAACTTTGGCTATGAGCATGGGACTTGAAAACTTGACACGTATGGGTTGTAAGTGTAATAAGACACTAGACCAAACATGAAAGTGGCCAACTCGAGGTTGGGTTGAGTTTGTAGCATAAATCTACCCGGACCCGCCCGGCTTAACTAGTGGCTACAAACAATAGGACCCAATGTGAGAAGTTGGTCATGTCGCGCTTAAGACCCGAGGTTAGACTAAGTTGTGGTGTAAAACTATCCGGACCCGCCCGGCTTAACTAGTAACCACAACAAGGTCTAATGTGAGAGGTTGAGAGTGCATTAATTAAATTAATGCCACATGATAAGGTTAAGTAAATTTGACTAATGACACTTAACCGATATGACACGAATGGGTAGGTTAAGCTAAACCGGACTTGGTTCCTTAATGACACTTAACCATGCAAGACAATTAGGGGATGGGGTTAAGTAATTTACGCTTAACTAATCCGACTTGGTAATTAGATGGGGTTAAATAACCTTCACTTAACTAATCTAAACATGGTAATTAGATGGGGTTAAGTAATTAAGACTTAACTAATCTAAACACGGCAATTAGATGGGGTTAAGTAACCTATACTTAACTAATCTAAACACGGGAATTCGATGGGGTTAAGTTAAACACTTAACCAATCTAAACTTGGTAATTCAATGGGGTTAAGTAACCAATACTTAACCAATTTAACATGATAATTTAATGGGGTTAAGCAACTTATACTTAACCAATTATACGTGATGATTTGATGAGGTTAAGCAACCTATACTTAACCAATCTAATAGGTGGACCTGATAGGGTTAAGTCACAAGACCTTGTAAAAGTAGGCTTAACCATTGTAATACGATTAGTGGATCGGGTTAAGCTAACCCATACTTAACCGATCCGACTCGATAGTCTGATGGGATTAAGATAATCTATGCTTAATCAATCTAACATGATAATCTGATAGGGCTAAGACAAATAAATACTTAACCAGTTTGACTTGATAAGGTTAAGTCATGAGCTTCTTGGTACACTTAACCAACCTGTAGGGCTAAGCCTTGAACTTGAGTACTTAGCCAATCTTGACATGATTCGTAGGCGGGTTAAGTCATGAACTGGGATAACAACACTTAACCCATTTGACTAAACCCTAGCTCAGGGGACTAGGTTGGAAATCGTAGTTAACAAGGATAGCGGAAAGAGGGGCTAAGTGGTAAACCTTAGTTAAGGGTAACTAAGTAATAATTCTTAGCTAAGGACATGGGACTAGTTCATAAAGAGATGAGTAACCTGGTACGGTAGGTCATCGCTTAGTATACGAGGAGGAGCAAGTTATCTGACTTGGATAAAAGCTCCAGCGAACTGGGTGACGAAGCGGAAGCTTCGGGGAACGTGACGGTACTCTTGGTATCCTTCTGTGAGGTGGCAAGTGGTCCATGAAACCCGGCCTCACAGAGGTTAAGGTCTGCGGTAGAAGAGCCAAGAGTACGCCTTGGTTGCTATGCGAGCGACCTAAAGACTGGGATGGATTAGCGTGGAGTCGACGATACTTGATTTTGCCCCGGGATAGCATGTCGCCGACTACCTACCATCTTTAGTCAATCGTGTACGTACGGAAAGGCAGGGAACTCCCAAAAGACCATATACTAGCTATTAAGTTATGGGTGAGGTTGGCTATCTGGAAGTGGGCATCGATGGGCCTTAGTGTAGTTCTCATACATGATTTTTCTTGGATTGCCTTTCAGTAGTTGAGGGAGGGGTCACGTGGGACCATAGCCACGGGTACAAAAACAGACCTTGATATCTGCATCAGCAGACGACTTAAAGCTCCCAACTGAGTTCCGTATTTCTTGATTTGCCCTGGCACGGAACTCGGATGGCACATTGAGGAACATGTGCATCTAGACATGGAAAACGATTCACGATACATACGTGGGATAAAGGGCGCGGTTGACGGGTGGCATAATCCATAGTGGCCCTAGGTGGCTGAACCCAAACCGAGACACGGAAACGTTCATTAGGTAGCATAATCCCTAGTGGTCCTAGGTGGCATAAATCCTAAGTGGACACGCGATAGTTCATGGTAAGGAAACATAACTAGATCGAGGGTAGCAGTCCAAAATAGCTTTAAGGATAAAACGTTTGCATGGGAAAGCCCGTATGGCCTACGGCAAAGGACTGAACTTATACATGGAAAGAAACATACGAGTTGGGAAAACCTACATATGCTATATATTAGGTTGACATGGACCATTGCATGACATTGGGCAAGGGACATTCATAGTTAACACATGACGCGGGTTGGGATACTAGTACGAGAGGTGCAGAGCAAATATACATGTTAGAACCAGGAGAAATATACATGATAGATACCGTGGAATGTTATACATGATAGATACCTTGGGATAGTATACTTGATAGAAACCTGACAATGCGATACCTTGATTTATCTTGACACCGTAGTTTATCATGACACACTCGTGTATCTTGGTGCAGTAGTTCATCCTGTTATTTTGGTTTAGCTTATCTATCTTATCATCATACTTATGTTCATCTCAGTTCCTCATGCCAGTTAACTTTACTAGTTTATATATTGATAGTAGATAGGGCTTACCAGTCTTTATGACTGACCCCGTTTTGTTTCGCCTCTTGTCTTCCGTTTCCCCCCCCCCCCCAAGTTACAGGGAGGAAATGCCATTGTTAGTTTGGACTTCTTCTGCTTGAAGGTCATCATGCATGACTTGGACTTTTCTTGGCTATGGCTACCTTACTGTTTTATTTGGGGAATAATTTATGAAAAGGTTTTATGCTTCTTTATTATTGCAAGACAGGTTTTGATGTATTCTGATGTAAAAGGCTTTAGACCTTATTTTATAAGGTAATGAAATTTGTTTTACTTCCGCTGTTTTATATATATATGTTCTGTCTTGTAATATTTCTGTGCATGTTTACCAATAATACCCCTCTAAAGCTAGTGCATTCCCTTGCGAGTGACCCTAGCGGAGGTGGGGTGTTACATTTGGTATCAGAGCAGAAGGTTACCAGACTGGGCAAATGTTTTTAAAACCTTCTGAAAAGTATTTGGAAAACCGTTTATAAAGAAGCATTTTTCAAGAAAAGTTTGTTTTAAAAGGCTATTCCTCAAAGGCCATTAGCATTATCCTTTGATTCCTTGATTGAATCTCCTTTCCTTTCTTTCCTCCATCTGTGGTCACAGTAGTTCTAACTGTGACTAATCTTTGTCTAGCCACGTAGGTGTTTCCCGTACGATGGAGGTGGTTCTCGAGAGACCTGTTGCCGTGGTACAAGGAAGGATAATAAGAGTAAGGATGAAGGACGTGAGCATAAGGATAAGCAACTGTTGCTATGGCTTAGTCCATCAAGGAGGACAAGGACAAGATCATCGGAGAGGGAAATTGTACGCTCCCATTTCTAGGGTACCTAAAAGAAATGGTACCGTTTCTGGTAAAGGTTTAGTCGTTCTTTTCTATCATCCTGTCCAGACTTTGTCTTAATCATCGTATCATTTAAGTCTGCTTGGATAGTTGAGTCTCTGCACCTTAGTACTAGCATGGTAAAGGATCCCAGTTTTGTCCCAAAATCTGGTTGGAGAGTCGGTCCATTTATTCATGACTTGTTGGATTTGAGAACGTCTAGGCCAAGTGTTAAGATTAGAAGCAATACTTCTATTGTTGAGCCATGGATGGATTCTAGGGGTAAAGTGGTTATCCAGTAAGGGATACCATTCTCGGTTTTGAAAAGAGGGTAGTCAGACTCTTGGCTTGCTTTGGTAATACCTTCGAGGTCTCGTGTAACCTTTTGGGTTCTGTCATGGCTAGTTACCTAGAGTCTCTCGATGCATTTATCGGAAATCTCTGATCCAATCAAGTAACGTCCACCAATAAGACGGATGGTTCATTCCGCTTGAGCATGGGTTATAGGAACCACCCTAGTAAGTGCACGTGGTAACATGGATTGCCATTGGTAAACGAGATCCAGAATTCACTAGTAAATTTTGGAGAGCTTGCATGAGTACGTAGATATGGTTGAGCCAAGTATACTAGGGAAAGAATAAATGAAAGTGGAACGAGAGGCAACAGTGAAAAGAGTTCCGACTCATACCTTGGAAATAGGAATCAAGGAAACTACGAAATCATGAAGTCAAAGGCAGTCAAGGCACACTGGAATTAAGCTCAAGGAAATGCGGCTTAGACGCGCGCATCGAGTCTCTTTGTAAGAGTATATCGTTGATCCCTGGTTCTCCTGTAGAGCTTACTTACATGCTATCGCTTGGTGGATATCCTCTCGGTCCTGTTTCTGTTACAAACCCCGTAAGGAGTTTGTCTTGTTTATCTCCTCGATCTTATCTTGGGAACCTTAGATAGAACTCTATGGATGTAAACATGTATTTGAAACATGTTATGATTGATATGGTTGCAAGTGGTTGCTCGTGGATGCGCGAATACACATTAGATACTAGATTGACGCGGTCACGTTTCATGTTGCATATGCACGAGTATTTATACTTGTTTATAGATGAAATTGAATGTGTTATCATGCGGATGTTGCATATGAATGAATGTTTGCGCACGCATATAGTACTTATATGACTAGGACTATTTGCATACATGTTGGACTCATGGCACTAAACATATTTTGCATTAGAAAGATCATTCAGGCCTGATCATTAGCATTAGCTAAGGAGCATATACACACACGTTCTGCATATGTTCATATGGCATTAGAAATCGTCTAAGGACAATGGTTTCCTGTGGATGATGTTTTGAGTAGATGGATGATGGATGGTAGGATACGTTCTTCCTAACTTGGAGATTTCGGGGACGAAATCCTTAAAGGAGGGGAGAATGTAACAACCCGAAATTTAACAACATGTTAAGACAAGAATCAAGGCAGAATTAAATGTTAAAATTCGAATCAGGTAAAATGGACATCACCATTGTGTTCCTCTCGAAAAAATACGCGAAATAGAGTCCGAATTTTCGAAAATCGGAGTCCGTATGACCAAGATATGGCCAAAACAAGTTTTCAGCAGTTTTCTGGCAGACTGACTTGTGCCGACTGCCAAGTCGACTTGCAAGTCGACCTCCACCCCCTGGTGTCGACTGGGGAGTCGACTTGCAAGTCGACCTCCAACCCCTGGTGTCGACTGGGGAGTCGACTCCCCCCCTGTACAGGTCGATTTTTTTGTCCTGGGGTGGCCCAGAACCCATTTTTGAGGCCCGGGACGAGTTTTGATGGCCCGAATTGACTCTAGGGTTGATTTTAAGGCCCTAAATGGTTCCTACATGTGACTTCTTCCCCAAGACATGCTTTAAAGGCTAGGATTGGTTCTAGGGTTTATCCTATGGCTAAAACTACCCTAGTCTTCAATAAAAAGACCCCTAACCCTCTCCTAAAACCCTCATAAATTGATCTTACAACTAAACTATGCCAAAATGATTCCTCATCATGGCCTCCACTTCAACCCATGGCCTCCATCTTCTTCTTCATGATAGCTTAAGTGTTCTAAGCTAGTTTCAAAGTAAAGGAGCCTCTTTTCTTCATTCATGAGAGATTCTATGATCATTTGAGTGATTTCATGTTTGTATGAGAGTTCATAAGTTGCATTCTAGCCAAAGTTGCAACCTTTTCTTGACCAAAAAGCAAGGATCTTGCATGAGAGCTCATAAGCTTCATTCAAAGCCAAAGTTGAAACCTTTCTTCTTCAAAGCAAGGATTTTTATTGATATTTGCTCAAGGGTTTCATTTGGAGCTTATCATTTGGGGTTTTTGGTGTCGCTTGAGTGGCTTCGTCTCAATCTTTTAATTTCATATTGATTTGTGCCTTCATAGCATTGTAAGCCCCCTCCTACTATTAGATATTAACTTTAAACTTAATGTGACATGTTGTAGGTTGGGTTTGAACATTAATTATGTTGCATGCTATCATGTTATGTATCCTATAATGACTAAAAAGTCATTATCTTGATCTTGTGGGCTTAAAGATATGAACTTTATGTTGAATGTTGCATTTTGGCAACATGAGAACTATCATACCCCTTATGATAGCTTACATGTAATGCCATATGCGAACTTCTAGCCACCTTTCTATGTCATTTATCACCATGATTCACCTATGTGCTAAGTTTGAGGTTGTGCATGTTTTTGAGGCCTAATAATGTAATATGCAAGTTAATGAACACATTTATACCTCATTTGCCACCATGTTTAACTTGTGGCCTTATACCCCTTTTGTCATGCCTTTGCCAAGTTCCTTCTTTTAATCCATTATGCGTTGTTGCGAATGTATATGCGAGTTTAAAAGCATTGGGTTACGTTATGGGTAAAACTTTAATGACGTGAAATATGATTTGGGTAAATGGGTATAAACATGACAACATGTAACTTTGGCTATGAGCATGGGACTTGAAAACTTGACACGTATGGGTTGTAAGTGTAATAAGACACTAGACCAAACATGAAAGTGGCCAACTCGAGGTTGGGTTGAGTTTGTAGCATAAATCTACCCGGACCCGCCCGGCTTAACTAGTGGCTACAAACAATAGGACCCAATGTGAGAAGTTGGTCATGTCGCGCTTAAGACCCGAGGTTAGACTAAGTTGTGTTGTAAAACTATCCGGACCCGCCCGGCTTAACTAGTAACCACAACAAGGTCTAATGTGAGAGGTTGAGAGTGCATTAATTAAATTAATGCCACATGATAAGGTTAAGTAAATTTGACTAATGACACTTAACCGATATGACATGAATGGGTAGGTTAAGCTAAACCGACTTGGTTCCTTAATGATACTTAACCATGCAAGACAATTAGGGGATGGGGTTAAGTAATTTACGCTTAACTAATCCGACTTGGTAATTAGATGGGGCTAAGTAACCTTCACTTAACTAATCTAAACATGGTAATTAGATGGGGTTAAGTAATTAAGACTTAACTAATCTAAACACGGCAATTTGATAGGGTTAAGTAACCTATACTTAACTAATCTAAACACGGGAATTCGATGGGGTTAAGTTAAACACTTAACCAATCTAAACTTGGTAATTCAATGGGGTTAAGTAACCAATACTTAACCAATTTAACATGATAATTTAATGGGGTTAAGCAACTTATACTTAACCAATTATACGTGATGATTTGATGAGGTTAAGCAACCTATACTTAACCAATCTAATAGGTGGACCTGATAGAGTTAAGTCACAAGACCTTGTAAAAGTAGGCTTAGTCTTTGTAATACGATTAGTGGATGGGGTTAAGCTAACCCATACTTAACCGATCCGACTCGATAATCTGATGGGATTAAGATAATCTATGCTTAATCAATCTAACATGATAATCTGATAGGGCTAAGACAAATAAATACTTAACCAGTTTGACTTGATAAGGTTAAGTCATGAGCTTCTTGGTACACTTAACCAACCTGTAGGGCTAAGCCTTGAACTTGAGTACTTAGCCAATCTTGACATGATTCGTAGGCGGGTTAAGTCATGAACTGGGATAACAACACTTAACCCATTTGACTAAACCCTAGCTCAGGGGACTAGGTTGGAAATCGTAGTTAACAAGGATAGCGGAAAGAGGGGTAAGTGGTAAACCTTAGTTAAGGGTAACTAAGTAATAATTCTTAGCTAAGGACATGGGACTAGTTCATAAAGAGATGAGTAACCTGGTACGGTAGGTCATCGCTTAGTATACGAGGAGGAGCAAGTTATCTGACTTGGATAAAAGCTCCAGCGAACTGGGTGACGAAGCGGAAGCTTCGGGGAACGTGAGGGTACTCTTGGTATCCCTCTGTGAGGTGGCAAGTGGTCCATGAAACCCGGCCTCACAAAGGTTAAGGTCTGCGGTAGAAGAGCCAAGAGTACTCCTTGGTTGCTATGCGAGCGACCTAAAGACTGGGATGGATTAGCGTGGAGTCGACGATACTTGATTTTGCCCCGGGATAGCATGTCGCCGACTACCTACCATCTTTAGACAATCGTGTACGTACGGAAAGGCAGGGAACTCCCAAAAGACCATATACTAGCTATCAAGTTATGGGTGAGGTTGGCTATCTGGAAGTGGGCATCGATGGGCCTTAGTGTAGTTCTCATACATGATTTTTCTTGGATTGCCTTTCAGTAGTTGAGGGAGGGGTCACGTGGGACCATAGCCACGGGTACAAAAACAGACCTTGATATCTGCATCAGCAGACGACTTAAAGCTCCCGACTGAGTTCCGTATTTCTTGATTTGCCCTGGCACGGAACTCGGATGGCACATTGAGGAACATGTGCATCTAGACATGGAAAATGATTCACGATACATACGTGGGATAAAGGGAGCGGTTGACGGGTGGCATAATCCCTAGTGGCCCTAGGTGGCTGAACCCAAACCGAGACACGGAAACGTTCATTAGGTAGCATAATCCCTAGTGGTCCTAGGTGGCATAAATCCTAAGTGGACACGCGATAGTTCATGGTAAGGAAACATAACTAGATCGAGGGTAGCAGTCCAAAATAGCTTTAAGGATAAAATGTTTGCATGGGAAAGCCCGTATGGCCTACGGCAAAGGACTGAACTTATACATGGAAAGAAACATACGAGTTGGGAAAACCTACATATGCTATATATTAGGTTGACATGGACCATTACATGACATTGGGCAAGGGACATTCATAGTTAACACATGACGCGGGTTGGGATACTAGTACGAGAGGTGCAGAGCAAATATACATGTTAGAACCAGGAGAAATATACATGATAGATACCGTGGAATGTTATACAGGATAGATACCTTGGGATAGTATACTTGATAGAAACCTGACAATGCGATACCTTGATTTATCTTGACACCGTAGTTTATCATGACACACTCGTGTATCTTGGTGCAGTAGTTCATCCTGTTATTTTGGTTTAGCTTATCTATCTTATCTTCATACTTATGTTCATCTCAGTTCCTCATGGCAGTTAACTTTACTAGTTTATATACTGATAGTAGATAGGGCTTACCAGTCTTTATGACTGACCCCGTTTTGTTTCGCCTCTTGTCTTCCGTTTCCCCACCAAGTTACAGGGAGGAAATGCTATTGTTAGTTTGGACTTCTTCTGCTTGAAGGTCATCATGCATGACTTGGACTTTTCTTGGCTATGGCTACCTTACTATTTTATTTGGGGAATAATTTATGAAAAGGTTTTATGCTTCTTTATTATTGCAAGACAGGTTTTGATGTATTCTGATGTAAAAGGCTTTAGACCTTATTTTATAAGGTAATGAAATTTGTTTTACTTCCGCTGTTTTATATATATATGTTCTGTCTTGTAATATTTCTGTGCATGTTTACCAATAATACCCCTCTAAAGCTAGTGCATTCCCTTGCGAGTGACCCTAGCGGAGGTGGAGTGTTACATTTGGTATCAGAGCAGAAGGTTACCAGACTGGGCAAATGTTTTTAAAACCTTCTGAAAAGTATTTGGAAAACCGTTTATAAAGAAGCATTTTTCAAGAAAAGTTTGTTTTAAAAGGCTATTCCTCAAAGGCCATTAGCATTATCCTTTGATTCCTTGATTGAATCTCCTTTCCTTTCTTTCCTCCATCTGTGGTCACAGTAGTTCTAACTGTGACTAATCTTTGTCTAGCCACGTAGGTGTTTCCCGTACGATGGAGGTGGTTCTCGAGAGACCTGTTGCCGTGGTACAAGGAAGGATAACAAGAGTAAGGATGAAGGATGCGAGCTTAAGGATAAGCAACTGTTGCTATGGCTTAGTCCATCAAGGAGGACAAGGACAAGATAATCGGAGAGGGAAATTGTACGCTCCCATTTCTAGGGTACCTAAAAGAAATGGTACCGTTTCTGGTAAAGGTTTAGTCGTTCTTTTCTATCATCCCGTCCAGACTTTGTCTTGATCATCGTATCATTTAAGTCTGCTTGGATAGTTGAGTCTCTGCACCTTAGTACTAGCATGGTAAAGGATCCCAGTTTTGTCCCAAAATCTGGTTGGAGAGTCGGTCCATTTATTCATGACTTGTTGGATTTGAGAACGTCTAGGCCAAGTGTTAAGATTAGAAGCAATACTTCTATTGTTGAGCCATGGATGGATTCTAGGGGTAAAGTGGTTATCCAGTAAGGGATACCATTCTCGGTTTTGAAAAGAGGGTAGTCAGACTCTTGGCTTGCTTTGGTAATACCTTCGAGGTCTCGTGTAACCTTTTGGGTTCTGTCATGGCTAGTTACCTAGAGTCTCTCGATGCATTTATCGGAAATCTCTGATCCAATCAAGTAACGTCCGCCAATAAGACGGATGGTTCATTCCGCTTGAGCATGGGTTATAGGAACCACCCTAGTAAGTGCACGTGGTAACATGGATTGCCATTGGTAAACGAGATCCAGAATTCACTAGTAAATTTTGGAGAGCTTGCATGAGTACGTAGATATGGTTGAGCCAAGTATACTAGGGAAAGAATAAATGAAAGTGGAACGAGAGGCAACAGTGAAAAGAGTTCCGACTCATACCTTGGAAATAGGAATCAAGGAAACTACGAAATCATGAAGTCAAAGGCAGTCAAGGCACACTGGAATTAAGCTCAAGGAAATGCGGCTTAGACGCGCGCATCGAGTCTCTTTGTAAGAGTATATCGTTGATCCCTGGTTCTCCAGTAGAGCTTACTTACATGCTATCGCTTGTTGGATATCCTCTCGGTCCTGTTTCTGTTACAAACCCCGTAAGGAGTTTGTCTTGTTTATCTCCTCGATCTTATCTTCGGAACCTTAGATAGAACTCTATGGATGTAAACATGTATTTGAAACATGTTATGATTGATATGGTTGCAAATGGTTGCAAGTGGTTGCTCGTGGATGCGCGAATACACATTAGATACTAGATTGACGCGGTCACGTTTCATGTTGCATATGCACGAGTATTTATATTTGTTTATGGATGAAATTGAATGTGTTATCATGCGGATGTTGCATATGAATGAATGTTTGCGCACGCATATAGTACTTATATGACTAGGACTATTTGCATACATGTTGGACTCATGGCACTAAACATATTTTGCATTAGAAAGATCATTCAGGCCTGATCATTAGCATTAGCTAAGGAGCATATACACACACGTTCTGCATATGTTCATATGGCATTAGAAATCGTCTAAGGACAATGGTTGCCTGTGGATGATGTTTTGATTAGATGGATGATGGATGGTAGGATACGTTCTTCCTAACTTGGAGATTTTGGGGACGAAATCCTTAAAGGAGTGGAGAATGTAACAACCCGAAATTTAACAACATGTTAAGACAAGAATCAAGGCAGAATTAAATGTTAAAATTTGAATCAGGTAAAATGGACATCACCATTGTGTTCCTCTCGAAAAAATAGGCGAAATAGAGTCCGAGTTTTCGAAAATCGGAGTCCGTATGACCAAGATATGGCCAAAACAAGTTTTCAGCAGTTTTCTGGCAGACTGACTTGTGCCGACTGCCAAGTCGACTTGCAAGTCGACCTCCACCCCCTGGTGTCGACTGGGGAGTCGACTCCCCCCCCCCTGTACAGGTCGATTTTTTTGTCCTGGGGTGGCCCAGAGCCCATTTTTGAGGCCCGGGATGAGTTTTGATGGCCCGAATTGACTCTAGGGTTGATTTTAAGGCCCTAAATGGTTCCTACATGTGACTTCTTCCCCAAGACATGCTTTAAAGGCTAGGATTGGTTCTAGGGTTTATCCTATGGCTAAAACTACCCTAGTCTTCTATAAAAAGACCCCTAACCCTCTCCTAAAACCCTCATAAATTGATCCTACAACTAAACTATGCCAAAATGATTCCTCATCATGGCCTCCACTTCAACCCATGGCCTCCATCTTCTTCTTCATGATAGCTTAAGTGTTCTAAGCTAGTTTCAAAGTAAAGGAGCCTCTTTTCTTCATTCATGAGAGATTCTATGATCATTTGAGTGATTTCATGTTTGTATGAGATTTCATAAGTTGCATTCTAGCCAAAGTTGCAACCTTTTCTTGACCAAAAAGCAAGGATCTTGCATGAGAGCTCATAAGCTTCATTAAAAGCCAAAGTTGAAACCTTTCTTCTTCAAAGCAAGGATTTTTATTGATATTTGCTCAAGGGTTTCATTTGGAGCTTATCATTTGGGGTTTTTGGTGTCGCTTGAGTGGCTTCGTCTCAATCTTTTAATTTCATATTGATTTGTGCCTTCATAGCATTGTAAGCCCCCTCCTACTATTAGATATTAACTTTAAACTTAATGTGACATGTTGTAGGTTGGGTTTGAACATTAAGTATGTTGCATGCTATCATGTTATGTATCCTATAATGACTAAAAAGTCATTATCTTGATCTTGTGGGCTTAAAGATATGAACTTTATGTTGAATGTTGCATTTTGGCAACATGAGAACTATCATACCCCTTATGATAGCTTACATGTAATGCCATATGCGAACTTCTAGCCACCTTTCTATGTCATTTATCACCATGATTCACCTATGTGCTAAGTTTGAGGTTGTGCATGTTTTTGAGGCCTAATAATGTAATATGCAAGTTAATGAACACATTTATACCTCATTTGCCACCATGTTTAACTTGTGGCCTTATACCCCTTTTGTCATGCCTTTGCCAAGTTCCTTCTTTTAATCCATTATGCGTTGTTGTGAATGTATATGCGAGTTTAAAAGCGTTGGGTTACGTTATGGGTAAAACTTTAATGACGTGAAACATGATTTGGGTAAATGGGTATAAACATGACAACATGTAACTTTGGCTATGAGCATGGGACTTGAAAACTTGACACGTATGGGTTGTAAGTGTAATAAGACACTAGACCAAACATGAAAGTGGCCAACTCGAGGTTGGGTTGAGTTTGTAGCATAAATCTACCCTGACCCGCCCGGCTTAACTAGTGGCTACAAACAATAGGACCCAATGTGAGAAGTTGGTCATGTCGCGCTTAAGACCCGAGGTTAGACTAAGTTGTGGTGTAAAACTATCCGGACCCGCCCGGCTTAACTAGTAACCACAAAAAGGTCTAATGTGAGAGGTTGAGAGTGCATTAATTAAATTAATGCCACATGATAAGGTTAAGTAAATTTGACTAATGACACTTAACCGATATGACACGAATGGGTAGGTTAAGCTAAACCGGACTTGGTTCCTTAATGACACTTAACCATGCAAGACAATTAGGGGATGGGGTTAAGTAATTTACGCTTAACTAATCCGACTTGGTAATTAGATGGGGTTAAGTAACCTTCACTTAACTAATCTAAACATGGTAATTAGATGGGGTTAAGTAATTAAGACTTAACTAATCTAAAAACGGCAATTAGATGGGGTTAAGTAACCTATACTTAACTAATCTAAACACGGGAATTCGATGGGGTTAAGTTAAACACTTAACCAATCTAAACTTGGTAATTCAATGGGGTTAAGTAACCAATACTTAACCAATTTAACATGATAATTTAATGGGGTTAAGCAACTTATACTTAACCAATTATACGTGATGATTTGATGAGGTTAAGCAACCTATACTTAACCAATCTAATAGGTGGACCTGATAGGGTTAAGTCACAAGACCTTGTAAAAGTAGGATTAACCATTGTAATACGATTAGTGGATGGGGTTAAGCTAACCCATACTTAACCGATCCGACTCGATAATCTGATGGGATTAAGATAATCTATGCTTAATCAATCTAACATGATAATCTGATAGGGCTAAGACAAATAAATACTTAACCAGTTTGACTTGATAAGGTTAAGTCATGAGCTTCTTGGTACACTTAACCAACCTGTAGGGCTAAGCCTTGAACTTGAGTACTTAGCCAATCTTGACATGATTCATAGGCGGGTTAAGTCATGAACTGCGATAACAACACTTAACCCAATTGACTAAACCCTAGCTCAGGGGACTAGGTTGGAAATCGTAGTTAACAAGGATAGCGGAAAGAGGGGCTAAGTGGTAAACCTTAATTAAGGGTAACTAAGTAATAATTCTTAGCTAAGGACATGGGACTAGTTCATAAAGAGATGAGTAACCTGGTATGGTAGGTCATCGCTTAGTATACGAGGAGGAGCAAGTTATCTGACTTGGATAAAAGCTCCAGCGAACTGGGTGACGAAGCGGAAGCTTCGGGGAACGTGAGGGTACTCTTGGTATCCCTCTGTGAGGTGGCAAGTGGTCCATGAAACCCGGCCTCACAGAGGTTAAGGTCTGCGGTAGAAGAGCCAAGAGTACGCCTTGGTTGCTATGCGAGTGACCTAAAGACTGGGATGGATTAGCGTGGAGTCGACGATACTTGATTTTGCCCCGGGATAGCATGTCGCCGACTACCTACCATCTTTAGTCAATCGTGTACGTACGGAAAGGCAGGGAACTCCCAAAAGACCATATACTAGCTATCAAGTTATGGGTGAGGTTGGCTATCTGGAAGTGGGCATCGATGGGCCTTAGTGTAGTTCTCATACATGATTTTTCTTGGATTGCCTTTCAGTAGTTGAGGGAGGGGTCACGTGGGACCATAGCCACGGGTACAAAAACAGACCTTGATATCTGCATCAGCAGACGACTTAAAGCTCCCGACTGAGTTCCGTATTTCTTGATTTGCCCTGGCACGGAACTCGGATGGCACATTGAGGAACATGTGCATCTAGACATGGAAAACGATTCACGATACATACGTGGGATAAAGGGCGCGGTTGACGGGTGGCATAATCCCTAGTGGCCCTAGGTGGCTGAACCCAAACCGAGACACGGAAACGTTCATTAGGTAGCATAATCCCTAGTGGTCCTAGGTGGCATAAATCCTAAGTGGACACGCGATAGTTCATGGTAAGGAAACATAACTAGATCGAGGGTAGCAGTCCAAAATAGCTTTAAGGATAAAACGTTTGCATGGGAAAGCCCGTATGGCCTACGGCAAAGGACTGAACTTATACATGGAAAGAAACATACGAGTTGGGAAAACCTACATATGCTATATATTAGGTTGACATGGACCATTACATGACATTGGGCAAGGGGCATTCATAGTTAACACATGACGCGGGTTGGGATACTAGTACGAGAGGTGCAGAGCAAATATACATGTTAGAACTAGGAGAAATATACATGATAGATACCGTGGAATGTTATACAGGATAGATACCTTGGGATAGTATACTTGATAGAAACCTGACAATGCGATACCTTGATTTATCTTGACACCGTAGTTTATCATGACACACTCGTGTATCTTGGTGCAGTAGTTCATCCTGTTATTTTGGTTTAGCTTATCTATCTTATCTTCATACTTATGTTCATCTCAGTTCCTCATGCCAGTTAACTTTACTAGTTTATATACTGATAGTAGATAGGGCTTACCAGTCTTTATGACTGACCCTGTTTTGTTTCGCCTCTTGTCTTCCGTTTCCCCCCCAAGTTACAGGGAGGAAATGCTATTGTTAGTTTGGACTTCTTCTGCTTGAAGGTCATCATGCATGACTTGGACTTTTCTTGGCTATGGCTACCTTACTGTTTTATTTGGGGAATAATTTATGAAAAGGTTTTATGCTTCTTTATTATTGCAAGACAGGTTTTGATGTATTCTGATGTAAAAGGCTTTAGACCTTATTTTATAAGGTAATGAAATTTGTTTTACTTCCGTTGTTTTATATATATATATGTTCTGTCTTGTAATATTTCTGTGCATGTTTACCAATAATACCCCTCTAAAGCTAGTGCATTCCCTTACGAGTGACCCTAGCGGAGGTGGGGTGTTACATTTGGTATCAGAGCAGAAGGTTACCAGACTGGGCAAATGTTTTTAAAACCTTCTGAAAAGTATTTGGAAAACCGTTTATAAAGAAGCATTTTTCAAACAAAGTTTGTTTTAAAAGGCTATTCCTCAAAGGCCATTAGCATTATCCTTTGATTCCTTGATTGAATCTCCTTTCCTTTCTTTCCTCCATCTGTGGTCACAGTAGTTCTAACTGTGACTAATCTTTGTCTAGCCACGTAGGTGTTTCCCGTACGATGGAGGTGGTTCTCGAGAGACCTGTTGCCGTGGTACAAGGAAGGATAATAAGAGTAAGGATGAAGGACGCGAGCTTAAGGATAAGCAACTGTTGCTATGGCTCAGTCCATCGAGGAGGACAAGGACAAGATCATCGGAGAGGGAAATTGTACGCTCCCATTTCTAGGGTACCTAAAAGAAATGGTACCGTTTCTGGTATAGGTTTAGTCGTTCTTTTCTATCATACCGTCCAGACTTTGTCTTGATCATCGTATCATTTAAGTCTGCTTGGATAGTTGAGTCTCTGCACCTTAGTACTTGCATGGTAAAGGATCCCAGTTTTGTCCCAAAATCTGGTTGGAGAGTCGGTCCATTTATTCATGACTTGTTGGATTTGAGAACGTCTAGGCCAAGTGTTAAGATTAGAAGCAATACTTCTATTGTTGAGCCATGGATGGATTCTAGGGGTAAAGTGGTTATCCAGTAAGGGATACCATTCTCGGTTTTGAAAAGAGGGTAGTCAGACTCTTGGCTTGCTTTGGTAATACCTTCGAGGTCTCGTGTAACCTTTTGGGTTCTGTCATGGCTAGTTACCTAGAGTCTCTCGATGCATTTATCGGAAATCTCTGATCCAATCAAGTAACGTCCACCAATAAGACGGATGGTTCATTCCGCTTGAGCATGGGTTATAGGAACCACCCTAGTAAGTGCACGTGGTAACATGGATTGCCATTGGTAAACGAGATCCAGAATTCACTAGTAAATTTTGGAGAGCTTGCATGAGTACGTAGATATGGTTGAGCCAAGTATACTAGGGAAAGAATAAATGAAAGTGGAACGAGAGGCAACAGTGAAAAGAGTTCCGACTCATACCTTGGAAATAGGAATCAAGGAAACTACGAAATCATGAAGTCAAAGGCAGTCAAGGCACACTGGAATTAAGCTCAAGGAAATGCGGCTTAGACGCGCGCATCGAGTCTCTTTGTAAGAGTATATCGTTGATCCCTGGTTCTCCTGTAGAGCTTACTTACATGCTATCGCTTGGTGGATATCCTCTCGGTCCTGTTTCTGTTACAAACCCCGTAAGGAGTTTGTCTTGTTTATCTCCTCGATCTTATCTTGGGAACCTTAGATAGAACTCTATGGATGTAAACATGTATTTGAAACATGTTATGATTGATATGGTTGCAAATGGTTGCAAGTGGTTGCTCGTGGATGCGCGAATACACATTAGATACTAGATTGACGCGGTCACGTTTCATGTTGCATATGCACGAGTATTTATACTTGTTTATGGATGAAATTGAATGTGTTATCATGCGGATGTTGCATATGAATGAATGTTTGCGCACGCATATAGTACTTATATGACTAGGACTATTTGCATACATGTTGGACTCATGGCACTAAACATATTTTGCATTAGAAAGATCATTCAGGCCTGATCATTAGCATTAGCTAAGGAGCATATACACACACGTTCTGCATATGTTCATATGGCATTAGAAATCGTCTAAGGACAATGGTTGCCTGTGGATGATGTTTTGAGTAGATGGATGATGGATGGTAGGATACGTTCTTCCTAACTTGGAGATTTCGGGGACGAAATCCTTAAAGGAGGGGAGAATGTAACAACCCGAAATTTAACAACATGTTAAGACAAGAATCAAGGCAGAATTAAATGTTAAAATTTGAATCAGGTAAAATGGACATCACCATTGTGTTCCTCTCGAAAATATACGCGAAATAGAGTCCGAGTTTTCGAAAATCGGAGTCCGTATGACCAAGATATGGCCAAAACAAGTTTTCAGCAGTTTTCTGGCAGACTGACTTGTGCCGACTGCCAAGTCGACTTGCAAGTCGACCTCCACCCCCTGGTGTCGACTGGGGAGTCGACTCCCCCCTGTACAGGTCGATTTTTTTGTCCTGGGGTGGCCCAGAACCCATTTTTGAGGCCCGGGATGAGTTTTGATGGCCCGAATTGACTCTAGGGTTGATTTTAAGGCCCTAAATGGTTCCTACATGTGACTTCTTCCCCAAGACATGCTTTAAAGGCTAGGATTGGTTCTAGGGTTTATCCTATTGCTAAAACTACCCTAGTCTTCTATAAAAAGACCCCTAACCCTCTCCTAAAACCCTCATAAATTGATCCTACAACTAAACTATGCCAAAATGATTCCTCATCATGGCCTCCACTTCAACCCATGGCCTCCATCTTCTTCTTCATGATAGCTTAAGTGTTCTAAGCTAGTTTCAAAGTAAAGGAGCCTCTTTTCTTCATTCATGAGAGATTCTATGATCGTTTGAGTGATTTCATGTTTGTATGAGAGTTCATAAGTTGCATTCTAGCCAAAGTTGCAACCTTTTCTTGACCAAAAAGCAAGGACCTTGCATGAGAGCTCATAAGCTTCATTCAAAGCCAAAGTTGAAACCTTTCTTCTTCAAAGCAAGGATTTTTATTGATATTTGCTCAAGGGTTTCATTTGGAGCTTATCATTTGGGGTTTTTGGTGTCGCTTGAGTGGCTTCGTCTCAATCTTTTAATTTCATATTGATTTGTGCCTTCATAGCATTGTAAGCCCCCTCCTACTATTAGATATTAACTTTAAACTTAATGTGACATGTTGTAGGTTGGGTTTGAACATTAAGTATGTTGCATGCTATCATGTTATGTATCCTATAATGACTAAAAGGTCATTATCTTGATCTTGTGGGCTTAAAGATATGAACTTTATGTTGAATGTTGCATTTTGGCAACATGAGAACTATCATACCCCTTATGATAGCTTACATGTAATGCCATATGCGAACTTCTAGCCACCTTTCTATGTCATTTATCACCATGATTCACCTATGTGCTAAGTTTGAGGTTGTGCATGTTTTTGAGGCCTAATAATGTAATATGCAAGTTAATGAACACATTTATACCTCATTTGTCACCATGTTTAACTTGTGGCCTTATACCCCTTTTGTCATGCCTTTGCCAAGTTCCTTCTTTTAATCCATTATGCGTTGTTGCGAATGTATATGCGAGTTTAAAAGCGTTGGGTTACGTTATGGGTAAAACTTTAATGACGTGAAACATGATTTGGGTAAATGGGTATAAACATGACAACATGTAACTTTGGCTATGAGCATGGGACTTGAAAACTTGACACGTATGGGTTGTAAGTGTAATAAGACACTAGACCAAACATGAAAGTGGCCAACTCGAGGTTGGGTTGAGTTTGTAGCATAAATCTACCCGGACCCGCCCGGCTTAACTAGTGGCTACAAACAATAGGACCCAATGTGAGAAGTTGGTCATGTCGCGCTTAAGACCCGAGGTTAGACTAAGTTGTGGTGTAAAACTATCCGGACCCGCCCAGCTTAACTAGTAACCACAACAAGGTCTAATGTGAGAGGTTGAGAGTGCATTAATTAAATTAATGCCACATGATAAGGTTAAGTAAATTTGACTAATGACACTTAACCGATATGACACGAATGGGTAGGTTAAGCTAAACCGGACTTGGTTCCTTAATGACACTTAACCATGCAAGACAATTAGGGGATGGGGTTAAGTAATTTACGCTTAACTAATCCGACTTGGTAATTAGATGGGGTTAAGTAACCTTCACTTAACTAATCTAAACATGGTAATTAGATGGGGTTAAGTAATTAAGACTTAACTAATCTAAACACGGCAATTAGATGGGGTTAAGTAACCTATACTTAACTAATCTAAACACGGGAATTCGATGGGGTTAAGTTAAACACTTAACCAATCTAAACTTGGTAATTCAATGGGGTTAAGTAACCAATACTTAACCAATTTAACATGATAATTTAATGGGGTTAAGCAACTTATACTTAACCAATTATACGTGATGATTTGATGAGGTTAAGCAACCTATACTTAACCAATCTAATAGGTGGACCTGATAGAGTTAAGTCACAAGACCTTGTAAAAGTAGGCTTAACCATTGTAATACGATTAGTGGATGGGGTTAAGCTAACCCATACTTAACCGATCCGACTCGATAATCTGATGGGATTAAGATAATCTATGCTTAATCAATCTAACATGATAATCTGATAGGGCTAAGACAAATAAATACTTAACCAGTTTGACTTGATAAGGTTAAGTCATGAGCTTCTTGGTACACTTAACCAACCTGTAGGGCTAAGCCTTGAACTTGAGTACTTAGCCAATCTTGACATGATTCGTAGGCGGGTTAAGTCATGAACTGGGATAACAACACTTAACCCATTTGACTGAACCCTGGCTCAGGGGACTAGGTTGGAAATCGTAGTTAACAAGGATAGCGGAAAGAGGGGCTAAGTGGTAAACCTTAGTTAAGGGTAACTAAGTAATAATTCTTAGCTAAGGACATGGGACTAGTTCATAAAGAGATGAGTAACCTGGTATGGTAGGTCATCGCTTAGTATACGAGGAGGAGCAAGTTATCTGACTTGGATAAAAGCTCCAGCGAATTGGGTGACGAAGCGGAAGCTTCGGGGAACGTGAGGGTACTCATGGTATCCCTCTGTGAGGTGGCAAGTGGTCCATGAAACGCGGCCTCACAGAGGTTAAGGTCTGCGGTAGAAGAGCCAAGAGTACGCCTTGGTTGCTATGCGAGCGACCTAAAGACTGGGATGGATTAGCGTGGAGTCGACGATACTTGATTTTGCCCCGGGATAGCATGTCGCCGACTACCTACCATCTTTAGTCAATCGTGTACGTACGGAAAGGCAGGGAACTCCCAAAAGACCATATACTAGCTATCAAGTTATGGGTGAGGTTGGCTATCTGGAAGTGGGCATCGATGGGCCTTAGTGTAGTTCTCATACATGATTTTTCTTGGATTGCCTTTCAGTAGTTGAGGGAGGGGTCACGTGGGACCATAGCCACGGGTACAAAAACAGACCTTGATATCTGCATCAGCAGACGACTTAAAGCTCCCGACTGAGTTCCGTATTTCTTGATTTGCCCTGGCACAGAACTCGGATGGCACATTGAGGAACATGTGCATCTAGACATGGAAAACGATTCACGATACATACGTGGGATAAAGGGCGCGGTTGACGGGTGGCATAATCCCTAGTGGCCCTAGGTGGCTGAACCCAAACCGAGACACGGAAACGTTCATTAGGTAGCATAATCCCTAGTGGTCCTAGGTGGCATAAATCCTAAGTGGACACGCGATAGTTCATGGTAAGGAAACATAACTAGATCGAGGGTAGCAGTCCAAAATAGCTTTAAGGATAAAACGTTTGCATGGGAAAGCCCGTATGGCCTACGGCAAAGGACTGAACTTATACATGGAAAGAAACATACGAGTTGGGAAAACCTACATATGCTATATATTAGGTTGACATGGACCATTACATGACATTGGGCAAGGGACATTCATAGTTAACACATGACGCGGGTTGGGATACTAGTACGAGAGGTGCAGAGAAAATATACATGTTAGAACCAGGAGAAATATACATGATAGATACCGTGGAATGTTATACAGGATAGATACCTTGAGATAGTATACTTGATAGAAACCTGACAATGCGATACCTTGATTTATCTTGACACCGTAGTTTATCATGACACACTCGTGTATCTTGGTGCAGTAGTTCATCCTGTTATTTTGGTTTAGCTTATCTATCTTATCATCATACTTATGTTCATCTCAGTTCCTCATGCCAGTTAACTTTACTAGTTTATATACTGATAGTAGATAGGGCTTACCAGTCTTTATGACTGACCCCGTTTTGTTTCGCCTCTTGTCTTCCGTTTCCCCCCAGGTTACAGGGAGGAAATGCTATTGTTAGTTTGGACTTCTTCTGCTTGAAGGTCATCATGCATGACTTGGACTTTTCTTGGCTATGGCTACCTTACTGTTTTATTTGGGGAATAATTTATGAAAAGGTTTTATGCTTCTTTATTATTGCAAGACAGGTTTTGATGTATTCTGATGTAAAAGGCTTTAGACCTTATTTTATAAGGTAATGAAATTTGTTTTACTTCCGCTGTTTTATATATATATGTTCTGTCTTGTAATATTTCTGTGCATGTTTACCAATAATACCCCTCTAAAGCTAGTGCATTCCCTTGCGAGTGACCCTAGCGGAGGTGGGGTGTTACAATGCGCTCCACAATATATATAGTGAATGACCTTCAATACCGCAATATCATGCCTTGAAGCAGGATAGGTATTATTTATGTTGGCTAACATATGTGGATGCAATCAAAACAGGTTGGAGGGATACAACTGGATTCCTCAAAATTTATTATTGTTTGTTTTCACATATGTTATCATATATGTGTTAGTGAATGCGAAATGTGGATCTTAAGGAAAAACAAACACTGGAGGGGGTGAATAGTGTTTATAAGGAATTTATGAAAATCTATAACTTAATTGATCTACTATATGAATCACATACACCAGAGATGATCACAAACACAGAATCAAACATAGACATAGATATAAGTAAATATAAAATGCAGAAAAGGAAAGAACACACCGGATTTTATACTGGTTCGGATTACGCCTACATCCAATCCCACACAATGCTGGATTGCTTAAAGTTTTATTATTATTAATATCCAAGTACAACACCCTTGATTTCATGGATACAAGGTTAACACTAATTCCACCACCCTTGATTTCACGGGTAGAAGGTTAACATTGACTCCACTACCCTTGATTTCGCGACTACAAGCTTAACACCACTCCCTTTCCTTGATTTCAGGGCTACAAGGAACACATCCTTTCCCACACAACTACCAAATGATTAAAAAGCCCTAGAACTCTTCAATAACACTTCAATTCAGAGAGTATTTGATAGAGATTGAGAAGAGAAGAAGTTTGATATAATTTGAGTAGAAATCGGCAAAGTATAAGTGTAGAAATCAAGAAAATGATGTATATCAACGATGGTATGTAAAGGGCTGAATTTGGGGAAGAAGAATGAATAAAAAATTCGAAATCAGCCCCTTTTTATGGTGTCTCATTGTTTGCAACGTTCAAATGTTATAAATAGTGAAAAGTCACTTCATTTGAAAATTAAATTTATGACAGTTGTATGTCGACATGTGTATCATATTTTTATTTTTAAAACTATTTTTCAAGTGTTTAAACATATATATTATTCTCGAAATTCTTGAAATAAAAACAAGTGTTTAAAATAGATATTCTAAAGTATAAAACATATAAAAACAAAATAATATATTATATGAACATATTTATAAAGTTATAAGATTTAAAAACTTATAAAACTATATAACTATATATTATAAACTTATATATATTAAAACTTTATAAACGTATATGTTTGAAATCATAAGTAAGATAATAGTTTGAAATCATTTGAAATAAAGATTTGAATTTTGAAAATAGAATTTGAAATTTGAAAATCAAAATTTGAACTTGGAGTGCTATTCAGAGTCTTACATATAAACTAGACTCTATTACTATATTTTTCTTGAACTCTTGAAATCTTGATAACTTGATAACTCACAAGTCTTGAATCTCTTCTGAATCCTGAATCACTTGGAACTCTAAAACTGTAAATCCTGCATATAAACCATGCACATATATATATATATATTATAGATAGAAATGTTAGCATATATATATATTATAACTAATTAATAATAATAATTGAAATAAGGTTGTTGTCATCAAAACTCCATTCTCCAACAATATGATGTATTAGATAACCTGTGATTGATAATTGGGTGTTTTGGATGTTAAAATATCATTGTTCCTAAAAGCATCTTAAACCCTTCTAAGGTTTTAATGTAAAGTCTTTTACACATCATCAATTTTATATTACATTAAAAAACCAATCTCCAATGGTAATGTTATATTAATTGTGAAGATGACATGGCACAAACTTCACTAGACATTGTCAAGTGCAATGTCTAGTTTTAGACATTGTACTTCACAATGTAAAGTAAGTAAATACATATGCTAATAATTATTTTAATATAATACTTTTATTTATTTAGAATTTGAATGGGACACATAAGCTAACTATTTTTTATGGACACATTAGCATTGGAGTTGATTTTTCACTTTTGTTGTAAATTTCAAATATTTTGTATAACATTGATTTCACATTGTAAGCACATAGGATTAAATAGACATTACATTCTATATGCATTGAAGATGCTCTAAATGTTGATATTTAAAAATATCTTTAAAATAAATTTTGAGATTTAAAAGGAAAACCTATTTTTCTAAAATAGAATATGAATTTCGAATGGGTTAGGAAATATTAAGTTGTTTTAAATAATAAAAACAAGTAGTGAATTTATAAACGATGTTTATAAATGAAATGGGATCATTTTCATTAGATAATTGGGGAATTTTAATTCAAATGTGAAATTAAAATGGGAATTGGGAATCGTTTTAAATAGAAAACAATGAAATCTCTCCCGACGTACGGAATGTAAATTGAATTAAAATAAATCCATATGGATTTATAATTAGAATTCGACTATGTCGAATTTATAAATATAAATTATTTCCAAAAAGGATATTTAAATTGTATAAGATAGAAACTAAAATTAAATATGAAAATAGAGTCTACATATATAAGTTATAATAATAAAATATTCAAAAGTAAAAATCAAGTTTCAAATAGATTTTGAAATGGAACTTGTTTTAATGTAAAAAACAAGGAAGTAAATTTATAAAGGATATTTATAAGTAAAGTGGGATAATTATCATGGGATAATTCAAAACAATAAATCTAAGCATGAATTTTGAAGGAATTGGAAATCATTTTGAAAAGGGAACAATGGATTTTATTCCGAAATTCAGAATATAAACTGAATTAAGTTAAATCCAAATAAGTTAAAATTGAAATTCGATTACATCGAATTTTATATAATAATTTATTTCTAAGGGAATTGGAATTTAAATTGTAAATGAAAGTATAACTGAATTAGGACTTTTATATGAAACAATCGACGATCTTGGAAAATTTAAGTTGTTAAATTAAATTTGTAAAATGAATTTAATTTATATTATAATATTAAGATGAGGTTGGAATGCATATAATAAACGAAGTTTAAACGTTTATGTTTAAATTTAATTAAAGCGAACTCGCTGCAGCGCTGTAGTTCGTAATTTGACGTTATAAACTTCAATTAAGTATATAGATATCAGTTTAAGTCAGAATTCTTTGAAATAAGAATCATCTGAATCCTTAGAATGATAATTTTCCAATGGAAGAGAAAAATCGGGATTTCGTCTTATAGATTTTGAGTTATGTCAAAATCAAATTTTCAGAAAAAACAACGCTATAATCGTTTAAAAACCAGAATGATTTATTTAATAAAATAAAAAGATTTTAAGCAAATAAAAATTTGGATTTCCATTACAAAAATCTAGACTTGAGTTATAAAATAAATATGAATCCAAGTGAAGTAAATGGAATGATTTTTGAAACAAAATCAAATATTTATTATTGAATAGAATTAAATAAGTAGAAGAATAATTAGTTAATCGAGTTTTGGATCGAGTTTGGTTTTGGATAAGTAAATTGGATTTGTGAATTCATAATCGAAATTGAATATGAAACTTGAATTAAAATGGAATTCAATTAGTTTATAAGCAAGTTAAAAATATATCTGAACATGTTATGTTCAAATAAAAAGTGAAATAGGAAAAAGAGACAATTAGAGAATAAATTAGCGAGTTGAGTTAAAGACAACTGGATTAATTTGAATCAAACTGGAAATGGTTGAATAGATTTTTAACCAGGAAAGCAATGAGTTAATGGACGATATAAATTGAATGCTCGACAAAAAGGTACTTATTCAATTCAATATGATATTTTATGAGCCTATTTGGCAAGCTGCTTGGCTTTTTAATTTTCTTTTTGAATTGAAAAGGCCTAGAGAGGCAATTTGTAGTTGTATCGAATGACCCGTACAAAGGAGACGCTGGCGAAATTTTCTAGAAATTTAAGAAGATAGAATTTTTTTAAGAAAATTCAATAACTTAAAATCTACTTATCGATTATATATGAAACTAGAAACCAAATCAGTTAATAAAATTTAAAAGCATGGTAATAAAGTTTTTCATCTATAGTAAATGATGTTCGGAAAGGAAATAATATAAGATCTTAAATATAGTTAGTTAAATACTTCGTAATGATGTTTTACACAACATCTGGTTTAACCCAGATTAGTGTAAACTTGGAAATATAATAACAAATATTTCCTAAGTATATAAATAAATGAGTTCGGGAAAGAGATAAGTAATTGGAATGTTTTCCAATTATAAATGGAAGATATTTTCTAAGTATAGAAAGTAAAAGAAGGTGATATATGGAAATGTTTTCCAAATAGCGTAAGAGGCCAAGATGATTTTTGAAAATATTGGGTTAACAAATATTGATAAGGAAATGAAGAAGTGATTTAATTAATGAAATATTAGTTAAGGGGCTCAATGATTGTTTGATGCTTTGGATGAATGTTTTTTTTCTTCGATAGTTAAATAACCGACTATCAAAGTATTGGACAATATCATTGTCGATATGGAGAGACTGATTGGATTATTATTCAAGAACCACTCCATATTGGCAGTAGCATTGCGAATTAGATTACATGATGACAATCAAAGATGGAGTAAAGTGCAAGGGCTTTTTATGTTAATTCTAGGTAGAAATTGCCTAAGATAGATTAATGGAAATTATGCCTTCTATTTCGTTCAGTGCTATAACGAACTTGTATGGATGAATGTTTGACAGAGTATTTTCAATGATCGCATATGTTGATCTGTACAAATATACACATCGTGGAGGAGAATTTATTCTCTTAGCATAATAACCAGAATATATTTGTGCAAGTCAATTAATGATTAATGGATCTGACAATGTGACATTCAAAGTGATTGTGTTATCAATGGAAGGTAAGTAATCGTAACCTCAAACCTTACAACTGGGAAATGACAAAAATCGGGCAGACAGCATGGCTAAGTGGGTCACTCCAAATTAGGGTATATTATCACCTATCTAGAAAAAAATCGTTTACTTCTTTAATCTATCAATGTTGTCCCTTTTGGGAAACGATTGCTAATCCCAACCGTTGGTTATATACATTCGATACACTTAAGAGAAATGAGTGGTCGGTCATGTATGACCGGGTTACAAGATGTTCTGGTTGAACCTAGTGTATTCTCCTCCTGAGATACACTATTGGAAGGTGGTTCCATACCTTGTCATATTTGGAAATCCAATCTTCAATAAGCGCTCGCGGTTTTTGATTGTATACTATGTATGTGGAGCATGAGATGCAAGCGGTCTGCTAGAGTGTTATTTACTTGATTTAGACACTATTATAATATCAAAATAGTATGGATTTTAAAGAATGTTTTAGGTTATCGTAAGGTTAAAAACCATCTGTATTTATGTGTGGATCGGTCGTACGATTATCCTTTCTTTTAAAAAGGATTTTTAAAAGTTAAACCAAGTGGTTGGAGTTTACTTACACCAGTCTCATGACTGACCCATAATTTATTTTGTTTTGTTTCACCCTAAACTCTTGGGTGCCCAAATTTATATAGGCAGTCAAAAAGTTCAGGTATTTATAAATATACTTGGAGAAGCTTGAAGCAGGAGGCTTCGGTGTTATTACATAGAGTTTATTCCGTTGCGTTTTATATGTGATGTACTCTGATAATGTATGTAAGTACAATTTTGTATTTCAAATATTGTTATATATTATATTTATTTCGTTGTGATGTGTAACACCCCATAATTTTAACAACAGTTAAGATGATAAATTAAAGATTAATTAAATAAATATCCAGACTTAAGTGAAACGGACTACGCCATTGCATTCATCTCAGAATTTTGGTCAAAATATACACCTGGTTTGCATAAAATGGGCACCGTATGAAGAAGTTATTAAGGTTTGAAATTTGTATATGCAGAAGAAGAATATATATGAATAAAATAAGCCCAGAATTCAAAATAGTACAAAATTCGAGCAGAAGGGGGGAAGCGGAAAAATTCCTGCCCAGGGGTGTCGACCCCATCAAGGGGTGTCGACCCCATAAGGGGGTGTCGTCCCATGGGTCGACCCCATAAGTAGGGGGTCGACCTCTCGGCCAGATCCGGGGTAGAAGTCATTTTTCTGAATGTGGACTCCTTTCTTAACCAAATTCGTTGATTCTAGGCTATATATAAGACCCTATACCCATTGTTTTATTCATTCTAAATCAATGGAGAACTATATGTTGCCTCTTCCCAGGTTGAATCAAGTCTTTTCTTCTTCAACAATCAACTAGAGTTATTGTAACAACCCAGAAATTTTGAACTAATTTAAAATTTTAGTTTTAGCTATTTTAATGGGTTTTGAATATTTAAAATGATTTATTTTGAGGACTAACGATTTAAATTTCATTTAAATCAAAGTTAGAACGTATAAATTTATTTTAATTATAAAATGAACTTGAAATGGCACGGTAGTTTGAAAATTCGATTTTAAACTTTAAATGAATATACAGAATTCAGTATAACTCAGAATTTGACGAAACAAGAAACGTGGGAATATTTTGAACTATATCTTTCTAACGAATGTAATAAATTTAGATTTCACTTTCTAAATGGTAAGTTATGTCCAGTTTAAAATTTAGAATAGTCGCTATGGAATTTATATATATTTTAATATTATACATGGCCCTTAAACATAGCCATTTTGCAAACGACCTCCGTTTTTGATGAAACCACTTTTATTGGATCTGGAATGTCAAATTATTATCAGGTTCAAAATTTCATAGTTTTTGGAATTAATATGTGAGCGTGGCGAATTAAAATGTGTTTTGTAATTTCCGTATGAATTTAATCGACTGGAAAAAGGCCATTTTTCAAACGGACTCCAAATTCGATGAAATTAGTTTTGTTAGGTCTGTATCATCAAAACATAGCTAGATTTAATTTTTCTGTAATTTTTGGAGTCAGTATGTGTCCCCGGTAAATTAAAATGTACGTTCAAATTCAATATTGAACATTATATTAATTTATATTTTAATTTTGATGAAAACTAATCGAAATGATAGAATTGGCTTACGAAACATATCCCATTGTGTCCAGAATGGGGATATTAGCTAGGAACGATAGTTGTTGTGTTTGATTTGGGGTTCGAATGAAAAAGCACACTTAAACGAATTAAAATAATATTAAAATATAAATATATATATATTATATCCAAGTCAAACCCTATCATTCTTCAATCTGCGGTTAATTTATTTCTTGCCACCTCCATCATCGTTCAATAGCGGAAAAGATCCAATACCAAAATGAAACGAACCAAACTTTGCTCTGTCCAAATCGATCGCTAAACTGACGCATCGTGTTCTCAAAGCAATCCGGGCTTTGAATGGTCTTGGTCGGTTTAGCAATCGATTCGGACCGAGCGAAGATTGGGTCATTTCATCTCTTTCGATTAAGGGTTGAGAATTATAGGTTTTTATATATAATTTTTATTAATATTTTAATTCACTTATTAATTACCAACTGTAGCGACCCGAACTTCCCAACCGGCCTAAACCGAACAAGAAGGCGGACTGCTTTGAGAACACGGCTCACCGAAACACAAACAATAGAACATTTCATTGCTATTACAAAAGTTTACATCAGCCTACAAGATATCAGAGTTCAAATAAATAATATACAACGAAAAATAATATCATAGGTTTAAAATACATAAAACAGTGGAAAATATAATACGTGAATGTAATGCGCAGCGGAAAACAACAACTACAACAACTGAAAGAAACACGGATACAAAGCTTTCTGAATATAGCTCCATCTGTAATCCAAGATACTGTGAAAAGAAATATCTACGAAAACCAAAACTACTAGATGCACGTGTGGAAAATATGGACACCCAGAGTTTAGGTAGAAACAATAAACTCCGAGTCAGTCATAGGACTAGTGTGAGAACTAAAACAGTTATTAAATCTTACTTTAAAAGTTGGGAAATCATTGGACCACGCTATATAACGTGGAACGAGTTTACTCCAGATGAATTTCAGTTTAAAATAAAACAATGCAATGCTTTTTGGAAAATAAAGCTATTATAAGACTCAGATCCCATCACACAATGCAAAGCAAGCCGAAGGATAGAGTTTTCCCTTATAATAGCCAAACATGCTTGGTACGTTTAAAACAAATCATTTTGATATTACTATAAGAGCATAGTGTCAAAACAACTTCAAATATAAATGTATCAATCATAGACGACATAGTACCCCATCCTACTATATCGCCATATAGGTTTACAACTAAAACCAAAAAGTCGCGTATTGGAAATTGGATTCCATCTATGAGTCGAGCAAGGGATGGCTTCTCACTGATTCAAGACACTCTAGAAAATGCCTCAGAATCCCCCGCAGTGAACCCTTGGATCTTGCAGGGCCGGTCCACACTTACTTTAGTGGATAATTATTCCTGAACAATATGTTTCCCGGTCCTATCGGACCTCCAAACAGGTCAGTACGTTGACCCTATAAGCATATAGCCCTATATCTGAGGCGCCTTGCTATCCATCATCTATATAAGTAAATATGTCTGGGCTCCATACCTGTAACGACCCAGAAAATCTGAACCAATTTAAAAATTTTAAATTGGCTAAAATAATGGATTTTAAATATTTAAAATAAATATTTTAAATAATGGCGATGAAAACTGAGTTTGAATCGACAATTGAAAACGAATATAATTAATTATAATTATGTATAGAATTGAAAATGGCGCGGTAGTTCGATAATTCGATTTCAAACTTCAATTGAATATACCGGGTGCAAAACAATCCGGATTTTAGTGAAACCAAAAATATTTAAATATGTTAGTGAATATCTTTCTAACGAATTCGACCAATCGAAATTTGATAGCGGGAATCAAAAGATATGTCCAGTTGAAAATTCTGAATAGTCGCTATGGAATTCAGGCCCTTAAAAATGGATATTTTGCAAATGACCTCGGATTTCGACGAAACCACTTTTGTTGGATCCGCAGTGTCAAGTTATTGCTAGGTTTCAAATTTCATAATTTTTCGAATCAATATGTGAGCGTGGCAAAGGAAAACGCGTTTGACCAGTTTCCGTTGATTTTAATCGACTGGAAATTGGCCATTTTTCAAACAGTCTCAGAATTCGACGAAACTAGTTTTGTTAGGACCGTATCGTCAATACGAAGCTAGAAAATATTTTTCTGGAATTTTTCTAGTTAGTTAATTTGAAATGTACGTTTAAAATTCAATATAGTGATTTAAATGTAAATTCAACGGAAACTGATTGTAACGATCAAATCAGCTTGCGATACATATCCCATTGTGTTCGGAATGGGGGTAAAACGCTAGGGACGACAGTCGGCATGTTTGATTTCGAGGTCGTATGAAAAGTCAACTGTGTCGGAGAATAAAATAAATTAATAATTAATAAAATATATATATCTCCCTTTTCCCACTTAAACCCCCCCGTTCATTTCGGATCTGAAGTAAATTAAAGAAAAAAAAAACATCGATGCCCTAATGTCTCGTCGTCGCCGATTTCCTCCACCACTCGAGGTGCCGCACACCACCGCGCCGCCTTCACGATTGCCGGAGCCTCCCCCTGAATGTCAGCGCCTCCCCTATTGCCTCCATACTCAAATCGAAGACCCCCCTAAACCCATCGCCGGAAAGCAACTCCGCCGCCCTCAGATCAACGCCACCAGACCTCGTTCCCCACCCCTCCGCCTCCGGTAGTGCAGAAACCCCCTCCTTCCTCCGATTGCAGTGAGTTCTTATACATTTTATTTTATTTTTATTTTAATTCGATAATGCTGGTTTTTTTTAGGTTAATACTGTTTTAATTTTTTTTTTAGATTTTTAAACTGAATTTAAAAAAAAAACATTAAAACTGATTTTAAAAAGTATTAAAAACTGATTTTTAAAATGATTTATAAACTAATTTATTTTAAGATTTAAAATAGAAGGAGATTAGAAATTTAAAAAAGAAAAAAAATCAGATTTTTATATATTGAAAGTCGAAAGAAAAATCAGATTTTTATATATTGAAAGTCGAAAGAAAAATCAGATTTTTATATATTGAAAGTCGAAAGAAAAATCAGATTTTTATATATTGAAAGTCGAAAGAAAAATCAGATTTTTATATATTGAATAGCATCGTAAAAATTCGATTTTTACATGTGTAGAGAATACGGGCGAAAGCGACAGAAAGGCGAAGATTTCTCTAAGGAAGTGTCGTGAAGTTGGATAGCTATTGGTGAGATTTCTGATTTAAAAATTATATATGTGTGAAATGAAAGTGAATAGCTATATATAAATTGCTATATATAAATATATATATATATACGCCCCTCGTCCACAAACCATGGACGATATTTATTGGTTGAAATTGTTGTGAAAATTGGTTGATAGCGAATGATTGTTTGGGATTGTTTGTGATTGAGATTGGTTGATTGTGGTTGAAAAATACCCGTTTGTGATTGTGAAATATTTGGTTGAAACCACATAGGATTAGTTTGTGGAAATGAAATAAATATATACATGCCGCCTGCGTGCGAACTAGATGCATGAACCCCATTGTCAAAAACCGCGAGGTTTTAAGGTAGAGCGAGGAGCCGTACTAGGGACGGTCCCGGTTTAACTACCCTGCCGTTATGCTGCCGAAATTTTGAATAATATTCGTGTGTTTGAATTATTTTCATATGCTTAAACTATATTTATTCATTGATTAGAAATTCATGTGTTGAATGGTATTCATATTTTGAAATAAATTGTTTGATAATAAAAATCACCTTTTATCGACTATATGAACTGTGTAAAATAATCTCGTTTTAAAAGAAATTGTTTTAGGATAAAAATCTTATTTTTATCACCTATAGGAACTATATAGAAAAATAGTGTTTTGAAATGATTTGTTTTTACAATAAAAATCACATTTTTATTGTATGCATAAATCGTTGAAATGTGAAGTGTTAAAAATAGCCACTTGTTCAAAATAAACATATATGAGTTGAAATATTCATTAATTAGCTAATGAAATGATTTGCACCTATTTATGTAACATTAGAATGAATGGTTTTTTTTTTAAACCAAATAGAAATCAAATATGAAGTCGAATAGAAAATGATAAATGATATGAACTGTGTATATGTGTACATACATATTCATTGAACAGGTTATAGCAAAGGGGCTAGAGAAGAGGAATAAAAATTTGTGCCCGACAAATAGGTACACATTTACTGCTTTGTTTGGGTGATGATTTTATGAGCCTGTTGGCTAGCCGCTTGGCTTTTTCTTTTTCTTTTTGAGATTAGAAGGACCGGGAACGCTATTTGCGATTTCCCGATGCTCCCGGTGCAGGGGAGGTTATGGCGAAATTTTCCAAAATTTTAAGGTGTTAGAAAAATATTTGAAGTGAAAACGATATGGAAATCATTGAATGAACTATATTTATATAAATATATATAAATATAAATAAAATTAAAACGAAACGAGGCCGTGCAGTTCGTATTTTGAAACCGTGATTTCAAACGACTAGTGCGGGAAATCCGACCATCGGATTTTCCCGAAACCTCAACCGTCGGGTTCGCCTTGGAAATATCTTCCTAACGGCACCAACTTTGTAGAAATCCAACGGTTGGATTGTCTGGAATGTTTAATTCAAATCTGAAGAAAAACAGCGCCAGAAACGATTATATTTATATATATATAAATATAATTATATTTAATCGAATAACGACGCTGCAGTTCGTAATTTGAAATCGAAAATTCAAACGATTGTACCGGGAGATCCGACCGTCGGATTTTCCCGAAACTGGAACCGTTGGATTCGTTTTGAAATGACCTTTCTAATGATGTAAATTTTGTGAAGATCCAACGGTTAGATTTTCAGATATGTGTAAATCAAATCTGAAGAAAAACAGCGCCACGGCCGTTGTATGGTCCGAAGCGTCGTTTTGAATAAATAGGCTATTTTAAAATAAATAAAAATAGCGATAAATCGTTATAAAATATTGGAAACAATATGGAATGGAAATAAACTGAATTTGCTTGATTTATGTGGCTTTTGATGGTTGAATGTGTTTGGTGAGAAAATTACATTAAAGAACAAAATTGGTGTTGTCGAATAATTTAACCATTGAAATAAATCGATTTGAAATTCTAAATATATGTGAATTATTTGAAAAGGCCGAGTTAATTCTCATTTCAAATAATTGGCCGACGATTGAAAGTCGAAGATGAAGACGATGGTCGAAGACCGGAGATCTTCACCTCGTTTGGATGGTAACCGAGGTCCTGATTGGGAGGCATCCCGAAATATGGATAATGAGTGGTGATCGTCCAGACGTACGTGGTGATCGAAGGGTTTGCGAGGTATTTAGTGCCTCCAGTTTCGTTCAGACCCAGAACGGACTTGAAAATGGACTGTGTGTCTGACATTGGATTTTATTCTGTGTTGATTGATTTCTGTTAAATATACATCTGTTTGGCGGTGGAGAATTTATTCTTTTGCTTAACGCCCTTCTCTGAGACGCACGAGCTCAGAGGTTGTATATCGATGGACATCAGTCGCATGGCATGAATGGCCTGTGTGGCATGCTAAGATGCAGTGATCAGGACTTCTGTTGAAAAGCAAAGTCTTGTGGTGATGATCAAAGCACCGCCTGTGTGGCGTAGCTTTGTGTGAACGTGAATTCGCGAGCCTCACACCCCGGTATGAACCTAAAACGGGAGAAGGACCTCAGGGAGGGCCTGCGTTTCTTTCTAGCTAGGGTGGTGTCAGTGACCTACCAGCCCTGACATTTATATACTTTTCACCTATGTGGTTGTTGCTGTTGCGAGGCGCCTCGGTTTGATCGGACGATCCGGGTCCGATGGAGTCATTCGTTGGCTCGTTTACGCCCCAAAGGGCGGGGAGACGTAGTGTTCAGGTATAATAATCCACATCGGTGGACCGGCCCTGTCGCTCCAAGGGGCAGTTGCGGCTGTTCCTGAGACACGGGCTAGAGCGTCTCGAATTCGGTAAGGACTATCTTTTGCCTTGGTTCATGACGGAAATCAATTTCCAAATACGACATCGTGCGGTTTTGATTGTATATATATATGGCGACATGATATATGGTACCCATGCCGTCTATGATTGATAGTTATGATTTGAAATTGTTTTCAAAACATATAAACACTAGCAATAATATCAAATGCCTTGTTTTATTCGTATCGAGCATATTTTGGCCGTTATAAGGTAAAACTCTATCCTCCGGTTTGCGTTGCATTGTGTGATGGGAACTGAGTCTTATAACGGCTTCATTTTTATAAGAAGCATAGCGATGTTTAAAAGAAAGATTTGTTTTAAAGCACTGGCAATCCAATGGAGTAAACCCGTTCCACGAAAGTGGCGTGGTCCTGTGATTAGCCCATTTATATATGTGTTAAGTGGATTTCTCATACCAGTCCCATGACTGACTCGTAGTTTGTTTCACTTTCAAACTCGGGTGCCCCTTTTTCTACACGGGCAGCCTTGTATTCAGGTTTAGCTGGTTCTTTCTGGATAGCTGGAGCTGAAGATGGATTCTATCATTTATCTCTTTTTATGCTGTTCAGCTCCTATTGTACATATTTTGTTTATTTCCGCTGTAGACATTTATGTATAGCTGAACTCTATTTGTACTAAGTAAGATCCTGTATACTGTGTAACTCTGATGATTACTTTTATCCAGTATATTTTGTTGTTCATTATCTGGTGTATTTATTTAATTCTGTTCTGCTATTATATGTTTCTGTGTTATATTCCAAAGATAACCTTGTTTCCGTGAAAACGGGAAATCGGGTCGTCTCATCGTGGTATCAGAGCTTTGGTTAAGCTTAGTTCTGGAATATAACATTTGAACGAACTCGTCAGAAATAGAACCAGTAGTGTTCTAGGACGGATAACTCAATACAGATAGGATCAGTAATATCCTAGTATGAGTATAGCAGAATCAGAACAACTCATTAGAGATGGGGTCAGAAGTGCCTCAGAACGAGTCGAGAGTAATATGTTTTAAATAACGTATTTGTGATTATATATATATAGTCTGGTTTTAGAAATATAATTTTTGAATATATAAAAGATATATATTTGAAAAGTTAAAAAGGTTAAAAACAATTTGATTGGTTGGTTGTGTTGTGTGATTGTAGATTTATCAAACCACTTTCGACTTTATTCCTTTTCGGGGACGAAAAGTTTTAAGTGGGGGAGATTGTAACGACCCAGAAAATCTGAACCAATTTAAAATTTTTAAATTGGCTAAAATAATGGATTTTAAATATTTAAAATAAATATTTTAAATAATGGCGATGAAAACTGAGTTTGAATCGACAATTGAAAACGAATATAATTAATTATAATTATATATAGAATTGAAAATGGCGCGGTAGTTCGATAATTCGATTTCAAACTTCAATTGAATATACCGGGTGCAAAACAATCCGGATTTTAGTGAAACCAAAAATATTTAAATATGTTAGTGAATATCTTTCTAACGAATTCGACCAATCGAAATTTGATAGCGGGAATCAAAAGATATGTCCAGTTGAAAATTCTGAATAGTCGCTATGGAATTCAGGCCCTTAAAAATGGATATTTTGCAAATGACCTCGGATTTCGACGAAACCACTTTTGTTGGATCCGCAGTGTCAAGTTATTGCTAGGTTTCAAATTTCATAATTTTTCGAATCAATATGTGAGCGTGGCAAAGGAAAACGCGTTTGACCAGTTTCCGTTGATTTTAATCGACTGGAAATTGGCCATTTTTCAAACGGTCTCAGAATTCGACGAAACTAGTTTTGTTAGGACCGTATCGTCAATACGAAGCTAGAAAATATTTTTCTGGAATTTTTCTAGTTAGTATGTGACCCCGGTAATTTGAAATGTACGTTTAAAATTCAATATAGTGATTTAAATGTAAATTCAACGGAAACTGATTGTAACGATCAAATCAGCTTGCGATACATATCCCATTGTGTTCGGAATGGGGGTAAAACGCTAGGGACGACAGTCGGCATGTTTGATTTCGAGGTCGTATGAAAAGTCAACTGTGTCGGAGAATAAAATAAATTAATAATTAATAAAATATATATATCTCCCTTTTCCCACTTAAACCCCCCCCCCCCCCCCCCGTTCATTTCGGATCTGAAGTAAATTAAAGGAAAAAAAAACCTCGATGCCCTAATGTCTCGTCGTCGCCGATTTCCTCCGTCACTCGAGGTGCCGCACACCACCGCGCCGCCTTCACGATTGCCGGAGCCTCCCCCTGAATGTCAGCGCCTCCCCTATTGCCTCCATACTCAAATCGAAGACTCCCCTAAACCCATCGCCGGAAAGCAACTCCGCCGCCCTCAGATCAACGCCACCAGACCTCGCTCCCCACCCCTCCGCCTCCGGTAGTGCAGAAACCCCCTCCTTCCTCCGATTGCAGTGAGTTCTTATACATTTTATTTTATTTATTTTTATTTTAATTCGATAATGCTGTTTTTTTTAGGATAATACTGTTTTAATTTTTTTTTTAGATTTTTAAACTGAATTTTAAAAAAAAAAACATTAAAACTAATTTTAAAACGTATTAAAAACTGATTTTTAAAATGATTTATAAACTAATTTATTTTAAGATTTAAAATAGAAGGAGATTAGAAATTTAAAAAAGAAAAAAATCAGATTTTTATATATTGAAAGTCGAAAGAAAAATCAGATTTTTATATATTGAAAGTAGAAAGAAAAATCAGATTTTTATATATTGAATAGCATCGTAAAAATTCGATTTTTACATGTGTAGAGAATACGGGCGAAAGCGACAGAAAGGCGAAGATTTCTCTAAGGAAGTGTCGTGAAGTTGGATAGCTATTGGTGAGATTTCTGATTTAAAAATTATATATGTGTGAAATGAAAGTGAATAGCTATATATAAATTGCTATATATAAATATATATATATATATACGCCCCTCGTCCACAAACCATGGACGATATTTATTGGTTGAAATTGTTGTGAAAATTGGTTGATAGCGAATGATTGTTTGGGATTGTTTGTGATTGAGATTGGTTGATTGTGGTTGAAAAATACCCGTTTGTGATTGTGAAATATTTGGTTGAAACCACATAGGATTAGTTTGTGGAAATGAAATAAATATATACATGCCGCCTGCGTGCGAACTAGATGCATGAACCCCATTGTCAAAAACCGCGAGGTTTTAAGGTAGAGCGAGGAGTCGTACTAGGGACGGTCCCGGTTTAACTACCCTGCCGTTATGCTGCCGAAATTTTGAATAATATTCGTGTGTTTGAATTATTTTCATATGCTTAAACTATATTTATTCATTGATTAGAAATTCATGTGTTGAATGGTATTCATATTTTGAAATAAATTGTTTGATAATAAAAATCACCTTTTATCGACTATATGAACTGTGTAAAATAATCTCGTTTTAAAAGAAATTGTTTTAGGATAAAAATCTTATTTTTATCACCTATAGGAACTATATAGAAAAATAGTGTTTTGAAATGAGTTGTTTTTACAATAAAAATCACATTTTTATTGTATGCATAAATCGTTGAAATGTGAAGTGTTAAAAATAGCCACTTGTTCAAAATAAACATATATGAGTTGAAATATTCATTAATTAGCTAATGAAATGATTTGCACCTATTTATGTAACATTAGAATGAATGGTTTTTTTTTTTAAACCAAATAGAAATCAAATATGAAGTCGAATAGAAAATGATAAATGATATGAACTGTGTATATGTGTACATACATATTCATTGAACAGGTTATAGCAAAGGGGCTAGAGAAGAGGAATAAAAATTTGTGCCCGACAAATAGGTACACATTTACTGCTTTGTTTGGGTGATGATTTTATGAGCCTGTTGGCTAGCCGCTTGGCTTTTTCTTTTTCTTTTTGAGATTAGAAGGACCGGGAACGCTATTTGCGATTTTCCGATGCTCCCGGTGCAGGGGAGGTTATGGCGAAATTTTCCAAAATTTTAAGGTGTTAGAAAAATATTTGAAGTGAAAACGATATGGAAATCATTGAATGAACTATATTTATATAAATATATAATTATAAATAAAATTAAAACGAAACGAGGCCGTGCAGTTCGTATTTTGAAACCGTGATTTCAAACGACTAGTGCGGGAAATCCGACCATCGGATTTTCCCGAAACCTCAACCGTCGGGTTCGCCTTGGAAATATCTTCCTAACGGCACCAACTTTGTAGAAATCCAACGGTTGGATTGTCTGGAATGTTTAATTCAAATCTGAAGAAAAACAGCGCCAGAAACGATTATATTTATATATATATAAATATAATTATATTTAATCGAATAACGACGCTGCAGTTCGTAATTTGAAATCGAAAATTCAAACGATTGTACCGGGAGATCCGACCGTCGGATTTTCCCGAAACTGGAACCGTTGGATTCGTTTTGAAAAGACCTTTCTAATGATGTAAATTTTGTGAAGATCCAACGGTTAGATTTTCAGATATGTGTAAATCAAATCTGAAGAAAAACAGCGCCACGGCCGTTGTATGGTCCGAAGCGTCGTTTTGAATAAATAGGCTATTTTAAAATAAATAAAAATAGCGATAAATCGTTATAAAATATTGGAAACAATATGGAATGGAAATAAACTGAATTTGCTTGATTTATGTGGCTTTTGATGGTTGAATGTGTTTGGTGAGAAAATTACATTAAAGAACAAAATTGGTGTTGTCGAATAATTTAACCATTGAAATAAATCGATTTGAAATTCTAAATATACGTGAATTATTTGAAAAGGCCGAGTTAATTCTCATTTCAAATAATTGGCCGACGATTGAAAGTCGAAGATGAAGACGATGGTCGAAGACCGGAGATCTTCACCTCGTTTGGATGGTAACCGAGGTCCTGATTGGGAGGCATCCCGAAATATGGATAATGAGTGGTGATCGTCCAGACGTACGTGGTGATCGAAGGGTTTGCGAGGTATTTAGTGCCTCCAGTTTCGTTCAGACCCAGAACGGACTTGAAAATGGACTGTGTGTCTGACATTGGATTTTATTCTGTGTTGATTGATTTCTGTTAAATATACATCTGTTTGGCGGTGGAGAATTTATTCTTTTGCTTAACGCCCTTCTCTGAGACGCACGAGCTCAGAGGTTGTATATCGATGGACATCAGTCGCATGGCATGAATGGCCTGTGTGGCATGCTAAGATGCAGTGATCAGGACTTCTGTTGAAAAGCAAAGTCTTGTGGTGATGATCAAAGCACCGCCTGTGTGGCGTAGCTTTGTGTGAACGTGAATTCGCGAGCCTCACACCCCGGTATGAACCTAAAACGGGAGAAGGACCTCAGGGAGGGCCTGCGTTTCTTTCTAGCTAGGGTGGTGTCAGTGACCTACCAGCCCTGACATTTATATACTTTTCACCTATGTGGTTGTTGCTGTTGCGAGGCGCCTCGGTTTGATCGGACGATCCGGGTCCGATGGAGTCATTCGTTGGCTCGTTTACGCCCCAAAGGGCGGGGAGACGTAGTGTTCAGGTATAATAATCCACATCGGTGGACCGGCCCTGTCGCTCCAAGGGGCAGTTGCGGCTGTTCCTGAGACACGGGCTAGAGCGTCTCGAATTCGGTAAGGACTATCTTTTTCCTTGGTTCATGACGGAAATCAATTTCCAAATACGACATCGTGCGATTTTGATTGTATATATATATATGGCGACATGATATATGGTACCCATGCCGTCTATGATTGATAGTTATGATTTGAAATTGTTTTCAAAACATATAAACACTAGCAATAATATCAAATGCCTTGTTTTATTCGTATCGAGCATATTTTGGCCGTTATAAGGTAAAACTCTATCCTCCGGTTTGCGTTGCATTGTGTGATGGGAACTGAGTCTTATAACGGCTTCATTTTTATAAGAAGCATAGCGATGTTTAAAAGAAAGATTTGTTTTAAAGCACTGGCAATCCAATGGAGTAAACCCGTTCCACGAAAGTGGCGTGGTCCTGTGATTAGCCCATTTATATATGTGTTGAGTGGATTTCTCATACCAGTCCCATGACTGACTCGTAGTTTGTTTCACTTTCAAACTCGGGTGCCCCTTTTTCTACACGGGCAGCCTTGTATTCAGGTTTAGCTAGTTCTTTCTGGATAGCTGGAGCTGAAGATGGATTCTATCATTTATCTCTTTTTATGCTGTTCAGCTCCTATTGTACATATTTTGTTTATTTCCGCTGTAGACATTTATGTATAGCTGAACTCTATTTGTACTAAGTAAGATCCTGTATACTGTGTAACTCTGATGATTACTTTTATCCAGTATATTTTGTTGTTCATTATCTGGTGTATTTATTTAATTATGTTCTGCTATTATATGTTTCTGTGTTATATTCCAAAGATAACCTTGTTTCCGTGAAAACGGGAAATCGGGTCGTCTCAATACCATGGCACTACCTCTAGCTAGAAAGAAACGCATTCACTTCCTGCTCTCCCAAATCCCGTTTTAGACTCATATTGGGGCGTGAGGCTCACGAATTAACGCTATACACAAAGCTATGTTATTTAAACCCATGCTTTGATCATCAACCACATGACTCTGCTTTCAACAAAAGCCTTGATCATTTGCATCTCAGCATGCCACATTAATATTTCATACTGTACCACTGATTTCCACCAATATATAACCTCTAAGCTAGTACGTCTCAGACAAGGATGTTAAGCAAGAGAATAAATTCTTCGTCAACAAATAGATATATATTTAGCATGATCAAAAAATACAGTATAAAGGAATACAATGTCAGATATACCATCCATTTGTAAGTCAGTTCTGGGTTTGAATGAAACTGGAGGCACCTTATTCCTCGTCCAATATGTCTAATACAGGAGAGAGGTCCTCACATATCTGGTTGATCTCCAAGTACGTCTGGACGATCACCACTTATTACCTTGTCTTGGGTGTACGACCCAATCAAGACACTAGTAATCACCCAAAAGATGAGAAGACCTCCGGTCTTCAACCACTGTCTTCATCGTCGACTGTTGTTGTATTAGTTATTCAGAATGGGTTGAACCCAGTCTTTCCAAATAATTCATGTATTTTAAAATCAATAATCAAGCATTATAAAAACACAACATACGCCTCATTCCAATTTAGAATATTCTTTTATTCAAATATTTACATCTTTAGGGAAAGGTTCCTATTAATTTTATCAAAGATAAATTCTTTTAAATTTATTCTTTAATCTTCCTTTGGAAATTGATTTCAAAAGATTTTATTTTATCCTTTAACAAGTATAAACCAATTATAATTTAATTTATGAAAATTGGTTAATTAGAAAAATAATTCGAACCAAATTTGAATTGTTTAAATTTATTAACCAATGATTTATTTATATCTAACATATTTGTGATTATTATATAATCCAATTTTAGAAATTATTTTTTGAGTATATAAAAGTTATAATTTTAGAAAGATAAATAAATAATTAATTGTTTATGTTCTGATTCGTCGTGTTCTCAAAGCAATTCGGGCTCCTCCGTCTCCTCGGGGATCGGGGAAGTATGGGTCGTCTCAGTTATGTGATTCAACATCAGCAATCCCTCTTCTATTTCTTAGATCCAATCAAAGTGAGTCTATGTTAATTTTAGATCTAAATACTTAAAAGTTAATCTTGACATGACTATAACTTGGATCTAAGCCTGTGAATATTTGAATCATATCAGATCTGCTATAACCTGTGTATTTAAGTTATTCTTACATGACTATGAACTAGATCTAAGCCTATGCCTATTTATCATGCCAGATCTGCCATTGTTAGTTGATCTAATTTATTTATTATATCTCATCATGCATGTTTATGATGTCCCTATTATGTTAGAATCTGTTCTACTATCACATGTTCATTAGATCTATTCCTATATGTCTATCTTGTCATTATGCCCAACTTTGCCACTGTATGTTTATTTATTGTTATACCTATTTATGCCATTATATGTCAATCTTGTTATTATGATCATTTTTGTCCTCTTACCTTCTTCTTTTCCCTTTTATTTTTATATAGCCAGGCTACCTTCGAGCCTAGGCATGCCGCTGGAATATGCGAACATGAAAAATTGGGAACGAAGGGAAAACGTTAAAACTAGGCCATAACTTATATTGGTAAATTTGGGCATAAATTGAATGTAATACTTGAATGTGGATTTGGTGCATAAACCGCAATTGTGATTAAAAACCTTAATTCGGGGCGTATGGTTCAGTATGAACATGACTTGGGAAAGGGGCATGAAAACCTATAATAACATAGGAATAATTCGTTAATATGGAAATGCCTAGAATTATAGTAATTAGAAACTGTAACCGCGCTTAGGCACTAGGTTAGATTACACTTGTGGTGAAGGTCTGCCCGGAGCCAACCGGCATATCCAGCGAACATAAGTGGTGAATCTAATGTGAGTGGTCAAAATGCATAAACACGTGACGTGCTAAGATACGAGGTTAGGCCCGACTTGTGGAAGAAGTCTGCCCGGAACCGCCTGGCATATCCAGCATTCACAAGTTGTAGGCTTAATGTAGGAGTTCTAGTACATTATAACCATAAATGAATATGGTAATAAACTTGAATACTTAACCTAGTTGAATCCATAAGGATTGAATATGTTAACTGGAGTAGGGGTTAAGTAAAATTGTATGAAATAGTAGGAAGGTTAAGTATATCCTGGGTTGGTTGGTAATACTTATATATAGGCCCACAAACTTAACATGTGGGGTTATGCAATCTTTTACTCTGGTATGGCATAACCTGTAGAAAACCTAGTGGGAATATAAGCGTGGGGGAAGCTTGTTTCATCTTGTGTGTGGGACCCATTTCAGTCAGTAACCCATATATAGGTATCAAACGAGTACTCCGAACTTTGTCGAAATTGGGGCATGCTTACTGGGCTGATTGTAAGAGATCCAAACGAAGGGGTGGTGTGGGTGGCGCGTTCCAACGGGGTCATGTGCGTGCGTGGGTCCATCAGAGGAGGTTTAGATGTTGTGTCATCAATAGATATGGTGTGCACATCCTGAAAACGAAGGGTTGCCACTTTAGGAAGTGATACATCCAATTGTGGGGCTAGCATAGGGTATCTACGGAGTAGGGAGCCGATCGATTGGGGTAGTAATTAGGGTACATCTAGACTCTAGTATGTTTACGAGCCCATTATTATCCTTAGGGGTAACTCCGGTATGTTGGGCTGCCAGTTGATTGTATGGGGTTGAACCTCTCACTAGATACGCCTAAGTCTACCATCTTATAGTTGTTGGGATCTTCTCATTCTGTTTATACTAGTATTGGTCCGGAGAGGAAGAGAAAGTACTAGTGAAGTGCAATATACTCTATCGTGTTTATCCTGTTTACCTTGTTGTACCTGCCTTTTAAGATGTTATCTCTCTTATCCACTTTATATGCCTATCATGATACTTTTACTTATTTATATGCTAAAAGTAACTGGACTCGCCACACTTTATGTCTGACCTATTTTGTTTCCTCTTCTTTCTCTTCCGTCCTCCCCCCTCCCCCCCAGGTTCTCACGGTGGGAATACTCAAGCTTGATCAGGACTCTGCTTTCATCTTGCTTGGAGTTGTTTTAGATGTACGACTTGATTTCATATTTCTCTACTACGGCTATGTTTTGGGGATTATGCTTCTTTTATTGTACTCTGATGTTTTAAGTATAAGACAAAAAATTTAATGATGTACTGAGTTTTATGCATTTCAGACATATGATGTAACCATGTTTTGAACCACGATGTTTTCTGCTTAATAAAATTTTAAATTTCGCTGCTATTTATTATCTGTCTTGTAATGTTTCTGTTTCGGTTTACCTATAACGCTTCATGAAACTTAATGCATTCTCTCAATGAGTGACATTAACGGACGTGGGGTATCGCACTTGGTATCAGAGCTTAAGGTTCCTAGATCAGATAAAAGATTTTGAAAGTTGTTTTAAAAAAGGTTTATAAAGGGAAGCATTTTCAAAAGAAAAGTCTATTTTGAAAAACATATTCCCCAAAGCCAAAGGAAATATCTTTCGATTCTCAATCTTTGTATATCGAGATTTCCGATCTTAGTTCTTTGCCTCCACTTCTTACGGAGCATCTTTTATACCTTTCAAGATCCACCCTATAATATGGGGTCAAAAAGCCAAAATAAGTAATTCATTTTTAGCCCTTATAAAAAATTCTTATTTTTTAACCTCTTTCACACTTTGAATCCCTTTTTCCTTTTCAGCATGTCTGGGGAACCTAATATTCCCGAGGGCGTTCAAGTGCCGGATTCGTTCCGTAGGTATCTCAAGGCTACAGCACCTACCGGGAGCCAAGGAGACGTCCTTCCCCCAGCTACAACCGTTGTTTCTCTACCATCGTGGGTAGGTAAATCCTCTAAGAAATGTGGTGGTTGTAAGCACTTGGGTCATCTGATCAAAGATTGTCGAAGAAGGAAAAACGCTTGCTTCAACTGTGGTGAGGTCGGACACTTCTCTAAGAATTGCCCGAGGAAGCAAGGACAAGTTCAAAGGGCAGGAGCTTCTGGAGGGCAGGAGCATGCTCTCGTGACCAGTGCTCCCGATAAAGGTAGGAAAGTTTCCGAGAAAGATTTCATTTCTCTTTCCAATCATCCTATTAGAACTCTTTTTTATTCGGGCACTTCATGTAATGACCCGCATTTCCAGGGGTATAATAATTAATTAATTTAATTATTTAAATGGTGGTTTAGAGAATTAAATGGTCGTTAATTAAATTTTAGTGGATATTTAATTAAATTAAATAATCGAATAATATATTTAATTCAGAAATAATAAAAAATAGTGGAATTCACAATATAGTGTGAATTGAATTTTTTATAAGGTATAATTCAGTTTAGAATTGAATTAGATTAACGAATATAATTAAATAACGTCAGTTTGAACGTATAATTATATTATAATTAAAACCGAGCTCGAAATGGCGCTGCAGTTCGTAATTTGGCGATTCGAACTTCAACTGAATGTACAGGATTCGTTTTAAGCCGGATTTCTGTGAAACAAGAAACGTGTGGAGCTGGTGGAGTATATCTTTCTAGTGAAAGAGAAAAATCGGGATTTCGTCGTGTAGATTTTGATTTACGTCCAAATCAAATTTTAGAAAAGTCGTTGTGGAATTCCATTATAATTTATAAAGGAATTATTTATATTTTTAAAAGGGATTTCAATATAAATCGAATAACGGGTTGACCCAGATTTGAAATATCAAGTTAGAAATTCATATTGGAATATTCTAGAGCTGTATGGTATTCCACTGTGAATATAGACGATATTTATTCTTTAATATTAAATTTAATTATATTAAATATATTTATATATTTAAATGGGTCATCCAGAGCTTTAAAAATAGCAACTTTTGCAAACAAAGTCGGAATTCGACGAAACTAATTTTGTTAGATCCGCAATGTCAAATAGTTGTTAGATTTCCAGTTTCGTGATTTTTAGAGTCACTATGTGATCGTACGGATTTTTAGAGTGAGAAACAGTCAGTATTTTGATAGTTAAAAATACGCTGTGTGAGCAAACGGAGTCGGAATTCGACGAAACCAGTTTCTTTGGGACCGTAATGTCAAACTGTAGCTGCATGTCCAGTTTCGTGATTTTTAGGTATCGTATGTGATCATGGGAATTTTTAAAGCCGAACAGAAGAAGCGGTTGGTTATAAATTAATATTTAATTCGAATATTAAAAAATTTATTTTCCTCTATAAATAACCGGTCATACCCTTAAACCCTATTTACATCCTTCTTTTGGTCAACGCAATATTTTTTCTGCCGTTGGTTACTTCCACAAAAGTTTGATCCCAAAAAAAATCATAGAAATAGAAATAAAAATTCTAAAAATCTCAAAGAAAATACAATTGAGATCTTGGCGAGAATCTCTTCAATATGATACAAAATTCAAAGGGTGCGGTTCATTTTTTGGAGGTATCAAGTTTCACCGTGAACCTAGGGTTCACGGATTTGGGAAAAATGGGTTGATCGATGAGTGAAATGAGGATTGGAAATGGACATGTGGGGGAAAACCGAACTCGTATGTAGTATTTTGGGAAAATCCGTGAGGGAAACTATTGATCGTATGCTTGAACTCGTCGAAAACTGCTGTTCGGCGCAACTGTTTTGCTGGGTTCAAGTGTTTCGAGAAGGGTATGATGATGGAGCATTTCAAAAGAGAAGTTCAACGGTGGTAATTGTGCATCGAACCGTGATGTGTTGAGAGGGAAAGGGGAGTTCGAAGTTGAATTTTTGTGTTCGGTGGTATAATGGATGCTCACAATGAATTGCGGAAGAAAGGAAATGCGGTGGTTGGCTTTTTGTGTTGATGGGCCGGTGGGGATTTAAAGGTTAAAGGCCATTTAAGTTTTAACTAGTTTAATTTTATTTTGAATTAGTTCAAACTTTAAAACTGTATATCTATTTCATACGGTGTCAGAATTGGACGAAACAAGATCCGATGGGATCGTATGGACGGGAGCAACACAATGGAACTGACTGGAAGTGGATTGGTGCTCGTTTGAATTTACGGCGAATTTAATTTTTTGATTCAAATCAAATAACAATTTATCATTCTTTAACGATGAACTGCAAATGTGAGTAAAACTCACCAACTCTAAACAATTATATTTTTATAACGTACTTTTAGAACTATTAGATAATGATGACTGATTGCTGTGTGTTGATTTGGTTGATTGAACTGCTAGTCAGTTAGTTGAAATTATATATATATATATATATACAAATATATATATATATATATATATATAAAAACCGTTAAATATATGTTGATGTTGTTTATCAGAACATATCATATTGAAATGAAATTGATGTATATTATACTGTGTAACATCTGTGGATACAGGGATACAGGTTGGAGGGTTCCGACTGGATTCCTCAACATTTATTTTACTGTTTTCATATATTGTGATATATGATGTGATGTATATCTATTATAGGTTATGTGTGTTAGAATGATATTGATCATTTGTTATTCGGTATTTTAAATATCATAAGAAACCTTGGGATGTTAAAAGGAATATTTCTTTTGAAATAAAAGGGATTTTATAAAATCAACCGATTTTATATAAGGAAATAAATTTGAAAATAAAGCATTTATAAAACCATAGGATATTATAAAGGAGGATATTTGTTTAGAAAATAAATAGGATATTATAAAAAGGAAACCGTTATAAAAAGGAAACTGTTATAAAAAGGAAAACGTTATTAAAAGGGAATCTGTATAAGTGGAGAAACGTTGTTAAAGGACATTTTTTTAAAGTGAAGAACCGTTACTAAAAGTAAATCTTTATAAATGAATAAACGTTGTTAAAAGGGAAAATCTTTGTAAATCAATAAAGTAATCAAATATTAGTATTCGAAAGGAGTTAATCAAAAAGGAGTTGAATCAAATAAGTTATTCAATAAGAGTTAACCAGTTAGGGTCAATCAGTTAGAGTTAGTCAGTTAGAGTTAATCAATTAGAGTTATTCGAATAAGAGTTAATCAAATAGAGTTAAAACAATATTAGAAACTGACTAGAGATTAGTTAAGTCGAATGGTTTTCTAAGTGTGGATCTGATGTTGGTTTCGGCCTTCGGGGTTTATACTTAGAGAATTGTTCTTTTACTAGTTTACAGTTAGGGACTGATGGTTGTGGAAGAATAGTGATACATGAATAAGCTATGGAAATGTTTTCCAGTGTTAATAACGTATATTTTCTAATCATAGAAAATAAGGAAATATGAATATAAATATATATATATATATATGTTGGATGATTTGATCGATAATTCCATTTGGAATTAAGATCGTTGTGTGAACACCGACATGTTTTCATTTGATAGTTAAATCACAGACTATCAAAGTTTTGACCATTTTAATGTTGTTAATATGGAGAGACCGGTTGGATTCTTATCCAAAGAACCACTCTGTATTGGCATAAGCATTGCGAATATGCCAAAGAAAATTGAAGATGGAGTAAAGTGCAAGGGCTGTTGTATAAATATTAGATAACAATGGACTAAGATGGATGTACTGAATAGTGCCTTCGGTTTCGTTCAATCCCAGAACAAACGTATATGGACGAGTGTCTAATAGAGTATTTCCAATGATCGATTGGGTTGGTCTGTATAAATATATATGGTTGCAACGGATTTATTCCCTTAGCATAACATCCAGAATATTTGTGTAAACCAATTAATGATTAACGGATTTGATAATGTGACATTCAAAGTGATCGTGTTATAAATGAATGGAAAGTAATCGTAACCTCTGACCTCAACAACTAGGAAATGACAAAAATCGGGCAGGCAGCATGGCTAAGTCGGTCGCACCAAAGTAGGGTGTATAATCACCTATCTAGAGAATATTCATTTGCTTCTTTAATCTATTAATGTCGTCCCATATATATATATATGGGAAACGGTTGCTGATCCCAGCCGTTGGTGATGTACATTCGATACACTCAAGCGAAATGAGTGGTCGGTCATGTGTGGCTGAGTTGCAAGATGTTCTTATTAAACTCCAGTGTATCGTTCCTAGAGTACGCTGATCGGAAGGTGGTTCCATACCTGGTCATAGTTGGAAATCCATTAGCCAATACGTGCTTGCGGTTTTGATTGTGTACTATATATGTAGAACGTGAGATGAAAGCGTTTCTGCTAGACGATTATTTTATTGTGGTTGATAGACATTATTATAATATCACAAGGTTTTGATATAAAGATATTTTGGATTTTCATAAGGGAAAAACCCGTTCCTTTATACGGCGTGGTCTTATGAGATATCGTTTACTTGTTCAAACTGTTTTAAACTGTTTACTCATACAAGTCCCATGACTGACCTGGAGTTTACTTTGTTTTGTTCTACCTAAACTCTTGGGTGCCTAAATTTGTACGGGCAGTCAAGTAGTTCAGGATTTTAAAGATTCACTTGGAGAGCTTGGAGCTGAAGGCTTCAAGATTCTATAGCTATTATTTCCGCTGTTGTTGTAAGTGTTGTACTCTGAAATGTTATTGTATACATATACTGTTTGTATTTCAAAAGTTATGTTATATTTTATTCGTTCCGCTGTGAGATTCGTGTTTACTTTGATGATGATGTTCTTCTTCTTCTTCTATTCTATAAGTTTCTATCTTATCTATTCTCACCCTCTAACTTCTTTCTATTAATTTCCTGGTTTTCAGTACAATTTGGGTTTGGACTTGTGTTATTTGGTCAGCTCAAGTTGGACCGGATTTTCGGGTCATTACAGTTGGTATCAGAGCTTAAGGTTAAGTGAATTACCTTGGCTCTGTGGCGTGACTCAGTAGAGATGGGGTTAGTAATACCCTAGATTGAGTTTGAGTGTATATATACGAGTGAACGTATTTGTTATTTGATATAAAAATTTGTTTTATATTGTGGAGCTTTATTGGATGAGTGGCTTATGAATTCTGGTCGATAGTGGGGCACCACAATATCGGTTGGGGTTTCTAAACACTCAAATACGATGAACCAACATGATATGTTTTGAAATTAACATAGTATAATTGGTTGTGTTGGTTGTTATTATAATCGAAAGAGATTATAAAAAGTGACATGATTATAAATAACCATGTAGAATTCATATAAGTATAATATATGAGAATTATAAAATCCTGGGAGATTTTAAATGTGTTTACAAACATTGGAAGGATGTTTTGAAATGATTTCAAAATGGGAAATGTTTAAGAATGTTTTTGAGACTGATATAGTACTGAACTCACTTTTATAACTGGAAAATAACCCTGATGAGTGTGGACACATCATCAGTGTTCATTTTCGAGTTGCTAAGTGACGGATTACTACCAAAGATTTTGTTTTTGAATTGTTTGTGGAAAACAAGTTGTTTTGAATCCTGAAAGGGTATATCTGGTTTTTGGAAAAGGCTAAGCTGTTTAAAAACTCCCAGAAATAGATTATTTGAATTAAAACAAATTAAATTAGAATTTGTAAAAGAAAAGAGAAATAGAAATTGAAGTAGATTATAATGATATCGAGTAAGTTGGATTGATGTCGTGAGAATTTGAATCAAGAATGGAACTTGAATTTTGCTTGGACAAGCGAATGGTTGTGTTGGAGATAAAAGTGATTTGAGTTGATTGGAATGACCTTTATATATGTTGAATTGGTAGCTGAAGGAAAGAATATAATAATATGCCGGACAAAAAGGTACAAGTTTATATTTCATATGAAGTTGAGATTTTGATGAGCCGATTTGGCAAGCCGCTTGGATGTTTGATTTTTCTTTTGGTTGGAGAAGGCCTCTAGAGGCGAGTTGTGGTTTTGCCGATAGGGCTGTACAAAGGAGGTTATGGCGAAATTTTCCGAAAAATTTAGGCGTTCGAAAATTTTCAGAATTTTTGAAAATTTTAGTTAGTCGGAATAAATTAATATTTTAGTCGATATTAATTGGTTCAGTTGAAACTGAAGTTAAAGGGTAAACCGACAAATATTTACTCAGTAGATAGGGTCGTCCTCAACCTTAGCAATTTCAAGGACGAAATTATTTTAAGTGGGGAAGAATGTAATGACCCGCATTTCCAGGGGTATAATAATTAATTAATTTAATTATTTAAATAGTGATTTAGAGAATTAAATGGTCGTTAATTAAATTTTAGTGGATATTAAATTAAATTAAATAATAGAATAATATATTTAATTCAGAAATAATCAAAAATAGTGGAATTCACAATACAGTGTGAATTGGATTTTTTTTATAAGGTATAATTCAATTTAGAATTGAATTAGATTAACGAATATAATTAAATAACGTCAGTTTGAACGTATAATTATATTATAATTATAATCGAGCTCGAAATGGCGCTGTAGTTCATAATTTTGCGATTCGAACTTCAACTGAATGTACAGGATTCGTTTTAAGCCGGATTTCTTTGAAACAAGAAACGTGTGGAGCTGGTGGAGTATATCTTTCTAGTGAAAGACAAAAATCAGGATTTCGTCGTGTAGATTTTGATTTACGTCCAAATCAAATTTTATGAAAGTCGCTGTGGAATTCCTTTATAATTTATGAAGGAATTATTTATATTTTTAAAAGGGATTTCAATATAAATCGAATATCGGGTTGACCCAGACTTGAAATATCAAGTTAGAAATTCATATAGAAATATTCTAGAGCTGTATGGTATTCCACTGTCAATATAGACGATAATATTTAATTTTTAATATTAAATTTAATTATATTAAATATATTTATATATTTAAATGGGTCATCCAGAGCTTTAAAAATAGCCACTTTTGCAAACGAAGTCGGAATTCGACGAAACTAATTTTGTTAGATCCGCAATATCAAATAGTTGTTAGATTTCCAGTTTCGTGATTTTTAGAGTCACTATATGATCGTACGGATTTTTAGAGTGAGAAACAGTCAGTATTTTGACAGTTAAAAATACGCTGTGTGAGCAAACAGAGTCGGAATTCGACGAAACCAGTTTCGTTGGGACCGTAATGTCAAACTGTAGCTGCATGTCCAGTTTCGTGATTTTTAGGTATCGTATGTGATCATGGGATTTTTTAAAGCCGAACAGAAGAAGCGGCTGGTTATAAATTAATACTTAATTCGAATATTAAAATATTTATTTTCCTCTATAAATAACCGTTCATACCCTTAAACCCTAATTACATCCTTCTTTTGGTCAACGCGATATTTTTTCCGCCGTTGGTTACTTCCAGAAAAGTTTGATATAAAAAAAAATCATAGAAATAAAAATAAAAATTCTAAAAATCTCAAAGAAAATACAATTGAGATCCTGGCGAGAATCTCTTCAATATGATACCAAATTCAAAGGGTGCGGCTCATTTTTTGGAGGTATCAAATTTCACCGTGAACCTAGGGTTCACGGATTTGGGAAAATGGGTTCATCGATGAGTGAAATGAGGATTGGCAATGGACTTGCGGTGGAAAACCGAACTCGTATGTAGTATTTTGGGAAAATCCGTGAGGGAAACTGTCAATCGTATGCTTGAGCTCGTCGAAAACTGCTGTTCGACGCAACTGTTTTGCTGGGTTCGAGTGTTTCGAGAAGGGTATGATGATGGAGCATTTCAGAAGATAAGTTCAACGGTGGTAATTTTGCATCGAACCGTGATGTGTTGAGAGTGAAAGGGGAGTTCGAAGTTGGATTTTTGTGTTCGGTGGTATACTGGAAGCTCACGATGAATTGTGGAAGAAAGGAAATGCAGTGGTGGGCTTTTTGTGTTGATGGGCCGGTGGGGATTTAAAGGTTAAAGGCCATTTAAGTTTTAACTAGTTTAATTTTATTTTAAATTAGTTCAAACTTTAAAACTGTATATTTATTTTATACGGTGTCAGAATTGGACGAAACAAGATCCGATGGGATCGTATGGACGGGAGCAACACAATGGAACTGACTGGAAATGGATTGGTGCTCGTTTGAATTTACGGCGAATTTAATTGTTTGATTCAAATCAAATAACAGTTTATCATTCTTTAACGATGAACTGCAAATGTGAGTAAAACTCACCAACTCTGAACAATTATATTTTTATAACGTACTTTTAGAACTGTTAGATAATGATGACTGATTGTTGTGTGTTGATTTGGTTGATTGAACTGCTAGTCAGTTAGTTGAAATTATATATATATATAGACAAATATATTTATATATAAACCGTTAAATATATGTTGATGTTGTTTATCAGAACATTTCATATTGAAATGAAATTGATGTATATTATACTGTGTAACATCTGTAGATACAGGGATACAGGTTGGAGGGATCCGACTGGATTCCTCAACATTTATTTTACTGTTTTCATATATTATGATATATGATGTGATGTATATCAATTATAGGTTATGTGTGTTAGAATGATATTGATCATTTGTTATTCGATATTTTAAATATCATAAGAAACCTTGGGATGTAAAAAGGAATATTTCAATGTATATTGAAATAAAAGGGATTTTATAAAATCAACCGATTTTATAAAAGGAAATAAATTTGAAAATAAAGCATTTATAAAATCATAGGATATTATAAAGGAGGATATTTGTTTAGAAAATAAATAGGATATTATAAAAAGGAAACCGTTATAAAAAGAAATCCGTTATAAAAAGGAAAACGTTATTAAAAGGGAATGTGTATAAGTGGAAAAACGTTGTTAAAGGACATTTTTTTTAAAGTGAAGAACCGTTACTAAAAGTAAATCTTTATAAATGAATAAATGTTGTTAAATGGGAAAATCTTTGTAAATCAATAAAGTAATCGAATATTAGTATTCGAAAGGAGTTAATCAAAAAGGAGTTGAATCAAATAAGTTATTCAATAAGAGTTAACCAGTTAGGGTTAATCAGTTAGAGTTAATCAGTTAGAGTTAATCAATTAGAGTTATTCGAATAAGAGTTAATCAAATAGAGTTAAAACAATATTAGAAACTGACTAGAGATTAGTTAAGTCGAATGGTTTTCTGAGTGAGGATCTGATGTTGGTTTCGGCCTTTGGGGTTTATACTTAAAGAATTGTTCTTTTACTAGTTTACAGTTAGGGACTGATGGTTGTGGAAGAATAGTGATACGTGAATAAGCTATGGAAATGTTTTCCAGTGTTAATAACGTATATTTTCTAATCATAGAAAATAAGGAAATATGAATATATATATATATTGGATGATTTGATCGATAATTCCATTTGGAATTAAGATCATTGTGTGAACACTGACATGTTTTCATTTGATAGTTAAATCACAGACTATCAAAGTTTTGACCATTTTAATGTTGTTAATATGGAGAGACCGGTTGGATTCTTATCCAAAGAACCACTTTTTATTGGCATAAGCGTTGCGAATATGCTAAAGAAAATTGAAGACGGAGTAAAGTGCAAGGGCTGTTGTATAAATCTTAGATAACAATGGACTAAGATGGATGTACTAAATAGTGCCTTCAGTTTCGTTCAATCCCAGAATGAACGTATATGGACGAGTGTCTGATAGAGTATTTCCAATGATCGAATGGGTTGGTCTGCATAAATATATATGGTTGCAACGGATTTATTCCCTTAGCATAACATCCAGAATATTTGTGTAAACCAATTAATGATTAACGGATTTGATAATGTGACATTCAAAGTGATCGTGTTATAAATGAATGGAAATTAATCGTAATCTCTGGCCTCAACAACTAGGAAATGACAAAAATCGGGCAGGCGGTATGGCTAAGTCGGTCGCACCGAAGTAGGGTGTATAATCACCTATCTAGAGAATATTCATTTGCTTCTTTAATCTATCAATGCTGTCCCATATATATACGGGAAACGGTTGCTGATCCCAACCGTTGGTGATGTACATTCGATACACTCAAGCGAAATGAGTGGTCGGTCATGTGTGGCTGAGTTGCAAGATGTTCTTGTTGAACTCCAGTGTATCGTTCCTAGAGTACACTGATTGGAAGGTGGTTCCATACCTGGTCATAGTTGGAAATCCATTACCCAATACGTGCTTGCGGTTTTGATTGTATACTATATATGTATAACGTGAGATGAAAACGTTTCTGCTAGACGATTATTTTATTGTGGTTGATAGACATTATTATAATATCACAAGTTTTGATATAAAGATATTTTGGATTTTCATAAGGTAAAAACCCGTTCCGTTATACGGCGTGGTCTTATGAGATATCGTTTACTTGTTCAAACTGTTTTAAAATGTTTACTCATACTAGTCCCATGACTGACCCGGAGTTTACATTGTTTTGTTCTACCTAAACTCTTGGGTGCCTAAATTTGTACGGGCAGTCATGTAGTTCAGGATTTTACAGATACACTTGGAGAGCTTGGAGCAGGAGGCTTCAAGATTCTATAGCTATTATTTCCGCTGTTGTTGTAAGTGTTGTACTCTGAAATGTTATTGTATACATATACTGTTTGTATTTCAAAAGTTATGTTATATTTTATTCGTTCCGCTGTGAGATTCGTGTTTACTCTGATGATGATGTTCTTCTTCTTCCTCTATTCTATTAGTTTCTATCTTATCTATTCTCACCCTATAACTTCTTTCAACTAATTTCCTAGTTTTCAGTACAATTAGGGGTTGGACTTGTGTTATTTGGTCAGCTCAAATTGGACCGGATTTTCGGGTCATTACAGTTGGTATCAGAGCTTAAGGTTAAGTGAATTACCTTGGCTCTGTGGCGTGACTCAGTAGAGATGGGGTTAGTAATACCCTAGATTGAGTTTGAGTGTATATATACGAGTGAACGTATTTGTTATTTGATATAAAAATTTGTTTTATATTGTGGAGCTTTATTGGATGAGTGGCTTATGAATTCTGGTCGATAGTGGGGCACCACAATATCGATAGGGGTTTCTAAACACTCGAATACGATGAACCAACATGGTATGTTTTGAAATTAACATAGTATAATTGGTTGTGTTGGTAGTTATTATAATCGAAAGAGATTATAAAAAGTGAAATGGTTATAAATAACCATGTAGAATTCATATAAGTATAATATATGAGAATTTTAAAATCCTGGGAGATTTTAAATGTGTTTACAAACATTGGAAGGATATTTTAAAATGATTTTAAAATGATTTTAAAATGGGAAATGTTTAGGAATGGTTTTGAGAATGATATAGTACTGAACTCACTTTTATAACTGGAAAATAACCCTGATGAATGTGGCCACATCATCAGTGTTCATTTTCGAGTTGCTAAGTGAAGGATTACTACCAAAGATTTTGTTTTTGAATTGTTTGTGGAAAACAAGTTGTTTTGAATCCTGAAAGGGTATATCTGGTTTTTGGAAAAGGCTAAGCTATTTAAAAACTCCCAGAAACAGATTATTTGAATTAAATCAAATTAAATTAGAATTTGTAAAAGAAAAGAGAAATAGAAATTGAAGTAGATTATAATGATATCGAGTAAGTTGGATTGATGTCGTGAGAATTGGAATCAAGAATGGAACTTGAATTTGGCTTGGATAAGCGAATGGTTGTGTTGGAGATAAAAGTGATTTAAGTTGATTGGAATGACCTTTATATATGTTGAATTAGTAGCTGAAGGAAAGAATATAATATTATGCCCGACAAAAAGGTCAAGTTTATATTTCATATGAAGTTGAGATTTTGATGAGCCGATTTGGCAAGCCACTTGGCTATTTGATTTTTCTTTTGGTTGGAGAAGGCCTAGAGAGGCGAGTTGTGGTTTTGCCGATAGGGCTGTACAAAGGAGGTTATGGCGAAATTTTCCGAAAAATTTAGGCGTTAGAAAATTTTCAGAATTTATGAAAATTTTAGTTAGTCGGAATAAATTAATATTTTAGTCGATATTAATTGGTTCAGTTGAAACTGAAGTTAAAGGGTAAACCGATATATATTAACTCAGTAGATACGGTCGTCCTCTACCTTAGCAATTTCGAGGACGAAATTATTTTAAGTGGGGAAGAATGTAATGACCCGCATTTCCAGGGGTATAATAATTAATTAATTTAATTATTTAAATAGTGGTTTAGAGAATTAAATGGTCGTTAATTAAATTTTAGTGGATATTTAATTAAATTAAATAATAGAATAATATATTTAATTCAGAAATAATCAAAAATAGTGGAATTCACAATACAGTGTGAATTGGATTTTTTATAAGTTATAATTCAGTTTAGAATTGAATTAGATTAACGAATATAATTAAATAACGTCAGTTTGAACGTATAATTATATTATAATTAAAACCGAGCTCGAAATGGCGCTGTAGTTTGTAATTTGGCGATTCGGACTTCAACTAAATGTACAGGATTCGTTTTAAGCCGGATTTCTATGAAACAAGACACGTGTGGAGCTGGTGGAGTATATCTTTCTAGTGAAAGAGAAAAATCGGGATTTCGTCGTGTAGATTTTGATTTACGTCCAAATCAAATTTTAGAAAAGTCGCTGTGGAATTCCTTTATAATTTATGAAGGAATTATTTATATTTTTAAAAGGGATTTCAATATAAATCGAATATCGGGTTGACCCAGATTTGAAATATCAAGTTAGAAATTCATATAGGAATATTCTAGAGCTGTATGGTATTCCACTGTGAATATAGACGATAATATTAAATTTTTAATATTAAATTTAATTATATTAAATATATTTATATATTTAAATGGGTCATCTAGAGCTTTGAAAATAGCCACTTTTGCAAACGAAGTCAGAATTCAACGAAACTAATTTTGTTAGATCCGCAATGTCAAATAGTTGTTAGATTTCTAGTTTCGTGATTTTTAGAGTCACTGTGTGATCGTACAGATTTTTAGAGTGAGAAACAGTTAGTATTTTGACAGTTAAAAATACGCTGTGTGAGCAAACAGAGTCGGAATTCGATGAAACCAGTTTCGTTGGGACCGTAATGTCAAACTCTAGCTGCATGTCCAGTTTCATGATTTTTAGGTATCATACCTGATCATGGGAATTTTTAAATCCGAACAGAAGAAGCGGTTGGTTATAAATTAATACTTAATTCGAATATTAAAATATTTATTTTCCTCTATAAATAACTGTTCATACCCTTAAACCCTAATTACATCCTTCTTTTGGTCAACGCGATATTTTTTCCGCCGTTGGTTACTTCAGGAAAAGTTTGATCTCAAAAAAAATCATAGAAATAAAAATAAAAATTATAAAAATCTCAAAGAAATACAATTGAGATCCTGGCGAGAATCTCTTCAATATAATACCAAATTGAAAGGGTGTGGTTCAGTTTTTGGAGATATCAAGTTTCACCGTGAACCTAGGGTTCACGGATTTGGGGAAAATGGGTTCATCGATGAGTGAAATGAGGATTGGCAATGGACTTGTGGTGGAAAACCGAACTCGTATGTAGTATTTTGGGAAAATCCGTGAGGGAAACTGTCGATCGTACGCTTGAGCTCGTCGAAAACTGCTGTTCGACGCAACTGTTTTGCTGGGTTCGAGTGTTTCGAGAAGGGTATGATGATGGAGCATTTCAGAAGAGAAGTTCAACGGTGGTAACTTTGCATCGAACCGTGATGTGTTGAGAGGGAAAGGGGAGTTCGAAGTTGGATTTTTGTGTTCAATGATATACTGGAAGCTCACGATGAATTGTGGAAGAAAGGAAATGCGGTGGTGGGCTTTTTGTGTTGATGGGCCGGTGGGGATTTAAAGGTTAAAGGCCATTTAAGTTTTAACTAGTTTAATTTTATTTTAAATTAGTTCAAACTTTAAAACTGTATATCTATTTCATACGGTGTCAGAATTGGACGAAACAAGATCCGATGGGATCGTATGGACGGGAGCAACAAAATGGAACTGACTGGAAGTGGATTGGTGCTCGTTTGAATTTACGGCGAATTTAATTGTTTGATTCAAATCAAATAACAATTTATCGTTCTTTAACGATGAACTGCAAATGTGAGTAAAACTCACCAACTCTGAACAATTATATTTTTATAACGTACTTTTAGAACTGTTAGATAATGATGACTGATTGCTGTGTGTTGATTTGGTTGATTGAACTGCTAGTCAGTTAGTCGAAATTATATATATATATATATATATATACACAAATATATATATATAAATATAAACCGTTAAATATATGTTGATGTTGTTTATCAGAACATTTCATATTGAAATGAAATTGATGTATATTATACTGTGTAACATCTGTGGATACAGGGATACAGGTTTGAGGGATCCGACTGGATTCCTCAACATTTATTTTATTGTTTTCATATATTGTGATATATGATGTGATGTATATCAATTATAGGTTATGTGTGTTAGAATGATATTGATCATTTGTTATTCGATAGTTTAAATATCATAAGAAACCTTGGGATGTAAAAAGGAATATTTCAATGTATATTGAAATAAAAGGGATTTTATAAAATCAACCGATTTTATAAAAGGAAATAAATTTGAAAATAAAGCATTTATAAAATCATAGGATATTATAAAGGAGGATATTTGTTTAGAAAATAAATAGGATATTATAAAAAGGAAACCGTTATAAAAAGGAAACCGTTATAAAAAGGAAAACCTTATTAAAAGGGAATCTGTATAAGTGGAGAAACGTTGTTAAAGGACATTTTTTTAAAGTGAAGAACCGTTACTAAAAGTAAATCTTTATAAATGAATAAAAGTTGTTAAAAGGGAAAATCTTTGTAAATCAATAAAGTAATCGAATATTAGTATTCGAAAGGAGTTAATCAAAAAGGAGTTGAATCAAATAAGTTATTCAATAAGAGTTAACCAGTTAGGGTTAATCAGTTAGAGTTAATCAGTTAGAGTTAATCAATTAGAGTTATTCGAATAAGAGTTAATCAAATAGAGTTAAAACAATATTAGAAACTGACTAGAGATTAGTTAAGTCGAATGGTTTTCTGAGTGTGGATCTGATGTTGGTTTCGGCCTTTGGGGTTTATACTTAGAGAATTGTTCTTTTACTAGTTTACAGTTAGGGACTGATGGTTGTGGAAGAATAGTGATACGTGAATAAGCTATGGAAATGTTTTCCAGTGTTAATAACGTATATTTTCCAATCATAGAAAATAAGGAAATATGAATATATATATATTGGATGATTTGATCGATAATTCCTTTTGGAATTAAGATCGTTGTGTGAACACAGACATGTTTTCATTTGATAGTTAAATCACAGACTATCAAAGTTTTGACCATTTTAATGTTGTTAATATGGAGAGACCGGTTGGATTCTTATCCAAAGAACCACTCTGTATTGGCATAAGCGTTGCGAATATGCCAAAGAAAATTGAAGACGGAGTAAAGTGCAAGGGCTGTTGTATAAATCTTAGATAACAATGGACTAAGATGGATGTACTGAATAGTGCCTTCGGTTTCGTTCAATCCCAGAACGAACGTATATGGACGAGTGTCTGACAGAGTATTTCCAATGATCGAATGGGTTGGTCTGCATAAATATATATGGTTGCAACGGATTTATTCTCTTAGCATAACATCCAGAATATTTGTTTAAACCAATTAATGATTAACGAATTTGATAATATGACATTCAAAGTGATCGTGTTATAAATGAATGGAAAGTAATCTTAACCTCTGGCCTCAACAAGCAGGAAATGACAAAAATCGGGCAGGCAGCATGGCTAAGTCGGTCGCACCGAAGTAGGGTGTATAATCACCTATCTAGAGAATATTCATTTGCTTCTTTAATCTATCAATGATGTCCCATATATATACGGGAAACGGTTGATGATCCCAACCGTTGGTGATGTACATTCAATACACTCAAGCGAAATGAGTGGTCGGTCATGCGTGGCTGAGTTGCAAGATGTTCTTGTTGAACTCTAGTGTATCGTTCCTAGAGTACACTGATCGGAAGGTGGTTCCATACCTGGTCATAGTTGGAAATCCATTACCTAATACGTGCTTGTGGTTTTGATTGTATACTATATATGTAGAACGTGAGATGAAAGCGTTTCTGCTAGATGATTATTTTATTGTGGCTGATAGACATTATTATAATATCACAAGGTTTTGATCCAAAGATATTTTGGATTTTTATAAGGGAAAAACCCGTTCCGTTATACGGCGTGGTCTTATGAGATATCGTTTACTTGTTCAAACTGTTTTAAACTGTTACTCATAGCAGTCCCATGACTGACCCGGAGTTTACTTTGTTTTTTTCTACCTAAACTCTTGGGTGCCTAAATTTGTACGGGCAATCAAGTAGTTCAGGATTTTACAGATACACTTGGAGAGCTTGGAGCAGGAGGCTTCAAGATTCTATAGCTACTATTTCCGCTGTTGTTGTAAGTGTTGTACTCTGAAATGTTATTGTATACATATGTTGTTTGTATTTCAAAAGTTTTGTTATATTTTATTCGTTCCACTGTGAGATTCGTGTTTACTCTAATGATGATGCTCTTCTTCTTCTATTCTATAAGTTTCTATCTTATCTATTCTCACCCTCTAACTTCTTTCTATTAATTTCCTGGTTTTCAGTACAATTTGGGGTTGGACTTGTGTTATTTGATCAGCTCAAATTGGACCGGATTTTTGGGTCATTACACCTCACATTCGTTTATATCTGATTCTGTGGTTGTGTATCTGCACCTTAGTACTAGTGTGGTAGTGGATCCCATTGTTGTCTCAAACCCCATTGGTGGTATGGCTCATTTATCTATGATTTGTCCAGGTTTGAGAATATCAGTCTTAGTCATCAAATTTGAATGCGACACATATGCTTGGTTTCATGGGCTATGCATTGATTCTAGGGATGGATTAGCTATCCATGTATGGTGCCATTTTGGATTGTGAAAGGAGGGTCATTAGACTTTTGACTTGCCATGGGAGGACCCTCGAGATTTCTTGTGACCTAAAGGTGTAACGACTCGTATTTTTGGTCGATTAATTTCAAATGTTTTCTATCGTTTTAAATATTGAGCTGAAAATATAAATGAATTTTTATATTAGGTGTCGATTTAAGAATCGATCTCGATTTAATATCGAATATATTAAATTATCGTAATACGAAAACAAAGTGTAATTTAATTCAGAGCTAAAACTAAATCAAAATATAATTCAGATGATCAGTATTTATTGAATATAGATGATAATAAAAATATTTTTATTATCGGAAAATTGATTTATTTCGAGTTTAAATTATTATATATCAAGTTAATATGGTTATTTTATATATACATTTGAATTAAAATTTATAATCTCTTCTGTTGAGTTCAGAATAGTGTTATAACGTTGAAACGGCAGTGGTTACGTAAAAATAGCGGTTCGCGGTTTAAGTAATAGGCCCCGATATTATTTTAGTGGATAAGCTCGAAATCAAATCAATATCGTTCTAGAAAGGATAAAAATCTCTTTAAATCAAATTGATATCCTTTTAAATAAAATAAAAACCACTTTGTTTCTAATCAAATTAATGATCGTGTCCTTCTTGCTCCCTCTTCACTCTATAAATGAAAACCATTGCCATCGTTAATTCATTTATCCTAAACCAACAAAAAATTACAAAGCCTTAGCTCCCTTTCATTGTTCTTTTTCCAGATATTAAAATTGGTTTCACTTCGTTCTTCTCAAAACAAGAATCATTCCTCCGATTAAAAAAATGGCCATTTCTTATAGTTGCAAATATGTTTCCCATCTCCTTTCTTATTTATGTATTCCTAGAAAATTCGAAACCACCTCCACATCAAAATCCAAATCGCTGCCACCAAAAATATCATAAAAAGGGAAATCAAAATCGCGGAGACCCCGAGGTCTTCTGAAGCTCGACGTCGACACCTGAAATGGAGTCGCGATTGCTAATCCACTCGAGTTCGAGGACGTGAATTGGGATGTCGAGTTGCGTTCGATTTTAGATGAAATGACAGGGATGAGGGTTCGATACTGTTCAGTGATCCTTGAGCTAGGTTTCGCGATGATAGTGGAAAGCGGGCTATAGGCGTGGGTGATGTAGTGATTTTTAGGGCCATCGAAGCAGTGTTGGAGAAAAAAAAGTAGCGAACTGTTAAGGCATCGCTGATTTCTGAGGCTATTCACGAGCAGGTCGAGGTCACAATGAAGTAAGGAGAAGTCAATGCGATACTTGTGATGAACTAAGGGATGAGCAAGATAAAAAGGGGTTCAGTAGTGGGGTGTGTGTTGAGTTCAGCGGGGAAAATGGACAGAAGGATGGAGTTCCCTGTCTAATGTTGGACTGGGATGATTTAAGGACGCTAACAGTGAGGATATTGGGGAGAGTTGGTCTTTGATTTCTTTTTGGATTAACTGAGGGTAATCGAACTTTGTTTTTTGGGGGAGTGTGAATACAATCATGAGAAAATACATTACTGTGGAGGAGTTGTGTCGAGGCAATATGGAGGCGAGCAGTTTGAGGCTTTGAGATGGTAATGCAATAGGATTTCAGTATTGATTTTGTCACAAGATATTGGTAGGATTTTGATGTTGGTTTGGAGGAAGTCGATGTGAATGGGACTGGGATTATGCAGAAGTGTTTGGATCTGTTTTTTTGTAACAGTGAAATAGATGAAGGGGTTTTTGGAACTGATCGAGAGTGTTTTGTGGATCGACAACTGTTAATCGAGTTTTAGCAAGGCATTAAGGTATTTTTTTAAATAATTTGTTTATTTATGTTAGTAATTAATTTAAACTAATATCCTTTAATTAATAATTAAAACTAAATAAATCACAGGTGCGAGATGGGTTCAGATGAGACAATTTGAGTAGGTTCACCGACACGACAATATGGAATTAAACGGGATAATCAAAAAGGGAAAATAAAGGTGAGTAAATCTCACTCAAAGTTTTATTTTTAATCGTTAAAAATAAATTCTTGGTTTCTTGGATGCTTGCATGAATTATTGAATTACTGTGGTCACATATATTAGTTATTTAGGCTTGGTGATTATGGTTATTGGATAATTCCCGCAGTACCATTAGCGGATGCCCGCAGTATCATTAGCGGATGACCCTACGGCCACGTATATAAGTGGATCCCCTTTTATACTGCGATTTTCTGCCTTAAAGCAGGATTGGTATCATTTATGTGACTAACATCTGTGGATGCAGGGAAAACAGGTTGGAGGGATCCAACTAGATTCCTCAAATTTATTTATTTTTGTTTACATACTTACATGTGTGTGACATGTTGAAATTGATTGATGGTTTGTGTATTGGGATATTTTAATATCACTGGCCCAAGATATTTATAATATCATAAGAAGTGATTTTTAGATTCGAAAAGGAAATTTTATTTTATTGAAATAAAAATTTGAATTTCGAATAAGCTAAGAAAATAATAAATTGTTTTAATAATAAAACAAGTATTGAATGTATAAACGACTTGTTTGTAAATGTAAGAAAATTATCATTTGGTAATATTTAATTTGAAATTCAAGTTTGAATTTAAAAAGGAAAAATTAATTTCCGAAATAGAAATGGGATTACAAATAGGTTTGGAAGTATTTACTTGTTTAAAAATTAAAACAAGTGATTGAATTTATAAACTATGTTTATAAATGAAAAAGGAAATTATCATTTGATAAATTTTGAAACGTAAATGTAAGCTTGATTTTAAAAGGAAGTTTATCCACCCAAAGTAGAAATGAAATTTCAAATGGAGTTTGAAATAGGACTTGCTTTAATATTTAAAACAAGAAGTATAGTCTATAAACAACGTTTATAGATGAATGTGAAAATCATCATTTGGTACTTTATAAATTCTAAATTCAAGTATGATTTGTTTTCCGAAGTGGGAATTAGATTTCAAATGTAATTTGAAATCGAAACATGGTTTAATATTTAGAATAAGATGTGAAATTTATAAATGATATTTATAAATAAAGGAAAATAACTATTTTTGTATAATTTGAATTTTTAATTCAAGTATGAATTAAATAAGCGAATTTGGAATTGTTCGAGAAAGAAACGATGAAATTTATTCCGATGTTCGTAGTAAATTGGATTGAAATAAATCTATACAGATTCATGATTGGAATTCAAGGGAATCGAGTTTATAGAAAATAAAATATTATTTCCAAAAGCTATTGGAATTTATTAAATCGAGATTTAGAATTTGAATATTAAAATAAATTCTGTACTTATATAATTTATAGTAATAAAATATTCAAATAAGGAAATCGAGTTTTAAATGGAAGTCGTTAAATATAAAATAAGAAAGCGATTTATAAACCATGTTTATAAAGGAAATGTAGTAATTTCCTTTGGGTTGATTGGAAATAGATTTTTCCAAATATAAGAAATGACATTTAAAAATCATATTTTTAAATGAGATGAAAGAGGGGATTTGTATGATAAGTAATCAAGTTTTTGAAATTATAAACTCTTACCTGTCTCGAGATAAGAACGTTGTCGATCAAGGTCTGAGAGGTAAATAAATACCCCAACTTGAACGACATCACTATTATCAAGAGATGATATCAGTTTGTAATGGTAAGTGATGTTGAATTTATTTATTATTTGCATCAAAGGAATTTATAATTGAAATTCAACGATATGGATATTTTTTTGAAATAATCCAATTCCGTGTGAATTGGACTTAATGTAGAGAATCGAGTTTGAACAACTTCATAATGGAGTTATGAATGAGAAATGAAATAATCGACGAGTTTGGATAACTTGAATTATTAAGATTAAATTTGGATAATGAGCTTGTGTTATTTTTAAATATCGAAATGGAGTTGACATTTATTTTATAAGAAAAGTTAATGTTTATAATTTAATTTTAATTAAAACGAACTGGCCGCAGCGCGGTAGTTCGTAATTTGGCGTTCGAACTTCAATTGAGTTTACAGAACTCAATATAAATCGGAATTCGATGAAACAAGAAACGCCCGAACCTATTAAATGATAGTTTTCAAATGAAAGAGAAAAACGTTGATTTCGTCGTATAGATTTTGAGTTATGTCAAAATCAATTTTTCAGAAAAACAGCGCCATAATCGTTTTAAACCATAATGGTTTATTAAATAAAATAAATGGATGTTGAGTGAATAAAAATCTGAATTTCCAACAGTAAAAATCTGGATTTGAGTTATAAATTAAATATAAACTCAAATGGAGTAGACGAAGTGATTTTTGGGATAAAAGATCGGATTTTTAAGTATCGAATGAAATTAACTAACTTCTTTGTAATTAGTTACTATAAGTTTTGGCCGAATTTAACCTTATTGAAGTGATTTAAATTTGTTATTTGAATTGGGAAACCTGAATATGAAACTTGAATCAAATTTTGGAATTTGACATTGGGATGGAATTCAACTTATATATATATATAAGCGAATGAAAGTATATCTAAACGGGAGAGGTTCAAACTGAATGTGGAATAAGTAAAAAGGGGCAAATTGGAAATAAAGCGTTAAAGAGGATGCGATTTAAATCTTAAAGCATTGGATTGATTATAAATTGTGAATGGTTGAGTAAATTGTAAGACAGCTATGGGATGAAGAGTATGAAGGTTATAATTTAGGTGCCCGACAAAAAGGTACATGTTTAAATTTCCATATGAGGTTTTATGCGCCGAATCGGCAAGCCGCTTGGCTTTTTGATTTTCTTTTTGAATGGAAAGGGCACAAAGAGGCGAGTTGGGGTTTGAACGATTGACCGGTACAGGGGAGGTGCTAGCGAATTTTTCTGAAAATTTAAGGAGTTAGAATATTTTTAAGAAGTTTTGATAATTAGAAATCGATATATCGAGATTTAGAATTCAATAAGAAAACTTAAAATAAAATATTAGAAAGGGCCAGTGATTGTGAAATTGTTTGATGGATGTTTATTTTTCCTTTGATAGTTAAAACACTGGCTATCAAAGATTTTTACCATCGTTTTCGATAGGAGAGACTGGTTGGATTTAATATCCGAAGACCACTCCGTATAGGCATAGGCGTTGCGAATTAGATTATGCTGAAGATAATCGAAGACGGAGTGAAATTCAAAAAAGCTGTTATGTTTGTCCAGTCCCAGGACAACTTGTATTTACGAATGTCTGACAGAGTATTCCTAACGGTCACATAAGACGATCTTTTCAAGGTATTACGTCTGGTGGTGGAGAAATTCGTTTCTCTTAGCTTTTATACCCGTAATATTTTTGGGAAGATCAACTAGTGATTTGATGGGTTTGACGATGTGGCATTCAAAGTGTATGGTGGCTAGATAGATGTAGCCTCAAACCTCACAACTGGGAAATGACAAAAATCGGGCAGGCAGCATGGCTATGTGGGTCGCTCCCATTTGGGTGTATAATCACCTATCTAGAGAAATTCCTTTTACTTCTTTAATCTATTCGAGGTTGTCCCTTTTTGGGAAACGGTGGTTTGAGCCCAACCGTTGGTGATATACATTCGATACACTCGAGCGAAATGAGTGGTCGGTCATGTGTGGGCCGGGTTGCAAGATGTTCTTGTTGAACCCAGGTGTATTCGCCTCTAGAGATACACTATCGGAAGGTGGTCCCATAACTTGTTATAGTTGGAATCCCGTCTTCAATAAGCGCCCTGCGGTTTTTGATTTTATACTATATATATAGAGCGTGAGATGCAAGCGATCTACTATTTGGTTATTTATTTGATTAGACATTATTATAATATCACTGGATTTTGATATCAAAAATGGTTTGGGTTATAGTAAGTTAAAAACCGTCTAAGTTTATGTGTGGATTGGTGTTATTATTATCCTTTTCTTTCAAAAGGTATTTGAAATTAAACCACATGGTTGGAGTTTACTCACACTAGTCCCATGACTGACCCAGAGTTTATTTTGTTTTGTTTTCCTAAACTATTGGGTGCCCAAATTTGTACGGGCAGTCAAGTGTCTCAGGCTTTACAGATTCACTTGGAGGAGCTTGAAGCAGGAGGCTTCACCGCTAGTTATTTTAGAGTTATTTCTGCTGTATCAAATATTGTATTGTGCTCTTATGATGGTATGTATGTATGATACAAATTTTGTATTCAAGATAATGTTATATAATATATTTTATTCGTTCCGCTGTGAGGTTCTGTGTTGTTATTTCTATTCTTCTTCTATCTTTTCTACTTTCTTTAACCCTAATGACTCGTGTTTCTGTATTATTTGAGTTGGACGCGTGTTGTATTAGTCAGCTCAGTTAGTATGGAATTTCGGGTCGTTACAGTTGGTATCAGAGCTTAGGTTTAGCGAACACCTAGGCTTTGGTGGGGGGTTTACTGTAACACCCCGAATTTTGGGTTAATACAAAAATTCACTAATTACAGGATAAATAATCTCAGATGTGGGAATTAGGGGAAACGGGCTGCGTCATTGCGTTCGTCTCGGAAAAATACGCAAAATAGAGTCCGAGTTTTCGAAAATCGGAGTCCGTATGGCCCAGTTATGGCCCGATGAAGTTTGCAGAAAATTCAAAACTAAAAACAGATTTAAAAATTTAAATTTCAGATTTTGGAATGGAAAAGCGGGGTCAGGCGGGAAGCTTCCCGCCCTACCCATGTCGACAGGGCTGTCGACAGGCCTGTCGACAGGGGTGTCGACTTGCCTGTCGACTTGCCTGTCGACTTGCCTGTCGACAGGGGCGCGGCGTCCAGTGAACCTGGGTGCACCAGGTTGGGTTCTAGGCTGGCTTAGAGGGCTGGTTCTAGAGATTTCTTAAATCTAAGGGTCCTAATCTAACCTAGGGTTAATCTAAGGGCCTAAAACACTCACCTAATCTATAAATACACCCTAAACCCCCCCTAATCCTTACCAAAAATAGAAATGATGGCCTCATGCCGCCAAATTAAATCTTAAGAAGAGCCTCCACTAATCTATGAAGGAAGTTGCAAGCTAATCAACCTCTAATCATCATCTTCTTCATATTTAGCAACTAATTCCACTTCATAAGTTTGCTAATATTGGGTTTGGTGAGTTTCTATCACTTTAACATCAATTGTTAAAGTAAGTAGATTGGGTGTAATGAGACTTATGGTCTTGAATGCGGATTATAGAGTTTGAATCATTTATAATGATATGCTACTCTATGTCTTCTTATGTTTATGCATATGTAATAAGTGGTTTTATGCATGCTTAATAAGTTGGATTATGCATGTTTTACAAGTGGGTTTATGCATATTTAATAAGTGGGTTTATGCATGTTTAAGCAAGTGAGTTATGCAAGTTCATATGCAAGTTATGTGTGTGATGCTAGGTGTATGATGTTATGAAAGTTCATATGCAAGTTATGTATATGCTTAAATGCAAGTTTAACATGATATGCAAGTTATGCATGTTTATGCAAGTATGTGAATGCCTATGCAAGTTATGTGTATGCTTAAATGCAAGTTTAACATGATATGCAAGTTATGCATGTTTATGCAAGTATGTGAATGCCTATGCAAGTTATGTGTATGCTTAAATGCATGTTTAACATGTTATGCAAGTTATGAGAATGCTTATATGCAAGTTTAACATGTTATGCAAGATATATGTATGATGATATGCAAGTTTGGGTTAAATGTAGTTGGGTTAATATATGCTCATATATGCAAGTTGACATCCTCTTAACCCATGATAAAGTTATATGCTAAGATGTGGTGAAACCCATGATACTTGTGATGGATCTTTCCTTTATTATGTTATGGAAAGAGAACGATTTACGTGGGTAACGATGGGGTGAATAAATATGTTAATAAAAGTGTGATTGGGTATGATTAAGCATACCATAAAAATGAATTAACATAAGTGGGAATTTACCTATTGAGTTAGGTCTACCCCATGGGAATTTACCTATTGAGTTAGGTCTACCCATGTTATGAAAAATGTGTAATTAATTAGGGATAATTAATTATGGGGGTGATTAATTAGGTGTAATTAATCGACTAAGACACGAGGTTGGACCCTTTTGTAGCGTAAGACTGCCCGGAACCGACCGGCAAATCCAGCGGCTACAAATGATTGGCCCAATGTGAGAGGTCTTAGGCATAAATTAAATACGTGATTAAAGTAAAGACACGAGGTTAGACTCTGTTATGACGTAAGACTGCCCGGACCCTACCGGCTTAACCAGGCGGTCATAACAGCCAGTCTAATGTGGGAGGTCTTTAGGGGAGATCACGGTCTTAATTAATTAAGAAACACTTAACCATATTAGCATGTAGTGGGACATGAGGGGTTAAGTGGGTGCCTTGGGTGGCATGTGGAAATTTAGTGGTTGCCTTGGGTGGCATGTGGAATCTAGTGGGTTGCCTTGGGTGGCAATGGAAAATACGATTAGAATACTTAACCAAGTGGAAACATGTAATTAAACATGATTAAAGGGTTAAGTGGGATACGCTAGATAAGTGACAAGCTTAGGTGGGTAGCTTGTGGGGGCCCATTTCAACCAGTAACCCATATGTATCTTATTGGGCTCGACCCATGTCGAGGACGGGACACGCGTACTGGGCTTGATTATAAGAGGCCAAAACGGGGTAGCGGTGGCAACGCAAGTCCAACGGGTTTCATATGCGTGTGTGGACCCGGGCTGGTAGGTAAGACGTTGTTGCATCGTGTAGATATAAGCCGTGCACCGTTTGTTGTATCGGGTTGCCACTTTGGGGAGTGATACACCCCACTGTGGGGCCGGCACGGGTATCTACGGTAGGGAGCCGATCGCTTGGGGGTGGTGGGTACACCTAGTGGAGATAGGGGCAGACGGCACCTATGTAGTCAGCTAGGGGTACACGAAACCACTGGGAAAATTTTCTAAGTCCTTGGAGGGATCAACCTTTAAGTAGGGATGACTGGTGTGGTGCAGTGTAGTAATTACCCTTGGGTGGGTAGATGCGTCTTTGCGGTTATCTTAGTTTATCCTTGATCTACCAAACTGCTTGGTATAGCCATTCATCCCTAGACATTACCGTATATCAACTTATGTCTTCTCTGGTTACTTTAATGATTGTATTGTTAAAGTTATAGGACTCACTCAGACTTATGTCTGACCCCGTTGTTTTTATCTTTTTTTTTCCAACCCTCAGGTCCTACGGTGGATCCTAGCAGTAGTGGAGTTTGATCGGATTTCTGTTCCAGTCTTTAGGAGCTTGGATAGATGTAAAGCTCCAGTTATCCAGTTATCTTTTCTTTTGTCATGGCTATTGTATGAGAGTGGGATTATGTACAAATTTATTTGATGGATATTGTACTTGACTTTTATTGTGGTTTTATGATGTAACCAGACATGTTTTACTTCCGCTGTTATGAGATGATGTTTTAAAATTTCAAGTACTATTTATATCTGTCTTGTGGTAATTTTTCTGTTCTATATTCACTAAAATACTCCACCGATGTTATGGCATTCCCTTAGAGAGTGACCATAGCGGGAGTGGGGTGTTACACGTGGTATCAGAGCCGAGGTTACCGGAACAGATAAAAATTTTTAGAAAATTATTTTTCTAAAAACGTTTTGGAAGGGATATTTTCAAAAAAAAAACATGTCTTTAAAAAGAAAGGTTTTTGAAAGAAAAACATAATCCCCAATAGCCATATCTATATCCTTCGAATTCTCCGTTTTGAATCTTTCCTTTTTCGTTTCAGCATGGCTGAGGATCTTAACTTTCCGGAGGGTGTGACGGTACCAGTATGGTATAGGAGATTGATGGAGGCTAGGGCCACCACTGCGGGTCCAGCAAATGTTCCTCCACCAACCGTAGCACCCGATCTTCCTCCTCCCCCTCCTCCTCGCACGGATACTTTTGCTAAGACTTGCAAGGAATTTAAAGCCATGGGAGGGAAACCTTTTCAAGGATCTGAAACTTTTGTGGAGGCTAGAGATTGGCTTAAGGAGGTGGAAGAGTTGATATATATCTTTGAGATGGAAGAAGGAAAGAAAGTCAAGTTGGCTGCTTGGTTAATGAAAGGAGAGGCCTCATTCTGGTGGGAGGTCACTAATGGAGAACGCCCCGTTGACTCTTGGGCGGATTTTAGGCAAAGATTTGTGGCAAAGTTTCTCTCAAGGGCGGAGGAAAACTTGTATATGGAAAGATTCTTGACTCTAAAGCAAGGAAATCTCTCGGTGAAGGAATATGTTAACAAGTTTAATCAATTGGCAAGGTTTGGCCTAGATATGGTGAATACACCGGAGAAGAAGGCTTTGAGGTTCGTGAAAGGCTTGAATGAACCGATGCATGGGTTGGCTATGACTCATATCCCTATGGGGGCCACCTTCGAGAAGCTAGTTGACATGGCACTCATGCATGAAGAAGGGAAGGGTCCCAATGCTAGTCAGGCGCCCGAGAAGAAGGGAGATCAAAAGAGGCCTCAGCAACACAGCAAAACAAAGGTGGGAAAGGCAACGGTGGCAAGGGCAAAAAGAAGAAGTGTTTCAATTGCGGGACACCTGGCCACCTAAGCAAGGATTGTCGCAAGAAGAAGAAGACTGGCTGCTTCCACTGTGGCGAAGCAGGGAATCTAGTGAAAGACTGTCCTAAGAAAGGGCAAAGGACGGGGTCTACCTCAGGAGGACAGGTGCAAGCTCTTATGGCACCGGGTCAGGCTAGGGGGCAAGTACAGGCTCTCGCGGTTCCACCGATTCAGGAGAGAGGTAGAACTATTTCCGTGGAAAGTCTGGTTTTACTATTTGATCATCCTGTCCGTACATTGTTTGATTCAGGCGCATCGCATTCGTTTATCTCATCATCATTAGTTGAGTCACTGCACTTAGACACCAGTCTGGTAGATGATCCCTTGGTTGTTTCAAACCCAATTGGGGGCTCCACTTATTTGTCCATGATATGTTTGGGTTTGAAGATTTCTATACTTAGCATTGAGTTTAGATGTGATGCTTTTGTGTTGGGCTTCACGGGCTATGGGTTGATTTTGGGCATGGACTGGTTATCCAGTAATGGTGCCGTTCTTGATTGCGAAAGGAGAGTTGTTAGACTCATGACCCGCTTGGGTAACACTCTCGAGATTTCTTGTAATCCCAGGGATTCTGTTATGCTAAGTTATCTTGAATCGCTTGACGCTTCGGTCGAGAGTTTACAATCTGTTAGAGTGGTCCGGGAATATCCGGATGTGTTTGAGGAGGTGAAGGGCTTACCTCCGAAGCGGGAGATTGACTTCCGAATATATCTGGTGGATAATGCTAAACCTGTATCTTTACCAGTGCGCCACATGGCTCCTCGTGAGAGGAGGGAACTCCATAAGCAAGTAGGGGAATTGCTTGAGAAGGGGTTCATAAGACGAAGTATATCGGAGTGGGGTGCTCCAGTAGTTTTTGCTACGAAGGCGGATGGGTCCCTCAGACTTTGTGTAGACTATAGAGAACTCAACAAGCTCACAAAGAAGAATAGACACCCATTGCCGAGGATTGATGATCTTTTCGATCAGTTGGTTGGCGCTTCAGTATTTTCTCAGTTGGACTTAGCCACGGGGTTTCATCAGTTGAGGGTGGCAGAGGATAGCATAGACAAGACTGCCTTTAGGACTCCGGATGGTTTCTATGAGTGGCTGGTGATGCCATTTGGGTTGACGAACGCCCCTGCATACTTTGTTGATTTGATGAGTAGGGTGTTCAGGGAGTTCCTTAATAAATTCGTGGTGGTCTTTGTGGATGATATCTTAGTATTTTCTAAGAGTGAAGAAGAGCATGCCTTACATCTTGGGGAGGTATTGAAGACTCTTCGAGCGCATAGCCTTAAGGCTAAATTCTCTAAATGCCACTTCTGGAGGAGGGAAGTGCGGTTCTTGGGGCACGTGGTCTCCAAGGAAGGGATAGCTGTGGATCCCGCGAAGGTAGTATCAATTCAGGATTGGAAGGTTCCGAAGAATGCTACCGAAGTAAGAAGTTTCTTGGGTTTGGCGGGTTATTATAGGAAGTTTATTAAAGACTTCGCGAAGATATCAGCCCCACTAACCCGCTTAACAAAGAAGAATCTTGTTTTCGCGTGGAACGTAGATTGTGATGATGCGTTCCGACGGTTAAAGAGAGCTTTAACCACTGCTCCAGTTTTAGTGTTGCCAGATGGGAGCAAGCCATTTGTTGTCTATACCGATGCTTGTGGGACAGGACTTGGCGCAGTCTTAATGCAAGAGGGAAGGGTAATAGCCTATGGTGGAAGGCAGTTGAGAGTGCATGAGAAAAACTACCCTACCCATGATTTAGAGTTGGCCGCTATTGTTTTTGCGCTTAAGATTTGGCGCCATTATCTTCTTGGTGAGAGATTCGAATTGTTCACTGACCACAAATCATTGAAGTACTTGTTTTCTCAGAAGGATTTGAATCTGAGACAGCAAAGGTGGATGGAGTTCTTAGCATCCTATGATTTCGATATAGCGTATACCCCTGGCAAGGGTAACGTGGTGGCGGACGCCTTGAGCAGAAAGAGGTTGTCCTTGAGTCCATTGTTCGTGGAACGACGAAGCTTGGAATTTATCTCGATGTTTGATTTCAGACCTTCCATTGATTATGTACCCGGTTTGCTAGCTTCCTTGGAAGTTAGACCTACTCATTTGGGGCGGATTGGAGAAGCACAGAGGGACGACCCACAGTTGGTTGAGTTGGTGGGGAAGCTCATAAGGGGGGAGTCGTCCAGCCATTTGAGTAGGTACACCCTAGACGATAAGGGGTGCTTGCGTAGAGACGGTAGACTTTGTGTACCGCAAGACGAGGGTTTGAGGAAGGTTATTCTTGATGATGCACACCGTTCTAGGATGACTATTCATCCCGGTGGGGACAAGATGTACCAAGATATGAAGAGGGTTTTCTTCTGGGCCGGTATGAAGAAAAATGTGGCCGAGTATGTCGCTCGATGCCTGGTGTGCCAACAAGTGAAGGCGGAGCAAAAGAAACCAGGTGGGTTGCTTCACCCATTGGAAGTTCCGCAATGGAAGTGGGATAGCGTCTCGATGGATTTTATTGACGGGTTACCCAGATCGAGGAAGCGTAATACAGGAATTTGGGTGGTGGTAGATAGACTTACTAAGAGCGCCCATTTCATACCTGTGAAGAGCAAGAGGACCGCTCCATGGCTAGCTTCAGTATATCTTCGAGAGATAGTTCGATTGCATGGGGTACCCTCTAGCATAGTGAGTGATCGAGATCCTATCTTCACTAGCGAGTTCTGGAGGAGTTTACAAGAAGCAGTGGGGACTCAATTGTGTCTAAGCACCGCATATCATCCTCAGACAGACGGCCAGACTGAGAGGGTGAATCGCGTTCTAGAAGACCTTTTGAGGCTTTGTATCTTAGATTTTGGAGGTACATGGGAAGAGCATCTTCCATTGGTGGAGTTCGCATATAATAATAGCTTCCAGTCCAGTATTGGTATGGCTCCTTTCGAAGCTCTTTATGGGAGGCCTTGTCGATCACCTACATGTTAGTGGGAATCTACGGATAAGATCTTGCTTGGGCCTGATATGATTAGGGAGACTTCTGAGAAGATTGACTTGATTCGAAGGAGGATGAAAGCAGCACAGGATAGGCAAAAATCTTATGCGGACAAGAGGAGGACGGATCTTGAGTTTGAAGTTGGGGACATGGTCTTTGTTAAAGTGTCTCCGTTACGAAATGTGGTTCGCTTTGGATCTGTTGGGAAGTTAGCACCAAGGTTCGTAGGGCCATTTCCCATCAAGGAAAGGATTGGACGGATGGCGTATAGAGTGGAGTTGCCCGACAGACTTAGTGGTGTACATGATGTATTCCATGTGTCCCATTTGAGGAAATGCTTACATGAGACCGCAGAGGTGGTAGAGCCGAGCTTGCTTAGAGATGTAGAGGTAGAGCGTGATGCGACTATTCGACGAGCTCCTACTCGCATCCTTGGGTCAGAGACTAGGAAGTTGAGAAACAGAGAGGTTCAACTAGTCAAAGTACAATGGGGAGAAGATGAGAGCGACGCAACGTGGGAAACGGAAGTGAAGATGCGTTCATTGTACCCGTTCCTTTTTGAGGGTATGTCTTTTAACTTCTCCTTTATCGTTTGTCTAGTGCTTATCTTATCTTTAGTATGTCCTCTCATTAGTACCTTTGACCTTTAGATAGGGTAAACCTATGGTTGAAACATGTGTTTGAGACATGTTATGGTTGATGGATGCAAGTGGATGCAAGTGTTTGCTAGTGGTTGCTCGTGGATGCATATACACACACTCTAGGCACTAGATCGGCTCAGTCACTTCATATTGCATATTGCATAAAATTGTGTGAAGGAAGCTATATTTATGGATGTATAATGATTGTGTTATCATATGAATGATGCATTTCGGTGAATGATTGTGCACTCATGTAGATATTGTATGTGTCGATAGGGTTCTCTCGCATACATAATGGATGCATGGCACTATCATGGTTTGCATATGTTCATACATTAGATAGGGAACATATACACACACTCTTTGCATATGCTCATACATCATTAGAAATTGTTCTAAGGACAATGGATGCCTGTGTTTGATGGATTGAGTAGATGGTTGTTTGGATGGTAGGATATGCATTCTCCTTAGCTTAGAGATTTCGGGGACGAAATCCTTTAAGGAGGGGAGAATGTAACACCCCGAATTTTGGGTTAATACTAAAATTCACTAATTACAGGAGAAATAATCTCAGATGTGGGAATTAGGGGAAACGGGCTGCGTCATTGCGTTCGTCTCGGAAAAATACGCAAAATAGAGTCCGAGTTTTCGAAAATCGGAGTCCGTATGGCCCAGTTATGGCCCGATGAAGTTTGCAGAAAATTCAAAACTAAAAACAGATTTGAAAATTTAAATTTCAGATTTTGGAATGGAAAAGCGGGGTCAGGCGGGAAGATTCCCGCCCTACCCATGTCGACAGGGCTGTCGACAGGCCTGTCGACAGGGGTGTCGACTTGCCTGTCGACAGGGGCGCGGCGTCCAGTGAACCTGGGTGCACCAGGTTGGGTTCTAGGCTGGCTTAGAGGGCTGGTTCTAGAGATTTCTTAAATCTAAGGGTCCTAATCTAACCTAGGGTTAATCTAAGGGCCTAAAACACTCACCTAATCTATAAATACACCCTAAACCCCCCCTAATCCTTACCAAAAATAGAAGTGATGGCCTCATGCCGCCAAATTAAATCTTAAGAAGAGCCTCCACTAATCTATGAAGGAAGTTGCAAGCTAATCAACCTCTAATCATCATCTTCTTCATATTTAGCAACTAATTCCACTTCATAAGTTTGCTAATATTGGGTTTGGTGAGTTTCTATCACTTTAACATCAATTGTTAAAGTAAGTAGATTGGGTGTAATGAGACTTATGGTCTTGAATGCGGATTATAGAGTTTGAATCATTTATAATGATATGCTACTCTATGTCTTCTTATGTTTATGCATATGTAATAAGTGGTTTTATGCATGCTTAATAAGTTGGATTATGCATGTTTTACAAGTGGGTTTATGCATATTTAATAAGTGGGTTTATGCATGTTTAAGCAAGTGAGTTATGCAAGTTCATATGCAAGTTATGTGTGTGATGCTAGGTGTATGATGTTATGAAAGTTCATATGCAAGTTATGTATATGCTTAAATGCAAGTTTAACATGATATGCAAGTTATGCATGTTTATGCAAGTATGTGAATGCCTATGCAAGTTATGTGTATGCTTAAATGCAAGTTTAACATGATATGCAAGTTATGCATGTTTATGCAAGTATGTGAATGCCTATGCAAGTTATGTGTATGCTTAAATGCATGTTTAACATGTTATGCAAGTTATGAGAATGCTTATATGCAAGTTTAACATGTTATGCAAGATATATGTATGATGATATGCAAGTTTGGGTTAAATGTAGTTGGGTTAATATATGCTCATATATGCAAGTTGACATCCTCTTAACCCATGATAAAGTTATATGCTAAGATGTGGTGAAACCCATGATACTTGTGATTGATCTTTCCTTTATTATGTTATGGAAAGAGAACGATTTACGTGGGTAACGATGGGGTGAATAAATATGTTAATAAAAGTGTGATTGGGTATGATTAAGCATACCATAAAAATGAATTAACATAAGTGGGAATTTACCTATTGAGTTAGGTCTACCCCATGGGAATTTACCTATTGAGTTAGGTCTACCCATGTTATGAAAAATGTGTAATTAATTAGGGATAATTAATTATGGGGGTGATTAATTAGGTGTAATTAATCGACTAAGACACGAGGTTGGACCCTTTTGTAGCGTAAGACTGCCCGGAACCGACCGGCAAATCCAGCGGCTACAAATGATTGGCCCAATGTGAGAGGTCTTAGGCATAAATTAAATACGTGATTAAAGTAAAGACACGAGGTTAGACTCTGTTATGACGTAAGACTGCCCGGACCCTACCGGCTTAACCAGGCGGTCATAACAGCCAGTCTAATGTGGGAGGTCTTTAGGGGAGATCACGGTCTTAATTAATTAAGAAACACTTAACCATATTAGCATGTAGTGGGACATGAGGGGTTAAGTGGGTGCCTTGGGTGGCATATGGAAATTTAGTGGTTGCCTTGGGTGGCATGTGGAATCTAGTGGGTTGCCTTGGGTGGCAATGGAAAATACGATTAGAATACTTAACCAAGTGGAAACATGTAATTAAACATGATTAAAGGGTTAAGTGGGATACACTAGATAAGTGACAAGCTTAGGTGGGTAGCTTGTGGGGGCCCATTTCAACCAGTAACCCATATGTATCTTATTGGGCTCGACCCATGTCGAGGACGGGACACGCGTACTGGGCTTGATTATAAGAGGCCAAAACGGGGTAGCGGTGGCAACGCAAGTCCAACGGGTTTCATATGCGTGTGTGGACCCGGGCTGGTAGGTAAGACGTTGTTGCATCGTGTAGATATAAGCTGTGCACCGTTTGTTGTATCGGGTTTCCACTTTGGGGAGTGATACACCCCACTGTGGGGCCGGCACGGGTATCTACGGTAGGGAGCCGATCGCTTGGGGGTGGTGGGTACACCTAGTGGAGATAGGGGCAGACGGCACCTATGTAGTCAACTAGGGGTACACGAAACCACTGGGAAAATTTTCTAAGTCCTTGGAGGGATCAACCTTTAAGTAGGGATGACTGGTGTGGTGCAGTGTAGTAATTACCCTTGGGTGTGTAGATGCGTCTTTGCGGTTATCTTAGTTTATCCTTGATCTACCAAACTGCTTGGTATAGCCATTCATCCCTAGACATTACCGTATATCAACTTATGTCTTCTCTGGTTACTTTAATGATTGTATTGTTAAAGTTATAGGACTCACTCAGACTTATGTCTGACCCCGTTGTTTTTATCTTCTTTTTTTCCAACCCTCAGGTCCTACGGTGGATCCTAGCAGTAGTGGAGTTTGATCGGATTTCTGTTCCAGTCTTTAGGAGCTTGGATAGATGTAAAGCTCCAGTTATCCAGTTATCTTTTCTTTTGTCATGGCTATTGTATGAGAGTGGGATTATGTACAAATTTATTTGATGGATATTGTACTTGACTTTTATTGTGGTTTTATGATGTAACCAGACATGTTTTACTTCCGCTGTTATGAGATGATGTTTTAAAATTTCAAGTACTATTTATATCTGTCTTGTGGTAATTTTTCTGTTCTATATTCACTAAAATACTCCACCGATGTTATGGCATTCCCTTAGAGAGTGACCATAGCGGGAGTGGGGTGTTACATTTACTCTTTAGAGATAGGGTCAGTAGTACCCTAGAATGAGTTGAGTGTATATGAGAGAGCGTATTTGTAAGTTGATATAAAATTGTTTTATATTGTGTTGGCTTGTCTGTTAAGTGGTTTATAAATTCTGGTCGAACCGTGGGACGCCACGACGTCGATAGGAGTTTCTAAACACTTGAACAAAAGAATTGACATAATATTGTTTTAAAGTGGGTAAATGATATAATTTTATCCAAAATTATATTTTGCAATAAAGGTAAATAATTTTCTAGAATTATTTATATATGGATGTGTTGGTTGCTATAATCAGATTATACATTTGAAATGGTTATATATAAAATCAAATAAAATTTGTATATGAATAATATATACAAATGAGACGAATTAAAACTGAATTGAAAACCAGAATTTGGAATTTAAATCCCGGAATATTGGAAAAATATTTTTCCAAAGTATATTAAACAATATAGCTCTGTTTTGAAAGGGTTTTTGAATAAAAATCGTTTTGAATGGATTTTGAAAGTGATAAAGCACCGAACTCACTTCAGTGGCTGGAAAATAATTCTGGTGATGGCCGCAGCACCATCAGTGTTCATTTTCGAGTTTCTAAGTGACAGATTGCTACCTTATAAAAGTTTCTCATGGAAATTTGTTTAAAAGAAAACAAGTTGGTTTGAAAATTCAAATGTTTTGAATTTGGAATGGTTCTAAATATATATGGATATATTTATGTGATTTCAAAAAGGATTTGAAATAAAAACCCGGGTATTTGAATTCTGGCATTTAAATTTAACTTAAACAAGTTAAATGGATCAAAGTAAATAAATGGAAACCAAAAGTTTTGGTAGAAATAAAGTTGTGAAAATATGAAAAGTTGAGTTTCAATGTAAGTTATTTTTTGGAAAGTAAATGGGTTAGTAGCATTTTTCCTACCTTAGTAATTTCGGGGACGAAATTCTTTTAAGGGGGAAGAATGTAACGACTCGTATTTTTGGTCGATTAGTTTCAAATATTTTATATCGTTTTAAATATTTAGCTGATAATATAAATGAATTTTTATATTAGGTGTCAATTTAAGAATCGATCTCGATTTAATATCGAATATATTAAATTATCGTAATACGAAAACAAAGTGTAATTTAATTCAGAGCTAAATCTAAATCAAAATATAATTCAGATGATCAGTATTTATTTGTATTTGAATATAGACGATAATGAAAATATTTTTATTATCGGAAAATTGATTTATTTCTGAGTTTAAATTATTTTATATCAAGTTAATATGGTTATTTTATATATACGTTCGAATTAAAATTTATAATCTCTTCTGTTGAGTTCAGAATAGTGTTATAACGTCGAAACGGCAGTGGTTACACAAAAATAGCTTCGCGGTTTAAGTAATAGACCCTGATATTATTTTAGTGGATAAGCTCGAAATCAAATCAATATCGTTCTAGAAAGGATAAAAATCTCTTTAAATCAAAATGATATCCTTTTAAATAAAATAAAAACCACTTTATTTCTAATCAAGTTAATGATTGTGTCCTTCTTGCTCCCTCTCCACTCTATAAATGAAAACCATCGCCTTCGTTAATTCATTTATCCTAAACCAACGAAAAATTACAAAGCCTCAGCTCCCTTTCATTGTTCTTTTTCCAGTTATTAAAATTTGTTTCACTTCGTTCTTCTCAAAACAAGAATCATTCCTCCGATTTAAAAAAATGGCCATTTCTTATAGTTGCAAACATGTTTCCCATCTCCTTTCTTATTTATGTATTCCTAGAAAATTCGAAACCACCTCCACATCAAAATCCAAATCGCTGCCACCAAAAATATCATAAAAAGGGAAATCAATATCGTGGAGATCCCGAGGTCCTCTGAAGCTCGACGTCGACACCTGAAATGGAGTCGCGATTGCTAATCCACTCGAGTTCGAGGACGTGAATTGGGATGTCGAGTTGCGTTCGATTTTAGATGAAATGACAGGGATGAGGTTCGATAATGTTCAGTGAGCCTTAAGCTAGGTTTCGCGATGATGGTGGAAAGGGGGCTACAGGCGTGGGTGCTGTGGTAATTTTTAGGGCCATCGAAGAAGTGTTGGAAAAAAAGTAGCGAACTGTTAAGGCATCGCTGATTCCTGTGGTTATTCGCGAGCAGGTCGAGGTCATAATGAAGTAAGGAGAAGTCGATGCGATACTTGTGATGAACTAAGGGATGAGCAAGATAAAAAGGGGTTCGGTAGTGGGGTGTGTGTTGAGTTCAGCGGGGAAAATGGACAGAAGGATGGAGTTCCCTGTCTGATGTTGGATTGAGATGATTTAAGGACGCTGACAGTGAGAATATTGGGGAGAGTTGATCTTTGATTTCTTTCTGGATGGACTGAGGGTAATCGGAGTTTGTTTTTCGGGGGAGTGTGAATACAGTCATGAGAAAATACATTACTGTGGAGGAGTTGTGTCGAGGTAATATGGAGGCGAGCAGTTTGAGGCTTTGAGATGGCAATGCAATGGGATTTCAGTATTGATTTTGTCACAAGATATTGGTAGGATTTTGATGTTGGTTTGGAGGAAGTCGATGTAAAAGGGACTGGGATTATGCAGAAGTGTTTGGATCTGTTTTTTTCCAAACAGTGAAATAGATTAAGGGATTTTTGGAACTGATCGAGATTGTTTTGTGGATCGATGACTATTAATCGAGTTTTAGCAAGGCATTAAGGTATTTTTTTAATAATTCGTTTATTTATGTTAGTAATTAATTTAAACTAATATCGTTTAATTAATAATTAAAACTAAATAAATCATAGTTGCGAAATGGGTTCAGATGAGACAATTCGAGTAGGTTCACCGACACGACAATATGGAATTAAACGGGATAATCAAAAAGGGAAAATACAAGGTGAGTAAATCTCACTCAAAGTTTTATTTTTAATCGTTAAAAATAAATTCTTGGTTGCTTGGATGCTTACATGAACTATTGAATTACTATGGTCGCATATATTAGTTATTTAGGCTTGGTGATTGTGGTTATTGGATATTTCCCGCAGTACCATTAGTGGATGCTCGTAGTATCATTAGCGGATGACCCTACGCCCACGTATATAAGTGGATCCCCTTTTATACCGCGATATCCTGCCTTGAAGCAGGATTGGTATCATTTATGTGACTAATATCTGTGGATGCAGGGAAAACAGTTTGGAGGGATCCAACTAGATTCCTCAAATTTATTTATTTTTGTTTACATACTTACATGTGTGTGACGTGTCGAATTGGATTGATGGTTTGTTTATTGGGATATTTAAATTCACTGGCCCTAGATATTTATAATATCATAAGAAGTGATTTTTAGATTCGAAAAGGAAATTTTATTTTATTGAAATAAAAATTTGAATTTCGAATAAGCTAAGAAAATAATAACTTGTTTTAATAATAAAACAAGTATTGAATGTATAAACGACTTGTATGTAAATGTAAGAAAATTATCATTTGGTAATATTTAATTTTAAATTCAAGCATGAATTTAAAAAGGAAAATTTAATTTTCGAAATAGAAATGGGATTAGAAATAGGTTCGGAAGTATTTACTTGTTTAAAAATTAAAACAAGTAATTGAATTTATAAACTATGTTTATAAATGAAAAAGGAAATTATCATTTGATAAATTTTGAAACGTAATTGCAAGCGTGATTTTAAAAGGAAGTTTATCCACCCAAAGTAGAAATGAAATTTCAAATGGAGTTTGAAATAGGACTTGTTTTAATATTTAAAACAAGAAGTATAGTCTATAAACAACGTTTATAGATAAATGTGAAAATCATCATTTGGTACTTTATAAATTCTAAATTCAAGTATGATTTGTTTTCCGAAGTGGGAATTAGATTTCAAATGTAATTTGAAATCGAAACGTGGTTTAATATTTAGAATAATATGTGAAATTTATAAACGATATTTATAAATAAAGGAAAATAACTATTTTTGTATAATTTGAATTTTTAATTCAAGTATGAATTAAATAAGAGAATTTGGAATCGTTCGAGAAAGAAACGATGAAATTTATTCCGATGTTCGGTGTAAATTGGATTGAAATAAATCTGTACAGATTTATGATTGGAATTCAACGGAATCGAGTTTATAGAAAATAAAATATTATTTCCAGAAGCTATTGGAATTTATTAAATCGAGATTTAGAATTTGAGTATGAAAATAGATTCTATACTTATATAAGTTATAGTAATAAAATATTCAAATAAGGAAATCGAGTTTTAAATGGTGTTGTTAAATATAAAATAAGAAAGCGATTTATAAACCATGTTAATAAAGGAAATGTAGTAATTTCCGTTGGGTGGATTGGAAATAGGATTTTCCAAATATAAGAAATGACATTTAAAAATCATATTTTTAAATGAGATGAAAGAGGGGATTTGTATGATAAGTAATCAAGTTTTTGAAATTATAAACTCATACCTGTCTCGAGATAAGAACGTTGTCGATCAAGGTCTGAGAGGTAAATAAATACCCCAACTTGAACGACATCCCTATTATCAAGAGATGATATCAGTTTGTAATGGTAAGTGATGTTGAATTTATTTATTATTTGCATCAAAGGAATTTATAATTGAAATTCGACGATATGGATTTTTTTTTAAATAATCCAATTCCGTGTGAATTGGACTTAATGTACAGAATCGAGTTTGAACAACTTCATAACGGAGTTATGAATGGGAAATGAAATATTGACGAGTTTGGATAACTTGAATTATTAATATTAAATTTGGATAATGATCTTGTGTTATTTTTAAATATCGAAATGGAGTTGACATTTATTTTATAAGCAAAGTTAACGTGTATAATTTAATTTTAATTAAAACGAACTGGCCACAGCGCGGTAGTTCGTAATTTGGCGTTTGAACTTCAACTGAGTTTATAGAACTCAATATAAATCGGAATTCGATGAAACAAGAAACGCCCGAACCTATTAAATGATAGTTTTCAAATGAAAGAGAAAAACGTTGATTTCGTCGTATAGATTTTGAGTTATGTCAAAATCAATTTTTCAGAAAAACGGCGCCATAATCATTTTAAACCATAATGGTTTATTAAATAAAATAAATGGATGTTGAGTGAATAAAAATCCGAATTTCCAATAGTAAAAATTCAGATTTGAGTTATAAATTAAATATAAACTCAAGTGGAGTAGACGAAGTGATTTTTGGGATAAAAGATCGGATTTTTAAGTATCGAATGAAATTAGCTAACTTCTGTGAAATTAGTTACTATAAGTTTTGGCCGAATTTAACTTTATTGAAGTGATTTAAATTTGTTATTCGAATTGGGAAACCTGAATATGAAACTTGAATCAAATTTTGGAATTTGACATTGGGATGGAATTCAACTTATATATATATATGCGAATGAAAGTAAATTTAAACGGGAGAGGTACAAACTGAATGCGGATTAAGTAAAAAGGGGCAAATTGGAATTAAAGCGTTAAAGAGGATGAAATTTAAATCTTAAAGCGTTGAATTGATTATAAATTGTGAATGGTTGAGTAAATTGTAAGACAGGTATGGGATGAAGAGTATGAAGGTTATAATTTAAGTGCCCGACAAAAAGGTACATGTTTAAATTTCCATATGAGGTTTTATGTGCCGAATCGGCAAGCCGCTTGGCTTTTTGATTTTCTTTTTGAATGGAAAGGGCCTAGAGAGGCGAGTTGGGGTTTGAACGATTGACCGGTACAGGGGAGGTGCTGGCGAATTTTTCCGAAAATTTAAGGAGTTAGAATATTTTTAAGAAGTTTTGATAATTAGAATTCGATATATCGAGATTTAGAATTCAATAAGAAAACTTAAAATAAAATATTAGAAAGGGCCAGTGATTGTGAAATTGTTTGATGGATGTTTATTTTTCCTTTGATAGTTAAAACACCAGCTATCAAAGATTTTTACCATCGTTGTCGATACGGAGAGGCCTGTTGGATTTAATATCCGAAGACCGCTTCGTATAGGCATAGGCGTTGCGAATTAGATTATGCTGAAGATAATCGAAGACGGAGTGAAATTCAAAAAAGCTGTTATGTTTGTCCAGTCCCAGGACAACTTGTATGGACGAATGTCTGAAGAGTATTCCTAACGGTCACATAAGACGATCTTTTCAAGGTATTACGTCTGGTGGCGGAGAAATTCGTTTTCCTTAGCTTTTATACCCGTAATATTTTTGGGAAGATCAACTAGTGATTTGATGGGTTTGATGATGTGGCATTCAAAGTGTATGGTGGCCAGATAGACGTAGCCTCAAACCTCGTAACCGGGAAATGACAAAAATCGGGCAGGCAGCATGGCTATGTGGGTCGCTCCCATTAGGGTGTATAATCACCTATCTAGAGAAATTCCTTTTACTTCTTTAATCTATTCGACGCTGTCCCTTTTCGGGAAACGGTGGTTTGAGCCTAACCGTTGATGATATACATTCGATACACTCAAGCGAAATGAGTGGTCGGTCATGTGTGGGCCGGGTTGCAATATGTTCTTGTTGAACCCAGGTGTATTCGCCTCTAGAGAAACACTATCGGAAGGTGGTCCCTACCTTGTTATAGTTGGAATCCAATCTCCAGTAAGCACCCTGCTTTTTTTAATTTTATACTATATATGTAGAGCGTGAGATGCAAGCGATCTACTATTTGGTTATTTATTTGATTAGACATTATTATAATATCACTGGATTTTGATATCAAAAATGGTTTGGGTTATAGTAAGGTAAAAACTGTCTGTGTTTATGTGTGGACTGGTCTTACTATTATCCTTTTCTTTCAAAAGATTTTTGAAATTAAACCACATGGTTGGAGTTTACTCACACAGTCCCATGACTGACCCAGAGTTTATTTTGTTTTGTTTTCCTAAACTCTTGGATGCCCAAATTTGTACGGGCAGTCAAGTGTTTCAGGCTTTACAGGTACACTTGGAAGAGCTTGAAGCAGGAGGCTTCACCGCTAGTTGTTTTAGAGTTATTTCTGCTATATCAAATATTTTATTGTGCTCTGATGATGGTATGTATGTATGATACAAATTTTGTATTCAATATTATGTTATATAATATATTTTATTTGTTCCGATGTGAGGTTCTGTGTTGTTATTTCTGTTCTTCTTCTATCTTTTCTACTTTCTTTAACCCTAATGACTCGTATTTTTGTATTATTTGAGTTGGAAGTGTGTTGTACTAGTCAGCTCAGTTAGTATGGAATTTCGGGTCGTTACAAAAGGGGCCTGTCATGCTTAGTTTTCTAGTGTCATTTGATGCATCTATCGCTGATCTACGATATGTACCAGTAGTCCATGAGTATCCTGATGTTTTTGATAAAATTCAGGGATTACGTCCGAGGCACGAGATCGATTTTCGTATATACTTGGTGGACAATGCAAAGCCAGTTGCATTGCCTGTGCGCCATATGGCTCCAAAGGAAAGGAGGGAGCTTAGCAAGCAAGTAGGGGAGCTACTTGAGAAAGTGTTTATTAGGTGAAACATATCTGAATGGGGTTCTCCCGTGGTATTCACAACTAAGGCGGATGGTTTGCTTCGTTATGTGTAGACTATAGAGAGTTGAATAAATTCACCAAGAAGAACAGGCACTCACTCCCGAGGATAGATGATCTGTTTGACCAGCTTGTTGGTGCATCAGTTTTCTCTTAATTAGACTTGGCCATAGGGTTTTATCAGTTGAGGATGGCCAAAGATAGTATAGAAAAACCGCTTTTAAGACTCCAGATGGTTCCTTTGAGTGGCTCGTTATGCCATTGGGGTTGACGAATGCACCCGCCTATTTTTTTGATTTGATGAGTAGGGTGTTTCAAGAGTTCCTAAATAATTGAGGTCATTGTTGATGACATCTTAATTTTCTCGAATAGCGAGGAAGAGCATGCCTTACATATAAGGGAGGTTTTGAAAAATCTGTGTGCGCATCAGCTTAAAGCGAAATTCTCCAAATGCCCTTTTTGGAGAAAAGAGGTGAGATTTCTAGGGCATGTAGTCTCTAAAGATGGGATAGCAGTAGATCCGTGAAGGTAGTTGCAGTTCAAGATTGGCAAATACCAAAGAATGCAACGGAGGTGAGAAGCTTTCTTGGATTGACAGGCTATTATAGGAAGTTCATTAAAGACTTCGCAAAGATATCAGCCCCACTCACCGGACTGGCGAAGAAGAATCTGACGTTTTCGTGGGATATAGATTGTGACAGTGCTTTCCAACGATTGAAGAGGGCTCTGGTAATAGGTCTGTTAGGGACTGCAGAATGGATCGTTCAGGCAAAGCAAACACTAAAGGGAGGGTGAATAGTGTTTGTAGGAATTTAAACCAAACTAAAAACTAGAGAGAACTACGAGATAAATCAAACACCACAAACACAATCAAGGACACAGATTCAAAAAAAGAAGCAAAATAAACAGAAATAAAAATGCAGAAACGAAAAGAACACACCGGATTTTATACTGGTTCAGATCACTCCTACGTCCAGTCCCGCACAATGCTGGATTGCGAGAGTTTTATTATTATTTCCTATAGTTAAATACAACCTCCTTGATTTCACGGCTCAACAAGGAGACACTGACTCCTATCCCTTAATTTCACGGCTCAACAAGGGCATACCGACTCCTATTCCTTGATTTCACGGCTACAAGGATACACTGATTCCTCTTTGACTTATAAACAGGGTTTGTTCAACCCAAGCAATTACAAAACAACCCTATAACTCTTTAATAGCACTTGATTCAGAGAGTAGAGAGTGTAGAAAGATGAAGTTTGATCAAAATAGAATTGAATTCAGTAGAGTATAAGTTTAAGAATCATAAAAAAGATTAATAATAATGGTGGGATGAAAGAGGATGAAGTAAGGGAAGAAGATATGTTAAAAAATTTGGTTTTATCCTCTTTTTATAGAGATTTAAGGGTTGCAATGGTTCTGAAGCGTTTCGAATAGTGAAAAGACACTTCCCTTCAAAATTAGAAAAATAGCTGTTATATGTCGACATGTTCTTTTTGCTATGTCGACATACTCATGTATATTTTTGATTTTCAAAGCATTTTCAAGTGTTTTGATATAAAACTAATTCTGGAAATTCTTGAGTAAAATTCTAGTGTTGTAAATTAATATTATATGATACAAAAACATATGAAAACATATTTTTAAACTATATAAATATATTTATAAAATTATAAGGTTTTAAACTATATAAAGTATAAAATATTAAGTTTGGAAAACAAAGAAGAATAAAAATAGAAACACATAGAAAAACAAAACAAAGAGGATTGAGGAAAAAATTGAAAACCAAAATAAAGAGGATTGAGGATAGAATTGAAAAATCAGATTTTGAATTTAAATTTGAACCTGGAGTGTTATTTAAAGTCTTACAAAATCTAGACTCTATAATTATATTAATCTTGAACTCTTGAAATCTTGATTACTCATGAGTCTTGAAATTTCTCTGATCTTTGAATCTCTATCATCTTTATAACTGTACAGTCTACAGTAATATTTCTTGTATATAATTTCTGCACACACACACACATATATATATATGTGTGTGTGTGTGTTCTATACAAAAAGTGTTAGCATATATTTTATAATCAATGATAATTGAAATAAGGTTGTTGTCATCAAAAATCCATTCTCCATCAATCTCCCCCTTTTTGATGATGACAACCTTAGTTTATAAAATATCATATCTGTATATACCCATTTGATGATGTTCCTTCTATACTCCCCCTGTCTGTAAGAATCCTATAAACTATGCCTATATTTTATAATTTCTACTCCTTTGGCATTATCAAAAAGAAAGATAAAGGATATTTTCCCTAAGTTATACTATTCTATAATCTAAGTAATATCCCTAAAAATACTCCCCTTAAATTGAATATTACTCTGAATTAAACATAAGTAACTATCCTTAGAAAATACTCCCCCTTAGTTTATTAACTAATTCTAAGTAGAACATTCCTAATCTATTTAAACCAAAGAGAATAATACTTAGTATGATAATTAAACACAAACCAAATCAAATATCATTATTATCAATGTTTGTCTAATATATATACAAACCAATCCAAACTAAATCACACCATATGTCTTAATATATACAAGTTTCAAACAATATAGTCTAAATCACACCACACTATATGTTTTTAAAGTAATTAAACAAATCAATCAAATTGTACCAAACAACTAAACGTCTCTTGGGACTTCAACCCAACCATCTTCTCCAGTAATTGGATTCTTCTGGATATCTTTCCACTCTTCTTCTATGTTATGGGATGTTTAGTTGTCATCATTTCTGGAATGAGAAGAAATATCCCAACGAATTACATCAAAATGTTTTTCTTGATGTTTTACCATCCTCATTTGTGTTAACTCTAGTTTGCGTTGATTACGTAGTACTATGGAGAGAGCTTTCTTGAAATAATTCAAAGAATCATCAAGGCTTTCACTTATATTATGAATAGGATTTGTCGTAGCTTATGATGGGAAATGTTTAAGGAAGGAGTAATGAGATAATGAAGTTTTATGGAAGAAATATAATTAAATAGGATTTGGGATTCGTTGGATTTTGAATGGACATGGGTAGTTATTTTAATTTTTAAATTTGGAAAGATTTGAAAATTTTTCTGTTATATGTTGACATACATGTTTCGCCATGTCAACATACTATAGTATGTTTTTAGAAATTTTTTAATTTTTGAACTCTTATAATATTATAATATATTTTATGATTTTTCCAGAAACATAAAGATGATTTAAACAGAAATAAAACTCCATTCATTACTTAATAGAATGCAAATACATCCAACTAAACAAGACACACTTAAATACGAGATTCGAAAGCAAATATATAAATTTAGATTAAACTAGATGGCCTAGTTTTCGGATGATGATGAGGAAGATGAAATTCCAAGCTTTCTTCCTATCTTGACCATGAATTTGGATATTTTGGAAAGCTTTTTGTTAAACTTCTTGTTAAGCTTCTTTTGATTTTTGACGATTTTCGCTTAATTTTGAATAATCGTGTCTTTGAGATTACGCTTTGAGGTTGGATACTCGATGCTTTCCAAAGAAGTCTCTTCTTCTTTTTCGAATTCCATTGGGTCTTGTTCTTGTTGCAATCGAGCTTGTTTGGCCTCATGTGTCTCATAAGGTTTGAAAGTGAGAGGAATTTGCATGAGATGAATGTTTGATGCATCAAACACTTTTCTAGGGACAAATTCTTCTCCGCGAAGATCAACTCCAAAGTATTTGAAAATGCGAGTGAAATAAACACCATAGTAGAGAGTGTTTTCTCTTGAAGATACATGGGCTTAAATTCATTTAGAATCATATCGGCCCAATTGATAAGGTAATTACCCATAATGGCAAAGAGAGCCTTTTGGACTTTAAGAGTTGGATTATTGTAATTTCTGGAACGAGGAGTGATGTTATGTTGAAGGAGAAGGTTGACAATTCTTGTTTCTGGACAAAAGAAACGATTTTTGAAATCCATTGGAACACCATCTTCGAAGATATCGTGTTAGGTTTCCATATCGGTTTCATCGATAGCGAAAGTTGAGAAATCCATGCCCTCGCTTCTACAATTTAGAATTTCGAACGGCGTCGAGAACAATTTGAGTTTCCTTGACATTACTCCAAATTTGATCTTCATTGCCTTCATAAAATCCACGGTTGAGATTTGCATAGAACATCTTTACGAGTTTGGGATAACATACTTCGTCGTTATCACGAGAGTCGATTAGACTCAAGATTTCGTTGTGTTGGAAGAGAGAGACTAGATCTGTAACACCCCACGTCCGTTAATGTCACTCACTAAGTGAATGCATTAACTTTCATGGAGCGTTATAAGAGTATAGAACAGAACATCACAAGACAGATATAAAAAATGGTACTTAAAAATTCAAAATTTATTCATTGCAGCGGAAAAGCAAAACATGTTTGGTTACAACATCAAGACCACATACTAAAGCCAAGTACACAAATATCCATCTTGAAGAAAATTATTATCAGAGTACATAAAAGCAAAACCATAATCCCACTCCAAATAGCCATACTGAAAAAGAGATAAAGCTGAGCATTACTTTCAACACTTCCAAGCACTTCAAGAGCAAAGAGATCCAGGTCAAGCTTCACTAATCCCACTCTAAGAACCTGGGGGGGAACAAAGAAATGAGGCGAAACAAAAAAAATGTTTAGACATAAGTCTGGCGAGTCTAGTGACTTTAACAATATAATCAGTAAAGTAACAGGATAAGAACATAAACTGGATATAATAGATGACTGTAACATAAGCAGATGTGAAAAGGTAAACAAGGTAAGCAAGATAGAACATCGATTGCGCTCCTAACCACTATAAGATATGCTCTGCACCGTACCAACATACTAGTTACATATTAAGAGATGATCCCTCCCTACTAATCATAATAATGGAAGCTCCGTGTACTCCTAGCTGCTCTCGTAGGTGCCCCACTTGCTCCTACCACCACTAGTTGTACCCACTACCTTCCCATTCGATCGGCTCTCTAACCTCATAAATAAGTGAGCTGGTCCCATAATAGGGTGTATCACTCCCTAAGGTGGAAACCCCGATACTACTGAAATGCATAGCTTATACCTACACGATGCAACAGCGTCTTACCTACCAGCCCGGACCCACGCACGCACATGACTCCGTTGGACTTGCACTTCCATCGCTAACTCTTTATTGACCTCTTACAATCAACCCCAGTAAGCGTGTCCCTGTCCTCGACCTAGTTCGAGCTCATATAGATACTTAAATGGGTTACTGGTTGAAAAGGGTCCAGCCACTTGACACAAGCTTTCCTCCTAAGCTTGTTCCCCATTAGGAATTCCCACGTAACCCCTCTTTATCCCCATGTCTAATCACAAGTCTCAACTTGGTTAAGTGCTTTTATTATATTTCACATGCTACCCATGTCACCTACTTAACCCTTCATCATCCCCATGTCTAATCATATGTTTTATCTTGGTTAAATGTTTATTAATTCATTATAACCGTAATCTTGCAAGACCTCCCACGTTAGATAACTGTTTTACGGTTGCTGGATTTGTCAGGCGGTTCCGGGAAGGCTTATACCGCAATCCAAGTCTAACCTCGTGTCTTTGCATTATTACGCATCTAATTTTTGCCTTTGAACTCTCACGTTAGATTAACAAATTGCGGTTGCAAGATATGTTGGGCGGGTCCCGCAGGCTTATACCGCAATCCGTATCTAACCTCGCGTCTTAGGCGTTCATTATCACTTTCTTGATTCACGTCCCAATTTCAAATCTTTGGATTACAATATATTCCAATTACCCATAATTCCCAATCTAAATTATGTTTATAATCTCATGTACCAAATTATGCCCAAACCCATTTTCATAGTTATTAACAATTTACGCCAAATCTCATGTATACAAGTCATACTCAATTATGCCCAAACCAATTTCCATATTCATCAACAATTTATGCCAAATTTCATTTCATTGCATATTTCCCAAACTTTTTCCCAATCGTTCCAACGTTATTCGTATGTAAATCTCAACGCAACATGTTAGGCATGAAGTTAGCCTAATCTCATAAAGAAAAGGAAAAGAAGAAGGGAAGAGAATCAAAACATCAAGACTGGAATAAACATAAGAACAGGCATATGAAATATAAGTAGGCATATAACGATAAAATGGATCAGAAAGGCATATGACAGATTTATGAATCTGAAAGATAATGATTTACAAGCTTGATAAGATTCATTTCAGTCACAGGCATATACATTAGATCCAATTTACAATCCTATCACAATTACTTTTTTTAATTTAATTATATGTGAAAGTAACATAGATTCGCAGCGATTGGATTCTTAGTAAAGAGAACTAGGCATTGTTGTAGTAAATCTGATCTTGAATAATCTCTTGATTGTTTGAAGATCTGATCTTCTAATTTGAATACTCCTATACTGATTTGGTTTGGTGGATAGGAGAGGCTAGATTTGATTTAGATTAGAGCAGCATGGAGGCGCCATGGATGAAAACAATGAGATTAGGGTTAGGTTTAGGGGTATTTTATAGATTCTCTAGGTGAATTAGGACCCTTAGATTAGATTAGGATCCATCTGAACCATCCAGACCTGAAAAACACGTCACCAGATCCACCGCAAAACACGTCAGGCCAGATCTGGGCTAATGGGGTCGACACCCCTATAGGGGGCGTCGAAACCCATGTCGACACCCCTTGGGGGGGTCGACACCCCCGGGGGGGTCGACATCTATGAGCGGAAAATTTTCCGCTCAGCTGGCTTTGTCTAAATTTTGATTTTTGAACAGTTTTTGTTATTTAATTATTATTTAAACAAATTCTGCTTTAAACTGAAATCTTCTAAGCTTCATAACTTCTTCATACGATATTCGATTTACGCAAACTCGGACTCTATTCCAAGCAGAATTTCGAGACGAACGAAATGCCGTGGCCCGTTTCCCTTAATTATTCTTATAAAAATTAAGTATTCTTTAATTATCTCTTATTTCATGTTTTAAAATTATGGGGTGTTACATTCTCCCCTCCTTAAAGGATTTCGTCCCCGAAATCTTCAAGTTAAGAATAATGTATCCTACCATCCACCATCCATCTACTCATCCATCATCCACAAGCATCCATTGTCCTTAAAAGATTTCTAATATTATATGAACATATGCAAAAGTGTGTGTATATGTCCTTTATCTAATGCAAAGATCAGGCGGTCTACTGATTCAGTTGGCCTACTTAATGCAAAACATGATAGTGCCATGCGTCCATTATATATGCAAAAGAATCCTAATGATACATATCATTTCTATATGAGTGCACAACCATTCATTCAAATGCAGCATCCATATGATAACACATTCAATATACATCAATTAACTTAAATATGCACACTCATTCATATGCAATATGAAAGTTATTGAGCTGATCTAGTGCTTAATGTGTGTCTAAATGTATCCACGAGCAACCACTAGCAAACACTTACATCCACTTTCATCCACCAAACATAACATGCCTCAAACACATGTTTACAACCATAGGATTTTCTACCTAAAGGTCGAAGATATAATCGAGAGTATACACTAAATGTTAGAACAAGTACAAACGAAGTGGTGGAAAAAGGAGAAGTTAAGAACATACCCTAAAAAGGAAAGGGTACGACGCACGTATCTTTTCTTCAGTCCCCCAAGTCGCGTTTCCTTGATCATCTCCCCACTGGACTTTAACTAACTTGACCTCTCGGTGGCGTAATTTCTTGACCTCCGATCCAAGGATGCATGTAAAAACTCGTCTAACCATGGCATCTCGCTCTACTTCCGCTTCTCTAAGCATGCTCGGCTCTACTACTTCTGCGGTATCGTGTAAACACTTCCTCAAATGCGACACATGAAAAACGGCATGAACACCACTAAGCTTCTCAGGCAACTTCACTCTGTATGCCATCTGTCCAATTCTTCCTGTAATGGGGAATGGCCCTACGAACCTTGGTGCCAATTTCCCTATAGATCCAAAACGAACTACATTCCTCAATGGTGACACTTTAATAAAAACCATGTCTCCAACATCGAACTGAAGATCGGTTCATCTCTTATCAGCGTATGACTTCTGCCGGTCTTGTGCCGTCTTCATGTGTCTTCGAATCAAGCCTATCTTCTCTAAAGTTTCCCTAACCATTTCGGGCCCAAGCAAAATCTTATCCGTAGATTCCCACCAACAAGTCGGTGATCGGCAAGGTCGTCCATATAGAGCTTCAAAAGGTACCATGCCGATACTAGTCTAATAGCTGTTGTTGTAGGCGAACTCTACTAATGGAAGGCGTTCCTCCCATGTCCCTCCAAAGTCCAAGATGCATAACCTCAAAAGATCTTCTAAAATCCGATTCACTCTTTCTGTTTGGCCATCCGTCTGAGGGTGATAAGCGGTGCTCAAACACAATTGCATTCCTACCGCCTCTTGCAAGCTCTTCCAAAACTCACTAGTGAAAATGGGATCTCGATCGCTTACGATACTAGAAGGTATGCCGTGTAGACGAACTATTTCTCGGAGATAAACAGATGCTAACCATGCCGCTATTCTTTTACTATTAACGGGAATGAAATAGGCGCTCTTGGTAAGTCTATCTACAGCTACCCAAATCCCCGTATTACCCTTCTTTGACCTCGGCAACCCATCGATAAAACCCATGGAAACACTTTCTCATTTCCACTGTGGAACCTCTGAAGGGTAAAGCAAACCACCAAGCTTCTTTTGCTCAGCCTTGACTTGCTGGCACACTAAGCATCTAGAAACGAACTCAGCCACATCCTTCTTCATTCCGGCCCAAAAGAAAACTCGCTTCATGTCCTTATACATCTTGTCACTACCGGGATGTATGGTCATCTTAGAATGATGTGCTTCTTCAATGATTGTCCTTCTTAGACTCTCGTCTTGTGATACGGAAAGTCTCCCATCCCTACGCAACCAATCTTTTTCATCTATAGTATACCTACTAAGATGGCTCGAAGACTCCCCTCTTATGAGCTTGTCTACTATATCTCACTACAAGAAAAATACCCTATTGCAACTAGATATTTGCAACAGGCGATAAATGAAAGTTGCAGTAAATGATATTTAGCAACAAACCTATTACAACAGTTGCAATAGATAAGATTTAACAACAGACCTTTTCTAGCTGTTGCGAAAAACATATTTTTAGCTTTTTCGCTTCTCTTCCTGTTGCAAAAACATACTTTTAGCAACTGTGTTTCCATAACAGTTGTCACAAACATAGTATTTGCAACTGCACTCTCTAGCCAGTTGCGAATAAATATATTTAGCAACTGTTTTCGCTACTTGTGGTAACTGTATTTTTTACAACTGGTAAACCCAGTTGCAAAATGTAGACTTTTAAAATTTATTTTTTCTTTGGCAAATGTAATTATTAAATATAAAAGTACGAGGTAATAAGTAATATTTAGTTATAATATAATGAGTAGTAAGTAATAATTATTTTTAACTAATATGAATTAATACTTTAACAATTAAAACTAAATATGTAATAATTAATAATAATTATTAATAATCAATTATATATACATAATGATTAACATTTAGTGCTTAATATACAATTACAGTCATGAAGTATTAAATAATAATTAACAAATAAGAAGCTACATTATAATTAAGTAATAAATAATTGATATGTTATAAGTAATAATCAAAATTAATAACTAATGTATTTAATAATTAACAATTATTTGTATAATATAATTAATTAATAATTTCTAGTAATAAGGTATAAAACATATTTTGTATATATTCATAAAATTGATTAAGAATTAGGGCATACTTATGAGCTAAAATTGATAATTGAATATAATTAGTGATTAGTATTAAATTATCAATAATTAATTTTTAATAGTTAATTACTAATAATTTTTAATGTTAAGTTTTTAATAATTAATGTTTGAAGTACCACTTTATTACAAGCATACTACTTTTTGGAACTTGCTGGAAAACCTAAATGTAGTTCTAAGAAAGGAAATCAAGGGGTCTGAAGTAACCGTGGTTGAAATGGTTGCCACTAAAAATAGTGGATTCTACTGCCCGTTGCCGTATTTCCAGTGATTTTTCCTCTAGACAACTCAAACAATTTACGGATCCCGCTTTTATTTTTTCATTTCCCGCTTCTCTTTTTTCATTTCCCGCTTCACAGTTGAGACCCCAAAGCTGTAAATTGGACTATTCTTCATCCTAGGTCCCATATTTCCTCAAAAACCATAATCTCTGAAAAGTCCCAAATGTAAAACCCGATTCACCTCCTCTCCTACACCGACCGCGACATGAACAACCTCTTCCCTTCGATCATCCCGTTCATCCTTTGGAAGCTGCTAAACTATGAAAAACGAATAATTTGGGAGGAGTCACCGGAGTTGAAATTGTTAGGGAGAGGTGGTCCAAGGTCCCATGAATTAGATGTGAAACCCTAGATATTGACCCGAGTCGTTTGTGGTTTCCAACGTCGACCAGGCATCCTACGAAGCGATCTCCCCGACGACGAACTACCTTTTAGATATGGGTCCAAAGAATTTGAAAAAAAAATCCAACTAGGCATTTACAGCAAGAGTGGGGGAAGTTTGGGACGCTGGAATCAGAAAGGATCTCGTGAAGAGGTTAGAGGCATTGGAGGAGGGTAGGTGGATTCAGTAAGCACTTTTAGTTCTATTATGTATAGCTTCTAAACTTCATTCATTCTACAAATTTCAGTATTAGTTTTTGATTTATGTTTTCATTTGTGTTGGTCTGCACATTCATCGATAGCAACCCAGTTTTGCACAATAAATTTATTCTGATGACATCTCAAACATGTCATGTATGATATAAAAAACACCAGTCGAAGTAGGAAAACATTGCTCCAAGGAAAATATCAATATTTAATACTGAGGTTACTAAACAATATTTGTAACCTTCTTACAAACTATTCATTTATGTTGATCAATCAAAATTCATTTCAGTTTAGTTTAGATGAGTTGGTCTCATTTCAGTTTAGTTCAATTTTCAAAACTGGCAACATTTGGTTTAAATGAGTTTGCATTTTCCTCTCTTTATTAAAAAAAAGCCACTTGCTATGTTTTATTTTTCAGTTTTCACTTAAGCATTTGTGTGTTCCAATTTTTTCTTGCTGTTAGTCTTCATATTCCTTTTTTTCAAGAAAAAAGGGTGAACTTTCTGTTCGCAATATTCTATTTTCTACATTTCTATTCAACTTGTAACAACATTCTGTTAGTCTTCATATTTCAGTTTTCCATTCCTTTTTATTAGTTTATTTATTTCCTTTTTTAAAAGTCTTCTTGTTTTGGGTATGTTTGCTTTTAAATAACTTAGTTTTTGTTTCTGTTTGAAAATTTTCTAAGACGTCGTTCTCCTAATTCGTGATTTATAAATCACTTTTGGCATTATTGATATCTTTTCAGACTGGCATTGTAACATGAGACGATTTCTTATTCAGGGTGACTCCCTCCTTAGAAGGAATCTACTTTAAGTATTGCAGAAAGTTTCACTAGGCTTTCATTTGTGCAGAATAGCATTCTTGAATCAAAGGTAATGTTGATCCATTAGAACTGATCTGTTCTTTCAGGTTAGAAATCGTTGCAATGAAGTAACTTACAATGATGCGATGCTATGATTTCATACTAGTAACCATTTTTCACACATATAATTTTATTCAATTTTTGGTAAAATACACAAAATGTATGGTTGCAGAGCAATGATGCTGGAAACAATAGCAGTAGTGCTCGGAATGGTAGGAGTATGCTTCTTCACTGCAAATCTTTACCACATTTTGAGAACAGTGGGGGATGGATCTGGGCACTTGTAAAAGAAGCGGAAAGTGGGACGATGCATCTGTGGACGTTCATGATAATTTCTCAGCCTCGCTGATGTTTTGAGCTGGAAAAGATTATAAGGTTAATGGTTTGATGGTTTGAGCTAGAAAAGATAATAAGGTTTGTGCATTCAATGAAAAATGAGTGATATCAAATGATGAATGTTGTCTTTGTTGTGGCTTCTAGGTTAGTGTTGAATAGGATTTGCCTTTTGTATTAAAAGAAGTGTTGTTTTGTAGAGACATTGTTGATGTATATGTATCTGCTTTATCAATGAATTTCTTCATTCTTTAGTTTATGGATATTGTAATGTTACTTGAATTTTTTTGATTGCTTAACAATGTATTTGAAAGTTTTATGTTTGAATCGATGCATAGTACATATGGGTTATTAAATTTTGAATTAATGAAAGCAATGAAATAATCAAATGGTTTATTTATTTATTTTGCAACTGTTATTTGTTGTTGCAAAATGATTTGTTGCAACAACAAATGCCAGTTGCAAAAAAATATACTGCAACTTCTTATTGCAACAGGCAAAAATTGTTGCGAAGCTATTGCAACTTCGACTATACCAATAGGCGCTGGCCTGTTGCAATAGACCTACTGCAACCGATATCGCCTGTTGCGAAAAGTGTTTTTTGTTGTAGTGTCTATCAGCTGTGGGTCATCTCGTTGTGCCGCACTTATCTGTCCCAAAAGCATAGGTCGCACCTCTAATGATGCCAACAAACCGGGTACATAATTGATAGAGGGTCTAAAGTCAAAGGTAGAGATATACTCTAAACTCTACCGCTCGACAAACAAAGGACTCAAAATCAACTTCTTTCTACTCAAGGCGTCAGCTACAACGTTACCCATGCCAGGGGTATATGCAATCTCAAAATCGTAGGATGCTAAGAACTCCATCCACCTCTGTTGCCTCAAGTTTAGATCTTTTTGGGAGAACAAGTATTTTAGTGACTTATGGTCTGTATATAACTCAAACCTCTCACCAAGCAAGCAATGGCGCCATGACTTAAGCGCAAAAACTACGGCAGCTAACTCTAAGTCGTGGGTAGGGTAATTCTTCTCATGGACCTTCAACTGCCTTTCGCCATAACATATCACCATTCTCTCTTGCATCAAAACTGCACCAAGCCCTGTCCTGCAAGCATCGATATACACTGTGAATGGTTTACTCCCATCCAGCAAAACTAAAACTGGAGCTGTCATCAATGCCCTCTTCAATCGTTGAAAAGCATCGTCACAGTCAACGTCCCAAGAAAAGGTCAGATTCTTTTTCGTTAACCAAGTAAGTGGGGCTGATATCTTAGCAAAGTCCTTACTGAGCTTCCTATAATAGCCCGCCAAACCAAGGAAACTTCTTACTTCCGTTGCATTCTTAGGGATCTTCCAATCTTGGATTGCTATCACGTTCGCGGGATCCACTGCTATCCCTTCCTTAGAGACCACGTGCACTAAGAACCTCACTTCCTTCCTCCCAAAATGACATTTGGAGAATTTATCTTTGAGTTAATGTGCTCGAAGGGTCTCTAAGACTTCCCTAAGACGTAGGGCATGTTCTTCCTCGCTTCTAGAGAATATCAAGATATCATCTACAAAGACCACAACGAACTTGTTTAGAAACTCCCTAAATACCCTACTTATCAAGTCTACAAAATAGGCGGATGCATTCGTCAAACAAAAAGGCATAACAAGCCATTCGAAGAAACCGTCGGAAGTCCTAAAAGTAGTCCTATCTATACTATCCTCAGCTACCCTCAACTGATGAAATCCTGTAGCTAAGTCCAACTGCGAGAAAACTGAAGCACCAACCAACTGATCGAATAAATCATCTATCCTCGGGAATGGGTGTATGTTCTTCTTCATGAGCTTATTCAGCTCCCTATAGTCCACGCACAATCTAAGCGAACCATCAGCCTTCGTGGCAAAAACAAATGGAGCACCCCACTCCGAGATACTTCTTCTTATGAACCCTTTCTCAAGCAACTCTTTCACTTGTTTACTAAGCTCCCTCCTTTCTCTTGCAGCCATGTGGCGCACTGGCAATGCAACTGGCTTTGCATTGTCCACCAAAAATATATACGAAAATCTATCCCGCGTTTTGGAGGTAAGCCCCTAATCTCCTCAAAGACATCTGCATACTCACGGGCTACTCGAACAGATTGCAAATCATCAATAGAAGTGTCAAGAGATTCTAGGTAGCTAAACATAACAGAACCCTTAGGGTCGCATGAGCTATCGAGAGTATTACCCAAACTAGTCAACTGTCTAACTACCCTCTTTTCACAATCGAGAATGGCACCATACCTGGCTAGCCAATCCATACCTAGAATCAACCCATAGCCTGTGAAGCCAAGCACATAAGTGTTGCATTTGAACTCAATGCCATACACATATATTCTCAAATCCCGACATAACATAGAAAGCTGAGTCGTACCCCTAATAGAATTTGAGACAACAACGGGATCCACTACTATACTAGTATCTAGGTGCATTGACTAAACAACAGAAGCAGAAATAAACGAATATGAAGTGCCAGAATCAAACAAAGTACGTATAGGATGATCGAAAAGGAAAATCAAACTTTCAACAGAAATGTTTCTACCTCTCTCTTGTCTAGGTGCCATGAGAGCAAGAACCTGCCTTCCAAAAGTAGATCTTGTCCTCTGTCCTTGCCTCCTTGGGAAGTCTTTAATCATACGTCCTGCCTCACCACATTGGAAGAAATCTGTCTTCTTCTTCTTCCTACAGTCCTTCTTTAAATGGCCAGGTATTCCACAATTGTGACACTTCCTTTTCTCTGAACCCTTGTTATCCTTGCCGCCCTTCTTTTGTTGATTATGTGCCTTCTTTGGACCCCATTTCTTACCCTGTGCCTTATCTACATTAGCACCTTTCTCCTCTTCATGCATCAACGCTATGTCAACAAGATTCTCGAAAGTAGCCCCCACAGAAATGTGGGACATGGTTAACTTGTGTAAAGGTTCATTCAGTCCCTTGGCAAATCTCAAGGCCTTCTTGTGTGATGTATTAACTAATTCTATACCAAATCTTGCTACCTGGTTAAACTTGTTAACGTACTCCTTCACCGACAAACTCCCTTGTTTCAAAGCCAAGAACCTCTCCAAGTATAAACTCTCTTCCACTTGTGAAAGAAAATTCAACTCGGACCTTTGCCTAAAATCCATCCATGTCTCCACTACACGTCCTCCAATAGTTACTTCCCACCAAAAGGAAGCTTCATCCTTCATTAACCAAGCAGCTAGATGAACCTTCCTTCCCTCGTCCATCTCAAAGATACCAAACAAATCCTCCACTTCCTTGAGCCAATTTCGAGCCTCAACAAACGTCTCAGTTCCATAAAATGGTTTTCCGCCCATCGCATGGAAGTCTTTGCATATCTTAGAAAAAGCGTCTCCACGGGGAGGATGAGGAGAAGCGGCTGTTGTTGGGGGAGAAGGAACGTCTGCTGGGCCTGCAGCAGTAGCCCTAGCTTCCAGATACCTTCTAAACCAGCCTGGAATCTGTATGCCCTCGAGTATAATGGGTTCCCCAGACATGCTGAAAGGAAAAAGGAAGTGATTCAAAATAGAAAATCGAAAGATAGATATATGGCTTTTTAGGGATTATGTTTTTCATAATAAACTTTTCTCTTGAAAATACCCTCTTTAAAACATGTTTTTGAAAACACTTCTTTCGAAAAATTATTTTGAAAATGGTTTCCAAAATCTTTTATCTGTTCTGGTAACATTCAGCTCTGATACCACGTGTAACACTCCATGTTCGTTAATGTCACTCACTAAGGGAATGCATTAACTTTCATGGAGCATTATAAGAGTATAGAACAGAACATCACAAGACAGATATAAAAAGTGGTACTTAAAAATTCAAAATTTATTCATTGTAGCGGAAAAGCAAAACAAGTTTGGTTACAACATCAAAACAACATACTAAAGCCAAGTACACAAATATCCACCTTGAAGAAAATTATTATTAGAGTACATAAAAGCAAAACCATAATCCCACTGCAAATAGCCGTACTGAAAAAGAGATAAAGCTGAGCATTACTTTCAACACTTCCAAGCACTTCAAGAGGAAAGAGATCCAAGTCAAGCTTCACTAATCCCACCCTGAGGACCTGGGGGGGAAAGAAAGAAAAGAGGCGAAACAAAAAAAAAGGGTCAGACATAAGTCTGGCGAGTCTAGTGACTTTAACAATATAATTAGTAAAGTAACAGGATAAGAACATAAACTGGATATAAGAGATGACTGTAACATAAGCAGATGTGATAAGGTAAACAATGTAAGCAAGATCGAAAATCGACTACGCTCCTAACCACTATAAGATATGCTCTGCACCGTACCAACATACTTATTACATATTAAGAGATGATCCCTCCCTACTAATCATAATAATGGTAGCTTCGTGCACTCCTAGCTGCTCTCATAAGTGTACCACTTGCTCCTACTACCACTAGTTGTACCCACTACCCTTCCCATTCGATCGGCTCGCTAACCACGTAGATACATGTGCTGGTCCCACAATAGCATGTATCACTCCCTAATGTGGTGTAATGACCCGGGTTTTTGTCGACTTTGGTTATTGCCATAAACTCAATGATGACTAACCAAACATTGAAAAATACGGGTCATTAATGAAAGAAAATAGAGGGTGAGGAAAGATAAGATAGAAACTTAGAATAGAAGAAGAAGAAGAGCACAACATCAGAGTAACACGAATCTCACAGTGGAACGAACAACATATAATAGATAATATATCCTTGAAATAAAATCATTATATGTATACAATAACATTATCAGAGTACAACACTTACAACACAGCAAAAATAACTATAGCTATATAATCCTGAAGCCTCCTGCTCCAAGCTCTTCCAGTATATCTATAAATCCCGACTACTTAACTACCCATACAAATTTAGGCACCCAAGAGTTTAGGGAAAACAAAACAAATAAACTCCGGGTCAGTCATGGGACTGGCATGAGTAAAACAGTTTAAAACAGTTCGAACAAGTAAACGATATCTCATAAGACCACGCCATATAACGGAACGGGTTTTTCCCTTATGAGAATCCAAAATATCTTTATATCAAAAACCTTTTGATATTATAATAATGTCTATCAACCACAATATAATAATCATCTAACAGAAATGCTTTCATCTTACGTTCTACATATATAGTATACAATCAAAACCGCAAGCACGTATTGGGTAATGGATTTCCAACTATGACAAGGTATGGAACCACCTTTCGCTAGTGTATCTCTAGATAGGAATACACTGGGTTCAAAAAGAACATCTTGCAACCCGGCCACACATGACTGACCACTCATTTCGCTCGAGTGTATCGAATGTATATCACCAACGGTTGGGATCAGCAACCGTTTCCCGAATGGGACAGCATCAACAATAGATTTTTAGAAGTAAATGAAACTCTAGATCAGGTGATTATACACCCTACTTCGGTGCGACCGACTTAGCTATGCTGCCTGCCCGATTTCTGTCATTTACCGGATGTTGAGGCTTGAAGCTACGCTTTATCATCACATCTGATTCACTTTGAATGCCACATCGTCAAATCCCTCAAATCACCGATTTGACGTCCTTAACCATACATTATGTGTTAGCTAAAAGAAGTTTCCGTCTCCGCTTCCACTCTTGGTACGGTTGGAGAAATCAATATACGTGATCATCTGGAAATACTCTATCAGACATCCATCCACACAAGTCATCCAGGAACAGGATGAACCGAAGGCACTATTCTGTAAACAGGATAGCCCTTGCATAACTCCGTATTCAATTTCCTTTGGCATATATGATTCGCAACGGTTATGCCAATACAGAGTGGTTCTTTGGATAATAACCCAACCGGTCTCTCCATATTAACAATGTTAAAATGGTCGAGACTTCGATAGTCTGTGATTTAACCATCAAAGAAAAACAGGTGTGCAAACAACGATATTATTTCCAGATGGAAATTATATCGATCAAACATCATTTAACATTTATCTCCTTAGTTCATTTTTCATCTCCTGTTTCCCTATATTCAACATTTGCTATTTTCTATATTTAGAAAATAAAATTTATTAACACTGGAAAACATTTCCATTCCTTGTTTTCTGTATTAGAAAACATTTTTTATTCTTATTTGGAAATCATTTCCAAAACTCCTTCATTGGACTTAGACAGATGTTTAACAAACCATCGCGATGCCAACTCAAACCATTTCCTTTAATTACTAAATTCACTTAACCATCCTTTACTGCCGAACCTTAACCATTTCTTAGTTAAATACGAAGCCAATCAAGTCGGGGTAGAACTACTTCTCAGACCTTAACTGAATAACATTTCTAACTTTGAAATAGGAAAAGTTAACTTTATATTTCTTTAACTAACTTCCTTACTTAACCTTTCTTTCGAGTAACTATATTCGATTAACTGTTTTCAATTTACTCTATTCAATTTACTCCTTTGGATTAACTCTATTCACTTAACTCCTATCGAATAAACTATATTCGATAACTCCTCTAACTCTATTCGAATAAACTATATTCGATTAACTCCTCTAATTCCATTCGAATAAACTATATTCGATTTATTCCTTTAACTCCATTCGAATAAACTATATTCGATTAACTCCTTTTACTTAACTCCTTTCGATTAACTAATTCAATAACTCTTATGTGTTTAACTCTATTCGAATAACTAATTCGAATAACCCTTATTTATTTAACTCTATTCGAATAACTAAGATTCGATTAACTCCTTTGGATTAACTATATTCACTTAACTCCTGTCGAATAAACTATATTCGATAACTCCTCTAACTCTATTCGAATAAACTATATTCGATTAACTCCTCTAATTCCATTCGAATAAACTATATTCGATTTATTCCTTTAACTCCATTCGAATAAACTATATTCGATTAACTCCTTTTACTTAACTCCTTTCGATTAACTAATTCAATAACTCTTATGTGTTTAACTCTATTCGAATAACTAATTCGAATAACCCTTATTTATTTAACTCTATTCAAATAACTAAGATTCGATTAACCCTATTCAACTAACTCGACTAACCCCTTTCGAATAACATATTCGATTTACTAACTTTCGAATACCATATTCGATTAACTCCCTTCGAATAAACTATTCATTTTTAAAGATTTAATTTTAGTAACGGTTCTTCACTTTACAAATGATTTCCTTTTTAGTAACGTTTTCCCTTTTTATAACATTTTCCCTTTTATAACGTCCTATTCCGTTATAAATAATTTCCCTTTTTAACTCTATTTATTTTTATAAATATTTCCTATCAATTTTATTTGTAAATGATTTACAAATATTTCCTTTTTATTTGTTTTACCAAAGCATTTCCTTTATATTTGTTTGACAAATATATTCTTTTAACCCTTTTGATTCTTATACTTATTTCTTTTCTAAAAATCCTTTTTCCTTTTATATATGAAATCCAGTGATTTTATATAAGTAAATTATTTTCAAATCCCATTCCGGTATTTCTATGGTACATAACACATCAAATCACGATGACCAATATCGTTCAAACACATATAATCGACAACAGATTATATATCACATCATATATCACAATATATGAAAAACAATAAAATAACTGTTGAGGAACCCAATCGGATTCCTCCAACCTGTTTCCCTGCATCCACAGATGTTACACAATAAAATCAACATCACTTTCAGTTCCATATGATATATTCTGTTAAACAGAATCAATATAGAAATTCAATTAACTGACTAGCAGTTCAATCAAACAGTCAACACACAGTCAATCAGCCAATATTTAACAGTTCTAAAAATACAACATGAAATTATAAACTGTTCAGAGTTAGTGAGATTTACTCACATTGGCGTGTTAACCGTTAAATAACGATTTGCGTTATTTGATTTCGCCAAACAATTTATTTCGCCATAAATTGTAACGAGCTCGGATTCACTCCCAGTCAGCTCCATCGTGTAGTGTCCGTCCATACGATCCCAACGCGACAGACGGTTCGAGATTCTGATACCGTATGCAGAAGATATACATTTTTGAAGTTTGTACACTTAATATTTAACCTAAACTTTGCAAAACAAATAGATTAAATGGGCCTCACCCTTAACTTTCCTTGGCCCACCTTCAAATGAAACAAACCCAGCCTACCAACGTGCTTCTTCCTCAACCACAGTAGCTCCATCCTCAACCCATTACCGATTCTTCATGGAGCCAAACCCCTTCAACCCATCACCGAAAATCACAAAAACCCACTTCAAACTTCACGTCTCCTTGCAACCTATCACTTCCACCCATTTGCGCTGAACTCGCACCACCCTCCTCAAATCTGTCGAACGCCTGTATCGCGCAAGCACAGTGACAGGTGCGTCACTTTTCGGCTCCGAATTCCACCAGAAAAACCCAATTGAAACTATACGTTGATATGAACGAGAATCCACTATTAACTCTTCCTTAAATTGCCTCGATTATTCAGGAAGTCGAACCCTAGATTCACGGTGGAATTTCCGGATGTAGAAATTAGCGTAGCGCCCAACCAAACCAGCACAGAATCGAAGGCCTCCTCTTCACGAACCCATAAATATATAAAAAAATGATTTATACGATTTTATTTGAGTTTCTTCTGATTTTTGTTCTTGAGGATGCTTCACGTTGGAAATGAGATGGAGGTTTTATACGCCGTGTTTGGTAGGTATCGTTTGTGGCTGTGAAGACATGAGGCGTGGCCTTCATATTGTCCAAGAAAAATTGGGATATTTTTATTTATTGAATTTTTATTTATTTTTATTCGATCATTGGCTTTCTAAAAATCACCCTGCTTACAAACGATACTCAAAAATCACCAAACTGAACATACACCTTCTGTTCGTCATTACGGTCCCAACAAAACTGGTTTTGTCGAATTCCAACTTCGTATGCTCACACAGCGTATTTTTAACCATCAAAATACTGACTGTTTTTCGCTTTAAAAATCCGTATGGCCACACAGTGACTCTAAAAATCACGAAACTGGAAATCTAACAACTATTCGACATTGCGGATCCAACAAAATTAGTTTCGTCGAATTCCGACTTCGTTTGCTAAAGTGGCTATTTTTAAAGCTCTAAATAGCTTATTAAAATATATAAATATATTTAAATGTAATTACATTTAATATTTAAAAATAAATATTATCATCTATATTCACAGTGGAATACCATACAGCTCCAGAATATTCCTGTATGAATTTCTAACTTGATATTCACTTCTGGGTTAACCCGATATTCGATTTATATTGAAATTCCTTTTAAAAATATAAATAATTCCTTTATAAATTATAAAGGAATTCCACAGCGACTTTTCTAAAATTTGATTTGGACATGAATCAAAATCTACACGATGAAATCCTGATTTTTCTCTTCCACTAGAAAGATATACTCCACCAGCTCCACATGTTTCTTGTTTCACAGAAATCCGACTTAAAACGAATCTTGTACATTCAGTTGAAGTTCAAATCGCCAATTTACGAACTGCAGCGCCATATCATGCTCGATTTTAATTATTTTATAATTCTATGTTCAAACTGTCATTTATATAATATATTCGTTATTCAAATTAAATTCCAAGCCGAATTAAATACCACAGATGATCCAGTTCACACCATATCGCCATTTCAGCCAATTCTGATTATTTAAGAATTAAATATATTATTAAATTTATTATTTTAATTAAATATTTATCATTATTTAATTCCACGACCATTTAATTCACTATACCACCATTTCAATAATTAAATAAATTAATTATTATACCTCTGCCAATGCGGGTCATTACAATCTTTCCCACTTAAAATAATTTCGTCCTCGAAATTGCTAAAAGGTAGAGGACGACCCTATCGACTGGTTAGAACATATTTGTTCACTTCTTAACTCCATTTTTATATTGGACCAATTTAAATTCAATTAAACTATTTATTTCTTCTTATCAACGAAAATTTTCAATAATCCTGAAAATTTTCTAACTCCTTAACTTTTCGAAAAATTTCGCCAGCACCTCCTTTGTACTGGTCAATACGTCAAATCACTGCTCGCCTCTCTAGGCCATCTCCATCCCAAAAGAAAATCAAACAGCCAAGCGGCTTGCCAATTCGGCTCATAAATCTTATATCCAATAGAAATATAACTTGTACCTTTTGTCGGCATATCATTATATCCTTTCAGCGGATACAAGGGTTATCCCAATCAAATTCCAATCTGCTTTTATCCACAACACAACCATTCGCTTATATCCGAGCCAAATATCATTTCAACTCAAGTTTCTTCTCGATTCCCAACTCTTAACTTGATTATCACATTACACTTCAAATTTGAATCTCACAATCCAATTTGTCTTGATATCATTCTAATTCAATCTCAGTTATCACTTTACTGGCTTTAGTTTAATTCAAATTTGCTTTCACAAATTTCTGTTAAATTTGTTTTCAATTCAAACAATCTTTCCCTGGGAGTTTTTAAACAGTTTACTCTTTTCAAAAAATCAAATTTTCCTTTTAAACATGTCACTGAGCCCTTAATTAATATTCCATTAGTTGAATCACTTCTCTATTTCTTTATCAATATTTGTTAACCAAATATTTTCAATAACCATATTGGCCTTTTATGTTATTTGGAAAACATTTCTGAATATCACCTTCCTTTATTTTCTAAACTTTAGAAAATATATGCTATTTATACTTGGAAAATATTCCAATTACTCATCTCTTTTCCGATCTCGTTATTTCTATACTTAGGAAATATCCTTTATTATATTTCCAAGCTTACACTTATTTGGGTTAAAACGGATGTTGTGTAAAACATCGTTACGACAACCCAAATACTATATTCAACTAACTCTTTATTCAACATTGATCTTCGAGCCTGAAATCTTACTATTTATTTGTTAATAATGAAATCAATCAAGTTGGGGTATAATTACCTCTCAGACCTTGACTGAATAACATTTATAACGTCAAAACAGATATGACCACTTACTCGAATAATCAATACCATACAACTAATTCTTCACTTTTAAACACATATACACCTTCTCTTTTTATTCTTATGAGATTTTATTCTTAGTCTTCCTTTTTGATTTTACTATTCTATTTCTAAGTTTGTTTCCTTATCGACTTCTATATAAATATATATCGATACGTTGATTTCTAACTATCAAATTATCTTAAAAATATTCTAACTCCTTAAATTCCCGGAAAAATTCGCCATAACCTCCTTTGTACCAGGAGCATTGGGGTATTTCAAATAGCCTCCCATGGCCCTCACCAATCCAAAAGAAAAAGGAAAAGCCAAGCGGCTAGCCGATACGGCGCATAAAATCTCATATATGAATTAAATACATACCTTTTCGTCGAGCATTCTATTTATATACCTTCATACCTTATCCATACCTATCTCATGTATATTTATACCTGCCCAATCTATTTTAACTATACCTGATCATTTTAACTCAATTCGTTAATTAATTTGTTAATTAACTCTTTAGTCTATTTCACTTTTATATTTGAACATGACATGTTCAAACATATTTTAACTTGCTTATCAACTAATCTGAATCCAAATTTCAAATTTAAGTTCTATATTCGATTTCGAATATCCATTTACAAATCCAATTCACCTTTCAAAGTTCAACTTCAAATTCAAAACTTGATTAACTAATTCCTCTTCGACTTAGTTAATTCTATTTAATTTCTATTCAAATTTTATATCACTTCTATCATTCAAATCTATATATCAAATTCTATTCAAATTCTATTCAAATTTTATATATTCAAATTCTATAGTTTAAATTCCATTTGAATTCTATATATTCAAATTCCATAGTTTAAATTCCATCTGAATTCTATATATTCAAATTCCATATATTCAAATTCCATATATTCAAATCCTGTATTTGAATTCCTTTATATTTTCTATATTCAAATTTTATATTTGAATTCCATTTGAATTTCTATATTCAAATTCCATTTGAATTTCAATATTCAAATTCTGTATCACTTCCATTGAATTTCATATATTCAAACTCCCTTTGAATTTCTATATTCAAATTCTATTTCAATTCCATTGAATCTCATATATTCAAACTCCCTTTGAATTTCTATATTCAATTTCTATTTCAAACTTTCTATATTCATTCTTTATTATAAATCCCATTTTGAAATTCAACACAACTTGTCTTTCCCAAAACAAATTCAAAACAGTATGTCTGGTAGTAATTTGTCACTTACAACTCGAAAATGAATACTGATGATGCAGCTGTCATCATCAGAATCTATTTTCCAGCGATCGAAGTGAGTTCAATTCTATAAAACCATTTCTAAACATTTCCACTTTGAAATTCATTTCAAATTATGATACCCACTACTTGTAAAACAATTTAAAATCTCCCAGGATCTTAAATTTTCCTTACTTTTAATCCAAATCCACTTACAAACACTTATCCCATTTCTCCAGAGTTTTAACTCAATTTCTGGTTTAAAATTTCAGATTTAACTCATCTAATTTCACGTATTTCACTTATATGAATTATGATTGGTTATTTACATAACCATTTAATTTATAATATTACTCGATTATAATAACAACCAATATATCCACTATATTAAAATTTTGATATATATATCTTCTCTATATCAAGATATACCTTGGGTAAACTTATTTTAATTTACCCTCTTTTCAAAACATATCGTGTCGACCCATCGTATTCGAGTGTTTATAAACTCCTAACGATACAGTGGATCAAACTGATCGACCAGAACCCATAAACAACTCAACCAATAAATCTCCACAATATAAAATTATTTTTATATCAAATAACAAATACGTTCACTCGTATATATACACTCAACTCAATCTAGGGTATTACTAACCCTATCTCTACTGAGTCACGCCACAGAGCCAAGGTAATTCACTTAACCTTAAGCTCTGATACCAACTGTAATGACCCGGGTTTTTGTCGACTTTGGTTATCGCCATAAACTCAATGATGACTAACCAAACATCGAAAAATACCGGTCATTAATGAAAGAAATTAGAGGGTGAGGAAAGATAAGATAGAAACTTAGAATAGAAGAAGAATAAGAGCACAACATCAGACTAACACGAATCTCACAGTGGAACGAACAACATATAATAGATAATATATCCTTGAAATAAAATCATTATATGTATACAATAACATTATCAGAGTACAACACTTACAACACAGCGGAAATAACTATAGCTATATAATCCTGAAGCCTCCTGCTCCGAGCTCTTCCAGTATATCTGTAAATCCCAACTACTTGACTGCCCGTACAAATTTAGGCACCCAAGCGTTTAGGGAAAACAAAACAAATAAACTCCGGGTCAGTCATGGGACTAGTATGAGTAAAACAGTTTAAAACAGTTCGAACAAGTAAACGATATCTCATAAGACCACGCCGTATAACGAAACGGGTTTTTCCCTTATGAGAATCCAAAATATCTTTATATCAAAAACCTTTTGATATTATAATAATGTCTATCAACCACAATATAATAATCATCTAGAAGAAACGCTTTCATCTCACGTTCTACATATATTATACAATCAAAACCGCAAGCACGTATTGGGTAATGGATTTCCAACTATGACAAGGTATGGAACCACCTTTCTCTAGTGTATCTCTAGAGAGGAATACACTGGGTTCAACAAGAACATCTTGCAACCCGGCCACACATGACCGACCACTCATTTCGCTTGAGTGTATCGAATGTATATCACCAACGGTTGGGATCAGCAACCGTTTCCCGAATGGGACAGCATCAACAATAGATTTTTAGAAGTAAATGAAACTCTAGATCAGGTGATTATACACCCTACTTCGGTGCGACCGACTTAGCCATGCTGCCTGCCGGATTTCTGTCATTTACCGGATGTTGAGACTAGAAGCTATGCTTTATCATCACATCAGATTCACTTTGAATGCCACATCGTCAAATCCATCAAATCACCGATTTGATGTCCTCAACCATACATTATGTGTTATCTAAAAGAAGTTTCCTTCTCCTCTTCCACTCTTGGTACGGTTGGAGAAATCAATATACGTGATCGTCTAGAAATACTCTATCAGACATCCGTCCATACAAGTCATCCAGGAACAGGATGAACCAAAGGCACTATTTTGTAAACAGGATAGCCCTTGCATAACTCCATCTTCAATTTCCTTTGGCATATATGATTCGCAACGCTTATGCCAATACAGAGTTGTTCTTTGGATAATAATCCAACCGGTCTCTCCATATTAACAACGTTAAAATGGTCAAAACTTCGATTGTCTGTGATTTAACCATCAAAGAAAACAGGTGTGCAAACAACGATATTATTTCCAGATGGAAATTATATCGATCAAACATCATTTAACATTTATCTCCTTAGTTAATTTTTCATCTCATGTTTCCCTATATTCAACATTTGCTATTTTCTATATTTAGAAAATAAAATTTATTAACACTGGAAAACATTTCCATTCCTTGTTTTCTGTATTAGAAAACATTTCTGATTCTTATTTGGAAAACATTTCCAAAACTCCTTCATTGGACTTAGACAAATGTTTAACAAACCATCGCGATGCCAACTCAAACCATTTCCTTTAATTACTAAATTCACTTAACCATCCTTTACTGCCGAACCTTAACCATTTCTTAGTTAAATACGAAGCCAGTCAAGTTGGGGTAGAACTACCTCTCAGACCTTAACTGAACAACATTTCTAACTTTGAAATAGGAAAAGTTCACTTTATATTTCTTTAACTAACTTCCTTACTTAACCTTTCTTTCGAGTAACTATATTCAATTAACTCTTTTCAATTAACTCTATTCGATTAACTCCTTTGGATTAACTCTATACACTTAACTCCTATCGAATAAACTATATTCGATAACTCCTCTAACTCTATTCGAACAAACTATATTCGATTAACTCCTCTAATTCCATTCGAATAAACTATATTCGATTTATTCCTTTAACTCCATTCGAATAAACTATATTCGATTAACTCCTTTTACTTAACTCCTTTCGATTAACTAATTCAATAACTCTTATGTGTTTAACTCTATTCGAATAACTAATTCGAATAACCCTTATTTATTTAACTCTATTCGAATAACTAAGATTCGATTAACTCTATTCGATTAACTCCTTTGGATTAACTCTATTCACTTAAATCCTGTCGAATAAACTATATTCGATAACTCCTCTAACTCTATTCGAATAAACTATATTCGATTAACTCCTCCGATTCCATTCGAATAAACTATATTCGATTTATTCCTTTAACTCCATTCGAATAAACTATATTCGATTAACTCCTTTTACTTAACTCCTTTCGATTAACTAATTCAATAACTCTTATGTGTTTAACTCTATTCGAATAACTAATTCGAATAACCCTTATTTATTTAACTCTATTCGAATAACTAAGATTTGATTAACTCTATTCAACTAACTCGACTAACCCCTTTCGAATAACATATTCGATTTACTAATTTTCGAATACCATATTCGATTAGCTCCCTTCGAATAAACTATTCATTTATAAAGATTTACTTTTAGTAACGGCTCTTCACATTACAAATGATTTCTTTTTTAGTAACGTTTTCCCTTTTTATAATGTTTTCCCATTTAAAACGTCCTATTCCGTTATAAATAATTTCCCTTTTTAACTCTATTTATTTTTATAAATATTTCCTATTAATTATATTTGTAAATGATTTACAAATATTTCCTTTTTATTTGTTTTACCAAACCATTTCCTTTATATTTGTTTGACAAATATATTCTTTTAACCCTTTTGATTCTTATACTTATTTCCTTTTCTAAAAATCCTTTTTCCTTTTATATATGAAATCCAGTGATTTTATATAAGTAAATTATTTTCAAAATATTCTTTGAAAATCTCTTTTTCCTATTCCGGCATTTCTATGGTACTTAACACATCAAATCACGATGACCAATATCGTTCAAACACATATAATCGACAACAGATTATATATCACATCATATATCACAATACATGAAAAACAATAAAATAACTATTGAGTAACCCAGTCGGATTCCTCCAACATATTTCCCTGCATCCACAGATGTTACACAATAAAATCAACATCACTTTCAGTTTCATATGATATATTCTATTAAACAGAATCAATATAGAAATTCAACTAACTGACTAGCAGTTCAATCAAACAGTCAACACACAGTCAATCAGCCAATATTTAATAGTTCTAAAAATACAACATGAAATTATAAACTGTTCAGAGTTAGTGAGATTTACTCACATTGGCGCGTTAACTGTTAAATAACGGTTTGCATTATTTGATTTCAACAGACAATTTATTTCGCCAAAAATTGTAACGAGCTCGGATTCACTCCCAGTCAGCTCCATCGTGTAGTGTCAGTCCATACGATCCCAACGCGAGAAACGGTTCGAGATTCTGATACCGTATGCATAAGATATACATTTTTAAAGTTTGTACACTTAATATTTAACCTAAACTTTGCAAAACAAATAGATTAAATGGGCCTCACCCTTAACTTTCCTTAGCCCACGTTCAAATGAAACAAACCCAGCCTACCAATGTGCTTCTTCCTCAACCACAGTAGCTCCATCCTCAACCCATTACCAATTCTTCATGGAGCCAAACCCCTTCAACCCATTACAGAAAATCACAAAAACCAACTTCAAACTTCACGTCTCCTTGCAACCTATCACTTCCACCCATTTGCGCTGAACTCACACCACCCTCCTCGGATCCGTCGAACGCCTGTATCGCGCAAGCACAGTGACAGGTGCGTCACTTTTCGGCTCTGAATTCCACCAGAAAAACCCAATCGAAACTATACGTTGATACGAACGAGAATCCACTATTAACTCTTCATTAAATCGCCTCGATTATTCAGGAAGCCAAACCCTAGATTCACGGTGGAATTTCCAGATGTAGAAATCAGCGTCGCGCCCAACCAAACTAGCACAGAATCGAAGGCCTCCTCTTCACAAATCCAGAAATATATATAAAATGATTTATACGATTTTATTTGAGTTTCTACTAATTTTTGTTCTTGAGGATGCTTCACGTTAGAAATGAGATGGAGGTTTTATACGTCGTGTTTTGGTAGGTATCGTTTGTGGCTGTGAAGACATGAGGCATGGCCTTCATATTGTCCAAGAAAAATTAGGATATTTTTATTTATTGAATTTTTATTTATTTTTATTTGATCATTGGCTTTCTAAAAATCACCCTGCTTACATACGATACCCAAAAATCACCAAACTGAACATACACCTTCTGTTCGTCATTACGGTCCCAACAAAATTGGTTTCATCGAATTCCGACTTCGTATGCTCACACAGCGTATTTTTAACCGTCAAAATACTGACTGTTTTTTAACTCCAAAAATCCATACGGCCACACAGTGACTCTAAAAATAACGAAACTGGAAATCTAACAACTATTCGACATTGCGGATCCAACAAAATTAGTTTCGTCGAATGCCGACTTCGTTTGCAAAAGTGGCTATTTTTAAAGCTCTAAATAGCCTATTTAAATATATAAATATAATTACATTTAGTATTTAAAAATAAATATTATCGTCTATATTCACATTGGAATACCATACAGCTCCAGAATATTTCTGTATGAATTTCTAACTTGATATTCACTTCTGGGTCAACCCGATATTCGATTTATATTGAAATTCCTTTTAAAAATATAAATAATTCCTTTATAAATTATAAAGGAATTCCACAGCGACTTTTCTAAAATTTGTTTTGGACGTGAATCAAAATCTTCACGACGAAATCCTGATTTTTCTCTTCCACTAGAAAGATATACTCCACCAGCTCCACACGTTTCTTGTTTCACAGAAATCCGGCTTAAAACGAATCCTGTGCATTCAGTTGAAGTTTGAATCGCCAATTTATGAACTGTAGCACCATTTCATGCTCGATTTTAATTATATTATAATTCTATGTTCAAACTGTCGTTTATATAATATATTCGTTATTCAAATTAAATTCCAAGCTGAATTAAATACCACAGATGATCCAGTTCACACCATATCGCCATTTCAGCCAATTCTGATTATTTCAGAATTAAATATATTATTAAATTTATTATTTTAATTAAATATTCATCATTATTTAATTCCACGACCATTTAATTCACTATACCACCATTTCAATAATTAAATAAATTAATTATTATACCTCTGCCAATGCGGGTCATTACAGGTGGCAACCCCGATACTACTGAAATGCATAACTTATACCTAAACGATGCAACAGCGTCTTACCTACCAGCCTGGACCCACGCACACACACGACTCCGTTGGACTTGTGCTGTAACACCCCACCTCTGCTAGGGTCACTCACAAAGGGAATACACTAGTTTTGGTGGAGCATTATCTAGGTAAACATGCACAGAGATATCACAAGACAGAACATAAATAAAGCAGCGGTAGAAATTAAAAACCAAATCTCATTACTTTCAAGAAAAGAGTCAAAACCTTATATATCCAAGTACAGATTGTCATTATTCTATTACATCAAGTTCTAGATAAAGAAGCATAAACTTAAAATAACAAAAGTAAATTATTCCCCAAAAATAGCAGAAGTGCAGCCATAGCATAGCTCAAGATCAAACCGTACATGAGCTGACAGAAAGCAAGCTAAATCCAAGCTAAGAGCTAGAGTTTCCTCCCTGAGAACCTGGGGGGAAAACGAAAGAAAAAGGGGCGAAAGAAAAAGGGTCAGTCATAAAGACTGGTAAGCCCTGGTGACTTTCAGTATAAAAACTAGTAAAGTTTACAAGACATGAATAAACGGAGAGTAAACATAAGGATGATGATAAGTCTGGCATGATAACTAAGATAACAAGATAAATCAAGTCTAGCATCGCATATTCAAGATTCGCTGCACCAACTGTACTAGTATCCTAAGCCATGTCAAGTATTAACCATGAAATGATCCCTTGGCCTAATATCATGAAATGACCCATTACGGGGTCCTACAGTACGATCTACTAATCGATCGGCTCCCTACAAATTCTAGCTCGTCATGTGTCTGTGTCATACGGCCCAAACACGAAATGTAGTCACATGTGCTAGGTCCACCACAGGGTGTATCAAGTCCTATGGTGCCAACCACCGACACGAATCAAGCATGCACAGTGTAAACCTACGAGTGCCCAATGCATGTTTTTTCAACTCCGGACTACGTGCATGACCATAGTCCGCCTGAATCTACAATGGCGCACCTACTCAGCCGTCTTTCTGGTCGCTTGCAATCAGCCCAGTAATCGTGCCCCACCCTGCCTAGCCCCAGGGTATCGTGGAACATCTAAGTGGGTTACTGCTGAAAAGGACCGTGTAACTAGGGTTTCTAATGGGTTAAGTGTTGTCATTCAAATTCGTGACTTAACCCTACCAAATCATGTATCAAGTTGGTTAAGTGTGTTCAAGCGGTTCATGACTTAACCCTATCAAATCATCATGTCAAATTGGTTAAGTATATTCAAGTGGTTCATGACTTAACCCTATCATGTGGCATTAATTCATTAATGCACCCCAACCTCTCACATTAGACTAGTTGTTGTGGTCACTGGATTTGGCGGGCGATTCCGGGCAGATTTACACCACACGTAGTCTAACCTCGGGTTATACGTGCGATATGACCAACTACCCACATTGGATCCTATTGTCTGCAGTCACTGGATTCGCCGGGCGGTTCCGGGCAGATTTACACTGCAAACTCAACCCAACCTCGAGTTGGCCATTTTCAAATTCATTCTAGCGTCTTGTCCATGTTCGAGTTTTCATGTCAAGTTCATGTCCATATCCAGGTTCAGGTTAAGTTCATAGTAAATTCAGGTTTTTCCTAATCTACCCAATCGCATTCCCATTGCACGTAAACTCAAATTGATACAAACAAATCTAATTAGGGAATAACATAGAAAGAACTGGCATAAGGTGGCAAAAGTGATTACAAGTCAAGCATGGTATAACTTGAGATAAATGATTACAACCATACTGGCATATGGAATAGTGGTCTCAAATATCAAATCTAGCACTGGCATGAATATTATGGACATTAAGGGTTTTAAATCTACAACATGTATAGGCCCCAAATCAATTTCATGCAAATATTCCTACAAGTCAAGATTCAAGATGAATAGATCCAAGGTGAACAAATAGTAGATCCAAAATAATAGATCCAAAATGAACAATGATAGATCCAAGATATACAATGATAGATAATTATCATACTTCGGTTCAATCTCGATTTACAACATGTCCATATTAAGTTTAAAGTTTAGATCTAAAAGTAACTGGGGCTTACAGATCGTGGTTAGAGAATTAGAAAACAAAGAGGCGACGTTGAATCTCGAGTCTAACAGAAATCCCCCAAACAGCAATACTCTACACGTAGCCTTGTTGGAGAAGAAGCAATCCCTTTTCTCTAACTTTTCAACCAGGGTTTTAGTAGCATAAGGCCAAAGAGAATTTGTGTAGAGAGACTAGAGTTAGGGTTGTTTATATAGGGTCAGGCCAACGAATTTAGACAGAAATCAGACTAGAAACATCATAGTGAATTCTGACTCAAAAATGGGCTCGGCAACCAGGTCGACACCCAGGTCGACCTGGTCCTGGCAGGTCGACACTATGGTCGACCCCCAGGTCGACCTATTCCTGGGCGGGAAATTTCCCGCCCAGTCCGTTCTAGGGTTTGAATTCGAAATTTGAATTCGAATTCTGAGCTGTTCTGAACTTGAAGATTTCTGAAAACTTCGAAGGGTCATAACTTGGTTATACGGACTCCGATTTTCGAAAACCCGGACTCGTTTCCAAGTAGAATTTTGAGACGAACGTAATGGCATAACCCGTTACCCTTGATTCTTATCTTAAAAATTAATTTTGTCTTGATTTTTGGTTATAACACGTTATAAAAATACGGGTTGTTACATTCTCCCCTCCTTAAAGGATTTCGTCCCCGAAATCTCTAAGTTAGGAAGAACGTATCCTACCATCCATCATCCATGTACTCAAAACATCATCCACAAGCAACCATTGCCCTTAAAAGAATTCTAGTGCTGTATGAACATATGCAGAAAGTGTGTGTATATGTACTTATCTAATCTACAAGATCAGGCGGTTACTGTTTCAGTAAACCTCCTTAATGCAAAATATGTTAGTGTAATGAGTCCAACATGTATGCAAATTCCTAACATAATTTATAATCTCTACATGAGTGCACATAATATTCATTCATATGCAACATCCAAGTGATAGCATAACAAGTTCCATCCATGTACAAGTATAAGCACTCTTGCATATGCAACATGAAAATGTGACTGAGCCGATCTAGTGCCTAATGTGTGTCATGCATCCACTAGCAATCACTTGCAAACACTTGCAACCATTTGCAAACATCAACCATAACATGTTTCAATCACATGTTTACATCCATATGGTTCTACCTAAGGTTCTAAAGATAAGATCGAGAAGATAACAAGGCAAACATAGGTAGTAAAAGCATGATACGAAAAGTTTTCAAGTTTATAGGAAAAGAGATCGAGAATTTACCCTAAAAAAAAAGGGTAAAGCGTGCGTATCTTCTCTTCGGTTTCCCAAGTTATGTCTTCTTGGGCTTCACTCCATTGTACTTTAACTAGCTTGAATTCTCGATTCCTTAGCTTCTTGATCTCCGTTCCTAAGATACGAATCGGAACTCGCCTCAACGTTGCTTCTTTTTCCACTTCTACGCCTTCAAGGATGCATGGCTCAACCACTTCGGCCGACTCATGTAAGCACTTTCGGAGATGCAAGACGTGAAAGACATTGTGTACTCCGGTTAGCTTCTCGGGTAAGTCTACCTTATAGGCCATCTGCCCAATCCTCTCAGTGATAGGGAATGGTCCTACGAACCTTGGTGCTAGCTTTCCAACCGCTCCAAAACGAACCACATTGCGTAAAGGAGAAACTTTTATGAAGACCATATCTCCGACTTCGAACTCTAGGTCTGTCCTTCTCTTGTCCGCATAAGATTTCTGTCTATCTTGGGCCGTTTTCATCCGTCTTCGTATCAACTCAATCTTCTCAGAAGTGTCCCTTATCATGTCGGGCCCAAGTATAAGTCTGTCTGTCGTCTCCCACCAACAAGTTGGTGACTTGCCCGGTCTTCCATACAAGGCTTCGAACGGTGCCATTCCTATGCTAGCTTGGTAACTATTATTATATGCAAACTCCACGAGAGGGAGATGGTCTTCCCAAGTACCACCAAAATAAAGAATGCATAGTCTCAAGAGATCCTCTAGTACCCTATTTACCCTTTCGGTTTGACCATCCGTCTATGGGTGATAGGCCGTTCTTAAACTCAGTCGCGTACCCATTGCTTCTTGCAGACTATTCCAAAATTGGCTAGTGAAAATCGGGTCACGATCACTAACTATACTACAAGGAACCCCGTGCAACCGTACTATCTCTCGAAGGTAAATAGATGCTAGCCATGATGCGGTCCTCTTGCTTTTCACCTAAATGAAGTGAGCACTTTTCGTGAGTCTATCAACTATGACCCATATGCTAGTATTTCCTTTCCTTGACCTAGGCAGTCCATCCACGAAATCCATCGAGATACTCTCCCATTTCCATTGCGGAACCTCCAAAGGATGTAATAGCCCACCGGGCTTCTTCGACTCGGCCTTTACTTGTTGGCACACCATGCACTTCAAAACAAACTCTGCCACGTCCTTATTCATTCCAGGCCAAAAGAAATTGCGTTTCATATCCCTGTACATCTTATCCCCTCCGGGATGTATGGTCATCTTCGAGTGATGCGCCTCCTCGAGGACTTTCCTTACTAAGTCTCCCACTTGTGGGACACATAGCCTTCCATCACGCCTTAGCCATCCCTTGTCATCTATGGAATACCTACCGAGGTGTCTTGACGTCTCGCCACTAATCAGCTTGTCCATGATTTCGACTATCTGTGGGTCTTCCTTCTGTGAAGTCCCTACTTGATCTAGGAGTGTAGGTCTTAACTCAAGAGATGCTAGCGTAGCAGCCAATGACTCAACAGCAGGTGTAAAATTAAAGGTTGCTATAAACTCAAGGCTTTTCCTTTCAACAAACAAGGGGCTCAAAGTCAACCTTTTTCTACTTAGCGTGTCCGCCACCATGTTACCCTTGCCATGGATATAAGCTATATCGAAGTCATATGATGCCAAGAATTCCATCCACCTCTGCTGCCTTTGATTCAAATCTTTTTGTGAAAAGAGGTACTTAAGTTATTTGTGATCGGTGTATAGCTCAAACTTTTCACCTAGAAGATAGTGGCGCCAAGCCTTAAGCGCAAAAACAATCGCGGCCAACTCCAAGTCATGTATGGGATAGTTTTTCTCACGAACTTTAAGTTGTCTGCCCCCGTAGCATATCACTCTTCCATATTTCATTAGGATAGCGCCTAATCCCGTGCCGCACGCATCTGTGTACACCGTAAACATCTTGCCTCCGTCGGGTAATGCCAAAAATGGAGCTATAGTAAGGGCTCTCTTAAGCCTTTGAAAAGCAACGTCACACGCTATGTCCCATGCAAAAGCTAGGTTCTTCTTTGTTAACTTAGTAAGAGGGGCTGAAATCTTAGCGAAGTCCTTATTGAACTTCCTGTAGTAGCCCGCCAAACCGGGAAAGCTTCTCACCTCCGTTGCATTCTTAGGAATTTTCCAGTCTTGCACTGCAACTACCTTCGCGGGGTCCACAGCTATACCTTACTTAGAAACTACATGTCCAAGAAACTGAACTTCCTTTCTCCAAAAATGGCATTTGGAGAACTTAGCCTTTAACTGGTGTGCTTTAAGCGTATCCATGACTTCCTTTAGATGCCTAGCATGCTCTTCTTCATCTTTTGAGAAGATCAAAATAATCGTCCACAAAAACCACCACAAACTTGTTAAGGAACTCCCGAAACACCCTACTCATCAAATCTACAAAGTACGTAGGTGCATTCGTTAACCCAAACGGCATGACGAGCCATTCGAAGAACCCATCTGGGGTCCTAAACGCAGTTTTGTCAATGCTGTCCTCAGCCACTCTAAGTTGATGGAATCTTGTGGCTAGATCAAGTTGAGAGAAAACAGATGCTCCCACAAGCTGGTCAAACAAATCGTCGATTCTTGGCAGTGGGTGCCTATTCTTCTTCGTCGGCTTGTTTAACTCACGATAATCTACACACAGACGAAGCGAACCATCCGCCTTAGTAGCGAATACCACCGGAGCACCCCATTCAGAAATGCTTCATCTTATGAAATTTTTCTCAAGCAACTCCTTATTGTTTACTAAGCCCTCTTCTTTCTCGCGGGGCCATGTGCCTAACGGGCAATGAAACTGGCTTGGCATTATCAACAACATAAATTCGGAAGTCTATCTCGCGTTTAGGGGGTAACCCCTTCACCTCATCAAAGACATCTGGATATTCTCGGACCACTCTTACAGATTGCAAATTGTCGATGGACGAGTCAAGAGATTCTAGATAACACAACATGACCGGACCCTTCGGGTTACAAGAAATTTCAAGGGTATTACCAAGGCGAGTCATGAGCCTCACTACCCTTCGTTCACAATCAAGAATGACTCCATAATTGGACAGCCAATCCATACCTAGGATCAAACCGTATCCCATAAATCCGAGAACATAAGCATTACACGTGAATTCTACGCTTAAGATAGAAATCCTCAAATCCACACAAATAATAGATAAATGAGCGGAACCCCCAACTGGATTTGAAACACTAACGGGATCCTCAACTAGACTAGTACTTAGGTGCAGATTTTCAACAATATCAGAAGAAATAAAAGTATGCGATGCGCCAGAGTCAAATAAGGTTCGAACAGGAAATTCAGAAATGTAAACAAGGCTTTCTACAGAAATATTACTACCTCGGTCAAGAGCTGGAGTGGTGTTGAGAACATGCAACTACCCTCCAGAAGGTCCTGCTCGCTGGGTCTGCCCTTGCCCTTGTCCTTGCTTCTTAGGGCAATCCTTACTGAAGTGTCCAGTATCTCCACAATGAAAGCATTCACCCAACTTTCTCTTTTTCCTTCTACAGTCTTTAGCTAGATGTCCTGTAATACCACAAAAGTTGCACTTCCTTGTCTCACGTGGTTAGTTAGCATTGTTGTTGTTGTTCTTGTTATTCTTGTTATTCTTGTTGCCTCCCTTCTTGAAGTCAACCTTCTTATTATGAGTCTCATTAGGCTTAACCTCCTTCTTGCTATTCTTGTCTTCCTCATGAAGTAGGGCCATATCCACCAAGCTTTCAAAGGTCGCCCCCATGGGTATATGAGTTATGGCCAAACTGTGTAGTGGCTCGTTCAATCCTCGAGCAAAGCGTACAGCCTTCTTCTGGGCCGTATTGACCAAGTCCAAACCGAACTGAGCAAGCTGATTAAACCTATTCACGTACTCCCTAACAGACATGTCCCCTTGCTTAAGTGCTAGGAACCTCTCCATCTGAAGGTTCTCTTCTGCTGACGATAAGAATTTAAGCCCAAACCTCTCTCTAAAGTCTGCCCAAGTCTCAACTAGCCTGGTAGCGTTGGTGACTTCCCACCAAAATGCAGCTTCCTCTTTCAACAACCATGCTGCCAACTAAACTTTCCTATGATCCTCCACATCGAAGATAACAAACAAGTCTTCAGTCTCCTTTAGCCAGTTTTGTGCCTCAACGAAGATTTCAGTTCCAACGAAGTTCTTGCCGCCCATTGCTTTAAAGTCTTTGCATATTTTGGCAAAGGCGTTACCAGGAGGAGGAGGAGGAGGAATCGCTGCAGCTGGAGGAGGAATATCTGCTGGGCCTGCATCGTTGGCCCCAGCCTCTAAGTACCTCCTGAACCAGCTAGGTATTGGCACGCCCTCTGGAAAGTTAAGATTCCCAGACATGCTGAAATGGAAAAGAAGAGATTCAAACGAGGAAACAAGGGATAGTACTAATGGCTTTTGGGGAATATCCTTTTCTTAAAAATAAAACTTTTCTTGAAAAATGCTTCTTTATAAATGGTTTTGAAAATAGTTTCAGAAGGTTTTTGAAACTTTTGCCCAGTCTGGTAACCTTCTGCTCTGATACCAAATGTAACACCCCACCTCTGCTAGGGTCACTCACAAAGGGAATGCACTAGTTTTGGTGGAGCATTATCTAGGTAAACATGCACAGAGATATCACAAGACAGAACATAAATAAAGCAGCGGTAGAAATTAAAAAAACAAATTTCATTACTTTCAAGAAAAGAGTCAAAACCTTATATATCCAAAGTACAAATTATCATTATTCTATTACATCAAGTTCTAGATAAAGAAGCATAAACTTAAAATAACAAAAGTAAATTATTCCCCAAAAATAGCAGAAATGCAGCCATAGCATAGCTCAAGACCAAACCGTACATGAGCTGACAGAAAGCAAACTAAATCCAAGCTAAGAGCTATAGTTTCCTCCCTGAGCACCTGGGGGGGAACGAAAGAAAAAGGGACGAAAGAAAATGGGTCAGTCATAAAGACTGGTAAGCCCTAGCGACTTTCAGTATAAAAACTAGTAAAGTTAACAAGACATGAATAAACGAAGAGTAAACATAAGGATGATGATAAGTCTGGCATGATAACTAAGATAACAAGATAAATCAAGTCTAGCATCGCATATTCAAGATTCGCTGCACCAACTGTACTAGTATCCTAAGCCATGTCAAGTATTAACCATGAAATGATCCCTTGGCCCAATATCATGGAATGACCCATTACGGGGTCCTACAGTACGATCTACTAATCGATCGGCTCCCTACAAGTTCTAGCTCGTCATGTGTCTGTTCCATACGGCCCAATCACGAAATGTAGTCACCTGTGCTAGGTCCACCATAGGGTGTATCAAGTCATATGGTGCCAACCACCGACACGAATCAAGCATGCACAGTGTAAACCTACGGGTGCCCAATGCCTGCTTTTTCAACTCCGAACTACGTGCACGACCATAGTCCGCCTGAACCTACAATGACGCACCTACTCAACCATCGTTCTGGTCGCTTACAATCAGCCCAGTAATCGTGCCCCACCCTGCCTAGTCCTTGGGTATCGTGATACATCTAAGTGGGTTACTGCTGAAAAGGACCGCGTAACTAGGGTTTCTAATGGGTTAAGTGTTGTCATTCAAATTCGTGACTTAACCCTACCAAATCATGTATCAAGTTGGTTAAGTGTGTTCAAGCGTTTCATGACTTAACCCTATCAAATCATCGTGTCAAATTGGTTAAGTATATTCAAGTGGTTCATGACTTAGCCCTATCATGTGGCATTAATTCATTAATGCACCCCAACCTCTCACATTCGACTAGTTGTTGTGGTCACTGGATTTGCCGGGCAATTCCGGGCAGATTTACACCACAACATAGTCTAACCTCGGGTTTTATGTGCGATATGACCAACTACCCACATTGGATCCTATTGTTTGTAGTCACTGGATTCGCCGGGCGGTTCCGGGCAGATTTACACTGCAAACTCAACCCTACCTCGAGTTGGCCTTTTTCAAATTCATTCTAGCGTCATGTCCATGTTCAAGTTTTCATGTCAAGTTCATGTCCATATCCAGGTTCAAGTTAAGTTCATAGTAAATTCAGGTTTTGCCTAATCTACCCAATCGCATTCCCATCGCACGTAAACTCGAATCGATACAAACAAATCTAATTAGGGAATAACATAGAAAGAACTGGCATAAGGTGGCAAAAGTGATTAACAAGTCAAGCATGGTATAACTTGAGATAAATGATTACAACCATACTGGCATATGGAATAGTGGTCTCAAATATCAAATCTACCAAAATAGGGTGATAGTCATGGTAACAGTTGACATAAGATAATAACCCCAAACTTGTGAATAACAATTGTTTCAACATCACAGGCGTGAATATTATGGACATTAAGGGTATTAAATCTACAACATGTATAGGCCCCAAATCAATTTCATGCAAATATTCCTACAAGTCAAGATTCAAGATGAATAGATCCAAGGTGAACAAATAGTAGATCCAAAATGAACAATGATAGATCCAAAATATACAATGATAGATCCAAGATAATTATCATACTTAGGTTCAATCTCGATTTACAACACGTCCATTGTAACACCCCGAATTTTAGTTAATACTAAAATTCACTAATTACTGGATAAATAATCTCAGATGTGGGAATTGGGGGTAACGGGCTGCGTTATTGCGTTCGTCTCGGAAAAATACGCGAAATAGAGTCCGAGTTTTCGAGAATCGGAGTCCGTATGGCCCGGTTATGGCCCGAAGAAGTTTGCAGAAAAATTAGGGCTAAAAACAGATTTAGAAACTTAAATTTAGATTTAAAATTAGAACCAGCGGGGCCAGGCGGGAAGATTCCCGCCCTAGGCATGTCGACAGGGCTGTCGACAGGCCTGTCGACAGGGGTGTCGACATGCCTGTCGACTTGCCTGTCGACATGGCGTGTCGAACCAGGGTGCTTGGGTGCACCAGATCTGGTTTTCTGGCTAGGGCTGGGCTTGGTTCTAGAGGTTTCCTAAATCTAACGGACCTAAATTAATCTAGGGTTAATCTAAGGGTCTAAAACATTCTCTTAATCTATAAATACACCCTAAACCCCCCTTAATCCTTACCAAAAATAGAAATGATGGCCTCATGCCGCCAAATTAAATCCTAAGAGGAGCCTCCACTAATCTAAGAAGGAAGTTTCAAGCTAATCCCTCTCAAATCATTCTCTAATCATCATTACCTTCATAGTTAGCAACTAATTCCTCTTCATAAGTTGGTTAATTTTGAGTTTGGTGAGTTTCTATCACTTTAACATCAATTGTTAAAGTAAGTAGATTGGGTGTAATGAGACTTATGGTCTTAAATGCGGATTAGTGAGTTTGAATCATGTATAATGATATATTACTCTATGTTGTTCTATGTTTATGCATATTTGATAAGTTGTTTTGTGCATGCTTAATAAGTTGATTTATGCATATTTAACAAGTTGATATATGCATGTTTAATAAGTGGATTTATGCATATTTAATAGTGGAATTATGCATGTTTAGCAAAGTGAGTTATGCAAGTTGAAAGTGATATGCAAGTTAAGTATATGTTTAAATGCAAGTTTAATGTGATATGCAAGTTATGCATGCTTATGCAAGTATATGGATACTTATGCAAGTCATGTATATGTTTAAATGCAAGATTTATGTGATATGCGAGTTATGCATGCTTATGCGAGTATATGAATGTTTATGCAAGATATGTATATGCTTAAATGACATGATATGTAAGTTATTCATGTTTATGCAAGTATGTGAATGCTTATGCAAGTATGTGGATGCTTATGCAAGTATGCGAATACTTATGCAAGTTATGTGTATGCTTAAATGCATGTTTAACATGTTATGCAAGTTATGAGAATGCCTATATGCAAGTTCAACATGTTATGCAAGATATGTGTATGGTAATATGCAAGCTCATATGCAACATGTTATGCAAATCATGTGTATGATAATATGCAAGTTTGGGTTATATGTAGTTGGGTTAATATAGGCTCATATATGCAAGTTGACATCCTCTTAACCCATGACAAAAGTTGTATGTTAAACCCATGATATTTGTGATGATCTTCCCCTTATTATGTCATGTAACGAGAACGATTTACGTGGGGAACGATGGGGTTGGTAAATATGTTAATAAATGAATGATTGGGTATGATTAAGCATACCATAAAAATAAATTACCATAAGTGGGAATTTACCTATTGAGTTAGGTCTACCCCATGGGAATTTACCTATTGAGTTAGGTCTACCCATGTTATGGAAAACTTGATATTAATTAGGGATAATTAATATGGGGGTGATTAATTAGGTGTAATTAATCGACTAAGACACGAGGTTGGACTCATTTGTAGTGTAAAACTGCCCGGACCCGACCGGCTTAACCAGTTGCTACAAATGTTAGCCCAATGTGAGAGGTCTTAGCCATAAATTAAATACGTGATTAAGGTAAAGACACGAGGTTAGACTCTGTTATGACGTAAGACTGCCCGGATTCTACCGGCTTAACCAGGCGGTCATAACAGCCAATCTAATGTGGGAGGTCTTTATGGGAGATCACGGTCTTAATTAATTAAGAAACACTTAACCATATTAGCATGTAGTGGGACATGAGGGGTTAAGTGGGTGCCTTGGGTGGCATGAGGAAATTTTGTGATTGCCTTGGGTGGCATGAGGAATCTAGTGGGTTGCCTTGGGTGGCAATAGAAAATACGATTAGAATACTTAACCAAGTGGAAACATGTAATTAAACATGATTAAAGGGTTAAGTGGGATACACTAGATATTTGACAAGCTTAAGTGGGTAGCTTGTGGGGGCCCATTTCAACCAATATCCCAAACGTATCTTTGTGGGCTCGACCCATGTCGAGTGACGGGACACGCATATTGGGCTTGATTATAAGAGGCCAAAACGGGTTAGCGGTGGCAACGCAAGTCCAACGGGCTTCATATGCGTGTGTGGGCCCGGGCTGGTAGATAAGCCGTTGTTGCATCGTGTAGATATAAAGCCGTGCACCGTTAGTATTGGGTAGCCACTTTAGGGGAGTGATACACCCCACTGTGGGACCAGCACGGGTATCTACGGTAGGGAGCCGATCGATGGGGAGTAGTGGGTACACCTAATGAAGATAGGGGCAGACGGCACCTATGTAGGGGTACACGAAACTACTGGGTAAGAATTACTGAGTACACCTAGTGGAGATAGGGGCAGACGGCACCTATGTAGTGGGCTAGGAGTACATGGATCTACTGGGGAAATTTTCTAAGTCCTTGGAAGGGATCAACCTTTAAGTAGGAATGACTGGTGTGGTGCAGTTAGTAATTATCCTTGGGTGGGTAGATGCGTCCTGACGGTTATCTTAGTTTATTCTAAGTCTACCAAGCTGCTTAGTGTAGCCATTCATCCCCAGATATTACCGTAGGTCAAGTTTATGTCTTCTCTGGTTACTTTAATGATTGTATTGTTAAAGTTATAGGACTCACTCAGACTTATGTCTGACCCCGTTGTTTCTATCTTTTTCCCAACCCTCAGGTCCTACGGTGGATCCTAGCAGTAGTAGAGCTTGATCAGATTGCTGTTCCAGTCTTTCGGAGCTTGGGTAGATGTAAAGCTCCAGTTATCCAGTTATCTTTTCTTTTGTCATGGCTATTTCATGAGAGAGTGGGATTATGTACTTCTTTATTTTGATGGATATTGTACTTGACTTTAATTGTGGTTTTATGATGTAACCAGACATGTTTATTTCCGCTGTTATGAGATGATGTTTTAAAATTTCAAGTACTATTTATATCTGTCTTGTTGTAATTTTTCTGTTCTATATTCACTAAAATACTCCACCGATGCTATGGCATTCCCTTATGAGTGACCCTAGCGGGTGTGGGGTGTTACACGTGGTATCAGAGCAAAGGTTACCGGAACAGATAAAATTTTTAGAAAACTATTTTTCTAAAGCATTTTTGGAAAAGATATTTTCAAAAACATGTCTTTTAAGAGAAAAGTTTTTGAAAGAAAAACATAATCCCCAATAGCCATATCTATATCCTTCGAATTTTCCGTTTTGAATCTTTCCTTTTTCGTTTCAGCATGGCCGAGAATCTTATCTTTCCAGAGGGTGTGACGATACCAGTATGGTATAGGAGATTGATGGAGGCTAGGGCCACCACTGCGGGTCCAGCGAATGTTCCTCCACCAACCGTAGCACCCGATCTTCCTCCTCCCCCTCCGCCTCGTACGGATACTTTTGCTAAGACTTGCAAGGAATTTAAAGCTATGGGAGGGAAACCTTTTCAAGGATCTGAAACCTTTGTGGAGGCTAGAGATTGGCTTAAGGAGGTGGAAGAGTTGATAGATATCTTTGAGATGGAAGAAGGGAAGAAAGTCAAGTTGGCTGCTTGGTTAATGAAGGGAGAGGCCTCATTCTGGTGGGAGGTCACTAATGGAGAACGCCCCGTTGACTCTTGGGCGGATTTTAGGCAAAGATTTGTGGCGAAGTTTCTCTCAAGGGCGGAGGAAAACTTGTATATGGAAAGATTCTTGACTCTAAAGCAAGGAAATCTTTCGGTAAAGGAATATGTTAACAAGTTTAATCAATCGGCAAGGTTTGGCCTAGACATGGTGAATACACCGGAGAAGAAGGCTTTGAGGTTCGTGAAAGGTTTGAATGAACCGATGCATGGGTTGGCTATGACTCACATCCCTATGGGGGCCACCTTTGAGAAGCTAGTTGACATGGCACTCATGTATGAGGAAGAGAAGGGTCCTAATGCTAATAAGGCACCCGAGAAAAAGGGAGATCAAAAGAGACCTCAGCAACAACAACAAAGCAAAGGTGGGAAAGGCAACGGTGGCAAAGGCAAGAAGAAGAAGTGTTTCAATTGTGGGACACCTGGCCACCTAAGCAAGGATTGTCGCAAGAAGAAGAAGACCGGCTACTTCCACTGTGGCGAAGCAGGGCATTTAGTGAAGGATTGCCCTAAGAAAGGGCAAAGGACGGGATCTACCTCAGGAGGACAGGTGCAAGCTCTTATGGCACCGGGTCAGGCTAGGGGGCAAGTACAGGCTCTCGCGGTTCCACCAATTCAGGAAAGAGGTAGAACTATCTCCGTTGAAAGTCTGGTTTTTCTATTTGATCATCCTGTCCGTACATTGTTTGATTCAGGCGCATCGCATTCGTTTATCTCATCATCATTAGTTGAGTCACTGCACTTAGACACCAGTCTGGTAGATGATCCCTTGGTTGTTTCAAACCCAATTGGGGGCTCCACTTATTTGTCCATGATATGTTTGGGTTTGAAGATTTCTATACTTAGCATTGAGTTTAGATGTGATGCTTTTGTATTGGGCTTCACGGGCTATGGGTTGATTTTGGGCATGGACTGGTTATCCAGTAATGGTGCCGTTCTTGATTGCGAAAGGAGAGTTGTTAGTCTCATGACCCGCTTGGGTAACACTCTCGAAATTTCTTGTAACCCCAGGGACTCTGTTATGCTAAGTTATCTTGAATCGCTTGACGCTTCGGTCGAGAGTTTGCAATCTGTTAGAGTGGTCCGGGAATATCCGGATGTGTTTGAGGAGGTGAAGGGCTTACCTCCGAAGCGGGAGATTGACTTCCGAATATATTTGGTGGATAATGCTAAACCGGTATCTTTACCAGTGCGCCACATGGCTCCTCGTGAGAGGAGGGAACTCCATAAGCAAGTAGGGGAGTTACTTGAGAAGGGGTTCATAAGACGGAGCATATCGGAGTGGGGTGCTCCAGTAGTATTTGCTACGAAGGCAGATGGGTCCCTCAGACTTTGTGTAGACTATAGAGAACTCAACAAGCTCACAAAGAAGAATAGACACCCATTGCCGAGAATAGATGATCTTTTCGATCAGTTGGTTGGCGCTTCAGTATTTTCTCAGTTGGACTTAGCCACGGGGTTTCATCAGTTGAGGGTGGCTGAGGATAGCATAGACAAGACTGCCTTTAGAACTCCGGATGGTTTTTATGAGTGGCTGGTGATGCCATTTGGGTTGACGAACGCCCCTGCATACTTTGGTGATTTGATGAGTAGGGTGTTCAGGGAGTTCCTTAATAAATTCGTGGTGGTCTTTGTGGATGATATCTTAGTATTTTCTAAGAGTGAGGAAGAGCATGCCCTACATCTTGGGGAAGTGTTGAAGACTCTTCGAGCACATAGCCTTAAGGCTAAATTCTCTAAATGTCACTTCTGGAGGAAGGAAGTACGGTTCTTGGGGCACGTGGTCTCCAAGGAAGGGATAGCTGTGGATCCCGCGAAGGTAGTATCAATTCAGGATTGGAAGGTTCCGAAGAATGCTACCGAAGTAAGAAGTTTCTTGGGGTTGGCGGGTTATTATAGGAAGTTTATCAAAGACTTCGCGAAGATATCAGCCCCATTAACCCGCTTAACGAAGAAGAATCTTGTTTTCACATGGGACGTAGATTGTGATGATGCGTTCCGACGGTTAAAGAGAGCTTTAACCACTGCTCCAGTTTTAGTGTTGCCAGATGGGAGCAAGCCATTTGTTGTTTATACCGATGCTTGTGGAACAGGTCTTGGCGCAGTCTTAATGCAAGAGGGAAGGGTAATAGCCTATGGTGGAAGGCAGTTAAGGCCACATGAGAAAAATTACCCTACCCATGATTTAGAGTTGGCTGCTATTGTTTTTGCGCTTAAGATCTGGCGCCATTATCTTCTTGGTGAGAGATTCGAGTTGTTCACCGACCACAAATCATTAAAGTACTTGTTTTCTCAGAAGGATTTGAATCTGAGACAGCAAAGGTGGATGGAGTTCTTAGCATCCTATGATTTCGAGATAGCGTATACCCCTGGCAAGGGTAATGTGGTGGCGGACGCCTTGAGTAGGAAGAGGTTGTCCTTGAGTCCATTGTTCGTGGAACGACGAAGCTTGGAATTTATCTCGATGTTTGATTTCAGACCTTCCATTGATTATGTACCCGGTTTGCTAGCTTCTTTGGAAGTTAGACCTACTCTTTTGGGGCGAATTGGGGAAGCCCAGAGGGACGACCCACAGTTGGTTGAGTTGATAGAGAAGCTCATAAGGGGGGAGTCGTCCAGCCATTTGAGTAGGTACACCCTAGACGATAAGGGGTATTTGCGCAGAGACGGTAGACTTTGTGTACCGCTAGACGAGGGTTTGAGGAAGGCTATTCTTGATGATGCACACCGTTCTAGGATGACCATTCATCCCGGTGGGGATAAGATGTACCAAGACATGAAGAGGGTTTTCTTCTGGGCCGGTATGAAGAAGGATGTGGCCGAATATGTAGCTCGATGCTTGGTATGTCAGCAAGTGAAGGCGGAGCAAAGGAAACCAGGTGGGTTGCTTCACCCATTGGAGGTTCCGCAATGGAAGTGGGATAGCGTCTCGATGGATTTTATTGACGGGTTACCCAGATCGAGGAAGGGTAATACAGGAATTTGGGTGGTGGTAGATAGACTTACTAAGAGCGCCCATTTCATACCTGTGAAGAGCAAGAGGACCGCTCCATGGCTAGCTTCAGTATATCTTCGAGAGATAGTTCGATTTCATGGGGTACCCTCTAGCATAGTGAGTGATCGAGATCCTATCTTCACTAGCGAGTTCTGGAGAAGTTTGCAAGAAGCAGTGGGAACTCAATTGTGTTTGAGCACCGCATATCATCCTCAGACAGACGGCCAGACTGAGAGGGTGAATCGTGTTCTGGAAGACCTTTTGAGGCTTTGTATCTTAGATTTTGGAGGTACATGGGAAGAGCATCTTCCATTGGTGGAGTTCGCATATAATAACAGCTTTCAGTCCAGTATTGGGATGGATCCTTTCGAAGCTCTCTATGGAAGGCCTTGTCGATCACCTACATGTTAGTGGGAATCTACGGATAAGATCTTGGTTGGGCCTGATATGGTTAGGGAGACTTCAGAGAAGATCGATTTGATTCGAAGAAGAATGAAAGCAGCGCAGGATAGGCAAAAATCTTATGCGGACAAGAGAAGGACGGATCTTGAGTTTGAGGTTGGGGATATGGTTTTTGTTAAGGTATTTCCGTTGAGAAATGTTGTTCGCTTCGGATCCGTTGGGAAGCTAGCACCAAGGTTTGTTGGGCCGTTTCCTATCAAGGAAAGGATTGGGCGGATGGCATATAGGTTGGAGTTGCCCGACAGACTTAGTGGTGTTCACGATGTATTCCATGTATCACATCTGAGGAAGTGCTTACATGAGACCGCAGAGGTGGTAGAGCCGAGCTTGCTTAGAGATGTAGAGGTAGAGCGTGATGCGACTATTCGACGAGCTCCTACTCGCATCCTTGGGTCAGAGACTAGGAAGTTGAGAAACAGAGAGGTGCAGCTAGTCAAAGTGCAATGGGGAGAAGATGAGAGCAACGCAACTTGGGAAACGGAGGCGAAGATGCGTTCATTGTACCCATTTCTTTTTGAGGGTATGTCTTTACTTTCTCCTTTATCGCTTGTCTAGTACTTATCTTATCTTTGGTATGTCCTCTCGTTAGTACCTTTGACCTTTAGATAGGGTAAACCTATGGTTGAAACATGTGTTTGAGACATGTTATGGTTGATGGATGCAAGTGGATGCAAGTGTTTGCTAGTGGTTGCTCGTGGATGCATATACACACACTCTAGGCACTAGATCGGCTCAGTCACTTCATATTGCATATTGCATAAAATTGTGTGTAGGAAAATATATTTATGGATGTATAATGGTTGTGTTATCACATGGATGATGCATTTTGGTGAATGATTGTGCACTCATGTAGATATTGTATGTGTCGATAGGGTTTCTCGCATACATAATGGATGCATGGCACTATCATGGTTTGCATATGTTCATACATTAGATAGGGAACATATACACACACTTTTTGCATATGCTCATACATCATTAGAAATTGTTTTAAGGACAATGGATGCCAGTGGTTGATGGTTTGAGTAGATGGTTGTTTGGATGGTAGGATTTGCATTCTCCTTAGCTTAAAGATTTCGGGGACGAAATCCTTTAAGGAGGGGAGAATGTAACACCCCGAATTTTAGTTAATACTAAAATTCACTAATTACTGGATAAATAATCTCAGATGTGGGAATTGGGGGTAACGGGCTGCGTTATTGCGTTCGTCTCGGAAAAATACGCGAAATAGAGTCCGAGTTTTCGAGAATCGGAGTCCGTATGGCCCGGTTATGGCCCGAAGAAGTTTGCAGAAAAATTAGGGCTAAAAACAGATTTAGAAACTTAAATTTAGATTTAAAATTAGAACCAGCGGGGCCAGGCGGGAAGATTCCCGCCCTAGGCATGTCGACAGGGCTGTCGACAGGCCTGTCGACAGGGGTGTCGACATGCCTGTCGACTTGCCTGTCGACATGGCGTGTCGAACCAGGGTGCTTGGGTGCACCAGATCTGGTTTTCTGGCTAGGGCTGGGCTTGGTTCTAGAGGTTTCCTAAATCTAACGGACCTAAATTAATCTAGGGTTAATCTAAGGGTCTAAAACATTCTCTTAATCTATAAATACACCCTAAACCCCCCTTAATCCTTACCAAAAATAGAAATGATGGCCTCATGCCGCCAAATTAAATCCTAAGAGGAGCCTCCACTAATCTAAGAAGGAAGTTTCAAGCTAATCCCTCTCAAATCATTCTCTAATCATCATTACCTTCATAGTTAGCAACTAATTCCTCTTCATAAGTTGGTTAATTTTGAGTTTGGTGAGTTTCTATCACTTTAACATCAATTGTTAAAGTAAGTAGATTGGGTGTAATGAGACTTATGGTCTTAAATGCGGATTAGTGAGTTTGAATCATGTATAATGATATATTACTCTATGTTGTTCTATGTTTATGCATATTTGATAAGTTGTTTTGTGCATGCTTAATAAGTTGATTTATGCATATTTAACAAGTTGATATATGCATGTTTAATAAGTGGATTTATGCATATTTAATAGTGGAATTATGCATGTTTAGCAAAGTGAGTTATGCAAGTTGAAAGTGATATGCAAGTTAAGTATATGTTTAAATGCAAGTTTAATGTGATATGCAAGTTATGCATGCTTATGCAAGTATATGGATACTTATGCAAGTCATGTATATGTTTAAATGCAAGATTTATGTGATATGCGAGTTATGCATGCTTATGCGAGTATATGAATGTTTATGCAAGATATGTATATGCTTAAATGACATGATATGTAAGTTATTCATGTTTATGCAAGTATGTGAATGCTTATGCAAGTATGTGGATGCTTATGCAAGTATGCGAATACTTATGCAAGTTATGTGTATGCTTAAATGCATGTTTAACATGTTATGCAAGTTATGAGAATGCCTATATGCAAGTTCAACATGTTATGCAAGATATGTGTATGGTAATATGCAAGCTCATATGCAACATGTTATGCAAATCATGTGTATGATAATATGCAAGTTTGGGTTATATGTAGTTGGGTTAATATAGGCTCATATATGCAAGTTGACATCCTCTTAACCCATGACAAAAGTTGTATGTTAAACCCATGATATTTGTGATGATCTTCCCCTTATTATGTCATGTAACGAGAACGATTTACGTGGGGAACGATGGGGTTGGTAAATATGTTAATAAATGAATGATTGGGTATGATTAAGCATACCATAAAAATAAATTACCATAAGTGGGAATTTACCTATTGAGTTAGGTCTACCCCATGGGAATTTACCTATTGAGTTAGGTCTACCCATGTTATGGAAAACTTGATATTAATTAGGGATAATTAATATGGGGGTGATTAATTAGGTGTAATTAATCGACTAAGACACGAGGTTGGACTCATTTGTAGTGTAAAACTGCCCGGACCCGACCGGCTTAACCAGTTGCTACAAATGTTAGCCCAATGTGAGAGGTCTTAGCCATAAATTAAATACGTGATTAAGGTAAAGACACGAGGTTAGACTCTGTTATGACGTAAGACTGCCCGGATTCTACCGGCTTAACCAGGCGGTCATAACAGCCAATCTAATGTGGGAGGTCTTTATGGGAGATCACGGTCTTAATTAATTAAGAAACACTTAACCATATTAGCATGTAGTGGGACATGAGGGGTTAAGTGGGTGCCTTGGGTGGCATGAGGAAATTTTGTGATTGCCTTGGGTGGCATGAGGAATCTAGTGGGTTGCCTTGGGTGGCAATAGAAAATATGATTAGAATACTTAACCAAGTGGAAACATGTAATTAAACATGATTAAAGGGTTAAGTGGGATACACTAGATATTTGACAAGCTTAAGTGGGTAGCTTGTGGGGGCCCATTTCAACCAATATCCCAAACGTATCTTTGTGGGCTCGACCCATGTCGAGTGACGGGACACGCATATTGGGCTTGATTATAAGAGGCCAAAACGGGTTAGCGGTGGCAACGCAAGTCCAACGGGCTTCATATGCGTGTGTGGGCCCGGGCAGGTAGATAAGCCGTTGTTGCATCGTGTAGATATAAAGCCGTGCACCGTTAGTATTGGGTAGCCACTTTAGGGGAGTGATACACCCCACTGTGGGACCAGCACGGGTATCTACGGTAGGGAGCCGATCGATGGGGAGTAGTGGGTACACCTAATGAAGATAGGGGCAGACGGCACCTATGTAGGGGTACACGAAACTACTGGGTAAGAATTACTGAGTACACCTAGTGGAGATAGGGGCAGACGGCACCTATGTAGTGGGCTAGGAGTACATGGATCTACTGGGGAAATTTTCTAAGTCCTTGGAAGGGATCAACCTTTAAGTAGGAATGACTGGTGTGGTGCAGTTAGTAATTATCCTTGGGTGGGTAGATGCGTCCTGACGGTTATCTTAGTTTATTCTAAGTCTACCAAGCTGCTTAGTGTAGCCATTCATCCCCAGATATTACCGTAGGTCAAGTTTATGTCTTCTCTGGTTACTTTAATGATTGTATTGTTAAAGTTATAGGACTCACTCAGACTTATGTCTGACCCCGTTGTTTCTATCTTTTTCCCAACCCTCAGGTCCTACGGTGGATCCTAGCAGTAGTAGAGCTTGATCAGATTGCTGTTCCAGTCTTTCGGAGCTTGGGTAGATGTAAAGCTCCAGTTATCCAGTTATCTTTTCTTTTGTCATGGCTATTTCATGAGAGAGTGGGATTATGTACTTCTTTATTTTGATGGATATTGTACTTGACTTTAATTGTGGTTTTATGATGTAACCAGACATGTTTATTTCCGCTGTTATGAGATGATGTTTTAAAATTTCAAGTACTATTTATATCTGTCTTGTTGTAATTTTTCTGTTCTATATTCACTAAAATACTCCACCGATGCTATGGCATTCCCTTATGAGTGACCCTAGCGGGTGTGGGGTGTTACATCCATATTAAGTTTAAAGTTTAGATCTAAAAGTAACTGGGGCTTACAGATTCTGGTTAGAGAATTAGAAAACAAAGAGGCGATGTTGAATCTCGAGTCTAACAGAAATCCCCCAAATAGCAATACTCTACACGTAGCCTTGTTGGAGAAGAAGCAATCCCTTTTCTCTAACTTTTCAACCAGGGTTTTAGCAGCATAAGGCCAGAGAGAATTTGTGTAGAGAGACTAGAGTTAGGGGCTGTTTATATAGGGTCAGGCCAACGAATTTAGACAGAAATCGGACTAGAAACATCAGAGTGAATTCTGACTCAAAAATGGGCTCGGCAACCAGGTCGACACCCAGGTCGACTCTATGGTCGACCTGGTCCTGGCAGGTCGACACTATGGTCGAACCCCAGGATGACCTGGTCCTGGGCGGGAAATTTCCTGCCCAGTCCGTTCTGGGGTTTGAATTCGAAATTTGAATTCGAATTCTGCGCTGTTCTGAACTTGAAGATTTCTGAAGACTTCGAAGGGTCATAACTTGTTCATACGGACTCCGATTTTCGAAAACTCGAACTCGTTTCCAAGCAGAATTTCGAGATGAACGTAATGGCATAACCCGTTTCCCTTGATTCTTATCTTAAAAATTAATTTTGTCTTGATTTATGGTTATAACACGTTATAAAAATACGGGTTGTTACATGCACTGCCATCGCTCAACCCCAGTAAGCGTGTCACGGTCCTCGACCTTGTTCGAGCTCGTATAGATACTAAAATGGGTTACTGGTTGAAAAGGGTCCACCCACTTGACACAAGCTTCTCTCCAAAGCTTGTTCCCCACTAGGAATTCCCACTTAACCCCTCTTTATCCCCATGTCAAATCACATGTCTCATCTTGGTTAAGTGCTTTTATTATATTTCACATGCTACCCATGTCACCTACTTAACCCTTTATCATTCCCATGTCTAATCACATGTCTTATCTTGGTTAAGTGTTTATTAATTCATTATAACCATAATCTTGCAAGACCTCCCACACTAGATTACTGTCTTGCGGTTGCTGGATTTTCCGGGCGGTTCTGGGCAGGCTTATACCGCAATCTGAATCTAACCTCGTGTCTTTGCATTATTACGCATCTAATTTCTGCCTTTGGCCTCTCAAAATAGATTACCAAATTTCGGTTGTTGGATATGCCGAGCATTTCCGGGCAGGCTTAAAACGCAAGGCGCAATCCAAATCTAACCTCGTGTCTTAAGCGTTCATTATCACTTTCTTGATTCAAGTCCCAATTTCAAATCTTTGGATTACAATATATTCCAATTACCCATAATTCCCAATCTAAATTATGTTTATAATCTCATGTGCCAAATTATGCCCAAACTCATTTTCATAGTTATTAATAATTTATGCCAAATCTCATGTATACAAGTCATACTCAATTATACTCAAACCAATTTTCCATATTCATCAACAATTTTTGCCAAATTTCATTTCATTGCATATTTCCCAAACTTTTTCCCAATTGTTCCAACGTTATTTGTATGTAAATCTCAATGCAATATGTTAGGCTCGAAGTTAGACTAATCTCATAAAGAAAAAGGAAAAGAAGAAGGGAAGAGAATCAAAACATCAAGACTGACATAAACATAAGAAAAAGCATATGAAATATAAACAGGCATATAACGATAAAATGGATCAGAAAGGCATATGATAGATTTATATGTTTGAATCTGAAAGATAATGATTTACAAGCTTGATAAGATTCATTTCAGTCACATGCATATACATTAGATCCAATTTACAATCCTATCATAATTACTTTTTTTAATTTAATTATATGTGAAAGTAACGTAGACTCACAGCGATAGGATTCTTAGAAAAGAGAATTAGGCATTGTTGTAGTAAATCTGATCTTGAATAATCTCTACTTTGATTGTTAGAAGATCTGATCTTCTAATTTGAATACTCCTATTCTAATTTGCTTCGGTGGAGAAGAGAGGCTAGATTTGACTTAGATTAGAGCAGCACGGAGGCGCCATGGATGAAAACAATGAGATTAGGGTTAGGTTTAGGGGTATTTTATAGATGCTCTAGGTGAATTAGGACCCTTAGATTAGGTTAGGATCCATATGAACCATCCATACAAGGAAAACACATCATCAGATCCACCACAAAACACATCAGGCCAGATCTGGGCTGATGGGGTCGGCACCCTTATAGGGGGGTCGACACCCCAGTCGACACCCATGTCGACACCCCTTGGAGGGGTCAACACCCACGAGCGAGAAATTTCCCACTCAGCCTGCTTTGTCTAAATTTTGGTTTTTGAACAGTTTTTGTTATTTAATTATTATTTAAATAAATTCTGCATTAAACTGAAATCTTCTAAGCTTCATAACTTCTTCATACAATATCCGATTTACGCAAACTCGGACTTTATTCCAAGCAGAATTCCAAGATGAACGAAATGGCGCAGCCCGTTTCCCTTAATTCTTCTTATAAAAATTAAGTATTCTTTAATTATCTCTTATGTCCTGTTTTAAAATTACGGGGTGTTACAAGATCATAAGATGGAAAGTTGTCAAAGACGACGAAAGAACCCGTGTTAACTATAGCATTTGCTAAATAGTTACCATAGGTTTTGATGGACTCTTTGTCATTGTAAAGATAACCTTTTATGGTTTTGGTTATCTTCAGTTTCTGAGATGAACTTGAGGAAGCCATTGAGATGATAGTTTTGAATAGAATAGATATGAAGAATATTGTTTTTGAGTTGTGAATGAAAGGTAGAAAGGATGGATATATATATATAGAAAATGAATAGATATGAATTGAATAGACACAACTTTTCAGATTGAAACGACACATTTGCAGACCTTGGGAGTTGGCGAAAAGATTGGAGGAAAGTTTAAAAGTTTAAACTTTTGAAATTCAAAATTTAAATTTCAAAAATTGTTGGATATGTCGACATATGTATTTCTGTATGTCGACATAAAAGGCTTATTTCAAAAGGAATTTTGGATTTTTAAGTTTTGAATTAAATTATCGATTTATATTTCAGGTTCAAACGATTTCCTGAAATACTTCTAATCCTAATTAACATACAAATAATTTATTTTATTAATTTATTAATTGTTTAATTTTATATTATTATTTTGAATTTCGAAATTCAAATTTCAAATTTCAAAGAATTTATTAAATTTTAAATTCAAACCAAAGCAAACAAAAAGCAACCATTCAACCAAATAAAATTAAAATTTAGTTAATGCGTACTCAGTTTTTTTATCCTTTTCTTCATGATCTTCTGAACTCTGAATTGCTGTAAAACATATATTTGTATTTCTAGTTTATAGTTCTTCACCACTTGATGACGAATCTGAATCATCTAATGTTGCTGCATATGCTTTCTTTCTTTTCCTTGATGAATTGGAGTTGTCCGATTGTTGAGTAGATTTGTCCGGATATGGACACATTTTTTTTACATGTCCTGGTTTGTTGTAGTTAAAACATCGTCCATCATTTAATTTTGAATTTGCTAGATTATAACCCTTCCTTCTATATTTTAGAAATCTTATAAACTAATTTGTCATGAGTGTTGTTGTAACGCCCCACCTCCGTTAAGGTCACTCGCAAAGGGAATGCCTTAAGTTCGGTGGAGCATTTTTGGTACAAGTTGCAGAAAAATTACAAGACAGACAAATAAAGCAGCGGAAAATAAATAACCTTTATTGATTAAAACATGGCTTGTACAAAGATTGTTTTACAACGCCAATACTTATTACAACAAAGCATCTATCTAGTTTAAAATAAAGAAGCATAAACTGACAATGATACTCCCCAATAAAGCATGAGCCAGCCATCGCAGTAGAAATTGGAGTTCAAAACAATGCGTCAAAGAATCTTCAAGCTTGGAAAGAGTAACGGTTCAAAATGAGCTGAGCTATTCCCTCCCTGGCTACCTGGGGGGGAAACAGAAGAAAAGAGGCGAAAAAACAAACTAGGTCAGACGTAAGTCTGGTAAGTCCAGTTATACTTCAGCATGTAAACAAGAAAAGGACTATAACATGAACAAACTGACCTTAGAACCATACCATAGTGATAAGATAATCCTAAAACAAGATAAGGTAAAATTAACGGAATTGGCTATCACATCCACTTCTATTTCTCTGCATCCACTAAGGATTGTTTCAACTATCATCGTGTGTTCATGATAAAATGATCCCCTTTTTATTATGTATGCAGTCCCTTATCCATCGAGTGTTACCTAGATCCAACTAGGGTTTACTTATCGAATGCTTCCTAGATTCAACTAGGGTTTACGCTACCCAGGGCCACTGGGGTTTATGCCACCTATTGAACGCTTCTCGGATTCAGGGTTTACGCGACCTAGGTCCAACTAGGTATTATGCTACCTATTGAATGCTTCTTAGATCCAGGGTTTACGCGACCTAGGTCCAACTAGGGATTATGCTACCTATCGAACAATGCCCCCTAGTCTAGGACACACTACCCAGAGCGATATATGTTCCTAGACTTTCCCCACGTATGTGTCATGAATCGTTATCGATGTCTAGATGCACATGTACTCTATATGTGTGACCCGAGTCCCGTGGCAGGGCTAATCAAGAAACACTGTACTCGGTCGGGAGCTTTCAGATATCTGCCAATTGCAGATGCTAAGGTCTACTTTTACAATGGCTAAGGTCCCACTAGACCCCTCCCTTAACTAACAAATGAAAGGCACCCAAGAAAATCAAGAATGAGAACTGTACGCAGGCCCCTCTATGCCCTACAAACCTATGGGCCAACCTCACCCATAACTAGATAGCAAGTATATGGTCTGTTGGAGTTATCCGCCTTTCCGCTTCACATATCTCGACTGACTCAAGATAGTAGGTAGATGACGAGTTTCTATCACAGGGCAAAAACTGGTCTCGCCGAATCACGTTGGTCCATCCTAACCTTTAGGTTGCCTTATTATTGCAACCAAGGCATAACCATGGCTCTTCTAACGCAGACCTTAACCTCTGTGAGCCCAGGAGGATCATCTGCAGCCTCACAGAGGGATACCAAGAGTACCCTCACGTCCCCTCGAAGTCGCGTGCTTTGTAACCCGGTTCATTGGAGCCTTCTTCATGATCAGATGGACGTTCGCTCCTTCTCGTATTCTACTTTGTTTTCTTGACTAAGGTTTACTACTTAGTTCTCTTAACTAAGGTTTGCTACTTAGTTTCCTGAATCGTTCGTTTTCTTAACTAAGGTTTACAACTTAGTCCTCTTAACTAAGGTTTACTACTTAGTTCTCTTTCTCGTCATGTTGGATTGGTTAAGTGTTATCCAGTGGTTTACGTTGACTTAACCTACCCATATATCATGTCAAATTGGTTAAGTGTTATCTAGCGGTTCATGTTGACTTAACCCACCCCTACATCATGCTAAATTGGTTAAGTGTTCCTTAACCTTACTCGTTTGTCAGGTTATACTGGTTAAGTGTCTCTCATTAACTTAACCCTGTTTATTTATCATGCTATAACGGCTAAGTGTTCTAAGTTTACTTAACCCCACCATCTAGTCTAGTTAGCATGTTATAACGGTTAAATATTTACTTAACCTTACCCACTTGTCTAGTTTACATGTTGTATACAATGGCTAAGTGTTTCCTTAGCTACTTAACCCCCACAAATCTTGCCTTGTTAACATGTTAAGTTGGTTAAGTGTCCAAATTAACTTAACCCCTATCAATCTTGTCTAGTTAACATGTTGAATTGGCTAAGTGTTTTCTCAATTACTTAACCCCACCCTTCTTGTCTTGTTAACATGTTAAGTTGGTTAAGTGTTTCCTTAATTACTTAACCTCACCATTTCTAGCTTGATTGTTCATGAGCTTTAATTAATTAATTAAAGCACCAACCACTCACATTAGACAGGTATTGTTGTGGTTACTGGATATGCCGGTCGGTTCCGGGTAGTTTTACACCATAACTCAGTCTAACCTCGGGTCTTTCTAGGCATGATGCACTAACCTCTCACATTAGACAAGTATTGTTGTGGTTACTGGATGTGCAGGGCAGTTCCGGGCAGTTTTACACTACAACTCAATCTAACCTCGGGTTAGGCATTTTCCTCTTCTCTAATTTACATATTTACTATTTATGTAAATTTCCCATAAATCAATTCAGCCTAGATCATATTCATTTGTCATGCCAATTAACATACTTATATTATATGCCCAAAACTTGATTTACCTATCAATTAGCCCAACTTGCAGTTTATACCAATTTATATTTAATATTCCCCTTTTTTCACTTCATGCCCAATCTAGATTAACATTCCAATTTATAGTTCATGTCAAAACTAGATTCAATATTCTAGTTTACCATTTATGTCCAAAATTTGGTTTACATGCCAATTACATACATTGCGGCCAATTAAAATTTATCAATTTATGCCTAAGTCTAATATGCATGTAAATCATTCACTATTATAGCCAATTTAGATTATGCCAACATATTTATTATGCCAAATTAACTTAATTAAGCTACGCCCAATCCCCGCATCATAATCGTACGTATAACATGATTTCACAAGTTTTCTAAGTACTCATGAAATGGCACTAACAAAAGGAATAGGGGATAAGCACAAGAATTGATATAAAAGAATAAGCATGCAAAAATAATGGCTCCAACAGGTTCGATGTACATAATAGTGAATAGGAAAAAACTAGCCAAGTTACACACTAAATATGAGATCCAACATAATTAAGGGAATAGGCATAGGTGATTTGGTCCAACATAATGCTAGTTCAAAGTACAACATGGTTGGTTAATTGTAACAATGGGAATAAGCATAAGCAACTAACTACAATATTTATAGGCAATTAACCACAATAGTCATGGGCGACTAATCACAATAATTTCTTAATCAATGTCATAGGCAATAGTCTCATAGTTATGAATCATAGTCGTGGGCAACAGTCTCATAGTCACGAATCATAGTCATAGGTAATAATTTCATAGGCAACAGTTTCATGGTCATAGCCTTAGGCAAAGGTCTCATAGTCATAGTCATAGTCATAGGCAATAGTTTCATCACAAGAATATAACATAGGAAAATCGTATGAATAAACATGAATCCACATAGATAAACTAGTAGGCACCGTTCTAATATCAGTTTCTTACAAGCCATGACTTCCAATTAATGTTTAAATCGGAAATATAATTGTACTTACAATATATAGGCAAGCCTTGTTTTTCTGAAATCTGTTTTCTGAAGCTGAATAGCTTTCCTTTGATGTAGGTTAGTCATTCTTTTAACTCTATTCAGATTGGAAGAAGATGTACTAGTTCTAGCTTAGATTTCAGCACAGTAGCGACGCCATTCTTATTTTTAATTAGAATAGAGGCAGAGTATAGGCAGAATTAAATTGTATGGAGAGAAAGCTGGGTTTGGGGGTGTTTAAATAGGTTAGAGCTCACGAATCTGGTCAGAAAGGCGTCTAGGTGCAGAAAAATGGATCTGTCTCCAGATCTGGAAAAACGGGGGAGGGGGGAGGTCGACCCTAGTGTCAACCTGTTTACCCAGGTCGACCCCCAGGTCGACCCTAGTGTCGACCTGGGTCCTGGGCGGGAATTTTCCCGCCCAGCCCGGGTGTCTGTTTTGAATTTCGAAATCTGAATTTTTGAATTTCGGGCTGGTTTTTATTGAAACTTCCGAAGGCCATATCTTCTTCATACGGAGTCTGATTTACGCAAACTTGGACTCTATTCCAAGCAAAATTTCGAGACAAACGCAATGGCGTTACCCGTTTCCCTTAATTATTTTGTTACAATTTAATTATTCTCTGATTTGTTACTTAACGTATTTCCCGAAAAATACGGGGTGTTACATTCTTCCCTCCTTTAAAGGATTTCGTCCCCGAAATCTCTGAGTTAGGAAGAATGATTATCCTACCATCCAACATTTATCTACTCAACCATCCAATCACAGACATCCATTGTCCTTAGAAGGTTTCTAATGTTTTCATGATCGTATGCATAGTGTGTGTATGTCTTTATCTAATGCAAAATCAGGCGGTCTACTGATTCAGTTGACCTCCTTAATGTAAATCATGTTAGTGCCATGAGTCCATCATGTATGCAACTACTCCTAATCATATTTTATAACTTCTACATGAGTGCACAATCATTCATACAAATGCATCGTCCATATGATAACACATCAAGTTTCACAAATACATATATGTATATGTAATAAGGAAGTGACTGAGCCAATCTAGTGCCTAATGTGTGTGTATATGCACTCACGAGCAACCACTAGTAACTACTTGCAACCATCAAACATAACATGTTTCAAACACATGTTTACATCCATTGTCTTCTACTTAAGAATTAAGGATAGGACCGAGAGGATATACTTAAAAGATAGAGACTAGTCAGGCAAATAAACTCTACAGAAAAAGGGAGATCAAGGATATACCCTCAAAAAGGGTATGATGCGCGTATCTAGTCTTTAGTCTTTTAAGTTGCATCTTCACGAGCTTCTCTCCACTGTACCTTAACTTCACGGTTGTGAAGCTTCTTGACCTCCATTTCCACAACTCACTAGTAACGATAGGACCTTGGTCACTTACTGTGCTAGAGAGTATCCAATGTAGTCGAACTACCCTTCCAAGATAAACAGATGTTAACCATGATGCCAAGTGTATATCCTAAGATGGTTAGAGGTCTCTTCTCTACTTAGCTTATCCATCATGTTACAAATCTGAGGGTCTAAAGCTAATGGTTGCTATGTGCTTTTTACCTCTCTTAAGGTCAGTCTTACTTAGGGCGCCTGCCACAACCATTTATTTCTCACGCAAACCATCCTAGTCGAACTCAACATCCCTCAAGTACAAGCCCAAAAGGCCTAAACTAATATCATACAAGCACCCAATGAATACCTCCTCCGAATTTGGACGATTTATGTGAGATGATACTAGCAAAACAACCAAACAATTGAGCAATTTACCGACTCTGGCTATCCTCGCCAGTCTTGCTCCAAAATTATCGTTGATCGCATAACTAGCTTTGCAGTGTCATCTAGATATATGCGGAAGTCTGTCTCGAGTTTTAGAAGGAAAACCCCTTCCCTAATCAAAACATCTTGCGTACTCATGGACTACTCCAACGGATCAAAAATCATCGATAGATAAATAAAGTGATTCTAGGTAGCTAAGACAAACTGATCCCTTAGGATCACACGAAAGCTCGAGGGTATTCCCAAGGCAAGTCGAAAGTCTAACTACCCTCATTTGACAATTACTAGCTAACCAATCCATGCCTAGAATCAACCCATAGCCGATAAAACCAAAAACATAAGCATTAATATAGCTATTCTCAAATCCTCACAAGTCAAAGATAAATGAGCCGAACCAGCAATTGGATTTGAGACTATATGGGATCCTCTACTATACGATATCTAGGGTGCAGGGACTCAACTAAAGCAGCAGATACAAATGAGTGTGACGCGCCAGAATCAAATAGTGCACGAACAGGATGATCAAAAAGAAAACCGAGTCTTTTTCAACAGAAACTTTACTACCTCTCTCTCAGGTATGCTGGCGGTGAAAGCATGCGCTTGTCTTCCGAAAAATCCTGTCCTTTGTTCTTGCCCTTGCTCTTAATTATGCGACCCGTTATACCAAAATTAAGACACTTCCTCTTGTTTTAGGTTTTACTATACTTTCCTCCCCTCCAAGTCCATATCCATGGGTTCTTCATCCTTGTGTAACTTGTTGACATGTCTCTCGAAAGCTGCCTCCATCGCATGGAGAATCCTACAAAGCTCGAAAGAAAATTACGGCTATGGATGGAAGTTAGGCACTTATTTGCCCTTAGATAAGTGTCGTAGTCTCATCAAGCCTACGGAACCATGTCGCGATGAGGTTACCTCCCAGAAAGCCAAGAGCCCTAGAGACACAGGAAAGAAGGAAACAAGGATTCAAACAGAGGATCAAAAGATGTGCATATGGTTTTGGTGAATATCCCTTTAAAACAAAAGTTTTCTTTTTTAAAATGCTTCTTTTAAAACCGTTGAAAATAATTTTTCAAATCTTCTTATCAGATCCGGTGACCTTCAGCTCTGACACCAAGGGTAACGCCCCACCTCCGTTAAGGTCACTCGCAAAGGGAATGCCTTAACTTCGGTGGAGCATTTTTGGTACAAGTTGTAGAAAAATTACAAGATAGACAAATAAAGCAGCGGAAAATAAATAACCTTTATTGATTAAAACACAGCTTGTACAAAGATTGTTTTACAACACCAATACTTATTACAACAAAGCATCTATCTTGTTTAAAATAAATAAGCATAAACTGACAATGATATCCCCTAATAAAGCATGAGCCAGCCATAGCAGTAGAAAATGGAGTTCAAAACAATGCGTTAAAGAATCTTCAAGCTTGGAAAGAGTAACGGTCCAAAATGAGCTGAGTTATTCCCTCCCTGGCTATCTGGGGGGGAAATGGAAGAAAAGAGGCGAAAACAAACTAGGTCAGACATAAGTTTGGTAAGTCCAGTTATACTTCAGCATGTAAACAAGAAAAGGACTATGACATGAACAAACTGAACTTAGAACCATACCATAGTGATAAGATAATCCTAAAACAAGATAAGGTAAGACTAACGGAATTGGCTATCGCATCCACTTCTATTTCTCTGCACCTACTAAGGACTGTTTCAACTATCATCGTGTGTTCATGATAAAATGATCCCCTTTTTATTGTGTATGCAGTTCGTTAACCATCGAGTGTTACCAAGATCCAACTAGGGTTTACTTATTGAATGCTTCCGAGATTCAACTAGGGTTTACACTACCCAGGGCCACTAGGGTTTATGCTACCTATCGAACGCTTCTCGGATTCAGGGTTTACGCGACCTAGGTCCAACTAGGGATTATGCTACCTATCGAACGATGCCTCCTAGTTTAGGACACACTACCCAGAGCGGTATATGTTCCTAGACTTTCCCCACGTATGTGTCGTGAATCGTTATCGATGTCTAGATGCACATGTCCTCTATATGTGCGACCCGAGTCCCGTGGCAGGGCTAATCAAGGAACACAGAACTCGGTCGGGAGCTTTCAGATATCTGCCGATTGCAGATGCTAAGGTCTTCTTTTACAGTGGCTATGGTCCCACTAGACCCCTCCCTCAACTAACAAATGAAAGGCACCCAAGAAAATAACGAATGAGAACGGTACGTAGGCCCCTCTATGCCCCCACAAACCTATAGGCCAACCTCACCCATAACTAGATAGCAAGTATGTGGTTAGTTGGAGTTCTCCACCTTTCCGCTTCACGTATCTCGACTGACTCAAGATGGTAGGTAGATGACGAGTTGCTATCACAGGGCAAAAACTGGTCTCGCCGAATCATGCTAGTCCATCCTAGTCTTTAGGTTGCCTTATTATTGCAACCAAGGCATACCCTTGGCTCTTCTAACGCAGACCTTAACCTCTGTGAGCCCAGGAGGATCATCTGCAGCCTCACAAAGGGATACCAAGAGTAACCTCATGTCCCCTCGAAGCCGTGTGCTTCGTAACCCGGTTCATTGGAGCCTTCTTCATGATCAGATGGACATTCGCTCCATCTCGTATTCTACTTGGTTTTCTTGACTAAGGTTTACTACTTAGTTCTCTTAACTAAGCTTTTCTACTTAGTTTCCTGAATCGTTCGTTTTCTTAACTAAGGTTTACAACTTAGTCCTCTTAACTAAGGTTTACTACTTAGTTCTCTTCCTCATCATGTTGGATTGTTTAAGTGTTATCCAGCAGTTTACGTTGACTTAACCTACCATATGTCATGTCAAATTGGTTAAGTGTTATCTAGCGTTCATGTTGACTTAACCCACCCCTACATCATGTCAAATTGGTTAAGTGTTCCTTAACCTTACTCGTTTGTCAGGTTATAGTGGTCAAGTGTCTCTCATTAACTTAACCCTGTTTATTTATCATGCTATAACGGCTAAGTGTTCTAAGTTTACTTAACCCCACCATCTAGTCTAGTTAGCATGTTATAACAGTTAAACATTTACTTAACCTTACCCACTTGACTAGTTTACATGTTATATATAATGGTTAAGTGTTTCCTCGGTTACTTAACCCCCACAAATCTTGCCTTGTTAACATGTTAAGTTCGTTAAGTGTCCAAATTAACTTAACCCCTATCAATCTTGTCTAGTTAACATGTTGAATTGGCTAAGTGTTTTCTCAATTACTTAACCCCACCCTTCTTGTCTTGTTAACATGTTAAGTTGGTTAATTATTTCCTTAATTACTTAACCTCACCATTTCTAGCTTGACTGTTCATGAGTTTAATTAATTAATTAAAGCACCAACCACTCACATTAGACAGGTATTGTTGTGGTTACTGGATATGTCGGTCGGTTCCGGGCAGTTTTACACCACAACTCAGTCTAACCTCGGGTCTTTCTGGGCTTGAAGCACTAACCTCTCACATTAGACAGATATTGTTGTGGTTACTGGATCTGTCGGGCGGTTCCGGGCAGTTTTACACCGCAACTCAATCTAACCTCGGGTTAGGCATTTTCCTCTTCTCTAATTTACATATTTACTATTTATGTAAATTTTCTGTAAATCAATTTAGCCTAGATCATATTCATTTGTCATGCCAATTAACATACTTATATTATATGCCCAAAACTTGATTTACCTATCAATTAGCCCAACTTGCAATTTATACCAATTTATATTTAATATTCCCCTTTTTCAGTTCATGCCCAATCTAGATTAATATTCCAATTTACAGTTCATGTCAAAACTAGATTCAATATTCTAGCTTACTGTTTATGTCCAAAACTTGGTTTACATGCCAATTACATACTTTGCGGCCAATTAAAATTTATCAATTTATTCCAAGTCTGTTATGCATATAAATCATTCACTATTATAGCCAATTTAGATTATGCCAACATATTTATTATGCCAAATTAACTTAATTAAGCTACGCCCAATCCCCGCATCATAATCGTACGTATAACATGATTTCACAAGTTTTCTAAGTACTCATGAAATTGCACTAACAAAAGGAATAGGGGATAAGCACAAGAATTGATATAAAAGAATAGGCATGCAAAAATAATGGCTCCAACAGGTTCGATGTACATAATGGTGAATAGGAATAAACTAGCCAAGTTACACACTAAATATGAGATCCAACATAATTAAGGGAATAAGCATAGGTGATTTGGTCCAACATAATGCCAGTTTAAGGTACAACATGGTTGGTTAATTGTAACAATGGGAATAGGCATAAGCAACTAACTACAAAAGTTATAGGCAATTAACCACAATAGTCATGGGCGACCAATCACAATAATTTCTTAATCAATGTCATAGGCAATAGTCTCATAGTTATGAATAATAGTTATGGGCAAAAGTCTCATAGTCACGAATCATAGTCATAGGTAATAATTTCATAGGCAACAGTTTCATGGTCATAGTCTTAGGCAAAGGTCTCATAGTCATAGTCATAGGCAATAGTTTCATCACAAGAATATAACATAGGAAAATCGCATGAATAAACATGAATTCACATAGATAAACTAATAGGCACTGTTCTAATATCAGTTTCTTACAAGCCATGACTTCCAATTAATGTTTAAATCGGAAATATAACTGTACTTGCAAAATATAGGCAAGTCTTGTTTTTTTGAAATCTGTTTTCTGAAGCTGAATAGCTTTCCTTTGATGTAGGTTAGTCGTTCTTTTAATTCTATTCAGATTGAAAGAAGATGTACTAGTTCTAGCTTAGATTTCAGCAGAGTAGCAACGTCATTCTTATTTTTAATTAGAATAGAGGCAGAGTATAGGCAGAATGAAATTGTGTGGAGAGAACGCTAGGTTTGGGGGTGTTTAAATAGGTTAGAGCTCACGAATCCGGTTAGAAAGGCATCCAGGTGCAGAAAAATGGATCTGTCTCCAGATCTGGAAAAGGGGGGAGGTCGACCCTAAGGTCGATCCTAGTGTCGACCTGTTTACCCAGGTCGACCCTAGTGTCGACCTGGGTCTTGGGCAGGAATTTTCCCGCCCAGCCCGGGTGTCTGTTTTGAATCTGAATTGTAGAATTTCGGGCTGGTTTTTATTGAAACTTCCGAAGGCCATATCTTCTTCATACGGAGTCCGATTTACGCAAACTTGGACTCTATTCCAAGCAGAATTTCGAGATGAACGCAATGGCGTAATCCATTTCCCTTAATTATTTTGTTACAATTTAATTATTCTTTGATTTGTTACTTAACGTATTTCCCGAAAAATAAGGGGTGTTACAGTTGTCTCTTCATCATCTTCACTACTTGAGTCAGAATCATTTGTTGTGGCTTCCAGTGCAATAGATTTCTTTTCAGTTGATCTAATTTCTTTTCTTTTCTGTAATTGAACTTCACATGACATCAAATTCCTAATTAACTCTTCAATCTTCATTTCATTGACATCATTGGCTTCCTCTATAGCCAAAGTCTTCTGATCCCATTCTTCAGTTAACAAATTTAATATTTTTCTGACTTGGTCTGCTTTGGAATAAGTTTTTCCAAGTGCTATTAGTGAATGCACTATCTCTTGAAATCTGCAATACATATCTGAAATAGATTCATTCTCATTCATTTTAAATAATTCAAATTGATTGACCAGCATGCCTATCTTAGTCTGTTTAACTTTACTAGTACCTTCATGAGTAACTTGTAAAGTTCTCCAGATTTCATAAGCAGTTTTATATACTGGTACTCTGTTAAACTCATTTCTATCTAATGAACAAAATAACATATTCATGGCTTTAGAATTGCTTTGTGCAGCAGCCTTTTGTTCATTTGTCCATTATGCAAATGCAATAGTGGGTTCAACATATTCATTTTTTGTACTATTCCATGTGTCTAATCCTACAGATTGTAAATAAATTTTCATTCTACATGCCCAATATGAATAATTACTACCATTAAACAATGGTGGTCTAACAGTGGATTGACCCTCTCTAAAAGAACTATTATTGCTACTAGTGTTGGTTTCCATTTTTCCAAAATTTCAAAAATCAGATTATGAACTTTTTGAAAGACCTTGCTTTGATACCAAATGTTAGGGAATGCAGAATGGATCGTTCGGGCAAAGCAAACACTAGAGGGGAGGTGAATAGTGTTTGTAAGAATTTAAACAAAACTAAAAACTAGAGAGAACTACAGGATGAATCAAACACCACAAACACAATCACAAACACAGATTCAAACAAAGAAGCAAAATAAACAAAAATAAAAATGCAGAAAAGGAAAGAACACACCGGATTTTATACTAGTTCGGATCACTCCTACGTCCAGTCCTGCACAACGTTGGATTGTGCAAAGTTTTATTACTATTTCCAATAGTCAAATACAACCTCCTTGATTTCACGGCTCAACGAGGAGACACCAACTCCTATCCCTTAATTTCACGGCTCAACAAGGGCACACCGACTCTTATTCCTTGATTTCATGGCTAGAAGGATACACTGATTCCTCTTTGACTTATAAACAGGGTTTATTCAACACAAGCAATTACAAAACAGCCCTATAACTCTTCAATAGCACTTGATTTAGAGAGTAGAGAGTGTAGAGAGAAGAATTTTGATCAAAAAGGAATTGAATTCGGCAGAGTATAAGTGTAAGAATCATAAAAATTATTAAGAATAATGGTGGGATGAAAGAGGATGCGGATAGCGAAGAAGATATGTTAAAAAATTCGGTTTTAACCTTTTTTATACAATATGAAGGGTTGCAACGGTTCTGAAGCGTTTCAAATAGTGAAAAGACACTTCCCTTCAAAATTAGAAAAAATAGTTGTTATATGTCGACATGTTCTTTTTGCTATGTCGACATACCCATGTATATTTTTGATTTTCAAAGCATTTTCAAGTGTTTTGATATAAAACTAATTTTGGAAATTCTTGAGTAAAATTCTAATGTTGTAAATTAATATTATATGATACAAAAACATATGAAAATATATTTTTAAACTGTATAAATATATTTATAAAATTATAAGGTTTTAAACTATCAAAAGTATAGATATAAGGTATAAAAAAATAATTTTGAAAAACAAAGAAGAATAAAAATAGAAATACATAGAAAAATAGTATAGAGAAGATTGAGGAAAAAATTGAAAACCAAAATAGAGAGGATTGAGAATAGAATTGAAAATTGGATTTTGAATTTGAATTTGAACCTAGCGTGCTATTTAGAGTCTTACAAAATCTAGACTCTATAATTAAATTAATCTTAAACTCTTGAACTCTTGAAATCTTGATTACTCATGAGTCTTGAAATTTCTCTGATCTTTGAATCTTTGTCATCTTTATAACTGTACAGTCTTCAGTAATATTTTCTGTGTATAATTTCTGCTCATATATATATATATACTATACAAAAAGTGTTAGTTTATATTTTATAATCAATGATAATTGAAATAAGGTTGTTGTCATCAAAACTCCATTCTCCAACACCCAGTCTTGACCTTGCCAGATGGGAACAAAGTGTTTATAGTATACACTGATACAAGTGGTACAGGGCTTGGTGCGGTTCAGATGCAAGAGGGAAGGGTAGTATGTTATGGAGGTAGACAGTTAAGGGCTCATGAGAATAACTACCCTACCCATGACTTAGAGCTAGCTGCTACAGTATTCGCACTTAAGACTTAGCGCCATTATTTGCTTGGAAAGAAATTCGAGTTGTACACTGATCATAAATCTCTCAAGTACTTGTTCTCGCCGAGGGATCTTAATTTAGGCAAAAAAGGTGGATGGAGTTCCTAGCATCTTATGACTTCGAGAATGCTAATAACCCTGGCAAGGGTAATGTGGTGGTAGACGCACTGAGTAGGCAGAGGATGGCCTTAAGTCCTCTGTTTGTGGAGAGGAAAAGCTTGGAGTTTATATCAACTTTTAACTTTAGACCCTCCACCAAGTTTTTGTCTGGCCTATTTGCATCACTAGATGTGCGACCTACTCTTATGGATCAGATAGGAATTTAGCAATGAGAGGATCCATAGATTTTAGAAATCTTGGATAGGCTCAGTAAAGAGAAGACTTGTAGTCACCTCAGTAGGTATTCCACAGACAATAGAGGGTGGTTACGGCAAGATGGAAGGCTTTGTGTTCCCTAACTAGAGAGTTTGTTGAAGAAAGTCCTAGAGGAAGCCCATCATTCTAAGATGACTATTAATCCAGGTGACGATAATATGTATAGAGATATGAAGAGGGTTTTCTTTTGGGCTAGGATAAAGAAAGATGTGGCGGAGTTTATTTCTCAATGTTTGATTTGTCAACAAGTAAAAGCTGAGCAAAAGAAGCTCGGTGGTTTACTTCATCCTTTGGAGGTCCCGCAGTGGAAGTGGGAGAGAGTCTTTAAGGATTTCATAGATGGTTTGCCTAGATCAAATAAAGGCAACACCAATATTTGGGTTGTAGTAGACAGACTTACTAAGAGCGCTCATTTCATTCCACTTAAGAGTAAGAGGACAGCAGCATGGTTGGCACCAATTTACGTTTGTGAGATAGTCCGTCTTCTTGGAGTACCTTACAGTATCGTAAGTGATCGTGACCCCATTTTCACAAGTGAATTTTGGAGGAGCTTGCAAGAAACATTAGGTACACAGTTGTATTTGAGCACTGCTTATCACCCTCAGACCGATGGACAAATGGAAAGGGTGAACAAAGTTCTTGAGGATCTTTTAAGACTATGTATCCTAGACTTCGGAGGGACTTCGGAAGAGCGCCTTCCTTTAGTAGAGTTCGCCTACAACAACAGTTATCAAGCTAGCATTGGCATGGCACCCTTCGAAGCATTATATGGATGACCCTGTAGATCACCAACTTGTTAGTAGGAATCTACAGAAAGACTTCTACTTGGACCAGATATGGTTAGGGAAACTTCCGAAAAGGTCGATCTTATTAGACAGCAAATGAAGACCGCCCAGGATAGGCAGAAATCCTATGCATATAGGAGAAGGACTGACATTGAGTTTGAGGTGGGAGACATGGTTTTCATTAAGGTATCACCATTAAGGAATGTGGTTCGCTTTGGATCTGTAGGGAAATTAGCACCAAGATTTGTGATTCATTTTCCATAACAGAAAGGATTGACCAAATGGCCTATAGAGTAAAGCTACCAGAAAGACTATGCGGTGTTCATGATGTTTTCCACGTTTCTCATTTGCGGAAGTGCTTGCATGATACCGCAGAAGTAGTTGAGCAGAGTATATTGGAAGAAGTAGAGGTGGAACGGGAGGCGATAATTAGACGAGTTCCTATCCGTATTCTTGGATCAGAAGTTAAGAAGCTATGCAACAAAGAAGTCAAGTTGATAAAAGCTCAATGAGGAGACAACCAAGTGGATGCAACTTGGGAGACCGAAGACAAGATTCGCGGTTCGTACCCTTTTCTTTTCAAGAGTATGTTCTTAACTTCCTTTCTAAATCTTTTCTTCATGCTTGTTTCTATCATTTAAGTATATCCTATTGATCGAATCTTCGACCCTTAGATAGGAATCCCATGGATGTAAACATGTGTTTGAGACATGTTATGATTGATGGATGCAAGTGTTTGCTAGTGGTTGCTCGTGCTTGCATATACACACACATTAGGCATAGATTGGCTCAATCACTCTCATACTGCATATGGATGTGTGTGTATTTTTTTTCTTTTTATGAACGAAAATGGATGTATCATCATATGGATGTTGCATTTGGATGAATGATCGTACACACATATAGAGCTTACATGTTATAATAGGATTATCTGCATGCATATTGAATTCATAGCATGAACATACACTGCATTAAGGAGGTCAACTGAATCAGTAGACTGCCTGATCTTTCGCATTAGTATAAGGACATATACACACACCTTTGCATATGCTCATATAAGCATTAGAAATCTTTTAAGGATAATGGATTCCTGTGATTGGACGATGAGTAGATAGATGTGGATGTTAGGATATACATTCTTCTTAACTTGGAGTTTTCGGGAACGAAATATTTTGAGTAGGGGAGAATGTAACACTCCATAATTTTAACAACACTTAAGATGATAAATTAAAAATAATTAAATAAATATTCATAATTAAGTGAAACAGGCTACGCCATTGCATTCGTCTCAGAATTCTGGTCAAAATAGACACCTGTTTTGCGTAAAACTGACATCGTATGAAGAAGTTATTAAGGTTTGAAGTTTGTATATGCAAAAGAAGAATATATATGAATAAAATAAGCCCAGGATTCAAAACAGTTCAAAATTAGAGCAGAAGGGAGGAAGCAGGAAATCTCTCGCCCAGGGGTGTCTACCCCATCAAGGGGATGTCAACCCATGGGTTGACCCCATAAGGAGTGTAACACCCGTGTATTCTATAACAGTGAAATTCACAAATTAAAGTATAATTAATTTCAAATCAAAGAATTAAGGGAAACGGGATACGCCATTGCGTTCGCCTCGGAATTCTGCTTGAGATAGAGTCCGGGTTTGCGTAAAACGGACTCCGTATGAAGAAGATAAGGCCTCCGGAAGTTTCAGAATTCAGTTTAAAATTCAAACAGACCAAAACAGCCCAGAAAAAAACCAATTCAAAATTCAAAATCGGGACCAATTGGCCAGGGCGGGAATTTTCCCGCCCAAGGCACCCAGGTCGACTTGGCAGTCGACCTGGGGCTAACCAGGTCGACTGGGCAGTCGACCTGGGTCACCCGTGTCGACTGCCAAGTCGACACGGTGTTGACTGGCATGTCGACCTGGCCCCTGAGCCAGGTCGAACCCAGCCCCCTTGGCTGGCCTGGTCTGTGTTTGGTCGATTTTCTGAGCCTTGCCTTGTCACTAGGGCTAGGTGTCAGCTCCTGGTTGGTCTCTCTTTCAAACGAATGGTTGTTATTAAACAAGCTCCATCGACGGTCCAAATCAACTCACAAACTCTATAAAAAGGACCTAAGACTCACCCTAATTCACACAAACTAAAATGGAGATGAGACCGTCATGCTGCTGAGGAGAGACTAGGAATAGTCGTCAGAAATTGAGAGACAATTAGGAGATAATTCGAAAGCCTAAAGCAACGTCAATTAAAACAATGCCTACAACAAAGGATAGCATCTCCAAATTCAGAATTCAGATTCTTGAATTGAAGATTCGTCATACGTTGTAAGTAGAGTGCTATTCCGATGTGAATAATTAACTGCGTTTGATTTGTGTAAAATGAGAAATGGAATTGTGGCGATAATAATCTATATTTGTATGTTATTTTGATTCTAAACGATTTGGGAATGTTATGGTATACGATTGGATATTTGTAAGTATGTGATTTATGTTGGAAGTTAACAACCATATGTTGTGGTGTTTTATTTGGGATTCATACATGTACATGATTCATGTTAACAACCATATGTTGTGGTATTTTATTTAGGTATTCATACAAGTATATGATTCATGTTAACAACCACATGTTGTGGAATTTTAATTGGGATTCATGCAAGTATATGATTCACTATTATGCCAATATGATGTACATACTTTTATGATCACTTTTAGTGTGTAATTGGACTCGACTAAGTACTATGGTTTATATGAATCTATGTTGAAATTGGCAAATCATACTTTTGTATTAGAAACAAAAGTAAGCATCTTTATGAACATGACTAAACTATGTTTGGTATTATGCCTAGTTGAAAACATGTTTTAGGCCTAAGTTGTTATCAAAACCATATGGTGATATATGTGACACAATTAAGTTAGATTTACATTCCAATTGCAAGTTTACATGAATAGAATGATTCATGTTTAAGTATTGTTTATGCCATGGTTATATGAATAGAATGATTCATGTTTAAGTATTGTTTATGCCATGATTATATGAATAGAATGATTCATGTTTAAGTATTGTTTATGCCATGATTATATGTTATTACAATGCAAGTTCACATGTGCCTAATTCATGTTAATTGAATCGTTATGTTGCAAGTTCATGCGTTCACACTCCCCTTTTTATGTTACCTTATAAACACCATGTTATAAGCCTCCCCTTTTCATATGGCTAAGTTGGGTTTAAATGTTAAACCCAACATATCTTATATTGTAGTGAACGTGTAAAACGGGGGTAATGACGTTTGGGTTAAAATATAGAACATATGTGTTGGCATGTTTGACGCATGCCAACAACCTTGAAAAACAATTAAGTGGCATAAATAAATTTTAACCAATAAAGATGAATTTGAATAATGGGCCGCAAATATTTACATATAAAAAGAAAAGAGACAAAATATGTAAATGTAGAAAATACGATGTGTTTAACCCGAGGTTGGATTGAGTTGTGATGTAAACCTGCCCGGAACCGCCCGGCTGTCCAGTAGTCACAACAATACCTATCCAATGTGGGTGGTTAAACATGGAGCCCAATAAGGACCCGAGGTTAGACTGAGTTGTGGCGTAAGACTGCCCGGACCCAACCAGCAACAGGCAGCCACAACAATACCTGTCTAATGTGAGAGGTCGAGGCTTTAATAAGACAATTAAGTCTGAGTCAGGATTGATAGGATTAAGTAAATTATATTAATACTTAATCAAAATGGAACATGCTAAACTATACAGACTGATTGGGGGTTAGGTTTACAAAACACTTAACCAACTTAGCATGTTGGCTAGGAATAGAAAACCTAGTAGCGGGGGACCATTTTCAGCAGTAACCCTACAAGGTGTATCAGGATACCCTGAACTAGGCAAGGTGGGGCACGATTACTGGGCTGACTGTAAGAGGTCAAATCGACGGCGGTGGTGTAGCAGTGTAGGTTCTAACGGGGTGCGGGCGTGTACACACTCCGGCGCAGAAAAATAAGGCACTGGGCACCAGTAGCATACCTGTGCATTCTAGAATTGTGTCGGGCCGCCACCATGGGACTTGATACACCCCATGGTGGGACCAGCATAGGTAACTACAACAACGGGGGCCGTAAGACACATGTAACTATGCGAGTAGGAGCCGATCATCGGAAATGGATCACTTCACCCTGATTATGGGTGCCTGTTGGGAACTAGTTTATATGGGTACAGAGATTAATATGGGGTACGATAGTGTATTCGACCCTAGACAACTTAACTTAGTTTATGGTGCTTTCTCATTTCCAGTTTATGCTTATCATACCCAGTTCTTTATTCATAGACTGAATAGTCCTAGACTTACTCAGGCTTTATGTCTGACTCTACTTTTCTTTCGCCTTCTTTTCTTTCATTCCCCCCCCCCCCAAGGTCCACAGGGAGGGAATACCGCAGCTTGACCAACTTTCACATCCAGCTTGAAGAGAAAGAATGTATTGCTTGGATCTTTTTCGTTTTGGACTATGGCTTTGGACAGTAATTATGGGACATATGCAGTTTATTTATGTTTTCTTTATGCTTCTTTAAATAATGTAATCAAGACAGTTATGAAGATGTTATGTTTTTGGAAGTATTGTAAAACAAATTATGACATGGTTTGTGTAACACGTATTATGTTGAAATAAAAGTTGTTGTTACTTTCCGCTGTTCAAAAATATGTGTTCTTATATCTGTCTTGTATATCTGTGACTTATACTTATAAACCTCCACCAAAATTAGGGCATTCCCTTTGAGAGTGACCCTAACGGAGGTGGGGTGTTTCACTTGGTATCAGAGCATAGGTTTACCAGATAAGATAAAAGTTTTGAAAATTTATTTTCAAAGGAAAATTTAAAGAAGCATTTTTAAAGATAAAATATTATATTTTAAAAAAGGCAAAGTCCCCCAAAGCCATAGGTACTATCTTTTACCCTTCGTTTTGAATCTATCCTTTTTGTTTTAGCATGTCCGAAGAACTTAACTTGCCAGAGGGTGTACCAATACCTGGTTGGTTTAGACGGTTCTTAGAAGCAAGGGCCACTCAGCCAGGTCCTACCGTTCCTCCTCCCCCAGCGGCAGGAAATCATCCAGCTGCAGCAGCACCTCTTCCTCCACCTCCTCCACGGGGAAACACTTTTGCTAAGATATGTAAAGATTTTAAAGCTATGGGAGGAAAGGACTTTCATGGAACTGAGTCCTTCGTGGCAGCTAGAAATTGGCTGAAAGAAACCGAGGACTTATTCGTCATCTTTGAGGTAGAAGATAGGCAGAAAGTACAACTGGCAGTATGGCTACTTAAAGTCGAGGCTTCCTACTGGTGGGAAGTCACCAATGCAGAAAGACCAGTGGAAACATGGGAGGACTTTAGGGAAAGGTTTGAGGCTAAATTTCTCTCAGAAGCTGAAAGGAGTCTTCAGTTGGAAAAATTCTTATTTCTTAAGCAAGGGAATATGACAGTCAAAGAGTATGTTAACCAGTTTGATCAGCTGGCTAGGTTCGGACTGGACCTAGTCAACACCCCGCACAAGAAGGCTCTCCGCTTTGTCAAGGGGTTGAATGAGCCATTACACAGTTTGGCCATGACCCATATACCCATGGGAGCTACGTATGAAAGATTGGTACAGATGGCATTGCTGAACGAAGAGGATAAGGGCAAGAAGGAGACAAAGGAAGAAATCTCTCAAGGGAAGAAAGAGGGTTTGCAGCCTAAGAAGACAGACTTTAAGAAGGGCGGGAAAGACAATAAAGAGAAGAGGAAGTGTAATTTCTATGGCAAAGTGGGGCACTTGGTGAAAGATTGCCGGAAAAAGAAGGCCAAGATGAATGGTGGGTGCTTTTCTTGCGGTGAAACAGGCCACATGGCTAAGGATTGCCCGAAGAAACGAGGACAGGGGCAGAGGGCTGGATCCACCGCAGGTGCACAAGTTCATGTGCTAGAGGCGCCACCTCTGCAACAGCGAGGTATAAATACTTCTGTAGAAAGTGTAGTTTATCTTTATGATCACCCAGTTCGCACTTTATTTGATTCTGGCGCATCACACTCCTTTATCTCGTCTGCTTTAGTAGAATCTCTGCACCTAAAAACTAGTATGGTAGAGGACCCCTTAATTGTTTCAAACCCAATTGGGGGCCCAGTTCATTTGTCTATGATCTGTGTGGGATTGAAAATTTATATTCTAAGCGTAGAATTTAGATGTAGTGCCTTTGTTTTGGGCTTCTCGGCATATGGTTTGATTTTGGGCATGGATTGGCTATCCAGTAATGGTGCTGTCCTTGATTGTGAGAGAAGGGTGGTTAGGCTCCTGACCCAACTCGGTAACACTCTGGAAATTACTTGTAATCCCTCGTATGCGGTTATGCTTAGTTATCTTGAATCGCTAGATGCCTCTGTTGAAAGTTTGCAATTGGTTAGAGTGGTCCGGGAATATCCGGATGTCTTCGAAGAGGTGAAAGGCTTGCCTCCGAAGCGGGAGATAGACTTCCGCATATATCTTGTAGATAATGCAAATCCCGTTGCGTTGCCCGCTAGACACATGGCTCCACGGGAAAGAAAAGAGCTTAGTAAACAGATTAAAGAGCTTCTAGAGATGGGGTTCATTAGAAGGAGCATTTCAGAATGGGGCGCTCCAGTGGTGTTCGCTACAAAGGCGGATGGTTCACTCCGTCTATGTGTTGACTATAGGGAGCTCAACAAGCTGACGAAAAAGAATAGGCACCCTCTCCCCAGAATTGACGATCTGTTTGATCAGCTTGTAGGAGCGTCTGTTTTCTCCCAACTCGATTTAGCGACCGGGTTTCATCAACTAAGGGTGGCTGAAGATAGCATCGATAAAACGGCATTCAGAACCCCAGACGGCTTCTTTGAATGGCTTGTCATGCCTTTCGGCTTGACAAACGCACATGCTTACTTCGTGGACCTGATGAGTAGGGTATTCAGAGATTTCCTCAATAAGTTCGTAGTGGTTTTCGTAGACGATATCTTAATCTTCTCAAAGAGTGAAGAGGAGCATGCCCAACACCTAAGGGCAATCATGGAAACTCTGCGAGTCCATCAGCTAAAAGCCAAATTCTCCAAATGCCACTTTTGGAGAGAGGAAGTAAGATTTCTTGGGCACATAGTATCCAAGGAAGGATTAGCAGTAGACCCGTCTAAGGTAGTAGCGGTGCAGGATTGGAAGACACCAAAGAACGCAACATAGGTCCGAAGCTTTCTCGGGCTAGCAGGCTTCTATCGAAAATTCATAAGAGACTTTGCAAAAATATCAGCTCCGCTCGCAAAGCTGACCAAGAAGAATCTAGTGTTCAATTGGGACATGGATTGCGAGTTTGCTTTCCAACGACTAAAAAGGGCTCTTACAACAGCCCCAGTTTTGACGTTGCCAGATGGAAGTAAGATGTTCACAGTTTATACAGATGCATGTGGGACAGGGCTAGGCGCCGTCTTAATGCAAGAAGGAAGGGTAGTAGCTTATGGCGGGAGGCAGTTGAAAGTGCACGAAAAGAACTACCTGACTCACGATCTTGAGTTAGCTGCCATCGTCTTTGCACTCAAGTCTTGGCGACACTATCTCCTAGGTGAGAAGTTCGAACTTTACACTGACCATAAATCGTTGAAATATCTTTTCTCGCAGAAAGATCTTAACTTGAGGCAATAGAGATGGATGGAGTTTCTTGCCTCGTACGATTTCGAGATCTCCTACACTCCGGGCAAAGGCAACGTAGTGGCAGGCGCATTGAGCCGAAAGAAACTAACCCTAAGCCCGTTATTTGTTGAAAGACAAAGCCTAGAGTTTATAGCCAGCTTTGACTTTAGGACCTCCTCCGATTTTGTACCAGGCTTGCTAGCATCTCTCGAAGTACGCCCGACTTTAGTGGACTCAATAGGGACAGCACAACGCGAAGACCCTCAGCTTGTGGAGACGATTGATAGGCTAATTAGGGGTGAGACTTCAAGTCACCTCAACAGATACTCCATCGACGATAAGGGTTGGCTAAGGCGAGACGGAAGACTATGCGTTCCACAGACAAGGGATTTAGTAAAGAAGGTTCTCGAGGAAGCACATCACTCCAAGATGACGATACACCCAGGTGGAGATAAAATGTACAAGGACATAAAGAGAACTTTCTTTTGGAACGGCATGAAGAAGGACGTGGCAGATTTCGTTTCTAAGTGTATGGTGTGCCAACAGGTTAAGGCGGAACAGAAAAAGCCTGGCGGTCTTCTCCATCCTCTAGAGGTCCCGCAGTGGAAGTGGGATAGCATCTCAATGGACTTCATTGATGGGCTGCCTAGGTCTAGGAGAGGCAACACTAGCATTTGGGTAATAGTGGATAGGCTTACTAAAAGCGCCCACTTTTTACCTGTCAAAAGTAAAAGAACTGCCTCATCCCTAGCATCTCTTTACCTCAAGGAAATTGTTCGACTCCATGGAATACCATCCAGCATTGTTAGTGACCGAGACCCTATCTTCACAAGTGAGTTTTGGCGGAGTCTGCAAGAAGCGGTAGGCACACAGTTATGCTTGAGCACAGCCTATCATCCCCAAACCGACAGCCAGACAGAAAGAGTGAACAGAGTTTTGGAGGACCTTTTAAGACTGTGCGTCCTTGACTTCGGAGGGACGTGGGAAGACCATCTTCCTTTGGTGGAATTTGCCTACAACAACAGCTACCAAGCAACCATCGGAATGGCGCCCTTCGAAGCTTTATATGGAAGACCGTGCCGATCGCCCACTTGTTGGTGGGAGTCTAATGATAAACTCATACTTGGACCAGATATGATCCGAGAGACTTCAGAGAAAGTAGACTTAATACAAAGAAGAATGAAGACAGCCCAAGACAGACAAAAATCCTACGCCGACAAGAGGAGGACCGACCTTGAATTTGAGGTTAGGGACAGAGTTTTTCTTAAGGTATCTCCGCTAAGGAACGTTATTCGTTTTGGAATCACAGGAAAGCTAGCACCAAGGTCCGTAGGGCCATTTCCTATCATCGAGAAAATTGGAAAAAATGGCCTATAGATTAGAGCTACCCGAAAAATTGGCCGGAGTTCACAACGTCTTTCACGTTTCACATCTCCGAAAATGTCTACATGATTCTGCTGAAGTGGTAGAGCCAAATATCCTAGAAGAAGCTGAAGTGGAACGCGAAGCAACCGTGAGGAAAGTCCCAACCCGCATATTAGGAACGGAAGTGAAGAAGCTACGCAACCGCGAAGTCAAGCTCGTCAAGGTTCAGTGGAGGACGCCGAAGGAGACACAACTTGGGAAACTGAAGCTAGAATACGCGCAGCCTATCCTTTTCTATTCGAGGGTACATCTTTGATCCTTCTTTTTCCTTAAGTTGCGCTTTTATCTATCTTTTTGGGTATATCTCCTCGACCTTATCTTTTAGGTAGAAACTCTTTGGATGAAAACATGTAATTGAAACATGTTACAAATGATGGTTGCAAGTGGTTGCAAGTGACTGCTAGTGGTTGCTCGCGGTTGCATATACACACACAATCTAGGTTTTAGATCGGCTCAGTCACTTCATATTGCATATGCATATATGTTTGCATTCGTGTATGGTTGAACTTTAATGTGTTGTCATATGGATGTTGCATTTATATGAATAATTGTGCACTCATGTAGAATCATGAATAGGAGAATTTGCATACATAATGGATTCATGGCACTTACATAATTCGCATTAAGGAGGTCAACTGAATCAGTAGACCGCCTGATTTTGCATTAGATAAGTACATGTACACACACACTTCGCATACGATCATGAAGCATTAGAAGTCTTTTAAGGACAATGGATGCTCGTGTTTGATGGATGAGTAGATGGATGTTTGGATGTTAGGATATACATTCTTCCTGAACTTGAAGATTTCGGGGACGAAATCCTTTTAAGTGGGGGAGAATGTAACACCCGTGTATTCTATAACAGTGAAATTCACAAATTAAAGTATAATTAATTTCAAATCAAAGAATTAAGGGAAACGGGATACGCCATTGCGTTCGTCTCAGAATTCTGCTTGAGATAGAGTCCGGGTTTGCATAAAACGGACTCCGTATGAAGAAGATATGGCCTCCGGAAGTTTCAGAATTCAGTTTAAAATTCAAACAGACCAAAACAGCCCAGAAAAAAACCAATTCAAAATCGGGCCCAATTGGCCAGGGCGGGAATTTTCCCACCCAAGGCACCCAGGTCGACTTGGCAGTCGACCTGGGGCTAACCAGGTCGACTGGGCAGTCGACCTGGGTCACCCGTGTCGACTGCCAAGTCGACACGGTGTCGACTGGCATGTCGACCTGGCCCCTGAGCCAGGTCGAACCCAGCCCCCCTGGCTGGCCTGGTCTGTGTTTGGTCGATTTTCTGAGCCTTGCCTTGTCACTAGGGCTAGGTGTCAGCTCCTGGTTGGTCTCTCTTTCAAACGAACGGCTGTTATTAAACCAAGCTCCATCGACGGTCCAAATCAACTCACAAACTCTATAAAAAGGACCTAAGACTCACCCTAATTCACACAAACTAAAATGGAGATGAAACTGTCATGCTGCTGAGGAGAGACTAGGAATATTCGTCAGAAATTGAGAGACAATTAGGAGATAATTCGAAAGCCTAAAGCATCGTCAATTAAAACAAAGCCTACAACAAAGGATAGCATCTCCAAATTCAGAATTCAGATTCCTGAATTGAAGATTCGTCATACGTTGTAAGTAGAGTGCTATTCCGATGTGAATAATTAACTGCGTTTGATTTGTGTAAAATGAGAAATGGAATTGTGGCGATAATAATCTATATTTGTATGTTATTTTGATTCTAAACGATTTGGGAATGTTATGGTATACGATTGGATATTTGTAAGTATGTGATTTATGTTGGAAGTTAACAACCATATGTTGTGGTGTTTTATTTGGGATTCATACATGTACATGATTCATGTTAACAACCATATGTTGTGGTATTTTATTTAGGTATTCATACAAGTATATGATTCATGTTAACAACCACATGTTGTGGAATTTTAATTGGGATTCATGCAAGTATATGATTCACTATTATGCCAATATGATATACATACTTTTATGATCACTTTTAGTGTGTAATTGGACTCGACTAAGTACTATGGTTTATATGAATCTATGTTGAAATTGGCAAATCATACTTTTGTATTAGAAACAAAAGTAAGCATCTTTATGAACATGACTAAACTATGTTTGGTATTATGCCTAGTTGAAAACATGTTTTAGGCCTAAGTTGTTATCAAAACCATATGGTGATATATGTGACACAATTAAGTTAGATTTACATTCCAATTGCAAGTTTACATGAATAGAATGATTCATGTTTAAGTATTGTTTATGCCATGATTATATGAATAGAATGATTCATGTTTAAGTATTGTTTATGCCATGATTATATGAATAGAATGATTCATGTTTAAGTATTGTTTATGCCATGACTATATGAATAGAATGATTCATGTTTAAGTATTGTTTATGCCATGATTATATGCTATTACAATGCAAGTTCACATGTGCCTAATTCATGTTAATTGAATCGTTATGTTGCAAGTTCATGCGTTCACACTCCCCTTTTTATGTTACCTTATAAACACCATGTTATAAGCCTCCCCTTTTCATATGGCTAAGTTGGGTTTAAATGTTAAACCCAACATATCTTATACTGTAGCGAACGTGTAAAACGGGGGTAATGACGTTTGAAATATAGAACATATGTGTTGGCATGTTTGACGCATGCCAACAACCTTGAAAAACAATTAAGTGGCATAAATAAATTTTAACCAATAAAGATGAATTTGAATAATGGGCCGCAAATATTTACATATAAAAAGAAAAGAGACAAAATATGTAAATGTAGAAAATACGATGTGTTTAACCCGAGGTTGGATTGAGTTGTGATGTAAACCTGCCCGGAACCGCCCGGCTGTCCAGTAGTCACAACAATACCTATCCAATGTGGGTGGTTAAACACGGAGCCCAATAAGGACCCGAGGTTAGACTGAGTTGTGGCGTAAGACTGCCCGGACCCAACCGGCAACAGGCAGCCACAACAATACCTGCCTAATGTGAGAGGTCAAGGCTTTAATAAGACAATTAAGGCTGAGTCAGGATTGATAGGATTAAGTAAATTATATTAATACTTAATCAAAATGGAACATGCTAAACTATACAAACTGATTGGGGGTTAGGTTTACAAAACACTTAACCAACTTAGCATGTTGGCTAGGAATAGAAAACCTAGTAGCGGGGGACCCTTTTCAGCAGTAACCCTACAAGGTGTATCAGGATACCCTGAACTTGGCAGGGTGGGGCACGATTACTGGGCTGACTGTAAGAGGTCAAATCGACGGCGGTGGTGCAGCAGTGTAGGTTCTAACGGGGTGCGGGCGTGCACACACTCCGGCGTAGAAAAATAAGGCACTGGGCACCAGTAGCATACCTGTGCATTCTAGAATTGTGTCGGGCCGCCACCATGGGACTTGATACACCCCATGGTGGGACCAGCATAGGTAACTACAACAACGGGTGCCATAAGACACATGTAACTATGCGAGTAGGAGCCGATCATCGAAAATGGATCACTTCACCCTGATTATGGGTGCCTGTTGGGAACTAGTTTATATGGGTACAGAGATTAATATGGGGTACGATAGTGTATTCGACCCTAGACAACTTAACTTAGTTTATGGTGCTTTCTCATTTCCAGTTTATGCTTATCATACCCAGTTCTTTATTCATAGACTGAATACTCCTAGACTTACTCAGGCTTTATGTCTGACTCTACTTTTCTTTCGCCTTCTTTTCTTTCGTTCCCCCCCCCCCCCAGGTTCACAGGGAGGGAATACCGCAGCTTGACCAGCTTTCACATCCAGCTTGAAGAGAAAGAATGTATTGCTTGGATCTTTTTCGTTTTGGAATATGGCTTTGGACAGTAATTATGGGACTTATGCAGTTTATTTATGTTTTCTTTATGCTTCTTTAATTAATGTAATCAAGACAGTTATGAAGATGTTATGTTTTTGGAAGTATTGTAAAACAAATTATGACATGGTTTGTGTAACACGTATTATGTTGAAATAAAAGTTGTTGTTACTTTCCGCTGTTCAAAAATATGTGTTCTTATATCTGTCTTGTATATCTGTGACTTATACTTATAAACCTCCACCAAAATTAGGGCATTCCGTTTGAGAGTGACCCTAACGGAGGTGGGGTGTTTCAAGGAGGGGGTCGACCCCCCTTTAACAACCCATAAAATCAGAACCAATTTAAAATTTTGTTTTATGGAAATTTTGTTAGAAAATGTGCCAAAATTTAAAATTCCATTTTTAAATTAAATTATTGAATTTAAAAAGGCTTCTAAATAAAATTATGATGTTATTAATAAACGATTTAAAATTTTATTTGTGATAAACAACAATTTATAATTTGTTAAATCATGATTGATAATAATGGAAATTATTAAATTATTTATACATTTGGACTAGCTAACTTTAAACTATTGTTGAAAAGTAATATGGTTATCCTAATTTGTATGTATGCATCATTGTCTTGTTCAAATTGATGATTGCTAATGAAGATGACGTTGTTTGTTGAATAGCTGATTGTTTTGTTTATTCGATGAGTCAAATAATTGAATTTTTGTTGTGCTTTAAATGTTCAAATACAGATTTGTTTCTAAATATTCATTGTTCAAATAACATATTGTTTTCTTCATTTTGTTAAATTAAAACTAAATCTATATAAGTTGTAGTACAATGATTCATTTTAGATCATTGGTTTTTTAAATTTAATTTGGAGTCTAATTTTTAGATCTAAAATTCTATGTTCATGTTAACGGATTAAATTATATCTTAAAGGTTTATTTGAACTTTATACTGAATTAGTTAAATGTTAGATTATTAGTCCATGTTTTATCTTTCATAACTAAGTGTAACATTAGACTTGAAAGTTTATATATATACATAATATTTTCAATTAGATATTTGGATTTATAAAAGAGATTTTGTCAACATACAAATATTTTAAAACTGATTGTTGTAATTATGCGATTTGTATTATAAGGGAGTTTTGATTGAATTTAACTCATACATACATATCTATAGTTAAATCTACATTCATGTTTTCATATAAAATAAATCTTGATAATACGAAATAATTTCTTTTCTTTAAAAGTTAAAAGAGGAAAAAAATAAACACATGCTTTAAACATTGGCTATATATATACTTGTATCATGATGTTTGTTGATTTCATTGATATGCTGCATCCTAATGAGAAATCCAATTAATCATATATGTTAGCTTTTATTTATTTCTTATTTTATTTTATGTAATTGACTATCTATTGATTCAAATTATATGTCCATACCTTTCTATCACTTTATAGCACGTACCACATGTTGCACTTACAAAAATTACGTTATCATACATTTGTTTGTACTCGCATCTATGTCACATTGCTAAATCAAATTGATAATAAACCAATAAATGAAAGGTTTCACTCTATGCAAATAATATTCTCCCTGTTAATTGAATCATTTAAAGAAAGGAAATGAAACGCTTTTCTCTCCCCCTCATTAATTGATTACATTAAATGAAAGGAAATGGGAAGTTTCATCTCTAAATAAATTTAAGTAGTAATTAATTTTATTAAAAAAAGAGAATTAAATAATATAATATTATAAATAGAAAACCCTAAAACCCTAATTCACTAAAGACAGTCGTTGCCCATAGGATTTCAATGGCCGATATTGTCCCCTTTTATTTCATCAATCATTTCAAATCCACACAATATAATCCCATTTTCATAAAGCAAAAATGGAAGAGCAATCTGAGAGCTTCAAAACCATATGATGATGATGGACTTTAAAGAAGCGGGGTGACCAGAACCTATGCTCGAAGGCGCTGTAGTTGCAGGCGATTTCAGAAGCAAGGGGTGCTTCGAGATGCACCATGTTGGTGGCGATGGTGGAGCTTGTCAAGGCGGTCAGGGTGGTGGTCTTGGATCATGGGTCCGATGCTCCTGGGTGGCGCGCAATGTGGAGTTATGGTTCGTAGAATTGGGTTCGCGTATTCCTGAAGGTTGTCGGCCTGAAGAAGATGAGGAGCGTATTAGGTAGTTAATTAAAAGGTCAATCACTTCGTTAATTGTAATTAATGTAATTAAATTTGTTAAATATTTAAAATACCATATCTTATTCAAACAGTAACGAAATCGAACGATTTCAGAAGCGTTGAGATCGTGGTGAAAAATACTACAACATGGAACAGACTGAAATGGATTTGGAGCTAACTGTAAATTAAGGAGGAGTAAAACCTATATGAGAAATTATACTTTTTTATATATAATTAAAATTACTTAATCATGATTGTGATATTACCCCTACACTGTTAAATTATATTTGTATGATACATGATTTAATTTAGAATTGATGTTATGTAGATCCATTGATTTGATGATGTTTGTGTTGAATAAAAATTGTTGAAAACAAAATTACCAATTTTTGTTGAAAAAAAAGGAATTGAATCAAAATTGTCATTTTGGCAACTTAGTATAATTGGATTAAAATTGCCATTTTGAAAAATTAGTATAATTGGATTAAAATTGCCATTTTGACAAATTAGTATAATTGGATTAAATTTGTCATTTTGTCAAATTAGAATAGTTGGATCAAAACAATCATTTTTGTCAAAAGATAATTATTGGATTAAAATTATCAATTTTGTCAAAATATATTTATTGAATTAAATTTGTCAATTTTGTCAAATTAGAATAGTTGAATCAAAAATTAATATTTTTGTTAATTAGAATGGATTAAAATTATCATTTTTTGTCAAAAGATAATTGTTGAATTAAATTTGTCAATTTTGTCAAATTAGAATAGTTGAATCAAAAATTAACATTTTTGTTAATTAGAATTGAGTTAAACAAAAAATTAACATTTTTGTTAATTAGAATTGAGTTAAACAAAAATCATCATTTTGTTAATTAGAATAGTTGAATAAAAAATTATCATTTTTTTCAAATTAAAATAATGGAATTAAAATTATCATTTTTGTCAAAATATAATTATTGGATCAAAATTGACATTTTTGTTAAAATATAATTGTTGAATCAAATTTGTCATTTTTGTCAAATCAAAATAGTTAAAATAAAAAGGACATTTTTGTTGTAACAAAATAGTTGAAAATAAAAAGGATATTTTGTTGTAAGAAGATAGTGAAACAAAAATTGTCATTTTTATAGTTGAATCAAAGTATACATTTTTGTCAAAATAGTTCAATTGAATAAAAATGAACATTTTTGTCAAATTAGAATAGTTGAACAAAAATGAACGTTTTTGTCAAATTAGAATAGTTGAACAAAAATGAACATTTTGTCAAATTAGAATAGTTGAATAAAAATGAACATTTTGTCAAATTAGAATAGTTGAATAAAAATGAACATTTTGTCAAAATAGATTAGTTGAAAACAAAAATGAACATTTTGTCAAAATAAATTAGTTGAAAACAAAAATGTACATTTTTGTCAAAATATTTTAGTTAAAACAAAAATTACATTTTTGTTAATTAGATAAGAGATAAAACAAAAAATACATTTTTGTTAATTAGATAAGAGTTAAAACAAAAATTACATTTTTGTTAATTAGGTAAGAGTTTTTAGATAAGAGATAAAACAAAAAAATACATTTTTGTTAATTAGATAAGAGTTAAAACAAAAATTACATTTTTGTTAATTAGGTAAGAGTTAAAACAAAGGTTACATTTTTGTAAAAATAGATTACTTTTGTTCATTTTGTTAAAATGGAATTTTAGACAAAATGAAATCATCACTTTTGTTCATTTTGTTAAAATGGAATTTTAGACAAAATGAAATTATCACTTTTGTTCATTCTGTTAAAATGGAATTTTAGACAAAATGAAATTATTACTTTTATGCATTTTTTTAAAATGGAACTTTAGACAAAAATGAATGTATCACTTTTTATGCATTTGTTGAATTAGAATTTGTATGTTAATTAAAGAATCATTTTTATTGTCACAACATACATTAGAATTTGTATGTTAATTAAAGAATCATTTTATTGTCACAACATACATTAGAATTTGTATGTTAATTAAAGAATCATTTTTATTGTTGCAACATACATTAGAATTTGTATGTTAATTATTTATTGTCGCAACATACATTAGAACTTGTATCTTAATTAAAGAATCATTTTATTGTCGCAAAATACATTAGAATTTGTATGTTAATTAAAGAATCATTTTATTATCGCGACATACATTAGAATTTGTATGTTAATTAAAGAATCATTTTATTTTCACAACATACATTAGAATTTGTATGTTAATTAAAGAATCATTTTTATTGTCACAACATACATTAGAATTTGTATGTTAATTAAAGAATCATTTTTATTGTCACAACATACATTAAAATTTGTGTGTTAATTAAAGATCGTTTTTATTGTCACAACATACATTAGAATTTGTATGTAAATTAAAGAATCACTTTTATTGTCACAACATACATTAGAATTTGTATGTAAGTTAAAGAATTATTTTTATTGTCAAAACATACATTGAAACTATATACAAATAAAATATTTCTTTTTTATTTGTTAAAGTTAAAAATAGAAATACAAATAAAAATTATCTTTTTATTTGTCATTAGCTAAATTGTCATGTAAATAAAATACATTTTATTTGACATTATGAATATGTAGATATGATATGCCAATAAAACATTATTTTATTCGACGTGTTAAACACGTTAGTGGAATCGTCGAATGGTTTATATTTATATATAATTATATATATATATATTAAAATTAAATGAATCGCGCATGGTAGTTTGCATTTCGGAATTGTAACTTTAAACGATTATACCGAAAGATCCGACCGTCGGATTTTCCCAAAACTGGAACCGTTAGGACCGCTTTGGGAAGATCTTTCCAACATATAAATTTTGTTAAAATCCAACAGTTAGATTTCGAGAAATGTGTAAATCAAATTTGGGTAAAAACAGCACCAAATGGTTTTATATAAATAAAAATAGCGATAAATCATTATAAAATAATGTTAACAACATGAAATGGTTTAAATTATATATATATATATATATCTGTATGTATATGTGTGTATATATGTGAGAATTATTTGAAATGACTGAGTTCAATCTCATTTCAAATAATTATACGACGATTTAAATCGAAGATACTGAGGACGGTGCGGCGATCTTCACATCAAATGGATGACTACTGATGCCCGACATTGGGTAGCTCCCAGTAAAGGGTTAAAGAGGTAGTTGTCCGGACGTACTTGTTGATTGTCTGGATAAGCGAGCACCTCTATTCTGTATTGGACATACGGGACGAGGAATAAGGTGTCTCCGGTTTTGTTCAAATCCAGAACGAACTTGTAAATGGATGTGTGTCTGACATTGGATTTCATTCCATGTAAATTGATTTCTATTTAATATATATATATATATATATATGCTTGGTGGCTGAGAATTTATTTCCTTGCTTAACACCCTTCTCTGGACGCAAGAGCTCAGAGGTTATATATTAGTAGTTATCAATCGCATGGTGTGGATTGTCACTGTGGCATGCCAAGATGCAAATGATCAAGGCTTTTGTTGAAAAGCAGAGCCTTGTGGTTGATGATCAATGCACAGCCTATTTAGGCATAGCTTTGTGTACAACGATACTTCGTGAGCCTCACACCCCAGTAAGAGTCAAAAAGGGGATAAGGGACCTAAGGAGTGCACATTCTTCTTTCTAGCTAGGAGTGGTATCAGGGTTTTGCAAGCTCTGACATTTTTCTTATGTGGATGATGGATTACAAGGCGTCGGTTATATTTGTCGACAATGACCAATTTATAGGTTCAATAGGACCGAGAAACGTGTGTTCAGGCATAACTAATCCACTAAAGTATTTGTGGACCGGCCTTGGAGGATCAAAGGGTTGCCCGTAGGTGTGATCCTGAGACATTTGCTAGAATGTCTCGAATTGGTAAGGAGATCGTCCCTAGCCTTGACTCATGATGGAAACCCAATTTCCAATACGGCATTACGGTTTTGATTGTAAACCTATATATGGCGACATAGTAGGATGGAGTACTATGCCGTCTAGGATTGATACATTTACTTTGAATTATTTTAAAACTGATTAGATGCTAGTAATAATATTAAAATATTATTTTCTATGTATCAAGCATGTTTGATCATTATAAGGTAAAACTCTATCCTACGGTTTGCATTGCATTGTGTGGTGGGACTTGAGTCTTATAATGATTTCATTTTTCTAAAAAGCATTGCGTTGTTTTGTATAAAATTTAATTAATTTATGCACTGGCAATCCAATGGAGTAAAACCAGTTCCGCGCTAGCGGCGTGGTCATGTGATTAGCCATATTGTTAGATAAGTTTGGAAAGATTTCTCATACCAGTCCCACGACTGACCCGTAGTTTGTTTCACTTTGCAAACTAAGGTGCCCTCTTTTCCACATGGGCAGTCAAGTAGCTTGTTTTGCATATATATTGAGCAGGATTCTAGATCAAAGCTTAAAGTTGTGTCCAGAGCATTGATAGTCTTCCATTGTGTTAGTTTATTTGTTCCGCGGCATTGTATTAAAATTGTTGTAAATTATCTTCCGTTGTATTTTATTCGACGTACTCTGACATATTCTATACTCTGATGTAACATTAATATAATGTTTATAAAAGTCTTCTGCTATTTGTTCTAAGTGTTGTATGCCCAAAGTTAGTGCATTTGAGGATTTCCAACTTTTGGATCAGACTTGTGCGGTTTATGGTCGGTTCAAAGGGCGGGGATTTTCCGGGTCATTACACCCCCCTCCCCCACCCCCTCCCCCGGCCAGATCTGAGGTAGAATTCATTTTTCAGAATGTGGACTCCTTTCTTGACCAAATTCGGTGATTCTAGACTATAAATAAGACCCTATACCCATTGTTTTATTCATTCTAAATCAATGGAGAACTAGATGTTGCCACTGCCCGCATTAAATCAAGTCTTTTCTTCTTCAACAATCAACTAGAGTTATTCAAGTTTAGAGATCTGTGATTCAACATCTGCAATCCCTCTTCTATTTCTTAGACCCAGTCACAGTGAGTTTATGTTAATTTTAGATTTAAATACTTAAAAGTTAATCTTGACATGACTATAATTTGGATCTAAGCCTGTGATTATTTGAATCTATCGGATCTGCTATAACCTGTGTATTTAGGTTATTCTGACATGGCTATGAACTAGATCTAAGCCTATGCCTATTTATCATGTCAGATCTGCAATTATTAATTGGTCTAATTTATTGCTTAGATCTCATCATGCCAGTTTATGATGTCCCTATTATGTTGGAATCAGTTCTACTATCACATGTTCATCAGATCTATTCCTATATGCCTATCTTGTCATTATGCCCAACTTTGTCACTGTATGTTTATTTATTGTTATACCTATTTCTGCCATTATATGTCAATCTTGTTATTATGATCATTTCTGTCCTCTTACCTTCTTTTTTCCCTCTTATTTTTATATAGCCAGGCTACCTTCGAGCCTAGGCATGCCGCTGAAATATGCGAACATGAAAAATTGGGAACGAGGGGAAACTTTAAAATTGGGGCATGTAACGGCCCGCAAATCTGTACTATCTGAGTTGACTAATAAGACCACAAGTCCAACTCAAATTGCACAGAAATACGAATCATTATTAGAAAGAATTTAGAGGGTGAGAAATAGAATGAAAGAAAAGTTAGAATAGAAGTAAAACGAAGAACACAAATCTCACAGCGGAACGAATAAAATATATTAAATAACATAACTTTTGAAATACAAATCAGTAATTGTATATACATACCATTATCAGAGGACAACAGTTATTCCTGGAACAGTTATAAACAACTGTGTCCAGATACAACATAATACACAGCGGAAATATGATAGTCTATAGCTAACTGATGAAGCCTCCTGCTTCCAGCTCTTCCAAGTGAATCTGAAAAATCCCAACTACTTGACTGCCCGTACAAATTTGGGCACCCAAGAGTTTAGGGAAAACAAAAAAAAACTCTGGGTAGGTCATGGGACTGGTGTGAGTAAACTCCAACCATTTGTTTAATTTTAAAAATCCTTTCGAAAGAAATGACAATCGTAAGACCGATCCACACATAAACACGGATGGTTTTTACCTTACGATAACCCAAAATATTTTTGATATCAAATCCAATGATATTATAATAATTTCTACAGCAAATAAATAGAATTTAGCAGAACGATTGCATCTCATGCTCCATATATAATATAAAATCAAAAACCGCATGGTGCTTATTGGAGATTGGATTTCCAACATGACAAGGTATGTAACCACCTTCCGATAGTGTATCTCTAGAGAGGATTACACTGGGTTCAACAAGAACGTCTTGCAACCCGGCCCACACGTGACCGACCACTCATTTCACTTGAGTGTATCAAATGTATATCACCAACGGTTGGGATCAGCAACCGTTTCCCGAATGGGACAGCATCGAATTGAATAAGGAATTAAAAGAATTTCTCTAGATAGGTGATTATACACCCTAATGGGAGCGACCCACATAGCCACGTTACCTGCCCGATTTTTGTCATTTCCCGGTTGTTGAGGCTTGAGGCTACGATTACTTTCTATTCATTGATAGCACAATCACTTTTAATGCCACATTGCCAGATCCGTTAATTACTAATTGATTTGCACAAATATTCTGGATATTATGCTAAGGGAATAAATCTGTTGCTACCATATATATTTATACAGACCAACATATATAATCATTGGAAATACTCTGTCAAACATTCGTCCATATACGTTCGTTCTGGGATTGAATGAAACCGAAGGCACAATTTCTATTAATAGAAAAAGTCCTTGCACTTAACTCCGTCTTTGATTATCTTCATATAATCTGATTCACTTCGCTACTGCCAATACGAAGTGGTTCTCGGATAATAATCCAACCGGTCTCTCCATATTGACAACGATATTGGCAAATACTTCGATAGTCGGTTATTTAACTATCGAAGAAAAATAAACAAACATTCCATTCCAAACATCAAACAATCACTCAGCCATTTAATTTATATTTCATTAATTAAAACACTTCTCCACTTCCTTTATCAATATTCATTAACTAAATATTTTCAATTATAATCTTGGCCTCTTACCCATTTGGAAAACATTTCCATATATCGTTTTCTTTTATTTTCTATATTTAGAAAATATATTCTATTTGCAATTGAAAACATTTCAATCACTTATCTCTTTCCCGACTCGGTTATTTTTTATACTTAGGAAATATTTATGATATGTTTCCAAAATTCCACTTACTTGGGTTAAAACGACTGTTATGTAAAACATCGTTACAAACAACCCAAAATACTGCATTTCACTAACTCTTATTCAAACATTTCTCTTCGAGACTAGATCTTGCTATTTATCGGTTAAAAGTGAAATCAATCGAGTTGGGGTAAAATTACCTCTCAGACCTTGACTGAAAACATCCTTAACTTCAAAACAGACAGGACCATTATTCTCGAATAATCAACACCATAAAAACCAATTATCCATTTCTAAAACACGTATACGCTTCTCTTTCTATTTTTAACAAATCGAATTTATAGATTTCCTTTTTGTTTATAATATTCTATTTTTAAGTTCATTTACTTATCGAATTATATATATATCGATACATTGATTTCTAACTATCAAATTTTCTTAAAAATATTCTAACTCCTTAAATTTTCGGAAAATTTCGCCATAACCTCCTTTGTACCGGGAGCATCGGGAAAATCCCCAAACCGCCACGCAACCCTTTCCAATCAAAAAGAAAAAGAAAAAGCCAAGCGGCTTACCGATACGGCGCATAAAACCTCATATGGAATTTAAACATGTACCTTTTTGTCGGGCATTTCAATATATATCTCTTCATATACTTCATTCCATACTTGTCTAACACACGTCTATCCAATCCCAATTTATTACAACTCAATCCAGTCATTTTAAACTCGATTCGCTAATTTATTCTTTAATTAACTCTTTTGCCTATTTCACTTCTTATTTGAACATATTACGTTCAAATATAAATTAATTTGTTTATAAAACAATCAAATGTCATTTTCAACTCAAATTTCAATATTCGATTCTAGACATGAATTTACAAATCCAGTTCACTTATTCAAAGTCCAATTTTGATTCAAAATTTCATTAACTAATTTTTATTCAAATTAGATAATTTTATTTAATAATTAAAAATTGATTTTTGTTTTCGAAAATCAATCCACTACTCCACTTGAGTTCAGATATATTTTACAACTCAAATCTGAAATTTTCTAAATAGAAATTCGGATTTTTCCGCTTAAAATCCTTTTATAAAATTAAATAAACCATTATGGTTTTATAATGGTTATGGCGTTGTTTTTCTAAAAATTTGATTTTGACATATCTCAAAATATACACGACGAAATTCAGAACTTCCTCTTCCATTAGAAAATTATTTTCTACTTGGTCCTAACGGTTCTTGTTTCAAAGAATTCCGACTTAATTTGAGTTCTATATACTCAATTGAAGTTCGAATCGCCAATTTTACGAACTACCGCACTGCGGCGAGTTCCTTTTAATTATATTTATATATATATATAAAAACTTTTAAACTTTGTTTAAAATAAATTCAACTCCATTCTGATATATTTTAATATATATCAAATTAGTTTCCCAATTCAACATAATATTTTCGATTATCTACAATTGTCGATTTTTCCTAAGTAGGAAATAAATTTACTTATACTTCGATCTTCTATATTCAAATTCCATTTCATTTCTATTTAAATTTCCTATATTCAATTTCCATTTCAACTCTGTTTGAATCCTTTACTCAATTTTCCCATTTCAACTCTATTTGAATTCTATATTTAAATTCTATTTCAAATTCTCTATATTCAAATTCTGTTTGAATTTCTATATTCAATTCTATTTGAATTTTCTATTTTCAATTCTATTCAAATTCTATATATTCAAATTTTATATATTCAAATTCTATTCAAATATTATATACTCATATTCTATTCAAATTCTCTATATTCAAATTCTATTCAAATTCTCTTAATCAAATTCAAATTCAAATTCAAATTCTCTTAATTCAATTTGACTTCTATTTAAATAAAATTCTAATTAATCGAATTCAAATCATAAATCCTTACGGATTTATTTTAGTCAAATTTATATTCTGAACATTAGAATACATTCCATCGTTTATTTCTTTAAAACGATTTCCCAATTTCTATTTTTAAATTCACAATTGAATTTAAATATTCGAATTATCCAATGATAATTTTTCTCACTTTATTTCTAAACACTGTTTATAATTTCATTTCAATTATCTGATTATCCAACAAAAATCAATCTATTTTATTTATAAATTCATTTCAATGTCTTGTATTATTTAATTTATAAACATCGTTTATAAATTCAATACTTGTTTTATTTATTTCCAAAACAAGTAAATATCTTTAGCCCATTCTAAATTCAAATTCTATTTAGAAAATAAAATTTTCCTTTTAAATCTCAAAATCTCTTTCACGATATTTTTATAAATCAACATTAAGACCCAATGATATTTCAAACAATCAAACAACCAATTATAATTGACAGGTTTTCTAACACATTATATATGACAGTATATGTGCAAACAAACAAACAAACAGATAATATATTTTTGACGAATTTAGTTGGATCTTTCCAACTTGTTTTTTCTGCATCCACAGACATTAGTCAACATAAATAATACCCATCCTGCTTCGAGGCAGGATATCGCGGTATAGAAGGTCATCCACTATCATAGCGTGGGGCATATAGGGTCATCCGCTAATGATACCGCGGGTATCCGCTAATCATACTACGGGAAATTTAACCACCAATATATATATATAATAGCAACCACCAAGCCTAAATAACTAATATATTTTAACAGCAACAATAATATTTAAAGCATCCAAGCAATCAACGAACAATTATTTTTAACTGATAAAAGAATTCAAAGTAAAAATATGAGTGAGATTTACTCACCGTGATTTTCCATTGTCGCATATTCGTTTAACATTCTCTATCGTCGCGCCTTTCCATCTACTCGAACAAAGCTCGAATGAAATCTTTTCCTAGGATTTTTTTATTTTAATTTACGGTTAAACATTTATCTATTTAATTTAACTACACGAATAAAAATAATTGAACTAAATAAATTACTAAATTATTTTTTACCTCACGTTTTTAATTCTTTCCTCCATCTCATTCTACTTCATCCTGCACTAAGCACCAGTAAACTCCTCTATAAGCTATCCATTTGCTGTTGAACTCCACTATAACATGCTGTTGATCCCACCTACCACCATCAACAACATTTTACTGTCTTCTTCTACCTTTAACAGACCCTCATGAGCATCCACTTCCCCAAAACAAAGATTGAAACTTCCCATCACTTATTTTTTAGCCTAATTCTTTCACCATGCATCGAACTCCATCCTACGACAACTTCCTGTTTACTGAGTACCACAAAAACCCTCCACGAGTACAAATCCCAAAGTCGAGTTCTCCTCCGGCCTCATCGTGATTCTAGTCTATCCCTCACTCGCCTACAGTAAAAGGTACGAACGACAACTCGCCTTCGTCCGTCTCCCTCACAACAACCAGACTCCGTCCTAGGTCAACGTTGACCCATCGCGACTTCGAATACTTGAATAACGACATCAATCCTTCAGAAACTCAAAACTGCAACCAAAAACCGTCAGACTACCTCGAGCTCATCCTCTCGTTGTCTCGACATCGGATCTGTCGAGTTGTATCGCGATCCCTCGTGGATAGTCGGAGTTCCTCCTGCCTATATCAATAGGAGTGTCGCGATATCCCTTTCACGAGTATACCAGCATCTTCGAGCTTCAGTAGTCCTATGGATTTCAAATCGCGCTTCACGAGTTTGACTTCGTTTTCTTTAGTTTTGATTTCGGAGTGGAGGCATCTGTTGATGTTTCGATTTTAGTATTCAGGATGGGAGGAGCAACCATTTTATTGAGGCTTTAGATTTTAGTTTGATTTCCAAGCTTGTGAATTGAATTACAGAAGAATGAATTAGAAAGAAGGGGGTATGCGCGATTTATAGGAGAAGCATACTTAGGCAGTAAGGAAATTTAGGGTATGCGTTGTACATATAGTTTATAGGCTAAGTACAATGTATTTAATTTGATTTGATTTCGGTTTTACATTGATTTGATTTTGTATTTAATACGATTTGATATAAAGGGATTTTTATTCTTTTTAAATGGATATCGATTTGATTTTGATCTTATCCATTATAAATATCTCGGGGTTCATAATTAAAAATCGTGAACCGCTATTTCAGTGTACCACCCGTCGTTCCAATGTAATTGCATTATTCTGGACTCAACAGAATAAACTATAAAATTTAATTCGAACGTATATATAAAATAACCATATTAAATTGATATAATATAATTTAGATTCAAACAAATAAATCTCTCGATAATAAATTATTATTATCGTCTATATATTGAAATAAAATTTATACTGCTCATCTAATGGTTTCGATTCAGTATTTAGCTTTGATTTCAATTATATTTCGAATTACAATAATTCGATATATTCTAAATTAAATTATATTCGATTATTAAATCGATAACTCAATATAAATATCGATTTATATTATCAACTAAATATTTAAAACAAATATTAAATATTTAAAATTAATCAATAAAAAACCGGGTCGTTACAGGGCGTAACTTGTATTGGGAAATTTGGGCATAAGTTGAATGCTATACATGAAATGTGGATTTGGGGCATAAACCTCAACTGTGATTAAAAACCTTAATTTGGGGCATATGGTTCATTATGAACATGACTTAGGAAAGGGGCATGAAAACCTATAATAACATAGGAATAATTGGTTAATATGGAAATGCCTAGAATTACAGTAATTAGAAACTGTAACCGCGCTTAGACACGAGGTTAGATTACACTTGTGGTGGAAGTCTGCCCGGAACCAACCGGCATATCCAGCGACCACAAGTGGTGAATCTAATGTTAGGGGTCTAAATGCATAAACACGTGACATGTTAAGACACGAAGTTTGGCCCGACTTGTAGAAGAAGTCTGCCCGGAACCGCCCGACATATCAAACATCCACAAGTTGTAGGCTTAATTTGGGAGGTCTAGTACATTATAACCATAAATGAATATGGTAATAAACTTGAATACTTAACCTAGTTGAATCCATAAGGATTGAATATGTTAACTAGAGTAGGGGTTAAGTAAAATTGTATGAAACAGTGGGAGAGTTAAGTATATCTTGGGTTGGTGGGTAATATTTATATATAGGCCCACAAACTAAACCTATGGGGTTACGCAATCTTTTACTCTGGTATCGCATAACCTGTGGAAAACCTAGTGGGGATACAAGCGTAGGGGAAAGCTTGTTTCATCTTGTGTGTAGGACCCGTTTCAGTCAGTAACCCATAAATAGTTATCGAACGAGTACTCCGAACTAGGTTGGAGTCAGGGCACGCTTACTGGGCTAATTATAAGCAATCCAAACGAAGGGGTGGTGTGGGCGGCGCGCTTTGACTGGGTCATGTGCATGCATGGGTCCGGCAGAGGTGGTTTAGATGTCGTGACATTAGTAGATATGGTTGTGCGCATCCTGAAAACGAAGGGTTGCCACTTTAGGAAGTGATACATCCTACTGTGGGGTCAGCACAGGATATCTACGGAGTAGGGAGCCGATCGATTGGGGTGGTAATTAGGGTACATCTAGACTCTGGTATGTTTACGAGCCCGTTATTATCCTTAGGGGTTACTCCGGCATGTTGGGCTGCCTGTTGATTGTATGAGGTTAAACCTCTCACTAGAAGTATGCTTAAGTCTACCATCTTATAGTTGTTGGGATCATCTCATTTTGGTTATACTAGTACTGGTGCAGGTAGAAAGAGTAAGTACTAGAGAAGCGCAATATACTTTATCATGTTTACCTTGTCATACCCGCCTTTTATGATGTTATCTTTCTTATCCACTTTATATGCCTGTCATGACACTTTTACTTATTTATATGCTAAAAGTAACTGGACTCGCCAGACTTTATGTCGACCTATTTTGTATCCTCTTCTTTCTCTTCCGTTCACCCCCCTCACCCACCCCACAGGTTCTCAGGATGGGAATACTAAATCTTGATCAGGACTCTGCTTTCATCTTGCTTGGAGCTGTTTTAGATGTACGACTTGATTTCATATCTCTCTACTATGGCTATGTTTTGAGGATTATTCTTCTTTTATTATACTCTGATGTTTTAAGTATAAGACATAAATTTTAATGATGTAATGGGTTTTATGCATTTCAGGCATATGATGTAACCATGTTTTGAACTACGATGTGTTTTCTGCGTAATAAAATTTTAGATTTCACTGCTATTTATTATCTGTCTTGTAATGTTTCTATTTCTGTTTACCTATAACGCTTCACGAAACTTAATGCATTCTCTTAATGAGTGACATTAACGGACGTGGGGTGTCACACGATGTGAGATTCTGTGTTGTTATTTTTGTTTCTACTTCTATCTTTTTCTTCTTTTTTCATAATGATTCTTATTTCTGTGCAATTTGGGTTGGACGTATGGTGTATTTAGTCAATTCAAAGAGTACGGATTTATGGGCCATTACAGTGGTATCAGAGCTTAGGTTGAGCAAATACCTAGGCTTTGGTGGGGTTTACTCATTAGAGATAGGGTTAATAGTACCTTAGAATGAGTTGAGTGTGTATATACAATAACGCGTGTTTGATAGTTGATATAAAAGTTGTTTTATATTGTGTTGGCTTATCGGTTGAGTTGTTTATGAATTCTGGTCGATACAAGAAGTACAACTGTATCGATAGGTGTTTCTAAACACTTGAGCAGAGAAATTCGACATGATATGGTTTTAAAGTGGGTAAATGAAATAATTTTACCCAAAAAATGTATTTTGATATAGAAAGGAATAATTTTCTAAAATTATTATATATGTATATATATATATATATGGATGTGTTGGTTGATATTATAATCAAATGAGATTATAAAACGAGAATAGTTATATATAACAAAATAGAATTTGTATATGAATGAAATATACAAATGAGATGAATTAAATTGGATTCAAACTAGAATTTGGAATTTAAAGTCTGGGAGATGGAAAAAAAATATTTACGAAAGTATATTAAAATAATATGGTTTTACTTTTTGGAAGGATTTTTGAATAAAAATCATTTTAGATGAATTTATAAAGTGATAAAGCACTGAACTTACTTCAATGGATGGAAAATAATTCTGATGATGACTATAGCATCATCAATGTTCATTTTCGAGTTTTTAAGTAATGGATTGCTACCTTAGATAAGTTTTTGGAGGTAATTTGTTCGAAAAAAAACAAGTTCTTTGAAAATTAAAATATTTTGAATTGAGATGGTTATAAATATATGTATATATTTATGTGATTTCAAAAAAAGATTTGAAATGAAAACTCGGGAATTTGAATACTGGAATTTAAAATTTAACTTAAGCAAGTTAATTGGATCGAATTGAATAAATTGATTAAAAGAAGTTTGAATGAGTTTAAATGCATATAAATGGAATATGAATTGAATATATTGGTTGTAAATCATTCTGATATGAATGGATGTAAGCATATATAGTGTGCAATATGAATGAAAACCAAAAGTTTTGTTGGAACTTAAGTGTAAAAGTAAGAAATGTTGAATTTCAGTATAAGTGGATTTTGAAAAGTTAATGGGTTTATAGCATTTTTTCTACTTTAGTAATTTCGGGAACGAAATTCTTTCAAGGGGGGAGAATGTAACGACCCGGATTTTTGGTTGATTAGTTTTAAGCCTTTAATATTGTTTTCAATGTTGAGCTGATAATATAAATGAATGTTATATGGAAGATATCGATTTAATAATCGAATTACAGTTTAATTTCGACTATATCAAATAATCATTACGAAAACGAAATGTGATTGAATTCGAAGTTAAAAATGAATTGAAACGATTCAGATGATCAATATAAATTCTGTTTGGAATATATACGATAATATTAATAATTTATTATCGATGAATTTATTGTTTCTAAATTTATGTTATATTATATCGATTTTATATGGTTATTTTATACATATGTTTGAATTAAATTTCCGAATCTATTCTGCTGAGTTCAGAATAGCGTTATAACATTGAAATGCTGGTCGTTACATTGAAATAGGGTTTCGTTATTTCAAGTTATGAGCCCCTAGATGTTTTTAATGGATAAGCTCGATTTCAAATCGAATTAAATAGAAATCAAATCGCATTTAAATAAGATCAAATCAAAATTTAAGTTGTTTGTATGCTTTTATTTCTTGTGTACGGTATGTTCCCACCACCTCTATAAATCGCGACATCTTCCCCCTCCCCGTTCTATTTTTCTTCAGCAACTTAAATTGAAACCCAACTTCAAAAAGGGAAAAAAATATGGTTGCTCCTCCCTTCCTCATTACTCAAATTGTGAACTGCCCCCACATCAAAACATTTTTCCCTTTTTCATATATTGCAACAGGCCTTCCCCTCAATCTCTTATTTTTTCTGATTCATTCCTATGAAAGAATATGCCCGCTCCTCCCTTTCCTTATTTTTTTCAAATCAAATACATTATGAAAAAAAGAACTGAACCCATCTAATCTCGAATTCAAATTGCCTAGCTCATCTCTGCGCCAGGATCTGAGGAGCTCGATATTTATTTAACGGACTGGGATTTGTTATGGGGGAATTTTGGGAGATACTGCAATTTTGATTTGAGATTTCGATTAGTGGTTTGAAGGGGATTATAGAAGTGGAGGTAGGTTGCGTTCAAATTTCGAAGTTTGTAAAGGCCAAGGTGACTACATCTTTTTATAGTGACACATAAGGTGGAGGTCGCGATGAGGTAATGGTGATCAAACTTTACATTGGGGTAATGGCCAGGGAGTGTTCGAGATGAGAAGTTAACATGAGTGGTCAGTGGATTATTTCGTGGCACGTGGTGGTTCTTAGGAAGGAGGGAGGCCACATCATGAACTGGGTTCGATGCAGGAAAATGGAAAAAATATTTTCAAAAGGGAGAGAAGAGTACAATAGAGGGAGTAAATATTTCACTAAAACAAGATGCGCTAGCTTTGTATCATCAAATACAATATACTAAAAATGGATTGGAATGACGGGGAGCCAATTGGAGCTGTTGATTAAATTGAACATTGTTTAGTTTAATCAGAAACCAAATCGCTATTTCGACAATAAAATCAATGTGAGTAAACTCACTCTCTGGATTCGTTTATGATTTACTATAAACGAATATTTATTTAATATAACGTTATATGCTGTTGTTGGTTATTTGGATGCACTGAAATATTATTATGGCTATTATATATATATATATATATATATATATTAGTTATATAGGCTTGGTGATTGTGCCTATTGTATATATATTGGATATTTCAGCAGTATCATTAGCGAAATACCCTATGCGCCCCTATATTATATATAGTGGATAACCTTCTATAACGCAATATCCTACCTTGAAGAAGGATGGGTACTATTTATGTTGGCTAACATCTGTGGATGTAGGAAAATAGGTTGGAGGGACCCAACTAGATTCCCCAAAATTTGTTATTGTTTGTTTTCATATATATTATAATATATGATGTGTTAGAAAACCTGTGATTGATAATTGGGTGTTTTGAATGTTAAAATATTATTGGCCCTAAATGTCGATATTTAAAAATATCATGAAAAGAAATTTTGTGTAACAACCCGGAAAATGCGAGCCAGTTTGAAAAATGGCCATTTTCCAGTCGATTAAAATCAACTGAAACTGGTCAAACGCGTTTTCCTTTGCCACGCTCACATATTGACTCGAAAAATTATGAAATTTGGAATCTAGCAATAACTTGACATCACGGATCCAACAAAAGTGGTTTCGTCGAAATCCGAGGTCGTTTGCAAAATGGCTATTTTTAAGGGCCTGAATTTCCACAGCGACTATTCTGAATTTTCAACTGGACATTACGGGAGATCCGACCGTCGGATTCTCCTAAAACCGGAACCGTTGGGTTCGTATCGAAAAGAGCTTTCTAACGCATATTGGAAATTTGAAATCTGACGGTTGGATTTGGAATTATGTCCAAATCAAAATTGAAAAAGGTCGCTGTAAGTGCAGTTCGATGGCCGTTGATGGAAATCGACTGTACGGCCCTTGATAAAATTATTAAAAATATTAATAATTTGTGTAAAATCATAATAAATGATTTGTGAAGAATTGGGATGAAAAACTCCATATTTGAAAAGATAAAAATAGATTTTTATCGAAATGAACTAGTTTTGAACTGGAATTATAATTCTATTTATTTTTAAATAAATAAAACTGGACATATCTTTTGATTCCCGCTATGAAAATTTAATTTTTCGGATTCGTTGGAAAGATATTATCAATTAGATCCTAATGTTTTTGGTTTCACTAAAATCCGGATTGTTTTGCACCCGGTACATTCAATTGAAGTTTGAAATCGAATTATCGAACTACTGCGCCATTTTCAATTCCTTTTATAATTATATATATTTATATTTATATTCTAACGACGGCGTATATAAATATATACGTCGAATTATATTCAAAATAAATTTCTCGCCGATTTTATTTAAAATAATCCATTTTAAATATTCAAAATTCATTAAATTTGCCAATTTAAAATTTTCAAACTGGCTCGCATTTTCCGGGTTGTTACAATCTCCCCCACTTAAAACTTTTCGTCCCCGAAAAGGAACAAAGTCGAAAGTGGTTTGATTAATCAACTCTACGTTCGATCTGGCTTCCATTCTCCAACTTTTCAGTTTCTGAGAATTTTCAAATTTTCAAAAATTTGGCTAACACCCTAAATTTTCGAAAAATTTCGCCATAACCTCCCCTGCACCGGGAGCATCGGGGAATTTCAAATAGCTTCCCCGGTCCTTCTAATCTCAGAAAGAAAAAGAAAAAGCCAAGCGGCTAGCCAATAGGCTCATAAAATCATCATCACCCAAACAAAACAGTAAATTATGTAGTAAACGTGTACCTATTTGTCGGGCAAACAAATTTTATTCTCTGCTCTAGCCTCCTTGCTATGACCTGTTCAATATAAGTATATGTATATGCAAGCAAATGCGACTAATTTTCAATACAATTCAATATGTGATTCAATTAGGCTAAATGGCTAAAAATTAGCTAACAAATAAACAAACAACACAAACATCAATCAATTAGTGAATTAGAGTTTCAAATTCATAATTTTGATACATATACAAAAATCATATTTTTGATACCAAATCACAACAATAGGCCCTATCTAATTTTTGGTTCTCACACCAGTCAATAGGAAATATATAGATATTACACGTTCGTCACTCGAATATAAATTCTGATGATGATATATCAATTATCAGAATCACTCCCGGGCGACTAGAGTGTAATTCTATATCTATCCAGTATATTAAAATTTCAAATACACGTGGATCAGACGTATACGCAAAATCTTTATATACTGGACTGTCCAACTCAATATAAATAGATAATCAAATACGAATAATTGATTTAAATTTTCAAAACAAAATTGGTTTTCATCTTAAAAATATACTCTTCACCCTCGTTCTAGGATACTACCGATCCCATCTCTAACGAGTCATTCCCGTTGGATGTTACTAATCCAGTTTCTGATGAATTCTTTCGTATGGTTCTAATGTGTCTTGTTCTCTGAGCTTTGCAAACCAAAGCTCTGATACCAACTGGACATATTTTTTGATTCCCGCTATGAAAATTTGATTTTTCGGATTCGTTGGAAAGATATTATCAATTAGATCCTAATGTTTTTGGTTTCACTAAAATCCGGATTGTTTTGCACCCGGTACATTCAATTGAAGTTTGAAATCGAATTATCGAACTACTGCGCCATTTTCAATTCCTTTTATAATTATATATATAAATATTTATATTCTAACGACGGCGTATATAAATATATACGTCGAATTATATTCAAAATAAATTTCTCGCCGATTTTATTTAAAATAATCCATTTTAAATATTCAAAATTCATTAAATTTGCCAATTTAAAATTTTCAAACTGGCTCGCATTTTCCAGGTTGTTACATTTTGAGATTTAGAAGAAAAACTATTTTTCTAAAATAGAATATGAATTTCGAATGGGCTAGGGAATATTAACTTGTTTTGAATAATAAAAACAAGTACTGAATTTATAAATGGTGTTTATAAATGAAATGAAATAATTTTCATTGGATAATTGGGGAATTTAAATTCAAATGTGAATTTAAAATGGGAATTAGGAATCGTTTTAAATAGAAAATGATGAAATCTATCCCGACATTTGGAATGTAAATGGAACTAAAATAAATCCATATGAATTTATGATTAGAATTCAACTATGTCAAATTTATAAATATAAATTATTTCCAAAAAGGATATTTAAATTGTATTAGATAGAAACTGAAATTAAATATGGATATATATAAGCTATAATAATAAAATATTCCAAAATAATAATCGGGTTTCGAATAGATTTTGAAATGGAACTTGTTTTAATGTGCAAAACAAGGAAGTAAATTTATAAACGATGTTTATAAATAATGTGGGATAGTTATCATGGGATAATTTGGAAATATAAATTCAAGCATGAATTTAAAAGGATTTGGAAATTGTTTCAAAAAGGGAATGATGGATTTTATTTCGGAATTCAGGATATAAACTGAATTAAGTTAAATCCAAGTAAGTTAACATTGAAATTCGATTATATCAAAATTTATAAAATAATGTATTACTAAGGGATTTGGAATTTAAGTTGTAAATGAAACTATAACTGAATTAGGACTTTTATATGAAACAATCGACGCTTTTGGGAAATTTCAGTTGTTAAGATAAATTTGTAAATTGAGCTTAATTTATATTAAAATATTAAAATGAGGTTAGAAAGTATATAATAAACGAAATTTAAATGTTTATATTTAAGTTTAATTAAAACGAACTCGCCGCAATGCAGTAGTTCATAATTTGACGTTTCAAACATCAATTGAGTATATAGAACTCAATTTAAGTAAGAATTCTTTGAAACAAGAATCGCCTGAATTCATAGAATGATAGTTTTTGAATGAAAGAGAAAATCTAGTTTTCGTCTTATGGATTTTTAGTTATGTCAAAATCAAATTTTTAGAAAAATAGCACTATAATCGTTTAAAAACCAAAATGGTTTTAAGTAATAAAAATTTGATTTCCATTAGAAAAATCCAGACTTGAGTTATGAAATAATTATGAACCCAAGTGATGTAAAAGGACTGATTTTTGAAACAAAATCAGATATTTATTATTGAATAGAATTAACTAAGTAGAAGAATAATTGGTTAATCGAGTTTGACTTTGGATAAGTAAATTGGATTTGTGGATTTGTATTTGAAATCTAATATGAAACTTGAATTGAAAGGTAATTCAATTAATTTATAAGTAAGTTAAAAATGTATTTGAACATGTTATGTTCAAATAAAAAGTGAAATAGGCAAAAGAGATAATTAGAGAATAAATTAGAGAATTGAGTTAAAAATGATTGGATAAATTTGAATCAAATTGGGAATGGTTGAATAGATGTTTGAACATGTATGGAATGAAGTTAATGGAAGATATAAATTGAATGCTCGACAAAAAATGTACATATTTAATTTAATATGAGATTTTATGAGCCTATTTGGCAAGCCACTTGGGTTTTGGTTTTTGAATGGAAAGGACCTAGAGAGGCAATTTGTAGTTGTACCGTGTGACACCCTATGTCCGTTAATGCCACTCTTTATCAGAATGCATTAAGTTCTGTGAAGCGTTACAGGTAAACATAATAGAATCTCACAAGATAGATATATAAAATAGCAACGGAAATTTAAAACTTTATTTTCCAAAAGAAAACATCGTGGTCTCAAAACCCAGTTACAACATCAGATTGAAATACTGGAACAAAATGCATCAAATAAGAACATCTGCCTTGCACTAAAAACCATCAGATACATAAATGAAAATCATAATCTCCATAAATAGCCATAAACAAGTAGACAAGTAATCAAAGCGATACATCAAAGCAGATCCAGATCCAAGCAGAAACCGAAGAGAGAATCCTAATTAAGCCTAAATGTTCCCACCCTGAGAACTGGGGGGGAAGGAAGAGAGAGAGAGAAAAGGAAACAAAACGGGACAGACATAAAGTCTGGCGAGTCCAGTGACTTTTAGAATATAAAGAAGTAAAAGTATCATGACAGACATATAAACAGGATGAGAGATAACGGTAGGATATAACAGGTAGAAACAGACTGAACAGAATAAACAGAGTGGACTATGCTTCTCAAATACTTTTCTCTGCACCAATACTAATATACAGATATGTAACGGGATTAGGTATCCCCTAATTACTTAATAGAAACAGAATGATCCCAATAGAAACATATTGATAGTTTTAGGTGTACTCTAGTTTCATAATGGGTTTTATCCCCAAAAAGAAATAATGGGTACCTTAACAGAATATAAAGAGTGTTACCGCCAAACAGAAATAACAGGCACCCCAACAGAAACGGACGGGACTTGATGTAACCTAATTACTATCCACAAGTGATTGACTCCCTAACTTGTAAATACCCTGTGTCGGCTCCACAGTAGGGTGTACTACTTCCTAAAGTGGCAACCTACAGAAGGAAACAGACCTATTTACTGGTGCTGCAATGGCTTATCTTATCCCTTTAGACCAGACTCATGCATGCATATGACTTCGTTGGAATGCGCCCGTACACCCCCCTTCAGATGAACCTCTTATAATCAGTTTAGTATGCGTGCCCTGGCCCCTACCTAGTGCGGGCCCCCCATTTAATACCAAAATGGGATACCGACTGATATGGGTCCCACACATCAGATGACACAAGTCAAACCCCTAAACTTGTGTCCCCCAATTAACTAGGATTTTTAACAGGTTAAGCCTATAGATTACCAGGTTTGCCGAGCCCCTACAGGTTAAAAAGTTAAGTTTCACAGGTTAATGGGTTTATTTAACCCCAACAGTTTAAACATGTTTACATAACCCCAACAGATTAAACAGACTTACTTAACCCCAACAGATTAAATAGTTTTACTTAACCCTAACAAACTAAACAGGTTTTGCAGGTTCTTTACAGTTCCATTAACATATTTCGCTTTAAATTATGCCTACAGATTCATATGCCCCAAATCCCAGTCCTAATTCACAGTATAACATATGCCCCAAAATTTTAGTCATATTTCACATTATAGGTTATGCCCCCAATTTATCTCAATTTCTTTCGCACGCATATTTCAGCGATATTGGCCTAGGCTCAAAGGTAGCCTAGGCTATAAATATAAAAAGGGAATGAGAGAGAAGAACATAATAAGCATAAAAATAAATAAAATAAGCATATAATAACAGGGATGGGAATATGATAGAAAAAATAGGCACATAAGAACTGAACAACAGATCAGGTGTATAGAAGAATACATGTAATACAGAACTGTTTAGGTATGAATCAAATTCTTAACAAACATAGATTTAGATCCAGATTTATAAACATGTCAGGGTTACTGTTAAATTTTTATATCTAAAAGTAACATGAACCCACAGAGATTGGATCTAAATAACATAGAATAATATGCTGAAGTTGCAGAAGAGATTCTTGTATGAATATAGGCTGTTATTGAAGAAGATATTCTGATTCAATCCAAGTGGGGGCAGCATCTCATTGTCACCATTGTCTTAGGTGTAGAAAAACAATAGAAATGTTGTCCTATAGCCTACCTTCAACGAATCCAGTCACAAATACATCCAGAAATGCTTGGAAGAATTCGGCCAGATCCTGATTGGGTCGACCCACCCTCACATGGGTCGACCCAAATGGCCTTGGATCGACCCATAGGTTGACCCAGCCTAGGGGTGGGTCAGACCCAATGGGTCTGGTTCCCGTCTAGTTTTCCCACTCGTTGTTTGATTTATTTTTGAAAATTCTGATTAGTTTTATTTATACATAAAGCTCTTATATGTACACAAACTTCTAACCTTCATATCTTCCTCATGCAATGTCCGTTTTACGCAAACTCGGAGTCTTTCTTAAGCAGAATTCCGAGTCGAAAGCGATGGTAGTACAATCCATCTTACTTAATTTCCAACATTTAATTAAGTATTCTTTAGTTTATTGTCAATAGTGTCATTTAGAATTACGGGGTGTTACATACTGGTGGCCCGTACAAAGGAGACGCTAGCGAAATTTTCCGGAAATTCAAGGAGATAGAAAGTTTTTAAGAAAATTCGATAATTTAAAATCTACTTATCAATTATATATGAAATTAGAAACCAAATCGGTTAATAAAATTTAAAAGCATGGTAATAAAGGTTTTCATCTATAGTAAATGATGCTCGGAAAGGAAATAATATAAGATTTTAAATATAGTTAGTTAAATACAAGATTCGGGTTGTTGTAACGATGTCTTACACAACATCTGTTTTAACCCAATTAAGTGTAAATTTGGAAACATAATAACAAATATTTCCTAAGTATAGAAGTAAACGAGTTCGGGAAAGATATAAGTAATTGAAATGTTTTCCAATTATAAATAGAAGACATTTTCTAAGTGTAGAAAATAAAAGAAGGTGATATATGAAAATGTATTCCAAATAGCGTAAGAGGCCAAGATGATTGTTGAAAATATTAGGTTAACAAATATTGATAAGGAAATGGAGAAGTGATTTAATTAATGAAATATTAGTTAAGGGGCCCGGTGACTGTTTGATGCTTTGAATGAATGTTAGTTTTTCTTCGATAGTTAAATAATCGACAATCGAATTATTGGCCAATATCGTTGTCATTATGGAGAGACCGGTTGGATTATTATCCGAGAACCACACTGTATTGCCAGTAGCGTTGCGAATCAGATTACATGAAGACAATCTAAGATGGAGTAAAGTGCAAAGGAATCTTCTGTTAATCCTAGGTAGAAATTCCCTAAGATGGATTAATGGAAATTATGCCTTTGGTTTCGTTCAGTCCCAGGTCGAACTTGTATGGACGAATGTCTTACAGAGTATTTTCAATGACCGCATATGTTGATTCGTACAAATATACATATGGTGACGGAAAATTTATTCTCTTAGCATAACATCCAGAATATATTTGTACAAGTCAATTAAATGATTAACGGATCTGACAATGTAGCATTCAAAGTGATTGTATTATCAATGGAAAGTAAGTAATCGTAACCTCAAACCTCACAAATGGGAAATGATAAAAATCGGGCAGGTAGCATGGCTAAGTGGGTCGCTCCCAATTAGGGTGTATTATCACCTATCTAGAAAAAAAATTCATTTCCTTCTTTAATCTATCGATGTTGTCCATTTCGGAAAACGATTCCTGATCTTAACCGTTGGTAATATACGTTCGATACACTCAGACGAAATAAGTGGTCGGTCATGTGTGATCGGGTTGTAAGATGTTCATATTGAACCTAGTGTATTCCCCTCTAGAGATACACAATCGGAAGATGGTTCCATACCCTGTCATAGTTGTAAATCCAATCTCCAATTAGCGCCCGCGGTTTTTGATTGTATACTATGTATGTGGAGAATGAGATGCAAGTGGTATGCTAGATTGTTATTTACTTGTAGACACTATTATAATATCAGAATAGTATTAATTTTAAAGAAAGCTTTGGGTTATGTAAGTTTAAAAATTGTCTGTATTTATGTGTGGACCGGTCTTACGATTATCCTTTCTTTTAAAAAGATTTTTAAAAGTTAAACCAAGTGGTTGGAGTTTACTCACACCAGTCCCATGACTAACCCAGAGTTTATTTTGTTTTGTTTTACCCTAAACTCTTGGGTGCCCAAATTTATACGGGCAGTCAAGTAGTTCAGGTGTTTGCATATATACTTGGAGAAGCTTGGAGCAGGAGGCTTGTAACACCCCACCTCCATTAAGGTCACTCACAAAGGGAATGCCTTAACTTCGGTGGAGCGTTTTAGTAGACAGAACAGAAATTTAAAAGAGAGATAAACAATACTAGAGAAATTATAACTTTATTACATCGGAAAACAGAAATCAGTTTGGTTACATCTTTACCAAAAACTCAAGTACATAAATATCAGTCTTGTTCAGAAAATCATCAGAGTACAAAACTGTAAAATCATAATCCCCACAGAAGCTGCCATAAGGAGTCAAGCCATACTTTAAGCACTCTAAGTACTTCAAGCAGAAGAAATCCGGATCAAGCTAAAGTATTCCCTCCTTGTAAAACCTGGGGGGAACGGAAGAAAAAGGGGCGAAAACAAGCAAGGTCAGACATAAAGTCTGGCAAGTCCGGTGACTTCAGCATATGAACAGATAATACTAATCATGACATGAAAATAAGCTGGATAAGAAATAACAGTAACAGGAGCAGCAGATGTACTTAGGTTAAACGGAAGAAACAGAATAATGTTACTTTTCATTTCTCTGCACTAATACTAGTATAACAGGATTAGGTGTCACCCCAATGTCTAAACTGAAACAGAAACGGGAACAGAATAATTTCCACAGAAGAGAATGCTAGTAATGGGCCTTTACCACCCCAACAGAAACAGACAGAAACAGAATGCTAATAATGGGCTTTTACCACCCGAACAGAAACAGACAGAAACAGAATGCTAATAATGGGCCTTTACTACCCGAACAGAAAGTATAGAAACAGAAACAGATTAATCCCTACGGAAACGGAATGTAGAATTAGGTGTTCACTAGTAAATGGGCCTTTACCACCCGAACAGACGGTATCACGCAGAAATAGACAGGTGTTACCACCCAATAGAAACAGATGGTACCAACAGAAACAGACAGAACTAAGTGTACCCTAAAACCATACCCCAAGCGATCAGCTCCCTAATACATAAATACCCTGTGTCGGCCCCACAGTAGGGTGTATCACTCCTAAAGTGACAACCAATTGGCACAGACCTATTTACAGATGTCGCGGTGTCTTACATCCTCAGAGGCAGACCGGGATCCATGCACGCACATGACCCGGTTGGAATGCACCATCAACACCCCTCGCCATTATCAGAATGAACCGCTTATAATTAGTTCAGTAAGCATGCCCAGACCTACCTACTGTTGGGTCAAAGTTTGATACCAGAAAGGTTACTGACTAATATGGGTCCCAAACAACAGATGACACAAGTAATTTCCCTCCTAACCTTGTGTCCCCAGACTAACAGATTTCAGATTAACTTGTTTACAAGTTCAGACATACAGAGTTCAGATCAACTAGTTCACAGATCAGGCAAGTTTCAGACTAACGGATCAGATATACGGATTTAACATATTTGTCTAACTTTGTAATTGGACCTACAGATTCACAAAACAGGTCTGTTAAATTCATTAGTCCAATTGGTTTAACTCTGCCCACCCAACACGTTTTAGACATCATATTTATCTCAGATGTGTATCAATTAAAAAATAACGCGCAGACCCCTCACATTAGACTGACAGTTTGCGGCCACTGGTTAGGCCGGTTGGTTCCGGGGGGGTTTCTGCCACAAACTGAGTCTAACCTCGGGTTTCAAGCACGTTATGACTAACTTCTCACATTAGAACCTATTGTTTGCGGCCATTGGATGTGCCGGGCGGTTCCGGGAAGGATTACGCCGCAAATTCATTCTAACCTCGAGTTAGCCATGTTTCATGTTTAGCCAATGCATTCATTCACAGACTATGCTAATATCAGACTAATCATGCTAATTTAACAAATTAACTTCTGTACGAGTTACAGCAGATTATTCGAGGTTCTATTAACAAGTTTTGCTCAATTGTAAATTGAGCCTATAGATTTACATACTTCAAATTTCAGCATTTCAGTTCCAACAAATTACACCATTCAACAAACTAAACAGATAATAGATCTTGCAGATTAGGCGATTTAGCAGGTCTAGCAGATAAGGCAATTTCAACATAATTAGCAGATTAAGAAATTCAATCTAATTAGCAGTTTAGGCAATATAACAGATTTAATCATTCCTTAAAGTTTCATTGACATATCTTGCCTAATTATAATTTTAGCCTAAACTTACATGCCCAAATCAAGGTCATAACTCATAATACAATATATGCCCCCAAATTTTAGCCTTAATATTCCCATTTACAGTTCATGTCAAAACTAGATTTAATATTCTAGTTTACCATTTATGTCCAGGACTAATACACATGTAAATCATTCTCTATTATAGCCAATTCAGATTATGCCAACATATTTGCTATGCCAAATTACCTTAATTAAGCTACGCCCAATCCCTGTATAACATGTTTCCACAAGTTCTCTAAATACTCATGAAATGGCCTTAGCAAAAGGAATAGGGGATAAGCACAAGAAAGAATAGGCATGCAATAATGAACCAAATACAATGATAATGGCCCCTCTAAGCTCGATGTACATAACAGTGAATGGGAATAAACTAGCAAAGTTACATACTAAATATGAGATCTAACATCATTAAGGGAATAGGCATAAGAAACTAACTACAATAGTTATAGGCAACTAACCACAATAGTCATGGGCGACTAATTACAATAGTTTCTTATTCAATGTCATAGGCAATAGTCTCATAGGCGTGAATTAAAGTCATAGGCAATAGTCTCATAGGCATGGATTATAGTCATAGGAAATAGTCTCATAGGCAACACTTTCATGTCCAATTATGCATTATTCATTATTTGTCCCAAAATTTAGCGTTCGTGCGTTAATCTCTTATGAGATTCGTCGCAGGCTTGTAGTAGCCTGGCTATAGAACAGAAAGAAGAAAGAGGTACAGAATAGTCACAGAAAAACAGATCTGATAGATAAGAATATGCATAACCTCAGATTAAGATTTATAATCATGCCACAACCATAATTAAAGTTTATATCGGAAAATAACTGCACTTACCTTTCGTGGTTTTAAGAAAGGATAATAAACTGTTGTTGATGCAGAAATGTTGAATTACTCCTCTTTAATTATTGTTGTAGCTCTAAACTTTGATTTGAGATTTGATTTAGCTTTTAATTCTATTCAGTTTGGAAGAAGATGCATCAGTCCAAGTTTTGATTCCAGCAGAGTAGCGACGCCATTTTTATTTTTAATTAGAATAGAGGCATAATATAGACAGAATGAAATTGTGTAGAGAAAATGAGGCTAGGGGGCTGTTTATGTAGGATTAGGCAGACGAATCTAGACAGAAAACGAGACCGGATACATCAGAATGAACCAGGTTCAAAAACTGGGTTTCGGGAGCAGGTCGAACCCTAGGTCGACCCCCCAAGTCGACCTGGTGACACCCCAGTCGACTCCCCAGTTGACCTGGTTGGGGGGGTCGACTCCCCAGTCGACCTGGGTATATAGGCGGGAAAATTCCCGCCAGCCTTCTCTGGGTTTGAATTTCGAATTTCTGGCTTTATTTTCGAGCTGTTTTATTTTATTTAAATTCCTGAAACTTCGGAGGGTCATAACTTGGTCATAAGGACTCTGTTTTTCGAAAACTCGGACTCGTTTTCAAGTAGAATTTTGAGATGAGCGCAATGGCGCAACCCGTTTCCCCTGATTTTTATTTTAAAAATTAATTATTCTCTGATTTGTTACTTATACGTTCACAGAAAATACGGGGTGTTACATTCTCCCCTCCTTAAAGGATTTCGTCCCTGAAATCTTCAAGTTAAGAAGAATGTGTCCTACCATCCAGTCATCCATCTACTCAACCATCATCCACAAGCATCCATTGTCCTTAGAAAACTTCTAATGTTGTATGAACATATGCAAAAGTGTGCGTATATGTTCCTTATCTAATGCAAAGATCAGGCGGTCCACTGATTCAGTTGACCTCCTTAATGCGAACTATGTCAGTGTCATGAGTCCAACATGTATGCAATTTTCCTATTTGATACATATTATTCTTATATGATTGACAACCATTCATTTATATGCAACACCCATGTGATGAGTCAATCATTTTGCATCCACAGAAATTGAAAATGTTCACACATCCATATGCAGTATGAGAGTGTTTTCGAGCCGATCTAGTGCCTAGTGTGTGTATATGCATCCACTAGCAACCACTTGCATCCACTTGCAACCATCAAACATAACATGTCACAAACACATGTTTACATCCATAGGATTCCTATCTATAGGTCGAAGACTCGATCGATAGGATACAGTCGAGTGATGGGAGCGAGTGCAGATAAACAAAAACTTGGTTTCCATTAGACCTTGGTTGAGAGACAAATTCCCCTAAGTATCAACCCCGAAGACCGAAATCAACATCAGATTGACACCCAGAGGATTACCCTCTTTAGAAAATGTCAAAACTGGAAATCTCAACCTTATCAGAAATATTCAGATATTTACAGATTACCGGTGTAGATCAGATTACTAAATGATTCTTAGGAAACTAAGCATGATAAAAACCCAGAATGTATGCGTCATAGTCATCTTAACGCTCAACACAGATACCCAACTTACCACGCTTAGATGAGTCATAACCCTTATGGGTCTGAGTCTACAGCGGAATCAGAAACAATACTAGTATTCAAGTGCAGAGTATCAATTACAGAATCGAAATGCAAGAATCAGAAAAGAGTTTTAAGTCAAAAATCAGATACAGAAATTAAACCTCCTACAGAAAGTTTTCCTATTTCTATCATATCCACTAGCCTCGAGAGTGTTCGCCAGCCTTCCAGAAGTTGGTCCTGCCCTCTGCCCTTGCCCTCTTCCCTTGCCCTCGTTTCTTCGGACACTCCCTAGTGAAGTGTCCCATCTCACCACAGTTGAAGCAAGTGCCCTTTCTTTTTCTGCAATCCTTGTTCAGATGAGTCGAGCTTCCACAAGTAAAGCATTTTTTCTCCTTCTTATCTTCAGACTTTTCACCCTTCTTTTGTGTTTCCTTTTTGGCCCATGCTTTCTTGTTCTGTGGTTCTTCGTTCTTTGCCTCTTTCTTGCCGTTGTCTTCCTCGTGCAGTAGTGCCATATCCACCAATCTCTCGTAAGTCGCGCCCATGGGTACATGGGTCATGGCTAGGCTGTGCAGTGGCTCGTTCAATCCTTTAACAAAGCGGAGAGCCTTTTTATGCTGGGTGTTGACTAAATCTAATCTGAACCTAGCCAGTTGGTTGAACTGGTTGACGTATTCCTTGACCGTCATACTTCCTTGCTTAAGAGATAAGAACTTTTCCAGTTGTAGACTTCGTTCATCTTGCGAGAGGAATTTTGTCTCAAACCTTGTTCTGAAATCCATCCATGTTTCAACCGGCCTCTCGGCGTTAGTGACTTCCCACCAATAGGAAGCTTCGTCCTTGAGCAACCATACCGCAAAATTGTACCTTCTTCCTATCGTCCACCTCGAAAATAACGATTAGATCCTCAGTTTCTTTGAGCCAGTTCCTCGCTTCTACGAATGATTCAGTTCCCTTGAAATCCTTTCCACCCATGGCCCTAAAATCTTTACAGAACTTTGAAAAGCAATTGCACTAGGAGGGGGCGGAGGAGGACGAATCGCTGCAGCTGGAAAAGGAATATCTGTTGGGCCTGCATCGTTGGCCCTAGCCTCTAAGTACCTCCTGAACCAGCCAGGTATTGGCACGCCCTCTGGAAAGTTAAGATTCCCAGACATGCTGGAATGAAAGAAAAAGATTTAAAACGGAGAACTAAAAAGATAGATATATGGCTTTTTTGGGGATTATGTTTTTCAAAAATAAGCTTTACTTTTGAAAATACTTCCTTTTTAAAACCTTTTTGAAAATAGTTTTCAAAACTTTTTATCAAATCTGGTAACCTTCTGCTCTGATACCAAGTGTAACACCCCACCTCCATTAAGGTCACTCACAAAGGGAATGCCTTAACTTTGGTGGAGCGTTTTAGTAGACAGAACAGAAATTTACAAGATAGATAAACAATACTAGAGAAACTATAACTTTATTACAGCGGAAAACAGAAATCAGTTTGGTTACATCTTTACCAAAAACTCAAGTACATAAATATCAGTCTTGTTCAGAAAATCATCAGAGTACAAGAATGTAAAATCATAACCCCCACAGAAGCTGCCATAAGGAGTCAAGCAATACTTTAAGCACTCTAAGTACTTCAAGCAGAAGAAATCCGGATCAAGCTAAAGTATTCCCTCCTTGGAAAACCTGGGGGGAAACGGAAGAAAAAGGGGCGAAAACAAGCAAGGTCAGACATAAAGTCTGGCAAGTCCAGTGACTTTCAGCATATGAACAGATAATACTAATCATGACATGAAAATAAGCTGGATAAGAGATAACAGTAACAGGAGCAGCAGATGTACTTAGGTTAAACAGAAGAAACATAATAATATTACTTTTCATTTCTCTGCACTAATACTAGTATAACAGGATTAGGTGTCACCCCAATGTCTAAACTGAAACAGAAACGGGAACGGAATAATTTCCACAGAAGAGAATGCTAGTAATGGGACTTTACCACACCAACAGAAACAGAATGCTAATAATGGGCTTTTACCACCCGAACAGAAACAGACAGAAACAGAATGCTAATAATGGGCCTTTATTACCCGAACAGAAAGTACAGAAACAGATTAATCCCTACGGAAACGGAATGTAGAATTAGGTGTACACTAGTAAATGTGCCTTTACCACCCGAACAGACGGTACCACGCAGAAACAGAAAGGTGTTACCACCCAACAGAAACAGATGGTACCAACAGAAACAGACAGAACTAAGTGTACCCTAAAACCCTACCCCAAGCGATCGGCTCCCTGATACATAAATACCCTGTGTCGGCCCCACAGTAGGGTGTATCACTCCCTAAAGTGACAACCAATTGGCACAGACCTATTTACAGATGTCACGGTGTCTTACATCCTCAGAGGAAGACCGGGATCCATGCACGCACATGACCCGGTTGGAACGCACCATCAACACCCCTTGCCATTATCAGAATGAACCGCTTATAATTAGTTCAGTAAGCGTGCCCGGACCTACCTACTGTTAGGTCAAAGTTTGATACCAGAAAGGGTTACTGACTAATATGGGTCCCAAACAACAGATGACACAAGTAATTTCCCTCCTAACCTTGTGTCCCCAGACTAACAGATTTCAGATTAACTTGTTTACAAGTTCAGACATACAGAGTTCAGATCAACTAGTTCACAGATCAGACAAGTTTCAGACTAACGGATCAGATATACGGATTTAACAAATTTACAGATTTGTCTAACTTTGTAATTGGGCCTACAGATTCACGAAACGGGTTTATTAAATTCATTAGTCCAATTGGTTTAACTCTGCCCACCCAACACGTTTTAGACATCATATTTATCTTAGATTTGTATCAATTAAAAATTAACGCACAGACCTCTCACATTAGACTGGCAGTTTGCGGCCACTGGTTAGGCCGGTTGGTTCCGGGCAGGTTTTTGCCGCAAACTGAGTCTAACCTCGGGTTTCAAGCACGTTATGACTAATTTCTCACATTAGAACCTATTGTTTGCGGCCATTGGATGTGTCAGGCGGTTCCGGGCAGGATTACGCCGCAAACTCATTCTAACCTCGAGTTAGCCATGTTTCATGTTTAGCGAATGCATTCATTCATAGACTATGCTAATATCAGACTAATCATGCTAATTTAACAAATTAACTTCTGTACGAGTTACAGTAGATTATTCGAGGTTCTATTAACAAGTTTTGCTCAATTTAAAATCGAGCCTACAGATTTACATACTTCAAATTTCAGCATTTCAGTTCCAATAGATTACGTCATTCAACAGACTAAACAGATAATAGATCTTGCAGATTAGGCGATTTAGCAGGTCTAGCAGATAAGGCAATTTCAATATAATTAGCAGATTAGACAGTTCAATCTAATTAGCAGTTTAGGCAATATATCAGAATAGCGGATTAGGCAATATAACAGATTTAATCATTCCTTAAAGTTTCATTGACATATCTTGCCTAATTATAATTTTAGCCTAAACTTACATACCCAAATCAAGGTCGTAATTCATAATACAATATATGCCCCAAATTTTAGCCTTAATATTCCCATTTGCAGTTCATGTCAAAACTAGATTTAATATTCTAGTTTACCATTTATGTCCAGGATTAATACACATGTAAATCATTCTCTATTATAGCCAATTCAGATTATGCCAACATATTTGCTATGCCAAATTAACTTAATTAAGCTACGCCCAATCCCTGTATAACATGTTTCCATAAGTTCTCTAAATACTCATTAAATGGCCCTAGCAAAAGGAATAGGGGATAAGCACAAGAAAGAATAGGCATGCAATAATGAACCAAATACAATGATAATGACCCCTCTAAGCTCGATGTACATAACAGTGAATGGGAATAAACTAGCAAAGTTACATACTAAATATGAGATCTAACATCATTAAGGGAATAGGCATAAGAAACTAACTACAATAGTTATAAGCAACTAACCACAATAGTCATGGGCGACTAATTACAATAGTTTCTTATACAATGTCATAGGCAATAGTCTCATAGGCAACAGTTTCATGTCCAATTATGCATTATTCATTATTTGTCCCAAAATTTAGCGTTCGTGCATTAATCTCTTATGAGATTCGGTGCAGTCCTGTAATAGCCTGGCTATAGAACAGAAAGAAGAAAGAGGTACAGAATAGTCACAGAAAAACAGATCTGACAGATAAGAATATACATAACCTCGGATTCAGATTTATAATCATGCCACAACCATAATTAAAGTTTATATCGGAAAATAACTGTACTTGCCTTTCGTGGTTTTAAGAAAGGATAGTAAACTGTTGTTGATGCAGAAATGTTGAATTACTCCTCTTTAATTGTTGTTGTAGCTCTAAACTTTGATTTGAGATTTGATTTAGCTTTTAATTCTATTCAGGTTGGAAGAAGATGCATCAGTCCAAGTTCTGATTCCAGCAGAGTAGCGATGCCATTTTTATTTTTAATTAGAACAGAGGCAGAATATAGACAGAATGAAATTGTGTAGAGAAAATGAGGCTAGGGGGCTATTTATATAGGATTAGGCAGACGAATCTAGACAGAAAACGAGACCGGATACATCAGAATGAACCAGGTTCAAAAACAGGGTTTCGATAGCAGGTCGACCCCCAGGTCGACTCCCCAGTAGACCTGGTCATGGGGAGGTCGACACCATAGTCGACTCCCCAGTTGACCTGGTTGGGGGGGGGGGTCGACTCTCCAGTCGACCTGGGTATATGGGCGGGAATTTTCCCGCCAGCCTTCTCTGGGTTTGAATTTCGAATTTCTGGCTTTATTTTCGAGCTGTTTTATTTTATTTAAATTCCTGAAACTTCGGAGGGTCATAACTTGGTCATACGGACTCCGTTTTTCGAAAACAAGGACTCGTTTTCAAGCAGAATTTCGAGATGAACGCAATGGCGCAACCCGTTTCCCTTGATTATTATTTTAAAAATTAATTATTCTCTGATTTGTTACTTATACGTTCACAGAAAATACAGGGTGTTACAAGGCTTCAGTGTTAGTTATATAGAGTTTATTCCGCTGTGTTGTATATGTGATGTACTATGATTGTATATGTAAGTTCAATTTTGTATTTCAAAGATTGTTATATATTATATTTTATTCCGTTGCAATGTGAGATTCTATGTTGTTATTTTTGTTTCTACTTCTATCTTTTTCTTTTTTATTCCATAATGATTCATATTTCTTTGCAATTTGGGTTGGATGCATGGTGTATTTAGTCAACTCAAACAGTATGGATTTGTGGTCCATTACATCTGCGTAACAAAGATACACAGAATCAAACATACGAGGTGGACACTCTAACAGTCACTGAATACTTATATGTGAATCTAAGAGCGGACGTGTTTATAGTCACTTAATTCCCCACAAGGTAAATTTTAGGATGGACATTCTTATGTCACTTAATACCCCCACGAAGCGAGCTACTCCTAATCACTTAAGTCCATTTACTAGTTTTATTAAAGGTGGACATCCCTGCAGTCACTTAGTACCTTGTGACATACTTCAGCCACTAAAGGCCTCGTCTCTAGAGCCTATGTCATAAATAATTTCTCTTGTAGGTTGAGAGATAGTAACGACCACTTGCTACCAGGTTTGGGTCGGGAACTCAATTTCATTTTAAGAGGACCTTCCGGGCGGACTCACTTGTTACTATCTAGTTATCTCTGCGGTTGAATTCTTAACCACTTAATACTTCCCTTAGATGGTCATTCCTTTAGGCCATATATATAATCTGTCCTTAGGCGGTCCTTACTAGCCCTTAGATAAGAAGCGGTCAATACTTGGAGAACTACTTTACTCACGCTACCGTCTAACCGTTTAATACATTATAAGAGGAAGGCGGATCGAATGACCATTTAAGACCTTTGTAAGGGCAAGTCCCACGACTTGGGTCCTAAACCAAGGAGTGAACCTTAGGAATAGACCTAGTTCTAACTACTTAATACCCAAATCAAGGTACATCATCCACTTAATACCATTTCTCCAAGACATCTCACATTCGACTAACCACTTGTAAATCATGGATTTGTCAGGCAGTTCCAGGTAGGCTTCTACTACAAGTTGGTCCTAACCTCGTATGATAGTATACTAATTATACTAGGCTATAGCACTTAGACCTGTCACGTTAACTGGACTTACTTGTAGATGTTGGATATGCCGGTCGGATCGGGGCAGGCTTTTACAACAAGTAACCGTTAACCTTGTGTCTATGTTTCATTAATATATTTAAAGCCATTAACACACAAATATACAAATTCCTATGAGGACATCCAGATTCAAATTTCTAATTTAACCCTATTTATTACGCACTTAATACGAATTAATATTTTCTTACGTTATATATATACATATAAGCTCAAATTAAGTGAACAAAATTAAGGTCCTAACCATGTTTTGAAATTTCAATCCCTATTTCAAATTTAAGGTATACAAGTTATTTCTCATATTCCCTTCAATCATGGCATAAATGTACATATTAACATGTAACAATGAAAATGGGAAAACACTAATAGCAACACAGAACTTGCAACCTAGTTTTGACTTGGTCATCTAAATAATAAAAGATAAACAAAGTGCCATACATTCAATATATAAATATAATTCCTATTTTAACGGATTCACTTTTATGTATGTTTACACGCAAAACCTTAATATTTCGACACCTTGTAATCAATATGTTCAAATACTCTATTTAGAAAAGTAGAGATTTAAACCTCTTCAACTTTACAATTTCGTCCAAATATTAACCTTTTACACAAAACCATACACATGAAATTTTACAAATTAAAATAAGATGAATCCGACAAATACAGAGAATTAAACAACACTACTCGTGCTTCTCTTTCATTATCTCAATAACTCAAAATCACATATACAAATAGATAAACAATTTCTTTATACAAACAATAAGCAAATGGAAGATTTGCGGGATTTTGTGTTGTCTTCTTTTCGTAATAACTCAAATCTTCCTAGGCAACATATACCAAATTTAAACTAACAAATCATAGAAAATAATATCTTAAATGAATCCCACTCACAATGCTATAAGAATAAGCAACAACAGGAATGAATTAACTTTTGGACTGGGCCTTCGCAAACAATCGTGCTCCAACCTTTCAAATCTACAAATATAAGAATCACATATTAGAATCTTATATATATATTAATTCCATAATAAATCTAAATCTAGATTAGAATATAATAGAATAGATATAATAGGTTAGAAAGATAGAAGAAGAACCTAAACCCTTTTCTTTTCCAGAATTAGCAAAGGCAAAAAGACATCATAGAGGCATGAAGAAGAATAGTTATAGGGTTTTAAGTGAGGGTTGAGGGTCATATTTATAGTTAACATCATGTATATGAGCTGTTAGATTCAATAGATTAAATCTAAATTGTCTGCTTGATGTAAAATATAAATAAATCCCTCTATAAAACAACCCTTACCGGGCTACCCTACGGGAGGGCGGTCGACCGGGGTGGTCAACACCCCTCTTACAGGTGTGGTTGAACCCACTCCTAGAGGGGCGGTTGACCTCCTTCTCGGGTCGAGCCCAGGAGATAACGTCTATTGTACGTTACTTTTTATTAATTTGTTGATTTATTTTGATTGATTTGTTACCTTATATTAATTAGTCTTGTTCCTATTATGTATAAATATATATACAAAAGTTTGAATTCAAAAGAAATATTATTTCCATGCTTATCCAAATTAATACCACTACTATAAAAGTGGGCGTGTTTGACACTATTTTTCTGTGGCCGTAGATCAAAAAATCGTTGTCGTTGGCCATTTTTTCAAATAGGCAACACCAAGGGGGCATGGCATCCGCGGCCGTTGCATTAGCTATCTAATGCAACACTTTCGCCCATCTACGGCAACGGAAAGAAAGTGTTGCGTTATAACCCTATTGCAACAGTATATGCGTGTAATGCACAACAAATAGCGTTGCCTTAAGTACAAGCTAGAGCATGGCTTCTAGGTCATGGTAGTGGGGTCTACATGGACTTTCCACGTCAGCTGCCAACGTGTCACACACCACGTCATCTCTCCATGTTAGCTGCACATGTGTCACATGCCAGGTCAGCTATCCACGTGGTGCCACGTAAGCTGTGGGCCCCACGTGTTGTACCATTGTGGAATTAATAATACTACACTTAATGCAACACCACAGCATAGTCTAATGCAACACCATAGCACAGTCTAATGCAACATCACAGCACAGTCTAATGCAACACCAGAAAACATGAACTGCAATGGTAAAAAAAATCAAATGCAACACCAGAAAAAATTCTAACGCAACTGTAATACAACCCTGTAATTTAAAATTCTACACTACATATATTCAATCCAAAACATTGTACCACATTTATACATATATACCAAAATATTCATACAATAAATCCTCCCAAAACATTCATAACCACAGTGTAATGACCCGGATCCTTATGGGTGAATTTTAATTATTTAATATGGATTTAAATATTTAGGTGACAAAATAAATGGAATTATTTATATTAAGTTATCAATTTTTTTTTACTCAATGACAATTTAATATAGAATATATTAAATTGTCAAAATACGAACATGGATTTAGTTGAATTCAGAATTTTATTTGAATTAAATACAGTTCAGATAATTTATGGGAAATTTTATCTGAATTTTTAACGGTAATAATATTTAATTATTATCAAGGAGAATAAATAGTTTGAAATTTAAATTATATCAATTTAAATTAATATCTTCCACAGACGATCGAATTGGACTTCGTGACCTATCCCAGTATGTCCGGAATGGTGGTATAACCCTAGGAATGTCATTTATTGGGCTCAGAAAGGAGTTCGCAGTCAATGAAGTATTTTAATTAGAGGATACCGAAATTTAAAATAAAATAAAATATTTTTAAATTGGATTCTTTTTGGGTGGACCAAAACACTATACGGTGCCCTCTTCTCTTCCACCAACCAAACAAACCCGTGCCTCCCTTATCTCCACAAACCCAACAAAACCCGTGTTCCCCTTTACTTCCTCAAACAAAATCGAGTTCAGCAATATAAAAAGGGGCGCCCCCTTCATTAATCAAAATCAAACTGGAGAGCAACTAGGTCAACGCGATGGAGGAAGAAGGCGCAGGGGCCTCGCGAGCACCCTGGTCGATGTCGCGATTTGGGGATTTCATTCTCGAGGTCCGCGAGTTGAACGAAATCAAGTGGGAAGCCGTGCTGTCTTCGCTTGCAAGGTGGGATGTCGGACTTCGATTTTGGGGCGAAGTGATGGCGACGAGCTCAAATTCTGGGTCATTGAGGAGATCGCGACGAGTGTAGGTGGCATCAACGCAGTAGTCGAACGGGCTGTTCATGTGTGGGAAGTGAAGTCGCGTTCAACAAAGGAGGGTTCCGACTTCGATAGAGTGCTAACATCTGGAAGGGTGGTCGTTCGACAGTTTCAGCGCGAGTAGGATGGTATCTCGCTCAGTCCAAAGTCGTCAAATCACCAATTACGGATACGATTTGAAGTCGCTTCGAAGTCGGTCGAGTAATCTACAAAACCGAAAGGTATATATCTCACCGAATTTAAATTCATAGGATAATTAAATTAATTTATGTTAAATTAATTTACATAAATAATCTTTTAATTGATTTATAAATATCATATGATCATAGGCATAATTCATTCGAGATGAATTAAGTTGAAACAATTCAAGTCAATGCTAGAGGAGACTGTATGGAATCAGAATGGATATTCAACAAGTAAAATAAAAATCACGGTGAGTAAACCTCACTCACCATTTAATTAGAATTATTTCTAGTTGTTAAAAATAATTGCTATGCTTGTTTGAATATTGTTTGGTTGATTTAAAATATATATTAGTTATTTAGGACTATTATATATATATTGGGTTTATTGATTGGTTGGATTCCCGCAGTCTCATTAGCGGATGCCCGCGGTATCATAGCGGATGATTACCCTATACGCCCCACGCTATGATTAGTGGATGACCTTCTATACCGCGATATCCTGCCTCGAAGCAGGATAGTTATTATTTATGTGCTAACGTCTGTGGATGCAGGAAAACAGGTTGGAGGAATCCAACTGGATTCCTCAAAAATATATATATATTCTGTTTGTTTGTTTGATTTCATATATATTCATATATGATGTGTTAAAAATCAAATGATTGAAAATTGGTTGATTGATTGTTAAAAACATCACTGGGGCTTGGGATATTGATTTATTAAAATATCAAAAAGGGTATTTGAAATTTAAAAGGGGAATTCTATTTTTTATAAATAGAATTTGAATTTTAAATAAAACTATAGAAAATATTAACTTGTTTTGAAGGTATATAAAACAAGTGATCGAATTTATAAAGTTGTTTATAAATGAAAGGATGGAATTTGAATCGAATTTATAAAGTTGTTTATAAATGAAAGGATGGAATTTGAATCGAATTTATAAACGTTGTTTATAAATGGAAAGGTGGGATTTGAATTGAAGTTATAAACGTTGTTTATAAATAATATGGAATTCAAATAGACTTTTAACTATAAATTTGAATATAGAATTCAAATAGACTTTTAACTATAAATTTGAATATAGAATTCAAATAGACTTTTAACTGTAGATTTTGAATATAGAATTCAAATAGACTTTTAACTGTAGATTTTGAATATAGAATTCAAATAGACTTTTAACTATAAATTTGAATATAGAAATTCAAATAGACTTTAACTATAAATTTGAATATAGAAATTCAAATGGACTTTAACTATAGAATTTGAATATAGAATTCAAATGGACTTTAACTATAGAATTTGAATATAGAATTCGAATGGACTTTAAACTATAGAATTTGATAATAGAATTCGAATGAAGTTTTAAATAAGGAGAATTCAAATAGAATCGAATTGGAATTTGAATAGAGTAGTCGATAAGGGAACGAGAGTATGAGTATAATTAGAATTTGTTAATATGCAGTTAAAATATATTTGAACATGTCATGTTCAAATATGAAGGTGAAATAGACTGAAAAGTTAAGTAACAGATTAAATTAACAAATTGAGTTAAAACGATTGGTATAGTTAAAATAGATTGGACAGGTATAGACATACAGGGGACAGGTATGGAATAAAGTATAGAAGTGAAATAAATAGAATGCCCGACAAAAAGGTACGTATTTAATTTCCATATGAGATTTTATGCGCCGTATCGGCAAGCCGCTTGGCTTTTTCTTTTTCTTTTTGAGATAAGAAGGACCGGGAAAGCTATTTGAAATTTCCCGATGCTCCCGGTACAAAGGAGGTTATGGCGAATTTTTCCGGGAATTTAAGGAGATAGAATATTTTTAAGATAATTTGATAGTTAGAAATTAACATATCAAAATATATAGAAGTCGATAAGAAACCGAACTTAGAAATAGAATAGTATAATAAAAAAGGAAGACTAGGAATAAAATCTAGTAAGAATAGAAAGAGAAAATGTATATGAGTTTGAAGGTGAATAATCAGTTGTATGGTGTTGATTATTCGAGTAAGTAGTCTTGTCTGTTTTGACGTTAAATGTTATTCAGTCAAGGTCTGAGAGGTAATTATACCCCAACTTGGTTGATTTCATGATATACCGATAAGTAGCAAGATTCAGGCTCGAAGATCAATGTGGAATAAGAATTCGTTAGATACTGTATTTGGGTTGTCGTAACGATGTTTTACACAACATCTGTTTTAACCCAAATATGTGCAAAGCTTGGAAATAGAATAATGAATATTTTCTAAAGTTTAGAAAATAAAAGAAGGCGATATATGGAAATGTTTTCCAAAGAACGTATAAGGCCAATATGATTATTGAAAATATTTGGTTAACAAATATTAGTAAAGAAATAGAGAATTGATTTAATTAATGGAATATTAATTAAAGGCTCAGTGATTGTTGGATGTTTGGATGAACACTTGTTTTATTCGATAGTTAAATCATCGACTATCGAAACACTTGTTTTATTCGATAGTTAAATCATCGACTATCGAAACACTTGTTTTTATTCGATAGTTAAATCACAGACTATCGAAGTTTTGACCATCGTTGTCAATATGGAGAGACCGGTTGGATTATTATCCGAAGAACCACTCCATATCGGCAGTAGCGTGCGAATCAGATTATATAAAGATAATCGAAGACGGAGTAGAGTGCAAGGACCTTTTCTATTAATAGAAATAGTGCCTTCAGTTCATCCTGTTCCTGGGTGACGTGTATGGATGAATGTCTGACAGAGTATTTCCAGAAAGGTCACGTACATTGATTTCTTCAACCGTACCAAGAGTGGAAGCGGAGAAGGAAACTTCTTTTAGCTAACACGTAATGTACTGTTGAGGACGTCAATCGGTGATTTGATCGATTTGACGATGTGGCATTCGAAGTGAATCTGGTGTGATGATAAAGCGTAGCTTCTAGCCTCATCAACCGGTAAATGACAGAAATCGGGCAAGCAGCATGGCTATGTAGGTCGCACCTATTAGGGTGTATAATCACCTGATCTAGAGTTTCATTTACTTCTAAAAATCTATTGTCGATGCTGACCCATTCGGGAAACGGTTGCTGATCCCAATCGTTGGTGATATACATTCGATACACTCAAGCGAAATGAGTGGTCGGTCATGTGTGGCTGAGTTGCAAGATGTTCTTGTTGAACTCGGTGTATTCTCCTCTAGAGATATACCAGCGGAAGGTGATTCCATACCTTGTCATAGAAGGAAAACCAAATACCCAATACGTGCTTGCGGTTTTGATTGTTATATATGTGGAACGTGAGATGCAAACGTTCCACTAGATTGTTATTTACTTGATTTAGACATTATTATAATATCAAAAGAGTTTTGATATAAAGATAAGTCAAGTGTTTGGATTTTCATAAGGGAAAAACCCGTTCCGTGTTATACGGCGTGGTCTTATGAGATATCATTTAGTTTTCTGAAACTGTTTTAAACTGTTTACTCATACCAGTCCCATGACTGACCCGGAGTTTATTTTGTTTTGTTCTACCTAAACTCTTGGGTGCCTAAATTTGTACGGGCAGTCAAGTAGTTCAGGATTTTTCAGATATATCTAAAGGAGCTTGGAGCAGGAGGCTTCAGCGTCATCTAGTTATAGTGTTGTTCCGCTATGTTGTAAGTGTTGTACTCTGATAAGTGTATGTTACAATTGAGATTTTGTATTTCAAAGATATGATATATTATATTTTGTTCCGCTGCGATGTGAGATTCTGTGTTGTTATTTCTGTTCTTCTTCTACCTCTTTCTTCTAAAAAAAATGTTCCGTATTTTCGTGATATTTGGGTTGGACGTATGATGTATATAGTCAACTCTGATGTTACGGAAATCTGGGTCATTACAGTTGGTATCAGAGCTTAGGTTTAGTGAATACCTAGGCTGTGTGGAAATGTGCTCATTAGAGATAGGATCAGTAGTATCCTAGAATGAGTTGAGTGTATATATATACGAGAGAGCGTATTTGTTATTTGATATAAAAACTGTTTTATATTGTGTTGACTAGTCTGTTGAGTGGATTATAAATTTTGGTCGAATCGTGGGACGCCACGATGTCAATAGGAGTTTATAAACACTTGAACAGAAGATTGGACATGATATTGTTTTTAAATAGTTAAGTTGATTGTTAGGATTATAATCGAATTAGATTATAAAACAGAAATAGTTATATATATAACCAATGGAATTTGTATATGAAATCAAATATACAAATATGATGAATTGAAATTGAATTCCAACCAGAATTCAGAATTTAAAATCCTGGGAGTTTGGAAAATATTTTTCTAAATGGATTTTGAAAGAAATAAAGCACTGACCTCATTCAGTAGCTGGGAAATAATTCTGATGATGGTCGCAACATCATCAGTGTTCATTTTCGAGTTTCTAAGTGATGAATTGCTGCCTTAGAAAAGTTTTGATAGAAATTTGTTTGAAAAGAAACAAGTTGTTTTAAAATTCAGATATTTTGAATTTGAGATAGATATAAATATATGTATATATTTATATTACTTCAAAGGAATTTTGAAATGAGAAATGGGAATATAGATTTCAAATAGAAGTAAAATAAAGGAATTTGAATATATATATATAATTCAAATAGAAGTGAAATAGAATTTGAATTCAAAGGAATTCAAATGCGTTTGAATAAAGAAAATTCAAATAGAAATTGTATAAGAAAAATTGAAATGGAATTTGAATTCAAAGGAATTCAAATGGATTTGAATAAAGAAAAGTCAAATAGAGATTTGAATATTAGAATTCAAATGGAATTTGGTTAAATAGAATTTCAAAGAAAATATAAAGTTTGAAATAGAATTTGAATTCAAAGGAGTTAAAATAGAATTTGAATTCAAAGGATTTCAAATTGAAATTGAACAAAGGAGTTTAAATAGAAATCAGATAAAGGATTTCAAATGGAATTTGAATAAAGGATTTGAAATGGGTTTTTGAATAAAGGATTTCAAATAGGAATTGAAAATAAGAAATTCAAATAGAATTTGAATAAAGAAATTCAAATGGAATTTGAATATTGTAGATGTAGAGGACTTGAATATTAGAAGTGTAATAGATCGGGAATATTATGTTGAAATGGAAAATGGATTTGATATAATTTAAATATATCAGAATGAAGTTGAATTTATTATAAACGAAGTTAAAATGTTTATATTTATAAATATAATTAAAACGAGCTCGTCGTAGCGCGGCAGTTCGTAAATTGGCGACTCGAACTTCAATCGAGTATACAGAACTCAATTGAAGTCGGAATTCTTTGAAACAAGAATCGTCGGGACCGGTTGAATAATAGTTTCCTAATGAAAGAGAAAAATCTGGATTTCGTCGTATAGATTTTGAGTTATGTCAAAATCAAATTTTTAGAAAAGCAGCGCCAGAACCATTATAAAACCATAACGGTTTAATTAAATAAATAAAAGGATCTTTAGGAAATAAAATCCGAATTGGCATTAGAAAAATCCAGACTGGAGATATAAAATAAATATGAACTCCAGTGAAGTAAGTGAAATGATTTTTAAGACAAAAATCATATTATAAATGGTTAAATAGAATTAACTAAATTGGAAAATAATTAGTTAAAGGAAATTTGAATCGAAATTGGGTTTTTGGATAAGTGAAAGAAATTGAGAATTTATATTCGAAATCGAATATATAACTCGAGTTGAAAATATAATTAGATTAGTTTATAATTAAGTTGACATATATTTGAACAAGTTATATTCAAATAAAAAGGGTGAAATAGGCAAAACGGTTAATTAGCAACTAGTTAATGGGAAGTTGAATGATTGAATTTAAATTTAACTTAAGTAAGTTAAAAGGACCAAAATGAATAAATTGAGTAAAATCAATGTGAATGAAATATGAATTTGGTGTGAATAAAGGAAAAACCAAAAGAGTTAAAAGGAAATATATTTGTAACACAAATACAAAGGAAATTATTTGTCAAACAAATAGAAGGAGAAATATTTGTAAAAACATTTACAAATAGAATTTAGAAGGAAATATTTATAAAACATTTACAAATAGATTAGATGGAAACATTTATTTATAGAAAATAAATAGAATGTTATAAATGAGATATTTATTTGTTAAATAAATAGAATTTAATCAAAGGAATATTCAGAAGATGAATAGAAAATGGAAATCTGTTTTAACGGATAAGTAGAAAAGATTAATTTATGAACAAAGTTTATAAATTAAATTAAATATGTATCATTGATAAATGGGATATATAAGTCTGAACTTATATAAAGAAGGGATATTGGTTTTTTAACACCGATACTTTTAAATAGAAAGGGGTACACAACACTTGTATAAGTGAAGTAACGTTATTAAAGAGTACATTTATAAAGTGGAGAATCGTTACTAAAGTAAACTTTTATAAATGAATAAACGTTATCCAATAGGAGTTATTCGAATAGGAGAAGTCGATTAGAGTTAGAAATAATCGATTAGAGTTAGAATAAATCGATTAGAATAAGAATTAACCAGTTAGAGTTAATCAGTTAGGGTAAATCCGTAGAGTTAATTGAATATTAGTTATTCAATTAGAATTTATCGAATATTTGTTATTCAAATTAAGAGTTAACAGGATATAGTAAATTGAACATGGTAAATCGAATTAGGATTTAATTGAATGTTGGTTATTCAATTAAAGTTGATCGAATATAGTTATGGAGATAGAATTAGTCAAACATAGTTACTCAGGATAAGTTGCCATTTCATACGACTGCTAACGTAATTCGCAGGGCTGCAGATAGCCTAGGGCGGTCGGATGTTTCCTGGGGGAATCAGGCGTAACCATTGTGAACGCTGCGATCTAGAGTCAAGCGAGTGGAGTTAAATCGAATATTAGTTTATTTGAATAGAATTAAAGGAATTATCAATTATTAGTTAATCGAAGGAGTTATCGAATTTAGTTATTCAATGGAGTTAATCGAAAAGAGGTAAATCCAATAGAGTTAATTGATAAGAGTAAATTAAATAGAGTAAATCGAATATAGTTTATTCGAAGAAAGGTTTTCGAATCTAGTTATTCGGAAGAGAGATTATCGAATATAGTTATTCGAAGGGAGGAGTTATCGAATAGGGATTTACTCGAAAGATAGTTACGTAAGGAAATTTGAAATGTTGAGTATCAACATAAATAAGTTTTGAAAAGATAAATGGGTTTGTAGCACTTTTCCTACCTTAGCAATTTCGAGGACGAAATTATTTTAAGTGGGGAAGAATGTAATGACCCGGATCCTTATGGGTGAATTTTAATTATTTAATATGGATTTAAATATTTAGGTGATAAAATAAATGGAATTATTTATATTAAGTTATCAATTTTTTTTTTACTCAATGACAATTTAATATAGAATATATTAAATTGTCAAAATACGAACATGGATTTAGTTGAATTCAGAATTTTATTTGAATTAAATACAGTTCAGATAATTTATGGGAAATTTTATCTGAATTTTTAACGGTAATAATATTTAATTATTATCAAGGAGAATAAATAGTTTGAAATTTAAATTATATCAATTTAAATTAATATCTTCCATAGACGATCGAATTGGACTTCGTGACCTATCCCAGTATGTCCGGAATGGTGGTATAACCCTAGGAATGTCATTTGTTGGGCTCAGAAAGGAGTTCGCAGTCAATGAAGTATTTTAATTAGAGGATACCGAAATTTAAAATAAAATAAAATATTTTTAAATTGGATTCTTTTTGGGTGGACCAAAACACTATACGGTGCCCTCTTCTCTTCCACCAACCAAACAAACCCGTGCCTCCCTTATCTCCACAAACCCAACAAAACCCGTGTTCCCCTTTACTTCCTCAAACAAAATCGAGTTCAGCAATATAAAAAGGGGCGCCCCCTTCATTAATCAAAATCAAACTGGAGAGCAACTAGGTCAACGCGATGGAGGAAGAAGGCGCAGGGGCCTCGCGAGCACCCTGGTCGATGTCGCGATTTGGGGATTTCATTCTCGAGGTCCGCGAGTTGAACGAAATCAAGTGGGAAGCCGTGCTGTCTTCGCTTGCAAGGTGGGATGTCGGACTTCGATTTTGGGGCGAAGTGATGGCGACGAGCTCAAATTCTGGGTCATTGAGGAGATCGCGACGAGTGTAGGTGGCATCAACGCAGTAGTCGAACGGGCTGTTCATGTGTGGGAAGTGAAGTCGCGTTCAACAAAGGAGGGTTCCGACTTCGATAGAGTGCTAACATCTGGAAGGGTGGTCGTTCGACAGTTTCAGCGCGAGTAGGATGGTATCTCGCTCAGTCCAAAGTCGTCAAATCACCAATTACGGATACGATTTGAAGTCGCTTCGAAGTCGGTCGAGTAATCTACAAAACCGAAAGGTATATATCTCACCGAATTTAAATTCATAGGATAATTAAATTAATTTATGTTAAATTAATTTACATAAATAATCTTTTAATTGATTTATAAATATCATATGATCATAGGCGTAATTCATTCGAGATGAATTAAGTTGAAACAATTCAAGTCAATGCTAGACGAGACTGTATGGAATCAGAATGGATATTCAACAAGTAAAATAAAAATCACGGTGAGTAAACCTCACTCACCATTTAATTAGAATTATTTCTAGTTGTTAAAAATAATTGCTATGCTTGTTTGAATATTGTTTGGTTGATTTAAAATATATATTAGTTATTTGGGACTATTATATATATATATTGGGTTGATTGATTGGTTGGATTCCCGCAGTCTCATTAGCGGATGCCCGCGGTATCATAGCAGATGATTACCCTATACGCCCCACGCTATGATTAGTGGATGACCTTCTATACCGCGATATCCTGCCTCGAAGCAGGATAGGTATTATTTATGTGCTAACGTCTGTGGATGCAGGAAAACAGGTTGGAGGAATCCAACTGGATTCCTCAAAAATATATATATATTCTGTTTGTTTGTTTGATTTCATATATATTCATATATGATGTGTTAAAAATCAAATGATTGAAAATTGGTTGATTGATTGTTAAAAACATCACTGGGGCTTGGGATATTGATTTATTAAAATATCAAAAAGGGTATTTGAAATTTAAAAGGGGAATTCTATTTTTTATAAATAGAATTTGAATTTTAAATAAAACTATAGAAAATATTAACTTGTTTTGAAGGTATATAAAACAAGTGATCGAATTTATAAAGTTGTTTATAAATGAAAGGATGGAATTTGAATCGAATTTATAAAGTTGTTTATAAATGAAAGGATGGAATTTGAATCGAATTTATAAACGTTGTTTATAAATGGAAAGGTGGGATTTGAATTGAAGTTATAAACGTTGTTTATAAATAATATGGAATTCAAATAGACTTTTAACTATAAATTTGAATATAGAATTCAAATAGACTTTTAACTATAAATTTGAATATAGAATTCAAATAGACTTTTAACTGTAGATTTTGAATATAGAATTCAAATAGACTTTTAACTGTAGATTTTGAATATAGAATTCAAATAGACTTTTAACTATAAATTTGAATATAGAAATTCAAATAGACTTTAACTATAAATTTGAATATAGAAATTCAAATGGACTTTAACTATAGAATTTGAATATAGAATTCAAATGGACTTTAACTATAGAATTTGAATATAGAATTCGAATGGACTTTAAACTATAGAATTTGATAATAGAATTCGAATGAAGTTTTAAATAAGGAGAATTCAAATAGAATCGAATTGGAATTTGAATAGAGTAGTCGATAAGGGAACGAGAGTATGAGTATAATTAGAATTTGTTAATATGCAGTTAAAATATATTTGAACATGTCATGTTCAAATATGAAGGTGAAATAGACTGAAAAGTTAAGTAACAGATTAAATTAACAAATTGAGTTAAAACGATTGGTATAGTTAAAATAGATTGGACAGGTATAGACATAAAGGGGACAGGTATGGAATAAAGTATAGAAGTGAAATAAATAGAATGCCCGACAAAAAGGTACGTATTTAATTTCCATATGAGATTTTATGCGCCGTATCGGCAAGCCGCTTGGCTTTTTCTTTTTCTTTTTGAGATAAGAAGGACCGGGAAAGCTATTTGAAATTTCCCGATGCTCCCGGTACAAAGGAGGTTATGGCGAATTTTTCCGGGAATTTAAGGAGATAGAATATTTTTAAGATAATTTGATAGTTAGAAATTAACATATCAAAATATATAGAAGTCGATAAGAAACCGAACTTAGAAATAGAATAGTATAATAAAAAAGGAAGACTAGGAATAAAATCTAGTAAGAATAGAAAGAGAAAATGTATATGAGTTTGAAGGTGAATAATCAGTTGTATGGTGTTGATTATTCGAGTAAGTAGTCTTGTCTGTTTTGACGTTAAATGTTATTCAGTCAAGGTCTGAGAGGTAATTATACCCCAACTTGGTTGATTTCATGATATACCGATAAGTAGCAAGATTCAGGCTCGAAGATCAATGTGGAATAAGAATTCGTTAGATACTGTATTTGGGTTGTCGTAACGATGTTTTACACAACATCTGTTTTAACCCAAATATGTGCAAAGCTTGGAAATAGAATAATGAATATTTTCTAAAGTTTAGAAAATAAAAGAAGGCGATATATGGAAATGTTTTCCAAAGAACGTATAAGGCCAATATGGTTATTGAAAATATTTGGTTAACAAATATTAGTAAAGAAATAGAGAATTGATTTAATTAATGGAATATTAATTAAAGGCTCAGTGATTGTTGGATGTTTGGATGAACACTTGTTTTATTCGATAGTTAAATCATCGACTATCGAAACACTTGTTTTATTCGATAGTTAAATCATCGACTATCGAAACACTTGTTTTTATTCGATAGTTAAATCATAGACTATCGAAGTTTTGACCATCGTTGTCAATATGGAGAGACCGGTTGGATTATTATCCGAAGAACCACTCCATATCGGCAGTAGCGCGCGAATCAGATTATATAAAGATAATCGAAGACGGAGTAGAGTGCAAGGACCTTTTCTATTAATAGAAATAGTGCCTTCAGTTCATCCTGTTCCTGGGTGACGTGTATGGATGAATGTCTGACAGAGTATTTCCAGAAAGGTCACGTACATTGATTTCTTCAACCGTACCAAGAGTGGAAGCGGAGAAGGAAACTTATTTTAGCTAACACGTAATGTACTGTTGAGGACGTCAATCATTGATTTGATGGATTTGACGATGTGGCATTCGAAGTTAATCTGGTGTGATGATAAAGCGTAGCTTCTAGCCTCATCAACCGGTAAATGACAGAAATCGGGCAAGCAGTATGGCTATGTAGGTCGCACCTATTAGGGTGTATAATCACCTGATCTAGAGTTTCATTTACTTCTAAAAATCTATTGTCGATGCTGACCCATTCGGGAAACGGTTGCTGATCCCAATCGTTGGTGATATACATTCGATACACTCAAGCGAAATGAGTGGTCGGTCATGTGTGGCTGAGTTGCAAGATGTTCTTGTTGAACTCGGTGTATTCTCCTCTAGAGATATACCAGCGGAAGGTGATTCCATACCTTGTCATAGAAGGAAAACCAAATACCCAATACGTGCTTGCGGTTTTGATTGTATATATATGTGGAACGTGAGATGCAAACGTTCCACTAGATTGTTATTTACTTGATTTAGACATTATTATAATATCAAAAGAGTTTTGATATAAAGATAAGTCAAGTGTTTGGATTTTCATAAGGGAAAAACCCGTTCCGTGTTATACGGCGTGGTCTTATGAGATATCATTTAGTTTTCTGAAACTGTTTTAAACTGTTTACTCATACCAGTCCCATGACTGACCCGGAGTTTATTTTGTTTTGTTCTACCTAAACTCTTGGGTGCCTAAATTTGTACGGGCAGTCAAGTAGTTCAGGATTTTTCAGATATATCTAAAGGAGCTTGGAGCAGGAGGCTTCAGCGTCGTCTAGTTATAGTGTTGTTCCGCTATGTTGTAAGTGTTGTACTCTGATAAGTGTATGTTACAATTGAGATTTTGTATTTCAAAGATATGATATATTATATTTTGTTCCGCTGCGATGTGAGATTCTGTGTTGTTATTTCTGTTCTTCTTCTACCTCTTTCTTCTAAAAAAATGTTCCGTATTTTCGTGATATTTGGGTTGGACGTATGATGTATATAGTCAACTGTGATGTTACGGAAATCTGGGTCATTACACACAGTCAGACCAACCAATTATATATACTACTCAAAAGTGTCATCACCAACACATACCACAAGTGCCATCATCCAAACATACCACAAGTGCCATCATGAACACATACCACAGGTGCCATAATTTAAAAGAACGGAATATATCACAAGTGCTAACACATACCATCAAAATACTTCAGTCAGTTGTTGGGGTTACATGGGTAAAAATGTCATCTTCATCACTTGTTGCGGTGACAAAAAAGTCTCCGACGTCTAAATTAAGATCTGGATTGGCTTCACCTAGCTTTTTTAACACCCATGGAACGTTCTCTATCACTTTTCTGTTCACCTTTTCTTCCAAATCCGCCTCAAGCTCTTGCCTTTTTTTGGGCCAGCTCTTACACATAACTATCCGAAGAACCAGGAGTTGTTGGAGACTTATTGGCCATTTTACCTCGCCTTCCTACAATCCGGTTTCGCGTGTGGCTATTCCACCAGAAACAAGTGCATATGCCTCAGCAATGTTTCCTGCATCCACCATTGCTTGAACCTTCGCCTACAAAATGAAAACCAGGCAAGCATATATATAAATAGACAGCTGGCAGTAATGAATTTATTAACAGAACTGGTTTTCTTTCAAACTAACTATTTGTTCGATTTAATAAGCAGCTCCAACAAACGTACAATGTGCCAATTATACTAACACAAGTACTATAATTTTAGTATCTAATTATATATGTACTCACGTATTTGGCCTTTAGTTCATCCGTGTTAGTCTTGTAACTTCTACCCGGTTCTCGTTTATATGTTTCCAAATAAACCAAGGCAGCGGATGGGGAGGCTTTTTCTGAGTCCTTCTTTCTCTGTCCAGTATTAGGATTACCAAAAATTAAACACAACTTGCGACATTCAATGTTAAGAATTTACAGATCTAGCTGATGCCTTTGAAAATTGTAACAATGATATATAAAATATAATTCAATGATATAACAAAATAGAATTATCATGTGGCCAATTCAACTCAATAAAAAAAATTAACTTAAGTTCAAAAAAAACACATACTATCTTTTCTTTGGCTACTGCATGAGTTTTGGGACCCATGGTATGTGTCTCATTTAATGAATTACGATGCACGGAATTAGTATCAGCTAGGGCCTAGAAATCCAAAAAAATAGCACTAAACAAGGATAATGCGAACCACTAAAGAAAAGATTAGCACTAAACAAGCTAATGTGAACTACTAAACATTATACAAATGTGAATATCATTAAAGTCGTATCTGAGCTGCTTCATCCCCCCAGTATTTCAAGACCATTTTAAAATCCTCCAACGGAATTGTACCGGGCCTATTTACAAGCCTTTCCTCATCGGTTGAATATTTTTTATAATACCTTGCTTTGATGGGAGACTTGTACTGCCTCCAATTGTCGTTAAGCATGTTCAGGACCCACTTGTGTCTTTCTTCAGGAATGACATACCTAGCCTACAATATATCAATCACAAAATTTAGGAAACAAACTAATTAATCAAAACCAAACATTTAGGAAGTCAGTTGAACTGTATATGGTTAAGGAAATTAGATTGTACCAAAGCATATTCCAACATTTGTCGCTTTAATTAATCAGGAACAACATGCCAATTGATGTAAGTAAGAGATGCATTATCTGTAAAAACCCGTAATTTTATAACATTAAAATTCACAAATTAAAGTATACTTAATTTTTAGAAGAAGAATTAAGTGAAATGGGTTGCGCAATTATGTTCGTTTCAAAATTTTGGGTCAAGATAGACATTTGGTTTGCACAAAACGGATACCTTATGAAGATGTTATTAAGCCTTGAAGTTTGTATGCATATGAGAGAAATATATATATAGATATAAAAAAATTAAATAAATAAATATTTAAAAAAGTTCAAAACAGCGAACCGGGAGGGGGAATAGCCGAAACGCACCATTTTTGGAGTCGACCTGAGCCCTGCTGAGTCGACTAGGGGTCGATCCAGGGTGTTTGACTGTCAACCCGTGGCCCGATTTGCCCTAAGGGATGATGTGGCATCTGAGTGGTCCTGATGGTTTCTGGGTTAATCTAAGAGCTCTAATCGATCCTAGACATCTATATATACATAGCTAAACCTAAATCCTAATTCAATAACAAAGAGGAATGGTGCCTCCATGCTCTTAAAACCTAAAGTGACCTAGCCTCCACCCTAATCAATCAATTCAAAACAGAAGATAAAGATAACACATCAACGCCTACGTCAACGGAAAGCTAAATCAACTCCAAAAATCAGATCCCAGAATCGTTCTTCTCTTTCTTAAACCACGATTTGTGAGTACGGTTATTTTCAGATATGAAATTTAATTATGATCTTGACATGGGTATAAATCTGAATTGGAGATCTATCTTATTCTTGTTTATCAGATCTGTTTTTCTATGTGAATCCATCTTATTCTTGTTTATCAGATCTGTTTTTCTATGTAGATCTATCTTATTGTAACTATTATGTATCTCTTCCTTCCTTCTGTACTATAGCCAGGCAACTAGAGCCTGAGCCAAATCTCATAAGAGATTGACACGCGAACGCTAAATTTGGGGAAAATATTGAATGATGCATAATTGGACATAACTGATTTAGGACTAAATTGAGAACACAACATAAGTTGTAATTTAAGATCTAGATCTAAGCAAACTATATATGACGGTTTATGATTTGGAAGAAGGAGAATTAATGTATGACAACATATGACTTGTAATTTGGGGACATAATGCATGTTATAATTCAAGATCTGATTTTGAGGACATAATACATGTTGTAATTTAAGAGCTAGATTTGGGGCACATTTTATATGATGATCTATGACTTGGAAGAAAAAGGATATGTGACTTAGGCCTGAAATACCTATGTTAAAATAAGGATAACTATTAATGTGAATACGCCTAATTCGTGTTTTTGGATATTTGACATACGCGGTAATCAACGGCTATAAATTAGCATAATTCATATTATATATCATGATTTGGGGCTTTTAGAGAATATTCTGTATTGTGGAAAATCTAACTAAATTTGGGCATATGTTACATTGAGAATTATGACCATAATTTGGGCATGTAAAATGAGGCTTAATTTATGATTAGGCAAGATATGTTAATAGAACTTTAGGATATGTTTAAATCTATTAAATTGTCCAATCCGCTAGATCTGTTGGAATTGAATACTGTGATTTTGGGTATGTAATCTGTAGGCTCGATCTAAAATTGAGCAAACCATGTTAATGGAACTTTGAATAATCTGCTGTAACTTGTAAAGAAGTTAATTTGTTGAATTGGCATAATTAATCTGATATTGGCATAATCTGTGAAAGAAAACTTTAGCTACAAATAAGAATGTTGAGACACGAGGTTAGACTCAGTTTGCGGTGGAAGCCTGCCTGGACCCAACCGGCTTAACCAGCAACCGCAAACTGTCAGTCTAATGTGAGAGGTCGTAGGCATAAGGATGCTTAGACACGAGGTTAAGTCTGGCTTGTGGCAGAAGTCTTCCCGAAACCGCCCGGCACATCCGGCGGCCACAAGCTACCGACCTAATGTGAGAGGTCTGTGCATTAATATTTAATTAATGAAAATCTAAGATAAATATGATGCCTAAAACGTGTTGGGTGGATAGGGTTAAAACAACTGGACTGATGAATCTAATAAACCCGTTTCGTGAATCTGTAGGCCCAATACAAAGTTAGGTAAAACAATTTGTAAGTCTGTTAATTTGTATATCTGATCCGTTAGTCTGAGAACTTGTTAATATGTACATCTGATCCGTCAGTCTGAAAACCTGTTAACTTGTATGTCTGATCTGAAAACTAGCTAATCGGAACTTTGTACATCTGAAATCTGTAAACAAATTAATCTGAAATATGTTAGTCTGGGGACACAAGGTTAGGAGGGATAATTACTTGTGTCATCTATTGTTTGGGACCCATATTAGTCAGTAACCCTTTCTGGTATCAAAACTATGACCCAACACTAAGAGGGGTCCGGGCACGCTTACTGAACTAATTGTAAGAGGTTCACTCTGATAATAGCGAGGGGTATTGATGGCGCATTCCAACCGGGTCATGTGCGTGCATGGATCCGGTCTGCTCTGAGGATGTAAGACACCGTGACATCTGTAAATAGGTCTGTGTCTATAGGTTGCCACTTTAGGGAGTGATATACTCTTCCGTGGGGCCGGCGCAGGGTATTTATGTATTAGGGAGCCGATTGCTTGGGGTAGAATTTTGGGTACGCTTAGTTCTGTCTATTTCTGTTGGGGTACCGTATGTTTCCGTTTGGGTGGTAACAGCTGTCCGTTTCTGTGTGGTATCGTCTGTTGGGGTGGTAAAGGCCCATTGCTAGTGGCACCTAACTCTAATATTCTGTTTCCGTAGGGATTATTCTGTTTCTGTCTCTGATTTTATTCTTGATTCTGTTTCTGTCCCATCTGTCTCTATTCGGGTGGTAAAGGCCCATTTCTAGCATCGTGTTTCTGAAGAGATCATTCTGTTTTCTGTTTAGACAATAGGATAACACCTAATTCTGTTATACTAGTATTAGTGTAGAAGTGAAAACTAATTAAGGAGCTTAGCTTACCCTATATCATTTTGTTTCTTTTGTTAACCTGCTACTCCTGTTACGGCTATCTCTCATCCAGTTTTATTTACATGTCATGATACTGTTATCTGTTTATATGCTGAAAGTCACTGGAATCACCAGACGTATGTCTGACCTAGTTTGTTTCGCCTCTTTTCTTCCGTCCCCCCCTCCCCCCAGGTACTCAGGTTGGGAACGTAAGAGCTTGACTTAGATTTCTCTCTGCTTGAAGTGCTAGAGTGCTTGAAGTATCGCTTGGCTTTGATTCTACCTATTTATGACATTTTCTGTTGGGGATTATGGATTTAAAATTACGTACTCTGAAGGCTTTTGTACAAGACTGATATTTATGTACTTGAATTCTGATATTGTGGTTTTGAATGATGTAACCAAACTTACTTCTGTTTCTACTGTAATAAAGTTATAAATTTTTCAAGTACTACTTTATGTATATGTCTTGTAATATTCTATTTTGTTTACTTATAATGCTTCATGGAAGTTAATGCATTCCCTTTGTGAGTGACATTAACGGACATAGGGTGTTACACTTGGTATCAGAGCTGAAGGTTACCAGATTAGATAAAAGTTTTTGAAAACTACTTTCAAAAAGGTTTTAAAAAGGAAGTATTTTCAAAAGTAGAGTTTATTTTAAAAACATAATCCCCAAAAGCCATATATCTTTCTTCCGATTCTCCGTTTTTAATCTCTTCCCTTTTTCTTTTCAGCATGTCTGGGGTACCCGAGATACCCGAGGGCATACCGATACCAACTTGGTTCCGAAGGTATCTGGAGGCTAGGTCCACTGCCGCAGGCCCAGCAGACGTTCCTCCTCCGCCTCCTCCCCATCCATGCGTTGATACTTTTTTGAAGATATGCAAGGACTTTCGGGCGATGGGCGGGAAACCTTTTCACGGGTCAGAGACGTTTGTTGAAGCTTTAAATTGGCTTAAGGAGGTGGAAGATTTATTTGGTATCTTCGAGATAGAAGACGGAAGGAAGGTCCAACTAGCTGCTTGGTTAATGAATGACGAAGCCTCCTTTTGGTGGGAGGTCACAAATGGAGAGCGTCCAGTGGACACATGGAGGGATTTCAGGCATAGGTTCGAGATGAAATTTCTCTCACGATCAGAAGAGAATTTATACATGGAGAGGTTCTTAGCATTGAAGTAAGGGAATTTATCAGTAAAGGAGTACGTCAACAAGTTCAACCAATTGGCGAGATTTGGCCTAGACTTGGTGAACACACTTGATAAGAAGGCCCTGAGATTCATTAAAGGTTTGAATGAACCGCTACACGGGTTGGCTATGACCCACATTCCTATAGGGGCTACCTTCGAGAAATTGGTTGACATGGCATTAATGCATGAAGAGGAAGCCAAAAGTGAGAAGAAAGAGGAAAAGCTCGAAGGACCACAAAACAAGAAAGCATGGCCCAAAAAGGAAACACAAAAGAAGGATGAAAAGTCTGAAGATAAGAAGGAGAAAAAGTGCTTTACTTGTGGAAGCTTGACTCATCTGAACAAGGATTGCAGAAAGAGGAAGGGCGCTTGCTTCAACTATGGAGAAATGGGACACTTCACTAGGGACCGCCTGGAGAAGCGAGGGCAAGGGCAGAGGGCAGAACCTACTTCTAGAGGGCAGGCGAAGCTCTCGTGGCTGGTGGATAGGATAGAGATAGGAAAATTTCTATAGAAGGTTTAATTTCCTTATCTGATTATTGAGCTGAAAATATTTTTGATTCTGGCATTTTGATTCTGTAATTGAGACTCTGCACTTTAATACTAGTCTTGTTTCTGATCCCGCTATAGTCTCAAACCCCATAAGGGTTTTGACTCATCTGTTCGTGATAAGTTGCGGTTTGAAGGTATCTGTGTTAAGCGTTAAGTTGATTGTGACGCATACATTCTGGTTTTTGTGGGATATGGTGGGGTTTTATCATGCTTAGTTTCCTAAGAATCATTTGATAATCTAATCTGTACCGGTAGTCTGTAAGTACCTGAATATTTCTGAAAAGGATAGGGGTTTTTACTCGAAGCGTGAAGTATATTTCCAGTTTTGACATTGTTTGATGGGAGTAATTCTCTGGGTATCAATCTGATGTTGATTTCGGTCTTCAGGGCTGATACTTAGGGATTTATTCTCTTAACCGATGTCTAATGGGAACAGAACTTTTGTTTTAATTATACTTGCTTCTATCACTCGGCTGAATCCTATCAATCGAGTCTTCGACCTTTAGGTAGAAACTAATGGGTGTAAACATGTGTTTGAGACATGTTATGTTTGATGGTTGCAAGTGGATGCAAGTGGTTGCTCGTGGATGCATATACACACACTACGCACTAGATTGGCTCAAAAATACTCTCATACTGCATATGGATGTGTGTGCATTTTTCAATTTTTGTGGATGCAAAATGATTGACTCATCACATGGATGTTGCTTTTGGATGAATGGTTATGCACTCATATAAAAATGATGTGTATCAAATAGGATTTCTTGCATACATAATTGGACTCATGGCACTAACATAATTCGCATTAAGGAGGTTAACTGGATCAGTAGTGTAATAACCCGGAAAATGTGAACCAGTTTAAAATTTTTAAAATTGGTTATTACCAAAGAATTAGAATAATTGAAATAGCCTAATTCAATAAAATAAAGAATTGGGTATAGTATTGCAGTTTGAAATTTTGAATACAAAATTTGTCTGACTGTACCGGGTGGAAAATATAATGGATTTTAGCGAAACTGAAAATATTTAAATCTGTTTATGAATACCTTTCTAACGAATCTGAAAAATCGAAGTTTCATGGCGGGAATCAAAAGTTATGGCCAAATGAATTTTCAGAAAGGTCGCTATATAGCATATATTGTAACACCCCGAATTTCAGTTAACACTGATATTCACTAATTACAGAATTAATAATCTCAGATGTGAGAATCAGGGGAAACGGGTTACGTCATTGTGTTCGTCTCGGAAAAATACGCGAAATAGAGTCCGAAATTTTGTAAATCGGAGTCCGTATGACCTGGTTAAGGCCCAAAGAAGTTTTCGGGAAATTTGAATTTCGAAACATGCAGAAATGGGGGCCAGGCGGGAAAACTCCCGCCCAGCCAAGTCGACTTGGCTGTCGATAGGGCTGTCGACTTTCCTGTCGACATGTTTGTCGACTTGGCAGTCGACAGGGCTGTCGACTTGCCCTGTCGGCTGATTCTGGCCTGGGTGCACCTGGTTGAGTTTTGGGCTGGGTTGGAGGGCTTGGGACGAAATCTGACGGACCTAAACTAACCTAGGGTTAATCTAAGGGTCTAAAACACATCCTAATCCTATAAATAAGACCCTAAGCTAGCCCTAAATGATCATAATCCTATCCTCTAACTAAACTATGCCAAAATTTTCTATGATCATGGCCTCCACTCAAAACCCTAGCCTCCATCCTCTTTCTAAACTATTTCAATGAAGGCTTTCATGTTCATACAAGCATTTTTAAGTTGTATGAGTGATCATTAGCTTGCATTCATCATCAAGTTGCAAGCTTTATTTTCAAGGCTAGAGTTTTTGGGTGATTTTTGGCAAGGGTTTGCTTATTGGAGTTTAGTGGTGAGTTTCTATAGCCTTAATAATCAATTGTTAAATTGATTATGATAGGATATGATAAGATATGGCTATGTTTGTGGATCAATGTGTTTATGCAAGTGTATGTTGTGTGTTTTGCAAGTTTTATGCTATATGTTATGCAAGTTTAACGCTATGTTTTATGATGCTCATTATGCAAAACACTATGTTGAACATTGATTCATATGTAACATGTTATGCAACCTATATGTGAGATTATATGCAAGTTCATATGTAACATGTTATGCAAGCTATATGTGAGATTATATGCAAGTTCATATGTAACATGTAATGCAAGTTATGTGCATGATTATATGCAAGTTCATATGTAACATGTTATGCAAGCTATATGTGAGATTATATGCAAGTTCATATGTAACATGTAATGCAAGTTATGTGCATGATTATATGCAAGTTCATATGTAACATGTTATGCAAGTTATGTGTTTGGTTATATGCAAGTTATGTGCATGATTATATGCAAGTTCATATGTAACATGTTATGCAAGTTATGTGTTTGGTTATATGCAAGTTATGTGCATGATTATATGCAAGTTCATATGTAACATGTTATGCAAGTTATGTGTTTGGTTATATGCAAGTTATGTGCATGATTATATGCAAGTTCATATGTAACATGTTATGCAAGTTATGTGTTTGGTTATATGCAAGTTAACATGTGACATGCTATGCAAGTTCACACCTTTGTATGACATAAGGATCATATGCAAGTTACCCCCTTTGTGACATATGTGCTTCATGCAAGTTTGGGTTAAATGCTAGTTGGGTTTAATGTATGCTCATATATGCAAGTTGACACCTTTTAAACCCATGATAAAGTTATATGCTATGTTGGTTAAACCCATGGCATTTGTGATGAATCTTCCCTTTATTATGTCATGTTATGAGAACGAATTACGTGGGGAACGATGGGGTTAATATGCATGTTAATAAAATGGTGTGAAATGGGTATGCTTAAGCATAACATAAAGTGAATGGACATAATTGGGAATTTACCTATTAAGTTAGGTCTACCCATATTATGGAATTGGGAATTTACCTATTAAGTTAGGTCTACCCATACTTATGGAATTGGGAATTTACCTATTGAGTTAGGTCTACCCATATTCTTGAAATTTGTAATTAAGTAGGGATAATTAATACAAATTATGGGGGTGATTAATTAGGTGTAATTAATCGACTAAGACACGAGGTTGGACCCTTTTGTAGCATAAGACTGCCCGGAACCGACCGGCAAATCCAGCGGCTACAAATGATGGGCCCAATGTGAGAGGTCTTAGTCATAAACTAAATACGTGACAAGTATAAAGACACGAGGTTAGACTCTGTTATGGTGTAAGGCTGCCCGGAACCAACCGGCATATCCAGCTGCCATAAAAGATAGTCTAATGTGAGAGGTCTTTACAAAGGTTACGATCTTAATTAATTAAGAAACACTTAACCAAATTAGCATGTAGTGGGGCATGAGGGGTTAAGTGGGTGCCTTGGGTGGCATGTAGTAACTAGTGGGGGTGCCTTGGGTGGCATGAGGAAACTAGTGGGTTGCCTTGGGTGGCAATAGAAAATACGATTAGAATACTTAACCAAAGTGGAACATGTAATTAAACATGATTAAAGGGTTAAGTAAGTGCCTTGGGTGGCATGTGGGAATCAAGTAAGTGCCTTGGGTGGCATGTGGAAATCTAGTGGGTGCCTTGAGTGGCAATTAAAATATGATTAAAAGACTTAACCAAAATTTATAACATGTAAGTGGACATGGTTAAAGGGTTAAGTGGGATTCACTAGAAATGACAAGCTTAGGTGGGTAGCTTGTGGGGGGCCATTTCAACCAATATCCCAAACGTATCTTTGTGGGCTCGACCCAAGTCGAGGACGGGACACGCATATTAGGCTTGACTGTAAGAGGCCAAAACGGGTTAGCGGTGGCAACGCAAGTCCAACGGGTTTCATATGCGTGTGTGGACCCGGGCTGGTAAGTAAGACGTTGTTGCATCGTGTAGGTATAAGCCGTGCACCGTTGATATTATCAGGTTGCCACTTTGGGGGATGATACACCCCACTGTGGGGCCAGCACGGGTATCTACGTTAGGGAGCCGATCGCTTGGGGAGTAGTGGGTACACCTAGTGGAGATAGGGGCAGACAGCACCTATGTAGTCAGCTAGGGGTACACGAAACTACTATTAAAAAAATTACTAAGTACACTTAGTGGGATCAACCTTTAAGTAGGAATTACCCTTGGGTGGGTAGAACTGGTGTGGTGCAGTGTAGGAATTACCCTTGGGTGGGTAGATCTGGGGTGGTGCAGTGTAGTAATTATCCTTGGGTGGGTAAATGCGTCTTTTCGGTTATCTTAGTACATCCTGTGTTTAGTTGGCTACTTAGTGTAGTCATTATCCCCAGAGGTACCGTACCTTGTTTATATCATACCCTAATTACTTTAATGATTGTATTGTTAAGGTTATAGGACTCGCTCAGACTTATGTCTGACCCCGTTGTTTTTTTATCTTTTTCCCAACCCTCAGGTTTTCAGAGTGGGCCTAGCACTAGTGGGCTTTGGTCAGACTGCTTTATCTATCTTTTGGAGCTTGGACCGTGGATGTAAAGCTCAGTTTATCTTTTCTACTATGGCTATTAAGTTATGTAGTGGGATTATGTACTTTTGTTTTATCAGGATGGATATTATGTACTTGACTCTTGTTTATGGTTTTGGTGTAACCAAACATGTTTTACTTTCCGCTGCAATGAAATGATGTTTTAAATTCTCAAGTATTACTTATATCTGTCTTGTTGTAATTTTTCTGTTCTATATTCACTTAAAATACTCCACCGATGTTATGGCATTCCCTTAGTGAGTGACCGTAGCGGGTGTGGGGTGTTACACGTGGTATCAGAGCTTAAGGTTACCAGAACAGATAAAATTTTTAGAAAAACTATTTTCTAAGAATATTTTTGAAAGGAGTATTTTCAAAAACATGTCTTTTAAGAGAAAAGTTTTTGAAAGAAAAGCATAATCCCCAATAGCCATATCTATATCTTTCAAATTCTCCGTTTTGAATCTCTTCCTCTCTCGTTTTGAGTTTCCCCTCCGCGTATAGATGATCTTTCTAAGATAGATAAGAATGGAAAACCACTTCAAGGGACTTAGACATTAGTCGGACTAGAAGTTGGTTCAAGAAGGAGGAGGACTTGTAGGTACCTATTGGATAGACGATGGGAGGAAGGCTCAAATAGTTGTTTGGTTAATGAAGAGCGAAACCTCATTTTGATGGGAGGTTACGAGTGGGGAATGGGAAGAAGAGGGCTAGTAGTTATCCTTTTGGGAGGAATAGGACACCCTATTAGGATTGTCCAAAGAGGCAAGGGCAAGGTACGGAATCTCCTGGAGGGTAGTTGTATTCCCTCACAGCTAGTGTACCAGATGGGGATAGGACCGTCTAGGTTGGAATTTGGATTTCTTTATTATCCGGTTCGAACTTTATTTGATTCTGACGCATCGAGTTCGTTTATCTCATCATTGTCAGTTGAGTCACTGCACTTAGACACCAGTTTAGTAGATGATCCCTTAGTTGTTTCAAACCCAATTGGGGCTCCATGATGTGTTTGGGTTTGAAAGTTTCTATACTTAGCGTTGAGTTTAGATGTGATGCTTTTTGGGCTTCACGGGCTATGGGTTAGTTTTGGGCATGGACTGGTTATCCAGTAGTGGTGTCGTTCTTGATTTTGAAGGGAGAGTTGTTAGGCTTATGACCCGCTTGGGCAACACTCTCGAGATCTCTTATACTCCCATGGAATCTGTTATGCTAAGTTATCTAGAATCGCTTGACACGTCGGTCGAGAGTTTGCGATCTGTTAGAGTGGTCCGGGAAACTCGGATGTGTTTGAGGAGGTGAAGGGCTTACCTCCGAAGCGGGAGATTGACTTCCGAATATATCTGGTAGACAATGCCAAACCAGTATCTTGGCCAGTGTGCCACATGGCCCCTCGTGAGAGGAGGGAACTCCATAAGCAAGTAGGCGATTTGCTTGAGAAGGGGTTCATAAGACGAAGTATATCGGAGTGGGGTGCTCCAGTAGTTTTTGCCACGAAGGCGGATGGGTCCCTCAGACTTTGTGTAGGCTAAAGAGAACTAAATAAACTCACAAAGAAGAATAGACACCCATTGCCGAGGATTGATGATCTCTTTGATCAGTTGGTTGGCGCCTCAGTGTTTTCGTAGTTGGACTTAGCCACGGGGTTTCATCAGTTGAGAGTGGCTGAGGATAGTATAGAGAAGACTACATTTAGGACTCCGGATGGTTTTTATGAGTGGCTGGTGATGCCATTTGGTTGGACGAACGCCCCCGCATACTTTGTTGATTTGATGAGAAGGGTCTTCAGGGAGTACCTAAATAAGTTCGTGATGGTCTTTGTAAATGACATCTTGGTCTTTTCTAGGAGCGAAATAAGTTTTCGTATGTGCTCAATAGGTTGAGCAAAGCCAGTTATGGGATAAACGGTGGTTTTGGAGCGAGACTGGCGAGGACATCCAGGGTTGGACAAGGGCTTAATTGTTTAGCCATTTTTACTAGTATCATCTCACGTAGGTCGTCTGAACTCGAAGGAGATATCCCTTGGGTGTTTGTCTGATATTGGTTTAGGCCTTTGGGGCTTGCACTTGGGGGATGTCAAGTTCGACTAGGATGGTCTGCGTGAGAGATGGACAGTTGTGATGATTTTGGATGGGGTAATATCCTGGTTTTCTCTAAAAGTGGAGAAGAGCATGCCCTACATCTTAGGGAAGTGTTGGAGACTCTTCGAGCGCATAGTCTTAGGACAGCAAAAGTGGATGGGATTCTTAGCATCCTATGAGTTTGAGATAGCGTATACCCATGGCAAGGGTAACGTGGTAGCGGACGCCTTAAGTAGAAAAAGGTTGTCCTTGAGTTCATTGTTCGTTGAACGACGGAGCTTAGAGTTTATTTCTATGTTTGACTTTAGACCTTCCGTTGACTTTGTACCCGGTTTGCTAGCCTCCTTGGAGGTTAGGCCTACTCTTTTGGGGCGGATTGGCGGAGCACAGCGAGACGACCCACAGTTGGTTGAGTTAGTAGAGAAGCTCATGAGGAGGGGGAGTCGTCCAGCCATTTGAGTAGGTACACCCTAGATGGTAAGGGGTGGTTGCGTAGAGACGGTAGACTTTGTGTACCGCAAGACGAGGGTTTGAGGAAGGCTATACTTGATGATGCACATCGTTCGAAGATGACCATTCATCCCGGTAGGGACAAGATGTACCAAGACATGAAGCGAGTTTTCTTTTGGGCCGGTATGAAGAAAGACGCGGCCGAGTATGTCGCTAGATGCTTGGTGTGCTAACAAGTAAAAGCGGAGCGAAAGAAACCCGGTGGGTTGCTTCACCCATTGGAGGTTCCGCTATGGAAGTGGGATAGTGTCTCGATGGATTTCGTCAATGGATTACCAAGATCGAGGAAGGGTAATACGGGAATTTGGGTTGGGGTAGACAAACTTACTAAGAGTGCCCATTTTATACCCGTGAAGAGTAAAGAGGACTGCTCAATGGCTAGCTTCAATCTACATTCGAGAGATTGTTAGATTGCATGGTGTACCTTCCAGCATAGTGAGTGATCGAGATCCTATCTTCACTAGCGAGTTTTGGAAGAGTTTGAAAGAGGCGGTAGGGACTCAGTTGTGTTTGAGCATCGCAAATCATCCTCAGACGGACGGCCAGACCGGGAGGGTGAATCGCATTTTAGAAGACCTTTTGAGGCTATGTATCTTAGATTTTGGAGGTACATGAGAAGAGCATCTTCCATTGGTGGAGTTCGCATATAATAACAGCTTTCAGTCTAGTATTGGCATGGCTCCTTTCGAAGCTTTTTATGGAAGGCCTCGTCGATCACCTACATGTTGGTGGGAATCTACGGATAAGATCTTGCTTGGGCCCGATATGGTTAGGAAGACTTCGGAAAAGATTGATTTGATTCGAAGAAGGATGAAAGCGGCGCAAGACAGACAGAAATCTTATGCGGACAAGAGGAGAACAGAGCTTGAATTTGATGTTGGGGACATGGTCTTTGTCAAAGTATCTCCGTTACGGAATGTTGTTCGCTTTGGATCTGTTGGGAAGTTAGCACCAAGGTTTGTTGGACCGTTTCCTATTAAGGAAAGGATTGGACAGATGGCCTATAGAGTGGAGTTGCCCGACAGACTTAGTGGTGTACATGATGTATTCCATGTGTCACATTTGAGGAAGTGCCTACATGAGACCGCAGAGGTGGTAGTTTCGAGCTTGCTTAGAGAAGTAGAGATAGAGCATGATGCGACTATTCGACGAGCTCCTACACGCATCCTTGGGTCAGAGATTAAGAGGTTGAGAAACAGGGAGGTTCAACTAGTCAAAGTGCAATGGGGAGAAGATGAGAGCAACGCTACTTGGGAGACGGAAGCGAAAATGCGTTCATTATACCCATTCCTTTTTGAGGGTATGTCTTTTAACTTCTCCTTTATCGTTTGTCTAGTACTTATCTTATCTTTAGTATGTCCTCTTGTTAGTGCCTTTGACCTTTAGATAGGGTAAACCTATGGTTGAAACATGTGTTTGAGACATGTTATGATTGATGGATGCATGTGGATGCAAGTGTTTGCTAGTGGTTGCTCGTGGATGCATATACACACACTCTAGACACTAGATCGGCTCAATCACTTCATATTGCATATAATTGTGTGTAGGTAGCTATATTTATGGATGTATAATGGTTGTGTTATCATATGGATGATGCATTTTGGTGAATGATTGTGCACTCATGTAGATATAGTATGTGTCGATAGGGTTCTTTCGCATACATATTGGATGCATGGCACTATCACGGTTTGCATATGTTCATACATTAGATAGGGAACATATACACACACATTTTGCATATGCTCATACATCAGTAGAAATTGTTTTAAGGTCAATGGATGCCCGTGTTTGATGGATTGAGTAGATGGTTGTTTGGATGGTAGGATATGCATTCTCCTTAACTTGGAGATTTCGGGGACGAAATCCTTTAAGGAGGGGAGAATGTAACACCCCGAATTTCAGTTAACACTGATATTCACTAATTACAGAATTAATAATCTCAGATGTGAGAATCAGGGGAAACGGGTTACGTCATTGTGTTCGTCTCGGAAATATACGCGAAATAGAGTCCGAAATTTTGTAAATCGGAGTCCGTATGACCCGGTTAAGGCCCAAAGAAGTTTTCGGGAAATTTGAATTTCGAAACATGCAGAAATGGGGGCCAGGCGGGAAAACTCCCGCCCAGCCAAGTCGACTTGGCTGTCGACAGGGCTGTCGACTTGCCTATCGACATGCCTGTCGACTTGCCCTGTCGGCTGATTCTGGCCTGGGTGCACTGGTTGAGTTTTGGGCTGGGTTGAGGGCTTGGGACGAAATCTGACGGACCTAAACTAACCTAGGGTTAATCTAAGGGTCTAAAACACATCCTAATCCTATAAATAAGACCCTAAGCTAGCCCTAAATGATCATAATCCTATCCTCTAACTAAACTATGCCAAAATTTTCTATGATCATGGCCTCCACTCAAAACCCTAGCCTCCATCCTCTTTCTAAACTATTTCTATGCAGGCTTTCATGTTCATACAAGCATTTTTAAGTTGTATGAGTGATCATTAGCTTGCATTCATCATCAAGTTGCAAGCTTTATTTTCAAGGCTAGAGTTTTTGGGTGATTTTTGGCAAGGGTTTGCTTATTGGAGTTTAGTGGTGAGTTTCTATAGCCTTAATAATCAATTGTTAAATTGATTATGATAGGATATGATAAGATATGGCTATGTTTGTGGATCAATATGTTTATGCAAGTGTATGTTGTGTGTTTTGCAAGTTTTATGCTATATGTTATGCAAGTTTAATGCTATGTTTTATGATGCTCATTATGCAAAACACTATGTTGAACATTGATTCATATGTAACATGTTATGCAACCTATATGTGAGATTATATGCAAGTTCATATGTAACATGTTATGCAAGCTATATGTGAGATTATATGCAAGTTCATATGTAACATGTAATGCAAGTTATGTGCATGATTATATGCAAGTTCATATGTAACATGTTATGCAAGCTATATGTGAGATTATATGCAAGTTCATATGTAACATGTAATGCAAGTTATGTGCATGATTATATGCAAGTTCATATGTAACATGTTATGCAAGTTATGTGTTTGGTTATATGCAAGTTATGTGCATGATTATATGCAAGTTCATATGTAACATGTTATGCAAGTTATGTGTTTGATTATATGCAAGTTATGTGCATGATTATATGCAAGTTCATATGTAACATGTTATGCAAGTTATGTGTTTGGTTATATGCAAGTTATGTGCATGATTATATGCAAGTTCATATGTAACATGTTATGCAAGTTATGTGTTTGGTTATATGCAAGTTAACATGTGACATGCTATGCAAGTTCACACCTTTGTATGACATAAGGATCATATGCAAGTTACCCCCTTTGTGACATATGTGCTTCATGCAAGTTTGGGTTAAATGCTAGTTGGGTTTAATGTATGCTCATATATGCAAGTTGACACCTTTTAAACCCATGATAAAGTTATATGCTATGTTGGTTAAACCCATGGCATTTGTGATGAATCTTCCCTTTATTATGTCATGTTATGAGAATGAATTACGTGGGGAACGATGGGGTTAATATGCATGTTAATAAAATAGTGTGAAATGGGTATGCTTAAGCATAACATAAAGTGAATGGACATAATTGGGAATTTACCTATTAAGTTAGGTCTACCCATATTATGGAATTGGGAATTTACCTATTAAGTTAGGTCTACCCATACTTATGGAATTGGGAATTTACCTATTGAGTTAGGTCTACCCATATTCTTGAAATTTGTAATTAAGTAGGGATAATTAATACAAATTATGGGGGTGATTAATTAGGTGTAATTAATCGACTAAGACACGAGGTTGGACCCTTTTGTAGCATAAGACTGCCCGGAACCGACCGGCAAATCCAGCGGCTACAAATGATGGGCCCAATGTGAGAGGTCTTAGTCATAAACTAAATACGTGACAAGTATAAAGACACGAGGTTAGACTCTGTTATGGTGTAAGGCTGCCCGGAACCAACTGGTATATCCAGCTGCCATAAAAGACAGTCTAATGTGAGAGGTCTTTACAAAGGTTACGATCTTAATTAATTAAGAAACACTTAACCAAATTAGCATGTAGTGGGGCATGAGGGGTTAAGTGGGTGCCTTGGGTGGCATGTAGTAACTAGTGGGGGTGCCTTGGGTGGCATGAGGAAACTAGTGGGTTGCCTTGGGTGGCAATAGAAAATACGATTAGAATACTTAACCAAAGTGGAACATGTAATTAAACATGATTAAAGGGTTAAGTAAGTGCCTTGGGTGGCATGTGGGAATCAAGTAAGTGCCTTGGGTGGCATGTGGAAATCTAGTGGGTGCCTTGAGTGGCAATTAAAATATGATTAAAAGACTTAACCAAAATTTATAACATGTAAGTGGACATGGTTAAAGGGTTAAGTGGGATTCACTAGAAATGACAAGCTTAGGTGGGTAGCTTGTGGGGGCCCATTTCAACCAATATCCCAAATGTATCTTTGTGGGCTCGACCCAAGTCGAGGACGGGACACGCATATTGGGATTGACTGTAAGAGGCCAAAACGGGTTAGCGGTGGCAACGCAAGTCCAACGGGTTTCATATGCGTGTGTGGACCCGGGCTGGTAAGTAAGACGTTGTTGCATCGTGTAGGTATAAGCTGTGCACCGTTGATATTATCAGGTTGCCACTTTGGGGGATGATACACCCCACTGTGGGGCCAGCACGGGTATCTACGTTAGGGAGCCGATCGCTTGGGGAGTAGTGGGTACACCTAGTGGAGATAGGGGCAGACAACACCTATGTAGTCAGCTAGGGGTACACGAAACTACTATTAAAAAAATTACTAAGTACACTTAGTGGGATCAACCTTTAAGTAGGAATTACCCTTGGGTGGGTAGAACTGGTGTGGTGCAGTGTAGGAATTACCCTTGGGTGGGTAGATCTGGGGTGGTGCAGTGTAGTAATTATCCTTGGGTGGGTAAATGCGTCTTTTCGGTTATCTTAGTACATCCTGTGTTTAGTTGGCTACTTAGTGTAGTCATTATCCCCAGAGGTACCGTACCTTGTTTATATCATACCCTAATTACTTTAATGATTGTATTGTTAAGGTTATAGGACTCGCTCAGACTTATGTCTGACCCCGTTGTTTTTTTATCTTTTTCCCAACCCTCAGGTTTTCAGAGTGGGCCTAGCACTAGTGGGCTTTGGTCAGACTGCTTTATCTATCTTTTGGAGCTTGGACCGTGGATGTAAAGCTCAGTTTATCTTTTCTACTATGGCTATTAAGTTATGTAGTGGGATTATGTACTTTTGTTTTATCAGGATGGATATTATGTACTTGACTCTTGTTTATGGTTTTGGTGTAACCAAACATGTTTTACTTTCCGCTGCAATGAAATGATGTTTTAAATTCTCAAGTATTACTTATATCTGTCTTGTTGTAATTTTTCTGTTCTATATTCACTTAAAATACTCCACCGATGTTATGGCATTCCCTTAGTGAGTGACCGTAGCGGGTGTGGGGTGTTACATATATAGCCCTTGAAAATTGATATTTTGCATACGACCTCGGAATTCGACGAAACCACTTTTGTTGGGTCCGGGATGTCAAATTATTGCTAAGTTTCAAATTTCATAATTTTTGAAGCTAGTATGTGAGCGGGGCAAAAGAAAACGTGATTGGTCAATTTCTGTTAAAATGGGTCGACCTAAAAATGACCGTTTTTCAAATGAGCTCAGAATTCGACGAAACTGGTTTTGTTAGGACCGTATCGTCAAAACAAAGCTAGATTTATTTTTCTGGAATTTTTCGATTCAGTTTGTGGCCCTGGCAAATTGAAATGTACGTTCAAATTAAATATTGAATGTTTTATATTTTAATTTGAAAAATAACTGACTGTAACAGTCGAATTGGCCAATGAAACATATCCCATTGTGACCGGAATGGGGGTATTTAGCTAGGGGCGACAGTCGTTGGGTTTGATTTCGAGTCCGTTTGTGAAAACACTATTTAAAATTTCCTATATAGCTTCGACCAATAGGAATTTTTCTTTTAAAAAAAAAAATCGAAAAACCCTAGCCGCCTTAGCCGATTTGGACGATCCAGGAAGCTCCGCACTTCTCTTCCCTTTTCCGACCGCCACAGGCGACGCTAGGCCGCGCCACCACCACCAGTCGACAGCCCTTCGCCTCCTCTCCACATCCGACCAAGCGTCGCCCCCTATCATCAGCTCCTCCGCCTGAATCGAAGCCAGGAAGTCGTCGACTTCCCAGTGCCGCCGCCGCCCCGATTCGCCATCGCAACCCCTCAAACCACCAGCATCGTGAAGCCCTCGCCGCCCCCTTCCACGTCAGCATCGCCGATCATCCCCATACTTCACGGATTTTGCAAAAATCCCAAACCTAGTTTCGAAGCAAAAATAAAGGTACGACCTTTATTATTCAGAAATGAAAATAACACTATAAAGCGTTGCAAAACTTTGAAAAATAATATCTTTTTCGTTCTTTAACGAAATTTGATGAAACAGGAGACACCGTGACCGCAAGGAGGCTCTCTACATTCTAGAAGAAGCCGCGGATTTTTCTGATCTTCCTACGATTTTTAGCACTGCAGAAACCAATGTGAGGATTCTAAACTGAATTGTGTGAATGAAATCGCGTTGTATAAATTATATAAGCGAAGTGTAAATTATATACGCATTGTATACCTCATGTACATGTGTTGTATAAGTTATATTAGCGATGTATAAATTATACAAGCGTTGAATGAAACATATATGTTTTGAATTGTGATGAAATGCAAGTGAATTATAATATTATATACATATATATATATATATACTCCCCACGTCCACAGATCATGGACGATATTTATTGCTTGTGATTGACGTGATATTATATCGTATGACGAATGGTTGGAAATAATTGTTTGTGGTTGATATTGTGATTGAAAAATACCTTTGTGGTTGAAAAATACCCTCTTGTGGTTGAAACAAATTAGAATAGGATTATGGAATTGAAAATAAAACATGCCGCCTGCGTGCGAACTAGATGCATGATCCCCATTGTCAAAAACCGCGAGGTTTTAAGGTAGAGCGAGGAGCCGTACTAGGGACGGTCCCGGTTTTAACTACCCTGCCGTTATGCTGCCGAAATTTTCTGAAATATACATGTTTTAGAATAATTTTCATTCGTTGAAATAAATTACATATATATGATAGCGAATATTCATGTGTTGAGTTGCAATTCATTCGTTGAGTTGAAATTCATGTGTTGAATATTATTTGAATTTAAACAAATAGCTTTAGCGATAAAAATCACATTTTTATATATATACAAACCATAGCGAATATTCATGTGTTGAGTTGCAATTCATTCGTTGAGTTGAAATTCATGTGTTGAATATTATTTGAATTTAAACAAATAGCTTTAGCGATAAAAATCACATTTTTTTATATATATATATATACAAACCATAGCGAATATTCATGTGTTGAGTTGCAATTCATTCGTTGAGTTGAAATTCATGTGTTGAATATTATTTGAATTTAAACAAATAGCTTTAGCGATAAAAATCACATTTTTATATATATACAAACCATAGCGAATATTCATGTGTTGAGTTGCAATTCATTCGTTGAGTTGAAATTCATGTGTTGAATATTATTTGAATTTAAACAAATAGCTTTAGCGATAAAAATCACATTTTTATATATATACAAACCATAGCGAATATTCATGTGTTGAGTTGCAATTCATTCGTTGAGTTGAAATTCATGTGTTGAATATTATTTGAATTTAAACAAATAGCTTTAGCGATAAAAATCACATTTTTATATATATACAAACCATAGTGAATATTCATGTGTTGAGTTGCAATTCATTCGTTGAGTTGAAATTCATGTGTTGAATATTATTTGAATTTAAACAAATAGCTTTAGCGATAAAAATCACATTTTTATATATATACAAACCATAGCGAATATTCATGTGTTGAGTTGCAATTCATTCGTTGAGTTGAAATTCATGTGTTGAATATTATTTGAATTTAAACAAATAGCTTTAGCGATAAAAATCACATTTTTATATATATACAAACCATAGCGAATATTCATGTGTTGAGTTGCAATTCATTCGTTGAGTTGAAATTCATGTGTTGAATATTATTTGAATTTAAACAAATAGCTTTAGCGATAAAAATCACATTTTTATATATATACAAACCATAGCGAATATTCATGTGTTGAGTTGCAATTCATTCGTTGAGTTGAAATTCATGTGTTGAATATTATTTGAATTTAAACAAATAGCTTTAGCGATAAAAATCACATTTATATATATATATATATATATATACAAACCATAGCGAATATTCATGTGTTGAGTTGCAATTCATTCGTTGAGTTGAAATTCATGTGTTGAATATTATTTGAATTTAAACAAATAGCTTTAGCGATAAAAATCACATTTTTATATATATACAAACCATAGCAAATATTCATGTGTTGAGTTGCAATTCATTCGTTGAGTTGAAATTCATGTGTTGAATATTATTTGAATTTAAACAAATAGCTTTAGCGATAAAAATCACATTTTTATATATATACAAACCATAGCGAATATTCATGTGTTGAGTTGCAATTCATTCGTTGAGTTGAAATTCATGTGTTGAATATTATTTGAATTTAAACAAATAGCTTTAGCGATAAAAATCACATTTTTATATATATACAAACCATAGCGAATATTCATGTGTTGAGTTGCAATTCATTCGTTGAGTTGAAATTCATGTGTTGAATATTATTTGAATTTAAACAAATAGCTTTAGCGATAAAAATCACATTTTTATATATATATATATATACAAACCATAGCGAATATTCATGTGTTGAGTTGCAATTCATTCGTTGAGTTGAAATTCATGTGTTGAATATTATTTGAATTTAAACAAATAGCTTTAGCGATAAAAATCACATTTTTATATATATACAAACCATAGCGAATATTCATGTGTTGAGTTGCAATTCATTCGTTGAGTTGAAATTCATGTGTTGAATATTATTTGAATTTAAACAAATAGCTTTAGCGATAAAAATCACATTTTTATATATATACAAACCATAGCGAATATTCATGTATTGAGTTGCAATTCATTCGTTGAGTTGAAATTCATGTGTTGAATATTATTTGAATTTAAACAAATAGCTTTAGCGATAAAAATCACATTTTTATATATATACAAACCATAGCGAATATTCATGTGTTGAGTTGCAATTCATTCGTCGAGTTGAAATTCATGTGTTGAATATTATTTGAATTTAAAAATAAAATGACTCGACAATAAAAACTACATTTTTATTGTGAATATGAAGTGTTAAAAACATTCACGTGTTGAATAAATATTTTTGATGATAAAAATATTTCTTTTATCATGTATACGCTTTGATAAAAATACACACGTGTTGAAATAAATAATAGTTTGCTAGAAATATTATTATTAGCTTTGTTCTGCATATATATACATGTGTTGAACAAGAAAAATGGATTAGCTGTAGAGTAAAGAAATTATTTGCGTGCCCGACAAATAGGTAAACCTTGATGAGTTGGCTGCGCAATTTTATTTTTATATCAACTCCTGTGAATGCCATTGGATGTGAAGTGTTGGTTATTCTGTGTGAAATAATAAATATCGCCATAGGATAGTAACAATTAATTTTGAACTACACTACATGGCATACTTCCTGACGATATGCATACTTCATCATATTCCACATAAGCAATTGGAGCTTGTGTGACGAGGTGGAAGATTTACCATACGAGCGAGAGGCTTGTATGGCGATGACTATATACTACAGGTTGAACTGATGACTGATATGGACTATAGAAAATATAACGATAAATCGCCAGATTAATAAAAACCCCACACGGGTCTGGAGTTGACAATAATAACATCGCTCTAGTTATTAGATACGGCACATGGACTATTTATTTCCACACGGAAACAGGGTGACGAGAATTTATTCTCTGGAGTGATTATCTATACATGCTCCCCCGTAAACACCAGAATATATCACTATAAATATGTGGATGCTTTTTAGGATTTATTGGGTACCTAACACGACCCAATAAATTTCCAAACCCCTCCCCATACAAAGGAGGTTATGGCGAAATTTTTTGAAATATTAAGGCGTTAGTGAAATATTTGAAGTGAAAACGAAGTTGAAATTATAGAATGAACTATATTTATATATATATATATATAAATATAATTAAAAGGAATCGAAGTCGTGCAGTTCGTGTTTCGGAATCGTAATTTGAAACGATTAGTACGAGAAATCCGACCATCGGATTTTCCCGAAACCGCAACCACTGGGTTCGCCTTGGAAATATCTTCCCAACGGCACCAACCTTGTAAAAATCCAACGGTTGGATTGTCCGGAATGTTTAATTCAAATCTGAAGAAAAACAGCGCCAGAATCGTTTATATTTATATATAAATATAAATATAATTAAATTAAATCGAATAACGACGCTGCAGTTCGAATTTTGAAACCGTAACTTCAAACGACTAGTGTGGAAGATCCGACCGTCGGATTTTCACGAAACTGGAACCGTTGGGTTCGCTTTGGGAATATCTTCCCGCTGATATAGACTTTGTAGAAATCCAACGGTTAGATTTCCTGATATGTGTAAAACAAATTAGGGGAAAAACAGCGCCAGTGCCACGGCATGACCTGAAACGTCGTTTAATTAAATATGGCCATTTTTAAATAAATAAAAATGGCGAAAAATCATTATAAAATATTATAAGCAACATAGATTGCAAATAAACCAATTGGTCTTGAATTGTTTGATATTTGATGGTTGTATGTGCTTGACACGAAAATAACACTAAAGAACTGAAAGATGGATGTCGAATAATATAACCATAGAAAGAATCGATTTAAATTCTAATGACGTGAATTATTTGAAAGGGCCGAGCTAACCCTCATTTCAAATAATTTATCGAGCGATTCGAATTGGAAAAGGCAAAGACGATTCAAGACCGACGATCTTCGTATCGGTGGGATGGGCGCTGCTGAGGTTCCTGACCGGAGTAGCTACCGGAAAGGGACGGAAGTAGTAGCCGTCTGATCGTATGTGTTGATTGGACGGATGTACGAGGAATTTGACGCCTCTGGTTTCGTTCAGACCTAGAACGGACTTGTAAATGGACCGTGTGTCTGACATTGGATTTTGTTCTGTACTGATTGATCCCTGTTAAATATATATCTGTTTGGCGGCGGAGAATTTATTCTTTTGCTTAACGCCCTTCTCTGAGACTTACGAGCTCAGGGGTTATATATCGATGGAAATCAATCGTATGGAGTGGACTGCCTATGTGGCATGCCAAGATGCTGTGATCAAGGCTTCTGTTGCAAAGCAAAGTCTTGTGGATGATGATCAAAGCACGGTCTGCGTGACCTGGCTTTGTGTATTTCGTAGATTCGCGAGTCTCACACACCGGTATGAGTTAAAAACGGGATACGGACTGCAGGGAGAGCACGACGTTTCTTTCTAGCTACGGTGGTGTCAGTGACTTACCAGCCCTGACATATATATCTATTTTTCACCTATGTGGTTGTTGGAATGCGAGGCGCCTCGATTATAGGTCTGTAAGGACCGGGAAACGTGTGTTCAGGAATTGCCAATCCTCAAACGTAAGAGAGGACCGGCCCTGAAGATCCAGGGTTACCCAGAGTGTGTAGTCCTGAGGCATTTGCTAGAATGTCTCGAAGCGGAGAGGAGCTTGCCCCTTGCCTCGACTCATGACGGAAATCCAATTTCCAATACGAAATAACGGACTCGATTGTAGAACTAGTATGGCGGCATAGTATATGGTAGCTATGCCGCCTATGATTGATATTTATGATGCTATTCATTTTTGAAACATATATGCACTAGTAATAATATCAAATGATTTTGCTTTATACGTATCAAGCATATTTGGCCATTATAAGGTAAAACTCTATCCTCCGGCTTGCGTTGCATTGTATGATGGGACTTGAGTCTTATAATGGCTTCATTCTTTTTAAAAGCATTGCGTTGTTTTAAAAGAATTTACTTTGTTTTAAATGCACTAGCAATCACTGGAGTAAACCCGTTCCGCGAAAGTGGCGTGGTCCTATGATTTGCTTATTACTGTTGTTTAATTGTTAAATAGATTCCTCATACCAGTCCCCATGACTGACTCGTTGTTTGTTTCACTTTGCAAACGCGGGTGCCCTTATTTTCACACGGGCAGCCTAGTTCACAGGTGATAGGTTGTTTTTGGCTCTGCACTGTTGCATAGAGTGCATTTTGGCTCATGGCGAGGCTGACTTCACAGAGACGACTTTGACATTTTCCGCCATTATTGTACTTATATTATGATCCCGCCACTGGCGATGCAGACTGCTTTACTTTCAGTACTTCTTATTGTATATATATGTATCGCCTTCGGCGATGTAGACTGATACCCTTATTATGTCTCACTGCATGTATATATTCCGCCTCTGGCGATGATGACTGATCACTTCCCTTTATTTACAAAGTTATATCCTACGCTATGTTATTCTGATGTTATTACATGTTGTGATTCCGCTGTCATATCCATGTAAAATTATTCTATTTATTGTTCTACTATTATCTGTACTCTGCTATGATGATTAATGTGTTATATTCCAATGATTATCCTTAATACCGCCCCTCGGATTTTGGGATCGTCACAAGTAGACCGCCAGATTTTGCATTAGATAAGAAACATATACACACACTCTGCATATGTTCATACGGCATTAGAAATCTTTTAAGGACAATGGATTCTTGTGGATGATGGTTGAGTAGATGGACGATTGGATAGTAGGATACATTCTTCTTAACTTGGAGATTTCGGGGACGAAATCCTTTAAGGAGGGGAGAATGTAACACACCGTAATTTTATAACATTAAAATTCACAAGTTAAAGTATACTTAATTTTTAGAAGAAGAATTAAGTGAAATGGGTTGCGCTATTATGATTGTTTCAAAATTTTGGATCAAGATAGACATTTGGTTTGCACAAAACGGATATCTTATGAAGATGTTATTAAGCCTAGAAGTTTGTATGCATATGAGAGAAATATATATATATAGATATATATATAAAAAAAATTAAATAAATAAATATTCAAAAAATTTCAAAACAGCGAATCGGGAGGGGGAATAGCCGAACCGCACCATTTTTGGAGTCGACCCGAGCTTTGCTGGGTCGACTGGGGGTCGATCCAGGGTGTTTGACTGTCAACCCGTGGACCGATTCGCCCTAAGGGCTGATGTGGCATCTGAGTGGTCCTGATGGTTTCTGGGTTAATCTGAGAGCTCTAATCGATCCTAGACATCTATATATACATAGCTAAACCTAAACCCTAATTCATTAACAAAGAGGAATGGTGCCTCCATTCTCCTGAAACCTAAAGTGACCTAGCCTCCGCCCTAATCAATAAATTCAAAACAGAAGATGAAGATAAAGATAACAAATCAACGCCTACATTAACGGAAAGCTAAATCAACTCCAGAAAATCAGATCCCAGAATCATTCTTCTCTTTCTTAAACCACGATTTGTGAGTACAGTTATTTTCAAATATGAAATTTAATTATGATCTTGACATGGGTATAAATCTGAATTGGAGATCTATCTTATTCTTGTTTATCAGATTGTTTTTCTGTGTAGATCCATCTTATTCTTGTTTATCAGATCTGTTTTTCTATGTAGATCTATCTTATTATAACTATTCTATGAAAGTGCGTGTACGTGCTAGTAGTACACACGGATTGTGTAATATGGTGTATAACAGACGAGTATGAAATAATAACGAATCACAGATATAAAAGCGGAAAATGCAGTAAAAAGGAAAAATCACACCAGGGATTTTTATACTGGTTCGGAGCACCGTCCTACGTCCAGTCCCAGACCTTTCTCTGGATTTTCACTAATCAACAACCTCGCTTCACCCGGAGGAATAGGTTCACAACACCCGGACAGCCGAACGGGATTTCACGCCTCTATCGACACGAGGACTTCACAACTTGCCTCTTAACAACACGAGGACTTCACAATTTGCCTCTAACAACACGGAGGGCTTCAACCAAGATAAATAATCTTGTAGTTTGACAATGTGTGTTCTTAATAACACGAATTTCTCAATTCTTGTACAACCTTCCTATAATCTCATCCTCGAGTATATACTTTGAATGCGTAGATTTAAGGTAGAATGCTTGTTGAATCAAATGATATTAATTTGATTCAAGGATTCAATAAGTATTTGAAATTTGGAGAGCTTTTGTTTTGCAAAGAGTATGAAAATGCAATTCAAGAATTAGAGAGAATATAGAATGATTTTGTTAATTGTAAAACAAGTTTGAAGTTGTTTATATAATAGAGGAAAGGTAGTAATTCTTCATGAAGAATTTCTATAAAAAGATATGTCCATTTCCTTTGATTATTGAATAGAAATCTCTTCACAAATAGAAGCAACCATTCATAAAAAAGCTTGCTGTTCGAAAATGGTCGACTGGTTGAAAATCAACGGTCGACTGGTTGAGTTTCGGTAAAATTAAAAATTCCAGAAAAATAGCCGTTATGTGCAAAAAACAGCCTGATCGGTCGACCGGTTTATGGCTGTGGACCAGAGGACCTCGGTCCACAGTCTATATCACTCTACACTCTTTACCGGTCGGATCCTGGACCATTTGGGCTTTTTCTGTGACTTTTCAATTCCTCAAATATACAGATTTCAGCAATGAAGATATGATATTGTTTTGTGCATTCGTGTTATACTTTGAGGATAGATTTTAACATATTTCTAACACGACTCAAAGTAAAAAACCTTATCTCTATGAATTGATCTTCATTGCACCTTTATATGTTGGCATCGATCAAACTCTTGTCTCAACATTCTCCCCCTTTTTGATTAATGACAACACCTTGGATTTTCTACCTCTAAATATAAAGCTCCCCCTGAATTTCTGCAACATTTGTTAGTTCATAATATAAATAATCTTACCATTTGATTCCTGCATTAATAAATGTTAGATCACATATACTATTACCATATTAAGCACATAATTTTAAATGATAGTATATGTAACATGAATGATATGAATAATCATAAGAGAAATTATTTCTCCCCCTTTGTCATCGATTAAAAAGAATAAATACCATAATAAGCACAGTAATCGAGAGTAGTAGAGAATACAAATAATTATAGCACCTTTAGGGGATATTGAATCATGTGATTTTTTTTTTTTTGATAAGCTGAGTTTTCAACGATATTCAGAGATGTCGAATAACCTTCTCGTTATTGTGGTGTACCTGCAAAAAGAATAAGATATATAGTTTTGGTACCCACTTGCTTTGTTTGGGTCCATGGGTTAGATGGAAGGTAACCATACCCAAGAGGGTTTAATGGAACATTTAAAGATAAAATTTTCATTATTAGCCACTGAATCAAAATAATCATTGATATATTTTTCTCTGTTTTTCCAACTTACAAGAAACCAAATACTTAAGTAACCTCTATTGATATTCCTTTTCATACTTCTATAATTATTATAAATACCGCTAGTCATAAAAGTATTCGAATTTCTATAATAGTCGGGTCTTGGATGAACATTAGTACTAGCAGTGATATTTTTATTGTACATAAAAGCATATCTAGTACTATTTCTATGATTGGTTTCTTGTTTCTTATATCCCAAACCTTGTTTATTTGAAGCAAGTTGTGAACTTCCAATGATTTTTGTCAAATTTTATCGACCTTTGTGGAAGTTAGAAACATTTTGAGTAATATCATCTAACTTAGTTTGTAAACTAACCTTTTCTAGGTCCAGAATTTTGACTTTTGCCTTAAGCTCATGATTTTCAGTAGTAAGAGCATCGTTTTTCTCTTTTTGATTTTCAATTTCCTGACTCAAAAGAGATAATTGAGAATCAATATTAGATGATGATTCTTGAAGTTTTTCAAGTTCTTCTTCTAATATTTTCTTCTCGTATTTTAACATATCTCGTTCAAACTCTGCTCTACTCAAATCTGCTTTGGCTTCTTTGCATTGTTGTTTCATATCTTTAAATTTTAACTATCAATTCGACATTAATATGAAGAATTTCTTCAAATGTAGGAATTTGTACCTCATCTTCTGTTTCCATGAAACAAATGTTTGCTTGTTCATCTTCTGAATCACTTTCACTCTCTGATGAAGACGAGTCTGAATCAACCCATGTGACTGAGAAAGCTCGTTTCTTTGATTTGTCCTTCTTCTATTTGAATTTGTCATTTTCTAACTTCTTCTTTTGCTCTGGACAATCTTTGTGCATGTGCCCCCTTTTTATGGCAGTTGAAACATTCTATAGCTGATGATGAAGGTTTATTTGAACCAGATTTCCTTTTGTTATATCGACTAGCTTTTCGTTGTTTCAAGAATTTTTTGAAACCTTTTACAATAAAAGCTAAATCTTCATCTTTAGATTCTGATTCATCTTCATCTTTTTTGGCATGAAATGCTACATTTTTCTTTTCTTCTTTCTATTCCTTTCTAGCCTGCAAATTTGCTTCATAGGACATTAGATTTCCTATCAATTCTTCTGGCTTCATGACAGAAAGGTCATTAGCTCCTTCAATCGCTAATACTTTTCCTTCCCATTCAGTAGTCAGAGAATGTAGGACTGTTGAAACTACATCAAAGTCCGAATATTTTTTCCCTAATCCGATAAGTGCATGATGAATAGTTTGAAACCGTGAATACATCTCATTGATAGTTTCATTTGGCTTTATTTTGAAATTTTGAAATTGACTTTTCAACAAAGCTATTTTTGCTTGTTTAACCTTGTTAGTGCCTTCATGAGTGGTTTTTAGTGTTTGCCAAATTTGATATGCAGTGGTACAGATACTAACACAGTTATATTCGTTTTGATCTAATGCACAAAACAACATATTGATTGCTTTTGTATTTACAGCTGCTGCGGTTTTCTCAGCAGCCGTCCATTCTGCATACTCAGTCGTTGGATTTACTATTTCTTTCTGTGTAGCATTCCAAGCATCATAGCTAGTTGATTGCATGTAAAAAGCCATACGAGTTGCCCAATAACTATAGTTAAGACCATTAAAGAAAGGAGGTCTTTGTGTTGATTGACCTTCAGTGTAAGTGGTGGTGCTTGTGCTACTACTTGGGTTATTTGCCATATTACTAGAATATATCAAATAATTGTGTTACGGTTATGTGATGACCGTGCTCTGATAACAATTGAAAGTGCGTGTACGTGCTAGTAGTACACACGGATCGTGTAATATGGTGTATAACAGACGAGTATGAAACAATAACGAATCACAGACATAAAAGCGGAAAATGCAGTAAAAAGGAAAAATCACACCAGGGATTTTTATACTGGTTCGGAGCACCGTCCTACGTCCAGTCCCAGACCTCTCTCTAGATTTTCACTAATCAACAACCTCGCTTCACGCGGAGGAACAGGTTCACAACACCCGGACAGCCGAACGGGATTTCACGCCTCTATCAACACGAGGACTTCACAACTTGCCTCTTAACAACACGAGGACTACACAACTTGCCTCGAACAACACGGAGGACTTCAACCAAGATAAATAATCTTGTATTTTGACAATGTGTGTTCTTAATAACACGAATTTGTCAATTCTTATACAACCTTCCAATAATCTTATCCTCGAGTATATACTTTGAATGCGTAGATTTGAGGAAGTAGAATGCTTGTTGAATCAAATGATATTAATTTGATTCAAGGATTCAACAAGTATTTGAAATTTGGAGAGCTTTTGTTTTGCAAAGAGTTTGAAAATGCAATTCATAAATTAGAGAGAATATAGAATGATTTTGTTAATTGTAAAACAAGTTCGAAGTTGTTTATATAATAGAGGAAAGGTAGTAATTCTTCATGAAGAATTTCTATAAAAAGATATGTCCATTTCCTTTGATTATTGAATAGAAATCTCTTCACAAATAGAAGCAATCTTTCATAAAAAAGCTTGTTATTCGAAAACGGTCGACTGCTTGAAAATCACCAGTCGACTGGTTGAGTTTCTATAAAATTAAAAATTCCAGAAAAATAGCCATTATGTGCAAAAAACACCCTGACCGGTCGACCGCCCATATTTGGACCGGTCGACCGGTTTATGGCTATGGACCAGAGGACCTCAGTCCATAGTCTATATCACTCTGCACTCTTTCCCGGTCGGATCCTGGACCGTTTGGGCTTTTTCTGTGACTTTTCAATTCCTCAAATATACAGATTTCAGTGACGAAGATATGATATTGTTTTGTGCATTCGTGTTATACTTTGAGGATAGATTTTAACATATTTCTAACACAACTCAAAGTAAAAAACCTTATCTCTATGAAATGATCTTCATTGCACCTTTATATGTTGGCATCGATCAAAATCTTGTCTCAACATTCTGTATCTCTTCCTTCCTTCTGTTCTATAGCCAGACTACTACAAGCCTAAGCCAAATCTCATAAGAGATTGACACGCGAACGCAAAATTTGGGGAAAATATTGAATTATGCATAATTGGACATAACTGATTTATGACTAAATTGAGAACACAACATAAGTTGTAATTTATGATCTAGATCTAAGCATACTATATATGACGGTTTATGATTTGGATGAAGGAGAATTAATGTATGACAACATATGACTTGTAATTTGGGGACATAATGCATGTTATAATTCAAGATCTGATTTGAGGACATAATACATGTAATTTAAGATCTAGATTTGGGGCATATTTTATTTGACGATCTATGACTTGGAAGAAAAAGGATATGTGACTTAGGCCTGAAAAACCTATATTAAAATAGGGATAACTATTAATGTGAATACGCTTAATTCGGATTTTTGGATATTTGACATACGCGGTAATAACGGCTATAAATTAGCATAATTCATATTGTATATCATGATTTGGGGCTTTTAGAGAATATTCTGTATTGGGGAAAATCTAACTAAATTTGGGCATATGTTATGTTGAGAATTATGACCATAATTTGGGCATGTAAAATGAGGCTTAATTTATGATTAGGCAAGATATGTTTATAGAAATTTAGGATATGTTTAAATCTATTAAGTTGCCCAATCCGCTAGATCTGTTGGAATTGAATACTGTGATTTGGGTATGTAATATGTAGGCTCGATCTAAAATTGAGCAAAACATGTTAATGGAACTTTGAATAATCTGTTGTAACTTGTAAAGAAGTTAATTTGTTGAATTGGCATAATTAATATGATATTGGCATAATCTGTGAATGAAAATTTTAGCTACAAATAAGAATGTTGAGACACGAGGTTAGACTCAGTTTGCGGTGGAAGCCTGCCCGGACCCAACCGGCTTAACCAGCAACCGCAAACTGTCAGTCTAATGTGAGAGGTCGTAGGCATATGGATGCTTAGACACGAGGTTAGGTCTGGCTTCTGGTAGAAGTCTGCCCAGAACCGCCCGGCACATCCAGCGGCCACAAGCTACCGACCTAATGTTAGAGGTCTGTGCATTAATATTTAATTAATGCAAATCTAAGATAAATATGATGCCTAAAACGTGTTGGGTGGATAGGGTTAAAACAACTAGACTGATGAATCTAATAAACCTGTTTCGTGAATCTGTAGGCCCAATACAAAGTTAGGTAAAACAATTTGTAAGTTTGTTAATCTGTATATTTGATCCGTTAGTCTGAGAACTTGTTAATCTGTACATTTGATCCGTCGGTCTGAAAACCTGTGAATTTGTATGTCTGATCTGAAAACTAGTTAATCAGAACTTCGTACATCTGAAATTTGTAAAAAAGTTTATCTGAAATCTGTTAGTCTGGGGACACAAGGTTAGGAGGGATAATTACTTGTGTCATCTGTTGTTTGGGACCCATATTAGTCAGTAACCCTTTCCGGTATCAAAACTATGACCCAACACTATGAGGGGTCCGGGCACGCTTACTGAACTAATTGTAAGAGGTTCACTGTGATAATGGCGAGGGGTGTTGATGGCGCATTCCAACCGGGTCATGTGCGTGCATGGATCCGGTCTGCTTTAAGGATGTATGACACCGTGACATCTGCAAATAGGTTTGTGTCTATAGGTTGCCACTTTAGGGATTGATACACCCTTCTGTGGGGCCGGCACAGGGTATTTATGTATTAGGGAGCCGATCGCTTGGGGGTGGAATTTAGGGTACACATAGTTCTGTCTGTTTCTGTTGGGGTACCGTCTGTTTCTGTTGGGGTGGTAACACCTGTCTGTTTTTGTGTGGTACCGTCTGTTCGGGTGGTAAAGGCCCATTACTAGTGTACACCTAACTCTAATATTCTTTTTCCGTAGGGATTATTCTGTCTCTGATTTCGTTCTTGATTCTGTTTCTGTACCGTATGTCTCTGTTCGGGTGGTAAAGGCCCATTTCTAGCATCATGTTTCTGAAGAGATCATTCTGTTTTCTGTTTAGACAATAGGACAACACCTAATTATGTCATACTAGTATTAGTGTAGAGAAGTGAAAACTAAGTAAGGATCTTAGCTCCATTTTTAGCGACTTTAGTTATCGACATAACTCAATGACGACTAACCAAACATCGAAAAATACCAGTAGTTAATGAAAGAAATTAGAGGGTGAGGATAGATAAGATAGAAACTTAGAATAGAAGAAGAAGAAGAAGAAGAACACAACATTAGAGTAACACGAATCTCACAGCGGAACGAATAACATATAATAAATAACATATCTTTGAAATATAAATCTGTACTTGAATAAACATATCATTTCAAAGTACAGTACTTACAACACAGCGGAAATAAACAATAGCTCTATGATTCTGAAGCCTCCTGCTCTAGCTCTTCAAGTATCTGTAAATCCCGACTACTTGACTGCCCGTACAAAATTGGGCACCCAAGAGTTTGGGGAAAACAAAACAAAAAAAACTCCAGGTCAGTCATGGGACTGGTATGAGTAAAACTGTTTAAAATTGTTTGAGCAAGTAGATGATATCTCATAAGACCACGCCGTATAACGAAACGGGTTTTTCCCTTATGAGAATCCAAAATATCTTTATATCAAAAACCTTTTGATATTATAATAATGTCTATCGACCACAACAATAAAATCATTTCGCAGAAACGCTTTCATCTCACGTTCTACATATACAGTATACAATCAGAACCGTAAGCACGTATTGGGTAATGGATTACCAACTATGACAAGGTACGGAACCACCTTTTGCTAGTGTACCTCTAGAGAGGAATACACTGGGTTCAACAAGAACATCTTGCAACCCGGCCACACATGACCGACCACTCATTTTGCTTGAGTGTATCGAATGTATATCACCAATGGTTGGGATCAGCAACCGTTTCCCGAATGGGGCAGCATCGACAATAGATTTTTAGAAGTAAATAAAACTATAGATTAGGTAATTATACACCCTAATAGGTGCGACCTACATAGCCATGTTGCCTGCCCGATTTCTGTCATTTCCCGATTGCGAGGCTAGAGGCCACGCTTATCTCTGAAAGATCACACGTTTATTCACTTTGAATGTCACATTGTCATACCCGCCAAATCACAAATTAATTTTCCCAAAAATACCACGGGTATACAGCTAAGAGAAACGAATTACTCCGTCACCAAACGTAAATACATTTGAAGAGATCAACTTACGCGATCTATTAAATATACTCTATCGAACATTCTTCCATACAGGTCGTCCTAGGACTGGACAAACCGAAGGCACTATTCAGTACATCCATCTTAGGCAATTGTTATTTAATATTTATACAACAGCCCTTACATTTTACTCCATCTTCAATTATCTTTGGCATATATGATTCGCAACGCTTATGCCAACACAGAGTGGTTCTTCGGATAATAATCCAACCGGTCTCTCCATATTAACAACGTTAAAATGGTCAAAACATTGATAGTCTGCGATTCAACTATTAAGAAAAACACATGTGCAAACAACGATATTATTTCCAGATGGAAATTATATCGATCAATCATCATTTAACATTTATCTCTTTAAATTAATTTATCATTAATTTATTTCATTTGTCATTTCCTGTTTCCATATATTCAACATTTCTTATTTTCTAAATTTAGAAAATATATGTTATTAACAATGGAAAACATTTCCATTTCTTGTTTTCTATATTAGAAAAAATTTCTGATTCTTATTTGGAAAACATTTCCAAAGCTTCTTTATTTGGTTTAAACTGATGTTTTAAATAAAACATCGCGACGCCAACTCAAACCATTTACTAAATTCACTTAACCATCGTTCACTATCAAACCTTACCATTCCATATGTAATGACCCGCATTTTTCAGTGATATAATTAATTTATTTAATTATTTAAATAGTGGTTTGGTTATTTGAAATGACCAGAATTAAATAATGTTGAATATTTAATTAAAATAAATAAATAATATAATAATATATTTAATTTCTGAAATAGTCAAAAATAGTGGAATTCACAAAATAGTGTGAATTGGATCAATTGTGATATTTAATTCAGTTTAAAATTGAATCAGAATAACGAATATATTATCTTAACGACAGTTGAACGTATAATTTATATTATAATAATAATCGAGCTCGAAATGGCGCGGCAGTTCGCTATTTGGCAATTTGAACTTCAACTGAATGTACAGGATTCGTTTTAAATCGGATTTCTGTGAAACAAGAAACGTTAGGAGCTGGTGAAGTATATTTTTCTAGTGGAAGAGAAAAATCGGGATTTTGTCATGTAGATTTTGAGTTATGTCCAAATCAGATTTTAGAAAAGTCGTTGTGGAATTCCTCGATAATTTATATCGATTTATTTATATTTTATAGTGGATTTTTAAGTATAAATCGAATATCGATGTAACACTGGATTTGAAATATCCAGTTATAAATCCCACTGGAGCTGTATGATATTCTAGTGTGAATATATAAGATAATATTAAACTATTTTTATTAAATTTAATTGTTTTTAAATATATTTATATATTTAAAAAGGGTTATTTAGAGCTTTAAAAATAGCCAGTTTTGCAAATGATCTCAGAATTCGACGAAACTAATTTTGTTGGATCCGCAATATTAAATTATTGCTAGGTTTCAGTTTTCATGATTTTTGAAGTCAGTATGTGGCCGTACGGGATTTTAATGTGAAAAACAGTCAATTTTCTGACTTTAAAAATACGTTGTGTGAGCAAAAGGAATCAGAATTCGACGAAACCAGTTTTGTTGGGATCGAAATGTCAAACTGTAGCTACATGCCCATTTTCGTGATTTTTGGGTAGCGTATGTGATCATAGGAATTTCAAAGGACGAATACAAATAGCGGTTGCTTAAAAATAAATATAAAATTCGAATATAAAAATATTAAAATCATCCTATATAATACCCTAACCCTTCATAACCCTAGACTAATTCCTTCGGTGGTCAAACAACAATCCGCCGTAACTTTTTCTTCCAAGGATAAATATTTTGATCTTCTAAAATCAAGAATAAATACAAATCCAATCCTATAAATTCCAGTAGTTAGATAGATCGAATCATTGGGTGAAGGGCTTCAAACTGGTGCGCTCGTTTATAGGTGTGATGTTAGTTTTCCGTGTTCCATTTTTATACAGTAGTGTTCTTCGATCTTAGGGTTTAGATTTTTGAAAGACAGAGGCGTAGATTCATGGAATGGATAGTGGTTTCGGAATCACGGCAAGGTTTAACATCGTATGTGTATTTTTGGGGTTGGTCAGTGATGAAAATCATTGGTACCTGCTGCGTGGGAGGGGACGTCGGATTTCAGGGGGGTGTTGCAAGTCGAGTAAAATGGGTATGGTTGGAAAGAGAATTCGAAGAGGTGAATTATCGTGATTTTTATTGGATTTTAAAGGAAGTGGGATAGGAGCGGTGGGAGGATAAAGAAGCGGCTATGGAAGAGTGGTATACTGGAGCTCGCGTCATCGGGGAAGAAGAAGTAGGGGGTAGGCCAGAATTTGAATGGGTCGTTGAGTAAAAGGAGGGGTAAAGCCCAATAACCTTATAATTAGTTAAATTTAAATTTAAATTTGTATGTTAACTTGTAAATTAAATATCTATGTCATACGATATCAGAATCACGAATGGTCGGATCCTTTGGGACCATAGGGACGAGGACTTCACCACGGAACTGACCGAGAGTGAATTGAAGCTCATTTGGATTAATGGTGGAATTTAACGCCTGAATCAAATCAACGACCAATTATCGTTATTTAACGATAAACCGTCCAATGTGAGTAAATCTCACGAACTCTACTCAATTTATATTTTTATAAAATATTTTTAGAATTTATAAATAATGGTTGTTTGCTGTGTGTTGGCTGTTTGGTTGAACTGCTAGTCAGTTGATTGAAAATATAGATAACGATATTGTTATAAATCGTTAATCGAATATAAATTATGTTTATCCGGATACTTCACATCCGTGTTAATTTTATTGTTTAACATATGTAGATGCAGGGAAACAGGTCGGAGGGACCCAACTGGGTTCCTCAACAATTATTTTACTGTTTTCGTATATTGTGTTATATGATGTGATATGAAATCTGTTGTTGATTTTATATGTTAGAATGATACCGATCATTGTTTTATGGTATGTTAAATACCACAAGGAAATACTGGAATGTTAAAAAGGAATTTTGCAATGTTATATTGAAAAAGAAATATTTATAAAATCAAAAGATTTTATAAAAAGAAAATATTTATTTAGAAAATAAATAGATTAAAAAGGAATATTTATTTGTTAATCAAATAGATAGAATTGAAGGGAAATATTTGTAAACATTTACAAATAGAAATGAATAAAAAGAAATATTTGTAAACTATTTTCAAATTGAATTGAAAAGGGATATTTATTCAAAATAAATAGAATAGAAAGGGGAAATATGTATAAAGTAAATAGAAAAAGAAATAGTTAGATTATCAAAGGAATTACTTATAAAATTAATAGATTTTATAAAAAGAAAATATTTTATAAACTAAATAGAATCATCAAAAAGGGATTTATTTTGTAAATAAATAGATTATAAAAAGGAAATACTTGAAAAAGCGACTAGAATTGTATAAAAGGAAAATTTTACATTTGAAAGGTTTAGACCCGTGCTTCGCACACGGGTATAATGTGTTATGGATTTAAAGCAAAGATTTTAAATAAAATCTATTCTGACCGATAGATTGAGAAATATAAATTTATAAATCAAATGAAATGTTTATCATTGGATAAATAGAATATATATAAGTCAGGACTTATATAGAGAAGTAAAAATCTATTTCAACATCGACATTTGAAACTGAATAAACGTAGAGTTAATCAAAGGATTTAATCCGTTAGAGCTAATCAGTTAGAGTTAATCGATTAGAGTTAGAATTAATCGAATTAGATTCAACTGAACATAGTTAATCGAATTCGAATTAATTGAATATTAGTTATTAAATTAGAGTTGATTGAATATAGTTATTTGAGATAGAGTTAGTCAAACATAGTTATTTAGGATGTGTTGCCATTTCGTACGACTGCTAGCGTAATTCGCAGGGCTGCAGATAGCCTATGGTGGTCGGATGTTTCCTGAGGGAATCAGGCGTAACCATTGTGATCGCAGTGATCTAGAGTAAAGCTATTGGATTTAAATCGAGTATTAGCTATTCGAAATAAAGTTGAACAGACATAGTTATTCGAATATAAGTTAATCGAATATTAGTTATTCGATAGGAGCTAATCAAAATGTATTAATCAAAATGTATTAATCAAAATGTATTAATCAAAATATGTTAATCAAAATGTATTAATCGAAAGAAGTTATCGAATATTAGTTTTTTGAAAGAAGTTATCGAATATTAGTTATTCGAAAGAAGTTATCGAATATTAGTTATCCGAAAGGAGTAAATCGAATATAGTTTATTCGAGGTGAGTTAAATCGAATATAGTTTGTTCGAGGTGAGTTAAATCGAATATAGTTTATTCGAGGTGAGTTAAATCGAATATAGTTTATTCGAGGTGAGTTAAATCGAATATAGTTTATTCGAGGTGGGTTAAATCGAATATGAGTTATTCGAAGGGAGTTAAATCGAATAAAGATTATTCGAGAGGGGATTGTAAGTTGAAATTCGATTATATCGAATTTGGGAAAATGCTATATACTTTCCAGGTTCAAATCAAGATTTATTTATTTGTTAATAAATTAGTCGTTGTTTATTTATTCAAATTAAGGAAGAAAAGTTATATTTAAGTTATTATATTTTGAAAGTATGAGATTATATCACTATGGTTATAATCAAATAATTTTGGAAAAAGAAGTGGATTCGTAAATAGAATCCGAGAGTTTCGTAAGGAAGTTTGTAAAGGGTTTAAAGGTGGACCTTGTCTGTTTCGAAGTTAGGAATGTTGTTCAATTATGGTCTGAGAGGTCATTATACCCCAACTTGATTGACTTCGTTTTTAACTAAGGAATGGTTAAGGTTCGATAGTGAAGGTTGGTTAAGTGAATCTAGTTAATGAGTGTAATGGTTCGAATTCGCATAGTGACGTTATAGTTAAACGTCCGTTTAAATCTAATGAAGGAGTTTTGGAAACGTTTTCCAAATAAAGATTGGAAATGTTTTATAATATAGAAAATGTATAGAAAGGTAAAATTAATAAATTAATAATAAATTAATTTAAAAAGGGAAAATGTTGATTGATGATTGATCGACCGAATTTCTATCTAGAAATAAGATCGTTGGTTGTATACCTATTTTTCTTTGATAGTTAAATCACCGACTATCGAAGTTTTTGACCATTTTTCCGTCGTCAATACGGAGAGACCGGGATCAGATTCATTATCTGAAAACCACTCTGTATGGACGTTAGTGTTGCGATCAAATATGATGGAGATAATGAAGACGGAGTTATGCAAGGGCTATCTTGTTTACAGAATAGTGCCTTCGGTTTGTCTAATCCCAGGACAAACGTGAATGGAAGAATGTCTGACAAAGTATATCTAACGGATCACGTAAGTTGATCTCTTCAAACGTATTTACATTTGGTGGTGGAGGAATTCGTTTCTCTTAGCTTTATACCCGTGGTATTTTTGAGGAAATCAATTTGTGATTTGGCGGGTATGACGATGTGGCATTCAAATTAAATGAATGTATGATCTGTCAAAAGATACGTTATGACCTCAAGCCTCATCAACCGGGAAATGACAAAAATCGGGCAGGCGGCATGGCTAAGTGGGTCGCTCCCATTAAGGTGTATATCACATATCTAGAGGAAATCCATTTCATTCTTTTATCTATTATCGATGCTGTCCCTTTTTGGGAAACAGTGGGTAGCTCCCAACCGTTGGTGATACACGTTCGATACACTCAAGCGAAATGAGTGGTCGGTCATGTGTAGGCCGGATTGCAAGACGTTCTTGTTGAACCCAGTGTATTCGTCTCTAGAGATACACTATCGGCACTTGGTCCTATACCTTGTCATAGTTGGAATCTAATCTCCAATAAGCGCCTGCAGTTTTGTTTGTATACTATATATGTGGAACGTGATATGCAAGCGTTCTGCTAGATTTTTAATTACTTGTGATTAGACATTATTATAATATCAGAGAAGTATTGATTTCCAAAACTGTTTTGGGTTATCGTAAGGTAAAAACCTTCCGTGTTTATGTGTGGAATGGTCTTACGATTATCTTTTCTTTTGAAAAGGATTTTGAAAAGTTAAACCGATGATTTGAGTTTACTCACACCAGTCCCATGACTGACCCAAAGTTTATTTTGTTTTGTTTTCCCTAAACTCTTGGGTGCCCAAATTAGTACGGGCAGTCAAGTAGTTCAGGTCTTTACAGATATACTTGGAGGAGTTTGAAGCAAGAGGCTTCAGGATTATATAGCTATTGTTATTTCCGCTGTGTGTAAGTGTTGTACTCTGATAATGTTATCCTGTATATATATACACTGTTTATTGCAAAGTTATGTTATGTATTATATTTTATTCGTTCCGCTGTGAGATTCGTGTTTAACCTAATTGTGTTCTTCTTCTTCTATTCTAATTTTCTATCTTATCTATTCTCACCCTCTAACTTCTTTATATTAATGATCGGGTATTTCCGATGTCTGAATAGTCAACATGGTAGTTTTGTGTTGATTTTCGGAGTCGAAAATCCCAGTTCGTTACAGTGGTATCAGCGCTTAAGTGATTACCTTGGCTCTGTGGCGTGACTCAGTAGAGATGGGGTTAGTAATACCCTAGATTGAGTTTGAGTGTATATATACGAGTGAACGTATTTGTAGATTTTATAAAATTGTTTTATATTGTGGAGATTTATTGGTTGGGTTGTTTATGGGTTCTGATCGATCAGTTTGGTCCACTGTATCGATAGGAGTTTCTAGACACTTGAATACGATAAACCGACATAGTATGTTTTGAAGGAGGGTAAATGAAATTATTTTACCCAAAATATATTTTGATATAAAAGAAGGTATATCTTGGAATTATTATCATCTATTGGATGTGTTGGTTGATTATCATTGAAATGGTTATATAAATAACCAATTTGAGTTCGAAAATGTGAAAGCAGATTAATTAAATATGAATTAAATCGGAATTTGGAACTAAAATTCTGAAACTGGGAAAAATGTTCGTATATGAATTTGAATTAAGTATAAGAAATTTTAAGATCCTGGGAGATTTTAAATTGTTTACAAGTATCGCGAATGATATTTTGAAAAAGATTTCAAAAATAAAAGTGTTTAAATTTTGAGTTTTGAGTAATATAGTATTAAACTCACTTCGATAGCTGGGAAATAACTCTGATGATGCTGGCCACATCATCAGTGTTCATTTTCGAGCTACTAAGTGACGGATTACTACCAAAGACTTTGTGTTGAATTGTTTTGAGAAAACAAGTGGTTTTGAATCCTAAAAGGGAATATTTGATTTTTGAAAGAGCTAAACTTTTTAAAAACTTCCAGGAGAGATTGTTGGAAAAAAACAAATTTAAACAGAAATTGGTGAAAGCCAATATGTATTGAATTGAAACCAATTAACTGTATATTGAATTGAAATGGAACGATATCGAATAAAGTTGGATTTGTGAGTTATGAATTTGTTTAAATATATTGGACGGGTAAGAAAGAGATGAAATTAGTAATAGAATTTGAGATTGAGTATGAGATTTGGTTTGAAAATAGGATGACTGGATTGAGAATAGATATTTGGAGATTGATTGGGATGACTTTGGTATATGCTGAATTGGCAGCCGAATGTAAGGATTTAATGATATGCCCGACAAAAAGGTACATGTTTATTTTTATGGATTTGGTGATTTATGAGCTGATTTGGCAAGCCGCTTGGCTGTTTGATTTTCTTTTGGATGGAGAAGGCCTAGAGAGGCGAGTTGGGGTTTGAACTATTGACCGGTACAAGGGAGGTGCTGGCAAAAATTTTTGGAAAATTCGGGTGTTATAAAATTTTCAGGATTTTAGAAAATTATCGTTGACAAAAATTAATTAATATTTTAATTGAAATTAAAATGGTTCAGTTGAAATTGAAGTTGGTAAGTAAACAAATAAATTTATACTAGTCAATAGGGTTAGTTCTCTACCATAGCAATTTCGAGGACGAAATTATTTTAAGGGGGGAAGAATGTAACGACCCGCATTTTTCAGCGATATAATTAATTTATTTAATTATTTAAATAATGGTTTGGTTATTTAAAATGACCAAAATTAAATAATATTGAATATTTAATTAAAATAAATAAATAATATAATAATATATTTAATTTCTAAAATAGTTAAAAATAGTGGAATTCACAAAACAGTGTGAACTGGATCAATTGTGATATTTAATTCAGTTTAAAATTGAATCAGAATAATGAATATATTATCTTAACGACATTTGAACGTATAATTTATATTATAATAATAATCGAGCTCGAAATGGCACGGCAGTTCGCTATTTGGCGATTTGAACTTCAACTGAATGTACAGGATTCGTTTTAAATCGGATTTCTATGAAACAAGAAACGTTAGGAGCTGGTGAAGTATATTTTTCTAGTGGAAGAGAAAAATCGGGATTTTTTCGGGTAGATTTTGAGTTATGTCCAAATCAAATTTTAGAAAAGTCGTTGTGGAATTCCTTTATAATTTATATCGATTTATTTATATTTTAAAATGGATTTTTAAGTATAAATCAAATATCGATGTAACACTGGATTTGAAATATCGAGTTATAAATCCCATTGGAGCTGTATGATATTCTAGTGTGAATATATAAGATAATATTAAACTATTTTTATTAAATTTAATTGTTTTTAAATATATTTATATATTTAAAAAGGGTTATTTAGAGCTTTAAAAATAGCCAGTTTTGCAAATGACCTCAGAATTCGACGAAACTAATTTTGTTGGATCCACAATATTAAATTATTACTAGATTTCAGTTTTCGTGATTTTTGAAGTCAGTATGTGGCCGTACGGGATTTTAATGTGAAAAACAGTTAATTTTCTGACTTTAAAAATACGTTGTGTGAGCAAACGGAGTCGGAATTCGACGAAACCAGTTTCGTTAGGACCGAAATGTCAAGCTGTAGCTACATGCCCATTTTCATGATTTTTGGGTAGCGTATGTGATCACAGGAATTTTAGAGGACGAACACAAACAGCGATTGCATAAAAATAAATATAAAATTCGAATATAAAAATATTAAAATCATCCTATATAATACCCTAACCCTTCATAACCCTAGACTAATTCCTTCGTGGTCAAACAACAATCCACCGTAACTTTTTCTTCCAAGGAAAAATATTTTGATCTTCTAAAATCAAGAATAAATACAAATCCAACCCTATAAATTCTAGTAGTTATATAGATCGAATCATTGGGTGAAGGGCTTCAAAATGGTGCGCTCGTTTATAGGTGCAATGTTAGTTTTCCGTGTTCCATTTGTATACACCAGTGTTCTTCGATCTTAGGGTTTAGATTTTAGAAAGATAGAGGCGTAGATTTATGGAATGGATAGTGGTTTCGGAATCACGGCAAGGTTTAACATCGTATGTGTATTTTTGGGGTTGATCAGTGATGAAAGTCGTCGGTACCTGCTGCGTGAGAGGGGACGTCGGATTTCAGGGGGGTGTTGCGAGTCGAGTAATATGGGTATGGTTGGAAAGAGAATTCGAAGAGGTGAATTATCGTGCTTTTATTGGATTTTAAAGGAAGTAGGAGAGGAGCGGTGGGAGGATAAAGAAGCGGCTATGGAAGAGTGTTATACTAGAGCTCGCATCGTCGGGGAAGAAGAAGTAGGGGTCAGGGCAGAATTTGAATAGGCCGTTGAGTAAAAGGAGGGGTAAAGCCCAATAACCTTATAATTAGTTAAATTTAAATTTGTATGTTAACTTGTAAATTAAATATCTATGTCATACGATATCAGAATCACGAATGGTCGGATCCGTTGGGACCGTAGGGATGAGGACTTCACCATGGAACTGATCGAGAGTGAATTGAAGCTCGTTTGGATTTATGGTGGAATTTAACGCCTGAATCAAATCAACGACCAATTATCGTTATTTAACGATAAACCGTCCAATGTGAGTAAATCTCACTAACTCTACTCAATTTATATTTTTATAAAATATTTTTAGAATTTATAAATAATGGTTGTTTTCTGTGTGTTGGCTGTTTGGTTGAACTGCTAGTCAGTTGATTGAAAATATAGATAACGATATTGTTATAAATCGTTAATCGAATATAAATTCTGTTTATCATAATACTTCACATCCATATTAATTTCATTGTTTAACATCTGTGGATGCAGGGAAACAGGTCGGAGGGACCCAACTGGGTTCCTCAACAATTATTTTACTGTTTTCATATATTGTGTTATATGATGTAATATGGAATCTGTTGTTGATTTTATATGTTGGAATGATACCGATCATTGTTATATGGTATGTTAAATACCACAAGGAAATACTGGAATGTTAAAAAGGAAATTTGCAATGTTATATTGAAAAAGAAATATTTATAAAATCAAAAGACTTTATAAAAAGAAAATATTTATTTAGAAAATAAATAGATTAAAAAGGAATATTTATTTGTTAATCAAATAGATAGAATTGAAGGGAAATATTTGTAAACATTTAAAAATAGAATTGAATAAAAAGAAATATTTGTAAACTATTTTCAAATTGAATTGAAAAGGGATATTTATTCAAAATAAATAGAATAGAAAGGGGAAATATGTGTAAAGTAAATAGAAAAAGAAATAGTTAGATTATCAAAGGAATTACTTATAAAATCAATAGATTTTATAAAAAGAAAATATTTTATAAATTAAATAGAATCATCAAATAGGGATTTATTTTGTAAATAAATAGATTATAAAAAGAAAATACTTGAAAAAGCGACTAGAATTGTACAAAAGGAAAATTTTACATTTAAAAGGTTTAGACCCGTGCTTCGCACACGGGTATAACGTGTTATGGATTTAAAGCAAAGATTTTAAATAGAATCTATTCTGACCGATAGATTGAGAAAGATAAATTTATAAATAATATTCATAAATCAAATGAAATGTTTATCATTGGATAAATAGAATACATATAAGTCAGGACTTATGTAGAGAAGAAAAAATCTATTTCAACATCGATATTTGAAACTGAATAAACGTAGAGTTAATCAAAGGAGTTAATCAGTTATAGTTAATCAGTTAGTGTTAATCTATTAGAGTAAGAATTAATCGAATTAGAGTTAACTGAACATAGTTAATCGAATTCGAATTAATTGAATATTAGTTATTCAATTAGAGTTGATCGAATATAGTTATTTGAGATAGAGTTAGTCAAACATAGTTATTTAGGATGTGTTGCCATTTCGTATGACTGCTAGCGTAATTCGCAGGGCTGCAGATAGCCTATGGCGGTCGGATGTTTCCTGAGGGAATCAGGCGTAACCATTGTGATCGCTGCAATCTAGAGTCAAGCGAATCGATTTAAATCGAATATTAGCTATTCGAAATAAAGTTGAACAAACATAGTTATTCGAATATAAGTTAATGAATATTAGTTATTCGATAGGAGCTAATCAAAATGTATTAATCAAAATGTGTAATAAAAATGTATTAATCAAAATATGTTAATCAAAATATATTAATCGAAAGAAGTTATCGAATATTAGTTATTCCAAAGAAATTATCGAATATTAGTTATTTGAAAGAAGTTATCGAATATTAGTTATTTGAAAGGAGTAAATCGAATATAGTTTATTCGAGGTGAGTTAAATCGAATATAGTTTTTTCGACATGAGTTATATCGAATATAGTTTATTCGAGGTGAGTTAAATCGAATATAGTTTATTCGAGGTGAGTTAAATCGAATATAGTTTATTCGAGGCGGGTTAAATCGAATATGAGTTATTCGAAGGGAGTTAAACCGAATAAAGATTATTCGAGAGGGGATTGTAAGTTGAAATTCGAGTATATCGAATTTGGGAAAATGCTATATACTTTCCAGCTTCAAATCAAGATTTATTTATTTATTAATAAATTAGTCGTTGTTTATTTATTCAAATTAAGGAAGAAAAGTTATATTTAAGTTATTATATTTCGAAAGTTTGAGATTATATCACTATGGTTATAATCAAATAATTTTGGTAAAAGAAGTGGATTCGTAAATAGAATCCGAGAGTTTCGTATGGAAGTTTGTAAAAGGTTTGAAGGTGGATCTTCTCTGTTTCGAAGTTAGGAATGTTGTTCAGTTAAGGTCTGAGAGGTAATTATACCCCAACTTGATTGACTTCGTTTTTAACCAAGGAATGGTTAAGGTTCGATAGTGAAGGTTGGTTAAGTGAATCTAGTTAATGAGTGTAATGGTTCGAATTCGCATAGTGACGTTATAGTTAAACGTCCATTTAAATCTAATGAAGGAGTTTTGGAAACGTTTTCCAAATAAAGATTGGAAATGTTTTATAATATAGAAAATGTATAGAAAGGGAAAATGAATAAATTAATAATAAATTAATTTAAAAAGGGAAAATGTTGATTGATGATTGATCGACCGAATTTCTATCTAGAAATAAGATCGTTAGTTGTACACCTATTTTTCTTTGTTAGTTAAATCACCGACTATCGAAGTTTTTGATAATTTTTCCATCGTCAATACGGAGAGACCGGGATCAGATTCATTATCTGAAAACCATTCTGTATGGACGTTAGCGTTGCGATCAAATATGATGGAGATAATGAAGACGGAGTTATGCAAGGGCAATCCTGTTTACAAAATAGTGCCTTCGGTTTGTCCAGTCCCAGGACAAACGTGAATGGAAGAATGTCTGACAAAGTATATCTAACGGATCGCGTAAGTTGATCTCTTCAAACGTATTTACGTTTGGGGGCGGAGGAATTCATTTCTCTTTGCTTTATACCCGTGGTATTTTTAAGGAAATCAATTTGTGATTTGGCGGGTATGACAATGTGGCATTCAAAGTAAATGAATGTATGATCTGTCAAAAGATACGTTATGACCTCAAGCCTCATCAACCAGGAAATGACATAAATCGGGCAGGCAGCATGGCTAAGTGGGTCGCTCCCATTAGGGTGTATATCACATATCTAGAGGAAATCCATTTCACTCTTTTATCTATTATCGATGCTGTCCCTTTTCGGGAAACGGTGGGTAGCTCCCAACCGTTGGTGATATACGTTCGATACACTCAAGCTAAATGAGTGGTCGGTTATGTGTGGGCCGGGTTGCAAGACGTTCTTGTTGAACCCAGTGTATGCGTCTCTAGAGATACACTATCGGTAGGTGGTCCCATACCCTGTCATAGTTGGAATCCAATCTCCAATAAGCGCCCGCGGTTTTGTTTGTATACTATATATGTAGAACGTGAGATGCAAGCGTTCTGCTAGATTTTTAATTACTTGTGATTAGACATTATTATAATATCAGAGAAGTATTGATTTCCAAAACTCTTTTAGGTTATCGTAAGGTAAAAACCGTTCGTGTTTATGTGTGGATTGGTCTTACAATTATCTTTTCTTTTGAAAAGTTAAACCGATGATTTGAATTTACTCATACCAGTCCCGTGACTGACCCAGAGTTTATTTTGTTTTGTTTTCCCTAAACTCTTGGGTGCCCAAATTTGTACGGGCAGTCAGGTAGTTCAGGTCTTTAGAGATATACTTGGAGGAGTTTGAAGCAGGAGGCTTCAGGATTATATAGCTATTGTTATTTCCGTTGTGTGCGAGTGTTGTACTCTGATAATGTTATCCTGTATATATATACACTGTTTATTGCAAAGTTATGTTATGTATTATATTTTATTCGTTCCGCTGTGAGATTCGTGTTTAACCTGATTGTGTTCTTCTTCTATTCTAATTTTCTATCTTATCTATTCTCACCCTCTAACTTCTTTCTATTAATGATCAGGTATTTTCGATGTCTGAATAGTCAATATGGTAGTTTTGTATTGATTTCGGAGACGAAAATCACAGTTCGTTACACCTTAGTTTAGAAAGAAGTCAATCAAGTTGGGGTATAATTACCTCTCAGGCCTTAACTGGACAACGTTTTAACTTCGAAATAGTCAAAGTTTATCTTTTAAACCTTTAACAAACTTCCTTACGTAACTCTCTTTCGAATAATCTCTATTCGATAACTCCTCCCTTCGAATAACTATATTCGATAATCTCTCTTACGAATAACTAGATTCGAAAACCTTCCTTCAAATAAACTATATTCGATTAACTCTATTCAGTTAACTCTTTCGATTAACTCTTATCAATTAACTCTTATCAATTAACTCTACTGGATTTAACTCTAATCGATTAACTTTATTTGATTAACTCTTTTCACTTATGTAACGACCCGGATTTCGAGCGACTTTGGTTATCGACATAAGCACGATGTCGATAACCAAAACGTCGAAAAATCCTGGTAATTAGTGAAAGAAATTAGAGGGTGAGGAAAGATAAGATAGAAACTTAGAATAGAAGAAGAAGAAGAACACAACATCAGAGTAACACGAATCTCACAGCGGAACGAATAACATATAATATTTGTAACATAACTTTGAAATATACATCTGTATTGGAATATACATCATTATCAAAGTACAACACTTACAACACAGCGGAAATAACTATAGCTATATGATCCTGAAGCCTCCTGCTCCAAGCTCTTCCGGTATATCTGTAAATCCCGACTACTTGACTGCCCGTACAAATTTAGGCACCCAAGAGTTTAGGGAAAACAACAAAGTAAACTCCGGGTCAGTCATGGGACTGGTATGAGTAAAATAGTTAAAAACAGTTGAACAAGTAAACGATATCTCATAAAACCACGCCGCATAACGGAACGGGTTTTTCCCTTATGAGGATCCAAATTAGCTTTATATCAAAAACCTTTTGATATTATAATAATGTCTATCAACCACAATATATATAATCATCTAGTAGAAACGCTTTCATCTCACGTTCTACATATATAGTATACAATCACAACCGCAAGCACGTATTGGGTAATGGGTTTCCAACTATGACAAGGTATGGATCCACCTTTCGCTAATGTACCTCTAGAGAGGAATACACTGGGTTCAACAAGAACATCTTGCAACCCGGCCACACATGACCGACCACTCATTTCGCTTGAGCGTATCGAATGTATATCACCAACAGTTGGGATCAGCAACCGTTTCCCGAATGGGACAGCATCAACAATAGATTTTTAGAAGTAAATGAAACTCTAGATCAGGTGATTATACACCCTACTTCGGTGCGACCGACTTAGCCATGCTGCCTGCCCGATTTCTGTCATTTACCGGATGATGAGGCTAGAAGCTACGCTTTATCATCACACCAGATTCACTTTGAATGCCACATCGTCAAATCCATCAAATCACCGATTGACGTCCTCAACCATACATTACGCGTTAGCTAAAAGAAGTTTCCTTCTCCGCTTCCACTCTTGGTACGGTTGGAGAAATCAATATACGTGATTGTCTGGAAATACTCTATCAGACATCCGTCCATACAAGTCATCCAGGAACAGGATGAACCGAAGGCACTATTCTGTAAACAGGATAGCCCTTGCATAACACCGTCTTCAATTTCCTTTGGCATATATGATTCGCAACGGTTATGCCAATACAGAGTGGTTCTTCGGATAATAATCCAACCGGTCTCTCCATATTAACAACGTTAAAATGGTCAAAACTTCGATAGTCTGTGATTTAACTATCGAATAAAAATAGGTGTGCAAACAATGATATTATTTCCAAATGGAAATTATATCTATCAAACATCATTTAACATTCATCTCCTTAGTTCATTTTTCATCTCCTGTTTCCCTATATTCAACATTTCTTATTTTCTAAATTTAGAAAATATATGTTATTAGCAATGGAAAACATTTCCATTTCTTGTCTTCTTTATTAGAAAACATTTCGGGTTTCTTATTTGGAAAACATTTCCAAAGTTTCTTCATTGGACTTAGACAGATGTTTTAAACAAACCATCGCGATGCCAACTCAAACCATTTCCTTTACTGTCAAACCTTAACTATTCCTTAGTTAAAAATGAAGTCAATCAAGTTGGGGTAGAACTACCTCTCAGACCTTAACTGAACAACATTTCTAACTTTGAAATAGACAAAGTTCACTTTATATTTCTTTAACAAACTTCCTTACTTAACCCTCCTTCGAATAACTATATTCGATTGACTCTTATCAATTAACTCTATTGGACTAACCCCTATCAATTAACTCTATTGGACTAACACTATTTGACTAACGCTATTTATTTACTCATTTCACTTACTCTTTTCGAATAAACTATATTCGATAATTCCTTTTACTTTCTATTCGAATAACTATATTCGATTTACTCATTTGCTTCTATTCGAATAACTATATTCGATTTACTCATTTGCTTCTATTCGAATAACTATATTCGATTTAACTCACTTGCTTCTATTCTAATCGATTAAACTAACATCGATTATCTCCTTTCAACTTTATCACTAATCGATTAACTAACATCGATTTACTTCTTTTTAACTTTATTCTCTAATCGATTAACTAACATTGATTAACTTCTTTTTAACTTTATCACTAATCGATTAACTAACATCGATTAACTTCTTTTTAGCTTTATCACTAATCGATTAACTAACATCGATTAACTTCTTTTTAACTTTATCACTAATCGATTAACTAACATCGATTAACTTCTTTTTAACTTTATCACTAATCGATTAACTAACATCGATTAACTTCTTTTTAACTTTATCACTAATCGATGAACTAACATCGATTAACTTCTTTTTAACTTTATCACTAATCGATTAACTAACATCGATTAACTTCTTTTTAACTTTATCACTAATCGATTAACTAACATCGATTAACTTCTTTTTAACTTTATCACTAATCGATTAACTAACATCGATTAACTTCTTTTTAACTTTATCACTAATCGATTAACTAACATCGATTAACTTCTTTTGATAAACTACGTTTTCCGTTACAACTATTTCCTTTTTATAACGTTTACATAGCGTTACAAATATATCCTATTTACAACTTCTATTTACCGTTACAAATATTTCCTATTTATAACTTCTATTTACCGTTACAAATATTTCCTATTTATAACTTCTATTTACCGTTACAAATATTTCCTATTTATAACTTCTATTTACCGTTACAAATATTTCCTATTTATAACTTCTATTTACCGTTACAAATATTTCCTATTTATAACTTCTATTTATTTTCTAAATAAATATTCCTTTTCTATTTCTATTTATTTTCTAAATAAATATCCCTTTTATAAAACCGTGTTCGTTTTATAAATAATTCCTTTTATAAAATCCTGTGATTTTATAAAATTCCTTTACTTCAATATACATTGAAATACTTCTTTTTACATCCCAGGGTTTCTTATGATATTTAAAATATCGAATAACAATGATCAATATCATTCCAACACCCATAATCCATAACAGATTATATAACACATCATATATCACAATATATGAAAACAGTAAAATAAATGTTGAGGAATCCAGTCGGATTCCTCCAACCTGTTTCACTGCATCACAGATGTTAACAATATAGATAACATCACTTTCGGTTCTATATGATACATTCTGTTAAACAGAATCATTATAGAAAATTTAACTAACTGTCTAGCAGTTAAATCAAACAGTCAACATACAGTCAATCAGCCAATATCTAACAGTTCTAAAAATACAGCATGAATTTATAAACTGTTCAGAGTTAGTGAGATTTACTCACTTTGGCGTGTTAATCGTTAAATAACGGTTTGCGTTATTTGATTTCGATGGACAATTTATTTTGCCATAAATTGTAACGAGCTCCGATGGACTTCCAGTCAGTCCCATGGTGTTGCGCTCGTCCATACGATCCCAACGGATCTAACCGTTCGCAAAACTGATAACATATGTACAAGTTATAGCATTAACAATTTTATATAAGTTATATTTTTTTTAATATTAACTTAGATTATACTTTAAATATTGGGACTCACCATAAATATCCCCGTTGGCCCAATAGTCCATCTGAGATAGCCCACCCGCATGCGTAAACTTCACCATCCCGAAACCCAAACAATCCCACTCCAGTGAAGTACACGCGTGCTCTTTCTTCTTCCCTGGACCTTGCTCTTTTACTGCGGCCCATCTCCATGAACAAATACTCCGACCCGCATGGATTTCTGTAGTCAATACAACCACTCTCCAGTATTTTATTCAAACACCATCTCCATTATTCTCTTTGATACTTACGTTCATAGTTCTTCCTCCAACAAAACCATTTATCTTCTAAACCCGCTAATACGTTCAGCTCCCCGTATCCAACTTCACTACATGCCGACCTCCCTTCTTTAATCCATTCGCTTGGTACTCCTTTCCCATGATCTTGCACACGTTGTGTACTGCTTATCCTTGTGTTGTGTGACCCGTTCGCCATCTTCCAATACCCCATGCAAAACTCTTCTCCTCAAAAACTGTTCACCGCGCCACTTTACTTTACTGCCCCTTTGTTTTCTTTTCGAGATCCAGGTTTCGTTTTGAGAAGAGTAATACTGGCGGCTACGTTTTTTTTTTCGGTTTTGCAGCTTCTGAAAATCCAAGACGTGAAGACATGGTAGGTGTTTATGTAGTGTTTGTGTTTGATCTAGAGGAGGCCACATTTTTCTCTTTTGAAACCACAAAGAACGACTGTTGTAGAAGGGTGGAACGTGGATGTCTGTTTGATCAGCGAAAAGGAATGGGCTAGGTCAATTTGTATTGATATTTTTTAAATTAAAGTTTTACATACCTTGTTACGAAAAATTCTGCTTACGTACGGACAGAAATAAAAATACCATCGTGACGAACGAGGTGACACGATTTCAAAAATATAATAATACCGGTAGATTAACTCATATTATGAAACCTCAAAAATGTTGATTTCAGGGTGCAAAATACTCCAAATAAAAAGTCGCATATTAAATTAATTAAAAATTACAGTAAAATTCTAAAAATTAAATTATTACTATGTCCCAAAAGAACCTTGTTTTAATTCTAACCCGATCTCTAGTTATATCGAATAACCTGTTACGGTCGATAAACGATTCTATAGCGACCATTTCAAAATTTGATTTGGACATATCTCAAAATCTATACGACGAAATCCTGATTTTTCTCTTCCACTAGAAAGATATACTTCACCAGCTCCTAACGTTTCTTGTTTCACAGAAATCCGGCTTAAAACGAATCCTGTACATTCAATTGAAGTTCGAATCGCCAAATAACGAACTGCAGCGCCATTTCGAGCTCGTTTATAATTATATTATAAACTATACATTCAACTGTCGACGATTGAATATATTCGTTATTCAAATTCAATTTCAAGCTAAATTAAATATCACAGATGATCCGGTTCACACCATATCGTCATTTCAGCCAATTCTGATTATTTCAGAATTAAATATATTATTTAATTTATTATTTTAAATTAAATATTCACCATTATTTAATTCCACGACCATTTAATTCACTATACCACCATTTATATAATTAAATAAATTAATCATAATACCTCTGCCAATGCGGGTCATTACATTCTTCCCCACTTAAAATAATTTCGTCCTCGAAATTGCTAAAAGGTAGGGACGACCCTATCGACTGGTTTGAATATATTTGTTCACTTCTTAACTTCAGTTTCAACTGAACCAATTTAATTTTAATTAAATATTCATTAATTCTTTAACAACGAAAATTTCCAAAAATCTTGAAAATTTTCTAACGCCTTAACTTTTCGAAAAATTTCGTCAGCACATCCTTTGTACTGGTCAATACGTCAAACTCCGACTCGCCTCTCTGGGCCATCTCCAACCCAAAAGAAAATCAAACAGCCAAGCGGCTTGCCAATTCGGCTCATCGAAATCTCATATCATATGAAATATAAACTTGTACCTTTTTGTCAGGCAAATCAACTCTATTACTTCCATATGCTATCACTCAGCATATACCAATGTTATCCCAATCAAATTCTGAAATTACTTTTATCTCCAACACAACCATTCGCTTTTACCAAGCCAAATTTCCATCTCAAACTCAAGTTCAATTCTTGATTTTCAATTCCTTAACTCCCTAATCCAATACAATTTCGGATTCTAATTTCACAAATTCAATCTTATTCGATTTCAATTCACTTTCAGTTACCCCTTAACTGACTTTACTTTAATTCAAATTTTGCTTTCACAAATTTCTGTTAAATTTGTTTTTAATTCAAACAGTCTTTCCCAGGGAGTTTTCAAACAGTTTACTCTTTTCAAAAATCAAATTTTCCTTTTTGAAATTCAACTGCGCCCATAATCAATATTCCATTAGTAAAATCACTTCTCTATTTCTTTATCAGTATTTGTTAACCAAATATTTTCAATAACCTTATTGGCCTTTTACGTTATTTGGAAAACATTTCCGAATACCGCCTTCCTTTATTTTCTAAACTTTAGAAAATACATGCTATTTAAAATTGAAAAATATTCCAAATTCTTATCTCTTTTCCGATCTCGTTTATTTCTATACTTAGGAAATATTTATCATTCTATTCCCAAGTTACACTTATTTGGGTTAAAACGGATGTTGTGTAAAACATCGTTACGACAACCCAAATACTATATTCTGTGTAAAACATCGTTATGACAGCCCAAATACTATATTCAACTAACTCTCATTCAACATTGATCTTCGAGCCTGGAATCTTACTATTTATTTGTTAATAATGACATCAATCAAGTTGGGGTATAACTACCTCTCAGACCTTGACTGAACAACATTTATAACGTCAAAACAGATATGGCTACTTACTCGAATAATCAATACCATACAACTACTTATTCACTTTTAAACATGTATACACTTCCTCTTTCTATTCTTACTAGTTTTTATTCTAGACTTCCCTTTTTGATTTTACTATTCTATTTTTTTTAGTTCGTTTCCTTATCGACTTCTATATATATCGATACGTTGATTTCTAACTATCAAATTATCTTAAAAATATTATAACTCCTTAAATTCCCGGAAAAATTCGCCATAACCTCCTTTGTAGCGGGAGCATCGGGAAAATCCCCAAACTGCCACAAAGGCCCTTTCTAATTAAAAAGAAAAAGAAAAGCCAAGCGGCTAGCCGATACAGCGCATAAAATCTCATATATGAATTAAATACATACCTTTTCGTCGAGCATTCAATTTATAACTCTTGCATTATCCTTTTCCATACCTATCTCATGTATATTTATACCAGTCCAATTTAATTCAACTATACCCAATCGTTTTAACTCAATTCGTTAATTAATTTGTTAATTAACTCTTTAGTCTATTCCACTTTTATATTTGAACATGACATGTTCAAATATATTTTAACTTACTTATAAACTAATCAAATTCTACTTTTTCAAACTCAGGTTTCATATCCGATTTCAAATATAAATTTACCAGTCCCTTTTACTTATCCAAAGTTCAACTTCAATTCAAGATCCATTTACTAATGGCTAATTAACTGGTTTACCTATTTCACCTTTTTATTTGAATATACATGTTCAAATATAAGTTTAACTTGTTTGTCAACTAATTGAATTCCATTTCAATTCTATTTGAATTTCCTATACTCAAATTCCATTTCAATTCTCTTATTCAAATTCTATATTTGAAACCTCTAATATTTTCTATATCCAAACACCATTTGAATTTCTATATTCAAATTCTATATCACTTCCATTGAATTTCATATATTCAAACTCCCTTTGAATTTCCTATATTCAAATCCCCTTTAAATTTTCTTATTTACATTCTATGTTTGAACTTCCTTTATTCAAATTCCCTTTCAAACTTTCTTTACTCATTCTTTATTATAAACCCCATTTGAAATTCAACACAACTTGTCTTTCCCAAAACAATTTCAAAACAGTATCTTTGGTAGTAATTCGTCACTTACAACTCGAAAATGAATACTGATGATGTAGCTGTCATCATCAGAATCTATTTCCCAGCGATCGAAGTGAGTTCAATACTATAAAACCATTTCTAAACATTTCCACTTTGAAATTCATTTCAAAATATACTTCACCCAGTTTGTAAAATAATTAAAAATCCTCCAGGATCTTAAATTTTTCTTATTTTTAATCCCAATCCATTTACAAACACTTATCCAATTTTCCAGAGTTTTAATTCAATTTATGGTTTAAATTTTTGATTTAACTCATCTGATTTCATGTATTTCACTTATATGAATTCTGATTGGTTATTCACATAACCATTTAATTTATAATCTTACTCGATTATAATAACAACCAATATATCCAATATATTATAATTTTGATATATATATCTTCTATATATCAAGATATACCTTGGGTAAACTTATTTTAATTTACCGCCTTTTCAAAACATACCATGACGGTTCATCGTATTCAAGTGTTTACAAAATCCCTACCGATATAGTGGATCAAACTGATCGACCAGAGCTCATAAACAACTCAACCAATGAATCTCCACAATATAAAACAAATTTTTATATCAATAGCAAATACGTTCACTCGTATATATACACTCAATCTCAGTCTAGGGTATTACTAACCCTATCTCTACCGAGTCACGCCATAGAGCCAAGTAATTCTTAACTTAAGCTCTGATACCAACTGTAACGACCCGGATTTCGAGCGACTTTGGTTATCGACATAAGCACGATGTCGATAACCAAAACGTCGAAAAATCCTGGTAATTAGTGAAAGAAATTAGAGGGTGAGGAAAGATAAGATAGAAACTTAGAATAGAAGAAGAAGAAGAACACAACATCAGAGTAACACGAATCTCACAGCGGAACGAATAACATATAATATATGTAACATAACTTTGAAATATACATCTGTATTGGAATATACATCATTATCAAAGTACAACACTTACAACACAGCGGAAATAACTATAGCTATATGATCCTGAAGCCTCCTGCTCCAAGCTCTTCCGGTATATCTGTAAATCCCGACTACTTGACTGCCCGTACAAATTTAGGCACCCAAGAGTTTAGGGAAAACAACAAAGTAAACTCCGGGTCAGTCATGGGACTGGTATGAGTAAAATAGTTAAAAACAGTTGAACAAGTAAACGATATCTCATAAAACCACGCCGCATAACGGAACGGGTTTTTCCCTTATGAGGATCCAAATTAGCTTTATATCAAAAACCTTTTGATATTATAATAATGTCTATCAACCACAATATATATAATCATCTAGTAGAAACGCTTTCATCTCACGTTCTACATATATAGTATACAATCACAACCGCAAGCACGTATTGGGTAATGGGTTTCCAACTATGACAAGGTATGGATCCACCTTTCGCTAATGTACCTCTAGAGAGGAATACACTGGGTTCAACAAGAACATCTTGCAACCCGGCCACACATGACCGACCACTCATTTCGCTTGAGCGTATCGAATGTATATCACCAATAGTTGGGATCAGCAACCGTTTCCCGAATGGGACAGCATCAACAATAGATTTTTAGAAGTAAATGAAACTCTAGATCAGGTGATTATACACCCTACTTCGGTGCGACCGACTTAGCCATGTTGCCTGCCCGATTTCTGTCATTTACCGGATGATGAGGCTAGAAGCTACGCTTTATCATCACACCAGATTCACTTTGAATGCCACATCGTCAAATCCATCAAATCACTGATTGACGTCCTCAACCATACATTACGCGTTAGCTAAAAGAAGTTTCCTTCTCCGCTTCCACTCTTGGTACGGTTGGAGAAATCAATATACGTGATTGTCTGGAAATACTCTGTCAGACATCCGTCCATACAAGTCATCCAGGAACAGGATGAACCGAAGGCACTATTCTGTAAACAGGATAGCCCTTGCATAACACCGTCTTCAATTTCCTTTGGCATATATGATTCGCAACGGTTATGCCAATACAGAGTGGTTCTTCGGATAATAATCCAACCGGTCTCTCCATATTAACAACGTTAAAATGGTCAAAACTTCGATAGTCTGTGATTTAACTATCGAATAAAAATAGGTGTGCAAACAATGATATTATTTCCAAATGGAAATTATATCTATCAAACATCATTTAACATTCATCTCCTTAGTTCATTTTTCATCTCCTGTTTCCCTATATTCAACATTTCTTATTTTCTAAATTTAGAAAATATATGTTATTAGCAATGGAAAACATTTCCATTTCTTGTCTTCTTTATTAGAAAACATTTCGGGTTTCTTATTTGGAAAACATTTCCAAAGTTTCTTCATTGGACTTAGACAGATGTTTTAAACAAACCATCGCGATGCCAACTCAAACCATTTCCTTTACTGTCAAACCTTAACTATTCCTTAGTTAAAAATGAAGTCAATCAAGTTGGGGTAGAACTACCTCTCAGACCTTAACTGAACAACATTCCTAACTTTGAAATAGACAAAGTTCACTTTATATTTCTTTAACAAACTTCCTTACTTAACCCTCCTTCGAATAACTATATTCGATTGACTCTTATCAATTAACTCTATTGGACTAACCCCTATCAATTAACTCTATTGGACTAACACTATTTGACTAACGCTATTTATTTACTCATTTCACTTACTCTTTTCGAATAAACTATATTCGATAATTCCTTTTACTTTCTATTCGAATAACTATATTCGATTTACTCATTTGCTTCTATTCGAATAACTATATTCGATTTACTCATTTGCTTCTATTCGAATAACTATATTCGATTTAACTCACTTGCTTCTATTCTAATCGATTAAACTAACATCGATTATCTCCTTTCAACTTTATCACTAATCGATTAACTAACATCGATTTACTTCTTTTTAACTTTATTCTCTAATCGATTAACTAACATTGATTAACTTCTTTTTAACTTTATCACTAATCGATTAACTAACATCGATTAACTTCTTTTTAGCTTTATCACTAATCGATTAACTAACATCGATTAACTTCTTTTTAACTTTATCACTAATCAATTAACTAACATCGATTAACTTCTTTTTAACTTTATCACTAATCGATTAACTAACATCGATTAACTTCTTTTTAACTTTATCACTAATCGATGAACTAACATCGATTAACTTCTTTTTAACTTTATCACTAATCGATTAACTAACATCGATTAACTTCTTTTTAACTTTATCACTAATCGATTAACTAACATCGATTAACTTCTTTTTAACTTTATCACTAATCGATTAACTAACATCGATTAACTTCTTTTTAACTTTATCACTAATCGATTAACTAACATCGATTAACTTCTTTTTAACTTTATCACTAATCGATTAACTAACATCGATTAACTTCTTTTGATAAACTACGTTTTCCGTTACAACTATTTCCTTTTTATAACGTTTACTTAGCGTTACAAATATATCCTATTTACAACTTCTATTTACCGTTACAAATATTTCCTATTTATAACTTCTATTTACCGTTACAAATATTTCCTATTTATAACTTCTATTTACCGTTACAAATATTTCCTATTTATAACTTCTATTTACCGTTACAAATATTTCCTATTTATAACTTCTATTTATTTTCTAAATAAATATTCCTTTTCTATTTCTATTTATTTTCTAAATAAATATCCCTTTTATAAAACCGTGTTCGTTTTATAAATAATTCCTTTCATAAAATCCTGTGATTTTATAAAATTCCTTTATTTCAATATACATTGAAATACTTCTTTTTACATCCCAGGGTTTCTTATGATATTTAAAATATCGAATAACAATGATCAATATCATTCCAACACCCATAATCCATAACAGATTATATAACACATCATATATCACAATATATGAAAACAGTAAAGTAAATGTTAAGGAATCCAGTCGGATTCCTCCAACCTGTTTCCCTGCATCACAGATGTTAAACAATATAGATAACATCACTTTCGGTTCTATATGATACATTCTGTTAAACAGAATCATTATAGAAAATTTAACTAACTGTCTAGCAGTTAAATCAAACAGTCAACATACAGTCAATCAGCCAATATCTAACAGTTCTAAAAATACAGCATGAATTTATAAACTGTTCAGAGTTAGTGAGATTTACTCACTTTGGCGCGTTAATCGTTAAATAACGGTTTGCGTTATTTGATTTCGATGGACAATTTATTTTGCCATAAATTGTAACGAGCTCCGATGGACTTCCAGTCAGTCCCATGGTGTTGCGCTCGTCCATACGATCCCAATGGATCTAACCGTTCGCAAAACTGATAACATATGTACAAGTTATAGCATTAACAATTTTATATAAGTTATATTTTTTTTAATATTAACTTAGATTATACTTTAAATATTGGGACTCACCATAAATATCCCCGTTGGCCCAATAGTCCATCTAAGATAGCCCACCCGCATGCGTAAACTTCACCATCCCGAAACCCAAACAATCCCACTCCAGTGAAGTACACGCGTGCTCTTTCTTCTTCCCTGGACCTTGCTCTTTTACTGCGGCCCATCTCCATGAACAAATACTCCGACCCGCATGGATTTCTGTAGTCAATACAACCACTCTCCAGTATTTTATTCAAACACCATCTCCATTATTCTCTTTGATACTTACGTTCATAGTTCTTCCTCCAACAAAACCATTTATCTTCTAAACCCGCTAATACGTTCAACTCCCCGTATCCAACTTCACTACATGCCGACCTCCCTTCTTTAATCCATTCGCTTGGTACTCCTTTCCCATGATCTTGCACACGTTGTGTACTGCTTATCCTTGTGTTGTGTGACCCGTTCGCCATCTTCCAAAACCCCATGCAAAACTCTTCTCCTCAAAAACTGTTCACCGCGCCACTTTACTTTACTGCCCCTTTGTTTTCTTTTCGAGATCCAGGTTTCGTTTTGAGAAGAGTAATACTGGCGGCTACGTTTTTTTTTTCGGTTTTGCAGCTTCTGAAAATCCAAGACGTGAAGACATGGTAGGTGTTTATGTAGTGTTTGTGTTTGATCTAGAGGAGGCCACATTTTTCTCTTTTGAAACCACAAAGAACGACTGTTGTAGAAGGGTGGAACGTGGATGTCTGTTTGATCAGCGAAAAGGAATGGGCTAGGTCAATTTGTATTGATATTTTTTAAATTAAAGTTTTACATACCTTGTTACGAAAAATTCTGCTTACGTACGGACAGAAATAAAAATACCATCATGACGAACGAGGTGACACGATTTCAAAAATATAATAATACCGGTAGATTAACTCATATTATGAAACCTCAAAAATGTTGATTTCAGGGTGCAAAATACTCCAAATAAAAAGTCGCATATTAAATTAATTAAAAATTACAGTAAAATTCTAAAAATTAAATTATTACTATGTCCCAAAAGAACCTTGTTTTAATTCTAACCCGATCTCTAGTTATATCGAATAACCTGTTACGGTCGATAAACGATTCTATAGCGACCATTTCAAAATTTGATTTGGACATATCTCAAAATCTATACGACGAAATCCTGATTTTTCTCTTCCACCAGAAAGATATACTTCACCAGCTCCTAACGTTTCTTGTTTCACCGAAATCCGGCTTAAAACGAATCTTGTACATTCAATTGAAGTTCGAATCGCCAAATAACGAACTGCAGCGCCATTTCGAGCTCGTTTATAATTATATTATAAACTATACGTTCAACTGTCGATGATTGAATATATTCGTTATTCAAATTCAATTTCAAGCTGAATTAAATATCACAGATGATCCGGTTCACACCATATCGTCATTTCAGCCAATTCTGATTATTTCAGAATTAAATACATTATTTAATTTATTATTTTAAATTAAATATTCACCATTATTTAATTCCACGACCATTTAATTCACTATACCACCATTTATATAATTAAAAAGATTAATCATAATACCTCTGCCAATGCGGGTCATTACAACTTAACTCCTTCCAAGTAAACTATATTCGATAACTCCTTTAACTCTATTCGACTAAACTATATTCAATTAACTCTTTTAATTCTATTCGAATAAACTATATTCGATAAAATCCTTTCGAATAAACTAAATTCGATTATCTCACTTTCGAATAACTAAATTCAATTAACTCCCTTCGATTAACTAATAATCGATAACTCCTTTCTATTAACTAATAATCGATAACTCCCTTCGATTAACTAATAATGGATAACTCCTTTTGATTAACTAATAATCGATTAACTCGACTAACTTGGTTCCACTAACTTGGTTTGACTAACCATACTCGATTAACTCAACTTGACTAACTTAACTTTTTTTGAGTAGGACGGATGTGTAGCGCGAAACTACATAGCCGATTAAACATAATATTAATATATATATAAATAGCCCAGTTGACAAGCCCAACTGGTGGCCCATAGTTCTATAGCAAAAGAGTAATAGAAATACAACCGTTAAAGCCAAAACAAACATAACAACAGTGTCTACACCATCCAAAACACAGCTAAGAATATACATAGATCATCTAAAAGCCAAAAAGGAACCACAGAAATATAGCATGCTGACACAAACAACCATATGCAAATCAGCGCAAGTCCGGACTTGAATCGCCATGGTTAGAGTCCACTGACTCCGCTGGGCTGTTGGTTGCCGGCAGAGCGAGCATGAAATTGGCTGAGGGAGGAGCTTGACCTGACCAAGAGTTAAAACAGAAAATTATGAGTTTGCATAACCCTCTAAATTGCTTTAGTGGTTTGTTAAATATCACTGCGTTCCTTTCCTTCCAAATATACCAACAATATATTGCTAAAAAGGAGTCCAAAGCTGCATTTGCATCATTAAATTCCCAATGATCGAACATTGAATTAATTTCAGGCACAAAACCAAGCAAGAAGGACCCAGTGGCTGCAAGGACAGGGAAGGAATATTCGCATTCAAAGAAAAGATGATCAATAGTCTCAACCTGATTGGAGCAAAGAGCACAATGAGGATCCTCAATCAAATTAAGTCTATGCAACTTAGCTCTTGTATTAATTTTACCATGAATCAAACACCAATTGAAGAAAAGGACCTTTGGAGGAAGACGGATTTTCCAGATTCTGGAAAATGAAAATGATCTTCCAGAAAAGTTAATATAATTATATACTGAAGCAACAGAAATAACTTATTTAACTCAACTTGATTAACTCGACTCATTTAATTCAACTGATTAACTCTAACTCTAATCGATTAACTCTAACTGGTTAACTCTAACTCTAATCGATTAACTCTAACTGATTAACTCTAACTGATTAACTCTAACTGGTTAACTCTACTCTAATCGAATAACTCTAATCGAATAACTAATATTCGATTAACTCATTTCGATTTACACTTTTGAATTAACTCCTTTGAATTAACTCCTTTGGATTATCTCCTTTGAATTAACTCCTTTGGATTATCTACTTTTCTATTTGTTTACTTAACAAATAACTATTCCCTTTATCTTTCCTATACTATTTGTAAATGGTTTACAAATATACCCTTTTCATTTCTATTTGTAAATGGTTTACAAAAATACCCTTTTCATTTCTATTTGTAAATGGTTTACAAATATACCCTTTTCATTTCTATTTGTTTTTGCAAATATCTCCCTTTGTATTTGTCTTACAAATATATTCCCTTTATATTTGTTTTACAAATAATTTCCTTTATATTTGTTTTCACAAATATATTCTTTTAACTCTTTTGATTTTATAATTATTTCCTTTTATAAAATCCTTTTTTCCTTTTATATATAAAATCCATTGATTTTATATAAATAATTTATTTTCAAAATATACTTTGAAAGTCCCCTTTTCTACATTCCAGTCTTACGGTATTCACAATACCGAATAACAATGATCGATATCATTCAAACACACATAATCAACAACAGATTATATAGCACATCATATATCATGATATATGAAACAAAACAGTATTTTATATATTGAGGAACCCAGTTGGGTCCCTCCAACCTGTTTCCCTGCATCACAGATGTTAAACAACATAATAACATCTATTTCATTTCGATATGAAATATTCTGATAAACAGAATTCAATATTCGATTAACGATATATATATATATATCGTTATCTATACTTTCGACCAATACACAAGCAATTCAACCAAACAGTTAACACACAGCAATCAACAGATGATTAACAATTCTAAAAACACGTTATAGAAATATAACTGTTCAGAGTTGGTGAGTTTTACTCACATTGTTCATAATTGTTAAATAACAATATATGATCGTTGATTCGGATCTTGCCGTTTTATTCCGTCACAATTCCAGACAAGCTCTGAATCACTCTCACTCAGTTCTAGCGTGTTGGTCACGCCCATATGATCCCAATTGTGACCAACGTTTCGAAATTCTGATATGATATACATAAGATATGATTTGTACAAGTTAATACGTATTTTTGAAAATAATTTAACTTAGTTAGACTAAATTTTGGGCCTTTAACCTTTTTCTTTGCTGTTTCTAAACTTTGCTTTTTCTTCTGCCATCATAAACGCTCCTGTCCCCAAACTCCATGAACATCAGAACTAAATCACGCCTTGAAACTTCCCTTACTTTACCTATAGGAAAATTAAAACCCATGCTATTCCCTCAAGTCGTATTCCCAACACTAATCTCCATCTTCAGTGGACAACCCAATACAACTGTCACTTCAACCCAGATCAGAACCCTCATCGACCAAGATGAACCCATTCACCATGATACCTCACCAACTCATCACTACACCTGAAACACAACTACTCCCCAACTGGAAATCCAAGCCCAGCAACTCTCCTCATAATTCCATCTCCAAAAATCACTTCATCGATCCATTTTTTCACATCATACCTCACCCCAGCAAAACGTGGTCCAAGTTCACTCAGAATGCCCCTTCATTGGTCACAGCTTCTTCCTGAACTCAGAAAACAAAACCCGAACTCCTTCCTCTTCAAACTGTCATTATTGTTATCCTCACTACAACCAGACTCAGCAAGGCACCCTGGTTCAGCTCCTCACCTCGCAGCACCATCGATCCCTTTTCAACCTTCCATCTTCCTTGACCTTTCCACAAATCCCCAAATCAAAGAACTCGGCTCCTTCCTCCTCGCGGGTTTCAAGAAAACTCGAGCACCCAGATTAAGCATCGGACTTTTGTAACTCGAAATCCATCAACAATCATTTCGTAGATGTTAAATCGAGCTCTCAACCCGAATACGACCACCGTACAAACACAGAACTCGAACCCTACTCCTACTGCCTCATATTCCAGCAAGGTAAAACAGAATCGAACAGCCCAAAACTGACATCAGAATGAAGAGAAACACTGGTTGAATTCGTGAATATATGTTTTCTATTTTATAGGAATTTATTTGATTTTTCTTGGATTTTAGAGAAGGTGGATTTCACGTTTTCTTTTATTGAGGGGTGGTGGCTCGAGAAAAATGACCAGGAACGAAATAGAAATTAGGTTAAGGAAAAATGTAGGGGTACTTATAATGTAGATTTTTGCTTGTTGGAGGATCCTTGTCCATTCATTTTTTTATTTATTCATTTTTACATCATTTGTAATTGCCTTATAAAAATCCTTGAAATCACATACGATACTCGAAAATCATGAAAATAGACATACAACTAGAGTTTGACATTACATACCCAACGAAACTGGTTTCGTCGAATTCTGACTTCGTTTGCTCACACAATGTATTTTTAACCGTCAAAATACTGTCTGTTTTTCACATTAAAATCCCGTACGGCCACATACTGACTTCAAAAATCACGAAAACTGAAATCTAGCAATAATTTAACATTGCAGATCCAACAAAATTAGTTTTGTCGAATTCTGAGGTCGTTTGCAAAACTGGCTATTTTTAAAGCTTTGAATGACCCATTTAAATATATAAATATATTTAAATATAATTAAATTAAATATAAATAAATTTATATTATCGTATATATTCACAGTGGAGTACCATACAGCTCCAGAATAATTCTGTATGGATTTCTAACTTGATATTTCATCATCAGAGTTATATCAATATTCGATTTATATTTAAATCCTTTTATAAATCATTATAAATTATAAAGGAATTCCACGGCGACTTTTCTAAAATTTGATTTGGGCATAAATCAAAATCTACATGACGAAATCCCGATTTTTCTCTTCCACTAGAAAAATATACTTCACCAGCTCCTAACGTTTCTTGTTTCACAGAAATCCGATTTAAAACGGTTTCTGTATATTCGTTTGAATTTCGAATCACCAATTTACTAACTACAACGCCATTTCGAGCTCGATTATAATTATATTATAATTTATACGTTTAACCATCGCTAGTTAAATATATTCGTTATTATAATTCAACTCTAAACTGAATTATATATTTTGAATTTCCAAATTCATACCATATCGCCATTTTAGCCAACCCTGATTATTTCAGAATTAAATATATTATTTAATCATTATTTTAATTAAATATTCACTCTTATTTAATCCAACGACCATTAAATCCTCTTAATCACCTTTTAAATAATTAAATAAATTAATTATTATATCGCTGAAAATGCGGGTCATTACATTCTTCCCCACTTAAAAATAATTTCGTCCTCGAAATTGCTAAGGTAGAAACCAAACCCTATCGACCGGTTAGAACTTATTTGTTCACTTCTTAATTTCAGTTTCAATTGAACCAATTTAATTTCAATTAAATATTAACTAATTCTTATCAACGAAAATTTTCAAAAATCCTGAAAATTTTCTAACGCCTTAACTCTTCGAAAAATTTCGCCAGCACCTCCTTTGTACTGGTCAATCGGTCAAACTCCAACTCGCCTCTTTAGGCCTTCTTCAACCCAAAAGAAAATCAAACAGCCAAGCGGCTTGCCGATTCGGCTCATAAATCTCATGCTTATATCAAATATAAACTTGTACCTTTTTGTCCGGCATATTAACTTTATCACCTTCACCTGTTATCAATTCAATATATACCAATGTCATTCCAATCATTTGGTTATACCCAAGCCAAATTCTGTTTTGAATTCAGATTCCATTTCTGATTCCAACTCTTCACTTACCAGTCTAATCTCATATCGGATTATCTCTAATCTAATTTAATTTGATATTTTCTATCTCAATTCATCTTCCATTTAACTGGTTTTAATCCAATTTCTATTCGCTTTTACAAATTCTAATTCAATTTAGTTTTAATCCAAATACCTTCTCGTGGGAGTTTTAAACAGCTTTTTTTCTCAAAACCCAAACTTTCCTTTGTAGGATTCAAACGCTTGTTTTTCTAAACAATTTCAAAAACACAATCTTTTTGGTAGTAATCTGTCACTTACAAACTCGAAAATGAGCACTAATGATGTGGCCAGCATCATCAGAGTTATTTCCCAGCTATCGAAGTGAGTTCAATACTATATCACTTTTCAGAATCATTTATAAACATTTATATTTTGAAATTCATTTCAATATATCATTCACATTGCTGTAAAACAATTTAAAATCGCCCAGGATTTTAAAATTCTCTTATACTTAATCCAAGTCCATTACAACACTCATTCAAATTCCAGGGTTTTCATTTCAATTCTGATTTAAATTCAGATTTAATTCATTTCATAACACTTATACGAATTCTGATTGGTTATTTACATAACCATTTTGCATTTTTATAATCTTACTCGATTATAATTACAACCAATATATCCAATATATTATAATCACTACGATATAAATCCTTTATATCAAAAATATACTTTGGGTAAAATTACTTCGTTTACCCTCTTTTTAAAACATATTGGGTCGACCCATCGTATTCAAGTGTTTATAAACTCCTACCGATACAGTGGATCAAACTGATCGACCAGAACCCCTAAACAACTCAACCAATAAATCTCCATGGTATAAAATCATTTTATATCAAATAACAAATACGTTCACTCGTATATATACACTCAACTCAATCTAGGGTATTACTAACCCTATCTCTACCGAGTCACGCCACAGAGCCAAGGTAATAACTTAACTTAAGCTCTGATACCAACTGTAACGACCCGGTTTTTAGCGACTTTAGTTATCGACATAACTCAATGACAACTAACCAAACATCGAAAAATACCAGTAGCTAATGAAAGAAATTAGATGGTGAGGATATATAAGATAGAAACTTAGAATAGAAGAAGAAGAAGAACACAACATTGGAGTAACACGAATCTCACAGCGGAAGGAATAACATATAATATATAACATATCTTTGAAATATAAATCTGTACTTGAATATACATATCATTTCAAAGTACAGTACTTACAACACAGCGGAAATAAACAATAGCTATATAATTCTGAAGCCTCCTGCTCCAGCTCTTCAAGTATCTGTAAATCCCGACTACTTGACTACCCGTACAAAATTGGGCACCCAAGAGTTTAGGGAAAATAAAACAAAAAAAACTCTTGGTCAGTCATGGGACTGGTATGAGTAAAATAGTTTAAAACTGTTTGAGCAAGTAGATGATATCTCATAAGACCACGCCGTATAACGGAACGGGTTTTTCCCTTATGAGAATCCAAAATATCTTTATATCAAAAACCTTTTGATATTATAATAATGTCTACCAACCACAACTATAATAATCATCTAGTAGAAACACTTTCATCTCACGTTCTACATATACAGTATACAATCAAAACCGCACGCACATATTGGGTAATGGATTTCCAACTATGACAAGGTATGGAACCACTTTTCGCTAGTGCACCTCTAGAGAGTAATACACTAGGTTCAACAAGAACATCTTGCAACCCGGCCACATATGACCGACCACTCATTTCGCTTGAGTGTATCGAATGTATATCACCAACGGTTGGGATCAGCAACCATTTCCCGAATGGGACAGCATCGACAATAGATTTTTAGAAGTAAATGAAACTCTAGATCAGGTGATTATACACCATAATAGGTGCGACCTACATAGCCATGCTGCCTGCCCGATTTCTGTCATTTCCTGGTTGTGAGGCTAGAGGCCACACTTATCTCTGACAGATCACACGTTTATTCACTTTGAATGTCACATCATCATACCCGCCAAATCACAAATTGATTTCCCCAAAAATACCACGGGTATACAGCTAAGAGAAACGAATTCCTCCGCCACCAAACATAAATACGTTTAAAGAGATCAACTTACGCGATCTATTAAATATACTCTATCAGACATTCTTCCATACAGGTCGTCCTGGGACTGGACAAACCGAAGGCACTATTCAATACATCCATCTTAGGCAATTTTTATTTAAGATTTATACAGCAGCCCTTACATTTTACTCCATCTTCAATTATCTTTGGCTTATATGATTCGCAACGCTTATGCCAATACAGAGTGGTTCTTCGGATAATAATCCAACCGATATTAACAATGTTAAAATGGTCAAAACTTTGATAGTCTGTGATTTAACTATCAAGAAAAACACATGTGCAAACAACGATATTATTTCCAGATGGAAATTATATCGATCAATCATCATTTAACATTTATCTCTTTAAATCAATTTATCATTAATTTATTTCATTTGTCATTTTCTGTTTCCATATATTCAACATTTCCTATTTTCTAAATTTAGAAAATATATGTTATTAACAATGGAAAACATTTCCATTTCTTGTTTTCTATATTAGAAAACATTTCTGATTCTTATTTGGAAAACATTTCCAAAGCTTCTTCATTTGGTTTAAACTGATGTTTTAAATAAAACATCGCGACGCCAACTCAAACCATTTACTAAATTCACTTAACCATCATTCACTATCAAACCTTACCATTCCTTAGTTAAGAAAGAAGTCAATCAAGTTGGGGTATAATTACCTCTCAGACCTTAACTGAACAACGTTTTAACTTCGAAATAGTCAAAGTTTATCTTTTAAACCTTTAACAAACTTCCTTACGTAACTCTCTTTCGAATAATCTCTATTCGATAACTCCTCCCTTCGAATAACTATATTCGATAATCTCTCTTACGAATAACTAGATTCGAAAACCTTCCTTCAAATAAACTATATTCGATTAACTCTATTCAATTAACTCTTTCGATTAACTCTTATCAATTAACTCTTATCAATTAACTCTATTGGATTTAACTCTAATCGATTAACTTTATTTGATTAACTCTTTTCACTTAACTCCTTCTAAATAAACTATATTCGACAACTCCTTTAACTCTATTCGAATAAACTATATTCGATTAACTCCTTTAATTCTATTCGAATAAACTATATTCGATAAACTTCTTTCGAATAAACTAAATTCGATTATCTCACTTTCGAATAACTAAATTCGATTAACTCCCTTTGATTAATTAATAATCGATAACTCCTTTCTATTAACTAATAATCGATAACTCCCTTCGATTAACTAATAATCGATAACTCCTTTCGATTAACTAATAATCGATTAACTCGACTCGACTAACCATATTCGACTAACTCGACTAGCTTGGTTCCACTAACTTGGTTTGACTAACCATACTGGATTAACTCAACTTGACTAACTTAACCTATTTAACTCAACTTGATTAACTTGACTCTTTTAACTCAACTTGATTAAATCGACTCATTTAACTCAACTGATTAACTCTAACTAGTTAACTCTAACTCTAATCGATTTACTCTAACTGGTTAACTCTAAATGGTTAACTCTAACTCTAATCGATTAACTCTAACTGATTAACTCTAACTGGTTAACTTTACTCTAATCGAATAACTAATATTCGATTAACTCTTTTCGATTAACTCGTTTCGATTTACACTTTTGAACTAACTCTTTTGAATTAACTCCTTTGGATTATCTCCTTTGAATTAACTCCTCTGGATTATCTCCTTTTCTATTTGTTTACTTAACAAATAACTATTCCCTTTTCAATTCTATTTATTTAACAAATAAATATTTCTTTTATATTTCCAATTTTTTTAACAAATAAATATATTTTTTATCTTTCCAATTTATTTAACAAATAAATATTTTTTTATCTTTCCTATTCCATTTGTAAATGGTTTACAAATATGCCCTTTTCATTTCTATTTGTAAATGGTTTACAAATATACCCTTTTCATTTCTATTTGTAAATGGTTTACAAATATACCCTTTTCATTTCTGTTTGTTTTTGCAAATATCTCCCTTTGTATTTGTCTTACAAATATATTCCCTTTATATTTGTTTTCACAAATATATTCTTTTAACTCTTTTGATTTTATAATTATTTCCTTTTATAAAATCCTTTTTTCCTTTTATATATAAAATCCATTGATTTTATATAAATAATTTATTTTCAAAATATACTTTGAAAATCCCCTTTTCTACATTCCTGTTTTACGGTATTCACAATACCGAATAACAATGATTGACATCATTCAAACACACATAATCAACAACAGATTATATAGCACATCATATATCACGATATATGAAACAAAACAGTATTGTATATATTGAGGAACCCAGTTGGGTCCCTGCAACCTGTTTCCCTGCATCACAGATGTTAAACAACATAATAACATCGATTTCATTTCGATATGAAATATTCTGATAAACAGAATTCAATATTCGATTAACAATATATATACATATATCGTTATCTATACTTTCGACCAATACACAAGCAATTCAACCAAACAGTTAACACACAATAATCAACAGATGATTAACAATTCTAAAAATACGTTATAGAAATATAACTGTTCAGAGTTGGTGAGTTTTACTCACATTGTTCGTAATTGTTAAATAACAATATACGATCGTTGATTCGGATCTTGCCGTTTTATTCTATCACAATTCCAGACAAGCTCCGAATCACTCTCACTCAGTTCCAACGTGTTGGTCACGCCCATATGATCCCAATTGTGACCAACGTTTCGAAATTCTGATATGATATACATAAGATATGATTTGTACAAGTTAATACGTATTTTTGAAAATAATTTAACTTAGTTAGACTAAATTTTGGGCCTTTAACCTTTTTCTTTGCTGTTTCAAAACTTTGCTTTTTCTTCTGCCATCATAAATGCTCCCATCCCCAAACTTCATGAACATCAGAACTAAATCACGCCTTGAAACTTCCCTTACTTTTCCTACAGGAAAATTAAAACCCATGTTATTCCCTCAAGTCATCTTCCCTACACTAATCTCCATCTTCAGTGGACAACCCAATACAACTGTCACTTCAACCCAGATCAGACCCCTCATCGACCAAGATGAACCCCTTCACCATGATACCTCACCAACTCATCACCACACCTGAAACACAACTACTCCCCGACTGAAAATCCAAGCCCAGCAACTCTCCTCATAATTCCATCTCCAAAAATCACTTCATCGATCCATTTTTTCACATCATACCTCACCCCAGCAAAATGTGGTCCAAGTTCACTCAGAATGCCCCTTCATCGGTCACAGCTTCTTCCTGGACTCAGAAAACAAAACCCGAACTCCTTCCTCTTCAAACTGTCATTATCGTTATCCTCACTACCAGACTCAGCAAGGAACCCTGGTTCAGCTCCTCACCTCGCAGCACCATCGATCCCTTTTCAACCTTCCATCTCCCTCGACCTTTCCACAAATCCCCAAATCAAAGAACTCGGCTCCTTCCTCCTCGTGGGTTTCAGGAAAACTCGAGCACCCAGATAAAGCATTGGACTTTTGTAACTCGGAATCCATCAAAAATCATTTCGCAGATGTTAAATCGAGCTCTCAACCCGAATACGACCACTATACAAACACAGAACTCGAACCCTACTCCCGCTGCCTCATATTCCAACGAGGTAAAACAGAATCGAACAGCCCAAAACCGACATCAGAATGAAGAGAAACACTGGTTGAATTCATGAATATATGTTTTCTATTTTATAGGAATTATTTGATTTTTCTTGGATTTTAGAGAAGGTGGATTTCACGTTTTCTTTTACTGAGGGGTGGCGGCTCGAGAAAAATGACCAGGAACGAAATAGAAATTAGGTTAAGGAAAAATGTAGGGGTACTTATAATGTAGATTTTGGCTTGTTGGAGGATCCTTGTCCATTCATTTTTTTTTTACATCATTTGTAATTGCCTTCTAAAAATCCTTAAGAACACATACGATACTCGAAAATCATGAAAATGGACATACAACTAGAGTTTGACGTTACAGACCCAACGAAACTGGTTTCGTTGAATTCCGACTTCGTTTGCTCACACAGCGTATTTTTGACCATCAAAATACTGTCTGTTTTTCACATTAAAATCTCGTACGGCCACATACTGACTTCAAAAATCACGAAAACTGAAATCTAGCAATAATTTAACATTGCAGATCCCACAAAATTAATTTCGTCGAATTCTGAGGTCGTTTGCAAAACTGGCTACTTTTAAAGCTCTGAATGACCTATTTAAATATATAAATATATTTAAATATAAGTAAATTAAATATAAATTAATTTATATTATCGTATATATTCATAGTGGAGTACCATACAGCTCCAGAATAATTATGTATGGATTTCTAACTCGATATTTCATCATCAGAGTTATATCGATATTCGTTTTATATTTAAATCCTTTTATAAATCATTATATAAAGGAATTCCACGGCGACTTTTCTAAAATTTGTTATGGACATAAATCAAAATCTACACGACAAAATCCCGATTTTTCTCTTCCACTAGAGAAATATACTTTACCAGCTCCTAACGTTTCTTATTTCACAGAAATCCAATTTAAAACGGCTTATGTATATTCGTTTGAAGTTCGAATCGCCAATTTACGAACTACAGCGCCATTTCGAGCTCGATTATAATTATATTATAATTTATACGTTCAACCATCGTTAATTAAATATATTCGTTATTATAATTCAACTCTAAACTGAATTATATATTTTGAATTTCCCAATTCATACCATATCGCCATTTCAGCCAACCCTGATTATTTCAGGATTAAATATATTATTTTATTATTATTTTAATTAAATATTCACTCTTATTTAATCCAACGACCATTAAATCCTCTTAATCACCTTTTAAATAATTAAATAAATTAATTATTATATCGCTGAAAATGCGGGTCATTACACTTTGCCTAAATCATTATGTTTCTTCTGTTAACCTGCTACTCATGTTACGCCTATCTCTTATAAAATTTTATTTACATGTCATGATACTGTTATCTGTTTATATGCTGAAAGTCACTGGACTCCCCAGACGTATGTCTGACCTAGTTTGTTTTGCCTCATTTCTTCCGTCCCCCCCCCCCCCCCAAGGTACTGAGGTTGGGAACGTAAGAGCTTGACTTAGATTTCTCTCTGCTTGAAGTGCTAGAGTGCTTGAAGTATTGCTTGGCTTTGATTCTACCTATTTATGGCATTTTCTGTTGGGGATTATGGCTTTAAAATTACGTACTTTGAAGGCTTTTGTACAAGACTGATATTTATGTACTTGAATTCCGATATTGTGGTTTTGAAAGATGTAACCAAACTTACTTCTGTTTCTGCTGTAATAAAGTTATAAATTTTTCAAGTACTACTTTATGTATTTGTCTTGTAATATTCTGTTCTGTTTACTTATAATGCTTCATGGAAGTTAATGCATTCCCTTTGTGAGTGACATTAACGGACATGGGGTGTTACATTATCCTTTGCTAGTGTCCCAAGAAAATTGCTTAACTCTGTAATATTATCAGATACTGGCTGGCCATCCTCATTCAACTCAATGACTATTTTATCATCAGGGGTTCTAGCATGCACCTTGGTCATTTTTGACTTCCCTCTAGGTTTTTTGGACCTTGTACTTTATCTACCAGGTTCAAAAAATAAATAGAAAATAGACACACTCAACAGTGCAGTGCACAGATAAAGAAACATTATATTGTACTTGTACTTGCTTCATCTATCTACGCAATCCATTCCTGCTCTAATCGATCAATAAGATTTTTCATTGTTGGAGGCGCTTCAACATTTTGATTTTGACATTTCTGCATCGCTAAATAAGCAGCAACTGAACCAGCAGCTTCACATGAATTGGTTGATTGTTTGAACAATTTGCTACATATAGGTTTTAAAACGGATGGACGAGACGTTGTATGTAACACCCCGAATTTTCTGTTAATAGTAAATCAACAAATTTAAAGTATAATTAATTCTAAATGAAAGAATTAAGGGAAACGGGTTACGCCCTTGCATTTGTCTCGGAATTTTGCTTGAGATAGAGTCCGAGTTTGTGTGAATCAGACTCCATAGGAAGGAGTTATGACCTCCGGAAGTTTCAGAATTCAATTTAAAATTCAAACGGTTCAAATTCAATTCGAAATTTGAAAAACAGACCCAAACTGGGCTGGGCGGGAAAATTCCCGCCCAGGCACTAGGTCGACCAGGGGGCCGACCCTGGGGTCGACCTGGGTAACCAGGTCGACCATAGGGTCGACCTGGTTTGGCCCTGGCTGGCCTGGTCGGTTTCTGAGCTTGGCTGTGTCACTAGGGCTGAGTGTCACTTTCTGATTGGCTTCTCTTGGTGTGTATGGTCTGGATTCACTCTATGATCATCTGACGGCTCAAATCAATCTGAAATTCTATAAATACAACTCAACGCTCAACTTAAATTCACACAAATAATATAAAACTAGAGCCGTCATGCTGCTGGGAGGAAACTAAGAGTAGCCGTCTGTTAGAGAAAGCTTAGAGACGAGCCAAAAATAAAGTAAAACAAGAATCAAACAACGTTTGTCTACCCAAAGGAAAGCATTGCAAATTCAGAACTCAGAAATCAGAAAATAAGACCATCGTTTGTTGTAAGTATAGTGATTTTTCCGATGTGAATAAAAATTAAGACTTGATTCGATGTAAATTGGAAATGGAGTTGTGCTATTGTATAACGATGATGTTAATTCATATCTATGTATTGAAATGATTGTATTGTGAATGGTTGGAATGTTTGTGGTTAAATTTACTTGGTGTTGGATCCATTCAAATGAAAACAACATCACATGCAAGTTGTATAGTTCATGTTATAATCTACACCTATATGTTTATGTGATTATATAAGTTGTATGTGATATGTCCAAGTTAAGATCTCATGTATATACTTTATGCTAAAACCTCTATGCCTAAGTTCATATACATGCTCATATGTTTATACAAAAGTTGCAAAGTTCATAATTGGATCCATGCCAAGATCCATTTTAATACAAGTTTAATGTCATAGTAGTAAACATGATTGGATCTAGTTCACACATGCGATGAAATTATTCATACTTTATGGACATGTCATATTCTTGTCATATGCCAGTGATGTTCGATGTTATGCATAGATCCAAACATGTTTAGGCTTATGTTGTCTAAATCATATGTTAATTCATGTGACACCTATTTGGTTAGACCCCTATTTCAATGCAAGCTCACATGTATGTAAGCTGATTTAGCCTATGTTGCAGGTTCACACCTATGATATTCATGTTGACTATTTTGCAAGTTCACACCTATGATGTTCATATTGACTATGTCGATAATGCCAAGTTTACACCTATGTCATGTTTATGAATTTCTTTATGCCAATTTTGTGTACGCTAAATTAGGCTAAGTTTTTAGCCTAATATTATATGTTAAAAATCATGCGGATGAAAAATTAGGCTAAGATTGTTAGCCTAATATTTAGACAGGGTAACGTTGGGATAATTGGTAATTATAGGAAACTTGACATAAATTGGTGAAAACATATGAAATTGGCATGTTTGTCACATGCCAAAATTGGTGGCACTTGAATGGTATAAATTCTTATACCAAAAATGTTAAACTTGGAAAGTGGGCCATAACATTTAATTGTTAACAAATTTACATATAACAAGTAATAAAGACAAATATGTAAATTTAGAAAATACGAGTATGCTTAACATGAGGTTGGATTGAGTTGTGATGTAAACCTGCGCGGACCCGCCCGGTTGTCCAGTAGTCACAACAATACCTATCCAATGTGGGTGGTTAAGCATTGAGCCCAATAAGGACCCGAGGTTAGACTGAGTTACGGTGTAAACCTGCCCGGAACCGACCGGCACATCCAGTAACTGTAACAATACCTGTCTAATGTGAGTGGTCGGTGCTTTAAAAAGATAAGGACAGAGAAGTTGGGATGGTAGGGTTAAGTTAACTAAAACACTTAACCAATTCAACATGTTAATTAAACTGATGGGTGGGTTAGGTAAATACAGACACTTAACCACTTAACATGTTTGACTAGAAAACCCTAGTAATGGGGACCCATTTCAGCAGTAACCCAATTAGGTATCATGGTACCCTGAAACTAGGCAGGGTGGGGCACGATAACTGGGCTGATTGTAAGCGGTCAAAAGCGACGGCGGTGGGTGCAACAGTGTGTGTTCTAACGGAGTGCGGGCGTGCACACACTTCGGAGCAGACAAACAGGGCACTGGGGGCACCAGTAGTATACCCTATGCATTCTAGAATTTGTCGGGTCGCCACCATGGGACTTGATACACCCCATGTGGGACCAGCATAGGTATCTACAATCTTTGGGGGTCGTATGACACATATGATTATGCGAGTAGGAGCCGATCTTTAGAAAGGGGATCACTTCACCCTGATCCTGGGGTGCCAGTTGAGACAATGCAAGTAGGTGCAGAGATATAGTGTTGGGTGCGATAGTATATTCGATTCAAACTGCTTTATCTTAGTTTATGATACTTTCCTATTTCCAGTTTATACCTATCATGCCCTTTTTCTTGTTCTCATACTGAAGGCTCACTAGACTTACCAGGCTTTATGTCTGACCCTATTTTCTTTTGTCTTCTTTTCTTCCGTCCCCCCCCCCTCCAGGTCCACAGGGAGGAAACAACCCAGCTTAGTCAGACTCTTTGCAAGCTTCAAGATAATAGATGTACGGTTTGGACTCTCTTTCCTTGGCTATGGCTGTTGGACACATTCTATGGAGATTTATGTAGTTTTAATTATGTTTTTATGCTTCTTTATTTAATAACCAAGACAGAAATGATGATGTAATGTTTTGGAAGGTATTATGTGACAGTTATGGAAATATTTTGTATGAACACGTATTTATGGAATAAAAAGTCTGTTTGTTTTCCACTGCTTATATATATATGTGTTTATATCTGTCTTGTGTTTTATATGTGACTTTTACTTACAAACCTCCACCAAAGTTAAGGCATTCCCTTTGTGAGTGACCTTAATGGAGGTGGGGTGTTTCACTTGGTATTAGAGCACGGTTTACCAGACTAGATAAAAGTTTTTGAAACTATTTTCAAAAAGAAGTTTAAAGAAGCATTTTTTTTAAAGAAAAGAGTTGTTTTAAAAGGCATAATTCCCCAAAGCCATATGCGATATCTTTCTACCCTTTAGTCTTGAATACTTTCCTTTTTGTTCCAGCATGTCTGGAGATCTTAATCTTCCAGAAGGAGTACCGATCCCTGGCTGGTTCCGAAGGTACCTAGAGGCTAGGGCCAATGGTGCGGGCCCAACAGACATTCCTCCTCCCACAGTGGCAGCGGTTCCTCCTCCTCCTCCTCGTGGAAATACTTTCGCTAAGACGTGTAGAGACTTCAAGGCTATGGGTGGAAAGGACTTTTATGGGACTGAATCATTTGTGGTAGCAAGGAACTGGCTGAAGGAGACCGAAGACTTGTTCGTCATCTTTGAAATTGACGACAGGCAAAAGATACAACTAGCAGCGTTGTTGCTTAAAGATGAAGCTTCCTATTGGTGGGAAGTTACTCATGCTGAGAGGCTAGTGGAAACTTGGGAAGATTTCAGGATGAGGTTTGAGATGAAGTTCCTCTCCCAAGCTGAAAGAAGCCTGCAGATGGAGAAGTTCCTAACTCTTAAACAAGGAAATATGACAATTAAGGAGTACGTCAATCAGTTTAATTAACTGGACAGATTTGGGATGGATTTAGTAACACCCAACACAAGAAGGCCCTTCGCTTCGTCAAAAGTCTGAATGAGCTCTACACAGCCTTGCAATGACCCATATACCCATGGGAGCAACTTATGAAAGCATGGTGGACATGGTGCTGCTACACCAGTAAGATAAAGGCAAGAAAGAGGCAAAGGTGGAAGTGCCTCAGGAAAAGAAAGAGGGTTTACAGGCTAAGAAAACAGACTTCAAGATAGGTGGGAAGAACAACAAATGCCATGAAAAGAGAAGGTGCAATTTCTGTGGCATTGTGGGACATATAGCGAAAGACTGCAGGAAGAAGAAGGCAAAGATGAATGGCGGTTTTTTCCATTGCGGCGAGACAGGACACTTGGCTAAGGACTGCCCAAAGAAGCGGGGGCAGGGACAGAGGACTGGATCCACCTCAGGGGGACAGGTTCACGCGCTGGTGGCACCTCCACAGGAACGAGGTAGAAATATTTCTATAGAAAGCTTAGTTTATCTCTATGATCATCTAGTTCGCACTCTCTTTGATTCTGGTGCATCACACTCCTTTATTTCATCTGCCTTAGTAGAATCTCTGCACCTAGACACTAGTATGGTAGAAGATCCCTTGGTTGTTTCAAATCCAATTGGGGGCTCGGCTTATTTGTCGATGGTTTGCTTGGATTTGAAAATCTCTATTCTAAGTGTTGAATTTAGATGTAGCGCCTTTGTTTTGGGCTTCTCAGGATATGGACTGATCTTAGGCATGGACTGGTTATCCAGTAATGGTGCCATTCTTGATTGTGAGAAAAGAGTGGTTAGGCTCTTGACTCGACTCGGTAACACTCTAGAAATTTCTTGTAATCCCTTGAATGTTGTTATGCTTAATTATCTAGAGTCGCTTGATGCTTCTGTTGAGAATTTGCAGTCGGTTAGAGTAGTCCGGGAATATCCGGATGTCTTTGAAGAGGTGAAAGGCTTACCTCCGAAGCAGGAAATAGACTTCCGCATATATCTTGTTGATAATGCAAAGCCCGTAGCTCTGCCTGTTAGACACATGGCTCCAAAGGAGAGAAAGGAGCTCAGTAAGCAAGTTAAGGAGCTTCTCGAGAAGGGGTTTATAAGGAGGAGTATCTCGGAATAGGGCGCTCCAGTGGTGTTCGCCACCAAAGCATATGGTTCACTATGTATTTGTGAGGACTATAGGGAGCTAAACAAGCTGACTAAAAAGAATAGACACCCGCTTCCCCGAATAGACGATTTGTTTGATCAGCTTGTAGGTGCGTCGGTCTTCTCCCAACTTGATCTGGCTACTGGGTTCCATCAGCTAAGGGTAGCTGAAGATAGCATTGATAAAACGGCATACAGAACCCCATACGGTTTCTACGAGTGGCTTGTCATGCCTTTCGGCTTGACGAACGCACCCGCTTATTTCGTAGACCTAATGAGCAGGGTGTTCAGATAATTCCTCAATAAGTTCGTGGTGGTCTTCGTAGATGATATTTTGATCTTCTTAAAGAATGAGGAAGAACATGCTCAGCATCTGAAGGAGATCATGGAAACTCTTCGAGTTCATCAGCTAAAAGCCAAATTCTCCAAGTGCCACTTTTGGAGAGAAGAAGTAAGATTTCTTGGACATATAGTGTCCAAAGAGGGGTTAGCTGTAGACCCCGCGAAAGTAGTGGCAGTACAAGATTGGAAGACACTAAGAAATGCAACCGAAGTCCGAAGTTTTCTTGGGCTAGCCGGCTTTTACTGAAAATTCATTAGGGATTTCGCGAAGATCTCAGCTCCACTCACAAGGCTAACAAGAAGAATCTAGCATTCGCTTGGGATTTGGATTGTGATATTGCTTTCCAACGCCTAAAAAGGGCTCTTACAACAGCCCCAGTTCTGACTTTGCCGGATGGAAGCAAGATGTTCACAGTGTATACGGATGCTTGTGGTATGGTACTAGGCGCTATTATGATGCAAGAAGGGAGGGTAGTAGCTTATGGTGGAAGACAATTGAAAGTTCATGAAAAGAACTACCCAACCCATGATCTTGAGTTGGCCTCCATCGTCTTTGCGCTTAAGTCTTGGCGCCATTATCTCCTAGGTGAGAAGTTCGAATTATATACTGACCATAAATCGTTGAAGTATTTTTCTTGCAGAAAGATCTTAACTTGAGGGAGCAAAGGTGGATGGAGTTCCTTGCCTCATATGATTTTGATATTTCCTATACTCCTGGCAAAGGCAACGTAGTAGTAGATGCGTTGAGCAGAAAGAAGCTGACCCTAAGCCCTCTCTTTGTAGAAAGGCAAAGCTTGGAGTATATATCCAGTTTTGACTTTAGGCCCTCCTCTGATTTTATACCTGGTTTATTGGCATCCCTAGAAGTACGGCCCACTCTTTTAGACTCAATAGGGGCCGCACAATGCGAAGACCCTCAGCTTGTTGATGTGATTGATAAACTAATTAGGGGTGAAACTTCCAGTCACCTCAATAGGTACTCTATCGATGATAAGGTTTGGCTGAGACGGGATGGAAGACTATGTGTCCCACAAGCAAGGGATTAAGTAAAGATGGTTCTCGAGGAAGCACATCATTCCAAGATGACAATACACCCAGGTGGGGATAAGATGTACAAGGACGTAAAGAGAGTTTTCTATTGGAGCGGCATGAAGAAGGACGTGGCAGATTTCGTTTCTAAGTGCATGACATGCCAACAGGTCAAGGTGGAACAAAAGAAGCCTGGAGGACTGCTTCATCCTCTAGAAGTCCCGCAATGGAAGTGGGATAACATTTCAACGGACTTCATTGATGGGTTTCCTAGGTCAAGAAGGGGAAATACTAGCATTTGGGTAATAGTGGGCAGGCTCACAAAAAGCGCCCACTTTATACCCATCAAGAGTAGAAGGACTGCCTCATCTCTAGCTTCTCTTTATCTCAAGGAAATAGGTCGACTCCATGGAATACCCTCCAGCATAATAAGTGACAGAGATCCCATCTTTACGAGCGAATTTTGGCGGAGTCTGCAAGAAGCTGTAGGCACACAGTTATGCTTGAGCACGACCTATCACCCCCAAACTGATGGTCAGACAGAAAGGGTGAACCGAGTACTTGAAGATCTTCTAAGACTGTGCGTTCTTGACTTCAGAGGGACATGAGAGGATCATCTTCCTTTAGTGGAATTCGCCTACAACAACAGCTACCAAGCCACCATCGGCATGGCGGCCTTCGAAGCTCTATATGGAAGACCGTGCCGATCACCAACTTGTTGGTGGGAGTCTACAGACAAGCTTATACTTGGGCCAGACATGATTAGAGAGACTTCAGAAAAAGTGAACTTGATACGAAGGAGAATGAAGACTGCCCAAGATAGACAAAAATCCTACGCAGACAAAAGAAGGACCGACCTTGAGTTTGAGGTTGGGGACAGGGTTTTCCTTAAGGTATCACCTTTAAGGAACGTCGTTCGCTTTGGATCCGCAGGAAAGCTAGCACCAAGATTTGTAGGACCATTCCCTATCATCGAGAAGATTGGGAAGATGGCTTATAGAGTAGAGCTGCCTGAAAGGTTGGCTGGAATTCACAACGTCTTTCACGTTTCTCATCTCCGAAAATGTCTACATGAATCTGCGGAAGTGGTGGAGCCAAGCATTCTAGAAGAAGTCGAAGTGGAACGCGAAGCAACTGTGAGGAGAGTTCCAACTCGAATCATAGGAACTGAAGTGAAAAGCTATGCAACCGCAAAGTCAAGCTCGTTAAAGTTCAGTGGAGCGACGCCGAGGAAGATGCGACTTGGGAAACTGAGGACAGAATACGCGCGGCCTACCCTTTTCTTTTCGAGGGTACATCTTTGACCTCTCTTTTTCCTTAAGTTGTGCTTGTATCTATCTTTTTAGGTATATCTCCTCGATATTATCCTTTATCCTTAGGTAGAAACCCCTTTGGATGTAAACATGTATTTGAAACATGTTATGGTTGATGGCTGCTAGTGGTTGCTAGTGGTTGCTCGTGAATGCATATACACACACAACCTAGGTTTTAGATCGGCTCAGTCACTTTATATTGCATATGCATATATGTATTCATATTTGTATGTGGTTGAAACTTTATATGTGATCATATGGATGTCGCATTTGTATGGATGGTTGCGCACTCATGTAGAATTATTAGTAGGGAAAATTTTGCATACATAATGGATTCATGACACTTACAATATTCGCATTAAGGAAGTCAACTGAATCAGTAGACCGCCTGATTTTGCATTAGATAAGGACATGTACACACACTATGCATATGATCATGAAGCATTAGAAGTCTTTTAAGAACAATGGACGCCTGTGTTTGATGGTTGAGTAGATGGACGATTGGATGTTAGGATTTACGTTCTCCTAGACTTGAAGATTTCGGGGACGAAATCCTTTAAGGAGGGGAGAATGTAACACCCCGAATTTTCTGTTAACAGTAAATCAACAAATTTAAAGTATAATTAGTTCTAAATGAAAGAATTAAGGGAAACGGGTTACGCCATTGCATTCGTCTCGGAATTCTACTTGAGACAGAGTCCGAATTTGCGTGAATCGGACTCCGTAGGAAGGAGCTATGACCTCCGGAAGTTTCAAAATTCAATTTAAAATTCAAACGGTTCAAATACAGTTCGAAATTTGAAAAACAGACCCAAACTGGCTGGGCGGGAAAATTCCCGCCCAGGCACCAGGTCAACCAGGGGGTCGACCTGCCCAGTCGACCTGGTTTGGCCCTGGCTGGCCTGGTCGGTTTCTGGTCGAATTTCTGAGCTTGGATGTGTCACTAGGGCTGAGTTGTCACTTTCTGATTGGCTTCTCTTGGTGTGTATGGTCTGGATTCACTCTATGATCATCGACGGCTCAAATCAATCTGAAATTCTATAAATACAACTCAACACTCAACCTAAATTCACACAAATAATATAGAACTAGAGCCGTCATGCTGTTGGGAGGAAACTAAGAGTAGCCGTCAGTTAGAGAAGGCTTAGAGACGAGCCAAAACTAAAGTAAAACAAGAATCAAACAACATTTGTCTATCCAAAGGAAAGCATTGCAAATTCAGAACTCAGAAATCAGAAAACAAGACCATCGTTTGTTGTAAGTATAGTGATTTTTCCGATGTGAATAAAAATTAAGACTTGATTCGATGTAAATTGGAAATGGAGTTGTGCTATTGTATAACGATGGTGTTAATTCATATCTATGTATTGAAATGATTGTATTGTGAATGGTTGGAATGTTTGTGGTTAAATTTACTTGGTGTTGGATCCATTCAAATGAAAACAACATCACATGCAAGTTGTATAGTACATGTTATAATCTACACCTATATGTTTATGTGATTATATAAGTTGTATGTGATATGTCCAAGTTAAGATCTCATGTATATACTTTATGCTAAAACCACTATGCCTAAGTTCATATACATGCTCATATGTTTATACAAAAGTTGCAAAGTTCATAATTGGATCCATGCCAATATCCATTTTAATACAAGTTTCATGTCATAGTAGTAAACATGATTGGATCTAGTTCACACATGCGATGAAATTATTCATACTTTATGGACATGTCATATTCTTGTCGTATGCCAGTGATGTTCGATGTTATGCCTAGATCCAAACATGTTTAGGCTTATATTGTCTAAATCATATGTTAATTCATGTGACACCAATTTGGTTAGACCCCTATTTCAATGCAAGTTCACATGTATATAAGAGTATTTAGCCTATGTTGCAAGTTCACACCTATGATATTCATGTTGACTATTTTGCAAGTTCACACCTATGATGTTCATATTGACTATGTCGATAATGCCAATTTTACACCTATGCCATGTTTATGAATTTCTTTATGCCAATTTTGTGTACGCTAAATTAGGCTAAGTTTTTAGCCTAATATTATATGTTAAAAATCATGCGGACGAAAAATTAGGCTAAGATTGTTAGCCTAATATTTAGACGGGGTAACGTTGGGATAAATTGGTAATTATAGGAAACTTGACATAAATTGGTGAAAATATATGAAATTGGCATGTTTGTCACATGCCAAATTGGTGGCACTTGAATGGTATAAATTCTTATACCAAAAATGTTAAACTTGGAAAGTGGGCCATAACATTTAATTGTTAACAAATTTACATATAACAAGTAATAAAGACAAATATGTAAATTTAGAAAATACGAGTATGCTTAACACGAGGTTGGATTGAGTTGTGATGTAAACCTGCCCGGACCCGCCCGGCTGTCCAGTAGTCACAACAATACCTATCCAATGTGGGTGGTTAAGCATTGAGCCCAATAAGGACCTGAGGTTAGACTGAGTTACGGTGTAAACCTGCCCGAAACCGACCGGCACATCCAGTAACCGTAACAATACCTGTCTAATGTGAGTGGTCGAGGCTTTAAAAAGCTAAGGACAGACAAGTCAGGATGGTAGGGTTAAGTTAACTAAAACACTTAACCAATTCAACATGTTAATTAAACTGATGGGTGGGGTTAGGTAAATACAGACACTTAACCGCTTAACATGTTTGACTAGAAAACCCTAGTAACAGGAACCCATTTCAGCAGTAACCCAATTAGGTATCATGGTACCCTGAAACTAGGCAGGGTGGGGCACGATTACTGGGCAGATTGTAAGCGGTCAAAAGCGATGGTGGTGGGTGCAACAGTGTGGGTTCTAACGGAGTGAGGGCGTGCACACACTTCGAAGCAGACAACAGGGCACTGGGGGCACCAGTAGTACACCCTATGCATTCTAGAATTGTGTCGGGCCGCCAACATGGAACTTGATACACCCCATGGTGGGACCAGCATAGGTATCTACAATCTTTGGGGGATGTATAACACATGTGATTATGCGAGTAGGAGCCGATCTTTAGAAAGGGGATCACTTCACCCTGATCATGGGGTGCCAGTTGAGACAATGCAAGTAGGTGTAGAGATATAGTGTGGGGGTGCGATAGTATATTCGATTCAAACTGCTTTATCTTAGTTTATGATACTTTCCTATTTCCAGTTTATACCTATCATGCCCTTTTTCTTATTCTCATACTGAAGAGTCACTAGACTTACCAGGCTTTATGTCTGACCCTATTTTCTTTCGTCTTCTTTTCTTCCGTCCCCCCCCCCTCTAGGTCCACAGGGAGGAAACAACCCAGCTTAGTCAGACTCTTTGCAAGCTTCAAGATGGTAGATGTATGGTTTGGACCCTCTTTCCTTGGCTATGGCTGTTGTCCACAGAAATGATGATGTAATGTTTTGGAAGTTATTATGTGACAGTTATGGAAATGTTTTGTATGAACACATATTTATGAAATAAAAAGTCTGTTTGTTTTCCGCTGCTTATATATATGTGTTTATATCTGTCTTGTGTTTTATCTGTGACTTTTACTTACAAACCTCCACCAAAGTTAAGGCATTCCCTTTGTGAGTGACCTTAATGGATGTGGGGTGTTTCATTGTAGGTTTTAAAACTCTTGAAAAAGACTGTGTAGGTTTCGTCAATTTCTTTAATGTTTCTGCGAATTTCTCTCGGTTACTAAGTTTCATTGGACTGGGAGTGTGTGTCACGATCAAATCCTTATTGGAGCCAGCTTTCTTTGGAGGGGGGTGCAGGTCATCGCTTCCTCCTCAATTTCAATGGCTGCATCGGTTCACGAACGAGTTCTCGGTCCAGGTAAAGGAACCTTTGACTTAACAATTTTGATTCTCTACAATTAAGTCGAAGTTCAAAAATTTTTACGTTCTTAAAGGTAAAGACAATAAGTGATAAACAAACAACTTCTTTATACCTCTGAATCCAATGAATCATCAGTGACGTCTTCACCAGCATTTTCTGGGATGTATTCATCACATCCAGCAACATATTTACCTTTATCTTTCTTATTTCGTGTGGCAGCCTCTTGCATATAACTAACCAATGAAGGCACCCCAAGTGATCTACTGACTGCATCATTTTCTTGCATTCGTGCGATTCGCTCTTGTTCATACTTCGTCAAAACTAATGGTTGTGAGAACTGCAAGCAGATTAGCATTGTTACTCACCTTCGATGATAAATTTAAGCTAGATAACCAAATAGAGTCGATGTATAAACATTTTTTGCTATTTTGACAGAGTGCATGCACAAGAATTTTAATAAAAAGTAGTTTGAAATACAAGATTTCATCCAGATTAATAAAAGTGAAATGAAAACTGAAAAATACCTGAACATCAGCTTCATTCTCTCGGGTATCACCATCATTATCCGTTTCATTTTCTATATTTAATTTCCTCCTAGTTCCTTTATCTGTTTCCTTCTGACCCACTTGCGTTGGGTTGTTTTTCATCATTTTGTGTTGCTGCTGAAGTCTATGTGCAGTAGTATACTTGCGCTTTTCAGTCAGCTTCTTAGCAGAACCTGGAACAATAAAAATAATAACGATGGCCTCCTTCATAGTTCTTTACACACAGAGAGAGAGATATATAAGAATAATGGATCAATATTACATATACATATATACCTTGAATTATGTTTTTCCTTGGCCGTATGATTACATGTGGCTGCAGTTGAATCAACGGCTCATTGTCTTTTTCAATGGTGTTGTCGATATAAAAAACCACTTCTCCTTACTTTTTGCAGCCCTGTACATACTCGGTTGCATCCTTGTCATTCAATATTAGCTGCCAGCCACCTCTCATTCCTTTGCTGATGATATAGACTCCTCCTATTTCGTTGTAATGGAGAACATCCTTAATAAAGTCCATAAGCACACTGTAAGAAAAGAGGTATACAACATATTTTGTTACTATGATGGATTCTCCACCGATGTAACATGTCCTTCGAAACTGTCTGCCATGTTGCAGTCAGATATTAATAAGTTCATCTGTCCTGTACAAAATGAATACATTAGAATAAGGTACATGCATGTTAAAGTGGACAAAAACCAACAACTATAACATTTTGGTCTATAATCAATTTAGATGATAGTAATGAAAGACATTAAATCATAAAACATGTGAACAGTGTAGATTGCATTATGAGAAAAGAGTGCCAAGTACATTCATAAAAGATAAGAATTTCCAGCTAAAACAAAAAGTGCCAAATACATCATAAATTAGACCAAATTAAAGCAACAAGAAATAGGAATTTTTTTGTCCTAACGAGACGGAACAGGATCAGGAACTTCTGCTTCTAGTTCTGTTTCAAGTTGTATTACAAGGACATCATCCCTAATCTGACCCCCATCAACAACTTCTGATTCTAGTTCACCACCTATACCCATATCATGTGAATGCGTATTGCTCATGTCTTCTTCCATTACATTCTGATTTTCAGTATCACACCAATCTCTTGGCAATTTTTTAATAACGTAATGACTGTTCTTTTCAACTGCATCTTCCACATAAAATACTTGTTGCACTTGCGAAGACAGGACATAAGGATCAGTTTTATGGAACTTGCTAAAATTTACTCGAGTAAGACCATATGAATCTTTTTCCTCTTGGTACCAGCAACACTTAAAAAGGACCACTGTGAAAGCTCCCCAATAATCAAGCTTGAAAATTTCTTCGATTGATCTGTAGTAATTGACATCACCCACTACTGGGTTTTGGTCTTTCGAACTTGCAAAGCTGGTGGTTTTGGCAGTAAAAAATACACCACTATTTTGTGTGGTACCTCGAGAATCTCTAAATTTTATGTGGAATCTATATCCATTTACTATATAACCAGTAAACTTCCTAACAACTCGATTAGGACCTAATGCAAACACACCTCTAAATCTGCTGAAATATTGTACTTTTTCAGAACCTCTTCTTTAAGCCAATTTCAAAACTCTTCGAAATGTTCTCGTTCCCTCTTGTATCTTTTTGGATTTGCAAGACCATCCACAAAAGCTCGATGAACCCTAAATAATAATTAAGGTCAAAAAACTACGAACTGTAGATATTAATTAATAGTTAAGGAAAATGATTAGGAAAAACTCTCAATTTCTTTATTATTGGAACTGAACATAATATAGCGATGCGTTGCCTTCCAATCTACATCTTTCAAATTGAACATCTTCCCATCTTTAATCTTCTTTGTTCCAATATGATATTTCAAATCTGTTGGACATCTTCGAAAATCAATCGACGTGTTTTCTGTTCCTCCATCAGCGCTTAAAAATCTTGAACAGAAGGTCACACACTCTTCTGCGAAGTAACCTTCTGCAATCGAACCTTCCGATCTGTTTCTATTTCGCACATAAGATTTCAACTTTCCTAGATATCGCTCAATTGGATACATGCATCTAAGATGTTCAGGCCCGCTGTATTCAATTTCTCTGCATAAATGAACAGTCAAGTGTACCATTATATCGAAAAAAGCCTGTGGAAAAATCATTTCAAAATAACAAAGTATCTCGACGATTTCTTTTTGCAGCCTCTTGATATCATCCACTTCGATAACCTTGCTCCATAGTCCTCTAAGGAATGCACTAAATCTGATCATTGATAACACAACCTCGCGTTTTGACGCTTTCTTCATGGCAAATTGTAATAAATAGTGGAGTATGAAATGAGCATCATGGCTCTTATATCCCACAATCGTTCTCTCTTTTATGTGCACGTATCGACTAACATTCGAGGCACAACCGTAGGGCAGTTTGGCGTTCTTCAATACAAAGCAAAAGATTTCTTTTTCTTATTTATTATATCAAATATTGCAGCTCTAATTTCAACATGCTTTCCGTCACCACATTCAACAGGATAAAGGACTTTCCTTATGCCCAATTCCTGTAAATCCAAACAAGCATTTAGGTGATCCTTCGACATGCGACCTATATTAAGTAAAACAGTATTGACCTTTTTTTAAAAGGGCCATCACTTTTACTAGATTTCTTTGTCTTATCCCCAAACCGATTTTTGAACCCCCGCAAAAACTCTTCAATATCAGTTCCTCATAATATTTCTAGAATGCTCCCCATTTCAGTTTCGCCATTAAATCTCCTCTTATCCAGCCTCCACTTATGTGTCGAATCAAGAAACTTTCTATGGTGCATATAACACTTTTTTGCTATGCTTCAAATAATTTGAAGAAGTTTCATAATGGCATACTGGACATGCTAGTTTCCCCTTCGTGCTCCAACCTGACAACATGGCACATCCCGGAAAATCACTAATGGTCCATAAGACGCTTGCACGTAAATCAAAATTCCCATCAGTCAAGGAATCATATGTTTCAACGCCAACATTCCATAATGCTTTCAATTCTGCAATTAAAGGCTGCATATATACGTCAATACTGTTCTTTGGAGGATCTGGACCAGATATTAATGTTGAAAGAATCAAATTCTCTTGTTTCATACATAATCAAGGCGAAATATTGTAGTTTACCAACACGATTGGCCATGTACTATAACTTGAATTCATTGAACGATATGGGTTAAATCCATTAGATGCTAGACCCAATCTAACATTACGATTTTCTGATGAAAAATCAGGATAGCGAGCATCCATCATCTTCCATGCCACACCATCAGTCGGATGTCTTAGTTTTCAATCTTCTTTTCGTTCCACTTGGTGCCATCTTATAAGTTTGGAAAATTCTTTGCACATAAACATCCTTTGTAACCTTGGTCTTAGAGAAAAGTACCTCATAACATTTGCCGACACTTTGGGAATCGACTTTGGTGGATCATTATTATCAACAATGTCTTATTTTTCTTTTATAGCCCACCTCGAAAAACCACAAATGTCACAATCCTCTTTATCTTTATTCTCTGCCCAATATAACATGCAATGGTTTGGGCAGGCATATATTTTATGGTAATCAAGACCTAAATCCTTAATGACATTCTTTGCAGTGTAGGAAGACAAAGGCAGCTGGGCATCAGGAAAGGCTTCTTTTATAAGCTTTAGTAATTCCCAAAACGCAGACTCATTAATTCCATAAGCACGCTTTAAATGATAAAGCCTGATCAAGAAACTTAGTCGAGAAAATTTAGCGTAGCCAGGATATAACGGTTTTTTTCCTTCTTTAACATGCCAATAAAATTTCTCGACCTCTGGATTTGGTTCTACTACAAAGTCCCTGGGGTTTTGACCAAATTTGTAACCCGCACATTTGAACATCACATCTAAATTATCCTCAAAATCCATCTCCGTTGCACAATCCATATGGTCATCAACACCTATTAATTTTATCTATGAAACTTCACAAATCCACCCGGTATGTAATGGAGAAGGGCCATTAAAAATAAGATAATCGTATGACATTTTCACAATACCAAGTACGTTCTGTACATTTTTTGCAAGGGCACTTCATCTCATCACCTACTTTATAAATGGGAAATGCATTTCTTAGAAAAGTTGCTATCCCTCTTACATATTCTGCACTCGATCTCGGAAGTCCTATCCATATGTAATACTCATTATCTATTGCCACAATTTAACCACGGCCTAGTAAGACCAAATTTGATACCACTAATAGTTTCAAGACACGAACAAGGGCTACCTTGGAAGGTTTGGCTAAATTAGAAATAAAAACAAAACAAGTTAATAATTTACAAATATACATAACAAAGACGATTGTTTTGATATGAATTATCACTAACTTTTGGAACTGAGTTATCAGGAGAATACATAAAACAAGCAACTAAGGATACTGAACACAAATTCGTAACATTACAAGACTGCACCTAAACACAACAGTACAGATACAAAGACTATACACGTGATATAAAGACGATACAGTTGTACCTAATACAATGAACGATGCAATGATTTAATTTTGTCTTCTAATGTTTAGCCCTTGAAGCTGGTCGTTAAGTCTACTAATGTCAGTTCGAAAACCAATAATCCGATTTTTCAGCGTTATAAGTTGATGTTGTAATTCATTTGCGTACTCAGCGGCTAGACTTGGAAACTGTTGGTCAATCCACTGCCAAAAGGTACACCCGGCGGGATAAACACGACATCTAAAATAACGACGACCAATGTTGAATCCAATCGAAATAACATCTTCTACAGCGGCATACCCACAATCACACATTATGATTGGTGAGTCAGCTTGCTGTTCATTAACCACTTGGTTGTTTTGATGCTGACGACGCAAGGCAACACGACTTTGCCGTCGCATCGCCCTTTCTTCACGTCGTTCTTCTTCTCGCCATTGTCTTCGGAGTTCTTCTTGCTCTAGTTCATACTCACGCAAACCATCGTAGTGCCTTTCTTGCATCTCTATATAAAAATCAATAGGATTTTCTGGTGATGATGGGTTTGAAAGTCGTAGATCACCCATGCCCAGGGTATCTTCGTAGTCATACAATGTAGGAAGAGAAATAGGCATTATTTAACTACAAACAGAAATAGACATTTAAACATTTAAATTGGATTTCTTTTGTCCTCTAAAATTTGTTTCTAACTGTCGAAATAAGCATTATTTACCAAAACATTAATGGTTTGGCAAACATAAAAATACAGAACTTGCACAATTTCAACACATGCAAACATATAAGTACAACACTTCAAGTATGAAAAACCCTAATTTATGGCAATCGGTATACCCCAACTACCCAGAGACTTTGAATGTTAAACCAAAATAAGTTAGAGAGGAAATCATTTAAATAAAATCGAAATGATAAAGCCCTAACTACCTATAATTGTCCTAAATGATCCAAATCGGAGGTGTAAAGTTTGTAAAATAGGAGAAATCGGATGTTTATAGTTTGTACCGGCGGTAGAGTAGCAATCGGAGGTCTTCGTAGACAGATTTCGTGGAGAGAGAAACAGACAGAAGGAGGAGTACGAGAAAAATTTATTTTGGGGGGGAAGTATTTCGTGAATGGGGAAAAGATCACGTCAAATTTTAAATAAACAGAAGCAGGGATACATTTGAACCGTTGGATTAATCAAAGATCTATGTTATTTATTTGTTTAAACTGATAACGCGGATCGCTGACCTGGCATGTATTTATGTAAAGCAACACTTTGAACTAGTGTTGCAAATCACAGCACAAGATTTCCAACCGCAACACTGCATTCATATCTAATGCAACAACATATGACTGTTGTTGCAGAAGCTCAAAGAAAGCATAGCTTTCGCCACACTTTTCATGCAATGCACACAAATTAGTGTCAAATATGCCTGCTAATAGTAGTGTATATTCCGTGTTTGTATATTTATTTGTTTGCAATTCAAACTTTGTAAGTTAATATATACGCGTAATTTAATTTATTAATATCTTTTGCATACGGACTCCGTTTTCAGTAAATACAACATGAAAACGGATCAGAATCTCGCCATGAACACAAATACAATACTTTTGTAGGCTATTTCCTAATTACTCAAAATTTCATTTTTCAACCCAATAGCTTATTATTGATTTACTTTATTTATTTTAAATTATATTATTATATGCTTATTTTACGGGGTGTTACATTCTCCCCCCATTAGAGATTTCGTCCTGAAATCTTTTGAAGGGGCGAAGAACACAACTCGCTCTAAACAACCATGTTGTACACCCATGTTATTTTAGTAAACATCCATAAACAAGTTCTAGCTTTCTCCCTTTCTTCCTAGCCGTCACAGATCCTACACTATCGATGGCATGCAAGGAGAAGAACACCGTGATTTCCTCCTCCTTTACAACTAGGTCGGGATGCCTCTTCTTTGCGCCTCGCCCAAACCCATTCGCCGCTACTGCTAATCCTGATAGCTCTTCGCCTGCTGATAAATCAACTCGCAGTGTTGCTGAAAACGTGGATGCTGCCTAGCATCTTCTGGTGACTCCAGTATCGCCACTTGCTGCAGATCCAAATTCACTTGGGTAAATTCTCGATGACATTGAAAAAACAAAATCCTTATCGAGCAGCCTCGTTTTAGCTAGTGTTACTGCTGCAGCCTTACTGCCACCCTCAGGTAACTATGTGCTTCCTTTTTTGGTTGCTTCTGAGATTGATACACGATGGGATGAAACTGATGTAACTTTGGGTGGATTTGGCCTCGTTGATGCCGCAATGGCCTAGGGTAGCGTTGATGTACAAGGCGGGGGTTTCATGTGAGAAAGTGGTCTCGGCTTCCTTAGTGCACCACTAAAAAATAGATGACACACGTATGTTGGATGGAAAAGATGCGAGTGTGGAAATAGTGCATGTTGGAAATGTAATTGTTGCCTCAACTTCTGTTAATTGTGTGAATCCCTTTCTTGGTGTTATTAGATATAATGATGCTCAACAGAATGTGCCCAGGTCTGAAATGCATAATGATCTGTGTAGCCCTTCTCCTTTGGGTTTGAATAATTATAATTGCGAGGTGTTAGGGTTGCAAACCAAATCTGGTATGGGCAGTAAAAATCTTTGCTTTCCTGGTGTGGGTAGTGAACCAGTTAGAGCTGAAAAACAAGTTCGCAAATGGATATCTCTTTTTGAGGTGACACCGAGTAACAAGGGTCTCTATGAGCCTGTTTTCTTTGATCATTCTGTCTTTGAAGGAATAAGTTATCTTCCTTCAGAGGTGATTCGTCAAGGGCCGATTTTTGGTTAAATTGTGTAATGACCCGGATTTTAGCAATTTAATAATTAATTAATTTAATTATTATATAGTGGTTTGATAATTTAAAACGGTTTGAATTCGAATATTTAAATATAAATAATGGAATAATAGATTTAATTTCTGAAATGGTCAAAAATAACTGAATTGTCAATATTGTGTGAATTGGATAACTTAACGAATTTAATTCAGTCTAGAATCGAATTATGATAACGAATATATTATTTAAACGACAATTGAACGTATTAATTATAATATAAATTTTAATTGAGCTCGTAACGTCGTGGTAGTTCATTAATTGGCATTTTGAACTTCAATTGAGTATACGGGATTCGTTATAAGTCGAATTTCTTCAAAACAAGAAATGCTCGAATCTGTTGAGCTATATTTTTATAATGGAAGTGAAAAATCGAGATTTCGCCTTGTAGATTTCAAGTTATATCCAAATCAAATTTTTAAATAGTCGCTATGGAATCGTTTATAATCCATAATGGTTTATTTAATATAAATAAATATTGGTTTCGAATTTGAACAAATATTTTGAGACATATGCTTAATTTAATTCATAGATTTTTTCTGTAATTTTATTTTGGAAATAAGCAACTTTTTATTTGAAGTATTTTACACCCTATATCAGTGGTTTTGGGGTTCCACAAAATAAGTTAATTTTTCTATAATATTATATTTCTGGAATCGTGACACATCGTTAGACACAATCGTATTTTTACTTTTGTCCGTAGTGGTAGTACGCGAACAAGATTTATAACCAAGTAAATTATACTTTATAACTTAATTTAATATGCATGTTCCCTCCCTACCCATACACGTTATCAACCTCTTAGCCCTTACAAAATATCTCTACACACCTAAAATCTAGCCTATTGTAAACAATGAACTACCTAAAATATATTTATTAGCCTATTTCACATCTAAGTTTAGTTCTGCAGACCTAAGTTAGCACGTCCAAACATCATGTCCGCTATTCTGTGTGTTCCTACTCCTTAGCAACAAAGCAAGCACGAGCGCCTATACATGTAACCTATACACGAGTAGCTCCTCCTTCATAGTGAAGTCATGGAGAAAAGAAAACTTAAGCAATAAATTCGAAAAGCAAACTCAAGTTGCTCCTGCCGATCTATGTACTTTCTAATCTCAGACCACCGCAAACTTATATTAAATGAGCACATGGCAGTGCTGACATGCCTATTGATATAGGAAGAAAATCTCATCACATTTCCTTCTGAAATCAAAAGCAACTAAAAGAAATACATATTTGAATAGTAGCTTTAGAATTATATTACACGAGGTATAGATAGTGTGCACAATAGTGCTTTAGGACTTGAAGGAAATAAACATAACATTTTGCATCAATTCAAGCAGTGAAATGAAAACTCAAGGGAATCCCATACTTTCAGCTACTACACTACATTATATGCCAGCAAACCAAATCCCTATTTCACATACCTAAATGCAGGCTAAAGGTGTACGGCACCTCAAAAATTCAATAAGCAGATCCTAATCTAAATATCAAGACAATAGACCTACCCAAACCTACCAACGCAATACTTCATGTCCAATAAAACCCCATGGATTTTCGAATCAAAACTTACTGTCCAGTTTCACATCAAAACTTTTAAAGAACTTCTGCAAACCTGATCTACTCCTACTACCCTATCCCTTGCTTGCCAAGGAATTTCATTCTATATACACGTGAGCTCCTATTGCTCCAGGAAATCTTCTTCCTTGTGATGCTGAACTTTTTCTTTTAAACCTTAATCTCATTTAAAATTCCCAAATCAAATAAGTACTCCACAATAAAATCTAAAACTAATATATTCCATCTCGTATTGATTTTCTCATCACTTTAGTGTAGCATTCGAGTCACTCGACGCACTCATTTCGAACTGGAGAATTTCCAGCGCCTGCTAGGGTTGCAAACTTCCTTTGATCCATTGAGTGTTAAGCGGATTCGAGATCGTTTTGGAATTTCTGGGTTCAAATAACGTTTATTCGCCCGCCTTGATGATTAAAAAAAAAATTGGCCGTGAGCTAGCTTGGACTGCGTGTTCGAAGAGGAAGAACGGACAGCAGGAGTTGAGGCCGAGTTCTACACAAAGGGTACCGGTTGATAGAAATTTAAATGACAAGAATTTTGGTGATTTCTTCGTGATTTTTAACGCAACGAAGGGGGAGCGAAGAGCAATCGAATGGGAGAAAATGGCTGGTGAAATGGGTACTGGAACCTGCTGATTTCATTTGGAGAAGAAAGACAGAATGGACGGGATAGGTTTTAAGGTGGATGTTTGGGCTGAGGAAATATATTGGTTAGGCCCAGTAAAAAAAGAAAAAAAAAGAAATGTATGAAATGCCGAAAGACATGATTTGAGATGGGGCAAGATTTGGCAGTAGCAGGTCACGTATTAGGGAGGAGTCGGCACTTCATAAATTTAAGCGAGTCTAGAATTATGCGCCAAGGTGAAAGGAAGTAAGCCCATATTTAAATAACAATAATAATAATAATAAAAGACATTTGAAAAGAGAAATGGAAGAAGCTGGCGGTTCTTGTGTTATGGTTGGGGAAGGACTGTTCATCGTGGTTCTTAAGAGAAAGCGTGGATATAGGGCGGTGGGCCGGTTAAAAATTGGTAAAGCCAAATTTCTTTTGTTTATATAATTTAGTTTAAACAACGAACTTCAAACTTAAATATCTTATACATACGATATCAGAATTGCGAACGGTTTGATTCTTTGGAACCGTATGAACACACGCTACAGAATGAATCTGGTTTGAAGTCATTTGGAACTCAATTGAATTTATGGCAAAATAAAATGGCTGACTGGATTAATCGAATATAAATCGCTATACAACAATGAACGACCAGGGTGAGTAAACTCACTAATTCTGTCCAGTTTATAATTTTATAAACATTATTTAATATTGATAAAAATGATTGAATGCTGAGTGTGATGGCTGTTTGGATAATTTACAAATGAATTGGTTGATGGTTATATATATAGTCATTGGTTAAATACTGATTTAAAATTTTCATATTGCTATGAAATTAGTGTTATTTATGTTGATTAACATCTGTGGATGCAGGGAAACAGGTTGGAGGAATCCAACTGGATTTCTCAACAATTATATTATTGTTTTCATATATTGCATTATATGATGTAACAAATAACCTGTGGTTGATTATTGTTTGTTTGGGTTGTATGAAAAACATTGACACTGGTATAAATGGGTATTTAAATATCGGAAAATATATTCGAATATTTTGAGAATAATTTGGGTTTTAGGAAGGAATTTTTTTAAATAGAAATTGAATCTCGATTGGCTAGAATGAAATAACTTGTTTAATTATATAAAACAAATAGTTTAGCTTATAATGATATTTATAAATGGAACTATAAATTCAAGAATGAACTAGAAAGGGAATTGGAAATGGTTTTCAAAAGAAACAGTGGAATTATTTCGATGTTCGAAATATAAACATGAATTGAATAAATCTATAAGGATTTATATTTGGAATTCAACTATGTCGAGTGTAGATTAAATTATTTATATTTAGAAATATATATAATTTAGAATTTCACAAGGGAATTTATATTTAGGTTAAAACCGATAATCAAATATGGAATCAAGATTTAAGTATAAACTAAATATTAATTGATTTGTAAATGAAATCATGTATGAGTATGAATTTATAACATAATTCAATAAACAGAATGTGAACCTGAAATGGTATAAATAAATACAAATAAAGATTTAGTTTGATAAAATAAGCCTAGATTTCGGTGAAAGAATGATATTCACATTTTAAAGTGAATAAGAGTTTAAAAACAAATGTTTGTAAATTGGAATGGTGATAAAAGGAAATTGGTGGATATTGTAACGACCCAACTTTCGAACACCTCGGAAGTTGTATCATTATATAAGAATAAAGATAGATAGAAGATAAACTACAGAAACATCAGAATCTCAAAGCGGAACTTGATTATAACATAACCCCAAAATATTACATAAGTCAAATACATTAGAGTACTTCATACATAGGGATACATGTCATCATGATTACATAATTATCATTCATGATACCAACTTCCAGAATAATGGTACATAACACCATACGTGAACCAACATTCGGATAACTATACATAACATAAGATAGATAAGCCAACATTTCAGATCCTGCCCTCTTGCTACTCCAAAGTTACGTTAAGACCTGGATCACTTGTCTATTCATAACAAGTGTTATGAATACCCAAGAGTTTAAGGAAAACACAAAAATAAACTTCGGGTCAGTCATGGACTGGTACGAGTAAACGATTTATAAACAAGTTTAAATAAATCACAATGACTCATAAGACTACGCCATAAATACGAAACGGGTTTTTACCTTAAGATAAAAAACAGTCTGTATAATTAAAACAGATATTATGATAATGTCTAGGGTTTCCACAAATAATTCATAATCTAGTAAAATGCTTTCATCTCACATTTTACTATATAGTATACAAACAAAATCGTTGAACGCGTATGGTAAACGGATTTCCAATTATGACAAGGTATGGAACCACCTTCCGCTAGTGTACCTCTAGAGAGGAATACACTGGGTTCAACAAGAACTTCTTGTAACCCGACCACACATGACCGACCACTCATTTCTCTTGAGTGTATCGAATGTATATCACTAATGGTTGTGTACGGCAACCATTTCCCGAATGGGACAGCATTGATAGAATAAGAACAAAAGGAATATCTCTAGATAGGTGATGATACATCCTAATGGGAGCTAACCACATAGCCATGCTGCTTGCCCGATTTTTATCATTTCCTGGTTGTGAAGCTTGAAGCTAAACTTTTCTTGGCAAACACTTTTATTTGCTTGGAACATCACATCGTCAAACCCGCTAATTTACTAATTGACTTCTTCGAAAATATATTACAAGTATAAAGCAAGAGAAACGAATACCTCTATCACTCATAACTATGTTTGAAAAGATCAACGTACATGATTAGTTTAGCAGCACCTTGTCAGACGTTCATCCTTACAAGTTGCCATGGGACTGGACCAACCGAAGATATTATTTTATAAACCTATTTCAGGTAATTTCTACCTAGGATTTTATAAAACAATTCTTGTATATCTCCGTCTTTTGATAAATCTTCGACTTGCAATGTAGAAATCGATTTGAAGTGGAGTATTCATTCCGGTCTCTTTGAATCGATATGCGTAAGGTCTTTATAGCTGATTTAAAATTAACATTCTAACTTGGTTAATTTACATCTCTTTTAAGTTTGAACAAATAAAACGTGTGCATCGCACACGGTATTTTTCATCGTTCGTTATCTGAGTTTATATGATGTTTAACCATTTTGTTCTTCTCGTAAATTATTTTCTTATTTACATTTTGTCAAAAATAAATGAAATTTATAATTAATATAAACCATTTCTTTTACATTAAAGTTTCAAAATCGTCGACTTCCTATAGTCGAGCTCTGCCCTTTTGTGTTCTGCTATTTTCTTCCTCTGCTACCGTCTATGACAATAAAAAAACTTCTTTTTTTATTTAAATATACAATCCTTCATTTATTTAATTTAATTTCCTATTTTTAAATTAAACGGTTTTAAATTTAAAACTTTGCCCAAAATTCTCTTTTGAAATTGTTTTAACAAAGTAACAAGTACCCATTTTTAAAACTATGGTGTGTGCGTAGTAAAACCGCCCTGGATCATGCGTTCAGCCCAAAGTACCAGGTGGTACTTCTGATTGCCAAAATACCAACCCCTTAGTCACCATGTTCCACGCCCAAAATTACTTGCCATCCCTCCCCAATGTTTTCATCTCCTGCCAAAGTACCAAGTGGTACTTCCCATTTGCCAAACTACCGGGCCCAGTTACCGTGCCCAATGCTTTGATCACCCATAACACCTCGTGCCCGATCATTACCTTCCCTTTTGCCAAGCCTGTCTGTTAAAACCCGATCCAAGAAATCCTTCCAGCTCGCACCTTTGGCCATCAGAATTCCAGCCCTTCCGTCCACCTACTGACGACGACCCACGACTGGGTTCCCCCCTGGTGCGCACCTCTCTCAGACCCCAAAGCCGGCGCAGTTCGGTTATGAACTCGATGAACCCCAACAGGAATGAAAACCCATATTACGAATCAAAGCATGAAATTTGTTCGTTTAAAAAAATATATTAGATTTTTCCTCGCTTCCTGAGACCGTCACCCTCCTTTTAGACAAAGTTTCAAGATCAACGATCCTCTGGATCATCGGCAATAGCCATGATTTCCTTTTTGGCAAAAACAGTATTTTCTTACTCCCGTTTTTATTAAAAATCATGTTGTTTGTTCCTAAAATCATAACTCCTTTTACTGATCACGTTTATATACCTGAAACTTAAATGTTTGTTGGTCGAAAAACATTTTGTTCTTAACAGTCCTTTACTGTTATGTGGTGGTTGGTATATATATTAGTATAATGTATATTCTATTAACTTGTCAAGGTTGGTTTACACTTTTGTATAAATCATTTCATGAAAACTAGTGTCTGATCTTTATATTCACATTAGATCTATGAGGGATGGCATCAACATGGTTAGGTTTTCGCAGACTACATAGTTTTTCACTTACAGTGAAATATCCTCATGTCCCATTAAACAAATAATGATTCACTTAGATTAGTTAAAACCCAAATGTTATTTAAAACCTGAGTATACAGGTCCATTTACACATCTAACAGAACAACCATTTAGGTCAGTACACAAAACTGTTTTTGACAGTTTATAAATAGTTTTCTTTTTAACAGGGCAATCATCAACTAGAGTCAACAAAATAGATGAGTTCAAATGTCATAATACCTCTGGATATGTATATACATGAATCATCGAATCCGACAATACTTAAAACAGCAACATGGTAAAGTTTTCCTAGTGTGCTTAACATGGATATCCAAGGTGAGTTTTATCATGCACATATATGTTCATAGTAGTAAATAAAAACATACACACTTCTCATCGACTTGCATGTAAAATATAGGAAATACATAGTGTTTACTCACCTAAATGCTGTCGTGTGCTTGTGTGTTTAAAAGCTCCCTTTTCCCTTTTGAATACCTCGGAATAAAGTGATTTAAAAGAGCAAAAGTATCAGCCTATTTATAGGCATAACAAATGCTTAAATAATGGTTTCTTTAATTCTTTAAATAGGAAAAATCCTATTTTCTCTGATCCAATATATTTGCGCAGGTTTTCAACAGAGGAATGTTCCTCTTGAAAGCTCAGTTCTGTAATTTATCTCCTGCGTAAAGACTGTTGGAAGGAGGGTGTCCACACAAGTGGTTTAACTCATGACAAAAGCTTTAAATGCTGAAGTCCTTTTGTCATGAGAGAATTATAATTTTACTCCTTTACCTTTTCATGAAACAAAAGCTTTAAATCTCCTGGCCGTGAGCATTACACCATTAAATGTTTTCAAACAAAAAAATCTAAACTTGGTTGTTAAGTACATTAAATTAAATGCTTGATGCAGGGTGGTAGTCTTCATGATAGAATCTCCTTTCTATCAATCTTTAAAACACTTAAGTGTTTTAACACTAGCCATACACCTCTTGTCCTTTACACTTCTTATGAAAGGATTTAGCTAAATGCATTTCTACATTTACTTGTTTTTAGCTGAACTATATGTCCTTGCGCAAAACTTGGCTGATTTTTAGCCTTAACAAGTTAAATGATTAACTAAGTTTTGCTAGAGAAATAAATGTGCATATGTGTTATGTTTTAATCCATTAATCTTGCTAGTTTGTTGTAGGTCCTTGCGCAAACAATTTGTGCCAAACAAATGCTTGGGTTCATGATTCAAATGGATAGATATACTAAGGTTTAACTAGTTTAGTGTATGTGCAAATGTATGCTACTCTCTAGGCCCTTTTGTTCTTTAACAAAATTTAAAATTTACTAAAAGTTAAGTTACACTTGCTACTAAATATGCATACTATAAGATTTGAATCACTATTTTAAATATGTAGTTGCCTACATATTTGATTCAAGTTGTAGAAAAGCTTTTACTTTCTTTTCTTACTTTTTGTAAGTGAAAGGTCTAACATAAATAAGCTTAGTTATCAATGTTTTGTTTATTTACAATTTTAACACATTTTAGTTTTCGTTAAAAATCCCGGGTCATTACAATCTACCCTCCTTATAAAAATTTTGTCCTCGAAATTTGTAAACACAGATATATAACAAGCCAAAAGTGATATGTCATAAACCATCATAGAAAGCGCTACAAATAATACGATACGTGTTATACCCGACTAGTTCGAGTTATAGTCATAGTGCGATAGCAAGTGCTATACTCGACTAGTTCGAGTTATAGTCAGATAAAAGTCCTATATACAAACATAACATGCCCTCCTACTCGGAGTCGTTGCTACTAATCTTGATAACCATTTCGTTATCAGAGATATTGATGACCTCGACTACATCGTTGTCTTCATCCACATCCTCATCATCTGATATGTAAATTACTTCCACTCCCTCGTCTTCCTCATCATCTGATATGCAAATGACTTCCACACCCTCGTCTTCTTCATCATTGGATATACAAATGACCTCAACTAGTGAAGGCGGGTGCAACATCATGTCTGGATAAACAAAGTCCTCTGTGAACTCATGATAGCCTCCCGCAGTATGGTGCTCCAATACGTCATGGATATACTGTGCCCACGCAGCAGTCAACTGATCATCTGGCTCGATGGGTGGAGTCTCTACTACTGGATCTATCTGCATGAGTTCCGGTACGACCTGACCTTCTTCTTCCATTTCCTCTCCTCCTCCATCTCTTCGCATTCCTCCATATCCTCTAATCCCTTATCCGAGTCGTCATCATCACCACTACTGTCATCACCTTCTCCATCATAATCCATCTACTAGCCCTCTCCATCCTCTCCATCTCCTTGGTCCTCAGAAAAAACTACGCTCTCCTCCTCCTCCTCCATAGGCTCTGGCTGTCCTGGGATGAGTTCATTTGAATCCATATCTCTACCCTCATCATCATGGGGTGGTAATATCTCAGTCCTATCGCTAGAACATACTAACTCATGAATACGGACACTGTCATGGAGTCTTAATATCTTTAAGGGGTCAGTCTCTTCCTAGCAGTCCTCTTGAACAGGGGTGTCATCTGATAATAAGGAATAGATATCAGAAAGTGAAAGTAAACTGTAAAAAGTTCATAAGCCCTAAGAATACTGAATCCTCAATAACATATGCTGATAAAAATGAAAAGTCCATAATTTCATTTCTAACATAGGATAACATCCAAAACGATACATAAGATAACATCCAACATACGATAATATCTAATCATACATACAATACTGACACTTAGTCCATAACAAAGTTTGGATAAAACTCCTTGACGTGCTTCTCCGTCTCCCAAGTACAGTCATTTGGGTTCTCGCTCCATTGTATTTTGAGTAGCTTTACAATCTTGCTCTGGAGTCGCTTCTCTTCTTTACCAACTACATAGACTGGATATCGAATCACAGTCATGTTTGGTTCAATCTCGAGATCTTCCTGAACGGATGGTTGCAAATCCAAAGATGGGTTGTGAACACACTTTCGAAGATGGGATACGTGAAAAACATTGTGAATCCATGCCATCCTTTCTGGTAATTCTACTCGATAGGCTAGTGATCCGATCTTCTCAATAACACGGAAAGGTCCTATAAATCGTGGAGCTAACTTCCCTATTTTACCAAATCTGATTGCTCCTCTAATAGATGCAATCCTCACAAACACTAGATCTTCAACAGAAAAATTTAGATCTCTTCGGCTTTGGTCTGCGTAACTCTTCTATCGATCCTAGGCTTCTTTCATCCTACTCTTGACTAACTCAACCTTCTCTGTTGCCTCTCGGATCATATTTGGACCGAGAACAAGTTTGTTACCGGACTCATTCCAACAAGTCGGTGATCTACACGGTCTTCCATAGAGAGCTTCGTAAGGTGCCATACCTATACTGGCTTGATAGCTATTGTTGTAGGAGAATTATACCAGATACAAGTGATCTTCCCATGATCCTCCAAAGTCAATAATACATGCTCTCAACAGGTCTTCTAAAGTTCGGTTCACCCTCTCTGTTTGGCCGTCTATCTGAGGATGGTAAGCCGTGCTCGGATTCATCTTAGTACCCAAGGTTGTTTGAAGTTCTTCCAAGAATTTACTAGTAAAAAAGGGATCTCTATCGCTTGCAATACTTACGGGAACTCCATGTATTCGTACAATCTCTTTCATAAAAATTTCGGCTAGCGAAGCTGCAGTTCGTGTCGGTTTCACCGGAATGAAATGTGCACTCTTCGTTAATCGGTCTATGATAGCTCAAACTCCATATCCCCTCCTAGTCTTGGGTAACCCATCAATAAAATCCATTGATATCATTTCCCATTTCCAATTGGGAATCTCCAATGGTTGCAGTAATCCCACTGTTTTCTGGTGATCACCTTTGATTTGCTGACAGTTCAAATAATTTTTTTCATAAGTTAAAATGTCTTTCTTCATCCCAGGCCACCAAAATACGCGTTTCATGTCTTTATACATCTTCTGAATTCCTGGGTGAATACTCAACTTTGACTCATGACATTCGGTTAACACTTCTTGCCTTAGTCCATCAATATCAGGAACACACAGTCTCCCATTTATCCTGAGAACACCCTGATTATCCAATTCAAAATCCGACTCCTCTTTCTTCATAACTCTTTGAATTGATTTCCCCAGAATAGTATCTCTTCTTTGGTTTCCAATTATTCTTCCTTGGAGCGTCGGAGTAACTTCTAAAAGAGGTAAGATTGCATTCCTGCTCAGAGCGTCTGCCACTACATTAGTTTACCTGGCGTATAAATAATATCCAGGTCATATGCTGCAAGAAATTCTAACCACCTTTGTTGCCTTAGATTTAGATCTTTCTGAGTGAACAGATATTTCAATGGCTTGTGGTCTGTAAAAAGCTAGAACTTCTCTCCTAACAGATAATGTCTCCACATTTTCAATGCAAAGACGACGGCCAAAAGTTCTAGATCGTGTGTGGCATAATTCTTCTCATGTAGTTTTAATTGTCTACTAGCATACGCAATTACACGTCTGTTTTGCGTTAAGACTGCGCCAAGTCCAACTCCACAAGCGTCAGTATATACAGTGAATCCACTCTCTCCATCGGGAACAGCTAGAACTGGTGCTTTTGTTAACTTCCCTTTCATTTCCTTAAAAGCTTCTTCACATTTCGGAGTCCAAATAAATTTCTCACCCTTCTTAGTCAACTTAGTTAGATGACAGGATATGTTAGAATAATCCTGGATAAACCTCCTGTAGTATCCTGCAAATCCTAAGAAACTACGAACTTCTGTCGGCGTTCGGAGTTGTTTCCATTCTTGCACCGTTTCCACTTTGATTGGGTCCACAGAGATACCACCTCCATTTACAATATGCCCCAAGAATCTTACTTCGGATCGCCAGAAATGCATTTTGAAAACTTCGCCTTTAATACATTCTCCCTTAGAGTTTCCAATACTACTCTAAGATGATATCGGTGTTCTTCAGTCTTTAAATAAATCAAAATATCATCAATAAAAATTAGGACAAACTTGTTTAGAATTTTCCTAAAGACACGGTTCATCAGGTCAACAAAATACGTCGGTGCGTTGGTTAGTACGAATGGCATTACTAACCATTCATAAAAGAAATCCGGTCCTCTGAAGGCAGTTAAAGGAATACTATCTTCAGAAATTCTTAACTGGTGGAAACCTGTTGCTAAATCCATTTGGGAAAATACTGTAGCTCTATTTAATTGATCGAAAAGATCGTCGATTCGGGGTAAAGGATATTTGTTTCTAATGGTCACTTTATTTAGTTCTCTATAGTCACAATCTTAGTGACCCATCAGATTTCACCACAAAAACTATGGCCGAACCCCAACTTGAAAAACTTGGTTTGATTAATCCCTTAGCCAATAAATCTTGAGTCTGCTCTTCAAGTTCTTTGACTTCTTTTGGTGTCATTCATCTTTTTGGTTGAACTAACGGCTGTAACGACCCAGAAATTTCGATGAGTTGAAAATAAAACTTATTGAAGATTTTAACATTAACAATAGATTAGATATTTGGTTTAGAGATTTAAAATCAAATATCATTTGAATACGAATTAAAACTCAATATTTAATTTGGAATGATTGGTTGAGAATCAAATAATTACTGTGAAATATCTGAATTGAACTATGTTGGATATTCGAATTAGATTTGAAATTCGATTTGAACGGAATTTTGGGGCTAATTTAAAATTTTTATTTTAGAAAATTTTAATGAATTTTGAGAATATAAATGATTTATATTAAATAATAATGGTTAAAATTTATTTTAATCGAAGTTAAAACGAATATAATTTAATTTAATTATAAAACGAACTTGAAATGGCGAGGTAGTTTGAAAATTTAATTTTAAACTTTGACTGAATGTACAAGACTCAAAATAAATCAGATTTGAGTGAAACAAGAAATATTTAAATCTGTTTAATCATATCTTTCTAACGAATCTGAAAAATTGAAATTTTGTTTTAAAAATAAAAAGTTATGGCCAATTCAATTTTCTGAAAGGTCGCTGTAGAATATAATTATATATAATATATATGGCCCAAAAGGCTACTTTTCACATACGGATGAATTTGGACTCGAAACCACTTCCATTGAGTTCAGAATGACGTTTCTGCATTGAAAAACAGTAAACACTTATATATTTCGAGTTTCGAAAATTATTTGTTTAAAAATGTATTTTTAATATTAAATATATAGCCCTTAAAAATAGTTATTTTTCAAAAAGTGTCCATTTTCGACGAAACAACTTTTGTTGGAACCGGAATATCAAATTATTGCTAGGTTTCAATTTTTAGAATTTTTCGAGTTAATATGTGAGCGTGGCAAAAGAAACTGTGTTTTGTCAATTTAGGTCAAAAATTAATTGACTAAAAAATAGTCATTTTTCAAAAAGTCTCGGAATTCGACGAAATAAATTTTGTTAGGACCGTATCGTCATCAGAAAGCCAAAAATAATTTTTCTGGATTTTTCTGAGTTAGTATGTAGTCCCGGTAAAATTATTTGTATGGAAAAATTAAAAATAAAAGAATAAATTTTAAAACTGAAAAACGGAGGCCAAGATGACCATTTGGGCTGACGGGACAGGTCCAGATGAGTCCGGAATGGGGGCTAAATGGTAGGGACGACAGTCGTTGGGCCTAAATCGGAGTTCGGACCAAAACGGGCTTTAACGGGCTAATTAAATTATTAAATAATGATTAGGAAAACCTAATATAATATTATATAATCGCGTGAACAGTGTTTTCTTCCTCCTCCCTTCGTTTTTTCAGCCGTATGAACCCATGAGCATTCAAAATTCCATTCTTCGATTTCTCTTCCAATTCTCAACGAAATCCTTCGTGTAAATACACGTTTCGAAGAGAATTTCGAGCTCTTTCTTCTCCGACAAGAATCACCACCTCTCATCGACCGTAGCCACCGCCACAAGCCTCCAAAGCCGCGGCCTTTGCGCCCCTACCGCGCCACCCACAAGCCGCCGCACCTCCTCCAACTCCCGGTGAAGATAGCCCTCTCGTAGCTCTCCAATCTCCCGCAAACCGTTCGTAAAACCGTCGACTACAGCTCCCGAAATCGGAATTTGAAGTTTTGAACAAACTAAGATAAATTATTTCAGATTTTGCGACGCTTTTAGACGTTACTGCGGCAGTTGTTAAAAGCTAAAATTCTAATTTTTACATAAATTTCAAATTGAAATCTTTCAGATCCGTAACCGCCGTGACTCCAAACACGAGATCTGATTTAAACCACTTTCATTTCAGAATCAAGCAAGGTGAGAATTTATTTTTAATTTAATATTAATTAATTTAATTATTATTCTTTTGTTGTTTAATGTTTAATGGCGAATATGAATCGTTATGCGATGGATGTTATTCTATGTTGTGAATTCGATCTGTGTTTAGATGATATGATATTAGATCTGAGGTTAAAGCGCTAGATCTGAATTTATGATGTGATATTTATCATTTGTGGCGGAATTGGATATGAAAACGTTGGACGAGGAAGAAAATAAAAAGATGACAATTTTATGTTGATTAATAAAAAGATCATCTTTTTATATTGTAAATTAAAGATGACAATTTTATGTTGATTAATAAAAAGATAATCTTTTTATAGTGAAAATTTAAAGATGAAAATTTTATGATGTTAATAAAAAGATAATCTTTTTATAGTGAAAATTAAAAGATGAAAACTTTAGGATATTAATAAAAAAATCTTTTATATTGAAAATGTAAAAGATGAAATTTTGACAATGAAAATAAAAAGACGATCTTTTTATATTTAAAATAGAAAAGATTATATTTTTACATTGTAAAATAGAAAAGATTACATTTTTACATTGTAAAATAGACAAGATTACATTTTTACATTGTAAAATAGAAAGGTTAATATTTTTACTTTGTAAAATAGAAAAGTTAATATTTTTACATCGTAAAATAGTAAAGTTGATATTTTTACATCGTAAAATAGTAAGGTTGATATTTTTACATTGTGAAATATAAAAACTGATATTTTTACATTATAAATATAAAAAGATGATATTTTTACATCGTACATAAAAAGAAAATGTTTTTACATTGTATGAAATAAAACATATTTTATTATGGAATTTATGAATGAATTTCCACAGCATGAATTAAATAACATTTTTATTTTGTTATTTATGAATGAATTTACATCGTATGAAATAAATAACATTTTTATATGTTATTTATGAATGAATTTTCATCACATGAAATAAATAACATTTTTATACGTAATTTATCAATGAATTCACACCGTATGAATAAAATTGCATTTTTATACGTAATTTAAATGTGAATTTACATTGCATAACAAAAGTTACATTTTTATATGTAATTTATATATGAATTTGCACCGTATGACAAAAATTACATTTTTCTATGTAATTTAGATATGAATGATAACGGTAGAATGAAAATTACATTTTTACATGTAATTAAAATGTGAATTTACACTGTAGGATAAAAATTACATTTTTAGATGTAATTTGTAACACCCCACCTCCGCCAGGGTGACTCTTGCAAGCACTCTGACTTTGGAGGGGTGTTTGAACCAGGTAAACATGCATAATGATAAATCAAGGCAGAACAAGAACATATGTATATATGTAAACAGAGTAAATAACATAGATAAAACAGCGGAAGATTTCATACTATTTCAAAACAAGTCTGGTACAACATAGCTTTCCAAATAAACAAGTCTAGATATAACAACATCAACCGAAAAACTGAAATACATAAGTACTATCCCCAATTGGTGATAACCATAGCTAGCTTCATGTCGAAACCGTACATGAGCTGAGATCCCACAAGCAAGCTATCCGAAATCCAAGCTAGGCTCCAACGTTCCCACCCTGAGAACCTGGGGGGGAACGGAAGAAAAGAGGCGAAAGAAAACAGGTCAGTCAAAAAGACTGAGTAATCCCTACTACAATCAATGTAAACTGATAAAGTTAACTGGCATGAGAAGCAGGGATGAACATAAGAATAACAACATACTAGCATGATGATTAACTAACAAGGTAGATAAAGGTGTCATCGCATAATCAGGTTTTAGGTTTTGCACCACAGGTGTACTAGCAAACTAACATGACTGGAATAAACAAGTATTGATCCCTTGGCCCAAGCTTTGGCCCAATAACATGAAATGACCCTAATACAAGGTCTAACCAAACGGTCTAGTCGATCGGCTCCCTATAAGCCTAACTCGTCACGTGTTGGTGTCCATACGGCCCAAACATAATTGTAGTCAGACTGTGCCGGGTCTCCCGTCGGGTGTATCAAGCCCTAGGGTGGCAACCCCTGGACACCATAAACATGCGTGCACAGTCCCGATCTACTGGTACCCGTGCATGCTTTCCCCGGCTTCGGACTATGTGCACGACCATAAGTCTGCCCGGAACTACACCGGCGTACCACTCTGCCGTCGTTTTTGGTCACTTACCTCCAGTTCAGTAATCGTGCCCCACACCCTAGCCTAGTCCCTAGGGCCATAATGATACAAACTTGGGATTACTGCTGGAGTGGGCCCCCGTTGCTAGGATTTTCTAGTGGGTTAAGTACGGTTTAACCCTCTTGCTAATCATGGATTAACTTGGTTAAGTGTAACGATGAGTTCACGACTTAACCCTGATTAATCTACCAAGCCCAAATTGGTTAAGTATTTAGTGGACCATGACTTAACCCTAATTACGAGGCATTAATTAATTTAATGCGCCTTAACCTCTCACATTAGACCTTGTTGTGGTTACTAGTTAAGCCGGGCGGGTCCGGGTAGCTTTACACCACAACTTGGTCTAACCTCGGGTTCAAGGTACAATATGGCCAACTTCTCACATTGGGTCCTATTGTTTGTAGCAACTAGTTAAGCCGGTCGGTTCCGGGTAGGTTTACGCTACAAACTCAACCCAACCTCGAGTTGGTCACACTTATCTTTTCTAAGTGTCATGTCCATCATGTTTCCAAAACATGTTACAAGTTTTCAAGCATTTGGGTAGACCTAACTTAATAGGTAAATTCCCAAAGGGTAGACCTAACTTAATAGGTAAATTCCCAAGCTTATGTTTTTATGTCTTTTAAGTTGACCCAACCCCAAACGCAATCCCATCGCTTACATATCGCAATAGCGCATAAAGGATAGAAAGAGGGAACTTGGCATAATCATGACATAAAGGTGTTGAAGCCACAAGTTTAACATGGTGGCATATGAAATGTACATATGTTCATATACTTGCATATTACATTTTTAGGCCTCAAAAGCATGCATAAAACCAAACTTAGCATATTGGTGATACATGGTGATAAATGACATGTAGAAATGGCCATAAGTTCGCATTTAGCCTCACATGCAAGTTATCATAAGGGATATGATAACTTACATGTTGCCAAAATGCAACCTTTAGCATAAAGCTTGAAGCTTTATGTTCATAAACCCAAGATAAGCTTGCATAACATGATAGCATGAACAAAATGTTCAACCCAAACTTGCATAACATAACTTGCATATCATATGACAAACTTGCATATCAAACTTGCATAACATAACACGATAAACTTGCATATCATGACATGGCATACTTGCATATAAACTTTCATATCACAACATGGTAAACTTGCATAACATAACATGGCAAGACTTGCATATAAACTTGCATATCACAATATATCAACTTGCATATAAACTTGCATAACATAACTTGATGAACTTGCATATCACATCATAGTAAACTTGCATAACACATCATAGTAAACTTGCATATCATAACATGGCAACTTGCATAACATAACTTGATGAACTTGCATATCACATCATAGTAAACTTGCATAACACATCATAGTAAACTTGCATATCATGGCAAACTTGCATATCATACATTTAACTTTAGAGTTTAAGTATGAAAGTAGAATAGGGCTTACAATGCTTAGGAAGTCACAAAAAATATGACAAAGCCCTTATGCAACCAATTTAACCCAAAATGCAAGCTTTAATAGAAAATCCCTTGAGCCAAAATGATCAAAACTCTTTCTTTATGATGCAAATATAGAAACTTGACTTGAATGCAAGCTAATGATGCTCATACAAGCTTGAAAACACTTGTATGCATGGAAAATCACTTAGAAATTTATTTAGGAATTGTATGAAGAGAGTGGAGGCCATGAGAGGTAAAATTTTGCCATAGTTTAGTTGTAGGATTGATTAATGATGATTTAGGGTTAGGTTAGGGCCTTATTTATAGAGATTAGGACTAATTTTAGCCTTAGGATTAAACCCTAGTTCCAATCTCAGCCCTTAAAACCGAATCTGGCCCCCAAACTCAACACAATCTCAAAATGGTGCACCAGGCTAAACAGCCCGGCTGGACCAAGTCGACAGCCAAGTCGACAGGGCTGTCGACTTGGGTCCAACCAAGTCGACTCCCAAGTCGACAGGGCTGTCGACTTGGGTGCTCTGGCGGGAATTTTCCCGCCTAGCCCTGTATGACCTAATTTTCAAATTCAAACTTGAATTTGAAATCTGTTTTTACTTTGAAATTTTCTGAAAACTTCGTTGGGCCTTAATCGGGTCATACGGACTCCGATTTTCGAAAACTCGGACTCTATTTCGCGTATTTTTCCGAGACGAACGCAATGGCATAGCCCGTTTCCCTTGATTCAGATTTATAAATTAAATTCTGCCTCGATTTACTTCATTACAGGTTATTGAAAATACGGGTTGTTACATTCTCCCCTCCTTAAAGGATTTCGTCCCCGAAATCTTCAAGTTAGGAAGAACGTATCCTACCATCCAACATCCATCTACTCAAAACATCATCCACGAGCAATCATTGTCCTTACAAGATTCTAAATGTTGTATGAACATATGCAAAGGTGTGTGTATATGTACTTATCTAATGCAAATATCATCAATGCAAATTATGTTAGTGAAATGAATCCATATGTATGCAATTCCTAACATAATGTATAACATCTATATGTGTGCACATAATATACATCCATATGCAACATCCATGTGATAACACAGAAATTTTCATCCATGAATAAGCATAAACACTCATGCATATGCAATATGAGGAGTGTGTGAGCCGATCTAGTGCCTAATGTGTATAATGCATCCACGAGTAACCACTTGCAAACACTTGCAACCACTTGCAACCATCAAGCATAACATGTTTCAAACACATGTTTCATCCAAAGGGTTTCTACCTAAGGTTCTCATGACAAGATTAACACGATAAACTAGATAATCAAGACAAACATGGATAGCAAAAGATATGCTACAAAGAGATCGGGAAGATAAGCAGGATATACTCCTCTTTCGGATTACAAGAAATCCCTTCTTAACCCAACCCATATTCTATAAAATCCCAAAAGGTTTAGTCAACCTAACGGACCCCCTTCAAACCCTGACATGTATTACTAGCCAATAAGTCATACCTCCCGACAGAAATAGGACCGAAAATGGGACCGAGAGGACATACATAAAAAGATAACATGCGAGTAAGTTCCGCAGGAAAACAAGGATCAAGGATATACTCTTAGAAAGAGATATGATGCGCGTATCTAGCCTTCAATCTTCTAAGTCACGTTTCCTTGAGCTTAACTCCACTGTGGTTTGACCGTCTTTTACCTCATGATTTCTTAGCTTCTTGATTCTTATTTCCAAATATGAGTTGGAACCCATTTCATTGTCGCCTCTCGTCTTCCTCTTTCACTTACTCTACTATCATTCTTGGCTTAAACATAACCATGACCTCATGATTTCATGCAAGCTCTCCAAAATTCACTAGTGAATCCTGGATCTCGTTCACTTACTATAAAGTATTCTACGCAGCAGAACTTTTCTTGAAAATACCAATCCACGTTGCCAATTGCTCTTACTAACGTGATTTTCTATAACTCATGCTTGAACAAAATAAACCATCCGCCTGCGAATGATAGGCCGTACTTAGATTCAGTCGTTTGCCCATGACTTCCCGTAGACTATTCCAAAACTGGGTAGTGAAGATTGAGCCATGGTTACTAACTATCCTTTAGGGAACCCCGTGCAACCGCTTTATTTCTTGAAAGTAAACTGTCGCTAGCTATGATGCAGTCCTTTTTCTCTTTACCGGAGTGAAATGAGCACTCTTCGTGAGTCTACCTACTATGACCCACATGCTCGTATTCCCTTTCCTTGATCTAGGCAGTCCATCCACGAAATCCTTCGTGACGCTTTACTACTTCCATTTCGGGGACCTCCAATGGATGTAATAGCCCACCGGGCTTTTTATGACTCGGCCTTAATCTGTTGGCACAACATGCACCTTGGGACAAACTCGACCACTTCCTCAGATGATGTGCATCTTCAAGAACCTTCTCTCTCTCATCGCGTCTTAGCCATCCCTTGTCATCTATAGCGAGGTGACTTATCATCTCGCCTCTAGTCAACTTGTCCATGATCTCGACTAACTACGGGTCTTCTTTCCGCGAAGTCCCTACTTGATCCAGAAGGGTAGGTCTAAGCTCAAGGGACGCTAACTAACTAATTAAACTGAGAGAACTTCTTACTTCAGTTGCATTCCTTGGAGTCTTCCAATCCTGAACTGCAACTACCTTAGCGGGATCCACCGCTAAGCCTTGCTTAGAAACTATATGCCCAAGAAATCTAACTCCTTTTTCTCCAAAATGACATTTGGAGGGCTTGGCTTTCAACTGGTGCGCTCTAAGCGTATCCATCACCTCCTTGAGATGTCTTGCGTGCTCTTCCTCATCCTTTGAGAAGATCAGAATATCATCTACGAAGATCACCACAAACTCGTTCAGGAACTCCCTAGACACCCTACTTATCAAGTCCACGAAGTAGGCGGGTGCATTAGTCAAACCGAATGGCATGACCAACCATTCTAAGAATCCATCCGGGGTTCTGAACGCAGTCTTGTCTATACTATCTTCAGCTACTCTGAGCTGATGGAATCCAGTAGCAAGATCAAAAGAGAACAGATGTTCCTACAAGCTGATCGAACAAATCATCGATCCTTGGCAATGGTTGTCTATTCTCTTTGTTTAACTCACTATAATCGTCACAAAGTCGAAGAGAACCATCTGCCTTGGTAGTAAATACTACAGGCGCTCCCCATTCCGATATACTTCGTCTAATGAAGTTCTTCTCAAGCAACTCCTTGACTTGCTTTCTTAACTCTCATCTTGCGGGGCCATGTGCCTAACCGGCCACAAAACTATCTTGACAATATCAACCAGATAAATGCGGAAATCTATCTCTCGTTTAGGGGTAACCCCCTTCACTTCACCCAAGATATCAGGATATTCTCGGACCACCCTCACCGATTACAAACTATCAATAGACGAGTTGAGGGATTCAAGACAACACAACATGACGGGACTCGTAGGGTTACTAGAAATTTTTAGGGTATTACCGAGGCGAGTCATGAGCCTCACAACCCTATGTTCAAAAATCAAGGATGGCTCCAAAACTGGACAACCCATCCATGCCCAAAATCAACCCATACCCCATGAAACCGAGAATATAAGCATCACGCGAGAATTCAAATCCACCTAGATAATAGACAAATGGGCGGAACCCCCAATTGGATTTGAAACACACACGGGATCATTAACTAGACTAGTACTTAGGTGCAAACTATCAACAAGATCAGATGAGATAAAGCTATGCGATGCACCAGAATCAAACAAGGTACGAACCGGAAAATCAGAAAAATATATACAAGGCTTTCAACAAAAATACTACCTCGATCGGGAACTGGAGCGACATTGAGAGCATGAACTTGCCCTCCAGCACGCTGAGTCTGACCCTGGCCTTGCCCTTGCTTCCTCGGGCAATCCTTACTGAAATGTCCAGTCTCACCGCAGAAAAAGCATTCACCATTCCTCCTTTTCCTCTTCCTACAATCCTTAATAAGATGCCCAACTGAACCGCAATAATGGCACTTCCTCTTGTCGTTATTGCCCTTGTTGTTGTTCCCCTCGTTGCCTTGACTCTTGTTCTTGTTCTTATTGCCTTGACTGCTCTGACCGCTTGGATTACCCTGATTTCCTTTCCACTGGGAATCAGTCTTCTTGGCTTGAGTATTATTCATCTTGATCTCTTTCTTGTCGCTCCTATTCTCTTCATTGAGTAGGGCCATATTCACCAAACTCTCGCAAGTTGCCCCCAAGGGTACATGAGTCATGGCTAAACCATGTAATGGCTCGTTTAATCCTAGAGCAAAGTATAGGGCCTTCTTCTGAGCTGTGTTAACCAAGTCTAAACCGACCTGAGCCAGTTGATTAAACTTATCTATGTATTCCCTAATAGTCATGTCCCCTTGCTTCAGTGATAGGAACCTTAGTCCAAACTTTCCCCGAAAGTCATCCCAAGTCTCAATTGGCCTGGTAGCGGTGGTGACCACCCACCAACGTGCAGCTTCTTCCCTTAGCAACCACACTGCTAATAAAACCTTCCTACGGTCATCTATATCAAAGAAGGTAAAAAGATCTTCGGTTTCTTTCAACCAATTCCTTGCCTCTACATAAGTCTCGGTTCCAATGAAATTCTTGCAACCCATCGCCTTAAAGTCTTTGCAAATCTCCGCGAAATCCTTTTGTGGAAGCTGAGGGGGAGGAGGAAGAGGAACCTCAGCGACAGGAGGAGGAGGAACATTAGCGACAGGAGGAGGAGGAACATTAGCGACATGAGGAGGAGGAACATTAACTACTGGAGGAGGAGGAGGAACATCTGCGGGGCCGGCTTCGGTCGCCCTAGCCTCCAAAAGCCTCCTATACCAAACAGGTACGTGTACTCCCTCCGGAATAGCAAAGTTATCGGCCATACTGAAAACGAAGAAAAAGACAGATTCAGAATAGAGAAAAACGAAGGGATTTTGCTAATGGCTTTTTGGGGAATAGCCTTTAAAATAAACTAGACTTTTCTTTGGAAAATACTTTATACTTGGTTTTGAAAATAGTTTTCCAAAAGTTTTCTAAAAACCTTTTTGTTCCTTCTCGTAAACCATATGCTCTGATACCAAATGTAACACCCCACCTCCGCCAGGGTGACTCTTGCAAGCACTCTGACTTTGGAGGGGTGTTTGAACCAGGTAAACATGCATAATAATATATCAAGGCAGAACAAGAACATATGTATATATGTAAACAGAGTAAATAACATAGATAAAACAGCGGAAGATTTCATACTATTTCAAAACAAGTCTGGTACAACATAGCTTTCCAAATAAACAAGTCTAGATAAAACAACATCAACCGAAAAACTGAAATACATAAGTACTATCCCCAATTGGTGATAACCATAGCTAGCTTCATGTCGAAACCATACATGAGCTGAGATCCCACAAGCAAGCTATCCGAAATCCAAGCTAGGCTCCAACGTTCCCACCCTGAGAACCTGGGGAGGGGGGAAACGAAAGAAAAGAGGCGAAAGAAAACAGGTCAGTCAAAAAGACTGAGTAAGCCCTACTACAATCAATGTAAACTGATAAAGTTAACTGGCATGAGAAGCAGGGATGAACATAAGGATAACAACATACTAGCATGATGATTAACTAACAAGGTAGATAAAGGTGTCATCGCATAATCAGGTTTTAGGTTTTGCACCACAGGTGTACTAGCAAACTAACATGACTGGAATAAACAAGTATTGATCCCTTGGCCCAAGCTTTGGCCCAATAACATGAAATGACCCTAATACAAGGTCTAACCAAACGGTCTAGTCGATCGGCTCCCTATAAGCCTAACTCGTCACGTGTTGGTGTCTATACGGCCCAAACATAACTGTAGTCAGACTGTGCCGGGTCTCCCGTCGGGTGTATCAAGCACTAGGGTGGCAACCCCTGGACACCATAAACATGCGTGCACAGTCCCGATCTACTGGTACCCGTGCATGCTTTCCCCGGCTTCGGACTATGTGCACGACCATAAGTCCGCCCGGAACTACACCGGCGTACCACTCTGCCGTTGTTTTTGGTCACTTTCCTCCAGTTCAGTAATCGTGCCCCACACCCTAGCCTAGTCCCTAGGGCCATAATGATACAAACTTGGGATTACTGCTGGAGTGGGCCCCCGTTGCTAGGATTTTCTAGTGGGTTAAGTACGGTTTAACCCTCTTGCTAATCATGGATTAACTTGGTTAAGTGTAACGATGAGTTCACGACTTAACCCTGATTAATCTACCAAGCCCAAATTGGTTAAGTATTTAGTGGACCATGACTTAACCCTAATTACGAGGCATTAATTAATTTAATGCGCCTTAACCTCTCACATTAGACCTTGTTGTGGTTACTAGTTAAGCCGGGCGGGTCCGGGTAGCTTTACACCACAACTTGGTCTAACCTCGGGTTCAAGGTACAATATGGCCAACTTCTCACATTGGGTCCTATTGTTTGTAGCAACTAGTTAAGCCGGTCGGTTCCGGGTAGGTTTACGCTACAAACTCAACCCAACCTCGAGTTGGTCACACTTATCTTTTCTAAGTGTCATGTCCATCATGTTTCCAAAACATGTTACAAGTTTTCAAGCATTTGGGTAGACCTAACTTAATAGGTAAATTCCCAAAGGGTAGACCTAACTTAATAGGTAAATTCCCAAGCTTATGTTTTTATGTCTTTTAAGTTTACCCAACCCCAAACGCAATCCCATCGCTTACATATCGCAATAGCGCATAAAGGATAGAAAGAGGGAACTTGGCATAATCATGACATAAAGGTGTTGAAGCCACAAGTTTAACATGGTGGCATATGAAATGTACATATGTTCATATACTTGCATATTACATTTTTAGGCCTCAAAAGCATGCATAAAACCAAACTTAGCATATTGGTGATACATGGTGATAAATGACATGTAGAAATGGCCATAAGTTCGCATTTAGCCTCACATGCAAGTTATCATAAGGGATATGATAACTTACATGTTGCCAAAATGCAACCTTTAGCATAAAGCTTGAAGCTTTATGTTCATAAACCCAAGATAAGCTTGCATAACATGATAGCATGAACAAAATGTTCAACCCAAACTTGCATAACATAACTTGCATATCATATGACAAACTTGCATATCAAACTTGCATAACATAACACGATAAACTTGCATATCATGACATGGCATACTTGCATATAAACTTGCATATCACAACATGGTAAACTTGCATAACATAACATGGCAAGACTTGCATATAAACTTGCATATCACAACATAGCAACTTGCATATAAACTTGCATAACATAACTTGATGAACTTGCATATCACATCATAGTAAACTTGCATAACACATCATAGTAAACTTGCATAACACATCATAGTAAACTTGCATATCATAACATGGCAACTTGCATAACATAACTTGATGAACTTGCATATCACATCATAGTAAACTTGCATAACACATCATAGTAAACTTGCATATCATGGCAAACTTGCATATCATACATTTAACTTTAGAGTTTAAGTATGAAAGTAGAATAGGGCTTACAATGCTTAGGAAGTCACAAAAAATATGACAAAGCCCTTATGCAACCAATTTAACCCAAAATGCAAGCTTTAATAGAAAATCCCTTGAGCCAAAATGATCAAAACTCTTTCTTTATGATGCAAATATAGAAACTTGACTTGAATGCAAGCTAATGATGCTCATACAAGCTTGAAAACACTTGTATGCATGGAAAATCACTTAGAAATTTATTTAGGAATTGTATGAAGAGAGTGGAGGCCATGAGAGGTAAAATTTTGCCATAGTTTAGTTGTAGGATTGATTAATGATGATTTAGGGTTAGGTTAGGGCCTTATTTATAGAGATTAGGACTAATTTTAGCCTTAGGATTAAACCCTAGTTCCAATCTCAGCCCTTAAAACCGAATCTGGCCCCCAAACTCAACACAATCTCAAAATGGTGCACCAGGCTAAACAGCCCGGCTGGACCAAGTCGACAGCCAAGTCGACAGGGCTGTCGACTTGGGTCCAACCAAGTCGACTCCCAAGTCGACAGGGCTGTCGACTTGGGTGCTCTGGCGGGAATTTTCCCGCCTAGCCCTGTATGACCTAATTTTCAAATTCAAACTTGAATTTGAAATCTGTTTTTACTTTGAAATTTTCTGAAAACTTCGTTGGGCCTTAATCGGGTCATACGGACTCCGATTTTCGAAAACCCGGACTCTATTTCGCGTATTTTTCCGAGACGAACGCAATGGCATAGCCCGTTTCCCTTGATTCAGATTTATAAATTAAATTCTGCCTCGATTTACTTCATTACAGGTTATTGAAAATACGGGTTGTTACATAATTTAAATATGAATTTATGTCGCATGATAGGAGTTACATTTTTCTATGTAATTAAAATATGAATTTCCATCGCATGATAAAAATTACATTTTTCTATGTAATTTAAATTGATTTTGTGCCGCATGAGAAAAATTACATTTTTCTATGTAATTTAGATGTGAATTAGAATGGTAAAATAAAAATGACATTTTTCTATGTAATTTATATATGAGTTATAACGGTATGATAAAGATTACATTTTTCAATGAAATTAGAATATGAATTTGTATTGTATTATACCAATTACATTTCTTAATGTAATTGGGACTTGAATTTATAATGTAAGATAAAAATTACATTTTTATAATGTAATAAAGAGGTAAGATTCACATTAAAATTAAAAATTACGTTTTATATGTAATTAGGAAAGAGGACTTGCATTGTAAATTAAAGATTTCATTTTTTTTATGTAATTAGAAAAAGGGATTTGCGATGAAAATTAAAAATTACAATTTTTATATGTAATTTAGGATGAGATTTACATTGTAGAATAAAATTTACATTTTTATATGTAATTAGAAGTTGAGAATTCGCATGATATAGAAAATTACATTTTTATGTAATTAAAAGACGTGAAAACTTGCATCGTATGGAAAAAGTACATTTTAATGTAATTAGGAAGGAGAGTTGGTCATAACATCAAATTAATCTTTTTAATATAAATTTGAAGGATAAAGATTGGGACGGTTATGAAAATTACATTTTTAATGTAATTTAATAAGTTAAAAATTTTCACTGTAATATTAATTACATTTATAATGTAGTTAAAAAGAAAATTTTACAATGAAACTGAGAGATAGAAAATTTACATTATAATATTGATTTTAATTTTTAATGTAGTAAAAAGGAAATTTTATGATATGAATAAAAGAAATAAATGGAATGCCATATTAAATTATATTTCGAGAAAATTATATTTTTATTCAACATGGGGAATAAATGACATGCTTATTATCGTCTACTGTTAGCGACATTTAAATTGGTTAAATCCATTAACCAATTATTTATTTGTATATCTATATGAAGTGTGTTGGCTGAAAACCCCACACGGGTATTGGGATGATATTTGACTGACACAAATCCCAATGTTAAATGGTATGTCTATCGTTAGATCGACAGGCTGCGTTAAGCGTTATTATTTATTTTTAACGCTTACACAGTGGAATTTACACACTGGATGTAAATGGATGACTTGATGAGTATGTTGATTATTGAAATATATATGCTGGGTGTGAAATCCATATAATCCAAATTATATGGTGAATGATTGAGTCGCACTCCGATTCAGGTGTTCTTTTAAAGAAGAATATTTGTACATAAAAAAAATTTATATAAAGAATATTTTTCAATAATTATTTTAGAACATGTTTTCTTTATAATAAATTAACATATAAAGAGAAATCTTTTAATTAAGATTATTAGAATATGCAATTATATTGGGTGATATGAAATAAATTGAGATGTGAAGTGGATTTATCGTGAACGGTGTTTTTAAATGACATTTGTCCTTTAATCCAAATCACATTGAAATTATTATTTGGAATTTATAAATTTATTTTATAGATTTAAAAAGGAATTTTGTAAAAAAAAAATCAAGTTTTCCAATTTAATATATTAGATTGGAATTAAGTGGAAATTCGATTGGTAATAATCGAAATAGGTTTCTGTAATAGAAGACCGATATTATATATGGAATTTAAGAGGCCTTGCCATTATTCCATGTATACTGTTAGTCCGATATAGAAATTTATAGCGATTAAGTATTGATTTGATTTCTGTGGAATTCCATATTTTGAAAATTTATTTGTGGGTTTATCGTGAACTGTGTTTTAAAGGACACTAGTTCTTTAACCCGTTTAAGACAAGATTTATTTCTTAAAATAAATAACCTTGTAATAATGATTTTTGATATCAAATTAAAGATTGGAGTTTTAATAAATCTTGTAAGAAAGATTTAAAATTTTATTTTCAAAGTTTATCTTTGATAAAATTAACGAGAACCTTTTAGTATGAGTATTCTATTTAAAAGAATATTCGGGGTTGGAATGCGGCGTAATGTGTGATTTTCCAATATTTGATTTTTAATCACAAATTACGCGAGTTATTCAGAAAGACCGGGTTTAACCCATTCTGAATAATCACCACGACGATCAAGAGCCGAAGATGTAGACGGTGGTAGAAGACCGAAGGTTTTCACATCGTTGGGATGATGATGACTGGTATCTTGAATTGGGACTGGACATCCCAAGGCAAGGTATTTGGTAATGATCGTCCAAACATATTTGGAGATCGACGGACACATTGTTTCGCTCAGACCCAGAGCGAACTTGTAAATGGATTGTGTGTCTGACATTGTATTCTTTTCTACTGTATCTATTGAACGCTACTGATTATATATTTCTGTTTGGTGGTGAAGAATTTATTCTTCACTTAACACCCTTCTCTAAGACGTATGAGCTTGGATGTTATATATACATTGGTAGATGATCAATGATATGGTAGAGTCTGACAATGTGGCATGCTAAGATGCAATTGATCAAGGCTTTGTTGAAAAGCAGGCCTTGTGGTAGATGATCAAAGCATAGTCTATTTAGGCATAGCTTTGTGTATATCGTGACTTCGCGAGCCTGACACACCGGCGGAGTCTAAAATGGGAGAAGGGGACGCAGGGAGAGCAGCACGTTTCTTTCTAGCTAGAGTGGTGTCAGTGACCTACCAGCCCTGACATTTTACTTATGTGGATGATGGAATGAGGCTCCTCGGATAGGTCCTATAGGACTGGGAAACGTGTGTTCAGGAATAACTAATCCGCAACTCGTATGGCGGACCGGCCCTGCAGGATCCAAGGGTTCACTGCGGGGAATCCTGAGACATTAGCTAGAGTGTCTCGAATCGGTAGGAGCTCCTCCCTAGCCTTGACTCATGATGGAAACCAAAATCCAAATACGAACCTACGAATTTGATTGTATTACTAGTATGGAGGCATAGTAGTATGGGATACTATTCTTCCTAGGATTTCTACATTTACTTTGAAATGTTTTAACATATTAATAATAATATTAAACTCGTATTTGCCGTATTTATCATGTTTAATCACTATAAGGTAAAACCCTATCCTATGGTGTGTGTTGCATTGTGTGATGGGACCTGGGTCTTATGGTGATTCCATTTTTCTAAAAAAACATAGCGTTGTTGTACGATTTACTTATCATTTATACTGACACTCTTATGCACGGCAATCCATTAGGGTAAACCCGTTCCGCATTAGCGGCGTGGTCTTTGGATTTGCCCTATTAATAGTGATAAATTAGATAAGAATTCTCACACCAGTCCCACGACTGACCTGTTGTTTGTTTCCACTTTTGCAAACTCGGGTGCCCTCTTTTCCACACGGGCAGTCGAGTAGCATTTTGCAGATATTTACCTCTTTAGCAGGATCCTGGATTAAAGCTTAAAGCTGTGTCCAGAGCATAGAAAAGTCTTCCGCTGTACTAAGTCTGTTTGTTTCCGCTGCAATGTATTAAATTATTGTAATTTATCTTCCGTTGTAATTTAATTAATGTACTCTGATATATATTATGTACTCTGATGTAACATTTATTATGATGTTATAAAAGTCCGATGTTATTTGTTCTAATGTGTTGTATTCCCAAAGTTAACGTATCCGGGTTTTGAACGGTCTTGGTCGATTTTGCGATTGATTAAGATCGGGCAAAATCCTTGTCGTTACAGTTGGTATCAGAGCTTTGGTTAGCTCAAATCTTTGGGATACAACTCGTTAGAACTGAACAAAAGACTCATCAGAGGTAGGATTAGCAATGTCCTATAAAACAGAATACTCATTAGAGATAGGATCAGTAGTATCCTAGAATGAGAAACTCATTAGAGATGGGGTTAGTAATGCCCTAGAATGAGTTCAGAGTGAAAAGATTATAATTAACGTACTTGTAATTATATATATAATTGAATTTTTGAAAATATGATTTTTGAAAATATATAAAAGTTATATATTTTTGGAAATTTAATCAACTAATTGTTAGACGATTGTGTTGTGTGAATATTAATTCAACCTATGAAATTATTAAACAATAGAATGCGAAAAATTAAATTAGTTAAATAAACAAATTTAGCTCATTTCCTTTTCGAGGACGAAAAGATTTTAAGTGGGGGAGATTGTAACAACCCGGAATTTTGGGGCCAATTTAAAATTTTTATTTTAGAAAATTTTAATAAATTTTGAGAATATAAATGATTTATATTAAATAATAATGGTTAAAATTTATTTTAATCGAAGTTAAAACGAATATAATTTAATTTAATTATAAAACGAGCTTGAAATGGCGAGGTAGTTTGAAAATTTAATTTTAAACTTTGACTGAATGTACAGAACTCAAAATAAATCAGATTTGAGTGAAACAATAAATATTTAAATCTGTTTAATCATATCTTTCTAACGAATCTGAAAAATTGAAATTTCGTTTTAAAAATAAAAAGTTATGGCCAATTCAATTTTCTGAAAGGTCACTGTAGAATATAATTATATATAATATATATGGCCCAAAAGGCTACTTTTCACATACGAATGAATTTGGACTCGAAACCACTTCCATTGAGTTCAGAATGACGTTTCTGCATTGAAAAACAGTAAACACTTATATATTTCGAGTTTCGGAAATTATTTGTTTAAAAATGTATTTTTAATATTAAATATATAGCCCTTGAAAATAGTTATTTTTCAAAAAGTGTCCGTTTTCGACGAAACCTCTTTTGTTGGAACCGGAATATCAAATTATTGCTAGGTTTCAATTTTTAGAATTTTTCGAGTTAATATGTGAGCGTGGCAAAAGAAAATGTGTTTTGTCAATTTCGGTCAAAAATTAATTGACTGAAAAATAGCCATTTTTCAAAAAGTCTCAGAATTCAATGAAATAAATTTTGTTAGGACCGTATCGTCATAAGAAAGCCAAAAATAATTTTTCTGGATTTTTCTGAGTTAGTATGTAGTCTCGGTAAAATTATTTGTATGGAAAAATTAAAAATAAAGGAATAAATTTTAAAACTGAAAAACGGAGGCCAAGATGACCATTTGGGCTGACGGGACAGGTCCAGATGAGTCCGGAATGGGGGCTAAATGGTAGGGACGACAGTCGTTGGGCCTAAATCGGAGTTCGGACCAAAACGGGCTTTAACGGGCTAATTAAATTATTAAATAATGATTAGGAAAACCTAATATAATATTATATAATCGCGTGAACAGTGTTTTCTTCCTCCTCCCGTCGTTTTTTTCAGCCGTATGAACCCATGAGCATTCAAAATTTCATTCTTCGATTTCTCTTCCAATTCTCAACGAAATCCTTCGTGTAAATACACGTTTCGAAGAGAATTTCGAGCTCTTTCTTCTCCGACAAGAATCACCACCTCTCATCGACCGTAGCCACCGCCACAAGCCTCCAAAGCCGCGGCCTTTGCGCCCCCACCGCGCCACCCACAAGCCGCTGCACCTCCTCCAACTCCCGGTGAAGATAGCCCTCTCGTAGCTCTCCAATCTCCCGCAAACCGTTCGTAAAACCGTCGACTACAGCTCCCGAAATCGGAATTTGAAGTTTTGAACAAACTAAGGTAAATTATTTCAGATTTTGCGACGCTTTTAGGCGTTACTGCGGCAGTTGTTAAAAGCCAGAATTCTAATTTTTACATAAATTTCAAATTGAAATCTTTCAGATCCGTAACCGCCGTGACTCCAAACACGAGATCTGATTTAAACCACTTTCATTTCAGAATCAAGCAAGGTGAGAATTTATTTTTAATTTAATATTAATTAATTTAATTATTATTCTTTTGTTGTTTAATGTTGAATGGCGAATATGAATCGTTATGCGATGGATGTTATTCTATGTTGTGAATTCGATTTGTGTTTAGATGATATGATATTAGATCTGAGGTTAAAGCGCTAGATCTGAATTTATGATGTGATATTTATCATTTGTGGCGGAATTGGATATGAAAACGTTGGACGAGGAAGAAAATAAAAAGATGACAATTTTATGTTGATTAATAAAAAGATCATCTTTTTATATTGTAAATTAAAGATGACAATTTTATGTTGATTAATAAAAAGATAATCTTTTTATAGTGAAAATTTAAAGATGAAAACTTTATGATGTTAATAAAAAGATAATCTTTTTATAGTGAAAATTAAAAGATGAAAACTTTAGGATATTCATAAAAAAAAAACTTTTATATTGAAAATGTAAAAGATGAAATTTTGACAATGAAAATAAAAAGACGATCTTTTTATATTTAAAATAGAAAAGATTATATTTTTACATTGTAAAATAGAAAAGATTACATTTTTACATTGTAAAATAGAAAAGATTACATTTTTACATTGTAAAATAGAAAGGTTAATATTTTTACTTTGTAAAATAGAAAAGTTAATATTTTTACATCGTAAAATAGTAAAGTTGATATTTTTACATCGTAAAATAGTAAGGTTGATATTTTTACATTGTGAAATATAAAAACTGATATTTTTACATTATAAATATAAAAAGATGATATTTTTACATTGTACATAAAAAGAAAATGTTTTTACATTGTATGAAATAAAACATATTTTATTATGGAATTTATGAATGAATTTCCACAGCATGAATTAAATAACATTTTTATTTTGTTATTTATGAATGAATTTACATCGTATGAAATAAATAACATTTTTATATGTTATTTATGAATGAATTTTCATCACATGAAATAAATAACATTTTTATACGTAATTTATCAATGAATTCACACCGTATGAATAAAATTACATTTTTATACGTAATTTAAATGTGAATTTACATTGCATAACAAAAGTTACATTTTTATATGTAATTTATATATGAATTTGCACCGTATGACAAAAATTACATTTTTCTATGTAATTTAGTTATGAATGATAACGGTAGAATGAAAATTACATTTTTACATGTAATTAAAATGTGAATTTACACTGTAGGATAAAAATTACATTTTTAGATGTAATTTAAATATGAATTTATGTCGCATGATAGGAGTTACATTTTTCTATGTAATTAAAATATGAATTTCCATCGCATGATAAAAATTACATTTTTCTATGTAATTTAAATTGATTTTGTGCCGCATGAGAAAAATTACATTTTTCTATGTAATTTAGATGTGAATTAGAACGGTAAAATAAAAATGACATTTTTCTATGTAATTTATATATGAGTTATAACGGTATGATAAAGATTACATTTTTCAATGAAATTAGAATATGAATTTGTATTGTATTATAACAATTACATTTCTTAATGTAATTGGGACTTGAATTTATAATGTAAGATAAAAATTACATTTTTATAATGTAATAAAGAGGTAAGATTCACATTAAAATTAAAAATTACGTTTTATATGTAATTAGGAAAGAGGACTTGCATTGTAAATTAAAGATTTCATTTTTTTTATGTAATTAGAAAAAGGGATTTGCGATGAAAATTAAAAATTACAATTTTTATATGTAATTTAGGATGAGATTTACATTGTAGAATAAGATTTACATTTTTATATGTAATTAGAAGTTGAGAATTCGCATGATATAGAAAATTACATTTTTATGTAATTAAAAGACGTGAAAACTTGCATCGTATGGAAAAAGTACATTTTAATGTAATTAGGAAGGAGAGTTGGTCATAGCATCAAATTAATCTTTTTAATATAAATTTGAAGGATAAAGATTGGAACGGTTATGAAAATTACATTTTTAATGTAATTTAATAAGTTAAAAATTTTCACTGTAATATTAATTACATTTATAATGTAGTTAAAAAGAAAATTTTACAATGAAACTGAGAGATAGAAAATTTACATTATAATATTGATTTTAATTTTTAATGTAGTAAAAAGGAAATTTTATGATATGAATAAAAGAAATAAATGGAATGCCATATTAAATTATATTTCGAGAAAATTATATTTTTATTCAACATGGGGAATAAATGACATGCTTATTATCGTCTACTGTTAGCGACATTTAAATTGGTTAAATCCATTAACCAATTATTTATTTGTATATCTATATGAAGTGTGTTGGCTGAAAACCCCACACGGGTATTGGGACGATATTTGACTGACACAAATCCCAATGTTAAATGGTATGTCTATCGTTAGATCGACAGGCTGCGTTAAGCATTATTATTTATTTTTAACGCTTACACAGTGGAATTTACACACTGGATGTAAATGGATGACTTGATGATTATGTTGATTATTGAAATATATATGCTGGGTGTGAAATCCATATAATCCAAATTATATGGTGAATGATTGAGTCGCACTCCGATTCAGGTGTTCTTTTAAAGAAGAATATTTGTACATAATTTTTTTTTTTATATAAAGAATATTTTTCAATAATTATTTTAGAACATGTTTTCTTTATAATAAATTAACATATAAAGAGAAATCTTTTAATTAAGATTATTAGAATGTGCAATTATATTGGGTGATATGAAATAAATTGAGATGGGAAGTGGATTTATCGTGAACGGTGTTTTTAAATGACATTTGTCCTTTAATCCAATTCACATTGAATTTATTATTTGGAATTTATAAATTTATTTTATAGATTTAAAAAGGAACTTTCTAAAAAAAAAATCAAGTTTTCCAATTTAATATATTAGATTGGAATTAAGTGGAAATTCGATTGGTAATAATCGAAATAGGCTTCTGTAATAGAAGACCGATATTATATATGGAATTTAAGAGGCCTTGCCATTATTCCATGTATACTGTTAGTCCGATACAGAAATTTATAGCGATTATGTATTGATTTGATTTCTGTGGAATTCCATATTTTGAAAATTTATTTGTGGGTTTATCGTGAACTGTGTTTTAAAGGACACTAGTTCTTTAACCCGTTTAAGACAAGATTTATTTCTTAAAATAAATAACCTTGTAATAATGATTTTTGATATCAAATTAAAGATTGGAGTTTTAATAAATCTTTTAAGAAAGATTTAAAATTTTATTTTCAAAGTTTATCTTTGATAAAATTAATGAGAACCTTTTAATATGAGTATTCTATTTAAAAGAATATTCGGGGTTGGAATGCGGCGTAATGTGTGATTTTCCAATATTTGATTTTTAATCACAAATTACGCGAGTTATTTAGAAAGACCGGGTTTAACCCATTCTGAATAATCACCACGACGATCAAGAGTCGAAGATGAAGACGGTGGTAGAAGACCGAAGATTTTCACATCGTTGGGATGATGATGACTGGTATCTTGAATTGGGACTGGACATCCCAAGGCAAGGTATTTGGTAATGATCGTCCAAACATATTTGGAGATCGACGGACACATTTTTTCGCTCAGACCCAGAGCGGACTTGTAAATGGATTGTGTGTCTGACATTGTATTCTTTTCTACTGTATCTGTTGAACGCTACTGATTATATATTTCTGTTTGGTAGTGAAGAATTTGTTCTTCACTTAACACCCTTCTCTAAAACGTATGAGCTTGGAGGTTATATATACATTGGTAGATGATCAATGATATGGTAGAGTCTGACAATGTGGCATGCTAAGATGCAATTGATCAAGGCTTTGTTGAAAAGCAGGCCTTGTGGTAGATGATCAAAGCATAGTCTATTTAGGCATAGCTTTGTGTATATCGTGACTTCGCGAGCCTCACACACCGGCGGATTCTAAAACGGGAGAAGGGAACGCAGGGAGAGCAGCACGTTTCTTTCTAGCTAGAGTGGTGTCAGTGACCTACCAGCCCTGACATTTTACTTATGTGGATGATGGAATGAGGCGCCTCGGATAGGTCCTATAGGACTGGGAAACGTGTGTTCAGGAATAACTAATCTGCAACTCGTATGGCGGACCGGCCCTGCAGGATCCAAGGGTTCACTGCGGGGAATCCTGAGACATTAGCTAGAGTGTCTCGAATCGGTAGGAGCTCCTCCCTAGCCTTGACTCATGATGGAAACCAAAATCCAAATACGACCCTACTAATTTGATTATATTACTAGTATGGAGGCATAGTAGTATGGGATACTATTCTTCCTAGGATTTCTACATTTACTTTGAAATGTTTTAACATATTAATAATAATATTAAACTCGTGTTTGCCGTATTTATCGTGTTTAATCACTATAAGGTAAAACCCTATCCTCTGGTGTGTGTTGCATTGTGTGATGGGACCTGGGTCTTATGGTGATTCCATTTTTCTAAAAAAAACATAGCGTTGTTGTACGATTTACTTATCATTTATACTGACACTTTTATGCACGACAATCCATTAGGGTAAACCCGTTCCGCATTAGCGGCGTGGTCTTTGGATTTGCCCTATTAATAGTGACTGACCTGTTGTTTGTTTCCACTTTTGCAAACTCGGGCCCTCTTTTCCACACGGGCAGTCGAGTAGCTTTTTGCAGATATTTACCTCTTTAGCAGGATCCTGGATTGAAGCTTAAAGCTGTGTCCAGAGCATAGAAAAGTCTTCCGTTGTACTAAGTCTATTTGTTTCCGCTGCAATGTATTAAATTATTGTAATTTATCTTCCGCTGTAATTTAATTAATGTACTATGATATATATTCTGTACTCTGATGTAACATTTATTATGATGTTATAAAAGTCCGTTGTTATTTGTTATAATGTGTTGTATTCCCAAAGTTAACGTATCCGGGTTTTGAACGGTCTTGGTCGATTTTGTGATTGATTAAGATCGGGCAAAATCCTTGTCGTTACAATATAAACGATTGAATTGATAAAATAAATGTTATTAACGTTAAACGAATTGGAGATTTTATCCGTTAAGATATATCGAAAATGGACTTGGATATGTGTATATAAAGAGATTGAATTTAACGTTTCAATTTTTGGAAACAAACAGAGTTGTTGATGGACAAACGGAGTAAAATCAGTGAACCGTTAAATAATTTAAATTTAAAAATAACGTTGTATAGAAACAGAGTCGTATTACAATCAGAATAATTTTATTAGATTCTGAACGCGAAATACATATAAATTTTGTCGCGTTCGGAGTTTGTGTTGGCGGTACGAGTTTTGAGCGGTTCATGGTATCCGCGGTAAAGTTAAGTTATATAATCTACCCTAAATATAACCTTCCTCTGTATCACCTTCTGAAAGCCATCGTTTTACTCCTTTCATCGTGCAGACCTATATCTAGGAAAAACGTGCTACCCTAATCCTATCGATGTTACGTTGTTCTTATCTTTGAATTTCTGCTTCTATAAATCTTGCCCTCGTTCTCATTCTTTCAGCTGAAAACAAATTCATAAAAATCATTTCAATGGCCGCCTAAGAAATTCCCCAAATCGAACCTTCACCTTTCCGCCGCCTTCATTTTCAAGCGCTCATCTGAACGCTAATATCCACATCTAGCACTAACAAAGCCGCCGCTTCCTCCAAATCAAAAAAAAACCTAGCACCATGAAATCTAAAGTCGTAGCCTCCATTGTTGGTCCCCGCGCCACTGTCAGCAACAGAAGCCATCAAGATCTGAACTGAGCTCCTCCGCGTCTAAATTCATCGCCTGTCGTTTTAAGGTGAGTTCTCTCACTCACGGTTAATCGTGTTTTCAAGTAAATTGATTTCAATTAAAATGGATATAATAGTGAGTTATTAGTTCACGATTGATTTTAAGTTCAAATTATTTGACTTTGGTAAACTAAAATAAAATGGTTGATTCTGGTTTGTCGTTGGCTGCCTTTGTCGCTGCAAATCGGTCTTTTCCCATTTGAATGTTGAAATATGACTGGTGTGGCCATATTTTAATGTAGTGTTGTGACTGCCTTTGTCGCCACACCTAGATTTATATACCCTATTTACTGTAGTGTTGTGACTATGGATCATGTATTTAACAGTGCACACTTAACATTATTGTGACACGGTAATATTTGGTAGGCTCATTCATAAACTGGTAAATTGAGAATATTTCCACCGGCGTGTATTGTTGTTTCGTTTGAGACTTGATTGTAAACTTGTAGAGACATTTACTTCATGATATACATATTTGCACCTTTGTTGCCTAAGATGTTTCACTTGACTCCCTGTATTACTACACCAGCACCTTTAAATCATGAATATAAGTATATGCGTTTGACCGTAGGTGTATTTCACTTTACTGTGACGAAATTACAATTCATGTGAGTGGGATGTCCTTTTTCTTTGCTTGTAGCATTAGCTTTGGGCTTAATTCTTTACTATTATATATTCACTTCCCTGCTATTTGAGTTTGAACAGCCTTGCCCTTATCACCTTTGAATAGCCTTGTCCTGATTACCTTTGAACTTCGTGTTGTGGCCTGTTATGTACTTGCCGTGGTTGTATTGTTATAAGCTGCACCCAATATGTTATAATGTTGTGGATTTATGCCGTTATTAAACTACAACATGCTAAATGAATGTATCACTACTTGCCTAACTGACGTGTAGCTTTATGTTAAATTCAGTATGTTGTTATAAATTGCTAAGCAGTTTGGAATAGCATATATCTACACAGTATTTACAACCCACATATTACGATACATGGAGCTTTTTAAGTACAGAGGTGATAACAATATCCAAAGTCTCAATTTAATGTGTTCTTTCACTTATTTTCTTTGTTGTTCGTATTCCCAGACTGACAGTCTATTCTTTGTTAGCCTTCTCATTTTAAGAAACTAATTTAGGTAGTCATAATGGCGATTTAAAATCCTTTGCTCGGGTTATTAAATGTCTGTGTTGTTGAACCTAAAAAAACGATAATCACATATATTATGCTTGGGATTAAACTGATACTACATTTTCGTTTTATTTTATTTTGTCAAATTTTATGGAAGCTAATACTACACTTCCCTTGGCAAATAACATATTGGATCTTTGTTCTAAACCCTGAAATTTCTATACTGCGTTAACACTTAGCAAATAGTTCTACCTAGATGGTCTGTGGAAAATGATTGTTTGCATATTGGACCCCTACTCAAAATTGTAGCATTTAAGTGCTGACAATATGAAGAAAGGAAAAGAGAACTACCAGTTTATGTCAATCATGAATATTTGATATTCTGGTTTATGATCCCAATGCGTTAGCAGTCCTTATATCTCCTTGCCACCCTGGTGTTCATCATGTCGTTTGATCCATATACTCAGAAATTGTGAACTCGTGTTATGTTTGAAATGCATGTGGTTTTTCGGTTGTGATAAAATCTGAACCATCTACGCTCATTTGTGAAAATTTAAAACCTGAACCCTGCACTATATGTTGTGAATTAATATTGAATCTTATATGGGTCCATACTTTTATGTACTTGGAAACAACGTAGTTTGAGGACAGTTAGTTCACTTCTTGTGCCACTATGTCTGAATGTTGCTAACATGAATCCCTATTTTATTTGTACATAGTGGCTACATTTCTTTTGGCAAAATGATATAACAGGCCTTGTTTGTTTCCATACTGGTTGCTGCAACTGTGTTTTGTAACCTGAAATTCATTGGCGAGAGAAAAACCGAACTTGTTTGGATCATTATTTACATCCTGGAATTTCTGAAATCCATGCATCTAGTTTGTTTCATTTATCGTTGGCAACAATATATAAAGATGCTTAAGACATAGGGGTATGTAGCCTTCAATATTTACCATAAAATGGGGCTTTAAATCATGTTACTAGACATATTATAACAACCAAGTGTAATACCGTATACTTTCCCCTCTTTTTCTATCTTGCTCATTTATGTTGACTTGTAGTATATTTGTATCACTAGCACTCTTGATATTTGCCATGTTTGCTCTTCCCTTTGCTGATTTTGTACACGCCAGCCTTTGACATTTATATTTTTCTTGTATATGTGAGACGTTATTATCACCGATTTCGGTTCGGGATGCTGAGGCGGTGTACACGTGCGTATTATATACACGTGTACACTCACACGCTCCTGAGATCATTCGTCCTTGGAAATAGATAGAACTGATATGAACAAATACTACCACTGTTTATTTTATGTACAACATCGATATTGGAATTAGTTATTATTTTCAGTTTATATTGAAGTTAATCTACTTGAACTGCGATTAATCCTGACTCGAGTGTTTTATGTTTTGCTTGGAATGCTCGAGTCAGACCCTGAGCATTACAGATTTAAAGATTACAGCTTAGGATTCGAAGATTGACAAAGCTGGGGATTCCAAAGACGGCGCACTCTGAAGATTTTAAACTAGTAAACATTTTTCCTTTGTATTCAAAGTATATTTTTAAAATTCCGCCGTGTACAGAAATATTTTGTATCAAAAATTCTGATTTATATATAAAAGTTATTTCACTGATCAATACTGTGTTATTATTTTATTGTGTTTTTTTTTCTTTTCTGTGTTGATTCAGTGTTTCAAACTCTGTAAGCTAAATAACGATCCATCGATTTGAATGTTTTAAGTTGGTTTAATCGCCAGTTTAAAGTAGTCAAAAAGGGCGGGACGTTATAAGTGGTATCAGAGCTTTGGTTTATTCAAAGCTTAGCTTATAGAGTTTAAATGAGTAGGATCGACACTAGAAAAGCGAATTTTGAAAATAAAAAGGTTTTAAAATATGAATTTTGAAAACAAAAATAATTTGAAAGAAAAAATTTATTTTGGAAAATTTATTTTTGAGACTATTATTTTGAAACTAATACAGCGGGAAAAGGTATTTTGAGATTTAAAATTTTGTTCGGAATCCCCAGTCTTCAGAAGTCTTCGAATCCAGGTTTGCGAGAAATGTTCTTCGATAAGCCCCCCTTAAGTTTGAATCTCGAATCCATTATTAAATGGTATCAAAAGAGAATAAGTTTAAGAGAATTGATGAATCAATTTTCTAAGTTATGTATTTTAGTAATCTAAGACAATTGGAATTTATTAGGGATAGAAATTTCGGATGAGAATTTGAATGAAAAGGGTGAAAACTGAAATCGTGCTAGAGATGAGAAGATGGATTTTATTTCGATATTCGAAATCTAGATTAATGAAAATAAAAGCAAAAAGGTAATAATTAGAATTTGACTGTGTCGAATTTTATTACTAATTTATTTAGAACTTAGCAAGATGAATTGTAATTGGTTTCAAACCAATAAGGTATAATCGAATATATGAATTCGATGGTAAGTTAAAGCTTGTTAATTAGTTAACAAGAAGTATATGGTAAGCAAGAATTATAAATGAAGTAAATCATAAATAAGATGAAGCGAAATGTAAATAAAGATGTTAAAGGGATTTGGACCTATATTTGAATGAAATCAAAACTAATTTGATATGACGAGTCCAGATACGTATATATTCACTTTTAAATGTAAATAACGTTTGAATGCAAGGATGTTGCAAAGAAAATTTGGAATAAAGGAAATGGAGTTGCCCAGGACCATGTGATTATTCTGAAGTTCAAAATGAAAATCAAATGGAATTTTTCCGAAGTTCTGAATATATTATCGAATAATAATTATCCGAAAGGAAGTTATTCATGGAAGTCGGTTGTGTCTAATTTCAGGAAAATACTATTTACTTTTCATTTTATATATTCAGATTAATGAATAAAGTATTATTTCAAGTTAAAATTTTCGAAGCCGTGAATTATTTTCGTTAAAGTGAATTCTGAACTTAAATTTGGAAGTTACGAGAATAAATGTTTTGTTGATATTTGAAGTTGGGAATTTTATCTGTTTCAAGGTTAATAATGTTGTTCAGTTAAGGTATGAGAGGTAATTATACCCCAACTTGACTGACTTCATTGTTAACTAAGGAATGGTTAAGACTTGATAACAAGAATGGGTTAGTGAAGTGAGTAAATAAGCATCGGCAGTTAAGTGAAAATAGCGGTGTTTTATTTAATATCTGTTTAATCCAAATAACGAATTTAGAAATATTTCCTAGGGTGAATAAAATATATTTTCTATAGAGAATAAAGATTTGTGAATATATGGAAGTGCTTTCCGATAAGCGTTATAGAAAATAAATATGATAATTGGAAATGTTTTCAAAAGATCGTGAACAGCTAACGGGTCTTGTTAAATCAAAATGGTAAGAACTGAAAGACAAAAAAAGCCGTACGTCAAGAACAAAGGACGGCAGAACATAAGAGGAATGAATTCGTAAATTGAATGCTGAAATTGCGTAAGCAATGATTTGATAAGAATTAAGAAATGAAGTTAAAGAATTTGAAAACTAGCTGGAGATTAGTTAAGCTGAATAATTTCCTGAGTATTGATCTGATGTTGGTTTCGGCCTTCAGGATTGATGCTTATGGAGTTGTTCGCGTGCTAATTTACGGTCGAAGAATGTGAATATGAAGGAGTAATAATGCATGAATGAGATTTTGATATAAAAATGTAAAATTTTGAAATTTTGAGAGTATAAAAATTTGAAGAAGGCGATGAACTTGATAATGGGGAAATTGAAAGAGATTTTGGTTTATAAACAATCGATTCATAAATCTGAGTTTGAAGGATATCAAATATCTAAATTGATAAAGAGATCAAACTGAAAATCTGAAATTTGATTGGGAATTTGAGGATATTCGATTTTAGACATTGGATACAGAAGTTTCGAAACTTATTTGAGAAATATATAAGAACATGGTAAATTTGAAAATTCTGATTTGGAAGGTGATCGATTTGAATTTATATAACAAAATTCATATAAAAATGAGATATTTTGAGATATGATTTGGAAAGAATTTACATAGGTATGATTTATGAGGATTTTATGAAATGAAGTACTATATGTATATAGTATTATATGTTTTCAAAGGAAAATAAGGAAAGTACCTTCCTTCTCTTTGAAATTCGTGCTTAGCTGAAATATGCTGCTGGTGGTAGTAGGTTGTCCGGACATAGAACTCATGAGTTGCCATTGAGCACGACTGCTAGCGTAATTCGCAGGGCTGCAGATAGCCTACGGCGGTCGGATGTTTCCTGAGGGAATCAGGCGTAACCATTGTGATCGCTGCGATCTAGAGTCATTGGAATTCAACTGTGTAGCGAAATTCGCAGAGCTGCAGATAGCCTACGGCAGACGGATGTTTCTTAGGGGAACCAAGCGTAACCATTGTAACTGTTGCGATCTACAGTCGAATTATGAGGGCGTAATCCGCAGAGCTGTGAAAGTTTACGGGTATGCATGTTTCCTGGGGGACCCAGGCGTAACCATTATGTACCTGCGGTCCACATGGCATATCTACACGTGAAAGAGATGTAACCACTAGAGTTACTAAAGTAGAATGGAGCCATGAAATGTTGATATATCTTAGTGATTGTGAGCCACCTGTTTGATGCAGCAGTTAGTCTTCGTGACTTGATTGGTCTTCATAACCTGATTTGTCTTTGTAACTTGTTTTGTCCTCGTGATTTGAAATATCTTCATAATTCCATGATCTGTTTCAGTGATTTTGAGATAGAGCAGCCAACGCTCAATGACCTCAGATTGTCTTTTGATTTTTAATTATCTTCCGTTGATTTGTCCATGACGAAATTCACAGGGAAGTGATTTCCTACGGATACAGATGTTTTCTGGGAGATCCAGACGAAACCATTGTGTATCTGCGATTCATGAACTATCAACCTATCAATATCACATTGGTACTTTCCGTATCTTTTTTTTTAAAGGAATTTTTGAAATATTTTCCACTGGGAGTTGAAGCAAGGATATTTAGTACTTGGAGATTTTAGTCGTGCGCCTGGCCAGCGTATGCCTAACATCTGTGAGAACGACAATAGACTTGTCAAACTTCGAGTTATCAAATATATTTTCAAAGCAATAATTTGAAATTAGAATGTACCCAATTTAATAAGTTAAAGGATTTCGGAATATTTCTAAGTCCATAGCTTTGAGATAGTAATACAAATATTCTATTTTAAATTTTGGAAAATTTCAAGTCGACAAATTTGTGACTTGAAGAGGAGATGTTATTTACACTCTTCGATGAATGTGGGAAAAAGATTAAATGGATTGAATGTAAGGAGATTGGGTTGAGGGTTTCTAAGCCTAGACCCATTACAGATGGCAACGATGGATAAGTAATTATTGACATATGAGATTTATAAAGAAATTTGAAATAATTTGAGATGTATGAATCCAACTTATGCAGAAATTGGAATTTAAAACAAGAGTGGTTTTGAAAAGGAATTTGATTTTTCGAGCTAATTGAATATGATAGAGTAACAAAGAGGACCGATGGCTTAAAAATGTCGGTATTTAAATTAGTTGAGAAACGATTTCACATAAGTTTGAAAACGTGAAGAAGACATAGGTATAACTCTAACGATCTCTCCTTTTCGAGGATGAAAAGTTTTAAAGGGGGGAAGATTATAACGACCCAGAAATTTCGATGAGTTGAAAATAAAACTTATTGAAGATTTTAACATTAACAATAGATTAGATGTTTGGTTTAGAGATTTAAAATCAAATATCATTTGAATACGAATTAAAACTTAATATTTAATTCAGAATGATTGGTTGAGAATCAAATAATTACTGTGAAATATCTAAATTGAACTATGTTGGATATTCGAATTAGATTTGAAATTCGATTTGAAAATATAAACGATTGAATTGATAAAATAAATGTTATTAACGTTAAACGAACTGGAGATTTTATCTGTTGAGATATATCGGAAATGGACTTGGATATGTGTATATAAAGAGATTGAATTTAACGTTTCAATTTTTGGAAACAAACAGAGTTGTTGATGGACAAACGGAGTAAAATCAGTGAACCGTTAAATAATTTAAATTTAAAAATAACGTTATATAGAAACGGAGTCGTATTACAATCAGAATAATTTTATTGGTTTCTGAACGCGAAATACATATAAATTTTGTCGCGTTCGGAGTTTGTGTTGGCGGTATGAGTTTTGAGCGGTTCGTGGTATCCGCGGTAAAGTTTTAATATATAATCTACCCAAAATATAACCTTCCTCAGTACCACCTTCTGAAAGCCATCGTTTTACTCCTTTCATCATGCAGACCTATATCTAGGAAAAATGTGCTACCCTAATCCTATCGATGTTACATTGTTCTTATCTTTGAATTTCTGCTTCTATAAATCTTGCCCTCGTTCTCATTCTTTCAGCTGAAAACAAATTCATAAAAATCATTTCAATGGCCGCCTAAGAAATTCCCCAAATCGAAACCTTCACCTTTCGCCGCCTTCATTTTCAAGCGCTCGTCTGAATGCCAATATCCACATCTAGCACTAACAAAGCCGCCGCTTCCTCCAATCAAAATAAAAAAAACCTAGCACCATGAAATCTAAAGTCGTAGCCTCCATTGTTGGTTCCCGCGCCACTGTCAGCAACAGAAGCCATCAAGATTCGAACTGAGCTCCTCCGCGTCTAAATTCATCGACTGTCATTTTAAGGTGAGTTCTCTCACTCATGGTTAATCCTGTTTTCAAGTAAATTGATTTCAATTAAAATGGATATAATAGTGAGTTATTAGTTCACAATTGATTTTAAGTTCAAGTTATTTGACTTTGGTAAACTAAAATAAAATGGTTGATTCTGGTTTGTCGTTGGCTGCCTTTGTCGCTGCAAGTCGATCTTTTCCCATTTGAATGTTGAAATATGACTGGTGTGGCCATATTTTAATGTAGTGCTATGACTGCCTTTGTCGCCACACCTAGATTTATATACCCTATTTACTGTAGTGTTGTGACTATGGATCATGTATTTAACAGTGCACACTTAACATTATTGTGACACGACAATATTTGGTAGGCTCATTCATAAATTGGTAAATTGAGAATATTTCCACCGGCGTGTATTGTTGTTTCGTTTGAGACTTGATTGTAAACTTGTAGAGACATTTATTTCATGATATACATATTTGCACCTTTGTTGCCTAAGATGTTTCACTTGACTCCCTGTCTTACTACACCAGCACCTTTAAATCATGAATATAAGTATATGCATTTGACCGTAGGTGTATTTCACTTTACTATGACGAGATTACAATTCATGTGAGTGGGATGTCCTTTTTCTTTGCTTGTAGCATTAGTTTTGGGCTTAATTCTTTACTGTTATATATTCACTTCCTTGCTATTTGAGTTTGAACATCCTTGCCCTGATCACCTTTGAACAGCCTTGTCTTGATTACCTTTGAACTTGATGTTGTGGCCTGTTATGTACTTGCCGTGGTTGTATTGTTATAAGCTGCACCCAATATGTTATAATGCTGTGGATTTATGCCGTTATTAAACTACAACATGCTAAATGAATGTATCACTACTTGCCTAACTGACGTGTAGCTTTATGTTAAATTCAGTATGTTGTTATAAATTGCTGAGCAGTTTGGAATAGCATATATCTACACAGTATTTACAACCCACATATTACGATACATGGAGCTTTTTAAGTACAGAGGTGATAGCAATATCCAAAGTCTCAATTTAATGTGTTCTTTCACTTATATTCTTTGTTGTTCGTATTCCTAGACTGACAGTCTATTCTTTGTTAGCCTTCTCATTTTAAGAAACTAATTTAGGTAGTCGTAATGGCGATTTAAAATCCTTTGCTCGGGTTATTAAATGTCTGTGTTGCTGAACCTAAAATAAAAGGATAATCACATATATTATGCTTGGGATTAAACTGGTACTACATTTTCATTTTATTTTATTTTGTCAAATTTTAGGGAAGCTGATACTACACTTCCCTTGACAAATAACATATTGGATCTTTGTTCTAAACCCTGAAATTTCTATACTGCGTTGACACTTAGCAAATAGTTCTACCTAGATGGTATGTTGAAAATGATTGTTTGCATATTGGACCCCTACTCAAAATTGTAGCATTTAAGTGCTGACAGTATGAAGAAAGGAAAAGAGAAATAACAGTTTATGCCAATCATGAATGTTTGATATTCTGGTTTATGATACCAATGCGTTAGCCGTCCTTATATCTCCTTGCCACCCTGGTGTTCATCATGCCGTTTGATCCATATACTTAGAAATTGTGAACTCGTGTTATGTTTGAAATGCATGTGGTTTTTCAGTTGTGATAAAATCTGAACCATCTACGCTCATTTGTGAAAATTTAAAACCTGAACCCTGCACTATATGTTGTGAATTAATATTGAATCTTATATGGGTCCATACTTTTATGTACTTGGAAACAACGTAGTTTGAGGACAGTTAGTTCACTTCTTGTGCCACTATGCCTGAACGTTGCTGACATGAATCCCTATTTTATTTGTACATAGTGGCTACATTTCTTTAGGCAAAATGATATAACAGGCCTTGTTTGTTTCCATACTGGTTGTTGCAACTGCGTTTTGTAACCTGGAATTTATTGGCGAGAGAAAAACCGAACTTGTTTGGATCATTGTTTACAACCTGGAATTTCTGAAATCCATGCATCTAGCTTGTTTCATTTATCATTGGCAACAATATATAAAGATGCTTAAGACATAGGGGTATGTAGCCTTCAATATTTACCATAAAATGGGGCTTTAAATCATGTTACTAGACATATTATAACAACCAAGTATAATACCGTATACTTTCCCCTCTTTTTCTATCTTGCTCGTTTATGTTGACTTGTAGTATATTTGTATCACTAGCGCTCTTGATATTTGCCATGTTTGCTCTTGCCTTTGCTGATTTTGTACACGCCAGCCTTTGACATTTATATTTTTCTTGTATATGTGAGACGTTGTTATCACCGATTTCAGTTCGGGATGCTGAGGCGGTGTACACGTGCGTATTATATACACGTGTACACTCGCAAGCTCCTGAGATCATTCGTCCTTGGAAATAGATAGAACTGATATGAACAGATACTACCACTGTTTATTTTATGTACAACATCGATATTGGGATTAGTTATTATTTTTAGTTTATATTGAAGTTAATCTACTTGAACTACGATTAATCCTGACTCGAGTGTTTTATGTTTTGCATGGAATGCTCGAGTCAGACCCTGAGCATTACAGATTTAAAGATTACAGATTAGGATTCGAAGATTGGCAAAGCTGGGGATTCCAAAGATGGCACACTCTGAAGATTTTAAACTAGTAAACATTTTTCCTTTGTATTCAAAGTTTGTTTTTAAAATTTAGCTGTGTACAGAAAAAAATTTGTATCAAAAATTCTGATTTATATATAAAAGTTATTTCACTGTTCAATACTATGTTATTATTTTATTCTGTGTTTTTTTTCTTTTCTGTGTTGATTCAGTGTTTTAAACTCTGTAAACTAAATAACGATCCGTCGATTTGAATGTTTTAAGTTGGTTTAATCGCCAGTTTAAAGCAGTCAAAAAGGGCGGGGCGTTACAACGGCCTTGCTCCTGGAATTAAATCGATTCGGAACTCTATCTCGCGATGTGGAGGTAAACTAGTAACTTCTTCAAATATGTCAGAGAAATCTCCGACTATTTCTACCGTTTCCAGATTTTCTTGTGGTGTCTCTAAGGCATACAAGAAACTACACGTATGAATATCGGGTTTCCCACACGGTATCCTAGCTTTGCTTCCAATATTAGTTATCAGAGTTATGATTTCTTTGTCACATTTTATCTTAGCTTGGAATTTACTCAACCAGTCTAAACCGAGTATGAAATTAAACCCCTTAAAATCCAAAACATAGAAATCGAACAGATAGAAGTGTGAAAGGTATGAGACGGCTATGTTACTGCAAAACATTTTTAATTCGGTCTTTCCGCTAATGGGATTAGATACGCAAATCGGATTTGGGGAAATCCTTGGGGTAAGTTGAAATTTTCCTATGGTTCCAGATGAAATGAAACTATACGAGGCACCAGTATCAAATAAAATATGAACATCAATTCCATTAAAATTTAAGGTACCTTCCAGAACTCCCTTCCCTTTCACATCCTTAGAAGTTGATGCTTCATTCTTAATAGTGTAAACTTTGGTTTGTTGTGCCCTCTTCATAAGCGGACAATCCTTGATCAGATGCTCAGGCTGATGACAATTATAGCATAAACTCTTCATAACCATGGCATTTCCAGGTTCTTGCTGTTGGGGTTGGTGCTGAGTCTGACGCTGAGGTTGACGCTGAGGTTGTTGTTGAGGCTGTTGTGGGATTTTCACTGCTGGCTTCTTACAGAACCTAGCGATGTGTCCCTTTTCCTTATAGTTGTGGCACATTGTATCCTTGAAACGTTCTTTAGCCTTCTCCCCCATTTCTCCTTTTCCTTTCCAATCCGGATTAAATTTCCTCTTAAGGGCATTTTCTCCACTGGCTTCTCCTGTTTGTGCCTTTGTCACTGGCTTCTTCGTATCAAGTGCTTCATAACGAATTGCCATGTCTACTAAGTCAACAAATGTACTTTTCAGATGCCCAATCATCTTCACTTGCAAATTATCCTTCAAACCCGCTATGAACATCTCGTTTTTCTTAAGAGAGGTATTGATCAGTTCTGGCCCGAAACAGGATAGTGCATTAAACTTAATCTCGTATTCTGCTATCGGCATGTTTCCTTGCTTAAGATCTATGAAATCCCGATACATCCTCGTTTTGCCTGCTGCGGGGAGAAATTGTGCTTCGAACTCCACTTTGAATTTTTCCTAAGTAAAGTCATCTTCTGGAACATTCGTTGTCTGTGCGTCCCACCAGATTGCGGCAGCTCCTTGAAGTTGCCATGAAGCCAAAAGACGTTTCTTCTCATCATTCAAATTCAGTCCTTCAAAAATCCTCTCACATGATCTCAACCACGCTTGAACTTTAATGAATGATTCAGTTCCTTTGAAAACCTTCCCTCCTAGAGTGTTATACTCCTTGCAGATAGTTGCAAAATTTGTCCTTGGTTGAACTGGGATAACTTCTTCCACAGTTTCTACTTGATTCTTAGCAGTGTTACGACCATTGGTAGTGGTGGTTCCACTAGCTCGACCTCTTTGTCCATGGGTACTCATACTTACTGACCTGAATATAACAGGTTGATAATCAAAACTTGATTGGATGGTAAAATACTTAATCATATAACTTAAGTCAATCCCTACTAGGTATGTATCTATATTATATATAGTACCTAATTTCAAAATACGCTCTCTCAATACTCACCCAAAGCCTAGGTATATGGTAACCTAAGCTCTGATACCAACTGTAACGACCCAACTATCGAACACCTCGGAAGTTGTATCATTATATAAGAATAAAAGATAGATAGAAGATAAACTACAGAAACATCAGAATCTCACAGCGCAACTTGATTATAACATAACCCCAAAATATTACATATACATTAGAGTACTTCATGCATAGGAATACATGTCATCATGATTACATAAATATCATTCATGATACCAACTTCTAGAATAATAGTACATAACACCATACGTGAACCAACATTCAGATAATTATACATAACATAAGATAGATAAGCCAACATTTCAAATCATGCCCTCCTGCTACTCCAAAGTTATGTTAAGACCTGGATCGCTTATCTATTCATAACAAATGTTATGAATACCCAAGAGTTTAAGGAAAACACAAAAATAAACTCTGGGTCAGTCATGGACTGGTATGAGTAAACGATTTATAAACAAGTTTAAATAAATCAAAATGATTCATAAGACCACGCCGTAAGTACGGAACGAGTTTTTACCTTATGAGGATAAAAACAGTCTGTATAATTAAAACAGATATTATGATAATGTCTAGGGTTTCCACAAATAATTCATAATCTAGTAAAATGCTTTCATCTCACATTTTACTATATAGCATACAAACAAAACCGTTGAACGCGTATGGTAAATGGATTTTCAATTATGACAAGGTATGGAACCACATTCCGCTAGTGTACCTCTAGAGAGGAATACACCGGGTTCAACAAGAACTTCTTGTAACCTGGCCACACATGACCGACCACTCATTTCTCTTGAGTGTATCGAATGTATATCACCAATGGTTGTGTACGGCAACCATTTCCCAAATGGGACAGCATTGATAGAATAAGAACAAAAGGAATATCTCTAGATAGGTGATGATGCATTCTAATGGGAGCTAACCACATAGCCATGTTGCCTGCCCGATTTTTGTCATTTCCTGGTTGTGAAGCTTGAAGACAAACTTTTCTTGACAAACACTTTTATTTGCTTGGAACGTCACATCGTCAAACCCGCTAATTTACTAATTGACTTCTTCAAAAATGTATTACAAGTATAAAGCAAGAGAAACGAATTCCTCTGCCACTCATAACTACGTTTGAAAAGATCAATGTACGTGATTAGTTTAGGAGTACTTTGTCAGACGTTCGTCCCTACAAGTTGCCCTGGGACTGGACAAACCGAAGATATTATTTTATAAACCTATCTCAGGTAATTTCTACCCAGGATTTTATAAAACAATTCTTGTATATCTCCGTCTTTTGATAAATCTTCGACTTGCAACGTAGAAATCAATTTGAAGTGGAATATTTATTCCGGTCTCTTTGAATCGATATATAGCTAATATAAAATTATCAGTCTAACTTGGTTAATTTACATCTCTTTTAAGTTTGAACAAATAAAGCGTGTGCATCATACACGGTATTTTTCATCATTCGTTATCTGAGTTTATATGATGTTTAACCATTTTGTTCTTCTCGTAAATTATTTTCTTACACAGTTTATCAAAAATAAATGAAATTTATAATTTATATAAACCATTTCTTTTACATTAAAGTTTCAAAATCGTCGACTTCCTATAGTCGAGCTCTGCCCTTTCGTGTACTGCTATTTTCTTCCTCTGCTACCGTCTATGACAATAAAAAAAACTTCTCTTTTTATTCAAATATACAATCCTTCATTTATTTTATTTAATTTCCTATTTTTAGATTAAACAGTTTTAAATTTAAAACTTTGCTCAAAATTCTCTTTTGAAATTGTTTTATCAAAGTACCAAGTGCCCATTTTTAAAACTATGGTGTGCGCGTAGTAAAACTGCCCTGGATCATGCGTTCAGCCCAAAGTACCAGGTGGTACTTCCGATTGCCAAAATACCAACCCCTCAGTCACCATGTTCCACACCCAAAATCACTTTCCCCCCCTCCCCCCCCCCCATGTTTTCATCTCCTGCCAAAGTACCAAGTGGTACTTCCCATTTACCAAACTACCAGGCCCAGTTACCGTGCCCAATGCTTTGATCACCCGTAACTCCTTGTGTCCGATCATTACCTTCCCTTTTGCCAAGCCTTCCTGTTAAAACCCGATCCAAGAAATCCTTCCAGCTTGCACCTCTGGCCATCGGAATTCCAGCACTTTCGGCCACCTACTGACGACGACCCACGACAGGGTTCCCCCTGGTGCGCACCTCTCTCAGCCCTCAAAGGCGGCACAGTTCAGTTATGAACTCGATGAACTCCAATAGGAACGAAAACCCATATTACGAATCAAAGCATGAAATTTGTTCGTTTAAAAAAATATATTAGATTTTTCCTCGCTTCCTAAGACCGTCACCCTCCTTTTAGATAAAGTTTCAAGATCAACGATCCTCTGGATCATCGGCAATAGCCATGATTTCCTTTTTGGCAAATACAGTATTTTCTTACTCCCGTTTTTATTAAAAATCATGTTGATTGTTCCTAAAATCATAACTCCTTTTACTGATCACGTTGAAACTTAAATGTATGTTGGTCGAAAAATATTTTGTTTTTAACAGTCCTTTACTGTTATTTGATGGTTGGTATATATATTGGTATAATGTATATTCTATTCACTTGTCAAGGTTGGTTTACACTCTTGTATAAATCATTTCATGAAAACTAGTGTCTGATCTTTATATTCACACTAGATCTATGAGGGATGGCATCAACATGGTTAGGTTTTCGCAGACTACATAATTTTTAACTTACAGTGAAATATCCTCATGTTCCATTAAACAAATAATGTTTCATTTAGATTAGTTAAAACCCAAATGTTATTTAAAACCTGAGTATACAGGTCCATTTACACATCTAACAGAACAACCATTTAGGTCAGTACACAAAACTATTTTTGACAGTTTATAAACAGTTTTCTTTTTAACAGGGGAATCATCAGCTAGAGTCAACAAAATAGATGAGTTCAAATGTCATAATACCTCTGGATATGTATATACATGAATCATCGAATCCGACAATACTTAACACAGCAACATGGTAAAGTTTTCCTAATGTGCTTAACATTGATATCCAAGGTAGGTTCTTTCATGCACATATATGTTCATAGTAGTAAATAAAAACATACACACTTCTTATCAACTTGCATGTAAAATACAGGAAATATGTAGTGTTTACTCACCTAAATGCTGCTGTGTGCTTGTGTGTTTAAAAGCTCCCTTTTTCCCTTTTGAATACCTCGGAATGAAGTGATTTAAAAGAGCAAAAGTATCAGCCTATTTATAGGCATAACAAATGCTTAAATAATGGTTTCTTTAATTCTTTAAATAGGAAAAATCCTATTTTCTTCGATCCAATATATTTGCGTAGGTTTTCAACAGAGGAATGTTCCTCTTGAAAGCTCAGTTCTGTAATTTATCTCCTGCGCAAAGACTGTTGGAAGGAGGGTGTCCACACAAGTGGTTTAACTCATGACAAAAACTTTAAATGCTGAAGTCCTTTTTTCATGAGAGAATTATAATTTAACTCCTTTACTTTTTCATGAAACAAAAGGTTTAAATCTCCTTGGCCGTGAGAATTACACCATTAAATGTTTTCAAACAAAAAAATCTAAACTTGGTTGTTAAGTACATCACATTAAATGCTTGATGTAGGGTGGTAGTCTTCATGATAGAATCTCCTTTCTATCAATCTTTAAAACACTTCAGTGTTTTAACACTAGCCATACACCTCTTGTCCTTTACACTTCTTATGAAAGGATTTAGCTAAATGCATTTCTACATTTACTTGTTTTTAGCTGAACTATATGTCCTTGCGCAAAACTTGGCTGATTTTTATCCTTAACAAGTTAAATGATTAACTAAGTTTTGCTAGAGAAATAAATGTGCATATGTGTTATGTTTTTATCCATTAATCTTGCTAGTTTGTTGTAGGTCCTTGCGTAAAAAATTTGTGCAAAACAAATGCTTGGTTTCATGATTCAAATGGATAGATATACTAAGGTTTAGCTAGTTTAGTGTATGTGCAAATGTATGCTACTCTCTAGGCCCTTTTGTTCTTTAACAAAATTTAAACTTTACTAAAAGTTAAGTTACACTTGCTACTAAAATATGCATACTATAAGATTTGAATCACTATTTTAAATATGTAGTTGCCTACATATTTGATTCAAGTTGTAGAAAAGCTTTTACTTTCTTTTCTTACCTTTTGTAAGTGAAAGATCTAACATAAATACGCTTAGTTATCAATGTTTTGTTTATTTACAATTTTAACACATTTTAGTTTTCGTTAAAAATCCCGGGTCATTACAGATATTTGAAGTGATAAATTCAAAAGTGAATTTTGAAATCAAGTTAACCTGAAACGGTGAGTTTGGTCTGACGTTCGGAACATTAATTGAATAGAGAGTATTCAAAAGTGAGTTATATGTTGGAATTCGATTCTATCGAATTTAAGAAAGCGACATTTACTTTCCGGTTATAATCAAAATTTATTTATTTATTTATCTAATAAATTAATTATTTGATTATTTACGTAAATAAAAGTTAAATTAAATATTAAAAAAAACAGAGATTATACGTTATCATTATAATCAAAGATTTCCGTAAAGAAATGAATTTGTAAACTGAATATGAGAGTTATGTAAATAGTTTTGTAAATAAGAAATTAAGGAATGGAATTAAAGAAATTAGGTACTAACTGGAGACTAGTTAAGCTGAACGACTTTCTGGGTATCGATCTAATGTTGGTTTTGGCCTTCGGGGTTGACACTTGGGATTTGTTCTCTTACTAGTTTACGGTTAGGGACTGATGGATAGTGATACGTGGATAAGTAATGGTAATGTTTTCCATGTTAATAACGTATATTTTCTAATTATAGGAAATAAGAGTTGTGAATGTATAGAATTAATTCCCGATGTTAAAAAGAGATATTTTCTGAATATAGGGAATACATTGTTTAATAAACGGAAATGTTTTCCAAGGATCATGTAAGGCAAGATGGGTTTTGAGAAATACTTGGGAAATATGGAAAACAGGAAATTGGGAAAATAAAATGATTATTCATAAATCTATTTAAGAATGGGCTCAGTGTTGATTGATAGTTGATTAGTAAGATTTCCATTTGGAAATACGACCATTGTTTGTTTGTATGTTTTTCCTTTAATAGTTAAATCATCGGCTATCAAAGTTTTTGACCATTTTTCCGTTGTCAATACGGAGAGACCGGGATCATATTTATTATCTGAAAACCACTCCGTATGGGCATTAGCGTTGTGAATCAAATACGATGAAGATAATTGAAGACAGAGTTTATGCCAGGGCTGTTCTAACGATCCTAGGTAGAAATTGCATAAAATGGATTTATAGAATAGTGCCTCCGGTTTGTCCAATCTTAGGACAACTTGTATGGATGAATGTATGACAGAGTATATCTAATAGATCGTGTAAGTTGATCACTTCAAACATATTTATGTTGGTAGCGGAGGAATTCGTTTCTCTTAGCTTTATATCTGTGGTATTTTTAGAGAAATAAATTTGTGATTTGGTGGGTATGACGATGTGGCATTTAAAGTAAATGAAGATGTGATCTGTTTAAAAATACATTATGACCTCAAGCCTCATCAACCGAGAAATGACAATAATCGGGCAGGCAACACGGTTAAGTGGGTCGCACCCAATTAGGGTATATTGTCACCATCTAGAGAATATTCATATTTGTTACATCTTTCCATTTCTGTATCTCCCGAGAACGGTTATGTTGGTATACCAATCGTAAAGTGACAATATATTCGGAACATTCAAGCGAAATGAATGGCTGGTCATGTGTGGGCCGAGTTGCAAGATGTTCTTGTTGAACTCTAGTGGAGCCCCTCTAGAGTACACTGATCGGAAGGTGGTCCCATACCTTGTCATAGTCGGAATCCAATCTCCAATAAGAGCCCGCGGTTTTGATTGTATATTATATATGTGGAGCGTGATATGCAATCGTTCTGCTAGATTACTATTTATTTGTATTTAGACACTAATATAATATCAGAAAATATATATGATTTCAAAATGTTTTGGATTATCGTAAGGTAAAAACCATCCGTGTTTATGTGTGGATGAGTCTTACGATTATCTTTTCTTTTGAAAAGGATTTTAGAAAAAGTTAAACCGAATGATTAGAGTTTTCTCGCACCAGCCCCATGACTGACCCAGAGTTTATTTTGTTTTGTTTTACCCTAAACTCTTGGGTGCCCAAATTTGTACGGGCAGTCAAGTAGTCGGGATCTTACAGATACCCTTGGAGGAGCTTGGAGCAGCAGGCTTGAGCGTTACTTATATATAGAGCTTATTTTCGCTGTGGTATAAATGTTATGTACTCTGATGGTGATGAATGTAAGTACAAACACAATTTTGTATTTCAAAGTTATGTTATAATATATTTTATTTGTTCCGCTGTGAGATTCGTGTTTATTCGTTGGTGTTCTTCTTCTTCTTCTTCTATTCTAACTTTCTTTCTTTCTATTTCTCACCGTCTAACTTCTTTCTATTAATGATCTAGTATTTCCGATGCTTGAATAGTCAACATGGTGTTTTATGTTAATTTTCGGGGTCGAAAATCCTTGGTCGTTACAAATTGTTTGGTTGGTTTCTTTCTTGGTAATCCTCTACCATGTTTGGTTGTCAATAAGCAATGTGGTAAACCGTGGTAGTTGCGTAGAGGACTTCAAGTTCGGATGGAATGGCTGGTGTTTTTCCTGAAATTCTCTCTACTAGATGAGCATCTTTGTGTCCTCAACTCTGAGCCACTTATTATTCAGGGAAATCCTTTTATCATTACCCTATGACTTGGGTCCTAAACTAAGGAGAGAACCTTGGGAATTGACGTAGTCTTAACTACTTAATACCCAAATCAAGGTTGGTCAGCCACTTAATACCTTTTCTCCAAGGCATGCCTACTTCACACAAATATATATATATATATATATATATACATATATATACATACATATATATATGTATATATACATATACATATACATATACATACATACATACATACATATATATATACACACATACATTAGACATCCCACATTGGACCATCCACTTGTAAATGCTGGATTTGTCGGGCGGTTCCAGGCAGACTTCTATTACAAGTTGGGTCTAACCTCGTATCACAGTGTAATAATTATAATGACTTATGGCACTTGTACCTCTCACATTAACCGGATTGACTTGTAGATGCTGGACATGCCGATCGGTTCTGGGCAGGCGTCTACTACAAGTAACGGTTAACCTCGTGTCTATATGTCATTAGTATATCTAAAGCCATTAACACTCACAAACATACAAATTCCTGTAAGGACATTCACATTCAAAATCCTAATTTAACCGTATTTATTACGCACTAAATACATATTAATATTATGTTGCTTACGTTATATATGTGTATATATACATATACATACATACATACATATATATATTATATATATATAAGCGTGAATTAAGCAAACAAAATTAACGTCCTAACCAGGTTTAGAAATATCAATCCCTATTTCAAATTTAAGGTATATAAGTTGTTTCACATATTCCCTTCAATCATGACATAAATGTACATATTAATATGTAACAATCAAAATGAGAAAATGGTAATAGCAACATAGAACTTGCAACCTAGTTTTGACTTAGTTATCTAAATAATAAAAGATATACAAAGTGTCATATATCCAATATAAATAAATAAATAAATATATATATATATATTCACTTTTATGCATATTTACACACAAAACCATAATATTTGGACACCTTGTAATCAATACATTTAAATACTCTGTTTAGAAAAATAGAGATTTAAACTTATTCAAATTTACAATTTCATCCAAACCTTAACCTTTTGCACAAAACCATACACATAAAATTACACAAAATAAAATAAGATGAATCCAACAAATATGGAGAACTATACAACACTAATCATGTTTTTCTTTCATTATTTCAATAACCATGCATATACAAATTGATTGACAATTTCTCCGTACAACAATAAAAAAATGGAATATTTGAGGGATTTTGTCTTGTTTTCTTTTCATAATAACTCAAATCTTCCTAGGCACAATAACCAAATTTAAACAAATAATTCATAAAAAGAGGATCTTACATAAATTCCATCCACAATCCTGTAAGAATGAGCAACACCAGAATTGAGTAGAATAAGTTTTGGATTTAGCCTTCGCAAACAATCGTGCTCCAACCTTTCAAATCTACATATATGAGAATCACATATTAGAATCTTATATATATATATATATGTATATGTATATATATATATCTTAATTCCATAATAAATCCAAATCCAGATTAGAATAGAATAGAGGAGACAGAACATGTTAGGAAGATAGAAGAAGAATCTAAACTCTTTTCTTTTTTGAAATTAACAATGGCAAAAAGGCGTCGTGGAGGCATGAAGAAGAATGGTTGTATGGTTTTGAGTAAGGGTCGAGGGTCATATTTATATTTGACATCGTGTATACATGATGTTAGATTCAATAGATTAAATCTAAATAGTTTGTTTGGTGAAAAAATATAAATAAGTCCCTCTATAAAACAATCCTCGATGCACTCCCCTACATGATGCCGGTCGACACCCCTCCTAGAGGAGCGATCGACCCCCTTCTAGGGTCGAGCCCAAGGAAATATTGTCTCATGTATGTTATCTTTTTTATTAATTCCTTGATTTATACCTTATATTAATTATTCTTGTCCCCATTGTGTATAAATATATGCACACAAGTTTGAATTCAAAAGGAATATTCTTTTCATGCTTATCCAAATTAATATATTCCAGATTTTTATATTTATTTGTTTGAAATTCAAACTTTGTACGTTAATATATTTGCATAACTTATTTTATCAATATCTTTTGTATACAAACTCTATTTTTAGTAAATAAAATACGAAAATGGATCAGAATCTCGTCACGAATGCAACTAAAATACTTTCGTGGCCCAATTCTTGATTACTCAAATTTTCATCTTCCAGCCCAATAGCTTATTATTGAATTTTCTTATTTATTTTAAATCATATTGTTATATGTTTATTTTATGGGGTGTTACAGTAGTTCTCGATGCGTACACCGAGTGGTACATAGTGGATGTTTGAGCATTTGAGCGAGCTGATGCAGACGCGATTTCGCTTTAATGTTTTCATATCAAACGATGAAAAATTTGTATTGTAGACCTCACGAAGCTGTCCTTTACAAATGTAGTTGGATTATGTTTTCGTAGCTTGATGATGGAGGCCTGTCGAGGAGGGCACTATAGATAATACCCAGATATATTGGGTATATAGCTATGTATATAACGTATTATTAGGTTTGATCCACTTGGGAGTTAGATGAGTTCACTTTACACACAGGTGCGAGAGCATTATAAAACCTAATAAACTAATAAAAAGTAAATCAGTGATAAAACGATATATGCAGTATTATTCTTAAAAAGTATAATTTGTCCATTCACCAAACTTTTGTTCTAACCCCCTTCTTATAACAAATCCACAAATTAGACAGACGATGGAGATTTTTTAGCTTAGACTTGCTAGTCATTGTCATTATTATGGTAAGTATTTACTTATTATCATATTTTACTTAGTTCAACCATGAGATATTTATTATGACGGGTCGACCTCTTCACCCAATTCGGATCGGCGTGAACATAATGCACGAGATCAGTGCAAAAAACTTTGGACATAGACTCGAATAACAGTATAACACCACAAAGTAATAAGGCAAGGTGGCAAAGCAAATGTTAGCATCCGAAAGCACAGATCTAGGTCGGCCTGACTATACCGATGTGATCACGATCATGCAGATCCGATCCAATCATTTTAGTGTCGTGGCCACCCATTTTTTGCACTACTCCACTACTTCCGTTTGGTTCCACATCGGCCCAGAACTATCTGCATCTATAAATATGACATCATGGTTTCATTTAGGAGGATCTCTTGGCTCTTCTACGTTCATGCTCTGTCGGACTCGCGATTAAACATTTTTCTTCTCAAATTTTTTATAATAAAATATAACCGTACTTGTAATCTTATAGTGTAAACGATACTGTACACCAAGTGGACGTAGTCTCGATCGTCGAACCACTATAAGTTTTATGTATTCTTTTACTTTTATGTACTCTTTGTGAGGTGGAATCTATGATTGTCTGTGATTTCGATTGATTTGAGTGTTGGAGATCAAATCTGAAGCTAACAAATAGATAGAATAGAAGGGATTGCAATTTGCATTGTAGAACAAAAGGATAATCTATGACTTTTCAATTTTCGGTTTAAAATTGGGTGAATGTCATCCGACACTCCTGACTCAGTTGGTTAGAGGTGGGCGAATTGGGATGAGACATAAGTCTCAGGTTCGAGAGCCACCTCTGCTCATTTCTAAGAGTGACTACCTAGGTAGTGTGAAGACGTTGAAAAATTGGGGTATATCACTATCTGTGGGGTTTACTAAGACCGACAAACAGTGGCTTGAGTGAAATCTTAGGTTCCACACGTAAATCGAAATAAAATAAAATTGGGTGAATGTCATGTGGACAAACGTGGAGTATGTTTGGTGCTCGATATTTAGGCATAATCCGGCCCAGTCCTGTTCCATTCCGCTCCGTCCATCCCTTTCCAACCGTCCATTTGTACCCAATTCATCGTTCAGAACCCGACCCACTGGCTCTGATATAATCACGTTCTTCTTTCTCAACCCTAACTTAATTTTCTTTCCCCCCCACTCGTTAAGCTCCAAACATACTCGAAAAGATCAATTTGCGAAAAACCCTATTGTTCGGCCTAATTATTCTTGCTCCTCCACCTCTAATGTGAATCTTCGTCATGCCCACTTCGCTCTTCTTACGGGTCTCTTTCCGCACCCGAAATCGCATTCGAACCCGGATTTTTCCCATGCCACTTACTTCCGTGAATTCCATTCATTTCTGTTCCAAAGGCATTTCTTATAATTATAGAACGATGACCAAGAGGAGAGCGTACGTGCCTCCATTTCAAAGGCCGAAGTCAGTGATTGTAAGCGCAAATGGAGCAACAGTCACTAGTACGAGGGGCGAGGATTACGATTTGGGAGGTGTTAATACTGATTATAATAGGTTTTTTAAGCAACAGAAAATGAGCTTTGGGCGCTTTGCTGCCTACGATGACTGTTCCGAAGATGATTCTGATCGTGACGTTGATGATGTTTCTGTTGCTTCGAGCAAGGTAAGTTTATTATTTGCAGTTCTATAGATTATGCATGCAACTTCGGCATAAAATATGTTGCATGGATGCATTTTACACTCCATTTACCTGAAGAAAATTCAGAACTTAGTTTTCTCCACACCGTTTGCCATTATGAGGGAAGCGAAAATTTTACTTGGTGGGTTGCCCGGGTAAAAGGAACATATTTATAAATTTCACTGAATGATGCAAAGAATAGGTAACACAAAGTATAAAAATGGTTTCTCACGCAGCACAAGTAGTGGTTGGATGTGGTTTTTGGTAGTGGATTTGGTTAACTTATTTGTTTTAGTGTAAAATTTAGGTGCATTATTTTCCTCTAAGTTGCATGTTTGAATGCCGTTTAAAGGTTATATGTTTTTTCCACCTTAATAGATGGCTTCTTACATATATAATAATAAGCTAAACATATCTGGTTACATATCTGCATGTTGTACTCTGGCCGATCCTTTTCTCCTTACTTCACAACCATAATCCTTTGCTTGAATTTCTAGCTGTCCAGAAGCATATAGTAGCTACGTATTTCATGCACACCATATTGTTTAAAATATAAATTAAGTTGGACATGACCAATTTTTGCATCTTGTGTTCCATCCATGATTTTGATCAAAATGATCGACCAATAGGTCCAGTACCCACATGTTATTGGCTTACAATATTGTAAGCTTTTTATTTGTTGGTATTAGGATGACTAAAGAAGGCGTTTATTGAAGCGCTGATGCTAAACCTGTATATCCTAAATTGAGTATATTTTTCAATCTTAGTAAAAGAAAACGAGATACTCGTCGGTTGTGGGTCCAAGACATGGGCATTGATTCTTGCATTTTGAAATATTATTTATGAGGCGAGACAAAGTTTTTGTGGATGGATAACAGTAGCCTTGTGCTCTGAGTTCCACCATTTTAGGTAACCGATGATAGTAACTAGGAAATTTTGTATCATAAGCATTGTTGCATGTAGATAAGCAATGCCAAGTGTCTAGATTGGCCAAATAATAGTAATATAATTTCATTAAAATAGCACTACTTGTGCACCTTGGTAAATTATAAACTTGTAATTAAAATGCGAATTAATTGTATCATTGTACAAAAACATTTTTCTGACATTATGTATTATGATATAAGAACCATGGATGATTGTTCATGATTCCTGTAATGTAAATCATGTAATTTCATAGGCTAATTCTATTCATACATTGATATTTCATTACATACACCGTGCCTCTACAAAATTACCCTTGCTCTCATCATCTTCGGTTCCCTTCTTCAAATTTGAAACTCATTTTCCCAAAATTAGAAATTCTTTGCACCAAATTATAAGAAATTGGACATTAATATTTATACTAATGTTGTAACTTTTTAACCTTTTCAAAATTTCACAATTTCAATGAAATAACTAATTTTAGAAACAAATAAACACTTTTAAGTTATAGCAATTAGTAATAATTTTTCTTAATTCAAATTTATGGTCTTGTGATGAAATAATTATTTTTCTTCATTAAAATGTGCAGTTTGTACCAAATTTGGTTAATTTGATGGATTATATGCAAAAGCCTAAAAAAGCAATTGATAAAAATGAGGGTAGTTTAGTAAGAGATTTTTATAAGAAAAACACGGGTGTATGTTAAGCGATGTTCGGTGTATGAATAGAATTTGCCAATTTCATATTCTACGAAGAGGTAATGAAATGGATTAAATCAAGAGTCACTAAAAGCGCACTTTATTTTTATGTGAATTAGCTATTGCCTTTCTCCTTTTAATGCAAGATCCGTTCAGGGTGCCTCCACACTTGATAATGTTGATGAATGGAAATGGAAATTTAGCATGCTTCTTCGCAATGACGGAGAGCAAGAATTAGCGTCAAGAGAGCGGAAAGACAGACGCGATTATGAACAGCTAGCTGCCTTAGCTGAGAGAATGGGATTACACAGGTATTGTTTTGTTGGTTTACCTAAATTGATCAATTTTAGTCCACTATCACCATAATGGGTAATTTATTTTTTGGCAGTCGTCAGTATGCCAAAGTAGTAGTTTTCAGTAAGGTCCCACTACCAAACTATAGAGCGGATCTTGATGATAAAAGGCCACAGAGAGAGGTGCATTCTAAAACCTTAGATTCCCATTGTAGAATGGCCAATAAAAAGATTTCTCTCTATTTATGGTTTGATTCATATGTTTCTTGTTGTGATTTATTGATAATTGTGACTACATACAGGTTTCTATCCCAGCTGGATTGCAAAGAGAAGTGGATGCTTCGCTGGAGGAGTACTTGTCCCGAAAGCATACAATTAGAGAGAGTTTCCCTTACAGCCCCTTTTCAAGGTTGGGTAATAACGACAATTTTGCGACCAAGGAAGGACAACTGGATCTTCTGGATGCACAAACACCTCCTACAACTGTCATGAAGCAGATATATAGGCGAAGAAGTCTCCAATTGCGCAATCAACAAGAGTTGTGGCAGGTATTAGTTGTTTTAATATGGTTCATGTTCAACTATGCCTTCAAAAATAATAATAATATAATAAAGTAAAAATAACAGTTGTAGTGATACAGGTATGGATGACCACTCAAATTGTGTATTGGTACACAAAATTTATTTGAACAGCTTACTTTCTAAATTGGGGTCCTTATCTGGAGTTTGAGTGGATAAATGTTCTACAAAGTTGGCTATAGTGTCTATAACGTTAGGATACAGCAAGGGGGGGGGGGAGGGAGGGAGGAGGAGGGAGAAGAGGGGGGGGGGGGGAGATGCAATTTGAAAATTGCATTTTACTCAATAATATTTGTGCTATAAGTCAATTGAAAATTGCATTTTATGTACCATAAACTATGTATTTTTTATGGAAAAATGTTTAGGAATTAGTCGTAGAACAATGTGGTTTACAATGAGATTCGTCTCTCTGTTTAGTTTCGTATTTCATAGTCTACTACTTTCAGGAGAAAAAACAGTCCTGGTTAATGGTTACGTGAAGTAGGAGTTTTTAATTACTCTAACAGGCATATGATTTGAGTCATGTGTTTTCATACATATGTGTGTGTGTGTGTGTTCATACATACATACATTATACCTAGTGCCGGACTAAACACTGTCTTCAATAATCCTGTACTCTAAAGTTGGTGCTAATTGACTGAATATTTCACTATATTTTTTTAATGCTCCACATCAATAATCTGCAAAGAAATTTTCAAATTCCCTCCTTGTACATGTACCCCCCCCCCCCCCGGTGGGGGGAACGGTGGTTCGGAAAAAGAGGGGGTTTGGGGGGGTGAGGAATGGAGATCTGATAAGTTTACACACACGAGTGTGCATACGCGAGAGCGTCGGAGTTTGAAAAAGGCAGGAGCATACGTGAGGCATTCTTTTGCTGACAAGGCAACGTGTAATCCTTAAACAACTATTTTTGAACCAAATGCAGATGTAAATTTGACAGGACCTGTTGGAGCTTGGTATTAATCTCCAAGAACCGAGCCATAATTTCCAAGTTCCAGTTCAAAATTCAATAAACCCCGATTCTCACCTTCTGGGACCTCCAATAACAATGAGCCATTCTTGCTCATGAAGTAAAATCAACCTATCATAGGTTGTCATCTAGCTTTTTCTGGAGGTGGCATTATTCGTAGCAGAATACTATTTGCTGATATATTCATAGAGAGCCATACTTCTATTACTACCACTTGATTTTATGGATGCCAGTGATTTCACATTTATTATCTTGCTGGATATGTTGTGAATTCCATTGTTTTTTTGTTTTATTTTTTAATGCAGCAATCACCAGAGGGTCAAAAAATGTTAGAATTCCGCAGAAGTCTTCCTGCATTTAAAGAAAAAGAAACACTACTGGAAGTTGTATCTAAGAATCAGGTTTAAACATTTCTATTGTAATGATTTATTATTACTACTGTTCTACTTAGTGTAACCATCTTCATTTGAATTCTTCTGATGACACCAAACCTATTTCTGTCATAAAATGGAAATATATCTGTCATTTGTTGAGTGATAACAACTGTGTAAAGTTCTTTTAACTGTATCGTGTCATTGTAACTGTTGCTATATACCGTATATTTCAGTTTGTATGTGTGCCACGCTATTTTGGTCCTCTATATTTGCAATCTTGACCACGAAACCAGTCTTGTTTAATTGTTATAATCTATGCAGTTTATCATGGGGTTATACTATGAACTCTATGTTCTGTCACCAACTCTTTTCGTAAAGTTGATCAAGTCAGTAGCTAAACATTATCATCATGGATATGATATCAGTACAAATTGTCTCATGATCACTTTCATAGTTTAAGCACTTAGCATAATTACATTGATATTGTACGTGTTTCTTTCTATATAAAATTAGTTGTATTTGTTAACTACAACTTTACTGATACTTAATGGTGTCCAGGTGGTTGTTGTTTCAGGAGAAACTGGATGTGGGAAGACTACCCAGCTTCCCCAATATATATTAGAATCTGAGATTGATGCTGCTCGTGGAGCAACTTGCAGTATTATTTGTACTCAGCCCAGACGTATATCTGCAATGTCAGTTTCAGAAAGAGTAGCGGCAGAGAGAGGAGAGAAACTGGGAGAATCTGTGAGTTCTCTTTTGAAGCCGTGGATTTCCCATGGTTTTTCCATTGAATATTATTCCTTTTTAAGGATGCGCATGGAATAATGAAGTATGTAACCTAATTAAATGCATGTGCTCACTAATGAATGCATATATATGCGCTTTCTTTAATAATGTTATATTGATATGTCGGCATAATACATCCCCAATTCATTTCACCAATTGTTGTTCACCATATATATATTTGTATTAATTAGTATAGTATTTTTTGGCTGAACTATCTTTGATGATATATTCAAGTACAAAAATTGATTTTGCACTCTTTCGATTTTCGAGTGATCCCCTTATGGAAAGGATTCTTTCCTCTAATTTTCATGATTTCCACTTACCGTCAAATTCCTACGGATGCTTCATATTTTTATACTTAAAATGTCCTCTTATTAGTTGATGGATATAATAAACCAGAGCACCCACAAATTTCACATTCTTAGTGGACTATTTTGCAAAAAATTATCTCAGCCAGATTAAAATTCTGATTCCACATGTTTATGTGTATGGTCGACAATGATTTCAATATGAGATTCAAATCGTAAATCGTAAAGTTCAAAATTTGAATCGAAACCGGATTCAAAGCATGAACCGTAGATTCAAATAGCAAACGGTAAGGTTACCCGGCTGGTAATCTGGAGCGCACAAGTTCGAGCCCCGGCCTCTTCACACAATGTGAGGGAAAGGCTACGCGCGCTATTCGACCACCCCCAGAGCCCGGAAAGCTGTGAGAATAGTACCAGATGGGAGACTGTCTAGGAAGTCCTCACGCTTGAGTACGGGAGCCTTCGGCACTGGGTATCCACCATCCACCTTTTCATTCTACAGTAAAAATATCTTTACTTTTCATTTGCAGTGAGCAAACAGCAAACAACACTACGTGAATATACCTACTTTCTTTTCACATAATTACTGTATAAGTCTCGACAATATATTTCGTCCGTAGGTAAACAAAAGCTTACTTCTTCTTTCACTGTTTCGCTCCGCTACAGGTTCTTCCTTTTTTTTCCTTTCCACTGTTTCGCTCCGCTACAGGTTCTTCTTCCTTTTTTTTTTCTTCTGGCTTATGTACTTTCAATTGCTATTCTCATATTTCGGAAAAAGAAATATTTTCAGATTCCCGAATTTCGCTTCCTGACCGACATGAATACAGAATCGCGATTTCAAGTTAGGGTTTGATATTTTCGATTTTAGTTTGACGCGTACGATTTTCACCAGTTGCGATTCAAACTAAAATCTGAATCGAAAAGCTTGCGGTTCGATTTTGAAACATGTACGATTTCACGATTTTTGAATTCATTGATGGTCGATTTAAAGTGGCGAGGAATCGAGGTTAAAAGGGAAGAAAAGGCGGATGCTTTGTATACTTGACAATGTAGACAATGAGAATAAAAACTTCGCTTCACAAAAAGTATGAAGTCATATTTGAAAAAAATTAAGTGTATAATATTTGCTTTTATAGTTTACAAGTTAAAAAGGGCTTCAACAATAAAATATAACAATTGCAATGTTGTTGAATTCTTAATTCTAGACCATTGGTAATGAGTGCCAGTTGGAGCTAGGGGGGAAATGTGATGATAGCAAGGAAAAGATACTTCAGACAAAAAAGTATGAACTTCTGTCAAGTAATCAGCAAGATAATTTGCAGTCGCAACCTTTCTTCTATTATATTATTGTTTGAAATACGTAATAAGAACGATTTTATTATATCACTTGTAACTTGAATCTAAGTGCAACTACTAAGTATTTAAGAGACAAGTCCTAGTTCATAATTCTCACTACATAGCACAAACTTTTCACTATAATGCAAATTTACAATTCCTCATATTTATTTGCATTCAAAACAATTTATCATATTTCCTCTAAATTTGCAGAATATCTATTGACTGAGTTGATTATGCTAAACATAAGATATATACTAAATTTGCTATAAACTTGTAGAATATAATATATTTTCAGTGGATGGCATGTACTTCCGTTATCACTTAAGTTATGAAAGGTGCGTCATTTGCAAGGTTTCAAATCTCGACCGAGATCTCGTTTTCAAGATCAGGCGATCCGAAACAACAAATGTCGACCATATCTCGTTTGAACTGAATCTCGGCTGAGATCTATTAACGAGATCTCGGCCGAAACTGTTGTATTTTGAATTTTAATTTTATAATGGGCTAGGTCTATAATATTATCTTTATTTCTAGGCCTATATTTGCTGTGTTATTTAAATAACAAACTAAAAGCTTCCTATTTCATTTCTAACCATGATGTCCTGCACCTATACAATAAGAATATGCATGTACAACTAGAACATGTCGTCATGCATCTGTACGAACAAGACATCACCCTTTGCGCATTTCAAATGCTGTCCTACACTTGTACAAACAAGAAAATGTTATTTTATGAATGTTTAGTCACTGATTCATTGACACTGTTTATTATATGAAACACGAAATAATATATATATTTCTATATGATTGTAGACTTATTCAAAAAATATATATACTTATTTCCAAATGATTGCAGATTATATATGTTTCTTAACTATGTAAGTTTATTAAACATCTCTTCATCAAATAGCGATGTTATACATTGTGTCAAAAAATTCTAATTATTTATTACCCTTCTATAGTCAGATGGTTTTTCAAGCTGCAAATCATTAACAACCAGTGTACTCTTGGTAAAAATCAAGTAAGTTAAACAATTTTTTTGTAATTAGCATTTATAAATTAGTTGCATACTTGTATGTAAACTAATGTTGAAAATATTAAGTAGTCCGAGATCATTTCGAGATGTACTTTATGATCCAAGACATAATTCCGAAATGAACACCAATATACATTTATCTCGACCGAAATCTCACCCGATACGAGATTGGATCCCAAAAATTTTCAAAACGAAACATGACCGAAATCCGAGATTTAAAACCTTGGTCATTTGATGTCGCACAAACTTCTCACTATAATGCAAATTTACAATTCCTCATATTTGTTTGCATTCAAAACATTGTATCATATTTCCTCTAAATTTGCAGAATATCTATTGCTAAGTTGATTATGCTAATCATAAGATATATACTAAATTTGCTATAAACTTGTAGAATATAATATAATATATTTTCAATGGATGGCATGTACTTCCGTTATCACTTAAGTTATGAAAGCTGCGTCATGGTGCATAGTGCCATGGGGTGATTGTGTCTTTTGTGCCCATGGAGCAGTGCACACGAGAAGACATCAACTGACGCAAAAGGTGCACATTACATGTAAAAAAGAACATTTTGAAAGAAATTTGCTATTTTTTCTCGATAAAAAGATGCATAAAAGTCAGTGTTCATTAATAGAATCATGTTTACAAATTATTTGGTTTTCAAGGTTCTAAAAGATGTTTTTTTCCCTTCTGAATTTTCTTTGCTGGAAGATAAACACGTATAATTACGAATTGGGAAAACCCACAGTATGGAATTTAACTTAAGATCCAAGTTATATACTTTTGTAGTTTAATACGATCAAAATATACCAAATAACAGATAGACAACTATAAAATAAAATATATATGAAGAAACATAAATGTATCAAAGAAACATGAAACAAAATAAGTTTACAAGATAGCATCAGAGAGTAAGATACAACGAAAGCTATATCTTTTTTATTTTCACTTGGGACATACAGAATTAGTTATAAGCTTATACTTGAAAGTTGTTTGTTAAGCGGTAACTGTATGCTTTCAATTTGAAATTCAACTTCTAAGCAAATGAGTAAACATGATGTACTACGACCAAATAGTAATTTGTACATATGTCATTATGTTTAAACGACCTTTTTGTTAAACGGTGATGATGATTATTATTTAAAATATCTGTTTGTAAAAAAATAGAAAATATATTAGTGTTGCTTGATTAATTATAGATTTATGCTTAAATTATGTGTTTTTTTTTTTGGCACACGCACAACTATTTTATCAAAGCTCTGGCCTAGGCGCGTGTCTAAAAGCCCTTGGCGCCAGCCTAGGATTTTCTTTCTTTCAAAGCGCTGATGAAGCAGAAGGTGCTGAAGCGCTTGAGTTCTAAAGCATTAAAAAAGCGCGCTTATGTAGAGATGTTGAGAAGCAAAGAAATTCATGTATTTGGTCCAAAATGTAGCCCAATTACATGCCAGAAATTATCAAAATCGAACATATCAAGCCCTAGCAGAAAGACAAACCCCGTTTATTAAATGAAGAAATCACATGCGGAAAACCCTAGTTAAAAAAACTCAAGTGCCGCTCCCAACAGCTTTTCTTAGTGCCTTCGCCGCCGCTGCTTCCTTTTTGACATTATATAATTGAATCTGATTTTATTTATTTATTTACATAAATCCTTTATCTGATTTGTCATTTATGTGAAAGTTATTTATGTTAAAATTTTAAACTGAACTATATATATTATAAAGATTTGAATGGATTTATGAATAGCAAATTGAAGATTGTAACTTATGTTTGTAGATATAATTTCTTTAAAATTTTATGAAGTTTTACGTGTGTGAAGTTCTAATTTTATGAAGTTTTACGTGTGTGAAGTTCTAAATTGCTTTATATGAAGTATAAATTATTTAGTTACATCAAATTTTTGAGTTATAATTTAAACAAGCTTTCAATTTATAGATTAAACTTTAGATTAATCACGCGCGCGCGCATATATATATATATATATATATATATATATAAAATATTTATATATACATATAACGTTTTGAATTGTATAAATTTTAACGATACGACTAATCATCGAAAACTGTCTGGACTTAGTTTATATAATTATAAATTTGTGATTATATATGACAGGTTAAGTGATAATTTAAGGTAAATTTTAATTTAAAGCTTAAAGTTTGAACTAATTTTAAATATTGTTGACGTTCGATTCGGCCAATCAAACACCAATACCCAAAGCCAGTTTGCAATCACAGAATAAAAATAACAATCCAGACATAAAGTACTGTAATGTAAACGAACACAAGATTTATAATGGTTCGGCAAATTGTGCCTACGTCCACTGTGAGGTAATCATTATTGTTTATACTGTATGATTATAAATACAGTCCGTTTGGATTACAGAAATGTGAATAAGAGAGTATTGGCAATGGCAGAGTCCCTGCGTATGAATGCCGAAAAGCCAAAGAGAATCCTCTAAAATGCTCAAATCCTTCTTTATTAATAGCTGCAATGAAGCTTGGTTTGGCCAGAATAAATGCCATGAAAATAGGATCTAGCGAAGATCGGGCTTGCAATGTTCAAATCCTTCTTTATTAATAGCTGCAATGAAGCTTGGTTTGGCCAGAATAAATGCCATGAAAATAGGATCTAGCGAAGATCGAGCTTGCAATGCTCGAATCCGGATCGACCATCCAAACTACCTCGGATCAGTGCTGTTCCGGATTCTGATCAGTGATGAACCGGCCATGCCGATCCAAGGGCGAAGGCTACTCCCTTAAGTCTACTTTGCAAAGTCCAAATTCCTGAGTTGCCATATGCCAATCTCACTTCACTGATACAAAGTGACTTGAGTATGACGAGCCGAAGTAACATCGATCCGGGATAACTGGTGTGCCGATCCGAAAGACGGGGAGTAGCACCGATCTGAAGAAAGAAGTGGAATGCTGACCCAAACTCAAAGAGAGTAGTACCAATCCTGGCTTTGGTGTTAACGTCGATCCGGAGCTTTATGAACAATATCGATCCCATGCTAAGGGGAGTAATACGATCCCAAACCATGGGATTCCTACCGATCCCAATGTAGGCCATCCAAATTTCAAGTTATTGCAAACTCCCGTGACTTCAACCAAGTCTTTCCAAGTTCGTCTAAGTCCACGCTTAAATTTTGAGCACTCCAATAGCTAAAAATCCAAAGTGTGACGGCCTTATAAAAAGGTGGATCAACAAATATTAATGTCTGAAATTGATTTGTGTAAATCATATAAGCTATCAAATTAGTTTGTGATGATCATATGCTGTACTATTCTCAATATTGAGTTTATATGCCATTTTTTGAAGTCAGAAATTGAGTTTTAGTGTTTTTTTTTTTTTTTTTTTGGGGATTATAGGTTCCCTTTTTTATCGAAAAACAGAAAAAGTGAATAAAAAAGGCGCACACATTGAAATGTGGCCTTTTCGCTTGAAAACTATGGTGCAAGGTAAATCAGAAAGGCATATGCTGTGTGCAAAGACTGACTGCATGAAATTTTGCATAATTTTGCTCCGTGTACCATCAATAATAACTATAGGTTTAAAAAGATATATGCATTTATATCCCCTCTCTTTCGTTCAGTGCAACGTTTTTTTTATTTTTGTTATACTCAAATAAATAGTTATATCTCTAATCATCCTTCAATATTGTTGTGCATTAAAGAAGCATATCTGTAAGTTGGTTTTTTTATTAAACTATTAAACAAACTCTTTTTATTAAGTTCTTACTACTCAAGTAAGTAGTTTTATCTCTAATCAACCTTCATTATCGATGTGTATTGTGGAAGCATATCTGTAAGTTGGATCTTTTGATTAAATTGTCAAATAAATCTTTTCAGAAAGTTCTTTAATTTTTGGTACTCAGATTCAATAAGTCTCAGTATGTTCAAAGGAATCTATTGTACTTGTCAGATTGTTAAAAAGGGAACAAAGTAGCTTTGCCCAAAAAAGGGAACAAAGTACAAATTACGAGGGTCGTTTGTAAACTACATGTACTCTGCAATAAAAACAGTTACCTTTTTTTTGAAACGGTAATATTTTGCTTTTACGTATATTAGTAGTTTTCACATATATTTGAACATATTTGCTGTAATATTGTACTTTTAGTGAATTACAGGAAGTTGGTAATGAAGGCTGGAAATGATTTAATACTTTTATACATCATGTTGTGTATGCTAAATGTATATTATAAGAATTTCAATGTGCATGCACTGGCGATGAAATAAATCTCAGTTTGTACCCATGCATTGGTACATCTGCCCACACTAAAGCTGAAAATAAATTTGTTTTCATTACTGATATATACACATCATGAGTTTATACTTTACATTTTCCAAATTGGCTAATTTTAATGCTATGCAAACTATTACTTGTTTTGTTTTCCTTTAGAAAGGAAAAAAAAATCCATTGTGTATAATCGGTGAACCACTTGTTTCATGCATAGTTTACAATTTTACATTAAAAAAACAGAGATCTGATATCCAAAATCCCTATCAAGTACACTAGAAGTCAGAAAGCCTATTTGCTTAAACCCTAGAAGCAGCTAATCTTCTATTATATTTTCCTTTCTTCAAGTCATTTGTGAAAACATATATTATAGAAGTGACAAGCTAAACAAACTTAGTTATCTCAAAAGTCAAATATTTTAGTTCGTGATATAGCCTATTATTACTAATTCCTTAATTAAATATTTTCTCCTTAAATAATTAAATTAATTTTGTTCGTATGGATATCTTGTAAAAATGAATGTATGTGCGACTGTTTATCAAATGGGATATTTTTTTCAAAGTCAATTCGTTACTTAGAAGATCTCCTCTCTCTAGATAAATAAGCTGCAAATGATAATTGGGCCTAGAGACAAGACCTTTTAAGTTCAAAATCAAACTTATGTCAATTTTTATTTAATGCAAGGTTGGTTATAAAGTTCGCCTTGAAGGTATGAAAGGGAGGGACACACGATTGCTCTTCTGCACTACTGGAATATTGTTGAGGAGACTACTTGTTGATCGAAACCTGAAAGGTGTATCCCATGTTGTAGTAGATGAGATTCATGAGCGTGGCATGAATGAAGGTAGATTAAAGTTTCAGATATTTAAAACTAATAACTGGATTGTGATACTCATAAGGTTCTTGTATGTTACCAGATTTTCTTCTTATTGTTCTGAAGGAGCTTCTTCCTCGTCGTCCAGACTTAAGGTTAATATTGATGAGTGCAACACTGAATGCTGAACTTTTTTCCTCGTACTTTGGTGGGGTACCTATGATACACATTCCTGTAAGTTACTAGATCTTTGGTCAACCATACTTAAATTATGTATGCAACTATGCAAGGCATGCATTTCCAGCGCATACAGTGATGAGTTATTCCCAATTTGCAAATAAAATTGAGACCTAATCACAGGATGGGTGTTGCATGTTGCTTTTAACGTAAGATTCTCTTTGTATTCATAATTGATAGCAATAATATCACCTTCGTCAGATATGGCATCTCTGAGTTTTTGTTTTGTTTTGGCTTCAAAAAAGGGAGACAACATGCTTAATTATATTTATACACCATTGTTTTTTTTTTTTTTTTTTTTTTGGTGGGGGTGGGTGGGTAATCTCTTGTTATGTTGTGCATGCTTGATACCTGTAAGTGTGTTTCATCAAATTCTCGCCTTGGTCATTCAATCAGCTGAAAATAAAAATCTTTTCAGTAAATACCATATAGTGGAATAATAACAAGAAACGATTGCATTATTATATTAATTTATTTGTATAGCAGAACATAACGAGAAATGTTTACCTTATGTATTTTCGTTTATTAAGAAAATAGTATTTGATTTAGCAAGTCAATTTTCTACCCTGTTCAGCATGGTGGTTATCGACTACAATAGACATGGTATCGCTGTCATCCTCCTTGCCTTTTATTTTCATATGAGTAATTGTAAAAAGTTTTAAATTGTTCTGCTAAATAAATAGGGTGGTCATACAATTATAGCCACAAACCTTTTTATTTTGTCTCCTATGTTATTGGAAGTTGGCACTTTCTGTTTGTTCTTTTCAAAATTGGATGCATGGTGGATTACTAGTTGTATGCCTACAAAAATATTAAATACCTAAAAATGGTGTTGATCAAAATTTTCGCTGAGTATACGAAACACTGAACTAAGTCTAAGTAAGCTATTCAAGTCCAATCAAGTGGCTGTACTGGCTGGAAGATATTCCACTTCCTAATATGAATTTTGAAATTTCTTAAAGCAAATACACCTATTGTTGGCATTAATGTCTCGGCTAGGGTTTTCGAAACGGGGCTTAAATTGGACATTGTAAGATTTTAATAGTTTAATAATAATTATCTCAACCACCTTAATACATGCAATCAGTTGTCTTTTCGCATATTTCATAACGCATTTGTTAGATTTACAAATTTTGTGCGATAATATAATATGCTGTATGAAGGCCTTTTCTTTTATATATTGGTTGATATTGGTTGAATTCCATGTACTAATTTAACGAATTTATTTATGATGAACCGCAGGGTTTTACCCACCCAGTTCGGTCTCACTTTTTGGAGAACATTCTAGAAATTACTGGGCATAGGTTGACCCCATACAATCAGATTGACGATTATGGGCAAGACAAAAGCTGGAAAATGCAAAAACAAGCTCTCCGAAAAAGGAAGAGCCAAATTGCTTCAACTGTTGAAGTATGAAATATTCATTATGTGCCATATTTCTTGTATTATATTTGCTACATCCCATAAGTGTCATTTTGACTTCCTAATAGGATGCCTTAGAGACAGCTGACTTTGGGGATTATGGATCGAGAACTCGCGACTCCCTCTCTTGTTGGAATCCCGATTCTATAGGCTTTAACCTTATTGAAGCTGTTTTATGTCATATATGTCAAAAGGAACGGGCAGGTGCAATTTTAGTCTTCATGACTGGATGGGATGATATAAATTCACTTAAAGAACAGCTTCAAGCAAATCCTGTTCTTGGAGATCCGTCTAAAGTCTTGCTTCTAGCATGTCATGGTTCGATGGATAGTACAGAGCAGGTATATATATTTTAAAGTGTTTTTAGAATCATAAATTGTACAAAATTTTGATAAAAATTGAATGCTTAATTAATTTTATCTATATCATTAATTATATTTCAATTGTGCTAGAATATGATTATCTGTTACCCTTCACATTCATTAATGTTTAGCATCCATAAAGGTCATATATAGACAGAAGTGATAGAATAAAAATTCAAGCAAAACGAAGATATCAATTTAGGGATGATGCTATACAGATTAACGTTATTAACTTTTAAGTACAAATAATACAGAGTATTTATCCACAAATTTTTATTGAGCAGCATGATTTGTTGCACGTTGACTTAGGCATGTGTAAGTGTGATATTATCCCTTAAGAAGAACCTCCAACACAGAGAAAATTATCAAGACATTTTAAGTCACCTTGAAATGTTTGTAATTACACTCGCATAAAACAGTAATATTCAATTTAAGTCGTTCTTTACACTTTTTAGAAATCAAAATCAAATATGTCTGCCAAAAGTATATAACACTATAAAAGGTTGACTCGGTATATTATTAAAGCATCAACGGAAAATTTTCTTGTGGTCTTTTGTGGGCTCTAACCGCCGAATTTTAGTAGTTTTGTTGTTGTATAGGGCTATTATAGTAATGGTAACCGTTATCGATACGGAAAAACCACCGATATTATTGGTAAGTAAAAAATAATCATCGATACTTTAGCATTACTGATGGTGAAATGTTCATTGATTTACCGATAAACTGGTAAGTCTGGAAGTGGTAGATTTACGGATATATAAAACCATTAAAATTTTGATATTGATGAAAAAAAATTCGTTGCTAATTATAGATCCATTAATGCTTATATAAACGTTTTGACTTATTTTAGTTGAAATAGAAAATTTTATTGGTTAATCACAAAGTGTTACTTGCAGTGTTATAAAATAGCAATTTCGCTAATCTGAAGTTAATAAAGCCCAAAAAAAAAAAAAACCATCATAAATAATACTACAAGCATCTGCTTAAAATTTAATAACTTTCAGAAGCAATTTGTGGTTAGAATCAATTAAAATAGTAAAATTACAAAATTAGTATCATGATAAATTTACCGTTGCCACTAGTTTTGACATTTCTTTATCTCTACATTTAACGTTAATATTGGTAAATTTATGGTTACCATACCGATAGCGTTTGCATACCAATGCAGACTGATATTAGTTACCATTTGCTTGGTATTGGTATGGTAATGATAAAATTACCGTTACCATAACAGCCCCTGTGTGTGTTTTGGTATTATTTTTTCATGTCTAAGGTAGTGTAGCTGGAGTGATTGAGTGATTAGCTTGGTTATAGCAGTTTCAGAAGTTTTCTACATTCTTTATGGAAATCAATATATGATGCTCTCCAAAAGTATATAACACTAGAAAGTGTTAACTAAATTTATTGTTGAAATATGTATATATAATATATATAATATATATAAAATAATAATAATAATAATAATAATAATAATAATAAGATCCTTAGATGGGCGGTCTCCCAGACGATACACCTATCCACACACATACATACATAGATAGATGTGTGTGCGTGTGTCTGGAGTTTTGTGATTGCTTGCGTTTTGGTATTGTTTTTTATTCTCTAAGGTAGCTTGGATGATTCAGTAATAAGCTTGGTTTACGTCTAGAGTCTATGGATTGGAGATAAATGGTTTGCCTTGTTGAAACTTCATTTAACCGCCTGGTAGTGAATATGAGATAAATGATTGAGATCCTAACAGCCCAACTGCATAATCTGGTTAGGCATTCTTTTCACTTTGTGAGTTCTAGACCGTTCTTCACTTTTTGGCGAGTGTCCGATTAGGTTATCTTACCATAAAATTTTCCTTTCCATCTTCAGTTATTCTCTAGAGCTAGTGCTATTTAAGAAGCATGTAGATCATATGCTATTTATTTCCTTTCGTTGTTATTTTTCAAGAAAGTTTAATATGCATGTATTTGCTATATTATTACTAGCAAAATCTTCTATTTCAAAAAATTTGCTTTCAACTGATTGAAAGCTACTGCTGTCTTCTGAGCTAAAACGCTACTCGTATATTTTTACATGCAGAGATTAATATTTGATCGACCAGATGATGGAGTGAGAAAAATAGTTCTTGCGACTAATATGGCCGAAACAAGTATTACAATAAATGATGTTGTATTTGTTGTTGATTGCGGGAAGGCAAAAGAGACATCTTATGATGCTCTGAATAATACCCCTTGCCTGCTCCCAACATGGATTTCTAAAGCATCTGCTCGTCAGGTAAATAAATAGTGCAACAATTTTTTATTTTACCTTTTTCAGGGGCAGAGGATCAATTTTTATGAGCTATAATCTGTGTTTCTTGTAATGTTCCTATTCACAGAGAAGAGGTAGAGCAGGTCGTGTTCAACCTGGAGAATGTTATCATCTTTATCCAAAATGTGTCTATGATGCTTTCGCGGATTACCAGTTACCTGAACTTTTGAGAACACCTCTTCAATCACTATGTTTGCAAATAAAAAGCCTTAAGCTTGGTAGCATCTCCGAGTTCTTGTCCAAGGCTCTGCAATCTCCCGAATCATTATCTGTATTTACTCTTTCTTCCAAACTATTGTTATTCCCTTTGCCCTCAGTGAACAAGTTTGAACAATGATTTTTTTTAAATTTCATGTTGTAGGTACAAAATGCCGTTGAGTATCTAAAACTTATTGGAGCCTTGGATGATAAGGAAGAACTAACGGTATTGGGTATGCTTGTATTTCTTGTCCTTGTATTTTGCTAGTGTGTATGTATATGTTCAACAGCACCCCTAGAGGATACCACTTTACTTGCTCCTTAATATATTTCATTAAACTGATTTAATAAATGGGTGATGACGATGTTGACATGGCGATAGTTGACAATGAAAGTTATTAATATAGTCAGCATTAATAATAGTCATTGATTACATTAAACTAATCAACATGATTGAGGTGCGGATAAGGTGTTGGTATCTCTGAACCTCGTGCATGTGATATACACATGTACATGTTTGTCTGTGTGTTTTCTGCTGAGGGAGGCCATTAGTAAAATGGTATGGTTCCCAAATATGGTTTTGTAGGTATCAAGCCATCTTGTCATCGAATGTCAATTCATGAAAAACTCCCTCCCCTTCCCTCCCACCCCCCTCTCTCCCTCTCCCTCCCTCTCCCCTCCCTCCCTCTCCCCCCCTCTCCCCCTCTCTCCCTCTCTCTTCCCCTCCCCCTCTCCCCCCCTCTCTCTCTCCCTCCCTCCCCCTCCCTCTCCCTCCCCTCTGTGTGTTTTCTGCTGAGGGAGGCCATTAGTAAAATGGTATGGTTCCCAAATATGATTTTGTAGGTATCAAGCCATCTTGTCATCGAATGTCAATTCATGAAAAAACTCCCCCCCCCCCTCCCTCCCCTTCCCTCCCACCCCCCTCTCCTCTCCCTCTCCCTCCCTCCCCTCTCCCCCTCCCTCCCCCTCCCCCTCTCCCTCTCCCTCTCCCTCCCTCCCTTCCCCCCTCTCCCTCCCTCTCCCTCCTCTCCCCCTCTCCCCTCTTTCTCCCCCCCCCCTCTCTCTCTCTCTCTCTGAGGGAGGGATCTGCATTGCCTTATGAATCTCTCTTATACCCCCCCTACATCTTTTTATGCAAAAGAATCCGAATCGAAGGGAGGGAGGGATCTGCATTGCCTTATGAATCTCTCTTAAATCCCCCTCCATCTTTTTATGCAAAAGAATCCAAATCGAAGTGAACTTATATATATATATATATATAATATAATATATATATAGGTTATATTCTTTAGATGGACCTTCTATGCAAAATTTGAAATCATTTCAAAACGTTTAACCCCTTAAAAATTGCAAGTCAATACGAACCATCAAAATATATGTTTTAAAATTTGAGATACAGGTTTTAAGCGGATAAAGTTTCGGGATGATTTCAAATTTTGGATGGTTGATGTTGCATATCTATAAAAAAAATGTTCTGGATTTTCTTTGGCAGGAAAAAAAAAAAACTCTTTTTATGTTTGTTTTCTTTGAGTAAGGCAGAAGTGATCCATAGCCCTTCCATTTTTTATCCCACTTGAATACCAAGCATTGGGTTTGATAAATCAGTGGTTGGATTTGGTGGCATTCTTTGTCATTTTTTTAATTTTCTTTCTCCTGTATCATCACTATTGATTTATTAAATCAAACGCAGTATACAGATGCCATATGTGTGTGTAACTCAAAAATCTCTAGATCTGCATTAGAGGTCACTTTAGCAGCGATCATCAACTACTTCTTTCTATATGCATAGCATAGTATGTATTTTTATGTATATAAATCAAATTTGAGAAATGAGTGAATAATATTGTTATGTTTTGTGCATTCTTAGGGCAACATTTGTCACTGCTACCCGTTGAGCCAAAATTAGGGAAAATGCTTATATATGGGGCTATGTTCAATTGCCTGGATCCTATATTGACTGTTGTTGCAGGGTTAAGTGTCAGAGATCCGTTTTTGGCTCCATTTGACAAAAAAGATGTAAGTTGGAGCTGTTAAATATCCAGTCACGGTTGGCCTTTTCTGTTAGCTTGTCATCTTTCAATTTTGATAGTGTAACTAAGAATTGAGTCATTCTTTCCATTTTATTAGCTATGCTTTTGTTGTGAAACTGTATCGATCAATGCATGCTCAAATTATGTACTGAATTTTCTTAGCAGTTTAAACCTTGTGCTTTTTCGAAGGATATTAGTTGGTTGAACGTAGTAAAATTGAGAAGCTAAATATGTGCGCACTTTTAAAATTCTTCAACGCCATATAGGTAAAGGCAACATAAGTTGATTATCTCAGCCTGCTTGCACTAATAAAAGTATCTTTATTCTTATTCTCTGGAGTTACATCGTTCATTTCATCGTTCAGTAGTATATTCTTTTGATTTTACATCGCTCATTCATAAGCCATGTAAAGTTGAGCATAATGCAGTATGTTATTTCTCATAACTCATTGTAATATTGTTTTTACACTTAATGCAGCTAGCTGATTCTGCAAAGTCTCAATTTTCATGTAAAGACTATAGTGACCATCTTGCGCTACGTCGAGCTTACGATGGTTGGAAAGAAGCTGAAAGAGAACGTTCTGGATACGAGTACTGCTGGAAAAACTTTCTTTCAGCTCAAACATTAAAAGCCATTGACTCTCTTAGAAAGCAGTTTATTTTTCTACTTAAGGACACTGGTTTGGTTGATGACGGTTTTAGCACATGTAACAAATGGAGTCATGATGAGAATCTTATCCGAGCTATTATATGTGCAGGCTTGTACCCTGGAATTTGCTCAGTCGTGGTATACCTTATATGTTTTCCCCCTATGTATGGCTATTTACTTATATGTTTAAGTTGTATCAGCAACTGTATGTCTCTTCATGTGTGAGGCTTGCTTCCCCCTTCCTCCTCCTTTTTCTTTTGTGTGTGTGTGTGTGTGTGTGTGTGCACGTGTTCTTGCTTATTATGATATATTCAAGAATTAAATACAGCTTTATTATCCTATTCAGCACATAGACAAGGCACAAAGATGATATGTCAGCAATTAACTAAATATTTTCACTCATATTAGTATATAACATGTATTTTCATTATTCGATTTTTGGCTCTTATGGGTGCTGCTTTGTACACTTGTAGTTGAGTAAAAAGTTTGCATTGGGATTCTAGTACCCTGCAATTACCTTTGTTTTCTTTGTTAACACCGATAATGTTTTTGTACTTGCAGAATAAGAAAAAGTCAATAACCCTGAAAACTATGGAAGATGGTCAAGTCTTGCTATATTCTGTAAGTGTTGCTTTCTGATTTCTAAATTACTTTCGTTCACTAACACTAGTTTCTTTGTTGTACTCCGACTTGTTTAAATAAATTCAACCTGCTTGTATGGACAGTAGCAACTTTTTCCTAACTTCAAAATGTATGTTGTTTTTAATTATAGAGTTCGGTTAATGGTCGGGAATCTACAATTCCATACCCATGGTTGGTCTTTAATGAGAAAGTGAAGGTGAACTCGGTTTTCCTCCGTGACACAACAGCAGTATCTGATAGTATCCTTCTCCTCTTTGGAGGGAATATCACTAGTGGGGGACTTGTAAGTTTTGTCTTTTAAGTTTCAGTTCCACTTAAATCCTCATTTGATCCAGTTAATATTTTCTGTTGAAATAACGAATTACTTGCAATAACAGAATGGGCACTTGAAAATGCTGGGAGGTTACTTGGAATTCTTCATGAAGCCTGACTTGGCATCTACATATTTGGGCCTCAAGAGAGAACTTGATGAGTTAATTATGAGAAAGGTAAGTTTTGCCGTACTTATCTGCTCGCTTTGTTAGAGAATTTGAAGTAAGTGCAGTAAATAAATTTTAAACAAGGAGCTATCGACTAAGCTGACCCTTCATCGTGTTGTTTTGTCATAGTTATTTTATTGGCTCCACACTTACTTGCTTGAAAACAATTTTAAAAATTAGCTGGTGCAAGTCAACTTCAAGCATTTGTTCGTGTTTGTCGCTTTTATCTTGTATTAACTGTTGATTTGAGATATCATTTTGAATATCCAACTATGTCCTAATAAACCAAAACAATTGGAGGTAGTCTTTTGAAGTGATATGTACGAGATTATACACTCCGAAATTTTAAAAAAGTGTTTTAGTTTTGTCGTTGGCTACGGTAAGTATTACATATCTTCCATCCATTGAACGCCATATAAAATTGATGAGAAATGCTAGTCATGCTACCAATTGTCTACTTATCTCTGGTAATTAGGTGTGAAGTACTGTTATACTCTTCATGTTGGTAATTATCGGTAGTTGCCTATTAATGCATAATTTTTACAACAGCTACAAAACCCCAAAATGGACATCCAAGTAAGTGAAGAACTACTGAGTGCAATTCGTCTCATAGTATCCGAAGATCAAAACGACGGTCGCTTTGTATTTGGGCGTCAGGAACTCTCATCGAAAAATCTTAAATCTAAATCGAAAACATTGCTGAACTCCAACCCTGGTGCTGGTGGCGATAACTCCAAAAATCAACTCCAGACTATTTTGAATCGAGCTGGACATGACAATCCTGTTTATAAAACAAGATCTGCTAGCAACAATCAGTACAGAGCCATAGTAGAATTCAACGGCATGCAATTTGTTGGCCAACCGTGTAGCAGCAAAAAGCTTGCAGAGAAAGAAGTTGCAATGGAAGCGTTAGAGTGGTTAATGGGTCGGAAAAATAGCAGCAGCGGTAGAGCTGGAACAACCGGTGAAATTGATGCAGTGTCCATGTTGCTGAAAAAAAGCCAAAAACATAAACAACAAAGAAGGGAATACTAGAAGTATAGTTCATTCATTCCTTAGATAAGGGTTTGCCTCCAAGTTACAGGCTTAGATCATTAATTCACTGTATATGTAAAACGACCATGTGATAGTAAGTTATACCATTATAAAAATGTCTGCATATGTTAGAAGGACGTACAAATGGATATTTTGTATTGTAAGCTGTCTCGTCTGCTGATTTTGTAACAAACTTATGCGTCGTTTATACATGCAATTTTTGCTGCAATGTTGCTTCGTCTATGACGCTAGGCTTATCTTGTCCGTAGAGATTTAGATGGTTTTTATTTTCATGCCACTTATTGTAAGTGCATCATGCTATGGTGCGCTCAATATTTTAAAGTTAAAACTTGAAATGTTTATTGAATATATATATTTCTGTTATTTTGTTCTTTGCCGATTGATGTTTGTCATCTTCGTTGTTTGTGCATTCCCTTTGATAAAATAGTCAATGCAGTTTTGTAACATTGCCATTATTTTACGGTTCGCTTGTGACTTCGATTTCATTGTTTATCAATATACGTACCTTCAAAAAGACTCAATGGTCTGAATGCTAGTTGCAGTTTATTATGTTTTAACTGCAAGTGTGAGTCGAGAATGCTTTTTAGTTGCTTGTTTGAAGAAAAAGAGTGACTGACTCCCTTTGGGAACTGAACTACTCTAGTTTAAAGACGAGGAGTTGGGCTTTTTCTCTCAAGTGTGTGCACGTATAAAAGAAGCCTTTTTTTGGGAGTAGCGTAGATGGTATAAAGAATTCAAAGTCAAATCAAATATTACATACGTAGTTAAAAAAATAAGCAACAGGATCCAGCCAGTAAATGGAAAGAGATTTCGAGTGTTGGGATGGGGGAGATACGCTTAGTTATACGCTAGTCAACAGATTTAATATAAAACTAATGCAAATATGAATAATTCAGATTTAGTTATTTTATGTACATGTTTTTGTGTCTCTATAGCCGCTCTCATGTGTGTGTGTGTATATATATATATATATATATATATATATATATATATATATATATATATATATATATATATATATATATATATATATATATATATATCGTTCGGAGGGAAACAGAAAGTGATTGTGTGGTGGAAAAGAAAAAGATCACGAAAGAAAAGTCTATAAAGACACAAAATGATTTAACGGTCCAGATTGTGTGTCCGTGCACACACATTTGAAAGTGTGCCACATAATTTTGGACTAGTAAAACTTGCATAAGTTGAATGAAACTTGTTGTGATTTGTGTTTTGATTGTAAAGCAAAGCAAAATTTGTTTACAAATTTCTAAACTGGAAATCTGTTTCAGGGTTGTAAAAGTAACTATAATTTTTTATGTTGTGTATTTGGATCCATCAAAATATTAAAGTTTTACTATTTACAATTGAATAATTATTGATTAGTATAAAAAATTATTAATGTTTGTTTATTGCCACTGTAGGTTAATGCTAACAATAAACTAAACAACGATCAACTGAATCAACAACCACAACTTATGACTAATTATGTTAAATTAAATAATAGGCAATTATCTTATATTTAAATCAACTGTAACCTAAAATTTTGTTTTGGAGAACAATTCAGCTGACTCTAGAGTTATAAACTGTAACATTATGTACATTAGTATATCCATAGGCATATCGTTATCACATGTTCAATTAATATGCATGTACCTTCTATTATGTTGGTCTGATGTTGCTGTCAGACATTTATTAATTGATAAATATATGGATCGGTCAGTTGGTAGAATTGGCTATCACGTTAATTATCTAGCCTATTTTTGACTAACGCATTTTGTTTTTTTTTACCGTTATATATAACAATGGTTGACCTTAACATTTAACAATGTAACTTGGAGAGTTTGACGGCAAACCCACTTCGACTTAGCACGCAAACAAACTTAGAATTAAAGCATCTGCAACCCATTTCTATTTTCAATGTAAATTGAATGACATATAGATATTAGAAGTTGTGGTTTAATTTTTAATCTTTAATGCTGAAGTAATGAAAACGTAGAGTATGATGTGCCATGATTTTTGGTATACATTGCGAATTGAATTGTCTACCACTTTGTAATACACAATGTAAGGAGATAATCACCACAAATTTTTGCCATCTAAACAAATTTCAATGTATAAAAGTGTTTGCATCGGAGAAAATTATTTTATTTTGTAATAAGAAGTAATGTAAGTTTAACATTGTTTAAGAACTCATGCCCAGGGGCGGAGGCACGCGGTAGCTGACGTGGACACGTGCCCCTTCCAGGATTTGTGAATTTTTTTTTAATCGATATTGAAGAAAATGATTTCGTTTGAAAATCAAGCCCTAAATCTACTGCAATCTTTAACGAATCATTAGCATAATCAAATCATTGAAAATCTAAGTGCAACCGGAAGCCCTCCTCCCTGGTTCTCCTCTGCGCTTTCATCAATTGCACTTTTCCAGAGAACCTCAATTCAGATAATTCCGGAGGTAAACTTATCTTATACGCTTATTATTCTGTGAGCCCTAGAAAATTTGAGAAGTTTGTTGCTTTGGAAGAGGACAGAGGGTCTTACGATGAGTCCCAAGTTCAAACCCCCTTTTAAGTACAATTACCTCTATTGTGATTCTTCTATGTATGGGAATTTGAGTGCCAGCAGGATAAGAGAATGGATGACTTACCATACTTATTTCGAGCATGAATCGTCTGGACCAAAAATACCCTGTTCCCATGGACCCAACCAATCACAAACTTTTGATTTGTCCATTTTGCAATTAAATCCAAATTATTTCAGGGGTTTAAATGCAAAATGGAGAAAATCAGGGGGTTGTGATTGGTTGGGTCTATTGGAACGCGGAATATTGGGTCCAGGTGATCCTCTCCTACTTATTTCTTTGGTCCTGATTCCCATTTTGTGTTTCAGAAAATGATTGGTTATACGTAGTTTATGATTGAGCAAAACCCAATGTCGAGCAAGCTTTGTATCAAGGATTTGGCAAAGGATTACTCGAGGTGAGTTTTTGCTTTCTAAAACCAGAATAATTGTCTGTATATGCTTTCTGAAACTCACTTCATGAAATCCCAATAATTCAAGCATAGAAATAAAAACTCGACTGTAACTTTAAACTTGTAGCTTCTAGTTTGGTTATTTTAGGCATTGTTATTTGTACTTTAAATTCCGTCAAAAGCTAGCTCATTTTTTATTTTATTTTTAAATTTACTAAGGTAGAACATTAGTATGTAACCCCCTTAAAAATAAATTATAATATGATCAAACTACCCTTAAATTATTGTTATTGACACTCCAAAAATTGTTAAGGGGAGCGCAGATGAAATTCAGTAATGATTTGTCGTATTTATTCACAAAATTCGACAGAATTGTTTGAGTTTCACTCTTAAATTTGGCAAAGTGCCATAAAAAACGAAAAATGGTGGATGTATATCGAATTTTGTTTTCGACCCTCAATTTTTTTAATATTGTGCCCCCCTCAAAATTACTTTTTGGCTCCGCCACTACTCATGCCACGTAAATATATCATGAAATAACATTGTTTAGCATTGGAGATGCTCTTAGCAATTGAGTTGGTGAGTATTAGAAAGAATTTATAACTTATTTCGTATATTACTATTCTTATGTAAAAATCATTAGTTAGTTATCTATATAGATTCCTCCGTTTCGCTTGAAACCAATTTAAAAAACGCAAAAATAATTCTAAGTAACTGAATGATTTTTCTTTTTAAATGAGTGATCCTCATAAGAAAAGGGACACTCATTTAATTCTAAAAATAAAAATTATTATATAAATCATTTTTTGACCAATCGTCCATCGTCATATTTGACGACCTCTTTTGCGGGTGAACCTTCAAAAGAACAACACAATATTGAGTATATACCACCGGTTTATATTAATAACCAGAAAGACTGATAAGAAATGTGTTTGAAAAGAAAAAACAAAAACAAAGGAATGCTAGAATAACTTTGTTTTGGCATATGTTGTAGATACAAAGTCGTATACTTCTTGCATTTTAAATCATATATTCATTGCATTTTGTAACACCCTACCCCGAAACCCACATTAACAAAGAGCACTACTGTTGCCAAGCCTGTTAAACAAGTTTGGAAAGCAAAAGTACCTACCACTAAACCTATTGTAGAAGTTCAGCAACAAACTAGCACTGTGGGTACTAGTGACAAAATTGCCTTAGTTAGCCCTACCATCATATTGCATAAGAGTCACTAACTGATGAAGTCAATCTAGAGGTGGAATATCCATTGGCTCAGAAGGATTTGTCTGAAACAGTTGAATTGCAATTGAATACAGATAAGCAAACTCTTGGGGATCCATTGGTTGATTCCCCTGAAAAAGCTCCTGAAACAGTGGAAGAATTAAAGAACCTAGATATTAACCTTGAGAACAATGAAGAGGATAATCAAGAGGAAGAAAGCAATAAAAAGGAAAATTATACTAAAGCTAACCCAACATATGAGAATCAGTTTAACAAAAATGATAAAGTGGGTACAGAGGACACTAATAAAAATGCAAGGCCTCCTAGGACATTGAGGAGTAATTCCCTCAATTCCAAATGTCGTTAATCAGTTGGAATGTTAGAGGTCTAAATAATGATACCCGATTATCGAACCTCTATAATTTACGAAGGAATTATCTTCCTTCTTTCATGGGTATACTTGAAAATAAGTTGAATAATGAGAACTTGAACGTTTTGTGTGATTCTCTTGGTGATGAATGGTCACATATTACAAATAATGATTTTTCTGACAAAGGTAGAATACTTGCAATATGGTGTAAAAATATTTGGCAACGCAATTGTGTTGATGTTGATGAACAACAAGTCACTGTCAAACTTATCAATACTGGGGGTTTAGTTGTTTTTGTAACACTGGTTTATGCTAGCAATTTAGTAAATGAAAGAACCAAATTATGGGACAAAATCAAATTGCTGGCACTAAACATGAAAGAACCATGGCTTGTTATGGGTGATTTCAATGCTATATTAAGACCAGATGAAAAGATAGGAGGTAGTACTGTAAGAGTGTCCCAACTAGCCGAGTTCAATAACTGCATTGTAGCTTCTGGGTTAGTAGAACCGGTCCACGCTAGCATGCAATTTACATGGAGAAGTGGTGAGAGTAGAAATTTTTCTTGCAAGTTGGACAGAGTGCTTATCAATTCTGATTGTATTAACAAATCCGTAAATGTCTTCCCATCTTTGACAAGTGATCGTAGTCCAATTCACATTAATCTTGCTCAAAGAGATGGAAGTACCAAAGGCAAACCTTTTCGATATGCAAACCACTGGCAATTGGTGAATGGTTATAACGAAGTTATTGACTTTTGAGGAGCTGAACAGTTCGCCCAATAATCACATGTTTTCTTTACTTCAATTCCTTAAAGCATCTAAAACTAAACTCAAAGTGTGGAACAAAACGAGATTGAAAGAGAATGACTGCATTAGCAATATGGAAGGTAAACTGGGTGAAGTGTTACAAAATATTGACAATAGGGATGTTAGTGATTGTAACACTTCGTATTTTCTATGAACGTAAAAGTAACAAAACAAAGTATACTTAATTTTTAAAAGAAGAATTAAGGGAAACGGGTTATGCCATTGCGTTCGTCTCGGAATTCTGCTTGAGATAGAGTCCGAGTTTGCGTAAATCGGACTCCGTATGAAGAAGTTATGACCTTCAGAAGTTTTCAAAAAAAAATTAAACAGCTCAGTCAAAATTCAAAATACACACCCGGGCTGGGCGTGAAAATTCCCGCCCAGGACCCAGGTCGACCTGGGTAGAACAGGTCAACCATGGGGTCGACCTCCTCCCTTTTTCAGATCCGTGGACAGATTCGTTTTTCTGTATTTAGACGCCCGTTCTAACCAGATTCGTTGCTCCTAAGCTATTTAAACACCCCCAAACCTCACTTTCTCTCCACACAACTTCATTTCGCCAATACTCTACCCTAATTCATATTAAAATTAATCAATGGCGTTGCTACTCTGCTAAAACCTAAGCTAGAACTAGTGCTTCTTCTTCTTCCAATCTGAATAGGATTAAAAGATAACAAATCAACGCCTACATCAACGGAAAGCTAAATCAACTCTAGAAAATCAGATCCCAGAATTGTTCTTCTATTTCTTAAACCACGAATTGTGAGTACAATTATTTTCAGATATGAAATTTAATTATGATTTTGACATGGTTATAAATCTGAATTGGAGATTATGCATATTCTTGTTTATCAGATCTGTTTTTATGTGTAGATCTATCTTATTATTGTAACTATTCTGTATCTCTTCCTTCCTTCCGTTCTATAGCCAGGCTACCACGAGCCCGAGCCAAATCTCATAAGAGATTGACGCACGAACGCTAAATTTAGGGAAAATAATGAATGACGCATAATTGGACATAACTGATTTGTGACTGATTTAAGAAAAGAGCATATGTTGTAATTTAAAGATCTTGATCTAGGCATACTATATATGACGGTTTATGGTTTGGAAGAAGGAGAATTATTGTATGACAACATATGACTTGTAATTTGGGAACATAATGCATGTTATAATTCAAGATCTAATTTTGAGGACATAATACATGTTGTAATTTAAGATCTAGATTTGGAGGCATATTTTATATGACGATCCATGACTTGGAAGAAAAAGCATATATGATTTAGGCGTAAAAAATCTGTATTAAAATAGGATAACTATTAATTGTGAATACGCCTAAATCGGGATTTTGGATATTTGACATACGCTGAAACCAAAGGCTTTGATTTGGCACAATTCATATTGTATATCATGATTTGGTGTTTTTGAAGAATAATCTGTACTATGTAAATTTAACTAGGAATTTGGGGCATATGTTATATTGTGAATTATGACCATAATTTGAGCATGTAAAATTAGGCTTAATTTTATGATTAAGCGAGGTATGTTAGTGGAATTTTAAGGGATGATTAAATCTGTTAAATTGCATAATCTGTTGAAACTGAATACGGTAATTTGGGTATGAAAATCTGTAGGCTCGATTTAAAATTGAGCAAAACATGTTAATAGGACTTTGGATAATCTGCTGTAACTTGTAAAGAAGTTAATTTGTTGAATTAGCATAATTAGTCTGATATTGGCATAATCTGTGAATGAATACTTTAGCTAAAATAAGAATGCTGAGACACGAAGTTAGACTCTGTTTGCGGTAGAATGTGACGACCTCATTTCCCGTACAGACGGAGGCAAGGGTAACCTTTGGAATATAACACATAAACAGATAACAGCAGAACAGAATAAAATAAATACACAAGATAACGAACAAATAATATACTGGGTAAACATAAACATCAGAGTTACACAGTATACAGGATCATACTTAGTACAAATACAGTTCAGCTATACATAAATGTCTACAGCGGAAATAAACATAATATGTACAATAGGAGCTGAACAGTATAAAAAGAGATAAGTGATAGAATCCATCTTCAGCTCCAGCTATCCAGAAAAGCCTGCTAAACCTGATCACAAGGCTTCCCGTGTAGATAAAGGGGCACCCGAGTTTGAAAGTGAAACAAACTACGAGTCAGTCATGGGAGTGGTATGAGAAATCTACTCAACACATTTAAATATGGCTAATCACAGGACCACGCCACTTTCGTGGAACAGGTTTACTCCATTGGATTGCCAGTGCTTTAAAAGTAAATCTTTCTTTTAAACATCGCAATGCTTTTTATAAAAATGAAGCCATTATAAGACTCGGTTCCCATCACACAATGCAACGCAAACCGGAGGATAGAGTTTTTACCTTACAACGGCCAAAATATGCTTGATACGAATAAAACAAAGACATTTGATATTATTACTAGTGTTTATATGTTTTGAAAACAATTTCAAATCATAACTATCAATCATAGACGACATTAATGCCCCTTACCACTATGTTGCCATATATAGATATATAATCAAAACTGCACAGTCACGTATGTGGAAATTGGATTTCCGTCATGAACCAAGGCAAAAGATAGTCCTTACCGAATTCGAGATGCTCTAGCCCGTGTCTCAGGCAAGTACTCAGTCAAGTCTTTGGATCGTCAGGGCCGGTCCACCGATGTGGATTAAAATTCCTGAACAATGCGTTTCCCCGCCCTATGGGGCGTAAGTGAGCCAACGAATGGCTCCATCGGACCCGAATCGTCCGATCAAACCGAGGCGCCTCGCAACAGTAACAACCACATAAGTCAAACTCGTCAGGGCGTGTAAAACCACTGTCGCCACTTCTATCTAGAAGGAAACGCATGCCCTCCCGGAGGTCCTTCCTCTCGTTTCTAGTTCATACCGGCTGTGAGGTTCGCGAATTCATGTTATACACAAAGCTACGCCACACAGGCGGTGCTTTGATCATCACCACAAGACTTTGCTTTTCAACAGAAGCCCTGATCACTGCATCTTAGCATGCCACACAGGCAATTCACACCGTGCAACTGATGGCTATCAATCATACAGAATAAATTCCAATGTCAGACACACTGTCCATTTGCAAGTCCGTTCTGGGTCTGAACGAAACCGGAGGCACTATATACCTCGCAAACCCATCGATCACCACGTACATCTGGACGATCACCACTCATTATCCATATTTCGGGATGCCTCCCAATCAAGACCTCGGTTACCATCCAAACGAGGTGAAGATCTCCGGTCTTCGACCACCGTCTTCATCTTCGATTTCTTATCGTCGATTCAGTTATTCAGAATGGGATAAACCCGGTCTTTCTGAGCAACTCGCGTATATAATAAACTAGTGCAACACTAACATACACACGCATCATTTCAATTCATTAGTCATTAACCGTCAATCAGTAAGAGAACGATTTCCCAAATATTAACCCCGAAGGCCGAAACCAACATCAGATCAATACCCGAGAAACCATTCGACTTAGCCAACCTTCAGTTATTTTCTATATTTCACATCCATATCGTTTATAATATTTTATAACGATTTATCGCTATTTTTATTTATTTTAAAATAACCAATTTATTCAAAACGACGCTTCGGGCCATAGGGCGGCCGTGGCGCTGTTTTTCTTCAGATTTGATTTACACATATCTGAAAATCTAACCGTTGGATCTTCACAAAATTTACATCATTAGAAATATCTTTTCAAAACGAATCCAACGGTTCCAGTTTCTGGAAAATCCGACGGTCGGATCTCCCGGTATAATCGTTTGAAGTTTCGATTTCAAAATACGAACTGCAGCGTCGTTATTCGATTATATATAATTATATTTATATAAATATATAAATATAATCGATTCTAGCGCTGTTTTTCTTCAAATTTGAATTAAACATTCCAGACAATCCAACCGTTGGATTTTTACAAAGTTGGTGTCGTTGGAAAGATATTTTCAAAGCGAACCCAATGGTTGTGATTTCGGAAAAATCCGATGGTCGGATCTCCCACACTAATCGTTTGAAATCACGGTTTCAAAATACGAACTGCAGCTTCGTTATTCGATATATTTCGATTCTATTTTTATATATATATATATCGATTCTTCGATTTCAAAACTATATTCTTTTCATACATTTGATAAAGATGATATTTTTATCTAACTGTCTTCTATTTCAACACTTCACTATTTTTAACAATTCATTTATATAATAAAAATGTGATTTTTATTATAAAACAATTCATTTCAAAACACATTATTTTCTATAGTTCATATAGGTGATAAAATAGGATTTTTATTATAAAACCATTTATTTCAAAACACGACTATTTTATATAGTTCATATAGATGATAAAAATATGATTTTTATTATAAAACAATTTATTTCAAAACAAAACACGACTATTTTATATAGTTCATATAGATGATAAAAATATGATTTTTATTATAAAACAATTTATTTCAAAACACGACTATTTTATATAGTTCATATAGATGATAAAAATATGATTTTTATTATAAAACAATTTATTTCAAAATACGAATACCACTCAACACATGAATTTCAATTCAACGAATGAATTTCGATTCAACACATGAAGGTTTTCTATAGTTTGTATATATAGATAAAAAGGTGATTTTTTTATTTAAAACGCGAAAACCATTCAACACATGAATTTCTATCCAACGAATGAATATCGATTCAACACATAAAGGTTTTCTATAGTTTGTATATATATATAAAAAGGTGATTTTTATATTTAAAAACACGAATACCATTCAACACATGAATTTCAATTCAACGAATGAATATCGATTCAACACATGAAGGTTTTCTATAGTTTGTATATATATATAAAGGTGATTTTTATATTTAAAACACGAATACCATTCAACACATGAATTTCTGTCTAACGAATGTAATCGATTCAACACATGAAGGTTTTCTATTCAATGAATAAATATAGTTTCAACAAATGGAAATAATTCAAACACATGAATATTATTCAAAATTTCGGCAGCATAACGGCAGGGTAGTTAAAACCGGGACCGTCCCTAGTACGGCTCCTCGCTCTACCTTAAAACCTCGCGGTTTTTGACAATGGGGATTCATGCATCTAGTTCGCACGCAGGCGGCATATATATTTATTTCATTTCCACAAACTAATCCTATGTGGTTTCAACCAAATATTTCTCAACCACAAACGGGTATTTTTCAACCACAAACAATTCCAATCAACCATTCGCTATCAATCAATTTTCACATCAATCACAACCAATAAATATCGTCCATGGTTTGTGGACGAGGGGCATATATATATATAGCATTTCACTTCTATTTCAACACATATATAATTTTTACAACGCATATATAACTTATACATCGAACGTACAACTTATACAACGCTTATACATGAGGTGTACAACGCTTATATAACTCATACATCGACTATATAATTTATACATCGTCGTTTCCATATCATTTATAAATTAGAAATCTCACATTGGGTTCCACTCCACCAAAAATAGCGGAAGGCTTAGAAAAATATGCGGTCTCTTCTAGAATGTAGAAGACGTCCACACGGTCACGATGTTTCCTGTTTCATCGAATTTCGTCAAGAAACGAAAAAGATATGATTTTTCAAAGTTTGCAACGGTTTTAAACTGTTAAAAACAGTTTTAATTAAACAGTCGTACCTCTTCAGAACTGGTTCCAAACTAGGTTTGGATTTTTCGCGAAATCCATGAAGCGATGCGAGGATTGGAGGGTACAGCGTCGAAGGGTGGCGCGCCTGCACGCGATGGAGCGGTGAACTCCGGTGGTCAGAGGCGGCGGCGAGCTGAAACCCCGAACTTTCGAAGCCGGTTTCTTCCTTGATTCAGAACGAAAAATTTCAAACCCTATATGGATTTGAAGATCTTGTAAAGTACTACAAAAACCATAACTATGGTGTTGGATTTCATTGAGCGGATCGAAAGAAAAATAGGAGAGAAGGTAAGAATCGATTTCCGCCGTGCGCCTGGTAGAGTCGGGGAGAGAGAAAAGGGGTAGTGGCCAATTAAATTTCGAAAATACCCCCTTTCACACACGAACCCTAATCCAAACCCAACGACTGTCGTCCCTAGCGTTTTACCCCCATTCCGAACACAATGGGATATGTTTCGTAGGCCCATTCGACTGTTTCAGTCAGTTTTCATTCAGATTAAAATATAAAACATTCAATATTTGATTTGAACGTACATTTCAATTTGCCCAGGCCACAAACTGATTCGAAAAATTCCAGAAAAATAAATCTAGCTATGTTTTGACTATACGGTCCCAACAAAACTAGTTTCGTCGAATTCTGAGACCGTTTGCAAAAAGGCCCATTTCTGGTCGATCCAATTTAACTGTAATTGACCAAAATACATTTTCCTTTGCCACGCTCACATACTAGCTTCAAAAATTATAAAATTTGAAACCTAGCAATAACTTCACATCCCGGATCCAACAAAAGTGGTTTCGTCGAATTCCGAAGTCGTATGTAAAATGGCCATTTTCACGGGCTATATAAATTCCATAGCGACCTTTCTGAAAATTCATTTGGCCATAACTTTTGCATCCCGCTATGAAACTTCGATTTTTCAGATTCGTTAGAAAGGTATCCACTAACAGATTTAAGTATTTTTGGTTTCACTCAAATCCGTTTTGTTTCGCACCCGGTACAGTCCGACAAAGTTTGAATACAATTTTTGAAACTGCAGCGCCTTTTCAGGCCTTGTTTATATTTCAAAGTAATTATATTAATTTTCAAACGTCGATTCAAACTCACTTTTCATTGCTATCATTTATAAAATTTATTTTAAATATTTAAAATCCACTATTTTAGCCAATTTAAAAATTTTAAATTGGTTCAGATTTTCTGGGTCGTTACATAGAAGCCTGCCCGGACCCAACCGGCTTAACCAGCAACCGCAAACTGTCAGTCTAATGTGAGAGGTCATAGGCATAAAGATTCTTAGACATGAGGTTAGATCTGGCTTGTGGCGAAGTCTGCCCGGAACCGCCCTGCACATCCAACGGCCACAAGCTACCAACTTAATGTGAGAGGTCTGTGCATTAATATTTAACTAATGCAAATCTAAGACAAATATGATGCCTAAAACGTATTGGGTAGATAAGGACTGATGAATCTAATAAACCCGTTTGAAAATCTGTAGGCCCAATATAAGGTTAGATGAAACAATCTGTAAGTCTGTTAATCTGTATATCTGATCCGTTAGTTTGAAAACTTGTTAACTTGTATGTCTGATATGAGAACTAGTTAATCTGAACTTTGTACATCTGAAATCTGTTAGTCTGGGGACACAAGGTTAGAAGAGGTAATTACTTGTGTCATCTGTTGTTTGGGGCCCATATTAGTCTGTAACCCTTTATGGTATCAAAACTATGACCCAATACAAGGTAGGGGTTCAGGGCACGCTTACTGAACTAATTGTAAGAGGTTCACTCTGATAATGGCGAGGGGTGTTGATGGCGCATTCCAACCGGGTCATGTGCGTGCATGGATCCGGTCTGCTCTGAGGATGTAAGACACCGTGACATCTATAAATAAGTCTGTGTCTATATGTTACCACTTTTGGGAGTGATACACCCTTCTGTGTGGTCGACGCAGGGTATTAATGTATTAGGGAGCCGATCGCTTAGGGTAGAATTTAGGGTACACTTAGTTCTGTCTGTTTCTGTTGGGGTGGTAACACCTTTCTGTTTCTATGTAGTACCGTCTGTTGGGGTGGTAAAGGCCCATTACTAGTGTACACCTAATTCTAACATTTTTTTTCCGTTGGGAATATTCTGTTTCCGTCTCTGATTCCGTTTCTGCTTCTGTTTCTATACCATCAGTCTCTGATCGGGTGGTAAAGGCCCATTACTGGCATTCTGTTTTTGTAATCATCTGTCTCTGTTCGGGTGGTAAAGGCCTATTACTAGCATTCTGTTTCTGTACATATGTCTCTGTTAGGGTGGTAAAGGCCCATTATTAGCATCGTGTTTCTGAAGAGATCGTTATGTTTTCTGTTTAGATATTAGGACAACACCTAATTCTGTTATACTAGTATTAGTGCAGAGAAATGAAAAACCAAGTAAGAAGCTTAGTTTAGCCTATATCATTCTGTCTCTTCTGTTAACCTGCTACTCCTGTTATGGTTATCACTCATCCAGTTTTATTTACATGTCATGATACTGTTATCTGTTTATATGCTGAAAGTCGCTGGACTCACCAGACTTATGTCTGACCTAGTTTGTTTTGCCTTTTTTCTTCCGTTCCCCCCCAGGTTCTCAGGGTGGAAACATAAGAGCTTGATTCAGGTTCCATCTGCTTGAAGTGCTAGAAGTGCTTGAAATATTGCTTGGCTTTGATTCTACCTATTTATGGCATTCTCTGTTAGATATTATGGCTTTAAAATTATGCATTCTGAAGGATTTTGTATAAGACTGATATTTGTGTACTTGGTTTTTGGTATTGTGATGTAACCAAACTTATTTCTATTTCTACTATAATAAAGTTATAAATTTTTCAAGTACTACTTTACATATCTATCTTGTAAATTTCTGTTCTATTTACTTATAACGTTCCACCGAGGTTAAGACATTCCCTTTGTGAGTGACCTTAACGGAAGTGGGGTGTTACACTTAGTATCAGAGCTGAAGGTTACCAGATTTGATAAAAAGTTTTAGAAAACTATTTTCAAAAAGGTTTTAAAAAGGAAGTATTTTCAAAAGTAAAGTTTATTTTGAAAAACATAATCCCCAAAAGCCATTTATCTGTCTTTCGAATTCTCCATTTTGAATCTCTTCATTTTCTTTTCAGCATGTCTGGGTTATCTAAGATACCCGAGGGCATACCGATACCAACTTGGTTCAGATGGTATCTGGAGGCTAGGGCCACCGCCGCAGACCCAGCAGACGATCCCCCTCCTCCTCCCCCTCCCCGCGTTGATATTTTTTCAAAGATATACAAAGACTTTCGGGCAATGGGTGGGAAACCTTTTCACGGATCAGAGATGTTTGTTGAGGCTCGAAATTGGCTTCAGAAGGTGGAAGATTTGTTTGGTATCTTCGAGATAGAAGATGGAAGGAAGGTCCAATTAGCTGCTTGGTTAATGAAGGACGAAGCCTTGTTTTGGTGGGAGGTCACGAATGGAGAGCGTCCGGTAGAGACATGGATGGATTTCAGGCACAGATTCGAGATGAAATTCCTCTCACGAGCGGACGAGAATTTATACATGGAGAGGTTCTTAGCATTGAAGCAAGGGAATTCATCAGTGAAGGAGTACGTCAATAAGTTCAATCTGTTGGCGAGATTCGGCTTAGACTTGGTGAACACACCTGAAAAGAAGGCCCTGAGATTCGTTAAAGGTTTGAATGAGCCGCTACACGGGTTGGCTATGACCCACATTCCTATGGGGGCTACTTTCGTGAAATTGGTTGACATGGCGTTAATGCATGAAGAGGAAGCCAAAAGTAAGAAGAAAGAAGAAAAGCTCGAAGCACTACAGATCAAGAAAGAGTGGCCCAAAAAGGAAACACAAAAGAAGAAAGAAAAGTCTGAAGATAAGAAGGAGAAAAAGCGCTTTAGTTGTGGAAGCTTGACTCATCTGAACAAGGATTGCAGAAAGAGGAAGAGCGCTTGCTTCAACTGTGGAGAAATGAGACACTTCACAAGGGACTGCCCGAAGAAATGTGGGCAAGGGCAAAGGGAAGAACCTACTTCTGGAGGGCAGGCGAATGCTCAAGTGACTGGTAGATAGTGTAGAGACAGGAAAATTTATGTAGAAGGTTTAATTTCCTTATCTGATTATTGAGATAAAACTCTTTTTGATTATGGCATTTTAATTCTGTAATTGAGACTCTGCACTTTAATACTAGTCTTGTTTCTGATCACGCTTTAGTATCAAACCCCATAAGGGTTACGACCCATCTGTTTATGATAAGTTGGGGTTTGAGGGTATCTGTGTTAGGCGTTACGTTGACCATGACGCATACATTCTGGTTTTGTAGGATATGGTGGGGTTTTATCATACTTAGTTTCCTAAGAATCATTTGATAATCTGATCTGTACCAGTAGTCTGTAAGTATCTGAATATTTCTGAAAAGGATAGGGTTTTTTACTCGAAGCGTGAAATAGATTTCCAGTTTTGACATTGTTTAATGGGAGTAATTCTCTGAGTGTCAATCTGATATTGATTTCGGTCTTCGGGGTTGATACTTAGGGATTTATTCTCTTAGCTGATGTCTAATGGGAACAGAACTTTTGCACTTGCTTCTATCACTCGGCTGTGTCCTATCGATCGATTCTTTGACCTTTAGTTAGAAACTAATGGGTGTAAACATGTGTTTGAGACATGCTATGTTTGATGGTTGCAAGTGGATGCAAGTGGTTGCTAGTGGTTGCTCGTGGATTCATATACACACACACTAGGCACTAGATCGGCTCAAAAGCACTCTCATACTGCATATAGATGTGTGTGCGTTTTTCAATTTTTGTGGGTGCAAAATGATTGACTCATCACATGGATGTTGCATTTAGATGAATGGTTATGAACTCATGTGTATCAAATAGGATTTCTTCCATACATAATTGGACTCATGGCACTAACATAATTCACATTAAGGAGGTCAACTGAATCAGTGGACTGACTGATCTTCGCATTAGATAAGAGACGCATACACACACTTTTGCATATGTACATAAAACATTATAAGTTTTCAATGGACAATGGATGCTTGTGGATGATGGTTGAGTAGATGGGTGATTGGATGGTAGGATACATTCTTCTTAACTTGAAGATTTTGGGGACGAAATCCTTTAAGGAGGGGAAAATGTAACACTCCGTATTTTCTATGAACATAAAAGTAACAAAACAAAGTATACTTAATTTTTAAAGGAAGAATTAAGGGAAACCGGTTACACCATTGTGTTCATCTCGGAATTCTGCTTGAGATAGAGTCCGAGTTTGCATAAATCGGACTCCATGTGAAGAAGTTATGACCTTAAGAAGTTTTCAAAAAATTTAAACAGCTCAGTCAAAATTCAAAATTCGAATTCAAAATACACACCCGTGCTGGGCGGGAATATTCCCGCCCAGGACCCAGGTCGACCAGGGGGTCGACCTGGGTAGAACAGGTCGACCATGGGGTTGACCTTCCCCCCTTTTCCAGAACCATGGACAGATTCGTTTTTCTGTATTTAGACGCCCGTTCTGACCAGATTTATTGCTCCTAAGCTATTTAAACACCCCCAAACCTCACTTTCTCTCTACACAATTTCATTTTGCCTATACTCTGCCCTAATTCATATTAAAATAAATCAATGGCATCGCTACTCTGTTGAAACCTAAGCTAGAACTAGTGCTTCTTCTTCCAATCTGAATAGGATTAAAAGATAACAAATCAACGCCTACATCAACGGAAAGCTAAATCAACTCCAGAAAATCAGATCCCAGAATTGTTCTTCTCTTTCTTAAACCACGAATTGTGAGTACAGTTATTTTCAGATATGAAATTTAATTATGATCTTGACATGGTTATAAATCTGAATTGGAGATTATGCATATTCTTGTTTATCAGATCTGTTTTTCTATGTAGATCTATCTTATTATTGTAACTATTCTGTATCTCTTCCTTCCTTCTGTTCTATAGCCAAGCTACCACGAGCCTGAGCCAAATCTCATACGAGATTGACGCACGAACGCTAAATTTGGGGAAAATAATGAATGGCGCATAATTGGACATAACTGATTTGCGATTGATTTAAGAAAAGGGCATATGTTGTAATTTAAAGATCTAGATCTAGGCATATTATATATGACGGTTTATGATTTGGAAGAAGGAGAATTATTGTATGACAACAAATGACTTGTAATTTGGGAACATAATGCATGTTATAATTCAAGATCTGATTTTGAGGACATAATACATGTTGTAATTTACGATCTAGATTTGGGGCATATTTTATATGACGATCTATGACTTGGAAGAAAAAGGATATATGATTTAGGTGTAAAAGATCTATATTAAAATAGGATAACTATTAATTCTAAATATGCCTAAATGGATATTTGACATACGCTAAAACCAAAGGCTTTGATTTGGCATAATTCATATTGTATATCATGATTTGGTGTTTTTGAAGAATAATCTGTACTATGTAAATTTAACTAGGAATTTGGGGCATATGTTATATTGTGAATTATGACCATAATTTGAGCATGTAAAATTAGGCTTAATTTTATGATTAAGCGAGGTATGTTAGTGGAATTTTAAGGGATGATTAAATCTGTTAAATTGCCTAATCTGCTAAATCTGTTGAAACTGAATACGGTAATTTGGGTATGAAAATCTGTAGGCTCGATTTAAAATTGAGCAAAACATGTTAATAGGACTTTGGATAATCTGCTGTAACTTGTAAAGAAGTTAATTTGTTGAATTGGCATAATTAGTCTGATATTGGCATAATCTGTGAATGAATACTTTAGCTAAAATAAGAATGCTGAGACACGAAGTTAGACTCTGTTTGCGGTAGAAGCCTGCCCGGACCCAACCGGCTTAACCAGCAACCGCAAACTGTCAGTCTAATGTGATAGGTCATAGGCATAAAGATGCTTAGACATGAGGTTTGGTCCGGCTTGTGGCGAAGTCTACCCGGAACCACCCGGCACATCCAGCGGCCACAAGCTACCGACTTAATGTGAGAGGTCTGTGCATTAATATTTAATTAATGCAAATCTAAGACAAATATGATGCCTAAAACGTATTGGGTAGATAAGGACTGATGAATCTAATAAACCCATTTGAAAATCTGTAGGCCCAGTATAAGGTTAGGTGAAACAATCTGTAAGTCTGTTAATCTGTATATAAGATCTGTTAGTTTGAAAACTTGTTAACTTGTATGTCTGATCAGAGAACTAGTTAATCTGAACTTTGTACATCTGAAATCTGGAAGCAAGTTAATCTGAAATCTGTTAGTTTGGGGACACAAGGTTAGGAGGGGTAATTACTTGTGTCATCTGTTGTTTGGGCCCCATATTAGTCAGTAACCCTTTCTAGTATCAAAACTATGACCCAACACTAAGTAGGGGTCCAGGGCATGCTTACTGAACTAATTGTAAGAGGTTCACTCTGATAATGGCGAGGGGTGTTGATGGCGCATTCCAACTAGGTCATGTGTGTGCATAGATCCGGTCTGCTCTGAGGATGTAAGACACCGTGACATCTGTAAATAAGTCTGTGTCTATAAGTTACCACTTTTGGGAGTGATACACCCTTCTGTGTGGTCGACACAGGGTATTTATGTATTAGGGAGCCGATCGCTTAGGGTAGAATTTAGGGTACATTTAGTTCTGTCTGTTTCTGTTGGGGTACCGTATGTTTCTGTTGGGGTGGTAACACCTATCTGTTTCTGTGTAGTACCGTCTGTTGTGGTGGTAAAAGCCCATCACTAATGTACACCTAATTCTAACATTCTGTTTTCGTAGGGAATATTCTGTTTCCGTCTTTGATTTCGTTTCTGCTTCTGTTTCTATACCGTCTATCTCTATTTGGGTGGTAAAGGCCCATTACTGGCATTTTGTTTCTGTAATCATCTGTCTCTGTTTGGGTGGTAAAGGCCTATTACTAGCATTCTGTTTCTGTACATTTGTCTCTGTTAGGGTGGTAAAAGCCCATTACTAGCATCGTGTTTCTGAAGAGATCGTTCTGTTTTCTGTTTAGATATTAGGACAACACCTAATTCTGTTATACTAGTATTAGTGCAGAGAAGTGAAAAACCACATAAGAAGCTTAGTTTAGCATATATCATTTTGTCTCTTCTGTTAACCTGCTACTCCTGTTATGATTATCTCCCATCCAGTTTTATTTACATGTCATGATACTGTTATCTGTTTATATGCTGAAAGTCACTAGACTCACCAGACTTATGTCTGACCTAATTTGTTTCGCCTCTTTTCTTCCGCCCCCCCCCCCCAGGTTCTCAGGGTGGAAACATAGGAGCTTGATTCAGGTTCCATCTGCTTGAAGTGCTAGAAGTGCTTGAAATATTGCTTGGCTTTGATTCTGCCTATTTATGACATTCTCTATTTGGGATTATGGCTTTAAAATTATGCATTCTGTAGGATTTTGTATAAGACTGATATTTGCGTACTTGGGTTTTGGTATTGTGATATAACCAAACTTATTTCTGTTTCTGTTGTAATAAAGTTATAAAATTTTTAAGTACTACTTTATCTGTCTTGTAAATTTCTGTTCTGTTTAATTATAACGTTCCACCGAAGTTAAGGCATTCTCTTTGTGAGTGACCTTAATGGAAGTGGGGTGTTACAGTGATGAAACTTGGAACATGTATCAGAATATTCAATCTGAACTGAAGGATGCACTTAGAGTAAAAGTAGTGGAGCTAAAGCAGAAAGCAAAGGAGAAATGAGTCACTGATGGAGATGAATGCACTAAGTTATTTTAACTAAAATGTTTGTTAGACGTAATACTAACTATAATTTTCAATTGGTTGATCAAGATAGCAATAATTTGGTGGACTTGACAAAATTTGAAGAAGAAGCCATTTCATACTTCAATGAACTATATAATGGTGAACATGCTATTGACTTACCCATGATTAACCCTAGAAAGTTCCTGAATTCCAAAGGCCGAAGGATAATGTGCAAACAAGTCACCGAGGATGAGGTTTTGCAGGCTGTTCGTTCCATACATGTTAACTCCTCCCCTGGGCCAGACGGGTTGGGGTTTGTTTCTACCTGGCCCACTGGATTTACCTGAAACATAATTCGACTTTAGCAAAAAAAGAAGCTTTCCACTCAGGTAAAATTATCAAAAAAATAAATCATATGTTTGATTCCGAAAACTGAGGAACCTACCAGAATTGGTGATTACAGACCTATTGCTTGTTGTAATGTTCTTTACAAAATCTTGAGCGAAGTTCTTTGTAATAGAATGAAAATGCTTCTACCAGATACGATAGCAGAGTGTCAAAGTGCTTTTATTAAAGGTAGGAGAATTTTTGAAAGTTCCTTATTAGCATATGAATGGTGAGAAATTTTAACGAAAAAGATGCTGATAAATTCTGTTTGAAAGTTGATCTTCAAAAACCATATGATAATATTAATCGCTACTTCATCATTCACATGTTAAAGTCAATGGGTATTCCAGAGAAAATAACTAAACTTGTTGATGTGTGCATTCAATCTCCTGCTTTCTCTATTCTTATTAATGGAGTTCCAAAAGGAGTCATTGCCAGTAACAGGGATATTAGACAAGGGGATCCTCTCTCCCTCTATCTGTTTACAATTGCAATGGACTATTTTTCTCCCCAGATGGAGTTAGTAGAGTTTCAGGAAGAGATTCCACCAATTCACAATTTTCAACCTTTCATTAGCCATCTATTGTATGCTGATGACCCGATAATTTGTTTCTAAGTCAAATGTTAATGCTACTCATAAGATTAAAGATTTGTTCCTTAATTTGGACAAGTTTATGGGCCTTCAAATGAATGATATGGAATCTAAGTGCTATTTTTATAAGTTTTGTATGAGCAAGATTTTAGTCCTTGATATTTTGGGCGTGAAGGAGAGTAAATTACCTGTAAAATACATTGATGCCCTCTTATCTTCTAACAAAATCACAAATAGAGAATGTATGGAGCTTATTACTAAGAGTAGAGATAAGTTATAAGGTTGGAATTCCAGGTTGCTTTCTTTTGCTGGCAGTATTGATTAGTTCACACTGTGATCCAAGCTAAAGTCAAATTTTGGCTATAGACTTTTAGATTCCTAATGCTTCGATTAGAAAAATTGAAAGTGTAAATGCTGACTTCATTTGGAAAGGGAGACTTCATAAAATCAAGTATGATGATTTGTGCAAAGAAAAAGAGGTAGGTGGGGTCGGCTTGAGAAGAATTCGAGACATGAGAGATGCTTTTACTCTCAAACAAGCATGGAAAATTATTAATAAATAGGGTCTTTGGGCTAGACGGATGTGTAGAAGATTCATTAAGGATAATTTCTGGTCAATGGCCATAGACGACAATGCATCGACAACATGGAAAGCTATTCTTAGAACTTGAAACAAACTTGCAATTAACTATGAATGTGAGATTGCTAATGGAAATGACACAGATTTATGGAGAGATCCCTGGATCAAAGGTAAATCTTTGATAGACAGACTGGGATAGGATACATTTTTAACATATGGTTGTCCTAACCATAAAGTAAATCACATTTTAAGAGATGGTGAATGGAATTGGGACAAAGTACCTTGCTCTGATGCTATAATAAGGGATATCGATTACATGCCACTTTTTATTGATAGAGAATTTGATAAATGGAGATGGACTTCAAGTAATGAATTTACACTAAAGGAAGCTTGGAATGCATGTCGAAAAGCTGACGTCAAAGTTGACTGAAAAGGTGTAGTTTGGGACAGGTTGACCCCCCCTAAATTATCACATACAATTTACAAAGCATTATTATTCAAGTTTCCAACGAAAGAAAGATTACACAAATTGGGTATCACTCCTAATAGCACTTGTGTCTTATGTGGGAAAAGTGAAGAAAATCATCAACATATGTTTTATCAGTGTAAATTTTCAGCAAAAATAATAAACAAAATACAGCTAAAATTTAGAATCAGAGCTCGAACAAACAGTTTAGAAAGCACAATTGATTACTTGGTTCGGAGTTAGGCGAGAGAAGACGCATAAATAAAAAATACGGCGTTACATGGTATCTGCATGTTGGTGGTTATGGAAAGAGAGAAACAGAAGGTTTTTTCACAACAAACCTAGATTAATTGGTGAGATTAACAAATTAATTGAAGTGGAAGTTAACCTAATTGTCAAATGTCGAGGGAGAAGGCTTACGCCAGCAATGACAACACGACTGTTTGGAAGTGGAGCTGGGGGTTCATCGGATCTGCAGGTACTACTGACCGTAGTGAAAATCTAAGGCCTCCATGAATTTGAAGCTGAAGAAATCGAAGCCGCCAAACTCCATTAATGTGAATTTGGGGTTTCTTTAGTTTATCTTGGGAAATTATAAGTTGTAAGTGGATTTTAACATAATTATAGGGTGTGTTGTACATATATGCTGTCGGTTTTTCAGCAACATCACTCAATTGGGCCGAAATGCCCATAATAAATTATACCCAATTTCAGTATATATATATATATATATATATCAAGTGGATCGATGTGTTCAATAAATATTTGAGACAAAGCTATAGGTGGCTATGGATTTATCAGAAAACACTATAACTAAATGAATATCTCATCACCGAACAGTAACAGATACATATGCATACATACACGCACACCCACACGCGCACACACACACACACAAACATATATATATATATATACATGCATACATATAAAATGATACATCTCAATACAATACAAATAATACGTCAAAGTGATATGGAGACCACTCAATATACGGAAAGTAAAGACTAAACTCGACACGGTGCCGCAAGAGTGTGAACAATCTCAAAGAGACGACCCAGTCTCAAAAGATAGCACCAAGAACCAGCTAAGACCAAGAGAGAAGCTAAACCTGAAACAAACTCGGTCTGACGCGAGTGAAAACACATGGGTTAGGTAGGCTAGAACTTATCATTTGTAAAGGTGATGACAACATGAGGTAAGGGGAAGATCGTTCAATTATTACTAATGGGATGATATAAGTCATCAAGTTACCTCTAGGGTAATACATCAATGATTCATCATGATTACATAAAGTAATGCAATATATCTTAGCTAGATATGGTTCATCTAATAATAATATAACTAAATGAAATGAGTGAAGGTTTGAACCACAAAGGGAGTTTTCATAAGACAATGTAAACTTCTTGATCATAATAAAAATCGAATTAGGCTAGTTACATTCAATAGAAAAACGAATCACTAGATAAGGTTGAGAAATTGAAAGATGTGATATTCCCATATGTATAGGATACCATGCCATATAGAGGTAATTTCTTATGAAAAGGAACGATATCTCTTCATGATAACTATAAGAGATAGCTAAGTTATGACTGTGTCACTTGCCTTCGCCTCATATCATCGATAGTGCCAATTAAACATCGACTAAAACTTCAAAAGAATCAATTGTATCCATAAAGGAGGATAACAATATAACCATGCACCATAAGTACATAATCTTAGATAAATGATATACATTTATAAATATGCCTCGTCTCATCGGCATATACTCAATACCAACACAATTCAATATATCATAAAATTCATCTAGTAGAAATTTCTTAATTATTATACCTTATCTCATCAGTATAAATAAAAATACATCTAAAACTCATCATAAAAAAATTACCATAATTTATACCTCATTTCATCGGTATAATCATAAAAATAACACCAATCTATCTTGATTGCACCCCAAAAGGGTTTAAAATGTCATATTCGAAATCACTATAAAACATAATATAAACTTGGCATTTTTCATACTTAAGGCCTTATTCGAACATCATCATCAAAAATGTGAATTCAAAACATAGAAACATCATAGAAAACTGCATATGCTAAACTTCTTAACTAGTACTAAATTTTGGTACCATACATCGTGATAACTTGGGGTCACATAACATCATAACATTGTGATTGACTATAGTCGAAAACATCTTGATGACACCTAGTCACAAAAACCCGACTAATAACATCGTAATGATTTGGGTTGAATAATACAATCGTGAACGTCATGATGATTACAATCGAGTACTGGGTCTATAGTACTAGTGACATCTTGAATGTGTCTCAACCTCTCGGTTAGGAACCCATAAGGCATCATCGTATGCCCCATACCATACATTTGCACCTAACGGTTAACTAGCTGTTAGTTGATATCACACAAGAAAACATCATAAAACATCATCAAATATATGCCGCCTCATCTCATCGGTGAGTGCAAGATACCAAAATCATCTCATCTTTCTATCTTTCCGACGAGTATAGAGTGGAAATCCAACATATCTCATCTCATCAACAAGTAAAAACCCATCATAAACATCAAAATATCATGAATTCATAAACATCAAAACATCGTGAATTCATCATACAATACATTACCTCATGTCATTAGCAAGTTTACATAGCATCGGGGTTGGTTCATCATCAAGCGTACTCCAATTGAGTAGTTCTACCACCAATGGTCTTCGCCAAAATTTAGTAACATGTCAAAACATCGCATCAAAAAGATTTCAATTGTACAATCCGATATTAAGCGATAATTAAAAGCACATGCCCCATACCATGTAATTTTACTAAATCGTTTAATTCTCATTCTTATACGTCCGAAAAAAAATGTTCTTTTTCTAAAATAATTTACTAAGGAAACGGGATTTTTTTTTTTGAAATCCATTTATTTAAACAACTGTCAAGTGATTAGAAAACAATAAGTGCAATAATTACATGAAACAAAAACATAGGACAACAGATAAAATCGGCTGTTGCTTTATTAGAAAGCTAAGCGACTAGTTGACCGTTGAGAGGTAGCGAAGTTGTATATTTGAAGTAGTTGACCCCTTGCTTCGCTCATGGTACGAAGCATAATAAATTTTTTTTTTGGGATCAAATCACCCATCACTAAAATACCTCTAGAAGGGGATAAGACTATGCTTTCGAGCTAGCAAAGGTCAAAATATTTGAAAACACTTTGAACGAAAGTTGTTGCATACAATTCAAGCTTTCCGGAGTGATCAAAATAATCAAATTCTGATCAGTGGTTCAAAAGTTATGGTCATTTTAATAGCACATATCCACCTAAGGCAGAACTATATATGTTCGACAAGACAGAGACAACAATTGCAATTTTTAGCATAGTAAACTTCAAAATCTAACAAAATGAACAATAATAAAATTGTAGCTTAGTTTCTAAGCTTTCCAGAATGACAAAGATCGTCGAATTCCGATCAGTGGTTTAAAACTATGATTATTTTACCAAAAGAATACCAAACTGAGGCAGAGCTATACATTCGACAGGATAGAGAAAACCGATTTTAGCATAATAAATATCAAAATCTGGCAAAATGAATAAAAAGAAAAGTTGTAGCTTAGTTTCTAATCTTTCCAGAATGACTAAGATCGTCGAATTCTGATCAAAAACGAGAAAGATATAATGACAACATCATCAATTTGAAACTAAGTATAACTTGTTAGAGATAGAATTGTACTTCTGTTTTCAAATCAGTTTCTGGTCATTCAAAAGGCTATATATCAGAATATGGCCTGAAGGAGAATTTTTCCTCATTGAATCTAGTTTCAAAAAAAAAAAAAAAAAACCTAAATCGGATAGGAAACAAAAAAATTTGCGCCTATTTTACTACAGTGTATTTCAGATAAACGAGATTCAAAGAACTCAAAAGAAACAATTACCAGATTTCGTCAAATCAAATCAAAATTTGCAAAAGCTAGCTTACTGTAAGCGTTTTTGCTTACCTTTATCGCGACTTATAGCGAGAATGAAGCCGAATTGGAGCTTTGGAGTGCCTAAATACTAAGAAGAAGCCTTTTTTCCTGTAAAATCCATGACAGCAGCACACAAATAAAATAGTTCAATTGTACAGTAAATCTCAACAAATGTGAGAAAGAAACGGATTAATTTCGAGCTTTAAAGAGATTACCTATAGTTGATAGCTTCACATTACTGAAATATACAATTTTTAGGTGGTTTGGAGGCTTGGTGTTGAATTACAATAACTTTCCTCTTGGGTTTCTTAGTTTCTTAGGGTTTTTGGCGGGGAGGAAGAAACGCTTTAGGAATGCAACGTACTAAGCTTTTCCTCTTGAGATTTCCTAGGTTAATGAGTGCTTAGGGCCCAAACTAAAATAATTATGCCTCTTAACCCCTTATGTTAGCATTTAAAACCTCAAAACATATTTAGGCCATTAAACGCTAGTTTTTACGCTATGTTTACATAGTTAAATAATGTTTATACTATTTCTCTACATAATCCTCATGTTTTAACAATAATAAACCTATAAAAATTTGAAACAATACTGATAAAATATTTTAAAACTCTTTTATAATTAAAATTAACATTTTACATCATTTTTTTTTTACATTTTTATAAAATTTGAACAGTTTTGTAAAATATGAACATTTTGATATAAACTTATGTATGTTTTGCATAACTTTGGGATAAAACAGTTTAATGATTATATTATAACACATTAATCACCCAATCACACACAAAATTCGAAATTTCTACGTCTAATAATATTTTACAACTTATTTTACATTTTTATATTTTTTTTCTTATATAAATTTCTCAAGATTCACATAATACACAAACTTGTCATTAAATTCATGATTCCATGTTTTCCTTAAATACAAATTTCCAAAATGCATACTTTAACAAGATTTTACTTAACATTATGATTTAAGCCTTTAGTTTTACATTTATAAATATCTAAACTTCCTTACTAAATCAATTTGTATGGCCAAGATTTATTCCCACACATAGTATTAGAAATAAACCTTAGATCCTAGTAAAATTAATTTATTTCTAACCCAACCTTCTACTTCCTTCCAATAATCACCATTAAACACCAAAATTCCTCAATTCCATTTATTTATCCCTAAGCCTCAATTCCCTATAAGTGATTAACTCTCACATTTTTTTCCTTAATCAAACCACAAAAATCAATTATTAATTATTAGCATAAGTAATTAAGTTAAATAATCGAATTAATGGTATATTCAACTTAATTATCATCCCAATAATCTTATTTTAGTTGTTACTAATTACAGCAGGTAATCACCGAAAAATCAGGCTGTTACGTACCTTCCCCCTTTAGAAAATTGTGTCCTTGCAATTTCTGGAGAAGAGCATGCACTCAACGTCTTAGTCTCATCATACAAAGAAAGCCAGACAACCACGAAATCGAAATTTCCTCATTTCTCACTCAAGACGAAGGAAATCATGAAGATAATTGCTTGATACTTCTATAAATTTCCTTGAACATCTACATAGGATAAGTGGTTTATAGAAGTTTTCCAAGCGACATCTCAAAAGTTTGATGGCACCCTACCTTCGTAAAAGAACACAAAGGCAAAAATTCCTCTCAAAACAATTCTAAAAAGAAAAATTCCTTAAAATTCCTCGAAAGAGGTTAATATTTCACTCGACTTCATCCAAAATTCAAGACATTAAAGATACAAACAACCCAAATTTTTTGCATTCCCCTAACAGAAAAAGTACTAAAATGAAAGGAAGAACACCAAGAAGAATAGGGAAACTCAAAAGACGATGGTTTCTTCATAATCCGCCAACCTCAACGACAACAAAAATGCAAGTCATTAAATTATTGCATAAGGGCAACAGAAGCTCAAGGAATCAAGATACCCAAGATAGATGGGTGTGAACACAAAATTCTTATAATTCAAAATTCACTATTTAGAAAAATAAAATCTCCATTTTCAAAAAAGAAAATATCTCAATTTTTATTTACTAGAAAAATACTCAATTTTTTTAATAAAACTTCTTAATTTAGAAGTAAATTTAATCTTATAATTCTTCAAACAATTCTTTTAAGTCTATTCCAAAAATAAAATTTTGAAATTTTATTTCAAGATTTCTAAAGATATTACAAAAGTCACTCAAATAAACTTTTGGATTAATTCTTAAAGATATAAAAGTTTCCACTTCAATCTTATTAAATTTTACTTAACATATCTTGTGGTATATAGAATTCATTGAAAAGTCACACCAAAATAGTAGTCCAACGCTTCCCATGGATTGAAGTAAATCTATGAGTCATAGAATAAAAGTTAGGCATTAGCTAAAGAGAAGAAAGAACCCAAAAACATATCGTTACTCCAAGTGAAGTAATGTTTTGGAGCACTTCCTCTATAGATATCCAAGGGAAACAACTCAAAGGGTGCAACAAGACACCACGAATGTTGGCCAAGACCAGAATAGCAGAGCCATGAAAAAGGAAGCACGGAACCAAACTAGGATGAAGAAAAGGGGGTTATCGATACTAATGTACTTAGTATCGATATCGACACTAGGAAGCATTAAGAATCCATTGAAGCACGATTTGCTATGGGAACTATCGTTTGACACCGAAACTGAGAGCGGATATAGGGGTTATTTGTACCAATCTACTTGGTGTCGATACACTATACAGAAGCAGCAACTAAATCAGAAGTCACTATGGATCGAATCTCATTTTCCCAAAGCAAAGCAGACCAATAAAAAAGCTCAGAAGTAGAAAGAAGGTCGAAATTAGGGATCGACACCAAAAGCCACCAATGCAGCTGATTCCCAATTTCATTATTGAATTTGAAAGCAGCTTCCGCTGAGTGTTAGCAAAAGGGGCCCATTTTGCCTATAAATAAGACCCTAGAGGTCTTATTTGAGAGAACTTTTTCACATTCTCAAATCTTGTATTCATTTTCTTTGAGAGTAAACCCTAATTTGTAAATTGATTTAGGGATCTTACTTAGAAATTTCTATGTACTCAAAAAAATGGTCAATAAAGAGAGAATCCACACTTGATATCAATTCCATACATTTCTTTACTGCTTAGGTCCCTTATTTCCTTAATAATTCCCTATGGCTAAGCCTCATATGTAAGCTTAATTACAAAAGTACCCTTCTATAAGCCATTTAGTTTTTTATATTGCATTGCGCTTAGGGAACCTTTATCCCAAGGTCACTATTGGTTCTTAAGTCTCGTAAGCATGATATTTGTTGATTCATAGGATTTTTGGTTCACGAAAACAAAGAAATGAAGATCAATTGAAGAGTTAGTATATATATTTATAAGTGTGTTTAATCGTGTTAGAATCTTGTCAAAATCTATCCTCACATATTATAACACATAAACACATATCACAAATATATATCGGTGTATGCGTGTGTGTGTGTGTGTGTGTGCGTGTGTGTGATGATGACACAAAATAGTCACTACTGAGCTTATTGCCCTGAACCAGTCGATCGGTTCATATTCCACCATTCGACTAGTCAGGCATAGAAAGCCCAGTAATGTCTATTTGTGAAATTTCAAATGTATATGTATATACGTTTTACATTTTTACCAATTGACTGGTGATTTCCTACCAGTCGACTGACCTAACAATAACAGCCATTTTTCTGAAAGGTCATCTCTTTTCATGAAGAGGTTTCTATCCAATTCTGAATAGAAATGGCCGCTTCTTTTCGCAGTAACTCTTCATGAAATGTGACTACTCTTCATCTATTATATATACAATAAAAACCTAATTTACAAATCACCGATTCTCATTCTTAACCTTGATCTTTATTTCTGAACATTCTTGCAATCTCAAAGCTTTCAGAAAAATCAAATTGCTTTTGAATCTCTGAATTTATTTTATATTTTTTGATTCAACAAGCAATCTACTTCCTTCAAATCTTCACAAAGAAATTCAATATCCGTGGATAAGATTGTATGAAGGGTGTACTCAAACTGTTAGCTATTCGGTGTTATTGAAGAACACATTCAAAGTCAAACTCTTTTTGTATTATTGAATTCCTATCGTGGGTGCGAGGGTGTGCTGTTTGAAGTCCTGTTCGAGGTTGCTCAGGCGTGAAATCCGTTGTTGGCACACGGTGTGTTGTAAACCTATTCCTCTAGGTAAAGTGAGGGTGTTGCTAGCGAAAAGCCAGAAGAAGTTTGGGACTGGACATAGAACGGTGCTTCGAACCAGTATAAAATTTTTTGGTGTCATTTACTTTACTCTACAACATTTACATAAAGCCACGCTTCCTTTCTTTGTAATTAGCAGGAGGAGAGAAAGGTTTTTCTCCAAATAAAAAATACATAATGTATGTTTTTTCTTTCTAAAGTTCAAAAAAAAAAAAAATCCCCTCTTGGGCCTAGGTTAGCATTCAAAACCAACATAATAACCTATTAGTGCAAGTGTTACTAATTTAAGGTAATTATTCGTATTGCGAATCTCTATTACGCACATAACTCATGATTATGCGTTAACAAATTATTCCCTTCAACACTATAACATATATACTTAGCATTTCAATAGCCATAAAACTATGCAACATGTTAAAATTGCTTTAACAAAGATTTAACACAAATTGTTAACACATTAGCATCTAATTTCACATTTTCCACTTAAATAGTGTATTTTGTTCTATTATGTACATAACACACATTTTAAGCTCCAAATCTATACAAACTTTATTATGCTGACATAATTTATTTGTACACTCATATAGAAATTTGCTTGGCACATAAATATTGGTTTTAAATCAATATATGCATTTACTATTTTAATAAGAACACAAAATCCCAAAAAATGCATTTCCTATTTCCTATATGCATTTCCTATTTTGAATCAATATATGCATTTTCTATTGTAACTATTGCGATTATTATATGTTATAATAATCACTGTTACAGATCACTATAAAAACCGGTCGGCTTTGCCAAAAAAATCCAATAAACTTTTTTGTTATTTCCAAAATTCACTTTTAGAACAATTAACCATTTATTTCATCTTAACACAATTCAATTTATACCATTTCCAAACATGGTTTTTAACACACTTTATTTTAGTTTATAATTTTAACAACTTACACTTTTCAAACACAAATTCATGATGTATTAATTATCTCGTTAAAACAAACACTTCATATTGAAAATATATTTTCACTTAATTATTGCTTACCAATCATTATTTTATATTTTCAATATTCATTTAAACCATCAAAATATAATTAATAACATGGATTGAAATAAAAATTGTAATTCTAAATGAATTCAATTCATTTCAACACACACAAATTTTCTCATGAATCACAAAATCATAATTCCTCATCTTAAATTATTATATGAGTTAAACCTTGAACTCCTATCTTAATCTTCTTAAGTTAAGATTAAATAACACATTATAATTTGTTTACATTGGGCACCCAAAACAAAGATTATTGCATCATCGCTCATACCAGCCAGGTTCTGCCTACTCTCTTGTCCATGGATATAAACTACCAGAGCTATTGATTAATCCTATTGGCTCTAAAGCTTCTAAGGCAAGCAACTTGATCTTTTTATGGCTACATAAGTTATTTCCAACGAAGATTTTATTTTACCAACACCGGAACTGGTGTGCAAAAAAATGCACAAATTGCTTGAATCAACAAATTCAATAGGAACAATGTGCGCAAGCTCCCTCGAATGATAATAACTTACTTTCGCTACCATATATTGTTTAACTGATTCAGATATATATTGATACAAAGTCTAACCGAATGCCAAACCAAGTCAGGATTATATGGACATAAAAGCAAACCAAATGCTAAACCTGATTCGATAAATATGAATACAAAAGCTAACCGAACATCAAGCCTAATCGGTTATGTATGATTATAAAAGCAAACCATATGCCAAACTAAACTAAGTATATATGGAAACTAGATTGACATATACGGTTTAACTGAACATACACAAAAGTTAACTAGATACTCTACCTATTCGAGCATGTATGATGCACAAGTCAATCAAATGTTAATCTAATTAGATACACATGGATACAAACATTAATTTGGATGTCAAATCTAATCAAGTATGTAGGCATGCAAATGCAAGCCAGAGACTTAACCTAGTTAGGTATGTATTGATGAAAAAGATGACCAAATATCTAACATAATTAGGTATACATAGATAAAAGCTACTCAGGTACCTATCATAACCTGATATGTATAGAAACAAAATTATAGTCAAGATATAATGTTTAAATGGGCTTACCAAAAAAACAAAAGAGCTTACTACAAAAAATAAATTTGTTAACCAGATGCATGGTCTTAATGGGTACTATAGATGCAAACTCTAATCAAACGTCTAACCTATAACCTATAAAATATAACATATAGCTTATATCCAATAAACTACGATAAAATATTTACCAAATTATTCTAAACTAAAATAATATGACCTATCTAATCATGAATACAAATGACAACAATTGGCCGACAAAGTAATGAAAGCAAATATTTGCACTAATTTTTTTTAAGGTAGGTTTATAGTTGCTTGACTGTTATTAATCAAACAAATTAAATAACAAGGTTAACCAAACAAAATAAATGAAATAACAAAGACAGTTTAATTAAATAAACAATTCATGAAATTAAATTAATAATCTTCATAAAAAACAAATAAAGCACAAAATCACACATGATTTCTTAACAAACAAGTCTTTTGTTATGCCTGACTTCTTACACAAATTTCAACATTTGTACTTTTTCATCCTACCCATTGCTTAATACATTTAGAAGGAAGCATTCATGCATCATGTTTACTCTAGAGAGGATGAATTTCAACATATGGTAAAATGCCTTCCATTTAAAATTATAAGCGGATGATTAGATGAGAATAAGGTAAATGATCCTCCATACAAAAATAAAAATAAAAATCCAAATCAAAAGCAAAGATGCAGCCAGTAGCATGGGAACATATAATCGAATTCAGTAGGTAATTGAATGGAAAACCTAATTTTGTACATATGAAAATCAACTTATATTAGAGATATATTCATTAACGAGGATACCACGTGATGTAAAGCTAATCGGATGCCAAAACTAATCAGGTGCCTATGAAAAGAAAAAAAAACTAATTGGATGGTAAACCTAATTTGGTACATGCAAAAACAAAGCTAACCGAATGTCAAACCTAATCGAGTATGTATAAATGTAAAAGCTAACAAAATACCAAACCGAACTGGGTACAAATGGATATAAAAGTTAACCAAATGCTAAATCTAATCAGGTATTTGTGCATGAAAAAGTAATCTGAATGTCAAACCTAATTGAGTACGTATGTAAATAAGTTTATAACCAAGATAGATTAAGCATACTACAGAAATCAAATGCCAATCTGATACTAAACACAATCGAATATGTATAAATTAAAAAGATAACCAAAAGCGCAACATATTTTGGTAAGTAGGGATGGATAGAAAACCTATTTGGGTACATTTGATACAAAAGTAACTGAACACCTAATCTAATCAGTTACGTTTGAAAACTAACCTATAATAGAGCTATATTGTTTATGATAACTTAAAATCAATTGAAAAAACTAATCGGATGCACAATCTAATTGGGTATTATTAATGCAAAAGTTAATCAGATGCAAAACTTATAAAAATAAAATATAACATATTATCTATAGCATTGTAAAACTACATTTCATACTATTCTTCGCTAGGCGTAGTAGAGTAGAAAGGTCCTGATAGGCGGATCGATGGGTTCGTTTAGGTTGATCTATAGGTTAGGTTGCATAGTGTAGATAAATTCCCTCTTTGGAAAGTAGGCCTTAGGAAGGTACAAGCACTTTACATTTTATGATACTTAGAGTAGAACTAAGACCGACTGTATTCGATCTTTTCCTTTTATTTTATTCTACATTTATCAGACTTTATGTTTGATCCATCCAATTTTCTCCACCTCGATAGGGTAACAGCTGATCATATATAAAAACTGACCCATATAATCTTGAATACGAAATGATAACAATTAACGACATAATCATGAAAGCAAATATTTCAAGGCAATGGTTGTCGGGCTGTTATTGATCAAAAAACTAAGTCACAATGCTAACTAAATAAATAAGTAAAATAACCAAAAAAAATTAATTTAATAAACAACACATGAAATTACACTAGTACTCTTATTAAAACTATATTCCTAAGAGTACAACTAGATAACTCATTTACCCGCCACATCGATCCCTTTTTAAGCTAGCCCTGCGTTAAAATCAATCCTCATCCTTGTTTATCGTCTTTAAAGAGGATTAGACACTTTTTCCTTAAGGGGATGCAAAGTTCAACTGGTTAGGACTCGAACCGCGCAACAAGAAAGATCTTTGGCCCATGATCACTAGGAATCTCTCATTAGTTGAGCTAGAACTCGGGAATTACACCAATAGTCTTCATAAAAGAAAGCCAATAACGCATAAAAATCACACTTGATCTATTAACAACAATATTTTTGCAATGATCTAATTTATGATGCAGGTAACGACTTTGTACTTATTCGACTCACATGTCGATTTAGTTCATTCAATATAAGGGCTTTATTGCATCATGTTTTCTCATAGGATGATGAACTTCAGCATCTTCAATTAAGCTTCTTCAATTTGAAAATCAACACCTGGATGAATCATAAGTGTATAAGATGAAATAGTCCTTAATATAAAAATAACCATCCAAACAACGAAACAATATATTTAATAATATAAGTACATGAAAACTCATTCTTGCGCCATTAGTTACAGCTGCATGATACGCATTTGAAATAGATGCTCGAGTTATTACGTATATCATGATTGATACAGAAATAAATTGAGTCATCTGTTCCTTTACCTATGAAAAAGAATTTCTATTTTACATGATCCAATCATTGATTCCGGAATTTCTACAATAAATTAGATAGCTAGCTAGTATAGTTCCCTATCCACGAGTCTGTCATTGTACTGAAAAAATTCGACGAAAACAGGACAAAGGTCTTGAAAAGTATAAAGAATGATATCAATCAAAAAGTTTTTTCACTTAAATCTACAAAATAAGATTAAGTTGACTGAACTTCATAAGCATGAACAATAGATCTAGAAACTTTCAGTACCTTAAATGTAACAAGACACAATTAGCTACTCCAATTTTTACTTAATTCATATTTATCAGGTATTAATTTTACGAGCTTCAAACAAATTTTATCTAAACATATAGTGATAGGTAAAATATCTTTCCTCTGTAATTTATCGATTAATACTTTCCGCACTAGTAGAACACATTTTCCCATATCGATTACCAATAAGAAAAAAGTTTACAAACTTTTCAAGTGGCAAACCAAGCAAGAAATTTTGTACTTCAAAATCATCAACACAGTTGTACTCAAACAAAGCTTAATTAAAAATAATTATCATAGTAACACTAGCAACTTGGTGAAACAATAAAATAATCTATTTTTTTTATCTTAGGGACATCATTCTATTAAAAAAATCCTTCAAATGATTAGAACAAAATATGAGTTGATTCTAGAGAAAATTAAGGAACAACAAGCTAAAGAATAGCATGCCAATCTAATACAAAAGTGAAATCATGATCATCATTGCAAAACATCTTCCCAAGCTTCATTAAAAACTAAAACCAATTAGATTCATCTTCATCAGATATAATGCCAAAGCTAGTCAGAATAAACATAAAATAAAGGTAAAATTACGTTTGCTACATAATCCAAAAATGCACAAAATATACAAATTACAAAAGTAAGGTAATGTCAAATATCCCCCATGAGAATGTTGCAAATATTTGACATTGAAATATATAACAAGCTAAATAATCAAATAAAACAAATAAGTTAAAAAATGATGTGAAAAGGTATCCTAGATAACAAAACAAAGTTTACAATACTAGATTAATAAACAAAATAAACAAGAAAAATTAATAAACCCCAACATAAAAAATATGTCGTTATTTGTCATAAGATTATGGAAAATATTTGATATTGAAATATTTATTGTAACAACCCGGAATTTCTGAACCAATTTTATTTATTTATTTTAGGTATCTTAATGGGTTTTGAATATTTAAATTATTTATTCTAAATAATAACGACTAAAAAATTTATTTAAATCGAAGTTAGAACGAACAAGTTTATTTTAATTATAAAACGAACATGAAATGGAGCGGTTTTCTTAAAATTTTAGTTTTGAACTTTAAATGAATGAACAGAATGAAATATAAATCGAATTTCAGTAAAACAAGAAACATTTGAATCTGTTAAATAATTTCCTTCTAACGTACGTAAGAAATTGAGATTTCACTTTATAAATTGAAAGTTATGTCCAGTTTAAAATTTGAAGTAGTCGCTATGGAATTTATATATATTTTTAATATAATATATAGGCCTTAAAAATAGCCATTTTGCAAACGACCTCCGTTTTCAACGAAACCAATTTTGTTGGATCCAGAATATCAAATTATTGCTAGGTTTAAAATTTCATAATTTTTGGAATTAATACGTGAGCGTGGAAAATTTAAATGTGTTTGGTAATTTCAGTTTGAATTTAATCGACTGGAAAAATAGCCATTTTACAAATAATCTCCAAATTCGACTAAATTAATTTTGTTAGGACCATATCGTCAAAACATAGCTAGATTTATTTTTCTGTAATTTTTGGATTCCGTATGTGGCCCAGGTAAATTAAAATGTACGTTTGAAAATCAATATATTGATTTATATTTTAATTTAAAGAAAAACTGGTCGAAACAGATGGATTAGTTTATAAAATATATCCCGTTGTGTCCGGAATGGGGGTATTTGGCTAAGGGTGACAGTCAAATTAGGTTGGATTTGGAGTTCATAACAATAAACGAGTATTTTTGAATTAAATATTAATTAAATAAATATATACAAGCCCTTAGTCAAACCTTAGGTCAAACCATAACCCCTTCATTCTTTCCATCGATTCGATTTATGGCTAAAAAGCTCCATCGATCTCCTCCACCATACTTGCAATCCACGCCATTATATTCGAAGCTTCCAAAGGAAAAACTCCTCCTCTCCTCAAGATCTCTCTTCCCAACGATAGTGATCAGATGTAATGTTCTGTGTAGGGAGAATTTGGGGCTCGAATGCCACCAGTTCGCATGGAAATTTAGGGTCCCTGGGAACACTAAGTTCATCATGGTTGGGCATGTGGGTCGAGCGCAGGGCGGGCGGTGGTGTGGTGGTGTCTGATCGATCTCAGGTTGACGACTTTTGGAGCAGCAATGATGAAGTTTTTTAAGTGATTCAAGAAACTGACGGGTTCGAATATCAGCAGAACGTAGAAGGATGGGAGAGTAATTGGTGGGGGGAGTAGTTATTTAACTTAATTAATTTAAATTAGTGACGTCATTAAATTATTCGATGTTTAAAATCGTTATAACTTATGCAAACGAAAACGAAATCGAATGATTTCAGGTGCGTTGGAATCGTCCCAATGAGATATTCTCGATGGAACTGACCAAAACTAAAATGGAGCAAATTTGAATTTGAGGCAAATTTAAATCCAAATTATGCAGAAATTCAGAAGCAAAGGCCGAGGGAGTGGAACCCAATGTGAGAATTCTCTCACTAAAATATTTATATTGTTATTTATTTTATTTTGTAACTGTAAATATATAGAAATTGCCAGTGTTGATTTTTATCTGTTGTATGTGACATTGCTTGAGTTCAACACATGAATTACTCACGACTCATCTGCACAAGAAGCGTTGTTTGAACATAAGACACTCGTATTTCAAACAATGTGGATACACTTTATGGTTGTTGAAATGTGATATAAATATCCATTTATAATTTGAACAGTGAAAATTTGCAAAGTAGAAAAAAAATTCAAACTGAATTTGAATTGGGTAAATTTATTAACCAACTATTTATTTAAATCAACTTTTGTTGTTTGAAAACCCCACATGGGTATTCAGATGATATTTTACATACACTAATCCGAATATTTAGTTGCATGTCAATCGATGGATTGACAGGCTGTGATGAGCTCTATTTATTTATTTATTTATTTATTTTAATGCTTATACAGTTGCATAATGCACTCTGGATGATGTTTGAATACATGCGATGTATGAAATACATAAAACTGAAATTATATGGTAATTAATTGAGTCGCATTCCGATTCAGAAATAACGATTATTTTAAAATAACAAATATTTTAAAATAATACACATTGAAGAATTGAAATATGATTTTGATGTCCGATTTTGGATGGACACGAAAATTTCAGAACATATGAAGCCGAAAAAGTAGAAATTCGCCATTTTAACCCGAACGGGTTTATCGATCAATTTTTGTTCATTTTATAAAGAATATCGAAAAGAATTGATTTCAAAATCTGATGTTTTGAAAATTTTATCATTTTAATATTATAATGATATGGAATATAAAATTTTGATTTAAAATTGAAAATGAAGTTGAAATTGTTTTAAAATGAATTTATAAACGATCTATAAAAATATGTTTTAAATAGAAATCGATGATATTATATTTGTGTGTGTATATATATAATGGCTTGAATAGAACGCACCGCACAGCGACCGTTCACGAATTTCAACAATTAACTTCAAATTGATGTAACGGGAGATCCGACCCTCGGATTCTCCTAAAACTGGAACCGTTGGGTTCGTATCGAAAAAAATCTTTCCAATGAATATAAGAGATTTAGATTTGAATGGTTGGATTTCAAATTATGTCCAAATCAATTTCAAAAAAGATCGCTATGGATGTAGTTCAGTGGCCGTTATTGGAAACCGACTGTAAGGGTCTTAATAAAATTATTAAAAATACGGAAAAATCGTGTAAGTTCATAATAAATGATTTGGATGAAAAATTCCATATTTGAAAAGATAAAAATATATTTCTATCGAAATGAGCTAGTTATTAACTAGAATAATAATTCATTATTTTTGAGTAAATGAATTTGATTGAAAAAGGGGTTTTAAAATAGCCAGAATTTTCCAATGAATAAATTGGAATGGAAATAATCTCCGGATTACTTCGATATTGTATTCCATGATTACACGGGTATTGTTGAGGAATTTGGAGGATCTATATATAGGTGTTCCCAATACGATATTTGTTGGTTTCCGAATTTGATATTGAATATAAGCCGATATAATTTCTATTCAGAGCCTTGTATTTATTATCAAATTATATTTTGGGTTTATTGTGAAAATGTTTTAAATAACATATGTTCTTTAACCCAATTAACGGTGAAGTCAAGATTTGGAATTTATAAATCTTTTATTAAGATTTAATGGAAATTTTCCAAAGTAAAGTTTTCCAATTTAATATATTAAATTGGAATTGAATGGAATTCGATTTAATAATAATCGAGGTGAGCTTCAATGAATGAAGATCGTTACTATATATGGAATTTAAAAGGCTTTGCCGTTATTCCATTTATATTATTAGTCTGATACGGAAATTTATATCTACTATATATTGATATGTTTTCCATGGAGTTTCCACAGTTAATGGAAGATGATTTGGCTTTATAGTGAACCGTGTTTTAAAGGACATTGATTCTTTAACCCAGTTAAAGGCAGGATTAATTTCTTAAAGTTGAATAATCATAAAGTAATGATTTTTGGATATGAAAACTGAACTGGAGTTTTAATGAATTGTTAATTAGATTGAAATGAGAATAAGATCATTAAATTTACCAAATTTAAGAAATGTTTGAGATGGAGTACCGCCAGTTTTACTCCAGACGATAGTTAAATCATTAATTAGATTTGAACGTGAAATGGTAATTAAATTTACCGATAACACCGTGGGTGTTAGATATGGAGTATTACCAGTTTTGCTCCATGGGTTGAATAGGTTGGGGTTGGAAAATAAAATAAATGATTCCTTTGGTAAGGCTCGATAATCCTGACTAGTTTTATAAGCCTTATTTTGGTCTAGAATTATGGTTAAATAAAATAAAACCATTTGAAATGGATATCCAAAGGAAGATTAAAGAATAATTTTAAAAGAATTTATCTTTGAAAAAATTAATGGGAACCTTTCCCTAAAGTTGTGAATATTTGAATAAAAGAATATTCTGAATTGGCATGAGGCGTATGATGTGTTTTTATAGCACTTGATTATTGATTATAAAATACGCGAGTTATTTGAAAAGACCGGGTTTATCCCATTCTGTATAAATGATACGGTGACTAAAAGTCGACGATGAAGATGGTGGTTGAAGACCGGAGTTCTTCACATCATTTGCATGATTGTTGATGTCTTGATTGGGTTGTATAGCCAAGAAAAGGTAATAAGTGGTGATCGTCCAGACGTACTTGGAGATCGACCGGATATGCGAGGACCTCTCTCCTGTATTGAACAAATGAGACGAGGAATAAGGTGCCTCTGATATATTTCTGACCCAGTACGGACTTGTAGATGGATGTGTGTCTGACATTGGATTTCATTCTATGTTAATTGATTTCTATTAAATATATATCTGTTTGGCGGCAGAGAATTTATTCTCTTGCTTAACGCCCTACTTTAAGACGTACAATATTAGAGGTTATATATTGATAGACATCAGTTGGATGGCGTGAGTTGTCAATGTGGCATGCTAAGATGCAAAGGATCGAGGCTTTTGTTGAAAAGCAGAATCTTGTGGTTAATGATCGAAGCACGACTTTAAATAGCATAGCTTTGTGTATAGCGTTAATTCGCGAGCCTCACACCCCAGTATGAGTCAAAAACGGGATATAGAACGCAGAGAGTGCATGACATTTCTTTCTAGCTAGGAGTGGTGTCATGGTATGGAGCCCAAACTTTTTTACTTATGCGGATGATGGATTGCGAGGCTCCTTGGATATGAGTCCCTAGTGGCTCAGTGATAGGTCCGATAGGATCGGGGAACGTGTGTTCAGGAATAACCAATCCACTAAGGTAAATGTGAACTGACCCTGCAGTATCCAGGGTTACTAAAGGTGGGATCCTATGGCATTTGCTAGATGTCTCGAGATCGGTGAGGTTGATCCCTTGCCTCGACTCATAGATGGAAATCCAATTTCCAATACGATACTTTTCGGTTTTAGTTGTAAATCTAGTATGGCGACATAATATATGGTACCTATGTCATCTGGAATTGATATATTGATATTGAAGTTGATTTTGACACTATACACTTATAGTAATATCAAAAAGGATTTGTTTTAAAAAGTACCAAGCATGTTTGACTATTATATGGGAAAACTCTATCCTTCGGCTTGTGTTGCATTGTGTGATGGGACATGAATCTTATAATAGCTTTATTTTCCAAAAAACATTGCATTGTTTTATGTAAAAACTGATATTCATGCGGAGTAAACCCGTTCCGTGTTATACGGCGTGGTCCCATGATTTCCCAATTTTTAAACTAAAGATTTAATAACTGTTTCAGTTCTCACACCAGTCCCATGAATGACTCGGAGTTTATTGTTTTAACTTAAACTCTGGGTGCCTATATTTCCACACGGGCAGCTAGTAGTTTTGGTTTTCACAGACACTTCTTTTCACAGGATCCTAGATTACGGCTGGAGCCATATTCAGAAAGCTTTGTATCCGTATATCTCTTTCAGTTGTGGTTGTATATGATTTTCGCAGTACATTATTCTTATGTATAATTTTTCCGCTGCATTGTAATCGAAATCTCTGATATTTTTCAATGTGTATTATTAATTTATACTCTGATATCTTGTACTCTGACGTTAATTGTTGTAATAAAAATGAAATGTTCTCTTGTTTGTGTTTTGATGAGTCGTGCTCTCAAAGCAATCTGTTGTTTCCCTTCTCTTCGGAGATCGGGGGATTTCGGGTCGTTTCAGTTTGGTATCAGAGCTTTGGTTTACAATCTAGATAACAAGACACATTAGAACCAAATGAAAGAATTCACCAGAGATAGGATTAGTATCATCCTATAAGAATTACTCGTTAGAGATAGGGTTAGCAATACCTTAGAATGAGTTTGAGGAGTGTTATTTATTAAAATCAAATTCAGTTTTGTAAATTATTCCTTATTATGCATATTTGAGAATTTTATTTTATATTGATTTTGGACTATCGAGTATAAGAAGATTTTGAATATATGCGTGATTAACGTGTATTCGAAGTCTCAAATATACTGGGTAGATATAGAATCTCACTATAGTCGCCCGGGGATAAATTCTGGTGATGACCACGGCATCATCAGTATTTATGTTCGAGTTTCAAAGGTGGATATCTATATATTTCCAATTGACTGGTGTGATAACCAACTTAGTAAGAAGTTTATTGTTTGTGATTTAGCACTAAAAATATGATTTTGAGTATATATTAAAAATATATATTTGAAAAGTTAACCAACCAATTGATTGTTGGTAGTGTTGTGTGATTATTAATCCAACTAATTTAAATATTGGAATATAAAAGCCAATAAGAAAAAGAAAATTAATTTTGCTAAATTGAATCAAAATGTTGAACTAAATTGAAAATTGATTGGAATTGCATACATGTACATGTATATGTGTGAATAGGTCATAGCACGGAAGCTTAGAAGGGAAATAAAATTGTATGCCCAACAAATAGGTACATCTTTACTATATTCATTGGGCTTGATGATTTTATGAGCCGATTAGCTAGCATTTGGCCTTTTGATTTTCTTTTGATTGACGGAGTCCTGTGAGGCAAGTTGTGGTTTTACCGATCAGCCTGTACAAAGGAGGTTATGGCGAAAATTTTCAAAAATTTAGGGTGTTAGCCAAATTTTTGAGAAATTTGAAAATACTTAGAAACCGAGAAGTTGAAGAATGAAAGCCAGAATGAAAGGTGAGTTGGTTAGTTAAACAACTTTCAGCTCCATTCCTTTTCGAGGACGAAAAGATTTTAAGTGGAGGAGATTGTAACAACCTGGAATTTCTGAATCAATTTAAATTTTTTATTTTAGCTATTTTAATGGGTTTAGAATATTTAAAATATTTATTTTAAATAGTAACAACTAATTTTTTTATTTAAATCGAAGTTAGAACGAACAAATTTATTTTAATTATAAAACGAACTTGTTATGGCGCGGTAGTTTGAAATTTTGGTTTTGAACTTTAAATGAATTTACAGAATGAAATATAAACTGAATTTCAGTAAAACAAGAAACATTTGAATCTGTTTAATAATATCTTTCTAACGAATGTAAGAAATTGGGATTTCGCTTTATAAACTGAAAGTTATGTCCAGTTTAAAATTCAAAATAGTCGCAATGGAATATATATATACTTTTAATATAACATATAGTCCTTGAAAATAGCCATTTTGCAAACGACCTCCATTTTCGACGGAACTACTTTTTTTGGATCCGAAATGTCAAATTATTGCTAGGTTTAACGTTTCATGATTTTTGGAATTAATTTGTAAGCGTGGTAAATTTAAATGTGTTAGGTAATTTCAGTTTGAATTAAATCGACTGGAAAAATGGCCATTTTGCAAATGATCTCCAAATTCAACGAAATTAGATTTGTTAGCACCGTATGCTCAAAACATAGCTAGAATTATTTTTTTGTAATTTTTGAAGTCCTTATGTGGCCCCGGTAAATTAAAATGTACGTTTAAAACTCAATACATTAATTTATATTTTAATTTAAAGAAAAATTGATCGAAACAGTCAAATTAGCTTACGAAACATGTCCCATTATGTCCAGATTGGTGGTATTTGGCTAGGGGGGACAATCGTTGGGTGGGATTTAGAGTTCGTAACGATAAACGAGTATTTTTGTATTAAATATTAAATAAATAAATATATATAAGCCCCTAGTCAAACATTAGGTCAAAAACTAACCTATTCATTCTTTCCGTCGCCATCAATTCGATTTATGGCTGAAAAGCTCCATCAATCTCCCTCACCGTACTCCCAATCCATGCCATAATATTTGAAGCTTCCAAGGAAAAACTCCTCCTCTCCTCGAGATCTCTCTTCCTAATAGTAATGATCAGATGTAATGTCGTGTGTAGGGAAAATTTGGGGTCGAACGCCACCAGTTCACATGGAAATTTAGGGTCCCTGGGACCACCGAGTTCATCATGGTTGCGCACGTGGGTGGAGCGGAGGGCGGGCGGCGGTGTGGTGGTGTCTGATCGATCTCAGGTGGACAGCTTTTGGAGCAGCAACGATGAAGTTTTTTGAGCGATTCCAGAAAATGATGGGTTCGAATATCATCAGAACGAAGAAGGAAGGGAGAGTAATTAGTGGGGAAGGGGGTAATTATTTAACTTAATTAATTTAAATTAGTGACATCATTAAATTGTTCAATGTTTAAAATCGTCATAACTTATGCAAACGAAAACGAAATCGAATGATTTCAATTGCTTTGGAATCGTCCCAATGAGAGCTTCACGATGGAACTGACCAGAACCAAAATGAAGCGAACTAGAATTAGTGGCGAATTTAAATCCAAATTGTACAGAAATAAAAACTGACGGAGTGGAACCCAATGTGAGAATTCTCTCACTAAATTATTTGTACAGTTATTTACTTTATTTTATAACTGTAAATATGTAGAAATTGCCAGTGCGGATTTTTATCTGTTGTATATGACATTGCTTGAGTTCAACACATGAACTACTCACAACTCATCTACGCAAGAAGCGTTGTTTGAATATACGACACTCGTATTTCAAACAATGTGGATACACTTTGTGGTTGTTGAAATGTGATATAAATATCCATTTATAATTTGAATAGTGAAAATTTGCTAAGTAGAAAAATAATTCAAACCGAATTTGAATTGGTTAAATTTATTAACCAATGATTTATTTAAATCGAATTTTGTTGTTTAAAAACCCCGCTATGGGTATTAGGATGATATTTTACATACACTAATCCTAAAATTTAGTTGTATGTCAATCGATGGGTTGATAGGCTTTGATGAGCATTATTTATTTATTTATTTTAATGCTTATACAGTTGCAGATTGCACTCTGGATGATGTTTGAATGTGTAATGATTATTTATCATTATTGTTGAATACATGCGAAGTATGAAATCCACATAACTGAAATTATATGGTAAATGATTGAGTCGCATTCCAACTCAGATATAACGAATATTTTAAAATAATACACATTGAAGAATCAAAATATGATTTTGATGTCCGATTGTGGATGGACACGAAAATATCAGATTGTTTGAAGCCGAGTAAGTAGATATTCACCATTTTAACCTGAACAGGTATATCGATCGATTTTATTCATTTTGTAATGAATACCGAAAAAAATTGATTTCAAAATCTGTTATTCTGAAAATATTATCATTTTAATATTATAATGATATGGAATATAAAATTTTGATTTAAAATTGAAAATGAAGTTGAAATTGTTTTAAAACGAATTTATAAGCGATTTATAAAATACGTTTTAAATAGAAATCGATGACATTATATATGTATATAAATATAATGGCTTGAATAGAATGCGCCACGCAGCGACCATTCACGAATTTTAACCATTAACTTCAAATTGATGTAACGGGAGATCCGACCCTCAGATTCTCCTAAAAACGGAAACGTTGGGCTTGTATGGAAGAGATCTTTCCAATGAATATAAGAGATTTAAATTTGAAAGGCTGCATTTCATGTCCAAATCAATTTTAAAAAAAGGTCGTTATGGATGCAGTTCAGTGGCCGTTATTGGAAACAGACTGTAAGTGCCTTAATAAAATTACTAAAAATATGGAAAAATTGTGTAAATTCATAATAAATGATTTGAAAAGATTTTGGATGAAAAATTCTATATTTGAAAAGATAAAAGTATATTCTTATCGAAATGAGCTTGTTATTAACTAGAATAATAATTTAATATTTTTAAATAAATAATTTGGATTGAAAAAGCGGTTTTAAAATAACCAGAATTTTCCAATGAATAAATTGGAATGGATTTGAATGGAAATAATCTCCGGAATACTTCGATATTGGATTCTGTGATTATGCGGATATTGTTGAGGAATTTGGAAGATCTATATATCGTTATTGCCAATATGATATTTGTTGGTTTCAGAATTTGATATTGAATATAAGCTGATATAATTTCTATTCAGAGCCTTGTATTTAATATCAAATTGTATTTTGGGTTTATCATGAACAATGTTTTAATTAACATATGTTCTTTAACCCAATTAACGATGAAGTCAAGATTTGGAGTTTATAAATATTTTATTAAGATTTAATAGAAATTTTCCAAAGTAAAGTTTTCCATTTTAATACATTAAATTGGAATTGAATGGAATTCGATTTAATAATAACCGAGATGAGCTTCGGCGAATGAAGATCGTTACTATATACGGAATTTAAATGGCTTTACCGTTGTTCCATTTCTACTATTAGTCTGATACGGAAATTTATATCTATTATATATTGTTTTGCTTTCCATGGAGATTCCACAGTTAATGGAAGATGACTTGGGTTTATAGTGAACCGTGTTTTAAAGGACATTGATTCTTTAACCCAGTTAAAGGAAGGATTAATTTCTTAAAGTCGAATAATCATAAAGTAATGATTTATGATTTTTCAAAATGAACCGAAGTTTTAATGAATCGTTAATCAGATTGCAATGAGAATAAGGTAATTAAATTTACCAAATTCAAGAAATGTTCAAGATGGAGTACTGCTAATTTTACACCAGACGATAGCTAAATCTTTAATTAGATTTGAACGTGAAATGGTAATTAAATTTACCGATAACACCGTGGGTGTTAGATATGCAGTATTACCAGTTTTGCTCCATGGGATGAATTGGTTGGGATTGGAAAATACAATAAATGATTCCTTCGCTAAGGCTCGATAATCCCGGCTAGTTCTATAAACCTTAATTTGGTTTAGAATTGTGGTTAAATAAAATAAAATCTTTTGAAATGGATATCCAAAGGACGATTAAAGAATAATTTCAAAAGAATTTATCTTTGATAACATTAATGGGAAAATTTCCCTGAAGTTGTCAATATTTGAATAGAAAAATATTCTGAATTGGAATGAGGCATATGATGTGTTTTTATAACACTTAATTGTTGATTATAAAGTACATGAGTTGTTTGGAAAGCCGGGTTTATCCCATTCTGAATAACTTATACGGCGACTTAAAGTCGACGATGAAGACAGTGGTTGAAGACTAGAGTTCTTCACATCAGTTGGATGATTACTGATATCTTGATTGGGTTGTACACTCAAGACAAGGTAATAAGTGGTGATCGTTCAGACGTACTCGGAGATCGACCTGATATGCGAGGACCTCTCTCTTGTATTAGACATATGTGTCTGACATCGGATTTAATTCTATGTTGATTGATTTCTATTAAATATATATATCTTTTTGGCGGCGGAGAATTTATTTTCGTTCTTAACGCCCTTCTCTGAGACGTACGAGCTTAGAGGTTATATATTGATAGACATCAGTTGGATGGAATGAATTGTCAATGTGGCATGCTAAGATGCAAAGGATCGAGTCTCTTGTTGAAAAGCAGAGTGTTGTGGTTGATGATCAAAGCATGACTTTAAATAGCAAAGCTTTGTATATAGCGTTAATTCGCGAGCCTCACACCCCGGTATGAGCCAAAAACGGGATATCGAACGCATGGAGTGCATGACGTTTCTTTCTAGCTAGGAGTGGTGTCATGGTATGGATCCCAGACATTTTTACTTATGTGGATGATGGAATGTGAGGCACCTCGGATACTAGTCCCTAATGGCTCAGTGATAGGTACGACAGGACCGGGAAACATGTGTTCAGGAATAACTAATCCATTAAAGTAAGCGTGGACCGACCCTGTAGGATCTAGGGTTACTAAGGGTGTGACCCTGAGGCATTAGCTAGAGTGTCTCGAAACCGGTGAGGATGATCCCTTGCCTCAACTCATAGATGAAAATCCAGTTTCCAATACGACACTTTTCGATTTTAGTTGTAAACCTAGTATAGCGGCATAATATATGGTACTTATGTCGTCTAGGATCGATACATTTATATTGAAGTTGATTTTGACACTATACACTTCTAGTAATATAAAAAATGATTAGTTTTAAAACGTATCAAGCATGTTTGGCTATTGTTAGATCAAAATTTGGACCTAACACCCAAATTGTTCTGATTCTTAAAGAATTATAACTGGGGAATGAAGAAAGAGCAGAAAACACACAGAATTTATAGTGGTTCGGCGTTAACGAGCCTACGTCCACTTTATATGTTATCGATTATACTTTGAATGCTAGTACAATCAATGATCTCTCTCAAACTCACTCTTACAATTGTGATTTCTCTCAGTAATCTCGTAATAAAACTGACAAGAAATAGTGGTATGACAGTAATGGTGGAATCAGTGCTCAATACTGCCAAAAGATCCTGAAAAATGCCAAGCTCTGGGCTATTTATAGCTGATTTTGTCAGGCGGATCGCGGTCACACGTGGCACAAATCCCGAGAATATCGGATCGTATCGCAGCTTGATGAAGAATTAGTCAAATTAGCCGTTGTGGACAGGTGTCGCGATCCCCTCAAATATCGGATCGATCAAGGGGGACGAGTTAGTCAAAGTGACAGTTGGGGACACGTGCCGCTGGATCCGTGCATCTCGGATCGTCGAAGACTAGCTCGTGCTTGAACAGGTCAGAGGCTTCGCTGTGCATCAGGGGATCGGATCGGTCTGTGCTGGGTAGTAGTGTATGTACGGATCGAGTCGTGTAGAAGTAGTCGGATCGCTGATGCAATGGGGGCGACCCGATGGGGGGCGATCCGATGAGGGGCGATCCGTGAGGGGCGAACCTCTGGCGCGATCCGTTCCTTCATGGACTTAAGGAACGCAGTTTCATACTTTCTTTATGTGAGTGAACCTTGGTGGCTTGGTCAAAAAGCTAGCCAACATTTTTCCCCCTCGAAGTATGTTTTATCGATGATGGAACATGCTTCGAAACTATAGAAACGTCTTTTCATAAAGAGATGCAAATCAGTGGTAGCGTATATCCGAAAGGCCATATCATTTACGGAAAGTTGTTTCTTTGCTTGCTATAAATATCGGATAAATCTTTAATAGTTTCCCTGTTAATTGGACAATTCTTTTCTGGGATCTTTCAGAGTCTTCATCATCGAATCTATCAGGTGCATTTTTGAATTTTCATTCCTGTCGGTCATTTATCGGTTCGGATCGCACGCGCGAGTCACGGTCCGTTTATCAAGTCATTCACCACGTCCTTTGGGGAGCAGTTGGGCCTCTTTACGGAACGAGGTGGGCTTCTCTTCGAGACGTGGTGGGCTTTTGGTTCGTGGCCCGCCTATTTTCACGGATCGGATAAGACAAAAAAGGGGGAGACTAACGGTCGCCCTTTTGCCTATATAAATCGATCCTCACCCTCATTCTTCTCTTCTTCTTTCTTCTTTGGTAGCCGCCGCCAATTTTCCTGAGAGAAAATCCTAACTTTGATTTCCAAATTTCCAACCAATTTCAAACTTTAAGAAGGTAATTAAACCGCTTTTCTTTAGTTTCTAGCGTGTTCGCACTGGCTTAGAGAGTGGAGACAGCAGAGTTTTGTAGGATTTGATGATTGTAAACGCGAGCGTGCCTGGTGCGATTCCATGGATTTAAGGGTGAAGAGGAGAGTTGAGGAAGAAGAAGGAAGGGATGACCAGGTCGGTTCGTGGGCGAGACCCGAGTTCAAAGCGATGGTGAGGCGAGGGGAGAGGGAACGGAACTGGAAAGTTGATTTGGCTAGTGGATCGAATCGCGGAAACGGCAAGGCTACGGTTCGTGGGGAACTAGACGCGAGTGTCAGATCGCAGAGATACCGGAGCTTCGGGTCGTGGAGGATGGGGGCGATGCGGATCGCCAAGATACCATCGCGATCCGTCTGGATGAATTGGTGCGCTTCACGATTCGAAGCCTTTCCATGATCTAATACCCTTCCGCGTACCGAGTCCTTCACCACGATCTGTCCACATGTCGCGATCCGAACCTGCCCTGCGATCCGACTGACGAACGATCTGATGTACACGCTGACTAAATAATATGATGCAACTCTAACAAATCGATGAACAGTTAGGTTAGAGCCTTTGAGACGAACATTCCGGATTGAACAAATGCATAATCTATCAACCGAACAACGACCAATGTCTAGATGATTTTGTTGACCTTTGTACTTTTCTTTAATGCACGCACAAGCACACACACCGGCACTTGCACACACAGGGGGGACGGGTAGTTTTAATCTTATTTCTCATGTTTTCTCGCCTAAACAGTAATGTCGGATAACCATTCCTCTTCAAGATCCGACACAGAAATGGAGTCCGAGGTGCTTGAGCGCCACAACCCCGAGGTCCCTCCAATTAACCCAGGGGGTGAAGATTCTGGATCCGAATATGAGGCAACGGAATCGGATCCATCTGAAAGTACTTCACTTAGTGAAGAGTCTGAAGTAGACAGGCGAGCTCCCGACGAGATTCCTGGCGCACTCGGGATAGAGAAATTTACTGATTCTTTAGCCTCCAAACTCGACGACATAAAGCTTAAAAGAATTTGCCTGAGACATGGGATCCCCTGGGATGATGTGAGGACACTCGGTAGCGAAGATAGACCTCACCTAGCTCCGTAAGGATATATGACAATCAGCCGGCTCATGTGCTAGGTAGGAGCTATTCCTCCGTTTCCTCCAATCGTGATTGAGACCTTAAAACGATTGGGTATCGCTCCGATGCAGCTTCATCCTAACGCCTACGCGGCTCTATACACTCTATATATTGCATACGCGGAGATCCTGCATACCGAGCTCACATTTAAAGATTTAAAATTCTTTTATCTTTTCAAGCATCGCTCCTCGGCAACCCCAAATTTCTCTTTCTTCGAATCGGTAGCGAATAGGAAGATTCTGTATAACGGATACAGCAATATAGGGGATCCCAAGTCTGATTGGTTCTATATAAAGAGACAGCCTGGGTGCTCAAGAAGATGGCTTAAATCAAGTAAACTTTAATCTTTTGACTGAATATCTTGCTTAAGAAATCGAAGCATTAGCATCCCCCCTTCTTTTTTGTTTTAAGAAGATCATGTTTTTCCCAAGACGGAAGGCTTGGCATACAATAATCAATTGTCTATTCTTCTACAAAGCAGATCCGATTTTCTAAGGATCAAGAAGTGCATCACTGACGAGAATCTTCATAAGCATCGCCTTCTGGATATAAGATTTGGACTCGGTGCAGGCGGCAAACCTTACAAATACGTGCCCCCAACGGTGGGAGAGGGAAAATCACGGGCAGCAGAAACAACTAAATTCCGTAAGAGTCCTTCCCCGATAATCATCCAGGACGATGAGGACCTGAACATATATAGAGGAGATGAGGCCCGTGGTGACAAGTCCAAGGAAATCCCAGTTTCTCCGGGGGGTTTCCCCTCAAGGACTTCTCTTCCGACCGAATCTGCCGCTTCCGATGATTTGACAGAAGAACAGCTATTTAAAGAGCTGAGCAAAATTCCTTTGCCCGATGATGTATACACAAAGGGGGACTTTGAAGGGGAGCCATTTTTCCCTGCTTCTGAGGAGACCACCGTTCCAATTGGAGGATAAGAAACTACTCAGATGAGCCTTACTTCAAGCCCGGGTTTGTTTGAGGGAATTATATGGGATGCACAAATCACACGCACTGCCTGACCCCACACTTTTATATCAACAGTATCCAAGGTTTTAATATGCTCTTTTCTCCTTTGCAGGAAAGATGTCTCGCAGGCGGTCTTATTCTTATCGCTCTCTTCGTGAAGGCACACCCAGTCTTCATCCGAATCCCGAGCGCTCTCGCGGCCTTTCTCACAAGCCTACTTCTTCGCAATCCCGGTCTCCACCAAAATCAACTTCTGGCAAGCTTCCCAGTTATTCGGTACCACCTACAGGGGGGAAAACAACTTCCTAAAGAGTTAACTCCTCCGAAGAGTGAACCCTCTCACAGCAAATCATCAAAAAGACACTACGAGCCCAAGGATAAAAGCAAGGATCCAATCAAGGATTCTGAGAAGGGGAGAAGTGACATTGTCCCTTCCAGCCAGCAAGATTTGGTTGCCCCCGGGTCACGAGACTACATCCATGGTCCCGAGACTCAAGCTAGGTTGGAAAAGGAGCTGGCTTTAAAGAAGGTGGGACAAGGGCCTTTGAACATAGCCCCTATCTCGGAGTTTAATCCCAAAACTGGGATGGTTTTGAAACTCCAGCCCAAATCCATCAGCAAACAGCTTCATTTTGCGAACCCTGATGATTTCCCATCTTCCCTTACTGATAAAAGAAAGAGAAAGGAGGTGGAGGAGGAATCTTCTGAAGAGTCGGACGTTCCTCTTATAGACAAAAGGAAAAGAAAGAAGGGTGATCAATCCGATACTGACAAGGCGAGGCTGGAGAAGCAGAAACAGGATAAGAAGTCCAAGCGTAAATAGGATATTGTTGCTTGTCTACATTTTGTTTTTAGGATTCTTACTGGCCATGAAATGTAATTGTGAGACTAGCCCTCACTTTTGTTTTAGGTTGTTTTTCACTTTCTAGGCTTGCAGTTTATAAATGAAAGTTTATCTCTTTTTGCATCACCGTGTACCTGCATTTAATAAAATTTTCCTGCTTGGTCATAGACCATCTGATTATAACTACAAATCAGTCAAGCAACAGAAAGAAAAATTTAAAAATTTCTGTGTTCATGTGTATATGTATATATGTATATGCCCCCAATCAATCGTTAACGTAGCGCCTGACTAGGGCTTATTAAGGATTGATTAGCATTGTCTGCACGTTGCCCCCTATTTCTGAATATGGGGGGCTTAGAAAATTTAGCAAGATAATTGTCCTTATGGTGCTGAGTTTCCGGCACCTTTCTCAGTGCTTAACCATAGACTCTCTTATACTCTCCTGGCGGTCGCCGAGGTCAGAGTTTGAATTCAACAGTTCAGTCGCTCCCCGATCCTTCAGCGGGGCAAGAGTTCTTTCTCAGCGCTCAGTCGGAGACGCTTTTATACTCTCTCTGCTCTGGAGAGTTAGAGTTCGAGCTCAGCAGTTCAATCGCTCCCCGATCCTTCAGCGGGGCAAGAGCTCTTTCTCAGCGCTCAATCGGAGACGCTTTTATACTCTCTTTGCTCTGGAGAGTTAGAGTTCGAGCTCAGCAGTTCAATCGCTCCCCGATCCTTCAGCGGGGCAAGAGCTCTTTCTGGCGCTCAATCGGAGACGCTTTTATACTCTCTCTCTGCTCTGGAGAGTTAGAGTTCGAGCTCAACAGTTCAATCGCTCCACGATCCTTCAGCGGGGCAAGAGCTCTTTCTCAGCGCTCAATCGGAGACGCTTTTATACTCTCCTGGCAGTCGCCGAGGTTAGAGTTCCGTCAAGGCGGTTCCGATCATGGTACACCGCCATGACTTACGGACATCGCCTTCATGTCCGTTATGCTTTCTCTCGGCTTTGGAGAGTTAGAGCGCTATCAATGATATGATCCACTTTATCACACCCTCAGTGTTTTGACTGGTGATTGCATTCCATTCTGATGGAAGGCACCTATAATTATATGCTTCTGGGATCGTTGCATGATTCACAACAATTTCCATAAAAATAGAAAGGCAAATAAATAATAGTGCAATAAAGGTAAACGACACACAATATTTTTATAGTGGTTTGGTCGAATCATGACCTACATCCACTTTATAATTTTTTGCTTTAAGAAATCGGACTATTCTAGGCAAGTCGTGCCTTGTACATGGTTCTTAACAAAGCAAAAGAACAGATATGTCATCTTTACGTTAGGTACAGCCGTAAATGTTGGGCATTCCACACTCTGGGGATTTCCTTTCCATCTACGGTTGCTAGCTTGAAGGTTCCATTATCTAGCTTGCACAGAATGGAGTACGGTCCTTCCCACTTCGCACCCATTTGAGTTGGGGCTGGAAAGACATGCTTAAGAACCAAGTCTCCGGGTTCCAAGGTTCGGGCTTGAACCTTTTTGTTGTAGTATCGGGCGACCTGTTGTTTGCATCTCAAGGCACGCAGGTCTGCTTCGTCCCTCTTTTCTTCGATCATATCCAGGGATTCAAGGAGCAATTCGTTATTAATCATCGGATCGTAATAAGTCACTCGGTGAGAAGGTACTTTTATCTCAACCGGGATGACTGCTTCTGCTCCAAAAGCAAGGGAGAAGGGGGTACGTCCTGTTGCCGATTTATACGTTGTCCTGTAGGCCCATAGTGCTAAGGGTAATTCATCAACCCACATGGCTCTGGCCCGTTTCAGTCTTCTTTTCAGAATGGATTTAATCACTTTATTCGCCGCTTTGACTTGGCCGTTCGATTGCGGGTGCGCCACAGAGGTGCACCGTTTCTCAATGTGGTATTTCTGGCAAAAGTCTCTGAATTCAGTGCTATCGAACTGAGTTCCGTTATCTGTTATAACAATCTTTGGAATCCTAAATCGACAGATGATGTTTTTAACGACAAAATTGATCACTCGTTTGGTTGTGATTGTAGTCAGTGGCTCAGCCTCGACCTTCTTAGTGAAATAATCTACGGCTACAATAGCGAACTTCGCTCCGCCCCTAGCTATGGGGAGACTTTCGATGATATCAATTCTCCACATAGCAAAAGGCCATGGGCTCGTCATTGTTTTTAACTGATTAGGAGGTGCTCTAGGCATCTTTGAAAATCTCTGGCACGCATCACACCGTCGTGCGTATTTTGCCGCATCCTTGTTTATGGTAGGCCAGAAATAACCATGCCGAAACACCTTTTTCGCCAATGTTTGCCCTCCAGTGTGATCGCCGCATTCACCTTCATGTACCTCCTGCAGCACACGCTTGATGTCGTCATGAGCTATACACCGGAGAAGAGGCATTGAAAATCCCAGTCTGTAAAGAACTCCGCCTTGTAGAACGTATCGGGCAGCTTTACGAATTACTTTACGCCTCTCGCTTTTCTTGGTCGGAAGCGCTCCATTCATCAAGAAATTCTTTAGAGGGGTCATCCATGACTCCCTTTCTGGTTCCGTCTCTAGTACTGGATCAATTTCCATATGATCTATACTAGGAAACCGTAGTACTTCAATGGGGGCTAGCCCGGTCTCTTCAGGATCGTCGGAACTAGCCATCTTTGCCAACTTATCCGCCTGCTGATTCTCTGACCGCGGAATGTGAGATATGATGTAGTGATCAAAGCCGTTTAGCAACTCCTTCACTTTCTTCAAGTATAAAATCAATCTTGCACTTTTGGCTTGGAATTTTCTAGTAACCTGGTTCACAACTAACTTGGAGTCGCAAAAGATGTCCAGCTTTGTGACTTCCAACTCCTTTGCGATCCTTAGTCCGGCTATCAGGGCTTCATATTCGGAGTCGTTGTTAGTGGCGTGAAACTCCATCCGGATAGCATAGGATATCAGCCGTTTCGCGGGAGTTTCAAGCACTACTCCAACGCCGGCTCTCTTGTCATTCCTAGCGCCATCAGTATACAATCTCCAGGCACTGGGGTCGAGAAGTAATTTTGAGGGGTCAACTTCTTCGTTTGCTATATTTTCCTCCGGGACGGTAAACTCTGCTATGAAGTCGGCTATCGCTTGCCCCCGAATTGACCGCCGGGGCTGAAAGTTCAGATTAAATTGACTTAACTCAATGTTCCATTTGAGTAATCTTCCAGACGCTTCTAGTCTCTGTAGAACTTGCTTGAGTGGATGATCAGTGTATACAGTGATGGGATGCGCCTGAAAATAATGTCGAAGCTTTCTAGAGGCGATCAGCAAACTATACGCCAACTTTTCTATCCTTGGATAATTACGCTCTGCTGCCGTCAATTTTTTGCTCACGTAATACACAGGTCTTTGGACCTTATCTTCTTCTCTTACCAATGCTGAGATGATCGCGTGGGACGACACTGCCAAGTACATGAATAAGTCCTCGTGATCCATCGGCTTAGATAGCATCGGCGGTTTCTCCAGGTGTCTCAGCAAATTCTGAAATGCTTCTACGCAGTCAGGCGTCCATTTGAAGTGGCGTTTTCCTCGCTTTATCAATTCGAAGAATGGGATGCATTTGTCCGTAGCCCTGGAGATAAATCTGCTTAGTGCGGCTAATTTCCCTGCAAGGCTTTGCACATCTTTAATTTCCCTAGGTTCCTGAATGTCTCTGATTGCTGCGATCTGGTCTGGATTAATCTCAATCCCATGAGAACTGACGATGAATCCCAAGAATTTTCCGGAGGCGACCCCGAATGAACATTTTGTTGGGTTAAGTTTCATCCCGTACTTTCGAAGAATGCCAAACATCTCTGCCAAGTCCGTAGTGTGATTAGAGGATTGCTTGGACATAACCAACATGTCGTCAACGTATACTTCCATTGTTTTCCCAATCTGGTTATAGAACATTCTGTTCACTAACCGTTGATATGTAGCGCCTGCGTTCTTCAAGCCAAAGGGCATTACTACATAGCAATATAATCCCAGATCCGTAATAAAGCTAGTGTGTTCTTGATCTGGAACGTGCATTGGAATCTGGTTATATCCTGAATAAGCATCCATAAAGGAGAGAAGTTCATGGCCCGCCGTTGAGTCCACCAACTGATCGATCCGGGGTAACGGAAAACTGTCTTTTGGGCAGGCTTTATTTAAATCCGAGAAATCGATACACGTTCACCACTTCCCGTTGGCCTTCTTTACCAGGACTGGATTTGAAATCCAGTCTGGGTAGATTGAGTCTCTGATAAATCCATTACTTTTTAGCTTTCCAACTTCTTCTTTCAAGGCAGCGGACCTCTCTGGGCCCAGCATTCGCCTTTTTTGTTTTACCGGAGGATGTTTAGGGTTAATGCTTATTGAATGGCTCATGATTGATGGAGATATCCCGCACATGTCTGCGTGGGTCCAAGCAAATACATCCAAGTTATTTTTTAAGAAATTCCTCAGTTCTTTAGCTAGATTCGGATTTAACTGGGATCCAATCTTAAGGACCTTCTCTGGGTCACTATCATCGATCGGTACATCCACAGTTGTCTCGTTGGGCGTCACCATTCTGCCCCCAGGTTCTTTGTCCTCTCTGGGATCCATATCCTCGGGCAACTCTCTGGGCGACTCTCCTACTATTATCCTCTTTAATTGCTATAAGGTCTCCGCCCGTACGGGGGGAGAAGCGCCCTTGGTTTCTATGTCCCCTCCATTGCGGAGTAGCTTTAGCTCTGCAATATAACATGCTCGTGCGACAACCTGATCTCCTATGACAATGCCAACACCAGCTTCCGTAGGAAATTTCAATAATAAGCACCAGGGGGCTATACAGGCTCTAAACTTTGCGAGGGCCGGTCGGCCCAAGAAGGCATTATAGGGTGATTCAATATCCAAAACCACGAAGGGAAGGATTCTCACTCTCTGGCGTTCTCCTTCCCCAAGCGTAACTGGTAACTCTACATAACCCATTGGAGTGGTGGATGCTCCGTTAAATCCACGGATCCATCCCTGACAGGGCTTCAAGTCTTTTATCTCGAGGTTCATCTGGTCGAATGTCCTTTTGAAAAGAATATTGACGGAACTCCCGTTATCCACCAAAACTTTATGAACAGTGGTCGGGCCAATAGGTACTGTGATTACAAATGGATCTTCAGTCGGAGCATGGACTCCAATGCTTTCTCATTCGCGGAAAACGACATCGTCGGACATCATCTTTTGTTGCTTTACCGGGACGTTGTCCTCGAGGTTGCTACACTCCCCTACCTCGAGGTGTTGTTTGGCTGCATTGATATACTGATCCAATGCCTTGGAACCGTGTCCGGCGAGATAAAGCCCTCCGATTATGGTATTGATAACAAGGTCCTTTCCCTTTTGCTGGGCAGTTGGACTGACAGCAGGTTGATTCTGGTTCTGATTTGGGGCCTGTACGGCTTGCCCCCTGTCTCTGGGCGTTACTCTGTATTCATCCAATTTTCCTTCTCGGAGAATCCTCTCGACTACATCTCTTAGGTGACGGCATTCATTTGTCGAATGGCCATGAATCTGATGGAAGAGACAAAACTTCCCCGTTTCGCTCTCTTTCTCCGTCGACTCTCTGGGAGGTGGCCTTTTATTTTGGAGGACGTTGTACGAATCCATGAAGATATTTTCCAAAGTATCGTTTATTGGCGTATAACTCTCAAAAGACCTGGGACGAGTCCTTCTCTGGGAGTCGTTCCCTCAATTCCTCTTCCGGTTGTTGCCATTACTGTTATTATCATTGTTTCCTGACTAACGACCACCCTGATTCCGATTTCCGACATTAACCTCGACCTTCCCCGAGCTGTCTCCTGTCTGCTTAATGGAGACATTGCTCTGGATTTCCTCTTTATCGGCCGTTTTTACCTTTCGGTTAGCATACACTTCCTCCCGGCGTAAATGTACGTTAGATTTTTCGTAGAATAACTCTCTAGTATGGGGTGGCTTGCCGGCCAGATATCTCCCAAATTCGGTGTCTTTATCTACCCCATCAATTAGGGCTGCCACAACCGTTGGCTCATGAGGATCTTTGACTTCAGTAGCGGCCAGGTTGAAACGGTCTAGATACACCCTCAAACTCTCACCTGGTCGTTGCTTGACAAGGAACAAGTCGATCACACTCTTCGTCTTCTGTGCATAGATGCGGAACTGTTCCACGAACCTTTCACTCAACTCCCTGAAGCTGAAAATTGATCTTGCTGGTAAGCGAGTAAACCGTAATAATGCTACATCCTTCAAGAATATGGGAAATGCTTTGCACTTGACAGCGTCAGAGGCTGCGGCAGCGGTCATTGACCAAGAATATCTCATCAGATGCTGGACGGGATCAGATCTACCCGCGTAACGATTCATCTGCGGCATGTTGAAGCGCCTCGGGAACGTTGCATCTAAAATGTCATCAGTGAAAGGAGTGTGACTGCAGTCAATTCCCCAATCTTCATTCCGTTGTCCACGGCTATCTGCCAGAATTCGATGGATCATAGCTGCAACATTTGCACTGGTCAGTGGAGGCTCGGGGTCAGCGCTTCTTGCTCGGTGGGATTCTCTAATTTCTCTTCCAGGAGCGGTCGCGAAATCCGGGACTCGGATTGGGCTTCGCTGTCCCCTGTTACCATGAGCATTTGTACGGCGATGGGGCTGAGGTAGTCTATTCTGAACAGGGCTGTCCACATCTCGAGCTCTGGGGGTTGCGGCGTGATCGTTCACATTGCGGTTTGAGGGCCCTGCACCCAGTGCCTCTTCTTCCCGTGATGGCAGGGTGCCAAATCGAAGCTGCTCTATGTTTTCAGGCCTCTCATATGGTCGCCGCGGAGGTCTCGGCGATTCCTCTGACGAAGAAGAGTTTTCTGGGGTGAGCGGACGAACTGGGGGCGTCCTTTGCCTTGCGAGATCATTAAGCCTTCTATCCATAGAGGTCAAGTTCTGTCGCAGAACGGAGCTTTCCTGCCTTTGAGCGGCCAATTCATCAAACAGCCTTTCCCACATTTCGGAAAAGCGAGAGAGATCCCCCTCAGTAACGGGAGCAGAGGGGTCATATTGATCATCATCACTTTCTCTTATGCGCAAAGAGCTTGAACAAGGTCGAGTGGAGGGGCCGGGGCGGTAGGAGCGAGCCATAGGTTCCTTTCCAGGTCGAGTTATAGTCTGGTCATCAATTCGGATTGCTGTGGATCGAGACCGGCGATTCGGTACGCCCCCCTGGGGTAGATTCGTGGTCACGGTATGAGGCGGATCCGATACGTTATCACGGGATCGAGTAACAACCCCTTCAACAGTCCGGATCGCTTCGTCCTCGTCGGCTCGGAGCGTGGCACCTTCATCGGATCGGTTCGCCCCCGACTCTCCGCGATCCAAAGGTCCCTCATTGCCCAGCTCGTGCACACTTTCTTCAACTGCTTAATTCACGATTTCATTTGTCCGTGAAGCTCGTACTTCCTTAGACTTCTTTCCAGCCATGATATCAGATGTCGCTGGAATCTTCAAAAATCTAAACAGTGAAGTTTTGGGACTGTTTTCTCAGTGAAAGCACCAAAATGTTAGATCAAAATTTGGACCTAACACCCAAATTGTTCTGATTCTTAAAGAATTATAACTAGGGATTGAAGAAAGAGCAGAAAACACACAGAATTTATAGTGGTTCGGCGTTAACGAGCCAACGTCCACTTTATATGTTATCGATTATACTTTGAATGCTAGTACAATCAATGATCTCTCTCAAACTCACTCTTACAATTGTGATTTCTCTCAGTAATCTCGTAATAAAACTGACAAGAAATAGTGGTATGACAGTAATGGTGGAATCAGTGCTCAATACTGCCAAAAGATCCTGAAAAATGCCAAGCTCTGGGCTATTTATAGCTGATTTTGTCAGGCGGATCGCGGTCACACGTGGCACAAATCCCTAGAATATCGGATCGTATCGCAGCTTGATGAAGAATTACTCAAATTAGCCGTTGTGGACAGGTGTCGCGATCCCCTCAAATATCGGATCGATCAAGGGGGAGGAATTAGTCAAAGTGACAGTTAGGGACACGTGTCGCTGGATCCGTGCATCTCGGATCGCCGAAGACTAGCTCGTGCTTGAACAGGTCAGAGGCTTCGCTGTGCATCTGGGGATCGGATCGGTCTGTGCTGGGTAGTAGTGTATGTACGGATCGAGTCGTGTAGAAGTAGTCGGATCGCTGATGCAATGGGGGAGACCCGATGGGGGGCGATCCGATGAGGGGCGATCCGTGAGGGACGACCCTCTGGCGCGATCCGATCCTTCATGGACTTAAGGAACGCAGTTTCATACTTTCTTCTTGTGAGTGAACCTTGGTGGCTTGGTCAAAAAGCTAGCCAACAGCTATTATAAGGGTAAACTTTATCCTCCGGCTTGTTTTGCATTGTGTGATGGGACCTGAGTCTTATAATAGCTTCATTTTCCAGAAAGCATTACGTAGTTTTATTTAAAAACTGAGATTCATTAGTTAAACCCGTTCTGTGTTATGCGGCATGGTACCATGATTTCCTAATTTTTAAAGTAAAGATTTAATAATTGTTTTAGTTCTCACACCAGTCCCATAAATGACTCGGAATTTATTATTTTAACCTAAACTTTGTGTGCCCATATTTCCACACGGGAAGGTAGTAGTTTTGGTTTTCGCAGATACTTCTTTTCACAAGACCCTGGATTACAGCTGAATGTATTCAGAAAGCTTTGTATCTGTATATCTCTTTTAGTTGTGGTCGTAGATGATTTCCGCTGTAAATTATTCTTATGTATTATTTTTCTGCTGCATTGTAATCGAAATCTCTGACATTTTTCAATGTATACTATTTATTTATACTCTGATATCTTGTACTCTGACGTTAATTGTTGTAACAGCAATGAAATGTTCTCCTGTTTGTGTTCTGATGACTCGTGTTCTCAAAGCAATCTGTTTTTTCCCTTATCTTTGGCGATTGGGGAATTTCGGGTCGTTTCATTTAACAACCTAAATCATCCAAAACATCAACAACAAAAAATAGAATATTAAAAAAAGTCAGCAAAGTAAATAAATACCAGTTATGACTCTAAATTGATAAGTAAATTAACAAAACAAGCAAGCAAACTTAAACAACACAGGTACATCAAACATTCACCATAAAAATAGGATAAAGATTTGGCAATCAAATATTTCACTAAACGCGATACTAAACAATTAAATAATGATTTTCAAAACTAAATCATATTTGATTATCATTCTTAGCCATATCAAAGGTAATACAATATTATGCTCCGTCTCTCATAAAAATCTCCACAAAAGAATTTGAAGGAAAATAATAACCAAATCAATATTTCATGCGTCTAACCCAATGAAAACCATCTTAAATTCATGGCTAGCTGAATCATTTCAAAGTCCAACGACATTGCTAGCATGACAAATAGTCATAACTTCATAAAAGGGTTTCAAATCATGATACGAAATCAAATCATTTTCTTGGATTTCTTTCAATAATAATCTTTTTCTTGTATAAGCAAAATAGTTGTTTAGCACTATTTGTACTCGATTTGTAATAATTGAACAATATTTTTTGTCTTTATAAGAGGATTGAAACGAATAAAATCAATAAGCATCTTCTTAATTAATTTGCTAAAAATATGTGGATGGTTAACAACTGCAATACTAGCTCCACATGAATAATTAGATTGCAAGGTTTATATAATAAAATGAGCTAGTAGGTTAAACTTACTAGAAACTTAAATACGGAAGGTACAATCTTTGCATGAACAAACGATTGTAACTTTCTCCTTAACAATTTTAGCAGCATTAACTTTATATCAACTCTTAATACAACATACCATAAGATACATCAAAACTTCTCAACATCCACAGTTAATTTTTGTCCAGTACCAGTAAGTATCATATTGCTAAAATCACTTTTTATAGTTATTTCAAAGTTTGAAGAACCATTGAAGAAGTAGATGAGCCATATGCAATAAAAGAACCAACAAATGTTGATCTACAAGAATGAACACCAATAAAAATACTACTTCTACACTGCTTAGGTATTACCAAAACAAGTAGAAAATCATCATATGATTATGAGAAATAAATAAGAATATACTATAGAAATCAGATTTAGCATCAATAAATCATTATTATAATAATCTAATTCAATAGAACTAGATGTTAATTCAAACTAATGCTCACACTCCCAATATACTCAACCCAAGACGCCTACGATATGTATCATTACCCAATAGGAAATTGGCAAGAGCATCAATAAAATCAGGCTTGAAAAATACATACAAAATAAAAATAAAAGCCCTACAACGTAAAAATTTAAAAGACATAATGGTTTTGATAATATGATGCAAGATGTTCGAACAAACGACTTAAAAGACAAATGTTGATTTGACGAATCATTTCACAACCGACGAAGTAAGTACTCTTTTACAAAAATTAAAATTGCTAATGTGGTTATGAAAAACGATAATGTTAATTTTTTTCTGAACTATTTGATTTTAGGCATTTGATTCGCAGAGTACATTGATGTAAGGGAGCGTTCATGTAGAGAAAGAAGATAGTGGACTCTGCATTTTTTGGTTATTAATTTAGACGGTGGCCAACAGAGAAAATTTGAAATATTTGGGGTGCTTTTAGTTTTGGTGGCCAGTAGTGTAAATAAGGATGTGAATAGCGGCACCCTATTGTTTTGGAAAATATTTGAGGGTTTTCCATAACGATAATGGCCTTAGTAACATTTCACTAGATATCCTATTAATTTTCTGTATTCAATACCAGCAATGTACTTAAACTATAACGATAATAACAAAAGCATGATAATCGAATACAATAATAACAAACACAATATATTCAACATAGATAAGTATATGCTATATAAATAATTGCCTAGCAAGAAATCCAAAGACGTATTTGATATTTTTCATATTAGAAATAGTAAAAAGGAAAAAATTACTTGAAATATAAACTACAACATAATAGATAACAAATTACAACTACGATAAAAACTAACTAAGTTATTTCAACAAGATGATATCTAAATGATTAAATGAAAAAGTTGACTACGACCTAAAAAATAACCTGAACTTATACTATTAGCGCAAACAGAATAAGAAGAAGTAGATGCTCAATTCTAATGAATACAATAAAACCATTTTCCATTTCCAATAGCTCACGATGTAAAAGAGATAAAAATGTTGATGTTGTTGAAAATAAACTTGATTTTGTTAACTTAATTATTTCAGAAAACAAATTATTATGGATATTGTTAACTTAGAAAGAATCATGTTATGCCAAAATTTAAACTTGAGAAGATTCTACAATTTGATATTTAATTGAGAAAATTTAGAGATATATTGTATGAAGATTAAAGAGAACTTAAGAGAGTACGAGAGTTATAGAAAGTTATTAAAAAAAGAAAAGTCTTAGACATCACTACAACAAAAATACCATATTACAACTGTCACAAAATAACAGTTATAATAAAGAAATTTTTACAACTGTTTTGTTAGAAAGTTGTAATAGGTTAGATTTCAACAACTTTCTCATTTTGCAAGTTGTAATAGATGCCTATTACAATTAATCTTTCTAGCCAGTTGTAATATATGTCTATTTTACCAAATAATGAATAATGAATAGTAATTAGCTTTTAATTATTACTATTAAATATTTAATGATTGATAATTGGTAATATATACATAATAGTTAACTTTTAATAACAAATACTAAATTATAATTAGGATGTAATAAGTAATAATTAATTACTGGAAATTAAGAAATTAATAACTAATTGTGAATTAGTAATGATTTGTGATTAATTTTTAATTTATTGTGAGAAGGGAAGTCAGGCTTCACCACCACTTCTAATAGAGGTTGTCGGGAATTGGTCCTTCCCGCATCATTTTTATTATCGACTTGCTGAATCTGCTTGAAGACTCCATGCATTCAATAAAGTATGTAAATAGGTCATGCCTCTGGAAATAATCTCAGTTGTCGTCATTTAATTATTGGTATTCTCAGACTAACCGTCGAATCTTGACTATCAAGCCTTGACGATAATTGTTGGCCACTGCGCTACAAATATAAACCGTACCTGATTTTTATTTTAACATGCATTTTGGCTTCGAAAATCAAAACACTTCGGCTTAGAAAGCTTTTTGGCTTCAAACGAAAATCAAAACATTTATGCTCTTCTTTTCCAATTAGGTCACCCTAGCATGAAATGGTTAACATTAATAATTACCATTCAATAATTAAAATAATAAATAACATTAAATAATTATTAATAAGTAATTAATAAATAAAAAGCTGTGAAGTTATATACTGCACACTGCAATTTTCGTTATTGACAATCAATTTTATACTGTACATTGAAATTTTTGTTTCCTTCCACAAGCCCCCTTTCAGTATATCCCCGAAATTTTCATCTTCCTTCCTCAAGCCCGCTTCTCTAACCGAACTATCCAACGAACCCAGTTAAATTTCGAGACCCAACTTAAAGACAAACCCTAACTCTCGAGATCTTTGATGGCCTCCTCAAAAAAAGAAAAAATAAACTTGGCTCTTACGATCTCCACCATCCTCTACCACCGCCCCAATTAAACTCATGACCCACAATACCCAACACTAGCACCCCAATTAAACTCACGAGACACAACTCCCCTTCTAACACTACCGCCTCCTTCGACGACGACGATGAACCTCCAATCTTCAACATCTCCACCGTGTCTAACATGTCTAAGTCGTCCTGTTTCATCTTAAATCATGGTGTTGATGTGTTTAGTTAGTTGTGGTCGAGTTTGTTTTCGGTATGGTGAAGAGAAAATTTATTATGGGGAAGGTGGAGGACTTTGTGAAGGCGCATGAGGATTCTTTGAGGAAGATTGAGCTACAATAGAGCTTGTTGAAGGTGATGGAGTCCGAGAGGATGGTCTTGGTCACGGGGCATAGATGCAGGGCACACTACACAAAAACAGTGGATTCTCAACAAGTATATGTGTTACAAATAATTTCTGTAACACTTTTAAGTGTCACCAACGACCTGTGAGGAATTTCCTGTAACACTTATAAGTGTTACAAACAGAGTAACTGCTAACACATATAAGTGCTACAAACATATTCATTGCTAACACTTATAAGTGTTACAAACATATTATTGCTAACACTTACAAATATTGGAACTATAAGATATGGTAACACTTATAAGAGTTACAAACATATTCATTGTTAACACTTATAAATGTTGGAACCATAAGATATGGTAACACTTATAAATGTCAGTGTCATAATCTTACTAACTCCTATAAATGTTGGCATACATAAATTGCTGACACTTATATAACATGTTTCTATGATTTTCAGTCACATATATAATTCAATGTTCTAATTCAAATAAAAGTATTTGGTACACTTCCATATTACAAATTCACTAATGTCACTTTTGCATAATGCTTCCAATTTCAAAATACCATAATATCAAGTTCAAATTACAAAAAACAATTCAAAGTTTTACTAAAAATACATAGAATTTTAGATATTATGAAGGCGAAACATAAACCATATCACAAAGCCTCCATCTGAAAATTCACAAAGCGTATAATGTCCATTTTGAGGATAATCGCAAATTGGTGCTTCCGGATCTAAAACTTCTGTTATCCAAAAAACATTCGCAACATCTGGCACTATCTCTCTAAAATCCCGGTACCATAGTAAGAAAGGATGAAGCAAATGATTTAAGAGCATCGTTGATTTGGATTGACACTTGACTCACCTCTTGACTTGCAACTTTATTTTGTAATTCCATAGACCATTGACGAAAATTGTCCTTTTTATTCTTGTCGGCAATTGGTTTTGACGCTTGCATCATCTTTACGTGCATTACGGAACAAGAGGAGCTGATTGCATGAATATAATTTTTCCTTTTATTAGACCCAAAAACTTTGACGATAGGATCATTGTCAAGATCAAACATGTTTGCATTCTTGTTGCTATTACATTCCAAATTCTTTTTTTTCCTCCTCCTCTACCAGTGCCTACAAAATATAAACGCACTCATTTTTACAGAAATAACAAATTGCAAAACTGATAAATAACATCTTGTAATAACTAACTGAACAAGGATTTGTTTATTTTTTTGCGAAACTGATCTGTAACATCATGTATTTTCTATGATCGTATAAGTAACAAATCAGAGAATAATTAATTTTTTAAATAAGAATCAAGGGAAACGGGTTGCGCCATTGCGTTCATCTCGAAATTCTGCTTGGAAACGAGTCCGAGTTTTCGAGAAACGGAGTCCGTATGAGGGAGATATGACCCTCCGAAGTTTCAGAGAATTTCAGAATCGAAAACAGCCCGAAATTCGAATTCGATATTCGAATTCAAACCCAGAAGCGGGCTGGGCGGGAAATTTCCCGCCCAGGACCCAGGTCGACTGGGTGGTCGACCTCCCCAGTGCCAGGTAGACCATAGTGTCGACCTGGGGGGACTAGGTCGACCATAGTGTCGACCTGGGGGTCGACCTGCTCCCGAAACCCACTTTCTGAACCTGATGCATTATGATGTTTTTGGCCGATTTTTAGACCAGATTCATGACTCTAAACCTATATAAACAACCCCCTAGCCTCATCCCCTCCACACCATTTCATTCTGTCTATATTCTGCCTCTGATCTAATTAAAAATAAAAATGGCATCGCTACTCTGCTAAAATCTGAACTGGAACTAGGACTAAAGCATCTTCTTCCAAACTGATTAAAATTAAAAGAGAACAACTGCAACTCTTCTTCTTCTTTAATCCAATCAAGGCAAGTACAGTTATTTTCCGCTATAAACATTAATTATGATTGTGACATGAATTGTAAATTTGAATTTGAGGTTATGACTGTTCTGTTCTGTTTAGATCTACCTTATTCAGTATCTCTTTCTTCTTTCTGTTCTATAGCCAGGCTACCACGAGCCTGCGCCAAATCTCATAAGAGATTAACACACGAACATTAAAAATAATGAATAATGGCATAAATGGGACATGGCTAATCCGTGACTGATTTAATAAAAAGGACATAGGTTGTAGACTAGATTTAGATCTATGCATATTCTGTGAATTGGAAGAAGAGGAACCATTGTATTTTAACATGTGACTTGAGACATTGGACATAACGCATATTTTGAATTAAGATCTGTTATGATTTAAAGTTCTAGATTGTTGGGCATATTGTTTATATAACAATTCATGACTTGAGATAAAAAGAGAATATGACTAAGGTGTGAAGATCTATATTAAGATTTGATAACTATTAAATGTGAATAACACCTAAGTGGGAGATTTTCGAATATATGACATGCATTGAAATCGATGGCTATATTTGGTATAATTTATATGTGAATCTCTTGTACTAAGAAAGTTTAACTAAATTTGGGACATGTGTAATATGGTGAATTATGACCATAATCTATGCCATGTAAATTCAATGCAAGCGTGGGGTATATGATCATAATGTGAATCATGACAACTGTTTAGGCATGCAAACTTAGGCCAAATTTACAATTAGGCAAGATATGTTTATGAAACTTTAAGGAATGATTAAATCTGTTATATTGCCTATTCTGCTAGTTCTGTTATATTGCCTAATTTGCTAGTTCTGCTATATTGCCTAATCTGCTAGATCTGTTCATCTGCTAAATCTGTCATCTGCTAAGTCTTCTGAAAATGCCTAATCTATTATATATTAAATCTGCTAAATTGATTAATCTGCTAAATACGTTAAGTCGCCTAATCTGTGAAATCTGTTATTTGCTATATCTGTTGAGTAGATATATTTAGTCTGTTATTGGCATAATCTGAATTGGCTATAGTTATGAATAATTGACATGTATATTAGGCGTGGGCATAAATGGTAAATTATTAATTAATTGGCTGCAAAGATAAACATGGCTAACTCGAGGTTAGAATGAGTTTGCGGCGTAATTCTGCCCGGAACCGCCCGGCACATCCAGTGGCCGCAAACAATAGGTTCTAATGTGAGAAGTTAGTCATAACGTGCTTGAAACCCGAGGTTAGACTCAGTTTGTGGTAGAAACCTGCCCAGAACCAACCGGCCTAACCAGTAGCCGCAAACGGTCAGTCTAATGTGAGAGGTCTGGGCATTAATATTTAATTAATGAAAATCTGAATAAATATGATGTCTAAAACGTGTTGGGTGGATAGAGTTAAACCAACTATACTGATGAAATTAATAAACCCGTTTCATGAATCTGTAGGCCCAATACAAAGTTAGACAATCTGTAAGTCTGTTAATCTATAACCGGTTAATCTGTAAGTCCGTTAATCTGTAACCGGTTAATCCATAAGTCTGTTTAATCCGTATATCTGATCCATTGATCTGAAAACTTGTCTAATCTGTGAACTGGTTGATCTGAATTCTGCATGTCTGAACTTGTAAACAAGTTAATCTGAAATATGTTAGTCTGGGGACACAAGGTTAGGAGGGAAATTACTTGTGTCATCTGTTTTTGGGACGCATATTAGTCAGTAACCCTTTCTGTATCAAAACTTTGACCCAACAGTAGGTAGGGTCCGGGCACGCTTACTGAACTAATTATAAGTGGTTCATTCTGATAATGGCGAGGGGTGTTGATGGTGCGTTCCAACCGGGTCATGTGCGTGCATGGATCCCGGCCTGCCTCTGTGGATGTAAGATGTCGTGACATCTGTAAATAGGTCTGTGCCAATTGGTTGTCACTTTAGGGAGTGATACACCCTACTATGGGGCCGACACAGGGTATTTATGTTTAGGGACCCGATCGCTTGGGGTAGGGTTTTAGGGTACACTTAGTTCTGTCTGTTTCTGTTGGTACCGTCTGTTTCTGTTGGGTGGCAACACCTGTCTGTGTGGTACCGTCTGTTCGGGAGGTAAAGGCCCATTTACTAGTGTACACCTAATTCTACATTTTGTTTCCGTAGGGATAAATCTGTTTCTGTTTCTGTACCTTCTGTTCGGGTGGTAAAGGCCCACTATTAGCATTCTGTTTCTGTTTGTTTTTGTTCGAGTGGTAAAGGCCCATTACTAGCGTTCTGTTTCTGTGGAAATTATTATGTTCCTGATTCTGCTTCAGTTTAGACATTAGGGTGACACCTAATCCTGTTATACTAGTATTAGTGCAGAGAAGTGAAAAGCAAAAGCTTACATCATTCTGTTCTTTTTCTGTTTAACCTAAGTATATCTACTACTCCTGTTACTGTTATCTCTCATCCAGTTTTATTTTCATGTCATTATTATTATTATATGTTCATATGCTGAAAGTCACTGGACTTGGCAGACTTTATGTCTGACCTTGTTTGTTTTCACCCCTTTTTCTTCCGTCCCCCCCCCCCCTAGGTTTTTCCAAGGAGGGAATACTTTAGCTTGATCCGGAATTCTTTTGCTTGGAGTACTCAGAGTGCTTAAAGTATGGCTTGACTCTTTATGGCAGCTTCTGTGGGGATTACGACTTTAAAAGTTTTGTACTCTAATGATTTTTCTGAACAAGACTGATATTTATGTACTTGAGTTTTTGGTAAAGATGTAACCAAACTGATTTCTGTTTTCTGTTGTAATAAAGTTATAATTTCTCAAGTATTGTTTATCTATCTTGTAAATTTCTGTTCTGTCTACTAAAACGCTCCACCAAAGTTAAGGCATTCCCTTTGTGAGTGACCTTAATGGAGGTAGGGTGTTACACTTGGCATCAGAGCTGAAGGTTACCAGATTGGGTAAAGTTTTGAAAACTATTTTCAAAAAGGTTTTAAAAAGGAAGTATTTTCAAAAGTAAAGTTTATTTTGAAAAACATAATCCCCAAAGTGCCATATATCTATCTTTTTCGTTCTCCGTTTTAAATCATTTTCTTTCATTCCAACATGTCTAGGAATCTTAACTTTCCAGAGGGCGTGCCAATATCTGGCTGGTTCAGGAGGTACTTAGAGGCTAGGGCCAACTATGCAGGCCCAGCGGATATTCCTCCTCCAGCTGCAGCGATTCCTCCTCCTCCGCCCCCTCCTCGCGCAATTGCTTTTTCAAAGATCTGTAAAGATTTTAGGGCCATGGGTGGAAAGGATTTCAAGGGAACTGAATCATTCATAGAAGCGAGGAACTGGCTCAAAGAAACTGAGTATCTGTTTGTTATTTTCGAGGTGGGAGATAGGCAGAAGGTACAATTGGCAGTATGGTTACTCAAGGACGAAGCTTCCTATTGGTGGGAAGTCACTAACGCCGAGAGGCCAGTTGAAACATGGATGGATTTCAGAACAAGGTTTGAGACGAAATTCCTCTCGCAAGCTGAACGAAGTCTACAACTGCAAAAGTTCTTATCTCTCAAGCAAGGAAGTATGACGGTCAAAGAATACGTCAACCAGTTTAACCAACTGGCTAGGTTCGGACTGGATTTAGTCAACACTCAGCATAAAAAGGCTCTCCGCTTTGTTAAAGGATTGAACGAGCCACTGCACAGTCTAGCCATGACCCATATACCCATAGGAGCAACTTACGAGAGATTAGTGGACATGGCCCTACTGCACGAGGAAGACAAGGGAAAGGAAGAGGCAAAGAAGGAAGAACCACAGAACAAGAAAGCCTGACCCAAAAAGGAAACCCAAAAGAAGATTGAGAAGTCTGAAGATAAGAAGGAGAAAAAGTGCTTTACCTGTGGGAGCTCGACTCATCTGAACAAGGATTGTAGAAAAAGGAAAGGCACTTGCTTCAACTGTGGTGAGATGGGACACTTCACTAGGGACTGCCCAAAAAAAGAGGGCAAGGGCAGAGGGCAGGACCAACTTCTGGAGGGCAGGCGAACACTCTCGGGGCTAGTGGATAGGATAGAATTAGGATAACTTTCTGTGGTAGGTTTAATTTCTTTATCTGATTGTTGAGTTGAAACTCTTTTCTGATTATGGCATTTTGATTCTGTAACTGATACTCTGCACTTTAATACTAGTATTGTTTCTGATTCCACAGTAGGCTCAAACCCATAAGGGTTATGACTCATCTGCTTGTGATAGATTGGGGTTTGAGAGATATCTGTGTTAGGCGTCAAGTAAGACGCATACATTATGGGTTTTATCATGATTAGTTTTCTAAGAATCATTCGATAATCTGATCTGTACCAGTAGTCTGTACGTATTTGAATATTTCTGATAAGATTAAGATTTCCAGTTTTGACATTGTCTAAAGACGGTAATCCTCTGGTTATCAATCTGATGTTGATTTCGGTCTTTGGAGCCAATACTTAGGGGAATTATTCTCTCAACCAATGTCTAATGAAAACCAAGTTTTTGTTTCATCTGTACTCGCTTCCATCATTCGACTGTATCCTATCGATCGAATCTTCGAACTTTAGGTAGAAACTAATGGGTGTAAACATGTGTTTGAGACATGTTATGTTTGATGGTTGCAAGTGGATGCAAATGGTTGCTCGTGGATGCATATACACACACTAGGCACTAGATCGGTTCGAAAACACTCTCATACTGCATATGGATGTATGAGCATTTTCAATTTTTATGGATGCAAAATGATTGAATCATCACATGGATGTTGCATATGAATGAATGGTTGTCACTCATATAAGAATGATATGTATCAAATAGGAAAATTGCATACATGTTGGACTCATGGCACTAATATAATTCGCATTAAGGAGGTCAACTGAATCAGTGGACCGCCTGATCTTTGCATTAGATAAGGAACATATACACACACTATTGCATATGTTCATACAACATTAGAAGTTTTCTAAGGACAATGGATGCTTGTGGACGATGGTTGAGTAGATGGATGACTGGATGGTAGGACACATTCTTCTCAACTTGAAGATTTCGGGGACGAAATCCTTTAAGGAGGGGAGAATGTAACACCCCGTATTTTCTGTGATCGTATAAGTAACAAATCAGAGAATAATTAATTTTTAAAATAAGAATCAAGGGAGATGGGTTGCGCCATTGTGTTCGTCTCGAAATTCTGCTTGGAAACAAGTCCGAGTTTTCGAGAAACGGAGTCCGTATGAGGGAGATATGGCCCTCCGAAGTTTCAGAGAATTTCAGAATCGAAAACAGCTCGAAATTCGAATTCGAAATTCGAATTCAAACCTAGAAGCGGGCTGGGCGGAAAATTTCCCGCCTATGACCCAGGTCGACTGGGTGGTCAACTGGGTAGTCGACCTCCCCAAGGCCAGGTCGACCATAGTGTCGACCTGCTCCCGAAACCCACTTTCTAAACCTGATGCATTCTGATGTTTTTGGCCGATTTTCTGACCAGATTCATGACTCTAAACCTATATAAACAACCCCCTAGCCTCATCCCCTCTACACCATTTCATTCTGTCTATATTCTTCCTCTGATCTAATTAAAAATAAAAATGGCGTCGCTACTCTGCTGAAATCTGAACTGGAACTAGGACTAAAGCATCTTCTTCCAAACTGATTAAAATTAAAAGAGAACAACTGCAACTCTTCTTCTTCTTTAATCCAATCAAGGCAAGTATAGTTATTTTCCGCTATAAACGTTAATTATGATTGTGACATGAATTGTAAATCTGAATTTGAGGTTATGACTGTTCTGTTCTGTTTAGATCTATCTTATTCTGTATCTCTTTCTTCTTTCTGTTCTATAGCCAGGCTACCACGAGCCTGCGCCAAATCTCATAAGAGATTAACGCACGAACATTAAAAATAATGAATAATGGCATAAATGGGACATGGCTAATCCATGACTGATTTAATAAAAAGGACATAGGTTGTAGACTAGATTTAGATCTATGCATATTCTGTGAATTGGAAGAAGAGGAACCATTGTATTTTAACATGTGACTTGAGACATTGGACATAACGCATATTTTGAATTAAGATCTGTTATAATTTAAAGTTCTAGATTGTCGGGCATATTGTTTATATAACAATTCATGACTTGAGATAAAAAGAGAATATGACTTAGGTGTGAAGATCTATATTAAGAGTTGATAAGTATTAAATGTGAATAACACCTAAGTGGGAGATTTTCGAATATATGACATGCATTGAAATCGATGGCTATATTTGGTATAATTTATATGTGAATCTCTTGTACTAGGAAAGTTTAACTAAATTTGGGACATGTGTAATATGGTGAATTATGACCATAATCTATGCCATGTAAATTCAATGCAAACGTGGGGTATATGATCATATTGTGAATCATGACAACTATTTAGGCATGCAAACTTAGGCCAAATTTACAATTAGGCAAGATATGTTTATGAAACTTTAAGGAATGATTAAATCTGTTATATTGCCTAATCTGCTAGTTCTGTTATATTGCCTAATTTGCTAGTTCTGCTATATTGCCTAATCTGCTAGATCTGTTCATCTACAAAATCTGTTATCTGCTAAGTCTGCTGAAAATGCCTAATCTGTTATATATTAAATCTGCTAAATTGCTTAATCTGCTAAATCCATTAAGTTGCCTAATCTGCGAAATCTGTTATCTACTATATCTGTTGAGTAGATATATTTAGTCTGTTATTGACATAATCTGAATTGGCTATAGTTATGAATAATTGACATGTATATTAGGCGTGGTCATAAATGGTAAATTATTAATTAATTGTCCGCAAAGATAAACATGGCTAACTCGAGGTTAGAATGAGTTTGCGGCGTAATTCTGCCCGGAACCGCCCGGCACATCCAGTGGCCGCAAACAATAGGTTCTAATGTGAGAAGTTAGTCATAACGTGCTTGAAACCCGAGGTTAGACTCAGTTTGTGGCAGAAACCTGCCCGGAACCAACCGGCCTAACCAGTAGCCGCAAACGGTCAGTCTAATGTGAGAGGTCTAGGCATTAATATTTAATTAATGAAAATCTGGATAAATATGATGTCTAAAATGTGTTGGGTGGATAGGGTTAAACCAACTAGACTGATGAAATTAATAAACCCGTTTCATGAATCTGTAGGCCCAATACAAAGTTAGACAATCTGTAAGTCTGTTAATCTGTAACCGGTTAATCTGTAAGTCCGTTAATCTGTAACCGGTTAATCTATAAGTCTGTTACATCCGTATATCTGATCCGTTGGTCTGAAAACTTGTCTAATCTGTGAACTGGTTGGTCTGGATTCTGTATGTCTGAACTTGTAAACTAGTTAATCTGAAATCTGTTAGTTTGGGACACAACGTTAGGAGGGAAATTACTTGTGTCATCTGTTTTTGGGACGCATATTAGTCAGTAACCCTTTCAGGTATCAAAACTTTGACCCAACAGTAGGTAGGGTCCGGGCACGCTTACTGAACTAATTATAAGTGGTTCATTCTGATAATGGCGAGGGGTGTTGATGGTGCGTTCCAACCGGGTCATGTGCGTGCATGGATCCCGGCCTGCCTCTGTGGATGTAAGACGTCGTGACATCTGTAAATAGGTCTGTGCCAATTGGTTGTCACTTTAGGGAGTGATACACCCTACTGTGGGGCCGACACAAGGTATTTATGTTTAGGGAGCCGATCGCTTGGGGTAGGGTTTTAGGGTACACTTAGTTCTGTCTGTTTCTGTTGGTACCGTCTGTTTCTGTTGGGTGGCAACACCTGTCTGTGTGGTACCGTCTGTTCGGGAAGTATAGGCCCATTTACTAGTGTACACCTAATTCTACATTTTGTTTCCGTAGGGATAAATCTGTTTCTGTACCTTCTGTTCGGGTGGTAAAAGCCCACTATTAGCATTCTGCTTCTGTTTGTTTCTGTTCGGGTGGTAAAGGCCCATTACTAGCGTTATGTTTCTGTGGAAATTATTATGTTCCTGATTCTGCTTCAGTTTAGACATTAGGGTGACACCTAATCCTGTTATACTAGTATTAGTGCAGAGAAGTGAAACGCAAAAGCTTACATCATTCTGTTCTTTTTCTGTTTAACCTAAGTATATCTACTACTCCTGTTACTGTTATCTCTCATCCAGTTTTATTTTCATGTCATTATTATTATTATACGTTCATATGCTGAAAGTCACTGGACTTGCCAGACTTTATGTCTGACCTTGCTTGTTTTCGCCCCTTTTTTCCGTTCCCCCCCCCCCCCAGGTTTTTCCAAGGAGGGAATACTTTAGCTTGATCCGAATTTCTTCTGCTTGGAGTACTCAGAGTGCTTAAAGTATGGCTTGACTTTTTATGGCAGCTTCTGTGGGGATTATGACTTTAAAAGTTTTGTACACTGATGATTTTTCTGAACAAGACTGATATTTTATGTACTTGAGTTTTTGGTAAAGATGTAACCAAACTGATTTCTGTTTTCCACTGTAATAAAGTTGTAATTTCTCAAGTATTGTTTATCTGTCTTGTAAATTTCTGTTCTGTCTACTAAAATGCTCCACCAAAGTTAAGACATTCCCTTTGTTAGTGACCTTAATGGAGGTGGGGTGTTACATGATCAAACATATTTGCAAAACTGAGTATTGCTCGGTTTTAACAAAACTGGGCATATGCTCAGTTTGAAACGAAACTGAGCATTGCCCAATTTTGTTTGAAACAGAGCAGTGCTCGGTTTTTTTTGAAACGGAGTGCTGCTCAGTTTTGACAAATTGAGCAATGCTCAGTTTTGTTTGAAACTGGGCAATGCTCGGTTTTGTTTGAAACTGAGCAATGCTCAATTTTGCCTCAGTTTCGAAACAAAAGACTTAACAAAATTTCATATTCAAAGGTACTTTGAAAATTAAATGTTAGTCTATAAAGGCTAAATCAAATTTGTTGAACATGGACAATGATTAATAAGCCTCTTGAGGACAGTCCAATTAAAACTATGACTAGAATAGGACAGTCCAACTAAAACTGGTCAGCCTATCAAACTAAGACTACTTTTGTCAACAAAGAAGTCGGCCTATCAAACTAACTCTAAAATATGATTAAATTATGTTACCAATTAAGGAAGGCATGTTGAATAATCTGTCAAACAGGTAGGAAGTAGCTTTAATCTTGTTTTGTAAATTGTAATATTTTAAACCGTTAGTTCTACATGTACCATTTGAATAGTAAGGAATAAATCATTTCCTGTATTTTCCTGACATTTAGTGCTAATGACAAAATAAAATAATTTTAAAATTATACTTTAAAAATATTATGAATTGTTAATAGCTCAGTGGTAGAGCATTTGACAACAGATCAAAGTTATTGCAGTTAACATTAAGAATAAGGGAAAAGATCCTTTGATTTAATTGATGCCAAAAAGCTTAAATAAGGATTAAGTAATAGAAGTTATGTAAGACAATAAGAAATCATCAAAACATGAGAGACAACATAACTAAACCCTTTTACTGACCACAATAACTAAATAACCTTTCTAGTGCAGAAAGTTCCACAATTTACGATGTAACATATAATGGTGTGCTTGAGCTAATTTTGATAAAGCCAAACAACAACGAAATGAATGCAATTAAAATTAACCTTCACAATTCCTAGAATATTTAATTCAAGTAACTATGCAGCACTAATAAGATAAATAAATGGACAGTCTTGGATATTTTACTAATAAAAGTTCAAGAAACAAAAAAAATATACCACTGAGTTATTTGGTATCGTTTTGTATGTAATAAAAATGGAAATATACCCTTGATTTATTTGGACCAACTATGAATATATCATGTATGCAATCTTTTAGTTCACAAAGCATAGCTGAATCAACACCTTAAATTTTCCAAAAGTAATGATAATGTTTCAAATACCATAGATTTCCATGCTTCAAGAAAGGCAAACTTTTTTTAAAGAAAATATGGAAAATATTAGACGATTAGGCACTAATACTTGACAGTTGCTTGTTATTTATATGGTTTCAACTATGTATCAATCTGCATGAAATAGCTAATCAGCAGTACTAAAATGGGGAAAAAATACCTGAGGCATATAATTAAGCAGCTGCCTGAAACTTCTCTAGCATGTCGCGGTAAGGTGTCTCTTTAATCAATCCCCACTGCCTTCTTTTTAACTCAGCCAAACAATGTTGTGAAAGAATTTCAACATAATCCCTTTCAACGTGCTGCTCTAGATTGCAACAGTCTGAGCTATCATATGGATAATCCTTTTGAAACTTAACAGAAGATTTAATAAAATAAGCAACTCCTTTGGAAGTTTTAAGTCTATGCTCATATGGTTAGTTACGAGACAATGTATATACTGGGTCATTTGAAGGTAAAAAAGTTCAGTAGGTTCAAGAAAATAACAGGCAGAATCTGAATCAACACACATAAATTGCCACCTCACGCATTATTATTATGACCACCATGCGGCATTCACATTCCAATAGTTCTGAAATGAAACATTCCAAATGGAGTAGTTGCCTGAGGACCTATACCACCAAAAGAGTTCTTAAATATCTCATCAAGGTCAAAATAATACTCATCGCCCATTAAACCCATTATTCTGATGTCTAGTTGCTGCTCTATTACCATAACTGGGCTCCTCGGACCCAAAAAGATCATATCGCTGTTTATTTTCTTCATCGCTTAGACACTTGAATGCTTTAGAAACAGCTTTTATTTTGAATGTTTAGTTGAAAAATTAAATTTACTAGGCTAAAATAGAAAATTCCAGAATACTAAATAAGAAAATTTTGAAAAATGCATACTAATAAGTAACAGAAATACTAAATATTCTAAATTCCAAATGTCACCAATTCCATAACCAAGTCTGACAATTGCACTCAATTTTTTCCTAAACAGTGATATCACCTACATCTCCTCCTCCAACAAACCTTCTCTGATCAATTGTTATGTTCGTCGAGTTTCCGTTGCTTTCTAAAAATACACACATCCACATGTCCCACTCTGGTGCTCCTGCAGTATTCAAAAAGAAAAAGAAACAATTTTGTTGCCTTACCAAAGTCGTTAATAAATTAAGAAGATGTTAACCAGTAAATATTATAGACCTCAATTAACTTCGCCTTCCTCTTCGTAGTAGATATTCTTTTTTAATAATAATTTTTTATTGTGTAATAGGAAGTGGAGAAAACGGAAGCACATTTTCTGTAAATACTAAACATTCCCAAAAAAGATATTAACATTTTCTTCAACGTATTATGCTTAATCTAAAACATTGAAGATAATTACAGCCCTTATGTTTCGTAATTTAATTATATGTTTTGTAATTTAAACACAAATTACTTGCAATATTCTATCAGAAAAAATACCTAATTCATATGATCCATTCAGTCCTCAACCTACTTATATGTTCATGAATATTATACTTATTTAAGCAGGTCCACAAAACACACAATAATATCTAAGGCTGCATTAAAAGAAAAGAAAAGAAAAACTAATCATTTCATCGAGAATCCGAAGATTTTATTGAATTATTTTATAAGACTGGGTTTAGCAGAAAACACAGACGAATGACCTTTAGCAGATGCCTTGTATATGTGATCAAATATGAGCAATATTCAATCAAATATGAGCAAACTAATCATTCTCATACTCGTTGAATTGTTTATTAAAACAAACACTTCCGAAACAAACTTACTTTTCCTTATAACTTGAAAGTTGTAGTCAGATGATCACATCCCATCACATTAAGCCAGAGTGTTTTGAACCTGAATATAGCAACATAAAAGTTAGCCAATAACATGGTTCTGCCAATATGCCCATCATGTAATATTTTAGAGCATAATCATGCAAATTGAATTTTAAAAAAACACAAACAAAAATGGAATGCTAACTTATAAAATTTCTCATTAGTCAATTGGTTGGGACCGTTGAGGTAGTGATTCTTGGGAGATAATTTCATCCCATCTAAAAGACCAGGAAAGAAATTTTTACATTTATAACTCAGTTTCATCCCAAATAAACAACAACGCTACATGTAAATGGCAAATCAAATTGAAAAATAAAAGGGGCCTGTACAGATTCATAATATAACCTAATAGCCTTTTGAAATATTTTTGGCTATGGGATGCATCTACTATTTCCATGGGTGAAGGAATATTGTAGCATCATTATCTTAAATCCTATGTGCAATTTACTGTCTCCTTTGATTATTTTAAAACATAGAAAAATTAATTTTATTTTACTCATGCTTTAAAAATCAGAGTGGAATTTTGCAAAAGTTTAGTGCTAATAACCCATTGTTTAGGATATTACAATGATTATAAGATAACTGACAATATTGTCCCAACCACGTCAAGTAATTTTTGTACATACAATGAGTATACAATGTTTTCCTGTAATGTGAGCTCTACCAAAAATCAAATGCCTACCTGACTGAATCAAGATGAGCATGTGCCGGAAAACCATTGGAAAAGAGTAGCTAAAAAGGACGCAGAACAGCCGAGCTTCGCCGAAGAAGCGTCAAATTGACGAAATTAGGGTTAGGCAGAATGGTCGAGCTTCGCCGAAGAACATACCATTTCTCTAGTCATAACATGAACCATTATCGAATTAAAGCATACGCCATGCAGGCTTAATTGAAAATTGAAAGTGAAATCGATTTTTTTACCTATTATCGTGATTCCTAGAAACCGCCGTGACTCCTAGAAGCCCCAATTCTTAGAAGCCCCAATTCGAAGTCATGGAGAGAGGATTTGAGAGGCTAATACCGATTTGAGAAATCCAAAATCCTTATTAGCTCTGATATTGAAACTGATTAGCTATTCGTTGATCAATTCTTTGAACTTCAATTTTTTATTTGCTTATGATGCGGCGTTGGAGGAATAAGCATTGAGGCACCGATTAGGGTTATGTGTGAGAACCTACCCTTTTGCCATTAGAATATAAAAGTTGACCAGGCCTATCAACACAAATAAGTGTTGGCACATTTTTGGTGACACATTTTTACTACAACAACACATATTAGTGTCACTAGTCTACAACACATATAAGTGCTGGCAGTTGAAAAAAATAAGAGTTGCCAAATGACCATTATGGTGTAGTGGCAATGGAGATCGAGGTAGGGTTTATTTTTCTTCTAGGCTTGGTTGGTTTTGCTTTTACTTTATTTATACAAGCTTAAAAGTATGGGATATATATGCAGTATATGCTTATACTGTTGTCGATTAATAATATATTTACCTATAGTCATCAGCCTAATAAGAATAATGCTGACAGTAGTCCAAATACGAATGGTTTTTTATTATAGATTGTAGTCATAAGCCCATGTCATGAATTTGCAAATTGTAAATGATGATCAAGTAGTTAGGGATTTCAGGGCACATGCTCAATTAGTTTATCCAACGAGCTTAAAATATTGATAAAATATAGGGTACTCTGTCTATATGTGTATCTATTGTTGGTTTTGATTCCATTTTATTCTCTGACCCTGTCAACTTCTTTTTTTTTATTTCCATTTTTGCTCTACTGTTTTCTTTCTTCGTAGTTTGTGTAACGTGGATCCATCAATCTATAACTGCGTATTTTAACCAAATTTGGTATCAACAAAAGAAACACAGTTGTAACAACCCGTATTTTTGGAACCAATTTAAAATTTATTTTTAATTGATTTTCATAGAAATTAAATATTTTAGATGAATTATTTTGAGAATAAATGATTTAAAATTTATTTAAATCAAAGCTAGAACGTATAAATTTAAAGTTTAATTTGAAATGAGCTTAAGATGGCATGGTAGTTTGAAAATTCGATTTTAAACTTTGAATGAAGGTATAGATTTCAATATAAATCAAAATTTGATAAAATAAGAAACGTTGGCATATTTTGAATTGTAATTTTCTAACGAATATAAGAGATTTCGATTTAGATTTATGAATTGTAAGTTATGTCTAAATTAAAATTTAGAATAGTCGCTATGGAATTTATATATATATTTTTAATATTATATATAGCCCTTAAAAGTAGCCATTCTACAAACGAATGAATTTGACTCGAAACCATTTTCATTGAGTTCAAAATTTCGTTTGCATATTCGAAAACTGTAAATGTCGATACCTTTAATGTTGGGTGAAATTTGGTCTTTTTCTTTGTTTGTATGACCAAAATATAACTTTTTACATATGGACAAATTTGGACTCGAAACCACTTCAATTGAGTTCAAAACGTCTAGGTGGTCAAAAACTGTAAGGATCGATATGTTTGGAGTTTGTGAAAATTGGGACTTTGGTTAGGGCTTGGTTAGCCAACCTTGCCCACTCACTTAAGAGCTCCATCCTCCCTCTTTTCTCTCATTCACTCTAACACTTAGAAGAAAATTAGAAAATGGGGAAAAGAATGGAAAATTAAAATTCCAAAGCTAGGGATTTCAATTAGTTGCTGAAAATCAAGAGGAAATCAAAGAGGAAACCTTGGTAAGCCTCCTCTTCATCTTCTCTAGTTTATCTCCTCTTTGATTTTTGATGATTCCTATGGCCTAAATCTTAGGAAGTCTATTTGTATGTGCATAGATAGGAGATTTGCATGCAATAGTAGAAGAGAGGTAGACTTTGCTTGCTATTGGATCTATTCCTTGTTTGTAAACAAGAAAAGGTGAGATTTTCCATCATAATATTTGTTGTGAGAAACAAAAAGGGCTAATATTAGTTAAATATGTAGTAATTGATTAAGTTTGGGTTGATAAAATGACTATTGATAGATCATATGAGTTTAACATGAGGATAAATGTTAAGTATTGCAATAAAAATCATTTTTATTTGATGTAGGTGAGTTATTCATGAACTCACAACTATGCCACAAGCTACTGGCTTGTAAAAGAGTAATTTAAGGTTCATTTGGGTTTGCATATACTAGCGGAATGGATATGCTAGTGTAACTCATACCAATTCATGTATTTATGTTGCACTGAGTTGAAAATTATGATGAGGATGTCCATATAATCTAATTCATATGCTATGAGTGGATTTGGTGATCTTGTGAAGCTCCGTTGTCGCCCAGGCAAAGTCTTAAGTCTTCACAAGTCATTTAAATCGATTTTGCATGCTTTGGTTTGGAATTTAGTTCACCTTTGAATGTATAATCAAAACCATTGCAAATATCTAGTATGAATGTTTGTGCATGGGCGTTTGGGTGTTGTAAGTTGTTTCGGTAAGTCTTTGATGCCTCATATACATGTATATAACATCATAGGCCTTTGGGTATTTGTCTACATCGTTTTGAACTGGTTTTCAAGTCTAATTGTGCTTTAGAACTGGATTCAGACGTCTGAATTATATAGTGCAGACGTCTGACGTGCTCCAAATAATTATGGAATCAAGTAGAGCAATTCAGACGTCTAAAAATTTTAATTCGTATGCCAGAATTTTAAGTCAGACGTCGCACTAAAAATATTCAGACGTCTGAAATAGCTCAAAAATGAATTAAATCCTTGCTAGTTCAGGAAACTGCAAATTCAGACGTCTGAATTTTTAATTCAGACGTCTGAATTTTGTTTTTGAACTGTTGATTGTGGTCTCATCCACGCTCTTTCCTGACCGAGTTTTGGCCTATTTCGACTTCGTTTGTAACTTGTCAGTTTCACTAATTCGTAGATTTCAGCAATCGATTATTATTCGAAATTGTTTGATAAATCATTTAAAGTTTTTTAAGCAATTTAAAATGTGTTCAAACCAATCTTGCTTGGTTTGTAAAATAAAAATGGTTAAATATAATTTGGCATGAAAACGTATAAAATGAGTATTGGATATGATATGACTTGAGTATCTAATTCGATGACCGAATTAGATTCTCGACTAAACCTTTTTACATACGATAAAAAATGGTGAAGGCCAATGAGTTAACCAAGGGAAAGAATTTGATTTGAAACTTGTTAGAGAATTATTTGGAAAGACCGAGCTAAATCTCATTTCAAATAATTAAATGATGATTAAAAGTCGAAGATAATGAAGACGGTGCAAGAGCAACAATCTTCACATCGAATGTATTACTACCGATGCCTTGGATATTGGTAGCTCCCTTAAAGGGGTTATAGTGGTAGTTGTCCGGACGTACTTGTTGATTGTTCAGATATTCGAGGACCTCTTTCTGCAGTGGACATATGGAATGGGAATAAGATGCCCCTAGTTTCGTTCAGACCCAGAACAGACATGTGAATGGATTGTATGTTTGACATTGTAATGTGTGCTATGTAGTTGATATCTGCTAAATATATATTTGTTTGGTGGCAGAGAATTTATTCTCTTGCTTAACACCCTTCTCTGAGACGTACGAGCATAAAAGTTATATATTGGTGGAAATCAATGACTTAGTATGGATTAACAGTGTGGCATTCTAAGATGCAAGTGATCAAGGCTTTTGTTGAAAAGCAAAGTCTTGTATAAGATGATCAAAGCATAGCTTTAAGTAGCGCAACTTTGTGTATAGCGTTAATTCCGAGCCTCACACACTGGTATGAGTCTAATACGGGATTAGGGACAGTAGGGAGTGCATGCATTTCTCTTTAGCTAGAAGTTGTGTCATGGTATGAAGCCCAGACATTTTTACTTATGTGGTTGATGTATTGCGAGGTGCCTCATACATCGAGCCAACTAAAAGGCTAAGTGATAGGTCCGATAGGACTGGAAAACGTATTCAGGAATAACCAATCCTCAAACGTAAGAGAGGTCCGGCCCTACAAGATCTAAGGGTTGCCCAAAGGTGTGAACCTGGGTCATCTTGCTAGAGGTGATCCTAATCGGTAAGGAGACCATCCCTTACCTTGACTCATGATGGAAATCCACTTTCCAGTACGACATCGTGCGGTTTTAATTGTAAACCTGTATGGTGACATAATAGTATGTGGTACTACGCCATCTATGATTGATACGTTTACATTCGAAGTTGTTTTATGCACTATGCACATACAGTATTATCAAAATGATTAGTTTTTTAAAGTGTATCAAGCATATTTGGCCATTATAAGGAAAAACTCTATCCTCTGGTTTGTGTTCGCATTGTGTGATGGGACCTGAGTCTTATAATGGCTTCATTTTTCTAAAAAAGATTGCGATGTTTACCTGATTTACTTTATTTTATGCACCGACAATCCAATGGAGTAAACATGTTCCGTGACATACGGCGTGGTCCTATGATTTGCCTTATACTTTATATAAGTATAGTAATTGTAAAATTTCTCATACCAGTCCCATGACTGACTCGTAGTTTGTTTTCCCCTTGTAAACTCGGGTTCCCATATTTTTACATGGGCAACCAAGTGAACAGGTAATTGGGTTTCTTTTGGGATATGCACCGTAACATTGGGTGCACTTTTGGCTGAAAACGAAGACTTATCTTTTATCATTTTATTTGGACATTTAAACATTACCTTATGTATGTTTATATTTGATTCCGATGTAGACATTTGATCTATTTGGTGAAACTTGATATGTTCTAAGTAGGATCCTGTATCTGTGTAACTCTGATGATGATTATGATTCCGCAGTTATGATATGATGTAAATTATTCTCCAACTTTATGCATTATGCTATATTATGTATTCTACTGATGTGATTAACATGTTATTTTTCAAAGATCGACCTTGCCACCGTGGAGTGGGGGTTTGGTTCCTGTCAGGTGTGGTATGAGAGCTTTGGTTAACCTTAGTTCTGGAAAATAATATATTAAACAACTCATCGGAGATAGAATCAGTAGTATTCTAAGATGAGTAATTCATTAAAGATAGGATTAGTAATATCCTAGAATGAGTACATCAAAATAGCATATAACATGATCATTACATCATTATTCATGCATATGTCTATATGCTTTTACCATTCCTTGAGCTATCTTTTCTGTTGGCCTGACTCTTTCCTTGCTATCCACATAATGGAAAAGGAAATGAGTAGACGAGGCAGGGGAAGAAGAGGTAGAGGCCAAGGAGGGGGCAATATCCCCGTTGTTAATAATCAGCCTAATCTTGTTGAGGGTGGATCAGCGGCTAATAATGAGCCCATATTGCAACAGCAACCATTTGATCTTGATGTAGTTTGCCAAGAAATATAAGAACTTGGGCGAAGTTCCATTCACAGACATTGGAACCGTAATGAAAGCTCAAGCTTGGTTGAGGTCTTGCGAATGGATCTTCACGGGCCTAGAATTGGCAGATAACAGGAAAAGTTTTTTAACATCTTGGTTGCTTAAAGACGAGGCCCTAATCTAGTGGCAAGCCGTGACTGTAGGTGATCTCGAGGTTGACATGACTTAGGCGAGGTTTAAAAAAGTCTTTGAGGAAATGTTTGTTCCATGACAGGAAGTCGAGCACTTACATGATGAATTTGCTAATCTTCAACAAGGCGACAGAACCATTCATGAGTATGTCAGCAACTTTAATGAACTCTCTCGCTATGGACTAGAATTAATACAAGAACCGATCAGAAAGAACAAACGATTCATTGATGGTCTTCAGAGGAGGTACCACAGCAAAGTGACAACCTACATAGAACTTCCATTCGCTAAAGTTGTAGAGATGGCTTGTAGATATGAGGGTATTGATAAGAAGAACTCTCAAGTTGATCGGGAGAGAAGTCAAGCTAGCAACAAGAGAAAGCTTCCCGACAAGAAGCCTGAAGCAAGCAAGGTTGAAATAGCTAAGCCCTAGGAGGATAGAAAACCAAAGGGTAAGTGATTCAATTATGATCAGTATGGGCATTGGTCTAGCCAATGTAATGATCGCAAAAGGGCAAAAAGAAATGACTCCGGCCATAGCCCACAGCCTCGTAACAGTGGCGAGTGCTATAATTGCGGTAAGCCGGGAATTTTTGCAAGAAACTTCCCATTGCTGAAAAAGGCCAAAGTGGCTTATGTATAAGATGGGGCGAGTGTGCCAGCTTCTTCTACAGGTGAAGATAAACCCAATGTGTTGGAAGGTACACTTACAATTAAAAATATTCCTGTTAAAGTATTATTCGATACGGGAGCATCACGTAGTATTATATCGAGTAACACGGTTAATAAGTTAAACTTAAAATTGAGAAATATTGAAGAATCTATTAGCGACCACAACCCGATGTGGGGTTCTCTTGTTCTTTGTTTATATTGCAGAGTTCTAGTCTCCTATTCATATTATCGGTTTTCTTTTAAATTGATCATCATGAATTTTTCCGAATTTGTTATTATTCTTTGGTTGACAAAGTTTGAGGCTGAAGTTAAGTGCGCCGAAAGAATTGTTAAAGTCAAAACAAAGTTTGGAAATATCATTAGTATACCTTGTGGAGGCTCAAGTCCAGATAGAAAACAGTTTTGGTCAGCTCTTGAAGTTTCTCCCACTTTTATTGAGAATATTCCCGTTGTTAGAGATTATGCGTATATGTTTGAAGAAGTTGATAGCTTACCTACGCGTAGAGAAATTGATTTCAAAATCGATTTAGCTTCGAATGCAAGGCTAGTTGTGCATGCAATTCGGAGAATGACATTGAAAGAGAAAGAAGAGTTGGGTGATCAAACTCGAAAGCTTTTATGGAAAGGTCTAATCAGGCCTATTTTCTCGGGTTGGGAAGCAGCGTTGTATTTGTTCCTAAGTCAGATGGTACTCTCCGATTATGCGTAGATTGCCGGGACTTAAATAAGCAAACACTGAAGAATAAATATCCATTATCGCACATTGATTATTTATTAGATTGTTTGAATGGAGCTCGAGTGTTTCCAAAGATGGACCTTGCTATAGATTTCCATCAACTGCGAATTGCAGAAGTTCTGTGAAGAATAAATAGAATTGCAGAAGTTCCCAATAGCATTGTTAATGATCGTGATCCGCTCTTTGCTAGTAAGTTCTGTGAAGCATTCCAATCTGAATTGGGAACCAAGATCAATCTTAGCACTGCATATCATCCTCAGGCAGATGGCCAGACTTAGAGGGAGAATCATATATTAGAAGATTTATTATGGGCTTGTATTCTTGATTTTGGAGGATCTTGGGAAGACCATATACACTTGGTGGAGTTTTCATATAATAATAGTTACCAGGCAAGTTTGAAAATGTCACCGTACGAAGCATTGTATGGTAGGCCATGTAGATTTCCTACATGTTGGATAGAACCCGGGAATCTATTAGTGCTGGGTCCAGATATGATCTGAGAAGCTTCAGATAAAGTGGGTTTCATTAAGAAGCGATTACAAGTAGCACAGAGCCGATAGAAGAGTTATGTATATTCTAGAAGAAGAGATTGGAATTTTCTGTTGGTTATCACATGTATTTGAAAATTTCTCCGACGAGAGGAGTAATTCGATTTGGGAAGATGGGGAAGTTGGCATCTAGATATATTGGCCCGTTTCCTATACTCGAGAAGATTGGGACTCTTGCGTACAGGGTTCAATTGCCAGATTGGTTGTCCGGTGTGCATGATGTATTTCACATTTCACAACTTCGGAAGCATGTACATGATCCAGACCTGATTGTGGAAGAAGCATCGCAACAAGATTTGGATATTACTCTGAGTTTGGATGTGCGAAGAGAGCCAATGAAGGTTATTGGCAGAGAAACCAGAGTCCTAAGGAATAAGAAGGTGCATTTAGTCAAAGTGCAATGGAGCGGAGATCCTAGAGACTGTACATGGGAAACAGAGGATAGCATTAAATAGGCTTATCCCAAGTGCATAATGGATATCTCTATTAGCTCTATTGAGAGGTACATTTATGTTATGATACATCACTATTTTATTTCCCGCTTTACTATAGTTTCCTTTTCGAGGACGAAAAGTTTAAAGTGGGGGAGATTGTAACAACCCGTATTTTTGGGACCAATTTAAAATTTATTTTTAATTGATTTTCATAGAAATTAAATATTTTAGAAGAATTTTTTTGAGAATAAACAATTTAAAATTTATTTAAATCGAAGTTAGAACGTATAAATTTAAAGTTTAATTTAAAACGAGCTTGAGATGGCGTGGTAGTTTGAAAATTTGATTTTAAACTTTGATTGAATGTATAGAATTCAATATAAATCAGAATTTGATAAAACAAGAAACGTTGGAAAATTTTGAATTGCAATTTTCTGACGAATATAATAGATTGAGATTTCACTTTATAAATTGTAAGTTATGTCTAAATTAAAATTTAGAATAGCCGTTATGGAATTTATATATATTTTTTATATTATATATAGCCCTTAAAAGTAGCCGTTTTGCAATGGATTCGAAACCATTTCCATTGAGTTCAAAATGCCGTTTGCGTATTCGAAAACTATAAATATCAATACCTTTAATGTTGGGTGAAATTTGGTCTTTTTCTTTGTTTGTATGACCAAAACATCACTTTTTATATATGAACGGATTTGGACTCGAAACCGCTTCCATTGAGTTCAAAACATCGTTTAGGTGGTCGAAACTATAAGGAACGATACATTTGGAGTTCGTGAAAATTGGGACTTTGGTTAGGGCTTGGTTAGCCAACCTAGCCCACTCACTTAAGAGCTCCATCCTCTCTCTTTTCTCTCATTCACTCTAATACTTAGAAAAAAAATAGAAAATGGGGAAAAGAATGGGAAATTAAAATTTCTAAGCTAGGGATTTCAATTAGTTGCTCAAATCAAAAGGGAAATAAAAGAGGAAACTTTGGTAAGCCCCCTCTTCATCTTCTCTAGCTTATCTCCTCTTTGATTTTTGATAATTCCTATAACCTAACTCTTAGGAAATCTATTTGTATGTGCTTAGATTGGAGATTTGCATGCAATAGTGGAAGAGACGTTGATTTTGCTATCCATTGATCTATTCCTTGTTTGTAAACAAGCAAAGGTGAAATTTTCCATCATAATATTTGTTGTGAGAAACAAAAAGGGCTAGTATTAGTTAAATATGTAGTAGTTGATTAAGTTTGGGTTGATAAAATGACTATTGATAGATCATATGAGTTTAACTTGAGGATAAATGTTAATTATTGCAATAAAAATCATTTTTATTTGATGTACGTAGTTGCTCATGAACTCACAACTATGCCACAAGATACTGGCTTGTAAAAGAGTAATTTAAGGTTCATTTGGGTTTGCATATGCTAGTGGAATGGATATGCTAGTGTAACTCAGACCATTTCATGTATTTATGTTGCACTGAGTTGAAAATTATGATGAGGATTGTCCATATGGTCTAATTCATATGCTATGAGTGGATTTGGTGATCTTGTGAAGCTCCGTTGTCACGCCGGCAAAGTCTTAAGTCTTCACAAGTCATTTAAATTGATTTTGCATGCTTTGGTTCGGAATTTAGTTCACCTTTAAATTTATATTCAAAACCATTGCAAATATCTAGTACGAATTTTTGTGCATGTGCATTTGGGTGTTGTAAGTTGTTTCGGCAAGTTTTAGATGCCTCGTATACATGTATATAACATCACAGGCCTTCGAGCATTTGTCGGTATCCTTTTGAACTTGTTTTCAAGGTTAATTGTGCTTTAGAACATGATTCAGACGTCTAAATTATATGGGTCAGACTTCTGAGCTGCTCCAAATAATTGTGGAATCAAACAGAGCAATTTAGAAGCCTAAAATTTTTAATTCAGATGTCTGAATTTTATTTCAGACGTCTGATCAAAAAAACTCAAACGACTGAAATAGCTCAAAAATGAACTAAATCCTTGTTTGTTCAGGAAATTGCAAATTCAGACGTCTGAATCTTGTTTTTGAACTGATAGTTCAGATCCATCGAGGCTCTTTTCCAACCGAGTTTCGACCCATTTCGACTTCGTTTGTGACTTGTCTGTTTCACTAATTCGTAGATTTCAGCAATCGTTTTGAAACCGTTTAATAAATCGTTTCAAGTTGTTTAAGGAATTTAAAATGTGTTCGAACCAATCTTGCTTGATTTCTAAAATAAAAATGGTTAAATACAATCTGGCATGAAAACATATAAAATGAATATTGGATATGATATGACTTGAGTATCTAATTCGATGATCGAATTAGATTCTCAACTAAATCTTTTTACATACAGTAACAAATGGTGAAGACCAACGAGATAACCATGGGAAAGAATTTGATTTGAAACGTATGTGAGAATTAATTGGAATGATCGAGTTAAATCTCATTTCAAATAATTAAATGACGATTAAAAGTCGAAGATAATGAAGACGGTGCAAGACCGACAATCTTCACATCAAATGGATTACTACTGATGCCTTGGATACGGGTAGCTCCCTTAAAGGGTTTATAGTGGTAGTTTCCGGACGTACTTGTCTATTGTCTGGATATTCGAGGACCTCTTTTTATATTGGACATATGAAACGAGAAATAAGGTGCCTCCAGTTTCGTTCAGACCCAGAACAGACATATGAATGGATTGTATGTTTGACATTGTAATGTGTGCTTATAGTTGATCTCTGCTAAATATATATTTGTTTGGTAGTGGAGAATTTATTCTTTTGCTTAACACCCTTCTCTGAGATGTACGAGCTTAGAGGTTATATATTGGAGGAAATCAATGACATAGTATGGATTGACAGTGTGGCATATCAAGATGCAAGTGAACAAGGCGTTTTTTGAAAAGCAGAGTCTTGTGGATGTTGATCAACGCACAGCTTTAAGTAACACAACTTTGTGTATAGCGTTAATTTGCGAGCCTCATACCCCAATACGAGTCTAAAATGTGATTAGGGACAGCAGGGAGTGCATGCGTTTCTTTCTAGCTAGAAGTTATGTCATGGTATAGAGCCCAAACATTTTTACTTATGTGGTTAATGGACTGCGAGGCGCCTCAGATAATGAGCCGACTAAAAGGCTCAATGATAGGTCTGATAGGACCGGGAAACGTATTGTTCAGGAATAACTAATCCTCAAAAGTAAGTGATGACTGGTCCTGCATGATCCAAGGGTTGCCCATAGATATGATCCTGGGTCATCTTGCTAGAGGTGATCCGAATCGAAGGAGACCATCCTTTGCCTTGATTCATGACTGAAATCCAATTTCCAATATGACATCGTGCGGTTTTAATTGTAAACATATATGGCGACATAGTAGGATAGGGTATTATGTCATCTATGATTGATACATTTACATTCGAAGTTGTTTTATACACTATGCACCTATAGTAATATGAAAATGATTTGTTTTAAAGAGTATTAAGCATGTTTGGCCATTATAAGGAAAAACTCTATCCTCTGGTTTGTGTTTGCCTTGTATGATGGGATCTGAGTCTTATAATGACTTCATTTTTCTAAAAAGCATTGCGATGCTTACCTGATTTACTTTATTTTGTGCATCGGCAATCCAATGTAGTAAACCTGTTCCGTGACATACGGCGTGGTCCTTTGATTTGCCTTATACTTTAAACAAGGTAAGTAATTGTAGAAGTTCTCATACCAGTCCCATGACTCGTAGTTTGTTTTCCCTTTGCAAACTCGAGTGCCCATATTTTTATATGGGTAGCCAAGTGAATAGGTGATTGGCTTTCTTTTGGGATATGCACCATAGCTTTGGGTGCTCTTTTGGCTGAAGACGAAGACTTATCTTTTATCATTTCTTTTGGACATTTCTACCTTATGTATGTTTATATTTGATTCCGATGTAGACTTATGATCTATTTGGTGAAACTTGATATGTACTAAGTAGGATCCTGTATCTGTGTAACTTTGATTATGACTATGATTCCGCTGTTATGATATGATGTAACTGGTTCACCAACTTTAAGCATTGTGCTATATTATTTATTCTACTGATGTGACTAACGTGTTATTTTCCAAAGACCGGCCTTGCCACCGTGGAGCGGGGGTTTGGTTTCTGTCAACAGCGTTCAATAATTCAACCCGCCCGATCCGTGGTGAAAATTAAATTAAAATATGATAATATTATCAGTTGTTCAATAGAAATATTTTATGCGTTCTAAACTTATGTTGCATAGTGGTCCAGTGGTTTGATGGTTCAATGGGATACTTTACAACTTGATAAATTTAATTTCATACATATGACTGTTGCACAATGATTCTTGCATCTTTTATATAACAGATTTCCTTTATAAGTTTGGACCTTGAAATCTATTTAGGTCTGGAGTTTATCTGGTACATTTGTCATCAAAAAATATACTGAATTAAAAATAAAGGAAGCAGTATTGAATCCAGTATTTGTATAAATACCTAAAAAAAAGAAGATAAAACTAAGGAGCGTGTAAAAATGAGGAACGTATCTCTGTGTTTAGCACAGTTAATTCATGATTTATAGCACACACGTCTATTGTGTGCCTCTTCCTCGTATTAAATTCAGAATCAAAATAATATCATACTACATATCTAGGTTATCCTTTTCCATATAAAAATCATAGTGACCAATTTGTTTGTCCTACATTACTTAAATGCTAGTAAAGCCTATGGTAAAGTGGTTAATAAAAAAATGTGTAGAGTTTGTTGATGGAAAATCGAAAAATTTAAATGCTTTTATTTTGGCCCCTAGTTATATGAGTAATATCCATCTTGGCTTTACTCACCCTATTTTGCATCGTTGAATTTGCAGGAAACTCTATTTTGGCATGCACATATATCATGGTTTAGATACTAGATAAACTATAGTTGCTAGCATCAAAATAGGCAAGTATACAGGTTTATGATGTTATTTGTAAGCGTATCTTATTTTGATACAGAAGCTTTTAGAGGATTTTCATGCTCGTCTGATTCGATTATTACAGGCTTTAATTCCAATGAAGACTTGGTTATGACTGCACATATAATTCTTGTTGTATGTGCATGTTATCTGGATGCAAAAATTGTTGTATATTACTTTAACTGATGAAATAATTGAATGAACATTGCTTTCTATTGATGAAAAGTTTCATGAAAGAAATTGATCATGTGTACACGTTATATCTATATGTGTGTGCGTGGTGCTGCTTGAAAACCAAGTAAATTAGAAATGAAAGTTCATGACCTCCTTATAATCTATTTGCATTGTTCAATACATGTACGTGCAGATTTTTATTCTTCCATCAGTCAGCATACTAATTTGTGCTTTGTTACTTTAGATATTTGATTTCAATCTTGGAGGATCATGGGGTCATAGCGTAGCTCAACATGGATATGGTACTTTTAGCACAATTGTCGTATGGATTATTCAATGCGGGCAGGAATTGTGCACTACATTAACATGCGCGGGAAGAAGTATTTGCTTAGGAAAATTTAATTATATATCAGCCTTATAGTGAGTTGTAATTTTATGCAGTCTTATGATGAGTTGTAATTTTATGCAGTTTTATGTGATATATAGTTCTAATTTGTATTTCGGGTATAAAGTCATGATGATTTATCTATAAATGGATTATGATGTCAATTTTTTCTGTTAGATATTTGTTTGTTACCACATTTACATTTTGTGTTTAGATTTTAATTTATATGAATTTTTTGCGCAAATTGCATTTGAATTCATATTAATTTATACAAGCGTAACGGCACGCACTTCGCGCGTGGTTATGCCTCAAATATTGTGTTTCTTAAAAATATTATGTAAAACTAAAAAAAAGCAAAAAGAGTTAATGACATAAACAAATTCGAAAGTATATCTACATGAAATGTTGAATATGGAGTTAAACATATGCGTTTGTATATGTATTTGTACACAAATTCTTTTTAAAGAAAAACTGGTATATTTATGGCAGGTGGTCATATTCTGCATGTCGATGGGAGAAACAATGGCTCCATTTGTGAGGAGTCTTACACGAAAATTTCTAGCAAGCAGAATAAACAACCTGACCCCTCCTTCAAATCGTTCTGCTTCTTACTCCTATTTACAAACCCTAGGCGCCATAGAAACCTGCAAATTGCAAAACACTGAGAAAATTGAAACTAATGAGCCTAAAGCTAACTAATGAGCCTAAAGCTTTGAAATATTCCCAAAGTTCAGTAACTAAACAATAAGAACTAAAAATAAATGAGTAACTTGGAGCTTTGAGCGATCTGCCACAAATACGACAAATACGATATTGAAAAGCATCGCGCAAATCCCAATGTCTCAGGTGATGACGGCTCTACCAAACTCTTCAGTTCCGTCGGGACCAACATTGAAGCTTCTCTGGAGGTAATTTTCACATCAAATTTCTTTTAAAAAAATATGAATTGGTTGTATAACGATCATTCCCATTTAAGTGCTTCATAAAAATACGAAGGGAACAGTGAATGAAGAGAGAACAATGATGTTGAACAAAGAGCAGTGAAAATGAGGAGAGAAATGCGAATATAATGGAGATTTTGAACGATATTTAAAGGGGTGTATGGTTTGTTCTAGAAATGTCGCATTCCAGGTAGAGGCCGAAAGTATTTCAGAACCAGTCAAATGCAGAAGATGCTATGTTTTTAGCTTCGAATAAAACATGGTAAGATGGATGCGATTTTTGGGCTCAGCGAAATTTTAGCGATTTATTCCAATTATTAGTACCATCTATATTTGAAATTGAATTGGATAAAAATTTCAAGCTACACAATATAGGAAAAATAATTATCATCAATATAGTGCCAAATTTGCTTCCTAACCATATAAGACATTGTCATATATCCACATCAATAGGAATTTCTATATATGAAAAAGTAAATTGAATTGGTATATCTGTATGCAAAATATAAGCGACCTTAGTTCTAATTTTAAGTACAAATATGTTTATACATATATAATAGTATCATGTATACATATAGTAAAGGTTTAAAACAAAGAGTTTTGGAATGTAAAATTTTAGTTGCATAATGAAAACCTAAATGGATGCAGTAAATTAAATGATTTTCTTCTGTTGCTAATTCATATATAATAGTATAATTGCATATGTGTACACCTTAGTTCTAATTTTCTTCTGTTGCATAATAACGATCAGTATAAATATATTACGAAGTCTGTATGATTTTTTTTCCCAAATATTTTAAGGGGCTATGGTATTTTTGGATAAGATAGAGTATAAGTAAATGAAATAAATTATAGTATGCTGGTTATGGTATTCTTGGATAAGATAGAGTAATTATTGCCGATGCATTAATTATGTTAAATCGACCTATTATGTCGCTGATGCAATATATTACGAAATCAGTATGATTTTTTTTCAAATATTTTAAGGGGCTATGGTATTCTTGGATAAGATAGAGTATAATTAAATGAAACAAATTATAGTATGCTGGTTATGGTATTCTTGGATAAGATAGAGTAATTATTGCTGATGCAATATATTATAAAGTCAGTATGATTTTTTTTTCAAATATTTTAAGGGGCATTTTTATTGTAAGGGGCATTTTCGTCAGTTTGCGTGTACACCAAAAAAGTGTGACAGCAAACCTATTCCTACTATTATTAAAGATGAAGCTAATTTTGAAAAAAAAAAAAAAAAAAGAAGTCACGGCAGTGTAAAACAGTTGTAGTAGCTATTACTACAACTTTTACCCAACAGTTGTAATAGAATATATGACATTAGTTGGTTGCAACAGTAATACACAGTTGTAAAAGATTTTAGTCTATTACAACTTCTTAATATATGACGGTGCAATCACAGTTGTAAGAAGTCTTTTACAACTGTTTTACACGATTGTAACATGGTGATTCTGGTGTAGTGTAATATACTATATCATAATAGAGATGTATTCTCTTATTTGACGTATGCAAGAAAATTCATGAAAATTGGAATAAATGTAAACAATTAAGAAAGAAAAGTTTAATTCATTCTTAATAAATTTTCCATCTCTCTCGATTTCTTTTTAGCAACTTCTTCTTTTAAAAATTTCCCGATGGATATTAGCTCGAGATTTATGTGCGAAGTTGAAAAGAAAATTCAAACAAGGGTAGATATAAAATTTGAAAAAAAATCGGAACGAGCAAAATATAAGTGTGTGGTAGAGATACTAATATTGGAATAACAAGGTTTAAATAGGAACCACAATAGTAGGAAAAAAAGTGAACGTTTAACATAACAAGAAATTGGCTGGTAGATTCAAAAATAAAAATAAAGATGTATCACAAACTTTTGCTATATAACACTATGTATGCCTCCAATAAATAAGCATTTAAAATCAAATGGTTAATAAAAGGGCTTGTGTAACACCCCACACCCGCTATGGTCACTCGCTAAGGGAATGCCATAACATCGGTGGAGTATTTTAAGTGAATATAGAACAGAAAAATTACAACAAGACAGATATAAGTAATACTTGAAATTCTTAAAACATCATTTCATTGCATCGGAAAGTAAAACATGTTTGGTTACATCACAAAACCATAATAAGAGTCAAGTACAAAATATCCATCCTGATAAATAAAAGTACATAATCCCAATACATGAACGGATAGCCATGAAAGAAAGGATAAGCTGAGCTCTACATCTATGGTCCAAGCTCCAAAAGAGAATAAAGCAGCCTGATGTAGCCCACTCGAACCGGGCCCACTCTGATAACCTGAGGGTTGGGAAAAAGATAAAAACAACGGGGTCAGACATAAGTCTGGGTGAGTCCTATAACCCTAACAATACAACCATTAAAGTAATTAGGGTACGACATAAACAAGGTACGGTACCTCTGGGGATAATGACTACACTAAGTAGCCAACTAAACACAGGATATACTAAGATAACCGAAAAGACGCATTTATCCACCCAAGGATAATTACTAGATTGCACCACCCCAGATCTACCCACCCAAGGGTAATTCCTACACTGCACCACACCAGTTCTACCCACCCAAGGGTAATTCCTACTTAAAGGTTGATCCCACTAAGTGTACTTAGTAATTTTACCCAATAGTTTCGTGTACCCCTAGCTGACTACATAGGTGCCGTCTGCCCCTATCTCCACTAGGTGTACCCACTACTCCCCAAGCGATCGGCTCCCTACCGTAGATACCCGTGCTGGTCCCACAATGGGGTGTATCATTCCCCAAAGTGGCCACCTGATAATATCAACGGTGCACCACTACAACAAAATGACCCTATTACAACGGTGGAACACCGTTGTAATATACATTTTACAACGGTGGGCAAACCGTCGTGTATTAAGAAGTTGTAATAGACTCATATCTTTTACAACGTTTTTACACCGTTGCAACACCGTTGTAATATGTATATTTTACAACTTTTTTCCACCGTTGTAGTAATACATATTACAACATTTTTGCACTGTTGTAGTAGTACATATTACAACTTTTTTCCACCGTTGTAGTAATTCCTGCAACAATTAATTATAACAATACGATTTTTGTTTCGTTATACATTACATTTCATATAAAAATAAATATTTATATTGAATAAAATGATACTACACTGATCTGAAATAATCAATTAAATATTTTATTTCAATATTTGAATTAGTACAACTTTCTGATCCACTATCGTACAACTCACTTTTACATAATATGGTCATAACAATACATACAATCCTCACTACAAACTGATCACTCAATACACTCAGTTACATACACACTTTCGTATTAATATACATACACACTGACATGCACCGAGTCTTTATGCTCCAGCATCCCCAATCGATCATCCATTTCAACATCATGCTCATCGTCAAATATCCTTATTACTCTGTGCATTCATTCCTAAGCACTTTTTTTGTCAAAATTGAGTTCCCTTCAGATTCAACAACGCAAATCTATATGTAAACACTCTGCAAGGTTGAATTATTGGACACTGTGTTATACTCCATCTGTGTTCATGTATCCTTACATTAATAAACTTATGTTCTACTACTTTTTTTTAATTCAGACTGACTTTTTATGCAAAAGGTAAAGGACAGCGAAAGGTGTGAACAATTACATAGCTCAAAGATACACGGTTACACACTATAGCAGACAGTGTCAAGAGACATGGCATACCTGATAGGATAACTTCATCCTCCATAGATAGATTCTTAGACATGTACCAAGAGAAACAAGATTTAACTGAACAGCAAAGCAAGAGAACCAAAACTGCCAATGAACAATAAGAGTGCCAATGAACAAAACTGCCAATGAACAAAACTGCCAGGCATAAATGGCAGAAGCACATCCCAAAATTGCATTGCATCTTTGACACCAATGAACAAAACTGCCAATGAATAATAAGACACATCAGAGACACCAATAAACAAACTACCACCATAGCTTATAGCTATTGCCGTGGCAGTACGATGATAGGTAAGCTGAACCATGATCTACCCATACCAATGGCATAAGCATATTACATAAGCTCAATAAAAGCATGACTTAAAATCACAGACAAGTGCTCCAGAGAGCAGCATCACTACCAGACACACTAACAGCAACAACCACCTTAAACCAAATGATAACAGATCCAAAGAACATAAACAAAAATGCTATTCACCCTCAAGGGGACGCAAACCACTGAACATCGACCTCACAGACACTTTTGAAACCCAAGAATTACTGCGAAAATCAACATTACCTCGCCAGCACGATGAAAAGAATCCACTGCAAACAACCACCAGACAAAGCGGAATCCAAAGAACTAGCTGTCGATCAAAGTCGTTTGAAGATCTGAACCGCGCCGAGCCGCTCCAATAGATGGAGATCAAAGCCACTCCGATAGATCTGGACCGAAACAGATCTGAGAGAAATCACGCTCGAGAAAGGAAGAAGAGAAACTAGGGTAGAGTGATAGGACCAGGAAAAGCTTGGAGAGGTTTGAAGAGAAGAATCGATTTAAGTAGAGGAGCAAAGCGGATAATGGAACTGAAGCGATGAGGGAGGAGGCGGCTAGAAGAAGATGGGGATCGATGTTAAGACGTAATTTTTTTTCCAGAGGAACGAAATTGGGGATCGATGTGAGAGAAGAGCAAGAGTGGTCGGCCCACGTGAGGAGAAATACGAAAGTGAGAAGCTTTGGAGCCAAAATTTCGGTCGCCCGCCCAAATTTCATCATTTGTGTTAAGTGGGCAACAGATTTTTGTTTTTTTAATTGTTTTATTCTTTGCAAGGAAAGCTTCTAAATTCACTTTCCATTAATAATTTTATTTAACAGTACTTACTAATCTTATTAATTAAAGATTTCTTATTAATCTTAATTTCTAAGTATTAAATTTTAAGTAAGATTCAAATTCAAAAGTATACAAAATGTACCGTTAGCGGGGGCGTTGCCCCCGCACCCCCACCTAGGGGGGTTGCCACCCCCCTGGACCCCCCCTCCGTAGGGATCATATTTGACAAAAGATTTTGGAAAAACTTTCAACAACGATTACTTATTAAAAAATATTATATACTAAATATTAATTACTACTAATAGTCATGATTAATTATAAATTAAATATTTATTAATTGTTATTTACTTATTGATTATTAATTGATTATTAACCGCTCATTAGTTATTACTTACTAATTAATTACTAGTACTTAATAATGAAGTAGTTATATATAATTATTTTTAATTAAATATTTAATATTTATATATTGATTATTATTAAATAATTACTAATTGGTTGTTAATTAGTAATTATTAGTAGGAATTATTTATTTATTGATGTATTTTTTATTAAATATTTAATATGTATTTATTGATTATTAATTAATAATTACTAATTGGTTGTCAATTACTAATTATTAGCATGAATTATTTATTTATTGAAGTATTTTTAATTAATTATTTAATATTAATATATAGGTTATTAATTAATAATTACTAATTAGTTGTAAATATTAATTATTAAAAATTATATAATGAAAATAATTAATATTAAAATATAGTCATATATTACAACAGTCAAAAAATAAAAGTTGATAGGCTTTTATTACAACTGTCAAAATAACACAGTTGTTAAAAATAAATTTATTACAACTTTTCTGGAAAAAAGTTGTAAAAAACATTTATTACAACGGTGCTTTAACCACCGTTGTAAAATTAAAGTTGTAATATGGTATTTTTGTTGTAGTTACAACGGTGTTTATACCACCGTTGTAAAAAACAATTTATTACAACGGTGCTTTTACCACCGTTGTAAAAACCCATTTATTACAACGGTGCGTTTACCACCGTTGTAAAATTAAAGTAGTAATATGGTGTTTTTGTTGTAGTGCACGGCTTTATATCTACACGATGCAACAACGGCTTATCTACCAGCCCGGGCCCACACACGCATATGAACCCGTTGGACTTGCGTTGCCACCGCTAACCCGTTTTGGCCTCTTATAGTCAAGCCCAATATTCGTGTCCCGTCACTCGACATGGGTCGAGCCCACAAAGATACGTTTGGGATATTGGTTGAAATGGGCCCCCACAAGCTACTACTTAAGCTTGTTATTTTATCTAGCGCATCCCACTTAACCCCTTTTTATAATCATGCCCCCTTACATGTTAAGGTTTGGTTAAGTCATCTAATTATATTTCAATTGCCACTTAAGGCACCCACTAGATTTCCGCATGCCACCCAAGGCACTTACTTGATTCCCACATGCCACCCAAGGCACTTACTTAACCCTTTAATCATGTTTAATTACATGTTCCACTTTGGTTAAGTATTCTAATCGTATTTTCTATTGCCACCCAAGGCAACCCACTAGTTTCCTCATGCCACCCAAGGCACCCCCACTAGTTACTACATGCCGCCCAAGGCACCCACTTAACCCCTCATGCCCCTCTACATGCTAATATGGTTAAGTGTTTCTTAATTCATTAATTAAGATCATGACCTCATAAAGACCTCTCACATTAGACCGTCTTTTATGACTGCTGGATATGCCGGTTGGTTCCGGGCAGACTTCTGTCATCAAAAGGGTCTAACCTCGTGTCTTTACTTTAATCATGTATTTACTTTATGACTAAGACCTCTCACATTGGACCAATCATTTGTAGCCGCTGGATGGCCGGTTGGTTCCGGGCAGACTTCCGCTACAAAAGGGTCCAACCTCGTGTCTTAGTTGATTAATTGCACCTAATTAATCACCCCCATATTAATTATCCCTAATTAATATCAAGTTTTTCATAACATGGGTAGACCTAACTCAATAGGTAAATTCCCATGGGGTAGACCTAACTCAATAGGTAAATTCCCACTTATGCTTATTCATTTTATGGTATGCTTAATCATACCCATTTCACACCATTCATTAACATGTCTATTAACCCCATCGTTTCCCCACGCACTTATGCTAACACGACATATTTCCAAGAGAAGATTCTTTCACACTTAACATGGGTTTCACTTAGCATACATTAGCATTAACATGGGTTAAAAGGTGTCCACTTACATCATGATATTAACCCAACTAGCATTACTAAATAACCCAACTTGCATGAACATACATATGTCGTATATACAAAGGCGACTTGCATAAGTGTTCATAGGTTATACAAAGATGAACTTGCATGTGTCTTAAAGGTGTGAACTTGCACAACATGTTACATGTTAACTTGCATAACATCATACACATAACTTGCATGATATCATAAACATAACTTGCATATCAACATACACATAACTTGCATAACATCATGCACATAACTTGCATAACCTCATACACCTAACTTGCATATGAACTTGCATAACAACATGCACATAACTTACATAACATCATACACATAACTTGCATAACATGTTGATCTTGCATATAAGCATACACATAACTTGCTTAACATGTTGAACTTGCATATATGACTTGCATCTTAAAGGAGGGTAAACATGCATAGCATATAAAGGTGTCATCTTGCATATGTATGCATCACATTTAAAAGGGTAAACTTGCATGTCATGATTTATGCATAATACCAAACACTTAGCATGCATAAAACCACATACTTAGCATGCATAGAATCAATCACTTATTATGCATAAACACACCACTTAACTTGCATAAACCCAAACACTTAGCATGCATAAAACCCAATACTTAGCATGCATAAAATCAAATACTTAGCATGCATAACACCAAATACTTAGCATGCATAAAATCAAATACTTAGCATGCATAACACCAAATACTTAGCATGCATAAAATCAAATACTTAGCATGCATAACACCAAATACTTAGCATGCATAAAATCACATGCATAACTTGCATATCATGTTACATATAACTTGCATATACTCTCACATATAGTTTGCATAACATGTTACATATGCATAAATGTTCAACATAATGTTTTGCATCATAAAACATGGCAATAAACTTGCATATAGCATAAAACTTGCAATTCACATATCATACAAACTTGCATAAACTCATTTACCCACAAACATAGCCATGTCTTATCACATCCTACCATAATCAATTTAACAATTGATTATTAAAGCTATAGGAACTCACCAAAACCAAGATTAGCAAACTTATGAAGCAAAACTAGTTGCCAAATATGAAAAAGAAGATGATTAGAGGTTGATTAGCTTGCAACTCTCTTCATTGATTTGTGGAGGCCATGATCAAGTTTCATTTTGCCATAGTTTAGTTACAAGATCTAATTATGAATGAATTAGGGTAGGGTTGGGGTCTTATTTATAGGATTAGGTGAGTGTTTTAGGCCCTTAGATTAACCCTAGGTTAGATTAGGTCCGTTAGATTTAGGAAATCTCTAGAACCAGCCCTCTAAGCCAGCCCAAGAACCCAAACTGGTGCACCCAGTTTTACTGGGCGTCGCACCCCTGTCGACAGGCAAGTCGACAGGGCAGTCGACAGCCCTGTCGACAGCACTGTCGACATGGCTAGGGCGGGAATTTTTCCCGCCCGGCCCCCTGCTGGCCCCAATTCGAAATCTGAATCTGAATTTGAATCTTTAAATCTGTTTTTATCTTTGAATTTTCTGAAAACTTCTTTGGGCCATAACCGGGCCATACGGACTCCGATTCTCGAAAACTCGGACTCTATTTCGCGTATTTTTCCGAGACGAACGCAATGACGCAGCCCATTTCCCCCAATTCTCACTTCTGAGATTATTTATTCTGCAAATAGTGAATTTTAGCATTAACTAAAATTCGGGGTGTTACAGCTTGTTTTCTAGTTTATAAAATTGATACTTTATATACAAATTTAGAAAGTATATAACATACTACATGATAGGTAGGTTAGACCATGCAAGATGGAAATCGAATTAGCAAACTTTTGCACGATACCTAAAAATCTTAATTAGTTCGAACAAGATGTCTGTCCAGAGCGGCTATTTTTCAAATAATTTTTTCAATATTCAGATATTAAAATAATTATTTTTCAAGCCATTGGTGATGGCTTTAACGTTTGGGTCTCTATAGTCAATCATAAGAGTGAGAGAGAAAATTACAGTCATGGGCTTAGATCTATAGAAAAAGGTGTGTTTTTTGGGAACAGTAATAGAGCATTTGAGCGTGGCACGTTAATGAATGAGGAATGCGTTTTTTGCTGCAAATGAGGTACTCGAGCGTGGTATTTATATATAATGCGATTTTGAATTAATTAAATATACTAATTGCACATAAAAAAACAACTACATTTCACTGAACGAAACAGAAGTACAGCTAGAACATTGATCACTTGCCTATGACGATGATCCAAAATCCTCAATTCTGCTAAAATAAAACCCCATACATTACTGTCGTCTAGTCCCAGTCACGAAACAACCGTTTTAGGTCATTTTATTTGTTTTTAATTTCAGTTTTTGTGTAATCCATATTAAAGCGGTCGTTTAGAGCATTCGTGACCATGCCATAGAGGTTGCTCTCCCCAGCTGTTCGATCCTCTAAAAATTCAACGCAAATGTCGGTAAAAACTTCATTTCGTTTATTCGCTTAACTGGCGAAAGGTTGGGAAGTCGCAAAACCGGATTTAGGATACATATTGAAAATCAGAAGTAAAAAAAATAGAAAATTTCCAAGAAAAATATACATTAGAGAATTAAAAAAAATAAAACACATTGGCATAAAAAAATTGTTTTGCAACTCGGATTGTTCACAAATATTTTTAGAAAAAGAGAATTGGTGGTTTTTTTGTGGAGAAATGGAGGAGGGGGGAGGAGGGAGATGAACGGTTTATGAAATGGTCTGTTAGCGCTCGACTTGTTGTGTTTTATCGATCCATTTTCCAATGGTAAAAATGACGGTTGTTGGGTGCGGTTTGCCACTTTTATGTTGGAAATAAACTTGGTTTTAAGGGAACAAATAAATTTGGTTTTAATAGGAAACACTATGGAATAAAGTTAATTATTGTATTAAGGGAAAGTTAAAATATATGGTAAGAAATTTTAGATTTATCAAATGGAGAGTTATATAGTTGCTTTGTTGAGGAAAGTAGAAATTAGAGAATAAAAGAAAACTCTAGAATAAGAAGACTCTAGATACTTGGCTATCTTATAAAAGAGTTGTATTCTCTCATTTGTAATCAAGTTGAATGAAAGAAAAGTGAAGAAATAAAAATGTAGTCATTTAATTATTCTACATTTTAATCTCTCCTCCTCTCTATCCAAATTCCAACATTTTACACGTTGGACTCGTCCAATGCGGACAACACTGCAACGTGGTTAATTTTGGCTGTGAACAGTGCCTAACAAACTTATGGCTTCACGATAGAACTTTAGTTGTGAAATTAGTCTAAAGTTCGAAATTTGATTGTTAAAATGAAAATCAAACAACCCAGAGAGGGGGGGGGGGGAAGCTTCAATTGTTCCGGAGTACAACTGTACATGACCATAGTTCCTAACGAGGTAGACTTTCGAACTCTTTTTAATATCATGGATGCTAGTGACAGTCGCTGGCCCGCGAGTGAAATATTTACTCGTTTATGTGATTGGCCAGCTTAAGCAACAGTGAGCCCATCCTGCATTTAATTTGGAATAATATAAGTGATGTTAGCCAATCCAGCGGCGAGTGCTAGCGACTGTAGTTGTTGCGCGAGTGTCATCAGCATATCTCTTTTAATATATATGAAGTAATAAAAATACAGTAATGAAAATGTGTTAAATATAACACCGTAGCTAAATGCGCTACAACGGGGAACTTTATTCTCAACAGAAGAGGACAATGGAAGCATTAATACTCCTAGATCAGAAAAAGAGAACATGATAGTTAAAAAAGAAGCAATGATTTAGACGAATAAAAACAATAATGTGAGAGGGATTAGAGAACAAAAATAAATGCAAGTTGTATGATAAAATGAACGAGAAAATGAGTAGTTGCACAGAGATGGACCTTAAAATAATGCATGGCTCCACCCATCAACCGCCCACATCTTCCCTTCTATTCTGTGAACGCATTTCCATTCCCAACTCTGACTTGTTCTTTTTTTATATCTATATAGTATATATCAAGTGCAATGTATCTCAACCGCCATGGTTACTTGACCCAAATATTCACATTTGTCGTTGCAAAGCGACAACAGCACTTTTGTTTGCAACACTCTTGTTTGAGAACAAGCAGCTTGTTTGTAAAATCCAACACATATAACATTAATCTAAATCCAACGAGGTTTTATAGATATTCAATATAGATATATATAGATAGATATATATATATATATATATATATATATATATATATATATATTATCATTTATCCAAAATTTGAGTTTATTGCAACATTCGTAAACTAGTATATTTGATGTTTAAATTTAACGATTCGAATAAATGTCTGAACGGTGAAAAATTAAAATAAGATTTTGATAATGTTACAAATGTCGGAACGAACTCAAATTTTGGATAGATGATAGTATTTATGTTGATTAAGCATCTACAAAATATTGTTGAATTTGGATTAGTTTAGCTCATGGTAGTATAAGAGACTGCAAAACAAGGATACATCGGAACGCTCTTTACATGTGTATATATAAAAAGAAAACGGAGAATAAATCATTTTATATTTAAACTAATACTATGTGGAAGAAGTCGGAGGCTATAAAAGCTGAGGAGGTACAGATAACAAGAAGAAGAGAGGAAAAAGGTGAAAACATGCAAGAAAATAAAGGAGAGTAGAGTAGAATGAAGAAGGATTCTGCAACTTTTATTGAAATTAATGAGTGAAAGGGACAAGTATGGTGAGATGAGGTACCAGGCTACTGCTGCCTATCTATCTTCATTTAATATTCACAACATACACAGTATATAGATATATTTATGGAGTCTCGGTACTTACACATAGAATTAATTGAAAAGGGAATCAAAATTTAATGTGCAGAACAGGATAATAAATAGAAAAAGTAGAACAGGTCAAACATTACGTACGGGCTGATGGCTAAGGCATCAGGGTTTTATCTACTGAAGGTTAAAGCAATACTCCATTAGTATATAAAGATATTTATGGGGGTTTTCACCCTTGTCTCCATGCACAAGTGTACAGTGAATTACTGACCGTTGATCATGGGCGTTGCAGGTCAAGAATTCATGTGAGTGATCTCAATCATTTGGAGAAAAGGCAGAGGGTCCGTCCCCACGAATCGGACTCTTCACGCGTCCGGCTGTAGGAATGGTGACGGGGCCATATCCCTTTTTGATAAAAGCATTTTCTGCTGCACTTGAAAATGTTAATTAATTTTAATTAATAAAGTTATCTATTATAAGGGAAATGCTAGTTGGACCGAAGGATATTCGGTCTAATTGTGGGAATAGGTAAAATCATACAATGCAGGAGGGGTATTATTGTAAATCACGATGGGTCCTCACTACTTTTACCTTCCTTTCGCACAAATTGACAAAATCTCTTTCGGTTTATTTAGCATTTTCGCTATTATAAATATCTTTTAAAAAAAACACAGAGGGAAGAAACTGAAAGACAACAGTTTAATTTTGAATTGATGGACAAATTTTGAAAAAAAAAATGGATTGAAGACAATGCTTAATATAATTAAAAATGAATTTATTTTTTCGAAGGAGGGTCAATTAATAAATTCTACAAATGAGTTTCACCTGAGATACAGGTTTTTACGTTGCGATGATATTAAAGTGATATACATTATGAAACTGTTTTGAATTGAATTCAAAAAATTTGTAATTTTACAATATACGTATTTTTACAAATTATTAACACATATAATCTACTAACAAATAATGATCAGTAAAAACAATTTTATATTAAAATGTAAATTTTGAAATTCTCCATGCCTATTTTCCGCACGCAATTCTCAAACAAATGACTTTTTCAACCAATTTTTTTTCGCTCAAACACTTTGTTACCTTTGTCGAGAACACTACCTGAAAGTATAACTAGGGCTGGACATTTTTACCATTGTACAACTTACCAATCATTACCAACCGATACCAACGAAAGTGGCACCGAACAATTGGTAACCGATTTGATTGGTAAGGTATGCCAAACCACATGAGAATATGTGGTACGGTAATGGTAATTGGGCGTTAACAATGGTAATTACCATACCTACTACATATATTAAACAATACATATGTATGTTCTTATATTTCATTATATATGTTTAAAACATAACAACAAATTTCTAATATGTAATGATTTAATAAAATACCTAAAAATATACTATTATGATACAAGATTAAACGCAATTTTCATCTTATATCTTAGAAACATTATAATCTATATAATACTTTAGTTCATCCATAATGTTTCTTATATGTTTGGCTATGTAAAATAAGATAGATAAAAAATAATATAATAACAAATAAAATGAATTTTAATATATAATGTTTTAACGTGAAACATTGTAAACAAAAAGATCTTATACTAGTAAATGGCAAAAACTTATTACCGATCTCTACCAACCATATACCAAACTGTTGGTAACCGATTTTTTTGGCTGGTAATGGTATGATTTTTCCAATTACTATATAAGTCGGTATGGTAATGGTTTCAAATACAAAGTTTCGGTACCGAACCGAATCCACCCCTAAGTATAACAATGAACCTATCAATCAAATTTAGAAAGCTTTACACCATTGATTTAGATATCATAAATTTGGTAGTATGAGTTATAAGTGATTAGGAGTATCGGTTTTACTATTGTAACTAAATAACAGTTTAAAGGTATTTTTTTGTATGATTATATAGTCAGTCATCGTGTGCTCTTTGGTAGAATATGATTGGCACTAGAAGTTCATTTACAATAAGTAAGTTATTTGTGGAACCAGAATAACTCAAAACGCTTTGTATAACATTGTTAACATGTTCATTTACGGCTCTAGAAGTTCATTTACAATAAGTAAGTTATTTGTGGAGTACACCTTGTGGTGAGTTAATCCGTTGTCATATACTCGTTGGCTACAAAGAATGGAGGGCCGTAGATAGCTTCTACAAGGATAAACTATGGGAAGGGCTTTTGGTATTTCACTCATATCAATTTCACCATCAAGTTTAAATTATGATATATTTGATTGGTTCATGATTTCTTTTAATTTTTTTTCTTTTCTCGTGGTAGGAAGAATTTGATATGGATATAGATCCTACCATAGCTCGACCGTTATTAGAGAAACATTTCCCACCGTACTATAGATCAATGAAGTCAACATTAAGAAAAAGTCTTCTTAAAGTTGATGACACTATGATTCCTAAACGTGTTGCCATTGATAGATGTCCAAATGATATAGATAGAGTGTGGTGGGAAAAGTTATTTGAAATTGAGTATACGAATGAAAAGATGGAGCAATGCAAAAAAAATGCAAAAAACAAAGCGAAAAACCAAATCACTCATACTCTAGGAAGGAAACCTTACCATAGAGTGCACCATGAAATGGTAATAAAATTATCTTTTGTAAATGGTTGTTTGTAGAATGTTATATTAACTATGTGTTGTCAACTTTGATATTTCCTGTAGCTCTTAACCAATCCAGAAGCAAATATTTCACGAACGACGATTTGGAAGGTTGGACATAAAAGAAAATCGGGAGAAGTACTACCATGTGCCGCAGAAACATATGTAGGTTTGCATATATGTTGTTAAGCTCATTAAATTATTTTGCCTGATCATTATTTGCCTGAACTGAACATGCACAGTTTACTGAATTGGCGCCGTTTACTACGCCGCATAAACATATATGTTGTCCGCAAAACTGAGCCATACGGCTCAGCAAAACCGAGCCTGTGTCTCAGTTTTGCTGAGCCATACAGCTCAGTTGAGCCTGTGGCCCAGCAATTCTGAGCCTTACGGCTCAGTTTTTCTGAGCCATATGGCTCAGTTTTGCTGACCCCGTGGCTCAGTTTTGCTGAGCATGTGACTCAGCAATTCTGAGCCTTATAGCTCAGGTTTGCTAAGCCATAAGGCTCAGTTTTGCTGAGCCTGTGGCTCAACAAAACTGATCCTATGGTATGGCTCAGTTTTTCTGAGCCTATGGCTCAGTTTTTCTGTTTATTGATCACTCTGAGCCTTCAAGTTTATATTATTTTGTGCGAGATGTAAACTCATGTTTTTCTGTTTTTAACAAGAAACTGAAATTTTCAATTTAATGTGATATTTAATGAATGTAGACACTTCTAGAGGCAGCGGAAGAAAAGAGAAAATTGGATGGTAGTTCTAGTGGCGCGGTAGATGATCTTGATAATGATCCAATTGGAGAAGTTTTTGGTTTCGACATGAAGAAAAATTATTGTCGAGCAATTAGTTCTACTTCTTCTATAAAACAAGTTAGGGTGGCTCGAGCTGTAAAAGCTGTAGCTGATAAAAAACAAGCCGTGGATTTGTCCGTTTGGAAATTGGAGATAGAAAGGCAAGTAGCTACTCAGGTTAATAACGCCATCAATTCAATTACTTCAACTTTTATGAAATTTATACCTAATTTACAAGAAAAACTTGTTGCAAGTCCTTCCACTCCTCATACAGAAGGTGCTTCTAATTTAGGGGATCCTCTTATAAGTAATAATGTAACCTGTAATGACCCGTATTCTACACATCATAGGATCGTAGAATATTTATTTCTTTTCCATATGAAGTTGTATGGTCATGTAACTTTGGGAAACATCTATTAGAGTCATTTCCCATGTTCACGATTTTTGCCGATTTTTAAATGACCATTTTGCCCTAGTTGGTACTATTTTGGCCATAACTTTTGCTTGGAAAGGAATTTTGACTTGAAACCACTTCCATTAGATTCGTTTGATAGTTTACCTTTCCGTAGAGTGGTCATAATAGCCGAACGGACTTACCGTTTGGGAGATATGGCTGAAATAAGATTTGGAAGGTGAAAAACTGCTTAACCGGGCCAAATCGGGTGATTAGTGAGTATGCCCATAACCCATTTCGGGATTAGGGTTATGGGAGGGCTAAAATGAGATGGAGAATCATTCCATTTCAGTTTTCTAGCCTCCACTTATCACCAAGGATCCCTAAAAATGGCCTCCAACCTCTAAATCACCTCCAAATCATCTTTTGGTCAAGGATTTGGCTTAGCAACCCCTAATCAAGGAAGATCTTCACCAAAGCAACATAGGAGCTGCTGTTTGGCATTAAGATTCACATCAAATCAGAGAATTATTTCAGATCTTAGTTTATTTGTGGCTAAGGTGAGTGATTTGCATAGTTTTGCACTAATTATGGCTAATTAGGGGTAATTAGTGTTAATTAGCGAATTTAAACATGATAAAATTCGGGAAAAATGTTCATAAATTCCTAAATGATGTTTTAGACCTCTGATATGAATTTGGGTTAATTTGGTTAAGTTTTGTTAATCCTATCATTAGTTTCACCTAAATATGCTTAGGGGAAATATGGGGTTTTGGGTATGTTTGATCCATTTTAACCTATCATGTTTATGTTTTGATGTTTGTGGTTGATTATGCATGTTGCTATGACTGTATGAAATGCTTTGTGATTGATTTCAATAGTTAGAATGGTCGAAAACGTCGTCGAATGGCGTAAACACTTGCTGGAACAGTCTCAGAAAACAGTGCAGGGTTCGGATCGGATCGGACATAGGGCTCGGATCAGATATGTTGAACTGAGCAAGGAATCCGATCGGATCGGAACCCAACACTTGGGAAAAAGTGGCAAAAAGGAAGGCCACGCTAGCTGAACTGGGATCGGATCAGATCGGATCGAGGAGAACGGATCGGATCGAGGAGGACGGATCGGATCGAGGAGGACGAATCGAATCGAGAAAGACGAATCGGATCGAGGACACGGATCGGAACGGAGGCACGAGCTGGAGGGGAGATGACACCCGACCCGACCCGAGGTAAAGCACCCGAACCGAACCGATGGAGGACAACCGACCCGAACCGCACCAAGAGAAGACCCGACCCGAACCAATGAAGGATACCCGACCCGAACCGATGGCTTGAAGAGGACCCGATCCGACCAGTATTGACCAATAACCCGAGATGCAAAGGTAGTCCAATATGGGAAGTTAGAGCTCAGGATCCAGTTGGGAACCAATGAGTTCACTTCATGGTTGGACTTTGCTGCGGGACGTGTGCTAAGGAGTTGTCGACGTTCATAACTTCGATTCACCACTGAAAAGGAATGATGGGCTACTTATCAGTGCAGTAGGGTCATTATGACCTGAGGGGCAAGGTGATGGTAGCAAGACTACGTTATCAGTGCAGTAGGGTCATTATGACCTGAGGGGCAAGGTGATGCGTAGTAAGACTATGAGCCAGCGCAGATGGGGTGATCAACTCCATGGGGCAAGTGGACATAGTAAGGATTAGTAAGACTATGAGCCAGCGCAGATGGGGTGAACAACTCCATGGGGCAAGTGGACATAGTAAGGATTGATAAGGCTATGAGCCAGCGCAGATGGGGTGAATAACTCCATGGGGCAAGTGGACATAGCGAGGAATTAGTGGCTACGTTATCAGTGCAATGAAGCCATTTATGACTTCATGGGGCAAAGTGATCGTAGCAAGGTATGTTGGGTGATCGAAGTGGTGAATATCGTATACTTTACGCACTGAGAGAGAGAGATGTGAGGATGGATGCTATGCTTGATTGTTTGCCATCATTATGACATGCACACCTCCCCCACCTCCGTATCTATGCATTGTTTTATATGGCACCTTAGAGTGTTGTGCAGTATGTAGTGCTAACTCTTTGGTTGCAGGTCCAGGTTCAGGTATGTTTTAGTCTACCTGTTATTGTTCACTTTAGATGCTTATCGCTCATACCAGGCTTTATGTCTGACCCAGAGTTTTATGTCTCCTCTTATTACTCTGGGTGCTCACACGAGCAGACTAGAGACAGGTTAGCTGGTGATGCACGAGTAGCTGATTCGGAGGCGGGCAGGAGGCTTCCACGTATGATATATATATACACATTCTCCCTGTGTCGTTGGTGGTCGCTACTTGGGCATTAGTAGTGTACCTCATTTATCTTACTTTTGCTTTGAGACAGTTTGAAAGTTGTAATAAGCTGTATTTTGGATTTCCGCTGCTATGATGTTTAGTTCTGATTTTCAGCTTATGCACTGTCTCTCCTGTTTTATGTCAAGTATGTTATTATTATATTTTGTTCTATGCGCTGTGAGACATTCTACAGGTTCTTTGTATGTTCATTTCCTTCTTCCTTTTCCTTCTGACGACCCGTTCCGTGCTAACTGGACATGTGTACAGCGCACTTTTGGAGTAAATGTCGGTTGGTGCGGGGCGGACCGTCACACTTGGTATCAGAGCTCTAGGTTGCGTAGTTAACCTAGGGAAAGACACTAGGGAGAGATAGTACGTATATGAGAGCGCGTATTTGTGATTACTTTGGTTTTCAAAAGCTATGTATATATATATACTATTAGTAGTATAAGAATGAAGTCGCACTGCACTAGCACCACTATGGGGTCGTTAATCGTTTCCCTTTTTTAGATTGACGATGAGCCGAGACACGAGGGGTGCTAGTAGAGGGACCAACCAAGGGAATGCCGCTGACATGAGGGCGATGTTTACTAACCTCATGAGAGACATGCTTAGAGAAGTGCAAGGGGCAGTTCCCAATCCCGGAGTTGGTGTTGGCCCAGTAGTGCAGGCGCCTAGGGTCGATTTCGCCAAGTTGTGCAAGGATTACACTAATCTTGGTGGAAAGCCGTTCCACGGAACGGAGTCGGCCACAGATGTTCAGGATTGGATGGATAGCTGTGACCGTATCTTTGATGACTTGGGTCTTGAGGATGCGATGAAGAGAAGGCTAGCGTCTCGTCAGCTGCAAGGGCGAGCGATGAATTGGTGGAATGCCATTAGAACAGCTACTCCAGAGGACCAGGTTACTTGGGTTCAGTTCAAGGCTCGCTTTAGCGAGAATTTCATTCCAGCTGCCCAGAAGTCAGTGTTGTTTAAGAGGTTCTTGGAACTCAAGCAGAATGGGAGGGCAGTTTCTGATTATATTGCTGAGTTCGACACTTTGTCGAAGTATGGACTGTCTCTTATCGATACTCCTGAGAAGAAGAATGAGAAGTTCATTACTGGTTTGGATGGATACTTGGGGGAAAGGCTTATCAACCACATCGATGAGACTTTTGAATCGATCGTGGGGAAAGCTTTGAGATCAGAGAGCCTTTACCCTAAGTCAAAGACTGAGGCTGCATCTGCAGAAGGGCCAAAGCCGCAAGCAGGCGGTGGAGGCAAGAATAACTCTCAGAATAAGAGGAAGCAGGACCAATCTAAAGGTGGTCTGAAAAAGAGCAGGAAGGACGTTGAGTGCTTCAGCTGTGGTAAGAAGGGCCATTATGCTAAAGATTGTCGGGCCAAGCCAGCGGATAAGAAGTGCTTCAACTGTGGTCAAGTGGGACATTTCAAGGACAAGTGTCCGCAACCACTTAAGGAGAAGCAGATTGTGAAAGCATATGCTATTGATGCTGTTCCTTCTTCGTCGAATGCCCCAACTGCGGCGGAGAAAGGAAAGAATGTTGTTATTCAAGGTATGCTTTCTATTTATGATGTACCAGTTCGAGTTTTGTTTGATACTGGGGCTTCCCGTTCCTTCATATCTAGTGACCTAGTAGATAGGTTGGGACTGGAACCCGAGATAGTCGATAGACCATTAGTTGTGACGAACCCGATTGGTGGTTCGACTAGCCTTAGTATGATTTGCAGGAATTTGGTCTTATCGAGTCATGGATGTATGTTTGTATGTGATTGCTTTGTTTTGGGCTTTACTGGGTATGGCATTATATTGGGAGTCGATTGGCTCCAAAGATACGGGGTGGTGGTAGACTGTGAGGGCTTTTTGGTGACAGTGAGGGTGGATGATGGGCGGAGGGTAGTGTTTGGTAGTCTACCTAGTGATGGGGTTATGGCTAGTTTTGTAAATTCCCTCGACATCCCGCAGGATGAGTTGTCAGATGTGCCCGTGGTTGGCCAGTATCCGGACGTCTTCGAGGAGGTGACCGGGCTTCCACCACACCGAGAGATTGAGTTCCGTATTGATTTAGTGAAAGATGCCAGACCTATAGTGATGCCACTTCGTCGTATGGCACCAAGGGAGCAGCGAGAGCTCGGGGTGCAAGTCAGCAATCTTTTGAAGAAGGGATTTATTAGAAGGAGTGTCTCCGAGTGGGGAGCACCAGTTGTGTTTTCCACTAAGGCAGATGGTTCCCTTCGTTTGTGTGTGGATTATCGCGAGTTGAATAAGGTGACGAGGAAGAATAAGTATCCTCTACCGCGGATAGATGATTTGTTTGATCAGCTGGAAGGAGCAAGAGTGTTCTCCCAGTTGGACCTCGCGACAGGATTTCATCAGCTTAGAGTAGCAGATGAGAGTGTTCCGAAAACGGCATTTAGGACGCCGTCTGGATTTTATGAGTGGTTGGTCATGCCATTTGGGTTGACCAATGCACCAGCCTATTTTGTGGATCTCATGAATCGAGTATTCAGAGATCAGTTGAATAAGTTTGTTCTTGTGTTCGTGGATGATATCCTTGTTTGTTCAAGGACAGAGGAGGAACACAAGGGACACTTGAGGATAGTGATGGAGGTGTTGAGGAAACACCAATTGAAAGCGAAATTCTCTAAGTGTCATTTTTGGAGAAGCGAAGTGAGATTCTTGGGTCATGTTGTTTCAGAGAGTGGTATTGTCGTGGACCCTGCGAAGGTGGCTACGGTACAGGATTGGCCTACGCCCAAGAATGCGACAGATGTGAGAAGTTTCTTGGGATTAGCTGGATATTATCGTAAGTTTATTCAGGACTTCTCCAAGATAGCAGCACCGTTGACTCAATTGACTAAGAAGAATCAGTCCTTCGTCTGGGACGAAGTGTGTGAGGATGCCTTCAAGAGTTTAAAGGAGAAGTTGACGCGTGCGCCAGTGTTAGTCATTCCTAAAGGGAATGAAGAGATGACGGTATACACGGATGCTTGTGGTACCGGTCTGGGTGCTGTATTGATGCAAGGAGGTAGGGTTGTAGCTTATGCTAGTCGACAGCTAAAGCCGCATGAGAAGAAGTATCCTACCCATGATTTGGAATCGGCAGCGATTGTATTTGCGCTGAAGATGTGGAGACACTATCTCTTGGGAGAAAGATTTGAGTTGTTTACCGATCATAAATCGTTAAAGTATCTCTTCTCTCAGAAAGATCTGAATCTCCGTCAGCAGAGATGGTTAGGGTTCTTGGCTTCGTATGATTTTGATATCGCATACACACCTGAGAAAGGTAATGCGGTAGCCGATGCCTTGAGTAGGAGACATGCCAGCTTAGGGGCAATGTTTCTTGAATGGAAGCAACTGGAGTATATCGCGGGGTTTGATTTCAGACCAAAGTGCGAATTGGATCCAGTTATGCTAGCTAGTTTGGCGATCAGACCCACTTTGATAGAGCGGATTGGTTCTAGTCAGAGGGACGATCCTAATCTATTAGAAATCATCTCCAAGTTAGAGATGAACATCGACAGTGAGGAGATGAATGTGTATGGGCTTGATCGAGATGGATGGCTTAGAAGGAATGGAAGGCTAGTTGTGCCCAACGTGAATGGATTGAGAGATGAAGTGCTTAGAGAATGTCATCACTCAAAACTGACTATACATCCAGGTGGTAATAAGATGTATCGAGACATGAGACAGACTTACTACTGGGAAGGGATGAAAAGAGACGTTGGGAAGTTTATATCCAAATGCATGAATTGCCAGCTAGTTAAAGCCGAGCAAAAGAGGCTTATTGGTTTGTTGCAACCATTAGAAATTTCCGAATGGAAATGGGAGCAAGTCTCGATGGTTTACCAAGGACTAGATCGGGATATGATAGCATTTGGGTAATTGTAGATCGATTGACTAAGAGCGCAAGATTTATACCAGTCAAATCGACCAGAACGGCAGCCAAGTTGGCAGAATTGTATATGAAGTGGGTAGTGAGATTTCATGGAGTACCCAAAAGCATTGTGAGTGACCGAGACCCGTTGTTCACTAGTGGGTTTTGGAAGAGCTTACAAGAGGCTCTAGGGTCAGGATTACATCTCAGTACCGCATATCATCCTCAGACCGACGGTCAAACGGAGAGGGTGAATCGTATATTGGAAGATCTCTTGAGAGCGTGTATATTGGATTTTGGTGGATCATGGGATGACCATTTGCATCTAGTAGAGTTTGCATATAATAATAGCTACCAATCCAGTATCGGTATGGCTCCATATGAAGCTTTGTACGGAAGACCGTTCAACTCACCATCATGTTGGATAGAGACTGTCGAGAAGTTTGTGCTTGGACCAGATGTGGTGAGAGAAACTTCGGATAAGATTAAGATCATTCAGCAACGAATGAAAGCTGCCCAAGATAGGCAGAAGAGTTATGTTGATAAGAGGAGAAGAGACTTGAAATTCTCCGTTGGTGACTTGGTGTTTGTCAAGATCTCTCCGTTGAAGAGCGTGATACGATTTGGCAGGAGAGGCAAATTAGCACCAAGATTTGTTGGCCCATTCCCTGTTCTTGAACTAGTTGGGAATTTGGCATATAGAGTTGGCTTACCAGAGAAAATGGCGGGAGTTCACAATGTATTTCATGTTTCCCAACTAAGGAAGTTCGTCCACGACTCAGATATGACTATTTCACCTGATCAGTTAGAGGACTTCGAAGTAGAACCCGAGGCGGTTGGGAACCGCAAGCCGATTCGTATTGTGGGGCACGATACGAAGCAACTTCGAAGGAAGGCGGTGAAGCTAGTTAAGGTTCAGTGGGGCGAGGATGAGAATGATTGTACTTGGGAGACAGAGGAGAGCATTAGGAAGGCATATCCAGAACTCTTTGCCTGGTAAGATTTACTTTGCAATTTAGTTTTCCGCATGCTAGGGTAGACTTGTTTTGCTTGTTTTACATGTTTGATTGTTGTTTTATGATCGATAGGCATGCGGGACCTTTGTGTATGTTTTGATTAGGGAATTTCGGGGGCGAAATTTCTTAAGGGGGGGAGAGTGTAATGACCCGTATTCTACACATCATAGGATCGTAGAATATTTATTTCTTTCCCGTATGAGGTTGTATGGTCATGTAACTTTGGGAAACATCTATTAGAGTCATTTCCCATGTTCACGATTTTTGTCGATTTTTAAATGACCATTTTTCCCTAGTTGGTACTGTTTTGGCCATAACTTTTGATTGGAAAGGAATTTTGACCTGAAACAACTTCCATTAGATTCGTTTGATGGTTTACCTTTCCGTAGAGTGGTCATAATAGCCGAACGGACTTACCGTTTGGGAGATATGGCTGAAATATGATTTGAAAGGTGAAAAACTGCTTAACCGGGCCAAATCGGGTGATTAGTGAGTAGGCCCATAACCCATTTCGGGATTAGGGTTATGGGAGGGCTGAAATGAGATGGAGAATCATTCCATTTCAGTTTTCTAGCCTCCACTTATCACCAAGGATCCCTAAAAATGACCTCCAACCTCTAAATCACCTCCAAATCATCTTTTGGTCAAGGATTTGGCTTAGCAACCCCTAATCAAGGAAGATCTTCACCAAAGCAACATAGGAGCTGCTGTTTGGCATTAAGATTCACATCAAATCAGAGAATTATTTCAGATCTTAGTTTATTTGTGGCCAAGGTGAGTGATTTGCATAGTTTTGCACTAATTATGGCTAATTAGGGGTAATTAGTGTTAATTAGGGAATTTAAACATGATAAAATTCGGGAAAAATGTTCATAAATTCCTAAATGATGTTTTAGACCTCTGATATGAATTTGGGTTAATTTGGTTAAGTTTTGTTAATCCTATCATTAGTTTCACCTAAATATGCTTAGGGGAAATATGGGGTTTTGGGTATGTTTGATCCATTTTAACCTATCATGTTTATGTTTTGATGTTTGTGGTTGATTATGCATGTTGCTATGACTGTATGAAATGCTTTGTGATTGATTTCAATAGTTAGAATGGTCGAAAACGTCGTCGAATGGCGTAAACACTTGCTGGAACAGTCTCAGAAAACAGTGCAGGGTTCGGATCGGATCGGACATAGGGCTCGGATCGGATATGTTGAACTGAGCAAGGAATCCGATCGGATCGGAACCTAACACTTGGGAAAAAGTGGCAAAAAGGAAGGCCACGCTAGCTGAACTGGGATCGGATCGGATCGAGGAGGACGGATCGGATCGAGGAGGACGGATCAGATCGAGGAGGACGAATCGAATCGAGGAAGACGAATCGGATCGGGGACACGGATCGGAACGGAGGCACGAGCTGGAGGGGAGATGACATCCGACCCGACCCGAGGTAAAGCACCCGAACCGAACCGATGGAGGACAACCGACCCGAACCGCACCAAGAGAAGACCCGACCCGAACCAATGAAGGATACCCGACCCGAACCGATGGCTTGAAGAGGACCCGATCCGACCAGTATTGACCAATAACCCGAGATGCAAAGGTAGTCCAATATGGGAAGTTAGAGCTCAGGATCCAGTTGAGAACCAATGAGTTCACTTCATGGTTGGACTTTGCTACGGGACGTGTGCTAAGGAGTTGTCGACGTTCATAACTTCGATTCACCACTGAAAAGGAATGATGGGCTACTTATCAGTGCAGTAGGGTCATTATGACCTGAGGGGCAAGGTGATGGTAGCAAGACTACGTTATCAGTGCAGTAGGGTCATTATGACCTGAGGGGCAAGGTGATGCGTAGTAAGACTATGAGCCAACGCAGATGGGGTGAACAACTCCATGGGGCAAGTGGACATAGTAAGGATTAGTAAGACTATGAGCCAGCGCAGATGGGGTGAACAACTCCATGGGGCAAGTGGACATAGTAAGGATTGGTAAGGCTATGAGCCAGCGCAGATGGGGTGAATAACTCCATGGGGCAAGTGGACATAGCGAGGAATTAGTGTCTACGTTATCAGTGCAATGAAGCCATTTATGACTTCATGGGGGCAAAGTGATCGTAGCAAGGTATGTTGGGTGATCGAAGTGGTGAATATCGTATACTTTACGCACTGAGAGAGAGATGTGAGGATGGATGCTATGCTTGATTGTTTGCCATCATTATGACATGCACACCTCCCCCACCTCCGTATCTATGCATTGTTTTATATGGCACCTTAGAGTGTTGTGCAGTATGTAGTGCTAACTCTTTGGTTGCAGGTTCAGGTATGTTTTAGTCTACCTGTTATTGTTCACTTTAGATGCTTATCGCTCATACCAGGCTTTATGTCTGACCCAGAGTTTTATGTCTCCTCTTATTACTCTGGGTGCTCACACGAGCAGACTAGAGACAGGTTAGCTGGTGATGCGCGAGTAGCTGATTCGGAGGCGGGCAGGAGGCTTCCACGTATGATATATATATACACATTCTCCCTATGTCGTTGGTGGTCGCTACTTGGGCATTAGTAGTGTACCTCATTTATCTTACTTTTGCTTTGAGACAGTTTGAAAGTTGTAATAAGCTGTATTTTGGATTTCCGCTGCTATGATGTTTAGTTCTGATTTTCAGCTTATGCACTGTCTCTCCTGTTTTATGTCAAGTATGTTATTATTATATTTTGTTCTATGCGCTGTGAGACATTCTACAGGTTCTTTGTATGTTCATTTCCTTCTTCCATTTCCTTCTGACGACCCGTTCCGTGCTAACTGGACATGTGTACAGCGCACTTTTGGAGTAAACGTCGGTTGGTGCGGGGCGGACCGTCACATTACCGTTACTCCAAATGTGTCACATAATGATCTTCATTCATCTACAATGGAAAAGAAATACGTAATGCTATTGTGAAATGATCTAGAGAAGGAGATAGCAAAAGGTTATCTTGGAACACAAACAATTTGTCATTTTAGGAAAGTGGTACCGAATATAGAGAAAATAATTTGGGTTGTTTAAGTTCTTGAACCAGATACACCAATTTATGATGATCCTCAAAATGGAATGTACAAGTTATGTGAATTTTCAGATGGAGGCTTCGTTATATGGCCAGAGTTTCGTATTCGGTATTTGTAGAATCTTATTTATGTATTGAATTTAGGAAATTAACTATGTATTGAATTTGACATCTTAATTATGTATTGTGCTTGTATATTGTTAACTGATATTCTATGTCATTATGTGATTATGAATGTTATCTATTAGTATGCATTGAGTTTAATATTAGTTTTTGATTCATATTAAATATCGTTTATATTATCATCATGTTGATTATTAATTGACTATTAATGTTAGAATATGCGAGTTGCTAATACATATTTCTGTTATTATTAAAATTTATATTTGTTGTGAATTAAAATTTTGTAACATGTATAGGCGTTGCAAACAAATGTATTGCAACATTTACAAGCGTTGCAAACAAAAACCTTACAACGCTTACAAGCGTTGGTAAAGAAAATCTACCAACGCTTATAAGCGTTGCGACTGAAATTAATACCAACGCTTATATGCGTTGGGACAGAAAATCTACCAACGCTTATAAGCGTTGGTACTAAATTGCCATCCCTCATAGCAACACTAATAGGCGTTGCTGAATTTTTTTATGACGGTTATACTCGTTGGGATCACCTGCTTTGGTGTAGTGGTGGGTACTATTGGGATGTTTTGGTAGAACACTCGATGATCATCGTGCATGTGGAATAGATTAGGGTCTATTGCATCTATGCAACAGAGAGATGTCCATTTAAAGGCTATCCCACAGATGAGTGATATTAAGGACATGATCCAGCTCACATATGAGCATGGTTATTCAATGTAAGGGGCATTGACTACTGTGCTAGCTTCATGGTAGAGAGCAGGAGCCGATCATTGTAGATTCATAAATAGGGGAACTTACCCTAATCAGAATTTCAGATTACTAAGAAAGTGCAAACAATCGAAAATTCATTCCATCTTAAATTAGACGTATAACCCTACCTCATATGAAAAACATTATTAGTTGTGCATGTACACATTTCTTTATGACACTAGAACTGTTCTTAAATTTATTTCCTTATCTTGATTATTAATGCTAGTTATTACTTCTTTCGCTACACTTTATGTGTGATTCACTCCACTTTTTACCTTTTTCTTCTCCATTAGGCTTGTAGGGCTAAGGTTGATTAGTTCATATTTCTTGGAGGAACTTCTTGGAGTTTGTTCTAGTTGTTGATGTATTCTTCTTCCGTTTTTGCATCTTATCCTATCGGGACTGGTTGTACTATTGACTTTTGCGAGGGATGATTTTGTGATGTACTTTGATAACTTATGAGACGGTGCATCGTTTTAAGAGATATGGTTTTTATGATTTAGTATTTTGTCTGAAATGGAAATTCTGTTTCATAAAAATAAGTAATGTTTTTAATAAAAGAGATTCCACTGGGTTTAATTTATTGTTCAGTAAATCTTAATCTCTGTGATATAGTTCTTTAAATTTTTGACGCTCCACATTTCTTGATATAACTATATTTTGGGGATGTTAAGTGATGCGGGTGTTACAATAGCATTAGTATTTTTCAGAAAATATACTGAAAATCTAATTAGCTTTATTAATCCAAAATACATTTATTTGTGGTTTTTTTAAGCGATCTAGTTTCAAAATTAAATCAAACCAAACTAACTGAAATGAGTTGGTTGGTTGGTTATTTAAGTTTAAGGCTGCGTTTCAGTGAACGGTAACGAGGCATTTGAGCGTAACACTGTTGTGAACGGCAGAATGCGTTTTTTGCTACGAACAAGATATTTAAGCGGGGTATTTATTTGTTAATTTATTTTCTTTGAATTAATTTATGCGTTTAATTTTAATTTATGTTTCTTATGTGAGTGACAACATTGTAATATTAGTCTCACGTCACCAAAATATTAAAAGTAGCTTGATATATATATGAGTATGCAAACTATAGACTTAATTGAAATAAAATCAAATGGACTTGAATAAACATAAAGCTGGATATATACACATATATATTAAAAATGTCAAAGATGGTTAATTGTGCACTTGGGGTACGAGGGCGCGTATGCGTGTGTGAACACACCTTCAGAGTTTGGGGAATAGACCAATTTTTGTCATTCGCAAAACGTTGCTGAGCTGGCTTCATGAATGTTTGTGCGTCCGACGCAACTAACGTGTCGAACGTCATACCAATAGCTTCGTGCCATGTTCCGCACTGCCAACGGTACCTAAGTAAAGATTGTTCATCCTTAGTTTCACATGGTAACCTTATTTATTCTATTTTTTTCTTTTTTCAGTTTTGATTGTGCTAATTCTTTGCTTGTGCGGTTTCCAACAACATATTTGTTTCTAAGTTAATCCTCATTACTATTCATGAGCATACCTTAGGGTCCGTTTGATTTTAAACAGAAAGAGACATTTGGAATGAGCATTTGAAGGAGAATTGTTGCGAACGGGGAATGTTTTTTTTTTTTTTTACGAAAGGGACAAATTGAAAGGGGCAAATTATAATTTTTAATTGTTTTTGTTTATATTATTTTATTGTTTATGTTTGTGTTTTTGTGTGTGTATATTGTTGAACAGGATAAAAGAATGCAGAATACAAATTGCAGAAAATTACTGAATTGAAATACGGATTTCAACACAACCACTACAACACATCCATTACAACACATCATCATACACAACCACAAAATAAAAAACCACCACAACACAACCACAAAATATAACACTACTACAACACAACCACAAAATCAAACGGTACCACAACATCACAATAATAAAAGAAACATCATATCTGTTCAGCCCTCAGCTTCCTAACAAAATGAATAACACAACCCCTAAGCTGTGCGGGCTTGCCAAGCAGATAATAAAAAAAGTTGTGACCCAATCTGTCATGTTCTGACAGAATAACCGCCACCTCCTAGTCCTGGTAGTCATCATCCTTATGGCGTACTGACATGCAAAGATCTATAAGCTTGTCTCGGTCCATGCACGCAGGGGCTGAACAAGAAGGGCCAGCACCGGACTTGACCTGCCTACGAGTCGGATGACTCGAGATCTTTGGATTATCGCCACGAATGAAATCGCCAAAGAGCTGAGCTTCATGCAAATGAACTGGTGGAACATCCAGAATTACGTACTAACATCTGTCAGTACGAATGCAGCCTGCAAACATGGAGTCCAACTCCCTGAATTGCGCCGGGAACCCACTTTTGTACTTTGCGCTCCCCTATTGGCACCGTAGCCCACCACTCGTCCGATCCTGAGACGGTATCCAGCTGCTCGTCCCACGCCCCTCCACTAAACTGTAGCAGTATGTTCTACAAACAACCCTAACCTTCCAAACCTCTTCACATCTACGATGGTGATATGATATCTGGATTCATGTACTGCTTATAAAATATTTTAAACATTAACATATATGTCACAAAATAGTAACGTAATACAGCGTATGTATTATATCATACTATTAAATTATAGGGTGCTAGGTACCCCAACTATCCTAGCTCTCGTGCTCACACTCAATACTGTTTGGATGCTTGCACCATTTCCAGATCTGTTTCGCGTCCCTTGGATCCTTCCAAATTTTGGACTTTGCTTCATTTTAAATCAAATTATCTCTACTAACATCCATTTAGCTGACTATTTCATGGTATCTCCCACACCGTCATTTGTCCATTTCTTCCTTTCGATTTGACAGTATATTTCGTTTGGAGATTCGTCCACGCATCGCAGCCCATGAGTGCTCACTCATTCCCAACGTCCCACCGTTTTTTTTTTTTTTTTTTTTTTTTTTTTTTTTTTTTTTTTTTTTTGAAACTGGTACCTTGTTTACGAGACGTAGACCATATATAACGTACTATATGATAATGGGTTCGATCTGCAACGTAGAAATGAAAACCGGGAGGAAGAAAATCGAAATAATGACCTCTTGAACCAAGTTCAATCGACTACGTTTTTCTCTTTCAATGATATCATTTGGAGCACGTCTCTTTTTCCACGTAGCATTTCAAGCCAATTCATGGGTGATTAGCGTTAAAGGTACAACATGCTCTGGTGTTTATCCCATACTTGGCTGTCTACATCCTTATGAATGCATTTCTTCTATAATATAGATCTCATGATATATGAAGTATATGGAGCTGTTGACGCAATTATTAGTAGGCATCGTTCTGTGCTAATCATTTGAGTATGCAAAAGAGCAACCACAATTTCACGGGTCATGATCAATGATTCAATTAGTTGTTGCAAGAACATGATTAACGATGGACATTACGTCCAATTTCCCTCTCTATCGTTTTGTTTTCCGCCTACACTACAGAGCCAATTACTCTTTTTGATCAATATGAGTTTGTTGACCTCACTTTTTGTGAGGTCACCATAACTCTATCCTCCTATTGGACGAAATCAGAGAGATCCATATGGACCTCCGTGATTTCCTCTAATACGGAGAGAGAGTTATTTGACCTCACCGAAAGTGAGGTCAACAAACTCGCCCTTCTTTTTGGTCATTTTTACCCAATGGAGCTGTGGACATTTTTTCTTTTCTTTATATTTCGATAATTTAGCGACTTCACATTGGATCGTCACTACAATCAAAGACAGTGCAATTACAACTTCCATGGACACCGTACCGATGACGTATTCGCTCAGCATGATTTGGAATTTGCTCGACTGTTTCTTCTATATTGTTAACCCGCTTTTTACAAGGCCGTAACATGATAGATTCAACTACTCGGATTACACAACCAACAAGGCGCATAGTCATATGAAATGGTCGGATTGCTCGGGAACCAGGTGTATACATATCCATGAAGATATAAGCAATTAGATTAACTTTAATAACATTCTAAAATTAGCTCATTTTTGAATAAATTTTAAAAAAATAGGGATCGATAGGGATTCTGAGCATACAATCAAGACTTTGGGTGTAACAACCCGAATTTCAGTGAGTGCATATTTAATTTACTTAAACATTAAAATATTGACTTGGCAGATTAAATAATTTGAACATAAATGTTTTGAGTTATTTAATCGATTAAGATAGCAAAATAGTAATTTCAATTCTAAATGAATTGGATTTGAAATCTAATATTAATTTGAATGATTTTTAAAGATTTGATTTAATTTAATATGAATTAGAATGATAAGATATTACTATCATTGATTTTAAGCGATTTAAAATCATTAAAGATTGATTCAGTTCTGAACATGTCTTAGATTCGACAAAACATGTTTCGTTGGATCCTAAATATTAACTTGTTGTTAGATATCGAATTTCGTAATGATCAGACAAATCGTGTAGTCGTGCGAGCTCGAAATGCATAGCGCTTAGTTTTGTAGAATTAAAATAATATAATTTAATAAAAAAATTATTATTATTATTTAATCACATTATGGTGAGTGGATTGATTTGAAGTTGGCTTAAGAATATATTGCACCTGACAAATCTTGGTTGGCTCATAGATGAAGAAAGAAAAAATGTTAACACCAAAAAACTAAAATAAACCATTCGTAAATCCTTTCCTCTCATCTACTTCTCAAATTCTTGTTTTTAGTAAAACCAAAAATGGTAGCTTTAGTCTAAAAATCGTAATCAAATACATCAAAATTCTGAAAATTGGAAAGCTTTTGTCTTTACCTTATGTATGGTAGATCTTCATATTAGCGTGCTCCTTTTTGATCGCGAGTGTCATCTAGGGAGCTCGACTCGTATAGATGTTCTTAGGGTTTCCTTTTTACGTTGATTTGGGAAGTGTTTGGTCGAAGGGGGTATAGTTTTGACGTCATGGCGAGAAGTAGCCGTTGTGGTAAAAACTTGGGGTTATACGACACCTTATTATGAATCCTGTCTTAGTATTGTGATCAACAGTGGCTATAGATCGCGACTTGTTATAGGTCTTCGGGTACCTATTTCTGTGTCATGGCGGTTCAACATGGGGAGAGGAGTGCATTGCTTTTAGTTCCATTCTTTCTTGTGGTGATATAGAGGTGAAACAGAAGGCGAGGTTGCGGAAATGGTGGTGTTGTGCTTTTCTATTTGCAGGCAGAACATCGATTTAGGAAAAAGACGCGTGTGAATTTGTTTTGGGTGGGCTCAGCAGAATTGTGTTAAGGTTGGTTTTTATAAGAGTGCGTTAATTGTTTGATTATAATTAAAACAACATAATCTTATAACTTGTATAGCACGTCCATACAAGATCCAATCGAGCATCGTTTTCAACGTTACACTCGTATCGACGGAGGCTACATGATGTATTGTGTAATGACCTGAAAATTCTTACCTTTCAAATCGACCATAAGCTTCCCAAATTCGATCTAAATGGCGGAAATCCTCGAACCGCTATGGGATACAACACATCAGAACAAAACACAAAAGAACATTTAATTGTATTTCAACAATTTTTCATCAAAGTACAGAATATATCATGGAATAATACATTACAATACAACACATAGCGGAAACATGATTACATTTAGCCAAAACTATCAAATGCTCTGGACACAACTCTACCTTCAATTCAGAATCATGCTCTATAAAATATCTGCAAAACCAAAACTACTAGCTTCCCGTGTGGAAAATATGGACACCTAGAGTTTAGGGTGGAAACAATAAACTCCGAGCTAGTCATGAGACTGGTGTGAGAACCAAAACAATTATTTATTTTTTAAAGTTGGGTGAATCATAGGACCACGCCGTATAACACGGAACGAGTTTTCTCCATATGAATACCAATCATAAAAAAACTCTTAGTGCTTTCTGAAAAATGAGGCTATTATAAGACTCAAGTCCCTTAACATAATGCAAGCGCAAACCGGAGGATTGAGTTTTAACTTATAATAGCCAAACATGCTTGATATGCGAAAATTTTCTTTTATTATTACCAGTGCATAGTAAAAATAAATGTATCAATGTTAGACGACATAATACCCTATCTTATTATGTCGCCATATAGGTTCACAACTGCAAACGCAAGGTTCGTATTGGAAGTTGGATTTCCATCAATGACCAGACAAAGGATCTTCCTTATTCGATTCGCAACCATCTCTAGCAAGATGTCCAGGATCACATGCATGTGTCTTTCATCGCCAGAGCCGGCCCACCAATTCCCCATGGATTAGGGTCACTCCTGAACAATACGTTCCCCGGTAGTATTTGACCGTCATCCTGCTACCATTTTACCGTCATCCAAGGCGCCTAAATTCCAACATCCACATAAGTAAATTACGTTGGCTCCAATCCATGGCATCACTTTTAGCTAGAAGGAAACATATGTCCTTACTCTACAGTTTTTCAACTTGTTTTCAGTCATTCACGAGCTGTGAGGATTGTTAAAGTCACATTTCAACACAAAGCTACACTATATCAGTCATGCTTGGATCACCGTTCATAAACCTCTGCTTTTCAACAAGAAGCTTTGATGGATCAACAACTTAGCATACCACATTGTCAATTCACACAGATGACCAATTTCTATTAATAATATAACCTATGACTTTATACGTCTCAAAGAAGGGTGTTAAGCTAAGAGAATAAATTCTCCGCCACCACATATATATCATCAATATCAACTAATCAATTATGTTATGAAATACAATGTCAGACACACATCTATTTACAATTTCGTTCTGAATTTGAACGAAATCGAAGACACCTTATTCTTCGTCCCCTAATGGAGAGAGGCCCTTGCATATCCGGTCAATCTCTAAGTCCATCTGGACGACAAACAGTTATAACCTTGTCTTGGGTGTACATCCCAATCGAAATATCAGCAATTATCCAAATGATGTGAAGATCTCCGGTCTTCAACCACCATCTTCAATATCTTCGACAATCGCCGTATTAATTATTTAGAACAAGTTAAATTCCGACCTTTCGGAATAACCATCGTATCACTAAAATCAAGTGATATATAAACATATCATAAATCTCATCCCAATTTAGAATTCTTTTATTCAAATATCCTTTACATTAGGAATTACTCACTTAAATCTTATCAAAGATTTACATCATTTAAACTCTTGTTTAAACCTTTACTTGTAAATAATTTCAAAAGATCATATAATCTCTTTTCGCAACCTTAATTTAAATCAAGGTTTATAAGCCTTATCGACATTATCGAGCCTTACAAAATGTAATCTCTCATATCGCTATCTCATTCCCAACCTATTCATCCCATGGAGCAAAAATGGTGGTACTCCATATCTAACACTCCTCGTGTTTGGTAAGTTTATTTACCTTCTTTCATTTCTAATCTTTATTGAAAGATTCATTAAAACTCTAATATAGTTTTAGTCTTCAAAATCATTATCCAAATCTTTGTTGAAAGACTTAATACAACTTGAACTTGAGAAATCATCTTTTCTTTAACTGGGTTAAAGAACAAATGTTATTTAGAACATCGTTCACAATAAACCGAAAATCAAACTTCCATTAGAAATGGAATTTTCACAGACCAGTTCACAATCGATATAAATTTCCTTATCAGACTAATACTATAAGAAGAATAACAACAAAGCATTTTTAATTCCTTAAATAGTAAAAGTATTCCTCCACGGGGTTCATCTCAATTATTACTAAATTGATTTCCATTCAATTCCAATTTAATTCATTAATTGGAAACTTAACTTTGGAAAATTCCATTAAATCTTAATTAAAAGATTTGTAAATTTCGAATCATATCTTCACCTCTAAATAAGTTAAGAAGTTGTTGAAGACACCATTCACGATAAACTCAAACTCAATTGATATCAAATATAAGATTTAAACAGAATTTATTTCAACTTATATTCAATATCAGTTCTCGTAATCAACGAATACTATAAGTGGAATAACGATGTAAAACATCTTCCAAATTCCTCAATATAGTAAACGTCTACACAATGGTAATCAATACCGAATATCTAAAGATCATGTCCATTCAAGCACAATAAACTTAAGTTTGAAACTTTTAGTTCAATCTTAAACTAAATTCCAAAATAACGATTTACTATGTTAAGTAAATCAAGACAGAAGCCCAAAAAATCAAATCATAATTCAAAATTTCATAATCTTTGCTCAAATCATTTAAAAATCACTAATTATGATTTATCATGATTTTTCCATATTTTTAGTAATTTTTGTAAGACCCTTATAGTCGGTTTCCAATTTCGGTCACCGAATTGCATCTATAACGACCATTTCAAAAATAGATTTAAACTTATATTAGAATCTAACTGTTAGATTTTAACGCTTTCTATTTCGTTTGAAAACTCTTTTTATTTTGAACCCAACATTTTTTGTTTTGGAGAATCCAATGGTCGGATCTTCTGGTATGCCGATTTAAAGTTAATGGTCGAAGTTCACGAACCGTCGCTGTGCGACAAGTCCTATCCAGACCAAGTACGATTTATAATTAAAATCGAAGGAAAACATTTCCAAAATAATTTATTAATTATATAAACATATTTAATTATTCTTGGAAACCATATTTCCATTATTTTCCTTTAGAATCAAATATTCCAATAGTAAATCATTTTAATATTATTTAAATCAATAAAATAGTATTATTTTCCAAAACTTATTTTTGAAGTGTAAATTTTCCAGACATTCGTTATAAAAATAAATAAGATACTTATGTAAAAGAAATCTTTTTAACACTCACCCTAGATACCCTAACCGAACTTCACTTTCACCCATTACTATTCGTTTCAAAATAAATTTGAAAGCATGCCTTAATTAATTCAAAATTAATTCAAATCAAATTCTTTCTTTTGCGAAAACCGTTCGTAATAAATTTAAACTACCTTTCCAAATTTATTTGAATTTAAAATTCAAACTTTCAGTTTTCACTGAATATCTTATTAATAGAATATTCAAAATCTATTTCGAATTGGAATGGGGTTCAACCAATTACCATATAATTTCATTTATATGGATTTTACGCATAATTAACACTCAATAACAATTGTTAACAACTATTAACATCCAAGTATCACACATTAGACTAAGTGTCAAGGTCATTAACGTTTAATCCTAAATTTTGGGAGTCGCTTCATGAAGGTTTCATTTTTTAATGCGTTTAAAGATATTGTTTGACTTATTACCTGTAATTTAACATTTATCCTTTTCGAATTTTGTCATAGAACCTTTGTCACACAATTGACTAATACTTCGTAAACTCTATTTCAAATTCCTAACTAGTAAAACATTAGAAATTGTAAGAGTTTAAAAATTACGGTCATTGCCGATGTCAATCACATATTCTTTTAGAGTGTTCTTTGAAATTTAATGACCCACCTTCTTTGTAAGTAATATTGATTAAAATCACTAGATTTTCGATCGTGTACCTTGAACATTCAATATCCAATATTCATTTGTTCTTTTGATTTGTAAAGGTTTATTATTCAGTCTAGTCATCAATAGCTATGTAATATGCATGTTTCCGCAAAGTACATATTTTCAAAAGATCAATGGCACTTCATTGGTAATTACAATTTCAGGGAAGCTCTCTCCGGCTTTTTTTCTTCATTTTTTTGTTTGCATCTATGATCATGAAGTTAGAATCATTGAATGTAAATTCAAACAGATTCATAATGCTCAATAAACGATATTCATCCTTCTCTCCTCTAGTATTAATTTAGTCTTAAGTTACATATTTCACCTTCCTACAATTGATACTAGTGCACTGAGTTTTGAAAGTAAGTAGCTTCAGTTTTGAACAATTTAAGTGGATAAGATTATTAAATTCATTTTAACGCTTTTATTGGAAAACTGTTTTTGAAAATAAATATGATAGTGTATTAAGCACAGTTTATTATATAGCTTGTTGAATAATGTTTTGATCTTGATTTGACCGAGAGAATAAAAAGAGATCGATGGAGAATCAAATCAATAAAATTTGAGTTTAATTCAATTTAAATATGATTGGAATTTAGATTAGAATTATTTTAGACGATGAAAAAGTTAAGAAAATGTGAAAACAGAATAGCTAATGATGAATATAATTAACCAAAATTCGTTGATTTAACCCCTATATATATAGTAGATAAACACGTTCTTTCACGAAGAGATACGATGAAAATACATTTGTTTTCCAAATTGAAAGTTATGATCTGTATGTCGACGTACTTATTTATTCATGTATATTGACGTATACCTTTAATTTTCAAAAATCGGCTTATTTTAAAAAAATGTTTGAAAATGTAACCAATGTACGAGATTTTATTTCTATCGATAATCTTTATAAATTATAGTGTACTTAACTTTTTTTTTTTCTTAATTCCAAATTCCAAGGTAAGTAAACTCATTTCTATTCGCGAGAAATTAAAATGTACAACAAGTCAAGTTTTGAATAGTTATAATATTTCAATTTGTCCGATTTTATTGCTGATCAAAGATCGGTACAAGTTTCAAATCGTAAAGTGCTAGACGTAAAGCAATGACTTTCGTTCAGATCAATGGCCGTGAAGGGAGAAACATATTGTGTGACTAAGAAAACAGCTTATAGCACTTGGGGATAATGGCATGAGCATCCACTTACATGATGGCTTCATTCTATGGTGGATGGCTTCACCCAAATGGCCATGAAAAAAAAGGCTGGTCCCTTCGATTCTTTCCATCCTTCAATTGGTAAGGAAGTCAGCTTATGACATGTGAGTAATGCTATTGTTGGTATGGTCTATATAGTAGTCCAGCTACCTATAACTTACTGCTAGGGTTATTAGTAAACATGTTAGCTATTGGGTTTAGGCCGGACCCTGTAATGTTGGATATGTCCTAAAACTCTAAAGTGGTATGCAGTGTGCGCACACAACATACTCTTTTCCTTTTCCTAGCAACATTTCATATACCACGGTCTGTACATAATACAATTATTGAAATGGTTAAGCATTTCGAACATTTGTATAGGAAGTTATAATTCAAACAAACACTAACAAATAATATGTAGGGATGTCCCGTTGTATGACTCAATTTGAAAGCTGTAAGATGTCCGATTAACGTCCGTACGATTCTCGTTTATGAGACGATTTAAAATAAGAAAAAATATACGAAAATATATCCATTCGGTAACAATTGAGTTTTTTCTATCATCCGAACCTTATTTGTTCGGTTCGTACGAACGATGTACAAATCAAATTCTCGTCCAGTCCATATACGTCCGAAAACCTTATACGATATGGCATAAACATCACTATCCATTCGGATCAGTGCGATTAACGACCTAATAATATGTTATTTAGGCAATACCAATTTTGAAAGAAAAATGTTTTTTTAAAAAAAAAAAAATAATTCTCCTACACCGCGACCTTTAATGGAACTGGACTTCGTCAATCGTCACTTTAATTGTTTTCCACACACCATGTGTACCAACTGCGCAATAAAATATGAGGTTAAGTAAACTATTTCAGTGCAGCTTAAAATAGTGTATATAAGAACGGGGCCTGATTTGGCGAACAACATCACATCCTTTTCAACTTTTTTCTTCCGTGTTTTTTCCTCTTTGCTTTGATTCATACAATAATATATTAGATATTGCAAATTATTAAATTCTTCTTCCATCCCAATGATCTCTGATGACATAGCTAAATAAGAATGAGAAGGTTATGACGAGATAGGAAAGAAAAGTCTAAAGAGAGAAAGCAGAAGGAAAAGGAAAAAGAAGAAGAAAGAAAAAAGCAATAAATACAAAAAGAGAAAACAGTACAGATGGGAACGGGATGGAGGCGAGCTTTCTGCACGTCAATTCGTGGAGATCCAGATCACTCAATTGCTTACACAACAACATTGCCATCGCCATCTTCTTCCTCCTCTTCTTCTTCTTTACATAAGAAGCTTCGCAATTCGCATCAGCATCAGCAGCAGCGGCAGCAGCAGCATGAAGATGTTGCTGAGGAGCAAACTTCGCCTTCTCCTACTCTTCCTATTGTCAATATCAGTAAGCTATCAAGCATCGGCAATTTGTTTGGCGGAAGCAGCAGCAGCAATCCTTCAACTCCTAGAAGCAGCAGGAAAAAGCAGCAGAGTCACTCTACTAATAATTCTGCCAGATCTTCTCCTTCCCTCGACCATCACGCTACTTCTTCGCCACCGCCACCGCCGCCGCTTTCTCTGGGAAGCAGTCTTCGCTGCAATGCAAATGCAGGCGTCAACGACAGTAACAATCCCGGCGAAATTATTAACAGTGGTACGATGAAGAAGAAACCACCGAAACTGAAAGATCTAAGCCCAAGGCTGCTGCAACCAAAAAATTCATCATCGCCGTCGCTCAAATCTCCTTCCCGTTTTGCTCTGTTCAAGACCGCACTTCGTCTGTCTCGCGTAAGTTTACTTTTTCCTTTTTTGTCCCTGGATATTTCTGTTTGTCGTTGTGGATTGCGAATTATAGCGATTGGTTCATCGAGTTCATCATCAGTCTATCTTGTTGGTTATAAACCCTTTTCCAGTTTACCAATCTTCTTTCACTTTTTTTTTCTCCTCCCTTTCACCTGTTAATCTGGAAATTCATTGTTTTTATTACAATAACAGTTATTGTTTATTGATTAAGTGGTAAGCGTTAAAGAAAACTAAATTAGAGTAAATCGTACTGCAGAATCCATGTGGTATATGCGGAGAGAGCGTGACTCAGAAAACTGCAGCAATCTTCACAGCTGAATGCTCTCACTCCTTCCATTTTCCCTGCATTTCATCCCATGTCAACACCGTCACCAAGAATCAAACACCCAGAGAGGGAAGAACCCGGCTCCTATGTCCAGTTTGCTCCGCAGATTGGCATCAAGTCCCCTTGTTATCATCCTCTTCTCCACATGACTCCCAGCCAATTGTTCCCACTAAGTCCTTACATAAAACTAACAACGGCAGCAGTAATAAAACCGAAAGCATCAACAGAGGCAGCAGACGCCAGTCGTCAAAAGTAGCTACAAGCAAGATATACGACGATGATGAATCTCTTCAGCTCTCTCCAACCTCTCAGTCCTCTAATGGTGGAATGGGTCTGTTCAATCCCATACCGGAAGAACTAGAAGTCGAAGAAGAACAAGAAGATGATATTGCTGAGGAGAACTCATCTTTCATCAATTTGATACCAGATTCTGTGGCACTTGTTTCTACTGGACTAACTCATCTGAATTATGTAGTGTCAATCAAGTTGGAAGCACCAAATCTTCCTCCAAAACCTCAGTCTACGGCCAAACCTTCGAGCTTGTTAGATCATCCATCATGTCGTGCTCCCATAGATCTCGTTACCGTCCTCGATGTAAGTGGGAATATGACGACTGAAAAACTTCAGATGCTAAAGCGTGCTACAAGATCAGTGATTTCCTCTATGGGTCCTGGAGATCGATTATCAATTGTTGCATTCTCTGCAGCTGCTGCAAAGAGGCTGTTGCCTCTGAGAAGAATGACACGTCAAGGTCAAAGATCTGCAAGTCAGATTATTGATAGACTTGTTGTATGCGGTAACAATCAAGCAACTCATGCTAATAAAATTCTTGAGAGGCTACCTTCATCATGTATGGGAGATGCCCTTAAAAAGGCCACCAAAGTTCTTGAAGATAGAAGAGATCGTAACCCTGTAGCCACCATTATGCTTTTATCGGATGGCCAAAGTCAAGCGCAAGGTCCTCAGGAGGAGAACATACCAGATAATGGCAGTAATCAAAACACGAAAAGGGCCACACGATTCACTCATGTAGAGATCCCGATTCAACAACAGAAACGAGAAAAAGAGGAAAGTAATGTCTCTGCTAATGGTGCGGACATCGTTTTGCAAGACATGAAGCTGCACTTCACCCTGCCTTCAGTTATATGTAGCGGTGCTGAAATTTCTTCAGTGTATTCATTCAGTAGTACAAACAATTGTGATATAGGCCAGGCCATGACTGATGGAGGAAGGGGCAAGTTTGTTTGCCTTGGCGATCTGTATGCAGAAGAAGAAAGAGAGCTGCTTGTGGAGATAAGGGTTCCAAAAACGGCAGTCGTGGAAGGAAGTGTTATATCAGCATTATCTGTAGCTTGTTCTTACAGGAATCCACTCTCCAGAGATGTGATCAGTCGTGAAGAGAAGCTTCTTAACTTGCCTAACACTCTGCCACTCTATCAATTTCCGGGTAAGTTAGTCCGTTCAAACTCATCATCTTCTTCTTCGAGACCAACAACGCCCACTTCATTCTCAGTAGCAGAAGCAGCAATGGCCTCTCAGTTACAGTTACAACAGCAACAGCAGTTAAGGAATCTGTTTATAACCATTCGTGCATTGGCGGAGTCTAGAAGGCTTGTGGAACTGGGAGACATGGATACTGCACTTCACTTGCTGTCTTCCGCACGAACACTTCTGTTTCAACAGTCTTCGACTTCATTATCAAGTGCTAATAAGAGCCTTCTTCCGAGATTGGAAGCTGAGCTTGAAGTTCTTCAGAAGCAGCAGAAGCAAAGGAAGATGCAGTACAGGCAGCAGAGGTCTATGTCTCCTTCGTTAAGAAACAGAAGCAATGGTGAGCATACATTTCTGCTTGGTGATAGAGGTGGTGGAGGAGGAGGAGAGCCTTTGACTCCTACTTCTGCATGGCGCTCTGCAGAGCAACTTGCTAAAGTGGCTATCATGCGCAAGTCTCTTAATCGGGTTAGTGATCTTCATGGCTTTGAAAATGCCCGCTTTTAGTGACATTGCTGTCCTTATTTCATGTCTTTTAAGTTCATGGTTGAGTACGAGAGAACATACAGGGAAAGGGTTTGGATAGTGGAGAGGAAAATGGTTTCCTTCCTCCATTGTTCTAGTTTTTAGTTATTGTTTTGTTTGATTTATTATAGTTCTTGCTATCCGAAAGAATTCATCAATAACTGGTGATGAAATATGTCTGTATTGGAATTGCTTTCGTTGTGGTATGTTGAATGTAAAGCGTACAGATGATTTCTTGTTATCTTTTTTTTCAGTCACCTTTCAATCGGAATGGAATTGGTTTGTGCATGATGTTTGATTTCTATGCTCTTCCTCCTTTTTTTCAAGTGTGAGCATAGATGAGGGGGCGATGGATGTAATCATTTGTTGTAATGTCTTCCTCTTCAAGGCTTAACAAGTCTTTCCTGGCAGCCTCTTTTTATTTTCTTGTTTCTATTTGACCTACAGTCAGACTTGTTGCCTTTACATTTGTTTTCCATACCTTTTTTCTGGAATGCCTTCAGGTTCATCAACCATCTCTTCTGTATAAAGATACATCATTTTTCACATAGAGAAGAGTTTTTTTTTTTTTAGGTTTGACATGTCTGAAATGAATAAATATTATATGGGAAAACTGAAAAATGTAAAGCATTAAATGCATTAAAATATGAATAGTCATGCACCTTGAAATCAAAAGAAATCACCTGTCCTCAAAATCTTTTGTCTCTCTATACCCGACCAATCAGTATCCCTGAATTCCACTTTTTTGTAATTAAGCCCCCGGACTTAACTGTAAAAAAGTGAAAATTAGAAGTCTTGATTGGTTGAGTACAGAGGGTATAGAGAATTTGAGTACAAGTGATTTGCTCTCGAAATATAATAAAATTACATATTTATATACTAATATATGAACACTATTATAGTTGTCATTAGAAAAAAAGACACATGAAACCAAAACTATTTTGAAATATAATTCATGCACCACCCTCACGAACATGTTCAAAACCCGAATCCCTTAGCAAAGCAATAAATTATACGGCAACATAAACCATCACCAACAGCAGTTACAAACACTACGCCCTAGATGACCTATCGCAATGAAAACCCATGATGTTGTTAGCTACAATGTTGCCATTGCTATGCCGTTTTTTTCCTATTGCAATGCACACTTCAATGTGTTAGTAAAGATATCAACATGTGTTGCAGTAGCTATAAATATAGTCAAATTAAAATAGTAATAAAACTAACAATCCGCGTGAATACGATCCAACGGCCTACGTTACCAATCCGCGTCAATTTGATTTACCTCCATCGCTTCGCCTCTTTTGTCCCAAATTTTCATTTTGCCGTTGAAAGTTTTGTCCCAAATTTTCATTTTGCAGCTGAAAGATAATTCGTGTTTCTTTTTCACTTGAGAAATAATACACCGATGGAAAACTAGGGTTTTGCCCTCAATTGGAGATGATCCACTAATCATTCAAAGCTTCCGCTCAATCCCTTTTTACATCTTTAAGCCAGATCCCATCCATCTCCACAAACCGATCCTACCCAAGTATGGATATGCAAAATGAAGCGGTTTTAATTCGATGTAAAAAAGGTAAGAAATCTGTATTCAATCTGATTTGGGGGTAATTCAATTAGATGGCTTATAAATTCGAGTATTGGTTCTTTTTAGGGGTTTGTTCATTCAATAGAAGAAATCATCTTATAAATGCAAGATTTTAAGTTCAGGTATAGTAGACACGTATATTCACTGATTGTTCTTTGTCGAAAATCCATTTTAATTCTGAAAACCGGGTTTTTGATCGAAAGACTTCGTCATGTGGTTTGATTATCGATGTCAGTTCTGATGATTTGTTATCATTCTTCTGTAACTTGTAATTTTGTTGTATGAGTTTTGCATTAACTTCTATCATTTATTTAGATCTGGGTCCTCTGAATTGGGGCAAAAAACTTCGATTGGATGAGCCGGAAAAGGTAAGGGATGAGATGTTACCCAGTTAATTAAAGACCTAAGTGTTGGATCTAGATTAACCCTAGAGAGGAGGGGGGGGGGGGAGGTGAATAAGGTTTATCACAGTTTTTAACTGAATTAAAAATCTAACGAGATAGATAATAATACACAGATCACAGAATATAGCAGAAACAGAAATGCAGAAAATAAATCATACACAGATATACCCAGCTTCGGCAAAACCCCGCCTACTGCTGCATTTCTAAGGTTTCTACTAGGTGATAGAACAGATCCTGCATACAAGACCATGTACACTCGCGACTCTCGCTCCTATTCTAACCCTACGCTCAAAACCCTAGACTAATCTAATCCCCTAGATCAGATTTCCCCTGATTACGACCCCGTAACCAGTAACCCAGATTTTACAGACTCTGTCAACTGTCAGCCAACACCCTGACTGAATCCCCTAGATTTTACAGACCTAGAAACTGATTGATCACAAAAGAAATTAAAAACAAAACACAATTAAAAACAAAATCTAAAAGCCCTAGAGTTAAAATAGGAATAAAAATATTCCCTTTAACACCAAAATGACCGGCCAATTTGCTTTAGGGTTGCACCCGCGTTCATTTGATTAGCTCGATCTCCCTTGTCATAGAAACGGCGGCTCTAGAAGAATGAAATCAAAACTAGGGTTTTTAATTCCTCCCCAAATCAAATAGCTGATATGATAAAAAATATGGATGTTGATCTCTGAATGCTCGAAACGTTGATGCTCTCGTTCTTCGGTTGATTTGGTCTATCGATTTGGGATTCTCCTTTCTGGCTCTTGATCGAAACCCTAAAATTGTGAGTTATTTGAATTTTAAATCTCTGCTTGGAATTTTGATGTTTAGGTTTCGATTCAATTGTTTTTTTTTGATTAAAAAAAATCCCCTGTCGATGATAAATTGGTGTTAATAATATAGGGTATAGAAAACCCTAATCATTCTCTGATTTCAAAAAATGATTTGGTCTGATTGCGTGGTTTCCTCTTTTGCCTTGAATTGATTAAATCTTGAATGGATATTCTTGTGGCCCCTTGCGTGAATTCATTGATTGATATAATGCAGAGAGACGTGTTGTTCAAAATAGGAAATAATTTGAACTGATTTTGTCATTTCTGGAAAAACAAAATTGTCCGTTTTACTTGGTTTCCTCTTTTGATTTTGGCAGATTAATTGCTTTGAATTTAGCTTGAAATAATGGATTCATTCCTTGATAAATTCTGGACAATTTAAGTGCTCCTTTTTCAATTCGATTTGAAACAAATGTGCTTGAAAATAAATTGCAGAGATTAAATGCTGATTTCCTTGCCTTTAATAAAATTCTCTGGGAATTTCCTTCCTCCATAATTGATGCATATATGTCTGGAAATAACTTAGTTTTCCAATTGCATTCAAACCTGAATTGATTGAAGAGAAAAACTGAAAACATTTTGTCCATTATTGATATTCCCTGACTTGATTTCTGAAATGTTGCCATTTACGTTCTCTTTGATTTCATGCCAAAATGATCCCATGCATGATTAAAAACAGGAAAATATTTGTTTGCACAACACACATTTGCCATACTTGATTGCCATGAATTCGACTTGTTGAGCTGATTCTCCAAGTAAACCACCTGAAACTGCTTGAGTTTGTTGCTGCACCATTTATTCTTATCCACCAGTTTTTGCTCTGATTAGTGATGACAGGAACATATATCACATTACCTTCATGTGTATGTGAACTGGATAGTTGTCAATTTTGTTGTTCAACCGTTTGTACTGGGCTTGAACACTTTGATTCTGTAGTATGACTGGTTTGAACATGTTGCATTTGTAGTTTCACACACACATTGATCTGTTTATGTCATTAGCACCATGTATCTTCTTGTCTGATCTGCCACGCCAAATCACTTGAATCTTGAGTGACCTCAAAGTGTTTGTCCATGCTATTTGAACTGATCTGAAATGCTTTGCACTTCCATTTATGTTGGCTGTTTACATCTTTGAGTTGCTATCTTTTTGAAAAGAACTTGATCACTGTGCACTGCTTGTTCCACCATGCTTGCTAAAACATTGTTGTTGCACCACTGTACTATTGTGATCACCTTGTCTCACCATTATGCCATGTACACTTGACATAGTGTAATGTAGTTGTGCTACTTCTGCTTGTTGTTGTGCCATTCATCCTTGTGCATGACCACTCATGTATACTCTGATTTCTGAAATCACCACTTCAACCTGTTTTGCACTTAAAAACTGCCACGACACTTTTGAAGCTCTGAAATTGCCTTGAGCACTTTGTTGGTTGTATTACCATGATTACATGTCTGAACTTTGGTCATGTTGCACCACCACCATATATTTGCGCATCGACTAGTTTGTTGGTTTGAGCTCGACCAATTTTGTTGATTGCTTTACTTGTGCTTCACTGCTCCATACTGGTTTGACTTGAGTGTCGCACTGAGTCGAGTTAGTCCATGTGGCTGCTCCTCAGTTGCACACCGAATTGTTGAGGCAATGCACATGTATATATATATATACACGTGTGTGTATATATATACACGTGTGTATATGCAGCCATTCAGATAAATTTTCCTGTCCCTGTACTATATATATATATATACTGTCTAGACACAGTTGGATTTAACAAATCAGATCAAGTCAGAAAAATGATGAGAAACATACCGAAATTCTGAGGCAAATAAAATTTCAAAATAAAAATTATATTCGCATGTGATCAGTATTATTTCTATTGCAGTGTACTGTGTGTGTGTTTCATGTGTGACAGGTAAGGAGATGATGACTGGACTGAAAGCTGTGAAGACAGAAGACAAGAAGACAGAAGGCAGAAAACAAAAACAGTGTGTAAAGGTGTATATGAGTGAATGTAAAATGTATGAGTGTTATAGTGAATATGAAATTGAGAATGTACTGATAGAGAGTTGTATTGAGGAGTTTTGTATAAGAATGTAAGAATTGTACTGATATTTGTAATAAACAAATTTGTTTGAAATAAAAATCATTTATTGTTGTCAAACACACTTGTCTATTTTATTCAGTTTATTTACAAGTACAAATATCTGTGAAGTTATATCTGTGTATGTGTATAAATAGTGGAGTTCGTAAATCTGTACTGTTTAAACGATGAAGTATAATATTTATATTTAAATAAAGTACTGTATGAATATATGAATGTTTGTACAGTCGTATTCTATTTAAATATAAATATTATATTCCTATTTGTGATAAATATATGAAACGGTACAGCAACAAACACATTTAAAATAATATATATTTGGTTGTTATCATCAAACAAAAATCATATAATTGTGTATACAACATCGTTATATACAACAATCTCCCCCTTTTAATGATGACAAACAAATATTAAGATTTTGAATACAATAAATATGTTTGACAGTGAATTTTGAACTCCCCCTATTTATTAGCTCACCCTGCAACAGAGAACTCCCCCTATAACTGTGCATGAGTGAAAAGTGAAAATTGAATAATAATAAATTTTCAAAATTGAAAATATTTATAAAATATTCACTCATAAATCAAAAATCTCAATCCATTCTCCCCCTTTTGTTATCATCAAAAGGATACAGAGTTTAAAATACAGATGAAAAAAGACTAAAAATATAATTGCAGCTTAAGAGGAAGAACGGTCATCACAAATCTCAATCAGTCAAACAAAAATCATAATAAACTGAGAACTGGTGGCATATTTCACATTGTAGAGAATGACGGATTTACGATGAATTTTATAAAAATGGAGAGAGTTTCATAAATATATATTTCCAAATATTTTCAAAAGAATTTTATAAAATAGAGCTCAAAAATAGTGATGGATTTGGACTATAATTAATCAATCAATTTAAGCGACAAAATCGTATAATCTAAAATCCCAATAACTATCAATCAACAAATCATAATACGTCATAAAATATCAACACATTTCACAGATTAGAAAGATGGATAGATAGGCTGGTTTTTTAAATACCAAGGAGAATTTCATATTAATTTCAATTTATAGTACTTTTTATTTATTTATTTAAGAGCACACTGACCAAACATAACCAGAGCTTGAATTTTTAAATGAGGTCAGTCGCAGCTTAAATTATAAATTGTCACATAACCATGCATGACCAGAGCTTGGATTTTTAAATGAGGTTAGAGCCACACTTATATATTAATTATGTATATTTATCATTTCAGCTTTAAAAGGAAAAACTCCTCAGTATATAAAACCAAAAATGGATGATAGAAATGCGGTAGGTACAGAAATGGTCTGTGAAATAAATTTCTAAATTAATCATATTATGAAATATGCTCGACTGTACCGGGATCTTTGAAAATTCCAATTGTCACTAATTTTGAATAATAACATAACCACAATTCCATCACACATATTTTCACTGTATATTCAAAGATGATTTTTTGTTTCAAAAAAAAAAAAATTAACTCTCCATATTTATATAAAATTATCATGGATGGCAGAATGATGGTAGATAAAGAAGATGGTCATTAAATAATTGCCAATTTAAAGATATTACGATAAATGCTCAACCATCTTGAAAATATAAATAAAATCACCTCTTGTTGTGAAATATACTGCAGTCATGATTCATCAGAATTTCAAAATCTGATAATAATTTTGATGAATTATAAATATAGTTCAATTTGGATATTGACTTCAATTTCTAAATGAATAATCAATAAATAATTTTAAAATTGAAAATCAATTACTAGAGAAATATGAAGATCTATACATGCCAAGAGGGATAAATTTGTACAAGGCAAAAAAGGTGTGTAGATCTATACAAGGTGAAAATTAGAATCTAAATACAAATGAGTGAGACAAATATAAGGCACTTCTGATACCACTTGGTGTCTCTATTAATGAGGATTTTAACATGACACTGGAGACAAACCAAGATATCTCAGACAACAGAAATTTAAAGCCCAAGCAGACAAATTTAGCACAGAGCAGCAGACAGTTCAAAAATAAGCAGTAATCTAAGAACAGTATCAGAGCAGTACAAAGACAGTTTCCAAGCAGACAAGTCAAGATGATGGTCACAAAAAAAATATTCCATGATCCCAGATTAATATATATACTTTATTTTAAATAATTTGAAGAAATGTGAAAGTATTAGTATTTAACGAATCAATCACACCAGGTTATATTTCAGAATCAAAATTATGTGTGAGATTCAATAAATCAATAATTTCAAATGATTTTAAACAAACATATATTCAAATCAAATAATCATAAAATAACAGTGATATTTATGACCATATTTTCAAAAGAATTTTCACAAATATTTTTGACAAGTATAAAGAATATTCAGACCATTTACATCAAACTTGAGTAATAATTCATGATCCAAAAAATAGTGGTTCATTCAGAATCACTTGAACGAATGTAAATCTTGAGATATAATGAATCAATCACATGGGATTAATAATTTTAGATCTGAGAGGTGTGTGAGATTCAAAATATCAGAAATTTTCAAGTGATCTCAAACAAACACAAAACAACCATAATGATCATGAATAAATATGAACTTCAGGATGTATCACGTATTCAAGATAAATCAACATATTCAAGCCAATCTGAAAATTAATGAAATTATCACGACTGAGAAGTAGCACTATGCTGTAATGAGTATAATATTTTAAGCATTTCTAAAATGAATTAGAAGAAACTCAAAAACAGCAGTGGTGTGTGTGAAACTTCATCAACTTTTCAGATCTTCAAGAATTTAGAATTCTAATTAACAGTATTCAAAATATGACAAGAATACATCAACACTGTTATGAATTCAAAAATCAGAAGAAAAAAACAAACTTCAAAACAATTGCAGACATTTACAAGATTAAATTCAAGATCTGGAAATAATTAAAACATCAGAGTTTTATTCAAACTAAAGCGAATTTCCAGAAAATATGAATTCTACAATTGAAGGTTTAAGAAAGCCCAAAATAAGTTACAATGATATGACAGTGACAGAACAGAAGACAGAAAAAAACAAAAAACAAAAAGAAGAGACATAAAGTGTAACAACCCGTATTTTTATAACATGTTAAAACAAGAAATCAAGGCAGAATTAAACTTTAAATTCAGAATCAGGGGAATGGGTTAAGCCATTGCGTTCGTCTCGAAATTTTACATGAAATAGAGTCCGAGTTTTCGAAAATCGGAGTCTGGATGAAGAAGTTATGGCCTGTACAAGTTTCAGCAGTTTTCAGGCAGACTGGACCAGGGGGTCGACCATAGAGTCGACCTACCCCCCCAGGTCGACCATAGGGTCGACCATAGGGTCGATCTACCCCCCAGGTCGACCATAGTGTCGACCCCCCCACCTTACAGGTCGACCTGGTCGGCCTGGTTTGACCCAGAACTCATTTTTGAAGCCTGAGACGTGTTTTGACGGTCCGGATTGATTCTAGGGTTAATCTAAGGGCCTAAACTAGTTGCTACACCTATATAAACACCCTTAGACCTAACCTAATTCATATCAAATCATTCTTACACTATTATGCTGCTGAACTCCCTCTTGAACCATGGTCGCTGCCCCCAAATTAAAGAACAAGCATTCAAACTCAATCCAATTCGAAGATTAAAGTTGTACAATGATTCAAGACAATAAATCAACACTACTACAACGTTCTATGACAATTTCAGTTCCTAATTCACTAGCCATGCCCTGTAAGTTCTAGTTGTTTTTAGATTTAAACATTTAATTATAATATGGACATGAAATAAAATGGAATTGGATCTAAGTATGTTTATCGATTCTGATCTATTTATGTTGCTCTTTGAATCTTCTGTTTTGGGACTTGTCTATCTTTATGTTCATGACAAGTTTATGATCTATTCAGCAATTTTCTTGATTTGTGATGACATTATCATCAAGTTGTAATATTTATGCCTATGATGAAGTTTTCCTCTGATCTTATTTTTATTCAATTTCTATCTCCCCCAATTTATTTTCTTTTCATGAACCTTGGTCAATTTCGGACCTTAGCCTAAAATCGCGATTTGCGTACGATATGTATACGGGGGAATTATGGGATTATTGCCTATATGAATATGATGTAATAATTGGCAACATGAAATTGGATATTGTCATTGTATTTGCAAGTTTGGGCTTGATCTGTAAATTTTGTTATAATCTTGTTATGAACAAATTTGCATAAATATTATATACATGGAATTTGGCACAAATAGGATCTATGTAATGTAACATGAGATTTGGTATATAATTTGGCATGTAAATTAAACCACGAGTTCGGGCCTTTGTAAATTAAATCAAAATATTTGGCTTACGATTGGGCATATGTAAAATTGGGGATTTGAATATAAAAGCGATTGTAAATTTGATAATTGGCATAAATATGTATTATGAACTTAGGTAGTTGGCGTGTGTTGTAATAAAAAGATTACAATTTGGGATAACTACATCATGAATCATGATTTGGGTTTATTTGGGCATGATACATGCAATTTTGGCTAGAACTCGATATGGGTGAAATAGCATAAACTTGGCATACATGTAAATAGGCGAGAATTGGACATATGTAAACTGACTAGAATTGGGTATATATATCCATATATATATATATATATATATATATATATATATATATATATATATATTGGCATGTAATTTTGGAACTTGGGCATATGTTTATTAATATGTAAAGTTGGGAATTTGAAACATGAAAATGACTGTGTATTGAATAATCGACTTGAACACGAACACAAACATTTCTATATGTTAAACACATGAACTGATATTGGGATTTTGGGGGAAATACGACCATTAATGAACATTTGACACGAGGTTAGACTCGGTTTGTGGTGTAAATCTGCCCGGAACCGCCCGGCAAATCCAGTAGCCACAAAGTGTCAGTCTAATGTGAGAGGTCGAAGGCCAAATTGTAGGCGTAACGATTTATGACACGAGGTTAGACCCAGTTTGTGGTGTAAATCTGCCCGGAACCGCCCGACAAATCCAGTGGCCACAAAGTGCACGGTCTAATGTGAGAGGTTATGATTCGTTCATCATAATGAATGAATTAAGGAATACTAACTATAATAAGACGTGGGTATGGTTAGAAGGTTAGGTGGGATAACATGTAAATTTGACATGTAAATGTGGACCTAACCGGTATGAGTTAAGAACATGTAAAACTTACAAGTGTAGGCTCAACCAACGTAACAGTTAATCAGACCAATGGGTGGGTTAAGTAATATGACTAGACTAATGACACTTAACCAATATAACATGACACGTGGCAGGGTTAAGTCAACTGGAACATATAGATAATACTTAACCAACTTTGCGTGATACGTGGGCGGTTTAAGCATTGAATTACTTGAAATACTTAACCAATTTAACACGATGACTTGATAGGGTTAAGTCCTGAACCGCTTGAATATACTTAACCAATTTGACACGATGACTTAATAGGGTTAAGTCCTGAACCGCTTGAATATACTTAACCAATTTGACACGATGACTTGATAGGGTTTAGTCCTGAATCGCTTAAAATATACTTAACCAATTTAACACGATGATTTGATAGGGTTAAGTCATGAACCGCTTGAATATACTTAACCAATTTGACACGATGACTTGATAGCGTTAAGTCATGAACCGCTTGAATATACTTAACCAACTTGACACATGATTCGTAGGGCTAAGTCATGAACTTAAACGACAACACTTAGCCAATTTGACATGACACGTAGACGGGTTAAGTCACGAACTTGAATGACAACACTTAACCAACTTGACATGCTAGACCGATGGGGTTAAGTCTCGAATTTAAATGACAACACTTAACCTACTAGACGGAAACCCTAGTTACGCGGTCCGTTTCAGTAGTAACCCACTAGATGTATCATGGTACCCTGGAACTAGGCAGGATGGGGCACGATTACTGGGCTGATTGTAAGCGACCAGAACGACAGCTGTGTGGGTGCGCCAGTGTAGGTTCTAACGGAGTGCGGGCGTGCACACACTCTGGAGCAGAAAAAGCAGGCATTGGGCATCAGTAGATTTATTTGTGCGTGCTTGATTCGTGTCGATGGTTGGCACCATAGGGCTTGATACACCCTATGGTGGACCTAGCACAGGTGACTGCATTTCATGATTGGGCCGTATGACACAGACACATGAACGAGCTAGGACTTGTAGGGAGCCGATCGATTAATAGATCGTTACGTGGAATTCGTTAGGTAGCATAATCCCTAGTGGTTCTAGGTGGCATAAATCCTAATCGAATCTAGAAAACGTTCAATAGGTAGCATAGTCCCTAGTGGTCCTAGGTGGCATAAATCCTAGTTGAACACGCGATAGTTCATGATAAGGAAACCTAGCCAGAACAAGGGTGGCAGTCCAAACGATTTTAAGAATGGTGGTACTACGTTGAAGTAGTATAGAAATACGTGATGAAACCCATACGATATATGGCAAGGGACTGTACATATACATGGAAAGGATGATACGGGTTGGGGTACTAGTACAGTTGGTGCAGAGAATATAGGAAATCAAAGAAAATAGTGGAATGGTGAAGCTTAGAAATCTTGCGATGTTATACTTAATAGAAACCTTGCAATGTTATACTTGATTCATCGTGCCTGTAGCTTACCTTGTCATCATGCTTATGTTTACTTTCAGTTTATTCATGCCATGTTATCTTTACCTGTTTTTATGCTGAAAGCCACTAGGACTTACTCAGTCTTTATGACTGACCTAGTTTGTTTCGCCTCTTTTTCTTCCGTTTCCCCCCTGGTTCTCAGGGAGGAAGCACTACTACTTAGTTTGGACTTCTTTCTGCTTCAAGATCATCATATATGGCTTGGATCTTTCTTGGCTATGGCTGCTTTACTTGGGGAATGATTTATGACTATGGTTTTATGCTTCTTTACTATTGCAAGACAGATTTCGATGTAATGGATTTAATGGCATTTCGATGTAAAAGGCTTTAGACCTTACTAGATTTTAAAGAAATGAAATTTGGTTTTTCTTCCGCTGTTTTATATATGTTCTGTCTTGTAATATTTCTGTGTATGTTTACCTAGATAATGCTCCACCAAAGCTAGTGCATTCCCTTTGTGAGTGACCTTAGCGGAGGTGGGGTGTTACATTTGGTATCAGAGCAGAAGGTTACCAGACTGGGCAAAAGTTTTTAAAACCTTCTGAAATTATTTTCAAACCCGTTTACAAAGAAGCATTTTTCATGAAAAATCTTGTTTTATTTAAAGGCTATTCCCCAAAGCCATATGCACTATCTTTTGATTCTCTCCTTGAGTCTCTTCTCCCTTTCTTTTTCACCATAGTTTGTAGGCATGCGACACATGTCGGAGGGCAAAGTAGTGTCCAACCTCCATCTGTAACCGCAGTAGTTTTACTTGCGACCAATCTTATCTCAAGCTTTGTAGGGTTGCCGTGTGATGGAAGTAGCTTTCGAGAAACTTGTCAACAAGCTATACAAGGATAGTAGGAACGAGGATAAAGAACACAAGTCTAAGGATGAGAAACTTGTTGATATGGCTTAATCCACGAAGAAAAAAAAGTAAAAGGAAAGAGGCCAAGTGAAAGAATAATAAAAACCCATGACAAGAAAGAACATCGTTGGTATGGTAAAAAGGGACATGTAATAAGTATCATAGGACAAAGACAAGGGCAAAGAACAAGATCGTCGAGAGGGCAATTGTATGCTCTCACTATAGCATACCTAAGAGAGGTGGTAACGCTTCTGTTAAAAGTATAGCTGCTCTTTTCTATCATACCGTGGGAACTTTGTTTTTATATACATCGCATCCTTTTAATTCTGCTTCGATAGTTGAGTCTCTGCACCTTAGTACTAGCGAAGTAAAGGATCCCATTTTTGTGTCTCAAATCCTGTTGGGTAATCGGATCATTTATTCATGACTTGTTTGGATTTGAGAATGTCTAGGCTAAGCAATGCTTATGTTTTTGGGCTATGGGTTGATTCTAGGGATGAAGTGGTTGTCCAGAAATGGTACCATTCTCGAGTATGAAAAGAGGGTAGTTAGACTCTTGACTTGCCCTGGTAATGTCCTCGAAGTCTAGGGTAACCCTTAGGGTTCTTCCATGCTTAGTTACCTAGAATCTCTTGATACATCTATTGATTCCGAGTAGTGTTCGCCACTAATGTGGATGGTTCATTTCGCTTATGCATGAGTTATAGAAAATCACCTTAGTAAGTACACTTGGCAACATGGTTGGCATTTGTTTATTCTCAAGAGATAATCCATTTATGTGGAATACCTTCTAGTAAGTGAATGAGTTCCAAGATTCACCAGTGAATTTTGGAGAGCTTGCACGAAACCATGAGTACGCAATTATGTTTGAATCGGGTATACTAGAAAGAGAATAAGCGAAAGTGGAACGAGAGGCGACAGTGGAATGAGTTCCAACTCATATTCTGGGAACAAGAATTAAGGAACTACGAAATTGTGAAGTTAAAGACGGTCAAAGCACAATGGAGTTAAGCTCAAGGAAATACGACTTAGAAGATTGAAGACTGGACACACGCATCATATCTCTTTTTAAGAGTATATCCTTGATCCCTCTTTTCCTGTAGAGCTTACTTGCATGCTATCTTTTATGTATATCCTCTCGGTCCTATTCTCAATCTTATTTCGGTTGCAAACCCCATAAGGAGTATGACTCATCTGGTTGTAATACATGTTAGGGCTTGAGGGTGTCCGTTAGGTTGACTAAACTTTTTGGGTTTTATAGGATATGGGCTGGTGCTTAGGGAGTTCTCCTCCTATTCAGTATATATGTGACGTAGATTTCCAGCTTTGACATTGCCTAATGGGCACAAGGTTTTTACTTGCTTCTATCATTCGGCTACATCTTTAGGTAGGAACAATTGGGTGAAACATGTGTTTGAGACATGTTATGATTGATGGTTGCAAGTGGTCGCAAGTGGTTGCTCGTGGTTGCATAACACACATTAGGAACTAGATCGGCTCCAGACACATTTTCATATTGCATATGCATGAGTGTTTATACTTGTTTATGGATGAAATTGAATGTGCTATCATGTGAATGTTGCATATGGATGGATGTTTGAGCACACATATAGTGTTTATGTGATTAGGGCTATTTGCATACATGTTGGACTCATGGCACTAAACATATTTTGCATTAAGAAGATCAATCAGGCCTGATCATTTGCATTAGATAAGGAACATATACACACACTTTCTGCATATGTTCATACATCATTAGAAATCTCTTAAGGACAATGGATGCCTGTGATTGATGATTGACTAGATGGATGATTGGATGGTAGGACAAATTCTTCTTAACTTGAAGATTTCGGGGACGAAATCCTTTTAGGAGGGGAGAATGTAACAACCCGTATTTTTATAACATGTTAAAACAAGAAATCAAGGCAGAATTAAATTTTAAATTCAGAATCAGGGGAAATGGGTTACACCATTGCGTTCGTCTCGAAATTTACATGAAATAGAGTCTGAGTTTTCGAAAATCGGAGTCCGGATGAAGAAGTTATGGCCTGTACAAGTTTCAGCAGTTTTCAGGCAGACTGGACCAAGGGGTCGACCATAGGGTCGACCTACCCCCCAAGGTCGACCGTAGGGTCGACCTACCCCCAGATCGACCATAGTGTCGACCCCCCACCTTACAGGTCGACCGGGTCGGCCTGGTTTGACCCAGAACTCATTTTTGAAGCCTGAGACGTGTTTTGACGGTCCGAATTGATTCTAGGGTTAATCTAAGGGCCTAAACTAGTTGCTACACCTATAAAAACACCCTTAGACCTAACCTAATTCATATCAAATCATTCTTACACTATTATGCTGCTGAACTCCCTCTTGAACCATGGCTGCCGCCCCCAAATTAAAGAACAAGCATTCAAACTCAATCCAATTCGAAGATTAAAGTTGTACAATGATTCAAGACAATAAATAAACACTACTACAACGTTCTATGACAATTTCAGTTCCTAATTCACTAGCCATGCCCTGTAAGTTCTAGTTGTTTTTAGATTTAAACATTTAATTATAATATGGACATGAAATAAAATGGAATTGGATCTAAGTATGTTTATCGATTCTGATCTATTTCTGTTGCTCTTTGAATCTCCTGTTTTGGGACTTGTCTATCTTTATGTTCATGACAAGTTTATGATCTATTCATCAATTTTCTTGATTCGTGATGACATTATCATCAAGTTGTAATATTTATGCCTATGATGATGTTTTCCTCTGATCTTATTTTTATTCAATTTCTATCTCCCCCAATTTATTTTCTTTTCATGAACCTTGGTCAATTTCAGATATTGGCCTAAAATCGCGATTTGCGTACGATATGTTTACGGGGGAATTATGGGATTATTGCCTATATGAATATGATGTAATAATTGGCAACATGAAATTGGATATTATCATTGTATTTGCAAGTTTGGGCTTGATCTGTAAATTTTGGTATAATCTTGTTATGAACAAATTTGCATAAATATTATATACATGGAATTTGGCACAAATAGGATCTATGTAATGTAACATGAGATTTGGTATATAATTTGGCATGTAAATTAAACCACGAGTTCGGGCCTATGTAAATTAAATCAAAAGATTTGGCTTACGATTGGGCATATGTAAAATTGGGGATTTGAATATAAAAGCGATTGTAAATTTGATAAATGACATAAATATGTATTATGAACTTAGGTAATTGGCGTGTGTTGTAATAAAAAGATTACAATTTGGGATAACTACATCATGAATCATGATTTGGGTTTATTTGGGCATGATACATGCAATTTTGGCTAGAACTCGATATGGGTGAAATAGCATAAACTTGGCATACATGTAAATAGGCGAGAATTGGACATATGTAAACTGACTAGAATTGGGTATATATACCCATATATATATATATTTGCATGTAATTTTGGAACTTGGGCATATGTTTATTAATATGTAAAGTTGGGAATTTGAAACATGAAAATGACTGTGTATTGGATAATCGACTTGAACACGAACATGAACATTTCTATATGTTAAACACATGAACTGATATTGGGATTTGGGGGGAAATACGACCATTAATGAACCTTTGACACGAGGTTAGACTCGGTTTGTGGTGTAAATCTGCCCGGAACCACCCGGCAAATCCAGTAGCCACAAAGTGTCAGTCTAATGTGAGAGGTCGAAGGCCAAATTGTAGGCGTAACGATTTATGACACGAGGTTAGACCCAGTTTGTGGTGTAAATCTGCCCGGAACCGCCCGGCAAATCCAGTGGCCACAAAGTGCACTGTCTAATGTGAGAGGTCATGATTCGTTCATCATAATGAATGAATTAAGGAATACTAACCATAATAAGACGTGGGTATGGTTAGAGGGTTAGGTGGGATAACATGGAAATTTGACATGTAAATGTGGACCTAACCGGTATGAGTTAAGAACATGTAAAACTTACAAGTGTAGGCTCAACCAACGTAACAGTTAATCAGACCAATGGGTGGTTTAAGTAATATGACTAGACTAATGAAACTTAACCAATATAACATGACACATGGCAGGGTTAAGTCAACTGGAACATATAGATAATACTTAACCAACTTTGCGTGATACGTGGGCGGGTTAAGCCATGAATTACTTGAAATACTTAACCAATTTAACACGATGACTTGATAGGGTTAAGTCCTGAACCGCTTGAATATACTTAACCAATTTGACACGATGACTTGATAGGGTTAAGTCCTGAACCGCTTGAATATACTTAGCCAATTTGACACGATGACTTGATAGGGTTAAGTCCTGAACTGCTTGAATATACTTAACCAATTTAACATGATGATTTGATAGGGTTAAGTCATGAACCGCTTGAATATACTTAACCAATTTAACACGATGACTTGATAGGGTTAAGTCATGAACCGCTTGAATATACTTAACCAACTTGACACATGATTCGTAGGGCTAAGTCATGAACTTAAACGACAACACTTAGCCAATTTGACATGACACGTAGACGGGTTAAGTCACGAACTTGAATGACAACACTTAACCAACTTGACATGCTAGACCGATGGGGTTAAGTCTCGAATTTAAATGACAACACTTAACCTACTAGACGGAAACCCTAGTTACGCGGTCCGTTTCAGCAGTAACCCACTAGATGTATCATGGTACCCTGGAACTAGGCAGGGTGGGGCACGATTACTGGGCTGATTGTAAGCGACCAGAACGACGGCTGCGTGGGTGCGCCAGTGTAGGTTCTAACGGAGTGCGGGCGTGCACACACTCCGGAGCAGAAAAAGCAGGCGTTGGGCATCAGTAGGTTTATCTGTGCGTGCTTGATTCATGTCGATGGTTGGCACCATAGGGCTTGATACACCCTATGGTGGACCTAGCACAGGTGACTACATTTCATGATTGGGCCGTATGACACAGACACATGAACGAGCTAGGACTTGTAGGGAGCCGATCGATTAATAGATCGTTACGTGGAATTCGTTAGGTAGCATAATCCCTAGTGGTCCTAGGTGGCATAAATCCTAATTGAATCTGGAAAACGTTCAATAGGTAGCATAATCCCTAGTGGTCCTAGGTGGCATAAATCCTAGTTGAACACACGATAGTTCATGATAAGGAAACCTTGCCAGAACAAGGGTGGAAGTCCAAACGATTTTAAGAATGGTGGTTCTACGTTGAAGTAGTATAGAAATACGTGATGAAACCCATACGATATACGGCAAGGGACTGTACATATACATGGAAAGGATGATACGGGTTGGGGGTACTAGTACAGTTGGTGCAGAGAATATAGGAAATCAAAGAAAATAGTGGAATGGTGAAGCTTAGAAATCTTGCGATGTTATACTTAATAGAAACCTTGCAATGTTATACTTGATTCATCGTGCCTGTAGCTTACCTTGTCATCATGCTTATGTTTACTTTCAGTTTATTCATGCCATGTTATTTTTACCTGTTTTTATGCTGAAAGCCACTAGGACTTACTCAGTCTTTATGATTGACCTAGTTTGTTTCGCCTCTTTTTCTTCCGTTTCCCCCCAGGTTCTCAGGGAGGAAGCACTACTACTTAGTTTGGACTTCTTTCTGCTTCAAGATCATCATATATGGCTTGGACCTTTCTTGGCTATGGCTGCTTTACTTGGGGAATGATTTATGACTATGGTTTTATGCTTCTTTACTATTGCAAGAAAGATTTTGATGTAATGGATTTAATGGCATTTCGATGTAAAAGGCTTTAGACCTTACTAGATTTTAAAGAAATGAAATTTGGTTTTTCTTCCGCTGTTATATATATGTTCTGTCTTGTAATATTTCTGTGTATGTTTACCTAGATAATGCTCCACCAAAGCTAGTGCATTCCCTTTGTGAGTGACCCTAGCGGAGGTGGGGTGTTACAGAAAGAGAAATAAACAAAGAAAAAAAAAAATATTTACAAAGGTGAGTTTAGAGATCATACCAGAATCCAATGTAAATTAGAATCTCTAGCTCAACAAGCTTGGCTAAGGAACTGTGAATGATAAACGAATATTGAGCAGCTCGAATTCAATTCTCTTCTGCAAAGCAATTCCTCAGCCTCCTTTGGTACCTAACAATTCAGGGGATCAAGTGATCTAACAAAATTTGTAAAACCACTCACAGCTTTGTTTACACGTTTTGGTACCCAAATCTGTTTGTACAACAAACCATCATAATTTACCTTAGTACCCTTAGGAATCCAGATTTGTTTGAATTTAGTCAAAAATGTTTTATCCTCTTTTGGGATCCAGGATTATTTAAATGGATTGTTATAAAACAGATTTTGATTTCGTTTGTGATTTAAAAATACTTTGGAATTTTTAGAGTTTAAATTTCCGAAACGATCCTTCTTGAAGCAGTTTAAGGAATTTTCAAAATCACAAGAATTTAGCTTTTCAAAATCATTTGTTTTCCCAAAACCAAGACCACGTTTATTTTCGACAAAAAATTGGTTTTTCAACAACATATTCAAAGATTTTTCACCGTTTGAAAATTTAGCCAAAATTGTTTCAAGTTGTTGAATTTTAGTTTTAAGATCACCGTTTTCTTTCAATAAGTCTGAACAATGATTTTTAGTGATCTTACATCTTTCAAAATCAGATCTTAAAACAAAATTTTCATTTTTAAGCAAGTTAATTTTGGTTTGGGACTCAGCAATCTCAGATTCCAAAAGTTTTTGTTTTTCAAACTCAAATTCCTTGGATTTTTCAATCTCATTTTCCAATTCTTTCAAAATAAAATCAGAATTCAACAAATTCTCCTTTTCAACAATTTAAAATTTGGAATATATATCCGTCTTAAAAATTTCAAATTCCTTTTGTAATTTTTTTTTCAAACTTGATAACTCAATCTTGTTTTCTTTTAAGATCAGAATTTCTTTTTCAAACTTTTGAATATTTTTATTGAGATGAACAAGATTGGTTTTCAATTTCAAACAATTTTTGCAATATGAATTTGAAGAATTTTTAAAATATTCTAGTTGTAATTCCAAATCATTCATTTTGCTGGTCAACTCAGAATTCTTAGATTTCAGATATTTGTTTTTAGATTGGAGTTTATCAACAGATTTAGTCAAGTCGGTGCACATATAAACTAAATCTTCATATGAGAAATTTTCTGTTTCAGCATCCATTGATTCTCCATCATCTGATCCTTCTGAATTTTCATTTGTAAATCCTGTTAAACAGAACTTTGAATCTGAATTGACTCTCTCGGGTTTTGAGCTACCGCTGTCAGACCTTCCATACTTCGTATTGAGAGTATCCTAGATTTCCTGTGCAGATAAACATTGGCAGATAAGATTAAACTGTTCAGTACTAAGATAATCAAATACAATTTTCATAGCATGGGTATTGAAAGTAATATCTACACTATCAAATCCATTGATAACAACATCCCAATATTTAATATTAACAGATTTTAAATAAACTTCCATTTTGGATTTCCAGTTTAAAAAAATCTGTTCTAGAGAAAATAGTTGGAGATGAACTGGACTGACTCTCGCTAGACTGACAACTAGGGTTATCCAAGACTCTAGAGTTAAAAATACCTGCTCTGATACCAAATGTTGGATCTAGATTAACCCTAGAGGGGGGGGGGGGGGTGAATAGGGTTTATCACAGTTTTTAACTGAATTAAAAATCTTACGAGATAGATAATAATACACAGATCACAGAATATAGCAGAAACAGAAATGCAGAAAATAAATCATACACATATATACCCAGCTTCGGCAAAACCCTGCCTGTTGCTGCATTTTAAGGTTTCTACTAGGTGATAGAACAGTTCCTGCATATAAGACCATGTACACTCACGACTCTCGCTCCGATTCTAACCCTACGCTCAAAACCCTAGACTGATCTAATCCCTTAGATCAGATTTCCCCTGATTACGACCCCGTAACCAGTAACCCAAATTTTACAGACTCTGTCAACTGTCAGCCAACACCCTAACTGAATCCCCTAGATTTTACAGACCTAGAAACTGATTGATCACAAAAGAAATTAAAAATAAAATACAATTAAAAACAAAATCTAAAAGCCCTAGAGTTAAAATAGGAATAAAAATATTCCTTTTAACACCAAAATGATCGGCCCATTTTCTTTAGGGTTGCACCCGTGTTCATTTGATTAGCTCGATCTCCCTTGTCATAGAAATGGCGGCTCTGGAAGAATGAAACCAAAACTAGGGTTTTTTAATTCCTCCCCAAATCAAATCGCTGATATGATAAGAACTCTGGATGTTGATCTCTGAATGCTCGAAACATTGATGCTCTCGTTCTTCGATTGATTTGGTCTATCGATTTGGGATTCTCCTTTCTGGCTCTCGATCGAAACCCTAAAATTGTGAGTTATTTGAATTTTAAATCTCTGCTTGGAATTTTGATGTTTTGGTATCGATTCAATTGTTATTTTTTGATTAAAAAAAATCCCATGCCGATGATGAATTGGTGTTAATAATATAGGGTATAGAAAACCCTAATCATTCTCTGATTTCAAAAAATGATTTTGTCTGATTGCATGGTTTCCTTTTTTGCCTTGAATTGATTAAATCTTGAATGGATATTCTTGTGGCCCCTTGCGTGAATTCATTGATTGATAAATGCAGAGAGACGTGTTGTTCAAAATAGGAAATAATTTGAACTGATTTGTCATTTCTGGAAAAACAAAATTGCCCGTTTTACTTAGTCTCCTCTTTTGATTTTGGCAGATTAATTGCTTCAAATTTAGCTTGAAATAATGGCTTCATTCCTTGATAAATTCTGGACAATTTAAGTGCTCCTTTTTCAATTCGATTTGAAACAAATTTGCTTGAAAATAAATTACAGAGAATAAATGCTGATTTCCTTGCCTTTAATAAAATTCTCTGGGAATTTCCATCCTCCACAATTGATGCATATATGTCTGGAAATAATTTAGTTTTCCAATTGCATTCAAACCTGAATTGTTTGAAGAGAAAAACTGAAAACATTTTGTCCACTGTTGATATTCCCTGACTTGATTTCTGAAATGTTGCCATTTATGTTCTCTTTGATTTCATGCCAAAATGATCCCATGCATGATTAAAAACAGGAAAATATTTGTTTGCACAACACACGTTTGCCATAGTTGATTGTCATGAATTCGACTTGTTGAGCTGATTCTCCAAGTAAATCACCTGAAACTGTTTAAGTTTGTTGCTGCACCATTTATTCTTATCCACCAGTTTTTGCTCTGATTAGTGATGACAGGAACATTTATCACATTACCTTCATGTGTATGTGAACTGGATAGTTGTCAATTTTGTTGTTCGACCGTTTGTACTGGGCTTGAACACTTTAATTCTGTAGTATGACTGGTTTGAACATGTTGCATTTGTAGTTTCACACACACATTGATCTGTTTATGTCATTAGCACCATGTAGCTTCTTGTCTGATCTGCCACGCCAAATCACTTGAATCTTGAGTGATCTCAAAGTGTTTGTCCATGCTATTTGAACTGATCTGAAATGCTTTGCACTTCCATTTATGTTGGCTGTTTATATCTTTGAGTTTCTATCTTTTTGAAAAGAACTTGATCACTGTGCACTGCTTGTTCCACCATGCTTGCTAAAACATTGTTGTTGCAACACTGTACTGTTGTGATCACCTTGTCTCACCATTATGCCATGTACACTTGACATAGTGTAATGTAGTTGTGCTACTTCTGCTTGTTGTTGTGCCATTCATCCTTGTGCATGACCACTCATGTATACTCTGATTACTGAAATCACTACTTCAACCTGTTTTTCACTTAAAAACTGCCACGACACTTTTGAAGCTCTGAAATTGCCTTGAGCACTTTGTTGGCTGCATTACCATGATTACATGTCTGAACTTTGGTCATGTTCCACCACCAACATATATTTGCGCATCGACTAGTTTGTTGGTTTGAGCTCGACCAATTTTGCTGATTGCTTTACTTGTGCTTCGCTGTTCCATACTAGTTTGACTTGAGTGTCGCACTGAGTCGAGTTGGTCCATGTGGCTGCTCCTCAGTTGCACACTGAATTGGCGAGGCAATGCACAAGTGTATATATATAAACGTGTGTATATATATACACGTGTGTACATGCAGCCATTAAGATAAATTTTTCTGTCCCTGTACTATATATATACTGTCTAGACACAGTTGGATTTAACAAATCAGATCAAGTCAGAAAAATGATGAGAAACACACCGAAATTCTGAGGCAAATAAAATTTCAAAATAAAAATTATATTCGCATGTGATCAGTATTATTTCTATTGCAGTGTACTGTGTGTGTGTTTCATGTGTGACAGGTAAGGAGATGATGACTGGACTGAAAGCTATGAAGACAGAATACAAGAAAACAAGAAGACAAAAGGCAGAAAACAAAAACAATGTGTAAAAGTTTATATGAGTGGATGTAAAATTTATGAGTGTTATAGTGAATATGAAATTGAGAATGTACTGACAGAGAGTTGTATTGAGGAGTTTTGTATAAGAATGTAAGAATTGTACTGATATTTGTAATAAACAAATTTGTTTGAAAAAAAAAATCATTTATTGTTGTCAAACACACTTGTCTATTTTATTCAGTTTATTTACAAGTACAAATATCTGTGAAGTAATATCTGTGTATGTGTATAAATAGTGGAGTTTGTAAATCTGTACTGTTTAAACGATGAAGTATAATATTTATATTTAAATAAAGTACTGTATGAATATATGAATGTCTGTACAGTCATATTCTATTTAAATACAAATATTATATTCCTATCTGTGATAAATATAAGAAACAGTACAGCAACAAACACATTTAAAATAATATATATTTGGTTGTTATCATCAAACAAAAATCATATAATTGTGCATACAACATCGTTATATACAACACTAAGGTACATGATTTTGCAGTTTGAGGGGTTTGGTTTGTGCCTTTTTACTGTTTTAGCTTTGGTTCCGTAAAGCAGAAATCTAAAAGTGTTTGTATTTCTAATAGTGATTGTGTTATTCGATTAGCTATAATCTATTATGTTATCGTTTTTGTTCATTGATTGTAGTAAGAGATGAATCATTCAATGGAGTTTCAGTATTGAAAACGTTACTTAAGCTCTGCCCCTTGAACTTTTTCGACTAATTTGAGATTCTAAATCTTCTTTTGTTTCTTCTTTGATTGTGGATAGAATTCTAGGAGGTCCTGATAAGTTGTGCAGTCTCATTAACTCTGCTTCCATTTCTTCTTCTTCATATGGAACTAAAAGATCTTTACGCCGAGACTCACTGAAAGTATTGTTATCGGATGCAATATCTTGAGGATTCAATGCAGTAAAACTCAAAGAGCTTGGTTTTTTCCAGCAAAATAAATAAAGAAGCTCTTTTGCAGGACTGGTACTAGTATGAACTTCTTCGCTCTCTTCCAACATTTGTCTATTATATATTCTTTTTTTTTCACCATAGCAAATAGTACTGCTCAGTGAACAATACACAAAGTTTTGAACATGACCTTACAATTCTGAAAAGAAGAAGAGCCGGTTGCTAATAATTTTTGTTTGGTCCTGTTTTGATATGAACTTTGCCACATTTTGAATATGACAAATATATGATATGAATCACCCTGTTAGTGTCAGATTCCTGAACTCGATTTGTTCCAATCAAGTTCAAGAAGAAATTTTTATTGTGAGATTCATTTAAAACCTTGCATTATACATTACATCCTTTTATTTATTTATTTTCATTTTTTATACTTGTTATAAGCACATATGTTAGATTTTGGAACAAAACAAGTGCTAGTAATGTTATGTTGCCTTGCAGAAGTTTAGGATGGGATTACTTTAGTACAATTGCGGTAACAACGATAATGAAGTTAACAGCGATAATGATGGTGAATTTGAGGACCATAAGCAGCTACTTGCTTAGCTACTTTTTTTGGGATAGCATAAGTAAAGCTGTAAGCGTACTAAAGTGTAGATCTCGAAATCTTAGGATTGAATCATCTAGAAATCTAATTGAAATTTGAAAAAGAAAAGGAAAGTTTTAAACCTAGGAACGTATACAATGCTTTCCAGGTTGCAAAGTATTTCAATATTTGGTTCTATGTGGACACAGTATATAAATGCATCATGCATGTAGTGCATGCATGCTTAGATTCCATATATATCACTTTAACGGTATGGAGTCAGCTAGTTCATCTGGTGCAATCCCACCAAATGGCACCTGCTTCTGGATGAAAAAATCAACTTCTTTAACCAAATGTCTATCACTAACTATTGAATTTTAAGCAGCAAAAACCGAGACACAATTTAGTGTTTCCTGAGAAGTACATGCGTCATCCCAGGTATATTATTATTTATTACCATTATTGATCAATTTTTTTTGTTAGTACTTAAGTATCATTATAAGAAACTAAGAATTGCTGTTTTACGCAATCGCTCTAATGAAGCTTGTAAGCAAGGATCCCGAACCCCGTGTCCTAGAAATATATTCCCAGTTTTTCTACATACAAATATTGGATTGATATGAGAATGTATATGTAAAGAGATAACTGCATATTTGTTCTGATTTTTTATTAATATTGTACTTAAAAAATTGTGTAGCTGCATATGACCAACGGATGACCATTAATTTCCTTAAATATGGTGTATACAGGAGGGGTAGCATGAGTTTAGTGCAGCAGCTACTGAGTACACTGGGTTGCAGGTCATTTTCGTATATTTTTTCTTACTTATGGTTATACGTGTGAGTTTGCATATGAGTGAATCGAGTGACAATGTAGCGAGGAATGTATGTAAATTTGAATGATTGTGTAATATACGAGTGAATGTAAAGTAGTGGAGTCAAATTTTTTGTATCATTTGAAATGTTGAAATAAAATATTTTTTTGAATAAAATACTATATTATAATAATATTTATTATAATATTATAAAATCTTTGATTAATAGCAGTTGATGTTTAATTACTTTTAGCAATTGTAAAACAAATTTTAACAACTGCTAGAAACAGTTGTAAAAAGGGTTGACTTTATTACGATTGCCAGCTGTACTAGACATATTACAACTGTTTTTGGCAGTTGTGAAAGGGTATTTTTTTTGTTGTAGTGGTACCTGTGGCAATACCTATACTGATGTTACCATAGGGTCGCAAATGTGTTGCCTTTGACTCTAAGGCAATGCGGCAAAAGGCAACCCCAAAAAAGTGTTGCCATAGATCATTTTTTGCCTATATCAACACATTTCGGCATCTAATGCGTCACTTCATTGGGGTTGCCGTAGGCCATCTATGGCGCAGTGAAAGATATTGCTGACGATAGATTTAAGTGATATAATAATGTCGTAAACCATCCAAAAAGAAGAAACTGAAGCAAAGTGGTTCAAGTTTCTGGCGTTGCGTCGAAAATGGAGATGTGTGACGTGCCCCATGGGTAACTCATCTACAACAATGGTCAAAGACAAGGGAAAAATTGGGTTGAAACTAACCTCTGTAAAAGAACTTACCAATGTTCTTCATGTTCCAAAAATTTGTAAATACCCGATTTCGAGATCGCTACTTAGTTAGCATGGTTTCAAACTCACATTTAAGGCTGATATGTTTATGCTATCAAAGAGTATATGTGGAAAAGGGTTACGTGAGTGATGACTTAAATAAAGTCATTTTAACTATCATTGTACCAATTGTTGACATGAATAAAGTTAAACCTTCTGTTTATATTGTTGACTCTTCTAACGTATGGTATGCTAGATTTGATCATGTAAATTTATACCAAAATATGGAAGAACTTCTAGAAACAAATATCGAATTTGTGATGAAATAAAAATGATTGTAGCTCCCTTTCATCATGTCGAAAGAAATACAGAACTTTTAAACTTAATACATATGGATGTATGTGATGTTTTAAGCTGGAGGAGGGAAAATATATTTTGTTACCTTTATTGACGATTGTCTTAGGTACCATTGTTTGTACTTGCTAAAATGTAAAGATGAGGCTTTCGAAATGTTTAAACAGTTCAAATTAAAAGTTGAAAATCAACTAAATAAGAAAACAAAAGCTTTAAGGAGCGATAGGGAAGGAGAATATGAATTTCCTTTTAAGGAATTCTATGTCCAAAAAGGTATAATGCACCAAGCTACAACTCTCCATATTTACCTCAGCCTAATGGAATAGTCGAAAAGAAAAAAGAACCCTTAAAGAACTAATGAATGCCTTGCTAATTATGCAACGACCCATATTTTAGCGATCAGATATTTAAATATTTTATTTAAATATTAAATATTAATTATTAATTAAACGACTGCTCCAAATGTATTTTTCACACACGATCGAATCATGACTCGAAACTATTTCCATTTATTTCAAATGGTTCATTAAACAAAGAAAAAGTATATATATCTATATTTCGAGTTCAGACCATTTGGTGGTTAAAACGATCTCGAAACACATGTAAATTATTGTTCCGGAGCATAGTCTCGGATTTCAAATGAACCTTGTACCATCGAAACAGTATTGCCGAGATGCCATCGAGTTTCATGGTGATCGATACATCCTTTGATCGCAACAAATTAAAACACGTTTTTGTAGTTGAAAATTGAAATTGAAATTGAATAGTGTATTATTTAAATCCCAGCCCAGTCTTTACTTAAAACCTGCTCACTATTATTCCTTTTCTTTCCCAAATATTGATTCATTGTTCCACTGAATAAGAGCCACCTCTTTCTTCCTTAAAACAAAAATCAAGACATCCTAAATCTCTCCACTAAAAATCCTCGAACCACCTTCTCCATACTCCTCTCGGCAAATCCTACAAGCCTATACCATCGTTGGAGAGTGCGACATCGTATTTGGCTATGAATGTGTCTGAATAACAATTTAAGATTTATATTTTTTAGAGTTCAGGGTGGGTTCCCACGAAACAAAGCACGAATTTTTGTTTGCATCGCAGTTTAGCATCATCGGGAGAGAATGGGATAACATAGTCCATTCTAGCGATTCATGTTCGTGCAGAGGGCCCGCTGATCATTGGGTTGGGATATGTTTTGTGAGTTCAAGTGAGAGGCAGAGGCATGAGTTAGGTGGAGATTTTGATGAGATATGTGTCGGCGTTGTCGGTTTAGAAGGTCAGAGAGAAATGAGAGATTGATGTAGCAGACACGGCTTGTGCATGCTACAAGATGACCATGTGTAATTAACGATTGGGAAGAAGAGGGATTAACTGTGAATAGGTAATTAGTAGATTTAAATTATACTTAGGCTATCTTAATTACTTAAATAACTATTAAACTTGTACATGCCATATGTAACACCGCACCTCCGCTAGGGTCACTCACAAAGGGAATGCACTAGTTTTGGTGGAGTATTATTTAGGTAAACATGCACAGAGATATCACAAGGCGGAACATAAATAAAGCAGCGGTAGAAATTAAAAACCAACTTTTTATTATTTCCAAGAAAGGAGTCAAAAGCTCATATATCCAAGATACAAATTATTCCATTACATCAAGTTCATAGTAAAGAAGTATAAACTTTAAAACAAAAGTAAATTTTTCCCCATAAATAGCAGAAGCAGCCATAGCATAGCCCAAGACCAAACCGTACATGAGCTGTCTGAAAGCAAGTTGAATCCAAGCTAAGAGCTAGTGTTTCCTCCCTGAGAACCTGGGGGGAGGGGGGAACGAAAGAAAAAGAGGCGAAAGAAAAAGGGTCAGTCATAAAGACTGGTAAGTCCTAGAGACTTTCAGTATGAAAACTAGTAAAGGTAACATGATATGTGAAAACTGGAATTAAACATAAGGATGATAACATAACTGGTAGGATAATTAAGATAACAAGATAAGTCAAGTCTAGCATCGCATGTTCAAGGTTCGCTGCACCATCTGTACTAGTGTTCTAACCCATGTCAAGTATTAATCATGAAATGATCCCTTAGCCCAGTGTCATGAAGTGACCCATTACGGGGTCCTACGGTACGATCTATTAATCGATCGGCTCCCTACAAGTCCTAGCTCGTCATGTGTCTGTGTCATACGGCCCTATCCAGAAATGTAGTTACCTGTGCTAGGTCCACCATAGGGTGTATCAAGTCCTATGGTGCTAACCACCGATACGAATCAAGCAAGCACAATGTAAATCTACGGGTGCCCAATGCCTGCTTTTTCAACTCCGGACTACGTGCACGACCATAGCCCGCCTGAACCTACAATGGCGCACCTACTCAGCCGTCGTTCTGGTCGCTTACAATCAGCCCAGTAATCGTGCCCCACCCTGCCTAGTCCCAGGGTATCGTGATACATCTAAGTGGGTTACTGCTGAAAAGGACCGCGTAACTTGGGTTTCTAATGGGTTAAGTGTTGTCATTTAAATTTGTGACTTAACCCTATCCAGATCATGTATCAAGTTGGTTAAGTGTGTTCAAGCAGTTCATGACTTAACCCTATCAAGTCATCGTGTCAAGTTGGTTAAGTATATTCAAGTGGTTCATGACTTAACCCTATCATGTGGCATTAATTCATTAAGTCTCTGAAAAGCAGCATCACATTCTAGGTCCCATGCAAAAGGTAGGTTCTTCATTGTTAATTTAGTAAGAGGGGATGAAATCTTTGCGAAGTCCTTAATGAACTTCCTGTAGTAGCCCGCCAAACCGAGAAAGCTCCTCACCTCCGTTGCATTCTTAGGAATTTTCCAGTCCTGTACCGCAACTACCTTTGTGGGGTCCACGGCTATGCCTTGCTTAGAAACTACATGTCCAAGGAACCGAACTTCCTTCCTCCAAAAATGGCATTTGGAGAACTTAGCCTTTAACTGGTGTGCTCTAAGCGTTTCCATGACTTCCTTGAGATGCCTAGCATGCTCTTCTTCATCTTTTGAGAAGATCAAAATATCATCCACGAAAACTACCACAAACTTGTTAAGGAACTCCCGAAACACCCTACTCATCAAATCTACAAAGTATGAGGGTGCATTTGTTAACCCAAACGGCATAATGAGCCATTCGAAGAACCCATCTGGAGTCCTAAACGCAGTTTTGTCAATGCTATCCTCAGCCACTCTGAGCTGATGGAATCCTGTGGCTAGATCGAGTTGAGAGAAAATAGATGCTCCCACAAGCTGGTCAAACAAATCGTCGATTCTTGGTAGCGGGTGCCTATTTTTCTTTGTCAGCTTGTTTAACTCACGATAATCTACGCACAGACGAAGCGATCCATCCGCCTTAGTAGCGAATACCACCGGAGCACCCCATTCAGAAATGCTTCGTCTTATGAAATTTTTCTCAAGCAACTCGTTAATTTGTTTATTGAGCTCCCTTCTTTCTCGCGGGTCCATGTGCCTAACGGGCAATGAAACTGGCTTGGCATTATCAACAAGATAAATTCGGAACTCTATCTCGCGTTTAGGAGGCAATCCCCTCACTTGATCAAAGACATCTGGATATTCTCGGACCAGTCTTACAGATTGCAAATTATCGTCGGACGAGTCAAGGGATTCAAGATAACATAACATGACCGGACCCTTAGGGTTACAAGAAATTTCAAGGGTATTACCAAGGCGAGTCATGTGCCTCACTACCCTTCGTTCATAATCAAGAATGGCTCCATAATCAGACAGCCAGTCCATACCTAGGATCAAACCGTATCCCATAAATCCGAGAACATAAGCATTACACGTGAATTCTACGCTTAAGATAGAGATCCTCAAATCCACACACATCATAGATAAATGGGTGGAGCCCCCAATTGGATTTGAAACTATTACGGGATCCTCAACCAGACTAGTACTTAGGTGAAGATTTTCAACAATATCAGAAGAAATAAAAGTATGCGATGCGCCAGAGTCAAATAAAGTTCGAACAGGAAAGTCAGAAATGTAAACAAGGCTTTCTACGGAAATATTACTACCTCGGTCAGGAGCTGGAGCGGTGTTGAGAGCATGCAACTGCCCTCTAGAAGGTCCTGCCCGCTGAGTCTGCCCTTGCCCCTGCCCTTGCCTCTTAGGGCAATCCTTGCTGATGTGTCCAGTATCTCCACAATGAAAGCATTCACCCAACTTCCTCTTCTTCCTTCTAAAGTCTTTAGCTAGATGTCCCGTAATACCACAGAAGTTGCACTTCCTCGTCTCACGTGATTTGTTGTTGCTCTTGCTATTCTTATTATTCTTGTTGTTCCCCTTCTTGAAGTCAGCCTTCTTATTCTGAGTTTCAGTAGGCTTAACCTCCTTCTTGCTATTCTTGTCTTCCTCATGGAGTAGAGCCATATCCACCAAGCTTTCAAAGGTCGCCCCCATGGGTATATGAGTTAGGGCCAAGCAGTGTAGTGGCTCATTCAATCCTCGAGCAAAGCGTACAGCCTTTTTCTGGGCTGTGTTGACCAAATCCAACCCGAACCGAGCAAGATGATTAAACTTATTCATGTACTCCCTCACAGACATATCCTCTTGCTTGAGTGTTAGGAACCTCTCCATCTGAAGGTTCTCCTCTGCCGACGATAGGAATTTGAGCCCAAACCTTTCTCTAAAGTCTGCCCAAGTCTCAACTGGCCTGGTAGCGTTGGTGACTTCCCACCAAAATGCAGCTTCCTCTTTCGACAACCATGCTGCCAACTGAACTTTCCTATGGTCCTCTATATCAAAGATAATGAACAAGTCTTCTGTTTCCTTTAGCCAGTTTCGTGCCTCAACGAAGGTTTCAGTTCCAACGAAGTTCTTGCCTCCCTTCGCTTTAAAATCTTTGCATATTTTGGCAAAGGCGGTACCAGGAGGAGGAACCGCGACCACTGGGGGAGGAGGAGGAGGGATGTCTGTCATGCCCGCGTCGTTGGCCCTGGCTTCTAAGTACCTTCGGAGCCATCCATGCATGGGTATTTCCTCAGGAAGGTTAAGATCGGCCATGCTGAAAAACGAAAAGAAAAGATTCAAACGAGGAAACAAAGGGAAGTGCTAATGGCTTCTCGGGGAATAACCTTTTTAAACATAAAACTTTTCTTGAAAAATGCTTCTTTATAAATGGTTTTGAAAACAGTTTCAGAAGGTTTTTAAAACTTTTGCCCAGCCTGGTAACCTTCTGCTCTGATACCAAATTGTAGCACCCCACCTCCGCTAGGGTCACTCACAAAGGGAATGCACTAGTTTTGGTGGAGTATTATCTAGGTAAACATGCACAGAGATATCACAAGGCGGAACATAAATAAAGCAGTGGTAGAAATTAAAAACCAACTTTTTATTATTTCCAAGAAAGGAGTCAAAAGCTCATATATCCAAGATACAAATTATTCCATTACATCAAGTTCATAGTAAAGAAGCATAAACTTTAAAACAAAAGTAAATTATTCCCCATAAGTAGCAGAAGCAGCCATAGCATAGCCCAAGACCAAACCATACATGAGCTGTCCGAAAGCAAGTTGAATCCAAGCTAAGAGCTAGTGTTTCCTCCCTGAGAACCTGGAGGGGGGGGGGAGCGAAAGAAAAAGGGTCAGTCATAAAGACTGGTAAGCCCAAGTGACTTTCAGTATGAGAACTAGTAAAGGTAACATGATATGTGAAAACTGGAATTAAACATAAGGATGATAACAGAACTGGTAGGATAATTAAGATAACAAGATAAGTCAAGTCTAACATCGCATGTTCAAGGTTCGCTGCACCATCTGTACTAATGTTCTAACCCATGTCAAGTATTAATCATGAAATGATCCCTTAGCCCAGTGTCATTAAGTGACCCATTAAGGTGTCCTACGGTACGATCTATTAATCGATCGGCTCCCTACAAGTCCTAGCTCGTCATGTGCCAGTGTCATACGGCCCTATCCAGAAATGTAGTTACCTGTGCTAGGTCCACCATAGGGTGTATCAAGTCCTATGGTGCCAACCACCGACACGAATCAAGCACGCACAGTGTAAATCTACGGGTGCCCAATGCCTGCTTTTTCAACTCCGGACTACGTGCACGACCATAGCCCGCCTGAACCTACAATGGCGCACCTACTCAGCCGTCGTTCTGGTCGCTTACAATCAGCCCAGTAATCGTGCCCCACCCTGCCTAGTCCCAGGGTATCGTGATACATCTAAGTGGGTTACTGTTGAAAAGGACCGCGTAAATAGGGTTTCTAATGGGTTAAGTGTTGTCATTCAAATTCGTGACTTAACCCTATCCAGATCATGTATCAAGTTGGTTAAGTGTGTTCAAGCAGTTCATGACTTAACCCTATCAAGTCATCGTGTCAAGTTGGTTAAGTATATTCAAGTGGTTCATGACTTAACCCTATCATGTGGCATTAATTCATTAGTGCACGCCAACCTCTCACATTAGACTAACTGTTGTGGTCACTGGATTCGCCGGGCGGTTCCGGGCAGATTTACACCACAACATAGTCTAACCTCGGGTTTTTACGTGCAATATGACCAACTACCCACATTGGATCCTATTGTTTGCAGCCACTGGATTTGCCGGGCGGTTCCAGGCAGATTTACACTGAAAACTCAACCCAACCTCGAGTTGGCCATTTTCAAGTTATCTAATTGTCATGCCCACGTTCAAGTTTTCATGTCTAGATTCATGTCAAGTTTTCAAGTCATGTCTCATGTCAATTTGTGTCAAGTTTATGTCCATATTCAGGTTCATGTCATAGTAACGTTCATGTTTAAGTTTAAAGCTAATTTATGTTTTACCTATTCTACCCAAATCGTATTCCCATCGCACGTAAGTTCGAATCGATACAAATAAATCTAATAGGGAATAACATAAAAAGGAACGGGTATAATGTGGCAAAAGTGATTACTAGCATAGCATTATATGACTTGAAATAAAGATTAAAATATTACTGGCATATGAAATATTGGCCTCGAACATAAAGATTCCAAATCTAGCAAGATAAGGTACTGGTCAAAATAACAGTTGTCACAAGGTGATAGTATAGTCATGGTAACGACTGTCATAAAGTGATATTATAGTCATGATACGATTGACATAAGGTGATAGTATAGTCATAAACATGTGACTAATAACAGATTTAACAAGAAAATAAGAGGGGTTTCTTTTGATTTACAACATGAATAGGCCCCAAATCGATGTCATAGTAATATTCAAGAGTCAAGATCCATGATGAACAAGAATGAATGTAAACAGTCATCATACATAGGTCCAATTTCAATTTTACATCATATTCATAATACATTTACAGTTTAAATCTGAAAATAACTGGGGCTTACAGATCGTGGTTCGAGAATTTAGAAAGACAGAGAGTCGACGTTGAATATGCTTAGTCAAGTCCTAATAGAAGTCCTCAAATCAGCAATTTCCTTAACGCAGTCTCAACGTAGTAGAAGCAGTCCCTCTCTCAAACTTTTCAACCAGAATCAGAGCAGCATAAGGTCAGAAAGAAATTTGGTGTAAAGAGACTGGTGTTAGGGGATGTATTTATAGGGTCAGGTCAACGAATGTGGACAGAAATGAGGCCAAATACATCAGAGTGAATCCAACTTTAGAAATGGGCTCGGGCACCAGGTCGACCCCCAGGTCGACACTATGGTCGACCTGGTCCTGGGTAGGTCGACTACATAGTCGACCCGCAGGTCGACCTGGTCCAGGCGGGATTTTTCCCGCCCAGTCAATTTGGAGGTTTGAAATTCGAATTTTGAATTCGAATTGAGTCTGTTTTGAATTTGAAAATTTCTGAAAACTTCGAATGGTCATAACTTGGTCATACGGACTCCGATTTTCGAAAAGTCAGACTCGTTTCCAAGCAGAATTTCGAGACGAACGCAATGGCGTAACCCGTTTCCTTTGATTCTTATTTTAAAAATTAATTCTCCCTGATTTATGGTTATTACACGTTATAAAAGCACGGGTTGTTACACCATATCTTTCTCGTACGAGGTTCAATTTGGACGTCGTTTCTTCTGTTAGGCACTTATTGGCACTACACAAAAAAGGCTTTTAACAGTGTGTCAAAAACGTTGTTATATGATATTACAGTGTTTTGATAACTTTGTATAACGACATGTTGTCGTAGGCCCCTTTTTTTCAATAGCGGAAAAATAAACTGTTAAAAATTGAGTTTCACAGCGCTTGTTCTGAGCTGTTAATACTTTATACACAACGTTTTTCCTGGGCTGTTAATATTTTATGCACAACGTTTACAATGAGCTGTTAATGGGTTTCAAGTGTGCGTTGCTTCCATTTTCAAAAGCGGATTATAAACGCTGTTAATAATATTTCACAGCGTATTTCTTATGCAGTCGTTTGTTCCTGATATTTCCACCCCACCATTATATAAACGATGTCGTTAGTTCCTGATATTTCTACTCCATTATTGTCACGTTCCATTCCAATATTTATATCAATAATCTACACTCATTTCATTGTATTTCAAATAAACAATATACATAACATCGTATCAAACTAGAAACTACCATATGAACATATAATTATTAATGATCATTTTCATAAAGTAATATGAATACAATATCCATAGACAAAATTTACATGAATTCATAATCTAATGTCATACAACAATAGACAAACTTATGAAAACAAACCTATTTATGACATGTTAAAAATATACATATTTATCCCTTCAACCTTTGGTTCTGATATATACCGCTTAAGCATGTCATTTATTGTTTCCTTTTAGTCCACACTGCAGATTGCTCCGTTGTTCATCTCTGTAATGCTTCAAGTCCACTTAAGCTTCAACACTATAAGTATAAGCTCAATCAATTCTCATTATTAATTATCTATTAGCGAAACAATGATGATTTCTTTTAATTATCATTGTCATCGTCGGACATTATGCAATGGTGCTAATGGTGCACTGCATCAAAGTAATGGTGCACATGTGCACCACTCTTGTGGTGCAAATGCACCACAGTGGTGTAGTGCATCATTAGCACCACTGCATAATGTCCGCAAAGAGATGAAAAGGAAAAAAAAATTCTAAGTTATGAGAGAAATGAAACTGCGTAAAAGCGGCAAACCAAATTGTCCGTGCAATACTTAAGAGCACTGATACGCAACCAAACACACTAAATCCATGCCTCGATTATAAAACTGAAGCAACTGAAGAAATGGTTCAGTTTGATAACTGAAGCCTTACGTGTTTAACACTGAAGTCGCACTTAAGTTTTAAACTGAAAAGCTTTAGTTTTTGAAATGAAGTTGTGCACTTACTATTCTCAGACAAGTGACATACGTGGGATATGTACATATGATTACTTCCCAAAAGACATCGAAAACAGGTGTTTTCAATTTAAGTTAAAATCATATCCCATGTGGCTAGTGGTAACATCATATCCGAGATGAGGGGATAAAAAAAAGCAAGATATTACCTGAAGTTTATATCAAATGCTCTGATTTCTCCTGCTAAGTACCATGATAGAAATCCCAATCCAGTAGACCCTGCATAATTATGGTTTTACTGCATAGTTATAACCTATTTGGTTCAAAACACTAACAACTTCTCATATTACACGAGGTTATACATGGACCGAGACAACTTTATTACCCCCAAAATGGCGTGTTAAAATATGCCAGTTTTTCTAAGTAAATAACGGTGGAAGATAACATGTTAAGAACTTATCTCCTTGTCAGTTTAAAGCAATATGTATTAAGAAAAATATATCCTATATTACAGTAAACATGAAGAAAATACTATGATCAAAACGACATAAGAAGCAGCCTTCATAACCTAATTAGCTCTAATTGCCATCAAAATATTGCTTCCGGTTGTTTTTAAACTCTACAATGTGAATGTAAGTGTTTTTCAGTTTGAACTTTAAGAGAAACCATTCATCAGACGTACCTATCAAACACACACTAGTATACAAATATTTTACAAGCAGAATTCAATTTCTTTTTTTCACCACCAGTGTTGCTCGTGATCTAACAACCACCACTAACCAAGCTAATATATGTGTTGGATATGTGCATTCGCATATTGCCAATATTTATACACAAATGTACAGGTTAGACCCATTCAAATGTGCAAGACTCCAAGCATGTATATAAAGGTATAATTACAAAGTTCATAACTCACCAGCTTAAGGATGAGAATATACAATGGGATATACAGTCAGAAAATATAAATGGATGGCGTACCTTTCTACAAAAGCTAAGAGCTTGTAAAGCACTTGCAGTGCAAGAGATAAACCCGGTAAGATACAGTTGATGAGGCAAGAATTGAATAGAATAAAAATTAGGAATCTTCCCAATATTTATGCTATTCAACTTTGCCTCTTCAACATATACATAAAACATGGAAGCAACAAGCATGCAATGCAAGGCTTCCAACTTCAGCCCTGAAAAAGCTTAGAAGAGTTAAACATAGGTTATACTGCTTGTGGCAGTTTCGATCATGAACCGTATATCCTGGCCTCCCTGTCATTTGTAAATTATTTGGAAATTGTGAAATTTACTTAGATATCTTCCAAGAGAATTTCTATTGGTGCAAGGATGGAGCCAGGATTTAGGTATGACCTGGGCTATAAAATTTACAATATGATACTAACACAATGATCACTTTAACAATTAATACGATTTAAACTATGGTTGTGACTCAATGATTAATAATAAAATCCAAATGCATGAAAAACAATTAAGAGAATTATTGTTTTTTTAGAAATGGTAATTTACTTCAAAGTTTGCTTAATATTCCAATCTCCCATTTTTGATTAGTTTGTAATCAAACTACTAAAAGATAGAGGTATAAATAGTGTTAAAAAAAGAAGCAAATAGAACAAGCGAATAGAAAATACAAGTAGGTTAAATAATTCAGCGAAAAGGTAGAGGCATAAATAGTGTAAAAAAAGAAGCAAATAGAATAAATGAATAGAGAAAACAAGTAGGTTAAATAACTCAATGTAGGAATAGGCATAGCTGTACGTATCCTTTACAAGCCACCTTTGAATATATCCAGTTTTAGTAGTTTAAACTGCAGCATCAATCGGACCTTCTTTGCCACCTATGGCAAGGCATGAAATAAAGCACAGTCAAATTATAAAGCAAGAAATTTATATACGTATTAATGTAACTACTAGAGTGCACCTGAAACTGTAACAAATCATCTACTAGTAGATTGATTCCATAAAGACAGCCACTATCTCATTAAGTGCATCAAAAATAAACATCTCAGTTTCCACCTAAGGAGAAAATATATTAATAATCAGTACAAGAAAGTAGACTAACAAGAAAAAAATAACATATGAAAGACCACAAGCAATAGAATAAGTTTTCTGATATGCACCAAAGAAATCAACTAGTTATCGGATATAATTGAACTTCAATTCTAACTTACAATGCAATAGACAAACCTGGTAAGATACAATTGATGAGAAAAGAGTTGAACATCATAAAAATTAGGAATCTTCCCAATATTTATGCTATTCAACTTTGCCTCATCAACATAACTTAAAGCATAGAAGCATCAAGCATGCAATGCAAGGCTTCCAATTTCAGCCCTGAAAAAGCTTAGAAGAGTTAAACATAGGTTTATTAACAAACAATCTGCATTTTAAGCAAACAAAGAATCACTGCGTCACGAAGGAAAGTGACCATGGTAATACCAACTTATGTAGCACACAAAAATGTTACAAGGTGTATATGGAAACAAGTATAACACTTTAAAAAACTGACCGGTAAAAGAACAAATGAATTTTGAATGCAACATCATTGTACTTATACATACATTCATATAGACAAAGAAACATGAATGCAACATGCTTTAAAGCTTAAATATTTCATATTAGCCTTCTCTGCTATAAGCATGTTATGATGCCACACAGTAAATTACTGTAGAGTTCTAAACTCAATTTTTATCATGTGAAAACAAGGCATCATTTACAAAATTTGTATACATTGTATTTTTTAGTATGGATATATAATGTGTGGATATACAAATTACTTTATCCATACTGTGCGGCATCATAGCTATATGGTACATTTGTTTAACATTAGCATATCTATAAAATAATATTAGCAAACAATAGATAGAACCTAGAACTATTTGGTGCCTCTACAACAAGAGAATTAAAAATATAAACAAAATACTTGACTATTCAACTTAAGAACAAAAGCAGCTTCAGATTACCCAATTTTCACTTAACATCCAACATTTTTCCATGTGTATCCGTACTGTAAAGTATAGCCCACACAAACTACGAGATCGCATACCGAAAATCCCTAAATTTGACGACTGAAAAAAAACCGAACCTGTAAAAATTGCTAATTAAATTTATTAAGGAAAGAAACTGAACTTGTAAAAAGTAGAAGCTTTAAACAAATTTAGGCGAGAATCCAAGGTTTGAACTTTAGAAGAAGCTGCGAAGATTTAGAAAGGCTGTTTTGAAATATTTGTAGAGAAGATGCGATTAAGGTTTGAGGTTGCTTATGACTTAGGGTTTTCTGTATTGGGGAGAAGACGGAAATTGATTTATGCACGGCAATGAAAATTTTAGAATTTAGGTTTGTAGTTGCTTATGACTTAGGGTTTTCTGTTTTGGGGGAGAAGAGGGAAATTGATTTACGTGGCAATGAAAATTTTGGGTAGAATGGCGACAATGAAAGTTTTGGGGAGAAGAGGGAAACTAATTTACACGCGACAATGGAAATTTTGAAGGGAACGATAAATATAAATCTAGTGCATGAGGATCTCTGCGTTCTCACTTGTTGTCTTTGGTTTTTACCTGGGTTTATAATTTGTGAAAGGTTCAACTACCGCAATTAACGGTCAACCGCTATCCTATATTGCTGTTGAAAGAATTTTTTCTTGTAGTGTGGTGAGCTTTATGCGGTGGAGTCGATTCGGGTTAATTTGGCTAATGTTAGTGATTAGTCTCTCACTAAATTTTAATTGTTTTTATAGTAGAAATTGACGTTTGGAAATAATAATTTAAGTGGATTTAGCCCGAATATCGCATTTTAATCATTTACGCGTCGTGGTGCGCAATTTCGATATATCGCTAGGTTTAAGTTATTTTGGCATTTATTCCACTTTAGTTATTCTAGATAGGTTCTAATTGCTTTATTGATGCTATTATGGATGTTGTATGCTAATTTATAAATTTGTGTGATTATTGGTTGCATGATTGAATTGTTTGCTAATTTTAGTTAAAAACGTCGCTCGTTGGTGATCTAGTATTAAGAAATTTCATTCGCCAGAATTTTGTGCTTATCGATGAGACACACAAAGCGACGCTTATTTATTGAGCATATAAGGAGGATAGACTAAAATAAACGAGGTAAATTCATGATGGAGCTACAGAGTGCACAAACGGATTCGACAATGTAGCAACAATGGGGGAATAACGACAGATTTCAACAAATTAGAAGACAGAGCGACCCCGGAGCTTGGTGACCGATCTGAAGATGGGGGACGGACTACTATGGAGTAATCAATATCAATTACTATTTTTGTTGGCCATTTTGTCGTTCTCGAGGAGCAGGACTTGATGGTTCATTTGACAATGAGTTGACGTGATGGCTCTTGGACCGGTGGATTTGGCATGAAGCAAGAATGTAGTGCTTCGAACGATGACCGTCATCCGATGATTCCATTTTAGGAAGCGGTTGTTTCGACAATGGATAGCAACATCCCTGGATGCAGAGCTGTGGTGATGGATCAGGAGGAAGCTATTAACGAGGGTTGGGACAGTTGATTGAGATTGCAAAAAGTCGGTTATCTATGTTCGGTTTAATCAAGTTTGATGACAAGTTGTCTGCACTTTGTATTACCAAGGGAACTCATGGAGGAGTTGTGGTAATAGTTTCAGGATTGACTCTAGTTCAGATTTCATGTGTAAAGGGATCATCAATACACAGGTTCGACGGGTACTCAAGAAGAACAAGTACGGGGTTGCAATGTCCATTAGGCCAAGTCTGGTTTCTTATCTCCAAGCCTGGGAGATTGTTTTCAAATTAGAAGACTTGTGGTATTTCACTTGGACCAAATTTGGGTCCTTACTTTGGGGAGTACAAGTTGGTACAACCTAGTTCATGGCTGATTGATTGGCATGGATTTGAGTACCAATGAACAAGAGCGTTATTGCATAGTTGACAAACCGAGTGAGTGAACGTGAGGATGGATGATGGCTGATATATTTGATTAATCAATTATCACCTTAGGCATGTTATGTGATGTACGCATCGTCAATTCAAATAACCGAACACTCCTAGTATTCTAATGTAGGATACACCCATTATGGTTATCACAGTGTGGTATATATCTTATATGTGCTAACTCTGCTTATGTAGGGGCAATATATGTATGATTCTCCATACCCTTCGTGCCATATAAAATTATGACTTTACGGTATTTGAGATTTATTTATTGCTCACATTAGACTGTTTTTTGATCAAGCTTTTATGTTTCCTTTTTATTACCTTGGGGGATCATCGACCATGCTGATGAGTAGACCATGTAACATGTATGATTATTAGCAGAGCTGCGCATGTAGATTAACAGAAGGTGACGTCTTTTATATTTATACTTGTATTTTCATTGTTTATTTTGCTATATGGCAATGTGGAGCCTTAACTGTGTTATTTATTCTTTTAGAGACAGTTTTGAGTTTATTTATCACTTGTATAGACTATATCATTGTTCAATATAACTGTATGAGCCTATGTACTTTGACTATATCATGACACCCTATATCCGTTAACATGCCCCAAATGAGTCATCCTAAGAAATATGGTGCGTCTAGGTAAAATAAGATTATCATAGAGACTAAGATCCATGACATATAAATAGCAGAAACACTTCAAAATAAAGCACCTTATTATCCAAAAATCAAATTTCATTCAAAATAAATCATAATAACTCAAATGGCAAACAATCTTAATTTCAAAAGCCAAATCAGAGTACACAATACACATCCTTCCTCAAGTGGCAACACAAACCAAAATAGATAGAATGACAAATAGGAGGAGAAAATATGTCAACCAAAGATAATGGGAACTTCCAAGATGAACTGTCCAAGCTTCCTGTATCACTCTCTGCCCTGTGAGCCTAATAGGGGATGAAAGAAAAGAATGGAGAATGGGTCAGACATTAAGTCTGGTGGATGAAAGTGACTACTATAAATTGAACAACTAAGAGATAATAGACATGATAACAATTCTACTGTTACAAGGGTAAAGTGTTCATTCATTACTTAGGGTGATTACTTAGATTATTTGCCTACATTAATTGTTGTTTACACTGTAATTGCTACAACAGAAATATTGCTAGGACTAACCCGTAATTTTAACCAAATGATTGGCATCCACTATCTACCATCTAACTAGCATGGTATTTCCCCCTTATATGGATTGAAAACCTACTTAGATGTGAAAGCACGCCGTATGAATCACCATCCGGGATCACCCGATGAACATTTATCGAGCATTGGATGTAGCGAATTATTTTCTCGAATTGATGTTGCATGCTCGGTCGTCGCCAATACACACTATATGTCTCACCTATTGATCACATATTTACCCTAATCAGCATCGCGTGTTGATATGTCGTTGGTACCGCTCCAAGCCATTTATTTACCCTAATCGACATGTGTGTCTAATGTGCACCTTATATGTTCCCCAACAAACAATAATCTATTTTCGCTTCCATCTCCGTTCCATGACTTGAGTCTTATTTATTGCCTCAGTTTCGTTGATTGGGTCTTATATATTAACTATGCATATTACTATCATATTATACTTTCCCATGACAAGTTTCCAACATCATAATAAGTCTTATTCTTTTTTTCTTACAACGTATTTTATAATTTACTTGCAAGTTCCCAAGGCTTGTTCTCTCTTAGTCCATTTTCTGTATATTGTAGATCTACATGTTTTTATATGTTTTAGGCCGTTTCTGTAAAATTCAATTCATTAACTTTTTCTATAGATCTACATATTTTGCAAGTGTTTTCTGTTAACTCGCTGCTAGATAAAGTTGAATAGATATCACACTTTTAACATCGGTTTGTAAAACTGCTGATGTTAAAAGTTCTTTTAACGTCAATAAATTTTAAAGTGATGTTAAATGGTTCTTTAAACATTGATTGTTAAAACAACATATGCCTATCTTTTGAGAAAAACATACCACCTTCGACCGCGAAAAAATGCATCTCTCAAAATCATTTCTCTTGCCTTCTATTCTTTAAAAATAATAAAAAATAATACACGAAACCCTCTGCCATTTCGTCAATTGTCTCGCCTGGCTACCTCCAAATCACCTCACTACCACCTGCAAATCACGAGCCACTGCTAGTAGTCGAGCAGGAATGGAAGTGGAAGCGCTTTCCTCCTTCAAATTAGGGTTTTTGATAAGAACTGATGCTTCTCTTTTAGATTCTTCCTCTTGTCTCGAGCACGAAAGTGATTGGAAAATTGTAAGTGATTTTTTTATTGCTTTGCTCGATCTGTCCTCTTATCTTGAGCACGGTTTATGTTTAAGCTTGAACTCGAATACACTCATGTGCCAATGATGATTGGGTTTTAAATATGAGTTGAAACTCCAATTTTCTAGTAAGATTTTGATTGATTGATTCAAGTGATTTTGATTTGTTGTATGTTGCTCAGTTCATACATTCACTTAGAAAAATGTAATCTTTGCATAAACATTTATACAATTCTTAGCTTAAATGGGAGTTTATATAATTTAATGGTTGTTGCTATACTGATAATAATTTGTTTCTTGCAGCACTTGTATTTTATTCATGATATTTTGTACACTTGCTTTGCTTTTGATTTGTATATGTATGCATTTTATATATATGAAAACTCGTACACTACTATTGTCGTGATGTGCTGATTCTTGCATGCCTAACATCCATGCATGTTTGGTACTCAGTTGCTCCTTCTTCTTTTATGCCTTACTTGATGTTGCATGCTTGGAAACATGTCTTAGTATTTACGTGTATATACAGATTGTTAGCATACATACACTTGCTTAAAATTGATAAGAACGGATACTACACTTAGTAAAAACTAATAAGAATGGATAATACAAAATCCAAAGATGATAACTGACAATCCATATACCCGAGGCAACAATATAAAAAATATATTATTTTTTGTTTGAGTTATATTTAGTGGTTTATGATGAGTGTCCCTTGTGATTATAGGTTGATCTACATAGTGGTTTTTGCACCGGTTAGGGGTAAGGCTTGATCTTGTGGTTTCAGTCGAGCTGTTCGCAACAATAGGAACGTTGTCCAAGTTGGTGGGATAAGGCTAGTCAAAAGTGGACGCCTTTGATTAGTCTAATCCCACCAACTTCTGACAATGTTCTGTAGTTGTCAAACAGTTCCATCGAAACCACAAGATTGAGCCATACCCCTAGCTCGAAAAGGGATAACAACTACTGTAGGTATGTTGACACTTTATACACGATATTTTTGTTCGAGTTATATTTAGTGGTTTCTGATGAGTATCTCTTACTTGTGATTATAGGTTGATCTATTTAATGGTTTTTGAACAAGTAATAATTTGTATGCTACCATACAGTGCTTTTTTACTTGAAGGACTTTAAGGCCTCTAAGGTAGCATACAAATTATTACTTGTGCAACCAACAACACCTTTGGAAATTTTGATCTTTTGGAATTCTTACATGAGCTTGTGGTTTCGGTGGAGCTATTCGTAAAAATAGGACATCGTTGGAGTTGGTGGGATAAGGCTAACCAAAAGTGGATGCTTTTGATTACTCTAATCCCACCAACTTTTGACGATGTTCCTAATGCTGTCGGACAACTCTATAGGAACCACAAGCTTAAGCCTCACTCTACGCATGAATTTCTACATATTTTCACTTGTTTCAGTTTAAACTGGAATTGAATTTGACCCTTAGTTGTTGCATGCATTTGGCCCATGCTTTATTTATATTGGTGCATTTCTATTTGTCGAGTTATAATCATGTCTAGTTTGCTTTCCTTTCTTAGTTTTGAACAGGATTGTGTATATGTGGTGGCTGCTACACATAAGTGTTTAATGCATTGGCAACATGCGTATATACAACAAACTCATCCTGTCTTATACCATCTATGCATCTACCTCATTGCTTTTTGTTATGATTTGTGTATGATTGTCATATCCATTTTTATGATCTGGGCCATTTAGTTTTGCGGTGTGCACAATTTTGTTGTGCACAAGGGATACAAACACAACAATAACAATTTTGCTATGTGCACAATTTTGTTTTTGTGTGCATGCTTGCATATTTGCACTTGTTTCATTTTAAAATGGAATTGAATCTGACACTTAAGTTGTTGCATGCATTTGGCCCATGCTTTATTCATACTGGTGCATTTTTATTTGTCAGGTAATAATCGTGTCTAGTTTGCTTCCATTGCCTTGTTTTGAACAGGATTGTGTATATGTGGTGGCTGCCACACATACATGTATATGTAAACATTTTGTTTGCATATATACGTATCGTCAGTATGCATATATACAACATACCCGCCCTGTTTTATACTATTTGTGCATCTACCCCATTACATATGACTGCCTTATCCATTTTTGTGATCTGGGCCATTTAGTTTTGCTGTGTGCACAAGGAATACATGTACAATGTAACACCCCGTATTTTCTGTAAACCCTAAAGTAACGAATTAAAGAATAATTAATTTTAAATGTGAGAATTAAGGGAAAAGGTTCCACCATTGCGTTCGTCTCGGAATTCTGGTAGAGATAGAGTCCAAGTTTGCGTGAATTGGACTTCGTATGAAGAAGTTATGGCCTTCGGAAGTTTCAAAAATTCAAAATTCAAATTTAAACACAGAAGAGGGCAGGGCTGGAAAATTCCCACCCCAGGCCAGATCGACCTGGGGGCCGACCCTAATGTCGACCTACCCTACATGTCGACTTAGGGGTCGACCTACCCCCCGTGCAGATCTGAAAAGATGACGAATTCTGACTCCCTGCTGAGTCATTAGGGCTCAGGTGTTATCCTATCTTGATTGGATGGTCTTGATTACTTCTAGGGTTAATCTGACGGCTCTGAATTAATTAAACCTCTATAAAAGCAACCTAACTCTCGACCCTAAATCACAAATATTCATACCAAGAGCCGCCATGCCGTCAATGGTGAACCTAGAATAGCCGTCATCTCTTTCAACTCAAAGGCAAGATAGAAGCTACGTCAAATTAAATCTAATCTAATTCAACTAAGAAAATTCAAAGGATCTACATCAAAGGTGAGCAATTCAGTTTCAGAATACAGATCCCAGAACTCAAGAATTCCTTTTTGGTGGTAAGTGTAGTTATCTTTCAGATGTGAATAAATTAAAGGCATGGTTTGTAATGAATTGTAAAATAGAATTGTATCAAGTTGTATGTGAATCTGATTTATGTTTATTCATGTCTATTCTATCATATATGCCTATGAACTATTGTGGTCTATCGAACCTATCCTGTTATGTGGAAATTGGTGAATAAACCTACGATGCCGTATAGGAATTTGGGAATGAAATTATCATATGTATGTTTGGTGATATTATACAAGTTTTAGGCTAAGTCATGTCGTTTATGCCTAACTGTTTAGATCCATTTTGCATACATGTTTAGATCTACGACCTTGTATAATTTGGTGATGACATCTATATGTTGTATGTCAATTCATAAATTATGCCATGTTTATGCAAGTTAAGTGATGCTATCATGTTATGTATATATGCAAGTTTATAGGTTAAAAAACATGATTATGTAAACCTATATGTTTAGATCTACACTTTATATGTTAAATCCATATGCCTCTATGTTAGATCCATATTAGCATGATTCAACCCCTATGCAAGTTTACCACTACATGTCTAATTAAGTTTTGGTAGTTCTATGTAAAAATATTATTTTATGACTCATGTTGCATAGATCTAGTTTGCAAGTTCATAATTAAAAGTATATTATGCCAAGTTCATGTGACACATCTGTAGTGAGATCCATATTTTTGTATGATGTTGGAACGTTGCAAGTTCCTCTTTTTCCCCTTTCAGTTTATTAGTTAGGCTAAAATGTCGAGCCTAACATCCTATGTAATTTTGCGAACGTACAACGGGGGTAACGTTGGGGAAAACATGAAATTATACGTAATTAACATATTTGGCTCATAACCATGTAAATGGTATGGCATTGAAACAGTATAATTTACATACCAAAAATTATGAATTTGATTTAGAAGGAAAGTGGGCCATGACAATAAATTGTTGACAAATTTACATATAAGCATAAAAGGGATAAATATGTAAATTTAGAAAAGACGAATATGCCTAACCCGAGGTTAGACTGAGTTGTGGTGTAAAACTGCCCAGAACCGACCGACACATCCAGTGACCACAACAATACCTGTCTAATGTGGGTGGTTAGTGCATTGAGCCCATAAAGGACCCGAGGTTAGACTGAGTTGTGGTGTAAAACTTCCCGGAACCGACCGGCACATCCAGTGACCACAACAATACCTGTCCAATGTGAGTGATTGGTGCTTTAATATAGCTAAGCCAAGATTGGTAGGGTTAAGTCAATTAAGGAAACACTTAAACCAATTCAACATGTTAACTAAACTGATTGGTGGGGTTAGGACACTTGACCAATTTAACATGTTGGCTGGAAAACCCTAGTAACGGGAACCCATTTCAGCAGTAACCCACATAGATGTATCATGGGACCCTGAACTAGGCAGGGTGTGGCACGATTACTGGGCTGAATTGTAAGAGGTCAAAACTTCAGCGGGTGGTGCGTCAGTGTAGGTTTCGACGGAGTACGGGCGTGCATGTACTCCAGAGTGGAAAAAGCAGACACTGGGCATCAGTAGTCATACACTGTGCATCTTGAATCGTGTCGGGTTGCCACCATAGGATTTGATACACCCCGTGGTGGGACCAACACAGGTATCTACAGTCAAGCGGGGGCCGAATGACACACGTGATAAATGCATGCAAGTAGGATCCGATCGATATAAGGGGATCATTTCACCATGAGCACGTGATACTAGTTGGACAAGTATAAGTAGATGCAGAGAATTAGACTTGGGTGCAATGTACATTCGATTTATCCTGCCTTTTATAGTTTTATGTTAGTTTGCTGTTCTGGTACTATCCTATTTTCAGTTTATTCCTATCATGACCTTTTCCTTATTCACACACTGAAAAGTCACTGAACTTACTTAGACTTATGTCTGACCCAATTTCTTTCGTCTTCTTTTCTTCCGTTTCCCCTCTCAGGTAGCCAGGGAGAGAATAGCTTAGCTTAATTTGGACCGTTCATCTTTCCAGGCTTGAAGACTCTGTGATGTACGACTTGGAATCTCTTATCTTTGGCTTTGGCTTTGGACACACTAGACCTGGGGATTTATGCATTTTTATTTATATGCTTAATTATGTTTTAATCAAGATAGAGATTATGACGAAATGTCTTGGAAGTTATTTTGAGACAATTTACTGTAATGGTTTTTGTATTGAACCACGTATGAAATAAATGTTTGTTTTCCGCTGCTTATATTTCTGTCTTGTAAATTTTCTGTGTCTTTTACCTATAATACTCCACCAAAGTTAAGGCATTCCCTTAGTGAATGACCTTAACGGAGGTGGGGTGTTTCATACAATAGTAACAATTTTGCTGTGTGCACAATTTGGTCTTGTGTGCATGCTTGCATATTTGGAATTATTTTATTTTAAACTGGAATTGAATCCGACCCTTGGTTGTTGCATGCATTTGTCCCATGCTTTATTCATAATGGTGCATTTCTATTTCTTGGGTTATAACTATGTCTAGTTTGCTTCCCTTGCCTAGTTTTGAACAAGATTATATATATGTGGTGGATGTCGCACATACGTGTATATGTAAACATTTTGTTTCCATATATACATATCATCATAATGCGTATATACAAAAAAACCACCCTGTCTTATACCATCTGTGCATTCGCCCTATTGCTTTTTTTTTTGGGTGCTTTATGTAAGATTGCCTTATCCATTTTTGTGATCAGGGCCATTTAGTTTTGCTATGTGCACAATTATGCTGTGCACAAGGAACATATATACAACAATAACAGTTTTGCTGTATGCACAATTTGGTCTTGTGTGCATGCTTGCATATTTGCACTTGTTTCATTATAAACTGGAATTGAATCTGACCCTTACTTGCTACATACAGTTGGCCCATACTTTATCCATACCGTGCATTTCTATTTGATAGGTTATAATCATGTCTAGTTTGCTTCCCTTGCCTAGATTTTAACAGGATTGTGTACATGTGGTGGTTGCCGCACATACTGTACATGTAAACATTTGTTTGCGTATATACGTATTGGCATCATGCGTATATACAAAAAAAACCATCATGTCTTATACCATCTGTGCATTCGCCCCATTGCTTTTTTTGTGTGCTTTATGTAAGACTGCCTTATCCCTTTTTGTGATCTGGGCCATTTAGTTTTGCTATGTGCACAATTATGCTGTGCACAAGGAATACATATACAACAATAACAGTTTTTCTGTGTGCACAATTTTGGTCTTGTGTGCATTCTTCATTTGTTTCTTTTGCCATGACTTAGGAACCTGTATTGTTTGGTTTTTCTGTGGAAAATATATAGGTGACTGGACTAAACTGGAAGAAAATGAAGACTCAGTATATATGAATTTGTGTATAAATTGAGTGACATTGAATGTACTGTAGTGAGATATGAAATGTACATTAAATAGAATGTATGAATAACAGTGTAATGTACAGTTGTGCGTAAAATCTTTTATTGAATAAAAAATACTGTTTGAATATTTAAATTCTTTACAATACCATTATTATTCAATATCAATTATGTTTAAACAAACTGACCTTACAAGGAGCATATAACATCAGATGTTCAAAAAAAGTGATTTAATAAACCATCTTTTACATCGTTTGTTGTGGAAAACCGATGTATATAACAACAAGTAACGCCGATTCTTTTAAAGTGACTGATGTAATCATCTTTTTTAATCGCGGTTCTTAGTAAATAATCGATGTAGAATTCACGTGAAGACATCAGTCGGTAATCATCAAATATCCTAATAAAAACATTGTACAAAGCCATTTTAGACATCGGCTTAAAAGCGATGTGAAAGACTCTGACCTTTCTGTACACGTGCGAAGACATTGGTCAAAATTCTTTTAGACATCGGCCAAAAACCGATGTTGTGGGTAGATTTTCTAGTAGTGACTTAGTATTTTCCTATTTAATTTGCATTTCATGAAAGTTTCTCTTTTTCCATTATTTTTCATGTAAGTTGAAGGATTAAATCTACTTTTTAAATCTACCATTTACAAAATTGTTAACTATGTCAACATATGTAAAAAATGTAAATAACTGTAAATATACTATAGAAATAAGAATAACTGTAAAGAAATAGGCTGGAAATAAATTAGAAAACTAAAAGTTGTAAACTACAACCATTTTCAACCCTCTTACTTTAACTATTCAAATTCTAAACGATAACTTTCACTCACATTCCATTCAAAGCCAATGCCTGCAGTCCTCCCAAATCCCCGTTTCCTAAGCCTTCTAATGTTTTAATTATTTCTTCTTCCAAAGAATATTTAGTTTTACGTTCCCGTGTCTGTAAAGTGGGAATCCATAGGAAGAAGAAACGAGCAAATTGAAATGGTTAGACTAAAGGATCTCAAACCGTAGAATTAACTTGATTAAATCTAGGCTTGACACATCACAAGCCCTCATCTAACCTCTATCTTAGAAATGAATGTTTCAGGCTTTATGAATTCAGATCCCTGCCTCCATATTTCAGGTTAGGTTGCATGGGGTGGGCTCTGCCGGGTCTTATTTTTTCTGTTATGTTTTGAGCTTGGTTTCTGATTTTTGAATCCTCACATAATTTTTTTGTTTTTCTTTGTATTTATAAAAATTATCTAGAAAATTGCCACTACTCAAAAGGTTCAACTCTCATAGCCAAGTTTGGACAATCCCCTAAGCTTATTTTATTAATTTCTTAATCAATCTTTATTTGTTAAATATCAGAGTGTCACATTATCCCTTCCTTAAATGATTTCGCCCCCGAAATCTTCAAGAACAGAAAAGTTAATAAACAACCACAATCAAAGTCTAAACTGTCTACTCTACCATCATCCACTGCATCATCCATTATTCTTAAAATTTATAATGCAATTTATATTATTATGCAATCACATGTTGTACATATCTCTACCTAATGTAAAAGAATAGACGGTCTACTGATTCAGTTGACCTTTTGTCTATGCAAATATGTTCGTGCCGTGCATCCTCTTGTACGTAAAAATCCTATTAATGATTATTAATTCTATATGCATGCTACAACTGTCATCCATATGTAACATCCATTTTATGACAACCATGGAATAAATAACAAAATGCAACACACATCCATACGCATATGCTTGTGACCTAGTTTGACCGATCCCTAAAAGATACTAGTGCCTAGTCTGCTTATATGCTCTCATTTGCATCTACCAGCAAATACTTGCAACCACTCACATTCAACGCACATAACATGTTTACGACCACTCCCATCTTGCATAGGCTTAAGCCTAAGATCTATTTCTAAACGGATACTTAATAAAAGATCCTAAGTGAAGGAAAAGCTTAAGACAAAAATATCGAAGGCATAACATTAAAATGATAAAGGTATGAGGTACGCATCTTCTCCTCGGCTTCCCAAGTCGCTCCTTCCATGTTGTCTCCCTATTGCACCTTTACAAGTCAAACCTCTTTATTCTTTAATTGATTAACATCATGCCTTATGATCCTAGTAGGAATACGATGGACTAACAATTCTCTCTTGATCTCAACCTCATCAAGCTGACAAGGCTCCACTTACCATATCGAATAACACAAGCACTTTTTGAAGTGAGAGACATGAAATACATCATGTATACCTGCAAGTTTCTTTTGTAGCTTTACCTCACAAGTCATCTTTCTTTCTCCTCCAATTATGAGAAAAATAACAAAAGAATATCACAAAATTTATTAATAAAAAACAAAAATGGCGGAACTGCAGTCTCCCCCTTTCTCTTGCGCCGCCACTCCTTAATCACTTTCTCTCTTCCTCTCTTCTTCCTCCCACCTCATGGCCATGAAAAGGAAATCTAAACCAATCCCCTCTTCAATTACAACCAGATCTGGTAGCCGCGCAAATTCTGTCCAATCCCTCTCTGCCTCCGATGATGAGCTCGAAGCCGCAACAACTCCTCCAGCAAGATCAGTTTTTACTTTACTAGAGAACCATCCCCTAAACAAACTAATCTCGAATTTAAATGCTACTAGTCCTTCATCGAATGTAAACGTTGGTAAGTCGCCACTATTTGTGGATTTGGGTTCTGTTTTTGGGAAAGTCTCCATCTTTGAGACAAATTGCTGATCATGATGATTTGGAGCATATAATAAGAGACAGCCTGACTGGATTTCTATCCACTGGTGCTAAAGCTAGCCAAGATTTTCGGCGCCCTCTGCCTATTCGATAGAACTCCCCTACCAACCTGGAAAAAACTCACCACTTTCCTGCTCATTTATACTCCCTGAACACCCTAATTTCTAACAACAATAGCCAAATTCCCTCCTTTAATGAACCTGTTCGTATACAAGATGTGATAAATTCAAGCCCAAACGCTCCCAAGAAGTGGGCATCTTTATTTAATTCTCTTCCATATGTTGTGGGTGGATACATGCCGGTGGTTTTTGATATAGAACAAGATGAATCTGGATCTATCCCTCCAACGACAATTCATGATGAAGCGGCAAATTTCTGGTGTGAACATATTGTAGGATTCTTTTGAGACTCAATGCCACCAACTGTTGATATGCGCATGACATGTCGTAACTCATGGAAAATACGAGACTCAATGAAAATGACATATGTTGATGGCTTATACTACTTTAAGTTCTCCACTGCTGCTGAGAGGCTTCATGTTCTTGAAGCTATGCCTTCTATCATTAAAGGCAGACCTTTTATTGTAATACCTTGGAGTGCATCGATTGATCATGTTCGTGAACATGTCCTATCTATTCCTGTCTGGGAGCGGTTCACTCACATCCCCTCAGTGCTACAACCACTTCTTGGCCTTAACTAGCTCACTTGTCATATAGGTAAACTCAAATGCTTTGATGCTAATACTATTGCAAGAAGAAACTTAGTTTATGCTAGGGCCCTGATTGAGATTACCCCCGATAAACCTGTGCCTACCCAGGTCAAAGTTAAACTAAACAATCGTGTTCAATATGTGGACGTCAAGTATAGATGGAAACCTGACATATGCTCAAGATGCAAATACTTTGGTCATTGCTCTGATGCCTGTAAGCATGTCGCTACTATGCCACTCCCAGTTAAAACTCTCTTGCTTAAGCTTCCTAAGCGTGTATGGGTCCCTACTGGTCGGTTGTTTGCTCAGGCTGAAGTAGTGGATGAATCTGAGGTGGTCATGCCTCCAGTCTTTCTTGATGTTGATCCTGACATCTCTTGGAATGAGCATGAAAATGCTTAGGTACATTCTCCCATTAGAATGCATTGTGACAACAATGACGTTTTCTTCATTTTTATTGATGACAAAGTGGAAGACCGTAGTCAAATTTTCTACACGCCTGACGATGGCAAATTAATTATGAGAACTGATGATGATGTTGGAGAAAACAATGTGGTATCTTGATGGATTCTACATGGGATCAAAATCGTCTTTTGGCTCCTAACAATGATTTGGCTCTTCGCTTTTGGATTTATAAGCATATTATGACTCCTTACATTAGTGTTTTCTACGATGATAGCAATGACGGAGATGAAACTTAGGAACCGTCTATTGACTCCTTCAATGTGGATGACTTGGCTCGATGCTCTAGGTTCTATAAGCGTTACATGACTTGCCATACTTGCTCCTCTCAGGTTCTTCTGTACTTATGTAGCTTACCTAGTACTTATCCTTTGTATGCAGTTATGTTTTTTTTCTATTTTGACGTATGATAGTGAATGGACACTTCAAACCAGAAATGTTGCTCTGTGCATGTGCGGAGTGCCAGTTCCATTCTCTTAATAGAGGGCAAAGATTCTTCAAATATGGGGGAGAGCTTTCCAACTTATGCAAACCTCACAGCACTTCTTAATGGTGATACTTGGTAAAAATCATGTCTCCAATCTCAAACTCTGATCTATCCTCCTCTTGTTAGTATATGACTTCAGCCTATCTCGTGATGGTTTAATTTTTTTCCTATTCAAGCCAGTCTTTTCTAAAGACTCTCGATTCATGTCAGATCCAAGTACGAGTTGATCTGTGGTCTCCAAAGACCACAAGGTGATCAACAAGGTCTTCTATAGAGAGAGCCTACCATTCCGATACTTGCTTTCAAACTTTTATTATAGGAAAACTCCACCAAAGGTAAAATATCCTCCCAAGCTCCTTAAAAATCAACTATGCGCATTCTCGAAAGATCCTCTAAGTCTCTAATCACCCTTTCCGTTGGGTCATCCGTCTAAGGGTTATTGGCCATGCTTATTCTCAACTGTGTCCCCTATGCCTTTGGATTTTTCCTCTTCAAAATTCACTCATGATGATCAGATCTCTATAACTAACAATGCTGAAAAGGATTCCAATGAAGCTATAAACCTCTTGCTCCAATTAGTTGAGAATTGAGCACTCTTAGTCAATCTATCGACAATCACCCAAATATTAGTGTTTCTCTTTTAGATTAGGGCAAAATTATCTACGTAGTCCATCGAATTCTTTCCCATTTCTATTATGATATTTCCAATAGATGGAACAATTCTTCGAGCTTCCATTGCTTCGCCTTGACTCTTACGCGAGTTAAACATCTAGCCATAAAACAACTACCTCTTTCTTTATCCCTTTCCAAAAGAAGGTTCTTCTCAAATCCTTGTACATCTTACTATCACCGGGATGGATGGTCATTGGTGAATGATGTGTCTCTGATAAAACCGCACTCACTAAATCACCAATGCGGGGAACACGTAGCCTCCCATCGCTTTTAGGCCATCCTTTGGAATCTTCGATATAATGTTGTGGATGCCTTGAGACCTCTTCTTTGCTAATCCTATCTATGATATCAACAAGCTCCATATCTTCCCTCTGTCTCAAACCAATTTGATCAATGAGAGTAGGCGAGTCTCTCGCGCTACCAACAATCCGGAAACGAAATCTGGATTGAAATCAAAGGTAGAAATAAACTCCAAACTCATTCATTCTACGAATAAAGGACTTAAAGTTGCTCTCTTCCAGAGTAGGCGAGTCTCTCACACAACCAACAATCCGGAAGCGAAATCTAGATTGAAATCATAGGTAGAAATAAACTCCAAACTCATTCATTCTACGAATAAAGGACTTAAAGTTGCTCTCTTCCAATTTAATGCTTCTTCAACCACATTCCCCTAACAAGAGGTATAAGAAATCTCTAAATCGAAGGATTCTAGGAGCTCCGTCCAATTTTGTTATCTTATATTCAGATCCTTTTTGGAAAATTGGTATTTAATTGACTTATAATTTGAAAGACTTGAGTTCAAATACAATGGCAGCTAATTCCAAGTCGTGGGTGGAGTAGTTTATTTCGTTGATCTTCAAATGCCTACTTCCATAACTTACTACCCTCCTCTATTGCATCACAATAACTACTAGGACATTACCATATGCATCAGTGCAGACTGTAAAAGATTTAGTACAATCAGAAGTACTAACACCGGTGCACTGGTAAGGGCTCTCTTAAGCATCTTGAAGGAATCCACACAATTAATATCCTAAAAAAATCCTAGATTCTTCTCAGTGAGAAGGGTTAATGGGGCTAAGATGTTTGCTATGTCGTTAATAAACTTCCAATAGTAACCCACAAAACCAAGAAAACTTCTGAACCCCCTAGAGTTCTTGAAGGTTTTCCAATCCTGCACCACCACCTTTCTTGGCGGGAACTACAGCCAAACCCTCTTATAAACTATATTCCCCCAAGGAAAATACATCTTCCTTCCAAAAATAACACTTTTATAAATTTTCTATCAGTCTATGCATTCGGGGAGTGCGGGAGACCGCCTCTTAAAGCATGGCATGCTCATCTTCACCCTTCAAAAAAACTAGAATGACATAAAAGAACACCATTACAAACTTAATTAGTAAATCTTGGAAAACTCTACTGATTAAGTCTACAAAGTATCCAGAGCGTTTGTTAACCCAAATGGCATAACTAACCGCTCAAAGAATCCATCATGCATCCGTAATGTTATCTTCCAGCACCCTATGCTGATGAAAATTAGTGGCCAAATTCAAATGAGAAAATACTATAGCTCTTATTAAAGAGATCGTCTATTCAATAGATTGTGTAATGGTTTTTCTTTGTGAGCTTATTTAATTCTTTAAAATCAAAACAAAGTCTGAGCAAACCATCTGCCTTTGTAGCAATAAACACTGGTACCTCCATTTAAAGATACTATAATTAATGAAGCCTTTCTCCGGGGGCTCGCCAATCTGCTTGGTCAACTCTTTCCTTTCCCTTGGAGACATGTGCCTCACAGGTAATTCCATAGGTTTGCCGTTGGTAGAAAGGTAAATCCATAAATTAATCCCTCTCTTAGGAGGTATTCCTCTCACCTCCTCGAACACACTAGGAAAATATCAAATGATGGGAACTGAATCAATCTCATCTAGGGATACATTAAGAGAATATAGGTAACTCAACATGAATGACCCTCCAGGGTTACAAGAACATCTAGGGTTCGTTTGCTGCATGAACCTAGCCTAACAATCCTCCTCTTGTAGTCTAAGACAACCCATAAGCAGCTAACTAGTCCATTCTAAAAGTCATCGGATAACCCAAAAATTCCAAAACATACGTGTCAAGGTCAAATTCTTCCTATAGAATCATAATTTAGAATTCTTGAAATATTATGGATAAGTATGTCGATCCTTCTATGGGTCTGAGACAACCATAAGATCCTTAACTAGGGATATATCTAAGTGCAAACAATCTACAAGTGAACCAAAAATAAAGGATTGTGACACTTCCAAATAAAATAGAGTGAAAATAGGAGAATAAAAAAAGGAAATCAAACTTTCCACGGTAATTTTCTACCTCTATCTGGGTAGCCACTAGATAATGGAACTACATCTAGAACCTAAACCTGAGCTGATCGAGCGTTAGCCCTCTGGAAAACTCCCGTCCTCTATGGGCAAGTCCTGCTGTAATGCCCTGGCTGCTTACAAAAGATACATTTTCCCTTCATCTGCTCCTTCTTATAATCCTTAACATAGTGACCGATCACCCCACAATTATGACATCTCACTTTCTAAATCAAATCCTTTTAGGGTCCCATATCCTTCTTCTTATTATTACCTTTTTTGTTCTTTCATCAACCCTTCTTCCAGAATGCAACTTCTAGATATTATTTGGCTTCTTCCTGCATACCTTTGTCATGAGTGCCATATCTATTAGGGACTTAAACATAGCACCCATCGATACATAACTAAGCGCCGACCCTTGATGGAGTTGGTTCAGTCCGTTGGAAAATTCGGTCTTTTATCATGCATTTGAATATACTTAACAATAATATAAGTTATGAATATATTTTCTCTGTTTTGAAAATATATTTTGGTCAATGAGCCGAATATATGAATGTTTCTAATAAATATTTAGAAATGAGATTTATATATGAAAGGTTATTTTAAAGATGCTTAGTGATTATTATGGAAAAATAAAATCCTTAAATGATCGTTGTTTATATATTTTATGGTTAAATAAATGATTATCAAATTTGGATGCAAAGTTCGATTTGTCATTTCAAAGAGATCGGGGTCAGACCAAGTTATTTGAAACCAGTTCAATCCAACAGAAGCATTTCAGATTATAAATAATCTTAGAGATGATTGGAGATGATGTTATCCAGTTTCGTTCAAAACTAGAACGAACTAATATGGATAACAGTTGGCATTGCATATCTCCTTGGAAAGCAACGTTAGAATTCCAAGATATTCTGCTATTTATAAGGTAAACGTAACCTTTAGCCTTATCAACCAGCAAATGAATAAAGTAAGGGGAAAGCTGCAAGACTGTGTGGGTTGCTCCTGTTAGAATATGATCATTCCATATCTAGATTTGGTATCTTTTTATGCTTCGGGGTCCCTTATGGTTGTTCATCAATTGGGTGATGATATTCGGTGCTCTCTAGTTATGGATGGTTCCAGTCTTGATTAGCCGAGGTCCATATTAATGCAACCTTCTTACGTTTTATCTGAAGATGTATGAGTTTGGTGGGTAGACCTTTACCCATTCATAGTTGGAATCCATTCTCCAATACAAAACTTCAGACGTGATTGTATATCTTTTATGTTGAAGGATGCACGCATCTCGCTATTCTAATATATTTATTAGTGGATCGTGGAAATTATTACAATATCACTAGATTTATAAAAGAGTGTTTTAGCTATCGTAAGCTAAAAACCTATCCGTGTTTAAATGCGACGTGGTTTTAAGATATATATTTATTTCAAAGATTTATAAGTTAAAGAATCAATTAACAATGATTTGAATTTTCGTATGTTGGTTTACCAGACTGATCCGGAAGTTATATTATTATAATAATTGCGCCGGACCATGTATGTTTACAAGTTAAATTATATTTTGGTTTGCTTGAAGCTTCAAGAAAGGAGCCAAAGGCCAATTTATTTTCCACTGTGTCTGTTTGTTGAATTCTTAAGTATTCATAAGGATATGTTATAACTGACTTACGAGTTAAAACTATGATGTATGTACTAAATTTACAGTCTTTATTTCATATAAGGATTATTGTTATATTATAGGTTTTCATTCCATCATGACATCATGTTCTGTATTTTCTTTCTTTCCACCAATTATCTGGCTTTCCAACACTTGATTATCTGGCATGTGAATGTCGTGGGTATATTAGTGTTGACATTTAAGGTTTGAGAAGGTGGGTCGTGACACTGTTGTATTAGAACATAGGCCCAGAAGGTGAGTCACGGCATTGTTAATGAATGTAAAAATGTTTTATGTAGAGTTGTTTGATTTGTTAAGTCTGGATTTTGGATTCGACTCAATCGATGGATCATCGGTTTTGATAAGGATTCTAAAGCACTTGAAAAAGTCCGTTCGATGAGATATTGTATTCAAATTTTGGTAAGTAAAATAAGTTTACCGTTATATATAAAGAAAGTTTTCATAATTATGTACAGTTATATTGTTGATTAGTTTGTTAAGAAATGATGACATTTAATTATTATTATTTATTTTTTGTTTAGTAATGCTCACCCACTTTCCTGCATTAGCTGTCATTGGTTGTTTGTGGTTGGGTCCAATCATTTTGTGGGTATTGTCTACTTTATTTGGATAAGATCAGTTTTACCAAAGCAACCTCACTATTTTCTTGCATGGGCTGGATAGATTTGTAATTGTGAGAACATTTTAAATGAACACCTTGTGAATTTAGTTTCATGTTATGACAACAAGCTATTCGATAATAATGTTGGATAAGAATACCACATTAATGAAAGTAGTTTAATATGAATTTAAACAAGGATTAACAAACGTGAAATTATCTTATGTGAAAAATATAAATGTAAATTAATAAACGAGATTTATAAATAGAAAATGGATTTAAGTTAAGATTTGAAAATTTTAAAATTAGGGCAAGTTTGAAAATAAGTTTCAAGATTTAAAAGGAATATAAAGGTTATTTTAAACGTGTTTACGGATTGATGGATTTTTTTAAAATCATGATCTTACATCCGTCGTTGGAAAAATAAGCCCGACGATGATCACGACATCATTTGTGTTCTATTTCAATTTATCAGTAAGAACTTGCTACCATAGATAATTGTTTGGATTAAAATGAATTTTGCTTTAAATTTAAGGTTTATGATTTTTAAATAAAATCCGAAAGTTAAATTCTAAAGTATTCAGCTAAGCTATGAGATATATGCATATATTCTAAGTATTAGAGTTTGATTTTTGCATTTTAGTTGACATGATGCTTTGTAGGTTTGTTTCTAAATGAAATGGAATATTCAATGATTTTGGACAACCGAAATTTCCAAGATGAATTTGAAAACATAGCTAAATTTATATGAAAACATAAGATGATATGTTTAAAATTTATTAATATAACAAAGTTTGAATATATAAACTAAATATAATTAAATCGAGCTCTTCGCTAGCTGCAGCTCATAATTTTCCGACAAATAATTTCAAATTAATATATCGGTTGCGATAGATGCCAAAATTCTCTAAGACAATAACCTTTCGGTTCTACTATAGTATATTTCTCTAATGTAAGAGAAAATTTATGATTTCATCTTGTAGATTTTATGATATGTCAAAATCAGATTTAAAAAAATTGCAGTTTGGTAGTTTCTGAACCAAAACTAAAATTAGTCGACTAGAAGCTTTATAATATAAATTTTAGAAGCAACCAATTTAAACCAGTTCCAAAGTTATTGAACCTGTTAGGGATGAGGATCAAGGATCTTAAGGCAAAGCTAACACTAGAGGGGGAGGGAGGCGGCTGAATAGTGTTTTAAAGAACTTATATAAATCTTAACCATCTATTAATTATTCAAAAAACTATATGAATCACAAAATGAATATCATAACAAAACCAATCACATATGCAAATATAAACAAAAATAAAATGCAGGGAAAGAAAGAACACACTTGATTTTATATTGGTTCAAATTACTCCTACGTCTAGTCCCACACAATGCTAGATTGAGCAGAGTTTCATTAATATCAGTATCTAATTACAACACCCTTGATTTCACGGCTACAAGGTTAACACCGCTCCTTTTCCTTGATTTACGGGCTACAAGGAACACACCCTATCCTTTTCCTTGATACCAAGGCTACAAGGAACAAACCCTTCCTATATTTTACTACAATTGCCCTAGAACTCTTGAGTAGAACTTCCAAACAGAGAGTATTTTATAGAGATTGAAAATAGAAGAAGAATGATATAATTTGTATTGAAATCGGCAGAGTATAAGTGTAGAATCTTAAAAAATTAAGAAATATAATGGTGGTATGTAAAGTAGGGAAGAAGGAGATGATAAGTTATGATTTTTTTTTCTAAAATGAGGCCTTTATATAGTGTTGCAAGAGCCACAACCGTTTCTGAAACGTTTTAAAATGGAAAAACACATCTTTTAAAATTTAAAATTTTGTGACAGTTATATGTCGACATGTTGTTTTATGTATGTCGGCATATGCTTATTAAATTTAAATTTGAATTGTTTTTAAAGTATTTAAACCAATATATATTTATATATACTGGAAATTCCTATAATAAAACTAGTTGTTTAAAATATAATTTCTTAAGTATAAAAACATAATAAAATATTATTTAAACATATGACTTAAAAATTATATATATATATATATGATATAAACTTTATAATTATATTATAAAACTGTATAATATAATTATAAAACTATATATATATAAACATAAGAAACCTAAGAAGTATATTTGAAATCATAAGTTTAAAATCAAGTTTGAAATCAATTTGAAAATAGTTTGAGATCAATTAAAAAAGAGACAATTTGAAAACAAAATTTGGGTGTTGTTCAAAGTTTTACATACTAACTAGACTCTATTACTCCAATAATCTTGAACTCTTGATACTCATGAGTCTTGATTCTCCTTTGAAATCTTGATTCTCTTAAAATGCATAGTCTTCAATTTCTATATTACCTGCATATAACTCCTGCATATACATATTCTGGATAAAAGTGTTATTATATATATTTTATAATCAATAATGATAATGATTGAAATAAGGTTGTTGTCATCAAAATTCTATTCTCCAACATTCTCCCCCTTTTTGATGATGACAACATTGGTTTATAAAATATTTCATACCTGATATTACCTGTCAATCCAATACTTCGATTACTCCCCCTTTCACCATGAATTCCTTCTAACTCCCCGTTAAACTATGCCTATCTAAACTATACCTATTTTATATTTTATCCTCGTTTGTCATCGACAAAAATATATCTATCTATACTTGTACTAATCCTAGTATATAACACCTCCTGAACTTATAATACCCCTTAAATATATAATTTTCCTATAACTCCCCTTAACTTTTTGACACTACTATTATAATTCTACTGAGCAAGAGAATAATCAATGAAATTATTGTAAATTTCAAATCAAAGAGACAATCCAACCAATATTTGCAAAGCAAGTCAGTTATTTACAAATTTTTAGGCATACCAATCAAATCAAACAAGTTTATTCATACATCTCTTGGAACTTCCACCCATCCATCTCCACCGAAGATTGGATCTACCTTTAAGACTTCCCAGTCTTCGTTGTCTTTGGTGAGAGGTGCTTCGGTGATGTTGTTATCTTCATCTATGGAAAGAGCAGAGATCATCCAACGGATAACATCAAAGTGTTTTTCATGTTGTTCAATCATCTTTATCTGACTTAGTTCTAAATGACATTGATTGCGGAGAATGATAGATAGAATATTCTTGAAAGAATTGAGAATTTCTTCAAGATTTTCACTTAGATTGTGAATAGGAGTAGCCATTAATATGATTATTTAGAAAGAGAGTGCTTAGAGAAGAAGTAGAGAAGTAAAAATGAATTTTTCTGAAACAAAATGATATATATAGAGCCTGGAATTTGTTTGAAAATGAATAGACATAAGACAGTTATTAAAAAAAAAATCCAAATTTGAACAAATTTGAATTTCTGACAGTTATATGTCGACATACCAAAACACGTATATCGACATACCCTTACAATTTTGGGTATTTTGACTTTTTACACAATTTTGAATTATTTATTATTATATTATATTAATTTATTTAATTTTAATTGTTTTTGCAGATGTTTTAAAGGTGGATTTAGCAGAGAAAAAACATACATTACTGCTAATGAGAGATTATAATCAAATGATACATGAAATACTTGAAATTGGAAATACGAAAAGGAAATACAAGCGAATATGAAATGATGACGTAAGATAATAAACTTAGATTTCAGCGGATGAAGATGAGGAAGATGATATTCCAATTTTTCAAAAAACTTGTTCATTTTTGAAGACATTTGGTTGAGAATCTTATTTATTTTATTTTGGTTTTTGTCTAGTTCGACTTGATTTTGAAAAACTACTTCTTTGGATATGGCTCTTGATGAAGTAGAAAATTCTATGCTTCCCATGGAAGATTCTTTTTCGTCGATTTCCATTTGAACTTCTTCTGGTTCCATTCTAGCTTGTTTCTCGACATATGTCTCATATGGTTTGAAAGTGTTTGGAATTTGATAAGGGATATATTTCTCGAATTATAGACCTTTCTAGGAACAAATTCCTCTCCTTTGAAATCCACTCCAAAATATTAAAAGGTTCGGGTAAGATAAATTCCATGACAAGGAGTGTTAACTTTTGTAGAAATTTCCTTTAGTTAAAAATCTCTCAAAATTACTTTGGCCCAATTAGTATCATAGGTGCCAAAGATAGCAAAACGGCCTTTTTCGACCTTAAGAGTAGGGGTATTTAAATTTCCAGAATGGGGAGTAAGAGTATGTTGAAGAAGGAGGTTAATTTTTTTTGCCTTTGGATGGATGAAGCGATTTTTGAATTCCATATATTCATCTCTTTCAAAAATATGATTAAACATTTCCAAATCATGTTCATCAATTTCAAAATTCAAAAAATCCGAACCTATTTTTTTGCAATTTTAAATGGTTCCGAAAACATCACTATCCAAAATAATTTGAGTACCTTTCACACTACTCCAAACTTGGTTTTCATTTCCTTCGAAAAATCCATGGTTTGAATTTGCATAAAACATTTTGACAAGATTTGGATAAAACTTCATCGTTATCTCGAGAATCAATCAAACTTAAAACTTCATTTTGATGAAAAAGAGTAAGAATATCATAGGATGTAAAAGCTCCAAAAATAGCAAATATTCCCGTATTGACTTTTCTATTCGTAACATAATCTATGTATGCTTGCATAACCTCCGGGTTGTTGTAGAGATGACCTTTGAGAGTCTTGGTTAGTCTCATGGACTTTGGAGCACTTCCACTAGAGAATAGTTTTGAAAAGTATGGGATGAAGTGAATAGTTTTAAATACTGAATGAGAGGTAGAAAAATAGTATTGATTAGATGATTAAATAGGGATCAAATGGAAACATCTTTTCTGAGTAGAAGGACACATTTTCAGATTTTGGGAATTGGTGAAAAGGTGGCAGGAAGTTTGAAAGATTAATCATTTGAAATTCAAAGTTTGAATGTCAATTTCTGGTGTATATGTCGACATGTATATTCATGTATGTCCACATACATGTGTCAATTCAAAATTCAAGTGACTTTTGACTTTGTCTATATCATTTTAATATTTTATATTCTCTGTTTATTAATTTCCTGATATGATACTAATCTTAAAAAATATTTTTAAAATTAATTTTTATTATAATATTTTTATTTTGAATTTCAAATTTCAAATTTGAATCTTAGAATTCAAATTGCAAGCAAAGTACGCAAACAACCATCCATTCAACCATTTCAATCAAAAATTATTAATTAAGACATACCCGGTTTGTAAATCCTTTTCTTCGATATTTTATGATCCCTGAATTACTGTTAAGCACATATTTGAATTTTCAGTTTCTGGTTCTTCGTTACTTGATGTTGAATCCGAATCATCTAAAGTTGCTGTATATGCTCTTTTCCTCTTCTTTGACGAACTGTCGTTTGTTTGTTGATTCGATCTATCAGGATATGGACACATCCTTTTTATATGGCCTTATTCGTTGCAATTGAAGCATCTATCGTTCTTAGTATTTTTTCCTGAACTTCCTTGATTATTTTTCTGAAAGATATTTCTCCTTTTATATCTCAAACATATTCTGAAATTCCTTGTCATTAAGGCAATTTCTTCATCGTCCTCACTGCTTGAATCAGAACCATCAGTTGTTGCTTTGAATTCTGTAGATTTATTTTTTGTTGACTTATTCTCCTTTCTTTTCTGTAACTGTAATTCAATTGACATCAAATTCCTGATTAACCCCTCAATCTTAATTTCACTAATATTATTGGCCTCTTTTATTGCCAATCATTTTTGTTCCCAATCTAGAGTTAGAGAATTAAGATTTTTTCTGACTTGATCTTCTTCAGAATAAGTTTCCCCGAAGCCATTAATGAATGCACGATTTCCTAGAACTTGCAGTAAATATCGGAGACAAATTCATTGTGATTCATTTTAAATAACCCAAATTGATTTGTAAGCATTGTTATCTTTGTCTGTTTAACTTTATTTGTTCCTTCATGAGTAACTTGCAAGGTTTTCCATATTTAATAAGCAGATTTACAAACTGATACTCTATTAAATTCATTTCTAAATAATGAACAGAATAACATACCCATAGCCTTAGAATTATTTTGTGCAGAAGCCTTCTGCTCATTAGATCATTTTGCAAAATTAGTAGTGGGTTCAACATATTCTGTTTCTGTGATATTCCAAGTGTCTAATCCTATAGATTGTAAATATATTTTCATTTTACATGCCCAATAACAACAATTATTGCCATTAAACAGTGGTGGTCTAACAATGGACTGACCCTCTAATTATTGTTAGCAATTCCAGTGTTGGTTGCCATTTAATATCTCCAGAAATTCAGATGATGAAATTTTGAAATTCTACGCTCTAGTACCGATTGTTACGCATGAGGATCAAGGATCTTAAGGCCAAACGAACACTAGAGAGGGAGGTGAATAGTGTTTTAAAGAACTTATAGAAGTCTTAACCAGTTTCTATTTTCTCACACAACCATATGAATCACAGAATGAATATCACAAGAGAAACAATCACAGATGCTGTTATAAACAAAAATAAAACGCATAAAAGGAAAGAACACACATAATTTTATACCGGTTCAAATCACTCCTACGTCCAGTTCCGTACAACGCTGGATTATGGAGAGTTTTATTAATATCAATATCCAATTACAACACCCTTGATTTCGCGGCTACAAGGTTACCACTGCTCCTTTTCCTTGATTTACGGGATACAAGGAACACATTCTGTAATGACCGCATTCTACGCATCGAAGGATCATAGAATATTTATTTCTCTCACATACAAAGTCATATGGTCATGTAAATTTAGGAGACGACTATTGGGGTCATTTCCCATGTTCATGATTTTGGCCGATTTTTGAATGACCATTTTGCCCCCAACTGATCTTGTTTTGGCCGTAACTTTTGACTGGTAAGGAGTTTTGATTTGAAACCACTTCCTTTAGATCCGGATGATGGTTTACCTTTCCGTAGAGTGGTCACATTAGCCAAACGGACTCACCGTTTGGGAGATATGGCTGAAACAAGGTTTAGAAGGTGAAAAACAACTTAATCGGGCCTAATTAGAGTGATTAACAGCTAAGACCATAACCCATTTCGAGATTAGTGTTATGAGAGGACTGAAATGAGTTAGAGAATAGTTCCTATTCATTTTTCCAAGTGCCACAAACCTCCCTTGAGCTCTAGCAATGACCTCCATCTTCTAAATCGCTCCCAAAACACCATTTTTATCATTCCTAATCACTAATTAAGCAAATCAACAGCAAATCAAGGCGGATTAGCGTCAAATCAGAGACAGGGCTGCTGGAATACATTGGGATCCGTGTCATAATAGTAGAGTTTCAGATCTAGGATTTTAATTGTGGCTAAGGTGAGTGATTTGCATTGTTTTTCACTAATTATGGCTAATTAGGGTAATTAGGGTAATTAGCGAAATTATAACTCAGAAAAATTTAGAAAAATTTGTAAAATTCCAGAATATTATTTTATGCATCTGATATGAATTTGGGTTAATTCGGACTAATTTTGCTAATCCCAGAATTTAGGGGATTAAGGGGTGATTAGTCATAATTAGCGAAATTTTGCATCATAAAAATCTAGAAAAATTTATAAAATTCTAAAATATTATTTTAGGACTCTGATAGAAATTTGGGTTGATTTGGTTAAGTTTTACTAATCTTATCATTGGTTGTTGTTAAACACGCTTAAGGGAAAATATGAGATTTTGGCTATGTTTGATCCGTTTTAACTTATCAAGTTGTTGTTTTGCTGTTTGTGGATATTTATACATGTTGCTATGGCTGTATGGTATGCTTTGTGATTGTTTGGAACAGTTAGATTGGTCAAAACCGCCGTCGAATGGCGTAAAACAGTCGCTGGAAAGAAGTGCTGGAAATTACCCGAACCGGATCGGATCGGAGGGGGAAGCACGATCTGAACCGCTCGCACTTGAAGCTCCACGATCCGACCCGAGCATGGTGGCATGACCTGAAGAGAGCACCCGATCCGAACCGCGTCACTAGACCCGAACCGATTCACCAGGGATGGACTTGAGAGGCTCGACCCGATCCGGAGTGCTTGGGAAGGAGAACCGAACCGCTTGCCTGAAGTCATGATCTGATGATCTGGAGATGATCCGAACCGATCCGAAGCAAGGGCCACGATCTGACCCGTAGGGGGTATTCCGATCCGAACCGAGATGCTTGGGTTTGAGGCGTGGACCACGATCCGAACTAGAAGTATGAGTTGAAGTGAAGAACAGGAACCGAACCGATCCGGAGAAGACCAAAAACCCGAGATGTAAAGGTAGTCCAAATGGGAAGTTTGTACTCAGGATCCAGTTGGGAACCAACGAGTTAACTTCACGATTGGACTTTGCTGTGGGACGTGTGCAAAGGGGTTGTCGGTATTCATAACTTTGGTTCACCACTGAGAGACGGATAATGGGCTTGTAGTGATAGTTGTACGGGGTTGGACTATGTCAAGGCCCAAAGGATTAGGTGACTAAATAGTGGATATCGTATGCTTTACGCACTGAGTGAGAGATGTGAGGATGGTTGCTATGCTTGATCGTTTTCCATCACTATGACATGCACACCCCCACCCCCGTATTCTTTACACCATATGTTAGTGGCACCTTAGAGTATTGAGTGGTATGTTGTGCTAACTCTTTGGTTGCAGGTCCAGGTTCAGGTATGATTGGATTATACCTGTTATTGTTCTGTTTTGTTGCTTATCGCTCATACCAGACTTTTGTCTGACCCAGAGTTTTATGTATCTTCTTATTACTCTGGGTGCTCCTAAATGAGCAGACTAGAGACAGGTTAGGTGGTATGCACGAGTAGCTGTACCGGAGACGAGCAGGAGGCTCCCACGTATGATATATAGATATTATCCCTGTGTTGTTGAAGGTCACTGCTTGGGCATTAGTAGTGTACCTCATTCTTTTACTTTCTTTTGCTTTAGAGACAGTGTTAAAGTTGTAATAATGATGTTGGATCATAAGCTGTATTTTGGATTTCCGCTGCTATGATGATGATGGTTTTAGTTTTCAGCTTATGCACTGTCTCGCCTGTTTTATATCAAGTATGTTACTATTATATTTTATTCCATGCCCTATGAGACATTCTACAGGTTTCTTTGTTAGTTCTTTCATCTTCTTTCCTTTCTTTGACGACCGTCCCGTGCTAGCGGACATGTGTACAACGCACTTTCAGGGGAAATGTCAGTTAATGCGGGGCGGGGTGTCACACCTGGTATCAGATGTAACAACCCGAAATTTTGGGGCCAATTTAAATTTTTTATTATAGAAAATTTAATGGTTTTTAATATTTAAAATATTTTATTTTAAGTAATAATGACTAAAGATTTCAGAATAGGCAAACTTAATGCACATGAAAGAGTTACCAGTTATAAATCACGATTTAACCAAGTCACTAGTAACAGTCCAAGCTTACGTGTATGTACAGTTGTATATTGGAATAAGTATTTATTATTTACGTTACATTATATTGTCTTTATTTATCCTCTCATTTCTTCATTAATTCTTAGGAAACCCTCTCAATATATAGTAAGAAATCAATTCATTCTCATGCATGTGCACTAATTTTAAATGCCTCCTTATTTTTGCCACCTTTTTCTTTTATATATATCAACACGTTCGTTCATTTCTAAACTTGCATATTTTGTATCTATTATAAATTAAAGCAAAACATGTTATATATATGCTTGGTGCAAATTAATGCTCACATTTAATATGAATTAATGAATAAATTACTTGGTCACGTTTTCAAAAAAAAAAGGGCAAAATAATCTTTTCATTTGTTTAGTGGGAATCATACAGACATATATCATTTATGGTATCATTTATAATGCATGCATGCGGTCCATGTCCAAAACCATTGCAAGCCACGTTTCAATATAATAATAATAAAAATGTTGCATGCACATTTATTGTCTCACTCACGTTATTTATTTATTTATTTTATTATTTTTGTTTTTTATATTATTTTGTTTGCATTAGCTAGAACGTTTCATACACTTTAAATGCATGGCGTTAATTTCCTTTCCCCTTTTCAATCCGACGTACCTTTTAAAAAGAAAAAAATATTTATAGGAAGAATTCAAACTTTTGTAATATTGTCATGCATGATTTAATGTTTAGATCCACAATTAATGACCTTATCTGTAAGGACCCGTAACTTCCCCGTGAAGGAAAGCACGAATACTTTTGAGGACAAGACAAAATGGAACGCAGACGGAAGAACATTTCATTGTTATTACAACAATTCCATCAGATACAAGAATATACAGAGTATAAATGAATAAATTACATTTGACAAATATCAGAGATTACAATAAATTACTCAGCAGCGGAAAAATATACAAAATACAACTGAAAGTGATACACGGATACAGAGCTTCCCGAGCATCGTTCCAGCTGTTAATCAGGAACCTGTGAATATAAATCTGCAAAACCAAAACTACTAGCTGCCCGTGCGGAAAATAGGGGCACCCAGAGTTTAGGTTAAAACAATAAACTCCAGGTCAGTCATGTGACTGGTGTGAGAACTAAAACAGTTATAATTCTTTATTTTAAAGTTCGGTAAATCAAGGGACCACGCCGTATAACACGGAACGGGTTTCCTCCCAAAAATACCAGTGCATAGAACAGACAGCGCAATGCTAAATAAAGAAAAATGAAGCTGTTATAAGACCCAGGTCCCATCACACAATGCAACGCAAGCCGGAGGATAGGGTTTTTTACCTTATAACAACCAAAGCATGCTTGATACGTTTAAAACACATTATTTGATACTATTATAGGTGTATAGTGTCAAAACAATTTCAATCATAAATATCAATCATAGGCGGCATGAATGACCCATACCACTATGTCGCCATACTAGGTTCTACAAATAAAACCGCACTATCACGTATTGGAAATTGGATTTCCGTCATGAGCCGAGGCAAGGGGCAAGCTCCTCTCCGCGTTCGAGACACTCTAGCAAATGCCTCAGGACCCCACTATGATCCTTGGAATCGGCTGGGCCGGTCCTCTCTTACTTTTGAGGATTGGCAATTCCTGAACACACGTTTCCCGGTCCTTACAGACCTATATCCGAGGCGCCTCGTATCCAACTACCACACAGGTGAAAAGTATATAAATGTCAGGGCTGGTAGGTCACTGACACCACCCTAGCTAGAAAGAAACGTCGTGCTCTCCCAGCGGTCCGTCTCCCGTTTTTGACTCATACCGAGGTGTGAGGCTCGCGAATTCACGTTATACACAAAGCTACACCACACAGGCCGTGCTTTGATCATCACCCACAAGACTTTGCTTTTCAACAGAAGCCTTGATCAATTGCCACTTACGCATGCCACACTGGCAATTCACTCCATGCGACTGATGTCCATCGATATACAACCTCTGAGCTCGTACGTCTCAGAGAAGGGCGTTAAGCAAGAGAATAAATTCTCTGTCGCCAAACAGATGTATATTTAATAGAGATCAATCAACACAGAATAAAATCCAATGTCAGACACACAATCCATTTACAAGTTCGTTCTGGGTCTGAACGAAACCGGAGGCACTTTCCTCGCATATCCATCGATCTCCAAGTACGTCTGGACGATCACCAACTGATTCCCTCATCTTGGGTGTACAGCCCAATCAAGATCATCAGTAATCACCCAAACGATGTGAAGACTTCCGGTCTTCAACCACCGTCTTCATCTTCGACATCTCGTCGAATCGGTTATTCAGAATGGGTATGAACCCGGCCTTTCTGAATAACCCACGTATATAATAAACGAATGTTACACAAACACAACAAACGCCTCATTCCAATTCAGAATATTCTTTTATTCACAAAAATCACATTCTTAGGGAAAGGTTCCCATTAATTTTATCCAAGATAAATTCTTCTAAATTTATTCTTTAATCTTCCTTTGGATATCACTTCAAACTAGTCGGGATTAACGAACCACACCGAAGTAATTATTTATTTTATTTCCCAATCCCAACCTATATCCCATGGAGAAAACTGGTAATACTCCACATCTAACACCACTGTGTTATCGGTAAAATTAATTACCATTCCACGTTCAAATCTAATTAAAGATTTAACTATCGCTTTGGAGCAAAACTGGTGGTACTCCATTCTCGATCACCTTTCAGATTTGATAATTTAAATTATCAATTCACATTTTAATCTAATTAAAGATTCATTAAAACTCCACTTAGTTTTAATCTTTTCAAAAATCAATATCCTGCCTTTAACTGGGTTAAAGAACCAATGTCATCAAAACACGATTCACGACAAACCCAAATCACATTTGATATTAAATACAAGGCTCTGAATAGAAAATATATCGACTTATATTCAATACCAAATTCTGAAACCAACAAATATCGTATTGGAAATAACGATATAAAATATATCTTTCAAATCCCCATAACAATATTTGTATAGTCACGAAATCTAACATCGAAATATCCCGAAGATAATTTCGATTCAGCTCCATTCCAATCCACGTATTGGAAATATCGATTACTTTCAAAATCACTTTCAAATTCAATTTATTTATTTTAAAAATAAATTGATTTCAATTCTAGTTCAAAACTAGTTCATTTCGATAAAAATCTATTTTTATCTTTTCAAATGTGGAATTTTCCAGCACAAATCTTTCCAATTCACATATTATAATTTTACGCAAATTATAGATATTTTTAATAATTTTACCAAGGCCCGTACAGTCGATTTCCAACAACGGCCATCGAACTGCACTTACAGCGACCTTTTTCGAATTTGATTTGGACATAATTCCAAATCCAACCGTTAGATTTCAAATTTCTAATATTCATTGGAAAGCTCTTTTCGATACGAACCCAACGGTTCCGGTTTTAGGAGAATCCGACGGTCGGATCTCCCGCAATGTCCGTTTGAAATAAATGGTCGAAATTCACGAACTACCGCGGCGCGGCGCGTTCTATTCAGGCCATTATATTATATATATATATATATATATATATTATATATATTTCGTCGATTTCCTTTTAAAACGTATTTTATAAATCGTTTTAAATTCGTTTTCAAAACCATTTCAACACTACATTCAATTTCAAATCGATTTGATTTCAATTCAATTCAAATTCTAATTCGCTTCAATTCAATTTAATTTGAATTCATTTTTATTCAATTCGAATTCAAATTCACTTTCTATTCAATTCGAATCGAATTCATTTACTATTCGATTCGAATTTATTTCAAATTGATTCAATAAAATTTCAATTTGAAATTTTAATTTAATTTGAATTTCATTTCAAAATATTAAGTTTTGAAATCACTTTTCAATATTCATTATACAACGAATAAAATCGATATAAATATCGTTCGCGTCAAAATAACGCATCTCTAATCAACACGGCTTTATATATTTCAATAAATTCGTTATTCTATTCAACAAATGAATATTTATTTCATTCAACACATGAATCTATATTTCTTTCAACACACGACTAATCTCAACACATAAGTACTATCAACACATCACTATTTTTGTTATGTAAAATATTTTATAAAACTATGGTATCTATCGTTTGATTTTCAATTAGACTTCTACTGAGAAGTAGTTCTAATTTTAAATATGATAAAGATGTAAATTTCATTGTATAAAATATTTCACTCAACACATGAACATCGTCAACACATGACTATTTTTATATTCAACACATGAATTTTCTTTTATAATATTCCTTATTTTCCCGATTGGAATGAGGCCCAATCAATCACCATATAATGTTAATTATATGGATTTTCAGACATTACACGTATATAATAGCATTGAAAAATAATCAACCATCAACCAAAGTGCACTACACTGTACAAGCATCAAATATAGATATCTAACGCTTATAACAGCCTGTCAATCAATCGATCGACATATTTAATCAATCAGGATGAGTGAACTTCAAATTTCATCCCAACACCCGTGTGGGGTTTCAAACAATCAAACACAGATTTTATTTGTGCAGTTGGGCGACGTGTAAAATTTATCGACCCAATCAATATCAGTCAAATTAGTGTATATAAACAAATCGGTCGATTTGTTTAAAAATATTCCTTTATTCACTTTCACGTTAAAAATTATATTTTTAACGATAAAACATTTTATTTTAACACATGAATTTCTATTCAGTTCATTTATTCAATAAAATGATATTTTTATTTTTCTAACATATTTTAGAAAAATTCGGCGGCATAACGACACGATACTAGAAACGGGACGAGGCCTAGCCTTATCCCCGGTCCAGTGAAGGCCCACGCCATTCACCCATCAATCAAATCCATTTATTTCACCCAACAATTCAATTCAAACCAAATAATCTAACCAACTACACAACCAAACAAACAAGTCCATGGTTTGTGGACGATTGTGTCGGGTGCTACTAAGCACCGTCTGCATCCTAGTTTATATATATATAACTAGAAAAAGAGAATTTAGAGTGAGAAGTTCTCACCAAAAGCTAAATCCAACTCGGCGACTCTTCATATGTAGGAAATCTTTATCGTGCAAATCCTTTGCCACTTTCGTCGCTCGTATTCGCTACATATGTAAAATTCATATTTTTGTTACTCTACATGAATAAAAACTATATTTTTATTCATATCAACAACGTATCTTTATCTCGTTATTTCATATATATAAAAATTGAGTTTTTATAATTCCAACTTCATATTTTCCTTCTAACTAAAAATTTATTCTCCATCTGATAAAAATCAAACCTTTATCTACATAAAAATTATATTTTTATCATATAAAAAAAAAAATCAAACCTTTATCTACATAAAAATTATAACTCTTCATATAGGAAAAATCATACCTTTCGTACAATGAGAAATCGTATTTTTCTCCTATGCAAAAATCGTATTTTTCCTATATTAAAAATCAAAACTTTCCCTAAATGAAAATTGACTCCTTGTTTAAATAAACAATCATAATTTTATTCAGTTTTACAACTACGGTTTCTATAAAAATTGAATTTAAAATCAGTGGTATAACATATAAAAAGGAAAAGAGGCTTACTGCGTTCGGCAGAGGAACCGGGCGGAGGGGGAAGGGCGGTAAACGACATTGGGGGCTGCAGGTCAGGGGGAGCTCGCGGCTTCAGGTGGTGGGACCGGCAGGGGAGGTGGCGCGGCTCAGTCTTCTGGCGGTCCTGACGAGCGATGGAGGTCTTAGGGCTGAGGCGCGGATCCGATTGGGAAAGGGGCTCCATTCGGTTTGATGGGTGGTTCGATTAAGAGGAGGGAGGGTGTGGAGACGAGCGGTGGCGCTGGCAAGGGGGGGGGTCGCGGTGGATGGTGGCGGCTGCTGTAGGGGGGGGCGGCGTGACGTTGTTCTTTTTTTTTCGATCTGGAAAAGAATGATAAAGGGAAGAGAGAGAGATGGTGAGGTATAGGTGTTAATTTATAATTAATTAATTATTTAATTTAATCCTGTTAGAGTTGACTTTTCATTCAAACTCTGTTTCGAACCCAACGACTGTCGCCCCTAGCTAATTTCCCCCATTCCGAACACAATGGGATATGTATCGCATGCTGATTTCATCGTTTCGATTAGTTTCAGTTGAATTTACATTTAAATCACTATATTGAATTTTAAACGTACATTTCAAATTACCGGGGTCACATACTAACTCTAAAAATCCTCGAAAAATATTTCCTAGCTTCGTATTGACGATACGATCCTAACAAAACTAGTTTCGTCGAATTCTGAGACCGTTGGAAAAATGGCCATTTTCCAGTCGATTAAAATCAACTGAAACTGGTCAAACGCGTTTTCCTTTGCCACGCTCACATATTGATTCGAAAAATTATGAAATTTGGAATCTAGAAATAATTTGACATCACGGACCCAACAAAACTGGTTTCGTCGAAATCCGAGGTCATTTGCAAAATGTCCTTTTTTAAGGGCCTGAATTCCATAGCGACTATTCAGAATTTTCAACTGGACATATCTTTTGATTCCCGCTATGAAATTTAGATTGGTCGGATTCGTTGGAAAGATATTATCAATTAGATCCTAATGTTTTTGGTTTCACTAAAATCCGGATTGTTTTGCACCCAGTACATTCAATTGAAGTTTGAAATCGAATTATCGAACTACCGCGCCATTTTCAATTCTATTTTTAATTATATATAAATATTTATATTCTAACGACGACGTATATAAATATATACGTCGAATTATATTCAAATAAATTTCTCGTCGATATTATTTAAAATAATTCATTTTAAATGTTCAAAATTCGCTAAAATTGCCAAAATAAAAATTTTAAACTGGCTCAGATTTTGCGGGTTATTACAATCTCCCCCACTTAAAACTTTTCGTCCCCGAAAAGGAACAAAGTCGAAAGTGGTTTGATTAATTAGCTCTACGCTCGATCTGGCTTCCATTCTCCAACTTTTCAGTTTCTGAGAATTTTCAAATTCTCAAAAATTTGGCTAACACCCTAAATTTTCGAAAAATTTCGCCATATCCTCCCCTGCACCGGGAGCATCGGGGAATTTCAAATAGCTTCCCCGGTCCTTCAGATCTCAAAAAGAAAAAGAAAAAGCCAAGCGGCTAGCCAATAGGCTCATAAAATCATTATCACCCAAACAAAACAGTAAATTATGTAGTAAACATGTACCTATTTGTCGGGCAAACAAATTTTATTCTTCGGCTATAGCCTCCTTGCTATGACCTGTTCAATGCAAATATATGTATATGCAAGCAAATGCAACCAATTTTCAATACAATTCAATATTCGGTTCAATTAGGCTAAATGGTTAAAAATTAGCAAACAAATAACAAACAACACAAACATCAATCAATTAGTGAGTTAGCGTTTCAAATTCATAATTTTGATACATATATACACAGAAAATCATGTTTTGATGCCAATTCACAACAATGTGTTCTAGCTATATTAGTTTTGGTTCTCACACCAGCCTATTGGAAATATATAGATATCACACCTTCGAAACACGAAAATAAATACTGATGATGTGGCCACATCATCAGAATTACCCCCGGGTGTCTAGAATGTGACTCTATATCTATCCAGTATATTAAAACTTCGACTATACGTTCATGACGCGTATACGCGAAATCTATATATACTCGATTGTCCATATTCAAAATAAATTAATATTCAAATACGTATAAAGCGATTTAAATTTTCAAAACAAAATTGTTTTCATTTGAAAAATATACTCTTCGCACTCGTTCTAGGATACTACTGATCCTATCTCTAACGAGTAATTCTAATTGGATATTACTAATCCAATATCTGGTGAATTCTTTCGTATGGTTCTAATGTGTCTTGTTCTCGAGCTCTGTAAACCAAAGCTCCGATACCACTGTAAGGACCCGTAACTTCCCCGTGAAGGAAAGCACGAATACTTTTGAGGACAAGACAAAATGGAACGCAGACGGAAGAACATTTCATTGTTATTACAACAATTCCATCAGATACAAGAATATACAGAGTATAAATGAATAAATTACATTTGACAAATATCAGAGATTACAATAAATTACTCAGCAGCGGAAAAATATACAAAATACAACTGAAAGTGATACACGGATACAGAGCTTCCCGAGCATCGTTCCAGCTGTTAATCAGGAACCTGTGAATATAAATCTGCAAAACCAAAACTACTAGCTGCCCGTGCGGAAAATAGGGGCACCCAGAGTTTAGGTTAAAACAATAAACTCCAGGTCAGTCATGTGACTGGTGTGAGAACTAAAACAGTTATAATTCTTTATTTTAAAGTTCGGTAAATCAAGGGACCACGCCGTATAACACGGAACGGGTTTCCTCCCAAAAATACCAGTGCATAGAACAGACAGCGCAATGCTAAATAAAGAAAAATGAAGCTGTTATAAGACCCAGGTCCCATCACACAATGCAACGCAAGCCGGAGGATAGGGTTTTTTACCTTATAACAACCAAAGCATGCTTGATACGTTTAAAACACATTATTTGATACTATTATAGGTGTATAGTGTCAAAACAATTTCAATCATAAATATCAATCATAGGCGGCATGAATGACCCATACCACTATGTCGCCATACTAGGTTCTACAAATAAAACCGCACTATCACGTATTGGAAATTGGATTTCCGTCATGAGCCGAGGCAAGGGGCAAGCTCCTCTCCGCGTTCGAGACACTCTAGCAAATGCCTCAGGACCCCACTATGATCCTTGGAATCGGCTGGGCCGGTCCTCTCTTACTTTTGAGGATTGGCAATTCCTGAACACACGTTTCCCGGTCCTTACAGACCTATATCCGAGGCGCCTCGTATCCAACTACCACACAGGTGAAAAGTATATAAATGTCAGGGCTGGTAGGTCACTGACACCACCCTAGCTAGAAAGAAACGTCGTGCTCTCCCAGCGGTCCGTCTCCCGTTTTTGACTCATACCGAGGTGTGAGGCTCGCGAATTCACGTTATACACAAAGCTACACCACACAGGCCGTGCTTTGATCATCACCCACAAGACTTTGCTTTTCAACAGAAGCCTTGATCAATTGCCACTTACGCATGCCACACTGGCAATTCACTCCATGCGACTGATGTCCATCGATATACAACCTCTGAGCTCGTACGTCTCAGAGAAGGGCGTTAAGCAAGAGAATAAATTCTCTGTCGCCAAACAGATGTATATTTAATAGAGATCAATCAACACAGAATAAAATCCAATGTCAGACACACAATCCATTTACAAGTTCGTTCTGGGTCTGAACGAAACCGGAGGCACTTTCCTCGCATATCCATCGATCTCCAAGTACGTCTGGACGATCACCAACTGATTCCCTCATCTTGGGTGTACAGCCCAATCAAGATCATCAGTAATCACCCAAACGATGTGAAGACTTCCGGTCTTCAACCACCGTCTTCATCTTCGACATCTCGTCGAATCGGTTATTCAGAATGGGTATGAACCCGGCCTTTCTGAATAACCCACGTATATAATAAACGAATGTTACACAAACACAACAAACGCCTCATTCCAATTCAGAATATTCTTTTATTCACAAAAATCACATTCTTAGGGAAAGGTTCCCATTAATTTTATCCAAGATAAATTCTTCTAAATTTATTCTTTAATCTTCCTTTGGATATCACTTCAAACTAGTCGGGATTAACGAACCACACCGAAGTAATTATTTATTTTATTTCCCAATCCCAACCTATATCCCATGGAGAAAACTGGTAATACTCCACATCTAACACCACTGTGTTATCGGTAAAATTAATTACCATTCCACGTTCAAATCTAATTAAAGATTTAACTATCGCTTTGGAGCAAAACTGGTGGTACTCCATTCTCGATCACCTTTCAGATTTGATAATTTAAATTATCAATTCACATTTTAATCTAATTAAAGATTCATTAAAACTCCACTTAGTTTTAATCTTTTCAAAAATCAATATCCTGCCTTTAACTGGGTTAAAGAACCAATGTCATCAAAACACGATTCACGACAAACCCAAATCACATTTGATATTAAATACAAGGCTCTGAATAGAAAATATATCGACTTATATTCAATACCAAATTCTGAAACCAACAAATATCGTATTGGAAATAACGATATAAAATATATCTTTCAAATCCCCATAACAATATTTGTATAGTCACGAAATCTAACATCGAAATATCCCGAAGATAATTTCGATTCAGCTCCATTCCAATCCACGTATTGGAAATATCGATTACTTTCAAAATCACTTTCAAATTCAATTTATTTATTTTAAAAATAAATTGATTTCAATTCTAGTTCAAAACTAGTTCATTTCGATAAAAATCTATTTTTATCTTTTCAAATGTGGAATTTTCCAGCACAAATCTTTCCAATTCACATATTATAATTTTACGCAAATTATAGATATTTTTAATAATTTTACCAAGGCCCGTACAGTCGATTTCCAACAACGGCCATCGAACTGCACTTACAGCGACCTTTTTCGAATTTGATTTGGACATAATTCCAAATCCAACCGTTAGATTTCAAATTTCTAATATTCATTGGAAAGCTCTTTTCGATACGAACCCAACGGTTCCGGTTTTAGGAGAATCCGACGGTCGGATCTCCCGCAATGTCCGTTTGAAATAAATGGTCGAAATTCACGAACTACCGCGGCGCGGCGCGTTCTATTCAGGCCATTATATTATATATATATATATATATATATATATATATATTATATATATTTCGTCGATTTCCTTTTAAAACGTATTTTATAAATCGTTTTAAATTCGTTTTCAAAACCATTTCAACACTACATTCAATTTCAAATCGATTTGATTTCAATTCAATTCAAATTCTAATTCGCTTCAATTCAATTTAATTTGAATTCATTTTTATTCAATTCGAATTCAAATTCACTTTCTATTCAATTCGAATCGAATTCATTTACTATTCGATTCGAATTTATTTCAAATTGATTCAATAAAATTTCAATTTGAAATTTTAATTTAATTTGAATTTCATTTCAAAATATTAAGTTTTGAAATCACTTTTCAATATTCATTATACAACGAATAAAATCGATATAAATATCGTTCGCGTCAAAATAACGCATCTCTAATCAACACGGCTTTATATATTTCAATAAATTCGTTATTCTATTCAACAAATGAATATTTATTTCATTCAACACATGAATCTATATTTCTTTCAACACACGACTAATCTCAACACATAAGTACTGTCAACACATCACTATTTTTGTTATGTAAAATATTTTATAAAACTATGGTATCTATCGTTTGATTTTCAATTAGACTTCTACTGAGAAGTAGTTCTAATTTTATATATGATAAAGATGTAAATTTCATTGTATAAAATATTTCACTCAACACATGAACATCGTCAACACATGACTATTTTTATATTCAACACATGAATTTTCTTTTATAATATTCCTTATTTTCCCGATTGGAATGAGGCCCAATCAATCACCATATAATGTTAATTATATGGATTTTCAGACATTACACGTATATAATAGCATTGAAAAATAATCAACCATCAACCAAAGTGCACTACACTGTACAAGCATCAAATATAGATATCTAACGCTTATAACAGCCTGTCAATCAATCGATCGACATATTTAATCAATCAGGATGAGTGAACTTCAAATTTCATCCCAACACCCGTGTGGGGTTTCAAACAATCAAACACAGATTTTATTTGTGCAGTTGGGCGACGTGTAAAATTTATCGACCCAATCAATATCAGTCAAATTAGTGTATATAAACAAATCGGCCGATTTGTTTATAAATATTCCTTTGTTCACTTTCACGTTAAAAATTATATTTTTAACGATAAAACATTTTATTTTAACACATGAATTTCTATTCAGTTCATTTATTCAATAAAATGATATTTTTATTTTTCTAACATATTTTAGAAAAATTCGGCGGCATAACGGCACGATACTAGAAACGGGACGAGGCCTAGCCTTATCCCCGGTCCAGTGAAGGCCCACGCCATTCACCCATCAATCAAATCCATTTATTTCACCTAACAATTCAATTCAAACCAAATAATCTAACCAACTACACAACCAAACAAACAAGTCCATGGTTTGTGGACGATTGTGTCGGGTGCTACTAAGCACCGTCTGCATCCTAGTTTATATATATATAACTAGAAAAAGAGAATTTAGAGTGAGAAGTTCTCACCAAAAGCTAAATCCAACTCGGCGACTCTTCATATGTAGGAAATCTTTATCGTGCAAATCCTTCGCCACTTTCGTCGCTCGTATTCGCTACATATGTAAAAATCATATTTTTGTTACTCTACATGAATAAAAACTATATTTTTATTCATATCAACAACGTATCTTTATCTCGTTATTTCATATATATAAAAATTGAGTTTTTATAATTCCAACTTCATATTTTCCTTCTAACTAAAAATTTATTCTCCATCTGATAAAAATCAAACCTTTATCTACATAAAAATTATATTTTTATCATATAAAAAAAAAAATCAAACCTTTATCTACATAAAAATTATAACTCTTCATATAGGAAAAATCATACCTTTCGTACAATGAGAAATCGTATTTTTCTCCTATGCAAAAATCGTATTTTTCCTATATTAAAAATCAAAACTTTCCCTAAATGAAAATTGACTCCTTGTTTAAATAAACAATCATAATTTTATTCAATTTTACAACTACGGTTTCTATAAAAATTGAATTTAAAATCAGTGGTATAACATATAAAAAGGAAAAGAGGCTTACTGCGTTCGGCAGAGGAACCGGGCGGAGGGGGAAGGGCGGTAAACGACATTGGGGGTTGCAGGTCAGGGGGAGCTCGCGGCTTCAGGTGGTGGGACCGGCAGGGGAGGTGGCGCGGCTCAGTCTTCCGGCGGTCCTGACGAGCGATGGAGGTCTTAGGGCTGAGGCGCGGATCCGATTGGGAAAGGGGCTCCATTCGGTTTGATGGGTGGTTCGATTAAGAGGAGGGAGGGTGTGGAGACGAGCGGTGGCGCTGGCAAGGGGGGGGGTCGCGGTGGATGGTGGCGGCTGCTGTAGGGGGGGGCGGCATGACGTTGTTCTTTTTTTTTCGATCTGGAAAAGAATGATAAAGGGAAGAGAGAGAGAGATGGTGAGGTATAGGTGTTAATTTATAATTAATTAATTATTTAATTTAATCCTGTTAGAGTTGACTTTTCATTCAAACTCTGTTTCGAACCCAACGACTGTCGCCCCTAGCTAATTTCCCCCATTCCGAACACAATGGGATATGTATCGCATGCTGATTTCATCGTTTCGATTAGTTTCAGTTGAATTTACATTTAAATCACTATATTGAATTTTAAACGTACATTTCAAATTACCGGGGTCACATACTAACTCTAAAAATCCTCGAAAAATATTTCCTAGCTTCGTATTGACGATACGATCCTAACAAAACTAGTTTCGTCGAATTCTGAGACCGTTGGAAAAATGGCCATTTTCCAGTCGATTAAAATCAACTGAAACTGGTCAAACGCGTTTTCCTTTGCCACGCTCACATATTGATTCGAAAAATTATGAAATTTGGAATCTAGCAATAATTTGACATCACGGACCCAACAAAACTGGTTTCGTCGAAATCCGAGGTCATTTGCAAAATGTCCATTTTTAAGGGCCTGAATTCCATAGCGACTATTCAGAATTTTCAACTGGACATATCTTTTGATTCCCGCTATGAAATTTAGATTGGTCGGATTCGTTGGAAAGATATTATCAATTAGATCCTAATGTTTTTGGTTTCACTAAAATCCGGATTGTTTTGCACCCAGTACATTCAATTGAAGTTTGAAATCGAATTATCGAACTACCGCGCCATTTTCAATTCTATTTTTAATTATATATAAATATTTATATTCTAACGACGACGTATATAAATATATACGTCGAATTATATTCAAATAAATTTCTCGTCGATATTATTTAAAATAATTCATTTTAAATGTTCAAAATTCGCTAAAATTGCCAAAATAAAAATTTTAAACTGGCTCAGATTTTGCGGGTTATTACATTATCTCTAATCCCTTTTATTTTCGTTCTTTTCTCTATTTTATTCTTATTAATCTAATTGAGTATGTTGCCTATATTATGATATTTATTATTATGAATTTTGAAATTTGAAAGGTCATCACAACTTTCTATATGTCAACATCAGACAATGAATCATGCATTAATTTCTTCTTGTTATCCCTTTTCCTATGTAATTTTCTTTTGAATTTTTAAACAACAAATATTATAAAAAGTAGAGAAAAACTGCATATTAACCATGTGCAATATATATGTTTTTTGATTTTGTACTTACTTCTTTTTGATGCAAATAGATTTACATCATAAATGGCACTTTTTGGTGATAGAAATAGGATTGATATATATATATATATATAAATGCTTCGTGGAATTCAATACTTATGAAAACCAGGTAATAAATTTAAGTCTAAATAAAGGTTGTCATATTCTTTAGTGCATTAGGAAACAACGAAACCTTTTAGAATTCATTTTTGCATTTATTGGCTACATAATCTATGCCAAATTTAATTCATCAATTTTAAAGACTTTCCTTTCTTTTCTTACTCATCTATATGTTTTACTCTCACTGCGTTATCTATTATATTTTCCTTCTTCCTCCACTATATAATATCCTTTCACTTTCTTAACCTTAATTTCATAAATAAAGCAGCCACCGTTTCTTAAATCTATGGCTGCACTCTTCCTGTCTCCTTTTTCCTTTCTCTCCTAATCTACTCAAAGAATTCATCAACTCAAAAATAAATGAATAAAAAAATAAAAAGAAAATCGAAGAGCATGACATGACCTCCAACATCAACGGTTATGATCGAATTATGATGAGCGGGTTGAGAGAATCTCGCGCTCTAAGGCGCTGAAGTCAAAGGCGAATCGGCAGTGGTGAATTCAACAAAGCGAAAGGCGTTGCGCTCGTGACAGAAAACTCTACTTTATGGAACCGCCTAGAACAGATTATGAACCTTTTGAATTTTTGATCTGAATTTGAACCAAGGTGAGAAATTCTATCTTTTATTTATATAATTAAAATCTGCTGATAAATTTTTTAATGTTACTCATGCGTTGAAATATTTTGCTGAATGTCATACATGATTTGATTTAAATGATTTGATGTGGTTTGTTGATCTGTCGATATGATGAAATATTGTTGTGGTATTAGAATTGGCGATATGAAAGTGTAAATTTTGTTGTAGTCAAATTGACAAAATAAAAGGGTCGATTTGTTAAAGTAGATTATTTCCAATTTATTCAATTAGAACCAATATATATATATATATATATATATATATATATATATATATGATCATTTTGTTGAATTATATGTTTGTAAGATTTAAATATAATCTTTAACATGTTATGTACATAAAACATGAATGTATATAAAATGTTATTTATCTAGAATAAATTTTCACTAGGAAGAATATCATTTTGGTTAGAACATGTTACATGATAAAAACATCATTCAAGGTAGAATAAAAATATTGTTTTGTATAAAATGTTAAGTTAGAATAAAATATAATAGAAATGTACATTAAAACAAAGGCATCATTTTTGTTACAAAAATGATTATATTAGATTAAAATGTCACTCTTGCTAGAAATGTCATGTTAATTAAAACATAACTTTTGTTAGAAAGGTTTAATTATAAAAAGACACATAATTTGTTTTCATTTTTTTTTTGGATAAAAAGAACACATTTTTGTGATTTTCTTTTTAGAATAAAAAGATATTCTTTTATTTGCATTCTTCGATGCAAATAATCATTGGAATAAAAAGTTATTCTTTTATTTGCATTCTTTGATGCAAATATAAATTGAAATTAAAAGCTATACTTTTATTGGCATCCTTTGATGTAAATATACCTTGAAATAGAAACACCGTTTTGTTAGCAGATGTGTCATTAACATAAATAGAAAACGTTTTATAAATAAAATGTGCATTTATGTTTCATTAACATAAATGGAAAATGGTTTATAAATAAATTGCATTCATGTGTCATTTGAATAACATTGAAAATTTATTACAAATAAATATTCATTTATTTGTCATTTGAATAACATTGTAATTTGTTTACAAATAAATATTCATTTATTTGTCATTAGGATAACATAGAAAATATTTACATATAAAATATTCTGTTATATGTCATTAGAGAACATAGAAAACTGATTCCAAATAAATGACCATTTATTTGCCACTTGAATAACATAGAAGATTGGTTTCAAGTAAATATCCATTTATTTGACATTAGAATTCATAGGAAAATATTTACATATAAAATATTATTTTATGTGACATTAGATTAGAAATGACCTTTTTATTCTAAAATGTTGCATTAGAAAAGAGATAACATTTCTATATGAATGTTGCATTAGCAAAACAGATAACATTTTTATTTTTAAAATGTTACATTAGAGAAAATAACTTTTTTTTTCCAAAGTGTAGCTTGAGAATTAAAATCTACAGTTTGGCCTAGTAAAAAGAATGAAAGCCAAAATTTACATTTTTGGTCAAGTAAAAAGAATGAAACAAAAATTTACTTGTTGTCATATGAAAGAATAGAAATATTACCTTTTTATTTAATGTAATCAAAGAATAGAAAAGATTTCACTTTTCTACAATAAAGGAAAATGAAAGATTACATTTTGTGATGTAATTAAAAAAGAAAAATAAAAGATTACATTTTATAATATAATACAAGGATGGAAAAGACCACATTTTTATATAATGAAATAAAAACTCACATTTTTATTGAATTATGTATCATAGGATAGAAATACATTTTTATTTGCAAGTTAGTTGCAAATAAAAACATGAAGATATAAAGTACATTTGTATTTGCAATTTTGTTGTAAATAAAAACATGATTATAAAAGTTGACACTTTTATATTTTAGATATAAATGAAAACTTGGATTCAAAAAGTATTTTTTTTTCACATTTTAGATGTGAATAAAAACTTGAATTGAAAAGTATATCTTTATTTACATTGAAGATGTGAATAAAAATATGAATTGAAAAAGTATGTCTTTATTTACATTTTAGATGTATATAAAAACAGAGATATTACATTTTAGATGTAAATAAAAAAAAGAGTAGATTTAAAGCGACATTTTTTATTGACATTTTATATTCAGTAAAAAGTATGAAATTAAAAGAAGCATTTTTACTGTCATTTTAGAGACAATTAAAAAGAATAGTTTTAATAGTTGCATAGAAATATATGTTTCGTTGTATGGAGATGTGTGATGTGTTGAATATAATGTTTAGTATATTCAAGTTTGAATATTACACTTCCATTTACAAGTCATCCGACTTTTTTATGTGATTGGGACGATAATTTTTACACATCGCCCAAGTGCACAAATAATTTAATTATTTGACTGCTGGATGAAACCCCATACGGGTGTTGGGATGATATTTGATCTACACTAGTCCCAATATTTAGTGTAGAATTCACTTTGGTTGATAAATTGGATGCTTGACAATTATTTATAATGATTATCGATTACATGCAATATATGGTTGTTGATTGAGCCACGTTCCAATAAAGAATATTCTAGAAAAGAATATTTTAGAAAATATCTTAGAAAAAGAACATTTTAGAAAAAGAACATATTTTAGAAAAATAGATTTATTTATTGAGATGAACTAGTTAGTAACTAGAGTAAATCATTAAATTAAGATTTAATGAAGTTTTCCAATTTGTTAATATTTAATTGTAATTAAATTAAATAAATGGAAATTGGGTTTGTCGTGAATAGTGTCTTAAATAACACTGTTCTTAAACCCCGTATGAAAAGAATAATCATTTAATTAAGATTATTAAAAAGGTTTTCAATTATATTTAATAATTAGAAGAAATGTGAGTTGGGTTTATTGTGAACTGTGTTTTTAAGCGACATTTATTCTTTAACCCAACTAACAGTGAAATTAGGATTTAGAATTTATAAATCTTTTATTAAGATTTAAATGGAAATTTTCCAAAAGTAAAGTTTTCCAATTTGATATATTAAATTGGAATTGAATAGAATTCGAATTAATTATAACCGAGATAAGCTTCTGTAGAAGAAGACCGATACTACATATGGAATTTAAGAGGCCTTGCCGTTATTCCATTTATATTATTGGTTGGATACAGAAATTTATAACGATTATATATCGATTTGATTTCTGTGAAGATTCCATATTTTATGGAAGACGATTTTGGGTTTACTGTGAACTATGTTTTTAAATGACATTAGTTCTTTAACCCAGTTAAGAATAAGATTTATCTCTTAAATCGAAAGAATCATTTAATAATGATTTTTGATATTTAAAACCAAATGGTGTTTTGAATAAATCTTTAAAAGAAAGATTTAAGAGTAAATATAAAGAATTTATCTTTCTGTAACAACCCGAAAATCTGGGCCAGTTTAAAATTTTTATTTTGGCAATTTTAGAGCATTTTGATTATTTAAAATGAATTATTTTAAATAATATCATCGAGAAATTTATTTTGAATAGAATTCGAATGTATATAGTATATAGTTCGTCGTTAGAATATAAATAATTATTTATAATTATAAAAGGAATAGAAAATGGCGCGGTAGTTCGATTATTCGATTTCAAACTTCAATTGAATGTACCGGGTGCAAAACAATCCGGATTTTAGTGAAACCAAAAACATTGGGATCTATTTGAGAATATCTTTCCAATGAATCCGAAAAATAAAAATTTCATAGCAGGGATAAAAAGATATGTCCAGTTGAAAATTCTGAATAGTCGCTATGGAATTCAGGCCCTTAAAAATGGAAATTTTGCAAACGACCTCGGATTTCGACGAAACCACTTTTGTTGGATCCATGATGTCAAATTATTGCTAGATTCCAAATTTCATAATTTTCCGAATCAATATGTGAGCGTGACAAAGGAAAACGCGTTTGACCAGTTTCAGTTGATTTTAATCGACTGGAAAATGACCATTTTTCAAACGGTCTTAGAATTCGACGAAACTAGTTTTGTTAGGACCGTATCATCAATACAAAGCTAGAAAATATTTTTCTGGGATTTATAGAGTTAGTATGTGACCCCAGTAAATTGAAATGCGCGTTCAAATTCAATATATAGAGTTATATGTTGATTTTAACGGAAACAGATCGAAACATTCGAACCAGCATGCGATGCATATCCCATGGTGTTCGGAATGGGGGTAAAACGCTATGGACGACAGGCGGTGGGCCTCGTTTAGAGGTCGTATGAAAAAGTCAACCTTTTTGAAATTAAATAATTAGAATAAAATAAAATAAAAATTCTTCCTCTCTTCTCCCCTTAAATCCCTCTGGCCCCCCCGTCAATTATTCAGAATCGATTAAATAAAAAAAAAGAAGGGGGACTCGACGATGACGGAAGCCGCCACCCCATCCACCGCCGCTCGTTCGCCCGCCGCCCCTCCTCATCCTCCTCCAACTTCCTCTTCCTCCGTCGCCTTCCTTCTCTCCCCTCGAATGGCGCGACGCCTTTAGACCCGACCCTCCACCGCAGCCATCCCCCCCCTCCATTCAGATTTTCAATGTAAGTTTATTTTCTTTGTTTGTTTTTGTTCTTTTTCTTTCTTTTTGTTTTGTTTAGATCTGTAATGGAAAATAAAAATAACTCGATTTTTATGTGAATAATTTGGAAATAAAGGATTTGATTTTTGAAATAGAAAGACGATAATTTTAAAATAGGGAAGACGATAATTTTAAAATAGGAAAGATAGGATTTTTATATATTGAATAGCATAGTAAAAATTCGATTTTTATATATTGAATAGCAAAGTAAAAATTCGATTTTTATATATTGAATAGCAAAGTAAAAATTCGATTTTTATATATTGAATAGCATAGTAAAAATTCGATTTTTATATATTGAATAGCGAGGTAAAGATTCGATTTTTATATATTGAATAGCAAAGTAAAAATTCAATTTTTATATATTGAATAGCGAGGTAAAAATTCGATTTTTATATATTGAATAGCAAAGTAAAAATTCGATTTTTATATATTGAATAGCAAGGTAAAAATTCGATTTTTACATATGTAGAGAATACGGGCAGAGAAAGTGACGAAAGAAGAAACGACGAAGATTTCTACATTTGAAGAGTCGTGGGATCGGATTAGCTTATCTGTGAGAATTTCTCACCTTTTATTTTCTAGTTATAAATATATACTAGGATGCAGACGGTGTTTAGTAGCACCCGACACCCGTCGTCCACAGACCATGGACGGCTTGTATGCTTGTTTGTTTGATTTTGATGTGTAGTTGATTGTGTGATGTTATGTGAAATGAAATAAAACATTTATATAGTGAAATAAAATATTTTATAATGGAAAATATTCTATAGTTAAAAATAAAATTTTAACGTATATATGAAATGAAATAAAATAAACAAATCGGACGATTTGTTTATATACACACATTTGACTGATATTGATTGGGACGATAAATTTTACACATCGTCCAACTGCACAAATAAAATCTGTGTTTGATTGTTTGAAACCCCACACGGGTATTGGGATGATATTTGACGTACACTAATCCCGATTGTTTAGTTGTATGTCGATCGATTGATAGACAGGCTGTTATAAGCGTTGAATATTTATATTTGATGCTTATACAGTGTAGAATGCACTTTGGATGATGGTTGATATTCATCGTTGTCATTGTATACATGTGTTGTAGAAAATCCATATAATTAACATTATATGGTAATTGATTGAGCCTCATTCCAATTCTGAAAAGAAAAAATATTTGAAATAGAAATATTTGAAATAGAATATTTAAAATAGAATATTTGAAATAGAAATATTTGAAATAGAAATATTTGAATAGAAATATTTGAAATAGAAATAGAATATTTAAAAATATGAATATATGAAGCCGTATTGATTAGATTTACGCCATTTTGACGTGAACGATATTTATATCGATTTTATTCATTTTATAACGAATATCGAAAGTGATTTCAAAATCTGAAATTTTGAGAAGAATTGAAATTCGAATTAAATTGAATTGAAAACGAATTGGAATTGAATAGAATTGAATTCGAATTGAAATCGAAAGGAATTGCGTTCGAATTAAATTGAAATTGAATTGAAATCAATTTGAAATGAATTTAAAACGAATTTTTATTGGAATATTCAATTTTGATTTGAAATTGAATATGAAGTTGAAACCGTTTTGAAAATGAATTTAAAACGATTTATAAAGCACGTTTTGAATTGAAATCAACGAAGTATATATTATATATATAATATAATGGCCTGAATAGAACGCGCCGCGCCGCGGCAGTTCGCGAATTTCGACCATTGACTTCGAACGGATATTACGGGAGATCCGACCGTCGGATTCTCCTAAAACCGGAACCGTTGGGTTCGTATCGAAAAGAGCTTTCTAACGAATATTTGAAATTTGAAATCTAACGGTTGGATTTGGAATTATGTCCAAATCAAATTTGAAAAAGGTCGCTATAAGTGCAGTTCGATGGCCGTTGATGGAAATCGACTGTACGGGCCTTGATAAAATCATTAAAAATATCAATAATTTGTGTAAAATCATAAGAAATGATTTGTGAAGAATTGGGATGAAAAAACTCCATATTTGAAAAGATAAAAATAGATTTTTATCGGAATGAACTAGTTTTGAACTAGAATAGTAATTTATTTATTTTTAAAATAAATAAATTGGATTTGAAATGGTTTTGAAAATAACCAGAACTTCCAGTAATTGCATTGGAATGGATTTGAATCGAAATTGTCTTCGGAATATTTCGATGTTGGATTTCGTGATTATACAGATGTTGTTATGGAAATTTGAAAGATATGTATATATATCGTTATTTCCAATACGATATTTGTGGGTCGTAGAATTTGATATTGAATATAAGCCGATATATTTTCTATTCAGAGCCTTGTATTTAATATCAAATGTGATTTGGGTTTGTCGTGAATGGTGTCTTCATTAACACTGTTCTTAAGCCCCGTTGAGAAAAGATTAAATCTTTTTATTTAGATTTAATGAATTGTACCAATTAAATAATATTCAATTGAATTGATATTGATTTTTGGGTTTATCGTGAACAGTATTTTAAATAACACTGATTCTTTAACCCGATAATTAATGGAATGTGATTTTGGGTTTATCGTGAACCGTGCTTTAAATAACACTAATTCTTTAACCCGATAATTAATGGAATGTGATTTTGGGTTTATCGTGAACCGTGTTTTAAATAACACTTGTTCTTTAACCCGATAATTAATGGAATGTGATTTTGGGTTTATCATGAACCGTGTTTTAAATGACACCGATTCTTTAACCCAGTTAAAGATTAAAACTAAGTGGAGTTTTAATGAATCTTTAATTAGATTGAAAAGATCGAGAATGGAGTATCACCAGTTTTGCTCCAGGCGATAGTTAAATCTTTAATTAGATTTGAACGTGAAATGGTAATTGAATTTACCGTTAACACCGTGGCGTTAGAAATGAAGTATAACCAGTTTTACTTCATGGGATGAATAGGTTGGGATTGGGAAATTAAAATAAATGATTACTTAGGTAAGGTTCGTAAATCCCGACTAGTTGGATCAAAATTCAAAAGAAGATTAGAGAATAAATTCAAAGAATTTATCTTTGATAAAATTAATGGGAACCTTTCCCTATGAATGTGAAATTTAGAAACTAACTGTCGGTTAGCCAAGCAGAATGGTTTTCTGGATATTGATCTGATGTTGGTTTCGGCCTTCGGGGTTAATATTTGGGGAATTATTCTCTTGTTAATTTACGGTTAGTGACTGATGAATTGGAATGAGGCGTATGTTGTGTTTGTGTAACACTTTTATAATATATACGCGAGTTATTCAGAAAGACCGGGTTTATCCCATTCTGAATAACTGATTCGACGTGGTGTCGAAGATGAAGACGGTGGTTGAAGACCAGAAGTCTTCACGTTGTTTGGGTGATTACTGACGATCTTGATTGGGATGTACACCCAAGAAGATGGAAACAGTTGGTGATCGTCCAGACGTACTTGGAGATCAATGGATATGCGGGGTACTAGGTGCCTCCGGTTTCGTTCAGACCCAGAACGGACTTGTAAATGGACTGTGTGTCTGACATTGGATTTTAGTCTGTGTGATTGATTTCTATTAAATATATATCTGTTTGGCGGCGGAGAATTTATTCTCTTGCTCAACGCCCTTCTCTGAGATGTACGAGCTCAGGGGTTATATACAGATGGATATCAAACGCATAGAGTGAATTGCCTGTGTGGCTTGCCTAAGATGCAAATGATCAATGCTTCTGTTGAAAAGCAAAGTCTTGTGGTGATGATCAAAGCACAGCCTGTGTGGCACAGCTTTGTGTAACGTGAATTCGCGAGTCTCACACCCCGGTTGTGAACCAGAAACGGGAGAGGACCTCAGGGAGGGAATGCGTTTCCTTCTAGCTAGGGTGGTGTCAGTGACCTACCAGCCCTGACATTTATATACTTTTCACCTGTGTGGTTGTTGCTGTTGCGAGGCGCCTCGGTTAGATCGGACGATCCGGGTCCGATGGAGCCATTCGTTGGCTCATTTACGCCCCAAAGTGCGGGGAAACGCAGTGTTCAGGAATTTTAATCCACATCGGTGGACCAGCCCTGACGATCCAAGGGTCACTCGAGCTCTGATCCTGAGGCTCGGGCTAGAGAGTCTCGAATCGGTAGAGGACTATCTTTTGCCTCGGTTCATAGATGGAAACCCAATTTCCAAATACGTGACTTTGCGATTTTGATTGTATAACCTATACATGGCGACATAGTGGTATGGAGCATTTATGCCGTCTATGATTGATACTTATGATTTGAAGTTGTTTTATACACTATACACTTATAATAGTATCAAATGATTTGTTTTAAATGTATCAAGCATTCTTTGGATGTTATAAGGGAAAACCCTATCCCCCGGCTTGCGTTGCATTGTGTGATAGGACCTGGGTCTTATAACAGCTTCATTTTTCCTTATTTAGCATTGCGCTGTTTGTTTTATGCACTGGTGTTCTTGGGAGGAAACCCGTTCCGTGTTATACGGCGTGGTCCCCTGATTTACCTAACTTTAAAATAAAGATTAATAACTGTTTTAGTTCTCACACCAGTCCCATGACTGATCCAGAGTTTATTGTTTTAACCTAAACTCTGGGTGCCCTTATTTTGACATGGGCAGCTAGTAGTTTTGGTTTTGCAGATTTATGTTCACAGGATCCTGGTTTACAGCTGGAATGATATCAGGAAAGCTTTGTATCCGTATATCCCTTCTAGTTGTGTATTGTATTATTTTCCGCTGCTATGTATTTAAATGTAATTTAAATCTCTGATATTTCTGTGTAATATTCATTTATACTCTGTATATTCTTGTAATCTGATGCATTGTTGTAATATACAATGAAATGTTCTTCCATCTGCGTTCTATTTTGTCGTGTTCTCAAAACAAGTCGTTCTTTCTCTTCTCTTCGGAGACCGGGGAAGTTCGGGTCGTTTCACTTTCATAGAATAATTTGAATATTTTATTTAAAAGAATATTCTGAATTGGAATGAGGCATTGGATGTGTTTTTAAAGTACTCAATTTTTAATTATAAAAATACGAGAGTTATTCGAAAAGACCGGGTTTAACCCATTCCGAATAATTTCTACGACGATGAAGAGTCGAAGATGAAGACGGTGGTTGAAGACCGACGATCTTCACATCTAACGGATGTGTTGCTACAAAGACCCTTGATAGGAGTAGTGTAACACACCACGTCCATTAATGTCACTCACAAAGGGAATGCATTAACTTCCATGGAGCATTTTAAGTAAGTATAGAACAGAAAATCACAACAAGACAGAAATAAAGCAGTACTTGAAAATTAAAACTTTATTTCATTGTAGCGGATAAACCCATATGTTTGATTACATCATCAAAACCATAAACCAAAGTCAAGTACATCATATTCATCTTGATAAAACAAAGTACATAAACTGAAAGACATAATCCCCAACATAAAAATAGCCATAAATAAAGAGAAGCTGAACTTTACTTCAGCGGTCCAAGAAATCTTCTAAAAGCAGTCCAAGATCAAGCTCCACTGGTGCTAGTTCCAACCTGAGCACCTGGAGGGGGGAAAAGGAAAGAGATGGAAAAGGGGGGGGGTCAGGCATAAAGTCTGGCGAGTGCGATAATTCTAACAATATAATTAACAAAGTAACAAGGCTAAGGCATAAGTTGGAAAATAGGGAAATGACCATGAACCATTGAGTATGACAGAGTAAACAAGGAAACAAGATGAATTACGATATCGTTAAAGCGCACCTAAACTACTATAGGATAATTACTGAACTACACCAACACTATGGGATAATTCCTAAACTACACCGCCACTAGTATACTGCACCACTACTAGTCACCCTAAGATTGATCCCGCCTACAGACTTAATAATGATATTGGTAGTTTCGTGCACCCCTAGCTGCCTTCATAGGTGCCGTCTGCCCCTATCTGCACTAGGTGTACCTACTACCCCCAAGCGATCGGCTCCCTAACTCGTAGATACCCGTGCTGGCCCCACAGTGGGATGTATCACTCCCCAAAGTGGCAACCCGATACCACCAAGAATGCACGGCTTATACCTACACGATGCAACAACGTCTTACCTACCAGCCTGGATCCACACACGCATATGAACCCGTTGGACTTGCGTTGCCACCGCTAACCCGGTTTGGCCTCTTACAGTCAAGCCCAGTATGCGTGTCCCGTCCTCGACTTGGGTCGAGCCCACAAAGATACGTATGGGTTACTGGTTGAAACGGGCCCCCATTTCTTGACACAAGCTATCCACCTAAGCTTGGTCCCCTCTAGTACATCCTACTTAACCCACTTCTTATTCATGTTTCAATTACATGTTTCATATTTAGGTTAAGTGTTTCTAATCATATTTCCAAATGCCACCCAAGGCACCCACTAGATTCCACATGCCACCCAAGGCACCCACTTAACCCCCTCATGTCCCACTACATGCTTATCTGGTTAAGTATTTCTTAATTCATTAAGACGATAACCTCATAAAGACCTCTCACATTAGACTGACATTTGTGGCAGCTGGATTTGCCGGGTGGGTCCGGGCAGTCTTACACCACAAAAGAGCCTAACCTCGTGTCTTTACAATTGTTACGTATTTAGTTTATGCCTAAGACCTCTCACATTAGACTGACATTTGTGGCAGCAGGATTTGCCGGGCGGGTCCGGGCAGTCTTACACCACAAAAGAGTCTAACCTCGTGTCTTAGACGATTAATTACTCCTAATTAATCACCCCCAATTTGAATTACTTTCCCTATTCAAATTATCAATCAATTCCAAATTTAGTGATGTCCATAATTGACTCAATTATGTCCATCCATTTATGGTATGTAAAATCATACCAATTTCACCACAATTTTATTTTATGCCTTTTAAGACATTTATGCCAATTAAACATTTTTAATATTATCCCCTTTTTCCCCACGTAGTACGTTTGTTCGTTTAACGTAAAGATATACGTTAGACTCGAATAGTCTAACTCATGAAATAAAAGAAAACATCACATATATACACATAATTAAAACATAGATCTAACATAGGGGTGAACTTGCATATGTGAATGATGTTCTACATCTAAAACTTGCATATGCCAAGATTACAACTTGCATAACAACATATGTCATGGTTCCAAATTTAAAGGTGTGAACTTGATGAGAAATTGGCCACAAACTTGCGTAAACACCATGTATAACATAGATCCAAATCTAAAGGTGTGAACTTGATGAAATAATGGCCACAAACTTGCATAGACAACATATGTCATAAACCTATATCTAAAGGGGTTAAACTTGCATAAACATCATATGTCATAAACCTATATCTAAAGGGGTCAAACTTGCATAGGTAATAACATAACATGATTCATGTCCAACTCATAAATTCACATATGTGATTTATACATCGCAACAATGGTGTAAACTAATATCTAACATGTAAAGTATCATGTCATAGCCTAATCTTTCAATTAAATTCTCACATAAACTAGGTGCCATAATCATGTAAGGTCACATGTAATTCTACCCAAACTTGTATATAATTCATGTTTGAATCAACATCTAAACTTTCCTACATATGATTTATCGTATGAATCAATATCGCAAACTAGCATAAGAAACATGACGGTTTGATTGTATATAAGATTACAACATGGATGATAGCAACATAACTTCGCATCACAACATAACATCATAGGTATTTCAATCATAATCCTACAACATAATTACAACATGCAATCAATACTTCATATCACATCCATACAATCCGCATTATAACTTAATCTAATTAAATTACTAATTATTTTGCTAAAACTATCGAACTCACAACTCAAAAGCAGTCTTGAGTTCTGAATTCTGCTTTCTGATTTCTGGAGTTGAATTAGCGCTCCTTTGATGAAGAATCGCTGTTAGGGTTGAGTAGTTCTTATTTGGTTGCTGTTCTTCCTATTAATTTTGGTGGCGGCTGCTCTAAGGTTCAAGACAACAACATGATGGCCATAGTTTTAGTTTTAATTCTGATTTAGGGTTTGTGTCTATGGGTCTTTTTATAGAGTTATGAATTAATTTAAGCCGTCGGATGTTCTTAGGGTTAATCAAAACCATTCAATTATGATAGGGTGATGAGTCAGCCCTAATGACTCAGCAAGGAGTCAGAATGGACTCAACAACACGGGTCAGCCTGAACCAGAAAGCTGTGCAGGCTCCAGCCTCGGCCTGGGCGCACTTGGCAGGTGCGCCAGTGTAAATATGTACTGGCGCACTTCCCAAGTGCGCCAGTGCATATTTTTTTTTCCTCTACTTTGCCACTAAACTTCGTTCGTCCATAACTCTTTCATCCGGTACTCGTTTCCCGCAAACTCGGACTCTATCTTCACTAGAATTCCGAGACGAACACAATGGCGCAACCCAATCCCCATAATTCTCACGTCTGAGATTTATTATTCTTTAATTTAGTTAATTCGATTATTCTAAAATCCGGGGTGTTACATTCTCCCCTCCTTAAAGGATTTCGCCCCTGAAATCTCCAAGTTAAGGAGAATGTATATCCTACCATCCAAACAACCATCTACTCAACCATCAAACATGGCATCCATTGTCCTTATAAAATTTCTAATGTTGTATGAACATATGCAAGAAGTGTGTGTATATGTTCCTTATCTAATGCAAAATCAGGCGGTCTACTGATTCAGTTGACCTCCTTAATGCAAACCATGATAGTGCCATGCGTCCATTATGTATGCGAAAGAACCTTATCGATACATATCATTTCTACATGTGTGCACAACCATTAACCAAAATGCAACACCCATATGATGATACAACCATTATTCATTCATTATTCAAATATGTACACACATTTGTATGCAATATGCAATATGAAGTGACTGAGCCGATCTAGTGCCTAAAGTGTGTGTATATGCATCCACGAGCAACCACTAGCAAACACTTGCATCCACGTGCATCCACCATCCATAACATGTCTCAAACACATGTTTCAACCATAGGACTATCCTATCTAAAGGTCAAGGATACTAGCGAGAGGACACACTAAAGATAAGATAAGTACAAGATAAACGATAAAGGAGAAATTAAAAGACATACCCTCGAAAAGAAAAGGGTACAATGAACGCATCTTCGCTTCCGTCTCCCAAGTAGCGTTGCTCTCATCATCTCCCCATTGCACTTTGACTAGCTTGACCTCTCGACTTCTCAATTTCTTAATCTCCGACCCAAGAATGCGCGTAGGAGCTCGTCGAATCGTCGCATCACGCTCGATCTCCACCTCTCTAAGCAAGCTCGGCTCTACCACTTCCGCGGTCTCGTGCAACCACTTCCTCAAATGTGATCCATGGAATACGTTGTGTACACCACTAAGTCTTTCAGGCAACTCTACTCTATACGCCATCTGCCTAATCCTTTCCTTAATAGGAAACGGCCCTACGAACCTTGGTGCTAACTTCCCAACGGACCCAAAGCGAACGACGTTCCGTAATGGAGACTCTTTGACAAAGACCATGTCCCCAACCTCAAACTCAAAATCTGACCTCCTCTTGTCCGCATAAGATTTCTGCCTATCTTGCGCCGTCTTCATCCTTCTTCGGATCAAATCAATCTTTTCCGAAGTCTCTCTAATCATATCAGGCCTAGGCAAGATCTTATCTGTAGCTTCCCACCAACATGTAGGCGAACTACACGGCCATCCATAAAGAGCTTCGAATGGTGCCATGCCAATGCTAGACTGAAAGCTGTTATTATATGCGAATTCTACCAACGGAAGATGTTCCTCCCATGTACCTCCGAAATCTAAGACACATAACCTCAACAAGTCCTCTAGAATACGATTCACCCTCTCGGTCTGGCCGTCCGTCTGAGGATGATATGCGGTGCTCAAACATAACCGAGTCCCTACCGCCTCTTGCAAGCTTCTCCAAAATTCGCTACTGAAAATAGGATCGCGGTCGCTCACTATGCTAGAAGGAACACCGTGCAAACGAACTATTTCTCGAATGTATACAGAGGCTAACCATGGAGCAGTCCTCTTACTCTTCACGGGAATGAAATGGGCGCTCTTAGTAAGTCTGTCTACCACGACCCAAATACCCGTATTACCCTTCCTCGATCTCGGTAATCCGTCAATAAAGTCCATCGAGACGCTTTCCCACTTCCATTGTGGGACCTCCAATGGATGAAGCAATCCACCGGGCTTCTTTTGCTCCACGTTTACTTGTTGGCACACCAAGCATCTAGCGACATACTCAGCCACATCTTTCTTCATGCCGGCCCAAAAGCAAACTCGTCTCATGTCCATGTACATCTTATCCCCGCCGGGATGGATGGTCATCTTCGAACGATGTGCATCATCAAGAATGGTCTTCCTTAGGTCATTGTCTTTTGGTATACAAAGTCTACCATCCCTACGTAACCAACCCTTATCATCTAGGGTATACCAACGGAGATGGCTCGATGACTCCCCTCCTTTGAGCTTTTCTACTAACTCAACCAACTGTGGGTCGTCTCGCTGTGCCTCGCCAATCCGTCTCAAAAGCTTAGGTCTAACCTCTAAGGATGCTAGCAAACCGGGTACAAAGTCAATGGAAGGTGTAAAGTCAAATGTAGAAATGAACTCTAAACTTCGCCGCTCAACAAACAAAGGACTTAAGGATAATCTTTTTCTACTTAAGGCATCGGCCACTATGTTACCCTTGCCAGGGGTATATGCTATCTCGAAGTCGTAGGATGCTAAGAACTCCATCCACCTTTACTGCCTTAAGTTCAAGTCCTTCTGAGAGAATAAGTATTTTAGCAATTTTTGATCAGTGAACAATTCGAATTTCTCGCCAAGAAGATAATGACGCCAAGACTTAAGCGCAAAAACAATAGCGGCCAACTCTAGGTCATGTGTAGGGTAATTTCTTTCATGCACTCTCAGCTTCCTTCCACCATAGGCTATTACCCTTCCCTCTTGCATTAGGACTGCGCCTAGTCCTGTCCCACAAGCGTCAGTATAAACGGTAAATGGCTTACTCCCATTTGGCAATACTAAGACTGGGGCTGTGGTCAAAGCTCTCTTTAAACGTTGGAACGCAACATCACAATCTACGTCCCACGTGAAGACTAAGTTCTTCTTCGTCAAGCGTGTTAATGGAGCTGATATTTTTGCGAAGTCTTTGATAAACCTCCTATAGTAGCCAGCCAACCCTAAGAAACTTCTCACCTCGGTAGCATTTTTAGGGACCTTCCAATCTTGGATGGCCACTATCTTCGCGGGATCCACGGCTATCCCTTCTTTGGAAACCACGTGCCCTAAGAATCGCACTTCTTTCCTCCAAAAGTGACATTTGGAAAATTTAGCTTTAAGGCTATGCGCTCGAAGAGTCTCCAACACTTCCCTAAGATGTAGGGCATGCTCTTCCTCGCTCTTAGAAAAGATCAAGATGTCATCTACAAAGACCACCACGAATCTATTAAGGTACTCCCTAAACACCCTACTCATCAAATCAACAAAGTATGCGGGGGCGTTTGTCAAACTGAAGGGCATCACCAGCCACTCGAAGAAACCGTCTGGAGTCCTAAAGGCAATCTTGTCTATGCTATCCTCAGCCACTCTCAACTGATGGAAACCAGTGGCTAAGTCCAACTGCGAAAACACTGAGGCGCCTACTAACTGATCGAAAAGATCGTCAATCCTCGGCAGTGGGTGTCTATTCTTCTTAGTAAGTTTATTAAGCTCCCTATAGTCCACACAAAGTCTAAGGGACCCATCCGCCTTCGTGGCAAATACTACTGGAGCACCCCACTCCGATATACTACGTCTGATGAACCCCTTCTCAAGCAATTCTTTCACTTGCTTACTGAGTTCTCTTCTCTCTTTTGGAGCCATGTGGCGCCCTGGCAATGCAACTGGCTTTGCATTGTCCACTAGATATATTCGAAATTCGATTTCACGTTTTGGGGGTAAACCCCTCACATCATCGAAGACATCAACATATTCACGGACTATTGGAACCGAATGTAAATCATCATCGGATGCGTCAAGGGATTCTAGGTAACTAAGCATTACTGGACCTCTAGGGTCACAAGAAATATCAAGGGTCTTTCCCGAACGAGTCAACAATCTAACTACCCTTCTTTCACAATATAGGATGGCCCCATATCTAGCTAGCCAATCCATACCTAGAATTAAACCGTAGCCCATGAAGGCAAGAACAAAAGCGTTGCATTCAAACTCAACGCCCAAGATAAACACTCTCAAATCCCGACAAATCATAGAAAGATGAGCCGAACCACCAATAGGATTTGAGACTACTAAGGGATCAGTAACAAGACTAGTATCTTGGTGCAGTGTTTCAACTAATGATGTAGAGATAAACGAATGCGATGCGCCAGAATCGAATAAAGTACGGACAGGATGATCAACCAGAAAAACTAAACTTTCAACGGAAATTGCTCTACCTCGTTCTTGCAGCGGTGGGACCACGAGGGCCTGAACTTGTCCCCTTGCTTGCCCGGGTGCCATAAGAACTTGCACCTGTCCTCCTGAGGTAGACCCTGTCCTCTGCCCTTTCTTTGGGCAGTCCTTAATAAGATGTACCGCTTCGCCACAGTGGAAACAACCGGTCTTCTTCTTCTTCCTACAATCTTTGCTTAGATGGCCGGGTGTCCCACAGTTAAAGCATTTCTTCTTCCCCTTAGCATTGTTGCCTTTGCCACCTTTCTTGTTCTGTTGTGGCTTCTTTTGATCCCCTTTCTTCTCGGGTGCCTTATTAGCATTGGCGCCCTTCTCCTCTTCGTGCATGAGTGCCATGTCAACTAACCTCTCAAAGGTAGCCCCCATGGGAATGTGGGTCATAGCTAACCCATGGAGCGGCTCGTTTAAACCCTTAACAAATCTTAGAGCCTTCTTTTCTGGAGTGTTCACCAAGTCTAAGCCAAACCTTGCCAATTGGTTGAATTTGTTAACGTACTCTTTCACCGATAAATTCCCTTGCTTCAGTGACAAGAACCTTTCCATGTATAGATTCTCTTCAGCCCGTGAGAGAAACTTTGCCTCAAACCTCTGCCTAAAATCTTGCCATGTATCGACTGGATGACCCCCATTAGTGACCTCCCACCAAAACGAGGCCTCATCCTTCATTAGCCATGCAGATAGCTGGACTTTCCTTCCGTCATCCACTTCAAAAATTCCAAACAATTCTTCCACCTCCTTTAGCCAGTTACGAGCTTCAACAAATGTCTCCGTCCCGTGAAAAGGTTTTCCACCCATAGCTCTAAAGTCCTTACATATCTTTGCGAAATTATCGACACAAGGAGGAGGAGGAGGATTTGCTGGACCTGCGGTGGCGGCCCTAGCCTCAAGATATTGACGGAACCAACCGGGCACATGAACGCCCTCTGGTATCTCAGATGCTTTAGACACGCTGAAACGAAAAAGGAAAGATTCAATACAAAAAGGACTAAAGGAAAGATATATAGCTCTTGGGGTTATGCTTTCCAAAATATACTTTTCTTTTGAAAATACTTTCCTTAAATCATACTTTTGAAGGTACTTCTTTATAAAAATTGTTTTGAAAAATAGTTTTTCAAAAATTCATATCTGTTCTGGTAACCTTCAGCTCTGATACCACATGTAACACCCCACGTCCATTAATGTCACTCACAAAGGGAATGCATTAACTTCCATGGAGCATTTTAAGTAAGTATAGAACAGAAAATCACAACAAGACAGAAATAAAGCAGTACTTGAAAATTAAAACTTTATTTCATTGCAGCGGATAAACCCATATGTTTGATTACATCATCAAAACCATAAACCAAAGTCAAATACATCATATTCATCTTGATAAAACAAAGTACATAAACTGAAAGACATAATCCCCAACATAAAAATAGCCATAAATAAAGAGAAGCTGAACTTTACTTCAGCGGTCCAAGAAATCTTCTAAAAGCAGTCCAAGATCAAGCTCCACTGGTGCTAGTTCCAACCTGAGCACCTGGAGGGGGGAAAAGGAAAGAGATGGAAAAGGGGGGGGGGGGTCAGGCATAAAGTCTGGCGAGTGCGATAATTCTAACAATATAATTAACAAAGTAACAAGGCTAAGGCATAAGTTGGAAAATAGGGAAATGACCATGAACCATTGAGTATGACAGAGTAAACAAGGAAACAAGATGAATTACGATATCGTTAAAGCGCATCTAAACTACTATAGGATAATTACTGAACTACACCAACACTATGGGATAATTCCTAAACTGCACCGCCACTAGTATACTGCACCACTACTAGTCACCCTAAGATTGATCCCGCCTACAGACTTAATAATGATATTGGTAGTTTCGTGCACCCCTAGCTGCCTTCATAGGTGTCGTCTGCCCCTATCTCCACTAGGTGTACCTACTACCCCCAAGCGATCGGCTCCCTAACTCGTAGATACCCGTGCGGGCCCCACAGTGGGATGTATCACTCCCCAAAGTGGCAACCCGATACCACCAAGAATGCACGGCTTATACCTACACGATGCAACAACGTCTTACCTACCAGCCTGGATCCACACACGCATATGAACCCGTTGGACTTGCGTTGCCACTGCTAACCCGGTTTGGCCTCTTACAGTCAAGCCCAGTATGCGTGTCCCGTCCTCGACTTGGGTCGAGCCCACAAAGATACGTATGGGTTACTGGTTGAAACGGGCCCCCATTTCTTGACACAAGCTATCCACCTAAGCTTGGTCCCCTCTAGTACATCCAACTTAACCTACTTCTTATTCATGTTTCAATTACATGTTTCATATTTTGGTTAAGTGTTTCTAATCGTATTTCCAAATGCCACCCAAGGCACCCACTAGATTCCACATGCCACCCAAGGCACCCACTTAACCCCCTCACGTCCCACTACATGCTTATCTGGTTGTGTTTCTTTATTCATTAAGACCATAAACTCATAAAGACCTCTCACATTAGACTGGCATTTGTGGCAGCTGGATTTGCCGGGCGGGTCCGGGCAGTCTTACACCACAAAAGAGCCTAACCTCGTGTCTTTACAATTGCTACGTATTTAGTTTATGCCTAAGACCTCTCACATTAGACCGGCATTTGTGGCAGCTGGATTTGCCGGGCAGGTCCGGGCAGTCTTACACCACAAAAGAGTCTAACCTCGAGTCTTAGACGATTAATTACTCCTAATTAATCACCCCCAATTTGAATTACTTTCCCTATTCAAATTATCAATCAATTCCAAATTTAGCGATGTCCATAATTGACTCAATTATGTCCATCCATTTATGGTATGTAAAATCATACCAATTGCACCACAATTTTATTTTATGCCTTTTAAGGCATTTATGCCAATTAAACATTTTTAATATTATCCCCTTTTTCCCCACGTAGTACGTTTGTTCGTTTAACGTAAAGATATACGTTAGACTCGAATAGTCTAACTCATGAAATAAAAGAAAACATCACATATATACACATAATTAAAACATAGATCTAACATAGGGGTGAACTTGCATATGTGAATGATGTTCTACATTTAAAACTTGCATAGGCCAAGATTACAACTTGCATAACAACATATGTCATGGTTCCAAATTTAAAGGTGTGAACTTAATGAGAAATTGGCCACAAACTTGCATAAACACCATGTATAACATAGATCCAAATCTAAAGGTGTGAACTTGATGAAATAATGGCCACAAACTTGCATAGACAACATATGTCATAAACCTATATCTAAAGGGGTTAAACTTGCATAAACATCATATGTCATAAACCTATATCTAAAGGGGTCAAACTTGCATAGGTAATAACATAACATGATTCATGTCCAACTCATAAATTCACATATGTGATTTATACATCGCAACAATGGTGTAAACTAATATCTAACATGTAAAGTATCATGTCATAGCCTAATATTTCAATTAAATTCTCACATAAACTAGGTGCCATAATCATGTAAGGTCACATGTAATTCTACCCAAACTTGTATATGATTCATGTTTGAATCAACATCTAAACTTTCCTACATATGATTTATCGTATGAATCAATATCGCAAACTAGCATAAGAAACATGACGGTTTGATTGTATATAAGATTACAACATGGATGATAGCAACATAACTTCGCATCACAACATAACATCATAGGTATTTCAATCATAATCCTACAACATAATTACAACATGCAATCAATACTTCATATCACATCCATACAATCCGCATTATAACTTAATCTAATTAAATTACTAATTATTTTGCTAAAACTATCGAACTCACAACTCAAAAGCAGTCTTGAGTTCTGAATTCCGCTTTCTGATTTCTGGAGTTGAATTAGCGCTCCTTTGATGAAGAATCGCTGTTAGGGTTGAGTAGTTCTGATTTGGTTGATGTTCTTCCTCTTAATTTTGGTGGCGGTTGCTCTAGGGTTCAAGACAAAAGCATGACGGCCATAGTTTTAGTTTTAATTCTGATTTAGGGTTTGTGTCTATGGGTCTTTTTATAGAGTTATGAATTAATTTAAGCCGTCGGATGTTCTTAGGGTTAATCAAAACCTTTCAATTATGATAGGGTTATGAGTCAGCCCTAATGACTCAGCAAGGAGTCAGAATGGACTCAACAACACGGGTCAGCCTGAACCAGAAAGCTGTGCAGGCTCCAGCCTCGGCCTGGGCGCACTTGGCAGGTGCGCCAGTGTAAATATGTACTGGCGCACTTCCCAAGTGCGCCAGTGCATTTATATTTTTTTTGTCTACTATGCCACCAAACTTCGTTCGTCCATAACTCTTTCATCCGGTACTCGTTTCCTGCAAACTCGGACTCTATCTTCACTAGAATTCCGAGACGAACACAATGGCGCAACTCAATCCCCTTAATTCTCACGTCTGAGATTTATTATTCTTTAATTTAGTTAATTCGATTATTCAAAAATCCGGGGTGTTACAAGTAGCTACCTTGAAGGGGCTTCAGTGGTGGTCGCCCGGACTAGTGTTGATTGTTCGGATTTGGTTTTCGCTCAGACCCAGAGCATAAGCTAATAAATGGATGCGTGTCTGACATTGGATTTCGTTCTGTGTGAATTAAATCGATTTTTGTTAATGTATGTCTATTTGGTGGTGGAGGATTTATTCTCTACTTAACACCTTGGTATATATTAATAGTGATTGATCGCATGGCATGAATTGTCAATGTGGCACGCCAAGATGCATATGATCAAGGCTTTTGTTGAAAAGCAGGGCCTTGTGGGATGATTAAGGCATAGCCTATTATGGCATAGCTTTGTGTATATCATGACTTCGCGAGCCTCACACCCCGGTATGAGTCAAAAACGGGATATGGACCGTAGGGAGTGCACACGTTTCTTTCTAGCTAGTGGTAGTGTCAGTGCTTTAACACAGCTTGGCAATTTACTTATGTGGATGATGGATTTTGAGGTGCCTCGGATTTTTTATAGGCCGATAGTGGTCATATTATAGGTTCAAAGGAACCGGGAAACGTGTGTTTAGGCATAACCAATCCACTGCCGATAGGCGGGGACCGGCCCTACCGCTTCCAAGGGTTCACTGCAGGGGATCCTGAGGCATTTGCTAGAGTGTCTCGAATCGGAGAGGAGCTTGCCCCTAGCCTCGACTCATGATGGAAATCCAATTTCCAATACGACCTTGTGGTTTTGATTGTAGAACTAGTATGGCGACATAGTAGGATGGGGTACTATGCCGTCTATGATTAATACATTATGATTGAAATTGTTTTTGAATTATATATACCCATAGATATACACACAAATATTAAATCCGTTTTATCGTATCAAGCATCTTTTGACCATTATAAGGTAAAACCCTATCCTCCGGTTTGCGTTGCATTGTGTGATAGGACTTGGGTCTTATAATGGTTTCATTTTTCTAAAAAGGCATTGCGTTGTTTAACGATTTACTTTAATTTAGGCACCGGCAATCCAATGGAGTAAACCCGATCCGCGTTAGCGGCATGGTCCTGTGATTAGCCTTATTATTAGATAGTTAAGTTAAGATTTCTCATACCAGTCCCATGACTGACCTGTAGTTTGTTTCACTGGCAAACTCGGGTGCCCTTATTTTCCACACGGGCAGTCGAGTAGCTTTTTGCAGATATGTTTACAGGATCCTAGCTTACAGCTGAAGCGGTATTCGGAAAGCTCTGTATCCGTGTATTCCTTCCAGTTGTATATTTGTATTATTTTTCCGCTGCTATTTAAATGTAATTTAAAACTCTGATATTATTGTATTTCCAATGTATATTATAAGTTCATACTCAGTTATATTCTTGTACTCTGGTGTAATTGTTGTAATCAGCAATAATATGTTCTTCAGTTTATGTTCTGATGTGTGTTGTTCTCAAAGCAATCCGTGCTTTCCTTTACTGGGAAGTATGGGTCGTTTCATCAGAGCTCTAGGTTGCGTAGTTAACCTTGGGAAGTCATCAGGGAGAGATAATATACGTATATGAGAGCGCGTATTTATTACATTTTGGTTTTCAAAAGCTAGCTGTATATATACTATTAGTATATCTAGGGATGAGGTTGCACTGCTTTGACACCACAAAGAAGATGGTTAATCGTTTTCTGTGTACAGATTGAACAATGAGCCGATATACGAGGGGTACTGGTAGAGGAGCCAATAATTGGAATGCTCCTGATATGAGGACTATGTTCACTGACTTCATGAGAGAGATGCGTAGGGGTGCTCGGGGAGCAGTTCCTAATGCTGCTAACGGTGGTGATGCAGTAGTGCAGGCGCCTAGGGCCGATTTCGCCAAGCTGTGCAAGGATTACACTAGTCTTGGTGGGAAGTTGTTCCACGGAACAGAGTCGGCTACAGAAGTTCAAGATTGGTTAGATAGCTGTGAGCGCATCGTCGAAGATTTGGGAATTGAAGACGCAATGAAGAGGAAGCTAGCATCGCGTCAACTACAAGGACGAGCTATGAATTGGTGGAATGCGATTAAGGCAGCTACTCCTGAGGATCAAGTTACTTGGAATCAGTTTAAGACTCACTTTTGTGATAAGTTTATTTCAGCTGCTCATAAATCAAAATTGTTCAGGAAGTTCTTGGAGCTTAAGCAGAATGGTAGAGCAGTCTCGGAGTATATCGCTGAATTCGACACTTTATCGAAATATGGATTGTCTCTTATCGATACAGTCGAAAAGAAGAACGAAAAGTTCATAACTGGTTTAGATGGGTAATTAGGGGAAAGACTTATTAACCATATCGATGAGACATTCGAGTCTGTTGTAGGAAAGGCATTAAGGTCGGAGAGCCTTTTCCCTAAGTCAAAGACCGAAGTTGCTATTGCATCTATAGAGGAACCAAAGCCGCAAGCAGGCGGTGAAGGCAAGAAGAATTCTTAGAACAAGAGGAAGAAGAACCCGACCAAGGATGGTCATAATAAGAATGGCGGCGAGTGCTTGAGTTGTGGCAAGAAGGGCCATTATGCCAGAGACTGTCGAGAAAAGCCTGGGGAAAGGAAGTGCTTTAACTGCGGCCAGGCGGGACACCACAAGGATGATTGTCCACAACCTCCTAGGGAGAAGCAGATTGTGAAAGCGTATGCTATCAACGTTGTTCCTTCTTCGTCGAATGCTCCAACTACGGCGCAAAGGGGAAAAGACATCGTTATCAAAGGTATGCTTTCTATTTAAGATGTTTCTATTCGAGTATTGTTTGACAAACCCGAGATAGTCAATAGACCTTTAGTAGTGACGAACCCGGTTGGTGGTTCAACTAGCCTTAGTATGATTTGCCGTAACGTGGTCTTATCGAGTCATGGATGTATGTTTGTTTGTGATTGCTTTGTTTTGGGCTTTACTGGGTTTAGCATTATTTTGGGGAGTCGATCTACTCTAAAGGAATAAGGTGGTATTAGGTACCTACCTAGTGATGGCGATAGTAACTTAAGTTAAGAAAGCTGAGAGGTTATCGTTGTAATAAGTTCTAGTTGTCTCTGGGAGGGAAATGAGTGCTCCAGTGCTTAGTTGTTTTGCTAGTATCACCTCGCGTGGATTGTCTGAATTCGGAGGAGATGTTCCTTGGGTACTTGTCTGATATTGGTTTAGGCCTTTGGGGCTTGTGCTTGGGGAATGTCGAGTTCGACTAGGATGGTTTGCGTGAGAGATAAATAGTTGTTGCAATTCTTCATTGGATGATATCTTGAGTTACTCGAGAAGTGATGGGCAGCCGTGACATGATAAGACTGTTCAATGGTATAGACTGCCCCGAGTTAGACTCGATAGGGTTATGAGATGGCTCGACTGGGACTCGAGAAAGATGCAAAGTAATGGATTGTTTAGGACCCTATGCTGATGTTCTCTTTGAATAGTAGAACTTTGAAGAAATAGGATGTGTTTGTTGATTATGGAAGATGCAACGAAGATTAGGACGATTCAAGTTGGACTTGAACTCGTAAAAGAAAATGGGTGTTCGTTGATCTTGGAGATGCAACGAATAGGGAGACGACTCACGTTGGACTAGAGTTTGTTGTTAATGGATACTTAAGACTGAGTCTGAGTTATAGATTGACCCGAGTTGGACTCGAGAATGCTGCAAGGATTTGGATTTGGCTCAAGTTGGACTCGAGAGGGCAGCAAGATAATGGATAGACTTGGGTTGGACTCAAATATTTTAGGCGGACTTAAAGCAGGGGTATGTGGGGACGCCCGTTACCTTGGATCCGTTGGACGTGATCTAGTTATCCTTTGAGGATAACACGTACTTGGACGTACGGTAGTCCGTTTGGCGGCTGGGCTTCCATTAGTTCTTGATGTTGGTTGGACCAGACATACACGAATCGACATATTGGGATTGGTTAGACCAGTCATGTAGGTGTCGATGTGTTCATGGCTTTAGCAGGTGATAGGTAGAACTTGTTTGATGGATGTTATGGTTGCTATGTTTGTCCCCTATCTTTCTTCTCTTGAGTAGACTATCACCTGTAGGGTTCTAGCGATGGGGAACAAAGAGATGGTAGTATAGACGGACATTAGGCAATGTATCAGTGCAGTAGGGTAGTCATTACTCCATGGGGCAGAGTGATCGTAGAAAGGCTATGAGCCAGTACTGTAACGACCCGGGGTTTTCGACTCCGAAAATCAACACCAAATTACTGTGTTGACTATCCAGACATCGAACATTCCAGATCATTAATAGAAAGAAATTAGAGGGTGAGAATAGATAAGATAGAAAATTAGAATAGAAGAAGAACACAATCAGAGTAAACATGAATCTCACAGCGGAACGAACAAAATATATTATAGCATAACTTTGAAACAAATAGTATATGTATACAATAACATTATCATAGTATAACACTTACACACAACGGAAATAACAATAGCTATATAGTCCTGAAGCCTCCTGCCTCAAGCTCCTCCAAGTATATCTGTAAAGACCTGAACTACTTGACTGCCCATACAAATTTGGGCACCCAAGAGTTTAGGGAGAAAACAAAACAAAATAAACTCTGGGTCAGTCATGGGACTGGTGTGAGTAAACTCAAATCATCGGTTTAACTTTTCAAAATCCTTTTCAAAAGAAAAGATAATTGTAAGACCGATCCACACATAAACACGGACGTTTTTACCTTACGATAACCCAAAAACAGTTTTGGAAATCGATACTTTTCTGATATTATAATAATGTCTAATTACAAGTAATTAACAATCTAGCAGAACGCTTGCATCTCACGTTCCACATATATATTATACAAACAAAAACCGCGGGGTCTTATTGGAAATTGGATTCTGACCTTGACAAGGTATGGGACCACCTGCCGATAGTGTATCTCTAGAGGCAAATACACTGGGTTCAACAAGAACATCTTGCAACCCGACCCTCACATGACCGACCACTCATTTCTCTTGAGTGTATCGAATGTACACTACCAACGGTTGGGAGCTATCCACTGTCTTCCCGGAAAGGGACAGCATCAAATAGACAAAGAATGAATTGGATTTTCTCTAGATAGGTGATATACACCCTAATGGGAGCGACCCACTTAGCCATGCTGCCTGCCCGATTTCTGTCATTTCCCGGTTGATGAGGCTTGAGGTCAAAACGTATCTTTGAAACACTTGACCACCATTCACTTTGAATGCCACATCGTCATACCCGTCAAATCACAAATTGATTTCCTCAAAAATACCACGGGTATAAAGCTAAGAGAAACGAATTCCTCCGCCACCAAACGTAAGTATGTTTGAAGAGACCAACTTACGCGATCTGTTAGATATACTCTGTCAGACATTCGTCCATTTACGTTTGTCCTGGGACTGAACAAACCGAAGGCACTATTCTGTAAACAGGATAGCCCTTGCATAACTACGTCTTCAATATTTGATCGCAACGCTAACGTCCATACAGAGTGGTTTTCAGATAATGAATCTGATCCCGGTCTCTCCGTATTGACGACGGAAAAATGTCAAAAACTTCGATAGTCGGTGATTTAACTATCAAAGGAAAACAGGTGTGCAACCAACGATATTATTTCCAGATGGAAACTCTATCGATCAATCAACATTCCACATTTTTCTCTTTCTATAAAATTATCTTTAATTTATCCATCTCCCCATTTCTATCTATTTGTAAATTCTTATTTTCTAAATTTTGAAAATATACTTTATAGATCATTAGGGAAACATTACCGTATTTACTTCCTTTTCTTATTTCTTGTATTGGAAAACATTTTTGATCCTTATTTGGAAAACATGACCAAATCTCCTTTACTGGATTTAAACAGATGTTCAAAAAAACATCGTTATGCCAACTTAACCCATTACGGTCATTAACTCAATTTACTTAACCAACTTTCACTATCGAACCTTATCCACTTCTTAGTTAAAACTGAAGTCAATCAAGTTGGGGTATAATTACCTATCAGACCTTAACTGAACGACGTTCCTAACCTCGAAATAGACAAAGTTCAAACTTTAAATCTTCAAGAAAACTTTCTTGCGAAACTCTCGGATTCTGTTTATGAATCCACTCCCTTGACAAAATCATTTGATTATAACTATAATGTTATAACTCCATGCTTTCGAAATATATTAACTTAAATATAGCTTTTATATCTTAATTTGGATAAATGATAAACAACTAATTTATTAACAAATGAGTAAAACTTAATTTTGAAATGGAAAGTAAACATTACTTCCCTTAATTCGATATAGTCGAATTCCAATGTATAACTCACTCTCGGATAATCACTATCCGATAACTTTCTTTTTCGAATAAACTATATTCGATTCCTCTTGTTCGAATAACTAATATTCGCTAATCCTCTTCTTCGAATAACTATATTCAATTTAACTCACTCCGAACGAACTATATTCGATTACTCTTCTGGAGTAAACTATACTAGATAACTCTACTTCGAATAAGTGCTATTCGATAACTCTACTTCGAATAAGCGATATCCGATTACTTCCTTTTACTAACTCTATTTAATCTACTAATACTTGACTATCTCGAACTTGATTAGTTCTATTTGAATAACTCTAACTCCAATCGATTTACTCTAATTTATTAACCATAACTGGTTAACTCTAACTGGTTGGCTCTTACCGATTAACTCTACTGATTTACTATGATCGATTAACTCAAACTCGACTTATTTAACTCTTATCGATTAACTAATATTCTATTTAACTCCATTCGCTTGACTCTAGATCGCAGCGATCACAATGGTTACGCCTAATTCCCTCAGTAAACATCCGACCGCCGTAGGCAACCTGCAGCCTTGCGAATTTCGCTAGCAGTCGTATGCAATGGCAATATATCCTAAATAACTATGTTGACTAACTCTATCTCAAATAACTATATTCGATCAACTCTAATTGAAAAAAAACTAATATTCAATTAATTTTAATTCGATTTACTATATCTAATTAACTCTACTTTTATTCAGTTTCAAATATCGATGTTGAAATCGATTCTTACTTCTCTATATAAGTCCTGACCTATATATTCTGTTTATAGAATAATAAACATTTTATTTAATTTATAAAATAATATTTATAAATTTATCTCTCCATCTATCTGTTAGAATATATTTTATTTAAAAAATTTCCTTTAAATCCATAACACGTTATACCCGTGTGCGAAGCACGGGTCTAAACACTTCAAATGCGAAATTCTCCTTTTAAAATCAATTCTGGTCACTTTTCAATTATTCCCTTTTAAAATCAATTTGTTTACCAAATAAATCCCTTTCTGATAATTCTATTTACCTATAAAATATTTGCTATTTATAAAATCAATCGATTTTATAAGTGATTCCTTTTATAATCTAACTATTCCTTTTCTATTCGTTTTACACAAATTTCCTCTTTCTATTCTATTTACTTTCAAATAAATACCCCTTCCAATTCTATTTATAAATAGTTACAAATATTTCTTTTCAGTTCTATCTAGTTGATTAACAAATAAATATTTTTTTCTTTAATCTATTTATTTTCCTAAATAAATAGTTTTCTTTTTATAAAATCTATTGATTTCAAAAATATTTCTTTTTCAATATAACATTGAAAATTTCCTTTTTAACATTCCAGTATTCTTTATGGTATTTAACGTACCATAAAACAATGATTGGTATCATTCAAACATACGAAATCAACATCAGATTTCATATCACATCATATAACACAATATATGAAAAAAAACAGTAAAATAAATGTTGAGCAACCCAGTTGGGTCCCTCCAACCTGTTCTCCTGCATCCACATATGTCAGTCAACATAAATAACATAATATAAAATATTCTGATAACATAATCAATAATTCGATGCGACTTATATATATCGTTATCGATGATTTTAACCGCTAACTAGCAGTTCAACCAAACAACCAACACACACAGCAAATCAACCAATATTTTTGATTCTAAAAATACATTATAAAAATATAGATTGAACAAAGTTAGTGAGAGTTACTCACATTGGACGGTGATCGTTAAATAATGATATATCGGTCAATGATTTGATTCAGGCGTTTAATTTCACCGTAAATCCAAACGAGCTCGAATTCTCTCTCGGTCAGTTCCATGGTATAGCCACCGTCCATACGATCCCAGTGGATCTTGTTTCGTCAGATTCCGTCCACATATGATCAAGTTACAAGGTTAACAAGTTATACATTTTTAAATTAGGAAAACTTGGATTTTAATTTCTTTAAATGGGCCTTACCCTTTAAAACCATCGGCCCATTATTCTTCTTGGCCCAACTGCACTTCCTTTTCTTCCCCAATCAAAAAAAAAAAATCCCGTCATTCCTCCTAATAACACCACGCGATTACAGTAATTTCCCTCCTCTACCACGCCTTCTTCCTTCAACAGAAATCCAATCTAATTTCACCAATGGATTTCTCCTTCAATCCTTCCTCCTCTACCCCCAAAAATCCTCAACTCGCACGCGTCTGATGATCCCCGTCCTTCAGCTTCGAAGTTGCAAAACACAGAGAAGGTGCGACAGTTAATCGCACGGAATTCCGCAAAAATCCCTAGAGAAGTGCTAAAAACCCTCAATAACCCTAATCAAAACTCGAATTCACAACCCGATGCCCCAAATTCCCGGTGCCGTAAACCCTAGGCGCGACTGGAAAACCCAGCACCGAACAAATGTTGATCGCGACTCTCAAAACTCATATAGATGTGTAGAGAAACTCCTCAACAACTCAAAAATCCATATAATTCGATTTTTATATTTTTACTTGATTTTATTTTGAATTTTGAATGAGGACTTTTGCTGTAAATTTTATTCGATGGTGGCGGCCCACTTTCTTGGCTGGCCAGGGAAAAGTTTAGGGTTGGAGAGGATGTTAGGATTATTTATAGGTGGTTTTATTATTTTTTTAATCGATTATTTTATTTCTATTTAAGAAAACGCTGATTGTATGCGTCCTCTAAAATTTCTGTGATCACATACAATACCCAAAAATCACGAAACTGGACATGTACCTTCAGTTTGACATTACGGTCCCAACGAAACTGGTTTCGTCGAATTCGGACTTCGTATGCTCCCGCAGCGTATTTTTAACTGTCAAAATACTGACTGTTTTCCACTCTAAAAATCTATACGGCCACACACTGACTCTAAAGATCACCAAACTTGGAATCTAACAATAATTTAATGCCGCGGATCCAACAAAATTAGTTTCGTCAAAAACCAAGGTCATTTGCAAAACTGGCTATTTTTAAAGCTCTAAATAACCCATTTAAATATAGAAATATATTTAAAAACATTTAAATTTAATATATAAAAATAAATATTATTGTATATATTCACAACAGAATATCGTACTGCTCCACTGGGATTTATAACTCGATATTTCAAATCCAGTATTACATCGATATTCGATTTATATTTAAAAATCCATTTTAAAATATAAATAAAACAATATAAATTATAAAGGAAATCCATAGCGACTTTTCTAAAATTTGATTTGGACATATATCAAAATCTACACGACGAATTCCCGATTTTTCTCTTCCACTAGAAAAATATACTTCACTAGCTCCTAACGTTTCTTGTTTCACAGAAATCCGATTTAACATTAATCCTGTACATTCAGTTGAAGTTCAAATTGCCAAATAGCGAACTGCCGTGCCATTTCGAGCTCGATTTTAATTATATTATAATTATACGTTCAAACTGCCGTCGATTGAATATATTTGTTCGTACAATTCAACTCGAAACTGAACTATATATTTTAAATAATCTAAATTCACAATACTGTGAAATTCCACTATTTTTGATTATTCCAGAATTAAATATATTATTTTATTATTTATTTTAATTAAATAAATCCATATAATTTAATTCCACGACCATTTAATTCTCTAAATCACTAATTAAATAATTAAATAAATTAATTATATCGCTGAAAAATGCGGGTCGTTACAAGTACTGTGAAGTTGTCATGACTTCATGGGGCAGAATGGACATAACAAAGGATTTAGGTGCGGTAACAGTTGCACTGAGTAGGAGGCATGCGAGTCTAGAGGTTATGTTTCTGGGCTGGAAGCAACTAGAGTATATCACAGGATATGATTTCAGACCTAAGAGTGAATTGGATTCAGAAACACTAGTAAGCTTGACGATTAGATCAATTTTGATTGAGTGGATTGGTTCCAGTTAGAAGGACGGTCCTAACCTATTGGAAATCATCTCTAGGGTAGAGATGGGTATCGATGGAAAGAGAATGATCACGCAAGGATTTGATCAAGAAGGATGGCTTCAAAAGAATGGGGGACTAGTTGTACCCAACGTAGACGGACTGAGAGATGAAGTGCTTAGAGCATATTATCACTCGAAACTAACTATACATCCCGGTGGTAACAAAATGTATTGAGACATGGATCAGACCTACCACTGGGGAAGGATAAATAAGGACGTTGGGAAGTTTATGTCCAAATGCATGAATTGCCAGTTAGTTAAAGATGAGCAAAAGAAGCTTAGTGGGTTGTTATAACCATTAGAAATTCCTAAATGGAAATGGGAACAAGTCTCAATGGATTATATTGATGGTTTACCAAGGACTAGGTCAGGTCATGATGGTATTTGAGTGATTCGTATACTAAAGGATCTTTTGAGAACTTATATGTTGGATTTTTGAGGGTCATGGGATGGCCATATGTATTTGGTTGAGTTATAGTTATTAGTCTAATATTGGTATGGTTCCAATTGAAACTTTGTACGGAAGACCGTGCAAGGAACCATCATGTTGGTTGGAGAATGGTGAGAAATTTGAGCTTAGACCAGAAATAATAAGAGGGACTTCAGGCAAGATTAAGGTTATCCAACAGAGAATGAAGACTACCTAAGATAAGCAGAAGACTTATGTCGATAAGAGACGATGAGATTTGGAATTCTTCGTTAACGACTTGGTGTTCGTCAAGGTCTCTCCGTTGATGAATGTGATTCGTTTTGGTGGGAAAGGTAAGTTAGCACCAAGGTTTGTTGGTCCATTTTCATTTCTCGAGCAAGATGGGAATTTGGCATATAAAGTTGAATTACCAGAGAAGATGGCAGGAGTTCATAACGTATTTCATGTTTCCCAGTTAAGGAAATTCGTGCACGACCCCGATACGACTATTTCACCTGATCAGTTGGTTGATATCGAAGTAGAACCCGAGGCAGTTGGGAACCGCAAGCCGATTCGTATTGTCGAGCACGATACGAAGAAACTTCGAAGGAAGCTTTGAATCTAGTCAAGGTTCAGTGGGGCGAGGATGAGAATGACTGTACTTGGGAGACAGAGGAGAGCATTAGGAAGACGTATCCAGAACTCTTTGCCTGGTAAGATTTTAATTGCGACTTAGTTTTCTGCATGCTTGGATAGACTTGTTTGTTGTTTTGTATGTTTGATTGTTGTGAATAGTTGGTAGACATGTAGAATCCTTTGCTTGTTTCTTAGTTAAGGAATTTCGGGGGCGAAATTTCTTAAGGGGAGGAGAATGTAACGACCCGCATTCTACGCATCGAAGAATCATAGAATATTTATTTCTCTCACATACGAAGTCGTATGGTCACGTAACTTTGGGAGACGACTATTGGGGTCATTTCCCATGTTCATGATTTTTGCCGATTTTTAAATGACCATTTTGCCCCTAGCTGATCTTGTTTTGGTCATAACTTTTGATTGGTAAGGAGTTTTGACCTAAAACTACTTTCATTAGATCCGGATGATGGTTTATCTTTCCGTAGAGTGGTCACATTAACCAAACGGACTCACCGTTTGGGAGATATGGCTGAAACAAGGTTTAGAAGGTGAAAAACAGCTTAACCGGGCCTAATTAGAGTGATTAACAGCTAAGCCCATGACCCATTTCGGAATTAGTGTTATGGGAGGACTAAAATGAGTTAGAGAATAGTTCCTATTCAATTTTCCAGCTGCCACAAACCTCCCTTGAGTTCTAGCAATGACCTCCGTCTTCTAAATCGCTCCCAAAACACCATTTTTATCATTCCAAATCACTAATTAAGCAAATCAACACCAAATCAAGGCGGATTAGCGTCAAATCAGAGATAGGGCTGCTGGAATACATTGGGATCCATGTTATAATAGTAGAGTTTCAGATCTAAGATTTTTATTGTGGCTAAGGTGAGTGATTTGCATTGTTTTTAACTAATTATGGCTAATTAGGGTAATTAGCGAAATTATAACTCAGAAAAATCTAGAAAAATTTGTAAAATTCTAGAATATTATTTTATGCCTCTGATATGAATTTGGGTTAATTTGGACAAATTTTGCTAATCCTGGAATTTAGGGGATTAAGGGGTGATTAGTGATAATTAGCGGAATTTTGCATCATAAAAATCTGAAAAAATTTGTAAAATTCTAAAATATTATTTTAGGGCTCTTATAGAAATTTGGGTTGATTTGGTTAAGTTTTACTTATCTAAACATTAGTTGCTGTTAAACACGCTTAAGGGAAAATATGAGATTTTGGCTATGTTTGATCCGTTTTAACTTATAAGGTTGTTGTTTTGCTGTTTGTGGATGTTTATACATGTTGTTTGGCTGTATGGTATGCTTTGTGATTTTTTAGATTAGTTAGATTGGTCGAAAACGCCGTCGAATGGCGTAAAACAGTCGCTGGAAAGAAGTGCAGGAAATTACCTGAACCGGATTGGATCCTAGGGGGAAGCACGATCCGAACCGCTCGCACTTGAAGCTCCACAATCCGACCTGAGCATGGTGGCATGACCTGAAGAGAGCACCCAATCCGAACCGCGTCACTCGACCCGAACCGATGCACCAGGGATGGACTTGAGAGGCTCGACCCGATCCGGAGTGCTTGGGAAGGAGAACCGAACTGCTTGCCTGAAGTCACGATCTGATGCTCTAGAGATGATCCGAACCGATCCGAAGCAGGGGCCACAATCCGACCCGTAGGGGGTATTCCGATGCGAACCGAGATGCTTGAGTTTGAGGAGTGAACCACGATCCGAACTAGAAGTATGAGTTGAAGTGAAGAACATGAACCGAACCGATCCGGAGAAGACCAAAAACCCGAGATGCAAAGGTAGTCTAAATGGGAAGTTTGTTCTCAGGATCCAGCTGGGAACCAACGAGTTAACTTCACGATTGGACTTTGCTGTGGGACGTGTGCAAAGGGGTTGTCGGTATTCATAACTTTGGTTCACCACTGAGAGACGGATAATGAGCTTGTAGTGATAGTTGTATGGGGTTGGACTCCGTCAGGGCCCAAAGGATTAGGTGACCAAATAGTGGATATCGTATGCTTTACGCACCAAGTGAGAGATGTGAGGATGGTTGCTAGGCTTGATTGTTTGCCATCACTATGACATGCACTCCCCCACCCCCGTACTCTTTACACGATACGTTAGTGGCACCTTAGAGTATTGAGTGGTATGTTGTGCTAACTCTTTGGTTGCAGGTCCAGGTTTGTAATGACCCGTATTCTACATGTCATAGGATCGTAGGATATTTATTTCTTTCCCATATGAAGTTGTATGGTCATGTAACTTTGGGAAACATCTATTAGAGTCATTTCCCATGCTTATGATTTTTGTCGATTTTTAAATGACCATTTTGCCCCTAGTTGGTACTGTTTTGGCCATAACTTTTGATTGGAAAGGAATTTTGACCTGAAACCACTTCCATTTGATTCGTTTGATGGTTTCTCTTTCCGTAGAGTGGTCGCATTAGCCAAACGGACTTACCGTTCGGGAGATATGGCTGAATAAGGTTTGGAGGGTGAAAAAACTGCTTAACCGGGCCAAATCGGGTGATTAGTGAGTAGGCCCATAACCCATTTCGGGATTAGGGTTATGGGAGGGCTGAAATGAGATGGAGAATCATTCCATTTCAGTTTTCTAGCCTCCACTTATCACCAAGGATCCCTAAAAATGGCCTCCAACCTCTAAATCACCTCCAAATCACCTTTAGGTTAAGGATTTGGCTTAGCAACCCCTAATCAAGAAGGATCTTCACCAAATCAACAAAGGAGCTGCTGTTGGCATTGAGATTCACATCAAATCAGAGAATCATTTCAGATTTTAGTTTATTTTGTGGCTAACGTGAGTGATTTGCATAGTTTTACACTAATTATGGCTAGTTAGGGGTGATTAGTGCTAATTAGCGAATTTAAGCATGATAAAATTCGGGAAAAATGTTCATAAATTCTTAAATGATGTTTTAGACCTCTGATATGAATTTGGGTTAATTTGGTTAAGTTTTGCTAATCCTATCATTAGTTTCACCTAAACATGCTTAAGGGGAAATGTGGGATTTTGGGTATGTTTGATCCATTTTAACCTATGATATTGATGTGAATGATGTATGTGGTTGATTATGCATGTTGCTATGACTGTATAAAATGCTTTGTGATTGATCCCAATAGTTAGAATGGTCGAAAACGTCGTCGAATGGCGTAAACACTTGCTGGAATAGTTTCAGAAAACAGTGCAGGGTTCGGATCGGATCGGATAAAGGGGCTCGGATCGGATATGTAGAACTGAGCAAAGAATCCGATCGGATCGGAACCCAACACTTGGGAAAAGTGGCAAAAAGGAAGGCCACGCTAGCTGAACTGGGATCGGATCGGATAGAGGAAGACGGATCTGATCGAAGAGGACAGATCGGATCGGAAACACAAAGGCGAATCAGAGCAGGAGCACGAAAGCGGATCGGATAGGAGCATATGAAGGGGAGCATGAAGACGGATCGAAAGCACGAACCAAGAAGGACCCGACCCGACCCGAAAGGAAGCACCGACCCGACCCGAAGAAGAAGAAGCAGCTGACTCGAACCCAGAGGAATGCCGACCCGAACCGCATCAGAAGGGGGACCCGACCCGAACGGATAAAGAACACCGACCCGAACCGATGACCTGAGGAAGAACCCGACCCGACCCAGTATTGACCAATAACCCGAGATGCAAAGGTAGTCCAAATGGAAGTTAGAGCTCAGGATCCCGGAACTAGTTGGGAACCAATGAGTTCACTTCATGGTTGGACTTTGCTGCGGGACGTGTGCTAAGGAGTTGTCGATGTTCATAACTTCGATTCACCACTAAAAGGAATGATGGGCTACTTATCAGTGCAGTAGGGTCATTACGACCTGAGGGGCAAGGTGATGGTAGCAAGACTACGTTATCAGTGCAGTAGGGTCATTATGACCTGAGGGGCAAGGTGATGCGTAGTGAGACTATGAGCCAGCGCAGATGGGGTGAATAACTCCATGGGGCAAGTGGACATAGTAAGGATTAGTAAGGCTATGAGCCAGCGCAGATGGGGTGAATAACTCCATGGGGCAAGTGGACATAGCGAGGAATTAGTGGCTACGTTATCAGTGCAGTGAAGCCATTTATGACTTCATGGGGCAAAGTGATCGTAGCAAGGAATGTTGGGTGATCGAAGTGGTGAATATCGTATGCTTTACGCACTTAGTGAGAGATGTGAGGATGGATGCTATGTTTGATTGTTTGCCATCCCTATGACATGCACACCTCCCCCACCTCCGTATCTTTATATTGATTGATATGATACCTTAGAGTGTTGTACAGTATGTAGTGCTAACTCTTTGGTTGCAGGTCCAGGTTCAGGTATGTTTTAGTCTACCTGTTATTGTTCACTTTAGATGCTTATCGCTCATACCAGGCTTTATGTCTGACCCAGAGTTTTATGTCTCCTCTTATTACTCTGGGTGCTCACACGAGCAGACTAGAGACAGGTTAGCTGGTGGTGCGCGAGTAGCTGATTCGGAGGCGGGCATGAGGCTTTCACGTATTATATATATATACACATTCTCCCTGTGTCGTTGGTGGTCGCTACTTGGGCATTAGTAGTGTACCTCATTTACCTTACTTTTGCTTTGAGACAGTTCGAAAGTTGTAATAAGCTGTATTTTGGATTTCCGCTGCTATGATGTTTAGTTCTGATTTTCAGCTTATGCACTGTCTCTCCTATTTTATGTCAAGTATGTTATTATTATATTTTGTTCTATGCGCTGTGAGACATTCTACAGGTTCTTTGTATGTTCATTTCCTTCTTCCTTTTCCTTCTGGCGACCCGTTCCGTGCTAACTGGACATGTGTACAAGGCACTTTTGGAATAAATGTCGGTTGGTGCGGGGCGGGCCGTCACACTTGGTATCAGAGCTCTAGGTTGCGTAGTTAACCTAGGGAAAGACACTAGGGAGAGTTAGTACGTATATGAGAGCGCGTATTTGCGATTACTTTGGTTTTCAAAAGCTATGTATATATATACTATTAGTAGTATAAGAATGAAGTTGCACTGCACTAGTACCACTATGGGGTCGTTAATCGTTTCCCTTTTACAGATTGACGATGAGCCGACATGTTAGAGGTACCGGTAGAGGGGCCAATAATGGGAATGCCGCTGACATGAGGGCGATGTTTACCAACCTCATGAGAGACATGCTTAGAGAGGTGCAAGGGGCAGTTCCCAATCCCGGAGTTGGTGTTGGCCCAGTAGTGCAGGCGCCTAGGGTCGATTTCGCCAAGTTGTGCAAGGATTACACTAATCTTGGTGGGAAGCCGTTCCACGGAACGGAGTCGGCCACGGATGTTCAGGACTGGATGGATAGCTGTGACCGTATCTTTGATGACTTGGGTCTCGAGGATGCGATGAAGAGAAGGCTAGCGTCTCATCAGCTGCAAGGGCGAGCGATGAATTGGTGGAATGCTATTAGAACAGCTACTCCAGAGGACCAGGTTACTTGGGTTCAGTTCAAAGCTCACTTTAGCGAGAAGTTCATTCCAGCTGCCCAGAAGTCAGTATTGTTTAAGAGGTTCTTGGAACTGAAGCAGAATGGGAGGGCAGTTTCTGATTATATTGCTGAGTTCGACACTTTGTCGAAATATGGACTATCTCTTATCGGTACTCCTGAAAAGAAGAATGAGAAGTTCATTACTGGTTTGGATGGATACTTGGGGGAGAGGCTTATTAATCACATCGATGAGACTTTTGAATCGATTGTGGGGAAAGCTTTGAGATCAGAGAGCCTTTACCCTAAGTCAAAGACTGAGGCTGCATCTGCAGAAGGGCCAAAGCCGCAAGCAGGCGGTGGAGGCAAGAATAACTCTCAGAATAAGAGGAAGCAGGACAAATCTAAAGGTGGCCAGAAAAAGAGCAAGAAGGATGTTGAGTGCTTCAGCTGTGGAAAGAAGGGCCATTATGCTAAAGAATGTCGGGCCAAGCCAGCAGAAAGGAAGTGCTACAACTGTGGTCAAGTGGGACATCAGAAAGATAAGTGTCCGCAACCTCTTAAGGAGAAGCAGATTGTGAAATCATATGCTCTTGATGCTATTCCTTCTTCGTCGAATGCCCCAACTGCGGCGGAGAAAGGAAAGAATGTTGTTATTCAAGGTATGCTTTCTATTTATGATATACCAGTTCGAGTTTTGTTTGATACTGGGGCTTCCCGTTCCTTCATATCTAGTGACCTGGTAGATAGGTTGGGACTGGAACCCGAGATAGTAGATAGACCATTGATTGTGACGAACCCGATTGGTGGTTCGACTAGCCTTAGTATGATTTGCAGGAATTTGGTCTTGTCGAGTCATGGATGTATGTTTGTATGTGATTGCTTTGTTTTGGGCTTTACTGGGTATGGCATTATATTGGGAGTCGATTGGCTCCAAAGATACGGGGTGGTGGTAGACTGTGAGGGCTTTTTGGTGACAGTGAGGGCGGATGATGGGCGGAGGGTAGTGTTTGGTAGTCTACCTAGTGATGGGGTTATGGCTAGTTTTGTGAATTCCCTCGACATCCCGCAGGATGAGTTGTCAGATGTGCCCGTGGTTGGCCAGTATCCGGACGTCTTCGAGGAGGTGACCGGGCTTCCACCACACCGAGAGATTGAGTTCCGTATTGATTTAGTGAAAGATGCCAGACCTATAGTGATGCCACTTCGTCGTATGGCACCAAAGGAGCAGCGAGAGCTCGGGGTGCAAGTCAGCAATCTTTTGAAGAAGGGATTGATTAGAAGGAGTGTCTCCGAGTGGGGAGCACCAGTTGTATTTGCCACTAAGGCAGATGGTTCCCTTCGTTTGTGTGTGGACTATCGCGAGTTGAATAAGGTGACGAGGAAGAATAAGTATCCTCTACCGCTGATAGATGATTTGTTTGATCAGCTGGAAGGAGCAAGAGTGTTCTCCCAGTTGGACCTCGCGACAGGATTTCATCAGCTAAGAGTGGCGGATGAGAGTGTTCCGAAAACGGCATTTAGGACGCCGTCTGGATTTTATGAGTGGTTGGTCATGCCGTTTGGGTTGACCAATGCACCAGCCTACTTTGTGGATCTTATGAATCGAGTATTCAGAGATCAGTTGAATAAGTTTGTTCTTGTGTTCGTGGATGATATCCTTGTTTATTCAAGGACAGAGGAGGAACACAAGGGGCACTTGAGGATAGTGATGGAGGTGTTGAGGAAACACCAATTGAAAGCGAAATTCTCTAAGTGTCATTTTTGGAGAAGGGAAGTGAGATTCTTGGGTCATGTTGTTTCTGAGAGTGGTATTGCCGTGGACCCTGCGAAGGTGGCTACGGTACAGGATTGGCCTACGCCCAAGAATGCTACAGATGTGAGAAGTTTCTTGGGATTAGCTGGATATTATCGTAAGTTTATCCAGGACTTCTCCAAGATAGCAGCACCGTTGACTCAGTTGACTAAGAAGAATCAGTCCTTCGTCTGGGACGGAGTGTGCGAGGATGCCTTCAAAAGTCTAAAGGAGAGGTTGACGCGTGCGCCAGTGCTAGTCATTCCTGAGGGGAATGAAGAGATGACGGTATACACGGATGCTTGTGGTACCGGACTGGGTGCTGTATTGATGCAAGGAGGTAAGGTTGTAGCTTATGCTAGTCGTCAGCTAAAGCCGCACGAGAAGAAGTATCCTACCCATGATTTGGAATTGGCAGCGATTGTATTTGCGCTGAAGATGTGGAGACACTATCTCTTGGGAGAAAGATTTGAGTTGTTTACCGATCATAAATCGTTAAAGTATCTCTTCTCTCAGAAAGATCTGAATCTCCGTCAGCAGAGATGGTTAGAGTTCTTGGCTTCGTATGATTTTGATATCGCGTATACACCTGGGAAGGGTAATGCGGTAGCCGATGCCTTGAGTAGGAGACATGCCAGCTTAGGGGCAAGTTTCTTGAATGGAAGCAACTGGAGTATATCGCGGGGTTTGATTTCAGACCGAAGTGCGAATTGGATCCGGTTATGCTAGCTAGTTTGACGATCAGACCCACTTTGATAGAGCGGATTGGTTCTAGCCAGAGGGACGATCCTAACCTATTAGAAATCATCTCCAAGTTGAAAATGGGAGTTGATGAGGAGATGAATGTGTATGGGCTTGATCGAGATGGATGGCTTCGGAAGGATGGAAGACTAGTTGTGCCCAACGTGAATGGTTTGAGAGATGAAGTGCTTAGAGAATGTCATCACTCGAAACTGACTATACACCCCGGTGGTAATAAGATGTATCGAGACATGAGACAGACTTACTACTGGGAAGGGATGAAAAGAGACGTTGGGAAGTTTATATCCAAATGCATGAATTGTCAGCTAGTTAAAGCCGAGCAAAAGAAGCCTAGTGGGTTGTTGCAACCATTAGAAATTCCCGAATGGAAATGGGAGCAAGTCTCGATGGATTTCATCGATGGTTTACCTAGGACTAGATCGAGATATGATAGCATTTGGGTAATTGTGGATCGATTGACTAAGAGCGCAAGATTTATACCAGTCAAATCGACCAGAACGACAGCCAAGTTGGCAGAATTGTATATGAAGTGGGTAGTGAGATTTCATGGAGTACCCAAAAGCATTGTGAGTGACCGAGACCCGTTGTTCACTAGTGGGTTTTGGAAGAGCTTACAAGAGGCTCTAGGGTCAGGACTACATCTCAGTACCGCATATCACCCTCAGACCGACGGTCAGACGGAGAGGGTGAATCGTATATTGGAAGATCTCTTGAGAGTGTGTATATTGGATTTTGGTGGATCATGGGATGATCATTAGCATCTAGTGGAGTTTGCATATAATAATAGCTACCAATCCAGTATCGGTATGGCTCCATATGAAGCTTTGTACGGAAGACCGTGTAACTCACCATCATGTTGGATAGAGACTGGCGAGAAGTTTGTGCTTGGACCAGATGTGGTGAGAGAAACTTCAGATAAGATTAAGATCATTCAGCAACGAATGAAAGCTGCCCAAGATAGGCAGAAGAGTTATGCTGATAAGAGGAGAAGAGATTTGAAATTCTCCGTTGGTGACTTGGTGTTTGTTAAGATCTCTCCGTTGAAGAGCGTGATACGATTTGGCAGGAGAGGCAAGTTGGCACCAAGATTTGTTGGCCCGTTCCCCGTTCTTGAATTAGTCGGGAATTTGGCATATAGAGTTGGCTTACCAGAGAAAATGGCGGGAGTTCACAATGTGTTTCATGTTTCCCAACTAAGGAAGTTCATTCACGACTCAGATGTGACTATTTCACCTGATCAGTTAGAGGACTTCGAAGTAGAACCCGAGGCAGTTGGGAACCGCAAGCCGATTCGTATTGTGGGGCACGATACAAAGCAACTTCGAAGGAAGTCGGTGAAGCTAGTCAAGGTTCAGTGGGGCGAGGACGAGAATGATTGTACTTGGGTGACAGAGGAGAGCATTAGGAAAGCACATCCAGAACTCTTTGCCTGGTAAGGTTTACTTTGCGATTTAGTTATTCCGCATGCTAGGATAGACTTGTTTTGCTTGTTTTGCATGTTTGATTGTTGCTTTATGGTTGATAGGCATGCGGGAACCTTTGTGTATGTTTTGATTAAGGAATTTCGGGGGCGAAATTTCTTAAGGGGGGGAGAGTGTAATGACCCGTATTCTACATGTCATAGGATCGTAGGATATTTATTTCTTTCCCATATGAAGTTGTATGGTCATGTAACTTTGGGAAACATCTATTAGAGTCATTTCCCATGCTTATGATTTTGTCGATTTTTAAATGACCATTTTGCCCCTAGTTGGTACTGTTTTGGCCATAACTTTTGATTGGAAAGGAATTTTGACCTGAAACCACTTCCATTTGATTCGTTTGATGGTTTCTCTTTCCGTAGAGTGGTCGCATTAGCCAAACGGACTTACCGTTCGGGAGATATGGCTGAATAAGGTTTGGAGGGTGAAAAAACTGCTTAACCGGGCCAAATCGGGTGATTAGTGAGTAGGCCCATAACCCATTTCGGGATTAGGGTTATGGGAGGGCTGAAATGAGATGGAGAATCATTCCATTTCAGTTTTCTAGCCTCCACTTATCACCAAGGATCCCTAAAAATGGCCTCCAACCTCTAAATCACCTCCAAATCACCTTTAGGTTAAGGATTTGGCTTAGCAACCCCTATTCAAGAAGGATCTTCACCAAATCAACAAAGGAGCTGCTGTTGGCATTGAGATTCACATCAAATCAGAGAATCATTTCAGATTTTAGTTTATTTTGTGGCTAAGGTGAGTGATTTGCATAGTTTTACACTAATTATGGCTAGTTAGGGGTGATTAGTGCTAATTAGCGAATTTAAGCATGATAAAATTCGGGAAAAATGTTCATAAATTCTTAAATGATGTTTTAGACCTCTGATATGAATTTGGGTTAATTTGGTTAAGTTTTGCTAATCCTATCATTAGTTTCACCTAAACATGCTTAAGGGGAAATGTGGGATTTTGGGTATGTTTGATCCATTTTAACCTATGATATTGATGTGAATGATGTATGTGGTTGATTATGCATGTTGCTATGACTGTATAAAATGCTTTGTGATTGATCCCAATAGTTAGAATGGTCGAAAACGTCGTCGAATGGCGTAAACACTTGCTGGAATAGTTTCAGAAAACAGTGCAGGGTTCGGATCGGATCGGATAAAGGGGCTCGGATCGGATATGTAGAACTGAGCAAAGAATCCGATCGGATCGGAACCCAACACTTGGGAAAAGTGGCAAAAAGGAAGGCCACGCTAGCTGAACTGGGATCGGATCGGATAGAGGAAGACGGATCGGATCGAAGAGGATGGATCGGATCGGAAACACAAAGGCGAATCAGAGCAGGAGCACGAAAGCGGATCGGATAGGAGCATATGAAGGGGAGCATGAAGACGGATCGAAAGCACGAACCAAGAAGGACCCGACCCGACCCGAAAGGAAGCACCGACCCGACCCGAAGAAGAAGAAGCAGCTGACTCGAACCCAGAGGAATGCCGAGCCGAACCGCATCAGAAGGGGGACCCGACCCGAACGGATAAAGAACACCGACCCGAACCGATGACCTGAGGAAGAACCCGACCCGACCCAGTATTGACCAATAACCCGAGATGCAAAGGTAGTCCAAATGGAAGTTAGAGCTCAGGATCCCGGAACTAGTTGGGAACCAATGAGTTCACTTCATGGTTGGACTTTGCTGCGGGACGTGTGCTAAGGAGTTGTCGATGTTCATAACTTCGATTCACCACTAAAAGGAATGATGGGCTACTTATCAGTGCAGTAGGGTCATTACGACCTGAGGGGCAAGGTGATGGTAGCAAGACTACGTTATCAGTGCAGTAGGGTCATTATGACCTGAGGGGCAAGGTGATGCGTAGTGAGACTATAAGCCAGCGCAGATGGGGTGAATAACTCCATGGGGCAAGTGGACATAGTAAGGATTAGTAAGGCTATGAGCCAACGCAGATGGGGTGAATAACTCCATGGGGCAAGTGGACATAGCGAGGAATTAGTGGCTACGTTATCAGTGCAGTGAAGCCATTTATGACTTCATGGGGCAAAGTGATCGTAGCAAGGAATGTTGGGTGATCGAAGTGGTGAATATCGTATTCTTTACGCACTTAGTGAGAGATGTGAGGATGGATGCTATGTTTGATTGTTTGCCATCCCTATGACATGCACACCTCCCCCACCTCCGTATCTTTATATTGATTGATATGATACCTTAGAGTGTTGTACAGTATGTAGTGCTAACTCTTTGGTTGCAGGTCCAGGTTCAGGTATGTTTTAGTCTACCTGTTATTGTTCACTTTAGATGCTTATCGCTCATACCAGGCTTTATGTCTGACCCAGAGTTTTATGTCTCCTCTTATTACTCTGGGTGCTCACACGAGCAGACTAGAGACAGGTTAGCTGGTGGTGCGCGAGTAGCTGATTCGGAGGCGGGCAGGAGGCTTTCACGTATTATATATATATACACATTCTCCCTGTGTCGTTGGTGGTCGCTACTTGGGCATTAGTAGTGTACCTCATTTACCTTACTTTTGCTTTGAGACAGTTCGAAAGTTGTAATAAGCTGTATTTTGGATTTCCGCTGCTATGATGTTTAGTTCTGATTTTCAGCTTATGCACTGTCTCTCCTGTTTTATGTCAAGTATGTTATTATTATATTTTGTTCTATGCGCTGTGAGACATTCTACAGGTTCTTTGTATGTTCATTTCCTTCTTCCTTTTCCTTCTGGCGACCCGTTCCGTGCTAACTGGACATGTGTACAAGGCACTTTTGGAATAAATGTCGGTTGGTGCGGGGCGGGCCGTCACAAGGTTCAGGTATGATTGGATTATACCTGTTATTGTTCTGTTTTGTTGCTTATCGCTCATACCAGACTTTTGTCTGATCCAGAGTTTTATGTATCTTCTTATTACTCTGGGTGCTCCTAAACGAGCAGACTAGAGACAGGTTAGGTGGTATGCACGAGTAGCCATACCGGGGACGAGCAGGAGGCTCCCACATATGATATATAGATATTCTCCCTGTGTTGTTGAAGGTCACTGCTTGGGCATTAGTAGTTTACCTCCTTCTTTTACTTTCTTTTGCTTTAGAGACAGTTTTAAAGTTGTAATAATGATGTTGGATCATAAGCTGTATTTTGGATTTCCGCTGCTATGATGATGATGGTTTTAGTTTTCAGCTTATGCACTGTCTCGCCTGTTTTTTGTCAAGTATGTTACTATTATATTTTATTCCATACGCTGTGAGACATTCTATAGGTTTCTTTGTTAGTTATTTCATCTTCTTTCCTTTCTTTGACGAACGTCCCGTGCTAGCGGACATGTGTACAACACACTTTCAGGGGAAATGTCGGTTAATGCGGGGCGGGCTGTCACACATTCTTTCCTTTTCTCTGATTTCAGGGCTACAAGGAACACAACCTTCCTATCTTTGATTACCATTTCCCTAGAACTCTCGAGTAGCACTTCCAAACAAAGAGTATTTGATAAAGATTGAAAGTAGAAGAAGAATGATATAATTTGGATTGAAATCGGCAAAGTATAAATGTAGAATCTTAGAAAATTAAGAAGAATAGTGGTAGTATTTAAATTAGGAAAGAAGGAGACGATAAGTTATGAAAAAAATTAGAAAATGAGTTATATAGTGTTCCAAGAGCCACAACCGTTTCTGAAACGTTTTAAAATGAAAAGACACATCTTTTTAAATTTAAAAATTTGTGATAGTAATATGTCGACCGGTTGTTATATGTTTGTCGGCATATGCTTATTAAATTAAATTGAAATTATTTTTTAAAGTATTTAAACCAATATATATATTCAAGAAATTCCTAAAATAAACTAGTATAAAAACATAATAAAATATTATTAAAACATATGACTTAAAAATTATATATATAATATAAAACTTTATAATATAATTATAAAACTATATAATATAATTATAAAACTATATAATATATATATAAACATAAGAAACTTAAGAAGTATATTCAAAATCATAAGTTTAAAAATCAAGTTTGAAATTAGTTTGAAATCAATTTAAAAAGAGATAATTTGATAACCGAATTTGAATGCTATTCAGAGTTATACATACCTAACTAGACTATATCACTCTAATAATTTTGAACTCTTGATATCTTAATATCTTGATACTTACAAGTCTTGATTCTCCTTTGAAATCTTGAATCTCTTAAACTGTATAGTCTTCAATATCTATACTACATGCACATAATTCCTGCATACATATATTCTGGATAAAAGTGTTAGTATATATATATTTTATAATCGACAATAATGATTGAAACAAGGTTGTTGTCATCAAAATTCCATTCTTCAACAGAACCGGTTGAGTTTAAGTAAAACAAACATGTTACAATTTATACACTTAAGAAATTGAAGAGTAATACATAAGTTTCGAATGATCAAAGTCATATAAGTTTATTTGTAATTTTAGCGAAGTTAGGTAATGGTTTACGTAAAGTTTATGACTTACAAATTAAATTGACTTGTAGTTATATTAATTTCTAAAATTGTCTAGCACTTTAGTAAATCAAAATGTTTTGTTTGTATTCTTAGATTAAAATAAAGTGTACATGAAAATAGACCTTGGCTTGGAATTGTTTAGAAACATAAGTATCGTGTAAATATTTAAAGAAAACCTTAGCATGAAAGAAGTATAAAAATTTAAAGTTGTGGTTCTTGATGAGTATACAAACTTAGGTTATTAAAATCAAATATTAACTTAAGTAAATAAAATTTAAATTCTAAAAAGAAATTTATGCAATAATCTAGGCTTAGGATTTAAATTATCTGACTTGGATTGGAACTCTTTTAAAAAAAATCAAGCTATGAAAAAAGTTTGGATTGGTGTATTGGCAAATAAACATTAATTTGAGCTTATTTTTTAAGGTAAGTAATCTACCTAAGCGCAATTGTCAAAATTTCACAAGTATAGTTTATAACTGAAGTTTTATGAAAAGTTTTAACTAAGTAAATGTTTTAGAAATGAATTGATTAACAGTTCACATTATGGTAATCAAAATGATTTTAAAACGAAGTTCAATTTTATTTGACTTTTAATTGAACTAAAGCGAATTGAATTGGAATATATTAAATAGGATTCAAATTAAATTTTTGTTTTTAAAGCGATTGAATTTATATAAGTTGTGAATTTACGATATTGTTCTATGAAATAGTTCTTAATTAAATTTTTATTATCAATGAGAATATAAAATAATAAATTGAATGTGAATACGCAAATACTTATTATAATTATAAACAAAAAATGGTTACATAAGATGTATGTAGGCCATTTTATTTGTATAATTGATTTTGATCCAAATTAAGATGCATAATTTTGAGGTGATTTATATATTAGTCCAAACAAGGATTTTTAACTCGACTTTTAATGGCGAATAATTGGATATGGATTTTTGATGTGATTAAGGGTTTTCTATCATAATATATTACCATGCAAGAAGAATTACGATTTATAATCAAGAAACCCGATCTGAGTCCACGCTATAGCAATCAAGTGAATGATAAAAGTTCTAAAGTGAAATTGTATGATTTGGCGAGCGATCGAAATTTGAAGCACGCACGATTGGCTTATGCACATTGTACAAACTTTAAATATAATGACGTGTTTTCAATAATTAGAACATATATTACTTAATTTGTTAACATGGTTATGTATGTTGATTTGCTATGTATATGTTAGCATATTTGGTTTTATGTTACATATTGGATATGGTTTCATATTGTTTTGGTTTTCATGTATAACTCCTTTATGCTACATAAATAAATACATGTTTTTGGAAGCAAATAATGCTAGTCGCTTTTACTTAATAAATAGAGTTTGTTGCCTTATAATAGGTTTTGATTGGTTTGGATGATTTTATATCACAATGTTAGGGATTGAGATGTTGATGATGATGGTTTTGATGACAACAACCATGTTTCAATTATTATTGTTATAAAATATACACTAACATTGTTATCTAGAATATATTTGTGTATATATAGAAAATCTATGCAGGAATTGATTATTGAAGACTGTACAGTTCAAAGAATCATGATATCAAAGTAGAAGAGTTTAAGATATAAGACTTATGAGTATAAAAAATTCTAGATTTCAAGAAATATAAAGTAATCGTGTTAAGATAATTTTTAAAACTCTTGTTAGCATTGAATTCTGATTTTAAACAGTATTCAAAATTACTTCCTCATTTTTAATCTATTTCCAAAATGATTTCAAAATTGCTTCCTTATTTTAAATATATACCTTTTTGATCTTAAATTTATTTTAACTCATGTTTTAAAATTATACTTAATATATCTGAACTCCTAATTCAAATATTTATTACTTATAGATTTAATACTAATATCATAGTTATTTATGTTTTCAATTTCCTTAGTTATATTTATCAATGTTTAAAGTATTTCTTATATTCATAGTTTTAAGTATATATACTTTTTTATCACTTTATGTTTAGTTTTTTCTCATTTTTAAATTTTCATTATGTATATTATATATATATATATATTTTCTAGAAATACTCTATTTTAATATAAAGGAATATAGTTTGTTTAACTCAGAAATCACCATAATTTATTTAATCATTATTTGTTCTAGATTAAGCTTTTATTTTTGAAAAATACTAAGATATGTCAACATATATAAATGTATATGTTGACATATGTGCCGTTGGGTTTAATTTTAAATTTTGAAAAGTTGTGTCTTTTGAATTCAAACCCTTTATGAATGGTTGTGGCTGTTGGGAAACTATAAGTGGGATTCAGATTTCAAGTTTTTTAATAACTAATCACCATCTTCTTCTTCCTTTCTGTCCTTACCATTATTCTTCTTAAATTCTCAAAATTTATACTTACATTCTATCGATTTTCAAAGAAAATTATATCATACTCTTTCAATTCTACATCAAGCTCTCTCTGAAATTCAAGTGCCATTCAAAAATTATAGGCTATATATAATCAAAGACCATGATATTAAGTTCTATCAAGTCAATACTCCAAAACTGATACTAGGAAAGGTGTGATTGTAGCTTGAAAATCAGTTGGGCGTGATTGCAGCCCAAAAATCAATTAGGTATTCTTGTAGCCTGGTTAAATAAGGGAGCGCCCTGTGCTCGGAAGCAGGTGGTAGAGGACCTCGTAATCATTGAAATCGAGAATTGTAATTTGAAGATTATATTGATTTTTTTTTGCACAATCTAGAGTTGTATGGGATTGGATGTAGGGTAACTCGAACCTGTATAAAATCCTGGTGTGTCCTTTCCTTTTCCAGCTTTTTATTTTTATTTTCTGCATCTAAGATTTATTCCGAGATTGTTGATATCTGTGATTTGCATAACACTCTGATAAATCCGAAATTATTTGAAGAAATTAATAAAATCCATAAAACACTATCTTCCCCTTCTAGTGTTTAGTTTGCCTTAGGATCCTTAATCCGCTTTCCTAACAATTGGTATCAGAACATTGGTTTTCAAAGTTTTCATAATCTGAATTTTTGAGAAGTTTAAATGGCAGCCAACACTGGAATTACCAATAATAATAATTTATTTGTAGAGTGTCAGTCCACTAATAGACCGCCGCTATTTAATGGTAGTAATTATGTATGTTGGGCTTGTAGAATGAAAATTTGCTTACAATATGTAGGATTAGATACTTGGAATATCACACAAACTGAATATGTTAAATCCATGTTAATTTTGCACAATGGACTAATGATCAAAAAGCCATTGCACAAAATAATTCAAAGGCTATGAATATTTTATTTTGTTCACTGGATAGGAATGAGTTTATTAGGGTATCCGTTTGTAAATCTGCATATGAATTATGAAAAAGTTGGCAAGTGACTCAGGAAGGAACAAGAAAATTTAAACAAGACAAAATATCCATATTAACCAATCAGTTTGAATTATTTAAAATTATTCAGAATGTGTCTATCTCGGATATGTACAGGTTCCTGAAGATCGTTCATTCACTAATGGCTTTGGGGAAAAAATTTATTCTGGGGAAGATCAAGTCAGAAAAATTGTAAATTCATTAGCTTCAGATTGGGATCAAAAGACACTAGCAATTGAAGAGGCCAACAATATGACTGCAATGAAAATTAAAGAATTAATTGGAAATCTAATATTGTTTGAAGTCCAAATGCAAGGAAGAAAAGAAAACAAGTCACCGGAAAAGAAATCGATAGCATTTAATGCAACAACCGAAAACTCTGACTCAAACGACGAACACGATGAAGAGATAACTTTAACGACAATAAGTTTTAGGAAATTCATGAGATATAGAAAAAGGAATCATTTTAAAAAGAATGTGCAAACAAATTTTATAGAAAATAACAAAGTACCGAATAATATTATATTTTTAACTACGACGAACCAGACCATCTAAAAAGATCTTATCCTTATCCGGAGAGACAAAATCAAATTACAAATGATAATTTGTAATGAACTAGCTTTTCAACATTTAAAATATGAAATTTATTTAGATTTAGTAATTAAGAATTTGATATTCGTGTATAATTTCGAAATTTAGTCTATTTTAATTTAGTTTAGATTGATTTTGTAAGTGCGAATTTAAAATTTAATATTGAAACTTAAGTTGCCTTGTTAAATTTAACGATAGTTGTATATTTTAAAATTTTATTTGGATGCAAATAGCTTTATTTAATTTAAACATTAACTGTATATATAAATTTATTGAAATATATTGTTTGAATTTTATTTAACTTAAGATTTTATTTTTTTATTTATATTTAGGTTTTGGTTTTAATATTTAACTTAAGTCTATTTCTGAAATAAACTTGTATATGTTTACCTAAGGTAAAACAAATGATACTATTCTTGAAAATATTTGTTCATAAGTTTGCCACCTGTTCAAAATTGATTTTTTTTAAAACACTTGTCTTCATTAAAACGTAGGTTCACAACACGTTTTTAAGCTTCAAGAATACTTGTCCTCGCGTCCTTTGTCTCCTGCTTTTTACCACCCCATTTCTTTTTTTATTTATTTGAGTCCATCAAAAATTACTTTTTCCCCAATCCCTCTTTTAGTTTTTTTTTTCTTCTACCAAAATTAGTTTGCCCAAAATCAAAATCATGGCCTCCACTGAATTTCAATTCGTTTCCTCCCCTTGTGCCAGAACCAAACCGCCTCCTTCGATCGTTCCTCCATGCGCAAACCTGAATCGACGTCACCAATTACGCGTCACACCACCGTGCCTTGCTCAGGCCATTCACCTGCGAATCCATCTTCCACTGAATTTGTTGCCTTGCACCTGAAGCCGCGGCTTTTGCACCTCCGCCTGTCTTGACTTTATGCACCGCCAAACCCTATGACCCTTAACCTCAACTTTTCTTCCGCCTTCCACCTGCGATTGAATTCAGGTCCACGACTTGGGTCTCCTCCCCGCATCAGTCGGAGCCGTGAAGGGAATAAAAAAACGAAGCGGTAGCAGTTTTTCCCCCTCGAAGACCGCCCGTGTTTCCCGGTTGTGCCAACAAAATTCGAGACTAGCATGAAAGCTGGGTCCTTTCGCCGGCAACTCCAGAATCGCCACAGTCTGCGAGTTCGAAGGAGCCATCGTCTGCACCTTTGCTCGTCACTACGGAATGGTGAGTTTGCTCACAATTTTTCTTGATTCAGGCAATTTAATTTTAATAATCTAGAATCACAAATTGGGTAATTCAGTGTTGGCCGTTGAAAATTGTTTTATTTCATGGTTCTATTCTATGACTGGATGTACTTATTTCACTTGATTTTGGTGCCATTTGAACTTGCCTACCCCCGTTTTGAATATATATATATATATATATATATATATATATATATATATATATATATATATATATATATATATATATATATATATATATGTCCAACTCATTACCATCAGATACAATTGTCATGAGGGAAAGAGACATTTTTTTATTTGTTTTCTTTTGGGTTAACTGCTAAGTGTTGATCATTATATGAACACGCATGGTATAAATTCAAGAGGAGGGCTTACTTTAATTTTCCCTATCCTCTACACGCATGGAAGACATCACACATTTTCCCCATGATTCCATTAATTCTCCTGGCAAAATAATGAAACACCTTTTATTTAGTCTCTACAAAACAAAACCAAAGGCTTGCATCCTTTTGTTTACGGGAAATATGAATCCCATTTTTCACAAACCAGTTTCCTTTTCATGGAACTTTTTTCCCATTTCCTGTCCTTATGCTCCCATTCGCATTTACATAGTTTAAAAGTGAATATATTTGTATGTATGGGCTTATCTATGTGTAAAAGTGTAGACGTAAATGCATTGATTGTGTGTGATTACATATATATGTGTGTGTTATGTAGTATGAGGTGTGAGTGCCTTGCGTGTGTTATATATGAAGTGCATGGGTATGCATGAGTATTGTGTTCATCTGCATGCATGTATTTTTTTGTCAGTTTACTGAGTTCATGTTTATATTGCATACGATAAAATAAGGATGCTCATATTTTCCTTTTACTGGGAAATTGCGTGTCCATATTTCCAGGCTTATATTTAAGTACACTATTGTATTTGGTCCTTTATATATAGGAGTGCATTCCATTTCTCCACCGAATAAACATGCTACCCAATAAAATGAAAACCTGTACATGCTCATGTCATGTTTGCATCTCTGAAATGCATGGTTGTTTTATTATGACGCACAACTAGTATGCTAACCTTGTATGATGGCGTTTGAGATATATGCCAACTTCTAGTAACCACATATAACTATTGTATTAAATATTATATTTTATTTTTATTGAAATTAATTTACTTGAACGATGATTAATCCTAACTCGAGTGTTTTATGTTTTTGCATGGAACGCTTGGGTCAGATCCTAAGTATTCCAGATTTAAAGATATTCAGCTTGCAAACTGGAGGGGAACGCGAAGACGCATATGTGCGCGCAAGCACAACTAAAAGTGTAAAGCTTTATTTTAAAATTCCTATGTATATTTTTATTCCGCTATGAAAAAAATGTTTTTTTAAAACTCTGAAATTTGTATAAAATTTGTGCCATTGCAAACTTTTGTGTGTTTGTGATTCTATGTGTTATTCTGTTTAAACCCTGTAACCTAAATAACTATTTGTCGTTTTGAACTTTTCGAGTTGGTTTAATTACCGACTAGGAGCAGTCGAAATGGCATGTCGTTAAAGTTGGTACCCGAGCTTTGGTTTGATAAAGATTAGCCTATCGGCTTTAAAAATTCACTAGAGATTGAGTAACAATACTCTAGAATGGGCGAAATTAACACAAGAATCACTATAGAGAGAGCGTATATTGAGAAATAAAACTTTCTAATGGCGACAACTCTAAATCCTCAAAAAACCCAATCCAGAATCGCCTTAGATCTGGATTCCGACTATAGATCAGTTGTTTCCCTATATCCAGAGGCATCTATGAAACTTGCATCGCAAGTAAGCGCGCGAATTAAAGGTAAATTTTTTTGATCTCAAATCGAGTTCAGATTTCTCAGATCTAGGTTATTCAGATTAGGAATTAGTTAGTAAAGAAAATAGTGTTAAATCTAGAGCATGGATTGATGTAGTATCAGAGCAAAAGTGTCATCAATGATCCATTAAGCTCAAGTATTTCGAGCCTATAGTCAAAGAGAATGTTATGATGGCAGTGATAAATGAAAATTTAACAAGGTTAGCTAGAGAAAGGTGGATGAATTCGATTGTTTTCTCTGTTTTTGGCAGTAGACCATATTATAAATTTTTAAAAGAATATGTTAATAGAAACTGGAACCCTAAAGGAAACTATCAGTTATTTACTCGAGAAAATGGGTTTTTCATACTAAAATGTGAAAATGAAGATGGATGTGATAGGATTTTAGATTCTGGACCTTACTATTACAATAAGTGTAACGACCCGGATTTTTGATCTGTAAATTTTAAATAGTTAATATTTATTTTAAATATTTAGTTGATAATATAAATTAATTTTTATATTGAGTTATCGATTTAATAATCGAATATAATTTAATTTAGAATATATTGAATTATTGTAATTCGAAATATAATTGAAATCGAAGTTAAAAACTGAATCAAAATGATTTAGATGATAAGTAGGAATTTTATTTGATATATACGATAATAAATAATATTTTATTATCAAAGAATTTGTGGTTTTCAAATTTAAATTATATTATATTAATTTAATATGGTATATATGTTGAAATTAAATTTTAGAATATTTACTGTTGACTTCAGAATAGGGTTATTATATTGAAAAGTCGGTTGGTACGCTAGAATAGCGGTTCGTGATTTAAATTACTGGACCCCGAGATATTTGATTGTGGATGGTTCGAAATCAAATCGATATCCATCTAAAAAGAATAAAAATCGCTTTATATCGAATTGTATTAAATACGAAATCAAATCAGAATCTATTTAAAAAGAGTAAAAATCTATTTAAATCAAATCGGAATTTAATGCACTTGTACTTTAGCTACCCTACCATATGTACTTACGTAGACCGAATTCCTTCATGTCGAAGTATTCATCATTTTAAATACGTGACTACTTCTGTATATCTTCCATTCTGTTCCTTTGCAAATTCAAAGAATCAAAGCGACTGTGAATTCCTCAAACAAACCCGTATTCCCTTTTCAGTTTAAGCCCTGAATTCCTCAAACAAATTCAGTCCTTCCTTCTGTTAAAATCAAAGTTGCTTATGTTTCCTCTTCCCCAATTCATATAAAAATCGAAGCTCCTTTTCTAACCTAAATCCTTCAACAGAATTTCTTCAATCAATTTATTTAATCGCGATTCCTCTTCCTAAAATAAATCGCGATTTCCTTCCATAAGGATGTTAAAATCTGTTTTCGTTTAAGAAAAAGGGTGAAATCTGAAACGCGATTGGATGATCTCGCGATAACCTGAGCTTGAACAAAAACAAGAAGACTTGCACGAAGTGAAGGAGGGTTCGATTTTTGGAATCAGAGGTCTTGGCAATGGAAAACGAAGTAGTGTCTGGTGCCTTCGATGAACTTTTGAGGTTCGACTTTCTGAAGGATGAACGGGGTGAGTGGAAGAGGCAATAATGGAGAAGTGCGGTTGTCTGTAGAGAACCGCGATTGTGTGAGGGAGTTCAATACAGTAATACGGGTGGAGCTATGTTGGCATTGATGGGAAGTAGGGTTCGGTTCTTGGATCGAAGGCGAAGACACTGAGGCTTGCTTGCCCTGAGGTGGTTTTGGTTATATATTGGGGGAGTTTGATTTACTGTGTTTGGCCTGGGAGTTTGGAGTTCGACAACAGGGAAGAAGATAGGTTCGTCGAAGGACAGCTGGGAGGTGTTCACAATTGAGGATGAGTTGTTAATGTCATGAGTTTAAAATGCATTTGGCAAGACGCAGACTACTGTGTTTGAATTGGGATGATGATGAGGGAAAAAACATGGAAAGGGTTTTGGATTTAAGAACAATGATAAAATGGGTGGCCTACGAGCAAGAATGGTTGCTAAGAGGGATGGGCAGTTGATGGTGGCCGAGTCTTGGTGGTTCAAAGCACTATGGTATACCTGGTTTACAAGATTTAAAACATATAGAATAAATTATTTATTTATTTTAGTTTAAATAATAAGCGTTTAATCGTTAAATTAAAGATAAATATCGTAGGTGAAAAGTAAATCTCATTCGAGTTGATCCGTAGGCACTGCAAAATGGAATTGAAAAGGGATTTTCTGCAAATAAAATCATGGTGAGTAAAATCTCACTCCGTTTAGAATTATTTTTATTCGTTAAAATAATTGTTCGTTGTTTGTTTGGTTGCATTAAAATATTATTTGGCTATTAAAAATATATTAGTTATATAGGATTTGTCTTTGTGGCTATCATATATATATATATATATATATATATATATATATATTGGTGATTGGTTGGATTCCCGCAGTACCATTAACGGATGCCCGCAGTATCATTAGCGGATGACCATATACGCCCCATGCTATAATATTGGATGACCTTCTATACTGCGATATCTTGTCTCGAAGTAGGATGGGTATTATTTATGTTGGCTAACGTCTGTGGATGCAGGAAAACAGGTTAGAGGAATCCAACTGGATTCCTCAAAAATATTATTATTTGTTTGTTCCACATATATTATCATATATGATGTGTTGATTGATAATTAAGTGGTTTGATTGTTTAAATTTCACTGGGGCCAAAATATTGATTTACAAAAAATATCTTGAAAGAGATTTGGAGATTTAAAAGGAAAATTCAATTTTTTAAAAATAGATTTTGGATTTAGAATGTGCTAAAAATATTTACTTGTTTTAAATAAATAAAACAAGTATTGAATTTATAAACGATGTTTATAAATTGAATAATGTGGGGAATTGTAATAAATTACAAACAGTGTTTATACATAAAGTGGAAAAATTATCATTGAATAATTTGAATATTTAAATTCAAATGTGAATTTAAAAATAGAAATGGGGAAATCATTTTAAAGAAATAAACGATGGAATTTATTCTGATGTTAAGAATATAAATTGAACTAAAATAAATCCGTAAGGATTTATGATTTTAATTCGATTAATTCGAATTTAATTAAATAGAAGTTAAATTGAATATGAAAATAAATTGGTTGTTATATGTATAAGTTATTATAAATAGAAATTTCCAAAATAAGATTTTGGTTTTAAATAGATTTCAAAATAGACTTGTTTAAATATAAAACAAGGAAATTTATAAAATGGTGTTTATAAATATAATGAATTAATTATCAAGAGATAATTTGAATATTTAAATTCAAATATGAATTTAAAAATAGAATTTGAAACCATTCGAAAGGGAACAACTGTTTTTATTCCGCAATTCGGAATATCAAAGGGATGGAGTTTCAAATAGAAATTTGAAAAGGGGACTTGTTTAAATAAATGAAACAAGGAAGTTGAATTTATATATAGTGTTATAACTTTGGTGAAATAAATTATCATTTAGAATATTTAAACCATTTAAATTCAAATAGGAATCTAAAAGTAAATTGGGAAGTGATTTGAAACAAAATGATTGATTATATTTTGGAATTTGGAATATAAGCTGAATTGAGAAGAATTCAACGGGTTTATAAGTGAAATTCGATTATATCGAATTTTATAAATAATTTATTTATAAAAGGAATTGGAATTAAATATAGAAGGTCGAAGTATTAATAAATATATTACCGAGTAAAGAAAAATCGATAATTACAGACAATCGAAAATATTATGTTGAATTGGGAAACTGATTTGAAATATATTAAAAATACATCAGAATGGAGTCGAATTTATTATAAACGAAGTTTAAACGTTTTTATATATATATTAATATAATTAAAACAAACTCGCCGCTGCGTGGTAGTTCATAAATTGGCGTTTCGAACTTCAATTGAGTATACAAGACTCAATTTAAGTCAGAATTCTTTGAAACAAGAACCGTCAGGACCAATTGAATAATAGTTTTCTAATGGAAGAGAAAAATCTGGATTTTGTCTTATAGATTTTGAGTTATGTCAAAATCAAATTTTCAGAACGCTAGAACCATTATAAAGCCATAACGGTTTGTTTAAATAAATAAAAAGGATTTTAAGGAAATAAAATCCGATTTTCCATTAGAAAAATCGAGACTGAGAATATAAAATAAATATGAACTCTAGTGAAGTAAGTGAAATGATTTTTGAAACAAAAATCAGATTTCTAGTTATTAAATAGATTTAACTAGTTTGAAGAATAAATAGTAATTCGAGATTTGAATCGAAATTGGGCGTTGGATAAGTGAAAGAGATTTGAGAATTTTTATTCGAAATCAAATATGTAACTCGAGTTGAAAATGGAATTAGAATGGGTTCATAAGTAGATTAAAATATATGTGAATGTGATACGTTCAAATAATAAGTGAAATAGGCAAATATAGCTAATTGGAAATTAAATTAGCGAATTGGGTTAAGACGAATGGATTGAGTTGAAACCAAATGAAAATATTTGGAATGTGTTAGACAAGTATGGAATAAAGTGTATGAAGATTATAATTGAAGTGCCCGACAAAAAGGTACACGTTTAAATTCCATATGAGGTTTTGTAACGACCTAGATTTTTGCTATTTAATTTAATATTTAATTTTGTTTCAAATATCGATTTGAAATTTAAATGGTCTAAAATTAATTAATTTGAATAATTTATTTGTTTAAATAATATAAATAATAATTTAATTTCGAAATAGTCAAAATTGAGGAAATTTGCGCTGTTATATGATTTGGTAACGTAAGCGGATTTGTTTATGTTTAGATTTTATTTTATTTTCGATTTTTCTTATTAAATGATGTTTAAAAGTTTAGTTTATAATTGTAATTATATAGCGAGTTGCAGCAGCGCGAAAGTTCGTAATATAGCGTTTTGAACTTCAATTGGTTGTACAGGATTCAAAACAAGTCAGATTTCTTCGAAACAAGAAATGTCCGAATCTGTTTGATAATATCTTTCAAATGAAGCCGAAAAATCAAGTTTTCATTGCATAGATTTTGTTTTTTGGCCAAATCAAATTTTCAAATAGTCGCTATTGAATTCTATTATATATTAGAGCGATCTATTTTATAGGAATAAAGGGTTTTTAATTTATTTAATACCGTTTTGGCTCAGAATTCAACCCGGGATATTTTATTTTGAAAATATATGAAATTCTGCTCTGGTCTGTCTAATTGAAATATTTTTATATTTTTATATTGAAGTATTTTAAAATTGGTTTATTTTAATTTGAATTGGGCCTTTTAAAAAGGACTTTGTTCAAACGACCTCCGTTTCAGCGAAACAAATTTTATTGGGACCATAACAACAAATTATTGTTATTTCAAGTTGCGCGTCAAACAAAGTTATTCTGTGAGCGTGGCAAAATAAAAATGGAAATAAATCGATCGTTTTGACTCGAACAAGCGCCATTTGCACAAACGGACTCGAAATTCGATGAAACAAGATTCATTAGGACCGTAAGGTCGAATTATATTATGCAGTCCATTTCCGTTACGATTCGAGTTTGTGTGTGATCATAGTAATCAATAAACGGAGTTTGAAATTGTGATAGGTACGAATAAAAATCGTTAGTCAAATCAAAAATAAAATATTATAATTTTTCTCCTATTTAATACCCACCATGACCCTTCTAAGTTCATCAAACCAATTCACTTTCCCTTTTTCATCATTCTTCAAAATTGGTTTCTTCAGTAAATACTCCACCTTTTAATTCAAAAACAATTCACCAAACTCCCCACTTAAAATCCAAATAAGTACCCATTCGATTTGCTACTAGTTGAAGGCTCGATCTGTTGATCGATCAAGTGGTTAGGGGTTTAATTGGTGAAGAGCTGCTGTTGTTTTATTTGATATATGGGGTCGGTTTTCGGGGTCATGACGGAGATGTGGGGCACCGGAGGGGATGAGGTCGGTGCCAGGGGATAACTGCGGAGACGGCGGAGGTTGTGGTCTGGGGAAGTACGTTGACCAGTGGGTGGCGCTAGAGGAGGTTGAACGGAGGGAATTTCTAGGTGTATTTTTGGTGAAATTGGGTTTGGGTTTTTCAGTCGTGGGGGAAGTACAGGGCACCGGAGTCAGTAACGGCGGTCTCTGGTGGTTGACTGGATGGAGGCGAGTCAGAGGTGGGGGTGCGGCTGCCGGAAGGTCACTAACAGTGATGGACTGATCGGTGAATGGCAGGGACTGTTGTTAATTAGAATAGAAGGGAAGCGTTGGGTTTCAGCTGTAAAGAGAATGGCATCGGTTTTACTTTTAGAAGAAGACACGTATTGTTTGACGTGGAGGTATTAACATACTATAAATTAGCAATAATAATTGAGTAATTATTATAATATAATTTGATTAAGGATACATTATTACTAGTGAATTTACTTTGTGGAACGTAGGAGCCCGGTTAGTTCGGTGGAAGAAGAGGAATACATCGGGATTTATTTTCAGAAAGGTAATTAATGAAATGATTAGTCAACATTAATAATTAATTAATTAATGGTTAAAGTTAAATATCTCAAATTTTAAACTACTTGGTTGTCGAGGAACTGGTTTCGAACTAGGAGAAGGTTGGGCCTTAATCATGGATTGTTGGAAAACTAACTACACGTTAACACTAACAATAGTAATTAGAGATTAAAATATAATTAGTGAACCTAAATAAAATTTTAATTTATATTAAACATTGTAAGTCGTATAATTTCTGCGTTTGTGAACAGAATTTGACAAACCAAGTGCCAATGGGTTTGTAATCACGATGCAGACATATACAAGCTGGAATGGAGTGATTCTGAGACCGTGGAATTTTATGTAGTTTTAAACGGCCAGTTTGAAACTATATAAAACAACAAAACACCATCAGAAACCAAATTGATGAGTTAATTCTCACACTTCTGAAATACTTTGATGTGTTAAATCCATATTATTAATAAGTATAAATTGGCTGAATGGACGCTATGGCTGCTATGGTTGATTTTTAATTATTGGTTGATTGTTTGTGTATGGTTATAAACTGACTATTCAAATACATGACCTTTCTTATATTAGTGTTGAACGATGATATAAACTGTTGTGCAGGGAAGAACAGGTTAGAGGAATCCCACCGGATTCCTCAAATTAATCGTATATTGTTTATTGATTCATATTGTTAAATATGAATTGTTATTTAAAGATATTATATCTTGTTTAGCTATCGATGGTTGAATGGACGTTGGTTGTTAACTCTGATGGTCGTGTTTTAAATCAATAATCAGTGTTGGTTAAGAAATTGACAGCAGATGGTATGAAACCATCGTTTGATATGTTAATTCGCCGTCAGGCGATTAACGTATTTTAAGTATTAAATTATTATTTTAAACTAAATCAAAGTTTTTTTTTAATTTTTTTTGGTTTTAATAAATGGATATTTACAATTTTGTTTATAAAGAAATGTTTAAACGATGTTTATAATAACAACTTATGTTAAATACATAAGAAAGTGATATATTAACATGCAGTTAATAATTTAGATAATTGTTCCAAAAGAAAACAATTAAGTGAGATTTATTATTTTAACCTAACGGTTGGTTTAAAAGCTAAATAAACTTTTAGTTCGACTTTATTAAAGATATTATTAAATAGTGGTTATTTATAAAATTTATTATATTAACTAACAAGTTAGTTAATGATGAAGTTTTTTGTTCGACAAATGATTAAGTTAATGATTGAGTTAATTATAAATTTGAAGTAATAACATCTTGAATGGATTTCATTTAAGATGTAACGAGAATATAAAATTTGAAAGGGACTTATGGAAAAGGGATTTTATAATCCGAATATCATAAACGAGTTATGAAATAAAATTCGAGGTTAAAATAAAAAATTTATTCGAATTGGAATAAAAAGGAAAGAATGGTAAAACATGTAAAAGGAAGTACTTTGAGTAAAGAAGTTAATAAGTGTTTGAATTATAAAGTTCAACCATTTGTTTAAACGATGTTAAAAGGAGATTTGGGTAAAGTATTTGTATACAAAATCCAAGTTTATAAGGAAAAGTGGATTTGAAGTTATAAGCTAAGCGAGGGATTTAATGAAACATTTACTTAAGAACCATATTAAGTAGATGGCAGGATCGAAGTGGAACTTGAAATATAAAGAAAAGGTTATGGTGCATGAAACCATAGTTTAAATGAAAATATAGGAAGTAAGACTTGATCGATAGTGTAAGAGCGTGGGTTTAAGTTACGAACTTCTATTTACTCTGAGATAAGAACGTTGTCGATTAAGGTCTGAGAGGTAAATATAATACCCCAACTTGACCAACTTCACTATTATCGAGGATTGGCATTGGTTCGTAACGGTAAAGGAGTTTGGAAAGGAATGTTTTTTCTCGCCAAACATTTGCTATTCAATTGCAAGGTTTGAAATGAAATTTAATACAAAAGGGTTTAAACTGAACAATGTACATTAACATTGTGTAGTTCGAGTTGTGACATATAGTTTAATTATACCTATAGACTATTTGTATAACACTGTTTTTCAAGGAAATAGATAATATGAATAAAGTATATTTATTTGAAATAATAAGTAATTAGAATGGAAGGATTATATTAATTTTGAAACAGAAATCAAAATTTGGAATTTAAGTAGTTAAAGCTATTAAGCTTTAATAAGAAAGCATGTGTCGTAACAGGGTTTTATCGCACATGAATTGGCAGTGGAATTATATTACTGAAATAACAATATATTAATATTTCCAGAATTAAGGAAATAAGTAGTTGATGAAAATATAGTAATATTTCCAGAATTAAAGAAGAATAAAGCGAAATGAGAGTAAACGAGAGATATTGTTCCAAGTGAAGAAACAAAAGTTAAGTTGGCAAGTCATTTAAATGTAATCGACTTTAAGTCAAGAAAATGTTTTTAGTGATTCGATAAGAGTTTTAATGAGCAATTTTAATAAAAACCTGAGCTGCCAATATATTTGACCGTATTTGTTTGACAATGATAGTCAAAACACCAAACTATCAACGAAGTATTTTACTAGACCTTTTAACGTGTTGTTTCGAAGGGACCGGGATGGGAACTAGACCCAAAACCACTTCGAATCAACATTATGTAATAACCCGGAAATCTGAGCCAATTTAAAATTTTTATTTTGGCAATTTTAGTGAATTTTGAATATTTAAAATGAATTATTTTAAATAATAACGACGAGAAATTTATTTTGAATAGAATTAGAATATATATATTTACTTGAATAGACGTTAGAATATAAATATTTTATTTTAAATATAAAAGGAATTGAAAATGGCGCGGTAGTTTGAAAATTCGATTTCAAAGTTCAAATGAATGTACAAGATTCAAAACAAACCGAATTTTAGCGAAACCAAAAATATTTGAATGTATTTGAAAATATCTTTCCAACGAATTCGAAAAATTGAAATTTCATTGCTGGAATAAAAGGTTATGCCCAGTTGAAAATTCAGAATAGTCACTATGGAATTATGGCCAGTAAAAATGGAAATTTTGCAAACGACCTTCCTTTTCTACGAAACTACTTTTGTTGGATCCGTGATGTCAAATTATTGCTAGATTCCAATTTGCATAATTTTCCGAATCAATATGTGTGCGTGGCGAATTTAAACATGTTTTAACAGTTTCAGTCAATTTCGATCGACCAGAAAATGGCCATTTTTCAAACGGTCTCAAAATTTGACGAAATTAGATTTGTTAGGACCGTATCGTCAATACGAAGTTAAAAATATTTTTTCTGGAATTTTTGGGGTTCGTGTGTGACCCCAGTAAATTGAAATGTACGTTTAAAATTCAATATATTGATTTATAGTTTAATTTAAAGGAAAACTGATCGTAACGATCGAATTGGCCTATGTGACATATGCCATTGTGTTCGTAATGGGGGTAATTAACTAAGGATGACAGTCATTGGGGATTGATTGGAGTTCGAATAAAAAATCAATATTTTAGGGTTTTAAAAATAAAATAAATAAATAATATTATTTACATATACCCCCCACTCTCCCTCTCTTCACAGTCAAACACGAGATTAAATTAAATAAAAAAAGGGAATGGAAGTGCGACGGGTCCACTGCTCCTGGCGCCTGCGCTGGCCGCTGCCGTCGACGAGGAGGCACCCCCACTCCACCACCGCCCCTCCGATCCGTCCTCCCTCTCTCTCGCCTGAGGACCCCGAAGATCCGCGAGCCCCCTTTTCATCGATCGAGACCACCCCGTACCACCACTCCACCACCGCACACTCCCGCACCACTTGTGCCTCCTACCCGAAACCCCAAACCACCGACGACGCAACCAACAGCCACCACAACCCCCTTCCATTCAAAAACAGTGAGTTTTGCTTACTTTTCCCTCTTTTCTTATATGATTTTTAGGTTAATAAAAATAGGACTTTTAGGTTAATAAAAATAGGATTTTTATTGGAAAGGAAGAATAGATTTTTATTTGAAATAAAGTTATGATTTTTCAAGATATAAAGTAAAGATTTTTTTTAACTAAAAAGATTAGATTTTTATTCTTGTAAAAATTAGATTTTTACATGCGAGCAGGTGAGATTTTTATGTGCGAGAAGTTGAGATTTAAATAAGAAAAAGGTTTAATTTTTAAATAAGAAAAAGGTTTAATTTTGAAATAAGAAAAAAGTTTAATTTTTATATTTATAGAAAGACTCGACTTTTAAACTAGCAAAGATTTGAACTTTAGAAATATAAAGATACGATTTTTATAAAGGAAGTAGTGAAATAAAAATTCAATTTTTATATATATGAAGTAGCGATAAAAATTCGATTTTTATATATATGAGATAATGATAAAAATTCAATCTTTGTATGAGAAGTAAAGATATAAAAATATAATTTTTATATAGAAAGAAGCAATGTAAAAATATATGATCTTTTATATGTGAAGTGCCATTATAAAAATGTGATTTTTAAAATAAATTTCATATTAAAAATTGGATATTTACTATGAACAACTGGAAAAGATCGCATTGGAATTTTGAGCAAATCTGAATCGTTCAGATATAAAGAATGGAGGAGTGGAACCCTAGGTGAGAACTTCTCACTTTTAATTTATTTTCTAGTTGAAATATATACTAGGATGCAGACGGTGCTTAGCAGCATCCGACATCCGTCGTCCACAGACCATGGATGGCTTGTTTGTTTGATTGGTGTGTTGTGAAAATTGATTGTGTGGTGTGGATTGAATAACTATTTTATAGTTAAAAATATAATTTTTAACGTGTATATAAAATAAATATTTATAAATAAATCGGATGGTTTTCTTATGTACACCCATTTGACTGATATTGATTGGGACGATAAATTTTACACATCGCCCAACTACACAAATAAAAATCTGTGTTTGTTGATTTGAAACCCCACATGGGTATTGGGATGATATTTGACGTACACTAATCCCGATTGTTTAGTTGTATGTCTATCGATGGGTTGACAGACTGTGAAAGCGTTAATTATTTATATTTAATGCTTATGCAGTTGTGTGGTGCACTCTGGATGATGGTTGATGATTTATCGTTGCTATTATGTACATGTGTTGTAGGGAATCCATATAATTAACATTATATGGTAATTGAATGAGCCTCATTCCAAATTGGAAAATAAGGAATATTATATAAAATAAAATATTCACGTGTTGAATAAAATAAAATATTCATGTGTTGAATAAAATAAATATTCATGTGTTGAATAAAATAAAATATTGATGTGTTGAATAAAATAAATATTCATGTGTTGAATAGAATAAACATTCATGTATTGAATAAAAGCCGTGTTGATTAGATTGACGCCATTTTGACGTGAATGATATTTATATCGATTTTATTAATTTTTATAATGAATATCGAAACGTAATTGATTTCAAAATATAATGTTTTGAAAATATTATCATTTATACATCGATGATATGGAATATTAAATTTTGATTAGAAATTGAATATGAAGTTGAAATCGTTTTGAAAACGAATTTAAAACGATTTATAAAATACGTTTTAAAAGGAAATCGATGAAATATATATAATATATATATTATATATATATAATGGCCTGTATAGAATGCGCCGCGCCGCAGCAGTTTGCGAATTTCAACCATTGACTTCGAATTGACGTTACGGGAGATCCGACCGTCGGATTCTCCTAAAACCGGAACCATTGGGTTCGTGTCGAAAAGAGCTTTCTAACGAATACTAGAAATTTGAAATCTAACGGTGGGATTTGGAATTATGTCCAAATCAAATTTGGAAAAGGTCGTTGTAAGTGCAGTTCGATGGCCGTTGGTGGAAATCGACTGTACGGGCCATGATAAAATTATTAAAAATAGTAATAATTTGTGTAAAATCATAAGAAATGATTTGGAAAGAATTGGGATGAAAAACTCCATATTTGAAAAGATAAAAATAGATTTTTATCGAAATGAACTAGTTTTGAACCATAATTATAATCCCATTTACTTTTAAAATAAATAAAGTGGATTTGAAATGGTTTTGAAAATAACCAGAATTTCCAATAATTGAATTCGAATGGATTTGAATCGAAATTGTCTATGGAATATTTCGATGTTGGATTTCGTGATTATACAGATATTGTTATGGAAATTTGAAAGATATATTTATATCGTTATTTCCAATACGATATTTGTTGGTCGTAGAATTTGATATTGAATATAAGCTGACATATTTTCTATTCAGAGCCTTGTATTTAATATCAAATGGGATTTGGGTTTATAGTGAACCGTGTTTTATATGTCATTGGTTCTTTAACCCAGTTAAAGACATAATATGATTTCCCAAGTTAAACAATCATTAATATTGATTTTTGGGAAGATTAAAACCAAGTGGAGTTTTAATGAATCTTCAATTAGATTGAAAAGATCGAGAATGGAGTATCACCAGTTTTGCTCCAGGTGATAGTTAAATCTTTAATTAGATTTGAACATGAAATGGTAATTGAATTTACCAATAACACCGTGGTGTTAGATATGAAGTATTACCAGTTTTACATTATGGGATGAATAAGTTGGGACTGGGAAATAAAATAAATGATTACTTCGGTGTGGTTCTCTAATCCCGACTAGTTTAGAAAACCTTAATACAGTTTGATTTGATATCCAAAGGAAGATTGAAGAATAAATTTTAAAGAATTTATCTTTGATAAAATTAACGGGAACCTTTCCCAAAGTATAAGAATATTTGAATAAAAGAATATTCTGAATTGGATTGAGGCGTATGTTGTGTTTGTGTAACACTTGTTTATTATATATGCGAGTTATTCAGAAAGACCAGGTTTATCCCATTCTGAATAACTGATTCGACGATGTGTCGAGGATGAAGACGGTGGTCGAAGACCGGAGGTCTTCACATCTTTTGGATAATTACTGATGATCTTGATTGGGCCATACACCCAAGAGGAGGGAATCAGTTGGTGATCGTCTAGACGTACTTGGAGATCAATGGATATGTGACGTACCCGGTGCCTCCGGTTTCATTCAGACCCAGAACGAACTTGTAAGTAGACTGTGTGTCTGACATTGGATTTTATTCTGTGTGATTGATTTCTATTAAATATATATCTGTTTGGCGGCGGAGAATTTATTCTCTTACTTAACGCCCTTCTCTGAGACGTACGAGCTTAGATGTTATATATTGATGGATATCAATCGCATAGAGTGAATTGCCTGTGTGGCATGCCTAAGTGGAAAATGATCAAGGCTTTTGTTGAAAAGCAGAGTCTTGTGGTTGATGATCAAAGCATGGCCTGTGTGGCATAGCTTTATGTAGCGTTAATTCGCGAGCCTCATACCCCGGTTGTGAACCAGAAACAGGAGAGGACCTCAGGGAGGGCATGCGTTTCCTTCTAGCTAGTGTGGTGTTAGTGTCCTACCAGCCCTGACATTTATATTATTTTCACCTGTGTGGTTGTTGCTATTGCGAGGCGCCTCGGATATATCGGTGACTATGTGGAGCCGATGGAGTCATTTGGCTCATTTACGCCCCAAAGGGCGGGGAAACGCAGTGTTCAGGCATTTTAATCCACATCGGTGGACCGGCCTTGACGATCCAAGGGTCGATGCGCTCTGACCCTTAGGCTCGGGCTAGAGAGTCTCGAAGATGGTGAGGACGATCCCTTGCCTCAGTTCACAGATGGAAATCCAAATTCCAGTACGTGACTTTGCGGTTTTGATTGTAGAACCTATATATGGTGACATAGTGGTATGGGGCACTTATGCCATCTATGATTGAAACTTGTGATTGAAATTGTTTTGACACTATACACTTATAGTAATAATAAAACATGAAATTTCATGTACCAAGCATTCTTGGCTATTATAAGGTAAAAACCTTATCCTCCGGCTTGCGTTGCATTATGTGATGGGACCTGGGTCTTATAATAACTTCATTGTTCTTTATTTAGCATTGCGCTGTTGTTTTATGCACTGGTATTCTTGGGAGGAAGTCCGTTCCGTGTTATACGGCATGGTCCCTTGATTTACCTAACTTTAAATAAAGATTAATAACTGTTTTAGTTCTCACACCAGTCCCATGACTGACCTGTAGTTTATTGTTTTAACCTAAACTCTGGGTGCCTCTATTTTTCGCACGGGCAGCTAGCAGTTTTGGTTTTGCAAATTTATATTCATAGGATCCTGGTTTACAACTGGAACGATACTCGGAAAGCTCTGTATCCGTGTATTACTTCCAGTTGTGTATTGTATTATTTTCCGCTGCTATGTAATGTACGTTGAATCTCTGATATTTTTCTGATGTGTATTATTTATTCATACTCTGTATATTCTTGTATTCTGATGGAATTGTTGTAATAAGCAATGAAATGTTCTTCTGTTTGTGTCCCGATGTGGCTTGTTCTCAATTCAACCCAAGCCTTCCTTAACGGGGAGGTTTGAGTCATTTTACCTTACGTACGAAACCAACTTGCGAGGGATAGAGATGGAGCATTGAAGACTGTTGATTTTCATAAACGGAAGAACTGCTAATAATCTTCAGTCTGCAGCCAAAGAGGTACTGTAATGACCCGGATTTCGAGCGACTTTGGTTATCGACATAAACACGATGTCGATAACCAAAACATCGAAAAATCCTGGTAATTAGTGAAAGAAATTAGCGGGTGAGGAAAGATAAGATAGAAACTTAGAATAGAAGAAGAAGAAGAACACAACATCAGAGTAACACGAACCTCACAGCGGAACGAATAACATATAATATATATAACATAACTTGAAATATACATCTGTACTTGCATATACATATCATTATCAAAGTACAACACTTACAACACAGCGGAATAATAATAGCTATATGATCCTGAAGCCTCCTGCTCCAGCTCTTCAAGTATCTGTAAATCCCGACTACTTGACTGCCCATACAAATTTAGGCACCCAAGAGTTTAGGGAAAACAAAACAAAATAAACTCCGGGTCAGTCATGGGACTGGTATGAGTAAAACAGTTTAAACAGTTTGAACAGGTAAACGATATCTCATAAGACCACGCCATATAACGGGACGGGTTTTTCCCTTTTGAGAATCCAATTTATCTTTATATCAAAAACCTTTTGATATTATAAAAATGTCTATCAACCACAACTATAATAATCATCTAGCAGAAACGCTTTCATCTCACGTTCTACATATATAGTATACAATCAAAACCGCAAGCACGTATTGGGTAATGGATTTCCAACTATGACAAGGTATGGAACCACCTTTCGCTCGTGTACCTCTAGAGAGGAATACACTGGGTTCAACAAGAACATCTTGCAACCCGGCCACACATGACCGACCACTCATTTCGCTTGAGTGTATCGAATGTATATCACTAACGGTTGGGATCAGCAACCGTTTCCCGAATTTGACAGTATCGACAATAGATTTTTAGAAATAAATGAAACTCTAGATCAGGTGATTATACACCCTACTTCGGTGCGACCGACTTAGCCATGTTGCCTGCCCGATTTCTGTCATTTGCCGGATGATGAGGCTAGAAGCTACGCTTTATCATCATACCAGATTCACTTTGAATGCCACATCGTTAAATTCATCAAATCACCGATTGACGTCCTCAACCATACATTACGCGTTAGCTAAAAGAAGTTTCCTTCTCCGCTTCCACTCTTGGTACGGTTGGAGAAATCAATATACGTGATCGTCTGGAAAATACTCTGTCAGACATCCGTCCATACAAGTCATCCAGGAACAGGATGAACCGAAGGCACTATTCTGTAAACAGGATAGCCCTTGCATAACTCCGTCTTCAATTTCCTTTGGAATATATGATTCGCAACGCTTATGCCAATACAGAGTGGTTCTTTGGATAATAATCCAACCGGTCTCTCCATATTAACAACGTTAAAATGGTCAAAATCTTCGATAGTCTGTGATTTAACTATCGAAGAAAAACAGGTGTGCAAACAACGATATTATTTCCAAATGGAAATTTATATCGATCAAACATAAATCAACATTTATCTCTTTATTTCATTAATTTACTTATCTCCTGTTTCCCTATATTCAATATTTCTTATTTTCTAAATTTGGAAAATATACGTTATTAACAATGGAAAACATTTCCATTTCTTGTTTTCTTTATTAGAAAACATTTCTGGTTTCTTATTTGGAAAACATTTCCAAAGCTTCTTCATTGGACTTAGACAGATGTTTAAACAAACATCGCTATGCCAACTCAAACCCTTTCCTTTACTGCCGAACCTTAACTATTCCTTAGTTAAAAATGAAGCCAATCAACTTGGGGTAGAACTACCTCTCAGACCTTAACTGAACAACATTTCTAACTTTGAAATAGGCAAAGTTCACTTTATATTCCTTTTACTAACTTCCTTACTTAACCCTTCTTCGAATAGCTATATTCGATTGACTCTTTTCACTTAACTCTATTCGATTAACCCTTATCAATTAACTCTATTGGACTAACACTATTGGATTAACTCTATTTGACTAACGCTATTGATTTACTCATTTCACTTAACTCCTTTCGAATAAACTATATTCGATAACTCCTTTTTCTTTCTTCGAATAAACTATATTCGATTAACTCCTTTTACTTTAACTCTAATCGATTAAACTAACATCGATTAACTCCTTTTACTTTAACTCTAATCGATTAAACTAACATCGATTAACTCCTTTTACTTTAACTCTAATCGATTAACTAACATCGATTAACTCCTTTTCTTTAACTCTAATCGATTTAAACTAACATCGATTAACTCCTTTTATTTATTCCTTTTCTATCTGTTTACTTAACAAATAACTATTCCCTTTTCAATTCTATTTCCTTAACAAATAAATATTTCTTTTATCTTTTCTATTTATTTAACAAATAAATATTCCTTTTTCTTTTCTATTTATTTAACAAATAAATATTCCTTTTTCTTTTCTATTTATTAACAAATAAATATTTCTTTTATCTTTCTATTTATTTAACAAATAAATATCTCCTTTAATTCTATTTATTTATCTCCTAAATAAATAAATCCTTTTTCCTATTTGTTTGACAAATATTTTCCTTTATATTTGTTTTACAATTATATCCCCCTTCTATTTGATTTACAAATATGTTTCTTCTATATTTGATTTTCAAATATATTTCCTCTATATTTGATTATACAAATATATTTTCTTTATATTTGGTTATACAAATATATTTCCTTTTACAAAATCCGTTTTCTTTTCTATATATAAAACCCATTGATTTTATATAAATAAATTATTTTCAAAATATACTTTGAAAACCCCTTTTATCATCCTGGTATTTCTTATGGTATTTACCATACCATATAACAACGATAAATATCGTCCAAACACATATAATCAACGTCAGATTATGTATCACATCATATATCACAATATATGAATCACAGTAAAATAAATGTTGAGTAATCCAGTTGGATTCCTCCAACCTGTTTCCCTGCATCACTGATGTTAAACAATATAGATAACATCACTTTCAGTTCCATATGATATATTCTGTTAAACAGAATCAATATAGAAAATTTAACTAACTGATTAGCAGTTCAATCAAACAATCAACACACAATCAATCAGCCAATATCTAACAGTTCTAAAAATACAACATGAAATTATAAAATGTTCAGAGTTAGTGAGATTTACTCACATTGGACTATCATCGTTAATTATCGATAATTGTCACTTGATTAAGACAGACAATTTAATTTGCTATAAATTGTAACGAGCTCAGATGGACTTCCAATCAGTGTCATCGTGTAGTGTCCGTCCATACGATCCCAACAGATCTTGTTTCGTCTGATTTCGATACCGTATGGATTAGATATGTTATAAACAAGTTATACGATATTTAAACTAAAAACAAAACTAAATTCAAAATCTTTTGGGCCTTACCCATTTCTCTTCCTCGGCCCATCAAGACCAAACCCAAACCCACCCAACTCATTCCCTTCTTCCCCAATAAAACTGGTTTGCTCCAGATCAAAACTCGAACGGCCATTTTTGGATTTTGATCACCTCGTTCCCTCCTCTCTATAGCACCGAATCCACCACACTCTTCACCAACCTCTATCCCTTCCATTTCTCTACCGTCCTATATCCTCAACGCAGAAGTCGATGGCACTTTGCGATTTCCGTTCGTTCACAGGCAGTGAAGGTATCGAACAAGAACATCACCGAATTTTCCCCAAAACCGTACACACCCTCTAATCGATCTCCTAAACCCCATTATCACATCGAAATCACGGATTGATGCACCAATTTCTTCAAAGATCGAACCCCAGTCGATCGTTGCCAAAAACCAGTGGACCAAAACTGAATCGAACTCATGCTAAAGCATATCAGCGTGAAGAGAAAAGCAAGACAAATCCAAGTATACATGTCATGGATTTTATAGATTTATATTAGATTTTCTTTTGATTTTCAAAGACATGATTTGGTTTACTGTCAAAAACAACACCGGCGGCTCAAAGAACAATTATATAGGGATCATATTTTTATATGTGTGGTTGAGAAAAGTGTGAGCGTGGCCTTAGTTTAGTCCACAATTAGATTTGGATATTTTATTTTTATTTTCAATTATAGTTTTCTGACTTCTAAAAATCCGTGTGGTCACACACGATACCTAAAAATCACGAAACTGAACATGTAGCTAGAGTTCGACATTACGGTCCTAACGAAACTGGTTTCGTCGAATTCCGACTCCGTACGTCACACAGCATATTTTTAACCATCAAAATACTGACTGTTTTCCACTCTAAAAATCTGTACGGCCACACAGTGACTCTAAAAATCACGAGACTGGAAATCTAACAACTATTTGACATTGCGGATCCAACAAAACTAGTTTCGTCGAATTCCGACTTCGTTTGCAAAACCGGCAATTTTTAAAGCTCTTGATGACCCATTTAAATATATAAATATATTTAAATATAATTAAATTAAATATTAATAAATTAATATTATCGTATATATATTCACAACAGAATACCATACAGCTTCAGAACATTCCTATATTAATTCCTAACTCGATATTCACTTCCTGGGTCAATTCGATATTCGATTTATATTGAAATTCCTTTTTAAAATATAAATAATTCCATTATAAAATATAAAGGAATTCCACAGCGACTTTTTCTAAAATTTGATTTGGACATATCTCAAAATCTACACGACGAAATCCCTATTTTTCTCTTCCACTAGAAAGATATACTCCACCAGCTCCACACGTTTCTTGTTTCACAGAAATCCGGCTTAAAACGAATCCTGTACATTCAGTTGAAGTTCAAATCGCCAAATAGCGAACTACAACGCCATTTCGAGCTCGATTATAATTATATTATAACTCTACGTTCAAACTGTCGTTTATATAATATATTCGTTATTCAAATTAAATTCCAAGTTAAATTAAATATCACAGATGATCCAGTTCACACCATATTGTGAATTCCACTATTTCTGACTATTTCAGAAATTAATATATTATTTAATTATTATTTTAATTAAATATTTACTATTATTTAATTCCACGACCATTAAATTCACTAAACCACCATTTATATAATAAATTAAATTAATCATAATACCTCTGCCAATGCGGGTCATTACAGGTACTTTGGTTCTGTCGTGATTGAAATCTACGGATTTCCAAAGACTACTCGCTACTGATCCATGTGGTGATTCCTATATTGAATGCAGTAGGAGAGTACCTTAGGTTCATCCTGTTCCTGGATGACTTGTATAGATGAATGTCTGACAGAGTATTTCCAAAGGGATCGCGTACGTTGATTTCTTCAAACGTACCATAGTTGGGGGCGGAGAAAGGCCTTCTCTTAGCTTATCAACTAAGAGTATTTTTGTGGACGTCAACTAGTGATATCTGGCGGATCTGACGATGTGACATTCAAAGTGAATGATGGCCAGATGTTTAAAAGTTAAATTCTGGCCTCAAGCCTCATCAACCGGGAAATGACAGAAATCGGGCAGGCAGCATGACTATGTGGGTCGCTCCCATTAGGGTGTATAATCACCTATCTAGAGAAAATCCATTTCCTTCTTTAATCTGTCGATGCTGTCCCTTTTCGGGAAACGGTTGCTGATCCCAACCGTTGGTGATATACATTCGATACACTCAAGCGAAATGAGTTGTCGGTCATGTGTGGGCCGGGTTGCTAGACGTTCTTGTTGAACCTAGGGTAATTTCCTCAAGAGATACACTACCGGCAGGTGGTCCCATACCTTGTCATCATTGGAATCCAATCTCCAATAAGCGCCTGCGATTTTGATTGTATACTATATATGTGGAGCGTGAGATGCAACCGTTCCGCTAGATTGCTATTTATTTGTGAATTGATAGACACTATTATAATAACAGAATAGTACCGATTTTCAAACTGTTTGGGTTATAGTAGGGTAAAAATCATTTGTATTTATGTGTGGGCTGGTCTTACTATTATCCTGTTCTTTCAAAGAGAATTTCTAAAGTTAAGTCGATTATTTGATTTGAATTTACCACTGAAAGTATTTCAGACTGATCCGGGTGTTTTTGCTTTGCTTCAAATGTGCTCGGGTCAGAGAAAACATATTTGACTGGTTAGTTCCGCTTAGAGTTTTCAGAAGCTGGAAGTAGGAGACTTCACCATTAGTTATTTTAAAAAGTTGTTCCGCCGTGTCTGATTCATGTTGTACTCTGATCATTGGTATGTATACAAGATTTTCATTCGTATAAAGATATGTTGTTATATATATATATGTTATTTGTTCCGCTGTGAGATTTCGATGTTCTTCTTCTTTCTTCTATTCTAATATTTCTTTCTTTCTCTCTCATACTCTAATTTCTTTGTCTTAACATTCTGCTTTTCGGGGTAACTTGGGTTGATTATGGTAGTTAAATGCAGACTCAAATTGTTCTAAAAAGCGGGACGTTACAGGTTTTATGCGCCGAATCGGCAAGCCACTTGGCTTTTTGATTTTCTTTTTGAATGGAAAGGGCCTAGAGAGGCGAGTTGAGGTTTGAACTATAGACCGGTACAAAGGAGGTTATGGCGAAATTTTCTGGAAATTTAAGGAGTTAGAATATTTTTGAGATAATTTGATAATTAGAAATCTATGTATCAATATATATAGAATCTGGTAAGGAAACGAACTTAAAAATAGAATATTATAAACAAAAAGGAAATCGAAAATCTGGTAATAGAAAAAGAAATATATATATATATATACGTTTTAAAAATGAATAAGTAGTTTTTGTGGTGTTGATGATTTGAGATAAGTGGTCTTGTCTGTTTTGAAGTTAAGGATGTTTTCAGTCAAGGTCTGAGAGGTAATTATATCCCAACTTGATTGATTTCATTATTAGCTAATAAGTAGCGAGATCCAGTCTTGAAAAGAAATGTTTAAAAGAGATTTAGCCGAATGAAGTATTTTGGGTTGTTGTAACGATGTTTTACATAACATTCATTTTAACCCAAGTAAACGGAAATTTGAAAATATAATAATAAAATTTTCCAAAGTATAGAAATAAATGGTCGTGAAAGAGATAAGTAATTGGAATGTTTTCCAATTGTAAATAGAATATATTTTTCAAAGTATAGAAAATAAAAGGAGGCTATATATGGAAATGTTTTCCAAATAGCGTAAAAGGGTAAAATGATTGTTAAAAATATTTGGTTAACAAATACTGATAAGGAAATGGAGAAGTGTTTAAATTAATGAAATATTAATTCAAAGGCCCAGTGATTGTTTGATGTTTTGAATGGATGTTTGTTTTCCTTCGATAGTTAAATAACCGACTATCAAAGTGTTTTCCAATATCGTTGTCAATATGGAGAGACTGGTTGGATTATTATCCGTAAACCACTCTGTACTGGCAGTAGAGTTGCGAATCAGATTATATGAAGATAATCGAAGACGGAGTAAAGTGCAAGGGCTTTTTCTATTAATAGAAATGGTGCCTTCGGTTTCGTTCAATCCCAGAACGAACGTATATAGACGAATGTTTAACAGAGTATTTCCAATTATCGCATATGTTGGTCTGTATAGATATATATGGTGGCGGAGAATTTATTCTCTTAGCATAATATCTAGATTGTATTTGTGCAAATCAATTAGTGATTAACGGATCTGACAATGTGGCATTCAAAGTGATTGTCCTATCAATGAATGATAAGAAATCGTAGCCTCAGGCCTCCACAACTGGGAAATGACGAAAATCGGGTAAGCAACATGGTTATGTGGGTCGCTCCCGTTAGTGTGTTTAATCAACTATCTAGAGAAATTCCATTTTCTTCTTTAATCTATCGATGCTGTCCTATTCGAGAAACGGCTGCTGATCCCAACCGTTGGTGATATACATTCGATACACTCAAGCGAAATGAGTGGTCGGTCATGTGTGGGCCGGGTTGCAAGATGTTCTTGTTGAACCCATTGTATTCCCCTCTAGAGATACACAATCGGAAGGTGGTTCCATACCTTGTCATGTTGGAAATCCAATCTCCAATAAGCGCCCTGCGGTTTTTGATTTTATATTATATATGGAGCGTGAGATGCAAGCATTCTGCTAGATTGTTATTTATTTAATTTAGACATTATTATAATATCACTGGATTTGATATCCAAAGTGTTTTGGGTTATAGTAAGGAAAAAACCGTCCATGTTTATGTGTGAGCTGGTCTTACTATTATCCTTTCTTTCAAAAGGATTTTTAAGGTTAAACAAATGATTGGAGTCTACTCACACCAGTCCCATGACTGACCCAGAGTTTATTTTGTTTTTGTTTTCCCTAAACTCTTGGGTGCCCAAATTTGTACGGGCTGTCAAGTAGTCGGGATTTTTCAGATTCATTTGGAAGAGCTGGAAGAAGGAGGCTTCACCAGTTAGCTATAGAATATCATATTTCCGCTGTGTACTGTGTTGTATCTGGAAACAAGTGTTTATAACTGTTCTAGGAATAACTGTTGTGCTCTGATGATGGTATGTACATAAAGTTACTGATTTGTATCCCAAAAAGTTATTTTATATAATATATTTTATTCATTCAGCTGTGAGATTTGTCTTCCTTGTTTTCTTCTATTCTAACATTTCTTTCTTTCTATTTCTCATCCTCTAACTTCTTTCTAATAATGATTCGTATTTCTGTGCAATTTGGGTTGGATGTGTGGTGTTATTAGTCGACTCAGATAGTACGGATTTACAGGCCGTTACAATAAGAAACTTATAGTCATGAAAAAATGGTTCCCTAGGATGAAATTTACGAGGGAATTTCTTCACACTATTCCAATTTGGGTTCAATTACCTAATCTAGATTTGGATTTTTGGTTAATTGAGGCTTTAAGTAGAATATCATCTATATTAGGCAATCCTTTGAAGTTACACTACACCATAACAGCCAATTTGGCACACAACGCTGCGGAGATAATATACGGGTTATAGCCATATCATATTTGATAGTGCTTAGAGCCATATCAAACTACATTTTGCGATCCGCACCACCTTAAACACCCTAAATCTGATTGTCCATTAAGGAAGCTCTGGATCAGTTAATTTGACACGGCCTTTGGCCAAATCTAATGCGTGTCATATTGTGCACCCCTTTAGCACTCTGAACACAAATTTTGACCGCTCCCTTTTCCTTTTATTTTATTTTAATGGAGACCGAAAACCCAAATTAGGGTTTTCGGTCACTAAATCGTGTCTTCACCTTTCTCTGGAATCTCCTCCCCCGGCAGAGATGATTCGATTTGTATGTCTCCAGCTTTGCACTATTTAGATTATTGGCATCATTCCGATGTGCTAATCAACCTACATCAAAGTCTCAGGTATAATTATAAGTAGCCGTGCTTTACCTAATTCAGCTATAAAGTGGAATTTGATTTGCTTTGGAGAATGAAATCATGTCAATAACATTACATAAACATGTTATACATATAATTGACAAATATGCACACACGATTTTGGTGCTTTTGTTATGCATAAACATGTATATTTTGTGATACATATAAACATGTTATACATAAACATGTATATTTTGGTGCGTTTGTGCTGATGGAACTCAGGCGCTGGCTATCACGATTCAATTTTACTGTCAATCATTAGGTTGGCCTTTTAAGCTTTTGTTTTAAACTATGTACATATATAAATATTTATGCTGTTATATGTAAAACTTTATGGTCAGCATCATGAGCTAGCTTATTCTCATGGTACTGCTTTGATTTACAGTAAACACATGGATTTCATTGGCATGATCAGCTTGTAGCTCTATCTTCCCGGCCTCGACTGGAGCTATATATATCAGGCCGATCATATGTTTTTACCTTTTTTTGTTAGTTCGTACTGTTATGAAAATCTTTGACAGTTTCCTTTGTATATGTTTGTATGTTATACATTGTGTTCGTGTTATGAAAAATCTTGTAATGCTTTGAGTGTATATATATATATATATATATAAATTGTGTTATTTTGTGTATAAATTGCGGTATATATGCTGTGTTATGAAAAATATGTGCTACATTTTCTGTTTATATATATATATATATATATGCATGTATATATATATATATATATGTACCCATTTTCAATATATATATATATGTGTGTGTGTGTGCACACAGATATAATTAGATAAAGTCGAAGGCCGTGTCTGAATATAGTTTAGATACGGCTATAAGCCGTATGTTATTACTAGTGAGATACGGTTTATAGCCGTATCTAAAAATTTGACACACCGTTTTTTGATACGTCCTTTGGCCATGTTTAAGAGCTATTGATACGGCTAAAAACACAGCTTAATTAGCATATATGGTGTAGTGTTAGATCATTTTACTAAAGAGCTTGTGAGACTGTCATATGCTAGAATTCTCGTTGAGGTTAGAATAGACATTAACTTCCCTGGATTCATTCTTATTCAATGTTGTGATTGCAATATAGTAAGGCAAAGAGTAGAATATGAATGGACACCTTCATCTTGTTCAATACGCAAAATATTTGGCCATTCAAATTCTGAATGTAAGGCTTTAAAAGTTTGGATACCTAAGAAGGGTTACAATATTGAAAATGGAATAAATATTGATGAGAATGGACAGAAAGAGGTGGATGGTATAAATAATTTGCCCAATAATAACCTTGATACACAGGGTAATACAAAGGAAGAAGAAGCTGGTTTAGACACAACTAAGAATAAAAATGGGAAATACATGCATAAAGATGTAGATAAATATTATGATGCTGATGTATTAATACATGCAACCCATTTACGGTTCTTGGAGATAGTTCTGTTTGTGTGCAAGATAGTATTACTACCAAAATCAACAGTGAAGTGAGCTGGCAGTGAAGTGGCATCTGCTGACCGAAAGTTCACCAACAACCCTTTAGAAAGTAGGGCCAAGTACTAGGAAGAATTAAGAGCAGGAGGAAATAACCCAAAAAGCCGCGTCAACCAAAATCCTCCTAGGGGAAAGGGTCGTAAAAGCTACAAGATATAATCAGCGGGATCTATCCGCCAGGGTTAGTCCGACAAGATCCCTCTGACAGTATCAGTCCAACAGAAGATACTATGTCAAAGAGTCGTCCTAATCCGAAACCAAGAAGGACAAAAGAAATAAACCCATCAGAAGAAGCCCAAAGGAATCTTCGGTAATGACCAGCCTAAATACAGATACACCGGAAGGCGAGGGCAGCAAAGGTATTAAACCAAGAGAGCACAAGGATAATCCAAAATCAACTTCCAGAGCATTTGCCGGACAAATACCAAATGGCTGCATTCACAAATAGCGGAAATGTCACCAAAAGCCACCCTCCGGGAATCCAGACTACTACAAAAGCTCCATCAAAAGATTAACCGGGACCCAAGCAGGGATACATGCTATACTAATTTATCTAGTACCGAAACCCACATCGGATTTGAACCGGCAGTTATCACATACGTCATGGGGGCAGGCCCCTCTAAGTATTCATGATAAAGCCGGAGGTCTGCATCCGAAAGCTTACGTCCAAGTGCCAACGTTCAGGAGCTGTTACTAAGGGTTCAAACGCCATCCTAAAACCATAACTGATACTCCAAAGGCGGTCGAAAGCCAAGTGCTCGAAAGTAAGAAAAAGAAGCGACCGGCAAAGGCCCCCGCATGCTCAATAGCCTAGCAGCGAAAGGAGCCCAGAACTACTATAAATAAGACCCCGATGTCACATTCAGAGGGATCAAACTTTCCTTTATACTAGTACTCTTAAAAGAAGGTTAACGCTTAGATAAACATGAGAAGTTCTCCTATTACATTCATGTACCGCAAATGAAAATTTAATGGAAAGGGATCTTCTTATGGAAAACTGCTCTGTAAGTTTATATTATTATTTCCAATCATCACTGTTGTAGTTTACTGCTCATTCTTCAGTTAAGCATGGATACCCGTCTTAACATGCCCTCGAATGGAAAGGTATATCTCCTTCGTAGAACTTAGACTCATTCTAATTGTTCTTAACGATCTAACTCCTCCAGATTTCGATATCTAGGGTGTAGATCTAACTTAATCGAGAAATAGCCAAACCACTTATTTTTTCCTTTAGATCTGCCCCATTTGACCCATCTATGGTGTTAACAAAAAATATCATTAACAGATAGCATGGATGAAGAAATTAATATTCAACATAAATTTGCTCAGCACAGTCCTTCGGAGAAAACTGCTGGTGGTAGTTTAACTATTTTCAGTAAGGAATGTCAACCTTTATTATCCACATCTATAATGAAGGAAGATAAGAAGAAACTTATTGAAGATTGTGATAATGGAAAGCTTGATAATACAAACAAGGAAGATGAGGGTATGTTTGATTCTGAGAGGGATGGTACAACGCATGTTTATGACGATCAGAGGGATGAGATCTTTTCAATAGAAGAATTAGATAGTTCTTCTTGTAGTTTCAAAAGTAGAAAATCAAAAAAGAAGCATAGTGAGTTCAAGAAGGGAAGTAAAATCTTGTCTGGAGAGTCATTGGTCGAAAAAAATACGGATTGGGTGAAGGTATTGTCACAATACCAAACTAGATCGAAATCTAAAAAGTCAACAGAAGATGGTAATCCTACTGGTAGGATTCTTAAAGGAGGAATTGGAAAAAAAGTAAATTTTCTCTTTTAAGTTTAGTTCACAGCTATTTTATTTAGTTTAAGATAAATAGGTTTGAGTGATCTTTGTTGTTTTTATCTCGTTCTGTTGTTCTCCTATTTGGATATTGTATTATGGTTTCGATGGATTTGAGGGGAGCTTCTTAGTTTCTCCTATTAGGATATTATCTTATGGTTTCGATGGTTTTGAGGAGAGCTTCTTAGTTATTTGTGTTTGCTTCAGTGTTATGGTAGGTCTTTGAGATTTAGTTAAGTAGGAATTCAGGTGAGATTCTTTATGGAGATGAAATTTTCTCTAATGTTGCGAGTTTTTGATTTGTTCGGGCTTCTTTCTGGGGCTTTCCATAGGCATGTTCTTTTTGGATGCTCTCTGTGCTCTGAAGACTATTTCGAAGTTAGATGGCTGGTTGGGCTTTTCAGTTTATAGGCCGATCTGGTGCTTTTTGGGTGTTAGTGGATTGCTTCTTGCAATCTCTTGTCTAGTTGTTTGGTTGTTTTGTAGTGTATTCAGCGTTGTGCATATCGAGCTATTTTTAGTTTTTAGTTTATTTGTATAGTATTCGTTTTAGTGTGTTGTCATTTATAACGGCTTGATCCTTTCTTTTTAATCTTTTCTTTGTAATCTAAGTACCCTATTATTCTTAATAAATCGTTTTGGAAAGCGTAATTATTTTGAAACACAATTTATGATAAGAGTTTTGAAGTATTTATTGACGTCGAGATTGGACTATTTTGTATGTGAAGATTTTGAATATACGCCTGATCAACGTATATACGAAGTCCAATGTATACTAGATAGATATAGAATAACATTCTATTCACTAGAAGATAATTCCGTTGATTGATCGATCATCATCAATATATATTTTCAAGTTTCGAAAGTGGGATGACTGTATGGTTCCGATTTAAACATCGATAAATACTTGAAACTGTGTAGATAAGTGTTTGAAATTGTTTGGATAAATTTTAATAAAACGTTTTGATAAAATTAATATGTATTGGAATAGATAAGCGAAATTTAAATAAATATATCTTCATTATTCATAAATATAAATTGAACTCGCTAATGAATTAAGATGAAAATGGGAAGAATTTGAATAAAATTTGAACAATAATTGTTTTGAAATACTAATTTGTGTCTTCACTGATTGTTGTGCTTCCCTCGACCTACCATCGCCTTTTGCTTATCAATACCTATTCGATATATTCGTGCTTGAATTGCTGAAATCGTCTGAATCTTATCCCAATCCTTTGCTTTGCATCGTCAACCTTTGGACAAATTGGTTTTTGAAAGGAAATATTTAATTGAGAACGTGGTTTCCAAAATTTTGAAATTGATTTCTAATATTTTAGAATTGATATTTCATAAAAAAATTGAAATGTATATACGAATTAGTGTAGCGCATCGAAAGCATGAATATATTTTCGGATAAAGTTTTTCAAGAGAATTTCAACTATTTCAATAATGTACTTTTCAAGTAAGATTTAAATATTCAAAAATATATGAAGAAAAAATTCTAAATTATTTATGTAAAGGGTTGTTGGTCTACTCTAGGGTCCGGAGAAACATCATTTATTAAATAGATACATACGTAGGCCGTGCCTAGTGGCCATGTCATTGGGAGAAACCTCTCGATTTGGGACATAAATGTTTTATGTCGTTTATTGTAAATTATTTGAAATTTTGGAAATGATTTTGGTTTTAAAAATCCGGAAGCGAGTATAATTCGATATGAAAAGAAAATGTAGTATTTCTAGTGATTGAAATACAATCGGGATGTGAAGTCCAAGAAATTATACCATGCTTCGATTTTCAAAATTTAAATTCTATTGCTTATTTTGTTTTTACAACTTCTCCTTTACGAGGATGAAAAGACTTAAGGGGAGGGCGGAAGTGGGGGAGGGGAGGGGAGATTGTAACGAACCGGTTTTTCAACGTTTAAAATATGAAATTTATATGGATTTTGTAACTAAGGATTTGATATTTGTGTATAATTTTGAAATTTATTCTATTTTAATCTGGTTTAGATGAATTTTGTAAGTGCGAATTTAAAATTTAAGGTTGGAATTTAAGTTGCCTTGTTAAATTTAACGATAGTTGTATATTTTAAAATTTTATTTTGATGCGAATAGCTTTATTTAATTTAAACGTTGGCTATATTTATAAATTTATTGAAATATATTGTTTGAATTTTGAATTTTATTTAACTTGTGAATTTATTTTATTTTATTTAGATTTAGGTTTTGGTTTTAAAATTTAGCTTAAGTTTATTTTTGAAATAAACTTGTATTTGTTTACCTAGGGTAAAATAAATGGTATGTATTCTTGAAAATATTTGTTCATAAGTTTGCCACTTGTTTAAAGTTGAAAAAAAAACATTTTAAAACACTTGTCTTCGTTAAACTGTAGGTTCACAACACGTTTCTAAGCTTCAAGAAAACTTGTCCGTGTGTCCTTTGTCTCCAGCTTTTCACCATCCCTTTTCATTTTGTTTATTTGAATCCACCGCAAAATTACTTTTTCCCCGATCCCTCTTTCATTTTTTTTCTTCTATAAAAATTAAATTTCCCAAAATCGAAATCATGGACTCCACCGAATTTCAATTCATTTCCTCCCATTGCGCAAGAACCAAACTACCTCCTTCGATCGTTCCTCCACACACAAACCTGAATCGACATCACCAATTGCACCTCACACCATCGTGCTTGCTCAGGCCATTCACCTGCGAATGGATCTTCCACTGAATTCGTTGCCTTGCACCTGAAGCAGCAACTTTTTCACCTCCGTCTGTCTTGACTTCATGCACCACCAAACCCTGTGACCCTTAACCTCCACCGTGCTTCCGCCTCCTATCTGCGATTGAAGTCAGGCCCAAGGCTTGGGTCTCCTCCCCGCTTCAGTTGGAGTCGTGAATGAAATAAAAAAAAACCAAAGCAGTAGCAGTTTCACCACCCCGAAGACCGCCTGTGCTTCCCGGTTGCACCACCAAAATCCGAGACTAGCATGAAAGCTGGGTCCTTTCACGGAGTAACCCCAGAATCACCGGTGTCTGCGTGTTCGAACGAGCCATCATCTGCACCTTTGCTCGTCACTGCAGAAAGGTGGGTTTGCTCATGATTTTTCATGATTCAGGCAATTTAATTTCAATAATCTTGAATCATAGATTGGGCGATTGAGTGTTAGCCGATGAAAATTGTTTGATTTCATGGTTTTGTTCTATGACTGGATGTACTTATTTCACATGATTTTGGTGCCATTTGAACTTGCCTACCTACGTTTTGCATATATATATATATATATATGTCCAACTTATTACCATCTGATACATTTGTCATGATGAAAAGGGACATTTTTTATTTGTTTTCTTTTGGCTTAGTTGCTAAGTGTCGATCATTATATGAACATGCATGGAACAAATTCAAGAGGAGGGCTTCACTTTGTTTTTCCCTGTCCTAGTACACGCATGGAAGATATCACATATTTTCCCCATGATTCCATTAATTCTCCTAGCAAAACAATGAACCACCTTTTATTTAGCCTCTATAAAACAAAACCAAAGGCTTGCTTCCTTTTGTTTACAAGAAATATAAATCCCATTTTTCACAATCCAATTTCCTTTTTATGCAACTTTTTTCCCATTTGCAGTCCTTATGCTTCCATTCGCATTTACATATTTTAAAAGTGAATATGTTCGTATGTACGGGCTTATATATATATATATATATATATATATATATATATGAAAGTGTTGATGTAAAAGCAGTGAGTGTGTGAGAGTTACATATATATGTGTATGTTTGTACTATGAGGTGTGAGTGCCTAGCGTGTGTTATATATGTAGTGCATGGGTATGCGTGAGTGTTGTGTTCATCTGCATGCATGTATTTTTTTGATAGTTTACCGAGTTCATGTTTATATTGCCTATGATAAAATAAGGATGATCATATTTTCCTTTTATTGGGAAATTGCATGTCCGTATTTTCGGGCTTATATTTAAGTACACTACCGTATTTGGTCCTTTATATTTAGGAGTGCATTCCTTTTCTCCACCGAATAAACATGCGACCCAATAAAATGAAAACCTGTACACGCTCATGTCATGTTTGCATCTCTGAAATGCATGGTTGTTTTATTATGACGCACAATTAGTATGCTAACTGTAACGACCCGGGGAATTTGGTGACCTTGGATATCGGCATACAACATCATGTTGAACATCCAAGAACCCAAATTCCCCGGGTCGTCACAGTGGTATCAGAGCTGAAGGTTAAGTAATTACCTTGGCTTTGTGGCGTGACTCGGTAGAGATGGGGTTAGTGATACCCTAGATTGAGTTTGAGCGTATATATACGAGTGAATGTATTTGTAGATTTTATAAAAATTGTTTTATATTGTAGAGATTTATTGGTTGAGTTGTTTATGAATTCTGGTCGATCAGTTTGATCCACTGTATCGGTAGGAGTTTATAAACGCTTGAATACGATGAACCGACACTGTATGTTTTGAAAAGGGGGTAAATGAAGTAATTTTCCTAATGCATATTTTGATATAAAAGTGAATATATATTGAAATTCTAATATATTGGACGTGTTGTTTCTTATTATAATCAAATAAGATTATAGTTGGGATGGTTATATATATAACCAAATAAAATTCGTATAAGTGTTACTAAATGAATTAAATATGAAATTTAAATCAAAATTGAGATTAAAACCCTGTAAATTTGGAAAGGTGTTTGTAGATGGAATTGGATTTAATATAAGAGAATTTTAAAATCCTGGGAGATTTTAAATTGTTTACAACCATTGTGAAGGATACTTTGAAAGTGATTTCAAAATAAAGGTGTTTAAATATGGTTTTGAAATTGTTATAGTATTGAACTCGCTTCGATCGCTGGAAAATAGATTATGATGATGACAGCTGCATCATCGGTGTTCATTTTCGAGTTGCTAAGTGACGGATTACTACCAAAGATTTTGTTTTTGAATTGTTTTATGGAAAGCAAGTTGTTTTCAATCCTGAAAAGGGATATGTGGTTTTAGAAAAGCTAAACTATTTAAAATTCTCAGGGGGAGATTGTTTGAATTAAAACAAATTAAATTAGAATTTGTAAAAGCAAATAGAAATAGAAATTTAATTGAAAGTAGTCAAGTGGAAAATGAATTGAGATAGAAAATATCGAATCAGATTGGATTAGAGACAACCCGAAATGGAATTGGACTGGTAAGTTAAGAGTTGAATTTAAAAATTGAATATGAGTTAAGAACAGAATTCGGCTTGGGTATAACCGAATGATTGGGATGACACTGGTATATGCAGAATTGGTAGCACATGAGATGGATATATTGATATGCCCGACAAAAAGGTACCAGTTTATATTATATATTGGTTTGAGATTTTGATGAGCCGAACTGGCAAGCCGCTTGGCTGTTTGATTTTCTTTTGGGTTGGAGAAGTCCAAGAGAGGCGAGTTGTAGTTGCACCGATTGACCCATACAGAGGAGGTGCTGGCGATTTTTTTTGAAAAGTTACGGTGTTATAAATTTTTTAGGATTTTTGAAAATTTTCGTTAGTAGGAATGAATAAATATTTAATTGAAATTAAATTGGTTCGGTTGAAACTGAAGTTAAGAAGTGAGCAAATAAATTTTACCTAGTTAATAGGGTTTGTTTTCTAGCTTAGCAATTTCAAGGACGAAATTATTTTAAGGGGGAAAGAATTTAACGACACCTATTTTTATAGTATAATAATTAATTTATTTAATTATATAAATAGTGATTGAGAGATCTAAATGGTCGTTGAATTAAATAATATTGAATATTTAATTAATATAAATAATAGAACAATATATTTATTTCTGAAATAGTCGGAAATATTGGAATTCACAATATTGTGTGAATTGGATCATTTATGATATTTAATTCAGTTTAGAATTGAATTTGATTAATGAATATATTATTTGAACGACAGCTGAACGTATAATTATATTTTAATTATAATCGAGCTCGAAATGGCGCTGTAGTTCGTAATTTTGGCGATTCGAACTTTAAATGAATATACAGAATCCGTTTTAAGTCAGATTTCTGTGAAATAGGAAACGTTCGGAGCTGGTAAAGTATATTTTTCTCATGGAAGAGAAAAATCGTGATTTCGTTGTGTAGATTTTGAGTTATGTCCAAATCAAATTTTAATAGTCGCTATCGAATTCCTTTATTATTTATAACGATTTATCAAAAGGATTTCTATTTTAAATTGAATACCGATTTAACCCGGATTTGAAATATCGAGTTATAAATCCATATATATTTATTTCGAAGCTATATGATATTCTATTGTGAATATATACGATAATATTTATATTTAAATATTAAATTTAATTATTTTTAAATATATTAATATTTAAATGGGTTTATTTAGGGATTTAAAAATAGCCAGTTTTGCAAACGACCTCCGTTTTGAACGTAATTTTGTTCGATCCGAATATTGAATTATTGTTAGATTTCAATTTTCATAATTTTTGGAGTCAGAATGTGGCCGTACGGATTTTAATGTGGAAAACAGTCAATTATTTGACTTTAAAAATACGTTGTGTGAGCAAATAGAGTCGGAATTCGACGAAATCAGTTTCGTTGGGTCCGTAATGTCGAACTGTAGCTGCATGCCCATTTTCATGATTTTTGGGTATCGTATGTGATCATACTAATTTTTAGAAGACCAATACAAGCAGTAGTTCATTATAAATCAATTAAATAATGAATATAAAATTAATATACTCACTCTATAAACATACCATCCCTCTCTAAACCTAAATTTCATTCTCCAGAAGTCAAATAATGCGCAGTTACCACAGAGAAAATATAAACAGTAAATTCGTGAGTTTAGAAATTCAAAATAATTCAAAGAAAATGTTATAAATCCCAGAACTCGTATCGTTGTAATCCTCATTCCTTTCTCTCCATTTCTATATGGGTTTTAGTATGTTCGACGTTCATTCTTGTAGTTGGGTTTTTCGACAGTAATGCTAGGGTTCTTTGATTCGAGAGTTTGGGTGATCGAATGAAGAGATAGTTATTGTTTTTGGGATCGGGAAGTGAATCTGCACCTTGTGTGCAAATTTGGGTAGGACGGTGCATTTTGAAGTCGAGGCCTGTACGGGTTCAGCTGATGCTCGCGTTTTGATATATGGCGTCGAGTTATGTAATTTGATGATGGAGAAGGTGTACTCGAGAAAAGAAACTCGGTGGTGGTTGTTGTGTGTGATTTCATGGAGGAATGGAAGTGTGAGAGGGTGTTGATGGCAGCAGCAATGGCCATAGAAGCTGCTGGAATTTCGAACTGGAAACTTGAGGGAGATGGATTAATAATGTGATTAACGAAGGGAGAGGTGGTTAAGAGCAGAGAAATGGGGATGTGAGTTTGGATTTTCGTGAAGAATTGGCAGAGGGAACGAAGGTGTACATATTTGAAAATGGTGAATATACGTTTTCCTGGGGTAGTGAGTTTTCTTCATTTCAAGAAGAAGGGTGTAATGACCTGGGCAATTTGCGACCTTGGATATCGACATAAACTCAATGTCGACTACCCAAGCATCGGAAACACCGAATAATCCATGAAAGAAATTAGAGGGTGAGAATAGATAAGATAGAAACTTAGAATAGATGAAGAAGAAGAACGTACAACATCAGAGTAAATACGAATCTCACAGCGGAACGAACAATATATAATAGGTATTTAATTTTCAAATAAAATTAGTATATGTATACAGTAACATTATCAGAGTATAACACTTACAACACAGCGGAAATAACTATAGCTATATAATCCTGAAGCCTCCAGCTCCAATACGAATCTCACAGCGGAACGAACAACATATGATAGATACTTAATTGTCAAATAAAATCAGTATATGTATACAGTAACATTATCAGAGTATAACACTTACAACACAGCGGAAATAACTATAGCTATATAATCCTGAAGCCTCCAGCTCCAAGCTCTCCAAGTATATCTGAAAAATCCTGACTACTTGACTGCCCGTACAAAATTGGGCACCCAAGAGTTTAGGGAAAACAAAACAAAACAAACTCCGGGTCAGTCATGGGACTGGTGTGAGTAAAACAGTTTGAGCAATTAAACGATATCTCATAAGACCACGCTGTATAACGGAACGTGATTTTCCCTTATGAGTGTAATAACCCGGAAATTCTGAGCCAGTTTAAAATTTTTATTTTGGCAATTTTATCGAATTTTGAACATTTAAAATAGATTATTTTAAATAAAATCGACGAGAAATTTATTTTGAATATAATTCGAACGTATATATTATATACGCCGTCGTTAGAATATAAATATTTATATATAATTATAAATAGAATTGAAAATGGCGCGGTAGTTCGATAATTCGACTTCAAACTTCAATTGAATGTACCGGGTGCAAATCAATCCGGATTTTAGCGAAACCAAAAACATTAGGATCTATTTGATAATATCTTTCCAACGAATCCGAAAAATCAAAATTTCATAACGGGAATCAAAAGATATGTCCAGTTGAAAATTCTGAATAGTCGCTATGGAATTCAGACCCTTAAAAAAAGGGAATTTTGCAAACGACCTCGGATTTCGACGAAACCACTTTTGTTGGATCCGCAGTGTCAAATAATTGCTAGATTCCAAATTTCATAATTTTCCGAATCAATATGTGAGCGTGGCAAAGGAAAACGCGTTTGACCAGTTTCAGTTGATTTTAATCGACTGGAAAATGGCCATTTTTCAAACGGTCTCAGAATTCGACGAAATTAGTTTTGTTAGGACCGTATCGTCAATACGAAGCTAGAAAGTATTTTTATGGGATTTATAGAGTTAGTATGTGACCCCGGTAATTTGAAATGTACGTTTAAAATTCAATATAGCGATTTAAATGTAAATTCAACGGAAACTGATCGAAATAGTCGAATCAGCTTACGATACATATCCCATTGTGTTCGGAATGGGGGTGAAACGCTATGGACGACAGGCGGTGGGCCTCGTTTAGAGGTCGTATGTAAAAGTCAACCTATTGGGATTAAATAAATAATTAAGTAAAAAAAAATCTTCTCCTATACCTTGGCCCCCCCACCGATTCATCATTCAACAGAAAATGAAAAAGAAAAAAAAACAACAACGAATCGCGCCCCTCCCCAATCTTGCTCGACGGTGCCACTGGTGGCCTCCGCATCGCCACCGCCCGCCTCGCCAGGGCACCGCACCCCACCGCTGTCCTCGCCATCGCACCTCACCTCCGGCGATAGGCCGCAAACCCCCCATCTTCTCCCTCCTTCGCCTGCTCACAAGGATCGAACCCCCACGCCCGTATTACCTGAAGACAGACGACGCCCAAATCGACGAGCCCTCCCTCCAGTTCGACCAAGGCAGACCACTCCTCCCCCTTTTCTGCTGAAGACGCAAACCCCCTCCCTCCTTCTAAAAATCTGATTTCAACGATGAAAGAAAAGGTGAGTTCTATCCCTTTTAATTTTAATTTTAGTTTTCTTTTCAGTTTTTAATTTATATATATAATTAGCATGGAAAAAAAAAGAGAAAAAAACTGAGAATATAGAATTTTATTCATGTAAAAATATTTTTTTTAAGCATATAAAGTTCTGGTTTTTAATTGGCTTAAAGAATGGATTTTTAGTATATTTATCGATATATAAAGAAGTGATCTTTACATCGATACATAATATGAAATGGGATTTTATCATGAAGAAAGTGAAATCAATATGTGATCTTTTTATATGAAAACGTAGATGATATAAAAATATGATTTTTATATTTTTAAAGTATTAAAAATATAGTCTTTACTATATAGATGATATAAAAATATGATTTTTGTTTATGAAGAGAATTAAAAATATAATATTTACATGATAGGAATATTAGAAATATCATCTTTATATGTGTAGCAAAATAAAGGTGTGATTTTTATAATGATATTTAAAAAGGCGAAGTCTATACATTTAAAAAGGCGAAGTCTATACATTTAAAAAGGCGAAGTCTATACATTTAAAAAGGCGAAGTCTATACATTTAAAAAGGCGAAGTCTATACATTTAAAAAGGCGAAGTCTATATATTTAAAAGGGTGAAGTCTATATATTTAAAAAGGCGAAGTCTATGAATTTGAAAAGAAGAAATCTTTATATTTAAAAGGCGAGATTTTTGTATATTGAATAGTATAATAAAAATTCGATTTTTATATATTGAATAGCAAGGTAAAAATTCCATTTTTATATATTGAATAGCGAAGTGAAAATTTGATTTTTAAATGTATGAAGCGATTATAAAAATATGATTTTTGAATTGAAAGTGAACAAATAAAAATGTGATTTTTATTTTAAAGACATCAAAATATAAAAATTCGATTTTTACATATGTAGTGGATACGGGCGACGAAAGTGACGAAAGGCGAGAACGACGAAGACTTCTACAAAAGAAGAGTCAAGATGATTGGATAGCTATATGTGAGAATTTCTCACTCTTCAATTTCTTTTCTAGTTATATATATATACTAGGATGCAGACGGTGCTTAGTAGCACCCGACACAATTGTCCACAGACCATGGACTTGTTTGTTTGGTTGCATAAAATTAGCTAGATTATTTGATTGAAATTGAATTGTTTGGTGAAATGAATGGATTTGATTGATGTGTGAATGGCGTGGGCCTTCACTAGACCGGGGATAAGGCTAGGCCTTGTCCCGTTTCTAGTATTGTGCCGTTATGCCGCCGAAATTTTCTAAAATATGTTAGAAAAATAAAAATATCATCTTATTGAATAAATGTACTGAATAGAAATTCATATGTTGAAATAAAATAATTTTCTCGTTAAAAATATAATTTTTAACGTGAATATGAATACAGTGAATGTGAATAAATAAATATCCATTTACAAACCGGACGGTTTGTTTATGTACACCTATTTGAAGGACATTGATTGGGTCGATAAATTTTACACATCGCCCAACTGCACAAATAAAAATCTGTGTTTGTTGATTTGAAACCCCACACGGGTGTTGGGATGAAATTTGAAGTTCACTCATCCTGATTGATTAAATATGTCGATCGATTGATTGACAGGCTGTTATAAGCGTTAGATATCTATATTTGATGCTTATACAGTGTAGTGCACTTTGGTTGATGGTTGATTATTTTTCAATGCTATTATATACGTGTGATGTATGAAAATCCATATAATTAATATTATATGGTGATTGATTAGGCCTCATTCCAATTTAGAAGATAAAGAATATTATAAAATAAAGGTTCATGTGTTGACTGTACTCATCCGTTGAGATTAGTCATGTGTTGAACGAAATATTTTAATAATAAAATTTACATCTTTATCAATATAAAATAAAGGTTCATGTGTTGACTGTACTCATCCGTTGAGATTAGTCATGTGTTGAACGAAATATTTTGATAATAACAAATATTTTGATAATAGGAAATATTTGAAATAGAATATTTGAAAATAGAAATACATTAAGCCGTGTTGATTAGATTGACGCCATTTTGACGTGAACGATATTTATATCGATTTTATTCATTTCGAAATGAAATGAATTGAAAACGATTTCGAAATGAATTGAATTGAAAACGATTTCGAAATGAATTGAATTGAAAATGATTTCGAAATGAATTGAATATATAACGAATTTGATTTGAATAGAAAACGAATTTGATTTGAATAGAAAACGAATTTGATTTGAATAGAAAACGAATTTGATTTCAATTGAATATATAACGAATTTGATTTCAATTGAATATATAACGAATTTGATTTCAATTAAATATATAACGAATTTATTTGAATAGAAAACGAATTTGATTTCAATTGAATATATAACGAATTTGATTTGAATAGAAAACGAATATGATTTCAATTGAATATATAACGAATTTGATTTCAATTGAATGTATAACGAATTTGATTTCAATTGAATATATAACGAATTTGATTTCAATTGAATATATAACGAATTTGATTTGAATAGAAAACGAATTTGATTTCAATTGAATATATAACGAATTTGATTTGAATAGAAAACGAATTTGATTTGAATAGAAAACGAATTTGATTTGAATAGAAAACGAATTTGATTTCAATTGAATATATAACGAATTTGATTTGAACAGAAAACGAATTTGATTTCAATTGAATATACAACGAATTTGATTTGAATAGAAAACGAATTTGATTTCAATTGAATATATAACGAATTTGATTTGAATAGAAAACGAATTTGATTTCAATTGAATATATAACGAATTTGATTTGAATAGAAAACGAATATGATTTGATTTGAATATATAACGAATTTGATTTCAATGGAATATATAACGAATTTGATTCGAATAGAAAACCAGTTTGAATTGAATCGAATAGAAAACCAATTTGAATTGAATCGAATAGAAAACGACTTTGGAATTGAATCGAATAGAAAACCAATTTGAATTGAATCAAATAGAAAACGACTTTGGAATTGAATTGAATTGAAAACGAATTCAAATGGAATTGAATTGAAAACGAATTCAAATTGAATTGAAAGCGAATTGAAATGAATTCAAATTGAATTGAAATTTGAATTGAATAGAAATGAATTTTAAAACGAATTTATAAAGAAGATTCAATTTTGATTTGAATTGAGATGGAAATTGAAATTGTTTTTGAAACGAATTCAAAACTATTTATAAAATTCGTTTTAAATAGAAATCGATGAAATATATATATTATATATATATAATATAATGGCCTGAATAGAACGCGCCGCGTCGCGGCAGTTCGTGAATTTCGACCATTTATTTCAAACGGACATTACGGGAGATCCGACCGACGGATTCTCCTAAAACCGGAACCGTTGGGTTCGTATCGAAAAGAGCTTTCTAAAGAATATTAGAAATTTGAAATCTAACGGTTGGATTTGGAGATACGTCCAAATCAAATTCGAAAAAGGTCGCTATAGGTGCAGTTCGATGGCCGTTGATGGAAATCGACTGTACGGGCCTTGATAAAATTATTAAAAATATCAATAATTTGTGTAAAATCATAAGAAATGATTTGGGAAAATTTGGGGTGAAAAACTCCATATTTGAAAAGATAATAATGGATTTTTATCGAAATGAACTAGATTGAACTAAATTTAAAACCCAATTATTTTTAAATAAATAAATTAGATTTAAAAAGGGGTTTTAAATAATCGGAATTTCTAATATATTTGATTGGATTTGAAATGGGTTTATCGTGAACTGTGTTTTAAATAACACTAGTTCTTTAACCCGATAACAAATAGAATGTGATTTGGGTTTGTCGTGAACTGTGTTTTAAATAACACCTAGTTCTTTAACCCAGTAAAAGGAGTTCTAACGAATCTGCAATTAGATTGAAATGTGAATCTATAATCTAAATTATCAAATTTAGAAATGAGCGAGAATGGAGTATTACCAGTTTTGCCCCAAAGCGATAGTTAAATCTTTAATTAGATTTGGATGTGAAATGGTAATTAATTTTACCGATAACACCATAGTATTAGATATGGAGTATTACCAGTTTTGCTTCATGGGATGAATAGGTTGGGATTGGGAAATAAAATAAATAATTACTTCGTTGTGGTTCGCTAATCTCGACTAGTTTAGAAAACCATAATTTGGTTTGAAACGACATCCAAAGGAAGATTAAAGGATAAATTTTAAAGAATTTATCTTGGATAAAATTAATGGGAACCTTTCCCTAAAAATGTGATTTTGTGAATAAAAGAACATTCTGAATTGGAATGAGGCGTATGTTGTGTTTATGTAATATTTGTTTTAATATACGCGGGTTGTTCGTAAAGGCCGGGTTTATACCCATTCTGAATAACCGATTCGACGATAAGTCGAAGATGAAGACGGTGGTCGAAGACCGGAAGTCTTCACATCGTTTGGATAATTACTGACGATCCTGATTGGGCTGTACACCCAAGAGGATAGAAATAGTTGGTGGTCGTCCAGACGTACTTGGAGATGGATGGATATGCGAGGAAAGTGCCCCCGGTTTCGTTCAGACCCAGAACGGACTTGTAAATGGATTGTGTGTCTGACATTGGATTTTATTCTGTGTTGATTGATTTCTATTAAATATACATCTGTTTGGCGGCGAAGAATTTATTCTTTTGCTTAACGTCCTTCTCTGAGACGTACGAGCTCAGAGGTTGTATATCGATGGACATCAGTCGCATGGCATGAATTGCCTGTGTGGCACGCTAAGATGCAATGATCAAGGCTTTTGTTGAAAAGCAGAGTCTTGTGGTTGATGATCAAAGCACGACCTACGTGGCAGCTTTGTGTATAACGTGAATTCGCGAGCCTCACACCTCGGTATGAGTTAAAAACGGGATACGGACTGCAGGGAGAGCACGACGTTTCTTTCTAGCTTTGGTGGTGTCAGTGACTTACCAGCCCTGACATTTATATACTTTTCACCTTTATGGTTGTTGGAATGAGGCGCCTCGATTATAGGTCTGTAAGGACCGGGAAACGTGTGTTCAGAAATTTCCAATCCTCTGATGTAAGTGAGGACCGGCCCTGAAGCATCCAAGGGTTGCCCAGAGTGCGTAACCCTGGGACATTTGCTAGAGTGTCTCGAACGCGGAGAGGAGCTTGCCCCTTGCCTCGACTCATGACGGAATCCAATTTCCAATACGTGTAATTCGGCTTTAATTGTAGAACTAGTATGGCGACATAGTAGATGGTAGCTATGCCGCCTATGATTTATATTTATGATTGAAAATGTTTTGACACTATACACTTATTATAGTATCAAATGATTTGTTTTAAACGTATCAAGCATGCTTTGGATGTTATAAGGGAAAACCCTATCCTCCGGCTTGCGTTGCATTGTGTGATGGGACCTGGGTCTTATAACAGCTTCATTTTTCTTTATTTAGCATTGCGCTGTTTGTTCTATGCACTGGTATTCTTGGGAGGAAACCCGTTCCGTGTTATACGGCGTGGTCCCTTGATTTACCTAACTTTAAAATCAATATTAATAACTGTTTTAGTTCTCACACCAGTCACATGACTGACCTGGAGTTTATTGTTTTAACCTAAACTCTGGGTGCCCCTATTTTCCGCACGGGCAGCTAGTAGTTTTGGTTTTGCAGATTTATATTCACAGGATCCTGGTTTACAGCTGGAATGATATCCGGAAAGCTCTGTATCCGTATATCACCTTCAGTTGTGCTTTGTATTATTTTCCGCTGCTATGTAATTTATTTTAATCTCTGATATTTATCGAATGTAATTTATTCATTTATACTCTGTATATTCTTGTATTCTGATGGAATTGTTGTAATAACAATGAAATGTTCTTTCGTCTGCGTTCATTTGTGTGTTGTTCTCAAAGTATCCACCCTTTCCTTAACGGGGAAGAAACGGGTTCTTACAATGAGAATCCAAAATAGTCTTTATATCAAAATTCTTTTGATATTATGATATTGTCTATCAACCACAATATAATAATCATCTAGCAGAAACGCTTTCATCTCATGTTCTATGTATATAGTATACTATCAAAACCACGAGCACTTATTGGATAATGGATTACCAACTATGACAAGGTATGGAACCACCTTCCGATAGTGTACCTCTAGAGAGGAATACACTGGGTTCAACAAGAACATCTTGCAACCCGGCCACACATGACTGACCACTCATTTCGCTTGAGTGTATCGAATGTATATCACCAACGGTTGGGATCTGCAACCGTTTCCTGAATGGGACAACATCGAATAGATTAAAGAATGAAATGAATATCTCTAGATAGGTGATAATACATCCTAATGGAAGAAACCCACATAGCCATGTTGCCTGGCCAATTTTTGTCATTTCCCGGTTGTGAGGCTAGAGGCCACGCTTATCTCTGACAGATCACACAATTATTCACTTTGAATGTCACATCGTCATACCCGCCAAATCACAAATTGATTTCCCAAAAATACAACGGGTATACAGCTAAGAGAAACTAATTCCTCCGCCACCAAACGTACATACATTTGAAGAGATCAACTCACGCGATCTATTAAATATACTTTTTCAGACTTTCTTCCATACAGGTCGTCCTGGGACTGGACAACCCGAAGGCACTATTCTGTAAACAGGACAGCCCATGCATAATTCCATCTTCAGTTATCTTCATCATATTTGATCGCACCGCTAACGCCCATACAGAGTGGTTTTCAGGTAATGAATCTGATCCCAGTCTCTTCGTATTGATGATGGAAAAATGGTCAAGAACTTTGATAGTTGATGATTTAACTATCAAAGAAAAACATGTGTGCAAACAACGATATTATTTCCAGGTGGAAATTCTATTGATCAATCATCAATCAACATTTATTCATTTCCCCATTTCTCGCTTCCATATATTCGTCAGATCCTTATTTTCTAATTTTAGAAAATATACGTTATTAACTTTGGAAAATGTTTCCATTTCTGATTCATGCATCACTATCTTCATACATATATCAGTCTCTAACTGTAAACTAGTAAGAGAGCAACCCCCTATGTATTAACCCCGAAGGCCGAAACCAACATCAGATCGATACCTAGAAAGCTATTCAACTCAACTAATTTCCAATCTGTTTCTAATTCTTGTAATTCCCTTTAAATTCCTAATTCAAACCCCAAATTCCTTTATGATGTTTTATTTGCAAAATATTTACCTTAATCTAATCTTTCACATAGAATGTGAATAATATTTCTTTATATAATTCTATTTGTTTTCCAAATAATTTCTTTTATAATACTATTTATTTCCTATAAATATTTCCCTTTTCAACATCCTATTAATTTCATATATAAATATTTCCCTTTTCAACATCCTATTTATTTCATATATACATATTTCCCTTTCCAATATTCACTTTGAAATTTTCCTTTTACATTATAGTATTTCATACGGTATTTAAATTACCAATCAATTAGACCAGTGTCATCATAATCAATCACAGATTATATATATATCACATCATATATTACAATATATGAAAACAAACGGTATTATAAATATTGAGGTATCCAGTTGGATCCCTCCCACCTGTTTCCCTGCATCACAGATGTTAAACAATATAAATAACATCGATTTCTTTTCAATATGAAATATTTTGATAAACAGAATCAATAATTGATTAACGATATATATATATAGTTATCTATAATTTCAACCAATAAATCAATAATTCAACCAAACAAACAACACACAGCAATCAATAATTGTAACGAGCTCCAATTGATTGGTAATTTAAACATTCACTTCTAAACATTCAGCACTTCTTATCACATATGTTCACCCGCTTACCAACACATGCGACAGTAGACACACGCCATGATCAATCTTCTCATTCCTGCGTTTCTCTTTTTCGTGAGCCTTTCCCCTTTTTATTGTTACAATTGGTCTTCACTGTATCCTCTACAAACTCCACCCCACACAAGAATGAACCCATCTCCTCCCCTTCTACCGCCATTTGTATGGTTTTTCCAAGTCCTTACGCACTGAGCAAAAACGGTGCATTACTATCTTTACCAACTTCATAAATCCATACAACCGCCATGCCAAAACTCACCCTTAACCACTCAAACACCATTAGTTACTCACGTGTGTACACTTTCTCCTTCACACGTACATCCACACCGCATGTACTTAGTTTGCACTTGTCCCCTTCGAAATGTGTGCTCGGCTCTTCCAGTACCACTCCCTTCCACTACTGCTCTCCCCCTTGGCGAGCTTACTCCCAGTCACGATACGCATAGGTGATCAACCAACAGAGATTTTCCACTACATAAAGACATACTGCATGCTCCGCACGTCCCTTGCATGTATTTCACCCAACCACTTTGGTTTCATTTTTGGAGTGCATTTTATTTGCAGAGGAGGAGGGTAGGAAAAAAATGTATTGTTTTTTTAAATCTTTAAGTAGTATTGAATTCGAAAGAGAAAATCAAAGCCATGAAGAAGAGAACGGATACACGCATAAATCCCCTGAAGTAAAAAGAAAGTGAAGGTGGCTCCAGATCTAGTCGTGTATTTATAAAGTATACATTTCTTAGTTGTTAAGTAAAGGGTAGGATATGTATAGTACTATGGTCTGCAGAAATTTCTTTTCTTTGGTATGAAGTAACACCCTTTGTGTGTATAGCTTAGTATAGTCTGTACGTTTTTCCTGTCTGTGTCTTAGGGGCTAAGATATAATATTATATGGTTTGGCTTTGTAAAACAAAGGACGCCACTTCCTTGACAAAGAGATGAATTCCTCCCGAAGTCATGCACATTAAATGGATAAGTGAAAGAAGGAAAAGCCAATGACCCTCCTCAGAGAAATAACGTGCCCAACAGGTTTTAAACAAATATACATTGCCTGTTCACCGCAAATGCTAAAAGTTAGAGTGGTAGGAATGTGCATGTGCATTAAAACGGAGCAGTGAAAACATGTGAATTAAAATTTGTTTAAGCTACAAAGCTTAGGACACACATTATATAAAATTAGGTTCACATACAGACCGTTGTCAATAGAAATAAAAGTGCCGTTGTGTTGAGCAAGGTGTCACGATTCCAAAAATATAATAATATAGGTCCGTTAACTTTTTCTGTGAAACCCCAAAATGTTGATATAGGGTGTAAAATACTCCAAAATAAAAAGTGCTTATTTTCCAAAATAAAAATTATAGAAAAATTCTAAAAATTAAATTATAACTACGTCTAAAATATTTATCCCATTTCGAAGCCAGTATTTAATTATAATTAAATATATCGTTATGGCTTATAAACGTTCAATAACGACTATTTTAAAATTTGATTTGGACATAACTCTCCATCTACACGATGAAATCCCGATTTTTCTCTTTCATTAGAAAAATATACTTCACCAGCTCTGAACGTTTCTTGTTTCATGGAAATCCGATTTAAAATGGATTCGGTATACTCGTTTAAAGTTTGAATCGCCACATTACGAACTACCGCGCCATTTCGAGCTCGATTATAATTATAATATAATTATACGTTCAACTGTCGTTTATATAATATATTTGTTAATATAATTCAACTCTAAACTGAATTATATATTCTAAATAATCCATTTCACACAATATTGTGAATTATACTATTTCCGACTATTCTGGAATTTAAATATATTATTTAATTATTACATTAATTAAATATTCAATATTATTTAATTCTGGTCACTTTAAATTACCAAACCATCCTTTAAATAATTAAATAAATTATTTATTATCTATTAAAAATACGGGTCGTTACAAGGGGTTCAGTGAAGTAGCGGGTATGGGCTTGAAGGAGTTGGGCCGGGTTGTTAAAGGGGCAAGGCCCGGATTTAATTGGTTTTAGGTTTAAATTTAATTTAAATATATATGAACTTCATAATATCATAACTATCTCATACGTGATCGAAATTCAGAGAAACAAGATCCGTTGGGATCGTATAGACGGTGGCTACACCATGGAACTGACTGGGAGTGAAATGAGGCTCGTTACAATTTATAGCGAAATAAATTGTCCGTCTGAATGAAGTGACAAATATCGTTATTTAACGATGATCGTCCAATGTGAGTAAATCTCACTAACTCTGTACATTTTATATTTTTTAAATATAATCTAGTGTTTATAAATGATGATTGATTGTTATGTGTTGATTGTTTGGTTGAATTGCTGATGTATTGGTTGAAATTATAGATAACGATATATATATATATATAAATCGTTAATCAAATATTGATTCTGTTTATTAGAATATTTCACATTGAAGTGAAATCGATGTTATTTATACTATTTAATATCTGTGATGCAGGGAAACAGGTTGGAGGGATCCAACTGGATTCCTCAATATTTATAATACTGTTTGTTTTCATATATTGTGATATATGATGTGATATATAATCTATGATTGATTATGATGACACTGGTCATGTAATTTGGTATTTTAAATAGCATATGAAATATGAAATGAAAAAGGGAAAATTTCAAAGTGAACATTGAAAATGAAATATTTATATAGAATAAATAGGATTTTTATAAAAGGAAATATTTATAAAATAAATAGAATTTTATAAAAGGAATATAATTAAGGAATATTTATTTAAAAAATAAATAGAATTTTTATAAAAGGAAATATTTATAAAATAAATAGAATTATAAAAGGAATATTGATTTAGAAAATAAATAGAACTATAAAAGGGAAATGTTTGGAAAAAGAATAAAGTTTTATAAAAGGAGAATTTTACATTAGGAAGGTTTAAACCTGTGCTTCGCACACGGGTATAACGTGATATTGATTTAAAGTAAATATTTTGCAAATAAAATATTATAAAGGAATTTGGGTGTTGAAGTAAGAATTTAATTGGAATTACTGAAATTAGAAACTTACTAGAAATTAGTTGAGTTGAATGGCTTTCTGGGTATCGATCTGATGTTGGTTTCGGCCTTCGGGGTAAATACGTTGGGGGATGTTATCTTACTAGTTTACAGTTAGAGACTGATATATGTGAGAAGATAATGATGCGTGAATTGGAAACGTTTTCCAAAGTTAATAACGTATATTTTCTAAAATTAGGTAATAAGGATTTGTTGAATATATGGAAACGAGAAATGGGGAAATAAATAAATGTTGATTGATGATTGATCGATAGAATTTCCATCTGGAAATAATATCGTTTTTTACACACATGTTTTTCTTTGATAGTTAAATCACCGACTATCAAAGTTTTTGACCATTTTTCCATTGTCAATATGGAGAGACCGGGATCAGATATATTATTTGAAAACCACTCCGTATGGCGTTAGCATTGCGATCAAATATGATAAAAATAATTGAAGATGGAGTTATGCAAGGGCTGTTCTGTTTACAGAATAGTGCCTTTGGTTTGTCCAGTACAAGGACGACCCGTATGGAAGAATGTCTGGCAGAGTATATTTAATAGATCGCGTATGTTGATCTCTTCAAATGTATTTACGTTTGGTGGAGGAGGAATTCGTTTCTCTTAGCTGTTTACCCATGTTATGTTTGGAGAAATCAATTTGTGATTTGGCGGATATGACGATGTGACATTCAAAGTAAATAAAGGTGTGAACTATATGTTATGGCCTCTTGCCTCACAACCAGGAAATGATATAAAACAGGGTAGGTCGCATGGCTAAATGGTTAGCTGCCAAGTAGGGTGTATTGTCACCTAATCTAGAGTTTCATTTACTTTTATAATCTATTTCGATGCTGTCCCTTTCGGGAAACGATTGCTTATCCCAACCGTTGGTGATAATACCTTCGGTACACTCAAGCGAAATGAGTGACCGGTCATGTTTAGCCTCGGTTACAAGATGTTCTTGTTGAACCCGGTGTATTCCTCTCTAGAGATACACTATCGGAAGGTGGTCCCATACCTTGCTAGTTGGAATCCATTACCCAATAAGAGCCTATGGTTTTGATTGTATATTATATATGTAGAACGTGAGATGAAAGCGTTCTGCTAAATGATTATTAATTGTGGTTGATAGACACTATTGTAATATCCGAGGAGATTTGATATAAAGAATAATTTGGTTTATCATAAGGTAAAAACTGTCCGTGATTATGTGTGGATCGGTCTTACGATATCCATTCTTTTAAAGGGATTTTAAAAGTTAAACAAATGGTTGGAGTTTACTCACGCCAGTCACATGACTGACCCAGAGTTTATTTTGTTTTTGATTTCCCTAAACTCTTGGGTGCCCAATTTTGTACGGGCAGTCAAGTAGTCAGGATTTTACAGATATACTTGGAGAGCTTGGAGTAGGAGGCTTCAGGATTATATAGCTATTGTTATTTCCGCTGTGTTGTAAGTGTTGTACTCTGATAATGTTTATACTGATTTTATTTCAAAGTTATGTATCTATTATATATTGTTCGTTCCGCTGTGAGATTCGTGTTTAATCTGATGTTGTATATTGTTCTTCTTCTTCTATTATAAGTTTCTATCTTATCTATTCTCACCCACTATTTTCTTTTATGGACTATCCGGGGTTTTCGTATCTTGGATGTTCGACATGATGTTGCATGCCGATATCCAAGGTCGCCAAATTTCCCGAGTCTTTACACTAACCATGTATGATGGCGTTTGAAATATATGCCAACTTTTAGTAACCGCATATAACTATTGGATTAGATATTATATTTTAGTTTTATTGAAATTAATTTACTTGAATGATGATTAATCCTAACTCAATTGTTTTATGTTTTTGCATGGAACGCTCGAGTCAGATCCTAAGTGTTCCAGATTTAAAGATATTCAGCTCGCAAACTAGAGAGGAACACGAAGACGCATATGTGCGCGCAAGCACGACTAAAAGTGTGAAGCTTTATTTTAAAATTCATGTATATTTGTTTAATTCGCTATGAAAAAAATGATTTTGTTAAACTTTGATATTTGTATAAAATTTATTCCGCAGCAAACATTTTTGTGTTTGTGATTTTGTGTGTTATTTTGTTTAAACCCTATAAGCTAAATTACAATCTATCATTTTGAACATTTCGAGTTGGTTTAGTTACCGACTTGGAGCAGTCGAAATGGAAGGTCGTTAAATAATTCATCAAAGAGGAGAAAAAGAGCATATGCAGCAACTCTAGATGATTCTGATTCATCTTCCAATGATGAAGAACAGGAAACGAATAATTCGAATATGTGCTTCACAACAATTAACGAATCAAAAGAAGTTTAAGAACGGATATAAAAATTGGTACACTTTCATAATATTTTTTTAGTTAAATTGTTTGAATAGTTGCTTGTATTTTTGTCTTATTTAATTTTTTTATTTTAAATTCAACATTTAAAAATGTGAAATTTAAAACTTAAATTAGGTAAAAATTCTGGTTTTATTTTCTCTGACTCTGACATAGATATAGACTATATTAGAAAAAAAGAACTTGAGAGGCTTAGATCTATTAATAAATGAAGATAATTAGTTGGAACGTCAGGGGTCTCCATGACTTAGACGAATGTCCAAAATTAAAATCATTTTTAAGGATAATTTAGTAGACATGGCTTTACTGCAATTATCAAAACTTCAATACCCCAATTTAGATCTTTCAGATGTTTTGGTGGTATATGTACCAGTAATTGGGATTTTCTACTTGTTAGGGGTTGTGTGGGGGTGAGGGAGAGAGGGGGCAAATCATTGGTTGGAAAAATACTTGTGTTGGATATTCTCAAACTTTCACTAAAATTCATTCTATCCATATTATTTTTTCTGATCTTAGTGATGACTCTATTTTATATATACATCTAATATATATGGCCCTTGTTATTAGATAGATCGTAGGGTACTTTGGAGTGAGTGTCGTGAGTTTAGATCACTTGCTCTTGGTCCTTGGATTTTTGGTGGTGATTTTAATATCACTAAATTCTTATGAGAGAGAGATCGTAGAGAAGGAAATTTTTCTGTAATGGAAAAATTTGATCCATTTATTGTGAATAGTAATTTAATTGACATTAAGCTTAATAATAGGATTTATACTTAGTCTAATAGGAAGGAGATATCTTTCATGGCCCTTTTGGATAAGTTTTTTTTATTAGTGATGAATTCGAAAATAAATACCCATCTTGTAATGTTGTTCGTTTACCTACTCCTCTTTCTGACCATTGTGCCATTATTCTTTCTTGTTCTGTTCCTAGATTTAACTTTAATTTATTTAGATTTGAGAAAATGTGGTTATTTGAGAATAATTTGAAAGAATTAATTTCTAATAAATGGCTTTCTATGGGTAATTATAATGTTATGTTTTCAAATAATATTGCAAAAGTTTTGGTTTGTAAATTTTGAAAAATTAGGATTTTTCTTAAAAAATGGAGTCGAGATGTTTTTGGTAATATTGAACTTAAAAAAGGAAAAAAATAAGTGATATATTATGTTTAAATAAACTTGAAGTAAATAGATCATTAAGTATTTCATAGAAAAATGTTCTTCATAATCCCAAAAAAGAACTTAACAAAATTATGTTACAAGAGGAAATTATGTGGTAGCAAAGATCTGGGATTAATTGGATGGATGATGGAGATAAAAATACTAAATTCTTTCATAAAGTTGCTAATGGTGCAAAAAGATGTAACGCTATTAATTCTATTTTTGTTAATGATATTGAAATTTCCAATCAAGTAGATCTTAATAGAGAATTCACATATTATTATAAAGGTATTTTTGGTAAATCAAATCATCATAGAATAAAGGCTAACTGGAGTCTATATATAACGAGAGTATGTAATTTTGTTGATTTAAATGGTTAAGATAACCCATTTTCTGAATCTGAGAATTTAAAAGTTGTTAAGGATATGCCCCCAAACAAAGCCCTTGGGCCGGATGGTTTTCCTATTTTGTTTAATATTACTTTTTAGGATGTTTTGAAAGACGACTTAGTTTCTCTTTTTAATGAGCTTTTTGATGGAAAATTGCAATTGGGCAGATTTAACTCTACTAATGTTGTTTTAATTCATAAGAAAATTGGGGCTAATCTCTTAAAAAAAATAGGCTTATTTCTTTACTAAATTGTTCTATTAAAATTATTTCCAAAGTTTTATCAAATAGATTAAGCTCTAAAATGAATGAATTAATATATAATTCTCAGACTGCCTTTATTAAGGGTAGAAATATCACCGATGGTGTTGCAGCAGTTCAGGAATACATTAATTATTGTTGTAAGAATAGTGTAACCCGTGTTGTTCTTAAACTTGATTTTTCTAAAGTATTTGATTCCATTGATTGGTTTTTCCTTAAGGGCCTTTTATTGGCCAGAGGTTTAAGCAATAAATGGATTGGATGGATTTGGTCTCTATTAAAGTCCAGTAGTTCTAGTGTACTTGTTAATGGTATCCCTGGAGGTAAAATCCAGTTTAAGTATGGCTTAAGGCAAGGGGATCGATTATCTCCTTATATATTCAATTTAGTTGCTGATGCTTTTTCTAGACTTATTAAGCTAGCTACTAGGAATGGTGTAATACACCCTGTTGGTAGAGATATTACTAGTGAGGGTATTTCTATTTTACAATTTGCGGATGATACCTTGATTTTGTCTTCTGATTTACCTAAATCTATAATCTCGCTTAAATTTATTCTATATAGTTTTGAGTTACGTTTTGGATAAAAAATTATTTTGATAAAAGTCCAGTTTTTGTTCAACTATTGTAATGTGGAAAAATTGGTGTTCAGTACTCTTAATTGTAATATAATGAAATTTCCTATTGAATATCTTGGTTTTCTCATAAAGCCTCAGAAATTAAAACATAAAGACTGGAATACTGTTATTGATAAAATCAATAATAAATTATCTTGTTGGAATAATAGATTCCTTTCGAGAGCGGGAAGAGTTTTCTTAATTAACTCAGTGTTGTCAGCTCAACCCATTTATTGGATGTCTTTTTATCATTTCCCCAATAGGGTCATTGAGAAAATTGATTGGATTAGAAGAAGTTTTCTTTGGAATGAGGATAACTCTTTCTCTTGAGCCAAATGTTTGGTTTAATGGAATACAATTTGTAAACCAAAAAGTGAGGGGGGATTAGGTATTTTAAATTTATACAAACTTAATATTTCCCTATTATGCAAATGGATGTGGAAATTTAATGATTGTAATCTAAATTATTAATGGAAAGAATTAATTTCGAATCAATGGTATAATGGTAGTTTTAATCTTAGTCATGGTTCCTTTAATAATCCTACTAATTTTTACCATTTTTTGAAATCTATAATTAATTATTTTGAAATTTATAAGATAGGTATTAACCATATAGTACACTATGGTAATAATGTTTCATTTTGGGATGTTGTCGGATTTCTGCTATTCCCTTAAAAATTGAGTTTAAAGAATTATATGATATTTGTAATTTTAAAAAAGACTTTTATTTTGGATACATACAATCAAGATCAAGCCTTCCCTTGAAATTTTTGTTTCAATCGTACTCTCGTTGGTCATACTCTTAAACAATTTGCCTTATTTTGTATTAGACTTGGTTTGTATAAATTTGATCATGAGAATGATGTGTATCGTTGGAGTTGGGATAAAAGTGGTTCTTACTCATCCAAATCGCTATAAAATTTTCTAAATTTTTTAATTACCTCTAGAAAGCCAATGGTCCTCCCAAAGCTAAATTACATATGTGGCTCATTTTACATGGTAAACTTAATACTATTGAATTGCTTAAAATGAAAAATATTATCATCAATAAAAAAAAGTTATTTTTCTAACAATTAGTTAGAAGATATTGATCATTTATATTTTGATTGTTCTAATACTAAATTTATTTTATTTAATATTTTCAACATTTTCAGTTTTCCCTTTAACTTTGACCATTTTGATTATGATTATTATTGGAATTCTTATAGATTTCTTTTTAATACTGACAATAAATATCTATGTGATACTATTTTTTTAACGAAATCATTATGCTTTTCATAATCTTAATGTTAATATTAATAATTTGATTTATAAAATTTCATTCTTTTTAAATTGTTTATCAAAGTCTTCTTACAAACTTAACAAGCTCGTCGACTTTAAATTTTTTCCTACTCTCATTAGATCTCGTATTTCTATTTTCAAATCTAACAGTCCTTCCACTTCCAATGCTTTATCTATGTCTGTTATTCTCATTTAGTGACTCTTGGATATTTATATTTTTTATTTAGTTGTTATATGTCATGTTACAATTACATATTTACATATATACATATATGTATATATACATATATATATACAAATATTTATATATATATATTTGGTGTTGTTTGTGATATCTGATGATTGTTCTATGTCATGCTATATTTTCATATGCATATATGTGTGTGTAAATATATATATATATATGTATGTATACTTATTTTTTTTTTGAAAGTTAAGCGCAAAATTTTATTAAACACCAAGATATTTACAATACATACCCAAGCATGCAAGTACGCTATGACCTTTAATCCAACATTCTCTATGACAACACATATCTCTCTAACATTAACTCACAAAGACTGAATGTCTACTAAAACTAAAAAAAAAAAGAACCAAAAAAGTATAAATTGCATAATGCCGCAAATAACATCCGTACATGCCAAAAAACTTGGATGAGAACTTGCATAACCACACTTCTAAAACAAAAAACCACTCGGCACTTGAATACCAACATAACCAGCAGATACTTTTGTTACCAACCAAACTAATACTTAGGTGAAGAAAGGATCGAATAGTGGTGATGGATTGCTCCTCTTATGTCTTTTCATTGACTTCACCGTACTTCCACCAGGAAGTATATCCTCAAAACTAAACTCATGCCCCTCATCTAGATCATCGTCTGCCCAAAATTTACCTTTAAGTTTTTTCCCTTTGATTTAGATGAGGGATAAGCTGGCTGCGATATTGCAGAGGATAAAGAGGCAGGTGGAGGTAAAATAATATGATCAGGAGGTTTTAGATTTGCATAAGGGGATTGAGACTGCTTAGCACTTGAACTTGTAGCACCAGTCATTAGAGAATTGGCATTCAAACTTGATGATGCAGGAAAGATTTGACTGTATGATGAAGAACATGACATAGTACTAGAGATAGATGAAATAGGTGTAGCAGCAGTAGAAGTGGAAGAACAAGAAGATAACCCAGAATAAGAAGATGTAAAAGGACCCAAACATACATATTTATTAATACATGAATAAGAAAAAACTGAAACCTTATGTGCACTGTCTAAATGAACATTTGTATCATCAAACAAGTTCCCAAATGTATCATCATCCCCAGATACAACATTACTAGCCTTTACCACATTAGCCTTGTCCTCATTCTTTGCATTATCATGAGGATTTGTTCTATCAATTGTTAGCACTTCTTGTGCATGTTCTGTAACGACCTGAAAACCCGAACCAATTTGAAAATGTCATTTTGGCTAATTTAAAGAATTTCAAATAATAACGACGAAATTTTTTTATAATCGAAGTAAAAACGAATAAATTTATTTTAATTATATAACGAGCCTGAAATGGCGCGGCAGTTTGAAAATTCGATTTTAAATTTCAATTGAATGTATAAAATTCGTTTTAAATCAGAATGGGGACGACCCGGGAAAATATAACTCTGTTTGACGATATCTTTCCAACGAATCCGAAAAATCGAATTTCCGTAATGAAGATCAAAAGTTATGGTCAAATGAAAATTCAGAATAGTCGCTATAGAATATATAAAGGCCTGTAAAATAGCCATTTTTCAAACGACCTCTGTTTTCGACGAAACTGGCGCCATTGGATCCGGAATGTCGAATTTTTGCTAGGTTTCAATTTTCGGAATTTTTCGAATTAATCTGTGAGCGTGGCAAGTGAAAACGCGTTTTGTCAGTTGACAGTTAAATTGGATCGACCCGAAAAAGGCCATTTTTCCAACAGTCTCGGAATTCAACGAAATTAGTTTCGTTGGAATCGTATCGTCGAAACATAACCAAAAATAATTTTTTTGGATTTTTCAGGGTCAGTATGTGGGCCCGGTAAGGTGAAATGTACGTTCGAATTGATATACGGTAGCGGTGTGTGTGTTAATCAGTTTGGACCTTATATTTATATATATAAACCAAGCCACTTAACACACATCAGCCATTTCCTCTTTCCTCCACCAAACTTCCTTTTCCATGGCAGAATTTATTTATTTATTTTTATTTAAAAACAAATATTCACTCAAAGTTAAAATCTCTCCAAACCATGACATATTATATGTCGATTCGAAGCTCTCGACGACACGAACCTACTGATGGTCTCAGATCTGACATGCAGTGAAGGACGCGGCCGGAAATCGCGGTCAAACCTCCTGATTTTCGAAATTCAAAGGTCAATTTTGGGGCTTTTCGATTTGGGAGTTTATGGACAAATCAAGGATCTGGGTATTGCAGAGGATGTTCACCCGAGTGCAACGATGGCGTTCGTTTGAATTATAGTCGAGTAGGGCGCCGGAATTTGGTGGTTAAAGTCATGAATGGCCGGATCTAGGGTTCGATGGTGGCGGCTCCACGGTTGACCGGAGGTTCCGTGCTTGGGTGGGTCAGGTGCGGCGGAGGATGCTCTTCGAGATGGAGTTGGTCGGAGGACCTCCGATGGTCGGAGCAAGGGGCAAAGGCCGGTCAAAGCTGGCTGCGAATGGGTTAGTTCACGTCGAGCTACTGTAGCACGGAGGAAACGAGCGGGAAGAGGACATCCAGGGTGCTGACGTGGCATCAATTGGTTGGTGAGGAAAATTAATTTATAAATTTTTATATATTTAAAATTCGAATAGAAAAACACTCATATCTCTTTCGTTTTAAGTCGGATTTGGACACGGTCTGTTGCGTTGGGATCGTGGCGGAGATGCGGACGTTTTGACACTAACCAGGCTGCATTCTGAGACTATCAAATTTTGGGCTATTGTCGGACGTTCAATTCAAATTGTAACGCAAAGGTGAGTGTTCATTCGCTCCCGAAGACTGAATTTATCCCATATTTATCGAATTAATATATGAAATGATGTGGTTGTATGGTTGTGATTTGACTGATGAATTTGGTTGCGTGTATTTGACATATCCGTGTGCTGACATGCAATTTGACCGATAATTTGTATTTAATCAAAATTTGAATTCTCGAATTTGAAAATCCGAATCCCTGCTAAGCCTGGAACAGTAAATACTGTCAGTTGAGTAAGAATTGTAAGATGGATGTTCGGTTGGATTTATTTATTGAATTGATGTGGACACTGTTAATACTCCTTATTTCAGTGAATTGTAATGCATGTTGATTGTGACGATAATCCCATTTTACCCTTGATGTTGCGGGCATCGAATAAACCCGGGATTTATCGATAAAATGAATTAAGAACACAGAGTGAAATGATAAACCTCTGTGACCCCGATTTGGATTGAAATGATAGATCCATCCCGAATATCGAGAAATTAAATTTAAATCATTTGGCCATAGGATAGCAAATTATATACGGACACCGGTTGGTTAAATATATTTGTTTAACCATGAATTTTGAAATTTATTGTTTAACGACAATAAGAAATGTTTTATAATTTATTTCCTTTGAATTTGAAATTTGAAATGCAAATAAAAAGGGGAAATAATTTTGGGTTGTAATTAAGGTTAAATATAAGTGAAAATGATTTTATCGAATGTATTGAGATTGAACTGTGTGTCTGATTTGAGATTTACTTTAAATCAGCCTTGATTTGAATTAAAGGTGAATTGTAAACTCGACATTTGTTGAAATTTAAAATCTTGAAACGATGAAATTGAATTGAAAAATTCAAAGTTTGTTATAAATTGAATATTCGAAATGGGAGCATGATTTGAAATTGAATGTTGCTTCGGGATTCAACGTATTGAATTTAAAATAAATATCGAAGTGGGAATTTGAATAAATTGAAATGATCGAAATCGGATTTGGTTTATTTGTTATGAATTAAGATCGTTGAATTGGGCACTCGGGTTAAAAATAACCATCTGATTTGGAATTGGCAAAATTTGAAATGAATGTATATTTGAAATAAAGTCGATCGGGATTGTGAATTCGAATTGATTTACTTGAAGTTGAAATACAACTGCAAGTGTAAACGAAATCTGGGCGAAACGATGCTAATTCCAACTATAGTATGTCAAAACTATTTTTCAAAACTATTTTGTTAATAAATTAAATTTCCTTATAACTATTTATTGTATAAATTATTTAAATAAAATACTTTATAATTATTAATTATTTATTTTATGAATTATTTTAATGTTTTAATTATTTTGTCAAACTCTACTTTTATTACAAACTATTATTTCAAATTATTTCAATTATACCTTTAAACTATTTAAATATATTGTTAATTAATTGGATATTCAAATTTTATAAGTTGGAATTAGTTCAAGATGTTGAGCGTAAATGGGAATATCCCAGTTGAATAATATTCTATTTAGAATATGAAATTGAATTTCGAAACATGATATCTTGATATGAAACACGAACTCCTTTGAAAGGTAAAAACACTGACCGGTGTGAAAAATGTAAACGTTTGGTTGTCAAGGAGACCGGAGTCGACATAAGGCATACTCTCTGTCAGTGTCGATACCACTTTGACAACTGTGTACGCGGTGGAAGTTCCAGAACCGAAGTCGGATGGTATGGAGGCGATTACTGGATTTGAAGAAAGAGAACGATGATGGATTAGCCTTGACCTTCGGGTCATAATTGAAATGACTAAAACAGGAGCCATACCCAGGTTAATGAGATCGCTTCTCTGATCGAACGCACTCCTTCGAAACCATCTCTATTTCTACTGTGATCGATTTGGGTGCACCCTTTGAATATGGGAATGTCGTTCGAGGTGGGCGGTAGTTGCGGCTATGCGTTACCACCGGCCTGGGGCCCGCGAATTCGGTAGAATCCTACCGGGGTATTCCTCAGTGCCTTGTCATATTATCCTGATCGAGCCCCTACGATTTTGATTTAACGTTGTCGTATCACGGCGCATCCCTATCCACCGACGTACTGGTGTGTTATATGCAAACTGTACGGCAATGGTATAAACGGCGTAAGAGTGACATGGTAAGCTGCTTACGCTATTTTCGATATTATACTTTACTGAGTAAACACTAGACTAATAGCGTATTATACTATGTATGTATTAGTTTAACGGATCCTTGAGAGATGGAAAAATCCCGTAACATCTCTTGAGTTACTGCACCATGACACCAATATTATTCTGTATTTTAATTTGACTAATATGAGATGATTTAGTGCTGATCCGAGTGTTTGTTGTTTTTTTATGCAATACGCTCGGGTCAGCAGATGTTGCAGTTAATGAAGATTGTGGGCCTTGGAGATCGAAGACGGAGTTTGGTATATGTATTCACCACATTTTATTTCCGCTGCATTACTGAATGTAAGTGTATAACTCTGATGATTTAAATGTTGTAACTCGAATGTATATGTTTAAAATGATTTTAAATATTTATTTGTCTATTATATGTGATCCTTCCGCTGTGAGATTCTGTGATTGTTTCCTTTCTGTCTTCTTTTTCTTCTTTTTCCCAATAACCATCCGGGTTGGCGATTTGTTTGGGTCGACATGTGTGGTTTATTGTCGATTTAAACGGTCAAAAAAACCTGGGTCGTTACAGTTGGTATCAGAGCCATGGTTATCGATAACCTTGGCTCTGTTGGGAATTAACTCATTAGAGATGGGGTTAGAAACGCCCTAGAATGAGTTTGAGTGATATGAGAGAGCGTACTTGTATTTTGATATAAAGTGATTTTTATTGTGTTGATTGGTTCTGTTGAATATTTATGGGTTCTGGTCGGTATATGGGACGCCATAGAATCGATAGGGATTCCTAAGTAATCGAATGGAATGAATCGACATAATATGGTTTCGATTATATTTTATATATATTATGTATACTATTTTTGGTCTTAAGTGTATAAGCATCGGTCGTTGGTAGGTAATAATATTAAATTAATACCTATTATGGTCGATTCGATAATAAATTTAATAAGGAATTTAAAATGGTCGAAGAAAATATATGAAATGATATGATACCTTTAAGTATAAGGGATAAGAAGGTTTAAGATTGAAATAGAAATGAACGTGAAACTTGATCCTGGATACTTTTGAAATGGTTTGTCAAATTTTGAAAAATATCGTATTATAAGTACTTTTCTAAAGGATTTTGAGGATTAAAGTGTGTGGTCCCTTCTTGGACATCAGAAATGACTTCGATAATGAGTGCATGCATTATCGACATTGATTCTGAAGAGTCTAAGTGGGGGAGAGACCACTCTGTATTGTAGAACTGGTTTGAAAAGGGTTTGGATTTAAATTCCTATAGTATAAAGTGTATATGTATGTTATTTAAACTTGGATTATAAACCCAGAATTAAGCACTTTGAGTTGTCTTAACTAATAATAATGATCGAGATTTAGTACTCGATTCATCGGAATTTTGACTTTGGAACCATGAAATAGACTTAAGTATTAAGTGCAAGAAAGTCGTCATCTAACTCTTAATCTTGGACGATAATTTAATTCAGGAAAACTCTAGGTTCGATCGGAAAGAGTGTTAGAGAAAACCTAAATTTGAACAATGAAATGGGATGTAAATCATCTTGTCGAATGGTGTATAACCTAAATTTAGTAGAGGAATCGAGTCAAATGGAGTTTAACTCAGGAAATTTAATAAAATGATTTGAGAACTAATTTTGAAAAAATTTCGAGGGTGAACATTTCCTTAATTCCAATCATGAGAGGGGGGGTCGAGTAAATAAGCATATTAATGGAATAACATTTCATGTAACTTAAATGGGAAAAATATAGAAATGTATCGGAATTGAGTAAACAAATTTAATTCAAATCCATTTTTCCGAGAAAAGAGATAATAACAACTGAAATGAATAAGTTGAAATGAACTTGAGTAAGATAGACGATGGCATAATATGAATAGGTAAAATAAAATTTGCTTAATACAAGTGATATGAACGGGAGTATACTTAAGCAACAAAGGATAAACTTCATTTGGTTTGCTGGCCTGGCATAGATATATTGGTTTTGGGGTTAAATGATTAATGTATGTTGGGTAAGTTGCCATATATTGTATATATGCTTGAATCTCATGTGTATGCAAGTTGTAACAGGTGTAAGGAGTGTGCGCTACGTTTTGAAGCTCGCTTGCGCTAAATACTAAATGCAAAGGTAAATAAAAACCGCAAAATAAACGCTAAACGAGGTACGTACTTGTGGTATATGGTTTTGTGGTTTTATATTTTGTTTTTCCCCATTTTGGGATGCCTCATCGTTGGATGAGATGTATATTGAGTCATATATGTATTGGGATTTTTTCCCGGGCCTCTCCGTACAAAGGAGATGCTGCCGAAATTTTCCGTGATTTCGGGAGTTAGAAAAATTTACGAGTTTTATAACTATACTTGTTTTGGAAATATTAATTTTAAATATGAATTTGAAATAAATATGCACTTAATATTGGTTCGTTCTCTTTTCGAGGACGAAAAGACTTTAAGTGGGGGAGAATGTAACGACCTGAAAACCCGAACCAATTTGAAAATGTCATTTTGGCTAATTTAAAGAATTTCAAATAATAACGACGAATTTTTTTTTATAATCGAAGTAAAAACGAATAAATTTATTTTAATTATATAACGAGCCTGAAATGGCGCGGCAGTTTGAAAATTCGATTTTAAATTTCAATTGAATGTATAAAATTCGTTTTAAATCAGAATGGGGACGACCCGGGAAAATATAACTCTGTTTGACGATATCTTTCCAACGAATCCGAAAAATCGAATTTCCGTAATGAAGATCAAAAGTTATGGTCAAATGAAAATTCAGAATAGTCGCTATAGAATATATAAAGGCCTGTAAAATAGCCATTTTTCAAACGACCTCTGTTTTCGACGAAACTGGCGCCATTGGATCCGGAATGTCGAATTTTTGCTAGGTTTCAATTTTCGGAATTTTTCGAATTAATCTGTGAGCGTGGCAAGTGAAAACGCGTTTTGTCAGTTGACAGTTAAATTGGATCGACCCGAAAAAGGCCATTTTTCCAACAGTCTCGGAATTCAACGAAATTAGTTTCGTTGGAATCGTATCGTCGAAACATAACCAAAAATAATTTTTCTGGATTTTTCAGGGTCAGTATGTGGGCCCGGTAAGGTGAAATGTACGTTCGAATTGATATACGGTAGCGGTGTGTGTGTTAATCAGTTTGGACCTTATATTTATATATATATAAACCAAGCCACTTAACACACATCAGCCATTTCCTCTTTCCTCCACCAAACTTCCTTTTCCATGGCAGAATTTATTTATTTATTTTTATTTAAAAACAAATATTCACTCAAAGTTAAAATCTCTCCAAACCATGACATATTATATGTCGATTCGAAGCTCTCGACGACACGAACCTACTGATGGTCTCAGATCTGACATGCAGTGAAGGACGCGGCCGAAAATCGCGGTCAAACCTCCTGATTTTCGAAATTCAAAGGTCAATTTTGGGGCTTTTCGATTTGGGAGTTTATGGACAAATCAAGGATCTGGGTATTGCAGAGGATGTTCACCCGAGTGCAACGATGGCGTTCGTTTGAATTATAGTCGAGTAGGGCGCCGGAATTTGGTGGTTAAAGTCATGAATGGCCGGATCTAGGGTTCGATGGTGGCGGCTCCACGGTTGACCGGAGGTTCCGTGCTTGGGTGGGTCAGGTGCGGCGGAGGATGCTCTTCGAGATGGAGTTGGTCGGAGGACCTCCGATGGTCGGAGCAAGGGGCAAAGGCCGGTCAAAGCTGGCTGCGAATGGGTTAGTTCACGTCGAGCTACTGTAGCACGGAGGAAACGAGCGGGAAGAGGACATCCAGGGTGCTGACGTGGCATCAATTGGTTGGTGAGGAAAATTAATTTATAAATTTTTATATATTTAAAATTCGAATAGAAAAACACTCATATCTCTTTCGTTTTAAGTCGGATTTGGACGCGGTCTGTTGCGTTGGGATCGTGGCGGAGATGCGGACGTTTTGACACTAACCAGGCTGCATTCTGAGACTATCAAATTTTGGGCTATTGTCGGACGTTCAATTCAAATTGTAACGCAAAGGTGAGTGTTCATTCGCTCCCGAAGACTGAATTTATCCCATATTTATCGAATTAATATATGAAATGATGTGGTTGTATGGTTGTGATTTGACTGATGAATTTGGTTGCATGTATTTGACATATCCGTGTGCTGACATGCAATTTGACTGATAATTTGTATTTAATCAAAATTTGAATTCTCGAATTTGAAAATCCGAATCCCTGCTAAGCCTGGAACAGTAAATACTGTCAGTTGAGTAAGAATTGTAAGATGGATGTTCGGTTGGATTTATTTATTGAATTGATGTGGACACTGTTAATACTCCTTATTTCAGTGAATTGTAATGCATGTTGATTGTGACGATAATCCCATTTTACCCTTGATGTTGCGGGCATCGAATAAACCCGGGATTTATCGATAAAATGAATTAAGAACACAGAGTGAAATGATAAACCTCTGTGACCCCGATTTGGATTGAAATGATAGATCCATCCCGAATATCGAGAAATTAAATTTAAATCATTTAGCCATAGGATAGCAAATTATATACGGACACCGGTTGGTTAAATATATTTGTTTAACCATGAATTTTGAAATTTATTGTTTAACGACAATAAGAAATGTTTTATAATTTATTTCCTTTGAATTTGAAATTTGAAATGCAAATAAAAAGGGGAAATAATTTTGGGTTGTAATTAAGGTTAAATATAAGTGAAAATGATTTTATCGAATGTATTGAGATTGAACTGTGTGTCTGATTTGAGATTTACTTTAAATCAGCCTTGATTTGAATTAAAGGTGAATTGTAAACTCGACATTTGTTGAAATTTAAAATCTTGAAACGATGAAATTGAATTGAAAAATTCAAAGTTTGTTATAAATTGAATATTCGAAATGGGAGCATGATTTGAAATTGAATGTTGCTTCGGGATTCAACGTATTGAATTTAAAATAAATATCGAAGTGGGAATTTGAATAAATTGAAATGATCGAAATCGGATTTGGTTTATTTGTTATGAATTAAGATCGTTGAATTGGGCACTCGGGTTAAAAATAACCATCTGATTTGGAATTGGCAAAATTTGAAATGAATGTATATTTGAAATAAAGTCGATCGGGATTGTGAATTCGAATTGATTTACTTGAAGTTCAAAAAAAATTGCAAGTGTAAACGAAATCTGGGCGAAACGATGCTAATTCCAACTATAGTATGTCAAAACTATTTTTCAAAACTATTTTGTTAATAAATTAAATTTCCTTATAACTATTTATTGTATAAATTATTTAAATAAAATACTTTATAATTATTAATTATTTATTTTATGAATTATTTTAATGTTTTAATTATTTTGTCAAACTCTACTTTTATTACAAACTATTATTTCAAATTATTTCAATTATACCTTTAAACTATTTAAATATATTGTTAATTAATTGGATATTCAAATTTTATAAGTTGGAATTAGTTCAAGATGTTGAGCGTAAATGGGAATATCCCAGTTGAATAATATTCTATTTAGAATATGAAATTGAATTTCGAAACATGATATCTTGATATGAAACACGAACTCCTTTGAAAGGTAAAAACACTGACCGGTGTGAAAAATGTAAACGTTTGGTTGTCAAGGAGACCGGAGTCGACATAAGGCATACTCTCTGTCAGTGTCGATACCACTTTGACAACTGTGTACGCGGTGGAAGTTCCAGAACCGAAGTCGGATGGTATGGAGGCGATTACTGGATTTGAAGAAAGAGAACGATGATGGATTAGCCTTGACCTTCGGGTCATAATTGAAATGACTAAAACAGGAGCCATACCCAGGTTAATGAGATCGCTTCTCTGCTCGAACGCGCTCCTTCGAAACCATCTCTATTACTACTGTGATCGATTTGGGTGCACCCTTTGAATATGGGAATGTCGTTCGAGGTGGGCGGTAGTTGCGGCTATGCGTTACCACCGGCCTGGGGCCCGCGAATTCGGTAGAATCCTACCGGGGTATTCCTCAGTGCCTTGTCATATTATCCTGATCGAGCCCCTACGATTTTGATTTAACGTTGTCGTATCACGGCGCATCCCTATCCACCGATGTACTGGTGTGTTATATGCAAACTGTACGGCAATGGTATAAACGGCGTAAGAGTGACATGGTAAGCTGCTTACGCTATTTTCGATATTATACTTTACTGAGTAAACACTAGACTAATAGCGTATTATACTATGTATGTATTAGTTTAACGGATCCTTGAGAGATGGAAAAATCCCGTAACATCTCTTGAGTTACTGCACCATGACACCAATATTATTCTGTATTTTAATTTGACTAATATGAGATGATTTAGTGCTGATCCGAGTGTTTGTTGTTTTTTTATGCAATACGCTCGGGTCAGCAGATGTTGCAGTTAATGAAGATTGTGGGCCTTGGAGATCGAAGACGGAGTTTGGTATATGTATTCACCACATTTTATTTCCGCTGCATTACTGAATGTAAGTGTATAACTCTGATGATTTAAATGTTGTAACTCGAATGTATATGTTTAAAATGATTTTAAATATTTATTTGTCTATTATATGTGATCCTTCCGCTGTGAGATTCTGTGATTGTTTCCTTTCTGTCTTCTTTTTCTTCTTTTTCCCAATAACCATCCGGGTTGGCGATTTGTTTGGGTCGACATGTGTGGTTTATTGTCGATTTAAACGGTCAAAAAAACCTGGGTCGTTACATGTTCATTAGTATCACCCTCATTATTATCCATTACATCAGAATCTAGATTAGAAAATGGGTTTGCACTTACATTGCCTACCCCAGCAGCATTATTAGCATCACCCTTATGATTTTCCCCATCCTTCTTTCTCCAAAACTGGTTTTTTTTATTATTGTGCACATTAGTCCATTTATCCTGACCAGCATTAGAATGTTAGTTCCTATATGATTTTTGAGAGTGCACATTCTCCTCTTTATGAAAATCCCTCATATAAATATTGACCTAATTCCTATTATCCCTATTATTCTGGACATGTAACTCATAATGAATGGAATCACGGCCAAAAACCTTACAATCGACACACATCTTAGGTCTCCAATCATAATTGATATTCGCTATAGGACAAACGTCTCCCAAACCATCTACCTCAATAGTACCAGGTAATTCATATTCAGATGATATTTCTACCAATGTTTTCGCATATCTAAACCTTTTCAACCTTTCAATGCTAGTATCATAACATATAAGCCTTCATATATGATATACTAGTCAGTTAATACTAATTAAAGTCCATAAAATCATGCGGATTCTATATAGATGGATCCATATAGGGATCTTTTTAATTTTTGATTGAGCACAACCAATTGATGGATCCTAAAGAGTAATTATAAACATCCTACCACGAATGAAAATATGATCAGATCTAAGAATCTTCTCTTAATAAGACTCAGTGGTGAATTTGAAATAAAAATGAAAAACGTCTGATTTAATGTCTCCCTCTCTAGATAACTTTCAGCGCCTACCGTCAAGGAAAAAACAAATCAGAAAGTTATTCCAATAATTGAGGCCTTCCTGCTTAACTAGATCTAGAATTGTCTTCTTCATTCCACCTCTCTTAATCTTGAAATTAATTGGCTTATACGATCCTGCGTTACGCAGTGAAGATGTGAACAGAGATGCATAATCCGATTTCATAAAAGAAGGAAAAAGCCTTTGATGGATTTGCCGAATTGGTATCAAAAGGCGCACTTGTCGATGTACAGGGATTGTCAGAAGAAGGTGGTGGGTCAGGAGGTTTAGAAGTAGGATGGCGAGATGGAAGAGGAGGGAAGGCTGAATCGAAGCCAAAAGATGAGGTAGAAGAAGAAGACGATGATTTCTCTGTCCCCATTAACAAAGTTTATGAGTAAATATATATATATATATATATATATGTTTATGTATATGTATACATATACATACATACATATATATATATATATATATTTCTCGGGTTGTTTTTTAATCTCTTATATAATTTCTAGGCTTATGCCTGTGATTATTTATTTGTTTTACTTTCTGTCTTTTGTCTCTCTTATAACTATGATGTTTTTTAACTTCTCATGTTGCATTGCATATTTTATTCATCTTTCGTGAGTTTCTTTTTTGGCAGTAACAAATTTTAAGATAGTGTTTTCTTTTGTTGTGGACTCTAGTTTTGGGTTTTTTTATTCTTGTATCATTGTACATTATATATTTGGGCTCTAGTTTTTAGGACTGGTGGGTTTCTTGTTCTTTTTTACTTATTGTAAGGGGTTGGTTTACTACCTGTCAGGCCCGTTGATGCCTCTTTTTTTTAAGTGTGGAATAAAATTACATGAGTGCGCTCCTTCATGTGAGGATCACTCATTTCTCGTATTTTTTTAAAATAATAATTATTTAATAAAATGATAAGATCATAAAATTATAAATGAATCAAATAGTGAAAAATCAAATATCCCTTTGAAAATTCAGAGGAAATGTCGATATACAACTTTGTATATGTGACACCCCACATCTGTTAATGTCACTCTTTATCAGAATGTATTAAGTTCTGCGAAGTGTTATAGGTAAACAGAAACAGAATCTCACAAGACAGATATATAAAATAGCAACAAAAATTTAAAACTTTATTTTTCAACAGAAAACATTGTAGTCTAAAATCCAGTTACAACATCAGACTAAAATACTGGAACAAAATACATCAAACAAAAACATCTGTCTTGCGCTAAAAACCATCATAGTACATAAATAAAAAATCATAATCCCCATAAGTAGCTATAACAAAGTAGACAAATAGTTGAAGCGATACATAAGAGCAGATCTAGATCCAAGAAGAAACAGAAGAGAGAGAAAGTTCTAATCGCGCTTCAGTGTTCCCACCCTGAGAACCTTGGGGGGAGAGGGAAGGAAAGAGAGAAAGGGAAAAACAAAACGGGTTAGACATAAATTCTGGTGATACCAGTGACTTTTAGTATATAAAGAAGTAAAAGTATCAAGATATGCAACTAAACTGGATGAGAGATAACAGTAACATATAACAAGTATAAACAGAATGGACAAGATAAACAGAATAAACAGGATAAACATGCTTCTAAACTACATTCTCTGAACTGATACTAGTATACAGGGTTTATGATAAAATTAGGTGTTCCGTAATATAACGGAAAGCATAATGATCCCAATAAAAACATAATGGTAGTTTCAGGTGTACTATAGTTTCATAATAGGTTTTACCCCAAGCAGAAATAACATATGCCCCAATAGAATATAACGGGTGTTACCAAAGCAGAAATAATGGGTACCTCAACAGAAATAACAGGACTAAATGTACCATAATTACTACCTGCAATCGATCGACTCCCTAATGCGTAAATACACTGTATCGGTCCCACAGTAGGGTGTATTAATTCTTGGAGTGGCAACCTACAAAAGGACACAAACCTATTTACCGGTGCTACGTCGACTTATTTTCCCAGGCAGGCCAGACACATGCACGCGCATGACTCCATTGGAACGCGCCATCAAACACGTCCCTTCAGATGAACCTCTTGCTATCAGTTCAGTATGTGTGCTTTGACCCCTACCTAGTGTGAGGTCTCCGTTTAGTACAAGAATGGGTTACTGACTGATATGCGCCCCATAAAGCAGATGACGCAAGCAAAACCCATAAACTTATGTCCCTAAATTTACTAGGATTTTGACAAGTTAGGACTTACAACATAACACCCGTAGATTTAATAGGTTACAGATTAATGGGTTTGCATAACCCCAACAGATGAAACAGGTTAAGTTTTACAGGTTAACATGTTCATATTACCCCCAACAGATTAAACAGACTTACTTAACCCCATAGATTTAATGGATACCACATGTTACATATAGATCTATTTACATGTGTCACTTAATCTTTGAATTAAGCCTACAGAGTTGCATATTCATACACCCTAAGATTTCAGTCATATTTCACAGTACAAGATATGCCCTAAATTTTCCCTCTTTTATTTTCATTCCCAAACATTCCCTAATTGTCCCATTTCGTTCATACGTATGTCAAGAGATTGGCCTAGGCTCGAAGGTAGCCCAGGCTTATAAAATAAAAAGGGAATAAGAGAGGGAGAAGAACAGAAATAGCCATATAATAACTGCTGAACAACAAAACAAGTGTACGGAAAAACATACATAATTATAGCAGAACTGTTCAGACATGAATTAGTTTCTTAACAAGCATAGATTCAGATCTAGATTTTTTAACATGTCAAGGCTACTACTAAATTTTTATGTCTAAGAGTAACATGAACTCACAGAGATTGGATCAGAGTATAAGAAATGTCTCTGATGTATGTATAGGCTGGTGTTGTAGATGATAGTCCGACTCAATCCAAGCTGAGGGAACATATCCCAGTCTCCATTGTTTTAGGTCTAGGAAAACAACAGAAATGTTGACCTTTATATGGACTATGTCCAGCGAACCCATCAAACAAACAAATCCAGGTTCATAAAATGAATATGCACATTGGGGTGGAATGACCCTGGGGTCGACCCTATGGTCGACATACCCTTGTATGTGTAACACCCCACCTCCGCCAATGTCACTCTTGCAAGCGCACTAGCTTTGGAGGGGCGTTAAACGAGGTAAACATGCATGAAGATATCACAAGACAGAACATATAAGTAAAACAGAGTAAGTAAAGCAGCGGATAAAATTACTATTTCAAAACCATAGTCAAATTACATCAAAGTACTGAGTCATTATTTTCCAACTACTACAAGTCTAGAAAACATAAACTGAAAACTGGAAGTAACATAAAGTAAACTATCCCCAAAGTAGATGTGGTAAGCCATAGCGAGCTCAAGTCCAAACCGTACATGAGCTATCCAGTAAGCAAGCTAAAGATCCAGCTAGGTGCTAGTGTTCCCACCCTGAGAACCTGGGGGGGGGGGGAGGAAACGGAAGAAAAGAGGCGAAGGAAAACGGGTCAGTCAAAAAGACTGGTAAGTCCTACCTACTATTAGTATAAAAACTAATAAAGTTAACTAGACATGTAAAACAGAGATGAAACATAGGGTGATAACTGGCATGGTGAAAAGTTAACAAGATAGATCAAGTGTGGCATCGCATATACAAGGTTAAGTTGCACCAGGTGTACTAGTATTCTAATCCATGTCAAGTATAAACAAGAAATGATCCCTTGGCCCAACGCTGGCCCAATATCATGAGGTGACCTAAATCAAGGTCCAACTACTCGGTCTAGTCGATCGGCTCCCTATAAGCCTAACTCGTCGTGTATCGGTGTCATACGGCTTAATTGTGGAATGTAGTTAACTGTGCAAGGTCCACCCCAGGGTGTATCCGGCCCTAAGGTGTAAACCACAGACACAATTCAAGCACGCACAGCCTAAACCTACTGGTGCCCATGTTCAACTCCGGACTTAATGTGCACGACCATGGTCCGCCTGAACAACCGGTGCACCCTTCAGCCGTCTCTTTTGGTCTCTTACAATCAGTCCAGTAATCGTGCCCCACCCTAGCCTAGTCCAGGGTACCCATGATACTTCCAAGTGGTTTACTGCTGAAAAGGACCACGTAACTAGGATTTCAAGCGGGTTAAGTGTGGTTAACCCTATCCTAACCATGTATTGAGTTGGTCAAGTGTATTCAAGCAGTTCATGACTTAACCCTATCAATACATCGGGTTTAATTGGTTAAGTATTCAAGTAATCCATGTCTTAACCCTACCAATCCATCGTGTTTAATTGGTTAAGTATATTCAAGCAGTCCATGACTTAACTCTACCAATCCATCGTGTTTAATTGGTTAAGTATTCAAGTAGTCCATGACTTAACCCTACAAATCCATCGTATTTAATTGGTTAAGTATTCCAGTAGTCCATGACTTAACCCTACCATGTGGCATTAATTAACTTAATGCACCCCAACCTCTCACATTAGACTTTGTTGTGGTTACTAGTTAAGCCGGGCGGGTCCGGGTAGCTTTACACCACAACTTAGTCTAACCTCGGGTTTCAAGTGCGACATGACCAACTACTCACATTGGGTCCTATTGCTTGTAGCCACTAGTTAAGCCGGTCGGTTCCGGGTAGATTTATGCTACAAACTCAACCCAACCTCGAGTTGGCCATTCTCATGTTTTCTAGAGGTCATGTCCAAGTCCATGTTTTCAAGCATAAACACATGTCAAACTTTCATGTCATATTTTCAGGTGATGTTCTCATGTTATTTAAGTTTGCCCAACTACCCATAACGTATTCCCATCGCACGTAAATTCGTATCAACGCAAATAGATCAAAGAGGGAACCTAACAATATGACAAGGTGGGCATAAGGTGGCAAAGTCTATCACAAGTCAAACATGGTGATATTTGAGGCCAAAAGGGGTTCAACATACTAGCTTATGGCCTCAACATGTATGATAGCATAAAAGGTGACTTGGCCTCAAACATATCTAATAGCATAAGGGTGATTTGGCCACAAGCATGCATAATAGCATAAGGGTGATTTGGCCACACGCATATTAAGGAACATGAGGGGTTAAGGTTTGGCCACAAGTTAAACATGGTGGCATATGAGGCAAATGTGTTCATAAACTTGCATATTACATTATAGGCCTCAAAACATGCATGATATCAACTTTAGCAAAATAGATGAAACATGGTCATAAATAACATGGGATGATAGCAAGTGATTCGCATATAACATCATATGCAAGCTAACATAAGGGTTATGAGAGTTTCTATGTTGCTTCTATGCAACATTTCAAACCAAAGCTCATATCTTTTTATGCACAAAGTCAAGGTGGTAGCTTTACAAACATGCATAGAATAAGTCTATGCATAACATGATAGAATCAAAGCTCATAGCTTTCTATGCACAAAGTCAAGGTGGTAGCTTTACAAACATGCATAGAATAAGTCTATGCATAACATGATAGAATCAAAGCTCAAATCATACTTAGGCCCAAACTCAAACTTGCAACATGTCATATTTAACTTCATAGTTAGAATCTAAGAGTAGAATAGGGCTTAAAATGCTATGAAGACCTATGAAATAAAATAAGATTGAGACGAAGCCACTAGCAACTCTAAAAACCCCCAATCACATATAAGCTCCAAGTTGTTTTGAGAAACAATAATCTCCTTTGATTTGTATGAAGAAAGATCCTTGTTTTGATGAAGAAAGGTGGCTCTTTTACTAGCTTAGGACACTCAAATTTTCATGAAGAGGATGGAGGCCATGTTATGAAGATGGAGGCCATGATCAAGTAACATTTTGGCATAGTTTAGTTGTAGGAATGATTAATGAGGGTTTAGGCTAGGTCTTAGGGTCTTTTTATAGAAGATTAGGTTAGTTTAGGCCATAGGATTAACCCTAGTTCAGATCTGAGCCATTAAAATCCGTCACAAGCCTCCAAACATGTCTTGAGGAACAAGTCAGGTGCACCCAGGCCAAACTGGCCGACCACCCAAGTCGACAGGGGTGTCGACTGGGCAGTCGACACCACCTGGGGTGTGTCGACTCCCAAGTCGACTCCCCAGTCGACTTGGGGGTGGCGGGAATTTTTCCCGCCTCTTCTGCTTGGCTGAATTTGAATTCTGAATTCAAATTTGAACTGTTTTTGAACTTGAAATTTTCTGAAAACTTTGACGGGCCATATCTTGGTCATACGGACTCCGATTTTCGAAAACTCGGACTCTATTTCGCGTATTTTTCCGAGACGAACGCAATGGCATAGCCCGTTTCCCTTGATTCGGATTTTATCATTTAATTCTGCCTTGATTTATGTTATAACATGTTATTTAAAAATACGGGTCGTTACATTCTCCTCTCCTTAAAGGATTTCGTCCCCGAAATCTTCAAGTTAGGAAGAACATATCCTACCATCCATCATCCAGCTACTCAAAACATCATCCACAAGTAAACATTGTCCTTAAAAGATTCTAAATGTTGTATGATCATATGCAGAGGTGTGTGTATATGTACTTATCTAATGCAAAAATCAGGCGGTTACTGATTCAGTAAACCTCCTTAATGCAAAGTATGTTAGTGAAATGAGTCCATATGTATGCAAATTCCTAGCATAATTCATAATCTATATATGAGTGCACATATCATTCATCCATATGCAACATCCATGTGATAGCATAACAAGTTTCAACCATGAATAAGCATAAACACTCATGCATATGCAATATGAAAGTGTGTGAGCCGATCTTAGTGCCTAATGTGTATCATGCATCCACGAGTATCCACTTGCAAACACTTGCAATCACTTGCAAACATCAAGCATAACATGTTTCAAATACATGTTTTATCCAAAGGGTTTCTACCTAAGGTTCTCATGACAAGGTTAACAAGATAAACATGGATAGCTAAGGAAAGATATGCTAACTAGGAAAAGAGACCGAGAATGTACCCTAAAAAAGAAATGGATAAAGCCTACGCATCTTCTCCTCGGTTTCCCAAGTTGTATCCTCTTCGGCTTCGCTCCACTGAACCTTTACTAAATTGACTTCACGATTCCTCAGTTTCTTGATCTCCGTTCCCAAGATACGAATCAGAGCTCGCCTCAAGGTCGCCTCTTTCTATACCTCCGTGTCTTCAAGAATATTTGGTTCAACTACCTTGGCTGACTCATGTAGGCACTTTCGGAGATGCGAGACATGAAAAACGTTGTGAACTCCGGCCAGCTTCTCGGGCAACTCCACCTTATAAGTCATCTTCCCAACTCTTTCTATAATAGGGAAGGGTCCTACGAACCTTGGTGTCAGCTTCCCAACTGCTACAAAATGAACCACATTTCGCAAAGGGGAAATCTTCACAAAGACCATATCTCCAACTTTAAATTCTAAGTCTGTCCTTCGCTTGTCTGCATAGGATTTCTGTCTATCTTGGGCCGTTTTCATCCGTCTTCGAATCAATTCAACCCTCTCGGATGTGTCCCTTATCATGTCGGGCCCAATTATAAGCTTATCCGTCGTCTCCCACCAACATGTTGGTGGCTTGCACGGCCTCCCATACAAAGCTTCGAATGGTGTCATTCCTATGCTTGCTTGGTAGCTGTTATTATAAGCAAACTCTACAAGAGGAAGGTGGTCTTCCCAAGTACCACCAAAGTCAAGAACACAAAGTCTCAAAAGATCTTCTAGCACTCTATTCACCCTCTCGGTTTGGCCATCCGTCTGGGGGTGATAGGCTGTACTTAGATTCAATCGCGTACCCATCGCTTCTTGCAAACTATTCTAGAACTGGATAGTGAAGATTGGGTCACGACCGCCAACTATGCTGGAAGGAACTCCATGCAATCGCACTATCTATCGAAGATAAACAGTTGCTAAACCTGATACAGTCCTCTTGTTCTTTACTGGAATGAAATGGGTGCTCTTCGTAAGTCTATCAACTATGACCCATATCCCATAAAGCCCAAATAGTTTGGTCATCTTAATGGACATCTTCACCCCAACTATAAATCACAAACAGGCGAGTCATACTCCTTATGGGGTTTGCGATAGAACTAAAATTGAGAATAGGACCGAGGGGATATACTTAAAAGATAGCATGCGAGTAAGCTCTACAGAATATTAGGGATCAAGGATATACTCTTAGAAAGAGATATAATGCGCGTATCTGGTCTTCAATCTTCTAGGTCGCATTTCCTTGAGCTTAATCCTATCGTGCCTTGATCGTCTTTTAACTTCACAATTTCGTAGCTCTTAATTCTTATTTCCAAAATATGAGTTAGAACTCATTTCACCATTGCCTCTCGTTCCCCTTCCACTTATTCTTTGCCTAAAATACTTGGCTTAAACATAACTGCGTGCTCATGGTTTCATGCAAGCTTTCCAAAACTCGTTAGTGAATCCTGGATCTCGTTTACATACCATACGGTATTCCACGCAGAAGAACTAACTCTTGAAAACAAATGCCACTCCACGTTGCCAAATGTTCTTACTAGGGTGATTTCTATAACCCATGCTTAAGCGGAATGGACTATCCGCCTTAGTGGCGAACACTACTCGATTGAATTACAAATTTCCAAAAAGTGCCAAGGGATTCTAGATAACTAATCATGACGGAACCCTAAAGGTCACACGAGATTTCGAGGGTATTACCGAGGCGAGTCATGAGCCTCGCAACCCTATGTTCGAAGTCAAGAATGGCTCCATAACCGGACAACCAATCCACGCCCACAATCAACCCGTGTCCCATAAACCCGAGAACATAAGCATTACACATGAATTCTACGCTCAAGCTAGAGATTTTCAAATCCATACAAATCACAGGTAGATGGGCGGAACCCCTAATTGGATTTGAAATACTAACGGGATTTTCAACTAGACTAGTACTTAGGTGTAAACTTTCAACAAGATCAGAAATAAAACTATGCGATGTGCCAGAATCAAATAAGGTATGAACAAGGAAATCAGAAATGTAAACATGACCTTCTATAGAAACACTACCTCGATCAAAAACTGGAAGAGCGAGGAGAGCCTGCAACTGCCCTCCAGAGGGTCCTGCTTGCTGAGTTTGCCTTTGCCCTTGTCCTCGCTTCCTTGGGCAATCCTTACTGAAGTGTCCAGACTTTCCACAATGAAAGCATTTTCCCAACTTCCTTTTCTTCTTCCTACAGTCTTTGGCTATGTGCCCAGTGACCCCACAGAAGTTGCACTTTCTTGTGTCCTTTGCCTTGTTGTTGTTGGCCTTGTTTCCCTTCTTGTTGTTCTTGTCTCCTTTCACGAAATCTTCCTTCTTGCCTTGAGACTTATTTGCCTTGACCTCCTTGTTGCCACTCTTATCTTCCTCTTGAAGCAGGGCCATATTCACCAAACTCTCGAAGGTCGCCCCCATGGGTACATGAGACATGGCCAAACCGCGCATTGGCTCATTCAATCCTAGAGCAAAGCGTAGGGCCTTCTTCTGAGCTGTGTTAACCAAGTCTAGACCGAACCGAGCAAGTTGATTAAACGTATCCACGTATTCCCTAACTGTCATGTCCCCTTGCTTTAGAGATAGGAACCTCTTCATCTGAGGGTTCTCTTCTGTCGATGATAGAAACCTCAGTCTAAACCTTCTCCTAAAGTCATCCCAAGTCTGAATTGGCCTAGTAGTGGTGGTGACTACCCACCAATATGCAGCTTCCCCTTTCAACAGCCATACCGCTAACAGAACTTTCCTACGGTCTTCTATATCAAAGATAGCAAAGAGGTCTTCAGTTTCCTTCAACCAGTTTCTTGCCTCAACAAAAATCTCCGTCCCAACAAAATTCTTGCCACCCATCGCCTTAAAGTCCTTGCAAATCTTCGCGAAATCCGCTTGTGGATGCGGAGGAGGAGGAGGAACCTCAACTACGGGAGGGGGAGGAATGTTAGCCACGGGGGAAGGAGGAGGAATGTCCGCGGGGCCGGCTTCATTCGCCCTTGCCTCCATGTACCTTCTAAACCAAATAGGTACTGGCACGCCCTCCAGAATGGCAAAATTATCGGCCATACTGAAACGAAGAAAAAGATAGATTGAGAACGAGGAAACAAAGGATGGTGCTAATGGCTTTTGGGGAATAGCCTTTTAAAATAAACTAGACTTTTCTTGAAAAAATACTTCTTTATAATCGTTTTTGAAAATAGTTTTTCAAAAGGTAAGTTTTTTTTTAAAAACCTTTTGCTCAGATCTTGTAAACCTTATGCTCTGATACCAAATGTAACACCCCACCTCCGCCAATGTCACTCTTGCAAGCGCACTAGCTTTGGAGGGGCGTTAAACGAGGTAAACATGCATGAAGATATCACAAGACAGAACATATAAGTAAAACAGAGTAAGTAAAGCAGCAGATAAAATTACTATTTCAAAACCATAGTCAAATTACATCAAAGTACTGAGTCATTATTTTCCAACTACTACAAGTCTAGAAAACATAAACTGAAAACTGGAAGTAACATAAAGTAAACTATCCCTAAAGTAGATGTGGTAAGCCATAGCGAGCTCAAGTCCAAACCGTACATGAGCTATCCAGTAAGCAAGCTAAAGATCCAGCTAGGTGCTAGTGTTCCCACCCTGAGAACCTGGGGGGGGGAGGAAACGGAAGAAAAGAGGCGAAGGAAAACGGGTCAGTCAAAAAGACTGGTAAGTCCTACCTACTATTAGTATAAAAACTAATAAAGTTAACTAGACATGTAAAACAGAGATGAAACATGGGGTGATAACTGGCATGGTGAAAAGTTAACAAGATAGATCAAGTGTGGCATCGCATATACAAGGTTAAGTTGCACCAGGTGTACTAGTATTCTAATCCATGTCAAGTATAAACAAGAAATGATCCCTTGGCCCAACGCTGGCCCAATATCATGAGGTGACCTAAATCAAGGTCCAACTACTCGGTCTAGTCGATCGGCTCCCTATAAGCCTAACTCGTCGTGTATCGGTGTCATACGGCTTAATCGTGGAATGTAGTTAACTGTGCAAGGTCCACCCCAGGGTGTATCCGGCCCTAAGGTGTAAACCACAGACACAATTCAAGCACGCACAGCCTAAACCTACTGGTGCCCATGTTCAACTCCGGACTTAATGTGCACGACCATGGTCCACCTGAACAACCGGTGCACCCTTCAGCCGTCTCTTTTGGTCTCTTACAATCAGTCCAGTAATCGTGCCCCACCCTAGCCTAGTCCAGGGTACCCATGATACTTCCAAGTGGTTTACTGCTGAAAAGGACCACGTAACTAGGATTTCAAGCGGGTTAAGTGTGGTTAACCCTATCCTAATCATGTATTGAGTTGGTCAAGTGTATTCAAGCAGTTCATGACTTAACCCTATCAATACATCGGGTTTAATTGGTTAAGTATTCAAGTAATCCATGTCTTAACCCTACCAATCCATCGTGTTTAATTGGTTAAGTATATTCAAGAAGTCCATGACTTAACCCTACCAATCCATCGTGTTTAATTGGTTAAGTATTCAAGTAGTCCATGACTTAACCCTACCAATCCATCGTGTTTAATTGGTTAAGTATTCCAGTAGTCCATGACTTAACCCTACCATGTGGCATTAATTAACTTAATGCACCCCAACCTCTCACATTAGACTTTGTTGTGGTTACTAGTTAAGCCGGGCGGGTCCGGGTAGCTTTACACCACAACTTAGTCTAACCTCGGGTTTCAAGTGCGACATGACCAACTACTCACATTGGGTCCTATTGCTTGTAGCCACTAGTTAAGCCGGTCGGTTCCGGGTAGATTTATGCTACAAACTCAACCCAACCTCGAGTTGGCCATTCCCATGTTTTCTAGAAGTCATGTCCAAGTCCATGTTTTCAAGCATAAACACATGTCAAACTTTCATGTCATATTTTCAAGTCATGTTCTCATGTTATTTAAGTTTGCCCAACTACCCATAACGTATTCCCATCGCACGTAAATTCGTATCAACGCAAATAGATCAAAGAGGGAACATAACAATATGACAAGGTGGGCATAAGGTGGCAAAGTCTATCATAAGTCAAACATGGTGATATTTGAGGCCAAAAGGGGTTCAACATACTAGCTTATGGCCTCAACATGTATGATAGCAAAAAAGGTGACTTGGCCTCAAACATATCAAATAGCATAAGGGTGATTTGGCCACAAGCATGCATAATAGCATAAGCGTGATTTGGCCACAAGCATATTAAGGAACATGAGGGGTTAAGGTTTGGCCACAAGTTAAACATGGTGGCATATGAGGCAAATGTGTTCATAAACTTGCATATTACATTATAGGCCTCAAAACATGCATGATATCATCTTTAGCAAAATAGATGAAACATGGTCATAAATAACATGGGATGATAGCAAGTGATTCGCATATAACATCATATGCAAGCTAACATAAGGGTTATGAGAGTTTCTATGTTGCTTCTATGCAACATTTCAAACCAAAGCTCATAGCTTTTTATGCACAAAGTCAAGGTGGTAGCTTTACAAACATGCATAGAATAAGTCTATGCATAACATGATAGAATCAAAGCTCATAGCTTTCTATGCACAAAGTCAAGGTGGTAGCTTTACAAACATGCATAGAATAAGTCTATGCATAACATGATAGAATCAAAGCTCAAATCATACTTAGGCCCAAACTCAAACTTGCAACATGTCATATTTAACTTCATAGTTAGAATCTAAGAGTAGAATAGGGCTTACAATGCTATGAAGACCTATGAAATAAAATAAGATTGAGACGAAGCCACTAGCAACTCTAAAAACCCCCAATCGCATATAAGCTCCAAGTTGTTTTGAGAAACAATAATCTCCTTTTATTTGTATGAAGAAAGATCCTTGTTTTGATGAAGAAAGGTGGCTCTTTTACTAGCTTAGGACACTCAAATTTTCATGAAGAGGATGGAGGCCATGTTATGAAGATGGAGGCCATGATCAAGAAACATTTTGGCATAGTTTAGTTGTAGGAATGATTAATGAGGGTTTAGGCTAGGTCTTAGGGTCTTTTTATAGAAGATTAGGTTAGTTTAGGCCATAGGATTAACCCTAGTTCAGATCTGAGCCATTAAAATCCGTCACAAGCCTCCAAACATGTCTTGAGGAACAAGTCAGGTGCACCCAGGCCAAACTGGCCGACCACCCAAGTCGACAGGGGTGTCGACTGGGCAGTCGACACCACCTAGGGTGTGTCGACTCCCAAGTCGACACCCCAGTCGACTTGGGGGTGGCGGGAATTTTTTCCGCCTCTTCTGCTTGGCTGAATTTGAATTCTGAATTCAAATTTGAACTGTTTTTGAACTTGAAATTTTCTGAAAACTTTGACGGGCCATATCTTGGTCATACGGACTCCGATTTTCGAAAACTCGGACTCTATTTCGCATATTTTTCCGAGACGAACGCAATGGCATAGGCCGTTTCCCTTGATTCAGATTTTATCATTTAATTCTGCCTTGATTTATGTTATAACATGTTATTTAAAAATACGGGTCGTTACAGTATGGGTCGACCCATAGGTCGACAGCTTAGGGTGTAGGTCTACCCCTAACGGGTCTTATTCCTGCCTTGGTTCACCGCTTCTTTTATTTGATTAATTTTGAATTCTGGTTTATTTTATTTAGATATATCCTTCTTATATGTTTACAAACTTCTAACCTTTATTTCTTCCTCATACGATGTCCATTTTACGCAAACTCGGAGTCTATCTGAACCAAAATTCTGAGATGAACGCAATGGTAAATTCTGTTTTACTTAGTTCCCAACTTAAATTAAGTATTCATTAGTTTATTGTCATTATTGTTCTTTAAAATTATGGGATGTTACATTCTACCTACTTAAAGGATTTCGTCCCCAAAATCTCCAAGTCAGGAAGAATGTTATTATCCTAACATCCACAACCATCTTCTCATCCATCATCCATAAGCATCCATTGTACTTTAGATTTTTCTAATGCTCGTATGAACATATGGAATGGTATGTGTATATGTCCTTACACTAATGCGAAAATCAGGGAGTCGATTGATTCAGTTGACCACCTTAATGCAATTTATGTTCGTGCCATGTAACCAAAATGTAGGCAAATAGTCCTAGTATACCATGTCAACTCTATATGTATGCAAAATGATTCATTCAAATGCAATACCCATATGATGATACATCCATTTTCATCTATATAAAATCCAGTGTACACGCATCCATAAGTAGTATGAATGTGTTTGATCCGATCTAGTGCCTAGTGTGTGTGTATATTCATCCACAAGAAGCAACTAGCAACCACTTGCATCCACTTGCAACCATCAAACATAACATGTCTCAAACGCATGTTTCCAACCATCAAATTCTACCTAAGGATCGAAGGGTTTGAACGATAGGATATACTCGAATGATAGAAGCAAGTATAAATAAAAGCTTGGGAAAAGAAGTTAAGAACATACATTTGGAAAGAAAAGGTTCTGAAGCGCGAATCTTGTCTTCAGTCACCTAAGTAGCATCCTCGCGGTTTTCTCCTCATTGTACTTTTATTAACTTAGCCTCTATGCTGTGCAGTTTCTTATACCCTTATCTCTTATTCGGGTAGGAACTCTTCTAATTGTTGCCTTTTTTTACCTCCAATTCCTTAAGCATGCTCGGCTCAACCACCTCTGCTGAATCGTAAATACATTTCTGCAAATAGGAAACGTGGAAAACATCATGAACACCCGTCAACCTCTTTGGCAATCTCACCCTACAGGCCATCTGACCTATCTTGCCTACTGCGGGAAATGGCCCTACAAACCTTGGCTCCAATTTCCCTATAGAACCAAAGAGAACCGCATTCCTTAAAGGTGATACTTTGATGAAAACCATGTCTCCTACCTCAAACTCAATGTCAGTCCTCCTCTTATCGGCTTAGGACTTCTGTCGGTCCTGAGCTGTCTTTATATGTCTGCGGATAAGATCAGTCTTTTCTGAAGTCTCTCTAACCATCTCAGGTCCAAGTAGAAGTCTATCCCAAGACTCCCACCATCAAGTCGGTGATCTGCAAGGTTGCCGGTATAGTGCCTCAAAGGGTTCCATACCATTACTAGTCTTATAATTGTTGTTGTAGGTTAATTCTACCAATGGGAGATGCTCCTCCCAAGTCCCTCCAAAGTCTAGGATACACAGCCTCAAATGATCCTCTAGAACTCTATTAACCCTCTCATGTCCATCGGTTTATGGATGATATGCGATGCTTAAACGTAATTGTGTTCCTAGTGCCTCTTGCAAGCTCTTCCAGAACTCACTAGTAAAGATGGGATCACAATCAATCCCTATACTAGAAGGTACTCCATGTAGACGGACTATCTCATGAAGATAAACTGATGCTAACTGTGCTGCCCTTCTCTTGCTCTTAACAGAAATGAAGTGAGCGCTCTTAGTAAGCATGTCTACTTTAACCCAGACACTGGTGTTGCCTTTCCTCGATCTAGGTAAACCATCAATGAAATCCATCGAGATGCTCTCCCACTTCCATTGTGGGACATCCAAAGGATGATGCACACCACCAGGCTTCTTCTGTTCAGCTTTTACTTGATGACAAACCAAACATCGAGCTACAGACTCTGCTACATCTTTTGTGACGACCCTCCTTCTCGGTCGATCCAAATCGATTGTTAAACCGACTTAAATTGAACCAAAAAGGTGGATACGCTAACTTTGGGCGTACAACACATCAGAACAAACAACAGAAGACTTTTATAATCATCATAATAATGTTACATTAGAGTATCAAAAATAATATACAGCGAAAAATAAATTTACAACAAATGTAATACAATGCAGCGGGAACAAATAAACTAACACAGTGGAAGACTATCAATGCTCTGGTCACAGCTTTAAGCTTCGATGCAGATCCTACTAAATGAAATAATCTGTAAAGACCAAAACTACTAGCTTCCCATGTGGAAAATATAGGCACACATAGTTTAGGTAGAAACAATAAACTCTGATTTAGTCATGGGACTGGTGAGAGAACTAAAACAGTTGTTAGTCTTTATTTTAAAATAAGGTAAATCATGGGACCACGCCATATGTCATGGAACAAGTTTCCTCCCAAGAATACCAGTGCATAAACAACAACCAATAATAGAAATATGGATCTACTATGCATCATTCAACATGTAATTCCTCAATCTACCCATTTAGGCTTAATCCCAAATTTAGATATTGCGAAATCCAATTCAATTTACTAAAATTATTCCTTTGGACTTGTAACAACCCGAAAATCTGGGCCAGTTTAAAATTTTTATTTTGGCAATTATAGCGAATTTTGAATATTTAAAATGAATTATTTTAAATAATATCGACGATAAATTTATTTTGAATAGAATTAGAACGTATATATTATACGCGTCGTCGTTAGAATATAAATATTTATATATAATTATAAAAGGAATTGAAAATGGCGCGGTAGTTCGATAATTCGATTTCAAACTTCAATTGAATGTACCGGGTGCAAAACAATCCGGATTTTAGTGAAACCAAAAACATTAGGATCTAATTGATAATATCTTTCCAATGAATCCGAAAAATTGAAATTTAATAGCGGGAATCAAAAGATATGTCCAGTTGAAAATTCTGAATAGTCGCTATGGAATTCAGGCCCTTAAAAATGGACATTTTGCAAATGACCTCGGATTTCGACGAAACCAGTTTTGTTGGGTCCGTGATGTCAAATTATTGCTAGGTTTCAAATTTCATAATTTTTCGAATCAATATGTGAGCGTGGCAAAGGAAAACGCGTTTGACCAGTTTTAGTTGATTTTAATCGACTGGAAAATGGCCATTTTTCAAACGGTCTCAGAATTCGACGTAACTAGTTTTGTTAGGACCGTATCGTCAATACGAAGCTAGAAATAATTTTTCTATAATTTTTCGAGTTAGTGTGTGGCCCCGGTAATTTGAAATGTGCATTTAAATTGGATATATAAAGGATTATATTTTAATTTAAATCAAAACTGATCGAAACAGCCAAACGGGATCACAATACATATCCCATTGAGTTCGGAATGGGGGTATTACGCTAGGGACGACAGTCGGTGGACTCGATTTTGAGTTCGAATGTAAAGATTGCTTTTTATGGAAAAATTAAATTAAAATAATATATATATTTATATGGTCAAACTCTCTTTCCTTCCTCCTCAGTCAAAACTCGATAAAAAAAAAGGGAAAAAAGAAAAAAGAAAAGAGGGCTCGTGGAAAACCCGTCGCCCCCCTTCTTTTCCCTAACGCAACGCCGCCAGGCACGACTCCACCTCCCCTCCGTCAAGCCCCCCCTTGCGACTCCCTGCCCCCTTCCTCCTCTCGAAATCCGACCTCCCAAAAGACCCTAAAGCCTCCACAACCGCTGAAACCTTCCACCGCCGCACTGGAGTGGACCGCCGCCGCCGAGGCCCCCTGCGCCACCTCTCCGACCGACTCCGACGCGCTTCCTACCCCGCTGACCACCTGCGATGCAGAACCCCCCCTTTTTGCGATTTAAAACGCTGTAAGTTTTATAACTCCTTTTTATTTATAAAATTCGATTCTTATTTACTTAAAGTTCATTGATTTTTCTTAGGTAAGAGCTGAATTTTCTTTAGTATATGAAGCACTGATTTTTTATTAGATAAAGAACTGATTTTTACTTCATAAAAGAAGTGATTTTGAATATGAGATTAGCATTGATTTTAAATGAAGAAAAGTTTGGATTTTTGATAATGAAAGGATTAGATTTTAATAAGGTAAAAATGTGATTTTTATATATTGAACATCGAAGTAAAAATGTGATTTTTATATATTGAACATCGAAGTAAAAATGTGATTTTTATATATTGAACATCGAAGTAAAAATTTGATTTTTATATATTGAACATCGAAGTAAAAATGTGATTTTTATATATTGAACATCGAAGTAAAAATTCGATTTTTATATATTGAATAGCGAAGTAAAAATGTGATTTTTATACATGTAGAGAATACGGGCAAAGAAAGTGATAAGAGACGAGAACAGTGAAGATTTCCTGCATTAGAAGAGCCGTGGAGCTAGGATAGCTATATGTGAGAATTTCTCACCTTTCGATTTCTTTTTCTAGTTATATATATATATACTAGGATGCAGACGGTGCTTAGTAGCACCCGACACAATCGTCCACAGACCATGGACTTGTTTGTTTGATTGCAAATTAGTTAGATTATTTGATTGAAATTGAATTGTGTGGTGAAAAGAATTGATTTGATTGATGTGTGAATGGCGTGGGCCTTCACTAGACCGGGGATAAGGCTAGGCCTTGTCCCGTTTCTAGTATCGTGCCGTTATGCCGCCGAAATTTTCTAAAATAAGTTAGAAAGATAACAATATCATTTTATAGAATAAATGAATTGAATAAGAATTCATATGTCAAAATAAAATGTTTTGTCGTTAAAAATATAATTTTTAACGTGAATGTGAATAAATAAATATTCATTTACAAACCAGACGGTTTGTTTATGTACACCTATTTGAAGGACATTGATCGGGTCGATAAATTTTACACATCGCCCAACTGCACAAATAAAATATGTGTTTGATTGTTTGAAACCCCACACGGGTGTTAGGATGAAATTTGAAGTTCACTCATCCTGATTGATTAAATATGTCGATCGATCGATTGACAGGCTGTTATAAGCGTTGAATATTTATATTTGATGCTTATACAGTGTAGAATGCACTTTGGATGATGGTTGACTATTCATCGTTGTTGATATATACATGTGTTGTAGAAAATCCATATAATTAACATTATATGGTAATTGATTGGGCCTCATTCCAGTTTCGAAAAAGAAATATTTGAAAAAGAAATATTTGAGAAAGGAATATTTGAAAATAGAATATTTGAAAAAGGAAATATTTGAAAAGAAATATTTGAGATAGAAATATTCGAAATAGAATATTTGAAAATAGAAACATATGAAGCCGTGTTGATTAGATTGACGCTATTTTGACGTAAATGATATTTATATCGGTTTTATTCATTTTGAAATGAATTGAATTGAAAGTGATTTCGAAATGAATTGAATTGAAAGTGATTTCGAAATGAATTGAATTGAAAGTGATTTCGAAAAGAATTGAATTGAAATTGATTTCGAAATGAATTGAATTGAAAGTGATTTCGAAATGAATTGAATTGAAAGTGATTTCGAAATGAACTGAATTGAAAGCGATTTCGAAATGAATTGAATTGAAAGCGATTTCGAAATGAATTGAATTGAAAACGATTTCGAAGTGAATTGAATTGAAAACGATTTCGAAATGAATTGAATTGAAAATGAATTCAAATTGAATTGAAAAAGGAAGTTGAAATTGCCTTTGAAACGAATTTAAAACTATTTATATAATTCGTTTTAAATAGAAATCGACGAAATATATATTATATATATTATATATATAATATAATGGCCTGAATAGAACGCGCCGCGCCGCGGCAGTTCGTGAATTTCGACCATTTATTTCAAACGGACATTACGGGAGATCCGACCGTCGGATTCTCCTAAAACCGGAACCGTTGGGTTCGTATCGAAAAGAGCTTTCTAACGAATATTAGAAATTTGAAAAAGGTCGCTGTAAGTGCAGTTCGATGGCCATTGATGGAAATCGACTGTACGGGCCTTGATAAAATTATTAAAAATGGTAATAATTTGTGTAAAATCATAAGAAATGATTTAGAAAGATTTGGGATGAAAAACTCCATATTTGAAAAGATAAAAATAGATTTTTATCGAAATGAACTAGTTTTGAACTAGAATTATAATTCTATTTATTTTTAAATAAATAAATTGAATTTGAAAAGGGTTTTAAAGATAACCAAAATTTCCAATGATTGCATTGGAATGGATTTGAATCGAAATTGTCTTCGGAATATTTCGATGTTGGATTTCGTGATTATACAAATGTTGTTATGGAAATTTGAAAGATATATATATATATCGTTATTTCCAATGCGATATTTGTTAGTCGTAGAATTTGATATTGAATATAAGCCGGTATATTTTCTATTCAGAGCCTTGTATTGAATATCAAATGTGATTTGGGTTTGTCGTGAATGGTGTCTTCACTAACACTGTTCTTGAACCCAGTTGAGAAAGGATTAAATCTTTTTATTTAGATTTAATGAAGTGTACCAATTAAATAATATTTAATTGGAATTGAATTGATATTGATTTTTGGGTTTATCGTGGACAGTGTTTTAAATAACACTCGTTCTTTAACCCGATAATTAATGGAATGTGACTTTGGGTTTATCGTGAACCGTGTTTTAAATGACACGGATTCTTTAACCCGGATAACGATTAAAACTAAGTGGAGTTTTAATGAATCTTTAATTAGATTGAAATGATCGAAAATGGAGTATCACCAGTTTTGCTCCAGGCGATGGTTAAATCTTTAATTAGATTTGAACGTGAAATGGTAATTGAATTACCGATAACACTGTGGTGTTAGATATGAAGTACTACCAGTTTTACTTCATGGGATGAATAGGTTGGGATTGGGAAAATAAAATAAATGATTACTTCGGTGTGGTTCGATAATCCCGACTAGTTTGAATTGATATTCAAAGGAGATTAAAGAATAAATTTAAAGAATTTATCTTGGATAAAATTAATGGGAACTTTTCCCAAAGTATAGGAATATTTGAATAAAAGAATATTCTGAATTGGAATGAGGCGTATGTTGTGTTTGTGTAACACTTTTATAATATATACGCGAGTTATTCAGAAAGACCGGGTTTATCCCATTCTGAATAACTGATTCGACGTGGTGTCGAAGATGAAGACGGTGGTCGAAGACCGGAAGTCTTCACGTCGTTTGGGTGATTACTGATGATCTTGATTGGGCTGTACACCCTAGAAGATGGAAACAGTTAGTGATCGTCCAGACGTACTTGGAGATCGATGGATATGCGGGGTACTAGGTGCCTCCGGTTTTGTTCAGACCCAGAACGGACTTGTAAATGGACTGTGTGTCTGACATTGGATTTTAGTCCGTGTGATTGATCTCTATTAAATATATATCTGTTTGGCGGCGGAGAATTTATTCTCTTGCTTAACGCCCTTCTCTGAGACGTACGAGCTCAGGGGTTATATATTGATGGATATCAAACGCATGGAGTGAATTGCCTGTGTGGCATGCCTAAGTGGCAAATGATCAAGGCTTCTGTTGAAAAGCAAAGTCTTGTGGTTGATGATCAAAGCACGGCCTTTGTGGCATAGCTTTGTGTAACGTTGATTCGCGAGCTTCACCCCCGGTATGAACCAAAAACGGGAGAGGACCTCAGGGAGGGCATGCGTTTCTTTCTAGTTAGAAGTGGCGTCAGTGGTTTTACACGCCCTGACGAGTTTGACTTATGTGGTTGTTGCTGTTGCGAGGCGCCTCAGATTGATCGGTCGTTCTCGAACCGATGGAGTCATTTAGTTGGCTCATTTACGCCCCAAAGGGCGGGGAAACGCAGTGTTCAGGCATTTTAATCCACATCGGTGGACCGGCCCTGTCGCTCCAAGGGCCCACCTGAGTCTGGGTCCTGAGGCTCGGGCTAGACAGTCTCGAATCGGTTGAGGACTATCTTTTGCCTCGGTTCATAGATGGAAACCCAATTTCCAAATACGTGATTCTGCGGTTTTATTTGTAGAGCCTAGTATGGCGACATAGTGGGATGGGGCACTTATGCCGTCTATGATTGATACTTATGATTTGAAGTTGTTTTTATACACTATGCACTTATAATAGTATCAAACGATTTGTTTTAACCGTATCAAGCATTCTTTGGCTGTTATAAGGGAAAACCCTATCCTCGGCTGCGTTGCATTGTGTGATGGGACCTGGGTCTTATAACAGCTTCATTTTTCTTTATTTAGCATTGCGCTGTTGTTTTATGCACTGGTATTCTTGGGAGGAAACCCGTTCCGTGTTATACGGCGTGGTCCCTTGATTTACCTAATGATTTAAAATAAAAAATAATAACTGTTTTAGTTCTCACACCAGTCACATGACTGACCTGGAGTTTATTGTTTTAACCTAAACTCTGGGTGCCCTTATTTTGACACGGGCAGCTAGTAGTTTTGGTTTTGCAGATTTATATTCACAGGATCCTGGTTTACAGCTGGAACGATATCCGGAAAGCTTTGTATCCGTATATCTCATTCTAGTTGTGTATTGTATTATTTTCCGCTGCGTTGTATTTAAATGTAATTTAAATCTCTGATATTTCTGTGTAATATTCTTTTATACTCTGTATATTCTTGTAATCTGATGCATTGTTGTAATATACAATGAAATGTTCTTCTATATGCGTTCTGTTGTGGCTTGTTCTCGAACTATCCGACGCTTTCCTTTACAGGGAAGTTGAGGGTTTTCACAGGACTTTATTCCCGATTTCTTTTTTCAAATCATTTGATATACATACTAGCTTTTATATCAAAGTAGATTTCACTTCGGGATCTCAAACCAAAATCTTTGGAAATATGAATTCCAAAACATCACAATGCATACAAACAAGTATGCAACCCGATGTCGGGAGGTTTCTCCCATCAAACAAGGCAAAGGGTACTCGCCTAAGCAACTATATATATATATATATATATATATTCACACACACATATGCGCACCTCCCACTATGGAGCAGGCTACACTGACCATTGACCAATTAAGGTCATGGCTCTCACCCATACTTTTAGTCCTCAGGGTTACCTGAATCTTTCGCCACATACCAAATCATTTCATATCCCGAAGTAGGGAAAATCATTTCACAACGTAATAATCATAAGTACTTTCCAAAATATAGTACTTTACGTTAGAAATTCACACATATGATCAGTCACTATTAGTCACATAACCTTTGAACCCGTGCGTTTCAAAGAAGGGTGTTAAGCAAGAGAATAAATTCTCCACCACCAAACAAATATATCATCAATAGCAACAAATCGGCTATGTGATGAACTACAATGTCAAACACATAACACATTTCGAAATCATTTCGACATCGGGTTTAGTCCTTGAAATCCCTTCTTGTAATGTCCCGTATTTTTGGTATTAAATATTTAATATAATTTATTATTTTAAATATTGATTTTGATTTTTAAAAGGATTTAAAATATTTAATTCAATTATAAAATGAAGTATGAACGTTAATTCATATATACTTATAAATCAAGCTCGAAATAGCGCTGCAGTTCGTAAAATGGAGTTTTGAACTTTAATTGAATATAACAGATCTGATATAAGTCGGATTACTGTGAAACAAGAAACGTATGAATCTAAGTGGTAGTAATTTTCTAATGAAAGAGAAAAATATATATTTCATATTATAGATTGTTAAATATGTTCCATTCAAATTTTAAAATAGTCGCAATGGAAATCGTTGTTAAAGTATAATGTTTATTTAATATATTCGAATAGAAAATTTTAAATCGTTTAACCCAAAACTATCAATATCAAGTTGTATAATTTTATTTGGAGTTGTATATATATTTTGTTTGGATATATATGATTAAAATAATTTATTTGAATTAATTTTAAATTTATTTAATATTTTAATCAATAATATATAAGCGTTAAAAATAACCATTTTTACGAACGGTCTCAGTTTTCAATGAAATTAGTTTCATTGGAACCATATCGTTAAATTATTGTCAGAAAATCAAATTTCTTGGAAAACCGATGTCGTATATGACTTCGGTGGCCAAAAATGTCTCTGTTTTTATTTAATTGTTTATACAATCTGGACAGGGGTAACTTTTAACGAATAAATGACCGGCCAAACAAACTCCAAATTTAATGAAACAAGATTTATTGGATCCGTTAGGAAGAGGTCTAGTAAAATGTCAAGGTCTCATATTTTTTGGATTTTTCAGTAATTATAGGAATTTTAAACGCTTGATTTTTCATCAATATTTATAAAGGACTTTTCACAGATGACCTCAGAATTTGACAAAACCTGACCCATTGGGACTGGAATATTTTTTTATGCTAGGAATAGGTGTTTCATATCAAATTTGAAATCATATGAGGTGTTAATTTTAAAAAAAGCTGAGCGTAACTTTCAACACATTATAATATTAATAAATGTATCCATACCTTTACATAACACTTTCTGCACCCTAAATCAAAACGTACTGCTACCTTACCCAATTTCTTCACTTCAAAGTAAAGGGAACACAGCTAGCATGTATCAACTACCCTATTTTTTTGGAAAAGATAATACATGTGATGAGTGATAGGAAATGAAAACAACATGCTTTCCGCTTCTACCTAGTATGGACCGCCTATGTTGTGTAAGGTCCTTTCTAATTTAATACTTACGCTCTGTCCTGTGCTTTCAATTTATACAACTACTCTATGAAATAAACTCAGCTACTTAGCGTCTACTTCGGAAAGATGTTGTTCCTATCAGATATTCATTCACCTATAAATAATTACCCTGCACATCTTTGTTGATGTTTTAAATTCTTCCAGAAATAGAAACCTAACACTACAATTAAAAAAACAACAACAGTAGCCTCCAATACTTCTTCACCATGTATCATCAATCCCAGTCAGTGACGTTAAAGGGTAGGTGGACTTTCAGTAGTCAGAGGGAAGAGGAGCTGCTCGTATGGAGCTCAAAGTACTGACCAAGTGGATGACAATGGGGCACGACAGTTTGAGTTTTTGGTCACTGGAGAAAAGGGGTATTGGGCAAGTAGGCATAGGCGCATCGACTGGCGGCAACTGATCTGTGTTCAAGGTGTCGAAGGGACATGCGAGGTGGTCAAGGTTTTGCGAGATGGGTTAATAGGCGGGTGGACCGAATACATCAGTGGGTGGTGGCGTACTAGAGTTGCACGAGGTGACATGAGTTTGCTGGAGATAGTATGGATGCACGGTGGGAGGGAAGGCTTTAGTACAGGGATGGATGGAGTCGAGAACGACAGTTGGAGATAGGGCGTGTAGTTTGTTTCAGCATGGCGTGGGTTGCTTGGTTCATGGAGTTTGAACAGAACTGAAGAAACATAAAGGAAATAAGCTGCACTATTATGGGGTTCGTACATTATAGTTTGCGAAGAGGAAATAAATGTTGGATGGAAACCACGTTTGAAGAAAGCTTCAGGCATGGTTTGCGAAGAAGACACTGCAGTTTTCGTGGGCTCAACAATTAAAAGGATTGCGTGGTCCTTGATTTTCATTTCAAATTGAAGAATAAGGAAACTGTTCGGCCCCCTATTATAAACGTAATTAAAACAATGTCAAGTTTAACTAAAGGTTAATGATTTAATTAAATTGGTGAACTAATAGTTTGTATAATTCATAACAGGTGATTACCAAAGCAGGAACATGACAAACAATAATAGTGTGTTATGTGAGTAAAGAAATACATTAGTCGGCCTAGAATTCCTATTTGGCAGTAACGAACCAAGGTAATTTCTAATTGAATTAATTACTTTAGTAATTTTTAGTTAAGGAATTTTATTATTAAATTATAAACCATATGTGTAACTCTCATGTACGTCGACAAAATTGAATGAAATAAATTGCTTTGGGATCGTGCCGTAGAATTCTTCACTCTAGAACTAAATTGGACGGTGATGGAAACTGCAGGAATTAACAGTTAAATTAAACAATTTTTTAATTTTGACTATAACCGAACCAGAAAGAAATCAAGGTAAGTTAAATTCACTCGGTTTCTCTTCCCACTTATATTTAATATAAGTCGGGTTTTTATTGTGTGTCACATTTGCTGATTGTTTGTTGTGTGTTGACTGTTTACATATATGTTGACTGAATTGACTGAATTACATGTTAGTTAAATATAAATGAAAACCAATCGTTTTTAATGTTTATTTCCAAATGCGGTAAATTACCTTGTTATTCACGGCTATAAAATAACCGTGTTTAATTAAATGAATTGTTTGATTGTCTGAATTATTTGTTAAATGTTAAATAAATTTTCTAATATTAAATTGCTGTTACTTTGCTGTTTTAGAATTAAATCAGTAAACTTGAATTGAATGATGTTATTTGAAGTAACCCATTTGGATGTAGAGAAGAACAAGTTGGAGGAATCCAACCGGATTCCTCAAATATATCAAATGTTATTTATTTTCATATTATCGTTATATGAACTATTTAAACCCATTTGTTTGGATAATTGATTTGATAATTGACCATTGACCTGAAATTCAACAATTGTTTTATTTTAACCAATGGGAAATATTGGTTGAGTAATTAGCAATAGTTTGTTGATAAATCAACCGTTTGAAATATTTATTTACCGTCAGGAAAATAGATATAAAAATGAAGTTATGAAATTTATTTTATAATTGAATATAGGTTTTTAAATATATTATTTAAAAATGAAGTTTATAAAAAGGGAAATCAACCGTGTGCGGAGCACGTGCCTCATCTTCATTAATGTAAGGATTTACAAGTGAGAATAATTGTTTTTAAGAAACAATTAAAATGAAATTATATTATTATTTATTTAATATTAATTGAACTAAATGATATTTATTTAAATAAATTTAAATGAGGTTATTCAAATTAATTTATTAATCAATTTAAATGAAGAGATGAGTTGAAGTTGATCAATGAGTTAATCATGGTTTAGAGTTGACCAAGTCCACTGTTTTAATTGAAACTGATTATTTAATTAAATTAGATTGTGCCAATTAGGAATGAAATAATTTAGAATATAGTTGTTTAACCTGAGTAAGATTTTAAAAAGAAATTTAATACTAATTCAAGTTAATAATGAAGTAAATTATTATTTTAATTAATAAATATGAGTAATTACTTCTTAAATGAAATACATTTAAGTGAGTAACGATTTCTGAAATGGAATATGGCTGAATTTTGAAAAGGGGTTATAAACGATTTTTATAACAAATTTAAATAAGAAATTATAAGTGCATACAATGGTTTGGTTTAAATAAATGTTAACTCAACATTTGAAATATGAAGGAAAAGGGAAATCAAGATAAGAAGGGTTTTATTTAAACCAGAGATTTAGAAACAAAGTTTATGAAAGTAAATGAGAAGTCAAAGCGTGATTTGAATTGGTGATATTTAATAATGGAATTTAGTAGAATGGTTAGAATTGAAATGAGATTTTCAAAGGGAAATGATAAAAAGGAATTTGTAATGGAATTTGGTAAAGGATTTAATAAGGGGTTTAGTAATAATAAATTCTAGTTATAGAATGAATGCTTTGAAAGAAGTTAAGATTAAGAAGTGATTTTATTAAATAATTACTTGATCAACATATTAAGTAAAAATAAGTTGTATTTAAAAAGAGATATTTTAAACAGGTAAGAAGCTTTTTAAACCATAATTTTAGTAAAATGACTAGATGATATTTGATTTGACGTTAGAATAAATATCAGTTTTTGAATTACAACTCATATCTGTCTTAATATAAGAACGTGGTTAATCAATGTCTGAGAGGTAAATAAATTCCTTAATTTGAATGAGTTCTAGATTATTTGAGGATGATATTAGTTTGTAATGGAAAAGAGGTTAAGAACATTTCCAGATAAGAAATGATAACGCAACGTAAATTGCGAGATTTGAGAATATAATGAGATTTCCAAAGTAACTAAATAAATAGTATTGAGAATACAAGAGGAGATTTCCAAAGTAACGGAACTAGAAATATTTGAGAATATATGTATATATGGAATTCCACGAAATAAAGGAAATAAGGAAGATGGTGTGTAAAATTATAATGATATTTTCAAGTAAAAAGGAAATGAAAAGTGAAGTGTTAAAATGGGTTTATTCTAAAAGAATAAGGATTAGTTTTTGTTTCAAATGATGAAACAAAAGGGATTTCGTAATGTTATTTTACAAATGATAAAATGAGTTAATTTTTCCAGTTACAGATAAGGAGAAGTTATATAGAAAATGTTTTGAAAAAATTAATTTTGGATATGATTATAAGATCTTTTCTAAGTATTATAATAAATTAGTTTTGGAATTAATCTTATGTTAAATAAGAATTGAAAAGCGATATTTCTAATATTGAAATATTTTAAAGAGCTTTAAATTAACTTTCGTTAATTGTTTTTAAGTAAAGTCCAAGTAATGCCGAGTATTGAATCAGTGAACTCATTTTTTTATATTGTTATTTGATAGTTAAATAACTGACTATCAAATTTGACCAGTACGATTGTTGGTACAGAAAGACCAGGATCGAATTTATATTCGAAAACCATTCCGACCAGCAAATATGTAACATTGAAGATAGAATATGGAGCAATTGAAGACCGTGGATCTTCATAAGGGAAAGGATTACTTGTCGAATATTCTCTCTGTTGCAAAGTACATGTATTCTGACGTGATTGTTATTTTATGGACTTGCAAGGACTTCTCGCTACTGATCCATAGGGTAATTTATGGATGTGGTCGGAGAGTGCCGTCGGTTTGCCCAATCCCAAGATATCTTATATGGACGAATATCAGACAGAGTATTTCCAAAGGATCACATATATTGATTTCTTTAAATGTACTTTGTTGGTGGCAAAAGAATTCGTTCTTTTTGCGTAAACACCCAAGATATTTTTGTGGACATCAATTAATGAATATCTGGCGGATCTTACGATGTGACATTCAAAGTGAATGGTGGCCAGATGTTCTAAAATAATAAATACGGTAAAGTAATTAATTAATTATGACCTCAAGCCTCATCAACCGGGAAATGGTATAAAATTAGATAAGTCGCATGGCTATGTGGGTCACACCCATCAAAAGGTTATATTCATTACCTGATCTGGTGAAATCACATGCCTTCGGTTGTTCCTTATTTTTGTATGCTATCGGTTCGGTTGGCTGGCCCTAGCCGTGGTAATGATATATTTAGAACTCTTAAGCGAAGTGCGGGGCCGGTCATATTTAGCCGGGGTTGCTAGATGTTCTTGTTGAATCCCCAATGTATTCATCTCCAAAGGTACATTGTCGGAAGGTGGTCCCATACCTTTCCATAGTTGGAAATCCATTCTCCAATAAGCACCCGCGGTTTTGATTGTATACTATATATGTAGAGCGTGAGATGCAAGAGTTTTGCTAGATTGATATTTATTTGTATTTAGACACTATTATAATATCAGAGAAGATATTGATTTCAAAAATGTTTTGGTTATCATAAGGTAAAAACCGTTTGTATTTATGTGTGGATTTGGTCTTACGATTATCCTTTCCTTTCAAAAGGATTTTGACTTTAAAATCAACTTATGTGATACCTATAAAATTAGTGTGTTTTTCTCACTCTGGTTCACCAGAATAACCCATCGTTTGTAATGCTCAGGTTAGACCGGTTCACACAGGTTTAGGTTATCAGATGCTACGAAGAGACGAGTTGGAGATGTTCAGACGTATGATATTTAGTGTTATTCCGTTGTGTGTTGTATATGAGGACAGGGTATTATAACTTTCCAAATGTGTGATGTACTTTGATGATTGTAAGTATTTTTAAAGCTCTCAACAAAGATTTATTTCTATATTATATTTTGTTCTTCTGTGATGTGAGACTCTGTGTTGTGTTGTTCTTCCTTTTCTTCTTTTCTAATAATTCTTTCTTTCTTATCTCATCCAATAATCTCTTTCTATTAACTATCTACTTTTCGGTGCAATTTGGTTTGGACATGAGTTGTGATTGTCATCTCAAAGGGTACGGGAAAGTCAGTATGTTACAGTGGTATCAGAGCTATTGGGACCTTGGCTCTGTGGCGTAAACTCGATAGAGATGGGATTAGTAATATCCTAGATTAAGTTGAGTGTATATATATGAGAGTGCGTATTTGTAAATTTTATATACAAATGTTTTGTGTTGTGTTTGTTGATCGGTTCAAGTGTTGAGAAGCTTTGAATTGGTAATGGTCACAATGTTGTTTTATAAAGTGGGTAAATTAAATAATTTTACCCAAAATATATTTTTATATAGAAAGGAAATAATTTTACCAAATTATTGAGATACTGGTTTGGTTGTTTGGTTGATTGATTTGAATGGAATTCAAATTGAACTAAAATTTGAAATCGTTTAATGTAACCAAAGAATATTTCCATATGAAATAGTAAATGAGAAGTTTAATTCGGGATTAAAACAAATCATTTGAAATGAAGGTTTAACTTGAGTTAAGCAAGAAGATCTATGAATTAAAGGTCAAAATTCCTATATACATAAGTTTATGGGATTGAATAAATTCAGAATTGGGAAATCATATTAATAAATACGAAATGGAAATCAATTTGATACAAATCGATTGATATTAAACCTAGGTGAATATAGGTAAATATTAATATGTAATGCGAATTCAATTGATTGATTTGGTTGTGTATTGGTTGTTGATTGTGAATTGTTGTTGATTAGTTGATAGATTGTTGAATAAAATTAATCACCAGTTAAATGGAGATGAATGAATTGGAAACCAAGAGAAATTGACTCCAAAGTAATAAACTGAAATGAAACCGCATTTGAATTAGAAATGAATGTGTTAATTCTGTAATTGCATAAGAAGGATGTTATATCATTGATGTTAGAAATTGGTTTAGTTAGAATGTGGATTAATGAAGTATTATTGAAATTTCACATATATGTTACTTACATGTTAAATTGAGTTAAGTATAGGTGCTAGATGGCTAGAGAATTGACTTTGGTTGAGTAAATCATAATAAACTAAACGAATATGCTCAATAGCGCTTGCATAAGGTACGCCTACGCGAAAATATGAATTTTTGGGTTTTCAAATTTTGTTTTCTGACCGTGTGGTCGATGTATACATGTTATTTATTCCTGCGATATCGCAGATATCAGGGAGACTCTGCCGAATTTTTCCGGGAATTTAATGTGTTAGAAAATTTTCGATATTTTTGAAAATTTATATTGATTATAGTGTATCGGTTTTTGATTTTAAAAGAAATTAGATTTTAAATCAAATGGGTTGTAACATTTTTCTTACCTTAGTAATTTCACGGACGAAATTCTATTAAGGGGGAAGATTGTAATGTCCCGTATTTTTGGTATTCAAATATTTAATATCATTTATTATTTTAAATATTGATTTGGAATTTTAAATGGATTTAAAATATATAATTCAATCTTAAAAAGAAGTTTGAATGTTAATTTATATATAATTATAAATCGAGCTCGAAATAGCGCCGTTGTTCGTAAATTAGAGTTTTGAACTTCAACTGAATATAACAGATCCGATATAAGTCAGATTTCTATGAAACAAGAAACGTATGAATCTAGTTGGTAGTAATTTTCTAATGAAAGAGAAAAATCCAGATTTCTTGTTATAGATTGTTAAATATGTCCAATTCATTTTTTGAAATAGTCGCTATGGAAATCGTTATTAAAATATAACGTTTATTTAATATATTTAAATAGAAAATTTTAAATCGTTTAACTCCAATCTGTCAATATCAAGTTGTATAATTTTATTCGGAGTTGTATATATATTTTGTTTGGATATATATGGTAAAAATAATTTATTATTATTTATTTGAATTAATTTTGAATTTATATAATATTTCAGTCGATATTATAAAAGCAATAAAAATAACCATTTTTACGAACGGTCTCAGTTTTTGATGAAATTAGTTTCATTGGAACCGTATCGTTAAATTATTATCAGAAAATCAAATTTAATGGAAAACTGATGTCGCATGTACTTTGGTGGCCAAAATGTCTCTGCTTCTATCTAACTGTTTATACAATCCAAACAGGGGTAACTTTTAATGAATAAATGACTGGCCAAACAAACTCCAAATTTAACGAAACAAGATTCATTTGATCCATTAGGAAGAGGTCTAGTAAAATGTCAAGGTCTCATATTTTTTGGATTTTTTCTATAATTATAGGAAGTTTACACGCTTGATTTTTCATCGATATTTGTAAAGGACTTTTCACAGACGACCTCGGAATTCGGCGGAACCTGTCACATTGGGTCCGGAATATTTTTTTTTGCTAGTAATAGGTGTTTCATCTCGAATTTGAAATCATATGAGGTGTTAATTTTACAAAAATCTAAGCGTAACTTTCCATACATTTTAATATTAATAAATGTACCCAAATCTTTACATAACACATTCTGTACCGTAAATCCAAACGTACTGCCACCTTACCTAATTTCTTCACTTCAAAGTAAAGGGAAAACAACTAGCTATGTATCAGCTACCTTATTTTGTTTTTTTTAGAAAAGATAATACATGGGCCGAACGATAGGAAATGAAAACAACATGCTTGCCGCGTCTACCAAGTATGGACAGCCTATGTCGTGTAAGGTCCTTTCTAATTTAATACTTATGCTCTATCCAGTGTTGTCAGTTTATATTGCTACTCTACGAAATAAACTCAGCTACTTAGCATCTACTTCGGAAAGACGTTGTTACTATCAGATATTCGTTCACCTATAAATAATTACGCTGCACCTCTTTGTTAATGTTTTGAATTCTTCCAGAAATAGAAACCCACCACTACAATTACAAAAACAACAACTGTAACCTCCGATACTTCTTCACCAGTATCATCAAACCCAGTCAGCGACGTTAAAGGGTAGGTGGCCTTCCAATAGTCAGGGGGAAGAGGAGCAGCTCGTACGGAGCTCGAAGTACGGACCAAGTTGATGGCAATGGTGCTCGGTAGTTTGGGTTTTTGGTCGTTGGAGACAAGGGGTATTAGGAAAGCAGGCGTAGGCGCATTGACTGGCAGCAATGGATCTACGTCCGAGGTGGCGAAGGGACATGCGGGGTAATCAAATTTTTGCGAGATAGGTTAGCATGCTGGTGGAGTGAACGCAGCAGTGGGCGGTGGATTACTAAAGTCGCACGATGTGACATGAGTTTGCTGGAGACAATATGGATGCACGGTGGTAGGGAAGGCGTTCATACAAGGATGGATGGAGCCGAGCATGGCAGTAGGAGATGGGACGTGCGGTTTGTTTCAGCCTGGCACGGGGTTGCTTGGTTCATGGAGTTTGAATAGAACTGAAGAAACACAAGTGAAAGAAGCTGCATTATTTTGAGGTTCGTACATTACAGTTTGGGAAGAGGAAATAAATGCTGGATGGAAACCACGTTTGAGGAACGCTTCAGGCATGATTTGAGAAGAAGACACTGCGGTTTTCATGGGTTCAACAATTAAAAGGATTGCGGGGTCCTTGAGTTTCATTTCGAATTGAAGAATAAGGAAACTGTTCGCCCCTATTGTAAATGTAATTAAACAACATCAAGCTTAATTAAAGGTTAATGATTTAATTAAATTGGTGAACTAATAGTTTGTATAATTCATAACAGGTGATTACCAAAGTAGAAACGTGATAAATAGTAATAGTGTGTTACGTGAGTGAAGAAATACATTAGTCGGCCAAGAATTCCAATTTGTCAGTAACTAACCAAAGTAATGGCTAATTAAATTAATTAATTTAGTAGTTTTTAGTTAAGGAATTTTATTATTAAATTATAAATCGTATTCTTATATTTTGTGTAACTCTCACGTACGTCGACTGAATTGAACGAAATTTATTGCTTTGGGACCGTGTTGCAGAATTCTTCATTCTAGAACTAAATTGGATGGTGATGAAAACAACAGGAATTTACAGTTAAATTAAACGACCGTTTAATTTTGACTGTAACCGGACCAGAAAGAAATCAAGGTGAGTTAAACTCACTTAGTTTCTCTTCCCCCTTATATTTAATATAAGTCCGGTTTTTATTGTGTGTTATAATTGCTGATTGTTTGTTGTGTGTTGACTGTTTACCTATATGTTGACTTAATTGATTGAATTGCATGTTAGTTAAATATAGATGAAAACCAATCGTTTTTAACGATTATTTCCAAACGAGGTAACTTACCTTGTTAGTCACGGTTATAAAATAACTGTGTTTAGTTAAACGAATAGTTTGTATCGTCTGAATTGTTTGTTAAATGCTAAGTAAATTGGTTGATATTAAATTGCTGTTATTTTACTATTTTAGAATTAAATCAGTAAAATTGAATTGAATGATGTTATTTGAAGTAACCCATTTGGATGTAGAGAAAAACAAGTTGGAGGAATCCAACCAGATTCCTTAAATATATTAATGTTATTTATTTTTATATTATCATTATATAAATTGTTTAAACCTATCTGTTTGGATGATTGATTTGATTATTGACCATTGACCTAAAATTCAACTATTATTTTATTTTAACCAATGGGAAATATTGGTTGAGTAATTGGCAGCAGCTGGTTGATAAATCAATCATTTGAAATATTTATTTACCGTCAGGTAAATCGATATAAAAATGAAGTTATGAAATTTATTTTATAACTAAATATAGATTTTTAAATATATTATTTAAAAATGAAGTTTATAAAAAGGGAAATTAGCCGTGTGCGGAGCACGTGCCTCATCTTTATTAACGTAAGGATTTACAAGCGTGATTAATTGTTTTTAAGAAACAATTAAAATGAAAATATATTATTTATATTTAATATTAATCGAAGTAAATGATATTTATTTAAATTAATTTAAATGAGGTTATTTAAATTAGTTTATTAATAAATTTAAATGAAGATATGAGTTGATGTTGATCAACAAGTTAATAATGGTTTAGAGTTGACCAAGTCCACTGTTTTAATTAAAACTGATTATTTAATTAAATTAGATTGTGCCAATTAGAAATAAAATAATTTAGAATATAGTTGTTTAACTTGAATTAGATTTTAAAAAGAAATTTGATACTAATTCAAGTTAATAATGAAGTAAATTATTATTTTAATTAATAAATATGAGTAATTACTTCTTAAATGAAATACATTTAAGTGAGTAACCGTTTCTGAAATGGAATGTGGATGAATTTTGAAAAGCGGTTATAAACAATTTTTATAAAAAAATTATAAAAGAAATTATAAGCGCATACGATGGTTTAAATAAATGTTTACTCAACATTTGAAATACGAAGGAAAAGGGAAATCAAGATAAGAAGGGTTTTATTTAAACCAGAGATTTAGAAACAAAGTTTATGAAAGTAAATGAGAACTCAAAGCATGATTTGAATTGGTGATATTTATTAATGGAATTAAGTAAAATGGTTAGAATTGAAATGAGATTTTCAAAGGGAAATGATAAAAAGGAATTTGTAACTGAATTTGGTAAAGGATTTAATAAGGTGTTTAGTAATAATAAATATTAGTCATAGAATGAATGCTTTGAAAGAAGTTAAGATTAAGAAGTAATTTAATTAAAAAATTACTTAATCAACATATTACGTAAAAATAAGTTGTATTTAAAAAGAGATATTTTAAAAAGGTAAGAAGTTTTATAAACCATAATTTAAGTAAAATGGCAAGATGATATTTGATATTAGAATAAATATCAGTTTTTGAATTACGACTCATATCTGTCTTAAGATAAGAACATGGTTAATCAAGGTCTGAGACTTGAATGAGTTCAAGATTATCTGAGGATGATATTAGTTTGTCATGGAAAAGTGGCTAGGAACATTTCCAGATAAGAAATGATAACGCAACGTAAATTGCGAGATTTGAGAATATAATGAGATTTCCAAAGTAAAGGAGATAAACATAATTGAGAATATAAGAGGAGATTTCCAAAGTAACGGAACTGGAAATATTTTAGTGTATATATATATATATGGAATTCCCCGAATTAAAGGAAATAAGGAAGATGGTTTGTAAAATTATAATGATATTTTCAAGTAAAAAGGAAATGAAAAGTGAAGTGTTAAAATAGGTTTATTCTAAAAGAATAGGGATTAGTTTTTGTTTCAAAGGATGAAACAAAAGAGATTTTGTAATGTTGTTTTACGAATGATAAAATGAATTAATTTTCCTAATTATAGATATGGAGAAGTGATATAGAAAATGTTTTGAAAACAATAATTTTGTATATGATTATAAGATCTTTTCTAAGTATTATAATAAATTAGTTTTGGAATTAATCTTATGTTAAATAAGAATTGAAAAGCGATATTTCTAATATCGAAATATTTTAAAGAGTTTTAAATTAACTTTCGTTAATCGTTTTTAATTAAAGGCCAAGTAATGCCAAATACTGAATCCGTGAACTCATTTTATTTTGTATTGTTATTTGATAGTTAAATAACCGACTATCAAATTTGACCAGTATGATTATTGGTATGGAAAGTCCGGGATCGAATTTATATTCGAAAACCATTCCGACCAACAAATACGTAACGTTGAAGATAGAAGATGGAGCAATTGAAGACCGTGGATCTTCATAAGCGGAAGGATTACTTGTCGAGTATTCTCTGTGTTGCAACGTAGAGGTATTCTGACGTGGTTCAGTCGTGAATGTGATTTTATGGATTTGTAAGGACTTCTTGCTACTGATCCATAGGGTAATTCAAGGATATGATAGGAGAGTGCCTTCGGTTTGTCCAATCTTAGGATAACTTATATGGACGAATGTCTAGTAGAGTTTTTCCAAAGGATTAAGTATATCGATTTCTTCAAATGTTCTTTGTTGGTGGCATAAGAATTCATTCTTTTTGCATAAACACCCAAGAGATTTTTGTGGATGTCAATTAATGATTATCTGGAGAATCTGACGATGTGACATTCAAAGTGAATGGTGGCCAGATGATCTAAAATAATAAATAAGGTAAATTAATTAATTAATAAATTATGACCTCAAGCCTCGTCAATTGGGAAATGATATAAAATCAGGTAGGTCGTATGGCTATGTGGGTCGCACCCATCAAAAGGGTATATTCATTACCTGATCTGGTGAAATCAAATTCCTTCGGTTATTCCTTATTTTTATATGCTATCGGTTCGATTGGATGGCCCCCAACTGTGGTAATGATATATCCGGAACTCTCAAGCAAAGTGAGGGGCCAGTCATGTTTATCCTGGGTTGCAGGATGTTCTTGTTGAATCCCCAATGTATTCATCTCCAGAGTTACATTGTCGGAAGGTGGTCCCATACCTTGCCATAGTTGGAAATCTATTCTTCAATAAGCGCCTGCGGTTTTGATTGTATACTATATATGTAGAGCGTGAGATGCAAGCGTTCTGCTAGATTGATATTTATTTGTATTTAGATACTATTATAATATCAGAGAAGATATTGATTTCAAAAACGTTTTGGGTTATCGTAAGATAAAAACCGTCTGTATTTATGTGTGGATTTGGTCTTACGATTATTCTTTCCCTTCAAAAGGATTTTGACTTTAAAATCAACTTGTGTGATGCCTATAAATTTAGTGTGTTTTTTCTCACTCTGGTTCACCAGACTGACCCATTGTTTAATGCTTGGGTTTGATCGTGTCGCACTGGTTCAGGTTGTCAGATGCTGTGAAGAGACGAGCTGGAGATGTTCAGGCGTATGATATTTAGTGTTATTCCGCTATGTGATTTACTCTGATGATTGTAAGTATTTTTAAAGCTCTCAACAAATATTTATTTCTATATTATATTTTGTTCCGTTGCGATGTGAGACTCTATGTTGTGTTGTTCTTGTTCTTCTTCTATTCTTATAATTCTTTCTTTCTTTCTTGTCTCACCCTCTATTCTCTTTCTATTAACTATCTGCTTTTCGATGCAATTTGGTTTGGACATGAGTTGTGATTGTCATCTCAATGGGTACAGGAAAGTCAGTATGTTACATTTCTTTTTTATAAAACATTCTCTGTCCAAAATTGGGAATACATTTCTTTTCACTTAAGAAAACCTCTTTTCAAAATCGTTCATTAATTTTGAAATAAACAACATCGCTAACACCTCATAGTCAAATCGTGAAGTGTTTCACAAGGCGTTAGTATACCAGTATTTCTACCCAACCCAATGCTAAATATAAAAGCATATCTTGCTCATAAACTGGTCGAGCACTATCCAAACAATCAATCAATCGCAATCATGAATATCAAGAAACAAGTACATTTGGTTTGTACCACATCTCATGTTTTGGTAAATTTATTGACCATTCATTCGTTCCAATCTATTTAAAGATTTATTAAAAATCTAGTTTAGTTTTAATCTCATAAATCACTACTTGATTATTATTCAACTTTCTGGAAATTAATCCTGTCTTTAACTAGGTTAAAGAAGCAATGTCATTTAAAACATAGTTCATGATAAACAGAAATTAACTTCCATTAACTATGGAATCTTCATGGAAATTTGAATAGCTCATAATCGATGTAAATTTCCATATCAAACTAATACTATACGTAGAGTATAGGCAAGGCCTTTTAAATTCCATACATAGTAACGGTCTTCATTCATAGAAGCTCATCTCGATTATTATTAAATCGAATTCCATTCAATTCCAATTTAATATTTTAAATTGGAAAACTTTACTTTGGAAAATTTCCATTAAATCTTAATAAAAAGATTTATAAATTCCAAATCATATCTTTACCGTTAATTGGGTTAAAGAACTAATGTTATTTAAATCACAGTTCACGATAAACCAAAACTCCAATTTCAATTCCAATTAAATTAATTTTTAAACTTCTTTAAATCTTAATTAAAAGATTTATTATATTCTCAATTGGGTTTAAGAACGGTGTTAATGAAGACACCATTCACGACAAACCCAAAATCCAATTTGATATTAAATACTAGGCTCTGAATAGAAATTATATCGACTTATATTCAATATCGAATTCTAAAACCAACAAATATCCTATTGGGAATAATGATATCTATATCTTCCAAATTCTTCAATAATATCCATATAATCACGGAATCCACTATCAAAATATTCCAAAGATTATTTCTCTTCAAATCCGTTCCAATTCCTACATTGGAAAATTTTAGTTTTTTCAAAAACCATTTACAAATCCAGTTGGTTTATTCAAAAACCATTTGATTATTATTCTAGTTAATAATTATTTCATTTCGATAAAAATATATTTTTGTCTTTTCAAATTTGGAATTTTTCATCCAAAATCTTTCCAAATCATTTATTATGAGATAACATAATTTTTCCATATTTTTAATAATTTTATTAAGGCCTTTACAGTCGGTTTCGAATAACGACCACCGAACTGCATCCATACCGACCTTTTCTGAAATTGATTTGGACATAATTTGAAATCCAACCATTCAAATTTAAATCTCCTATATTCATTGGAAAGATCTTTTTGATACGAACCCAACGGTTCTGGTTTTAGGAGAATCCGACGGTCGGATCTCTTGTCACATTAATTTGAAGTCAATGGTCGAAATTCGCGAACAGTCGTTGCGCGGCGCAATTTATTCAAGCCATTTAAATAAATAAATAAATATATATATATAATATTTCATCGATTTCAATTTAAAACATATTTTATAAATCGTTTTAAAAACGATACCAACTTCCATTTCAATTTTAAATCAAAATTGAATTTTCTATTACATGACAATTTTAATTTTTAACAATCCAATAATTATTCCATTACCTGACAATTTTATATATCTCATATATAAGCTAAAAATAATATTTTTAGTGAACACATATTTATTTCATTTCATGAACATTTTATATATCACATATATAAGTTAAAAATTATATTTTTAATGAACAAATATTTATTCCATTTTATGACAATTTTATATATCGCATATATATATATATATATTAATATGTCAAAAATTATATTTTCAAAGAACAAATATTTATTCCATTTCATGACAATTTTATATATCACATATATATGCTAAAAATTATATTTTTAACGAATCAAATTTCTATTCCATATCATGACCATTTTATACATCGCATATATAAGCTAAAAATAATATTCTTAGAGAACAAATATTTATTCCATTACATAACCATTTTATATATCACATACATATGTTGAAATTTATATTTTTAACGAACAAATTTTTATTCCATTTCATGACCACTTTATATATCGCATATATATAATTTATACAACGCATATATATGATTTATAAAATGCATATATATTGTATACAACGCATATATATATTTCACATCGCATATATATTATTTACTCCATTTCACATCACAATCACAACACAATACATTCAATTTAATCATCCATGGTTTGTGTACGACAGTGAGGTGAGCTAACCGGTACCACAAAACATTTGTGGTAATTAAAAACTGATAAAAATCAATACTGGCAGTTCATATATGCAGTTGTAAAATAAATAACTATACAAAAATTATAGTGAGAAGTTCTCATATTGGATTCCACTCCATCAGTCTTTAATTGAGGATTGTTTTAATAAAATTAAACCGTACATTTAATTTTATCAAAAATTACTGCGGCTTCTGTTTCCGTTCTGGTCGGTTCCATGTTGTAGAGTTCGACTTCACGATCGCAACGCAATTGAAATCGTCGAATTTCGATCTCGTATGGAAAAGATACGATAATTTATACATTGAACAATTTAAACTTGTAATTAAATTAATTAACTAAAAATTAACTTAACTAATTACCATTTAAACTATTCCTCCCCTAATCCCTTTCTTCTCCAACAAATACACAGCGTGATCCACGTTCCAATCTCCACCATTGTTGTGACCTTCATGCACCCCTCCCTCCTTCGATTCACCATGAAATCACATACCGTTCATTCCTACGATCATGTCATCAAAATCACCGTCACTCGAACCCCACAAACTACAACCCCCATCCATCCCCCATGTTGCATTCAACCGCCCAAGTAGGCTATTCCCAAGCATAGGATCGACATTTTTTCTCATGGAATCACCCAAAAATTCACATGTAGGTGCTATTTCGTTCAACGATTCCAAAAACAACAAGCAACTTGCGAATCAAAGCTCCAAATCTTTGAATTTTCGAACCTAAAAATAAGAACGCACACTGTGATTTTTCGTGCTCCCCGAATTGGCGTCGTTCTTCATGAAATGGGCTTCAAACGAAGCTCTTCCCTCGAGGATTACAAATATATATGTTTCATAATTTATGGAGGAGTATATGATTTTTAAAAAATGGAAGAAATTTGATTTTTTCATGTTGGAAGAAAGAATCGGAGACAACATGAAAGCGGCTAGTTGAATTTTGACCACGCAGAGAATATTCTAGGGTTGTTGACCATTTTATACTCATTTTTTATTTATTTAGTTCAATTAATACCTGATTATCGATCCGAATTCCAAATCAAACCCAACGACTAGCGTCCCTAACCAAATACCCTCATTCTGAACACAGTGGGATATTTTTCGTAAGCCAATTCGACTGTTTCGATCATTTTTTTTATAAAAAACAAAATATAAATTAATATAAGGATTAATATTCAATTTGAACGTACATTTTAATTTACTATGGCCATATGCTGACTCCTAAAATTACAGAAAAATTAAATCTAGCTATATTGTGACGATACGGTCCTAACAAAATTAATTTCATCAAATTAGGAGACCGTTTGAAAAATGGCCTTTTTTGGGTGATCAAATTCAAACTGGAATTACAAAACACATTTAAATTCACTGCTCTCCCATATTAATTCCAAAAAAATTATGAATTTTTGAACTTGACTATAATTAGACATTCCAGATCCAACAAAAGTGGTTTCGTTGAAAATGAAGGTCGTTCACAAAATGGCTATTTTTAATGGCTATATATTATATTAAAATATAAATATATTCCACAACGGTTATTATAAATTTTAGACTGGACATTACTTTTAATTTATAAAGTGAAATCTCAGTTTCTTACATTCATTAGAAAATTATAGTTAAATATATCTAAAGTTTCTTGTTTCATCCAAGTCTGGCTTATATTGAATTCTATATATTCATTCAAAGTTTAAAATCGAATTTTCAAACTACCGCGCCATTCGAGTTCGTTTTATAATTAAAATAAATTTATATGTTCTAACTTCGATTTAAATAAAATTTTAGTCGTTATTATTTAAAAGAAATATTCAAAATCCATTAAAATAGCTAAAATAAAAATTTTAAATTGGTTCAGAAATTCTGGGTTGTTACATCTTTCTTCAACCCAGCCCAAAAGAAATTTCTCTTCATGTGTCGGTACATCTTATCACTGCCCGGATAGATAATCATCCTAGAATGATGGGCTTCATCAAGGAAAGTCCTCAACAAATCTCCAACTCGGGGAACACAAAGCCTACCATCTCGTTGTAGCCACACTTTATCATCCACGGAATATCTAATATGGTGACTAGAAATCCCCCTCTGCCAAGTCTATCCAAGATGTTTCTTATCTGTGGGTCCTCTCGCTGCGTAGATCCTATTTGATCCATAAGAGTAGATCGCACCGCTAGTGATGCCAACAAACCAGGTATGAGACCCGTAGATGGCCTAAAATCGAAGGTCGATATGTTCTCCAAACTCCGCCTCTCTACGAATAGAGGACTCAAGGTCATCCTCTGCCTACTCAGTGTGTCCACCACTACATTACCCTTGCCAAGGTTATAAGCAATCTTAAAGTCATAGGACACAAGGAACTCCATCCATCTTTGTTGTCTCAAATTAAGATCCTTCTGCGAGAACAGATATTTGAGCGACTTATGGTCCGTGTATAACTCGAACCTTTCTCCCAAGAGATAATGCCGCCAAGTCTAAAGTGCGAACACTATAGCAGCCAACTCTAGATCATGGGTAGAGTTGTTCCTCTCATGAACTCTCAACTATCTACTACCATAGCATAATACCCTTCACTCTTGCATCAAGACGACAACAAGCCCTGTACCACATGCATCAGTGTACACTGTGAACACCTTGCTCCCGTCAGGCTATGTCAGAACTAGGACTGTTGCCAGAGCCCTCTTCAACCACTGAAAAGCATCCAAACAGTCAATACCCCAAGAAAAGGTCAGATTCTTCTTTGTCACTATAGTGAGTGAGGCTGATATCTTTGCGAAGTCCTTGATAAACATCCTATAGTAGTCCGCTAAACGAAGAAAATTTCTCACCTTTATTGCATTCTTTGGAACCTTCCACTCTTGAACTGCAACTACTTCAGAGGGATCCACTGGGCTATCCCATTCTTGGAGACCACATGCCCTAGAAATCTCACCTCCTTTCTCCAAAAGTGACACTTGGAGAATTTCTCCTTAAGCTGATGTGCTCTGAGAGTCCTCAAGACCTCTTCTAAATGTAGGGTATGCTCTTATTTGCTCTTCGAGAAAATCAGGATGTCATCTACAAAGACCACCATGAACTTGTTCAAAAACTCCCTAAACACCCTACTCATCAGATCCACAAAATACGTGGGTGCGTTCGTCAACCCAAAAGGCATGACTAGAAAATAAAAGAAGCCATCTGGAGTACTGAAAGTGGTCTTATCTAACTGTTCTCGACCACCCTCTACTGGTGAAATCCCATGGCTAAATTTAACTATGAGAAAAAAGATGCGCCAACAAACAGGTCAAACAGATCATCTATCCTCGGGAGTGGGTTCCTATTCTTCTTGGTGAGCTTATTCAAATCCCTGTAATCTACACATACACGAAGTAAGCCATCCGCCTTGGTTGCGAAGAAAGACAGGAGCACCGCATTCTGAAATACTTCGCCTAATAAATCCTTTCTCAAGTAGCTCCCTTACTTGCTTGTGAAGTTCCCTCATTTCCCTAGGAGCCATGTGGCGCACAGGCAATGCGAATGGATTCGCATTATCTACCAAGTATATCCGAAAATCAATCTTTTGCCTCAGAGGTAAACCCCTAACCTCATAAAAAATATCCGATACTCATGAACTATGGGTAAATATTGCAAATCATTGACAGAAGCATCAAGTGACTCTAGGAAGCTAAGCATGACAGACCACCTTGGGTCATAGGAAATCTTGAGAGTCCTCCCATGACAAGTCAGAAGTTTAACGACCCTCCTCTCACAATCTAGGATGGCACCATACATAGCTAGCCAATCTATCCCTAGAATCATAACGTTGCCTATAAAACCAAGCATATACGCGTCGCACACGAACTCGACGCCTAACACAGATATCCTTAAACCCCGACATATCATAGACAAATGACCCATCCCTCCAATGGGGTTTGAGACAATAACGAGATCAGAAACAATACTAATACTAAGGTTTCAGAGATTCAATCACATGATCAGATATAAAAGAATGAGAAGCGCCAGAATAAAAAAGAAACCTAACTGGATGATTGAAAAGGGAAATCAAACCTTCAACAGAAACTTTCCAACCTCTATCTGGTCCACTAGCCTCGAGAGCATGCATCTGCCCTCCAGAAGGTCCTGCCCTTTGTCCCTATCCTTGCTTCTTCGGGCATTCCCTAGTATAGTGTCCAACTTCACCATAGGTGAAACGAGCATTCTTCCTTTTTCTGTAATCCTTGACCAGATGACCTAAGCTCCCACAACCATGACATTTCTTCTTGTTCTGAGCTTTGTCATTCTTTCCACCCTTCTTTTGATGTTCTTTCTTGGACCACACTTTCTTGTTTTGCGTCTCATCGGTCTTGACCTCTTTCTTCTCATCCTTACCCTCTTCGTACATGAATGCCATGTCAACAAATCTTTCAAAAGTTTCTCCTATATGTATATGAGAAAATGCCAATGCTAGGAGAGATTGATTCAATCCTCTCACAAAGCTTAAAGCTTTCTTGTGCGGGGTATTCTCCAATTCCAGACCAAACCTTACCAGCTGATTGAACTTATTGACATATTTTTTAACATACATACTTCCTTGCATAAGTGCTAAGAATCTCTCCATCTGTATACTCTCTTCTGCCTGAGAAATAAACTTCGTCTCGAATATATGTCGGAAATCAACCTAAGTATCTACTAGATGCCTTTCTTGTGTCACTTTCCACCAAAACGGAGCCTCATCCTTAAGCTTCCATGCGGCCAACTGTATCTTTCTACGGTCGACGACCTCAAAAGTCCAAACAAGTTCTCTGTCTCTCGCAACCAACTCTATGCTTGCACAAAGCTTTCCGTTCCACGGAATGGTTTTCCTCCCATAGCACATAAGTCCTTGCATATCTTAGAGAAATTATCTACTCGTGGAGGTAGGGGAACATCAGTTGTTGCTAGAGGAGTGGCATCTCCTTGGCTTCCGGCAGGTGTCGTAGCATCAAGATATCTACGGAACCAAGCCGTTATAAGAATGCCCTCGGGAAGATTCGGTTCCCCAAACAAGCTGATAAGAAAAGGAAAAAGGGGTTCAAACAGAGAATCGAAAGATATTTCATATGGACTTGGAGAATATGTTTATCAAAAGTAGACTTTTCTTTTGAAAATACCTTGCTTATGAGTACAATTTTTCAAAACTTTTATCGAATCTTGTAACCTCGCTCTGATACCAAATGTGACACCCCACGTCCGTTAACGTCACTCTTTATTAGAACGCATTAAGTTCTATGTAGCGTTATAGGTAAAAATAAACAAAATCTCACAAGACAGATATATAAAATAGCAGTGGAAATTTAAAATTTTATTTTTCAACAGAAAATATCGTAGTCTCAAGTCTAGTTACAACATCAAACTAAAATACTAGAACAAAATACAACAAACCAAAACATGTTTCTTGCGCTAAAAACCGTCTGAGTACAGAAATGAAAAATCATAATCCCCATAAGTAGCCATAACAAAGTAGACAAATAGTCGAACCGATACATCAAAGGCGATCCAGATCCAAGAAGAAACAGAAGAGAGAGAAAATCCTAATCACGCCTGATTGTTCCCACCCTGAGAACCTTAAGGTAAGGGGGGGAAGGAATGTGAGAAAGAGAAAAATAAAATGGGTCAGACATAAAGTCAGATGAGTCCAGTGACTTTTAGCATATAAAGAAGTAAAAGTATAAAGACATGCAACTAAACTGGATAAGAGATAACAGTAACATACAATAGATATAAACGGGATGGACAGGATAAACTATGCTTCTCAACTACATTCTCTGCACTAATACTAGTATATAGGGTTTATGACAGAATGAGGTGTTCCCTAATATAATAGAAAGCAGAATGATCCCAACAGAAACATAACGGTAGTTTTAGGTGTACTATGGTTTCATAACGGGTTTACCCAAAACAGAAATAACAGGTACCCCAATAGAATATTACGGGTGTTACCACAAATAGAAATAATGGGTAGCTCAACAGAAACCGATAGGACTAGATGTACCCTAATTACTACCCCCAAGCGATCGGCTCCCTAATGCGTAAATACCCCGTGTCGACCCCATAGTAGGGTGTATTACTTCCTAAAGTGGAAACCTATAGAAGGACACAGACCTGTTTACCGGAGAAACAATGGCTTATTTTCCAAGGTAGGCCAGACCCATGCACGCACATGAATCCGTTGGAACGCGCCATCAAACACCCCCTTAAAAATAGCCATTTTGCAAACGACCTCTGTTTTCGACGCGATAACTTTTTTTGGATTCGGAATGTGAAATTATTGCTAGATTCCAATTTTCATATTTTTTGGAATTAATACGTGAGCATGGTGGATTTAAACGTATTTGGTCAATTCAGTTTGAATTTAATCGACTGTAAAATGACTATTTTTCAAACGGTCTCCAAATTCGACGAAATTAGTTTTGTTAGGACCGTATCATCAAAACCTAGTTAGATTTATTTTCTAGGAATTTTTGGAGTCAGTATGTGGCCCCTGTAAATTAAAATATGCATTCAAATTCAATATATATTGATTCATGTTTTAATTTAAAGAAAAACCGATCAGAACAATCGAATTGGCTTGTGGGACTTATACCATTGTGTTCGGAATGGGGGTAATTAGCTAGGGACGACAATCGTTGGGTTCGATTTGGAGTCCGAACGAAAAAGTGACTTTTTGGAATTTAAATTAATTAATCAATTAAATATGTATAAACCTTACCCCTCTTTCTCCTAATCAGTCAACGCCATAGAAAAAAAAGAAAAAAACGATGGGGGGAAGGGAACTGCGTCGCTCCACCGCCAAGCGCTACCTCCGCCCGCCGCGATCCCGGTGTTGCTCCCTCCGACCATCCTCCCTCTACCACCTCGCCCCTCTCTTCGTTCAAGGCCCCAAATCCCCAAGCCCTAGCCCGAACCGCCCCGGTCAGCTACTCCGGCCAATGTGGCGCCACTACCGGCCATAATTGCCACCCCGACCACCAGAACCTCTACTGCCACCCTCTCAGCCAGTAGCGCCGCCTGTGGGTCCCCCTCCGACCAAAAATCCAAATTTTAACATTTTTAGTTTTACATTAAAGCCCCCGACCTGTTTTAGCCCATTTCTCCCAAACCGTGTCCCTACTACTAAAACTGCATAGTTCCAAAATCGAAGAGCACAATTTTCTCTTAGATTTGGCTATATGGAAGTCATATTTTGAATTGCGTAGCGCCCGGAAAACGCGCGCAGAGTCTGCTGACCAAATAATGTATTTTCGTGAATTCCGGCGAAATGGAGCATTTTCGGTAGAATGGCCCCTAGGCAAAAGTCGTCTGGAATTGCACGTTTAGGCTAAAAAATAAAGATGGCGTGAAGATTGGAGCTCGTTTGCAAATTCTGGAACCAGAACAGCAAATTAGAACGTAAGAAAAGAACGGCGGAGTGGATCCCAATGTGAGAACACCTTCTCACTCAAATTTATTTACAGTTAAATATATACTAGGTCGCAGACAGGGTTTAGTAGCCGCCGACACTATTTTTAATGTATAAACCATGATTTTTTGGTTGCATGGATTGAATTATTATTGTAAATTGGATTGGACTGAGAAATGATTGTATTGTGGTTTAGTTGATTATTGTGTGTGGCGCGTGCCAGTATTAGGCGAGGGATAAGGCTATATCTTTTTCTGGTTTTAATATCGCACCGTTATAATGCCAATTTTTTTTAAAATAAATATTTATTCATTAAAAATATAAGTTTTAATGTGTATATGAACTGTATAAAATATTCATGTGTTGAATAAAATGTATGAGCAATAAAAATATTATTTTTATTGATTGTATGAACTATTAAAAATACTCACGTGTTAAAATAAATATTTTATCATTAAAAATATAATTTTTAACGTATTCATGTATTTAATGGCCTGAATAGAACGCGCCGCGCTGCGACCGTTCGCGTATTTCGACCATTGACTTATTACGGGAGATCCGACCATCGGATTCTCCTAATGTCGGAACCGTTGTGTTCGTATCGAAAAGAGCTTTCCAACGAATAAAATAGATTTGAAATCAAATTTCGAAAAGGTCGCTATAAGTGTAGTTCGATGACCGTTTATGGAAATCGACTGAAAGGACCTTAATAAAATTATTAAAAATATTGGTAATTTTTGTAAAATCATAATAAATGATTTGGAAAGAATTTGGAGGAAAAATTCCTGTTTCTAAAGATAAAGATTTACTTTTATCAAAATGAACTAGTTACTAAATAGATTTGATATCCAATAACTTTTAAGTAAAATAAATTGGACTTGTGAATGGTTTTAATATAACCAGAAATTTCCAACGAACAAATTGAAATGGATTTGGAATGAAAATAATCTTCGGAATATTTCGATATTGGATTCCGTGATTATACGGATATTGTTATGGAAATTTGGAAGATATATTTATATCGTTATTTCCAATATGATATTTGTTGGTTTCAGGATTGATATAGAGTAAAAGCCGATATAATTTCTATTCAGAGCCTTGTATTTATTATTAAATGGGATTTTGGGTTTGTCATGAATGGTGTCTTCAATAACACTGTTCTTGAACCCCGTGTGAAAAGAATAAATCTTTTAATTAAGATTATTAGAGTTTCCAGTTATATTTGGTAATTGAAATAAAATGGATTGTGAATTCAGTTTATCGTGAATCATGTTTTTAACGACCTTCGTTCTTTAAGCCAATTAACAGTGAAAAGTGATTTGGAATTTATAAATCTTTTTATTAAGATTTATTGGAAATTTCCAAAGTAAAGTTTTCCAGTTTCATACAATAAATTGGAATGGAATGGAATTCGATTTGATAATAATCGAAGTGAGCTTCTGTGGAGGAAGACTGTAAATATGGAATTTAAAAGGCTTTGTCGTTATTCCATTTATATTATTAGTCGGATACGGAAATTGATATCGCTAATATATTGATCTGTTTTCCATGAAGATTCCATACCTAATGGAATGTGATTTTGGGTTTATTGTGATCCATGTTTTAAATGACATTGGTTCTTTAACCCAGTTAAAGACAGGATTTCATGTCTAATATTGTATTCAAACTGTATCTTTGATCTCTGCTATATATATATATATATCTATTTGGTGGCAGAGAATTTATTCTCTTGCTTAACACCCTTCTCTAAGACATACAAGCTTAGAGGTTATTTATCGGCAAAAATCAATAGTACAGTGTAGATTGTCAATGCGGCATGTTTGATTGCCCAAAGTAAAATAATCATTAATATTGATTTTTGGGAAGATTAAAACCAAATGGAGTTTTAATGAATCTTTAATTAGATTAAAATGTGATAATTTAAATTATCAAATTTGGGAAATGATCGAAAATGGAGTATGTAACAACACAGAAAATCTGAACCAATTTAAAATTCTTATTTTGGTAATTTTAATGAATTTTGAATATTTAAAATGGTTTATTTTAAATAATAACGGTGAGAAGTTTATTTTTGAATAGAATTAAAACGTATACATTTATTTGAATCGACGTTAGAATATAAAATAATTATTTTAATTATAAAAGGAATTGGAAATGGCGCAGTAGTTTGAAAATTCGATTTGAAAATTCAAATGGATGTAAGGATTCAAAATAAAAAGGATTTTAGCGAAACCAAAAATGTTAGAATCTATTTGAAAATATCTTTCTAAGGAATCTGAAAAATCCAAATTTCATAGCGGGAATAAAAAGTTATGCCCAGTCGAAAATTCAGAATAGTCGCTATAGAAATATAGCCCAAAGAAGTCACATTTTGCATATGAATGAATTTGGACTCGAAACCATTTCCATTGAGTTCAAAATGCCGGTTGTGACTCCGAAATGTATAAGCTTTGATATATTCCGAGATCCGGAATGGTGGCAATTGGATGGGGTTTTCGGTTACCAATACATAGCCCTTAAAAAGTAAAATTTTGCATATGAGCTCAGAATTCGACGAGATAATTTGGTTTGGATTCTTAATGACAAATCATTGTTGTGTTCCAAAATGCACGTCGATCGGACTTAGTATGTGTCCGTGCGAGCTAAAACAGTTCAGAGTAAAGTCGGTAGTCATTTTACAAAGGAACATTATTGGGACGATCTCAGAATTCGATTCCGTTTTTTTTTGGATTTGTATCGTCTAATAATGGTTAAATCCAAAAAGGCACGATTTTTGGAGTTAGCGTGTGGGCATGTAAGAAGAAAAGGCGTGCTAAAGTCGCATTTTTGAACAATATCTGAGCATCTTTGACAATTTTAACAGATAGTCAAACGAACTCGAACTCGACGAAACTTGTTTCGTTGGACTCGTCTTCACGTCTACTATTCGTGTCCTAAATCCGCGGCAAACGGAGATCGGATGGAAAAAGAGATAAATAACCACTTTCTCTCTTTCATCCTTTATTCTCTTCCTCCCTCCTTTCTTTCTCAAATTCCTATTAATAGGCTCCAAACTCCAAACCGCCGCTGCCCCTCCCTCACTCAGCCACCGCCGCACCACCTCAGGCCGCCGCACCCCCTCCGGCCACCCTCCTCCTTCTCCTGTTTCCCCTCCTCTTCTCTTTCTCTCTCTCCATTCACAAACCTAAACCCTAGACCCAAACACCACCACCACCACTACCGGCCCCACCACCACCACCTACACCCTTCCGCTGCCCAGTCAGGCCCCTCCGCCGCCTGCAGCCACTTAGCTCCAGTGTGGGCCCCGTTGCACTCAAAAAACCATTTTCACAAATTTCCCGTTTTGCATAAAACCCGCTATCACTATTTCACAAATAACTCTCAAACGGTACACTTCTGGCGAAAACTCCACAGTATCAAATTCATAGAGAACGATTTTCTGTTCGATTGGTATATGATAGTCCTATTTTGGATTGCGGAGCTGTCGGGAAAACGTGTCCAAAGTCTGCTATCCAAACACTGTCAAAATACTGTCTTTTCGCTATTTCCGGCGAAATAGCACATTTTCGGAAGGAAGACCACTAGGTGAAAGTTGTCCGGAATGGTGCATTTAAGCTAGAAAAACAGGTGGTGTGAAGATTGGAGCTCGTTTGCAAATTCTGGAAGCAGAACAGCAAATCTGGGCGATAGAAAATATGTGAGTTTTCTCCGCTTTAAAGCTTCTATGGTTTTTGACGTATGAAATATGTAAAGTTATGATTTTTATTTATATAAAGCTATGATTTTTATTTATATAAAGTTATGATTTTTAATTACATAAAGTTATGATTTTTAGTTATGTAAAAATACCATTTTTGGTTAGTTGAAAATAGGATTTTTATCGTAGGAAGGAAATATTTTTGGCAAGATTAAAAATATAATTTTTAACTAGTGTATGGCATGGAAATGCTTTTAGAAAGATAAAAATATGATTTTTTCCTATATACTAGCGTTATAAAAATATGATTTTTATGTACATGTAGCGACATTAAAAATATGATTTTTATACATGTAGAGTATTAAAAATATAATTTTTAGCGAAGTAAAAATATAAATTTTAGAATTGAAATAAAAATGTGATTTTTACTATGAACAGCTTGAAGAAGATTGCGTTGGAATTTCAGGCAAGTCAGGACTATTCTGAAATTCAAAAATAAAAATGGTGGAGTGGATCCCAAAGGTGAGAACTTCTCACTATAATTTTCTTATATAGTTATTTATTTTATAACTACATATATGAACTGTTCCCCGTTGTCCACAGACCATGGATGGCTTGTTTGATTATTTGGTTGGTTTGATTTTTTGGTTGAATTTGGTTGTTTGGGTGAAATGAATTTATTAGAATTGTTATATGTGTATGGCGCGAGCCAAAATCAGGAGATTGGTGCTCTTTGCTAATGGCGAATCTCTACTCCTCGTTATCCTCTGTCTTCTGATTTCCCTCCTCTTGCAGTTCATCTTCCTCCTCCTATCCCTCCGGATCCCCCGCCTCCTTCTTCCTTGTCACACATGAGCTCTGCCGATGTTAATCTTGCAATTATTAACAGTTATCAGAATCATGGTACTTCTTCATCTCGTTTTGATTGTATGTCTTTAAATCCTGATTCTATGAATGATTTGAATGGTATGGGTTTAATTTCTTTTGTTTCACATGTAAATCTTGTAAATCCTGTTCTTGTTGATAATCCGGATCTATCATTTGGTTTTATGAATGATGGATCTTCTGGTGTGAATCCTGTACATTCAAATGTTTCTAATCATCAACCAGTAGATTTATCTACTTTTGAAAACCCCCATAATCTTGATTCTTTGAATGGCATTTCGTCGAATAGGTTGAATGCTTATCTATCTAATGCAAATCTTGGATCTGTTGAACCTAATTCTAACATTGATCATCTTGTTCCTCCTGTAATTCATAACTCTGCTTCCAATATCACTCAGCCACCTGTCATGAATACCAAGGATATAAATCTACCATCATGTCTTCCTCATCTGTCTAAATCTGATAATCTTTCACTTTTCAATTCTTTACCTCCTAACGCTAGAAGCTATAAGCCTATTGATTTTTTAATAGAGAGGAATGGATTGCCAAATACTCCTCCAGATCTTGTTAAACCGGAGGGTATCAAATACTGGCAGACTCATTTGGTGGGTTTTTTCTATATGGTACTCTTTCATACTTAACAGTTGTGAATTTCGTAAAGAATCATTGGAAATTGTTTGGTGAAGTGGATACTAAATCTGATGGAGGTAACTTCTATTTCAAGTTTTCTAATGATTTGGATAGGGCTAATGTTTTGAAAGAAGATCCATTGTTCATAAATGGGAGAATGTTCATTATAACTTCCTGTAATCCATCTATTGGGAATGCTCAGCTTCAAATTAAGAAAGTGCCGATATGGATCCACTTACATCGAATTCCAGTGCTTCTATGGACTTTAGTTGGGATCAATGGCTTGCATGCCATGTGGGTAAGCTCATTTGTTTTGATAATAAAACGGAGAGAATGCTAAGAATTAGATATGCAAAGGTTTTGGTTGAAATATCTGCTGAACAAGAATTACCTAATTGTATTGAAATTGATGGATTTGATGAAAAGTGTCCTCCAGTTCTTGTCTCATATGATTAGAGGCCTGCTATTTGTACAAAATGCAAAGTTTTTTGCCATGGTACTTTTTATTGTGATGAGTTTATTAAAGGAATTTATAAAAAGGAAGAGAGATTTCAAGACATTCCAGCTACTAATTTTCATGTCAAGGATCCTGTTAAGCAAAGTAATGAAAGGCAAGGAATGGAATTCAATAATTCTAGTCAAGGTTAGACAAAAGTAGTAGGCAAAAAGAAGCAAGAATGGAGAAGAACATGAAATTTTTTCCAGTTTGATGTGGCTAGAGATGTTGAAAGGGGAAAGGCGGAGGCCTACGGTGTTCCGTCCAGTCAAGAATTGGGGCCTCACAATCACTAGCCAATATTTCTCTCATTCTCATGCCTTTCTTTTTCTTTGTTCATGATTCGATATTCTGGTGTCCTAGGCGAAGAAGAACCACACCAATCTATCCCGAACTTGGTGGTTAAACTCTACTGCGGCGACGATATTGTAGGGGAGGTCCTGCGGAAAAATAGCTCGACGCCAGAATGATAAAAATCTTAACACCTCTTATTTTACTAAATAAAATGCAAAGGTCCTGAAAAAAGGTATGATACAGCGGGTTCGGGGTTGATCCCCGATAATGGATTAGATTGCACCAATATCAACCCTTTTTTTTGTGAAAGTGAAGATTTCAGTAGTTACTCAGCATCAAGCAACTACTGGTACATCGTTGAATCAAATAAGGCTTTGATAATTTCGTCATCATTCAATTGTTCTCGAGTTGGCCCATACAACGAAAGTTGTGTACCATAGTTAGTAGCTAGATATGGATAGGGGGCATGGAATACATATGGTGAGCTACAACAATAGTTAAAGAACCTAACATAGCTATATTAAGAGATAATTGCGAGAATGTAAAAAAGTGCATTACACACTTTTTCTTATTTTGTTAATTCATTGCGGTTTGCTTCTGTGAATTATATCACTACTTCTTTCCTTCATTTATGTATTTGTTGGAACAATACCCATCTTCTGTTCTTGGCGCAGAAGCAATTTTCTTAGCTTTACATCCGTGACCTTGCCCCGCCCATGAGTAAATATTTCGTAGTAGCCTCATTAGACCGTACATCTCTCTTGGTATATCTAGATAATAGGTAGGAACATAAACTGAAACATTCTGGAGCTACAAAGATAGATAGTAAATCGTCAGCACCACATAAAAACATTCCTCCTAGAGTAGCTACAAAGATAGTTATTAAATCGTTAACACCACAAAACAAGATTCATGGATTAAATTCGATTCAGTGGCATCTTTCACTCACATTTTTTTCCACCAAGGATGTTTTATGAAACTCTCTGACCCCCGAATTTGAATATCCTACTTTCACGTGATTCACAGGGTTCAATAAGCAATCAATATTTCACGATCAAAGGTGTAGTACTGCTTGTAGTAGTGGTTCTTATATCTGTCAAAGCGAGCCCTTTCATTCAATTCTTCATTCTTTAATGAAATTAAGAATCAATCAAATCTCCCCAAGTAGGATTCGAACCTACGACCAATCGGTTAACAGCCTACCGCTCATGAAACACACTTCACTTACTCATAATTCTTATTCATCTACTTGATCTTCTGAAAAAAGAATAGATTGCACTTGGTATATTATATCCGTTTTTGAAGTAATTACGAAACTCCCTTCGACTCCATGTCCGAATAAAATAAAGCGTAAGGCAACTTCAACACTACCTAGATTCTTAATCATAGACAGACTTGCACCGACCTAAACATAAATAAAAGGATGAACCTGAACAAGCTCTAGAAGAAATTCCTGGATGACTTTATGAGAATTTAGAAGCCCGACGTTTTGATAAAGCAAAAAATTCTGAATGGGCGTCTCACTGGCCGACCTTGGCCCCTGTAATTTTGGGGTCATATCTAGTATTCAGAGTTTGCCTGGATTTGGTACGCTCTCGCGGCCCGCACCGAAACAGTGCTTTACCCCTAGATGTCTAGTCAACTGCTGCGCCTCAACGCATTTCGGGGAGAACCAGCTAGCTCTGGGTTCGAGTGGCATTTCACCCCTAATCACAACTCATCCGCTGATTCTTTAACATCAGTCGGTTCAGACCTCCACTTAGTTTCACCCAAGCTTCATCATGGTCATGGATAGATCACCCAGGTTCGGGTCCATAAGCAGTGAAATCACCATAAGAACCATATTTTGACTTTTATCTGGTGAAAATCCAATAATGGATTCAATTGAATGAATAATGGATCCAGATCCTAAAAATAATAAATCCTTCGAATATGCATGAGTGATCAAATGGAATAAAGCATCCCTATAAGAACCTATACCCAGAGCTACATCTGCTGGCATGTGCTGTTTGAACATAGAATCAAGTCCTTGTGAATGGGCAGAGCCAGATGCTCTTATTTTACGACGGTAGGAACGATTGCTTCCATTACTGACAAGAAAGACACCAAATTCTCCTTTAGGTGCTTCAACTGGTCGATTCGGGGCAAGTGTTCGGATCTATTATGACATGACGATTAGGTGCCTAATGGACTCTTTTGGTGGAAAATCTTTTCTCGATGTAATGAAAAAACTATTTTTTTTTTTTTTGCAAAAGATATGGAAGGAGTTGTTGATGTAACTGGGAATGTTTATTCTGAAAATGATCTCAATAATGAAGAGCAAATGGATGAGAGGAGTATTATACTTGGGAGGAATAATCAGAAAGTGGTAATTGTTGATGAAATGGATGAATGCACACTGAAAGATAAATTTGATTATAAGGGTAAATCAGTGTTAAATGAAGAGCAAATGAATTGTAAAAATCCAGTAGAATGTTTCAATGAATCAATTGACAAGGATTTTTATGTCTCTAATCCATTTGATGTGCTCAATGATAATTCAAATATAGCCTCTACAAGTGCAAACCCTCATATTGCCAGTCCTAATTCTAATTCCATGAATTCTTGTTCCAATATGCTATCCACCTCAAGTGATTCTTCTTTCAGTTTCAATATTCCTTATAATTTTTCCTCCACTTCTGTTTCCATGAATTCTTTTGCCAACTTGCAATCCACTACAGATTATTCATCCAATAACAATAGACACAATGCATCACCATATTCTCATCTATCTCCTCCTAGTCATCTTATTCTTCCTCCACCTTCCCTTTTACCTTCATCCTCTTCACAACCTTCTTCCCTTGTGAATGGAAGTCAAGTTAATTCATCTAATCCCTGTACTCAAGTTACTAATAAAAATCCTATAGTGTCAGAGTTAGAGCTCAATGAGAGCTCTAGAAAGAGATCAGGAAAAAAATCAGCCAAATGAAGGAAGAAGAAAGAAAAGAAAAATCAGATTGCTGATGATCTTGATGGAGGAATTGAATTCAGGCCTGATCAAGTTCAACCATCAAGTGATCAAAAGTATCCTTCTAAGAGACATACTAGGAAGCACCCAGCACCACTATCTAAACTTTTATCAATCAAACGATGATGCAGAGTATAGCTTTCTCGAACATTTGAGGAATGAATTTATTCTCTAAGCAAAGTGAGATTAAAGCTTTCATTCGAGATCAAAAGATTCATTTGCTTTGTTTATCAGAACAAAGTTAGACATGCAAACTACCTCTAAAGATGTTTCTTATATTTCACCTAGTTGGCTGTTTGATCATAATTTAGATGATGCATGTCTTGGTCGACTTATAACTATGTGGAATCCATCTGTTTTCAATCTTGATAAATTATCTTCATCAAGTCAATTCCTTCATTATCAATGTACACATTTATCTTCTAATTCCATCTTTTATTTGAATTCAGTCTATGCTCATAACTCTGTTGCTTTGAGACAAAATTTCTTATCATCATTGAATAATATCCTTCCTTCTTCCAGTCCTTGGTTATTAGGTGGGGACTTTAACTGTATGTCTTCATCTATTCACAAATGGAGGCGAGGGTGTAATGCCCTCTCAATTAAACAGATAGCACCTCTAAATCAATCTCTTCTAAAATCCAATCTTCCACCTCTTAATTTTTTTGGTGTTGTTTATACATGATCTAATAGAAGTCAGTCTGGTTCTCCTACCATGTGTAAATTGGATCACATTTTTGTTAATTCTGCTTTCATTCAATTTTGGCCAAATTCTTTTTATATTGTCCTTCATCCATCTATTTCCGATCACAACCCTTTACTACTCAAATGGGGAGTAGATAACAATATTGGCAAAGGGAAGTCCTCATATTTTTTTTAATTTTTGGACTAATCATGCAAATTATCTTAGTATTTTAATGCAGGTATGGTCTAGCTGTTCTGGTCGTAATTCTATGGATAAGCTTCTTTGCAAATTAAGAATTTTGAAGCAACAGCTGAAAGTGTGGTCTTCAAATAAATTTGGTAATGGTTCTAATCAATCTGCTTTGGTAAGAGCAAATTTGTTTAAAGTACAGGTTGCTTTGAATTTGAAACCTTTGATAAGCAATTGATTAAGGAAGAAAAGGAGCTAATTGAAAAGTTGAAATACTTAATGGACATTGAATTGCAAATGAATAAGCAAAACTCTTCACTAAGGAAAGAATTGGATGCAGACAGAAACACCAAGTATTTTCATAATTCTTTGAAGCTTCAAAAATCTAAGGAAGTCATTTTAATGATTAAAGACATCGATGGTAATATTCATTCATCTGAATCTAGTATAGATGATGCTTTTGTTAGTTATTTCGAATCAATACTTGCTCCTATCAATATCAAACCTTCAAATATAAATCCCATGTTTCAATTGGTACTTCCAATAATTCCTGATCAGCAATCCTTAGAGCTTATTACTTTGATAACTAAGAACGAAATTAGAGATGCAGTTTTAAAGCTTGATGTGAATAGTTGTGGTGGACCAGATGGATTTAATGCACATTTTTTACAAAAAAAGTTGGCAAATAATTGGGAGAGATGTGACTGAAGCTATTCAGTATTTTTTCAAGATGAATTATTTGTCAAAGACTTTAAGGGCTACTTACATTGCTTTAATACCAAAGATTGCTAATCCTTTATCAGTCTCTGATTTCAAACCCATTTTACGCTTTAGTGTTTTTTACAAAATCATCTCCAAAGTCATTAATAATAGGCTTCAGAGTGTACTGCATTTTGTGATATCTAATAATCAATCAGCATTTATCAAAGGATGATCTATAAGTGATAACATTCTACTCACTTAAGAATTATTGCTGGGTTATGATAGGAAGCACATTTCTCCTCATTGTATGATCAAGTTGGATATTAAAAAAAGCTTTTGACACAGTTTCATGGGATTAGATTATTGCAATCATGTATAAAATAATTTTTTCGAAGCCTTTCTTAGCATGGATTTACACATGCATTTCCTCCCCAATCTTCTAAATTTCAAGACATGGAGTTCCGCATGGATTTTTTAGTGGTAGATGTGGAATTAGGCAAGGGGATCCTATATCTTCCTACCTCTTTATAGTAGTCATGGAGTTGCTTAACACAATGATTCTTCAATAAGTTAGGATGAAAAATCTGGAGCTTCACCCATGATGTAAGAATTCTTTGATCACACATTTACTGTTTGCAGATGACTTGATTATATTTACAAAACCTTCATTGGAAAATATAAGTTGCATTTTATCCACTTTGCATACTTTCTATGAGATCACAGGATTGCAAATTAACATAAACAAGTCTCATATTAAGATAGCTGGATTATCTTTGGACAAACAGTTGGAAATTATTAGTTCTTCTGGTTTAAGTGAATTACCTCATAACTCACTCTATTTGGGTCTTCCTTTATTCACTGCTAGAGTTACAAAAGATAAGTGTTTGCCTCTTTTTGGGAAGATTATTGGGAGATTATTACAATGGCCAGCATGCAGAGTTTCTCAAGCAGGTAGAGTAACAATTTTATAGTCCATTGTTATAGCTATGACCAATTACTTTGCTAGGCACTATGTTCTTCCTATGAAATTAATTAATATGGTCACTAGTGCAATGAACAGTTTTTTATGGCATGGGGATCCTTTTGCTAAGAAATTAACACCAATTGCATTTTATAAGTTACATGATAGTAAGAGAAAAGGAGGACTTGGGTTAATTAATTTGAGGCAGTGGAATAAAGCAGCAATCTCAGGTTTTATTGACAAGTTATTTACTGAAGAAGATAGTTTATGGGTGAAATATGTCAAAAATAATCTGATAAAGAACAAATGCATTTGGACCATGGAAATTCCACTGTCATGTAGATGGAGTTTGCGTTAAATTTTAAAGTTGAGAAATGAAGTTCTGCCTTTTATTCAAGTGTACATCAGAAGTATGGATGAAGTCCTCTTCTGGCATTCACCATGGTCTGGTAGGGGTTTAATATTAAGCAAAGTGGTTTGTTATAATCTCAGAAGATTAAGTGGTATAGCAGACAAGGCATTGGTAAGAGATTACTATTTTGATGGGGTTTTGCACTTGCCATATTGTAGTTCTGCGAGGTTGAGAGCTTTATGGAGAGAAATTGAGGTTTCTTACTTTGAAATGGTGATGAACAGATTGTATGGAGTGGCAAAAAGCATATGATAAAGCATGTTTATGATTTATTTCAAGGTGATAAAGAGTATTTTCCATGGTATCACAGAATTTGGAATATAAAAAGTTCTGCAAAGGTTAACTTCTTCTTATGGAAAGTAATGTCGAATGCGTTGAATACCAAATATAAACTGTGCAAATTTGGCACCATTGAAGATGATATTTGTATACTATGTGAATCAGCCACTGAGTGTAATACTAACTTATACTTTGAATGTGATTATATTAATCAGGTCTGGAGCATAATACTTTTGAATGGTGGCTATTATCGACGTTCACTTACGAGTAGAAATGAATGTTCAACATATTTAAAGCAACTAGGTAGAGAACTAACAAAAATGCAATTCTGTTAAGCTTGTTGAAGATCTGTATTTATGAAGTATGGGCCGAGAGAAATAGAAGAATTTTTGGTGCAACTTCAATGAATGCTAATGAACTTTATGCTGTTGTTCATAAGAAGATTTTATAGAAGCTTAATAGTGGAAGAGATTAATGATGAGGAGCAGTTTAAGTGTTTCTGTTGAGGACGAAGCATACTAATTTGGCTGTTTTTACAAGCAGAAGACTGGAGTTTTTTTTCCATTTTACTTGTATATTTCATAGCTATTTTTTTCTCTAGTTCTTACTGCTTGTGATTAGTTTGTCATGTTTTTTCTTTTGTAATTTTTGGAACTTTGTAATTTTTCTGTGTAATATAATTGTCTTCTTTTCTAAAATCAGATGATTTGTTTATGTACACCCATTTGACTGATATTGATTGGGACGATAAATTTTACACATCGCCCGACTGCACAAATAAAATTCATTATTTGTTGATTGAATCCCCACACGAGTATTGGGATGATATATGACATATACTAGTCCCGATAATTAGCTATATGACGATCGATGGATTGACAGGCTGTTGTAAGCGTTAAATATTTATATTTGATGCTTATGCCGTATAGAATGCACTCTGGATGATGGTTGATTGTTTATTATTGTTGTTATATACATGTGTTGTATGATATCCATTTAATCAACATTATATGGTAATTGACTGTGTCTTATTCCAGTTCAGTAAGAATGAATATTTTAAAGTAACAATTATTTTAAAATAATGAATATTTTCAAATAATATTCAGAAAAGAATCAAAATATGATTTTGATGTCCGATTTGGGATGGACACTAAAATATTCAAATATATAAAGCCATGTTGATTAGATTAATGCCATTTTGACGTGAATGATATTTATATTGATTTTATTCACTTATATAATGAATATAGATAAGGAATTGATTTCCAAATCTAATGTTTTGAAAATACAATCATTTATATATCGATGATATGGAATATTCAATTTTGATTTAAAATTGAATATGAAGTTGAAATCGTTTTGAAAACGAATTTAAAACGATTTATAAAATACGTTTTAAATGGAAATCGGCGAAATATATATTATATATATAATATAATGGCCTGAATAGAATGCGCCGCGCTACGGTAGTTCATGAATTTCGTTCATTGACTTCGAATGGACATTACGGGAGATCCGTCCGTCGGATTCTCCTAAAAACGGAACTGTTGGGTTCGTATCGAAAAGAGATTTCTAAGGAATACAAGAAATTAGAAGTATAAGGGTTGGATTTGGAATTATATCCAAATCAAATTTGGAAAAGGTCACTGTAAGTGTAGTTCGATGGCCATTTATGGAAATCGACTACACAGACCTTGATAAAATTATTAAAAATATCAATAATTTGTGTAAAATCAAAATAAATGATTTGGAAAGAATTGGGATGAAAAATTCCATATTTGAAAAGATAAAAATAGATTTTTATCGAAATGAACTAGTTATTAACTGTAATTATAATCTGATATTTTTAAATAAGTAAATTGGATTTGAAATGGTTTTAAAGATAACCGGAATTTCCAATATATGAATTGGAATGGATTTGAATCGAAATTATCTTCGGAATATTTCGATATTGGACTCTGTGATTATACAGATATTGTGTAGGAATTTGGAAGATATATATATCGTTACTCCAATACGGTATTTGTTGATTCCAGAATTTGATATTGAATATAAGTGGATATATTTTCTATTCAGAGCCTTGTATTTAATATTAAATGTGATTTTGGGTTTGTCGTGAATGGTGTCTTCATTAGCACTGTTCTTGATCCCAGTTGAGAAAAGATTAAATCTTTTTATTTAGATTTAATGAAGGATACCAATTAATTAATATTTAATTGGAATGGAATTGAAATTGGTCTTTGGGTTTATCGTGAACGGTGTTTTAAATAACACTTGCTCTTTAACCGGATTAACAATGGAATAAGATTTTGGGTTGTCGTGAATGATATCTTTAATAATACCGTTCTTAGACCAAACGGAGTTAATAAAATAAGAAACTAACTGGAAATTAGTTAAGTTGAATGGTTTCCTGGGTATTGATCTGATGTTGGTTTTGGCCTTCGGGGTTAATACTTTGGGAATTGTTCACTTGCTAATTTACGGTTAAAGGCTGATGGAATGGAGTGTGATTTTGGGTTTATCGTGAACCGTGTTTTAAAGGACATTGGTTCTTTACGCTAGTTAAAGACAGGTATAAGATTTTGGGTTGTCGTGAATGGTATCTTTAATAATATTGTTCTTAGACCCAATGGAGTTAAAGAAAATCAGAAACTAACCTGAGATTAGTTCAGTTGAATGGTTTCCTGGGTATTTATCTGATGTTGGTTTCGGCCTTCGGGGTTAATACTTAGGGAATTGTTTACTTGCTAATTTACGGTTAAAGGCTGATGGAATGGAATGTGATTTAGGGTTTATCGTGAACCGTGTTTAAATGACATTGGTTCTTTAACCCAGTTAAAGACAGGATATGATTTCCCAAGTTAAACAATCGTTTATATTGATTTTTGGGAAGATTAAAACCAAGTGGAGTTTTAATTCATCTTTAATTAGATTGAAATGATTTTCAAAGGAAGATTAAAGAATAAATTTAAAGAATTTATCTTCGATAAAATTAGATTGAAATGATTCTCATTCTGAATAACTGATTCGACGATGTGTCAAGGATGAAGACAATGGTTGAAGACCGGAGGTCTTCACGTCGTTTGGATGATTACTAATGTCTTGATTGGCCTGTACACCCATGACGAGGTAATAAGTGGTGACCGTCCAGACGTACTTGGAGATCGATGGATATGCGAGGGCCTCTGCCCTGTATTGGACATATGAGGGAGGAATAAGGTGCCTCCGGTTTCGTTCAGACCCAAAACGAACTTGTAAAAGGATGTGTGTCTGACATCGGATTTCATTCTGTGTGATTTAAAGACATCGGTTGCATAACATGGATTGCCTGTGTGGCATGCTGAGATGCAAATGATCAAGGCTTATGTTGAAAAGCAGAGTCTTGTGGTTGATGATCAAAGCACGTCTTTGATATAGCATAGCTTTGTGTAGCGTTAATTCGCGATCCTCACACCCCAGTGTGAACCAGAAACGGGAGAGGACCTCAGGGTCATGGAGGACATGCGTTTCTTTCTAGCTAGGAGTGGTGTCAGTGTTTTGCAAGCCCTGACATTTTACTTATGTGGATGATGGATAGCGAGGCTCCTCGGTTATATTGGTCGTTTCGGGGTTGATAGTTTGGTCGGGATATGACCAGTTGACGCCCCATAGGGCGGGGAAATGCAGTGGTCAGGCATTTTAATCCACATCAAGTGGACTGGACCGGACGATCCAAAGGTCATTCGAGCTCTGACCTGAGACACAGGCTAGAGCATCTCGAAGCGGTAAGGATGATCCCTTGCCTTGGTTCACAGATGGAAATCCAACTTCCAATACGACATTTTGCTGTTTTAATTGTAAACCTATATACGGCGACATAGTGGTATGGGGCACTTATGCCATCTATGATTGATACTTATGATTGAAATTGTTTTGACACTATACACTTATAGTAATAATAAAACATGAAATTTTACGTACCAAGCATTCTTGGTTATTATAAGGTAAAAACTCTATCCTCCGGCTTGCATTGCATTGTGTGATGGGACCTGAGTCTTATAATAGCTTCATTGTTCTTTATTTAGCATTTTGTTGTTGTTTTATGCACTGGTATTCTTGGAAGGAAACTCATTCCGTGTTATATGGTGTGGTCCCTTGATTTACCTTACTTTAAAACCAAGATAATAACTGTTTTAGTTCTTACACCAGTCACCTGACTCTGGGTGCCCTTATTTCCACATGGGCAGCTAGTAGTTGGGTTTTGCAGATATTATATTCACAGGATCCTGGTTTACAGCTGGAATGATATCCGGAAAGCTCTGTATTCATTTATCTTTTTCAGTTGTGTTTTGTATTATTTTTCCGCTGCTATGTATTTAAATGTAATTTAAATCTTTGATATTTATCAAATGTATTTTATTCATTTATACTTTGCATATCCTTGTATTCACATGGAATTGTTGTAATAAGCAATGAAATGTTCTTCTGTTTTTGTTCTGATCTGTCTTGTCCTCAACTCAATCCAGGCTTTTGTAACACCCCACGTCCGTTAGTGTCACTCACAAAGGGAATGCACTAAGTTCTGTGGAGCGTTTAGGGTAAAAGATGCAGATAAATTACAAGACAGACAGAATTTAAACAGCGGAAAATAAAACTTTGCTTTATTGATAAAATAGTTTGTACAATGGTTTCTTTACAATATCAGAGTATCATCTGTCTTACAAAATAAAGAAGCATAAAAACAACATTTATATTCCCCGATTTTAGCAAGAGCCAGCCATAGCATCTGAAAAGAGAATCCAAGCAAACCTCGACAAATCTTCAAGCTGGGAAAGAGTGGCAGTCCAACTTAACCTGAGCTAAACTATTCCCTCCTTTACTACCTGGGGGTGGGGGGGGGGGGGAACGGAAGAAAAGAAGACGAAAGAAAAACAGAGTCAGTCATAAAGCCTGAGTAAGTTCAGTAACTTCTAGCATGTGAATATGGAAAAACAAAACGACATGAATTAACTGAATACAAGATTACACCATGACGATAGGGTCAACAAGATTAGACAAGGTAGTCACAAGATATGCTAAGATAAGATAAACTGGATACGCCCTAATACTTTCGCCGCTTCGCTATTTCCTTGTTATACTGGTTTCTATATCTCTGCACCGCCTAACTAGTATCCCAACTAGTAACGATAACGTGATCCCAATCCCTGTAGTTTCCATCGCCTTCAGACATCCATTTATTTATATGTTACCTAGATTTAATCCAGGGTTTCCTATCAAGTGCCTTCTAGATTCAACTAGAGTTTACGCTGTCTACTGAACGCTTCTCGGATTCAGGATTTTATGCCACCTAGTTCAACTAGGAATTATGAACGATGCCCCCAAGTCTAGGACACACTACCTAGAGTGGTATATGTTCCTATACTTCCCCCCGCATGTATCGTGAATCGTTATCGCTTTTCTAGATGCACATGTCCCATAATGTGCGGTCCGAGTCCTGTGTCAGGGCAAATCAATTAATACAGAACTCGGTCGGGAGCTTTCAGATATCTGCCGAGGCAGATGCTAAGGTCTGTTTTTATTTCAGTGGCTATGGTCCCACTTGACCCCTCCCTCAACTAATGAAAGGCACACCTTGAAAAATGAGAACAATACGCCGGCCCCCGGTGCCCCACTATCCTATGGCCATCCTCAACCATAACTAGATAGCAAGTATATGGTCTTTTGGAGTTCTCCGCCTTTCCGCTTCACGTATCTCGATTGACTGAAGATGGATGGTAGACGACGAGTCGTTATCACAGGGCTACCGTTTGCTCGCCGAATCATGCCGGTCCATCCTAGTCTTTAGGTTGCTATGTATTGCAACCATGGCATACCCCTGGTTCTTCTACGCAGACCTTAACCTCTGTGGGCCCAGGCAGATCATCTGCAGCCTCACAGAGGGATACCTAGAGTACCCTCACGTCCCCTCGAAGCCTCGGGCTTCGTAACCCAATTCGTTGGAGCCTTCTTTCTACTCAGACGGACATTCGCTCCTTCCCGTGTTATACTAAGAATTACTACTTAGTTTTACTAACTAAGATTTACCACTTAGTTTCCAGAATCGTTGTTTTCTTAACTAAGGTTTACTACTTAGTTCCCTTTCCTGTCAATTTGGATTGGTTAAGTGTCATTAGTCAATTCAAGCCAACTTAACCCTCTTCATTCATCCTGTTATACTGGTTAAGTGTTATCAGTAATTCATGTTGACTTAACCCTACCACAAACCAAGTTATATGGGTTAAGTATTTATTACTTAACCCTACCAATTCACCCTGCATTGGTTAAGTGTTCCTTTAACATAACCTTGCCCGTCTGTTTTAACTAACATGTTATTAATGGTTAAGTATTATCCCTTCATGTTTAGACTTAACCCTATTCCTTTATCACAATTTGACGGTTAAGTGTTCAAGTTTACTTAACCCTACGGTCTAGCCCAGATAACATATCAAATTGGCTAAGTGTATGTAACGACCTGAAAACCCGAACCAATTTGAAAATGTCATTTTGGCTAATTTAAAGAATTTTTAATATTTAAAGTGATTTACTTTAAATAATAACGACGGAAAAATTATTTTAATCGAAGAAAAAACGAATAAATTTATTTTAATTATATAACGAGCCTGAAATGGCGCGGCAGTTTGAAAATTTGATTTTTAATTTCAATTGAATGTATAGTATTCGTTTTAAATCAGAATGGGGACGACCCAGAGAAATATAACTCTGTTTGACGATATCTTCCCAACGAATGTGAAAAATTGAAATTTCGCCGGATGAATTGCGAGTTATGAGTAAATCAAAATCTCGAAAGGTCACTATGGAATTTATATAAAGAAATTATAAGCGTTTGAGATTTAAATTTGAATTCCGGATTTGTTAAATTGTAAATAATTATATATGGGAATATAAAATATGTGAATTTGATTTATAAAATTTTAATTAGGTTATAAATTGATTTAATTGGGATTTTATAATTATTTAAATTGAAGTTAATCAGTTAATTGAATAATTGAATATTTTATTTATTTAATTAACTGTGGAATTTAACGATTTCGGCGACTGTCTCAGAATTCGATGAAACTGACATCATCAGAACCGGAATGGTGAGTTATTATAGGATTTTAATTTGCGTGACGTTCGGACTTACCGTCTGATCGTAGGAGAGAAAATGTGAATAATTTCCCGGTAAGTTGATAATTGAGTGTTTATCAGATTTGGACCTCCTTGCTTATAAATAAATTTCCACCTCCTTCTCATCAGCCCATTCTTATCATACTACCTATTTCCTCAACCTACTTTTCTCTAATGGCTGAAAATATATTATAAAACTCTAGATCTAATTTAAATCCAAGATGAAAATAAAATCTCTTCAAACCATAGCATATTGTATGTCGATTCGAAGCTCTCGATGAGTAGAACACAGATCTGTAATTTATTTCGACATGCAGTAAGCGGATTGGTAGAAAAATCGTGGTCAAAGTTCTAAAATCGAAAACCCTAGAATTCGAATTGGGGCTTTTTGATCTAAGCTTAAATCGAGGAAACGGGCTTCTGGGTTTGGTTCGGATTTTCGTTGGGAGTACGATGATCATGTTCGCATCTTTTATTATCAAGAAAATTGCCGGGAATTTGAGTTTTAGGCCGGGAATTCGTTCCCGTTCATGCTGGCGCCGGCGGCAACTCAAGTCACCGGAGCTCACGGCGATGGTACCATCTGAAGCGGCTCTCGACAAGGGTTCGGATGATGGCTACCTCGAAGGCTGAAACGATCGGAGGGTGGTGTATTTGTCGGTCAAAGTTTGCGTGGGTTTTGGGTATGAGCGACGGGTTTACTGTAGACGCGTGAAGAGGAGCGGGAAGAAGGGGTTTCACTGATGACGTGGCACCTCGGGGTAGGGTGAGTCATTTTGTTTTATTAAATTTTTATATTTAAAATCCGTATAGAAAAATGCTGATAACTCTTGCATGCGGACTCGGATTGAGACGCGGTTTGTTGCGTTGGGATCGTGGCGGAGTTGCGGACATTTTGGCACTAACCTGGCTGCGTTTCGAGACTGTCAATTTTTGGGCCTTTCTGGACGTTCGATTCAAATTGTAACGCAAAGGTGAGTGTTTCATCGCTCACGAAATACTGAATTACTCCCATATTTATTGAATTAAATTATGAAGTGAATTTGGTTACATGGTTGTGTTGTTTGATGGATGATTGATTTAAATTTGACATGCAAGTGGTAATATACAAATAAATTCGATAATTAGTTATTTAAATTTAATTTAAATTTCTAGTTAGAATTCCGACACTTGATAACTAGTAAAATGATTCAATTTACTGTTGAATAAACGATGTGATAGCTGCCTTGATTGATTTGATTTCTGGATGAATATTGCTCGAACTGTTCTGTTATGCAGTATATGATGTTGTGTGCCCATGTGACGATAAATCCCAATTTACCCTTGATGTTACGGGCATCGAATGAACCCGGGATTTATCGATAAAATGAATTAAGAACACAAAGTGAAATGATAAATCTCTGTGACCCCGATTTGGATTGAAATGATAGATCCATCCCGAATATCGAGAAATTAAATATAAAATCACTTGGCCGTAGGATAGCAAATTATATACGGACACCGGTCGGTTAAATAAAAATCTTGTTTAACCATGGACTTTGAAATTATTGTTAACAACCATATAAGTGATGTTTTAAAGTTTATTTCCTTTGAATTTGAATTTGGAATTTTAAGTAAAAAGGGAAATAAATCTGTGTCGAAATGATAGCAAATAAAGGGGTATAATTGTATTTAATCGAATTCATCGAGATTGAATTGTTTTGCCTGCAGTTGAAATTTTCTGTAAGTCGGTCTTGATTTTGAATTAAAATATGAATTTGAATTCGACACTCGTTATACATGTGAAAATCTTTGAAACAATGAAATGAATTTGTAATTTCGATATATGTTATAAATCGAATCTTGAATGGGAATATGGATTGAAATCGAATTCGGTTTATTTGTAATAAATTGAAATTGTTGGAATGGGAACACGGGTTAGAGTTAACCATCTGAATTGAATTGGCGAATTTGAAATGAATGTAAATTTGAAATGAAGTCGATCGAAATTGTGAATTTGAATTTATGTACTTGAAGTTGAAATGGAATTTCAAGTGTAATCGAAATCGAGCGAACGATTCTAATTCCAACAATAGTATGTCAAACCATTTTTCAAACTATTTATTTATATATTATTTCCTTTATAACTAATTATTTTATAAATTATTTTGAATAAGTAATTCTTTTATAATAAATTATTTATTTTATGAATTATTTTGTTGTTCAATTATATATTTTAATAAATTCGTCAAACTCTACTTTTATTACAAACTATTATTTCAAACCATTTTAATTATGCATTTGAACTATTCAAATATATTGTTAACTATTTTGATATTCAAAAATTATTTAAGTTGGAATGAGTTCGAGATGTTGTGCGTAAATGGAAAATCCCATTTGAATAATATTCTATTTAGAATATGAAAATGATTTCGAAACATGATATTTCGATATGAAACACGAACTTATTTGAAAAGTAAAAGCACTGACCGGTGTGAAAAATGTAAACGTTTGGTTGTCAAGGAGACCGGAGTCGACATAAGGCATACTCTCTGTCAGTGTCGATACCACTTTGACAACTGTGTACGCGGTGGAAGTTCCAGAACCGAAGTCGGATGGTATGGAGGCGATTACTGGATTTGAAGAAAGAGAACGATGATGGATTAGCCTTGACCTTCGGGTCATAATTGAAATGACTAAAACAGGAGCCATACCCAGGTTAATGAGATCGCTTCTCTGATCGAACGCGCTCCTTCGAAACCATCTCTATTACTACTGTGATCGATTTGGGTGCACCCTTTGAATACGGGAATGTCGTTCGAGGTGGGCGGTAGTTGCGGCTATGCGTTACCACCGGCCTGGGTCCGCGAATTCGGTAGAATCCTACCGGGGTATTCCTCAGTGCCTTGTCATATTATCCTGATCGAGCCCCTACGATTTTGATTTAACGTTATCGTATCACGGCGCATCCCTATCCACCGACGTACTGGTGTGTTATATGCAAACTGTACGGCAACGGTATAAACGGCGTAAGGGTAACATGGTAAGCTGCTTACGCCATTTTCGATATTATACCTTACTGAATAAACACTATTGTAATAGCGTATTATACTATGTATGTATTAGTTTAACGGATCCTTGAGAGATGGAAAAATCCCGTAACATCTCTTGAGTTACTGCACCATGACACCGATATTATTCTGTATTTTAATTTGACTAATATGAGATGATTTAGTGCTGATCCGAGTGTTTGTTGTGTTTTCTTTTTATGCAATACGCTCGGGTGAGCAGCTGTTGCAGTTAATGAAGATTGTTTGGCCTTGAAGATCGAAGACGGAATTCGGTATATGAATCCACTACATTATATTTCCGCGGCATTACTGTATGTAAGTGTATAACTCTGATGATGTAAATGTTGTAACTCAAATGTATATGTTTAAATGCTTTTGAATATTTATTTGTCTATTATAGGTGATCCTTCCGCTGTGAGATTCTGTGATTGTTTTTCCTTTCTGTCTTCTTTTTCTTCTCTTTTCCCAATAACTATCCGGATTAGTGATTTGTTTGGGTCGACATGTGTGGTTTATTGTCGATTTAAACGGTCAAAAATCTGGGTCGTTACAGTTGGTATCAGAGCGAGGTTATCGATAACCTTGGCTCTGTTGGGAATTAACTCATTAGAGATGGGGTTAGAAACGCCCTAGAATGAGTTTGAGTGATATGAGAGAGCGTACTTGTATTTTGATATAAAGTGATTTTATTGTGTTGATTGGTTCTGTTGAATATTTATGGGTTCTGGTCGGTATATGGGACGCCATAGAATCGATAGGGATTCCTAAGTAATCGAATGGAATGAATCGACATAATATGGTTTCGATTATATTTTATATATATTATGTATATTATTTTTGGTCTTAAGTGTATAAGCATCGGTCGTTGGTAGGTAATAATATTAAATTAATACCTATTATGGTCGATTCGATAAATAAATTTAATAAGGAACTTAAATGGTCTAAGAAATATTCAAAAATGAAATGATACCATTAAGGTTAATTAGGTGTGAAAGGTTTGTGATTGAAATGGAAATGAACTTGAAACTTGATCCTGGGTGTTTTCGGAGATAGTTTGCTAAAGTTTAAAATAATATCGTATGAAGAAGAAAAAAAAATGGTTTGGAAATGTTTTCAAAAAAAAAAAAGAAATAAGTGGAATCCCTCCTCGGACATCAGTAATGACTTTGATAATGAGTGCACGCATTATCGATGTTCATTATGAAGCGTCTAAGTGGGGGAGACCCCTTCGTACTTCCATAACTTGTTTGAAAAAGAACTTTTATTTAATTTCCAATGATATGTAAGTCGAGTTTAAATTTAGCGTAGAATTGAAATTTTATATGTACTTTATTAATTCATGGTTTTGGATTTAAGTTTATATGGTATGGTTTTTGAAAAATGGTTTACGTACATATATTAATTTAAACCTAGTATATAAACCTGGAATCGAAGTATTTGAGTTCATTTTGACTAATAACATTGTTTTAGAGAACTAAAGTAACTCGATTTATTGGCGTCTTAGATTTTGAAACAAGGAAATAAACCAGAGTATTAAGATAAAGGAAATGGTCGTTAAAATGCTATGCATGAGCGATAATAAGTTAAACTAACTCCAAGTTTGGTATTATATATAAATGGTTTAAATAGAACGCGCCGCGCAACTACAGTTCGTTAATTTCGACCTTTGACTTTGAATGGACGTAGCGGGAGATCCGACCATCGGATTCTCCTAAAACCGGAACCATTGGGTTCGTATCGAAAAGAGCTTTCCAACGAATAGGAGAAATTTGAAATCTAACGGTTGGATTTGGAGACATGTCCAAACCAAATTTGGAAAAGGTCGCTATGGCCGCAGTTCGGTGGCCGTTATTGGAAACCGACTGAAATATCGATAATAAAATTTTTAAAAATAGTAATAATTTGTGTAAAATTATAATAGGTGATTTGGGAAATTTTTTGGAATGAAAGTATAAAATTCTAGATGGGTTAAAACTCATTTGGACGGTATATCGAATATGAACCTAAGGATGAACAATAAAATGGAATGCCAATCATCTTGTCGAATGGTATATAACCTAAATTTAGTAGAGGAATCGAGTCAAATGGAGTTCAACTCAGGAAATTGAATAAAATGATTTGAGAACTAATTTTGAAAATTTCGAGGGTAAACATTACCTTAATCCCAATCATGAGAGGGTGAGTCGAGTAAATAAGCATGTTAATGGAATAATATTTCATGTAACTTGAATGGGAAATATATCGGAAGTTAGTAAACAAATTTAATTCGAATCCATTTTCCAAGTAAAGGGATGGCAACAACTGAAATGAATAAATTGAAATGAACTTGAAGAGGATAGACGATGGCATAATATGAATAGATAAAATAAAATTTGCTTAATACAAGTGAAATGAACGGGAATATACTTAAGCGATAAAGGATAAACTTCATTTGGTTTGCTGGCCTGACATAGATATATTGGCTTTGGGGTAAAATTGATTAATGTATGTTGGATAAGTTGCCATATATTGTATATTTGCTTGAATCTCATGTGTATGCAAGTTGTAACAGGTGTAAGGAATGTGCGCTACGCTTTGGAGCTCGCTTGCGCAAATGCTAAATGCTAAGGTAAATAAAAATGCAAATTAAACGCTAAACGAGGTACGTACTTGTGGTATATGGTTTTGAGGGTTTTATGTTTTGTTTTTCCCCACTTTTGGGATGCCTCATCGTTGGATGAGATGTATATTGAGTACATATATGTTTTGAGATTCTCCCCGGACCTCTCCGTACAAAGGAGATGCTGCCGAAATTTTCTGTGATTTCGGAAGTTAGAAAATTTTACGAGTTTTACAACTATACTTGTTTTGGAAAATATTATTTTAAATATGGTTTTGAAATTAATATGCACTTAATATCGGTTCGTTCTCTTTTCGAGGACGAAAAGACTTTAAGTGGGGGAGAATGTAACGACCTGAAAACCCGAACCAATTTGAAAATGTCATTTTGGCTAATTTAAAGAATTTTGAATATTTAAAGTGATTTACTTTAAATAATAACGACGGAAAAATTATTTTAATCGAAGAAAAAACGAATAAATTTATTTTAATTATATAACGAGCCTGAAATGGCGCGGCAGTTTGAAAATTTGATTTTTAATTTCAATTGAATGTATAGTATTCGTTTTAAATCAGAATGGGGACGACCCAGAGAAATATAACTCTGTTTGACGATATCTTCCCAACGAATGTGAAAAATTGAAATTTCGCCGGATAAATTGCGAGTTATGAGTAAATCAAAATCTCGAAAGGTCACTATGGAATTTATATAAAGAAATTATAAGCGTTTGAGATTTAAATTTGAATTTCGGATTTGTTAAATTGTAAATAATTATATATGGGAATATAAAATATGTGAATTTGATTTATAAAATTTTAATTAGGTTATAAATTGATTTAATTGGGATTTTATAATTATTTAAATTGAAGTTAATCAGTTAATTGAATAATTGAATATTTTATTTATTTAATTAACTGTGGAATTTAACGATTTCGGCGACTGTCTCAGAATTCGATGAAACTGACATCATCAGAACCGGAATGGTGAGTTATTATAGGATTTTAATTTGCGTGACGTTCGGACTTACCGTCTGATCGTAGGAGAGAAAATGTGAATAATTTCCCGGTAAGTTGATAATTGAGTGTTTATCAGATTTGGACCTCCTTGCTTATAAATAAATTTCCACCTCCTTCTCATCAGCCCATTCTTATCATACTACCTATTTCCTCAACCTACTTTTCTCTAATGGCTGAAAATATATTATAAAACTCTAGATCTAATTTAAATCCAAGCTGAAATAAAATCTCTTCAAACCATAGCATATTGTATGTCGATTCGAAGCTCTCGATGAGTAGAACACAGATCTGTAATTTATTTCGACATGCAGTAAGCGGATTGGTAGAAAAATCGTGGTCAAATTTCTAAAATCGAAAACCCTAGAATTCGAATTGGGGCTTTTTGATCTAAGCTTAAATCGAGGAAACGGGCTTCTGGGTTTGGTTCGGATTTTCGTTGGGAGTACGATGATCATGTTCGCATCTTTTATTATCAAGAAAATTGCCGGGAATTTGAGTTTTAGGCCGGGAATTCGTTCCCGTTCATGCTGGCGCCGGCGGCAACTCAAGTCACCGGAGCTCACGGCGATGGTACCATCTGAAGCGGCTCTCGACAAGGGTTCGGATGATGGCTACCTCGAAGGCTGAAACGATCGGAGGGTGGTGTATTTGTCGGTCAAAGTTTGCGTGGGTTTTGGGTATGAGCGACGGGTTTACTGTAGACGCGTGAAGAGGAGCGGGAAGAAGGGGTTTCACTGATGACGTGGCACCTCGGGGTAGGGTGAGTCATTTTGTTTTATTAAATTTTTATATTTAAAATCCGTATAGAAAAATGCTGATAACTCTTGCATGCGGACTCGGATTGAGACGCGGTTTGCTGCGTTGGGATCGTGGCGGAGTTGCGGACATTTTGGCACTAACCTGGCTGCGTTTCGAGACTGTCAATTTTTGGGCCTTTCTGGACGTTCGATTCAAATTGTAACGCAAAGGTGAGTGTTTCATCGCTCACGAAATACTGAATTACTCCCATATTTATTGAATTAAATTATGAAGTGAATTTGGTTACATGGTTGTGTTGTTTGATGGATGATTGATTTAAATTTGACATGCAAGTGGTAATATACAAATAAATTCGATAATTAGTTATTTAAATTTAATTTAAATTTCTAGTTAGAATTCCGACACTTGATAACTAGTAAAATGATTCAATTTACTGTTGAATAAACGATGTGATAGCTGCCTTGATTGATTTGATTTCTGGATGAATATTGCTCGAACTGTTCTGTTATGCAGTATATGATGTTGTGTGCCCATGTGACGATAAATCCCAATTTACCCTTGATGTTACGGGCATCGAATGAACCCGGGATTTATCGATAAAATGAATTAAGAACACAAAGTGAAATGATAAATCTCTGTGACCCCGATTTGGATTGAAATGATAGATCCATCCCGAATATCGAGAAATTAAATATAAAATCACTTGGCCGTAGGATAGCAAATTATATACGGACACCGGTCGGTTAAATAAAAATCTTGTTTAACCATGGACTTTGAAATTATTGTTAACAACCATATAAGTGATGTTTTAAAGTTTATTTCCTTTGAATTTGAATTTGGAATTTTAAGTAAAAAGGGAAATAAATCTGTGTCGAAATGATAGCAAATAAAGGGGTATAATTGTATTTAATCGAATTCATCGAGATTGAATTGTTTTGCCTGCAGTTGAAATTTTCTGTAAGTCGGTCTTGATTTTGAATTAAAATATGAATTTGAATTCGACACTCGTTATACATGTGAAAATCTTTGAAACAATGAAATGAATTTGTAATTTCGATATATGTTATAAATCGAATCTTGAATGGGAATATGGATTGAAATCGAATTCGGTTTATTTGTAATAAATTGAAATTGTTGGAATGGGAACACGGGTTAGAGTTAACCATCTGAATTGAATTGGCGAATTTGAAATGAATGTAAATTTGAAATGAAGTCGATCGAAATTGTGAATTTGAATTTATGTACTTGAAGTTGAAATGGAATTTCAAGTGTAATCGAAATCGAGCGAACGATTCTAATTCCAACAATAGTATGTCAAACCATTTTTCAAACTATTTATTTATATATTATTTCCTTTATAACTATTTATTTTATAAATTATTTTGAATAAGTAATTCTTTTATAATAAATTATTTATTTTATGAATTATTTTGTTGTTCAATTATATATTTTAATAAATTCGTCAAACTCTACTTTTATTACAAACTATTATTTCAAACCATTTTAATTATGCATTTGAACTATTCAAATATATTGTTAACTATTTTGATATTCAAAAATTATTTAAGTTGGAATGAGTTCGAGATGTTGTGCGTAAATGGAAAATCCCATTTGAATAATATTCTATTTAGAATATGAAAATGATTTCGAAACATGATATTTCGATATGAAACACGAACTTCTTTGAAAAGTAAAAGCACTGACCGGTGTGAAAAATGTAAACGTTTGGTTGTCAAGGAGACCGGAGTCGACATAAGGCATACTCTCTGTCAGTGTCGATACCACTTTAACAACTGTGTACGCGGTGGAAGTTCCAGAACCGAAGTCGGATGGTATGGAGGCGATTACTGGATTTGAAGAAAGAGAACAATGATGGATTAGCCTTGACCTTCGGGTCATAATTGAAATGACTAAAACAGGAGCCATACCCAGGTTAATGAGATCGCTTCTCTGATCGAACGCGCTCCTTCGAAACCATCTCTATTACTACTGTGATCGATTTGGGTGCACCCTTTGAATACGGGAATGTCGTTCGAGGTGGGCGGTAGTTGCGGCTATGCGTTACCACCGGCCTGGGTCCGCGAATTCGGTAGAATCCTACCGGGGTATTCCTCAGTGCCTTGTCATATTATCCTGATCGAGCCCCTACGATTTTGATTTAACGTTGTCGTATCACGGCGCATCCCTATCCACCGACGTACTGGTGTGTTATATGCAAACTGTACGGCAACGGTATAAACGGCGTAAGGGTAACATGGTAAGCTGCTTACGCTATTTTCGATATTATACCTTACTGAATAAACACTATTGTAATAGCGTATTATACTATGTATGTATTAGTTTAACGGATCCTTGAGAGATGGAAAAATCCCGTAACATCTCTTGAGTTACTGCACCATGACACCGATATTATTCTGTATTTTAATTTGACTAATATGAGATGATTTAGTGCTGATCCGAGTGTTTGTTGTGTTTTCTTTTTATGCAATACGCTCGGGTCAGCAGCTGTTGCAGTTAATGAAGATTGTTTGGCCTTGAAGATCGAAGACGGAATTCGGTATATGAATCCACTACATTATATTTCCGCTGCATTACTGTATGTAAGTGTATAACTCTGATGATGTAAATGTTGTAACTCAAATGTATATGTTTAAATGCTTTTGAATATTTATTTGTCTATTATAGGTGATCCTTCCGCTGTCAGATTCTGTGATTGTTTTTCCTTTCTGTCTTCTTTTTCTTCTCTTTTCCCAATAACTATCCGGATTAGTGATTTGTTTGGGTCGACATGTGTGGTTTATTGTCGATTTAAACGGTCAAAAATCTGGGTCGTTACAGTGTATTTACTTTAATTAAACCCACCTTCTAGTCTAGTTAACATGTTAATTTGACTAAGTGTATTAACTTTACTTAACCCCTACAAATCTTGTCTTGTTACCATGTGAAGTTGGTTAAGTGTCCCTATGGACTTAGCCCTCCCATCCTAGCTTAACTATGTTAAATTGGTTAAGTGTTCCTATAGACTTAACCCTCCCATTCTAGCTTAACTGTATGGCCTTAACCCCACCCACCATTCTGATTATCATGTTGAATTGGTTAAGTGTCTTAGTGAACTTAACCCTACCATTCTTGTTTTAGCTTTAATTAAATAGATTAAAGCCACGACCACTCACATTAGACAGATATTGTTGCGATTACTGGATGTGCTGGTTGGTTCCAGGCAGATTTACATCGCAACTCAGTCTAACCTCGGGTTAGGCCTATTCGTGTTTTCTGGTTCAAAGGGTTTTGACTAATTTTCAAATCAGGTTTTGAAAGTAACCACCCCGTCCGTCGGATCAGTTAGGGATAGTCAGGGAGAGCAGGAAACTTGTATTTTCCAAACACAAGCCTAGACACTATCCTCTCTGTCACCCTAGAACTTTCTGGTGTGTCATTAAAAGAGATGTCGTTAATAAACCTTTAATTTATCTAAATTTATATTTCCTCATGCAGGCCAAATTCTATAAGTAAATTATTCCTAATTTACTTATTTCCCAATTACTCTTTTAATGTAAATTGCCTACATTCATACTTATGGCCCATTTCCCCATCTAAATCATGTTTATGCTTTTTGGATATGTAAACTATACCAAATTAAGTGTCATTAACCATGATTTTTCTAAACCTGCCAATTACTCCCAATTATGGCCAATTTCAAATTTATGCTAATATACTTACCGTGCCAAATTAGCTAATCCAATTCAGATTCAATAATTCTAATTAATGTCAAACTAGACTTATTACTCTAGTTCACTATTCATGTAAATGCTAGATTTACACGTCGATACTAGATTCAGGTTACACAATCTATAATTCATATCAAATTTACCCAATTTGCATTCCTATGAACATGCCATAATACATGTTCCCAATTTATGCCAATTTCCTAGTTTATAACTATGTTTTTAGTAAATTTCATATTTTGCCCAAATCGTATTCCCACCGTTCGTATAATCGTAATTCAATCTAGATTATAGATAAATCTAGATTTGTAGAAAATAGGGAATGAACCAAAGATGCTAGGCAAAAGATAGACATAATAACTGGCATAAGAAGGGTTGCATAACGACGTTGGTTCAAGAACATGGGTAGACCTAACTTAATAGGTAAATTCCCAAGGTCTAAAACCAAGAATAGACAGAATAAAGGCGTAGGTTCAAGAACATGGGTAGACCTAACTTAATAGGTAAATTCCCAAGGTCTAAAACCAAAGAAAACAAAGAACAGACAGAATAGATAATCGGGTTTAGACCCAATTTCACAGTCACAAAACTTAAACACTTTCCTAGTCATGAACCATAGGTGCTTAATCACAGTTGTCCCATTTATGTCATAGACAATAGTTTTGCTTCCTAATCAAAGGTATAGGCTTGTGTTTATAGTCATGGAAATAATTCTCATAGTCACAGTCACAGTCATAGGCAATGTTCATAGTCATAGGCAATGTTCATAGTCATAGGCAATGTTCATAGTCATAGGCAACGTTCATAGTCATAGGCATATGGTTTTAAGGTCCATAGTTTCATAGTCACGGTCTTATTTGTCCTCGAATCATAACACTTCTTAATTAGGTTCAAGAGTATAGGCACTGATTCGAATAGAGAGAGAGAGAGAGATTTGGCATATTCTTTTATTCCTTTAATTTCATGTCACGAACAGAGAAAAACATTCAAATCTAGAAATAACTGATTTACATAGATTAGATTAGAACAGAAAGATGGCGTTGCTATGATTCGTAGAAAAACAGTCGTTGCAGTCGTTCGAATCTTCACTTGAATTCTAGCTTGAATCTCCTCTTTGAAAGTCTTTGAGCAGCACCTCCTCGTATTGATTTATTATATATATATTATTTTATTTATTATTTAATTAAGAGGAGGAGAGGAAGCCATGTTCACTAAGAATCTTTGCAGCATAAGGATAGAGAAGAATTGTGAATAAAGGAGTCTAGGGCTATTTATATAGTGTAGAAGTCAACGAATCTGGTCAGGATGGCGTCCGAATACAGAAGAACGAACTAGGTGCAGAAAACAGGAAAAATAGGGGGGTCGACCCCCAGGTCGACTACCCAGTCGACCTGGGTGACCCAGGTCGACTACCCAGTCGACCTGGGTGCCTTGGGCGGGAAAATTCCCGCCCAGCCCAATCTGGGTCCGATTTGAATTTTGAACTTGACCTGTTTTGAAATTTGAACTTCACTGAATCTTCCGGAGGCCATATCTTCCTCATACGGACTCCGATTTACGCAAACTCGGACTCGTTTTAATGCAGATTTCCGAGACGAACGCAATGGTGCAGCCCATTTCCCTTGATTTTGATTTTAACTTTTAATTCTGCCTTGATTTGTGAATCTTAGCGTTACAGAATCACGGGGTGTTACATTCTCCCCCACTTAAAAAGGATTTCGTCCCCGAAATCTTCAAGTTAGGAAGAATGTTTCCTACCATCCAATCACCCATCTAATCAACCATTCACTCACAAGCATTCATTGTCCTTAAAAGATTTCTAATGCTTTCATGTTCATATGCATAGTGTGTGTATATGTCTTTATCTACTGTAAAATCAGGCGGTCTACTGATTCAGTCGACCTCCTTAATGCGGGTCATGTCAGTGCTATGCGTCCAACCATGTATGCAAGCATCCCTAGTTATGTAAATACTATATGCGTGCACGGCCATTTATCCATATGCAACACCCATATGATAACATATCAAGTTCAATTTACAAACAAATACATATCTGTAAATGCAATATGAAAGCGTCTGAACTGATCTAGTGCCTAATACGTATGCATATGCATTCACAAGCAACCATTAGCAACCACTTGCAACCATCAACCATAACATGTTTACATCCATTGGCTTCTACCTAAGGATCGAAGATACGACCTAGGTGATATACTTTGGAAAGAGAGAAACAATTATGCGTAAAGCTCCTAAAATAAAGAAATCAAGGATGCACCCTCAAGGAAAAGGGTATGATGCTAGTATCTAGCCATCTTGAGCTTTACTCCACTGTATCTTAACTAATTTAACTTCACGATTTTGAAATACCGGATCTCCATTTCCAAAATAAACAGGTGTCAATCACGGTACCAAGTATGGTTGCCTTCTTATCCGCCATGCCATAACTATAAGAGTCGAAAGGTCACTACGTGCTCTTTGGAGTGCCTGCCACAACTATTCATCTCTCACGCAAACCATCCAAACCGAACTCGACATTCCTAAAGTACAAGCCCCAAAGGCCTAAACCAATATCAGACAAGCACCCAAGGAATATCTCCCCCGAATTTAGATGATCTACGTGAGATGATATAAGAAAACTCGATAGCTATTCTCAAATCCTTACTAACCAAAAATAAACTGGTTGGACCACCAATTGGATTTGAGACTCTAGTGGGATCTTTCTACTATACAAGTACTATGGTGCAGAGACTCGACTATGGAAGTGGATATGAACAAACGCGAAGCGCTAAAATCGAAAGAGTACGGACAGAAAACTAAACTCTTCCAACAGAACTTTACTTCCTTTCTCCTAGGTGTGCTTGGTGGTGGAAGTATGTACTTGCCCTTCTGAAAATCTTGTCCCTCTTTCTTGTCCTTGTCCTTAATTATATGCCCTATCATATCCTAGTAAAGATACTTCCTCTTGTCTTATAATTTTATAATTTCTTCCTTCTTCGTGTGCTAAGTCTACATCCATGAATTCCTCATCCTAGGGTTATGCTCCTTAGCCAAACTCCTCATCCCCTTCCGTGTGTAGTCATGTTGACAAATCTCTCGAAAACTGCCTCCATCGTCCGGAAAACCCTATAAGCTTCGAAAGAAAACTGCCCGTAGATGAAACAACTACGGCTATGGATGGAAGCCGGGCACTACTTTGCTCTTCGATGAGGTTACCTCCCAGAAAGCCAGGAGCCCCAGAGACTCAAAAAAGAAGGAGACAAGAATTTAAACAGAGGAAGAGAAGATAGTGCGTATGGCTTTGGGGAATATGTCTTTAAAACAAATCTTTTCTCTTGAAAATGCTTCTTTAAAAACCATTTTGAAAATAATTTTTCAAATCCTTTATCTGATCTGGTAACCTTCAGCTCTGATACCACGTGTAACACCCCACGTCCGTTAGTGTCACTCACAAAGGGAATGCACTAAGTTCTGTGGAGCGTTTAGGGTAAAAGATGCAGATAAATTACAAGACAGACAGAATTTAAACAGCGGAAAATAAAACTTTGCTTTATTGATAAAATAGTTTGTACAATGGTTTCTTTACAATATCAGAGTATCATCTGTCTTACAAAATAAAGAAGCATAAAAACAACATTTATATTCCCCGATTTTAGCAAGAGCCAGCCATAGCATCTGAAAAGAGAATCCAAGCAAACTTCGACAAATCTTCAAGCTGGGAAAGAGTGGCAGTCCAACTTAACCTGAGCTAAACTATTCCCTCCTTTACTACCTGGGGGGGGGGAACGGAAGAAAAGAAGACGAAAGAAAAACATAGTCAGACATAAAGCCTGAGTAAGTTCAGTAACTTCTAGCATGTGAACATGGAAAAACAAAACAACATGAATTAACTGAATACAAGATTACACCATGACGATAGGGTCAACAAGAATAGACAAGGTAGTCACAAGATATGCTAAGATAAGATAAACTGGATACGCTCTAATAATTTCGCCGCTTCGCTATTTCCTTGTTATACTGGTTTCTATATCTCTGCACCGCCTAACTAGTGTCCCAACTAGTAACGATAACGTGATCCCAATCCCTGTAGTTTCCATCGCCTTCAGGCATCCATTTATTTATTTGTTACCTAGATTTAATCCAGGGTTTCCTATCAAGTGCCTTCTAGATTCAACTAGAGTTTACGCTGTCTACTGAACGCTTCTCGGATTCAGGATTTTATGCCACCTAGTTCAACTAGGAATTATGAACGATGCCCCCAAGTCTAGGACACACTACCTAGAGTGGTATATGTTCCTATACTTCCCCACGCATGTATCGCGAATCGTTATCGCTTGTCTAGATGCACATGTCCCATAATGTGCGGTCCGAGTCCTATGTCAGGGCAAATCAAGGAATACAGAACTCGGTCGGGAGCTTTCAGATATCTGCCGAGGCAGATGCTAAGGTCTGTTTTTATTTCAGTGGCTATGGTCCCACTTGACCCCTCCCTCAACTAATGAAAGGCACACCTTGAAAAATGAGAACTATACGCCGGCCCCCGGTGCCCCCACTATCCTATGGCCATCCTCAACCATAACTAGATAGCAAGTATATGGTCTTTTGGAGTTCTCCGCCTTTCCGCTTCACGTATCTCGATTGACTGAAGCTGGATGGTAGACGACGAGTCGCTATCACACGGCTACCGTTTGCTCGCCGAATCACGCCGGTCCATCCTAGTCTTTAGGTTGCTATGTATTGCAACCAAGGCATACCCCTGGTTCTTCTACGCAGACCTTAACCTCTATGGGCCCAGGCGGATCATCTGCAGCCTCATAGAGGGATACCAAGAGTACCCTCACGTCCCCTCGAAGCCTCGGGCTTCGTAACCCAATTCGTTGGAGCCTTCTTTCTACTCAGACGGACATTCGCTCCTTCCCGTGTTATACTAAGAATTACTACTTAGTTTTACTAACTAAGATTTACCACTTAGTTTCCAGAATCGTTGTTTTCTTAACTAAGGTTTACTACTTAGTTCCCTTTCCTGTCAATTTGGATTGGTTAAGTGTCATTAGTCAATTCAAGCCAACTTAACCCTCTTCATTCATCCTGTTATACTGGTTAAGTGTTATCAGTAATTCATGTTGACTTAACCCTACCACAAACCAAGTTATATGGGTTAAGTATTTATTACTTAACCCTACCAATTCACCCTGTATTGGTTAAGTGTTCCTTTAACATAACCTTGCCCGTCTGTTTTAACTAACATGTTATTAATGGTTAAGTATTATCCCTTCATGTTTAGACTTAACCCTATTCCTTTATCACAATCTGACGGTTAAGTGTTCAAGTTTACTTAACCCTACGGTCTAGCCCAGATAACATATCAAATTGGCTAAGTGTACTTACTTTACTTAAACCCACCTTCTAATCTAGTTAACATGTTAATTTGGCTAAGTGTATTAACTTTACTTAAACCCTACAAATCTTGTCTTGTTACCATGTGAAGTTGGTTAAGTGTCCCTATGGACTTAGCCCTCCCATCCTAGCTTAACTGTGTTAAATTGGTTAAGTGTTCCTATGGACTTAACCCTCCCATTCTAGCTTAACTGTATGGCCTTAACCCCACCCACCAGTCTGATTATCATGTTGAATTGGTTAAGTGTCTTAGTGAACTTAACCCTACCATTCTTGTTCTAGCTTTAATTAAATAGATTAAAGCCACGACCACTCACATTAGACAGATATTGTTGCGATTACTGGATGTGCCGGTTGGTTCCGGGCAGATTTACATCGCAACTCAGTCTAACCTCGGGTTAGGCCTATTCGTGTTTTCTGGTTCAAAGGGTTTTGACTAATTTTCAAATCAGGTTTTGAAAGTAACTATCCCGTCCGTCGGATCAGTTAGGGATAGCCAGGGAGAGCAGGAAACTTGTATTTTCCAAACCCAAGCCTAGACACTATCCTCTCTGTCACCCTAGAACTTTCTAGTGTGTCATTAAAAGAGATGTCGTTAATAAACCTTTAATTTGTCTAAATTTATATTTCCTCATTCAGACCAAATTCTATAAGTAAATTATTCCTAATTTACTTATTTCCCAATTACTCTTTTAATGTAAATTGCCTACATTCATACTTATGGCCCATTTCCCCCTCTAAATCATGTTTATGCTTTTTGGATATGTAAACTATACCAAATTAAGTGTCATTAACCATGATTTTTCTAAACCTGCCAATTACTCCCAATTATGGCCAATTTCAAATTTATGCTAATATACTTACCGTGCCAAATTAGCTAATCCAATTCCGATTCAACAATTCTAATTCATGTCAAACTAGACTTATTACTCTAGTCCACTATTCATGTAAATGCTAGATTTACACGTCAATACTAGATTCAGGTTACACAATCTATAATTCAAATCAAATTTACCCAATTTGCATTCCTATGAACATGCCATAATACATGTTCCCAATTTATGCCAATTTCCTAGTTTATAACTATGTTTTTAGTAAATTTCATATTTTGCCCAAATCGTATTCCCACCGTTCGTATAATCGTAATTCAATCTAGATTATAGATAAATCTAGATTCGTAGAAAATAGGGAATGAACCAAAGATGCTAGGCAAAAGATAGACATAATAACTGGCATAAGAAGGGTTGCATAACGACGTTGGTTCAAGACCATGGGTAGACCTAACTTAATAGGTAAATTCCCAAGGTCTAAAACCAAGAATAGACAGAATAAAGGCGTAGGTTCAAGAACATGGGTAGACCTAACTTAATAGGTAAATTCCCAAGGTCTAAAACCAAAGAAAACAAAGAACAGACAGAATAGATAATCGGGTTTAGACCCAATTTCACAATCACAAAACTTAAACACTTTCCTAGTTATGAACCATAGGTGCTTGATCACAGTTGTCCCATTTATGTCATAGACAATAGTTTTGCTTCCTAATCAAAGGTATAGGCTTGTGTTTATAGTCATGGAAATAATTCTCATAGTCACAGTCACAGTCATAGGCAATGTTGTCATGGAAATAATTCTCATAGTCACAGTCACAGTCATAGGCAATGTTCATAGTCGTAGGCAATGTTCATAGTCATATGCAATGTTCATAGTCATAGGCAACATTCATAGTCGTAGGCATATGGTTTTAAGGTCCATAGTTTCATAGTCACGGTCTTATTTGTCCTCGAATCATAACACTTCTTAATTAGGTTCAAGAGTATATGCACTGATTCGAATAGAGAGAGAGAGATTTGGCATATTCTTTTATTCCTTTAATTTCATGTCACGAACAGAGAAAAACGTTCAAATCTAGAAATAACTGACTTGCAGAGATTAGATTAGAACAGAAAGATGGCGTTGCTATGATTCGTAGAAAAACAGTCGTTGCAGTCGTTCGAATCTTCACTTGAATTCTAGCTTGAATCTCCTCTTTGAAAGTCTTTGAGCAGCACCTCCTCGTCTTGATTTATTTTATATATATTATTTTATTTATTATTTAATTAAGAGGAGGAGAGAAAGCCATGTTCACTAAGAATCTTTGCAGCATAAGGATAGAGAAGAATTGTGAATAAAGAAGGAGTCTAGGGCTGTTTATATAGTGTAGAAGTCAACGAATCTGGTCAGGGTGGCGTCCGAATACAGAAGAACGAACCGGGTGCAGAAAACAGGAAAAATAGGGGGGGTCGACCCCCAGGTCGACTACCCAGTCGACCTGGGTGCCTTGGGCGGGAAAATTCCCGCCCAGCCCAATCTGGGTCCGATTTGAATTTTGAACTTGACCTGTTTTGAAATTTGAACTTCGCTGAATCTTCCGGAGGCCATATCTTCCTCATACGGACTCCGATTTACGCAAACTCGGACTTGTTTTCATGCAAAATTCCGAGACAGAACGCAATGGCGCAGCCCTTTTCCCTTGATTTTGATTTTAACTTTTAATTCTGCCTTGATTTGTGAATCTTAGCGTTACGGAATCACGGGGTGTTACAGCTTTCCTTCACGGGGGAGTTCGGGTCATTTCATTTTGGTATCGGAGCTTTGGTTTACAGAGCTCGAAGAACAAGACATGTTAAAACCAAATGAAAGAATTCATCAGAGATTGGACTAGTAATATCCAATAAGAATGGCTTATTAGAGATAAGATCAGTAGTATCCTAGAACAAGTGTGAACAGTGTTAATTTTTCAAAATATAAAAATGAAAATGAATTTTGTTTTGAAAATTTAAACTCTATTATACGTATTTGATTATTTATTTTGAATTGAATTTGGACAATCAAGTATATAAACATTTTGCATATACATCTGATCCACATGTATACGAAGTCTTAATATACTGGATAGATATAGAATCACACTCTAATGGCCCGGAGATGGCATTGATGATGTCATGACATCATCAGTATTTATGTTCGAGTTTTGAAAGTGGGATATCTGTATATTTCCATTAGACTGGTGTGAGAACCAAAACTAGATGGGGCTTATTGTTGTAATTTGGCACCAAAAATGGATTTTTGTATATATATATCAAAATTATGAATTTGAAAAGATAATCAACTAATTGATTGATGATTGTGTTATGTGATTATTTATTTAAACCATTACGTGAGTGTAAGGTAAATTTAGCCAAATCGAACAGATGTTTAACTGAATTGAAAATTGTTTGAAATTGCATGCATATACATGTATATACATTGAACATGTCATAGAAAGGAGGCTAGAGAAGAGGAACAAAATTGTATGCCTGACAAATAGGTACATGTCAACAAATTTATTGGGTTTGGATGATTTTATGAGCTGATTGGCTAGCCGCTTGGCTGTTTCTTTTTCTTTTTGATTGGAGAGGCCTATGTGGCGGTTTGCGGATTTTCCCGGTGCTCCCGTACAAAGGAGGTATGGTGAAATTTTTTGAAAATTTAGGGTGTTAGCCAAATTTTTGAAAAATTTGAAAAGTTCTTAGAAACTGAAAAGTTGAAGAATTTAAGCCATAATTAAAATAATGAAAGTTGAGTTGATTTGTTAAACAACTTTCAGCTCCGTTACTTTTCGAGGACAAAAAGATTTTAAGTGGGGGAGATTGTAACAACCAGGAAAATTCTAACCAATTCAAAATTTTTATTTTGGCAATTTTAATGAATTTTGTATATTTAAAATGATTTATTTTGAATAATAATGACGAGAAGTTTATTTTTGAATAGAATTAAAACATATATATTTATTTGAATCGACGTTAGAATATAAAATAATTATTTTAATTATAAAAGGAATTGGAAATGGTGCGGTAGTTTGAAAATTCGATTTGAAATTTCAAATGGATGTACATGATTCAAAATAAAAATGATTTTAGCGAAACCAAAAATATTAGAATCTATTTGAAAATATCTTTCCAACGAATCTGAAAAATCCAAATTTCATAGCGGGAATAAAAGGTTATGCCCAGTTGAAGATTCAGAATAGTCGCTATAGAAATATAGCCCAAAAAAGTCACATTTTGCATGCGAATGAATTTGGACTCGAAACCACTTCCACTGAGTTCAAAATGCCGGTTGCGACTCCAAATTGCATAAGCTTCGATATATTGCGATATCCGGAATAGTGGCAATTGGATGGGGTTTTCGATTATCAATACATAGCCCTTAAAAAGTGAAATTTTGCATATGAGCTCAGAATTCGATGAGATAAAATTTTCTGGATTCATAATGAAAAATCATTGTTGAGTTCCAAAATGCACGTCGAACGGAGTTAGTAAGTGGCCGTGCAAGCTGAAACAGTTTAGGGTAAAACAGGCAGTCATTTTACAAAGGAACATTATTTAGACGATCTCAAAATTCGATTCCGTTTTTTTTCCGGATTCGTATCATATAATAATGGTTAAATCCAAAAGGGCATGATTTTTGGAGTTAGTGTATGGGCATGCAAGAAGAAAAGGCACGCTAAAATCCCATTTTTGAACAATATCTGAGCATCTTTGACAATTTTAACGGATGGTCAAATGAACTCAAAATCCGACTAAACTTGTTTTGTTGGACTCGTCTTCGTGTCTACTATGTCGTGTCCGAAATACGCGGCAAACGGATATCGTTAGCAACCGGACGATCGATGGAAAAAGAGATAAATAACCACTTTCTCTCTTTCTTCCTTCATTATCTTCCTCCCTCCTTTCTTTCTCAAATTCCCATTAATGGGCTCCAAACCCCAAACCGCTGCTGCCCCTCCCTCACTCAGCCACCGCCGCACCACCTCAGGCTGCCGCACCCCCTCCGGCCACCCTCCTCCTCCTCTTTCCCCTCCTCTTCTCTTTCTCTCTCTCCCTTCACAAACCTAAACCCTAGACCCAAACACCACCACCACCACTACCGGCCCCACCACCATCACCTACACCCTTCCGCCACCTAGTCAGGCCCCTCCCCCGCCTGCAGCCACTTAGCTCCGGCCGTGGGCCCAGCTACACTCAAAAACCCATTTTTCACAAATTTCCCATTTTGCATAAAACCCGCTATCACTATTTCGCCAATAACTCTCAAACGGTACACTTCTGGCCAAAACTCCACAGTACCAAATTCAAAGAGAACGATTTTCTCATCGATTGGTACATGATAGTCCTATTTTGGATTGCGGAGCTGTCGGGAAAACGTGTCCAAAGTCTGCTGTCCAAACACTATCAAAATATTGTCTTTTCGCGATTTCCGGCGAAATGGCACATTTTCGGAGGGAAGTCCACTAGGCAAAAGTTATCCAGAATGGCGCATTTAAGCTAGAAAAAAAGATGATGTGAAGATTGGAGCTCGTTTGCAAATTCTGGAACCAGAACAAAAATCTGGGCGATAGAAAATATGTGAGTTTTCTCCGCTTTAAAGCTTCTATGGTTTTTGACGTATGAAGTATGTAAAGTTATGATTTTTATTTATATAAAGTTATGATTTTTAATTACACAAAGTTATGATTTTTAGTTATGTAAAAATATCATTTTTAGTTAGTTAAAAATAGGATTTTTATCATAGGAAGGAAATATATTTAGCCAGATTAAAAATATAATTTTTAACTAGTGTATGGCATGGAAATGCTTTTACAAAAACAAAAATATGATTTTTACCTACGTAGTAGCGTTATAAAAATATGATTTTTATGTACATGTAGCAACATTAAAAATATGATTTTTATATATGTAGAGTATTAAAAATATAATTTTTAGCGAAGTAAAAATATAAAATTTAGAACTGAAGTAAAAATTTGATTTTTACTATGAACAGCGTGAAGAAGATTGCGTTGGAATTTCAGTAAAGTCAGGACTATTCAGAAATTCAAAAATAAAAATGGTGGAGTGGATCCCAAAGGTGAGAACTCCTCGCTATAATTTTCTTATATAATTATTTATTTTATAACTGCATATATGAACTATTCCCCGTCGTGCACAGACCATGGACGGCTTGTCTGATTGTTTGGTTTGGCTGATTAGATTATTTGGTTGAATTTGGTTGTTTAGGTGAAATGAATTGATTAGAACTGTTATGTGTGTATGGCGCGAGCCAATATCAGGAGAGGGGTAATGCTAGGCATTACCCGATTTTGATATCGTGCCGTTATACCATCCAAATTTTCTAAAATATGTTAGAACAATGAAAATATCATTTTTATTGTATAAATGAACTAAATAGAATATTGATATGTTGAATAATATAATTTATCGTTAAGAATATCATTTTTAACGTGTATATGAATAAAATAAATATTCATTTACAAATCATATGATTTATTTATATACACCCATTTGACTGATATTGATTGGGACAATAAATTTTATACATCGCCCAACTGCACAAATAAAATTCATTATTTGTTGATTGAAACCCCACATAGGTATTGGGATGATATATGACATATACTAGTCCCGATAATTAGCTGTATGTCGATCGATGGATTGACAGGCTGTTGTAAGCATTAAATATTTATATTTGTTGCTTATGCAATATAGAATGTACTCTGGATGATGGTTGATTCTTTATTATTGTTGTTATATACATGTGTTGTATGAAATCCATATAATCAACATTATGTGGTAATTGACTGTGTCTTATTCCAGTTTAGAAAGATTGAATATTTTAAAATAACGATTATTTTAAAATAATGAATATTTTCAAATAATATTCAGAAAAGAATCAAAATATGATTTTGATGTCCGATTTAGGATGGACATGAAAGTATTTAAATATATAAAGCCATGTTGATTAGATTAATGCAATTTTGACATGAACGATATTTATATTGATTTTATTCACTTATATAATGAATATAGAAAAGGAATTGATTTCCAAATCTAATGTTTTGAAAATACTATCATTTATATATCGACGATATGGAATATTCAATTTTGATTTGAAATTGAATATGAAGTTGAAATCGTTTTGAAAACGAATTTAAAACGATTTATAAAATACGTTTTAAATGGAAATCGACGAAATATATATTATATATATATAATTATTTTCAAAAAAAAAATATAATATAATGGCCTGAATAGAATGCGCCGCGCTGCGGCAGTTCGTGAATTTCGATCATTGATTTCGAACGGACATTACGGGAGATTCGACTATCGAATTCTCCTAAAACCGGAACCACTGGGTTCATATCAAAAAGAGCTTTCTAAAGAATACAAGAAATTAGAAATCTAGGTTGGTTTGGAATTATATCCAAATCAAATTTGGAAAAGGTCGCTGTTAGTGCAGTTCGATGGCCGTTTATGGAAATCGACTGCACAGAACTTGATAAAATTATTAAAAATATCAATAATTTGTGTAAAATCATAATAAATGATTTGGAAAGAATTGGGATGAAAAATTCCATATTTGAAAAGATAAAAATAATTTTTTTATCGAAATGAACTAGTTATTAACTAGAATTATAATCCAATAGTTTTAAATAAATAAATTGGATTTGAAATGGTTTTAAAGATAACCGGAATTCCCAATATATGAATTGGAATGGATTTGAATCGAAATTATTTTTGGAATATTTCGATATTGGATTCCGTGATTATATGGATATTGTGGAGGAATTTGGAAGATATATATATATATATATATATCGTTATTCCAATACGGTATTTGTTGATTCCAGAATTTGATATTGAATATAAGTGGATATATTTTCTATTCAGAGCCATGTATTTAATATTAAATGTGATTTTGGGTTTGTCGTAAATGATGTCTTCATTAACACTGTTTTTGAACCCAATTGAGAAAAGATTAAATCTTTTTATTTAGATTTAATGAAGGATACCAATTAATTGATATTTAATTGGAATGGAATTGAAATTGGTCTTTGGGTTTATCGTGAACGGTGTTTTAAATAACACTTGTTCTTTAACCCGATTAACAATGGAATAAGATTTTGGGTTGTCGTGAATGGTATCTTTAATAATACTGTTCTTAGACCCAATGGAGTTAAGAAAATCAGAAACTAACTGAAGTTATGTTCAATGGTTTCCTAGGTATTGATCTGATGTTGGTTTCGGCCTTCGGGGTTAATATTTAGGGAATTGTTCACTTGCTAATCTACGGTTAAAGGATGATGGAATGAATTGTGATTTTGGGCTTATCATGAACTGTGTTTTAAAGGACATTGGTTCTTTAACCCAGTTAAAGACAGGAATAAGATTTTGGGTTGTCGTGAATGGTATCTTTAATAATAATGTTCTTAGACCCAATGGAGTTAAGAAAATCAGAAACTAACCTGAGACTAGTTAAGTTAAATGTTTTCCCGGGTATTGATTTGATGTTGGTTTCGACCTTCGGGGTTAATACTTAGGGAATTGTTCACTTGCTAATTTACGGTTAAAGGCTGATGGAATGGAATGTGATTTAAGGTTTATCGTGAACCGTGTTTTAAATGACATTGGTTCTTTAACCCAGTTGAAGACAGGATATGATTTCCCAAGTTAAACAATGATTAATATTGATTTTTGGGAAGACTAAAACCAAGTGGAGTTTTAATGCATCTTTAATTAGATTGAAATGATTTCCAAAGGAAGATTAAAGAATAAATTTAAATAATTTATCTTTGATAAAATTAATGGGAACCTTTCCCAAAGTATAAGAATATTTGAATAAAGGAATATTCTGGATTGGAATGAGGCGTATATTGTGTTTTTATAGCATTTGTTTATTATATACGTGAGTTATTTAGAAAGACCGGGTTTATCCCATTCTGAATAACTGATTCGACGATGTGTCAAGGATGAAGACAGTGGTTGAAGACCGGAGGTCTTCACATCGTTTAGATGATTACCGATGTCTTGATTGGGCTGTACACCCAAGACGAGGTAACAAGTAGTGATCGTCTAGACATACTTGGAGATCAATGGATATGCGAGGGCCTTTCCCCTGTATTGGACATATGGGGGAGGAATAAGGTGCCTCCGGTTTCGTTTAGACCCAGAACGAACTTGTAAAAGGATGTGTATCTGACATCGGATTTCATTCTGTGTGATTGATAGACATCGATTGCATAACATGGATTGCCTGTGTAGCATGTTGAAATGCAAATGATTAAGGCTTCTATTGAAAAGCAGAGGCTTGTGGTTGATGATCAAATCATAGCTTTGATATAGCGTTGCTTTGTGTAACATTAATTCACTTGCCTCACACCCCGGTGTGAACCCGAAACGGGAGAGGACCTATGGGAGGACATGCGTTTCTTCCTAGCTAGAAGTGGTGTCAACGTTTTACACGCCCTGACATTTTACTTATGTGGATGATGGATTGCGAGGCGCCTCGGTTATATCGGTCATTCCGGGGCCGATATTTTTGTTGGGATATGACCAGCTGATGTCCCATAGGGCTGGGAAACGCAGTGTTTAGGCATTTTAATCCACGTCGAGTGGACCGGTCACGATGATCCAAAGGTCACTCGAGCTCTGACCTAAGACACGGGATCGAGCATCTCGAATCGATAAGGACGATCCGTTGCCTTGGTTCACAGATGGAAGTCCAACTTCCAATACGACATTTTGCGGTTTTAATTGTAAACCTATATATGGCGACATAGTGGTATGGGGTACTTATGCCATCTATGATTGATACTTATGATTGAAATTGTTTTGACACTATACACTTATATTAATAATAAAACATGAAATTTTACGTACCAAGCATTCTTGGCTATTATAAGGTAAAAACTCTAACCTCCGGCTTGCATTGCATTGTGTGATGGGACCTGAGTCTTATAATAGCTTCATTGTTCTTTATTTAGCATTGCGCTATTGTTTTATGCACTGGCATTCTTGGGAGGTAACCCGTTCCATGTTATACGGCATGGTCCCTTGATTTACCTTACATTAAAACCAAGAAATAACTGTTTTAGTTCTCATACCAGTCTCATGACTGAGTTGGTGTTTATTGTTTTAACATAAACTCTGGGTGCCCTTATTTTCGCACTGGCAGCTAGTAGTTGGGTTTTGCAGATATTATATTCACAGGATCCTGGTTTACAGCTGGAATGATATTCGGAAAGCTCTGTATCCGTTTATCTTTTTCAGTTGTGTTTTGTATTATTTTTCCGTTGCTATGTATTTAAATGTAATTTAAATCTCTGATATTTATCAAATGTATTTTATTCATTTATACTCTGTATGTCCTTGTATTCTGATGGAATTGTTGTAATAAGCAATGAAATGTTCTTCTGTTTGTGTTCTGATCTGTCTTGTCCTCAACTTAATCCGGGCTTTCCTTCACGGGGGAGTTCGGGTCATTTCAGAGTACCACCAGTTTTACTCCAAGTGATAGTTAAAATCTTTAATTAGACTTGAATGGGAAATGGTAATTAAATTTACTGATAACACTGTGGTGTTAGATATAGAGTATAACCAGTTTTGCAACATGAGATGAATAGGTCGGGATTGGAAAAATAAACAAATGATTACTTCGGTAAGGCTTGATAATCCCGACTAGTTGATAACCCTTAATTTGGTTTAGAAATGATATCCAAAGGAAGATTAAAGAATAAATTTAAAGAATTTGCCTTTGATAAAATTAATGGGAACCTTTCCCATAGGATATGAATATTTGAATAAAATATTCAGAATTGGAATGAGGCGTATATTGTGTTTTTATTGCACTTGATTATAATATACGTGAATTACTCGAAAAGGCCGGGTTTATACCCATTCTGAATAATTGATTCGACGATAAGTTATCGACGAAAATGGTGGTTGAAGACCAGAGTTCTTCACATTATTTGGACAATTACTGATGTCTTTATTAAGCTGTACACCCAAGACAAGGTAATAAGTGGTGATCGTCCAGATGTACAAGGAGATCGACCGAATATGCGAGACCTTTCTTCTGTATTGGACATATGGGACGAGGAATAAGGTGCCTCCGGTTTCGTTCAGACCCAGAACGAACTTATAAATGGATGTGTGTCTGACATTGGATTTTATTCTATGTTGGTTGATTTCTATTATATATATATCTATTTGGAGGCGGATAATTTATTCTCTTGCTTAACACCCTTATCTGAGACGTACGAGCTTAGAGGTTATATATCGACAAACATCAGTTGCATGGCATGAATTCCCTGTGTGGCATGCTGAGATGCAAATGATCAAGTCTTCGATTGAAAAGCAAAGTCTTGTGGTTGATGATCAAAGCACGGCTTTAAATAGCATAGCTGTGTGTATAGCGTTAATTCGCAAGCCTTACACCTTGGTATGAGTAAAAAACGGGATCGTGACTGTAGGAAGTGCACGATGTTCCCTTCTAGCTATGGGTGCTGTCATGGTATGGAGCCTAGACATTTATTATATTTTTACCTATGTGGATGATGAATAGCGAGGTGCCTCAGATATATCGGTACCTACGGAGGCGATGGATAGGTCCTATAGGACAAGGAAACGTGCGTTCAGGTATAATTAATCCGCTAAGCGTGGACTAGCCCTGAAGATCCAAGGGTTCGCCAGCGTCCGAACCCTGAGGCATTTGCTAGAGTGTCTCGAAGCCGGCGAGGATGATCCCTTGCCTCGACTCATAACGAAAATCCAATTTCCAATACATGACATTTTGGTTTTAATTGTAGAAGTAGTACGGCGACATAGTAGGATGAGGTACTATGTCGTCTATGATGGATACATTTACATTTGAAGTGATTTTGACACTATACACTTATAGTAATATCAAAATGATTTGTTTTAAATGTGGCAGTCATTTTTGGCTATTATAGGATAAAACTCTATCCTCTGGCTTGCGTTGCATTGGGTGATGGGACATGAGTCTTATAATAGCTTCATTTTTCCAAAAAGCATTGCGCTGTTTATTTATTGCACTGGTATTCTTAGGAGAAAACCCGTTCCGTGTTGTACGGCGTGGTCCCTTGATTTACTCTATTTTAAAGTAAAGTTTTAAATAACTATTTTAGTTCTCACACTAGTTCCATGACTGACTGGTGTTTATTGTTTTAACCTAAACTCTGGGTGCCCCTATTTTCCACATGGGCAGCTAGTAGTTTTGGTTTTGCAGATATTATTTCTATAGGATCCTGGATTTACAGCTGAAGCTATATTCGGAAAGCTCTATATCCGTGTATTTCTCACAGTTGTGTTATGTAATATTTTTCCGCTGCTATGTAAATTATTTTAATCTCTGGTGTTTATCAAATGTATATTATTTATTCATACTCTTGTATATTCTTGTACACTGATGAAAATTGTTGTAATAGGAATGAAATGTTCTTCTGTTCGTATTCTGATTTGCTGTGTTCTCAACTTAGTCCGGGATTTCCTGTAAGGGCGAGTTTGGTTCGTTTCAAAGATATATGAAAAAAATTCGAAATCATCCCCTATTTATAAGATTTGAAAGATTGCAACATTTCTGAAATGTTAAAAATAGTGAAAAGACACTTCCTTTGAAAATTGAATTTCTGACAGTTGTCTGTCGACATAGCCTCCTATGTATGTCGACATATGTATGTTAAAAATATATTTTAAAACTATTTTTCAAGTGTTTAATTATATATATATTATTCTGGAAATTCTTAAATCAAAACTTAGTGATGTAAATGAATATTCTAAAGTGTAAAATCATATGAAATCATAATAATATATGAAATGACCCAGACTTCCCGATCCCTGAGGAGACGGAGGAGCCCGGTTTGCTTTGAGAACAAGAAACATCATAACACAAACAGCAGAACATTTCATTGCTATTAGCATAATTACATCATAGTACAAGAATATATCAAAGTACAAATAATATACAGTAGAAAAATATTAGAGATTTAAATTACAAAACAACAGAAAATATATATACTTGAATAAAATATGCAGCGGAAATACATCAATAACCGGAACAGAAAGAAATACACAGATACAAAGCTTTCCGAATATAGCTCCAGCTATAATCCAGGATCTTATGAAAAGAAATATCTGTGAAAACAATAACTACTAGCTGCCTATGTGGAAAATAAAGGCACCCAGAGTTTAGGTGAAGACAATAAACTCCGAGTCAGTCATGGGACTGGTGTGAGATCTAAAAAAATTATTTAACTTTATTTTAAAGTTAAGCAAATCAAGGGACCACGCCGTATAACACGGAACGGGTTTACTCCAAATGAATACCATAAACAACTTGCAATGCTAAACAAAAGAAAAATGGAGCTATTACAAGACTCAGGTCCTATCACACAATGCAACGCAAGCCAGAGGATAGAGTTTTACCTTATAATAGCCAAAAATGCTTGATACGTGAATTTTATCTTTTATTATTACTATAAGTGAAGAAATCAACTTCAAATATAAATGTATCAATAATAGACGGCATAGGTACCATATATTATGTCTCCATATATAGGTTTACAACTAAAAACGAAAAAAGTCGTATTGGAAGTTTGGATTTCTATCATGACGGCTGCTGATTCGAAAGACCGATCACGTAGTGCAATACTTAACGGCTTAAGTCCAGGTCATTGGAAAACACCGTAGTGCACATCCGCCTATATATATATATATATTTAGCATAGATCAATGAGTACAACATAAAGGAATACAACGTCAGGCATACCATCCGTTAGCAAGTCCGTTCAGGGTATGAACAAAACCGGAGGCACCTTATTCCTTGTCCCATATGTCCAACACAGCAGAGAGGCCCTCGCATATCTGAACAATTAACAAGTACGTCCGAACAACTACCACTATAACCTCTTCCTATTGTAATAACCCGGAAATCCGAGCCAATTTATAATTTTTATTTTGGCAATTTTAGTGAATTTTGAAGATTTAAAATGAATTATTTTAAATAATAATGACGAGAAATTTATTTTGAATATAATTAGAATGTATATATTTATTCGAATCGATGTTCGAAAATTCGATTTCAATTTTCAAATGAATGTGCAGGATTTAAAATAAATCGGATTTTAGTGAAATCAAAATATTTGAATCTATTTGAGAGTATCTTTCCAACGAATCCAAAAAATTGAAATTTCATAGCGGGGATAAAAAGTTACGCACAGTTGGAAATCCAGAATAATCGATATGGAATTTTGGGCCCATAAAAATAACAATTTTGAAAACGACCTCGGTTTCGACGAAACCACTTTTGTTGGATCCGGGATGTCAAGTTATTGATAGATTCCAAAATTCGTAATTTACTGAATCAATATGTGAACGTGGCACAGGAAAACGTGTTTTGACAGTTTCAGTCAATTTCGATCGACAGGAAAATGGCCATTTTTCAAACGGCCTTGGAATTTGACGAAAATAGTTTTGTTAGGACCGTATCGTCAATACGAAGCTAGAAATAATTTTTCTAGAATTTTTAGGGTCCGTATGTGACCCCAGTAAATTGAAATGTACGTTCAGATTGAATATATATAGATTTATATTTTAATTTCAATGGAAACTGATCGAAACGGCCGAACTGGCTTACGAAACATATCCCATTGCATTAGGAATGAGGGTAATTAGCTACGGGCGACAGTCATTGGGTTCGATTTCGAGTTCAAAATAAAAGGTTGCTTTTTAAAATTTTAAAATAATATATATATATATATATATTTACTATTAAACCCCTCCCCTCTTCTTTCTCCCCCTTGACCAATTCATTTAGAGAAAAAAGAAGAAGAAGAAATTGAGAGCGGGAAACCGCCGCTCAGCATCACGCCACTGTCGGTGGGCTCCAGCCGCCGCGCCTCCCTTGTCAGACCTCCCCCAATCGCCTCCTCCCTCTCCGCTTCAATCCATCTCCGTGAACCACCTCAGGCCCCCCCCAATGGACTGCCGTCGCCTCTGTTTCCCCACCACCGCTATCGGGAGCACCCCAGGCCGTCAGCACCCCTCCGCCCTCGCCTCTGACAACCGCGTGCCCCCACCTGAGTACTGCCACCACTGTCAAGAAGCCAGTCTCGTCAGCCGTCGTTATTGAGGCGTGAGGCACGACAAGAAATTGATGCGGTAAGTTTTAATTATTTTAGTTCAGATTTAATTTAAAACAACATAGGTGCAAAAGTTAGATTTTTTTTATATAATTTGCATTGTAAAAGTTAGATTTTTTTTATATATAATTTACAATATAAAAATTAGATTTTTATATATACGTAGGCGAAATAAAAATACGATTTAACGTATAGAGGTTTGAAATAAAAATATGAATTTAATAAGATAGGGAATATAAAAATACGATTTTTATATATGTTATAGCGAAATAAAAATTTGATTTTTGTATGAGTAGCAAAAATATTTGATCTTTATAAATATAGTGGAGTGATAAAAATGCGATTTTTATTTATATAGCGTTGGAATAAAAATGTGATTTTTACTATGAACAGCGTGTAAAGGATTGCGTTGGATTTCGGGCAAATCCAAGCCATTCAAAAATTCAGAAATGAAATGGCGGAGTGGAACCCAAAGGTGAGAACTCCTCACTTTTAATATGTTTTCTAGTTAAACTATATACTAGGTTGCAGACAGTGCTTAGCAGCAACCAACACCCGTTGTCCACAGACCATGGACGACTTGTGTGATTGGTTATGTTGTGAAATTTGACTGTTGATTGTATTGAAATAAAATATACATGCATGTGTTGAAATAAAATATATATTCATGTGTTGAAATAAAATATATATTCATGTGTTGAAATAAAATATATATTCATGTGTTGAAATAAAATATATATATATATTCATGTGTTGAAATAAAATAAATATTCATTTATAAATCGAACGATTTGTTTATGTACACCGATTTGACCGATATTAATTGGGACGATAAATTTTACACATCGCCCAACTGCACAAATAAAATATGTGTTTGATTGATTGAAACCCCACACGGGTGTTGGGATGATGTTGATGTACACTAATCCCAATTGTGTAGTAGTATGTCGACCGATGGGTTGACAGACTGTGTAAGCGTTACTTATCTATATTTAATGCTTATGCAGTGGTGTGGTGCACTCTGGATGATGGTTGATGATTTATCATTGCTATTATATACATATGTTGTCGTGAACCCATATAGTTAACATTATATGGTAATTGATTGGGCCTCATTCTAATTTGGAAAATGAAGAATAGAATGAAAATTCATGTGTTGAATTATATAAATTCATGTGTTGAATAGAATGAAAATTCATGTGTTGAATAATATAAATTCATGTGTTGAATAGAATGAAAATTCATGTGTTGAATAATATAAATTCATGTGTTGAATAGAATGAAAATTCATGTGTTGTATAATATAAATTCATGTGTTGAATAGAATAAATATTCATGTGTTGAATAAAATGAATATTCATGTGTTGAATAGAAGAAAACATTCATGTGTTGAATAAAAGCCGTGCTGACTAGATTGATGCCATTTTGACGTGAACGATATTTATATCGATTTTATTCATTTTTATAATGAATATCGAATAGGAATTGATTTCAAAATATAACGTTTTGAAAATATTGTCATTTATAGATTAATGATATGGAATATTCAATTTTGATTTGAAATTGAATATGAAGTTGAAATCGCTTTGAAAATGAATTTAAAACGATTTATAAAATACGTTTTAAAAGGAAATCGATGAAATATATATAATATATATATATTATATATAATGGCCTAAATAGAACGAGCCGCGATGCGGCAGTTCGTGAATTTCGACCACTGTCTTCGAATGGATATTACGGGAGATCCGACTGTCAGATTCTCCTAAAACCGAAACCATTGGGTTCGTATCGAAAAGAGCTTTCTAAGGAATATTAGAGATTTGAAATCTAATGGCTGGATTTGGAATTATGTCCAAATAAAATTTGGAAAAGGTCGCTGTAAGTGCAGTTCGATGGCCGTTGATGTAAATCGACTGTACGGGCCTTGATAAAATTATTAAAAATAGTAGTAATTTGTGTAAAATCATAATAAATAATTCGGAAAGAATTGGGATGGAAAACTCCATATTTGAAAAGATAAAAATAGATTTTTATCGAAATTAACTAGTTGAGAACTAGAATAATAATTTATTTATTTTTAAATAAATAAATTGGATTTGAATGGGTTTTAAAAGTAACCAGAAGTTTCAATAATTGAATTCGAATGGAATGTGATTTTGGGTTTATGGTGAACCGTGTTTTAAATGACATTGGTTCTTTAACCCAGTTAAAGACAGGATATGATTTACCAAGTTAAACAATCATTGATATTGATTTTTGGGAAGATTAAAACCAAGTGGAGTTTTAATGAATCTTTGATTAGATTGAAATGATCGGGAATGGAGTATCACCAGTTTTGCTCCAGGCGGTAGTTAAATCTTTAATTAGATTTGAACGTGAAATGGTAATTGAATTTACTGACAACGCCGTGGTGTTAGATATGAAGTATTACCAGTTTTACTTCATGGGACGAATTGGTTGGGATTGGGAAATAAAATAAATGATTACTTCGTGTGGTTCGTTAATCCCGACTAGTTTGGATAAACCATAATTTGGTTTGAATCGATATTCAAAGGGAGTTTAAAGAATAAATTTAAAGAATTTATCATTGATAAAATTAATGGGAACCTTTCCCAAAGTGTAAGAATATTTGAATAAAAGAATATTCTGAATTGGAATGAGGCGTATGTTGTGTTTGTGTAACACTTGTTTATTATATACGCGAGTAATTTAGAAAGGCCGGGTTTATCCCATTCTGAATAACTGATTCGACGAGGTGTTGAGGATGAAGACGGTGGTCGAAGATCGGAGGTCTTCACATCGTTTGGGTGATTACTGATCATCTTGATTGGGCTGTACATCCAAGGGGAGGGAATAAGTTGGTGATCATCCAGACGTACTTGGAGATCGATGGATATGCGAGGTATAAGGTGCCTCTGGTTTCGTTCAGACCCAGAATGAACTTGTAAATGGACTGTGTGTCTAACATTGGATTTTATTCTGTGTGATTGATTTCTATTAAATATATATCTGTTTGGCGGCGAAGAATTTATTCTCTTGCTTAACGCCCTTCTCTGAGAAGTACAAGCTAAGGGGTTATATTTTGATGGATATCAATCGCATAGAGTGAATTGCCTGTGTAGCATGCCTAAGTGACAAATGATCAAGGCTTTTGTTGAAAAGCAAAGTCTTGTGGTTGATGGTCAAAGCACTGCCTGTGTGGCATAGTTTTGTGTAGCGTTGATTCGCGAGCCTCACACTCCGGTTGTGAACCAAAAATGGGAGAGGACCTCAGGGAGGGCATGCGTTTCCTTCTAGCTAGGGTGGTGTCAATGACCTACCAGCCCTGACATTTATATTATTTTCACCTGTGTGGTTGTTGCTGTTGCGAGGTGCCTCGGATAATCGGTGACTGTGTGGAGTCGATGGAGTCATTTGGCTCATTTACGCCCAAAAGGGTGGGGAAATGTAGTGTTCAGGCATTTTAATCCACATCGATGGACCAACCCTGACGATTCAAGGGCTTGACAGAGTACTTGTCCTGAGGCTCGCGCTAGAGAGTCTCGAAATCGGTAGAGGACTATCTTTTGCCTCGGTTCACAGATGGAAATCCAACTTCCAATACGTGAATTTGCGGTTTTGATTGTAGAGCCTAGTATTGGCGACATGATATATGGTACCCATGCCGTCTATGAATGATACTTATGATTTGAAGTTGTTTTATACACTATGCACTTATAAAAGTATCAAATGATTTTTTTTAAACGTACCAAGCATGTTTGGCTATTATAAGTGAAAACCCTATCCCCCGGCTTGCGTTGCATTTTGTGATAGGACCTGGGTCTATAATAGCTTCATTTTTCCAAAAAGCATTGCGCTATTTTGTTATATGCACTGGTATTCTTGGGAGGAAACCCGTTCCGTGTTATACGATGCGGTCCCTTGATTTACTTTATTTTAAAGTAAAGTTTTAAATAACTGTTTTAGTTCTCACACCAGTCACATGACTGACCTGGAGTTTATTGTTTTAACCTAAACTCTGGGTGCCCCTATTTTCCGCACGGGCTGCTAGTAGTTTTGCTTTTACAGATTTATATTCTCAGAATCCTGATTTACAGCGTGAACGATATCCGGAAAGCTCTGTATCCGTTTATCTCTTTTAGTTGTGTATTGTATTATTTTTCCGTTGCTATGTAATGTATTGTAATCTTTGATATTTTATGATGTGTAATATTGATTCATACTTTGTATATTCTTGTATTCTGATGGAATTGTTGTAATTAACAATGAAATGTTCTTCTGTTTGCGTTCTGGTTTGTTGTGTTCTCAAAACAATCAGGGGTTTCGAATGGTCTTGGTCGGTTTAGCGATCGATTCGGATCGAGCGAAATTCCCGATCGTCACATTTGGTATCAGAGCTTTGGTTTACAGAGCTCGGAGAACATGGCACGTTAGAATCAAACGAAAGGATTCATCATATATTGAATTAGTAATATCCAATGTGAATGACTCGTTAGAGATGGGATCAGTAGTATCCTAGAACGAGTGTGAAGAGTATATTTTTAAAATGAAAACAAGTTTTTTTTTGAAAATTTAAATTCAATTATTCGTATTTGAATATTTATTTGTATTGATTTGGACAATCAAGTATATAAAGATTTTGCGTATGCGTCTGATTCGCGTGTATTTGAAGTTTTAATATACTGGATAGATATAGAATCACACTTTAGTCGCCCGGAGACGATTCTGATGATAGTCTAGACATCATCAGAATTGGTATTCGAGTTTCGAAGGTGTGATATCTATATATTTCCGTTAGACTGGTGTGAAATCCAAAACTACATAGGGCTTATTTTTGTGATTTGGCATCAAAAAATTTATTTTTGGACTATGTATAAAAATTATGAATTTGAAACGTTAATCAACTAATCGATTGATGATTGTGTTATTTGATTTTCATTTGATTAATTAAATGTTGAACCTTTAGTCAAATTGAACCAAAAAGTGAATTGTATTTAAAATTTATCGCATTTGCATGCATATACATGTACTTACATTGAATAGGTCACACCAAGGAGGCTAGAACAGAAGAATAAAATTGTTTGCCCGATAAATAGGTACATGTTTATTGTATTTCTTGGGGATTTGATTATTTTATGAGCCGACTGGCTAGCCGCTTAGCTGTTTCCTTTTCTTTTTGGATTGGTGAGGGCCATGGGAGGCTATCTAAAATATAAGCTCCCGGTGCAGGGGAAGTTATGGCGAATTTTTTCGAAAATTTAGGGTGTTATCCAAATTTTTGAAAAATTTGAAAAGTTCTTAGAAATCGAAAAGTTGAAGAACTTAAGCCAAAATGAAAATAATGAAAGTTGAGTTGATTTGTAAAACAACTTTTGGCTTCATTCCTTTTCGGGGACGAAAAGTTTTAAGTGGGGGAGATTATAATAACCAGGAAATCCGAGCTAATTTAAATATTTTATTTTGGCAATTTTAGTGAATTTTGAAGATTTAAAATGAATTATTTTAAATCATAACGACAAGAAATTTATTTTGAATAAAATTAGGACGTATATATTTATTCAAATTGATGTTATAATATAAATATTTCATTTTAATTATAAAAGGAATTGAAAATGGCGCGGTAGTTCGAAAATTCGATTCCAAATTTCAAATGAATGTACAGGATTCAAAATAAACCGGATTTTAGTGAAACCAAAAATATTTGAATCTATTTGAGAGTATCTTTCCAACTAATCAGAAAAATTGAAATTTCATAGTGGGGATAAAAAGTTACGCCCAGTTGAAAATTCAAAATAGTCGCTATGGAATTTTGGGCCATTAAAATTAGCAATTTTGAAAACGACCTCGGTTTTCAACGAAACCACTTTTGTTGGATCCGGGACGTCAAGTTATTGCTAGATTCCAAAGTTCGTAATTTTCTGAATCAATATGTGAGCGTGGCATAGGAAAACGTGTTTTGACAGTTTAAATCAATTTCGATCGACTGGAAAATGGCCATTTTTCAGACAGTCTTAGAATTTGACGAAATTAGTTTTGTTAGGACCGCATCGTCAATAAGAAGCTAGAAATAATTTTTCTAGAATTTTTAGGGTCTGTATGTGACCCCAGTAAATTGAAATGTATGTTCAAATTGAATATATATAGATTTATATTTTAATTTCAACGGAAACTGATCAAAACGGATGAACTAGCTTACGAAACATATCCCATTGCGTTCGGAATGGGGGTAATTAGCTAGAGGCGACAGTCGTTGGGTTCGATTCCGAGTTCGAAATAAAAAGTTGCTTTCTGAAATTTTAAATTAATAAAATATATATATATATATATATATATATTTATTATTAAACCCCTCCCCTCTTCTTTCTCCCCCGTTGACCAATTCATTTAGAGAAAAAAAGAAAAAGAAGAAATCGAGAGCGGGAAACCGCCGCTCAGCATCACGCCACCGTTGGTGGGCTCCAGCCGTCGCGCCTATCTCGTCAGACCTCCCCCAATCACCTCCTCCCTCTTCGCTTCAATCCAACTCCGTGAACCACCTCAGGGCCTCATGCCCTAGCCCCCCCAATGGACTGCCGTCGCCTCTGTTTCACCACCACCAGGCCGTCAGCACTCCATGCCGTCAGCACCCCTCCGCCCTCGCCTCTGACAACCGCGCGCCCCTACTTGAGTGCCGCTACCACTGGCAAGAAGCCAGTCTCGTCAGCCGTCGTTATTGAGGCTTGAGGCATGACAAGAAATTGATGCGGTAAGTTTTAATTATTTTAGTTCAGATCTAATTTAAAACAACATAGGTGTAAAAGTTAGATTTTTTAATATAATTTGCATTGTAAAAGTTAGATTTTTTTTTATAAATAATTTGCAAGATAAAAATTAGATTTCTATATATACGAAGGCGAAATAACAGTACGATTTAACGTATAGAGGTTCGAAATAAAAATATGATTTTTATAAGATAGGGAATATAAAAATGCGATTTTTATATATGTTATAGCGAAATAAAAGTTCGATTTTTATATGTGTAGCAAAAAGATTTTATCTTTATAAATATAGCGGAGTGATAAAAATGCGATTTTTATTCATATAGCGTTGGAATAAAAATGTGATTTTTACTATGAACATCGTGTAAAGGATTGCATTGGATTTCGGGCAAATCCAAGCCATTCAGAAATTCAGAAATGAAACGGCGCAGTGGAACCCAAAGGTGAGAACTTCTCACTTTTAATATGTTTTCTAGTTAAAATATATACTAGGATGCAGACGGTGCTTAGCAACACCCGACACCCATTGTCCACAGACCATGGACGACTTGTGTGATTGGTTGTGTTGTGAAATTTGACTGTTGATTATGTTGAAATAAAATATATATTCATGTGTTGAAATAAAATATATATTCATGTGTTGAAATAAAATATATATTCATGTGTTGAAATAAAATATATATATTCATGTGTTGAAATAAAATAAAAACTCATTTACAAATCGAACGATTTGTTTATGTACATCGATTTGACTAATATTAATTGGAACGATAAATTTTACACATCGCCCAACTGCACAAATAAAATATGTGTTTGATTGATTGAAACCCCACACGGGTGTTGGGATGATGTTGACGTACACTAATCCCAATTGTTTAGTAGTATGTCGACCGATAGGTTGACAGACTGTGTAAGCGTTACTTATCTATATTTAATGCATATGCAGTGGTGTGGTGCACTGTAGATGATGGTTGATGATTTATCATTGCTATTATATACATGTGTTGTAAGGAACCCATATAATTAACATTATATGGTAATTGAATGGGCCTCATTCTAATTTGGAAAATGAAGAATAGAATGAAAATTCATATGTTGAATAATATAAATTCATGTGTTGAATAGAATGAAAATTCATGTGTTGAATAATATAAATTCATGTGTTGAATAGAATGAAAATTCATGTGTTGAATAATATAAATTCATATGTTGAAGAGAATGAAAATTCATGTGTTGTATAATATAAATTCAGGTGTTGAATATAATATATATTTTTGTGTTGAATAAAATAAATATTCATGTGTTGAATAGAAGAAAACATTCATGTGTTGAATAAAAGCCGTGTTGATAAGATTGATACCATTTTGACGTGAACGATATTTATATCGATTTTATTCATTTTTATAATGAATATCGAATAGGAATTGATTTCAAAATATAACGTTTTGAAAATATTGTCATTTATAGATTAATGATATGGAATATTCAATTTTGATTTGAAATTGAATATGAAGTTGAAATTGTTCTGAAAACGAATTTAAAACGATTTATAAAATATGTTTTGAAAGGAAATCGACAAAATATATATAATATATATATTGCATATATACAATTGCCTGAATAGAACGCGCCGCGCTACGGCAGTTCGTGAATTTTGACCGTTGTCTTCAAATGGATATTACGGGAGATCCGACCGTTGGATTCTCCTAAAACCGGAACCGTTGGGTTCGTATCGAAAAGAGCTTTCTAACGAATATTAGGGATTTGAAATCTAACGGTCGGATTTGGAATTATGTCCTAATCAAATTTGGAAAAGGTCGCTGTAAATGCAGTTCGATGGCTGTTGATGGAAATCAATTGTACGGGCCTTGATAAAATTATAAAAAATAGTAATAATTTGTGTAAAATCATAAGAAATGATTTGGAAAGAATTGGGAAGAAAAACTCCATATTTGAAAAGATAAAAATAGATTTTTATCGAAATTAACTAGTTTTGAACTAGAATAATAATTTATTTATTTTTAAACAAATAAATTGGATTTGAAAGGGTTTTAAAAGTAACCATAATTTTTAATAATTGAATTGAAATGGAATGTGATTTTGGGTATATAGTGAACCGTGTTTTAAATGATATTGGTTCTTTAACCCAGTTATAGACAGGATATGATTTACCAAGTTAAACAATCATTGATATTGATTTTTGGGAAGATTAAAACCAAGTGGAGTTTTAATGAATCTTTGATTAGATTGAAATGATCGAGAATGGAGTATCACCAGTTTTGCTCCAGGCGATAGTTAAATCTTTAATTAGATTTGAACACGAAATGGTAATTGAATTTACCGACAACACCGTGGTGTTAGATATGAAGTATTACCAGTTTTACTTCATGGGATGAATAGGTTGGGATTGGGAAATAAAATAAATGATTACTTCGTGTGGTTCGCTAATCCCGACTAGTTTGGATAAACCATAATTTGGTAAACTTCTCTAAATCTGGTTATTCAATTAAATATTAATTAACTGGTAAACTTCTCTAAATCTTAATTAAAAGATTTACTCTTTTCTCAACTGGGTTTAAGAATAGTGTTATTCAAGATACCATTCATGACATACCCAAAATCCAATTTGATATTAAATACAAGGCCCTAAATAGAAATCATATCGGCTTATATTCAATATCAAATTCTAAAACCATCAAATATCATATTGGGAATAATAATATATATATCTTCCAAATTCCTCAACCATATCCGTATAATTACGGAATTCAATATCGAAATATCCGAAGATAATTTCATTCCAAATCCATTCCAATTTAGGAATTGATAAACTCTGGTTATTTTAAAACCCATTTTTCAATCCAATTTACAATTTCTAAAAATAATTGGATTATTATTCTAGTTGTTAACTAGTTCATTTAGATAAAATATCTTTTATCTTTTCAAAACTTGGAATTTTCATCCAAAATATTTACAAATAAGTTATTATGATTTTACATAATTTTTCTATATTTTTAATAATTTATTAAGGCCCTTACAGTCGGTTTCCAATAACGGCCACTGAACTGCATTCATAGCGGCCTTTTCTGAAATTGATTTGGACATATTTTAAAATCCGACCGTTCAAATTTAAATCTCTTATACTCATTGTAATGATATTTTCGATACGAACGCAATGGTTCTGGTTTCAGAAGAATCCAACGGTCTGGTCTCCCGTTATGTCAATTTGGAGTAAATGGTCGAGATTCGCGAACGGCCGTTGTGTTGCGCGTTCTACTCAAGTCATTTAAATATGTATATATATATATAATATATATTTCGTCGATTTCCCTTTAAAACATAGTTTATAAATTCATTTTAAAACGATTTCAAATCAATTTTCAATTTAATATCAAAATTGAATATTCCATATCACTATAATATTAAAATGATAATATTTTTAAAATACCTGATTTTGAAATCAAATTTTTTCGATATTCATTATAAAATAAATAAAATCAATAAACAAATCCGTTCGAGTTAAAATGGCATATATATACTTAACTCGACTTCATATATTTCATCATTTTCATGTCCATCCAAAACTGGACATCAAAATCATATTTTGATTCTTTACTGAATATTATTTTTAAATATTTGTTATTTCTGAATTGGAACCAGACTCAATTCATTACCATATAATTTCATTTGTGTGAATTCCATACATTGCATGTATTCAAATATAGTGATAAACAACTATTAAACAGTCAATTCACATCCAAAGTGCAATTTACAAATATATAAGCATTAAATAGTTAAATAATTTGTCAATCAATCGATCGACATACAACTAATTATTGGGATTAGTGTATGTCTAATATCATCCCAATCCCATGTAGGGTTTTCAAAGAACAACGGTCGATTCAAATTAATCACTGGTTAATGAATTTAACCAATTATAATTCGATTCGAATTATTTTTCCAATTAATCAATTTTCACTGTTTAATTATAAATGGATACTTATAATTTAATTTCAACAATAACAATGTGTCTATCCACATTGTTTGAAATACAAGTGTCGTATATTCAAACAACGCTTCTTGTGCAAATGAGTCGTGAATAGTTCATGTCTTGAACTCAAGCAATGCCACATACGAAAGATAAGAATCAACACTGACAATGCTACATTCAGTTATAAAATAAATAACTGTACAAATATTTTAGTGAGAGAATTCTCACTTTGGGTTCCACTCCGTCCGTCTTTACTAGATGATTTTATTTTCAAACCGAATTGAACACACGTTTAATTTGGTTGAAAATTCAAATTGCTCCGTTTCCGTTCTAGTCAGTTACATGTTGTAGTACTCTTCGACACAATTCCAACGCACTTCAGTTCGCAATTTTCTGAGCTCGTATGAAAAAGATATGATGTTCGAAAGATTAATTACATAAATTAATTTAGCAAAATAATTAGCAAATGGATTAAGCCACTACTTGCTCCCCTAATACATATCCTCCCTGTTGTATTTCTGGAAAACAAACCCAAAATCTCAATTAAAATTGTCATCATTGCACGCTCCCCTAGGGTGTCGGACCCCTATCCATATACCCACCATCGACTACCTCAACGTCGCTCCCACCGCCAACGGTGGCGCCTCGATGGACGCCCTCCTCCCGTCAGATTTTGTGTTCGAACGGCGCGACTTTGCAATAGAAATTCCCCCTAATTACTTCATGAGAGACGATCATACCCGTACCACGTTGAAGACCTCTTGAATCTCTATAATTTTTTGCTTTGAAAGTTATTGAATTGCTGAGGTGATTAAGAGAATTTGGCTCAAGAAGTTGCGCATTTTCCGGCCTTCGATTTACTGAAAATGACGGCTGCTATGAAGAACGGTTAGGGTATAGGAGGAATATATATAATTATTTTAATTTCAAAAATACATGTTTATTAGTTCGAACTCCAAATCAAACCCAACGACTGTCATTCCTTGCTACTTATCACGATTTTGGACACAATGGAATATGTTTTGTTAAATTCGACCGTTCTGATTAGTTTTTATCAAAATTAAAATACAAATTAATATAATGGTCAATATTAAATTTGAATGTGCATTTTAATTACCGGGGCCACATACTGACACCAAAAATTGCAGAAAAATTAAATCTAACTAGGTTTTGACGATACGGTCGTAACAAAACTAATTTCGTCAAATTTGGAGACCGTTTGAAAAACGACCTTTTTATAGTCGATTAAGTCCAAACTGAAATTACAAAACACATTTAAGTTCACTGCGCTTTTGTATTAATTCCAAAAATTATGAAATTTGAAAACTAACAATAATTTGACATTCCGGATCCAACAAAAGTTGTTTCGTCGAAAAGGGAGGTCGTTTGCAAAATGGCTATTTTTAAGGGCTATATATTATATTAAAAAAAATATAAATTCCATAGCGACTATTTTAAATTTTAAACTGGACATAACTTTTAATTTATAAAGTGAAATCTCAGTTTCTTACATTCGTTAGAAAGATATAGTTAAATAGATTCTATCATTTCTTGTTTCTTCATATTCCTACTTATATTGAATTCTGTATTTTCAATTGAAATTTTAAATCGAATTTTCAAACTACCGTGCCATTTCGGGTTCGTTTTATAATTAAATTTTAAATTTATACATTCTAACTTTGATTTAAATAAAATTTTAAATCGTTAGTTCTCAAAATAAATCATTTTAAATCAATTAAAATAAAATTTTAAATTGGTTCCAAAATCTGGGTTGTTACAATATATTATATAAACATATTTATAAAATTTTAAGGTATATATAACTGCATAAACTTATATATAAACTTATATATATATATAGACTTATATATTAAAGCTTAAAAACTTATTTGCTTAAATCATAAGTAAGATAAATTGAAATCAGAATTTGAAATTTGAAAATCGGAATTTGACCCTGGAGTGATATTCAGATTCTTACATATAAACTAGACTTTATTACTATATTTGACTTGAACTCTTGATAACTTGAAAACTCATGAGTCTTGAATCTCTCTTGAATCCTGAATCTCTTGGAACTATAAAACTATACAATCTTCAGTATTTAAGTCCTGTGCACAAATCCTGCATATATGTATATATATTCTTGATAAATGTGTTAGTATATTTTATAATCAATTAATAATAATTGGAATAAGGTTGTTGTCATCAAAACTCCATTCTCCAACAAATGACAGTGAACTAAATTTATGAATTCAATTACAACTATAAATTGTTCATATAAATAATCAAGAAATATATTATTTAACATTCCAATTCTATACCTGTTAATGTATTTTTATTTTATTTGATTTTTCCATAATATTTAATTTGGAAAATACTGAAAATTAATTGGATGGTTTTAAGAAATTTGCAGTATTATTGTTTTTTTTCAAAATTAAACAAACAGTATCTGTTATTATTATTTTTGGATCGTGGATGGATGCTGAGCATGACAATAATTTTTTTGAGTCATTCAGAGTCCGTAGGTAATAAATACACAGGCAACCAGATACTAATAAAGTAGTTATAAACTAAGCATAAATCCACCAAAAATTTGGTAATTCATATGTCTTATGTATTATACAAGTCCATAATCAAGTACAATCATTTTCCCTACCCTCTCATTTACTTTCCTATCCTCTTATGTTTATTTCGACATCCCATATATGAAAAAAATGAAAACAACCATAGCTTCAAAATTTCCAACCTCATAATCCACTAAATCGAAATCCCCAAAACTTATATTTTTGAAATACTTGTGACTAGCTTGACATTTCTATGCCCATGATGGAGGGTTTGTCCTCTTTTCTGGAGTCGATAGTTTTCTCAAGCAAACTAGGTTTCAAGTTTTACATTGATTTAGGCGAGGAGATATGGTGTTGTATGCGACATTGGGTTCACAACAATGAGAGGACGCTACAAGCTAATTTTGGTCAAGCTCGGTGCTTGGTGGGGTGTACGTGCATGAATATGGAGAAGCAGGTCTGAGAAAAATTATGAAGAAGGGGAGGTTTGTGGGCCAAACATTCTAGTGGTGGTTGGATGGAGAAGTCGACAAGAGGGAGAGTTGTGGTGGTTATGGAGTTGTTCATGCAATGAGGAGGTCAAGAGAGGTGATGTAAGTTTCTACAATAGCCAGTTTCATTTTTCCTTGGGCGGGAGATTTGATATGAGAGGAAAGATTTTAAGGGAAATTTTATATTTAGGGTTAATAGTGTAATTAGTGTTTACTTATTATCTTTTGAAATTGAAAACCTATAAATTATGTTTCTACTGCGTATGAGGTCATATCGAGACAATGTCACTTGTACTTATCTTGTATCGATGTAGGCTACATTATGAAATCTAATTGGTTTCATTTCGATATAGTGGATTTCGAACACGTTTGAAAACTTAACAGAAAGAACATGAAAGTGACAACTGTAGTAAGGTGAGTAAAATTACCTCTCTTATTTACTATTAAATTTTATGATAGATAAAGTTTATGTTATCTATTTAATTGTTCAAATTTTTGTTGGGTATGGAAATTTGTCATATTATCAATTATCTGTTGGAATTGACCGAACTGATTAATTATTTGAAATTAAATCAAATATCCTAATATAGCATTTTGAAATGCTATCAATAGCATCTTGAATTATTGTTAGACATTTTTTAGTTTATTATATATTCAATTTTTTTCAAAGTATTTGATTTTATTTGAATGGTTGAATAAAATTAATTTGATTAGGTTATTAATTATAATATAGTTAATCCATATCACATGCTTGGTGTTACCTATTTGGCTAAATAAACACGGTTTTGAAATTGACTAAACGTGTTTTAATTGACAACATATTAGAAGAATAAATTTCTGTTACTTATATTAATTTGGACATTTTCTTTATGCCAATTAATTATTATTGAATAAGTGGTATGTGAACTATTAAATGCTATATGTTTATTTATTTATATATGTCTATTTATGTAATACCGCATTAATTTAAGGATAAATTGTAAATAAGGTTGCTTTTTTAAGTACCATTATGATCACTAAGTCCTATTGAATAAAAGTTTTAAATGTTTGGAATTTTGGCTATCGTTGCTTATGGTTTCTATTACATAGAAAAGTAACCATCGCGTAACTACAATCCCGAAGTTCTTTTGAAACAATTATTTTCAAATCATTATTGATTTGTATTTCATAATGTTTCGGTAGACGAATTAATATTTAATGTTGTTTTTAAAATAAAGTTATTTGGTTTTACTAAAATGTTTTAAGGTTAATAATTATTCATTTAAAAAGTATGACAAATTATTTTATAATAGAGCTTATTGTTAGTCAATTTTTTTAAACAAAAGTTTAATGGTTAGTAGTTATTTATTTGGAAACTTTGAATTATTATTTTGTTTATAGGGTTTAAATTTAATAATTATCTTATTGAAAATGTTTTAAGTTCAATATTTGTTTTTCAGTAATGTAACACCTCGTAATTTTTTAAGTTCAATCTTATTGAAGACTTGAGGAAGGCTATTCTTGATGATGCACATCGTTCAAAGATGACCATTCATCCCGGCGGGGACAAGATGTATAAAGACATGAGGCGAGTTTTCTTTTGGGCCGGTATGAAGACGGATGTGGCCGACCATGTCGCTAGATGCTTGGTGTGCCAACAAGTAAAAGCGGAGCAAAAGAAACCCGGTGGGTTGCTTCACCCATTGGAGGTTCCACTATGGAAATGGGAAAGTGTCTCGATGGACTTTGTGGATGGATTACCAAGATCAAGGAAGGGTAATATGGGGATTTGGGTTATTGTAGATAGACTTACTAAAAGCGCCCATTTTATTCCCGTGAAGAGTAAGAGGACTTCTCCATGGTTAGCTTCTTTATACGTCCGAGAGATAGTTCGTTTGCATGGTGTTCCTTCTAGCATAGTAAGCGACCGCGATCCTATCTTCACTAGCGAATTTTGGAGGAGCTTACAAGAAGCGGTAGGGACTCAGTTATGTTTGAGCACCGCATATCATCCTCAGTCGGACGGCCAAACCGAGAGGGTGAATCGTATTCTAGAGGACCTTTTGAGGCTATGTATCCTAACCTTTGGGGGTACATGGGAAGAGCATCTTCCATTGGTGGAGTTCGCATATAATAATAGCTTTCAGTCAAGCATTGGCATGGCACCTTTCGAAGCCCTTTATGGACGACCTTGTCGTTCACCTACATGTTGGTGGGAATCTACGGATAAGATCTTACTTGGGCCCGATATGATTAGAGAGACTTCGAAGAAGATTGATTTGATTCGAAGGAGGATGAAGACAACGCAAGATAGGCAGAAATCTTATGCGGATAAGAGGAGGACAGATCTTGAGTTTGATGTTGGGGACATGGTCTTTATCAAAGTGTCTCCATTACGGAACGTTGTTCGCTTTGGGTCCATTGGGAAATTAGCATCAACGTTCGTAGGGTCGTTTCCTATTAAGGAGAAGATTGGACAGATGGCGTATAGATGGAGTTGCCTGAGAGACTTAGTGGTGTACACGACGTATTCCATGTATCACATTTGAGGAAGTACCTACACGAGACCGCGGATGTGGTAGAGCCGTGCTTGCTTAGAGAGGTGGATATAGAGCGTGATGCGATGATTCGACGAGCTAGTACATGCATTCTTGGGTCGGAGATCAAGAAGCTGAGAAATCGAGAGGTCAGACTAGTCAAAGTGCAATAGGGAGATGATGAGAGCAACGCTACTTGGGAGACAGAAGCGAAGATGCGTTCGTTGTACCCTTTTATTTTTGAGGGTATGTCTTTTAATTTCTCCTTTATCGCTTAGCTTGTACTTATCTTATCTTTAGTACGTCCTCTCACTAGTATCTTTGACCTTTAGTTAGAGAAATCCTATGGTTGAAACATGTGTTTGAAACATGTTATGTATGATGGATACATAGTGGATGCGAGTGTTTGCTAGTGGTTGCTCGTGGATGCACATACACACACTTTAGGCACTAGATCGGCTCAGTCACTTCATATTGCATATTGCATATATATGGATGTATTTAGTAAAATGGATGTATGAGGATTTTTTTATCATATGGATGCTGCATTCAGATGATGATTGTGCACGCATATAGAGATAATATGTAGCATTAAGGAACTTTTGCATACATAATGGACGCATGGCACTATCATGATTTGAATTAAGGAGGTCAACTGAATCAGTGGACCGCCTGATTTTGCATTAGATATGGACATATACACACACTGTGCATTTAAACATGAAAGCATTAGAAGTCTATATGGACAATGGATGCCTGTGTTTGATGGTTGAGTAGATGGACGATTGGATGTTAGGATATACATTCTTCTTGACTTGAAGATTTCGGGGTCGAAATCCTTTAAGGAGGGGAGAATGTAACACCTCGTAATTCTGTTAATATTAATATTCACAAATTAAAGAATAACTAATCTCAGACATGAGAATTGTGGGAAACGGGTTGCGCCATTGTGTTCATCTCGGAATTCTGGTTGAAATAGAGTCCGAGTTTGCGTGATTTGGACTTTGTATGAAGGAGATATGGCCATCGGAAGTTTCAGAAAATTCAAAATTCAAAATTCGAAGTCAAATAGGACAGGCAGGAAATTTCCCGCCCAGCACCCCAGGTCGACTGGGGAGTCGACTGGGCAGTCGACACCCCCAGGACCAGGTCGACTGCGTAGTCGACCTGGTCCAGTCGGCCAGGTTTTGGTTGAGCCCAATCTTGAGCTGCTGATGTGTCTTTAGGGCTGAGTTGGCTAATTTAACGGTTCAGGTTAGTTCTGAGTTGATCTGACGATCTAAATAAATCCTAAACTCTATATATACCTAGGTAGTCTCTCACTCTAAATTCACATGAAAAATAGAATAGCCGCCGTCATGTCGTCGCCATGGAACTCAGTGTAGCCGCCGCCAACTAAGAAGGAAGAAAGCTAATCAAAACTCTAATTCTACTCAACTCTAAAGCAAATCAAGACTCTCTTTCTTTTCTAATTGTGAGTATGATGATCTTAATAAGATTATTAGCAAACTAATTAGATTAAGATGTGATATGGATCATAAGAAAATGATGTGAATTGTCATATATGTTGTTGTAAACCTTATGCTATCATGTATGTTGTAAATCCTATGTTATGTGATGATGATATCCTATATGTTGTAAATCATGCTATGATGATAGTATATATGTTGCAAGTTTCTATGCTAAGTTGCGATGTTACAAAGCCATGATGTTATTATTTTGTAGTTAGCTTATGAATCATGATGTTGATTATATATATATTTGGGCTATGAGGATTCACATGATAAATCACATGTACCTATGCAAGTTTAGATTTATTAGTATGTATAATCTCACATATTGTATGACATCTATTTAGATCTAGAATTATGACATCTATTTAGGTCTAGAATTATGCTATGACATGTGTGAGTTCTATGTGTTAGATGCCAGTTCACACCATCATTATGTTGCATAAACCACATATGCAAGTTTATACATGAACTTGGGTTATGATCATATTATGTAAGTTGTGACATTTAACCAAACAAGTTGACACCTTTAGATCCATGACATGTGTAGTTTTATGCAAGTTTCACCGCTATTATGATTAGATCTATTTTATTTGTCTATATGTTGTGATAATTTATCTTTGTGCTATGAGTTAGACTATTCGAGTCTAACGTATATTTTGCGTTGAATAAGCGAACGTATAATGTGGGGTAAGGGTAATATTAAGGATTTAATATTAAGAAATTGGGGTGCAATTGATATGATTTTGCATACCATAAGTGGATGGCCATAATTGAGTCAATTATGGACATCATTAAAATTGGAATTAATTAATGATTTGAATAGGGATATATTTAAAACTGGGGTAAAAGATTATAAGTAATAATCAATGCTTAGGACACGAGGTTGGACTCGTTTGTGACGTAAACCTGCCCGGACCCGACCGACAAATCCAGTAGTCACAAATGTCAGCCCAATGTGAGAGGTCCTAGGCCCAAATTAAAGCATAACAGTTGTAAAGACACGAGGTTAGACTCTTTTATGGTGTAAGACTGCCCGGACCCGCCCGGCAAATCCAGCTGCCATAAATGTCAGTCTAATGTGAGAGGTCTTTATAAGGTTATGGCCTTAATGAATTAAGAAATACTTAACCAGATAAACATGTGAGGTGGGACATGGGGGTTAAGTAGGTGCCTTGGGTGGCATGAGGAATCTAGTGAGTGCCTTTAGTGGCATTTGAAATACGATTAGTAAGACTTAACCAAACACACATATAAATGAACATGACTAAGAGGGTTAAGTGGGATGTACTAGTGGGGACAAGCTTAGGTGGATAGCTTGTGGTAAGTAAAGGGGGCCCATTTCAACGAGTAACCCAAACGTATCTTTGTGGGCTCGACCCAAGTCGAGGACGGGACACACATATTTGGGCTTGACTATAAGAGGCCAAACGGGTTAGCGGTGGCAACGCAAGTCCAACGGGTTTCATATGCGTGTGTGGACCCAGGCTGGTAGGTAAGACGTTGTTCCATCATGTTGGTATAAGCCGTGGATCCTCAAGTTGTATCGGGTTGCCACTTTAGGGGAGTGATACACCCCACTGTGGGGCCAGCACGGGTATCTACGAGTAGGGAGCCGATCGCAAGTGGGTAGTGGGGTACACCTAGCGGAGATAGGGGCAGGCGGCACCTATGTAGTCAGCTAGGGGTACATGAAGTTATTTATAAAATTTCTGAGTGAAGCAAGTGGGATCAACATTTAGGGTGACTAGTGTGGTGCAGTGTAGTAATTATTCTTTAGTAATTAGGTGTGCCTTTAACGTTATCTTTATCTGCTCTTCCATGCCCAATAGTTCATAGACATTTCCTTGTTTTCCAGCTTATGCCTTAGTCTAGTTATTTTGATAATAGTATTGTTAGAATTATCATACTCGCCAGACTTTATGTCTGACCCCCCTCTATTTCTATCTTTTTCCCCCTCCAGGTCCTCAGGGTGGGCCCAGCTCTAGTGGAGCTTGATTGGATTGCTTTATCTCTCTATTGGAAATCTTGGACCGTTGAAGTAAAGTCCAGCTTGTTATCTTCTTTAATGGCCATCTATTTAATGGGATTATGTATTTTGTTTTATCAAGATGGATATTGTACTTGACTCTGATTTATGGTTTTATGATGTAACAAACATGTTTAATTTCCGCTGCAATGAAATAAAGTTTTAGATTTTCCAAGTACTACTTATTATCTGTCTTGTTGTAATTTTTATGTTCTATATTCACTTAAAACCTCCATGGAAGTTAATGCATTCCCTTTGTGAGTGACATTAATGGACGTGGGGTGTTACAAGTAACGATTATAATTAATTATTTTTGGTGTTAAAGGACGATTAATTACTATGTACTTGATACAGATTTAAGGATTTAGTATAATTATTTAAAAATGATGATTGTTTAAAATTTAATCATTTACTTATAAATCTTTAAAGATTATTAGTCATGATTTAAGGATGATTTAAAGTAAATAATCTATTTTATCAAAATTGGTTTAAAATAAGATATCATTTCTTTATAATGTCTGAAGAGATTTTATTATCTGATAATAATAGATTACTCTTTTGGCATTGTTTAAGCAATCATTTCTTACTTATATATATTGAGCACGATAAATCATTTAAGTAAAGTAAATTTAGATATGAATTGTTTTACAGTGGATTTAATTTATAAAGGGGCTTTAAGAACATGAACATATTTTTAATAATAGATTTTATAAATGGATTCATCGTAGGGATTTACAAAAGGAATTAAGATTTGATTCTCCCTAATTTGATCTTATTAAATATAGTGATATAGACATTTATTCCGCATTTAACACCATAGGAATCATGCTTAGGTTTGTACTTGATCCTTTTGTTTTTAAAATAACTTTGTTAGACCCTTTAAATATAATTTGGTAATAACATTAATTTTGGATTATATTTATTAAAAATATAAGTTATGAATATATTTCCTCGGTTTTAAAAATATATAATTCTATAAATATATTTTGGCCGATGAGGAGAATGCATGAATATTTTTAATAAATATTCCGAAATGAGATTTTATAAATGAAAGATTCACTTTAAAGAGACTTGGTGATTATTAGGGAGAATTAATTCCTTGGACATCATTATTTATATACTTGATAGTTATGTAACTGACCATCCAATTTGGATGCAAAGTTTAATTTGTTGTTTCGAAGAGACCAAGCTTGGACTTAGTTCTCTTAAACCACCTCGATCTGCCTAATGCGTTTTGAATTTAAAACAATCTTTGAAGTGATTAAAGATAGTGTTATTCAGTTTTGCTTAGAATTGTAACAAACTAACATGGATGAACATTAACACTGTATATCTCCTTGAAAGGTAATGTAAGAATTCCAAGATATTCTGCTATTTATAAGGTAAATGTAACCTTTGGCCTCATCAATTGGTAAATGACCAAATTAGGGGAATGCCACAGGGCTACGCTGGTCACTCCCATTAGAATATGATCATTCCATTTCTAGAGTTGATATATTTGTATGCTTAAGGTCCCCCTTTTGTTGTTTATTAGCTGAGGTGATCAAATTCAATGTCATCCTTTTAAGGTAGGATCCAGTCCAGATTATCTAATGAGATGACTTGAACTTGCCGGCCGGCCTTAATCGAACAAGCAGGCGGATTGCTTTGAGAACCCAATACGTTAGAATACAGAACATTCCATTGCTATTACAACAATTTACATCAGAGTGCAAGATATCAAGTACAAATAAATAATATACAGCGGAAAAATATCAGAGATTAAATTACAAAACAACAAAGATATGTAATACATGAACATAAAGTGCAGCAGAAAACTTCAACAACCACACCTGAAAGAAATACACGGATACAAAGCATTCCATAGTATAGCTCCAGTCATAATCCAGGATCCTATGAAAAGAAATATCTGCAAAACTGCAACAATTAGCTACTCATGTGGAAAATATGGGCACCTAGAGTTTAGATGTAACACCCCGTAAAAGATATAAATATGAACAATAATTAAAAATAAATAATTTAATAATAATAAGATGGAAAATGAGATTTTGTAGTTGTTACTACCAAAATTAACTCATAATTAGGCTGACGGTGATGGGTATCGGATGAACACAAGCATAGAAAAATCCCCGAAAGCAAATAGCCAAATACCAGAGGGAACTCAAAAGCTACAAAATACCTACAAGGTCAATCCGGCAGCGTGGTTCTATAACAATAGGTCATCTGAGTTAGCAACTAAGAAAGAGGGAGGCAAGAGCTCCGCTAATCGAAACCCATAATGACGGAAGGGCTGTCGGTACTAACCTACTTAACACCGATACATCAGGAGATAAAGGCATTAAAGATACAAAGCTTAAAGTTCTCAGGGGTTATCTAGAACTAACCTCTGAAATATTCAAACACCGGGAGGTCATTCTATTAAACAAGGAGTAATACACCGAAAGCTACCCTCCGGAAGGCTATACTCCGTTCATAAGCTCTGCCGGAAGGCAAACCGAAATCCTGGAGAGGATACAGGCTATCTATATTAATCTTCCTAGTGCCAACACTGACAGGGGTTCCGAACCAGCAGCTATCTACTTACATCACGAGGGCAAGCTCCTCAAAGTATTCATGAGAAAACCAGTAGCCTACACCTGAAAGTCACCGTCGGGAGCACAAATGTCCTCCAAAAGCCATTTACGTCGATAAGCTTATATCCATCTCAAAGAAACTTCAATTGACCGGGACCCTCACTCGGGAAGATATAATCAACACCATAAAGGGGGACAGAAGCTAATCATCTAAGACCAAGGAGAAAAGCGACCGATAGAGTCTTCTACAAGCCCAATAGTCCAACAGCAGATGGGGCCCCAAATTCTCTATAAATAAGACCCCAGGGGTCATATTTTAGAGGACAAATTCTTCATTTCTCAATCTTGTTTCTTCTTCTCTGAGGAGCAACACTAATTTCCAAATCGGATTAGGGATTTCTTCAGCTCTTGTAATACATCTACAATTTATGAATGGAGAATTCCGAGACTCTAACATCTTGTGATTTGATAATCTTGTTGGGCCATTTATGATGAAACAAGGAGTTAATACTAACCTTTCGTATGAAAGAGTTGTCCACGACACCTTCATAAAAGAGGAAAGGCTTCGTGGAAACCCAAAGCCTTCCCACTTTTTACTTGAGGGTTGGAAATGTGAATCAACCCTCTCATAATGAGTCTAATGCTGCTCAACTCCAGAAAAGAGGCTGTATGCAGGTTTATGGCTTGATCACTGAAGCAACCAAGGCCCTTCGGGCTGGCTCGATGCAGAGGGATCCTTTAAGTTAATAAGCATTGCAGTACCTTTACCTTTCGAATATCGGGAAGCGTTAGCCTGTTTTCCTCTTATCACAATTTATACCATCTTACCCATGAACTAGAGGGTAACTGATTATGCAAGGCTTCGGTTGTGCCAAACGAAATAAACCCTTCTTCAAATAACTTCAGAACTCCATAGTCCTGCAAACGTGATATTCACCCCTTGAGGGAAGCATAGCTAATCTTCATAATGGAGACTTTGATACTTAAGAAAAGGTTAGATTTACCTAAAGGGCACTGATCCCAGATTGTCTTTCGGTAACCCTAAATCATGACTGCATCATTTTTCCTAAATACATGTTCTGTATAACTTATTATGGGTGTTAACGAAAAACATCATTAAAATTTTGGTGCTAGAAGGTGGGCCTGAACCTCCGACCTTGTGGTAAATCCATCAAAAATTAATTTGGTAAATTTTTTGCTCCATGGCAGGAAAGATGAAATCAAAAAGTTTGGAAGAGCGAAGGAACCAGCTCTTAATGCAACCTTTGAAGGAAACATGGATCTAACGCTCAATTTGAACAATAATGAAAGAAGAGCCATATCCAACCCAATACAACCTCCAAATCCAAACTACTTGGAAGATAATGTTGCAAAAATTATGGTCTTAGAGAAGCAACTTCAAGAGATGCAAGCTCAAATGATTGTTGCACAAGTGCAGAAGACTTTAAAACTTATCAAGTCCAGTCAAAGAGAAACGAATGAATCTCCGAAAAAAAAATCTTCCATTCAACACTCTGATGTAAAAGAGAAGCTCAAATTGACTTCCTCTAAGAATAAAAAGTCCCTTTTGATGGGAATAGATCATCAAGGAAATCAATGCGAGCAAGATCAATCCGGGAGTTCCACCTCCAAAGGTATGACCCTAAAAGAGCAAATTACGAAAACACAGAGGCTTATCTTGAAGACGTTGCTCAGAAGACCGTTAAAGACTTGCTAGGGAGCAAGGCAAAGAGGACCCAGGACAACAGGGTTAATGACAACGAAACAGTTACTCCTTTCATTGATGAAATTATGAACATCATAATACCATCTAGGGTCAAGGTTCCAACCATAAAATATCTTGGAACAACTGACCCCGATGATCATCTAAAGGCTTTCGACAGCCAGATGGATCTCTATAATGCTTCAAGAGCCGTTAGATGTCGTCTTTTCCCAGTGATCTTTCAGGGGACAACAACAAAGTTGTATAATCAGTACAGGGAAAACACCATTTATTGATGGAAACAGTTCTCCTACGAATTTTCCATGCAGTTTTGCATATCCAAAGATCCGACAGTTGACTACACAATCGCTAACATCAAATAGAGGAAAGGGGAGTCTATAGGAGATTACCTGAAAAGGTTCAACATCGAGACATTAAAGGCCAAGGATATGAATGGCCATGACAAGTTGATAGTCGTGCATTCAGGTTTAATTGAAAATACCCCCTTCTGGAAATAATTATATAGTCACAGCTGTAAAGACTTACAAGACTTTCACTTCCAAGCTGACAAGTTTATTCGCATGGACGAATTATACTTCACAGATAAGGTTCAGACCTCGAGGGGAATGCGGAAGGTCGAACTTTGGATGAAAGCCTCTGGAGGGAAATCAAAAGAAATCAAGATGGGAAGATTTTAATGCCAACTCGATTTCTCTAAGTAAACCCATATCCTTTGTGTATTCTATGGTGAAAGAACAGGTTAATAACTTCCCCATCTAGTTCAAGTACAAGATTTTCCCTGAACCTTATTCCGGTGGTAAGTATTGCAAATTTCACGACCAACTGGAATAAGACTAACGAGCGCAAGGTATTGACTGGATTATTCAAAAGCTAATCCTAGAGGGACATTTGAAAGAATTTGTTTAAAACAAGACAACATCTGCTCAACATACAAACGGAGAACAAAAGGTTTCAGCAAATGCAATAAAAGCTACTAAGGAAGAGGACAACCTAGACTTGGGTCCACACATAAACCGAATTAGTGTGATCCATGTGTGCCACACCCTACCGGAGATTGTCCAAAAGCCAGGAGTCAGTATGTGAAGAAAGCTATGGAGGGAATATTCTCCATTCGAGAGAAACCATCGTTGAAGAATGCGTGTTATGCTCTCAAAATGCACAACCTAGTAGTTTTTCCAGATGATTTGAAGAAAGGGGTCTGCCATCCACATAATGATCCCCTTATGATAACAGCGCAAATCGAACTCTCTGTCATTTCCAAGATCCTTGTGGACACTGGGAGTGCCGTCAATGTCATCTTCAAGCATGCTTTTGATCAAATGGGAATTTCGGAGAAGAAGTTGGAGCCAAGCAACAAACCAATCTTCGGCTTAAAAAATAAGGGATCAACTTCAGTGGGGCAGATCAACCTTCTAGTTCAAGTTGGGCTATCTCCGCTTCATAGGACCTTCGATACTCTCTTTGTTGTGATCGATCTACCATCCTATTACAATGCCTTCTTTAGGCGACAAGCTTTGGAGGATATGGACGCTTTTTCTCTTCCAAGTATCTTATGTTAAAGTTATTAACCAAGCAAGGATGGGGTACCATCAGAGCAGAACAATATAGTTCTCTCGAATTGTATCTCGCAACAGTTGATAAATACAAAAGGGAGTGTTCTTTGTACCTTGATTCTTCTACTGTTTTTATACCTTCGGATAAGGGATTCTTATGTAACAACCCAGATTTTGGAACTAATTTAAAATTTATTTAATGGTTTTTAAGAATTTAAAATGATTTATTTTGAAAATTAACGATTTAAAATTTATTTAGAACGAAGTAAGAATCTATAATTTTAAAATTTATTTAGAACGAAGTAAGAATCTATAATTTTAAAATTTATTTAATGGTAGTTTGAAAATTTGGTTTTAAACGTCAAATGAATGTATAGAATTCAATATAAATCAGAATTGGACAAAACAAGGAATATTGGAATCCATTTAATAATATCTTTCTAAGGAGTGCAAGAAACTGAGAATTAACTTTATAAATTGTAAGTTATGTCTAGTTTAAAATTTAGAATAGTTGCTATGGAATTTATATAAATTTTAAAATTATATACAGCCCTTAAAAGTATCCATTTTGCAAACAACCTCCTTTTTCGATGAAACCACTTTTGTTGGATCCGGAAAGTCAAATTGTAGCGACTCGAAATTTCCAACACTTGAATCCAGACACTAACACGTCCCGTGTCCAAAATCAAGTATCGAAATTCCAGAAAGCTAATAGAAAGAAGTTAGAGTATGAGAGAAGAAAGAAAGAAATATTAGAATAGAAGAATAAGAAGATCAGATTCTCGCAGCAGAATGGACAAAATATAATAATCAATATTACTTTATACAAAAAGGGATGTATATATATGATTACACATCAGAGTATACATTCAATACAACACACAGCGGAAATAAACTAGTACTAGTAAATATATGGAATACGTCTCGACTTCACTTCCTCTTCTGAATCTCCAAGAGAAAACCCTAACCTGATAATATACTCAGTTTGACCCGAGCACATTTGAAGAAAAGAAAAATTCACTCGGATCAGTCTGGAATACTTTCAGTGATAAATTCATAACACAAACCACTTGTTTAACTTTGAAAATCCTTTTGAAATAAAGGATAACAGTAAGACCAGTCCACACATAAACACAGATGGTTTTTACCTTACTATAACCAAAAACATTTTGAAATCAATATCTTCTTCTGATATTATAATAGTGTATAAATACAAGTTAATAGAATCTAGTTGAACGCTTGCATCTCACGCTCCACATATATAATATACAATCAAAACCACAGACGCTTGTTGGAGATTGGATTCCGACTATGACAAGGTATGGGACCACCTGCTGACAGTGTATCTCTAGAGGCGAATACATTGGGTTCGACAAGAACGTCTTGCAACCCGGCCCATACATGACTGACCACTCATTTCTCTTGAGGGTATCGAATATATTGTCACCTCACGGCTGCGCAGCTACCGTTTTTCCCGAGAGATACAGAAATGAAAAGAAGTAACCAATATGAATATTCTCTAGATGGTGACAATACACCCTAATGGGTGCGACCCACATAGCCATATTGCCTGGCCGATTTTTGTCATTTCCCAATTGATGAGGCTTGAGATTATAATCGAATTTTGAAATGTCTTGACCCCATTCACATCGTCCATGCACGTCACCCAGGAACAGGATGAACCGAAGGTACTGTCCTACTGCATCCAATATAAGAATCACCCCATGGATCAGTAGCGAGAAGTCCTTGCAACCCGCAGATTCCAATCACGACAGAATCACAGTGTATCTCTGGGGATCAGCCAAAGATTGTAAGTAATTCTTCTGTTTCATGAAGATCTACGGTCTTCAATTGCTCCATCTCGATCAACATCTTCGATGTATTCTTATTTATTGGTCGGAATGGTTTTCGAATATAAGTTTGATCCCGGTCTTTCCGTACCAATAACATTGTGTCAGATTTCGATAGTCGGTTATTTAACTATCAAAATGAACAACCATAAAAAAAAACAGATGCATTGGTTTATTACACAACATCACTTGGCCATTAAAAATAAAACATCAGTTGAAATACCCAATAATGTATTGGTTTAAATATGTTAATCTTCTTAAATCCTTTACCTATATAACTAGAAATAATCTTAAGATCATATCTAATTTAACCTTCAACTGACATTCAAAACATTGCTATAACATTTCTTGTAATCTTATCGATTCAACTTATATTTGTAAAATAATCATTAGGACGTCTTATTTTGACTTCGTTATTTGAATACCAAAGTCACTACTCATCCCTTTAGAATAATCCCATTTAAATCTTATTATAATACTTTGAAAATACCATTATACTTTTACCAATCTCCCTTTTTATTCCTTTTATTATGGGGATATCATTTCATACCATCAAGCCCCTTTTTATTTCAGAATCTCATTATATTTCCAAATCCTTCAAATAACGTTACGCTGTATTTTTCCCAAACTACTTTACTTTAACATCTTCACCATTACGACTAATATCATTCTTTGATAATCCTGAAGTCGTTCAAGTTGGGGTATTTTAATTACCTCTCAGACCTTGATCAACAACATTCTTATCGTAAGATAGATATCAATTATAATACAAAAACCGATACTTATTTCCCATATCACAACCAATCACATTTTAATTTCGGTTGATGGAATACCATTTCTTCTTTGAAATAGTGGTTCAATATCGCCTCTATATAATTACTTATCTCGTTTCACTTCTATAATTCAAACTCGGGTTTACGTTTGGTTTCCCATTTAATATCTCCACTAGTTCCTAACCGTAAATCAATCAGGAAACAATTCTCTAAATATTAACCCGAAGGTCGAAACCAACATCAGACAAATGTTCAGAAAACAAATAATTCCTAGTTAAGTTTTAATTCTTTAATTTCAAATCCTAGCTTTTACTTTATTCAAATGTCCCTTTTTAACACTTATTCCATTTACATATTCACTAAACTTGGGTTTTATAACTTCGTATAATTTGGATTTCATAGAATCCAATTAAATATAATTCTGTAAGAATTAAGTTAAAACTTCGATTTTACATTATAAATATTAAATCGCCTTATAAACTATAAACGCGACTTTATACTTTACAAACTTTCCTTACTATATTTTCCATTCCAAATTATCACTTCGATTATTAATTGTTAGTCTGCTTTGTGGCCAGGCTACCCAAAGCAAAGATCATGTTGACACACCTCTGGGTAAATGCTGTCTCATATGGAATCTCTGGATAACACCGCTCTCTGGCATTGGAAGCATCGTCAGTAGACACAAGGCAGTTTGGTCAAAATCACAACATCAGTATAAACTGGCCCGAAACCCCTATCAAATGACCTCATTTGGATATATTCACATCATATACTTGTAGACCTTTGAATTAGCTTCAATTTGAGCTTTGGTTTGGCTCAATCGGACTTACGGTTTGAAAGTTACGCCCATTTCCGTGAACGGGTGTAAGCTGGCATATGACCGCGATCCGATCCGCCCTTGCCTACGCGATCCGATCCGACCTATGACTGCGATCCGACCTATGACCGCGATCCGACCCATGACCGCGATCCGACCTATGACCCCGATCCGACCCATGACCGCGATCCGACCCATGACCGCGATCCGACCATATGACCGCGATCCGACCTTCGGACCTATTCACATGCAGCTTGTTTTGACCTATTCTCAAGGCTACTGGCTCTCCTATTTTTCTGGATCGCCTGCCACGTACCCCATCACGAACCAGTCCTCCCCGGAGCTTTCCTACAGCTATAAATACACCTTCAGAGGGCATTTTCAAGGGACTTTTGGAATCTCCTTGTCCATGGCTGCCATGGCTAACACTTCTCCATGAATAACTATCATCTTCCTCAATAAAAATTCAATGAATTCGGAGAGAATATTCATTGTAATTGTAATCCATGAATGAAATGAGAAAATATGAAGTGGACGTAGGCTCGTTAACGCCGAACCACTATAAAAATCTTGTTGTCTCACTTTTTCTATATTTTTTCAGTTATTTCTTCATATCCTATGCTCAAAATACGACGATTTGGGTGTTAGGACCATTTTTTGGTCTAACATTAATAAATGACAAATAATCAAATTTCAACATCTATAAAAATAAGACTAGGTTACTTAACCATTTACTACTCTCTTTAAATTAATGAACTAATTAAATAAACAATTCCAATTAACATCGTTAACTTGTTTAGCTCTAAACATGACTAACTTGTTAGTCAATCGTTATTGATCTTTCCATTTAAATTAATTAATAATTAATTAATCCAAATAATTCTATTCATGTTGATTTTTATTAAATTAATATAACCCCTTCTAATTGTTACGTTAATTCTGGCCATTTGAATTAGCTAAATAAAATCGTTTAACACTTACTTAATAAGCACGTGCTTCACGCACGGTAGATTTGGCACAAAAATGGTAATTTGTGGTTAAACCAATTAATGTATATATGTGGTTAGATTTCAAATTTTTAGAACTTCATTAAAAATAATATATTTAAAAACATATATTCGGTTGTAAAATAAATTTCATAACTTCATTTCTAGCGATTCACCAGACGGTGAATCGATCTTTATAAAACGGTGTATATCTGGGCAATCTATTAATTATTCCGTAATCAATACTATATATTGATTCAAAGTTCAACCACAACCAACAACCAATAGGGTTTTAAAGTCAATGGGTTTTAAACAATTCATATAAAATATGAAATAACAGCCTACTGATTATTTGAGGAACCAGTTTGATTTCTCCTACCTGTTCTTCCATGCAACACAGGTCATTATAATATTTCATATCAGCATATAGAAATATTTTAAACGACGATAATACAATTATCGTCAACCATTAAAGCAACCATAGGCATCCAAAACATCCAATCAACCAATTAAATTTGATTATACGAATTTAGCACATCCTAGTATTTCATAAATGTATGAGAATTAACTCACCTTTGTCTATTGACGGTTTGCGTTGTTCGTATTATACGGAATTCCGGTTGCTTCTGTTCCTTTCCGAACCATCACAACAGTGTAGCGATTTTTTTTCCTGCGACTCCAACGTGACTGACTTTGCACAATTCTGCCGCCATATGGATAAATTATTATTGTTACTAGCTTATATAAACGAATGAGTATTAAAACTAACTAATTAATTAATTAAATTATCCTTTACCTTAATAAAACGTTTTTAAACGAATTAAAATAATTGACCTAATAATTTCCAACCTTAAATTCAAATTATATGTTAATGGTTACCTTAATCAGTACTATGCCTCCCCAATCTTCACGTATAGTCCAACGTTGCTCCTTCCCACTTAACTTCTTCCACTTTCTTACATTAACCAATCAGTTTGTACGTCCTATGCTTTTTGGTCACAACATACATGCGCTGAAATGCCTAACGTCCGGGTTTGCTTCGTTTAATCCATCCGCATATTTTCTTTTTAAACTCATGCAGAAACTTCATTGACATGCAAAATAAATCTTTTCAGCGTTTTTCCCCTGGCACCACATCTCGATGACACTTCCAGTAGTTGTTCGCAACTTTTTCTTTGTTGAAACTCTTCACCACTGCATGTATCCTTCTCCACCGTGCAACTTAACGCCACGTCACCCAACACTTCACCGTTACCACACCTCCTTCCTTCTCAACACACACTACAGCCTGCGACTACCCTAGCTTACGTTAAAATTACACATTTCTTTCACCGCATGTAATTTTCTTCCTTCCCTCAACCGAATACTTTAACGCCTCCTCCACTACACACCTCACTTCCGCCACCAACTACCTTCCATCGCTTCCATGGTTTTCCAGAACATCCTCATCAATAATACACCCCACGTTTCCCTTCAACTTTACTCCGTCAGCATGAAAAACCCACGTACTCCACATCTACACATTGCTGCTTCCGAAGTACCACATAACTCCACTAACCAGACACGCTACCCCCATCCTAATGCGTGACTTCCCTTCTGTTGACCTCTTGAGCTATAAGAAATGGCCCTAAGAATTTGTATTCAAATGGATTTTTTGTCTTGAGGACCTTCGTTTTGTTTGCTGTAAAAATATGGGGAAAACACGATACTTATAGAAGGAAGAATGTGGGCAGCACATATACGTGCTTGTGAAGGAATCAGATGCCTTGCTTGACACAGAGAGGGTTGTTTGGAAATCACGGCACTTGAATATAGGGTAGGTAGTAGAGAGCTGGGAATGGCTTGCTCTTCTTTCATTTCGTTAGCAGGTTGATTTCGACTGCAGTAGGATAGGTGTTGTTTTCAAAGATAACATGTGCGTTACAAATCTTACAGAAAAGAAATAGAGGCTTCATGTAATTTAGTTGGCTAGGCACGTGAATGGACATTGGGTAGGCAGAAGAGGGTAGAGTAGGTCTGCTTGTTTACTTGGGGGGAAGTTATTTACGTAGGTAGGCTGAGTACAAATATAGGGTACCTGGCATGGTACAATTGCTGTGTTTCAATAAAATAAAAGGGGTTGTACAACTTGGCAGCCAAGGTTTCCAAAGAAATATATATTTATGCTAAGACAATGGGACTGCGGGGCCCCAGACCCCCGCCGGCGCTGCGCCCGGACCCACTGACGGCCTCGCCTTCGGCTCGGAGCACGGGCTCGCCTTCGGCTCGGAGCATGGCTCATCTTCAGCTCAACATATATGTTGGCCAACAGCATTCATCAAAGCTTGTAAATGAAGAATAAACGGATTGTCAAAGAATTTGACAACGGAATGGCAACAATTAGAATTCCTTCAGAAGCCATGACCTCTATCTACCGATGTTATTGAATGTGAGGAGTTGTTGAAAAGATTCGACACGCTGACTATGGCAGTATACAAAATAATGATGGTCTCATAACAGCCTCCTCTTCCAGAGCTCCGATGGTGTAAAGATCTCCCCAATGCAACCGATGATGTTCCTGAACAAGTAGCGATCACCTAGTTTACGTGACTTAAATCTATCCAACAGTCGGGATACCAGATGACATTGACATAGAACAATCCGGACACTATTCTGATGATGACTCAGAAGATCCCAATGACCATGATTCTCAATAATGGGATACCCAACAACAAAGATTGATTGCCATCGAATAAGGTTTGGATCAACACGCTTTGGTGCCCAGAGTCAGATACCAGTTGAATCACTGCAAACCATCCCGCTTGGATATCAAATCCCGTCCTTGTCAAGAACGCTAATGGAAAATGGAGCACACACATTGATTACTTAGATTTGAACAAAGTTCGCCCAAAAGGAAGCTTCCCGTCAATCAGAATTGACCAGCTTGTGGATTCAATGACTAGATGTGAATGTATCCCTCTCATGGACGTGTGCGCAGCTTACAACCAAATTCTTATGCATGTGCCTGATCATGAATAAACATGTTTTATCATTGACCTCGAACTGTACTGTTATATGGAATTGGCATTCGGACTGAAGGATGCCGAGGCAACTTACCAGCGCTTACTGAATTGTATGGTCCACAACCAAAGTGCAAGGCCCATGGAAGTCCATGTAGGTGATAGTCTTATGGAGTCCGAGCGGTCAACCTACCACATTTTGAATCTGACAGAGATGTTCAATATCTAGAATGAACCTAAAGGCCTCATAGTTAGCCATGAACAACAAAGAATTAAAGGCGTCTGAAGCTTGGCATGAAAGTTGGCACCACTTGTGTGTAAGGAGGATAAGGTCTGGAAACTAGTCAATAATGTGAGCAAGAAAGTAGTCGTGGTATACCCAAAGATTGAAAAACTCGTCTACAGCTTGCTGATTGCTCTAAGAAAGCTCCCCCATTACTTCCAAGTTCATCCGATGGTATGTACCCTCACTAACTGCTACGACAGGTCCTGCAATGACCTGAGGCATCTGGAAAATTGCTTGATCGAGACATAGAGCTAAATCAGTTTGATCTCAACTCCCTCTTAAAGAAGTCCATACGAGGGCAAGCATTAACCAACTACATCGCGGAATGTACCACTCCCGAAGAGGATGTGGCAGATGTAGAAGATGCACCTAGAAGATGTAATCAGACGATGAAAAGAATGATTGACTGTCTGACGCCGGTGCCTTATTAATAACCCCTAATGGGCGGTCAATTTACTATGCCTTGCGGTTGAAATTCTCCGCTACTGAGAACGGCTCCGAAGACGACACCCTGATTATCGAATTGAAACTCGCTAAGGAGTTGGGAATAATGGCATTGAACATATTTTCTAACTTTCACATTGTTGTTCGCCAGGCTCGAAAGGAATTCCAGACGAAGGAACCACCACTCGCAGCTTACCTAGAACCGGAAGAAGGGTTGTTGGATGAATTAGAACGTTACAACATATCTCATGTCCTGCGAGCAAAAGATCAGAAGGCAGATAATCTGACCAAGTTAGAAGGGTCCAACAATCTAGAAAAGATAGAGATGATCCCCATCAACACACTATGAAATACAACCATTGATAAAATGGAAGTTGATCCAACGTTGGAACAAACCCGGAAGAGAGTCATGGTTAACTCCATGATAAACTTCCTACAGCACAGAATGCATCTAACAAGGTGAAGTGAAAGGCGTGCAATCGTTCTTTATGCCTCGAGATATGATATGCAATTCGACATTGCCTATTTCTCTTGGAAGGTTGTCCCAAAACAAACACCAACGAATGCAATTGCCAAATTCACCGCCCTGAATGATTCGACCAAATCTCCAGTCAGCCACCCATTAGATGGGAGATGTACATGAATGAAACTTCTGGTGAACGGCGTTCTGAAGTTAGAAAGTGAAGACTCATACTTCCACTCTTTTCATCGATTATCTGCCAAATGACTCACTCCCCTAAGGCTGGGGGCAACTACAGATTTGAGCATAAATTGCTCGAGATTACATCATCTAATTCAGAGCTGATACATCAAGAATTTGCCTGGCCAATTGACTTAGTCTTGCCTGAAAGTTAGCGAGTTGAAGATCTAGAACGCTTACGCATGAATGCTGGTTGATTGTCGGCGCACCAACCCTTGTCCCCCATATGGGATCGAGGGTATATCAGCAAATTTATGTGATATGATTATCCCACCAGCAGTAATATCCTATTTCCTAGCATGGAAAGTGCAAAAATTTCTATAAGCATGAATCCATTGTTCTCATGCTAATTTACAACCTAACACCAATGCAAAGATGTGTTACCATTAGCAATCCAGTCATGACTTCCTGACACTCCATCCTTACCCTCAGCACGGGGGCAAAAAGACGATTTGAAGGAGATGCGACCTCATCACTCGCTTATAGTACCTACCTAGCCGCCTTTGCAATCTCAAGACCCCGACCAAGGTTTATTCATTTTTTGGGACTGCCGCCCCCATGATAATCTGAAAAGATACCCCTCATCAACTAAAGGACTTTGGCAGCCCTTTATTGGCAGAGATAGGGCGAAGTAAAATGGACCTGCAATGAATATGCAACGCCATTTTTCACTCAGAATGATACTCATTCCTTTAACAGGATTATTCTATAACCATGACTCTTATATTTGCATGATTTATGAGTTATTGATGTAATTAACTCAGATGAATTAATATGTGGATGGTGTAGGTATCCAGGATTTGCTACTGATCAAACTTGTAACACCCGCATATAGAGCCATAGAGCAATACTATAACGAGCTCGACTGAACTGCTCGTTTACAAAGCCACGCTCTTCGTCAAAAGAATGCTGTATAGCTCAAGGTGGATCCGGGATGACCATCCAATCCTTGGTTCACACATGGCAGACCACAAGACAATTGAACATAAATCTTTGAGTTGCAAAGTTGGAGTCCTAATCCAGAAGGACGCGGTGTGACCGTCTATATGGCTCAATCCTATCCGCGATGCCGCCAGACTACATGAATCCCAATAAAGGAGGCAACACTGCCTCTCGATATGCTTACGTTTTAACCATGCAATCTACTTTCACATGCTTTCCGAGTTATTGACATAACTAACTCGTGCGATATGAAAAACGCAGGTACCCGAAGTTTGGTGCCAGCCCATCCTCCCAAAGACTGTTCGGAGGAACGCAAAGCCTTGGCAAACGTTTTCCAACTGTTTGTCTGACTGACGTTAATCCTCAGAGCTTGGATTAAAATATATAAACCTAGGATGAGTTTGATGGGCGTGCATGATTGAAGACCGCTTGATCCATGACTCTAACTCTCAAGAGCCGAGAGAGAGTATAAAGGAAACGAAGATGACGTCCACAAGGCGCGAAGGTGTACCATGATAGGAACCGCCTCGACAACACTTAAACCTCGGCGAAAGCTAGGAGAGTATAAAAGCGTCTCCGATTGAGCGCTGAGAAAGAATTCTTACCCCGCTGAAGGATCGGGGAGCGACAGAACAGCTGAGTTCGAACTCTAACCTTGGCGACAGCCAGGAGAGTATAAAAGCGTCTCCGTTTGAGCGCTGAGAAAGAACTCTTACTCCGCTGAAGGATCGGGGAGCGACAGAACAGCTGAGTTCGAACTCTAACCTTGGCGACCGCCAGGAGAGTATAAAAGCGTCTATGATTAAGCGCTGAGAAAGGTGCTGGAGACTCAGCACCCCCCATAATTTCTGCTCCGATGAAGGATTGTTGAGCATATCATGAAACAAGCTAGGACTCCTACCCCGCTAGAGTGTCGGGGGACTGACTGAACTCCGAGCCCGGATCCTCCATGTCCGGACATGGGGGCAAAACAGTTAAGGTCCTAATCAATCCTCAACAAAGCCCTGGCCAGGCACTAAGTTAATGATTGATTGGGAGCATACCTATACACACATACTACTTTAATGCATTTTCATTTATAATTGCATTGACTACTTATAACGCTTCATGACTTATTTGCCCATTCGCAGGTACAAGACAATGCGAAAGGAACAGAATTTTTATTAGTAAACGCAGGTTTACAAAAGATAACTAGTCAAGAACGCGAGGGCCTCACTCGCAATGATGGCAACATGCTAATGGAAAACGAACAAAGGCTTACGTCCAGAAGGATGATGCAGGCCCCTTGAAGACCAGAAAGCAGATGCAAAGAGAACGTCCATCTGCTGATCCCAACTTACTTCCAGAATGGGAAGCTCAGATAAGGCTGGATATATCCCACGTAATAATTGAACATGATGCAACCATTTCGTCCCCGACCTTTCCCTTGATGCAAAGAGCAAACGGGAGCACTCGAGGCGACTACAATCTGACCCTTCACCGCTTGATTTCTGTCCTCGGAGCTTGGATGGGAGACTAGGGCTTAGCATGGGCTGAATACCAACAATTCATTTTTGCACTCGACTCCGGCTCTTGATGCGAGAAGTGAACATGAATCCAGAGAAGACATGAATTCGAAGTGTACTGCTCAACAAAACCCCCTGTGGATAGGGGGCACATTATACGAGCCTTGAGCAGCATAGTTCAATTACTCGATGCCTCCGTTCCCAGCCGAATGACAAAAGCCTGATTGACGGCTAATGCTCGTGTAGAATCAAGAAGCCCGAGGCCGACCTTCACCTATTTCAGGAATGAACTGGAAGGCCGAGCAACAATCATCAATTCGCTGGAAATGATAAAATTGAAGTTCAGGTAGTGACGAACTTGGAACAGTTAGATATCAACCATCAGCTTGGGTTGAACACAAACTAATCAGCTGGCGCGCAGCATGCGGTTTCGATTCCCTACGTCGTGGATGGAAACACGGGCAAATGGAACAGCTACCTGTAACATCCTAGATGAGAATGCAAGAATTGTGAAAAACTCAGATCATGCACGACCTGTTTTAACTCCAACTCGAATGAATACTCGAGCGACATTTCATACTCAGCTCCAAGAAAGAACGCAACAATTCGAAAAACAGGAACCCGGTCAGGTCGAATGACTCGAACCATGACCCGGGGGCAATATCGACGTGGAAACAAGAAATCAGCAAAGACCCCCTTTGTAATCTCAGATTCGATGCTGGGGGCACCAGCCAGGATCTTGATAATGTGCATCAATTCTTTGATGGCAACCTGCTCGCTAGTTTGATTCGGCGCCTCTCGAGAGGCGGCACTTCTCGAGATGATATGGATAACAACAATTACAGCCCTCACACATGGGACGTCAGGATCCCCTGTTATTGCCCCGGACTTTAAATTTTCTCTATAACAAGACTTTCTCAGAAATTTTGATGAACTCAACCCTGAAGTCGATAGACTTTCATGACAAAAAGGTGTTAGCGTCGAGACGAATGACCTAGATGCCTTCCTGACTAAAGAATGGGGTACCTTCTAATTCCTGAAACGATAAGGACAAAGGAAAAGCCCTGGAAAACAATGACAAGAATGTGCAATTCCAAAGAGAATCTATACCACTTATCGAGCCCATGATCTTGTTTGTCAAGCACAATTGAACCCAGCATGAGAAAGAGACTCAATAAGACTGTGATAACCATTTCGGACTATGTTGAAGCATAAACGGTGGGGCCCAACTAACTTCATAACGACATTTATTCACTCGCATTCAACAACCTTACTTGACTCCGCAACTGATCTGATGAGAGTAACCGAAGTCGCTGATGCCCGATGAGGCAATCCTCACTATCTGACTAAAGAGAAGAGATGATATCAAAGCAAATGTGGTTCAACCATTCGCATATACAATTCCGATTTTTGCTAAATTGAGAAACAGTACAGAATGATCTGGGTCGACTAAGATTGCTAAACCTGCAACTCCTACCAGATGCAATTACAGGAAGTATAAAATCTTCAAGATTAAATGCCTTATTGACTCAACTCAACCCCCATCGATACTGGGGGCATAAGTACTGACCTCGCTTGTCCTCCGATGGCACTAAGAGCACAAGTGTCGGTTCATAGACTAACTTTGAAGACAATCCTAGCATGAAATGGGATTCAAAACATGTACGTCATGCCTCCGGAGTACAATCTTATTCATCTTTGCCGACCAAGCGAGCTAGCTTGTGGATTGAATGTGAACTTAAAGACTCAAACTACACCGAATGGAAGGTGTGACAAACCTATCTACTACCTCGCGATGGTGACGATCCTATAGGCACTGGTCCACATAATTTTAACAACATCCCTTACTGACTACTTCATATGTGAATATTGGATTAAGAAATGATCCGTAACAATTGTGGATTCTCTCGACTACGATCCAGAGTGATCATGGCTTTTGAATTCCTTTCTGTTACGATTCAATGCGATTTTAAGATCCTGAATCAATATCAAGATATCAGGCTAGTCCAAACTTGAGTACAAATGACAAATTCATATGTTGATTCTGATGTGCTTTATCCCAACAGTCCAGTTGTTAGCTCAGAGCCCAAAGATTCTTACATCGCCCCATGATTTGGGTGGCTACTTCATTTATTGACTCATATGTAAAAGAAAGTCCAACCCTACCACGCGCTTGGCTTGCTTAGAGTGATGATGTTGTTTGGCGACGACCTATGCGTGTAGGATCACGCTCGGGAGCCGACAATTTAGCATGACTTCTGACGGATGAATTAGATCTTTTGATTTGACAAGGTTTAAACAATTTCTTGATCGTCTCGAATACTCCTCTCATAGAACTTAGCCTGATTAGCTGTGACGAACAGGAATTTCGCTCGGTCCGAACCAGTCGCTAAACCGACCCAGACCGTTCGAAACGCCCTATCGTTGAGAACACGACAAAATAGAACGCATATAAAAAGAACATTTCACTGTGTATCACAACAATGCATCAGATTACAAGAATATACAGAGTATAAATAAATAAATATTACACAGAAATATCAGAGATTTAAAGTACATTCAAATACATAGCAGCGGAAAATAATACAATACACAACTAGAAGAGATATACGGATACAAAGCTTTCCGGATATCGTTCCAGCTGTAAACCAGGATCCTGTGAATATAAATCTGCAAAACCAAAACTACTAGCTGCCCGTGTCAAAATAAGGGCACCCAGAGTTTAGGTTAAAACAATAAACTCCAGGTCAGTCATGGGACTGGTGTGAGAACTAAAACAGTTATAATTCTTTATTTCAAAGTTCGGTAAATCAAGGGACCACGCCGTAACACGGAACGGGTTTCCTCCCAAGAATACCAGTGCATAAAACAACAGCGCAATGCTAAATAAAGAAAAATGAAGCTATTATAAGACCCAGTTCCCATCACACAATGCAACGCAGCCGAGGATAGGGTTTTCCCTTATAATAGCCAAGAATGCTTGATACGTTTAAAACAAATCATTTGATACTATTATAAGTGTATATTGTAGAAAACATCTTCAAATCATAAATATCAATCATAGGCGGCATGAATGCCCCATCCCACTATGTCGCCATACTAGGCTCTACAAATAAAACCGCAAATGTCACGTATTTGGAAGTTGGATTTCCATCTATGAACCGAGGCCAGGGATCGTCCTCTACCGATTCGAGACAATCTAGCCCATGTCTCCGGAACAGCCGCAACTGCCCCTTGGAGCGACAGGGCCGGTCCACTGATGTGGATTATAGTGCCTGAACAATACGTTCCTCCGCCCTTTGGGGCGTAAATGAGCCAACTAAATGACTCCATCGGTTCGAGAACGACCGATCAATCCGAGGCGCCTCGCAACAGCAACAACCACATAAGTCAAACTCGTCAGGGCGTGTAAAACCACTGACGCCACTTCTAGCTAGAAAGAAACGCATGTCCTCCCTGAGGTCCTCTCCCGTTTTTGGTTCATACCGGGTGTGAAACTCGCGAAGTAAACGTTACACAAAGCTACGCCACAAAGGCCGTGCTTCGATCATCACCACAAGACTTTGCTTTTCAACAGAAGCCTCGATCAATTTCCACTTAGGCATGCCACACAGGCAATTCACTCCATGCGTTTGATATCCATCAGTATATAACCCCTGAGCTCGTACGTCTCAGAGAAGGGCGTTAAGCAAGAGAATAAATTCTCCGCCGCCAAACAGATATATATTTAATAGAAATCAATCACACAGACTAAAATCCAATGTCAGACACACAGTCCATTTACAAGTCCGTTCTGGGTCTGAACGAAACCGGAGGCACCTAGTACCCTGCATACCCATCGATCTCCAAGTACGTCTGGACGATCGCCAACTGTTTCCCTCTTCTTGGGTGTACAGCCCAATCAAGATCATCAGTAATCACCCAAACGACGTGAAGACTTCCGGTCTTCGACCATCGTCTTCATCTTCGACACCACGTCGAATCAGTTATTCAGAATGGGATAAACCCGGTCTTTCTGAATAACTCGCGTATATATTATAAAAGTGTTACACAAACACAACATACGCCTCATTCCAATTCAGAATATTCTTTTATTCAAATATTCCTATACTTTGGGAAAAGTTCCCATTAATTTTATCCAAGATAAATTCTTTGAATTTATTCTTTAATCTCCTTTGAATATCAATTCAAACTAGTCGGGATTAGCGAACCACACCGAAGTAATCATTTATTTTATTTTCCCAATCCCAACCTATTCATCCCATGAAGTAAAACTGGTAGTACCTCATATCTAACACCATAGTGTTATCGGTAAATTCAATTACCATTTCACGTTCAAATCTAATTAAAGATTTAACTATCGCTTGGAGTAAAACTGGTGATACTCCATTTTCGATCTTTTCAATCTAATTAAAGATTCATTAAAACTCCACTTAGTTTTAATCTTTAACTGGGTTAAAGAATCCGTGTCATTTAAAACACGGTTCACGATAAACCCAAAGTCACATTCATTAATTATCGGGTTAAAGAACGAGTGTTCTTTAAAATACTGTTCACGATAAACCCAAAAATCAATATCAATTCAATTCCAATTAAATATTATTTAATTGGTACACTTCATTAAATCTAAATAAAAAGATATAATCATTTCTCAACCGGGTTCAAGAACAGTGTTAGTGAAGACACCATTCACGACAAACCCAAATCACATTTGATATTCAATACAAGGCTCTGAATAGAAAATATATCGGCTTATATTCAATATCAAATTCTACGATAAACAAATGTCGTATCGGAAATAACGATATAAATATATATATCTTTCAAATTTCCATAACAACATCTGTATAATCACGAATTCCAACATCGAAATATTCCGAAGACAATTTCGATTCAAATCCACTCCAATGCAATCATTGGAAATTCTGGTTATTTTCAAAACCATTTCAAATCCAATTTATTTATTTAAAAATAAATAGAATTATATTTCTAGTTCAAAACTAGTTCATTTCGATAAAAATCTATTTTTATCTTTTCAAATATGGAGTTTTTCATCCCAATTCTTTCTAAATCATTTCTTATGATTTTACACAAATTATTACTATTTTTAATAATTTTATCAAGGCCTGTACAGTCGATTTCCATCAATGGCCATCGAACTGCACTAACAGCGACCTTTTTCAAATTGGATTTGGACATAATTCCAAATCCAACCGTTAGATTTCAAATTTCTAATATTCATTAGAAAGCTCTTTTCGATACGAACCCAACGGTTCCGGTTTTATGAGAATCCGACGGTCGGATCTCCCGTAATGTCCGTTTGAAATAAATGGTCGAAATTCGTGAACTGCCGCGGCGCGTTCTATTCAGGCCATTATATTATATATATAATATATAATATATATATTTCGTCGATTTCTATTTAAAACGAATTATATAAATAGTTTCAACATTTGTTTCAAAAGCAATTTCAACTTCCATTTCAATTCAAATCAAAATTGAATTCTTCTTTATAAATTCGTTTTAAAATTCATTTCTATTCAATTCAAATTTCAATTCAATTTGAATTCATTTCAATTCGCTTTCAATTCCATTTGAATTCGTTTTCAATTCAATTCATTTCGAAATCGTTTTCAATTCAATTCATTTCGAAATCGTTTTCAATTCAATTCATTTCGAAATCGTTTTCAATTCAATTCATTTCGAAATCGTTTTCAATTCAATTCATTTCGAAATCGTTTTCAATTCAATTCATTTCGAAATCGTTTTCAATTCAATTCATTTCGAAATCGTTTTCAATTCAATTCATTTCGAAATCGTTTTCAATTCAATTCATTTCGAAATCGCTTTCAATTCAATTCATTTCGAAATCGTTTTCAATTCATTTCGAAATCGTTTTCAATTCAATTCATTTCGAAATCGTTTTCAATTCAATTCATTTCGAAATCGTTTTCAATTCAATTCATTTCGAAATCGTTTTCAATTCAATTCATTTCGAAATCGCTTTCAATTCAATTCATTTCAAAATGAATAAAACCGATATAAATATCGTTTACGTCAGAATAGCGTCAATCTAATCAACACGGCTTCATATGTTTCTATTTTCAAATATTCTATTTCGAATATTTCTATCTCAAATATTTCCTTTTTCAAATATTCTATTTTCAAATATTTCTTTTTCAAATATTTCTTTTTCGAAACTGGAATGAGGCCCAATCAATTACCATATAAAATTAATTGTATGGATTTTCATACAACACATGTATATAATAGCATTGAAAAATGATCAACCATCAACCAAAGTGCACTACACTGTATAAGCATCAAATAAAGATATCTAACGCTTATAACAGCATGTCAATCAATCGATCGACATATTTAATCAATCAGGATGAGTGAACTTCAAATTTCATCCCAACACCCGTGTGGGGTTTCAAACAACCAAACACATATTTTATTTGTGCTGTTGGGCGATGTGTAAAATTTATCGTCCCAATCAATGTCACTCAAATAGGTGTACATAAACAAACCGTCCGGTTTATAAATGAATATTTTATTTTATTCACTTCACGTTAAAATTATATTTTTAACGATAAAACATTTTATTTCAACCTATGAATTTCTATTCAATTCATTTACACAATAAAATGATATTTTTATTTTCTAACATATTTTAGAAAATTTCGGTGGCATAACGGCACGATACTAGAAACGGGACAAGGCCTAGCCTTATCCCCGGTCTAGTGAAGGCCCACGCCATTCACACATCAATCAAAATCACCAAACAACCAATTTCAAATCACATCATATAACTAATCTATGCAACCAAACAAACAAGTCCATGGTCTGTGGACGATTGTGTCGAGTGCTACTAAGCACCGTCTGCATCCTAGTATATATATATATAACTAGAAAAGAAATTGAAAGGTGAGAAATTCTCACCTAAAGCTATCCAAACATCTTGACTCTTCTTCGCCTCTTCGTCATCTTCGTTGCCCGTATTCTCTACATAGGTAAAAATCGAATTTTTACTATGTTATTCAATATATAAAAATCACATTTTATTTCGAAGTTCAATATATAAAAATCATATTTTTACTTCGAAGTTCAATATATAAAAATCATATTTTTACTTCGAAGTTCAATATATAAAAATCGAATTTTTACTATGTTATTCAATTTCATAACTTTTTATCTAAAAAGGGCGAATCTTTTCAAATATAAAGATTGAATCTTTTTACCGCTCTAACATATGTGTAAAAATCAAAAAATTTATAATAGTGAATACATAAAAAAAACACATTTTTAACATCAATGTTATTTATATATCGAAGTCACGTTTTCAAACTAGAACAAGTTCATATAAAGATCATATTTTTCTATTTCTAAAAAACAATATTTTTCTATTTCTAAAAAACAATATTTTTCTATTTCTAAAAAACAATACTTTTCTATTTCTAAAAAACAATACTTTTCTATTTCTAAAAGACAATATTTTTCTATTTCTAAAAAACAATACTTTTCTATTTTTATAAACAATACTTTTCTATTTTTATAAACAATACTTTTCTATTTTTATTTAAGTAATTTTATATATATATAAAAGCACTTACTGTTTATCATGTCCACTACCCTCGAACCTGCTCCAGAACTAGGGTTACAAATTTATCGGGAATGGAGGCGCCGGAATATGATCGGAGGCGTCCCCCTGAAGCTCCGTCGAGCCCTCCACTTGTGCGCAGACCGCTGGCGAACTCGGCTCCATGATGGCGCTAGGAAAATGCCTCGAACCTCGTACGTCCGAGCTCCAAATCTTCCGCCCTTTCAAAACGAGAATCGATCTTGTCTACAGGGAATCGAAGAGGGGAAGGGGCATAACATTTTCATTCGAGGAATTTCTGATTTTATGGAAGGAATCGTGAGGGATTAAGTGAAAATGTCTGCCGCGATTTACGTCGTTCACTGTAGGAGGGAGGCGCGATTATATGGTTTGACTGCGGGGTTGACCTTTGACTAGGGTTTAGTTTATGGAGTATATATAAATATAATTATTTAATTCGTTTAATTCTTATTTACTATCATGAACTCCAATTTGAACTGAACAATTGTCGCCCCTACCTAATTACCCCCATTTCGAACGCAATGGGACTTGTATCATGAGCTGATTCGGCCGTTATGATCAGTTTCAGTTAAATTTAAAATATAAATATATATATTCTATTTTTAAACGCACATTTCAAATTACCGGGGCCACATACAGCCTCTAAAAATTCCCGAAAAATTATTTTTAGCTTCATATTGATGATACGGTCCTAACAAAACAAGTTTCATCAAATTCTGAGACCATTTGAAAAATGGCCATTTTCCAGTCGATTAAAATCAACTGAAACGGGCCAAACGCGTTTTCCTTTGCCACGCTCACATATTGATTCAGAAAATTATGAAATTTGGAATCTAGCAATAACTTTACACTGCGGATCCAACAAAAGTGGTTTCGTCGAAATCCGAGGTCGTTTGCAAAATGTCCATTTTTATGGGCCTGAATTCCATAGCGACTATTCAGAATTTTCAATTGGACATATCTTTTGATTCCCGCTACGAACTTTTGATTTTTCGGATTCGTTGGAAAGATATTCACTATTAGATTCCATTATTTTTGGTTTCACTAAAATCCGGATTGTTTTGCACCCGGTACATTCAATTGAAGTTTGAAATCAAATTATCGAACTACCGCGCCATTTTCAATTCCTTTTATAATTTAAAATAATTATTTATATTCTAACGACGACGTATATATATATACGTTCGAATTATATTCAAAATAGATTTCTCGTCGATTTTATTTAAAATAATCTATTTTAAATATTCAAAATTCGCTAAAATTGCCAAAATAAAAATTTTAAACTGGCCCAGATTTTCGGGTTGTTACATTAGCTCCAATGGAAGCAATGCAACAATTGGATAAAGCCTTCTCAAGGACAAATGATATTCTAGAAAGATTTAGCTCAACATATTCAAAGCACATCTCATCCTCGATAAGATGTACTTTGGGGGGCAAAATGTTAGCCTGCTTTGTGGCCAGGCTACCCAAAGCAAAGATCATGTTGACACACCTCTGGGTAAATGCTGTCTCATATGGAATCTCTGGATAACATCGCTCTCTGGCATTGGAAGCATCGTCAGAAGACACAAGGCAGTTTGGTCAAAATCACAACATCAGTATAAACTGGCCCAAAACCCCTATCAAATGACCTCATTTGGATATATTCACATCATATACTTGTAGCCCTTTGAATTAGCTTCAATTTGAGCTTTGGTTTGGCTCAATCGGACTTACGGTTTGAAAGTTACGCCCATTTCCGTGAACGGGTGTAAGCTGGCATATGACCGCGATCCGATCCGCCCTTGCCTACGCGATCCGATCCGACCTATGACCGCGATCCGACCTATGACCGCGATCCGACCCATGACCGCGATCCGACCTATGACCCCGATCCGACCCATGACCGCGATCCGACCCATGACCGCGATCCGACCATATGACCGCGATCCGACCTTCGGACCTATTCACACGCAGCTTGTTTTGACCTATTCTCAAGGCTACTGGCTCTCCTATTTTTCTGGATCGCCTGCCACGTACCCCATCACGAACCAGTCCTCCCCGGAGCTTTCCTACAGCTATAAATACACCTTCAGAGGGCATTTTCAAGGGACTTTTGGCATCTCCTTGTCCATGGCTAACACTTCTCCATGAATAACTATCATCTTCCTCAATAAAAATTCAATGAATTCGGAGAGAATATTCATTGTAATTGTAATCCATGAATGAAATGAGAAAATATGAAGTGGACGTAGGCTCGTTAACGCCGAACCACTATAAAAATCTTGTTGTCTCACTTTTTCTATATTTTTCAGTTATTTCTTCATATCCTATGCTCAAAATACGACGATTTGGGTGTTAGGACCATTTTTTGGTCTAACATTAATAAATGATAAATAATCAAATTTCAACATCTATAAAAATAAGACTAGGTTACTTAACCATTTACTACTCTCTTTAAATTAATGAACTAATTAAATAAACAATTCCAATTAACATCGTTAACTTGTTTAGCTCTAAACATGACTAACTTGTTAGTCAATCGTTATTGATCTTTCCATTTAAATTAATTAATAATTAATTAATCCAAATAATTCTATTCATGTTGATTTTTATTAAATTAATATAACCCCTTCTAATTGTTACGTTAATTATGGCCATTTGAATTAGCTAAATAAAATCGTTTAACACTTACTTAATAAGCACGTGCTTCGCGCACGGTAGATTTGGCACAAAAATGGTAATTTGTGGTTAAACCAATTAATGTATATATGTGGTTAGATTTCAAATTTTTAGAACTTCATTTAAAATAATATATTTAAAAACATATATTCGGTTGTAAAATAAATTTCATAACTTCATTTCTAGCGATTCACCAGACGGTGAATCGATCTTTATAAAACGGTGTATATCTGGGCAATCTATTATTTATTCCGTAATCAATACTATATATTGATTCAAAGTTCAACCACAACCAACAACCAATAGGGTTTTAAAGTCAATGGGTTTTAAACAATTCATATAAAATATGAAATAACAGCCTACTGATTATTTGAGGAACCAGTTTGATTTCTCCTACCTGTTCTTCCATGCAACACAGGTCATTATAATATTTCATATCAGCATATAGAAATATTTTAAACGACGATAATACAATTATCGTCAACCATTAAAGAACCCATAGGCATCCAAAACATCCAATCAACCAATTAAATTTGATTATACGAATTTAGCACATCCTAGTATTTCAGAAATGTATGAGAATTAACTCACCTTTGTCTATTGACGGTTTGCGTTGTTCGTATTATACGGAATTCCGGTTGCTTCTGTTCCTTTCCGAATCATCACAACAGTGTAGCGATTTTTTTTCCTGCGACTCCAACGTGACTGACTTTGCACAATTCTGCCGCCATATGGATAAATTATCATTGTTACCAGCTTATATAAACGAATGAGTATTAAAACTAACTAATTAATTAATTAAATTATCCTTTACCTTAATAAAACGTTTTTAAACGAATTAAAATAATTGAGCTAATAATTTCCTACATTAAATTCAAATTATATGTTAATGATTACCTTAATCAGTACTATGCCTCCCCAATCTTCACGTATAGTCCAACGTTGCTCCTTCCCACTTAACTTCTTCCACTTTCTTACATTAACTAATCAGGTTGTACGTCCTATGCTTTTTGGTCACAACATACATGCGCTGAAATGCCTAACGTCCGGGTTTGCTTCGTTTAATCCATCCGCATATTTTCTTTTTAAACTCATGCAGAAACTTCATTGACATGCAAAATAAATCTTTTCAGCGTTTTTCCCCTGGCACCACATCTCGATGATACTTCCAGTAGTTGTTTGCAACTTTTTCTTTGTTGAAACTCTTCACCACTGCATGTATCCTTCTCCACCGTGCAACTTAACGCCACGTCACCCAACACTTCACCGTTACCACACCTCCTTCCTTCTCAACACACACTACAACCTGCGACTACCCTAGCTTACGTTAAAATTACACATTTCTTTCACCGCATGTAATTTTCTTCCTTCCCTCAACCGAATACTTTAACGCCTCCTCCACTACACACCTCACTTCCGCCACCAACTACCTTCCATCGCTTCCATGGTTTTCCAGAACATCCCCATCAATAATACACCCCACGTTTCCCTTCAACTTTACTCCGTCAGCATGAAAAACCCACGTACTCCACATCTACACATTGCTGCTTCCGAAGTACCACATAACTCCACTAACCAGACACGCTACCCCCATCCTAATGCGTGACTTCCCTTCTGTTGACCTCTTGAGCTATAAGAAATGGCCCTAAGCATTTGTATTCAAATGGATTTTTTGTCTTGAGGACCTTCGTTTTGTTTGCTGTAAAAATATGGGGAAAACACGATACTTATAGAAGGAAGAATGTGGGCAGCACATATACGTGCTTCTGAAGGAATCAGATGCCTTGCTTGACACAGAGAGGGTTGTTTGGAAATCACGGCACTTGAATATAGGGTAGGTAGTAGAGAGCTGGGAATGGCTTGCTCTTCTTTCATTTCGTTAGCAGGTTGATTTCGACTGCAGTAGGATATGTGTTGTTTTCAAAGATAACATGTGCGTTACAAATCTTACAGAAAAGAAATAGAGGCTTCATGTAATTTAGTTGGCTAGGCACGTGAATGGACATTGGGTAGGCAGAAGAGGGTAGAGTAGGTCTGCTTGTTTACTTGGGGGGAAGTCATTTACGTAGGTAGGCTGAGTACAAATATAGGGTACCTGGCATGGTACAATTGTTGTGTTTCAATAAAATAAAAGGGGTTGTACAACTTGGTAGCCAAGGTTTCCAAAGAAATATATATTTATGCTAAGACAATGGGATAGGTTGCTTTGTTCATTTGCCTTCAATCACTTCGAATGGCTTTGTGTTGCTGCGTTTTGCGTATAGGATGGCAGCATGTATTCTTTTATTTGAATAATTGCAGTTAGATATTTTTAAATTATCCACATTGTCTCTTGCTTCCCTAAGCAATCCATGTGAACAGAACGTAGGGTAGGATTTGTATAGGTTTTGAAGATGTATGCTGAACAGTTGGTTTCGTCTCTTTCAACATTCAATAACGATGCAACATTTCATGAGGAGTGGCCATATTTTCTTGTCAACGAACTGTGCAAATCCTTTCAGCCTTGGTTTAAGGACAGCGCAATATGACCAACAATTTTATTTATTTATTTTTGATTTTATATTGGTGAAAAAGACTAACGATCTTTACTTTAAAGTTAACGCACCCCGTTAGATAAAACTCCGTCCGCATATGACTTGCTGTCGATAGAAATAAATATATCGTCGTGCTCAGCAGTGTGCCATGATCACAAATATATAATAATATCAGTAAGTTAACTTATATTGTGATACCTCAAAATGTTGATATAGGGTGTAAAACACTTCAAATAAAAAGTTGCTTTTTTTACAAATTAAAAATTACAGTAAAAATTATAAAAATTAAATTATAACTACATCTCAAAGGGCTTATCCGAATTCGAAACCAATATTTAATTAAATTAAATAAACCATTATGGTTTATAAACGATTTCACAACGACTATTTCAAAATTTGATTTGGATGTAAAACAAAATCTATAATACGAAAATTCAATTTTTCTTTTCCATTAGAAAAATATTATCAATTACATTCATATGCTTCTTGTTTCACCGAAATCCGACTTAAAACGGATTATGTATGATCAATTGAAGTTCAAACTAAATTTTACGAACTACCGCGCTGTTTCGAGTTTGTTTTAAATTAAATATAAGTATAAACGTTCAGTCGTCGTTTAATTAGCGAATTCGATATTAAATTCCATAAATAATTCAAATACAATATTTAAAACAAATTTAAATATTTAAATTCAAATAGCCGAAAAATCCAGGTCGTTACACAAATCATTGTTAGTTTTAAAATTTCAAGTCATCTGGAATTAGTAGTGAGCGTAGTGAATTTAAATGCGTTTTCAATTTTAGTTTAAATCTAATAAGTTAATAAAAAGGCCATCTTTCAAATGACCTCCAAATTCAGCGAAATTAATTTTGTTAGGACCGTATCATGAAAACATATCTAGATTTCAAAATTTATATTTTTTCTGAGTCAGTATGTAGCCCTGGTAAATTAAAATGTACGTTGGAAATAAATATTGAATGTTATATCAATATAAATTTTAATAAAAACTAATTAAAACAGTCGAATTGGCTTACGAAACATATCCCATTGTGTCAGGAATGGGGGTATTTAGCTAGGGGAGAAAGTCGTTTGGGTTCATTTGGAGTTCAGAGCCGTATTAGAGAAACCATGAATTAAATATTAATTTAATTATATATATTCACATTTCTCAACCCAAGATCTTCAGTTAACTCTACCACCGCCAGGGATAGAATCGATGACCGAAATGCTCCAAATTTCTTTCAATAATTTCGCAAAATCCACGTAGAGTTAATTCATGATTATAAAACAAAAATCAAAGAGGGCATCAGGATCTATCTATTCAACGGTTAAGATCTGGAATTTCGATCTATGGGGGCTAATTTTGAGCTGCAAACGCAGCGGCGTTAGGCGGGTTTTTAGAGGAGATGGCGAGATCGAGTTTGTCGTGGAACCTGCAGGTGGATGCATGCGTCATGGAGCTTCGACTGCCTATCTTCGATGGCGCTTCGGTCAGGCGTGGTAGCTGTGCGATGGAGCTTTGGATGTCGACGGTGGGTTCAATATTTGGCCAGAAGGGTTAAACGAGGAAGAGAAGGAATTATGTAAATTAATTAAAAGGTTAATGATTATTACAGAATTAATTTTGTAATTAGATTGTTAAATGTTTAAATAATCGTAACTTTCTCAAATGACAACAGAATTATGCGAATTTAGGTTCGTTGGAATCGTGGCATCGAACACTACAACATGAAACTAACCAGAATGGAAATCGAGCAAGTTGGATTCTTAGCTAAATTAAACGCTCGTTTAATTTAGTTTAAAAATAAAATCTTCAAAAAAAAAGACTGATGGAGTGGAATTCAATGTGAGAACTTCTCACTCAAATATTTATACATTTATTTATTTTATAATTGATTACACAGATTGCCAGTGTTGATTTTTATCAGTTTTAATTATCATAAATTTGTATATGGTGCCTGTTACCTCACTTGACTGTTGTTTGAAAACCCATGGTTGATTTGATTGACTGTATTGTATTTTGATAGCGATTTTGAACATAGAAAAAATAAAAATGTTCATATTAATGTGGTATTTGAAATTAAATTATAAATATCCATGTAATAACCCGGAAATCTGAGCCAATTTAAAATTTTTATTTGGCAGTTTTGATGAATTTTGATTATTTAAAATGAATTATTTTAAATAAAAATGAGAAATTTATTTTGAATAGAATTCGAGCACATATATTTATATAGATCGACATTAGAATATAAATATTTATTTATAAATATGAAAGGAATTGAAAATGGCGCGGTAGTTTGAAAATTCGATTTCAAAGTTCAAATGAATGTGCAGGATTCAAATAAACCGGATTTTTGTGAAACCAAAAATATTAGAATCTATTTGAGAATATCTTCCCAACGAATCCGAAAAATTGAAATTTCATAGCGGGGATAAAAAGTTATTCCCAGTTGAAAATTCAGAATAGTCGCTATGGAATTCCGGCCCTTAAAAATGCAAATTTTGCAAACGACCTCGGTTTTCGACGAAACCAATTTTGTTGGATCCGTGATGTCAAGTTATGGCTAGGTTTCAAAATTCGTAATTTTTTGAATCAATATGTGAGTGTTGCAAAGGAAAACGCGTTTGACTAGTATTAGTTGATTTTAATCGATTGGAAAATGACCATTTTTCAAACGGTCTTCAAATTTGACGAAATTAGTTTTGTTAGGACTGTATCGTCAATACGAAGCTAGAAAAAAAATTCTAGAAATTTTGAAGTCAGTATGTGGCCATGGTAAATTAAAATGTACGTTCAAATTAAATATATAGCAATTTATTTTTAATTTTGAAGAATAACTGATCGAAACAGTCGAATTGGCCTATGGGACATATCCCATTGTGTTCAGAATGGGGGTAAGATGCTAGGGACGATAGTCGTTGGATTAGATTTGAGGTTAGAAGCGAGTAACAACTAAAGATGGAATAAATTAAAAATAAAATAATAAAAATATAAACACATATAGGGTCAACTAGGTCAAAACCCCTTCATTTATGCAGCCGTGGTCAAAATGGGAAAACCGACGCTGTTCCTATATTTTGAACAAACAAAATTGTTCGACTATTCCTCCTCAAAATATTTCTTCTCCACGCGAAATTAAATTATTATTTATATATGAAAATTAAGGAGCAAATCATGAGCTTCAATCCCGTACTAATATGATCCATTCTCGTTCAGTAAGGAGGTCGAGTTTTGCACTGAAACGCATGGCGTTCGAACCCATTTTCAGGCCGACTGGGTGCTTCGAATGAAACGCCACGCTAGGCGTTGGAAGGTGGTTCGAGGCTCTTCAAAGGGGCGTCGAGGGATCGGACTCAGGTGGCCGGAGTGGTTGGCGACGACGAAGTTTTCCCTACGTGTTTTGGTGAAGGGCTTAGTCGCGATTTCTGCCAAGGGGGGAGAGAAGCAATTAACAGGAGGATAAACACAGTGAGTTTTACAATTTTTATTTATTTAAAAATATACATTGTTACTGTTATAAAAATCTGAATTTTTATATAGAAAATAGTTTAAAATATATAAATATACAATGTATAAATATATAAATATACATGGTTGTGAAATTAAAAATATACCCTATTTTTGAATCAAAGGGAGCATCATTTTTTTAAAATAAAATAGGATTCTTCTTGTAAAATAAAATGGCATTCTTCTTGTAAAATAAAATTTGCACTTGTTTTTCAAAATATAAACACCTATGATTTGAAAATATAAACATCCATTCTTTGTTTTAAAATATAAAAATATCTTTGTTTAGATAAAAATATAACCTTTGTATAGATAATAATATAATCTTTTTACATGAAGAAGCGAAATAAAAATATGATTTTTATATTGAAAATGAACAAATAAAGATTTGATTTTTATGATAGTAAAGATACGATTTTTATAATAGTAAAAACATGATTTTAAACATATACCACGTGAAACAGATCTCGTTGGAGACATGATGAAGATTTCCTACATAAGAAGAGTCGTGACGTTTGGTTTAGCTCTTGGTGAGAACTCCTCACCTTTAATTTATTTCTAGTTTGAAATATATACTAGGATGCAGACGGTGTTAGCAGCGCCCGACACCCGTCGTCCACAGACCATGGATGACTTGTTTGTTTGATATCTGTGTTGTGAAATTTGATTGTGTGATGTGGAATGAAATAAAATATTTTATCATTATAAATATTTTATAGTTAAAAATATAATTTTCAACATGTATATAAAATAAATATTTATAAACAAATCGGACGATTTGTTTATATACACTGATTTGACTGATATTGATTGGGACGATAAATTTTACACATCGCCCAACTGCACAAGTAAAATCTGTGTTTGTTGATTTGAAACCCCATACGGGTATTGGGATGATATTTGACGTACACTAATCCCGATTCTTTAGTTGTATGTCAGTCGATGGTTTGAAAGACTGTGTAAGCGTTAATTATTTATATTTAATGCTTATGCAGTTGTGTGGTGCACTCTGGATGATGGTTGATGATTTATCGTTGCTATTATATACATGTGTTGTAGGAAATCCATATAATTAACCTTATATGGTAATTGATTGGGCCTCATTCCGATTAGGAAAATAAGGAATATAAAAAAAATCATGTGTTGAATAGAAATAAACATTCATGTGTTGAGTAAAAGCCGTGTTGATTAGATTGACGCCATTTTGATGTGAACGATATTTATATCGATTTTATTCATTTTTATAATGAATATAGAAAAGGAATTGATTCCAAAATATAACGTTTTGAAAATATTATCACTTGTATATCGATGATGTGGAATATTCAATTTTGATTCGAAATTAAATATGAAATTGAAATCGTTTCGAAAACGAATTTAAAACGATTTATAAATTACGTTTTAAATGGAAATCGACGAAATATATATAATACATATATTATATATATTAATTGGCCTGAATAGAACGCGCCGCGCCGCGGTAGTTCGTGAATTTCGACCATTGGCTTCAAATGGATATTACGGGAGATCCGACCGTCGGATTCTCCTAAAACCAGAACCGTTGGGTTCGTATCGAAAACTGATTTCTAACGAATATTAGAGATTTGAAATCTAATGGTTGGATTTGGAATTATGTCCAAATCAAATTTGGAAAAGGTCGCTGTAAGTGCAGTTCGATGGCCGTTGATGGAAATCGACTGTACGGGCCTTGATAAAATTATTAAAAATAGTAATTATTTGTGTAAAATCATAAGAAATGATTTGTGAACAATTGGGATGAAAAAATCCAAATTTGAAAAGATAAAAATTGATTTTTATCGAAATGAACTAATTTTGAACTAGAATTATAATCCCATTTATTTTTAAAATAAATAAAGTGGATTTGAAATGGTTTTGAAAGTAACCAGAATTTACAATAATTGAATTGGAGTGGATTTGAATCGAATTTGTCTTTGGAATATCTCGATGTTGGATTTCGTGATTATACAGATATTATTATGGAAATTTGAAAGATATATTTATATCGTTATTTCCAATACGATATTTGTTGGTCGTAGAATTTGATATTGAATATAGGCCAATATATTTTCTATTCAGAGCCTTGTATTTAATATCAAATGTGATTTTGGTTTATCGTGAACCGTGTTTTAAATGACTTTGGTTCTTTAACCCAGTTAAAGACATGATATTGATTTTTGGGAAGATTAAAACTAAGTGGAGTTTTAATGAATCTTTAATTAGATTGAAATGATCGAGAATGGAGTATCACTAGTTTTACTCCAGGCGATAGTTAAATCTTTAACTTGATTTGAACGTGAAATGGTAATTGAATTTACCGATAACACCATGGTGTTAGATATGAAGTATCACCAGTTTTACTTCATAGGATGAATAGGTTGGGATTGGGAAATAAAATAAATGATTACTTCGGTGTGGTTCGCTAATCCCGACTAGTTTGAATTGATATTCAAAAGAAGATTAAAGAATAAATTTAAGAATTTATCTTTGATAAAATTAATGGGAACCTTTCCCAATGTACAAGAATATTTGAATAAAATAATATTCTGAATTGGAATGAGGCGTATGTTGTGTTTGTGTAACACTTGTTGATTATATACGCGAGTTTTACAGAAAGACCGAGTTTATCCCATTCTGAATAACTGATTCGACGTGCTGTCGAGGATGAAGACGGTGGTTGAAGACCGGAGGTCTTCACATTGTTTGGGTGATTACTGATGATCTTGATTGGGATGTACACCCAAGAGGAGGGAATCAGTTGGTGGTCGTCCAGACGTACTCGGAGATCGATGGATATGCAAGGTACGAGGTGCCTCCGGTTTCGTTCAGACCCAGAACGAACTTGTAAATGGACTGTGTGTCTGACATTGGATTTTATTCTGTGTGATTGATTTCTATTAAATATATATCTGTTTGGCGGCGGAGAATTTATTCTCTTGCTTAACGCCCTTCTCTGAGATGTACGAGCTCAGGGGTTATATAATGATGGATATCAAACACATGGAGTGAATTGCCTGTGTGGCAATTGATCAAGGCTTCTGTTGAAAAGAAAAGTCTTGTGGTTGATGATCAAATCACAGCCTGTGTGGCATAGCTTTGTGTAACGTTGATTCGCGAGCCCCACATCCTGGTTGTGAACCAAAAACGGGAGGGGACCTCAGGGAGGGCATGTGTTTCCTTCTAGCTAGGGTGGTGTCAGTGACCTACCAGCCCTGACATTTATATTAATTTCACCTGTGTGGTTGTTGCTGTTGCGAGGCACCTCGGATATATCAATGACTGTGAGGAGCCGATGGAGTCATTTGGCTCATTTACGCCCCAAAGGGTGGGGAAACGCAGTGTTCAGGCATTTTAATCCAGATCGGTGGACCGGCCCTGATGATCCAAGGGTCACTCGAGCTTTGATCCGGAGGCTTGGGCTAGACAGTCTCGAATCGGTGAGGCCTATCTTTTGCCTCGGTTCACAGATGGAAATCCAACTTCCAATACATGACTTTGCGGTTTTGTTTGTAGAGCCTAGTATGGCGACATAGTGGGATGTGGCACTTATGCCGTCTACGATTGTAACTTATGATTGAAATTGTTTTATACACTATGCACTTATAATTGTATCAAATGATTTGTTTTTAGCGTATCAAGCATTCTTTGGCTATTATAAGGTAAAAACCCTATCCTCCGGCTTGCGTTGCATTGTGTGATGGGACCTGGGTCTTATAATAGCTTCATTTTTCTTATTTAGCATTGCGCTGTTGTTTTATGCACTAGTATTCTTGGGAGGAAACCCGTTCCGTGTTATATGGCGTGGTCCCTTGATTCAGTTAACTTTAAAATAAAGATTAATAACTGTTTTAGTTCTCACAGCAGTCACATGACTGACCTGGAGTTTATTGTTTTAACCTAAACTCTGGGTGCCCTTATTTTGACATGGGCAGATAGTAGTTTTGGTTTTGCAGATTTATATTCACAGGATCCTGATTTACAGCTCGAATGATATCCGAAAAGCTCTGTATCCGTATATCTCCTTCAGTTATGTTTTGTAATATTTTCCGCTGCTATGTAATGTATTGTAATCTCTGATATTTTCTGTGTAATATTTATTCGTACTCTGTATATTCTTGTATTCTGATGGAATCGTTGTAATAAACAATGAAATGTTCTTCTGTTTGTGTTCCGATTGGTCTTGTCCTCAATTCAATCTGGGCTATCCTTACCGGGGAAGTTCGGGTCGTTTCATCATGGTATCAGAGCTTTAGTTTACAAATCTCGAGAACAAGACACATTAGAACCAAACGAAAGAATTCATCAGAAATTGGATTAGTAATATCCAACGGGAATGACTCATTAGAGATGGGATCAGTAGCATCCCAGAACGAGTGTGAAGAGTGATGATTTTAAAATAAAATTGAAAATAAATTTTGTTTTGAAAATTTAATTCAATTATTCGTATTTGAATATTTATATTGATTTGGACTATCAGGTATATAGAGATTTTAATATACGTCTGATCCACATGTATTGAAAGCCTCCAATATACTAGATGGATAGAGAGTCATACTCTAGTCGCCCGTACATGATTCTGGTGATGCCCGGGCATCATCAGTAATTGTGTCCGTGTTTCGAAAGTGGGATTTCTATATATTTCCAATTGACTGGTGTGAGAACCAAAATTAGATAGGGCCTATTGTTGTGATTTGGCACCAAAAATGTGATTTTTGACTATATATCAAAATTATGAATTTTAAACGTTAATCAACTAATTGATTCCGATTGTATTGTTTGATTATTGGTTGATTAATTAAAATGTTGAACTTTTAGCCAAATTGAACCAAATAGTGAGTTGTATTGAAAGTTAGTCGAATTTGCATACATATACATGTACTTACATTGAAGAGGTCATAGCAAGGAAGCTATAGCGGAAGAATAAAATTGTTTTCCCGACAAATAGGTACATGTTTATTGTATTTCTTTGGGTTTGGATGATTTTATGAGCTGACTGGCTAGCCGCTTGGCTGTTTCTTTTTCTTTTTGGATTGATGAGGGCTATGGGAGGCTATTTGAAATATCCCGAAGTCCCAGGTACAAGGGAGGTTAAGGCGAAATTTTTCGATAATTTAGGGTGTTAGCCAAATTTTTGAAAAATTTGAAAAGTTCTTAGAAACTGAAAAGTTGAAGAACTTAAGCCGTAAAGGAAATTATGAAAGTTGAGTTGATTTGTGAAATAACTTTCAGCTTCGTTCCTTTTTGGGGACGAAAAGTTTTATGTGGGGGAGATTGTAATAACCCAGAAATCCGAGCCAATTTAAAAATTTTATTTTGGCAATTTTGATTATTTAAAATGAATTATTTTAAATAAAAATGGCGAAAAATTTATTTTGAATAGAATTCGAACATATATATTTATATAGATCGACGTTAGAATATAAATATTTATTTATAAATATAAAAAAGGAATTGAAAATGGCGCGGTAGTTCGAAAATTCGATTTCAAAGTTCAAATGAATGTGCAGGATCCAAAATAAACCGGATTTTGGTGAAACCAAAAATATTAGAATCTTTTTGAGAATATCTTCCCAACGAATCTGAAAAATTGAAATTTCATTGCGGGGATAAAAAGTTATTCCCAGTTGAAAATTCAGAATAGTCGCTATGGAATTCTGGCCCTTAAAAATGGAAATTTTGCAAACGACCTCGGTTTTCGATGAAACCACTTTTGTTGGATCCGTGATGTCAAATTGTGGCTAGGTTTCAAAATTCGTAATTTTCTGAATTAATATGTGAGCGTGGCAAAGAAAAACGCGTTTGACCAGTTTCAGTTGATTTTAATCGACTGGAAAATGACCATTTTTCAAACGGTCTTCGAATTTGACAAAATTAGTTTTGTTAGGACCGTATCGTTAATACGAAGCTAGAAATAAATTTTCTGGAAATGTTGAAGTCGGTATGTGGCCCTGGTAAATTAAAATGTACGTTCAAATTAAATATATAGCGATTTATATTTTAATTTGAAGAATAACTGATCGAAACAGTCGAATTGGCCTACTGGACATATCCCATTGTGTTAGGAATGGGGGTAAGGTGCTAGGACGACAGTCATTGGATTAGATTTGAGGTTAAAAGCGAGTAACAACTAAAGATGGAATAAATTAAAAATAAAATAATAAAAATATATACACATATAGGGTCAACTAGGTCAAAACCCCTTCATTTATGCAGCCGTGGTCAAAATGGTAAAACCGACGTTCTTCCTATATTTTGAACGAACGAAATTGTTCGATTATTCGTCCTCAAATCATTTCTTCTCCACGCCAAATTAAATTATGATTTATATACGAAAATTAAGGAGCAAATCATGAGCTTCAATCCCGTACTAATATGATCCCTTCTCGTTCAGTAGGGAGGTCGAATTTTGCACTGAAAACGCATGGCGTTCGAACCCATTTTCAGGTCGACTGGGTGATTCGAATGAAACGCCACGCTAGGCATTGGAAGGTGGTTCGAGGATCTTCAAAGGGGCGTCGAGGGATCGGACTCCGGTGGCCGGAGTGGATGGCGACGACGAAGTTTTCCCTGCGTGTTTTGGTGAAGGCCTTAGTCGCGATTTCTGTAAAGGGGGTAGAGAAGCAATTAACAGGAGGATAAACATGGTGAGTTTTACATTTTTTATTTATTTAAAAATATACATTGTTATTGTTATAAAAATCTGAATTTTTATATAGAAAATAGTTTAAAATATATAAATATACTATGTTTAAATATATAAATATACATGGTTGTGAAATTAAAAATATACCCTGTTTTTGAATCAAAGGGAGCATCATTAATTTTTAAATAAAATAGGATTCTTCTTGTAAAATAAAATTTGCACTTGTTTTTCAAAATATAAACACCTATGATTTGAAAATATAAACATCCATTCTTTGTTTTAAAATATAAAAATATCTTTGTTTAGATAAAAATATAACCTTTGTTTAGATAATTATATAATCTTTTTATATGAAGAAGCGAAATAAAAATATGATTTTTACATTAAAAATGAACAAATAAAGTTTTGATTTTTATGATAGTAAAGATACGATTTTTATGATAGTAAAAACATGATTTTTAACATATACTGTGTGAAACAGATCTCGTTGGAGACATGATGAAGATTTCCTACATAAGAAGAGTCGTGACGTTTGGTTTAGCTCTTGGTGAGAACTCCTCACCTTTAATTTATTTCTAGTTTGAAATATATACTAGGATGCAGACGGTGCTTAGCAGCACCCGACACCTGTCGTCCACAGACCATGGATGACTTGTTTATTTGATTTCTATGTCGTGAAATTTGATTGTGTGATGTGGAATGAAATAAGATATTTTATCGTTATAAATATTTTATAGTTAAAAATATAATTTTTAACGTGTATATAAAATAAATGTTTATAAACAAATCAGACGATTTGTTTATATACACTGATTTGACTGATATAGATTGCGACGATAAATTTTACACATCGGCCAACTGCACAAATAAAATCTGTGTTTGTTGATTTGAAACCCCACATGGGTATTGGGATGATATTTGACGTACACTAATCCCGATTGTTTAGTTGTATGTCAATTGATGGGTTGACAGACTGTGTAAGCGTTAATTATTTATATTTAATGCTTATGCAGTTGTGTGGTGCACTCTGGATGATGGTTGATGATTTATCGTTGCTATTATATACATGTGTTGTAGGAAATCCATATAAACCTTATATGGTAATTGATTAGGTCTCATTCCGATTTGGAAAATAAGGAATATAAAAAAAATCATGTGTTGAATAGAAATAAACATTCATATGTTGAATAAAAGCCGTGTTGATTAGATTAACGCCATTTTGACATGAACGATATTTATATCGATTTTATTCATTTTTATAATGAATATAGAAAAGGAAATGATTTCAAAATATAACGTTTTGAAAATATTATCATTTGTATATCGATGATGTGGAATATTCAATTTTGAATCAAAATTGAATATGAAGTTGAAATCGTTTCGAAAATGAATTTAAAACGATTTATAAAATACGATTTAAAAGGAAATCAACGAAATAGGTATAATATATATATTATATACATTAAATGGCCTGAATAGAACGCGCCGCGCCGCGACAGTTCGCGAATTTCGACCATTGGCTTCGAATGGATATTACGGGAGATCCGACTGTCGGATTCTCCTAAAATTGGAACCGTTGGGTTCGTATCGAAAGGAGCTTTCTAACGAATATTAGAGATTTGAAATCTAACGGTTGGATTTGGAATTATGTCCAAATCAAATTTGGAAAAGGTCGCTATAAGCGCAGTTCGATGGCCGTTGATGGAAATCGACCGTACGGGCCTTGATAAAATTATTAAAAATAGTAATATTTGTGTAAAATCATAAGAATTGATTTGTGAAGAATTGGGGTGAAAAATTCTAAATTTGAAAATATAAAAATTGATTTTTATCGAAATGAACTAGTTTTAAACTAGAATTATAACCCAATTATTTTTAAAATAAATAAAGTGGATTTGAAATGGTTTTGAAAGTAACCAGAATTTCCGATAATTGAATTGGAGTGGATTTGAATAGCTATTGTCTTTGGAATATTTCGATGTTGGATTTCGTGATTATACATATATTATTATGGGAATTTGAAAGATATATTTATATTGTTATTTCCAATACGATATTTGTTGCTCGTAGAATTTGATATTGAATATAGGCCAATATATTTTCTATTCAGAGCCTTGTATTTAATATCAAATGTGATTTGGGTTTATCGTGAACCGTGTTTTAAATGAGTTTGGTTCTTTAACCCAGTTAAAGATAGGATATTGATTTTTGGGAAGATTATAACTAAGTGGAGTTTTAATGAATCTTTAATTAGATTGAAATGATTGAGAATGGAGTATCACCAGTTTTGCTCCAGGCGATAGTTAAATCATTAATTAGATTTGAACATGAAATGGTAATTGAATTTACTGATAACATCGTGGTGTTAGATATGAAGCATGACCAGTTTTACTTCATAGGATGAATAGGTTGGGATTGGGAAATAAAATAAATGATTACTTCGGTGTGGTTCGCTAATCCCGACTAGTTTGAATTGATATTCAAAAGAAGATTAAAGAAAAAATTTAAGAATTTATCTTTGATAAAATTAATGGGAACCTTTCCCAAAGTATAAGAATATTCTGAACTGGAATGAGGCGTATGTTGTGTTTGTGTAACACTTGTTGATTATATACGCGAGTTATTTGGAAAGACCGGGTTTATCCCATTTTGAATAACTAATTCGACGTGGTGTCGAGGATGAAGACGGTGGTTGAAGACCGGAGGTCTTCACATCGTTTGGGTGATTACTGATGATCTTGATTGGGCTGTACACCCAAGAGGAGGGAATCAGTTGGTGGTCGTCCAGACGTACTTGGAGATCGATGGATATGCGAGGTATGAGGTGTCTCCGGTTTCGTTCAAACCCAGAATGAACTTGTAAATGGACTATGTGTCTGACATTGGATTTTATTCTGTGTGATTGATTTCTATTAAATATATATATATATCTGTTTGGCGGCGGAGAATTTATTCTCTTGCTTAACGCCCTTCTCTGAGACGTACGAGCTCATGGGTTATATAATGATGGATATCAATCGCATGGAGTGAATTGCCTGTGTGGCATGCCTAAGTGGCAATTCATCAAGACTTCTGTTGAAAAGCAAAGTCTTGTGGTTGATGATCAAAGCACGACCTGTGTGGCATAGCTTTGTGTAGCGTTGATTCGCGAGCCTCAAACCCCGGTTGTGAACCAAAAAACGGGAGGGAACCTCAGGGAGGGCATGCGTTTCCTTCTAGCTAGGGTGGTGTCAGTGACCTACCAGCCCTGACATTTATATTATTTTCACCTGTGTGGTTGTTGTTGTTGCGAGGCGCCTCGGATATATCAGTGACTGTGTGGAGCTGATGGAGTCATTTGGCTCATTTAAGCCCCAAAGGGTGGGGAAACGCAGTGTTCAGGCATTTTAATCCACATCGGTGGACTGGCCCTGACGATCCAAGGGTCACTCGAGCTCTGATCCTGAGGCTCGGGCTAGACAGTCTCGAATCGGTGAGGACTATCTTTTGCCTCGGTTCACAGATGGAAATCCAACTTCCAATACGTGACTTTGCAGTTTTATTTGTAGAGCCTAGTATGGCGACATAGTGGGATGTGGCACTTATGCCGTCTATGATTGTTACTTATGATCGAAATTGTTTTATACACTGTGCAATTATAATAGTATCAAATGATTTGTTTTTAGCGTATCAAGCATTCTTTGGCTATTATAGGGTAAAAACCCTATCCTCCGGCTTGCGTTGCATTGTCTGATGGGACCTGGGTCTTATAATAGCTTCATTTTTGTTTATTTAGCATTGCGCAGTTGTTTTATGCACTGGTATTCTTGGGAGGAAACCCGTTCCATGTTATACGGCGTAAAACAAAGATTAATAAATGTTTTAGTTCTCACACCAGTCACATGACTGACCTAGAGTTTATTGTTTTAACCTAAACTCTGGGTGCCCTTATTTTGACATGGGCAACTAGTAGTTTTGGTTTTGCAGATTTATATTCACATGATCCTGATTTACAGCTGGAACGATATTCGGAAAGCTCTGTATTCGTATATCTCCTTCAGTTGTGTTTTGTATTATTTTCCGCTGCTATGTAATGTATTGTGATCTCTGATATTTTCTATGTAATATTTATTCATACTCTTTATATTCTTGTATTCTGGTGGAATTGTTGTAATAAGCAATGAAATGTTCTTCTGTTTGTGTTCCGATTGGTCTTGTCCTCAATTCAATCCGGGCTTTCCTTACCGGGGAAGTTCGGGTCATTTCAATCCATTTACAATTTAAACAGTGAAAATTGGTTAATTAGAAAAATAATTCGAATCAAAGTAGAACTGGTTAAATCTATTAACCAGTGGTTAATTTGAATTCATTGTTGTTGGTTGAAACCCGACACGGGTCTGGGGATGATAATTAATTCACATCTCCCTTGGATTTAGTTGTATGTCAACCGATTGATTGACAGAATATTATCAGCGTTATTTAATTATTTAATGCTCATACAGTTGTAAATTGCACTCTGGATGTTAATTGGCCGTTTAATAGTTGTTTATCGCTATTTTTGAATACACGCTATGTATGGAATCCATATAAATAAAATTATATGGTAATTGACTGAGTCTGATTCCAACTTAGAAATAACGAATATTTTAAAATAATATTTAGTGGAAGAATCAAAATATGATTTCGATGTCCGATTTTGGATGGATAAGAAAATACTGATATATGAAGCCGAGTTAAATAGATATACGCCATTTTAACTCGAACAAGATTTTCTGTTGATTTTATTCATCTTATAATGAATATTGAAAAGATTTGATTTCAAAATCTGATATTTTGAAAATATTATCATTTTAGTATTATAATGATATGGAATATTCAATTTTGATTTAAAATTGAAATCGAAGTTGAAATCATTTTAAAATGAATTTATAAACGATTTACAAAATATGTTTTAAATGGAAATCGATGAAATATATTATATATATTTAAATGGCCTGAAGAGAACACGCCGCGCGGCGACCATTCGCGAATTTCGACCATTAACTTCGAATTGGCATAACAGGAGATCCGACCGTCGGATTCTCCAAAAACCATAACCGCTGGGATCATATCGTAAAGAGCTTTTTCGAGTGATAATAAAAGATTTGAAATCCAATGTTTAGATTTTAATATATGTCCAAATCAATTTTAGAAAACGTCGTTATGGATGCAGTTCGATGGCCGATATTGAAAACCGACTGTAAGGGTGTAATGACCCGGATTTTTGAATAGATTATTTTAAATATTTAATATGGTTTTAAATATTGAATTAATAATATTAATGAATTTTTATATCAAGTTATCGATTTAAAAATCAATTTCGATTTAATATCGAATGTATTAAATTATCGTAATACGAAATATAATGGAAATCGAAATTTAAAAACTGAATCAGAATGATTCAGATAATGTATAGGAATTTTATTTGACTACAACGGTAATAATAATTTGTTATCGAGAAATTATTTGTTTAAATTTAAATTACATTATATAAATTTATTATGGTTACTTTATATATATACACGTTCAAATTTAATTTCAGAATATATCCTGTTAAGCTTAGAACACCGTTATTACATTAGAACGATGGTCGATACGCTAAAAAAGCGGTTCACGATTTTTAATTGTGAACCCCGAGCTATTTGATTGTGGATAGGTTTGAAATCAAATCAGAATCTATTTAGAAAGGATAAAAATCTCTTGAAATCAAATCGTGTTAATGTACTAAATCAAATCAAATACATAACCATCCCCATTAGCCACCCTATTAGTGTACTTCAGCCTTCACTACCCTGTATCCACGCACAGCTACAATTCCTTCAAGTCTAAGTTTCTTCCTACGTTTATAAAAGACAGTGTATGCCTTCAGTTTTTCAACTCATTTCACTGCAAATCGAAAAGAAATCAAAATGGCCACTGCCATATGAAATTAAAATCGCACGCCCTTTCTATCCTCTCATTTTTAATTTCCATTCCTCAGGCAATTCGAAAGCTTATGTAAAAATGGCGATCGGGTAAATTAAATAATGGGGGAAATCAAAATCAAAAGCCACGAGTTTCCAGGAACTCGATTCAACATCGAGGACACTTGCGATATGAAATCACAAGACTCAAGGCTTAAACGATTATGCTACAAGGAAGTGGGTGCGATTAGGTTAAACTGGACGTTGAGGGGTTCTGTTGATGGGTTGAGGGTCAGAGATTGAGGAGCCATAGCTATTATCTAGGGTTTCATTAAGGGTGCGATTGCTGGAGGGTGCGGTGCTAATAGTGAACAATGACAGATGGGTTCGATGTTGAGGAAGAGATACAGGGAAGTCGAAATTGTTGAGTGCGATACTGATTTGGTGGAAAGTCACACTTGAAGTTGTGTTAACGAGAGGAGCTGAATTCAAGCAGTAATGAGGTCGCGATGGGTAAAATAGAGAGTGGCGCGAAAAATCTGAAGCTCGAAAGTGAAACAGCTACTTAGGGTATTGATTTGGTTGTGCGGTTTGGTTTCTAATGTCAGGAAAGTGGCGATTTGTTCTTAGGGATTGGGTTAACATGGATTGTTGATGAAAGGGGAAGGAGGAGAGATGAAGTCATAGCTTTGTACTGATGCTCAGTGGGTGTTTAATGAAGTGATATTATGGTTTTCAGATTTGGCAGTTCAGAAATAACAATATTAAAGCTCGATAGCCTGAAGAGGTTGAAATGCCAAATGGAACAAGGTTGTTGTGTTCATGTTTTTTGCAAGGGATTTCCCGGTGCTTGTGTTTGTTGATAAAGAAGAAAGGAGATTGCATAGAAAATGAATTAGGTAATTAAATTGGTTAATCATTTATTTACTTAAATATATATCCTATAATGAAATATTATAAATTCATAAAAGGTTCAAAAAAGAATGTATACAACCACAGGTTACTTTCGGTGTGCGAAATACACGAGCATGGATTGACTAGAAGTTTTTCTGAGTCGGCTCGGATTCAGAAAATTCAAACTCTGGATTTGGCGAAATAAAAATCACGGTGAGTAAATCTCACTCATAGTTTTATTTAGAATTATTTTATCCATTAAAATAATTGTTCAATGGTTGTTTGCTTGCATTAAAATATTACTGTGGATATTATTTAATATATATTAGTTATTTAGGATTGGTGTTTGTGGCTATTATATATAATGGTGATTGGTTGGACTCCCGCAGTACCATTAGCGGATGCCCGCAGTATCATTAGCGGATGACCCTATACGCCCCACACTACGATAGTGGATGACCTTCTATACCGTGATATCCTGCCTCGAAGCAGGTTAAGTATTATTTATGTGACTAACGTCTATGGATGCAGGAAAACAGGTTGGAGGAATCCAACTGGATTCCTCAAAAATATTATTATTTGTTTGTTTTCGCATATATTATCATATATGATGTGTTGGTTGATAATTGAGTGGTTTGATTGTTTAAATATCACTAGGGCTAAAATATTGATATATAAAAATATCGTGAAAAGGATATTTGAGATTTAAAAGGAGAACTATATTTTAAAAAAAATAGAAATTGAAAATTTTAATGAGCTATAGGAATATTAACTTGTTTTGAACAAGTATTGAATTTATATCATTGTTTATAAATTAAATAATGCAGAGAATTGAAATGAATTTATAAACAGTGTCTATAAATTAAATAATGCAGAGAATTAAATAATGCAGATAATTTGAATATTTTAATTCAAATGTGAATTTAAAAATAGAAATGGGGAAATCGTTTTAAAGAAATAAAACGATGGAATTTATTCTGATGTTCAGAATATAAATTGAACTTAAATAAATCCATAAGGATTTATGATTTGAATACGATTAATTCGAATTTAATTAAATAGAAGTTAAATTGATTATGAAAATAAATTGGGTGTTATAAATATATAAGTTATTATAAACAGAAATTTCCAAAATAAGATTTTGGTTTTGAATAGATTTCGAAATAGACTTGTTTAAATATAAAACAAGGAAATTTATGAAATGGTGTTTATAAATATAATGAATTAATTATGAAGAGATAATTTGAATATTTAAATTCAAATATGGATTTAAAAATAGAATTTGAAATCATTCGAAAGGGAACAACGGTTTTTATTTCGCAATTCGGAATATCAAAGGGATGGAGTTTCAAATAGAAATTTGAAAAGGGGACTTGTTTAAATATATGAAACAAGGAAGTTGAATTTATAAATAGTGTTATAAATTTGGTAAAATAAATTATCATTTGGATAATTTGAACCATTTAAATTCAAATAGGAATTTAAAAGTAAGTTGGGAAGTGTTTTAAACAAAACAATTGGTTATATTTCGGAATTCGGAATATAAGCTGAATTAAGGAGAATTCAATGGGTTTATAATTGAAATTCGATTATATTGAATTTTATAAATAAATTACTTATAAAAGGAATCGGAATTAAATATAGAAGATCGAAGTATAAATAAATATATTACCGAGTAAGGAAAAATTGATAATTATAGATAATCGAAAATATTATGTTGAAATGGGAAACTGATTTGATATATATTAAAATATCAGAATGTAGTTGAATTTATTATAAACGAAGTTTAAACGTTTATATATGTAAATATAATTAAAACGAACTCGCCGCAGCGCAGCAGTTCGTAAATTGGCGATTCAAACTTCAATTGAGTATATAGAACTCAAATTAAGTTGGAATTCTTTGAAACAAGAACCATCAGGACCAATTAGATAATAGTTTTCTAATGGAAGAGAAAAATCTGGATTTTGTCGAATAGATTTTGAGTTATCTCAAAATCAAATTTTCAGAAAAACAGCGCTAGAACCATTATAAAACCATAACGATTTATTTAAATAAAAAAAGGATTTTAAACAAATAAAATCCGAATTTCTATAAGAAAATCCAGATTTGAGTTGTAAAATAAGTATGAACTCAAGTGGAATAAGTGAACTGATTTTTGAAACAAAAACCAGATTTTTAATTGTTGAATTGAATTAACTAATTTGAAGAAAAAAATTAGTTAATGAAATTCGAAATTGAAATTGATCTTTGGAATAGAAAAGGGGAATGTAAATTCATATTCGAAATTGAATATGGAATTTGAATTGAAAATGGGATTCGAATGGTAATAAGAAAGTTAAAATAAATTTGAACGTGATATGTTCAAATATAAAAAATGAAATGAGCAGACGAGCTGATTAAAGAATAGATTAGCGAATCGAGTTAAAATGGCTACATTGAATTGGAATAAATTGGGAATGGATGTATATGGATTAGACAGGTATGTTATGAAGTGTATGAAAGTTATAATTCGTGTGCCCGACAATAAGGTACATGTTTAAATTCCATATGAGATTTTATCCGCCGAATCGGCAAGCCACTTGGCTTTTTGATTTTCTTTTTGAATGGAAAGGGCCTAGACGATGAGTTGAGGTTTGAACTATTTGCCGGTACAAAGGAGATTTTGGCGATTTTTTCCAGAAATTTAAGGAGTTAGAATATTTTTAAGAAAATTTGATAGTTAGAAATCAATGTATCAATATATATAGAATTCGATAAGGAAACAAACTTAAAATAGAATATTATAAACAAAAAGAAAGTCGATAATCTAGTAATAGAAAGAGAGATGTATATACGTTTTTAATAATGAATAATTGGTTTTATATGGTGTTGATTATTCGAGGTAAGTGGTCTTGTCCGTTTTGAAGTTAAGGATGTTTTCAGTCAAGGTCTGAGAGGTAGTTATACCCCAACTCGATTGATTTCATTTTAACCGATAGATAGCAAGAACGAGTCTCAAAGAGAAATGTTTGAATAAGAGTTAGTTATATACAGTATTTTGGCTTGTTGTAACGATATTTTACACAACATTCGTTTTAACCCAAATAAGTGGAATTTTGGAAATATAATATTTCCTGAGTGTAAAAATGAATGGTAGTGGAAGAGATAAATATTTGGAATGTTTCCAATTATCAGTAAAGGATATTTTATAAGTACAGAAAATAAAAGAAGGCGATAAATGGAAATGTTTTCCCAATAGCGAAAAGGCCAAGATAATAATTGAAAATATTTGTTTAACAAATATTTATAAAGAAATGGAGTAGTGATTAAATTAATGAAATATTAGTTAAGGGCCTAGTGATTTGTTTGATGTAATGAATGAATGTTTGTTTTTCTTCGATAGTTAAATAACCGACTATCGATGTATTTGCCAATATCGTTGTCAATATGGAGAGACCGGTTGGATTATTATCCATGAACCACTCTGCATTGGCAGTAGCATTGCGAATCAGATTATATGAAGACAATCAAAGACGGAGTAAAGTGGAAGGACTTTTTCTATTAATAGAAATTGTGCCTTCAGTTTCGTTCAGTCCCAGAATGAAGTATATGGACGAAGGTCTGACAAAGTATTTCCAATGATTGCATAAAATTGTTTTGTACAAATATATATAGTGGCGGAGAATTTATTCTCCTAGCATAATATCCAGAATATATTTGTGGAGATCAATTCTAATTAACGGATCTGACAATGTGGCATTCAAGGTGATTGTGCTATCACCGAATGATAAGAAATCGTAGCCTCAGGCCTCAACAACCAGGAAATGACAAAAATTGGCCAGGTAGCATGCCTATGTGGGTCGCTCCCATTAGGGTGTATAATCACCTATCTAGAGAAATTCCGTTTACTTCTTTAATCTATCGATGCTGTCCCTTTTCTGGAAACGGTTATTGATCCCAACCGTTGGTGATATACATTCGAGACACTCAAGCGAAATGAGTGGTCGGTCATGTGTGGGATAGGTTGCAAGATGTTCTTGTTGAACCCAGTGTATTCCTCTCTAGAGATACACTATCGGAAGGTGGTTCCATACCTTTTCATAATCGGAATCGAATCTCCAATAAGCGCCATGCGGGTTTTTGATTTTATATTATATATGGAGCGTGAGATGCAAGCATTCCGCTAGATTCTATTTATTTGATCTAGACATTACTATAATATCGCTGGATTTGATATCAAGAATAGTTTGGGTTATAGTAAGGTAAAAGCCAACCATGTTTATGTGTGGGTTGGTCTTACTATTGTCCTTTCTTTCAAAAGGTCTTTGAAAGTTAAACAAATGGTTAGAGTTTACTCACACCAGTCCCATGACTGACCCAGAGTTTATTTTGTTTGCTTTCCCTAAACTCTTGTGTGCCCAAATTTGTACGGGTAGTCAAATAGTCGGGATTTTTCAGATTCACTTGGAAGAGCTTGAAGCAGGAGGCTTCACCGGTTAGCTATAAACTATCATATTTCCGCTGTATACTATCTTGTATCTGGAAACAGGTGTTTATAACTGTTCCAGGAATAATTGTTGTGCTCTGATAATGGAATGTATATACAGTTACAGATTTGTATTTCAAAGGTTATGTTATTTAATATATTTCATTCGTTCTGCAGTGAGATTTGTGTTTTTCGTTTTTTCTTCTATTCTAACTTTTATTCCTATTCCTCATCCTCTAACTTCTTTCTACTAATGATTCATATTTCTATGTCATTTGGGTTGGACGTGTGGTGTTATTAGTCAACTCAAAGGGTACTGATTTGCGGGTCATTACAAAGCGCCTTAATAATATTATTAAAAAAGTGAATAAATTATGTGAAATCATAATAAACGATTTGAAATGATTTTGAATGGAATGTTCCATGTTTGTAAAGATAACAGATATTTTTATCAGATTAAGTTATTTATCAACTAAAATAAAGAAACAAAAGAAAATATAGTGGTTTTAATAAAACCAAAATTGTCCAACGTATGAATAGGAAAGGATTTCAATGAAAATAATTTTCGAAAAATTTTGATATTGGATTCCATGATTATATGGATATTGTTGAGGAATTCAGAAGATATAGATATCCCTAATTCCCAATACGATATTCGTTAGTTTCGGAATTTCATATTGAATATAAGTCGATATAATTTCTATTCAGAGCCTTGTATTTAATATCAAATTGGATTTTGGGTTTGTCATGAATGGTGCCTTCATTAACATTATTCTTTAACCCGGTTGAGAAAGAATAAATCTATTAATTAAGAATTAGAGGAGTTTACTGTAATAACCCGCAAAATCTGGGCCAGTTTAAAATTTTTATTTTGGCAATTTTAGCGAATTTTGATTATTTAAAATGAATTATTTTAAATAATATCGACGAGAAATTTATTTTGAATATAAATCGAACGTATATATTATATACGTCGTCGTTAGAATATATAATATTTATATATAATTATAAATAGAATTGAAAATGGCGCGGTAGTTCGATAATTCGATTTCAAACTTCAATTGAACGTACCGGGTGCAAAACAATCCGGATTTTATTGAAACCAAAAACATTAGGATCTATTTGATAATGTCTTTCCATCGAATCCGAAAAATAGAAATTTGATAGCAGGAATCAAAAGATATGTCCAGTTGAAAATTCTGAATAGTCGCTATGGAATTCAGGCGCTTAAAAATGGAAATTTTGGAAATGACCTCGGATTTCGACGAAACCAGTTTTGTTGGGTCCGTGGTGTCAAATTATTGCTAGGTTTTAAATTTCATAATTTTTCGAATCAATATGTGAGCGTGGCAAAGGAAAACGCGTTTGACCAGTTTCAGTTGATTTTAATCGACTGGAAATTGGCCATTTTTCAAACGGTCTCAGAATTCGACGAAACTAGTTTTGTTAGGACCGTATCGTCAATACGAAGCTAGAAAATATTTTTCAGGAATTTTCCGAGTTAGTATGTGACCCCGGTAATTTGAAATGTACGTTTAAAATTCAATATAGTGATTTAAATGTAAATTTAACGGAAACTGATTGTAACAACCGAATCAGCCTACGATACATATCCCATTATGTTCGGAATGGGGGTATTTAGCTAGGGGTGACCCTCGCTGGGTTCGATTTGGAGTTCGGATCGATAAACTTCACATTTAAATAATAAATGAATTAAATAATAATATTATTATTCTATATAACCCTAACAAAACCCTAGTTTGTTATTTTCATTTCTGAGCCGTCATTTAAGCATTAAACGGCCGATTTACCCCTATTTTGATTTCATAAAATCACTCCATCCCTTCAATAATTTCGAAACCCCCAACTGCAATCGCCTTCAGCTAGGTGAGATCCTCCTTCCCAACGGTGGTGATCGGCTGGAAGGCACAGAGGTGATCGGAATTTGGGTGAGATGCGCTGTCATTTGGGCTGGATTTTCACGATGAGGAGGCGACCGATTTCAACAATGTTGAGGGAAGGGGTGCGGTTTTCGATGCCCGTTCGGACGGAGGCTCCTGATCATCGACGGTCAGCTCTTGGAGGCGGCGGCAAGAAACCCTAGGCTTTGAACGAGTTGCGGTTTCATCCTGGAGCTGAAAAACAACAGTGAAGGTGACTAACTTTATTTAAATTTCAGTTTTAATTTAATTCACTTTATTTAAATTTGCATTGTTTTTCAATTTAAAAATAAAATAGATATGGTTTTAAAAATAAAATAGATATGGTTTTTAAAATAAAAATAGATATTGTTTTAAAAATAAAAATAGATGTGGTTTTGAAAATATAAATAACCTTGGTTTATAAAAAATAAAAATAAAAATAGCATTGTTTTATTTTCAAAAATTCATTTATTAACCTAGGGTTAAAAAGATGTGATTTTTATTCATTCGAAAACGAATAGAAGTGAAGATAAGTATTTGATTTTTATATAATCTAGAGAATAAAAATACGATTTTTATATATATGAAGTGAAATAAAAACCTGAACCTTATTTTATCGTGAAGTAAAGGGAAAATAAAAATATGATTTTTATATGTTGAACTTCGAAAGAAAAATATGATTTTTATATGTTGAACTTCGAAAGAAAAATATGATTTTTATATGTTGAACTTCGAAATAAAAATATGATTTTTATATATTGAATAACGAAGTAAAAATTCGATTTTTACATAGGTAGTGAAAGCGGGCGACGAAGGTAACAAAAAGGCGAGAACGAAGAAGATTTATATCAAAGAAGAGTCAAGATGATTGGATAGCTATCTGTGAGAATTTCTCACCTTTCAATTTCATTTTCTAGTTATATATATATACTAGGATGCAGACGGTGCTTAGTAGCACCCGACACAATCGTCCACAGACCATGGACTTGTTTGTTTGATTGAAAAAATATTAGTTAGATTAATTGATTGAAATTGAATTGTGTGGTGAAATGAATTGATTTGATTGATGTGTGAATGGCGTGGGCCTTCACTAGACCGGGGATAAGGCTAGGCCTTGTCCCGTTTCTAGTATCGTGCCGTTATGCCGCCGAAATTTTCTAAAAAAAGTTAGAAAATAAAAATACCATTTTATTTAAAGAATGAACTGAATAGAAATTCATATGTTAAAATAAAATGTTTTATCGTTAAAAATGTAATTTTTAACGTGAATATGAATATAGTGAATGTGAATAAATAAATATTCATTTACAAACCGGACGGTTTGTTTATGTACACCGATTTGACTGACATTGATTGGGACGGTAAATTTTACACATCGCCCAACTGCACAACTAAAATCTGTGTTTGATTGTTTGAAACCCCACACGGGTGTTGGGATGAAATTTGAAGTTCACTCATCCTGATTGATTAAATATGTCGATCGATTGATTGACAGGCTGTTATAAGCGTTAGATATCTATATTTGATGCTTATACAGTGTAGTGCACTTTGGTTGATGGTTGATTATTTTTCAATGCTATTATATGTGTGTAATGTATGAAAATCCATATAATTAACTTTATATGGTAATTGATTGGGCCTCATTCCAATTTAGAAAATAAAGAATATTATAAAATAAAGGTTCATGTGTTGACAGTACTCATCCATTGAGATTGGTCATGTGTTGAACGAAATATTTTAGTAATAAAATTTACATCTTTATAATATAAAATAAAGGTTCATGTGTTGACAGTACTCATCCATTGAGATTGGTCATGTGTTGAACGAAATATTTTGATAATAACAACTATTTTGAAAAAAGAAATATTTGAAATAAAATATTTGAAAATATCAATATATGAAGCCGTGTTGATTAGATTGACGCCATTTTGACGCGAACGATATTTATATCGATTTTATCCATTTCGAAATGAAATGAATTGAAAACGATTTCGAAATGAATTGAATTGAAAATGGTTTCGAAATGAATTGAATTGAAAACGATTTCGAAATGGATTGAATTGAAAACGATTTCGAAATGAATTGAATTGAAATGAATTCAAATTGAATTGAAATTTGAATTGAATAGAAATGAATTTTAAAACGAATTTATAAAGAAGAATTCAATTTTGATTTGAATTGAAAAGGAAGTTGAAATTGCTTTTGAAACGAATTTAAAACTATTTATATAATTCGTTTTAAATAGAAATCGACGAAGTATATATTATATATATAATATAATGGCCTGAATTGAACGCGCCGCGCCGCGGCAGTTCGTGAATTTCGACCATTTATTTCAAACGGACATTACGGGAGATCCGACCGTCGGATTCTCCTAAAACCGGAACCGTTGGGTTCGTATCGAAAAGAGCTTTCTAACGAATGTTAGAAATTTGAAATCTAATGGTTGGATTTGGAGATACGTCCAAATCAAATTCGAAAAAAGTCGCTGTAAGTGCAGTTCGATGGCCATTGATGGAAATCGGCTGTACGGGCCTTGATAAAATTATTAAAAATAGTAATAATTTGTGTAAAATCATAAGAAATGATTTGTGAAGATTTGGGATGAAAAACTCCATATTTGAAAAGATAAAAATAGATTTTTATCGAAATGAACTAGTTTTGAACTAGAATTATAATTCTATTTATTTTTAAATAAATAAATTAAATTTGAAAAGGGTTTTAAAAATAACCAGAATTTCCAATGATTGCATTGGAGTGGATTTGAATCGAAATCGTCTTCGGAATATTTCGATGTTGGAATTCGTGATTATACAGGTGTTGTTATGGAAATTTGAAAGATATATATTTATATCGTTATTTCCAATACGACATTTGTTAGTCGTAGAATTTGATATTGAATATAAGCCGATATATTTTCTATTCAGAGCCTTATATTGAATATCAAATGTGATTTGGGTTTTGTCGTGAATGGTGTCTTCACTAACACTGTTCTTGAACCCAGTTGAGAAAAGATTAAATCTTTTTATTTAGATTTAATGAAGTGTACCAATTAAATAATATTTAATTGGAATTGAATTGATATTGATTTTTGGGTTTATCGTGGACAGTGTTTTAAATAACACTCGTTCTTTAACCTGATAATTAATGGAATGTGATTTTGGGTTTATCGTGAACTGTGTTTTAAATGACACTGATTCTTTAACCCAGTTAAAGATTAAAACTAAGTGGAGTTTTAATGAATCTTTAAATAGATTGAAAAGATCGAGAATAGAGTATCACCAGTTTTACTCCAAGCGATAGTTAAATCTTTAATTAGATTGGAACGTGAAATGGTAATTGAATTACCGATAACACTGTGGTGTTAGATATGAAGTACTACCAGTTTTACTTCATGGGATGAATAGGTTGGGATTGGGAAATTAAAACAAATGATTACTTCGGTAAGGTTCGCTAATCCCGACTAGTTTGAATTGATATTCAAAAATGGATTAAAGAATAAATTTTAAAGAATTTATCTTTGATAAAATTAATGGGAACCTTTCCCTATGAATGTGAAATCAGAAACTAACTGTCGGTTAGCTAAGCAAAATGGTTTTCTGGATATTGATCTGATGTTGGTTTCGGCCTTTGGGGTTAATATTTGGGGAATTATTCTCTTGATTAATTTACGGTTAGTTACTAATGAATTGGAATGAGGCGTATGTTGTGTTTGTGTAACACTTATTTAAAATATACGCGAGTTATTCGGAAAGACCGGGTTTATCCCATTCTGAATAACTGATACGACGATAAGTCGAAGATGAAGACGGTGGTCGAAGACCAGAAGTCTTCACGTCGTTTGGGTGATTACTGATGATCTTGATTGGGTTGTACACCCAAGAAGATGGAAACAGTTGGTGATCGTCCAGACGTACTTGGAGATCGATGGATATGCGGGGTACTAGGTGCCTCCGGTTTCGTTCAGACCCAGAACGGACTTGTAAATGGACTGTGTGTCTGACATTGGATTTTAGTCCGTGTGATTGATCTCTATTAAATATATATCTGTTTGGCGGCGGAGAATTTATTCTCTTGCTTAACGCCCTTCTCTGAGACGTACGAGCTCAGGGGTTATATATTGATGGATATCAAACGCATGGGGTGAATTGCCTGTGTGGCATGCCTAAGTGGCAATTGATCGAGGCTTCTGTTGAAAAGCAAAGTCTTGTGGTGATGATCAAAGCACGGCCTTTGTGGCGTAGCTTTGTGTAACGTTTACCTCGCGAGTTTCACACCCGGTATGAACCAAAAACGGGAGACGGACCTCAGGGAGGACTTGCGTTTCTTTCTAGCTAGAAGTGGCGTCAGTGGTTTTACATGCCCTGACGAGTTTGACTTATGTGGTTGTTGCTGTTGCGAGGCGCCTCGGTTATATCGGTTTCGGCCGATGCATTCTGGTCGGCAGACGGACCAGACTTACACCCCATAGGGTGGGGAAACGTAGTGTTCAGGCATAATAATCCACATCGGTGGACCGGCCCTGACGATCTAAAGGATTGCCTGCGCGCTTGCCTGTGGCTCGGGCTAGAGAGTCACGAATCGGTAGAGGACTATCTTTTGCCTCGGTTCATAGACGGAAATCCAATTTCCAAATACGACATTTGCGGTTTTAATTGTAGAACTAGTATGGCGACATGATATATGGTACCCATGCCGCCTATGATTGATACTTATGATTTGAAGTTGTTTTATACACTATGCACTTATTATAGTATCAAATGACTTGTTTCAAACGTATCAAGCATTCTTTGGCTGTTATAAGGGAAAACCCTATCCCCCGGCTTGCGTTGCATTGTGTGATAGGACCTGGGTCTTATAACAGCTTCATTTTTCTTTATTTAGCATTGCGCTGTTTGTTTTATGCACTGGTATTCTTGGGAGGAAACACGTTCCGTGTTATACGGCGTGGTCCCTTGATTTACCTAACTTTAAAAATAAAGATTAATAACTGTTTTAGTTCTCACACCAGTCACATGACTGACCTGGAGTTTATTGTTTTAACCTAAACTCTGGGTGCCCTTATTTTGACACGGGCAGCTAGTAGTTTTGGTTTTGCAGATTTATATTCATAGGATCCTGGTTTACAGCTGTAAGGATATCCGGAAAGCTTTGTATCCGTATATCTGCTTCTAGTTGTGTATTGTACTATTTTCCGCTGCTATGTATTTAAATGTAATTTAAATCTCTGATATTTCTGTGTAATATTCATTTATACTCTGTATATTCTTGTAATCTGATGCATTGTTGTAATATACAATGAAATGTTCTTCTGTATGCGTTCTGTTTTGTCGTGTTCTCAAACGATAGGGCGTTTCGAACGGCCTGGGTCGGTTTAGCGACAGGTTCGGACCGAGCGAGATTCCTTGCCGTCACAGTTGGTATCAGAGCTTTGGTTTACAGAGCTCGAGAACAAGACACATTAGAACCATATGAAAGAATTCATCAGATATTGGATTAGTAATATCCAATTAGAATGACTCGTTAGAGATGGGATCAGTAGTATCCTAGAACGAGTGTGAAGAGTATATTTTTCAAATGAAAACAATTTTTGTTTTGAAAATCTAAATCACTTATTCGTATTTGATTATTTATTTAATTGATTTGGACAATCTGATATATAAAGATTTTGCATATGCGTCTTGCAAACGTGTATTCGAAGTTTTAATATACTGGATGGTTATAGAATCATACTCTAGTTGCCCGGGGATAATTCTGGTGATGGGGCACTGTCGCCAGTATTTATTTTCGAGTGACGAAGGTGAGATTTCTATATATTTCCTATTGACTGGTGTGAGAACCCAAATTAGATAGGGCTTATTGTGGTGATTTGGCATCAAAAATCTGATTTTTGTATATGTATCAAAATTATGAATTTGAAACTCTAATTCACTAATTGATTGATGTTTGTGTTGTTTGTTTATTTGATTGATAATTTTGAACCATTATGCCTAACTGAATCAAATATTGAATTGTATTGAAAATCGGTCGCATTTGCTTGCATATACATATACTTACATTGAACAGGTCATAGCAAGGAGGCTAGAGCTGAGAATAAAATTTGTTTGCCCGACAAATAGGTACATGTTTATTACATAATTTACTGTTTTGTTTGGGTGATGATGATTTTATGAGCCTATTGGCTAGCCGCTTGGCTTTTTCTTTTTCTTTTTGAGATCTGAAGGACCGGGGAAGCTATATGAAATTCCCCGATGCTCCCGGTGCAGGGGAGGTTATGGCGAAATTTTTCGAAAATTTAGGGTGTTAGCCAAAGTTTTGAAATTTTGGAAATTCTCAGAAACTGAAAAGTTGGAGAATGGAAGCCAGATCGAGCGTAGTGTTGATTAATCAAACCACTTTCGACTTTGTTCCTTTTCGGGGACGAAAAGTTTTAAGTGGGGGAGATTGTAATAACCCGCAAAATCTGGGCCAGTTTAAAATTTTTATTTTGGCAATTTTAGCGAATTTTGATTATTTAAAATGAATTATTTTAAATAATATCGACGAGAAATTTATTTTGAATATAAATTGAACGTATATATTATATACGTCGTCGTTAGAATATATAATATTTATATATAATTATAAATAGAATTGAAAATGGCGCGGTAGTTTGATAATTCGATTTCAAACTTCAATTGAACGTACCGGGTGCAAAACAATCCGGATTTTATTGAACCCAAAAACATTAGGATCTATTTGATAATGTCTTTCCATCGAATCCGAAAAATCGAAATTTGATAGCAGGAATCAAAAGATATGTCCAGTTGAAAATTCTGAATAGTCGCTATGGAATTCAGGCCCTTAAAAATGGAAATTTTGCAAATGACCTCGGATTTCGACGAAACCAGTTTTGTTGGGTCCGTGGTGTCAAATTATTGCTAGGTTTTAAATTTCATAATTTTTCGAATCAATATGTGAGCGTGGCAAAGGAAAACGCGTTTGACCAGTTTCAGTTGATTTTAATCGACTGGAAATTGGCCATTTTTCAAACGGTCTCAGAATTCGACGAAACTAGTTTTGTTAGGACCGTATCGTCAATACGAAGCTAGAAAATATTTTTCTGGAATTTTCCGAGTTAGTATGTGACCCCGGTAATTTGAAATGTACGTTTAAAATTCAATATAGTGATTTAAATGTAAATTTAACGGAAACTGATTGTAACAACCGAATCAGCCTACGATACATATCCCATTATGTTCGGAATGGGGGTATTTAGCTAGGGGTGACCCTCGCTGGGTTCGATTTGGAGTTCGGATCGATAAACTTCACATTTAAATAATAAATGAATTAAATAATAATATTATTATTCTATATAACCCTAACAAAACCCTAGTTTGTTATTTTCATTTCTGAGCCGTCATTTAAGCATTGAACGGCCGATTTACCCCGATTTTGATTTCATAAAATCACTCCATCCCTTCAATAATTTCGAAACCCCCAACTGCAATCGCCTTCAGCTAGGTGAGATCCTCCTTCCCAACGGTGGTGATCGGCTGGAAGGCACAGAGGTGGTCGGAATTTGGGTGAGATGCGCTGTCGTTTGGGCTGGATTTTCACGATGAGGAGGCGACCGATTTCAACAATGTTGAGGGAAGGGGTGCGGTTTTCGATGGCCGTTCGGACGGAGGCTCCTGATCATCGACGGTCAGCTCTTGGAGGCGGCGGCAAGAAACCCTAGGCTTTGAACGAGTTGCGGTTTCATCCTGGAGCTGAAAAACAACAGTGAAGGTGACTAACTTTATTTAAATTTCAGTTTTAATTTAATTCACTTTATTTAAATTTGCATTGTTTTTCAATTTAAAAATAAAATAGATATGGTTTTAAAAATAAAATAGATATGGTTTTTAAAATAAAAATAGATATTGTTTTAAAAATAAAAATAGATGTGGTTTTGAAAATATAAATAACCTTGGTTTATAAAAAATAAAAATAAAAATAGCATTGTTTTATTTTCAAAAATTCATTTATTAACCTAGGGTTAAAAAGATGTGATTTTTATTCATTCGAAAACGAATAGAAGTGAAGATAAGTATTTGATTTTTATATAATCTAGAGAATAAAAATACGATTTTTATATATATGAAGTGAAATAAAAACCTGAACCTTATTTTATCGTGAAGTAAAGGGAAAATAAAAATATGATTTTTATATGTTGAACTTCGAAAGAAAAATATGATTTTTATATGTTGAACTTCGAAAGAAAAATATGATTTTTATATGTTGAACTTCGAAATAAAAATATGATTTTTATATATTGAATAGCGAAGTAAAAATTCGATTTTTACATAGGTAGTGAAAGCGGGCGACGAAGGTAACAAAAAGGCGAGAACGAAGAAGATTTATATCAAAGAAGAGTCAAGATGATTGGATAGCTATCTGTGAGAATTTCTCACCTTTCAATTTCATTTTCTAGTTATATATATATACTAGGATGCAGACGGTGCTTAGTAGCACCCGACACAATCGTCCACAGACCATGGACTTGTTTGTTTGATTGAAAAAAAATTAGTTAGATTAATTGATTGAAATTGAATTGTGTGGTGAAATGAATTGATTTGATTGATGTGTGAATGGCGTGGGCCTTCACTAGACCGGGGATAAGGCTAGGCCTTGTCCCGTTTCTAGTATCGTGTCGTTATGCCGCCGAAATTTTCTAAAAAAAGTTAGAAAATAAAAATACCATTTTATTTAAAGAATGAACTGAATAGAAATTCATATGTTAAAATAAAATGTTTTATCGTTAAAAATGTAATTTTTAACGTGAATATGAATATAGTGAATGTGAATAAATAAATATTCATTTACAAACCGGACGGTTTGTTTATGTACACCGATTTGACTGACATTGATTGGGACGGTAAATTTTACACATCGCCCAACTGCACAACTAAAATCTGTGTTTGATTGTTTGAAACCCCACACGGGTGTTGGGATGAAATTTGAAGTTCACTCATCCTGATTGATTAAATATGTCGATCGATTGATTGACAGGCTGTTATAAGCGTTAGATATCTATATTTGATGCTTATACAGTGTAGTGCACTTTGGTTGATGGTTGATTATTTTTCAATGCTATTATATGTGTGTAATGTATGAAAATCCATATAATTAACTTTATATGGTAATTGATTGGGCCTCATTCCAATTTAGAAAATAAAGAATATTATAAAATAAAGGTTCATGTGTTGACAGTACTCATCCATTGAGATTGGTCATGTGTTGAACGAAATATTTTAGTAATAAAATTTACATCTTTATAATATAAAATAAAGGTTCATGTGTTGACAGTACTCATCCATTGAGATTGGTCAAGTGTTGAACGAAATATTTTGATAATAACAACTATTTTGAAAAAAGAAATATTTGAAATAAAATATTTGAAAATATCAATATATGAAGCCGTGTTGATTAGATTGACGCCATTTTGACGCGAACGATATTTATATCGATTTTATCCATTTCGAGATGAAATGAATTGAAAACGATTTCGAAATGAATTGAATTGAAAATGGTTTCGAAATGAATTGAATTGAAAACGATTTCGAAATGGATTGAATTGAAAACGATTTCGAAATGAATTGAATTGAAATGAATTCAAATTGAATTGAAATTTGAATTGAATAGAAATGAATTTTAAAACGAATTTATAAAGAAGAATTCAATTTTGATTTGAATTGAAAAGGAAGTTGAAATTGCTTTTGAAACGAATTTAAAACTATTTATATAATTCGTTTTAAATAGAAATCGACGAAGTATATATTATATATATAATATAATGGCCTGAATTGAACGCACCGCGCCGCGGCAGTTCGTGAATTTCGACCATTTATTTCAAACGGACATTACGGGAGATCCGACCGTCGGATTCTCCTAAAACCGGAACCGTTGGGTTCGTATCGAAAAGAGCTTTCTAACGAATGTTAGAAATTTGAAATCTAACGGTTGGATTTGGAGTTACATCCAAATCAAATTCGAAAAAGGTCGCTGTAAGTGCAGTTCGATGGCCATTGATGGAAATCGGCTGTACGGGCCTTGATAAAATTATTAAAAATAGTAATAATTTGTGTAAAATCATAAGAAATGATTTGTGAAGATTTGGGATGAAAAACTCCATATTTGAAAAGATAAAAATAGATTTTTATCGAAATGAACTAGTTTTGAACTAGAATTATAATTCTATTTATTTTTAAATAAATAAATTAAATTTGAAAAGGGTTTTAAAAATAACCAGAATTTCCAATGATTGCATTGGAGTGGATTTGAATCGAAATCGTCTTCGAAATATTTCGATGTTGGAATTCGTGATTATACAGGTGTTGTTATGGAAATTTGAAAGATATATATTTATATCGTTATTTCCAATACGACATTTGTTAGTCGTAGAATTTGATATTGAATATAAGCCGATATATTTTCTATTCAGAGCCTTATATTGAATATCAAATGTGATTTGGGTTTTGTCGTGAATGGTGTCTTCACTAACACTGTTCTTGAACCCAGTTGAGAAAAGATTAAATCTTTTTATTTAGATTTAATGAAGTGTACCAATTAAATAATATTTAATTGGAATTGAATTGATATTGATTTTTGGGTTTATCGTGGACAGTGTTTTAAATAACACTCGTTCTTTAACCTGATAATTAATGGAATGTGATTTTGGGTTTATCGTGAACTGTGTTTTAAATGACACTGATTCTTTAACCCAGTTAAAGATTAAAACTAAGTGGAGTTTTAATGAATCTTTAAATAGATTGAAAAGATCGAGAATAGAGTATCACCAGTTTTACTCCAAGCGATAGTTAAATCTTTAATTAGATTGGAACGTGAAATGGTAATTGAATTACCGATAACACTGTGGTGTTAGATATGAAGTACTACCAGTTTTACTTCATGGGATGAATAGGTTGGGATTGGGAAATTAAAACAAATGATTACTTCGGTAAGGTTCGCTAATCCCGACTAGTTTGAATTGATATTCAAAAATGGATTAAAGAATAAATTTTAAAGAATTTATCTTTGATAAAATTAATGGGAACCTTTCCCTATGAATGTGAAATCAGAAACTAACTGTCGGTTAGCTAAGCAGAATGGTTTTCTGGATATTGATCTGATGTTGGTTTCGGCCTTTGGGGTTAATATTTGGGGAATTATTCTCTTGATTAATTTACGGTTAGTTACTAATGAATTGGAATGAGGCGTATGTTGTGTTTGTGTAACACTTATTTAAAATATACGCGAGTTATTCGGAAAGACCGGGTTTATCCCATTCTGAATAACTGATACGACGATAAGTCGAAGATGAAGACGGTGGTCGAAGACCAGAAGTCTTCACGTCGTTTGGGTGATTACTGATGATCTTGATTGGGCTGTACACCCAAGAAGATGGAAACAGTTGGTGATCGTCCAGACGTACTTGGAGATCGATGGATATGCGGGGTACTAGGTGCCTCCGGTTTCGTTCAGACCCAGAACGGACTTGTAAATGGACTGTGTGTCTGACATTGGATTTTAGTCCGTGTGATTGATCTCTATTAAATATATATCTGTTTGGCGGCGGAGAATTTATTCTCTTGCTTAACGCCCTTCTCTGAGACGTACGAGCTCAGGGGTTATATATTGATGGATATCAAACGCATGGGGTGAATTGCCTGTGTGGCATGCCTAAGTGGCAATTGATCGAGGCTTCTGTTGAAAAGCAAAGTCTTGTGGTGATGATCAAAGCACGGCCTTTGTGGCGTAGCTTTGTGTAACGTTTACCTCGCGAGTTTCACACCCGGTATGAACCAAAAACGGGAAACGGACCTCAGGGAGGACTTGCGTTTCTTTCTAGCTAGAAGTGGCGTCAGTGGTTTTACACGCCCTGACGAGTTTGACTTATGTGGTTGTTGCTGTTGCGAGGCGCCTCGGTTATATCGGTTTCGGCCGATGCATTCTGGTCGGCAGACGGACCAGACTTACACCCCATAGGGTGGGGAAACGTAGTGTTCAGGCATAATAATCCACATCGGTGGACCGGCCCTGACGATCTAAAGGCTTGCCTGCGCGCTTGCCTGTGGCTCGGGCTAGAGAGTCACGAATCGGTAGAGGACTATCTTTTGCCTCGGTTCATAGACGGAAATCCAATTTCCAAATACGACATTTGCGGTTTTAATTGTAGAACTAGTATGGCGACATGATATATGGTACCCATGCCGCCTATGATTGATACTTATGATTTGAAGTTGTTTTATACACTATGCACTTATTATAGTATCAAATGACTTGTTTCAAACGTATCAAGCATTCTTTGGCTGTTATAAGGGAAAACCCTATCCCCCGGCTTGCGTTGCATTGTGTGATAGGACCTGGGTCTTATAACAGCTTCATTTTTCTTTATTTAGCATTGCGCTGTTTGTTTTATGCACTGGTATTCTTGGGAGGAAACCCGTTCCGTGTTATACGGCGTGGTCCCTTGATTTACCTAACTTTAAAAATAAAGATTAATAACTGTTTTAGTTCTCACACCAGTCACATGACTGACCTGGAGTTTATTGTTTTAACCTAAACTCTGGGTGCCCTTATTTTGACACGGGCAGCTAGTAGTTTTGGTTTTGCAGATTTATATTCACAGGATCCTGGTTTACAGCTGGAAGGATATCCGGAAAGCTTTGTATCCGTATATCTGCTTCTAGTTGTGTATTGTACTATTTTCCGCTGCTATGTATTTAAATGTAATTTAAATCTCTGATATTTCTGTGTAATATTCATTTATACTCTGTATATTCTTGTAATCTGATGCATTGTTGTAATATACAATGAAATGTTCTTCTGTATGCGTTCTGTTTTGTCGTGTTCTCAAACGATAGGGCGTTTCGAACGGCCTGGGTCGGTTTAGCGACAGGTTCGGACCGAGCGAGATTCCTTGCCGTCACATTTACCAGTTAATTAACTTAATTGGAATTGAAAAGAAAGTTGATTTTGGGTTTATCGTGTGTTTTAAATAACAATTGCTCTTTAACCTAATTAACAGTAAAGATATGATTTGGAATTTATAAATCTTTATTCTAAGATTTAATGGAAATTTTACAAAGTAAAGTTTTCTAATTTAATATATTAAATTGGAGTTGAATGGAATTCGATGTGGTAATAATCGAGATGAGTTTCTGTAAAGGAAGACCGTTACTATATATGGAATTTAAAAGGCTCTGCCATTATTCCATTTATATTATTAGTCTGATACAGAAATTTATATCAATTACATATTGATCTGTTTTTCGTGAAGATTCCATATTTGATGGAAGAGGATTTTGGGTTTATCGTGAACAGCATTTTTAATAACATTGGTTCTTTAACCCAGTCAAAGACAATATTAATTTCTTAAAGTTGAACAATCATAAAGTAATGATTTTTGACATTAAAACAAAGTTGGAGTTTTATTGAATCTTTAATTAGATTGAAATGTGAATAAGGTAACTAAATTTATCGAATTCAAGAAATGTTCGGGAATGGAGTATCACCAGTTTTACTCCATGCGATAGCCAAATTTTTAGATAGATTTGAAAAGAGAAATGGTAATTGAATTTACCGATAACACAATGGGTGTTAGATATGGAGTATTACCAATTTTGCTCCAAAGGATGATAGGTTGGGATTGGAAAAATAAAATAAATGATTACTTCGGTACGGCTCAATAATCCCGACTAGTTTTATAAACCTTAATATGGTTTAGAATTGTTAAAGAGTAAAATAAAATCTTTCGAAATTGATATCCAAAGGAAGATTAAAGAATAAGTTTAAAAGAACTTATCTTTGATAAAATTAATGGTGTAACAACCCGTGTTTTTATAACGGGTAATAACCATAAATCAGGGAGAATTAATTTTTAAAATAAGAATCAAGGGAAACGGGTTACGCTATTGCGTTCGTCTCGAAATTCTCCTTGGAAACGAGTTCGAGTTTTCGAAAATCGGAGTCCATATGACCAAGTTATGACCATTCGAAGTTTTCAGAAATTTTCAAATTCAAAATAGACTCAATTCGAATTCAAAATTCGAATTTCAAACCTCCAAATGGGCTGGGCGGGAAAAATCCCGCCCAGGACCAGGTCGACCTGGGGGTCGACTATGTAGTCGACCTACCCAGGACCAGGTCGACCATAGTGTCGACCTGGGGGTCGACCTGGTGCCCGAGCCCATTTCTGAAGCTGGATTCACTCTGATGTATTTGGCCTCATTTCTGTCCACATTCGTTGACCTGACCCTATAAATACAGCCCCTAACACCAGTCTCTTTACACCAAATTTCTTTCTGACCTTACGCTGCTCTGATTCTGGTTGAAGAGTTTGAGAGAGGGACAGCTTCTACTACGTTGAGACTGCGTCAAAGGAACTGCTGATTAGGGGACTTCTATTAGGACTTGACTAAGCAACAAACGACTCTCTTTTTCTAATTCTCGTACCACGATCTATAAGCCCCAGTTATTTTTAGATTTAAACTGTAAATGTATTATGAGTATGATGTAAAATTGAAATTGGACCTATGTATGATGACTGTTTTACATCCATTCTTGTTCATCTTGGATCTTGACTCTTGAATATTACTATGACATTGGCTTGGGGCCTATTCATGTTGTAAATCAAAAGGAAACCCCTCTTATTATCATGTTGAATCTGTTATTAGTCACATGTTTATGACTATCACTTTATGTCAATCGAATCATGACTATACTATCACCTTATGACAGTCGTTACCATGACTATACTATCACCTTGTGACAACTGTTATTTTGACTAGTACCTTATCTTGCTAGATTTGGAATCTTTATGTTTGAGGCCAATATTTCATATGCCAGTAATGTTTTATTTCAAGTCATATCATGCTATGCTAGTAATCACTCTTGCCACCTTATACCCATTTCTTTTTATGTCACTCCCTAATTAGATTTATTTGTATTGATTCGAACCTTCGTGCGATGGGAATACGATTTGGGTAGATTAGGTAAAATATGAATTAGCTTTAAATTTGAACATGAACATTACTATGACTTGAACCTGAATATGGACATGAACTTGACACGATTTGACACAAAACATGACTTGAAAACTTGACATGAATCTAGACATGAAAACTTGAACGTGGGCATGACAATTAGATAACTTGAAAATGGCCAACTCGAGGTTGGGTTGAGTTTGCAGTGTAAATCTTCCCGGAACCGTCCGGCAAATCCAATGGCTGCAAACAATAGCATCCAATGTGGGTAGTTGGTCATATCGCACGTAAAAACCCGAGGTTAGACTATGTTGTGGTGTAAACCTACCCGGAACCGCCTGGCAAATCCAGTAACCACAATAGTTAGTCTAATGTGAGAGGTTGGCGTGCACTAATGAATTAATGCCACATGATAGGGTTAAGTCATGAACCACTTGAATATACTTAACCAACTTGAGACGATGACTTGATTGGGATAAGTCATGAACTGCTTGAACACACTTAACCAACTTGATACATGATCTGGATAGGGTTAAGTCACGAATTTGAATGACAACACTTAACCCATTAGAAACCCTAGATACGCAGTCCTTTTCAGTAGTAACCCACTTAGATGTATCACGATCCCTGGTACTAGGTAGGGTGTGGCACGATTACTGGGCTGATTGTAAGCGACCAGAACGACGGCTGAGTAGGTGCGCCATTGTAGGTTCAGGCGGGCTATGGTCGTGCACGTAGTCCGGAGTTGAAAAAGAAGGCATTGGGCACCCGTAGATTTACACTGTGCGTGCTTGATTCGTGTCGGTGGTTGGCACCATAGGACTTGATACACCCTATGGTGGACCTAACACAGGTAACTACATTTCTGGATAGAGCCGTATGATACAGACACATGACGAGCTAGGACTTGTAGGGAGTCGATCGATTAGTAGATCATACCGTAGGACCCCGTAATGGGTCACTTCATGACACTGGGCTAAGGGATCATTTCATGATTAATACTTGACATGGGTTAGAACACTAGTACAGATGGTGCAGCGAACCTTGAACATGCGATGCTAGACTTGACTTATCTTGTTATCTTAATTATCCTACCAGTTCTGTTATCATCCTTATGTTTAATTCTAGTTTTCACATATCATGTTACCTTTACTAGTTTTCATGCTGAAAGTCACTAGGGCTTACCAGTCTTTATGACTGACCCTTTTTCTTTCGCCCCTTTTTCTTTCGTTTCCCCCCAGGTTCACAGGGAGGAAGCACTAGCTCTTAGCTTGGATTCAACTTGCTTTCTGACAGCTCATGTACGGTTTGGTCTTGGGCTATGCTATGGCTGCTTCTGCTATTTATGGGGAATAATTGACTTTTGTTTTATAGTTTATGCTTCTTTACTATGAACTTGATGTAATGGAATAATTTGTATCTTGGATATATGAGCTTTTGGCTCCTTTCTTGGAAATAATAAAAAGTTGGTTTTTAATTTCTACCGCTGCTTTATTTATGTTCTGCCTTGTGATATCTCTGTGCATGTTTACCTAGATAATACTCCACCAAAACTAGTGCATTCCCTTTGTGAGTGACCCTAGCGGAGGTGGGGTGTTACAAATGGGAACCTTTCCCCTAAGATGTGGATATTTAAATAAAAGAATATTCTGAATTGGAATGAGGCGTATGATTTTTTTTATAGCACTTGATTATTGATTATAAAATATGTGAGTTATTCAGAAAGATTGGGTTTATTCCATTCTACATAACTGATACGACTGATGACATGAAGACGGTGGTTGAAGACCGGAGATCTTCACATCATTTGGATGATTACTGATGTCTTGATTGGCCCGTACACCCAAGACAAGGTAAATAGTGGTGATCGTCCAGACGTACTTGGAGATTGACCGGATATGTGACGAACTCTCTTGTATTGGACATATGGGACGAGGAATAAGGTGCCTCCACTTTCGTTCAGACCCAGAACGGACTTGTAAATGGATGTGTGTCTAACATTGTATTTCATTCTGTGTTGATTGATGTCTATTAGATATATATCTATTTGGTGGCGTAGAATTTATTCTCTTGCTTAACACCCTTCTCTGAGACGTACGAGCTTAGAGGTTATATATTGATGGACATCAGTTGTATGGCATGAATTTCCAGTGTGGCATGTTAAGATGCAAATGATCAAGGCCTACTGTTGAAAAGCAGAGTCTTGTGGATGATGATCAAATCATGACATTAAGTAGTATATCTTTGTTTATAACATTAATTCGTGAGCCTCACACCTTGGTATGAGTTAAAAACAGGATGAGGACCTCAGGGAGGACATGACGTTTCTTTCTAACTAGTATTGGTGTCATGGTATGGAGCCCAAACATTTTTTCTTATGTGGATGATGGATAGCGAGGCGCCTCAGATATATTGGTCATTAATGGGCAAGTGATAGGTCCTATAGGACCGAGAAACGTGTGCTCAAAAATAACAAATCCACTAAAGTAAGTGTGGAACAGCCCTGGCGCTAACCTGGGCTCGCTAGCTTCAAAGTCCTGAGGCATTTGCTAAAGTGTCTCGAAACCAGTGAGGAAGATCCCTTGCCTCGACTCATAGATGGAATCCAATTTCTAGTACGCGACTTTTCGGTTTTAGTTGTAAACCTATGTATGGTGACATAATATATGGTACCTATGTCGTCTATGATTGATACATTTATATTTGAAGTTGTTTTGATGCTATGCACTTATAGTAATATCAAAATGATTTGTTTTAAAGCATATCAAGCATTTTTGGCTATTATAAGGGAAAACTCTATCCTCTGGTTTGTGTTGCATTGTGTGATGGGACTGAGTCTTATAATAGCTTCATTTTTCCAAAAGCATTGCACTGTTTACAAATTGGTTTATTTCAGAGTATTCATGGGAGTAAACTCGTTCTTATTATATGGCGTGGTCCCGTGATTTACCTTATTTTAAAGTAAATTTAATAACTGTTTTGAGTTCTTACACCAATCCCATGACTGATTCAGAGTTTGTTGTTTCTACCTAAACTCCCGGTGCCCATATTTCCCACACGGGCAGCTAGTAGTTTTGGTTTTTCGTAGATATTTCTTTTCGTAGGATCCTGGTTTACAGCTGGAGCTATATTCGTAATGCTTTGCATCTGTTTGATGTTTTTTTTTGATACTATGCACTTATAGTAATATCAAAATGATTTGTTTTAAAGCATATCAAGCATTTTTGGCTATTACAAGGGAAAACTCTATCCTCTGGTTTGTGTTGCATTGTGTGATGGGACTGAGTCTTATAACAGCTTCATTTTTCCAAAAGCATTGCATTGTTTACAAATTGGTTTATTTCAGAGTATTCATGGGAGTAAACCCGTTCCTGTTATACGGCATGGTACCGTGATTTACCTTATTTTAAAGTAAAGTCTAATATCTGTTTTGAGTTCTCACACCAGTCCCATGACTGACTCAGAGTTTATTGTTTCTGCCTAAACTCTGGGCGCCCATATTTCCTACACGGGCAACTAGTAGTTTTGGTTTGTAGCGGATATTTCTTTTCGTAGGATCCTGGTTTACAGCTGGAGCTATATTTGTAATGCTTTGTATCATTGTATTTCTTTCAATTGTGTTAGTTGACGTATTTCCACTACGCATTGTATTTATGCATTTATATTTCCCCTGCTATGTAAATTATTAATCTCTGATATTATTTTTCCGTTGTGTAATACTTATATGTACTCTGATATATATTGTTTTATTAGCAATGAAATGTTCTCATCTTTGTGTTCTGATGCGTCATGTTCTCAAAACGATCAGCGTTTTCCTGTCTTTGGAGGCCGGGTGAATTCGAGGCGTCACATCTTGCATCCCACATTCGATGCTAAGGTGAAATTAATAATGCTAACAAGCATGCAAATGGTAGGTACACTTCCTTGAAAAGAAATAGGAAGAGAGTCAATGATGTAAACTTGGCTGAAGAAGGAGAAATTGTCACAGATTTGGATTCTAGAAAGGATATTGAAAGATTGAAACCAATAGAGGATGCGGAAGAGGTAAATGTTGATTCAAAAGATAAAACAAAAGTTTTCAACGTAGGGAAAAGGCTAACGGAGCCTTAAGAGCAACCTAATTTAGTTCCTGCAACTCAACAAAGATGTCTTCACTTGGACCCATTCGGACATGGTCATAATCAACCCCTCTATTATGAGTCTTGCTTTAAACATTGATCCTTCAGTAATCCCGGTTCGACAAAAGAAGATACAATATAATAGAGACCGATCAGAAGCCTTGAAGGAGGAAGTCAAAAGGTTAGAAGCAAACGGGTTTATCAGAGAAGTTCTTTACCCAAAATGGTTGGCCAATCCTGTGCTAGTAAAGACATCCAATGGGAAGTGGAGAACATGTGTTGATTACACGGATTTAAACAAGGCTTGCCCAAAGGATTGCTATCCCCTTCCGCGGATAGACCAGTTGGTCGATGCAACAAGTGATCACAAGATGCTATCCCTTATAGATGCTTACTTGGGATATAACCAAATTCCAATGCATAAACCCAACGAAGAGCATACAAGCTTCATCACTGATTGGGGAACATTTTGCTATAGAGTAATGCCCTTTGGATTGAAAAATGCAGGAGAAACATGCCAAAGGCTAGTAAATAGAATGTTTCAAGAATAGATAGGGCGCAACATGGAAGTATATGTGGATGACATGCAAGTAAATTCCATCAAAGCAGAAAGCCATTTGAAGAACTTGGAAGAAATGTTCAATGTCCTAGGAAGTTACCAAATGAAGTTAAACCCACAAAAGTACTCTTTCGGAGTTCAATCTAGAAAATTCCTAGGATATGTGGTAAGTGAGCAAGGGATTGAAGCTAGACCTGACCAAATCTAGGCCATAAGAGACATGGAAGAACATAGAATGAGCAAAGAAGTCACGAGCTTGAACAAAAAAGTAGCAACCCTTAGTAAGTCCATTTCAAATAGCACTGACAAATGCATTCATTTCTTCGATGTTGTAAAGAAAAAGAACTTCGAATGGAATGAAGAATGTAGAAAGTCCTTCCAAGAATTGTAAGTGTATATGGGAACGCCTCTGATTCTATCCAGTCCCAAGAAAGGAGAAGATCTATACCTATATATGACCGTTTCAGAATACTAGTATTAGTGCAGAGAAATAGAAATCATTAGACAAGCGCAACATACTCTATGTTTATCCTGTTTACCTTGTCACACTTACATTTTATGATGCTATCTTCCTTATCCACTTTGTATGCCTGTCATGATACTTTTACTTATTTACTTGCTAAAAGTAACTAGACTCGCCAAACTTTATGTCTAACCCTTTTTGTTTCCTCTTCTTTTCTTCCGTTTCACCCTCCCCCAAGGTTCGTAGGAAGGGAATTGTCAGGCTTAGTCAAGACTAAGTTATCATCTTGTTGGAGCTGCTTTTGAAGTATAGCTCAAGTTCTTCTTTTTACTACGGCTTAGCTCTTTTTGGGTAATTATGCTTTTTATATATTTATGTACTTTGATGGTACAAGACAACAGTTATCTTATTGTAATGGTTTTTGTGACTTATGGTGTTTTGAACCACGATGTGATGATTTATGTTTGAAATAAAATTTGAAATTCCGCTGCTATCTTATTTATATCTGTCTTGTAATATTCTGTGTCTGTTTACCTACAATGCTTAACGGAACTTAATACATTCCCCTAATGAGTGACATTAACGGACGTGGGGTGTCGCACTTGGTATCAGAGTTAAACGTTACCAGATTAGATAAAAAAAATGAAAACTAGTTTCAAAAAGGTTTTAAAAGAAAGCATTTTCAAAAAGAAAAGTCTGTTTTGAAAAACATTCCCCAAAAAGCCATAAGTAATATCTTTCGATCCTTTATCTGAATCAATTTCCTTTTATTTTCAGCATGTTAGGGTACCTTATATTCTAGAAGGCGTTGAAGTATCGGATTGGTTCCGTTGGTATCTTAAAGCCACGGCACCAACCGGGAGCCAAGGAGACGTCCCTCCCCCAGTTGCAATCGTTGTTCCTCCATAGTCGCGAGTTGATGATTTCTCTAAAAAGAAAGAAGCTAGGGTTGACGAAACACAAAACAGGAAGGTATGGCCCAAGAAAGGACAACAATAACAACAACAAAAGAAAATCGGAAAGAATAACAAAGCTAAGGATAAGAGGAAGTGTCGTGGTTGTGGATGTGAGGGTCACTTGGTAAAAGACTGCAAAAGAAGGAAGAATACTTGCTTCGGTTGTGGAGAAGTTGGACATTTTGCTAAAGAGTGCCCAAAGAGGCAAGGACAAGGACAAAGGACATGTTCCCTTGGAGGGTAGGTGTATGCTCTCGCGGCCATCGTACCAGATAAAGGTAAGAAAGTTTTGTTGAAGGTTCGATTTCTCTTTCTAATCAACTGTTATAACTCTTTTCGATTCTGGTGCTATGCATTTGTTTATATCTTATTTTGTGGTCAAGGCTTTGCACTTAAATACTTGTATGGTAGTGGATCCCATTGTTATATCAAACCCCATTGGTGGTTCGGCTCATTTGTCTATGATTTGTCTGGGTTTGAGAATATCAGTGTTGGGTGTCAAGTTTGAGTGCGACGCGTATGTGCTTGGGTTCATGGTCTGTGGGTTGATTCTAGGGATGGATTGGCTAATTACGTACGGTGCCATTCTCGGTTGTGAGAGAAGGGTCTTTAGACTTTTGACTTGCCATAGGAGAACCCTCGAGATTTCTTGTGACCCAAAAAAAGGGTCTGTCATGCTTAATTTCCTAGAATCTCTTGACACATCTATTGATAATCTAAATCTGTTCCAGTAATCTGTGAGTATCTTGATGTCTTTGATGAGGTTTGGGGTTTACGCCAAGGCGTGAGATCGATTTCTGCATATATTTGGTGGATAATGCAAAGCCAGTTGCATTGCCCGTACGCCATATGGCTCCAAGAGGAAAGGAGGGAACTCAGCAAACAAGTAGGGGAGCTACTTGAAAAGGCGTTGGTTAGGCGAAGCATATCTGAATGGGGTGCTCCGGTGGTATTTGTAATTAAGGTGTACAGCTCGCTTCGCATATATGTGGATATTCGTGATGTTTTTCCTCGTTTCTTATTTATCGAAGTGTCTACATGATAAAGCAGAGATAGTTGAGCCAAACATGCGTGAGGAAGTAGAGGTAGAACGGGAGGCAACAATTAGATGAGTTCCTACCCGTGTACTTGGATCAGAGGTTAAATAACTGCGCAACAAAGATATTAGGTTAATAAAAGTGCAGTGGGAAGAAGACAACGAGGACGTGACTTGGGAGACTGAAGACAAAAATCACGCCTCATAAGCTTTCCTTTTTGGGACTATATACTTAGCTTCTTTTTCAAAAGCTTTTATTCGCACTTGTTTCTATCATCTGACTGTATCCTATCGATCGAATCTTCGACCTTTTGGTAGGAAATCCCATGATTGTAAACATATGTTTGAGGCATGTTATGTTTGATGGATGCAAGTGGATGCAAGTGTTTGCTAGTGGTTTCCTGTGGATGCATATACGGACACATTAGGGACAAGATCGGCTCAATAACTCTCATACTGCGTATGAATGTGTATGCATTTTTCTTTTCTTTTAATGGATGAAAATGTTGTATTATCAAATGGATGTTGCATTTGGGTGAATGATTGTGCACACATATAGAACTTACATGTTATAATAGGATTATTTGTATACATGTTGGATTCATGACACTAACATACGTTGCATTAACGAGGTCAACTGAATCAGTGGACCGCCTGATGTTTCGCATTAGTGTTGGGACATATACGCACACCTTTTGTAACACCGCACCTCTGTTAAGGTCACTCTCAAAGGGAATGCCTTAACTTCGTGGAGCGTTTTAAGGTATAAGATACTAATAATTTACAAGACATAAAATTTATGCAGCGTAAAAAGATCAATATTATTTCATAAATACTTGTTCGACACAACAATTCAACAACTATTTCAACCTTCCAAATTATTACAACTTTTCATCTGTCTTGAAAACATAAAGAAGCAATACTGAAAATAAAATGACATAAATCCCCAATAAGTGCTTGACCATAGCCATAGCTGAAAAAGGAAAGTCCGAGCCTTACATCTACGGTCTTCAAGCTTTGGCGAACCTGGACTAAGCAGAAGTATTTCCTCCCTACGGACTTGAGGGGGGGGGGGGGGGGGAGGGGGGACGGAAGAAAAGAAGCGAAAGGAAAATGGGTACGACATAAGTCTGGTAAGCCCAGTTATTTAACAGCATGTAAACAAGTAAAAGACTATGACATGAATAAACTGAACTTAGAATGATACAAGGATAGGGTATCCTAAAACGAGGTAAAGTAAGATTTAACTAGATTTGACTATCGCACCCACTTTTACTTCTCTGCACCCACCAAGAGCTGTTTAACTAGCAATGTATGTCCATGAAAAAGTGATACAATTCATGTATTGATCGGCTCCTACTCGCATTCATGTATTCCCGGTGTCACGCGGCCCCTCGTGATTTTTAAGTACTTGTACTGGTTCCAGTATAGAGTGTATCAAGTCCTATAGTGGCAACCCTGACACGATTCAAAGATGCACAAGTGTACGCCTGGTGCCCAATGCCTGCTTTTTCCACTCCGGAGCCCGTGGACGCCCGTACTCCGTCGGAACCTACACTGACGCACCTAACCGCCGCCCTTTTGACCTATTATATTCAGCCCTGTAATCGTGCCCCACCCTGCCTAGTTCAGGGTACCTTGATACATCCATGTGGGTTACTTCTGAAACGGGTCCCCGTTACTAGGGTTTTTCTAGTTAACATGCTAAATTGGTTAAGTGTCCTTGGTTTGACTTAACCCCTATCAATCTTTTCTAGTTAACATGTTAAGTAGGTTAAGTGTTTCCTCAATTACTTAACCCCACCAATATTGTCTTATTAACATGTTAAGTTGGTTAAGTGTTCCCTTAATTACTTAACCTCACCATTTCCAACTTGATTGTTCATGAGCTTTAATTAATTAATTAAAGCACCAACCACTCACATTAGACAGGTATTGTTGTGGTTATTGGATGTGCCGGTCGGTTCCGGGCAGTTTTATACCACAACTCAGTCTAACCTCGGGTCTTTCTGGGCTTGATGCACCAACCTCTCACATTAGACAGGTATTGTCGTGGTTACTGGATGTGCCGGTCAGTTCCAGGCAGGTTTACACCACAACTCAGTCTAACCTCGGGTTAGGCATATTCATCTTTTACATTTTATATATGTGAATTTTCTACAAGTGTTTCATGTCACATATTTTAATTATGTTCAAAACTAATGGTATAAATTATACCATTCATGGCCTTAACCATTTACATGGTTTTGGGCCCACCTACATTATTAACATGTTTTGATTTAACAACTATCCCAACGTTACCCCCGTTTGCTCGTTCGTATTAATCACATAAAGTCATTGGGCCCGCATATTAGCCTAATTTATAAACAAGAGGTAAAGAAGAGAACATGCATAATATAAATTCAACCAAACATGTAAATTTTACATAAAAATTTATTCATATAATTTAACATGTCACATGAACTTGCATATAATTTAGACTTTGATAATCATAAGCCTAAAACATGTTAATATGTAGATCTAGGCATGTGTGAACATAATCTCAATTATGAACTAGCATATGACATAATCATGACATGTCCAATCCCAAGGCATGTATAATTTTAACATTAACATATAGGTGTGAACTAGATCTAACAAGGTGAACTTGCATAAGTCCACTTTACAAACATGCATATAAATATAGATCTAGTTTTGGATCTAACATGTAACTTGCGTATGAACATATGTATAATTAGATCGTGACTTGGATCTATCATAAAACATACACTACTACAAAAGTGGGCATATTCGACACTATTCTTCTGTGGCCGTAGATCAAAAAAGCGTTGCCGTAGGCCCTTTTTTCAAATAGGCAACACCAGGGGGCGTGGCATCCGCGGCCGTTGCATTAGCCATCTAATGCAACGCTTTTGTCCATCTACGACCACGGAAAGAAAGCGTTGCCTTAAGTAGAACTTTTGCCCTATTGCAACAGCATATCCATGTAATGCAACAATATACAGCGTTGCCTTAAGTAGAAGCCAGACCCTGGCTTCCAGCTCATGATAGTGGGGTCCGCATTGACTTTCCACGTCAGCTGTCAACGTGGCACATGCCACGTCAGCTCGCCATGTCAACTGCACATGTGTCACATGCCACGTCAGCTATCCACGTGGCGCCACGTAAGCTGTGGGGCTCACGTGCCGTGCCATTGTGGAATTAATAATGTTAAACTTAATGCAACACCACAGCACAGTCTAATGCAACACCACAGCACAGTCTAATGCAACACCACAACACAGTCTAACGCAACACCACAAAAATCAAATGCGACACCAGGAAAAAATCAACTGTAGCTGTAATACAACCCTGTAATTACAGATTCTGCAGTACATATATTCAATCCAAAACATTGTACCACATTCATACATATATACCAAAATATTCATACAACAATTCCTCCCAAAACATTCATCACCACAGTCAGACCAACCAATTATATATACCAACTCACAAGTATCATCACCAACACATTCCACAAGTACTGCCATCACCAAAACATACCACAAGTACTGTCATCACAAACATATACCACAAGTGCCATCATTTAAAAGAACAATCCGAATATATCACAAGTGCTAACACATACCATCCAAATACTTCAGTCAGTTGCCGGGGTTGAAGCAGTACAATTGTCAGCATCTTCATCACTTTTTGTGGTGACACAAAGGTCTCTGACATCTAAATTTATATCTGGATTGGATTCACCTAGCTTTTTTAACACCCACGACACGTTCTCTTTAACTTTTCTATTCACCTTTTCCTCCAAGTCCGCCTCCAGCTCTTGCCTTATTTTTTTTTTGTCAACTCTTGGACATAGCTGTCCAAAGAACCAGGATTTGGAGACTTTTCAGCCAATTTGCCTCGCCTTCCTACAAGCCAGTTACGCGTGTGCCTCTTCCCACCAGAAACCAGTGCATCTGCCTCAGCAATGTTTCCAGCATCCACCATTGCTTGCACCTTCGCCTACAAAATGAAAACCAGGCAAGCATATAGATAAATAGGCAGCTGGCAGGAATGAATTTATTAACAGAACTGGTTCTCTTTCAAACTAACTATATATGTGTTCGATTTAATATGCAGCTCCAACAAACGTACAATGTGCCAATTATACTGACACAAGTATTGCTATTTCAATATCTAATTATATATGTACTCACGTATTTGGCCTTCAGTTCATCCGTGTTAGTCTTGTAACTTCGACCCGGTTCTCGTTTATAAGTTTCTAGATAAACCAAGGCAGCGGATGGGGAGGCTTTTTCTGGGTCCTTCTTTCTCTGTCAAGTATTAGGATTACCAATAATTCAATGATATAACAAATTAGAATTATCATGTGGTCAATTCAACTCAATCACAATAAAAAATAACTTAAGTTCAGAAAAACACATACTATCTTTTCTTTGGCTACTGCATGAGTTTTGGGACCCATGGTATGTGTCTCATTCAACGAATTACGATGCGCGGAATTAGAATCAGCTAGGGCCTGGAAATCCAAAAAAAATAGCACTAAACAAGGATAATGTGAACTACTAAAGATTAGCATTAAACAAGATAATGTGAACTAATAAACATTATACAAATGTGAATATCATTAAAGCCGTACCTGAACTGCTTCATCCCCCCAGTAGTCCAAGAGCATTTTAAAATCCTCCAACGGAATTGTACTGGGCCTATTTGCAAGCCTTTCCTCATCAGTTGAGTATTTTTATAACACCTTGTTTTGATGCGAGACTTGTACTGCCTCCAAGAGTCGTTAAGCGTGTTCAAGACCGACTTGTGTCCTTCTTCCGGTATGACATACCTAGCCTACAATATAGCAATCACAAAATTCAGGAAACAAACTAATTAAGTAAAACCAAACATTTAGGAAGTCAGTTGAACTGTATATGGTTAAGGAAATTAGATTGTACCAGAGCATAATCCAACATTTGTCGCTTTAATTGATCAGGAACCACATGCCAACTGATGTAAGTAAGAGACACATTATCCTTTGCTAGTGTACCAAGAAAATTGCTTAACTCTGTAATATTATCAGAAACTGGCTGGCCATCCTCATTCAACTCAATGAATACTTTATCATCAGGGGTTCTAGCATGCACCTTGGTCATTTTTGACTTCCCTCTAGGATTTTTTGGACCTTGTACTTTATCTACCAGGTTCAAAAATGTGAATAGAAAAAAGACACACTCAACAGTGCAGTGCAGTGCACAGATAAAGAAACATTATTATTTATATATATATATACATGTACCTGCTTCATCTTCCTGTGCAATCCATTCCTGCTCTAATCGATCGGTAGGATTTTCCATTGTTAGAAGCGCTTCAACGTTCTGCTTTTGACGTTTCCGCATCGCTAAATAAGCAGCAACTGAACCAGCAGCTTCACATGAACCAGCAGCTTCACATCGCCCTTTCTTCACGTTGTTCTTCTTCTCGCCGTTGTCTTCGGAGTTCTTCTTGCTCTAGTTCATACTCAAGTAAATCATCGTAGTGCCTTTCTTGCATCTCTATATAAAAATCAATAGGAGTTTCTGGTGATGATGGGTTTGACAGTCCTAGATCACCCATGCCCAAGGTATCTTCGTAGTCATACGATGTAGGAAGATATATAGGCATTATTTAACTACAAACAGAAATAGACATTTGAACATTCATATTGGATTTCTTTTATCCTCTAAATTTTGTTAACACCTTTGGAAATAGGCATTATTTACCAATACATCAATGGTTTGGCAAACATAAAAATACAGAACTTGCACAATTTCAACACATGCAAACATATAAATACAACACTTCAAGTATAAAAACCCTAATTTAAGGTAATCGGTATACCCAAATCACCCAGAGACTTTGAACGCAGATCAAAATAAGTTAGAGATGAAATCAACTAAATAAAACCTAAATGATGAAGCCCTAACTACCTGTAATTGTCCTAAACGATCCAAATTGGAGGTGTAAAGTTCGTAAAATAGGAGCAATCGAAGGTTTATAGTTTGTAACGTGAGGAAGAGTAGCAATCGGAGGCATTCTTGGATGGATTTCATGGAGAGAGAAACGGACAGAAGGAGGAGTACCGGAGAAATTTGTTTTGGGGGGAAGTATTTCGTGAATGGGGAAACTATCGCGCCAAATTTTCACTAAGCTGTAGCAAGGATCAGCTTGAACCGTTGGATTAATCAACATCTACGGTTATTTATTTGTTTAAACTGATAACGCGGATCGCTGACCTGGCATGTATTTATGTAATGCAACACTTTGAACTGGTGTTGCAAGGATCGGCAAGAACCGTTGGATTAATCAACATCTACGGTTATTTATTTGTTTAAATTGATAACGCGGATCGCTGACCTGGCATGTATTTATGTAATGCAACACTTTGAACTGGTGTTGCAAGTCACAGCACAAGAATTTCAACCGCAACACTGTGTTCACATCTAATGCAACAACAAATGAATGTTGTTGCAGAAGATCAAAGAATGCATAGCTTTCGCCACACTTTTCATGCAACGCACACAAATTAGTGTCGAATATGCCCACTTTTATAGTAGTGATATAACTTGCATTAATCATATGAACCTACATAGATCTTGACATGGATCCAACATAAAACTTGTAACTTGCATATGAACATATGAACATATATATAGGCATATGGATTTAACATAAAGCATATGAATATATATATAGATCTTGACTTGGATCTAACATAATACATACAATTTGCATTAATCATATAAACATATATATGTAGATCTTAACATGAAACATATAACTTGTATATGATATTGATAGTTTCATTCTCAATCTTTAATAGATCCAACACCAAGTCCAATAAGCCACAAACATTCCAAGACAATTCATGATAAAATTATCATAAGAAACAAACATGAATTAGCATCGTCAATATTATACAACATGGAATAATTTTATTTTTCACTTTATATCAAATCACGTCTTAAATTTATTTACATCTAAAAGATAACTACACTTACAAAAGACAATCTTGATTTCTGGAATCTGTATTCTGAAGTTGAAATGCTCGCTTTTGATGTAGACAATCATTGTTTTAGTTTAATTTTGATTTGATTTGGTTTGCCTCTTTTAATTTGCTTCAAGTTGAACGGCGGCTTCTCGAGGTTGTCCAACGGCAGCATGATGGCTCTTGGTTTGATTTTTAATATGATTTAGGGTTGAGGTATTAGGTCGCTTATACAGAAGTTTGATTTAATAGGAACCGTCAGATTAACCTAGAGCAAATCAAGGCCATTCAGACAAGATAGAATAGCCACATCAGCCCTAATGACTTAGCAAGGAGTCCATCAGAACCAATCAGATGCCACATCTGCCTTAGAGCGAATCGGCCCACAGGTTGAAAGCCAAGCACCCTGAATCAACCCCTAGTCGACCCAGCAAGGCTCGGGTCGACCTAAAAAATGGGCCGGTTCGGTTATTCCCCCTCCCGATTCGTTGTTTTGAACTTTTTTGCATATTTATTTATTTAATTCTTATATATATATCTATATATATATTTTTCTCTTATGCATACAAACTTCAAGGCTTAATAACTTCTTCATAAGGTATCCGTTTTATGCAAACCAAATGTCTATCTTGACCAAAATTTTGAGACGAACGTAATAGCGCAACCCATTTCACTTAATTCTTCTTCTAAAATTAAGTGTTCTTGAATTTGTTAATTTTAATATTCTCAGAAAATTTGGTGTGTTACATTCTCCCCTTCTTAAAGGATTTCGTCCCCGAAATCTTCAAGTTAAGAAGAATGCATCTTAACATCCAATCATCCATCTACTCATCCATCATCCACAAGCATCCATTATCCTCAAAAGACTTCTAATTCCATATGAACATATGCAGAGTGTGTGTATATATCTCTTATCTAGTGCAAAATCAGGCGTTCTACTGAACCAGTTGACCTCCTTAATGTGAATCATGAGAGTGCCATGAGTCCATTATGTATGCAATTTTTCCTATTCATAATTCTACATGAGTGAACAATCATTCATACAAATACCGCGTCCATTTGATAACACATCAAGTGTCAATCCACATACAAATTTCATGCGTTCATATGCAAATGCAATATGAAAGTGGTTGAGCCGATCTAGAACCTAATGTGTATGTGCATATGCATCCACGAGCAATCACTAGCAACCACTTGCAACCACTTTGCAACCACCAACCATAACATGTTTCAAGTACATGTTTACATCCATTGATTTCCACTAAGGATCAAGAAATAGGACCAAGAAGATAACTAAGCATGAATAAACTTATGATAAAGGAGAGATCAAAGATGTACCCTCAAAAAGATAAGGGTAGGCTGCGCGTATCTTGCTTTCGGTCTTCCAAGTCGTGTCTTCTTCATTGTCACTCCGTTGTACTTTAACAAGCTTGACTTCACGGTTGCGTAGCTTTTTGACTTCCGTTCCCAAGATACGAGTTGGGATTCTTCTCCCTGTTGCTTCTCGTTCCACTTCTACCTCTTCTAGCGACTTTGGTTCCACCACTTCCGCAGACTCATGTAAGCACTTCCATTGGTGAGAAACATGAAAGACATTATGAACTCTAGCCAACTTTTCAGGTAGCTCTAATATGTAGGCCATCGTCCCAATTCTTTCAATGTTAGGAAGTAGTCCTATGAGTCTAGGTGCCAATTTCCCTTTGGATCCAAAGTGAACAACATTCCTCAAAGGAGATACTTTAAGGAACACTATGTCTCCAACCTCAAACTCGAGGTCGGTCCTTCTTTTATCTGCATAGGACTTCTATCTATCTTGAGCAGTCTTCATTCGTCTTCTTATTAGCTCCACCTTTTCCGAGGTTTCCCTAATCATGTCTGGCCCAAGTATAAGCTTACCTGTGGATTCCCACCAACAGGTTGGTGATCGACACGGTCTCCCGTATAAGGCTTCAAAGGGTGTCATGCCTATTGTAGCTTGGTAGCTATTGTTGTAGGCGAACTCCACCAGAAGAAGATGATCTTCCCATGACCCTCCAAAGTCAAGAACACACAATCTCAAGAGGTCTTCTAAGACTCTGTTCACCCTCTCCGTCTGTCCATTAGTTTGGGGATGGTAGGTCGTGCTTAAACATAGTTGTGTGCCTACAACCTCTTGCAAACTCTTCCAGAACTTGCTTGTAAAGATAGGGTCTCGATCACTTATTATGTTGGAAGGTATCCCATGCAGTCGAACTATCTCTTTAAGATATAAAGATGCTAGAGATGAGGCAGTTCTTCTACTTTTGATAGGTATAAAGTGATTGGTTTTTGTGAGCCGGTCCACTATTACCCAAATACTGGTATTGCCCCTTTTTGACCTAGGCAACCCATCAATAAAGTCCATCGAAATGCTATCCCATTTCCACTGAGGGACCTCTAGAGGATGAAGAAAACCACCGGGCTTCTTCTGCTCTGCCTTGACCTGCTGGCATTTCATGCACTTAGAAACGAATTCAGCTACGTCCCTCTTCATGCCATTCCAAAAGAAAACTCTTTTGATGTCTTTATACATTTTGCCTCCGCTTGGGTGTATGGTCAGCTTTGAATGGTGTGCTTCTTCTAGAACCGTTTTCACTAAATCTATTACTTGTGGGACGCATAACCTTCCATCCCGTCTCAACCATCCCTTATCATTGATGGAGTATCTATTGAGGTGACTCGAAGTCTCACCCCTAATCAACTTATCTATCACATCCACTAGTTGAGGGTCTTCACATTGTGTGGTTCCTATTGAGTCAAAAAGTATAGGCCACACTTCCAGTGTTGCTAACAGGCCAGGTACAAATTCAGAGGAGGGTCTAAAGTCAAAGTTGGCTATGTTCTCCAAGCTTTGCCTTTCTATAAAGAGAGGGCTTAAGGTCAGCTTCTTTCTACTCAGAGCGTCTGCTACCACATTGCCCTTAACAGGAGTATAGGAAATCTCAAAATCATATGAGGCAAGAAACTCCATCCATCTTTGCTGCCTCAAGTTGAGATCTTTCTGCGAGAAAAGGTACTTAAACGATTTATGGTCAGTAAACAATTCAAACTTCTCACCTAGTAGATAATGGCGGCAAGACTTAAGAGCGAAAACGATGGCCGCCAATTCTAGGTTGTGGGTTGGGTAGTTTTTCTCATGTACTTTCAACTGCCTTCCACCATAAACTTCTACCTTCTTTTCTTGCATCAAGACAACGCCCAATCCTGTACCGCATGCATCTGTGTATACGGTAAACATCTTGCTCCGATCAGGCAATGTCAGAACTGGGGTTGTTGTTAGAGCCCTTTTCAAGCGCTGGAAAGCAATATCACAATCCAAATCCCAAGAGAAAACTAGGTTCTTCTTCATCAACCTTGTAAGTGGAGCTGAGATTTTCGCAAAGTCTTTGATGAACTTTTGGTAAAGTCCTGCTAGCCCGACAAAGCTTCGGACTTCAGTTGCGTTTCGTGGAATCTTCCAATCTTGCACAGCAACCACTTTTGCGGGGTCCAAGGCTAACCCCTCTTTGGACACCACATGTCCAAGGAATCTAACTTCTTCTCTCTAGAAATGGCATTTGGAGAATTTGGCTTTTAACTGATGTGCACGGAGAGTATCCATGACTTCCCTTAAGTGCTGAGCATGTTCTTCCTCACACTTCGAGAAGATCAAAATATCGTCCACGAAGACCACCACAAACTTATTGAGGAATTCCCGGAAAACCCTGCTCATCAAGTCACGAAATAGGTAGGTGCGTTTGTCAAGCCGAAAGGCATGACAAGCCACTCGAAGAAACCATTCGGGGTCCTAAATGCAGTCTTGTCAATGCTATCCTCAGCCACTCTTAGCTGATGAAACCAGTTAGCCAGATCTAGTTGGGAGAAAACGGTTGCACCTACGAGATGATCAAACAGATATTCAATTCTTGGGAGTGGGTGCCTATTCTTCTTGGTCAGCTTGTTCATCTCCCTATAATCCACGCATAGGCGGAGTGAACCATCGACTTTGGTCGCGAACACTACTGGAACACTCCATTCAGAAATACTCCGTCTTATGAACCCTTTTTCAAGCAGCACTTTAACTTGCTTGCTGAGTTCTTTTCTCTCCCTTGGAGCCATGTGTCTAATGGGTAAAGCAACGGGTTTTGCATTGTCAACGAGGTATATGCGGAAGTCTATCTCCCGCTTCGAAGGTAAGCCCTTTACCTCTTCAAACACATCCGAGTATTCACGGACCACTCTAACAGACTACAAATTCTCAACAGACGCATCAAGAGATTCTAGATAACTTAGCATAACAGAATTCATGGGATTGCAAGAGATTTCAAGAGTGTTACCGAGGCGAGTCATGAGTCTAACCACTCTCTTTTCACAATCGAGGACGGCACCATTACTGGATAGACAGTCCATGCCTAGAATCAGCCCATAGCCCGTGAAGCCCAAAACATAAGCATTACATTTAGACCCAACGCTTAAAATAGAGAATTCCAAATCCAAACAAATCATTGACAAATAAACTGAGCCCCCAATTGGATTTGAAACAACCAAGGGATCCTCTACTATATGGGTGTCTAGGTGCAGAGATTCAACTAAAGCAGTAGATATAAAAGAGTGCGATGTGCCAGAATCAAAGAGAGTATGAACAGGATTATCAAACAGATAAACTAAACTCTCAACAGAAATATGTCTACCTTGTTCCTTCAGAGGTGCAACGAGAGCATGAACCTTCCCTCCAGAAGATGATCCAATCCTATGTCCCTGCCCTTGACCTTTTGGGTAGTCCTTAGACAAGTGTCTAGTATCCCCGCACTGGAAACAAGCGCCCAATTTCCTCTTTTTCTTTCTATAGTCACTAGCCAAGTGTCCATGTATTCCGGAGAAATTGCACTTCATCTTCTTACGGGATTTATTATCCTTCCCGCCTTTCTTGGGGTCCTTCTTCTTGTTTTGAGATCCATCTCCTTTCTTGTTTTGAGGCTCTTCCTTCTTCACCTCCTTCTTGCCATCTTTGTTCTCCTCTTGCAACAGATCCATGTCCACCAGTCTCTCGTAAGTCGCTCCCATAGGTATATGGGACATTGCCAAACCTTGCAGTGGCTCATTCAGTCCTTTGGCAAAGCGGAGAGCCTTCTTTTGTAGAGTGTTTACTAACTCCAGTCCAAATCGAGCAAGCTGGTTGAATTTATTGATGTATTCTTTGACCGACAAGTTTCCCTGCTTAAGTGATAGGAACTTCTCCATTTGCAAACTCTGCTCAGCTTGTGAGAGGAACTTCATTTCAAATCTCGCTCTGAAGTCCTCCCAAGTCTCTATCGGTCTTTCAGCATTAGTGACTTCCCACTAGAAGGAGGCCTCGTCTTTGAGCAACCACACCACCAACTGCAGTTTCTGCCTCTCATCTACTTTAAAGATAATGAATAAGTCCTCAGCCTCCTTGAGCCAGTTTCTGGCTTCCACGAATGATTCGCTCCCCTTAAAGTCTTTTCCACCCATGGATCTAAAGTCTCTACAGATCTTTGAGAAAGCATTTCCTCTCAGAGGAGGAGGAGCAGCTGGGGGAGGAGGAATGTCTGCTGGGCCCGCGTCATTGGCCCTAGCTTCTAGGTATCTCCTGAACCAGCCAGGTATCGGTACACCCTCTGGAAGGTTAAGATCCCCAGACATGCTGAAACAAAAAGGAAAGATTCAAAACGAAGGATAGAAAGATAGTGTATATGGCTGTGGGGATTATTCCATTTTAAATTAACACTTTTTCTTGAAAATGCTTCTTTATGACTTCTTTTTTGAAAAATAGTTTCAAAAATTTTATTCGATCTGGTAACCTAGCTCTGATACCAAGTGTAACACCCGACCTCCGTTAAGGTCACTCTCAAAGGGATGCCTTAACTTCGGTGGAGCATTTTAAGGTACAATATATTGATAAATTACAAGACATAAAATTTATGCAGCGGAAAAAGATCAATATTATTTCATAAATACTTGTTCAACACAACAATTCAACAACTGTTTCAACCTTCCAAATTATTACAACTTTTCATCTTTCTTGAAAACATAAAGAAGCAATACTAAAAATAAAATGACATAAATCCCTAATAAGTGCTTGACCATAGCCATAGCTCAAAAAGGAAAGTTCGAGCCTTACATCTACGGTCTTCAAGCTTTGGCAAACCTGGACTAAGCAGAAGTGTTTCCTCCCTACGGACCTAGGGGGGAGAGAAGGGGGGAACAGAAGAAAAGAAGCGAAAGGAAAATAGGTCAGACATAAGTCTGGTAAGCCCAGTTATTTAATAGCATGTAAACAAGTAAAAGACTATGACATGAATAAACTGAACTTAGAGTGATACCACAAGGATAGGGTAGTCCTAAAATGAGGTAAGGTAAGATTTAACTAGATTTGGCTATCACACCCACTTTTACTTCTCTGCACCCACTAAGAGCTGTTTAACTAGCAATGTATGTTCATGATAAGGTTATCCCATTCATGTATTGATTGTCTCCTACTCGCATTCATGTATTCCCGGTGTCATGCGGCCCCACATGATTTTTAAGTACTTGTGCTTGTTCCAGTATAGGGTGTATCAAGTCCTATAATGTAAAAACCCGTAACTTCCCCGTAAAGGAAAGTGTCGGATAGTTTGATTCGGCTGTTACAATCAGTTTCCGTTCAAATAAAAATATAAATCTATATATACTATTTTAAACGTACATTTCAAATTACCGGGGTCACATACTAACTCTATAAATTGCAGAAAAATATTTTCTAGCTTCGTATTGACGATACGGTCCTAACAAAACTAGTTTCGTCGAATTCCGAGACCGTTGGAAAAATGGCCATTTTCCAGTCGATTAAAATCAACTAAAACTGGTCAAACGCGTTTTCCTTTGCCACGCTCACATATTGAATCGAAAAATTATGAAATTTGAAACCTAGCAATAACTTTACATCACGGATCCAACAAAACTGGTTTCGTCGAAATCCGAGGTCATTTGCAAAATGTCCATTTTTAATGGCCTGAATTCCATAGCGACTATTCAGAATTTTCAACTGGACATATCTTTTTATTCCCGCTATGAAATTTTGATTTGTTGGATTCGTTGGAAAGATATTCACAATTAGATCCTAATGTTTTTGGTTTCACTAAAATCCGGATTGTTTTGCACCCGGTACATTCAATCGAAGTTTGAAATCGAATTATCGAACTACCGCGCCATTTTCAATTCTATTTATAATTATATATAAATATTTATACTCTTACGACGGCGTATATAATATATACGTTCGAATTATATTCAAAAAAAAATTTCTCGTTGATTTTATTTAAAATAATTCATTTTAAATAATCAAAATTTGCCAAAATAAAAATTTTAAACTGGCCCAGATTTTCGGGTTGTTACATATAATGGCAACCCTGACACGATTCAAAGATGCACAAGTGTTCGCCTGGTGCCCAGTGCCTGCTTTTTCCACTCCGGAGCCCGTGCACGCCCGTACTCCGTCGGAATCTACACTGACGCACCTAACCGCTGCCGTTTTGACTGCTTATATTCAGCCCAGTAATCGTGCCCCACCCTGACTAGTTCAGGGTACCTTGATACATCCATGTGGGTTACTGCTGAAACGGGTCCCCGTTACTAGGGTTTTTCTAGTCAACATGCTAAATTGGTTAAGTGTCCTTGGTTTGAATTAACCCCTATCAATCTTGTCTAGTTGACATGTTAAGTTGGTTAAGTGTTTCCTCAATTACTTAACCCCACCAATCTTGTCTTGTTAACATGTTAAGTTGGTTAAGTGTTCCCTTAATTACATAACCTCACCATTTCTAGCTTGATTGTTCATGAGATTTAATTATTTAATTAACTAAAGCACCAACCACTCGCATTAGACAAATATAGTTGTGGTTACTGGATGTGCCGGTCGGTTTCGGGCAGTTTTACACCACAACTCAGTCTAACCTTGGATCTTTCTGGGATTGATGCACTAACCTCTCACATCAGATAGGTATTGTTGTGGTTAATGGATGTGCCGGTCAGTTCCGGGCAAGTTTACACCACAACTCAGTCTAACCTTGGGTTAGACATATTCATCTTTTACATTTTATATATGTGAATTTTCTACAAGTGTTTCATGTCATATATTTTAATTATGTTCAAGACTAATGACATAAATTATACCATTCATGGCCTTAACCATTTACATGGTTTTGGGCCCACCTACATTATTAACATGTTTTGATTTAATAACTATCCCAACGTTACCCCGTTTTCTTGCTCGTATTAATCACATAAAGTCATTGGGCCCGCATATTAGCCCAATTTATAAACAAGAGGTAAAGAAGGGAACATGCATAATATAGATTCAACCAAACATGTAAATTTTGCATAAAACTTTATTCATATAATTTAACATGTCACATGAACTTGCATATAATTTAGACTTAGATAATAATAGGCCTAAAACATGTTAATATGTAGATCTAGGCATGTGTGAACATAACCTCAATTATAAAATAGTATATGACATAATCATGACATGTCCAATCCCAAGGCATGTATAATTTTAACATTAACATATAGGTGTGAACTAGATCTAACAAGGTGAACTTGCATAAGTCAACTTTACAAACATGCATATAAATATAGATCTAGTTTTGGATCTAACATGTAACTTGCATATGAACATATGTATAATTAGATCGTGACTTGGATCTATCATAAAACATATAACTTGCATTAATCATATGAACCTAGATAGATCTTGACATGGATCCAAGATAAAACTTGTAACTTGCATATGAACATATATATAGGCATATGGATCTAACATAAAGCATATGAATATATATATATATATATGTAGATCTTGACTTGGATCTAACATAATACATACAACTTGCATTAATCATATAAACATATATACATATATATATATATATGTGTGTGTGTGTGTGTGTGTGTGTGTGTAGATCTTAACATGAAACATATAACTTGCATATGATATTGATAGTTTCATTCTCAATCTTTAATAGATCCAACACCTAGTCCAACAAGCCACCAACATTCCAAGACAATTCATGATAAAATCATCATAAGAAACAAACACGAATTAGCATCGTCATGTTATACAAATGGTATAATTTTATTTTTCACTTTATATCAAATCACATCTTAAATTTATTTACATCTAGAAGATAACTACACTTACAAAAGACAATCTTGATTTCTGGAATTTGTATTCTGAAGTTGAAATGCTCGCCTTTGATGTAGACAATCGTTGTTTTAGTTTAATTTTGATTTGATTTGTGCAACACCCCACCTCCATTAAGGTCACTCACAAAGGGAATGCCTTAACTTCAGTGGAGCATTTTTGGTAAACAGACACAGAATATCACAAGACAGATATAAATATTTTGCAGCGGAAAATAAACAACTTTATTAAATCACTAAAATATTTTGTTACATAATATCATGAGTCATAAAACCCTTACAACAAAACACTTCTGTCTTATATTATCAGAGTACATAGCTATTTAAAAGAAAACATCATTCCCCATATCAAAGAGCAAGCCATATAGAGACAAAGACTCGAGCCATACTTCAGAAGTAGCTCCTAGAAGATGATATCCAAATCCTGACTAAACCTTTGTGTTTCCTCCCTGAGAACCTGGGGGGACGGAAGAAAAGAGGCGAAACAAACTAGGTCAGACATACGTCTGGTCAGTCCAGTAATTTTTAGCCAGTAAATAAATAAAGGTAAACAATACAGGCAAACAAAGTGGATAAGAGGATCACAGTACAGATGACAGGTATGACAGGACAAATTAGGCAAGGTGTACTACTAACTACTCTACACTATTACTAGTCAAATCAAGATGGGATAATCCCTTCCGCTAATGATAATGATGGTGGTTGTTTCGTGTATTCCTAGCTGCTGCCATAGGTGCCGCCTGCTCCTATCTCAACTAGTCGTACCCACTACCCACCTACTACAAATTGGTAGACTTAGGGCATATGTCCGGATATACCCTAACCACTACCCTAATCGATCGGCTCCCTACTCCGTAGATACCCTTTGCTGGTTCCACAACTAGGGGGTATCACTTCCCTAAAGTGGCAACCTAAGGTGTGCACAGTTATACCTACAGGTGTCACGATCGTCTTGTCCCCCTCTGCCCGGCCCATGCACGCACATGTCCCCGGTCGGTTTGCGCTGCCCACACCATCCGTCTCGTTTTGGATCTCTTACAATCAATCAGTAAGCGTGCCCCTTCCCCTCCTAGTACGGAGATTTTTTACTTTGATACCTCTCCGGGTTACTGACTGAAATGGGTCCCACACAACATGATACAAGCTCCCCCCCCTATGTCTTGTATCCTCACTAGGTTTTCTACTGACTATGTATAACCTAAGGTGTCTTTAATTACATAGCCCTCAATCAGTTATGCGTACCTATAGGTGTCTTTAATACATAACCCCTATTCTACCTATCGGTTATGCGTACCTATAGGTGTCTTTAATACATAACTCTATCTATTCCAATTAGTTATGCGTACCCCTAAGGGTGTCTTTAATACATAACTTTATCTATTATTGCCCTGATTATGTATACCATTAGGTGTCTTTAATTAGATAACCCCTTTTTAATGGTTAAGTTTGTGGGCCTATATGTATTAATATTACCCACCTACACTTCAGTTGTACTTAACCCTCCCACTGATTTAATCCTATTTATTTAACGGTTAAGTTTGTGGGCCTATATATATTAATGTTACCCACCTACCCATCAGTTGTACTTAACCCACCCACAATGCAATTCGTTTTACTTAACCCTAACTTATGTCAACCGTCATACAGTCCGTATGTATTAAGTTAGGTTAAGTAGCATTAATTTAATATTGAGACATCTAATCGTATTTCACATGCCACCCAAGGCACCCACTTAATCCCATATGCCATCCAAGGCACCAACTTAACCCCTCATGTCCCACTACATGTTTAGCTGGTTAAGTGTTTCTTAATTCATTAAGACCGTAACCTTATAAAGACCTCTCACATTAGACTGGCATTTGTTGCAGCTGGATTTGCCGGGCGGGTCCGGGTAGTCTTACACCACAAACGAGTCTAACCTCGTGTCTTTACAATTGTTACGTATTTAATTTATGCCTAAGACCTCCCACATTAGACTGGCATTTGTGGCAGCTGGATTTGCCGGGCGGGTCCGGGCAGTCTTACACCACAAAAGAGCCTAACCTCGTGTCTTAGACGATTAATTACCCCTAATTAATCATCCCCCAATTTGAATTACTTTCCCTGTTCAAATTATCAATTAATTCCAAATTTCACTATGGCCATAATTGACTCAATTATGTCCATCAATTTATGGTATGAAAAATCATACCAATTTCATCACAAATTTATTTTATGCCAATTCTCAATATTAAATCTTCAGGCTTAAACATTCCTCTTTTGATTAATTAAGTTAATTAATTAATCCTTTCCTTTTCATAGGTGTCAATACCTATCTTATTAACAATTTGGGTTCCTTATCCATAAATGGTTATAGTCAAATTATACCATTTTTACCCACTTTTACCCATGTCATAATAAGTTATTATTTATATGTTTCCCTACTAGAATCATGTGTCCAATTTACATAATCACTATGTAAATTAGGCTTATTACAAATTCCCATTTTCCCCGTTTCTTAACTAGCGTAACCTTTTGCGTTTTTGGCGTCATTGAGGCTACAAAATAGCCTCGCCACAACAATAAAACAAAGGGAATGACAAGGTGATTATTTCAGTACTATTTTTGGCCTAAGCATGACAACTAGGGAAAATGACATGATAACTTTGCATATAATTATGATTCACCACATAATTAACAACTTGCATAGATTCATAACAACTTGCATAGGTTTATGAATTAACAACATAATTAACAACCAACATAGGTTCATGATTCTCAATATAACAACTAGCATAGGTTTATGAATTAACAACGCAACAACTTGCATAGGTAACTTGCATAGGTTCATGATTCATAACATAACAACTAGCATAGGTTCATGAATTTATCACACAATAACTTGCATAGGTAACTTGCATGATCTCATAACAATTTGCATAGATTCATGATAACAACTTGCATAATAACGACTTGCATAGATTCATGATAACAACTTGCATAGATTCATAATAACCACTTGCATAGATTCATGATAACGACTTGCATAGATTCATCATAACGACTTGCATAGATTCATAGTTTCTCAACATAATAACTTGCATAACTTCATGATTCACAACGATAATAAGCTGGTATAATTTCATGATTCACATAATAAGGAACTTGCATCATTTCATGATTCACAACAATAAATATGCATAACTACAATCAACATATACCCAAATCATAGTCTACCACGATTCACTTTTATTTATTTAAACCTAAAAGTGACTAGAACTCACCGAATAAGGGGTCTTGAGTTCTGGGTTCTGAATTCTGTAATTGATTAGCGTTCCCTTGTTGTAGACAATTACGTTGTTGTAGTTTTAGGCTTGATTAGAATTGAATTGATGTCTTTAACTTTCTTCTAGTTGGTGGCGGCTACTCTAGGGTTTGGAGTGACAACATGACGGCTACTGATCTAATTTTTGATTTGATTCTAGGGTTTGGGTCTACACATGTTTATATAGAATTTCAATTTAATTATAGCCGTCGGATGATCTTAGGGTTAATCAAAACCACTCAGTCGGGATAGGGTGACACCTCAGCCCTAATGACTCGGCAAGGAGTCAGAATGGACTCAGCAATGGGATAGAACATGGGTCCGACTGAACCAAAAGGCTGTGCAGGTTTTCTCTCGGCCCGGACGCACTTGGGAAGTGCGCCAATGCAAATTTGTACTGGCGCACTTCCCTAGTGCGCCAGTGCAATCCTCTTTTTTTTCTATATTGCCACCAAACTTCGTTCGTCCATAACTCCTTCGTCCGGTACCCGTTTTACGCAAGCTCGGACTCTATCTAAAGCAGAATTCCGAGACGAACGCAATGGAATGACCCATTTCCCTTAATTCCCACATTTAAAATTAAGTATTCTTAAATTTAGTTAATCTGATTGTTCGAAAATTCAGGGTGTTACATTCTCCCCTACTTAAAGGATTTCGTCCCCGAAATCTTCAAGTTAAGAAGAATGTGTCCTACCATCCAATCACCCATCTACTCAACCATCATCGACAAGGATCCATTGTCCTTAGAAAACTTCTAATGTTGTACGAACATATGCAAAAGTTTGTGTATATGTTCCTTACCTAATGCAAAATCAGGCGGTCTACTGATTCAGTTGACCTCCTTAATGCAAACCATGGTAGTGCCATGCGTCCATTACGTATGCGAAAGAATCCTATCGATACATATTATTTCTATATGTGTGCTCAACCATTCATCAAAATGCAGCATCCATATGATAAAACAACCATTGATCATCCATTAACCTAAATATGCACACACATTTATATGCAATATGAAAGTGATTTGAGCCGATCTAGTGCCTACTATGTGTGTAAGTGCATCCACGAGCAACCACTAGCGAACACTTGCATCCACTTGCAACCATCAAACATAACATGTCCCAAGCACATGTTTACATCCATGGATTTCCTATCTAAAGGTCGAAGATTCGGTTGATTGGATATAAACAAATGATATAACTAAAACAAAAGCTCTGTTCCCATTTGACATCGGTTAAGAGAATGATTCCCTAAGTCTCAGCCCCGAAGACCGAAATCAACATCAGACTGACACCCAAAGAATTACCCCCATTAAACAATGTCAAAACTGGAGATCTACTTCATGCTTCGAGTAGAAACCCGTATCCTTCAGAAATATCCAGATACTTACAGACTACTGGTACAGATCAGAATACAGAATGATTCTCAGAAAGCTAAGCATGAAACACCCTTGCGGGTCATAAGAAACTTTGGGGTCTTCCCATGACAAGTTAGAAACTTAACGACCCTCCTCTCAAAATCTAGAACGACCCTCTACATAGAAAGCAGGTCCATTTAGACCCAACCCATAGCCCATAAACTTGAGAACACAAACGTCACATTCAAATTTTTGACGCCTAACACAGATAATTTCAACCCCTTACAAATCACCAATAAATGAGCCGAACCACAAAAGGGGTTTGAAACAACTACGGGATCAGAAACAAGACTAGTATTAAAGTGAAGAGTCAACTACAAAATCAAAATGCCAGAATCCAAAAGAATCTTAACTTCATAAGGGAATTAAACCTTTTACATAAATTTTTCCCATCTCTATCCTATCCATCTGCCACGAGAGCATTCGCCTGCTCTCCAGAAGTCCCTTGTGATCCCTGCGCCTTCGGGCATTCCTTGGAAAGTGTCCGACCTCTCCACACTTAAAGCAATTGGACTTCCTCCTTTTACATTCTTTGACTAGGTGACCTTCTTTCCCACAATAGTGGCATTTCCTCTTATCCTTTCCCTTGTCATCCTTCTTGCCTTTCTTCTGCTGTTGCTGTTGCTGTCCTTTCTTAGGTCCCGCCTTCTCATTTTTTAGTGTCCCTTCAACTTTTTCCTCTTTCTTTGCTCCTTTGTCCTCTTCATGCATTAGGGCCATATCCACCAGCTTTTCAAAAGTGGCCCCCATGGGAACATGGGTCACAGCCAATCCGTGTAGCGGCTCATTCAAGCCTTTAACAAATCTCAGAGCCTTCTTCTCAGGTATGTTCACAAAGTCTAAGCCGAACCTCGCCAACTGATTGAACTAGTTGATGTACTCTTTTACTGACAGATCCCCCTACTTCAGCGCCAAAAACCTTTCCATGTATAGATTCTCTTCAGCCCGCGAGAGAAACTTCGCCTCAAACCTCTGCCTAAAATATGTCCATGTATCGACTGGACGACGGACGTCCCCCATTTGTGACTTCCCACCAAAACGTGGCCTCATCCTTCATTATCCAGGCAGCTAGTTGGACTTTTCTTCCATCATCCACTTCAAAGATTCTAAACAATTCTTCCACCTCCTTTAGCCAGTTACGTGCTTCAACAAATGTCTCCGTCCCATGAAAAGTTTTTCCACCCATTGCTCTAAAGTCCTTACATATCTTAACAAAAGTATCGATGCGAGGAGGAGGAGGAGGAGCATTTGCTAGACCTGCGGTGGCGGCCCTAGCCTCGAGATATTGACGAAACCAACCGGGTACATGAACATCCTCTGGTATCTCAGATGCTTCAGACATGCTGAAATGAAAAAGGAAAGATTCAATTCAAAGAACCGAAGGAAAGATATATGGCTCTTGGGGAATTTTTTTCAAAACAGGCTTTCCTTTTTGAAAATACTTTCTTTTATAACCTCTTTGAAAATAGTTTTTCAAAAGCTTTTATCTAATCTAGTAACCTTCAGCTCTGATACCAAGTGTAACACCCCACCTCCATTAAGGTCACTTACAAAGGGAATGCCTTAACTTCAGTGGAGCATTTTTGGTAAACAGACACAGAATATCACAAGACAGATATAAAAATTTTGCAGTGGAAAATAAATAACTTTATTAAATCACTAAAATATTTTGTTACATAATATCATGAGTCATAAAACCCTTACAACAAAACACTTCTGTCTTATATTATCAGAGTACATAGTTATTTAAAAGAAAACATCATTCCCCATATCAAAGAGCAAGCCATATAAGAGACAAAGACTCGAGCCATACTTCAGAAGTAGCTACTAGAAGATGATATACAAATCCTGACTAAACCTGTGTGTTTCCTCCCTGAGAACCTACAGGGAAGGGGGAAACAGAAGAAAAGAGGAGAAACAAACTAGGTCAGACATGCGTCTGGTGAGTCCAGTAACTTTTAGCCAGTAAATAAATAAAGGTAAACATGACAGGCATACAAAGTGGATAAGAGGATCACGGTACAGATGACAGGTATGATAGGACAAACAAGGCAAGGTGTACTACTAACTACTTTGCACTATTACTAGTCAAATCAAGAAGGGATAATCCCTTCCGCTAATGATAACGATGGTGGTAGTTTCGTGTATTCCTAGCAGCTGCCATAGGTGCCGCCTGCTCCTATCTCAACTAGTCGTACCCACTACCCTCCTACTACAAATTGGTAGACTTAGGGCATATGTCCGGATATACCATAACCACTACCCTAATCGATCGGCTCCCTACTCCATAGATACCCTGTGCTGGTCCCACAACTAGGGGGTATCACTTCACTAAAGTGGCAACCTAAGGTGTGCACAGTTATACCTACTAGTGTCACGGTCGTCTTGTCCCCCTCTGCCCGGCCCATGCACGCACATGTCCCCGGTCGGTTTGCGCCGCCCACACCATCCGTCTCGTTTTGGATCTCTTACAATCAATCAGTAAGCGTACCCCTTCCCCGCCTAGTATGGAGATTTTTTACTTTGATACCTCTCCGGGTTACTGATTGAAATGGGTCAAACACAACATGATACAAGCTCCCCCCTATGTCTTGTATCCCCACTAGGTTTTCTACTGACTATGTATACCCTAAGGTGTCTTTAATTACATAGCCCTCAATCAGTTATGCGTACCTATAGGTGTCTTTAATACATAACCCCTATTCTACCTATCGGTTATGCGTACCTAAAGGTGTCTTTAATACATAACTCTATCTATTCTCATTAGTTATGCGTACCCCTAAGGGTGTCTTTAATACATAAATTTATCTATTCTTTCCCCGATTATGTATACCATTAGGTGCCTTTAATTAGATAACCCCTTTTTAATGGTTAAGTTTGTGGGCCTATATGTATTGATATTACCAACCTACCCTTCAGTTGTACTTAACCCTCCCACTGATTTAATCCTATTTATTTAACGGTTAAGTTTGTGGGCCTATATATATTAATGTTACCCACCTACCCATCAGTTGTACTTAACCCACCCAAAATGCAATTCGTTTTACTTAACCCTAACTTATGTCAACCATCATACAGTCCATATGTATTAACTTAGGTTAAGTAGCATTAATTTATTATTGAGACATCTAATCGTATTTCACATGCCACCCACTTAATTCCACATGCCACCCAAGGCACCAACTTAAACCGTCATGTCCCACTACATGTTTATCTGGTTAAGTGTTTCTTAATTCATTAAGACCGTAACCTTATAAAGACCTCTCACATTAGACTGGCATTTGTGGCAGCTGGATTTGCCGGGCGGGTCCGGGCAGTCTTACACCACAAATGAGTCTAACCTCGTGTCCTTACAATTGTTACGTATTTAATTTATGCCTAAGACCTCCCACATTAGACTGGCATTTTGGCAGCTGGATTTGCCGGGCGGGTCTGGGCAGTCTTACACCACAAAAGAGCCTAACCTCGTGTCTTAGACGATTAATTACCCTTAATTAATCATCCCCCAATTTGAATTACTTTCCCTATTCAAATTATCAATTAATTCCAAATTTCACTATGGCCATAATTGACTCAATTATGTCCATCAATTTATGGTATGAAAAATCATGCCAATTTCGTCACAAATTTATTTTATGCCAATTCTCAATATTAAATCTTCAGGCTTAAACATTCCTCTTTTGATTAATTAAGTTAATTAATTAATCCTTTCCTTTAGATAGGTGTCAATACCTATCTTATTAACAATTTGGGTTTCTTATCCATAAATGGTTATAGTCAAATTATACCATTTTTACCCACTTTTACCCATGTCATAATAGGTAATTATTTATATGTTTCCCTACTAGAATCATGTGTCCAATTTACATAAACACTACGTAAATTATGCCTATTACAAATTCCCCTTTTCCCCGTTTCTTAACTAGCGTAACCTTTTGCGTTTTTGGCATCATTGAGGCTACAAAATAGCCTTGCCACAACAATAAAATAAAGGTAATGACAAGGTGATTATTTTAGTACAATTTTTGGCCTAAGCATGACAACTGGGGAAAATGACATGATAACTTTGCATATAATTATGATTCACCACATAATTAACAACTTGCATAGATTCATAACAACTTGCATAGGTTTATGAATTAACAACATAATTAACAACCACCATAGGTTCATGATTCTCAATATAACAACTAGCATAGGTTCATGAATTAACAACGCAACAACTTGCATAGGTAACTTGCATAGGTTCATGATTCATAACATAACAACTAGCATAGGTTCATGAATTTATCACACAATAACTTGCATAGGTAACTTGCATGATCTCATAAAAATTTGCATAGATTCATGATAACAACTTGCATAATAATGACTTGCATAGATTCATGATAACAACTTGCATAGATTCATAATAACCACTTGCATAGATTCATGATAACGACTTGCATAGATTCATCATAACGACTTGCATAGATTCATAGTTTCTCATAATAATAACTTGCATAACTTCATGATTCACAACGATAATGAGCTGGTATAATTTCATGATTCACATAATAAGGAACTTGCATCATTTCATGATTCACAACAATAAATATGCATAACTACAATCAACATATACCCAAATCATAGTCTACCACGATTCACTTTTATTTATTTAAACCTAAAAGTGACTAGAACTCACCGAATAAGGGGTCTTAAGTTCTGGGTACTGAATTCTGTAATTGATTAGCGTTCCCTTGTGGTAGATAATTACGTTGTTGTAGTTTTAGGCTTGATTAGAATTGAATTGTTGTCTTTAACTTTCTTCTAGTTGGTGGCGGCTACTCTAGGGTTTGGAGTGACAACATGACAGCTACTGATCTAATTTTTGATTTGATTCTAGGGTTTGGGTCTACACATGTTTATATAGAATTTCAATTTAATTATAGCCGTCGGATGATCTTAGGGTTAATCAAAACCACTCAGTCGGGATAGGGTGACACCTCAGCCCTAATGAGTCACCAAGGAGTCAGAAAGGACTCAGCAATGAGTCAAAACATGGGTCAGACTGAACCAGAAGGCTGTGTAGGTTTTCTCTCGGCCTAGGCGCACTTGGAAAGTGCGCCAATGCAAATTTGTACTGGCGCACTTCCCAAGTGCGCCACTGCAATCCTTTTTTTTCCTATTTTGCCACCAAACTTCGTTCATCCATAACTCCTTCGTCCGGTCCCCGTTTTACACAAACTTGAACTCTATCTCAAGTAGAATTCCGAGACGAATGCAATGGAATGACCTGTTTCCCTTAATTTCCACATTTGAAATTAAGTATTCTTAAATTTAGTTAATATGATTGTTCGAAAATTCGGGGTGTTACAATTTGGTTTGTCTCTTTTAATTTGCTTCAAGTTGAATGGCGGCTACTCGAGGTTGTCCAACGGCAGCATGACGGCTCTTGGTTTTATTTTTAATATGATTTAGGGTTGAGGTATTAGGTTGCTTATATAGAAGTCTGATTTAATAGGAACCGTCAGATTAACCTAGAGCAAATCAAAGCCATTCAGACAAGATAGAATAGCCACATCAGCCCTAATGACTCAGCAAGGAGTCCATCAGAACCAATCAGATGCCACATCTTCCTTAGAGCGAATCGGCCCACGGGTTGACAGCCAAACACCCTGAATCAACCCCTAGTCGACCTAGCAGCGCTTGGGTCGATCTCAAAAATGGGCCGGTTCGGTTATTCCCCCTCCCGGTTTGTTGTTTTGAACTTTTTTCATATTTATTTATTTAATTTTTATATATAACTATATATATATATATATATATTTCTCATATGCATACAAACTTCAAGGTGTAATAACTTCTTCATAAGGTATCCGTTTTATGCAAACCAAATGTCTATCTTGACCAAAATTTTGAGACGAATGTAATAGCGCAACCCATTTCACTTAATTCTTTCCTAAAAATTAAGTGTTCTTGAATTTGTTAATTTTAATATTCTCAGAAAATTCTGGGTGTTACACCTTTGCATATGTTCATATAAGCATTAGAAAATTTTAAGGACAATTGATGTTTTTGATTTTTGGATGAGTAGATGGATGACGGATGGTAGGATACGTTCTTCTTAACTTGGAGATTTCGAGGACGAAATCCTTTGAGTTGGGGAGAATGCAACACACCGAAATTTTAACAACAAGTTAAAATGATAAATTAAGGAAAACTTAATTTAATATTCAGATTTAAGTAAAATGGATGGTGCCATTACGTTCATCTCGGAATTTTGGTTAAGATAGACATTTGGTTTGCGTAAAACGAACACCGTGTGAAGAATTTATTAAGCCTTGAAATTTGTATGCATATAAGAGAAGAATATAAATATATATAAATTAAATAAATAAATATTTAAAAAAATTCAAAATGACGAAGCAAGAAGCCAAAACGCTGAACTACCCTATTTTGGGGGGTCGACCCCTCTGCACAGATCTGGGCAGGTTTGCTTTTCTGAACGTGGACTCTTTTTTTGACCCGGTTCGTTGCTTCTAGGCTATAAAAAGGACACTAAACCTAGTTTTATTCATTTGACAAATAACGGTGATGGTGAGGCTCTACTGCAACTTCAATTAAATTGCCTATTCTTCTCCAAAATCAAGTTTAAAAGATTCAAGTGTTTCAACTATAGATCTGATATTCAACACCAACAATTTTCTTTTCTATCTTCTAAAATTCTAACACGGTGATTAGTTACTTTTAGATTTAAATGATTAAAAGTAAATGTTATATGACTGTGATTTGGATTTGTTATAAATTGTGAATCTATGACATTCTTGAATCATAAATATTATCATGCTGGATCTATCTTTATAGATCTAATTCACTTGTGGTTAATTTATCATGTCATGCTAGATCTGCCATTATAGATCTAATTCGCTTGTGGTTAATTTATCATGTCATGGTAGATCTACCTTTACAGATCTAATTCGCTTGTGGTTTATTTATCATGTCATGCTAGATCTACCGTTATAAATCTAATTCACTTTGGTTATTTATCATGTCATGCTAGATCTACCTTTATAGATCATATTCGCTTGTGGTTAATTTATCATGTCATGCTAGATCTACCTTTATAGATCTAATTCACTTGTGGTTAACTTATCATGTCACATTTTTGGATCTTAAACATTATCATGCTGGATCTACCTTTATAGATCTAATTCGCTTATGATTAATTTATCATGTCATATTTGTGGATCTTATACATTATCATGTTAGATCTACCTTTATAGATCTAATTCGCTTGTGGTTAATTTATCATGTTACATTTGTGGATCTTAACTTTTATCTATGTTTGTGGGTAATTTGAATTTGTCATTATTTGGATAGTTAAAACCTTGCTTAGATCTAATTCTACATCTAGATCGTCTATTACATATCATGTGGTGATTAATTTAGATCTATCATCAATTGGGCATATGAATCCTTATTTATTCATGCCTATTATGACGTCCTTAGTATGTTAGATCTAGTTTTATTATCACATGCTCACTAGATCTATTTTTATATGTCCACCCTGTCACTATGCCAGTTACATGTTTATGTCACTTTTGTTAAAATAATCACTATTGTCATCTTTCCTTTTCTTATTTATGGCTAGGCTACTTTTTAGCCTGGGCATGACGCCAAATATATGTGAATGCGTTAGTTAGGGAATGGGAGAAAACATTAGAATTGGCATAACTTGAATGACGAATATGAATTTGGACATATAATCCATTATGAATATATTTGGGTAAATGGGCATGAACACCTATAAAGACATATGTATAATTAATTGGTTAATAATTAAAATGCCTAGGATTAAAGTAATTAGAACGACACTTATGACACGAGGTTAGATTGCATTTGTGGTGGAAGTCTGCCCCGACCCGACTGGCATATCTAGCAACCGCAAATGTTAAATCTAATGTGAGGGGTCTAAGTGCACAAATACGAAATGGGATAAGACACGGGGTTAGGCCCAACTTGTGGAAGAAGTCTGCCCATACCCGACCGGCATATCCAGCATCCACAAGTTGTAGGCCTAATGTGGGAGGTCTAGCCTATTATAACCATAAATGGACATGGTAATGAATTGGAAAAAACAAGGAAGGATAGTAACCTATTATCACTAATTACTTTAATGAAGAATGTTATATAACAGTAGGCTTGTCCTTGAGACAAGTGGAAATTATAACATATGTTATAATAAAAGGAAAGGAAGCTTATTAGTAAACCTTAGTTAAGAAAACTAAGTTAATAAGTAAAAAAGTCAAGTTGTAATAATTTGTTAAACAGAAAACAGGTGAACTGAGATGAAGTATACTTAATTACATATTAAGTAAAACATGTTATTGTAAGTATGGAATCAGACAATGAACAATACAAAGGGGTTGCAAGATTACTTTCGTTAATTACAATCTAGGAGTGAAGATTGTAAGATTACTTTTGTTAATCACAATCAAAAGAATAACTTGTAAGGGGGTTTATTAATGAACTTAAATGGATTAAGTTATATTTATATGAAATTAATAAGCAAGTGGAATTTTGGCAAGTGAAAAGAAGTCAATGTGAATGGGGATAACCTGTTAGTCTGTAATACTTTACCTAATAGAATCCATAGGGATTGTATCAACATGACAACTTGATTAGGGGTTAAGTAAGATTTGAATGGAACAGTGGAAGGGTTAAGTACATCTTGGGTTGGTGGGTAATATTTGTATATATAGGCTAACAAACTTAACCTGTTGGGGTTATGAAATTAAAAACACCATTAGGTAAACATAACTAGTAGAAAACCTAGTAGTGGGGATGCAAGACAGAGGGGAGAGCTTGCATCATTTTGTGTGGGACCCATTTCAGTCAGTAACCCTTAAATAGGTATCAAACGGGTACTCCGAACTAGGTCGGAGTGGGGCACACTTACTGAACTAATTGTAAGAGATCCAAATGTGGAGGATGGTGTCATGATGGCGCGTTCCATCGGGGTCATATGCATGCATGACTCCGCCTGCTCGGGAAAATAAGATTCTATGACATCAGTAGATATGGTTGTGCACATCTTGAAAATGAAGGGTTGCCACTTTAGGGAGTGATACACCCTACGTGGGGCCAACACTGGGTATCTACGGATTAGGGAGCCAATCGATTTGGTTAGTAGTTAAGGTACATCTAGACTCTGGTAAGTTTAGGAGTCCGTTATTGGGGATGCCTGTGGATAGTATGGGGTTAAAACCTCTCACCAGATGTACGCCTAAGTCTACCAACTTGTACATGTTAAGAGATCATCTCATTTTGGTTATACTAGTATTATTGCAGAGAAATAGAAATCATTAGAGAAGCGCAACATACTCTATCATGTTTATCCTGTTTGCCTTGTCACACTTACCTTTTATGATGTTATCTTCCTTATCCACTTTGTATGCCTATCATGATACTTTTAATTATTTACTTGCTAAAAGTAACTAGACTCGCCAAACTTTATGTTTGACCCTTTTTGTTTCCTATTCTTTCTTCTGTCCCCCCCCCCCCCGGGTTCGTAGGGAGGGAATTCTCAGGCTTAGTCAAGACTCAGTATCATCTTGTCGGAGCTGCTTTTGAAGTGTAGCTCAAGTTCTTTTTACTATGGCTTAGCTCTTTTTGGGGAATTATGCCTTTTATAAATTTATGTACTCTGATGGTACAAGACAGCAGTTACCTTATTGTAATGGTTTTTGTGACTTATGGTATTCTGAACCACGATGTGATGATTTATGTTTGAAATAAAATTTGAAATTCCGCTGTTATCTTATTTATATCTGTCTTGTAATATTCTGTGTCTTTTTACCTATAACGCTTAACAAAACTTAATGCATTCCCTTAGTGAGTGACATTAACGGACGTAGAGTGTCACAAAAAACTTTAATGTGGAACCTCCTTTAACGGAGACGAATTGCCATCATGAAAATTCCTGGATGACTCCAATGGTAGGTTACCTCCTAAAAGGAACCTTACCCTCTAGTAAGCAAGACGCAAGAAAGATAAAACATCAAGCTCCTACATTTGTGATTATGGATAATATACTCTATAAAAAAGGACATCCACTTCCTTACTTAAGATGTGTAAGCTTCGAAAATGGGCTTAACCTCTTAAAAGAGGCTCATGAGGGATTGTGTGGAGACCATTCTAATGGAATTAAGCTGGCCAAAAGGATCATGCGACAAGGCTATTATTGGCCACAGATGGTTAATCAAGCAATTGAATATGTCAAAAAGTGTGAAAAATATTGAAGTTACTTTAACGTACCCCGGTTTCCCCTAGTGAGCTAACCACTATCTCAAGCCCCTGGCCATTTGATGTGTAGGGGATAGATCTAATCGGACCATTGCCAATCTCCAAAGGTGGAGCTAAGTATGCCGTAGTAGCCATTAACTACTTCACCAAATGGGTAGAGGCAAAACCCCTTCCGACCATCACGTCTAAAAAGGTCTTAGGATTCGTACTAAAGAATATTATTACCTGCTTTGGAATCCCCTACAAGATCATATCAGATAATGAAACAAAACTCGAGAGCGAAAAATTCACGCGGTTTTGTGAGAAAAATGGAATTATCAAAAGCCTTTCCTTGGTAGCCCATCCAAGGGCTAATAGAGTTGATGAAGCTGCCAACAAAACCATAAAGACAATTCTTAAAAGCGCTTAAACCAAGCGAAAGGAAATTGGGTCGAACAGTTACTCTTAGTGCTTTGGGCATATAGAACTTCTGTCAAACCAGCAATGGGACACACCCCTTTTTCCTTAGCATATGGATGCGAAGCCATGCTTTCGGTTGAGATTGAAATCCCATCACACAGAAGGATAACTTATGCGTTTAATCCTAATCATGAGTTAAGAAAGGAATCCCTAGACCTAATACGGGGATGAGAGATGAAGTTGCAATCAGAACAACTGAATATCAAAGGAGAATCACAAAATACAACAACACAAAGGTTAAGACTAGGACCTTCGCAAAAGGAGAATTAGTTTTACGAAGAGTGATGGCTAACACAAAGAACCCAGTAGACGACTCGCTTGGACCAAATTGGGAAGGAAACTTGTCGTCCATTAAGAAATTATTCTCAGAACATATCGATTATGCAGACCCAATGGTGAACCCGCTCCGAGAACGTGGAACTCAGAAGATTTAAAACCATACTCCTCAATGCTAAAAGAGTAAGAAAAAATGGGCTTTCCTCCAAAGATGATCACATAACCAAGGGCACAGAAACCCTTTGCTTAAAGAAACCCAAAATGGGTCAAACCACAAGACAAGGCATCCCTCAGAAGAGGATGGTGTGTTAGTCTTTTTCCATTCCCAAATCAGAGGGGGCTAGGTTAAAGCATCAAAAGCATAAGCCTTCGTTTCACACCAGAAATGTTCATGGAGGAGCATCTAAAATTAGCACGCCCTGCCTCTACTCGCAGGAGAGTACGCCTTTCCTCTATTATGAACTAAACATGTCCTACCTCCGCTCGTAGAAGAGCACGTCTAACCTCATATTATGTTCCTCGTTACTCGCAGAAGGGAACACAAACCCCTATCATCGCCTATGATGGTCAGGATAGGGCATCCCTTGGGGAGGTGGTGTGTAAGCCTCTATCAGTACTTATAATGGTCAGTATAGAGCATCAAAAGAGTAAACCTTAATTATATGTCTACGATGTCTCGGTTTAAGTTTCTAAGACCTTGTCATCGCCTACGACAAACATGATAAGGTGCCTCCTGGACGGATGTCGGGTAAGTCCTTGGGCCTTGCTTATGGATAAGCCAGCCAAGCACACCGGACGCGCAGACCCAGAGAGTGGCCAACAAAGCATGTGCATCATCTGCATTGACATCAAAAGCCCAGGGAGTTGTTCATGAAGCACGTACAACCTTTGCTTCACAAATCATATCCAAGGGAGATACCAAAACATTAATACTAGAAGAGGGTTTCTGGTCTTCAAACTTTAATTACCCGAATAAGGGTTGGTTCGAGACTTCTATTAATACCAGAAGAGGGTTTCTGGTCTTCAATCTTTAATTACCCAAATAAGGGTTGGTTCAGGACTTCTATTAATGCCAGAAGAGGGTTTCTGGTCTTCAATCTTTAACTACCGAATAAGGATTGGTTCGGGACTTCTATTAATACCAGAGGTGGATTTTTGATCTTCAATTTTTAAATTACCCAAGTAAAGGTTGGTTTAAAACTACCATCAAGACAGGAAATCGGTTATCAGCTTCCAGTCTTTAATGGTCATGTAAAGATTAACATGGAAAAAGTACCCTGAAGGTTTCATTATACAATCCAGTGTTAAAGATACCTAACAAATAGAGTGAAAAAGAATCTAGAAAGAGAAGTTTGACTTGGAAAGTCGAAAACCACCCTTCAATAGGGGGCAAATGTTACTACCAAAATTAACTCCTAAACAGGATGACAGTAAAGGGGTAACGGCTGAACACAAGCACAGAAGAATCCTCCGAAAGCAAAAAGCCAAATACCAGAGGGAACTCAAAAGCTACATAATACCGACTGGGTCAATCCGGCAGGGTGTATCTGACAAGGTGGTTCTATAACAAAATTTCATCTAAGTTAGAAGCTAAGAAAGAGGAAGGCAAGAGCTCCGCTAATCGAAACCTAGAAAGACAGAAGGGCTGTCAGTACTAACCTACTTAACATCGATACATCAGTAGATAAAGGCATTAAAGATACCAAGCTTAAAGTGCCCAGGGGTTATCCAGAACTAGCCTCCGAAGTATTCGAACACCAAAAGGTCATTCTATTAAACAATGAGTAAAACACCGGAAGCTAACCTCCGGAAGGATAGACTCCATCCGAAAACTCTACTGGAAGGCAAATCGAAACCCTGGAGGGATACAGGCTATTCGTATTAATCTGCCTAGTGCCGACATCGACAGGGGTTTCGAACTGGCTGCTATCTACATACATCACGAGGGAAAGCTCCTCAAATTATTAATGAGAAAACCGAAAGCCTACACCCGAAAGCTACCATCGGGAGCACAAATGTCCTCCGAAAGCCATTTACATCGACAAGCTCGTATCCATCTCAAAGAAACTTCAATTGACTGAGACCGTCACTTCGGAAGCTATAATCAGCACTATTAAGGCGATCGGAAGCTAAACATCCGAGACCAAGGAGAAAAGCGGCTGACAGAGGCTTCTACAAGCCCAAGAGCCTAATAGTAGAAGGGACCTCGAATTGTCTGTAAATAAAACCTTAGGGGTCACATTTTAGAGGACGAATTCTTCATTTCTCAATCTTATTTCTTCTTATCTGAGGAACAAACCCTAATTTCCAAATCGGATTGGGATTTCTTTAAATTTTGTAATACATCTACAATTTATGAATGGAGAATTCCGAGACTTAAGCATCTTGTGATTTGATAATCTTGTTGTGCCATTTATGATGAAAAAGGGAGTTAACACTAACCTTTCGTATGAAAGAGTTGTTCATGACACATTCATAAAAGAGGAAAGACTTTGTGGAAACCCGAAGCCTTTTGCCTTTTTAACTTGATGGTAAGCAACGTGAATCAACACTCTCACAATAATTCTAATGCTACATAACCCCGGAAAAGAGGTTTTCTACAAGTTTATGACTTGATCACTGATGTGACGAAGGCCCTTTGAGCTGGCTCGATGCAGAAGGATCCTTTAAGTTAATAATCATTGCGGTATCCTTACATTCTGAATATCAGGAAGCATTAGCCTGTTTTTCTCTTATCACAATGTATATCATCTTACCCATGATCTAGAGGGTAACTGATTACGCAAGGCTTCAGTTATGCCAAACTAAATAAACCCTTCACTTCAGAACTCCATAGTCCTACAAGCATGATATTCAACCCTTGAGAGATGAATAACTAATCTTCAGAATGGATATTTTGATATTTAAGAAAAGGGTAGATTTGCCTAAGTAGCACTGATCCCAGACTGTCTTTCCGTAAACCTAAACCATGACTGCATTACTTTTCCTAAATACGTGTTCTGTATACCTTATTCTGGGTGTTGACAGAAAATATCGTTAACTGCTACTTTAGAAATTTGGCTATGGAAACCTTTTATTTGGATTCATATCGAAATTCTGAATCGTTTTAATATATAATATGCTGAAAGCGTCAATGTATGAAGAAGATATAAGCAAATGAATTTGGACAATAAACACAGAAAAAATACAAATAATTAGATGAGTAATATATACGCGTGTGTGTACAAAATATATTTAAATATAAGAGGGATAATTTGAAATTCAAACTGAAGATAAGATTATGAAGATAGAGATTATTTTAAGTAAGGAAAGAAATTAAGGAAATAGAGAAATGTATTATTTAATTAGACACCTCCGCGCCACACAAATTCATTGGTCATTTCAGCGACTAGGAGGTCGACCACCCCTTAGATGGGGTGTCGACCGCACGACGGCTGAGGAGCCTAATGAATCTATGTTTGGTTAGGGTTTTCTAAAGGGATATGTAACGACCCGTATTCTACACATCATAGGATTGTAGAATATTTATTTCTTTCCCATATGAAGTCGTATGGTCATGTAACTTTGGGAAACATCTATTAGAGTCATTTCCCATGTTCATGATTTTTGTCGATTTTTAAATGACCATTTTGCCCCTAGTTGGTATTGTTTTGGCCATAACTTTTGATTGGAAAGGAATTTTTACCTGAAACCACTTCCATTGGATTCGTTTGATGGTTTACCTTTCCGTAGAGTGGTCATAATAGCTAAACGGACTTACCGTTTGGGAGATATGGCTGAAATAAGGTTTAGAGGGTGAAAAACTGCTTAACCGGGCCAAATCGGGTGATTAGTGAGTAGGCTCATAACCCATTTCGGGATTAGGGTTATGGGGAGGCTGAAATGAGATAGAGGATCATTCCATTTCAGTTTTCTAGCCTCCACTTATCACCAAGGAACCCTAAAAATGGCCTCCAACCTCTAAATCACCTCCAAATCATCTTTTGGTCAATGATTAAGCTTAGCAACCCATAATCAAGGAAGATCTTCACCAAAGCAACATAGGAGCTGCTGTTTGGCATTGAGATTCACATCAAATCAGAGAATTATTTCAGATCTTAGTTTATTTGTGGCTAAGGTGAGTGATTTGCATAGTTTTGCACTAATTATGGCTAATTAGGGGTGATTAGTGTTAATTAGCGAATTTAAACATGATAAAATTCTGGAAAAATGTTTATAAAATTCGGAATGATGTTTTAGACCTCTGATGTGAATTTGGGTTAATTTGGTTAAGTTTTGCTAATCATATCATAAGTTTCACCTAAACATGCTTAAGGGGGAAATATGGGGTTTTGGGTATGTTTGATCCATTTTAACCTATCATGTTGATGTTTTGATGTTTGTGGTTGATTATGCATGTTGCTATGACTGTATGGTATGCTTTGTGATTGACTAGAATAGTTGGAATGGTCGAAAACGCCGTCGAGGGGCGTAAACAACTCGCTGGACAAGGTGCAGGAATTCAGATCGGATAGGGGATTAAGGGTTGAGACGACCCGAAATCCCGTTCAGACGGAGACAAGGGTAATCTTTGGAATATAACACAGAAACAGATAATAGCAGAACAGAATTAAATAAATACACCAGATAATGAACAATAGAATATACTGGATAAAAGTAATCATCAGAGTTACACAGTATACAGGATCTTACTTAGTACAAATACAGTTCAGCTATACATAAATGTCTACAGCGGAAATAAACAAAATATTTACAATAGGAGCTGAACAGCATAAAAAGAGATAAACAATAGAATCCATCTTCAGCTCCAGCTATCCAGAAATAACCAGCTAAACCTGAATACAAGGCTGCCCGTGTAGAAAAAAAAAAGGGGCACCCGAGTTTGAAAGTGAAACAAACTACGAGTCAGTCATGGGACTGGTATGAGAAATCTGCTCAACACATATATAATATGGCAAATCACAGGACCACGCCACTCTCGTGGAACGGGTTTACTCCATTGGATTGCCAGTGCTTTAAAACAAATCTTTCTTTTAAACATCGCTATGCTTTTTATAAAAATGAAGCCGTTATAAGACTCAGTTCCCATCACACAATGCAACGCAACCCGGAGGATAGAGTTTTACCTTATAACGGCTAAAATATGCTTGATACGAATAAAACTAAGGCATTTGATATTATTGCTAGTGTCTATATGTTTTGAAAACAATTTCAAATCATAACTATCAATCATAGACGACATGAGCGTCCCATGCCACTATGTCGCCAAATATATATATACAATCGAAACCGCACGATGTCGTATTTGGAAATTGGATTTCCGTCATGAACCAAGGCAAAAGATAGTCCTTACCGAATTCGAGACAATCTAGCCCATGTCTCAGGATCAGAGCTCGAGTGACCCTTGGATCGTCAGGGCCGGTCCACCGATGTGGATTAAAATGCCTGAACAATACGTTTCCCCGTCCTTTGGGGCATAAACGAGCCAACGAATGACTCCATCGGACCCGAATTGCCCGATCAAACCGAGGCGCCTCGCAACAGCAACAACCACATAGGTGAAAAGTATATAAATGTCAGGGCTGGTAGGTCACTGACACCACCCTAGCTAGAAGGAAACGCATGCCCTCCCTGAGGTCCTTCTCCCGTTTCTGGTTCATACCGGGGTGTGAGGCTCACGAATTCACGTTATACACAAAGCTACGCCACACAGGCGGTGCTTTGATCATCACCACAAGACTTTGCTTTTCAACAGAAGTCCTGATCACTGCATCTTAGCATGCCACACCGGCAATTCATGCCACGCGACTGATGTCCATCGATATACAACCTCTGAGCTCGTGCGTCTCAGAGAAGGGCGTTAAGCAAAAGAATAAATTCTCCGCCGCCAAACAGATGTATATTTAACAGAGATCAATCAACACAGAATAAAACCCAACGTTAGACACACAGTCCATTTACAAGTCCGTTCTGGGTCTGAACGACACCGGAGGCACTAAATACCTCGCAAACCCATCGATCACCACGTACGTCTGGACGATCACCACTCATTATCCATATTTCGGGATGCCTCCCAATCAGGACCTCGGTTACCATCCAAACGAGGTGAAGATCTCCGGTCTTCGACCATCGTCTTCATCTTCGACTTTCAATCGTCGGTCAATTATTTGAAATGAGAATTAACTCGGCCTTTTCAAATAATTCACGTATATTTATAATTTCAAATCAATTTATTCCAATGGTTAAATAATTTTACAACACCAATTTTGTTCTTTAATGTAATTTTCACACCAAACACATTCAACCATCAAATACTACATAAATCGAGCAAATTCAGTTTATTTCCATTCCATATCGTTTATGATATTTTATAATGATTTATCGCTATTTTTATTTATTTTAAAATAGCCCATATATTCAAAACGACGCTTCGGGCCATAACGCGGCCGTGGCGCTGTTTTTCCTTAGATTTGATTTACACATATCTGAAAATCTAACCATTGGATCTTCATAAAATTTACATCATTAGAAAGGTCTTTTCAAAGCGAATCCAACGGTTCCAGTTTCGGGAAAATCCGACGGTCGGATCTCCCGGTACAATCGTTTGAAGTTTCGATTTCAAAATACGAACTACAGCGTCGTTATTCGATTAAATATAATTATATATATATATATAAATAAATATAATCGCTTCTGGCACTGTTTTTCTTCAGATTTGAATTAAACATTCCAGACAATCCAACTGTTGGATTTTTACAAGGTTGGTGCCGTTGGGAAGATATTTCCAAGGCGAACCCGACGGTTGAGGTTTCGGGAAGATCCAATGGTCGGATTTCCCGTACTAGTTGTTTGAAATCATGGTTTCAAAATGCGAACTGCACGACTACGTTTCGTTTTAATTTTATTTATATTTATATATTTATATAAATATAGTTCATTCAATGATTTCAATATCGTTTTCACTTCAAATATTTCACTAACGCCTTAAAATTTTGGAAAATTTCGCCATAACCTCCCCTGCACCGGGAGCATCGGGAAATCTCAAATAGCTTCCCCGGTCCTTCTAATCTCAAAAAGAAAAAGAAAAAGCCAAGCGGCTAGCCAACAGGCTCATAAAATCATCACCCAAACAAAACAGTAAATGTGTACCTATTTGTCGGGCACAAAATTTTATTCCTCTTCTCTAGCCCCTTTGCTATAACCTGTTCAATGAATATGCATGTACATATATATAGTTCTTATCATTTATCCTTTTCTATTCAACTTCATATTTGATTTCTATTTGGTTTAAAAACACCATTCATTCTAATGTTACATACATAGGTACAAATCATATCATTAGCTAATTAAGGAATATTTCAACTCATCTATATTTATTTGAACAAGTGGCTATTTTTGACACTTCACATTTCAACGATTCACGCATATAATAAAAATGTGATTTTTATTGTAAAACAACTCATTTCAAAACACTATTATTTTATATATTTCATATTGGTGATAAAAATAGGATTTTTCTTATAAAACAATTTCTTTCAAAACGAGTTTATTTTACACAGTTCATATAGTCGATAAAAGGTGATTTTTATTATCAAACAATTTATTTCAAAATATGAATACCATTCAACACATGAATTTCAAATCAACGAATGAATATCGATTCAACACATGAAGGTTTTCTATTCAATGAATAAATATATTTTAAGCAGATGAAAATAATTCAAACACACGAGTATTATTCAAAATTTCGGCAGCATAACGGCAGGGTAGTTAAAACCGGGACCGTCCCTAGTACGGCTCCTCGCTCTACCTTAAAACCTCGCGGTTTTTGACAATGGGGATCATGCATCTAGTTCGCACGCAGGCGGCATGTATATATTTATTTCATTTCCACAAACTAATCCTATGTGGTTTCAACCAAATATTTCCCAACCACAAACGGGTATTTTTCAACCTCAATCAATCACAATCAATAAATATCGTCCATGGTTTGTGGACGAGGGGCGTATATATATATATATATATATATATATATATATATATATAGTAATTCACTTTTATTTCAACACATATCTAATTTTTACAACGCATATATAACTTATACATCGAACGTACAACTTATACAACGCTTATACAAGAGATGTACAACGCTTATATAACTCATACATCGACTATATAATTTATACATCGTCGTTTTCCATATTGTTTATAAATTAGAAATCTCACATTGGGTTCCACTCCACCAAAAATAGCAGAAGGCTCAGAAAAATATGCGGTCTCTTCTAAAATGTAGAAGGCGTCCACACGGTCACGATGTTTCCTGTTTCATCGAATTTCGTCAACGAATGATAAAGATATGATTTTTCAAAGTTTGCAACACTTTAAAACTATTAAAATCAGTTTAAAATAAAAACTGTCGTTATACCTCATTTTGCTCAAATCTGGGTTTTAGATTTTCGCAAATTCCGTAGCTCGATGTAACGATCAGCAGGCGCGATGTCGAAGAGCTACGAACGGCGCCCAGATCGCCGGTGGTGGGGCCAGGTGCGACGGCGAATCCAGGTGGTGGCGGCGCTGGGAAGTTCGGATGTTCGTGGTGGTGAAACTCAGAGCTGGGGCGACGATAAGGGATGAGGCCGATCTTGATTTGAAGAGGGGAAGTAGCACTCCAAAAAGTTGAACGGAGGGGAGGGCTAACGATGAACGTGGCGGCCAGAAAATGGGAGGAAAGCGGTGAAGGCTCAGCCGCCGTCGGTCGAGAGAGAAGAGGGGTTTTCCGTTTTTTTTTGTTTTTTTAAATTAATGAAATAAAAAATCTTATTGGCCGATGCTATATTAAATTCAAAAATTTGGGGTTTCCTTGGACGAACTCGAAATCCAACCCAACGACTGTCGTTCCTAGCGTTTTACCCCCATTCCGAACACAATGGGATATGTTTCGCAGGCCCATTCGACTGTTTCAGTCAGTTTCCATTCAAATCAAAATATAAAACATTCAATATTTAATTTGAACGTACATTTCAATTTGCCAGGGCCACAAACTGATTCGAAAAATTCCAGAAAAATAAATCTAGCTATGTTTTTACGATATGGTCCCAACAAAACTAGTTTCGTCGAATTCTGAGACCGTTTGCAAAAAGGCCCATTTTTGGTCGATCCAATTTAACTGTAATTGACCAAAACACATTTTCTTTTGCCACGCTCACATACTAGCTTCAAAAATTATGAAATTTGAAACCTAGCGATAACTTCACATCCCGGATCCAACAAAAGTGGTTTCGTTGAATTCCGTGGTCGTATGCAAAATGGCCAATTTCACGGGCTATATAAATCCCATAGCGACCGTTCTGAAAATTCATTCGGCCATAACTTTTGCTTTCCGTTATGAAAATTCGATTTTTCAGATTCGATAGAAAGGTATTCACTAACAGATTTAGATATTTTTGGTTTCACTAAAATCCGTTGTGTTTTGCACCCGGTACAGTCCGACAAAGTTTGAATTCGATTTTTGAAACTACAGCGCCTTTTCAAGCCCTGTTTATAATTATAATTGATTATATTCGTTTTCAATTGTCGATTCAACTAACTTTTCATTGCCATTAGCTAAAATATTTATTTTAAATATTTAAAATCCATTATTTTAGCCAATTTAAAAATTTTAAATTGGTTCAGATTTTCTGGGTCGTTACAATCTCCCCCACTTAAAACTTTTCGTCCCCGAAAAGGAACAAAGTCGAAAGTGGTTTGATAAATCTACAATCCCACAATACAACAACCAATTTGCTTTTTAACCTTCCAAAAATATACAAATCAAATCCTATATTCCTTTAAAAATCATTCAGAGTATAGAATAAATAGTGCACATCCATGGGAAGAAAATAGCAACAGAATAGAGAATTATATGGTGATGCAAAGTATGGTAAATGCACCTTGCACCGGAGTCAATCAGAGATATCTACTCGGCATCTAGGATAAGCTTTCTGAATGCTCTCCTCAGTTTCCCAAGTACAATCTCGCGGATCTCCACTCCATTGCACTTTGACTAAGCGAACCTTCTTGTTCCTCAGCTCTTTGGTTTCTTTGCCTATTATCTTTAGCGGCTCTCTCCTCACAGCTAATTCTGGGGTTATTTCAATGTCATGTTGAGCTACTTCTTCCACGATCAAGTCTGGATCATGAACGTGCTTTCGAAGTTGAGATATGTGAAATACATCATGAACTCCAGGCAACCAATTAGGCAGTTTGACCCTATAAGCGAGAGTTCCGATCCGTTCCAGAATAGGAAACGGACCTATGAATTTGGGCGCTAACTTTCCAGTTTTACCGAACCGGATAACTCCTCTCATCGGCGATACTTTCAAATATACATAGTCGCCCACAGCAAAGGATATATCTCTTCTTCTCCTATCGGCATAGCTCTTTTGTCGGCTTTGAGCGGCGAGTAATCGCTTCTTAATAAAATCGACTTTATCGGCGGCTTCTCGAATCATATCAGGACCCAACACAAGTCTATTACCAGGTTCGACCCAACAAGCAGGGGATCGGCACGGTCTACCATACAATGCTTCGAATGGCGACATTGTCAGACTCGCCTAGTAGCTGTTGTTATAAGAGAATTCAGCCAAATGCAGATTGTCTTCCCATGATCCACCGAAATCTATAACACAAGCCCGCAATAGATCTTCTAAAATACGATTCACCCTCTCAGTCTGACCGTCTATCTGAGGATGGTAAGCGGTGCTCAAGTTCAGCTTCGTCCCTAGCTCGACTTGAAATGCTTCCCAGAATTTGCTAGTGAATATTGTATCTCTATCACTGACTATACTGAGCGGCACTCCATGTAGTCTAACTATTTCCCTGAAGTATATCTGCGCCAGACTCTGAGCGGTTCTATTTGATCTGACAGGTATGAAATGGGCGGTCTTCGTGAAGCGATCCACGATCACCCAAATACTGTCATTTCCTTTCCTGGTCCTGGGCAAACCATCAATGAAATCTATAGAAATATGTTCCCACTTCCAACCAGGAACTTCTAGTGGTTGTAATAATCCAGCCAATTTCTGTTGGTCGCTTTTGACTAGTTGGCAAGTAGGGCATCGACTAACATATATCGAGATGTCTCTTTTTAACGACTTCCACCAGAATGTGCGTTTGATATCATTATACATTTTATTAACACCCGGATGGATACTGAGCTTAGATTTGTGGCATTCATCAAGCACTTCTCTTCTGAGCTCAGGAATTTCTGGAACGCAAATTCGTCCTTCTAACCTCAAAATCCCTTCGCTGTCTAGCTGGAAATCCGAAGCATTGCCTTCATGAATTCGCTGACTCATTCCTTTGATAAATTGGTCGTCTTCTTGGAGAGCCGATATCTTATCAATCAACGAAGTCGCAATGATGAAACTGGCGATCATTTCATTCTTTCGGCTTAACGCATCGACCACGACATTGGATTTCCCTGGAGTGTATAGAATTTCAAAATCATATGCTGCAAGAAACTCCAGCCAACGTTGCTGCCTCAGATTCAAGTCTTTCTGGGTGAACAGATACTTTAACGACTGGTGATCTGTAAACAGTTCAAATCTCTCACCCAGAAGATAGTGTCTCCAGATTTTCAAAGCGAACACAATAGCCAATAACTCAAGATCATGAGTTACGTAGTTCTTCTCATGTGGCTTCAGTTGACGGCTAGCATAAGCAATCACTTGGCCCCTTTGCATTAACACTGCGCCAAGGCCTTCTCTAGAAGCATCAGTCCAGACCTTTAAATCTTGATTGCCATCAATGATGGTTAACACTGGAGCTGTTGTTAGTCTTAACTTGAGTTCTTCGAAAGCCTCCTCACTTTCTGGAGTCCATTTGAATTTAGAGTGCTTCTTTGTAAGCTTCGTTAAGTGACCAGATATCTTCGAAAAGTCTTTAACGAACTTCCGGTAATAGCTAGCCAATCCGAGAAAACTGCGGACTTCAGTGGGGGTGCTGGGTTGTTTCCAATTTTGAATAGCCGTGATTTTGCTTGGATCCACAGCGATTCCTTCTTTCGATACGACGTGGCCCAAAAATTTCACTTCATCTTGCCAGAATATACATTTGGAAAACTTTGCCTTCAATACATTCCTTCTGAGGATTTCTAGAACCTGTTCCAGATGCTTTTCATGTTCGGCCTTCGATTTAGAGAAGATTAGAATATCGTCAATGAAAACCAAAACAAATTTATTCAAAACCCCTCTAAACACCCGGTTCATTAGATCAACGAAGTAAGCGGGAGCGTTACATAAGCCGAACGACATTACTAACCACTCGTAGAATAAGTCGGGGCCTCTGAACGCTGTCATTGGAACACACTTTTCGGCAATTCGAAGTTGATGGAAGCCTGTAGCTAGGTCCATTCGTGAGAATACTTGTGCTCCATTTAATCGATCCAACAAATCATCTATCCGCGGCAATGGATACTTGTTCTTTATTGTCTGCTTGTTCAGATCACGATAGTCCACGCATAGCCATAGAGTACCGTCAGATTTTGGGACAAATACCACTGCTGCACCCCAATCAGAGAAACTAGGCCTGATCAGACCTTTCCATACTAGCTGTCGTGTTTGATTGTCTAATTCCTCCTTCTCTTTCAAGGACAATCTTCGAATAGCGTGAACTACCGGCCTTGCATTGGGAATTAAAGCAATCTTGAAATCTATTTCTCTCTGCGGAGGTAAGCGAACAACTTCTTCAAACACATCCGCATAGTTCTTGACGACAGGAATATCTTTCACTAGATCGGGAATATTCTCTGTGATTTCAGGGACATTTTCTATTTGGGATGGAGAAACATTCAAAGCTGCCCAGAAGTCCTTCCTATTAGCATTCTGACCTTCACAGGCAATGGTCATATAATCACCTGATTTAATCTTCGCCTTTACGACTCTGTCGGCGCATTTAACTTCAGCTTCATATTTGGTCAACCAGTCTAACCCCAAGATAAGATCAAACTCTTTAAAATTCATGACGGCTGCGATGGTAGGAAACCAATAACGAGAGAAAGAAACCGGCACTCCACAAATCCAACCAAGATCAATGGAACCCCCAACCGGATTCTGGACAGTCATTGGTTCCTTGAGCTTTTTCAAATTCAAATCCAGTTTCTTAGCTGCATCTTTGGCAATGAAACTTCGTGACGCGCCTGTGTCAAACAGTACTTTAACTGGAATGTTTTTGACAGCAAGCGTTCCTTCTAAAACATCTGTCCTTTCCTGAATAGCCGATGGCTCTGAAGCTTCTGCTATTTCATTTACTTGAACTATTTCAGGTTTTCTGAATAGCGGGCAGGCCTTTAAAAGATGACCCGTCTGATGACATCCGCCACATTTTCTATTCTCTTGAAATCCCTCCTTGGATTTAGATCCACTCTTTGTTCGCTCTTTCGAGGGTTTGCAATTCCCCTGAAAATGCCCTGGCTTATGGCAGTTATTGCATACGGCGGCCGTTACGGGCTCTTTCCCAGATCTGGCCCTTTTCCTCTTGGCACTGGGCTTCTTGTTGACCTCAGACCTCGTACTGGCTTCTGGAATATCAGTTTCCGACTCTTCTTTGTCACTACAACGAACTCCTTCTTCGTCGTGCAACATTCCTTTCTTATGGAGATCTTCGTACTGATAAGCCATGTATATCATTTCAGAAAAAGGAAGCTTTACATTCCTCATTACACTATTCTGATATCTCCTTTGCAGGCCATGAATAAATCTCAGATTTTTCCTCTTTGGATCTTGAATCAGAAGAGGAGCAAAGTGAGCAAGTTCGTTGAATTTCTTATGATATTCAGGGATGGTCATATCACCTTGTATTAGATAAGAAAATTCATCACATAATCTCTCGGTTGCTTCGGGAGGAGTAAATATTTCCAGGAAAATCACTTTGAATCTGTCCCAGGTGATATCACCTTCTGGATTATCTTTGATGATCGTTTCCCACCAGATTAAAGCTTCTTCTTTGAGCACCCAAGATGCTACTAGCCTTTTCTGGTCATCCCTCAGCTGGATACGCTCAAATATTCTTTCGACAGAACTCATCCAAGATTGAGTTTGAATTATAGATTCATTGCCCGAGAACTGTGCTCCATTCAGATTTCGATATCTCTTTAATAGAGCTTCTAGATCGGATTCTATATTCCTTCTGTTTCTGGCACTCATTTTTCTAGTACTTCTGCAAATGGCAGATCAAGTGTCAGGTCACAGAAAAGAAAATTTTCAAACATAGAAACATATACTTCAAGTGTAAATGTGTCTATCGAGGTGTAATTTCATTCTGCTTTACTCATACTAGGACATTGCTGATCCTATCTGTATAGAGTTACCCGTCCTAGAACACTACTGGTTCTATTTCTGACGAGTTCGTTCAAATGTTATATTCCAGAACTAAGCTTAACCAAAGCTCTGATACCAAGATGAGACGACCCGAAATCCCGTTCAGACGGAGACAAGGGTAATCTTTGGAATATAACACAGAAACAGATAATAGCAGAACATAATTAAATAAATACACCAGATAATGAACAATAGAATATACTGGATAAAAGTAATCATCAGAGTTACACAGTATACAGGATCTTACTTAGTACAAATACAGTTCAGCTATACATAAATGTCTACAGCGGAAATAAACAAAATATGTACAATAGGAGCTGAACAGCATAAAAAGAGATAAATAATAGAATCCATCTTCAGCTCCAGCTATCCAGAAATAACCAGCTAAACCTGAATACAAGGCTGCCCGTGTAGAAAAAAAAAGGGGCACCCGAGTTTGAAAGTGAAACAAACTACGAGTCAGTCATGGGACTGGTATGAGAAATCTGCTCAACACATATATAATATGGCAAATCACAGGACCACGCCACTCTCGTGGAACGGGTTTACTCCATTGGATTGCCAGTGCTTTAAAACAAATCTTTCTTTTAAACATCGCTATGCTTTTTATAAAAATGAAGCCGTTATAAGACTCAGTTCCCATCACACAATGCAACGCAACCCGGAGGATAGAGTTTTACCTTATAACGGCTAAAATATGCTTGATACGAATAAAACTAAGGCATTTGATATTATTGCTAGTGTCTATATGTTTTGAAAACAATTTCAAATCATAACTATCAATCATAGACGACATGAGCGTCCCATGCCACTATGTCGCCAAATATATATATACAATCGAAACCGCACGATGTCGTATTTGGAAATTGGATTTCCGTCATGAACCAAGGCAAAAGATAGTCCTTACCGAATTCGAGACAATCTAGCCCATGTCTCAGGATCAGAGCTCGAGTGACCCTTGGATCGTCAGGGCCGGTCCACCGATGTGGATTAAAATGCCTGAACAATACGTTTCCCCGCCCTTTGGGGCGTAAACGAGCCAACGAATGACTCCATCGGACCCGAATTGCCCGATCAAACTGAGGCGCCTCGCAACAGCAACAACCATATAGGTGAAAAGTATATAAATGTCAGGGCTGGTAGGTCACTGACACCACCCTAGCTAGAAGGAAACGCATGCCCTCCCTGAGGTCCTTCTCCCGTTTCTGGTTCATACCGGGGTGTGAGGCTCGCGAATTCACGTTATACACAAAGCTACGCCACACAGGCGGTGCTTTGATCATCACCACAAGACTTTGCTTTTCAACAGAAGTCCTGATCACTGCATCTTAGCATGCCACACCGGCAATTCATGCCATGCGACTGATGTCCATCGATATACAACCTCTGAGCTCGTGCGTCTCAGAGAAGGGCATTAAGCAAAAGAATAAATTCTCCGCCGCCAAACAGATGTATATTTAACAGAGATCAATCAACAAAGAATAAAACCGAATGTCAGACACACAGTCCATTTACAAGTCCGTTCTGGGTCTGAACGACACCAGAGGCACTAAATACCTCGCAAACCCATCGATCACCACGTACGTCTGGACGATCACCACTCATTATCCATATTTCAGGATGCCTCCCAATCAGGACCTCGGTTACCATCCAAACGAGGTGAAGATCTCCGGTCTTCGACCATCGTCTTCATCTTCGACTTTCAATCGTCGGTCAATTATTTTAAATGAGAATTAACTCGGCCTTTTCAAATAATTCACGTATATTTAGAATTTCAAATCAATTTATTCCAACGGTTAAATCATTTGACAACACCAATTTTGTTCTTTAATGTAATTTTCACACCAAACACATTCAACCATCAAATACTACATAAATCGAGCAAATTCAGTTTATTTCCATTCCATATCGTTTATGATATTTTATAATGATTTATCGCTATTTTTATTTATTTTAAAATAGCCCATATATTCAAAACGACGCTTCGGGCCATAACGCGGCCGTGGCGCTGTTTTTCCTCAGATTTGATTTACACATATCTGAAAATCTAACCGTTGGATCTTCATAAAATTTACATCATTAGAAAGGTCTTTTCAAAGCGAATCCAACGGTTCCAGTTTCGGGAAAATCCGACGGTCGGATCTCCCGGTACAATCGTTTGAAGTTTCGATTTCAAAATACGAACTGCAGCGTCGTTATTCAATTAAATATAATTATATTTATATATATAAATAAATATAATCGCTTCTGGCGCTGTTTTTCTTCAGATTTGAATTAAACATTCCAGACAATCCAACCGTTGGATTTTTACAAGGTTGGTGCCGTTGGGAAGATATTTCCAAGGCGAACCCGACGGTTGAGGTTTCGGGAAGATCCAATGGTCGGATTTCCCGTACTAGTTGTTTGAAATCATGGTTTCAAAATGCGAAATGCACGACTACATTTCGTTTTAATTTTATTTATATTTATATATTTATATAAATATAGTTCATTCAATGATTTCAATATCGTTTTCACTTCAAATATTTCACTAACGCCTTAAAATTTTGGAAAATTTCGCCATAACCTCCCCTGCACCGGGAGCATCGGGAAATCTCAAATAGCTTCCTCGGTCCTTCTAATCTCAAAAAGAAAAAGAAAAAGCCAAGCGGCTAGCCAACAGGCTCATAAAATCATCACCCAAACAAAACAGTAAATTTGTACCTATTTGTCGGGCACAAAATTTTATTCCTCTTCTCAAGCCCCTTTGCTATAACCTGTTCAATGAATATGCATGTACATATATATAGTTCTTATCATTTATCCTTTTCTATTCAACTTCATATTTGATTTCTATTTGGTTTAAAAACACCATTCATTCTAATGTTACATACATAGGTACAAATCATATCATTAGCTAATTAATGAATATTTCAACTCATATATTTTTATTTGAACAAGTGGCTATTTTTGACACTTCACATTTCAACGATCCACGCATATAATAAAAATGTGATTTTTATTGTAAAACAACTCATTTCAAAACACTATTATTTTATATATTTCATATTGGTGATAAAAATAGGATTTTTCTTATAAAACAATTTCTTTCAAAACAAGTTTATTTTACACAGTTCATATAGTCGATAAAAGGTGATTTTTATTATCAAACAATTTATTTCAAAATATGAATACCATTCAACACATGAATTTCAAATCAACGAATGAATATCGATTCAACACATGAAGGTTTTCTATTCAATGAATAAATATAGTTTAAGCAGATGAAAATAATTCAAACACACGAGTATTATTCAAAATTTCGGCAGCATAACGGCAGGGTAGTTAAAACCGGGACCGTCCCTAGTACGGCTCCTCGCTCTACCTTAAAACCTCGCGGTTTTTGACAATGGGGATCATGCATCTAGTTCGCACGCAGGCGGCATGTATATATTTATTTCATTTCCACAAACTAATCCTATGTGGTTTCAACCAAATATTTCCCAACCACAAACGGGTATTTTTCAACCTCAATCAATCACAATCAATAAATATCGTCCATGGTTTGTGGACGAGGGGCGTATATATATATATTTATATATAGTAATTCACTTTTATTTCAACACATATATAATTTTTACAACGCATATATAACTTATACAGCGAACGTACAACTTATACAACGCTTATACAAGAGATGTACAACGCTTATATAACTCATACATCGACTATATAATTTATACATCGTCGTTTTCCATATTGTTTATAAATTAGAAATCTCACATTGGGTTCCACTCCACCAAAAATAGCAGAAGGCTCAGAAAAATATGCGGTCTCTTCTAAAATGTAGAAGGCGTCCACACGGTCACGATGTTTCCTGTTTCATCGAATTTCGTCAACGAATGATAAAGATATGATTTTTCAAAGTTTGCAACACTTTAAAACTGTTAAAATCAGTTTAAAATAAAAACTGTCGTTATACCTCAGTTTTGTTCAAATCTAGGTTTTAGATTTTCGCAAATTCCGTAGCTCGATGTAACGATCAGCAGGCGCGACGTCGAAGAGCTACGAACGGCGCCCAGATCGCCGGTGGTGGGGCCAGGTGCGACGGCGAATCCAGTTGGTGGCGGCGCTGGGAAGTTCGGATGTTCGTGGTGGTGAAACTCAGAGCTGGGGTGATGATAAGGGATGAGGCCGATCTTGATTTGAAGAGGGGAAGTAGCACTCCAAAAAGTTGAACGGAGGGGAGGGCTAACGATGAACGTGGCGGCCAGAAAATGGGAGGAAAGCGGTGAAGGCTCAGCCGCCGTCGGTCGAGAGAGAAGAGGGGTTTTCCGTTTTTTTTTTAATTAATGAAATAAAAAATCCTATTGGCCGATGCTATATTAAATTCAAAAATTTGGGGTTTCCTTGGACGAACTCGAAATCCAACCCAACGACTGTCGTCCCTAGCGTTTTACCCCCATTCCGAACACAATGGGATATGTTTCAAAGGCCCATTCGACTGTTTCAGTCAGTTTCCATTCAAATCAAAATATAAAACATTCAATATTTAATTGGAACGTACATTTCAATTTGCCAGGGCCACAAACTGATTCGAAAAATTCCAGAAAAATAAATCTAGCTATGTTTTTACGATACGGTCCCAACAAAACTAGTTTCGTCGAATTCTGAGACCGTTTGCAAAAAGGCCCATTTTTGGTCGATCCAATTTAACTGTAATTGACCAAAACACATTTTCTTTTGCCACGCTCACATACTAGCTTCAAAAATTATGAAATTTGAAACCTAGCGATAACTTCACATCCCGGATCCAACAAAAGTGGTTTCGTTGAATTCCGAGGTCGTATGCAAAATGGCCAATTTCACGGGCTATATAAATCCCATAGCGACCGTTCTGAAAATTCATTCGGCCATAACTTTTGCTTTCCGTTATGAAAATTCGATTTTTCAGATTCGTTAGAAAGGTATTCACTAACAGATTTAGATATTTTTGGTTTCACTAAAATCCGTTGTGTTTTGCACCCAGTACAGTCTGACAAAGTTTGAATTCGATTTTTGAAACTACAGCGCCTTTTCAAGCCCTGTTTATAATTATAATTGATTATATTCGTTTTCAATTGTCGATTCAACTAACTTTTCATTGCCATTAGCTAAAATATTTATTTTAAATATTTAAAATCCATTATTTTAGCCAATTTAAATTTTTTAAATTGGTTTAGATTTTCTGGGTCGTTACAAGGGTCGAACGGATCGCCCTATGGGATCGTGGGACATCACCACGAGTCGAGTCATCTCCTCCGAACCGAACCATCTGCGCAAGGCCCACGAGCACCAACCGCGAACTGCTACCCAATCCGAACCACTTGTGCTTCGCGTCACGATCCGACTAAAGGAAAGCAGCGTCCACGAACCGATGCACTACGAGACGCCGATTCGAACCAGGGGGAGCCACGAGCTGGAGGAGCGCGATCCGACCCGTGTGGGGTATTCCGATCCGAACCGAGGAGAGGAGCACGATCCGAAGCAGGGAGAAAGAGGACCGCAATACAATCCGAACCGTGGCAATCTGGAGACCCGACCCGATCCGCCAGGGGTGATGGCGATGCGACCCGATCCAGTGAAGAAGGAGCATTCTGATCCAAACCGAACCGATGAAGACTGATAACCCGAGATGCAAAGGTAGTCCAAATGAAGGGTATTGACTCAGGATCCAGATAGGAACCAATGAGTGGACTTCATGAGTTGGACTTTGTTGCGGGACGTGTGCTAAGGAGTTGTCGATGTTCATAACTTCGATTCACCACTAAAAATGAAGGATGGCTACTTATCAGTGCAGTAGGGTCATTATGACCTGAGGGGCAAGGTGATGGTAGCAAGACTACGTTATCAGTGTAGTAGGGTCATTATGACCTGAGGGGCAAGGTGATGCGTAGTAAGACTATGTGCCAGCGCAGATGGGGTGAACAACCCCATGGGGCAAGTGGACATAGTAAGGATTGGTAAGGCTATGAGCCAGCGCAGATGGGGTGAATAACTCCATGGGGCAAGTGGACATAGCAAGGAAATAGTGGCTACGTTATCAGTGCAGTGAAGCCATTTATGACTTCATGGGGCAGAGTGATCGTAGCAAGGTATGTTGGGTGATCGAAGTGGTGAACATCGTATGCTTTACGCACTGAGTGAGAGATGTGAGGATGGATGCTATGTTTGATTGTTTTCCATCCCTATGACATGCACACCTCCCCCACCTCCGTATCTTTACACTGTTTGATATGGTACCTTAGAGTGTTGTACAGTATGTAGTGCTAACTCTATGGTTGCAGGTCCAGGTTCAGGTATGTTTTAGTCTACCTGTTATTGTTCACTTTAGATGCTTATCGCTCATACCAGGCTTTATGTCTGACCCAGAGTTTTATGTCTCCTCTTATTACTCTGGGTGCTCACACGAGCAGACTAGAGACAGGTTAGCTGGTTATGCGCGAGTAGCTGATTCGGAGGCGGGCAGGAGGCTTCCACGTATGATATATATATACACATTCTCCCTGTGTCGTTGGTGGTCGCTACTTGGGCATTAGTAGTGTACCTCATTTATCTTACTTTTGCTTTGAGACAGTTTGAAAGTTGTAATAAGCTGTATTTTGGATTTCCGCTGCTATGATGTTTAGTTCTGATTTTCAGCTTATGCACTGTCTCTCCTGTTTTATGTCAAGTATGTTATTATTATATTTTGTTCTATGCGCTGTGAGACATTCTACAGGTTCTTTGTTGATTCTTCGTCTTCTTTCTTTTCTTCTGACGACCGTTCCGTGCCAATTGGACATGTGTACAGCGCACCTTTGGAGTAAATGTCGGTTGGTGCGGGGCGGGCCGTCACACTTGGTATCAGAGCTCTAGGTTGCGTAGTTAACCTAGGGAAAGACACTAGGGAGAGTTAGTACGTATATGAGGGCGCGTATTTGTGATTACTTTGGTTTTAAAAAGCTATATATATATATATATTATTAGTAGTATAAAGAATGAAGTCGCACTGCACTAGCACCACTATGGAGTCGTTAATCGTTTCCCTTTTTCAGATTGATGATGAGCCGAGACACGAGGGGTGCTGGTAGAGGGACCAACCAAGGGAATGCCGCTGACATGAGGGCAATGTTTACTAACCTCATGAGAGACATGCTTAGAGAAGTGCAAGGGGCAGTTCCCAATCCCGGAGTTGGTGTTGGCCCAGTAGTGCAGGCGCCTAGGGTCGATTTTGCCAAGTTGTGCAAGGATTACACTAATCTTGGTGGAAAGCCGTTCCATGGAACGGAGTCGGCCACAGATGTTCAAGATTGGATGGATAGCTGTGACTGTATCTTCGATGACTTGGGTCTTGAGGATGCGATGAAGAGAAGGCTAGCGTCTCGTCAGCTGCAAGGGCGAGCGATGAATTGGTGGAATGCCATTAGAACAGCTACTCCAGAGGATCAGGTTACTTGGGTTCAGTTCAAGGCTCACTTTAGCGAGAAGTTTATTCCAGCTGCCCAGAAGTCAGTATTGTTTAAGAGGTTCTTGGAACTCAAGCATAATGGGAGGGCATTTTCTGACTATATTGCTGAGTTCGACACTTTGTCGAAGTATGGACTGTCTCTCATTGATACTCCTGAAAAGAAGAATGAGAAGTTCATTACTGGTTTGGATGGATACTTGGGGGAAAGGCTTATCAACCACATCGATGAGACTTTTGAATCGATCTTGGGGAAAGCTTTGAGATCAGAAAGTCTTTACCCTAAGTCAAAGACTGAGGCTGCATCTGCAAAAGGGCCAAAGCCGCAAGCAGGCGGTGGAGGCAAGAATAACTCTCAGAATAAGAGGAAGCAGGACCAATCTAAAGGTGGCTAGAAAAAGAGCAAGAAGGACGTTGAGTGCTTCAGCTGTGGAAAGAAGGGCCATTATGCCAAAGATTGTCGGGCCAAGCCAGCGGATAAGAAGTGCTTCAACTGTGGTCAAGTGGGACATTTCAAGGATAAGTGTCCGCAACCTCTTAAGGAGAAGCAGATTGTGAAAGCATATGCTATTGATGTTGTTCCTTCTTCGTCGAATGCCCCAACTACGGCGGAGAAAGGAAAGAATGTTGTTATTCAAGGTATGCTTTCTATTTATGATGTACCAATTCGAGTTTTGTTTGATACTGGGGCTTCCCGTTCCTTCATATCTAGTGACCTGGTAGATAGGTTGGGACTGGAACCCGAGATAGTCGATAGACCATTGGTTGTAACGAACCCGATTGGTGGTTCGACTAGCCTTAGTATGATTTGCAGGAATATGGTCTTATCGAGTCATGGATGTATGTTTGTATGTGATTGCTTTGTTTTGGGCTTTACTGGGTATGGCATTATATTGGGAGTCGATTGGCTCCAAAGATACGGGGTGGTGGTAGACTGTGAGGGCTTTTTGGTGACGGTGAGGGCGGATGATGCTCGGAGGGTAGTGTTTGGTAGTCTACCTAGTGATGGGGTTATGGCTAGTTTTGTAAATTCCCTCGACATCCCGCAGTATGAGTTGTCAGATGTGCCCGTGGTTGGCCAGTATCCGGACGTCTTTGAGGAGGTGACCGGGCTTCCACCACACCGAGAGATTGAGTTCCATATTGATTTAGTGAAAGATGCCAGACCTATAGTGATGCCACTTCGTCGTATGGCACCAAGGGAGCAGCGAGAGCTCGGGGTGCAAGTCAGCAATCTTTTGAAGAAGGGATTTATTAGAAGGAGTGTCTCCGAGTGGGGAGCACCAGTTGTGTTTGCCACTAAGGCAGATGGTTCCCTTCGTTTGTGTGTGGACTATCGCGAGTTGAATAAGGTAACGAGGAAGAATAAGTATCCTCTGCCATGGATAGATGATTTGTTTGATCAGCTGGAAGGAGCTAGAGTGTTCTCCCAGTTGGACCTCGCGTCAGGATTTCATCAGCTTCGAGTAGCGGATGAGAGTGTTCCGAAAACGACATTTAGGACGCCGTCTGGATTTTATGAGTGGCTGGTCATGCCGTTTGGGTTGACCAATGCACCAGCCTACTTTGTGGACCTTATGAATCGAGTATTCAGAGATCAGTTGAATAAGTTTGTTCTTGTGTTCGTGGATGATATCCTTGTTTACTCAAGGACAGAGGAGGAACACAAGGGGCACTTGAGGATAGTGATGGAGGTGTTGAGGAAACACCAATTGAAAGCGAAATTCTCTAAGTGTCATTTTTGGAGAAGGGAAGTAAGATTCTTGGGTCATGTTGTTTCCGAGAGTGGTATTGTCGTGGACCCTGCGAAGGTGGCTACGGTACAGGATTGGCCTACGCCCAAGAATGTAACAGATATGAGAAGTTTCTTGGGATTAGCTGGATATTATCGTAAGTTTATCCAGGACTTCTCCAAGATAGCAGCACCATTGACTCAGTTGACTAAGAAGAATCAGTCCTTCGTCTGGGATGGAGTGTGTGAGGATGCCTTCAAGAGTCTAAAGGGGAAGTTGACGCGTGCGCCAGTGTTAGTCATTCCTAAAGGGAATGAAGAGTTGACGGTATACACGGACGCTTGTTGTACCGGACTGGGTGCAGTATTGATGCAAGGAGGTAGGGTTGTAGCTTATGCTAGTCGACAGCTAAAGCCGCATGAGAAGAAGTATCCTACCCATGATTTGGAATTGGCAGCGATTGTATTTGCGCTGAAGATGTGGAGACACTATCTCTTGGGAGAACGATTTGAGTTGTTTACCGATCATAAATCGTTAAAGTATCTCTTCTCCCAGAAAGATTTGAATCTCCGTCAGCAGAGATGGTTAGAGTTCTTGGCTTCGTATAATTTTGATATCGCATACACATCTGGGAAAGGTAATGTGGTAGCCGATGCCTTGAGTAGGAGACATGCCAGCTTAGGGGCAATGTTTCTTGAGTGGAAGCAACTGGAGTATATCGCGGGGTTTGATTTCAGACCAAAGTGCGAATTGGATCCAGTTATGCTAGCTAGTTTGGCGATCAGACCCACTTTGATAGAGCAGATTGGTTCCAGCCAGAGGGATGATCCTAATCTATTGGAAATCATCTCCAAGTTAGAGATGAACATCGACGGTGAGGAGATGAATGTGTATGGGCTTGATCGAGATGGATGGCTTCGGAAGAATGGAAGACTAGTTGTGCCCAACGTGAATGGTTTGAGAGATGAAGTACTTAGAGAATGTCATCACTCAAAACTGACTATACACCCCGGTGGTAATAAGATGTATCGAGACATGAGACAGGCTTACTACTAGGAAGGGATGAAAAGAGACGTTGGAAAGTTTATATCCAAATGCATGAATTGCCAGCTAGTTAAAGCCGAGCAAAAGAAGCCTAGTGGGTTGTTGCAACCATTAGAAATTCCCGAATGGAAATGGGAGCAAGTCTCGATGGATTTCATCGATGGTTTACCAAGGACTAGATCAGGATATGATAGCATTTGGGTAATCGTGGATCGATTGACTAAAAGTGCAAGATTTATACCAGTCAAATCGACCAGGACGACAACCAAATTGGCAGAATTGTATATGAAGTGGGTAGTGAGATTTCATGGAGTACCCAAAAGCATTGTGAGTGACCGAGACCCGTTGTTCACTAGTGGGTTTTGGAAGAGCTTACAAGAGGCTCTAGGGTCAAGATTACATCTCAGTACCGCATATCATCCTCAGACCGACGGTCAGACGGAGAGGGTGAATCGTATATTGGAAGATCTCTTGAGAGCTTGTATATTGGATTTTGGTGGATCATGGGATGACCATTTGCATCTAGTAGAGTTTGCATATAATAATAGCTACCAATCCAGTATCGGTATGGCTCCATATGAAGCTTTGTACGGAAGACCGTGTAACTCACCATCATGTTGGATAGAGACTGGCGAGAAGTTTGTGCTTGGACCAGATGTGGTGAGAGAAACGTCGGATAAGATTAAGATCATTCAGCAACGAATGAAAGCTGCCCAAGATAGGCAGAAGAGTTATGCTGATAAGAGGAGAAGAGACTTGAAATTCTCCGTTGGTGACTTGGTGTTTGTCAAGATCTCTCCGTTGGAAAGCGTGATACGATTTGGCAGGAGAGGCAAGTTGGCACCAAGATTTGTTGGCCCATTCCCTGTTTTTGAATTAGTCGGGAATTTGGCATATAGAGTTGGCTTACCAGAGAAGATGGCGGGAGTTCACAATGTATTTCATGTTTCCCAACTAAGGAAGTTCGTTCACGACTCAGATATGACTATTTCACCTGATCAGTTAGAGGACTTCGAAGTAGAACCTGAGGCGGTTGGGAACCGCAAGCCGATTCGTATTGTGGGGCACGATACGAAGCAACTTCGAAGGAAGGCGGTGAAGCTAGTCAAGGTTCAGTGGGGGCGAGGACGAGAATGATTGTACTTGGGAGACAGAGGAGAGCATTAGGAAGGCATATCCAGAACTCTTTGCCTGGTAAGATTTACTTTGCAATTTAGTTTTCTGCATGCTAGGGTAGACTTGTTTTTCTTGTTCTGCATGTTTGATGGTTGTTTTATGATTGATAGGCATGCGGGACCTTTGTGTGTGTTTGGATTAGGGAATTTCGGGGGCGAAATTTCTTAAGGGGGGGAGAGTGTAACGACCCGTATTCTACACATCATAGGATTGTAGAATATTTATTTCTTTCCCATATGAAGTCGTATGGTCATGTAACTTTGGGAAACATCTATTAGAGTCATTTCCCATGTTCATGATTTTTGTCGATTTTTAAATGACCATTTTGCCCCTAGTTGGTACTGTTTTGGCCATAACTTCTGATTGGAAAGGAATTTTGACCTGAAACCACTTCCATTGGATTCGTTTGATGGTTTACCTTTCCGTAGAGTGGTCATAATAGCTAAACGGACTTACCGTTTGGGAGATATGGCTGAAATAAGGTTTGGAGGGTGAAAAACTGCTTAACCGGGCCAAATCGGGTGATTAGTGAGTAGGCTCATAACTCATTTCGGGATTAGGGTTATGGGGAGGCTGAAATGAGATAGAGGATCATTCCATTTCAGTTTTCTAGCCTCCACTTATCATCAAGGAACCCTAAAAATGGCCTCCAACCTCTAAATCACCTCCAAATCATCTTTTGGTCAAGGATTAAGCTTAGCAACCCCTAATCAAGGAAGATCTTCACCAAAGCAACATAGGAGCTGCTGTTTGGCATTGAGATTCACATCAAATCAGAGAATTATTTCAGATCTTAGTTTATTTGTGGCTAAGGTGAGTGATTTGCATAGTTTTGCACTAATTATGGCTAATTAGGGGTGATTAGTGTTAATTAGCGAATTTAAACGTGATAAAATTCTGGAAAAATGTTTATAAAATTCGGAATGATGTTTTAGACCTCTGATGTGAATTTGGGTTAATTTGGTTAAGTTTTGCTAATCATATCATAAGTTTCACCTAAACATGCTTAAGGGGGAAATATGGGGTTTTGGGTATGTTTGATCCATTTTAACCTATCATGTTGATGTTTTGATGTTTGTGGTTGATTATGCATGTTGCTATGACTGTATGGTATGCTTTGTGATTGACTAGAATAGTTGGAATGGTCGAAAACGCCGTCGAGGGGCGTAAACAACTCGTTGGACAAGGTGCAGGAATTCGGATAGGGATTGAGGGTCGATCGGATCGCCCTATGAGATCGTGGGACATCACCACGAGTCGAGTCATCTCCTCCGAACCGAACCATCTGCGCAAGGCCCACGAGCACCAACCGCGAACTGCTACCCGATCCGAACCACTTGTGCTTCGCGTCACGATCCGACTAAAGGAAAGCAACGTCCACGAACCGATGCACTACGAGACGCCGATTCGAACCAGGGGGAGCCACGAGCTGGAGGAGCGCGATCCGACCCGTGTGGGGTATTCCGATCCGAACCGAGGAGAGGAGCACGATCCGAAGCAGGGAGAAAGAGGACCGCAATAAGATCCGAACCGTGGCAATCTGGAGACCCGACCCGATCCGCCAGGGGTGATGGCGATGCGACCCGATCCAGTGAAGAAGGAGCATTCTGATCCAGACCGAACCGATGAAGACTGATAACCCGAGATGCAAAGGTAGTCCAAATGAAGGGTATTGACTCAGGATCCAGATAGGAACCAATGAGTGGACTTCATGAGTTGGACTTTGCTGCGGGACGTGTGCTAAGGAGTTGTCGACGTTCATAACTTCGATTCATCACTAAAAATGAAGGATGGCTACTTATCAGTGTAGTAGGGTCATTATGACCTGAGGGGCAAGGTGATGGTAGCAAGACTACGTTATCAGTGCAGTAGGGTCATTATGACCTGAGGGGCAAGGTGATGCGTAGTAAGACTATGAGCCAGCGCAGATGGGGTGAACAACCCCATGGGGCAAGTGGACATAGTAAGGATTGGTAAGGCTATGAGCCAGCGCAGATGGGGTGAATAACTCCATGGGGCAAGTGGACATAGCAAGGAAATAGTGGCTACGTTATCAGTGCAGTGAAGCCATTTATGACTTCATGGGGCAGAGTGATCGTAGCAAGGTATGTTGGGTGATCGAAGTGGTGAACATCGTATGCTTTACGCACTGAGTGAGAGATGTGAGGATGGATGCTATGTTTGATTGTTTGCCATCCCTATGACATGCACACCTCCCCCACCTCCGTATCTTTACACTGTTTGATATGGTACCTTAGAGTGTTGTACAGTATGTAGTGCTAACTCTTTGGTTGCAGGTCCAGGTTCAGGTATGTTTTAGTCTACCTGTTATTGTTCACTTTAGATGCTTATCGCTCATACCAGGCTTTATGTCTGACCCAGAGTTTTATGTCTCCTCTTATTACTCTGGGTGCTCACACGAGCAGACTAGAGACAGGTTAGTTGGTGATGCGCGAGTAGCTGATTCGGAGGCGGGCAGGAGGCTTCCACGTATGATATATATATATATATATATATATATATATATATACACATTCTCCCTGTGTCGTTGGTGGTTGCTACTTGGGCATTAGTAGTGTACCTCATTTATCTTACTTTTGCTTTGAGACAGTTTGAAAGTTGTAATAAGCTGTATTTTGGATTTCCGCTGCTATGATGTTTAGTTCTGATTTTCAGCTTATGCACTGTCTCTCCTGTTTTATGTCAAGTATGTTATTATTATATTTTGTTCTATGTGCTGTGAGACATTCTACAGGTTCTTTGTTGATTCTTCGTCTTCTTTCTTTTCTTCTGACGACCATTCCGTGCCAATTGGACATGTGTACTGCGCACCTTTGGAGTAAATGTCGGTTGGTGCGGGGCGGACCGTCACAGGATATATATAAATATACAGCCAAAATAAATTTGAATAATCTAATGGTCTACATGGATATAAGCAACTATATATAGGCATTCATATCACATAATTAAACCCTAGCTACTCTCTTATCTCTACCTCCATGCTATCCTTCTTCCATTGCTAAATTCCATAAGAGGCTAGAACTTTTCTTCTATTCCTCTAACCTTTATTCTTATCTTCTCTAAATCCAAATTCATACAGGTTTTAGTATGAACTCTGGAACTTAGTATATGTATATATATAAGATTCTAAAAGATGTTTCTTACATATATTTTAGGAGGATTGGAGCACGTTTGTCTTGAAGATTAAGCACAGATCTAAATCTACTACAGAAATCCTATTTTTTTCTTCCTTAGTTCTATGATTAGAATATCGTGTTCTTAGGCATATTCTATTTTTAATAGATTAACATGTTGATAGCTATGCCTAAGAGGATGGTTCACTTCGCTTATGCGAGAATTTTTAGAGAATTAAACAAGCTGACTAATAGGCACCCACTTCCAAGAATAGATGATTTGTTTGACCAGCTTGTAGGTGCGTCTGTTTTCTCCCAACTAGATTTGGTTACAGGGTTTCATCAGCTAAGAGTAGCCAAGGACAATATATACAAGACTAATTTTAGGACCCCTGATGGTTTCTTTGAGTAGCTCGCCATGCCTTTCGGTATTGTCGAATGCACCCGCTTATTTTGTTGACTTAATGAGTAGGGTGTTTAGGGAGTTCCTTAATAAGTTTGTAGTAGTCTTCGTGGACGATATCTTGATTTTCTCAAAGAACGAGGGAGAACATGCTTAGCACTTAAAAGAAGTAGTAGATACACTTTGAGCACATCAATTTAAGGAGAAGTTCTCCAAAATGTCATTTTTGGCGAGAAGAAGTAAGGTTTCTAGGACATATGGTGTCCAAAGAAGGGATAGCAGAAGATCCCGCAGAAGTAGTTGCGTTGCAAGACTGAAAGGTCCAAAGGAATACAATGAAAGTAAGAAGCTTTCTTGGACTAGCGGGTTAATATAGGAAGTTCATTAAGAATTTTGCATAGGTATTAGCTCCACTTACTGGATTAACAAAGAAGAATCTAACATTTGCTTGTGATATTGATATTGATGTTGCTTTCCAAAGATCGAAGAGGGCTCTTACAACGGCCCCAGTTTTGACTTTTACCTTATGGTAGTAAAAGGTTTACAGTATACACAGATGCATGTGGCACGGGACTAGCGCCATTTTGATGTAAGAAGGAAAGGTAAGGTCATATCTGATGCCTTAAGTAGAAAAAGGTTGACTTCAAGTCCTCTTTAGGTGGAAAGGAAAAGTTCAGAATACATATCAACCTTTGATTTTAAAAACCTTCAGTTAAGTTAGTAGTTGGCATCGCTGGGAGTAAGACCTAAGCTTTTGGATCAAATAGGGACTTCACAAAGAAAAGACTCTCAGATAGTTGACGCAATGGATAAGTTAAGTAGAGAAGAGACCTCTGATCACGTTAATAACTACACATGGTAACATGGTTAGCATCTTTTTATTTTCAAGAGATAGTTCTTCAACATGGAATACCCTCTAATGAATTTTGGAAGACCCTTTGGAAGACCTTTTTAGCATGACACAGCAGAAGTTGTAGTGCCAAGAATATTAAAAAGAGAAGGAGTGGAACGAGAGGCGATAGTGAAATGAGTTCCAACCCATATTTTGGAAAAAGAAATTAAGAAGCTACGCAATCTTGAAGTTAAGACAGTCAGAGCACAATGGGGTGAAGCTAAAGAAGATGCGACTTAGAAAACCAAAGACTAGATATGCGCATCATACCCTTTTCAAGGGTACATCCTTGATCTCTTTTTTCTGTAAAGTTTATCTGCATGCTAGTCTTTATCTTTTAAGTATATCCTCTCGGTCCTATCCTCGATCCTTAGGTAGAAGCCAATGGATGTAAATATGTGTTTGAGACATGTTACGTTCGGTGGATGCAAGTGGATGTAAGAGGTTGCTCGTGGATTCATATACACACACATTAGGCACTAAATCGGCTCCGTCACTTCCATATTGCATATGTGTGAGTGGATTTTTATATATATGGATTGAAACTTGATGTGTTATCATACGGATGTTGCATTTGAATGTATGGTTGTGCACTCATATAGAAATGATATGTATCAATAGGGTTCTTTTTCATACATAATGGACGCATGGCACTATCATGAATTGCATTAAGGAGGTCAACTGAATCCGTTGACCGCCTGATTTTGCATTTGGGTATGGACATATACACACACTATGCATATGTTCATGAAAACATTAGAAACCTTTTTAAAGACAATGGATGCCTGTGATTGAATGGTTGAGTAGATGGATGTTGGATGGTAGGATATACATTCTTCTTAACTTGGAGATTTCGTTAAGTAGGGGAAATGTAACACCCCGTAATTTTTACAGGACATAAAAAATAATTAAAGAAGAATTAATTATTAAAATAAGAATTAGATGAAACAGGTTTGCGTGAATCAGACTCCGTATGAAGAAGTTATGGAATTCAGAAGATTTCAAGTTTAAACAGAAATTAAATTAAAATAGTAATTAAAAGTCAAAACAGTTCAAATTTGAAATTCAGTCAGAGCAGGCTGAGCGGGAAATTTCCCGATCACAGTGTCGACCCCCCAGGAAGAGTCGACATAGGTTTCGACCCCCTATAAGGGAGTCGACATAGGTGTCGACCTTCCTATAGGGAGTCGACCCCTTTTGAGATCCAGACCCAGTGATGAATTTTTGCAACCCTGTGCTGTTGTGGCCTTCTCTGATTGGCCAACAACCGATTTCTGGGGTATTAGGGCATATGTGTCATGCTACGATTGGCTAGATGACATATATCTTTTGTTTGATGGCTCTGATTTCTCCTAGACTAATCTAAAGGCTAGAATTAAATCTAGACTTCTATATGATCACCCCAAACCGTAACCGTAGAACTCATTCATGAAGCTGTCATGCTGTTCGTCTACAAACTGGCCTAGCCTGCATTCATCTACCCCAAACTAGAGAATCATGTTCAAACTAGGAATCAATTAGAATAACTAGAGAATCAAACGTCTACATCAAAGGATAGCTTTTCAAATTCAGAAATCAGATCCCATAAATCAAGATCCGTCCTTTTTCTGTAAGTATAGTTATTGTTTAGATGTGAACACCTAATAAGAAATCATAACTGTAATAACTAGATCTAGAACTATGCCTAATTCTATTCGTGTCTATCCTTTTGTCAATTTTGAATTGATTATGCCTATTGGACTGTTGTGACCGACATAGTATAGCCTATCATGCCTATTGGACTGTTGTGACTGACATAGTAAAACATATCATCCCTATTGGACTGTTGTGACTGACATAGTAAAACCTATCATGCCTATGAGACTATTGGGACTGATACCATTGAATTTATCATGTTGTATTAAATTTGTGGTTCTTTTGTGTATGTAAATTACATGATAAGTTATGTTCATACATGCTTACATGTTTAGATCCAAGCTAGTACCCATGTTTAAGATCTATATAAGTTCATTCTTATACAATTAGATCTATGCTAGTTCGCATGTTAGTTGGATTAATTTAAATGCAAGATCACGTTCATGTGCTTAATTAAGTTTATGTCGTTCTATCCCAAATTTATACTATGCATATTGATCTATATTGTTTATGCCTGTTGAAATGTTACATGTCCCTTTCTTTTCCATTTTGTTTATAAGTTAGGCTAATTTGCAAGCCTAACGTTCTATGTGAATTATGCGAACGAATAATGGGGGAGATGTTGGGGAAAATATTAAATTACATGCTAGTTGGCGTAGATTGGCTCATAATCATGTAAATGATTAGTAGCATGAAATGGCATAATTTGGACGTAATTTAGAGGGCAAATGGGACATGACTTGATTTGACAACACTTGTGAATAATTTACATATAAACATGAATGATAAATATGTAAATTAATTAAAAGATGAATATGCCTAACCCGAGATTAGATTGAGTTGCGGTGTAAGATTGTCCGGAACCGCCCGGCACATCGAGCGACCGCAACAATATAGATCTAATGTGAGAGGTTAGCGCATTAAGCCCGATAAGCCCGAGATTAGATTGAGTTGCGGTGTAAGACTTCCCGGAACCGCCCGGCCATCCAGTGACCGCAACAATACATATCTAATGTGAGAGGTTGGTGCTTTAATGAATGAATTAAAGCTAAGGAACAGACATGCTAAGAATGGTAGGGTTAAGTTAACACAAGAAGACAACACTTAACCAATGTAACATGACAAGTGGTAGGGTTAAGTTAACACAAGAAGGCAACACTTAACCAATGTAACATGACAAGTGGTCGGGTTAAGTTAACACATGAGGGCAACACTTAACCAATATAACATGATGTGTGATAGGGTTAAGTAACACAAGAAGGCAACACTTAACCAATGTAACATGACAAGTGGTAGGGTCAAGTAACACAAGAAGGCAACACTTAACCAATGTAACGTGATAAGTGGGTGCGTTAAGTCAACTCGACTGGATTGATAACACTTAACCAATATAACATGATGAACGAGTGGGGTTTAGTTAAGGTAAAACACTTAACCAATATAATATAATGAATGAACAAGGTTAAGTTAATAGAAAACACTTAACCAATTACAACATGATGAGCGAGAAGGATTAAGTTAATAAGAAACACTTAACCAACATGGAATGACGTGTGGATGGGTTAAATTATCTTGAATGGATGGATATCACTTAGCCAATTTGGGGGTTATACGAATATACCCTAGGAAAACCTGGTAACGGGGACCCATTTCAGCAGTAACCCACATAGATGTATCACGGCACCCTGAACTAGGCAGGGTGGGGCACGACTGCTGGGCTGATTATAAGCGGTCAAAATAGCGGTAGAGGGTGCAACAGTGTAGTTCCGACGGAGTATGGGTATGCACATGCTCCGGAGTGGAAAAGCAGGCACTAGGCATCAATAGTATACACTGTGCATCTTGAATCGTGTCGGGTCGCTATCATAGGGATTGATACACCTTATGGTGGGACCAGCACAGGGTATCTACACGCAGGAGAGGGCCGATTGACATAGACATAAGAAAATTTAATACAAGTAGGGAGCCGATAGGGTGGTAAGGGTACATCTAACATCTTCATTGCAATTGGGCTGATTGAGGTAAGATCCTCGTACTAGATGTACACCTGAAGGCTACCACAATTGCGGGGTTGGGATCACCTTATTATATAATGTAGGATACTAGTTGGGACACTAGTAGGGATACAGATCGTTCCATAAAAGACACTAGTTAGGATGCTAATTGGGTGGTGCAGAGAAAAGAAATCATAGAAAGAACCAAAGCGTCTTCAGCGTATCTTACCCTGTCATATCTAATGATCATCATTTGTTGTCTTGCTATGCTTATCATCATGGTTATGTCTGGTATTCAGTTTATTCATGTCATGGTCCTTTTACCTATTTACATTCTATATAATCACTGGACTTACCAGACTTATGTCTGACCCATTTTCTTTTGCCTTTTTTTCTTCCGTTCCCCTCCTCCTAGGTTCACAGGGAGGGAATATCACCACTTAGCTCAGTTTTCTTTCCAAGCACGAAGATAGACTATGTATTGCTTTGGACTCTCTTTTCCACTGCTATGGCTGGCTCATGCTTTATTGGGGAATGTCATTGTCATTTTATGCTTATTTATTTTGTTTAACAAGATAGATGCTTTGTTGTAATGTGTACTGGAAAATAATCTTTGAACAAGCTGTTTTATCAAGCTGTTGTTTATCAATAAAGTAATGTTTATTTATTTTTCGCTGTTTAAATTTTGTTTGCTTTGTAATTTATCTGTTCTATATGCTCATGACGCTCCATTGAAGTTAATGCATTCCCTTTGTGAGTGACCTTAACGGAGGTGGGGTGTTACACTTGGTATCAGAGCTGAATGTTACCAGAACAGATAAAAGATTTTGAAAACCATTTTCAAAAGTATTATTTTCAAAAACATGTTTTAAAGAAGCATTTTTCAAGAGAAAAGTATTGATTTTAAAAAGCATATTCCCTAAAGCCATATGCACTACCTTTTGATTCTCTATTTGAATCTCTTCCTCCTTTCTTTTTGTCATAGTTTCGGAGGCATACGGTACATGTCGAGGGCGAAGTAGTGCCCAACCTTCATCTGTGGCCGCAGTAGTTTCACCTGCGGCAAATCTTCTTTCAAGCTTTGTAGGTTGCCGTACGATGGAGGTTGTTTCGAGAAATTTGTCAACAAGCTACAAAAGGATAGTAAGGGTAAGAATAAGGGCGTTTGGGCTAAGAAGCACAAGCCCAAGGATAAGAAGCTTGTTGATATGGCTTAATCCACGCAAAAGGAAAAAGGTGAAAAGAAAGAGGACAAAGTGGAAGAATCACAAACAAGGTATTGAAATATAAGAAGAATAAAAGAAATAATAGATCCCACGACAAGAGGGAGTGTCTATTCTGTGGTATAGCGTGTCATTTAATTGTATGAAGAAGAAGGCAGGTGGTTGTTTTCAGTATGGTGAAGAAGGGCATCTTATCAAGGATTGCCGAAGGACAAGGGCAAAGGACATAATCTTCTAACGGGCAATTGCATGCTCCCATTGCTTGTGTACCTAATAGGGATAGGAACGTATCTGTTGAAAGTTTAGTTTTTCTTTTCAATCATACTGTTAGAACCTTATTTGATTCTGGAGTTTCACATTCCTTTCTATTTGCTTCAATAGTTGAGTCTCTACACCTTAGTACTACTGGGGTAGAGGATCCCATTATTGTCTCAAATCCTATTGGGGGTTCGGCTCTTTCATCTATGATTTGTTTGGATTTGGGAATATCTATACTAAGCGTTAAGTTTAGATGTAATGCTTATGTTTTTGGGTTCATGGGCTATGGGTAGATTCTAGGGATGGATTGGTTATCCAGTAATGGTGCCATTCTCAATTGGGAAAGGAGGGTAGTTAGACTTTTGACTCGCCTCGGTAACACCCTCGAAATCTCGTGTAACCCTAAGGGTTCTATCATGCTTAGTTACCTAGAATCTCTTGATACATCTTTTGATAATTTGCAATCTATTCAAGTAGTCCATGAGTATCCCGATGTCTTTGATGAAGTGAACGGCTTACCCCCAAAACATGAAATAAATTTCCGCATATACTTGGTTGATAACGCAACCCCAATTGCATTACCGGTACGACACATGGCTCCAAGGGAAAGGAAAGAGCTCAACAAGCAGGTTAAAGAGTTGCTTGAAAAAGGGTTCATAAGGCAGAGAATTTATGAGTGGGGTGCTCCAATAGTGTTCGCTACTAAGGCGGATGGTACACTTCGCTTATGCGTGATTTTTTAGAGAAATAAACAAGCTGACTAAGAAAAATAGGCACCCACTTCCAAGAATAGATGATTTTTTTGACTATCTTTTAGGTGCGTCTGTTTTCTCCCAACTAGATTTGGTAACATGGTTTCATCAGCTAAGAGTAGCTGAGGACAGTATAGACAAGACTGCTTTTAGGACCCCTGATGGTTTCTTTGAGTAGCTTGTCGTGCCTTTCGGTACTGACGAATTCACCCACTTATTTTGTTGACTTGATGAGTAGGATGTTTAGGGAGTTCCTTAATAAGTTTGTAGTAGTCTTCGTGGACAATATCTTGATTTTCTCAAAGAACGTGGGAGAACATGCTTTGCATTTAAAAGAAGTTGTGGATACACTTCGAGCACATCAACTTAAGACGAAGTTCTGCAAAATGTCACTTTTGGAGAGAAGAAGTAAGGTTTCTAGGACATGTGGCATCCAAAGAGGGGATAGCAGTAGATCCCGCAAAAGTAGTTGCGGTGCAAGATTGAAAGGTCCCAAGGAATGCAACAAAAGTAAGAAGCTTTCTTGGACTAGCGAGTTAATATAGGAAGTTCATTAAGAACTTTGCGAAGGTATTAGCCCCACTTACTGGATTAACGAAGAAGAATCTAACCTTTGCTCAGGATATTGATTTTGATGTTGCTTTCGAACGATCGAAGAGGGGTCTTACAACAGCCCCAATTTTGACTTTCACCTTACTGTAGTAAAAGGTTTACGGTATACACGAATGCATGCGGCACGGGACTAGGAGCCATTTTGATGTAGGAAGGAAAGGTAAGGTCGTAGCAGATGCCTTAAGAAGAAAAAGGTTGACTTCAAGTCCTCTTTAGGTGGAAAGGAAAAGTTCAGAGTACATATCAACCTTTGATTTTAAAAATCTTCAGTTAAGTTAGTAGTTGGCATCGCTAGGAGTAAGACCTATGCTTTTGGATCAAATAAGGATTTCACAAAGAAAAGACTCTCAGATTGTAACGACCCGGATTTTGAGCGACTTTGGTTATCGACATAAGCTCGATGTCGATAACCAAAACACCGAAAAATCCTGGTAATTAGTGAAAGAAATTAGAGGGTGAGGAAAGATAAGATAGAAAATTAGAATAGAAGAAGAAGAAGAACACAACATCAGAGTAACACGAATCTCACAGCGGAACGAATAAATATATTTCATAACATGACTTTGAAATACAAATCTGTACTTGAATATACATATCATTATCAAAGTACAACACTTACAACACAGCGGAAATAACTATAGCTATATGATCCTGAAGCCTCCTGCTCCAGCTCTTCAACTATATCTGTAAAATCCCGACTACTTGACTGCCCATACAAATTTAGGCACCCAAGAGTTTAGGGAAAACAACAAAATAAACTCCGGGTCAGTCATGGGACTGGTGTGAGTAAAACAGTTCAAACAGGTAAACGATATCTCATAAGACCACGCCGTATAACGGAACGGGTTTTTCCCTTATGAGAATCCAAATTTTCTTTATATCAAAAACCTTTTGATATTATAATAATGTCTATCAACACAATATAATACTTATCTAGCAGAAACGCTTTCATCTCACGTTCTACATATATAGTATATAATCAAAACCGCAAGCACGTATTGGGTAATGGGTTTCCAACTATGACAAGGTATGGAACCACCTTTCGCTCATGTACGTACCTCTAGAGAGGAATACACTGGGTTCAACAAGAACATCTTGCAACCCGGCCACACATGACCGACCACTCATTTCGCTTGAGTGTATCGAATGTATATCACCAACAGTTGGGATCAGCAACCGTTTCCCGAATGGGACAGCATCAACAATAGATTTTTAGAAGTAAATGAAACTCTAGATCAGGTGATTATACACCCTACTTCGGTGCGACCGACTTAGCCATGCTGCCTGCCCGATTTCTGTCATTTACCGGATGCGAGGCTAGAAGCTACGCTTTATCATCACACCAGATTCACTTTGAATGCCACATCATCAAATCCATCCAATCACCGATTGACGTCCTCAACAATACATTATGTGTTAGCTAAAAGAACTTTCCTTCTCCGCTTCCACTCTTGGTACAGTTGGAGAAATCAATATATGTGATCGTCTGGAAATATTATGTCAGACATCCGTCCATACAAGTCATCCAGGAGCAGGATGAACCGAAGGCACTATTCTGTAAACAGGATAGCCCTTGCATAACTCCGTCTTCAATTTCCTTTGGCATATATGATTCGCAACGCTTATGCCAATACAGAGTGGTTCTTTGGATAATAATCCAACCGGTCTCTCCATATTAACAACGTTAAAATGGTCAAAACTTCGATAGTCTGTGATTTAACTATCGAATAAAAACAGGTGTGCAAACAATGATATTATTTCCAGATGGAAATTTATATCGATCAAACATCATTCAACATTTATCTCTTAATTCCATTAATTTACTTATCTCATGTTTCCATATATTCAATATTTCCTATTTTCAAAATTTGGAAAATATACGTTATTAACAATGGAAAACATTTCCATTTCTTGTTTCCTTTATTAGAAAACATTTCTGGTTTCTTATTTGGAAAAAATTTCCAAAGCTTCTTCATTGGTCTTAGACAGATGTTTAAACAAACCATCGCGATGCCAACTCAAACCATTTATTAAACTCACTTAACCATCATTCACTATCAACCTTACCATTCCTTAGTTAAGAAGGAAGTCAATCAAGTTGGGGTATAATTACCTCTCAGACCTTAATTGAACAACGTTATAACTTCGAAATAGTAACAGTTTATATTTTAAACCTTTAACAACTTCTTTACGTAACTCACAGATTCAATTTACGAATCCACTTCTTTATTGAAAATATTGATTATAATTATAACGTTATAATCCCTGCTTTCGAAATATCTAACTTCAATTATAACCTTTATTCTTTAATTCGAATAATTAAACATAACCCTAATTTATTAGTGTATACTCCTGATTTAAAAACCGGAAAGTAAATATTACTTTCCCGAATTCGATATAATTGAATTCAACGTATAATTCTCTTTCGAGTAATCTCTATTTGATTAACTCTTCTTCGAATAACCTATATTCGATTATCTCTCTTCGAATAACTTGTATTCGAAATTTCTCTCTTTCGAATAAACTATATTCGATCTCTTTCTTTCGAATACGATATATTCGATAATCTCCTTTCGATTAAACTAATCGATAGCTCCTTTCGATTAAACTAAAATCGATAACTCCTTTTACTTTAACTCTAATCGATTAAACTAACATCGATTAACTCCTTTTACTTTAACTCTAATCGATTAAACTAACATCGATTAATTCCTTTTACTTTAACTCTAATCGATTAAACTAACATCGATTAACTCCTTTTACTTTAACTCTAATCGATTAAACTAACATCGATTAACTCCTTTTACTTTAACTCTAATCGATTAAACTAACATTGATTAACTCCTTTTACTTTAACTCTAATCGATTAAACTAACATCGATTAACTCCTTTTACTTTAACTCTAATAAACTATTCATTTATAAAGATTTACTTTCAGTAACGGTTCTTCACTTTACACATGATTTCCTTTTTACAAAACACTATTCGTTTTAAAAACATTTTTCCCTTTTATTTACTTTCGAAATATTTCCTTTTATAAAATCTGTTGATTTTATAAAATCCCTTTATTTCAATATACATTGAAATAAATCCTTTTTACATCCCAGGGTCTTTTATGATATTTAAAATATCGAATAAAAATGATCAACATCATTCCAACACCCATAATCCATAACAGATTATATAACACATCATATATCACAATATATGAAAACAGTAAAAATAAATGTTGAGGAATCCAGTTGGATTCCTCCAACCTGTCTCCCTGCATCACAGATGTTAAACAATATAGATAACAACACTTTCAGTTCTATGTGATACATTCTGTCAAACAGAATCAATATAGAAATTCAACTAACTGACTAGCAGTTCAATCAAACAGTCAACATACGGTAAATCAGCCAATATCTAACAGTTCTAAAAATACAACATGAAATTATAAACTGTTCAGAGTTAGTGAGATTTACTCACTTTGTACGATCATCGTCAATGACGATAACCATCACTTGATTCAGACAATTTATTTTTCTATAAATTGTAACGAGCTTCGATTCACTCCCCGTCAGTTCCATCGTGTAGCGCTCGTCCATACGATCCCAACGGATCCTGATTTGTTCGATTTCATCAACGTATGGGAAAAATATTATATTAACAAGTTAAAACCTTAGATTAATTAGATTAAACTTAATATATATTGTCACCTGGGCCTTACCAAAGAAAATTCCGGCCCAACCCTATTCGATTCGAGAATTCAGACCCACCTGAGAACAGTCCCCGTCTTCATTGTTTACATGCCTCATGTTCCATACATGTTCACGCCAAAAACTACCCATCTTCTATTTCTTTCTTTTCTTTTTATTCTCTTTTCTTTCTGGGCTTTTCCACTTCAATCTCTCGGCCCAACCCCATTTTAAAACTTGACCCGCTTCTCTCTCACGTATACCTTCTCCTTCCCGGACCGATTTCCTCCTACAGCTCCATTTTCGTACTCTTTAAATCCTTTCACCTTGCCTTCCAACTCTTCACGTGTTCACGTCTTTCTTCTATTCGGTTTTTTTCTTTTTCTTTTCCTACTTCTACAGCTCCATCTTGATTCAAACCCACGGCTCAGCTCTCTATTTCCACCGCGACTCTCAGGCCCAACATGCACAGCATCTCCAACGTGATGACTCCCAGGAGGTTTATTATAATTCCCCTTTTTAAAAACAAACAATCCTAACATTGTTCTCTCACCATTTACACATGTATTACTTTGCTCTCTCACATCCAATTAACGCACTACAATAACCCCTTCACACTGTACACACACCCCATCAACGTTTTCAGTGGTGCCAGCACTACCCTTCATTGTCCAAAACTATGCCACCCTGCCACGCATCATCTCACACTTGTACACACCCCCCATCATTTTCAAGCTTACAACCAATAGTAGAAACCATTGAACCCATTATAACCGAAACCTACGCAAGCATTTCAACATCTGTACGTCCCTCTCCCTTCACTTCCACTACCGCACGGTCCATGCTCTCTTCCTACCATGAAACCATCGACCCAAACCCAAAGATGGCGCCGGGTTCCTCCCTTTCATCACCTTTTATACCAGGTGCAAACCGTGAAGTCAGCGATCGGTTCTCTAGAGTTTGCAACCCGGTCACACTGCTTCTGAAAGGGACGAGGAACATAAAAGAAGCAACCGCAAAATATTAGTTTCCAGACTTTTAGTGTGGAAGGTTTTTTTGTTTTGATTTTAGGTGGATCTCGAATTTTTGGGTTTCTTTGATTTATTCATTTCGTTTTTGCTTTAAATTTGTGGCGGTTGTTAATGCCATTGACCAGCAAAGAAAAGAATAAGGTTTGTGTAAAGATAGTAGTCTATTTATATAGCTTGTTTCCTTGGTGGCGAAAGAAGCACGAGTGTACATGTTTGTGGCGAGATAATGACCATTCATGAATGGTAGGTCTGTAGGTGGTATTCCCAGAAATGTGGCTACGCTAAAAACTGTACCATTTCCTTAGTTGAGAAGTAATAACAAAATGTATATATGTGTATTTTATTGTTTACTTACATGGTACCATTTACACAGAATTTCGTGCATTTATTATTGCTATTGACAAAGATAAAAATACCGTCGAAACGAGAAAGGTGCCACGATCCCAAAAATATAATAATACCGGTAGACCAACTCATATTGTGAAACCCCAAAATGTTGATTACAGGGTGCAAATTACTCCAAATAAAAAGTTGCTTATTTAATTAATTAAAAATTACAGTAAAATTCTAAAAATTAAATTATCATTATGTCCCAAAAGAACCTTGTCTAAATTCAAACCCGATCTCTAGTTATATCGAATAAACTGCTACGGTCGATAAATGATTCTATAGCGACTATTCTGAAATTTGATTTGGACATATCTCAAAATCTACACAATGAAATCCCGATTTTCCTCTTCCACTAGAAAGATATACTCCACCAGCTCCACACGTTTCTTGTTTCATAGAAATCCGATTTAAAATGACTTCTGTATATTTGTTTGAAGTTCGAATCGCCAATTTATGAACTGCAGCGCCATTTCGAGCTCGTTTATAATTATATTATAAACTATACGTTCAAACTGTCGTTCAAATAATGTATTCGTTATTCAAATTCAATTCAAAGTTGAATTAAATATCACAGATGATCTGGTTCACACCATATCGTCATTTCGGCAGAATTAAATATATTATTTAGTTTATTATTTTAATTAAATATTCATCATTATTTAATTCTACGACCATTTAATTCACTACATCACCATTGATATAATTAAATAAATTAATCATAATACCCCTGCCAATGCGGGTCATTACAATCTTCCCCACTTAAAATAATTTCGTCCTCGAAATTGCTAAAAGGTAGAGGACGACCCTATCGACTGGTTAGAACATATTTGTTCACTTCTTAACTTCAGTTTCAACTGAACCAATTTAATTTCAATTAAATTATTAATTAATTCCTATCAACGAAAATTTTCAAAAATCCTGAAAATTTTCTAACGCCTTAACTCTTCGAAAAATTTCGCCAGCACCTCCTTTGTACTGGTCAATCGGTACAACTCCAACTCGCCTCTCTGGGCCATCTCCATCCCAAAAGAAAATCAAACAGCCAAGCGGCTTGCCAATTCGGCTCATCAAAATCTCATACCATATGAAATATAAACTTGTACCTTTTTTGTTGGCATATCATTATATCCTTTCCACCTGTTATAAATCAGCGGATACAAGGGTCATCCCAATCAAATTCCAATCTGCTTTTATCTACAACACAACCATTTGCTTATATCCGAGCCAAATATCATTTCAACTCGAGTTTCTTCTCGATTCCCAACTCTTAACTTGATTATCATATTACACTTCAAATTTGAATCTCACAATCCAATTTGTCTTGATATCATTCTAATTCAATCTCAGTTACCACTTTACTGGCTTTACTTTAATTCAAATTTAGCTTTCACAAATTTCTGTTAAATTTGTTTTTAATTCAAACAGTCTTTCCTAGGGAGTTTTCAAACAGTTTACTCTTTTCAAAAATCAATTTCCCCTTTTGAACCTGTCACTGAACCCTTGATTAATATTCCATTAGTTAAATCACTTCTCTATTTCTAAATCAATATTTGTTAACCAAATATTTTCAACAACCAGATTGGCCTTTTATGTTATTTGGAAAACATTTCCGAATATTGCCTTCCTTTATTTTCTAAACTTTAGAAAATCTATGCTATTTATAATTGGAAAATATTCCAATTACTTATCTCTTTTCCGATCTCGTTTATTTCTATACTTAGGAAATATTTATTATTCTATTTCCAAGCTTACACTTATTTGGGTTAAAACGGATGTTGTGTAAAACATCGTTACGACAACCCAAATACTATATTCCAACTAACTCTTATTCAACATTGATCTTCGAGCCTGAAATCTTACTATTTATTTGTTAATAATGAAATCAATCAAGTTGGGGTATACCTACCTCTCAGACCTTGACTGAATAACATTTATAATGTCAAAACAGATATGACTACTTACTCGAATAATCAATACCATACAACTACTTATTCACTTTTAAACACGTATACGCTTCCTCTTTCTATTCTTACTAGATTTTATTCTTAGTCTTCCTTTTTGATTTTACTATTCTATTTCTAAGTTCGTTTCCTTATCGACTTCTATATATATTGATATATAGATTTCTAGTTATCAAACTTCTTAAAAATATTCTAACTCCTTAAATTCCCGGAAAAATTCGCCGTAACCTCCTTTGTACCAGGAGCATCGGGATATCTCAAATAGCCTCCCATGGCCCTCACCAATCCAACATAAAAAGAAAAAGCCAAGCAGCTAGCTGATACGGCGCATAAAATCTCATATATGAATTAAATACATACCTTTTCGTCGAGCATTCTATTTATATACCTTCATACCTTATCCATACCTATCTCATGTATATTTATACATGTCAACTTTATTTTAACTATACCCGATCGTTTTAACTCAATTCGTTAATTAACTTGTTAATTAACTTTTTAGTCTATTTCACTTTTATATTTGAACATGACATGTACAAATATATTTTAACTTGCTTATCAACTAATTTGAATCCAAATTTCAAATTTTAGTTCTATATTCGATTTCGAATATCCAGTTACAAATCCAATTCACCTTTCAAAGTTCAACTTCAAAATCAAAACTCGATTAACTAATTCCTCTTTGACTTAGTTAATTCTATTCAAATTTTACATCACTTTTATTATTCAAATTCTATATATAAAATTCTATTGAATTATATATTCCAATTCTCATTGAATTATATATCCCATTTCAACTCTATTTGAATTCTATATTCAAATTCCATTTCAAACTATTTGAATTCTATATTCAAATTTCATTATTACTCTATATGAATTCTATATTCAATTTTCCATTATTTAAATCTTCTTTATTCAAATCTCATTTGAATTTCTATATTCAAATCCCCTTTGAATTCTCTATATTCAAATCCCCTTTGAATTCTCTATATTCAAATCCCCTTTGAATTCTCTATATTCAAATTTCTTTTCAACTTTCTTTATTCATTCTTTATTATAAATCCCATTTGAAATTCAACACAACTTGTCTTTCCCAAAACAATTTCAAAACAGTATCTCTGGTAGTAATTCGTCACTTACAACTCGAAAATGAATACTGATGATGCAGCTGTCGTCATCAGAATCTATTTTCCAGCGATCGAAGTGAGTTCAATACTATAAAACCATTTCTAAACATTTCCACTTTGAAATTCATTTCAAAATATAATTCACACTGCTTGTAAAATAAATTTAAAATCTCCCAGGATCTTAAATTTTCCTTACTATTAATCCAAATCCATTTACAAACACTTATCCAATTTTCCAGAAATTTTAATTCAATTTCTGGTTTACATTTCAGATTTAACTCATCTGATTTCACGCATTTCGCTTATATGAATTCTGATTGGTTATTTACATAACCATTTAATTTATAATCTTACTCGATTATAATAACAACCAATATATCCACTATTTTATAATTTTGGTATATATATCTTCTCTATATCAAGATATACCTTGGGTAACTTATTTTAATTTACCCACTTTTCAAAACATACCATGACGGATCATCGTATTCAAGAGTTTAGTAACTCCTACCGATACAGTGGATCAAACTGATCGACCAGAACTCATAAACGACTCAACCAATGAATCTCCACAATATAAAACAAATTTTTATATCAATAACAAATACGTTCACTCGTATATATACACTCAATCTCAGTCTAGGGTATTACTAACCCTATCTCTACCGAGTCATGCCACAGAGCCAAGTTAATCAATTAACCTTCTGCTCTGATACCAACTGTAACGACCCGGATTTTGAGCGACTTTGGTTATCGACATAAGCTCGATGTCGATAACCAAAACACCGAAAAATCCTGGTAATTAGTGAAAGAAATTAGAGGGTGAGGAAAGATAAGATAGAAAATTAGAATAGAAGAAGAAGAAGAACACAACATCAGAGTAACACGAATCTCACAACAGAACGAATAAATATATTTCATAACATAACTTTGAAATACAAATCTGTACTTGAATATACATATCATTATCAAAGTACAACACTTACAACACAGCGGAAATAACTATAGCTATATGATCCTGAAGCCTCCTGCTCCAGCTCTTCAACTATATCTGTAAAATCCCGACTACTTGACTGCCCATACAAATTTAGGCACCCAAGAGTTTAGGGAAAACAACAAAATAAACTCCGGGTCAGTCATGGGACTGGTGTGAGTAAAACAGTTTAAACAGTTCAAACAGGTAAACGATATCTCATAAGACCACACCGTATAACGGAACGGGTTTTTCCCTTATGAGAATCCAAATTTTCTTTATATCAAAAACCTTTTGATATTATAATAATGTCTATCAACACAATATAATAATCATCTAGCAGAAACGCTTTCATCTCACGTTCTACATATATAGTATATAATCAAAACCGCAAGCACGTATTGGGTAATGGGTTTCCAACTATGACAAGGTATGGAACCACCTTTCGCTCATGTACCTCTTGAGAGGAATACACTGGGTTCAACGAGAACATCTTGCAACCCGGCCACACATGACCGACCACTCATTTCGCTTGAGTGTATCGAATGTATATCACCAACAGTTGGGATCAGCAACCGTTTCCCGAATGGGACAGCATCAACAATAGATTTTTAGAAGTAAATGAAACTCTAGATCAGGTGATTATACACCCTACTTCGGTGCGACCGACTTAGCCATGCTGCCTGCCCAATTTCTGTCATTTACCGGATGCGAGGCTAGAAGCTACGCTTTATCATCACACCAGATTCACTTTGAATGCCACATCATCAAATCCATCCAATCACCGATTGACGTCCTCAACAATACATTATGTGTTAGCTAAAAGAACTTTCCTTCTCCGCTTCCACTCTTGGTACAGTTGGAGAAATCAATATATGTGATCGTCTGGAAATATTCTGTCAGACATCCGTCCATACAAGTCATCCAGGAACAGGATGAACCGAAGGCACTATTCTGTAAACAGGATAGCCCTTGCATAACTCCGTCTTCAATTTCCTTTGGCATATATGATTCGCAACGCTTATGCCAATACAGAGTGGTTCTTTGGATAATAATCCAACCGGTCTCTCCATATTAACAACGTTAAAATGGTCAAAACTTCGATAGTCTGTGATTTAACTATCGAATAAAAACAGGTGTGCAAACAATGATATTATTTCCGGATGGAAATTTATATCGATCAAACATCATTCAACATTTATCTCTTAATTCCATTAATTTACTTATCTCATGTTTCCATATATTCAATATTTCCTATTTTCAAAATTTGGAAAATATACGTTATTAACAATGGAAAACATTTCCATTTCTTGTTTCCTTTATTAGAAAACATTTCTGGTTTCTTATTTGGAAAACATTTCCAAAGCTTCTTCATTGGTCTTAGACAGATGTTTAAACAAACCATCGCGATGCCAACTCAAACCATTTATTAAACTCACTTAACCATCATTCACTATCAACCTTACCATTCCTTAGTTAAGAAGGAAGTCAATCAAGTTGGGGTATAATTACCTCTTAGACCTTAATTGAACAACGTTATAACTTCGAAATAGTAACAGTTTATATTTTAAACCTTTAACAACTTCTTTACGTAACTCACAGATTCAATTTACGAATCCACTTCTTTATTGAAAATATTGATTATAATTATAACGTTATAATCCCTGCTTTCGAAATATCTAACTTCAATTATAACCTTTATTCTTTAATTCGAATAATTAAACATAACCCTAATTTATTAGTGTATACTCTTGATTTAAAAACCGGAAAGTAAATATTACTTTCCCGAATTCGATATAATTGAATTCAACGTATAATTCTCTTTCGAGTAATCTCTATTTGATTAACTCTTCTTCAAATAACCTATATTCGATTATCTCTCTTCGAATAACTTGTATTCGAAATTTCTCTCTTTCGAATAAACTATATTCGATCTCTTTCTTTCGAATACGAAATATTCGATAATCTCCTTTCGATTAAACTAATCGATAGCTCCTTTCGATTAAACTAAAATCGATAACTCCTTTTACTTTAACTCTAATCGATTAAACTAACATCGATTAACTCCTTTTACTTTAACTCTAATCGATTAAACTAACATCGATTAACTCCTTTTACTTTAACTCTAATCGATTAAACTAACATCGATTAACTCCTTTTACTTTAACTCTAATCGATTAAACTAACATCGATTAACTCCTTTTACTTTAACTCTAATCGATTAAACTAACATCGATTAACTCCTTTTACTTTAACTCTAATAAACTATTCATTTATAAAGATTTACTTTCAGTAACGGTTCTTCACTTTACACATGATTTCCTTTTTATAAAACTCTATTCGTTTTAAAAACATTTTTCCCTTTTATTTACTTTCGAAATATTTCCTTTTATAAAATCTGTTGATTTTATAAAATCCCTTTATTTCAATATACATTGAAATAAATCCTTTTTACATCCCAGGGTCTTTTATGATATTTAAAATATCGAATAAAAATGATCAACATCATTCCAACACCCATAATCCATAACAGATTATATAACACATCATATATCACAATATATGAAAACAGTAAAAATAAATGTTGAGGAATCCAGTTGGATTCCTCCAACCTGTCTCCCTGCATCACAGATGTTAAACAATATAGATAACAACACTTTCAGTTCTATGTGATACATTCTGTCAAACAGAATCAATATAGAAATTCAACTAACTGACTAGCAGTTCAATCAAACAGTCAACATACAGTAAATCAGCCAATATCTAACAGTTCTAAAAATACAACATGAATTATAAACTGTTCAGAGTTAGTGAGATTTACTCACTTTGTACGATCATCGTCAATGACGATGACCTTCACTTGATTCAGACAATTTATTTTGCTATAAATTGTAACGAGCTTCGATTCACTCCCCGTCAGTTCCATCGTGTAGCGCGCGTCCATACGATCCCAACGAATCCTGATTTGTTCGATTTCATCAACGTATGGGAAAAATATTATATTAACAAGTTAAAACCTTAGATTAATTAGATTAAACTTAATATATATTGTCACCTGGGCCTTACCAAAGAAAATTCCGGCCCAACCCTATTCGATTCGAGAATTCAGACCCACCTGAGAACAGTCCCCGTCTTCATTGTTTACATGCCTCATGTTCCATACATGTTCACGCCAAAAACTACCCATCTTCTATTTCTTTCTTTTCTTTCTATTCTCTTTTCTTTCTGGGCTTTTCCACTTCAATCTCTCGGCCCAACCCCATTTTAAAACTTGACCCGCTTCTCTCTCACGTATACCTTCTCCTTCCCGGACCGATTTCCTCCTACAGCTCCATTTTCGTACTCTTTAAATCCTTTCACCTTGCCTTCCAACTCTTCACGTGTTCACGTCTTTCTTCTATTCGGTTTTTTTCTTTTTCTTTTCCTACTTCTACAGCTCCATCTTGATTCAAACCCACGACTCAGCTCTCTATTTCCACCACGACTCTCAGGCCCAACATGCACAGCATCTCCAACGTGATGACTCCCAGGAGGTTTATTATAGTTCCCCTTTTTAAAAACAAACAATCCTAACATTGTTCTCTCACCATTTACACACGTATTACTTTGCTCTCTCACATCCCATTAACGCACTACAATAACCCCTTCACACTGTACACACATCCCATCAACGTTTTCAGTGGTGCCAGCACTACCCTTCATTATCCAAAACTATGCCCCCCTGCCACGCATCATTTCACACTTGTACACACACCCCATCATTTTCAGGCTTACAGCCAATAGTAGAAACCATTGAACCCATTATAACTGAAACCTACGCAAGCATTTCAACATATGTACGTCCCTCTCCCTTCACTTCCACTACCGCACAGTCCATGCTCTCTTCCTACCATGAAACCATCGACCCAAACCCAAAGATGGCGCCGGGTTCCTCCCTTTCATCACCTTTTATACCCGGTGCAAACCGTGAAGTCAGCGATCGGTTCTCTAGAGTTTGCAACCCGGTCACACTGCTTCTGAAAGGGACGAGGAACATAAAAGAAGCAACCGCAAAATATTGGTTTCCAGACTTTTAGTGTGGAAGGTTTTTTTGTTTTGATTTTAGGAGGATCTCGAATTTTTGGGTTTCTTTGATTTATTCATTTCGTTTTTGCTTTAAATTTGTGGCGGCTGTTAATGCCATTGACCAGCAAAGAAAAGAATAAGGTTTGTGTAAAGATAGTAGTGTATTTATAGAGCTTGTTTCCTTGGTGGCGAAAGAAGCACGAGTGTACATGTCTGTGGCGAGATAATGACCATTCATGAATGGTAGGTCTGTAGGTGGTATTCCCAGAAATGTGGCTGCGCTAAAAACTGTACCATTTCCTTAGTTGAGAAGTAATAACAAAATGTATATATGTGTATTTTATTGTTTACTTACATGGTACCATTTACACAGAATTTCGTGCATTTATTATTGCTATTGACAAAGATAAAAATACCGTCGAAACGAGAAAGGTGCCACGATCCCAAAAATATAATAATACCGGTAGACCAACTCATATTGTGAAACCCCAAAATGTTGATTACAGGGTGCAAATTACTCCAAATAAAAAGTTGCTTATTTAATTAATTAAAAATTACAGTAAAATTCTAAAAATTAAATTATCGTTATGTCCCAAAAGAACCTTGTCTAAATTCAAACCCGATCTCTAGTTATATCGAATAAACTGCTACGGTCGATAAACGATTCTATAGCGACTATTCTGAAATTTGATTTGGACATATCTCAAAATCTGCACAATGAAATCCCGATTTTTCTCTTCCACTAGAAAGATATACTCCACCAGCTCCACACGTTTCTTGTTTCATAGAAATCCGATTTAAAACGACTTCTGTATATTTGTTTGAAGTTCGAATCGCCAATTTACGAACTGCAGTGCCATTTCGAGCTCGTTTATAATTATATTATAAACTATACGTTCAAACTGTCGTTCAAATAATATATTCGTTATTCAAATTCAATTCCAAGCTGAATTAAATATCACAGATGATCTGGTTCACACCATATCGTCATTTCCGCAGAATTAAATATATTATTTAGTTTATTATTTTAATTAAATATTCATCATTATTTAATTCTACGACCATTTAATTCACTACATCACCATTGATATAATTAAATAAATTAATCATAATACCCCTGCCAATGCGGGTCATTACACAGATAGTTGACGCAATGGATAAGTTAAGTAGAGAAGAGACCTCTGATCACCTTAATAACTACACTTGGTAACATGGTTAGCATCTGTTTATTTTTAAGAGATAGTTCTTCTACATGGAATACCCTCTAATGAATTTTAGAAGACCTTTTTAGCATGACACAACAGAAATTGTAGTGCCGAGCATACTAGAAAGGAAGGGGTGGAACGAGAGGCGATAGTGAAATGAGTTCCAACTCGTATTTTGGAAACAGAAATTAAGAAGCTACGCAATCTTGAAGTTAAGAAAGTCAGAGCACAATGGGGTGAAGCTCAAGAAGATGCGACTTAAAAGACCGAAGACTAGATACACACATCATACCCTTTTCAAGGGTATATCCTTGATCTCTCTTTTTCTGTAAAGTTTATTTGAATGCTAGTCTTTATCTTTTAAGTATATCCTCTCGGTCCCATCCTCAATCCTTAAGTAGAAGGAAATGGATGTAAACATGTGTTTGAGACATGTTATGCTTTTTGGATGCAAGTAGATGTAAGTGGTTGCTTGTGGATGCATATACACACACATTTGGCACTAGATCGGCTCCGTCACTACCATATTGCATATGCATGAGTGGATTTTTATATATATGGATTGAAATTTGATGTGTTATCAAATGGATGTTGCATTTGAATGTATGGTTGTGCACTCATATAGAAATGATATGTATCAATAGGGTTCTTTTGCATACATAATGGACGCATGGAACTATCATGAATTGCATTAAGGAGGTCAACTGAATCAGTAGACCGCCTGATTTTGCATTTGGGTATGGATATATACACACACTATGCATATGTTCATGAAAACATTAGAAACCTTTTTAAGGACAATGGATGCCTATGATTTAATGGTTGAGTAGTGGATGTTGGATGGTAAGATATACATTCTTATTAACTTGGAAATTTCAGGATGAAATCCTTTAAGTAGGGGAATGTAACGCCCCGTAATTTTAACGGGACATAAGAAATAATTAAAGAATAATTAATTATTAGACTAAGAATGAGATGAAACAGGTTACGCCATTACGTTCGTCTCGGAATTCTGCTTGGGATAGAGTCCGAGTTCGCGTGAATCAGACTCTGTATGAAGAAGTTATGGCGTTCAGAAGATTTCAAGTTTAAACAGAAATTAAATTAAAATAGTAATTAAAAGTCAAAACAGTTCGAAATTCGAAATTCAGTCAGAGCAGGCTGAGCGGGAAATTTCCTGCTCAGAGGTGTCGACCCCCCCGGGGGAGTCGACATAGGTGTCGACCACCCTGTAGGGAGTCGACCCCTTTTGAGATCCAGACCCAGTGACGAATTTTTACAACCTTGTGCTGAAGTGGCCTTCTTTGATTGGCCAATGACTGATTTCTGATGTGTTAGGGAATATGTGTCATGCTACGATTGGCTGGATGACACATCTCTTTGTTTTGTTGGCTCTGATTTCTCTTAGACTAATCTAAAGGTTAGAATTAAACACAGACTTCTATATAATCACCCCAAACCTCAACCATAGAACTCATTCTATAAAGCCGTCATGCCGTTCGTCTACAAACTGGCCTAGCCTCCATTCATCTACCCCAACTAGAGAATCATATTTAAACTAGGAATCAATTAGAAGAACTAGAGAATCAAACGTCTACATCAAAGGATAGCTTTTCAAATTCCGAAATCAAATCCCAGAAATCACGATCCGTCCTTTTTCTGTAAGTATAGTTATTGATTAGATGTGAACAACTAATAAGAAATCATGACTGTAATAACTGGATCTAGAACTATACCTAATTCTATTCGTGCCTATCCTTTTGTCAATTCTGAATTGATTATGCCTATTGGACTATTGTGACTGACATAGTAAAGCCTATCATGCCTATTGGATTGTTGTGACTGACATAGTAAAACATATCATGCCTATTGGACTGTTGTGACTGCATAGTAGAGCATATCATGCCTATGAGACTATTGGGACTGATACCATTGAACCTATCATGTTTTATTAAATTTGTGTTTCTTTTATGTATGTAAATTACATGATAAGTTATGTTCGTACATGCTTACATGTTTAGATCCAAGCTAGTACCCATGTTTAAGATCTATATAAGTTCATGCTTATACAATTAGATCTATGCTAGTTCGCATGTTAGTTGGATCTAATTTAAATGCAAGATCACGTTCATGTGCTTAATTAAGTTTATGTCGTTCTATCCCAAATTTATACTATGCATGTTGATCTATATTGTTTATGCCTGTTGAAATGTTACATGTCCATTTCTTTTCCCTTTTGTTTATAAGTTAGGCTAATTTGTGAGCCTAACGTTCTATGTGAATTATGCGAACGAATAATGGGGGAGACGTTGGGGAAAAATATTAAATTACATGCTAATTGACGTAGATTGGCTCATAATCATGTAAATGATTAGTAGCATGAAATGACATAATTTGGACATAATTTAGAGGGTAAATGGGACATGACTTGATTTGACAACACTTGTGGATAATTTACATATAAACATGAATGATAAATATGTAAATTAATTAAAAGATGAATATGTCTAACCCGAGGTTAGATTGAGTTATGGTGTAAGACTGTCCGGAATCGCCCGGCACATCCAGCAACCACAACAATATAGATCTAATGTGAGAGGTTAGTGCAATAAGCCTGAAAAGCCCGAGGTTAGATTGAGTTGCGGTGTAAGAGCGCCCGGAACCGCCCGGCACATCCAGCGACCGTAACAATACATATCTAATATGAGAGGTTGGTGCTTTAATGATTGAATTAAAGCTAAGGTGAATTAAAGCTAAGGAACGGACATGCTAAGAATGGTAGGGTTAAGTTAACACAAGAAGGAAACACTTAACCAATGTAACATGACAAGTGGTAGGGTTAAGTTAACACAAGAAGGCAATACTTAACTAATGTAACATGACAAGTGGTAGGGTTAAGTTAACACAAGAGGGAAACGCTTAACCAATATAACATGATGTGTGATAGGGTTAAGTAACACATGAAGGAAACACTCAACCAATGTAACATGACAAGTGGTAGGGTTAAGTAATACAAGAAGGCAACACTTAACCAATGTAACTTGACAAGTGGGTGGGTTAAGTCAACTCGACTGGATTGATGACACTTAACCAATATAACAAGATGAACGAGTGGGGTTAAGTTCAGAGGAAACACATAACCAATATAATATGATGAATGAACAGGGTTAAGTTAATAGAAAACACTTAACCAATTACAACATGATGAGTGAGAAGGGTTAAGTTAATAAGAAACACTTAACCAACATGACATGACGTGTGGATGGGTTAAGTTAACTTGAATGGATGGATAACACTTAGCCAATTTGGGGGGGGGGTATACAAATAGACCTTAGGAAACCCTGGTAACATGGACCCATTTCAGCAGTAACCCACATAGATGTATCACGGTACCCTGAACTAGGCAGGGTGGGGCACGATTACTGGGCTGATTTTAAGTTTTCAAAATAGCGGCAGGGGGTGCAGCAGTGTAGTTCCAACGAAGTATGGGCATGCACGTGCTCCGAAGTGGAAAAACAGGCACTGGGCATCAGTAGTATACACTGTGCATCTTGAATCGTGTCACATCGCTATCATAGGGATTGATACACCTTATGGTGGGACCAACACAGGGTATCTACATGCAAGAGAGGGCCGATTGACATAGACACAAGAAAAATTAATACAAGTAGGGAGCCGAATCGATAGGGTAGTAAGGGTACATCTAACATCTTCATGGCAATTAGGTTGATTGAGGTAAGATCCTCATACTAGATGTACACCTGAAGGCTACCACAATTGCGGGGTTGGGATCTCCTTATTATATAATGTAGGATACTAGTTGGGACACTAGTAGGGGATACAGATCGTTCCATAAAAGACACTAGTTAGGATGCTTGTTGGGTGGTGAAGAGAAAAGAAATCAGAGAAAGAACCGAAGCACCTTCAGCGTATCTTACCCTATCATATCTAACGATCATCATTTGTTGTCTCGCTATGCTTATCATCATGGTTATGTCTGGTATTCAGTTTATTCTTGTCATGGTCCTTTTACCTGTTTACATGCTATATATTCACTGGACTTACCAGACTTATGTCTAACCCATTTTATTTCGCCTTCTTTTCTTCTGTTCCCCCCTCCAGGTTCACAGGGAGGGAAGATCACCACTTAGCTCAGTTTTCTTTCCAAGCTCGAAGATAGACGATGTATTGCTTTGGACTCTCTTTTCCACGGCTATGGCTGGCTCATGCTTTATTGGGGAATATCATTGTCATTTTATGCTTCTTTATTTTGTTTAACAAGACAGATGCTTTGTTTTAATGGGTATTGGAAAACAATCTTTGTACAAGCTGTTTTATCAAGATGTTATTTATCAGTAAAGTGAAGTTTATTTATTTTCCGTTGTTTAAATTTTGTCTATTTTGTAATTTATATGTTCTATAAACTCATGACGCTCCACTGAAGTTAATGCATTCCCTTTGTGAGTGACCTTAACGGAGGTGGGGTGTTACACTTAGTACCCTAGATACAATGTTAAACCAGCTTGTTGTAGAAGCATACCCGAAACCAACCGACATATCCAGCATTGACGGGTATACAGTTTAATGTGAGAGGTCTAGTGTGTGTATATATACAACTATATATATAAGTCTATTGTGCATAAAAATAGGCAGGTTTACTATGCCCTGAGAAGGTCTTAAGTGGCCGACTCTCTTCTTATCTGATTTGGGTCTTAAGTGGTTAGGACTAGGATCCCTCTTAAGGTTTATTCCTTGGAGAGGAACCAAAGTCATGGGACCTACCCTTGTTAGATTTAAAGTAAGTCTCTGGTCCTCCTTCTCTAAAAGTGGTTAGGCATAAGCAGTAACAGAGTACGGTTGTTCATGGGGGATGTCCACTTACTCTAGAAGTTTGCATCAGCACAACTTGGGACATAAAAGATATGTAGCCATTGCATGCTCACCAACTTCTAAGGGAAGTATTAGGCGACATAGGTGATCTATCGAAATATCGGTTAAGCAGTAACGTTTGCAATACTACTTCTCATATTACAATTGAGAGTATAGACTTAAGAACATTAATGTGCGGTCTTAAGAGGCTAGGGCCCGCCTCAAGGTCATAAGAGATCATAAGGATCCACCTTTAGTAAGGCCATAAGTGATAGAGAATGCCTGCCTCATTGGGTCTTTACACTAAAAACACTAATGAATGATTGACTTGGAAATCTACTTCATCGGTTAGATACTTGGTGCTTGTGTAAATGTTGTGTGTTGCGTAGACATGCCTTGACATATGTAACCTGCTAAAAATATAGGGTATGGACTTTAAGTAAACATCGTATTTCAGTCACACAGAAATTTATGTTCTGACCCCTCTCCTTACATATCCAACAGGTCAGTGGATAAGGTAGAATGCAAGAACGGTATCTTGATGGAGGTTGAAGATGAAGATGTCATGCTTTTATTAATTATTATTACTGTACTTCTTATGGAAGCTTTTGAGATTTAGTTTATTTGATGTATCCATGGAGCAGATGTAATCTTGACTGTTGTGTTGGAAATCTGATATATTTCAATAAGTAGTACAACTTATTTCAATGCTATATTTTTTTTCCGTTGTGTGAGATTTCCATTCAAAGTATATGTTTATATTATCTATGCAAATGTAATTCCTTAAGAGAACCAACGACCCATTTAGAATTGATCTTGGGCCTTTTCTATGTCGAAATTTAGGCCCATTCCGGGCGGGTTGTTACATTTGGTATCAGAGCCTAAGTTACCCAATTATAAGGGAATTATACATATGAGAGGCGTAATTGTAATTTGAGAAAGGTTTTTTCAAACTATATATACTATCTCAGGCGTATCCACAAAAGAATTCTTCCTTTTCTTTCCAGGTAGTAGAGTGGATGAAAATCCTACTGACCAGGGTAACCAAGCAAGGCCCTGATACTTTACAGAATGGTTCCAACAGTATCTCCATACTGTGGTACAAGTCCCTATTGCAAATCCTTCTGCGGCGGCGCCTGTAGCTCCTTCAGCTAAGGTAGCCTTTGATTTTTCTTGCTTCCATAAGAAATTCGCGAATCTTGGAGGGAAATCGTTCACTGGGAAGGAATGTTTAGTAATGCCCAATCTTGGATAATGGATTGTGAAAGAGTTTTTAAAGCTATTGGGTGACCCGACGAAGTAAATAAGAAGAATAGTGGCCTGGCACTTGAGTGAGGAGGCCCTTGAATGGTGGAATTTAGTATATGGAGAGAATAAGGCCCGGATATTTACATGGGTCGAATTCAAATCCCATTTCGAGGCAAAGTTTTTGCCAAGGGAAGAAATGACAATCCAACTGAAGAAATTCATCCACCTCAAGCAAGAAAGTTTGAGCTTTCAAGAGTATGTAGCCAAATTTATAGAATTATGTAAGTTTGGGAGAGGTTTGGTAAACACCCCCATGAACAAATCCACGAGATTTGTTAAAGGGTTAAATTCCCCACTGAAGGAAATTTTATTAGCTCAAGTAACATTTGGGGCAACATTAGAAACCATAGAAGAGACAGCTATCCTATTTGTGACGGAAGGCTCCAAAAAGGATAAAGAAGGAGAGAAAGGAGAAGGAAGTTCCAATAAGAATAAGAAAAAGGAACGGTGGAAGAACAAGAAGAAAAGGGAAAATCCAAAAAGTTAGCAAAGACTTGTACGAGATGCAACCGCAAGGGCTACAAGGCCAAGGATTGTAGGGCCTCGTTGGTGAAGAAGGAATTCAAAGGAAAGTGTTACAACTACCATGAAGATTGACACATATCTAAGGACTGCCCAAAGCCCAAAGTTATCAGAAGTGGCCAGAATTATGCAATAGAGGCAAAAGCGATTCAAAACTGACCCCCAAAAGACCAAGGACAACCCGCACTAGAAGGTATAACTTCTGTTTTAGGAAATACTGTATACACCTTGTTCGATTCCAGAGCGACTCATTCTTTTATCTCTAAGAAACTAGTTAACCTGTTGAACCTTCCCATGTCTATCTCTGATATCCTATAGAGGTGGCAAACTCTATCAAAGAATCTTAGTATCTTGAACTGTTCTGCAAAGACCTGGTATTAGAGGTTGACAATGTCGAGTTCCTTTGCGAAGCATATGCGTCAGATTTTATGGGGTATGACCTTATTGTAATAACCCAAAATTTCACAACAAATTTAAAAATTATTTTTGATATAATTTTATCGGAAAATGAATTAGAATTTAAAATTTCGATTTTTAAATCATCGCATAACCCTTAAAAAGTAAAATTTTGATAGCGACTTCAGAGTTCAATGAGACTAATGTTGTTGGATTCAGAATAATCAATCATTGCTAGATCTCAAATTTCGCATTAAAAAGAGTTAACATGTGGCCGTGAGAGGCAGACATATATGCTAAGAAATGGGCGCTCAGTTTACAAAGGAACATTATTGGGACGATCTCGGAATTCGATTTCACTTTTTATTTCGGATTCGTATCATCAAATAATGGAAGAATCTAATGTTTCAAGATTTTTGGAGTTAATGTGTGGGCGTTCAAGACGAAAAGGCATGCTAAAATCGCATTTTTGAAGCTAGTTTGAGCTAGAGAGAAAATTAAAATGGAAGGACAAACGAACTCGGAATTCGACGAAACTTGGTTCGTATTGACATGTATTATATCATGAAGAAGTTTCCTAGCAAATGGAGATTGTTTGCAGTCGGTCAATCGGATAGAAGAGGAGATAAATTCCTACTTAATTTCACTTTTTCTCTTTCTCTCCTCACTTCTCTCCCATTTCTTTTTCCTCTTTCTCCAAAAGTAAATGGCCTCCTCCCCAAATAACCAAACACTAGCCCCTCTTTCCTCATCCCCTTCCTCCCCCTAGCCGCCGCTGTAACCCTGTACCCCACGTCGGCCGAGACTCCTCTACCCCCTTGCGCACTCACGCAACCCCCCTCTCTTCTTCTTCCTCCTCCAAAACTCCATTTTTCTTCCTCCCGAAGTTTGCTACACCCCTCTAGCACCACTATACCTCTCTAAACTCACTAATACTCTCTCCATTCACCGTGTCAGGTCCGGACAACGAAAAGTGAAGTTTGGGTGCTCCATTCGTGCCCGAATTCGTCTCCAACAAGCGTAGGCAAGATTAGAGCTTGGCGTAGTCACATTCTTCCGCATTTAAAGAATTGTCAGAGTGGAACTCTCGATGGCAAATCTTAATTCAAATTTAGAAAAGGGGTGGATTAGAAAATTATTTGCATGGAACTTAATTGTTAGTTAGAACAATTATTGTTAGTGGTAAATAAAAATTTATTATGTTATAAAAGAATTTTTAGTAAGTTAAATTGTGATTAACAATTAATGTATGATATGAAAGAATATTTAGTTAGTTAAAAAATGTGATTTTGAACTAAGGTATGATATGAAACAATTTTTAGTTAGTTAAAATGTGATTTTTAACTAATGTGTCCGATGAACATTAGAAATGTGATATGCAAACAAAACCGTATTGATATCATCAAATTGTAACTTAAATTAATTAAGTAAAATTAGCAATTTATGCCTTAATTAGTTGTAGTTAAAAGTAAAGTTAACTGGGAAGTAATACGATGAATATAAAATGATAATAAAAAATTATTCTGATTTTAGAAAGCGACTAATGGTGTAAAAAAATTATTTTTATCGCTATGTAATTGAATATTTAAACTTGCACCAAACTAGAATTGGCAAAACAATGAAGTGAATTTATTTGATTAATTAGTGGCGATAAAAAATATTTAATCATGTTGGTTGGGTCATTACCGCTTGCATGCATTCATTGATATTCTTATTAGTTCAACACTTGAACTATTCACAAATCATTTGCATTAGAAGCGTTGTATGAATATGTGACACTCGCATTTCATACGACGTGGATTGACACTTAAGGCGCCTTAAATGGCATTGGATGTTGAGTATTTATTTATTTATGAAAACTGTGTGTGCATTGTATGCGAGTGATGGTTTCTGGATTAATTAAATTACACCATAGGATAAGAAACAGGTTTCAGGCTACACAACATAAGCATAACCCAACATACCCATATACGCATGTAGTTGCTTGATGCTTATATGATGCGAACCATATTGTATTCAATTACTTGATGTTATACGATGAGAAAAAATGATTAGAGATTAGGTATACTGCATATTGATCAGACATGAGCAAAGGACATGATTTGGACTAAATTAAACCCATAAATAAAGTTGCAAGATTTAATAATATACCCGACACAAGTCAGGAGAGGACAAAAATATATAGAGAACTATATGGTCCATATATATGGGGCATATAGTTCTCTCTACATCACTCTTGCGTAACTACGGTACATGGGGATTGGGGTAATAAAATTGTACACATTTCCTGGGGGTGATGTGTAAAGAATAATGGATGTTCACATGATTTTTAATTCCCACACATGCATTGAGATGATTTATTTTTACACATCTCTCGGTATACACATGGTGTTTGTATATACTGGAGCCTTTTTAGGCCATTTGTGATTTTCCGAGCACTCCGTACAAAGGAGGTTATGGCGAATTTTTCCGAAATTTAAAGGTGTTAGCCAATTATTTATTCAATTAAATAGTTTGGAAGCCATTGAATAAATTATGTTTTTATGCAAAAAAAATAAATTAAATTAAATAAATCGTGCAGTGGTAGTTAGCATTTTTGACTCGTAATTTTAAATGAGTATACCGGGAGATTTGACCAACGGATTTTCCTGAAATTAGAGACCGTTGGATTCATTTCAAAAAGATCTTTCCAACGATAATAAATATGTTAAGATCCGATGGTTATATCATTAGAAATGTCTAATTCAAGATTGAATGAAAACAACTCCAGTGCAGTCGAATGACCTGAAACGCCATTCGACTAAATTGAGCTATTTTTACATATATAAAAATAGTGAGAAATTGTTTTAAATTAATCTAAGCAATTTAGAATGTGTGTAAACCCAACTTTACTTGGTTTATAAAAATGAAAATGGTTAAGGATGATTTGGCATGAAAATTTATTAAATGAATTTTGGGTATATTATGACTGAGTACTTAATTAGACGACCATATTAAATTCTTGACTAAACCGTTTAAAATAAAGTAGAGAAATGAATTGTGAAGACCAATAACTTAAACAAAGGAAAGAATTTGATTTGATTATATATGCGAGAATTATTTGAAAAGCCGAGTTAATTCTCATTTTAAATAATTATACGACGACTAAAAGTCAAAGAAAATGAAAACAGTGCAAGACCGACAATCTTCACATCAAATGGAATACTACTGATGCCTTCGATATGGGTAGCGCCCTGAAAGGGTTATGGTGGAAGTTGTCCGGACGTACTTATTGATTGTCCAGATATGTGAGGACCTCTCTCTTGTATTGGACATATGGGAAGAGGAATAAGGTGCCTCCGTTTCCGTTCAGACCCAGAACGGACGTATGAATGGATGACATGTTTGACATTATATCGTGTGTCATATTCGTTGATCTCTACTAAATATATATCCGTTTTGTGGCAGAAAATTTATTCCCTTGCTTAACACTGTTCTCTGATACGTACGACCTTAGAGGTTATGTATTGTTGGAAATCAATTGTATGGTATGGATTTACAATGTGGCATGCTAAGATGCAAGTGATCAAGGCTTTTGTTGAAAAAAAAAGTCTTGTGGTTGATGATAAAAGCACACCTTTAATTCTCATAGCTTTGTGTATATCGTTAATTCGCTAGCTTCACACCTCGGTATGAGTCTAAAATGGGATAGTTACTGAGGGAGTGTGTGTTTCTCTCTAGCTAGAAGTGGTGTCCTGCTATAGTGCCTAGACATTTTTACTTACATGATTGATGGATTACGTAGGCTCTAGTGATAGGTCCGATAGGACCGGGAAACATATTGTTTAGGAATAACCAATCCACAAATGTTAGGCGTGGACCGGTCCTGAAGATCCAAGGGTTACCCGTATGTGTGAACCTGAGGCATTTGCTAGAGTGTCTCGAAATCGGTAAGGAGACATCCCTTGCCTTTACTCATGATGGAAATCCAATTTTCAATACGACATTGTACGGTTTTAGTTGTAAACTATTGGCGACATAGTCAGATATGGTACTATGCCTTCTAGGATTGATACGTTTATGTTGAAATTGTTTGTAAATGTCTAGACACTAACAATAATATCAAATGATTTTCGTTTTAAGCGTATCAAGCATATTTGGCCATTATAAGGTAAAACTCTATCCTCCAGCTTGCATTGCATTGTGTGATGGGACCTAAGTCTTATAACGGCTTCATTTTTCTAAAAAGCAATGCATGGTTTACTTGATTTACATTATTTTTATGCACCGGAAATCCAATGTAGTACAACCATTCCATGACATATGACATGGTCCTGTGATTTGCTTATTATTAATTAAGTTAATTAACTATAGGATTTCTCATACCAGTTCCATGACTTACTCATAGTTTTATTTCCCTTGCAAACTTGGGTTCCCCTATTTTCATACGGGCAGCTAAGTAAACAGGTGATTTGCATTCTTTTGGATATGCACCATAGCATTGGGTGCTCTTTTGGCTGAAGATGGAGTCTTATCTTTTATCATTTCTTTTGGACCCTTAAGCACTATCTTATGCATGTTTATATTTGATTCCTCTTTTGACTTATTTTCTACTTGATGAAACTTATTATGTACTAAGTGGGATCATGAATTTGTGTAACTCTGATGATGATTATAATGTTGATGATTTCCGCTGTTATGGTATGATGTAAATTATTCTCTAATTTTATGTATTATGCTATATTCTGTAATTTGCTGATGTGATTAATGTCGAATATTCCAAAGACAGAACTTCCCATCGTGGAGCAGGGATTTGGTTCATGCCTAACGTGGTATTAGAGCTTTGGTTAACTTTAGCTTTGGAATAAAACACATTAAACAACTCATCAAAGATTGAATGAGTATTATTCTTGGACGAGTAACTCATTAGAGATAGGATTAGCAATATCTAGAATGAGTACATCAGAATAGCATATAACTTGAGTATTACATCATTATTCATGCATATGTCTGTATGCTTTTGAAATTCTTTAAGATGTCTTTTATGTTGGCCTGACTTATTTCTTGCTATTCACAAAATTAAAAGAAAATGAGTGGGCGAGGCAGAGGCGGAAGAGGCAGCGGCCGAAGAAGGGGTGATATCCCCGCTATTAATAATCAACCCAACCTCGATGAAATAGAATCTGAAGGCAACAACGAATCATCGTTTCCACAGCAACCCCTGTAGCAACCATTTGATCTTGATGCGGTAACCAAGAAATATAAGAACTTGGGCAGAGTTCCATTCACAGGCATTGGAACCGTAATGCAAGGTCAAGCTTGGTTAAGGCCTTGCGAACGGATCTTCGTGGGACTAGGATTGGCAAATAATAGGAAAATATTCTTGGCATCATGGTTACTCAAAGACGAGGCCCTAATCAGGTGGGAAGCAGTGACCGTAAGTGATCTAGAAATTGATATGACATGGACCACGTTTAAAGAAATTTTTGAGGAAAGGTTTGTTCCATGATAGGGAGCCGAGCGCTTGCATGACGAATTTTCTAATCTTCAGTAAGGTGACAGGATCATTCATGAGTATGTCAGCAAGTTTAATGCAGTCTCTCGCAACGGATCAGAACTAATTCCGGAACCGATCAGGAAGAACAAGCGGTTCATTGATGGTCTTCAGAGGAGGTACCAGAGCAAAGTAACAACCCATATAGAACTTCCATTTGCTAAGATTATCGAGATGGCTTGTAGATATAATGGTATCGATAAGAAAAACTCTCAAGCGGATCGGGAAAGAAACTAAGCATATATAAGAGGAAGCTTCCCGACACAAAGTCTGAGACAAGCAAGACTGAAGCAGCTAAGTCTCACGAAGATAAGCGAGCGAAAATTAAATGCTTCAATTGTGATCAGTATGGGCAGTGTGCTAATCAGTGCACTCCTAAGAGGCCAAAAAGAGAAGAATCCAGTCGTAGTCAACAGCCTCACAACAGTGGTGAGTGCTATAATTGCCATAAGTTGGGACACTTTGCAAGGAACTACCTACTAACTAAGAAAGCTAGGGTAGCTTATGTTTATGATGGGGTGAATGCGCCTGCTCCTTCTACAGGTGGAGGAAGACCAGATGTTTTGGAAGGTACACTTATAATTAAAAATATTCTTGTTAAAGTACTATTTGATACAGGAGCATCGTGGAGTTTTATTTCGAGTAACATAGTTAAGAAATTAAACTTAAAATTGAGGAATCTTGAAGGATCAATTAGTGTCCACAATCCGATAGGGGATTCTCTTATTCTCCATTTATATTGTAGAGTACCTATTTCCTATTCTCCTTATCGGTTTTCTTTCAATTTGATCGTCGAGAATCTTTCTGAGTTTAATATCATATTTTGGTTGGATTGGTTAACTAAATATGAAGCCAAAGTTAAATTGGCCGAAAGGGTTTTGAAAGTTAAAACGAAGCTTGGAGATATTATTATACCATGCAAAGGCTCAAATTCAGACAAGAAAGAATTTTGGTCAGCGCTTGCGGTTTCTCCCACCTCCATTGAAAATATTCGCGTTGTTAGAGATTATGTGGATGTGTTCGAAGAAGTTGATAGCTTACCTCCACGTAGAGAGATTGATTTCAGGATCGATCTAGTTCCAAATGGAAGGCAAGTTGTGCATGCAATTCGATGAATGACGTTGAAAGAGAAGGAAGAGTTGAGAGATCAAACTTTGCAGCTTTTATTGAATGTTCTGATCAGGCCTAGTTTCTCGAGTTTGGGATCAACAATGGTATTTTCTCCTAAGCCAGATGATACTCTCAGATTGTGTGTTGATTACCGAGAGCTCATAAGCAAACCTTGAAGAAAAAATTCCCACTACAACGGATTGATAATTTATTAGATCGCCTGAATGGAACGAGAGTACTTTCGAAGATGGACCTAGCTACAGGTTTCCATCAATTGCAGATCGCCGAAAAATGTGTTCCTTTGACACCTTTTAGAGGTCCATTCTAATTTTATGATTGGTTAGTAATGCCGTTTAGTTTATGTAACGCTCCTGCTTATTTTGTTTATTTGATGAAGAGTATTTCGTGGAGTATTGAATAAATTTGTGCTAGTTTACATTGATGATATTTTAATCTTTTCTAAATTAACTACCGAGCATGCGAAGCATTTGGATCAGGTTTGGACATTCTAAGAAAGAATATATTGAAAGCCAAATGTTCTAAATGCATATTCTGGCAAGAAGAAGTGAAGTTCCTTGGTCATGTAGTGTCCAAGGAAGGAGTTTCAGTAGATCCAGGCAAGATTTCAGCCATACGAGGTTGGAAGCAACCTAGCTCTCCCACAGAAGTCAGAAGTTTTCTAGGATTGGCAGGCTATTATTGGAAATTCGTCAAAGATTTTTTGAAGCTATCTAGTCTATTGACGAAGCTTACAAAAAACCATGAGAGGTTTAATTGGACGACAGAATGTGAGGCAGCTTTCCAAGAGCTGAAAGTAAGGTTGACCACTACTTAAGTGTTGACTATTATAGATGGCAATCAGGATTTGACTGTCTATACAGATGCTTTTAATGAAAGAGTAGGTGCGGTGTTATTGCAAAGAGACCAAATTGTTACTTATGCTAGCCGCCAGTTGAAGCCGCATGAGAAGAGATATGTTACTCATGATTTAGAGTTATTAGCCATGGTAATTGCTATGAAGATAAGGAGGCATTATCGTTTGGGTGAGAAGTTTGAATTATACACATATCATAAATCATTGAAATATCCGTTCACCCAAAAAGACTTGAATTTGAGATAGCAGCGTTGGTTAGAATTTATTGCCGCATATGATCTAGATATTTTGTATACTCCTGGGAAAGCCAATTTTTTAGCTGACGCACTTAGCAGGAAGAATGCAATTATCGGTAATCTTATTATTACGCCTTTGTTGGTTGAAAAGATCTCTGTTCTTCAGAAATATGATGATTTTATTCAACAAATCATAAAGAGAATTCAAGAAGATGAAGTCTTGAGTTTCCATGTTGATAGCAAGGGAATTCTGAGATTGTTAGGCCATATACGCATTCCGGATATTCCTGTGCTCAAAATAAATGTGATGGAAGAATGTCACAAATCCAAGCTTAGTATCTATCCAGGGATAAGTAAGATATATCACGATCTTAAGCGCACATTCTGGTGGAAGTCAATAAAGAGGGACATTTCTATATATGTTAGCAGGTGTTCTACTTGCCAATAGATTAAGAGTGATCAAAAGAAGGTCGCTGGCTTGCTGCAACCATTAAAGGTTCCCAAATGGAAATGGGTTCAAATTTCTAGGGATTTCCTTAATGGTTTGCATAGAACCAAGAAAGGCAACAATAGTATTTGGGTTATGGTTGATCGTTTCATGAAGAGCACCCATTTTATTCTAGTGAAATCGACTAGAATCGCTCAGAGTCTCGCTCAAACATATGTGAGAGAGGTTGTCAGATTGCATGGAGTTCCCAGCAGAATTGTCAGTGATCGAGATCCGATCTTTGCTAGTAAGTTCTGGGAAGCATTCCAATCTGAATTGGGAGCGAAGATTAATCTTAGTACTACATATCATCCTCAGACAGATGGCTAGACTGAGAGAGTGAATCATATATTAGAAGATTTACTACGGGCTTGCATTCTTGATTTTAGAGGATCTTGGGAAGATCACATACATTTGGTTGAGTTCTCATATAATAATAGCTATCAGGAAGGCTTGAAATTATCTCCATTTGAAGCGTTGTATGGTAGACCATGTAGATCTCCTGCATGTTGGATAGAGCCTGGTAATCGATTAGTGTTGGGTCCAAATATGATCCAAGAAGCTTCAAATAATCAGGATTTCAATAAGAAGCAACTTCAAGTGGAATAAAACCGACAGAAGAGCTATGCAGATTCTAGAAGAAGAGATTTAGCATTTTCTGTTAGCGATCACGTATATTTGAGAATTTCTTCGATGAGAGGAATAATTCAGTTTGGGAAGACGTGGAAGTTGGCACCTAGATATATTGGTTCGTTTTCTATACTCGAGAGGATTGGAACTCTAGCCTACATGGTTCGATTGCCAGGTTGGTTGCCCGGAGTGCATGATGTGTTTCACATTTTTCAACTTCAGAAGCATGGACATGATCTAGACTTGATCGTGGAGGAGGCATATCAACTGATATTAGATATTACTCCGAGTTTGGCTGTTAATTAAGAGCCGCTAAATATTATTGGCGGAGAAACCAGAGTTCTAAAGAACAAGAAAGTGCTTTTAGTCAAAGTGCAATGGAGCGGAGATCTTAGAAACTGTACATGGGAGACTGAAGATAGCATTACGTAGACTTATCCCGAGTGCAGAGTGGATATCTCTGATTAGATCTGGTGAGAGGTGTTAGAGTTTATTCCCTAGAGGCAAATCATTTGATGAGACTGATAACACTGTTGATGTTATTATTTTATTTGGAATAAAATAATATTCTATTATATTATATTTACTGCATAATATAAATATTAATATAATAGAAGTCTTGGAATTATAATACGGAATTATATAGTTCGAGTAAGACTTGGATTTGAGATTATATAATATGATAAGTATTATAACTCTTAAATATCCCTAGTCGAGTTTTATTGTTTATATAGGACATCAATAAAGCGTCGAGACTAGTGTAACACCCAGTATTTTCTGTTAACGTTATAATATCAATTCAAAGAATAATTAATTTCAAATGTGAGAGTTAAGTGAAACGGGTTACGCCATTGTGTTCGTCTCGGAATTCTGCTTGAGATAGAGTACGAGTTTGCATAAAACAGACACCGTATGAAGGAGATATGGACGAATGAAGTTAAGCAGAAAACCCAAAAAAAAAGAATGCACTGGCGCACTTGGGAAATGCGCCAGTACAAAAATTGCACTGGCGCACCTGCCAAGTGCGCCCAGGTCGGGCTGAAAGCCTACACAGCTTTTTGGTGTGTTCTGATCCGTACTGTGTCTCATTGCTGAGTCCTTTCTGACTCCTTGCTGAGTCATTTCTGACTCCTTGCTGAGTCATTAGGGCTGAGGTGTCACCCTATCCTGACTGAATGGTTGTGGTTAACTCTAGGTTCATCCGACGACTTTAATTAAATTGAAATTCTATATGAACAACCTAACACTCAACCCTAAAATCACACTAATTCATTCCAAGAGTCGTCATACCGCCATACTCAACCTACGACAGCCACCATTCTCTTTCAACTAAAAAGAAAACTAGAAAGCTACGAAGTGAATCAAATCTGAATTATAAGAACAACGATCTACATCAAAGGCGAGCATTCCAACTTCAGAATTCAGATTCCAAAAATCAAGAATTCCTTCTTTGTAAGTTCGGTTATTCCTTAGATTTGAACTTGTAATTGGAATCGTGAATGTAATAAATGAAAATATAGAACTGTACCTGTTTGCAAGTTAATTATCTTTGATTGATGCTTATGTCAAATCTAAAGTTATCTATGCCTTTGGATTTCATTTACGACTATGACTATGAGACTTTTGCCTATGACTATGGTTCGTGACTATGAAACTATTGCCTATGAAGCTATTGCCTACGACTATGACTATGAGACTTTTGCCTATGACTATGGTTTATGACTATGAGACCATTGCCCACGACTATGTTTCATAACTATGAGACTATTGCCTATGACATTGATCAAGAAGTTATTGTGATTAGTTGCCCATGACTATTGTGGTTAATTGCCTATAATTATTGTAGTTAGTTGCTTATGCCTATTCCCATTGTTACAATTAACCGATCATGTTGTACCTTGAACTGGCGTTATGTTGGACCAAATCACCTATGCATATTCTCCTGATTATGTTGGATCTCATATTTAGTGTGTAACTTGGCTAGTTTATTCCTATTCACTATTATGTACATCGAACCTGTTGGAGCCATTATTTTTGCATGCCTATTCTTTTATATCAATTCTTCTGCTTATCCCCTATTCCTTTTGTTAGTGCCATTTCATGAGTACTTAGAAAACTTGTGAAATCATGTTATACGTACGATTATGATGCGGAGATTGGGCGTAGCTTAATTAAGATAATTTGGCATAATAAATATGTTGGCATAATCTAAATTGGCTATAATAGTGAATAATTTACATGCTTATGAGACTTGGGAACAAATGATAAACATTATATTGGCCGCAAAGTATGTAATTGGCATGTAAACCAAGTTTTGGACATAAACGGTAAACTAGAATATTAAATCTAGTTTTGACATGAACTGTGAATTGGGATATTAATTTATATTAGGCATGAATTAGGAATATTAAATCCAAATTGGTATAAACTGCAAGTTGGGCTAACTGATATGTAAATCAAGTTTTTTGCATAGAATATAAGTATGTTAATTTGCATGACAAATGAATATGATCTAGGCTAAATTGATTTACGCAAAATGTACATAAATAGTAAATATGTAAATTTAGTAAAAGACGAATATGCCTAATCCGAGGTTAGACTGAGTTGTGGTGTGAAACTGCCCGGAACTGCCCGGCACATCCAGTAACCACAACAATACCTGTCTAATGTGAGATGATAGTGCATCAAGCCTAAAAAGATCCGAGGTTAGACTGAGTTGTGGTGTAAAACTGTCCGGAACCGACCGGCACATCCAGTAACCACAACAATACCTGTCTAATGTGAGTGGTTGGTGCTTTAATTAAATAATTAAAGCTCATGAACAATCAAGCTTGAAATGGTGAGGTTAAGTAATTAAGGAAACACTTAACCAACTTAACATGTTAACAAGACAAGAAAGGTGGGATTAAGTAAACAAGACAAGAAAGGTGGGATTAAGTAATCAAGAAAACATTTAGCCAATTCAACATGTTAACTAGATAAGATTGATGGGGGTTAAGTTAATTTGGACACTTAACCAACTTAACATGTTAACAAGGGAAGAATTGTGGGGGTTAAGTAACTAAGGAAACACTTAACAATTATAACATGTAAACTAGACATGTGGGTAAGGTTAAGTAAATGTTTAACTGTTATAACATGCTAACTAGACTAGATGGTGGGGTTAAGTAAACTTAGAACACTTAGACGTTATATCATGATAAATAAACAAGGTTCAGTTAATGAGAGATATTTGCCCAGTATAACCTGACAAACGAGTAAGGTTAGGGAACACTTAACCAATCTGACACGATGTTGGGGTGGGTTAAGTCAACATGAACCGCTAGGTAACACTTAACCAATTTGACATGATATATGGCTAGGTTAAGTCAACATAAAATGTTGGATAACACTTAACCTATCCAACGTGACGAGGAAGAGAACTAAGTAGTAAACCTTAGTTAAGAGGACTAAGTTGTAAACCTTAGTTAAGAAAACGAACGATTCAGGAAACTAAGTAGTAAACCTTAGTTAAGAGAACTAAGTAGTAAACCTTAGTCAAGAAAACCTAGTAGAATACGAGGAGGAGCGAACGTCCGTCTGATCATGAAGAAGGCTCCAATGAACTGGGCTACGAAGCACGCAGCTTCAAGGGGACGTGAGTGTACTCTTGGTATCCCTCTGTGAGGATGCAGATGATCCTCCTGGGCTCACAGAGGTTAAGGTCTGCATTAGAAGAGCCAAGGGTATGCAATAATAAGGCAACCTAAAGACTAGGACGGACCAACGTGATTCGGCGAGACCAGTTTTTGCCCTGTGATAGCAACTCGTCGTCTACCTACCATCTTGAGTCAGTCGAGATACGCGAAGCGGAAAGGCGGAGAACTCTAACAGACCACATACTTGCTATCTAGTTATGGGTGAGGTTGGCCCATAGGTTGGTGGGGCATAGAGGGGCCTGCATACAGTTCTTATTCTTGATTTTCTTGGGTGCCTTACATTAGTTAGTTGAGGGAGGGGTCTATTGGGACCATAGCCACTGTAAAAGAAGACCTTAGCATCTGCAATCGACAGATATCTGAAAGCTCCCGACCGAGTTCCATGTTTCTTGATTAGCCCTGCCACGGGACTCAGGTCGCACATGTAGAGGAAATGTGCATCTAGACATCGATAACGATTAACGAAACATACGTGGGGAAAATCTAGGAACATATACTGCTTTGGGTGGTGTGTCCTAGACTAAGGGGCATCGTTCAATAGGTAGCATAATCCCTAGTTGGACCTAGGTCGCGTAAACCCTGAATCCAAGAAACGTTCAATAGGTAGCATAAACCCCATTGGCCCTGGTTAGCGTAAAACCTGGTTGAATCTAGGAAGCACTCGATAGTAAACCCTAGATTAGATCTAGGTAATAAATGGAATCCCCATAATAGATGTACATCTGAAGGCAACCACAATAACGGGGATTGGGATCACGTTATCATATGATCGTTTTTTTATAGATTACTAGTTTGACACTAGTTAGGTAGTGCAGAGATATAGAAATCAGTATAACAGGGTAATTGCGAAGCAGAGAAGGAGTAGAAGCGCATTCAGTTTATCAGTATATTCAGTTTATCAGTATATTCAGTTTACCGATATATCCAGTTTATCGGTACATTCAGATTATCTTTCCATATCCCATGCTTATCCCATGTTATCTTGTTACTATGGTTTAGTCTTATATTTAGTTTATTAATGTCATGACCCATTTTCCTCGTTTAAATGCTAAGAATCACTTAGCTTACCAGGCTTTATGTCTGACCTAGTTTGCTTTCGCCTCTTTTCTTCCGTTTCCCAACCAGGTAGTCAGGGAGGGAAAAGCTCAGCTCATTTTGGGGCCGTTACTCTTTCCGAGCTTGAAGATTCTTTGGCGCATTGCTTTGAACTCCATTTTCTACTGCTATGGCTGGCTCTTGCTTTATTGGGGAATATCATTGCCAGTTCGTGCTTCTTTACATTAAACAAGACAGATGCTTTGTTGTAATAAGTAATGGTGTTGTAAAACAATTTATGTACAAGCTGTTTTAATCAATAAAGGTTATTTATTTTCCACTGCTTTATTTGTTTGTCTTGTAATTTTTTTGCATCTTATACTAAAAATGCTCTACCGAAGTTAAGGCATTCCCTTTGTGAGTGACCTTAACGGAGGTGGGGTGTTTCAACTAGTATGTTGATTGACTGATGATCACATCTCATTGATCATCAATATATGTGATATTAATGTCAAAACATAAATACGTACTGGAGAATATTGTATTGGGATGACCCACCGTGAGATAATTACATTGAATATAATTAACAGTATCATAAGTTATTCTCATAGTAACAGTGATGTAATGTTCCTCAGACCTAAAATCATTATAATTTTATTCGAGGATATTTGTGTTTTGATATCATCTAAAGTTATTCGTAACAGAGTAACGATAACGGTGATTATTGGATACATCTCAAATCAAATGAAAATTATGAATGATCCATATGGAATTTAACCCCATAATATATTTGTGGTGATATCCACGGGCCTCTTGATTGAGTGACATTTTTAAATGCATGGTCATGCTCAAATATTGATTTGCTTTGAACAGTCTACTCATCGATCAAGAAAAACGAATTTAATTATAAAGAGGATGATACGATCCGTGCCTCGAGTTGGATTCTGGTAATATTGGTTAAAAGGATTATATTACATTGATACACTGGTCACGGAAAGGATGTATCGAATCGGTGATATTATTATAACTTGGGTAACAACGATGTATTACTAGATGCCGCTCACTGTTTACATTTTGAATATTGTTTGAATTGTTGCCAACGTTATAGTAACCTATAGGGTCACACATAAAGACATTTAAATAAGGTGAGAACTATTTAAATAAAAGTGGATTCGAAATGGTTGACATTTTCTTTTATCTAAAGAGATAGAACTAGTAAAAGGGGCAACGAAATTCATCATAAGAAGGGTCACACCTTCTCTTTACTTAATCATCAGAAATCACGTTCATCTCTTAACCCTAAAAACCTAATATTGGCTAGTACCAAATCCACCTTCCTCGCTTTGTTCGACATAGAAGAGATCATCGTCCGTGGATCTCCAATAAAGACACTCGAATTCAAGCGTTTGATTCGATTCAACCTAGAACAAGAATCCGTCGGTTTTGTGATTTCAGGTTCAAACCTTTGTGTTTGATTCAACGAATTGAAGAAAGGCACATATTTAAATTAATATTTGGATTCGAATTTGGTACTTGATGTGTAAAAATATTAAAATCCGCTGCTAAATCGATCCAAATTTTTCCTTCAATGGTATTAGAGCGAGGTTGTACAAATTCAAACAATTTAGGTTAAATCATTTAATTCATCTTGAATGAATACGAATAGACTTGCGAGATCGAAAGTGTTGAGAACACTAATTTAATTTTGATTAGAACCATAAATCGTGAATACTCAAATCAACCCAGAAATTGTTTTTGTGTAAGTAGGATTTTATATTTGACATAGAACCTAAAGTGAATTAATGGTTAAAATCAAGTTGAGTATCTTATATTTACATTAACCATGTTATGTTACATACTGTGGACATTTTATAAGTGTTATGAACTTTTGAATTGTCATGTTAGAGTTTAAATAAATTTTAGTAAACATGATTTCTTGATATCTCCTAACTGCAGATTTGATACTTCTGTTCTTATAACCAAATTGTCTTATTTCATTACAATTTTTTTTGAGAAAGTTAACCTAGTTTTGCTATCTGATATGAAGCTTCTGTACACATTTATATGATATGGTTTTACAAGTCACATACCAATTCTATTATTCCAGTTAGACTAGATATATATCTGACACCTTTTATATTGTATACTGATACAAAGTGTAAAAGGGAAGTCATAAATTAATATTTGACATATTAACTATAAAAATTATTAAACCTGATTTTGAATAATAGTCATTTTCTGTTAAATAGTGAATAGATAATGTTTTTGTCATTCATGAATTAATCTTGGATTTAATTTCCTATTTTGATTTGTTTCTCATATATACATACTAATTATGATGTTGTATGTATTAAAATTGGATTTGGCTTTATTATTTGGAATATGATTCAAGATATAACTTTGCTAAAATCTTGTTTGCATAATCTGGGTGTTTTAAATTCATTTATAATTTGTAAAATGTTTACATACTAAACTTGCAGCAGTTCAAGTCTAATTAAAGTACTTCCTTTTAGTATATAATTATATAGCTGATCAAATGTTGGTTCAGTATTATGATATTGTAAGAAAAGACATAAATACATGAAATTGATCTGTATTCATTGATTAATACCATTATTATCTTGGTAATGACCATTATTGCATTAATGATTTTGAATCATCTTGAATCTTGGGATTGTATATTACATATATATAGATAAAGAATTTTTTCCTTAAACTATATTGATCATATATGTATATTGATATTTGAACTGTGAATTTGATTTACAGATACCCCACAACAATTTAGAGTTGGAAATACAAAATTTGTGAATTTTATTAGATCAATAGTTGTATCTAAATAATTGAATTCTGTATTTGACATAGTTATTCTAATATATATATATACGTACATATATATACATATATAAATCCATAGTTACTTATGAATTAACTCTGTTTTTATATATAAATGATATATGTTTTCTGTTGGATCCTGTAACATCCCACGTCCGTTAGTGTCACTCACAAAGGGAATGCACTAAGTTCTGTGGAGCATTTTGGGTAAAAGATGGAGATAAATTACAAGACAGACAGAAATTAAACAGCGGAAAATAAAACTTTTCTTTATTGATAAAATAGTTTGTACAACGATTTCTTTATAATATCAGAGTATCGTCTGTCTTACAAAATAAAGAAGCATAAAAATACATTTATATTCCCCAATGTAGCAAGAGCCAGCCATAGCATCTGGAAAGAGAATCCAAGCAAAACTTCGACAAATCTTCAACCTGGGAAAGAGTGACAGTCCAACTTAACCTGAGCTATACTATTCCCTTCTTTACTACCAGGGGGGGGAATCGGAAGAAAAGAAGACGAAAGAAAAACAGAGTCAGACATAAAGCCTGAGTAAGTTCAGTAACTTCTAGCATGTGAACATGGGAAAAACAAAACGACATGAATTAACTGAATACAAGATAACACCATGATGATAGGGTCAGCAAGATTAGACGAGGTAATCACAAGATATGCTAAGATAAGATAAACTGGATTACTCTAATACTTTCGCCGCTTCGCTCTAATACTTCGTCGCTTCGCTATTTCCTTGTTACACTGATTCCGATATCTCTGCACCACCTATCTAGTGTCCCAACTAGTAACGATAACGTGATCCCAATCCCTGTATTTTCCATTTCCTTTGGGCATACATTTATTATTTGTTACCTAGATTTAATCTAGGGTTTTCTACCAAGTGCCTTCTAGATTTAACTAGAGTTTACGCTATCTGCTGAACGCTTCTCGGATTCAGGATTTATGCCACCTAGTCCAACTAGGTATTATGCTACCTGTCGAATGATGCCCCCAAGTCTAGGACACACTACCTAGAGTGGTATATGTTCCTATACTTCCCCACGCATGTATCGCGAATCGCTATCGCTTGTCTAGATGCACATGTCCTGTAATGTGCGGCCCGAGTCCTGTTACAGGGCAAATCAAGAAACACAGAACTCGTTCGAGAGCTTTCAGATATCTGCCGATGCAGATGCTAAGGTCTGTTTTTATTCCAGTGGCTATGGTCCCACTTGACCCCTCCCTCAACTAATGAAAGGCACACCTTGAAAAATGAGAACTATACGCAGGCCCCCTATGCCCCACTGTCTTATGGCCATCCGCAACCATAACTAGATAGCAAGTATATGGTCTTTTGGAGTTCTCCGCCTTTCCGCTTCACATATCTCGATTGACTGAAGATAGATGGTAGACGACGAGTTGCTATCACAGGGCTACCGTTTTCTCGTCGAATCACGCCGGTCCGTCCTAGTCTTTAGGTTGCCATATATTGCAACCAAGGCATACCCCTGGTTCTTCTACGCAGACCTTAACCTCTGTGAGCCCAGGAGGATCATCTGCAGCCTCACAGAGGGATACCAAGAGTACCCTCACGTCCCCTCGAAGCCTCGGGCTTCGTAACCCAATTCGTTGGAGCCTTTGTTTTAATCAGGCGGACGTTCGCTCCTTCCCGTGTTATACTAAGAATTACTACTTAGTTCTGCTAACTAAGGTTTACCACTTAGTTTCAAGAATCGTTGTTTTCTTAACTAAGGTTTACTACTTAGCTCCTTTTAACTAAGGTTTACTACTTAGTTCTCTTTCCCGTCAATTTGGATTAGTTAAGTGTCATTAGTCAATTCAAGCTAACTTAACCCTCTTCATTTATCCTGTTAAACTGGTTAAGTGTTATCAGTAACTCATGTTGACTTAACCCTCCCACAAACCAAGTTATATTGGTTAAGTATTTCTTATTACTTAACCCTACCCATTTCATCCTGTATTGGTTAAGTGTTCCTTTTTTAACTTAACCTTGCCAGTCTGTTTTAACTAACATGTTATTAATGGTTAAGTATTATCCCTTCACGTTTTAGACTTAACCCTATTCCTTTATCACAATCTAATGGTTAAGTGTTCAAGTTTACTTAACCCTACGGTCTAGCCCAGCTAACATATCAAATTGGCTAAGTGTATTAAATCTTGCTTAACCCCAACCACTAGTCTAGTTAACATGTTAATTTGGCTAAGTATATTAACTTTACTTAACCCCACCTTCTAGTCTAGTTAACATGTTAATTTGGCTAAGTGTTTTCTTAGTTACTTAACCCCTACAAATCTTGTCTTGTTACCATGTTAAGTTGGTTAAGTGTCCCTATGGACTTAGCCCTCCCATTTTAGCTTAACTGTGTTAAGTTGGTTAAGTGTTCCTATGGACTTAGCCCTCCCATTTTAGCTTAACTGTGTTAAGTTGGTTAAGTGTTCCTATGGACTTAACTCTCCCATTCTAGCTTAACTGTGTTAAGTGTCAGTATGAACCTAACCCCACCCACCGGTGTAACGACCCGGATTTTGAGCGGCTTTGGTTATCGACGTAAGCTCGACGTCGATAACCAAAACATCGAAAAATCCCGGTAATTAATGAAAGAAATTAGAAGGTGAGAGTAGATAAGATAGAAACTTAGAATAGAAGAAGAAGAAGAACACAACATCAGAGTAACATGAACATCACAGCGGAACAAATGACATATAATAGATAGCATAACTTTGAAATATAACAGTTATGTATACAATAGCACTTATCAGAGTACAGCACTTACAACACAGCGGAAATAAACTATAGCTATATGATCCAGAAGCCTCCTGCTCCATCTCTTCAAGTATATATGTAAATCCCGACTACTTGACTGCCCGTACAAATTTAGGCACCCAAGAGTTTAGGGAAAACAACAAAGTAAACTCCGGGTCAGTTATGGGACTGGTATGAGTAAAACAGTTTAAACAGGCATATGAACAAGTAAACGATATCTCATAAGACCACGCCGCAGAACGGAACGGGTTCTTCCCTTATGAGAATCCAAAATATCTTTATATCAAAAACCTTTTGATATTATAATAATGTCTATGTACAAATAGATATCAACTAGCAGAAACGCTTTCATCTCACGTTCTACATATATAGTATACAATCAAAATCGCAAACACGTATTGGATAATGGATTTCCAACTATGACAAGGTATGGAACCACCTTCTGCTAGTGTACCTCTAGAGAGGAATACACTGGGTTCAACAAGAACATCTTGCAACCCGGCCACACATGACCGACCACTCATTTCGCTTGAGTGTATCGAATGTATATCACCAACGGTTGGGATCAGCAACCGTTTCCCGAATGGGACAGCATCAACAATAGATTTTTAGAAAATAAATGAAACTCTAGATCAGGTGATTATACACCCTAATAGGTGCGACCTACATAGCCATGCTACCTGCCCGATTTCTGTCATTTACCGGATGTGAGGCTAGAAGCTACGCTTATCTTCACATCAGATTCACTTTAAATGCCACATCATCAAATCCATCCAATCACCGATTTGACGTCCTCAACAATACATTATGTGTTAGCTAAAAGAAGTTTCCTTCTCCGCTTCCACTCTTGGTATGGTTGGAGAAATCAATGTACGTGATCGTCTGGAAATACTCTGTCAGACATCCATCTTCATTCACTTAGAATGTCACATCGTCATACCCGCCAAATCACAAATTGACTTATCCAAAAATAACACAGGTATACAGCTAAGAGAAACGAATTCCTCCGCCACCAAACGTGAATACGTTTGAACAGATCAACTTACGCGATCTATTGGATATACTCTGTCAGACCTTCGTCCATATAAGTTGTCCTGGGACTGGACAAACCGAAGGCACTATTCCGTATATCCATCTTAGTCACTGTTATCTAAGACTTATACAACAGCCCTTGCATTTTACTCCGTCTTCAATTATCTTTGGCATATATGATTCGCAACGCTTATGCCAATACAGAGTGGTTTTTTGGATAATAATCCAACCGGTCTCTCCATATTAACAACGTTAAAATGGTCAAAAACTTCGATAGTCTGTGAGTTAACTATCGAAGAAAAACAAGTGTGCAAACAACGACATTATTTCCAGATGGAAATTATATCGAACAAACATCATTTATCATAAATCTCTTTAGTTCATTTATTTACTTATCTCCTGTTTCCCTATATTCTAAATTCTTATTTTCTTTTATCAGAAAACATTTCTGATTCTCGTTTGGAAAACATTTCCAAAACTCCTTTACGATCAAACCTTACCATTTCTTAGTTAAGAAGGAAGTCACTCAAGTTGGGGTATAATTACCTCTCAGACCTTAACTGAACAACGTTATAACTTCGAAATGATCAAAGTTTATCTTTTAATCTTTAACAACTTCTTTACGCCTTTCTCGGATTCAATTTTACTAATCCACTTCTATATTTAAAACATTGGTTATAACGATAACGTTATAATCCCTACTTTCGAATTATCTAACTTTAATTATAACTTCTATTCTTATTAGTGAATAATTAACCTAACACTTATTTATTTATAAATAAATAAATCTCTATTTAAACACTGGAAAGTATAAGTACTTTCCCGAATTCGATATAATCGAATTTGCCGATTAACTCTCTTCGAGAAATCTCTATTTGATTAACTCTTCTTCGAATAACCTATATTCGATTAACTCCTTCTCGAATAAACGATATTCGATAATCTCTCTTCGAATAACTAATATTCGATAACTCTTCCTTTTCAAATATCTCATATTTGAAAATCTCACTTCGATTAAACTATAATCGATAACTCCCTTCGATGAAACTAACATCGATAACTCCTTTCGATGAAACTAACATCGATAACTCCTTTCGATGAAACTAACATCGATTTATTTAACTCGACTAACTCGACTTACTTGGTTCGACCAATTCGATTTGATTAACTAGGCTCGACTAACTTGACTAACTTAACTCGACTGACTTGGTTCGACCAATTCGATTTTTGATTAACTAGGCTCGACTAACTTGGTCGAACCACCCGATCAACTCAACTTATTTAACTTGACTTATTTCTCAACTCGATCAACTCGATTAACTCCTATCGGATAACTAATATTCGATTAAACTCCATTGGCTTGACCCTAGATCGCAGCAATCACAATGGTTACGCCTGACTCCCTCAGGAAACATCCGACCGCCGTAGGCTATTTACAACCCTGCGAATTACGCTAGCAGCCGTACAAGATGGCAACTTACCCTGAATACTATGTTTGACTAACTCTGTCTCAAATAACTATATTTGATTAACTCTAGTTCGTTTTAACTCTAATCGATTAACTCTAACTAATTAGCTCCAACTGGTTAACTCTAACTGATTAACTCTAATTGGTTAACTCTATTTGACTAACTCGACTTGACTAACCCCTTTCGAATAACATATTCGATTAACTAACTTTCGAATACCATATTCGATTAACTAACTTCGAATACCATATTCGATTAACTCCTTTCGAATACCATATTCAATTAACTAACTTCGAATACCATATTCGATTAACTAACTTCGAATACCATATTCGATTAACTCCCTTCGAATGTCTATATTCGATTAACTAACTTCGAATACCATATTCGATTAACTCCCTTCGAATGTCTATATTCGATTAACTAACTTCAAATACCATATTCGATTAACTCCTTTCGAATACCATATTCGATTTCTTTATTCACTTCATAAAGATTTCCTTTTTAACAACGTTTTATTCATTTGAAAAGATTTACTTTTAAATAACGGTTCTACACTTTAAAAATGATTTCCTTTCCAATTCTATTTGTAGATGTTTTACAAATATTCCCTTTTCACATTTATCCTTGAAATATTCTAACTCCTTAAACTCCCGGGAAAATTCGCCATAACCTCCTTTGTATCGGGAGCATCGCAAAAATCCCCAAACTCGCCACACAGGCCTTTCCATTCAAAAAGAAATGTTTTGAATTTATTTTCCTTTTTAAAATATCTCCTATTTATAAATATCCCAATTTATAAATATCGCTTATTTATAAATATTCCAGTTTATAAATATTCTGTTTTCAATATCACTTTGAAAAACTCCTTATCAACATCCCGTATGTTATGGTATTCAATCATATCAAATCACGATGTTCAATATCGTCCATACACACACAATCAACAACAGGTTAAAATTCACATCATATATCAAAATATATGAAAACAATAAAATAACTGTTGAGGAATCCAGTCGGATTCCTCCAACCTGTTTCCCTGCATCACAGATGTTAGACAATATAGATAACATCACTTTCAGTTCCATATGATATATTCTGTTAAACAGAATCAATATAGAAATTTTAACTAACTGACTAGCAGTTCAATCAAACAATCAATACACAGTCAAACAGACAATTTTAACAGTTCTAACAATACAACATGAAATTATAAACTGTTCAGAGTTAGTGAGATTTACTCACATTTGCGCGTTAGCCGTTAAATAACGGTTTGCGTTATTTGATTCAGTCGGACAATTTATTTCGCCATAAATTGTAATGAGCTCAAATTCACTTACAGTCAGTTCCATGTTGTAGCTGACGTCCGTACGATCCCAACGAATCTTGATTCGCTGAAATCTGATCACGTATGAAGAAGTTATCGTTATTATAAGTTGAACACAATTTAAATTAAATTAAAACTTAGAAATTTAACTCTAACGGGCCTTAACCTTTATGCTTGGCCCACCTCAATATAACATTACCGTGCTTTCTCCCCTACCAAAATTTTGTCGTGACCTCCTATACCAAACACCAAAGCCGAACACTTGGAAATCCCATTCTTCTTCCATGTTTAATTAAAACCCACCGATGAAATACCAGAATTGCTCAATACCTTAATCACGTGATTTTTGAAAATCACCTTCTTCCCTGATGGCCTCGACGGTACCTGCTCCTCATACCCAACCTGCTTCCAGTTTTCACTACCATTTCTGCCCCCTTTAAACCGCATCGCACCCTTCATCCTTCAATAAAACCAAAAACTGAAATCATCGTTCTATTCTACTTCAAAATCTCTTCGATCCTAGCTCCATAACATGGAGCTCGAACTCCAATTCTCCCCTGCGTCGAGGGCACTCACGCTATCTTTTATAGCAGGTATCGAACTCCTTTGAATTGGAATTTCACTAAATTCCACCAAACCGTGATAAAAATTATGCTAAAACCACATACGGTATTACCAATCCAAATCGATTCACAAAAATCCCAAATTTCTAAACCCTATTTTCGACTGTACATCTCGAGCTCAACGGAAATCAAACCGCACCTTGCCAAATCGCAGATGATAGGAGTACGAGCTTTAAGGAACCTACAGAAAATGATTTCAGATTTTATAGATTTTTGTAGGAATTTCTTTTGATTTTTAGAGGTGGGTTTCTTGATGTTTTTCGCTGGAAAAGTATTGGAGCACTTGCGGCTAGTTTTTAGTTGACCACAGAATGACTTTAGGTTTAGAAAATGTTTAGGGGGGTATTTACAGGGTTAACAAATATCTAGATATTTTTCTAGATATTTTTAGATATTTTATTTATATCCTTTTCTGTTCGTATCCGTCTTCTAAAAATCCGTACGATCGCGTATGATGCCTAAAAATCATGAAAATTGCCATGTAGCTAGAGTTCGACATTACAGTCCCAAAGAAACTGGTTTCGTCGAATTCCGACTTCGTTTGCTCACCCAGCGTATTTTTAACCGTCAAAAACTGACTGTTTTTCACTCTGAAAATCCGTACGGCCACACAGTGACTCTAAAAATCACGAAACTTGACATCTAACAATTATTTGACATTGCGGATCCAACAAAATTAGTTTCGTCGAATTCTGACTTCGTTTGCAAAAGTGGCTATTTTTAAAGCTCTGGATGACCCATTTAAATATATAAATATATTTAAATATAATTAAATTAAATATAAATAAATTTATATTATCGTATATCTTCACATATGATATCGTACAGCTCAAGAATATCATATCAGAATTTACAGTTTGATATTTCAGATTTATCGATATTCAGTTTATACCGAAAATCTCTTTATAACGTATATAAAGCGTTGCAAATTATAAAGGAATTCTACAGCGACTTTTCTGAAATTTGATTTGGACGTAAATCAAAATCTACACGACGAAATCCCGATTTTTCTCTTCCACTAGAAAGATATACTCCACCAGCTCCACACGTTTCTTGTTTCACAGAAATCCGGCTTAAAACGAATCCTTTACATTCAGTTGAAGTTCGAATCGCCAAATAGCGAACTGCAGCGCCATTTCAAGCTCGTTTATAAATATATTATAAACTATACGTTCAACTGTCGTCGATTCAATATAATCGTTATTATATTTCGAATTGAAACTCCACCAAATCTCGTATGCTATTCAATTCACATGATATTGTGAATTTCACTATTTCCGACTATTTCGACATTATAATATATTATTATATTATAATTATTTATTAAATATTCAATATTATTTAATTAAACGATCATTAACTTCTCTAAATCACCAATTATATAATTAAATAAATTAATTATAACCCTGGAAAAATGCGGGTCATTACATTCTTCCCCACTTAAAAATAATTTCGTCCTCGAAATTGCTAAGTTAGAGGACGACCCTACCTATTGGAATTCCTAAGATTTGTTTACCCCTTATTTCTGATTTTAACTGAACCAATTAATATCGACTAAAATATTAATTCCTTCCGACTAACTAAAATTTTCAAAAATTTTGAAAATTTTCTAACACTTTAAATTTTCGAAAAATTTCGCCAGCACCTCCTTTGTACTGGTCAATAGCTCAAACTCCAACTCGCCTCTCTGGGCTATCTCCATCCCAAAAGAAAATCAAACAGCCAAGCGGCTTGCCAATTCGGCTCATAAATCTCATATCCATATATAATATAAACTGGTACCTTTTTATCGGGCATACCAACTCTATCACTTCCATATGCTATCAACTCAGCATATACCAGTGTTATCTCAATCAAATTCCAATCAGTTCATATCCTCATATCCAAATCGAATTTCATTCGAAGTCCAATATCAAATTCCAAATTATTGACTTATCAATTTGGTTCCATTCTAGATTGTCTCTAATCCAATTCAATTTAATTTAACTCAGTTCAAGTTAAATTTCAATTTATTTAGTCATTTATACCATCTTAATCTATTTAACTTCATTAGTTAAATTTTAATTTCAGAACTCAAATTCCTGGGTTTCTTTCAAATCAAATTTGAAATCATAATACCAATTCAAAACCTTTGAATTTCTAAACAACTTGTTTTCTTAAAACAATTCAAATCAAAATCTTTGGTAGTAATCCACCACTTAGAAACTCGAAAATCACACCGATGATACTGCGCAGTCATCATCGGAATTATTTTCCAGCGACACAAGTGATTTCAATACTATATCATTTTCAAAATCATTACCAAATACTTCCATTTTGAAAACATTTCAAAATCTCCCAGGAACTTAAAATTTCCTTATTTTAATTCCAAATCTGATTTAAATTCGTATTTAATTCATCTTATTTCATATACTTTACTTATATGAATTCTGATTAGTTATTTATAACCATTTCACATGTTATAATCTTACTCGATTATAATAACAACCAATATATCCAATATATTATAATTTTTGATATATATATCTTCTCTATATCAAGATATACCTTGGGTAAACATATTTTAATTTACCCTCTTTTCAAAACATATCGTGACGACCCATCATATTCAAGTGTTTAGTAACTCCTACCGATACAGTGGATCAAACTGATCGACCAGAACTCATAAACAACTCAGCCAATGAATCTCCACAATATAAAACCATTTTTATATCAAATACAAATACGCACTCGTATATATACACTCAACTCAATCTAGGGTATTACTAACCCTATCTCTACCGAGTCACGCCACAGAGCCAAGGTAATTCTTAACTTAAGCTCTGATACCAACTGTAACGACCCAGAAAAATGTTCAAGTAGGCTTTCCAACCATCCTCTCCCATCCTCCCAAAGCAGCAGGGTAATACCCCACCGTGGCTTACATTGGTACCCCAATACCATATTTTACGGCCAGCCTTTCGACTTCACAACCAACCCTACCAAAGGGACATGTAGGAGTAAGAGTCTCCCGTTCGCCACCTAACGAAAAGCGAGAACCCCCTATCATGCGCACACATGCCTCAAGCACGCAACATGGACTGGTGTGAGTAAAACAGTTTAAACAGGCATATGAACAAGTAAACGATATCTCATAAGACCACGCCGCAGAACGGAACGGGTTCTTCCCTTATGAGAATCCAAAATATCTTTATATCAAAAACCTTTTGATATTATAATAATGTCTATGTACTAATAGATATCAACTAGCAGAAACGCTTTCATCTCACGTTCTACATATATAGTATACAATCAAAATCGCAAACACGTATTGGATAATGGATTTCCAACTATGACAAGGTATGGAACCACCTTCTGCTAGTGTACCTCTAGAGAGGAATACACTGGGTTCAACAAGAACATCTTGCAACCCGGCCACACATGACCGACCACTCATTTTGCTTGAGTGTATCGAATGTATATCACCAACGGTTGGGATCAGCAACCGTTTCCCGAATGGGACAGCATCAACAATAGATTTTTAGAAAATAAATGAAACTCTAGATCAGGTGATTATACACCCTAATAGGTGCGACCTACATAGCCATGCTACCTGCCCGATTTCTGTCATTTACCGGATGTGAGGCTAGAAGCTACGCTTATCTTCACATCAGATTCACTTTAAATGCCACATCATCAAATCCATCCAATCACCGATTTGACGTCCTCAACAATACATTATGTGTTAGCTAAAAGAAATTTCCTTCTCCGCTTCCACTCGTGGTATGGTTGGAGAAATCAATGTACGTGATCGTCTGGAAATACTCTGTCAGACATCCATCTTCATTCACTTAGAATGTCACATCGTCATACCCGCCAAATCACAAATTGACTTATCCAAAAATAACACGGGTATACAACTAAGAGAAACGAATTCCTCCGCCACGAAACGTGAATACGTTTGAACAAATCAACTTACGCGGTCTATTGGATATACTCTGTCAGACCTTCGTCCATACAAGTTGTCCTGGGACTGGACAAATCGAAGGCACTATTCCGTATATCCATCTTAGTCACTGTTATCTAAGACTTATACAACAGCCCTTGCATTTTACTCCGTCTTCAATTATCTTTGGCATATATGATTCGCAACGCTTATGCCAATACAGACTGGTTCTTTGGATAATAATCCAACCGGTCTCTCCATATTAACAACGTTAAAATGGTCAAAAACTTCGATAGTCTGTGAGTTAACTATCGAAGAAAAACAAGTGTGCAAACAACGACATTATTTCCAGATGGAAATTATATCGAACAAACATCATTTATCATAAATCTCTTTAGTTCATTTATTTACTTATCTCCTGTTTCCCTATATTCTAAATTCTTATTTTCTTTTATCAGAAAACATTTCTGATTCTCGTTTGGAAAACATTTCCAAAACTCCTTTACGATCAAACCTTACCATTTCTTAGTTAAGAAGGAAGTCACTCAAGTTGGGGTATAATTACCTCTCAGACCTTAACTGAACAACGTTATAACTTCGAAATGATCAAAGTTTATCTTTTAATCTTTAACAACTTCTTTACGCCTTTCTCGGATTCAATTTTACTAATCCACTTCTATATTTAAAACATTGGTTATAACGATAACGTTATAATCCCTACTTTCGAATTATCTAACTTTAATTATAACTTCTATTCTTATTAGTGAATAATTAACCTAACACTTATTTATTTATAAATAAATAAATCTCTATTTAAACACTGGAAAGTATAAGTACTTTCCCGAATTCGATATAATCGAATTTGCCGATTAACTCTCTTCGAGAAATCTCTATTTGATTAACTCTTCTTCGAATAACCTATATTCGATTAACTCCTTCTCGAATAAACAATATTCGATAATCTCTCTTCGAATAACTAATATTCGATAACTCTTCCTTTTCAAATATCTCATATTTGAAAATCTCACTTCGATTAAACTATAATCGATAACCCCCTTCGATGAAACTAACATCGATAACTCCTTTCGATGAAACTAACATCGATAACTCCTTTCGATGAAACTAACATCGATAACTCCTTTCGATGAAACTAACATCGATAACTCCTTTCGATGAAACTAACATCGATTTATTTAACTCGACTTACTTGGTTCGACCAATTCGATTCGATTAACTAGGCTCGACTAACTTGACTAACTTAACTCGACTGACTTGGTTCGACCAATTCGATTTTTGATTAACTAGGCTCGACTAACTTGGTCGAACCACCCGATCAACTCAACTTATTTAACTTGACTTATTTCTCAACTCGATTAACTCCTATTGGATAACTAATATTCGATTAAACTCCATTCGCTTGACCCTAGATCGCAGCAATCACAATGGTTACGCCTGACTCCCTCAGGAAACATCCGACCGCCGTAGGCTATTTACAGCCCTGCGAATTACGCTAGCAGTCGTACAAGATGGCAACTTACCCTGAATACTATGTTTGACTAACTCTGTCTCAAATAACTATATTTGATTAACTCTAGTTCGTTTTAACTCTAATCGATTAACTCTAACTAATTAGCTCCAACTGGTTAACTCTAACTGATTAACTCTAATTGGTTAACTCTATTTGACTAACTCGACTTGACTAACCCCTTACGAATAACATATTCGATTAACTAACTTTCGAATACCATATTCGATTAACTAACTTCGAATACCATATTCGATTAACTCCTTTCGAATACCATATTCAATTAACTAACTTCGAATACCATATTCGATTAACTAACTTCGAATACCATATTCGATTAACTCCCTTCGAATGTCTATATTCGATTAACTAACTTCGAATACCATATTCGATTAACTCCCTTCGAATGTCTATATTCGATTAACTAACTTCGAATACCATATTCGATTAACTCCTTTCGAATACCATATTCGATTTCTTTATTCACTTTATAAAGATTTCCTTTTTAACAACGTTTTATTCATTTGAAAAGATTTACTTTTAAATAATGGTTCTACACTTTAAAAATGATTTCCTTTCCAATTCTATTTGTAGATGTTTTACAAATATTCCCTTTTCACATTTATCCTTGAAATATTCTAACTCCTTAAACTCCCGGGAAAATTCGCCATAACCTCCTTTGTATCGGGAGCATCGCGAAAATCCCCAAACTCGCCACACAGGCCTTTCCATTCAAAAAGAAATGTTTTGAATTTATTTTCCTTTTTAAAATATCTCCTATTTATAAATATCCCAATTTATAAATATCGCTTATTTATAAATATTCCAGTTTATAAATATTCTGTTTTCAATATCACTTTGAAAAACTCCTTATCAACATCCCGTATGTTATGGTATTCAATCATATCAAATCACGATGTTCAATATCGTCCATACACACACAATCAACAACAGGTTAAAATTCACATCATATATTAAAATATATGAAAACAATAAAATAACTGTTGAGGAATCCAGTCGGATTCCTCCAACCTGTTTCCCTGCATCACAGATGTTAGACAATATAGATAACATCACTTTCAGTTCCATATGATATATTCTGTTAAACAGAATCAATATAGAAATTTTAACTAACTGACTAGCAGTTCAATCAAACAATCAATACACAGTCAAACAGACAATTTTAACAGTTCTAACAATACAACATGAAATTATAAACTGTTCAGAGTTAGTGAGATTTACTCACATTTGCGCGTTAGCCGTTAAATAACGGTTTGCGTTATTTGATTCAGTCGGACAATTTATTTCGCCATAAATTGTAATGAGCTCAAATTCACTTCCAGTCAGTTCCATGTTGTAGCTGACGTCCGTACGATCCCAACGAATCTTGATTCGCTGAAATCTGATCACGTATGGAGAAGTTATCGTTATTATAAGTTGAACACAATTTAAATTAAATTAAAACTTAGAAATTTAACTCTAACGGGCCTTAACCTTTATGCTTGGCCCACCTCAATATAACATTACCGTGCTTTCTCCCCTACCAAAATTTTGTCGTGACCTCCTATACCAAACACCAAAGCCGAACACTTGGAAATCCCATTCTTCTTCCATGTTTAATTAAAACCCACCGATGAAATACCAGAATTGCTCAATACCTTAATCACGTGATATTTGAAAATCACCTTCTTCCCTGATGGCCTCGACGGTACCTGCTCCTCATACCCAACCTGCTTCCAGTTTTCTCTACCATTTCCGCCCCCTTTAAACCGCATTGCACCCTTCATCCTTCAATAAAACCAAAAACCGAAATCATCGTTCTATTCTACTTCAAAATCTCTTCGATCCTAGCTCCATAACATGGAGCTCGAACTCCAATTCTCCCTTGCGTCGAGGGCACTCACGCTATCTTTTATAGCAGGTATCGAACTCCTTTGAATTGGAATTTCACTAAATTCCACCAAACCGTGATAAAAATTATGCTAAAACCACATACGGTATTACCAATCCAAATCGATTCACAAAAATCCCAAATTTCTAAACCCTATTTTCGACCGTACATCTCGAGCTCAACGGAAATCAAACCGCACCTTGCCAAATCGCAGATGAGAGGAGTACGAGCTTTAAGGAATCTACAGAAAATGATTTCAGATTTTATAGATTTTTGTAGGAATTTCTTTTGATTTTTAGAGGTGGGTTTCTTGATGTTTTTCGCTGGAAAAGTATTGGAGCACTTGCGGCTAGTTTTTAGTTGACCACAGAATGACTTTAGGTTTAGAAAATGTTTAGGGGGGTATTTACAGGGTTAACAAATATCTAGATATTTTTCTAGATATTTTTAGATATTTTATTTATATCCTTTTCTGTTCGTATCCGTCTTCTAAAAATCCGTACGATCGCGTATGATGCCTAAAAATCATGAAAATTGCCATGTAGCTAGAGTTCGACATTACAGTCCCAAAGAAACTGGTTTCGTCGAATTCCGACTTCGTTTGCTCACCCAGCGTATTTTTAACCGTAAAAAACTGACTGTTTTTCACTCTGAAAATCCGTACGGCCACACAGTGACTCTAAAAATCACGAAACTTGACATCTAACAATTATTTGACATTGCGGATCCAACAAAATTAGTTTCGTCGAATTCCGACTTCGTTTGCAAAAGTGGCTATTTTTAAAGCTCTGGATGACCCATTTAAATATATAAATATATTTAAATATAATTAAATTAAATATAAATAAATTTATATTATCATATATCTTCACATATGATATCGTACAGCTCCAGAATATCATATCAGAATTTACAGTTTGATATTTTAGATTTATCGATATTCAGTTTATACCGAAAATCTATTTATAACGTATATAAAGCGTTGCAAATTATAAAGGAATTCTACAGCGACTTTTCTGAAATTTGATTTGGACGTAAATCAAAATCTACACGACGAAATCCCGATTTTTCTCTTCCACTAGAAAGATATACTCCACCAGCTCCACACGTTTCTTGTTTCACAGAAATCCGGCTTAAAACGAATCCTTTACATTCAGTTGAAGTTCGAATCGCCAAATAGCGAACTGCAGCGCCATTTCAAGCTCGTTTATAAATATATTATAAACTATACGTTCAACTGTCGTCGATTCAATATAATCGTTATTATATTTCGAATTGAAACTCCACCAAATCTCGTATGCTATTCAATTCACATGATATTGTGAATTTCACTATTTCCTACTATTTCGACATTATAATATATTATTATATTATAATTATTTATTAAATATTCAATATTATTTAATTAAACGATCATTAACTTCTCAAAATCACCAATTATATAATTAAATAAATTAATTATAACCCTGGAAAAATGCGGGTCATTACAACCGGTCTGGTTATCATGTTGAATTGGTTAAGTGTCTTAGTTAACTTAACCCTACCATTCTTGTTCTAGCTTTAACGAAATAAATTAAAGCCGCTAACACTCACATTAGACAGATATTGTTGCAATTACTGGATGTGCCGGTTGGTTCCAGGCAGGTTTACATCGCAACTTAGTCTAACCTCGGGTTAGGCATATTCGTGTTTTCTAAGTTCAAAGGGTTTTGATTAATTTTCCAATCAGGTTCTGAAAGTAACCATCTCGCCCGTCGGATCAGTTAGGGATAGCCAGGGAGAGAAGGAAACTTGTATTTTCCAAACCCAAGCCTAGACACTATCCTCTCTGTCACCCTAGAACTTTCTGGTGTATTATTAAAAGAGATGTCGTTAATAAACCTTTAATTTGTCTAAATTTACATTTTCTCATTTAGGACAAATTCTATAAGTAAATCATTCCAAATTTACTTATTTCCTAATTACTCTTTTAATGTAAATTGTCAACGTTTGTTCTTATGGCCCATTTTCCCCTCTATATCATATTTATGCTTTTTGGTATGTAAATTATACCAAATTAAGTGTCACTAACCATGATTTTTGCTAAACATGACCACTACTCACAATTATGGCCAACTTCACATTTATACCAATTACTTGTTATGCCAAATTAGCTAATCCAATTCTGATTTAACATTCTAATTACAGTTCATGTCAAACTAGACCTATTATTCTAGTTCACAATTCTTGTAAATGCTAGATTTACAAGTCAATACTAGATTCAAGTTACACATCCTATAATTCATGTCAAATTTATCCAATTTGCAATCCTATGAATATGCCATAACACATGTTCCCAATTTATGCCAATTTCCAAGTTTATAACTACGTTCTTAGTAATTTCATATTTTGCCCAAATCGTATTCCCACCGTTCGCATAATCGTGATTCAATCTAGATTATAGATAAATCTAGATTCGTAGAAAAATAGGGAATGAACCAAAGATGCTATGAAAAAGGATGGACATAATAACTGGCATAAAAAGGTTTGGATAATGACGTAGGTTCAAGAACATGGGTAGACCTAACTTAATAGGTAAATTCCCAAGGTCTAAAACCAAGAATAGACAGAATAGGTTCAAGAACATGGGTAGACCTAACTTAATAGGTAAATTCCCAAGGTCTAAAACCAAAGAAAGCCAAGAACAGACAAAATAGATAATCGGGTTTAGACCCAATTTCATAGTCACAAAACTTAAGCAACACTTTCCTAGTCATGAATCATAGGTGTTTAATCACAGTTGTCCTTGTTATGTCATCGGCAACAATTTATATTTTCTAATCAAAGGCATAGGCTTGTGTTCATGGTCGAGGAAATAATTCTCATAGTCACAGTCACAGTCATAGGCAATGTTCATAGTCATAGGCAATGCTCATAGTCATAGGCAATGTCCATAGTCATAGAGGCATATGGTTTTAAGGTCCATAATTTCATAGTTACAGTCTTATCGGTCATCGAATCATAACAGTTCTTAATTAAGTCCAAGGATATAGGCACAGATTTGAATAGAAAGATTTGGCATATTCTTTTATTCCTTTAATTCATGTCACGAACAGAGAGAAACATTCAAATCTAAAAAGTAACCGACTTACAGAGATTAGATTAGAATAGAAAGATGGCGTTGCTATGATTCGTAGAAAAACAGTCGATGCAGTCGTTTGAATCGTCACTTGCAATTCTAGCTTGATTTGAACCCCTTCTTGAAAGTCTTGGGCAACATCTGCTCGTCTTGATTTATTTTATATACATTATTTATTTAATTTAAGAGGAGGAGAAGAAGCCATGTTCTACCAAGAATCTTTGCAGCATAAGGGTAGAGAAGAATTGTGAATAGAGAAGGAGACTAGGGCTGTTTATGTAGTGTTAGGCGGATGAATCTGGTCAGAATGGCGTCCGGATACAGAGAAACGAACTAGGTGCAGAAAACTGGAAAAAGCAGGGGGGTCGACCCCCAGGTCGACTACCCAGTCGACTTGGGTGACCCAGATCGACTACCCAGTCGACCTGGGTGCCTTGGGTGGGAAAATTCCCGCCCAGCCCAACCTGGGTCTGTTTTTCGAATTTGAACTCCTTTTCTGCCCTGTTTTGAAATTTGAACTTCGCTGAATCTTCCGGAGGCCATATCTTCCTCATACAGACTCTGATTTACGCAAACTCGGACTCGTTTTCATGTAGAATTCCGAGACGAACGCAATGGCACAACCCATTTCCCTTGATTTTTATTTTAAAATTTAATTCTGCCTTGATTCGTGAATCTTAGTATTACAGAATCACGGGGTGTTACAGATCCCATGAATATGGTATAGATTTTAAACAGTATATTAGAATGTATGTGTTTGCATCAATGAACCGTTTGATTATTCTAAATACTATAATCATCATGTTATTGGTACAAATTCATTGATACAAGGATATATAAAGATATCCATAAACATATACCTAGGCAAGTATGACCTACCTTAATTATATGTATCTGCATATTGTGACGACCCGTATTTTTCTGGCTAATTATTTAAATTATTTTATTATTTAAAATATTGATTTGAAATTTAAATGTTCTAATTTAACCATATTATTTTAAATAGGTTATTAATATAATAATATAGTAATAGTTTATTTCCAAAATATTTGGAAAATGTTGAATTTACAGTATGGTGTGGACGGACAATTTAAATGGTTTGAAATTGTTTATTTTGAAATTATAATACCAATTTCATATATTCAACGACGTTATAATGTTTAATTTATAATTATAATATAAATCGAGCTGCAGCGGCGCGACAGTTCGTAATATTTGGTTTTGAACTTCAAATAGTTGTACAGGATTCAATATAAGTCAGATTTTCTTGAAATAAGAAGGAATCTATTTGATGATATTTTTCTAATGGAAGAGAAAATCGAGTTTTCATAGTGTAGATTTTGTTTTATGTCCAAATCAAATTTTGAAATAGTTGCTATGGAATTCATTTATAAATTATATCGTTTTATTATATAAAATCAAAGAAAATTCATTTTAAATTTAATATCATTTGAATTAAAAATTTAATATTTGAGTTTAAATCTTAGCTAGTTTATTATTGAAGTTATATGAATTGTTTTTGGATATATATTTGATAATAATGCTTTATTATCAATAAGTTTAATTGTTGTGACTTTAATGTATAGTTTATTGATTTAATATGGAATAATAAAATAATTGGTTTTTCAAATGATCTTCGAATTAAACGAAAAACAGTTATTTCGTACTCAAAATATTGAGTTGTTGTACTGTTTTAAATTTCGTCATGATTACAGTTCGTATGAATCTGTACGAACCATAAACACCAAACGCTAAACGCCATAAATCATCGCCGGTCGCATACACAAAAATATCGTTAGTCATCTTCAAAAAAAAAATCATTGGTCATTTCACAAAAATATCAACGTCACTTCATATTAAAATTTCTGCGCGCCCTTACCCGTCTACAGTTTCCCTTTTGATCTATCCACGTGAAAATTTCCAGAACCCATTTGCTTTTGTCTCCATTTTCTTTCCTGGACAAAGCAGAAACCATGTGCACCGAAGAAGAAAGATATATGTATATATAACTTCTGACAATAGCACGTTCTTATCCTTCCGTGACAGCCAAGCTTCCTCCTATTATAAAATCACCTGCTACACTCGTTCTTTCACCCATAAACAAAACCAAAATTTCTTCTTCCCCTGTACAAACGAAAATATCATCAAACATAAAACCAACTAACCCAATGCTGTGGTGGATTTTCGGTGATGTCGGATTCATCAGTGATAGGAGCAGTGGCAAAGGACGAGGAGGGTGGTTCCGATCGATAGGAGATGGCATGAGTGATGGTTTCGGTGTATTCAACGTTAGGTCCTATTTACTGGCGAACTAGGAAGGTTGAGAGCACGATGGGAAGACGCTGCGTGGAGGGGCTGATCGGAGTAATGGAGAACACGGTGGTATTGGGTGAACTTGGTGGTTCAGTGATGTCAATGGGTCGGTTGGGCTTGTATTGAATTGCCTGAGAGAATGAAAGCTGGATGTGAGGAGGACGCAATGGCGGTGGTGGCAGCACCTGAAGTGGACTGTCGGCGACTAATTTGGGGTAAAAGCAGTGTTGGGTCAGGGTCGAAATCAGGCCGACGGGCGAAGATTTCATGGCAGGTGGTTGCCGGCGAGTGAAGCAGGTGGAGGGGCGATTCTGGAGAAGGTATCGGTATGGGTTCCGGTGACCTATGGTGATGGCAGTGGCCATCGACGACATGGTGATAGGTTCAGGTGCAAAAGGCGATGGGTTTCTTTGTGTAGAAGGGAAGAAGAGATCGGGTTGAAGAATTCCTGAAAAGAGAAACCGCGTATGAACAGTAAACAAGTCTGACATGGCTAAAGTCTTAGGTTAATGTAACAACCCGCAAATTCTGAACCAATTTAAAAAATTTATTTTAGGAAATTTTAATGAATTTTAAGAATATAAAATAATTTATTTAAATAATAATGGGTTAAATTTATTTTAATTGAAGTTAGAACGAATAAATTTAATTTAAATATAAATGGAATTAGAAATAACGCGGTAGTTTGAAAAGTCAAACTTGAACTTTGACTGACCGTACAGGATGCAAAATTTAACGGATTTTAGTGAAACCAAAAATATTAGAATCTATTTAAAAATATCTTTCTAACGAATCTGAAAAATTGAAATTTCATAACGGAAATCAAAAGTTATGGCCAATTCAATTTTTAGAAAAGTCGCTGTAGAATTTAATTATATATATATATAATATATATGGCCCGAAAGGCTACTTTTCACATATGAAGGAATTTGGACTCGAGACCACTTCCATTGAGTCTGGAATGGAGTTTCTGCATTGAAAAACAATAAACACTTATATATTTCGAGTTTCGGAAATTATTTGTTTAAAAATGTATTTTTAATATTAAATATATAGCCCTTGAAAATAGTCAATTTTCAAACGACCACCGTTTTCGACGAAACCACTTTTGTTGGATCCGGAATGTCAAAATATTGTTAAGTTTAATTTTTCATAATTTTTGGAATTATTTTGTGGCCGTGGAAAAAGATTTATGTTTTGTCAATTTCAGTGAATTTTAAACGACTTAAAAAGAGCCATTTTTCAAAAAGAATCAGAATTCGACGAAATAAATTTTGTTAGGACCGTATTGTCATAAGAAAGCCAAAAATAATTTTTCTGGATTTTTCTGAGTTGATTTGTGTCCCCGGTAAAATTATTTGTACGGAAAAATAAAAAATAAAGGAATTAAATTTTAAAACTGAAAAACGGAGGCCAAGATGACCATTTGGGCTGACGGGACAGGTCCAAATGAGTTCGGAATGGGGGCTAAATGGTAGGAACGACAATCGTTAGGCCTAAATCGGAGTTCGGACCAAAACGGGCTTTAACGGGCTAATTAAATAATAATTAAATAACCCTAATATTTTAATATATATATATAGAACGACGGGTTTCTTCTTCCTCTCCGTGACTTTCAGCCGCATAGAACCCATTAGCCTTCGAATTTTCATTCTCCGATTTCTCCCTCAATTCTCAACGAAAACCTTCATATAAATACACGTTTCGAAGAGATTTTCGTGCTCTTCAATCTCCGACAAGAATCACCACCTCTCATCGACCGTAGCCACCGCACCACCTCCGCAAAGTTCGGCCGAACGCGGGCCCACCTCGCCACCCACAAGCCGCCGCACCTCCTCCAACTCCCGGTGAAGATAGCCCTCTCGTAGCTCTCCAATCTCCCGCAAACCGTTCGTAAAACCGTCGATCGTAGCTCGAGTTCTCTCGATTCAAAGTTTTGAACTTTAGGTAATGTTTATTTCAGATTTTGTCACGCTTTGTAGCGTCGCTATGTCACTTGTTAAAGGCTGAATTTTGATTTTTCATACGAATTTGAATTTGAATCATTCCAGATCCGAAATCGCTTTGAATTCAAACACAAGACCTGATCAAAGTTGATAATTCATTTCAGAATCAAGCAAGGTGAGAATTTATTTTTAATTTAATATTAATTAATTTAATTATTATTCTTTTGTTGTTTAACGTTGAATGGTGAAAATGAATCGTTATGCAATGGATGTTATTCTATGTTGTGAATTCGATTTGTATTTAGATGATGTGATATTAGATCTGAGTTTGAAGCACTAGATTTGAATTGATGATGTGATATTTTATCGTTTGTGGTGGAATTGGATATGAAAACGTTGGATATGAAAATTAAAAAGACGATCTTTTTATATTTAGATTATAAAGACGATCTTTTTGTATTTAGATTAAAAAGACCACCTTTTATATTTAGATTTAAAAAAAAGACGATCTTTTTATATTTAGATTAGAAAGACCACATTTTTATGTTGAAAGAAAAATGATAATCATTTTATGTTGTAAATAAAAGGACAATATTTTTATGTTGAAAATAAAAAGTCAATCTTTTTATGTTGAAAAAAGACAATCTTTTTATGTTGAAGAATTTTTTTTTTTTCAAAAGACAATATTTTTATTTTTAAAATAGAAAAGGTCATATCTTTACATTGTAAAATAGAAAAGTTAATATCTTTACATTGTAAAATAGAAAAGTTAATCTTTTACATTGTAAAATAGAAAGGTTAATATTTTTACATTGTAAAGTAGAGAAGTTGATATTTTTACATTGTAAAATATAAAAATTGATATTTTTACATTATAAAAAGAAAAAGTTGACATCTTTACATTGTAAACATAAAAGTGAATATTTTTATATTGTAAGTAAAAGAATGAAATTTTATGATGTAAAATAAATTACATTTTTATTATGTAATTTATGAATGAATTTACACTATATGAAATAAATTACATTTTATTATGTAATTTATGAATGAATTTACTCCGCATGAATGAAATTTCATTTTATTTTGTAATGTATATGAAATGAATGTATGAACTTGCTTTGTAAATTATAAATTACATTTTATATGTAATTAAAATGTGAATTTACACTGTATGATAAAAATTACATTTTTCTATGTAATTTAGATATGAACGATAACGGTAGAATGAAAATTACATTTTTTACATGTAATTAAAATGTGAATTTACACTGTAAGATAAAAATTACATTTTTAGATGTAATTTAAATATGAATTTATGTCGTATGTTAGAAATTACATTTTTCTATGTAATTAAAATATGAATTTCCATCGCATGATGAAAATTACATTTTTCTATGTAATTTAAAATTGAATTTGTACCGCATGATAAAAATTACATTTTTCTATGTTATTTAGATGTAAATTAGAATGGTAAAATAAAAATGACATTTTTCCATGTAATTTATATATGAGTTATATTGGTATGATAAAAATTACATTTTTCAATGTAATTAGAATATGAATTTGTATTGCATTATAACAATTACACCTCTTTATGTAATTGAGACATAAATTTACAATGCAAAATAAAAATTACATCTTTACATGTAATTAGAAAAGGGATTTGCAAATAAAATTAAAACTTACATTTTATATGTAATTTAGGATGAGATATACAATTGTAAGATAAAATTTACATTTTTATATGTAGTAAGAAATTGAGAATTCGCATTGATATTAAAATAACACTTTTGTTAAAGATATTGCATTAGAATAAAAAGATAATTTTTGTCGCTTTTTCTTTTAGAATTAAAAAGCATATTTTGTCACCTTTTCTTTTTAACATGAAAAGGGTCATTTTTGTCGCTTATTCTTTTTATCATTTAAAGAACATTTTTATGTCATGTTTCTTTTTAGCATTAAAAGAAGCATTTTTGTCGTTTTTCTTTTTAGAAATAAAAAGAACATTTTGCTTTCATTTCTTTATGTTGAATATTTTATCGTCATTTTGAATGCGGTAAAAATAGAATTGTTAATGTTGATTATTTTATCGTCATTTTGAATGCGGTGAAAATAGAAGGGTTAATGTTGTTATTTTTATCGACATTTTTTTTTGATGCGATAAAAATAGACAATGTTAGTGATTCATTTTTATCGACATTTTTGGTGCGATAAAAATAGACAATGTTAGTGATGCATTTTATCAACATTTTTGGTACGATAAAAAGAATATATTTTTGTGTTACATTTTATTGTCTTTCTAGAGACAATAAAAAGAATAGAATTAAAGAATTACATTTTTATGTAAAATTGCTTTCATTGAAAAGAATAAACATAGAAGATGAGATTTTTTATTTGTTAATAATAAACAATGAAAAAGGGGACATTTACATTTTGATGTAAATAAACAATAATAAAAAAAATTACATTCAAAATGTAAGTTAGAAATAAAAGGATTGTTTGCATTCTACGATGCAAACGAAATGTAGAAAATAGAAAATACATTTTTATTTGCATCCTATCATGTAAATAAAATAAAGAGATAAAATTTCATTTGTTGTTTGCAACCTTAGTTGCAAACAAACAAGAAGATAAAAATTACATTTTGTTTGCAAATTTAGATGCAAACAAATTTATTAAAAAACAGAAGTTACATTTTTGTTGAAATTTTTAAATGCGAACAAAGCATTAAAATAAAAGTTACATTTTTATTTATTTATTTACTTCACTTGATGTAAATAAACATAAAATAAAGAGTTGTTCTTTTATTTACATTTCTTGATGTATATAAAACTAGAAATTTAATATTACACTTTTTATTTGCTTTACTCAACGCAAATAAAACATGAGAATAAAAGAAATATTTTCATTTGCAATACTTAATGCAAATAAATTATGAAATGAAAAGTTACAATTTTTATTTACATTCTTCTATGTAAATAAACATCAAAGTAAAAAGCTGAATCTTTATTTGCATTCTCTATTGCAAATAAAGCATGAAATGAAAAGTTATATATTTTGTTATTATTTGTATTCCCTATTACAAATGGAATTAAAGATTATATCTTTCTTCTCATTTATTTATAATGAAAGGAATTGAAATAAAAGATTATATTTTTATCGTCATTTTAGATGCGATAAAAGAATAGAAATAAAGAATTCATTCTTATTGACATTTTACATACGATAAAAAGGATAGAAATAAAAAGAGACAATTTTATCGTTGTGTTATATATTGTGTATTACACTACCATAGACAAGTTACCTGACTTGTTTATGTGATTGGGTCGATTATTTCCACACATCGCCCAAGTGCACAAATAATTTATTATTTGTTTGCTGGTTGAAACCCCACACGGGTGTTGGGATGAAAATTAACATACACTAATCCCAATATTTAGTTGTATGTTGATTGTTAGATCGACAGGCTGCGATGAGCATTATTATTTAATTTTAACGCTTACGCAGTGGAATTTACACTTTGGATGAAATGGATGATTTTACTGTTATTGTTATATATGATATGTGTGAAATCCATATAATCCAAAATTATATGGTAAATGTTTGAGTCGCATTTTGATTCAGGTGTTCTTTTAAATAAGAATATTCTTACATTAGAAATTCTTTTTATATAAAGAATATATTTTAATATAAAAATATATTTTTAATCAAGTATATGTTAAAACAAAGAATATTTGTAAAAGATAAAAATCTGTAATATAAAGAATACTTCCCATTTAGAATCTTTTATATAAAGAATATTTTTAATGATTATTTTAAAATATGGGTTATAATGATTAATATTTAAAGGGAAATCCTTTAATTAAGATTATTAGAATTTGCAATCTTATTTTATGATATGAAATAAATTGAGATGTGAAGTGGATTTATCGTGGACGGTGTTTTTAAACGACATTTGTCCTTCAATCCAATTTACATTGAAATTATTATTTGGAATTTATAAATCTATTTTATAGATTTAAAAAGGCATTTTCTAAAAATCTAGTTTTCCAATTTAATAAAATCAATGGGAATTAAGTGGAAATTCGATTGGTAATAATCGAGATGGGCTTCTGTAATAGAAGACCGATATTATATATGGAATTTAAGAGGCTTTGCCGTTATTCCATGTATATTGTTAGTCCGATACAGAAATTCACATCGATTATGTATTGATTGATTTCTATGGAATTCCATATTTTGGAAATTGATTTGTGGGTTTATCGTGAATTGTGTTTTAAATGACACGAGTTCTTTAACCCGTTTAAAAGAAGATTTATTCTTTAAAATAAATGATATGTGAAAATGATTTTTGATATTAAATCAAATTTAGAATTTTTAATAAATCTTTTAAGGAAGATTTATGATTTAATTTATTAATGAAAATCTTTTAATATGAATATCTTATTATAAGAATATTCGGGGTCGGAATGTGACATAATGTGTGATTTTCCAATATTTGACTTTTAATCACAAAATACGCGAGTTATTCAGAAAGACCGGGTTTAACCCATTCTAAATAATCATCACGACGATCAAGAGTCAAAGATGAGGATGGTGGTAGAAGACCGAAGGTTTTCACATCGTTGGGATGATGATGACTGGTATCTTGAATTGGGACTGGACATCCCAAGGCAAGGTATTTGGTAATGATCGTCCAAACGTATTTGGAGATCGACGGACACGTTGTTTCGCTCAGACCCAGAGCGGACTTGTAAATGGATTGTGTGTCTGACATTGTATTCTTTTCTACTGTATTTGTTGAACGCTACTGATTATATATTTCTGCTTGGTGGTGAAGAATTTATTCTTCACTTAACACCCTTCTCTAAGACGTATGAGCTTAGAGGTTATATATATATTGGTAGATGATCAATGATATGGTAGGGTCTGACAATGTGGCATGCTAAGATGCAATTGATCAAGGCTTTGTTGAAAAGCAGGCCTTGTGGTTGATGATCAAAGCACAGTCTATTTAGGCATAGCTTTGTGTATATCGTGACTTCGCGAGCCTCACAGCCCGGTAGAGTCTAAAACGGGAGAAGGGAACGCAGGGAGTGCACACGTTTCTTTCTAGCTAGAAGTGGTGTCATGGTATGGAGCCCAGACATTTACTTATGTGGTTGTTGGATTTTTAGAGGCCTCGGATTTATGCGGTCGCCCTCGGCCGTATTGTAGGTTCAATAGGACCGGGGAGCGTGTGTTCAGGAATAACTAATCCACTAAAGCAGTTGTGGACCGGCCCTGCAGGATCCAAGGGTTCGCCAGCGTCTGAATCCTGGGACATTGCTAGAGTGTCTCGAATCGGTAAGGACTTCCTCCCAAGCCTTGACTCATGATGGAAACCCAATTTCCAATACGCCCCTTTACGGTTTTGATTGTATTACTAGTACGGCGACATAGTAGATGGTAGCTATGCCGTCTAGGATTGATATTATGATTGAAATGTTTTAATTAAAATATATACACATTAATAATAATATCGTATTTTGCGTATTTATCATTTCTTGACCATTATAAGGTAAGACCCTATCCTCTGGTGTGCGTTGCATTGTGTGATGGGACCTGGGTCTTATAATGGTTTCATTTTTGTAAAAAGCATTGCGTTATTTGATGATTTACTTTAGTTATGCACTGACAATCCAATGGAGTAAACCCGTTCCGCGTTAGCGGCGTGGTCCTGGGATTAGCCTTCTATTTAGATAATTTAGGTTCAGAATTCTCACACCAGTCCCACGACTGACCTGTAGTTTGTTTCACTTTGCAAACTCGGGTGCCCTCTTTCCACACGGGCAGTCGAGTAGCTCATTTGGCAGATATGTTAAGCAAAGATCCTGGATTGAAGACTGAAGCTGTGGCCAGAATGTTGATAGCCTTCCACTGAGATTAGTTCCGCTGCAATGTATTAATTTTTGTAATTTATCTTCCGCTGTAATATTATCCAATGTACTCTGATATATATTCTGTACTCTGATGTAACATTTATTATGATGTTATAAAAGTCTTCTGTATTTGTTCTGATGTGTTGTATGCCCAAAGTTGATGTATCCGCAGATTTCCATTCTTTGGTTCAGACCTGTGTGGTTTATGGTCGATCCAGAGGGTGGGAATTTCCGGGTTATCACAGTTAAGGTAATTAAAGGATTTAATTTATCAATTAATAATTAGTTAAATAATTAATTTAATAATCGTTTAGTTTATTAATCTTGTAATTAGTATAACTTTCACATACGATATCGGAAATTCGTGAAATCAGGTCCGTTGGCATCGTAGAGATGAGATCTAGATGATGGTGCTAATTGGGAATCGATTGGACACAGTTGGATTTTTAGTTAATTGTAAATGCTGGTTTAAAATTAAATGGAACAAACAACGCTAAAACCATCAACTGAAACAACTGGTGAGTTAATTCTCACACTTTTCTGGACTGCCTTAATGTGATAAATCCATATAAAAATAGAAATTGGTTGATTGGATGCGTTGGTTGCTATTGGTTGATCTAATGGTTATTGTTAACTATATTATCGTCATTTATTTATTTAAAATTATCTATGGTCATGAAATGTTATAATAACCCGTGATGCAGGGAAGAACAGGTTGGAGGGATCCGACCAGATTCCTAAAAATATTTTGTATATTGTTTATTCTACATTGTTGATCCATGAACTAATTCGAACCCCAAATGATATTCTAAACTGTTTGAATATGGACAGTTGGATGGATGTGATCATTGTTGTGGGTTTAAATCAATTGACAGTTAGATTAAGTAGTTGGCAGTGAGGGTCTAAAATTTACTGTTTAATGACGTTGTTCTATCGTCAAGCGGATTAACGCAATACTTAATTATAAATTTATTTTTAACTAATTTGAAGTTTTGATTTATTTTATGAGTCAATGGGAATTTTATAAATAGAATTATATTTAAATCATGTTTTTCCAAAAAGGACCATTAACGTTTTATGTGACATATTCTTATGTTGTGTTCTGAATGGAAGCCTGTAACCAACATAACAGTTGGTGATAATGGGATAATTGTTTTTTTACAAACAATTAAGTGATGTTTTAAAATTAATTAAGTTATTTAATTAATTTAAGAGGGAAATGGAAATGGGAAGCCAGTCAACAGTAACTGATATGTACGGTTGGCAAAAATCAACCGTTTTAAGTGATAATTGAAATTTGATTAATTCGATATAAATTAATCAAAGGAATATCCTCTGAATATTCAAATAGTGTTAGCAGTTAGTTAATCTTCGATTAACTATAAATTTTAAAAGTAATTATCGAATTGTTTAATGTTAAATAAAGTTGTTTATTATTTAATGAGCATTTAAAAATGATAATTTTTCAATTTTTAGCTAATATCAAAGTTAACTATTTTAATGTAGTTAATATTTTAGTTAATTATAATTAAAGCAATGATTTTTAATTGGAATCCAATTATTAAGCGATTGAGTGGGAGAGTTAAATTATCATGATTCGAACTAAATTCGCAATACTAAATATGGAGTAAAGTTTTTATCGAGGCATAATCAAAAGGGTTAAAATAGACTTATCAGAGTTTATGAAGCTTTCTATTTAGAATAGAATTAAGATTTTGTGCATATAATGCGTTAAAAGCTGTAAAGTTAATAGAGAAGATTTATAATACTTTACTTAAATTAAACAAACGCGTTAAGATTGGAATAGGGTCTTAAAAAGGAAGTGTGATGTTAAAACTATGTTTAAAATTGTATAGTGAAGGAAGTGTGTGGAATAATAAGGGATATAAAAAAGGGAATTCGACATGATTTCATTCAGTAAAAAATGAAAGTGACTATATGGTGATGGTTAAATGGATTTGAGCAAAGGAATATTGGTTAGTTTAATGGCATAAGTGGAGAGATTGCAAGGCAGTCACAAATATATGATATGGTTTATAAAAATCATATTGGAATTGAATGGTAAGTTTGCTCGATGAAGTAAAAAGAATTGATTTGTTAAGTGGGGTTTCAAGTAAAAGGAAATGGGTTTTAAAAACCATAGTAAATGAAAATGGAAATGGAATAACAGATGTTTGAGTGGCAAATTTCTATTATCTTAAGATAAGAGTATCGTCGATCAAGGTATGAGAGGTAACTAGAATACCTCAACTTGAACGGCTTCACTATTATCGAGAGATAGTATTAGTTGAAGGTGATTATCGAGTAGTTTTGACTTACAAGATTTATTATGAGTTAACTACGCTAGTCCAATTAATCGGCAAGATACTATGTATATTCAATCATAACTAAAGCGAGTGTTGGATAATTAGAATTTCCTTTATTAAAAACGAAATAAAGGATTATAGAAAGGATTTAAAGTATAATTCAAATTATATAAACAAAGTTGTAAAAAGGGTCTTAACCTAAGGCGATGACTTTAAAAATAACGTTCACTTAAGAGTTGGGTTAAATGAAATGATTTAATTAAAATAAGGGGGATTTGGTAGTTAAAACTATGTCATTTGTTTAAATGGAAATATAGCGATATTTCCAACGATAAAGGATATGGAAGGGGGATTTATAAACTATTGTGAAAATTTCAAATATAAGAAAGTATGGAAGTGTTTTGAGATTGCAAATGACATTCCAAGATAAAAGGATAATAAAAGAAGATTTATGAATTATAACAATATTTCCTGACAAAGGAAATAGAAAGGAGAGTTGGTAAATACGTCACGCCTAGGAAAGTATCGGTTGATAAAACCAGAAGAAATTTGTTAACATAGAATTTATAGATCGATTTTAAGAATTGATAAAACAGTTAAATGAAACATGTTAATATAAAAGACCTGAGCTGCCAACGTACTTAACAATGTCGTTATGATTTGATAACTAAACCATCGACTATCAAATAAATTATTCTTGGACCTTTTGGCGTGTTGTTTCGAAGAGACTAGGGTGGGAACTAGAACCAAAACCACTTCAAATCAACTGTGCGAATGCGATTAACTTGCAGGAGATAAAGACGGAGTAAATTGAAGATCGTAGATATTTATAAAACGGAAGAACTACTTAAATCTCTGAATCATGACCAGAGATATACTGTGGTTCTGTCGTGGTCAAAATCTACGGATTTGCAAGGACTTCTCGCTACTGATCTATAGGGTGATTCCTAGGATGTGGTAGGAGAGTGCCTTCGGTTCATCCTGTTGCTGGATGACTTGTATGGACGAATGTTTGACAGAGTATTTCCAAAGGGATCGCGTATGTTGACTTCTTCAAAGGTACCAGTTGGTGGCATAGAAGGGAAACTTCTTTAGCCTAACAACAAGAGTATTTTGTGGGACTCAATCAGTGATTTCTAGAGGATCTGACAATGTGGCATTCAAAGTGAATGGAGATATATTGTTCCGAATGATAAACGCAACCTCTAGCCTCATCAACCAGGAAATGGCACAAAATCGTGTAGGCAGCATGGCTATGTGGGTCTCACCCATTAAAAGGGTATATCATTACCTGATCTAGAGAAATAAAATGCGTTCGGTTGTCCCTTTTTATTTTATATATGTTTGCTATCGGTTCGGTTGGATGGCTCCCAACTGTGGTAATGATATATTCGGTACTCTCAAGAGAAATAAGGAACCAGTCATGTGTGAGCCGAGTTGCAAGACATTCTTGTTGAACCCCAATGTATTCATCTCCGGAGGTACATTGTCGGAAGGTGGTCCCGTACCTTGCCATAGTTGGAATCCATTCTTCAATAAGAGCCTGCAATTTTGATTGTATACTATATATGTAGAGCGTGAGATGCAAGCGTTCTGCTAGATTAATATTTATTTGCGGTTTGACAGACATTATTATAATATCAGAAAAGATATTGACTTTAAAACTGTTTTGGGTTATAGTAAGGCAAATACCGTCTGTGTTTATGTGTGGTCTGGTCTTACTATTATCCTTTGATTCAAAAAGGACTTTTCAAAGTTAAATAAATTGTATGTGCTGTTAATTTATCACTGAAAGTATTCCAGATTGATCCAGGTGAATTTTGCTTTGCTTCAAATGTGCTCGGGTCAGACCGAGTATATTTACAGGTTAGGTTCTCCGCTTGGAGTACATGAGCTAGAAGCAAGAGGGTTCAACATTAGTTATATAAAGTGTATTTCCACTGTGACAGATATCCATTGTACTCTGATGATTTGTATGTATATACAGTTTTCTTTTGTATAAAGAAATTTGATGTATTATATTTTATTCGTTCCGCTGTGAGATTCTGATGTGTTCTTCTTTTTCTTCTATTCTAATATTTCATTCTTTCTTTCCTCATCCTCTAACTTCTTTCTAATAACAATCCAGTGTTTTCGATGCTTGAATAGTCGACATGGTGATTTTATGTCGATTTTCGGGGTTGAAAATCCTTGGGTTGTTACAGTTGTACCAGAGCTATTGGTTTACTAATAACCTTGGCTCTGTGGTGTAACTCAATAGAGATGGGGTCAGTGATGCCCTAGATTGAGTTGAGTATATATATGTGAGAGCGCGTATTTGTAATTTGATATAAATTATTTTTAAATCATTTTGCCCAATATATTTTATAAAGCAGTAAAGCTAACAATTTTCTTAAATTATTATAATATGGTCAAATATATTTACCAGTGTTGACTGGAATGAGTTGATTATGAGGATGGATTAAACCAACCAGAAGACATTTCATATTTAAAAGGTGAAAATATGAAACATTAACTTAAGTCGAGCCAAAATGAATTATTTAAGTTAAGATTTGGATTGGAATGTCGAAATAGTATTAAACTTAAGTCAGTACGTATTTGACTTGAGTAGGGAGTAGAAATATTTGCCAGTGTTATTTGAATGGAATGTTTGGATTGTTTGGATGGATGGTTGCATAAATATAGACTTGGAGTTGAATAAATTTGATTGGAACCCATCTAGTATGAATAAGTAGAGCTTATGAAAAATGAATTCAAGCACAGATTCAAGTGAAACATTTATGAAAAATAAATGGAATGTAAAATTGATTGAATTGTATGGAAAATTGGTTGGAATATATGATGTGGATGTTTGAATCCTATTGGCATTATTTGAAAACTAATGAGTTTCAATGGAGTGGAGAACAGGTGCAGAAAAGCTATTTCAATTTTGAAAACCTGTCCAAGAGAATTCTGAAGTAATATAAATCCAGTTTGGCATGCTAATTGAGCAAGCACAAAAATAAATTTATTGTTTATCGCGTAATAGCACTCGCAAAAAGGTACGCCTACGAAAATATAAAATTTTGGTTTTTATTTGGGTTTGAGATTGGATTTTGGAATTTTCCGACCGTGTTGGTCGAGGTATATATATTTCTTGAACCTGCAATATTGCAAATGTCCCTTCGTATAGGGGAGACTCTGCCAAATTTTTTCCAAAATTTAAAGTGTTAGAATTTTTTTTAAAGATTTTTGGAAATTTTGATTATTTCAATTAATTTGGTTTTAAAACCAATTGGGTAAATTTTGAAAATAAAACTGAGTTTTAATTAAATATTTTTGAAAAGATAATAGGTTATAACATTTCTTCTACCTTAGCAATTTCGGGGACGAAATTATTTTAAGGGGGAAGGAATGTAACGACCCGTATTTTTCTGGCAAATTATTTAAATTATTTCATTATTTAAAATATTGATTTGAAATTTAAATATTATAATTTAACCATATTACTTTAAATAGGTTGTTAATATAAATAATATAGTAATATTTTATTTCCAAAATATTTTGAAAATGTTGAATTTACAATATAGTGTGGTCGGACAATTTAAAATGGTTTGAAATTGTTTATTTTGAAATTATAATACAAATTTCATTTATTTAACGGCGTTATAATGTTTAATTTGTAATTATATTATAAATCAAGCTGTTGCGGCGCGGCAGTTTGTAATATTGGGTTTTGAACTTCAAATGGTTGTACAGGATTCAATATAAGTCGGATTTTCTCGAAACAAGAAACGTCGGAATCTATTTGATGATATTTTTCTAATGGAAGAGAAAAATCAAGTTTTCATAGTGTAGATTTTGTTTTATGTCCAAATCAAATTTTGAAATAGTCGCTATGGAATTCCTTTATAAATTATATCGATTTATTATATAAAATCAAAGAAAATTCATTTTAAATTTAATATCATTTGAACCAAAAAATTAATATTTGATTTTAAATCTTAGCTAGTTTATTATTGAAGTTATATGAATTGTTTTTGGATATATATATTTGATAATAATACTTTATTATCAATAAGTTTAATTATTGAGACTTTAATGTATAATTTATTGATTTAATATGGAATTATAAAATAATTGGTTTTTCAAATGATCTTCGAATTAAATGAAAAACAGTTATTTCATACTCAAAATATTAAGTTGTTGTACTGTTTTAAATTTCGTCACGACTACAGTTCGTATGAATTGGTACGAACCGTAAACAGCAAACGCTAAATACCATAAATCATCGTCGGTCGCATTCACAAAAATAACATTAGTCATCTTCAAAAAAAAATCATTGGCCATTTCACAAAAATATCAGCGTCACTTCATATTAAAACTTCTGCGCGCCCTTACCCGTCTACAGTTTCCGTTTGGATCTGTCAATGTGAAAATTTCTAGAACCCATATGCTTTTGTCTCCATTTTCTTTCCTTGACAAAGCAGAAACCATGTGCACCGAAGAAGAAATATGTATGTATATACAACTTCTGACAATAGCACGTTCTTATCCTTCCGTGACAGCCAAGCTTCCTCCTATTATAAAATCACCTGCTACACTCGTTCTTTCACCCACAAACAAAACCAAAATTTCTTCTTCCCCAGTACAAACGAAAATATCAGCAAACATAAAACCAACTAACCCAATGCTGTGGTGGGTTTTCGGTGTGTCGGATTCACCGGTGATAGGAGCAGCGGCGAAGGATGAGGAGGGTGGTTCCGATCAACAGGAGATGGCATGAGTGATGGTTTCGGTGTATTCCACGTTGGGTCCTATTTACTGGCGAACTGGGAAGGTTGAGAGCACGATGGGAGGACGCTGCATGGAGGGGCTGAACGGAGTGATGGAGAACACGGTGGTGTTGGGTGAACTTGGTGGTTCAGTGATGTCAATGGGTCGGTTGGGCTTGTACTGAATTGCCGGAGATAATGTGCAATGACCCGGAAATCCGAGCCAATTTAAATTTTTTATTTTGGCAATTTTAGTGAATTTTGAATATTTAAAATAGTTTTTTTTTAAATAATAACGACGAAAAATATATTTTCGACGATGTTAGAATGAATAATTTTAATTATAAAAGGAATTGAAAATGGCGCGGTAGTTTGAAAATTCTATTTCAAATTTCGAATGAATGTATAGGATTCAAAATAAACCGAATTTTAGCGAAACCAAAAATATTAGAATCTATTTGAGAATATCTTTCCATTGAATTCGAAAAATTGAAATTTCATAGCGGGAATCAAAAGTTACGGCCAGATGAAAATTCAGAATAGTCGCTATGTAATTTTGGCCCTTAAAAATAGCCATTTTGCAAACGACCTCGGTTTTCGACGAAACCACTTTTGTTGGATCCATGATGTCAAGTTATTGCTAGGTTTCAAAATTCAAAATTTTCTGGATCAATATGTGAGCGTGGCAAAGGAAAACGCGTTTGACCAGTTTAAGTTGATTTTAATCGACTGGAAAATGGCCATTTTCAAACAGTCTTAGAATTCGATAAAATTAGTTTCGTTAGGACCGTATCGTCAATACGAAGCTAGAAATAATTTTTCCGGGATTTTTAGAGTTAGTATGTGGCCCCGGTAAATTGAAATGTGTGTTCAAATTCAATATACATTGATTTATATTTTAATTTGAACGAAAAACTGATCGTAACGGTCGAATTGGCTAACATGACATATTCCGTTGCGTTTGGAATGTGGGTAATTAGCTAAGGGCGACGGTCGTTGGGTTCAGATTGGAGCTCGTTGTGTTAAACAAATATTTTACGGATTAAATAATAAAATAATAAAATATATTATATATAAATAGCCCCATCCCTTTGCCCAGAAACCCTAGCCGCCTCTAAATCGAACGACGGTCCATTTCGTTCAATAATTCAAACCAGAAATTCTTTCTATCCGCCTAACGATTCAAGAGACTAATAAAAGGGAAATTGTACTGCTTTATGAGATCTTCAAATAAAGCCTAAGTTGATCGATCCTCGTTCGCCGGTTGGGGAATTTTCCGCGCTCAATACAACGTCGTTCGAAGTGGATTTTGAAGCGCTTGGGCCCACCGAACTGGCGGCGGTGGCCAGCGCTGGTAGGTGACGCCAAGCCGCATCAGGGGCTCACCTCTGTTCCTTGTCCGATCACAAGATGGAGCAGCGGCGATCGACCTTCTTCTTGGAGCAATGGGTCACGAGTTCAGAGGGTTATGGGGCATCGGCCGTTTACCTGGAGCAAGTAGACAGTGTAATTTTTTATAAATTAGCATTATTCTTAAATTTAGTTTTGAAAATTTATTTACAAAGTTTAAAATTTATTTTTGAAAATATATTTACAAAGTTTGAAATCAGTTTTGAAAATATAAAGCATTGGTTTTAAAATGTAAGTTCACATTGTTTTAAAATAAAAATACCATTATTTTTAAAATAGAAAATAGCATGGTTTTTAGAAATAAAAATGGATCTGATTTTGAAAATATAAACATACAGGATTTTAAAAATATAAACATGCAGGATTTTGAAAAATAAACATACATTGTTTTTGAAAAATAAATATACAGTGTTTTTAAAATTGAAAAGATTAGATTTTTAAAACTAAAAAGATAGGATTTTTATGAAGTAAAAATATGGTTTTATATATATTTTAGTGAAATAAAAATATGATTTTTATTATGAGGATAACGAAATAAAAATGTGATTTTTACTATGAACAGCGTGAATCAGATTGCGATGGAACCACTAGAAACAAATCCAAGATGTTTAGAAGTTCAGAAATATAAAATGGCGGAGTGGATCCCCAAAGTTGAGAACTCCTCACTTTTATTTTAATTTCTAGTTGAAATATATACTAGGATGTAGAAGGTGCTTAGCAGTACCCGACACCCGTCGTCCACAGACCATGGATGACTTGTTTGTTTGATTGTTGTGTTGTGATAGTTGATTGTGTGATGTGGAATGAAATAAAATATTTTATAGTTAAAAATATAATTTTTAATGTTGATATGAATAAAATAGATATTCATTTACAAATCAGAAAAATTTGTTTATGTACACCTATTTGACTGACATAGATTGGGACGATAAATTTTACACATCGCCCAACTGCACAAATAAAATATGTGTTTGATTGATTGAAACCCCACACGGGCGTTGAGATGATATTGACGTACACTAATCCCAATTGTTTATGTTGACCGATTGGTTGACAGACTGTGTAAGTGTTAATTATTTATATTCAATACTTATGCAGTTGTGTGGTGCACTTTGGATGATGGTTGATTATTTATCATTGCTATTATATACATGTGTCGTTTAGAATTCATATAAATAACAGTATACAGTAATTGAGTGGGTCTCATTCCAATTTAGAAAATAAAATATATGTTCATGTATTGAATAAAAAGATTATTCATGTGTTGAATAAAAGAAAATTCATGTGTTGAATAAAAAGAATATTCATGTGTTGAATAAAAAAAATCATGTGTTGAATAAAAGATAATTCATGTGTTGAATAAAAAGAATATTCATGTGTTGAATAAAGGAAAATTCATGTGTTGAATAAAATGAATATTCATGTGTTGAATAAAAGTAAATTCATGTGTTGAATAAAATATATATATTCATGTGTTGAATAGAAGAAAATTCATGTGTTGAATAAAAGAAAATTCATGTGTTGAATAAAAGAAAATTCATGTGTTGAATAAAAAGAATATTCATGTGTTGAATAAAAGAAAATTCATGTGTTGAATAAAAAGAATATTCATGTGTTGAATAAAAGTAAATTCATGTGTTGAATATAATATATATTCATGTGTTGAATAGAAGAAAATTCATTTGTTGAATAAAAGAAAATTCATGTGTTGAAAAAAATATTCATTTGTTGAATAGAATAACGAAGTTATTGAAATATATAAAGCCATGTTGATTAGATATGCGCCATTTTGACGCGAACGGTCTTTATATCGATTATATTCATTTTTATAATGGTTATAGAAAAAGAAGTGATTTCAAAATATAACGTTTTGAAAATATTATCATTTGTATATCGATGATGTGGAATATTCAATTTTGATAAGAAATTGAATATGAAGTTGAAATCGTTTCGAAAATGAATTTAAAACGATTTATAAAATACGTTTTAAAAGGAAATCGACGAAGTATATATTATATATATTATATATATATATATATATATATATATATATATATATAACGGCCTGAATAAAATGCGTCGCGCTGCGGCAGTTCGCGAATTTCGACCATTGACTTCGAACAAATATTACGGGCGATCCGACCGTCGGATTCTCCTAAAACTGGAACCGTTGGGTTCGTATCGAAAAGAGCTTTCTAACGAATATTAGAGATTTGTAATCTAATGGTTGGATTTGGAATTATGTCCAAATAAAATTTGGAAAAGGTCGTTGTAAGTGCAGTTCGATGGCCGTTGATGGAAATCGACTGTACGGGCCTTGATAAAATTAGTAAAAATAGTAATAATTTGTGTAAAATCATATGAAACGATTTGTAAAGAATTGGGATGAAAATTTCTAGATTTGAAAAGATAAAAATATATTTTTATCGAAATGAACTAGTTTTGAACTAGAATTATAATTCCATTTATTTTTAAAATAAATAAAGTGGATTTGAAATGGTTTTGAAGATAACCAGAGTTTCCAATAATTGAATTGGAATGGATTTGAATTGAAATTGTCTTAGGAATATTTCGATAATGGATTTCGTGATTATACATATATTGTTGTGGAAATTTGAAAGATGTATTTATATCGTTATTTCCAATACAATATTTGTGGGTCGTAGAATTTGATATTGAATATAAGCCGATATATTTTCTATTCAGAGCCTTGTATTTAATATCAAATGGGATTTGGGTTTGTCGTGAATGTTGTCTTCATTAACACGGTTCTTAAGCCCAATTGAGAAAAAGATTAAATCTTTTTATTTAGATTTAATGAAGTATACCAATTGAATGGTATTTAATTGGAATTGAATAGAATGTGATCTTGGGTTTATCGTGAACCGTGTTTTAAATGACATTGGTTCTTTAACCCAGTTAAAGACAGGATGTGATTTCCCAAGTTAAATAATCATTGATAGTGATTATCGGGAAGATTAAAACCAAGTGGAGTTTTAATGAATCTTTAATTAGATTGAAATAATCGAGAATGGAGTATCACCAGTTTTGCTCCAGGCGATAGTTAAATCTTTAATTAGATTTGAATGTGAAATGGTAATTGAATTTACCGATAACACCGTGGTGTTTGATATGAAGTACGACCAGTTTTACTTCATGGGATGAATAGGTTGGGATTGGGAAATAAAATAAATGATTACTTCGGTGTGGTTCGCTAATCCCGACTAATTTGAATTGATATTCAAAGGAAGATTAAAGAATAAATTTAAAGAATTTATCTTTGATAAAATTAATGGGAACTTTTCCCAAATTGTAAAAATATTTGAATAAAAGAATATTCTGAATTGGAATGAGGCGTATGTAGTGTTTGTATAACACTTGTTTATTATATACGCGAGTTATTCAGAAAGACAGGTTTATCCCATTCTGAATAACTGATTCGACGATGTGTCGAGGATGAAGACGGTGGTCGAAGAAAAGAGGTCTTCACATCGTTTGGGTGATTACTAATGATCTTGCTTGGGCTATACACCCAAGAGGAGGGAATCAGTTGGTGATCGTCTAGACGTACTTGGAGATCGATGGATATGCAAGGTACAAGGTGCCTCCAGTTTCGTTCGGACGCAGAACGAACTTGTAAATGGACTGTGTGTCTGACATTGGATTTTATTCTGTGTGATTGATTTCTATTAAGTATATATCTGTTTGGCGGTGGAGAATTTATTCTCTTGCTTAACGCCCTTCTCTGAGACGTACGAGCTCAGAGATTATATATTGATGGATATCAATCGCATGGAGTGAATTGCCTGTGTGGCATGCCAAGTGGTAATTGATCAAGGTTTCTATTGAAAAGCAAATCCTTGTGGTTGGTGATCAAAGCACCACCTGTGTGGCATAACTTTGTGTAACGTTGATTCGCGAGCCTCACACCCCGGTTGTGAACCTGAAACGGGAGAGGATAGCAGGGAGAGCATGCGTTTCCTTCTAGCTAGGGTGGTGTCAGTGACCTACCAGCCCTGACATTTATATTATTTTCACCTGTGTGGTTGTTGGATTGCAAGGCGCCTCGGATATATCGGTGACTGTGTGGATCCGATGGAGTCATTTGGCACATTTACTCCCCAAAGGGCGGGGAAACGCATGTTCAGGGTTTATGTTTAATCCACATCGGTGGACTGGCCCTGCATGTTGCCTAGGTAGTTGCGGCTGAGTCCTGAGGCTCGGGCTAGAGAGTCTCGAAATGGTAGGATTGCGACTTGCCTTGGTTCACAGATGGAAACACAACTTCCAATATGTGACATTTGCGGTTTTGATTGTAGAGCCTAGTATGGAGACATGATATATGGTACCCATGCTGTCTATGATTGATATTTATGATTGAAATTGTTTAGACACTATAAAGTTATTGTAATGACCCGTAACTTCCCCGGTGAGGAAAGCGCGGATAGTTCGAGAACAAGCCACAAAAGAACGCAGACGGAAGAACATTTCATTGTAAATTACAACGATTCCGTCAGATTACAAGAATATACAGAGTATAAACAAATATTACACAACAGAAAATATCAGAGATTACAATACATTACATAGCAGCGGAAAATAATACAATACACAACTAGAAGTAATACACGGATACAAAGCTTTCCGAGTATCGTTCCAGCTGTAAACCAGGATCCTGTGAATATAAATCTGCAAAACCAAAACTACTAGCTGCCCGTGTCGAATATAAGGCCACCTAGAGTTTAGGTTAAAACAATAAACTCCAGGTCAGTCATGGGACTGGTGTGAGAACTAAAACAGTTATTTAAAACTTTACTTTAAATCAAATGTATCCAGGGACCATGCCGTATAACACGGAACGGTTTTCCTCCCAAGAATACCAGTGCATATAACAAAAACAGCGCAATGTTTTTTGGAAAAATGAAGCTATTATAAGACCCAGGTCCTATCACACAATGCAACGCAAGCCAGAGGATAGGGTTTTCCCTTATAATAGCCAAACATGCTTAGTACGTTTAAAACAAATCATTTGATACTATTATAAGTGCATGGTGTATAAAACAACTTCAAATCATAAGTATCAATCATAGACGGCATGGGTACCATATATCATTTCGCCATACTAGTTCTACAATTAAAACCGCAAAATGTCGTATTGGAAGTTGGGTTATCATTTATGGTATGAACCGAGGCTAGGGATCGTCCTCTACCGATTCGAGGGGCTCTAGTCCACCCCTCAGGAACAGCCGCAACTGCCCCTTGGATCGTCAGGGCCGGTCCACACGGAGTGGATTATTATGCCTGAACAATACATCTCCCCGCCCTATGGGGCGTAAATGAGCCAACGAACGACTCCATCGGCTTCACATAGTCACCGATAAATCTAAGGCGCCTCGCAAACCAACAACCACATAAGTCAAACTCGTCAGGGCGTGTAAAACCACTGACGCCACTTCTAACTAGAAAGAAACGCATGCCCTCCCTGATGTCCTCTCCCGTTTCTGGTTCGTACCGGGTGTGAAACTCGCGAAGTAAACGTTACACAAAGCTATGCCACAAAGGCCTTGCTTTGATCATCAACCACAAGACTTTGCTTTTTAACAGAAGCCTTGATCAATTGCCACTTAGGCATGCCACACAGGCAATTCACTCCATGCGATGGATATCCATCAATATATAACCCCTGAGCTCGTACGTCTCAGAGAAGGGCGTTAAGCAAAAGAATAAATTCTCTGCTGCCAAACAGATATATATTTAATAGAAATCAATCACACAGACTGAAATCCAATGTCAGAAACACAGTCCATTTACAAGTTCGTTCTAGGTCCGAACGAAACCGGAGGCACCTAGTACCCCGCATATCCATCGATCTCCAAGTACGTCTGGACGATCACCAACTGATTCCCTCCTCTTGGGTGTACGGCCCAATCAAGATCATCAGTAATTATCCAAACGGCATGAAGACCTCCGGTCTTCAACCATCGTCTTCACCTTCGACTTATTGTCGTATCAGTTATTCAGAATGGGATAAACCCGGTCTTTCCGAATAACTCGCGTATATAATAAATAAGTGTTACACAAACACAACATACGCCTCATTCCAATTCATCAGTCACTAACCGTAAATTAACCAGAAAATAATTTCCCAAATATTAACCCCGAAGGCCGAAACCAACATCAGATCAATATCTTGAAAACCATTCTGCTTAGCTGACCGACAGTTAGTTTCTAAATTTCACATTCTTAGGGAAAGGTTCCCATTAATTTTATCAAAGATAAATCCTTTAAATTTATTCTTTAATCTTCCTTTTGAATATCAATTCAAACTAGTCGGAATTAACAAACCTTACCGAAGTAATCATTTATTTTATTTTCCAATCCCAACCTATTCATCCCAAGAAGTAAAACTGGTAATACTTCATATCTAACACCACGGTGTTATCGGTAAATTCAATTACCATTTCACGCTCAAATCTAATTAAAGATTCAACTATTGCCTGGAGCAAAATTGGTGATACTCCATTCTCGATCTTTTCAATCTAATTAAAGATTCATTAAAACTCCACTTAGCTTTAATTTTTAACTGAGTTAAAGAATCAGTGTCATTTAAAACACGGTTCACGATAAACCCCAAAATCACATCACATTTCAATCAGTCCCTAACCGTAAATTAGCTAGTGAGCAGTTCCCTAAGTACTAACCTCGAAGGCCGAAACTAACATCAGATCAATACCCCGGAAACCATTCAACTTAACTAACCTCTAGTTAGTTTCTGATTTTCTTAACTCCTTTTTGGGTCTAAGAACAGTATTATTGAAGATACCGTTCACGACAACCCAAAATCACATTCCATTAATTATCGGGTTAAAGAACAAGTGTTATTTGAAACACTGTTCACGATAAACCCAAAATCAATTCCAATTCAATTCCAATTAAATATCATTTAATTGGTACACTTCATTAAATCTAAATAAAAAGATTTAATCTTTTTCTCAACTGGGCTTAAGAACAGTGTTAATGAAGACACTATTCACGACAAACCCAAATCACATTTGATATTAAATACAAGGCTCTGAATAGAAAATATATCGGCTTATATTCAATATCAAATTCTACGACCAATAAATATCGTATTGGAAATAACGATATAAATATATCTTTCAAATTTCCATAACAATATCTGTATCATCACGAAATCCAACATCGAAATATTACGAAGACAATTTCGATTCAAATCCATTTCCACTTTATATATTGGAAATTCTGCTTATATTTCAAAGCCATTTCAAATTCACTTTATTTATTTCAAAAAATAAATGAATCATAATTCTAGTTCAAAACTAGTTTATTTCGATAAAAATCTATTTTTATCTTTTCAAATATGGAGTTTTTCATCCCAATTCTTCCCAAATCATTTCTTATGATTTAACACAAATTATTACTATTTTTAATAATTTTATCAAGGCCCGTACAGTCGATTTCCATCAACGGCCATCGAACTGCACTTATAGCGACCTTTTCCAAATTTGATTTGGACATAACTCCAAATACAACCGTTAGATTTCTAATTTCTAATATTCGTTAGAAATCTCTTTTCGATACGAACCCAATGGTTCCGGTTTCAGGAGAATCCGACGGTCGGATCTCCCGCAATATCCATTTGAAGTCAATGGTCGAAATTCACGAACTACCGCAGCGCGGCGCGTTCTATTCAGGCCATTATATTATATATATATAATATATACTACGTCGATTTCCTTTTAAAAACGTATTTTATAAATCGTTTTAAATTCGTTTTCAAAACGATTTCAACTTCTTTTCAAATTATTAAATCAAAATTGAATTTTTCCTTCTAAATTCGTTTTAAATTCATTTCAAATTGTTTTCAATTCAAATTGACTTCTAATTCAATTTCCGTTCGTTTTCAATTCAATTTCCGTTCGTTTTCAATTCAATTCAATTTCAATTCGAATTCATTTTTATTTATTTCAATACGAATTCGTTTTCTATTCAAATTCAATTCTATTCAATTTCAATTCGAATTCATTTCTATTTATTTCAATTCGAATTCGTTTTCTATTCAAATTCAATTCTATTCAATTTCAATTCGAATTCATTTCTATTATTTCAATTCGAATTCGTTTTCTATTCAAATTCAATTCTATTCAAATTCAATTTGAATTCTAATTCGTTTCAATTCGGTTCGAATTTCAATTTAAAATATTCGATTTTGAAATCAATTTTCAACATTCCTTATAAAACGAATACAATCGATATAAATATTGTTTACGTCAAAATGGCGTCAATCTAATCAACACGGCTTCATATATTACTATATTCAAATATTCTATCTCAAATATTTCTATTCAAATATATTTTTTCATATGTTCTATTTAAATATTTCTTTTTCAAATATGGAATGAGGCGCAATCAATTGCCATATAATGTTAATTATATGGATTTTCTACAACACACATATATTACAGCAACGATAAATCACCAACCATCATCCAAAGTGCGTTCTACACTGTATAAGCATCAAATATAAATATTCAACGCTTAAAACAGTCTGTCAATCAATCGACCGACATACAACTAATTATTGGGATTAGTGTATGTCATATATCACCCCAATACCCGTGTGGGGTTTTCAAGCAATCAAACACAGATTTTATTTGTGTAGTTGGGCGATGTGTAAAATTTATCGTCCCAATCAATATCAGTCAAATGTGTGTATATAAACAAATCGTCCGATTTGTTTATATTTATTTATTTCATTTCATATACACGTTAAAAATTCTATTTTTAACTATAAAATATTTTCCACTATAAAATATTTTATTTCAACTATATAAATATTTTATTTCATTTCACATCGCATCACGCAATCAACTACACATCAAAATCAAACAAACAAGCATACAAGCCGTCCATGGTCTGTGGACGACGGTAGTCGGGTGCTACTAAACACCGTCTGCATCCTCGTATATATTTTTAGCTAGAAAACAAAATTAAAAGGTGAGAAGTTCTCACAGAGGGGCTCCACTCCGCCACTTCATGATTGTCGATCTAGATTGCATCCTGTGTTTCGTTTCATCATTTTGTACAGTCGTCTTCATCAGGAGCAAACCGCAACCCATCTCAACACCTAGGGTTCGGTGTTTCCTCCTCCATGTTGCGCTAGATGAGGATCGCCGACCGCCACCTTGAAGACCCCAGCATTGCCTGCCTGCGCACCGAGTTCTGATGAACTCGAAATCCTCCAGCCTCCTGAAAATCCGTGTGAACTCCGGCTGCTTAAGCCCCAATTTCAGCGACGATACCCCCTTGATTCCCGATCCTCATCGTTGGTCAGAGGGAGCTTAGCGAGCTGGGCAAAATTATTTTGGGAAATTTCTAATTTTATTGAATGAATTTGTGGATTTGTGGATAAAATCGAAACAAAAATCTCCTTCCATTTTGAAAAAACGCGGCGGGCTCCTGGGGTTGACCACGGCTGAGAAAGTGAATTAGGGTTTGACCCTTTTAGCCCTTATATAAATATTTTTATTTTATTTTATTTTACTTTCAAAAATCCATGTTTATTAATATGAACACGAAATCATACCCACCGATTGTCGCCCCAAGCTATTTACCCCCATCCCGAACACAATGGGATATGTATCGTAAGCTGATTCGATCGTTTCGATCGGTTTTCGTCAAAATCAAAACATAACTCTATATATTGAATTTGAACGCGCATTTCATTTTACCGGGGCCACGTACTAACTAGAAAAATTCCCAAAAAATATTTTCTAGCTTCGTATTGACGATACGGTCCTAATGAAACTAATTTCGTCCAATTCCGAGACCGTTTGAAAAATGGCCATTTCCCAGTCGATTAAAATCAATTGAAATTGGTCAAACGCGTTTTCCTTTGCCACGCTCACGTATTGATTCGAAAAATTATGAAATTTGAAACCTAGCAATAACGAGACATCACGGATCCAACAAAAGTGGTTTCGTCGAAAACCGAGGTCATTTGCAAAGTAGCTATTTTCAAGGGCCAGAATTCCATAGCGACTATTCTGAATTTTCAACTGGACATAACTTTTTACCCCCGCTATGAAATTTCAATTTTTCAGATTCGTTGGAAAGATATTCACAAATAGATTCAATTATTCTTGGTTTCACCAAAATCCGGTTTATTTTGAATCCGATACACTCATTTGAAATCTGAAATCGAATTATCGAACTATCGTGTCATTTCCAATTCCTTTTATAATTAAAAATAAATATTTATATTCTAACGACGATCTATATAATATACGTTCGAATTCAATTCAAAATAAATTTCTCATCGTTATTATTTAAAATAATTCATTTTAAATATTCAAAGTTCACTAAAATTACCAAAATAAAAATTTTAAATTGGCTCGCATTTCCGGGTTGTTACAGTTATAATAGTATCAAATGATTTGTTTTTAACGTACCAAGCATGTTTTGTTATTATAAGGGAAAACCCTATCCTCCGGCTTGTGTTGCATTGTGTGATGGGACCTAGGTCTTATAATAGCTTAATTGTTCCAAAAAGCATTGCGCTGTTTTGTTATATGCACTGGTATTCTTGGGAGGAAACCCGTTCCGTGTTATAGGGCGTGGTCCCTTGTTATATCTGATTTAAAGTAAAGTTTTAAATAACTGTTTTAGTTCTCACACCGGTCACATGACTGACCTGTAGTTTATTATTTTTAACCTAAACTGTGGGTGCCCTTATTTTCTGCACGGGCAGCTAGTAGTTTTGGTTTTGCAGATTTATATTCACAAGAACCTGGTTTACAGCTGGAATGATATCCGGAAAGCTCCGTATCCATATATTCTTTTCAGTTGTGTTTTGAATTATTTTCCGCTGCTATGTAATCTCTGATATTTATCAAATGTATATTTATTCATACTCTGTATATTCTTGTATTCTGATGAGATTGTTGTAATAAGCAATGAAATGTTCTTCTGTTTGCGTTCTGATTTGTCGTGTTCTCAAAACAATCAGGGGTTTCAAACGGTCTTAGTCGGTTTAGCGATCGATTTGGATCGAGCGAAATTCCCTATCGTTACTCTTGGTATTGGAGCTCTAGTTTACAGAGCTCGAGAACAAGACACATTAGAACCAAACGAAAGAATTCATTAGAGATGGATTAGTAATATCCAATGAGATTGACTCGTTAGAGGTAGGATCAGTAGTATCCTAGAACGAGTGTGAAGGGTATATTTTTAAATTGAAAACAATTTTTGTTTTGAAAATTTAAATCGTATTATACATATTTGAATATTTATTTTAAATTGATTTGGACAATCGAGTATATAAAGATTTTGCGTATACGTCTGATCCACGTGTATTCGAAGTTTTAATATACTGGATAGATATAGAATCACACTCTAGTCGCCCGGAGATGATTCTGATGATTGACTAGTCGTCATCAGTATTCATGTTCGAGTGCCGAAAGTGGGATTACTATACATTTCCAATTGACTGGTGTGAGAACCAAAATTAGATAGGGCTTATTGTTGTGAATTGGCATCAAAAATCTATTTTTTGGACTATATATCAAAGTTATGAATTTGAAAAGCTAATCAACTAATTGATTGCCGATTGTGTTTTTTGATTGTTGGTTGATTAATTAAAATTTGAACCATTTAGCCAAATTGAACCAAATAGTGAGTTGTATTGAAAACTAGTCGCATTTGCATGCATATACATGTGCTTACATTGAACAGGTCATAGCAAGGAGGCTAGAGAAGAGGAATAAAATTGTTTGCCCGACAAATAGGTACATGTTTATTGTATTTCTTGGGTTTTTGATGATTTTATGAGCCGATTGGCTAGTCGCTTGGCTGTTTCTTTTTCTTTTTGGATTGGTGAGGGCCATGGGAGGCTATTTGAAATATCCCGAAGCTCCTGGTAAAGGGAAGGTTATGGCGAAATTTTTTGAAAAATTAGGATGTTAGCCAAATTTTTGAAAAATTTGAAAAGTTCTTAGAAACTGAAAAGTTGAAGAACCTAAGCCATATTGAAAATACTGAAAGTTGAGTTGGTTTGTAAAACAACTTTCGGCTTCGTTCCTTTTCGGGGATGAAAAGTTTTAAGTGGGGGAGATTGTAATAACCCGGAAATCTGAGCCAATTTAAAAATTTTATTTTGGCAATTTTAGTGAATTTTGAATATTTAAAATAGTTTATTTTAAATAATAACGGCGAAAAATATATTTTCGATGATGTTAGAACGAATAATTTTAATTTAATTATAAAAAGGATTGAAAATGGCACAATAGTTCAAAAATTCGATTTCAAATTTCGAATGAATGTACATGATTCAAAATAAACCGAATTTTAGCAAAACCAAAAATATTAGAATCTATTTGAGAATATCTTTCCAACGAATTCGAAAAATTGAAATTTCGTAGCGGGAATCAAAGGTTATGGGCAGATGAAAATTCAGAATAGTCGCTACGGAATTTTGGCCCTTAAAAATAGCCATTTCGCAAACGACTTCGGTTTTCGACGAAACCACTTTTGTTGGATCTGTGTTCACCACTACGAGTTATAAATTCCCTTTAAAAGCAAAATTTTGTTATTAAGTCATGGTGAAGTCTTCCAATAGTACACCCATCACTGTCCAAACTCATTGGATGTAACTAACACCAAGGCGTTGTGCACCTTTTATTTTGGTTATACGCAGTAGGAGTAATTGTGGTGCTTCGACTGTATTATTGTGTCTGACCTAACTAAAGCTGCATAATAGTATTTATGGCCTTAGAGACAATAGCATGAATTATTCTATATTTTGAGCAAATGAATAATACTGAACAAAATGTTCATGCGATCCAAGAATTATATACGATATAATTGACATAAGATGTCTACCTAAAATGTTGTGTTTTGGGTTTAGCCAAAGCTTGGTCAAGGCATGACTAGATATGGATATTGGAACACCATTATATATATACAAGTGCGAACCCGTGCTTCACACACGAGCTGATGCAAATATCGTACGAAAATTTGTTATAGTAGGAATGTTCAGTTAGTTGTATTTTAAGCATATCGGAAAAGATCTTATGAAAGTAGGATAGGTTTTGTATTTTTAAGAGGTGTCGTTTGCATGATTGGGAGGAAAAATTATGATGGGCAAAAAATGTGTAATCCAACAGGTATGTGTAGTTATCGTCGACATAGTGGAGTGAATAAGAGGACACGATGTATTGTAACATGTATAACAGGTCGGTAATAATTTTTGATTTAATTACATTGTGGAGGTATTGTCATATGTTAACGTATAAGTTTTGTTAAATAAAATGGTAGTGTGCAGTAGTTGTGAAAGAAAGGAATAAGATATGTACAGATATCTATATTAAAGTGCTCAGAGAACAAAAAAGAATTGGATGAATGCTGGAGGTTATGTTTTGAAGGCCGCGAACGTTGTTATGTGACTTTAAAATGTGTATTTTAAGCATTTACCAAACGAGTCCCGTCACTTTTTTGTTTTTTTCGCTCACTGCTGGATAAGCGGGGAATCTTAATGCTTTTTTTCTTCCTTCTAGCGAAATCCACCACTATGCTATAATTGCTCTTAGATGGTGAGAATTAACTTGTTGGAAAAGCACACACAGCATAAAAAGATAATTTCATTTTAGTTATTCTTTTATTTTGTAAACTTACATATCTACCTATTGTTGACTAAAATACCATGTGTTGCTAATTTCACAACAATCAATGTTGGAGTCACCATAGACGGGGTTTGTCCGCCGAATAGATTGTAAACGAAAAGAAATAAGAAGAATATCCCATAGTTTAACGATAGCGAAAGTAGGCAAATTAACCTTCACATACGGCTGTCTACAATGTTGAATGATATGTAATTTCTATAATAGTGCAAAGAGAAGCAACTATTTCAATATACAGAAAATTATCTTTTTTAAATTCATGAAGATGAAGTTTCAAAAAGGATTCTGGGATAATAAATTTAGTGAATCATTCCTATCTACCCCTTGTCTTCATTAGCATTGCATGCTCATGGCCGAAGCTCTATAATATTATATATATATATATGAGGGAGGTTCTGTGGCACCCTAAATTTGTAGCCCTCCAAATGCCCCTCATCCTAGACCACCCATTTATATTTAAATAAGTTGGTGGTGGGAGAGAGAGTTAGTGGGATGAGAGAGAAATGAGAATGTGTGGTGGAAATCGGGGGGGCTAAAGGGGTGCTGCACTATTTGGGGTGCTCCTGATCCTATCTCTCTCTCTCTATACACACACACACACACACACACACACACATATATATATATATAACACTCTGAATTAAGTTCTCCATATGTATATATACCATTTTATTTTGGTAGGATGTTTATGTACAACACTCGAAATGCGCTTATGTTGAAAAAAAATGAACATGTCATTTAGAAAATGGTTTGCATTGCGTATTTTGTTTCTCTTGAGGAATGGTGGAACACACATGAACTTGCATTGAGAATGAAAAAGAAACATGGACCTCCTTATTAAACGCATTCAAGTTATCTCCCTAAAATGAACCTAGTGCCCCGTTCATTGAAATTCATATACACATGCTAGCATGCATACTTTTCTGAAAATTACTTCATTTTAACTGCTTTTCCAAATATATAGTACATAATTACAACCCGGTAAAATCTAAATCATGCACCACCACATTTGCTAGTCAGACGTAAAAATAATATACACTGAAACGGCACATAGCAAAGTACATATGTTGTAAGTCAATCATTGTCAATATGCTTTGAATGATTCAATCCCAAAGTCTATATTCCATTTTAGATTCAGAACCAACATGACAAACCATTATAAGCCAATATCCAAAGTGGGCATCCAATAATTTCATTTAATACAATGGGCCTAGTACAACAAGTTCTTCCAATATAAATCCATTACAAGGCATGCTTTTAACTTTTAAGCAGTTAGAAACTACCACCAGGATTAGTATTGTATAATCTTCAACGATAGTAGATAAATGTCTCTAGATCATGCAGCTTTATCCAAGTTTATCCCAAGCCTTATCCCTGCTTTCCAAATTCCGTGTTTTTTGGTCTTAATTGGCTGAATGCAATTCCCGATTTTGTTGATATCACAATTCATGTTTTGATTTCACCTGCATTTGTATATCAGACCTGTCTCTTTATTTATGTATTTTTATTTGTTTTTGAATGGCTAATTACACTCTGTAGATGCTTCTCTTCCGTGTCTGAATCACAAAAATTAATTGAATGTATGCCCAAAACCATGTACCTTGCATTGGAGAATATAGCATGCTTAATTCTCATACTACGATATCATGAATTGCTATTTGACAAACACAAAATAGCCATATGTTTCCTATTTTTTGAAACTCAATTTTCTTAAGTTGTACAAAAAATAAGCGTATCCATTTCATAATAGGAATTTAAAGCTATAGTAATAATTCACTCTTCTTGTCCATTATTAACTTTGCTTGCATGAATGATGTTTATAATCAAAATGATGGTGAAATAGCTCTACTATGCTTGCTAGATTAATGTTTTAACAAATGCCGTATTGATATTTGATTTTTACTAATTAAATATCAAATGGCTACTCAAAATATGTGGATATGACATTTTTATACATAGCTGCTAATATATCATTTAATTTTTACCATCAAGTAATAAGAAAGGCATCATGGTATATTTCCCCAATTTCTTTTCCTTCCTTTTTTGTGAAAATTTCATGTTTTTTTAATAAGGTAAAATACCGTACAATAATAGCAAGAGTTACAAATTACTTTAACCTTATGAGAAGCTGCATGGCAAAGCATATAAGATAAATGATTATGAAGAAAAGGGAAGCATGTAGGAAAATTTAGGTTTATCAAGTATAATACTACCGCATTACAGTAAATGTAATACTTGGGGATTTAGAACCACTTGTAGCTATACTTGGGTACTAAATGCTAAGTTCACTTCAGTATAATTTGGTTCATGTTTTTAATCTGCCTACAAACAAAAAAATAATACTAAGATATTTGTCAACCCACATTTTGCCATAAATTTCGTGCTTTTACTTATATCTTCGTTATTTTACAGTTATTAGGTGTGTAGTTTTGAAACAAAAGTTTGCATCTTGATGGCTAAAGACATCCAAACCATAATTTGAAGACCTTTTTAAAATCATAATCTAAAGACGTTACTTGGTTTGCGGTCCTTGATAAGAAATATGGGAATTTATCTTATTACACTTATGTGGACAAAAGATATATATATATATATATAACATCTAAAGATATTTCTATTTTCACACATGTTTAACCTGTTGGGAAATCTAAAATATTTAAAAATTAAGCAAAAAAGGTTCTTTTCAAGCCTTTTGGATGGAAGGAATTGCAATATTAGAACTTATAATTAATATGTCGATTTGGTATAACTCCATTGTGGTAAATATGATTGGCTTCTTATAGATTGTAAGGGATTCATTATTTCAAAGAAAGTATAATCGAAATGTCAAAGTTGACCTAAAGATCATATAATTTCCAAACAACTTTATATGAAAATGTTAATGTATATGTATAAAGTGTAGTGTGTAGGTTGGCTGATAACCTTACTCTTCTACTTTTTTATGCAAATGTCTATTTGCCTAACAAAATCATGTATATATATATAGGCACACACCCAATCTTAATAATAATAGTTTGAGCGTAAGTGGATAATGGCAATTATATGCAAGTGAACTATATCTAAACATAATAGAATTTTAATTTTGTAGACAAATTCCAAACAGGTCCTTCATACGTTCAATTTTTACACTAAGATTCCAAATATGAAAATATAACAGCATTTGAACTAAATAGGATTATATCTTGATTCAGTTCTCAAGTCAGGATTACCAACAACCATGTAAAAAAGGTTGTTATTTATGAGATTGTGCAACTTTTGTGGGTATGTTCCATTCCAATAATATTAAACGAAACAAAGGCTGACATTTTCAAACTTGTTAAGTCTAATTTTAATATGAACAATCAGCATTATAGCAGTAAATAGTGAGCGCGACAAATTTTAATTTTTAAAAACACTTATATAATGCATGTGGCCAAATACTGTTGATAGATTAAGGTACCAAAACAATTTTGGGCAATGAGGAATCCCATCAGCAAAGAAGAAGATAAACTTATTTTGGATTAACCAATTTTTTCATCCACTGTAGAACGATAAGAAACTCTTACAGATATTCCAAACCTAAATTAAAACTAATTTGAGAAATAAAAATGCAATTGCTAACCAATCTCCTTTTACTGACTTTGCAGCGAAGATGAGGTCATTTTAAGTTACTATTAATGAGATGTATAGATTATAATATTTTGCATAAAACAAGTGGATCTAGTTCCCCATCCCTAGTTGGTATATAAAGAATATTACTAAGTTTTAAGTTAACTTAACTGTAATAACCAAAAATTTAAATAAAGAAACCTTGATATAAAAATTTAAGTTCATCGATTATGCTCTAATATAGCATTAATTACCAATGTAACAAATTATGGACGATGTTCATAAACATAGAAATTACGGAATGCACCATATTCATAGCAGCCAAATTCAATTTTGAATCGCATTGTGTTTAGGAAACACTATTAATGATATACTGTTATATTTGCATATCCTTATAGAAAATTTAATTTCATTCCAAAAAAATTAAAAAAAAATCGCCTATCATAGCCATTAGTAACTTATTTAATCCAGTACAAAAATAGTGAAATAATAAATCTTCCTAATGCAATTTTAAAGGTACATACCTTGATAAAGCATGAGTGATCATAGGCTGACATCCAATTGTGAATGATGAATGGAAGTAGTTTAGAGTTTTGTGTGACTAAAAATCCACCATGTTACACATGCTAATATTGAAAAACTGAGTAAAAATTTAGGAAGAAGATTTAGTGGAGGAAATATTTGAGATATGGTATTTATTTTATCTGTTCCTGTAGAATATGCAGTAACATGAATGACTGCAAATGAAATAGGGATGCATGAAAAGTTGGAAGTGATTTGTGAAAGAATAAAAAGTGTAGCACTTTCTCAACATTAAGTAATTAGGAATTTGTCATTTGCCGTGATTTTTGATTATTAATTACGATTGTATGATTAAATAGTATTCATGCACCAATTTCATGTTTCAATATTAAACACCATTCATGTAATATAAAGCAATATAACTAAACATTTTTTGTATATTAAGCTCCAATGGGTGCCATTGATTGTGTTCTAGGTTAAAATAGTGATTAGCTAATTTAATAGGATGAGCATAATATAGCAGGAAAACAGTTGATATAGTTAAAAAACATATTATTGATAGATTTATTTAAAATAGTGAATAGGTTCTAAGTCTAATGAAGAATGCATTGGTTTATATGTTTCTACAAATAGTTCATATGTACATATTAAGTAAACATGAGACGACCCCAAACCCCGTACTGACGGCGGCAAGGGTAATCCTTGGAATATAACACATAAACAGATAATAGCAGGACAGAATTAAATAAATACACCAGGTAATGAACAATAGAATATACTGGATAAACGTAATCATCAGAGTTACACAGTATACAGGATCATACTTAGTACAGATACAGTTCAACAATACATAAATGGCTACAGCGGAAAACAAACATAATGTACAATAGGAGCTGAATAGCACAAAAAGAGATAAATGATAGAATCCATCTTCAGCTCCAGCTATCCAGAAAGAACCAGCTAAACCTAAATACAAGGCTGCCCGTGTAGAAAAAGGGGCACCCGAGTTTGAAAGTGAAACAAACTACGAGTCAGTCATGGGACTGGTATGAGAAATCTACTCAACACATTTAATATATGGCTAATCACAGGACCATGCCACTTTCGTGGAACGGGTTTACTCCATTGGATTGCCAGTGCTTTTAAAACAAATAATTCTTTTAAACATCGCAATGCTTTTTATAAAAATTAAGCCATTATAAGACTCAGTTTCCATCACACAATGCAACGCAAACCAGAGGATAGAGTTTTACCTTATAATGGCCAAAATATGGTTGATACGAATAAAACAAAAGCAATTGATATTGTTACTAGTGTTTACATGTTTCAAAAACAATTTCGAATCATAACTATCAATCATAGACGGCGTGGGTACCATATATCATGTCGCCATATATATATATACAATCAAAACTGCACGATGTCGTATTTGGAAATTGGATTTCCATCATGAACCAAGGCAAAATATAGTCCTTACCGAATTCGAGACAATCTAGCCTACCATGTCTCAGGAACAGCCGCAACTGCCCCTTGGATCGTCAGGGCCGGTGCACCGATGTGGATTATTATACCTGAACACTACGTTTCCCTGCCCTATGGGGCGCAAATGAGCCAACGAATGACTCCATCGGTCCCGGATCGACCGATATATCCGAGGCGCCTTGCTATCCATCATCCACATAAGTAAAATGTCAGGCCGTGTAAAAACATCGATACAACTCCTAGCTAGAAAGAAACGTAGGTCCTCCCTGATGTCCTCTCCCGTTTCTGGTTCATAACGGGGTGTGAGGCTCGCGAATTCACGTTATACACAAAGCTACGCCACACAGGCGGGGCTTTGATCATCACCACAAGACTTTGCTTTTCAACAGAAGCCTTGATCATTTGCCACTTAGGCATGCCACACTAGCAATTCATGCCATGCGACTGATGTCCATCGATATACAACCTCTGAGCTCGTCCATTTCAGAGAAGGGCGTTAAGCAAAAGAATAAATTATCCGCCGCCAAACAGATGTACGTTTAATAGAGATCAATCAACATAGGATAAAATCCAATGTCAGACACACAGTCCATTTGCAAGTTCGTTCTGGGTCTGAACGAAACCGGAGGCACTAAATACCTCGCTTATTCATCGATTCCCACGTACGTCTGGACGATCACCACTCATTATCCATATTTCGGGATGCCTCCCAATCAGGACCTCAGTTACCATCCAAATGAGGTGAAGATCGGTCTTTAACCCCAGTCTTCAACTTCGACTTCTTATCGTCGATTCAGTTATTCAGAATGGGATAAACCCGGTCTTTCTGAGCAACTCGCGTATATAATAAACAAGTGCAACACTAACATACATACCCATCATTTCAATTCATTAATCACTAACCGTCAATCAGTAAGAGAACGATTTCCCAAATATTAACCCCGAAGGCCGAAACCAACATCAGATCAACACCCAGGAAACCATTTGACTTAGCCAACCTTCAGTTATTTTCTAAATTTCACATCCATATCGTTTATAATATTTTATAACGATTTATCGCTATTTTTATTTATTTTAAAATAGCTAATTTATTCAAAACGACGCTTCGGGTCATAACGCGGCCGTGGCGCTGTTTTTCTTCAGATTTGATTTACACATATCTGAAAATCTAACCATTGGATCTTCACAAAATTTACATCATTAGAAAGATCTTTTCAAAACGAATCCAACAGTTCCAGTTTCGGGAAATTCCGACGGTCGGATCTCCCGGTATAATCGTTTGAAGTTTCGATTTCAAAATATGAACTACAACGTCGTTATTCGATTAAATATAATTATATTTATATATATATAAATATAATCGATTCTGGCGCTGTTTTTCTTCATATTTGAATTAAACATTCCAGACAATCCAACCGTTGAATTTTTACAAAGTTGGTGCCGTTGGAAAGATATTTCCAAAGCGAACCCAACGGTTGCGATTTCAGGAAAATCCGATGGTCGGATCTCCCAGTATAATCGTTTGAAATCACGGTTTCAAAATACGAACTGCAGCGTCGTTATTCGATATATTTTAATTCTATTTATATATATATATATATATATATATCGATTCTTCGATTTCAAAGCTATATTCTTTTCATACATTTGATAAAAATGATATTTTTATCTGTCTTCTATTTCAACACTTCACTATATTTAACAATTCATGTATATAATAAAAATGTGATTTTTATTGTAAAACAATTCATTTCAAAACACTATTATTTTATATAGTTCTTATAGGTAATAAAAATAGGATTTTCATTATAAAACAATTTCTTTCAAAACGAGATTATTTTATATAGTTCATATAGATGATAAAAATGTGATTTTTATTATAAAACAATTTATTTCAAAATATGAATACCATTCAACACATTAATTTCAATTCAATGAATGAATATCGATTCAATACATGAAGGTTTTCTATAGTTTATATATATAGATAAAAAATGTGATTTTTATATTTAAAACACGAATACCATTCAACACATGAATTTCAATTCAACGAATGAATATCAATTCAACACATGAAGATTTTGCGTAGTTTATATATATAGATAAAAATATGATTTTTATATTTAAAACACGAACACCATTCAACACATGAATTTCAATTCAACGAATGAATATCGATTCAACACATGAAGGTTTTCTATAGTTTATATATATAGATAAAAATGTGATTTTTATATTTAAAACACGAATACCATTCAACACATGAATTTCTATCCAACGAATGAATATCGACTCAACACATGAAGGCTTTCTATTCAACGAATAAATATAGTTTCAACAAATGAAAATAATTCAAACACATGAATATTATTTAAAATTTCGGCAGCATTACGACAGGGTAGTTAAAACCGGGACCGTCCCTAGTACGGCTCCTCGCTCTGCCTTAAAACCTCGCGGTTTTTGACAATTGGGAATCATGCATCTAGTTCGCACGTAGGCGGCATGTATATTTATTTCATTTCCACAAACTAATCCTATGTGGTTTCAACCAAATATTTCTCAACCACAAATGGGTATTTTTCAACCTCAATCAATCAATACCAACCACAAACAATTCCAATCAACCATTCAGTATCAATCAATTTTCACACCAATCACAACCAATAAATATCGTCCATGGTTTGTGGACGATGGGCATATATATATATATATATTTATATATAGCATATCACTTCTATTTCAACACATATATAATTTTTACAACGCATATACAACTTATACATCGAACGTGCAACTTATACAACGCTTATACAAGAGGTGTACAACGCTTATATAACTCATACATCGATCATATAATTTATACATCGTCGTTTTCCATATCGTTTATAAATTAGAAATCTCACATTGGGTTCCACTCAACCAAAAATAGCAGAAGGCTCAGAAAAATATGCGGTCTCTTTTAGAAGGTAGAAGACGTCCACACGAGTCCACTGTCTCTTGTTTCACTGAATTTCGATAACACAGCAAAAAGATATGATTTTTCAAAGTTTGCAATGGTTTAAAGGTGTTAAAACTGTTGAAAATAAATCTGGCCGTACCTTTCAGAAATCGTTCAAAACTAGGTTTTGAATTTGCGATCAAACGGAGTAACGGTTTCATGATCGGGTTGCGTGAGGTCGAAGGGGGAGGTGGGGCGCTGGTTCGCCGGAGGTGGGCCCCAGCTCGGTGGCGGCAGGCGCGAGAAACGGCGGTGGAAACCTCCGAACTTCCCGAGCTCAATTCTCCCAAACCACTAAATGAAAAAATCCAAACTTTATATGGATTTGAAGATCTCTCCGAGCTCTACAAAATTCCCAACTGGAGCAGGGTCTAATTTTGCGTGTAGGAGGAGGAACGGAGGAGAGAAGGTGGCGCCTCTTTTCCGCCGTGCGCCATAGAGAATAGTCGGGGAGAGAGAAAACTTCTGGCCAATGAAATTTTTTCTTTAATTTATATATTTTTAAATTCCGAAAATACCGCCTTTCACACACAACCCCAATCCAGACCCAACGACTGTCGTCCTTAGCGTTTTACCCCCATTTCGAACACAATGGGATATGTTTCGTAGGCCCATTCGACTGTTTCAGTCAGTTTTCCTTCAATTTAAAATATATAACATTCAATATTCGATTTGAACGTACATTTCAATTTGCCAGGGCCACAAACTGATTCGAAAAATTCCAGAAAAATAAATCTAGCTATGTTTTGACGATACGGTCCCAACAAAACTAGTTTCGTCGAATTCTGAGACCGTTTGCAAAAAGGCCCATTTCTGGTCGATCCAATTTAACTGTAATTGACCAAAACACGTTTTCCTTTGCCACGCTCACATACTAGCTTCAAAAATTATGAAATTTGAAACCTAGCAATAACTTCACATCCCGGATCCAACAAAAGTGGTTTCATCGAATTCCGAGGTCGTATGCAAAATGGCCATTTTCACGGGCTATATAAATTCCATAGCGACCTTTCCGAAAATTCATTTGGCCATAACTTTTGCTTTCCACTATGAAACTTCGACTTTTCAGATTCGTTAGAAAGGTATTCACTAACAGATTTAAATATTTTTGGTTTCACTCAAATCCGTTTTGTTTTGCACCCGGTATAGTCCGACAAAGTTTGAATTCAATTTTTGAAACTGCAGCGCCATTTCAGGCCTTGTTTAAAATTAGAATTAATTATATTCGTTTTCAAACGTCGATTCAAACTCACTTTTCATTGCTATTACTTAAAATATTTATTTTAAATATTTAAAATCCACTATTTTAGCCAATTTAAATTTTTTAAATTGGTTTAGATTTACTGGGTCATTACAAAACAACATGACCAGAACTTGTATGTGTACAGTAAATTCACAAAAATATGATAGAAAGCTTATTTACATACCAAAAATACTTCCATATAATAGAGGTACTTGTTACTTATGTCATGTTGTAAATTAGGTTATTGATTTTAAATTTGGTGATTTTATAAAAAAAATAAAATTGACTACATAAATTTAAGGAAACAAAAAATTTGTTGAATATGGAAGAAAACGTATTAAATGACAAAGAAATAAAATAAAAAGTATAATGAAATAATAGGAAATTCTCAACAAGGAACACGATAAATAGGTAAGAAATGTTGTCACAAACCAATGCGAAGAATGGAGATTAAAGGAAGAAAAATGCAGAACAAATAGTTAAAAACCCATTTCTAATAGTATAATATAGATAGAGCACATGCTTTTGTAGTTTCAATTTTTTTTAGATTATTAGGATATAATATGCCACGTATGTAAGAAAATTTATTGTACTATACATTGTAGAATTCAAATATGATCAATTATGACATTCATCATATGGTAATACAGAATAATCAAGCAAACTACTCCTACGTATGCTCATTTAAATATTACGTAAATACAGTACTTGTTTTAATTTCTTAGAAAATAAGATCGATCTGATTCGTTTCAGTTCATTGATAAAAAGATTGAATTTCAGGTGAATATCACATAAGGCATAGATATAAAATAGCAAGGGAGATATTGGTACTATATTAGACAAACATAGCAAAATGAAGTACATGAACAACTTTTTTTTGCGCTAAGTATCAAAAAAGTTATAGCTAACGTTCCATTTTTTTTGTGGGGGGGAGGGGGGACTTGGCTGAAATTTTAAGCAACAAAATCTCAATATAAAAATTTAGTTCATTAATTATGCTCAAATATTACATAAATAACCACCATAACAAATTCTGCCAAATCATATATGGACGATGTTCATAAACATAGAAATAATGAAATACACCATATTAATACCAGCCAAGTTCAATTTTGAATCACATTATGTTTAGGGAACACTATTAATGATATACATTCATATTTGCATATCCATATTAAAAAAAACTCTTATAAATATGGCTATTAGCACATTATGTAATCCAGTATAAAAAAAAGTAGAATAATAAATTTCCTAATGCAAGAAGAAACGATACATACCTTGATAAAGTATGAGGGATCACAGGCTGACATCCAACTGTAAATAGTGAATAAAAGAAGATTAGAGTTTTGTGTGATTACTGATTATAATCCACCATGTTACATATTCTATTATTGAAAAACTGAGTAAAAATTAAAAAAGAAGATTTATGGGTGGAAATATTTGAGATATGGTTTTTATTTACTTGTCTGTTCCTCTAGAATTTGCAATAACACGAACGACTGCAAATTAAATAGGGATGTGTTAGTTGGAAGTGATCTGCAAAAAAAAATGTATATCACTTTCTCAACATTAAGGAATTAGAAATTTTTTCTCAACACTAAGGAATTAGAAGTTTGTCATTGTGGTGATTTTTGATTATTAATTATGATTATATGATTTAATAGTATTCACATTCCAAATTTAGGTTTCAATATTAAACACCATTCATTTTATATAATGCAATTAACTGAATATTTTTTGTATATTAACCTCTAAAGGGTACCGTTTATTGTAATTTGCGAACTCATGCTCTGCACATGGATATGACATCAAAAATGTTATATAACAATCATATAAACATCGTACTGTTGTAGAGTCCATACATTCAGATTTGATAGGTTGATTTTGTTAAATAAAGACACTGCTATTACAACGTGTAGAAATAAGCAATTTGTTTGTGAAAAATAGTGTAATATTAATATCCAAAGCAAATGCCATGGCCAATATTCCAGTGAAACAATGCAATAAAGGTTTCAATTAGTTTGTGAATAAGTATAAGTAGTTTAGATGAGTATGTGAGAGTGCAGGATGGAGGAAGGCATTTTCGGTAATGAATAACACATGCACTTGACAGGAATTCCGCATAAGTTTGTGAAATCAACCATTACGTAATATAAATTTACGAAATAACAGCAGTGTCTACTATTTTCACTCTGTAACACATACCAGAAGATAAATAGGAAGTGCGTAAGCTATTTATTACAAACAATTGGGTGCTCCAACATTGCAGACGAATCAAAGATAACTAAATGAAGGAATGCATTTTGCTAGCATAGGATGTCAGTTGGGTAATGTCAGAAAGTAAGGGAGTAAGCTGGGTCATATTCAATTTAAAAATCCTGTGATAAACAATTTTAATTTAATGGTTTATTATCCCAACATCATAACAAATTTATTCTCGTTAGATGCAATTTTCATTATACATTTGTCAATAATAAGAAAAATGTTCCAAATATTCTTTACTGTACAAAGGAAATGGATTCGAATTATGCTAGTTATAGATCAATGCAACTCTATGTTTAAATTGGTGATACGCAAATTATGATTTTGGGCAACAAATAATCTTACATATTTTGTGGAGAGATTTGTTGTTAGATTTTATGGAGAGATTTGGTGCTAGATTTGATGAAGAGATTTGATGTAAGATTTTATGGAGAGATATTGGTTGATATATTTGTGGACATTTATTGCAAGGATATTTGGTGCTTAACCAAATAATTTTATAACATATATGAAGATATTTTTGGAGCCAAGTTTTCTTAGGCATGAAGCCAAGTTTTTCTTGGGCATGAAGCAATTCTCACTATAAAAAGGGCTAGCTAATCTCTTCATCAGGTGTGGAAAATTTACCATTATTCTTCATTGTCTTTCTCCTCAAATTTTTAGCCATTAGATAATCTCTACCTATTTCTCAATAAGGTTATTGGTTTAAGTTGTAATTGTTTGTAACGATAGTTGAGGTCGTTTGTAAACAATTTTTATTAGTGAATCAATAAAGAGGGTGGTTGGGTGGAATATCGTGTGCTCATATTTCCGATATTTCTTATATTATTTTTGTTTTTCAATCAAATTCATTTTCAAGTGATTGGATGATAAAGATCCTATTTTTCTTGACATTTTGTCAAGCTTCCGCTGTGCACAAAAATCATAACAGTTTGGTATTGGAGCCAGGTTATCGCATAGCTTGGAGTGTTTGTTGGATTGAAAATTGAAGATGTCGGAGATGATGACGTTTTCAAAGATGGCTATTTTAAATGGGAAGAATTGGGGTATATGGAAGCTGAAGATGGAGGACATACTATATCTCAATGATTTGCATGATCCCATTGATGGACATGGGGTGAAGCCCTCGAATATGGATGAGGGAAAGTGGAAGAAAATGGAAAAAAGGCGATTGCGTTGATTCGTCAATATTTGGATGATTCTGTATTCCACCATGTGGCTAGTTGTGAATCCGCGAAGGCATTGTGGGACAAATTAGTATCTTTGTATGAGTCAAGGAGTGCTACAAGTAAGCCTTTTCTGGTTCGAAAGTTGGTGCAACTTCGATTGGATGAGGAGAAGTCTGTTGCAGAGCATTTGAACGAGTTTCAGGATGTCATCAATCAATTGGCAAATATGAAGGTCAATTTTGATGATGAGTTGCAGACTCTTTTGATGATGAGATCACTTTCAGAAAGTTGGGAGACTTTGGTTGTTTCATTGAGTAACTCCAATGCTGGTAGAGCCATCTCTTTGGAAACGGTACGAAGCAGCCTTTTGAATGAGGAGCTAAGGAGAAAAGGGTCGGAGTTGAAATCGATTCAAACTGAGGCGATGGTAGCAAGGTGCTCGGGGAAAGATACAAGAAGGAAGAAGAAAGGGGCTAATGGTGAAGGTGCTTGTTATTATTGTGGTAAGAAAGTCCACAAGCGCAATGATTGTTACACTTATCAGAGGGATAAGAAGAAGGCGCAAGGTGATAATAATAATGATTTGGGACAAGCAGGTTTTGCTGAAGGTACCGAAAGCGATTCTTCATGTGATGTCCTATTTAGTGTTGTGGAGCCTTGGAAGATGGATTCAGGAGCCAGTTTTCACATATGTCGTGATGTGAAATTTTTTCTTCATATGAGAAGAGTGTTGGCATGATAAAGACGGCCAATGGAGTAGAGCTACCAATTTGTGGAGTTGGAGTGTAATGACCCGCATTTTCAGCGATATAATAATTAATTTATTTAATTATTTAAAGGGTGATTAAAAGGATTTAATGATCGTGGAATTAAATAATGGTGAATATTTAATTAAAATAATAAATTAAATAATATATTTAATTCTGAAATAATCAGAATGGGCTGAAATGGTGATATGGTGTGAACTGGATCATCTGTGATATTTAATTCAGTTTAGAATTGAAGTAGAATAACGAATATATTATTTGAACGACAGTTTGAACGTATAATTATATTATAATTAAAATCGAGCTTGAAATGGCACTATAGTTCGTAAATTGGCGATTCGAACTTCAACTGAATATACAGGGTCTGTTTTAAATCGGATTTCTGTGAAACAAGAAACGTGTGGAGCTGGTGGAGTATATCTTTCTAGTGGAAGAAAAAATCGGGATTTCATCGTGTAAATTTTTAGTTATGTCCAAATTAAATATTCAGAAAAACCGCGGTATATTCGTGGCCATAACGGTTATTTAAAGATATTTGAATATGGGTTTTGAATTTACACAAGATTCTTTTGGGACATAGTGATAATTTAATTTTTAGAATTTTATTGTAATTTTTAATTAATTAAATAAGCGACTTATTATTTGGAGTAGTTTGCACCATGTAATCAACATTTTGGGGTTTCACGATATGAGTTAATCTACCGGTATTATTATATTTTTGGAGCCGTGACACACTGTGCATCACAACGGTATTTTTGTTTCTGTCTGTGGCAGTGCATATGTTGACAAAATATTTAGTAACGAGTACTATATATAAGCATGTAACGCAAATTGAATAAAGGAATATACCTTGACCCTTACACTAAAAATATCCTAATCTATTTAAGGCCAAAAACAAGGCCACACACACACTTGTTACAGACACCAGTTTTGTGTGGATTCAAACCAAAAGATGTGGAAAAATTAAATCAATACAAACTAAAAGAAAATCCTATAAATATACTTAACTCTTCTAAACCTAGCTTTGCTTTTCCTTTGGTCATATTCCTTGCCGTTCTTTCGTTTCCACAGTCAAAAGGAAGGCCACACCTTCGTTTATTTGAGCCGCCACTCTTTTTATTTTCTCCAGCAAGAATCAAACTTCAAAATTCAAAAACAATTAAAATAAAAATCCTAAATTGTTGAAACAAATTGTTTTGAACTCATGGAAGAAAGGGCTTCCCACTGATGTCCTCGGTTTCGTCTGCGATCAGTTTTTTGTGAGGGGCGGAAATTGTACAGTCGATCTAGGGTTCGACATTCCGTGATATTAAGGCACTGTTGCTCGAATTGGAGGATTGGGTTGGGTTCGCAATGGGATTCCGGTTTGAGTTGGCATCACTTGTTGACGATCGATCACAAAAGAAGTTGCTCTAACAACAGTAGCGAGCTTCAGCAGATGGGTATCGCGACAAGCAGGGTGCGTGCGAGTGAGTGTTGTGATATTCGGGTGGAAGGAGTTTGAGATGAGATGATCAATGGCGCTGACGGTTTGTGAATTTGCTGAGTGTAGAGGGAGAACGAGATGAAGAATCGGCAGTGGAAAATGTGGAGTACAGGAGCATACGGGTTTAAGGTATTGGGGAAGAAGGAGAGGATCGGCGGGTTGGGCTAATGGGCCAAGTAGGGAAGGGTGAGGCCCAAGTCATTTATTTAAATTAAAAGTTAGATTTTTATTTAAATGTGTATTAACTTCTATAATGTGTATCTTCGTCATATGATATCAGAATTGGATGAGACAAGATCCGATAGGATCGTATGGACGGACACTACCCAATGGAACTGACTGGGAGCGGATTGGAGTTCGTTTGAATTTACGGCGAAATAAATTGTTTGATTCAAATCAAACAAACAGTTTATCGTTCTTTTAAGATGAACTGCCAATGTGAGTAAATCTCACTAACTCTGAACAGTTTATAATTTCATGTTGTATTTTTAGAACTGTTAAATATTGGTTGATTGACTATGTGTTGACTGTTTGATTTAACTGCTAGTCAGTTAGTTGAATTTCTATTTTGATTCTGTTTATCAGAATATATTATATGGAACTGAAAGCGATGTTGATTTTATTGTGTAACATCTGTGGATGCAGGGAAACAGATTGGAGGAATTCGGCTGGATTCCTCAATAGTTATTTTATTGTTTTTCATATATTGTGATATATGATGTAGTTTATAATCTGTGGTTGATTATATGTGTATGGACGATATTGACATCGTAATTTGATATGTTAAACACCATAACATACCGGAATGTGAAAAAGGGGAATTTTCAAATGGTATTTGAAAATAAAATATTTATAAATTCAAAAGGTTTTATAAATGAAATATTTATAAATGAAATATTTATAAATAGAAATCTTTATAGGTGAAATTATATAGAAAGGGGAAATCTTTATAAATGAAATATTTATAAAGAAAAGGGAATATTTATAAAATCATAAGATTTTATAAATGAGATATTTATTGGTTAAATAAATAGGAGATGTTAAACGAGATACTTATTTGTTAAGTAAATAGGATAAGATAAAGAGATATTGACTTAGAAAATAAATAAGTTATTAAAAGGACATTTAATAGGAAATAAATAAGTTATAAAAAGTGATTATTTATTTAGAGAATGAATAAAGAAATATTTATAAACCATTTACAAATAAAATAGAAAGAGAAGTATGTGTAAAACATTTACAAATAGGTTATAAAGGATATCAGTTTGTTAAATAAATAAGATAAGATAAGGATATTTATTTGTTAAATGAATAGAATAAGATAAAAGGAATATTTGTTTAGAAAACAAATAAGATATTATATTGGAAATATTTGCAACATATTTGCAAATAGAATAGAGAAGGGAATATTTGCAAACCATTTACAAATAGAATTTAAAAGGGTAATATTTGTAAACCATTTACAAATAGATTATAAAGGAAATATTTATCTTTGGATAAATAAATAAATATATATATATATATAAGTCTGAACTTATATATGAAGAAGTAAACAGATAAAAGGAGCAGATTGATTTATAAATGATATTTATAAATTAAGTTAAAAATTTATCATTTGGATAAACAGAATATATAAGTCAGGACTTATATAAAGAAGTAAGAATCAATTTCAACATCGATGTTTGAAACTGAATAAGGACAAAGAGTTATTCAGTTATGGTTAACCAGTTAGAGTAAAACCATTAGGGCTAACCCGTAGAGTAAAACCATTAGGGTTAACCAGTTAGGTTAAACCGTAGAGTTAAACTAGTTAGGTTAAACCGTAGAGTTAAACCAGTTAGTTTAAACCGTAGAGTTAAACCAGTTAGAGTTTGTAATGACCAAAAAATCCGGTAGAATTTGAGGTGACCAAAAACACAAGTCCAACCCCAAATAACACAGAAATTCGAACCATTAATAGAAAGAAGTTAGAGGGTGAGGATAGATAAGATAGAAACTTAGAATAGAAGAAGAACAGAAATAACAACACAGAATCTCACATGGCAGCGGAACAAAATATAATATATTATAACTTTTGAAATACAAAATCTCAACTGTATAACATACACTTATCAGAGTACAACACTTACAACATAGCGGAACAAACTATAACTAGATAACGCTGAAGCCTCCTGCTCCAAGCTCCTTTAGATATGTCTGAAAAATCCTGAACTACTTGACTGCCCGTACAAATTTAGGCACCCAAGAGTTTAGGTAAAACAAAACAAATAAACTCCGGGTCAGTCATGGGACTGGTATGAGTAAACAGTTTAAAACAGTTTCAGAAAACTAAATGATATCTCATAAGACCACGCCGTATAACACGGAACGGGTTTTTCCCTTATGAGAATCCAATCACTTGACTTAACTTTCAAAATCCCTTTGAAAGGAACGATAATCTTTATATCAAAACTCCTTTGATATTAAAATAATGTCTAAATCAAGTAGATAACAATCTAGTGGAACGTTTGCATCTCACGTTCCACATATATAATATACAATCAAAACCGCAAGCACGTATTAGGTAATGGATTTCTAACTATGACAAGGTATGGAACCACCTTCCGCTGTTATATCTCTAGAGGAGAATACACCGAGTTCAACAAGAACATCTTGCAACTCAGCCACACATGACCGACCACTCATTTGGCTTGAGTGTATCGAATGTATATCACCAACGGTTGGGATCAGCAACCGTTTCCCGAATGGGACAGCATTGACAATAGATTTTTAGAAGTAAATGAAACTCTAGATCAGGTGATTATACACCCTAATAGGTGCGACCTACATAGCCATGCTGCTTGGCCGATTTCTGTCATTTACCGGATGATGAGGCTTGAAGCTATGCTTTATCATCATACCAGATTCACTTCGAATGCCACATCGCCAAATCCATCAAATCACCGATTGACATCCTCAACAGTACATTACGTGTTAGCTAAAAGAAGTTTCCTTCTCCGCTTCCACTCTTGGTACGGTTGAAGAAATCAATGTACGTGACCTTTCTGGAAATACTCTGTCAGACATTCATCCATACAAGTCACCCAGGAACAGGATGAGCCGAAGGTACTATTTCTATTAATAGAAAAAGTCCTTGCACTTTACTCCGTCTTCGATTATCTTTATATAATCTGATTCGCATGCTACTGCCAATACGGAGTGGTTCTTCGGATAATAATCCAACCGGTCTCTCCATATTGACAACGATGGTCAAAACTTCGATAGTCTGTGATTTAACTATCGAATAAAAACAAGTGTTTCGATAGTCGATGATTTAACTATCGAAGGAAACAAGTGTTCATCCAATTATCAAACAATCACTGAGCCTTTAATTAATATTCCATTAATTAAATCACTTCTCTATTTCTTTATCAATATTTGTATCCAAATATTTTCAATAACCATATTGGCCTTTTACGTTATTTAGAAAACATTTCCGAATATCGCCTTCCTTTATTTTCTAAACTTCTATACTTACACTTATTTGGGTCAAAACAAATGTTGGGTAAAACATCGTTACGACAACCCAAATACTATATTCAACTAACTCTTATCCAGCATTGATCTTCGAGCCTGAAATCTTACTATTTATTTGTTAATAATGAAATCAATCAAGTTGGGGTACAATTACCTCTCAGACCTTGACTGAATAACATTTATAACGTCAAAACAGATAAGACTACTTACTCGAATAATCAATACCATACAACTACTTCTTCACTTTTAAACACGTATACGCTTTCTCTTTCTATTCTTACTAGATTTTATTTCTAGTCTTCCTTTTTGATTATACTATTCTATTTTTAAGTTCGCTTCCTTATCGACTTCCATATATATCGATACGTTGATTTCTAACTATCAAATTATCTTAAAAATATTCTAACTCCTTAAATTCCCGGAAAAATTCGCCATAACCTCCTTTGTACCTGGAGCATCGGGAAAATCCCCAAACTGCCACACAGGCCTCTCTAATCAAAAAGAAAAAGGAAAAGCCAAGCGGCTTGCCGATACGGCGCATAAAATCTCATATATGAATTAAATACATACCTTTTTGTCGGGCATTCTATTTATATCACTTCTATACTTTATTCCAAACCTGTCTCCTGTATGTCTATACCTGTCCAATCTATTTTAACAATACCAATCGTTTTAACTCAAATTGTTAATTAAATCTGTTAATTAACTTCTTAGTCTATTCCACTTCTATTTATCCAAATCTATTATCTTTTATTATTCAAATCCTATAATATAAATCCCATTTGAATTCTATATTCAAATTCTATATTATAAATCCCATTTGAATTTCTATATTCAAATTCTATAGTTAAACTCCATTTTAATTCTATGCCTTATTTAAACAACGTTTATAACTTCACTTAAAATCCCACATTTATATATTTATAACAAAGTTTATAAATTCGATTCAAAACCCATCCTTTTCATTTATAAACAAAGTTTATAAATTCGATTCAAATCCCACCTTTCCATTTATAAACAGAGTTTATAAATTCAATTACTTGTTTTATATATCTTCAAAACAAGTTAATATTTTCTATAGTTTTATTTAAAATTCAAATTCTATTTATAAAAATAGAATTCCCTTTTTAAATCTCAAATACCCTTTTCGATATTTTTGTAAATCAATATTCAAGCCCCATTGATATTTTAAATAATCAAATCAACCAATTTTCAATCATTTGATTTTTAACACATCATATATGAATATATATGATATCAAACAAACAAACAGATAATATATATTTTTGAGGAATCCAGTTGGATTCCTCCAACCTGTTTTCCTGCATCCACAGACGTTAGTCAACATAGTAATATACCCATCCTGCTTCGAGGCAGGATATCGCTGTATAGAAGGTCATCCACTAATCATAGCGTAGGGCGTATAGGGTAATCATCCGCTATGAAACTGCAGGCATCCGCTAATGAAACTGCGGGAATCCAACCAATCATCAACCCAATATATATATATATATAATATTCAACCAATCCTAAATAACTATATATATTTTAAAACAATCAGACAACATTCAAACAAGCACAGACAGTTATTTTTAACTATATAAAAATGATTCTAAATAAAAGGTGAGATTTACTCACATTGATTTTTCCTTAGCTGAGTATCCAATTTATTTCTATATTTGCGCCTATGACTTGTCTCGACTCGATTCAATGATTTTATCAAGCTCCTTTTTGTCTATTCAATCACTCGATCAAATCCACGAACATACCCTCAACATCATTGACCCATTCAATTGAAGATCAGCCGACCTTTGCACCATTCTTTCACCGACATTTGATCAAACACCTCATAGACCCTTGCCATTTATCACATACCATCATGAATCGCACACTCTAATCACTCCACAAACTTTCCATTTCAGTCCCAGAACAATCGAACTCCACCTTGTTGGCCTCGTCAGCTCCTCCATCGTCGTACAGATCGACATCCAGATTATCAGGCACCGCACCCTCCCAAAAATACAGATCCGCACTTCCTTAAGCACACAAATTTCCGAACTCCTCCTAAATCTGACTCGCGATGAACAGAAGGACTCGCGCAACTCACGAACTTCCACTATCGCGAGTCCAATCGCACCCATCGAGTCTGTCTGTACCACCAGTTAAATCTCCGGCCTTCATCATCTCACTGCTCGTCGAATCCCTAAACTGACAGCTCGAGTTCGATCATGAGAAGCCCCGTCGCACCCCTCTTACTGGAAACCATCGATTTGCATATCTAAGACTACAGAAATCAACGCCTGAACCCTCGCAACCCTCGCTCGATGATTGAACCCGTCGTACCAGAAAGGAACTCGATTCATCTCCCTCTTCGATTTGATTCTCGTTTGAAATGAAATGGATTTAGTTTTAGAAGGGGACAGTGGCCATTTTTATTTGTGATTTTGGTTTTCGAAAAAGGGGACCATTTCCTTTTTGCTTTCAGTTGAACGAGATTAAAGAAATAAAGGTGTATGTCGCGATTTAAAAGGAAGGATGCGGCTCCCATTTGAACAGCAAGTCATTAGATTGTGGAGTTAAAGAACTCAACGTCTTTGGCTGATGTCCACAAAAGGAAGGAGAGACTTTTCTTTTTGATTTAAATTTAATTAAACCTGTTATCCTTAAATTAAAATACTCCACGACTCTGAACTCCTTTCTGAACCCGACAAATGTCATTTCTAGGGTAATACCCCTATTCCGGACACACTGGGATAGGTCACGTAGTCTCATTCGATCATCTGAAGGAGATATTAATTTTAAACCAATATAAATTAATTTTAGACAATTTATTCTTCGAAAATAAATTAATATTATTCTTCTAATTCAAACAGGAGTTTTGAATTGATTTTCTGAACTGTCTCTAATTCAGTTTCAACTTCTCGAACTGACGTATTACGATAATTTAATATATTCGATATTAAATCGAAATTGATTATTAAAATGATAACTTAATATAAAATTTCCATTTATATTTATCCACCTAATATTTAAATCCATATTAAATATTTAAAATTAACCCATAAGAATCCGGGTCATTACATTCTTCCCCACTTAAAATAATTTCGTCCTCGAAATTGCTAAGGTAGGAAAAGTGCTACCAACCCATTTATCTTTTCAAAACTTATTTATGTTGATACTCAACATTTCAACTTCCTTACGTAACTTTCTTTCGAATAAATCCCTATTCGATAACTCCTCCCTTCGAATAACTATATTCGATACTCTCTCTTTCGAATAACTAGATTCGAAAACCTTCTTCGAATAAACTATATTCGATTTACTCTATTCAATTTACTCTTATCAATTAACTCTATTGGATTTAACTCTTATCAATTAAACCTATTTGATTAGCTCTTTTCACTTAACTTGTAATGACCCGTATTCTACACATCATAGGATCGTAGAATATTTATTTCTTTCCCATGTGAAGTTGTATGGTCATGTAACTTTGGGAAACATCTATTAGAGTCATTTCCCATGCTTATGATTTTTGTCGATTTTTAAATGACCATTTTGCCCCTAGTTGGTACTGTTTTGGCCATAACTTTTGATTGGAAAGGAATTTTGACCTGAAACCACTTCCATTTGATTCGTTTGATAGTTTCTCTTTCCGTAGAGTGGTCATAATAGCCAAACGGACTTACCGTTTGGGAGATATGGCTGAAACAAGGTTTGGAGGGTGAAAAACTGCTTAACCGGGCCAAATCGGGTGATTAGTGAGTAGGCCCATAACCCATTTCGGGATTAGGGTTATGGGAGGGCTGAAATGAGATGGAGAATCATTCCATTTCAGTTTTCTAGCCTCCACTTATCACCAAGGATCCCTAAAAATGGCCTCCAACCTCTAAATCACCTCCAAATCACCTTTAGGTTAAGGATTTGGCTTAGCAACCCCTAATCAAGAAGGATCTTCACCAAATCAACAAAGGAGCTGCTGTTGGCATTGAAATTCACATCAAATCAGAGAATCATTTCAGATTTTAGTTTATTTTGTGGCTAAGGTGAGTGATTTGCATAGTTTTACACTAATTATGGCTAATTAGGGGTGATTAGTGCTAATTAGCGAATTTAAGTATGATAAAATTCGGGAAAAGATGTTCATAAATTCTTAAATGATGTTTTAGACCTCTGATATGAATTTGGGTTAATTTGGTTAAGTTTTGTTAATCCTATCATTAGTTTCACCTAAACATGCTTAAGGGGAAATATGGGATTTTGGGTATGTTTGATCCATTTTAACCTATGATATTGATGTGAATGATGTTTGTGGTTGATTATGCATGTTGCTATGACTGTATGAAATGCTTTGTGATTGATTCCAATAGTTAGAATGGTCGAAAACGTCGTCGAATGGCGTAAACACTTGCTGGAATAGTTTCAGAAAACAGTGCAGAGTTCGGATCGGATCGGATAAGGGGGCTCGGATCGGATATGTTGAACTGAGCAAAGAATCTGATCGGAACCCAACACTTGGGAAAAGTGACAAAAAGGAAGGCCACACTAGCTGAACTGGGATCGGATCGGATAGAGGAAGACGGATCGGATCGAAGAGGACGGATCGGATCGGAAACACAAAGGCGAATCAGAGCAGGAGCACGAAAGCGGATCGGATAGGAGCATATGAAGGGGAGCATGAAGACGGATCGAAAGCACGAACCAAGAAGGACCCGACCCGACCCGAAGGGAAGCACCCGACCCGACCCGAAGAGAAGCATCTGACTCGAACACAAAGGAGTACCCGACCCGAACCGCACCAGAAGGAGACCCGACCCGAACGGATGAAGGACACCGACCCGAACCGATGACCTGAGGAAGAACCCGACCCGACCCAGTATTGACCAATAACCCGAGATGCAAAGGTAGTTCAATAGGGGAAGTTAGAGCTCAGGATCCCGGAACCAGTTGGGAACCAACGAGTTCACTTCATGGTTGGACTTTGCTGCGGGATGTGTGCTAAGGAGTTGTCGATGTTCATAACTTCGATTCACCACTAAAAGGAATGATGGGCTACTTATCAGTGCAGTAGGGTCATTACGACCTGAGGGTCAAGGTGATGGTAGCAGGACTACGTTATCAGTGCAGTAGGGTCATTATGACCTGAGGGGCAAGGTGATGCGTAGTAAGACTATGAGCCAGCGCAGATGGGGTGAATAACTCCATGGGGCAAGTGGACATAGTAAGGATTGGTAAGGCTATGAGCCAGCGCAGATGGGGTGAATAACTCCATGGGGCAAGTGGACATAGCGAGGAATTTGTGGCTACGTTATCAGTGCAATAAAGCCATTTATGACTTCATGGGGCAAAGTGATCGTAGCAAGGTATGTGGGTGATCGAAGTGGTGAATATCGTATGCTTTACGCACTGAGTGAGAGATGTGAGGATGGATGTTATGTTTGATTGTTGCCATCCCTATGACATGCACACCTCCCCCACCTCTGTATCTTTATGTTGTTTGATATGATACCTTAGAGTGTTGTACAGTATGTAGTGCTAACTCTTTGGTTGCAGGTCCAGGTTCAGGTATGTTTTAATCTACCTGTTATTGTTCACTTTAGATGCTTATCGCTCATACCAGGCTTTATGTCTGACCCAGAGTTTTATGTCTCCTCTTATTACTCTGGGTGCTCACACGAGCAGACTAGAGACTGGTTAGCTGGTGATGTGCGAGTAGCTGATTCGGAGGCGGGCAGGAGGCTTCCACGTATTATATATATACATTCACATTCTCCCTGTGTCGTTGGTGGTCGCTACTTGGGCATTAGTAGCGTACCTCATTTATCTTGCTTTTGCTTGAGACAGTTTGAAAGTTGTAATAAGCTGTATTTTGGATTTCCGCTGCTATGATGTTTAGTTCTGATTTTCAGCTTATGCACTGTCTCTCCTGTTTTATGTCAAGTATGTTACTATTATATTTTATTCTATGCGCTGTGAGACATTCTACAGGTTCTTTGTATGTTCATTCCCTTCTTCTTTTTTTTCTTTTTTTTCTCACGACCCGTTCCGTGCTAACTGGACATGTGTACAGCGCACTTTTGGAGTAAATGTCGGTTGGTGCGGGGCGGGCCGTCACACTTGGTATCAGAGCTCTAGGTTGCGTAGTTAACCTAGGGAAAGACACTAGGGAGAGTTAGTACGTATATGAGAGCGCGTATTTGTGATTACTTTGGTTTTCAAAAGCTATGTATATATATACTATTAGTAGTATAAGAATGAAGTTGCACTGCACTAGTACCACTATGGGGTCGTTAATCGTTTCCCTTTTTCAGATTGACGATGAGCCGACATGTTAGAGGTACTGGTAGAGGGGCCAATAATGGGAATGCCGCTGACATGAGGGCGATGTTTACCAACCTCATGAGAGACATGCTTAGAGAAGTGCAAGGGGCAGTTCCCAATCCCGAAGTTGGTGATGGCCCAGTAGTGTAGGCGCCTAGGGTCGATTTCGCCAAGTTGTGCAAGGATTACACTAATCTTGGTGGGAAACCGTTCCACGGGACGGAGTCGGCCACGGATGTTCAAGATTGGATGGATAGCTGTGATCGTATCTTTGATGACTTGGGTCTTGAGGATGCAATGAAGAGAAGGCTAGCGTCTCGTCAGCTGCAAGGGCGAGCGATGAATTGGTGGAATGCTATTAGAACAGCTACTCCAGAGGACCAGGTTACCTGGGTTCAGTTCAAGGCTCGCTTTAGCGAGAAGTTCATTCCAGCTGCCCAGAAGTCAGTGTTGTTTAAGAGGTTCTTGGAACTGAAGCAGAATGGGAGGGCAGTTTCTGATTATATTGTTGAGTTCGACACTTTGTCGAAGTATGGACTGTCTCTTATCGATACTCCTGAGAAGAAGAATGAGAAGTTCATTACTGGTTTGGATGGATACTTGGGGGAGAGGCTTATTAATCACATCAATGAGACTTTTGAATCGATTGTAGCGAAAGCTTTGAGATCAGAGAGTCTTTACCCTAAGTCAAAGACTGAGGTTGCATCTGCAGAAGGGCCAAAGCCGCAAGTAGGTGGTGGAGGCAAGAATAGCTCTCAGAATAAGAGGAAGCAGGACCAATCTAAAGGTGGCCAGAAAAAGAGCAAGAAGGATGTTGAGTGCTTCAGCTGTGGAAAGAAGGGCCATTATGCTAAAGAATGTCGGGCCAAGCCAGCGGAAAGGAAGTGCTACAACTGTGGTCAAGTGGGACATCAGAAAGATAAGTGTCCGCAACCTCTTAAGGAGAAGCAGATTGTGAAAGCATATGCTCTTGATGCTATTCCTTCTTCGTCGAATGCCCCAACTGCGGCGGAGAAAGGAAGGAATGTTGTTATTCAAGGTATGCTTTCTATTTATGATATACCAGTTCGAGTTTTGTTTGATACTGGGGCTTCCCGTTCCTTCATATCTAGTGACCTGGTAGATAGGTTGGGACTGGAACCCGAGATAGTCGATAGACCATTGATTGTGACGAACCCGATTGGTGGTTCGACTAGCCTTAGTATGATTTGCAGGAATTTGGTCTTATCGAGTCATGGATGTATGTTTGTATGTGATTGCTTTGTTTTGGGCTTTACTGGGTATGGCATTATATTGGGAGTCGATTGGCTCCAAAGATACGGGGTGGTGGTAGACTGTGAGGGCTTTTTGGTGACAGTGAGGGCGGATGATGGGCGGAGGGTAGTGTTTGGTAGCCTACCTAGTGATGGGGTTATGGCTAGTTTTGTGAATTCCCTCGACATCCCGCAGGATGAGTTGCCAGATGTGCCCGTGGTTGGCCAGTATCCGGACGTCTTCGAGGAGGTGACCGGGCTTCCACCACACCGAGAGATTGAGTTCCGTATTGATTTAGTGAAAGATGCCAGACCTATAGTGATGCCACTTCGTCGTATGGCACCAAAGGAGCAGCGAGAGCTTGGGGTGCAAGTCAGCAATTTTTTGAAGAAGGGATTGATTAGAAGGAGTGTCTCCGAGTGGGGAGCACCAGTTGTGTTTGCCACTAAGGCAGATGGTTCCCTTCGTTTGTGTGTGGACTATCGCGAGTTGAATAAGGTGACGAGGAAGAATAAGTATCCTCTACCGCAGGTAGATGATTTGTTTGATCAGCTGGAAGGAGCAAGAGTGTTCTCCTAGTTGGACCTCGCGACAGGATTTCATCAGCTAAGAGTGGCGGATGAGAGTGTTCCGAAAACGGCATTTAGGACGCCGTCTGGATTTTATGAGTGGTTGGTCATGCCGTTTGGGTTGACCAATGCACCAGCCTATTTTGTGGATCTTATGAATCGAGTATTCAGAGATCAGTTGAATAAGTTTGTTCTTGTGTTCGTGGATGATATCCTTGTTTATTCAGGGACAGAGGAGGAACACAAGGGACACTTGAGGACAGTGATGGAGGTGTTGAGGAAACACCAATTGAAAGCGAAATTCTATAAGTGTCATTTTTGGAGAAGGGAAGTAAGATTCTTGGGTCATGTTGTTTCAGAGTGTGGTATTGCCGTGGACCCTGCGAAGGTGGCTACGGTACAAGATTGGCCTACGCCTAAGAATGCTACAGATGTAAGAAGTTTCTTGGGATTAGCCGGATATTATCGTAAGTTTATCCAGGACTTCTCCAAGATAGCAGCACCGTTGACTCAGTTGACTAAGAAGAATCAGTCCTTCGTCTGGGACGGAGTGTGTGAGGATGCCTTCAAGAGTCTAAAGGAGAGGTTGACGCGTGCGCCAGTGTTAGTCATTCCTAAAGGGAATGAAGAGATGACGGTATACACAGATGCTTGTGGTACCGGACTGGGTGCAGTATTGATGCAAGGAGGTAGGGTTGTAGCTTATGCTAGTCGACAGCTAAAGCCGCATGAGAAGAAGTATCCTACCCATGATTTGTAATTGGCAGCGATTGTATTTGCGCTGAAGATGTGGAGACATTACCTCTTGGGAGAAAGATTTGAGCTGTTTACCGATCATAAATCGTTAAAGTATCTCTTCTCTCAGAAAGATCTGAATCTCCGTCAGCAGAGATGGTTAGAGTTCTTGGCTTCGTATGATTTTGATATCGCGTATACACCTGGGAAGGGTAATGAGGTAGCCGATGCCTTGAGTAGGAGACATGCCAGCTTAGGGGCAATGTTTCTTGAATGGAAGCAACTGGAGTATATCGCGGGGTTTGATTTCAGACCAAGGTGCGAATTGGATCCAGTTATGCTAGCTAGTTTGACGATCCGACCCACTTTGATAGAGCGGATTGGTTCTAATCAGAGGGACGATCCCAACCTATTGGAAATCATCTCCAAGTTAGAGATGGGTATCGATGAGGAGATGAATGTGTATAGGCTTGATCGAGATGGATGGCTTCGGAAAAATGGAAGACTAGTTGTGCCCAACGTGAATGGTTTGAGAGATGAAGTGCTTAGAGAATGTCATCACTCAAAACTGACTATACACCCCGGTGGTAATAAGATGTATCGAGACATGAGACAGACTTACTACTGGGAAGGGATGAAAAGAGACGTTGGGAAGTTTATATCCAAATTCATGAATTGCCAGCTAGTTAAAACCGAGCAAAAGAAGCCTAGTGGGTTATTGCAACCATTAGAAATTCCCGAATGGAAATGGGAGCAAGTCTCGATGGATTTCATCGATGGTTTACCAAGGACTAGATCGGGACATGATAGCATTTGGGTAATTGTGGATCGATTGACTAAGAGCGCAAGATTTATACCAGTCAAATCGACCAGAACAGCAGCCAAGTTGGCAGAATTGTATATGAAGTGGGTAGTGAGATTTCATGGAGTACCTAAAAGCATTGTGAGTGACCGAGACCCGTTGTTCACTAGTGGGTTTTGGAAGAGCTTACAAGAGGCTCTAGGGTCAGGATTACATCTCAGTACCGCATATCACCCTCAGACCGACGGTCAGATGGAGAGGGTGAATCGTATATTGGAAGATCTCTTGAGAGCGTGTATATTGGATTTTGGTGGATCATGGGATGACCATTTGCATCTAGTAGAGTTTGCATATAATAATAGCTACCAATCCAGTATCGGTATGGCTCCATATGAAGCTTTGTACGGAAGACCGTGTAACTCACCATCATGTTGGATAGAGACTAGCGAGAAGTTTGTGCTTGGACCAGATGTGGTGAGAGAAACTTCCGATAAGATCAAGATCGTTCAGCAACGAATGAAAGCTGCTCAGGATAGGCAGAAGAGTTATGCTGATAAGAGGAGAAGAGATTTGAAATTCTCCGTTGGTGACTTGGTGTTTGTCAAGATCTCTCCGTTGAAGAGCGTGGTTCGATTTGGCAGGAGAGGCAAGTTGGCACCAAGATTTGTTGGCCCGTTCCCTGTTCTTGAACTAGTCGGGAATTTGGCGTATAGAGTTGGCTTACCAGAGAAGATGACAGGAGTTCATAATGTGTTTCATGTTTCCCAACTAAGGAAGTTCGTTCACGACTCAAATGTGACTATTTCACCTGATCAGTTAGAGGACTTCGAAGTAGAACCTGAGGCGGTTGGGAACCGCAAGCCGATTCGTATTGTGGGGCACGATACGAAGCAACTTCGAAGGAAGTCGGTGAAGCTAGTCAAGGTTCAGTGGGGCGAGGACGAGAATGATTGTACTTGGGAGACAGAAGAAAGCATTAGGAAGGCATATCCAGAACTCTTTGCCTGGTAAGATTTATTTTGCAATTTAGTTTTCCGCATGCTAGGATAGACTTGCTTTGCTTGTTTGCATGTTTGATTGTTGTTTTATGATTGATAGGCATGCGGGAACCTTTGTATATGTTTGGATTAGGGAATTTCGGGGGCGAAATTTCTTAAGGGGGGAAGAGTGTAATGACCCGTATTCTACACATCATAGGATCGTAGAATATTTATTTCTTTCCCATGTGAAGTTGTATGGTCATGTAACTTTGGGAAACATCTATTAGAGTCATTTCCCATGCTTATGATTTTTGTCGATTTTTAAATGACCATTTTGCCCCTAGTTGGTACTGTTTTGGCCATAACTTTTGATTGGAAAGGAATTTTGACCTGCAACCACTTCCATTTGATTCGTTTGATAGTTTCTCTTTCCGTAGAGTGGTCATAATAGCCAAACGGACTTACCGTTTGGGAGATATGGCTGAAACAAGGTTTGGAGGGTGAAAAACTGCTTAACCGGGCCAAATCGGGTGATTAGTGAGTAGGCCCATAACCCATTTCGGGATTAGGGTTATGGGAGGGCTGAAATGAGATGGAGAATCATTCCATTTCAGTTTTCTAGCCTCCACTTATCACCAAGGATCCCTAAAAATGGCCTCCAACCTCTAAATCACCTCCAAATCACCTTTAGGTTAAGGATTTGGCTTAGCAACCCCTAATCAAGAAGGATCTTCACCAAATCAACAAAGGAGCTGCTGTTGGCATTGAGATTCACATCAAATCAGAGAATCATTTCAGATTTTAGTTTATTTTGTGGCTAAGGTGAGTGATTTGCATAGTTTTACACTAATTATGGCTAATTAGGGGTGATTAGTGCTAATTAGCGAATTTAAGTATGATAAAATTCGGGAAAAAATGTTCATAAATTCTTAAATGATGTTTTAGACCTCTGATATGAATTTGGGTTAATTTGGTTAAGTTTTGTTAATCCTATCATTAGTTTCACCTAAACATGCTTAAGGGGAAATATGGGATTTTGGGTATGTTTGATCCATTTTAACCTATGATATTGATGTGAATGATGTTTGTGGTTGATTATGCATGTTGCTATGACTGTATGAAATGCTTTGTGATTTATTCCAATAGTTAGAATGGTCGAAAACGTCGTCGAATGGCGTAAACACTTGCTGGAATAGTTTCAGAAAACAGTGCAGAGTTCGGATCGGATCGGATAAGGGGGCTCGGATCGGATATGTTGAACTGAGCAAAGAATCTGATCGGATCGGAACCCAACACTTGGGAAAAGTGGCAAAAAGGAAGGCCACACTAGCTGAACTGGGATCGGATCGGATAGAGGAAGACGGATCGGATCGAAGAGGACGGATCGGATCGGAAACACAAAGGCGAATCAGAGCAGGAGCACGAAAGCGGATCGGATAGGAGCATATGAAGGGGAGCATGAAGACGGATCGAAAGCACGAACCAAGAAGGACCCGACCCGACCCGAAGGGAAGCACCCGACCCGAAGAGAAGCATCTGACTCGAACACAAAGGAGTACCCGACCCGAACCGCACCAGAAGGAGACCCGACCCGAACGGATAAAGGACACCGACCCGAACCGATGACCTGAGGAAGAACCCGACCCGACCCAGTATTGACCAATAACCCGAGATGCAAAGGTAGTCCAATAGGGGAAGTTAGAGCTCAGGATCCCGGAACCAGTTGGGAACCAACGAGTTCACTTCATGGTTGGACTTTGCCGCGGGACGTGTGCTAAGGAGTTGTCGATGTTCATAACTTCGATTCACCACTAAAAGGAATGATGGGCTACTTATCAGTGCAGTAGGGTCATTACGACCTGAGGGTCAAGGTGATGGTAGCAGGACTACGTTATCAGTGCAGTAGGGTCATTATGACCTGAGGGGCAAGGTGATGCGTAGTAAGACTATGAGCCAGCGCAGATGGGGTGAATAACTCCATGGGGCAAGTGGACATAGTAAGGATTGGTAAGGCTATGAGCCAGCGCAGATGGGGTGAATAACTCCATGGGGCAAGTGGACATAGCGAGGAATTTGTGGCTACGTTATCTGTGCAATAAAGCCATTTATGACTTCATGGGGCAAAGTGATCGTAGCAAGGTATGTGGGTGATCGAAGTGGTGAATATCGTATGCTTTACGCACTGAGTGAGAGATGTGAGGATGAATGTTATGTTTGATTGTTGCCATCCCTATGACATGCACACCTCCCCCACCTCCGTATCTTTATGTTGTTTGATATGATACCTTAGAGTGTTGTACAGTATGTAGTGCTAACTCTTTGGTTGCAGGTCCAGGTTCAGGTATGTTTTAGTCTACCTGTTATTGTTCACTTTAGATGCTTATTGCTCATACCAGGCTTTATGTCTGACCCAGAGTTTTATGTCTCCTCTTATTACTCTGGGTGCTCACACGAGCAGACTAGAGACAGGTTAGCTGGTGATGTGCGAGTAGCTGATTCGGAGGCGGGCAGGAGGCTTCCACGTATTATATATATACATTCACATTCTCCCTGTGTCGTTGGTGGTCGCTACTTGGGCATTAGTAGTGTACCTCATTTATCTTGCTTTTGCTTGAGACAGTTTGAAAGTTGTAATAAGCTGTATTTTGGATTTCCGCTGCTATGATGTTTAGTTCTGATTTTCAGCTTATGCACTGTCTCTCCTATTTTATGTCAAGTATGTTACTATTATATTTTATTCTATGCGCTGTGAGACATTCTACAGGTTCTTTGTATGTTCATTCCCTTCTTCTTCTTCTTTTTTTTTTTCTCACGACCCGTTCCGTGCTAACTGGACATGTGTACAGCGCACTTTTGGAGTAAATGTCGGTTGGTGCGGGGCGGGCCGTCACATAACTCCTTCCGAATAAGCTATATTCGATAACTCCTTTAACTCTATTCGAATAAACTATATTCGATAACTCCTTTTATTCTATTCGAATAACTAATATTCGATAACTCCTTTTAACTTTATTCGAATAACTAATATTTGATTTAACTCCATTCGCTTGACTCTAGATCGCAGCGATCACAATGGTTACGCCTTCTTCCCTCAGGAAACATCCGGCCGCCCTAGGCTATCTGCAGCCCTGCGAATTACGCTAGCAGTCGTACGAAATGGCAACTTATCCTGAGTAACTATGTTTAACTAACTCTATCTCAATAACTATATTTGATCAACTTTAATTGAATAACTAACATCCAATTAAATCCTAATTCGATTAACTATGTTCAATTAACTCTATCTGGTTAACTCTTACTTTGAATAACAAATATCCGATAAATACTAATTGAATAACTAATACTCAATTAACTCTACGGATTAACCCTAACTGATTAACTCTAACTGGTTAATTCTTACTCTAATCGATTTATTTTAACTCTAATCGATTATTTCTAACTCTAATCGACTTCTCCTATTCGAATAACTCCTATTGGATAACGTTTATTTATTTATAAAGATTTACTTTTTAGTAACGGTTCTTCACTTTATAAATGTTCTCTTTAATAACGTTACTTCACTTATACAAGTGTTGTGTACCCCTTCTATTTAAAACTATCGGTGTTAAAAACCAATATCTCTTCTCTATATAAGTAAAGACTTATATATTCCATTTATCAAATGATAAATATTTAATTTAATTTATAAACTGTTATTTATAAATTAATCTTTTCTATTTATCTGTTAAAAACAGATTTCCTTTTTCTATTCATCTTCTAAATATTCCTTGATTAAATTTTATTTATTTAACAAATCAATATCTCATTTATAACATTCTATTTATTTTCTATAAATAAATATTTCCATTTAATCTATTTGTAAATGTTTTAAAAATATTCCCTTTTAAATTCTATTTGTAAATGTTTTTACAAATATTTCTCCTTCTATTTGTTTGCACAAAACTTCCTTTGTATTTGTTTTACAAATATATTTTCTTTTTAACTCTTTTGGTTTTTCCTTTCTTCACACCCAATCCATATTTCATTCACATTGATTTTGCTCAATTTATTCATTTCGATCCATTTAACTTACTTAAGTTAAATTTAATTTCAATCATTCAAATTCCCATTAACTAGTTGCTAATTAACCGTTTTGCCTAGTTCACCCTTTTATTTGAATATAACTTGTTCAAATATATGTCAACTTAATTATAACTAGTCTAATAATATTTTCAACTCGAGTTATCTATTCGATTTTGAATATAAATTCCCATTCTCTTTCACTTATCCAAAAACCCAATTTTAATTCAAATTTCCTTTAACTAATTATTTTTCAATTTAGTTAATTCTATTTAACCATTTAAAATATGATTTTTGTCTTAAAAATCATTTCACTTACTTCATTAGAGTTCATATTTATTTTATATCTCCAGTCTGGATTTTACTAATGCCAATTCGGATTTTATTTCCTAAAAATCCTTTTATTTATTTAATTAAACCGTTATGGTTTTATAATGGTTCTGGCGCTGCTTTTCTAAAAATTTGATTTTGACATAACTCAAAATCTATACGACGAAATCCAAATTTTTCTCTTTCATTAGAAAACTATTGTTCAACCGGTCCCGACGATTCTTGTTTCAAAGAATTCCGACTTCAATCGAGTTCTGTATACTAAATTGAAGTTCGAATCGCCAATTTTCGAACTGCCGCGCTACGGCGAGCTCGTTTTAATTATATTTATAAATATAAATGTTTTAACTTTGTTTATAATAAATTCAACTCCATTCTGATATATTTTTAATATATATCCAATCCATTTCATACTATTCCCGATCTATTTCACTTCTAATATTCAAATCCTATATCTTAATTTAAAATATTCAAATTCCATTTGAATTTCTTTATTCAAACTCTATATTTGAACTTCCTTCTATTCAATTTCTATTTGAATTTTCTTCTATTCAAATTCTAATTCAACTTCTTATCTTCAAATTCTATTTGAAATCCTTTATTCAAAAACCCATTTCAAATCCCTTATTCAAATTCCATTTGAAATCCTTTATTCAATTTCTATTTGAATTCCTTTGTTCAATTTCTATTTGAAATCCTTTGAATTTAAATTCTATTTTAACTCCTTTGAATTCAAATTCTATTTCAACTCCTTTGAATTCAAATTCTATTTAATTTCACTTTGAATTCAAATTCTATTTCAATTTTTCTTATATAATTTCTATTTGAATTTTCTTTATTCAAATCCTATTTAAATTTCTATGTTCAAATTCTATATTTGAATCCCCTTATAATTTACTTCTATTTGAAATCTATATTCCAATTCCCATTTCACTTCTATTTGAAATCTATATTCCAATTCCAATTTCAAAATTCCTTTGAAGTAATATAAATATATACATATATATATATATATATATATATTTCTATCTCAAATTCAAAACATTTGAATTTTCAAACAACTTGTTTCTTTTCAAACAAATTTCCATCAAAAACTTTTCTAAGGCAGCAATTCATCACTTAGAAACTCGAAAATGAACACTGGTGATGTTGCGACCATCATTAGAATTATTTCCCATCCACTGAAGTGAGTCCAGTGCTATATCACTTGACATTCATTTTGAAAAAATATTTTCCCAAACTCCCAGGATTTTAAATTCTGAATTCATGTTGGAATTCAATTACAATTCATCACATTTGTATATTTGATTTCATATACAAATTCCATTGGTTATATATATAACTATTTCTGTTTTATAATCTAATTCGATTATAATCCTAACAATCAACTTAACTATTTAAAACAATATCGTGTCCAATCTTCTGTTCAAGTGTTTATAAACTTCTATCGACATCGTGGCGTCCCACGATTCGATCAGAATTCATAATTCACTCAACAGACTAGTCGACACAATATAAAACAGTTTTTATATTAATTAACAAATACGCTCTCTCGTATATATATATATATATATATATACTTAACTCATTCTAGGGTACTACTGACCCTATCTCTAATAAGCACATTCCAACAAGCCTAGGTATTCGCTCAACCTAAACTCTGATACCAACTGCAATGACCCAAAAATCCGGTAGAATTTGAGGTGACCAAAAACACAAGTCCAACCCCAAATAACACAGAAATTCGAACCATTAATAGAAAGAAGTTAGAGGGTGAGGATAGATAAGATAGAAACTTAGAATAGAAGAAGAACAGAAATAACAACACAGAATCTCACATGGCAGCGGAACAAAATATAATATATTATAACTTTTGAAATACAAAATCTCAACTGTATAACATACACTTATCAGAGTACAACACTTACAACATAGCGGAACAAACTATAACTAGATAACGCTGAAGCCTCCTGCTCCAAGCTCCTTTAGATATATCTGAAAAATCCTGAACTACTTGACTGCCCGTACAAATTTAGGCACCCAAGAGTTTAGGTAAAAAAAAACAAATAAACTCCGGGTCAGTCATGGGACTGGTATGAGTAAACAGTTTAAAACAGTTTCAGAAAACTAAATGATATCTCATAAGACCACGCCATATAACACGGAACGGGTTTTTCCCTTATGAGAATCCAATCACTTGACTTAACTTTCAAAATCCCTTTGAAAGGAACGATAATCTTTATATCAAAACTCCTTTGATATTAAAATAATGTCTAAATCAAGTAGATAACAATCTAGTGGAACGTTTGCATCTCACGTTCCACATATATAATATACAATCAAAACCGCAAGCACGTATTGGGTAATGGATTTCCAACTATGACAAGGTATGGAACCACCTTCCGCTGGTATATCTCTAGAGGAGAATACACCGAGTTCAACAAGAACATCTTGCAACTCAGCCACACATGACCGACCACTCATTTGGCTTGAGTGTATCGAATGTATATCACCAATGGTTGGGATCAGCAACCGTTTCCCGAATGGGACAGCATTGACAATAGATTTTTAGAAGTAAATGAAACTCTAGATCAGGTGATTATACACCCTAATAGGTGCGACCTACATAGCCATGCTGCTTGGCCGATTTCTGTCATTTACCGGATGATGAGGCTTGAAGCTATGCTTTATCATCATACCAGATTCACTTCGAATGCCACATCGCCAAATCCATCAAATCACCGATTGACGTCCTCAACAGTACATTACGTGTTAGCTAAAAGAAGTTTCCTTCTCCGCTTCCACTCTTGGTACGGTTGAAGAAATCAATGTACGTGACCTTTCTGGAAATACTCTGTCAGACATTCATCCATACAAGTCACCCAGGAACAGGATGAGCCGAAGGTACTATTTCTATTAATAGAAAAAGTCCTTGCACTCTACTCTGTCTTCGTTTATCTTTATATAATCTGATTCGCACGCTACTGCCAATATGGAGTGGTTCTTCGGATAATAATCCAACCGGTCTGTGACGATCCCAAAATCCGAGGGGCGGTATTAAGGATAATCATTGGAATATAACACATCAATCATCATAGCAGAGTACAGATAATAGCAAAAACAATAAATAGAATAATTTTACATGGATATGACAGCGGAATCACAACATGTAACAACATCAGAATAGCACAGCGTAGGATATAACTTAGTAAATAAAAGGGAAGTGATCAGTCATCATCGCCAGAGGCGGAATACATACATGCAGTGAGACATAATAAGGGTATCAATCTACATCGCCGAAGGCGGTACATATACATACGAGAATAAATACTGAAAGTAAATCAGTCTGCATCGCCAGTGGCGGAATCATAATATAAGTACAATAATGGCGGAAAATGTCAAAGTCATCTCTGTGAAGTCAGCCTCGCCATGCGCCAAAATGCACTCTATCCAATAGTGCAGAGCCAAAAATAACCTGTCACCTATGAACTAGGCTGCCCGTGTGAAAATAAGGGCACCCGCATTTGCAAAGTGAAACAAACAACGAGTCAGTCATGGGGACTGGTATGAGGAATCTATTTAACATTTTTAAACAACAGTAATAAGCAAATCATAGGACCACGCCACTTTCGCGGAACGGGTTTACTCCAGTGATTGCTAGTGCATTTAAAACAAAGTAAATTCTTTTAAAACAACGCAATGCTTTTAAAAAGAATGAAGCCATTATAAGACTCAAGTCCCATCATACAATGCAACGCAAGCCGGAGGATAGAGTTTTCCCTTATAATGGCCAAATATGCTTGATACGTATAAAGCAAAATCAATTGATATTATTACTAGTGCATATATGTTTCAAAAGCGAATAACATCATAAATATCAATCATAGACGGCATAAGTGCCCCATACCACTATGTCGCCATACTAGTTCTACAATCGAGTCCGTTATTTCGTATTGGAAATTGGATTTCCGTCATGAGTCGAGGCAAGGGGCAAGCTCCTCTCCGCTTCGAGACATTCTAGCAAATGCCTCAGGACTACGCACTCTGGGCAACCCTGGATTCGGCTGGGCCGGTCCTCTCTTACGTTTGAGGATTGGCAATTCCTGAACACATGTTTCCCAGTCCTTACAGACCTATAATCAAGGCGCCTCGCATTCCAACAACCACAAAGGTGAAAAGTAGATATAAATGTCAGGGCTGGTAAGTCACTGACACCACCATAGCTAGAAAGAAACGTCGTGCTCTCCCAGCGGTCCGTATGCCGTTTTTAACTCATACCGAGGTGTGAGGCTCGCGAATCTACGAAATACACAAAGCTAGGCCACGTAGACCGTGCTTTGATCATCATCCACAAGACTTTGCTTTGCAACAGAAGCCTTGATCACAGCATCTTGGCATGCCACATAGGCAGTCCACTCCATACGATTGATTTCCATCGATATATAACCTCTGAGCTCGTATGTCTCAGAGAAGGGCGTTAAGCAAAAGAATAAATTCTCCGCCGCCAAACAGATATATATTTAACAGAGATCAATCAGTATAGAACAAAATCCAGTGTCAGACACACAGTCCATTTACAAGTCCGTTCTGGGTCTGAACGAAACCGGAGGCGTCAAATTCCTCGTATATCCGTCCAATCAACACATACGTTCAGACGGCTACTACTTCCGTTCCTTCACGGTAGCTACTACGGTCAGGAACCTCAGTAGCGCCCATCCAACCGATACGAAGATCGTCGGTCTTGAATCGTCTTTGCATTTTCCAATTCGAATCGCTCGATAAATTATTTGAAATGAGGGTTAGCTCGGCCTTTTCAAATAATTCACGTAATTAGAATTTAAATCGATTCTTTCCATGGTTATATTATTCGACATCCATCTTTCAGTTCTTTAGTGTTATTTTCGTGTCAAGCACATACAACCATCAAATATCAAACAATTCAAGCCCAATTGGTCTATTTGCAATCTATGTTGCTTATAATATTTTATAACGATTTTTCGCCATTATTATTTATTTAAAAATGTCCATATTTAATTAAACGACGTTTCAGGTCGTGCCATGGCACTGGCGCTGTTTTTCCCCTAGTTTTTTTTACACATATCGGAAAATCTAACCGTTGGATTTCTACAAAGTCTATATCAGTGGGAAGATATTCTCAAAGCGAACCCAATAGTTCCAGTTTCGTGAAAATCCGACGGTCGGATCTTCCACACTAGTCGTTTGAAGTTACGGTTTCAAAATTCGAACTGCAGCGTCGTTATTCGATTTAATTTAATTATATTTATATTTATATATAAATATAAACGATTTTGGCGCTGTTTTTCTTCAGATTTGAATTAAACATTCCGGACAATCCAACCGTTGGATTTTTACAAGGTTGGTGCCGTTGGGAAGATATTTCCAAGGCGAACCCAGCGGTTGCGGTTTCGGGAAAATCCGATGGTCGGATTTCTCGTACTAATCGTTTCAAATTACGATTCCGGAACACGAACTGCACGGCTTCGATTCCTTTTAATTATATTTATATTTATATATATAAATATAGTTCATTCTATAATTCCAACCATAGTTCATTCTATATTTTCAACTTCGTGTTCACCTCAAATATTTCACTAACGCCTTAATATTTCGAAAAATTTCGCCATAACCTCCTTTGTACGGGGAGGGATTTGGAAATTTATTGGGCCGTGTTAGGTACTCAATAAATCCTAAAAAGCATCCACATATTTATAGTGATATATTCTGATGTTTACGGGGGAGCATGTATAGATAATCACTCCAGAGAATAAATTCTCGTCACCCCGTTTTCATGTGGAAATAAATAGTCCATGTGCCGTATCTAATAACTAGAGAGACGTGATTATTGTCAACTCCAGACCCGTGTGGGGTTTTTATTAATCTGGCAATTTATCGTTATATTTTATATAGTCCATATCAGTCATCAGTTCAACCTGTAGTATTAAATCATCGCCATACAAGCCTCTCGCTCGTATGGTGAATCTTCCACCTCGTCACACAAGCTCCAATTGCTTATGTGGAATATGATGAAGTATGCCTATCGTCAAGAAGTATGCCATGTAGTGTAGTTCAAAATTAATTGTTACTATCCTATGGCGATATTTATTATTTCACACAGAATAACCAGCACTCCGCATCCAATGACATTCACAGGAGTTGATATAAAAATAAAATTGCGCAGCCAACTCATCAAGGCTTTCCTATTTGTCGGGCACGCAAATAATTTCTTTACTCTACAGCTAATCCGTTTTTCCTGTTCAACACATGTATATATATGCAGAACAAAGCTAATAATAATATTTCTAGCAAACTATTATTTATTTCAACACGTGTGTATTTTTATCAAAGCGTATACATGATAAAAGAAATATTTTTATCATCAAAAATATTTATTCAACACGTGAATGTTTTTAACACTTCATATTCACAATAAAAATGTAGTTTTTATTGTCTATTCATTTTATTTTAAAATACGATAACATTCAACACATGAATTTCAACTCGACGAACGAATTTCAATTCAACAAATGAATATTCTATATAGTTTGTATATATATATATAAAAATGTGATTTTTATCGCTAAAGCCATTTGTTTAAATTCAAATAATATTCAACACATGAATTTTGATTCAACGAATGAATTTCAACTCAACACATGAATATTCGCTATAGTTTGAATATATATAAAAATGTGATTTTTGTCGCTAAAGCTATTTGTTTAAATTCAAATAATATTCAACACATGAATTTTGATTCAACGAATGAATTTCAACTCAACACATGAATATTCGCTATAGTTTGAATATATATAAAAATGTGATTTTTGTCGCTAAAGCTATTTGTTTAAATTCAAAAAATATTCAACACATGAATTTTGATTCAACGAATGAATTTCAACTCAACAAATGAATATTCGCTATAGTTTGAATATATATAAAAATGTGATTTTTGTCGCTAAAGCTATTTGTTTAAATTCAAATAATATTCAACACATGAATTTTGATTCAACGAATGAATTTCAACTCAACACATGAATATTTCAGAAAATTTCAGCAGCATAACGGCAGGGTAGTTAAAACCGGGACCGTCCCTAGTACGGCTCCTCGCTCTACCTTAAAACCTCGCGGTTTTTGACAATGGGGATCATGCATCTAGTTCGCACGCAGGCGGCATGTTTTATTTTCAATTTCACAATCCTATTCTAATTTGTTTCAACCACAAGCGGGTATTTTTCAACCACAATATCAACCACAAACAATTATTTCCAACCATTCGTCATACCATATAATATCACGTCAATCACAAGCAATAAATATCGTCCATGGTCTGTGGACGAGGGGAGTATATATATATATATATTATATTATAATTCACTTGCATTTCATCACAATTCAAAGCATATATGTTTCATTCAACGCTTGTATAATTTATACATCGCTAATATAACTTATACAACACATGTACATGAGGTATACAATGCGTATATAATTTACACCTCGCTTATATAATTTATACAACGCGATTCCATTCACACAATTTAGTTTAGATTCCTCACATTGGTTTTTGCAGTGCTAAAAATCGTAGGAAGATCAGAAAAATCCGCGGCTTCTTCTAGATGGTAGAGAGCCTCCTTGCGGTCACGGTGTCTCCTGTTTCATCGAATTTCGTTAACGAACGAAAAAGATATTATTTTTCAAAGTTTTGCAACGCTTTATAGTGTTATTTTCATTTCAGAATAATAAAGGTCGTACCTTTATTTTTGATTCCGAACTAGGGTTGAAAAATTCGTGAAATCTGTCGATCGTTGCTTCGATCAGGTGGTGCCACGCCTGCGCCTAGGAGCAGGGTCAGCTCGGTGGTCGGAGGGAGGCGGTGCGGCGTCAGAAAGGCGGCGACTTCCTGGGGGTGGTTCGAGCGATACAGGAGATGGTGGCGGGTGAGGTTTGGTCGGATGTGAAGAGGGGAGGAAGGGCTGTCGAACGGTGGTGGTGGCGCGGCCTATAGGTGGCGGTGGCGACGGGAAAGTCGAGGCGAAGTTTTGAGCTTCCTGGATCGTCGATTTCGTCTGTGGCGGCTAGGGTTTCGTAGGTTTTTATTTATTTATTTTTAAAGAAAAAAATCCTATTGGTCGAGACTTTATAGGAAATTTTAAATAGTGTTTTTGCAAACGAACTCGAAATCAAACCCAACGACTGTCGCCCCTAGCTAAATACCCCCATTCCGGACACAATGGGATATGTTTCGTTGGCCAATTCGACTGTTACAGTCAGTTAATTTTCAAATTAAAATATAAAACATTCAATATTTAATTTGAACGTACATTTCAATTTGCCAGGGCCACAAACTGAATCGAAAAATTCCAGAAAAATAAATCTAGCTTTGTTTTGACGATCCGGTCCTAACAAAACCAGTTTCATCGAATTTTGAGCTCGTTTGAAAAACGGCCATTTTTAGGTCGACCCATTTTAACAGAAATTGACCAATCACATTTTCTTTTGCCCCGCTCACATACTAGCTTCAAAAATTATGAAATTTGAAATTTAGCAATAGTTTGGCATCCCGGACCCAACAAAATTGGTTTCGTCGAATTCCGAGGTCGTATGCAAAATATCAATTTTCAGGGGCTATATATGCTATATAGCGACCATTCTGAAAATTCATTTGGCCATAACTTTTGATTCCCGCTATGAAACTTCGATTTTTCAGGTTCATTAGAAAGGTATTCCTAAACAAATTTAAATATTTTCAGTTTTGCTAAAATCCGTTATACTTTCCACCCGGTACAGTCATACAAAGTTTGTATTCAAAATTTCTAACTGCCTTACTATACCCAATTCTTTATTTTATTGAAATATGCTATTTCAATTTTTCAAATTCTTTGGTAATAACCAAATTTAAATTTTTTAAATTGGTTCACATTTTCCGGGTTATTATAATCTCCCCCACTTAAAACTTTTCGTCCTCGAAAAGGAAATAACAGCAAAGTAGGAAACAAAATGTAAATGCAAACTATTGTAAAGGTACCTTGCACCGGAGTTAGTCAGAGATGTCTACTCTGCATTTGGGGTAGGCTTGTTTAATGCTTTCCTCAGTCTCCCAAGTATAGTCTCTAGGATCACTACTCCACTGCACTTTGACTAAATGAATCTTTTTGCTCCTTAGCTCTCTAGTTTCTTTGCCAACTATCTTTAATGGCTCTCTTCTGAGCGCTAATTCTGGAGTTATGTCTATATCCTGTTGCGCTGCTTCTTCCACAACAAGATCTGGATCATGAACATGTTTTCTGAGTTGAGACACGTGGGACACATCATGTACACCAGGCAACCAATCAGGTAATGAAACCCTATATGCAAGAGTTCCAATCCGTTCTAGTATAGGAAAGGGACCAATAAATCTCGGTGCCAACTTCCCAGTCTTGCCAAATCTGATTACTCCCCGCATTGGAGAAACTCTTAAATAAACATAATCGCCAACGGAAAACGATAAATCCCTTCTTCTCTCATCAGCATAACTTTTCTGTCGGCTTTGTGCGGTTTTCAATCGCTTCTTGATGAAATCGACTTTATCCGATGCTTCTCGAATCATATCGGGCCCTAACACAAGTCTGTTTCCAGGTTCTACCCAACATGCAGGAGATCTGCACGGTCTACCGTATAATGCTTCAAATGGGGACATTCCCAGACTTGCTTGATAGCTATTGTTATAAGAGAATTCGGCTAAATGTAAGTTATCTTCCCATGAGCCTCCAAAATCGATAACGCAAGCCCGCAGTAAATCTTCTAGAATTCTATTCACCCGCTCAGTTTGGCCGTCTGTCTGAGGGTGATAAGCGGTGCTTAGATTCAATTTGGATCCCAATTCTGTCTGGAATGCTTCCCAGAATTTGCTAGTAAATAGGGGATCTCTATCACTGACTATATTGAGCGGCACTCCATGTAGTTTAACTATTTCTTTGAAGTAAATCTGTGCTAAACTTTGAGCCGTTCTGTTGGAACGGACAGGTATGAAATGGGCAGTCTTCGTGAAGCGATCTACGATTACCCATATACTGTCGTTTCCTTTCCTAGTTCGAGGCAAGCCATCAATGAAGTCCATCGAAATTTGCTCCCACTTCCATCCTGGAATTTCTAATGGTTGTAATAGTCCAGCCAATTTCTGCTGATCGCTCTTAACTAGCTGACAAGTGGGGCATCTGCTAACATATAATGAAATATCTCTTTTCATTGCCTTCCACCAAAAGGTGCGTTTGATATCGTTATACATTTTGCTCACACCGGGATGGATACTTAATTTGGACTTGTGGCATTCATCAAGCACTTCTCTCTTTAGCTCGGAGATGTCGGGAACACAAATTCTTCCTTTTAATCTCAGAACCCCCTCACTATCCACTTGGAAGCTGGAGTCTATGCCGTCATTGATTCTTTTGATCATCTCCTTTACAAAATTATCCTCTTTTTGAAGGGTCGAGATCCTGTCAATTAAAGAAGACGTAATGATAAAACTGGCAATGATTTCATTCTTTCTGCTGAGCGCATCTGCTACAACATTGGCTTTCCCTGGAGTGTATAGAATTTCAAAGTCATATGCCGCAAGGAATTCTAACCAACGCTGTTGTCTCAAGTTTAGATCTTTCTGAGTGAATAGATATTTCAATGATTGATGATCAGTAAATAGTTCGAACTTCTCGCCCAATAAATAATGCCTCCAGATTCTTAAAGCAAACACGATAGCTAATAACTCAAGATCATGAGTTGCATAGTTTCTTTCATGTGGCTTCAGCTGACGGCTGGCATAAGCGACCACTTGGCCTTTTGCATTAATACTGCGCCTAGCCCTCTAATAGAAGCATCTGTCCATACAGTCAAGTCTTGGTTGCCTTCTATAATTGTCAATACTGGAGCGGTTGTCAACTTCCGTTTCAGCTCCTGGAAAGCTTCTTCACATTCGGGAGCCCATTTGAATTTCTCCTGCTTCTTTGTAAGCTTTGTCAATACACCAGATATCTTGGAAAAATCCTGAACGAATTTCCGATAGTAACTAGACAACCCAAGGAAACTTCGAACTTTTGTGGGGGTAGTGGGTCGTTTCCAGTTCTGAATCGCTGTAATTTTGCTTGGATCTACAACAATCCCTTCTTTTGATACGACATGGCCAAGGAACTTAACTTCATCTTGCCAGAAGACACATTTAGAAAATTTAGCTTTCAAGAAATTTCTCCTTAGAATTTTCAACACTTGTTCTAAATGTTTTGCATGCACGCCTTCCGACTTGGAGTAGATTAAAATGTCATCGATGAAGACTAGAACAAATTTATTCAATACACCACGGAACACTCTGTTCCTAAGATCGACGAAGTATGCCGGAGCGTTACACAAGCCGAACGGCATTACTAACCATTCGTAGAATAAATCGGGACCCCTAAAGGCTGTCAAAGGAACACGGTCTTCGGCTATACGTAATTGGTGGAAACCTGTAGCTAGGTCCATTCTGGAGAATATTGTTGCTCCATTTAATTGATCTAACAAATCATCTATACGTGGCAAGGGATATTTGTTCTTCAATGTCTGCTTATTGAGGTCTCGGTAATCAACACAAAGTCTTAGAGTACCGTCTGACTTCGGGACAAATACTACTGCTGCTCCCCAAGCTGAAAAGCTCGGTCTGATCAGACCTTTCCAAAGCAATTCTCGGGTTTGACTACCTAACTCTTCTTTTTCTTTCGGGGCCATCCTTCTAATTGGATGTACTACTGGTCGGGCGTTAGGAATTAAATCTATTCTAAATTCAATTTCTCTTTGTGGCGGTAAGTTTTCTACTTCCTCAAACACATCCGCATAGTTTTTAATGACCGGTATCTTTTCTAATGAAGGGGGAGTAACTTCTAAAGAAGACCAAAATTCTGTTCTATTAATTTCTGAATCGAGGCATGGTATATATATAGTTCCAAGGTTCGTTTCGACTTTAACGATTCTTTCGGCACACCTAACTTCGGCCTTATATTTTGTCAACCAATCCAGCCCCAGTATAATATCAAATTCGGAAAGGTCCATGACAATCGAATCAAAAGGAAATCGGTATCGAGAATAGGAAATAGGTAATTTGCAATAGGTACTGAGACTAACCGAACCTCCTATCGGGTTTTGAACTTTAATTGGTTCTTTAAGCTTTCTTCGTTTCAATTTTAACTTGTGAACAATGTTACCAGAAATGAAGCTACGTGATGCACCAGTATCAAAAAGTACAGAAACAGGAATATTTTTAATGGTAAGGGTACCTCCCAAGACGTCGGGTTTACCTGATCCATCGGTGGTAGCTGGCGGGGTCTTCCCGTCATACACATGAGCCACTTGGGCATTCTGCTTCAGAGGACAGTTCCTGCTGTAGTGCCCTTTCTTATGGCAGTTGTAGCATTCGGCTGAGTCTGGGTTTGCCTTTGGTTTCCTTGGTGCTTTGCACACATTAGAAAAATGTCCTGGCTTCCCGCAGTTGTAGCAATTTCCTTTATGGATCTTTCCAGGTTTCTGAGTAGCGGCCGCTGTAATGCTAGACTCTGGCTGATCTGCTGAAGCCTTGCGCTTATTTCCAGCTTGGCTTTTGGCGCGGTCTTGGCTGGCGTGCCTTTCATCCATATCTTCATAATTGCAAGCCATTTCTACCAATTCTGAGAAGGAGAGTTTGATGTTGCTCATGGCTCTGTCATAGTACTTGTGCTTTAGCCCAAATATAAATCTCTTGTTCTTTGCTTTGTTGGTCATAATAAGTTCTGGAGCATAGCGCGACAACTGGGTGAATTTATTGAGGTAATCCTGGATAGAGAGATCTCCTTGCTGGAGATTAGCAAACTGCTCTCGCATCCTCTCTAAGGCCTGATCTGGTACAAACTTCTCGTTGAACATGGTTTTGAATTGCTCCCAGGTTCTGACAGTACCTGCTGCATCTTCTGAGGTGATGGCATCCCACCACAGCTCTGCTTCCTCCTGTAGGAGCCAAATACCTAGTCGTGCTTTGTTGTTGGTTCCCAGACCCATGCCTTCAAAGATCTTTTCACAGGTCTTCAACCAAGCTATAGCCTCTGTCACTGTACCAGTGCCAGAAAAGGGTTTTCCCCCAAGGTTCCTATACCTCTTCGCTACTCTGTCTAGCTCGAAGTCCTCGGGTGCTGGTGGCTGAACAATAGGGCCTCCCTCAACTACGGGGATATTCCCCCGTCCTCCTGCTACTCCTGCTCGGCCTCCACGGCCTCCTATAGCTGCTGCTGCTCGTGTAGCCATCAGAAAGAGTACTGTATAAGCAAGAAAAGAGTCAAGCTCACATATTTGATAATTTTCATATTTGATAAAGCAGGGGAACATAAGGAAAGATAATGATGATGTACTGATCAAATTGTTTTGCTAATCTGCTTAGCTCATTCTAGGACATTACTAATCCTATCTCTAATGAGCTACTCGCCTTAGAACACTACTGATTCTATTCTGACGAGGTGTTTAATGTGCTAGATCCCGGAGCTAAGATTAACCAAAGCTCTGATACCAACTGTGACGATCCCAAAATCCGAGGGGCGGTATTAAGGATAATCATTGGAATATAACACATCAATCATCATAGCAGAGTACAGATAATAGCAAAAACAATAAATAGAATAATTTTACATGGATATGACAGCGGAATCACAACATGTAACAACATCAGAATAGCACAGCGTAGGATATAACTTAGTAAATAAAAGGGAAGTGATCAGTCATCATCGCCAGAGGCGGAATACATACATGCAGTGAGACATAATAAGGGTATCAGTCTACATCGCCGAAGGCGGTACATATACATACGAGAATAAATACTGAAAGTAAATCAGTCTGCATCGCCAGTGGCGGAATCATAATATAAGTACAATAATGGCGGAAAATGTCAAAGTCATCTCTGTGAAGTCAGCCTCGCCATGAGCCAAAATGCACTCTATCCAATAGTGCAGAGCCAAAAACAACCTGTCACCTGTGAACTAGGCTGCCCGTGTGAAAATAAGGGCACCCGCGTTTGCAAAGTGAAACAAACAACGAGTCAGTCATGGGGACTGGTATGAGGAATCTATTAAACATTTTAAAACAACAGTAATAAGCAAATCATCGCGGAATGGGTTTACTCCAGTGATTGCTAGTGCATTTAAAACAAAGTAAATTCTTTTAAAACAACGCAATGCTTTTAAAAAGAATGAAGCCATTATAAGACTCAAGTCCCATCATACAATGCAACGCAAGCCGGAGGATAGAGTTTTCCCTTATAATGGCCAAATATGCTTGATACGTATAAAGCAAAATCAATTGATATTATTACTAGTGCATATATGTTTCAAAAGCGGATAGCATCATAAATATCAATCATAGACGGCATAAGTGCCCCATACCACTATGTCGCCATACTAGTTCTACAATCGAGTCCGTTATTTCGTATTGGAAATTGGATTTCCGTCATGAGTCGAGGCAAGGGGCAAGCTCCTCTCCGCTTCGAGACATTCTAGCAAATGCCTCAGGACTACGCACTCTGGGCAACCCTGGATTCGGCTGGGCCGGTCCTCTCTTACGTTTGAGGATTGGCAATTCCTGAACACACGTTTCCCGGTCCTTACAGACCTATAATCGAGGCGCCTCGCATTCCAACAACCACAAAGGTGAAAAGTAGATATAAATGTCAGGGCTGGTAAGTCACTGACACCACCATAGCTAGAAAGAAACGTCGTGCTCTCCCAGCGGTCCGTATCCCGTTTTTAACTCATACCGAGGTGTGAGGCTCGCGAATCTACGAAATACACAAAGCTAGGCCACGTAGACCGTGCTTTGATCATCATCCACAAGACTTTGCTTTGCAACAGAAGCCTTGATCACAACATCTTGGCATGCCACATAGGCAGTCCACTCCATACGATTGATTTCCATCGATATATAACCTCTGAGCTCGTATGTCTCAGAGAAGGGCGTTAAGCAAAAGAATAAATTCTCCGCCGCCAAACAGATATATATATATTTAACAGAGATCAATCAGTATAGAACAAAATCCAATGTCAGACACACAGTCCATTTACAAGTCCGTTCTAGGTCTGAATGAAACCGGAGGCGTCAAATTCCTTGTATATCCGTCCAATCAACACATACGTTCAGATGGCTACTACTTCCGTTCCTTCACGGTAGCTACTCCGGTCACGAACCTCAGCAGCGCCCATCCAACCGATACGAAGATCGTCGGTCTTGAATCGTCTTTGCATTTTCCAATTCGAATCGCTCGATAAATTATTTGAAATGAGGGTTAGCTCGGCCTTTTCAAATAATTCACGTAATTAGAATTTAAATCGATTCTTTCCATGGTTATATTATTCGACATCCATCTTTCAGTTCTTTAGTGTTATTTTCGTGTCAAGCACATACAACCATCAAATATCAAACAATTCAAGCCCAATTGGTCTATTTGCAATCTATGTTGCTTATAATATTTTATAACGATTTTTCGTCATTATTATTTATTTAAAAATGGCCATATTTAATTAAACGACGTTTCAGGTCGTGCCGTGGCACTGGCGCTGTTTTTCCCCTAGTTTGTTTTACACATATCGGAAAATCTAACCGTTGGATTTCTACAAAGTCTATATCAGTGGGAAGATATTCTCAAAGCGAACCCAATAGTTCCAGTTTCGTGAAAATCCGACGGTCAAATCTTCCACACTAGTCGTTTGAAGTTACGGTTTCAAAATTCGAACTGCAGCGTCGTTATTCGATTTAATTTATTTATATTTATATTTATATATAAATATAAACGATTTTGGCGCTGTTTTTCTTCAGATTTGAATTAAACATTCCGGACAATCCAACCGTTGGATTTTTACAAGGTTGGTGCCGTTGGGAAGATATTTCCAAGGCGAACCCAGCGGTTGCGGTTTCGGGAAAATCCGATGGTCGGATTTCTCGTACTAATCGTTTCAAATTACGATTCCGGAACACGAACTGCATGGCTTCGATTCCTTTTAATTATATTTATTTATATATATATATATATAAATATAGTTCATTCTATAATTCCAACCATAGTTCATTCTATATTTTCAACTTCGTGTTCACCTCAAATATTTCACTAACGCCTTAATATTTCGAAAAATTTCGCCATAACCTCCTTTGTACGGGGAGGGATTTGGAAATTTATTGGGCCGTGTTAGGTACTCAATAAATCCTAAAAAGCATCCACATATTTATAGTGATATATTCTGATGTTTATGGGGGAGCATGTATAGATAATCACTCCAGAGAATAAATTCTCGTCACCCCGTTTTCGTGTGGAAATAAATAGTCCATGTGCCGTATCTAATAACTAGAGAGACGTGATTATTGTCAACTCCAGACCCGTGTGGGGTTTTTATTAATCTGGCAATTTATCGTTATATTTTATATAGTCCATATCAGTCATCAGTTCAACCTGTAGTATTAAATCATCGCCATACAAGCCTCTCGCTCGTATGGTGAATCTTCCACCTCGTCACACAAGCTCCAATTGCTTATGTGGAATATGATGAAGTATGCCTATCGTCAAGAAGTATGCCATGTAGTGTAGTTCAAAATTAATTGTTACTATCCTATGGCGATATTTATTATTTCACATAGAATAACCAGCACTCCGCATCCAATGACATTCACAGGAGTTGATATAAAAATAAAATTGCGCAGCCAACTCATCAAGGCTTTCCTATTTGTCGGGCACGCAAATAATTTCTTTACTCTACAGCTAATCCGTTTTTCCTGTTCAACACATGTATGTATATGCAGAACAAAGCTAATAATAATATTTCTAGCAAACTATTATTTATTTCAACACGTGTGTATTTTTATCAAAGCGTATACATGATAAAAGAAATATTTTTATCATCAAAAATATTTATTCAACACGTGAATGTTTTTAACACTTCATATTCACAATAAAAATGTAGTTTTTATTGTCTATTCATTTTATTTTAAAATACGATAACATTCAACACATGAATTTCAACTCGACGAACGAATTTCAATTCAACACATGAATATTCTATATAGTTTGTATATATATATATATATATATAAAAATGTGATTTTTATCGCTAAAGCCATTTGTTTAAATTCAAATAATATTCAACACATGAATTTTGATTCAACGAATGAATTTCAACTCAACACATGAATATTCGCTATAGTTTGAATATATATAAAAATGTGATTTTTGTCGCTATAGCTATTTGTTTAAATTCAAATAATATTCAACACATGAATTTTGATTCAACGAATGAATTTCAACTCAACACATGAATATTCGCTATAGTTTGAATATATATAAAAATGTGATTTTTGTCGCTAAAGCTATTTGTTTAAATTCAAATAATATTCAACACATGAATTTTGATTCAACGAATGAATTTCAACTCAACACATGAATATTCGCTATAGTTTGAATATATATAAAAATGTGATTTTTGTCGCTAAAGCTATTTGTTTAAATTCAAATAATATTCAACACATGAATTTTGATTCAACGAATGAATTTCAACTCAACACATGAATATTTCAGAAAATTTCAGCAGCATAACGGCAGGGTAGTTAAAACCGGGACCGTCCCTAGTACGGCTCCTCGCTCTACCTTAAAACCTCGCAGTTTTTGACAATGGGGATCATGCATCTAGTTCGCACGCAGGCGGCATGTTTTATTTTCAATTTCACAATCCTATTCTAATTTGTTTCAACCACAAGCGGGTATTTTTCAACCACAATATCAACCACAAACAATTATTTCCAACCATTCGTCATACCATATAATATCACGTCAATCACAAGCAATAAATATCGTCCATGGTCTGTGGACGAGGGGAGTATATATATATATATATTATATTATAATTCACTTGCATTTCATCACAATTCAAAGCATATATGTTTCATTCAACACTTGTATAATTTATACATCGCTAATATAACTTATACAACACATGTACATGAGGTATACAATGCGTATATAATTTACACCTCGCTTATATAATTTATACAACGCGATTCCATTCACACAATTTAGTTTAGATTCCTCACATTGGTTTTTGCAGTGCTAAAAATCGTAGGAAGATCAGAAAAATCCGCGGCTTCTTCTAGATGGTAGAGAGCCTCCTTGCGGTCACGGTGTCTCCTGTTTCATCGAATTTCGTTAACGAACGAAAAAGATATTATTTTTCAAAGTTTTGCAACACTTTATAGTGTTATTTTCATTTCAGAATAATAAAGGTCGTACCTTTATTTTTGATTCCGAACTAGGGTTGAAAAATTCGTGAAATCTGTCGATCGTTGCTTCGATCAGGTGGTGCCACGCCCTCGGGCTTGGAGAGACGCGCCTGCGCCTATGAGTAGGGTCAGCTCGGTGGTCGGAGGGAGGCGGTGCGGCGTCAGAAAGGCGGCGACTTCCTGGGGGTGGTTCGAGCGATACAGGAGATGGTGGCGGGTGAGGTTTGGTCGGATGTGAAGAGGGGAGGAAGGGCTGTCGAACGGTGGTGGTGGCGCGGCCTATAGGTGGCGGTGGCGACGGGAAAGTCGAGGGGAAGTTTCGAGCTTCCTGGATCGTCGATTTCGTCTGTGGCGGCTAGGGTTTCGTAGGTTTTTTTTTTAAAGAGAAAAATCCTATTGGTCGAGACTTTATAGGAAATTTTAAATAGTGTTTTTGCAAACGAACTCGAAATCAAACCCAACGACTGTCGCCCCTAGCTAAATACCCCCATTCCGGACACAATGGGATATGTTTCGTTGGCCAATTCGACAGTTACAGTCAGTTAATTTTCAAATTAAAATATAAAACATTCAATATTTAATTTGAACGTACATTTCAATTTGCCAGGGCCACAAACTGAATCGAAAAATTCCAGAAAAATAAATCTAGCTTTGTTTTGACGATCCGGTCCTAACAAAACAAGTTTCATCGAATTCTGAGCTCGTTTGAAAAACGGCCATTTTTAGGTCGACCCATTTTAACAGAAATTGACCAATCACATTTTCTTTTGCCCCGCTCACATACTAGCTTCAAAAATTATGAAATTTGAAACTTAGCAATAGTTTGGCATCCCGGACCCAACAAAAGTGGTTTCGTCGAATTCCGAGGTCGTATGCAAAATATCAATTTTCAGGGGCTATATATGCTATATAGCGACCGTTCTGAAAATTCATTTGGCCATAACTTTTGATTCCCGCTATGAAACTTCGATTTTTCAGATTCGTTAGAAAGGTATTCCTAAACAGATTTAAATATTTTCAGTTTCGCTAAAATTCGTTATACTTTCCACCCGGTACAGTCAGACAAAGTTTGTATTCAAAATTTCTAACTGCCTTACTATACCCAATTCTTTATTTTATTGAAATATGCTATTTCAATTTTTCAAATTCTTTGGTAATAACCAAATTTAAAAATTTTAAATTGGTTCACATTTTTCGGGTTATTACACGGTCTCTCCATATTGACAACGATGGTCAAAACTTCGATAGTCTGTGATTTAACTATTGAATAAAAACAAGTGTTTCGATAGTCGATGATTTAACTATCGAAGGAAACAAGTGTTCATCCAATTATCAAACAATCACTGAGCCTTTAATTAATATTCCATTAATTAAATCACTTCTCTATTTCTTTATCAATATTTGTAACCAAATATTTTCAATAACCATATTGGCCTTTTACGTTATTTAGAAAACATTTCCGAATATCGCCTTCCTTTATTTTCTAAACTTCTATACTTACACTTATTTGGGTCAAAACAGATGTTGGGTAAAACATCGTTACGACAACCCAAATACTATATTCAACTAACTCTTATCCAGCATTGATCTTCGAGCCTGAAATCTTACTATTTATTTGTTAATAATGAAATCAATCAAGTTGGGGTACAATTACCTCTCAGACCTTGACTGAATAACATTTATAACGTCAAAACAGATAAGACTACTTACTCGAATAATCAATACCATACAACTACTTCTTCACTTTTAAACACGTATACGCTTTCTCTTTCTATTCTTACTAGATTTTATTTCTAGTCTTCCATTTTGATTATACTATTCTATTTTTAAGTTCGCTTCCTTATCGACTTCCATATATATCGATACGTTGATTTCTAACTATCAAATTATCTTAAAAATATTCTAACTCCTTAAATTCCCGGAAAACTTCGCCATAACCTCCTTTGTACCGGGAGCATCGGGAAAATCCCCAAACTGCCACACAGGCCTCTCTAATCAAAAAGAAAAAGGAAAAGCCAAGCGGCTTGCCGATACGGCGCATAAAATCTCATATATGAATTAAATACATACCTTTTTGTCGGGCATTCTATTTATATCACTTCTATACTTTATTCCAAACCTGTCTCCTGTATGTCTATACCTGTCCAATCTATTTTAACTATACCAATCGTTTTAACTCAATTTGTTAATTAAATCTGTTAATTAACTTCTTAGTCTATTCCATTTCTATTTATCCAAATCTATGATCTTTTATTATTCAAATCCTATAATATATATCCCATTTGAATTCTATATTCAAATTCTATATTATAAATCCCATTTGAATTTCTATATTCAAATTCTATAGTTAAAATCCATTTGAATTCTATGCCTTATTTAAACAACGTTTATAACTTCACTTAAAATCCCACATTTATATATTTATAACAAAGTTTATAAATTCGATTCAAAACCCATCCTTTTCATTTATAAACAAAGTTTATAAATTCGATTCAAATCCTACCTTTCCATTTATAAACAGAGTTTATAAATTCAATTACTTGTTTTATATATCTTCAAAACAAGTTAATATTTTCTATAGTTTTATTTAAAATTCAAATTCTATTTATAAAAATAGAATTCCCTTTTTAAATCTCAAATACCCTTTTCGATATTTTTATAAATCAATATTCAAGCCCCATTGATATTTTAAATAATCAAATCAACCAATTTTCAATCATTTGATTTTTAACACATCATATATGGATATATATGATATCAAACAAACAAACAGATAATATATATTTTTGAGGAATCCAGTTGGATTCCTCCAACCTGTTTTCCTGCATCCACAGACGTTAGTCAACATAGTAATATACCCATCCTGCTTCGAGGCAGGATATCGCGGTATAGAAGGTCATCCACTAATCATAGCGTGGGGCGTATAGGGTAATCATCCGCTATGAAACTGTGGGCATCCGCTAATGAAACTGCGGGAATCCAACCAATCATCAACCCAATATATATATATATATAATATTCAACCAATCCTAAATAACTATATATATTTTAAAACAATCAGACATCATTCAAACAAGCACAGACAATTATTTTTAACTATATAAAAATGATTCTAAATAAAAGGTGAGATTTACTCACATTGATTTTTCCTTAGCTGAGTATCCAATTTATTTCTATATCTGCGCCTATGACTTGTCTCGACTCGATTCAATTATTTTATCAAGCTCCTTTTTGTTTATTCAATCACTCGATCAAATCCACGAACATACCCTCAACATCATTGACCCATTCAATTGAAGATCAGCCGACCTTTGCACCATTCTTTCACCGACATTTGAACAAACACCTCATAGACCCTTGCCATTTATCACATACCATCATGAATCGCACACTCTAATCACTCCACAAACTTTCCATTTCAATCCCAGAACAATCGAACTCCACCTTGTTGGCCTCGTCAGCTCCTCCATCGTCGTACAGATCGACGTCCAGATTATCAGGCACCGCACCCTCCCAAAAATACAGATCCGCACTTCCTTAAGCACACAAATTTCCGAACTCCTCCTAAATCTGACTCGCGATGAACAGAAGGACTCGCGCAACTCACGAACTTCCACTATCGCGAGTCCAATCGCACCCATCGAGTCTGCCTGTACCACCAGTTAAATCTCCGGCCTTCATCATCTCACTGCTCGTCGAATCCCTAAACTGACAGCTCGAGTTCGATCATGAGAAGCCCCGTCGCACCCCTCTTACTGGAAACCATCGATTTGCATATCGAAGACTACATAAATCAACGCCTGAACCCTCACAACCCTCGCTCGATGATTGAACCCGTCGTACCAGAAAGGAACTCGATTCATCTCCCTCTTCGATTTGATTCTCGTTTGAAATGAAATGGATTTAGTTTTAGAAGGGGACAGTGGCCATTTTTATTTGTGATTTTGGTTTTCGAAAAAGGAGACCATTTCCTTTTTGCTTTCAGTTGAACGAGATTAAAGAAATAAAGGTGTATGTCGCGATTTAAAAGGAAGGATGCGGCTCCCATTTGAACAGCAAGTCATTAGATTGTGGAGTTAAAGAACTCAACGTCTTTGGCTGATGTCCACAAAAGGAAGGAGAGACTTTTCTTTTTGATTTAAATTTAATTAAACCAGTTATCCTTGAATTAAAATACTCCACGACTCTGAACTCCTTTCTGAACCCGACAAATGTCATTTCTAGGGTAATACCCCTATTCCGGACACACTGGGATAGGTCACGTAGTCTCATTCGATCATCTGAAGGAGATATTAATTTTAAACCAATATAAATTAATATTAGACAATTTATTCTTCGAAAATAAATTAATATTATTCTTCTAATTCAAACAGGAGTTTTGAATTGATTTTCTGAACTGTCTCTAATTCAGTTTCAACTTCTCGAACTGACGTATTACGATAATTTAATATATTCGATATTAAATCGAAATTGATTATTAAATTGATAACTTAATATAAAATTTCCATTTATATTTATCCACCCAATATTTAAATCCATATTAATTATTTAAAATTAACCCATAAGAATCCGGGTCATTATAGAGTTAATCAGTTAGAGTTAATCGATAGGGTTATATCGAACTAGAGTTATTGAATAGAGTTAAATCGAACTAGAGTTATTCAAATGGAGTTAACCGAATTTAGTTTATTTGAATAGAGTTGAAATGAGTTAATCGAATTTAGTTATTCGAAGAAGTGAATCGAATCAGAAATATTCAAAGTGAGATAATCGAATCAGAAATATTCGAAGTGAGATAATCGAATAATAGATATTTGAAGTGAGATAATCAAATCAGAGATATTCTAAGTGAGATAACCGAATCTGAAATATTCGAAGTGAGTTGATCGAATCTAGTTATTGGACAGGAGTTAAATCGAATAAGATTTATTCGAAGAAAGAGATTATCGAGTATAAGTATTCGAAAGTAAGAAAATCGAATATAAGTTATTCGAATAAGTTGTTCGAATAAGAGTTAATCCAGTAAGAGTTATTAGGTTAGAGTTATTTAAATAAGAGTTATAGATTAGAGTTAACCAAATAGGAGTAAATAAATTAGTTGTCGTTATATTATTCGAGTTAGGAAATAAAAGTCATATTAAAGATAATATATTTTGGATGCAGGAGATTATAACACCATTGTTATAATCACGTAAACTTGTAAAAGAAGGGGGTTCGTAAATAGAATTCGAGGGTTCGTAAGGAAGTGTTAAAGGGTTAAAAGATGAACTTACCCTATTTCGAGATTTGAAATGTTGTTCAATTAATGTCTGAGACGTAGTTATACCCCAACTTGATTGACTTCGTTTAAAATTTAGAAATGGTTAAGGTTCGAGAGTGAAAGTGGTTAAGTGAATTTTGTAAATATGTATAGTGGTTCGAGTTGTCGTCGCGATGTTGATTTAAACATCTGTTTAAATCCAAGTAAAGAAGATTTGGAAATGTTTTCCCAATAGAATCAGAAACATAATCAAATATTGAAATTGGAAATATGGATTAGAAATGGAAATGTTTTCCAGTGTTAACATATATTTTCTAAACATAGAAAATAAGGAAATATGAATATATATATATAAATAGATATATATATATATGATTGATGATTGATTGATAGAATTTCCATCTGGAATAATATCGTTGTTTGCACACCTGTTTTTCTTTGATGGTTAAATCACAGACTATAGAAGTTTTGACCATTTTAACGTTGTTAATATGGAGAGACCGGTTGGATTATTATCCAAAGAACCCCTCTATATTGGCATAAGCGTTGCGAATCATATATGCCAAAGATAATTGAAGATGGAGTAATGTGCAAGGGCTATTGTATAAGTCTTAGATAATAGTGCCTAAGATGGTTGTACTGAATAGTACCTTCGGTTCATCATGTTCCTAGATGACTTGTATGGATGAATGTCTGATAGAGTATTTCCAGAAAGGTCACGTACATTGATTTCTTCAACCGTACCAAGAGTGGAAGCGGAGAAGGAAACTTCTTTAGCTGACACGTAATGTACTGTTGTAGACGTCAATTAGTGATTTTCGATGGATCTGACAATGTGGCATTCGAAGTGAATTTGATGTGATGATAAAGCGTAGCTTCTAGCCTCACATCTGGTAAATGACAGAAATCGGGCAGGCAGCATGGCTTTGTAAGTCGCACCTATTAGGGTGTATAATCACCTGATCTAGAGTTTCATTTACTTCAAAAAATCTATTGTTGATGTTGTCCCATTCGGGAAACAGTTGCTGATCCCAACCATTGGTGATATACGTTCGATACACTCAAGCGAAATGAGTGGTCGGTCATGTGTGGCCGGGTTGCAAGATGTTCTTGTTGAACCCAGTGTATTCCTCTCTAGAGGTACACCAGCGAAAGGTGGTTCCATACCTTTTCATAGTTGGAAATCCATTACCCAATACGTGCTTGCGGTTTTGATTGTATACTATGTATGTAGAACGTGAGATGAAAGCGTTTCTGCTAGATGATTATTATATTGTGGTTGATAGACATTATTATAATATCAAAAGGTTTTTGATATAAAGATAATTTGGATTCTCATAAGGGAAAAACACGTTCCATTATACGGCGTAATCTTATGCGATATCATTTACTTGTTCGAACTGTTTTAAACTGTTTTACTCATACCAGTCCCATGTCTGACCCGGAGTTTATTTTGTTTTGTTTTCCCTAAACTCTTGGGTGCCCAATTTTGTACGGGCAGTCAAGTAGTCGGGATTTACAGATACTTGAAGAGCTAGAGTAGGAGGCTTCAGGATCATATAGCTATAGTTTATTTCCGCTGTGTTGTAAGTGTTGTACTTGATGATGATATGTATATTCAAGTACAATCTTTTATTTCAAAGATATGTTATCCATTATATGTTATTCGTTCCGCTGTGAGGTTCGTGTTACTCTGATGTTGTGTTCTTCTTCTTATTCTATTCTAAGTTTCTATCTTATCTATCCTCACCCTCTGTCTTCTTTCATTAATCATCCGGTATTTTCGACTCTTGATGTTCGATATGTGTTGTATATCGGATAACTAAGGTCGCAAAATTTTCGGGTCGTTACCGTTGGTATCAGATCATAAGGTTAAGTGAATTACCTTGGCTCTGTGGCGTGACTTGGTAGAGATGGGGTTAGTAATACCCTAGATTGAGTTTGAGTGTATAGATACGAGTGAACGTATTTGTTATTGATATAAAAATTGTTATATATTGTGGAGATTCATTGGTTGAGTTGTTTATGGGTTCTAGTCGATCAGTTTGATCCACTGTATCGGTAGGAGTTTTTAAACTCTCGAATACGATGGGTCGACACGATATGTTTTGAAAGGAGGGTAAATTAAAATAAGTTTACCCAAGGTATAACTTGATATAGAGAAGATATATACATATATATATATATCAAAATTATAATACAGTGGATATATTGGTTGTTATTATAATCAAGTAAGATTATAAATTAAATGGTTATGTAAATAACCAATCAGAATTCATATAAGTGAAATATGTGGAATCAGATGAGTTAAATCTAAAATTTAAACCAGGAATTGAATTAAAATTCTGGAAAATTTGGATAAGTGTTTGTAAATGGATTTGGATTAAAAATAAGGAAAATTTAAGATCCAAGGAGATTTTAAATTATTTTACAAGCAGTGTGAATTATATTTTGAAATGAATTTCAAAGTGGAAATGTTTAGAAATGGTTTTATAGTATTGAACTCACTTCAATCGCTGGAAAATAGATTCTGATGATGACAACTGCACCATCAGTATTCATTTTCGAGTTATAAGTGACGAATTACTACCAGAGATACTGTTTTGAATTTGTTTTGGGAAAGACAAGTGGTGTTGAATTTCAAAAAGGAAAATTTGATTTTTGAAAAGAGTAAACTGTTTAAAAACTCCCAGGGAAAGACTGTTCGAATTAAAAATAAATTTAACAGAAATTTGTGAAAGCAAATTTGAATTAAAGTAAAGCCAGTAAAGTGGTAACTGAGATTGAATTAGAATGATATCAAGACAAATTGGATTGTGAGATTTAAATTTGAAGTGTAATGTGACAATCAAGTTAAGAGTTGGGAATCGAGAAGAAACTCGAGTTGAAATGATATTTGGCTCGGATATAAACGAGTGGTTGTGTTGTGGATAAAAGCAGATTGAAATTTTATTGGGATCACCCATGTATCCACTAAATTGACAGCAGGTGAAAGTGACAGAGTTGATATGCCCGACAAAAAGGTACAACTTTATATTCGATATAAGCATGAGATTTATGAGCCGAATTGGCAAGTCGTTTGGCTGTTTGATTTTCTTTTGGGATGGAGATGGCCCAAAGAGGCGAGTGGTGGTTTGATGTATTGACCAATAAAAGGAGGTGCTGGCGAAATTTTCCAAAAAAATTAAGGTGTTAGAAAATTTCCAGGATTTTTGAAAATTTTCGTTGATAAGAATTAATCAATATTTAATTGAAATTAAATTGGTCTAGTTGGAAACTGAAGTTAAGAAGTGAAGAAATATGCTCTAACCGGTCGATACGGTTTGTTACCTACCTTAGCAATTTCGAGGACAAAATTATTTTAAGTGGGGAAGAATGTAATGACCCGCATTTTCAGCGGTATAATAATTAATTTAATTATTTAAAGGGTGATTAAAAGGATTTAATGATCGTGGAATTAAATAATGGTGAATATTTAACTAAAATAATAAATTAAATAAAATATTTAATTATGATATAATCATAATGGGATGAAATGGCGATATGGTGTGAACAGGAACATCTGTGATATTTAATTCAGTTTAGAATTGAAGTAGAATAACGAATATATTATTTGAAAGACAGTTTGAACGTATAATTATATTATAACTAAAATCGATCTTGAAATGGTGAAGGGAAGATCCGACCAGATCAGGTTCCTAATTAAGTGTTAACAATTTAAAACTAGGATCTTAGCAAGAAAAATAAATCAAAACTTGAATAATTTTGGGATAATGCTCATACCTGATGCGTGAGATCCAGAGGAGCGATAACGGCTTTGAAATAGGAATCGAATCGACAACCCTCCTGATGTGCATGTAAAATTGCATATTTATATTCACATATTTATTCTTGTTAAATAAATAAATGAACATTTTTGGGTGTTTTATACGATCAAACCATATTTTAAATATTTTCAAAATCATCACTCATTTTGGGAAAAATTGATCACTTATGCATGTTTTATTTTGTGATTGCATTTACTTGTTCTTTGTTATTGTCTCTAATAGGAATTTTGGTGCACAAATAATGCATACACATGAAGATTTGGAGCACAAATGCATGCATACAAAGGAATGAAGAGGAAATAATTCTCATACATGATCATGGAGGACCCCACCTCTCAAATTAACCTCTTTCTCTTAAAGCTTCTTATTAAAGACTAATTGAATGAGACAAAAGGCCTCATGCATCCTACATGACTCATTAGTGGCTAAGAGAGGATTAGAAGCTTCATGAAGGGCCATTTTGGGGATTTCCCATTATGAGTGATTAGGGTTTTAGGGTTTGTGATCTTGTATATATACCCCCTTCATGTTCATTTATCCATCCCTTTCTTGGATCCTCTCTTTTATCCTTTAGTAGTTTAGTTTAGTTCATAGCTCTCTTTTATTTTAATGGCTACTTAGCCATTTTCTTTATGTAACTTCTTTGCTTTAATGTAATTTAATTTCTATGCTCTTTACATTCATGTTCATAGCTTAGATTTACTTTCATGCTCATAGCTTAGATTTACTTTATGTTCTTAGTTTAGTTTTCTTCTTGTTTTACTTAGTTTTTCTTTCATTTTGCTTAATTTACTAATGTTGAAACTTACATGTGTTGATATTACAACACATATGAGTGGCTAATACCTTGATTTAGGGGTAATGATGCTCTCTAACTTTGTGTAAGTTCAACATGTGTATGATTTGTGATCTTTAATATGTGCTTCATGTTAGTGAATATTGGTGTGAGTTTATACATATGGGTTTGATAGGTCATGTTGCATTTGCAAATGATCTATGCTTATTCAATATAAACACAAGTTACATCAATATTTGCTAAGTGATTATTGATTTTGAAATGAAAGTATGAACAAAATTTGATGGTCTATAGTTCTAGCCAATAGTTCATAGACCATACTTAGAATAGTTTTGCTTTAGTTTCATTTTCATGAGAATCATAAGTGGTGTAAATATTGCATTTATATCACTTGTTGAGATCATACATTGTATGTTTGACAACTTACATAAAGGTGAGAGTGGATTTACCTCTAAATTACTCTCTAATTTCATATTTAGCTCTCAACTTAGTTTCTAGTTTCATAGTTTTTATTAGAACAATTCAAAGTTTGGTTTAATTCGATTGAATAAAATTGAAATCACTTCTTTCCCTGTGGATCGACTCGCATTCACTACGTATTACAATAGTACGCCGTGCACTTGCGGTTATTTCAATATTCGTGCGATGGTTTTCTAATTTAATAGAAATTCCGTTGTAGCGAACAAGTTTTTGGCGCCGTTGTCGGGGAATCGAATTTAATTTTAGTTTTATTCTTCAAATTAATTTCTTGTTCTTCTTAGAAAAAAAAAATTTGTTCATAACTTCTTGTGTTTGTTCTCTATTTTGTTCATTGTTGTGTGTTGTTGTTTTTGTTTTGTTCATCTTCATTTTAGTTTTTGCATTTTGTGTGAGTGTTTGCTTGTTTTCTTATTGTGTTAGTTCTTGTCTCTCTCCCTCAAAAAAAAAAAAAGAAACCCTTTGCATTTTGTGTTATTATTTCTGTGCATTTGTTCACTGTCTTCCAAGTTTGTATTCAGTTTCATTTTTGTTTCTTTAACAGTTTCTTTGTCCTCTGCATGTTCCTTTTTGTTAAAAAAAAAAAAAACATCTTGTGTGTTACTGTTTCTGTGTTGTGTTGACAGGTTCTGCTTAGTTTGTTTTTACATTTTCTCATTTGCAGTCCCATTCTCATCATTCATCCCAACAGTTTTTCTATTAAAAAAAAAGTCTGTCTTTGTTTCACAATTTGCATATTTTGATTTTGTAAACTGCACATTTGATTGATCATCCTGTCTGTATAATACATACACTGTTTAAGATACACTGCTACATTCCTCCTGTTACATTTGAGTTTGTTTTTCTTAGTTGCATTTGTAAATTTCCTCTCTGTTCTTCAACTAAGCCTGAATCATTCTACCATCAGCCGGCACCCTCCTCCTTCACACTGCTCCAACTCCCAACAGAGCCTTCAGCCATAAACTGCTCCATCAAATCTGATCAATCTCCACAAACTTCAAACAACCTGTAAGTGCCTTCAACAAATCACCATACACATTTCAACTCCTCCCACTCGCAAACAAACAACCCACTACATCAACACTGCCATCAAACCACCAAACTGCTTAACCAAAGCCACAACTATATACACGCTTCTCCTCGCCTCGAACATCCGCAAAATCCCCATCACAAAAGTCTGTTTTCTTCTGTGTTGATAATTCTGTGCATTTCTTTGTGCAAACTTGTCTCCCATAACCATACAAATCATCACTGCAGCCTCAACCATCTTCTGTTCAACATTCAACCCCTTCACATTATCCACTATACTTCTTCATCAACCAAACCCCATCTTCATTTCAAACTTCTACCACCAAGTCCAACATTCATTCCAACCATCACTCAAGTTGTACCATATCTCCACTTAAACGGTCCACTTCTAAGTCCAGTCCCCTTTCCACCTAAATACTGCTGCACTTCATTATCCCCAAACCACTCACATACTACTAACCCATCAGAACTACCACTTCCACAACAGACAGGCAACAGTCAACCTTTATCACCCTCCTTCAATCTTCTACCACCATTCAACTGCCACTTCCCACAAAACCAATAGCCAAAGCACTCCTCTCACCTCATTTAACAGTCCACAAACATTCAACTACATTGCCACCCTTCAAAGCCGAAACTGCTTCACCATTCACACCACAAAACTCACCCTTTTACAATCTCACACAATCACACCTAACTACACTGCTGTCACACCAAAACCAGCCAACCCAAAATCGCCACTTTTCCCCAATTCGAAACCCAAATACCTCACTGAATTCGACGCAATTCGAGCAAAAAGCTGGAGCAATCCAGGCACCGAAAACCATAATTCCCAAAACCGTACTCCTCACAATCGAACTCTCGCACAACTCACATCGCAAGCACCAAGAGCCCGCCGAGAATTCAAACCCAAAACCCCAATTCCAATTTGCCTCACATCGAACAGCTAAGAAACCCCCTTTCTCCCAAATCTGAACACCTCGTCCATACCCAAAATCAAATCATTAGCAGCTCCTTCACATGACCGCAACCCCACTCCCCTTTTGCGAGTTCGAATTTTTTATTTTATTTTTTGTTTTTTCCTTTTGCTTTCTGAGAACTGAGAGGAGTTTTATTTCTAAATGTGAGTTGATTAAGGGGTTTACTGTTAGCCTTGGTTTGGGTTTATTTTTAAGCGTGAGAGGATTTCTTTCTTCCTTTTTCCGTTTAGCTTCAGACGTGGGCTTGGGGCATGGCCCAATGGGCTAGTGTGCTGATTGGCTTTTAATATTTTTTTTCTTTTTCTTTTTTCATTTGTATCTTCATTTTGTTTTCTTCCTCTTCTTTGTTAATTCTCTTCTTAAAAAGGAAAAACATTACAAAAAGTTTTTTGTGTTAACTCTTATTTTTTTGTTTAGTTTGTTTTTATTTGATTTAATTTAGTTTCTTCCTTTTCCAAAAAAAAAACCACAATCATTTGCTATTTTGTTTTACCCTTGTACAAATCTCTTTTCAGGTTGTAGGAAATCAGCGGAAACTGCTCTACTTTGCTCAGCTTTACTAAAAAATGGCGCCGCTTTGCTTGCTTGCTAAAAAAATTTGCCGCTAAAAAAAAACTCTAATAAATTCAGACCCGTGGGTATTGTTCTCTTCTCCCTTGTTTTTATTTAATTGCTTTGTTGTTTGCTTGCATCGTTATTCATTTGTAGTTGCATCGTTATTCACGTTTAATTTCTGTTTTGCATTCGTTTAGTTTTATTTTTATTTTTTTAAGGACATTATTATATAATGACAAGTTGGTTTCTTTCCAATGAATTTTTTCTCGGTGTCTAGAATACGGCAGAGTAATAACCGTTTATAAATATTACGGTGATTCGTAAATATTATATCGGTTGTTCCTCTGAAGGTACTTAAACCTTCGGTTGCATTGCTAGGGTGATTCCTGGTGCACCGATAACTCCTGTCCGTTAACTGGCTGAGAAATCTTTTGTTGAAATTAATCTAACCGTCATTATATAATTTTAGAAAATTTGTAAATATTTAGTATGCACCCATATAGTTGCATTAGGTTCATGCATACATAAAAAAAATCCAAAAAAAAAAAGCAATTTTCTTTTGTGAATATTTCTTTTTCTCTTAAAATAAAAGAAAAGAAAAAAAAACCTTTCTTGAAAATGTCTCATCTCCCTTATTTTCACGGATATTACGATAGTTGCGAAAATCAATATAATCCATATAATTTTACACCAAATTCATATGGATATTTTAATAACAACTATTGTACAAACAATTTGGATTTTACACCACTAACTTTTCAAAATTTTCAAAATAATCCTGATTTTACACCACCAAATTTTCAAAATGATGATCAACCCTCAAGTTTTGAAATAAGTATTCAATCTCAACTTGAAGAAGTTCAATATCTAGTTGAAGAAAGTCGAAGATTAAATGAATCAATTTCAAACTCATTTCCAAACCCAAATTCAAATAATTTTGATTATAACCCTTGCCAAATCAATTTCGAACTTCAAAATGAATTTCAAATTCAAAATGAAAATGCGAATAATTTTTCAAATGATTTTGGCAATGGGAAAATTTTCAATTGTGGTGAACCTGAAAACTTTTGTTCTCAACAACTTCAAATTGAAAATTTTCAAGTTAATAATTATAAGTTTGATTTTGTCGAGCAAATGAACGAAATTTTTGATAATCACACGGATTTGGTATTTGAAACATACTTGAAACGACGTGACCAACAAAATCAAGTTTCAACATGCGGCGATTTGAACGATATTCCACCTTTGCCCACAATTGATGATTTTGAAATAACAACTTTCGAAATAGAAAATGACGATCTTAACGAGGTTGTTAATAATACGGTAATTGAGTTGGATTTCAATTCTTTTGAGAGAGTGGAACAAAATTTAGAATTCGATCTTCCTTTTTCTGAAAACTTGAAAATAACAACTTTGGACTTTGAAAATGATATAAGTAATGAAGTTGTTAATAATTCAAAGGAAGATGAACTAAATGAAAACGAATTTTTTGGGCTTTTCGATAATGAGTTGAATCTTAATGAGGTAGATTTGAATCACCATTTGGATTTTGAAATCAATATTCTTGAACAAATTTCCAATGATAATTTTGAAATTAAAATTGGTGAAATTAAACATGAAATTCAATCACTTATTCAATCTACCCTAAGAACCATCGAAAACAAACCAACTCGTTCGATTTTTAATAAAACAACATTTGTTTTTCCAAATCTACATCTAACTTCGGAATTTTTTACGATTTGGTTTTTCGAGCTTAAGCTGTGCCTCTCACACTTGAAGAGACAAATGAATCGGTCTTTAGAAAACCGTTTCATTTACTTCTTGTCAATATATTTTCTAATATACTGTAAATATTTTTTTCTTTTCCCTTGTAAATATAGCGCATATTTTCAAAATTTTCTTTTCTTTTCTCCTTCCACTTGGGTTGACTGTGGGGACACAGTTAAAATCAAGTGTGGGGGGAGTTTTATATTTATTTGTTTTTGCATAGATTTCAACTTTCTTTTCCTTTTTCATCCCAAAAAAAAATTTCAAAAAAAAATGCATTTTAATTTACTTTTAAATGGGCACGATGAAGTGGATATACGGTTTTGGTCGTACGATTAAAATATTTGGAATTTTACTTCTCTTAACGGATAACGAAAGAAAAGTTTGAATTATGAGCAAATTTAGTGTAACCGGTATATAGGGAAATTCATGGGTGATGAGTATGAAGTGTTTTCTAAATTGTAATCCGATTGAATGAACGGTTGATTTAGATTACTTACGTTAACATTTTAGATCGTCTAAGTGAAGTTGTGCTAAGATATTCTCGCTAAACTCTCTCTCGTAAAAAAAGAAAAAAGAAAAAAAAGAATATATTTAATAATCCAAGGGTATCCAACATTGCTGGTACATCTGGCGTTGGTGTGCAAACCCGCCAAGCTCTATCCGGTACCTTGTTGACAAAGTCAACGTCGGTATATCTTGGTCTCATTTTATGAGTTGGACACCTTAGGATTACTGACCCTCACGTAAGTCATAGTGCAGTGTAAGGGTGGTATACCTAGGTATTTGTAAATATTAATAATGTAAATATTTTGTAATAAAGAGAGAGTTAGTACTTGAAATCCAAGCACACTCTTCACTTATTTGACCTAACTTGCTAACCAAAAGTAAATAAAGATGCCAATGTACGATTGTTGATATCGATTACAGAATCCATTTCATATTTGCACTATGTTTCTACCAAAACAACTGGCCAAGCTAGAGGAGTTTGTAGCGATATCTGACTTTTGTTTGAAGTTTTGATTAGTAACGGACTTAAATTTCATAGTGACGACCCAAACTTGTGTTAACTCCTTCGTGTAAATTTAAAAGTAAATTACCCATTTGTAAATAATCTTGTATTCATTTTGTACATATTTTCTAATCTTGCATTTTATAAATATTTTTTTGCATTTAACATTTGGATTTTGTGGGTAGTATCCGCTGAAAACCCTCACGAGACAACACTCGTCCTACTGGGGACACCCAGAGATTTAACGGCTTGTTGCATACGCTCAATGCAATCGTGCTCCCTACGAAAACGGATTTATCTTAGTTTTTTTACTTTATTCGAGGACGAATAAAAAGATAAGTGTGGGTGTATTTGATGTGCATGTAAAATTGCACATTTATATTCACATATTTATTCTTGTTAAATAAATAAATGAACATTTTTGGGTGTTTTATACGATCAAACCATATTTTAAATATTTTCAAAATCATCACTCATTTTGGGAAAAATTGATCATTTATGCATGTTTTATTTTGTGATTGCATTTACTTGTTCTTTGTTATTGTCTCTAATAGGAATTTTGGTGCACAAATAATGCATACACATGAAGATTTGGAGCACAAATGCATGCATACAAAGGAATGAAGAGGAAATAATTCTCATACATGATCATGGAGGACCCCACCTCTCAAATTAACCTCTTTCTCTTAAAGCTTCTTTTTAAAGACTAATTGAATGAGACAAAAGGCCTCATGCATCCTACATGACTCATTAGTGGCTAAGAGAGGATTAGAAGCTTCATGAAGGGCCATTTTGGGGATTTCCCATTATGAGTGATTAGGGTTTTAGGGTTTGTGATCTTGTATATATACCCCCTTCATGTTTATTTATCCATCCCTTTCTTGGATCCTCTCTTTTATCCTTTAGTAGTTTAGTTTAGTTCATAGCTCTCTTTTATTTTAATGGCTACTTAGCCATTTTCTTTATGTAACTTCTTTGCTTTAATGTAATTTAATTTCTATGCTCTTTACATTCATGTTCATAGCTTAGATTTACTTTCATGCTCATAGCTTAGATTTACTTTATGTTCTTAGTTTAGTTTTCTTCTTGTTTTACTTAGTTTTTCTTTCATTTTTCTTAATTTACTAATGTTGAAACTTACATGTGTTGATATTACAACACATATGCGTGGCTAATCCCTTGATTTAGGGGTAATGATGCTCTCTAACTTTGTGTAAGTTCAACATGTGTATGATTTGTGATCTTTAATATGTGCTTCATGTTAGTGAATATTGGTGTGAGTTTATACATATGGGTTTGATAGGTCATGTTGCATTTGCAAATGATCTATGCTTATTCAATATAAACACAAGTTACATCAATATTTGCTAAGTGATTATTGATTTTGAAATGAAAGTATGAACAAAATTTGATGGTCTATAGTTCTAGCCAATAGTTCATAGACCATACTTAGAATAGTTTTGCTTTAGTTTCATTTTCATGAGAATCATAAGTGGTGTAAATATTGCATTTATATCACTTGTTGAGATCATACATTGTATGTTTGACAACTTACATAAAGGTGAGAGTGGATTTACCTCTAAATTACTCTCTAATTTCATATTTAGCTCTCAACTTAGTTTCTAGTTTCATAGTTTTTATTAGAACAATTCAAAGTTTGGTTTAATTCGATTGAATAAAATTGAAATCACTTCTTTCCCTGTGGATCGACTCGCACTCACTACGTATTACAATAGTACGCCGTGCACTTGCGGTTATTTCAATATTCGTGCGACGGTTTTCTAATTTAATAGAAATTCCGTTGAAGCGAACACCACCATTTGTCGAGCCTCTAGAGAAGTCCACCGGAACGCCCCTTCATCAATCAGATTGGAGGAAGAATTTGGAGAGTGCGATGCTAGCCGCCATGACCGATTTAGGGTTTTTGGGAAAAAGGAAAGTATGAGTGGCTAATGATATTAAGATCTGATCTAACCCGTTTTGTTTCAGGTTAAGCCGTGTGTGTTTAAAAGAAGGATAACCTCCTTTTAAATATTAGTATCAACCTTAAAATTAGGATCCACCCAACATCCGTTCCGATCCCAAATAAAATATCAACAAATTGACAATTTATTTATTCAAATCAGTTTCTCCTTTGTAACGTTCCTTTTGTGTGACCCTATAGGTTACTACAACGTTGGCAATGGTTTTAAATCGTATTTAAAACCATTGATAGTGATTGGCATCTAGCAATGCGTCGCTGCTACCCAAGCTATAATAAAATTATCAATTCGATACAACCTTTTTGTGACTAGTGTATCAATGTAATATAATCCTTTTAACCGATATATCCAAGATTAAAATTAGAGGCACGGATGTATCATCCTCGTTATGATTTAATCTGTATTTCTTGATCGATGAGCAGACTATTTAAAACAAATCAATATTTGAGCACGACCATGCATTTCACAGTCTCACTCAATCAAGAGGCCCATGGATATCACTACGAATATATCGTAGGGTTAAGTTCCATATAGATCATTCATAATTTATATTCGATTCTAGATATATCCAATAATCACCGTTATCACTACTCTGTTACGAAATAACTTTAGATGATATCAAAACACAAATATCCTCGAATAAAATAATAATGATTTCAAGTCTGAGGACCATTACATCACTGTCACTATGAGAATAACTTATGATACTGTTAATTATATTCCATGCAGTTATCCATGGTGGGTCAGCCCAATACACTATTCTCTAATACGTATTTATATCTTGACTTTAATATCACCTATATTAATGATCAATGAGATGTGATCATCAGTCAATCAATATACAAGTCTCAACGCTTTATTGTTGTCCTGTATAAACAATAAAACTCGACTAGGGGCATTTAAGAATTATAATACTTATCACATTATATAATCTCAAGTTCAGTCTTACTCGAACTATATAATTCCGTATTATTATTCTAAGGACTTCTATTATATTATTATTATTTATATTACGCAGTAAATACAATATAATAGAATAATATTTTATTCCAAATAAAATAACAATGTTATTAATCACATCAAATGGATTGCCTCTAGGGCATAAACTCTAACAATCTCCCACTTGCACTAGAGTCAATCATTCATGTATCCTATACTCATGAAACTAGTGTAACTATTAAACTTCTGCTGCGTCAGTGTTTAATTCGGTAGGTCTGCAACATTACAGCTTTTGCAACTTTGCAGATATGTTCATATCATCTGTGAACAATTTCACATAAGAGTTATATTTCTTAAATATATGTTTGGATTGATTATGAGTTTAACGTTTTAGGCCTGAGAAATAGCCACATTGTTATCGCAATGTAAATCATTGGATCAACAATGAATTAAGTTCAATTATGAACTTCTTAATCCGAACATTTCCTTTCTTAGAATCAGTATCTATTTCTTGATTTAAAACTAACATTATTCACAATAATTAATGTGTTATCAATATATATAACATTGTAATTATTGTGTCACTCCCACTCAATTTCTTATCTATACAAGATTCAATGACATTATGTGGTTTTCGAGACATTTTGATTTCTATTTCATTCCCATCGGTATCTTAGAGACTGGATCTCCATTAAAATGAATACCAATTCGAGCAATAAAACATTTTATTCTCAGATGATTTATTGAAATAATATCCATTTATTTCTTTTGGATATTCCACAAAATATTTATTTGATTTGGGTCCGATCTTATCAGAGGAATGACGTTTAACAAGCGCCATACATCCCAAAAGCTGCGCATTTAGACATACTAGGACATTTCCTAATCCATTTCTTATATGGCGTCTTAAGACTTGTTTTGGTAGGATTAATTTAATTGTTTTTAATTTAATTTATTGGAAGATCTACATGAGTTATCTTGGTCGTACCATATCTTATACGGTGTGATTACTCCTTTCAGGCACACCATTTCAACATGGTGTTCTAGGTGGTGTGAGTCGTGAAACAATTTCAAACTCATCTGGATAGTCATTAAATTTATTTGCTTAAATATTCTATTTCGAACTGTTCAAAAAGTATTTATATTCTATTAAAATTGGTTTCTAACTTCACTTTGAATTCTTTGAACTTTTTCAAAGGATTCTGATATGTATACATATCTATATCTACTAATATCATTAGTGAAGTAATAAAACCTACATCTAACATATGTATTCATTGCTCCATATACATCATTATGTATGAAACTCAATACATAATAGTCCATTCACTGTGTCAAGTGAAAGGTGATTCAGTTATTTTCCCTATAAACAAGATTTGCATTCTTCATATGATTCGAAATCAAATGACCTCAAAATTCCATCATTATGGAGTTTTGATATGCGTTTTTGTTTATATTGGCTAACTGACAATGCTAAAGGTGTGTTGGATTTAAATTATTAAATTTAATCCATTCAGTGTTTATGTCAAGTACATTATAGTTAACAATTTATAAAGATCATTAACTATTTGTGAAATTCTATAGTATATTTCAATTAAATAAAATGAATAACAATTATTCTTTTATTACAAATGAAATTTAAACTTGTCTGAACAAGATTTATAATAACATTTATTTTAAATGGAATTTCATAATAACAATTATTTTATTAATTTTATTAAGCCAGTATACACAACAAGAATTAACTTTCTATGGATAATCCAGAAACTTTTGTTTCATTTCCATTCGTAAGTCCACTTGTCATTTTATCAGATCTCTACTTATTTTGCAATTTCGATAAATTATCATACATTTATGTGATTTATATCTAGTATCTAATACTAGAAACGTATAAGTAGATTGTTATAACATTTATATATTATTCGGTTGAAGTCACATCTCAACCTTTCATTTTAGATCCTCTATGTTAATATAACAATTACGTTTGATTTGTTTGAGGACAATCCTCAAATTTCAATGTTGGTCAAGAAATTTTGATTTAATTCAATTTATATCCTTCTTAAGGATTAATTAAATTATCGAGTTATTTATTATTTAATATCTACATTAGATAAAATAATAACTGATTCTGTAATTTTTATTTAATCACAAAATTTTGAAAATCAAAATTTATATTAACATAAATATGTAATTTAAATTAAAATATGCTCCCACTCAAATTAACATCTCTTTGTTTATACATACATATCAGGGTATATATATAACGGTGTTCCAAGATCCATATCTAATCATGCCTTGACCTAGCTTTGGCTAAACTCAAAACACAACCTTTTAGTTAGACATCTTATGTCAATTATATCATCTATATAACTCTTGGATCGCATGTTGAATAGTTTGTTCAGTGTTATTCATTTGCTCAAAATATATAGAATAATTATTTCTTTTGTCTCTAAGGCCATAATCTTATTATGCAGCCTAGTTAAGTCAGACCCAATAATAGGTTGGAGCACCACAACTTACTCCATCGCATATAACCAAAATAAAGGTGCACAATGCTTTGGCGTTAGTTACAACCAGTGATCTTGGACAATGATGAGTATATTATTGGAAGACCTCACCATGACTTAATATAACAAAATTTGCTTTAAAGGGAATTTATAATTCGTAGTGAAAAAAATATTAAAGTCATTTACATATATCAAAATATATGTTTTATAATCACAATATTATTTGAATAGAATATATGCAGTATACGCGTATTTAAATTCAACATATTATAGATACCATGTCTATACTAATTCTGAACATTTCATAACTTCTGGATTGCAAAATACATTAAAATCCATGTATCCAAATAGGCTTCAATTTTATATGTCTTACCTACCTAAAAGGAATGCAAGGACCATATTGATATTAATCTGAAAACTACATAAATTTCAAATTTGTATGTAAATGAAACTTACATACCCATTGTGAAATATAGGTAAAAGGGATATACAGAGAAACAAATATGTGAACAAGAATCATATGACCAACATACCATTATGAGCAATGAACACTTGACATAATTAACATGTATAGACCTATCAAAATTCAAACAGCATAATAACATTACAATGGTAATTACACATCTATATGTATATTCAATACAAAACAGTACTGTATCTAGACATCCAGATAAATGTGCAAACCATTATATACAATATGTATACATGTATAACAATTTCTCATATTTATCAATACAATAAACACAACATTGTTACATTTACACGCAGTCACACTGCATAGAACTAAAACTACATATACTTCATGAAGTTTTAGTAATTTTGCATCCATGTCCATCCCTGTCTGCTTATTAGTTCAGTCATACTGAGCCTAGCCACAAGGGAATCTGCAAACAACAACAAAAATATGACAGCAGATTTTTCATTTGAAAATAAACAATGCAATAATCATGCATCATATACATATATACATATCAACCATATATATATGTCACTGTTCAAATTCAAACGTGTATATATATATCAAATATATATACATATGTATATATAAGCAATACAAACAAATTTATATGCCAATAGATGAATGCAGGTTTCCTATATGGTGTTCAATTCAGGAATCATTATTCCCTTTATCATAATACTTGAATTGTCTGATACATTCGATTATTATGGGATAACAAACACCATCAAGACAAACAATGAATCAACAGTTTGAATCATATATTGGTTTAATTCATAATATCAACCTTAGCAAAATGTTTCAGGCATGATGTATATAAATGTATTCAGCTCAGACCCAAAACAATTATGCAGGAATATTGCCATCCACTTAGTGTCAAAACAAACATATATACATGCTCCAGTGATGAAACCAATGGGTAATTGCAGAACCGACTTGCTAGAAAATAAGTTAATCTATAAACAATTTTTGAGATTAAACTTAAGAGCCATAATAACGTTAGAACTGTGTTAATATATGTTCTCAGGTAATGGGATTCCCTGTCTAATAGGTATATATAATTCTGTTAAATCTGTAAATATGTAAAAGAAAAAAATATGGACCAACAATAAGACACTTAAAATAGACATCTAAAACAAGTCATAATTGTTCCATTTGAATCAAGTATGCATCTAAGAATACATAACTCTTAAGTGTCAGTCATAATTGGGCTTTTAATCCCTAAATCGAAACTATCATAGAATTTTAATAGTAATGATTGCATTTTAACAATGATAACAAATACATACATATACATACATGCAGTTGGCAAATCACATTTGCTACTGCATATATCAATATATATATATACATATATTATTTAAATTCTAAATGACATAATGTTGCTGCCAATTACAATGAAACAGAGTAATAGCTAATAATTGTGTATGGTTTTAATCATTGGGCCAGGCCCAATGTGTAAATCCATGATATGTGCTTGCATTTAAGTATATAGTAAAATCAATATGATGACAGCGTACACGTATTTGCATAATACAGGATTTAAGCATTCATCAATATTTGAAAGTTCATGCATCCATATGCAATTTGATTCTAAAACCAATTCAGTATCTTAATACTGATACATTCAATTGCAATATATGTTTCAGTAACAGGTATTACATGACTTGATGTTTTGCAGATCTTCTATCATTTGGAAAAATACTGGTATTTTATCCACTTAAATAAATTATAAAATGGTTTCAAAACAATTTTGTATCTTGGTACAAGTATTTATAGTAAAAAACAATCAGCAAATCATATTACCTATAAATTTTAAAACCAGATTAAATTATTCACAGATTTATCATTATAAATACGGAATTAGAAGATTGCACCTATACATATTTGTCAAGCACATATATGTTGATTTATTTGTGTATATATATATATATGTGTGTGTGTGTGTGTGTGTGTGTGTGTGTGGTGCTTCTAAAATACATCACTATGTATTTTATGGAATGATCAAGTCATAAAACAATTATTATGTTCTGAACTTATTCATGGTCATTATCAATATAATGAAAAATCAAAACCAAGAAAATTTGCGTATGAATATCTAATTCATATTGTATAATCCTATTGACCATTTTGATTTGAAGTCAAATACAATGACATCACTTGGTTTTTGTGAAAATACTGTCTATACAGTTTTCATAAAATTGATTCCAGTAAATCAAATACTATTGAGAACCATCCATTACTGTTTAGCAAACAGTAAAACAAAATTTGACATCTTGAAATAAAAAGGGAGGGTATGATATGTTCAAGCACTTAAATCAAACAAATTTTGATTTCTTATGCTGGTATGCTTATATAAAGCTCATATCAAAATAACAGATTCCCTTTTTTTTATATAAAACCAAAAAGAAAAAAAATTGAAAACTATCTTACTAATTTATGAATCAGTAAAACAGCTTTGTCCTAAAAGCATAACAAAGCCATGTCATAATAATATTTACTGGACATAAAATTATACAAATCAGAATTGTATAAATAGGTCATTTAAGTATCTATATACTCATAATGATTACATAAATAAACTCATATGATCTGGTACAAAACAGTTTCAAAAACAGTTTTATATTTAGCAGTAGATTCATTAGTGTATATATATATATATTTGTATATATAACCTGAGCCCAAAAAAATTGGCAAAATGATAACAAATTTGGCATTTCATCATCAACATTAGGAATCAGGATTTCATAATTATCATATCCTAAAATAATTTCACAGACTCATACATATTGATCTGTACACACACAACTATTTCAAATCTTATTAAAATAGTAAGTACCTTTTGACAGACTTAAAAGGTTTTACAGATTTTTATCAAAATGACCTGATGTCTTTGACTAATCAAAATGGATTTTAATTTCCATGTTTCAAAATATATGATTAGGAATATTGAACCAATTCAAAATTTCTAACCATCTACAAATGTTTTATATCATATATAAAACATATATATATATTATAAAACAATTTTATAATTCGTATCAAATACAGATAATCAAATGACAATGGAATATATACACACCATTAATGATTATATGTTAGTATTTCGAGTTTATGATCTAAATATCATTACATATTCACGAAATCAAACATATAGAACCCTAAGCAAAACCCTAATTAACAATCAGTGTTACTCATGCTTATGAAATCGTAACATATACTATCATACAATCAAGAATAAAACCCCAAAATCAAAGTTCAATTTATAATTTCTCGCTAAAGCCTTGCTCTGATACCATTGAAGGGAAGATCCGACCAGATCGGGTTCCTAATTAAGTTTTAACAATTTAAAACCAGGATCTTAGCAAGAAAAATAAATCAAAACTTGAATAATTTTAGGATAATGCTCATACCTGATGCGTGAGATCCAGAGGAGGGATAATGGTTTCGAAATAGGAATCGAATCGACAGCCCTCCATTTGTCGAGCCTCTAGAGAAGTCCACCAGAACGCCCCTTCATCAATCAGATTGGAGGAAGAATTTGGAGAGTGCGATGCTAGCCGCCATGACCGATTTAGGGTTTTTGGGAAAAAGGAAAGTATGAGTGGCTAACGATATTTAGATCTGATCTAACCCGTTTTGTTTTAGGTTAAGCCGTGTGTGTCTAAAAGAAGGGTAATCTCCTTTTAAATACTGGTATCAACCTTAAAATTAGGATCCAACCAACATCCGTTCTGATCCCAAATAAAATATCAACAAATTGACAATTTATTTATTCAAATCAGTTTCTCCTTTGTAACGTTCCTTTTGTGTGACCCTATAGGCTACTACAACGTTGGCAATGGTTTTAAATTGTATTTAAAACCATAAACAGTGATTGGCATCTAGCAATGCGTCGCTGCTACCCAAGCTATAATAAAATTATCGATTCGATACAACCTTTTTGTGACTAGTGTATCAATGTAATATAATCCTTTTAACCGATATATCCAAGATTAAATTAGAGGCATGGATGTACCATCCTCGTTATGATTTAATCTGTATTTCTTGATCGATGAGCAGACTATTTAAAACAAATCAATATTTGAGCACGGCCATGCATTTCACAGTCTCACTCAATCAAGAGGCCCATGGATATCACTACGAATATATCGTAGCGTTAAATTCCATCTAGATCATTCATAATTTATATTCGATTCTAGATATATCCAATAATCACCGTTATCATTACTCTGTTACGAAATAACTTCAGATAATATCAAAACACAAATATCCTCGAATAAAATAATAATGATTTCAGGTCTGAGGACCATTACATCACTGTCACTATGAGAATAACTTATGGTACTGTTAATTATATTCCATGCAGTTATCTCACGGTGGGTCAGCCCAATACACTATCCTCTAATACGTATTTATATCTTGACTTTAATATCACCTATATTAATGATCAATGAGATGTGATCATCAGTCAATCAATATACAAGTCTCAACGCTTTATTGTTGTCCTGTATAAACAATAAAACTCGACTAGGGGCATTTAAGAATTATAATACTTATCACATTATATAATCTCAAGTTCAGTCTTACTCGAACTATATAATTCCGTATTATTATTCTAAGGACTTCTATTACATTATTATTATATATATTACGCAGTAAATACAATATAATAGAATAATATTTTATTCCAAATCAAATAATAACGTTATTAATCACATCAAATGGATTGCCTCTAGGGGATAAACTCTAACAAATGGCGCTGTAGTTCGTAAATTGGCGATTCGAACTTCAACTGAATATACAGGGTCTGTTTTAAATCGGATTTCTGTGAAACAAGAAACATGTGGAGCTGGTGGAGTATATCTTTCTAGTGGAAGAGAAAAATCGAGATTTCGTCGTGTAGATTTTTAGTTATGTCCAAATTAAATATTCAGAAAAGCAGCGGTATATTCGTTCGTGGCCATAACGGTTATTTAAAGATATTTGAATATGGGGTTTGAATTTAGACAAGATTCTTTTGGGACATAGTGATAATTTAATTTTTAGAATTTTATTGTAATTTTTAATTAATTAAATAAGCGACCTTTTATTTGGAGTATTTTGCACCCTATAATCAACATTTTGGGGTTTCACGATATGAGTTAATCTTCCGGTATTATTATATTTTTGGGGCCGTGACACACTGTTCGTCGCAACGGTATTTTTGTTTCTGTCTGTGGCAGTGCATATGTTGACAAAATATTTAGTAACGAGTACTATATAAAAGTATGTAACGCAAATTGAATAAAGGAATATACCTTGACCCTTACCTTAAAATATCCTGATCTATTTAGGGCCAAAAATAAGGCCACACACACACACACTTGTTACAGCCACCAGTTTTGTGTGGATTCAAACCAAAAGATTTGGAAAAATTAAATCAATACAAACTAAAAGAAAATCCTATAAATATACTTAAGTCTTCTAAACCTAGCTTTGCTTTTCCTTTGGTCATATTCCTTAAGGCCACCGCCGTTCTTTCGTTTCCACAGTGAAAAGGAAGGCCACACCTTCGTTTATTTGAGCCGCCACTCTTTTTATTTTCTCCAGCAAGAATCAAACTTCAAAATTCAAAAGCTTTTATAATAAAAATCCTAAATTTTTGAAACAAGTTGTTTTGAACTCATGGAAGAAAGGGCTTCCCACTGATGTCCTCGGTTTCGTCTGCGATCAGTTTTCGTGAGGGCCGAAAATTGTACAGTTGATCTAGGGTTCGTCTTTCCGTGATATTGAGGCACTGTTTCTCGAATTGGAGTATTGGGTTGGGTTCACAATGGGATTCCGGTTTGAGTTGGCATCACTTGTTGACGATCGATCACAAAAGAAGTCGCTCGAACAACAGTAGCGAGCTTCAGCAGATAGGTATCGCGACAAGCAGGGTGCGTGCGAGTGAGTGTTGTGATATTCAGGTGGAAGGAGTTTGAGATGATCAATGGCGCTGACGGTTTGTGAATTAGCTGAGTGTAGAGGGAGAACGAGATGAAGAATCGGCAGTGGAAAATGTGGAGTACAGGAGCATACGGGTTTAAGGTATTGGGGAAGAAGGAGAGGATCGGTGGGTTGGGCTAATGGGCCAAGTAGTGAAGGGTGAGGCCCAAGTCATTTATTTAAATTAAAAGTTAGATTTTTATTTAAATGTGTATTAACTTCTATAGTGTGTATCTTCGTCATACGATATCAGAATTGGACGAAACAAGATCCGACGGGATCGTATGGACGGACACTACCCAATGGAACTGACTGGGAGTGGATTGGAGTTCATTTGAATTTACGGCGAAATAAATTGTTTGATTTAAATCAAACAAACAGTTTATCGTTCTTTAACGATGAACTGCCAATGTGAGTAAATCTCACTAACTATGATCAGTTTATAATTTCATGTTGTATTTTTAGAACTGTTAAATATTGGCTGATTAACTGTGTGTTGACTGTTTGATTTAACTGCTAGTCAGTTAGTTGAATTTCTATTTTGATTCTGTTTATCAGAATATAATATATGGAACTGAAAGTGATGTTGATTTTATTGTGTAATATCTGTGGATGTAGGGAAACAGATTCTAGGAATCCGACTGGATTCCTCAACAGTTATTTTATTGTTTTTCGTATATTGTGATGCATGATGTAGTTTATAATCTGTGGTAGATTATATGTGCATGGATGATATTGGACATCGTAATTTGATAGGTTAAACACCATGACATACCGGAATGTGAAAAAGGGGAATTTTCAAATGGTATTTGAAAATAAAATATTTATAAAATCAAAAGGGTTTTATAAATGAAATATTTATAAATGAAATATTTATACATTTATAAATGAAATATTTATAAATATAAATCTTTATAGGTGAAATTATATAGGAAGGGGAAATCTTTATAAATGAAATATTTATAAAGAAAAGGGAATATTTATAAAATCATAAGATTTTATAAATGAGATATTTATCGGTTAAATAAATAGGAGATGTTAAACGAGATACTTATTTATTAAGTAAATAGGATAAGATAAAGAGATATTGACTTAGAAAATAAATAAGTTGTTAAAAGGACATTCAGTAGGAAATAAATAAGTTATAAAAAGGGATTATTTATTTAGAGAATGAATAAAGAAATATTTGTAAACCATTTACAAATAAAATAGAAAGAGAAATATGTGTAAAACATTTACAAATAGGTTATAAAGGATATTAGTTTGTTAAGTAAATAGGATAAGAAAAGGATATTTATTTGTTAAATGAATAGAATAAGATAAAAGGAATATTTGTTTAGAAAACAAATAAGGTATTATATAGGAAATATTTGCAACACATTTGCAAATAGAATAGAGAAGGGAATATTTGCAAACCATTTACAAATAGAATTTAAAAGGGTAATATTTGTAAACCATTTACAAATAGATTATAAAGGAAATATTTATCTTTGGATAAATAGATATATATAAGTCTGAACTTATATATGAAGAAGTAAACAGATAAAAGGAGCATACTGATTTATAAATGATATTTATAAATTAAGTTAAAATTTTATCATTTGGATAAATAATATATATGAGTCAGGACTTATATAAAGAAGTAAGAATCGATTTCAACATCGATGTTTGAAACTGAATAAGGACAAAGAGTTATTCAGTTAGGGTTAACCAGTTAGAGTAAAACCATTAGGGTTAACCAGTTAGAGTAAAACCATTAGGGTTAACCAGTTAGGTTAAACCGTAGAGTTAAACCAGTTAGGTTAAACCGTAGAGTTAAACCAGTTAGGTTAAACCAGTTAGAGTTAATATAGTGTTAATTCGAACTAGAGTTATTGAATAGAGTTAAATCGAACTAGAGTTATTCAAATGGAGTTAATCGATTTTAGTTTATTCGAATAGAGTTGAAATGAGTTAATCGAATTTAGTTATTCGAAGAAGTGAATCGAATTAGAAATATTCGAAGTGAGATAATCGAATTAGAAATATTCGAAGTGAGATAATCGAATTAGAAATATTCGAAGTTAGATAATCGAATCAAAAATATTTGAAGTGAGATAAACGAATAGTAGATATTTGAAGTGAGATAATCGAATCAGAGATATTCGAAGTGAGATAGTCGAATCAAAAATATTCAAAGTGAGTTGATCGAATCTAGTTATTCGACAGGAGTTAAATCGAATAAGATTTATTCGAAGAAAGAGATTATCGAATATAAGTTTTCGAAAGTAAGCAAATCGAATATAAGTTATTCGAATAAGTTGTTCGAATAAGAGTTAATCCAGTAAGAGTTATTAGGTTGGAGTTATTCAAATAAGAGTTATAGATTAGAGTTAACCGAATAGGAGTAAATAAATTAGTTGTCGTTATATTATTCGAGTTAGGAAATAAAATTCATATTAAAGATAATATATTTCAGATGTAGGAGATTATAACACCATTGTTATAATCACGTAAACTTGTAAAAGAAGGGGGTTCGTAAATAGAATCCGAGGGTTCATAAGGAAGTGTTAAAGGGTTAAAAGATGAACTTACCCTATTTCGAGATTTGAAATGTTGATCAATTAAGGTTTGAGAGGTAGTTATACCCCAACTTGATTGACTTCATTTAAAATTTAGAAATGGTTAAGGTTCGAGAGTGAAAGCGGTTAAGTGAATTTAGTAAATAGGCATAGTGGTTCGAGTTGTCATCGCGATGTTGATTTAAACATCTGTTTAAATCCAAGTAAAGAAGATTTGGAAATGTTTTCCCAATAGAATCAGAAACTAAATCAAATATTGAAATTGGAAATATGGATTATAAATGGAAATGTTTTCCAGTGTTAACATATTTTTTCTAAACATAGAAAATAAGGCAATATGAATATATATATATATATATATATATATATATATGATTGATGATTGATTGATAGAATTTCCATCTGGAATAATATCGTTGTTTGCACACCTGTTTTTCTTTGATGGTTAAATCACAGACTGTAGAAGTTTTGACCATTTTAACGTTGTTAATATGGAGAGACCGGTTGGATTATTATGCAAAGAACCCCTCTATATTGGCATAAGCGTTGCGAATCATATATGCCAAAGATAATTGAAGATGGAGTAAAGTGCAAGGGCTATTGTATAAGTCTTAGATAACATTGCCTAAGATGGATGTACTGAATAGTGCCTTCGGTTCATCCTGTTCCTGGATGAATTGTATAGATGAATGTCTGACAGAGTATTTCCAGAAAGGTCACGTACATTGATTTCTTCAACCGTACCAAGAGTGGAAGTGGAGAAGGAAACTTCTTTAGCTGACACGTAATGTACTGTTGTAGACGTCAATTAGTGATTTTCGATGGATCTGACAATGTGGCATTCGAAGTGAATCTGATGTGATGATAAAGCGTAGCTTCTAGCCTCACATCCGGTAAATTACAGAAATCGGGCAGGCAGCATGGTTATGTAGGTCGCACCTATTAGGGTGTATAATTACCTGATCTAGAGTTTCATTTACTTCAAAAAAATCTATTGTAGATGCTGTCTCATTCGGGAAACGGTTGCTAATCCCAACCGTTGGTGATATACATTCAATACACTCAAGCGAAATGAGTGGTCGGTCATATGTGGCTGGGTTGCAAGATGTTCTTGTTGAACCCAGTGTATTCCTCTCTAGAGGTACACAAGCGAAAGGTGGTTCCATACCGTGTCATAGTTGGAAATCCATTACCCAATACGTTCTTGCAGTTTTGATTGTATACTATGTATGTAGAACTTGATATGAAAGCGTTTCTGCTAGATGATTATTATATTGTGGTTGATAGACATTATTATAATATCAAAAGGTTTTTGATATAAAGATAATTTGGATTCTCATAACGGAAAAACCCGTTCCGTTATACGGCGTGGTCTTATGAGATATCGTTTACTTGTTCGAACTGTTTTAAACTGTTTTACTCATACCAGTCCCATGACTGACCCGGGGTTTATTTTGTTTTGTTTTCCCTAAACTCTTGGGTGCCCAATTTTGTATGGGCAGCCAAGTAGTCGGGATTTATAGATACTTGAAGAGCTGGAGCAGGAGGCTTCAGGATCATATAGCTATAGTTTATTTCCGTTGTGTTGTAAGTGCTGTACTTGATGATGATATGTATATTCAAGTACAATCTTTTATTTCAAAGATATGTTATCCATTATATGTTATTTGTTCCACTGTGAGGTTCGTGTTACTCTGATGTTGTGTTCTTCTTCTTCTTCTATTCTAAGTTTCTATCTTATCTATCCTCACCCTCTGTCTTCTTTCATTAATCATCAGGTATTTTCGACTCTTGATGTTCGATATGTGTTGTATATCGGATAACCAAGGTCGCCAAATTTTCGGGTCGTTACATGGAGCTGTTAGGTTTCGGATGCATGATGGAGTGGTGAGAGAAGTGGTCGGTGTGAGGCACATACTCACTTATTCGCATAACCTCATATCTCTCAGTCAGTTATATCACCGCGGTTGCACTTTTGAGACTCGAGGTGGAGTTTTGAGAGTGAAGAAGGGTGGTCGTGTGATGATGCGAGGAGTTTTGGAGGAGGGAAACCTATTGTAACACCCCACCTCCGCCAGGGTGGCTCTTGCAAGCACTCTGACTTTGGAGGGGCGTTTAAATCAGGTAAACATGCATAATGATATATTAAGGCAGAACAAGAACATATGTATATATGTAAACAGAGTAAATAAGATAAGTAAAACAGCGGGAGATTTCAAACTATTTCAAAACAAGTCTGGTACAACATAATGTCAACTTTCCAAATAAACAAGTCTAGATAAAAACAACATCAACTGAAAAACTGAAATACATAAGTACTATCCCCAAAATAAGTGATAACCATAGCTAGCTTCATGTCAAACCGTACATGAGCTAAATCCCACAAGCAAGCGATCAGAAATCCAAGCTAAGCTCCAATATTCCCACCCTGAGAACCTGGGGGGGGGGGAACGGAAGAAAAGAGGGGAAAGAAAAACAGGTCAGTCAAAAAGACTGAGTAAGCCCTACTACAATCAATGTAAACTGATAAAGTTAACTGTCATGATGAAAGCTGAGAGGAACATAAGGATAACTACATACTGGCATGATAGATAAAGGTGTCATCGCATAATCAGGATTAAGGTTTTGCACCACAGATGTACTAGCAAACTAACATGACTTGAATAAACACGTATTGATCCCTTGGCCCAAGCTTTGACCCAATAACATGAAATGACCCTAATACGAGGTCCAATAATATGAAGTGACCCTAATACGAGGTCCAATCAAATGGTCTAATCGATCGGCTCCCTAAGCCTAACTCGTCACGTGTTGGTGTCAATGCGGCCCAAACATAATTGTAGTCGGACTGTGCAGGGTCTCCCGTCGGGTGTATCAAGCCCTAGGGTGTCAACCCCTGGACACCATAAACATAAGTGCACAGTCTCGATCTACTGGTACCCATGCTTGACTTCTCCAAATACGGACTACGTGCACGACCATAGTCCGTCCGGAACTACATCGGCGTACCACTCTGCCGTCGTTTTTGGTCACTTACCTCAAGTCCAGTAATTGTGCCCCCCACCCTAGCCTAGTCCCTAGGGTCTTAATGATACAAACTTGGGATTACTGCTGGAGTGGACCCCCATTGCTAGGATTTTCTAGTGGGTTAAGTACGGTTTAACCCTCTTGCTAATTATGGATTAACTTGGTTAAGTGTAACGATGAGTTCACGACTTAACCCTGATTAATCTACCAAGCCCAAATTGGTTAAGTATTAAGTGGACCATGACTTAACCCTAATCATGAGGCATTAATTAATTTAATGTGCCTTAACCTCTCACATTAGACCTTGTTGTGGTTACTAGTTAAGCCGGGTGGGTCCGGGTAGCTTTACACCACAACTTGGTCTAACCTCGGGTTCAAGGTACAACATGACCAACTTCTCACATTGGGTCCTATTGTTTGTAGCAACTAGTTAAGCCGGTCGGTTCCGGGTAGTCTTACGCTACAAACTCAACCCAACCTCGAGTTGGTCACACTTATATTTTCTAAGTGTCATGTCCATCATGTTTCAAAAACATATTACAAGTTTTCAAGAATTTGGGTAGACCTAACTTAATAGGTAAATTCCCAATGGGTAGACCTAACTTAATAGGTAAATTCCCAATCTTATGTTTTTATGTCTTTTAAGTTTACCCAACCCCAAACGCAATCCCATCGCTTACATATCGCAATAGCGCATAAAGGATTGAAAGAGGGAACTTGGCATAATCATGACATAAAGGTGTTGAAGCCACAAGTTTAACATGGTGGCATATGAAATGTACATATGTCCATATACTTGCATATTACATTTTTAGGCCTAAAAAACATGCATAAAACCAAACTTAGCATATAAGTAATACATGGTGATAAATGACATGTAAAAGTTGCCATAAGTTCGCATTTAGCCTCACATGCAAGTTATCATAAGAGATATGATAACTTACATGTTGCCAAAATGCAACCTTTAGAATAAAGCTTGAAGCTTTAAGCTCATAAACCCAAGATAAGCTTGCATAACATGATAACATGAGCAAAATGATCAACCCAAACTTGCATAACATAACTTGCATATCATATGGAAAACTTGCATATCATAACATAGCAAACTTGCATAACATAACATGATAAACTTGCATATCATAACATGGCAAACTTGCATAGCATAACATGGTAAACTTGCATATCATAACATGGCATACTTGCATAACATAACATGATAAACTTGCATAACATAACATGATAAACTTGCATATCATAACATGGCAAACTTGCATAGCATAACATGGTAAACTTGCATATCATAACATGGTAAACTTGTATATCATAATGATCAACCAAACTTGCATCATTCATTTAACTTTAGAGTTTAAATATGAAAGTAGAAAAGGGCTTACAATGCTTATGAAGACTCAAATGAGTATAAGCAAATATAAGATTGAGACAAAGCCCTTATGCAATCAAATCAACCCAATATGAAAGCTCCAAATCAATAAAACCCTTGCTTTATGATGTAAATATGGAAACTTGACTTGAATGCAAGCTAATGATGCTCATACAAGCTTGAAAACACTTGTATGCATGGAAAATCTCTCATAGAAATAACTTAGGAATTTTATGAAGAGAGTGGAGGCCATGAGAGGAATGATTTTTCCATAGTTTAGTTACTTGAATGAATAATGATGATTTAGGGTTAGGTTAGGGGCTTATTTATAGAGATTAGGATTAGTTTCAACCTTAGGATTGAACCCTAATTCCAATCTCAGCCCTTAAAACCGAATCTGGCCCCAAAACCTAACCAAAACCCCAAAATGGTGCACCAGGCAAAACTGCCCGGCTGAACCAAGTCGACAGCCAAGTCGACAGGGCTGTCGACTTGGGTCCAACCAAGTCGACTCCCAAGTCGACAGGGCTGTCGACTTGGGTGCTCTGGCGGGAATTTTCCCGCCTGGCCCAATTTGACCCTTTTTCGAATTTTGAACCCGAAATTCGAAATCTGTTTTGAACATGAAATTTTCTGAAAACTTCATTGGGCCTTAATCGGGTCATACGGACTCCGATTTTCGAAAACTCGGACTCTATTTCGCGTATTTTTCTGAGACGAACGCAATGGCATAGCCCATTTCCCTTGATTCAGATTTATAAATTAAATTCTGCCTCGATTTACGTTATAACAGGTTATTGAAAATACGGGTTGTTACATCCTCCCCTCCTTAAAGGATTTCGTCCCCGAAATCTTCAAGTTAGGAAGAACGTATCCTACCATCCAACATCCATCTACTCAAAACATCATCCACGAGCAATCATTGTCCTTACAAGATTCTAAATGTTGTATGAACATATGCAAAGGTGTGTGTATATGTACTTATCTAATGCAAATATTATCAATGCAAATTATGTTAGTGAAATGAATCCATATGTATGCAATTCCTAACATAATGTATAACATCTATATGTGTGCACATAACATACATCCATATGCAACATCCATGTGATAACACAAAAATTTTCATCCATGAATAAGCGTAAACACTCATGCATATGCAATATGAGGAGTGTGTGAGCCGATCTAGTGCCTAATGTGTATAATGCATCCACGAGTAACCACTTGCAAACACTTGCAACCACTTGCAACCATCAAGCATAACATGTTTCAAACACATGTTTCATCCAAAGGGTTTCTACCTAAGGTTCTCATGACAAGATTAACATGATAAACTAGATAATCAAGACAAACATGGATAGCAAAAGATATGCTACAAAGAGATCGGGAAGATAAGCAGGATATACCCCTTTCGGATTACAAGAAATCCCTTCCTAACCCAACCCATATTCTATAAAAGCCCAAAAGGTTTAGTCAACCTAACGGACCCCTTCAAACCCTGACATGTATTACTAGCCAATAAGTCATACATCCCGACAGAAATAGGACCGAGAATGGGACCGAGAGGATATAAAAGATAACATGCACGTAAGTTTCACCGGAAAACAAGGATCAAGGATATACTCTTAGAAAGAGATATGATGCGCGTATCTAGCCTTCAGTCTTCTAAGTCACATTTCCTTGAGCTTAACTCCACTGTGCTTTGACCGTCTTTTACTTCATGATTCCTTGGCTTCTTAACTCTTATTTCAAAATATGAGTTGGAACCCATTTCATTGTCGCCTCTCGTCTTCCTCTTTCACTTACTCTTCTATCATTCTTGGCTTAAACATAACTATGACCTCATGGTTTCATGCAAGCTCTCCAAAATTCACTAGTGAATCCTGGATCTCGTTTACTTACTATAAAGTATTCCATGCAGCAGAACTTTTCTTGGAAATACCAATCCACGTTGCCAATTGCTCTTACCAACGTGATTTTCTATAACTCATGCTTGAACGAAATGAACCATCCGCCTGCGAATGATAGGCCGTACTTAGATTCAGTTGTTTGCCCATGACTTCCCGTAGACTATCCCAAAACTGGCTAGTGCAGATTGAGTCATGGTTACTAACTATACTTTAGGGAACCTCGTGCAACCGCTTTATTTCTTGAAAGTAAACTGTTGCTAGCTATGATGCAGTCCTTTCGCTCTTTACCGGAGTGAAATGAGCACTCTTCGTGATTCTACCTACTATAACCCACATGCTCTTATTCCCTTTCTTGATCTAGGCAGTCCATCCACGAAATCCTTCGTGACGCTTTTCCCTCTTCCATTGCGGGGACCTCCAATAGATATAATAGCCCACCGGGCTTCTATGACTCGGCCTTAATCTGTTGGCACAACATGCACCTTGGGACAAACTCGGCCACCTCCTCGAGTGATGTGCATCTTCAAGAGCCTTCTTTCTCTCATTGCGTCGTAGCCATCCCTTGTCATCTATAGCGAGGTGTCTTAACATCTCGCCTCGAATCAACTTGTCCATGATCTCGACTAACTGCGGGTCTTCTTTCTGTGAAGTCCCTACTTGATCCATAAGGGTAGGTCTAAGCTCAAGGGACGCTAACTAACTAATTAAACTGAGAAAGCTTCTTTCTTCTATTGTCCTCGTCGGAGCTTTCCGGTCTTGAACCGCGACCACTTTAGCGGGATCCACCGCTAAGCCTTGCTTAGTAACTATGTGCCCAAGAAATCTAACTTCTTTTCTCCAAAATGACATTTGGAGGACTTGGCTTTCAACTGGTGCGCTCTAAGTGTATCCATCACCTCCTTGAGATGTCTAGCATGTTCTTCCTCGTTCTTTAAGAAAGTCAGGATATCGTCTACAAAGACTACCACAAACTCGATCAGGAACTCCCTAGACACCCTACTCATCAAGTCCACGAAGTAGGCGGGTGCATTAGTCAAACCGAATGGCATGACCAGCCATTCTAAGAATCCATCTGGAGTTCTGAACGCAGTTTTGTCTATACTATCCTCAGCTACTCTGAGCTGATGGAATCCAGTAGCAAGATCAAGAGAAAACAGATGTTCCTACAAGCTGATCAAACAGATCATCGATCCTTGGTAATGGTTGTCTATTCTTCTTGTTCTACTCACGATAATTAACATACGGGCGAAGCGAACTGTCCACATTACTAGCGAATACTACTAGAGCACCCTCCTCGGAAATGCTTCATTGTATGAAGTTCTTCTCAAGCAACTCCTTGACTTAACTCTCATCTTGCGGGACCATGTGCCTAACCGGCCACGTAACTGGCTTGGCATTATCAACCAGATAAATGCGAAAATCTATCTCGCGTTTAGGGGTAACCCCTTCACTTCACCCAAGATATCAGGATATTCTCGGACCACCCTCATAGATTGCAAACTATCGATAGATGAGTTGAGGGATTCAATATAACACAACGTGACGGGACCCATAGGGTTACAAGAAATTTTTAGGGTATTACCGAGGCGAGTCATGAGCCTCACAACCCTATGCTCAAAAATCAAGGATGGCTCCAAAGCTGGACAATCGATCCATGCCCAAAATCAACCCATACCCCATGAAACCGAGAATATAAGCATCACACGAGAACTCTACACTAAAGATTTTCAAATCCACGTAGATAATAGACAAATGGTCGGAAACCCCAATTGGATTTGGAACACACACGGGATCATTAACTAGACTAGTACTTAGGTGCAACTTTCAACTAGATCAGATGAAATAAACTATGCGATGTGCCAGAATCAAACAAAGTACAAACAGGAACATCAGAAATGTAAACAGGACTTTTAACAGAAACACTACCTCGATCGGGAACTGGAGCGGCATTGAGAGCATGAACTTGCCCTCCCGAAGGTCCAGCACGCTGAGTCTGACCCTGGCCTTGCCCTTGCTTCTTCGGGCAATCCCTAGTGAAGTGTCCCATTTCTCCACAGTTAAAGCAAGTGCCCTTCCTTTTTCTGCAATCCTTGTTTAGATGAGTCAAGCTTCCACAAGTAAAGCACTTCTTTTCCTTCTTATCTTCAGACTTCTCCTCCTTCTTTTTCATTTCCTTTTTGGGCTCCGTTTCCTTGTTTTGAGACTCATTCATCTTGACCTCCTTCTTGTCACTCCTATTCTCTTCATTGAGTAGGGCCATATTCACCAAACTCTCGAAAGTTGCCCCCAAGGGTATATGAGACATGGCTAAACCATGTAATGGCTCGTTTAATCCTAGAGCAAAGTATAGGGCCTTCTTCTGAGCTGTGTTAACCAAGTCTAAACCGAACCGAGCCAGTTGATTAAACTTATCTATGTATTCCCTAATAGTCATGTCCCCTTGCTTTAGTAATTGGAACCTTAGTCCAAACTTTCCCCGAAAGTCATCCCAAGTCTCAATTGGCCTAGCAGCGGTAGTGACCACCCACCAACGTGCAGCTTCTTCCTTTAGCAACCACACTGCCAATAAAACCTTCCTACGGTCATCTATATCAAAGAAGGCAAAAAGATCTTCGGTTTCTTTCAACCAATTCCTTGCCTCTACATAAGTCTCGGTTCCAATGAAATTCTTGCAACCCATCGCCTTAAAGTCTTTGCAAATCTCCGCGAAATCCTCTTGTGGATGCTGAGGGGGAGGAGGAAGAGGAACCTCAACGACAGGAGGAGGAGGAACATTAACTACCGGAGGAAGAGGAGGAGGAACATCGGCGGGGCCGGCTTCGGTTGCCCTAGCCTCCAAAAGTCTCCTATACCAAACAGGTACGTGTACTCCCTCCGGAATGGCAAAGTTATTGGCCATACTGAAAATGAAGAAAAAGATAGATTCAGAATGGAGAAAAACGAAGGAATTTTGCTAATGGCTTTTTGGGGAATAGCCTTTAAAATAAACTAGACTTTTCTTTGGAAAATACTTTATACTTGGTTTTGAAAATAGTTTTCCAAAAGTTTTCTAAAAATCTTTTTGTTCCTTCTCGTAAACCATATGCTCTGATACCAAATGTAACACCCCACCTCCGCCAGGGTGGCTCTTGCAAGCACTCTGACTTTGGAGGGGCGTTTGAATCAGGTAAACATGCATAATGATATATCAAGGCAGAACAAGAACATATGTATATATGTAAACAGAGTAAATAAGATAAGTAAAACAGCGGAAGATTTCAAACTATTTCAAAACAAGTCTGGTACAACATAATGTCAACTTTCCAAATAAACAAGTCTAGATAAAAACAACATCAACTGAAAAACTAAAATACATAAGTACTATCCCCAAAATAAGTGATAACCATAGCTAGCTTCATGTCAAACCGTACATGAGCTAAATCCCACAAGCAAGCGATCAAAAATCCAAGCTAAGCTCCAATATTCCCACCCTGAGAACCTGGAGGGGGGGGGGAAACGGAAGAAAAGAGGCGAAAGAAAAACAGGTCAGTCAAAATGACTGAGTAAGCCCTACTACAATCAATGTAAACTGATAAAGTTAACTGTCATGATGAAAGCTGAGATGAACATAAGGATAACTACATACTGGCATGATAGATAAAGGTGTCATCGCATAATCAGGATTAAGGTTTTGCACCACAGATGTACTAGCAAACTAACATGACTTGAATAAACACGTATTGATCCCTTGGCCCAAGCTTTGACCCAATAACATGAAATGACCCTAATACGAGGTCCAATAATATGAAGTGACCCTAATACGAGGTCCAATCAAATGGTCTAATCGATCGACTCCCTAAGCCTAACTCGTCACGTGTTGGTGTCAATGCGGCCCAAACATAATTGTAGTCGGACTGTGCAGGGTCTCCCGTCGGGTGTATCAAGCCCTAGGGTGTCAACCCCTGGACACCATAAACATAAGTGCACAGTCTCGATCTACTGGTACCCATGCTTGACTTCTCCAAATACGGACTACGTGCACGACCATAGTCCGTCCGGAACTACATCGGCGTACCACTCTGCCGTCGTTTTTGGTCACTTACCTCAAGTCCAGTAATTGTGCCCCCCACCCTAGCCTAGTCCCTAGGGTCTTAATGATACAAACTTGGGATTACTGCTGGAGTGGACCCCCATTGCTAGGATTTTCTAGTGGGTTAAGTACGGTTTAACCCTCTTGCTAATTATGGATTAACTTGTTTAAGTGTAACGATGAGTTCACGACTTAACCCTGATTAATCTACCAAGCCCAAATTGGTTAAGTATTAAGTGGACCATGACTTAACCCTAATCATGAGGCATTAATTAATTTAATGTGCCTTAACCTCTCACATTAGACCTTGTTGTGGTTACTAGTTAAGCCGGGTGGGTCCGGGTAGCTTTACACCACAACTTGGTCTAACCTCGGGTTCAAGGTACAACATGACCAACTTCTCACATTGGGTCCTATTGTTTGTAGCAACTAGTTAAGCCGGTCGGTTCCGGGTAGTCTTACGCTACAAACTCAACCCAACCTCGAGTTGGTCACACTTATATTTTCTAAGTGTCATGTCCATCATGTTTCAAAAACATATTACAAGTTTTCAAGAATTTGGGTAGACCTAACTTAATAGGTAAATTCCCAATGGGTAGACCTAACTTAATAGGTAAATTCCCAATCTTATGTTTTTATGTCTTTTAAGTTTACCCAACCCCAAACGCAATCCCATCGCTTACATATCGCAATAGCGCATAAAGGATTGAAAGAGGGAACTTGGCATAATCATGACATAAAGGTGTTGAAGCCACAAGTTTAACATGGTAGCATATGAAATGTACATATGTCCATATACTTGCATATTACATTTTTAGGCCTAAAAAACATGCATAAAACCAAACTTAGCATATAAGTGATACATGGTGATAAATGACATGTAAAAGTTGCCATAAGTTCGCATTTAGCCTCACATGCAAGTTATCATAAGAGATATGATAACTTACATGTTGCCAAAATGCAACCTTTAGAATAAAGCTTGAAGCTTTAAGCTCATAAACCCAAGATAAGCTTGCATAAAATGATAACATGAGCAAAATGATCAACCCAAACTTGCATAACATAACTTGCATATCATATGGCAAACTTGCATATCATAACATAGCAAACTTGCATAACATAACATGATAAACTTGCATATCATAACATGGCAAACTTGCATAGCATAACATGGTAAACTTGCATATCATAACATGGCATACTTGCATAACATAACATGATAAACTTGCATAACATAACATGATAAACTTGCATATCATAACATGGCAAACTTGCATAGCATAACATGGTAAACTTGCATATCATAACATGGTAAACTTGTATATCATAATGATCAACCAAACTTGCATCATTCATTTAACTTTAGAGTTTAAATATGAAAGTAGAAAAGGGCTTACAATGCTTATGAAGACTCAAATGAGTATAAGCAAATATAAGATTGAGACAAAGCCCTTATGCAATCAAATCAACCCAATATGAAAGCTCCAAATCAATAAAACCCTTGCTTTATGATGTAAATATGGAAACTTGACTTGAATGCAAGCTAATGATGCTCATACAAGCTTGAAAACACTTGTATGCATGGAAAATCTCTCATAGAAATAACTTAGGAATTTTATGAAGAGATGGAGGCCATGAGAGGAATGATTTTGCCATAGTTTAGTTACTTGAATGAATAATGATGATTTAGGGTTAGGTTAGGGGCTTATTTATAGAGATTAGGATTAGTTTCAACCTTAGGATTAAACCCTAATTCCAATCTCAGCCCTTAAAACCGAATCTGGCCCCAAAACCTAACCAAAACCCCAAAATGGTGCACCAGGCAAAACTGCCCGGCTGAACCAAGTCGACAGCCAAGTCGACAGGGCTGTCGACTTGGGTCCAACCAAGTCGACTCCCAAGTCGACAGGGCTGTCGACTTGGGTGCTCTGGCGGGAATTTTCCCGCCTGGCCCAATTTGACCCTTTTTCGAATTTTGAACCCGTAATTCGAAATCTGTTTTGAACATGAAATTTTCTGAAAACTTCATTGGGCCTTAATCGGGTCATACGGACTCCGATTTTCGAAAACTCGGACTCTATTTCGCGTATTTTTCCGAGACGAACGCAATGGCATAGCCCGTTTCCCTTGATTCAGAATTATAAATTAAATTCTGCCTCGATTTACGTTATAACAGGTTATTGAAAATACGGGTTGTTACACCTATATAGTTTGGTCGGTTCGGTGGTCAATAATGAAAGGCGGATGACGGTTGAAGAACCTAGTCCATAGCAAGGATGAGAGGTTAATATGTTCACTACTGATGGCCTAAGGTAGAGGATCATGGTATTGACAAGGGTCTAGATGGTGATGATGCTCGAGGGATCCCGGAGATGAAGAGATCATGTCAAGCGGAAGACGGATGTCGAGTTGTGAAATCCACAAAGACGAGATGGAGGTCTTTGTGGTATTACAAATGCTTTTGAAGATCTCTAGTGGCGTGGTGCATAGATAAGGGAGGTACATCATTAGTGGGCGATGGTGGAGGTTTGTAATGGTGTTAATTGAGAAAGAAAGGTTGAAAGTGAGAGCTAAGGGGCTATTGTTTGAGTGGAGGAGATGTTGTGATTTGGTATCAAGGTGGAGTGTTGAAATTGGTGATATGCAAATCACAATTTTGGGCAACAAATAATTTTACATATTTTGTGGAGAGACTTGTTGTAAGATTTTATGGAGAGATTTGGTGCTAGATTTGATGAAGAGATTTGATGCTAAATTTTATGGAGAGATATTGGTCGCTATATTTGTGGACATTTATTGCAAGGATATTTGGTGCTTAACCAATAGTTTTATAACATATATGAAGATATTTTGGGAGTCAAGTTTTCTTGGGCATGAAGCCAAGTTTTTCTTGGGCATGAAGCAATTCTCACTATAAAAAGGGCTAGCTAATCTCTTCATTAGGTGTGGAAAATTTGCCATTATTCTTCATTGTCTTTCTCCTCAAATTTTTAGCTATTAGTTATTCTCTACCTATTTCTCAATAAGGTTATTGGTTCAAGTTGTAATTGTTTATAACGATAGTTGAGGTCGTTTGTAAACAATTTTTATTAGTGAATCAATAAAGAGAGTGGTTGGGTGTAATATCGTGTGCTCATATTTCCGATATTTTTTTATATTGTTTTTTTTGTTTTTCAATCAAATTCATCTTCAAGTGATTGAGTGATAAAGATCCTATTTTTCTTGGCATTTTGTCAAGCTTCCGCTGTGCACAAAAATCATAACACTCTAGTACAAAAATAGTTTTCAATATCATATATCACAACAATTTTGTCTGTGCAACATTAAAGAAGTTGACTTGGTGGTATATGAATATGGCAACACATGAATTTTGTAAGAGAAACCAGGGAGAACAATCAATTGTACTCTTTATATGCTTTTCGTAATTGAAATTTTGTGGTTGATCAATCACACTATATCCTTTAAAGTGAAATCTTAACTTAGTCAAGAAGGGAAAAATGGTATATGAATAATATTAATGAATTAAATGTTTTGTCTATCTCTTCTATTATCAATGAATAATAATACAATGAAAAAAAAAACTACATGGAATATAATTGGAAAGCCATAATTAATCTTAATATGTAATGAACATGCATATGCAAAATAAGAAGCATTTAATAAACCATGTTATTTTGCAAAGTAATATGATATTAGTATATGTACTATATCAAAGTAATAAGCGCATCGTAGCTATACATGATCCAATGGTAATACAAACTAATCCCCATGAGATGAATACAATAGAAACTGATAGAATATAATAATTCAATTGTGATTAAAAATATAAATATATGACCTTTGGGTCAAAATATCAAAAGCGTAAAAAAAGATCACGGATGAATAAGTAAACTTGTGCACTAAATAATGAATTAATATTATGTCACTCATTCAACAATTTTAATTTGTAAGCGAAAATTCAACTTGTATAATCAAGCAGTTGAGTAAAAAGATGGTAGAGGACATGTTGATTTAAAACCAAGGAATAAGAAACTATTACTTTAATAAATGAGCGTAATTTCTAAAGTTAGTACATAAGGTTACAAGTAGGTTGGACAGGAATTTTTTCTTCTAGAAAAAAATTATGGCAGGTATATAATGAAAGAAAAATAGAATTATAATGCAATATCCTCTCTCCACCATCAGTACCCTCTTAATACATGACAATTATGTAAGGCTCGATCCTAATACAGTTAATTAGCTATTGACAGTTTACCCAAGTGGTTACTCCACAAATTAAGCAGGCAAAGTAAACCTTGTGAGTATTGGCATCTTACACTTCTTCTTAATATGTAAAAATAACATAACATGTGTCAATCAAAAGGAGCATGATAAATACTTTTTCCTTACCATTATCAGTGGAAGATGATACCCTTGATTAAAGCTTGGCTATCAACCACCAACTTACGGAAGACCTGCTGGAAGACCTAAATGCATAGAGAGTTCAAATAATTACATGGACACATATATGATAATGTAATGCATTTGTAATAGAAATAATAACAGGTTTCATTATATAACACACACACACAATATATATATATATATATATATATATATATATGAGAAAACAGGAGAGGCAATATGTTCCCGCAGATAATAAACTTTTATCTCACCTTAGTACCATGAAAAAGTATGTTCATGGCTTGAAAACAACTTTTTATGCATACTATGTTTTTTGCGGTGCAAGCTGATAGTTTGATCTGAAATTTTTTTCTTATAGGTGAGGGAGCCAACATCACATGTACTCTATGTTCGCTAGATCTAAGTCATTATTTGCTAAAATAAATAAATTGCAATTTGTTGTCCCTGGAATTACATGGTGCAGATTATAACCCTACATATTCACAATCTTAACAAAGTACAAAAAAAATATTATAATGGTGAAGTATAATTTCTTAGACAGAAAACTTTTAAAGCTAAATCCATACTTACATTACACGAAGGATATTTTCACACAAAAGAGTTTATCGACTTTAGCAGAAATCCATTTTCACCTTCTTCCTATCCATAAATAAGTAATTCTACATCATCAAAAATGAAATTATCTTAAACTGCTAAATAATGCATATATATTCATAAATAGCGGTGTTTATTATGTAATTGAATAAATATATATAGAAAAGAAATTAACTAACAATACCGAGAATCATAACTCTAAGCATTTTTGATTATGAACAAAATTAACAATTGCTATCCATTCGAGTCACCAAAATCGGCTGCCTAAAAATTGCTCTCCTATTGGATTGATATGTAAAAGAGAAACCTTCATGCTATTTATTTTAAGAAAAAAATGCTTCATCAAATCATGTGAGTGTAATAGTACCTAACAACTGACGTTGGTTTTGAAGAAAGCATTTTGATCTTAGCGGCAACATTAAAATAAAGGAAACAATTTGATGAAAAAAGTCTAATTTTTTGAAAGCAAATATCAAAAGAGAAATGTATAAAAGCATGAAATTTATCATTTTCAATATTTCATAGATTTAATTTGTGAAATATAGTGTTTATAACCAATATAAATAGTCACTCTTTACTTTGTGCATGCTAGCCGAGGTGGACGTATTTTTATTGATTTGAAAATGAAATGCAAAACCAAAATACATCTTTCTCCAAAAAAAAAAAAAAACTGGACTCTGAAATTTAACAACACCACATCAACATTTCAGTTTTCAATTTTCAATTTTCAATTTTGAAATAAAAACATATAACTCAGACTGCATTGGCTCCTTTTTATTCATCCTTATTTTCAAAAACTACACATGATGGTCTCCATATTCAATCCTGTACATGAATCAAACACTGCAATTCTGCACTGAAAAAATAAAACAGCTAAACGTCAGACAGTTAAAGAAACTTTCATAAACAGAAAATAATGGAAATATGGTCTGAAATAACAGTTGAGAAACCAAAATTATTATACATAAAATTCAGTTTTACCAATCTGATGAAATGTGAGTTGAGCGCATGAATTACCGTTTTGTCAAGCACTTCCTCAACCAACTTATGTATATTATAATACTTGCCAATCATATGCTAAATTTAACTCCAGTTGCAAGTGCGGATTTAGTGGCTGAAAATGATAAATTTCTGTATTATTATTTAACTGTTGTCATCACATATGATCATCAAATAATTAATTGAGAGTGTAAGTAGTGCATGTGTGTCAGACAATTATAGATCCCAAGTATTTGAGAGTAAATGCGCCAAAGATTGATGCATGTTGATACATAGGGAAGACATATTTCTTTCAGCAGAAAAATATTATAAAAAAGAAAAATCGTTTTATTTATTACGAAAATTAGCTATGTAATATTCTTAATGAATAAAAATCCATGAAAACATAAACATGGAGCAGAAATATAGAATACTATGATGGAGTGTAACAACCCGGAAAATCTGAACCAATTTAAAAATTTTAATTTGGCTATTTTAGTGGATTTTGAATATTTAAAATAAATTATTTTAAATAATAACGACCAAAGGTCTATTTGAATCGATGTTGGAAAATAAATATATTTATTTTAATTATAGAACAAGGCCTGAAATAGCGCGACAGTTTTGAAAATTTGAATTTGAACTTTGACTGACTGTACCGGGTGCAAAATAAAACGGATTTTAGTGAAACCAAAAATATTTAAATCTGTTTATGAATATCTTTCTAACGAATATGAAAAATCGAAATTTCATAGAGGAAATCAAAAGTTATAGCCAAATGAATTTTCAGAAAGGTTGTTATGGAGTTTATATAGCCCTTGAAATTAGCCATTTTGCAAACGACCTCCGTTTTCGATGAAACCACTTTTGTTGGATCCAGGATGTCAAATTATTGCTAGGTTTCAAATTCCATAATTTTTGGAGTTAATATGTGAGCGTGGCAAAGGAAAATGTGTTTGGGTTTAATTTCAGTCAATTTGGATCGACCAGAAAATGACCATTTTTCAAACAGTCTCCAAATTTGACGAAACTAGTTTTGTTGGGACCGTATCGTCAAAACATAGCTAGATTTATTTTTCTAGAATTTTTGGGATTAATATGTGGCCCCGGCAAATTGAAATGTACGTTCAAATCAAATATTGATTGTTTTATATTTTTATTTGAAGAAAAACTGATTGAAACAGTCGAATGGGCCTACGAAACATAGCCCATCGTGTCCGAGATGGGGGTAATTAGCTAGGGCGACAGGCAGTGGGTTTGATTTGGTGTTTGAATAGAGAAGTCATATGTATTTTTCCTAACCCTTGATTTCATCAATAAAATAAAATAAAAAATTTTCAAAAAAACCTTTCTCTATCCCTGACGCTATCGCGATCGACGGCGGCCCATATTCAAATCTTCTCGGCCAATTTTCGGCCAAACCACGCATCGTTAGACCTTGCTCCAATTGGGAATTTTGTAGCTCTCTCCAAGATCTTCAAATCCACACCTGGTGCACCCCCTATCGTCGCGCCATCAGAGAGAATCACCTCTTCAAAGTCCACCACTTCCTTTCGCCACCGCCACTGCTAGGAGCCACAGAAGTGGGCCCCACTTCAGGCGAACCGGTGCCCTACCTCCCCCTTCGACCTCGTGCAACCCGATCGTCCAACCGCTACACAGTTTGCGCGCAAAATCCATCCCTAGTTTTGAACCTTTTGCTGAGGTAACGGCTGTTTATATTTTAAAGGATTTTAACACTTTTAAACCGTTGCGAAATTCGATTAACTTCTAAAATCATATATTTTTGTTATGTTATCGAAATCCAGTGAAACAAGAGATATTAGACTCATGTGGACGTCTTCTACATTTTAGAAGAGACCGGATATTTTTCTGAGCCTTCTACAATTTTTGGAGGAGTGGAATCCAATGTGAGATTTCTGAATTATAAACGACATGGAATAACGATGCACAAATTATACGGTCGATGTATGAGTTATATAAGCATTGTACGCCTCATGTATAAGTGTTGTATAAAGTTGTATGTGCGATGTATAAGTTATATATGCGTTGTAAAAATCATATATGCGTTGAATGGAACTGAAATGATATGGAAATGAAATCAAAATATATTTATATATATGTATATATATATATACTCCCCTTGTCCACAGACCATGGACGATATATATTGGTTGTGATATTGTTTGGATTTTGGTTGATGTGAAATTTGGTGAATACTACGAATGGACGATTTGATATGATTGATTGTGGTTGAAATCCCAATAGGATTAGTTTATGGGAAAATTCGTCTGCGTACGAACTAGATTATTGAAATCCCCATTGTCAAATGCTGCGAGGCTTTAAGGTAGAGCGAGGAGCCGTACTAGGGACGGTGCCGGTTTTAACTATCCTGCCGTTATGCTGCCGAAATTTTCTGAAATATTCCTATTTTTGATTTATATTCATGTATTGAAATATATTCATGTGTTGGAAAATATTCATTTTTGGAATAAAAATGGTTTGAATGATAAAAATAACATTTTTATCGAATGTATGAAATAAAAATGGTTTGAATGGTAAAAATAACATTTTTATACAATGTATGAAATAAAATAGTTTGAGCGATAAAAATAACATTTTTATTGTATGTATGAAGTATATAAAATAATCTTATTTGAAATAAATTGTTTTGACAATAGAAATCGCATTTTTATAATATATATGAAACGCTAAAGTATACATTTATGAAATAAATTCTTTAACAATAAAAATCACATTTTTATCATCTATATGAAGTATATAAAATAATCGTGTTTGAGATAAATTGTTTTGACAATGAAAATCACATTCTTACTATATATAAGAATTGTTAAAAGTAGCCATATGTTGAAATAAATATCTGTTTGATAAAAATATCATTTTTATCACCTATATGAGTTGAAATGGTTTTTGAAATCGTAGAATGGATTATATATATATATATATATATATAATTAAAATAAATCGAATAACGAAGCTGTAGTTCGTATTTTGAAACCGTGATTTCAAATGATTGTACTAGGAGATCCGACCGTCGGATTTTTCCAAAATCGAAACTGTTGGGTTCGCTTTGGAAATATCTTTCCAACGACACCAAATTTGCAAAGATCCAACGGTTGGATTGTTTGGAATGTTTAATTCAAATCTGAATGAAAACAGCGCCAGAATGGATTATATATATATATATATAATTAAAATAAATCGAATAACAACGCTGCAGTTCGTATTTTGAAACCATAACTTTAAACGATTGTATCGGGAGATCCAACCGTCGCATTTTCCCAAAACTGGAACCGTTGGGTCCGCTTTGAAAAGATCTTTCCAATGATATAAAATTTGTAAAGATCAAACGATTATATTTTCAGATATGTGTAAATCAAATTTGGAAAAAAAACAGCGCCATGGCCGCGTTATGGCCTAAAGCGTCGTTTGAATAAATTGGCTATATTTAAATAAATAAAAATAGCGATAAATCGTGATAAAATAATATAAATGATATGGAATGGAAATAAACCAAATTTACCTAGTTTATCGGATATTTGATGGTTGAATGTACTTGACGTGAAAATTACATTAATGAACTGAATTATGGATGTCAGATAATTAAACCATTGAAATTAATTGATTTGAAATTCTAAATATATGTGAATTATTTGAAAAGGCCAAGTTAATTCTCATTTCAAATAATTGGTCGACGGTTAGAAGTCGAAGATATGAAGACGGTGCAAGACCGAGGATCTTCACATTGAATGGATGGCTACTGGTGCCTTTGATAGGAGTTGATGCCCTGATGGGGTTATAGTGTTGGTCATACGGACGTACTTGTTGATTGTATGGATATGCGAGGGGCTCTCTCCTGTGTTGGACATACGGGAGAGGAATAAGGTGCCTCCGGTTTCGTTCAGTCCCAGAACGGACTTGTAAATGGATGTGTGTCTGACGTTGTAGATTGACAACGTGGCATACAGAGATGTTGTGATCAAAGCTTTTGTTGAAAAGAAGAGCTTTGTGGTTGATGATCAAAGCAGGGCTTGAATAGCTAGCGTTGTGTTTAACGTTGAGTCGCAAGCGTCACACCCCGGTATGGATCAGAAACGGGAGAGGACATCAGGAATGACCTGCGTTTCTTTCTAGCTAGGAGTGGTGTTTTGGGTTTTACATGCCAGAGCATTTTACTTATGTGGATGATGGATAGCGGGGCGCCTCGGTTATATCGGTCGCTCCTGGGCCGATGGTTTTGGTCGGTATATGACCAGTTTACGCCCCATAAGGCGGGGAAACGTAGTGTTCAGGCATTTTAATTCACTCCGTGTGGACCGGCCCTGACAATCCAAGGCTTGACTGAGCACTTGCCTGAGGCTCGGGCTAGAGAGTCTCAAAGCGGTAAGGATGATCCCTTGCCTTGGTTCATGACGGAAATCCAATTTCCAAATACGACATCGTGCAGTTTTGATTGTACACATGTATATGGCGACATAGTGGTATGGGGTATTTATGTCGTCTATGATTGATAATTATGATTGAAATTATTTTTGAAACATATAAACACTAGTAATAATATCAAACGCTTTTGTATTATTCGTATCAAGCATATTTTGGCCATTATAAGGTAAAACTCTATCCTCCGGTTTGCATTGCATTGTGTGATGGGAACTGGGTCTGATAATGGCTTCATTTTGTAAATATCATTGCGATGTTTAAATGATTTATTGGTTTTAGAGCACTGGCAATGCAATGGAGTAAATCTGTTCCGCGTTACGCGGCGTGGTCTTGTGATTGGCCTTATTATAAAATAAGTTAAGTAGTAGAATTCTCATACCAGTCCCATGACTGACTCGTAGTTTGTTTCACTTGCAAACTCGGGTGCCCTATTTTCTACATGAGCAGCCTTGTATTCAGGTTTTAGCAGGCTCTTTCTGGATAGCTGTGGAGCTGAAGATGGATTCTATCATTTCTTTCTTTTTTATGTTGTTCAGCTCCTATTGTACATATTGTGTTTTGATTCCGCTGTAGAAATTTTATGTAAAGCTGAACTGTCTTTTTGTACTAAGTAGATCCTGTATACTGTGTAACTCTGATGATTATGCTTATCCAGTGTATTCTATTATACATTATCTGGTGTATTTATTTATTTCTGTTCTGCTGTTATCTGTTTTGTGTTATATTCCAAAGATTACCCTTGCCACCATGGAACGGGGTTTGGGGTCGTCTCAAGGGGCATCCATTACACGAAATGAAAACGTAAAAAACAATCAAAAATAAAACATGTACCTAAATATTTGGAGAAGATGTTGCTCCACTTGTTTAGTTTAAGTTTGACCCTGGAATATGGACTAATAGAAGGAACCATACTGATTCACTGAGCCTATAATCATTTTACAGCCACTCAAGTTCCATGCGCAAAATACTCACCCTATATTTAAGCCATCTAACATCTTATTATAGACATAATTACTCATAAATCTGAAAATTGTTACCAGGGTCTAGTCCACCATGTTTAAGCACAAGATCTTCAGAATCGAAGCTGGAGGTGGCGTCTGAAGAGGGTTATTGGCTGCCGATCTAAAATTTTAACATCTAGGGTTTCAATTTTTAGGTAGATAAATTTTTGCAAAGAAAATCTCAAGAAAAGAAGTTGGATGCGGCCTGATTGAGCATTTCGATCTATGGTTTAGTGGTTGGATTTGATACTATGGAAATAACCGTCGTGCTTTGGCGGGCACCAACGGCTGATTGAAAACAGGTAGCATGGAAGGTAGAGAAGGGAACAGGTGGATGACGCGTTACGTGGAGGGGGGAAGGAAGAATGGACATGACTCATTAGTTAGGAAGAGAATAGTAAAGGGTTGAGATGGGAGGAAGGAAAATGCGGCATGGTTTATGAAGAGAAATTGAGGAAAGGGAGAATGAAACAGTTCAACTTTACATAGTGTAGAAAATTTACGGTGGCCTGTGAGAGCTCGATTGCGAACACAGTAATTATAATATAGGATAGATATATATACTGATATATTTATATAAATAGAGGGATGTTAATTTGAGTGCGAGCGTATTTTAGTTTAAATTACACATTTATGTTTATATAAAATTTTGATTGTCAAAGTTTATATTGAATAAATATTAAAGAATCAGATATTATTTATTATCTACTGTAGATATTAAATAATAAATAACTCCGATAATATAAATTAATCCTTAAGAAGGATAAATTGAATTAAATCAAATTTCTTGACTGACATTGAAATTTGAGGATTGCCCTCAAATAATTTAAATGTAATTGTTTTAGAAATGAAGAGAGGATCTAAAATAAGTTAAGTATGACTTCAATCAATTAAGATATAAATGTTATAAAATCTACTTATACATCTCTAGTATTAGATATTAGAAATGAATAACATAAATGTATGTGAATTTACAAAAATTGCAAAATAAGTAGAAATCTAATAAAATGACAGGTGGGCTTACGATTGGAAATGAAGCATTGCTAAATTGTCTATAGGAAGTTGATTCTTGTTGTATATGCTGACTTAATTAAATAAAATAATTTTATTATGAAACTACGCTTAAAATAAATGTTATAATAGATCTTTTTTACACAAGTTTGAATTTCATTTGTAATAAAAGAATAATTGTTATTCATTTTAAATGAAATATCATATGGAATTTCGGAAATAGTTAATGATCTTTATAAATCCTTAACTATAATGGGCTTGACATTAATAATGAGTTGATTAGATTTAGTAATTCAAACCCAACATACCTTTAGTATTATCGGTTAGCCCAATAAACAAGTGTATAACAAAACTCCATAATGATGGAATTTTTAGATCATTTGATTTTGAATTATATGAAGAATTCAGATCTTGTTTATTAGGTGAAATAACTGGACCCCTTTCACTTGACATAGTGATTGAGTAATAAGTATCGGGTCTCGTACATAATGATGTATATGGAGCAACGAATACATAAGTCACAAGAAGGTTTTATTACTTCATTACATTTACTAATGATATCAGTAGATACAGATATGTGTATCTTATGAAATACAAATCAGAATCCTTTGAAAAGTTCACATAATTCAAAATGAAGTTCAAAAACCAATTTTGATAGGAAATAAATTCTCTTCGAACAGATCAAAGAAAATTTTAAGCCAATTAATTAATGACTGTCCATATGAGTTTGAAATTGTTTCACGACTCACTCCATCTAGAACACCACTTTAGAATGGTGTGTCAGAAAGGAGAAATCGCACCTTATAAGATATAATATGATTAATGACAAGTCACATAGATCCTCCTACAACTTAAATTTAGAACAATTACATTTAGTCCTACTAAGATGGTCTTGAAGACTCCATATAAGATATGAACTAGGAAATGTCCTAGTGTATCTGATACGACAATTTGGGATGTAAAGACGTTTATTAAACGTCCTCTGATAAGATCGGGCCTAAATCAAATAACAATTTTGTGGATATAAATTCTCTGAGAATAAAATGTTTATTGCTTGATTTGGTATCTTTTTGAAAGAGAGTCAGCCTCTAAAATACCATTGGGAATGAAATAGAATTCGAGATATATTGGAAAAACACAAATACCATTAAATTTTGTATAGACAAGAAATTGAGTGGGAATGACACAATAATTCTGATGTTATTTGATAACACATTAATTATTGTAAATAATGATAGTTTAAAAACAAGAAGTAAATACTGATTCTGAGAAAGAAAAATGTTTGGGTTAAGAAGTTCATAAATGAACTTAATTCATTGCAAATCCAATGGTATACATTGGGATAACACTATGGCTGTTGCTCAGGCCTAAAACATTAAACTCTTGTAAATCCAAATATAAATATTTAAGAAATATAATTCTGATGTGAAGCTATTCACATAGGAAATGAACATATCTACAAAGTTACAAAAGGTTGTAATGTTGCAGACCTACAAAATTAAACAATGTCGCAACAGATGTTTAATGATCACACTAGTTTCATGAGTATATGATACATGAATGATTGACTCTAGTGCAAGTGGGAGATTGTTAAAGTTTATGCCTTAGAGGCAATTCATTTGATGAGACAGATAACACTGTTGATGTTATTATTTTATTTGGAATAAAATAATATTCTATTATATTATATTTAATGCGTAATACAAATATTAATATAATAGAAGTCCTTAGAATTATAATATGGAGTTATATAGTTCGAACAAGACTTGGATTTGAGATTATAAAATATGATAAGTATTATAACTCTTAAATGTACCTAGTCGAGTTTTATTGTTTATATAGGACATCAATAAAGCGTTGAGACTAGTATGTTGATTGATTGATGATCAGATCTCATTGATCATTAATATATGTGATATTAATGTCAAAACATAAATACGTATTGGATAATATTTGTAACGACCCGGATTTTTAGCGACTGAATAATTAATGTATTTAATTAGTTAAAAGGTTAATTTGGAGATTTAAATGATTTTATTTAATAATTTTGAATATTAATATAGATAGTATATGTAATGAAGTACTTATATTCTCTTTTCTAACTTAAATACACACAAATAAGTGACCCGTGCTTCGCACTTGAGCAAAGAATGAAGTGGTAGTTGCATTAAATATTGTTTGGCTTGTGTGATACCACTGTTATTTTCTACCTTCCGTAGACAGGTGTCTGTAGTAAATAAACTGGATTGTAAATAGCATGTGTCTCGTTAATGTCAGTACCTTATGGAAATATAAATGGACGCAGATTATGCAAAACAAATTAGAAGACATAAATAAAAACAAAACCAGCAATACGAAGTAGATTAACTTCAAGTTTAAAATAAAGAAAGAACTGAAATAGTTATTTGGATACATGTGGTTCAAGTACACAGGGACTAAGCAGGGACGACTTTAAATCTCCGTCATTAAAGGGAATACAAGCCGACATATAAACGTGCCCACCAAACAATTTCAAGTTCGTGTTACCCAAACAAATCCTTACCGTGCGTATGAAGGAATCCAATCCGTGCTCTCCAAGTCTTGAATCCGTGGATACCCAACCATTTGGAACCGTGTTTAGCAAGCTGTTTATTTCCGTGCAAACCAAGGTCCCTTCCTTTTTAAATAGTGTTTCTCTTCTCCTCATCTTTCATTTTCTCAGATCCAAACCAAACTTAAGAAATAATATATATATATATATATATATATGAAAATTGAATGACCCTTCTCTATATGAATAGCTTCGACTAGTACATCTCTTCCTCCACCCGCTCTTCTCTCTATCTCACATCTGAACCTACCTCCTGTAACCTCTCTCACCATTTCCCCTTCCCGATTTCACCACTCATGAAATATACCTACCTATATTCTTGACTCCTATACTCTTGAGTCCGTCTCGCGTTCTGGCATGTAAACCGAAACGAACTGCTACACCTTCTTCTACCAAAATGCAATCTCCAACGCACGCCTTTTTTTCGAAGTGCCACAGTGGCTCTAGATCGAGCCTACTCCAAGCAATAACCTGCTTTTGGTCACTGCAAAGTTGTGGCCCTCGGTTTTTATTGGGTATAGAAGTCTGGAGTTTTTTTTAAAGTGATTGTTTTTGTAGTAGGAGGTGAGTGAGGTACTGATAAGAATGTTAAGGAGGAGGGAGGCGTGTTATTTGGCTTGGGTCCGGTGGTTACCGAGGGTCGGAGGAGGAAGGACAAGGTCGAAGTCTTGTTTCCAGGCAGCATTTGTATAGAGGTTTGTGCGGAGTTGTAGGCACCTGGAGTGCTCCGATGATCGGAGGAAGGTGCAGGAATCGGTTATTTGGATGATAACGGGTCCGTATGGGGTTGTTTTACTACAGGCGGAGTTGGTTTTCAGCTAACGAATTCTCATTTTCAGATCGGATGAAAGGCTGTCACGTTCATGTGCGTTGAAGGGCAGGCCTGTTTTGGTCGAGGAATTAGTCAATATTATACGGAAGGTGGAAGTAACGTTTCGATTGGGTCTCTTTACTGGAGGAGTTCAGGTTGACTGGACGAGCAACAGGAGACTGTGGTGGTCCGAGAGATGGGGTCTGATGGAGGTCCGGCGTACGGGGTTGGCGCCGGCGAAGGGTTAAAGGAGCAGTGTTCGAATGAAGAGCAATATCTGGTTTTCTTTGTCAGTAACGAATGGAAAATGATGATTACCAGTTAATTGAGGTAATAAAACTAAGCTGATTAAAAATTAATTTTTATAAGGGATTAAAGAGTATGTTACTATTTGGTCACGTGGTTTGTTGGGTAATCATGGTACTATAAATTTGCAGTGTATCAAATATCAAAGTTTACATAGAAAGAGGACTGCCGAAATACCATGGGAGAATTTATGGTAAACGAAGGGGGACAAGATGGAGGAATTTATTCGCGGTGCTGTTCTGTACTGCATTCAAAAGAAGCAGGTTTTGATGTCTTATTTTGGAAGGAAGAAGATTGGAGTTGAAGTAGCTTGTATTGGCGAAACTGAACAAAGTTTTGTTAAGCAAGGGAGAACCAATCATGGGAAGATGCGCCAATTCTGGAGCTCTTTGAAATGCTATCGGGAAAGATGGAAACAATGTCTTGGCCGGTTCATTTAAAAACAAAACGTATCAGATGGTAATTAGTTTCTAATCTATTTATAATTAAAAAGAAATTATTATAATATATGTCCATGTGTGGACTGGTTATATTTAACAGGAAGGAAACTGTTTTAAATGAACGGAGAAAAGCAGACGTCATGGAAGAAAGAGTTGTTTTGGATTGATGCATGGAAGGAAGTCTGATTTTGTTAAAAACAAGGAGAAAATGAATTTCAGGTTAGATCAAACTTTAGAGGAGGATAAGCAGCCAATTACAGACGTAATTAAAGGGTAAATTCTGATTTAAAATAAAGTAAAGACTTATTAATAGTTCAAATGTGTTTAAATTTAATTGTTAATTTATAAATGATACAACTTTTAAAAATGTTGCTGGAATTTAACAGAACAAGTAGCGTCGGTGTCTTGGCAGAAAATACCACGAGTACGTGTTGGTTCAGAAAGATTTGAAGACAACTCGAATTTCATATGATTTCAAACGTATTTTTTGAAACTATATGAAATCAAAGCAGAACCGTCAACTGCGAACCAAGGTGAGTAAGCTCACTAACTCTGACTGGTTTATATTTTTATATAAAAGAGTTTTAATTTATTTCTAGTAATTTTATACTTTGTGATGGTTGTTTGAATGAATGGTTGATAAAATTGGTTGAATGGTTAATATGGTTCTATAGTTGATCGATAATTATTTTTGTTATTAATTAATGTTGATTAACATCTGTGGATGCAGGGAAATAGGTTGGAGGATCCAACTGGATTCCTCAACATTTTATTTACTATTTTATTTATTTATGATATATGATCGTGATTGGTCGATAAATTTTGGTATTCAAATACCGTAAAATATTTTAGAACGTAGAAAAGAGATTTGAGTTTTAAATACATTAAGAAGTCAATATTCAATTAATTCTATAGTTTGCAATAATATATCTAAAAAGGGATTTATAGAAATCAAATTGAGTTAATTTCAGAAGTTAAAGAACGTATAGCTTGTAAATACATTTAAAGGAGAACTTGAATTGTTTAAAATAAACAGAGTTTATAAATGAACAACGGAGGCGTGTGCATCGTACACGGTACTTTATTTAAAACAGCGATTATAGAGCTGTGGTTATAATATTTGTTTTGTAAATCTAAACAGCGATTATAACGCTGTTGTTATAATATATGCATTGTAAATCTAAACAGGGATTTTAGCGCTGTCGCTATAATAAATGTTTTGTAAATATATACAACAATTTTAACGCTGTCGAAATCAAATATTTGGAGGCAGCGATTATAACGCTACCATTATAATCAGTGTTTTTTCGTAAAAGAAGTGTATTCAAGAGAGAAAAATAGAGATTTGAAAGGATATGGAAGATTGGAAATGGATTTAGAATCAATAATATAATAAGGAATTAATATAAAAAGGGGCCAATGTTGTTGATGGTTGATCGGTAGAAATTCCAATTAGAAATAGGACCGCTGATTGTATGGATGTTCTTTGATTGTTACATCATCGACTATCAAAGTTTTTGATTTATTTTATACCTCCCTCGTCAATATGGAGAGACCGGGATCAAATTTAATATCTGAAAACCCCTCCGTATTGGTATAAGCGTTATGAATCAACTTATGCTGAAGATAATTGAAGACGGAGTAAAATGCAAGGGCTGTTCTGTTAATATTAGGTAGAAATTGCCTAAGATGGATTAATAGAATGGTGCCTTCGGTTTGTCCAGACCCAGGACAACTTGTAAGGACAAGTGCCTGACAGAGTATTTCCAAATGGATTACGTACGTTGATTCCTTCAAACGTACGAAGTTGGTGGAAAAGAAGGGAAACTTCTTTAGCCTAACAATCTGAGTATTTTTGTGGGGACCAATTAGTGATTTCTGATGGATTTGACGATGTGGCATTCAAAGTGAATGATGGCCAGATGTTCTGGAAGATAATTCAAACCTCAAGCCTCACAACCAGGAATTGACAAAAATCGGGTAGGCAGAATGGCTATTTGGGTCGCTTCCATTAGGATGTATAATCACCTATCTAGAGAAATTCCATTTGCTTCTTTAAATCTATCGATGCTGCCCCTTTCGGGAAATGGTTGCTGATCCCAACCATTGGTGATATATATTTGATACACTCAAGCGAAATGAGTGGTCGGTCATGTGAGGGCCGGGTTGCATGACGTTCTTGTTGAACCCAATGTATTCGTCTCTAGAGATACACTATCGGAAGGTGGTCCCATACCTTGTCATGTTGGAAATCCAATCTCCAATAAGCGCCCTGCGGTTTTTGATTTAATATTATATATGGAGAGTGAGATGCAAGCGTTCCGCTAGATTTCTATTTATTTGATGTAGTCGTTGTTATAATATCACTGGATTTGATATCAAAAATATTTTTGGTTATCATAAGGTAAAAACCATCCGTGTTTATGTGTGGATCGGTCTTACAATTATCATTTCTTTCGAAAGGAATTTAAAGTTAAACAAATGGTTGGAGTTTACTCACACCAGTCCCATGACTGACCCAGAGTTTATTTTGTTTTGTTTTCCCTAAACTTTTGGGTGCCCAAATTTGTATGGGCAGTCAAGTAGTTGGATTTTACAGATTCACTATTGAGGAGCTTGAAGCAGGAGGCTTTACCTTTTAGCTATAGACTATCATATTTTTCGCTGTGTACTATGTTGTAACTGGAAGCATGTGTTTATAATTGTTCTAGAGATAACTGTGGTGCTCTGATGATGGTATGTATATAAAGTTACTGAATTTTATTTCGAAGTTTACGTTATCTAATATATTTTATTCGTTCCGCTGTGAGTTTGTGATCTTCATTTTTCTTCTATTCTAATATTTCTTTCTTTCTATTTCTCATCCTCTAACTTCTTTCTAATAATGATTCGTGTTTCTGTGCAATTTGGGTTGGACGTGTGGTGTTATTAATCGACTCAAAGAGTACGGAAATTCGGGTTGTTTCAGTTAGTATCAGAGCTGAAGGTTGAGTTGTAACCTTAGCTCTGTGGCGTAACTCATTAGAGATGGGGTTAGTAATACCCTAGATTGAGTTTGTGTATATATATATATATATATAAGCGCATATTTGTAGTTTTGATATAAAATATTTTATATTGTGTTGATTGGCTGGTTGAGTGGTTTATGAATTCTGGTCAATACAGAAAGTACAACTGTTTCGATAGGTGTTTCTAAACTCTCGAACAAAGCAATTCGATACAATATTGTTATAAAATGGGTAAATGATATAATTTTGCCCAAAATTATTTTGATATAAAAGATTTTTTTTTTGAAATATTGTAATATGTGGATGTGTTGATTGTTATTACAATCAAATGAAATTATAAAATATTGAAATGGTTATATAATTTATATACGGATAATGTATACAAATGAGATAAACCAAGATTAAGTTCAAACCAGAATTTGAATTCGAATCCAAGGAGTTTAGAAATATTTTCTGAAATATTTTTAAAAGTAATATAACTTACTTTGAAGGATTGAAACACCCCACCTCCGTTAGGGTCACTCTCAAAGGGAATGCCCTAATTTTGGTGGAGGTTTATAAGTACAAGTCACAGATATACAAGACAGATATAATAACACATATTTGTAAACCAGCGGAAGAACAACAAATTTTATTTCATAAAGTCAAATACGTGTTACAACAACATCCCTTCCAAAAACATAACATAATACTTCATAATCTGTCTTGAGTACATTATTTTTAAAGAAGCATAAATAAAACATAGATGAACTGCCAAAGCCCCATAGTGAATTGTCCAAAGCCATAGTTCAAAACAGGAAAGTCCAAGAAATACATTTCTCTTCTTCAAGCTGGATGTTGAGGTAGGTCAAGCTGCTGTGTTCCCTCCCTGAGGACCTGGGGGGGGGGGGGAAACGGAAGAAAGAAGACGAAAGAAAAATAGAGTCAGACATAAAGCCTGAGTAAGTCTAGTACTACTTTGTCTATGAATAAAGAACTGGGTATGATAAGTAAAACAGGAAGTGGGCAAACACTATGAACTTGGTTAAGTTATCTAGGGTCAAATATACTATCGTACCCCATGTTAATCTCTGAACCCATATAAACTAGTTTCCAATTTGCACCCCATAATCAGGGTAGTGTGATCCATTCTACGATGATCGGCTCCTACTCGCATAGTTACATGTGTCTTACGGCCCCCGATGTCTGTAGTTACCTATGCTGGTCCCACCATGGGGTGTATCAAGTCCCATAGTGGCAACCCGACACAACCTTAGAGTGCAAAGGTATGCTACTGGTGTCCAGTGCTTTATTTTTCTGCGCCGGAGTGCGTGCACACCCGCACACCGTTAGAACCTACACTGCTACACCACCGCCGTCGATTTGACCTCTTACAATCAGCCCAGTAATCGTGCCCCACCCTGCCTAGTTTCAGGGTATCCTGATACACCTTCTAGGGTTACTGCTGAAAAGGGTCCCCCCGTTACTAGGTTTTCTATCTCTAGCCAACATGCTAAGTTGGTTAAGTGTTTCCTAACCTAACCCCACCAGTCCGTTTAGTTTAGCATGTTCCATTTTGATTAAGTCTTTAGTTTACTTAATCCTAACAATCCTGACTCAGCCTTAATTGTCTTATTAAGGCCCTGACCTCTCACATTAGACAGGTATTGTTGTGGCTGCCTGTTGCCGGTTGGTTCCGGGCAGTCTTACGCCACAACTCAGTCTAACCTCGGGTCCTTGCTGGGCTCCATGTTTAACCTCCCACATTGGATAGGTATTGTTGTGACTACTGGACAGCCGGGCGGTTCCGGGCAGGTTTACATCACAACTCAATCCAACCTCGGGTTAAACACATCGTCTTTTCTACATTTACATATTTTGTCATTCTTCTTTATTTCTTATATGTAAATATTTGCGGCCCATTATTATGTTAATGGTGTAAAGGTTACACCAACCATGGGCCCAACCCATACTTGATTTTGGGCCCTTCTATTTCATATTTTCATTCATTAATTCATTTTAACCCAACGTTGTTTTCCCCCGTTTTACACGTCCTTCATATATATTGGGCTTAGCCTTTTAAAGCCCAATTTAGCCATGCGAAAGGGGAGGCTTATGGCGTATACACAAAGAGGGGAAAGTGAGCGCATGAACTTGCATATGACGTTGGAAAATACATAATAGAAATTGGTGTACTTGCATAGTGGTGACATGTATTTTGGTCATACAACATAGGTGACATAAATCAAGGCATGTAAACTTGCATAGGTTTAACTACAACATGAACCTATATTCTTATTTAGGCATAATGTCAAACATAAGCATGGCCTAAATACTTCTAGCATAAACATGGCATATTGTCAAACATAAGCATGGCATAAAATACTTCTAGCATGAACATAACACAATTCAACTTAATCATGATTTAAGCCTAATCACATAACGATGGTATAAACATACTTATGCATAAATATTCCTAATCATGGTGTTTTGCTTTAAACTTGCAAAAAGGGGATTTTTGAGTCTAATCTAACCATGTCTCACATATGTCATCATATAATTCTTTAAAACAAGATAGACTTAATCATAGATCTCAATTATGCCAAATATCATTCCTAGCCATATTCATAAGTTTGCAAAAGCATGACTAATACATGGTGTCAAAATTCCACATAGTTTCATATGAACTATAATAACCAAACTTGTTTCAATTACTTGCAAAATGATTTATACATAAAAACATACATCATAATGGCATAATAACAAAGCCTCAAATTTGCATGAATTTCAATTAACTACATACATGTAGCTTCAATATAGATTACACAATTTGCGCAATATTCCAAACGTTTATTTGCATAGAACTACCGCATGTAGTTCTTTATAATGAATAACAAAATTTTGCACAAATATGAATTACTTCCATTGCCACAATTCAAGCATACACATCAACACAGTTGTTTATTAATACCAAAGTAATACTCTACTTACAATGGTTTGATGAATTCTCTCGTTTAGGGATTGAAGACGCAAATTCCTTTGTTGAATTGATTAGCTTTAGGTTGTTTGAATTGCTTTAGGCCTTAGAACTTCCTCCCTAATCCTCTCTTTAGTTGGCGGCTATGCTTTGTCGTTCCTCAGCAACATGGCGGCTATGTTCTTAATTTTTAATGAATAGATTAGGGTTTAGTCTAGGGTTGTTTATATAGAGGTTAGGAACTAATTAGGACCCTTGATGTTGCTAGGTTAGATCATAGCCATTCATTAGGAAGAGAGACCAATAAAAACCCTCCACCTAGCCCTAATGACAAAGCAGACCACTGAAATTCGACCAAACACAGACCTGGCCAGCCAGGTTGACTGGGCTCGACCAGGTCGACACCCCTGTCGACAGGGCTGTCGACAGCCCTGTCGACATGGGTAGCCCAGGTCGACAGCCCAGTCGACCTGGGTGGCTAGGCGGGTGTTTTATCCGCCTGGCCCACTGGCCCCCATTTCAAAATTATTATTTTATTCTGTTTGAATTTTAAATTTAATTCAAAACTTCCGAAGGCCATATCTTCTTCATACGGACTCCGTTTTTCGAAAACTCGGACTCTATTTCGCGTATTTTTCCGAGACGAACGCAATGGCGTATCCCGTTTCCCTTAGTTCTCTGATTTGAATTTGATTATACTTTAATTTATGAATTTCACAGTTATCGAATTTTCGGGGTGTTACATTCTCCCCCACTTAAAAGGATTTCGTCCCCGAAATCTTCAAGTGTAGGAAAACGTATATCCTAACATCCAATCATCCATCTACTCATCCATCAAACACGAGCATCCATTGTCCTTAAAAGACTTCTAATGCTTCATGATCATATGCAAAGTGTGTGTGTACATGTACTTATCTAATGCAAAATCAGGCGGTCTACTGATTCAGTTGACCTCCTTAATGCGAATTATGTAAGTGCCATGCATCCATTATGTATGCAAAATTTTCCTATTCTTGATTCTACATGAGTGCACAACCATTCAATACAAATGCAACATCCACATGACAACACATTATAGTTCAACCACATACGAATACAAACATATATGCATATGCAATATGAAGTGACTGAGCCGATCTAAAACCTAGATTGTGTGTGTATATGCAACCACGAGCAACCACTAGCAATCACTTGCAACCACTTGCAACCATCATACATAACATGTTTCAATTACATGTTTTCATCCAAAAGGTTTCTACCCTAAAGATAAGGTCGATACCTAAAAAGATAGATAAAAGCGCAACTTAAGGAAAAAGAAAGATCAAGGATGTACCCTCGAACAGAAAAGGGTAGGCAGTGCGGATTCTAGCTTCAGTTTCCCAAGTCGCGTCTCCCTCGGTGTCGCTCCACTGGACTTTGACGAGCTTGACTTCGCGGTTGCGTAGCTTCTTTACTTCCGTTCCTAAGATGCGGGTTGGAACTCTTCTTATGGTTGCTTCGCGTTCCACTTCAGCCTCTTCGAGGATATTTGGCTCTACCACTTCAGCAGACTCATGTAGACACTTTCGGAGATGTGAAACGTGAAAAACGTTGTGGACTCCAGCCAACTTCTCGGGTAGCTCTAATCTATAAGCCATTTTCCCAATTTTCTCGATAATAGGGAATGGCCCTACGAATCTTGGTGCTAGCTTCCCTGTGGTTCCAAAACGAACAACGTTCCTTAGCGGTGATACCTTGAGAAAAACTCTGTCTCCAACCTCGAATTCAAGGTCGGTCCTTCTCTTGTCGGCATAGGACTTTTGTCTGTCTTGGGCCGTCTTCATCCTTCTTCGTATTAAGTCCACTTTCTGTGAAGTCTCTCGGATCATGTCTGGTCCAAGTATGAGCTTATCCGTGGACTCCCACCAACAAGTGGGCGATCGGCACGGTCTTCCGTATAAAGCTTCGAAGGGCGCCATTCCGATGGTTGCTTGATAGCTGTTGTTGTAGGCAAATTCCACCAAAGGGAGGTGGTCTTCCCATGTCCCTCCGAAGTCGAGGACGCATAGCCTTAAGAGGTCTTCCAAAACTCTGTTCACTCTCTCCGTTTGGCCGTCGGTTTGGGGATGATAGGCCGTGCTCAAGCATAGCTGCGTTCCTACTGCTTCTTGCAGACTCCGCCAAAACTCGCTGGTGAAGATGGGGTCTCGGTCACTAACGATGCTAGATGGTATTCCATGGAGTCGCACGATTTCCTTGAGGTAAAGTGATGCTAGGAATGAGGCGGTTCTTTTACTTTTGACAGGTAAAAAGTGGGCGCTTTTAGTAAGCCTATCCACTATTACCCAAATGCTAGTGTTGCCTTTCCTAGACCTAGGCAGCCCATCGATGAAGTCCATTGAGATGCTATCCCACTTCAACTGCGGGACCTCCAAAGGATGTAGCAGTCCGCCAGGCTTTTTCTGTTCCGCCTTAACCTGTTGGCACACCATACACTTAGAAACGAACTCTGCCACGTCCTTTTTCATGCCGTTCCAGAAGAAAGTCCTTTTTACGTCTTTGTACATTTTATCTCCGCCTGGGTGTATCGTCATCTTGGAGTGATGTGCTTCCTCGAGAACCTTCTTTATTAAATCGTTTGTCTGTGGGACGCATAGTCTTCCATCTCGCCTTAGTACACCCTTATCGTCAATGGAGTATCTGTTGAGGTGACTTGAAGTCTCACCCCTAATTAGCCTATCAATTATTTCCACAAGCTGAGGGTCTTCGCGTTGTGCTGCCCCTACTGAATCTACTAAAGTTGGGCGCACTTCGAGAGATGCAAGCAAGCCCGGTACGAAATCGGAGGAGGGCCTAAAGTCGAAGCTGGCTATAAACTCTAGGCTTTGTCTTTCAACAAACAACGGGCTTAGGGTCAATTTCTTTCGGCTCAACGCATCTGCCACTACGTTGCCTTTGCCCGGAGTATAGGAGATTTCGAAATCGTACGAGGCAAGAAACTCCATCCATCTTTGTTGCCTCAAGTTAAGATCCTTCTGCGAGAAAAGATATTTCAACGATTTATGGTCAGTGTAAAGTTCGAACTTCTCACCTAGGAGATAGTGTCGCCAAGACTTGAGTGCAAAGACGATGGCGGCTAGCTCAAGATCGTGGGTTGGGTAGTTCCTTTCATGCACCTTTAACTGTCTCCCGCCATAAGCTACCACCCTTCCTTCTTGCATTAAGACGGCGCCTAGCCCTGTCCCACATGCATCCGTATAAACAGTGAACATCTTGCTCCCATCTGGAAGCGTCAAAACTGGGGCTGTTGTGAGAGCCCTCTTCAGTCGTTGGAAAGCAAACTCGCAATCCAAATCCCAATTGAACACTAGATTCTTCTTAGTCAATTTCGTAAGCGGAGCTGAGATTTTCGCAAAATCCCTTATGAATTTTCGATAGAAACCTGCTAGTCCTAGAAAGCTTCGGACCTCAGGTGCATTCCTTGGTGTCTTCCAATCTTGTACCGCCACTACCTTAGCAGGGTCCACCGCTAACCCTTGTTTGGATACTATGTGCCCAAGGAACCTCACCTCTTCCCTCCAAAAGTGGCATTTGGAGAATTTGGCTTTTAGTTGATGGACTCGCAAAGTTTCCATGATTGCCCTTAGGTGCTGAGCATGTTCCTCTTCACTCTTTGAGAAGATAAGGATATCATCTACGAAGACCACTACGAATTTGTTGAGGAAATCTCTAAATACCCTACTCATCAGGTCCACGAAGTACGCAGGTGCATTTGTCAAGCCGAAAGGCATGACAAGCCATTCAAAGAAGCCGTCTGGGGTTCTGAAAGCCGTTTTATCGATGCTATCTTCAGCCACCCTTAGCTGATGAAAACCGGTTGCTAAATCGAGTTGGGAGAAAACAGACGCTCCTACAAGCTGGTCAAATAAATCGTCAATTCTAGGGAGAGGGTGCCTATTCTTTTTCGTTAGCTTGTTGAGCTCCCTATAGTCAACACATAGACGGAGTGAACCATCCGCCTTTGTAGCGAACACCACTGGAGCGCCCCACTCTGAAATGCTCCTCCTAATGAACCCCTTCTCTAGAAGCTCTTTAATCTGTTTACTGAGCTCTTTCCTTTCTCGTGGAGCCATATGTCTAACGGGCAATGCAACGGGCTTTGCATTATCTACAAGATATATGCGGAAGTCTATTTCCCGCTTCGGAGGCAAGCCCTTCACCTCTTCGAAGACATCCGGATATTCCCGGACCACTCTAACTGATTTCAAATTTTCAACAGAGGCATCTAGCGATTCAAGATAACTAAGCATAACCGCATACGAGGGATTACAAGAAATTTCCAAAGTATTACCGAGCTGGGTTAGGAGCCTAACAACCCTTTTCTCACAATCAAGGATGGCCCCATTACTGGATAGCCAATCCATACCCAAAATCAAACCATACCCCGAAAAGCCCAAAACAAAGGCACTACATTCAAATTCTACACTTAGAATAGAAATTTTCAAATCCAGACAGATCATAGACAAATGAGCTGGGCCCCCAATTGGGTTTGAAACAATTAAGGGGTCCTCTACCATACTAGTTTTTAGGTGCAGAGATTCTACTAAAGCAGACGAGATAAAGGAGTGTGATGCGCCAGAATCAAATAAAGTGCGAACGGGGTGATCATAAAGATAAACTACACTTTCTACAGAAGTATTTGTACCTCGCTGTTGCAATGGTGGCGCTTCTAGCACATGAACCTGTGCCCCTGGGGTGGATCCAGTGCCCTGCCCCTGCCCTCGTTTCCTTGGGCAGTCCTTAGCCCTGTGGCCTGTCTGACCGCACGAAAAGCACCCACCATTCTCCTTGGCCTTCTTTTTCCGGCAGTCCTTTACTAAGTGCCCCACTTTGCCACAGAAATTGCACTTCCTCTTCTCTTTGTTGCCCTTTCCGCCCTTCTTGAAGTCTGTCTTCTTAGGCTGCAAACCCTCTTTCTTCCCTTGAGAGCTTTCTGCCTTGGTCTCCTTCTTGCCCTTGTCCTCTTCATTCAGCAATGCCATTTGCACCAATCTTTCATACGTGGCTCCCATGGGTATATGGGTCATGGCCAAACTATGTAATGGCTCATTTAACCCCTTGACGAAACGGAGAGCCTTCTTATGAGGGGTGTTGACTAGGTCAAGCCCAAACCTAGCCAGCTCATCAAACTGATTCACATACTCTCTAACAGTCTTGTCTCCTTGCTTAAGGAATAAGAATTTTTCCAACTGCAAACTTCTTTCTGCATCTGAGAGAAACTTAGTCTCAAACCTTGCCCTAAAGTCCTCCCATGTATCCACTGGTCTTTCAGCATTGGTGACTTCCCACCAGTAGGAAGCCTCGCCCTTCAATAGCCACACCGCTAGTTGTACCTTTTGTCTATCTTCTACCTCAAAGATGATGAATAGGTCTTCGGTTTCTTTTAGCCAATTCCTAGCTGCTACGAAGGACTCAGTTCCATGGAAATCCCTTCCTCCCATAGTTTTAAAATCTTTACATATCTTAGCGAATGTGTTTCCCCGTGAAGGAGGTGGAGGAAAAGGTGCTGCTGCGGCTGGATGACTCCCTTCAGCTGGAGGAGGAGGAACGGTAGGACCTGGCTGAGTGGCCCTTGCCTCTAAGAAACGTCTAAACCAACCAGGTATGGGTACCCCTTCAGGCAAGTTAAGTTCTTGGGACATGCTGAAACAAAAAGGATAGATTCAAAACGAAGGATAAGAGATAATACCTATGGCTTTGGGGAGTGGACTTTGCCTTTTTTTTAAAATAAAATAATATTTTTCTTTTAAAAATGCTTCTTTAAATTTCCTTTTTGAAAATAAATTTTCAAAACTTTTTATCTTATCTGGTAAACCTGTGCTCTGATACCAAGTGAAACACCCCACCTCCGTTAGGGTCACTCTCAAAGGGAATGCCCTAATTTTGGTGGAGGTTTATAAGTACAAGTCACAGATATACAAGACAGATATAATAACACATATTTGTAAACCAGCGGAAGAACAACAAATTTTATTTCATAAAGTCAAATACGTGTTACAACAACATCCCTTCCAAAAACATAACATAATACTTCATAATCTGTCTTGAGTACATTATTTTTAAAGAAGCATAAATAAAACATAGATGAACTGCCAAAGCCCCATAGTGAATTGTCCAAAGCCATAGTTCAAAACAGGAAAGTCTAAGCAATACATTTCTCTTCTTCAAGCTGGATGTTGAGGTAGGTCAAGCTGCTGTGTTCCCTCCCTGAGGACCTGGGGGGGGGGGGGGGAAACGGAAGAAAGAAGACGAAAGAAAAATAGAGTCAGACATAAAGCCTGAGTAAGTCTAGTACTACTTTGTCTATGAATAAAGAACTGGGTATGATAAGTAAAACAGGAAGTGGGCAAACACTATGAACTTGGTTAAGTTATCTAGGGTCAAATATACTATCGTACCCCATGTTAATCTCTGAACCCATATAAACTAGTTTCCAATTTGCACCCCATAATCAGGGTAGTGTGATCCATTCTACGATGATCGGCTCCTACTCGCATAGTTACATGTGTCTTACGGCCCCCGATGTCTGTAGTTACCTATGCTGGTCCCACCATGGGGTGTATCAAGTCCCATAGTGGCAACCCGACACAACCTTAGAGTGCAAAGGTATGCTACTGGTGTCCAGTGCTTTATTTTTCTGCGCCGGAGTGCGTGCACGCCCGCACACCGTTAGAACCTACACTGCTACACCACCGCCGTCGATTTGACCTCTTACAATCAGCCCAGTAATCGTGCCCCACCCTGCCTAGTTTCAGGGTATCCTGATACACCTTCTAGGGTTACTGCTGAAAAGGGTCCCCCCGTTACTAGGTTTTCTATCTCTAGCCAACATGCTAAGTTGGTTAAGTGTTTCCTAACCTAACCCCACCAGTCCGTTTAGTTTAGCATGTTCCATTTTGATTAAGTCTTTAGTTTACTTAATCCTAACAATCCTGACTCAGCCTTAATTGTCTTATTAAGGCCCTGACCTCTCACATTAGACAGGTATTGTTGTGGCTGCCTGTTGCCGGTTGGTTCCGGGCAGTCTTACGCCACAACTCAGTCTAACCTCGGGTCCTTGCTGGGCTCCATGTTTAACCTCCCACATTGGATAGGTATTGTTGTGACTACTGGACAGCCGGGCGGTTCCGGGCAGGTTTACATCACAACTCAATCCAACCTCGGGTTAAACACATCGTCTTTTCTACATTTACATATTTTGTCATTCTTCTTTATTTCTTATATGTAAATATTTGCGGCCCATTATTATGTTAATGGTGTAAAGGTTACACCAACCATGGGCCCAACCCATACTTGATTTTGGGCCCTTCTATTTCATATTTTCATTCATTAATTCATTTTAACCCAACGTTGTTTTCCCCCGTTTTACACGTCCTTCATATATATTGGGCTTAGCCTTTTAAAGCCCAATTTAGCCATGCGAAAGGGGAGGCTTATGGCGTATACACAAAGAGGGGAAAGTGAGCGCATGAACTTGCATATGACGTTGGAAAATACATAATAGAAATTGGTGTACTTGCATAGTGGTGACATGTATTTTGGTCATACAACATAGGTGACATAAATCAAGGCATGTAAACTTGCATAGGTTTAACTACAACATGAACCTATATTCTTATTTAGGCATAATGTCAAACATAAGCATGGCCTAAATACTTCTAGCATAAACATGGCATATTGTCAAACATAAGCATGGCATAAAATACTTCTAGCATGAACATAACACAATTCAACTTAATCATAATTTAAGCCTAATCACATAACGATGGTATAAACATACTTATGCATAAATATTCCTAATCATGGTGTTTTGCTTTAAACTTGCAAAAAGGGGATTTTTGAGTCTAATCTAACCATGTCTCACATATGTCATCATATAATTCTTTAAAACAAGATAGACTTAATCATAGATCTCAATTATGCCAAATATCATTCCTAGCCATATTCATAAGTTTGCAAAAGCATGACTAATACATGGTGTCAAAATTCCACATAGTTTCATATGAACTATAATAACCAAACTTGTTTCAATTACTTGCAAAATGATTTATACATAAAAACATACATCATAATGGCATAATAACAAAGCCTCAAATTTGCATGAATTTCAATTAACTACATACATGTAGCTTCAATATAGATTACACAATTTGCGCAATATTCCAAACGTTTATTTGCATAGAACTACCGCATGTAGTTCTTTATAATGAATAACAAAATTTTGCACAAATATGAATTACTTCCATTGCCACAATTCAAGCATACACATCAACACAGTTGTTTATTAATACCAAAGTAATACTCTACTTACAATGGTTTGATGAATTCTCTCGTTTAGGGATTGAAGACGCAAATTCCTTTGTTGAATTGATTAGCTTTAGGTTGTTTGAATTGCTTTAGGCCTTAGAACTTCCTCCCTAATCCTCTCTTTAGTTGGCGGCTATGCTTTGTCGTTCCTCAGCAACATGGCGGCTATGTTCTTAATTTTTAATGAATAGATTAGGGTTTAGTCTAGGGTTGTTTATATAGAGGTTAGGAACTAATTAGGACCCTTGATGTTGCTAGGTTAGATCATAGCCATTCATTAGGAAGAGAGACCAATAAAAACCCGCCACCTAGCCCTAATGACAAAGCAGACCACTGAAATTCGACCAAACACAGACCTGGCCAGCCAGGTTGACTGGGCTCGACCAGGTCGACACCCCTGTCGACAGGGCTGTCGACAGCCCTGTCGACATGGGTAGCCCAGGTCGACAGCCCAGTCGACCTGGGTGGCTAGGCGGGTGTTTTATCCGCCTGGCCCACTGGCCCCCATTTCAAAATTATTATTTTATTCTGTTTGAATTTTAAATTTAATTCAAAACTTCCGAAGGCCATATCTTCTTCATACGGACTCCGTTTTTCGAAAACTCGGACTCTATTTCGCGTATTTTTCCGAGACGAACGCAATGGCGTATCCCGTTTCCCTTAGTTCTCTGATTTGAATTTGATTATACTTTAATTTATGAATTTCACAGTTATCGAATTTTCGGGGTGTTACAAGGATTTTTGAACAAGAATGATTTTAAATGGATTTTAAAAGTGATTAAGCATTGAAATCACTTCAGTGGCGAGAAAATAATTCTGATAATGGACTATAGCATTATCAGTATTCATTTTCGAGTTTCTGAGTGACAGATTGCTACCATAATAGATTTATTTATGGAAATTGTTTGAGAAAAATAAAGTTGTTTTATAAATTCAAATGTTTTGAATCGAGTTGATTATAAATATATGGATATATATATATGATTTCAAACTAATTTGAAATAAAACCCAGGAATTTGAGTTCTAAAAATTAAAATTTAATTTGTATAAGTTGGATAAATTGAAATGGTGGAAGTAAATCAAATGGATTGAAACTTAACTTAAGCTAAATGGGAATTGAAACTCAAACTAAATAAGTGGATTGATTCGGAAATAAAGATCAAATAGAATCGATAAAATAGAAGTAAACTAATCAGAAGTTGATTAGAGATTTCAAAACAAGAAGTTGATTTGATTTGAAACCAACTGGAAATGGATATATGTATGCTAAGCAGATATTGAATGGAAGCAAATGCAAGAGATAGAAATTTGCCCGACAAAAAGGTACGTGTTTACAATCTTACTTGGGTTTGATGATTTTATGAGCCTATGAGGCAAGCCGCTTGGCTTTTTGATTTTCTTTTGGATTGGAGAAGGCCTAGAAAGGCGAGTTGTGGTTGTACAGATTGAGCCACGCAAAGGAGATGCTGGCGAAATTTTTCGAAATTTAAAGTGTTAGAAAATTTTGAAGAAATTTTTGATAATTTAAAATTGAGTTGTTAATTGTATTTGAAATAAGAAAACCAGAATTGGTTAATAAAATTTCAAATGGGAGAATGAAATCGATAAATGGATTTAAAAATAATTGTAATGGGTGTGAATATGCAGAAGAGCATATGAATTGAAGACAAGAAAGTGATTATGGATTGTCCAAAAATGGTGGACAAATCATTTGGAAGGAATTATGTATGGTCGAGTATTGGTATGAGAATTCAAAGGTCGGGTAAGAACTGGATTATGAAGATATGGAATATAAGATTACAACTAAGCAAGATTATGAGGAGTTAGAGTTATAGCATTTTTACGGCTTAGCAATTTCGAGGACGAAATTATTTTAAGGGGGGGAGGAATGTAACGACCCGGATTTTTAGCAACTGAATAATTAATGTATTTAATTAGTTAAAAGGTTAATTTGGAGATTCAAATGATTTTATTTAATAATTTTGAATATTAATATAGATAGTATATGTAATGAAGTACTTATATTCTCTTTTCTATCTTAAATATACATAAATAAGTGACCCGTGCTTCACACATGAGCAAAGAATAAAGTGGTAGTTGCATTAAATATTGTTTGGCTTGTGTGATACCACTGTTTTTTTTCTACATTCCATAGACAGGTGTCTGTAGTAAATAAACTGGATTGTAAATAGCATACGTCTCATTAACGTCAGTACCTTATGGAAACATAAATGGATGCAGATTATGCAAAACAAATTAGAAGACATAAATAAAAACAAAACCAGCAATACAAAGTAGATTAACTTCAAGTTTAAAATAAAGAAAGAACTGAAATAGTTGTTAGGATACATGTGGTTCAAGTACACAGGGACTAAGCAGGGACGACTTTAAATCTCCGTCATTAAAGGGAATACAGGCCGATAAGTAAACGTGCCCACCAAACAATTTCAAGTTCGTGTTACCCAAACAAATCCTTACCGTGCGTATGAAGGAATCCAATCCGTGCTCTCCAAGTCTTGAATCCGTGGATACTAAGTCATCAGGAACCGTGTTTAGCAAGTTGTTCATTCCCATGCAAACCAAGGTCCCTTCCTTTTTAAATAATGTTTCTCTCCTCCTCATCTTTCATTTTCTCAGATCCAAACCAAACTTAAGAAATAATATATACATATATATATATATATATGTATGAAAATCGAATGACCCTTCTCTATATGAATAGCTTCGACTGGTACATCTCTTCCTCCACCCGCTCTTCTCTCTATCTCACATCTGAACCTACCTCCCGTAACCTCTCTCACCATTTCCCCTTCCAGATTTCACCACTCACGAAATATACCTACCTATATTCTTGACTCCTATACTCTTGAGTCTGTATCGCATTTTGGCACGTAAATCGAAACGAACTGCTACACCTTCTTCTACCAAAATGCAATCTCCAGCGCACGCCTTTGTTTTGTAAGTGCCACAGTGGCTCTGGATCGAGCCTACTCCAAGAAGTATCCTGCTTTTGGTCACTGCAAAGTTGTGGCCCTCGGTTTGTATTGGGTATAGAAGTCTGGAGTTTTTTTTAAAGCGATTGTTTTTGTAGTAGGAGGTGAGTGAGGTACTGATAAGAATGTTAAGGAGGAGGGAGGCATGTTATTTGGCTTGGGTCCGGTGGTTACCGAGGGTCGGAGGAGGAAGGACGAGGTCGAAGTCTTGTTTCCAGGCAGCGTTCGTATGGAGGTTTGTGCGGAGTTGTAGGCACCTGGAGTGCTCCGATGATCGGAGGAAGGTGCAGGAATCGGTTATTTGGATGATGACGGGTCTGTATGGGGTTGTTTTACTACAAGCGAAGTTGGTTTTCAGCAAACGAATTCTTGTTTTCAGATCGGATGAAAGGCTGTTACGTTCATGTGTGTTAAAGGGCAGGCCTGTTTTGGTCGAGGAATTGGTCAATATTATATGGAAGGTGGAAGTAACATTTTGGTTGGGTCTCTTGACTGGAGGAGTTCAGGTTGACCGGACGAGCAAGAGGAGACTGCGGTGGTCGGAGAGATGGGGTCTGATGGAGGTCCGGCGTACAGGGTTGGCGCCGACGAAGGTTTAAAGAAGCGGCGTTCGAATGAAGAGCAATATCTGGTTTTCTTTGTCAATAACGAATGGAAAATGATGATTACCAGTTAACTGAGGTAATAAAACTAAGCTGATTAAAAATTAATTTTTATAAGGGATTAAAGAGTTTGTTACTATTTGGTCACGTGGTTTGTTGGGTAATCATGGTACTATAAATTTGCAGTGTATCAGATATCAAAGTTTAAATGGAAAGAGGACTACCGAAAAACCGTGGGTAAATTTGTAGTGAACGAAGGGGGACAAGGTGGAGGAATTTATTCACGGTGCTGTTGTGTACTGCATTCAAAAGATGCAGGTTTCGATGTCTTATTTTGGAAGAAAGAAGATTGGAATTGAAGTAGCTTGTATTGGCGAAACTGAACAAAGTTTTGTTAAGCAAGGGAGAACCAATCATGGGAAGATGCGCCAATTCTGGAGCTTTTTGAAGTGCTATCGGGAAAGAAGGAAACAAAGTCTTGGCCGGTTCATTTAAAAACAAAATGTATCAGATGGTAATTATTTACTAATCTATTTATAATTAAAAAGAAATTATTTTAATATATGTCCATGTGTGGACCGGTTATATTTAACATGAAGGAAACTGTTTTAAATGAATGGAGAAAAGCAGACATCAGGGAAGAAAGAGTTGTTTTGGGTTGATGCATGGAAGGAAGTCTGATTTTGTGAAAAACAAGGAGAAAATGAATTTCAGGTTAGATCAAAACTTAGAGGAGGATTAGCGGCCAATTACAGACGTAATTAAAGGGTAAATTCTGATTTAAAATAAAGTAAAGACTTATTAATAGTTTAAATGTGTTTAAATTTAAGTGTTAATTTATGAATGATACAACTTTCACAAATGTTGCTGGAATTTAACAGAACAAGAAGTGTCGGGGTCTTAGCGGAAAACACCATGGGTACGTGTTGGTTCAGAAAGATTTGAAGAAAACTCGAATTTCATATGATTTCAAATGTATGTTTGAAATTATATGAAATCAAAGCAGAACCGTCAAATGCGAACCAAGGTGAGTAAACTCACTAACTCTGACTCGTTTATATTTTTATATAAACGAGTTTTAATTTATTTCTAGTAATTTTATACTGTGTGATGGTTGTTTGATTGAATGGTTGATAAAATTGGTTGAATGGTTGATATGGTTATATAGTTGATCGATAATTATTTCTGTTATTAATTAATGTTGATTAACATCTGTGGATGCAGGGAAACAGGTTGGAGGCATCCAACTGGATTCCTCAACATTCTATTTACTATTTTATTTATTTATTTATGATATATGATCGTGATTGATTTTGTTGTGGTTGAATTACATTGGCTTGATAAATTTTGGTATTCAAATACCGTAAAATATTTTAGAACATAGAAAAGAGATTTGAGTTTTAAAAAGGAAATTATTTCTAAAACAGAAATTAGATTTCAAATGGAATGGAAATACTTGTTTAAGTGAATCAAAACAAGAAGTTGTTTATAACGATGTTTATAAATTAAATAAAACATATATATCATAGAATAAAGTAAAATATAAATTCAGGTTGAATTTTTATAAGCAAAGTGCTAATTGGTATTGATACCCGATATTTGAAGTGGGATTTGAATGCAATAGTGGTAAAAGAGATTTGAGTGGGAAAATTGGTTTCGAAGGGAATGATGGGTTATATTCCAAAGATTGGAAAATAAAAATTAATTGAGATAAATCTGATGAAATTTTAAATAGGAATTCGGCTATGTCGAATTTTACAAATGATTAATGTCTCGGAAGAATATTTAAATTTTATTTAACATGAACCTATGAATTAATTTAAATACATTAAGAAGTCAATATTCAATTAATTATATAGTTTGCAATAATAAATCTAAAAAGGGATTTATAGAAATCAAATTGAGTTAATTTCAGAAGTTAAAGAACGTATAGCTTGTAAATACATTTAAAGGAGAAATTGAATTGTTTAAAATAAACAGAGTTTATAAATGAACAACGGAGGCGTGTGCATCGCATACAGTACTTTATTTAAAAACAGCGATTATAGCGCTGTGGTTATAATATTTGTTTTGTAAATCTAAACAGCGATTATAACGATGTTGTTATAATATATGCTTTGTAAATCTAAACAGCGATTTTGGCGTTGTCGCTATAATAAATGTTTTGTAAATCTATACAGCAATTTAACGATGTCGTTAAAACAAATGACTTATAAATCAAATATTTGGAGGATGTGATTATAACGCTACCTTTATAATTAGTGTTTTTCCATAAAAGAAGTGTAATCAAGAGAGAAAAATAGAGATTTGAAAGGATATGGAAGATTGAAAATCGATTTAGAATCAATAATATAATAAGGAATTAATATAAAAAGGGGCCAATGTTGTTGATGGTTGATCTGTAGAATTTCCAATTGGAAATAGGACTGTTGATTGTATGGATGTTCTTTGATAGTTAAATCACCGACTATCAAAGTTTTTGATTTATTTTATACCTCCCTCGTCAATATGGAGAGACCGGGATCAGATTTAATATTTGAAAACCCCTCCGTATTGGTATAAGCGTTATGAATCAACTTATGCTGAAGATAATTGAAGATGGAGTAAAATGCAAGGGCTGTTCTGTTAATCTTAGGTAGAAATTGCATAAGATGGATTAATAGAATGGTGCCTTCGGTTTGTCCAGACCCAGGACAACTTGTAAGGACAAGTGCCTGACAGAGTATTTCCAAAGGGATTACGTACGTTGATTCCTTCAAACGTACGAAGTTGGTGGCAAAGAAGGGAAACTTCTTTAGCCTAACAATCTGAGTATTTTGTGGGGACCAATTAGTGATTTCTGATGGATTTGATGATGTGGCATTCAAAGCGAATGATGGCCAGATGTTCTGGAAGATAATTCAAACCCCAAGCCTCACAACCGGGAATTGACAAAAATCGGGCAGGCAGCATGGCTATGTGGTTCGCTCCCATTACGATGTATAATCACCTATCTAGAGAAATTCCATTTGCTTCTTCAAATATATCGATGTTGTCCCTTTCGGGAAATGGTTGCTGATCCCAACCGTTGGTGATATACATTCGATACACTAAAGCGAAATGAGTGGTCGGTCATGTGAGGGACGGGTTGCAAGACGTTCTTGTTGAACCCTGTGTATTCGTCTCTAGAGATACACTATCGGAAGGTGGTCCCATACCTTGTCATGTTGAAAATTCAATCTCCAATAAGCGCCCTGCGGTTTTTGATTTAATAATATATATGGAGCGTGAGATGCAAGCGTTCTGCTAGATTTCTATTTATTAGATGTAGACATTATTATAATATCACTGGATTTGATATCATAAATATTTTTGGTTATCGTAAGGTGAAAACCATCCGTGTTTATGTGTGGATCGGTGTTACGATTATCATTTCTTTCGAAAGGATTTTTAAAGTTAAACAAATGGTTGGAGTTTACTCACACCAATCCCATGACTGACCCAGAGTTTATTTTGTTTTGTTTTCCGTAAACTCTTGGGTGCCCAAATTTGTATGGACAGACAAGTAGTCGGGATTTTACAGATTCACTATGGAGGAGCTTGAAGTAGGAGGCTTCATATTTTAGCTATAGACTATCATATTTCCCATTGTGTACTATTTTGTAACTGGAAACAGGTGTTTATAACTGTTCCAGAGATAACTGTGGTGCTCTGATGATGGTATGTATATAAAGTTACTGAATTTTATTTTGAAGTTTATGTTATCTAATATATTTTATTCGTTCCGCTGTGAGTTTGTGATCTTCGTTTTTCTTCTATTCTAATATTTCTTTCTTTCTATTTCTCATCCTCTAATTTCTTTCTAATAATGATTCATGTTTCTGTGCAATTTGGGTTGGATGTGTGGTGTTATTAGTCGACTCAAAGAGTATGGAAATTCGGGTCGTTTCAATATTTTATTGGGCTAACCCACCGTGAGATAACTACATGCAATATAATTAACAGTATCATAAGTTATTCTTATAGTGATAGTGATGTAATGGTCCTCAAACCTGAAATCATTATAATTTTATTCGGGGATATTTGTGTTTTGATATCATCTAAAGTTATTCGTAACAGAGTAACGATAACGGTGATTATTGGTTACATCTCGAATCAAATGAAAATTATGAATGATCTAGATGGAATTCAACCCCATAATATATTCATAGTGATATCCATGATCCTCTTGATTGAGTGACATTGTGAAATGCATGGCCGTGCTCAAATATTGATTTGTTTTGAACAGTCTACTCATCGATCAAGAAAAATGGATTAAATTATAAAGGGGATGATACGATTGGTGCCTCGAGTTTGATTATGGATATATTGGTTAAAAGGATTATATTACATTGATACACTGGTCACAGAAAGGTTGTATCGAATCAGTGATATTATTATGACTTTGGTAATAGCGATGTATTACTAGATGTCGCTCACTGTTTACAGTTTGAAAATTGTTTGAATTGTTGCCAACGTTATAATAGCCTATAGGGTCACATATAAGGACGTTCGAATAAGGAGAGAAATAGTTAAATAAAAGTGGATTCAAAATGTATGACATTTTCTTTAATTTAAAAAATAGAGCGGGTAAAAGGGGAAACGAAATCAACGTGATTTTCATTATAAGAAGGGTCGCACCTTCTCTTTACTTAATCATCAGAAATCACGTTCATCTCTTAACCCTAAAAACCTAATATTGGCTAGTACCAAATCCACCTTCCTCGCTTTGTTCGACACAGTAGAGATCATTGTCCGTGGATTTCCAATAAAGACACTCGTATTCAAGCGTTTGATTCGGTTCAACCTAGAACAAGAATCCATCGGTTTTGTGATTTCAAGTTCAAAACTTTGTGTTTGATTCGACGAATTGAAGAAAGATACATATTTAAATTAATCTTTGGATTCAAATTTTGTACTTGAAGTGTAAAATTATTAAAATCTGCTGCTAAGTCGATCCAAATTTTTCCTTCAAGAGGTACATTTGTGTTATGCTACATTACTGTTTTGTTTCCTACTTTGCTGTTGTTTCCTTTTTGGGACGAAAAATTCTAAGTAGGTAGGTTTGTAACAACAGTAATTTCACAACAGATTTAAAATTTTGATATATTTTATCAGACAATGCATCATAATTTAAAAAATTGATTTTAAATCATCGCATAACCCTTAAAAAGTGAACTTTTGAAAACGACTTCAAAATTCGACGAAAATCAGTTTTGTTGGATTCAGAATAATCAATCATTGCTAGACCTCAAATTTCGCGTAAAACGAAGTTAGCATGTGGCCGTGAGTAGCAGACACATTTGCTAAGAAATGGGCGCTCAGTTTACAAAGGAACATTATTGAAACGATCTCAGAATTTGATTTCACTTAGGTCGAATATCGAGTCCATCATCGAATAGTATCGAAGGAAGATAAGTATAAGAGAATCAATGATTCAATTTCTCTAATCATGTATTTTAGTAATCAAAGACAACTAAAATTTATTAGAAATAAGATTTCATATGAGAATTTGAATGAGAAAGGGGAAATTTGGAGTTTTAAAGATGAAACGATGAATTTTATTTCAATATTTGGAATATGAATTAATGAAATCAGAAAGGTTATAGCCGAATCGACTGTGTCAAATTTTATTACTAATTTATTTAGAACTTGGCAATATAAATTATAATTGGTTTCAAACCAATAATGTATGATCGAATATATGAATTCGGTAGTAAGTTATAAACTGGTTAATTAATTAACAGGAAGTGAATTGTAAATGAAGCGAAATATGAATGAAGATTTTAAAGAGATTTGTACCGATGTTCAAGCGAAATCAAAACTAAATTGATGTGGCGAGTCTAGATTCCTGCAAAAGGAATAATGTTTACTTTTTAGAAGTAAATTACGTTTAAAAGAAAAAACGTTGCAAATGAAATTGGGAATAAAGGAAATGGGGTTGATAAGTACGGCGAGATTATTCCGAAGTTTGGAATATATTATCTAATAAGAGATTATTCGAAGAAAGTAATGCAGGGGAGTCAATTATGTTGAATTTCAGGGAATATTTCTTGCTTTTCATTTTTAATTAATAATTTAAATATTATCAATTAATTTTTTATGTATTCATATAAATGAATAGAGTATATTTTAAAAGTTAAATATTTCGAAGGCGTGAATTATTGTTATAACCAGCGATTTTCGTAAAAGAAGTAAATTCTTAACTTGAGTTCGAAAGTTACAAGAATGAATGTTTTGTTGTTGTTCGAATTTGTGAATTTTATCTATTTCTTGTGAATTTTATCTATTTCAAACTTAATAGGTATGTTCAGTTAAGGTCTGAGAGGTAAATATACCCCAACTTGATTGACTTCACTATTGACTAAGAAATGGTTTATGTTCGATAACAAGAATTGGTTAAGAGAAGTAAGTTAATGAGTGACAACAGTTAAGTTGGAATAACAATGTTTTATTTAACATATGTTTAAATCCAAATAGCGAATTTACAGAAGTTTTCCGTGAGAATAACATTTTTTTGTAGGAAATAAAGATTTGTGAATATATGAAAATATTTCCAATGATAATAAATGGTTTTCTAGAAATAGATAAAATGAATATAATAATTGGAAGTGTTTTCAAAAGATAGTGAGAGGCTAACATAAACTAGAATGGCAAGAACTGAAGAACAAAGAGCAACATGTCGAAAATAAGGGGGGCATAACGTAAGAGAAATGGATTTGTAAATTGAATTCGAGAATTGCGAAAGCAATGATTTGATAAGAACTTAAGAATTGGAATTAAGGAAATTGGAGACTAACCAGAGATTAGTCAAGTTGAACGACTTTTTGGGTGTCGATCTGATGATTGTTTCGGCTTCGGGGTTAATACTTAGGGCATTGTTCGCTTACTAATTTACGGTCGAAGGATATGAATATGAAGGAGTAACAATGTGTGAATGAGAAATTTGTTATAAGAATGAATTTTTTTTGAATTTTAAGAGCATAGAGATTTGAATTAAATGATGAAGTTAATAAGTGGAAATTTGAAGAAAATTTGGTTTAAAACCAATAGATTCATAAATCTGAGTTTGAAAGGATAGCAAATATCTGAGCTGATTAAGGAATTAAAACAGAAATTTTGAAATGTGAATGGAAATTTGAGGATATTCGATTTTGGATATTGGAAATAGAAGTATTCAAGCTTATATGAAAAATGTATAAGAATATAGTAAATTTGGCAACTATTGGACTGGAAGGTGATCGATTTGAAATGAAATCTTAAAATGGAATTTATATACAATGAGATGTTTGAAAATATGTTTTGGAAAGAAAATATTTTGTAAGTTGACATAAGTATGATTTATGAGGAGTATGAAATGAAGTACTATATGTTTTCAAATTAAGATAAGGGATGTACCTTCCTTCTCTTTGAATTTCGCGCCTAGTTGAGATATGCTGCCCGGACATAAAACTCGAGTTGTCATAGTTCCTGAAGGAACACGACCATGTAGGGAAATTTGCAGGGTTGTAGATGGCCTACGGTAGATAGATCTTTCTTAGGGGAACTAAGCGTAACCATTGTGTCTGCTACGATCACAATCCTGATAAGGAGGTAATCCACATGTAACGACCTAAGGATTTTCGACCCCGAAAATCGACATAAAATCACCTTGTCGACTATTCAAGCACCGAAAACTCTGGATTGTTATTAGAAAGAAATTAGAGGATGAGGAAAGAAAGAAAGAAATATTATAATAGAAGAAAAAGTAGAACACATCAGAATCTCACAGCGGAACAAACAAATATAATATATAAAAATCTCTTTATACAAAGAAACCGTATATACATACCAATAATCAGTGTACAACGTATATCAGTTACAACAAAAATACACTTTATATATCTAACGGTGAAGCCTCCTACTTCTAGCTCCTGAATTCCAGTGAAACCAAACCTGTAAATAAACTCGGTCTGACCCGAGCACATTTGAAGCAAAGCAAAATTCACCCAGGTCAGTCTGGAATACTTTCAGTGATAAATTCACAACATAACAATTTGTTTAACTTTGAAAAATTCCTTTCTGAAATCAAAGGATAATAATAAGACCAGCCCACACATAAACACGGACGGTTTTTACCTTACTATAACCCAAACAGTTTTGAAATCAATATCTTTCCTAATATTATAATAATGTCTATCACACCACAAATAAATATCAATCTAGCAGAACACTTGCATCTCACGTTCTACATATATAGTATACAATCAAAAACCCCGGCGCTTATTAGAGATTGGATTCCGACTATGACAAGGTATGGGACCACCGACCGATAGTGTATCTTTAGAAGCGAATACACTGGGTTCAACAAGAACATCTTGCAACCCGACCCACACATGACCGACCACTCATTTCGCTTGAGTGTATCGAATGTATATCACCAACGGTTGGGTGCGACCCACCGTTTCCCGAAAAGGGACAGCATCGAAATAGAATAAAGAAGCAAATGGATATTCTCTAGGTAGGTGATTATACATTCTAGTGGGAGCGACCAACATAGCCATGCTACCTGCCCGATTTTTGTCATTTCCCGGTTGATGAGGCTAGAGGTTACGCTTATCATTCAGCATAGTATATCTCCATTAACTTTGAATGCCACATTGTCAGATCCTCCAGAAGTCACTAATTGATTTCCACAAAAAATACTCTAGTTGTTAAGCTAAAGAAGTTTCCCTTCTATGCCACCAACTTGGTAAGTTTGGAGAAATCAACGTACGTGATCCCTTTGGAAATACTATGTCGGACATTCGTCCATACAAGTCATCCAGGAACAGGATGAACCGAAGGCACCCTCCTACCACATCCTAGGAATCACCCTATAGATCAGTAGCGAGTAGTCCTTGCAAATTCGCAGTTTTTAACCACGACAGAACCACAATATATCTCTGGTCATGAGTCATAGATTTACGTAGTTCTTCTGTTTTATAAATATCTATAGTCTTCTATTTACGCCATCTTTATCTCCTTCAAGTTAGTCGCGTTCGCACAGTTGATTCGATGTGGTTTTGGGTTTAGTTCCCATCCCAGTCTCTTCGAACAACACGTCAAAAAGGTTCAAGAAATAATTCATTGATAGTCGGTGTTTTAACTATCAAATCATAACAATGTTGTTGAGTACGTTGGCAGCTTAGGTCATTCATGTTAACGTATTTTATTTGAATATTCCATCAATTCTTATTATAATTTATCCCTCGACAACTCTTCCAATTCATTTCTTTGAAAGTATTAATACACACATTCTTTGGCATTACGAATTTATCAAACCTCGTTTGTTATTTCCTTTGTCACGGAACATTACTATATTTCATAAAACATCTCGTATTACCCTTTTATTTTGGAACATCGTTTGTATTTTCAAAATCCTTTCGTAAATTCTTATACTTGAAATTATCATCATGGTTTATAAAGCCTCCTTTCCAGTTCCTCTATCCTTGGAAATATCATTTTTTATTTCTATTTAAACACTGGAATGGTTTAATTACCAAAATCCACCTTTTATTCAATTAAAACATTTCACTTAGTCCAACTTGCTATTTTTAAACTCATTGTATTGGTTAGAACCCTTTTTACAACTTGGTTTATATAATTTGAATTAAACTCCAAATCTTTCCCATAATCCTTTACTTGGTTTCATATAAAGGAAATTCTAATTATCCAACACTCGCTTTAAGTTATCATTCAATAACAGTAGTTATCTTTCCTTATAACTAAACTGGCACAGTTATTCTATTCTAAAGGGTTATTTAAACAAATGAAATTTTACTTAAAATCATAATTAACTCGATAATCACTTCCCGATCCATTGCAACTAATACTACCACTCGATAATAGTAAAGCCATTCAAGTTAGGGTATTCTAATTACCTCTCAGACCTTGAACGACAACATCATTATCTTAAGGTAATACAAGTTTACCATTCAACCTCAGTTATTCCATTTCCATTTTTTTTTAAATTAATTAAATAACTTAATTAACTTAAAACATCAATTAATTGTTTATAAAAACAATTATCTCATTATCACTAAGTGTTATGTTAGTTCAAGCTTTCCATTCAGATCATGACATAAGAATATGTCATAAAAGGTTTGATGGTCCTTTTAGAAATAACATGATTTAAACATAAATATATTTATAAAATTCCCATTTTAATTGGATTATATAAAATAAATTTGAAACTTCAAATTATTTATAAAATAAAATTATAACTAAATATTACGTCAATTTGCCTGATGGCGAAACAATATTTAAACAGTATATTTAGGACCTTGCTGCCAACCACTTAGCCAATACCGTTGATTCCCATTTCCATTTACCATGGTGTTTAAAAACCATTTTTTTTAATTGAGAAACCACTCCACAAGTCAATTCTTTTTACTTTGTTGAGTAAATTTCCCAAATCTTATTTACCATTCGAATTCAAGATGATTTTCCCTTAACCATTTTTACATTGGTACTTGTCTTGTAACCTCTCCACTCACACTGTTAAACTACCCAATATCCCTTTTTCAAGAATCCATTTAACCATCCATTATAATCTCCACTATTCTACTTAATGAAATCATGTCGATTATCCTTTCTCCTTTCTCCTACTATTACCATTCGATTTAAAACATGGTTGTAATATCACATTTCCTTATTGAAATCCTATTCCGATCTTAGTGCATTCACTTAATTTAAGTAAACGTTATTACCCTTGTCTATTAACTTTACAACCCTTTAAAGCATTCTATACACCAATTTTAATTAGAAAACTTCATAAACTATGATAAGTTTATTTAACACATTTGGTTGTATCTCGATAGAACTTCATCCCTGATTTGATATCTCAAATTTAGTTCGAATCTAAATAATTTAATACGCCCACTTAATCGCTTCATAATTGAATTCCAATTAAAAATCATTCCTTTAATTATAATTAATTACAATTATAATTAATTACAATAATAATTAACTTAATATTAACTACATTAAAATAGTGAACTTTGATATCTAACAAAGAAATAAAATAATTATCACTTTAAAAGCTTATTAAATAAATAACTTTATTTAACATTAAACAATTCGATAATTTCTATAAAATATAGTAAATCGAAGATTAACTAACTGTTAACACTATTCATTAATTTTAACGAATATCCAATCAAACTTGTTGATTTGCTTAACTTAGATCAAATTGATCCAATTGTCAATTTCCAATTAGAACAGTTGATTTTCGCCAATCGTACATATCAGTTACTATTAACTAATTTTCCATTTCCATTTCCCTCTTTTTAAATTAATTAAATAACTTAATTAATTTAAACCATCAATTACTTGTTTTGTAAAATCAATTGTCCAATTCCACCAACCCGTAGATTAGTTTCTGACTGTAGTTCACAAATCACGTTGATGACATTAAAATTCTTATTTATAAAATGTTTAATAATTTAAATCAAACTATAATTATAAAAGTATAAATATATTTATAAACTTCCTTTTATTTAAATGAAATAAATCCGAAATCTTTTATTAAGTTATAAATAAATTTATAACTTTAAATTACATAAATTCGCCTGACGGCAGAACAACATCTTAAACAGTATATTTAGGCCCTCGCTGCCAACCGCTTAGCCAATACCGTTGATTAATTTAAAATCACAACAACGATCACATCCATCCAACCATCCATATTCAATAGTTTTGAATATCATTTGGGTTTCAAATCAATTCATGGATAAACACACACAAGGATAGACAATGTACAAAATATTTTGAGGAATCCGGTCGGATCCCTCCAACCTGTTCTCTGCAGCACGGGTTATTATAACAAGAATAGATAATATAATTAACAGCAACCATCAAAGAAACCATAAACAACCAAAACAGCCAATCAACCAATATATAATGGTATTTTAATTCTATGGATTTATCACATTATAGCAGTCCAGAAAAGTGTGAGAATTAACTCACCAGTCTACTCGATTGACGGTTGATGAGTTGTTTGTTCCATTTGATTTTAAACGCGCATTTAAAATTGACTGAAAATTCATCTGCATCCAATCGTCTCCCAGTCAGCACGTTCACGTGGTGCTCGTCGCCATGATTCCAACGGATCCAGTTTCACTGAAATCCGTTAGCGTATGAATTAGATATGCCAATTCAAAGTTTATATAAACTAAACGATTAACTAACTATACTAATTATTAATTAATACCTTACCTAAATTTGTTGTCCATGTCATCTCCTTACTTTGTTTTCACACGTTTTCTTTTACCTCATCAGCTCAAACCCGATCCCGTTTCTTCCCCAATTGTTTTAAACACCGGTCTTCACCAACGGAGCATCCTACTGTTGCCGTCGTTCAACCTGGGTAATCATCGACACCTTCCACGCCTTCGTCGTCGTGCCCAGCAACTCCGCCCCAAAGCTTGGCCCTCCTTTCAGATACGACCGCCAGAAAATTGAACCCAACTGGAAACCGCATAGCAGCGAACTGCTATCACCACCATCCACCAGAGACGCTGCCACTGCCTCGAATTGATCCACCATGTACCCCTCTTCATTTCACCTTCGGTTGCCCCTCCCAGATCTGCCTCCACCGCCGGTAAAACCACGAAATCCGATTCGAGCTTATACACAAAACCCCAAATCAACATACTCTGTTCAACTCGCCACCACGATCACCACAGACCACCATAAGACCCGAGACCACCACCATCTGTAAGCTCTTCCTTCCCTCTTCACTTTCCCCTTGGTATGGATCCCTGAAATCGACCACAGCTCCTCCAATTAGCCAAAGAACGGAAGTCAGATCTCACGGTTTAAGGCCGATTCTGGCCACCACAGGTGTCCAATCACCCCCAACTTTTTACAGCAGCTCGGCATCGAGCCGATCTACAACTTTGCTTTAGATTGCCATAGCAAATTCTTGACAGATTTGGAGAAATAAATTAAAATGTGTTCAGGGACTTTTATGCAAAATGGATGACAGAAAATGAAGTTGGATTTGAGAATTTCTGGTTTGGGTGCTTATATAAGTGAGAAAAACATTATTTTAATCCGACGTGACAAGCGACGTTGACCAACGATTTTTATTTCGTACCTATCGTTATTTCAAACACGTCTCCTGCGCTCACATACAAACCCTTTCGAGCCGAAACTGGATGGTATACTATAATTTGACGTTATAGTCCTAATGAGACTTGTTTCGTCGAATTCCAAGTCCATTTGCTCAAACGGCGCTTGTTCACGCCCAAATGGTCGTTTAAATTTGCATTTTATTTTGCTAAGCTCACAGAATAACTCCGATTGACGTGCAACTTGAAAATCTAGCAATAATTTTCCATTGTGGCTCCAACAAAATTTGTTTCGGCGAAAACAGAGCTCATTTGAATAAAGTCCCATTGAAAAGGCCCAATTTACATTAAAATAAATCAATTTTAAAATACTTCAATATAATAATATTAAAATATTACAATTGGTCATACACGACCAGAATTTCATATATTACCAAAATAAAATAACTCGGGTTGAAATCCTAGCCAATTCGATATTAAAAATATTTAAAAACCTCTTATTCATATAAATAAATCGATATAATTTATAAAGGAATTCCATAGCGACTATTTCAAAATTTGATTTGAACATAAAACAAAATCTACAACACGAAAACTGGATTTTTCTCTTCCATTAGAAAAATATCGTTAAATAGATCCCGACTTTCTTGTTTCGAGAAAATCCGACTTATTTTGGATCATGTACAGTCAATTAAAGTTCAAAACCCAATATTACGAACTGTCGCGCCGCTGCAGCTGGTTTTATAATTAAATTATAATTTAAACGTTATAAAGTCGTTTAATTAACGAAGTCGTTATTATAATTTAAATATAAACAATATTACACCATTTTAAACTGCATGTTCACAATATATTGTAAATTCAACATTTTCCAAATATTTTGAAATAAAATATTACTTTATTATTTATTTAGATAACATATTCAAATTAACTAAATTCAGGCCATTTTAAATTCAAATAATAATTTAAATAATTCAAATAACTAGCCATAAAAATACAGGTCGTTACATTACTTCCCCCTTAAAACAATTTCGTCCCCGAAATTGCTAAGGTAGAAGAAATGCTGCAACCTATTATCTTTTCAAAAATATTTAATTAAAACTCAGTTTTATTTTCAAAATAAATCAGATTGGGTTTAAAACCAAATTAATTCAAATAACCAAATTTTCCAAAAATCTTCAAAAAAAAATTCTAACACCCTAAATTTTGGAAAAAAATTGGTAGAGTCTCCCCTGTACGGAGGGACATCTGCAATATTACAGGTTGAAGAAATAGATATACATCGACCAACACAGTCGGAAAAATTCAAAATCCAAACTCAAAGCCCAAATAAAATCCCAAAATTTTATATTTGCATAGGCGTACCTTTTTGCAAGTGCTATTGTTCGATAAGCGATAAATTATTCTCTTGCTTGCTTAATTAGCATGCCAAACTGGATTTAAGTTATTCCAGAATTTCTCTTGGACAGGTTTTTAAAATTGAATTAGCTCTTCTGTACCTGTTCTCAACGCCAATGAAATTCATTAGTTTCCAAAACAAGATCAATATCCATATCATTCCTATTAATATTGATAAATGTTTTTACTCACAACTTAATTCAAATACTCATCGGCTTAAGTTATATTTTATTTCGACATTCCAATCCAAATCATATCTTATATAATTCATTGTAATTCAACTTAAGTTAGTGTTTCATATTTCCACATTTCAAAAATGAAATGTCTTATGGTTGGTTTAATCTGACCTCATAATTAACCAATTCCAGTCAACACTGGTAAATCTAATTGCCCATATTATAATAATTTAAGAAAATTATTACCTTTACGGTTTTATAAAATATATTAGGCAAAAATAATTTCGAAATAATTAATATCAAATTACAAATACGTGCTCTCATATATACAATCAACTCAATCTAGGGTCTTACTAACCACATCTCTATCGAGTCATGCCACAGAGCCAAGGTTATTACTAAACCAATAGCTCTGATACCACTGTAAAGTCCCCAGGATTTTCGACCCTGAAAATCGACATAAAATCACCTTGTCGACTATTCAAGCATCGAAAACTCTGGATTGTTATTAGAAAGAAATTAGAGGATGAGGAAAGAAAGAAATATTAGAATAGAAGAAAACGAAGAACACATCAGAATCTCACAACGGAACGAATAAATATAATATATCAAAATCTCTTTATACAAAGAAACTGTGTATACATATCAATCATAAGAGTACAACTTATATCTGTTACAACAGAAATACACTTTATATATCTAACGGTAAAGCCTCCTTCTTCTAGCTCCTGAATTCCAGTGAAACCTAACCTGTAAATATACTCGGTCTGACCCGAGCACATTTGAAGCAAAGCGAAATTCACCCAGGTCAACTTGGAATACTTTCAGTTATAAATTCACAACACAACAATTTGTTTAACTTTGAAAAATCCGATAATAGTAAGACCAGCCCACACATAAACATGGATGGTTTTTACCTTACTATAACCCAAACAGTTTTGAAATCAATATCTTTCCTGATATTATAATAATGTCTATCACACCACAAATAAATATCAATCTAGCAGAACGCTTGCATCTCACGTTCTACATATATAGTATACAATCAAAAACCCCGGCGCTTATTGGAGATTGGATTCCAACTATGACAAGGTATGGGACCACCTGCCGATGTTGTATCTCTAGAGGTGAATAAACTGGGTTCAACAAGAACACCTTGCAACCCACCCCACACATGACCGACCACTCATTTTGCTTGGGTGTATCAAATGTATATCACCAACGGTTGGGTGCGACCCACCGTTTCCCGAGAAGGGACAACATCGAAATAGAATAAAGAAGCAAATAGATATTCTCTAAGTAGGTGATTATACACCCTAATGGGAGCGAACCCACGTAGCCATGCTGCCTGCCCGATTTTTGTCATTTCCCGGTTGATGAGGCTAGAGGTTACGCTTATCATTCAACACACTATATCTCCATTCATTTTGAATGCCACATTGTCAGATCCTCTAGAAGTCACTAATTGACTTCCACAAAAAAATACTCTAGTTGTTAAGCTAAAGAAGTTTCCCTTCTATGCCACCAACTTGGTACGTTTGGAGAAGTCAACGTACGTGATCCCTTTGGAAATACTCTGTCGAACATTCGTTCATACAAGTCATCCAGGAACAGGATGAACCGAAGGCACCCTCCTACCATATCCTAGGAATCACCCTATAGATCAGTAGCGAGTAGTCCTTGCAAATTTCGTAGTTTTTAACCACGACAGAACCACAATATATCTCTGGTCATGAGTCATAGATTTACGTAGTTCTTCTGTTTTATAAATATCTATAGTCTTCTATTTACGCCATCTTTATCTCCTTCAAGTTAGTCGCGTTCGCACAGTTGATTCGATGTGGTTTTGGGTCTAGTTCCCATCCCAGTCTCTTCGAACAACACGTCAAAAAGGTTCAAGAAATAATTCATTGATAGTCGGTGTTTTAACTATCAAATCATAACAATGTTGTTGAGTACGTTGGCAGCTTAGGTCATTCATGTTAACGTATTTTATTTGAATATTCCATTAATTCTTATTATAATTTTCTCTCGACAACTCTTCCAATTCATTTCTTTGAAAGTATTAATACACACATTCTTTGGCATTACGAATTTATCAAACCTCATTTGTTATTTCCTTTGTCAGCGAACATTACTATATTTCATAAAACATCTCGTATTACCCTTTTATTTTGGAACATCGTTTGTATTTTCAAAATCCTTTCGTAAATTCTTATACTTGAAATTATCATCATGGTTTATAAACCCTCCTTTCCAGTTCCTCTATCCTTGGAAATATCATTTTTTATTTCTATTTAAACACTGGCATGGTTTAATTACCAAAATCCTCCTTTTATTCAATTAAAACATTTCACTTAGTCCAAGTTGTTTTTAAACTCATTGTCTTGGTTAGTACCCTTTTTACAACTTGGTTTATATAATTTCAATTAAACTCCAAATCCTTCCCATAATCCTTTACTTGGTTTCAAATAAAGTAAATTCTAATTGTCCAACACTCGCTCAAGTTATCATTCAATAACAGTAGTTATCTTTCCTCATAACTAAACTGGCATAGTTATTTTATTCTAAAGGGTTATTTAAATAAATGAAATTTTACTTAAAATCATAATTAACTCGATAATCACTTTTCGACCCATTGCAACTAATGCTACCTCTCGATAATAGTGAAGCCTTTCAAGTTGGGGTATTCTAATTACCCCTCAGACCTTAATCGACAACATCATTATCTTAAGGTAATAAAAGTTTTCCATTCAACCTCAGTTATTCCATTTCCATTTCTCTTTTTTTTTAAATTAATTAAATAACTTAATTAACTTAAAACATCACTTAATTGTTTATAAAAACAATTATCTCATTATCACTAACTGTTATGTTAGTTCAAGCTTTCCATTCAGATCATGACATAAGAATATGTCATAAAAGGTTTGATGGTCCTTTTAGAAAATAACATGATTTAAACATAAATATATTTATAAAATTCCCATTTTAATTGGATTATATAAAATAAATTTGAAACTACAAATTAATTATAAAATAATATTATAACTAAATATTGCGTTAATTTGCCTGATGGCGGAACAATATTTAAAAAGTATATTTAGGCCCTCGCTACCAACCACTTAGCCAATACCGTTAATTCCCATTTCCATTTACCATGGTTTTTAAAAACCATTTTTCTTTAATTGAGAAACCACTCCACAAGTCAATTCTTTTTACTTTGTTGAGTAAATTTCCCAAATCTTATTTACCATTCGAATTCAAGATGATTTTTCCTTAACCATTTCTTACATTGGTACTTGTCTTGTAACCTCTCTACTCACACTATTAAACTATCCAATATCCCTTTTTCAAGAATCCATTTAACCATCCATTATAATCTCTACTATTTCTATTTAATGAAATCACTTCGATTTTCCTTTCTCCTACTATTACCATTCGATTTAAAACATGGGTTTAATATCACATTTCCTTGTTGAAATCCTATTCCGATCTTAATGCGTTCACTTAATTTAAGTAAACGTTATTAACCTTGTCTATTAACTTTACAACCCTTTAAAGCATTATATACACCAATTTTAATTAGAAAACCTCATAAACTATGATAAGTTTATTTAACGCATTTGGTTGTATCTCGATATAACTTCATCCCTTATTTGATATCTCAAATTTAGTTCGAATCTATATAATTAAACACGCCCACTTAATCGCTTCATAATTGAATTCCAATTAAAAATCATTCCTTTAATTATAATTAATTACAATAATAATTAACTTAATATTAACTACATTAAAATAGTGAACTTTGATATCTAACAAAGAAATAAAATAATTATCACTTTAAATGCATATTAAATAAATAACTTTATTTAACATTAAACAATTCGATAATTTCTATAAAATATAGTAAATCGAAAATTAACTAACTGTTAACACTATTCATTAATTTTAACGAGTATCCAATCAAACTTGTTGATTTGCTTAACTTAGATCAAATTGATCCAATTGTCAATTTCCAATTAGAACAGTTGATTTTCGCCAATCGCACATATCAGTTACAATTAACTGATTTTCCATTTCCATTTCCCTCTTTTTAATTAATTAAATAACTTAATTAATTTAAACAATCAGTTAACTGTTTTGTAAAAACAATTATCCAATTCCACCAACCCGTAGATTAGTTTCTGACTGCAGTTCACAAATCTCGTTGATGACATTAATTTCTTATTTATAATATGTTTAATAATTTCTATCAAACTATGATTATAAAAGTGTAAATATATTTATAAACTTCCTTTTATTTAAATGAAATATATCTGAAAACCTTAATTAAGTTATAAAATAAATTTATAACTTTAAACTACATAAATTCGCCTAACGACAGAACAACATCTTAAACAGTATATTTAGGCCCTCGCTGCCAACCGCTTAGCCAATACCGTTGATTGATTTAAAATCACAACAACGATCACATCCATACAACCATCCATATTCAATAGTTTTGAATATCATTTGGGTTTCAAATCAGTTCATGGATAAACACAAACAAGGATAGACAATGTACAAAATATTTCGAGGAATCCGGTCGGATCCCTCCAACCTGTTCTTCTCTGCAGCACGGGTTATTATAACAAGAATAGATAATATAATTAACAGCAACCATCAAAGAAACCTTAAACAACCAAAACATCCAATCAACCAATATATAATGGTATTTTAATTCTATGGATTTATTACATCATAGCAGTCCAGAAAAGTGTGAGAATTAACTCACCAGTCTACTCGATTGACGGTTGATGAGTTGTTTGTTCCGTTTGATTTTAAACGCGCGTTTAAAATTTACTAAAAATTCAACTGCATCCAATCGTCTCCCAGTCAGCACGCTCACGTGGTGCTCGTCGCCACGATTCCAACGGATCCCATTTCACTAAAATCCGTTAACGTACGAATTAGATATGCCAATTCAAAGTTTATATAAACTAAACGATTAACAAACTATACTAATTATTAATTAAATTAATTAATTATTAAACTAATTAATACCTTACCTAACGTTGTTGTCCACGTCATCTCCTTATTTTGTTTTCACGCGTTTTCTTTTACCTCATCAGCTCAAACCCGATCCCGTTTCTTCCCCAATTGTTTTGAACACCCGTCTTCACCAACGGAGCATCCTACTGCCGTCGTCGTTCAACCTGGGTCATCCTCGACAACTTCCACGCCTTCATTGTCGTGCCCAACAACTCCGCCCCAAAGCTCATCCCTCCTCTCAGCTCCGACCGCCAGAAAATTGAACCCGACTGGAATTTGCTTAGCAGCGAACTACTATCACCACCAACCACCAAAGACGCTGCCACTGCCTCGAATCGATCCACCACGTACCCCTCTTCATTTCACCTTCGGCTGCCCCTCCCAGATCTGCCTCCACCGCCGGCCAAACCACAAAATCCAATTCGAGCTTATACACAAGACCCCAAATTACCATACTCCTTTCAACTCGCCACCACGATCACCACAGACCACCGTAAGACCCGAGACCACCACCATCTGAAAGCTCTTCCTTCCCTCTTCACTTTCCCCTTGGTCTGGATCCCTGAAATCGACCACAGCTCCTCCAATTAGCCAAAGAACGGAAGTCAGATCTCAAGGTTTAAGGCCGATTCCGGCCACCACAGGTGTCCGATCACCCCCAACTTTTTACAGCAGCTCGGCATCGAGCTGATCTACAACTTTGCTTTAGATTGTCATAGAAAATTCTTGACAGATTTGGAGAAATAAATTAAAATGTGTTCAAGGACTTTTATGCAAATTAACTGACGGAAAATGAAGTTGGGTTTGATAATTTCTGGTTTGGGTGCTTATATGAGTGAGAAAAACATTATTTTAATCCGACATGACAAGCGACGTTGAACAACGATTTTTATTTCGTACCTATCGCTATTTCAAACACGTTTATTCGCTCCTGCGCTCACATATAAACCCCGTTCGAGCTGGAACTGGACGGTATACTATAATTCGACGTTACAGTCCTAATGAGACTTGTTTCGTCGAATTCCGAGTCCGTTTGCTCAAACGGCGCTCGTTCACGCCTAAATGGTCGTTTAAATTTGTATTTTATTTTGCCATGCTCACAGAATAACTCCGATTGACGTGCAACTTGAAAATCTAACAATAATTTTCCATTGCGGTTGCAACAAAATTTGTTTCGTCGAAAACAGAGCTCGTTTGAATGAAGTCCCTTTTAAAAGGCCCAATTTACATTAAAATAAATCAATTTAAAAATACTTCAATATAATAATATTAAAATATTACAATTGGTCATACACGACCAGAATTTCATATATTACCAGAATAAAATAACTTGGGTTGAAATCCAAGACAATTCGATATTAAAAATATTTAAAAACCCCTTATTTATATAAATAAATCGATATAATTTATAAAGGAATTCCATAGCGAATATTTCAAAATTTGATTTGGACATAAAACAAAATCTACAACACAAAACTGGATTTTTCTCTTCCATTAGAAAAATATCGTCAAATAGATCCCGAAGTTTCTTGTTTCGAGAAAATCCAACTTATTTTGGATTATGTACTGTCAATTAAAGTTCAAAACCCAATATTACGAACTGTCGCGCCGCTGCAGCTCGTTTTATAATTAAATTATAATTTAAACGTTATAACGACGTTTAATTAACGAAATCGTGATTATAATTTCAATATAAACAATATTACACCATTTTAAACTGCATGTTCACACTATATTGTAAATTCAACATTTTCCAAATATTTCGAAATAAAATATTACTATATTATTTATTTAGATAACATATTCAAATTAACTAAATTCAGGCCATTTTAAATTCAAACAACAATTTAAATAATTATATAATTCAAATAACTAGCCAAATAAATACAGATGTTACACCACAGAACTTGAAAGCTTACGAATATGGATGTTTCCTGGGGAACCCAAGCAAACAAGTGTGTACCTGCGGTCCACATGACATATCTACAAGTGAAAGAGATGTAACCACTAGAGTTACTAAAGGTAGAATGGAGCCATGCAATGTTTGAGGTGTCTTCGTGATATTGAGCCACCTGGTTGATGCAACACTGTATCTTTGTGACTTGATTCGTCTTCGTGACGTGATTTGTTTTTGTGACTTGATTGATCTTCGTGTTTTGATCTATTTTTATGATTTGTTTTCGTGAACTTGAGATAGAGCAACCAACTTTTAGTGACCTCAAATTTTCTTTTGATTCTTAAATATCTATCATTGATCTGTCCATGATAAAATTCGCAGGGAAGTGATTTCTTACGGATACAGATGTCTTTTAGGGATCCAGACGATACCATTGCGTTTCTGTGATTCATGAACAAATAATATCATCATCACATTAGTACTTTCCGTATCTGTTTTTAAAATAAAAAAAAATTGAAATATTTTCACTAGGAGTTGAAGCAAGGATATTTGGTACTTGGAGATTTTAGTCATGCGTCTGGCTAGCGTATGCCTAACATCTATGAGAACGATAATAGTATTGTCAAACTTCGAGTTATAAAATATTTTCAAATAAATAATTTGAAATTAAAATATACCTAACCTAATAAGTTAAGAAATAGAATTTCAGAGTAATAATACAAATATTTTAGGGTGTATTTTTTACAGTTCCCTGTTAAGGTTTTAAATTAGGCTCAGGTCCGGTCATAAACTTATTATAAACTTAGTACCTATTTTTCGAAAACTCACAAAAAAATTTAAAAAATTTAAAAAATACATAAATTCATAATTAATTAAAACACGTAAACGCTGAAAAATTCAGATAAAAAATCAATCAAACAAGGCGACAAAAACAAAAAAAGAGAAAAACCAACGAAGTTGCAGTTTAATGCATAATAGTATTCACAAATTTGTATTTTCCTGCATATATTCGTGCATGTTTTTGACTCAAGCATCTGTGTTTGATATTTTTGCGTATATTTATGCAAGTACTGCGTAATTTTGACATACAAGTGTGCATAAATTCACATGCATAAATATCAATTCAGACTTCTACATGAAATACTTGCATACATATGTGTAGGTATTCCAATTAGTTGCACACAAGTATGCAAGTTTCAGTCCAGAATTTCTGAAGAAAATAACGTATGCAATAGTTGCATACATATATGCAACTACTGGAAAAAGTTGCATACATGTATGCAACTACTGGCAAAAGTTGCATACATGTATGCAACTAATTTTTTTTTTTGCGTGGACTTCCGAGAATGTTTCCAGATTTTAGATTTTTTTTATGTGGTAGCGCCAAAAATTTTGGCCGAAATTTGTAAAAGGCGGAAATTTTTAAAAGTGTAGGCGGAAGTGAAAAATAGGGGGTGGATTTGTGTTTCAAACTTTGGGAGGGATGTGGTGTGAATTAAGATTGCTTTTAGGGATGTGACCCTAATTTTCACAATATTTTATGCTTGAATTTTGGGTTATGTATAAAGTTATAAAAAGATTTCGAATTTTAAAATTTTTAAGTGATAATTTTAAACTTGAAGTGGAGACATTATTTACACTCTTCAATGAGTGTTGAGAAAGATTAAATGGATAGAATATAAGGCGATTGGGTTGAATTAGGATTTTAAGTGCAATCGGATGAGTAAACATTGAAAGATGAGGTTTATAAAGGAATTTGGAATAATTTGAAACGCATAAATCCAACTTATGTAGAATTTGAAATTTATGAAGATACTAGTTTTGAAAAGAAATTTATTTTCTGAGTTAATTAAATACGATGGATAAACCAAGAGAATCGATGACTTAAATATTGATATTTAAATTACTTGTGGAAAAAATTCACACAAATATGAAAATTTGAAGTACACAGTGGTATAACTCTAATGATCTCTCCTTTTCGAGGACGAAAAGTTTTAAAAGGGGGAGATTGTAACGTCCCTGAAATTTCAACAACTGAAATGTGGAATTAATTAAAGATTTAAGTATTAATAATAAATTTTATATTGATACCGGGATTAAAAATTAAATTTAAGGTTATGAGTACGAATTGAATTCGATATTTAATTCAGAATGGTTGGTTGAGAATCAAATATTTAGTGCTGAGTATTTGAATTGAGTTTGGCTGGATATTCAAATCGGAATTTAAATTCGATTGAAAGATATAAACGATTGAATTCAAAAGTAAATGTTATTAACGTTAAATAAATTAGGAATTTTATTTATTGAAATATATGGAAAATTGGCTTGGATATATGTGTATTCATTTGTATAAAGGAATTGAAACTTAACGTTTCAAATTTTGAATCAAATGGAGTTGTTTTGTGAACAAACAAAACCAGTGAATTGGTAAATAAATTTAAAATAAAATAATCGTCTACGAACAGAGTTGGATTCCAACCAAAATAATTTTATTGGATTCAGAACGTTGAAATATTGAGGAACGTGAAATTTCATTGCGTTTGTAGATTGTGTTGACGGTACGAAATTTGAGCATTTTCTGTGGTATTCGCTGTAGAAATAAATATTAATATAAAACAAATATCAACTTCCTCATTAATAAATCACGTCGACCTATGTTCTGTAACTCGCGCCACCTAAAAATCTATAAATTTTACGTTGTTCTTATCCCTACAAATTTTCTTCTATAAAAATATTGCCTCTTTCCCTTTCTTCAGCAAAAACAAAATCGTTCCCTAAAATCCCCTAATTTGAAAACGGTGGCTGCTCCATTTCCCTCAAATCTTTCCAAAGCCATTGCCTTCTCCACGACCGATTGATTCCAGCCCTTCACCATCGAAGCTTCCGCCTCCAATTGAAGATCAAGTTGATCTAAACCCTAGCACCACTTCGGAAATCAAAGCCCCTACAAATTGAGCCTTGAAAATCCGCCTCGTTACTTTGCAATTCGTGATGCCTTCTTCCTGCTTTTTAAGGTGAGTATTTGCTCACGATTAGCTTAATTCAAGTGTTTAATTTCGGTAGAAAAAACTAAATTAAAATAGTTAGAATTGGGTTTGGTTTTGTTGGCTGCTAAGGTTTGTGCCACGGTTTGTCTATGATCTGTTGAATCTTGAACTGTGACTATATGTGTACAAGGAGGCCACACATATATGTGTATATATGTACATTTTGTATATGTATACACATATCTTGGCCTGCATGTATACGTTGTAATTTCGGAAAAATGTATGATTTTTGTCTGGTTTTGATTGTTTGCTAGAGTTATTTACGAGATTTAATTACTACTTAAACCTAACTGGCTTAATGACAATCCTAAGTTAACACCTAGATTGGTATACCATGTCTTACTTTAGTGTTGTTGCTTAGGGTTCTTTTTTTATTTAGCTGTGAATACTTAATATGGTTGTGACATTGTAAATTGAAAATTCTCAATACCCAATATGAGCAATTAAATTGAAGCATGATGGTCTAGTTTACATTCTCCATCCTATTTTATGAAACAAGCATGGATTTATGTATTCTCGTATAAGCGTTATGCATGTTTAGCTTTGATGTAGAATTTAGAATGTCTTAATTGATGACTATGCATGCATGAATCAAATTAAAAGTGTGAAATGGTCTTGTATGGAACCATTAAATTAGATTTCCTCGGATAAACAAAATTTGTATAGTTAGCTATACATATAGATTTGTGGCAGCATATGTATGTCTATATTTATATGGATATATATGTGCGTGTAGTTACACAATTATATGTGTAGTTATATGTAGAGCATTGTGAGACTGTGGTAACTTCAAATTATGTTATCTATAACTAAAAAAGAAGAAGAAGAAGTCCATGTTTTTGGAACATGCACCGAGTACACATACATGCATTAGTTTCAGGCATAGCATTTTAACTTCCTAGAAGAAAAAGAGTAACGACATGTTTTTGCTGCATTTGTTTATTTAAATCATTTATGTATATAGTATTCCAGTATATGTATTTGATTTTGGATTAAACAAATATATAGTTAAATATATACATACCTGCCCTATTGTGAAAATTATCAGTTCACATTTTTCCCCTACTACCATATTGGTAAATCTGGAAACATTATTTGCCTTATGCAAATTTCCTGCGCCTTGCATGGAACTTCCACCTTATAGCTTGTTATTTTTCAAACCCATCTCATGATGTCTAACTTGGAAATAAATTTTTATCATGAATCTAGTTAACCCCCTATATGCCTAGCTTAGACTAAGGTACATTTTGTATATTAACAAGTTAGCCATATTTTGTTTTCTTGTATCCTTGCTGCTTTATTTACACGTTTCTTTGGAAAGAAATGTATTGGTCAGTCTACATTCGAAAGAACCAACACGTGTAGTGTCTACAGATAGTGATCTTGGTACTTTATTTTTGGAAAACTTATAACTGGTCGAAGGTCAACTTAATTTATGCACCAATTAGATGTCGTTTGTTGTACATTCTGAAGCTAAACCGCCAGTATTATTTTCTAAAAGGCATATTGAACTAAAGTCATTTGTGATTTGCAGCTTACCATGCTTAAACATCAATATATTTGCTGCATAGGATGGTGTGCATTGCACGCCATACATTTTGGTGATATTACCCTGTTGTTCTTTGTTATTCTGTGACATGAGTGTCCTATTATCATATATAGTTCAAGTTGTTTTATCACGTATGCTTATCATGGCGTTTTCCATTGTATGTTGTATAATAATATTCTTCCTTCAGCATGCTGCATACCTACGCTGACTAAACTTGTACGGGTTAAAAGCATGTATACATAGGGTGTCCTGTTCATTTATATCCTGAGTATGTTGATTTTTTTTTCGAAAATCTATGTTGGCATATCTTTGTAGTGTTGATACACTCAGAAATTAACTAATTGTTGGATTAAATATTTATTTTAGTTTATATTGAAGATAATTTACTTGAACAATGATTAATCGTGACTCGAGTGTTTTATGTTTTTACATGAAATGCTCGAGTCAGACCCAAGCATTTCAGATTTAAAGATTACAGCTTAGAGTTTGAAGATTGGTGAAGATGGTGATTCCTAAGACGATGCACTCGAAAAATTTAATACAGTAAATATTTTATATTCAAAACTGTATTTTTAATTTCCGCTGTATAGAAAATCTTGTATCAAAATTTCTGATTAATAAATAAAAGTTTTATCCTGCTATTCAATATTGTGTCATTTATTTATTCTATGTTTCTGTTGTTATTCTATTTTAAACTATGTAAGCTAAATAACGATCAGCCAGTTTGAATGTTTTAAGTTGGTTTAATCACTAATTTGAAGCGGTAGATAAGGCAGGACGTTACACTCGCATATCCGGTCGATCTCCAAGTACGTCTGGACGATCGCCACTTATTACCATATCTTGGATGTACAGCCCAATCGAGACATCAGTAACCATCTTAAAGCTATGAAGGTCTCCGATCTTCAACCACCTTCTTCAAATCCTCGACTTTTAATCGTCGTATCAGCTATTCAGAATGGGTCAAACCTAGTCTTTCCGAATAACTCACGTATCTTATCATCAAGTGATATAAAAACACACCATATGCCTCATTCCAATCAGATTTTTTTTTTCAAATATTCTTATCTTTGGAAAATGTTCCCCTAATTTTATCAAAGATTATATCTTTTAAACTTATTGTTTAATCCATTCCTTAGAAATCATTTCAAAAGATTTGTGATATCTTGTCATAATATAAACCAGATTAAGGTTTATAAAAATAGTCGGGATTTACGAGCCTTACCGAAGAAATCAATCATTTTAATATCCCAATCCCAGCCTATTCATCCCAAGGAGAAAAACAGGTGGTACTCCATATCTAACACCCATTATGTTATTTGTGAATATAATTACCATTTAACGTTCAAATCTACATAAAGATTTAACTATCACATGGAGTAAAACAGGTGGTACTCCATCTCGAACACTTCTCATGTTTGGTAAATTTAGTTACCCTATTCACATTTCAATCTAATTAAAGATTCATTAAAATCCACATAGTTTTCATTTTCAAAAATCATCATTTAATAATTGTTCAATTATAGGAAACAAATCCTGCCTTTAATTGGGTTAAAGAACAAATGTCATTTAAAACACTGTTCACAATAAACCCAATATCCAATTTGATATTAAATACAAGGCTCTGAATAGAAATCATATCGACTTATATTTTATATCAAATTATGAAACCAATAGATATCGTATTGGGATAATGATATCTATATCTTTCAAAGTCCTCAACGATAACTGTATAATCACAGAATTCAAAACCAAAATATCCAAAGATAACTTCCATTCAAATCCAATCTAATTTAATTGGTAAACTCTGGTGATATTAAAACTAGTTCAATTCCTTTCAGTTCTTTACTCAAATTGATTAATAACTTATTCAGATAAAAATATCTTTCATCTTACCAGAATGTGGAATATTTCATCTAAAGTAATTTCAAATCACTTATTATGATTTATCATAATTTATTAATATTTTAAAATTTTTTATTAAGGCCCTAATAGTCGGTTTCCAATATCGGCCACCGAACTCCATCCATGACGACCATTTCCAAATCTGATTTGGACATATTTTATAATGTAACCATTGGACTTTAAATCTCTTATATTCATTTGAAAGATCTTTTCGATAAAAACCTAACAGTTCCGGTGTAACGACCCAAATTTTTCTCTGAATATTTAAATTTATTTTAAATATTATGTTTGGAATATTAATGGATTTTAATATTGAATTCATTATAAAATGACGATTAACCGTTTATATTTAGTTTAAAACGAACTTGAAATGACACGGTAGTTCGTAATATTGAGTTTGAATTTCAATTGAATATACAAAATCCGTTTTAAGTCCTTCTGTGAAACAAGAAACGTTCGAATCAGATTGATTATAATTTTCTGATGAAGGAGAAAAATCGAGATTCTAGCTTATATATTGTTAGTTATATCCAAATCAATTTTTCAAATAGTCGCTATGGAAATCGTTTATAATTATATCGTTTATTTAATAATTTAAATAGGAATTTTAACATAATCTGAATATCGTTTAACTCTGAAATGTCAATATTGAGCTATAATTCCATATCGATTTATATTTAGAGCTGTATATTTGTATGTATATATATATATGATAATAATAATATATTATTATTTAATTCAAATTGTTTTGAAATTTGTTTACATTTTCACGGTATTATATAAGCCGTACAAATAGTTATTTTTCAAAACAACCTCAACGAAACGAATTTTATTGGAATGCGTGTAGCTGGTTATTGTTAAATTTCCAGTTTGGAGCCAAACAAAGTTATTTTGTCAGTAGATGAAATTTTAATGTGAACCGATGAATAAATTGGAATCGGAATAGCACCATTTTTGCAAACGGAGACCATTTTCAATGAAATTAGTTACGTTAGGATCGTAACGTCAAATTATACTCTCGCGTCCATTTTCGTAATTTTTGGAGATTGTGTTTATCGGTGCAAATTTAACCGCAAATGTTAAGAAGCGGTAAAATTAAACTAACCAAAATGAACGAATTAAAACGTACAATACTTCTGCCCTAAAATATAGCATACATGTATTAAATGAAAGAGCAAACAAACCTATATTTCAAGCTTTCTACCCCTGCCTAATACTTTCATGCCTTGTCCTTATCGGGAATGACTAGATAAAGTCAAAAGGAAAACCCTCGGCTAACCCATTTTTCTAAAACCTGCAAACACTTTAAGCCTTAAGCAAGTGCTAGAATGTACTTGCCTATCTAGTTAGTAGCACAGCTAAACACAAGACAATGCCAACCATTTGAGGTGACTGAAGCAAATTGGTACAAGCCAACAATGCCTAGCTACCCATTCATGCAGGCGTATATCCTTCTTTTCTTCTAGTTGAAGGAAATTTTGAAGCAACCTACCTCATTTCTACCTATTGAAGAATACAGAAAACACATGCTAATCTTCACAGCTACCTTATACTAAATATTAACACGCACAACCTGTATACCCACATGCATATCCCCTCAAACTAAACTTCACATCAGGTTCCCTTTCAAACAGCCTACCACTGTCTCGCATACCCTACACACATAGCTACACCTATCCATCTGTGCTGGAATGGAAACAACAACGGAGAGTATCCCTACCAAAATGTACAACATAGCATGCCTATATTCGTCTATACTAGAAACTAGCTGAAGTCCTTTTGAGTACTACACTACATCTCTATTTCAAAGAGCACAGGCTAAAAAAACGTAGGATTTAATGTGATGCTTATCTCTTCATTTACCTATAAAAATATACAGGGTCTCCATTCCCATTTCCTTGTTTACAGTAACCAAAATCTTAATATATATCACCATTAAATTCAGCCGCTAGCTTTGCAAAATGAAAATACAAAACCGATGCCTCTAATAGAGTAAAATATAAACAACGACCTCCTTGGTTTGAAAAGCAGCTGGGTGTCGCAGGTGGTGGCGGCAGCAATGTGGGGGCGAGTTTCTTTCCAGATCTAGAAATGGCATGGTACAAACAAAGGGTTACTTGTATGAGGAAGAAGCATGAACGGGGGGTCAGCCACATGCTCGTGGTGGCGACGGTGGCACGGGGGTAGCGACGAAGGGAAGTAAGGGCAGTTCGGTGGTGAGGTTTTCCTTTTAAGTTAAGTTGGATGCGCTGGTGGCAATGGTTGCACGAGTGGAAGCTTTTAGGAGGCTGAAGTTTTCAGTGGGGTTCGTCTGCAGTGGCGCTAGCTCAAGAGGCAGTGGTTCATGGATGGGCAGCAGTGCGGTTTGTATTCGGACATGGGAAGTGGCAGAAGTTTTCTTCGTGAGATGGAGTGTAAATTTCTGGTAGCAGGTAATTTTTGTAAGGAAAGTGAAGTACATGACGGGCTCGTGCGTATTGAAGAGGGAATTGGACTGATTTGTTTAGGCTTTGGGCCTTAGTTTTTAATTAAGAAAAAAAACAATGCGGCAAGAAGAAAAAAATAGAAGAAACGAAAGGCAGTAACCAGTAAAACGCGGGGAAGAAGAAGAAGCATTGCTGTAGAAAAGTTGGGTGCTGGTCCATGCTTGCGTGGGTTGTTTCTCTGTGATAGGCTTCAGGCCTTCTTAAAAAAAAACTAAGGGCGAAAATAGATGGGAAGGTTTGCATGAGCAGTAATTATGCGGAGAGGTAAGCGTTTAGATATTGGAAATATGCGGGAGGTGAAGTAGTGTTACGGTTAATACATGTTTTCCACTTGCAACAAATGTGCCATGCACTAGGCTTAGGTCAATGACAAATGCACTTCCCTTCTTGTGAGGGACTACTGTGGCATGCCGACCAGAGACAGATTGATGATCATTGACAAAATCACAAGTAGGAACGTGCGGTGAAGGGAAGGACAGGAGAACGGTCGGGTTTATAACATAGCAAAGGATAAAGAACCGTGAGATTCGGCACAACGAATGGCCACTAAGATAACATTCGTTAAATTAAGCCGATAATTTAAAGTTAAGTTTATTTAAAATAGTATATATGTTATACAAACTTATAACAACTTGAACATACGTTGGCAGAATTGAACAAATAGGGTACACGAGAACTGTATCGTCGGACACTACGATGTAGAGCTTTTTTGATTGGAAATGGAAGCTACCGATGTTTTAATAAAATTAGAGTGTGTAATTTTGTCAAAACGACTCGTTTTAATGATCGAATAAATCAAGATGTGTTAAACTCACTCAGTTCTCCCACTTATAACTATTATAAGTCGGGTTTATTATTTATATGCTATGATTGCTAATTGTTGGTTGATTTGATTGTTTGGATGTTGTTAAATATATTTATATCGATCATTTAAATTAAACCTTGTTCAATTTAAATGAAATGACATCGTTATTTTTAACAATTATTTCCAATAGAGGTAACTTACCTTGTTGGTTACGTTTATAATAATATAAACATATTAAAATTAAATTGGATGCTTGAATTATTATTATTGGTTGACTGCTATTAGTTGAACTGATTATTTTTCTACATATGATCATCATATGAACTGTTTAACCCATGTGATTGGATTATTAATTTGATTACTGATTGTTGAATCCAAATTCAACATTTATTTTGATATTAACCAATGGGTAGTATTGGTTGAAGAATAAATAATGGCTAAATATACATTGTTTTATAAAGATTGATTTACCATCAGGTGAATCGATAGAAATGAAGTTATGAAATTTATTTTATAACCGAATATAGATTTTTAAATATATTATTTAAAATGAAGTTTATATAAAGGAAATAAACCAACCACATATATATATTGTTTGTTTTAATCACTATTTTTATACCAAAATTTTCCGTGTGCGAAGCACGTGCCTCATCTTAATTATTGAATGATTTATAAAGCTGATTTTTATATTACTAAGATGTATAAGCAAGTGAGTAAGGATAGTGACGATTTATAATTGAAATTAATTATTTTTAAGTTACAGTTAAAATGGAATTATATCGAATCGATGATTATTTATTTAATAATAATCAAAATGGAAATCTTGGGATTTAAAAATCTATTTAATGAGGTTATACGAATCCATAAGAAACTATTTATGATAAAGTGAAGTTTTTAAGAAAATTATATTAATTATAATATAAGTTAAATTTAACTTGTAGTTTTAAAGTGAACTCATATTCGAAATTCTATTTAATTGGATTTTATTAAATCCAAGTTGGACGGAGTTTTTTAACCCAAGTTTATCTTAATATATTATTGAAACAGGATTATCAGAAATGGCATTTTTGAATGGGATATAAGCTAGAATTTGAAATTTCAGAAGTAGAACTTAACTAGGGATCAATTGAGATAACTGATTTTCGGAATATTGATCTGATGTTGGTTTCGGCTTTCGCGATTCATATTCACGAAATTATTTTCTGACTGATTTATGGTTAGGGACTAGGGGAGATATGAAAAATGGAAATTAAACGAGAACCCAAGTTTGAATTTGAGTAGTTAAACTAGCTGAGTTATAAATATTGATATAGATCGGTTATTTAAAATAAGAGATGATGTTTCATCGAGACATAACTAAAATGAGATTTTTTTGATATTGAAAATGAATATTGGTTTTGTTATTTCGACTAGTGTCAATCTTAAGATACGAACGTTGTTGATCAAGGTATGAGCGGTTATTAAAATACACCAACTTGAACGACTTCAGGATTATCATAGGATGATATTAGTCATAATAGTGAATATGTTAGAATAATTATTTTGGGAAATAATAGTATAACGTTATTTGAAGAATTGGGAAATATATAAATGAGGGGATTCCTAAATAAAAGGAAATAAAAAGGGGATTGAGAAGATAAAGTGATATTTCCATAATAAAAGGAACAAAGGGAAATTTGTGAAAATATAACAGTATTTTCAAAGCTAAGGAGACGAGATTTAGGATGGATTTATTCTAAGAGGGTAAGTGATAATGATGGTGTTCAAATAACGGAAACTAAAGGAGACATCGTAACGATTGTTTATGGCGATAAGTTGAATCAATTTCCAAATAATAGATAATTAGTAGAAAATGTTTGAATAATGTTTAAAGGAAGAATTGAATATGATCTCAAGATATTTTTTATAATTATAAATAAAAGGATTTGAGAATATTAATATATTAAAACTGAGATATTATTATTGGTATTACAAGTGATATATTATTTTAATGGCCAAGTGATGCTGCATAATAAACCAATGGATTTATTTTATTTTTATGAATGTTTATTTTGATAGTTAAATAACCAACTTTCAAAATCATTCCCACGGTGGTGTTGGTACGGAAAGACTGGGATCGAATTTATATTCGAAAACCATTCCGAACCAGCAAATACGTGAAAGATGCTAATTGAAGATGGAAAAATTGAAGACTGTAAATCTTCATGAGTGGAAGAACTATTGTTAAATATCTTTGGTTGATCGCTAGAGTTAAAAATGATTCTCTCATGATTGGAATATATGGATTGCAAGGACTACTCGCTACTAATATATAGGGTGATACCTAGGATGTGGTAGGAGGGTGCCTTCAGTTCATCCTATTCCTGGATGACTTGTATGGATGGATGTCTGATAGAGTATTTCCAAAGGAATTACATACGTTGATTTCTTCAAACGTATCATAGTTGGTGGCAGAGAATGGCCATTCTCTTAGGTTAACAACTAGAATATTTTGGTGGACGTCAACAAGTGATATCTGATGGATTTGACAATGTGGCATTCAAAGTGGATGGAGATATGCTGAGCTGAAGGGTAAGCTTAACCTCAAGCCTCATCAACTGGGAAATGATAAAAATCGGGCAGGCATTATGGCTATGTGCTTCGCACCCATTAGGGTGTATAATCACCTATCTAGAGAAATTTCTTTTGCTTCTTTAATCTATTTTGATGTTGTCCCTTTTAGGGAAATGGTGGTTAGCTCCCAACCGTTGGTGATATACATTCGATACACTCAAGCAAAATGAATGATCGGTCATGTGTGGCCTGGGTTGCAAGACGTTCTTGTTGACCCAGTGTATTCGCCTCTAGAGGTACACTATTGGTAGGTGGTTCCATACCTTGTCATAGTCGAAATCCAATTTTTGATAAGCGCTCGCGTTTTTATTTGTATACTATATATGGGGAGCGTCAAATGCAAGCGTTCCGCTAGATTCTATTTATTTGTATTTAGACACTATCATAATATTAGAATAAGATATTGTTTTCAAAATGGTTTGGGTTATCGTAAGGTAAAAACCCTCTGTATTTATGTGTATATTTGGTCTTACGATTATCCTATTCTTGCAAAAGAATTTTAACTTTAAAATCACATTGGATGGCATTATAAACGTAGCGAGTTTTTCTCACTTTGGTACACTAGACTGACCCGGTGTTTGCAATACCCGGGTTAGACCGGGATGTACAGGATCAGGTTATTGGATGCTGTGAAGTCCAAAGACGAGCTGAAGGAGTTCAAACGTATGATGTTATACCGTTATTATTCCACTGTGTATTATATGTATTAAGACAGGCTATTATAACTGTCCAGATGTATTGATGTACTCTGATGTTGTAAGTATTATTTGAAACTCTCAATAAAGTTTATTTGTATATTATATTTTGTTCCACTGCGATGTGAGACTTTGATTGTGTTGTGTTACAATTCTTCTTCTTCTTTTCTAATATTTCTTTCTTTCTTATCTCACCCTCTAATTTCTTTCTAATAATGTTATAGTATTTTCGATGCTTGAATGTTCGACATGGCGTTTTGTGTCGATTTTCGAGGACGAAAATCCCTGTTCGTTACAGTGGTATCAGAGCAAAGGTTTAGGAATAACCTTGGCTCTGTGGTGTAACTCGATAGATATTGGGTTAGTAATACCCTAGATTGAGATTGAGTGTATATATACGAGAGCGTATTTGTAGATTTTATATACAAATGTTTTGTACTGTGTTGATCGATAGGTTCAAGTTGAACTGACAAATTGATACAATATTGTTTCATAAAGAGGGTAAATGAAATAAATTTACCCAAACTATATTTTCATATAAAAAGGAAATAATTTTTTAAAATTATTTAATTATTGGTTTATTGATTTATTTGATTGAGAATTCAAATGAGATTGCAAATTTGAATAAGTTAGTATAACCAGAAGAATTGGTAAACTAGAATATTAAATATAAAATTAGGTGAATCAGGATTCAATGTAAGATAAGTTAAAATGGTTTGGTTAACATGGTTGTCCATTGTTTGCTGGTTAAATGATAAATTAGTTGAATAATAAGAATTCATTTATAGTCGAATGAACTGAAAACTCGATGATAAATTTCAAGTATAATTAATTTGAATTTAATCACTCATGAAATGAAAACTGAGTAATTTTCTGTATAATTAATCTGAATTAAATGAAATATGTAATAAAAGAGAAATGATTTAATTAGGTATCAGTTATTTGCATTATACAGCAAGATTAAATGCAAGATTGGAGAAGGAAGAACCGATGGTTTCTTTCCTTCGAGATTAGAGTATAGGTTGCCTGACAAATAGGTAAACCTTAGTTATATTGATTTGGTGATTGATTTTATACCTTGAGTTGGGTTGCCACTTGGCTTTGTTTTCTTTTGATCGATATGAGGCCTGGAATGGCGGGTTGTAGTTGTTTGGATCAAAAATCATAGAGGAAGTGCAGGCGAATTTTTCGTAAAATTTTTAAACTTATAAATTATTTTTGATTAAATTTTATATACTTATTTTGAAAATAATTGGGTTTAGATCATTCTTCTCACTTAGCAACTAGATGAAATTCTTTTAAGGGGGAAAGAATGTAACGACCCGAATTTTTCTCTAAATATTTAAATTTATGTTATACTGGATTTTAATATTGAATTCGTTATAAAGCGACGATTAACCGTTTATATTTATATTTAATTTAAAACAAACTTAAAATGACGCGGTAGTTCGTAATTCTGAGTTTGGAACTTCAATTGAATATATGGAATCCGTTTTAAGTCGAAATTCTGTGAAATAAAAAAAACGTTAGAATCAGATTGATTATAATTTTTTAATGAAGGAGAAAAATCGAGATTCCAGCTTATATATTGTTAGTTATGTCCAAATCAAATTTTCAAATAGTCGCTATGGAAATCATTTATAATTGTATCATTTATTTAATAATTAAAATGGGAATTTTAACATAATTTGAATATTGTTTAACTCGGAATTGTCAATATTAAGCTATAATTCCATACCGATTTATATTTAGAGTTGTATATTTGGATATATATATATATATATGATAATAATAATAATATATCATTATTTGATTCAAATTGTTTTGAAATTTGTTTATATTTTTGTGGTATTATATAAGCCATACAAATAGTTATTTTTCAAAACAACCTCCATTTTCAACGAAACGAATTTTATTGGAATGCGTGTAGCTGGTTATTGTTAAATTTTCAGTTTGGAGCCAAATAAAGTTCTTTCATAGGTAGATGAAATTTTAATGTGAACCGATGAATAAATTGGAATTGGAATAGCACTATTTTTGCAAACGGAGACCATTTTCAACGAAAGGAATTTCATTAGGACCGTAATGTCAAATTATACCATAGTGTCCATTTTCGTAATTTTTGAAGATTGTGTTTATCGATGAAAATTTAACCGCAAATGTTAAGAAGCGGTAAAATTAAACTAAACAAAATGAACAAATATAAATGTAAAATACTTCTACTCTAAAATATAGCATACAGGTATGAAATGAAAGAGAAAACTGACCTATATTTCAAGCAGTCCACTCATGCCTAATACTTTCATACCCTGTCCTAATCGCGAATGACTAATTAAAATGAAAAAAAAACCTCGGTTAACCGAGTTTTCTGAAACCCGCCAACACTTTAAGCCTTAAACAAGTGCTGGAATGTACTTGCCTAACTAGTTAGGTGTACTCTGATATTCTGTACTCTGATGTAACATTATTGTAATGTTTATAAAAGTCTGCTGTTATTGTTCTGATGTGTTGTATTCCCAGAGTTAACGTGTTCGGGTTTTGAACGGTCTTGGTCGATTTTGCGATCAACTGGGTCGGGCGAACCCGGGCCGTTACAAAAGCCTTGATCATTTGCATCTCAGCATGCCACACAGGCAATTCACGCTATGCAACCGATGACTATCAATCAAATTAAATGAAATCCGATGTCAGACACACATCCATTTACAAGTTCGCTCTGGGTTTGAATGAAACCGGAGGCACCATATTCCTCCCCCATATGTCCAATACAGGGGAGAGGCCCTCGCATATCCGACGATCACCACTTATTACCTCGCCTTGGGTGTACAGCCCAATCAATACATCAGTAATCATCCAAACGATCTGAAGACCTCCGGTCTTCATCCACCGTCTACATCGTCGACACATCGTCGAATCAGTTATTCAGAATGGGATAAACCCAGTCTTTCTAAATAACTCGCGTATATAATAAACAAGTGCCATAAAAACACAACATACGCCTCATTCCAATCCAGAATATTTCTTTATCCAAATATTCATATACTTTGGGAAAGGTTCCCATTAATTTTATCAGAGATAAATTCTTTAAATTTATTCTTTAATCTTCCTTCGGATATCATTTCAATCTAATTAAAGATGCATTAAAACTCCACTTGGTTTTAATCTTCCCAAAAATCCATATTAACGATTGTTTAACTTGGGAAATCATATCCTGTCTTTAACTGTGTTAAAGAACCATGGTCATTTAAAACACGGTTCACGATAAACCCAAAATTACATTCCATTCCATCAGCCTTTAACCGTAAATTAGCAAGTGAACAATCCCTTAAGTATTAACCCCGAAGGCCGAAACCAACATCAGATCAATACCCAGGAAACTATTCTACTTAACTAATCTCTAGTTAGTTTCTGATTTTCTTAACTCTGTTGGGTCTAAGAACAGTATTATTAAAGATACGATTCACGACAACCCAAAATCACATTCCATTAACAAAGGAATTTTCATGGAAAACAAATCGATATATATAATCGATATAAACTTGCATATCCAACCGATAATATAAATGGAATAACGACAAGGCCTTTTAAATTCCATATATATTAACCATCTTCCTCTACAGAAGCTTATTTCGATTATTGCCAAATCGAATTCCGTTCAATTCCAATTTAATATGTTAAATTGGAAAACTTTACTTTGGAAAATCTCCTTTAAATCTTAATAAAGATTTATAAATTCCAAATCCCATTTCACTGTAAATCGGGTTAAAGAGCGAATGTCGCTAAAACACAGTTCACGATAAACCCAACTCACATTCCATCAGTCTCTCACCGTAAATTAGTAAGAGAACAATTCCCTAAGTGTTAACCCCGAAGGCCGAAACCAACATCAGATCAATACCCAGGAAACCATTCAACTTAACTAATCTCCAGTCAGTTTCTAATTTTCTTAATTCCATTGGGTTTAAGAACAGTATTATTAAATATACCATTCACGACAAACCCAAAATCCAATTTGATATTAAATACAAGGCTCTAAATATAAAATATATCGGCTTATATTCAATATCAAATTCTGAAATCAACCAATATCGTATTGGAATAACGATATATATATAAATATCTTCCAAATTCCTCCACAATGTCCGTGTAATCACGGAATCCAACATTGGAATATTCTGAAGATAATTTCGATTCAAATCCATTCCAATTCATATATTGGAAATTCCGGTTATTTTTTAAATCATTTGAAATCCAATTTTTTTATTTTAAAAATATTGGATTTCGTAATTCTAGTTCAAAACTAGTTCATTTCGATAAAAGTCTATTTTTATCCTTTCAAATATGGAATTTTCATTCCAATTCTTTCCAAATCATTTATTAGGATTTTACACTAATTATTGATATTTTTAATAATTTTATCAAGGCCCGTACAGTCGATTTCCATAAACGGCCATTAAACTGCACTTACAACGATCTTTTCCAAATTTGATTTGGACATAATTCCAAATCCAACCATTAGATTTAAAATCTCTAATATTCATTGGAAAGCTCTTTTGGATACGAACTCAACGGTTCTGGTTTTAGGAGAATCCGACGGTCGGATCTCCCGTAATGTCCATTTGAAGTCAACGGTCGAAATTCGCGAACTACCACAGCGCGACGCGTTCTATTCAGGCCATTATATATATAATATATATTGTATATACTTCGTCGATTTCAATTCAAAACGTATTTTATAAATTGTTTTAAATTCGTTTTCAAAACGATTTCAACTTCGTGTGCAATTTCAAATCAAAATTGAATATTCTATATCATCGATATATAAATGATAGTATTTTCAAAACATTAGATTTTGAAATCAATTCTTTTTTTTATATTCATTATAGAAATGAATAAAATCGATATAAATATCGTTCCCGTCAACATGGCGTCAATCTAATCAACACGGCTTTTTATATTTTTAAATATATTAGTGTCCATCCCAAATCGGATATCAAAATCACATTTTGATCCATTACTGAATATAACTTTAAAATATTTGTTATTTTAAAATAATCGTTATTTTAAAATATTCATTCTTTCTGAATTGGAATCAGACACAGTCAATTACCGTATAATGTGATTATATGGATTTCATACAAGATGTATACAACAACAATCAAACACAGTCAACCATCATCCAAAGTGCATTCTACACTGCATAAGTGTCAAATATAAATATTTAACGCTTACAACAGTCTGTCTATCAATCGATCGACATACAACTAATTATTGGGACTAGTGTATGTCATATATCATCCCAATACACGTGTGGGGTTTTCAAACAATTAAACACAGGTTTTATTTGTGTAGTTGGGCGATATGTAAAATTTATCGTCCCAATCAATACCAGTCAAATGTGTGTACATAAACAAATCGTCCGATTTGTTTATTAATATTTATTTTATTCATATACACGTGAAAAATTATATTTTTAACTGTAGAATATTTTATTCCATCCCACATCACACAATAAATTTTCACAGCACATCATTTAAACAAACAAGTCGTCCATGGTCTGTGGACGACGGGTGTCGGGTTCTGCTAAGCACCGTCTGCATCCTAGCATATATTTCAACTAGAAAATAAAATTAAAGTGAGGAGTTCTCGCCTTGGGGTTCCACTTCGTAGTCTTCCTTTCCGAACTATTTGGATTTGTTCGAAAATCCAACGCATCCTTTTCACGCTGTTCATATATAAAAATCACATTTTTAATATGACGTTTATATTAAAAATCACATTTTTATATCGCTACAAATATAAAAATCAAATTTTTATATTCCCCATCGTATAAAAATCATATTTTATTATCTCTGTTATATTAAAATCATATTTTTATTATCTCAATTATATTAAAATCATATTTTTATTATCTCAGTTATATAAAAATCATATTTTTATTATCTCTATTATATAAAAATCATATTTTAATATTTATATTTATATTATAAAAAATTATATTTTTATAATTCAGTTTTCCATATTTTTATAACGCTAACTTCTATATAAAGATTATATTTTTATTTCACTACACATATATAAAGATCGCATTTTTATTTCAAAACCATATATATATAAAAATCTCATCTTTCATACGATAAAAATCTCGTCTTTAACTAACTAAAAATCTAATCTTTAGCAAATGAAAAATCCAATCTTTAGCAAATTATAAATCTTATCTTTTCTTATATAAAATTATAATCTTTCTTTATATAAAATATAATCTTCCTTTATATAAAATATAATCTTTCATGAAAAAATCATACCTTTTTGTGAACTAAAAATCATAACTTTATGTTCATAAAAATTATAGCTTTAACTTCATAAAAATGAGAACTTTAATAATCTATATATATTTTTTGAAACCATTTTCAAATCAATGTTTTATATACATTTCAGAATTTAAAACAATAAAATATGTATATAAAAACTAAATCAACCAAAATTAATTAATAAAACTCACATTGGCTTTCGGAGGAGGAAGGAGGAGCTGCCGTGGATGTTGGAGGGGGGTTTGGTGGTCATCGACGGTTGGGAGAAGGGGGGTCGCGGCTAGCGCGGCGGCGCTGGAGCCAGGAGAGACCCGCGATGGAAGGGTTTGGGTTTTTGGCGGATTGGGGTAATGGGGTGAATCTCGATTTGGCAGGAGGAGGAAGGGAGGGGGGGTCCGGCGCGAGGCAAAGGAGGGTGGCGCGGCGTGGCAGGGGGCCGACGGAGGTGCTGCACCTGGAGGAGGGGCGGCTCGACCGTGTTTCTGGGTTTTTTTATTCAAATCGCGTTTCTACTTGAAATGAACGGGGGGTTGACTTTAAAGAGGATAGAATAAGGGGGTTTATTTAAATAAATATATTTTATTCCTTTAAATTCCCAAAAAGCAACTTTTATTTTCGAACTCCAAACGAAACCCACCGACTATCGCCCCTAGCTATTAACCCTATTCCGAACACAATGGGGTAGATTTCGTGACCCAATTCGATCGTTACGATTAGTTTCCATTCAAAATAAAATATAAATCAATGTATATTGAATTTAAACGAATAATTTAATTTACCGTAGCCACATACTAACTCTAAAATTCCATAAAAAATATTTCTAGCTTCGTACTAATGATACGGTCCTAACAAAACTAATTTCGTCAAATTTGGAGACCATTTGAAAAATGGCCATTTTTTGGTCGATCCAAATTGACTAAAACTGTCAAAACATGTTTTACTTCGCCACGCCCACATATTGATTTCAAAAATTACGAATTTTGGAGTCTAGTAATAACTTAACATCCCGGATCCAACAAAAGTGGTTTCGTCGAAAACGGAGGTCGTTCGCAAAATTTCCATTTTTAAGGGCTATATTTTCCATAGCGACTATTTTGATTTTTCAACTGGGCATAACATTTTATTCCCGCTCTGAAATTTCTATTTTTTGGATTTGTTGGAAAGATATTTTCAAATAGATTCTATTATTTTTAATTTCGCTAAAATCCGGATTATTTTGAATCATGTACATTCATTTGAAATTTGAAATCGAATTTTCAAACTATCGCGCCATTTTCGATTCCTTTTATAATTAAAAATAAATATTTATATTCTAACGTTGATTCAAATAAATATATACATTCTAGTTCTATTCAAAATAAAGTTCTCGTCGTAATTATTTAAAATAATTCATTTTAAATATTCAAAATTCACTAAATTTGCCAAAATAAAAATTTAAAATTGGTTCGGATTTTCCGGGTTGTTACAATCTCCCCAACTTAAAATCTTTTCGTCCTCGAAAAGGAACGGAGATGAAAGTTGTTTTACAAACCAACTCAACTTTCATTCTTTTCATTATGGCTTAAGTTCTTCAACTTTTCAGTTTCTAAGAACTTTTCAATTTTTTCAAAAATTTGGCTAACACCCTAAATTTTCGAAAAATTTCACCATAACCTCCTCTATACAGGAGCACTGGGAAAATCCCGAAATTGCCATATAGGCCTCTCCAATCCAAAAAGAAAAAGAAATAACCAAGCGGCTAGCCAATCGGCTCACAAAATCATCAAAAACCCAAGAAATAAAATAAACATGTACCTATTTATCGGGCAAACAATTTTATTCCTCGTCTCTAGCCTCTTTGCAATGACCTATTCAATGGATACACATGTATATACATGCATTTTCGAATAATTTTCAATACAGTTCAATATTTCGCACCATTTGGCCCAAGTTTACCTTTCTTTCACATAATTGTTTAAAGGAATAATTGTACAACACTATCATCAATCAACAGTTAATTAGTTGATTATCTTTTCAAATTGATAACTTTGATATATAGTCAAAAATCACATTTTTGGTGCCGAATCACAACAATAGACGCTCTATGATTTTGGTTCTCACACCAGTCAATTGGAAGTATATGGATATCTCACTTTCGAAACTCGAACATAAACACTGATGATGAGATCTCAATCATCAATATCTTCTTCGGCAGACTAGAATGTGATTCTATATCTATCCAGTATATTAAAACTTCGAATACACGTTTGCAAGGCTTATATGCAAAATCATTATATATTGGATTGTCCAAATTCAATAAAAATAAATATTCAAATACGTCGAATAAGGTTCAAATTTTCAAAACAAAAATTGTTTTCATTTTAAAAATATGCTCTTCACACTCGTTCTAGGATACTACTGATCCTATCTCTAACGAGTCATTCTTATTGGATATTACTAATCCAATCTCTGATGATTCGTTCGGTTCTAATGTGTCTTGTTCTTGAGCTCTATAAACCAGAGCTCTGATACCAAAATGAGACGACTTGAACTTCTCTGTGAAGGAAATATCGGATTGAGTTGAGGACAAGACGAATCAGAACACAAACAGAAGAACATTTCATTTCTTATTACAACAATTTCCATCAGAATACAAGAATACATAGAGTATGAATAAATATGACACCTTTACTAAATATGAGGGATTTAAATTTCATTACATAGCAGCGGAAAAATAATACAATGCACAACTGAAAGAGATATACGGACAGAGCTTTCCGGATATCGTTCCAGCTGTAAATCAGGTTCATGTGAATATAAGTCCCCAAAACCAAAACTACTAGCTGCCCGTGTGGAAAATAGGGGCACCCAGAGTTTAGGTTAAAACAATAAACTCCAGGTCAGTCATTTGATTGGTGTGAGAACTAAAACAGTTATTAATCTTTATTTTAACGTTAGGTAAATCCAGGGACCATGCCGTATAACATGGAACGGGGTTCCTCACAAGAATACCAGTGCATAAAACAACAGCGCAATGCTAAATAAAGAACAATGAAGCTATTATAAGACTCAGGTCCTATCACACAATGCAATGCAGGCCGGAGGATAGAGTTTTTACCTTATAATAGCCAAAAATGCTTGGTACATGAAATTTCATCTTTTATTATTACTATAAATGTATAGTGTCAAAAACTATTTCAATCATAAGTATCAATCATAGACGGCATAAGTGCCCCGTACCACTATGTCGCTATATATAGGTTTACAATCAAAACTGCAAGATGTCGTATTGGATGTTGGATTTCCATCTGTGAACCAAGACAAGGGATCGTCCTTACCACTTCGAGACTCTCTAGCCTGAGCCTCAGGAACAGAACACATCGTCCCTTGGATCGTCAGGGCCGGTCCACTCGATGTGGATTAAAATGCCCGAACACTACGTTTCCCCGCCCTATGGGCGTAAATGAGCCAAATGACTCCATCGGCCCCGGATCGACCGATATAACTGAGGCGCCTCGCTATCCATCATCCACATAAGTAAAATGCCAGGGCTTGCAAAATGCTGACACCGCTCCTAACTAGAAAGAAACGCATGCCCTTCCTGATGTCCTCTCCCTTTTCTGGTTCACACCGAGGTGTAAGGCTAGCGGATTAACGCCACCCAAAGCTACGCTATATTAAAGACGTGCTTTGATCATCAACCACAAGACTCTGCTTTTCAACACAATCCTTGATCATTTGCATCTCAGCATGCCACACAGGCAATTCACACTATGCAACCGATGACTATCAATCACACAGAATGAAATCCGATGTCAGACACAAATCCATTTACAAGTTCGCTCTAGGTCTGAATGAAATCGGAGGCACCTTATTCCTTCCCCATATGTCCAGTACAGGGGAGAGGTCCTCGCATATCCGTCGATCTCCAAGTACGTCTGGACGATCACCACTTATTACCTCGCCTTGGGTGTACATGTAATGACCCGCATTGGCAGAGGTATTATAATTAATTTATTTAATTATTGAAATGGTGGTTTAGAGAATTTAATGCTCGTGGAATAAAATAATGATGAATATTTAATTTAAATAATAAATTAAATAATATATTTAATTCTGAAATGATCAGAGTTGGCTGAAATGACGATATGGTGTGAACTGGATCACCCGTGATATTTAATTCAGTTTAGAATTGAATTTGAATAACTAATATATTTAAAATAACGATCGTTGAACGTATAAATTATAATATAATTATAATCGAGCTCGAAATGGCACGACAGTTCGCGATTTGGCGATTCGAACTTTAAACAAATATACAAAAGCCGTTTTAAATCGGATTTCTGTGAAACAAGAAACGTTCTGAGCTGGTGGAGTATATTTTTCTAGTGGAAGAGAAAAATCGAGATTTCGCTATGTAGATTTTGATTTATGTCCAAATCAAATTTTAGAAAAGTCGCTGTGGAATTCCTTTATAATTAGTAACACTTTATTTACGTTATAAAAAGGTTTTTCAATATAATAAAATATTGGTATCGAATCTGGAAAAATCCTCTTAGACGTAGGTATGATTTAATTTTTAGAATTTTACTGTAATTTTTAATTAATTAAATAAGCAACTTTTTATTTGGAGTATTTTACACCCTGTATCAACATTTCGGGGTTTCACAGGATAAGTTAACAGACCTATATGATTATATTTTTAGGATCGTGGCACAATGCTTGTTATAATGGTACTTTTATTTTTGTCGATAGCGTGTCCGTTCGTGAGTAAAGCCGTGCGTACATAATGAGTGCTAGGACCATTTAAAAACATAAACAAACAAATAAATACAAGTGGTAAAATGAAGTCCATGGTCCCTTTTTCTTCATCCGCCCCTTCTCCTTATCTCTCAATAACGTGGAACGATCTTCAACACAACCATTCATGGCTTTCAACCCACCCACGTTCCATACTTCATTACCAAGGAATCCGAGACCTACCTATAGTATAAGATAATCAAAAATACATGTTAGTCAAAGTTTTATTTCTTTTTAAATACACAAGCAGTTTTGCTGCGCCTCCATCAAATACAAATCTAGAAATTCCCAAACTCAAATACGTTTAATTCCCTTGGTCTCCTCTTCAATCCCCTGTAGCTTTTGATGAGGTCCGGTTAAGTCTTGGGAAGTGCGTTCGCTGGAGACTCGAGAAGCTACTGGAGACGCGGCTGTTATGGGGAGATCGAGTGACACCATTTTTGGATGGAAGTGGAGAGGGTCCGACGGAGAAGGTATTGGTGGGTTCGGTTCCAATTTGTTGTCGTTGTTTTACTGGGACTGGAGGTGTTGGGTTCGGCGGCTTCTGGATTTGGGGAAGATGCGCCCGTATAGGGGAGTTCGAGTGCAAGAAGCAGGCGTGGGGGATGGAGAGCTGGTGACAAGATAAAGGGTGGTGTATTTCGTTGGATTGATTTCTTCAAAAATTTCGGATCTGTTAGAATACTAGAAGCGAGATGTTAATCGGAGGAGATGGTGATTAAGCGGGTAAACAAAGGTTAAGGAAGTATTGGGCCTGGGAATGTTGGGTGGGCCGATGATCAGGGTAAAGCCCAATTTATAAATTTAAGGCTTAAATTTATATTTTTAGTGTATAAAATTTAAATGACAATAACATGCTCGTATATTAACGAAATTCAGCGAATCAAGATCCGTTGGGATCGTATGGACGAGCACTGCACAATGAGACTGACGGGAAGTGGATTGGAGCTCGTTTGAATTTACAACGAATTTAACTGTTTGATTCAAATCAAATAACAGTTTATCGTTCTTTAACGATGAACTGCAAATGTGAGTAAATCTCACTAACTCTGAACAGTTTATAATTTCATGTTGTATTTTTAGAACTGTTAAATATTGGCTGATTGACTGTGTATTGACTGTTTGATTGAACTGCTAGTCAGTTAGTTGAATTTCTATATTTGATCCTGTTCAAAAGAATATATCATATGGAACTGAAAGTGATGTTATCTATATTGTTTAACATCTGTGATGCTGGGAAACAGTTTGGAGGAATCCAATTGGATTCCTCAACATTTATTTTACTGGTTTTCATATATTGTGATATATGATGTGTTATATAATTTGTTATCGATTATGTGTGTTGGAATGAGGTTGATCATTGTTATTCGATATTTTGAATATCATAAAAGACCCTGGGATGTAAAAAGAAGTATATCAATGTATATTGAAATAAAGAGATTTTGTAAAATCAACAGATTTTATAAAAGGAAATATTTCAAAAGTAAATGAAAAGGAAAAATGTTTTTAAAACGAATAGAGTTTTATAAAAAGGAAATCATTTGCAAAGTGAAGAACTGTTACTAAAAGTAAATATTTATCAATGAATAGTTTAATCGAGTTAAAAGGAGTTAATCGATGTTAATTAAATTAAAAGAAGTTAATCGATGTTAGTTTAATCGATTAGAGTTAAAGCGAATGAGTTAATCGAATATAGTTATTCGAATAGAAGCAAATGAGTTAATCGAATATAGTTATTCGAATAGAAGCAAATGAGTTAATCGAATATAGTTATTCGAATAGAAGCGAATGAGTTAATCGAATAGAAGCGAATGAGTTAATCGAATATAGTTATTCGAATAGAAGCGAATGAGTTAATCGAATATAGTTATTCGAATAGAAGCAAATGAGTTAATCGAATATAGTTATTCGAATAGAAGCGAATGAGTTAATCGAATATAGTTATTCGAATAGAAGCAAATGAGTTAATCGAATATAGTTATTCGAATAGAAGAAAATGAGTTAATCGAATATAGTTATTCGAATAGAATCGAATGAGTTAATCGAATATAGTTATTCGAATAGAAGCGAATGAGTAAATCGAATATAGTTTATTCGAATAGAAGCAAATGAGTTAATCGAATATAGTTATTCGAATAGAAGCGAATGAGTAAATCGAATATAGTTTATTCGAATAGAAGCAAATGAGTTAATCGAATATAGTTATTCGAATTGAAGCAAGTGAGTTAATCGAATATTGTTTATTAGAAGAAAGTAAAAGGAGTTATCGAATATAGTTTATTCGAAAGGAGATAAGTAAATTAATGAAATAAAGAGATAAATGTTGAATGATGTTTGATCGATATAAATTTCCATTTGGAAATGATATCGTTGTTTGCACACCTATTTTCTTCGATAGTTAAATCACAGACTATCGAAGTTTTTGACCATTTTAACGTTGTTAATATGGAGAGACCGGTTGGATTATTATCCAAAGAACCACTCTGTATTGGCATAAGCGTTGCGAATCATATATGCCAAAGGAAATTGAAGACGGAGTTATGCAAGGGCGATCCTGTTTACAGAATAGTGCCTTCGGTTCATCCTGTTCCTGGATGACTTGTATGGACGGATGTCTGACAGAGTATTTCCAGACGATCACGTATATTGATTTCTCCAACCGTACCAAGAGTGGAAGCAAAGAAGGAAACTTCTTTTAGCTAACACATAATGTATGGTTGAGGTCGTCAATCAGTGATTTGATGGATTTGTCGATGTGACATTCAAAGTGAATCTGGTGTGATGATAAAGCGTAGCTTCTAGCCTCACATCCAGTAAATGACAGAAATCGGGCAGGCAACATGGCTAAGTCAGTCGCACCGAAGTAGGGTGTATAATCACCTGATCTAGAGTTTCATTTATTCCTAAAAATCTATTGTTGATGCTGTCCCATTCGGGAAACGGTTGCTGATCCCAACTGTTGGTGATATACATTCGATACACTCAATCGAAATGACTGGTCGGTCATGTGTGGCCGGGTTGCAAGATGTTCTTGTTGAACCCAGTGTATTCCTCTCTAGAGGTACACTAGCGAAAGGTGGTTCCATACCTTATCATAGTTGGAAATCCATTACCCAATACGTGCTTGCGGTTTTGATTGTATACTATATATGTAGAACGTGAGATGAAAGCATTTCTGCTAGATGATTATATATACTGTGGTTGATAGACATTATTATAATATCAAAAGGTTTTTGATATAAAGGTATTTTGGATTCTCATAAGGGAAAAACCTGTTCCGTTATGCGGCGTGGTCTTATGAGATATCGTTTATGATTGACATAGAAATGTGTTTATTTTATGCTCTTATATCTTATCTTTTGTATATAAATAAATATTACTTGGGTATTGTTTTGTTACTTTTACAGATATTCCATCCCAGACCGCATGCAACCAGAAAAGTAGAGAAATAGAGATGAAATTGATATATATTTACATTTTGAAGAATTGTAGATGAAGATCTCACATCTAGTTGCTGTTGGACAAGAAAAGGATTGATAAAAAGGCTTTGCACATCACAAATCAATGAAGAAGTGTCAAGGAAGCAAAAGGAAAAGAGAAAAGACCCAAATTTGCTTTATTTATCTAAGGTCCATTTATGTTTCTTATTGAAAACTATCTTGTGATTTCCCTAAGGCCCATTTATCATTATATTAGGGTTAGGGTTAGGGTTTGGCTTTCTATCCTATAAATACCCTTGTAATGTCATTGTAGCCACCATCATATATCTCATTCTATTCTCTTCTCCATTAATAAAACTCATTTTTATTTTTCTGCATTTTTCTATTTTCTTAGCAATCGGTGTTGTCTTCACAATTAGTTTTGGAAGAACACCAATTGTATTTTACACTTTTTTTATAGTGATTAGTCGTTTGATTAGTTTCAACGACAATCCTAATTTTACTTTTTGTTGTTCTTCTTATTCTGCATTTTTCTGCATTTTATTCCTGTTTGCTATTTACTTTCATTAGGATTAATCGTTTGATTAGATTCAACGATAATCCTAATTGTTGCAATTTTAATTGTTCTGTTATTCAACAAAATCTCCAGGCTTCGTCTAACTCGCCCAAGAGATTAAATAAATAATTTGATTTTAATTACACCTCCCTGTGTTCGACCTGTATGCTACACACCTGTATGCTTGCAGAATTTAATTTAAATGTCGCGCTTTTCTGATTCATAGACTAGCGTCGATCAAGTTTTTGGCGCCGTTGCCGGGGAGGTAACGATTAAATTTTATTATTTATTTAATTTCCGATTCGTGTTAGTTTTTGTTCATATTTTCCTTTTGTGTTCTTGTATATATAAATAAATAAAAAAATCTTGACTAATGATTTGGTATATCAATTATATTGGTGTTATCATCTATTAAGCAAGAGAAAATAAATAAATTGCCAATTTTCCTCAAATTTCTTTCTATCTATCCTCTGCCTTAATTCTCAAATTTCTTTCCCTTTGTACAATTGTTTACTTTTTTACAAATTTTTCAAAAAAAAAAACAAACAAATTTCTTTCTTCTTTTAGCTACTTACTTCTCATCCTTCTCTTGTACATCACGCAACACAACCAGTTGCTCCAACTGTCACTCACGTCACATCCAGAAAACCATCCTCAGTACTCAAAGCCGGTCTTCAACAAGCCATCCTCACCCCCTCCACATCAGAACAATTCTTCTCGATAAAGCTTCCTGCCATCAATCTTCCTATCTTTCTACCACTATACCCCTTTCATACAGTCCACAACCAATAAAACATCCTCCGCAGCCACCTTCCTCCTCAAACATCATCCAGAGACCATCACCAGTCCCAATCATCTCCAACATAGCAAAACAGGACTTCATCTATCCTATCCACAAAATCACGCACCGCAAAATCTTTTACATTCCTTTCGCCAATTTCTTACCACCATCATCTACGTCCTAAACAAAAGCTACAATCCCCACAGCGCACATCAGCATCACAAATCACCCATGCAAGCTGAACATCCATCACCTTACTCATCTACGAACAATCGCCCCTCTACCAAGTTCACCATCATCGTCACCCTACACAATCGAACAAACCCTTTTCAGTCCACAGCCGAAACCCCAATCCATCAAAAATTCACCCATCCCTTTTTGAACCCTATTCGAATTCAAAACCCGAATCACTTCTATTCCAAACCCTAGTCAAGAGATCTTAACCTCAACAAGCCGATTCGAATCTCCAGAAAAAAAGGGATCGGTTCAAAAAAAAATTTTTTGTTGAGTTCGAATTTCTAATTTTCTCTTGTATTTTGACTTGAATAGCTGGGTATTGGATTTTGGGTATTCATGATTTGGTGAACGCGTGAATTAACAGTGTATTTTGGCATCGATCTGAAATTTGGAAAACTTCTGTTCTGAGATTTTCTTTAAAAACCCAAAAGAGTGGGTTTTGAGAAATTGGGAAATCTTGGGTTCGATTGTGATTTTTTTCCGTGAGAAATTAAATAAACCTGAGGAGATGAAGATTTGTTTCATAGTTGTATTGCGTCTTATTTCATAATTGTGAAGCTTTGACGATTTCTTTCTTGTTCCGACTGTTTTCAGTATAGGTTGGTCATTTGTTTGAGTGCCTTGGTTGAGTTGTCACGTGTTGAATTCCTCTGTATTATTCAGTTGCCGTCCTTTTCTTATATACTTCTTTTTTTTTGTATATATTTTATTTTTCTTTTTTATTTTCAGTTTTAAATCTTGGTTCTTTATAAAAAAAGGGAAAACAATCAAATACCAGGCCAACGTGAGGAAGAAAGTCAAGCAAATCAAATAAGGTTATAGACGACAACAATACAAACAAGGGGTGGATTTCGAATCGTTACTCAAATTTTCTGGACAACCTGCCATACCCACTGTAAAATTTTCTGAACTTTACATGTGCTCTGCTGCTTTGAAAAATATAGAAATTGCTTGTAAAAATCTTCTGTAGGGGTAGCGGCTTGCTTGTACAATATTTTAATTTTCTGTTATTATTCTGTGACTATTCTGTGACTGAAATTTCCGAATACATTTGGTGAGGAACGAATTTCTATAATTACAGCCACCACTCTCATCGTTTTTCAACAATAAAATTTTGATTTTTCAAAATAATATAATTGAAAAGTGGTGCTTTGTGAAGTTGATTGTCTCGTATTATTGGATCGCGGATATATAGTAGTTCAATTTATTGAACTATTAGCAAAAGAGGTTGCATACTACCCGTAAAACATTGGTCGTATCCCTTAGTATTTATACTATACGTGAACGGCCATAAGACCCTCTTCCCCCTTCTAATTGAGTCAGTTAATTAATAGAGCACAACTCATTCTTTTATACTATTTTGAAGTGAGAATAATTTCTGTTTTGTCGTGACTTCTTTAAAATGTCTGATTCAAAAAAATCATTGAGAGAAATGTGGGATAATAATCAGAGTAGACGTCCTCTTGAAGAGTATGAGTATGAGTTGCAACTCATGAAACAAGATTTTCCAAATTTTCGTGATCCCAATGTCAAAAAATTTCAAAATTTTCCAACTGACCAACATTTTCAAAATCATAGAAGTAATCGAAACGACGATTTCAATTTAAATTTCAACAATTTCGATTATGGGCCACATCCACGTCAAAACGGTTTTGAATCGCAACGTACCTTTCATCAACATCAATATGGGGTTGGAAACCAATTCGAAAATAATTTTGAAAATGATTTTCAAATCGATCAAAATTTTCAAAACTATAACCCATATCCACATCTTGAGAATGACCAAAATTGGAAATTTCCCACCAATTTTAACAATTTTGGTTACGAACCTAATTTTCAAAATCAAAATGATTTCCAACCTCAATTTCAATTTTCTAAAAATTCAAACTATTTTGAAAATCAAGAAATCCAAAGCGAGAGCTCTCAAATCAACGATTCTGAAGAATGTCATTTTGATGAGAGGGCAGAAAGGCTAAATAAAAAGATGGATGAACTCCTTTGTTTAATGGCATCTTATAAAGAACAACGAGAGCAACAGAATCAAATTCAAACAAGCGATGAATCAGAAAATAGTCCATTCTTTACGGATAGTGAAAATTTGCAAACAACAACTTTCGAAATTGAGAATGATGATCTAAATGAAGTTGTTCAAAATTCAATAAATGATTTGGATTTCGATTCTTTTCAAAAAGATTTAAGCTTGGATTTTGATCTTCCTCTTTTGGGCTGTGAGAAACTTGAAATTTTTGAAATTGAACAGAATAAAGATGTTGAATTTTTCAATTCAAATTTGGAAAAGGATGTTAATGAACATGAATTTTTTGGATTGAATGAGGATGAGTTGCCAAATGAGGAAGAAGTAGATTCAAGTCACAAGTTCGAAAAGTTTAACTTTGAGAAAGTTTCAAACGAACTTGAAATTGTCAGTATCGAAAATACGTTGTCAATTAATGATGAGAAATGTGATCACATAGTCTTGAACAACACTCAGATTTCAAATTTCACTGAATTTATATATGATCACAAATTTTTGAAAAATTACACTGATAAATTTGTTGAACACATGAATTATCTTTGGAATGCTGGTTTGGCTGAAAAACTTCATGTTAGGACGACCCTGGATATTTATCTCCTAAACTATAAATCTAGGTTTAAAGATGAGATGGTTTTCAAAAACCTTTGCTTGTTAGAAAACATGCCTAGACATAGTGGGAACGGGACTCATCGGGCAAGAACCAAGTGTGGGGGAAAAAGTTGGTGGCATTCTTTGCATCGCATTCATCGCAAACACATATATCATTGTACATATGATCCATTCTTACATATAGTTAGATTGCGTTTCATTCTTCAAATAATTTTGCATCTCATTCACCTTTGGGTACAATCTTTCAAATTGAGGAAACGTTCACAGTGTGGACACTGTTTAGTTCTAGTGTGGGGGGGAGTCTGCATTTCACTCATTTTTGTTTTTTTTCTTTATTTTTCTTTCTTTTCATTTTCATCATTTAAATAGGACCATCATGCATTTTAGACTGTAATAACATGCCATTTTTTTTAAATACGACTCATTTTATATTTGATACAACAAAATAATTTAACAATTATTAGTCAGTTGATAGTATTTTTTTCTCTCAACTTAGATCAAATAAGAAATATAATGAAAAGTTTAATTTTGAGGGATAATAGTGTAAACGGTACATAGGGAGATTCTTAGGTGATGGCCATGAAATCTATTCTATATTGTAGACTTTGTTTAAATAAGTGGAGGACTTAAAATACTTATATTGGCTTTTCAAATCTTTAAAACAAAGTTGTGTTAAGCTGAATTCGCATAACTCTCTTTTGTGCTTATATCTTCAAAAATAATAATAGTAATCCAAGGGTATCCAACATTGCTTGTATATCGAGCGTTGGTGTGCAAACCCGCCAAGCTCTATCCGACATGTTGTTGACAATGTCAACGTTGGAATATCTTGGTATCATTTTATGAGATTGGACACCTAAGGATTACCGACATGTTGTTGACAAAGTCAGCGTCGGTCTGCACAATCCGCCAAGCTCTGTCCCAACTCTCCGTCAGTCCGCAAGGCAGTGTATGGGTGGTATACCTTGGTCTTTTATTTAGGTGTATGTAATTAATCGTAAATTTCATTTTTTTATAGAGATGGAGAATAAGCGATGATGCCCAAACACTTCTTGACCTTATTGATTTGACTAGCCATACATGAGAAAATAATAATACCACTTTGCAAACTGTGCCAAGCAAACTAAGAATCTATTTCATGGCTGCACTACGTTATCGACCGAACTAACTGGCCAAACTGGAATTTAACATTTGAAAACTTGATTTATATTGAAAATTGTGACAAGTTGAGGTATCTAAAATAAAATCAACTGACTAGAAATTGTTAATTTAAATTGTTGTACCACTTCCCGAAACAAGTCGTGTTTTCAATTTTTGTTTTCAATTGCATAAGTCCTCTGCATTCATGTAGTTTCATTAGAATCATAGCATACTGCATTTGGATTTTGTGGGTAGTATCCGTTGAAAACCCTCACGAGACACCACTCGTCCTACTAGGGACACCTAGAGGTTTAACGGCTTGTTGCATGCGCTCAATGCAATCGTGTTTCCTACGAAAGTGCGACCTATCTAGTTAGTTTTTCATTTTCTTTTTACTCGAGGACGAGTAAAAGATAAGTGTGGGGGTATTTGATTGACGTAGAAATGTGTTTATTTTATGCTCTTATATCTTATATTTTGTATATAAATAAATATTACTTGGGTATTGTTTTGTTACTTTTACAGATATTCCAACCCAGCCCGCATGCAACCAGAAAAGTAGAGAAATAGAGATGAAATTGATATATATTTACATTTTGAAGAATTGTAGATGAAAATCTCACATCTAGTTGCTGTTGGACAAGAAAAGGATTGATAAAAAGGCTTTGCACATCACAAATCAATGAAGAAGTGTCAAGGAAGCAAAAGGAAAAGAGAAAAGACCCAAATTTGCTTTATTTATCTAAGGCCCATTTATGTTTCTTATTGTAAACTCTCTTGTGATTTCCCTAAAGCCCATTTATCATTATATTAGGGTTAGGGTTTGGCTTTCTATCCTATAAATACCCTTGTAATGTCATTGCAACCACCATCATATATCTCATTCTATTCTCTTCTCCATTAATAAAACTCATTTTTCTTTTTCTGCATTTTTCTATTTTCTTAGCAATCGGTGTTGTCTTCACAATTAGTTTTGGAAGAACACCAATTGTATTTTACACTTTTTTTATAGTGATTAGTCGTTTGATTAGTTTCAACGACAATCCTAATTTTACTTTTTGTTGTTCTTCTTATTCTGCATTTTTTCTGCATTTTATTCCTATTTGCTATTCACTTTCATTAGGATTAATCGTTTGATTAGATTCAACGATAATCCTAATTGTTGCAATTTTAATTGTTCTGTTATTCAACAAAATCTCCAGGCTTCGTCTAACTCGCCCAAGAGATTAATAAATAATTTGATTTTAATTACACCTCCCTGTGTTCGACCTGTATGCTACACACCTGTATGCTTGCAGAATTTAATTTAAATGTCGCGCTTTTCTGATTCATAGACTAGCGTCGATCAGTTTACTTGTTCGAACTGTTTTTAAACTGTTTTACTCATACCATTCCCATGACTGACCCGGAGTTTATTTGTTTGTTTCCCTAAACTCTTGGGTGCCTAAATTTGTACGGGCAGTCAAGTAGTCGGGATTTACAGATATAGTTGAAGAGCTGGAGCAGGAGGCTTCAGGATCATATAGCTATAGTTATTTCCGCTGTGTTGTAAGTGATGTACTTTGATATTGATGTATATTCAAGTACAGATGTATATTTCAAGTTATGTTATATATATTATATGTTATTCGTTCCGCTGTGAGGTTCGTGTTACTCTGATGTTGTGTTCTTCTTCTTCTATTCTAAATTTCTATCTTATCTTTCCTCACCCTCTAATTTCTTTCACTAATTACCAGGATTTTTCGATGTTTTGGTTATCGACATCGAGTTTATGTCGATAACCAAAGTCGCTCAAAATCCGGGTCTTTACAGTACAGCCCAATCAAGACATCAATAATCATCCAAACGATGTGAAGACCTCCGGTCTTTGACCACCGTCTTCATCCTCGACACATCGTTGAATCAGTTATTCAGAATAGGATAAACCCGGTCTTTCTGAATAACTCGCGTATATAAGAAACAAGTGCCATAAAAACACAGCATATGCCTCATTCCAATCTAGAATATTTCTTTATCCAAATATTCATATACTTTGGGAAAGGTTTCCATTAATTTTATCAAAGATAAATTCTTTAAATTTATTTTTTAATCTTCCATCGGATATCGTTTCAATCTAATTGAAGATGCATTAAAAATCTACTTGGTTCTAATCTTCCTAAAAATCAATATTAACGATTGTTTAACTTAGGAAATCATATCCTGTCTTTAACTGGGTTAAAGAACCAATATTATTTAAAACACAGTTCACGATAAACCCAAAATCACATTCCATTCCATTAGCCTTTAACCGTAAATTAGCAAGTGAACAATCCCCTAAGTATTAACCCCGAAGGCCGAAACCAACATCAGATCAATACCCAGGAAACCATTCAACTTAACTAATCCCCGGTTAGTTTCTTAACTCTGTTGGGTCTAAGAACAGCATTGTTAAAGATACCATTCACGACAACCCAAAATCACATTCCGTTAACAATGGAATTTTCATGGAAAACAAATCGATATATATAATCAATATAAACTTCCATATCCAACCGATAATATAAATGGAACAACGACAAGGCCTTTTAAATTCCATACATATTAACCGTCTTCCTCTACAGAAGCTTACTTCGATTATTGCCAAATTGAATTCCATTCAATTCCAATTTAATTTGTTAAATTGGAAAACTTTACTTTGGAAAATCTCCTTTAAATCTTAACAAAAGATTTATAAATTCCAAATCCCATTTCACTGTAAATCGGGTTAAAGAATAAATGTCGTTAAAACACAGTTCACAATAAACCCAATTCACATTCCATCAGTCTCTAACCGTAAATTAGTAAGAGAACAATTCCCTAAGTGTTAACCACACCCCGAAGGCCGAAACCAACATCAGATCAATACCCAGGAACCCATTCAACTTAACTAATCTCCAGTCAGTTTCTAATTTTCTTAATTCCATTGGGTTTAAGAACAACATTATTAAAGATACCATTCACGACAAACCCAAAATCCAATTTGATATTAAATACAAGGATCTGAACAGAAAATATATCGGCTTATATTCAATATCAAATTCCGAAATCAACCAATATCGTATTGGAATAACGATATATAAATATCTTCCAAATTGCTCCACAATGTCCGTATAATCACGGAATCCAACATCGGAATATTCCAAAGATAATTTCGATTCAAATCCATTCCAATTCATATATTGGAAATTCCGGTTATTTTTAAAATCATTTCAATTCCAATTTATTTATTTTAAAAATACTGGATTTCATAATTCTAGTTCAAAACTAGTTCATTTCGATAAAAATCTATTTTTATCTTTTCAAATATGGAATTTTTCAACCCAATTCTTTTCAAATCATTTATTAGGATTTTACACTAATTATTGATATTTTTAATACTTTTATCAAGGCCCGTACACTCGATCCCCATAAACAGCCATCGAACTGCACTTACATCTACCTTTTCCAAATTTGATTTGGACATAATTCCAAATCCAACCGTTAGATTTAAAATCTCTAATATTCGTTAGAAACCTCTTTTCGATACGAACCCAACTGTTCTAGTTTTAGGAAAATCCAACGGTCGGATCTCCCTTAATATCCGAATTCAATGGTCGAAATACGCGAACTACCGTAGCGCGGCGCGTTCTATTCAGGCCATTATATATATAACGTATATATTATATATACTTCGTCGATTTCTATTCAAAACGTATTTTATAAATTGTTTTAAATTCGTTTTCAAAACGATTTCAACTTCATATTCAATTTCAAATCAAAATTAAATATTCCATATCATCGATATATAAATGATAGTATTTTCAAAACATTAGTTTTTGAAATCAATTCCTTTTTTTGATATTCATTATAAAAATGAATAAAATCGATATAAATATCGTTCCCATCAAAATGGCGTCAATCTATTCAACACGGCCTTATACATTTTTAATATATTCTTGTCCATCCCAAATCGGACATCAAAATCATATTTTGATCCGGCTCAAAACTCGAGAAAAAGTTAGAATTTAAAGATTGTTTCATGGCGGAACCTATTCTATCTTCTTTCTCGATTAATGGATCTCGACGGAATCCATCATCTTTTTGGCCAAAAGCGAAGGGCAGTAGGGTGAGATTTACTCCTCGTCCAGACCTGAATTCTGTCCGATTTCAAAAACGTTGCTTTCGTTGTGGGGAAGGAAATCATATAGCGAAGAACTGTGATTCCCAATTTGGTGGCCAATTAGGTCATAAATCGATTCCACAAAGTGAGTGGCGGATTAAGGGGCAACCGAACCACCAAATTCTGGGATCGGGATTGATCATTTTAAAGAACTTTATAAGTACAGAGGATCAGATTCTTATTGCAAATAAATGTCATGAATTGGGTTTGGGGAAGGGTGGTTTCTACAAACCGGGCTATGACAATGGTGCGGTCCTTAATCTTCTTATGATGTGCTTGGGTAAACATTGGAATCCCCTATCTAGGGGTTATGAAAACAGGAGGAAAATTGATGGTGCCTCGCCTCCAGATATTCCTGTTGATTTCAAGAAGCTGGTCAGTTATTCTTTAATGGTTGCGAAAAATGAAATTTTGCTTAATGGGGGTAAATCCGAAGAATTACCATTGATGACTCCTGATGTATGCATTATAAACTACTATAATTCAGAGGGTAAGTTGGGTTTACATCAAGATAAGGATGAGAGTGTTGAAAGTCTTTCTCTTGGGTTGCCGGTGGTTTCATTTTCTATAGGAGATGCGGCTGAGTTTATTTTCAGGGAAGAGGGTTCCATTAGATCTGTTCGGAAAATTATTCTTGAATCGGGTGATGTTCTCATTTTTGGTGGTAAATCGAGGGGGATTTATCATGGCATCACTAGTATATATAAAAATTCGGCTCCGGAGATGTTGAAAAAGAGGACTAACTTGAAAGATGGCAGACTCAATTTGACTTTCAGACAGTGCGATATGGTGAGGGACACGGTGAATCAATCCAGTTCCTTTGCAGATGTACTTAAGCGGCCATTGTCTGGTTTGGATCTATGGAATTCAACATCAAAAAAGCTGTATTCAAAGATTAATGTGGGTGAGCGTTATTGTTTCAAATGTGGGGATCTTTATCATTCAGCGAATGAATGTAGAAATGGACTACGCTGTTTTAATTGTGGTGGGATTGGGCACCGCAAAACTAGCTGTCCAGAGAGATTCTCAGGTAATACAGTGAAGGATTTGTTGCGTCACAACTGTTTGATGATATGTCGAAGAATGACTGATTTATTAGATATGTATCCTGCTGATCGTGCAAACTGTGACAATGATGGTGCTTACCAACTACTGTTGATGGGGTGGAGTTTGGAAGGTTTGGTGGACGGAATCCTTTGGAAGAGGTGCTTTGATATTGTGGAAGTACATCCTCCATTGCCTCTTCCTAAGACAAGGAAGGAACATGCTTTTATGTTCTGTTTGTGCTTAGTTAAGCTAAGAAGAATGTATTCTGATTCGACATTGGGAAACAAGATGCTGGCTCTTAGTTGTCTAGAGAAGATATTAGATCATTTCGACATCATAAACACTGCTATAAACTGTGAGTCATGTGAATTCATAACTGAAAGTGGTATACATGCCTCTAATGTGTGGAAAAAACCGGTGGTAACTAACTCAGTCTTGACTGATAATGGTGGCGATTGCTTGGAAGGGGCGATGATGGTTAACTCAGATCGGTATAGTGCGTTGTTGTTTGATCTGATGTTGTTAGATCCTTGTGTTCGACAATGCATGGGGTTGAATGAAGCTGATCGGTATGGTTCTAATGGTGATAAGATGAATATTAATGCAAAAGGTAAGGAGGACTTGCATGATGTTATTGTTGATGACAGGGGAGACTATATTTTTGTGAATGAAAATGAGAACGAAGCAGATCCAGAGTCAAGTGCAAGTGTGTTTGAGCAGGTGAACTGTGTAGAGACGAATGATGATGCTGTTCTATGCAATAGTGTTGAAATGTCGATGAATGAAGATGTTTCTTCGAATAAGAAGAAACAAATGAACTATATTGTGGCACAAGATATTAGTCTCTCGAATAGTTTTGATCTGTTGCAGAGTTGTGATGTCAGTTTGACTAATAATGAGGTAGAGGCAGATTGTTATTTGAGTGAGAAGATTAGAGAATAGAGGAATGTTATGGTTCGAGAAGCGGATTTGGTGGTGCATGATAACATGCGGACTGGTTCATTATCCACTAGGCTAAAGAGAGGTTTCAAAGTTGATAGGATTAAGTATGGCAGGCGAATAAATATGGAGGCTAACGCAAACAATGACAAGGGATCAGGTGTTTATCCTGATTACATGGTGAGTAGACGGTCAGGTAATGTTATTAGCAGTGATGAATGGGTGGGTACGATGGAAGGACATCATGGACAAGTGGTGGAAAAATCTAGTGTGCATGGTACAGACGCTCTGATGATGGTTAGTAAGGGTGGGGTATCAGGTGTTGATGAATTTGCTGTTTTCACTGCGCTAAATAGTAATATTCATGGACTTACTATTTTATGGAACATTTATCCCTGTTCTCTGATATTGTGTGTGAAGAATTCGAAGCTTTTTTGCTTATACTTGAGACCAACAGTAAATATTTATAGTGGTGTGGATATGCTTTGGTGCTCAGGCTCTTACACTGATGCTACTTCTAGTCTTTTGATAAATGTTGGAGAGATAATATTTAGTAAATCATCAGGACAGTGCAGGAGTGATTCTTGTTTATCAGTTGATAGTGAGCGGTCCAGCTCCAGTTCCTCTTCTTTCATGAATTTGAGTTTAGAAAGTTCCGAAGGACATTTCCAGTGTAGGGACGTATCCACTCCTTCACCCAGGTGTAAGAGGCGCAGGAGAGAGATTCCCAGTTCCGGTATGATTCATCGTAGCGCCAGGATCAGATATGGATCATCTTCTCCAGGAGGTAGGTCCTCGATTCCGGTTGCTAGTAGTAGCAGCACGGACAGGGGCTCAGATATTTCTACGACTTTAGGTAGTGATTATACGCCTTTTGCACTAGGAAGTCTTACTACTAGCCAGTTATTTCAAATGGCTAATGATACTGCTTTTATTTTTACCGATATTGAGGTTGATGCCGAGTACATTAGGAGTAGAGAATTAGAACGGGCTACTTCCTTGGGTAGATGAGGTTATTAAGTTGGAACATTAGGGGTTTGAATGAGCCTAAAAAATGTGCCAAAGTGAGATCTTTTTTTAGAGATAACCATATTGACATCGTTTTACTTCAAGAAACAAAAATTGAATGTCCTGATTTTAGTTTTTATATTAGATTAGGTGGGTCCCTTCTCCGTAACTGGTCTTGTCTTCCGGCAGTTGGCACTGCCGGAGGAATTATGATTGGTTGGAAAGACAACCAATACAGACTGGTACTTGAGTATCCAAAACTATACTCATTACATATTATCTTGCAATCCCTTTCCGATAATTCATTTTTGGGCATCACAAATGTGTATGGTCCCCATAATAAAGAGGAAAGGAGAGTCCTATGGGATGAATGTACTAGTTTTAGAAATATTTCTCCTAATTTTTGGATCGTGGGGGGGGGGGGACTTTAATGTCACTAGATTTTTAGGGGAGAGATCACCACGTGAAGGTGATTTCTCTGGTATGGAGGAATTTAACGACTTTATATTAGGCAGTAACTTAATAGAGATCCCTCTTGGCAATAGATTCTTCACTTGGTCGAATGTTCGCGATAGTCCTTCCTTTGCATTGTTGGATAGATTTTTCATTAGTTCTGAGATAGAAGATAGATATTCGATATGTACAGTCAAGGGTCTTCCTTTTATTCATTCTGACCACTGTCCTATTATTCTTACGTGTAATTCGAACATTTCTATTAGTAGTAGTTTTAAGTTTGAAAAGATGTGGTTACTGGATCAAAGTTTTACTAATCTTGTTTCCATGAAATGGAAGGCACTGTTTTATTTTAATAATATATATAGAGGTAATTCTGCTAAGATTTTCGTGGCGAAGTTAGGTAAGTTGAGATTCTTTCTTAAGCGTTGGAATAAATATATCTTTGGTAATGTAAGATTTAAAAAAGACAAGATCATGTGTGAACTGTTAGAGTTAGATAAAATTAGTGAAATCAGAATGCTCAATTCCACTGAGAAAGATAGATACTGTAATTTTAAACAAGAACTTAAACAGCTTTTAGAAAAAGAAGAGACCATGTGGAGGCAAAGGTCTCGCATACAATGGATTAAGGAAGGGGATAATAACACCAAGTTTTTTCATAGTATAGCTAATAAGAGGAGACGAGATAATATGATTCATTCGATTATTGTAAATGATGTTGAACTGTCTTTACAGAAGGATTTAAATGAAGCTTTCACTAGATATTATAATCAGATCGTCGGTTCTAAGATTAAGAGAAGAACTAATGTTAGATGGAACGACCTATATCCTTCCGATACTAGGGTAAGTCTTGTGGATTTGGATAAACCGTTTTCGGAACAGGAGATTTGGAAGGCAATCAACGATATGCCTAGTGACAAAGCTCCCGGAACTGACGGCTTCTCTGTTAATTTTTACAAGCATTTTTGGGATGTTTTAAAGTTTGACATTATTGAATTATTTAATGAATTTTATAGTGGTGATTTGCGTTTAGGTAGTTTTAATTTTGCCAACATCATACTTATTCATAAGAGAGAGGGGGCTAATACCCTTAAGGATTTTAGACCTATCTCTCTTATTAATGTTTCTGTTAAGATCATATCTAAAGTTTTAGCGAATAGATTGAGTAGCAAGATGAATGACCTTATCGATGACTCCCAAACAGCTTTTATTAAAGGTAGAAATATAGTAGATGGTGTTGCAGCGGTGCAGGAATACATTAATGTCTGTTGTAAGAACAATATAACATGTGCCATCTTAAAACTAGATTTTGAGAAGGCATTTGATTCAATCGATTGGGACTTTGTATGTGAATTATGCCTTGCTAGGGGTTTCACTGTTAAATGGACTAACTGGATCATGTTGTTACTTCGATCTGGTTGTTCCAGCATTATTGTTAATGGTGTAATGGGTAAGAAGATACAATCCAAGAGAGGACTTAGGCAAGGCGATCCTTTATCGCCTTTTCTATTTAATCTAGCAGTTGATGTCTTCTCAAAAATTATTAAGAGAGCTGGGAGTTTAGGTATTCTAGGGAGTGTAGGGAATGAGGAATTTAATAATGAATTATCTATTCTTCAATTTGCTGATGATACTTTATTATTTTCATCTCATCTACCTGAGCATATTACTACTCTTAAATTTATACTTTACGGTTTTGAGATGTTATCTGGTCTAAGTATTAATTTTGAAAAGAGCGCAGTGATGGTCATCAATGATTCTAACAATATTGAGACTTTAGTGGCTAGCACTTTGAATTGTTCGATTATGAAATTTCCTTTTGATTATTTAGGTTTTAAGATAAGACCATCAAAGCTTAAAAAGGAGGACTGGATAGTCATCATTGATAAGATTAGTAGTAGACTATCTAACTGGAATAATAGATTCCTGTCCAGAGCAGGTAGATTGGTTCTAGTTAATTCGGTCTTATCAGCTATTCCCTCGTATTGGATGGCGGTTCATCGAATTCCCAAATGGGTCATTGAGAAAATTGATAGGATTAGACGTAATTATCTTTGGAATGGTGATTCTAGTTGTAGTAGCTATAAATGTCTAGTTAATTGGGAAATATGCTGTAAATCTAAGATAGAGGGGGGTTTGGGAATCATAAATCTTCATAATTTCAACTCCGCTCTACTTGCTAAATGGTTATGGAAATATAGATGCCCAGAGGTAAAGGCTTCTTGGAAATCTATCGTTTTCAAATCTTATTATTCTAGAGGAGAGTTTCTTATTGGTAATGGTGGTAGATGGGAGCATAGTTTATCACATTTTTGGAAGTCCGTTTTATGTTGTTTTGAATTTTTTAATATAGGATGCAAAGTGTTAGTTCATTCTGGTAATTTTACTTATTTTTGGCACGATGCTTGGATATCTAGAGTACCGTTAAAAATTGAACTTAGTAAGCTCTTTAATATCTGTAGATTTAAGAATGCCTTAATTAAGGATGTTTACATAGCTGAATTAGACCCTCCGTGTGTATTCTCCTTTGATAATATACTGGATGATGATTCCTTAAGACAATTGGCTCTACTTAAAGTCAAGTTAGCACTATACCATGTAGACTCAAATAGCGATTCTATTAGTTGGGGTATGGATAAGAGTCTAGTTTACACCGTTAATTCAATGTATAGTTTTATAAATTTCTCCGGGATATCATTATTCCCTTTTAAATTTCTATGGAAAGCTAATTCAACACCTAAAGCAAAGTTTTTAATGTGGTTGATTATTCATAAGAAACTAAATACGATTGAGTTGCTAAAAAGGAAAAAAGTTATTTTTGATTTAAAATGCTGTTTTTGTAATACTGGAGAGGAGGAGGTAGATCATTTATTTTTCTCTTGTTATTTTACCTTTTCTATTTTTAATATGATCATTAGGATTTTTACTTTTGATGGTTTTAATTCCTTTAATAGTTGTATTGATTATTGGAATTATTATAGATTTAGATACAATTCTAGTCAGAAATACATTTTGTATTCTTTGGTAATATTCATAAGTTGGTTTATTTGGGTTGAGAGGAATCAGAGGATATTTCATTCAATCTCTGTATCAAAGGATATTTTAATCATTAATATAGTTAATTTCTGTTTGTTTTGGATGTCCAATTCACACTATAAGCTATTTGGCAAACTGCAATTTGGGCATTTTTTGTCAAAGGTAAGATTTAATCTGAGTTTATTCATTCGTGTTAGTAGTTATTTTAGATACAATTGGCTGCGTCTGGGATGCTGAGTCCAGTTATGGGTTGATATTTCCTCTTGTTTTGTTTGTTTCTTATGCTTATCTCTTAATACACGTATATATGATTATATGCCTATATATATAATTACTTGCTATATATAGGTATACACTCATATATATGTGTTATCTACTGACAATCTGTTTCAGTTTTTCAGATTACAGGTTGTAGATATAACTGTGGAGCTGTCGAAGTTGCTTTTCGGATTGTTCATCCTGTTATTACTTTGGATATTTAGTATATGTGGAGTAGGGATGATTGTATCTTTTGTGATTTGTACACATCTTTTTTACTCATAGACAGTTATATGTATGGAAATAGATATACTTCTTATCGGGTGGTGGCCTTGCCGGAATTCGATAATGAAGTATGATGGGTGGTGGCCTTGCCGGAACTCATCTATCTATTATTCCATACTTGACTATGTGAGTCTTTCGTACTGGGTCTGTATTGGTTACATTGTATTACCTCATTTTTATTATATATATATGTGTGCTCTCTTCCTATAGGAAGATCACACATTTTTGCTCAAAAAAAAAAAAAATCATATTTTGATCCATTACTGGATATTACTTTAAAATAATGTTGTTTCAAAATAATCGTTATTTTAAAATATTCATTCTTTCTAAACTGGAATCAGACACAGTCAATTACCATATAATGTGATTATATGGATTTCATACAACATGTATACAACAACAATCAAACACATTCAACCATCATCCAAAGTGCATTCTACACTGCATAAGCATCAAATATAAATATTTAATGCTTACAACAGCCTGTCAATCAATGGATCGACATACAACTAATTATTGGGACTAGTGTATGTCATATATCATCCCAATACCTGTGTGGGGTTTTCAAACAATCAAACACGGGTTTTATTTGTGCAGATGGGCGATATGTAAAATTTATCGTCCCAATCAATATCTGTCAAATGTGTGTACATAAACTAATCGTCCGATTTATTTATAAATATTTATTTTATGCATATACACGTGAAAATATATATTTTTAACTATAGGACATTTTATTCCATTCCACATTACACAATAAATTTTCACAACACATCATTCAAACAAATAAGTCGTCCATGGTCTATGAACGACGGGTGTCGGGTGCTGCTAAGCACCGTTTGCATCCTAGCATATATTTTAACTAGAAAATAAAATTAAAGTGAGGAGTTCTCTCCTTAGGATTCCACTACATCAGTCTTTCTTTCTGAACTATTTGGGTTTGTTCGAAATTCCAACGCATCCTTTTCACGCTGTTCATATATAAAAATCACATTTTTGTATCGCTACAAATATAAAAATCATATTTTTATAATCTCCATCGTATAAAAATCATATTTTTATTATCTCTATTATATAAAAATCATATTTTTATTATCTCTATTATATAAAAATCATTGTTTTATTGATGTTTATATTATAAAAAATTATATTTTTATAATTCAGTTTTCCATATTTTTATAACGCTAACATCTATATAAAGATTATATTTTTATTTCACTACACATATATAAAGATCGCATTTTTATTTCAAAACCACATATATATATATATATATCTCATCTTTCATACGATAAAAATCTCGTCTTTAACTAATTAAAAATCTAATCTTTAGCAAATGAAAAATCCAATCTTTAGCAAATTAAAAATCTTATCTTCTATTGTATAAAAATATAATCTTTCTTCATATAAAATACAATCTTCCTTTATATAAAATATAATCTTTCATGAAAAAATCATAGCTTTTTATGAACTAAAAGTCATAACTTTATATTCATAAAAATTATAGCTTTAACTCCATAAAAATGAGAACCTTAACTATTCTATATATATATTTTGTAAAACCATTTTCAAATCAATGTTGTATATAGATTTCAGATTTTAAAATAATAAAATATGTATATAAAACTAAATTAACCATAATTAATTAATAAAACTCACACCGGCTTTCGAAGGAGGAGGGGCGCTGCCGTGGAGGTTGGAGGCGGGTCTGGTGGTCATCGACGGCTGGGAAAAGGGGGACCGCGGCTAGTGCAGCAACGCTGGCGCCAGGAGAGGCTCGCGACGGGAGGATTTGGGTTTTTGGCAGATTGGGGTAATGGGGGAATCTCGATTTGGGGGGAGGAGGAGGAAGGGCGGGGGCCAAAGAAGGGTGGCGCGGCGGGGTAGGGCGCCAGTGGAGGCGCTGCGCTTGGAGGAGGGGCAACTCGACCGTGCTTCTGGTTTTTTTAATTCAAGTTGCGTTTCTGCTTGAAATGAACGCGGGGGAGGCAGGGTTGACTTTGAAGAGGATAGAAGAGGGGGGTTTATTTAAATATATATATATATATTGTTATTTTAAATTCCCAAAAAGCAACTTTTATTTTCGAACTCCAAACGAAACCCACCGACTACCCAAGCTAATTACCCCCATTCCGAACACAATGGGATAGGTTTTGTGACCCAATTCAACCGTTACGATTAGTTTCCTTTCAAATTAAAATATAAATCAATGTATATTGAATTTGAACGCATATTTTAATTTACCAGGGCCACAAACTAATTCTAAAATTTCCAAAAAAAATATTTCTAGCTCCGTATTGATGATACAGTCCTAAAAAAACTAATTTGTCAAATTTGGAGAACGTTTGAAAAATGACCATTTTCTGGTCGATCCAAATTGACTGAAATTGTCAAAATACGTTTTACTTCGCGACGCTCACATATTGATTTCAAAAATTACGAATTATGGAATCTAGCAATAACTTGACATCTCGGATCCAACAAAAGTGGTTTCGTCGAAAACGAAGGTCGTTCGCAAAATTTCCATTTTTAAGGGCTATATTTTCCATAGCGACTATTTTGAATTTTCATCTGGGCATAACTTTTTATTCCCGCTATGAAATTTCGATTTTTCGGATTCGTTGGAAAGATATTTTCAAATAGATTCTAATAATTTTGGTTTCTCTAAAATCTGGATTATTTTGAATCCTGTACATTCATTTGAAATTTGAAATCGAATTTTCAAACTACCACGCCATTTTCAGTTCCTTTTATAATTAAAAATAAATATTTATTTTCTAACGCCGATTCTATTAAATATATACGTTCTAATTCTATTCAAAAAAAATTCTCGTCGTAATTATTTAAAATAATTCATTTAAAATATTCAAAATTCACTAAAATTGCCAAAATAAAAAATTTAAATTGGTTCGGATTTTTCGGGTTGTTACGGTTTATATCAAAATAGTTTACTTTATATGATATAAATTTTATATTCCTTTTTTAAAATATATTCAAATTTTACTATATGAAGTACCATACTAAGATTATTTAACTCCATATTTCTCATAGAATTATCTTGAATATTTTACTATTTATCATAAATATTTGTGATTAAACTCTTATCCTTAATTATTTTCATTAGTATAATTAACCTAAGTCTAGAAATTAACACTTTCTTTACGTAATTCAATTTTTTTTAATATATATGAATATGCAAAATACTTAGATATTACTTTAAATATCTTTTACAAAAATACATATCATCATCAAATCATTATAATCATTACACATCTTTTTCATATCATGTCTCATCTATTACAATGCATGTCAAAATAAAATCATTCACATCACAAGTTACATATCATTCAATATACCAACTTATATTGCTTTATGTAACGACACAGATTTCGCCCGGACCTAATCAATCGCTAAATCGACCAAGATCGTTCAAAACTCGCATACACTAACTTTGGGCATACAACACATTAGAACAAATAACACAAGACTTTTATAAACATCATAATAATGTTACATCAGAGTACAGAATATTTCAAAGTACATCGACTATAATACAGAGGAAGATTAATTTATAATAATTTTAATACATCGCAACGGAAAAAATTAACTAACACAGCAGAAGACTATCAATGCTGTGGACACAGCTTTTAGCTTTGATTCAGAATCCTGCTCAATATATCTGCAAAATAAGCTAATCGATTGCCCATGTGGAAAATATAGGCACCCGAGTTTGCAAGTGATACAAACTACGAGTCAGTCATGGGACTAGTATGAGAAATCTTAACCTATTTAATAATAAGGCTAATCACAGGACCATGCCGCTAACGCGGAATGGGTTTACTCCATTGGATTGCCAGTGCATAAATAAAGTAAATCGTTAAACAACGCAATGCTTTTTAGAAAATGAAACCATTATAAGACTCAAGTCCCATCACATAATGCAACGCAAACCGAAGGATAGAGTTTTACCATATAATGTTCAAAAAATGCTTGATACGATAAAACGGATTTGATATTATTATTAGTGTATATATGTTTCAAAAACATTTCAATCATAATGTATCAATCATAGACGGCGTAGCTACCATATACTATGTTGAAAAATATAGGTTTGCAATCAAAACCGTATGGGGTCGTATTGGAAGTTGGATTTCCATCATGAACCAAGTCAAGGGATCGTCCTTACCGAATTTGAGACACTCTAGCCCGTGCCTCAGGACTCAGACTCAAGTGAGCCCTTAGGAGCCACAGGGTCGGTCCATAACTAACGTTAGTGGATTATAACTCCTGATCAATACGTTTCACCTCCCTATGGGGCGTAAATAAAGAGCCACTAGGGACTCAAATTCGAGGTACCTCACTTTTCATCATCCACATAAGTTAAAATATCTGGGCTCCATACCATGACACCACTTCTAGCTAGAAAGAAACGCATGTTCTCTCTGGATCCTTCTCCCGTTTCTGGTTCATACCGAGGTGTGAGGCTCGCGAATCAATGCTATACACAAAGCTATGCTAATTAAAGTTATGCTTTGATCATCAACCACATGGCTCTGCTTTTCAACAAAAGCCTTGATCATTTGCATCTTAGCATGCCACATTGTCAATCCATATCGTACCATTGATTTCCGCCAATATATAACCTCTAAGCTCGTACGTCTCAGAGAAGGGTGTTAAGCAAGAGAATAAATTCTCCGCCACCAAACAGATATACATTTAGTAGAGATCAATAAATACAGCATAAAGGAATACAACATCAGACATACCATCCATTTACCTGTCCTGTGACGACCCCAAACCCCGTACTGACGGTGGCAAGGGTAATCTTTGGAATATAACACATAAACAGATAACAGCATGACAGAATTAAATAAATACACCAGATAATGAACAATAGAATATACTGGATAAACGTAATCATCAGAGTTACACAGTATACAGGATCATACTTAGTACAAATACAATTCAGCTATACATAAATGTCTACAGCGGAAAACAAACATAATGTACAATAGGAGCTGAACAGCATAAAAAGAGATAAATAATAGAATCCATCTTCAGCTCCAGCTATCCAGAAAGAGCCAGCTAAACCTGAATACAAGGCTGCCCGTGTAGAAAAAGGGGCGCCCAAGTTTGAAAGTGAAACAAACTACGAGTCAGTCATGGGACTGGTATGAAAAATCTACTCAACACATTATACAATTGGCTAATCACAAGACCACGCCACTTTCGTGGAACGGGTTTACTCCATTGGATTGCCAGTGCTTTTAAAATAAATAATTCTTTTAAACATCGCAATGCTTTTCATAAAAATGAAGCCATTATAAGACTCAATTCCCATCACACAATGCAACACAAACCGGAGGATAGAGTTTTTACCTTATAATGGCCAAGATATGCTTGATACGAATAAAACAAAAGCATTTGATATTACTACTAGTGTTTATATGTTTCAAAAACAATTTCAAATCATAAGTATCAATCATAGACGACATTAATGCCCCATACCACTATGTCGCCATAAATAGGTATACAATCAAAGCCGCACAGTCACGTATTTGGAAATTGGTTTTCCATCACGAACCAAGGCAAAAGATAGTCCTTACCGAATTCGAGACAATCTAGCCCATGTCTCAGGACCCAGACTCAGGTGGGCCCTTGGAGTGACAGGGCCGGTCAACCGATGTGGATTAAAATTCCTGAACACTACGTTTCCCCGCCCTATGGGGCGTAAATGAGCCAACGAATGACTCCATCGGTCCCGGATCGACCGATATATCCGAGGCGCCTAGCTATCCATCATCCATATAAGTAAAATGTCAGGACATGTAAAAACACCGACACAACTCCTAGCTAGAAAGAAACGCATGCCCACCCTGAGGTCCTTCTCCCGTTTCTGGTTCATACCGGGGTGTGAGGCTCGTGAATTCACGTTATACACAAAGCTACGCCACACAGGCGGTGCTTTGATCATCAATCACAAGACCTTGCTTTTCAACAGAAGCCCTGATCACTGCATCTTAACATGTCACACAGGCAATTCACACCATGCAACTGATGGCTATCAATCACATAGAATAAATTCCAATGTCAGACACACGATCCATTTATAAGTCCGTTCTGGGTCGGAACGAAACCGGAGGCACTATATACCTCGCAAACCCATCGATCTCTACGTACGTCTGGATGATCACCACTCATTATCCATATTTCGGGATGCCTCCCAATCAGGACATCAGTTACCATCCAAACGAGGTGAAGATTTCCGGTCTTCAACCACCGTCTTCATCTTCGATTTCTTATCGTCAATTCAGTTATTCAGAATGGGATAAACCCGGTCTTTCTGAGCAACTCGCGTATATAATAAACACGTGCTATACAAACACTACATACGCATCATTTCAATTCATTAGTCACTAACTGTCAATTAGTAAGAGAACGATTTCCCAAATATTAACCCCGAAGGCCGAAACCAACATCAGATCAAAATCCAGGAAACCATTCGACATAGCTAACCTTCAGTTAATTTCTAAATTTCACATCCATATCGTTTATAATATTTTATAATGATTTATCGCTATTTTTATTTATTTTAAAATAGCCAATTTATTCAAACGACGCTTCGGGCCATAACTCGGCCGTGGCGCTGTTTTTCTTCAGATTTGATTTACACATATCTGAAAATCTAACCGCTGGATCTTCACAAAATTTATATCATTAGAAAGATCTTTTCAAAACGAATCCAACGGTTCTAGTTTTGGGAAAATCCGACGGTCGGATCTCCCGGTACAATCGTTTGAAGTTTCGATTTCAAAATACGAACTGCAGCGTCGTTATTCGATTTAATATAATTATATATATATATATATATATATAATCGATTATGGCGCTATTTTTCTTTAGATTTGAATTAAACATTCCAGACAATCCAACCGTTGGATCTTTACAAAGTTGGTGCCGTTGGAAAGATATTTCCAAAGCGAACCCAACGGTTGCGGTTTCGGGAAAATCCGATGGTCGGATCTCCCGCACTAATCATTTGAAATCACGGTTTCAAAATACGAACTGTAGCTTCGTTATTCGATATATTTCAATTCTATTTATATATATATATATATATCGATTCTTCGATTTCAAAACTATATGATTTTCATACATTTGATAAAAATGATATTTTTATCTAACTGTCTTCTATTTCAACACTTCACTATTTTTAACAATTCATGTATATAATTAAAATGTGATTTTTAATGTAAAACAATTTATTTCAAAACATGACTATTTTATATAGTTCATATAGGCGATAAAAATATGATTTTTATTATGAAAAAATTTATTTCAAAACACGACTATTTTATATAGTTCATATAGGTGATAAAAATATGATTTTTATTATGAAACAATTTATTTCGAACCCGAATACCATTCAACACATGAATTTCTATTCAACGAATGAATTTCTATTCAACACATGAATGTTATTCAAAATTCGTATATATACAATAAAAAGGTGATTTTTATATTGTTAAAACAGTTTATTTAAAACACGAATACCATTCAACACATGAATATGATTCAACGAATGAATTTCTATTCAACACATGAAGGTTTTCTATAGTTTGTATTTCTATAGTAAAAATGTGATTTCTATTGCAAAACAGTTTTATTTCAAAACACAATTATTTTATATAGTTAATATAGGTGATAAAAATAGGATTTTTATTATAAAACAATTTCTTTCAAAATATGAATACCATTCAACACATGAATTTCAATTCAACGAATGAATTTCGATTCAACACATGAAGGTTTTCTAGAGTTTATAGATATAGATAAAAAGGTGATTTCTATATTTAAAACACGAATACCATTCAACACATGAATTTCTATTCAACGAATGAATTTCAATTCAACACATGAAGGTTTTCTATAGTTTATAGATATAGATAAAAAGGTGATTTTTATATTTTTAAAACACGAATACCATTCAACACATGAATTCTATTCAACGAATGAATTTCTATTCAACACATGAAGGTTTTCTATTCAACAGACGAATATAGTTTCAACACAGGAAAATAATTCTAACACATGAATAATATTCAAAATTTCGGCAGCATAACGGCAGGGTAGTTAAAACCGGGACCGTCCCTAGTACGGCTCCTCGCTCTACCTTAAAGCCTCGCAGCTTCTGACAATGGGGAATCATGCATCTAGTTCGCACGCAGGCGGCATGTATATTTTTTTCATTTCCACAAACTAATCCTATGTGGTTTCAACCAAATATTTCTCAACCACAAACGGGTATTTTTAACCACAATCAATCAATTTCAACCACAAACAATTCTAATCAACCATTCGTAATCAACCAATTTTCACACCAATCACAACCAATAAATATCGTCCATGGTTTGTGGACGAGGGGCATATATATATAAATATTAATATATAAGCATTTCACTTCTATTTCAACACATATATAATTTTTACAACGCATATATAACTTGTACATCGAACGTACAACTTATACAACGCTTATACATGAGGTGTACAACGCTTATATAATTCATACATCGACTATATAATTTATACATCGTCGTTTTCCATATCGTTTATAAATTAGAAATCTCACATTGGGTTCCTCTCCAACAAAAATAGCAGAAGGCTCAGAAAAATATGCGGTCTTTTCTAGAAGGTAGAAGACGTCCACACGAGTCCACTGTCTCTTGTTTCACTGGATTTCGATCACACATGAAAAAGATACGATTTTTCAAAGTTTGCAACGGTTTAAAGGTGCTAAAACAGTTGAAAAATAAACAAAGCCATATACCTTTCAAAATCCTTCAAAACTAGGTTTGGATTTTCACGCAAATCCGTGTAGCGGTTGGATGATCAGAGTGTGCAGCGTCGTAAAGGGCGTGCGGCGCACGTGCGCCTGAAGGGGGGTCCACTTCGGTGGCCCTAGGCGTCGACGACGGAGGTGGGAAGTTGAGAACTTTTTGGCGTCCGTCCTCCCAAAATACACAATGAAAAAAGCCAAACTATATATGGATTTGAAGGTGGTGAGGAGCACTACAAAATTCTCCAAAGGGGCAAGGGTTTTTATTGAGCGGATTAGAAGAAATCGAGGAGAGAAGGGAGGAAGGGGTTTCCGCCGTCGTTCGTGTTTAATCGGGGAGAGAGAAAGAGATTTTTCCTTTTTTTTATAAAAAATCTGATTGGCCGGGAGGTTTTAAAAGGGGTTTTCTAACACGACCTCTAATCCAAACCCAACGACTGTCGTCCCCAGCGTTTTACCCCCATTCTGAACACAATGGGATATGTTTCGTAGGCACATTCGACTGATTCAGTCAGTTTTCATTCAATTTAAAATATATAACATTCAATATTCGATTTGAATGTACATTTCAATTTGCCAGGGCCACAAACTGATTCGAAAAATTCCAGAAAATAAATCTGGCTATGTTTTGACGACACGGTCCCAACAAAACTAGTTTCGTCGAATTTTGAGACCATTTGAAAAATGGCCCATTTCTGGTTGATCCAATTTAACTATAATTGACCAAAACACATTTTCCTTTGCCACGTTCACATACTAGCTTAAAAAATTATGAAATTTGAAACCTAGCAATAACTTCACATCCCGGGTCCAACAAAAGTGGTTTCGTAGAATTCCGAGGTCGTTTGCAAAACGGCCATTTTCACGGGCTATATAATTTCTATAGCGACCTTTCTGAAAATTCATTTGGCCATAACTTTTGCTTCCCACTATGAAACTTCGATTTTTAAGATTCGTTAGAAAGGTATTCATTAACAGATTTAAATATTTTTGGTTTCACTCAAATCCGTTTTGTTTTGCACCCGGTACAGTCAGTCAAAGTTTGAAATGAAAATTTGAAACTGCCGCGCCATTTTAGGCCTTGTTTATAATTAGAATTAATTATATTCGTTTCCAATTGTCGATTCAATCTCAGTTTTCATCGTTATTATTTAAAATATTTATTTTAAATATTTAAAATCCACTAAAATAGCCAATTTAAATTTTTTAAATTGGTTCAGATTTTCCAGGTCGTTACAAGTCCAATCTAGGTCTGAACGAAACTGGAGGCACCTTATTCCTCGTCCCATATGTCCAATACAGGAGAGAGGTTCTCGCATATCTGTTGATCTCCAAGTTCGTCTGGACGATCACCACTTATTACCTTATCTTGGGATGCCTCCCAATCAAGACATCAGTAATCATCCAAACAATGTGAAGATCTCCGGTCTTCAACAACCGCCTTCATCCTCAACTCTTAATCGTCATAATAATTATTTAGAATGGTTTAAACCCGGTCTTTCTGAATAACTCACATATTTTATAATCAATATTTAAGTGCTATAAAAACACATCATACTCCTCATTCCAACTCAGAATATTCTTTTAATAAATATTCACATTATAAGGGAAAGGTTCCCATTAATTTTATCAAAGATAAATTCTTTTAAATTTATTCTTTAATCTTCTTTTGAAAGATTCAGTAAAACTCCAATTTGGTTTTAATATAAAAAATCATTACTTTATGATTATTCAACTTTAAGAAATTAATCTTGTCTTTAACTGGGTTAAAGAACCAATGTCTTTTAAAACACAGTTCATGATAAACCCAAAATCATCTTCCATTAAATATGGAATTTTCACATAAATCAAATCAATATATAATCGATATAAATTTCCGTATCAGACTAATAATATAAATGGAATAATGGCAAAGCCTTTTAAATTCCATATATAATAACGGCCTTCTTTTTCAGAAACTCATCTCTATTATTATTAAACTGAATTCCATTCAATCCCTATTTCTTCTATTAAATTGGAAAACTTAACTTTGGAAAATTTCCATTAAATCTTTATAAAAAGATTTATAAATTTCAAATCATATCTTCACTGCTAATTGGGTTAAAAAACGAATATCGTTAAAAACACAGTTCACAATAAACCCAATTCACATTTCATTTTATTCCAATTACTAAATATAATTGGAAACTCTAATAATCTTAACTAAAAGATTTATTCTTTTCGTACGGGGTTTAAGGAGTGTTATTTAAGACACCATTCACGATGAACCCAAAAATCCAATTTATTCTATTTAATTCCAATTAAATATTAATTAATTGGAAAACTTCATTAAATCTTAATTTAAAGCTTTATTCAATTTAATAACTAGTTCATTTCGATAAAAAATGTATTATTATCTTTACTAAATTGGAAATTTTCATCCAAATTCTTTTCAAATCATTTATTATAATTTTACATAATTTTCCATATTTTTAATAATTTTATTAAGTCCTTTATAGTCGGTTTTCAATAACGGCTACCGAACTGCACTAACAACGACCTTTTCTAAAATTGATTTGGACATATTTCCAAATCCAACCATTATATTTCAAAACTCATATATTCATTGGAAAGCTCTTTTCGATACGAACCCAATGGTTCTGGTTTCAGGAGAATTCGACTGTCGGATCTCCTATTACATCAATTTTAAGTTAATGGTCAAAATTCGCGAATGATCGCTGCGCGGCGCATTCTATTCAGGCCATTATATTTATATAATATATATTATACATATTTCATCGATTTACATTTAAATCGTATTTTATAAAACATTTATAAATTCATTTTGAAACGATTTCAACTCCATTTTCAATTTCAAATCAAAATTGAATATCCTAAATCTTTATCATATTAAAATATAAATAATTTCAAAATATAAGATTTTGAAATCACTTCTTTTCGGTATTCATTTTAAAATAAATAAAATCGATCGATAAACCCGTTTGGGTTAAAAATGGCGGTTCTATACTTAACCCGGCTTCATATATTTATATTTTTGTGTCCGTCCAAAAATTGGACATAAAAATCATAATTTCATTCTTCACTAAATTTATTTTAAAATATTCGTTATTCTAAAATATTCTTTATTTTAGAATATTCTTTTATATAAAGTTATTATTTATTTTTAAATATTCTTTATATAAAAATATTTTGAATCGGAATGCGACTCAATCAATTACCATATAATTTCAGTTATATGGATTTCATACATCGCATGTATACAATAATAATGGTAAATAATCATTAAACAGTCAATTTACATCCAAAGTGAAATTTACAACTGTGTGAGCATTCAAATAAATAGATAACGCTCATCATAGACTGTCAATCCATCGATTGACATACAACTAAATAATGGGACTAGTGTATGTCCAATATCACCCCAATTCCCATGCGGGGTTTCCAGACTACAAAAGTTTATTTAAATACGTCATTGGTTAATAAATTTAACCAATTACAATTCGGTTTGAATTATTTTCTATTTAACAAATTATCACTGTTTAAATTATAAATAAATATTTATAATTTATTTTCAATTACCACATTAATGTTAACATTATTTTTAATACATTAAACATTCTAGCATCACAAACACATATTTCAAGACATGATTCTTCTTATTTAACAAAACGTGTTCTAACAAGATGACATTTCTATTTGACAAAAACATATTCTAACTAAATGATATTTTTATTAAATAAAAACAGATTCTATCTAAATGACATATTTATTTACAAAATATGTTTTCTAACATAAATAACATATTTATGTACCAAAATATGTTTTTTTTTAACATAAATGACATATTTATTTACAAAATATGTTTTCTAACATAAATGACATATTTATTTACAAAATATATGTTCTAACATAAATGACATATTTATTTACATAATATGTGTTCTAACATAAATGACATGTTTATTTACAAAATATGTGTTCTAACATAAATGACATATTTATTTACAAAATATGTTCTAACTAAATGACATATTTTTTATTCTAATGAAAAAATAAAAAGAAGTATTTATTTTGCATAACATGTTTTACATTTCTAAGGACAAATAAAAAGAAGTATTTATTTTGTATAACATGTTTCTATACTCACCTATGACAAATAAAAAGATGATTTTTATTCTCATAACATTTCTATGTCGCTAATGATAAATAAAATGATTATTTTTATTTTCATAACATTTTCTATACTTCTAGTGTCAAATAAAAACAATATTTATTTGCATACAAATTTCCTATATTTAACATAACAAATAAAAATGAATATTCATTTATGCATATATTTCTATTTTAATATGACAAATAAAAATGAACATTTATTTGTACACAATTTCAATATTTAACATAACAAATAAAAGTTAATATATTTATTGGTATACAATTTCCATATTTGACAATGACAAATAAAAATGAATGTATTTATTTGACAACCATTTCAATACTTAACATTGACTAATAAAAGTGAATACTTTTATTTGGCAACGATTTAAATATTTAACAATGACAAATAAAAGTAAATATTTTTATTTGAGAACAATTTCCTACTTATTCCATTAAATGCAATTAAATCAACAAATCACACAATCAAGATATTTCAAATCAAATCACGTACAACAGCAAACTGATTTTAACAGCGTTATTTCTAAACACGATAATAATTAATTAATTATAATTATTTAAAAAGAAATCTCACATTGGTTTTACTCCTTAAAAAATTGTAGATAGCTCCGTTTCTGATCTAGTCAATTCCATTACAAAGTGCTCGACAAGAGGATTCCAACGGACCCAAGTTTGCTGAATTCCATATTCATATGCAAAAGTTATAGCCATTTAAACATTTAATTGCATTTATTGTTAACTAAAAATAATTAATTTATATTAATTAAACACTAATCAAAATCAACCGTTTATTTTCTGATCAAAGACCATGCGTCTTCCTTTCTTTTTCCCGTAATCCCACTGTAAGTCACGAACCCAAAATCGACCATGATTCTCCTCGTCGCACGCAAATCGAGACAGCCGACACCAGATCAAACACCCTCACGCCAAAGCCCTTAACTCCTCCTACCGCCACACTGAGTTCTAAAGAACTCGAACCCATCATGCTCCTCAAAATAGAGTGTGAAAGCTACGGCTTTAAGCCTAGAGACCTCCCAAATCACAACACTATTCCTGATCACAACCGTTAATCTTGTAGATCCCACTTAGTAGAACCATATTGTATTTGAAACCATTTGGAAATGTTAAGCAGATAAGGAGAAATCATGGATCAAAGTCCAGAAAATTTCGGCCATCTATTGTTGGTGGAGGCGCCATAAACAATTAGGGTTTTGGAATGAAGGGTTGGATATTTATAACCTTTTTTTTATTTAATTCTATTATTTCAAAGAGGCCCGTTAACGGATGCTAACTCCAAATTAAGCCCATCGACTATCGCCCTAGCCAAATACCACTGTTCCGGACACAATATAAATCAATATATATTGAATTTAAACGTACATTTTAATTTACCGAGGCCATATACTGACTCTAAAAATTCCGAAAAAATCATTTCTAGCTATGTTTTGATGATACGGTCCTAAAAAAATCAATTCCATCGAATTTGGACACTGTAATAACCCGAAAATCTGGGCCAGTTTAAATTTTTTATTTTGGCAATTTTAGCGAATTTTGAATATTTAAAATAGATTATTTTAAATAAAATCAACATGAAATTTATTTTGAATATAATTCGACGTATATATTATATACGTCGTCGTTAGAATATAAATAATTATATATATAATTATAAATAGAATTGAAAATAGCGCGGTAGTTCGATAATTCGATTTCAAACTTCAATTGAATGTACCGGGTGCAAAACAATCCGGATTTTAGCGAAACCAAAAATATTATAATCTAGTTGATAATATCTTTCCAACGAATCTGACAAATCAAGATTTCATATCGGGAATCAAAAGATATGTCCAGTTGAAAATTCTGAATAGTCGCTATGGAATTCAGGCCCTTAAAAATAGACATTTTGCAAACGACCTCGGATTTCGACGAAACCACTTTTGTTGGGTCCGCAGTGTCAAGTTATTGCTAGGTTTTAAATTTCATAATTTTTCGAATCAGTATGTGAGCGTGGCAAAGGAAAACGCGTTTGACCGGTTTCAGTTGATTTTAATCGATTGGAAATTGGCCATTTTTCAAAAGGTCTCAGAATTCGACGAAACTAGTTTTGTTAGGACCATATCGTCAATACGAAGCTAGAAAATATTTTTCTGGAATTTTTAGAGTTAGTATGTGACTCCGGTAATTTGAAATGTACGTTTAAAATTCAATAAAGTGATTTAAATGTAAATTCAACGGAAACTAATTCAAACGATCGATTCAGCCAATGATACATATCCCATTGTGTTCGGAACGGGGGTAATTAGCTATGGATGACAGACGGTGGGTCCCGTTTCGAGGTCGAAATAAAAAGTCAACTTTAATTGAATAATAAAATAAAATAAATAAATATATTTATATAACTTCCCTTATTCCCCCACTCCCCCTTTCACCATTCAGATAAGAAAAAGAAAAGAAAAGAAAAAAAAAAGAAAAAAAAATCGGATCTCGATCTCGTGCTCCACCAGGCAGCTCTCGCCGTCGCCGCCTCAACTTCCTCCACCGCCTCCATCCCCAGTCACACCCGCGCCTTCCTCCTTCTTCCTCCATTCGAACGCCCCGAACCCGAACCCCCTCGCCCTCGCATCCCGCTCCTTTTCCCCTCCCCGATGGACCGTCGCCACCCACCCCCCTCCGAGCCGCCGATGAACGCAGCAAACCCCCCCCCCCTAAGCAGCGAGGCAACCACCGACGCGCCCCTCCTCTTCACCGATCCGCCACCTCCGGTCGAGCAGCACCCCTCCGAGCCGCCGATGAACGCAGCAAACTCCCCCCCCCCCCTCTGAGAAACCAAAAACTGTAAGCTTCTCCTTTTACATTACTTTAAATTCAGTTTTTAATTCTATAAATAAATAACGTAGTATAAAAATCAAATTTTTATTTATGAATAGGAGATTTAAACTAGGAAAGTTCATATTTTTAAACTAGGAAAGTTTACATTTTTAAGCTAGTGAAGATTATATTTTTATGGAAAGTAAAGATTTAATTTTTATATAGGTAAAATATTAAAAATATCATCTTTATATGTGTAGGAAAATAGAAAATATGATTTTTAGAAAACTTTATTTTTATAAAGGCGAAAACTTTATTTTTATAAAGGCGAAAACTTTATTTTTATAAAGGCGAAAACTTTATTTTTATAAAGGCGAAAACTTTATTTTTTGAAAAGGTGAAATTTTTATATGAAGAATAAGGGGATAAAAATATAATTTTTATCTATATAGTAGCGTTGTGAAAATATGCTTATTTTTATATATTGAATAGCATAGTGAAAATTCGATTTTTAAATATATGAAGTGATTATAAAAATATGACTTTTAAATTGAAAGTGAATAAATAAAAATGTGATTTTTATTTTAAAGACATCGAAATATAAAAATGTGTGATTTTTATATATATAGTGACTACGGGCAACGAAGATGACGAAGATGGGATAACGAAGAAGATTTCTATAAATGAAGAGTCGTGGTATTGGATAGCTTTCGGTGAGAACTTCTCACTCTTCAATTTCTTTCTCTAGTTATATATATATACTAGGATGCAGACGGTGCTTAGTAGCACCCGACACCCGTCATCCACAGACCATGGATGGCTTGTTTGTTAAATTGTTTGGTTGTGTTGTTGGTTAATCTATTTGGTTTAAATTGAATTGTTTGGTGAATTGAAATTGATTTGATTGATGTGTGAATGGCGTGGGCCTTCACTAGACCGGGGATAAGGCTAGGCCTCGTCCCGTTTCTAGTATCGTGCCGTTATGCCGCCGAAATTTTCTAAAATATGTTAGAAAAATAAAAATATCATTTTTATTGTGTAAATGAAATGAATAGAAATTCATGTGTTAAAATAAAATATATTATCATAAAAAAATATAGTTTTAACGTGAAAGTGAATAAATAAATATTTATAAACAAATCGGCCGATTTGTTTATATACACTGATTTGGCTGATATTGAATGGGTCGATAAATTTTACACATCGCCCAACTGCACAACTAAAAATCTGTGTTTGATTGTTTGAAACCCCACACGGGTTTGGGATGAAATTTGAAGTTCACTCATCCTGATTGATTAAATATGTCGATCGATTGATTGACAGGCTGTTATAAGCGTAAGATATCTATATTTGATGCTTATACAGTGTAGTGCACTTTGGTTGATGTTTGATTGTTTATTATTGCTATTATATACATGTGTTGTATGGAATCCATATAATTAACGTCATATGGTGATTGATTGGGCCTCATTCCAATCGGGAAAGTAATGAATATTATAAAAGAATATTCATGTGTTGAATATAAAAATAGTGATGTGTTGACAGTACTCATGTGTTGAGATTAGTCGTGTGTTGAAATAAATATAGATTCATGTGTTGAATGGGATAAATATTCATTTGTTGGATAGAATAAAGAAGTTTTGAAAATATAAAGTCGTGTTGATTAGATTGACGCCATTTTGACGTAAACGATATTTATATCGATTTTATTCATTTCGAAATGAATTGAATTGAAAACGATTTCGAAATGAATTGAATTGAAAACGATTTCGAAATGAAATGAATTGAAAACGATTTAGAAATGAATTGAAAACGATTTCGAAATGAATTGAATTGAAAACGATTTTGAAATGAATTGAAAACGATTTCGAAATGAATTGAATTTAAAACGATTTCGAAATGAATTGAATTGAAAACGATTTCGAAATGAATTGAATTGAAAACGATTTCGAAATGAATTGAATTGAAAACGATTTCGAAATGAATTGAATTGAAAACGATTTCGAAATGAATTGAAAACGATTTCGAAATGAATTGAAAACGATTTCGAAATGAATTGAATTGAAAAAGATTTCGAAATGAATTGAAAACGATTTCGAAATGAATTGAATTGAAAACGATTTCGAAATGAATTGAATTGAAAACGATTTCGAAATGAATTGAATTGAAAACGATTTCGAAATGAATTGAATTGAAAACGATTTCGAAATGAATTGAATTGAAAACGATTTCGAAATGAATTGAATTGAAAACGATTTCGAAATGAATTGAATTGAAAACGATTTCGAAATGAATTGAATTGAAAGCGAATTCGAAATGAATTCAAATTGAATTGAATAGAAATGAATTTTAAAACGAATTTATAAAGAAGAATTCAATTTTGATTTGAATTGAAATGGAAGTTGAAATTGTTTTGAAACGAATGTAGAACTATTTATAAAATTCGTTTTAAAAGGAAATCGACGAAATATATATAATATATATATATATTATATATAATGGCCTGAATAGAACGCGCCGCGCCGCGGCAGTTCGTGAATTTCGACCATTTATTTCAAACGGACATTGCGGGAGATCCGACCGTCGGATTCTCCTAAAACCGGAACCGTTGGGTTCGTATCGAAAAGAGCTTTCCAATGAATATTAGAAATTTGAAATCTAACGGTTGGATTTGGAGTTATGTCCAAATAAAATTCGAAAAAGGTCGCTGTAAGTGCAGTTCGATGGCCGTTGTTGGAAATCGACTGTACGGGCCTTGGTAAAATTATTAAAAATATCTATAATTTGTGTAAAATCATAATATATGGATTGGAAAGAGTTGAGCTGGAAAATTCCACATTTGAAAAGATAAAAATAGATTTTTATCGAAATAAACTAGTTTTGAACTAGAATTAAAATCAATTTATTTTTGAAATAAATAAATTGAATTTGAAAGTGATTTTAAAAATAATCAATACTCCCAATACATGGATTGGACTGGAGTTGAATCGAAATTAACTTCGGGATATTTCGATGTTGGATTTCGTGACTATACAAATATTGTTATGGGGATTTGAAAGATATATTTTATATCGCTATTTCCAATACGATATATGTTGGTTTCGGAATTTGATATTGAATGTAAGCCGATATATTTTTTATTCAGAGCCTTGTAATTAATATCAAATGTGATTTGGGTTTATCGTGAATCGTGTTTTAGAAGACATTGGTTCTTTAACCCAGTTAAAGGCAAGATATCGATTTTTGAGAAGATTAAAACTAAGTGGAGTTTTAATGAATCTTTAATTAGATTGAAAAATGAAGTGATTATTTAAATTATCAAATCTGAAAGGTGATCGAGAATGGAGTACCACCAGTTTTGCTCCAAAGCGATAGTTAAATCTTTAATTAGATTTGAACGTGAAATGGTAATTAATTTTACCGATAACACAGTGGTGTTAGATGTGGAGTATTACCAGTTTTCTCCATGGGATATATAGGTTGGGATTGGGAAATAAAATAATAATTACTTCGGTGTGGTTCGCTAATCCCGACTAGTTTGGAGAACCATAATATGGTTTGAAATGATATCCAAAGGAAGATTAAAGAATAAATTTAGAAGAATTTATCTTGGATAAAATTAATGGGAACCTTTCCCTAAAAATGTGATTTTGTGAATAAAAGAATATTCTGAATTGGAATGAGGCGTTTGATGTGTTTGTGTAACATTTGTTTATCATATACGTGGGTTATTCAGAAAGGCCGGGTTTACACCCATTCTGAATAACCGATTCGACGAGATGTCGAAGATGAAGACGGTGGTTGAAGACCGGAAGTCTTCACATCGTTTGGATAATTACTGACGATCCTGATTGGGCTGTACACCCAAGAGGATGGAAATAGTTGGCGGTCGTCCAGACGTACTTGGAGATGGATGGATATGCGAGGAAAGTGCCTCCGGTTTCGTTCAGACCTAGAACGGACTTGTAAATGGATGGTGTGTCTGACATTGTATTCCTTTATATTGTATTTGTTGATCTCTGCTAAATATATATCTGTTTGGCGGCGGAGAATTTATTCTCTTGCTTAACGCCCTTCTCTGAGACATATGAGCTCAGAGGTTATATATTGGCAGAAATCAGTGGTACGATATGGATTGATAGTGTGGCATACTGAGATGCAGTGATCCAGACTTTTGTTGAAAAGCAAAGTTTGGTGGTTGATGATCAAAGCGCAGCTGATATAGCATGGCTTTGTGTATAGCGTTGATCCGCGAGCCTCACAGCCCGGGATGGTGGTAAACTGATGGTTTGATCAGTATACATTTTTAGTGTAGTGGATTCGGTCGACCGATATTGAGCTTCGTGCTCGGAGGGATAGAGTAAGCGGTGTTTTCTCTTGCTGGGACGTAAGCCGCGGTGATACTTGAGTCCCAAAAGTGCGGATGTGCATAGCGGTGTTTTCTCTCGCTGAGACGTAAGCCGCGGTGATTTGTACTACGCGATCGATCTTTCGAATCAGGAGCCACCATGATGGAAATCCAATTTCCAATACGTGTATTTCGGCTTTAATTGTAGAGCCTAGTATGGCGACATAGTGGGATGGGGCACTCATGCCGTCTATGATTTATATTTATGATTGAAATTGTTTTTGACACTATACACTTATTATAGTATCAAATGATTTGTTTTAAACGTACCAAGCATGTTTGGCTGTTATAAGGTAAAACCCTATCCTCCGGCTTGCGTTGCATTGTGTGATGGGACCTGGGTCTTATAATAGCTTCATTTTTCGAAAAAGCATTGCGCTGTTTATTCTATGCACTAGTATTCTTGGGAGGAAACCCGTTCCGTGTTATACGGCGTGGTCCCTTGAATTACTCTCTTTTAAAGTAAAGTTTTAAATAACTGTTTTAGTTCTCACACCAGTCACATGACTGACCTGGAGTTTATTGTTTTAACCTAAACTTTGGGTGCCCTTATTTTCGACACGGGCAGCTAGTAGTTTTGGTTTTGCAGATTTATATTCACAGGATCCTGGTTTCCAGCTGGAATGATATCCGGAAAGCTTTGTATCCGTATATCTCTTCTAGTTGTGTATTGGATTATTTTCCGCTGCTAGGTATTTAAATGTAATTTAAATCTCTGATATTTCTGTGTAATATTCATTTATACTCTGTATATTCTTGTAATCTGATGCATTGTTGTAATAACAGTGAAATGTTCTTCGGTTTGTGTTCTGATTTGTCTTGTCCTCACAGTAATTCGTTCTTTCTCATCTCTTCGGAGACCGGGGAAGTTTCGGGTCGCTTCATTTGGTATCAGAGCTTTGGTTTACAGAGCTCGAGAACAAGACACATTAGAACCATACGAAAGAATTCATCAGATATTGGATTAGCAATATCCAATTAGAATGACTCGTTAGAGATAGGATCAGTAGTATCCTAGAACGAGTGTGAAGAGTATATTTTTTCAAATGAAAACAATTTTGTTTTAAAATTTAAATCGTTTTATACGTATTTGAATATTTATTTACTTTGAATATGGACAATCGAGTATATAAAGGTTTTGCATATACGCGTCATGAACGTATATTCGGAGTTTTAATATACTGGATAGATATAGAGTCACATTCTAGACACCCGGGGATAATTCTGGTGATGTGGCCACATCATCAGTATTTATGTTCGTGTTTCGAAGGTGTGATTTCTATATATTTCCATTAGACTGGTGTGAGAACCAAAACCTATATAGCTAGAACACATTGTTGTGAATTGGCATCAAAAACATGATTTTCTGTATATGTATCAAAATTATGAATTTGAAACTCTAATTCACTAATTGATTGCTGTTTGTGTTGTTTGTTTATTTATTTGATAAATTTAAACCATTTGGTCAGATTGTACTCAATATTGAATTGTATTGAAAATTGGTCGCATTTGCTTGCATATACATATACTTATATTGAACAGGTCATAGCAAGGAGGCTAGAGCCGAAGAATAAAATTTGTTTGCCCGACAAATAGGTACATGTTTACTACATAATTTCCTGTTTTGTTTGGGTGATGATGATTTTGTGAGCCTATTGGCTAGCCGCTTGGCTTTTTCTTTTTCTTTTTGAGATCTGAAGGACCGGGGAAGCTATTTGAAATTCCCCGATGCTCCCGGTGCAGGGGAGGTTATGGCGAAATTTTTCGAAAATTTAGGGTGTTAGCCAAATTTTTGAAGAATTTAGAAATTCTCAGAAACTTAAAAGTTGGAGAATGGAAGCCAGATCGAACGTAGAGTTGATTAATCAAACCACTTTCGACTTTATTCCTTTTCGGGGACGAAAAGTTTTAAGTGGGAGAGATTGTAATAACCCGAAAATCTGGGCCAGTTTAAAATTTTTATTTTGGCAATTTTAGCGAATTTTGAATATTTAAAATAGATTATTTTAAATAAAATCGACGTGAAATTTATTTTGAATATAATTCGACGTATATATTATATACGTCGTCGTTAGAATATAAATAATTATATATATAATTATAAATAGAATTGAAAATAGCGCGGTAGTTCGATAATTCGATTTCAAACTTCAATTGAATGTACCGGGTGCAAAACAATCCGGATTTTAGCGAAACCAAAAATATTATAATCTAGTTGATAATATCTTTCCAACGAATCCGACAAATCAAGATTTCATATCGGGAATCAAAAGATATGTCCAGTTGAAAATTCTGAATAGTCGCTATGGAATTCAGGCCCTTAAAAATAGACATTTTGCAAACGACCTCGGATTTCGACGAAACCACTTTTGTTGGGTCCGCAGTGTCAAGTTATTGCTAGGTTTTAAATTTCATAATTTTTCGAATCAGTATGTGAGCGTGGCAAAGGAAAACGCGTTTGACCGGTTTCAGTTGATTTTAATCGACTGGAAATTGGCCATTTTTCAAAAGGTCTCAGAATTCGACGAAACTAGTTTTGTTAGGACCATATCGTCAATACGAAGCTAGAAAATATTTTTCTGGAATTTTTAGAGTTAGTATGTGACTCCGGTAATTTGAAATGTACGTTTAAAATTCAATAAAGTGATTTAAATGTAAATTCAACGGAAACTGATTCAAACGATCGATTCAGCCAACGATACATATCCCATTGTGTTCGGAACGGGGGTAATTAGCTATGGATGACAGACGGTGGGTCCCGTTTCGAGGTCGAAATAAAAAGTCAACTTTAATTGAATAATAAAATAAAATAAATAAATATATTTATATAACTTCCCTTATTCCCCCACTCCCCCTTTCACCATTCAGATAAGAAAAAGAAAAAAAAAGAAAAAAAAAATCGGAGCTCGATCTCGTGCTCCACCAGGCAGCTCTCGCCGTCGCCGCCTCACCTTCCTCCACCGCCTCCATCCCCAGTCACACCCGCGCCTTCCTCCTTCTTCCTCCATTCGAACGCCCCGAACCCGAACCCCCTCGCCCTCGCGTCCCGCTCCTTTTCCCCTCCCCGATGGACCGTCGCCACCCACCCCCCTCCGAGCCGCCGATGAACGCAGCAAACCCCCCCCCAGCAGCGAGGCAACCACCGACGCGCCCCTCCTCTTCACCGATCCGCCACCTCCGGTCGAGCAGCACCCCTCCGAGCCGCCGATGAACGCAGCAAACTCCCCCCCCCCTCTGAGAAACCAAAAACTGTAAGCTTCTCCTTTTACATTACTTTAAATTCAGTTTTTAATTCTATAAATAAATAACGTAGTATAAAAATCAGATTTTTATTTATGAATAGGAGATTTAAACTAGGAAAGTTCATATTTTTAAACTAGGAAAGTTTACATTTTTAAGCTAGTGAAGATTATATTTTTATGGAAAGTAAAGATTTAATTTTTATATAGGTAAAATATTAAAAATATCATCTTTATATGTGTAGGAAAATAGAAAATATGATTTTTAGAAAACTTTATTTTTATAAAGGCGAAAACTTTATTTTTATAAAGGCGAAAACTTTATTTTTATAAAGGCGAAAACTTTATTTTTATAAAGGAGAAAACTTTATTTTTTGAAAAGGTGAAATTTTTATATGAAGAATAAGGGGATAAAAATATAATTTTTATCTATATAGTAGCGTTGTGAAAATATGCTTATTTTTATATATTGAATAGCATAGTGAAAATTCGATTTTTAAATATATGAAGTGATTATAAAAATATGACTTTTAAATTGAAAGTGAATAAATAAAAATGTGATTTTTATTTTAAAGACATCGAAATATAAAAATGTGTGATTTTTATATATATAGTGACTACGGGCAACGAAGATGACGAAGATGGGATAACGAAGAAGATTTCTATAAATGAAGAGTCGTGGTATTGGATAGCTTTCGGTGAGAACTTCTCACTCTTCAATTTCTTTCTCTAGTTATATATATACTAGGATGCAGACGGTGCTTAGTAGCACCCGACACCCGTCATCCACAGACCATGGATGGCTTGTTTGTTAAATTGTTTGGTTGTGTTGTTGGTTAATCTATTTGGTTTAAATTGAATTGTTTGGTGAATTGAAATTGATTTGATTGATGTGTGAATGGCGTGGGCCTTCACTAGACCGGGGATAAGGCTAGGCCTCGTCCCGTTTCTAGTATCGTGCCGTTATGCCGCCGAAATTTTCTAAAATATGTTAGAAAAATAAAAATATCATTTTTATTGTGTAAATGAAATGAATAGAAATTCATGTGTTAAAATAAAATATATTATCATAAAAAAATATAGTTTTAACGTGAAAGTGAATAAATAAATATTTATAAACAAATCGGCCGATTTGTTTATATACACTGATTTGACTGATATTGAATGGGTCGATAAATTTTACACATCGCCCAACTGCACAACTAAAAATCTGTGTTTGATTGTTTGAAACCCCACACGGGTTTGGGATGAAATTTGAAGTTCACTCATCCTGATTGATTAAATATGTCGATCGATTGATTGACAGGCTGTTATAAGCGTAAGATATCTATATTTGATGCTTATACAGTGTAGTGCACTTTGGTTGATGTTTGATTGTTTATTATTGCTATTATATACATGTGTTGTATGGAATCCATATAATTAACGTCATATGGTGATTGATTGGGCCTCATTCCAATCGGGAAAGTAATGAATATTATAAAAGAAAATTCATGTGTTGAATATAAAAATAGTGATGTGTTGACAGTACTCATGTGTTGAGATTAGTCGTGTGTTGAAATAAATATAGATTCATGTGTTGAATGGGATAAATATTCATTTGTTGGATAGAATAAAGAAGTTTTGAAAATATAAAGTCGTGTTGATTAGATTGACGCCATTTTGACGTAAACGATATTTATATCGATTTTATTCATTTCGAAATGAATTGAATTGAAAACGATTTCGAAATGAATTGAATTGAAAACGATTTCGAAATGAAATGAATTGAAAACGATTTCGAAATGAATTGAAAACGATTTCGAAATGAATTGAATTGAAAACGATTTCGAAATGAATTGAAAACGATTTCGAAATGAATTGAATTGAAAACGATTTCGAAATGAATTTAATTGAAAACGATTTCGAAATGAATTGAATTGAAAACGATTTCGAAATGAATTGAATTGAAAACGATTTCGAAATGAATTGAATTGAAAACGATTTCGAAATGAATTGAAAACGATTTCGAAATGAATTGAAAACGATTTCGAAATGAATTGAATTGAAAACGATTTCGAAATGAATTGAAAACGATTTCGAAATGAATTGAATTGAAAACGATTTCGAAATGAATTGAATTGAAAACGATTTCGAAATGAATTGAATTGAAAACGATTTCGAAATGAATTGAATTGAAAACGATTTCGAAATGAATTGAATTGAAAACGATTTCGAAATGAATTGAATTGAAAGCGAATTCGAAATGAATTCAAATTGAATTGAATAGAAATGAATTTTAAAACGAATTTATAAAGAAGAATTCAATTTTGATTTGAATTGAAATGGAAGTTGAAATTGTTTTGAAACGAATGTAGAACTATTTATAAAATTCGTTTTAAAAGGAAATCGACGAAATATATATAATATATATATATATATTATATATATAATGGCCTGAATAGAACGCGCCGCGCCGCGGCAGTTCGTGAATTTCGACCATTTATTTCAAACGGACATTGCGGGAGATCCGACCGTCGGATTCTCCTAAAACCGGAACCGTTGGGTTCGTATCGAAAAGAGCTTTCCAATGAATATTAGAAATTTGAAATCTAACGGTTGGATTTGGAGTTATGTCCAAATCAAATTCGAAAAAGGTCGTTGTAAGTGCAGTTCGATGGCCGTTGTTGGAAATCGACTGTACGGGCCTTGGTAAAATTATTAAAAATATCTATAATTTGTGTAAAATCATAATATATGGATTGGAAAGAGTTGAGCTGGAAAATTCCACATTTGAAAAGATAAAAATAGATTTTTATCGAAATAAACTAGTTTTGAACTAGAATTAAAATCAATTTATTTTTGAAATAAATAAATTGAATTTGAAAGTGATTTTAAAAATAATCAATACTCCCAATACTTGGATTGGACTGGAGTTGAATCGAAATTATCTTCGGGATATTTCGATGTTGGATTTCGTGACTATACAAATATTGTTATGGGGATTTGAAAGATATATTTTATATCGCTATTTCCAATACGATATATGTTGGTTTCAGAATTTATTATTGAATGTAAGCCGATATATTTTCTATTCAGAGCCTTGTATTTAATATCAAATGTGATTTGGGTTTATCGTGAATCGTGTTTTAGAAGACATTGGTTCTTTAACCCAGTTAAAGGCAAGATATCGATTTTTGAGAAGATTAAAACTAAGTGGAGTTTTAATGAATCTTTAATTAGATTGAAAAATGAAGTGATTATTTAAATTATCAAATCTGAAAGGTGATCGAGAATGGAGTACCACCAGTTTTGCTCCAAAGCGATAGTTAAATCTTTAATTAGATTTGAACGTGAAATGGTAATTAATTTTACCGATAACACAGTGGTGTTAGATGTGGAGTATTACCAGTTTTCTCCATGGGATATATAGGTTGGGATTGGGAAATAAAATAATAATTACTTCGGTGTGGTTCGCTAATCCCGACTAGTTTGGAGAACCATAATATTGTTTGAAATGATATCCAAAGGAAGATTAAAGAATAAATTTAGAAGAATTTATCTTGGATAAAATTAATGGGAACCTTTCCCTAAAAATGTGATTTTGTGAATAAAAGAATATTCTGAATTGGAATGAGGCGTTTGATGTGTTTGTGTAACATTTGTTTATCATATACGTGGGTTATTCAGAAAGGCCGGGTTTACACCCATTCTGAATAACCGATTCGACGAGATGTCGAAGATGAAGACGGTGGTTGAAGACCGGAAGTCTTCACATCGTTTGGATAATAACTGACGATCCTGATTGGGCTGTACACCCAAGAGGATGGAAATAGTTGGCGGTCGTCCAGACGTACTTGGAGATGGATGGATATGCGAGGAAAGTGCCTCCGGTTTCGTTCAGACCTAGAACGGACTTGTAAATGGATGGTGTGTCTGACATTGTATTCCTTTATATTGTATTTGTTGATCTCTGCTAAATATATATCTGTTTGGCGGCGGAGAATTTATTCTCTTGCTTAACGCCCTTCTCTGAGACATATGAGCTCAGAGGTTATATATTGGCAGAAATCAGTGGTACGATATGGATTGATAGTGTGGCATACTGAGATGCAGTGATCCAGACTTTTGTTGAAAAGCAAAGTTTGGTGGTTGATGATCAAAGCGCAGCTGATATAGCATGGCTTTGTGTATAGCGTTGATCCGCGAGCCTCACAGCCCGGGATGGTGGTAAACTGATGGTTTGATCAGTATACATTTTTAGTGTAGTGGATTCGGTCGACCGATATTGAGCTTCGTGCTCGGAGGGATAGAGTAAGCGGTGTTTTCTCTTGCTGGGACGTAAGCCGCGGTGATACTTGAGTCCCAAAAGTGCGGATGTGCATAGCGGTGTTTTCTCTCGCTGAGACGTAAGCCGCGGTGATTTGTACTACGCGATCGATCTTTCGAATCAGGAGCCACCATGATGGAAATCCAATTTCCAATACGTGTATTTCGGCTTTAATTGTAGAGCCTAGTATGGCGACATAGTGGGATGGGGCACTCATGCCGTCTATGATTTATATTTATGATTGAAATTGTTTTTGACACTATACACTTATTATAGTATCAAATGATTTGTTTTAAACGTATCAAGCATGTTTGGCTGTTATAAGGTAAAACCCTATCCTCCGGCTTGCGTTGCATTGTGTGATGGGACCTTGGTCTTATAATAGCTTCATTTTTCGAAAAAGCATTGCGCTGTTTATTCTATGCACTAGTATTCTTGGGAGGAAACCCGTTCCGTGTTATACGGCGTGGTCCCTTGAATTACTCTCTTTTAAAGTAAAGTTTTAAATAACTGTTTTAGTTCTCACACCAGTCACATGACTGACCTGGAGTTTATTTTTTTAACCTAAACTCTGGGTGCCCTTATTTTCGACACGGGCAGCTAGTAGTTTTGGTTTTGCAGATTTATATTCACAGGATCCTGGTTTACAGCTGGAATGATATCCGGAAAGCTTTGTATCCGTATATCTCTTCTAGTTGTGTATTGGATTATTTTCCGCTGCTAGGTATTTAAATGTAATTTAAATCTCTGATATTTCTGTGTAATATTCATTTATACTCTGTATATTCTTGTAATCTGATGCATTGTTGTAATAACAGTGAAATGTTCTTCGGTTTGTGTTCTGATTTGTCTTGTCCTCACAGTAATTCGTTCTTTCTCATCTCTTCGGAGACCGGGGAAGTTTCGGGTCGCTTCAGACACCGTTTGAAAAATGGCCATTTTCTCGTTGATCCAATTTGATTGAAATTGACCAAACACGTTTTCTTTTGCCATGCTTACATATTAATTCCAAAAATTATGGAAATTGGAATCTGGCAATAATTTGGCATTTCAGATCCAACAAAAGTGGTTTCTTCGAAAACGGAGATCGTTTGCAAAATGGATATTAATTATATTAATATATATATATATATATATATATAAATTCCATAGCGACTATTCTGAATATTTAACTGGTCATAACTTTTTATTCCCGCTATGAAATTTCAATTTTTCACATTCGTTGGAAAGATATTATTAAACAGATTTAAATATTTTTGGTTTTACTGAAATTCGATTTATTTTGAATCTTGTACATTCAGTCAAAGTTCAAATTCAAAATTTCAAACTACCACGTTATTTCTAACTCCTTTTATAATTAAAATAAATATATACGCTATAACTTCAATTTAAATAAATTTTAATCATTATTATTTAAAATAAATTATTTTAAACATTCAAAATCCATTATAATTTCTGAAATAATTTTTTTAAATTGGTTCTGATTTTCCGGGTTGTTACAATCTCCCTTACTTAGAATCTTTTCGTTCTCGAAAAGGAACGGAGCTGAAAGTTATTTAATTAACCAACTCAACTTTCGTCTCTTTTATTGGTTTTAACAATTTTATTAGTTGAACGAATAATCACATAACACAATCATCAATCAATTAGTTGATTAAATTTTCAAATTCATATAACTTTTATGTATTCAAAAATCATATTTTCTAAAATCGGATTATATATATAATCATAAATACGTTAATTATAACTTGTCACTCTCGACTCATTCTAGGGCATTTCTAACCCCTTCTCTAATGAGTTTTCTCATTCTAGGATGCTACTGATCCTATCTCTAATGAGCATTCTTTTGTAGGATATTACTAATCCTACCTCTGATGATTCTTTTTTCCAGTTCTAACGAGTTGTACCCCAAAGATTTGAGTTAAACCAAAGCTCTGATATTAGCTGCAACGACACGGATTTCGCCCGGACCTAACCGATCGCTAAATCGACCAAGACCGTCCAAAACTCGCGTACGCTAACTTTGGACATACAACACATCAGAACAAATAACAGAAGACTTTTTTAAACAACATAATAATGTTACATCGGAGTACAGAATATATCAAAGTACATCGAATATAATACAGTGGAAGATTAATTTACAATAATTTTAATACAACGCAGCGGAAACAAATATCTAACACAGCGGAAGACTATCAATGCTCTGGACACAGCTTTAAGCTTCAATCCAGAATCCTGCTCAATATATCTGCAAAATCAGCTACTCGACTGCCCGTGTGGAAAATATAGGCACCCGAGTTTGCAAGTGAAACAAACTACAAGTCAGTCATGGGACTGGTATGAGAAATCTTACTTAACCTATTTAATAATAAGGTTGATCACAGGACCACGCCGCTAACGCGGAAAAAGTTTACTCCATTTGATTTCCAGTGCATAAATAAAGTAAATCGTTAAACAACGTAATGCTTTTTAGAAAGTGAATCCATTATAAGACTCAAGTCCCATCACATAATGCAACGCAAACTGGAGGATAGAATTTTACCTTATAATGGTCAAAAAATGCTTGATACAATAAAATGGATTTGATATTATTATTAGTGTATTTATGTTTCAAAAACATTTCAATCATAATGTATCAATCATAGAAGGCATAGCTACCATATACTATGTCACCAAATATAGGTTTACAATCAAAACCGTATGGGGTTATACTGGAAGCTGGATTTCCATCATGAACAAAGGCCAGGGATCGTCCTTATCGAATTTGAGACACTCTAGCCCGTGCCTCTGGACTCAGACTCAGGTGAGCCCTTAGGAGCCACAGGTTCGGTGCACAACTAACGTTAGTGGATTATAACTCTTGAACAATACATTTCTCCACCCTATGGGGCGTAAATAAAGAGCCACTAGGGACTCAAATCCGAGGTACTTCGCTTTCCATCATCCACATAAGTAAAAATGTCTGGGCTCCATACCATGACACCACTTCTAGCTAGAAAGAAACGCATGTTCTCCCTGGATCCTTCTCCCGTATCTGGTTCATACCAGGGTGTGAGGCTCGCGAATCAACGCTATACACAAAGCTATGCTAATTAAAGTTGTGCTTTGATCATCAACCACAAGGCTCTTCTTTTCAACAAAAGCCTTGATCATTTTCATCTTAGCATAGATCAACAAATATAAAATAAAGGAATACAACGTTAGACATACCATCCATTAACAAGTCCGTTCTGGGTCTGAACGAAACTGGAGACACCTTATTCCTCGTCCCATATGTCCAATATAAGAGAGAGGTTCTCCCAAATCCGTCGGTCTCCAGGTAAGTCTGGACGATCACCACTTATTGCCTTGTCTTGGGATGCCTCCTAATCAAGACATCATTAATCATCCAAACGATGTGAAGATCTCCGGTCTTCAACCACTGTCTTCATCTTCGACTCTTAATTGTCGTAGTAATTATTCAAAATGGGTTAAACCCGGTCTTTCCGAATAACTCACGTATTTTACAATAATTATTTAAGTGCTATAAAAACACATCATACGCCTCATTCAAACTCAAAATATTCTTTTAATAAATATTCACATTATTAGGGAAAGGTTCCCATTAATTTTATCAAAGATAAATTCTTATAAATTTATTCTTTAATCTTCTTTTGAAAGATTCATTAAAACTCCAATTTGGTTTTAATATCAAAAATCATTACTTTATGATTACTCAACTTTAAGAAATTAATCTTGTCTTTAACTAGGTTAAAGAACCAATGTCATTTAAAACACAGTTCGCGATAAACCCAAAATCATCTTCCATTAAATATGGAATTTTCACAAAAATCAAATCAATATATAATCGATATAAATTTCCGTATCAAACTAATAATATAAATGGAATAACGGCAAAGCCTTTTAAATTCCATATATAATAACAGTCTTCTTTTATAGAAGCTGATCACGATTATTATTTAATTGAATTCCATTCATTGCCAATTTCTTCTGTTAAATTGGAAAACTTTACTTTGGAAAATTTCCATTAAATCTTAATAAAAAGACTTATAAATTTCAAATCATATCTACACAGTTAATTGGGTTAAAGAACGAATGTCGTTAAAACATAGTTCACAATAAACCCAGTTCACATTTCGTTTTATTCCAATTACTAATTATAATTGGAAACTCTAATAATCTTAATTAAAAGATTTATTCTTTTCATACGGGGTTTAAGAACACTGTTATTTAAGACACCATTCATAACGAAGCGAAAAATTCAATTTATTCTTGTTTGCGCCAAAAATGGCACAAACACCAAGTGTACTCAAAGTACTTCACAAAATGCTTGGTAATATGAAGTGTGGAGCCAATCAACAAAGATAAAGCAAGTAAAGAGACACAATATTTTATAGTGGTTCGATCAAGTGCGATCTACATCCACTATGAATGGCAATTTTATTATTGCATGTAGAATTGCAGGGAAAAACACATCCTCCCATTACATTCATCATTACACTCCCTTAGAACTTGGTTAAAGAAGAATTGTGAAGGTCTTCAATTTTGGTAGACGCTGGATTGGATGCGTATATCTATATGGATTTTGATGGATCCAGAGTTGAATCTTTCCTTTGAGATGGTTGGAGATGATGAGATCCCAAGGTAGAAGCAGAGAATTGAGATTCGCAGCCCTTCAGGGTCATAGGATTCGTCCCCCATTAAAATGGAGTTGGACCTCTATTTATAGGAGTGGAGAGATGGTGTGATATAGCACTCTGAGTTACCGGTCGGTCCATCTTTATTTACGGAACTGCCACTGGCCAGCCTGGCAATAACTATTCAGAAGCCAACTTGTCAACAGATGTCTGGAGGACCAATCGGTCTGGAGTGGGTCTGACCAGTCGGTACGGCCTTTATTCCTCTCTATGTGGGCGACCTGCCATGGATTCTGTTTTACGGTCGATTGGTTGTCCACACCTGGACCGACTGGTATTGTGATATTTGGATGACGTACACCACTCCAAGAGGACCGATCGGTACATATGGATCTTAGCCGACCGGTGGGTGAGTTTTCTCTCTTTTCTCATGGGGTTACCTTGCTCTGGGCTTGTGACTATCTGACTGGCGTGCTTGGGCTCAGGCAGACCGGCGTCGTTATTGCCGCACCGATTGGTATACTTATGCTCTAGCCGATCAGTATCACTTTATTGGATTGAGTTACGCTGCTACTTCTTAGGCCGATCGGCCTTTTTCTCTGGATATACCGGTCGGGTATGTCTCACGATACTTTGTGGGTAACATTTTCCCCTCGAGGTCTTGAGTCTTTATTTTAGATAAAATTGTGGACCTCGACATAAATATCCACATTGCGAATTAGTGGATCTCGACCACAGCATCGGTAAATGGATGGAGCAGATTAAAATAAGAGATTCTGATAGGCCGATCGGTCCATTTGCACAAGCACGAGCGAGACAGATGTTAGCGGGTTCTCTGGCCGGTCGGTGTACGTCTATTGGAATTTGCAGTCTTGACTTAGGATTTGACAGATGTGACTTTTCATCTCTCCTGACTATTGAGCTTCCAAATGCAGCTTTATAATATGGCCCTTTGAAGAGTTTCCTCCACACTATCTTACTTTTCCCCTTTAAACAAAATTAATGGCAGACAACTTCTGATCGGAGAAAACCAAAAGTGGAGCTTTCTGTTTCTCTTAGATTTTCCTCTAATCCTTCTTCTTCCTTCGAGCTTCGCGTCGAGTTTTCATCTACCAGGTTTTTCTTTTTTCCTTTTTTTATTTTATCCTTCATCAGCCTAAATTGAAGTGCTTTCTTGCTTTAAGCTCATATCACTTGATCAGATTGCTAAAAAACCGCCACTCAGTGTAAAATCAGGTCATTGGAAAACAATTTGATCGTGTTGCTAGCTAAGCCATAAATTTATTTTCATTTTACTTTTGTACTCATGTTTTTCACTTGAGAACAATGTTGTTTGGGTCTGGTGTGAGTTGATTTGAGGTAAAGGTGATGGCTTGATGAACCTAAATTTTTGGTTTGGTTGTTTTGGTGTTGAAATGCCTTGAAGCAAGATCGGGTATACTTGATGTGAAATTATAATTGTGAATGACACCTTGGTTATAGAATCTTGCTTCCACTATCTTTGCTTCATTCATCACCCACATATTGTCTGACAACGTGCTTGCCCAGAAAACTCCTTGATCACGTAGCTTTCACAATACCAATGGATTTTGTTTTTGAAATTGTGTGTTTTTGGCTTGTTTGTGATCCACACTGACCTTCAATTTAAGTCTAGCCCTTCCTGTTTTGTCAATTCCCTTGATTAAAGTTGTGAATGGCTTAGTAATAGGCGTGGACTCCAAATTACATTAGTGCTGGTCGATTTCACTCATTTAAAATCAATCCTATTGTCCAGCCGGTTATGGGTACCAGTCGGTCCACATCAAGTTCCCGAGGGAGTGGAAGCGCCGGTCGGTCTGCATTGAGCACCGACCGGTCAGTTCCATTTTCCTGGGAGGTTAATGATACCGACCAGTTCATCCGAGGTGTTGGTCAACCCTGTGACTCTTTAGTATGTGGCCAACTCCGACCGACCAGTTATTTATATATTTCTGGGCGATTCCTTGGAGGTGTCGGTCGGCCTGGGCTGAAATCACTACCGACCGGCTGCTTCTGGAAGCCGTCCAATTGCTTTCTTATGCTGGCTCGTTTTAATGATTAAAGAATTGATAAAAAGTGTTTGAGTACTTCCTCTTTTATGCAGGATGGAACTATCTCCCCAAGAGCTTAGGTCAAAGAGGTTTTTTGACTTGGAAAGCCAAATAACTGGTCAACCTTCGGTGAACTCTCCTTCACTTATCATCCCCTCTTATCTGGAACTCCAAACAATTGTGAATAGGCCTCGTTACGTCCCTGGAGCATGCAATGCTAAGCTCGCCAGGCGATTCCCCGGTTGGAACTTGCAGGGGGTCTCTTCCAACTTAGAGGTGTCACCTTTTGATCGTCAAATAACATCATGTGACACTCTTGTTGCCAAATCTAGATTGCTTGGACGTATGGAGGATACTTTGAATCAATTCGAGAGATAGATGTATCTACTCAAAGATCAGACTGCAAAGAATCTTCAAGACTGGCACACATTGGCTAGAGACCTTCAAAGACTCCATCGGGAGAACCTCGAACGCATTGCAGTTCTGGAGGCTAACAAGGTGAAACTGATCCATGCTCTGAGAAACCGGGATGCTGTTGTTTCCGCTTTTCCAAAGGGAGATATCGAGCTGGTGGGTCCATCTAGTAAGAGGCCAGCTTCTGACGCTTCGCCATCAGGGTCTGCTCCAATGAAGAGGAAGGTGGGAAGGCCTCGAAAGTATCCGAACACGTAGCCTTCTTCTTCCGGTATTTGAAATCTTTTGGCTTTATGAACTCTTATCCTTAGACCGGCTGTATTAAGCGAGTTCCTGTCCTCGCCTTTGGCTTTCATGTTAGCTTATGTTGGTACAATGTTACTGTTGTAGCTGTTGTGACTGCGCTTGTTAGTCCATTTTAATGGTGATGGAATGTTGTTATGATAATGAATGCTTAATTAGCTAGGTCACTTGGTTCACAGCTCGCTTTCTTTTATATGTCTTTACTCATCATAATTTGCATTCTTCGCGTCTGAAACAGGCCTGTCAATGTCTGTGATTACCCGTGCGATCGGTCTGTGGCCAATCGGTTACCGGAGGAATTGACCGATCGGTCATCTTCCGCTTGAAGCTGACCGGTGCCACGGTTTACTAGTAATGTACTGATTCCATTCTCGTATGATGACGCTTTGACTTTGAATATCAGATTGCATCGCTAGACGTGTTGTACTGATATGTGGTTGCCCCAATTTTAACTCGGATCATCACAACCTGTCTCGTAATGATCGAAGCGCTGCATAATTCTAGGTTAGCTATTTTAACATCGATTTCCCATGTCGACAAGAAATCAATCATCCAAGCATGGTAAATTTCAAACATGAATCAAACGAAGTGTTTTTTGCAAACTCGTTTCATTCGAAGGTCTTAAAACACATCGAACCTTGCTTGCTAAAACATTTCATTTTGGTTCAAAATTGCACTGACACTTGACGATTAATTAGCTCATATAACCTAACACGCTCAATGCTATATACTATTTTATGCTTGAGAATCACGTATTTGTGATTTACTTTTCATTTCTTCCCATGTTTGTAACACGGAATTTTTACACTCTCTATGAAGGCGAGTTCCTTCTTTTACGTCCTTGTTTGGAAGGCAGCATTTGTAAACCCTTTATTCATTATGACTGAATGGCTCATTTTCTCATAGAACTTGTTGGGTGCCTTTAGGAAGGTCTTTGAGTCTGTCATTAACCGAATTTGGAAGACTTATGATCGGATGCCCCAGTAGGGGCCTTTATAATCCGTCAGTAATTGGGTTTGAAAGACCCATAATTGATAGTTGGATTTGGAAGATCCAACATCTGAGAGGATGCCACTGAAGAGGTCTTTTGAACATAGTGTTCATGTCATTATCCGGCATGTATCAATGGCGTCGACGATTAACCAAGTGCCCCTCGGGGAGGTGTTTGGTTTTAGAAACCCAGTGTTAGTGTCGTTGTCCTGCCATGTATCAATGGCGTCGACGATTAACTGAGTACCCATCGAGGGGGTTTTTGGTTTATCAATTATTTAGCTTCTTGGGACTAACGCTAGCTCATTTATCTGTTGTCATTACAATTTGTTGGAGCTAAGGCTTGAAACCGTTTGATAGACCAATCCCTGGTGTCATGTCCTTGCACAGCTATGTTTTCACATTTTTGAATTTATTGCAAATGATGTCTTTAGCATTAAGTGGTGGACATTTGAGCTATCCAGCTAGGGTATGCTATAAAAATCATAAGGATTAGCAACATTATGATAGTGTCATCATTCTTTTTAGAGCACCTGCAGTTGAAATAGAATTTTAGCAAGGAATTTGTAAATGTATGATTTAGGCAGGTAATGCCATTTCTTTCATTTATATTTACAAAGCTTGTAACAACGTTGCATGGCATGTGCGATGCATGTTATTTACAGATAATATGAAAGGAACATTAAAAGAAGTAGCGACAGAGATGTATAACATTCCATGCTCTTGGGAGTTGGACTCCGTCTGTTGTCTTCATTTCAAACGTACCATCCGAAAACTTTTGCCTTATCACATATGGTCCCTCCCAATTGGGTCCTAGTACTCCAGTTCCTGTCATGATTTTCTTAAGAACGAGATCCCCAACTTGGAAGGTCCTTCGCCTAACTTGAGCGTTGAAACGGCGGGCTAGTTTCCTCTGATGCGCCATAATTCTTAGTTCTGATTCTTTCCTTCTTTCCTCGAATAAGTCAAGCACTTCGAGTTGAAGTTTTTCATTTTCTTCTTGGTTAACGTAGATCCTTCTATGAGTTGAAACCTCTAGTTCAACTGGGATCATCGCCTCAGACCCAAATGCCAATGAAAACGGAGTGTGCCCTATTGCAGTTTTATGGGTGGTACGATATGCCGATAATGCAAGCGAAAGCTCATCAACCCGTCCACCCTCGGCTTTCTCAAGTCATTTTTTGATGGTTGATTTTAGGATCTTGTTGATTGCTTCAACTTGCCCATTAGCTTACGGATGGGCAACGGCCGAAAAACTTTTCTTGATCTTGAATTTGGCACAAAAGTCCAAGAACTCACCGCTTTCAAATTGAGTCCCATTATCGGTGATTATTTTTTTGTGTTATGCCAAACATGCAGATGATGTTTTTCAAGACAAAGTTGATCACTTTCTTTGAAGTAAAAGTGGCTAGTGGCTAATCTTCAGCCTATTTCATAAAATAATCGATTGCCACTATTGCATACTTCATATTTGATTTTGCAGTGGGTAGTGCCCCAATCAAATCTATGATCCAGACAGCAAATGGCCATGGGCTGACCATCTGGGTCAACTCGGTTGGTGGCACTCCTGGAATTTTTGCAAATCTTTGACATTTTTCACATCTTTTGGCATAATTCATCGTGTCTAGGTTCACGTCGGGCCAAAAGTAGCCGTATCGCAGAACTTTCTTGGCTAATGTTTGACCGTCGATGTGACCTCCGTAATCTCCCTCATGCAGTTCTGCTAAGATTGCTTTTGACTCCTTCTTGGACACACATCACATCAATGGCATATAGAATCCTCGTCTGTACAGTCTCCCGTCCTGAACAAGATATAATGGAGCCTTGCGCAGTATTTTCCTCTGCTTTTTTGGTTCCTCTGGAAGTGTTCTGTTGAGGATATATTCCTTAATTGGCGTCATCTAGGACTGAGGTTCTTCTACTATTTCCATAATCCAATCAACATCTATCTCTTCAATAACAGGTGTTGTAAGGACTTCAATAGGTATTATCCCCAGCAAATGTGCATCAGAGGAACTAGCGTATTTAGCGAGAGAGTCAGCCTTCGTATTTTCTTCTCTTGGAATGTGAGATATAGTGTAATGATCGAGGTTGTTGAGGAGTTCCATGGCTTTTAGAAGATAGGAAAGAAGATTTCCTACTTTGGTCTGGAATTCCCCAAGGACCTGACCCACAACCAATTGGGAATTGCTGAAGATCCACACGGTTTTTAGATTCAGCTCTTTTTCTAGTTTTAATCCATTTATTAGTGCTTCGTATTCAGCTTCATTATTGGTTGACGGAAATTCCAGCCTTAATGCATAACATAGGGAATAGCCCTCTGCAGTTTCCAAGACGATTCCGTCATATGAACGATAATCATTTCTTGAGCCATCAATGTACATCTTCCAGCTAGCGATTTCTCCCGTTGGTTCCTCAATTTCCTCTCCTCTGTCCAAGAATTCGGCAATGAAATCCACTAAATCTTATCCATTGATTGCTCTTCGAGGGTGATAGGTGATGTCATATTAGCTGAGCTCAATGTTCCACTTTAGTAGCCTTCCAGAAGTTTCTGGATGGAAGAGAATTTGTCTTAGCGGTTGATCGGTAAGGACTTTTATTGAATGGGACTGAAAATATGGTCTCAACTTATTTGATGCGACGAGTAGACAATATGCTATTTTTCAAGCTTTGGGTAATTCAATTCTGCCCCAGCAAGTCGCTTGCTAATATAATAAACTGGCCATTGGACTTTGGCATCCTCCCGGACAAGTGTAGCACTCAGGGCATGTGGTGACACAGCCAAGTATAGGTATAACTCTTCTCCATCTCTGGGTTTAGAAAGCATCGGTGGGGACTCCAAATGTTGAATTAACTGTTCGAAAGCCATTTGACATTCTGGAGTCCACTAAAAGTCTCTCTTTCCTTTCCTTAAAGCGTCAAAGAGCAGGATGCATCGATTCGTGGCTTTAGAGATGAAGCGATTAAGAGCAGCAATATTCCCATTCAAGCTCCGAATCTCTTTCATTGTTTTTGGTGCTCGCACTTCTCGTAATGTTGTGACCTGGGAAGGATTTGCCTCAATGCCTCTGGCATTGACTATGAATCCAAGAAATTTCCCTGAAGAAACCCCAAACGAGCATTTCAGAGGATTTAACTTCATACCGAATTTTCTTAGGATATGGAACATTTCTGCCAGATCTTCTTAGTGATCTTTAGCCTTTTTCGACTTATCAGCATGTCATCAACGTAAACCTCCAAAGTGTTCCCAATTTGGGATTTGAACATGGAGTTCACTAGACGCTGATATGTTGCCCCCGCATTCTTTAGTCTGAATGGCATAACCTTATAACAGTATAGGCCTCTATCAGTTATAAAGCTTGTGTTCTCCTCATCTGGTTCGTGCATCATAATTTGATTATATCCAGGGTATGCATCCATGAAAGATAGTAGTGTGTGCCCAGCGGTTGCATCAACAAGCTGGTCAATTCTGGGTAGGGGAAACTATCCTTAGGACACGCTTTGTTAAGATCCAAGTAATCTATGCACACCCTCCATTTGCCATTAGACTTTTTGACGAGAACTGGATTTGAGACCCAATCGGGATACGCTGATGCTAGTATAAAGTTGTTCTTAAAAAGTCTATCTACTTGTTCTTACAATGCCATCGATCTTTCAGGTCCCTGAGTTCGTCGTTATTGTTTCACAGGGGTCACATTGGGACTAACATTCAGTTTATGAACAATTGTGTCAGTCGATATTCCGCACATGTCCGAGTGCGTCCACGCAAAGACGTCTAATTTTGCTTTCAGAAACAATATCAAATCCCTTTTCAGACTCTGGCCCAACTGAGAACCTATCTTTAGAACTCGGTTAGGGTCTTTATCATGCACTAGAACAGAAATTGTAACACCCCACCTCCGGTGAGGTCACTCACAAAGGTAATGCCTTAACTTTGATGGAGCATTTTAGTAGACATGACAGAAATTTACAAGATAGATAAAACAATACTTGAAAAATTTATAACTTTATTACAACAGATACCGAAATAAGTTTGGTTACATCTTTTCAAATCACAATATCAGAATTCAGGTACAAAATATCGGTCTTGTACAAAAGCCTTCAGAATGCATAGTTTTTAAAGTCATAATCCCCAACATAAACTTCCATGTAAAGATAGAGCCAAGGCCAAGTGATACTTCAAGAAGAGAAAATCCGAATCAAGCTCCTATATTTCCACCCTAAAAACCGGGGGGGGGGGGGGGGAGGATGAAAGAAAAGGGGCGAAAACAAGCAAGCTCAGACATAAAGTCTGGCAAGTCCAGTGACTTTCAGCATATGAACAGATAATAATATCATGACATGAAAATAAAGCTGGATAAGAGACAACAGCAACAGAAGTAACCGGTATAATTAAGCTAAACAGAAGAAACAGAATGATATAGCCCAAGTTATGCTTCTTACTTCTCTGCACTAATACTAGTATAACATGATTAGGTGTTACCCTAATGTCTAAACTGAAACAGAAACGGAACAGAATAATCTATACAAAAACAGAATGCCAGTAATGGGCCTTTACCACCCCAACAGACTGAAGGTACATAAACGGAATCAGAGACAGAAATAGAATAATCCCTACGGAAACAGAATGTTAGAATTAGGTGTACACTAGTAAGGGCCTTTACCACCCCAACAGACGGTACCATGCAGAAACAGACAGGTGTTACAATGCAACAGAAACAGATGGTACCCAAATGGAAACAGACATAACTAAGTGTACCCTAAATCTACCCCAAGCGATCGGCTCCCTAATACATAAATACCATGTGCCAGCCCCATAGAAGGGTGTATCACTCCCTAAAGTGGCAACCTTTGAATGACACAGACCTATTTACAGATGTCACAGCGTCTTACATCCTCAGAAGCAGACTGGGATCCATTCACGCACATGTCCCGGTTGGAACGCACCATCAACACCCCTCGCCATTATCAGAATGAACCGCTTATAATTAGTTCAGTAAGCGTGCCCGGACCCTACCTACTATTGGGTCATAGTTTTGATACCAGAAAGGGTTACTGACTAATATGGGTCCCAAACAACAGATGACACAAGAATTTTCCCTCCTAACCTTGTGTCCCCGGACTAATGGATTTCACATTAACTTGTTTACAAGTTTTCAAACCTATAGAGTTCAGATCAACTAGTACACAGATCAGAAAATCAAGTTAACAGGTTTTCAGACTAACGGATCGGATATACAGTTTTAACAGACTTACAGATTGTCTAACTTTGTATTGGGCCTACAGATTTACGAAACAGGTTTATTAATTCATCAGTCCAGTTGGTTTAGCCCTATCCACCCAACACGTTTTGGACATCATATTTATCTCATATTTGCATTAATTAAATATTAATGCACAGATCTCTCACATTAGGTCGGTAGCTTGTGGCTGCTGGATAAGCCGGGCAGTTCCGGGCAGACTTCTGCCACAAGCCAGACCTAACCTCGTGTCTAAGCATATTTTAGTTATGCCTACGACCTCTCACATTAGACTAGCAGTTTGCGGTTGCTGGTTAAGCCGGTTGGGTCCGGGAAGGCTTCTACCGCAAACATGAGTCTAACCTCGTGTCTCAGCATTTTTATTATAACCAATTTATTCCATTACAAATTATACAAATATCAGACTAATTATGTCAATTTAACAGATTTGACTTCCTTTCAAGTCGCAGCAGATTAATCATATTAACATGTTTTACTCAATCTCAGATCGAGCCTACCGATTTTCATACACAAATTACAATCATTTAGCTTTTCAACGGATTTAACAGATTTAGCAACTCAGGCGGTTCAATAGATTTAGCAGATTAGGCAACTCAATAGATTTAGCAGATTAGACATAATTAGCAGATTAGGCGATTCAACATATTTAACAGTTTAGGCAATTCAACAGATTAAACAAGTAACAGATTTAGTAGATTAGGTAAATTTAACATATTAAGCAGATAACAGTTTTTAGCCGATTTAAACATTCCTTAAAGTCCTATTCACATATCTTGCCTAATTCAGAAAGTATGCCTAAACTTGTATGCCAAAACTATGGTCATAATCCACCATATAACATATGTCCCAAATTTTAGTTAAACTTGCATAGTTCAGAATATTCTCCAAAAACCCTAATCGTGATTCACATATAAATTATGCCAAATATAGCCATTGATTACAATACATGTCACTTATCCAAAAAAAACCTACTTAGGTGTATTCACACTTACTAGTCATCTAATCCTAATATAGGTTTTGACACCTAAGTCATATGCAAAATAATTCTCCTGCTTCCAAATGACAAACTATCAGATTTAATATGCCCAGATCCAGATCTTAAATTATGAAATATGTTCTTTATGTTCTAAGTCACTATAATCCTCTTCTTCCAAGTCATAGATCATCTTATGCAATATGTCTCAAATTTATGTCCAGAATTACAACATGCGTTGTGTCCTCAAATTAGTTACAAATTGATTTTGCCCAAATATGCCTCATTCAATATTCTTCCCAAATTTAGCGTTTATGCGTTCATCTCTTTATGAGACTTGGCTCAGGCTCGTGGTAGCCTGGCTATCAAACAAAAAGAAATAAAGGAGGAAGAAATACAGAACAAACAGAATAATAAAACAGAGGAACAGATCTGATAAATAGGAAAAGGGCCTAGTCTCACATTCAGATTTATAATTACGTCAAGATTAAATTTCGTATCGGAAAATAACTGCACTTGCCTTGGTTGGATTATAGAAGAAGAGTTGCAGTTGTTCTATTTTAATCTTATTCAGATTTGGAAGAAAATGCACTAGTTCTAGTTTTGATCCCAGCAGAGTAGCAACGCCATTATTTTATTTATTTATTTCTATTATTTCATAGGCAGCATAAGGAGAGAGAAATGGTGTAAAGAGAATGGGGCTAGGGGGCTGTTTAAATAGGATTAGGCGGGCGAATCTAGACTGAAAACGAAACCAGATACATCAGAATGAACCCAAGCTCAAAACTGGGTTTTGGCACCAGGTCGACCCCCAGGTCGACCATAGAGTCGACCTGGTCCCTGGGAGGTCGAGCAGTGTCGACGCCCAGGTCGACCTGGTCCTGGGTAGGAAAATTCCCGCCCAGTCTGCGCTGGGGTTTGAATTCGAATTTCGCATTCGAATTTTGAGCTGTTTTTGATTCTGAAAATCCCTGAAACTTCGGAGGGTCATATCTCCCTCATACGAACTCCGTTTCTCGAAAACTCGGACTCGTTTCCAAGAAGAATTTTGAGATGAACGCAATGGAGCAACCCGTTTCTCTTGATTCTTAGTTTAAAATTTAATTCTGCCTTGATTTATGGTTTTAACATGTTATAAAAATACGGGTTATTACATTCTACCCTCCTTAAAGGATTTCGTCCCCGAAATCTTCAAGTTAAGAAGAATGCATCCTATCATCCAATCATCCATCCACTCAACCATCATCCACAAGCAACCATTGTCCTTAAAAGATTTCTAATGTTATATGAACTTATGCAAAAGTGTGTGTATATGTACTTATCTAATGCAAAGATCAGGCGGTCCACTGATTCAGTTGACCTCCTTAATGCGAATTATGTCAGTGCCATGAGTCCAACATGTATGCAATTTTCCTATTTGATACATATCATTTCTATATGAGTGCACAACCGTTCATTCATATGCAACATCCATGTGCTGAGTCAACCATTTTGCATCTATAAAATTTTAAAAAAAAATGCACACACATCCATATGCAGTATGAGAGTGTTTTTGAGCCGATCTAGTGCCTAGTGTGTGTATATGCATCCACGAGCAATCACTATCAACCACTTGCATCCACTTGCAACCATCAAGCATAACATGTCTCAAACACATGTCTACACCCATTAGTTTCTACCTAAAGGTCGAGGGATAAAGTCGAGTGATAGAAGCAAGTATAATTAAAACTAAAGCTAGGTTCCCATTAGACATTGGTTTAAGAGAATAACTCCCTAAATATCAACCCCGAAGACCGAAATCAACATCAGATTAATACTCAGAGAATCACTCCCATTAAACAAATGCCCAACTGGAAATCTATTTCACACTTTGAGTAAAAACTCCTATCCTTTTCAGAAACCTACAGACTACTGATACAGATCAGATTACCAAATGATTCTTAGGAAACTAAGCATGATAAAAATTCAGAATGTATGCGTCATGGTCAACTTAACGCCCAACACAGATGCCCTCAAACCCCAACTTATCACAAACAGATGAGTTGTAACCCTCATGGGGTCTGAGACTACAACGGAACCAGAAACAAGACTAGTATTAAAGTGCAGAGTTTCAATTACAGAATCAAAATGCCAAAATCAGAAAGAGTTTTTAAGTCCTCAATATGATAAGGAAATTAAACCTTCTACATAAATTTTCTTATTTCTACCCTATCTACCAGTCACTTGAGCATTCGCCTTTCCTCCAGAAGTGGGTTCTGCCCTCTTCCCTTGCCCCCGTTTCTTTGGGCAGTCCCTTGTGAAGTGCCCCATTTCTCCATAGTTGAAGCAAGTGCCCTTCCTTTTTCTGCAATCCTTGTCCAGATGGGTCAAGCTTCCACAAGTAAAGCACTTCTTCTCCTTCTTATCTTTAGTCTTCTCATCCTTCTTTTGTGTTTCCTTTTTGGGCCCCGCCTTCTTGTTCTGTGGTACTTTAAGCTTTTCCTCTTTCTTTTTACTTTCGGCTTCCTCTTCATGCATTAACGCCATTTCCACCAATTTTTCGAAGGTTGCCCCCATAGGAATGTGGGACATCGCCAATCCGTGTAGCGGCTCATTCAAACCTTTAGCAAACCTTAGTGCCTTCTTAGGCGGTTTATATACCAATTCTAAGCCGAATCTTGCCAATTGATTGAACTTATTAACATACTCTCTCACTGATAAATTCCCCTGCTTAACGCCAAGAACCTTTCTACGTATAGACTCTCTTCCGCTCATGAGAGAAATTTCATCTCGAACCTATGCCTGAAATCCATCCATCTCTCTACCGGACGCTCTCCATTTGTGACCTCCCACCAAAAAGAAGCTTCGTCCTTAAACAACCATACCGCCAACTGTATCTTCTGCCTATCGTCCACCTCGAAGATAACGAACAAATCCTTAGTTTCTTTGAGCCATTTCCTTGCTTCCACGAAGGATTCAGTTCCATTAAAGTTCTTCCCACCCATGGCTCGAAAGTCTCTACATATCTTTGAGAAAGTATTCACTTGCGGAGGAGGAGGAGGAACCGCTACAGCTGGGGGAGGAGGGACGTTTGTTGGGCCCACATCATTAGCCCTAGCTTCTAGGTACCTCCTGAACTAGCTAGGTATTGGTACGGCCTCCGGAAGGTTAAGATCCCCAGACATGCTGAAACGAAAGAAAAAGGAAAGATTTAAAACAAAGGATAGAAAGACAGGCTATGGCTTTGGGGATTATGTCTTTCAAAATAAATTCTACTTTTGAAAATACTTCCTTTTTAAAAATCCTTTTTGAAAATAGTTTTCCAAAACTTTTTATCAAATTTGGTAACCTTCAGCTCTGATACCAAGTGCAACACCCCACCTCCGTCAAGGTCACTCACAAAGGTAATGCCTTAACTTTGATGGAGCGTTTTAGTAGAGAGAACAGAAACTTACAAGACAGATAAAACGGTACTTGGAAAATTTGTAACTTTATTACAACAGAAACCGAAATAAGTTTGGTTACATCTTTTCAAATGACAATATCAGAATTCAAGTACAAAATATCGGTCTTGTACAAAAGCCTTTAGAATGCATATTTTTTAAAGTCATAATCCCCAACATAAACTGCCATGGAAAGATAGAGCCAAGGCCAAGCGATACTTCAAGCAGAGAAAATCCGAATCAAGCTCCTATATTTCCGCCCTAAAAACCTGGGGGAAGGGAACGAAAGAAAAGGGGCAAAAACAAGCAAGGTCAGACATAAATCTGGCAAGTCCAGTGACTTTCAGCATATGAACAGATAATAATATCATGACATGAAAATAAAGCTGGATAAGAGACAATAGCAACAGGAGTAACTGGTATACTTAAGCTAAACAGAAGAAACAGAATGATATAGCCCAAGTTATGTTTCTTACTTATATCTTACTTCTCTTCACTAATACTTGTATAACAGGATTAGGTGTTACCCTAATGTCTAAACTGAAACAGAAACAGAACAGAATAATCTATACAGAAACAGAATGCCAGTAATGGGCCTTTACCACCCCAACGGACAGAAGGTACATAAACGGAATCAGAGACGGAAACAGTATAATCCCTACGGAAATAAAATTTTAGAATTAGGTGTACACTAGTAAATGGGCCTTTACCACCCCAACAGACGGTACCACGCAGAAACAGACAGATGTTACCACCCAACAGAAACAGACGGTACCCTAACGGAAACAGACAGAACTAAGTGTACCCTAAATCTACAACAAGCGATCGGCTCCCTAATACATGAATACCTTGTGCCAGCACCACAGAAGGGTGTATCACTCCCTAAAGTGGCAACCTTTGAATGACACAGACCTATTTACAGATGTCACGGCGTCTTACATCCTCAGAGGCAGACCAGGATCCGTGCACGCACATAACCCGGTTGGAACGCACCATCAACACCCCTCGCCATTATCAGAATGAACAGCTTATAGTTAGTTCAGTAAGTGTGCCCGGACCCTACCTACCGCTGGGTCATAATTTTGATACCAGATTGGGTTACTGACTAATATGGGTCCCAAACAACAGATGACACAAGTATTTTCCCTCCTAACCTTGTGTCCCTAGACTAATGGATTTCAGATAAACTTGTATACAAGTTTTCAGACCTACAGAGTTCAGATTAACTAGTTTACAGATCAGAAAATCAAGTCAATAGGTTTTCAGACTAACGGATCAGATGTACAGTTTTAATAGACTAACAGATTGTCTAACTTTGTATTGGGCCTACAGATTCATGAAACAGGTTTATTAATTCATCAGTCCAGTTGATTTAGCCTTATCCACCCAACATGTTTTAGACATCATATTTATCTCAGATTTTCATTAATTAAATATTATTGCACAGACCTCTCACATTAGGTCGGTAGCTTGTGGCCGCTGGATAAGCTCGGCGGTTCCGGGCGGACTTCTACCACAAGCCAGACCTAACCTCGTGTCTAAGCATATTTTAGTTATGCTATGACCTCTCACATTAGACTAGCAGTTTGCGATTGTTGGTTAAGCCGGTTGGGTCCGGGCAGGCTTCTACCGCAAACATGAGTCTAACCTCGTGTCTCAGCATTTTTATTATAACCACTTTATTCCATTACAAATTATACAAATATCATACTAATTATGTCAATTTAACAGATTTGACTTCTTTTCAAGTCGCAGCAGATTAATCAAATTAACATGTTTTACTCAATCTTAGATCGAGCCTACGGATTTTCATACACAAATTACAATCATTCAGCTTTTCAACAGATTTAGTAGCTCAGGCGGTTCAACAGATTTAGCAGATTAGGCAACTCAACAGATTTAGCAGATTAGGCATAATTAGCAGATTAGGCGATTTAACATATTTAACAGTTTAGGCAATTCAACAAATTAAAAAGGTAACAGATTTAGATGATTAGGCAAATTTAACATATTAAGCAGATTACAGTTTTTAGCCGATTTAAACATTCCTTAAAGTCCTATTCATATATCTTGCCTAATTCATAAAGTAAGCCTAAACTTGTATGCCCAAACTATGGTCATAATCCACCATATAACATATGTCCCAAATTTTAGTTAAACTTGCATAGTTCAGAATATTCTCTAAAAACCCTAATCGTGATTCACATATAAATTATGCCAAATATAGCCATTTGATTACAATGCATGTCACATATCCAAAAAATCCCTCTTACTTAGGTGTATTCACACTTACTAGTCATCAAATCTTAATATACGTTCTGACACCTAAGTCATATGCAAAATTATTCTCCTACTTCCAAATGACAAACTATTAGATTTAATATGCCCAGATCCAGATCTTAAATTATGGAATATGTTCTTTATGTTCTAAGTTACTATAATCCTCTTCTTTGAAGTCATAGATCATCTTATGCAATATGCCTCAAATTTATGTCCAGAATTACAACATGCGTTGTGTCCTCAAATTAGTTACAAATCGATTTTGCCCAAATATGCCTCATTCAATATTCTTCCCAAATTTAGCGTTTATGCATTCATCTCTTTATGAGACTTGGCTTTGGCTCGTGGTAGCCTGGCTATCAAATAAAAAGAAAGAAAGGAGGAAGAAATACAGAACAAACAGAATAATAAAACAGAGGAACAGATCTGATAAATAGGAAAAGGGCCTAGTCTCAGATTCATATTTATAATTATGTCAAGATTAAATTTCATATCGGAAAATAACTGCACTTGCCTTGGTTGGATTATAGAAGAAGAGTTGCAGTTGTTCTCTTTTAATCTTATTCATATTTGGAAGAAGATGCACTAGTTCTAGTTTTGATCCCAACAGAGTAGCGACGCCATTATTTTATTTATTTATTTCTATTATTTCAGAGGCAGCATAAGGAGAGAAAAATGATGTAAAGAGAATGGGGCTAGGGGGCTGTTTATATAGGATTAGACGGGCAAATCTAGACTGAAAACGAAACCAGATACATCAGAATGAACCCAGGCTCAAAACTTGGTTTTGGCACCAGGTCGACCCCCAGATCGACTATAGGGTCAACCTGGTCCCTGGGAGGTCGACCATAGTGTCGAACCCCAGGTCGACCTGGTCCTGGGCTGGAAAATTCCCGCCCAGTCTGCGCTGGGGTTCAAATTCGAATTTCGAGCTGTTTTCGATTCTGAAAATTCCTGAAACTTCGGAGGGTCATATCTCCCTCATACGGACTCCATTTCTCGAAAACTCGGACTTGTTTCCAAGCAGAATTTCGAGTCGAACGCAATGGCGCAACCCGTTTCCCTTGATTCTTATTTTAAAATTTAATTCTACCTTGATTTATGGTTTAAATATGTTATAAAAATACGGGTTGTTACAGAAATGGTATTCTCGGCTGGAGCCGCCCGGTCTTCCCCCTTACTGGTTTTTCTTGAGTCAATCTCCTTCTGGGCTCTACTATGCTCGCTAGTATGGGGCGCCAGTGTGGGGGCCTTGCTTTAGTTGCTATAAAGGGGGTTTGGATGTGAAGCGGTGGCTCCACATCTTTCCTCACCTCCTTTTTCCTTAACTTAGAAAGCTCAGCCAGGTAGCACTCCCTTGCTGTTTGCTGGTCGCTTTTGACTATGCCATTCCCGTTCTCGGTGGGAAATTTCATCTGTAACACCCCGAATTTCAGTTAATACTAATATTCACTAATTACAGAATAAATAATCTCAGATGTGAGAATTGGGGGAAACGGGCTGCGTCATTTCGTTCGTCTCGGAAAAATACGCGAAATAGAGTCCGAGTTTTCGAGAATCGGAGTCCGTATGGCCCAGTTATGGCCCAAAGAAGTTGGCAGAAAATTCAAAGTTAAAAACAGATTTAAAATTCAGTTCTAAAACAAGTTTGGAGCCAAAAGCGGAAAGGGCGGGAAAGTTCCCGCCTAGCCCCGTGTCGACAGGCATGTCGACAGGGGTGTCGACAGGCATGTCGACAGGGGTGTCGACAGCCCTGTCGACAGGGGTGTCGACACAGGGTGTCGGCCCTGTTGATCTGGGTGCACCAGATCTGGTTTTTGGGTTAGTCTTGGGCTGTGTTCTAGAGATTTCCGAAATCTAAGGGTCCTAATCTAATCTAGGGTTAATCTAAGGGCCTAAAACACTCACCTAATCTATAAATACACCCTAAACCTACCCTAATCCATACTAAAAATAGAATTGAGGGCTACATGCCGCCAAATTAAATCTTAGAAGGAGCCTCCACTAATTTATGAAGAAGGTTGCAAGCTAATCACTCTCTAATCAACCTCTAATCCATTCTAAGCATCTTAATCTTCACGTTTGGAGTGCAAATTGGTTTTGGTGAGTTCCTATAGCTTTAATAATCAATTGTTAAATTGATTATGGTAGGATGTGATAAGACATGGCTATGTTTGTGGATAAATGTGTTTATGCAAGTTTGTATGATATGTGATTTGTAAGTTTTATGCTATATGCAAGTTTAATGCCATGTTTATGATGCAAAACACTATGTTGAACATTTATGCATATGTAACATGTTATGCAAACTATATGTGAGAGTATATGCAAGTTATATGTAACATGTTATGCAAGTTATGCATGTGATTTTATGCATGCTAAGTATTTGATTTTATGCATGCTAAGTATTTGATTTTATGCATGCTAAGTGTTTGGTTTTATGCATGCTAAGTATTTGATTTTATGCATGCTAAGTATTTGATTTTATGCATGCTAAGTGTTTGGTTTTATGCATGCTAAGTATGTGGTTTTATGCATGCTAAGTATTTGATTTTATGCATGCTAAGTATTTGATTTTATGCATGCTAAGTGTTTGGTTTTATGCATGCAAAGTATTTGATGATATGCAAGTTATGATATATGTTTACATGCAAGTTATGATGCAAGTTCATATGCAAGTCATGATATAAGTTCATATGTAAGTTATGATATATGTTCATATGCAAGTTATGATATAAGTTCATATGCAAGTTATGATATATGTTTACATGCAAGTTATGATGCAAGTTCATATGCAAGTCATGATACAAGTTCATATGCAAGTTATGATGCAAGTTCATATGCAAGTTATGATGCAAGTTCATATGCAAGTTTATGTGCAAGTTCATATGCAAGTTGTCTCTTTTATGATATGCATAATGCAAGTTTGGTTAAATACTAGTGGGGTTTAATGTATGTCCATATATGCAAGTTGACACCTTTTGAACCCATGATAAAGTTACATGCTATGTTGGCTAAACCCATGACATTTGTGATGAATCTTCCCTTTTATTATGTCGTGTTACGAGAACGAATTACGTGGGGAACGATGGGGTTAATATGCATGTTAATAAAATGATGTGGAATGGATATGCTTTAGAGTAACATAAATTAAATGGACATAATTGGGAATTTACCTATTGAGTTAGGTCTACCCATATTATGGAGTTGGGAATTTACCTATTGAGTTAGGTCTACCCATACTACGGAGTTGGGAATTTACCTATTGAGTTAGGTCTACCCATATTCTGGAAAACATGATTAATTAATTAGGGATAATTAATATAAATTAGGAGGGTGATTAATTAGGTGTAATTAATCGACTAAGACACGAGGTTGGACTCAGTTGTAGCGTAAAACTGCCCGGACCCAACCGGCTTAACCAGTTGCTACAAATGTTAGCCCAATGTGAGAGGTCTTAGGCACAAATTAAATACGTGATTAAAGTAAAGACACGAGGTTAGACCCTTTTTATGACGTAAGGCTGCCCGGACCCAACCGGCATATCCAGCAGTCATAAAAGACGGTCTAATGTGAGAGGTCTTTATGAGGTCATGATCTTAATTAATTAAGAAACACTTAACCATATTAGCATGTAGAGGGACATGAGGGGTTAAGTGGGTGCCTTGGGTGGCATGAGGAATCTAGTGGGTTGCCTTGGGTGGCAATAGAAAATACGATTAAAATACTTAACCAAAGTGGAACATGTAATTAAACATGATTAAAGGGTTAAGTAAGTGCCTTGGGTGGCATGTGGGAATCAAGTAAGTGCCTTGGGTGGCATGCGGAAATCTAGTGGGTGCCTTAAGTGGCAATTGATATACAATTAAATGACAAGCTTAAGTAGTAGCTTGTGGGGGCCTTAAGTGGCAATTGAAATAGGATTAGATGACTTAACCAAACCTTAACATGTAGGTGGGCATGATTATAACAGGGGTTAAGTGGGATTCACTAAATAAAATGACAAGCTTAGGTGGTAGCTTGTGGGGGTCCATTTCAACCAATATCCCAAACGTATCTTAGTGGGCTCGACTCTAGTCGAGTGACGGGACACGCATATTGGGCTTGACTATAAGAGGCCAAAATGGGTTAGCGGTGGCAACGCATGACCAACGGGTTTCATATGCGTGTGTGGACCCGGGCTGGTAAATAAGACGTTGTTGCATCGTGTAGATATAAGCCGTGCACCGTTAGTTTTATCAGGTTGCCACGTTGGGGAATGGTACACCCCACGGTGGGGCCAGCACGGGTATCTACGTTAGGGAGCCGATCGAATGGGGAGTAGTGTGTACACCTAGTGGATTGTAGGGCCCCGTGGCGTCTACTTAGTCACCTAGGGGTACGCGAGAACTATTAAGTTAATTTTATAAGTCCATGGGTGGGATCAACCTTTAAGTTAGGAATGACTGGTGTGGTGCAGTGTAGGAATTACCCTTGGGTGGGTAGATCTGGGGTGGTGTAATCCAGTAATTATCTTTGGGAGGATAAATGCGTCTTTTCGGTTATCTTAGTACATCCTGTGTTTAGTTGGCTACTTAGTGTAGTCATTATCCCCAGAGGTACCGTACCTTGTTTATATCATACCCTAATTACTTTAATGATTGTATTGTTAGGGTTATAGGACTCACTCGGACTTATGTTTGACCCCGTTGTTTTTATCTTTTTTTCCCAACCCTCAGGTTATCAGAGTGGGCCCAGTACGAGTGGGCTTAGATCAGGCTGCTTTATTCTCTTTTGGAGCTTGGACCATAGATGTAGAGCTCAGCTTACCCTTTCTTTTATGGCTATCAGTTCATGTATTGGGATTATGTACTTTTATTTATCAGGATGGATATTTTGTACTTGACTCTTATTATGGTTTTGTGATGTAACCAAACATGTTTTACTTTCCGCTGCAATGAAATGATGTTTTAAAATTTTCAAGTATTACTTATATCTGTCTTGTTGTAATTTTTCTGTTCTATATTCACTTAAAATACTCCACCGATGTTATGGCATTCCCTTAGCGAGTGACCATGGCGGGAGTGGGGTGTTACACGTGGTATCAGAGCCAGGTTACCAGAACAGATAAAATTTTTAGAAAAACTATTTTCTAAGAATATTTTTGAAAGGAGTATTTTCAAAAACATGTCTTTTAAGAGAAAAGTTTTTGAAAGAAAAGCATAATCCCCAATAGCCATATCTATATCTTTCGAATTCTCCGTTTTGAATCTCTTCCTCTCTCGTTTTGAGTTTCCCTCCGCGTATAGATGACCTTTCTAAGATAGATAAGAACGGAAAACCACTTTAAGGGACTTAGACGTTAGTCAGATTAGAAGTTGGTTCAAGAAGGAGGAGGACTGGTAGGTATCTATTGGATAGACGAAGGGAGGAAGGCTCAAATAGTTGTTTGGTTAATGAAGGATGAAACCTCATTGGTGGGAGGTTACGAGTGGAGAATGGGATGAAGAAGGCGAGTAGTTATCCTTTTAGGAGGAATGGGACACCATAGTAGGATTGTCCAAAGGGGCATGGGCAAGGTATGGAATCTCCTGGAGGGTAGTTATATTCCCTCGCGACTAGGGTACCAAATGGGGATAAACCGTCTAGGTTGGATTTAGGATTTCTTTATTGTCCGGTTCGAACTTTATTTGATTCTGACGCATCGAGTTCGTTTATCTCATCATTGTTACTTGAGTCACTGCACTTAGACACCAGTTGGTAGATGATCCCTTAGTTGTTTCAAACCCAATTGGGGCTCCATGATGTGTTTGGGTTTGAAAGCTTCTATACTTAGCGTTGGGTTTAGAAGTGATGCTTTTTGGGCTTCACGAGCTATGGGTTAGTTTTGGGCATGGACTGGTTATCCAGTAGGGGTGCCGTTCTTGATTTTGAAGGGAGAGTTGTTAGGCTTATGACCTGCTTGGGTAACACTCTCGAGATCTCTTGTAGTCCCATGGAATCTGTTATGCTAAGTTATCTAGAATCGCTTGACACATCGATCGAGAGTTTGCGATCTGTTAGAGTGGTCCGGGAATACTCGGATGTGTTTGAGGAGGTGAAGGGCTTACCTCCGGAGCGGAAGATTGACTTCTGAATATATCTGGTAGACAATGCCAAACCAGTATCTTGGCCAGTGTGCCATATGGCTCCTCGTGAGAGGAGGGAACTCCATGAGCAAGTAGGCGATTTGCTTGAGAAGGGGTTCATAAGACGAAGTATATCGGAGTGGGGTGCTCCAGTAGTTTTTGCTACGAAGGCGGATGGGTCCCTCAGACTTTGTGTAAGCTAAAGAGAACTAAATAAACTCACAAAGAAGAATAGATACCCATGGCCGAGGATTGATGATCTCTTTGGTCAGTTAGTTGGCGCCTCAGTATTTTCGTGGTTGGACTTAGCCACGGGGTTTCGTCAGTTGAGAGTGGCTGAGGATAGTATAGAGAAGATTGCCTTTAGGACTTCGGATGGTTTTATGAGTGGCTGGTGATGCTATTTGGTTAGACGAACGCCTCCACATACTTTGTTGATTTGATGAGAAGGATGTTCAGGGAGTACCTAAATAAGTTCGTGATGGTCTTTGTAAATGACATCTTGGTCTTTCCTAGGAGCGAAATAAGTTTCCGTATGTGCTCAATAGGTTGAGCAAAGCCCGTTATGGGATAAACGGTGGTTTTGGAGCGAGACTGGCAAGGACATCCAGAGTTGGACAAGGGCTTAATTATTTAGCCATTTTTACTAGTATCATCTCACGTAGGTCGTCTGAATTCGAAGGAGATATCCCTTGGGTGTTTGTCTGATATTGGTTTAGGCCTTTGGGGCTTGCATTTGGGGGATGTCGAATTCGACCAGGGTGGTCTGCGTGAGAGATGGATAGTTGTGATGATTTTTCGTGGGAGAATATCCTGATTTTCTCTAGAAGTGGAGAAAAGCATGCCCCACATCTTAGGGAAGTGTTGGAGACTCTTTGAGCGCATTGTCTTAAGACAACAAAGGTGGATGGAATTCTTAGCATCCTATGAGTTTGGGATAGCGTATACCCCTGGCAAGGGTAACGTGGTGGTAGACGCCTTAAGCAGAAAAAGGCTGTCTTTGAGTCCATTGTTCGTGGAATGGCGAAGCTTGGAGTTTAATTCTATGTTAGACTTTAGACCTTCCGTTGACTTTGTACTCGGTTTGCTAGCCTCCTTGGAGGTTAGGCCTACTCTTTTGGGGGCGGAATGGCGAGGCACAGCGAGACGACCCACAGTTGGTTGAGTTAGTAGAGAAGCTCATAAGGGGGAGTCGTCCAGCCATTTGAGTAGGTACACCCTAGATGGTAAGGGGTGGTTGCGTAGAGACGGTAGACTTTGTGTACCGCAAGACGAGGGTCGGAGGAAGGCTATACTTGATGATGCACATCGGTCAAAGATGACCATTCATCCTGGTAGGTACAAGATGTACCAAGACATGAAGCGGGTTTTCTTTTTGGGCCGGTATGGAGAAAGATGTGGCCGAGTATGTCGCTAGATGCTTGGTGTGCTAGGAAATGAAAGCAGAGCAGAAGAAACCCGATGGGTTGCTTCACCCATTTGGAAGTTCCGCTATGGAAGTGGGATAGTGTCTTGATGGATTACCGAGATCGAGGAAGGGCAATGCGGGAATTTGGGTTATGGTAGACAGACTTACCAAGAGTGCCCATTTTATACCCGTGAAGAGTAAGAGGACCGCTCCATGGCTTGCTTCAGTCTATGTTAGAGAGATTGTTAGATTGCATGGCGTACCGTCCAGCATTGTGAGTGATCGAGATCCTATCTTCACTAGTGAGTTTTGGAGAAGTTTGCAAGAGGCGGTTGGGACTCAGTTGTGTTTGAGCACCGCATATCATCCTCAGACGGACGGTCAGACCGAGAGGGTGAACCGTATCTTAGAAGATCTCTTGAGGCTTTGTATCTTGGATTTTGGAGGTACATGGGAAGAACATCTTCCTTTGGTGGAGTTCGCATACAGTAACAGCTTTCAGTCTAGTATTGACATGGCACCTTTCGAAGCTCTTTATGGAAGGCCTGGTCGATCTCCTACATGTTGGTGGGAATCTACGGATAAGATCTTGCTTGGGCCAGATACGGTTAGAGAGACTTCAGAGAAGATTGATTTGATTCGAAGAAGGATGAAGGCAGCGCAAGATAGACAGAAATCTTATGCGGATCGGAGAAGGACGGATCTTGAGTTTGAGGTTGGGGACATGGTTTTTGTCAAAGTATCTCCGTTGAGAAATGTTGTTCGCTTTGGGTCCGTTGGGAAGTTAGCACCGAGGTTTGTTGGGCCGTTTCCTATTAAGGAAAGGATTGGACGGATGGCATATAGGGTGGAGTTGCCCGACAGACTTAGTGGTGTTCATGATGTATTCCATGTATCACATTGGAGGAAGTGCTTACATGAGACCGCAGAGGTCGTAGAGCCGAGCTTGCTTAGAGATGTAGAGGTAGAGCGTGATGCGACGATTCGACGAGCTCCTACTCGCATCCTTGGATCAGAAACAAGGAAGTTGAGGAACAGAGAAGTTCAGCTAGTTAAAGTGCAATGGGGAGAAGACGAGGGCAATGCTACTTGGGAGACGGAAGCGAAGATGCGTTCTTTGTATCCATTTCTTTTTAAGAGTATGTCTTTTAACTTCTCCTTTATCGCTTGTCTAGTACTTATCTTATCTTTAGTATATCCTCTCGCTAGTACCTATGACCTTTAGATAGAGTAAATCTATGGTTGAAACATGTGTTTGAGACATGTTATGTTTGATGGATGCATGTGGATGCAAGTGGTTGCCAGTGGTTGCTCGTGGATGCATGTATACACACATTAGGCACTAGATCGGCTCAATCACTCCATATTGCATATTGCATAAAATTGTGTGTAGGAAGTTATATTTATGGATGTATAATGATTGTGTTATCATATGGATGATGCATTTTGGTGAATGATTGTGCACTCATGTAGATATTGTATGTGTCGATAGGGTTCTCTCGCATACATAATGGATGCATGGCACTATCATGGTTTGCATATGTTCATACATTAGATAGGGAACATATACACACACTTTTTGCATATGCTCATACATCATTAGAAATTGTTTTAAGGACAATGGATGCCCGTGTTTGATGGATTGAGTAGATGGTTGTTTGGATGGTAGGATATGCATTCTCCTTAGCTTAGAGATTTCGGGGACGAAATCCTTTAAGGAGGGGAGAATGTAACACCCCGAATTTCAGTTAATACTAATATTCACTCATTACAGAATAAATAATCTCAGATGTGAGAATTGGGGGAAACGGGCTGCGTCATTTCGTTCGTCTCGGAAAAATACGCGAAATAGAGTCCGAGTTTTCGAGAATCGGAGTCCGTATGGCCCAGTTATGGCCCAAAGAAGTTGGCAGAAAATTCAAAGTTAAAAACAGATTTAAAATTCAGTTCTAAAACAAGTTTGGAGCCAAAAGCGGAAAGGGCGGGAAAGTTCCCGCCTAGCCCCGTGTCGACAGGCATGTCGACAGGGGTGTCGACAGGCATGTCGACAGGGGTGTCGACAGCCCTGTCGACAGGGGTGTCGACACAGGGTGTCGGCCCTGTTGATCTGGGTGCACCAGATCTGGTTTTTGGGTTAGTCTTGGGCTATGTTCTAGAGATTTCCGAAATCTAAGGGTCCTAATCTAATCTAGGGTTAATCTAAGGGCCTAAAACACTCACCTAATCTATAAATACACCCTAAACCTACCCTAATCCATACTAAAAATAGAATTGAGGGCTACATGCCGCCAAATTAAATCTTAGAAGGAGCCTCCACTAATTTATGAAGAAGGTTGCAAGCTAATCACTCTCTAATCAACCTCTAATCCATTCTAAGCATCTTAATCTTCACGTTTGGAGTGCAAATTGGTTTTGGTGAGTTCCTATAGCTTTAATAATCAATTGTTAAATTGATTATGGTAGGATGTGATAAGACATGGCTATGTTTGTGGATAAATGTGTTTATGCAAGTTTGTTTGATATGTGATTTGTAAGTTTTATGCTATATGCAAGTTTAATGCCATGTTTATGATGCAAAACACTATGTTGAACATTTATGCATATGTAACATGTTATGCAAACTATATGTGAGAGTATATGCAAGTTATATGTAACATGTTATGCAAGTTATGCATGTGATTTTATGCATGCTAAGTATTTGATTTTATGCATGCTAAGTATTTGATTTTATGCATGCTAAGTGTTTGGTTTTATGCATGCTAAGTATTTGATTTTATGCATGCTAAGTATTTGATTTTATGCATGCTAAGTGTTTGGTTTTATGCATGCTAAGTATGTGGTTTTATGCATGCTAAGTATTTGATTTTATGCATGCTAAGTATTTGATTTTATGCATGCTAAGTGTTTGGTTTTATGCATGCTAAGTATTTGATGATATGCAAGTTATGATATATGTTTACATGCAAGTTATGATGCAAGTTCATATGCAAGTCATGATATAAGTTCATATGTAAGTTATGATATATGTTCATATGCAAGTTATGATATAAGTTCATATGCAAGTTATGATATATGTTTACATGCAAGTTATGATGCAAGTTCATATGCAAGTCATGATACAAGTTCATATGCAAGTTATGATGCAAGTTCATATGCAAGTTATGATGCAAGTTCATATGCAAGTTTATGTGCAAGTTCATATGCAAGTTGTCTCTTTTATGATATGCATAATGCAAGTTTGGTTAAATACTAGTGGGGTTTAATGTATGTCCATATATGCAAGTTGACACCTTTTGAACCCATGATAAAGTTACATGCTATGTTGGCTAAACCCATGACATTTGTGATGAATCTTCCCTTTTATTATGTCGTGTTACGAGAACGAATTACGTGGGGAACGATGGGGTTAATATGCATGTTAATAAAATGATGTGGAATGGATATGCTTTAGAGTAACATAAATTAAATGGACATAATTGGGAATTTACCTATTGAGTTAGGTCTACCCATATTATGGAGTTGGGAATTTACCTATTGAGTTAGGTCTACCCATACTACGGAGTTGGGAATTTACCTATTGAGTTAGGTCTACCCATATTCTGGAAAACATGATTAATTAATTAGGGATAATTAATATAAATTAGGAGGGTGATTAATTAGGTGTAATTAATCGACTAAGACACGAGGTTGGACTCAGTTGTAGCGTAAAACTGCCCGGACCCAACCGGCTTAACCAGTTGCTACAAATGTTAGCCCAATGTGAGAGGTCTTAGGCACAAATTAAATACGTGATTAAAGTAAAGACACGAGGTTAGACCCTTTTTATGACGTAAGGCTGCCCGGACCCAACCGGCATATCCAGCAGTCATAAAAGACGGTCTAATGTGAGAGGTCTTTATGAGGTCATGATCTTAATTAATTAATTAAGAAACACTTAACCATATTAGCATGTAGAGGGACATGAGGGGTTAAGTTGGTGCCTTGGGTGGCATGAGGAATCTAGTGGGTTGCCTTGGGTGGCAATAGAAAATACGATTAAAATACTTAACCAAAGTGGAACATGTAATTAAACATGATTAAAGGGTTAAGTAAGTGCCTTGGGTGGCATGTGGGAATCAAGTAAGTGCCTTGGGTGGCATGCGGAAATCTAGTGGGTGCCTTAAGTGGCAATTGAAATACAATTAAATGACAAGCTTAAGTAGTAGCTTGTGGGGGCCTTAAGTGGCAATTGAAATAGGATTAGATGACTTAACCAAACCTTAACATGTAGGTGGGCATGATTATAACAGGGGTTAAGTGGGATTCACTAAATAAAATAACAAGCTTAGGTGGTAGCTTGTGGGGGCCCATTTCAACCAATATCCCAAACGTATCTTAGTGGGCTCGACTCTAGTCGAGTGACGGGACACGCATATTGGGCTTGACTTTAAGAGGCCAAAATGGGTTAGCGGTGGCAACGCATGACCAACGGGTTTCATATGCGTGTGTGGACCCGGGCTGGTAAATAAGACGTTGTTGCATCGTGTAGATATAAGCCGTGCACCGTTAGTTTTATCAGGTTGCCACGTTGGGGAATGGTACACCCCACGGTGGGGCCAGCACGGGTATCTACGTTAGGGAGCCGATCGAATGGGGAGTAGTGTGTACACCTAGTGGATTGTAGGGCCCCGTGGCGTCTACTTAGTCACCTAGGGGTACGCGAGAACTATTAAGTTAATTTTATAAGTCCATGGGTGGGATCAACCTTTAAGTTAGGAATGACTGGTGTGGTGCAGTGTAGGAATTACCCTTGGGTGGGTAGATCTGGGGTGGTGTAATCCAGTAATTATCTTTGGGAGGATAAATGCGTCTTTTCGGTTATCTTAGTACATCCTGTGTTTAGTTGGCTACTTAGTGTAGTCATTATCCCCAGAGGTACCGTACCTTGTTTATATCATACCCTAATTACTTTAATGATTGTATTGTTAGGGTTATAGGACTCACTCAGACTTATGTCTGACCCCGTTGTTTTTATCTTTTTTTCCCAACCCTCAGGTTATCAGAGTGGGCCCAGTACGAGTGGGCTTAGATCAGGCTGCTTTATTCTCTTTTGGAGCTTGGACCATAGATGTAGAGCTCAGCTTACCCTTTCTTTTATGGCTATCAGTTCATGTATTGGGATTATGTACTTTTATTTATCAGGATGGATATTTTGTACTTGACTCTTATTATGGTTTTGTGATGTAACCAAACATGTTTTACTTTCCGCTGCAATGAAATGATGTTTTAAAATTTTCAAGTATTACTTATATCTGTCTTGTTGTAATTTTTCTGTTCTATATTCACTTAAAATACTCCACCGATGTTATGGCATTCCCTTAGCGAGTGACCATGGCGGGAGTGGGGTGTTACATCATCGTTAGACACCAAAGGGCCATTGTGATTCGAAATGCTGCAAGTGTCGGTCTTCCTAGGAAGGCGTTATAAGCTGAGAGCTCGTCGATTACAACAAAGTCCTATTCTCGTGTGACCCTTTGCTCCCCCTCTCCGAGCTCAACAGGCAAGCTAATAATTCTGATTGGTTGAACAGCCTGTCCGGTAAAACCATGAATTTTGTTCTGACAAGCTTTCACATCTCCATGGGAAGCTTCATTCTGTGAAAGGCATTAATGAACAGGACATTGACGGATGCTCCACTGTCAACTAGAACTCTTCTGACGATGGCAGGGCCCAAGCCTATGGTTATCACCATTGGATCTTCGGTTGGTGCTATCAACCCTTCTGAGTCTTTTTCCTTTGAATACAATGTCATCCCAAGAAAACCTTGGTATCTTTGCTGAAAGAGCTTCACTCATGATCATGAGTTCTCCTTCTTTTGGGACGTTCCTCATCTCGTTAGCATATTTCACAAGATCCCCCCAACTTTTTCCGATGGGGTGTGGGCCTCCTAAAATGGTATTAATGATCAGTCTTGGCATTATAGCATTTGCAGCATTCTCGCTTTGACCTCGTTGTCCATTAGAAGTTCCCTGGCTTTGGGATGCTTGAGAATTCTGCGGATTCTTGGTGTACTGCTGAAGTCTATTTTTTCTTATTAGTTCTTCAATTAAGCTCTTCAATTGCAGACATTCATTCGTGTTATGCCCCAGTTGATTGTGAAACCAAAAAAATCTTCCGGATTTAATGGCGGCATCACTAACCTATATTTGCTTTGGTAATGGATAGTCTTCAGTTTCCTTGGTGGCCATGAAGATATTCTCCACCGTCTCATTTAATGGTGTCAACTCCGAGTTCTTCAAGCAGTGGAACCTCATATTGGCTCGGTTGTCTCTCCAATCATTGCCCCGTTTCTGACCTCCAACGTTTTTTTGATTGTTATCAGTGTCATCACCCTTCTTTTCATTTTGTGTGCTGCTTTCTGGGATATCCATAGTATAGGCAGGATCGTCATCCACACCTATGTATTCTTCAGCTTTATTAAACAATTCTTCGAGGGTACCGGTTTTCTTCTTTTTAATCCAACGTCCGAGCTTAGTCTTCTTATTCACAGCCCCCTTTAAGGCCATTAAAGCCAATCAGGCTCGTAATTCCCAACTTCAGCTGCTATGGTATTGAATTGGGTAAGAAAAGTTCTAATTGGCTCCCCTGGCCTTTGCTCTAGCTCATTCAACTCCATAACGTCTCGTACCTTTGGGGTTTGTAGCCTGAATTGCTCCCGGAATAGCTTGGCCAGCATGGCGAAATCGTCCACTGATCTAGGTGGTAAACTTTTGAACCAAAGTGAGGCTACTCCCTCAAGGTAGGTCGGAAAATATAAGCATTTCAACTCATCAGTGGCTCGGGCCCCGTCCATCTGTTGATCATACTTAAATAAGAACACATTATGGTCGGTTATCCCGTTATAAGCCTGAACTGTCGGTGGCTTAAATTTATTTGGATATGGTGCCATCTATATTCTTTCTGTAAATGGAGTCTTCATGGGAGCAAATCCCCATTCTTTCTCATCATTCTCCTTCTTTAGCCCCTTTTCCATAATTTTGTGGATCATCTCTGATGTATGTTCTTCCTCATTGTGTTGATTGGCGGGGCGGACGCCGTCTTCCTTACCGGATGTCTGCTTAAACAAACGGCCATGGTGCAGATTTCGGGGTCCTGGACCTCCCGCTTGGAGAGGTGCCCCTTTGGCGGAGCCAAGCACTTGTTGGGAAGTCGCCTTGTCGGTGCGATTATGAGTAGGCAATTTAGTTTCCTTACGGTTAGGATTTGTCATCTCTTAAATATTTTCCCGATTAGGTCTTGAAAAAGAGGATCTTGCGTTTTCCGTACATGGAGTTTGAATGGATTTTGCTCGGGCGGATTTCATGGTGGTCTTGGCCATAGCAGCTTGAGTGAAGAGCATTGCTTCAAGCCTCTTCATCATGGTTTTATTTACAATGTCCATTCGACTTGCAAATCCGGCCGCCACTTCATCAAGTTCTCTCCCCATCACCGCTTCTCCGGCTTTAGAAGCTCTTCGCATTCAAATTGGTTGGTAGGAGGAGTAGTCTCATGCTCATGATCAGTGGTATTATCATTATTCTCGGTGCTTTGATTGGCGACCTTCTTTGATGGTCTACCTGGTTTACCCATCACTTTCGGCAAGGACTTGAATCGGATTGTAGCGAATCAGGTTCGGACCTTCAATGCAAGTTGTTGGACCTTGTGAGAGAATATGAAAGAATGGATGATTAAATCGGCCCCACGGTGGGCGCCAAATGTTTGAGTCAAAAATGGCACAAACACCAAGTGTACTCAAAGTACTTCACAAAATGCTTGGTAATACGAAGTGTGGAGCCAATCAACAAAGAAAAAGCAAGTAAAGAGACACAATGTTTTATAGTGGTTCAATCAAGTACGATCTACATCCACTTTGAATGGCAATTTTATTATTGTATGTAGAATTACAAGGCAAACACATCCTCTCGTTACATTCATCATTACACTCCCTTAGAAATTGGTTAAAGAAGAATGGTGAAGGTCTTCAATTGTGGTAGATGGTAGATTGGATGCATACATCTATATGGATTTCGATGGATCCAGAGTTGAATCTTTCCTTTGAGATAGTTGGGGATGATGAGATCACTAGGTAGAAGTAGAGAATTGAGTTTCGCAGCCCTTTGGGGTCATAGGATTCATCCCCCATCAAAGTGGGGTTGGACCTCTATTTATAGGAGTGGAGTGATGGTGAGATATAGCTCTCTGAGTTACCGGTCGGTCCGTCTTTATTTACGGAACTACCACTGGCCAGCCTGGCAATAACTGTTCAATAGCCAACTTGTCAACAGTAGTCAGGAGGACCGATCAGTCTGGAGCAGGTCTGACCGGTCGATACGGCCTCTTTTCCTCTCTATATGGGCGACCTTCCATGGATTCCGTTTTACGGTCGATTGGTTGTCCACGCCTGGACCGACCGTATTGTGATATTTGGATGAAGTACACCACTCCAGGAGGACCGGTCATTACATATGGATCTTAGCCGACCGGTGGGTGAGTTTTCTCTCTTTTCTCATGGGGTTACCTTGCTCTGTACTTGTGACTATCTGACCGGCGTGCTTGGGGCTTAGACCGACCGGCGTCGTTATTGTCGCGTCGATCGGTATACTTATGCTCTAGCTGATCGGTATCACTTTATTGGATTGAGTTACGCTGCTGCTTCTTAGGCCGATCGGCCCGTTTCTATGTATATACCGGTCAGGTATGTGTCATGATACTTTGTGGATAACTATTCTATTTAGTTCCAATTAAATATTAATTAATTGGAAAACTTCATTAAATCTTAATTTAAAGATTTATTCTAGTTAATAACTCGTTCATTTCAATAAAAAATGTATTTTTATCTTTACTAAATTAGAATTTTTCATCCAAATTCTTTTCAAATCATTTATTATAATTTTACATAATTTTTCCATATTTTTAATAATTTTATTAAGGTCTTTACAGTCGGTTTTCAATAATGGCCACCGAACTGCACTTACAACGACCTTTTCTAAAATTGATTTGGACATAGTTCTGAATCCAACCGGTATATTTCAAAACTCTTATATTCATTGGAAAGCTCTTTTCGATATGAACCTAACGGTTCCGGTTTTAGGAGAATCCGACGGTTGGATCTCTCGTTACATTAATTTGAAGTTAATGGTCGAAATTTGCGAACGGTCGCTGCGCGGCGCATTCTATTCAAGCCATTACATTTATATAATATATATATATATATTATATATATTTCGTTGATTTCCATTTAAATTGTATTTTATAAAATATTTATAAATTCGATTTAAAACGATTTCAACTCCATTTTCAATTTTAAATCAAAATTGAATATCCTAAATCTTTACCATATTAAAATGGAAATAATTTCAAAATATTAGATTTTAAAATCACTTCTTTTCGATATACATTTTAAAATGAATAAAATCGATCGATAAACCCGTATGGGTTAAAAATGGTGGTTCTATACTTAACCCGACTTCGTATATTTATATTTTTGTGTCCTTCCGAAATTTGGACATAAAAATCATAATTTTATTCTTCACTAAATTTATTTTAAAATATTCGTTATTTTAAAATATTCTTTATTTTAGAATATTCTTTTATATAAAAATATTCTTTATATAAAAATATTCTTAATCGGAATGCGACTCAATCAATTACCATATAATTTCAGTTATATGGATTTCATACATCGCATGTATACAACAATAATGGTAAATAATCATTAAATAGTCCATTTACATCCAGGGTGAATTTTACAACTGTGTGAGCATTAAAATAAATAGATAACGCTCATCACAGACTGTCAATCCATCGATTGACATATAACTAAATATTAGGACTTGTGTATGTCCAATATCATCCCAATACCCCTGTGGGGTTTCCAAACAACAACAGTTTATTTAAAAACATCGTTGGTTAATAAATTTAACCAATTAAAATTCGGTTTGATTTATTTTTCTATTTAACAAATTTTCACTGTTTAAATTATAAATAAATATTTATAATTTAATTTCAATTACCATATTAATGTTAATATTATTTTTAATACGTTAAACATTCCAGCATCACAAACACACATTTCAGGACTTGATTCTTCTTATTTAACAAAACTTATTCTAACAAAATGACATTTCTATTTGACAAAAACATATTCTAACTAAATGATATTTTTATTAAATAAAAACATATTCTATCTAAATGATATATTTATTTACAAAATATGTTTTCTAACATAAATAACATATTTATGTACCAAATTATGTTTTCTAACATAAGTGACACATTTATTTACAAAATATGTTTTCTAACATAAATGACATATTTATTTACAAAATATGTGTTCTAACATAAATGACATATTTATTTACAAAATATGTGTTCTAACATAAATGACATATTTATTTACAAAATATGTTCTAACTAAATGACATATTTTTTTATTCTAATGACAAAATAAAAAGAAGTATTTATTTTGCATAACATATTTTACATTTCTAATGACAAAATTAAAAGAAGTATTTATTTTGTATAACATGTTTCTATACTCACATATGACAAATAAAAAGATGATTTTTATTCTCATAACATTTCTATTTCGCTATTGAAAAATAAAAAGATTTTTTTATTTACATAACATTTTCTTTACTTTTAGTATCAAATAAAAAGAATATTCATTCGCATAAAAATTTCCTATTTTAACATAACAAATAAAAATGAATATTTATTTGTACACAAATTTCTATCTTTAATATGACAACTAAAAATGAACATTTATTTGTACACAATTTCAATATTTAACATAACAAATAAAAATTAATATATTTATTGGTATACAATTTCCATATTTGACAATGACAAATAAAAATGAATATTTTTATTTGACAATAATTTCAATATTTAACAATGACTAATAAAAGTGAATATTTTTATTTGACAACGATTTAAATATTTAACAATGACAAATAAAAGTAAATATTTTCATTTGACAACAATTTCTTACTTATTCCATTAAATTCAATTAAATCAACAGATCACATAATCAAGATATTTCAAATCAAATCACGTACAACAACAAACTGATTTTAACAGCGTTAAGAATTTCTAAACACGATAATAATTAATTAATTATAATTATTTAAAAAGAAATCTCACATTGGTTTTACTCCATCAAAAATTGTAGATAGCTTCGTTTCTGATATGGTCAATTCCATTGCAAAGTGCTCGACAAGAGGATTCCAACGGACCCAAGTTTGCTAAATTCCGTGTTCATATGCAAAAGTTATAGCCATTTAAACATTTAAATACATTTATTATTAACTAAAAATAATTAATTTATATTACTTAAACACTAATCAAAACCAACCATTTATTTTATGATCAAAGGCCATGCATCTTCCTTTCTTTTTCCCGTAGTCCCACTGTAAGTCATGAACCCAAAATCAACCCTGATTCTCCCTCGTCACACGCAGATCGAGACAACCGACACCAGATCAAACACTCTCACGCCAAAGCCCTTAACTCCTCCTACCGCCACCCTGAGTTCTAAAGAACTCGAACCCATCATGCTCCTCAAAATCGTGTGTGAAAGCTGCAGCTTTAAGCCCAGAGACCTCCCAAATTACAACACTATTCCTGATCACAACCGTTAGTCTTGTAGATCCCACTTAGTAGAACTATATTGTATTTGAAACCATTTGGAAATGTTAAGCGGATAAGAAGAAATCATGAATCAAAGTCCAGAAAATTTTGGCCATCTATTGTTGGTGGAGGCGCTGTAAACAATTAGGGTTTTGGATTGAAGGGATTGGATATTTATAACCTTTTTTTATTTAATTCTATTATTTCAAAGAGGCCTGTTAATTGATGTTAAATCCAAATAAAGCCCAGCGACTGTTGCCCCTAGCCAAATACCTCCGTTCCGAACACAATGGAATATGTTTCGTAACCCAATTTGATCGTTTCGAATAGTTTTTATCAAAATTAAAATATAAATCAATATATATTGAATTTAAACATACATTTTAAATTACCGGGGCCACATACTGACTCTGAAAATTCCGAAAAATTTATTTCTAGCTATGTTTTGACGATACGGTCCTAAAAAATTAATTTTGTCGAATTTGGAGAATGTTTGAAAAATGGCCATTTTCTGGTCGATCCAATTTGACTGAAATTGACAAAACACTTTTTCTCTTGCCATGCTCACATATTAATTCCAAAAATTGGAATCTAGCAATAATTTGACATTCCGGATCCAACAAAAGAGGTTTCATCAAAAACGGAGATCATTTGCAAAATGGCTATTTATTATATTAAAATATATATAAATTCCACAACGACTATTTTGAATATTTACCTAGCCATAACTTTTTATTATCGCTATGAAATTTCAATTTTTTACATCCGTTGGAAAGATATTATTAAAAAGATTTAAATATCTTTGGTTTTACTGAAATCCGATTTATTTTGAATCTTGTACATCAGTCAAAGTTCAAATTCAAATTTTCAAACTACCGTTCTATTTCTAACTCCTTTTAAAATTAAAATATATACATTCTAAATTCTATTTAAATAAATTTTAGTCGTTATTATTTTGAAATAAATTATTTTAAACATTCGAAATCCATTAAAATATCTAAAATAAATTTTTTATATTGGTTCCGATTTTTCGGGTTGTTACACTTTATATATGACACATAGTTCATACTGCATTATAACCAACATGCTACACACACTTCGTTACATGTTAACTTTTAACATCACACATAGCAAGTATATTATATAGGGAATTATTATCTTAGAAATATATAGGATTATTAATACATAACATATCTATTTAGACTAGATTAACTTGATTGATTAATTAGATTGACTTGTTTGAATTGTTTCACTTAATTGACTTGTTTGATTTGTTTGACATAAATAACTTGATTGACTTGTTTGACATGGTTGAATTACATTAGTGGTATGTTAAAAATATACTTATGCATTTTTGGTTGATAGGAGTTTTATAAGTTTTTAGGATAAATAGAAGCTACAAGAAATGTTTGGCTTTATGTTTGAATTTAGTTGAATTCATGTTTTGTGACAACAAAACTTGAATTGGTTGATTGTTTGGATTAAAATTGTCATTACTTAACTCATATAAACTTATATCATAAATTTAAGATATCTTATCAGAGTTATTTCTTAGTCTAGATTAAAGTCATATTATAGTTTTAAGGGAATAAGAGTTTAGGATATGTTTGGCCTTGTATTAGATTAAGGGGGAGTGTTTTAATTTCTAGGATTAGTTGAAGTTTCAAAAAATATTTTTAAATTGACATATACTATTTTGATTTGGTTGATTTGGTTTAGATTGTTTAGATTAATTGTTTGAATTGCTTGTTTGTTTGAATGCATTGTTTCCTTGGATTAATTTTCTTGTTTCAATTGATTATAAATATTGATTGGTTTGCTTAGTTTATTATCTTTCTATTTAGTTTATTAGACTAGTCATAATTTTAAGGGGAGTTATAATATTTAAATTTAAAACCATAGATTTAGAGGGAAATATAAGGTTATTCAATTTAGGGAGTATTTATAGTCATTAGGATATAATATAGGCATAAATTTAGGGGAAGTTATATTTATTAGTACTTTAGTACAGAGTTAAATAGGATATATAGATAGTTATTGGATTTAGGGGGAATGTTTTTGGAATTTCTTTTTGATAATGCTAAAGAGGAAGAAAGTATAAAATATAGACTTAGTTTAAGTAGAGTATATATAGTTTAAGAAGAGTATATAGGACTCATATTGACAGGGGGAGTATTAGAAGGATCAACATCAACAGGTGTGAACATGTATGAATACTTTATAAACTAAGGTCGTCATCATCAAAAAGGGGGAGATTGTTGGAGAACGGAGTTTTGATGACAACAACCTTATTTCAATATTAATTGAATATAAAATATATAATAATATCTCTATCTAGAATACATACACACACATATATATATATATATGCAGGATTTGTATGCAAGAATTAATACTGAAGATTGTCCACTTTTAAATGCTTTTAGAGATTCAAGAGATTCAGAATTCAGAGAAGATTCAAGACTCATGAGTAATCAAGATTTCAAGAGTTCAAGATAAATATAGTAATAAAGTCTACTTTATGAAAGACTCTGAATAGCACTCCAGGGTTAAATTCAAATTCTGATTTTCAAATTTCAAATTCTATTTCAAAATTCAAACTCTAGTCTTAATTAATTTTTCTATCTTACTTTTGATTTTAAACTGAAGTTTTAAAGTTATAAGTTATATACTTTTATATACTTATATTTATATAGTTTTAAACTTTATAATTTTATAAATATATTCATATAATTTATATTTATGATTTCATATGATTTTCTACTTTATAATACTTATTCATATCACCATGTTTTAATACAAGAATTTCCAGATATATATATTCACACATATACTAAAACACTTTAAAAATACTCAAATTTCAATTTTTAACTAACATATGTCGGCATATAAGTGTCACATTTTTAATTTGGAAAGGAAGTATCTTTTTACTATTTGTAATGTTCCAGAAGTGTTGCAACCTTTCAAATCATATAAATAGGGGCTGATTTCGAATTTTTTTTGTCACCCTTCTTCTCCTTCTTCATCCTCTTTCAATACACCATTAATATTTTATATTTTTATGACTTCTACACTTATACTTTGCGATTTCAAGTCTAATCATATAAAATTTATTCTCTTCTCACTCTCTTCTCATCACTCTCTGAATCGAGATGCTATTGAAGAGCTATAGGCTATTGTAATCATTTGGGAAGTGTTTAGGAAAAAAGTGTGTTCCTTATTGTAACAACCTGGAATTTTGGAAACAATTTAAAATTTTTATTTTAACAATTTTAATGGATTTTTAATATCTAAAATAATTTATTTCAAATAATAATGGCTGGAAATTTATTTAAACCGAAGTTAGGACGAATATATTTATTTCAATTATAAAACATGTTAGAAATAGCATGGTAATTTGAAAATTTGAATTTGAATTTTGACTGAATGTACAGGATTCGAAAAAAATCAGATTTCAGTAAAACCAAAAATATGTAAATCTGTTTAAAAATATCTTTCCAACGAATCTGAAAAATTGAAATTTCGTAGCGGGAATAAAAAGTTATGGCCAGATAAATATTCAGAATAGTCGCTATGAAATTTATATATATTTTTTAATATCATAAATAGCCGTTTTGCAAATGACCTCTGTTTTTGACGAAACAACTTTTGTTGAATCCATAATGTCAAATTATTGCTACTTTTAAATTTTCATAATTTTTGGAATTAATATGTGAGCGTGGCAAAAGAAAATGTGATTTGTCAATTTCAGTGGATCGACCAGAAAATGACCATTTTTCAAACGGTGTCCAAATTCGACAAAATTAATTTTGTTAGGACCGTATCGTCAAAAAAAAGCTAGAAATAGTTTTTCTGGAATTCTTAGAGTTAGTATGTGGCCCCAGTATATTAAAATGTACGATCAAATTAAATGATTTATATTTAAAATTATAGAAAAGTGGGCTGAAACGATCAAACAGGCTGACAGACCTTGTCAGTTGTGTCCGGAATAGGGGCTGGGGGAAATATTCGTTGGGCTAGATTTGGAATTGGTAGGAATTAATGGGCTTTTTGGTGGATTAAAGAGTTAAATTGTTAAAATATTATAAATACACTAGAATGAAACCCTAATTCTCATTACAACAGCCGCCACTCCATAAGTAATTAATCGCCGACGAGCTCCCTCATTCTTCCTCCTTTCTCTTCCAATCTACTCTGAATTAAACCAAACTTCCAAAGCAAAATTGTAGAACTCATCGAGATCCATCATCTCAACGGCTCTGATCATATATGGTGCGGTATGTTGGCCAGAATTTCATCGTGAATTCGTCGTGTTTGGACAGGAACTACGGCGCGGGGGGACAGCCGAGCTGGCGGTGGTTCCGTCCAGGTGCAGGCAACGTAATGGGCTTCAACGTGGGTGTGTTGGATCGGCGGCATGTCAAAGTTATGAGGCGCGGTGGTGGAGGAACCCGAGTCGACGATGGGTTTAGTTGACAGCAAATTGGAGTAACGATTTTGGGAGAGGGATTAAAGTAAATGTTAATTAATTTAATTAATTAATTATCTATTTAAATTATCAAATGTTTAAACCCATATAACTTCTTCATATAACAACAGAATTTAACAAGGCCAGATCCGTTGGAACTGTAAATTCGAGCGTAACATTTCAGGACTGACTGCAGCTTAAACGGAGCATGTAGGAAATTTAGTCAAAATCAATGTGAGATCTCTAATTTAAATCAAATTTAATTGTTGTTTTCGATGTGAAATCTACATGTATTCGCTATTAAAATTCATGTGTGTGATGTTGGAAATTAGATATGGTTGTTTGTAGTTGAAATGAATTTATTGGATTGAATTATGTAGAATTTGTTTATACGATTAAAATAATATTTTATTGTATATATGATAATAAAGATATTCATTGTTTTAAAATGGAATAAGAATACAATAAAAAATTACATTTTTATTGTATATAAAAATGAAAACAAAATTTTCATTTTTGTTAAATATAAAAGTGTTAAAACAAAATATTCATTTTTGTTAAATAGAAAAGTGTTGAAACAAAATATTCATTTTTGTTAAATAGAAAAATGTTTAAACAAAATATTCATTTTTGTTAAATAGAAAAGTGTTGAAACAAAATATTCATTTTTGTTAAATAGAAAAGTGTTAAAACAAAATATTCATTTTTGTTAAATAAAAAAGTGTTGAAACAAAATATTCATTTTTGTTAAATAGAAAAGTTTTGAAACAACAATAATATTTTTGTTAAATAGTTTTGTGTTAAAACAAAATATCAGTTTTGTCGAATTAGATTATTTTTAACAAAATAAATTATCTTTTTGTATTGTCATGTAGATAAATTATCTTTTTATTTTGTCACTAGAATTATAAACATGTTCATATGACAAAATTATATTTTTATTTTGTCAATAGAATTATAAACATGTTCATATGAAAAGTTGTATTTTATTTTTTCATTAGAAATGTAGACAATGTTATGACAAATAAACGTTCTTTTTAATCGACACTAGAAACGTAGACAAGGTTATGAAAATAAGAACCATTTTTTTATCTGTCATGTACGAACATTGAAATTATTGAAAATAAAAACAATCTTCTTATCTGTCATATAAGAACACTGAAATTATTGGAAATAAAATTCAATTTTTATTTGTCATATATGAGCATAGGAATTGTGAAAAATTGTTTAACAATAAAAATTTACATTTTTATTGTATATTAGAAATGATTAAAAATATGCACTGTTTTACATAAAAATTTGTTCATTTGAATATATATGTTTTGTTAGTTAAAACATTATCATTCATATGCTAGTAACATAGTAAAATTTTCATTTGATCATATACGTTTGTTAGTTAAAACATTATCATTCATATGTTAGAACATAGTAAAATGCTCATTTGATTATTTATGTTTTGTTAATTAAAACATTATCATGTATATGTTAGTGAAATAGAAAAATGTTCATTTATGAAAAATATGTTGATTCATTAAAAATAATGTCACTTAACATTTGTTAGCATTAAAAAAATGCCATTTAGTTAGGACATGTTTTGTGAAATAAAAATACATTAGTTAGAATAATGTTTTGTGAAAAAAATATATCACTTTTGTCGTGTTAGACAAGAATGAAAACATTTCAGGTAAATATATGTCTCGTTAGACAAAAATGTCAATTTTTTCATGTTAAGATAGAATAAAGAGAATTAGGTGTAAAAATGTGCTGTCATTAAAAAAGACATTTTTATCCAGAGAAATTAAAATAAATAATCATTTGTTAAAATGTTTTATTAGATAAAAACATCGTCTGTATCATGTTAATGAAATGAAATAAATAATCATGTCTTGAAATATATATTGTGATGTCGAAATGTTTTACGTATTAAAAATAATGCTAACATTAATGTGATAGTAAAATTAAATTATAAATACCCATTTACAATTCTAAACAGTGTAAATTAGTTAAATAGAAAATAATTCAAACCAAATTAGAGTTGGTTAAAGTATTAACCAATAATTTATTTAAATAAATAAACTATTGTTGTTTGAAAACCCCACATGGGTATTGGGATGATATTTGACATACACTAGTCCCAATATTTAATTAATTGTCAATCGATGGATTGACAGTCTGTCATGAGCGTTATTTATTTATTTTAATGCTCACACAGTTATAAACTTCACTTTGGATGTGAATGGATTATTTGATGATTGTTTATCATTGTTGGTGAACATATGCAATGTATGAAATCCATATAACTGAATTTATATGGTAATTGATTGAGTCGCTTTCCGATTCAGAATATAAAGAATATTTTAAAATAAAGAATCTTTTAAAATAAAGAATATTTTAAAATAACGAATATTATAAAATAATATTCAGTAAAGAATAAAATTATGATTTTTATGTCCATCTTTGGATGGACACAAAAATATAAAAATTTGAAGCCGAGTTAAATAGAAACGCCATTTTTAACCCGAATGGGTAATCGATCGATTTTATTCATTTTATAATGAATATCGAAAAGTAGTGATTTCAAAATTTAATATTTTGAAAATATTAATATTTTAATATGATTCCGATATAGAATATTCAATTTTGTTTTAAAAATTGAAAATGAAGTTAGAATCCTTTTAAAAGGAATTTATAAATACTCTATAAAATACGTTTTAGAAGGAAATCGACGATATATACATATATATATATAGATATAGATATATATTTAGTGGCCTGAATAGAACACGCCGCACAGCGACCGTTCGTGAATTTCGACCATTAACTTCAAATTGGCGTAACGGGAGATCCGACCTTCGGATTCTCCTAAAATCGGAAGCGTTGGGTTCGTATCAAAAATAGATTTACAATGAATATAAGAGTTTTGAAATCTAACAGCCGGATTTGGAATTATGTCGAAATCAAATTTGGAAAAGGTCGCTATGGATGCAGTTCGGTGGCCGTTATTGGAAACCGACTATACGGGCCTTAATGAAATTATTAAAAATACGAAAAAATTATGTAAAATAATAATAACTGATTTAAAAAGATTTTGGATTAAAAATCCCATATTTGAAAAGATAAAAATATATTTTTATCGAAATGAACTAGTTATTAACTAGAATAAATGTTTAAATTAAGATTTAATGAAGTTTTCCAATGAATTAATATTTAATTGGAATTAAATAAAATAAATTGGATTTTTGGTTTGTCGTGAATGGTGTCTTCAATAACACTATTCTTAAACCCCGTATGAAAAGAATAAATCTTTTAATTAAGATTATTAGAGTTTCCAATTATATTTAGTAATTGGAATAAAATGAAATGTAAATAGGGTTTATTGTGAACTGTTTTTTTAACGACATTCGTTCTTTAACCCAATTAATAGTGAAAATATAGTTTGGAATTTTTAAATCTTTTATTAAGATTTAAATGGAAATTTTCCAAATTAAGTTTTTCCAATTTTATATATTAAATTGGAATTGAATGGAATTCGATTTAATAATCGAGATGAGCTTCTGTAAAAGAAGACCGTTATTATACATGGAATTTAAAAGGCTTTACCGTTATTCCATTTATATTATTAGTCTGATATGGAAATTTATATCGATTATGTATTGATTTGATTTCTGTGAAAATTCCATATTAAATGGAAGATGATTTTGGGTTTATCGTGAACTGTGTTTTAAATGACATTGGTTCTTTAACCCAGTTAAAAACAAGATTAATTTCTTAAAGTTGAATAATCATAAATTAATGATTTTTGAAATTAAAACCAAATTGGAGTTTTAATGAATCTTGAAAAGAAAGTTAAAGAATAAATTTAAAAGAATTTATCTTTGATAAAATTAATGGGAACCTTTCCCTAATAATATGAATATTTTATTAAAAGAATATTCTGAATTGGAATGAGGCGTATGATGTGTTTCTATAGCACTTAATTATTGATTATAAAATACGTGAGTTATTCGGAAAGACCGGGTTTAATCCATTCTGAATAATTACTACGACAACTAAGAGTCGAGGATGAAGACGGTGGTTAAAGACCGGAGGTCTTCACATCGTTTGGATGATTATTGATGTATTGATTCGGAGGCATCCCAAGACAAGGTAATATGTGGTGATCGTCCAGATGTACTTGGAGATCGACTGGATATGCGAGGGCCTCTCTCCTGTATTGGACATATGGGACGAGGAATAAGATGCCTCCGGCTTCGTTTAGACCCAGAACGGACTTGTAAATAGATGGTATGTCTGACGTCGTATTCCTTTATGTTGTATTCGTTGATCTCTCCTAAATATATATATGTTTGGTGGCGGAGAATTTATTCTCTTGCTTAACACCCTTCTTTGAGACGTACGAACTTAGAGGTTATAAATTGGCAGAAATCAATGGTATACTATGTACTGACAATGTGGCATGCTAAGATGCAAATGATCCAGGTTTATTGTTGAAAAGCAGAGCCTTGTGGTTGATGATCAAAGCACAACTTTAATTGGCATAGCTTCATATAGCGTTACTTCGCGAGCCTCACACCCCAGTATGAACCAGAAACGGGAGGACCCTAGGGAGATCTTCTGTTTCTTTCTAACTAGAAGTGGTGTCTGGGTTTTACAAGCCCAGATATTTTTATTTATGTAGATGATGGAAAGCGAGATACCTCGGATTTGAGTCCCTAGTGGCTTTATTTTACGCCCCATAGGGCGGGGAAGTATTGTTCAGGCATAATCAATCCACTAACATATTTGTTGACTAGTCCTGGCACTCCTAAGGGCTCACCTTATTCTGAGTCCTGAGGCATGGCCTAGATTGTCTCGAATTCGGTAAGGACGATCCCTTGCTTTGGTTCATGATGGAAATCCAACTTCCAATATGACACTGTACGGTTTTGATTGTAAACCTATATCTAGTGACATAGTATATGGTAGCTATGCCATGTATGATTGATACATTATGATTGAAATGTTTTTGAAACATATATACACTAATAATAATATCAAATCTGTTTTATCGTATCAAGCATTTTTGACCATTATAAGGTAAAACTCTATCCTCCGGTTTGCGTTGCATTGTGTGATGGGACTTGAGTCTTATAATGGTTTCATTTTTCCAAAAAGCATTGCATTGTTTAGCGATTTACTTTATTTATGATCGGCAATCTAATGGAGTAAACCTGTTCCGCGTTAGCGGCGTGGTCCTATGATTATCCTTATCATTGTTAGATAAGTTAAGTAAGATTTCTCATACCAGTCCTATGACTGACTCGTAGTTTGTTTCAATTTGCAAACTCGGCTGCCCTCTTTTCCACACGGTCAGTCGAGTGGCTTGTTTTGCAGATATCTATTTATTAGGCAGGATTCTGGATCGAAGCTTAAAGTTGTGGCCAGAGCAATGATAGTCTTCCGCTGCATTGTGTTAAGTTTATTGTAAATTAATATTCCGCTGTATTATTATTATATCGATATACTCTGATATTCTGTACTCTGATGTTACATTATTATAATGTTTATAAAAGTCTACTGCTATTTGTTCTGAGGTGTTGTATGTCCCAAGTTAGTGTATCCGGCGATTTCCCGCGAGGGGAATTTTCGGGTCATTTCATGTAGTATCAGAGCTTTGGTTAATCTAAATCATTGGGGTACAACTCATTAGAACTGAAAAAAGACTCATCAGAGGTAGGATTAGAATTATCCTATAAAAGAATACTCATTAGAGATGGGATCAGTAGTATCCTAGAATGAGAAAATTGTTAGAGATGGGGTTAGTAATGCCCTAGAATGAGTTGAAAGTGACAAGTTATAATTAACGTATTTGTGATTATATATATAATCCGATCTTAGAAAATATGATTTTTGAATATATAAAAGTTTTATATATTTGAAAAGATAATCAACTAATTGATTGATGATTGTGTTGTGTGATATTAGTTCAACTAATAAAATTATTGAAACCAATAAAGAATGAAAACAACTTTTAGCTCTGTTCCTTTTCGAGGATGAAAAGATTTTGAGTGGGGGAGATTGTAACAACCCGGAATTTTGGAACCAATTTAAAATTTTTACTTTAAAAATTTTAATTGATTTTTAATACTTAAAATAATCAATTTTAAATAATAACGACTAAAAATTTATTTAAATCAAAGTTAGGATGAATATCTTTATTTTAATTATAAAAGGAGTTAGAAATAGCACGACAGTTTGAAAATTTGAATTTGAACTTTGACTGAATGTATAGGATTCAAAATAAATCGGATTTCAGTAACAGAAAAAATATTTAAATCTGTTTAAAAATATCTTTACAACGAATTTGAAAAATTGAAATTTCATAGCGGGAACAAAAAGTTATGGCTAGTTAAATATTCAGAATAGTCGTTATGGAATATATAGATATATATTTTAATATAATAAATAGCCGCTTTGCAAACGACCTCCATTTTCGATGAAACTACTTTTGTTGAATCCAAAATGTTAAATTATTGCTATATTTAAATTTTCATAATTTTTGGAGTTAATATGTGAGCGTGGCGAAAGAAAATCTATTTTGTCAATTTCAATCAACTTGGATCGACCAGAAAATGACCATTTTTCAAAGGGTCTCCAAATTCGATGAAATTAATTTTGTTTGGACCATATCGTCAAAACAAATCTAGAAATAATTTTTCTGGAACTTTTAGAGTTAGTATGTGGCCCTAGTAAATTAAAATGTATGATCAAATTAAATAATTAAATGATTTATATTTTAAATTATAGAAAAGTGGGCTGAAACGATCAAACGGGCTGACGGGACCTGGTCAATTGTGTCCGGAATAGGGGTATTTGGCTAGAGGCAATATTCGTTGGGCTGGATTTGGAACTGGTGGGAATTAATGGGCTATTTGTTGGATTAAAGAGTTAAATTATTAAAATATTATAAATATACTAGAATGAAACCCTAATTCTCATTACAATAGCCGCCACTCCATAAGTAATCAATGGCCGACGAGCTCCCTCAGTCTTCCTCCCTTCTCTTCCAATCTACTCTGAATTAAACCAAACTTCCAAAGCAAAATTGTAGAACTCGTCGAGCTCCATCATCTCAACGGCTTTGACCATCTACGATGCGGTTTATTGGCCAGAATTTTATCGTGAAGTCACCGTGTTTGGACATGAACTACGTCGCAGGGGGACAGTCGAGCTGACAGCGGTTCCGACCAGGGGGAGGCGACGTGATGGGCTTCAACGTGGGTGTGTTGGATCGGCGGTAGGTTAAAGCTATGAGGCGCGGTGGTGGAGGAACCCAAGTCGACGATGGGTTCAGTTCACAGCAAATTGGAGTGATGATTTTGGGAGAGGGATTAAAGTAAATGTTAATTAGTTAAATTAATTAATTATCTATTTAAATTATCAAATTTTTAAACCCATATAACTTCTTCATATAACAAAAGAATTTAACAAGGTCAGATCCGTTGGAACTGTAAATTCGAGCATAACATTTCAGGACTGACTACAGCTTAAACAGAGCATGTTGGAAATTCAGTCAAAATCAATGTGAGATCTCTAATTCAAATCAAATTTAATTATAGTTTTCGATGTGATATCTACATGTATTAGCTATTAAAATTCATGTGTGTGATGTTGGAAATTAGATTTGGTTGTTTGTGGTTGAAATGAATTTATTGGATTGGATTGTGCAAATCTAGAATTTGTTTATACAATTAAAATAATATTTTATTGTATATATGAAAATAAAGATATTCATTATTTTAAAATGGAATAAGTTTACAATAAAAATTTACATGTTTATTGCATATAGAAATGAAAACAAAATATTCATTTTTGTTAAATATAAAAGTGTTAAAACAAAATTTTCATTTCTGTTAAATATAAAAGTGTTAAAATAAAATATTCATTTTTTTAAATAGAAAAGTGTTGAAACAAAATATTCATTTTTGTTAAATAGAAAAGTCTTGAAATAAAATATTCATTTTTGTTAAATAGAAAAGTGTTAAAACAAATATTCATTTTTGTTAAATAGAAAAGTGTTAAAACAAAATATTCATTTTTGTTAAATAGAGAAGTGTTAAAACAAAATATTCATTTTTGTTAAATAGAAAAGTGTTAAAACAAAATATTCATTTTTGTTAAATAGAAAAGTGTTGAAACAAAAATTATATTTTTGTCAAATAGATTTGTGTTAAAATAAAATATCAATTTTGTCGAATTAGATTATTGTTAACAAAATAAATTATCCTTTTGTATTGTCATGTAGATAAATTATCTTTTTATTTTGTCACTAGAATTATAAACATGTTCATATGACAAAATTATCTTTTTATTTTGTCACTAGAATTATAAACATGTTCATATGACAAAGTTGTCTTTTGTTTTGTCATTAGAAATGTAGAAAATTTTATGACAAATAAACGTCTTTTTATTTGACACTAGAAATGTAGACAAGGTTATGATAATAAGAACCATCTTTTTATCTGTCATATATGAATATTGAAATTATTGTAAATAAAAACAATCTTTTTATTTTTCATATAAGAACACTGAAATTATTGGAAATAAAATTCCCTTTTTACTTGTCATATATGAGCATAGGAATTGTGGAAAATTATTTAACAATAAAAATGTACATTTTTATTGTATATTAGAAATGATTAAAAATATGCATTGTTTTACGTAGAAAATTGTTCATTTGAATATATATGTTTTGTTAGTTAAAACATTATCATTCATATGCTTGTAACATAGTAAAATGTTCATTTGATCATATATGTTTGTTAGTTAAAACATTATCATTCATATATTAGGAACATAGCAAAATGTTCATTTGATTATTTATGTTTTGTTAATTAAAGCATTATCATGTATATTTTAGTGAAATAGAAAAATGTTCATTTGCACATAACTTCAATCCTAAAAAATGGCGACTGTCAACCCACATGCCCAAAACCCGACCTCGCTTCCCAACGCATGTCTCCCTTCACGCCAAACTCCAGATCCACCGCCGAAACCAATTCCACCTTCGCCTGACCCCCCTCTGTCCTTAGCAAACCCTCCCATCTCTCCTGTCCAACCACATCTCAGCGTTTTCCCCAATCCTCCGTCCTCAGCAAACCCCTCACCAGACTCTCTACCTCGCATCGCTTTCCCCAACCCTGATCCCCTTCCGAAGCAAAGATGGTCTTCCGTATTTGCTGCTAAGCCTCTGAATGCGGGCACCTTCGAGGTAAATGATATAGAGCTGAAATTTGAGGGGGAGTTTCTTATCCCTACTGAAGATATTATTCAAGCAAGCGTCGAATAGTGGAGCGGGTTTCTTGTTGGCTTTTTCCTTGACATGTCGTTGCCATACTATACTGTTGTTAATTTCTTGAAGAAACATTGGGGGCTCGAGGTGCGGTAGACTTTAAATCCAATGGTACTGTGTTTTTCTTTCAATTCTTGTCGATGGCAGATCGTATTAGGGTACTCGAGGCTGGCCCAGTAATTATACAAAACAAGCTTTTCATAGTAAGACCATGGGATCCCAGGCTAAGTAATGTGGCGAACAGTGTTAAGGAAGTGCCCGTATGGATTAAAATGTATAATATCCCGCTTGTTGCTTGGTCGAAGAGGGGCATTAGTTGGATGGCAATAAGAGTCGGCAAGTTTTTGTGCATGGACTCAAACACAGAAAGTATAACCAGGCTTGAGTACGCCAAATGCATGGTTCAGGTAACTGCTAATTCTCCTTTGCCCGATGAATTTCCTGTACGAAACCTTGATGGATCCATTCAAATAGTTAGGGTATATTATCTCTAGAAACCCGAATTATGTATGCATTGTAAAGTTTTCGGGCATTTGTCTGATAAATGTCAAAATCATAAAGAAATGAATGTGGAAAAACAAACAGAGAAGTGGAATGTAATGTAAACACACAGCAGTAGCAAAAGGAAAGAGGTGAAGCAAATGAGAGCAGAGATAAAATTAATCGGACAAAAAAAGTGAAACAACTCTCACGCTATGAAGAATCTACCAGAGACAGTATATGGACCAGAGTGATTAAGAAAAAGAAAGTGGTGAGACACATTGTACATGAGAAGGATAAGGGGAAGCAGGTAATGATCGATACGTCTCCTGTTCTTGAAGCTATCGGGACCTCAAATTGCTTCTCGCTCTTACCTGTCAGTAAAGAAGTAACAGAAAAATTTAATACAAATTATGACATAGAAGAAGGGGAGATAGAGAAAGTTGGAATGAATGAAGCTTGTAACATTGGTGACACTGATGGAAATGGGAATGTGACAAATGCAACTGGCATTACGCTGCAGAGTCAGGATGAAAATCTGCAATCAAAGAACATGGATGATGATAACCAAGAGAAAGAAACACGAGATGAACAGATAGCACATGTAGATGAAATTTTGTCCACTATTTTTGGGAGTCCTGCCAATAATGTGAGAGGTGATCCAAAACTGCTGTGCAATGCTAACTGCGCACCTGATGTGCCTGTCGCAAATTCTAAGGGGAAGCAGCTTGAAGAAAAAACTTAGGTGAGTCCCCTTCTTCAAACTCTGTAGTTACTGAATATAGAGGACATCTCTTGAATAAGACATGTGATGAAATTCTGTCTACGCCTAATGAGAAACACACTCAAGAAGTCAATGCTGAGATGAGTGCTATAGAGTCTGCTTGGTCGGCGCAGATTAGAACCATAAATGCTGACATTAAAGCGATATCTAATGCACTTCTCACAGAACTAGAAAGCTGTGAGGATAACACACCTGAACATCTTGCAATAGTGAAAAAGCAAGAAAATTTCAAGGCATTTTGTTCCGGAATTGTATTTGATCAGTTGCATACAGGCCAGCTTGATTCTGTGTCAGTTGTACTACAGAGAACTATCGCTAGTGGAAAGAAGAAGTTGCAAAAATCTCCAACAGTCAAAGTCAATTCAGCCAATCCATATGCGCATATAGCGCCCCCTGCTTCTTACAAGGAGAGGCCTCCGGACATCATCACTGATCCAATGATTTCCAGTTCCAATGAAAAAGCATGTCCTAAAACACCTGTCACTAGAAGCATGAAAAAGAAGATGCTAAGAAATCTACAGGAAAAAGGCTAGCTGTCTGCAAATTGACGGTGTAGCTTAGAAAACAAATAGAGTCAATTAAAATGTAAGTGTCAATGAAAGCTGTTTTTGTGAAAGTAGTACCTGTCTTCCAAGTGTGGAAGCTATTGTTGATATGTACTTTGCATATCACCAGTCCTCTCATGTACCTCTATTTTTATTAATAAAACAGTGTTACAGATCACTATAAAAACCGGTCGGCCTTGCCAAAAAAATGTTCATTTATGAAACATATGTTGATTCATTAAAAATAGTGTCAATTAACAATGTTAGCATTACAAAAATGCCATTTAGTTAGGACATGTTTTGTGAAATAAAAATACATTAGTTAGAATAATGTTTTGTGAAATCAAAAATATCACTTTTGTTATGTTAGACATGAATGAAAACATTTCAGGTAAATATATGTCTCGTTAGATAAAAAGGTCAATTTTATCATGTTAAGATAAAATAAGGAGAATTAGGTGTAAAAATGTATTGTCATTGAAAAAGACATTTTTATCATGAGAAATTAAAATAAATAATCATTTGTTAAAATGTCTTATTAGATAAAAACATCATCTGTATCATGTTAATGAAATGAAATAAATAATCATGTATTAAAATATATGTTGTGATGTTGAAATGTTTAACGTATTAAAAATAATGTTAACATTAATGTGATAGTAAAATTAAATTATAAATACCCATTTACAATTTTAAATAGTGTAAATTAGTTAAATAGAAAATAATTCAAACTGAATTAGAGTTGGTTAAAGTATTAACCAATAATTTATTTAAATAAATAAACTGTTGTTGTTTGAAAACCCCACACGGGTATTGGGATGTTATTTGACATACACTAATCCCAATATTTAACTAATTGTCAATTGATGGATTGACAGTCTATCATGAGCGTTATTTATTTATTTTAATGCTCACATAGTTATAAACTTCACTTTGGATGTGATTGGATTGTTTATCATTATCGTTGAATATATGCAATGTACGAAATTCATATAACTGAATTTATATGGTAATTGATTGAGTCGTATTCCGATTCAGAATATAAAGAATATTTTAAAATAAAGAATCTTTTAAAATGAAGAATATTTTAAAATAACGAATATTTTAAAATAATATTCAATGAAGAATAAAATTATGATTTTTATGTCCATCTTTGGATAGACACAAAAATAAAAAAATTTGAAGCCGAGTTAAATAGTAATGCCATTTTTAACCCGAACGGGTTATCGATTGATCTTTTTCATTTTATAATGAATATCAAAAAGTAGTGATTCCAAAATTTATTATTTTGAAAATATTAATATTTTAATATGATTCGGATATAGAATATTCAATTTTGATTTAAAAATTTAAAATGAAGTTAGAATCATTTTAAAACGAATTTATAAATATTTTATAAAATACGTTTTGAAAGGAAATCGATGATATATATATATATATATATATATATATATATTTAATCAATAGAACGCGTCGCGCAGCGACCGTTCACGAATTTCGACCATTAACTTCAAATTAGCGTAACGGGAGATTCGACCGTCGAATTATCCTAAAACCAAAACCGTTGGGTTTGTATCGAAAAGAGATTTCCAATGAATATAAGAGTTTTGAAATATAACGATTGGATTTGAAATTATGTCCAAATCAAATTTGGAAAAGGTCGCTATGGATGCAGTTCGGTGGCCGTTATTGGAAGCCGACTGTACGGACCTTAATAAAATTATTAAAAACACGGGAAAATAATGTAAAATCATAGTAAATGATTTAAAAGATTTTAGATGAAAAATACCGTATTTGAAAGATAAAAATATATTTTTATCGAAATGAACTAGTTATTAACAAGAATAAATCTTTAAATTAAGATTTAATGAAGTTTTCCAATGAATTAATATTTAATTGGAATTAAATAAAATAAATTGGATTTTTGGGTTTGTCGTGAATGGTATCTTCAATAACACTGTTCTTAAACCCTGTATGAAAAGAATAAATCTTTTAATTAAGATTATTAGAGTTTCCAATTATATTTATTAATTGGAATAAAATGAAATGTAAATTGGGTTTATTGTGAACTGTGTTTTAAACGATATTCGTTCTTTAATCTAATTAACAGTGAAAATATAGTTTGGAATTTATAAATCTTTTATTAAAATTTAAATAGAAATTTTCCAAAGTAAGGTTTTCCAGTTTTATATATTAAATTGGAATTGAATGGAATTCGATTTAATAATCGAGATGAGCTTCTGTAAAAGAAGACCGTCATTATGTATGGAATTTAAATGGCTTTGTTGTTATTCCATTTATATTATTAGTCAAATATGGAAATTTATATCGGTTATATATTCATTTGATTTCTGTGAAAATTCCAAATTAAATGGAAGATGATTTTGGGTTTATCGTGAACTGTGTTTTAAATGACATTGGTTCTTTAACCCAGTTAAAGACAAGATTAACTTCTTGAAGTTGAATAATCATAAAGTAATGATTTTTGATATTAAAACCAAATTGGAGTTTTAATGAATCTTTAAAAAGAAGGTTAAAGAATAAATTTAAAAGAATTTATCTTTGATAAAATTAATGGGAACCTTTCCCTAATAATGTGAATATTTTATTAAAAGAATATTCTGGATTGGAATGAAGCGTATGATGTGTTTCTATAGCACTTAATTATTTATTATAACGTACACGAGTTATTTGGAAAGACTGGGTTTAAGCCATTCCGAATAATTACTAGGAAGATTAAGGGTCGAAGACGAAGACAGTGGTTGAAGACCGGAGGTCTTCACATCGTTTGGATGATTACTGATGTCTTGATTGGGAGGCATCCCAAGACAAGGTAATAAGTAGTGATCGTCCAGACGAACTGGAGATCGACCGGATATGCGAGGACCTCTCTCCTGTATTGGACATATGGAACAAGGAATAAGGTGCCTCCGGTTTCGTTCTGACCCAAAATGGACTTGTAAATGGATGGTATGTCTGACGTTGTATTCCTTTATGCTGTATTCGTTGATCTCCTCTAAATATATATCTGTTTTGTGGCGGAGAATTTATTCTCTTGCTTAACACCCTTCTCTGAGACGTACGAGGTTAGAGGTTATATAGTGGCAGAAATCAATGGTATGGTATGGATAGACAATGTGGCATGCTAAGATGCAAATGATTAAGGCTTAATGATGAAAAGCAGAGCCTTGTGGTTGATGATCAAAGCACAGCTTTAATGTAACAACCCGGAAATGCGAGCCAGTTTAAAATTTTTATTTTTTATTTTGGCAATTTTAGCGAATTTTGAGCATTTAAAATAGATTATTTTAAATAATATCGATGAAAATTTATTTTGAATAGAATCGAACATATATATTTATATAGATCGTCGTTAGAATATAATAATTATATATAATTATAAAAGGAATTGAAAATGGCGCGGTAGTTCGATAATTCGATTTCAAACTTCAATTGAATGTACCGGGTGCAAAATAAACCGGATTTTAGTGAAACCAAAAATAATAGAATCTAATTGTGAATATCTTTCCAACGAACCCGAAAAATCAAAGTTTGATAGCGGGAATCAAAAGATATGTCCAGTTGAAAATTCTGAATAGTCGCTATGAAATTCAGGTCCTGAAAAATGGAAATTTTACAAATGACTTCGGATTTCGACGAAACCACTTTTGTTGGATCCGGGATGTCAAATTATTGCTAAATTCCAAATTTCATAATTTTTCGAATCAATATGTGAGCGTGGCAAAGGAAAACGTGTTTGACTAGTTTCAGTTGATTTTAATCGATTGGAAAATGGCCATTTCTCTAACGGTCTCAGAATTCGACGAAACTAGTTTTGTTAGGACCGTATCGTCAATACGAAGCTAGAAAATATTTTTCTGGGATTTATAGAGTTAGTATGTGACCCCAGTAAATTGAAATGCGCGTTCAAATTCAATATATAGAGTTATATGTTGATTTTGACGAAAACTGATCGAAACAGTCAAATCAGCTTACGATACATATCCCATTGTGTTCGGAATGGGGGTAATTAGCTATGGACGACAGGCGGTGGGTTAGATTTCGAGTTCGAAAATAAAAGTTGCTTTTTGAAATAAAATAAATAAATAAATTAAAATAAATCCCTCTCTCCCCTTATCTCCTCAGCCCCCCCCGTTAGAATTCATTTCGAAATTTAAAAAAATAGAAAGAAGACGAAGGAGGGAAGAGCGCCGTCGCTCCTCCCATCGGGGCGCCACCGCGCCCTAGGGTGGCGCCGCCCACCACCACCGCCGTGCGGTGTCATCCCTCCCTCCCTCTCTCGTTTCTCTCTCCTCCTTCTTCTGAATAAAACCGCCCTCCCCCCTCAAATCGCCGTCGCCGCCCCCCCAAATCCTTGAGCTACCCTGCCGCGTCGCCAGAGCACCAGCAGCCACCTCCGACCCTCCACTAAGCTCCAGGCGCCTCCCTTCCTCTCGATTTCCCCCTTGTAAGTCTTTATTTCAATTTATTCGTGTAGTTAAAAATGAAGAGTTCTGATTTTCATATTTTTAATTAGAGAAAGACCATATTTTAACTAGAGAAAAACCATATTTTTAATTAGAGAAAGACCATATTTTTAATTATAAAAAGCTAGGATTTTTGCGTTGAATAAAAAGATTGAATTTTTATATAACATAAAGATGCGATTTAAAAAGCTAGGATTTTTGCGTTGAATAAAAAGATTGAATTTTTATATAACATAAAGATGCGATTTTTATATGTGAAGTTACATAATAAAAATATGATTTTTATATAGTGGAGATAATAAAACTATGATTTTTATATAGTATGAAGAACAAAAATATGATTTTTATATAGTGGCGATAATAAAAATATGATTTTTATATAGTATGAAGAATAAAAATATGATTTTATATAATGTAGAGTAATAAAGATATGATCTTTATAGTAGTAGCTATGTAAAGATATGATTTTTATAGTATGGAAAGTATAGAAATACGATTTTTATATTATATAGATAGTAAAAATATCATCTTTATAGATATAGCGAAATAAAAATCTTTATATTTGAAAAGGCGAAATCTTTATATTTGAAAAGGCGAAATCTTTATATTTGAAAAGGCGAAATCTTTATATTTGAAAAGGCGAAATCTTTATATAGAGTATAGCGCGATAAAAATATAATCTCTATTATATGAGCATCAATGTAAAAATAGAATTTTTATCAATATAGCATCGATGTAAAAATAGAATTTTTATCTATATGGTAGCGGAGTTAAAATAGAATTTTTATATATGTAGTGAATACGGGCAACGAAAGTGACAAAAGGCGGGAACTACAAGATTTCCTACATTGGAAGTGTCGTGGAGTTGGGATAGCTTTGGTGAGAACTTCTCACTCTAAATCTCTTTTTCTAGTTATATATATATACTAGGATGGAGACGGTGCTTAGCAGCACCCGACACCCGTCGTCCACAGACCATGGACGGCTTGTATGCTTGTTTGATGTGTGGTGAAATTTGTTTGTGTTGTTGATGTGAAATCGATAATAAAAGGTAGATGGTTGAAATAAATTAATTATCGTTAAAAATATAATTTTTAATCTGAAAGTGAATAAATAAATATTTATAAACAAATCAGCCGATTTGTTTATATACACTGATTTGACTAATATTGATTGGGTCGATAAATTTTACACATCGCCCAACTGCACAAATAAAAATCTGTGTTTGTTGATTTGAAACCCCACACGGGTATTGGTATGATATTTGGCATACACTAATCCCAATTATTTCATTGTATGTCGATCGATTGGTCGACAGGCTGTGTAAGCGTTAATTATTTATATTTGATGCTTATGCAGTTGTGTGGTGCACTTTGGATGATGGTTGATTGTTTATCGTTGCTATTATATACATGTGTTGTATGGAATCCATATAATTAACATTATATGGTGATTGATTGGGCCTCATTCCAATCGAAAAAATAATGAATATTATAAAAGAAAATTCATGTGTTGAATACAAAAATAGTCATGTGTTGACGATGTTCAAGTGTTGAGTAAAATATTTTAACAATAAAATTTACATCTTTATCATATTTACGATTAGAATCTACTTCACGGTGGAGTCTAATTGAAAATCAAACGATAGATACCAAAATTTTATAAAATATTTTACATAACAAAAATAGTCGTGTGTTGACAGTACTCATGTGTTGAGATTAGTCGTGTGTTGAAAGAAATATAGATTCATGTGTTGAATAGAATACATATTCATTTGTTGAATAGAATAACGAATTTATTGAAATATATAAAGCCGTGTTGATTAGATTTGCGCTATTTTGACATGAATGATATTTATATCGATTATATTCGGTTTTATAATGAATATAGAAAAGGTAGTGATTTCGAAATATAACATTTTGAAAATATTATCATTTATATAGTAATGATATGAAATATTCAATTTTGATTTGAAATTGAATATAAAGTCGAAATGGGTTTGAAAACGAATTTAAAACGATTTATAAAATACGTTTTACAAGGAAATCGACGAAATATATATAATATATATATTATATATATAATGGCCTGAATAGAACGCGCCACGGCAGTTCGTGAATTTCGACCATTGACTTCGAATTGACGTTGCGGGAGATCCGACCGCCGGATTCTCCTAAAACTGGAACCGTTGGGTTCGTATCGAAAAGAGCTTTCTAACGAATATTTGAAACTAGAAATCTAATGGTTGGATTTGGAATTATGTCCAAATCAAATTTGGAAAAGGTCGCTGTAAGTGCAGTTCGATGGCCGTTGATGGAAATCGATTGTACAGGCCTTGATAAAATTATTAAAAATATTAATAATTTGTGTAAAATCATAATATGTGAATTGGAAAGAACTGGAATGTAAAATTCCACATTTGAAAGGATAAAAATATTTTTTTTTTGAAATGAACTAGTTTTGAACTAGAATTAAAATCAATTTACTTTTGAAATAAATAAATTGAATTTGAAAGTGATTTAAAAAATAATCAATATTCCTAATACGTGAATTAGACTGGAGTTGAATCGAAATTATCTTCGGAATATTTCGATGTTGGATTTCGTGACGATACAGATATTGTTATGGTAATTTGAAAGATATATTTTATATCGTTATTACCAATACTATATTTGTTGGTTTCAGGATTTGATATTGAATATAAACCGGTATATTTTCTATTCAGAGCCTTGTATTTAATATCAAATGTGATTTGGGTTTGTCGTGAATGGTGTCTTCATTAACACTATTCTTAAGCCCAATAGGGAAAAAGATTAAATCTTTCTATTTAGATTTAATGAAGTGTATCAATTAAATAATATTTAATTGAAATTGAATTTGAATTGGTTTTTGGGTTTATCGTGAGCGGTGTTTTGAACAACACCTATTCTTTAACCCGATTAACAATAGAGTGTGATTTTGGGTTGTTCGTGAATCGTGTTTTAGATGACATTGGTTCTTTAACCCAGTTAAAGGCAGGATATTGATTTTTGAAAAGATTAAAACTAAGTGGAGTTTTAATGAATCTTTAATTAGATTGAAATGTGAATTGATAATTTAAATTATCAAATCTGAAAGGTGATCGAGAATGGAGTACCACCAGTTTTGCTCCAAAGCGATAGTTAAATCTTTAATTAGATTCGAACGTGAGATGGTAATTAATTTTACTGATAACACCGTGGTGTTAGATATGGAGTATTACCAGTTTTCTCCATGGGATATATAGGTTGGGATTAGGAAATAAAATAAATAATTACTTCAGTGTGGTTCGCTAATCCCGACTAGTTTGAAATGATATCCAAAGGAAGATTAAAGAATAAATTTAGAAGAATTTATCTTGGATAAAATTAATGGGGGCCTTTCCCTAAGAATGTGATTTTGTGAATAAAAGAATATTCTGTATTGGAATGAGGCGTTCGTGGTGTTTGTGTAACATTTGTTTATTATACACGTGGGTTATTCAGAAAGGCCGGGTTATACCCATTCTGAATAACCGATTCGGCGATAAGTCGAAGATGAAGACGGTGGTCGTAGACCGGAAGTCTTCACATCGTTTGGTTGATTACTGATGATCTTGATTGGGCTGTACACCCTAGATGAGGGAATCAGTTGGTGATCGTCAAGACGTACTTGGAGATGGATGGATATGCGAGGAAAGTGCCTCCGGTTTCGTTCAGACCCAGAACGAACTTGTAAATGGATTGTATGTCTGACATTGGATTTTATTCTATGTTGATTGATCTCTATTAAATATACATCTGTTTGGCGGCGGAGAATTTATTCTCTTGCTAAAAGCCCTTCTCTGAGACGTACGAGCTCAGAGGTTGTATATCGATGGACATCAGTCGCATGGAGTGAATTGCCAGTGTGGCACGCGTAAGTGGCAATTGATCAAGGCTTTTGTTGCAAAGCAAAGTCTTGTGGTTGATGATCAAAGCATGGTCTGTGTGGCATAGCTTAGTGTATAACGTGAATTCGCGAGCCTCACACCTCGGTATGAGTCAAAAACGGGATACGGACCCAAGGAGTACACGACGTTTCTTTCTAGCTATGGTGGTGTCAGTGACCTACCATCCCTGACATTTATATACTTTTCACCTGTGTGGTTGTTGGATATGACGCGCCTCAGATATAGGTCTGTAAGGACCGGGAAACGTGTGTTCAGGAATTGCCAATCCTCAAAAGTAAGAGAGGACCGGCCTTGGAGGATCCACGGATTGCTGTGTGCGGTCCCGAGGCATTTGCTCGAGTGTCTCGAACGGAGAGGAGCTTGCCCCTTGCCTCGACTCATGACGGAAATCCAATTTCCAATACGTGTATTTCGGTTTTATTTGTAGAGCCTAGTATGGCGACATAGTGGGATGGGGCACTCATGTCGTCTACGATTTATATTTATGATTGAACTGTTTTGACACTATACACTTATAATAGTACCAAATAATGTGTTTTTAACGTATCAAGCATGCTTTGGCTGTTATAAGGTAAAAACCCTATCCCCCGGCTTGCGTTGCATTGTGTGATGGGACCTGGGTCTTATAACAGCTTCATTTTTCTTTATTTAGCATTGCGCTGTTTGTTTTATACACTGGTATTCTTGGGAGGAAACCCATTCCGTGTTATACGGCGTGGTCCCTTGATTTACCGAACTTTAAAATAAAGATTAATAACTGTTTTAGTTCTCACACCAGTCACATGACTGACCTGGAGTTTATTGTTTTAACCTAAACTCTGGGTGCCCCTATTTTCCTCACAGGCAGCTAGTAGTTTTGGTTTTGCAGATTTATATTCACATGGTCCTGATTTACAGCTGGAACGATGCTCGGAAAGCTCTGTATCCGTGTACCACTTTCAGTTGTGTTTTGTATATTTTTCCGCTGCTATGTAATTTATTGTAATCTCTGATATTCATCGAATGTATTTTATTCATTTATACTCTGTATATTCTTGTATCTGATGGAATTGTTGTAATAACAATTAAATGTTCTTCTGTTTGCGTTCTATTTTGTCTTGTCCTCAACGCAATCCGTGCTTTCCTTACCGGGGAAGTTCGGGTCGTGTGAGTTTGGTATGAGAGCTTTGGTTTACAGAGCTCGAGAACAAGACACATTGGAACCATACGAAAGAATTCATCAGATATTGGATTAGTAATATCCAATTAGAATGACTCGTTAGAGATAGGATCAGTAGTATCCTAAAACGAGTGTGAAGAGTATGTTTTTTTAAATGAAAACAATTTTGTTTCAAAATTTAAATCGTTTTATTCGTATTTGAATATTTATTTATATTGAGTTTGGACAATCCAATATATAAAGATTTCGCGTATAAGCATCATGAACGTATATTCGAAGTTTTAATATACTGGATAGATATAGAATCACATTCTAGACACCCGGGGATAATTTTGATGATGTGGTCACATCATCAGTATTTATGTTCGTGTTTCGAAGGTGTGATTTCTTTATATTTCCATAGACTGGTGTGAGAACCAAAATATAGCTAGAATACATTGTTGTGAAGTGGCATCAAAAATGTGATTTTTGTATATATATCAAAATTATAAATTTGGAACTCTAATTCACTAATTGATTGATGTTTGTGTTGTTTGTTTATTTGTTTAATAATTTTGAACCATTTAGCCTAATTGAACCAAATATTGAATTGTATTGAAAATTAGTCGCATTTGCATGCATATACATGTACTTACATTGAACATGTCATAGCAAGGAGGCTAGAGCAGAAGAATAAAATTTGTTTGCCCGACAAATAGGTACATGTTTACTATAATTTACTATTTTGTTTGGGTGATGATGATTTTATGAGCTGATTGGCTAGCCGCTTGGCTTTTTCTTTTTGAGATCAGAAGGCCTATATGGCAATTTCGTGATTTTCCCGGTGCTCCCGGTGCAGGGGAGGTTATGGCGAATTTTTTCGAAAATTTAGGGTGTTAGCCAAATTTTTTAAAAATTTGAAAAGTTCTTAGAAACTGAAAAGTTGAAGAACTTAAGCCGTAATCAAAATACTGGAAGTTGAGTTGGTTAGTTAAACAACTTTCGGCTTTGTTCCTTTTCGGGGACGAAAAGTTTTAAGTGGGGGAGATTGTAACAACCCGGAAATGCGAGCCAGTTTAAAATTTTTATTTTTTATTTTGGCAATTTTAGCGAATTTTGAACATTTAAAACAGATTATTTTAAATAATATCGACGAAAAATTATTTTGAATAGAATCGAACGTATATATTTATATAGATCGTCGTTAGAATATAATAATTATATATAATTATAAAAGGAGTTGAAAATGGCGCGATAGTTCGATAATTCGATTTCAAACTTCAATTGAATGTACCGGATACAAAATAAACCGGATTTCTGTGAAACCAAAAATAATATAATCTAATTGTGAATATCTTTCCAACGAACCCGAAAAATCAAATATTGATAGCAGGAATCAAAAGATATGTCCAGTTGAAAATTCTGAATAGTCGCTATGAAATTCAGGCCATGAAAAATGGAAATTTTACGAATGACTTCGGATTTCGACGAAACCACTTTTGTTGGATCCGGGATGTCAAATTATTGCTAGATTCCAAATTTCATAATTTTTCGAATCAATATGTGAGCGTGGCAAAGGAAAACGCGTTTGACCAGTTTCAGTTGATTTTAATCGACTGGAAAATGGCCATTTCTCTAACGGTCTCATAATTCGACGAAACTAGTTTTGTTAGGACCGTATCGTTAATACGAAGCTAGAAAATATTTTTCTGGGATTTATAGAGTTAGTATGTGACCCCAGTAAATTGAAATGCGCGTTCAAATTCAATATATAGAGTTATATGTTGATTTTGATGAAAACTGATCGAAACAGTCAAATCAGCTTATGATACATATCCCATTGTGTTCGGAATGGGGTAAATTAGCTATGGACGACAGGCGGTGTGTTAGATTTCGAGTTCGAAAATAAAAGTTGCTTTTTGAAATAAAATAAATAAATTAAAATAAATCCCTCACTCCCCTTATCTCCTCAGCCCCCCCCCCCCGTTAGAATTCATTTCGAAATAAAAAAAAGAGAAAGAAGGCGAAGGGGGGAAGAGCGTCGTCGCTCCTCCCATCGGGGCGCCACCGCGCCCTAGGGTGGCGCCGCCCACCACCACCGTCGTGCGGTGTCAGCCCTCCCTCCCTCTCTCGTTTCTCTCCCCTCCTTCTTCTGAATAAACCACCCCCCCCCCCCCCCTCAAATCGCCGCCGCCGTCCAAGGCAAGGCCGCCGCCCCCCTAAACCCTTGAGCCACCCTGCCGCGTCGCCCGAGTACCAGCAGCCACCTCCGACCCTCCACCAAGCTCCAAGCGCCTCCCTTCCTCCCCATTTCCCCCTTGTAAGTCTTTATTTCAATTTATTCGTGTAATTAAAAATGAAGAGTTTTGATTTTCATATTTTTAATTAGAGAAAGACCATATTTTTAATTAGAGAAAAAACATATTTTTAATTAGAGAAAGACCATATTTTTAATTATAAAAAGCTAGGATTTTTGCGTTGAATAAAAAGATTGAATTTTTATATAACATAAAGATGCGATTTTTATATGTGAAGTTATATAATAAAAATATGATTTTTATATAGTGGCGATAATAAAAATATGATTTTTATATAGTATGAAGAACAGAAATATGATTATTATAAAGTGGCGATAATAAAAATATGATTTTTATATAGTATGAAGAATAAAAATATGATTTTATATAATGTAGAGTAATAAAGATGTGATCTTTATAGTAGTAGCAATGTAAAGATATGATTTTTATAGTATGGAAAGTATAAAAATACAATTTTTATATTATATAGATAGTAAAAATATCATCTTTATAGATATATCGAAATAAAAATCTTTATATTTGAAAAGGCGAAATCTTTATATTTGAAAAGGCGAAATCTTTATATTTGAAAAGGCGAAATCTTTATATAGAGTATAGCGCGATAAAAATATAATCTCTACTATATGAGCATCGATGTAAAAATAGAATTTTTATCTATATAGCATCGATGTAAAAATAGAATTTTTATCTATATAGTAGCGTAGTAAAAATAGAATTTTTATATATGTAGTGAATACGGGCAACGAAAGTGACAAAAGGCGGGAACTACAAGATTTCCTACATTGGAAGTGTCGTGGAGTTGGGATAGCTTTGGTGAGAACTTCTCACTCTAAATCTCTTTTTCTAGTTATATATATATACTAGGATGGAGACGGTGCTTAGCAGCACCCGACACCCGTCGTCCACAGACCATGGACGGCTTGAATGCTTGTTTGATGTATGGTGAAATTTGTTTGTGTTGTTGATGTGAAATCGATAATAAAAGGTAGATGGTTGAAATAAATTAATTATCGTTAAAAATATAATTTTTAATGTGAAAGTGAATAAATAAATATTTATAAACAAATCGGCCGATTTGTTTATATACACTGATTTGACTAATATTGAATGGGTCAATAAATTTTACACATCGCCCAACTGCAAAATAAAAATCTGTGTTTGTTGATTTGAAACCCCACACGGGTATTGGGATGATATTTGGCATACACTAATCCCAATTATTTCATTGTATGTCGATCGATTGGTCGACAGGCTGTGTAAGCGTTAATTATTTATATTTGATGCTTATGCAGTTGTGTGGTGCACTTTGGATGATGGTTGATTGTTTATCGTAGCTATTATATACATGTGTTGTATGGAATCCATATAATTAACATTATATGGTGATTGATTGGGCCTCATTCCAATCGGGAAAATAATGAATATTATAAAAGAAAATTCATGTGTTGAATACAAAAATAGTCATGTGTTGACGATGTTCATGTGTTGAGTAAAATATTTTAACAATAAAATTTACATCTTTATCATATTTACGATTAGAATCTACATCACGGTGGAGTCTGATTGAAAATCAAACGATAGATACCAAAATTTTATAAAATATTTTACATAACAAAAATAGTAGTGTGTTGACAGTACTCATGTGTTGAGATTAGTCGTGTGTTCAAAGAAATATAGATTCATGTGTTGAATAGAATACATATTCATTTGTTGAATAGAATAACGAATTTATTGAAATATATAAAGCCGTGTTGATTAGAGTTGCGCTATTTTGACGTGAACGATATTTATATCGATTATATTCGTTTTTATAATGAATATAGAAAAGGTAGTGATTTCGAAATATAACGTTTTGAAAATATTATCATTTATATAGTAATGATATCAAATATTCAATTTTGATTTGAAATTGAATATAAAGTCGAAATGGGTTTGAAAACGAATTTAAAACGATTTATAAAATACGTTTTAAAAGGAAATCGACGAAATATATATAATATATATATTATATATATATAATGGCCTGAATAGAACGCGCCGCGCCGCGGTAGTTCGTGAATTTCGACCATTGACTTCGAATTGACGTTGCGGGAGATAGGACCGCCGGATTCTCCTAAAACCGGAACCGTTGGGTTCGTATCGAAAAGAGCTTTCTAACGAATATTTGAAATTAGAAATCTAATGGTTGGATTTGGAATTATGTCCAAATCAAATTTGGAAAAGGTCGCTGTAAGTGCAGTTCGATGGTCATTGATGGAAATCGACTGTATGGGCCTTGATAAAATTATTAAAAATATTAATAATTTGTGTAAAATCATAATATGTGAATTGGAAAGAACTGGATGTAAAATTCCACATTTGAAAGGATTTTTTTTTTTTTTTGAAATGAACTAGTTTTGAACTAGAATTAAAATCAATTTACTTTTGAAATAAATAAATTGAATTTGAAAGTGATTTTAAAAATAATCAATATTCCCAATACGTGAATTGGACTGGAGTTGAATCGAAATTATCTTCGGAATATTTCGATGTTGGATTTCGTGACGATACAGATATTATTATGGGAATTTGAAAGATATATTTTATATCGTTATTTCCAATACGATATTTGTTGGTTTCAGGATTTGATATTGAATATAAGGCAGTATATTTTCTATTCAGAGCCTTATATTTAATATCAAATGTGATTTGGGTTTATCGTGAATGGTGTCTTCATTAACACTATTCTTAAGCCCAATAGGGAAAAAGATTAAATCTTTCTATTTAGATTTAATGAAGTGTATCAATTAAATAATATTTAATTGAAATTGAAATTGAATTGGTTTTTGGGTTTATCGTGAGCGGTGTTTTGAACAACACCTGTTCTTTAACCCGATTAACAATAGAGTGTGATTTTGGGTTTATCGTGAATCGTGTTTTAGATGACATTGGTTCTTTAACCCAGTTAAAGGCAGGATACTGATTTTTGAAAAGATTAAAACTAAGTGGAGTTTTAATGAATCTTTAATTAGATTGAAATGTGAATTGATAATTTAAATTATCAAATCTGAAAGGTGATCGAGAATGGAGTACCACCAGTTTTGCTCCAAAGCGATAGTTAAATCTTTAATTAGATTCGAACGTGAGATGGTAATTAATTTTACCGATAACACCGTGGTGTTAGATATGGAGTATTACCAGTTTTCTCCATGGGATATATAGGTTGGGATTGGGAAATAAAATAAATAATTACTTCGGTGTGGTTCGCTAATCCCGACTAGTTTGAAATGATATCCAAAGGAAGATTAAAGAATAAATTTAGAAGAATTTATCTTGGATAAAATTAATGGGAGCCTTTCCCTAAGAATGTGATTTTGTGAATAAAAGAATATTCTGAATTGGAATGAGGCGTTCGTGGTGTTTGTGTAACATTTGTTTATTATACACGTGGTTATTCAGAAAGGCCGGGTTATACCCATTCTGAATAACCGATTCGGCGATAAGTCGAAGATAAAGACGGTGGTCGAAGACCGGAAGTCTTCACATCGTTTGGGTGATTACTGATGATCTTGATTGGGCTGTACACCCTAGATGAGGGAATTAGTTGGTGATCGTCCAGACGTACTTGGAGATGGATGGATATGCGAGGAAAGTGCCTCCGGTTTCGTTCAGACCCAGAACGAACTTGTAAATGGATTGTGCGTCTGACATTGGATTTTATTCTGTGTTGATTGATCTCTATTAAATATACATCTGTTTGGCGGCGGAGAATTTATTCTCTTGCTAAACGCCCTTCTCTGAGACGTACGATGTGAAAACCCGTAACTTCCCCGTAAAGGAAAGCGTCGGATAGTTCGAGAACAAACCACAGCAGAACGCATACAGAAGAACATTTCATTGTATATTACAACAATGCATCAGATTATAAGAATATACAGAGTATAAATGAAAATTACACAGAAATATCAGAGATTTAAATTACATTTAAATACATAGCAGCGGAAAATAATACAATACACAACTAGAATGAGATATACGGATACAAAGCTTTCCGGATATCGTTCCAGCTGTAAACCAGGATCCTGTGAATATAAATCTGCAAAACCAAAACTACTAGCTGCCCGTGTCAAAAATAAGGGCACCCAGAGTTTAGGTTAAAACAATAAACTCCAGGTCAGTCATGTGACTGGTGTGAGAACTAAAACAGTTAATCTTTATTTCAAAGTTAGGTAAATCAAGGGACCACGCCGTATAACACGGAACGGGTTTCCTCCCAAGAATACCAGTGCATAAAACAAACAGCGCAATGCTAAATAAAGAAAAATGAAGCTGTTATAAGACCCAGGTCCTATCACACAATGCAACGCAAGCCGGGGGATAGGGTTTTCCCTTATAACAGCCAAAGAATGCTTGATACGTTTAAAACAAATCATTTGATACTATTATAAGTGCATAGTGTATAAAACAACTTCGAATCATAAGTATCAATCATAGGCGGCATGGGTACCATATATCATGTCGCCATATATAGGATTACAACTAAGACCGCAAATGTCACGTATTTGGAAATTGGATTTCCATCTATGAACCGAGGCAAAAGATAGTCCTCAACCGATTCGAGACAATCTAGCCTACCATGTCTCAGGATCAGAGCTCGAGTGACCCTAGGAGCGCAGGGCCGGTCCACCGATGTGGATTAAAATGCCTGGACACTACGTTTCCCCGCCCTTTGGGGCGCAAACGAGCCAACGAATGACTCCATCGGTTCGAGAACGACCGATCAATCCGAGGCGCCTCGCAACAGCAACAACCACATAAGTCAAACTCGTCAGGGCGTGTAAAACCACTGACGCCACTTCTAGCTAGAAAGAAACGCAAGTCCTCCCTGAGGTCCGTCTCCCGTTTTTGGTTCATACCGGGTGTGAAACACGCGAGGTAAACGTTACACAAAGCTACGCCACAAAGGCCGTGCTTTGATCATCACCACAAGACTTTGCTTTTCAACAGAAGCCTTGATCATTTGCATCTTAGCATGCCACACAGGCAAACCATCCTATGCAACCGATATCAGTCACACAGAATGAAATCCGATGTCAGACACACAGTCCATTTACAAGTCCGTCCTGGGTCTGAACGAAACCGGAGGCACCTAGTACCCCGCATATCCATCGATCTCCAAGTACGTCTGGACGATCACTAACTGTTTCCATCTTCTTGGGTGTACAGCCCAATCAAGATCATCAGTTATCACCCAAACGACGTGAAGACCTCCGGTCTTCGACCATCGTCTTCATCTTCGACTTATCGTCGTATCAGTTATTCAGAATGGGATAAACCCGGTCTTTCCGAATAACTCGCGTATATTTTAAATAAGTGTTACACAAACACAACATACGCCTCATTCCAATTCATTAGTCACTAACCGTAAATTAATCAAGAGAATAATTTCCCAAATATTAACCCCGAAGGCCGAAACCAACATCAGATCAATATCCAGAAAACCATTCTGCTTGGCCAACCGACAGTTAGTTTCTAAATTTCACATTCTTAGGGAAAGGTTCCCATTAATTTTTATCAAAGATAAATTCTTGAATTTATGCTTTAATCTACTTTTGAATATCAATTCAAACTAGTCGGGATTAGCGAACCTTACCGAAGTAATCATTTGTTTTAATTTCCCAATCCCAACCTATTCATCCCATGAAGTAAAACTAGCTTTACTTCATATCTAACACCACGGTGTTATCGGTAAATTCAATTACCATTTCACGTTCAAATCTAATTAAAGATTTAACTATCGCCTGGAGCTAAACTGGTGATACTCCATTTCGATTATTTCAATCTAATTAAAGATTCATTAAAACTCTACTTAGTTTTAATCTGTAACTGAGTTAAAGAATCAGTGTCATCTAAAAACACGGTTCGCGATAAACCCAAAGTCACATTCCATTAATTATCGGATTAAAGAACGAGTGTTATTTAAAAACACTGTTCACGATAAACCCAAAATCATTCCATTAATTATCGGGTTAAAGAACGAGTGTTATTTAAAAACACTGTTCACGATAAACCCAAAAATCATTCCATTAATTATCGGGTTAAAGAACGAGTGTTATTTAAAACACTGTTCACGATAAACCCAAAAATCAATATCAATTCAATTCCAATTAAATATCATTTAATTGGTACACTTCATTAAATCTAAATAAAAAGATTTAATCTTTTCTCAACTGGGTTCAAGAACAGTGTTAGTGAAGACACCATTCACGACAAACCCAAATCACACTTGATATTAAATGCAAGGCTCTGAATAGAAAATATCCCGGCTTATATTCAATATCAAATTCTACGATTAACAAATGTCGTATTGGAAATAACGATATAAAAATATATATCTTTCAAATTTCCATAACAACATCTGCATAATCCCGAATTCCAACATCGAAATATTCCGAAGACAATTTCGATTCAAATCCACTCCAATGCAATCATTGGATATTCTGGTTATTTTTAAAACCCTTTCTAATTCAGTTTATTTATTTAAAAATAAATAGAATTATAATTCTAGTTCAAAACTAGTTCAATTCGATAAAAATCTATTTTTATCTTTTCAAATATGGAGTTTTTCATCCCAATTCTTCCCAAATCATTTCTTATGATTTTACACAAATTATTACTATTTTTAATAATTTTATCAAGGCCCGTACAGTCGATTTCCAACAATGGCCATCGAACTGCACTTACATCGACCTTTTTCGAATTTGATTTGGACGTATCTCCAAATCCAACCGTTAGATTTCAAATTTCTAATATTCGTTAGAAAGCTCTTTTCGATACGAACCCAACGGTTCCGGTTTTATGAGAATCCGACGGTCGGATCTCCCGTAATGTCCGTTTGAAATAAATGGTCGAAATTCACGAACTGCCGCGGCGCGGCGCGTTCTATTCAGGCCATTATATTATATATATAATATATATAATATATATTTCGTCGATTTCTATTTAAAACGAATTATATAAATAGTTTTAAATTCGTTTCAAAAGCCATTTCAACTTCCTTTTCAATTCAAATCAAAATTGAATTCTTCTTTATAAATTCGTTTTAAAATCCATTTTTATTCAATTCAAATTTCAATTCATTTCGAAATCGTTTTCAATTCAATTCATTTCGAAATCGTTTTCAATTCAATTCATTTCGAAATCGTTTTCAATATCGTTCACGTCAAAATGGCGTCAATCTAATCAACACGGCTTCATATATTGATATTTTCAAAATAGTTGTTATTATCAAAATATTTCGTTCAACACATGACCAATCTCAATGAATGAGTACTGTCAACACATGAACTTTTATTTTATAATATTATTTATTTTTCAAATTGGAATGAGGCCCAATCAATTACAATATAAAGTTAATTATATGGATTTTCATACAACACATGTATATCATAGCATTGAAAAATAATCAACCATCAACCAAAGTGCACTACACTGTATAAGCATCAAATATAGATATTCAACGCTTATAACAGCCTGTCAATCGATCGATCGACATATTTAATCAATCAGGATGAGTGAACTTCAAATTTCATCCCAACACCCGTGTGGGGTTTCAAACAATCAAACACCTATTTTATTTGTGCTGTTGGGCGATGTGTAAAATTTATCGTCCCAATCAATGTCATTCAAATAGGTGTACATAAACAAACCGTCCGGTTTATAAATGAATATTTTATTTTATTCACTTCACGTTAAAAATTATATTTTTAACGATAAAACATTTTATTCCAACCTATGAATTTCTATTAAGTTCATTCTTTAAATAAAATGATATTTTTATTTTTCTAACATATTTTAGAAAATTTCGGCGGCATAACGGCACGATACTAGAAACGGGACAAGGCCTAGCCTTATCCCCGGTCTAGTGAAGGCCCACGCCATTCACACATCAATCAAATTCACTTTCGTTATGCAAACCACAAAATTTGGAGTAAGGGTCTAACCTAGCCTTACTCCTTCGCCTTATAACGGCGCACGTCTAATCCTAACCAATTTATCGATTCGATTTTTTTTCACACCACAAACCACATTCAAACCAATATCGCAATCAATCACCAAACAGTCAAACAAACAAGTCCATGGTCTGTGGACGATTGTGTCGGGTGCTACTAAGCACCGTCTGCATCCTAGTATATATATAAAACTAGAAAAGAAATTGAAAGGTGAGAAATTCTCACATATAGCTATCCTAGCTCCACGGCTCTTCATTTGCAGAAGTCTTCGTCGTTTCGCCTTTTTGTCACCTTCGTTGTCCGCTTTCACTACATATGTAAAAATCGAGTTTTTACTTCGCTATTCAATATATAAAAATCGAATTTTTACTTCAAAGTTCAATATATAAAAATCGAATTTTTACTTCAAAGTTCAATATATAAAAATCGAATTTTTTTAGTTCGCTATTCAATATATAAAAATCACATTTTTATTTCGAAGTTCAATATATAAAAATTCTATTTTTCTATCGAAGTTCAATATATAAAAATCATATTTTTAGTTCGCTATTCAATATATAAAAATCATATTTTTATTTCGAAGTTCAATATATAAAAATTATATTTTTATTTCTACTATTCGATATATAAAAATCGAATTTTTATTCTACTATTCGATATATAAAAATCGAATTTTTATTCTACTATTCGATATATAAAAATCAAATTTTTATTCTACTAAATTATATATGAAAATCCAATTTTCCTCCTTACTTTCTACATATAGAAACGCTCCTTTATATTCCTAGAAATCGAATTTTATATTGTTACATATACATAAAAATCCAATGACATCCATGTAAAGATCGTGTCTTTTCTCTTTATAAAAAATCATTTCTTTCACCAATAAAAAAAACCAATTTTTAAACAAACAAAAAATCTCATCTTTATATTTATAAAATTCACATCTTTATATATATATATATATATATTTTTTTTAATCTAAACAAAAATCAGTTTTTAAATCCAAACAAAAATCAGTTTTTAAAATCTTTAATAATTCAGTTTTTACTTCTTTTAAAAAAAAAACTGTTTTAAAATCTGTTTTAAAACCTTTTAAATCGGAATTTTAAAATGAAAATAAGATAAAATAAGATTAAAAAAAAAAACAATTTACCTTCCTGCGAAGGGGGGGGGGGGCTCGTCTTCGTCGGCGCCGAGGGTTCAGGGGGTGTTCGGTTGCTCAGGGAGGTGCGGCTTCGAGATGAGGGCGGGGTGATGCTTCGTGGGCTTCGTCGGCTTTGCAGGTCGGAGGGGACTTCGTAGTGGGCGGCGCCACCTGGTGGCAACGGAGGAGGTGAGAGAAGGGGGAGGGTGGACGTCGGAGGGGTGGTGGATGCCCTGAGCGGCGCGTCTGCGGTGGAGGAGGGGGGGTGTGGCGGCTGAGCAGATCGGCGGCGCCCCCCTTTTTTTTTCTTTTTTTCTTTTTTTTTCTGAAATAATTTTAATCGGGGGGGGGGGCTGGGTTAAAAAGGGGGAGATTTAAATTTTTTTATTAATTTAATTATTTTATTTTAATTCAAAAAGTCAACTTTTTCAAACGACATCTAAACGAGGTCCACCGCCTGTCGTCCATAGCGTTTCACCCCCATTCCGAACACAATGGGATATGTATCGTAAGCTGATTCGGCTGTTACAATCAGTTTTCGTTAAATTTACATTTAAATCACTATATTGAATTTTAAACGTACATTTCAAATTACTGGGGTCACATACTAACTAGAAAAATTCCAGAAAAAATATTTTCTAGCTTCGTATTGACGATACGGTCCTAACAAAACTAGTTTCGTCGAATTCTGAGACCGTTAGAAAAATGGCCAATTTCCAGTCGATTAAAATCAACTGAAACTGGTCAAACGCGTTTTCCTTTGCCACGCTCACATCTTGATTCGAAAAATTATGAAATTTGAAACCTAGCAATAACTTAACATCACGGACCCAACAAAAGTGGTTTCGTCGAAATCCGAGGTCATTTGCAAAATGTCCATTTTTAAGGGCCTGAATTCCATAGCGACTATTCAGAATTTTCAACTGGACATCTCTTATCATTCCCGCTACGAAATTTTGATTTGTCGGATTCGTTGGAAAGATATTATCAATTAGATCCTAATGTTTTTGGTTTCACTAAAATCCGGATTGTTTTGCACCCGGTACATTCAATTGAAGTTTGAAATCGAATTATCGAACTACCGCGCCATTTTCAATTCTATTTATAATTATATATAATTATTTATATTCTAACGACGACGCGTATAATATATACGTTCGAATTATATTCAAAATAAATTTCTCGTCGATATTATTTAAAATAATTCATTTTAAATAATCAAAATTCGCTAAAATTGCCAAAATAAAAAATTTAAACTGGCCCAGATTTTCCGGGTTGTTACAATCTCCCCCACTTAAAACTTTTCGTCCCCGAAAAGGAACAAAGTCGAAAGTGGTTTGATTATTCAACTCTACGCTCGATCTGACTTCCATTCTCCAACTCTTTAGTTTCTGAGAATTTTCAAAATTTCAAAAATTTGGCTAACACCCTAAATTTTTGAAAAATTTCGCCATAACCTCCCCTGCACCGGGAGCATCGGGGAATTTCAAATAGCTTCCCCGGTCCTTCAGATCTCAAAAAGAAAAAGAAAAATCCAAGCGGCTAGCCAATAGGCTCATAAAATCATCATCACCCAAACAAAACAGTAAATTATGTAATAAACATGTACCTATTTGTCGGGCAAACAAATTTTATTCTCTGGCTCTAGCCTCCTTGTTATGACCTGTTCAATGATATATATGTATATGCAAGCAAATGCAACCAATTTTCAATACAATTCAATATTTGTTTCAATTAGGCTAAATGGCTAAAAATTAGCAAACAAATAAACAAACAACACAAACATCAATCAATTAGTGGATTAGAGTTTCAAATTGATAATTTTGATACATATACAAAAATTAGATTTTTGATGCTAAATCACAACAATAAGCCCTATCTAATTTTGGTTCTCACACCAGTCAATAGGAAATATATAGAAATCACACCTTCGGAGCACGAACATAAATATTGATGATGCCATGGTCATTATCAACATCAGCTCCGGGCGACTAGGGTGTGATGCTATATCTATCCAATATATTAAAACTTCGAATACACGCTAGCTAGGCGCATACGCAAAAATCTTTATATTTTGGATTGTCCTAATCAATATAAAATAAATAATCAAATACGAACAATTGATTTAAATTTTCAAAACAGAATTTGTTTTCATTTTAAAAATATACTCTTCACACTCGTTCTAGGATACTACTGATCCTATCTCTAACGAGTCATTCCCATTGGATATTACTAATCCAATATCTGATGAATTCTTTCGTATTGTTCTAATGTGCCTTGTTCTCTGCTTTGTAAACCAAAGCTCTGATACCAACTGTGAAAACCCGTAACTTCCCCGTAAAGGAAAGCGTCGGATAGTTCGAGAACAAACCACAGCAGAACGCATACAGAAGAACATTTCATTGTATATTACAACAATGCATCAGATTATAAGAATATACAGAGTATAAATGAAAATTACACAGAAATATCAGAGATTTAAATTACATTTAAATACATAGCAGTGGAAAATAATACAATACACAACTAGAATGAGATATACGGATACAAAGCTTTCCGGATATCGTTCCAGCTGTAAACCAGGATCCTGTGAATATAAATCTGCAAAACCAAAACTACTAGCTGCCCGTGTCAAAAATAAGGGCACCCAGAGTTTAGGTTAAAACAATAAACTCCAGGTCAGTCATGTGACTGGTGTGAGAACTAAAACAGTTAATCTTTATTTCAAAGTTAGGTAAATCAAGGGACCACGCCGTATAACACGGAACGGGTTTCCTCCCAAGAATACCAGTGCATAAAACAAACAGCGCAATGCTAAATAAAGAAAAATGAAGCTGTTATAAGACCCAGGTCCTATCACACAATGCAACGCAAGCCGGGGGATAGGGTTTTCCCTTATAACAGCCAAAGAATGCTTGATACGTTTAAAACAAATCATTTGATACTATTATAAGTGCATAGTGTATAAAACAACTTCGAATCATAAGTATCAATCATAGGCGGCATGGGTACCATATATCATGTCGCCATATATAGGATTACAACTAAGACCGCAAATGTCATGTATTTGGAAATTGGATTTCCATCTATGAACCGAGGCAAAAGATGGTCCTCAACCGATTCGAGACAATCTAGCCTACCATTCAGGATCAGAGCTCGAGTGACCCTAGGAGCGACAGGGCCGGTCCACCGATGTGGATTAAAATGCCTGAACACTACGTTTCCCCGCCCTTTGGGGCGCAAACGAGCCAACGAATGACTCCATCGGTTCGAGAATGACCGATCAATCCGAGGCGCCTCGCAACAGCAACAACCACATAAGTCAAACTCGTCAGGGCGTGTAAAACCACTGACGCCACTTCTAGCTAGAAAGAAACGCAAGTCCTCCCTGAGGTCCGTCTCCCGTTTTTGGTTCATACCGGGTGTGAAACACGCGAGGTAAACGTTACACAAAGCTACGCCACAAAGGCCGTGCTTTGATCATCACCACAAGACTTTGCTTTTCAACAGAAGCCTTGATCATTTGCATCTTAGCATGCCACACAGGCAAACCATCCTATGCAACCGATATCAGTCACACAGAATGAAATCCGATGTCAGACACACAGTCCATTTACAAGTCCGTCCTGGGTCTGAACGAAACCGGAGGCACCTAGTACCCCGCATATCCATCGATCTCCAAGTACGTCTGGACGATCACTAACTGTTTCCATCTTCTTGGGTGTACAGCCCAATCAAGATCATCAGTTATCACCCAAACGACGTGAAGACCTCCGGTCTTCGACCATCGTCTTCATCTTCGACTTATCGTCGTATCAGTTATTCAGAATGGGATAAACCCGGTCTTTCCGAATAACTCGCGTATATTTTAAATAAGTGTTACACAAACACAACATACGCCTCATTCCAATTCATTAGTCACTAACCGTAAATTAATCAAGAGAATAATTTCCCAAATATTAACCCCGAAGGCCGAAACCAACATCAGATCAATATCCAGAAAACCATTCTGCTTGGCCAACCGACAGTTAGTTTCTAAATTTCACATTCTTAGGGAAAGGTTCCCATTAATTTTTATCAAAGATAAATTCTTGAATTTATGCTTTAATCTACTTTTGAATATCAATTCAAACTAGTCGGGATTAGCGAACCTTACCGAAGTAATCATTTGTTTTAATTTCCCAATCCCAACCTATTCATCCCATGAAGTAAAACTAGCTTTACTTCATATCTAACACCACGGTGTTATCGGTAAATTCAATTACCATTTCACGTTCAAATCTAATTAAAGATTTAACTATCGCCTGGAGCTAAACTGGTGATACTCCATTTCGATTATTTCAATCTAATTAAAGATTCATTAAAACTCTACTTAGTTTTAATCTGTAACTGGGTTAAAGAATCAGTGTCATCTAAAAACACGGTTCGCGATAAACCCAAAGTCACATTCCATTAATTATCGGGTTAAAGAACGAGTGTTATTTAAAAACACTGTTCACGATAAACCCAAAATCATTCCATTAATTATCGGGTTAAAGAACGAGTGTTATTTAAAAACACTGTTCACGATAAACCCAAAAATCATTCCATTAATTATCGGGTTAAAGAACGAGTGTTATTTAAAACACTGTTCACGATAAACCCAAAAATCAATATCAATTCAATTCCAATTAAATATCATTTAATTGGTACACTTCATTAAATCTAAATAAAAAGATTTAATCTTTTCTCAACTGGGTTCAAGAACAGTGTTAGTGAAGACACCATTCACGACAAACCCAAATCACACTTGATATTAAATGCAAGGCTCTGAATAGAAAATATCCCGGCTTATATTCAATATCAAATTCTACGATTAACAAATGTCGTATTGGAAATAACGATATAAAAATATATATCTTTCAAATTTCCATAACAACATCTGCATAATCCCGAATTCCAACATCGAAATATTCCGAAGACAATTTCGATTCAAATCCACTCCAATGCAATCATTGGATATTCTGGTTATTTTTAAAACCCTTTCTAATTCAGTTTATTTATTTAAAAATAAATAGAATTATAATTCTAGTTCAAAACTAGTTCAATTCGATAAAAATCTATTTTTATCTTTTCAAATATGGAGTTTTTCATCCCAATTCTTCCCAAATCATTTCTTATGATTTTACACAAATTATTACTATTTTTAATAATTTTATCAAGGCCCGTACAGTCGATTTCCAACAATGGCCATCGAACTGCACTTACAACGACCTTTTTCGAATTTGATTTGGACGTATCTCCAAATCCAACCGTTAGATTTCAAATTTCTAATATTAGTTAGAAAGCTCTTTTCGATACGAACCCAACGGTTCCGGTTTTAGGAGAATCCGACGGTCGGATCTCCCGTAATGTCCGTTTGAAATAAATGGTCGAAATTCACGAACTGCCGCTGCGCGGCGCGTTCTATTCAGGCCATTATATTATATATATAATATATATAATATATATTTCGTCAATTTCTATTTAAAACGAATTATATAAATAGTTTTAAATTCGTTTCAAAAGCCATTTCAACTTCCTTTTCAATTCAAATCAAAATTGAATTCTTCTTTATAAATTCGTTTTAAAATCCATTTTTATTCAATTCAAATTTCAATTCATTTCGAAATCGTTTTCAATTCAATTCATTTCGAAATCGTTTTCAATTCAATTCATTTCGAAATCGTTTTCAATTCAATTCATTTCGAAATCGTTTTCAATATCGTTCACGTCAAAATGGCGTCAATCTAATCAACACGGCTTCATATATTGATATTTTCAAAATAGTTGTTATTATCAAAATATTTCGTTCAACACATGACCAATCTCAATGAATGAGTACTGTCAACACATGAACTTTTATTTTATAATATTATTTATTTTTCAAATTGGAATGAGGCCCAATCAATTACCATATAAAGTTAATTATATGGATTTTCATACAACACATGTATATCATAGCATTGAAAAATAATCAACCATCAACCAAAGTGCACTACACTGTATAAGCATCAAATATAGATATTCAACGCTTATAACAGCCTGTCAATCGATCAATCGACATATTTAATCAATCAGGGTGAGTGAACTTCAAATTTCATCCCAACACCCGTGTGGGGTTTCAAACAATCAAACACCTATTTTATTTGTGCTGTTGGGCGATGTGTAAAATTTATCGTCCCAATCAATGTCATTCAAATAGGTGTACATAAACAAACCGTCCGGTTTATAAATGAATATTTTATTTTATTCACTTCACGTTAAAAATTATATTTTTAACGATAAAACATTTTATTCCAACCTATGAATTTCTATTAAGTTCATTCTTTAAATAAAATGATATTTTTATTTTTCTAACATATTTTAGAAAATTTCGGCGGCATAACGGCACGATACTAGAAACGGGACAAGGCCTAGCCTTATCCCCGGTCTAGTGAAGGCCCACGCCATTCACACATCAATCAAATTCACTTTCGTTATGCAAACCACAAAATTTGGAGTAAGGGTCTAACCTAGCCTTACTCCTTCGCCTTATAACGGCGCACGTCTAATCCTAACCAATTTATCGATTCGATTTTTTTTCACACCACAAACCACATTCATACCAATATCGCAATCAATCACCAAACAGTCAAACAAACAAGTCCATGGTCTGTGGACGATTGTGTCGGGTGCTACTAAGCACCGTCTGCATCCTAGTATATATATATAACTAGAAAAGAAATTGAAAGGTGAGAAATTCTCACATATAGCTATCCTAGCTCCACGGCTCTTCATTTGCAGAAGTCTTCGTCGTTTCGCCTTTTTGTCACCTTCGTTGTCCGCTTTCACTACATATGTAAAAATCGAGTTTTTACTTCGCTATTCAATATATAAAAATCGAATTTTTACTTCAAAGTTCAATATATAAAAATCGAATTTTTACTTCAAAGTTCAATATATAAAAATCGAATTTTTTTAGTTCGCTATTCAATATATAAAAATCATATTTTTATTTCGAAGTTCAATATATAAAAATTCTATTTTTCTATCGAAGTTCAATATATAAAAATCATATTTTTAGTTCGCTATTCAATATATAAAAATCATATTTTTATTTCGAAGTTCAATATATAAAAATTATATTTTTATTCTACTATTCGATATATAAAAATCGAATTTTTATTCTACTAAATTATATATGAAAATCCAATTTTCCTCCTTACTTTCTACATATAGAAACGCTCCTTTATATTCCTAGAAATCGAATTTTATATTGTTACATATACATAAAAATCCAATGACATCCATGTAAAGATCGTGTCTTTTCTCTTTATAAAAAATCATTTCTTTCACCAATAAAAAAAACCAATTTTTAAACAAACAAAAAATCTCATCTTTATATTTATAAAATTCACATCTTTATATATATATATATATATATATATATTTTAATCTAAACAAAAATCAGTTTTTAAATCCAAACAAAAATCAGTTTTTAAAATCTTTAATAATTCAGTTTTTACTTCTTTTAAAAAAAAAAACTGTTTTAAAATCTGTTTTAAAACCTTTTAAATCGGAATTTTAAAATGAAAATAAGATAAAATAAGATTAAAAAAAAAACAATTTACCTTCCTGCGAAGGGGGGGGGCTCGTCTTCGTCGGCGCCGAGGGTTCAGGGGGGTGTTCGGTTGCTCAGGGAGGTGCGGCTTCGAGATGAGGGCGGGGTGATGCTTCGTGGGCTTCGTCGGCTTTGCAGGTCGGAGGGGACTTCGTAGTGGGCGGCGCCACCTGGTGGCAACGGAGGAGGTGAGAGAAGGGGGAGGGTGGACGTCGGAGGGGTGGTGGATGCCCTGAGCGGCGCGTCTACGGTGGAGGAGGGGGGGGTGTGGCGGCTGAGCAGATCGGCGGCGCCCCCATTTTTTTTTTCTTTTTTTCTTTTTTTTTTCTGAAATAATTTTAATCGGGGGGGGGGGCCTGGGTTAAAAAGGGGGAGATTTAAATTTTTTTATTAATTTAATTATTTAATTATTTTATTTTAATTCAAAAAGTCAACTTTTTCAAACGACATCTAAACGAGGTCCACCGCCTGTCGTCCATAGCGTTTCACCCCCATTCCGAACACAATGGGATATGTATCGTAAGCTGATTCGGCTGTTACAATCAGTTTTCGTTAAATTTACATTTAAATCACTATATTGAATTTTAAACGTACATTTCAAATTACTGGGGTCACATACTAACTAGAAAAATTCCAGAAAAAATATTTTCTAGCTTCGTATTGACGATACGGTCCTAACAAAACTAGTTTCGTTGAATTCTGAGACCGTTAGAAAAATGGCCAATTTCCAGTCGATTAAAATCAACTGAAACTGGTCAAACGCGTTTTCCTTTGCCACGCTCACATCTTGATTCGAAAAATTATGAAATTTGAAACCTAGCAATAACTTAACATCACGGACCCAACAAAAGTGGTTTCGTCGAAATCCGAGGTCATTTGCAAAATGTCCATTTTTAAGGGCCTGAATTCCATAGCGACTATTCAGAATTTTCAACTGGACATCTCTTATCATTCCCGCTACGAAATTTTGATTTGTCGGATTCGTTGGAAAGATATTATCAATTAGATCCTAATGTTTTTGGTTTCACTAAAATCCGGATTGTTTTGCACCCGGTACATTCAATTGAAGTTTGAAATCGAATTATCGAACTACCGCGCCATTTTCAATTCTATTTATAATTATATATAATTATTTATATTCTAACGACGACGCGTATAATATATACGTTCGAATTATATTCAAAATAAATTTCTCGTCGATATTATTTAAAATAATTCATTTTAAATAATCAAAATTCGCTAAAATTGCCAAAATAAAAATTTTAAACTGGCCCAGATTTTCCGGGTTGTTACATACGAGCTCAGAGGTTGTATATCGATGGACATCAGTCGCATGGAGTGAATTGCCAGTGTGGCACGCGTAAGTGGCAATTGATCAAGGCTTCTGTTGCAAAGCAAAGTCTTGTGGTTGATGATCAAAGCATGTCTGTGTGGCGTAGCTTTATGTATAACGTGAATTCGCGAGCCTCACACCTCGGTATGAGTCAAAAACGGGATACGGACCCAAGGAGTGCACGACGTTTCTTTCTAGCTATGGTGGTGTCGGTGACCTACCATCCCTGACATATATATACTTTTCACCTGTGTGGTTGTTGGATACGAGGCGCCTCGGATATAGGTCTGTAAGGACCGGGAAACGTGTGTTCAGGAATTGCCAATCCTCAAAAGTAAGAGAGGACCGGCCTTGGAGGATCCAGGGATTGCTGTGTGCGATCCCGAGGCATTTGCTAGAGTGTCTCGAACGGAGAGGAGCTTGCCCCTTGCCTCGACTCATGACGGAAATCCAATTTCCAATACGTGTATTTCGGTTTTATTTGTAGAGCCTACTATGGCGACATAGTGGGATGGGGCACTTATGCCGTCTATGATTTATATTTATGATTGAACTGTTTTGACACTATACACTTATAATAGTATCAAATAATGTGTTTTTAACGTATCAAGCATGCTTTGGCTGTTATAAGGTAAAAACCCTATCCCCCGGCTTGTGTTGCATTGTGTGATGGGACCTGGGTCTTATAACAGCTTCATTTTTCTTTATTTAGCATTGCGCTGTTTGTTTTATACACTGGTATTCTTGGGAGGAAACCCGTTCCGTGTTATACGGCGTGGTCTCTTGATTTAGCGAACTTTAACATAAAGATTAATAACTGTTTTAGTTCTTACACCAGCCATATGACTGACCTGGAGTTTATTGTTTTAACCTAAACTCTGGGTGCCCTATTTTCCACACGGGCAGCTAGTAGTTTTGGTTTTGCAGATTTATATTCACAGGGTCCTGATTTACAGCTGGAACGATGCTCGGAAAGCTCTGTATCCGTGTACCACTTTCAGTTGTGTTTTGTATATTTTTCCGCTGCTATGTAATTTATTGTAATCTCTGATATTCATCGAATGTATTTTATTCATTTATACTCTGTATATTCTTGTATCTGATGGAATTGTTGTAATAACAATGAAATGTTCTTCTATTTGCGTTCTATTTTGTCTTGTCCTCAATGCAATCTGTGCTTTCCTTACCGGGGAAGTTAGGGTCATGTCATTTAATTAGCATAGCTTTGTGTAGCGTTACTTCGTGAGCCTCACACCTCGGTATGAACTAAAACGGGAGAAAGACCCCAGGAGAGCATACGTTTCTTTCTAGCTAGAAGTGGTGTCTGGGTTTTACAAGCCTAGGTATTTTTATTTATGTGGATGATGGAAAGCAAGGTACTTCGGATTTGAGTCCCTAGTGGATCTATTTTACGCCCCATAGGGTGGGGAAACGTATTGTTCAGGCATAACCAATCCACTAACATATTTGTGGACCGACCCTAGCACTCCTAAGGGCTCACCTGAGTCTGAGTCCTGAGGCACGGGCTAGAGTGTCTCAAATTCGGTAAGGACGATCCCTTGCCTTGGTTCATAATGGGAATCCAACTTCCAATACGACACCGTACAGTTTTGATTGTAAACCTATATTTGGCGACATAGTATATGGTTGCTATGTCGTCTATGATTGAAATGTTTTTAAAACATATATACACTAACAATAATATCAAATCCGTTTTATTGTATCAAGCGTTTTTGACCATTATAAGGTAAAACTCTATCCTCCGGTTTGCATTGCATTGTGTGATGGGACTTGAGTCTTATAATGGTTTCATTTTTCCAAAAAGCATTGCGTTGTTTAGCGATTTACTTTATTTATAACTGGAAATCTAATGGAGTAAACCTGTTCCGCGTTAGCGGCGTGGTCCTGTGATTAGCCTTATCATTGTTAGATAAGTTAAGTAAGATTTCTCATACCAGTCCCATGACTGACTCGTAGTTTGTTTCACTTTGCAAACTCGGGTGCCCTCTTTTCCACACGGGCAGTCGAGTGGCTTGTTTTGCAGATATCCAGTTATTAGGCAGGATTCTGGATCAAAGCTTAAAGCTGTGGCCGGAGCAATGATAGTCTTCCGCTGCATTGTGTTAAGTTTATTGTAAATTAATATTCTGCTGTATTATTATTATATCGATATACTCTGATATTCTGTACTCTGATGTAACATTATTATAATGTTTATAAAAGTCTTTTGTTATTTGTTCTGAGGTGTTTTAAGCCCAAAGTTAGTGTATCCGGCGATTTCCCGCGAGGGGAATTTTCGAGTCATTACACTTATAGCCTTGAAATCAAGGAAGGAAACGGTGGTAACCTTGTGGCCGGGGAAATCAAGGAAATGTACTTGATCAAGGGAGTTTGGAGTTGGTGGTAAGCTTGTAGCCGTGAAATCAATGAGATTGTGCTTGGATATTGATATAGTAATAAACCTCTGCACAATCCAGGGTTGCATGGTACTGGACATAGGAGTAATCTGAACCAATATAAAATTCAGTGTGTTTTTTCCTTTTCTGCGGTTTATTTCTGTGTTTGTGTTTGATTTTGTGTTTGTGATCATCTCTGCAGTATGTGATTCATATAGTAGATCATATTAGTTTTAGATTTTCTTAAATTCCTTAAAACTCTTTTCACCCTGCCCCCCTCTAGTGTTAGTTTTGCCTTCACGATCCGTTCTGCATTCCTTAACATCCATGAATCATTGGATGTTGCTTCCTTTGGTTTTTAGGTTCAATAGTTGAAATAAATGCAGAATTACTCATATTACTTAATTGGTTTCTAGTCCTAACAATTGATTCAATATCCCCTAAGATATTTTCTACAGGATGGTCTCTTAGCAATCTAACTCTTTTATTTGGTTGATTAATTTCATTATTTATTTCATCCATCTCATTTTCACATTCATCTTTATTTTTCTCTATTTTATTCTTATAATTTTCGTCAAAAGATACATTTAACGTTTCTTCTATAGTATTAGTTCGTAAATAAAAAACTCTATATGCTTTACTTCTTTCTGAATATCCAATAAAAATTCCTTTATCAGAATAGAGTCAAATTTATCTAAATTTTCTTTAGTGTTGAGAATAAAACATTTACTTCCAAATATTTTAAAATACGATACTTTTGGTTTCTTATTATATAAAAGTTTGTATGGTGTTTTATGAGTTAAGGGTCTTATTAAAATTCTATTTAATATATAACAAGCTGTTGCAACAGCCTCAGCCCAAAAATTTCTTGGTAAGTTAATATCTGATAACACGGTTTTAGCACATTCTTAAATTGATATATTCTTACATTTAACTACTCCATTTTGTTGAGGGGTTCTGGGGAAAGAAAAATTATGGGTTATCCCCTTTTTGTTACAAAATTTTTGTTTTCGAACCCTCCACCGTGCTCACCACGTATTGTTTTAATTTTTAAAGAAAATAAATTTTGAATTCTTTAGGCAAAGGTTTTAAATTGATCAAAAGAATCACTTTTATTTTTAAGAAACAGAGTCCAAGTACTTCTAGAAAAATCATCAATTATTACGTAAACATATCTATTGTGATTTATCGATTGAGTTTGGGATGGACCGAATAAATCCATGTGAATTAATTCTAATGGTTTTGAGGTTGTAATTTCTTATTTTGATTTAAATGAACTTTTTTTCAATTTTACGAATTGACAAGCGTCATATAAATTATTTACTTTAAACTCTATTTTTGGTAAACCTCTAATTAAATCTAAATTTGAAACTATAGAAATATGTTTGAAATTTATATGGCCGAGTCTCTTATGCCAGATCTAAGGGTCACTTGTATTGGCCAAAAGACATAAATCATCGCTAGAAATTTTCATACTTACTATATAGATATTTTTCTTTCTATTTCCTTCGAATATTATTTTTGAATTTTTATCATCTATAAAGCATTTGTCTTTTTCAAAATTGATTTTGTAGCCTTTATCGCATAGTTGACTTATACTTAGTAAGTTATGTTTTAAATTCCTAACTAATAAAACATCAGAAATAGTAGGAGTTTCAGAATTACCCACATTTCTGATGCCAACCACATATCCTTTAGAATTATAGCTGAAGTTAACCATTCCTCCATCTTCATATACTAGATTGTTTAGTAAATCTAGATTTCCCGCCATTTGTCCTTTTTGATTTCCATTATTTGACCATCAAGATTTGAATTTTCAACAACATATTACACACCTTTTCCTTGGTAGAACAACAATTCAGTAGACAACTTGATTTTTCGACAGAATGTAATGTAGACTCATCTAATACTGGTGCAATACATGATTTTAGACTAGTGTTATAAATCATTTCAAAAGCTACCATTTGATGTTTCCAAAATTCAAATGATGAAATTTTGAAAAGCTATGCTCTGATGCCAATTGTTAGAGATGATACTCATGGATCTTAAGGCAAAACTAACACTAGAGGGGGTGTATAATGTTTTAAAGAACTTATAGATATCTTAAACAATTAATAATTACTCATTAACTATATGGATCATAGAATGAATATCACTACAGAAACAATTACAGATGCAGGTATAAACAGAAATAAAATGCAGAAAAGAAAGAACACACCGGATTTTATACTGGTTCGGATTACTCTTACATCCAGTCCCACGCAATGTTGAATTGCGCAGAGTTCTATTAATATCAGAATCCAATTACAATCTTTTTGATTTCGCGGTAACAAGGTTAACACCGGTTCAACACCCTTGATTTCACAGCTACAAGGTTAACTCCGCTTCAATTACACTCTTGATTTCACGACTACAAGGATAACACCGCTCCCTTTTCTTGATTTGCGGGCTACAAGGAACACACCCTTTCCTTAATAATTACAAATAGCCCTAGAACTCTTGAATATCACTTCCAAACAAAGAGTATTTGATACAGATTGAGGATAGAAAGAGAATGATATAATTTGCATTGAAATCGGCAGAGAATAAGTGTAAAAATCAAGAATTTGAAGTAGAGTAATAGTGGTAAGAGAAAGAATAAAGAAGGGGAAGATTAGTTATTTAAAATTTTGAAAATGAGGCTTTTATATAATGTTCCAAAGGTAAACGGTTCTGAAACGTTTTAAAATATGAAAAGACACTTCCTTTTGAATTTAAAAAAAGTGATGGTTATATATTGACATGTAAGAAGTTGTATGTTGATATATACTAGGTTTTCAAATTTTAAATCATGTTCTAAAGTATTTAAATCAATATATATATATATATATATTCTGAAAATTCCTAAATCAAAACTAGTTGTTTCAAATATAACTTCTTAAGTATAAGAACATATAAACTATTATTTAAACATATAATATAAAAACCATATATATATATATGGTATAAAATTATATAATTATAAACATATATAATATAATTGTTCAACTTTATAATATATATAAACTATATAAGAAACTTATATATTTGGAATAAGTAGAAACTTTTAGATGATTTAAAATCATTTTGAAAAGAGTTTGAAATCAATTTAGAAAAGATAATTTGAAAACAGAAATTTGAGAGTGTTTGCCAGAGTTTTTCTTACTAACTAGACTCTATTACTTTGATAATACTGAACTCTCGAAATCTTGATATCTTGATACTCATGAGTCTTGAATCTTCTTTGAGATCTTGAATCTCTAAAAACTCTTAACTGTACAGTTATCGGCATTTACTTTCTGCATATGAATCCTATATATATATATATATACTGGATGTTAGTATATATTTTGTAATCAATAATGTTAACAAGGTTGTTGTCATAAAAATTCCATTCCCCAACAGTCTACCCCTTTCGCCGACACTTTTTGTCATTACGGCTGAGACTTTCGTGTGAGGTCTACAGTCTCTTACGATAGCGGATAAGATTCATAGGCTTGGCATTTCTAGAGATTGTCCCCTCATCTCTTCCCTATCCTTTGCAAATGATATCATCATTTTCACTAATGGTAACTGTCATTCCATCCTTCATCTTCTTTGCTTCATTCAATAATACAAGAGTTGCTCAGACCAACTCGTTAATTCTACAAAAAATGCTTTGTCCCTACGAAAGAGTTTTCCCTAGTAAGGTTTTCTTAGATCTAAAACCTTACCAGTTTCAAAGCCGCATCCCTCCCCTTGCCTTACCTCGGTGTTGTCCTTTATCGCGATAGGAAACTCAACGCTATCTTCGACCCCATAACTGATAAAGTAAAGGGTAAGATTTTTAAGTGGAATGGCCCCCTCCTTTCTCAGGCAAGAAGATTGGTTCTTGACTCTATAGGATCGCACGTCTTTGCTGCTGTGACTCATACTTCCTCCTTCTTCTGTTCTTATCGGTCTTTCATATCGTTCTTTTTTAGGGAAAAAGAACAACGCTAATCGTCATCACTGGATTTCTTGGGATGTAGTATGTCGTTCTAAAAGTGACGGAGGCCTTGGTCTTTGAAATCCTAAGTATATTTGCACTACCTATGCTTGCAAGTTATGGGTACAGTTTGGAGCGAACGATTCTCTTGGGCAATTTTTCTCCATGTTATACTTCTCATCACGAATTTCACCGGTGTCCCATTATACGCTAGTGATACATGGAAATGAATGCAATCCGTGAAACCATTCTCTAATTCATATGGTGGTGGTTCAGGTTGGGATGGCGGTCCTTTCTCGTTAAGGGCGGCTTGGTGCTCGGGGAGAACCCGTACTCCAATGACCCTTATTTTCTCCTTCATCTAGAACGTCATACTCCCCCCGAAGCTTTCTTTGTTTATGTTGAGAACTCTTCACGAAGGGTTACCGCTAGACGAGAATCTTCAAAGGAATGGCTTTCCACTCTGTCCCGCTGCAGATGATGTCGAGCTAGTGACTTGGAGTCCAGTGCTCATTATTTTTCTTCGGCACCAGTGCCAGATCTGTTTGGAACTACTTCGAAAATTTGATCGGTCTGTGAGTTAATGCATCTTCCCTTATATGTTTACTGAGAGACAGGTGGTCCGACATTTCAGCCAAGCTTATTCATTCGATTTTGTTTCGTCTACTTCCTTGTCATATCTTCTATCACCTTTGGTGCTCGCGGAATAAGGCCATTTTTGAAGAGACTCTTGTGGACCCTCCCATCATCATACAAAGAGTAAGGAATGGCGTGTTCCTTGCCTTCCACAGTAAGCCTTTCAAGGGAGTTGTAGGCTCCCGCTCTATTAATTTGGCATGTGCTTTTGATATTACTTCTTGTCCTCCAGCTCCTCATGCAGGGATTAATTGATTCTACCTTTTTATTGTTTTTACCGCTTACATCACCTAACTCCCCCCTTAAGTCTTATGTTGTTTTCTACTCGTGCAGGAACTGGATTTACAGGTTCTTCTAGGTTCGAGTGGGTCGAAGGACATGGTGCTCATGGTCGCTATCTCTTTAGGATTCCTTGGGATGGCGTATTAGCTATCTCCCATCAATCTGCTCTAGCTGTGTTAGGAGGATTGGTTTCTGACAATGGCCACAGCTGAGCTTGTTCATTCTGCCCTCTTGATTTGCTTGTGGAAGTTCTTGTCTTCAACTTTAGTCTCACTTTCTGTCTTTTTTATATACTTCTATATTTTTGTTTTGTTATTACAAAATTTGTAGTCATTTACTACAAATCTGTTTTTGTTCACCATTGGAGAAAGGCTTTTTTCTCCCCTTTTGGTATATACTATATAACTTTTTCAAAAACTAAAAAATAAAACAAGTTGAATAAGAATAATATTCACATAGGATTTGAAATTGAAATTGTAAATATGAAATAAAAATAAATACAAATGAAATAAGGGAATTTCCTCTTTAAATTTCAAGATTGTATGTATATATACATATGTGCAAGAGGGGACCATAAATAACACGACCCAAACTTCCCCATAAAGGAAAGCCCAGATTAAGTTGAGGACAAGACAAATCAGGACGCAAATAGAAGAACATTTCATTGCTATTACCACAATTACATCAGAGTGCAAGAATATTCCAGAGTATGAATAAATAATATACAGCAGAAAAATATCAGAGATTAAATTTCAGAGCAGTGGAAAAATAATACATAACACAACTGAAAGAAATACACAGATACAGAGCGTTCCGAATATAGCTCCAACTGTAAATCCAAGATCTTGTAAAATAGAAATCTGCAGAACCAAAACTACTAGTTGCCCGTATGGAAAACAGGGGCACCCAAAGTTTAGGTTAAAACAATAAACTCCAGGTCAGTCATGGGACTGATGTAAGATCTAAAACATTTATTTAAAAACTTTATTTTAAAGTTAGGTAAATCAAGGAACCACGCCATATAACACGGAACGGGTTTACCCCCAAGAATACCAGTGAATTAAACAAACAGCGCAATGTTAATTAAAGAAAATGAAGCTATTATAAGACTTGGGTCCATCACATAATGCAATGCAAACCAGAGGATAGAGTTTTCCCTTATAATAGCCAAAGAATGCTTGGTACGATTTAAAACAAATCATTTGATTCTATTATAAATGCATAGTGTTAAAAACAACTTCAAATATAAATGTATCAATCATAGACGGTATGGGTACCATACATCATGTCGCCATACTAGTTATACAATTAAAACCAAAAAGTTGCATATTGGAAGTTGGATTTCCATCAGGAACCAAGGCAAGGGATCGTCCTTACCGAATTCGAGACAATCTAGCCCATGTCTCAGGACAAGTACTCAGTTAATCCCTTAATAAAATGCAGGGATGGTCCACATATATGTTAGTGAATTAGTTATTCCTGAACACATGTTTCCCCGCCCTATGGGGTGTAAATCTGGTCAGTATGTCGACCATCATATCCATCGGCTCTGTAGTGACCGATATACCTCGCTATCCATCAAATAATATCCAAAATCCATATGATTAAAATGTTTGGGCTCCATACTATGACACCACTCCTAGGTAGAAGGAAACGTACTATCCTCCGTGCCGTCCTCTCCCATTTCTGGTTCATACCAGGTGTGAGGCTCGCGAATTAACGCTATACACAAAGCTAAGCTATTTAAAGTCGTGCTTTGATCATTAAGCACAAGGCCTTGCTTTTCAACAAAAGCCTTGATCACATGACACTCAGCATGCCACACTGTCATCCTATACCGTACCACTGATTTCTGCCAATATATAACCTCTAAGCTCGTACGTCTAGGAGAAGGGTGTTAAACAAGAGAATAAATTATCTACCACCAAACAGATATATATTTAGTAGAGATCAACAAATACAGTATAAAGGAATACAATGTCAGACATACTATCCATTTGCAAGTCCGTTCTGGGTCTGAATGAAACCGGAGGCACCTTATTCCTTGTCCCATATGTACAATACAGGAGAGAGTTCCTCGCATATCCGGTCGATCTCCAAGTACGTCTGGACGATCACCACTTATTACCTTGTCTTCGGATGCCTCCCAATCAAAACATCAGTAATCATCCAAACGATGTGAAGATCTCTGGTCTTCAACCACCGTCTTCATTATCAACTTATAGTCGTATCGATTATTCAAAATGGGATAAACCCAGTCTTTCCAAATAAATTGCGTATTTTATAAACAAGTGCAATAAAAACACAACATACGCCTCATTCCAATCCAGAATATTCTTTTATTTAAATATTCACATCATTATGGAAAGGTTCCCATTAATTTATCAAAGATAAATTCATTAAATTTATTCTTTAATCTTCCTTTGGAAATCAATTCAAACCAAATTAAGGTTTATCCAAACTAGTCAGGATTAGCGCACCTTACCAAAATAATCATTTGTTTTACTTCCGAATCCCAACCTATTCATTCCATGGAGCAAACCAGTAATACTCCATATCTAACACCATGGTGTTATCAGTAGTAATTACTATTTCACATTCAAATCTAATTAAAGATATAACTATCGTTTGGAGTAAAACTGGGGGTACTCCATTCTCGATCATTTCCAAAATTAGATAATTTAAATTTTCACATTTCCATTTCAATCCAATTAAAGATTCATTAAAACTTTACTTAGTTTTAATCTTCAAAAATCATTATATAATGATTATTCAAATTTAGGAAATAAATCCTGTCTTTAACTGGGTTAAAGATGTCATTTAAAACACAGTTAATGATAAACCCAAAATCATATTCCATTAATTATGGAATCTTCACGGGAAACAGATCAATATAAATATATATAATCGATATAAACTTTTATATCCAACCAATAATATAAATGGAATAACCGCAAAGCCTTTTCAATTCCATATATACTAACAATCTTCCTCCGTAGAAGTTCACTTCGATTATTACCAAATCGAATTCCATTCCATTCCAATTTATTTTATTAAATTGGAAAACTTTTCTTTGGAAAATCCCATTAAATCTTAATAGAAAGATTTATATATTCCAAATCATATTTCACTGTTAATCGGGTTAAAGAACGAACGTCGTTAAAACACAGTTCACAATAAACCCAATTCACATTCCATTTTATTCCAATTACTAAATATAATTGGAAACTCTAATAATCTTAATTAAAAGATTTATTCTTTTCATACAGGGTTTTAAGAACAGTGTTACTGAAGGCATCATTCACGACAAACCCAAAATCCAATTCTTTTATTCAATTTCAATTAAATATTAATTAATTGGAAAACTTCACTAAACCTTAATAAAAAGATTTATTCTTTTATCGATTGGGTTTAAGAACAGTGTTATTTAAAACACCGTTCATGACAAATCCAAATCCAATTTAATATTAAATACAAGGCTCTGAATAGAAATTATATTAGCTTATATTCAATATCAAAATCGGAAACTAACGGATATCGTATTGGGAATAACGATATCTATATCTTCCAAATTCCCATAACAATATCCGTATAACCATGGAATCCAATATCGAAACATTCCGAAGATTATTTCCATTCCAATTTATTCGTTGGAAAAATTCTGGTTATTTTTAAAACCATTTCAAATCCAATTTATTTCTTTAAAAATATTGGATTATTATTCTAGTTAATAACTAGATCATTTTGATAAAAGTATATTTTTATCTTTACAAATGTGGAATTTTTTATCCAAATTCTTTCCAAATCATTTATTATGATTTTATACAAATTATTGATATTTTTAATAATTTTATCAAGGCCCATACAGTCGGTTTCCAATAACGGCCACCGAACTGCACTTACAACGACCTTTTCCAAATTTGATTTGGACATAATTCCAAATCCAACCATTAAATTTTAAATCTTTTTTATTTATTGGAAAGCCCTTTTCGATACAAACCCAACGGTTCCGGTTTTAGGAGAATCCGCCGGTCGGATCTCCCGTAATGTCAATTCGAAGTCAATGGTCGAAATTTGTGAACGGCCGTGGCGCGGCGCGTTCTATTCAAGCCATTAATATATAATATATATATATATATATATATTACATTTCACTGACTTCCATTTAAAACGTATTTTATAATTCGTTGTAAATTCGTTTTAAAAACGACTCCAACTTCGTTCCAATTTTTCAAACCAAAAATGAATATTTCTTAATAAATTCGTTTTAAATTCATTTCAAAACGATTTCTACTTCATTTCAAATTTCAAATCAAAATTGAATATTTCTTAATAAATTTATTTTAAATTCATTTCAAAATGATTTCTACTTCATTTCAATTTTCAAATCAAAATTGAACATTTCTTAATAAATTCAATTTAAATTCACTTCAAAACCTGCATCATTTCAATTTTCAAATCAAAATCGAATATTTCTTATTAAATTCGTTTTAAATTCATTTCAAAACGATTTCTACTTCACTTCAATTTTCAAATCAAAATTGAATATTTCTTGTCATTATAATATTAAAATGATAAATTTTCAAAATATCTGATTTTGATTATACACTGGATAATATTTAAAAATATTCATTAATTCTGAATTGGAATCAGACTCAATCAATTACCATATAATTTCAGTCATATGGATTTCATACATCGCATGTCTACAACGATAATGGTAAACAATCATCAAAATTTCATATAACATCCAGAATGCATTTTACCACTGTATAAGCATTAAAATAAATAAATAAATAAATAACGCTTATACAGTCTGTCAACCCATCGATTAACATACAGCTAAACAATTGGAATTAGTGTATGTCAAATATCATCCTAATATCCATGTGGGGTTTCAACCAACAAATACTGAATTTTATTTGTGTAGTTGGGCGATGTGTAAAATTTATCGTCGCAATTAATATCAGTTAAATGGGTGTACATAAACAAATCGTCCGATTTGTAAATGAATATTTATTTCAATACATGACTATTTTATATCGTTTCATATACATATTAAAAATGATATTTATTTTGTTTTAACATTTTATTCAACATATGAATATTTTTTATAGTTCATTTCTGCAACAAAAATGATATTTTTATTGATTATACATTTTATTCAACACATGAATATTTTATATAGTTCGTTTCTGCAATAAAAATGATATTTTTGTTGGTTATACATTTTATTCAACACATGAATATTTTATATAGTTCATTTCTGCAACAAAAATGATATTTTTATTGATTATGCATTTTATTCAACACATGAATATTTTATATAGTTCATTTCTACAAGAAAAATGATATTTTTATTGATTATACATTTTATTCAACACATGAATATTTTATATACCATTTCACATCACAATCACCACACAATACAGTCCAAACAAACAATCATGGTTTGTACAATAGATAGTGTCAGGGGCTTCTAAGCCCCGTCTGCATCCTAGTATATAATAACTGTAAAATAATTTTAGTGTGAGAGAATTCTCACATTGGGATCCACTCAGTCAGTCTTTAACTAGCGATTTTATTTCTATTCGGATTAGAATTTAACTCAAATTATAATTTGCTCCAAATCGCTTTTAGGCGGTTCCATTGCGTAGTGTTCGTCATTGTGAACCCAACGCAACTTGAATCGTCGAATTCTGACCTCATATGAAGAAGTTATGATAATATTTGGGTTAATTACATTAATAAGGTTAATAATATAATTATTAAATTTATTCCCCCTTTACCATCGTTACCTTTATTCCTGGACACGCTGAAACGTCGAACCAAAATAACATCTGCTAGGGCTTGGAACTGCTTCGCCTGGACGCTGCCGAAGTTCGATCAGCTGACGCCACGTGGTGTGCCGCCACTCGACCTCCCTAACGCCAGCAACCGCGTAGGTCGCAACCCCTCCATCCGCCTTAAAAACCCGATCTAACGTCATCAGCTTCAGGCACTGATTTCGCCCAAACGAGGAGATTAAACTGCATCTCCTCCGTTGAATTTATATAGCATGGAGATCTCTTCCATATTCATGTTTTAATTGTTTGAAATCACTGCGTGACTAAAGAGAAAGAAGAGGAAGAAATCAAGAGTGATTTGGCCGTTCATTTTATCTCTAGCGGCGGATCCAGAATTTAGTTAGGGTTAAGAAATAAATTGGGCTATTTATAACATTTATTTAATATTATTTTAATATTTAATTCCAATATTATTTGTTTATCGATCCCATTTCCAAATCAAACCCAACGACTATCGCCCCTAGCTGAATACCCCCATTCCGGAAACAATAAGATATGTACCGTAAGCCAATTTGATCGTTTCGGTCAATTTTCCTTTAAATTAAAATATAATTCAATATATATCACAGTTAAACGTACATTTCAATTTACCGAGGCCACATAATGACACCAAAAATTACAGAAAAGTAAATCGAGCTATGTTTTGACGATACGGTCCTAAAAAAATAGTTTAATCGAATTTAGAGACCGTTTGAAATATGGTCCTTTTCCAGTCAATTAAATTTAAACTAAAATTGCCAAACAAATTTTAATTCACTGCGCTTGCGTATTAATTCCAAAAATTTTGAAAATTGGAATCTAGCAATAATTTTACATTCCAGATCCAACAAAAGTGATTTCGTCGAAAATGGAGGTCATTTGCAAAATAGCTATTTTAAGGGCTATATATAAAATAAATATATATATAAATTCCATAACGACTATTTCAAATTTTAAACTGGACATAAATTTCAATTTATATTATAAAATCTCAATTTTTCATATTCGTTAGAAAGATATAATTAAACAGATTCTAATGTTTCCTGTTTAGTGAAATCCGATTTATTTTGAATTCTGTACATTCAATGAAATTTTAAAATCAAATTTTCAAACTACTACGCCATTTCAGGCTTGTTTTATAACTAAAATAAATTTATTCATTTTAACTTCGATTTAAAAAAAATTAGTCGTTATTATTTAAAATAAATCATTTTAAATATCCAAAATTCACTAAAATAGCCAAAATAAAAATTTTAAATTGGTTCTGAAAATCCAGGTTGTTACAATCTCCCCCACTTAAAATCTTTTCATCCTCGAAAAGGAACGGAGCTGAAAGTTGTTTAACTAACCAACTCAACTTTCATTTTGGCTTTCATTCTTCAACTTTTCAGTTTCTAAGAATTTTCAAATTTTTCAAAAATTTGGCTAACACTGTAAATTTTTGAAAATTTTCGCCATAACTTCCTTTGTATGGGGAGACCTTTAAAACCGCAACTTGCCTCATATGGCCCTCACCAATCCAAAAGAAAAAGAAAAAGCCAAGCGGCTAGCCAACGACTCATAAAATCATCAAAACCCAATAAATTAGTAAACATGTACCTATTTGTCGGGCATACAATTTTATTCCTCTTCTTAGCTTCCATGTTATGACCCGTTCACACATATATATGTACATGTATGCAATTTCAATCAATTTACAATTAAGTTCAATATTTGATTCGATTTTGCTTAATTGACTTTCATTTTCTTAGTGGTTTTATCATTTAACAAATAATCAAACATCACAACCAACAATCAATTAGTTGGTTAACTTTTTGAAATGTATAACTTCTATATATATTCAAAATTGCAATTTTGATGTCAAATCACAACAACAGACCCTATTTAATTTTGGTTCTCACACCAGTCAATTGGAAATATATAGATATCCCACTTTCGAAACTCGAACATAAATACTGATGATGCCATAGTCATCACCAGAATTATCTCCGGGCGACTAGACTGTGATTCTATATCTATCCAGTATATTCGAGGCTTCGAATACATGTTAATTATGCGTATATTCAAAATCTTCATATACTCGATTGTCCAAATTCAATTTAAAATAAATATTCAAATACACATAATTGATATAAAATTTTAAAACTAAATTTGATTTTTAAAAAATAACACTCTTCGCACTCGTTCTAGGATACTACTGATTGTATCTCTAATGAGCCATTATTATTGGATATTACTAATCCAATCTCTGATGAATTCTTTCATTTGGTTCTAATGTGTCTTGTTTTCGAGCTCTGTTAACCAAAGCTCTGATACCAAGCTATAACGACCCAAACTTCCCCGTAAAGGAAAGCGCGAATTGAGTTGAGGATAAAACAAATCAGGACGCAAACAGAAGAATATTACATTGCTATTACCACAATTACATCAGAGTACAATAATATTCCAGAATATGAATAAATAATATACAGAAGAGAAATATCAGAGATTAAATTACAAAGCAGCGGAAAAATAATACATAACACAACTGAAAGAAATACATGGATACAGAGCATTCTGAATATAACTCTAGTTATAAATCCAGGATCCTGTAAAATAGAAATCTGCAAAACCAAAACTACTAGCTGTCCACGTGGAAAATAGGGGAACCCGGAGTTTAGGTTAAAACAATAAACTCCGGGTCAGTCATGGGACTGGTGTGAGAACTAAAACAATTATTTAAAAACTTTATTTTAAAGTTAGGTAAATCAAGGAACCATTCCATATAACACGAATGGGTTTAACCCCAAGAATACTAGTGCATAAAACAAACAACGCAATGCTAATTAAAGAAAATGAAGCTATTATAAGACTCAGGTCCCATCACACAATGCAACCCAAGCCGGAGGATAGAGTTTTCCTTATAATAGCCAAAGAAAGCTTGGTACGATTTAAAACAAATCGTTTGATACTATTATAAGTGCATAGTGTTAAAAAAAACTTCAAATATAAATGTATCAATCATAGATGGCATCGGTACCATATATCATGTCTCCATACTAGTTTTTCAATTAAAACCGAAAAATCGCGTATTGGAAGTTGGATTTCCATCATGAGCCAAGACAAGGGATCGTCCTTACCGAATTCGAAACAATCTAGCCCATGTCTCAGGACAAGTACTCAGTAAAGCCCACAGGAAAATGCAGGGTAAGTCCACACATATGTTATTGAATTAGTTATTCTTGAACACACGTTTCCCCGCCCTATGAGGTATAAATCTAGTCAGTATGTCGACCATCATATCCGTCGGCCCCGTAATGACCGATATAACCGAGGTACCTTGCTATCCATCAAATAATATGCAACACCCACATGAGTAAAATGTCTGGGCTCCATACCATGACACCACTCCTAGCTAGAAGGAAACGCATTGTCCCTCTACCGTCCTCTCCCGTTTCTGGTTCATACCAGGGTGTGAGGCTCGCGAATTAACGCTGTACACAAAGCTATGTGAAACGACCCAAACTCACCCTTACGGGAAAGCCCGTATTGAGTTGAGAACACGACAAATCAAAACACAAACAGAAGAACCTTTCATTGTTATTACAACAATTTACATTAGAGTACAAGAATATAACAGAGTATGAATGAATAATATACAACGGAAAAATAATATCAAACATTTAAAATTACATTTAAATAGTAGTGGAAAAATAATACAAAATACAACTGAAAGAAATGCATGGATACAGTGCTTTTCGAATAACGCTTCAGCTGCAAACCAGGATCCTGTAAATATAATATCTACAAAACCAAAACTACTAGCTGCCCGTGTGGAAAATATGGGCATCTAGAGTTTAGGTTAAAACAATAAACTCCAGGTCAGTCATCGGACTGGTGTGAGAACTAAAACAGCTATTAAATTTTTACTTTAAAAGTTGGGAAATCATGGGACCATGCCGTATAACACGAAACCAGTTTAAATTAAACCACGCAATGCCTTTTGGAAAAACGAAGCTATTATAAGACTCAGGTACCATCACACAATGCAACGCAAGCTGGAGGATAGAGTTTTCCCTTATAATAGCCAAAATATGCTTGATACGTATAAAACACATTATTTTTATATTACCATAAGTGCAAATATAGTGTCAAAAACAACTTCAAATATAAATGTACCAATCATAGACGGCATGGGTACCATATATCATGTCGCCAAACTAGTTCTACAATCAAAACCGCATGATGTCATATTGGAAGTTGGATTTCCATCATGAACCAAGGCAAGGGATCATCCGTACCGAATTCGAAACTCTCTAGCCCGAGCCTCAGGCAAGATACTCAGTCAAGCCTTAGGAGCCACAGAGCCGGTCCATACATATGTTAGTGGATTATATATAATTCCTGAACAATACGTTTCCCCGCCCTATGGGGCGTAAATAAAGAGCCACTGGTGACTCAAATCTGAGGCACCTCATTCCATCATCCACATAAGTAAAATGTCTGGGCTCCATACCATGACACCACTTCTAGCTAGAAAGAAATGCATGTTCTCCCTGAATCCTTCTCCCATTTCTAGTTCATACAGGGGTGTGAGGCTCGCGAAATATCGCTATACACAAAGCTATGCTAATTAAAGTTATGCTTTGATCATCACCCACAAGGCACTTCTATTCAACAAAATCCTTGATCATTTGCATCTTAGCATGCCACACTGTTAATCCGTACCATACCCTTGATTTCTACCAATATATAACCTCTAAGCTCACACGTCTCATAGAAGGATGTTAAACAAGAGAATAAATTCTCCGCCACCAAACAGATATATATTTAGCAGAGATGAACGATTATAGCATAAAGGAATACAACGTCGGACATACCATCCATTTACAAGTCCGTTCTAGGTCTGAACGAAACCGGAGGCACCTTTTTCCTCATCCCACATGTCCAATACAGAAGAGAGGTCCTTGCATATCCGGTCGATCTCCAAGTACGTTTGGACGATCACCACTTATTAGCTTGTCTTGGGTGTACAGCTCAATCAAGACATCAGTAATCATCCAAATGATGTGAAGAACTCTAGTCTTCAACCACCGTCTTCGACTCTTGATCGTCGTAGTAATTATTCAGAATGGGTTAAACCCGGTCTTTCCGAATAACACACGTACTTTATATCAAGTGCTATAAAAACACATCATACGCCTCATTCCAATTCAGAATATTCTTTCAATAAAATATTCATATTATTAGGCAAACGTTCCCATTAGTTTTATCAAAGATAAATCCTCTTAAATTAATCCTTTAATCTTATTTTGAATATCATTTTCAAAAGATTTATTTAACTAGTCGGGATTAGCAAACCTTACCGAAGTAATCATTTATTATTAATCCCAATCCCAACCTATTCATCCCATGGAGCAAAACTGGCAGTACTCAATATCTAACACCTACGGTGTTATCGGTAAATTTAATTACCATTTCACGTTCAAATCTAATTAAAGATTTAACTATCGCCTGGAGTAAAACTGGTGGTACTCCATTCTCGATCATTTCAAGAATTTGATAAATCTAATTATCTCGTTTCCATTTCAATATAATCTAATTTAGTAAAAATCCAATTTGGTTTTAATATCAAAAATCATTACTTTATGATTATTCAAGTTTAAGAAATTGAACTTATCTTTAACTGGGTTAAAGAACCAATGTCATTAAAAACCACAGTTCACGATAAACCCAAAATTATCTTCCATTAAATATGGAATCTTCACAAAAATCAGATCAATATATAATCGATACAAATTTCCGTATCAGACTAATAATATAAATGGAATAACGGCAAGGCCTTTCAAATTCCATATGTAGTAGCAGTCTTCATTCACAGAAGCTCATCTCGATTATTACCAAATCGAATTCCATTCAATTCCAATATAATACATTAAATTGGAAAGCTTTATTTTGGAATATTTCCATTTAAATATTAATAAAAGATTTATAAATTCCAAATTATTTCTTCCCTGTTAATTGGGTTAAATCACAAATGTCGTTTAAAAACACCATTCACGATAAACCTAATTCACATTTCATTTTATTCCAATTACTAAATATAAGTGGAAACTGTAATAATCTTAATTAAAAGATTTATTCTTTTCGTACGGGGTTTAAGAATAGTGTTATATAAGACACCATTCACGACAAACCCAAAGATCCAACTTATTTAATTTAATTCCAATTAAATATTAATTAATTGGAAAACTTCATTAAATCTTAATTTAAAGATTTATTCTTTACTCAACTGGGTTTAAGAACAGTGTTATTTAAGACACCATTCACAACAAACCCAAAATCCAATTCTTTTGTTCAATTCAAATTCATTTATTTATTTAAAAATATTGGATTATTATTCTAGTTAATAACTAGTTCATTTTGATAAATATATATATTTATATCTTTACAAAATTGTAATTTTTCATCCAAATTCTTTCTAAATCATTTATCATGATTTTACATAATTTTAATAATTTTATCAAGGCCCGTACAGTCGGTTTCCAATAACAGCCACTGAACTGTGCTCACAGCGACCTTTTCCAAATTTGATTTGGACATAATTCCAAATCCAGTCGTTAGATTTTAAAGCTCTTATATTCATTGGAAACCTCTTTTTGATACGAACCTAACGGTTCCAGTTTTAGGAGAAATCCGACGGTCGGATCTCCCGTTACGCCAATTTGAAGTTAATGGTCGAAATTCGCGAACGGTTGCTGCGCGACGCGTTCTATTCAGGCCATTAAATATATATTATATATATATATTATATGTATTTCTTCGATTTTCACTTTAAATGTATTTTATATATCATTTATAAATTCGATTTAAAACAATTCCAACTTTATTTTCAATTTTAAATCAAAATTGAATATTCTATATATTTTTTCATACTGAAATGATAATGTTCTCAAAATATTAGATTTTTAAATCACTTCTTTTCGATATTCATTATAAAATGAATAAAATCGATCGATAAACCCATTCGGCTTAAAATAGCGTTTTCTTATTAACTCAGCTTCATATTTTAATATTTTTGTGTCCATCCAAAATCGGACATCAAAATCATTATTTTATTTTTCACTGAAAATTATTTTAAAATATTTGATATTTTAAGATATTCTTTATTTTAAAATATTCTTTATTCTAAAATGTCATTTATTCTAAAAAAAAATTTATAACAAAAAATGTCCTTTATTACAAAAATGTCTTTTATTACAAAAATGTCCTTTATTAAAAAAATGTCTTTTATTTCTGAATCAGAATGCGACTCAGTCAATTACCATATAAATTCAGTTATATGGATTTCATACATCGCAGGTATACAACATTAATGATAAACAATCATTAAATAGTCCATTCACATCCATAGTGAAATTTACAACTGTGTAAGCATTAAAATAAATAAATAACAGGCATCACAGCCTATCAACCCATCGATTGACATACAACTAAATATTGGGACTAGTGTATGTCAGATATCATCCCAATACTCGTGTGGGTTTTCAAACAACAAAAGTTTATATATTTGTGCCGTTAGGCGATGTGTAAAATTTATCGTCCCAATCCATATTAGATAAATAGGTGTACATAAACAAATCGTCCGATTTGTAAATGAATACTTATATTCATTTCAGGAGAACTTTATGTGGTTCATATATATACGTTAAAATTTATATTTTTAACGATAAAATATTTTATTCAACACCTGAATATTTCATATAGTTCACCTATACAATAAAAATGATATTTTTATTGTGCTAACATTTTATACAATAAAATAATATTTTTGTTATGCTAACATTTCATATAATAAAAATGATGTTTTTGTAATACTAACATTCTATAAATAAAAAATAATATTTGTATAATGCTGACATTTTATACATAAAAATGATATTTTTATAATGCTAACATTATATATATATATATAATGTTTTCTTATAATGCTAACATTCTATACATAAAAATGATATTTTTATAATGCTAGCATTCGATACATAAAAAAGATATTTTTATAATGCTAACATTCTATGCATAAAAATGATATTTTTATAATGCTAACATTCTATACATAAAAATAATATTTTTATAATGCTAACATTCTATTATTTTTTATAATGCTAACATTATATACATAAAAATGATATTTTTATAATGCTAACATTCTATACATAAAAATGATATTTTTATAATGCTAACATTCTATACATTTCATGCAATCCATAAACACAATACAGTCCATTCAATCCAAATAAACAATCTTGGTTTGTACAATAAATACTGTCGTGTGCTACTACAACCTAGTATATATATAACTGTAAAATAGTTTGAGTGAGAAAGAGTTCTCACCTTTGGTTTCCACTCCGTCAGTCTTTAACTGATGATTTTGGTACCGTTTGGATTTGAAGTTTCCCCAAATTCTAATTTGCTCCGAATTGGCCCTAGTTAGTGTTGTTGCGAAGCTCTAGACTCCACGATCGCAACGGATCCAGTTTTGCTGAATTTCGATAATGTAAGAAGTTATGTATTTTTCAATATTGAACACACTTAAACATCATTAACTTGTATAATTAATTATATTAATTAAATAAAAACATAATTACCACTTTGGTCCTATCCTCATCATCTTTCTTCCACGCTCCAGGATTCCACTGTAAGCTTCCCTTCCACTCATGCAAATTTCCCCCCATCATACCTCCTTCACCACACTGTTTAAATTCAAACTAAAGTAACCATAATTCATCTCTCGAACTCCTCTACATTCTCACATCAATTTACATCAACTCGCACCTCCTGGAAAGTTGTGTTTGACAGCTCCCACTGCCTCCTACAGTAAGTCACGCATAATAAATATGCACCGTTCCCCTTCAGATTTTGCAAGTAAGTGCTATTTTCATCAACAAATCCAACTACCACATTGAATTCAAGCCTCGATGCTCCAAATTTTTGAAATGCCGAACCCTAGGCATCAAGACTGTGCCAAATGCCTTGAAATGGGTATGAGGTGGAAGCTCTCCTCACAAGGGTCTCAAATATATTTATTTCTTGATTTTGGAAGGTGTGTACGATTATTAAAAAATGGAAGAAGCTAAATTTTTCTAAGGTTTTATGTTTAGAAAGAGGGAGAAAGGCTGCGTGAAAAACAGGGGATTAGGTTTAGGTTATGAAGTGCAAATGATGATTTATAGTGCACCCTAATTATTATATTAAGGATTTTATATTTTATTATTCTCAAATATCGCTCATTTTCATCGTTTAAAAATCCGTGTGGTCACGTACAGATCCCGTTTTCGATGAAAATTGGCATGCATATACTCTCTGACATTACAGATCCAACGACACTGGTATCATTGAATTCCGAATCCGTATGCACAGAAAACAATTTTTTAAAGTCAAAATAGTGATTGTTTTTCCATTGTAAAATCACGTACGGTCACATACTAATTCTAAAAATCATGAACTTTGGAATCTTAGCTTTATTTTACGCTACGGATTCAATAAAAAAGTTTTGTCAAATTCCGAGGTCATCCCAATAATGTTCCTTTGTAAAACTGCGCAAATTAGCTTCAAAAATGCGATTTTAGCGTACCTTTTCTTCTTGCACGCCCACACGCTAATTCCAAAAATTATGGCCTTTTGGATTTAACCATTATTTGACAATACGAATCCACAAAAAAAAGGAATCGAATTCTGAGATCCTCTGCATACTGTTCCTTTGTAAAATGACTACTTGTTTTGCCTCAAACTGTTTTAGCTCGCACGGCCGCACACTAACTCCGTTTGACGCACCTTTTCGAACTCAACAATAATTTATCATTGCGAATCCAGAAAAATTTATTTCGTCAAATTCTGAGCTTATATGCAAAATTTCACTTTTTAAGGGCTATGTATTGATTTTAAACATCAAATTTTCAAAATTTCCAAAACAAAGCTTTTAATTGAAATTTTTTACTGAGTTTATTTTTAGTCAAATAAAAGATAAAAACTAATTTTAAAACTATTATCAAATTTTATTCGCATATTCCTTAAAATGGCTTAAATCAAAATTTTAAATTGGTTATGAAAAATACGGGTTGCTACAATCTCCCCCACTTAAAATCTTTTCGTCCTCGAAAAGGAACGGAGCTGAAAGTTGTTTAACTAAACTCAACTTTCATTCTGGCTTTCATTCTTTAACTTTTCATTTTCTAAGAATTTTCTAATTTTCCAAAAATTTAGCTAACACCCTAAATTTTCGAAAAATAAAATCCGCCATAACCTCCTTTGTACGGGTTAATATTTAAAACCGCAGGACCCTCATCAATCCAAAAGAAAAAGCCAAGTGGCTAGCCAATCGGCTCATAAATTCATCAAACCCCAATAAATACAGTAAATATGTACCTATTTGTTGGTCATACAATTTTATTCCTCTTCTTAGCTTCACTGCTATGACCTGTTCACACATATATATGTACTTGTATGCAATTCCAATCAATTTTAAATTCAGTTCAATATTTGATTCAATTTGGCTTAATTTACCGTTTAATCTCTTATTGATTTTTTTATTCCAATATTTTTATTAGTTAAACTAATAATCAAGAAACACAACCAGCAATCAATTAGTTGGTTAACTTTTCAAATATATATATAACTTTTACATAGTGAAAAAAATCATATTTTTAGTGCAAATCATAGCAATAAACTCTAACTAAGTTTTGGTTCTCACACCAGTCAATTGGAAACATATAGATATCCCACTTTCGAAACTCGAACATAAATGTTGATGATGATGCAGCGATCATCAGAATAATCTCCAGGCGACTAGAGTGTGATTCTATATCTATCCAGCATATTTAAGACTTCATATACATGCTAGCTAGGCGTATATGCAAAATCTCTATATACTCGATTGTCCAAAATCAATATAAAATAATATACTCAAATACGTATAATTAGATTAAATTTTCAAAACTAATTTTTTTTTCATTTTTATTTTGAATATAACACTCTTCGCACTCGTTCTAGGATACTACTGATCCTATCTCTAACGAGTCATTCTTATTGGATATTACTAATCCAATCTCTGATTGATTCTTTTTTTTGGTTCTAGCGTGTCTTGTTCTCGAACTCTGTAAACCAAAGCTCTGATACCAAATGAAACGACCCAAACTCGCCCTTTCGAGAAAGCTTGGATTGAGTTGAGAACACGACAAATCAAAATACAAACACAAAAACATTTCATTGTTATTACAACAATTTACATTAGAGTACAAGAATATAACAGAGCATGAATAAATAATATACAGCGAACAAATAATATCAGAGACTTAAAATTACATTTAAATAGCAGTGGAAAAATAATACAAAATACAACTTAAAGAAATACACGGATACAGAGCTTTCCAAAAAACGCTTCAGCTGCAAACCAGGATCCTGTAAATATAACACCTGCAAAACCAAAACTACAAGTTGCTCGTGTGGAAAATATGGGCACCCAGAGTTTTGGTTAAAACAATAAACTCCAGGTCAGTCATGGGACTGGTGTGAGAACTAAAACAGTTATTAAATTTTTACTTTAAAAGTTGGGAAATCATGGGACCATGCCGTATAACACGGAATGGGTTTACTCCACATGAGTCTTAGTTTAAATTAAAACCACGCAATGCCTTTTGAAAAAACGAAGCTATTATAAGACTCAGGTACCATCACACAATGCAACGCAAGCTGGAGGATAGAGTTTTCCCTTATAATAGCCAAAATATGCTTGATACGTATAAAACACATTATTTTTATATTACTATAAGTGCAAATATAGTGTCAAAAACAACTTCAAATATAAATGTACCAATCATAGACGGCATGGGTACCATATATCATGTCGCCAAACTAGTTGTAACACCCCATGTCCATTAATGTCACTCACAAAGGGAATGCATTAACTTCCATGGAGCTTTTTAAGTGAATATAGAACAGAAAATCACAACAAGACAGATATGAAATAGTACTTGAAAATTTAAAACTTTATTTATTGCAACGGAAGGTAAATATGTTTGGTTACATCACCAAAACCCAAAGACTAAAGTCAAGTACATAATATCCATCTTGACAAAATCAGAGTACATAATATAAAAAGCATAATCCCATAAATAGCCATAAAAGAGATAGGTTGAGCTTTACTTCAGCAATCCAAATCCAAGTGCTCCCAAAGAGATCCAAATCAAGCTTCCCACCCTAAGAACCTAGGGGGGGAAAGGAAGAAAAGAGGTGGAAAGAAAGGGGGTCAGACATAAAGTCTGGCAAGTCCGATAACTCCAACAATATAATTATCAAAGTAACTAGGATAAGACATAAGCTTGGTAAATAACGAAATGACTGTGAATTAATGGCAAGACCAAGCAACCAAAAATAATAGGATGAGCAAAGATAACGTTAAAGGCGCTTCCTAATCAATATAGGGTAATTACTATACTCTACCGTACTGTACCGTACTGCACTGTACTAACACTAACTGCACCCATACTAGTCACTCTAGAAACTTGATCCCTCTTGACTAAATAGAATGATGATAGCTTCGTGTACTACTAGATGTACCCACTATCCCCACTAGATGTACCCTTCAATGGTAATTCCATGTACTCCTAGCTGACGTCATAGGTGCCGCCTGCTCCTATCTCCACTAGGTGTACCCCTTTAATGATTAATTAATAATGGTAGCTTCGTGTACCCCTAGCTAACTACATAGGTGCCGTCTGCTCCTATCTCCACTGGATGTACCCACTACCCTGCCCCATTCGATCGGCTCCCTAACTCGTAGATACCCGTGCAGGTCCCACAGTGGGGTGTATCACTCCCCAATATGGCAACCTTATACTACGCAAGGAATGCACGGCTTATACCTACACGATGCAACAACATCTTACCTACCAGCCCGGGCCCACGCACGCACATGACCCCGTTGGACTTGCGTTGCCACCGCTAACCCATTTTGGCCTCTAACAATCAGGCCCAATAGGCGTGTCCCGTCCTCGACTTAGGTCGAGCTCACAAAGATACTTAATGGGCTACTGGACTGAAAAGGGCCCCCACCAAGCTTCCCACCTAGGCTTGGTCCCCTCTAATACGTCCCACTTAACCCCATGTCCACTTACATGTATAAATTTGGTTAAGTGTTTTCTAATTTAACCTAGTCTCACCCTTTTGTTTAATTAACAGGTTGTATTGGTTAAGTCTGTGGGCTTATATACACAAATATTACCCACCTACCCAAGATTTACTTAACCCTCTCACTGGTTCAGACATATTTAATTTACGGTTAAGTTTGTGGGCCTATATGTACTAATATTACCCACCTACCCAAGATTTACTTAACCCACTCATTTCGTATAACCCAGTTTACTTAACCCCCAACTTAAACTTAAGTTCTTACAATCCCTAGGGATCAGATTTGGTTAAGTAGTCCATTTCATTTACCATGTCCATTTTTAATTAATTAATCAATTAATTAAAACCTTTCCCTTCATAGGTGTCAATACCTATTTTATCCAATAATTTGAATTACATGTCATAATTGTTTATATTCAAATTACTCCATTTTTCTAATCGTATTTCTCATGACATCCACATGTCACCCACTAGATTCCTCATGCCACCCAAGGCACCCACTTAACCCCCTCATGTCCCACTACATGCTTATCTGGTTAAGTATTTCTTAATTCATTAAGGCCGTAACCTTATAAAGACCTCTCACATTAGACTGACATTTATGGCAGCTGGATTTGTCGGGCGGGTCCGGGCAGTCTTACACCATAAAAGAGCCTAACCTCGTGTCTTTACAACTGTTACGCTTTTAATTTGGGCCTAGGACCTCTCACATTGGGCTACCATTTGTGACTACTGGATTTGCCGGGCGGGTCCCGGCAGTTTTACGTCACAAATGAGTCCAACCTCGTGTCCTAAGCATTGCTTATCACTTATAATCCTTTACCTCAATTTGAATTATTTTCCCTATCAAAATTTAACGATGTCCATAATTGACTCAATTATATCCATCCATTTATGGTATGCAAAATTATACCAATTTCGTCACAAGTTTATTATATGCCATTAAAGGCCTTTTATCTCACTATTTAATATCCCTATTCAAATTCAAATTAATTTACATATATGACTCATTTACATTCCAATTCACATTTATTAACATAATATTTTCATCCCATATTTGGATTAATTATTCCTAATCAAATATGTTAATAAAATTCCAATTATCTTTATGACCATAATTCACATTAATTATGTCCATATATCACTTTACCAATTAATATTTCAATTTACATATATGCCTCTTTTAAGGCCATTACATGCCAATTCACATTTATTAACATAATCAATATTTTTCCCCATAACCCCCGCGGCGTCCATTCGCATAGAATATATGATAGACTAAGAAATAGTCTAACACATGGAAAAGGGAAAAACACCACATATTCACATAACATACAAAATAGGCCTAACTTGCATATGAGAATTTACCACATAACCTGCATAAAATCATCGATCTAAACATAGGCCTAAAAGTATGAACCTACATGTTATGAACAAGATTTTCATCACAAAACTTACATAGGCAATAACCAAAAACTTGCATAACATGATTCATATTCCAAACTCATATTTTTATATAAACTTGCATATGTGATTTATGCAACATAACAATGGTGTAAATTTACCTCTAAATATACAAACTAGCATGTACAGATTTGGCATGTAACTTATGCATATCATAGCCTAACTTTTGATCTAAAATAGACGTCATAATATTTACTAACTTGCATGTGATTTATGTCTAAATCAACATCTAATCTTGCATACATACATATGATCTATCATATGAATCAACATAACCAAACTAGCATTTAAACAACATGATGATTTGATTACACGTAAGCTAATCGTAGAATTACAACATAGATCATAACTTTACAACATAGATGACAACATAAAATCATAGAATTTACAACATGTATGATAACATCACAATTTAACAACATAATCATATCATACGGTCAATAATTCACATCATATCCATATAATCCACAATTATATCTAATCTTACTTAATTTAATAATTATCTTGATTAGAGAAATCAAACTTGCCTTTCGTGGTTAAAGAATTATGAACAATTGATCAAACTTGATGCAGAATTGTTGTAGCGACGTTAGTTGATTCGTTGTTGAAGCTCTAAGCTTGAATTAGGTTGAATTGATTAGCTATCTTCCTCTTTAGTTGGCGGCGTCTACACTTAGTTCCATTTCGACGGCATAACGGCTTTGGTTCCAATTTTAATTAGGTTTAGGGTTAGCATTAGGATGTATTTATAGGTGTAGGAAGTTATTTAGGACCATTAGATTAACCCTGAACCATGAGAACCAATCAAATGCAAAATCTGCATTTGAGCGAATCGGCCCACGGGTTGACAGCCAAACACCCTGGATTAACCCCTAGTCGACCCAGCAGGGCTTGGGTCGACCTCAAAAATGGGCCGGTTCGGTTATTCCCCCTCCCAATTCGCTGTTTTGAACTTTTTCGCATATTTATTTATTTAATATATATATATATATATCAATATATATATATTTCTCTGCGCAACCCATTTCACTTAATTCTTTTCTAAAAATTAAGTATACTTCAATTTGTGAATTTTAATGTTATAAAATTACGGGGTGTTACACTAGTTCTACAATCAAAACCGCATGATGTCATATTGGAAGTTGGATTTCCATCATGAACCAAGGCAAGGGATCATCCTTACCGAATTCGAGACTCTCTAGCCCAAGCCTCAGGCAAGTACTCAGTCAAGCCTTAGGAGCCACAGGGCCGGTCCACACATATGTTTGTGGATTATATATAATTCCTGAACAATACGTTTCCCCGCCCTATGGGGCGTAAATAAAAAGCCACTAGGGACTCAAATCAGAGGCGCCTCATTCCATCATCCACATAAGTAAAATGTCTGGGCTCCATACCATGACACCACTTCTAGATAGAAAGAAATGCATGTTCTCCCTGGATCCTTCTCCTGTTTCTAGTTCATACCGGGGTTGAGGCTCGCGAAGTATCGCTATACACAAAGCTATGCTAATTAAAGCTATGCTTTGATCATCATCTACAAGGCTCTGCTTTTCAACAAAAGCCTTGATCATTTGCATCTTAGCATGCCACATTGTCAACCCATACCATACCATGATTTCTGCCAATGTATAACCTCTAAGCTTGTACGTCTCAAGAAGGGTGTTAAGCAAGTGAATAAATTCTATACCACCAAACAGATATATATTTAGCAGAGATCAAAGAATACAACATAAAGGAATACAATGTCAGACATACCATCCATTTACAAGTCCTTTCTGGGTCTGATCGAAACCGGAGGCACCTTTTTCCTCGTCCCATATGTCCAATGCAGGAGAGAGCTCCTTGCATATCCAGTCGATCTCCAAGTACATTTGGATGATCATCACTTATTACCTTATCTTGGGTGTACAGCCCAATCAAAACATCAGTAATCATCCAAACGATGTGTATAACTCCGATCTTCAACCACCGTCTTCATCTTCGACTCTTGATCGTCGTAGTATTTATTCAGAATGGGTTAAACCCGATCTTCCCGAATACCACACGTATTTTATTATCAAGTGCTATAAAAACACATCATACGCCTCATTCCAATTCAGAATATTCTTTCAATAAAATATTCACATTATTAGGCAAAGGTTCCCATTAGTTTTATCAAAGATAAATCCTCTTAAATTCATTCTTTAATCTTCTTTGAATATCATTTTCAAAAGATTTATTTAACTAGTCAGGATTAGTGAACCGTACCGAAGTAATACTTAATTATTAATCCCAATCCCAACCTATTCATTCCATGGATCAAAATTGGTAGTACTCAATATCTAACACCTACGGTGTTATCGGTAAATTTAATTACCATTTCACGTTCAAATCTAACTAAAGATTTAACTATCGCCTGGAGTAAAACTGGTGGTACTCCATTCTCGATCATTTCAAGAATTTGATAAATCTAATTATCTCGTTTCCATTTCAATCTAAACTAATTTAGTAAAACTCCAATTTGGTTTTAATATCAAAAATCATTACTTTATGATTATTCAAATTTAAGAAATTAATCTTATCTTTAACTGGGTTAAAGAATAAATGTCATTTAAAGCACATTTCACGATAAACCCAAAATCATCTTCCATTAAATATGGATTCTTAATAGAAATCAGATCAATATATAATCGATATAAATTTCTGTATCAGACTAATAATATAAATGGAATAATGGCAAGGCCTTTTAAATTCCATAAATAGTAACAGTCTTCATTCACCGAAGCTCATCTCGGTTATTACCAAATCGAATTCCATTCAATTCCAATTTAATATATTAAATTGGAAAACTTTAGTTTGGAAAATTTCCATTTATATCTTAATAAAAGATTTATAAATTCCAAATTATTTCTTCCCTGTTAATTGAGTTAAAGAACAAACGTCTTTTAAAAACACCGTTCACGATAAATCTAATTCACATTTCATTTTATTCCAATTACTAAATATATTTGGAAACTTTAATAATCTTAATTAAAAGATTTATTCTTTTCATACGGGGTTTAAGAACAGTGTTATTTAAGACACCATTCACGACAAACCCAAAGATCCAATTTATTTAATTTAATTTAATTCCAATTAAATGTTAATTAATTGAAAACTTCATTAAATCTTAATTTAGAGAATTATTCTTTTCTCAACTGGGTTTAAGAACAGTGTTATTTAATACACCATTCACGACAAACCCAAAATCCAATTCTTTTGTTCAATTCTAATTCATTTATTTATTTAAAAACATTGGATTATTATTCTAGTTAATAACTAGTTAATTTTGATAAAAAATATATTTTTATCTTTACAAAATTGGATTTTTTTTCATCCAAATTATAATTTTTCATATTTATAATAATTTTATCAAGGCCCGTACAGTCGGTTTCCAATAGCGGCCACCGAACTGCACTTACAGCGATCTTTTCCAAATTTGATTTGGACATAATTTGAAATCCAACTGTTAGATTTTAAAGCTCTTATATTCATTGGAAAGCTCTTTTTGATACGAACCTAACGGTTCTGATTTTAGGAGAATCCAACGGTCGGATCTCCCTAATGCCAATTTGAAGTTAACGGTCGAAATTCGCGAACGTTCGCTGCGCAACGCAATCTACTCAGGCCATTAAATATATGTATTATATATTTCATCGATTTCCACTTTAAACGTATTTTAAAAATTGTTTATAAATTCGATTTAAAACAATTCAAACTTTATTTTCAATTTTAAATCAAAATTGAATATTTAATATTTTTTTTCATATTGAAATGATAATATTCTCGAAATATTAGATTTTGAAATTGCTTCTTTTTAATATTCGTTATAAAATGAATAAAATCGATCGATAAACCCATTCGGGTTAAAATAGCATTTTCTTCTTAACTCGGCTTCATATTTTAATATTTTTGTGTCCATCGAAAATCGGACATCAAAATCATAATTTAATTTTTTGCTGAATATTATTTTAAAATATTTGTTATTTTAAGATATTCTTTATCTTAAAATATTCTTTATTCTAAAATGTCCTTTATTCTAAAATGTCTTTTATAACAAAAAAATGTCTTTTATTACAAATATGTCTTTTATTATAAAAATGTCCTTTATTACAAAAATGTCTTTTATTTCTGAATCGAAATGAGACTCAATCAATAACCATATAATTTCAGTTATGTGGATTTCATACATCGCAGGTATACAACAATAATGATAAATAATCATTAAACAGTCCATTCACATCCATAGTGAAATTTACAACTGTGTGAGCATTAGAATAAATAAATAACGCTCATCACATCCTGTCAACTCATCAATTGACATACAACTAAATATTGGGACTAGCGTATGTCAGATATCATCCCAATACCCGTATGGGGTTTTCAAACAACAACAGTTTATACATTTGCGCAGTTGGGCGATGTGTAAAATTTATCGTTCCAATCCATATTAGATAAATATGTGTACATAAATAAATCTTCCGATTTGTAAATGAATACTTATTTTCATTTCAGGAGAATTTTATGTGGTTCATATGTATACGTTAAAAATTATATTTTTAATGATAAAATGTTTTATTCAACACATGAATATTTCATATAGTTCATCTATACAATAAAAATGATATTTTTATTGCGCTAACATTTTATACAATAAAATAATATTTTTGTTATGCTAACATTTCATACATTAAAAATGATGTTTTTGTAATGCTAACATTCTATACATAAAAATGGTATTTTTATAAGTGAATATTAGGCTCACGTCCCTATTTTGAAACTTAATTAGGCTCACATCCGGTCATAAACTTAATATAAATTAGGTCCCTGTTTTCAAAACTTATAAAATAATAATTAAAAAAAATAAAAAAAATCGTAAATTAGTAATAAAATAAATTATGCATTATACAAAAAATTCAGTTCAAAAAACAACAAAAATAATGTCAGAAAGAAGAAAACAGCAAAAAAAACAGAAAAAACTGCAGTTAAATGCATAATATTATGCACCTTTTTGATTTTATTACATGCATATATGCAATTAACTGCAGTTCTTCCAGCGGATAGATTTAACTTAATATTTTAGTTCATTTTTATTTGCATCCAAATGTGCAAATTTCTCAAAAAAATGCACACATGCGTGCAACATTTTTATAGGATAAAAGTAGGGACCTAATTTATATAAAAAAAAAGATTTGAAAAATTTAAACCCGCCCCTTATTTTATTACTTCCGCCTTTTTTTATTTTTATTTTTAAAAAAGTACGTTCCTTCATAAAAAAATCTAAAATATGGAAATAATTTCAGGATTCTACGGAAATAAAAAAAATAGTTGCATACATTTATGCAATTATTACTGATAATTGCATATATGTATGCAACTTTTCCGTAAGCTGTGTTCGGTTTGAAATTTTGAAACTAAACCTGCACAAATGTGTGCAAATATTGGGTATATTTGCACACATGTAAGCATGTTTTTGTATGAATAAAAATCAACGAAGATGTATGTAGGGAAAAATATGCACGGATGTATGCAGGAAAATGATATATGTGCATACTATTAAGCATTTAACTGGAAATTTCGTTTTTTTTTTTCTGTTTTTTTGATTTTTGACGCCTTCTTTGATGGTTTTTTGTTCTGAATTTTTTAGTGTTTACATGTTTTATTTAAATATGAATTTACGTGATTTTTTTATATTTTTTTTATATTTTTTATGACTTTTCAAAAAATAGGGTCATAATTTACAATAAGTTTATGACCGGGTTTTTTTTTATATTTTGAAACTTAATAGGGACCTCTAAAAAACGCACCCTTTTTATAATGCCAACATTCTATACATAAAAATGATATTTATATAATGCCAACATTCTATACATAAAAATGATATTTTTATAATGCTAACATTTTATACATAAAAATGATATTTTTATAATTCTAACATTCTATACATAAAAATGATATTTTTATAATGCTAACATTATATACATAAAAATGATATTTTTATAATGCTAACATTCTATACATTTCATGCAATCCATAAAAACAATACAGTCCATTCAATCCAAACAAACAATCATCGTTTGTACAATAAATAGTGTCGGGTGCTATTACAACCTACTATATATTTAACTGTAAAATAGTTTGAGTGAGAAAGAGTTCTCATCCTTGGTTTCCACTCCGTCAGTCTTTAACTGATGATTTTGTACCGTTTGAATTTGAATTTTTCCCAAATTCTAACTTGCTCCAAATTGGCCCTAGTTAGAGTTGTTGCGAAGCTCTCGACTCCACGATCGCAACGGATCCAGTTTCGCTGAATTTCGATAATGTATGAAGAAGTTATGTATTTTTCAATATTGAACACACTTAAACATCATTAACTTATATAATTAATTATATTAATTAAATAACAACTTAATTACCACTTTGATCCTATCCTCATCATCCTTCTTCCACGCTCAGAGATTTCACCGTATGCTTCCCTTCCATTCACGCAAACTTCCTCCCATCATACCTCCTTCACCACACTCTTTAAATTCAAACTAAAATAACCATAATTCATTTCTCGAACTCCTCTACAATCTCACATCAATTTGCATCAACTCGCACCCTCTTGGAAAGTTGCGTTCGACAGCTCCCACCGCCTCCTACAGTAAGTCGTGCATAACAAATATGCACCGTTACCCTTTAGATTTTTCAAGAAAGTTCTATTTTCATCAACAAGTCCAACTACAACATTGAATTCAAGCCTCGATGCTCCAAATCTTCGAAATGCCGAACCTAGGCGCCAAAATCCATGCTGTAAAAATTACATCATATAAAAGCAGCGCCAAACGCCTTGAAATGGGTATGAGGTGGAAGCTCTCCTCACAAGGATCAAAAATATATTTATTTCATGATTTTAGAAGGTGTGTACGATTTTTTAAAAATGGAAGAAGCTGGATTTTTCTAAGGTTTTAGGTTAAGAAAGAGGGAGAAAGGCTGCGTGAAAAATAGGTTATTAGGTTTAGGTTATGAAGTGTAAATGATGATTTATAGTGCATCCTAATTATTATTTTTAGGATTTTATATTTTATTATTCTCAAATATCGCTCGTTTTCATCGTTTAAAATCTGTGTCGTCACCTACGGATCTCGTTTTCGATGAAAATTGGCATGCATTTACTCTCTGACATTACGGATCCAATGAAACTAGTTTCATTGAATTCCGAGTACGTATGCACAAACAACGAATTTTTAAAGTCAAAATAGTGACTGCTTTTCCACTGTAAAATCACGTACGTTCACATACTGATTCTAACAATCATGAACTTTTGAATCTTAGCTTTATTCGCCGCTACGGATTCAATAAAAAGTTTCATCGAATTCTGAAGTCGTCTTAATAATGTTCCTTTTTAAACTGCTCAAATTGGCTTCAAAAATGCGATTTTACGTACCTTTTCTTCTTGCACGCCCACACACTAATTCCAAAAATTATGGCCTTTTGGATTTAACCATTATTTGACAATAAAAATCCAGAATAAAAAACGGAATCGAATTCTAAGATCGTCTGCATAATGTTCCTTTGTAAAACGACTACCTGTTTTGCCCTGAACTGATTTAGCTCGCACGACCACATACTAACTTTGTTCGATGCACCTTTTGGGACTCAACAATAATTTATCATTGCGAATCCAAGAAAATTTATTTCGTCGAATTCTGAGCTTATATGCAAAATTTCACTTTTTAAGGGCTATGTATTGATTTTAAACATCGAATTTTCAAAATTTCCAAAGCAAAGCTCTTAATCAATTGAATTTTTTTACTAAGTTTATTTTTAGTCAAATAAAAGATAAAAACTAATTTTAAAATTATTCTCAAATTTTATTCGCATATTCCTTAAAATGGCTTAAATGAAAATTTTAAATTGGTTCTGAAAATGCAGGTTGTTACACTATGCCATTTAAAGTGTAACGACCCAGAAAATATGAACCAATTTAAAATTTTTAAATTGGCTAAAATAATGGATTCTAAATATTTAAAATAAATATTTTAAATAATAGCGATGAAAAGTGAGTTTGAATCGACGTTTGAAAACGAATATAATTAATTCTAATTATAAACAAGGCCTGAAATGGCGCGGTAGTTTCAAAATTTGAATTCAAACTTTGACTGACTGTACCGGGTGCAAAACAAAATGGATTTGAATGAAACCAAAAATATTTAAATCTGTTAGTGAATACCTTTCTAACGAATTTGAAAAATCGAAGTTTCATAGCGGAAAGCAAAAGTTATGGCCAAATGAATTTTCAGAAAGGTCGTTATGGAATTTATATAGCCCGTGAAATTGGCCATTTTGCATACGACCCCAGAATTCGACGAAACTACTTTTGTTGGATCCAGGATGTTATGTTATTGCTAGGTTTCAAATTTCATAATTTTTGAAGCTAGTATGTGAGCGTGGCAAAGGAAAATGTGTTTTGGTCAATTATAGTTAAATTGGATCAACCAGAAATGGGCTTTTTTGCAAACGGTCTCAGAATTCGACGAAACTAGTTTTGTTGGGACCGAATCGTCAAAACATGGCTAGATTTATTTTTCTGGAATTTTTCGAATCAGTTTGTGGCCCTGGCAAATTGAAATGTACGTTCAAATTTAATATTGAATGTTATATATTTTAATTTGAAGGAAAAACTGACTGAAACAGTCGAATGGGCCTACAAAACATATCCCATTGTGTTCAGAATGGAGGTAAAACGCTAGGGACGACAGTCGTTGGGTTTGGATTGGGGTTCGTGTATTAAAGAGGGTATTTTTGGAATTTTAAAAGTTATAAATTAAAAAAAAAACATTCGCCCACGTCAGCCCCCCCCCCCCCCCCGCGTCTTCTCTCTCCCCGATTGCGATATACAGAGGAAAATGCTAGTATCTTCTCTCCTCTTTTACTCCTCCTCCATGCAATAAAATCAGGAGCTCCAGTTGAACTTTTTGAAGAGCTCTCTCCACTCTTCAAATCCATACTGGTTGCTTGAATTTTCGTTGAGGATTGAAGGAGAATCGCAGCTTCAAAGTCGCGGGGTTTAAACCGCGGTTGTGGCCACATCAGACCACCGAAGTGGACCCCACTTCAGGCGCAAGGGCGCCTCTCGAGGCTCGACAGCGTGGTAAAGGCCGATCGGCCCCTAGCTACACAGATTCAGAAAAAAATCGCGACCTAGTTTTGAAGATTTTCAGAGAGGTACGACTATTTTAAATAAACTATATTATAGCAGTTTAAAGCGCTACCGTTTATGATTTCACTGTAAAAATCATATCTTTTTCGTTTGTTGAAGAAATTCAGTGAAACAAGAGACAGTGGACTCATGTGGACGTCTTCTACATTCTAGAAGAGACCACATATTTTCTGAGCCTTCTGCTATTTTCGGTGGAGTGGAACCCAATGTGAGATTTCTAATTTATAAACGATATAGAGAACGACGATGTATAAATTATACAGTCCATGTATGGGTTATATAAGCGTTGTACACCTCATTTATAAGCGTTGTATAAGTTGTACGTTTGATGTATAAGTTATATATGCGTTGAAAAATATATATATATGTGTTGAAATAGAAGTGAATTGCTATATATAAATATATATATATATATATATATATATACGCCCCTCATCCACAAACCATGGACGATATTTATTGGTTGTGATTGGTGTGAAAATTGATTGATAGCGAATGGTTGATTGGAATTGTTTGTGGTTGATATTGATTGATTATGGTTGAAAAATACCCGTTTGTGGTTGAGAAATATTTGGTTGAAACCACATAGGATTAGTTTGTGGAAATGAAATAAATATACATTCCGCCTGCGTGCGAACTAGATGCATGATTCCCCATTGTCAAAAACCGCGAGGTTTTAAGGTAGAGCGAGGAGCCGTACTAGGGACGGTCCCGGTTTTAACTACCCTGCTGTTATGCTGCCGAAATTTTGAATAGTATTCATGTGTTTGAATTATTTTCATTTGTTGAAACTATATTTATTCGTTGAATAGAAAGCCTTCATGTGTTGAGTCGATATTCATTCGTTGGATAGAAATTCATGTGTTGAATGGTATTCATGTTTAAAATATAAAAATCACATTTTTATCATCTATATGAACTATATAAAATAATTCTTGTTTTGAAAGAAATTGTTTTATAATAAAAATCCTATTTTTATTACCTATATGAACTATATAAAATAACAGTGTTTTGAAATGAATTGTTTTACAACAAAAATCACATTTTTATTATATACATGAATTGTTAAATATAGTGAAGTGTTGAAATAGAAGTTAGTTAGATAAAAATATAATTTTTATCAAACATATGAAAAGAATATAGCTTTGAAATCGAAGAATCGATTTATATATATATATAAATAAAATTGAAATATATCGAATAACGACGCTGCAGTTCGTATTTTGAAACCGTGATTTCAAACGATTATACCGGGAGATCCGACCATCGGATTTTCCTGAAATCGCAACCGTTGGGTTCGCTTCGGAAATATCTTTCCAACGACACCAACTTTGTAAAAATCCAACGGTTGGATTGTCTGGAATGTTTAATTCAAATCTGGACAAAAACAGCGCCAGAATCGATTATATTTTTATATATATATAAATGTAATATTATTTTTAATCGAATAACGACGCTGCAGTTCGTATTTTGAAATCGAAACTTCAAACGATTATACCGGGAGATCCGACCGTCGGATTTTCCCAAAACTGGAACCGTTGGATTCGTTTTGAAAAGATATTTCTAATGATGTAAATTTTGTGAAGATCCAACGGTTAGATTTTCAGATATGTGTAAATCAAATCTGGAGAAAAACAGCGCCACGGCCGCGTTATGGCCCGAAGCGTCGTTTTGAATAAATTGGCTATTTTAAAATAAATAAAAATAGCGATAAATCGTTATAAAGTATTATAAACGATATGGATGTGAAATTTAGAAATTAACTGAAAGTTGGCTAAGTCGAATGGTTTCTTGGGTATTGATCTGATGTTGGTTTCGGCCTTCGGGGTTAATATTTGGGAAATCGCCCTCTTACTGATTGACGGTTAGTGCCTAATGAATTGGAATGATGCGTGTGTATGTTAGTGTTGCACTTGTTTATTATATACGCGAGTTGCTCAGAAAGACCGGGTTTATCCCATTATGAATAACTGAATCGACGATAAGAAATCGAAGATGAAGACAGTGGTCGAGGACCGGAGATCTTCACCTCGTTTGGATGGTAATCGATGTCCTGATTGGGAGGCATCCCGAAATATGGATAATGAGTGGTGATCGTCCAGACGTACGTAGTGGTCGATGGGTTTGCGAGGTATATAGTGCCTCCGGTTTCGTTCAGACCCAGAACGGACTTGTAAATGGACTGTGTGTCTGACATTGGATTTTATTCTGTGTTGATTGATCTCTATTAAATATACATTTGTTTGGCGGCAGAGAATTTATTCTTTAGCTTAACGCCCTTCTCTGAAACGCACGACCTCAGAGGTTGTATATCGATGGACATCAGTCGCATGGCATGAATTACTAGTGTGGCATGCCTAAGTGGCAAATGATCAGGGCTTCTGTTGAAAAGCAAAGTCTTGTGGAGATGATCAAAGCACCGCCTGTGTGGCGTAGCTTTGTGTATAAAGTAAATTCGCGAGCCTCACACCCCGGTATGAACCAGAAACGGGAGAAGGACCTCAGGGAGGGCATGCGTTTCTTTCTAGCTAGGAGTTGTGTCTGTGGTTTTACACGGCCTGACATTTTACTTATGTGGTTGTTACTATTGCGAGGCGCCTCGATTAGATCGGACGATCCGGGTCCGATGGAGTCATTCGTTGGCTCATTTGCGCCCCATAGGGCGGGGAGACGTATTGTTCAGGCATAATAATCCACATCGGTGGACCGGCCCTGACGATCCAGGGGGAAATTGTGGTTGTTCCTGAGACATGGTAGGCTAGATTGTCTCGAATTCGGTAAGGACTATCTTTTGCCTTGGTTCATGACGGAAATCCAATTTCCAAATACGAGACTGTGCGGTTTTGATTGTATACCTATATATGGCGACATAGTGGTATGGGGCATTAATGCCGTCTATGATTGATAGTTATGATTGAAATTGTTTTTGAAACATATAAACACTTGTAATAATATCAAATGCTTTTGTTTTATTCGTATCAATCATATTTTGGCCATTATAAGGTAAAAACTCTATCCTCCGGTTTGCGTTGCATTGTGTGATGGGAACTGAGTCTTATAATGGCTTCATTTTTATAAAAAGCATTGCGATGTTTAAAAGAAAGATTTGTTTTAAAGCACTGGAAATCCAATGGAGTAAACCCGTTCCACGAAAGTGGCGTGGTCCTGTGATTAGCCATATTTTGAATGTGTTGAGTAGATTTCTCATACCAGTCCCATGACTGACTCGTAGTTTGTTTCACTTTCAAACTCGGGTGCCCCTTTTTCTACATGGGCAGCCTTGTATTCAGGTTTAGCTGGTTCTTTTTGGATAGCTGGAGCTGAAGATGGATTTTATCATTTATCTCTTTTTATGCTGTTCAGCTCCTATTGTACATATTATGTTTGTTTCCGCTGTAGACATTTATGTATAGCTGAACTGTATTTGTACTAAGTATGATCCTGTATACTGTGTAACTCTGATGTTTATGTTTATCCAGTGTATTATTTGTTCATTATCTGGTGTATTTATTTAATTCTGTTCTGCTGTTATCTGTTTATGTGTATATTCCACGGATTACCCTTGCCACCGTTAGTACGGGGTTTGGGGTCGTCTCATAAAGTCGTGCTTTGATCGTCAACCACAAGGCCCTACTTTTCAACAAAAGCCTTGATCACATGACACTCAGCATGCCACACTGTCACTCCATACCATACCACTGATTTATTCCGATATCTAACCTCTAAGCTTGTACGTCTCAGAGAAGGGTGTTAAGCAAGAGAATAAATTCTCCGCCACCAAACAGATATATATTTAGCAGAGATCAACAAATATAGTATAAAGGAATACAATGTCAGACATACTATCCATTTACAAGTCCATTCAAGGTATGAATGAAACCGAAGGCACCTTATTCCTCGTCCCATATGTCCAATACAAGAGAGAGGTCCTCGCATATCCTGTCGATCTCCAAGTATGTCTGAACGATCAGCACTTATTACCTTGTCTTGGGATGCCTCCCAATCAAGACATCAGTAATCATCCAAACGATGTGAAGATCTTTGGTCGTCAACCACCATCTTCATTGTCGACTTATCGTCGTATCAATTATTCAGAATGGGATAAACCCGGTCTTTCCGAATAACTCGCGTATTTTATAAACAAGTGCTATAAAAACACAACATACGCCTCATTCCAATCTAGAATATTCTTTTATTCAAATATTCACATCATTAGGGAAAGGTTCCCATTAAATTTATCAAAGATAAATTCTTTAAATTTATTATTTAATCTACCTTTGGATATCAATTCAAACCAAATTAAGGTTTATCCAAACTAGTCAGGATTAGCGCACCTTACCGAAGTTATCATTTGTTTCATTTCCCAATCCCAACTTATTCATCCCACGAAGAAAAACTGGTAATACTCCATATCTAACACCACGGTGTTATCGGTAAATTTAATTACCATTTTACGTTCAAATCTAATTAAAGATTTAGCTATCGTCTTGACTAAAACTGGGGGTACTCCATTCTCGATCATTTCCCAAATTTGATAATTTAAATTATCACATTTCCATTTCAATCTAATTAAAGATTCATTAAAACTTCACTTAGTTTTAATCTTCAAAAATCATTATATAATGATTATTCAAATTTAGGAAATAAATCCTATCTTTAACTGGGTTAAAGAACCAATGTCATTTTAAACACAGTTCACAATAAACCCAAAATCACATTCCATTAATTATGAAATCTTCACGAAAAACAGATCAATATATACATATATATATATATATAATCGATATAAACTTTTATATCCAACCAATAATATAAATGGAATAACGGCAAAGCCTTTTAAATTCCATATATAGTAACAGTCTTCCTCCATAGAAGTTCACTTCGATTATTACCAAAATGAATTCTATTCCATTCCAATTTATTTTATTAAATTGGAAAACTTTTCTTTGGAAAATCCTATTAAATCTTAATAGAAAGATTTATATATTCCAAATCACATTTCACTATTAATCGGATTAAAGAACGAACGTCGTTAAAACACAGTTCACAATAAACCCAATTCACATTCCATTTTATTCCAATTACTAAATATAACTGGAAACTCTAATAATCTAGATTAAAAGAGTTATTCTTTTCACATGGGGTTTTAAGATCAGTGTTATTGAAGACACCATTCACGAGAAAGCCGAAATCTAATTCTTTTATTCAATTCCAATTAAATATTAATTAATTGGAAAACTTCATTAAATCTTAATTCAAAGATTTATTCTTTTCTCGACTGGGTTTAAGAACAGTGTTATTTAAGAGACCGTTCACGACAAACCCAAAATCCAATTTAATATTAAATACAAGGATCTAAATAGAAATTATATCGGCTTATATTCAATATCAAATTCTGAAACTAACAGATATCGTATTGGGAATAACCATATTTGTATCTTCCAAATTCCCATAACAATATCCGTATAACCACGGAATCCAATATCGAAATATTTCAAAGTTTATTTCCATTCCAATTTATTCATAGGAAAAATTCTGGTTATTTTTAAAACCATTTCAAATCCAATTTATTTCTTTAAAAGTATTGGATTATTATTCTAGTTAATAACTAGTTCATTTTGTTAAAAGTATATTTTTATCTTTACAAACGTGGAATTTTTCATCCAAATTCTTTCCAAATCATTTATTATGATTTTACACAAATTATTGATATTTTTAATAATTTTATCAAGGTTCGTACGGTCGGTTTCCAATAATGGCCACCGAACTGCACTTACAGCGACCTTTTCCAAATTTGATTTGGCCATAATTCCAAATCCAACCGTTAGATTTCAAATCTCATATATTCATTGGAAAGCCCTTTTCAATACGAACCCAATGGTTCCTGTTTTAGGAGAATCCGTCAGTTAGATCTTCCGTAATGTAAACTCGAAGTCAATGGTCGAAATTTGGGAACGGCCATGGCGCGGCGCGTTCTATTCAAGCCATATATATATCATCGATTTTCATTTAAAACGTATTTTATAAATTGTTTAAAATTCGTTTTAAAAATGATTCCTACTTCATTCCAATTTTTCAAATCAAAATAGAATATTTCTTAATAAATTCGTTTTAAATTCATTTCAAAACGTTTTCTACTTCATTTCAATTTTCAAATCAAAATTGAATATTTCTTAATAAATTCGTTTTAAATTCATTTCAAAATGGTTTCTACTTCATTTCAATTTCCAAATCAAAACTGAATATTTCTTATCATTATAATATTAAAATGATAATATTTCAAAATATCTAATGTTGATTATACACTAGATATGATTTAAAAATATTCATTAATTTTGAACTGGAATCAGACTCAATCAATTACCATATAATTTCATTCATATGGATTTCATACATCGCATGTCTACAACGATAATGGTAAACAATCATCAAAATTTCATATAAAATCCAGAGTGCATTTTGCCACTATATAAGCATTAAAATAAATAAATAAATAACGCTTATACAATATGTCAACCCATTGATTGACATATATCTAAAAAATTGGGATTAGTGTACGTCAAATATCATCCCAATACCTGTGTGGGGTTTCAACCAACATATACTGAATTTTATTTGTGCAGTTGGGCGATATTTAAAATTTATCGTCCCAATCAAAATCAGTTAAATGGGTGTATATAAACAAATCGTCCGATTTGTAAATGAACATTTATTTCAATACATGAATATTTTATATCGTTTCGTATACATATTAAAAATGATATTTATTATGTTTAAACATTTCTGCAATAAAAGTGATATTTTTATGGATCACACATTTTATTTTTATATGATTCATTTCTGCAATAAAAATGATATTTTTATTGATTATACATTTTATTCAACACATGAATATTTTATATAGTTCATTTCTGCAATAAAAATGATATTTTTATTGATTATAACTTTTATTCAACACATGAATATTTTATATAGTTCATTTCTGCAATTAAAATGATATCTCTATTGATTATACATTTTATTCAACACACGAATATTTTATATAGTTCATTTCTGCAATGAAAATGATATTTTTATTGATTCTACATTTTATTCAACACATGAATATTATATACCATTTCAGATCATAATCACCACATAATACAGTCCAAACAATCATGGTTTGTACAATAAATAGTGCCAGGGGCTTCTAAGCCCCGTCTGCATCCTAGTACAGAATAACTATAAAATAATTTTAGTGTGCGAGAATTCTCACATTGGGATCCACTCCGTCAGTCTTTAACTAGCGATTTTATTTCTGTTCGGATTTGAATTTGCCTCAAATTCTGATTTGCTCCCAATCGCTTCTAGTCAGTTCCATTGCGTAGTGTTTGTCACTGTGAACCCAACGCAACTTGAATCGTCGAAGTCCGACCTCGTATGAAGAAGTTATGATAATATTTGCGTTAATTACATTAACAAGGTTAATAATATGACTAATTAATTTTATTCCCCCCTTTACTATCGTTACGCTTCTTCCTGGACATGCTGAAACGTTGTACCCAAATCACAGCCGCTAGGGCTTAGAACTGCTCCGCTTGGACGCTACCGGAGTTAATCAGCTCATGCCATGTTGTGCGCCACCACTCAACCTCCCCAACGCCAGCAACCGCGTAGGTCGCGACCCCCCCATCCGCCTTAAAACCCACTCCAACGTCGTCAGCTTCAGGTACTGATTTCACCCATATGAGGAGATTAAACTCCATCTCCTCCGTAGAATTTATAGAGCGTGGAGAGGTCTTCCATATTCATGTTTTAATTGTTTGAAATCACTGTGTGACTGAAGAGAAAAAAGAGGAAGAAATCACTAGCGATTTGGTCGTTCATATTATCTCTAGTGGCGGCTCCATAATTTAGTTAGGGATGAGAAAAGAATTTGGGCTATTTATAACATTTATTTAATATTATTTTAGCATTTAATTCCAGTTTTATTTGCTTATCAATCCCAACTCTAAATCAAACCCAATGACTATCGCCCTTAGCTAAATGCCCCTTTCCGGACACAATAGGATATGTCTTATAAGCCAATTCGACCGTTTCGACCAGGTTTCCTTTAAATTAAAATATAAATCAATATATATCACATTTAAACGTACATTTTAATTTACCGAGGCCAAATACTGACTCAAAAAATTACCAAAAAATAAATCTAGCTATGTTTTGATGATACGGTCCTAACAAGACTAATTTCGTCGAATTTGGAGACTGTTTGAAAAATGGTCATTTTCTAGTCGATTAAATTCAAACTGAAATTGTCAAACACATTTTAATTCACTACGCTCGCATATTAATTCCAAAAATTATGAAAATTGGAATATAGCAATAATTTGTCATTTCGGATCCAACAAAAGTAGTTTTGTCGAAAAAGGAGGTCATTTGCAAAATGGCTATTTGTAAGGGCTATATATTATTTAAATATATATATATAAAAACTCCGTAGCGACTATTTCAAATTTAAAGCTAGACATAACTTTCAGTTTATATTATGAAATCTTAATTTTTCACATTCGTTAGAAAGATATAATTAAAAAGATTCTAATGTTTCTGGTTTTACTGAAATCTGATTTATTTCGAATTATGTACATTCAATTGAAGTTTAAAATCGAATTTTCAAACTACCGCGCCACTTCAGGCTCATTTTATAATTGAAATAAATTAATTCGTTTTAACTTCGATTTAAATAAATTTTTAGTCGTTATTATTTAAAATAAATCATTTTAAATATCCAAAATTCACTAAAATAGCCAAAATAAAAATTTTAAATTGGTTTTGAAAACCCAGGTTGTTACAATAAACGGAAAAAATAGAAAGAATTGACAAGCAATTAATATAAAATATAACACTCAGGTGAATTAAATTAACCACTCTCAAAACTTAAGGGGGATCGACCGCCTACCATTAAGAGGAGTCGACCTGGTGGTCGACTACCATCCTAAGAAGGGCATCGACTGATCTATGGGTATTTGTGGGGGTGGAGGCTAGGTTAGCTTAGGCTGTGTTATATAAGTTGTTGATTTGAACGGTTGAGTTTTTATAATTGAATCTGACAGTTCATACACACTTTAATAACTATAAATAAGATTATATCATGCTCTCTGAACCTCACATTCTTCTCTAAACTTCGCCTCTATTCTGTCTAAATTTCTCATTAGGTCGGGTTAGTTTTCTTCTTTTTAATCTAACTTATTTTTGTCTTATCTATTCTAATTTCTATATCGATTTCTTGAACTAGATTTATATATGTATAATACTATAATTTGATTCTTATATATGTTTGAAGTAGTAAATTCAAGGCTACAATCCAGTATTGGTTAAACAGTTTACTCCATCCTTTTCTTGTTGTATTGTGAGCGGGAATTATTTGAAGTTAAAATATTTTCTATAATTGTTAATGTAAAAACTGGATTGTTTATTCCTAAAAAAGATTTGGGATTACTAAGGAAACAAAACACATAAAAATCTCCTAAATCTCTAATGAATATTTGAAATGGTCGATTTTGTGTTTTTTGGGTTTTGGATTATGGATATAAGGAAAATTGGATTTTACGTGAATGTGTAAATTAACCGTTTAGTTTGTTTTACTTTTACTGTAAATTGAATTTAAGCAAAAGTACGAATTTGAGTATTATAACTTATATATGTTTAAATCTCTATTTTTATAAAGTAGGTGTTTTAAATGCGATAAAACACATATTACCAAAATCTTAGTTTTTCTGTAAATATCTTATATGAAAGTAATGCAGTACTAGAAGGAAAATACATATATTATTGTTGTTCACCTTCTCCTTTTCCTTTATTATTGAAATAATCCTATAAACCTAGGTTACAAGTTAATATGTTTATGTTCTGTTATTTCCCTATTATTGCTTCAGGTTTGGAATGAGACATCATATGTTATATTGTGCAGGTTTGTGAAATATGACTTGTAAGCCTTAATTTTATGTTAGGATTGACATTTCAATGTTTAGAGCGTTTCCTTTATGTGTGTCACTAATGACGCTCTTATTTATTGTAACGACCCGCCTTTTTTCCCAGTTCTTGCCGGTAATTAAACCGACTCAAACCGTTCAAAAAGAAGAATTGTTATGGGTGCATACATATATTGAACAAAATAACAGAATTTTTCATTGCGAAATACAATGTTACATCAGAGTTACATAAAATATCAGAGTTACAACACATACAGCGGAAGAAAAGAAAATATACTCTCAGCGGAAGAAAATCGTATGATATAGCAGAAGCTCCCATCTCTTGCATGAACTCCAACTCTAAAAGCACTCTGAATCCTGCTCCAACGATCTATAACTGCAAACTAAACTACTAGCTGCCCGTGCAAAATTATGGGCACCCAGAGTTTAGGAAGGAACAATAAACTCCAGGTCAGTCGTGGGACTGGTGTGAGAACTCAAAACAGTTATCATTAGGTTCATTTTAAAGTTGGGAATTTCACCGGACCACGCCGCTAACGCGGAACGGGTTTACTCCATGCGAACACCCGTGCATATAAATGCACAATGACTTTTGAAAATGAAGCTATCATAAGCTTGTCCCACATCACACAATGCAAGCGCACACCAGATGGGCGAGGTTTATCTTATGATAACCAAACATGCTTTCATACGTAAAATCCTCTTTCAAAGCCATAATATATATATATATATATATAGTGTGGAAAACATTTCTCAAATAAATGTATTAATCCTAGATGGCATAATACCCCATCCTATTATGTCGCCATATATATATATATATATATATATATATATATATATATGTATATATATATATACAAACCAAAATCGTGTGGTACGTATTGGAGATTTGGTTTCCAACTTGATGATTCCTGGCACGAAAGATCAATCGGAACACAAACGAAATGTAATCAAGGGTTTTTCATCCAGACGTGGACACCAATACAAATCGCGAGGTAGATCAACGGTTTTCCACCAGACGCGGCCCCCTGAACATACCCTATTCCATAAGTCATAAGTGGTTTCCCACTGCTGTAGCGGTCATCGTCAATTCATATATATACATAACCTAACCGCCAGTTTCTCATCATCCGGGGTGTGAGGTTTGTCGATGTAACGTCATACACAAAGCTATGCTTCGATAAGCCATTCTTTGATCATCACTAGCTCGTTTCCTAACTTGGGTATGTCACATTGACAATTCATGACATATCACTGATTTCAATCAATGCATACCCTCTAAGTTCATATGACTTAGAGATGAGGATAATATATTGCCACAAATCCGATATTCATTAACGGAAATCAGTGCTATGCAGTCAATTTCAATATCAGACACACCATCCATATAAGACCGTTCTGGGTCTGAACGGAACAACCCGAAAATACTTAAATTTGTTCAGGTCTCATGCAACTCACATCTCGTATCGGGTGGCCTACCCAACCGAGACATTAATCAACAATCAATCTAAACAATTCAAATATTCCCGGTCTTCATTCGTCGTTTACCAAGTCCTGAATTGCTTCATAACGTCGTATTATTACTTGGAATGGTTTTCGAACATATGCTCGATCCCGGTCTTTCCAAGTAATAAGCGTACTTTAAACAGTAGCTATGGTTCACACAGGCTTTTCAAATCTCCTTCCACATAGTTATCAATTCATTTACAACTAAAGATTTGAATTTCTATAATTTCGTACATCTCGTTATCATCTTAAATTCTTCTTTGAAATCAAAGAGTATACCTTCGCTTCAATTTCTTACTTTTAATTCCCTCGGATCGAAGATTTTGACTAAATTCCAATTACGATACGAATTTCCACAACTCAATCTTATTGGGTTTCAAGAATGGTATTATTGAAGATACGATTCACGACAGAACCCAAATCAATCGTCATTGAATCATAAATTACACAGAAATTTTATCCACTTATATTCGATATAAATTCTCATAATCAATGAATACTATAAGTAGAATAACGATATAATAATATCTTTCAAATTCCCCAGATAGTATACATTTACATCATGAGGTTCATACCAAATATCGAAGATTATTTCTATCTAGCTTATTTAAATCAAGGTGAGAACCCGTATCTTAATTGAAAGGTTTATTCAACTCTTTAACATTAGATCTGGATAGAGATACCATAAACTTATCTTCAATATTAATTTCCGTATCCAACTCATATTATAAGCGGAATAACGGTGGAATACCCTTTTAAATTCCTCAGATAATAAGAGTTTTCATTTACCGAACTAATATCAAACATCCGAAGATTTATCTCCAACCATATCCAATTATTTAGTATTAAAAACCCGTATAAGTATAAACCTAAATTGCATATAAAATATTTCTAATACTCTTAAACCTTTGAAAACATTCCACAAATCATTACTTATAGTTCGGAACATCGTTTACGGGTTAAAACTTCAAAATAGATTGTTTTCGAAGAAAGTGTTACAATAGCGTTCCAAAAGTGTTACAAAAGTGTTACAAAACAGTTATCTTAACTATTTTGATCAAAATATCGTTTATCTTAGCCAAAACTTAAACTTTACAATTGAAAACACCTTTTCATAATTTGTAATGATTTTACAATTTTTTTCCATATTTTTAAATAATTTAAAAATAGCTGTTTATAGTTATGGGCAACAATTGTTCTTACATCGATCTTTTCCAAAACGGTTTCAAATATAACTTGAAAATTATAACTCGAATTTAAAATCTGCTTTCACTCATTTGAAAGTTCTTGTTTATATAAATCAAATGTTTTTCGTTTCATGGAAATCCGATTTAGATTGCAAAAGTTATGAGCGTTTAAAGTTGCATCTAAAATACGTAAATTGTCGTTATGCGACAAGCTCTATTTTTACCATAATAACCATTGTTCTACGATACTTCAAAATATCTTAGAAAATCGTTATATCCTTATATAACCCTTTTAAAATCATTTAGATTTACTTTTCAAATTATTTGGATCTAAAATTCAATTTTCATAAATTCCAATTCATTTCTAAATTGAAATAACTTCAAATTAACCTTCCCATTCGTCGGATCAGTTAGGGATAGCCAGGGAGAGCAGGAAACTTCATTCCCAAACCCAAGCCTAGACACTATCCTCTCTGTCATCCTAGAACGTTCTGGTGTATATTCTATTATTAATATAAAGAGACATCGTTCATATTCAAATTAAAAAATCTCATTTCGAATTTAAATTGAAAATAATATGTTTTACCAAAACTGGTTTCAGATAGATATAAAGATCGTTGTACAGAATCAATACATAATTCAAATCATTTCCAATCCTAATTCAATATTTAAAATGTTAATATTTAATTCAAAACTAACAATTTAAATATTATTTAATGATTGAATAAAATCGTATATAGGAAGGAGATTTTAAATCGATCACCCATATATTTCCACAACCACGGGGTGTGTGTGTAATATCATGCAATGCAATCATATTTATCCAAATGAACCATATAACCAGATGGATACGAATTCATTCATCACAAACAAACGGTTTAACGGTGCACAAGCGTTACGGTCAATAACGCTTACCAGTGTTCAGTGTATTATCTAACTACATTCACATCCATTCACATAATAACATCCATCACACAATCATCATCAACAAATTTTAATTATCTCAGCTAATTATAATTAACTAATTTAAACAAATAAATTTAAATTATAAGTTCTCACCTAACAGCTCTCCAAATCTTCACGGTAGGTGAGCCTAGTTGAGTGAATCGTCGGACAGTATTTCGGCGCAGCGTCTTCTTCACAAAAATATATATAATATAATGTACACTAATCTCTCTTTATATTATAAGAGGAGGAGGAGGAGAAATGACGAACTTTGGCAAGGTGGTGGTGGAAAGGAGGAAGACTTATGCCATGGAAACCATGGCCATAAGCTTTAAGAAGAAGAGAGAAAGAAAAGAAGTGAGAATGAATGAAAAAGTGGAAGGAAAGGGTGGTATTTATAGGAAAAGAGGAGTAAGGAGAGAGTGACACATCATAGGACATGTGTATTACATGCATGGAATGTTGCATGCAAAATTACAAGTGTCTTAACACTTGTAAAAAGGAGAAGGAATGTGTTTTTGGTAGCATTTACCTTAAACGTTATGAAAACAAAGAGCAATGCATAATACTAATGCTACTAATTTATGTTATCTTTTGACAAATCCGATCGAACGACAAATAATATCAGTAAATCCAACTTATTAATAATCATTCTTGTAAAACCATAAAATAAATTTTCCTTTACCAAATTCATATTTTACAAATCAATATTATCAAAATTTGAAAATATTATTACTTTAACATAAATCTTATAAATTAAATATAATAATTTTTTCTTATACAAAGTCATATTTAATAATACAAAATACTTATTCAATAGTTAAAATTTATATTCAATCCTTATAAAATCAATTTATATTTAGAAAATCAAAAATTATACAAATAAAAATCCAAATGAAACTTAGTTAAATTTCTGGAATGTTACATTCACCCCCCCTTAAAAACTTTTCGTCCTCGAAAAGGAAGTCAAGTAAATTTAAACTCCTTCACAAATTTTAAATTCCAATTTCTCTCTCAACATACCAGAAATGTAATGGTCAGAACCAAGGCTCACATCATTCTCAGGGTACTCTGTCTGATTCTCACTAAAGGTAGAGTCTAAGGATACTTCTATGATCTCATGATTACTAGGGTCGTCACGGGTCTTGTTTAAAAATCGCATCCTCTGAGTTAGACTCAGAGCTGCTATCCTACCATTAAGGAGAACTGGGATAGATACTATCTAGTACTTAGAGGTCTATGACCCTAAGAAAATTATCTTTCTAACTTACTCTTACGGAAGCCATGGTTTTCTTATCAATTATAAGACTAAACGCTCAAATTAGAAATTTAAATCCAAGTTCTCAAAAAAAAAAAATTCCCTAATCGTTCAGTTATCTTGCAACATAACATCTTGGCTAAATTCAGTATTAGAAATTCTATTGCTCTCAACACAAATCAAGTTCAATTTTAGAGATAATTCAAAATACTGGTTTCAAATCTAAATTAGTTCACTTGTCCAAGGCTTTATCTGAGCAGGGCAAAAGGAAGAATTCCGAAATAAAGTTGAATAATGACAATTCGGGGTGATATTCAAACTATGACAATGGGTCGAGCAAAACCCAGCGACAAGGGAAGAGATAGAATTATATTTTCGAAATACTCATTCTATTTCAAATTTTTATTTTCATATTCACCTAATCGAACTTTAAAATTAAAAATATATAAAATCTCTTTTTCATTCTTGTTAAAATATCATGTCTTATTTAGAAACATTTTCTTACTTAACTAGCCGTACAATCTCTTAAAACAGTTTTATTTAAAAATACCATCACGCTTCCTCTGTGCACTCTGATTATGCATGTATTCAAACTAGTATTGGTAAAACATCCCAAAACATTGATTTCAAAATTTCCGGAACCAAATCCTCAAAATTAATATTCAAAAATCCAAATTTTCTTGCATAAGTTGGATTCTATATTTCAAAGAAAGCTCATTTATTGAGGTTTTGTTACAAAATATCTTGGACAAATTAAAGTTATCGACACGGTTTCACACGGCACAAAGAGGCATACATAGATCAAGTCAAAATTCCATGTGCTCAAGTCAAGTAAAGATGCATAGAAGTTCCATGCTAATTTGTGCATGAAAGGTATACATAGACCAAATCAGGTTTCATGAGCTTGGAATAGAATTTCAACATCTAATGAGCATCAATAGGTGCAAAGGTTCGAATCAAATACTTGGCCAAATGCACATGATACAAAGGTACGAATGACACTACTCAATAGCAGATGGTTGGAATTTAAATGGACAGTCTAGCCCAAGATGGGAACTCACATGCAAACAAGGATACAAATTCTAACAGTTCAATCATGGGATACTCGTTAAATTTTCATAATTTTCCTCTTGAATAAATCTTACTTTAACAACTTCATTTTCTTCCTTTGTGCTTCAAGTGAATACTTGTTGAGAAATTTTCGTTTGACCCACTCGTTCATGCCGGTTTCTCTTAACAAGGGAAAATATAAAATTCAATCGATTTGTTCAATACATATCCCATTTTATCATATTAACCTTGTTGCTCAAAATTCGTATAGCTTCAGGTGGGAAAATCGGTCTTCTCCCCCACTTAAGACATTTACCATAATTTGATTAAATTGTATCGTCAAAATCGAAATATGGGGTGAACCAAGCTCGCTAAATATCACTTTTCAGTTCTTCAAGTGAGATTAGCTTCTAAAATATATCCTTGCGGTTTTGACAAAATAGTCTGATTCATGCTTCTAATTATCAGTTAAGTATGCATTTAACTTAACTACCTTATGTTAAATTCATTTTTGGCATATCCCATTTCATAACATAATACATTCAATACTTCGAAAGTCATTTGTAAAATCAATTTTACAATTGTGAGGACGTTGCAAAACACTTTCGATTGTTTATCTATACAGCTTTAAGTACTTCTTGACGTCTCGATCAGAAACATATAGTCATCCCACTTTCGAAACCCAAAAATAAGACTGATGATGATCGATCAATCACCAGAATTATCCCCAAGTGACTAGAATGTGATTCTATATCCATCTAGTATATATTGGACTTCATATACGTTAGCTAGGCATATATGCAAAATCCTTACATAGTTGATCATCCAACCTTGACGTCAAATAAATACTCGCAACCGTTTTTATTACACGCTGAATTTATAGCTTTGAATTAACGATCTTCTTATATAAATCTTTTATATATAGGCTGCAAAATATTTTGAAATTCTCATTCCAAGCTCGAAGTTTTTTTTTTCAATACGCTTATTAAAGCCAATTCATTAATCGCTTATTTCTCGATAAGTCCGTACAGATCGACGCTGGATTTTCGAAGTTTTATCACAAAGAGCCCTTTTTAATTTGAAAGTATTTCCTTTAAAAATCTTATTTTCAAATCTTCTTCAAAATATTTTATTTCAAATAATTATTATTTTTAAAATGACTAACTTGTTCAAAAATACCTTATATAGATTTCAAAAATTCGCGCTCTCATCATAATATTCCGAAATCTCATTCTAGGGAATTTCTAACCCTATCTCTAATGAGATACTATAGCTCTGATGAGTCATATCCTTTGTTCAAAATATGTTGTACCCGATAGCTTTGTATAACCAAAGCTCTGATACCAACTTGTAACGACCCGCCTTTTTTCCCAGTTCTTGCCGGTAATTAAACCGACTCAAACCGTTCAAAAAGACGAATTGTTATGGGTGCATACATATATTGAACAAAATAACAGAATTTTTCATTGCAAAATACAATGTTACATCAGAGTTACATAAAATATCAGAGTTACAACACATACAGCGGAAGAAAAGAAAATATACTCTCAGCGGAAGAAAATCGTATGATATAGCAGAAGCTCCCATCTCTTGCATGAACTCCAACTCTAAAAGCACTCTGAATCCTGCTCCAACGATCTATAACTGCAAACTAAACTACTAGCTGCCCGTGCAAAATTATGGGCACCTAGAGTTTAGGAAGGAACAAAAACTCCAGGTCAGTCGTGGGACTGGTGTGAGAACTCAAAACAGTTATCATTAGGTTCATTTTAAAGTTGGGAATTTCACTGGACCACGCCGCTAACGCGGAACGGGTTTACTCCATGCGAACACCCGTGCATATAAATGCGCAATGACTTTTGAAAATGAAGTTATCATAAGCTTGTCCCACATCACACAATGCAAGCGCACACCAGATGGGCGAGGTTTATCTTATGATAACCAAACATGCTTTCATACGTAAAATCCTCTTTCAAAGCCATAATATATATATATATATAGTGTGGAAAACATTTCTCAAATAAATGTATTAATCCTAGATGGCATAATACCCCATCCTATTATGTCGCCATATATATATATATATATATATATATATATATATATATATATATACAAACCAAAATCGTGTGGTACGTATTGGAGATTTGGTTTCCAACTTGATGATTCCTGGCACGAAAGATCAATCGGAACACAAACGAAATGTAATCAAGGGTTTTTCATCCAGACGCGGACACCAATACAAATCGCGAGGTAGATCAACGGTTTTCGACCAGACGCGGCCCCCCGAACATACCCTATTCCATAAGTCATAAGTGGTTTCCCACTGCTGCAGCGGTCATCATCAATTCATATATATACATAACCTAACCGCCAGTTTCTCATCATCCGGGGTGTGAGGTTTGTCGATGTCACGTCGTACACAAAGCTATGCTTCGATAAGCCATTCTTTGATCATCACTAGCTCGTTTCCTAACTTGGGTATGTCACATTGACAATTCATGACATATCACTGATTTCAATCAATGCATACCCTCTAAGTTCATATGACTTAGAGATGAGGATAATATATTGCCACAAATCCGATATTCATTAACGGAAATCAGTGCTATGCAGTCAATTTCAATATCAGACACACCATCCATATAAGACCGTTCTGGGTCTGAACGGAACAACCCGAAAATACTTAAATTTGTTCAGGTCTCATGCAACTCACATCTCGTATCGGGTGGCCTACCCAACCGAGACATTAATCAACAATCAATCTAAACAATTCAAATATTCCCGGTCTTCATTCGTCGTTTACCAAGTCCTGAATTGCTTCATAACGTCGTATTATTACTTGGAATGGTTTTCGAACATATGCTCGATCCCGGTCTTTCCAAGTAATAAGCGTACTTTAAACAGTAGCTATGGTTCACACAGGCTTTTCAAATCTCCTTCCACATAGTTATCAATTCATTTACAACTAAAGATTTGAATTTCTATAATTTCGTACATCTCGTTATCATCTTAAATTCTTCTTTGAAATCAAAGAGTATACCTTCGCTTCAATTTCTTACTTTTAATTCCCTCGGATCGAAGATTTTGACTAAATTCCAATTACGATACGAATTTCCACAACTCAATCATATTGGGTTTCAAGAATGGTATTATTGAAGATACGATTCACGACAGAACCCAAATCAATCGTCATTGAATCATAAATTACACAGAAATTTTATCCACTTATATTCGATATAAATTCTCATAATCAATGAATACTATAAGTAGAATAACGATATAATAATATCTTTCAAATTCCCCAGATAGTATACATTTACATCATGAGGTTCATACCAAATATCGAAGATTATTTCTATCTAGCTTATTTAAATCAAGGTGAGAACCCGTATCTTAATTGAAAGGTTTATTCAACTTTTTGACATTAGATCTGGATAGAGATACCATAAACTTATCTTCAATATTAATTTCCGTATCCAACTCATATTTTAAGCGGAATAATGGTGAAATACCCTTTTAAATTCCTCAGATAATAAGAGTTTTCATTTACCGAACTAATATCAAACATCCGAAGATTTATCTCCAACCATATCCAATTATTTAGTATTAAAAACCCATATTAGTATAAATCTAAATTCCATATAAAATATTTCTTATACTCTTAAACCTTTGAAAACATTCCACAAATCATTACTTATAGTTCGGAACATCGTTTACGGGTTAAAACTTCAAAATAGATTGTTTTCGAAGAAAGCGTTACAATAGCGTTCCAAAAGTGTTACAAAAGTGTTACAAAACAGTTATCTTAACTATTTTGATCAAATTATCGTTTATCTTAGCCAAAACTTAAACTTTACAATTGAAAACACCTTTTCATAATTTGTAATGATTTTACAATTTTTTTCCATATTTTTAAATAATTTAAAAATAGCTGTTTATAGTTATGGGCAACAATTGTTCTTACATCGATCTTTTCCAAAACGGTTTCAAATATAACTTGAAAATTATAACTCGAATTTAAAATCTTCTTTCACTCATTTGAAAGTTCTTGTTTATATAAATCAAATGTTTTTCGTTTCATGGAAATCCGATTTAGATTGCAAAAGTTATGATCGTTTAAAGTTGCATCTAAAATACGTAAATTGTCGTTATGCGACAAGCTCTATTTTTACCATAATAACTATTATTCTACGATACTTCAAAATATCTTAGAAAATCGTTATATCCTTATATAACCCTTTTAAAATCATTTAGATTTACTTTTCAAATTATTTGGATCTAAAATTCAATTTTCATAAATTCCAATTCATTTCTAAATTGAAATAACTTCAAATTAACCTTCCCATTCGTCGGATCAGATAGGGATAGCCAGGGAGAGCAGGAAACTTCATTTCCAAACCCAAGCCTAGACACTATCCTCTCTGTCATCCTAGAACGATCTGGTGTATATTCTATTATTAATATAAAGAGACATCGTTCATATTCAAATTAAAAAATCTCATTTCGAATTTAAATTGAAAATAATATGTTTTACCAAAACTGGTTTCAGATAGATATAAAGATCGTTGTACAGAATCAATACATAATTCAAATCATTTCCAATCCTAATTCAATATTTAAAATGTTAATATTTAATTCAAAACTAACAATTTAAATATTATTTAATGATTGAATAAAATCGTATATAGGAAGGAGATTTTAAATCGATCACCCATATATTTCCACAACCACGGGGTGTGTGTGTAATATCATGCAATGCAATTATATTTATCCAAATGAACCATATAACCAGATGGATACGAATTCATTCATCACAAACAAACAGTTTAACGGTGCACAAGCGTTACGGTCAATAACGCTTACCAGTGTTCAGTGTATTATCTAACTACATGCACATCCATTCACATAATAACATCCATCACACAATCATCATCAAGAAATTTTAATTATCTCAGCTAATTATAATTAACTAATTTAAACAAATAAATTTAAATTATAAGTTCTCACCTAACAGCTCTCCAAATCTTCACGGTAGGTGAGCCTAGTTGAGTGAATCGTCGGACAGTATTTCGGCGCAGCGTCTTCTTCAAAAAAAAAAATGATATAATGTACACTAATCTCTCTTTATATTATAAGAGGAGGAGGAGGATAAATGACGAACTTTGGCAAGGTGGTGGTGGAAAGGAGGAAGACTTATGCCATGGAAACCATGGCCATAAGCTTTAAGAAGAAGAGAGAAAGAAAAGAAGTGAGAATGAATGAAAAAGTGGAAGGAAAGGGTGGTATTTATAGGAAAAGAGGAGTAAGGAGAGAGTGACACATCATAGGACATGTGTATTACATGCATGGAATGTTGCATGCAAAATTACAAGTGTCTTAACACTTGTAAAAAGGAGAAGGAATGTGTTTTTGGTAGCATTTACCTTAAACGTTATGAAAACAAAGAGCAACGCATAATACTAATGCTACTAATTTATGTTATCTTTTGACAAATCCGATCGAACGACAAATAATATCAGTAAATCCAACTTATTAATAATCATTCTTGTAAAACCATAAAATAAATTTTCCTATACCAAATTCATATTTTACAAATCAATATTATCAAAATTTGAAAATATTATTACTTTAACATAAATCTTATAAATTAAATATAACAAGTTTTTCTTATACAAAGTCATATTTAATAATACAAAATACTTATTCAATAGTTAAAATTTATATTCAATCCTTATCAAATCAATTTATATTTAGAAAATCAAAAATTATACAAATAAAAATCCAAATGAAACTTAGTTAAATTTCTGGAATGTTACATTTATGTATATTAAATAGCATTCTTAACGTATCATAAATGTGTTTAATTTGGAATTCGAATATACACTACAACAAAATTGCCAATTTGGCAGTGTTTATAGCCAAATCAAAATGGATTTGATACGGTTTTAAAGCGTATCAAAAAATTGCATCTTTCTTGTTTTGATACGGCTTAAAACCGTATCAAATTCATAATTTAACACGGTTCAAAACCGTATTAAATTGGTATTTTGATACGGCTTAAATCCGTATCAAATAATAAATTTAATATGGTTTAACGCCGTATCAGTTGATTAATTTGATACGGTTGTAATCCGTATCAAACTAATAATTTAATACAGCTTAAAACCGCATCAAATTAATACGGTGGCACTGTCAACTTCATGGATCGATACAGTTTTAAGCCGTATCAATTTAGTAGATTGATACGGCTTAAAACTGTACCAAACTTCTACACTGATACGACTTAAAACCGTATTCAATACCCCATTTATACAATGCTGTCAACGAATTAGATACGGCTTTTAACCGTATCAAAATCGGTATATCATATATGTAATATACAGAAACACTGTACCATTGATATATATATATACACATCAAAGAAGATACGCTGCACCCATATAACAGTATATAAAGAAGATACACAAAGCATAATTCGATTAAATATAACATAAACCATAACTTTAGTTAATACAAACCACATAACACAATATATACAAAGCATAATGTTCACAGTTCTTGCTTTAAAAAAAGACAACAAAACTGCAGTTGTCGAGCCCATGCAAATCATGCTTGTTCCAAAGCCTTAAAAGAAAATAAAATAACAAACATCAGTTTAGTTCCATCTCCACAACAAGAAGAAGAAGGCACCACTGATCTAGTTTGCAACTGAGTTGCAAACGGGAATCAGTTTGCAACTCAGTTGCAAACTGGAATCAGTTTGCAACTTGCAAACTCGACTCAGTTTGTGACTTATTTGCATAACTATTTATAAGGAATGAAAATAGTGTGCCAGCAAGTATACCTCGTTTATACTGGAATCAGTTACTAACTATTTATAAGGAATGAAAATAGTGTGCCAGCAAGTATACCTCATTTATACAAACTGGAATCAACAAGTATACTGTTTTAAGCTGACTTTAATAACATGGAATGAAATAGTGTGCCAGCAAGTATACCTCATTTATACAAACTGGAACCAGATACTAACTTCGAAGCAACGAAGAATGAAATAGTGTGCTAGCAAGTATTAACCTACTTTAATTTGTCAAATAGATGCAAAACTGGACATAAACAAAGTGTTATTTAATAATCCAAGTGAGTATGAATCAGGGCAAAGAGGAGCAGGTGACCAAAGGGATAACCATGTCTCGGTAAGAGGCAGCGCAGGCATGCAGTGACGAACATGACTACAAGAGCAACCAAGGGGACCAAAAACATATGGGGTATCCAGGGGATTAAATATGTAGAATAACCCATTAGTACAACAAGTTGCATGCGCATAAGTTAAGATGACAGACCATTTTCGAAAGAAAACAAGGGTTCCATGATAACTAAGCATTAGCTATAAGAAGAAAAAGAAGAGGAGCAAGAGTTGGTCGAGATAACAAAGCATTACATTGCAAACAGCCATGCATTCTTGGCTACAGCACATTTGTTTCAGGTGCAACCTTTTAAATTATCAAAGATTAATTTTAAAATTGGTTTTGGTACAAACTGATTCTAGTTTACGAGTTGCAAACTGGTTGAACTGGTTCCAGTTTGCAACTGAGTCGCAAACTAGACTAGGTTGCAAACTAGAATCAGTTTGCAACTCGCAAACTGGACTACGAGTCCAGTTTGCAACTGAGTTGCAAACGGGAATAATTTTGCAACTCAGTTGCAAACTCGAATCAGTTTGCAACTCGCAAACTCGACTCAGTTTGCGACTAAGTGGCAAACTGGACTTAGTTTGCGACTGAGTCGCAAACTGAGTCCAGTTTGCGACTCATTTGCAAACTAAGTCTAGTTTTACACAATTTATAGACCAAAGAGATAATCATGTCCCGGTAAGAGGCAGCGCAGGCATGCGGTGACGAACATGACTACAAGAGTAACCAAGGGGATATAATATTGAAAATGATATCTTTATGAACACCTATTCCTCTTTTTCTTTATATCGCATTTGATAGTCAACAAAATTTTCTCATATAAAACTATTCAGTAAAAGCAGTGCAGCCACCATTTGAAACTAGATATAAAACTAGTACTAGTGCGTTTTCACATATAAAATTTCTTCCTTATTTTTATACTTTCATATTTGCTACTAATTTCACTTTAATTTCACTCAGTGAACTTGAAAAAATATTCAACATAGCTTAACTGACTTCAAACAAAATGTTTGAATCGACATAAAAATAAATAAATAAATGCATCTAGTTTGAAGTAATCTACTGCAACAATGAACCAGCATCTTTAATTCATGCCTATTGCAACAGAACACTAGCTAGGTATGTGAGTGATGCAACAGAGCACATATTATTTTCACCGCTTTTTCTTCACATTTAAAATAAATTTCTTATTATTTTACTATATTAATACTACTGATTTGGGTAAAGTTGTCCATTTTGGCAATTATATAGATGATTTTTGTACTATATAGTTCGATTGCCATGTATGTAATTACCATGTTTGGTGATATATGTTTCCTTAAGCTGCCATCATAAATTTTTTGCCTGCTTTATAAATAGACAATTATTTTAGTAGTTAAAGTGGGGCAATATGTTCAAGATTTTGTGCAATTGTGTTGTTTGGTTATAAATTATTATTTTTATATTATTACGTGGTGGAGTTTTATAACTTTTTAATTACCAACTATACTTTTTTTATCTACATATACCAACTATCGACCTATTCAGATATTCGCAGAAATGTAACTTTCTCATATCAAATTAATAGTCAGGCGAAGATTTTGAGAAAATAAAACAAGATAAGTCAATCAAGCTCCATTTTAAGTTTTTTTCTCCATATTGTTTCCTTTTGCTGCCAATTTATTATAATATTCTGACTCATGAGTGGATTAACCCAATTTGTTTTCATAAACTTGGTGATCTTTGCAGGTGACTTGATGTAGATGCTGATGCTTGCAGCATCTAATGTATGACAATATAGATGTTTTTAAATATGCTTCATTGAAATTGGTTATTTAGCTCTTATACAATTTCACATACCGTAGATAAATAATTATTCCTTTAGTTGGATCATTTGACATTTCTATGTCTCTTAGACTGGTTACATTCCTGAATGATAAACATATATCAGTTTGAAGTGCAATTGAAAATGCATTATTATAATATTAGCAATGCAATCACTGGAATTCAGTTTACAATTGAACAATTTGTCATCTGATTCGCTGAAACTCAAATCCCATCACTAAAAAGAACTATAATTTTGTTTGTAGTTGTTTTCTCAGTTTATCTATATTGTTTTACATTCTTACATCTATTATTTCACTTACTCAAATGCTTATTAAAACGGATGTGAAACGTATACTGAAAACTGAAGTGAAAAACTTATTAAAACATCTAATACGTGCTTAAATACATTTATTAAAGAAAACATGCTTTTATGTTTAAGTTGTAATCACATGCAAGGGTGCTGTATTGACATTATCACTGCCTATGCAAACTCCATTTTATAATCATCAAAAGGCGCATATTTGAATCCATTCTCGCTTGGTTTCGTGTTCTAGATTGTATGCATAACTATTAAGACTTGACCTTAGCAAATATGATACATGGTGCATTACATAAGAGAAATAATTAACCAATGAAATTATTGTTTGATTACTGCGTCCCGAGTTCACTAGTTTGAAGTATATTTAAACAGAGGAAACTGTCAGTAAGTGACTAATCATAATTTGAAGTTCACTAGTTTGAAGTATATGGTACAAACTGGTTTTGGTACAAACTGAGTCCAGTTTGCGAGTTGCAAACTGGTTGAACTAGTTCCAGTTTGCAACTCAGTAGCAAACTGGACTCAGTTGCAAACTGGAATCAGTTTGCAACTCGTAAACTGGACTTAGTTTGCGACAAGTCCAGTTTGCGAGTCCAGTTTGCAACTGAGTTGCAAATGGGAATCAGTTTGCGACTCAGTTGCAAACGGGAATCGGTTTGTGACTCAGTACATATGTAGTCAAAACCAATATGTATTCACTGATTGGCATGGCAATATACTAATTTATAAGTCACTGAGAATGAGAAACATAATATTTCTAATAGAAATTTAACACAATAAATTTCACACTTTATTATGAGGTTAAGTACAAATGTAGTCAAGGACCTTAAACTCAAATAGTCTGGGATATGTCACTTTGGCTGAGGTCAGGTCACGGATTCAAGCCATTGAGACATAAAAAAGAGCAATCCGCTGGAATAAAGCATCACTCATGTTATGTAACAACTCGGAAAATCCGAACCAATTTAAAATTTTTATTTTTAATAAATTGGTTAGAAAATGTGCCCAAATTTAAAAAATTTATTTTTAAATAATATTAAAGCCTGTGAAAATAGTCAAATTTCAAACGACCTCTGTTTTCGACGAAACCACTTTTGTTGGAACCGGAATGTCAAATTATTGCTAGGTTTTAATTTTTAGAATTTTTCGACTTAGTATGTGAGCGTGGCAACAGAAACTGTGTTTGGTCAAATACAGTCAAAATTGAACGACTGGAAAATAGCCATTTTTCGAACAGTCTCAGAATTCGACGAAATTAATTTTGTTGGATTCGTATCGTCAAGTCATAGCCAAAAATATTTTTTTGGGATTTTTCGGGGTTCGTATGTGGCTCCGGTGGATTTTTGAATATGTCAAAAATTAATAATAAAAAGAATTAATTTTAAATTTGAAAAACGGGGGCTGATTTGACCTCTTGGGCCTGCGAGACATGGTTAGATGGATCCAGAATAGGGGTTATTGGGTAGGGTAGCTACTTGTTGGACTGAATTCTGAATACCTTATGAGATTTGGTTTTTTTTGTAAAATTAACATTTTAATATTATAAAAGAAATTGTAAAACCCTAAAATTCAAACACTATTCATCATCTCTACAGCCGTCGCCCCCCCTATCCATGGCCGAAACTTTCCCATTCAATTTCTTCCAATCCACAATGAATTAAAATCCAAACCCTATACCACTTCGAAGAGATTCTTCTTCTCTTCATTTTCATACGGTTAGATCTTCTCTGGTGCCACCATCTCCTCGAACCACGCACCCAAAGCCGCCGCCTATCACCCATGTCGCACCCCCTAGACCCAACCGAGTTCCACCATTCCGGGCCCCACGCGTGTGCCTCTCCGTCCTCTTCGCTGCAGCATCCTCTGATCGAACACTGGTGGCTTGAATTGGAAATAAAGGCAACCCTAGTTTTGAACAAAAGGAAAAGGTGTCGGCCGTGAATACTGTAAGGAGGAAGATGGATTAACATAATTATTTTGACTTAATTTAATAATTAAATTAAGTCCTAATCGTATTTAACCCATAACTTTGTCAAATAAACTCAGAATTACACAATTTCTGAAGCATTGGACTCGTACGATCTTGAACTACAATTCTAGACTGAAGCGGGGATTTTCTGAGCAGTTGGAACGACAGTGAGATATCCCTTGTTTAAATTAATTAATTAATTAATTTTTTATTATTATTTATAGTTATTCATCTTCAGATCTGATTGTGTAGATGTTATATGATGTTTGTTTATTGTATGATGGATTATTATGATTGTTTGTCATGTGTTATTCAAATATATTTTTTATCGCTTATTCTATTCAATTGAATTGAGTTAGATAATCAATTCAATATTTATTCTTATATTGAATAATCATAGATCTACATGTGGAAAAAAATCTAATAAATAATATTATTGAGTTGATTTAGATCATCGATTCAATCATACAATTTACTTCTTCAAGGGATTGATCAAATTTATCAATTCAATATAGAGAAAATAAAATTGCCTTTCTATTTGAATTGATCTGGTTAATCAATTCAATATAGAGAAAATAAAATTGCCTTTCTATTTGAATTGATTTGTTTGAACCAAACATAGAAAAATAAGTTGTTCCTTTTTTATTTGTGTTTCAACACAAATATATACATAGAAAATAGTTGTTCCTTTTTATTTGTGTTTCAACACAAATATATACATAGAAAATAGTTGTTCCTTTTTATTTGTGTTTCAACCCAAATATATACATAGAAAAATAAGTTGTTCTTTTTATTTGTGTTTCAACACAAATATATACATAGAAAAATAAGTTGTTCTTTTTATTTGTGTTTCAACACAAATATATACATAGAAAAATAAGTTGTTCTTTTTATTTGTTTCAACACAAATATATACATAGAAAAATAAGTTGTTCTTTTTATTTGTGTTTCAAGACAAATATTTACATAGAAAAATAATTTATTCTTTTTATTTTTGTTCAACACAAATATATACATCTTATATTGAATAACATTTTAATTGTGTCCTTAAACACAAATATTACATAGAACATTTAATTGCATTTTATTTGTGTCCATAAACACAAATATTTCATAGAAAAATTGAATGACTTTTTAGTGTGTTCTCAAATACAAATAAAATATTGATAATAAAAAAATGTGTTTTTATTTGTGTCCTCCAACGCAAATAAAATATGTTTTAAAAGTAGTACATTTTTATTTACCCCTTTTCAACGTAAAAATGATATAAAAATAAATAATCATTTTTGTTGCATTCTCTAATGCAAACAAAAAGTTGAAAATAAATAATCATTTTTGTTGCATTCTCTAATGCAAACAAAATGTTGAAAATAAATAATCATTTTTGTTGCATTCTATAATGCAAACAAAATGTAGAAAATAGATAATCATTTTTGTTGCATTCTCTAATGCAAACAAGATGTAGAAAATGAAATATCATTTTTGTTGCATTCCTTAATGCGAACAAACTATGGAAAGATAAAGTATCATCTTTGCATTTCTTAATGTAATGAGATAGAAAAATAAAATTACATTCTGTGTTTGCATTCTAAAATGTAAACGCTATAAAAAGAAAAGAGATTTATGTTATATTTGCATTCTACAATGCAAACAATGCATGTAAATTAAAAATTCACATTTTTATTTGCCTTCTACTATACAAATAAATTATAAATAAAAAGATACATTTTTGTTTGCAATTTTAGATGCAAACAAATTATAAATAAAAAGATACATTTTTGTTTGCAATTTTAGATGCAAACAAATTATAAATAAAACGATACATTTTTGTTTGCAATTTTAGATGCAAACAAATTATAAATAAAAAGATACATTTTTGTTTGCAATTTTAGATGCAAACAAATTATAAATAAAAAGATAAATTATAAATAAAAAGATACATTTTTGTTTGCAATTTTAGATGCAAACAAATATTAAAAAAAATACATTTTTGTTTGCAATTTTAGATGCAAACAAATTATAAATAAAAAGATACATTTTTGTTTGCAATTTTAGATGCAAACAAATTAGTAGAAGGAATCTAGATGCGAACTAATAATAAAAGAACGATTACCTTTTTCTTTTATTTATTTACATCCCTTAATGTAAATAAACATGAAATAAAAAGTTGTTCTCTTTTGTACATTCCTTGTTGCAAATAAAATTAAAATTAAAAGATACATTTTTATTTGCGTTCCTCAACGCAAATAAATCATGAATATGATGATATACATTTTTATTTGCAGTCCAGAATGCAAATAAAATATGAGAATTAAAGGTTGCATTTTTAATGTAATTTTAAAAAGGAAGAGAATAAGAATCATTTTTCATTTAGAAATATGTTTTGTATTAAGTACAATTTTAATGTAAGGTTAGAAGCATAGGAAGGAATTTACATTTTGTTCATAAAAGGAATTGAACAAAAATATTCATTCTTGTTCATTGAATGGAAATCAACAATTTCACTCTTTAAAATAAAATGAGTAAAATATGCAATTTGTTTATTTTAAAAGAAATTTACACTTGGTATAGGTACGGAAGTTGAAATATGAATTGACATTAAAAATCATGAATGAACAAACAATACAATTTATAGTCAATATACTATCAAATTGGTGTATGAAACAAAAACACGTTTTAGCTAACATAATAAACATGAATATATGATTTGTATATAATTCACACCTTCATTTGGTGTGATATTCATGTGAATGTAATCGCTTAAGGAATTATATATATAAATAGAAATAGAAATTAAACGAATCGCGCACGGCAGTTCGCGTTTCGGCAATCGTGACTTTAAACGATTGTACCGAAAGATCCAACCGTCGGATTTTCCCAAAACCGGAACCGTTGGGACCGCTTTAGGAAGATCTTTCCAATAAGACAAATTTTATCAAAATCCAACGGTTAGATTTCAAGATATATGTAAATCAAATGTAGAGAAAAACAGCGCCAAAGCTACACTTAGCCCGAAGCGTCGTTTGATTTTATTGAGCTATTTTTGAATAAATAAAAATAGCGATAAATCGTTATAAATTAATGTTAACGATATGAAATGATTTAAATAATAATTATTCGATAATTATTTGAAAAGTCCGAGTTCTACTCATTTCAAATAATTATACGTCGATGAAGAGACGAAGGCGGCGTTGAAGACCGGCTGTCTTCGCATCGAACGGATGTATTGCTACTGAGGTCCTCGATAGGAGTAGCTACCCTGAAGGGATTTCGGCGGTAGTCGTCCGGACGTATGTGATGACTGTCCGGATATACGAGAGCCTCTCAGGTGTCTCCGGTTCCGTTCAGACCCAGAACGGACTTGTGAATGGATGCATGTCTGACGTTGAACTTCGTACCATGTAAACTGATTTCTGTTTAATATACAACCGTTGGTGGCAAGAGAATTTATTCTTTCGCTCAACACCCTTAGAGGTTGTGTATTGATAGTGATAATTTCATGGCATGGATTGTCAACGGGACATGCTAAGATGCAAAGGATCAAGGCTTTGTTGAAAAGCAGGCCTTGTGGTTGATGATCAAAGCATAGCCTATTTAGGCATAGCTTTGTGTATATCGTAACTTCGCGAGCCTCACACACCGGTTGAGTCTAAAACGGGAGAAGGGAATGCAGGGAGTGCACACGTTTCTTTCTAGCTAGAAGTGGTGTCAGTGCTTAAACTGGCTGACATTTGCTTATGTGGTTGTTGGAATTTTTGCGAGGCCTCGGTTTATTCTTATCGGTCGCCCTTGGCCGATTTGTAGGTCCAATAGGATCGGGGAACGTGTGTTCAGGCATAACTAATCCACTAAAGTATTTGTGGACCGGCCCTGCTGTATCCAAGGATTCGCCAGCGTCCGAATCCTGAGACATTGCTAGAGTATCTCGAATCGGTCAAGAGCTCCTCCCTAGCCTTGACTCATGATGGAAACCCAATTTCCAATATGCCCCTTGCGGTTTTGATTGTATAACTAGTATGGCGACATAGTAGATGGTAGCTATGCCGTCTAGAATTAATATTATAATTGAAATATTTTCTTTAAACATATACACACTAATAATAATATCGTATTTTGCATATTTATCATCTTTTGACCATTATAAGGTAAAACCCTATCCTCCGGTTTGCGTTGCATTGTGTGATGGGACTTGGGTCTTATAATGGTTTCATTTTTCTAAAAAGCATTGCATTATTTAACGTTATACTTTATTTATTGCACTGATAATCCCATGGAGTAAACCCGTTCCGCGATAGTGGCGTAGTCCTCGTGATTGTCAAACCCGTTAGTTAATTAAGATATCTCATACCGGTCCCATGACTGACTCGTAGTTTGTTTCACCTTTTGCAAACTCGGGTGCCCTCTTTCTACACGGGCAGCCAAGTGACAGGTTAGGCTAGGATATTCGCTGGATGGAAGCTTTCTGAAGAAACTTTCTTTTTATCTTTTATTTTCTGCTTAAGACATTGAGACAATATTTAGTATTGATGTAATTTGAGAGATTGAGACTCTATTTCTTTCCTTTGAGACATCTATTTTGTTAAGTGTAATTATGTGCTGCATACTCTGATGTTTCAGTGATTATGTTTGTGATGACATTTCTTTCCGCTGCAATGATTTATATGTTCTGCTATACTCTGAGATCTGTTATTGTTCTAGTTATGTTATGATCCATACGATTTCCTTACTTTCATTACACGGGAGTTGGAGGTCGTCACATTTGGTATCAGTGCTTTGGTTAACCTTAGCTTTGGAATATAACATTTTTAGAACAATTCGTCTAGATAGAATCAGTAGTGTTCTAAGACGAGAGGTTCATTAGAGATAGGATTAACAATATCCTAGAATGAGCTTAAACAGAATAGCACACATTTATCAGTCATTACTTCATTATCACCTGGACATGTCTCTACTTTTAACCTTATCTTTGAATTTATCATTTCCTTTGGTCTGACTCTTTCCTTGATGGTAAGGACTGATTGAAAGATGAGTACAAGAGCTAGGACAAGAGGAAGAGGTCGTGGCGGAGTAGCTGGTAGGGGTAGAGGGAGAGATACACCCCCAACTGAGCAAAACCAACCCAATTATGAGGTCGAGGAGCCACCACCACCACCCCCAGTTGCTTTTGACCTGGATAAAGTAGCGAAGAAAATCAAGAATCTTGGAGGAGTACATTTCACTGGTAGAGAGACGGTGGTAGAAGCGCAAGAATGGCTTAAGACGATGGAAAAGATCTTGGGAGGTTTGGAGCTTGAGGATCACAGGAAGCGTTTTATGGCAGTATGGTTCATGCAAGGACAGGCTCAAACTTGGTGGGAAATAGCCATGATAGGGAGAGACGTTGCAGAGATAACTTGGACAAGATTTAAAGATCTTTTTAATGAAAAGTTTATCCTGCCTCATGAAGTAGAACGTCTACACGATGAATTTGCTAACCTGCAGCAAGGCACCATGACCATTGCAGAGTACGTGAAAAAATTTGAGGAGCTTTCTAGGTATGCCCCTGAGCTAGTGCAAGACGCCTTACAGAAAAATAAGAGGTTCATAAATGGGCTTGCAAGGCGATACCATAACAGAGGACAGCCCATATTGAGAGCCCGTTTGCCAAGGTGATAGAGATGGCATGCAGATACGAAGAAATTGATCATAAGTTTACTCAGCTAGAAAAGGCCAAGAATCAAGCTAATAAAAAGAAGGAGGCGGACAAGAAAACAAGGGAAGGCAGTTCTTCGACCACAAAACCTCAAGGAAACAAGAAGAGAGACAAGTCTAAAGTCAGATGCTTCAACTGCCAGAAGATGGGACATTATGACTACGAGTGCAGGGCCCCGAAGAAGCCAAAGAGGAACGAGTCTGGGCTGAGCCAAAGCAGTGGACAGAATCCCCGTGGTCCAAAAGAGTGCTACAACTGCCACAAGCCTGGACACCTTATCAAGAATTGCCATCTGCTCAAGAAATCTGAAGTAGCTCACGTCTATGAAGATACGGCTGCAACGGCTTCTTCTGAAGGAGTAGGTAAGCCTGATGTTTTAGGCGGTACTCTTAACATTAAGGATATTCCCATTACTGTCTTGTTTGATACTGGTGCATCTAGAAGTTTCATATCAAGTGATACTATTAAAAAGCTTAAACTGAAACCAAGAAAACTTAAAGAACCAATAAAAGCCCATAGCCCAATAGGAGGTTCACTTATTCTTGATCAGTACTGTAGATTGCCCGTTTCTTACTCTTACTTCCTATTTCCTTTCAATTTAATCATCATGAACTTTTCTGGATACGATGTCATACTTGGACTAGGAGAGGGAATGATAGCATATGGGTGATTGTAGATCGCTTGACGAAAGCTGCTCATTTCATCCCCGTTAAATCCAATAGAACGGCTCAAAGTTTGGCACAACTTTATTTAAAGAGATTGTCAGACTTCATGGAGTTCCCAGCATCATTGTCAGTGACCGCGATCCAATATTTACTAGCAAGTTCTGGGAAGCTTTCCAAGAAGAGCTAGGAACCAAGTTGAGTATAAGTACGGCTTATCACCCTCAGACAGACGGCCAGACTGAGAGGGTAAACTGCATCTTAGAAGATTTGTTGCGAGCATACATCCTTGACTTTGGCGGTTCATGGGAGGATCATCTGCACTTAGTGGAATTCTCTTATAATAACAGCTATCAGGCAAGCCTGCAAATGTCGCCATTCGAAGCTTTATATGGCAGGCCATGCAAATCTCCGGCATGTTGGGTGGAGCCAGGCAATAGAATAGTCTTGGGCCCCGATACGATTCGGGAAGCATCGGATAAAGTTGATTTTATTAAGAAGCGTTTGCTGGCTGCTCAAAGCCGACAGAAGAGTTATGCAAACACTCGAAGAAGAGATCTAGAATTCTCTGTTGGTGATCTTGTGTACTTGAAGGTTTCTCCATTAAGAGGCGTAATTCGCTTTGGAAAGACTGGAAAGTTGGCACCGAGGTTCATTGGTCCATTCCCTATTCTTGAAAGGATTGGGACTCTAGCTTATCGAGTACAGTTGCCCAACTGGCTGCCATGGGTGCACGATGTATTTCATGTGTCCCAACTCAGGAAGCATGTTCATGATCCAGATTTAGTTGTGGAGGAAGAAGCACAACGAGATTTGGAAATTACTCCGAGCTTAGCCGTAAAGAGAGAGCTAGTAAAAATTGTGGGCAAGGAAATCAGAGCTTTGAGGAATAAGAAGATCAACCTCGTCAAGTTCCAATGGAGCAGGGATCCTAGAGACTGCACTTGGGAGACCGAGGATAGTTTCAAGCAAGCCTATCCCAAGTGTAGAGTGGATATCTCCGAATAGCTTTTTGTTGAGGTACATTTATAATACCTTGCATTTTATGTTTTGTTCCTACTTTACTTTTATTTCCCTTTTCGAGGACGAAAAGTTTTTAAGTGGGGGAGACTGTAACAACCCGGAAAATCCGAACCAATTTAAAATTTTTATTTTTAATAAATTGGTTAGAAATTGTGCCCAAATTTAAAAATTTTATTTTTAAATAATATTAAAGCCTGTGAAAATAGTCAAATTTCAAACGACCTCTGTTTTCGACGAAACCACTTTTGTTGGAACCGGAATGTCAAATTATTGCTACGTTTCAATTTTTAGAATTTTCCGACTTAGTATGTGAGCGTGGCAACAGAAACTGTGTTTGGTCAAATACAGTCAAGATTGAACGACTGGAAAAGAGCCATTTTTCGAACAGTCTCAGAATTCGACGAAATTAATTTTGTTGGATTCGTATCATCAAGACATAGCCAAAAATATATTTTTTGGATTTTTCGGGATTCGTATGTGGCTCCAGTGGATTTTTGAATATGTCAAAAATTAATAATAAAAAGAATTAATATTAAATTTGAAAAACGGGGGCTGAGTTGACCTCTTGGGCCCGCGAGACATGGTTAGATGGATCCGGAATAGGGGTTATTGGGTAGGATAGCTTCTTGTTGGACTGAATTTTGAATACCTTAAGAGATTTGTTTTTTTTTTTGTAAAATTAACATTTTAATATTATAAAAGAGATTGTAAAACCCTAAAATTAAAACACTATTCATCATCTCTACAGCCGCCGCCCCCCTTATCCATGGCCAAAACTTTCCCATTCAATTTCTTCCAATCCACAACGAATTAAAATCCAAACCCTATACCACTTCGAAGAGATTCTTCTTCTCTTCATTTTCATACGGTTAGATCTTCTCTGGTGCCACCATCTCCTCGAACCACGCACCCAAAGCCGCCGCCTATCACCCACGTCGCACCCCCTAGACCCAACTGAGTTCCACCGCTCCGGGCCCCACGCGTGTGCCTCTCCATCCTCTTCGCTGCAGCATCCTCTGATCGAACACTGGTGGCTTGAATTGGAAGATAAAGGCAACCCTAGTTTTGAACAAAAGGAAAAGGTGTCGGCTGTGAATACTATAAGGAGGAAGATGGATTAACATAATTATTTTGACTTAATTTAATGATTATATTTTACCCATAACTTTGTCAAATAAACTCAGAATTACACAATTTCTGAAGCGTTGGACTCGTACGATCCTGAACTACAATTCTAGACTGAAGCGGGGAATTTCTGAGCAGTTGGAATTTTGGCTAAAATCACAAACGACAGTGAGATATACCTTGTTTAAATTAATTAATTAATTAAATTAATATTTTTATTGTAACGACCCGGATTTTTTCCCGACCCCAATCGATCGCAAGATCGATCAAGACCGTTCAAATTCCGCGTACGTTAATTTTGGGTATACAACATCAGAACAACAACACAGACTTTTATATCATCAATAATAAATGTTACATCAAAGTACAAAATATATCAGAGTACATCGGGATAAAATTACAGCGGAAGATACATTTACAATAAATTAAATACATTGCAGCGGAACTAATATCAACGGAACGCCATCAATATTCTGGACCCAGCTTCAGACTTCAATCCAGGATCCTGCTTAACTATATCTGCAAAAAGCTACTCGACTGCCCGTGTGAAAAGAGGGCACCCGAGTTTGCAAAGGGAAACAAACTACAGGTCAGTCATGGGACTGGTGTGAGAATTCTTAACTTAACTTATCTAATAAGTAGGCTAATCACAGGACCAAGCCGCTAACGCGGAACGGGTTTACTCCATTGGATTGCCAGTGCATAAATAAAGTAAAACGTCAAATAACGTAATGCTTTTTAGAAAAAATGAAACCATTATAAGACCCAGGTCGCATCACACAATCCAACGCACACCATAGGATAGGGTTTTACCTTATAATGGTCAAAAGATGCTAAATACGCAAAATACGATATTATTATTAGTGTGTATATATGTATTTAAAACATTTCAAATATAATATCAATCCCAGACGACATAGCTACCATCTACTATGTCGCCATATTAGTTATACAATCAAAACCTCAAAGGGGCGTATTGGAAATTGGGTTTCCATCATGAGTCAAGGCTAGGGAGGAGCTCCTGACCGATTCGAGACACTATAGCAATGTCTCAGGATTCGGACGCTATCGAACCCTTGGATACAGCAGGGCCGGTCCACAAATACTTTAGGTGTAACACCCCGCAAATTCTATAACTGTGAAAGTAACAAATTAAAGTATAATCAAATTCAAATCAAAGAACCAAGGGAAACGGGATACGCCATTGCGTTCGTCTCGGAAAAATACACGAAGTAGAGTCCGAGTTTTCGAAAAACGGAGTCCGTATGAAGAAGATATGGCCTTCGGAAGTTTTTAAATTAAGTTTAAAATTCAAACAGAATTAAATAATTAAATATTCCGAAGTAGGGCCCAACGGGCCAGGGTGGAAGAACACCCGCCTGGGCCACCCAGGTCGACTGGGCTGTCGACCTGGGCTACCCATGTCGACAGGGCTGTCGACAGCCCTGTCGACAGGGGTATCGACCTGGTCGAGCCCAGTCAACCTGGCTGGCCAGGTCTGTGTTCCTCCGATTTTCTGTGGTCTGCTTTGTCATTAGGGCTAGGTGGCGGGTTCTAATTGGTCTCTCTATCTAATGAATGGCTACGATCTAACCTAGCAACATCAATGGTCCTAATCAATTCCTAACCTCTATATAAACAACCCTAGACTAAACCCTAATCTATTCATTCAAATTAAGAACATAGCCGCCATGTTGCTGAGGAACGACTAAGAGTAGCCGCCAACTAGAGAGAGGATTAGGGAGAAAGTTCTAAAGCCTAAAGCAATTCAAGCAACCTAAAGCTAATCAATTCAACAAAGGAATCATATCTCTTAATTAGAGAATTCGCCGCAACCATTGTAAGTAGAGTATTACTTTGGTATGAACAAATGATTGTGTAGATATGTATGCTTGAATTGTGGCAATAAAATTCATATTTGTGCGTTCTTATCAATTTATATACGTTTGGATATTCTGAATTATGTCATTCAATTATAAAGAACTACATGCGGTAGTTCTATGCAAATACACGTTTGGAATATTGCGCAATTTATGTAATCTATGTTGAAGCTACATATATGTAGTTGATTGAAATTTATGCAAGTTTGAGGCTTTGTTATTATGCCATTATGATGTATATTTTTGGTGCATAAATCATTTTGCAAGTAATTGAAACAAGTTTGGTTGTTATAGTTCATATGAAACTATGTTGGAATTTTTGACACCATAATCCATGTATTAAGTCATGCTTTTGCAAAACTTGTGAATATGGCTAGGCTATGAATGATATTTGGCATAATTGAAATCCATGAATAAGTCAATCTTGTTTAAAGAATTATATGATGACATATGTGAGACATGGCTAGGTTAGACTCAAAAATCCCTTTTTGCAAGTTTAAAGCAAACACCATGATTAGGAAGATTTATGCATAAGTATATTTATACCGTCGTTATGTGATTAGACTTAAATCATGATTAAGTTGAACTATGCTTTTGTGTTAATAACAAAGTATCCCCTTTGTAAACATGTAGAAACCTTATGAACATGACTTGTTTATGTTTATGCCATGAACAAATTTAACTATACATATGACATGCATATGTTTGACATTATGCCATGCTCATGCTAGAAATATTTATGCCATGCTTATGTTTGACATTATGCCTAAATAAAAATATAGGTTCATGTGTCAATAATGATATCTCAATTACAAGTTCACAAGCTTTGATTCATGTCACCTATGTTTTCTATGTCACTATTATGCAAGTACACCAGTTTCTATTATGTATTCCAACGTCATATGCAAGTTCATGCGCTCACCTTCCCCTCTTTGTGTATGTAGTCACGCTTTAAGCCTCCCCTTTTCGCATGGCTAAATTGGGCTTTAAAAGGCTAAGCCCAATATATATAAACGGACGTGTAAGACGGGGGAAAATAACGTTGGGTTAAAATTAATTAATGAATGAAAATATAAATTAGAAGGGCCCAAATTCAAGTATGGGTTAAGCCCATGATTGGTGTAACCTTTACACCATTAACTTAATAATGGGCCGCAAATATTTACATATAAATGAAGAAGAAAGACAAAATATGTAAATGTAGAAAATACGATGTGTTTAACCCGAGGTTGGATTGAGTTGTGATGTAAACCTGCCCGGAACCGCCCGGCTGTCCAGTAGTCACAACAATACCTATCCAATGTGGGAGGTTAAACATGGAGCCCAATAAGGACCCGAGGTTAGACTGAGTTGTGGCGTAAGACTGCCCGGAACCAACCGGCAACAGGCAGCCACAACAATACCTGTCTAATGTGAGAGGTCAGGGCCTTAATAAGACAATTAAGGCTGAGTCAGGATTGTTAGGATTAAGTGAACTAAAGACTTAATCAAAATGGAACATGCTAAACAAAACGGACTGGTGGGGTTAGGTTAGGAAACACTTAACCAACTTAGCATGTTGGCTAGAGATAGAAAACCTAGTAACGGGGGACCCTTTTCAGCAGTAACCCTAAAAGGTGTATCAGGATACCCTGAAACTAGGCAGGGTGGGGCACGATTACTGGGCTGATTGTAAGAGGTCAAAAATCGACGGCGGTGGTGTAGCAGTGTAGGTTCTAACGGAGTGCGGGCGTGCACACACTCCGGCGCAGAAAAATAAGGCACTGGACACCAGTAGCATACCTGTGCACTCTAAGGTTGTGTCGGGTTGCCACTATGGGACTTGATACACCCCATGGTGGGACCAGCATAGGTAACTACAACATCGGGGGCCGTAAGACACATGTAACTATGCGAATAGGAGCCGATCATCATAGAATGGATCACATCACCCTGATTATGGGTGCCAGTTGGAAACTAGTTTATATGGGTTCAGAGATTAACATGGGGTACGATAGTATATTCGACCCTAGACAACTTAACCAAGTTTATTTTGCTTGCCCACTTCTTGTTTATACTTATCATACCCAGTTCTTTATTCATAGACAAAATAGTACTAGACTTACTCAGGCTTTATGTCTGACTCTATTTTCTTTCGTCTTCTTTCTTCCGTTTCCCCCCCCCCCCCCAGGTCCTCAGGGAGGGAACACAGCAGCTTGACCAACCTCAACATCCAGCTTGAAGAAGAGAAATGTATTGCTTGGACTTTCCTGTTTTGAACTATGGCTTTGGACAATCCACTATGGGGCTTTTGCAGTTTATCTATGTTTTATTTATGCTTCTTTAAATAATGTACTCAAGACAGATTATGAAAGTGTTATGTTATGTTTTTTGGAAAGGATGTTGTTGTAACACGTATTTGACTTTATGAAATAAAAGTTTGTTGTTCTTCCGCTGTTTACAAATATGTGTTCTTATATCTGTCTTGTATATCTGTGACTTGTACTTATAAACCTCCACCAAAATTAGGGCATTCCCTTTGAGAGTGACCCTAACGGAGGTGGGGTGTTTCACTTGGTATCAGAGCATAGGTTTACCAGATAAGATAAAAAGTTTTGAAAATTTATTTTCAAAAAGGAAATTTAAAGAAGCATTTTTAAAGATAAAAATATTATTTTATTTTAAAAAGGCAAAGTCCATTCCCCAAAGCCATAGGAACTATCTCTTATCCTTCGTTTTGAATCTATCCTTTTTGTTTCAGCATGTCCCAAGATCTTAACTTGCCGGAAGGGGTGCCAATACCTGGTTGGTTTAGACGGTTCTTAGAAGCAAGGGCCACTCAGCCAGGTCCTACCGTTCCTCCTCCCCCAGCTGCAGGAAATCATCCAGCTGCAGCAGCACCTTTTCCTCCACCTCCTCCACGGGGAAACACATTCGCTAAGATATGTAAAGATTTTAAAGCCATGGGAGGAAGGGATTTCCATGGAACTGAGTCCTTCGTAGCAGCTAGGAATTGGCTGAAAGAAACTGAAGACCTATTCATCATCTTTGAGGTAGAAGATAGACAAAAAGTACAATTGGCAGTGTGGTTATTGAAGGGCGAGGCTTCCTACTGGTGGGAAGTCACTAATGCTGAAAGACCAGTGGAGACATGGGAGGACTTTAGGGCAAGGTTTGAGACTAAGTTTCTCTCAGATGCGGAAAGAAGTTTGCAGTTGGAAAAATTCTTATTTCTCAAGCAAGGGGACAAGACTGTTAGAGAGTACGTGAATCAGTTCGATGAGCTGGCTAGGTTTGGGCTTGACCTAGTCAACACCCCGCACAAGAAGGCTCTCCGTTTCGTCAAGGGGTTAAATGAGCCATTACACAGTTTGGCCATGACCCATATACCCATGGGGGCCACGTATGAAAGATTGGTGCAAATGGCATTGCTGAATGAAGAGGGTAAGGGCAAGAAGGAGACAAAGGCAGAAAGCTCTCAAGGGAAGAAAGAGGGTTTGCAGCCTAAGAAGACGGACTTTAAGAAAGGCGGGAAAGGCAACAAGGAGAAGAGGAAGTGTAATTTCTGTGGCAAAGTGGGACACTTAGTAAAGGACTGCCGGAAAAAGAAGGCCAAGGAGAATGGTGGGTGCTTTTCATGCGGTCAGACAGGCCACAGGGCTAAGGACTGCCCAAAGAAACGAGGGCAGGGGCAGGGGGCTGGATCCACCCCAGGGGCACAGGTTCATGTGCTGGAAGCGCCACCTCTGCAACAGCGAGGTACAAATACTTCTGTAGAAAGTGTAGTTTATCTTTATGATCACCCCGTTCGCACTTTATTTGATTCTGGCGCATCACACTCCTTTATCTCGTCTGCTTTAGTAGAATCTCTGCACCTAAAAACTAGTATGGTAGAGGACCCCTTAATTGTTTCAAACCCAATTGGGGGCCCAGCTCATTTGTCTATGATCTGTGTGGGATTGAAAATTTCTATTCTAAGTGTTGAATTTCAATGTAGTGCCTTTGTTTTGGGCTTTTCGGGGTATGGTTTGATTTTGGGTATGGATTGGCTATCCAGTAATGGGGCCATCCTTGATTGTGAGAAAAGGGTTGTTAGGCTCCTAACCCAGCTCGGTAATACTTTGGAAATTTCTTGTAATCCCTCGTATGCAGTTATGCTTAGTTATCTTGAATCGCTAGATGCCTCTGTTGAAAATTTGCGATCAGTTAGAGTGGTCCGGGAATATCCGGATGTCTTCGAAGAGGTGAAGGGCTTGCCTCCGAAGCGGGAAATAGACTTCCGCATATATCTTGTAGACAATGCAAAGCCCGTTGCGTTGCCCGTTAGACATATGGCTCCACGAGAAAGGAAAGAGCTCAGTAAACAGATTAAAGAGCTTCTAGAAAAGGGGTTCATTAGGAGGAGCATTTCAGAATGGGGCGCTCCAGTGGTGTTCGCTACAAAGGCGGATGGTTCACTCCGTCTATGTGTTGACTATAGGGAGCTCAACAAGTTAACGAAAAAGAATAGGCATCCACTCCCTAGAATTGACGATTTATTTGACCAGCTTGTAGGAGCGTCTGTTTTCTCCCAACTCGATTTAGCAACCGGTTTTCATCAGCTAAGGGTGGCTGAAGATAGCATCGATAAAACGGCTTTCAGAACCCCAGACGGCTTCTTTGAATGGCTTGTCATGCCTTTCGGCTTGACAAATGCACCTGCTTACTTCGTGGACCTGATGAGTAGGGTATTTAGAGATTTCCTCAACAAATTCGTAGTGGTCTTCGTAGATGATATCCTTATCTTCTCAAAGAGTGAAGAGGAACATGCTCAGCACTTAAGGGCAATCATGGAAACTTTGCGAGTCCATCAACTAAAAGCCAAATTCTCCAAATGCCACTTTTGGAGAGAAGAGGTGAGGTTCCTTGGGCACATAGTATCCAAACAAGGGTTAGCAGTGGACCCTGCTAAGGTAGTGGCGGTACAGGATTGGAAGACACCAAGGAATGCAACTGAGGTCCGAAGCTTCCTAGGACTAGCAGGTTTCTATCGAAAGTTTATAAGGGATTTTGCGAAAATCTCAGCTCCGATCACGAAATTGACTAAGAAGAATCTAGTGTTCAATTGGGACTTGGATTGCGAGTTTGCTTTCCAACGACTGAAAAGGGCTCTTACAACAGCCCCAGTCTTGACACTGCCAGATGGGAGCAAGATGTTCACTGTTTATACGGATGCATGTGGGACAGGGCTAGGCGCCGTCTTAATGCAAGAAGGAAGGGTAGTAGCTTATGGCGGGAGGCAGTTGAAGGTGCATGAAAAGAACTACCCAACCCACGATCTTGAGTTAGCCGCCATCGTCTTTGCACTCAAGTCTTGGCGACACTATCTCCTAGGTGAGAAGTTCGAACTTTACACTGACCATAAATCGTTGAAATATCTTTTCTTGCAGAAAGATCTTAACTTGAGGCAACAAAGATGGATGGAGTTTCTTGCCTCGTACGATTTCGAAATCTCCTACACTCCGGGCAAAGGCAACGTAGTGGCAGACGCGTTGAGCCGAAAGAAATTGACACTAAGCCCGTTGTTTGTTGAAAGACAAAGCCTAGAGTTTATAGCCAGCTTCGACTTTAGGCCTTCCTCCGATTTCGTACCAGGCTTGTTAGCATCTCTCGAGGTGCGCCCAACTTTAGTGGATTCAGTAGGGACAGCACAGCGCGAAGACCCTCAGCTTGTAGAAATAATTGATAGGCTAATTAGGGGTGAGACTTCAAATCACCTCAACAGATACGCCATTGACGATAAGGGTTTGCTAAGGCGAGACGGAAGACTATGCGTCCCACAGACAAAAGATTTAGTAAAGAAGGTTCTCGAGGAAGCACATCACTCCAAGATGACGATACATCCAGGCGGAGATAAAATGTACAAAGACATAAAAAGGACTTTCTTTTGGAACGGCATGAAAAAGGACGTGGCAGAATTCGTTTCTAAGTGTATGGTGTGCCAACAGGTTAAGGCGGAACAGAAAAAGCCTGGCGGACTGCTACATCCTCTGGAGGTCCCACAGTGGAAGTGGGATAGCATCTCAATGGACTTCATCGATGGGCTGCCTAGGTCTAGGAGAGGCAACACTAGCATTTGGGTAATAGTGGATAGGCTTACTAAAAGCGCCCACTTTTTACCTGTCAAAAGTAAAAGAACTGCCTCATCCCTAGCATCACTTTACCTCAAGGAAATCGTTCGACTCCATGGAATACCATCTAGCATTGTTAGTGACCGAGACCCCATCTTCACCAGCGAGTTTTGGCGGAGTCTGCAAGAAGCAGTAGGAACGCAGTTACGCTTGAGCACAGCCTATCATCCCCAAACCGATGGCCAAACAGAGAGAGTGAACAGGGTTTTGGAAGACCTTCTAAGACTATGCGTCCTTGACTTCGGAGGGACATGGGAAGACCACCTTCCTTTGGTGGAATTTGCCTACAACAACAGCTATCAAGCAACCATCGGAATGGCGCCCTTCGAAGCTTTATACGGAAGACCGTGCCGATCGCCCACTTGTTGGTGGGAATCTACTGATAAGCTCATACTTGGACCGGATATGATCCGAGAGACTTCAGAGAAAGTAGACTTAATACGAAGAAGGATGAAGACGGCCCAAGACAGACAAAAGTCCTATGCCGACAAGAGGAGGACCGACCTTGAATTTGAGGTTGGAGACAGAGTTTTTCTCAAGGTATCACCGCTAAGAAACGTTGTTCGTTTTGGAACCACAGGAAAGCTAGCACCAAGGTTCGTAGGTCCATTCCCTATCATCGAGAAAATTGGGAAAATGGCCTATAGATTAGAGCTACCCGAGAAGTTGGCTGGAGTCCACAACGTTTTTCACGTTTCACACCTCCGAAAATGTCTACATGAGTCTGCTGAAGTGGTAGAGCCAAATATCCTCGAAGAGGCCGAAGTGGAACGCGAAGCAACCATAAGGAGAGTTCCAACCCGCATCTTAGGAACGGAAGTGAAGAAGCTACGCAACCGCGAAGTCAAGCTCGTCAAAGTCCAGTGGAGCGACGCCGAGGGAGACGCGACTTGGGAAACTGAAGCTAGAATCCGCACTGCCTACCCTTTTCTGTTCGAGGGTACATCCTTGATCTTTCTTTTTCCTTAAGTTGCGCTTTTATCTATCTTTTTAGGTATATTTCCTCGACCGTATCTTTTAGGTAGAAACCCTTTGGATGGAAACATGTGGTTGAACCATGTTATGGATGATGGTTGCAAGTGGTTGCAAGTGATTGCTAGTGGTTGCTCGTGGTTGCATATACACACACAATCTAGGTTTTAGATCGGCTCAGTCACTTCATATTGCATATGCATATATGTTTGCATTCGTATATGGTTGAACATTAATATGTTGACATGTGGATGTTGCATTTGTATTGAATGATTGTGCACTCATGTAGAATCAAGAATAGGAAAATTTGCATACATAATGGATGCATGGCACTTACATAATTCGCATTAAGGAGGTCAACTGAATCAGTAGACCGCCTGATTTTGCATTAGATAAGTACATGTACCACACACACTTCGCATATGATCATGAAGCATTAGAAGTCTTTTAAAGGACAATGGATGCTCGTGTTTGACGGATGAGTAGATGGATGTTTGGATGTTAGGATATACATTCCTCCTAACTTGAAGATTTCGGGGACGAAATCCTATTAAGTGGGGGAGAATGTAACACCCCGCAAATTCTATAACTGTGAAAGTAACAAATTAAAGTATAATCAAATTCAAATCAAAGAACCAAGGGAAATGGGATACGCCATTGCGTTCGTCTCGGAAAAATACGCGAAGTAGAGTCCGAGTTTTCGAAAAACGGAGTCCGTATGAAGAAGATATGGCCTTCGGAAGTTTTTAAATTAAGTTTAAAATTCAAACAGAATTAAATAATTAAATATTCCGAAGTAGGGCCCAACGGGCCAGGGTGGAAGAACACCCGCCTGGGCCACCCAGGTCGACTGGGCTGTCGACCTGGGCTACCCATGTCGACAGGGCTGTCGACAGCCCTGTCGACATGGGTATCGACCCGGTCGAGCCCAGTCAACCTGGCTGGCCAGGTCTGTGTTCCTCCGATTTTCTGTGGTCTGCTTTGTCATTAGGGCTAGGTGGCGGGTTCTAATTGGTCTCTCTATCTAATGAATGGCTACGATCTAACCTAGCAACATCAATGGTCCTAATCAATTCCTAACCTCTATATAAACAACCCTAGACTAAACCCTAATCTATTCATTCAAATTAAGAACATAGCCGCCATGTTGCTGAGGAACGACTAAGAGTAGCCGCCAACTAGAGAGAGGATTAGGGAGAAAGTTCTAAAGCCTAAAGCAATTCAAGCAACCTAAAGCTAATCAATTCAACAAAGGAATCATATCTCTTAATTAGAGAATTCGCCGCAACCATTGTAAGTAGAGTATTACTTTGGTATGAACAAATGATTGTGTAGATATGTATGCTTGAATTGTGGCAATAAAATTCATATTTGTGCGTTCTTATCAATTTATATACGTTTGGATATTCTGAATTATGTCATTCAATTATAAAGAACTACATGCGGTAGTTCTATGCAAATACACGTTTGGAATATTGCGCAATTTATGTAATCTATGTTGAAGCTACATATATGTAGTTGATTGAAATTTATGCAAGTTTGAGGCTTTGTTATTATGCCATTATGATGTATATTTTTGGTGCATAAATCATTTTGCAAGTAATTGAAACAAGTTTGGTTGTTATAGTTCATATGAAACTATGTTGGAATTTTTGACACCATAATCCATGTATTAAGTCATGCTTTTGCAAAACTTGTGAATATGGCTAGGCTATGAATGATATTTGGCATAATTGAAATCCATGAATAAGTCAATCTTGTTTAAAAGAATTATATGATGACATATGTGAGACATGGCTAGGTTAGACTCAAAAATCCCTTTTTGCAAGTTTAAAGCAAACACCATGATTAGGAAGATTTATGCATAAGTATATTTATACCGTCGTTATGTGATTAGACTTAAATCATGATTAAGTTGAACTATGCTTTTGTGTTAATAACAAAGTATCCCCTTTGTAAACATGTAGAAACCTTATGAACATGACTTGTTTATGTTTATGCCATGAACAAATTTAACTATACATATGCCATGCCTATGTTTGACATTATGCCATGCTCATGCTAGAAATATTTATGCCATGCTTATGTTTGACATTATGCCTAAATAAAAATATAGGTTCATGTGTCAATAATGATATCTCAATTACAAGTTCACAAGCTTTGATTCATGTCACCTATGTTTTCTATGTCACTATTATGCAAGTACACCAGTTTCTATTATGTATTCCAACGTCATATGCAAGTTCATGCGCTCACCTTCCCCTCTTTGTGTATGTAGTCACGCTTTAAGCCTCCCCTTTTCGCATGGCTAAATTGGGCTTTAAAAGGCTAAGCCCAATATATATAAACGGACGTGTAAGACGGGGGAAAATAACGTTGGGTTAAAATTAATTAATGAATGAAAATATAAATTAGAAGGGCCCAAATTCAAGTATGGGTTGGGCCCATGATTGGTGTAACCTTTACACCATTAACTTAATAATGGGCCGCAAATATTTACATATAAATAAAGAAGAAAGACAAAATATGTAAATGTAGAAAATACGATGTGTTTAACCCGAGGTTGGATTGAGTTGTGATGTAAACCTGCCCGGAACCGCCCGGCTGTCCAGTAGTCACAACAATACCTATCCAATGTGGGAGGTTAAACATGGAGCCCAATAAGGACCCGAGGTTAGACTGAGTTGTGGCGTAAGACTGCCCGGAACCAACCGGCAACAGGCAGCCACAACAATACCTGTCTAATGTGAGAGGTCAGGGCCTTAATAAGACAATTAAGGCTGAGTCAGGATTGTTAGGATTAAGTGAACTAAAGACTTAATCAAAATGGAACATGCTAAACAAAACGGACTGGTGGGGTTAGGTTAGGAAACACTTAACCAACTTAGCATGTTGGCTAGAGATAGAAAACCTAGTAACGGGGGACCCTTTTCAGCAGTAACCCTAAAAGGTGTATCAGGATACCCTGAAACTAGGCAGGGTGGGGCACGATTACTGGGCTGATTGTAAGAGGTCAAAAATCGACGGCGGTGGTGTAGCAGTGTAGGTTCTAACGGAGTGCGGGCGTGCACACACTCCGGCGCAGAAAAATAAGGCACTGGACACCAGTAGCATACCTGTGCACTCTAAGGTTGTGTCGGGTTGCCACTATGGGACTTGATACACCCCATGGTGGGACCAGCATAGGTAACTACAACATCGGGGGCCGTAAGACACATGTAACTATGCGAATAGGAGCCGATCATCATAGAATGGATCACATCACCCTGATTATGGGTGCCAGTTGGAAACTAGTTTATATGGGTTCAGAGATTAACATGGGGTACGATAGTATATTCGACCCTAGACAACTTAACCAAGTTTATTTTGCTTGCCCACTTCTTGTTTATACTTATCATACCCAGTTCTTTATTCATAGACAAAATAGTACTAGACTTACTCAGGCTTTATGTCTGACTCTATTTTCTTTCGTCTTCTTTCTTCCGTTTCCCCCCCCCCCCCCCAGGTCCTCAGGGAGGGAACACAGCAGCTTGACCAACCTCAACATCCAGCTTGAAGAAGAGAAATGTATTGCTTGGACTTTCCTGTTTTGAACTATGGCTTTGGACAATCCACTATGGGGCTTTTGCAGTTTATCTATGTTTTATTTATGCTTCTTTAAATAATGTACTCAAGACAGATTATGAAAGTGTTATGTTATGTTTTTTGGAAAGGATGTTGTTGTAACACGTATTTGACTTTATGAAATAAAAGTTTGTTGTTCTTCCGCTGTTTACAAATATGTGTTCTTATATCTGTCTTGTATATCTGTGACTTGTACTTATAAACCTCCACCAAAATTAGGGCATTCCCTTTGAGAGTGACCCTAACGGAGGTGGGGTGTTTCATTAGGGGATTTGTTATGCCTGAACACACGCTCCCCGATCCTATTGGACCTACAAATAAGCCGTGGGCTACCGATAGGAATAAACCGAGGCCTCGCAAAAATTCCATCAACCACATAAGCAAATGTCGGGCCGTGTTAAAGCCCAATCACCACTTCTAGCTAGAAAGAAACGTGTGCACTCCCTGCGTTCCCTTCTCCCGTTTTAAACTCAACCGGTGTGTGAGGCTCGCGAAGTCACGATATACACAAAGCTATGCCTAAATAGACTGTGCTTTGATCATCAACCACAAGGCCTGCTTTTCAACAAAGCCTTGATCATTTGCATCTTAGCATGTCACATTGTCAGACCCTACCATATTATTGATCATCTACCAATATATATAACCTCTAAGCTCATACGTCTTAGAGAAGGGTGATAAGTAAAGAATAAATTCTTCACCACCAAACAGAAATATATAATCAGTAGCTTTCAACAAATACAGCAGGAAAGAATACAATGTCAGACATGCAATCCATTTACAAGTCCACTCTGGGTTTGAGCGAAACAACATGTCCGTCGATCTCCAAATGCGTTTGGACGATCATTACCAAATACCTTGCCTTGGAAGGCCAATCCCAATTCAAAATACCAGTCATCATCATCCCAACGATGTGAAAACCTTCGGTCTTCAATCACCGTCTTCATCTTCGACTCTTGGTTGTCGTGATGATTATTCAGAATGGGTTAAACCCGGTCTTTCTGAATAACTCGCATATTTTGTGATTAGAAAACAAATATTGGAAGATCACACATTACGCCAAATTCCAACTCAGAATATTCTTTTAATAAGATATTCGTATTAGAAGATTCTCATTAATTTTATCAAAGATAAACTCTGAAATTAAATCTTAAATCTTCCTTAAAAGATTTATTAAAACTCCAGTTTTGATTTGATATCAAAAATCATTATTACAAGATCATTTATTTTAAGGAATAAATCTTGTCTTAAATAGGTTAAAGAACTAGTGTCCTTTAAAACCCAGTTCACGATAAACCCTCAAATCAATTTCTAAAATATGGAATTCCACAGAAATCAAATCAATATATAATCGATATAAATTTCTGTATCGGACTAACAATATAAATGGAATAACGGCAAAGCCTCTTAAATTCCATATATAATATCGGTCTTCCTTTACAGAAGCCCATTTCGATTATTACCAATCGAATTTCCACTTAATTCCAATTTAATACATTAAATGGGAAAACTTGATTTTTAGAAAATGCCTTTTCAAATCTATAAAATAGATTTATAAATTCCAAATAATAATTTCAATGTAAATTGGATTAAAGGACAAATGTCGTTTAAAACATCGTCCACGATAAATCCACTTCACATCTCAATTTATTTCATATCACAAAATATAACTGCAAATCCTATTAATCTTAAAAAAAACATATTTTAAAAATAATCATTAAAAATATTCTTTATATAAAAGTTTCTAAATGAGAAGTATTCTTTATATTACAGATTTTTTATCTTTTACAAACATTCTTTGTTTAAACATATAGTTGATTAACAATATATTTTATGAAAATATATACTTTATATAAAAAGGATTTCTAATGTAAAAATATTCTTATTTAAAAGAACACCTGAACCGAAATGCGACTCAAACATTTACCATATAATTTGGATTATATGGATTTCACACACTTCCTATATATGATAATAACAGTATAATCATCAAATCATCCATCTACATCCAAAGTGTAATTTCCACTGTGTAAGCGTTAAGATGAAACAATAACGCTCATCGCAGCCTGTCGATCTAATGATCGACATACAACTAAATATTGGGATTAGTGTATGTAAATTTTCATCACAACACCCGTGTGGGGTTTCAACCAACAAACAAATAATAAACTAATTTGTGCACTTGGGCGATGTGTGAAAATTATCGTCCCAATCACACAAACAAGTCGGGTAACTTGTGAATGGAAGTGTAATACACAATATATAATGATGACAAGAAAATATCTCTATTGCAATGAATGAATAAGCATAATAACTTCGCCTCTATCGACAATTCCTATTCCGCTAGTTTAAACTCAAGCAAAAATGGTTATATTGTTCTGGCAGTTCTAATGGGACAAAAATGATAATTTTTATTTCGACAGAATAAATATTTTGATTTAACTAACCTATCTTGACAAGTATATATCTTGCCAAACATATGATATATATATATATATCTATACATATAAATTGCTTCAACTAATTCACTTTGACAAAAATGAATATTTTTGACAAAATGTCTATTTTGGTTTAACTAGTATAAATTGACTAAAATAAATAATTGTTTTTAACTAACAAAAATGAATAATTAGTTTTTTACTAATGTAAATTTACAATAGTGATTAATTTGTGTTTCAATTCTAATAAAAATATTCCAATGCTATATTTTGTTTCATTCTTTTAATTTAGACAAAAAATGTGGGTTTGTGTCTATTTTAATTTAATGATAAAAATATGAATGTTTAGTTATTCCTTCTTTACAAAAGCTTAAATAAACATTTTCAATTCATTCTTTTTGAAGTGACAAAAAGAACTCATTTTATTACATATAAGACCTTTGACAAATTTTCTCTTTTTACTTCAAACAGAATTGAAAAAAAAAATGCATTTCTAAAAACTATTCTTTCTAACAATATTTTATTCATATCAAAATTATAAATCAAGAATATAATTTTCATTCTGATGGTTTGTTTGCATTAATGAATTGCAAAACAAAGATGAACTTTATTTAAAGGTTTTATTTACAATAAGGAATGCAAATAACAAATGTAACTTCTATTTTTATTTAAATGTATATTTGAGTGAAGGTGAAAAGAAACTCATTTCCAACGTGTACTTACATTAGTGAATGTAAATAAAAGATCAAATTCTATTTAAATGAGTATTTGCATTTATGAATGCGAACAAAGAATAGTTTTTGGTTTCAAATTATATTTACATTAGTGAATGTAAATAAGAGAACAAAATTTATTTTAAAAGTATATTTTTAACAAATTCTATTCAATGTGTAAAAACGTGTACATTTTTATTGGTATATGTAGATAAAAAGATAGACTTTAGTTTCATTGAATATTTGCGTTGATAAATGCAAATAAAAGAATAAACCTTCATTTCAATGCATATTTGTATTGATAAATGCAAATAAAGAAATAAACTTTATTTTTAATATATGTATTTGCATTGGTAAATGCAAATGAAAGAATAATTCGTTTCAATATATATTTGCATTGCTGAATGTAAATAAAAGAATAAATTTTGTTTTTAAAGTTTATTAGCATTCGTGAATTCAAATAAAAGAATGAATCATATTTAAAATATATTTGCAAACAAAAATGTAACTTCTGAAAAATAATTTCTTATTTACATATAAAATGTTAACAAAATTGTAATTTCCAAAACATGTATTTTTATTTACATAAAAATGTAAACAAAAAGGTGGTTTCCAAATATAACCTTTAATTTACAAATATAATGCAAACAAAGTTTTATTTTATAAATATGTTTTAATATCAACAATAAAATTGAATATTTTATTGTTATTCTTATTCTATAACCTCTTATGTTTACGGTAATAGAAAAGAGGAAATTTTTACTGTAATTCATAAACCGTGTTCTAAATGTAAGCAAATAAAATAGGATTTTATTCGTTAGCCAAATTCTGTTGTAATGGAAACAAATAAAAATATGTTCTATTTGTTGTTCATATTCTATTGTAAATAAACAAATAAAATAATATTTTATTTGTCATTCAAATCCTATTGCAAAGTAAACAAATAAAAATAAGGTTTTATTTGTTGTTCATTTTCTGTTGCGAAGTAATCGAATAAACAAAAATAAAGTTTTTATTTGTCTTTCAACTTCTAATGTAATATAAACAAATAAAAAAATAAGTTTTTATTTGTCTTTCAACTTCTAATGTAATATAAACAAAAAAAAATTAAGTTTTTATTTGTCGATCAAATTTTATTGTTCATCTCAGAATAATAAAAATAATATTTTAATATTTTAAAATAAAATAGAATAACTAGATCTGAATAAAATATGATTTAAATCTAAATTTAGATTTATTTTTCTAATCGCAAATAAAATTCAACAATATATGAGATTTCAATGTGGATCTAACATAACATGACCAACAAACATACCACAAGCAATAATCAACAATATGTACAACACAAAACATTTCAGATTTGATTTAACATCAAAATACATTTATTTTTAACGCAAGAAAATAATTTATAATTAATTAAATAATAAAATTCAGAATTCTCACATTGATTTGGCGGAAAATTCAACTGTCTCCGTTTCAGCTCTAGTCTGCGCCATTGCGAAGATCTCGGAAAGACGAGTCCAACGCAAATTACGGTTCGTCAAATGGCCCTCGTATGAAAGAGATATTGATTTTTAAAGATTGCATAATTTAAAAATTAAATAAATAAAATAATATTAAAATATAACCTTCTTCCTCCACTTTACATCGTTCGGCTGAACCCAATCACCACCTCCAAACCTCCCTGCGCGCGCCAAACCGAGCCACCGTACCACAATCGTACATCACCCCGTCGTAGCCCCGGCCGCCGCACGAGCCCAAGGGCGAACTCGGTGGGCCCCAGCGCCACCAAATCGCCTCCAACCGCGCCGCCTTTGTGGCCAGAATTCGGCCAATCCGTGGCTTGGTTTCAGATCTTGACCGTATGGATTTATAGCTCTCGGAAATCTCTTCGAATTGATATATAGTTTGTAGATTTTCATTGAATGGATTGAGAGAAATTGATGTTTGAAAATCGGAGCTTTCTGGCCATCTAAAGGAATAGGCGGCGTGTAACGACCAAGAAAATCTGAACCAATTTAAATTTTTTAAATTGGCTAAAATAATGGATTTTAAATATTTAAAATAAATATTTTGAATAATAGAGATGAAAAGTGAGTTTGAATCGACAATTGAAAATGAATATAATTAATTCTAATTATAAACAAGGCTTGAAAAGGCGCTGCAGTTTCAAAAATTGAATTTAAACTTTGTCGGACTGTACCGGGTGCAAAACAAAACGGATTTTAGTGAAACCAAAAATATTTAAATCTGTTAGTGAATACCTTTCTAACGAATATGAAAAATCGAATTTTCATAACGGAAAGAAAAAGTTATGGCCGAATGAATTTTCAGAAAGGTCGCTATGGAATTTATATAGCCCGTGAAATTGGCCATTTTGCATACGACCTCGGAATTCGACGAAACCACTTTTGTTGGATCCGGGATGTGAAGTTATTGCTAGGTTTCAAATTTCATAATTTTTGAAGCTAGTATGTGAGTGTGGCAAAGGAAAACGTATTTTGGTCAATTGCAGTTAAATTGGATCGACCAGAAATGGGCCTTTTTGCAAACGGTCTCGGAATTCGACGAAACTAGTTTTGTTGGGACCGTATCGTCAAAACATAGCTAGATTTATTTTTCTGGAATTTTTCGAATCAGTTTGTGGCCCTGGCAAATTGAAATGTACGTTCAAATTAAATATTGAATGTTTTATATTTTAATGTGAATGAAAACCGACTGAAACAGTCGAATGGGCCTTCGAAACATATCCCATTGTGTTCGGAATGGGGGTAAAATGCAAGGGACGACAGTCGTTGGGTTTCAATTGGTGGTCGTGTCAGAAAACACCTTTAAAGACCCACCGACCAATCAGAATTTAGGAAAAAAATAAAAAATCCTCAGACCCCCCCCCCCCCCCGATCGACGGCGATAAAGGTTCCCCCCCCTTCTCTCCTCCGCCGCCGCCACTACAGGCCACTAGAGCTGCCGCCACCACATCCATTCGAACCGCCTCCCCCTCCTCTTCAAATCAGACACCAGCTCTGCCTCCATCGACGCCCCGATCGCCAGAAACGGCCGTCCAAAGATCCGACCTTCCTGACGCCGCCGCCGCCGCTACAGACCACCGTACCCCCTCAAACCACCACCGATCTACAACCCTCACTTCCCTCTACGACGCTGCAGCCACCGATCATCCCAGCTCTTCCCGGATTTCGCGAATTTCTTTGACCTAGTTTTGAACAGCATATAAAGGTAATTCCTTTATATTGTTTAAACACTTTTTAGTGTTGCAAACCTTTTAAAAATCATATCTTTTTCGTTCGTTAACGAAATTCGATGAAACAGGAAACACCGTGACCGTGTGGACGTCTTCTACATTTTAGAAGAGACCGCATATTTTTCTGAGCCTTCTGCTATTTTTGGTGGAGTGGAACCCAATGTGAGATTTCAAATTTATAAACGATATGGAAAACAACGATGTATAAATTATATAGTCGATGTATGAGTTATATAAGCGTTGTACTTCTCTTGTATAAGCGTTGTATAAGTCGAACGTTCGATGTATAAGTTGTATATGCGTTGTAAAAATTATATATGTGTTTAAATAGAAGTGAACTGCTATGTATATATATATATATGCCCCTCGTCCACAAACCATGGACGATATTTATTGATTGTGATTGGTGTGAAACTTGATTGATAGCGAATGGTTGTTTGGGATTGTTTGTGGTTGATATTGATTGATTGTGGTTGAAAAATACCCGTTTGTGGTTGAGAAATATTTGGTTGAAACCACATAGGATTAGTTTGTGGAAATGAAATAAATATATACATGCCGCCTGCGTGCGAACTAGATGCATGATCCCCATTGTCAAAAACCGCGAGGTTTTAAGGTAGAGCGAGGAGCCGTACTAGGGACGGTCCCGGTTTTAACTACCTTGCCGTTATGCTGCCGAAATTTTGAAAAATATTCATGTGTTTGAATTATTTTCATTTGCTGAAACTATATTTATTCATTGAATAGAAAACCTTCATGTGTTGAATCAATATTCATTCGTTGATTAGAAATTCATGTGTTGAATGGTATTCGTGTGTTAAATATAAAAATCACATTTTTATCTATATATAGAAACTATAGAAAACCTTCATGTGTTGAATCGATATTCATTCGTGGAATTGAAATTCATGTGTTGAATGGTATTCATATTTTGAAATAAATTGTTTCATAATAAAAATCACCTTTTACCAACTATATGGACTATGTAAAATAATCTCGTTTCAAAAGAAATTGTTTTATAATAAAAATCCCATTTTTATCACCTATATAAACTATATAAAATAATAGTGTTTTGAAATGAATTGTTTTAAAATAAAAATCACATTTTTATTATACACATGAATTGTTGAAATGGGAAGTGTTAAAAATAGCAACTCGTTCAAATAAATATGCATGAGTTGAAATATTCATTAATTAGCTAATGACGTGATTTTTACCTATGCATGTAACATTAGAATGAATGATGCTTTTAAACCAAATGGAATCAAATATGAAGTTGAATGGAAAATGATAAGTGATAAGAGCTATATATATGTACATGCATATTTATTGAACAGGTTATAGCAAAGGGGCAAGAGAAGAGGAATAAAATTTTGTGCCCAACAAATAGGTACACATTTACTGTTTTGTTTGGGTGGTGATTTTATGAGCCTGTTGGCTAGCCGCTTGGCTTTTTTTTTTGATGTGAGACGCCCGTGTGGCTATTTGGGAATTTTCCCAGCCCCTCCCGTACAAAGGAGGTTATGGCGAAATTTTCCAAAATTTAAAGGCGTTAGTGAAATATTTGAAGTGAAAACGATATTGCAATTGTTGAATGAACTATATTTATATAAATATAAATAAAATTAAAAAGAAACGTGGTTGTGCAGTTCGTGTTTTGAAACCGTGATTTCAAACGATTATACCGGGAGATCCGACCATCGGATTTTCCTGAAATCGCAACCGTTGGGTCCGCTTTGGAAATATCTTTCCAACGGCACCAACTTTGTAAAAATCCAACGGTTGGATTGTCTGGAATGTTTAATTCAAATCTGAAGAAAAACAGCGCCAGAAACGATTATATTTTCATATATATATAAATATAATTATATTTAATCGAATAACGACGCTGCAGTTCGTATTTTGAAATCGAAACTTCAAACGATTGTACCGGGAGATCCGACCGTCAGATTTTCCCGAAACTGAAACCGTTGGATTCGTTTTGAAAAGACCTTTCTAATGATGTAAATTTTGTGAAGATCCAACGGTTAGATTTTCAGATATGTGTAAATCAAATCTGAAGAAAAACAGCGCCACGTCCGCGTTATGGCCCGAAGCGTCGTTTTGACTAAATTGGCTATTTTAAAATAAATAAAAATAGCGATAAATTGTTATAAAATATCATAAACGATATGGAATGGAAATAAACTGAATTTGCTCGATTTATGTGGCTTTTGATGGTTGAATGTGTTTGGTGTGAAAAATACATTAAAGAACAAGTTGGTGTTGTCGATTGATTTAACCATTGAAATAAATTGATTTGAAATTCTAAAAATACGTGAATTATTTGAAAAGGCCGAGTTAATTCTCATTTCAAATAATTGACCGACGATTGAAAGTCGAAGATGAAGACGATGGTCGAAGACCGGAGATCTTCACCTCGTTTGGATGGTAACCGAGGTCCTGATTGGGAGGCATCCCGAAATATGGATAATGAGTGGTGATCGTCCAGACGTACGTGGTGATCGAAGGGTTTGCGAGGTATTTAGTGCCTCCGGTTTCGTTCAGACCCAGAACGGACTTGTAAATGGACTGTGTGTCTGACATTGGATTTTATTCTATGATGATTGATCTCTATTAAATATACATCTGTTTGGCGGCGGAGAATCTATTCTTTTGCTTAACGCCCTTCTCTGAAACGTACGAGCTCAGAGGTTGTATATCGATGGACATCAGTCGCATGGCATGAATTGCTTGTGTGGCATGCTAAGATGCAGTGATCAGGGCTTCTGTTGAAAAGCAAAGTCTTGTGGGGATGATCAAAGCACCGCCTGTGTGGCGTAGCTTTGTGTATAACGTAAAATCGCGAGCCTCACACCCTGGTATGAACCAGAAACGGGAGAGGACATCAGGGAGGGCCTGCGTTTCTTTCTAGCTAGGGTGGTGTCAGTGACCTACCAGCCCTGACATTTATATACTTTTCACCTGTGTGGTTGTTGCTGTTGCGAGGCGCCTCGGTTAGATCGGACGATCCGGGTCCGATGGAGCCATTCGTTGGCTCATTTACACCCCAAAGGGTGGGGAAACGCAGTGTTCAGGAATTTTAATCCACATCGGTGGATCGGCCCTGACGATCCTAGGGCCCACCTGAGTCTGGGTCCTGAGGGGCGGGCTAGAGCGTCTCGAATTCGGTAAGGACTATCTTTTGCCTTGGTTCATGACGGAAAACCAATTTCCAAATACGTGATCGTGCGGTTTTGATTGTATACCTATATATGGCGACATAGTGGTATGGGGCATTAATGCCGTCTAGGATTGATAGTTATGATTCAATTGTTTTCAAAACATATAAACACTAGCAATAATATCAAATGCTTTTTGTTTATTTCGTATCAAGCATATTTTGGCCGTTATAAGGTAAAAACTCTATCCTCCCGTTTGCGTTGCATTGTGTGATGGGAACTGAGTCTTATAATGGCTTCATTTTTATAAAATGCATTGCGTTGTTTAAAAGAAAGATTTGTTTTAAAGCACTGGCAATCCGATGGAGTAAACCCGTTCCACGAAAGTGGCGTGGTCCTGTGATTAGCCAAATTATATATATGTGTTGAGTAGATTTCTCATACCAGTCCCATGACTGACTCGTAGTTTGTTTCACTTTCAAACTCGGGTACCCCTTTTTCTACACGGGCAGCCTTGTATTCAGGTTTAGCTGGTTCTTTCTGGATAGCTGGAGCTGAAGATGGATTCTATCATTTATCTCTTTTTATGCTGTTCAGCTCCTATTGTACATATTATGTTTGTTTTCCGCTGTGGACATTTATGTATAGCTGAACTGTATTTTTACTAAGTAAGATCCTGTATACTGTGTAACTCTGATGATTACTTTTATCCAGTATATTCTATTGTTCATTATCTGGTGTATTTATTAAATTTTGTTCTGTTATCATTTGTTTCTGTGTTATATTCCAACGGATTACCCTTGCCGCCGCGAGTACGGGGTTTGGGGTCATCCCATTTTGGTATCAGAGCTTTGGTTAAGCTTAGTGCTGGAATATAACATTTGAACGAACTCGTCAGAAATAGAACCAGTAGTGTTCTAGGATGGGTAACTCTATACAGATAGGATCAGCAATATCCTAGTATGAGTAAAGCAGAATGAAATTACACCTCGATAGACACATTTACACTTGAAGTATATGTTTCTATGTTTGAAAATTATCTTTTCTGTGACCTGACACTTGATCTGCCATTTGCAGAGGTACTAGAAAAATGAGTGTCAGAAACAGGAGTAATGCAGAACCCGATCTAGAGGCTCTATTAAAGAGATATCGAAATCTGAACGGAGCACAGTTCTCGGGCAATGAATCTATAATTCAAACTCAAGCTTGGATGAGTTCTGTAGAAAGGATTTTCGAGTGTATCCAGCTGAGGGATGACCAGAAAAGGTTAGTAGCATCTTGGGCGCTCAAATAAGAAGCTTTAATCTGGTGGGAAACAATCATCAAAGATAATCCAGAAGGTGATATCACCTGGGAAAGATTCAAAGTGATTTTCCTGGAAAGATCTACTCCTCTTGAAGCGACGGAGCGATTATGTGATGAATTTTCTTATCTAATACAAGGTGATATGACCATCCCAGAATATCATAAGAAATTCAACGAACTTGCTCACTTTGCTCCTCATCTGATTCAAGATCCAAAGAGGAAAAATATGAGATTTATTCATGGCCTGCAAAGGAGATATCAGAATAGTGTACTGAGGAATGTGAAGCTTCCTTTTTCTGAAATGATATACATGGCTTATCAGTATGAAGATCTCCATAAGAAAGGAATGTTGCGTGACGAAGAAGATGTATGTTCTAGTGACAAAGCAGAGTCAGAAACTGATATTCCTGAAGCCAGTACGAGGTCGGAGGTCAATAAGAAGCCCAGTGCCAAGAAAAAAAGGCCAGATCAAGGAACCAACAACAACCGCCACGTGCTCAGGCTGCAATAGAAAAGGACATTTGGCGATAAGTTGCAAATCTTGGAACAAACGAAGAAAGAGTGGATTTGAACCCAGTAAGAAGGTTCCTGAGGGCAGAGGATGCCATAAGTGCCATCAGGCTGGGCATATTGCAAAAAACTGCCCGCTATCTCAGAAATCTAAAACAATACATATAAATGAATTGGCAGAGACTTCCGAGCCCTCAACTGGTCAAGAAAGGGCTGATGTTTTAGAAGGCACGCTCAATGTCAAGAACATTCCAGTTAAAGTACTATTTGATACTGGCGCATCAAGAAGCTTTATTGCAAAGAGTGCAGTCAAGAAGTTAGATTTAAAATTGAAGAAGCTCAAGGAACCAATGACTGTCCAAAATCCAGTTGGGGGTTCTATCGGTCTCAGTTGGGTTTGTGGGGTGCCTGTCTCCTTTTCCTGCAATAAATTCCCTACTATCTCTGTCGTTATGAATTTTAATGAATTCGATCTTATTCTGGGATTGGATTGGCTAACCAAATATGAAGCAGAGGTTAGATGCGCCGAGAGAGTTGTTAGAGCTAAGATTAAATCAGGGGGTTATATAACCATACCGTGTGAAGGTCAGAAATCTAATAGAAAAGACTTCTGGGCAGCTCTCGATGTTTCTCCAGCCCAAATAGAAAATATCTCTGAAATCACAGAGAATATTCCCGACCTAGTGAAAGATATTCCTGTCATCAAAAACTATGCGGATGTGTTCGAGGAAGTAGTTCGCTTACCTCCGCAAAGAGAAATAGATTTCAAAATTGCTTTAGTTCCGAATGCAAGGCCGGTAGTTCACGCTATTCGAAGAATGTCCTTGAACGAGAAAGAAGAACTTGACAATCAAACACGACAGCTAGTATGGAAGGGTCTGATTAGGCCCAGTTTCTCTGATTGGGGTGCAGCAGTGGTATTTGTCCCAAAATCTGACGGTACTCTACGTCTATGTGTGGATTATCGTGATTTGAACAAACATACCATAAAGAACAAATATCCATTGCCGCGGATTGATGATTTGTTGGATCGATTAAATGGCGCACAAGTATTTTCATGAGTGGACCTAGCTACAGGCTTCCATCAACTTCGAATCGCCGAAGAGTGTGTTCCAATGACAGCGTTCAGAGGTCCCGACTTATTCTACGAGTGGTTAGTAATGCCATTCGGCTTATGTAACGCTCCCGCTTACTTCGTCGATCTAATGAACAGAGTATTCAGAGAAGTATTGAATAAATTTGTTCTGGTTTTTATTGACGATATTCTAATCTTCTCTAAATCGAAGGCCGAACATGAAAAACATTTGGAACAAGTGTTAGAAATTCTCAGAAGGAATGTATTGAAAGCAAAGTTTTCCAAATGTATATTCTGGCAAGATGAAGTGAAATTTCTGGGCCACGTTGTATCGAAAGAAGGAATTGCTGTGGATCCAAGCAAAATCACAGCTATTCAGAATTGGAAACAGCCCAGTACCCCCACTGAAGTCCGCAGTTTTCTCGGATTGGCTAGCTATTACCGGAAGTTCGTTCAAAACTTTTCGAAGATATCTGGTCATTTAACAAAGCTTACAAAGAAGCACTCTAAATTCAAGTGGACTCCAGAAAGTGAGGAGGCCTTTGAAGAGCTAAAGTTGAGATTAACAACTGCTCCAGTGCTAACCATCATAGATGACAACCAGGATTTGAAAGTCTGAACGGATGCTTCTAGAGAAGGCCTTGGCGCAGTGTTAATGCAAAGGGGCCAAGTGATTGCTTATGCTAGCCACCAACTGAAGCCGCACGAAAAGAACTACGTGACTCATGATCTTGAGTTATTGGCTATAGTATTCGCTTTGAAAATCTGGAGGCATTATCTTCTGGGTGAGAGATTCGAGCTGTTTACAGATCATCAGTCGTTAAAGTATCTGTTCACCCAGAAAGACTTAAATTTGAGGCAGCAACGTTGGCTGGAGTTTCTTGCAGCATATGACTTTGAGATTATATACACTCCAGGGAAAGCCAATGTCGTGGCCGATGCGCTGAGCCAAAAGAATGTAATGATCGCCAGCTTTATTATCACGACTTCCTTGATTGACAAAATATCTATTCTTCAGAAGGAGGATAACTTTATTAAGGATATGATTAAAAGGATTCAGAAAGGCGAACCCTCGTGTTTTCAGATAGATAACGACGAGACCCTGAGGTTGAAAGGAAGGATTTGTGTTCCTGACATCCCAGAGTTAAAAAGGGAAGTGTTAGACGAGTGTCACAAGTCCAAGCTGAGTATCCATCCTGGTGTGGCCAAAATGTATAACGATCTCAAACGAACATTCTGGTGGAAGGCTATGAAAAGAGACGTTTCAATATATGTTAGCCGATGCCCTACTTGCCAACTAGTCAAGAGCGACCAACAGAAACTAGCTGGACTGTTACAACCACTAGAAGTTCCTGGTTGGAAGTGGGAACATATTTCTATGGATTTCATTGATGGTCTGCCCAGGACCAGAAAAGGAAATGACAGTATTTGGGTGATCGTAGATCGCTTCACGAAGACCGCCCATTTCATACCTGTCAGATCAAACAGAACTGCTCAGAGTCTGGCGCAGATATACTTCAGGGAAATAGTTAGATTGCATGGAGTGCCGCTCAGTATAGTCAGTGATAGAGATACAATATTCACTAGCAAATTCTGGGAAGCATTTCAAGTCGAGCTGGGAACGAAGTTGAACTTGAGCACCGCTTATTATCCTCAGACAGACAGTCAGACTGAGAGGGTGAATCGTATTTTAGAAGATCTATTGCGCGCTTGTGTTATAGATTTCGGTGGATCATAGGAAGACCATCTTCATTTGGCTGAATTCTCTTGTAACAACAGCTACCAGGCGAGTCTGACAATGTCTTCATTCGAAGCATTGTGTGGTAGACCGTGCCGATCTCCTACTTGTTGGGTCGAGCCTGGAAATAGACTTGTATTGGGTCCTGATATGATTCGAGAAGCTGCCGACAAAGTCGATTTTATTAAGAAGCGATTACTCGCCGCTCAAAACCGACAAAAGAGCTATGCCGATAGGAGAAGAAGAGATATATCCTTTGTTATTGGCGACTATGTATATTTGAAAGTATCGCCGATGAGAGGAGTTATCCGGTTCGGTAAAACTGGCAAGTTGGCGCCCAAATTCATTGGTCCGTTTCCTATTCTGGAACGGATCGGAACTCTCGCTTATATGGTTAAATTGCCTGACTGGTTGCCTGGAGTTCATGATGTATTTCACATATCTCAACTTCGAAAGCACGTTCATGATCCAGACTTGATCGTGGAAGAAGCAGCTCAGCAGGATATTGAAATTACTCCAGAACTAGCTGTGAGAAGAGAGCCGCTAAAGATCATCGGCAAAGAAACCAAAGAGCTGAGGAATAAGAAGGTTCACTTAGTCAAAGTGCAGTGGAGTGGAGATCCGCGAGATTGTACTTGGGAAACTGAGGAGAGCATTCAGAAAGCTTATCCTAGATGTCGAGTGGATATCTCTGATTGACTCTGGTGCAAGGTACATTTACCCTACTTTGCATTACCATTTAATTCTCTACTCTGCTGTTATTTTCTTTCCATGGATGTGAACTTTTAAATTCTATGGTCTGAATGATTTTTAAAAGAGCATAGAAATTGATTTGTATGGTTTTGAAAGGTTGAAAACAATTAGATTGGTTGTTGTGTTGAGTGATTGTAGATTTATCAAACCACTTTCGACTTTGTTCCTTTTCGGGGACGAAAAGTTTTAAGCGGGGGAGATTGTAACGACCCAGAAAATCTGAACCAATTTAAAAAATTTAAATTGGCTAAAATAATGGATTTTAAATATTTAAAATAAATATTTTGAATAATAGAGATGAAAAGTGAGTTTGAATCGACAATTGAAAACGAATATAATTAATTCTAATTATAAACAAGGCTTGAAAAGGCGTTGCAGTTTCAAAAATTGAATTCAAACTTTGTCGGACTGTACCGGGTGCAAAACAAAACGGATTTTAGTGAAACCAAAAATATTTAAATCTGTTAGTGAATACCCTTCTAACGAATCTGAAAAATCGAATTTTCATAGCGGAAAGAAAAAGTTATGGCCGAATGAATTTTCAGAAAGGTCGCTATGGAATTTATATAGCCCGTGAAATTGGCCATTTTGCATACGACATCGGAATTCGACGAAACCATTTTTGTTGGATCCGGGATGTGAATTTATTGCTAGGTTTCAAATTTCATAATTTTTGAAGCTAGTATGTGAGTGTGGCAAAGGAAAACGTATTTTGGTCAATTGCAGTTAAATTGGATCGACCAGAAATGGGCCTTTTTGCAAACGGTCTCGGAATTCGACGAAACTAGTTTTGTTGGGACCGTATCGTCAAAACATAGCTAGATTTATTTTTCTGGAATTTTTCGAATCAGTTTGTGGCCCTGGCAAATTGAAATGTACGTTCAAATTAAATATTGAATGTTTTATATTTTAATGTGAATGAAAACCGAATGAAACAGTCGAATAGGCCTTCGAAACATATCCCATTGTGTTCGGAATGGGGGTAAAACGCTAGGGACGACAGTCGTTGGGTTTCAATTGGTGGTCGTGTTAGAAAACCCCTTTAAAGACCCACCGACCAATCAGAATTTAGGGGAAAAAAATCCTCAGAATCCCCCCCCCGATCGACGGCGATAAAGGTTCCCCCCCTTATCTCCTCCGCCGCCGCCGCTACAGGCCACCAGAGCCGCCGCCACCACATCCATTTGAACCGCCTCCCCCTCCTCTTCAAATCTGACACTAGCTCCGCCTCCATCGACGCCCCGATCGCCAGAAACGACCGTCCAAAGATCCGACCTTCCTGACGCCGCCGTCGCCGCTACAGACCACCGTACCCCCTCAAACCACCACCGATCTCCAGCCCTCACCTCCCTTTACGACGCTGCAGCCACCGATCATCCCAGCTCTTCCCGGATTTCGTGAATTTCTTTGACCTAGTTTTGAACAGCATATAAAGGTAATTCCTTTATATTGCTTAAACACTTTTTAGTGTTGCAAACCTTTTAAAAATCATATCTTTTTCGTTCGTTAACGAAATTCGATGAAACAGGAAACACCGTGACCGTGTGGACGTCTTCTACATTTTAGAAGAGACCGCATATTTTTCTGAGCCTTCTGTTATTTTTGGTGGAGTGGAACCCAATGTGAGATTTCAAATTTATAAACGATATGGAAAACGACGATGTATAAATTATATAGTCGATGTATGAGTTATATAAGCGTTGTATAAGTCGTACGTTCGATGTATAAGTTGTATATGCGTTGTAAAAATTATATATATGTTGAAATAGAAGTGAATTGCTATGTATATATATATATATATATATACGCCCCTCGTCCACAAACCATGGACGATATTTATTGATTGTGATTGGTGTGAAAATTGATTGATAGCGAATGGTTGTTTGGGATTGTTTGTGGTTGATATTGATTGATTGTGGTTGAAAAATACCCGTTTGTGGTTGAGAAATATTTGGTTGAAACCACATAGGATTAGTTTGTGGAAATGAAATAAATATATACATGCCGCCTGCGTGCGAACTAGATGCATGATCTCCATTGTCAAAAACCGTGAGGTTTTAAGGTAAAGCGAGGAGCCGTACTAGGGACGGTCCCGGTTTTAACTACCCTGCCGTTATGCTGCCGAAATTTTGAAAAATATTCATGTGTTTGAATTATTTTCATTTGCTGAAACTATATTTATTCATTGAATAGAAAACCTTCATGTGTTGAATCGATATTCATTCGTTGATTAGAAATTCATGTGTTGAATGGTATTCGTATGTTAAATATAAAAATCACATTTTTATCTATATATAGAAACTATAGAAAACCTTCATGTGTTGAATCGATATTCATTCGTGGAATTGAAATTCATGTGTTGAATGGTATTCATATTTTGAAATAAATTGTTTCATAATAAAAATCACCTTTTACCAACTATATGGACTATGTAAAATAATCTCGTTTCAAAAGAAATTGTTTTATAATAAAAATCCCATTTTTATCACCTATATAAACTATATAAAATAATAGTGTTTTGAAATGAATTGTTTTAAAATAAAAATCACATTTTTATTATACACATGAATTGTTGAAATGGGAAGTGTTAAAAATAGCAACTCGTTCAAATAAATAAGCATGAGTTGAAATATTCATTAATTAGCTAATAACGTGATTTTTACCTATGCATGTAACATTAGAATGAATGATGCTTTTAAACCAAATGGAATCAAATATGAAGTTGAATGGAAAATGATAAGTGATAAGAACTGTATATATGTACATGCATATTTATTGAACAGGTTATAGCAAAGGGGCTAGAGAAGAGGAATAAAATTTTGTGCCCGACAAATAGGTACACATTTACTGTTTTGTTTGGGTGATGATTTTATGAGCCTGTTGGCTAGCCGCTTGGCTTTTTCTTTTTCTTTTTGACGTGAGACGCCCGTGTGGCTATTTGGGAATTTTCCCAGCCCCTCCCGTACAAAGGAGGTTATGGCGAAATTTTCCAAAATTTAAAGGCGTTAGTGAAATATTTGAAGTGAAAACGATATTGCAATTGTTGAATGAACTATATTTATATAAATATAAATAAAATTAAAAAGAAACGTGGCTGTGCAGTTCGTGTTTTGAAACTGTGATTTCAAACGATTATACCGGGAGATCCGACCATCGGATTTTCCTGAAATCGCAACCGTTGGGTCCACTTTTGAAATATCTTTCCAACGGCACCAACTTTGTAAAAATCCAATGGTTGGATTGTCTGGAATGTTTAATTCAAATCTGAAGAAAAACAGCGCCAGAAACGATTATATTTATATATATATATATATATATATATATATAATTATATTTAATCGAATAACGACGCTGCAGTTCGTATTTTGAAATCGAAACTTCAAACGATTGTACCGGGAGATCCGACCGTCGGATTTTCTCGAAATTGGAACCGTTGGATTCGTTTTGAAAAGACCTTTCTAATGATGTAAATTTTGTGAAGATCCAACGGTTAGATTTTCAGATATGTGTAAATCAAATCTGAAGAAAAACAGCGCCACGGCCGCGTTATGGCCCGATGCGTCGTTTTGACTAAATTGGCTATTTTAAAATAAATAAAAATAGCGATAAATTGTTATAAAATATCATAAACGATATGGAATGGAAATAAACTGAATTTGCTCGATTTATGTGGCTTTTGATGGTTGAATGTGTTTGGTGTGAAAAATACATTAAAGAACAAGTTGGTGTTGTCGATTGATTTAACCATTGAAATAAATTGATTTGAAATTCTAAAAATACGTGAATTATTTGAAAAGGCCGAGTTAATTCTCATTTCAAATAATTGACCGACGATTGAAAGTCGAAGATGAAGACGATGGTCGAAGACCGGAGATCTTCACCTCGTTTGGATGGTAACCGAGGTCCTGATTGGGAGGCATCCCGAAATATGGATAATGAGTGGTGATCGTCCAGACGTACGTGGTGATCTAAGGGTTTGCGAGGTATTTAGTGCCTCCGGTTTCGTTCAGACCCAGAACGGACTTGTAAATGGACTGTGTGTCTGACATTGGATTTTATTCTGTGTTGATTGATCTCTATTAAATATACATCTGTTTGGCGGCGGAGAATCTATTCTTTTGCTTAATGCCCTTCTCTGAAACGTACGAGCTCAGAGGTTGTATATCGATGGACATCAGTCGCATGGCATGAATTGCTTGTGTGGCATGCTAAGATGCAGTGATCAGGGCTTCTGTTGAAAAGCAAAGTCTTGTGGGGATGATCAAAGCACCGCCTGTGTGGCGTAGCTTTGTGTATAACGTAAAATCGCGAGCCTCACACCCCGGTATGAACCAGAAACGGGAGAGGACATCAGGGAGGGCCTGCGTTTCTTTCTAGCTAGGGTGGTGTCAGTGACCTACCAGCCCTGACATTTATATACTTTTCACCTGTGTGGTTGTTGCTGTTGCGAGGCGCCTCGGTTAGATCGGACGATCCGGGTCCGATGGAGCCATTCGTTGGCTCATTTACACCCCAAAGGGTGGGGAAACGCAGTGTTCAGGAATTTTAATCCACATCGGTGGACCGGCCCTGACGATCCTAGGGCCCACCTGAGTCTGGGTCCTGAGGGGCGGGCTAGAGCGTCTCGAATTCGGTAAGGACTATCTTTTGCCTTGGTTCATGACGGAAATCCAATTTCCAAATACGTGATCGTGCGGTTTTGATTGTATACCTATATATGGCGACATAGTGGTATGGGGCATTAATGTCGTCTATGATTGATAGTTATGATTCAATTGTTTTCAAAACATATAAACACTAGCAATAATATCAAATGCTTTTTGTTTATTTCGTATCAAGCATATTTTGGCCGTTATAAGGTAAAAACTCTATCCTCCCGTTTGCGTTGCATTGTGTGATGGGAACTGAGTCTTATAATGGCTTCATTTTTATAAAATGCATTGCGTTGTTTAAAAGAAAGATTTGTTTTAAAGCACTGGCAATCCGATGGAGTAAACCCGTTCCACGAAAGTGGCGTGGTCCTGTGATTAGCCAAATTATATATATGTGTTGAGTAGATTTCTCATACCAGTCCCATGACTGACTCGTAGTTTGTTTCACTTTCAAACTCGGGTGCCCCTTTTTCTACACGGGCTGCCTTGTATTCAGGTTTAGCTGGTTCTTTCTGGATAGCTGGAGCTGAAGATGGATTCTATCATTTATCTCTTTTTATGCTGTTCAGCTCCTATTGTACATATTATGTTTGTTTTCCGCTGTGGACATTTATGTATAGCTGAACTGTATTTTTACTAAGTAAGATCCTGTATACTGTGTAACTCTGATGATTACTTTTATCCAGTATATTCTATTGTTCATTATCTGGTGTATTTATTAAATTTTGTTCTGCTATCATTTGTTTCTGTGTTATATTACAACGGATTACCCTTGCCGCCGTGAGTACGGGGTTTGGGGTCGTCCCACGGCGGCTGGCCATTAGGGTTAGGATTTCTTTTTTTTTATTATTTTTATTAAAATTATTGAAAAACGTGTTATAAAGGTGGATTTCTGGACTGTCTCAGAATTGGGCTTGCTTACTGTCGATCTCAATGTTTTGAGGCCTTCTGAACGCAATGGGACAGGTCTCTGGGTCCAATTCCGAAATCTGTAGAATATTTATTAAAATCCCATTAAAAATTAATTAATTAAATATTGACCTTGCATTTAAATATGCCGGGGCCACATATGACCTCAGAAAGTTCCAAAAAAATATTTTTAGCTTTCTTATGACGATACGGTTCTAACAAGACTAATTTTGTCGAATTTTGAGACTTTTTGAAAAATGACTATTTTCAAGTCGTTTATATTTAACTGAAATAGTCAAAACACATTTTCCTTTGCCACACTCACATATTAATTCGAAAAATTCTGAAAAAAGAAACTAAGCTATAATTTGACATTGCGGTTCCAACAAAAGTGGTTTCGTCGAAAACAGAGGTCGTTTGAAAAATGACTATTTTCAAGGCCAATATATTTAATATTAAAAATACATTTTAAAACAAATAATTTTCGAAACTCAAAATATATAAGTGTTTATACTTTTTAAATGCAGAAACATCATTCCAGACTCAATGGAAGTGGTTTCGAGTCGAAATTCCTTCATATGTGAGAAGTAGTCTTTCGGGCCATATATAATATATATATAAATTCTACAACGACCTTTCTAAATATTGAATTGGCCATAACTTTTGATTCCCGCTATGAAATTTCAATTTTTCAGATTCGTTAGAAAGATATGGTTAAACTGATTTAAATATTTCTGGTTTCACTCAATTCTGATTTATTTTGAGTCTTGTACATTCAGTTAAAGTTTAAAATTAAATTTTCAAACTACCGCGCCATTTCTAACTCCATTTATTTTTAAATTAAATTTATTCGTTCTAACTTCGATTAAAATAAATTCTAGCCATTATTATTTATATAAATTATATCATATCCTCAAAATTCATTAAAATTTTCTAAAATAAAAATTTTAAATTGGTTCAGAATTTGCGGGTTGTTACAATCTCCCCCACTTAAAATCTTTTCGTCCTCGAAAAGGAAATGAAGCTAAAGTTGTTTATTTGACTAATTTAATTTTCTTTCTTTAATTGCTTAATCATTTTATTAGTTGAATTCATATTCACACAACACAATCATCAATCAATTAGTTGATTAAATTCAGAAATATATATAACTTTTATATATTCAAAATCATATTTTCTAAAATCGAATTATATATAATAACAAGTTTGTTAATTATAAATTTCCCACTCTGACTCATTCTAGGGCATTGCTAACCCCATCTCTATTGAGTATTTTCATTCTAGGATATTGTTGATCCTATCTCTAATGAGTATTCTTATTGGATATTACTAATCCAACCTCTGATGAGTCTTCTGATCAGTTCAAATGAGTTGTACCCCAAAGATTTGAGCTAACCTGGCTCTGATACCAGCTGTAACGACCCGGATTTTTGCCCGACCCCAATCGATCGCAAGATCGATCAAGACCATTCAAATTCCGCGTACGTTAACTTTGGGCATACAACAACATCATAACAACAACACAGACTTTTATAACATCAATAATAAATGTTACATCAGAGTACAGAATATATCAGAGTACATCGGGATAAAATTACAGCGGAAGATACATTTACAATAAATTAAATACATTGCAGCGGGACTAATATCAGCGGAAGGCCATCAATATTCGGACCCAGCTTCAGACTTCAATCCAGGATCCTGCTTAACTATATCTGCAAAAAGCTACTTGACTGCCCGTGTGAAAAGAGGGCACCCGAGTTTGCAAAGTGAAACAAACTACAGGTCAGTCGTGGGACTGGTGTGAAAATTCTTAACTTAACTTATCTAATAAGTAGGCTAATCACAGGACCACGCCGCTAACGCGGAACGGGTTTACTCCATTGGATTGCCAGTGCATAAATAAAGTAAAACGTCAAATAAAGTAATGCTTTTTAGAAAAAATGAAACCATTATAAGACCCAGGTCCCATCACACAATGCAACGCACACCAGAGGATAGGGTTTTACCTTATAATGGTCAAAATACGCAAAATACGATATTATTATTAGTGCGTATATATGTATTTAAAACATTTCAAATATAATATCAATCCTAGACGGCATAGCTACCGTCTACTATGTCGTCATACTAGTTATACAATCAAAACCGCAAAGGGGCGTATTGGAAATTGGGTTTCCATCATGAGTCAAGGCTAGGGAGGAGCTCCTGACCGATTCGAGACACTCTAGCAATGTCTCAGGATTCGGACGCTGGCGAACCCTTGGATACAGCAGGGCCGGTCCACAAGTACTTTAGTGGATTAGTTATGCTTGAACACACACTCCCCGATCCTATTGGACCTACAAATCAGCCGTGGGCGACCGATAAGAATAAACCGAGGCCTCGCAAAAATTCCATCAACCACATAAGCAAATGTCGGGCCGTGTTAAAGCCCAATGTCCACTTCTAGCTAGAAAGAAACGTGTGCACTCCCTGCGTTCCCTTCTCCCATTTTAAACTCAACCGGTGTGTGAGGCTCGTGAAGTCACGATATACACAAAGCAATGCCTAAATAGACTGTGCTTTGATCATCAACCACAAGGCCTGCTTTTCAACAAAGCCTTGATCATTTGCATCTTAGCATGTCACATTGTCAGACCCTACCATATTATTGATCATCTACCAATATATATATATAACCTCTAAGCTCATACGTCTTAGAGAAGGGTGATAAGTAAAGAATAAATTCTTCACCACCAAACAGAAATATATAATCAGTAGCGTTCAACAAATACAGCAGGAAGGAATACAATGTCAGACACGTAATCCATTTACAAGTCCGCTCTGGGTCTGAGCGAAACAATGTGTCCGTCGATCTCCAAATGCGTTTGGACAATCATTACCAAATACCTTGCCTTGGAAGGCCAATCCCAATTCAAGATACCAGTCATCAACATCCCAACGATGTGAAAACCTTCGGTCTTCAATCACCGTCTTCATCTTCGACTCTTGATTGTCACGATGATTATTCAGAATGGGTTAAACCCAGTCTTTCTAAATAACTCACGTATTTTGTGATTAGAAAACAAATATTGGAAGATCACACATTACGCCACATTCCAACTCAGAATATTCTTTTAATAAGATATTCGTATTAGAAGATTCTCATTAGTTTTATCAAAGATAAACTCTGAAATTAAATCTTAAATCTTCCTTAAAAGATTTATTAAAACTCCAGTTTTGATTTGATATCAAAAATCATTATTACAAGATCATTTATTTTAAGTAATAAATCTTGTCTTAAACAGGTTAAAGAACTAGTGTCCTTTAAAACACAGTTCACGATAAACCCTCAAATCAATTTCTAAAATATGAAATTCCACAAAAATCAAATCAATACATAATCAATATAAATTTCTGTATCGGACTAACAATATAAATGGAATAACGGCAAAGCCTCTTAAATTCCATATATAATATCAGTCTTCTTTTACAGAAGCCCATTTCGATTATTACCAATCGAATTTCCACTTAATTCCAATTTAATACTTTAAATGGGAAAACTTGATTTTTAGAAAATGCCTTTTTAAATCTATAAAATAGATTTATAAATTCCAAATAACAATTTCAATGTAAATTGGATTAAAGGACAAATGTCGTTTAAAACATCGTCCACGATAAATCCACTTCACATCTCAATTTATTTCATATCACAAAATATAACTGCAAATCCTAATAATCTTAAAAAAACATATTTTAAAAATAATCATTAAAAATATTCTTTATGTAAAAGATTCTAAATGAGAAGTATTCTTTATATTACAGATTTTTTATCTTTTACAAACATTCTTTGTTTAAACATATAGTTGATTAACAATATATTTTATGAAAATATATACTTTATATAAAAAGGATTTCTAATGTAAAAATATTCTTATTTAAAAGAACACCTGAACCGAAATGCGACTCAAACATTTACCATATAATTTGGATTATATGGATTTCACACACATCCTATATATGATAATAACAGTATAATCATCAAATCATCCATCTACATCCAAAGTGTAATTTCCACTGTGTAAGCGTTAAGATGAAACAATAACGCTCATCGCAGCATGTCGATCTAACGATCAACATACAACTAAATGTTGGGATTAGTGTATGTAAATTTTCATCCCAACACCCGTGTGGGGTTTCAACCAACAAACAAATAATAAACTAATTTGTGCACTTGGGCGATGTGTGAAAATTATCGTCCCAATCACATAAACAAGTCGGGTAACTTGTGAATGGAAGTGTAATACACAATATATAATGATGACAAGAAAATATCTCTATTGCAATGAATGAATAAGCATAATAACTTCGTCTCTATTGACAATTCCTATTCCGCTAGTTTAAACTCAAGCAAAAATGGTTATATTGTTCTGGCAATTCTAATGGGATAAAAAAAAATTGTTTCGACAAAATAAATATTTTGATTTAACTAACCTATCTTGACAAGTATATATCTTGCCAAACATATGATATATATATATATCCATACATATAAATTGCTTCAACTAATTCACTTTGACAAAAATGAATATTTTTGACAAAATGTCTTTTTTGGTTTAACTAGTATAAATTGACTAAAATAAATAATTGTTTTTAACTAACAAAAATGATTAATTGGTTTTTTACTAATGTAAATTTAAAAAAGTGATTAATTTGTGTTTCAATTCTAATAAAAATATTCCAATGCTATATTTTGTTTCATTCTTTTAATTTAGACAAAAAATGTGGGGTTGTGTCTATTTTACTTTAATGATAAAAATATGAATGTTTAGTTATTCCTTCTTTACAAAAGCTTAAATAAACATTTTCAATTCATTCTTTTTGAAGTGACAAAAAGAACTCATTTTATTTCATATAAGACCTTTGACAAATTTGCTCTTTTTACTTCATATAGAATTGAAATAAAAAATGCATTTCTAAAAACTATTCTTTCTAACAATATTTTATTCATATCAAAATTATAAATCAAGAATATAATTTTCATTTTGATGGTTTGTTTGCATTAATGAATTGCAAAACAAAGATGAACTTTATTTAAAGGTTTTATTTACAATAAGGAATGCAAATAACAAATGTAACTTTTATTTTTATTTAAAAGTATATTTGAGTGAAGGTGAAAAGAAACTCATTTCCAATGTGTATTTACATTAGTGAATGTAAATAAAAGATCAAATTCTATTTAAATGAGTATTTGCATTTATGAATGCAAACAAAGAATATTTTTTGGTTTCAAATTATATTTACATTAGTGAATGTATATAATAGAACAAAATTTATTTTCAAAGTATATTTTTAACAAATTCTATTCAATGTGTAAAAATGTGTACGTTTGTATTGGTATATGTAGATAAAAAGATAGGCTTTAGTTTCAATGAATATTTGCATTGATAAATGCAAATAAAAGAATAAACCTTCATTTCAATGCATATTTGTATTGATAAATGCAAATAAAGAAATAAACTTTATTTTCAATATATGTATTTGCATTGGTAAATGCAAATGAAAGAATAATTCGTTTCAATATATATTTGCATTGCTGAATGTAAATAAAAGAATAAATTTTGTTTTTAAAGTTTATTAGCATCCGTGAATTCAAATAAAAGAATGAATTATATTTAAAATATATTTGCAAACAAAAATGTAACTTCTGAAAATAATTTCTTATTTACATATAAAATGTAAACAAAATTGTAATTTCCAAAACATGAATTTTTATTTACATAAAAATGTAAACAAAAAGGTGGTTTCCAAATATAACCTTTAATTTACAAATATAATGCAAACAAAGTTTTATTTTATTAATATGTTTTAATATCAACCATAAAATTGAATATTTTATTGTTATTCTTATTCTATAACCTCTTATGTTTACGGTAATAGAAAAGAGGAAATTTTTACTGTAATTCATAAACCGTGTTCTAAATGTAAGCAAATAAAATAGGATTTTATTCGTTAGCCAAATTCTGTTGTAATGGAAACAAATAAAAATATGTTCTATTTTATGTTCATATTCTATTGTAGATAAACAAATAAAATAATATTTTATTTGTCGTTCAAATCCTATTGCAAAGTAAACAAATAAAAATAAGGTTTTATTTATTGTTCATTTTCTGTTGCGAAGTAATCGAATAAACAAAAATAAAGTTTTTATTTGTCTTTCAACTTCTAATGTAATATAAACAAATAAAAAAAATAAGTTTTTATTTGTCTTTCAACTTCTAATGTAATATAAACAAAAAAAATAAGTTTTTATTTGTCGATCAAATTCTATTGTTCATCTCAGAATAATAAAAAAAATATTTTAATATTTTAAAATAAATTAGAATAACTAGATCTGAATAAAATATGATTTAAATCTAAATTTAGATTTATTTTTCTAATCGCAAATAAAATTCAACAATATATGAGATTTCAATGTGGATCTAACATAACATGACCAACAAACATACCACAAGCAATAATCAACAATATGTACAACACAAAACATTTCAGATTTGATTTAACATCAAAATACAATTATTTTTAACGTAAGAAAATAATTTATAATTAATTAAATAATAAAATTCAGAATTCTCACATTGATTTGGCGGAAAATTCAATTGTCTCCGTTTCAGCTCTAGTCTGCGCCATTGCGAAGATCTCGGAAAGACGAGTCCAACGCAAATTACGGTTCGTCAAACGGCCCTCGTATGAAAGAGATATTGATTTTTAAAGATTGCATAATTTAGCTTGGTTTCAGATCTTGACCGTATGGATTTATAGCTCTCGGAAATCTCTTCGAATTGATATATAGTTTGTAGATTTTCATTGAACGGATTGAGGGAAATTGATGTTTGAAAATCGAAGCTTTCTGACCCTCGAAAGGAATAGGCGGCGGCTGGCCATTAGGGTTAGGGTTTCATTTTATTATTATTTTTATTAAAATCATTGAAAAACGTGTTATAAAGGTAGATTTCTGGACTGTCTCAGAATTGGGCTTGCTTACTGTCAATCTTAACGTTTTGAGGCCTTCTGAACGCATTGGGACAGGTCTCGGGGTCCAATTCCGAAATCTGTAGAATATTTATTAAAATCCCATTAAAATTAATTAATTAAATATTCACCGTGCATTTAAATATGCCGGAGCCACATATGACCTCAGAAAATTCAAAAAAAAAATATTTTTAGCTTTTATATGACGATACGGTTCTAACAAGACTAATTTCATCGAATTCTGAGACATTTTGAAAAATGGCTATTTTCAAGTCGTTTAAATTTAACTGAAATAGTCAAAACACATTTTCCTTTGCCACGCTCACATATTAATTTGAAAAATTCTGAAAATTGAAACTAAGCTATAATTTGACATTCCGGTTCCAACAAAAGTGGTTTCGTCGAAAACAGAGGTCGTTTGAAAAATGACTATTTTCAAGGTCAATATATTTAATATTAAAAATACATTTTTAAACAAATAATTTCCAAAACTCAAAATATATAAGTGTTTATACTTTTTAAATGCAGAAACATCATTCCAGACTCAATGGAAGTGGTTTTGAGTCGAGATTCCTTCATATGTGAAAAGTAGCCTTTCGGGCCGTATATAATATATATATAGATTCTACAGCGACCTTTCTAAATATTGAATCGGCCATAACTTTTGATTCCCGTTATGAAATTTTAATTTTTCAGATTCATTAGAAAGATATGATTAAACAGATTTAAATATTTCTGGTTTCACTCAATTCTGATTCATTTTGAGTCCTGTACAATTAGTTAAAGTTTAAAATTAAATTTTCAAACTACCGCGCCATTTCTAACTCCATTTATTTTTAAATTAAATTTATTCGTTCTAACTTCGATTAAAATAAATTCTAGCCATTATTATTTATATAAATTATATCATATCCTCAAAATTCATTAAAATTTTCTAAAATAAAAAATTTAAATTGGTTCAGAATTTGCGGGTTGTTACATTTATTATTTATAGTTATTCATCTTCGGATCTGATTGTGTAGATGTTATATGATGTTTGTTTGTTGTATGATGGATTATTATGATTGGTTGTTGTGTGTTATTCAAATATTTTTTTTTTATCGCTTATTCATTTAATTGAATTGAGTTAGATAATCAATTCAATATTTATTCTTATATTGAATAATCATAGATCTACATGTGGAAAAAAATCTAAAAATAATAATATTATTGAATTGATTTAGATCATCGATTCAATCATACATTTTACTTCTTCAAGGGATTGATCAAATTTATCAATTCAATATAGAGAAAATAAAATTGCCTTTCTATTTGAATTGATCTGGTTAATCAATTCAATATAGAGAAAATAAAATTGCCTTTCTATTTGAATTGATTTGTTTGAACCAAACATAGAAAAATAAGTTGTTCCTTTTTTATTTGTGTTTCAACACAAGTATATACATAGAAAATAGTTGTTCCTTTTTATTTGTGTTTCAACACAAATATATACATAGAAAATAGTTGTTCCTTTTTATTTGTGTTTCAACACAAATATATACATAGAAAAATAAGTTGTTCTTTTTATTTGTGTTTCAACACAAATATATTCATAGAAAAGTAATTTGTTCTTTTTATTTGTGTTTCAACACAAATATATACATAGAAAAATAAGTTGTTCTTTTTATTTGTGTTTCAACACAAATATATACATAGAAAAATAAGTTGTTCTTTTTATTTGTGTTTCAACACAAATATTTACATAGAAAAATAAGTTATTCTTTTTATTTGTGTTCAACACAAATATATACATCTTATATTGAATAACATTTTAATTGTGTCCTTAAACACAAATATTACATAGAACATTTAATTTCATTTTATTTGTGTCCATAAACACAAATATTTCATAGAAAAACTGAATGACTTTTTAGTGTGTTCTCAAATACAAATAAAATATTGACAATAAAATAATGTGTTTTTATTTGTGTCCTCCAACGCAAATAAAATATGTTTTAAAAGTAGTACATTTTTATTTACCCCTTTTCAGTGTAAAAATGATATGAAAATAAATAATCATTTTTGTTGCATTCTCTAATGCAAACAAAAAGTTGAAAATAAATAATCATTTTTGTTGCATTCTCTAATGCAAACAAAATGTTGAAAATAGATAATCATTTTTGTTGCATTCTCTAATGCAAACAAAATGTAGAAAATAGATAATCGTTTTTGTTGCATTCTCTAATGCAAACAAGATGTAGAAAATGAAATATCATTTTTATTGCATTCCTTAATGCGAACAAACTATGGAAAGATAAAGTATCATCTTTGCATTTCTTAATGTAATGAGATAGAAAAATAAAATTACATTCTGTGTTTGCATTCTAAAATGCAAACGCAATAAAAAGAAAAGAGATTTATGTTATGTTTGCATTCTAAAATGCATGTAAATTAAAAATTCACATTTTTATTTGCCTTTTACTATACAAATAAATTATAAATAAAAAGATACATTTTTTTTGCAATTTTTGATACAAACAAATTATAAATAAAAAGATACATTTTTTTTGCAATTTTAGATGCAAACAAATTATAAATAAAAAGATACATTTTTGTTTGCAATTTTAGATGCAAACAAATTATAAATAAAAAGATACATTTTTGTTTGCAATTTTAGATGCAAACAAATTATAAATAAAAAGATACATTTTTGTTTGCAATTTTAGATGCAAACAAATTATAAATAAAAAGATACTTTTTTGTTCGCAATTTTAGATGCAAACAAATTATAAATAAAAAGATATATTTTTGTTTGCAATTTTAGATGCAAACAAATTATAAATAAAAAGATACATTTTTGTTTGCAATTTTAGATGCAAACAAATTATAAATAAAATGATACATTTTAGTTTGCAATTTTAAATGCAAAAAAATTATAAATAAAAAGATACATTTTTGTTTGTAATTTTAGATGCAAACAAATTAGTAGAAGGAATCTAGATGCGTACAAATAATAAAAGAAGGATTACTGATCGTCGCTAATCTATGAATCAGAAAAGCGCGACATTTAAATTAAATTCTGCAAGCGCACAGGTGTGTAGCATACAGGTCGAACACAGGGAGGTGAATTAAATCAAATTATTTATCTAATCTCTTGGGCGAGTTAGACGAAGCCTGGAGATTTTGTTGAATAACAGAACAATTAAAATTGCAACAATTAGGATTATCGTTGAATCTAATCAAACGATTAATCCTAATGAAAGTAAATAGCAAAACAGGAATAAAATGCAGAAAAAATGCAGAATAAGAAGAACAACAAAAAGTAAAATTAGGATTGTCGTTAAAACTAATCAAACGACTAATCACTATAAAAAAAGTGTAAAATACAATTGGTGTTCTTCCAAAACTAATTGTGAAGACAACACCGATTGCTAAGAAATAGAAAAATGCGGAAAAAGAAAAATGAGTTTTATTAATGGAGAAGAGAATAGAATAAGATATGATGTTTGTTACAATGGGTATACATGTGCTTTTATAGGTGAAATTGGCCAAACGCTAATCAGATTTGTATGAATATATGGGCCTCTTTTCCGAGAATTATTATCATATCACATGCCTTTCTTGACTAAGCTTGTTTGGAAATAATCTTTTAATAATATCTGAGCATATCATGGTAAATATCTTCCATATCATTCAAATCTTCCATGTGGCTAATTGATTGACAAAGATCTGCATGTGATTAATTCTTCCAAACATGGACTCTTCAAAAGTGCATACAATAAAATCTTCAAATCTTCCATATCTTCCATGTGGCTATTGTGAACACAAACATCTTCCAATGACATCTTTTGAGATCTTTTCTACCAATCTTCTTCTAATGTGACCAATGTGAACACATCTAGTCTCCAATGAAAGCTCTTATGCAATTCTTCAAGTAAATGGCATTTATTCTTCACTTTTAAGGATGAATGAGATCTGGTCAACATATCTATAAAAACAACAAGAAAATACCCAACGTAACATTTATTTATATACAAAAAAAATAAAATATAGGTGCATAAATTAACATATTTCTATGCTGATCAAATACCCCCACACTTATCTTTTACTCGTCCTCGAGTAAAACAAAAATTAAAAACTAACTAGATTGATCACACTTTCGTAGGAAACACGATAGCATTGAGCGTATGCAACAAGCCGTTAAACCTCTAGGTGTCCCTAGTGGGACGAGTGGTGTCTCGTGAGGGTTTTCAGCGGATACTACCCACAAAATCCAAATGCAGTATGATATGGTTCTGATGCAACTACATAAATGCAATGGACAGATGCAAAATAAAAACAAAAAAAATGAAAACAAGACTTGTTTCTGAAGTGGTACAACAAATTAAATTAACAATTTATCGTCAGTTGATTTTAATTTAGATACCTCAACTTGTCACAAATTTTCAATATAAATCAAGTTTTCAAATGTTAAATTCCAGTTTGGCCAGTTAGTTCGGTCGATAACATAGTGCAGCCATGAAATAAATTCTTAGTTTGCTTGGCACAGTTTGCAAAGTGGTATCATTATTTTCTCATGTATGGCTAGTCAAATCAATAAGGTCAAGAAGTGTTTGGGCATCATCGCTTATTCTTTATTCTATACAATTTTAAAATTTATGATTAAGTACATACACCTAACTTAGAAGACCAAGGTTTACCACCCATGCACTGCCTCGCGGACTGACGGAGAGTGGGTAAAGAGCTTGGTGGATTGTGCAGGCCGACTTTGACTTTGTCAACAACGTGTCGGTAATCCTTAGGTGTCCAATCTCATAAAATGAGACCAAGATATTCCAACGCTGACTTTGTCAACAACATGTCGGATAGAGCTTGGCGGGTTTGCACACCAACGCTTGATATACAAGCAATGTTGGATACCCTTGGATTACTATTATTATTATTAAAAATATAAGCACGAAAGAGAGTTACGCAAATTCAACTTAACACAACTTAGTTTTAAAGATTCAAAAAGTCAATATAAGTATTTTAAGTCCTCCACTTATTTAAACAAAGTCTACAATATAGAATAGATTTCATGGCCATCACCTAAGAATCTCCCTATGTACCGGTTACACTGTTATCCCTCAAAATTAAACTTTTCATTATATTTCAAATTCGAACTTAGCTGAGAGAGAAAAATACTATCAAGTGGCTAAAAATTGTAAACTTATTTTGTTGTATCAGTTGAAAATGAGTCGTATTTTTAAAAAAAAAATCATGGTACGTTACTACGATTAAAATGCATGATGGTCCTATTTAAATGGCTGGAAAAAAAATGAAAAATGAATGAAATGCAGACTCCCCCCCCCCCCCACACTAGAACTAAACAGTGTCCACACTGTGAACGTTTCCTAAATTTGAAAGATCGTACCAAAAGGTGAATGAGATGCAAAATTATTTGTAGAATGAAATGCAATCTAACTATATGTAAGAATGGATCATATGTACAATGATATATGTGTTTGCGATGTATGCGATGCAAAGAATTCCACCAACTTTTCCCCCCACACTTGGTTCAAGCCCTATGAGTCCCATTCCCACTATGTCTAGGCATGTTTTCTAACAAGCAGGAGTTTTTGAAAACCATCTCATCTTTATACCTAGATTTATAGTCCAGTAGATAAATATCCAGGGTCGTCCTAACAAGAAGTTTTTCAATCAAGTCAACATTCCAAAAGTAATTCATGTGCTCAACAAATTTATCAGTGTAATTTTTCAAAAATTTGTGATCGTATATAAATTCAGTGAAATTTGAAATCTGAGTGTTGTTCAAGACTATGTGATCACATTTCTCATCATTAACTGACAACGTATTTTCGACACTGACAATCTCAAGCTTGTTTGAAATTTTCTCAAAGTTAAAATTTTCGAACTCGTGACGTGAATCTACTTCTTCCTCATTTGGTAACTCATCTTCATACAATCCAAGAAATTCATGTTCATTAAAATCCTTTTCCAAATTTGAATTGAAAAATTCAACATTTTTATTCTGTTCAATTTCAAAAATTTCAAGTTTCTCACAGCCTGAAAGAGAAAGATCAAAATCTGAGTTTAAATCTTTTTCCTGAAAGGAGTTGAAGTCTAACTCATTTGCTGAATTGTGAACAACTTCATTTAGATCGTCATTTTCCATTTCCAAAGTTGTAATCTGAAAATTTTCAATGTCAGCAAAGAATGGATTATTTCCTGATTCATCGCATTGAATTTGATTTTGTTGCTCTTGTTTTTCTTTATAAGACGCCATTAAACAAAGAAGTTCATCCATCTTTTTATTTAGCCTTTCCGCCCTCTCATCAAAATTACATTCTTCAGAGTCGTTGATTTGAGAGCTCTCATTTTGGATTTCTTGATTTTCAAAATAGTTTGAATTTTCAGAAAATTGAAATTGAGGTTGGAAATCATTTTGATTTTGAAAATTAGGTTCGTAACCAAAATTGTTAAAATTGGTGGGAAAATTCCAATTTTGGTCATTCTCAAGATGTGGATATGGGTTGTAGTTTTGAAAATTTTGGTTTACAACCCCATATTGATCAAAGCTATATTGGGATTCAAAGCTGTTTTGATGTGCACGTGGCCCATAATCGAAATTATTGAAATTTGAATTTAAGTCGCCATTTCGATCATAACTTTGAAAATGTTGGTCATTTTGAAAATTTTGAAAGTTGTTGACATTTGGGTCGCGAAATTTTGGAAAATATTGCTTCATGAGTTGTAATTCAAAATCATACTCTTCAAGAGGACGTCTACTCCGATTATTATCCCACATTTCCCTCAGAGATTTTTTTGAATCAGACATTTTAAAGAAGTCACGGCAAGACAGAAATTATTCTTAGTTCAAAATAGTATAAAAGAAGGAGTAGTGCTCTATTAATTAACTGACTCAATTAGAAGGGGGAAGAGGGTCTTATGGCCGTTCACATATAGTATAAATACTAAGGGATACGACCAATGTTTTACGGGTAGTATGCAACCTCTTTTGCTAATAGTTCAATAAATTGAACTACTATATATCCGCGATCCAATTATACGAGACAGTCAACTTCACAAAACACCACTTTTCAATTATATTATTTCAAATCAAATCAAGTTTCAGAATTGAAAAAACGACGAGAGTGATGATTTTAGTTATGGAAATTTGTTCCTCACAAACAGATTAAGAAAATTCAGACACAGAACAGTCACAAAGTAATAGCAGAAAATAAAAATATTGTACAAGCAAGCCGCTGCCCCTGCAGAAGATTTTTACAAGCAATTTCTATATTTTCAAAACATCTTCAGCACCTGTAGAGTTTAGAAAAATATTACCGTGGGGTATGGCTGTCCGTCCAGAGCAGTTGAGTAGATTCAGCAATTAAAATCCTAGGGTTGCAATTTGTTTGACTTCTAAGTTTATTGTTCCACTTGTTTGAATTCCTCGCTTCAAAGTTAGCCTTCGATTGATTCTTTTTTTTTTAAGAAAAGAAATAACACGAATTAAAAGAAAACAAAAATAAACTAGGAACTAAACTAAAGGAGAAAAAAACTAAATAAAATTAACTGAATTAGGACAAAAATAAATAAAAAGTGAAGCTAAGCTCAACAGAAACCAAGAACTCACGCGCTAAACAATTGGCACACACTAAAAACAAAAGTATTCAATAGGGCAAACCACTGTTTTATGTACACCGCCTATCAGAAGGAATCGAACCCCAAAAAGAAAAATCACGTCCCCTATGTTCTCAAAACAATTACAATTCCCTTTTTTTCAGAAAACAAAGATACCCACAAATACTCAACAAATTAATTCAATCAACCGAATAGAAACTACAAGTTCGCACTCCCTTTATCTTCTTGAAATCAACTGAAGTAGGAATTGATCGAGTTTGTTGCTTTCTAGGTTTCAAATCGGGCTTGCCCCTTTTTGTCGAATTGGGTTCTTGTCGTGATTTTGGGACCTTCGATTCAGGTATTGAGGCTCGGATCAGCGTTTCAGTTGTTGCATGCTCGGGTTTGTGACTAACTTGAATTGGGTTGAGTGGTTTGATGGGTGCGGACAGATCTGATTTTGGGTTAAAAGATGGCGAGGCAGACTGGGTGGGGTCTCGGTGGAAAGGCGCGGTTTTGGATGTGATGTGGAGGTTTGACTGTGGCGAGTGGGATTTGTGGTTTGGGAAGGGAATTGGAGTGTTGATCTGTGTTAAAGATGACGGGATGCTTTGGACTTGCGTGAGGCATTGGACGGGAGGATGGTTGATGTGATATGTGGACAAAGGGTACCTGGTTGATGATGATGATGGGGCAATATTGGTGGAAGTGGACTTGAACGAGATTGCTTTTGAAAGTTGGAGCTTGTTGACGTTGTTTGAGGGGCGTGAGGATGGAGCAGTACAAGGGTGGATTATGGAGGTGGAATTGTGAAGGTGGTGGACGTGATGTCTGTTGCGTGGGTAATTGGGTGAAGTACGGTTGATTGTGTGACTCAGGAAAGTGTTGATGAATGATATTGGTTTGAACGTGGTATGGAAGGGCGATGGTAATTGCTGGTGTTAAGTGATGGAGATGTAATTGAGGGGTAGGTGCTGTAATTGAGGGGTATTGAGGATGTTGTGATATGGAGAGATGGGTGCTGAACGTGATGGTAAGGGCTGATTCCAGGAGTCTGGGAGTCTGCAACGGTGATATTGGGTACGGGTTTGAATTTGGGTATTGTGGAAGATGAAGCTCAGGCGTGATTAGAGTGGGATGATGGACTGGTGATGAAGCTGTTGTATGGTCTATGTTGAGGAAGAGAAGGATTTGTGGCAAGAATACAAGCAATAGAAGAAAGAAGTGTAAAAGGGAAAAAAACTTGAGAAAAGGGGAAAGAATCAAAGAGAGCAGAACAATATTAGGAATTTGTTTTTTTTTTTTATTTGTCAAAATTGTAAATGTGTTGATTGGAAGGGAATAAGAAAAAAAAAGGAAAAAAAAATTGACAAAAAGGAAGGTAATTTGAGAAAAAGAAGCAATTTTTTTTTCTTTTAGAATTATAAAGAAGGACAGAAAAAAACTGTGAAAGGGAAAAAAAAATTGCAAAGGAGAAAGAAATAAATGGAAGAAAAAAAATAAGATAAGACCAAGGAAATTTGGCAAGTAATTTTTTTTCTCTTGCTTAGTTCATGACCATATCAATGTAATTGATACACCACATTACTAATCAAGATTTTGTTTTCTATATATACAAATGAACAAAAGGAAAATAAAATAAAATAAAAACTAACACGAATCAGAAATTAAATAAATAACAAAATTCAATATTGCCTCCCCGGCAACGGCGCCAAAAACTTGATCGTCGCTAATCTATGAATCAGAAAAGCGCGACATTTAAATTAAATTCTGCAAGAGCACAGGTGTGTAGCATACAGGTCGGACACAGGGAGGTTAATTAAATCAAATTATTTATCTAATCTCTTGGGCGAGTTAGACGAAGCCTGGAGATTTTGTTGAATAACAGAACAATTAAAATTGCAACAATTAGGATTATCGTTGAATCTAATCAAACGATTAATCCTAATGAAAGTAAACAGCAAAACAGGAATAAAATGCAGAAAAAATGCAGAATAAGAAGAACAACAAAAAGTAAAATTAGGATTGTCGTTGAAACTAATCAAACGACTAATCACTATAAAAAAAAGTGTAAAATACAATTGGTGTTCTTCCAAAACTAATTGTGAAGACAACACCGATTGCTAAGAAATAGAAAAATGCAGAAAAAGAAAAATGAGTTTTATTAATGGAGAAGAGAATAGAATAAGATATGATCTTTGTTACAATGGGTATACATGTGCTTTTATAGGTGAAATTGGCCAAACGCTAATCAGATTTGTATGAATATATGGGCCTCTTTTCCAAGAATTATTATCATATCACATGCCTTTCTTGACTAAGCTTGTTTGGAAATAATCTTTTAATAATATCTGAGAATATCATGGTGAATATCTTCCATATCATTCAAATCTTCCATGTGGCTAATTGATTGACAAAGATCTGCATGTGATTAATTCTTCCAAACATGGACTCTTCAAAAGTGCATACGATAAAATCTTCAAATCTTCCATATCTTCCATGTGGCTAATGTGAACACAAACATCTTCCAATGACATCTTTTGAGATCTTTTCTACCAATCTTCTTCTAATGTGACCAATGTGAACACATCTAGTCTCCAATGAAAGCTCTTATGCAATTCTTCAAGTAAATGACATTTATTCTTCACTTTTAAGGATGAATGAGATCTGGTCAACATATCTATAAAAACAACAAGAAAATACCCAGCGTAACATTTATTTATATACAAATAAAATAAAATATAGGTGCATAAATTAACATATTTCTATGCTGATCAATTACCTTTTTTTTATTTATTTACATCCCTTAATGTAAAAAAACATGAAATAAAAAGTTGTTCTCTTTTTTACATTCCTTGTTGCAAATAAAATTAAAATTAGAAGATACATTTTTATTTGCGTTCCTCAACGCAAATAAATCATGAATAGGATGATATACATTTTTATTTGCAGTCCAGAATGCAAATAAAATATGAGAATTAAAGGTTGCATTTTTAATGTAATTTTAAAAAGGAAGAGAATAAGAATCATTTTTCATTTAGAAATATGTTTTGTATTAAGTACAATTTTAATGTACGGTTAGAAGCATAGGAAGGAATTCACATTTTGTTCATAAAAGGGATTTAACAAAAATATACAATCTTGTTCATTGGATGGAAATCAACAATTTCACTCTTTAAAATAAAATGAGTAAAATATGCAATTTGTTTATTTTAAAAGAAATTTACACTTGGTATAGGTACGGAAGTTGAAACATGAATTGATATTAAAAATCATGAATGAACGAACAATACAATTTATAGTCAATATACTATCAAATTGGTGTATGAAATAAAAACACGTTTTAGCTAACATAATAAACATGAATATATGATTTGTATATAATTCACACCTTCATTTGGTGTGATATTCACATGAATGTAATCGCTTAAGGAATTATATATATATATATATAGAAATTAAACGAATCGCGCACGGTAGTTCGCGTTTCGGTAATCGTGACTTTAAACGATTTTACCGAAAGATCCAACCGTCGGATTTTCCCAAAACTGGAACCATTGGGACCGCTTTGGGAAGATCTTTCCAATAAGACAAATTTTTTCAAAATCCAACGGTTAGATTTCAAGATATATGTAAATCAAATGTTGAGAAAAATAGCGCCAAAGCTACACTTAACCCAAAGCGTCGTTTGATTTTATTGAGCTATTTTGAATAAATAAAAATAGCGATAAATCGTAATAAATTAATGTTAACGATATGAAATGATTTAAATAATAATTATTCAATAATTATGTAATAACCCGGAAAATACGGGCCAATTTAAAAAATTTAAATTGGTGATTTCAAAGGAATTTGAACAATTGAAATAGAATATTTCAATAAAATATTGAATTAGAAATAGTGAGTCAGTTTGAAAATTTGAATTCAAACTTTGACTGACTGTGCAAGGTGGAAAATCTAACGGATTTTAGCGAAACGAAAAATATTTAAATCTATTTATCAATACCTTTCTAATGAATCTGAAAAATCGAAATTTCATAACGGGAATCAAAAGTTATGGCCGAATGAATTTTCAGAAAGGTCGCTATATAGAATATATAGCCCTGGAAAATTGATATTTGGCAAACGACCTCGGAATTCGACGAAACTACTTTTGTTGGGCTCGGGATGTCAAATTATTGCTATGTTTCAAATTTCATAATTTTTGAAGCTAGTATGTGAGCGTGGCAAAAGGAAACGTGTTTGATCAATTTCTGTTAAATTGGATCGACCAGAAAATGGCCATTTTTCAAACGATCTCAGAATTCGACGAAACTAGTTTTGTTAGGACCGTATCATCAAAACATAGCTAGATTTATTTTTTCTGGAATTTTTCGAATCAGTTTGTGGCCCTGGCGAATTGAAATGTACGTTCAAAGTTAAAAATTAAATCTTTTATACTTTAATTTGAAAAATAATTGACTGTAACAGTCGAATTGGCCAACGAAACATATCCCATTGTGTCCGGAATGGGGGTATTTAGCTAGGGACGACAGTCGTTGGACTTGAAAAGGAGTTCGTATGGGAAAACCCTAATTTTCTGAATAATATATATATCGGCCAATCAGAATTTTTCTTTCATAAATTAAAATAATATAAAAACCCGCTCCTTCGAAACGAACGGCGAAACCCGCTCCAGACTTCCCCGCCCTGATCGTCGCCGCCTTAGCCTCCTATCGTCGCCGCCACCCCCTACCTCGACGCGCCTCCTCCTCCTCTTCAAATCCGACCAACTCCCTCCACCTCTCATCGCCGCCTCCGCCTGAATCAAGCCCAGGAAGTCGTCGACTTCCCAGCGCCGCCCTGATCGCCACCGAGCCACCCCAAACCACCACCGACAGGACCGCCTCTCCTTCCTCTTCCACGTTAGCACCCCCGATCGTCCCCACGTGCCACGGATTTCGCAAAAACCGCAACCCTAGTTTCGAACCACTTAGAAAGGTGAGTCCTTTTTGATGTCTGCACTTTGAAAAATCATATCTTTTTGGTGTGTTGACGAAATTCGGTGAAACAGAAAACTTCGGGACCGCAAGGAAGCTCTCTACCACATAGAAGAAGCCGTGGATTTTTCTGAGTCATCTACGATTTTTAGCACTCCGCAAACCAATGTGAGAAATCTAAATTAAATGAATTTGAATGGAAAATATCGTGAATAAATTATATAAGCGAAATATAAATTACACACGTGATGTATACCTCATGTACATGCGTGGTGTAATCTATATAAGCAAAGTATGAATTATACATGCATAGAATAATTGATATATGTGTTGAAATGCAAGTGAAATATAGCAATAATATATATTTATACTCCCCTCGTCCACAAACCATGGACGATATTTATTGTTGTGAATTGGTGTGAAATATTGGATGAAAAATACGAATGGTTGAATAATTGTTTGTGGTTGATATTGTTTGGTTGTGGTTGAAAAATACCCATTGGTGATTGAAATGAATTGGAAATATTTGTGGAAATAAAAATAAAACATGCCGCCTGCGTGCGAATTAGATGCATGAATCCCCATTGTCAAAAACCGCGAGGTTTTAAGGTAGAGCGAGGAGCCGTACTAGGGATGGTGCCGGTTTTAACTACCCTGCCGTTATGCTGTCAAAATTTTTAATAATATTCATTTGTTAGAATTATTTTCATATGTTGAAATTATCTTCATGCGTTGAAATTAAAGTCATATGTTGAAACTATATCCATGTGTGGAAATATTCATGTGTTGAAAAGTGATGTGTGAAAATTAAATCCATTTGTGAATGAATGAAGTGTTTAAACAATAAAAATCACATTTTATAATATATATGAAGTATGTAAAATATTCGCCTTATATATAAATAGTTTCAACAATAGAGAATTCCATCTTTCTTATATGAACAGCATAAATAAAATATCCATGTGTGGAAATGCTCATGTGTTTAGGAGTGTGTGTAGTGGAAAAGTTCCTGTGTTGAATAAAAAGATCGAACAATAAAAATTACATTTTTATTGAAACTATGAAGTGTTGAAAACATTCATTTGTCGAATAAATATTTTAAATGATAAAAATATCATTTTTATCATATATGTGATATGCTAAAGATATGCGGACGTCGAAATAAATATTTGTGAATGAAATATTATTTTTAACATGCATAGGAACTAAATAAAATAGTCATGTGTTGAAATGTATTTTAGTTCGCCAAAATTATCATCTTTGAAATGTGAAGTGTTAAAAATAGCCACTTGTCCAAATAAATATGCATGAGTTGAAATATACATTAATTAGCTAATGATATGATTTTAGCCTATGCATGCAACATTAGAATGAATGGTGTTTTTAAACCGAAGTAAATCAAATATGAAGTTGAATGGAAAATGATAAATGATAAAAATTGTATATATGTACTGCATATTTATTGAACAGGTTATAGCAAAGGGGCTAGAGAAAAGGAATAAAATTTTGTGCCCGACAAATAGGTACACATTTACTGTTTTGTTTGGGTGATGATTTTATGAGCCTGTTGGCTAGCCGCTTGGCTTTTTCTTTTTCTTTTTGACATGAGACGCCCGTGTGGCTATTTGGGAATTTTCCCAGCCCCTCCCATACAAAGGAGGTTATGGCGAAATTTTCCAAAATTAAAAGGCGTTAGTGAAATAATTGAAGTGAAAACGATATAGGAATTTTTGAATGAACTATATTTATATAAATATATAAATATAAATAAAATTAAAACGAAACGTGGCCGTGCAGTTCGTGTTTTGAAACCGTGATTTCAAACGACTAGTGCGGGAAATCCGACCATTGGATTTTCCCGAAACCGCAACCGTTGGGTTCGCCTTGGAAATATCTTTCCAACGGCACCAACTTTGTGAAGATCCGACGGTTGGATTGTCTGGAATGTTTAATTCAAATCTGAAGAAAAACAGCGCCAGGAACGATTATATTTATATATAAATATAAATATAATTAAATTAAATCGAATAACGACGCTGCAGTTCGTAAATTGAAATCGTAACTTCAAATGGCTAGTGTGGAAGATCCGACCGTCGGATTTTCCCAAAACTGAAACCGTTGGATCCGTTTTGAAATGACCTTCCTAATGATATAAAATTTGTGAAGATCCAACGGTTAGATTTTTAGATATGTGTAAAACAAGTAGTGAAAAACAGCGCCAGTGCATCGGCACGACCGGAAACGTCGTTTAATTAAATATGGCCGTTTTAAATTAAATAAAAATGGCGATATATCGTTATAAAATACTATAGACGATATAGAATGGAAATAAACCAATTTCGTTGTGTTTGCTTGATATGTGATGGTTGAATGTGTTTAACATGAGAATTATAACTAAAGAACTGAAATGTGAATGTTGAATAGTCCAACCATGTGATAAGTTGATTTGAAAATCTAAATATACGTGGATTATTTGAAAAGGCCGAGTTCATCTCATTTCAAATAATCGATCGACGTTGAGAAGTCGAAGAGTCGAAGACGGTTGAAGACCGACTATCTTCACACCGAATGGATGGGCGCTACTGATGCTCGTGATTGGAGTAGCTACCATGAAGGAGCTGAAGTAGTAGCCGTCCAGACATACTGTTGATTGTACGGATATGCGAGGTATTGGTGCCTCCGGTTTCGTTTAGACCCAGAACGGACTTGTAAATGGACTGTGTGTCTGACATTGGATTTTGTTCTGTGCTGATTGATCTCTGTTAAATATATATCTGTTTGGCGGCGGAGAATTCATTCTCTTGCTTAACGCCCATCTCTGAGACGTACGAGCTCAGAGGTTATGTATTGATAGAAATCAGTCGCATGGAGTGGATTGCCTGTGTGGCACGCCTAAGTGGCATATGATCAAGGCTTCTGTTGCAAAGCAAAGTTTTGTGGTTGATGATCAAAGCATGGTCTGTGTGACGTAGCTTTGTGTATAATGTGAATTCGCGAGCGTCACACCCCGGTATGAGTCAAAAACGGGAGACGGACCGCTGGGAGAGCACGACGTTTCTTTCTAGCTAAGTTGGTGTCAGTGACCTACCAGCCCTGACATTATATATACTTTTCACCTGTGTGGTTGTTGGAATGCGAGGCGCCTCGATTATAGGTCTGTAAGGACCGGGAAACGTGTGTTCAGGAATAAATAATCCTCAAAAGTAAGAGAGGACCGGCCCAGCCGATTCCAAGGATCATAGTGGGGTCTTGGGACATTTGCTAGAGTGTCTCGAATCGGAGAGGAGCTTGCCCCTTGCCTCGACTCATGAAGGAATCCAATTTCCAATACGAAATAGGAGAATGTGATTGTATTACTAGTATGGAGACATGATATATGGTACTCATGCCGTCTAGGATTGATATTTATGATGGAATTTGCTTTTAAAACATATATGCACTAGTAATAATATCAAACACTTTTGTTTTATACGTATGAAGCATTTTTGGCCATTATAAGGTAAAACTCTATCCTCCGGCTTGCGTTGCATTGTGTGATGGGACCTGAGTCTTATAATGGCTTCATTTTATAAAAAGCATTGCGATGATTTAATCATTTACTTTATTTCATGCACTAGCACTCATTGGAGTAAACCCGTTCCGCGAAAGTGGCGTGGTCCTTTGATTTGCCTTCTTATTGTTGTTAATAAGTTAAGTAGATTTCTCATACCAGTCCCATGACTGACTCGTAGTTTGTTTCACCTTGCAAACTCAGGTGCCCTCATTTTCACACAGGCAGCCTAGTTACAGGTTTCTGACGCACTTTTGGCTCATGGTGAGGCTTGACTACACCGTGCTGACTTGGATTTTCTCTGCCATTATTGTATCTATATTATGATTCCGCTTTTGGCGATGTAGACTGATATTTATTTTGTGTACTCTTTATGTATGATTCCGCCTCTGGCGATGGTGACTGATTATGTATCATTATGCACTAAGTTGTATCCTGCACTGTGCTCTCTGATGTGATGATATCTATATGATTCCGCTGTCATATGTGTGTAAATTATTCTATTTTCTGTTTATGCTATTATATGTGATCTGCTAATGATGATTAATGTGTTATATTCCAATGATTATCCTTAACACCGTGTCACGGGGTTTTGGGATCGTCACAAATTATTTGAAAAGTCCGAGTTCTACTCATTTCAAATAATTATACGTCGATGAAGAGACGAAGGCGGTGTTGAAGACCGGCTGTCTTCGCATCGAACGGATGTATTGCTACTGAGGTCCTCGATAGGAGTAGCTACCCTGAAGGGATTTCGGCGGTAATCGTTCGGGCGTTTGTGATGACTGTCCGGATATACGAGAGCCTCTCAGGTGTCTCCGGTTCCGTTTAGAACCAGAACGGACTTGTAAATAGATGCATGTCTGACGTTGAACTTCGTACCATGTAAACTGATTTCTGTTTAATATACAACCATTGGTGGCAATAGAAATTATTCTTTCACTCTACACCCTTAGAGGTTGTGTATTGATAGTGTTAATTTCATGGCATGGATTGTCAACGGGACATGCTAAGATGCAAAGGATCAAGGCTTTGTTGAAAAGCAGGCCTTGTGGTTGATGATCAAGGCATAGCCTATTTAGGCATAGCTTTGTGTATATCATGATTTCGCGAGCCTCACACACCGGTTGAGTCTAAAACGGGAGAAGGGAACGCAGGGAATGCACACGTTTCTTTCTAGCTAGAAGTGGTGTCAGTGCTTAAACTGGATGACATTTGCTTATGTGGTTGTTGGAATTTTTGCGAGGCCTTGATTTATTCTTATTGGTCGCCCTCGGCCGATTTGTAGGTCCAATAGGATCGGGGAACGTGTGTTCAGGCATAACTAATCCACTAAAGTATTTGTAATAACCCGGAAAATACGAGCCAATTTAAATTTTTTAAGTTGGTGATTTCAAAGGAATTTGAACAATTGAAATAGAATATTTCAATAAAATAGTGAATTAGAAATAGTGAGTCAGTTTGAAAATTTGAATTCGAACTTTGACTGACTATGCAGGGTGGAGAATATAACGGATTTTAGCGAAACCAAAAATATTTAAATCTGTTAGTCAATACCTTTCTAACGAATCTGAAAAATCGAAGTTTCAAAACGGGAATCAAAAGTTATGGCCGAATGAATTTTCAGAAAGGTCGCTATATAGAATATATAGCCCTGGAAAATTGATATTTTGCATACGACCTCGGAATTCGACGAAACCACTTTTGTTGGGTCCAGGATGTCAAACTATTGCTAGGTTTCAAATTTCATAAATTTTGAAGCTAGTATGTGAGCATGGCAAAAGAAAATGCGTTTGGTCAATTTCTGTCAAATTGGATCGACCAGAAAATGGCTATTTTTCAAACGATCTCAGAATTCGACGAAACTTGTTTTTTTGGGACCGTAGCATCAAAACATAGCTAGATTTATTTTTCTGGAATTTTTCGAATCAGTTTGTGGCCCTGGCAAATTGAAATGTACGTTCAGAGTTAAAAATTAAATGTTTTATACTTTAATTTGAAAAATAACTGACTGTAACAGTCGAATTGGCCAACGAAACAAATCCCATTGTGTCCGGGATGGGGGTATTTAGCTAGGGACGACAGTCGTTGGACTTGAAAAGGAGTTCGTAGGTGAAAACCCTAATTTTATGAAATATATATATTCCGGCGAATCAGAAAATTCCATTCATTATTTTTAAAATAAAAAAAAACTAAAAAACCCTCGAACCAACGGCGAAAACTCATTCGCCGCTTCCCTCCTCGATCGCCGCCGCCTCAGCCCTCTATCGTCGCCGCCGCCACCTGTCGTCGAGGCGCCTCCCTCCCCTCGTCAGATCCGACCCACCCACGACCGCCCTCGACGCCTCCTCCGCCAGAATCGAGCCCAGGAAGTCCGACGCTTCCCATCGCCGCCGACGACACCACCGACCACCGAGCTCCACCAAACTACCAACGATAGGAAGCCCGCTCGAAGCTCTTCCACGTCCAACTCCCTGATCGTCGTCTAGGTCCACGGATTTCGCGAAAACCTCAAACCTAGTTTCGAACTAAATAGAAAGGTGAGTCCTTTTTGATGTCTGCATTTTGAAAAATCATAAATTTTTGGTGTATTGACGAAATTCGATGAAACAGGAAACATCGGGACCGCAAGGAAGCTCTCTACCACATATAAGAAGCCGCGGATTTTTCTGAGTCATCTACGATTTTTAGCACTCCGAAAACCAATGTGAGAAATCTAAATTAATAGAATTTGAATGGAAAATGTCGTGTATAAATTATATAAGCGAAATATAAATTACACACGTGTTGTATACCTCATGTACATGCGTGGTGTAAGCTATATAAGCGAAGTATGAATTATACATGCATAGAATAATTGATATATGTGTTGAAATGCAAGTGAAATATAGCAAATATAATATATATATATATATACTCCCCTCGTCCACAAACCATGGACGATATTTATTGTTGTGAATTGGTGTGAAATATTGGATGAAAAATACGAATGGTTGCATAATTGTTTGTGGTTGATATTGATTGGTTGTGGTTGAAAAATACCCATTGGTGATTGAAATGAATTGGAAATATTTGTGGAAATAAAAATAAAACATGCCGCCTGCGTGCGAATTAGATGCATGAATCCCCATTGTCAAAAACCGCGAGGTTTTAAGGTAGAGCGAGGAGCCGTACTAGGGACGGTGCCAGTTTTAACTACCCTGCCGTTATGCTGCCGAAATTTTGAATAATCTTTATGTGTTAGAATAATTTTCATATGTTGAAATTATTTTCATGCGTTGAAATTAAAGTCATATGTTGAAACTATATCCATGTGTGGAAATGTTCATGTGTTGAAAAGTGATGTGTGAAAATTAAATTCATTTGTGAATGAATGAAGTGTCTAAACAATAAAAATCACCTTTTTATAATATATATGAAGTATGAAAAATATTCGCCTTATGTATAAATAGTTTCAACAATAAAAATTCTATCTTTCTTATGTGAACAACATAAATAAAATATCCATGTGTGGAAATGCTCATGTGTTGAGAAGTGTGTGTAGTGGAAAATTTCATGTGTTGAATAAAAAGATCGAACAATAAAAATTACATTTTTATTGAAACTATGAAGTGTTGAAAACATCCATTTGTCGAATAAATATTTTAAATGATAAAAATATCATTTTTATCATATATGTGATATGCTAAAGATATGCGGACGTTGAAATAAATATTTGTGGAAGAAATATTATTTTTGACATGCATAGGAACTAAAGAAAATAGTCATGTGTTGAAATATATTTTATTTCGCCAAAATTATCATCTTTGAAATGTGAAGTGTTAAAAATAGCCACTTGTTCAAATAAAATATGCATGAGTTGAAATATACATTAATTAGCTAATGATATGATTTTAGCCTATGCATGCAACATTAGAATGAATGGTGTTTTTAAACCAAAGTAAATCAAATATGAAGTTGAATGGAAAATGATAAGTGATAAAAATTGTATATATATGTACATGCATATTTATTGAACAGGTTATAGCAAAGGTGCTAGAGAAGAGGAATAAAATTTTGTGCCCGACAAATAGGTACACATTTACTGTTTTGTTTGGGTGATGATTTTATGAGCCTGTTGGCTAGCCGCTTGGCTTTTTCTTTTTCTTTTTGACATGAGACGCCCGTGTGGCTATTTGGGAATTTTCCCAGCCCCTCCCGTACAAAGGAGGTTATGGCGAAATTTTCCAAAATTAAAAGGCGTTAGTGAAATAATTGAAGTGAAAACGATATAGGAATTTTTGAATGAACTATATTTATATAAATATAAATAAAATTAAAACGAAACGTGGCCGTGCAGTTCGTGTTTTGAAACCGTGATTTCAAACGACTAGTGCGGGAAATCAGACCATTGGATTTTCCAGAAACCGCAACCGTTGGGTTCGCCTTGGAAATATCTTTCCAATGGCACCAACTTTGTGAAGATCCGACGGTTGGATTGTCTGGAATGTTTAATTCAAATCTGAAGAAAAACAGCGCCAGAAAATGATTATATATATATATATTAATATAATTAAATTAAATCGAATAACGACGCTGTAGTTCGTAAATTGAAATCGTAACTTCAAATGGCTAGTGTGGAAGATTCGACCGTCGGATTTTCCCAAAACTGAAACCGTTGAATTCGTTTTGAAATGACCTCCCTAATGATATAAAATTTGTGAAGATCCAACGGTTAGATTTTCAGATATGTGTAAAACAAAATTAGTGAAAAACAGCGCCAATGCATCGACACGACCTGAAACGTCGTTTAATTAAATATGGCCGTTTTAAATTAAATAAAAATGGCGATATATCGTTATAAAATACTATAGACGATATAGAGTGGAAATAAGCCAATTTCATTGTGTTTGCTTGATATGTGATGGTTGAATGTATTTAACATGAGAATTATAACTAAAGAACTGGAATGTAAATGTTGAATAGTCCAACCATGTGATTAATTGATTTGAAAATCTAAATATACGTGGGTTATTTGAAAAGGACGAGTTCATCTCATTTCAAATAATCGATCGACGTTGAGAAGTCGAAGAGTCGAAGACGGTTAAAGACCGACGATCTTCACATTGGATGGATGGGCGCTACTGATGCTCGTGATGGAGTAGCTACCATGAAGGAACTGAAGTAGTAGCCGTCCAAACATACTGTTGATTGTACGGATATGCGAGGAATTGGTGCCTCTGGTTTCGTTCAGAGCCAGAACGGACTTGTAAATGGACTGTGTGTCTGACATTGGATCTTGTTCTGTGCTGATTGATCTCTGTTAAATATATATCTGTTTGGCGGCGGAGAATTTATTCTTTTGCTTAACGCCCTTCTCTGAGACGTACGAGCTCAGAGGTTATGTATTGATAGAAATCAGTCGCATGGAGTGGATTGCCTGTGTGGCACGCCTAAGTGGCATATGATCAAGGCTTCTGTTGCAAAGCAAAGTCTTGTGGTTGATGATCAAAGCATGGTCTGTGTGACGTAGCTTTGTGTATAACGTGAATTCGCAAGCCTCACCCCTCGGTATGAGTCAAAAACAGGAGAGTGACTTCAGGGAGAGCACGACGTTTATTTCTAGCTAAGGTGGTGTCAGTGACCTACCAGCCCTGACATTATATATACTTTTCACCTGTGTGGTTGTTGGAATGTGAGGCGCCTCGATATAGGTCTGTAAGGACCGGGAAACGTGTGTTCAGGAATCGCTAATCCTCAAATGTAAGAGAGGACCGGCCCTGAAGATCCAGGGATTGATGTGTGCGGTCCCGAGGCATTTGCTAGAGTGTCTCTGTAACACCCCGTAATTTTATAACATTAAAATTCACAAATTAAAGTATACTTAATTTTTAGAAAAGAATTAAGTGAAATGGGTTGCGCAGAGAAATATATATATATATATATATATATATATATAAATTAAAAATTAAATAAATAAATATGTGAAAAAGTTCAAAACAACGAATTGGGAGGGGAAATAACCGAACCGGCCCATTTTTGAGGTCGACCCGAGCCTCGCTGGGTCGACTAGGGGTTAATCCAGGGTGTTTGGCTGTCAACCCGTGGGCCGATTCGCTCAAATGCAGATTTTGCATTTGATTGGTTCTCATGGTTCAGGGTTAATCTAATGGCCCTAAATAACTTCCTACACCTATAAATACATCCTAATGCTAACCCTAAACCTAATTAAAATAGAATAGTTACCGTCGCCATGGAAATCAATGGAGCCGCCGCCAACTAAGAAAGAAGAAAAGCAAATTCAATTCTAATTCTCTCAACCCTAAAGCAAAGCAAAAATCTCTCTTTTCTTCTCTAAATTGTGAGTATGATGATCTAAACAAGATTATTATCATTTTAATTAGGTTGAGTTATGAATGGATTATGAGTAGATGATGTGAATTATCATATATGTTGTTGTAAACCCCTTTTGCTATCATGTATATTGTAAATCCAATGTTATGTGATGATGATATCTTATATGTTGTAAATCATGCTATGATGATGTTATGTATGTTGAAAGTTTCTATGCTAAGTTGTGATGAATCATACATGTTAAAAAGGCCATGATGTTACCATCTATGCTAGTTAGTTCATATTAATTAAATCATCATGTTTGGGTTATGTTGATCTATATGACAAGTCACATATGCAAGTTAGATTGATTAGAAAAGTTATGAACATATGCCAAGACATCTATTATGACATCTAGAATTATGCTATGACATATGTGATATCTTATGCTAGTTCACACCATCATTATGTTGCCTAAAAACCCCATATGCAAGTTTATGTATAGATTTGGGCTATGATCATATCATGTAAATTGAGACATTTAACAAGTTGACACCTTTTGATCCTTAACATGTGTAGTTTATGCAAGTTTCACCCCTATTATGATTAGATTTATTTTAATTGTCTATATGTTGTGAAAATTTATCTTTGTGCTAGGTGTTAGACTATACAAGTCTAGCCTATATTATGCGTTGAATAAGCGAACGTATAAACGTGGGGTAGGGGTAATATTAAGGATTTAATATTAAAAAGTTGGGGTGCAATTGATATGATTTTGCATGCCATAAGTGGATGGCCATAATTGAGTCAATTATGGACATCATTAAAAGTTGACTTAATTAATAATTTGAATAGGGAATTATTAAAACTGGGGTAAAAGATTTTAAGTGTTAATCAATGCTTAGGACACGAGGTTGGACTCGTTTGTGACGTAAACCTGCCCGGCAAATCCAGTGGTCACAAATGCCAGCCCAATGTGAGAGGTCCTAGGCCTAAACTAAAGCATAACGGTTGTAAAGACACGAGGTTAGACTCTTTTATGGTGTAAGACTGCCCGGACCCGCCCGGTAAATCCAGCTGCCATAAATGCCAGTCTAATGTGAGAGGTCTTTATGAGGTTATGGTCTGAATGAATTAAGAAATACTTAACCAGATAAACATGTAAGGTGGGACATGGGGGTTAAGTAGGTTCCTTGGGTGGCATGAGGAATCTAGTGGGTGCCCTTAGCGGCATGTGAAATACGATTAGTAAGATTTAACCAAACACACATGTAAATGAACATGACTAAGAGGGTTAAGTGGGATATATTAATGACAAGCTTAGGTGGGTAGCTTGTGGGGGTCCATTTCAACCAGTATCCCAAACGTATCTTTGTGGGCTCGACCCAAGTCGAGAACGGGACACGCATACTGAGTTTGACTATAAGAGGCCAAAACGGGGAGCGGTGGCAACGCAAGTCCAACGGGTTTCATATGCGTGTGTGGACCCGGGCTGGTAGGTAAGACGTTGTTGCATCGTGTAGGTATAAGCCGTGCATTCTCAAGTTGTATCGGGTTGCCACTTTAGGGGAGTGATACACCCCACTGTGGGGCCAGCATGGGTATCTACGAGTAGGGAGCCGTTCGAAAGTGGGTAGTGGGGTACACCTAGTGGAGATAGGGGCAGACGGCACCTATGTAGTCAGCTAGGGGTACGTAAGGCTATTTATAAAGTTTATGTGTGAAGTAAGTGGGATCAAACAATAGGGTGACTGGTGTGGTGCAGTATAGTAATGAGCGGTGCAGTATAGTAATAATTCGTTAGTAATTAGGTGTGCCTTTACCGTTATCTTTAACGTTATCTTAAACGCTATCTTTATCTTCCTAAGAGTTCATAGACATTTACTTGTCTTCCAGCTTATGCCTTAGTCTAGTTATTTTGATAATAGTATTGTTAGAATTATCATACTCGCCAGACTTTATGTCTGACCCCCTCTATTTCTATCCTTTTTCCCCCTCCAGGTCCTCAGGTTGGGCCCAGCTCTAGTGGAGTTTGTTTGAATTGCTTCATCTCTCTTTGGAAAGCTTGGACCGTTGAAGTAAAGTCCATCTTGTTATCTTTTTAATGGCTATTTATGTAATGGGATTATGTATTTTGTTTTATGAAGATGGATAATGTACTTGACTCTGAATAACGGTTTTGTGATGTAATAAACATGTTTCCGCTGCACTAAAATGAAGTTTTAGTTTTCAAGTACTACTTATTATCTGTCTTGTTGTAATTTTTCTGTTCTATATTCACTTATAACCTCCATGGAAGTTAATGCATTCCCTTTGTGAGTGACATTAATGGACGTGGGGTGTTACACGTGGTATCAGAGCTTAAGGTTACTAGAAAAGATAAACATACTTTAGAAAAATAGTTATTTTTGGAAGAAGTGTTTTCAAAAACATGTTTTAATGAGAAATTTAAAGAGAAAAGTTTTTAAGAAAAAAAACATAATCCCCAATAGCCCATATCTCTATCTTTCGAATTCTCCATTCTGAATCTTTCCTTTTTCGTTTCAGCATGGCTGAAGATCTTAATCTACCCGACGGTGTAACGATACCAGGATGGTATAGGAGGTTATTAAAGGCTAGGGCCGCTACAGGTCCAGCCAATGTTCCTCCACCACCAGTTGCACCCGTTCCTCCTCCTCCTCCTCGCGTAGATACTTTTGCAAAGACGTGCAAGGAATTCAAGGCTATTGGTGGAAAACCATTTCAAGGGTCAGAAACGTTTGTGGAAGCTAGAGATTGGCTTAAGGAGGTGGAAGAATTGCTAGAAATCTTTGAAGTAGAAGAAAGGAGGAGAGTTCGTTTAGCAGCTTGGTTGATGAAGGGAGAGGCCTCTTTTTGGTGGGAGGTCACTAATGGGGAGCGTCCTGTTGACTCTTGGGCGGATTTCAGACGTAGGTTCGAGGCGAAGTTTCTCTCAAGGGCGGAAGAAAATCTATATATGGAAAGGTTCTTGACATAGAAGCAAGGAAGCTCATCAGTGAAAGAATATGTCAATAAATTTAACCAGTTAGCAAGGTTTGGCTTGGACTTAGTAAACACGCCGGAGAAGAAGGCTCTAAGGTTCGTGAATGGCTTGAATGAACCATTGCAAGGGTTGGCTATGACCCACATCCCGATGGGGGCCACTTTTGAGAAGTTAGTAGAAATGGCGCTCATGCATGAGGAGAAAAGCGCTAAAGCTGATAAGGCACCCGAGAAGAAGGGGGATCAGAAGAAACCACAATAGCAAAACAAGAAGGGTGGAAAAGACAATAATGGCAAGGGAAAGAAGAAGTGCTTTAACTGTGGAACCCCAGGCCATCTCAGCAAGGATTGCCGAAAGAAAAAGAAGACAGGCTGTTTTCATTGTGGCGATGCGGGACATTTAGTGAAGGACTGCCCAAAGAAGGGACAGAGGGTAGGAGCTACCTCGGGAGGATAGGTGCAGGCTCTTATGGCACTAGGGCAGGCAAGGGGACAAGTTCAGGCTCTCGCGGTCTCAACGCTGCAAGAACGAGGTAGAACCATTTCTGTTGAAAGCTTAGTTTTTCTATTTGATCATCCTGTCCGTACCTTATTCGATTCGGGCGCATCGCATTCGTTTATCTCTACATCATTAGTTGAATCACTGCACTTAAACACCAGTTTAGTAGAGGATCCCTTAGTTGTTTCAAATCCAATTGGGGGCTCAGCTTATTTGTCTATGATGTGTTTGGATTTGAAAATTTCCATACTTAGTGTTGAATTTAGATGTGATGCTTATGTGTTGGGCTTCACGTGCTATGGGCTAATTTTAGGAATGGATTGGTTATCCAGAAATGGGGCCGTTCTTGATTGTGAAAGGAGAGTAGTTAGGCTCGTGACTCGCCTTGGCAACACTCTCGAAATCTTTTGTAATCCCATAAATTCTGTTATGCTAAGTTATTTAGAATCGCTTGACGCGTCTGAGGAAAATCTACGATCTGTTAGAGTGGTCCGAGAGTATTCGGATGTGTTTGAGGAGGTGAAGAGCTTGCCTCCGAAGCGGGAGATAGATTTTCGAATATATCTTGTGGATAATGCGAAACCAGTATCTTTGCCAGTACGCCACATGGCTCCACATGAAAGGAGGGAATTCGGTAAGAAAGTGAAGGAGTTGCTTGAGAAGGGGTTCATAAGACGAAGTATATTAGAGTGGGGTGCTCCAGTAGTATTTGCCACGAAGGCGGATGGGTCCCTTAGACTGTGTGTGGACTATAGATAACTTAATAAACTTACTAAGAAGAACAGACACCCACTGCCGAGGATTGACGATCTCTTCGATCAGTTAGTTGGCGCCTCGGTGTTTTCGCAGTTGGACTTAGCCACTGGGTTCCATCAGTTGAGAGTGGCTGAGGATAGCATAGACAAGACTGCCTTTAGGACTCCGGACGGTTTCTATGAATGGCTAGTGATGCCCTTCGGTTTGACAAACGCCCCAGCATATTTTGTTGATTTGATGAGTAGGGTGTTTAGGGAGTACCTTAACAAATTCGTGGTAGTCTTTGTAGATGACATCTTGATCTTTTCTAAGGATGAAGAAGAGCATGCCCTACATCTTAGGGAAGTGTTGGAGACCCTACGAGCGCATAGCCTTAAGGCTAAATTTTCTAAGTGTCACTTCTGGAGGAAGGAAGTACGGTTCTTAGGGCACGTGGTTTCCAAAGAAGGGATAGCCGTGGATCCCGCGAAGGTGGTGGCCATCCAAGATTGGAAGGTTCCTAAAAATGCTACCGAATTGAGAAGTTTCTTGGGGTTGGCTGGCTACTATAGGAAGTTTATCAAAGACTTCGCAAAGATATCAGCTCCATTGACACGCTTGACGAAGAAGAACCTAGTTTTCACATGGGACGTAGATTGTGATGATGCGTTCCAACGTTTGAAGAGAGCTTTGACTTCAGCCCCAGTCTTAGTATTGCCAGACGGGAGTAAGCCGTTTACCGTTTATACTGGTGCTTGTGGGACAGGACTAGGCGCAGTCTTAATGCAAGAGGGTAGGGTAATAGCCTATGGTGGAAGGCAGTTGAGAGCGCATGAGAAAAATTATCCTACACATGACCTAGAATTGGCCGCTATTTTTTTCGCGCTTAAGTCTTGGCGTCATTATCTTCTTGGCAAGAAATTCGAATTATTCACTGACCACAAGTCTTTAAAATACCTATTCTCTCAAAAGGACTTGAACTTAAGGCAGCAAAGGTGGATGGAGTTCTTAGCGTCCTACGACTTCGAAATAGCCTATACCCATGGCAAGGGTAACGTGGTGGCAGACGCCTTAAGTAGAAAAAGATTATCCTTAAGTCCTTTGTTTGTTGAGCGGCGAAGTTTAGAATTCATTTCGATGTTTGACTTTAGACCTTCCGTTGACTTCGTACCCGGTTTGCTAGCATCCTTGGAGGTCAGACCTGCGCTTTTGGGACGGATTGGCGAGGCACAGCGATACGACCCGCAGTTAGTTGAGTTAGTAGAAAATCTCAAAGGAGGGGAGTCATCAAGCTATCTCCGTAGGTATACCCTAGATGATAAGGGTTGGTTACGTAGGGACGGTAGACTTTGTGTACCAAAAGACGATGACCTAAGGAAGACTATTCTTGATGAAGCACATCGTTCGAAGATGACCATTCATCCCGGCGGGGACAAGATGTACAAAGACATGAAGAGAGTTTACTTTTGGGCCGGCATGAAGAAAGACGCGGCCGAGTATGTCGCTAGATGCTTGGTGTGCCAACAAGTAAAAGCGGAGCAAAAGAAACCCGGTGCGTTGCTTCACCCATTGGAGGTTCCACTATGGAAATGGGAAAACATCTCGATGGATTTTGTGGATGGATTACCGCGATCGAGGAAGGGTAATACGGGAATTTGGGTTATAGTAGATAGACTTACTAAGAGCGCCCATTTTATTCCCGTGAAGAGTAAGAGGACTGCTTCATGGTTAGCTTCTGTATACGTTCGAGAGATAGTTCGTTTGCACGGTGTTCCTTCTAGCATAGTGAGCGACCACGATCCTATTTTCACTAGCGAATTTTGGAGAAGCTTACAAGAGGCGGTAGGGACTCAGTTATGTTTGAGCACCGCATATCATCCTCAGACGGACGGCCAGACTGAGAGGGTGAATCGCATTCTAGAGGATCTGTTGAGGCTATGTATCCTAGACTTTGGGGGTACATGGGAAGAGCATCTTCCATTGGTTGAGTTCGCATATAATAATAGCTTTCAGTCCAGCATTGGTATGGAACCATTCGAAGCTCTTTATGGACGACCTTGTCGTTCACCTACATGTTGGTGGGAATCTACGGATAAGATCTTACTTGGGCCCGATATGATTAGGGAGACTTCGGAGAAGATCGACTTGATTCGAAGGAGGATGAAAGCAGCGCAAGATAGGCAGAAATCTTATGCGGATAAGAGGAGGACAGATCTCGAGTTTGAAGTTGGGGACATGGTCTTTGTCAAAGTGTCTCCATTACGGAACGTTTTTCGCTTTGGGTCCGTTGGGAAATTAGCACCAAGGTTTGTAGGGCCATTTCCTATTAAGGAGAAAATTGGACAGATGGCGTATAGAGTGGAGTTACCTGAGAGACTTAGTGGTATACACGACGTATTCCATGTGTCACATTTGAGGAAGTGCTTGCACGAGACTGCGGAAGTGGTAGAGCCGAGCTTTCTTAGAGAGGTGGAGATAGAGCGTGATGCGACAATTCGACGAGCTCCTACGCGCATTCTTGGGTCGGAGATCAAGAGGTTGAGGAATCGAGAGGTCAGACTAGTCAAAGTGCAATAGGGAGATGATGAGAGCAACGCTACTTGTGAGACAGAAGAGAAGATGCGTTCACGATACCCTTTTCTTTTTTAGGGTATGTCTTTTAATTTCTCCTTTATCGCTTAGCTTGTACTTATCTTATCTTTAGTATATCCTCTCGCTAGTATCTTTGACCTTTAGTTAGGATAATCCTATGGTTGAAACATGTGTTTGAGACATGTTATGTATGGTGGATGCAAAGTGGATGCAAGTGTTTGCTAGTGGTTGCTCGTGGATGCATATACACACACTATTAGGCACCAGATCGGCTCAGTCACTTCATATTGCATATTGCATATATATGGATGTATTTAGTAAAATGGATGTATAATGGTTGTATTATCATATAGTTGCTGCATTCGGGTGGATGGTTGTGCACGCATATAGAATTAATATGTATCATTAGGAATCTTTTGCATACATATTGGACGCATGGCACTATCATGAATTGCACTAAGGAGGTCGACTAAATCAGTAGACCGCCTAATTTTGCATTAGATATGGACATATACAAACACTGTGCATATAAACATTAAAGCATTAGAAGTCTTTTAAGGACAATGGATGCTGGTGTTCGATGGTTGAGTAGATGGACGATTAGATGGTAGGATATACATTCTTCTTGACTTGGAGATTTCGGGGACGAAATCCTTTAAGGAGGGGAGAATGTAACACCCCGTAATTTTATAACATTAAAATTCACAAATTAAAGTATACTTAATTTTTAGAAAAGAATTAAGTGAAATGGGTTGCGCAGAGAAATATATATATATATATAAATTAAAAATTAAATAAATAAATATGTGAAAAAGTTCAAAACAACGAATTGGGAGGGGAAATAACCGAACCAGCCCATTTTTGAGGTCGACCCGAGCCTTGCTGGGTCGACTAGGGGTTAATCCAGGGTGTTTGGTTGTCAACCCGTGGGCCGATTCGCTCAAATGCAGATTTTGCATTTGATTGGTTCTCATGGTTCAGGGTTAATCTAATGGCCCTAAATAACTTCCTACACCTATAAATACATCCTAATGCTAACCCTAAACCTAATTAAAATAGAATAGTTACCGTCGCCATGGAAATCAATGGAGCCGCCGCCAACTAAGAAAGAAGAAAAGCAAATTCAATTCTAATTCTCTCAACCCTAAAGCAAAGCAAAAATCTCTCTTTTCTTCTCTAAATTGTGAGTATGATGATCTAAACAAGATTATTATCATTTTAATTAGGTTGAGTTATGAATGGATTATGAGTAGATGATGTGAATTATCATATATGTTGTTGTAAACCCCTTTTGCTATCATGTATATTGTAAATCCAATGTTATGTGATGATGATATCTTATATGTTGTAAATCATGCTATGATGATGTTATGTATGTTGAAAGTTTCTATGCTAAGTTGTGATGAATCATACATGTTAAAAAGGCCATGATGTTACCATCTATGCTAGTTAGTTCATATAAATTAAATCATCATGTTTGGGTTATGTTGATCTATATGACAAGTCACATATGCAAGTTAGATTGATTAGAAAAGTTATGAACATATGCCAAGACATCTATTATGACATCTAGAATTATGCTATGACTTATGTGATATCCTATGCTAGTTCACACCATCATTATGTTGCCTAAAAACCCCATATGCAAGTTTATGTATAGATTTGGGCTATGATCATATCATGCAAATTGAGACATTTAACAAGTTGACACCTTTTGATCCTTAACATGTGTAGTTTATGCAAGTTTCACCCCTATTATGATTAGATTTATTTTAATTGTCTATATGTTGTGATAATTTATCTTTGTGCTAGGTGTTAGACTATACAAGTCTAGCCTATATTATGCGTTGAATAAGCGAACGTATAAACGTGGGGTAAGGGTAATATTAAGGATTTAATATTAAAAAGTTGGGGTGCAATTGATATGATTTTGCATGCCATAAGTGGATGGCCATAATTGAGTCAATTATGGACATCATTAAAAGTTGACTTAATTAATAATTTGAATAGGGAATTATTAAAACTGGGGTAAAAGATTTTAAGTGTTAATCAATGCTTAGGACACGAGGTTGGACTCGTTTGTGACGTAAACCTGCCCGGAAAATCCAGTGGTCACAAATGCCAGCCCAATGTGAGAGGTCCTAGGCCTAAACTAAAGCATAACGGTTGTAAAGACACGAGGTTAGACTCTTTTATGGTGTAAGACTGCCCGGACCCGCCCGGCAAATCCAGCTGCCATAAATGCCAGTCTAATGTGAGAGGTCTTTATGAGGTTATGGTCTGAATGAATTAAGAAATACTTAACCAGATAAACATGTAAGGTGGGACATGGGGGTTAAGTAGGTGCCTTGGGTGGCATGAGGAATCTAGTGGGTGCCCTTAGCGGCATGTGAAATACGATTAGTAAGACTTAACCAAACACACGTGTAAATGAACATGACTAAGAGGGTTAAGTGGGATATATTAATGACAAGCTTAGGTGGGTAGCTTGTGGGGGTCCATTTCAACCAGTATCCCAAACGTATCTTTGTGGGCTCGACCCAAGTCGAGAACGAGACACGCATACTGAGTTTGACTATAAGAGGCCAAAACGGGGAGCGGTGGCAACGCAAGTCCAACGGGTTTCATATGCGTGTGTGGACCTGGGCTGGTAGGTAAGACGTTGTTGCATCGTGTAGGTATAAGCCGTGCATTCTCAAGTTGTATCGGGTTGCCACTTTAGGGGAGTGATACACCCCACTGTGGGGCCAGCACGGGTATCTACGAGTAGGGAGCCGATCGAAAGTGGGTAGTGGGGTACACCTAGTGGAGATAGGGGCAGACGGCACCTATGTAGTCAGCTAGGGGTACGTAAGGCTATTTATAAAGTTTCTGTGTGAAGCAAGTGGGATCAAACAATAGGGTGACTGGTGTGGTGCAGTATAGTAATGTATGGTGCAGTATAGTAATCATTCGTTAGTAATTGGGTGTGCCTTTACCGTTATCTTTAATGTTATCTTAAACGCTATCTTTATCTTCCTAAGAGTTCATAGACATTTACTTGTCTTCCAGCTTATGCCTTAGTCTAGTTATTTTGATAATAGTATTGTTAGAATTATCATACTCGCCAGACTTTATGTCTGACCCCCTCTATTTCTATCCTTTTTCCCCCTCCAGGTCCTCAGGTTGGGCCCAGCTCTAGTGGAGTTTGTTTGAATTGCTTCATCTCTCTTTGGAACGCTTGGACCGTTGAAGTAAAGTCCAGCTTGTTATCTTTTTAATGGCTATTTATGTAATGGGATTATGTATTTTGTTTTATGAAGATGGATAATGTACTTGACTCTGATTAACGGTTTTGTGATGTAATAAACATGTTTCCGCTGCACTAAAATGAAGTTTTAGTTTTCAAGTACTACTTATTATCTGTCTTGTTGTAATTTTTCTGTTCTATATTCACTTATAACCTCCATGGAAGTTAATGCATTCCCTTTGTGAGTGACATTAATGGACGTGGGGTGTTACAGTCTCGAATCGGAGAGGAGCTTGCTCCTTGCCTCGACTCATGAAGGAATCCAATTTCCAATACGAAATATGCGGACGTGATTGTATTACTAGTATGGCGACATGATATATGGTACCCATGCCGCCTAGGATTGATATTTATGATTGAATTTGCTTTTGAAACATATATGCACTAGTAATAATATCAAACACTTTTGTTTTATACGTATGAAGCATTTTTTGCCATTATAAGGTAAAACTCTATCCTCCAGCTTGCGTTGCATTGTGTGATGGGACCTGAGTCTTATAATGGCTTCATTTTATAAAAAGCATTGCGATGATTTAATCATTTACTTTATTTCATGCACTAGAACTCATTGGAGTAAACTCGTTCCGCGAAAGTGGCGTGGTCCTTTGATTTGCCTTATTATTGTTGTTAATAAGTTAAGTAGATTTCTCATACCAGTCCCATGACTGACTCGTAGTTTGTTTCACCTTGCAAACTCGGCTGCCCTCGTTTTCACACGGGAAGCCTAGTTACAGGTTTCTGACACTCTTTTGGCTCATGGCGAGGCTTGACTACACTGCGCTGACTTGGATTTTTTCCGCCATTATTGTATCTATATTATGATTCCGCCATTGGTGATGTAGACTGATATTTTTTTGTGTACTCTTTATGTATGATTCCGCCTCAGGCGATGGTGACTGATTATTTATCATTATGCACTAAGTTGTATCCTGTACTATGCTTCTCTGATGTGATGATATCTATATGATTCCGATGTCGTATGTGTGTAAATTATTCTATTTTATGTTTATGCTATTATCTGTGATCTGCTAATGATGATTAATGTGTTATATTCCAATGATTATCCTTAACACCGTGTCACGAGGTTTTGGGATCGTCACAGCTGGTATCAGAGCTTTTGTTAACCTTAGTTCTGGAGTCTAACACATTAAACACTTCGTCAAAATAGAATCAGTTGTATTCTAAGGCGAGTCGCTCATTAGAGATAGGACTAGTAAAGTCCTAGAATGAGCTAAGCAGAATAGCAAAAACAAATTGATCAGTCCATCGTTATCTTTCCGTAAACTTTCTGCTTAACTATGCAGTAAACTATCATTTCTGTTAGTTGACTCTTTCCTTGCTTATACAGAATTTGACAAATGGCTACCAGAGCAGCCACCGCTAGAGGAGGCCGTGTCGGCCGTGGCAGAGGACGGGGAGAAGCCCCAGTTGAAGAAGGACCTTTGATACAACCTCCGGTCGCTCAATACTTCGAGCTGGACCGTGTAGCTAAGAGATACAAAAACTTAGGAGGCAAGACCTTCTCAAGAACTGGCACAGTAATAGAGGCCCTTGCATGGCTCAAAACATGCGAGAAAATTCTTGAAGGCCTAAGGCTTGGAGACCAAGATAAAGCTATTATGGGCGCCTGGCTTATGCAGGAACAAGCTGAACTATGGTGGGAATCTCTCACCGCCGGGAATAGAGAAGCTGGAAGAACATGGGATGGATTCAAAGAACTCTTCAAGGAGAAATATGTCCCAGAACAAGCTCTAGAACGAATGCACGATGACTTCGCCAACCTCCAGCAGGGGGATCTTTCCGTGCAGGATTATCTGAATAAATTTACACTGTTGTCGCCCTATGCTCCGGAGCTCATCGCCACTGCGAAGTCCAAAAATAAGAGGTTTATCCTTGGGCTAAGGCGACAGTATCATGATAGAGCCATGGCCTATGTCAAGCTGGAATTCAACGAACTGGTGGAAATGACCTGCAACTACGAAGACCTTGACCATAGGTATCTGGAGCAGGATCGCGCTAGAAGCCAAGCCGGGAACAAACGCAAGCCTGCTGTGAATCAAGCTGAGTCAAGCCAAGCAGCATCTTCAAAACCTCAGACTGGCAAGCCGTCAAGAGGAAGATGCTTTAACTGTGGCAAAGTGGGGCACTACTCTAATGTGTGCACAGCCCCGAAGAGGCAGAAGACAAATTCACAAGGTTCAAGCCAGGGTTCTCAGAACCCTCGCTCCTGCTTTAATTGCCGCAAGACAGATCATCTAGTCAAAGACTGTCCTTTGTTGAAGAAGGCCACGGTAGCACACGTGTATGACGGGTCGAGCCCGCCAGCTGCTTCCGATGGAGCAGGTAAACCCGATGTTCTGGGAGGTACCCTTATAATTAAAAATATTCCTGTTTCTATATTGTTTGACACAGGTGCATCACGTAGTTTTATTGCTAGTAACACAATGCACAAATTAAAGTTAAAACAGAGAAAGCTTAAAGATTCGGTTGAGGTACATAATCCGATAGGAGGATCTCTTATTCTCGGTTCATATTGTAGAGTGCCAGTCTCTTATTCTTCCTACAAATTTTCTTTTGATTTGATCGTTATGGATTTTCCCGAATTCGATATCATTCTCGGGCTGGATTGGTTAACGAAATACGAAGCCGAAGTGAATTGTGCAGAAAGAATCGTTAAAATTCGAACGAAGCTTGGACATATATGTATACCCTTTCATGGTTCGAATCCAAATAGAGAAGAATTTTGGTCGGCATTAGAAGTTATCCCCACTTCCTTGGAAAAGATTCTGATTGTTAGAAACTATGCGGATGTGTTTGAAGAAGTTGAAAACTTACCTCCGCAAAGAGAAATAGAATTCCGAATCGATCTAATTCCCAATTCCAGACCAGTGGTGCATCCAATTCGCAGAATGACTCCGAAGGAAAAAGAAGAATTAGGCGATCAAACTCGTCAACTGTTGTGGAAGGGTCTAATCAGACCTAGTTTTTCTAATTGGGGTGCAGCTGTTGTGTTTGTCCCAAAGTCAGACAGTACTCTTCGATTATGCGTTGATTACCGAGACCTCAACAAACAGACGCTCAAAAACAAGTATCCATTACCCCGCATCGATGATCTGCTAGACCAATTGAATGGGGCGAGAGTATTTTCCCGAATGGACCTAGCTACAGGTTTTCATCAATTGAGAATAGCAGAAGAGTGTGTTCCTTTGACAGCTTTCAGAGGTCCAGACATATTTTATGAATGGTTAGTAATGCCGTTTGGCCTATGCAACGCTCCAGCATACTTTGTCGATCTAATGAATAGATTGTTCAGGGGAGTTCTGAATAAATTTGTCCTCGTATTCATCGATGATATTTTAATCTACTCCAAATCAAAACCTGAGCATGAAAAACACTTAGAACAAGCATTGGAGATTCTAAGAAAGAACGTCTTCAAAGCCAAATTCTCTAAATGTGTCTTCTGGCAAGAAGAAGTCAAGTTTCTTGGCCATGTCGTGTCAGAGAATGGGATTTCTGTTGACCCAAGCAAAATAACAGCGATTCAAGACTGGAAACAACCCACTACTCCCACAGAAGTTAGAAGTTTTATGGGGTTGGCTAGTTATTATCGAAAGTTCGTTAAGGGTTTTTCGAAGATATCCGGTCCGTTAACGAAGCTCACTAAGAAGCATGAGAAATTTAAGTGGACTTCCGACTGTGAAGAAGCTTTCCAGGAATTGAAATCGAAACTGACAATTGCTCCAGTGTTAACCATTATTGATGGCAATCAGGATATAACGGTTTGGACAGATGCTTCTATTAGAGGTCTTGGTGCAGTGTTAATGCAAAGAGGCCAAGTAGTCGCCTATGCAAGCCGCCAATTGAAACCGCATGAGAAGAATTATGTGACTCATGATCTTGAGTTGCTAGCCATTGTTTTTGCTTTGAAAATCTGGAGGCATTATTTATTGGGCGAGAAATTTATACTGTATACAGATCATCAATCATTGAAGTATTTATACACCCAGAAAGATCTGAATTTGAGACAGCAGCGTTGGCTAGAATTTCTTGCAGCGTATGATCTTGATATCTTGTATACGCCGGGGAAGGCTAACGTTGTAGCGGGTGCGCTTAGTAGAAAAACCACAATCATTGCCAATCTTATAATTACACCTAGCTTGATCGACAAGATATGTGCTGTAATAACCCGGAAATTCTGAACCAGTTTAAAATATTTATTTTGGCAAATTTAGCGAATTTCGAATATTTAAAATGAATTATTTTAAATAATATCGACGAAAATTTATTTTTAATATAATTAGTACGTATATATTATATACGTCGTCGTTAGAATATAAATATTTATATATAATTATAAATAGAATTGAAAATGGCGCGGTAGTTCGATAATTCGATTTCAAACTTCAATTGAATGTACCGGGTGCAAAACAATCCGGATTTTAGTGAAACCAAAGACATTAGGATCTAATTGATGATATCTTTCCAACGAATCCGAAAAATCGAAATTTCATAGCGGGAATCAAAAGATATGTCCAGTTGAAAATTCTGAATAGTCGCTATGGAATTCGGGCCCTTAAAAATGGACATTTTGCAAACGACCTCGGATTTCGACGAAACCACTTTTGTTGGGTCCGTGATGTCAAATTATTTCTAGGTTTCAAATTTCATAATTTTTCGAATCAATATGAGGGCGTGGCAAAGGAAAACGCGTTTGACCAGTTTCAGTTGATTTTAATCGACTGGAAATTGGCCATTTTTCAAACGGTCTCAGAATTCGACGAAACTAGTTTTGTTAGGACCGTATCGTCAATACGAAGCTAGAAAATATTTTTCGGGAATTTTTCTAGTTAGTATGTGACCCCGGTAATTTGAAATGTACGTTTAAAATTCAATATAGTGATTTAAATGTAAATTTAACGGAAACTGATTGTAACAGCCGAATCAGCCTACGATACATATCCCATTGTGTTCGGAATGGGGGTAAAACGCTATAGACGACAGGCGGTAGGCCTCGTTTCGAGGTCGTATGTGAAAGTCAACTTTTTGCAAAATAAAATAATTAAAAAAATATAAAAACCCCTCTTCCTTTATCTCTCCCCCCCCCCCCCCCCCCCCGTTCGAATTTCATTTTACAGAAAGAAAGAAAAAAAAGAGAAATCGCTAGGCTCGATCCAGCGCCGCCGGAGCTGACCGCCGCTGGCGATGCTCCTCCCCGTGCCGCGCCCTCCTTCTTCCTTCTCCTTCTCCCCCTTTCTCCTCTCTCCCAATCGGAAGCTCCTTCCCCGCCAAGCCCTAGCTCAAGCGTCGCCACCCATGGCCAGCGCCGCCTACCCGCGGCCATCAGACCCCCCCCCCCTCTTCCGACTGACGCGCACCAGACGACAGCACCCCCACTCTCTTCTCCAGACTCCGACTGTGAGCTCTTTTCCTTTCCTGTTTTTTTTTATATACAACATTTCTTTTATTAATTCTGTTTAATTATAAATTAAATTAAAAAGAGAATTCAGATCTGATTTTTTTTATATATCATTGTGAAAGAAAAGTCGATTATTATTATATGAAGAGATTTGATTTTTTTACAATGAAAACATCGCTTAAAGGAATGATTTTTATTGTTTATAAAGAAATGATCCTTATTGTTAGAAAGAACTGATTTTTATTGTACAATGTGAAATGATTTTTATCATGAAGAAAAATATAATCTTTTTATATGAAATGGTTTAGAAGAAAAATGCGATTTTGAATTTAGAAAAGATTAGATTTTTAAAATAGAAAAGATTAGATTTTTGAAATTTAAAAGGCGAAATCTTTATATTTGAAAAGGCGAAATCTTTATATTTGAAAAGGCGAAATCTTTATATTTGAAAAGGCGAAATCTTTATATTTGAAAAGGCGAAATCTTTATATTTGAAATCTAACGGTTGGATTTGGAGATAGTATAATAAAAAATTTGATTTTTATATATTGAATAGCATAGTAAAAATTCGATTTTTATATATAGAATAGCATAGTAAAAATTCGATTTTTATGTATTGAATAACGAAGTGAAAATGTGATTTTTACATATGTAGAGAATATGGGCAACGAAGGTGACAAAAATGCGATAACGATGAAGATTTCTATCAAAGAAGAGTCAAGATGATTGGATAGCTATCGGTGAGAATTTCTCACCTTTCAATTTCTTTTTCTAGTTATATATATACTAGGATGCAGACGGTGTTTAGTAGCACCCGACACCCGTCATCCACAGACCATGGATGACTTGTTTGTTAAATTGTTTGGTTGAGTAGTTAGTTAGAATACTTGGTTTGAATTGAATTGTTTGGTGAAACGAATTGATTTGATTGATGTGTGAATGGCGTGGGCCTTCACTAGACCGGGGATAAGGCTAGGCCTCGTCCCGTTTCTAGTATTGTGTCGTTATGCCGCCGAAATTTTCTAAAATAAGTTAGAAAAATAAAAAAAATATCATTTTATTTAAAGAATGAACTGAATAGAAATTCATATGTTGAAATAAAATATTTTATCGTTAAAAATATAATTTTTAACGTGAAAGTGAATAAATAAATATTCATTTACAAACCGGACGGTTTGTTTATGTACACTGATTTGACTGACATTGATTGGGTCGATAAATTTTACACATCGCCCAACTGCACAACTAAAATCTGTGTTTGATTGCTTGAAACCCCACACGGGTGTTGGGATGAAATTTGAAGTTCACTCATCTTGATTGATTAAATATGTCGATCGATTGATTGACAGGTTGTTATAAGCGTTAGATATCTATATTTGATGCTTATACAGTGTAGTGCACTTTGGTTGATGGTTGATTATTTTCAATGCTATTATATACGTGTGATGTATGAAAAGTCCATATAATTAACATTATATGGTGATTGATTGGGCCTCATTCCAATTTAGAAGATAAAGAATAATATAAAATAAAGGTTCATGTGTTGACTGTACTCATCCGTTGAGATTAGTCATGTGTTGAACGAAATATTTTTATAATAAAATTTACATCTTTATCAATATAAAATAAAGGTTCATGTGTTGACTGTACTCATCCGTTGAGATTAGTCATGTGTTGAACGAAATATTTTAATAATAAAATTTACATCTTTATCAATATAAAATAAAGGTTCATGTGTTGACTGTACTCATCCGTTGAGATTAGTCATGTGTTGAACGAAATATTTTAATAATAAAATTTACATCTTTATCAATATAAAATAAAGGTTCATGTGTTGACCGTACTCATCCGTTGAGATTAGTCATGTGTTAAACGAAATATTTGAAAACGAAATATTTGAAAACGAAATATTTGAAAACGAAATATTTGAAAACGAAATATTTGAAACGAAATATTTGAAAAAGAAATATTTGAAACAGAACATTTGAAAATAGAAATATATGAAGCCGTGTTGATTAGATTGACGCCATTTAGACGTGAACGATATTTATATCGATTTTACTCATTTTAAAATGAATATTGAAAAGTGATTTCGAAATCGCATATTTTGAAATGGAATTCGAATTGAATTGAATAGATAACGAATTCGAATTGAATTGAATAAATAACGAATTCGAATTGAATAGAATAAATAACGAATTCGAATTGAATTGAATAAATAACGAATTTGAATTGAATTGAATATATAACGAATTCGAATTGAATTGAATATATAACGAATTCGAATTGAATTGAATATATAACGAATTCGAATTGAATTGAATATATAACGAATTCGAATTGAATTGAATAAATAACGAATTCGAATTGAATTGAATATATAACGAATTCGAATTGAATTGAATATATAACGAATTCGAATTGAATTGAATATATAACGAATTCGAATTGAATTGAATAAATAACGAATTCGAATTGAATTGAATATATAACGAATTCGAATTGAATTGAATATATAACGAATTCGAATTGAATTGAATAAATAACGAATTCGAATTGAATTGAATAAATAACGAATTCGAATTGAATTGGATATATAACGAATTCGAATTGAATTGAATAGATAACGAATTCGAATTGAATTGAATAGATAACGAATTCGAATTGAATTGAATAGATAACGAATTCGAATTGAATTGAATAAATAACGAATTCGAATTGAATGGAATAGATAACGAATTCGAATTGAATTGAATAAATAACGAATTCGAATTGAATTGAATATAAAACCAATTCGAATTGAATTGAAAATGAATTCGAATTGAATTGGAAACAAATTGAAATGAATTCAAATTGAATTGAAATGAAATTTTAAAACGAATTTATAAGGAAGAATTCAATTTTGATTTGAATTTGAAATGGAAGTTGAAAATATTTTTGAAACGAATTCAAAACTATTTATAAAATTCGTTTTAAATAGAAATCGACGAAATATATATTATATATATAATATAATGGCCTGAATAGAACGCGCCGCGCCGCGGCAGTTCGTGAATTTCGACCATTTATTTCAAACGGACATTACGGGAGATCCGACCGTCGGATTCTCCTAAAACCGGAACCGTTGGGTTCGTATCGAAAAGAGCTTTCTAACGAATATTAGAAATTTGAAATCTAACGGTTGGATTTGGAGATACGTCCAAATCAAATTTGGAAAAGGTCGCTGTAAGTGCAGTTCGATGGCCGTTGATGGAAATCGACTGTACGGGCCTTGATAAAATTATTAAAAATAGTAATAATTTGTATAAAATCATAAGAAATGATTCGGGAAAAATTGGGATGAAAAACTCCATATTTGAAAAGATAAAGATAGATTTTTATCGAAATGAACTAGATTGAACTAAATTTAAAACCCGATTTTTTTTTTAATAAATAAATTAGATTTAAAAAGGGGTTTTAAATAATCGGAATTCCTAATATATTTGATTTGAATTGAACTAGAATTGATTTGTGGGTTTATCGTGAACTGTGTTTTAAACAACACTAGTTCTTTAACCCGATGATAAATAGAATGTGATTTGGGTTTGTCGTGAGCTGTGTTTTAAATGATATTAGTTCTTTAACCCAATAAAAGGAGTTTTAACGAATCTGCAATTAGATTGAAATGTAAATTTGTAATCTAAATTATCAAATTTAGAAAATGAGCGAGAATGGAGTATTACCAGTTTTGCTCCAAAGCGATAGTTAAATCTTTAATTAGATGTGAACGTGAAATGGTAATTAATCTTACCGATAACACCATAGTATTAGATATGGAGTATTACCAGTTTTGCTTCATGGGATGAATAGGTTGGGATTGGGAAATAAAATAAATAATTACGTCGGTGTGGTTCGCTAATCTCGACTAGTTTAGAAAACCATAATTTGGTTTGAAACGACATCCAAAGGAAAAGTAAAGGATAAATTTTAAAGAATTTATCTTGGATAAAATTAATGGGAACTTTTCCCAAAGGGTGTGAATATTTAAATAACAGAATATTCAGAACTGGAATGAGGCGTATGTTGTGTTTATGTAACATTTGTTTTAATATACGCGGGTTGTTCAGAAAGGCCGGGTTTATACCCATTCTGAATAACCGACTCGACGATATGTCGAAGATGAAGACGGTGGTCGAAGACCGGAAGTCTTCACATCGTTTGGGTAATTACTGACGATCCTGATTGGGCTGTACACCCAAGAGGATGGAAATAGTTGGTGGTCGTCCAGACGTACCTGGAGATGGATGGATATGCGAGGAAAGTACCTCCGGTTTCGTTCAGACCCAGAACGAACTTGTAAATGGATTGTGTGTCTGACACTGGATTTTATTCTGTGTTGATTGATTTCTGTTAAATATACATCTGTTTGGCGGCGGAGAATTTATTCTTTTGCTTAACGCCCTTCTCTGAGACGTACGAGCTCAGAGGTTGTATATCAATGGACATCAGTCACATGGCATGAATTGCCTGTGTGGCACGCTAAGATGCAATGATCAAGGCTTCTGTTGAAAGGCAAAGTCTTGTGGTTGATGATCAAAGCACGGCCTAGGTGGCAGCTTTGTGTATAACGTGAATTCGCGAGCCTTACACCTCGGTATGAGTTAAAAACGGGATACGGACTGCAGGGAGAGCACGACGTTTCTTTCTAGCTTTGGTGGTGTCAGTGACTTACCAGCCCTGACATTTATATACTTTTCACCTATGTGGTTGTTGGAATGCGAGGCGCCTCGATTATAGGTCTGTAAGGACCGGGAAACGTATGTTCAGGAATTTCCAATCCTCTAACGTAAGTGAGGACCGGCCCTGAAGCATCCAGGGTTGCCCAGAGTGCGTAACCCTGAGGCATTTGCTAGAGTGTCTCGAACGCGGAGAGGAGCTTGCCCCTTGCCTCGACTCATGACGGAAATCCAATTTCCAATACGTGTATTGCGGTTTTAATTGTAGAACTAGTATGGCGACATGATATATGGTACCCATGCCGTCTATGATTTATATTTACGATTGAAATTGTTTGGACACTATACACTTATTATGGTATCAAATGATTTGTTTTAAACGTACCAAGCATGTTTGGCTATTATAAGGGAAAACCCTATCCTCCGGCTTGCGTTGCATTGTGTGATGGGACCTGGGTCTTATAATAGCTTCATTTTTCGAAAAAGCATTGCGTTGTTTATTCTATGCACTAGTATTCTTGGGAGGAAACCCGTTCCGTGTTATACGGCGTGGTCCCTTGAATTACTCTCTTTTTAAAGTAAAGCTTTAAATAACTGTTTTAGTTCTCACACCAGTCACATGACTGACCTAGAGTTTATTGTTTTAACCTAAACTCTGGGTGCCCCTATTTTCCGCACGGGCAGCTAGTAGTTTTGGTTTTGCAGATTTATATTCACAGGATCCTGGTTTACAGCTGGAATGATATCCGGAAAGCTCTGTATCCGTATATCACCTTCAGTTGTGCTTTGTATTATTTTTCCGCTGCTATGTAATTTATTGTAATCTCTTATATTCATCGAATGTAATTTATTCAATTATACACTGTATATTCTTGTATTCTGATGGAATTGTTGTATTAGCAATGAAATGTTCTTCTGTTTGTGTTCTGATTTGTCCTGTTCTCAAACGATCAGGGGTTTCGAACGGTCTAGATCGGTTTAACGACTGATTCGGATCGAGCGAAATTCCTTGTCGTCACATTTGGTATCGGAGCTTTGGTTTACAGAGCTCGAGAACAAGACACATTAGAACCATACGAAAGAATTCATCAGATATTGGATTAGCAATATCCAATTAGAATGACTCGTTAGAGATAGGATCAGAAGTATCCTAGAACGAGTGTGAAGAGTATATTTTTCAAATGGAAACAATTTTGTTTTGAAAATTTAAATCGTTTTAAACGTATTTGATTATTTATTTATTTTGAATTTGGACAATCTAGTATATAAAGGTTTTGCATATACGCGTCATGAACGTATATTCGAAGTTTTAATATATTAGATAGATATAGAGTCACACTCTAGTCGCCCGGAGATGATTCTACTGATGACTATATAGCATCAGTAGTGTGTGTTCGAGTTTCGAAGGTGTGATTTTCTATATATTTCCATTAGACTGGTGTGAGAACCAAAACTTATATAGCTAGAATACATTGTTGTGAATTGGCGTCAAAAACATGATTTTTTGTATATATATCAAAATTATGAATTTGAAAGCTCTAATCCACTAACTGATTGATGTTTGTGTTGTTTGTTTATTTGTTTGATAATTTTGAACCATTATGCCTAATTGAATCAAATATTGAATTATATTGAAAATTAGTTGCATTTGCTTGCATATACATATACTTACATTGAACAGGTCATAGCAAGGAGGCTAGAGCAGAGAATAAAATTTGTTTGCCCGACAAATAGGTACATGTTTACTACATAATTTACTGTTTTGTTTGGGTGATAATGATTTTATGAGCCTATTGGCTAGCCGCTTGTCTTTTTCTTTTTCTTTTTGAGATCAGAAGGCCTGTATGGCAATTTCGGGATTTTCCCGTGGCTCCCGGTGCAGGGGAGGTTATGGCGAAATTTTTCGAAAATTTAGGGTGTTAGCCAAATTTTTGAAATTTTGAAAATTCTCAGAAACTGAAAAGTTGGAGAATGGAAACCAAATCGAACGTAGAGTTGATTAATCAAACCACTTTCGACTTTGTTCCTTTTCGGGGACGAAAAGTTTTAAGTGGGGGAGATTGTAATAACCCGAAAATTCTGAACCTGTTTAAAATTTTTATTTTGGCAAATTTAGCGAATTTCGAATATTTAAAATGAATTATTTTAAATAATATCGACGAAAATTTATTTTTAATATAATTAGTACGTATATATTATATACGTCGTCGTTAGAATATAATATTTATATATAATTATAAATAGAATTGAAAATGGCGCGGTAGTTCGATAATTCGATTTCAAACTTCAATTGAATGTACCGGGTGCAAAACAATCCGGATTTTAGTGAAACCAAAGACATTAGGATCTAATTGATGATATCTTTCCAACGAATCCGAAAAATCGAAATTTCATAGCGGGAATCAAAAGATATGCCCAGTTGAAAATTCTGAATAGTCGCTATGGAATTCGGGCCCTTAAAAATGGACATTTTGCAAACGACCTCGGATTTCGACGAAACCACTTTTTTTGGGTCCGTAATGTCAAATTATTGCTAGGTTTCAAATTTCATAATTTTTCGAATCAATATGAGAGCGTGGCAAAGGAAAACGCGTTTGACCAGTTTCAGTTGATTTTAATCGACTGGAAATTGGCCATTTTTCAAACGGTCTCAGAATTCGACGAAACTAGTTTTGTTAGGACCGTATCGTCAATACGAAGCTAGAAAATATTTTTCGGGAATTTTTCTAGTTAGTATGTGACCCCGGTAATTTGAAATGTACGTTTAAAATTCAATATAGTGATTTAAATGTAAATTTAACGGAAACTGATTGTAACAGCCGAATCAGCCTACGATACATATCCCATTGTGTTCGGAATGGGGATAAAACGCTATAGACGACAGGCGGTAGGCCTCGTTTCGAGGTCGTATGTGAAAGTCAACTTTTTGCAAAATAAAATAATAAAAAAAACCCTCTTCCTTTATCTCTGCCCCCCCCCCCCCCCCGTTCGAATTTCATTTTACAGAAAGAAAAAAAAAGAGAAATCGCTAGGCTCGATCCAGCGCCGCCGGAGCTGACCGCCGCTGGCGATGCTCCTCCCTGTGCCGCGCCCTCCTTCTTCCTTCTCCTTCTCCCCCTTGCTCCTCTCTCCCAATCGGAAGCTCCTTCCCCGCCAAGCCCTAGCTCGAGCGTCGCCACCCATGGCCAGCGCCGCCTACCCGCGGCCATCAGACCCCTCCCCCCTCTTCCGACTGACGCGCACCAGACGACAACACCCCCACTCTCTTCTCCAGACTCCGACTGTGAGCTCTTTTCCTTTCCTGTTTTTTTTATATACAACATTTCTTTTATTAATTCTGTTTAATTATAAATTAAATTAAAAAGAGAATTCAGATCTGATTTTTTTTATATATCATTGTGAAAGAAAAGTCGATTATTATTATATGAAGAGATTTGATTTTTTTACAATGTAAACATCGCTTAAAGGAATGATTTTTATTGTTTATAAAGAAATGATCCTTATTGTTAGAAAGAACTGATTTCTATTGTACAATGTGAAATGATTTTTATCACGAAGAAAAATATAATCTTTTTATATGAAATGGTTTAGAAGAAAAATGCGATTTTGAATTTAGAAAAGATTAGATTTTTAAAATAGAAAAGATTAGATTTTTGAAATTGAAAAGGCGAAATCTTTATATTTGAAAAGGCGAAATCTTTATATTTGAAAAGGCGAAATCTTTATATTTGAAAAGGCGAAATCTTTATATTTGAAATCTAACGGTTGGATTTGGAGATAGTATAATAAAAAATTTGATTTTTATATATTGAATAGCATAGTAAAAATTCGATTTTTATATATAGAATAGCATAGTAAAAATTCGATTTTTATATATTGAATAATGAAGTGAAAATGTGATTTTTACATATGTAGAGAATACGGGCAACGAAGGTGACAAAAATGCAATAACGATGAAGATTTCTATCAAAGAAGAGTCAAGATGATTGGATAGCTATCGGTGAGAATTTCTCACCTTTCAATTTCTTTTTCTAGTTATATATATACTAGGATGCAGACGGTGTTTAGTAGCACCCGACACCCGTCATCCACAGACCATGGATGACTTGTTTGTTAAATTGTTTGGTTGAGTAGTTAGTTAGAATACTTGGTTTGAATTGAATTGTTTGGTGAAACGAATTGATTTGATTGATGTGTGAATGGCGTGGGCCTTCACTAGACCGGGGATAAGGCTAGGCCTCGTCACGTTTCTAGTATTGTGTCGTTATGCCGCCAAAATTTTCTAAAATAAGTTAGAAAAAAAAATCATTTTATTTAAAGAATGAACTGAATAGAAATTCATATGTTGAAATAAAATATTTTATCGTTAAAAATATAATTTTTAACGTGAAAGTGAATAAATAAATATTCATTTACAAACCGGACGGTTTGTTTATGTACACCGATTTGACTGACATTGATTGGGTCGATAAAGTTTACACATCGCCCAACTGCACAACTAAAATCTGTGTTTGATTGCTTGAAACCCCACACGGGTGTTGGGATGAAATTTGAAGTTCACTCATCCTGATTGATTAAATATGTCGATCGATTGATTGACAGGCTGTTATAAGCGTTAGATATCTATATTTGATGCTTATACATTGTAGTGCACTTTGGTTGATGGTTGATTATTTTCAATGCTATTATATACGTGTGATGTATGAAAAGTCCATATAATTAACATTATATGGTGATTGATTGGGCCTCATTCCAATTTAGAAGATAAAGAATAATATAAAATAAAGGTTCATGTGTTGACTGTACTCATCCGTTGAGATTAGTCATGTGTTGAACGAAATATTTTTATAATAAAATTTACATCTTTATCAATATAAAATAAAGGTTCATGTGTTGACTGTACTCATCCGTTGAGATTAGTCATGTGTTGAACGAAATATTTTAATAATAAAATTTACATCTTTATCAATATAAAATAAAGGTTCATGTGTTGACTGTACTCATCCGTTGAGATTAGTCATGTGTTGAACGAAATATTTTAATAATAAAATTTACATCTTTATCAATATAAAATAAAGGTTCATGTGTTGACCGTACTCATCCGTTGAGATTAGTCATGTGTTAAACGAAATATTTGAAAACGAAATATTTGAAAACGAAATATTTGAAAACGAAATATTTGAAACGAAATATTTGAAAAAGAAATATTTGAAACAGAACATTTGAAAATAGAAATATATGAAGCCGTGTTGATTAGATTGACGCCATTTAGACGTGAACGATATTTATATCGATTTTACTCATTTTAAAATGAATATTGAAAAGTGATTTCGAAATCGCATATTTTGAAATGGAATTCGAATTGAATTGAATAGATAACGAATTCGAATTGAATTGAATAAATAACGAATTTGAATTGAATAAATAACGAATTCGAATTGAATTGAATAAATAACAAATTCGAATTGAATTGAATATATAACGAATTCGAATTGAATTGAATATATAACGAATTCGAATTGAATTGAATATATAACGAATTCGAATTGAATTGAATATATAAAGAATTCGAATTGAATTGAATAAATAACGAATTCGAATTGAATTGAATATATAACGAATTCGAATTGAATATATAACGAATTCGAATTGAATTGAATATATAACGAATTCGAATTGAATTGAATAAATAACGAATTCGAATTGAATTGAATATATAACGAATTCGAATTGAATTGAATATATAACGAATTCGAATTGAATTGAATAAATAACGAATTCGAATTGAATTGAATAAATAACGAATTCGAATTGAATTGAATATATAACGAATTCGAATTGAATTGAATAGATAACGAATTCGAATTGAATTGAATAGATAACGAATTCGAATTGAATTGAATAGATAACGAATTCGAATTGAATTGAATAGATAACGAATTCGAATTGAATTGAATAAATAACGAATTCGAATTGAATGGAATAGATAACGAATTCGAATTGAATTGAATAAATAACGAATTCGAATTGAATTGAATATAAAACCAATTCGAATTGAATTGAAAACGAATTCGAATTGAATTGGAAACAAATTGAAATGAATTCAAATTGAATTGAATAGAAATGAAATTTTAAAACGAATTTATAAGGAAGAATTCAATTTTGATTTGAATTTGAAATGGAATTTGAAAATATTTTTGAAACGAATTCAAAACTATTTATAAAATTCGTTTTAAATAGAAATCGACGAAATATATATTATATATATAATATAATGGCCTGAATAGAACGCGCCGCGCCGCGGCAGTTCATGAATTTCGACCATTTATTTCAAACGGACATTACGGGAGATCCGACCGTCGGATTCTCCTAAAACCGGAACCGTTGGGTTCGTATCGAAAAGAGCTTTCTAACGAATATTAGAAATTTGAAATCTAACGGTTGGATTTGGAGATACGTCCGAATCAAATTTGGAAAAGGTCGTTGTAAGTGCAGTTCGATGGCCGTTGATGGAAATCGACTGTATGAGCCTTGATAAAATTATTAAAAATAGTAATAATTTGTATAAAATCATAAGAAATGATTCGGGAAAAATTGGGATGAAAAACTCCATATTTGAAAAGATAAAGATAGATTTTTATCGAAATGAACTAGATTGAACTAAATTTAAAACCCGATTTTTTTTTAATAAATAAATTAGATTTAAAAAGTGGTTTTAAATAATCGGAATTCCTAATATATTTGATTTGAATTGAACTAGAATTGATTTGTGGGTTTATCGTGAACTGTGTTTTAAACAACACTAGTTCTTTAACCCGATGATAAATAGAATGTGATTTGGGTTTGTCGTGAGCTGTGTTTTAAATGATATTAGTTCTTTAACCCAATAAAAGGAGTTTTAACGAATCTGCAATTAGATTGAAATGTAAATTTGTAATCTAAATTATCAAATTTAGAAAATGAGCGAGAATGGAGTATTACCAGTTTTGCTCCAAAGCGATAGTTAAATCTTTAATTAGATGTGAACGTGAAATGGTAATTAATCTTACCGATAACACCATAGTATTAGATATGGAGTATTACCAGTTTTGCTTCATGGGATGAATAGGTTGGGATTGGGAAATAAAATAAATAATTACGTCGGTGTGGTTCGCTAATCTCGACTAGTTTAGAAAACCATAATTTGGTTTGAAACGACATCCAAAGGAAAAGTAAAGGATAAATTTTAAAGAATTTATCTTGGATAAAATTAATGGGAACTATTCCCAAAGGGTGTGAATATTTAAATAACAGAATATTCAGAACTGGAATGAGGCGTATGTTGTGTTTATGTAACATTTGCTTTAATATACGTGGGTTGTTCGAAAAGGCCGGGTTTATACCCATTCTGAATAACCGACTCGACGATATGTCGAAGATGAAGACGGTGGTCGAAGACCGGAAGTCTTCACATCGTTTGGGTAATTACTGACGATCCTGATTGGGCTGTACACCCAAGAGGATGGAAATAGTTGGTGGTCGTCCAGACGTACCTGGAGATGGATGGATATGCGAGGAAAGTACCTCCGGTTTCGTTCAGACCCAGAACGAACTTGTAAATGGATTGTGTGTCTGACACTGGATTTTATTCTGTGTTGATTGATTTCTGTTAAATATAAATCTGTTTGGCGGCGGAGAATTTATTCTTTTGCTTAACGCCCTTCTCTGAGACGTACGAGCTCAGAGGTTGTATATCAATGGACATCAGTCGCATGGCATGAATTGCCTGTGTGGCACGCTAAGATGCAATGATCAAGGCTTCTGTTGAAAAGCAAAGTCTTGTGGTTGATGATCAAAGCACGACCTATGTGGCAGCTTTGTGTATAACGTGAATTCGCGAGCCTCACACCTCGGTATGAGTTAAAAACGGGATACGGACTGCAGGGAGAGCACGACGTTTCTTTCTAGCTTTGGTGGTGTCAGTGACTTACCAGCCCTGACATTTATATACTTTTCACCTATGTGGTTGTTGGAATGTGAGGCGCCTCGATTATAGGTCTGTAAGGACCGGGAAACGTGTGTTCAGGAATTGCCAATCCTCTAACGTAAGTGAGGACCGACCCTGAAGCATCCAGGGTTGCCCAGAGTGCGTAACCCTGAGGCATTTGCTAGAGTGTCTCGAACGCGGAGAGGAGCTTGCTCCTTGCCTCGACTCATGACGGAAATCCAATTTCCAATACGTGTATTGCGGTTTTAATTGTAGAACTAGTATGGCGACATGATATATGGTACCCATGCCGTCTATGATTTATATTTACGATTGAAATTGTTTGGACACTATACACTTATTATGGTATCAAATGATTTGTTTTAAACGTACCAAGCATGTTTGGCTATTATAAGGGAAAACCCTATCCTCCGGCTTGCGTTGCATTGTGTGATGGGACCTGGGTCTTATAATAGCTTCATTTTTCGAAAAAGCATTGCATTGTTTATTCTATGCACTAGTATTCTTGGGAGGAAACCCGTTCCGTGTTATACGGCGTGGTCCCTTGAATTACTCTCTTTTTAAAGTAAAGCTTTAAATAAATGTTTTAGTTCTCACACCAGTCACATGACTGACCTGGAGTTTATTGTTTTAACCTAAACTCTGGGTGCCCCTATTTTCCGCACGGGCAGCTAGTAGTTTTGGTTTTGCAGATTTATATTCACAGGATCCTGGTTTACAGCTGGAATGATATCCGGAAAGCTCTGTATCCGTATATCACCTTCAGTTGTGCTTTGTATTATTTTTCCGCTGCTATGTAATTTATTGTAATCTCTGATATTCATCGAATGTAATTTATTCAATTATACTCTGTATATTCTTGTATTCTGATGGAATTGTTGTATTAGCAATGAAATGTTCTTCTGTTTGTGTTCTGATTTGTCCTGTTCTCAAACGATCAGGGGTTTCGAACGGTCTAGATCGGTTTAACGACTGATTCGGATCGAGCGAAATTCCTTTTCGTCACATGTGCTCTCCATAGGAATGATTATTTCATTCAAAGGATGAAAGGGAGAATCCAGAAGGGAGATCCCTCAAGTTTTCAGGTAGATAAAGAAGAAGTTCTAAGGTTGAATAGAATAATATGTGTTCCCAACATCCCTGAGCTCAAAAGAGAAGTGCTAGATGAATGCCATAAATCCAAATTTTGCATCCATCCAGGTGTGAGTAAAATGTACCACGATATCAAACGCACTTTCTGGTGGAGGGCAATGAAAAGGGATATTTCTTTGTATGTTAGCAGATGCCCTACTTGTCAATTGGTAAAGAGCGACCAACAGAAGCTAGCTGGATTGTTGCAACCGTTGGAAGTCCCAGGTTGGAAATGGGAACAGATTTCCATGGATTTCATAGATGGCTTGCCGCGAACCAGGAAAGGTAATGACAGCATTTGGGTAATCGTAGATCGCTTCACGAAGACTTCCCATTTTATACCTGTCAGATCCAATAGAACCGCTCAAAGTCTAGCACAGATATATTTCAAGGAAATCGTTAAGCTGCATGGAATTCCCTTCAGCATAGTCAGTGATAGAGACCCGATATTTGCTAGCAAATTCTGGGAGGCTTTCCAGACAGAATTGGGAACGAAACTGAATATGAGCACCGCTTATCACCCTCAAACAGATGGCCAGACTGAGCGGGTGAATAGAATTCTAGAAGATTTATTGCGGGCTTGTATAGTTGATTTTGGTGGGTCATGGGAAGATCACTTACATTTGGCATAATTCTCATATAACAATAGCTACCAAGCAAGTTTGGGAATGTCGCCATTTGAAGCATTATATGGCAGACCATGCAGATCTCCCGCATGTTGGGTAGAACCTGGCAACAGACTTGTGTTAGGACCCGATATGATTAGAGAAGCATCTGATAAAGTCGACTTCATCAAAAAGCGATTGAGAACCGCCCAAAGCCGACAGAAAAGTTATGTTGATTCTAGAAGAAGAGATTTGACATTTGCTGTTGGTGACCATGTTTATTTGAAAGTTTCTCCAATGAGAGGAGTAATCAGATTTGGCAAAACAGGGAAGTTGGCACCGAGATTTATTGGTCCCTTTCCTATACTAGAACGAATTGGAACTCTTGCTTATAGGGTTCGATTACCAGATTGGTTGCCTGGAGTGCATGATGTATTTCACATATCTCAACTTAGAAGACATGTGCATGATCCGGATCTTGTTGTAGAAGAAGCAGCGCAACATGATATAGACATTACTCCAGAATTAGCACTCAGAAGAGAGCCATTAAAAATGGTTGGCAAAGAAACTAGAGAACTAAGAAGCAAAAAGGTTCATTTAGTTAAAGTGCAGTGGAGCAGTGATCCTAGAGACTGTACTTGGGAGACTGAGGAAAGCATTAAGAAAGCTTACCCCAAATGTAGATTGGACATCTCTGATTAACTCCGGTGCAAGGTACCTTTACAATACTTTGCGTTTACATTTTGTTTCCTACTTTACTGTTGTTTCCTTTTCGAGGACGAAAAGTTTTAAGTGGGGAAGATTGTAATAACCCGGAAAATACGAGCCAATTTAAAATTTTTAAATTGGTGATTTCAAAGGAATTTGAACAATTGAAATAGAATATTTCAATAAAATAGTGAATTAGAAATAGTGAGTCAGTTTGAAAATTTGAATTCGAACTTTGACTGACTGTGCAGGGTGGAGAATATAACGGATTTTAGCGAAACCAAAAATATTTAAATCTGTTAGTCAATACCTTTCTAACGAATCTGAAAATTTGAAGTTTCATAACGGGAATCAAAAGTTATGGCCGAATGAATTTTCAGAAAGGTCGCTATATAGAATATATAGCCCTGGAAAATTGATATTTTGCATACGACCTCGGAATTCGACGAAACCATTTTTGTTGGGTCCGGGATGTCAAATTATTGCTAGGTTTCAAATTTCATAATTTTTGAAGCTAGTATGTGAGCGTGGCAAAAGAAAATGCATTTGGTCAATTTCTGTTAAATTGGATCGACCAGAAAATGGCCATTTTTCAAACGATCTCAGAATTCGACGAAACTAGTTTTGTTGGGACTGTAGCGTCAAAACATAGCTAGATTTATTTTTCTGGAATTTTTCGAATCAGTTTGTGGCCCTGGAAAATTTAAATGTACGTTCAGAGTTAAAAATTAAATGTTTTATACTTTAATTTGAAAAATAACTGACTGTAACAGTCGAATTGGCCAACGAAACATATCCCATTGTGTCCGGGATGGGGGTATTTAGCTAGGGACGACAGTCGTTGGACTTGAAAAGGAGTTCGTAGGTGAAAACCCTAATTTTCTGAAATATATATATTCCGGCGAATCAGAAAATTCCATTCATTATTTTTAAAATAAAATAAAAACTAAAAAACCCTCGAACCAACGGCGAAAACTCGTTCGCCGCTTCCCTCCTCGATCGTCGTCGCCTCAGCCCTCTATCGTCGCCGCCACCACCTGTCGTCGACGCGCCTCCCTTCGTCAGATCCGACCCACCCACGACCGCCGTCGACGCCTCCTCCGCCAGAATCGAGCCCAGGAAGTCCGACGCTTCCCATCGCCGCCGACGACGCCACCGACCACCGAGCTCCACAAAACCACCACCGATAGGAAGCCCGCTAGAAGCTCTTCCACGTCCAACTCCCTGATCGTCGTCTAGGTCCACGGATTTCGCGAAAACCTCAAACCTAGTTTCGAACTAAATAGAAAGGTGAGTCCTTTTTGATGTCTGCACTTTGAAAAATCATATCTTTTTGGTGTTGACGAAATTCGATGAAACAGGAAACATCGGGACCGCAAGGAAGCTCTCTACCACATAGAAGAAGCCGCGGATTTTTCTGAGTCATCTACGATTTTTAGCACTCCGAAAACCAATGTGAGAAATCTAAATTAATAGAATTTGAATGGAAAATGTCGTGTATAAATTATATAAGGGAAATATAAATTACACACATGTTGTATACCTCATGTACATGCGTGGTGTAAGCTATATAAGCGAAGTATGAATTATACATGCATAGAATAATTGATATATGTGTTGAAATGCAAGTGAAATATAGCAAATATAATATATATATATATACTCCCCTTGTCCACAAACCATGGACGATATTTATTGTTGTGAATTGGTGTGAAATATTGGATGAAAAATACGAATCGTTAAATAATTGTTTGTGGTTGATATTGATTGGTTGTGGTTGAAAAATACCCATTGGTGATTGAAATGAATTGGAAATATTTGTGGAAATAAAAATAAAACATGCCGCCTGCGTGCGAATTAGATGCATGAATCCCCATTGTCAAAAACCGCGAGGTTTTAAGGTAGAGCGAGGAGCCGTACTAGGGACGATGCCGGTTTTAACTACCCTGCCGTTATGCTGCCGAAATTTTGAATAATCTTTATGTGTTAGAATAATTTTCATATGTTGAAATTATTTTCATGCGTTGAAATTAAAGTCATATGTTGAAACTATATCCATGTGTGGAAATGTTCATGTGTTGAAAAGTGATGTGTGAAACTTAAATTCATTTGTGAATGCATGAAGTGTCTAAACAATAAAAATCACCTTTTTATAATATATATGAAGTATGAAAAATATTCGCCTTATGTATAAATAGTTTCAACAATAAAAATTCTATCTTTCTTATATGAACAACATAAATAAAATATCCATGTGTGGAAATGCTCATGTGTTGAGAAGTGTGTGTAGTGGAAAAATTCATGTGTTGAATAAAAAGATCGAACAATAAAAATTACATTTTTATTGAAACTATGAAGTGTTGAAAACATCCATTTGTCGAATAAATATTTTAAATGATAAAAATATCATTTTTATCATATATGTGATATGCTAAAGATATGCGGACGTTGAAATAAATATTTGTGGAAGAAATATTATTTTTGACATGCATAGGAACTAAAGAAAATAGTCATGTGTTGAAATATATTTTAGTTCGCCAAAATTATCATCTTTGAAATGTGAAGTGTTAAAAATAGCCACTTGTTCAAATAAAATATGCATGAGTTGAAATATACATTAATTAGCTAATGATATGATTTTAGCCTATGCATGCAACATTAGAATGAATGGTGTTTTTAAACCAAAGTAAATCAAATATGAAGTTGAATGGAAAATGATAAGTGGTAAAAATTGTATATATATATGTACATGCATATTTATTGAACAGGTTATAGCAAAGGGGCTAGAGAAGAGGAATAAAATTTTGTGCCCGACAAATAGGTACACATTTACTGTTTTGTTTGGGTGATGATTTTATGAGCCCGTTGGCTAGCCGCTTGGCCTTTTCTTTTTCTTTTTGACAAGAGACGCCCGTGTGGCTATTTGGGAATTTTCCCAGCCCCTCCCGTACAAAGGAGGTTATGGCGAAATTTTCCAAAATTTAAAGGCGTTAGTGAAATAATTGAAGTGAAAACGATATAGGAATTTTTGAATGAACTATATTTATATAAATATAAATAAAATTAAAACAAAACGTGGCCGTGCAGTTCGTGTTTTGAAACCGTGATTTCAAACGACTAGTGCGGGAAATCCGACCATTGGATTTTCCCGAAACCGCAACCGTTGGGTTCGCCTTGGAAATATCTTTCCAACGGCACCAACTTTGTGAAGATCCGACGGTTGGATTGTCTGGAATGTTTAATTCAAATCTGAAGAAAAACAGCACCAGAAAACGATTATATTTATATATATATATATATATATATATATATATATATATATATATATATAATTAAATTAAATCGAATAACGACGCTGCAGTTCGTAAATTGAAATCGTAACTTCAAATGGCTAGTGTGGAAGATCCGACCGTCGGATTTTCCCAAAACTGAAACCGTTGGATTCGTTTTGAAATGACCTCCCTAATGATATAAAATTTGTGAAGATCCAACGGTTAAATTTTCATATATGTGTAAAACAAAATTAGTGAAAAACAGCGCTAATGCATCGACACGACCTGAAACGTCGTTTAATTAAATATGGCCGTTTTAAATTAAATAAAAATGGCGATATATCGTTATAAAATACTATAGACGATATAAAGTGGAAATAAGCCAATTTCGTTGTGTTTGCTTGATATGTGATGGTTGAATGTATTTAACATGAGAATTATAACTAAAGAACTGGAATGTAAATGTTGAATAGTCCAACCATGTGAATAATTGATTTGAAAATCTAAATATACGTGGGTTATTTGAAAAGGCCGAGTTCATCTCATTTCAAATAATCGATCGACGTTGAGAAGTCGAAGAGTCGAAGACGGCTAAAGACCGACGATCTTCACATTGGATGGATGGGCGCTACTGATGCTCGTGATTGGAGTAGCTACCATGAAGGAACTGAAGTAGTAGTCGTCCAAACATACTGTTGATTGTACGGATATGCGAGGAATTGGTGCCTCCAGTTTCGTTCAGACCCAGAACGGACTTGTAAATGGACTGTGTGTCTGACATTGGATTTTGTTCTGTGCTGATTGATCTCTCTTAAATATATATCTGTTTGGCGGCGGAGAATTTATTCTTTTGCTTAACGCCCTTCTCTGAGACGTACGAGCTCAGAGGTTATGTATTGATAGAAATCAGTCGCATGGAGTGGATTGCCTGTGTGGCACGCCTAAGTGGCATATGATCAAGGCTTCTGTTGCAAAGCAAAGTCTTGTGGTTGATGATCAAAGCATGGTCTGTGTGACGTAGCTTTGTGTATAACGTGAATTCGCGAGCCTCACCCCTCGGTATGAGTCAAAAACGGGAGAGTGACTACAGGGAGAGCATGACGTTTCTTTCTAGCTAAGGTGGTGTCAGTGACCTACCAGCCCTGACATTATATATACTTTTCACCTGTGTGGTTGTTGGAATGCGAGGCGCCTCGATATAGGTCTATAAGGACCGTGAAACGTGTATTCAGGAATTGCCAATCCTCAAAAGTAAGAGAGGACCGGCCCTGAAGATCCAGGGATTGCTGTGTGCGGTCCCGAGGCATTTGCTAGAGTGTCTCGAATCGGAGAGGAGCTTGCCCCTTGCCTCGACTCATGAAGGAATTCAATTTCCAATACGAAATATGCGGACGTGATTGTATTACTAGTATGGCGACATGATATATGGTACCCATGCCGCCTAGGATTGATATTTATGATTGAATTTGCTTTTGAAACATATATGCACTAGTAATAATATCAAACACTTTTGTTTTATACGTATGAAGCATTTTTAGCCATTATAAGGTAAAACTCTATCCTCCGGCTTGCGTTGCATTGTGTGATGGGACCTGAGTCTTATAATGGCTTCATTTTATAAAAAGCATTGCGATGATTTAATCATTTACTTTATTTCATGCACTAGCACTCATTGGAGTAAACCCGTTCCGCGAAAGTGGCATGGTCCTTTGATTTGCCTTATTATTGTTGTTAATAAGTTAAGTAGATTTCTCATACCAGTCCCATGACTGACTCGTAGTTTGTTTCACCTTGCAAACTCGGGTGCCCTCATTTTCACACGGGCAGCCTAGTTACAGGTTTCTGACGCACTTTTGGCTCATGGCGAGGCTTGACTACACTGCGCTGACTTGGATTTTCTCCGCCATTATTGTATCTATATTATGATTCCGCCATTGGCGATGTAGACTGATATTTATTTTGTGTACTCTTTATGTATGATTCCGCCTCAGGCGAGGGTGACTGATTATATATCATTATGCACTAAGTTGTATCCTGTACTGTGCTTCTCTGATGTGATGATATCTATATGATTCCGCTGTCATATGTGTGTAAATTATTCTATTTTATGTTTATGCTATTATCTGTGATCTGCTAATGATGGTTAATGTGTTATATTCCAATGATTATCCTTAACACCGTGTCACGGGGTTTTGGGATCGTCACAGCATTTGTGGACCGGCCCTGCTGTATCCAAGGGTTCGCCAGCATCCGAATCCTGAGACATTGCTAGAGTGTCTCGAATCGGTCAGGAGCTCCTCCCTAGCCTTGACTCATGATGGAAACCCAATTTCCAATACGCCCCCTTGCGGTTTTGATTGTATAACTAGTATGGAGACATAGTATATGGTAGCTATGCCGTCTAGGATTAATATTATAATTGAAATATTTTCTTTAAGCATATACACACTAATAATAATATCGTATTTTGCGTATTTATCATCTTTTGACCATTATAAGGTAAAATCCTATCCTCCGGTTTGCGTTGCATTGTGTGATGGGACTTGGGTCTTATAATGGTTTCATTTTTCTAAAAAGCATTGCGTTATTTAACGTTATACTTTATTTATTGCACTGATAATCCCATGGAGTAAACCTGTTCCGCGATAGCAGTGTGGTCCTCGTGATTGTCAAACCCGTTAGTTAATTAAGATATCTCATACCGGTCCCATGACTGACTCGTGGTTTGTTTCACCTTTTGCAAACTCGGGTGCCCTCTTTCTACACGGGCAGCCAAGTGACAGGTTAGGCTTGGATATTCGCTGGATGGAAGCTTGTTGATTGAGATGCTGAAGAAACTTTCTTTTTATCTTTTATTTTTTGCTTAAGACTTTGAGACAGTATTTAGTATTGATTGATGTAATTTGAGAGATTGAGACTCTATTTCTTTCCTTTGAGACATCTATTTTGTTAAGTGTAATTCTGTGTTGCATACTCTGATGTTTCAGTGATGATGTTTGTGATGACTTTTCTTTCCGCTACAATGATTTATATGTTCTGCTATCCTCTGAGATCTGTTATTGTTCTAGTTATGTTATATTCCATACGATTTCCTTACTTTCGTTACACGGGAGTTGGAGGTCGTCACATGTTATAAAAAAATTATTAATGCATAAGCAACAATTTTGTTCAATATCTCTTACATTCTTATTTTTTTTTAAAGGTTGATGTTAAAAAAATATTTTGAAATTTTATTTTTTTAACTATTATGTTAAATTTTAGTCGATCTAAACTTTTTTTTCTTTGTAAATTCACATTGTTGTTTTTGGTTAATATAGGTTTCTACAAATTTTCTATTATTTTAATAATAGTTGATGAATCATTCATAATCAAAACACATTTATGATTATTGTCAAAGTCCTTGTGATCCTATGCAATAATGATATTTTTTTAACTTTATATAATTTGGTAGTTTATATAAATAGCTATAATAATAAATTAGATGTACAGTTATTAACAATGGTTATATCATATGCATACTATTTCAACTAGAAAGGATCATATCATATATTTTATCGTATAATAAATGTATGCAATTGATTGACTTCAATAAGTACTTATGTTATCCTAGGTTGAAACATGTGAAAACTTTTATTTCAGCATATCTTCCTCATATCTTTCTTTTATTAGTTAAAGAAAAAAACTGAATTTCAAACTAGATTATTTGTTCAAACTGGAACCAGTTCTTACTGTGATTATTTGTTCAAACTGGATTATTTGTTCAAACGTGTCAATTAGCGACAAATCAACTTGCATAGTTACATGGTAACCAAAATTGAATTTATATAGCAATAGCTTTCATTATTCAGAAAATAGAAATGGGCAAAACAATCATAAAAATGTCAAAATTGCTTTACCCAGATCCATTTTATTAATAATCATCTCTAAGTAGAGAGTTTTGAATCTTTTCCAAGTTCTGGCTTTAAAACTTTAGCAAGAGAACATGTCAAATCTCATTCATATCTTGTGCGAAGCTCATTTCGTTTGGAGATTGTAACGACTACGGATTTTGCCCGGACTTAATCGATTGCAAAATCGACCAAGACCATTCAATTCCCGTATACGTTAACTTTGGGAATACAATACATCAGAAAAAATACAGCAGACTTTTATAAACATTATAATAATGTTACATCAGAGTACAGAATATCAGAGTACATTGAATAAATAATAATATAGCGAAAGATAAATTTTACATTAAATATAATACACTGCAGCGGAAGACTATAAATGCTCCGGACACAGCTTTAAGCTTCGATCTAGGATCCTGCTAAAAGAATAGATATCTGCAAAACAAGCCACACGACTGCCCGTGTGGAAAATATGGGCACTCGAGTTTGCCAGTGAAAAAACTTTGAGTCAGTCATGGGACTGGTATGAGAAATCTTTTCTACGTTACCAAACAGTATGGCAAATCACAGGACCATGCCGCTAACGCGGAACGGGTTTACTCCATTGGATTGTCAGTGCATATAACTACCATAAATAAAGCTACGGATCTATAATACATCAATCAACATGCAATTCTTCAATCTACCCATTTAGGCTTAATCCCTAAACTTAGATTTTCAAAATCCAATTCTCTTTACAGAAATTATTTCTTTGGACTTTATTTCTCGATTTCTTTTATTTCAAATCATTTGAAATACATATCTAGCTTTTCTAATATCAAAGTAGATTTCATTTCGGGATCTCAAAACAAAACATTTGGAAATATGAATTCCAAAACATAACAATGCATAAAAAAAAGTATGCAACCAAATATCGGTTTTCTCTTAGTCAAGGCAAAGGGCACGCACCTAAGAAACTCAATATATATATATATATATGTATGTATGTATGTATGTATGTATGTATATGTGCACCTCCCACTATGGAGCAGGCTACACTAACCACTGACCAATTCTCAAGGTCAGGGTCTTTCACTCAACCCATACTTTTAGTCGTCCGAGTTACCAGAATCTTTAGCCACATACTAAATCATTTTTTTTATCCCGAAGCAGGGAAAATCATTTCACAACATAATAATCATAAGTACTTTCAAATCTATAGTACTTCACATGGTACATTTCTAAATCATTTCTAAATCATCGGGTTTAGCCCTCGAAGTTCTTTCTGTTTTATAAAACATTTATATAAAACATTCCCTGTCCAAAATCGGGAATGATATTTCTTTTTACTTAGGAAATCACTTTTCAAAATCATTCATTAATTTTGAAATAATCAATCGCTAAACACCCTATAGTCAAATCGTGAAGTGTTTTACAAGGTGTTAGCATACATATATTTCTACCCACCCAATGTTATAAGTAAAAACATATTTTGCTCATAAACTGGTCGAGCATAATCCATTAAATCAATCAACCATAACATGTCAATTCTATATGTTGTATTCATATGTTAAAATTTTAATGTTTCAACATTTAGAGTCATATAATGAATATTTTATATAGATTCATTTGGTACATTAAAAATGTAAATTTTAATGTTTTCAACATTTATACCTCAACCATGAATATTTCATAAATCTTATCTTTACGTTGAAACATACTTTACATTAAAATATAACTTTAATGTTTTCACATTTTACTCAATACAATGAATATCTCATTTCATTCTTACATTAAAAATATGATTTTTAATATTTCAATATTTTATTTCAAACAAATGATCATTTTCCATCTTTACTACATACGATAAAAATGAGAATTTTATTGTTAACGTATTTTCATTTCAAATAAATGAACATTCCTAATCTTTTCTTTGATTACATTAAATATGTAATCTTCTTATTCTTTTCTTTGATTACATATAAATGTAATCTTTTTCTATTCATTCTTTCATTCACATGTAAATGTAATCTTTTTCTATTCATTCTTTCATTACATGTAAAATGCAAGTACAAGTGTCACTTTTATTTCTATGTTTTTATTTACATCTAAAATGTAAATAAAAATGTACTTTATAAATCGATGTGTTTATTTACAACTAAAATGTAAATACAAGAGTCACTTTGATTTCTATGTTTTCTAATAACATATAGAAGAATATTTTCTATGTTAACACTTCTATATGTTTCTAAAATCATATAAATGGATATTGTAACGACCCGTAAATTTCCGCCCTTTGAATCGACCATAAACCACACAGGTCTGACCCAAAAAGTGAAAATCTACGAATACATTAACTTTGGGCATACAACACATTACAACAGATAACAGAAGACTTTTATAACACTATAATAAATGTTACATCAGAGTACAGAATATACATATCAGAGTACATTGGAATATAATTACAGCGGAAGATAAGTACAAAAAATGTAATATACTGCACTAGAAGAACACAGCGGAAGGCTCTCTATCTCTGGACACAGCTTTAAGTTTCAACCCAGAATCCTGCTTAATATATCTGCAAAAATAGCTACTCGACTGCCCGTGTGGAAAATATGGGCACCCGAGTTTGCCAGTGGACAAACTACAGGTCAGTCATGGGACTGGTGTGAGAATTCTACTTAACCTATATAATATAATAAGGCTAATCACAGGACCACGCCACTTTCACGGAACGGGTTTTCTCCTATGGATTGCCAGTGCATGACTAAAGTAAATCGTCAAAATAACGCAATGCTTTTTAGAAAAATGAAACCATTATAAGACCCAAGTCCCATCACACAATGCAACGCAAACCGGAGGATAGGGTTTTACCTTATAATGATCAAAAGATGCTTGATACGATAGACACGGTATTATATAATAATAGTGTGCAACCAATTTGAAATACATCAAAGTAAATGTATCAATCCTAGACGGCATGAGTGCCCCATCCCACTATGTCGCCATATATAGGTATACAATCAAAACCGCGTGATGTCGTATTGGAAATTTGGGTTTCCATCTGAGTCAAGGCTAGGGAGGAGATCCTTACCGATTCGAGACACTCTAGCAAATGCCCCAGGATTGGTACTCTGTCCAACCCTTGGATCCTGCAGGGCCGGTCCATACGTTAACTCTTAATGGATTGGCAATTCCTGAACACACGCTTCCCGGTCCTTTTGGGCCTATAATACGGCCAGTGGCGACCGCATAAACCGAGGCCTCGAAAAATCCAACAACCACAATGAATAAATGCCAGCGCTGGTAGGTCCCTGGCACCACTCTAGCTAGAAAGCAACGTGTGCACTCCCTGCGTTCCCTTCTCCCGTTTTAGACTCTACCGGGCTGTGAGGCTCGCGAAGTCACGATATACACAAAGCTATGCCTAAATAGACTGTGCTTTGATCATCAACCATAAGGCCTGCTTTTCAACAAAAGCCTTGATTAATGCATCTTAGTATGCCATATTGTCAGTCCATACTATACCATTGATTTCTACCAATATATAACCTCTAAGCTCTTACGTCTCAGAGAAGGGTGTTAACCACCAAACAGATATATATTGAGAGAGATCAACGAATGTAGTATAAAGGACTACAACGTCAGACATACATTCCATTTATAAACTTATGCCCTGGGTCTGAGCGAAAGTCAAATCCGTACAAATCAACACTTCGTCCGAACGGCCACCACTGAAGCCCTTTCAAGGTAGCTACTCCTCTCATGGGTCTCAGTGGCAACACATCCATTCGATGTGAAGATCGTCGGTCTTCAATCACCGTCTTTAAATCTTCGACTTAGAACGTCGTATAATCATTTGAAATGAGATTGAACTTGGTCTTTTCAAATGATTCTCGCATATATATATATAATTTGAAATCCTTTCGTATCGTTATTGGTATTTAATAACGACCTATCGCTACTTTTATTTATATAAAAATAGCTTAAATTAATTTAACGACGCTTCGGGTTAATGGCCGACCCTGGCGCTGTTTTCAACCAAATTTGATTAACACATATCTTGAAATCTAACCGTTGGATTTTGACGAAGTCTATATCGTTGGAAAGATCTTCCCAAAGTGGTCCTAACAGTTCCAGTTTTGGGAAAATCCGACGGTCGGATCTTTCGGTATAACTGTTTAAAGTTACGATTGTCGATACGCGGACTGTCGCGCGTGTGTCATTAAATTTATAATTTATATTTATATATAAATATAAATCATTTGGCGATTTTAATTATAAAAATTTATTCGTTTTATCGCATATAAAATGACGATAAAAATGTCACCTTTATTATCTCTATTTTATTTACACTAAATGTAAATAAATTATTCTTTCCTATCATTTATTTATTTACCTAGATAAACATAAATGTTTTCATTTTTCCTTTTCTTATTTATTTACCTAAATATTTTTTTTCCTATTTATTTACCTAAATGTAAATAAATATATTCTTATCCTTTTGTTATTTATTTACCTAAATATAAATAAATGGTTGCATCTTCTTTTTCCACCTTATTTACACTATTTGTAAATAAAGGGTTTTAATTTCTTGTTCTTATTTATTTACTTAATTCCTCTCCAATCTAATTAAAGTTTTAATTAAAACCTTATTTCATTTTAACCTTCCAAAGTCATTATTAAATAATTAATCAAAAATTAGGAAATTAATCCCCTCATTAATCCGGGTTAAAGAATAACTGTTATTTAAACATAATTCACGATAAATCCAAATTCAAATTTCATTGTAAATCTGTAGTTATGATAAAACCATTTTTAATTCCTTTTATTTATTTTAAAATAAATAAACCATTTATTCTGATCAAAATATTATTTCTCATATTAAAACATTATTTTCAAAATATTAATTTTGAAATTAACCCTTTTAATATTCCTTAAAAAATGGATAATATAAGTTAATAAACTTATTCAGGTTAAAATGATATTTCTATTCACAATGGATTAAATAATCCAATTCGTTATATTATCCATTTATGTTTTATAATGGGCCAGACTTCTCACATTAGGCCTACAACTTGTGGATGCTGGATATGCCGGTTGGGTCCGGGCAGACTTATTCCACAGTTGGGCTTAACCTCGAGTCAAAACCCAATTTGTATTCGTGTACTTGGACCTCTCACATTAGGCCCAACATTTATGGCTGCTGGATATGCCGGTTGGTTCCGGGCAGACTTCCGCCATAAACGTGACCTAACCTCGTGTCCAAGAACAATTATAATTATAATTATTTTCTAAAAAATGTTATTTTAAAATATTTCATATTTTAAAAATATTTAACTTCTGAAATATCATATTTTCCTTTTCAATTCTTTACATTGAAATGTGAATCCTTTTCCCTTTTTTCTCTTTACATAGAAAATGTAAGTGTTTGCTTTTATTTTCTTTTGCATTGAAAATGTACATATTACTTTTCATTTACATTTACATTAAAAATGTACATATTACTTTTTATTTACATTTACATTAAAAAGTACATATTACTTTTTATTTACTTTTTAAATAACATAAATATACTTTTATCTTAATTACATTTTAAATATCATAAAATGTACTTTTATCTTGATTACATTTTAAATATCATAAAATGTACCTTTATCTTGATTACATTTTAAATATCATAAAATGTACTTTCACTTTGATTATGTTTCATTAACATAAAAATGTATTTTTAATTTTAACTACATTTTAATAACATAAAATGTATTTTAGCTTTATTTACATTTTAATAACATAAAATGTATTTTACTTTGGTTATGTTTAATTAACATAAAAATGTCCTCTTAACTTTAATTACCTTTCAATAACATAAAATATATTTTTAACTTATGACATTTTAACACATAAAAATGTGAATCTGTCTAATAACATTTTTAATATGTAAAAAAAATGTGAATTTCCATGTCATTAACTTAACGATGTAATTCGGGGTCATAATATTTAAATTAACACAACGATGTAATCTTGTGTCATAACAATAATATTAACATGATGATGTAAATTTGCGTCATCTCAATAACGTTAACACAACATATAAATTGGTGTCATTACAACAAGGTTAACCTAACATATAAATCGGTGTCATCTCAACTATATTAACACAACGGTGTAATTTGTGTCATTGAAACTATACTAACACAATGATGTAAATTGTGGTGTACTTTTGATGAATCACAATAAAAGTCTCATCTTTATTTGTAAATGAAAATAAGATTAAAACTTACATTTTGTTTTATAAATAAAGATTTAACTTGCACTTTATAAAATAAAAATAAAAATTAGTATTTTAATTTGTAGACAAGACAAAGATAAAAATTGTCCTTTTATTTATGTTGACAAAATAACGTAAAAATTTGTCTCTTTATTATGTTAACAAAATAACATAAAAGTTTGTTCTTTTTATTATGTTAAAAAAAATGACATAAACATAAACACTTGTATGTTAATAAAATGACATAAAAACTTGTTCTTTTTATATGCTAACAAAATTTATCCTTTTATTATGTAACAAAAATTTGTCCTTTTATTTTGTAACAAAAAAATTTGTCCTTTTATTATGTAACAAAAATTTGTCCTTTTATTTTACAGAAAAAATTACATGTTAAAATTGCCTTTTATTTTATTTGCAAACCAAATAAACAAAACCGGAAAAAATGTTTCAATTTTATTTAAGAAAATAAAATGAGAATAAAAATCAAAATAAAAAAAAAACTTTGTCATTTATTTAGCAGACAAAATTTGTATAAAAACTTTGTCTTTTATTTTGTAAACAAAATAAATGACAAAAATTGTCTATTATCTTATTAACAAAACTAAGATCCAACCTTTTCCTTTATTACTTTTTAAATAAAAATAAAATTCCATATTTCTTTATAAATTAAAATTTCCATTTGTAAAATAATAATAATAATAATAATAATAAGAATAACAGTAATAAAGATGAGGACTCATGCAGATTACATCAGAATGTAGAACTGGACTAACATAGCTATTTCAACACAGCATAAGATCGTCACAAATCACACATCAATATAGATTCTACATTACCACATCGCAAGACATACATAAAAATCCAAACGATTGCGAATAATAATTATATTATTTAATTATTAAGATTTTAGAAATCTCACGTGGATTGGTTTTCAGAAGTCGTTTGAGTTCAAAATAGCTGAATTTCCAAAGTGCTTTGTTCTGGTCGTGGACAGTCCCATCGCGTAGATCTCATCAACACTAGTCCAACTTAAGTCGTTTCGTCAAATTTGGTTTATTCTTCGTTGGCTCCTTGTTAAACCCGAAACCATGACCGATTTGCCAAGCTTCCACCCCAAAGCATAAAACCAAAGAGAATATTCATCTGAGTTGAAAGAGACTAGTTTTAGATTTTTTTTCGATGAGTGGTTCACAAGATATTGATTTTTTCTTGAATGAGGCAGAGGCCATTGTTGTTTATTTAATTTTTTTCAGAGCGACGGCTTGATCAGAGAATAGCAAATGAGGGTAAGGTTAGAATGAGAGATTATTTGTAGGTTGGGAATTTGCTTAAAATAGATTTGTATAAGATGTATTTCTAGTCAAAGAATTCCAACGGTTAAATAAAGAAAGTATTCGAATTTTCATTTGTACATCTTTAATTCAATTTTAAGGATTAAATTATATTTGATTAAAGTTCATTAAACCGATTTATATATAAATCAAATGAATAATTAACTTTCCTACACGAGCAACAAATTTTCCTGTTTTGATTGTTCAAATGTTTACCATAATTTATGACAAATTCACATAATAAATTTAAAGTTAATTATTACACTAATCTTCCATGTTTGGTTTCAACCATAATTAAATCTTCATTATGTATATATTTAATTCCACTAAATTGGTTTGATTTAATTTGTTTTCTTTTTATTCAACCAATCTTGAATTTAAAGGTATAGTTAACAATTTTGTTCATATCCTACTACATTTGAATGATTGTTGACGAGTGGATTTCCATGTTTTAGTTAGGTCAAAACCTTATAAATTACAATATGTTAAAGTATAAAAGATAAATATATATAATTACTCCCAAGGGAAAGACATATACAAAATAAGGATAAGTATCATATATATATATATATATATATATTTACTGCCCTTAAAAAAATAAATTCTTATAAATGCATGCCATTCTGTTTCACATTAAAGGCTGAAACGGAAGAATAGGTATTCAATTCTTTCTATTGGTTCATATTTCCCTAAAAATATAACTCTTATTGACTATCCTTTTCCTTAATTACATAGAAAAAAATGCAATTTTATATTACAATGTAAATTGTCATCTTTAATTACATAATGAAATGTAATTTATTTACAATGAAAAGTTCATGTCCTAATCACCCTGAATATAAATGTAATTCCTTTTACATGGCAAAATCACATTTTAATTACATTATAATTAATGTAATTTTCATTACATGGTAAATTTATATTTTAATTACATTATAAGTAATGTAATTTCCTACGGTGTAAATTCCTTCCATTTATTTTAGTAAAAAGAATGTAATCTTTCCTATGTTGTAATTTACTATTTATTCACATTAATTAAAATGTAAAATTTTACATATGGTGAAACTTACTATTTTATTCACATTAATAAAAATGTGAATTTTACCTACGGTTAAAATTTCAATTTATTCTCATGAATAAAAAATGTGAATTTTTCATATCTAATATTTTATGTCAAATACTTCATGTCCAATCCAACCACAACAATAATTTAATTAATAAGAGTGATCTACTCTAATTAACAATATATAACAAGTGGTTCATGAATGTCAACAAAACATGGTTGGTAAACTTAACCAACAAATGTTCATAGTAACTACGACTAAGGTTTAACACTTAAATTCTCAGACCTAGTGTCATAGCATCACAACAATTCAGATTGTAACATATAATAACATACATCGCATATCCATCATTCAACTTCACATCACATAGTATTAATTAAATTAATTTAATTTAATTAGAAGTAAATTCTCACTAATTATATATTTCCTTAAATTTAACATTCGTATTAGAAACAATCCCCATTTGATTATAATTAAATTTTTGATGAATTATTATACTCTGATTTTACCACACCATAAATATCATATGACTAATTAGCATTTATTTACACATGTCAATTTCATAAATAGCTTAATTCTGAAATTACTTTGAATTCTTACTGACTCAAATTTAAAGAAATTAATTACTTTTATGTATTTAAATTAAAAAATTTTATTTTATTACAAATTCATTAAAATTTCTAAAATAAAAATTTTAAATTGGCCCCAAAATTCCGGGTTGTTACAATCTCCCCCACTTAAAAACTTTTCGTCCTCGAAAAGGAACGAAGCTAAAGTGTTTAATTATCCTACTCAATTTTCCATTCTTTATTACTCATTCATTGGTTTAAATAATTTTATAATTGAACTAATAATTACTCTACACAATCGTCAATCAATTGGTTGATTAGCTTTTTAAATATTTATAACTTTTATAGATTCAAAAATCATATTTTCTAAAATAGATTATATTTACAAATACGCATATTATAAACTTTTCACTCTGAACTCATTCTAGGGCATTACTAACCCCATCTCTAATGAGTTTTCTCATTCTAGGATATTGCTGATCCTATCTCTAATGAGTATTCTTATTGGATATTGCTAATCCAATCTCTGATGAGTCTTTTGTTCAGTTCTAACGAGTTGTACCCCAAAGATTTGAGCTAACCAGAGCTCTGATACCAACTGTAACGACCCGTAAATTTCCGCCCTTTGAATCGACCATAAACCACACAGGTCTGACCCAAAAAGTGAAAATCTACGAATACATTAACTTTGGGCATACAACACATTACAACAGATAACAGAAGACTTTTATAACACTATAATAAATGTTACATCAGAGTACAGAATATACATATCAGAGTACATTGGAATATAATTACAGCGGAAGATAAGTACAAAAAAATGTAATATACTGCACTGGAAGAACACAGCGGAAGGCTCTCTATCTCTGGACACAGCTTTAAGTTTCAACCCAGAATCCTGCTTAATATATCTGCAAAACTAGCTACTCGACTGCCCGTGTGGAAAATATGGGCACCCGAGTTTGCCAGTGGACAAACTACAGGTCAGTCATGGGACTGGTGTGAGAATTCTACTTAACCTATATAATATAATAAGGCTAATCACAGGACCACGCCACTTTCACGGAACGGGTTTTCTCCTATGGATTGCCAGTGCATGACTAAAGTAAATCGTCAAAATAACGCAATGCTTTTTAGAAAAATGAAACCATTATAAGACCCAAGTCCCATCACACAATGCAACGCAAACCGGAGGATAGGGTTTTACCTTATAATGATCAAAAGATGCTTGATACGATAGACACGGTATTATATAATAATAGTGTGCAACCAATTTGAAATACATCAAAGTAAATGTATCAATCCTAGACGGCATGAGTGCCCCATCCCACTATGTCGCCATATATAGGTATACAATCAAAACCGCGTGATGTCGTATTGGAAATTTGGGTTTCCATCTGAGTCAAGGCTAGGGAGGAGATCCTTACCGATTCGAGACACTCTAGCAAATGCCCCAGGATTGGTACTCTGTCCAACCCTTGGATCCTGCAGGGCCGGTCCATACGTTAACGCTTAATGGATTGGCAATTCCTGAACACACGCTTCCCGGTCCTTTTGGACCTATAATACGGCCAGTGGCGACCGCATAAACCGAGGCCTCGAAAAATCCAACAACCACAATGAATAAATGCCAGCGCTGGTAGGTCCCTGGCACCACTCTAGCTAGAAAGCAACGTGTGCACTCCCTGCGTTCCCTTCTCCCGTTTTAGACTCTACTGGGCTGTGAGGCTCGCGAAGTCACGATATACACAAAGCTATGCCTAAATAGACTGTGCTTTGATCATCAACCATAAGGCCTGCTTTTCAACAAAAGCCTTGATTAATGCATCTTAGTATGCCACATTGTCAGTCCATACTATACCATTGATTTCTACCAATATATAACCTCTAAGCTCTTACGTCTCAGAGAAGGGTGTTAACCACCAAACAGATATATATTGAGAGAGATCAACGAATGTAGTATAAAGGACTACAACGTCAGACATACATTCCATTTATAAACTTATGCCCTGGGTCTGAGCGAAAGTCAAATCCGTACAAATCAACACTTCGTCCGAACGGCCACCACTGAAGCCCTTTCAAGGTAGCTACTCCTCTCATGGGTCTCAGTGGCAACACATCCATTCGATGTGAAGATCGTCGGTCTTCAATCACCGTCTTTAAATCTTCGACTTAGAACGTCGTATAATCATTTGAAATGAGATTGAACTCGGTCTTTTCAAATGATTCTCGCATATATATATATATAATTTGAAATCCTTTCGTATCGTTATTGGTATTTAATAACGACCTATCGCTACTTTTATTTATATAAAAATAGCTTAAATTAATTTAACGACGCTTCGGGTTAATGGCCGACCCTGGCGCTGTTTTCAACCAAATTTGATTAACACATATCTTGAAATCTAACCGTTGGATTTTGACGAAGTCTATATCGTTGGAAAGATCTTCCCAAAGTGGTCCTAACAGTTCCAGTTTTGGGAAAATCCGACGGTCGGATCTTTCGGTAAAACTGTTTAAAGTTACGATTGTCGATACGCGGACTGTCGCGCGTGTGTCATTAAATTTATAATTTATATTTATATATAAATATAAATCATTGGGCGATTTTAATTATAAAAATTTATTCGTTTTATCGCATATAAAATGACGATAAAAATGTCACCTTTATTATCTCTATTTTATTTACACTAAATGTAAATAAATTATTCTTTCCTATCATTTATTTATTTACCTAGATAAACATAAATGTTTTCATTTTTCCTTTTCTTATTTATTTACCTAAATATTTTTTTTTCCTATTTATTTACCTAAATGTAAATAAATATATTCTTATCCTTTTGTTATTTATTTACCTAAATATAAATAAATGGTTGCATCTTCTTTTTCCACCTTATTTACACTATTTGTAAATAAAGGGTTTTAATTTCTTGTTCTTATTTATTTACTTAATTCCTCTCCAATCTAATTAAAGTTTTAATTAAAACCATATTTCGTTTTAACCTTCCAAAGTCATTATTAAATAATTAATCAAAAATTAGGAAATTAATCCCCTCATTAATCCGGGTTAAAGAATAACTGTTATTTAAACATAATTCACGATAAATCCAAATTCAAATTTCATTGTAAATCTGTAGTTATGATAAAACCATTTTTAATTCCTTTTATTTATTTTAAAATAAATAAACCATTTATTCTGATCAAAATATTATTTCTCATATTAAAACATTATTTTCAAAATATTAATTTTGAAATTAACCCTTTTAATATTCCTTATAAAATGGATAATGTAAGTTAATAAACTTATTCAGGTTAAAATGATATTTCTATTCACAATGGATTAAATAATCCAATTCGTTATATTATCCATTTATGTTTTATAATGGGCCAGACTTCTCACATTAGGCCTACAACTTGTGGATGCTGGATATGCCGGTTGGGTCCGGGCAGACTTATTCCACAGTTGGGCTTAACCTCGAGTCAAAACCCAATTTGTATTCGTGTACTTGGACCTCTCACATTAGGCCCAACATTTATGGCTGCTGGATATGCCGGTTGGTTCCGGGCAGACTTCCGCCATAAACGTGACCTAACCTCGTGTCCAAGAACAATTATAATTATAATTATTTTCTAAAAAATGTTATTTTAAAATATTTCATATTTTAAAAATATTTAACTTCTGAAATATCATATATTCCTTTTCAATTCTTTACATTGAAATGTGAATCCTTTTCCCTTTTTTCTCTTTACATAGAAAATGTAAGTGTTTGCTTTTATTTTCTTTTGCATTGAAAATGTACATATTACTTTTCATTTACATTTACATTAAAAATGTACATATTACTTTTTATTTACATTTACATTAAAAAGTACATATTACTTTTTATTTACTTTTTAAATAACATAAATATACTTTTATCTTAATTACATTTTAAATATCATAAAATGTACTTTTATCTTGATTACATTTTAAATATCATAAAATGTACCTTTATCTTGATTACATTTTAAATATCATAAAATGTACTTTCACTTTGATTATGTTTCATTAACATAAAAATGTATTTTTAATTTTAACTACATTTTAATAACATAAAATGTATTTTAGCTTTATTTACATTTTAATAACATAAAATGTATTTTACTTTGGTTATGTTTAATTAACATAAAAATGTCCTCTTAACTTTAATTACCTTTCAATAACATAAAATGTATTTTTAACTTATGACATTTTAACACATAAAAATGTGAATCTGTCTAATAACATTTTTAATATGTAAAAAAAATGTGAATTTCCATGTCATTAACTTAACGATGTAATTCGGGGTCATAATATTTAAATTAACACAACGATGTAATCTTGTGTCATAACAATAATATTAACATGATGATGTAAATTTGCGTCATCTCAATAACGTTAACACAACATATAAATTGGTGTCATTACAACAAGGTTAACCTAACATATAAATCGGTGTCATCTCAACTATATTAACACAACGGTGTAATTTGTGTCATTGAAACTATACTAACACAATGATGTAAATTGTGGTGTACTTTTGATGAATCACAATAAAAGTCTCATCTTTATTTGTAAATGAAAATAAGATTAAAACTTACATTTTGTTTTATAAATAAAGATTTAACTTGCACTTTATAAAATAAAAATAAAAATTAGTATTTTAATTTGTAGACAAGACAAAGATAAAAATTGTCCTTTTATTTATGTTGACAAAATAACGTAAAAATTTGTCTCTTTATTATGTTAACAAAATAACATAAAAGTTTGTTCTTTTTATTATGTTAAAAAAAATGACATAAACATAAACACTTGTATGTTAATAAAATGACATAAAAACTTGTTCTTTTTATATGCTAACAAAATTTATCCTTTTATTATGTAACAAAAATTTGTCCTTTTATTTTGTAACAAAAAAATTTGTCCTTTTATTATGTAACAAAAATTTGTCCTTTTATTTTACAGAAAAAATTACATGTTAAAATTGCCTTTTATTTTATTTGCAAACCAAATAAACAAAACCGGAAAAAATGTTTCAATTTTATTTAAGAAAATAAAATGAGAATAAAAATCAAAATAAAAAAAAACTTTGTCATTTATTTAGCAGACAAAATTTGTATAAAAACTTTGTCTTTTATTTTGTAAACAAAATAAATGACAAAAATTGTCTATTATCTTATTAACAAAACTAAGATCCAACCTTTTCCTTTATTACTTTTTAAATAAAAATAAAATTCCATATTTCTTTATAAATTAAAATTTCCATTTGTAAAATAATAATAATAATAATAATAATAATAATAATAATAAGAATAACAGTAATAAAGATGAGGACTCATGCAGATTACATCAGAATGTAGAACTGGACTAACATAGCTATTTCAACACAGCATAAGATCGTCACAAATCACACATCAATATAGATTCTACATTACCACATCGCAAGACATACATAAAAATCCAAACGATTGCGAATAATAATTATATTATTTAATTATTAAGATTTTAGAAATCTCACGTGGATTGGTTTTCAGAAGTCGTTTGAGTTCAAAATAGCTGAATTTCCAAAGTGCTTTGTTCTGGTCGTGGACAGTCCCATCGCGTAGATCTCATCAACACTAGTCCAACTTAAGTCGTTTCGTCAAATTTGGTTTATTCTTCGTTGGCTCCTTGTTAAACCCGAAACCATGACCGATTTGCCAAGCTTCCACCCCAAAGCATAAAACCAAAGAGAATATTCATCTGAGTTGAAAGAGACTAGTTTTAGATTTTTTTTCGATGAGTGGTTCACAAGATATTGATTTTTTCTTGAATGAGGCAGAGGCCATTGTTGTTTATTTAATTTTTTTCAGAGCGACGGCTTGATCAGAGAATAGCAAATGAGGGTAAGGTTAGAATGAGAGATTATTTGTAGGTTGGGAATTTGCTTAAAATAGATTTGTATAAGATGTATTTCTAGTCAAAGAATTCCAACGGTTAAATAAAGAAAGTATTCGAATTTTCATTTGTACATCTTTAATTCAATTTTAAGGATTAAATTATATTTGATTAAAGTTCATTAAACCGATTTATATATAAATCAAATGAATAATTAACTTTCCTACACGAGCAACAAATTTTCCTGTTTTGATTGTTCAAATGTTTACCATAATTTATGACAAATTCACATAATAAATTTAAAGTTAATTATTACACTAATCTTCCATGTTTGGTTTCAACCATAATTAAATCTTCATTATGTATATATTTAATTCCACTAAATTGGTTTGATTTAATTTGTTTTCTTTTTATTCAACCAATCTTGAATTTAAAGGTATAGTTAACAATTTTGTTCATATCCTACTACATTAGAATGATTGTTGACGAGTGGATTTCCATGTTTTAGTTAGGTCAAAACCTTATAAATTACAATATGTTAAAGTATAAAAGATAAATATATATAATTACTCCCAAGGGAAAGACATATACAAAATAAGGATAAGTATCATATATATATATATATATATATATTTACTGCCCTTAAAAAAATAAATTCTTATAAATGCATGCCATTCTGTTTCACATTAAAGGCTGAAACGGAAGAATAGGTATTCAATTCTTTCTATTGGTTCATATTTCCCTAAAAATATAACTCTTATTGACTATCCTTTTCCTTAATTACATAGAAAAAAATGCAATTTTATATTACAATGTAAATTGTCATCTTTAATTACATAATGAAATGTAATTTATTTACAATGAAAAGTTCATGTCCTAATCACCCTGAATATAAATGTAATTCCTTTTACATGGCAAAATCACATTTTAATTACATTATAATTAATGTAATTTTCATTACATGGTAAATTTATATTTTAATTACATTATAAGTAATGTAATTTCCTACGGTGTAAATTCCTTCCATTTATTTTAGTAAAAAGAATGTAATCTTTCCTATGTTGTAATTTACTATTTATTCACATTAATTAAAATGTAAAATTTTACATATGGTGAAACTTACTATTTTATTCACATTAATAAAAATGTGAATTTTACCTACGGTTAAAATTTCAATTTATTCTCATGAATAAAAAATGTGAATTTTTCATATCTAATATTTTATGTCAAATACTTCATGTCCAATCCAACCACAACAATAATTTAATTAATAAGAGTGATCTACTCTAATTAACAATATATAACAAGTGGTTCATGAATGTCAACAAAACATGGTTGGTAAACTTAACCAACAAATGTTCATAGTAACTACGACTAAGGTTTAACACTTAAATTCTCAGACCTAGTGTCATAGCATCACAACAATTCAGATTGTAACATATAATAACATACATCGCATATCCATCATTCAACTTCACATCACATAGTATTAATTAAATTAATTTAATTTAATTAGAAGTAAATTCTCACTAATTATATATTTCCTTAAATTTAACATTCGTATTAGAAACAATCCCCATTTGATTATAATTAAATTTTTGATGAATTATTATACTCTGATTTTACCACACCATAAATATCATATGACTAATTAGCATTTATTTACACATGTCAATTTCATAAATAGCTTAATTCTGAAATTACTTTGAATTCTTACTGACTCAAATTTAAAGAAATTAATTACTTTTATGTATTTAAATTAAAATTTTTTATTTTATTACAAATTCATTAAAATTTCTAAAATAAAAATTTTAAATTGGCCCCAAAATTCCGGGTTGTTACAGATATTTTCTATGTTAACACTTTTCTATGTTTCTAATATCATATAAATGAACATTTTCTATGTTTTCAATGACAAATAAAGAATAATTTATTTGTATACACATTTCTAATTTAACTTAACAAATAAAAATGAAAATTTTATTTGTTAACAATTTCTATTTAACAAAAATGATATTTTTGTTTAATCTATTTTGTTTGAACAAAAAATTATTCTCATTTCAATAAAAACGCGATCCATGTTGTCTACTCTATTTAATGATTCATATTACAATAAAAATACAATTCTTATTGTCTACTCTTTTCTAATGTTTCATACTACAATAAAAAATATTTTTCATTGTCTATTGTTTTCTAATGATTCATATTTCAAATAAAAATGTAATTTTTATTTTAATAAGAATGACATTTTTGTTATTTCTAATTTCAATAAAAATTTACAATTTTATATTGCCAATTGTAATTTCAATAAGACAACAGTTTTATATTGTCGATTCTTGTACAATAAACATGACATTCGATTTTGGTCAATTCTAAACTAAACATGACATTCTATTTTGTCAATTCTAAAAAAAACATGACATTTTATTGTGTCAATATCAGTACAACTAAAAGGACAATATTTATTTTTGTCAGTTCTAATACAATAAAATGACAATCTTGTTTTTCTTTAAAAATCCTAATTCAACAAACACATAAAAAATGATAATTTTATTGTTGTTGATTTTATTTCAACACAATGATCCATTTAATTAACAGATCTACATAACAGAATTCATCAACCCAAGTCAAATCACGAATAGTAACAAATTGAATTCAACTGCAAATAAATAACACTTTATTTCAATTTTAATTTTAGAATAAGAAATCTCACATGATCAGAAATTAATAAATTTTAATCATTAAAAATAAAGAACTCTCACATCGCAAATTAAAAATTAAGTTTTAATCTTTGAATAAGAGATCTCACCATGATTTTAATTCCGTACAGTTCAGATCTTAAAATTTGGTCGAATTTCAATCAGCTAAGAATCGGTCCTAGTCAGTATCATGTTGTAGAATTTTCTGTCACGAGTGCAACATAACTGAAATCGTTAAATTTTGACAATATATGAACAAGATACACCATTTTAAACTTTATACAATTTAAATATATAATTTAACATTTAATTAATTACATTCTTGCCCTTGTCTTCAACTTCCAGGTCCCGATACAAGAAACCCATCGAACGATAATGGATCCACTTGTGCGCCGCCATCTGGTCATCGTGACCACCATCCATCGCCACTACAACGTTGAGCGTCACGAGCCGTTTCTACGCCCAAATATATGTTCAACTCGGTGGTCCTCCAAGCTTGCGGTTTCACTCCAAGCGGTGCTCGTTCAAGCACGGAAATCAGGCCCAAAACACCATGGAATAAGATCATAACCAAACCAAAATGAAGTTCTTAGAGAGGCCATTTTTTGATTTGAAATGGTAATTTAATTTGTGATAGATCAAAAGATTTTAATCCTGGAAAATCGAACGAGAATGTTCGTTGAAAGCTTAGAAGCCGGCGGCTCTGTGATAGGAATTAGGGTTTGGAATTTGTCCTATATTTATATTAAAATATTATTAAATAGAATCCTTAAGGCCCGTTTAGCCACAAACTCCAATTCAGGTCCAACGACAGTCATTCCTAGCTAAATACCCCTATTCCGAACTAAATGGGCTATGTCTCATGAGCCCAAACGAACGTCTGTAGCCTGTTTTATTAAATTTATCCTTTATTTATTTAATTTAATTTTACATTTAAATTCACCTGGGCCACATACGGACTCTAAAAATTGCAGAAAAATTATTTTTGGTTATGTTTTGACGATACGGTCCTAACAAAACTAATTTTGTCGAATTCCGAGACCGTTTGAAAAATGGCTATTTTCAAGTCGATTAAATTTGACTGAAACTATAAAAACATGTTTTCTTTCGCCACGCTCACATATTAATTCGAAAAATTATGAAAATTGAAACCTAGCAATAATTTGACATTCCAGTTCCAACAAAAGTGGTTTTGTCGAAAACAGAGGTCGTTTGAAAAATGGCTATTTTTAAGGGCCATATATTATGTTAAAATATATATAAATTCTACAGCGACTTTTCTAAATTATAAACTGAACATAACTTTTGATTTCTAAAATGAAATTTCAATTTCTTACACCCGTCAGAGAGATATTATTAAATAGATTCAAATATTTCTTGTTTCGCTCAATTCTAATTTATAATGAATTCTATAATTCAGTTGAAATTAGAAATCGAATTTTCGAACTACCGCACCATTTCAAACTCCTTTTATAATTAAATTAAATTTATTCATTTTAACTTCGATTAAAATAAATTTTTAGTCATTATTATTTAAAATAAACTATTTTAAATATTAAAAATCTTTTAAAATAACTTAAAATAAAATTTTAAATTGGCCTCAAAATTCCGGGTTGTTACAATCTCCCCCACTTAAAATCTTTTCGTCCTTGAAAAGGAATGAAGCTAAAGTTGTTTAATTAATCAACTCAATTTTAATTTTTTTTATATTTTTATATTTGTTTCAATAATTTTATTAGCTAAACTAATATTCACACATCACAACCATCAATCAATTAGTTGATTAGCTTCTCAAATATATATAACTTTTATATTTTTAAAAATCATATTTTCTAAGAATGGATTATGTATATAATCACAAATACTTTAATTATAACTTGTCACTCTCAACTCATTCTAGGGCATTACTAACCCTATCTCTAACGAGTTTTCTCATTCTAGGATACTGCTGATCCTATCTCTAATGAGTATTCTTATATAGGATATTTCTAATCCTACCTCTGATGAGCCTTTTGTTCAGTTCTAATGAGTTTTATCCCAAAGATTTAAGCTAACCAGAGCTCTGATACCAAATGAAACGATCCAGGCTTTCCTTTATGGGGAAGTTTGGGTCGTTTCGGAGATATTGTCGACAACGACCAAAATTCGAATCAAAATCACAATCCGAGATTGTAATATCAATTACAAACCTTTTTGTTTTTGATCCAAAAGAAAATATTCTACTTATAATTATCTAGTAATTCCCATAATCCTGCTTACATTTTGTGTGGGTAAATCACAACAAATGACTTCCTATTATTTTCTTCTTTTATTAATGGTTTAATAAGGATTCTTCATTAATCATCAAATACATCAAGCTACTACTATTTTTTATCTCTTTCCAATTCATCAACTAACAAATCAAGTATGTTATCAATAATTCTTACTTCCTTCCTTTTCTTAAGAATAGCAGTCATTAAGAAGCATCAAATTCAGACACATAACTTATTACGAGATAGTCCAAAGACGAAAGTGTAAGAACTCAGATGTCAATCTTAGATATATATCCATCATCTCCTTGGGTATCTCACTCACTATGAGGTAACATTAGCGAAAAGTTCCAAAATAAGAAACAACCAAAATGTGAGATCTGGAGCACTGTAAAACTATGTGTTATTATATATTGTGCCACTCAAACCTCTAATCAAGATCATACATAAGTTAGAGATAATGCAGAACAATTTTAACAATGCAACACATTTCCATCGGATCAAACTAAGCAAAAATGTGTATTGTTGTTTTGAAGTTAGTAACTAAATATCAAAGGGATTCATTACCATGACCTATGAATTTACAATCCAGAGCTTTACCGCTAAAGCTAGTGGTCCTCAATTAGCAACTTTGTGGATTGTTTGTTTAAAGCTGAACATAACTAAATCAAAGTAATATAATCAATCTATAATTTACATTTATCTATGTTAATTAAGTTTTAAGTGTTAAGGGTATGTTTTTAGAATGAATGAGTTCATATATTAACTGGAATGATTAACTTGTTAAGTACTATGGCATGCAAGGATTTCTGCGCGAGGGAATGAGAGAGACCAAGTAAACATGATTTGGAATATTGTGAAAAGAAAAGAAAAAAAATTATGGCCACTGAAATAATCATATTTTCTTTCAGTCGAGAGACTATGTAAACATGATATGAAACATGGGGGGATATCCACTCAAATAATCATACTTTCTTTTGATCGAGAGAGACCATGTAAAAATGATTTGAAACATTGTGAAAAAAAATAGATCCACTTAAATAATCATATCTTCTTTCAACAAATTGTCATGGTAGCCATAACACAATATAAACAAAAACATTGTGATTCCTCGTTTCATATCCTCAATGGAGAAAGATACGGTTACATATCCTCAATGGTGAAAGATACGGTTTTTGAAGTGATGGAATCAAAGTTTGGTTAAAGGCTTTTGATCTATGGAATTTTGTCAGCTAAAAGCATGATTAGCTCAAAGCTTTAGATGATTTATCCAATGCAAAAACTATGTTGTAATTATGCTTAAGCATGATTTTTGATGGGCTGTACTCTTGCCACACCTTGCTTCACGCCCAAATAAAAAAAGCACAAAGCCTTGTACAAAATAACAGAAGCCTGATGATGTTGGAAGAGAAAAAGTCGGAGCAATTACAGAAGGAAGCCACTACATTACCCGAAATTTGTTAGTCAAGATATGCGGATTAGGTTTTCGACGGTGGAAACCATGGGATCTCATCAAATCTAACCATTATTATTTTTTCCGCACAAAATGACTAATAGAACTTCAGTCACAACAGCATTTTCGATTAAGGATATGCCACATTTCATTGATACGTACGCACGTGCGGAGCAATTATAAAAGGATGTTCCACATTTCACTCACACGCACGTGCATGCGCACACATGCCCAAATGCACGCATGCGCTTGGCGCAAAAAAAATGAAAAGAAAAAAGGAATCGAGCAAATTAAACAAATTGCCTATGAATTCCTAGAATCAGTCTGAAATTTTCAAAAAAGATGAGAACGCAGAATTTTGTCTCATAGATTAAGCTCTATAGTAAATCAAATGGCTTCAAATTAAATAGTTAAAAAAATTGATAAGCATTATAATCACTCTACATTGCATGGTTCTCCATGAAAAATTGGTCTTGTTTCGATGCTAGGGCAAATCAAAATCTAAAACAATTTTCAATGATAAGCAAAGAATTTTAGAAGGTCACAAAGGGGGAATAATTTTAAAAAATGTTTCAAATACCCTCAACCAAAACAAGCTCTTCATTGCAAGATAATGAGAAAGGATGATTGAGAGCCAAACATAAGCATAGTAAATGTGAAAACATAGAAGGCAATCGTTTAACTTTTCGTGGGAACAATTGAATTTCACAAAGATAATGGAAATTGTCGAAACAATAACTGAGACGGTCAAAATTTCTACAAAACCAGGTAACTGTGGTTTTCAAAAATGCTGATAACGAAAACTACATTGAACCCTGCTGTCATCAAAGACTACGGTGGTCTCAAAATTTGCCCAAGCATCATTCAGAAAACTGAGACCAACAGAAGTAGAATAAAATGCGAAAACTTGCCTTTAATTTCTTCAAGTAGTCTTCCTTCTGTGTAGATCGGCAACGGAAAGTAGTATCGACCTCTCTTGAATAAATAAGCATAAATAAGAGGTAAAACAAATCGTAGCCTAATAAGCAGTAACTCAAAGGACAAGATTTAGGGATTTTACCTTTTTTCACAAAGTTCGGATGTGGAAGAAATCAACGAGAGGAGTCATGGATTTGCCCCAAAAACTAGTATGAATTTACTCCCTTTGGATTCAAAAAAAACTGGTATGATTTTTCTCCAAAAATGAAAAGCGAACAAAAAAAGAGGGAAATGAATTTGGCACCAATTGGGGAAAATGAAAAAAAACAACGGGAGCGAAAATTGATCCAGATTTGATACGGGGAAGAGACAGATCAAATGAACCAATCCATAATGTTTAAGATGTAGGGTTAGATGTGAATCGGTGGAGGAGGTGTGGATTGGTAGGTTGTAGCAAAGAACATTTAGTACGGTCAAGAGCCTTATCAAATTTGATATGGTTAAAAACCGTATCAAATCTCTTAATCATGGTGTATCAAATTCGCTATTTTGGTGTAGTGATAAAACATCCCTATAGAAAATTTGTATGTTGTGTGTATTAATGGCTTTTAATAATATTAATGACATGTGTCATAAGGTTAACCCCTACTTGTAGTATAAGTCTAGAGACGACCATGGCTTCACCTTACGGGAAAGCCCGAATTGCTTTTGAGAACATAACGCATCAGAACACAAACAATAGAAATTTCAATGTTATTGCAACAATTAACATCAGAGAACAAGAATATCAGAGTACTAATAAATATTACATAGCACAAATAAAATAATATCAGAGATTTAAATTACAAAGCAGCGGAAAATATAAACATATCAATAATGTACAGCGGAAATCATCTACAACCACAACTGAAAGATATGTACGGATACAAGGCTTTCCAAATATAGCTCCAGCTATAATCCAGGATCCTGAGAAAAGAAGTATCTGCGAAAACCAAAACTACTAGCTCCCTATGTGGAAAATATTGGCACCCAGAGTTTAGGTTAAAACAATAAACTTCGAGTCAGTCATAAGACTGGTGTGAGAACTAAAACAGTTATTAAATCTTTACTTTAAAAGTTAGGAAATCATGGGACCACACCGTATAACACTGAATGGGTTTACTCCATATGAATCTCAGTTTAAAATAAAACAATGAAATGCTTTTTTGAAAAATGAAGCTATTATAAGACTCAGGTCCCATCACACAATGCAACACAAGCCGGAGGATAGAGTTTTCCCTTATAATAGCCAAACATGCTTGGTATGTTTAAAACAAATCATTTTTTATATTACTATAAGTGCATAATGTCAAAATCAACTTCGAATATAAATATATCAATCCTCGATGACATAGGAACCATATATTATGACGCCCTACATAGGTTTACAACTAAAACCAAAAGGTCACGTATTGGAAATTGGATTCTATCTATGAGTCGAGGCAAGGGATGGCTCCTCACCAATTCGAGTCACGTCTAGCAAGACAACCCAGGACTCGGACGCTGGCGAGCTCTAAGATCTTCAAGGTCGGTCCACACTTACTTTAGTGGATTGGTTATTCCTGAACACACGTTTCCCGGTCCTATTGGACCTCTAAAATGGTCAGTACGTCGAAAAATAATATCCGAGGCACCTCATTCCATCATCCACATAAGTAAAAATGTCTGAGCTCCATACTATGACACCACTTCTAGCTAGAAAGAAACGCATGCACTCCCTGCAGTCACGATCCCTTTTTTACTCATACCGGGTGTGAAGCTCGTGAATTAACGCTATACACAAAGCTATGCTATTTAAAGCCGTGCTTTGATCATCAACCACAGGACCTTGCTTTACATCAAAAGCCTTGATCATTTGCATCTCAGCATGCCACACTGACAATTCATGTCGTATGACAAATGTCTATCAATATATAACCTCTAAGCTTGTACGTCTCAGAGAAGGGTATTAAGCAAGAGAATAAATTCTCCGCCATCAAATAGATATATATTTAATAGAAATCGATCAATACAAAATGAAATCCAATGTCAGACACACATCCATTTACAAGTCCATTCTGGGTCTGAATGAAACCAGAGGCATCTTATTCCTCGTCCCATATGTCCAATACAGGAGAGCGGTCCTTGCATATTCGATCGATCTCCAAGTACGTCTAGATGATCAACACTTATTACCTTGTCCTGGGTGTATAGCCCAATCAAGACATCAGTAATCATCCAAATGATTTGAAGATCTCCAGTCTTCAACCACCGTCTTCATCGTCGACTTTTAGTCGCCGTATCAGTTATTCAGAATGGGATAAACCCGGTCTTTCCGAATAACTCACGTATTTTATAATCAATAATCAAATGTTATTAAAACACATCATGAGCCTCATTCTAATTCAAAATATTCTTCTATTCAAACATTAACATTTTTAGGAAAAGGTTCCCATTAATTTTATCAAAGATAAGTTATTTTAAACTTATACTTTAATCATCCTTTGGATATCATTTTCCAAGATTTTATTTTATCTTTTCACAACTCTAAATCAAATTAAGGTTTATAAAAATAGTCGAGATTATCAAGCCATACTGAAGTAATCATTTATTTTATTATCCCAATCCCAACCTATTCATCTCATGGAGCAAAAAAGGCAGTACTCCATATCTAACACCCACGGTGTTATCAGTTAATTTAATAACCTTCCACGTCCAAATATAATTAAAGATTTAACTATCGCCTAGAGTAAAACTTGTGGTACTCCAATCTCGATCATTTCATGAATTCGATAAATTTAGTTATCTCATTCTCATTTTAATCTGCTTAAAGATTCATTAAACTCTATCTTAGTTTTAGTCTCAAAAATCATTACTTAATGATTATTCAACTTTTAGGAAAATTAATCCTGTCTTTAACTGGGTTAAAGAACCCGTGTCATTTAAAACACCATTCACGATAAACCCAAAATCATCTTCCATTAAAATGGAATCATCACAGAAATCTGATCAGTATATAATTGATATAAATTTCCGTTTCTGTAACGACTCGGATTTTGCTCGGACCTAATCGATCGCAAAATCGACTAAGACCGTTCAAAACCCGAATACGCTAACTTTGGGAATACAACACATCAGAACAAATAACAGAAGACTTTTATAACATTACAATAATGTTACATCAGAGTACATCGATATAATACAGCGAAAGATAAATTACAATAAATGTAATACAATGCAGTGGAAATGAATAAACTAACATAGCGGAAGACTATTAGTGCTCTGGACACAGCTTTAAGCTTCGATCCAGAATCCTGCTCAATAAATCTGCAAAATAAGCTACTCAACTGCCCGTGTGGAAAAGAGGGCACCTGAGTTTGCAAAGTGAAACAAACTACGGGTCAGTCATGGGATTGGTATGAGAAATCTTTACTTGACTTGACTAATAATATGGCTAATCACAGGACCACGCCGCTAACGCGGAACGGGTTTACTCCATTGGATTGCCAGTGCATAATTTAAATAAAGTAAATCGTTAAACAACGCAATGCTTTTTAGAAAAATGAAACCATTATAACACTCAGGTCGCATCACACAATGCAACGCAAGCCGAAGGATAGAGTTTTACCTTATAATGGTCAAAAATGCTTGATACGATAAAACGGATTTGATACTATTACTAGCGTATATATGTTTCAAAATCATTTCAATCATAATATATTAATCATAGACGGCATAGCTACCATATACTATGTCGCCATACTAGTTCTACAATCAAAACCGCATGGTGTCGTATTGGAAGTTGGAATTTCCATCATGATTCAAGGCTATGACGATCTCCTTACTAATTCGAGACACTCTAGAAATGTCTCAGGATCCCCCGCAGTAAACCCTTGGATCCTGTAGGGCCGGTCCACAAATACATTAGTGAATTAGTTATGCCTAAACACACGTATCCCGGTCCTATTGAACCTATAACCTGGTCACAATCGACCATTAAATCCGAGGCCTCGAAATCCATTATCCACATAAGTAAAAATGTCAGGGCTTGTAAACGCTGACACACTTCTAGCTAGAAAGAAACGTGTGCACTCCCTGCTTCCCTTGTCCCATTTTTGACTCATACCGGGGTGTGAGGCTTGCAAAGTAACGCTATACACAAAGATACACCTAAATAGGCTGTGCTTTGATCATCAACCACAAGGCTCTGCTTTTCAACAAAAGCCTCGATCATTTGCATCTCGGCATGCCACATTGACAATTCACGCCATGCGATCGATAACTACTAATATATAACCTCTGAGCTCGTGTGTCTCAGAAAAGGGTGTCAAGCAAGAGAATAAATTCTCCTCCAACACAGATATATATTAAATAGAAATCAATTTAATTTACATGGAATGAAATCTAATGTCAGACACCCATCTATTTACAAGTCCGTTGTAAGGACCCGTTACTTCCCCGGTAAGGGCAGAGCGGATACTTTGAGGACAACACACAAAAGAACGCAGACAGAAGAACATTTCATTGTTATTACAACAATTCCATCAGAATACAAGAATATATAGAATATAAATGAATTGAATTACATTCGATAAATATCAGAGATTACAATAAATTACATAGCAGCGGAAAACAATATAAAACACAACTAAAAGTGATGCACGGATACAGAGCTTTCCGAGCATCATTCCAGCTGTAAATCAGGATCCTGTGAATATAAATCTGCAAAACCAAAACTACTAGCTTCCCGTGTCGAAAATAAGGGCACCCAGAGTTTAGGTTAAAACAATAAACTCCAGGTCAGTCATGTGACTGGTGTGAGAACTAAAACAGTTATTAATCTTTATTTTAAAGTTCGGTAAATCAAGGGACCACGCCGTATAACACGGAACGGGTTTCCTCCCAAGAATACCAGTGCATAAAACAAACAACGCAATGCTAAGTAAAGAAAAATGAAGCTATTATAAGACCCAGGTCCCATCACACAATGCAACGCAAGCCGGAGGATAGGGTTTTACCTTATAACAACCAAACATGCTTGGTACGTTTAAAAACAAATCATTTGATACTATAATAAGTGTATAGTGTCAAAACAATTTCAATCATAAATATCAATCATAGACGGCATAGCATCCTATGCTACTATGTCGCCATACTAGGCTGTACAAATAAAACCGAAATATCTCGTATTGGAAATTGGATTTCCGTCATGAGTCGAGGCAAGGGGCAAGCTCCTCTCTGATTCGAGACACTCTAGCAAATGCCTCGGGACTACACACTCTGGGTAACCCCTGGATCTTCAGGGCCGGTCCTCTCTTACGTTTGAGGATTAATTATTCCTGAACACACGTTTCCCGGTCCTTACAGACCTAAAATCGAGGCGCCTCATCCAACAACCACATAGGTGAAAAGTATATAAATGTCAGGGCTGGTAAGTCACTGACACCACCAAAGCTAGAAAGAAACGTCGTGCTCTCCCCGCAGTCACTATCCCGTTTTTGACTCATACCGAGGTGTGAGGCTCGCGAATTCACGTTATACACAAAGTTGCCACATAGGCCGTGCTTTGATCATCAACCACAAGACTTTGCTTTTCAACAGAAGCCTTGATCAATTGCCACTTAGGCGTACCACACAGGCAATTCATGCCATGCGACTGATGTCCATCGATATACAACCTCTGAGCTCGTACGTCTCAGAGAAGGGCGTTAAGCAAAAGAATAAATTCTCCGCCGCCAAACAGATATATATTTAATGGAGATCAATCCACACAGAATAAAATCCAATGTCAGACACACGGTCCATTTACAAGTTCGTTCTGGGTCTGAATGAAACCGGAGGCACTTTCCTCGCATATCCAACGATCTCCAAGTATATCTGGAAGTCCACCAACTGATTCCCTCATCTTGGGTGTACAGCCCAATCAAGATCATCAGTAATCACCCAAACGATGTGAAGACTTCCGGTCTTCGACCACCATCTTCATCTTCGACTTATCGTCGAATCGGTTATTCAAAATGGGTATAAACCCAGCCTTTCCGAACAACTCGCGTATATTAAAACGAATGTTACACAAACACAACATATGCCTCATTCCAATTCAGCAGCCACTAATCGTAAATCAGCAAGAGAACAATTTCCTAAATATTAACCCCGAAGGTCGAAACCAACATCAGATCAATACCCAGGAAACCATTCTTCTTAGCTAACCTACAGCTAGTTTCTAAATTTCATATTCTTAGGGAAAGGTTCCCATTAGTTTTATCAAAGATAAATTCTTTAAAATTTATTCTTTAATCTTCCTATGGATGTTATTTCAAACCATGTTAAGGTTTTCCAAACTAGTCGGGATTAGCGAACCACACCGAAGTAATTATTTATTTTATTTCCCAATCCCAACCTATTCATCCCATGAAGCAAAACTGGTAACACTCCATATCTAACACCACGGTGTTATCGGTAAAACTAATTACCATTTCACGTTCAAATCTAATTAAAGATTTAACTATCGCTTTGGAGCAAAACTGGTGATACTCCATTCTCGCTCACTTTCCAAATTGATAATTTTCATTATCAGTTCACATTTCAATCTAATTACAGATTCATTAAAATTCCTTTTACTGGGTTAAAGAACTAATGTCATTTAAAACACAGTTCACGATAAACCCAAATCACATTCTATTTATTATCGGGTTAAAGAACAAGTGTTATTTAAAACACCCTTCACGATAAACCCACAAATCAATTCTATTTAAAACCCATTTCAAATCCAATTTATTTATTTAAAAAAAAATGGGTTTTAATTTTAGTTCAAAACTAGTTCATTTCGATAAAAATCTATTTTTATCTTTTCAAATATGGAGTTTTTCATCCCAATTTTTCCCAAATCATTTCTTATGATTTTACACAAATTATTACTATTTTAATAATTTTATCAAGTCCTGTACAGTCGATTTCCATCAACGGCCATCGAACTGCACTTACAACGATCTTTAGCAAATTTGATTTGGACGTATCTCCAAATCCAACCGTTAGATTTCAAATTTCTAATATTCGTTAGAAAGCTCTTTTCGATACGAACGCAACGGTTCCGGTTTAAGGAGAATCCGACGGTCGGATCTCCCTTAATGTCCGTTCGAAGTCAATGGTCGAAATTTACGAACTGCCGCGGCGCGTTCTATTCAGGCCATTATATTATATATATATATACTATATATAATATATATTTCATCAATTTCTATTTAAAACGAATTTTATAAATAGTTTTAAATTCGTTTCAAAAACATTTCAACTTCCATTTCCAATTCAAATCAAAATTGATTTTTTTTTTCTTATAAATTCGTTTTAAAATTCATCTCTATTCAATTCAAATTTCAATTCAATTTGAATTCATTTCAAATTGATTTTTCTTCTATTTCAATTCGTTTTCAATTCAATTTGGATTCATTTTCTTTTCAATTCAATTCGAATTCGGTTTCTTTTCAGTTCAATTCGAATTCGTTATATATTCAATTCAATTAGAATTCGTTTTATATTCAATTCGAATTCGTTTTATATTCAATTCAATTCGAATTCGTTTTATATTCAATTCAATTCGAATTCGTTATATATTCAATTCAATTCGAATTCGTTATATATTCAATTCAAATCGAATTCGTTATATATTCAATTCAATTCGAATTCGTTATATATTCAATTCAATTCTAAAACGAATATAATCGATATAAATATCGTTCGCATCAAAATAGCGCATCTCTAATCAACCTGGCTTTATATATTTCAATAATTCCGTTATTCTATTCCATAAATGAATATGTATCCTATTCAATACGTGAATCTATATTTTTGTCAACACATGACTAATCTCAATGAATGAGTACTGTCCACGTGTGACTATTTTTGTTATTTAATGTATTTTATAAAAATTATGGTATCTTTCGTTTGATTTCAAATCAGACTCCAACCGTAAATTAGTAAGAGAACGATCCCTGAATATTAACCCTGAAGGCCGAAACCAACATCAGATCAATATCCAGGAGACCACTCATCTTATCTATTTTCCAGTTAGTTTCTAATTTTATAAATGATAAAGATGTAAATTTTATTGTTAAAATATTTCGTTCAACACATGACTAATCTCAACGGATGAGTACTGTCAACACATGAACCTTTATTTTATAATGTTCTTTATTTTCTAAATTGGAATGAGGCCCAATCAATCACCATATAAAGTTAATTATATGGATTCCATACAACACATGTATATAATAGCAACGACAAATAATCAACCATCATCCAAAGTGCACTACACTGTATAAGCATCAAATATAGATATCTAACGCTTATAACAGCCTGTCAATCAATCGATCGACATACAACTAATTATTGGGATTAGTGTTTGTCTTATATTGTCCCAATACCCGTGTGGGGTTTCAAATCAACAAACACAGATTTTTATTTTTGCAGTTGGGCGATGTGTAAAATTTATCGTCCCAATCAATGTCCTTCAAATAGGTGTACATAAACAAACCGTCCGGTTTGTAAATGAGTATTTATTTATTCACAATCACGTTAAAAATTATATTTTTAACGACCAAATTATTTTATTCAACCTATGAATATTCTATTCGGTTCATTTATTAAATAAAATGATATCTTTATTTTTCTAACTTATTTTAGAAAATTTCGGCGGCATAACGGCACGATACTAGAAACGGGACGAGGCCTAGCCTTATCCCCGGTCTAATAATGGCCTACGCCATACACATATCAATCAAATCCATTCCATTTCACCAAACAATCAAATTCAAATCAAATAATCTAACCAACTAAACAACCAAACAAACAAGTCCATGGTCTTTGGACGATGGTGTCGGGTGCTACTAAACACCGTCTGCATCCTAGTATATATTTATATAACTAGAAAAGAAAAGTTAAAGTGAGAAGTTCTCACTGACTAGCTAATCCAAACGCCTCGACTCTTCATATGTAGAAATCTTCGTCGTTCTCGCCTTTTGTCACTTTCGTTGTCCGTAGCCACTACATATATAAAAATCTCATTTTTATATTGTTGCAATGTATATAAAAATCCTATTTTTATATCGTTACTATATAGATAAAAATTCTATTTTTACATCGCTACTATATAGATAAAAATTCTATTTTTACATCGCTACTATATAGATAAAAATTCTATTTTTACATCGCTACTATATAGATAAAAATCCTATTTTTACATCGCTATTCTCTATATAAAGATTTCGCCTTTTCAAATATAAAGATTATATTTTTATATTCTCTATTATATAGAAATTTTATTTTCAATACACTACTTATATAAAAATAGTATTTTTATATCTTCTACTATATAAAGGTCATATTTTTAATACTCTACACAAGTAAAAATCATATTTTTGATTCACTACATACATAAAGATCAAATTTTTTACACTTCTATAATGTAAAAATCATATTTTTGATATATCTATAATATAAAAATCATATTTTTAATATATCTATAATATAAAAATCATATTTTTATTCTCTACATCCCATAAAAATTATATTTTTATTATCTCTTAATGTTTAAAAATCAAATCTTTTATAATGTAATTTCATTTCTATAAAAATCGTATCTTCAAAACAATTTCTTTCATATAAAAATGAAATTTTTATTTCACTAGTTCCTATATACAAATCACTATTTCTTACAAAAACTGATTTCATTTACGGTAATCAATAAACTAAAAATAAAAATAAAAAGGAGCTAACTTAATCACCTTCACCACCAAAGCTTTAGATCGAAGTCGAACTGAAGCTCGACACCTCAGAAACCGACGTTGCCAAAGCTTGTCCGTCGCTGTACCATTTGCTGACCGGAGTAATGGGGAGGCGCTGGCGTTCGCAGGCCAAGGGGGGGAGGCGGGGTAATGTCAGGCGGAGGTAGGGCGACTGGTGGTGGTGGCGATTCTCGTTCGGATTTGGGGGTGGGGGGGCTGCCGGTTCCTCGATGAAGTGCGGGGAAGGAAGGGGGAACGATGCGGGGGGGGCGTCGGGCGAGAGGGGTGATGGCGAACGGTGGTGAGGAGGAGCGGCGCGTCGGTCGAGACGAGGGAGGCATCGAGATTTTTCTGAAAAGGGGGAAAGTGATTTCATTGAGGAAATGAATTGGTGGACGGGGTGCTAAGTAGAAAAGGTTTATATAATATTTTATAATATTATTTTATTTATTTTTATTTCAAAAGTTACCTTTTATTTCGAACTCGAAATCGAACCCACCGCCTGTCGTCCATAGCTAATTACCCCCATTCCGAACACAATGGGATATGTATCGTAAGCTGATTCGCTTGTTATGATCAGTTTTAGTCAAAATCAACATATAACTCTATATATTGAATTTTGAACGCGCATTTCAATTTACCGGGGCCACATACGAACTCTATAAATTCCAGAAAAATATTTTCTCGCTTTGTATCGACGATACGGTCCTAACAAAACTAGTTTCGTCGAATTCTGAGACCGTTTGAAAAATGGCCAACTTCCAGTCGATTAAAATCAACTGAAATTGGTCAATCGCGTTTTCCTTCGCCACGCTCACATATTGATTCGAAAAATTATGAAAATTGGAATCTAGCAATAACTTGACATCCCGGATCCAACAAAAGTGGTTTCGTCGAAATCCGAGGTCGTTTGCAAAATTTCCATTTTTAAGGGCCCGAATTCCATAGCGACTATTCTAAATTTTCATTTGGACATAACTTTTGATTCCCGCTATGAAATTTTGATTTCTCGGATTCGTTGGAAAGATATTCTCAAATAGATTCTAATATTTTTGGTTTCACTAAATTCCGGTTTATTTTGAATCTTGTACATTCATTTGAAGTTTGAAATCGAACTACCGCGCCATTTTCAATTCTTTTAATAATTATAAATAATTATTTATATTCTAACGACGACGTATATAAATAAACGTTTTAATTCTATTCAAAATAAATTTTTCGTCGATATTATTTAAAATAATTCATTTTAAATATTCAAAATTCGCAAAAGTAGCCAAAACAAAAATTTTAAACTGGCTCGCATTTCCGGGTTGTTACATCCGTTCTGGGTCTGAACGAAACTGGAGACACCTTATTCCTCGTCCCGTATGTCCAATATGGAAGAGTGGTGTTCGCATATCCGGAATATCAACAAGTACGTCTGCACAAACTACCACTTTAACCCTTTACTGGGAGCTACCCAATGCCAGGCATCAGTAGTTGTCCATTCGATGTGAAGATCGCCGATCTTCATCCACCATCTTCAATGTTTTTGACTTTAATCATCATAGTAATTATTCAGAATGGGTTAAACCCGGTCTTTCCGAATAACTTGCGTATTTATATTCAAAAAAATCAGGTGCTATAAAGACACATCATATGCCTCATTCCAAATCAGAATATTCTTTTAATAAAATATTCATATTATCAGGGAAAGGTTCCCATTAATTTTATCAAAGATAAATTCTTTTAAATTTATTCTTAAATCTTCTTTTTAAAGATTTATTAAACTCCAATTTTATTTTAATATCAAAAATCGTTACTTTATGATTATTCAACTTCTAAGAAATTAATCTTGTCTCTAACTGGGTTAAAGAACCAATGTCATTTAAAACACAGTTCACGATAAACCCAAAATCAACTTCCATTAAATATGGAATTTCCACAGAAATCAAATTAATATATAATCGATATAAATTTCCGTATTAGACCACTAATATAAATGGAATAACGGCAAAGCCTTTTAAATTCCATATATAGTAACTGTCTTCTTTTACAGAAGCCTATCTCGATTATTATCAAATCGAACTTCCACTTAATTCCACTTTAACATATTAAATTGGGAAACTTGACTTTGGAAAATTTCTTTCTAAATCTTATTAAAAAGATCTATAAATTCCAAATTATATTTTCACTGTTAATTAGGTTAAAGAACAAATGTCGTTTAAAAACACAGCTCACGGTAAACCAAATTCACATATCATTTTATTCCAATTACTAAATATAATTGGAAACTCTAATAATCTTAATTAAAAGATTTATTCTTTTCATACAGGGTTTAAGAATAGTGTAATTTAAGATACCATCCACGACAACCCAAAATCTAATTATTTTATTTAATTGCAATTAAATATTAATTAATTGGAATGCTTCATTAAATCTTAATTTAAAAGATTTATCTTAGTTAATAACTAGTTCATTTCAATAAAAATATATTTTTATCTTTTGTGTCCACCCAAAAACGGACATAGAAATCATCATTTTATTCTTCGTTGAATATTATTTTAAAATATTCATTATTTAAAAATACTCTTTATATAAAAAGATTCTTTATGTAAAAAGATTCTTTATATTATAATATTCTTTATTTTAAAATATTCTTTATATTACAATCTCCTTTAAAAATATTCTTTATTTAAAAAATATTTCGAATCGGAATGTGACTAAATCATTTACCATATAATTTTGGTTATATAGATTTCATACATCGCATGAACACGGCAACAATTATAAATAATCATTAAACAATCAATTCACATCCAAAGTAAAATTTATAACTGTGTGCGCATTAAAATGAATAAATAACGCTCGTCGCAGCCTGCCAATCCATCGATTGACATACAACTAAATATTGTGACTAGTGTATGTCAAATATCATCCAATACCCGTGTGGGATTTTCATCCAACAACAATTTATCTAAATAAATAATTGGTTAATGAATTTAACCAATTTTAATTTTTGCTAACATGTTGACGACAATGAACAAACATGTTATTATATTCCTAATGCCGAATAAGAATGTATTTTATTCACATAATTTCCATACATGTTTCTAATGTCTAATAAAATGTAATTTATTTATATGGAAATATTGTTGATGACAAATGAAAAGAAAATTTTCATTTTCCTTTATTTGTATGCAAATTTCTATTTTTAAATTTAAACAAATAAAACAAAATGTTTTATTTGTATGTATAGTTTCAAATCATAAGATATGAAATTCCTCCTTATTCTGTACACAAGTTCCAATGTAAAATTTGACAATACAAATGTCGCTTGGATTTGCATACAAATTTTATTGTATAATTTAACAATGAAATCTCACTTTAATTTACATACAATTCTAATGTATGTTATGACAAACAAAATGATTCTTATATTTAAATATAAATTCTAATGTAAGTTTGCAAATAAAAATGATTTTTATATTTGCATATAAATTCTATTGTATGTTTGTAAATAAAAATGATTTTTGTATTTGCATATAAATTATAATGTTATGTTATGTAAATAAAAATTATTCTTATATTTGCATATAAATTCTAATGTTATGTTATGCAAATAAAAATGATTCTTATATTTGCATATAAATTCTAATGTATGTTATGCAAATAAAAATGATTCTTATATTTGCATATAAATTCTAGTATATGTCATGAAAATAAAAATGACTCTTATATTTGCATATAAATTCTAATGTATGTTTTGCAAATAAAAATGATTCTTGTAGTTGCATATAAATTTTAATGTATGTTTTGCAAATAAAAATGATTCTTATATTTGCATATAAATTCTATTTCAACAAAATGTATAAAAAGTAATATATTCATTTGTTGACCATTCTATTTTATCAAAGTGGATATTCTTGTTGTAACACAAACCTATTTACAAAAATGCTGCTTGTATTTAACACTTTTATTTAACCAAAAATGTAATTTTTGTTTTCAACCATATTATTTTAACAAAATGTACATTTTTGTTTCAACTAATATATTTTAACAAAAATGTTCTTTTCATTTTATCTATTTGGTTTCAACAAATATATGTATTTGTTTCAACCAATCCTTTTTACTAAAATGTATATTTTGATAAAAATGTATATTTCTAATTCAACTATCTTAATGTGTCAAAAATGTTCATTTTTGTTTCAACAATTCTAATTTGACAAAAAAGTTCATCTTTAGCTTTAACAATTATATTTTGACAAAAGATCAATTTTGTTTCAACGGTTACATTTTGACAAAAGTGACAAATTCGGTTTCAACTATTGTGTTTTGACAAAAATGGATATTTTGTTTTAATTAATGTGTATTGACAAAAATGTATATTTTGTTCAACAATTCTAATTTAACGAAAATGAATGTTTTTATTTCATATATACCAATTGACAAAAATGAATGTTTTTGTTCAATTAAACTATAATGACCAAAAATGAATATTTTTGTTTAACTATTATATATTGACAAAAATGAATATTTTTGTTTGACTATTCTATATTGACAAAAATAAATATTTTTGTTTAACTGTTCTATATTGACAAAAATGAATATTTTTGTTTGACTATCCTATATTGACAAAAATACTAATGTTTGTTTAACACTTCTAATGCGACAAAATGAAAATGTTTGTTTTGCAAATCTAATGCGACAAAAATGATAATGTTGGTTTTGACAAAAAATGTAATTCTGCTTAACTCTGACCTGATTTGACAAAAATGGAATTTTTGTTAAGCTCAATCTTTTTATTGAAACTATGAGCAATAAAAATATAATCTTTCATATTAATTCTTTTTATTCAAAACAAAGTGAAAGTAAAAACATGATCTTTAATACTTATCTTTTCATTGCAACAAAATTGACAATAAAAATATATCTTTCTATTTTACTCTTTTTATTGCAACTAAAATAACAATAAAAATATATCTTTCATTCTATTCTTTTATTATAATCTAAAATGACAATAAAAACATATTTTCTGAGACGACCCGAACTTCCCCGTGAAGGAAAGCACGGATGGCGTTGAGGACAAGACAAAATAGAATGCAAACGGAAGAACATTTCATTGTTATTACAATAATTCCATCAGATACAAGAATATACAGAGTATAAATGAATAAAATACATTCGATGAATATCAGAGATTACAATAAATTACATAGCAGCGGAAAAATAATACAACACACAACTGAAAGTGATACACGGATACAGAGCTTTCCGAGCATCGTTCCAGCTGTAAATCAGGACCCTGTGAATATAAATCCGCAAAACCAAAACTACTAGCTGCCCATGTGGAAAATAGGGGCACCCAAAGTTTAGGTTAAAACAATAAACTCCAGGTCAGTCATGGGACTGGTGTGAGAACTAAAACAGTTATTTAAAACTTTACTTTAAAAGATAGTAATTCAAGGGACCACGCCGTATAACATGGAACGGGTTTCCTCCCAAGAATACTAGTGCATATAACAAAACAGCGGATTGCTCTTTGGAAAAATGAAGCTATTATAAGACCCAGGTCCCATCACATAATGCAACGCAAGCCCGAGGATACGGTTTTCCCTTATAATAGCCAAACATGCTTGGTACGTTTAAAACAAATCATTTGATACTATTATAAGTGTATAGTGTCAAAACAATTTCAATCATAAATATCAATCATAGACGGCGTGGGTACCATATATCATGTCGCCATACTAGTTCTACAATTAAAACCGCAATATCGCGTATTGGAAATTGGATTTCCGTCATGAGTCGAGGCAAGGAGCAAGCTCCTCTCCGTTCGAGACACTCTAGCAAATGTCTCAGGACCCCACTTTGATCCTTGGAATCGGTTGGGTCGGTCCTCTCTTACTTTTGAGGATTGGCAATTCCTGAACACACGTTTCCCAATCCTTACAGACCTATATCCGAGGCGCCTCGCATTCCAACAACCACACAGGTGAAAAGTATATAAATGTCAGGGCTGGTAGGTCACTGACACCACCATAGCTAGAAAGAAACGTCGTGCTCTCCCAGCGGTCCGTATCCCGTTTTTGACTCATACCGGGGTGTAAGGCTCGCGAATTCACGTTATACACAAAGCTGCGCCACACAGGCCGTGCTTTGATCATCAACCACCAGACTTTGCTTTTCAACAGAAGCCTCGATCAATTGCCACTTACGCGTGCCACACTGGTAATTCACTCCATGCGACTGATGTCCATCGATATACAACCTCTGAGCTCGTACGTCTCAGAGAAGGGCGTTAAGCAAGAGAATAAATTCCTCGCCGCCAAACAGATGTATATTTAATAGAGATCAATCAACACAGAATAAAATCCAATGTCAGACACACAATCCACTTACAAGTTCGTTCTGGGTCTGAACGAAACCGGAGGCACTTTCCTCGCATATCCATCGATCTCCAAGTACGTCTAGACGATCACCAACTGTTTCCCTCATCTTGGGTGTACAGCCCAATCGAGATCATCAGTAATCACCCAAATGATGTGAAGACTTCCGGTCTTCAACCACCGTCTTCATCTTCGACATCTCGTCGAAACGGTTATTCAGAATGGGTATAAACCCGGCCTTTTTGAATAACCCACGTATATGATAAATATATGTTACACAAACACAACAAACGCCTCATTCCAATTCAGAATTTTCTTTTATTCACAAATCACATTCTTAGGGAATAGGTTCCCATTAATTTTATCAAAGATAAATTCTTCTAAATTTATTCTTTAATCTTCCTATGGATATCATTTCGAACCATTTTATGGTTTTCCAAACTAGTCGGGATTAGCAAACCACACCGAAGTAATTATTTATTTTATTTCCCAATCCCAACCTATTCATCCCATGGAGCAAAACTGGTAATACTCCATATCTAACACCACGGTGTTATCGGTAAAATTAATTACCATTTCACGTTCAAATCTAATTAAAGGTTTAACTATCGCTTTGGAGCAAAACTGGTGATACTCCATTCTCGATCACTTTTCAGATTTGATAATTTAAATTATCAATTCACTTTTCAATCTAATTAAAGATTCGTTAAAACTCCACTTAGTTTTAATCTTCTCAAAAAACAATAACCTGTCTTTAACTGGGTTAAAGAACCAATGTCATCTAAAACACGATTCACGATAAACCTAAAATCACACTCTATTGTTAATCGGGTTAAAGAACAGGTGTTGTTCAAAACAACGCTCACGATAAACCCAATCAATTCCAATTAAATATTATTTAATTGATACACTTCATTAAATCTAAATAGAAAGATTTAATCTTTTTCTCTATTGGGCTTAAGAACAGTGTTAGTGAAGACACCATTCACGACAAACCCAAATCGCATTTGATATTAAATACAAGGCTCTGAATAGAAAATATACCAGCTTATATTCAATATCAAATCCTGAAACCAACAAATATCGTATTGGAAATAACGATATAAGATATATCTTTCAAATTCTCATAACAATATCTGTATAGTCATGAAATCCAACATCGAAATAATCCGAAGATAATTTCGATTTAACTCCAGTCCAATCCTCGTATTGGGAATATTGATTATTTTTAAAATCACTTTCAAATTCAATTTATTTATTTCAAAAATAAATTGATTTTAATTCTAGTTCAAAACTAGTTCATTTCGATAAAAATCTATTTTTATCTCTTCAAATATGGAGTTTTTCATCCCAATTCTTCCCAAATCATATCTTATGATTTTACACAAATTATTGATATTTTTAATAATTTTATCAAGGCCCGTACAGTCGATTTCCATCAACGGCCATCGAACTGCACTTATAGCGAACTTTTCCAAATTTGATTTGGACATAATTCCAAATCGAACCGTTAGATTTCAAATTTCTAATATTCATTGGAAAGCTCTTTTCGATACGAACCCTACGGTTCCGGTTTTAGGAGAATCCGACAGTTGGATCTCCCGTAACGTCAATTCGAAGTCAATGGTCAAAATGCACGAACTGCCGCGGCGCGGCGCGTTCTATTCAGGCCATTATATATAATATATATATATATATATATATTATATATATATTTCATCGATTTCCTTTATAAAACGTATTTTATGAATCATTTTAAATTCGTTTTCAAAACCATTTCAACTCTATATTCCATTTCAAATCAAAATTGAATATTTCATATCATTACTATATAAATGATAATATTTTCAAAACGTTATATTTTGAAATCACTTCTTTTTCTATAATACCTATAAAAACGAATATAATCGATATAAATATCGTTCACGTCAAAATAGCGCAACTCTAATCAACACGGCTTTATATATTTCAATATATTCGTTATTCTATTCAACAAATGAATATTTATTCTATTCAACACATGAATCTATATTTCTTTCAACACATGACTAATCTCAACACATGAGTACTGTCAACACACGACAATTTTTGTTATGTAATATATTTTATAAAATTATGGTATCTATCGTTTGATTTTTAATTAGATTCCTACCGTAAAGTAGATTCTAATCATAAATATGATAAAGATGTAAATTATATTATTGAAATATTTTACTCAACACATGAATAGTTTCAACACATGAATATTTTTATATTCTAATATTCCTTATTTTCCCAATTGGAATAAAGCCCAATCAATCACCATATAATGTTAATTATATGGATTCCATACAACACATGTATATAATAGCAACGATAAACAATCAACCATCATCCAAAGTGCACCACACAACTGCATAAGCATCCAATATAAATAATCAACGCTTACACAGCCTGTCGACCAATCGATCGACATATAATTAAATAATTGGGATTAGTGTACGCCAAATATCATCCCAACACCCGTGTGGGGTTTCAAATCAACAAACACAGATTTTTATTTGTGCAGTTGAGCGATGTGTAAAATTTATCGTCCCAACCAATATCCTTCAAATAGGTGTACATAAACAAACCGTCCGGTTTGTAGATGAATATTTATTTATTCACATTCACGTTAAAAATTATATTTTTAGCGATAATTAATTTATTTCAACCATCTACGTTTTATTATCGATTTCACATCAACATCACAAACAAATTTCACAACACATCAAACAAGCATACAAGCCGTCCATGGTCTGTGGACGACGGGTGTCGGGTGCTGCTAAGCACCGTCTGCATCCTAGTATATATATAACTAGAAAAAGAAATTTAAAGTGAGAAGTACTCACCAAAGCTATCCCAACTCCACGACACTTCAAATGTAGGAAATCATCACTGTTCCCACCTTTTGTCACTTTCGTTGCCCGTAGCCACTACATATATAAAAATCACATTTTTATATTGTTGCCATGTATATAAAAATCATATTTTTATAATCACTCCATATGGATAAAAATTCTATTTTTACATCAATATTCATATGATAAAGATTATATTTTTAACACGCTATTCTTCATATAAAGATTTCGCCTTTTCAAATATAAAGATTTTTCCCTTTTCAAATAGAAAGATTTCGCCCTTTTCAAATATAAAGATTTCGCCTTTTCAAATATAAAGATTTCGCCTTTTCAAATATAAAGATTTCCCCTTTTCAAATATAAAGATTTCGCCTTTTCAAATATAAAGATTTCGCCTTTTCAAATATAAAGATTTCACCTTTTCAAATATAAAGATTTCATTCTTATTTCATCACTATAAAAATCACATTTTTATTTCAACATATATATAATAAAAATCAGATTTTTATTTCGCTATATCTATAAAGATGATGTTTTTACTATCTATATAATATAAAAATTGTATTTTTATTCTTTCTACTTCATGAAAATCGTATCTTTACATTGCTACTACAATAAAGATCACATCTTTATTACTCTACATTATATAAAATCATATTTTATTCTCCTAAAAAAAAAAAAAAATCATATTTTTATTCTTCATACTATACAAAAATTATATTTATAATACTCAACCTAAGTAAAGATCATATTTTTGTTATGCCACTAGTATAAAAATTATATTTTTAACTTCTACGTTATATAAAAATCACGCCTTTCATTATATCAAAATGTCGTCTTTCCTAGATTAAAAATCACTTCTTTATATCGTTAAAAAAATCTGTTCTTTCTTTATAAATAAAAATCATAGCTTTATTCTCAAATTAAAAATCTCATCTTCCTCATATAAAAATCTAATTACATTAAATAATAATTTAATAAGGACTTACATCGTTTAGAGGAAGAGGAGGCAGTCTTTGCTGGTCAACGGGGTGTTCGCGCGATGGAGGGGTGCTGCTCTCGCCAGGCGCCGGCGTCAGGGAGGTGCTGGAGGCGGTGGATCGGGTTTTGGGCGCTGGTTCGATCGCAGGGGCTAGGGGAAGAAGGAGAGAGGCGGAGGGGGGTGTCGTGGGGCTGCGCGTCGATTTAGTAGAGGGGGCGGAGGAAGGAGAGGTGGAGGAAGAGAAGGGGAGGAGAGAGGGAACGAGGAGGAGGGTGGCAGGGTGGCGCGGCGACTGGGTGGAGGGCGGCGGCGGCGGTGCGAGATCGGGAGGGGTCGACGCGTCTATTAGGTTTTTTCTTTTTCTTTTTTTCCACTTCTGAATGAATGAAAAGGAGGAGGGGTAAAAAGGAAGGTATATACATATATATATATATATATATATATATATATATATATATATTTAATTATTAAATTTTCTAAAATGCGACTTTTATTTTCGACCTCTAAACGAGACCCACCGACTGTCGTCTCTAGCGCATTACCCCCATTCCGAACACAATGTGATATGCCACGTAAGCCAGTTTGGCCGTTTCGATCAATTTTCGTCAAAATCAACAAATAACTCTACATATTGAATTTGAACGTGCATTTCAATTTACCAGGGCCGCATACTTACTCGAAAAATTCCAGAAAACTATTTTCTAGCTTCGTATTGACGATACGGTCCTAACAAAACTAGTTTCATCGAATTCTGAGACCGTTTGAAAAATGGCCAATTTCCAGTCGATTAAAATCAACTGAAACTGGTCAAATGTGTTTTCCTTTGCCACGCTCACATATTAACTCGAAAAATTATGAAATTTGAATCCTAGCAATAACTTGACATCACAGATCCAACAAAAGTGGTTTCGTCGAAATCCGAGGTCATTTGCAAAATTTCCATTTTTAAGGGCCTGAATTCCATAGCGACTATTCAGAATTTTCAACTGGACGTATCTTTTAATTCCCGCTATGAAATCTTGATTTTTCGGATTCGTTGGAAAGATATCCTCAATTAGATTCTAATATTTTTGGTTTCACTAAAATCCGGTTTATTTTGCACCCGGTATGTTCAATTGAAATTTGAAATCGAATTATCGAACTACCGCGCCATTTTCAATTCTATTATAATTATTTATATTCTAACGACGACGTATATAAATATATACATTCGAATTCTATTCAAAATAAATTTTCGTCGATATTATTTAAAATAATTCATTTTAAATATTCAAAATTCGTTAAAATTGCCAAAATAAAAATTTTAAACTGGCTCGCATTTCCGGGTTGTTACAATCTCCCCCACTTAAAAATTTTCGTCCCCGAAAAGGAACGAAGCCGAAAGTTGTTTTACAAATCAACTCAACTTCCATTGTTTTCTTTACGGCTTAAGTTCTTCAACTTTTCAGTTTCTAAGAACTTTTCAAATTTTTCAAAAGTTCGGCTAACACCCTAAATTTTTGAATTTTTTTGCCATAACCTCCCCTGCACCGGGAGCACCGGGAAAATCCCGAAATTGCCATACAGCCCTCTGATCTCAAAAAGAAAAAGCGAAGCGGCTAGCCAATCGACTCATAAAATCATCATCACCCAAACAAAACAGTAAATTATGGTAAACAAGTACCTATTTGTCGGGCAAACAAATTTTATTCTATGCTCTAGCCTCGTTGCTATGACCTGTTCAATGTAAGTACATGTATATGCAAGAAAATGCGACCAATTTTCAATACAATTCAATATTTGGTACAATTAGGCATAATGGTTCAAAATTAGCAAACAAATAATCAAACTACACAACCATCAATCAATTAGTGGATTAACGTTTCAAATTCATAATTTTGATATATAGTCAAAAATCATGTTTTTGATGCCAATTCACAACAATAAATCTATCTGAATAAGTTTTGGTTCTCACACCAGTCTAATGGAAATATATAGATATCACACCTTCGAAACACGAACATAAATATTGATGATGCCATGGTCATTATCAACATCATCTCCGGGCGACTAGAGTGTGATTCTATATCTATCCAGTATGTTAAAACTTCGAATATACGTTCATGACGCGTATATGCAAAACCTTTATATACTAGATTGTCCAAATTCAAAATAAATAAATATTCACATATGTATAAAACGATTTAAATTTCAAAACGAAATTGGTTTTCATTTGAAAAATATACTCTTCACACTCGTTCTAGGATACTATTGATCCTATCTCTAACGAGTCATTCTAATTGGATATTACTAATCCAATATCTGATGAATTCTTTCGTTCGGTTCTAACGTGTCTTGTTCTCGAGCTCTGTAAACCAAAGCTCTGATACCCAACTGAGACGACCCGAACTTCCCCGTGAAGGAAAGCACGGATGGCGTTGAGGACAAGACAAAATAGAACACAAACGGAAGAACATTTCATTATTATTACAACAATTCCATCAGATACAAGAATATACAGAGTATAAATGAATAAAATACATTCGATGAATATCAGAGATTACAATAAATTACATAGCAGCGGAAAAATAATACAACACACAACTGAAAGTGATACACGGATACAGAGCTTTCCGAGCATCGTTCCAGTAGTAAATCAAGACCCTGTGAATATAAATCTGCAAAACCAAAACTACTAGCTGCCCATGGGGAAAATAGGGGCACCCAGAGTTTAGGTTAAAACAATAAACTCCAGGTCAGTCATGGGACTGGTGTGAGAACTAAAATAGTTATTTGAAACTTTACTTTAAAAGATAGTAATTCAAGGGACCACGCCGTATAACACGGAATGGGTTTCCTCCCAAGAATACTAGTGCATATAACAAAACAGCGCAATGCTCTTTGGAAAAATGAAGCTATTATAAGACCCAGGTCCCATCACATAATGCAACGCAAGCCCGAGGATAGGGTTTTCCCTTATAATAACCAAACATGCTTGGTACGTTTAAAACAAATCATTTGATACTATTATAAGTGTATAGTGTCAAAACAATTTCATTCATAAATATCAATCATAGACGGCATGGGTACCATATATCATGTTGCCATACTAGTTCTACAATTAAAACCGCAATATCACGTATTGGAAATTGGATTTCCGTCATGAGTCGAGGCAAGGGGCAAGCTCCTCTCCGTTCGAGACACTCTAGCAAATGTCTCAGAACCCAACTTTGATCCTTAGAATCGGCTGGGCCGGTCCTCTCTTACTTTTGAGGATTGGCAATTCCTGAACACACGTTTCCCGGTCCTTACAGACCTATATCCGAGGCGCCTCGCATTCCAACAACCTCACAGGTGAAAAGTATATAAATGTCAGGGCTGGTAGGTCACTGACACCACCATAGCTAGAAAGAAACGTCGTGCTCTCCCAGCGGTCCGTATCCCGTTTTTGACTCATACCGGGGTGTGAGGCTCGCGAATTCACGTTACACACAAAGCTGCGCCACACAGGCCGTGCTTTGATCATCAACCACAAGACTTTGCTTTTCAACAGAAGCCTCGATCAATTGCCACTTACGCGTGCTACACTGGCAATTCACTCCATGCGGCTAATGTCCAACGATATACAACCTCTGAGCTCGTACGTCTCAGAGAAGGGCGTTAAGCAAGAGAATAAATTCCCCGCCACCAAACAGATGTATATTTAATAATGATCAATCAACACAGAATAAAATCCAATGTCAAACACACAATCCACTTACAAGTTCGTTCTGGGTCTGAACGAAACCGGAGGCACTTTCCTCGCATATCCATCGATCTCCAAGTACGTCTAGACGATCACCAACTGTTTCCCTCATCTTGGGTGTACAGCCCAATCGAGATCATCAGTAATCACCCAAACGATGAGAAGTCTTCCGGTCTTCAACCACTGTCTTCATCTTCGACATCTCGTCGAATCGGTTATTCATAATGGGTATAAACCCGGCCTTTCTGAATAACCCACGTATATGATAAACAAATGTTACACAAACACAACAAACGCCTCATTCCAATTCAGAATATTCTTTTATTCACAAATCACATTCTTAGGGAATAGGTTCCCATTAATTTTATCAAAGATAAATTCTTCTAAATTTATTCTTTAATCTTCCTCTGGATATCATTTCAAACCATTTTATGGTTTTCCAAACTAGTCGGGATTCGCAAACCACACCGAAGTAATTATTTATTTTATTTCCCAATCCCAACCTATTCATCCCATGGAGCAAAACTAGTAATACTCCATATCTAACACCATGGTGTTATCGGTAAAATTAATTACCATTTCACGTTCAAATCTAATTAAAGGTTTAACTATCACTTTGGAGCAAAACTGGTGATACTCCATTCTCGGTCACTTTTCTGATTTGATAATTTAAATTATCAATTCACCTTTCAATCTAATTAAAGATTCGTTAAAACTCCACTTAGTTTTAATCTTCTCAAAAATCAATAACCTGTCTTTAACTGGGTTAAAGAACCAATGTCATCTATAACACGATTCACGATAAACCCAAAATCACACTCTATTGTTAATCGGGTTAAAGAACAGGTGTTGTTCAAAACACCGCTCACGATAAACCCAAAAACCAATTCAAATTCAATTCCAATTAAATATTATTTAATTTATACACTTCATTAAATCTAAATAGAAAGATTTAATCTTTTTCTCTATTGGGATTAAGAACAGTGTTAATGAAGCCACCATTCACGACAAACCCAAATCACATTTGATATTAAATACAAGGCTTTGAATAGAAAATATACCGGCTTATATTCAATATCAAATCCTGAAACCAACAAATATCGTATTGGAAATAATGATATAAAATATATCTTTCAAATTCCCATAACAATATCTGTATAGTCACGAAATCCAACATCGAAATATTCCGAAGACAATTTCGATTCAACTCCAGTCCAATTCACATATTGGGAATACTGATTATTTTTAAAATCACTTTCAAATTCAATTTATTTATTTCAAAAATAAATTGATTTTAATTCTAGTTCAAAACTAGTTCATCTCGATAAAAATCTATTTTTATCTTTTCAAATGTGGAGTTTTTCATCCCAATTTTTACCAAATCATTTCTTATGATTTTACACAAATTATTGATATTTTTAATAATTTTATCAATGCCCGTACAGTCGATTTCCATCAACGGCCATCGAACTGCACTTATAGCGACCTTTTCCAAATTTGATATGGACATAATTCCAAATCCAACCGTTAGATTTCAAATTTCTAATATTCATTGGAAAGCTCGTTTCGATACGAACCCAACGGTTCCAGTTTTAGGAGAATCCGATGGTTGGATCTCCCGTAACGTCAATTTGAAGTCAATGGTCGAAATTCACGAACTGCCGCGGCACGGCGCTTTCTATTCAGGCCATTATATATATATATATCGTCGATTTCCTTTTTAAAACATAATTTATAAATCGTTTTAAAATCGTTTTCAAAAACATTTCAACTCTATATTCAATTTCAAATCAAAATTGAATATTTCATATCATTACTATATAAATGATAATATTTTCAAAACGTTATATTTTGAAATCACTTCTTTTTCTATAATCCCTATAAAAACGAATATAATCGATATAAATATCGTTCACGTCAAAATAGCGCAACTCTAATCAACACGGCTTTATATATTTTAATATATTCGTTATTCTATTCAACAAATGAATATTTATTCTATTCAACACATGAATCTATATTTCTTTCAACACATGACTAATCTCAACACATGAGTACTGTCAACACACGACTATTTTTGTTATGTAATATATTTTATAAAATTATGGTATCTATCGTTTGATTTTTAATTAGATTCCTACCGTAAAGTAGATTCTAATCGTAAATATGATAAAGATGTAAATTATATTATTAAAATATTTTACTCAACACATGAATAGTTTCAACACATGAATATTTTCATATTCTAATATTCCTTATTTTCCCAATTGGAATGAAGCCCAATCAACCACCATATAATGTTAATTATATGGATTCCATTCAACACATGTATATAATAGCAACGATAAACAATCAACCATCATCCAAAGTGCACCACACAACTGCATAAGCATCCAATATAAATAATCAACGTTTACACAGCCTATCGACCAATCGATCGACATACAATTAAAAAATTGGGATTAGTGTACGCCAAATATCATCCCAACACCCGTGTGTGGTTTCAAATCAACAAACACAGTTTTTTATTTGTGCAGTTGGGCGATGTGTAAAATTTATCGTCCCAACCAATATCCTTCAAATAGGTGTACATAAACAAACCGTCTAGTTTGTAGATGAATATTTATTTATTCACATTCACTATATTCATATTCACGTTAAAAATTATATTTTTAACGATAATTAATTTATTTCAACCATCTACATTTTATTATCGATTTCACATCAACATCACAAACAAATTTCACAACACATCAAACAAGCATACAAGCCGTCCATGGTCTGTGGACGACGGGTGTCGTGTGCTGCTAAGCACCATCTGCATCCTAGTATATATATATAACTAGAAAAAGAAACTTAAAGTGAGAAGTTCTCACCAAAGCTATCCCAACTCCACGACACTTCAAATGTAGGAAATCATCACTGTTCCCACCTTTTGTCACTTTCGTTGCCCGTAGCCACTACATATATAAAAATCACATTTTTATATTATTGCCATGTATATAAAAATCATATTATTATAATCACTCCATATGGATAAAAATTCTATTTTTACATCAATATTCATATAATAAAGATTATATTTTTATCCCGCTATTCTTTATATAAAGATTTCGCCTTTTCAAATATAAAGATTTCGCCCTTTTCAAATAGAAAGATTTCACCCTTTTCAAATATAAAGATGAGACGACCCCATTTCCCGTTCTGACGGAGACAAGGGTAATCTTTGGAATATAACACTGAAACAGATAATAGCAGAACAGAATTAATTAAATACACCAGATAATGAACAATAGAATATACTGGATAAACGTAATCATCAGAGTTACACAGTATACAGGATCATACTTAGTACAAATACAGTTCAGCTATACATAAATGTCTACAGCGGAAACAAACAAAATATGTACAATGGGAGCTGAACAGCATAAAAAGAGATAAATAATAGAATCCATCTTCAGCTCCAGCTATCCAGAAAGAGCCAGCTAAACCTGAATACAAGGCTGCCCGTGTAGAAAAAGGGGCACCCGAGTTTGAAAGTGAAACAAACTACGAGTCAGTCATGGGACTGGTATGAGAAATCTATTCAACACATTTAATATATGGCTAATCACAGGACCACGCCACTTTCGTGAAACGGGTTTACTCCATTGGATTGCCAGTGCTTTAAAACAAATCTTTCTTTTAAACAACGCAATGCTTTTTATAAAAATGAAGCCATTATAAGACTCAGTTCCCATCACACAATGCAACGCAAACCGGAGGATAGAGTTTTTCCTTATAATGGCCAAAATATGATTGATACGAATAAAACAAAAGCATTTGATATTATTACTAGTGTTTATATGTTTCAAAAACAATTTGAATCATAACTATCAATCATAGCAGGCATGGGTACCATATATCATGTCGCCATATATATATATACAATCAAAACCGCACAGTCACGTATTTGGAAATTGGATTTCCGTCCTGAACCAAGGGAAAAGATAGTCCTTACCGAATTCAAGACAATCTAGCCCATGTCTCAGGAACAGCCGCAACTGCCCCTTGGATCGTCAGGGCCGGTCCATCGATGTGGATTATTATGCCTGAACAATACGTTTCCCCGCCCTTTGGGGCGTAAACGAGCCAACGAATGACTCCATCGGACCCGGATCGTCCGATCAAACCGAGGCGCCTCGCAACAGCAACAACCACACAGGTGAAAAGTATATATATGTCAGGGCTGGTAGGTCACTGACACCACACTAGCTAGAAAGAAACGCATGTCCTCCCTGAGGTCCTTCTCCCGTTTCTGGTTCATACCGGGGTGTGAGGCTCACGAATTCACATTATACACAAAGCTACGCCACACCGGCGGCGCTTTGATCATCACCACAAGACTTTGCTTTTCAACAGAAGCCCTGTTCATTTTCCACTTAGGCATGCCACATTAGCAATTCATGCCATGCGACAAATGTCCATCGGTATACAACCTCTGAGCTCATGCGTTTCAGAGAGGGGCATTAAGCAAAAGGATAAATTCTCCGTGGCCAAACAGATGTATATTTAATAGAGATCAATCAACACAGAATAAAATCCAATGTCAGACACACAGTCCAATTACAAGTCCGTTCTGGGTCTGAACGAAACCGGAGGCACTATATACCTCGCAAACCCATCGATCACCACGTACGTCTGGACGATCACCACTCATTATCCATATTTCGGGATGCCTCCCAATCAGGACCTCGGTTACCATCCAAACGAGGTGAAGATCTCCGGTCTTCGACCACCGTCTTCATCTTCGACTTTCAATCGTCGATCAATTATTTGAAATGAGAATTAACTCGGCCTTTTCAAATAATTCACGTATATTTAGAATTTCAAATCAATTTACTTCAATGGTTAAATTATTCGACAACACCAATTTTGTTCTTTAAGGTAATTTTCACACCAAACACATTCAACCATCAAATACCACATAAATCGAGCAAATTCAGTTTATTTCCATTCCATATCGTTTATGGTATTTTATAACGATTTATCTCTATTTTTATTTATTTTAAAATAGCCAATTTATTTAAAACGACGCTTCGGGCCATAACGCGGCCGTGGCGCTGTTTTTCTTCAGATTTGATTTACACATATCTGAAAATTTAACCGTTGGATCTTTACAAAATTTACATCATTAGAAAGATCTTTTCAAAACGAATCCAACGGTTTCAGTTTCGGGAAATTCCGACGGTCGGATCTCCCAGTACAATCGTTTGAAGTTTCAATTTCAAAATACGAACTGCAGCGTCGTTATTCGATTAATTATAATTATATTTATATATATATATATATAAATATAATCGTTTCTGGCGCTGTTTTTCTTCAGATTTGAATTAAACATTCCAGACAATCCAACCGTTGGATTTTTACAAAGTTGGTGCCGTTGGAAAGATTATTCCAAGGCGAACCCAACGGTTGCGGTTTCGGGAAAATCCAATGGTCGGATTTCCCGCACTAGTTGTTTGAAATCACGGTTTCAAAACACGAACTGCACGGCCACGTTTCGTTTTAATTTTATTTATATTTATATATTTATATATTTATATAAATATAGTTCATTCAACAATTTCAATATCGTTTTCACTTCAAATATTTCACTAACGCCTTTAAATTTCGGAAAAATTCGCCATAACCACCTTTGTACGGGAGGGGCTGGGAAAATTCCCAAATAGCCACACGGGCGTCTCATGTCAAAAAGAAAAAGGAAAAGCCAAGCGGCTAGCCAACAGGCTCATAAAATCATCACCCAAACAAAATAGTAAATGTGTACCTATTTGTCGGGCACAAAATTTTATTCCTCTTCTCTAGCCCCTTTTGCTATAACCTGTTCAATAAATGTGCATGTACATATATACAGTTCTTATCACTTATCATTTTCCATTCACTTCATATTTGATTCCATTTGGTTTAAAAACACCATTCATTCTAATGTTGCATGCATAGGCAAAAATCATATCATTAGCTAATTAATGAATATTTCGACTCATGCATATTTATTTGAACGAGTTGCTATTTTTAACACTTCACATTTCAACAATTCATGTATATAATAAAAATGTGATTTTTATTGTAAAACAATTTGTTTCAAAACAGGATTATTTTATATAGCTTATATTGGTGATAAAAATAGGATTTTTATTGTAAAACAATTTGTTTCAAAACAGGATTATTTTATACATTTCATATTGATGTTAAAATTGGGATTTTTATTATAAAACAATTTCTTTCAAAATATGAATACCATTCAACACATGAATTTCAATTCAACGAATGAATATCGATTCAACACATGACGGTTTTCTATAGTCTATATATATAGATAAAAATGTGATTTTTATATTTAAAACACGAATACCATTCAACACATGAATTTCAATTCAACGAATGAATATCGATTCAACACATGAAGGTTTTCTATTCAACGAATAAATATAGTTTCAGCAAATGAAAATAATTCAAACACATGAATATTATTTAAAATTTCGGCAGCATAACGGCAGGTTAGTTAAAACCAGGACCGTCCCTAGTACGGCTCCTCGCTCTACCTTAAAACCTCGCGGTTTTTGACAATGGGGATCATGCATCTAGTTCGCACGCAGGCGGCATGTATATATTTATTTCATTTCCACAAACTAATCCTATGTGGTTTCAACAAAAAATTTCTCAACCACAAACGGGTATTTTTGAACCACAATCAATCAATATTAACCACAAACAATCCCAATCAACCATTTGCTATCAATCAATTTTCACACCAATCACAACCAGTAAATATCGTCCATGGTTTGTGGACGAGGGGCGTATATACATATATATTTATATATAGAAATTCACTTCTATTTCAACACATATATAATTTCTACAATGCATATATAACTTATACATCGAACATACAACTTATACAACGCTTATACAAGAGGTGTACAACGCTTATATAACTCATACATCGACTATATAATTTATACATCGTCGTTTTCCATATCTTTTATAAATTTGAAATCTCACTTTGGGTTCCACTCCACCAAAAATAGCAAAAGGCTCAGAAAAATATGCGGTCTCTTCTAAAATGCAGAAGACGTCCACACGAGTCCACTGTCTCTTGTTTCACTGAATTTCGATCACATAGCAAAAAGATACGATTTTTAGAAGTTATTCATGATTTACGACGGTTTAAAGGTGTTGAAATCACTTCAGAAAATTAAAGCCGTAACCCCTCAACTCACCTTCAAAACTAGGGTCTCGATTTCCGATCAAATGGTGAAGGGTTGCGTCGATCAGAGGGTGCAGCGTCGAAGAGACTGGAAAGGTATTTTCGCGCCACCTGGTGGGGTCACCTGCGATGGCTCCTATCGGCGGCGGCGAAGCTCCAAAGACGTCGGCTTCTGGGGCTTGAAACTCGAGAAACACCACACGAGAATCGGCGAATCAGGGATGGATTTAAAGAGGAGGATCAGAGCTTCGAAAAGCTTAACTGGAGGGGGGTCTAACTCGGCCTGGATTTGCCAGAAAAAGGAAGGGAAGGTTGGAGCGCTGGCCATCGTTCATGCGAGGGGGTTTCCAGATAAAAGACGGGGAGAGAGAAGATAGGCCGACCAATCATATTTTTTTTATTTATATATTTTAAATTCTCAAAAATACCCCTTGTCACACACAAACACCAATCCAAACCCAACGACTGTCATCCCTAGCGTTTTACCCCCATTCCGAACACAATGGGATATGTTTCGAAGGCCCATTCGAATGTTTCAGTCAGTTTTCCTTCAAATTAAAATATAAAACATTCAATATTTAATTTGAACGTACATTTCAATTTGCCAAGGCCACAAACTGATTCGAAAAATTCCAGAAAAATAAATCTAGCTATGTTTTGACGATACGGTCCTAACAAAACTAGTTTCGTCGAATTCTGAGACCGTTTGCAAAAAGGCCCATTTCTGGTCGATCCAATTTAACTGTAATTGACCAGAACACGTTTTCCTTCGCCACGCTCACATACTAGCTTCAAAAATTATGAAATTTGAAACCTAGCGATAACTTCACATCCCGGATCCAACAAAAGTGGTTTCGTCGAATTCCGAGGTCGTATGCAAAATGGCCAATTCCACGGGCTATATAAATTCCATAGCGACCTTTCTGAAAATTCATTTGGCCATAACTTTTGCTTTCCGTTATGAAAATTCGATTTTTCAGATTCGTTAGAAAGGTATTCACTAACAGATTTAAATATTTTTGGTTTCACTAAAATCCGTTTTGTTTTGCACCCGGTACAGTCCGACAAAGTTTGAATTCAATTTTTGAAACTACAGCGCCATTTCAGGCCTTGTTTATAATTATAATTAATTATATTCGTTTTCAATTGTCGATTCAAACTCACTTTTCATTGCCATTATTTAAAATATATATTTAAAATATTTAAAATCCATTATTTTAGCCAATTTAAAATTTTTAAATTGGTCCAGATTTTCTGGGTCGTTACAAAAGATTTCACTTTCAAATATAAAGATTTCGCCTTTTCAAATATAAAGATTTCACCTTTTCAAATATAAAGATTTCACCTTTTCAAATATAAAGATTTCGCCTTTTCAAATATAAAGATTTCGCCTTTTCAAATATAAAGATTTCACCTTTTCAAATATAAAGATTTCACCTTTTCAAATATAAAGATTTCGCCTTTTCAAATATAAAGATTTCGCCTTTTCAAATATAAAGATTTCACCTTTTCAAATATAAAGATTTCATTTTTATTTCATCACTATAAAAATCACATTTTTATTTCAACATATATATAAAAATCAGATTTTTATTTTGCTATATCTATAAAGATGATGCTTTTACTATCTATGTAATATAAAAATCGTATTTTTATTCTTTCTACTTCCTAAAAATCGTATCTTTACATTGCTACTACTATAAAGATCACATCTTTATTACTCTACATTATATAAAATCATATTTTATTCTCCTATAAAAAATATAAAAATCATATTTTTATTCTTCATACTATACAAAAATTATATTTATAATACTCTACCTAAGTAAAGATCATATTTTTGTTATGCCACTAGTATAAAAATTATATTTTTAACTTCTACGTTATATAAAAATCATGCCTTTCATTATATCAAAATGTCGTCTTTCATAGATTAAAAATCACTTCTTTATATCGTTAAAAAAAAAAATTGTTCTTTCTTTATAAATAAAAATCATAGCTTTATTCTCAAATTAAAAATCTCATCTTCCTCATATAAAAATCTAATTACATTAAATAATAATTTAATAAAGACTTACATCGTTTTGAGGAAGAGGAGGCGGTCTTTGCTGGTCAACGGTGTGTTCCCGCGATGGAGGGGTGCTGCTCTCGCCAGGCGCCGGCGTCAGGGAGGTGCTGGAGGCGGTGGATCGGGTTTTGGGCGCTGGTTCGATCGCAGGGGCTAGGGGAAGAAGGAGAGAGGCGGAGGGGGTGTCGTGGGGCTGCGCGTCGATTTAGCAGAGGGGGCGGGAGGAAGGAGAGGTGAAGGAAGAGAAGGGGAGGAGAGAGGGAACGGGGAGGAGGGTGGCAGGGTGGCGCGACGATTGGGTGGAGGGCGGCGGCGGTGGTGCGAGATCGGGAGGGGGCGACACGTCGATTAGGTTTTTTCTTTTTTCTTTTTTTTCCACTTCTGAACGAATGAAAAGGAGGAGGGGTAAAAAGAAAGGTATATAAATATATATTTTATTATTCAATTTTCTAAAATGCGACTTTTATTTTCGACCTATAAACGAGACCCACCAACTGTCGTCCCTAGCGCATTACCCCCATTCCGAACAAAATGGGATGTGCCACGTAAGCCAGTTTGGTCGTTTCGATCAATTTTCGTCAAAATCAACATATAACTCTACATATTGAATTTGAACGCGCATTTCAATTTACCAGGGTCGCGTACTAACTCGAAAAATACCAGAAAAATATTTTTTAGCTTCGTATTGACGATACGGTCCTAACAAAACTAGTTTCATCGAATTCTGAGACCGTTTGAAAAATGGCCAATTTCCAGTCGATTAAAATCAACTAAAACTGGTCAAACGCGTTTTCCTTTGCCACGCTCACATATTAACTCAAAAAATTATGAAATTTGAAACCTAGCAATAACTTGACATCACGGATCCAACAAAAGTGGTTTCGTCGAAATCCGAGGTCGTTTGCAAAATTTCCATTTTTAAGGGCCTGAATTCCATAGCGACTATTCAGAATTTTCAACTAGACGTATCTTTTGATTCCCGCTATGAAATCTTGATTTTTCGGATTCGTTCGAAAGATATCCTCAATTAGATTTTAATATTTTTGGTTTCACTAAAATCCGGTTTATTTTGCACCCGGTATGTTCAATTGAAATTTGAAATCGAATTATCGAACTACAGCGCCATTTTCAATTCTATTATAATTATATATAATTATTTATATTCTAACGACGACGTATATAAATATATATATTCGAATTCTATTCAAATTAAATTTTCGTCGATATTATTTAAAATAATTCATTTTAAATATTCAAAATTCGTTAAAATTGCCAAAATAAAATTTTTAAACTGGCTCGCATTTCCGGGTTGTTACAATCACCCCCACTTAAAACTTTTCATCCTCGAAAAGGAACGAAGCCGAAAGTTGTTTTACAAATCAACTCAACTTCCATTGTTTTCTTTACGGCTTAAGTTCTTCAACTTTTCAGTTTCTAAGAACTTTTCAAATTTTTCAAAAATTTGGCTAACACCCTAAATTTTCGAAAAATTTCGCTATAACCTCCCCTGCACTGAGAGCACCGGGAAAATCCCGAAATTGCCATACAGGCCGTCTGATCTCAAAAAGAAAAAGCCAAGCGGCAAGCCAATCGGCTCATAAAATCATCATCACCCAAACAAAATAGTAAATTATGGTAAACATGTACCTATTTGTCGGGCAAACAAATTTTATTCTCTGCTCTAGCCTCCTTGCTATGACCTGTTCAATGTAAGTACATGTATATGCAAGAAAATGCGACCAATTTTCAATACAATTCAATATTTGGTACAATTAGGCATAATGGTTCGAAATTAGCAAACAAATAATCAAACTACACAACCATCAATCAATTAGTGGATTAACGTTTCAAATTCATAATTTTGATATATAATCAAAAATCATGTTTTTGATGCCAATTCACAACAATAAATCTATCTGAATAAGTTTTGGTTCTCACACCAGTCTAATGGAAATATATAGATATCACACCTTCGAAACACGAACATAAATATTGATGATGCCATGGTCATTATCAACATCATCTCCGGGCGACTAGAGTGTGATTCTATATCTATCCAGTATATTAAAACTTCGAATATACGTTCATGACGCGTATATGCAAAACCTTTATATACTAGATTGTCCAAATTCAAAATAAATACATATTCATATACGTATAAAACGATTTAAATTTCAAAACGAAATTGGTTTTCATTTGAAAAATATACTCTTCACACTTGTTCTAGGATACTACTGATCCTATCTCTAACGAGTCATTCTAATTGGATATTACTAATCCAATATCTGATGAATTCTTTCGTTCGGTTCTAATGTGCCTTGTTCTCGAGCTCTGTAAACCAAAGCTCTGATACCAAACTGAGACGACCCGAACTTCCCCGTGAAGGAAAGCACGGATGGCATTGAGGAAAAGACAAAAAAGAACGCAAACGAAAGAACATTTCATTGTTATTACAACAATTCCATCAGATACAAGAATATACAGAGTATAAATGAATAAAATACATTCGATGAATATCAGAGATTAAAATAAATTACATAGCAGCGAAAAAATAATACAACACACAACTGAAAGTGATACACGGATACAGAGCTTTCCGAGCATCGTTCCAGCTGTAAATCAGGACCCTGTGAATATAAATCTGCAAAACCAAAACAACTAGCTGCCCGTGTGGAAAATAGGGGCACCCAGAGTTTAGGTTAAAACAATAAACTCCAGGTCAGTCATGGGATTGGTGTGAGAACTAAAACAGTTATTTAAAACTTTACTTTAAAAGATAGTAATTCAAGGGACCACGCCGTATAACACGGAACGGGTTTCCTCCCAAGAATAATAGTGCATATAAGAAAACAGCGCAGTGCTCTTTGGAAAAATGAAGCTATTATAAGACCCAGGTCCCATCACACAATGCAACGCAAGCCCGAGGATAGGGTTTTCCCTTATAATAGCCAAACATGCTTGGTACGTTTAAAACAAATCATTTTATACTATTATAAGTGTATAGTGTCAAAACAATTTCAATCATAAATATCAATCATAGACGGCATGGGTACCATAAATCATGTCGCCAAACTAGTTCTACAATTAAAACCGCAATATCACGTATTGGAAATTGGATTTCCGTCATGAGTCTAGGCAAGGGGCAAGCTCCTCTCCGTTCGAGACACTCTAGCAAATGTCTCAGGACCCCACTTTGATCCTTGGAATCGGCTGGGCCGGTCCTCTCTTACTTTTGAGGATTGGCAATTCCTGAACACACGTTTCTCGGTCCTTACAGACCTATATCCGAGGCGCCTCGCATTCCAACAACCACACAGGTGAAAAGTATATAAATGTCAGGGCTGGTAGGTCACTGACACCACCATAGCTAGAAAGAAACGTCGTGCTCTCCCAGCGGTCCGTATCCCGTTTTTGACTCATACCGGGGTGTGAGGCTCGCGAATTCACGCTATACACAAAGCTGCGCCACACAGGCCGTGCTTTGATCATCAACCACCAGACTTTGCTTTTCAACAAAAGCCTCGAACAATTGCCACTTATGCGTGCCACACTGGCAATTCACTCCATGCGACTGATGTCCATCGATATACAACCTCTGAGCTCGTACATCTCAGAGAAGGGCGTTAAGCAAAAGAATAAATTCCCCGCCGCCAAACAGATGTATATTTAATAGAGATCAATCAACACAGAATAAAATCCAATGTCAGACACACAATCCACTTACAAGTTCGTTCTGGGTCTGAACGATACCGGAGGCACTTTCCTCGCATATCCATCGATCTCCAAGTACGTCTAGACGATCACCAACTGTTTCCCTCATCTTGGGTGTACAGCCAAATCGAGATCATCAGTAATCACCCAAACGATGTGAAGACTTCCGGTCTTCAACCACCGTCTTCATCTTCGACATCTCGTCGAATCGGTTATTCAAAATGGGTATAAACCCGGCCTTTTTGAATAACCCACGTATATGATAAACAAATGTTACACAAACACAACAAACGCCTCATTCCAATTCAGAATATTCTTTTATTCACAAATCACATTCTTAGGGAATAGGTTCCCATTAATTTTATCAAAGATAAATTCTTCTAAATTTATTCTTTAATCTTCCTCTGGATATCATTTCAAACCATTTTATGGTTTTCCAAACTAGTCGGGATTAGCGAACCACACCGAAGTAATTATTTATTTTATTTCCCAATCCCAACCTATTCATCCCATGGAGCAGAACTGGTAATACTCCATATCTAACACCACGGTGTTATCGGTAAAATTAATTACCATTTCACGTTCAAATCTAATTAAAGGTTTAACTATCGCTTTGGAGAAAAACCGGTGATACTCCATTTTCGATCACTTTTCAGATTTGATAATTTAAATTATCAATTCACCTTTCAATCTAATTAAAGATTCGTTAAAACTCCATTTAGTTTTAATCTTCTCAAAAATCAATAACCTGTCTTTAACTGGGTTAAAGAACCAATGTCATCTAAAGCACGATTCACAATAAACCCAAAATCACACTCTATTGTTAATCGGGTTAAAGAACAGGTGTTGTTCAAAACACCGCTCATGATAAACCCAAAAACCAATTCAAATTCAATTCCAATTAAATATTATTTAATTGATACACTTCATTAAATCTAAATAGAAAGATTTAAACTTTTTCTCTATTGGGCTTAAGAAAAGTGTTAATGGAGACACCATTCACGACAAACCCAAATCACATTTGATATTAAATACAAGGCTCTGAATAGAAAATATACCGGCTTATATTCAATATCAAATCCTGAAACCAACAAATATTGTATTGGAAATAACGATATAAAATATATCTTTAAAATTCCCATAATAATATCTGTATAGTCACAAAATCCAACATCGAAATATTCCGAAGATAATTTCGATTCAACTCCAGTCCAATTCACGTATTGGGAATATTGATTATTTTTAAAATCACTTTCAAATTCAATTTATTTATTTCAAAAATAAATTGATTGTAATTCTAGTTCAAAACTAGTTCATCTCGATAAAAATCTATTTTTATCTTTTCAAATGTGGAGTTTTTCATCCCAATTTTTACCAAATCATTTCTTATGATGTTACATAAATTATTGATATTTTTAATAATTTTATCAAGGCCCGTACAGTCGATTTCCATCAAAGGCCATCGAACTGCACTTATAGCGACCTTTTCCAAATTTTATTTGGACATAATTCCAAATCCAACCGTTAGATTTCAAATTTCTAATATTCATTGGAAAGCTCTTTTCGATACAAACCCAACGATTCCGGCTTTAGGAGAATCCGACGGTTGGATCTCCCGTAACGTCAATTCGAAGTCAATGGTCGAAATTCACGAACTGCCGCGGCGCGGCACGTTCTATTCCGGCCATTATATATATAATATATATATATATTATATATATTTCGTCGATTTCCTTTTTAAAACGTATTTTATAAATTGTTTTAAATTCGTTTTCAAAACCATTTCAACTCTATATTCAATTTCAAATCAAAATTGAATATTTCATATCATTACTATATAAATGATAATATTTTCAAAACGTTATATTTTGAAATCACTTCTTTTTCTATAATCCCTATAAAAATGAATATAATCGATATAAATATCGTTCACGTCAAAATAGCGCAACTCTAATCAACACGGCTTTATATATTTCAATATATTCGTTATTCTATTCAACAAATGAATATTTATTCTATTCAACACATGAATCTATATTTCTTTCAACACATGACTAATCTCAACACATGAGTACTGTCAACACACTACTATTTTTGTTATGTAATATATTTTATAAAATTATGGTGTCTATCATTTGATTTTTAATTAGATTCCTACCGTAAAGTAGATTCCAATCGTAAATATGATAAAGATGTAAATTATATTATCAAAATATTTTACTCAACACATGAATAGTTTCAACACATGAATATTTTTATATTCTAATATTCCTTATTTTCCCAATTGGAATGAAGCCCAATCAATCACCATATAATGTTAATTATATGGATTCCATAAAACACATGTATATAATAGCAACGATAAACAATCAACCATCATCCAAAGTGCACCATACAACTGCATAAGCATCCAATATAAATAATCAACGTTTACACAGCCTGTCGACCAATCGATCGACATACAATTAAATAATTGGGATTAGTGTACGCCAAATATCATCCCAACACCCGTTGTGCGACTATTCTGAATTTTCAACTACGCATATCTTTTGATTCCCGCTATGAAATTTTGATTTTTCGGATTCGTTGGAAAGATATTCTCAATTAGATTCAAATATTTTTTGTTTCGTTAAAATCCGGTTTATTTTTCACCCTGTATGTTCAATTGAAGTTTGAAATCGAATTATCGAACTACCGCGCTATTTTCAATTCCTTTTTAATTATAAATAATTATTATACTCTAACGACGACGTATATAATATATACGTTCGAATTATATTCAAAATAAATTTCTCGTCGTTATTATTTAAAATAATTCATTTTAAATATTCAAATTACTGGGGCCACATACGAACCCTATAAATTCCAGAATAATATTTTCTAACTTCGTATTGACGAAACGGTCCTAACAAAACTAGTTTCGTCGAATTCCGAGACCGTTTGAAAAATGACCATTTTCCAGTCGATTAAAATTAACTGAAACTGGTCAAACGCGTTTTCCTTTGCCACGCTCACCTATTGATTCAGAAAATTATGAAATTTGAAACCTAGCAATAACATGACATCGCGGACCCAACAAAAGTGGTTTCATCGAAATTCGAGGTCGTTTGCAAAATTTCCATTTTTAAGGGCCTGAATTCCATAGCGACTATTTAGAAATTTCAACTGGACATATCTTTTGATCCCCGCTATGAAATTTCAATTTTTCTGATTCGTTGGAAAGATATTCTCTATTAGATTCAAATATTTTTGGGTTTATCGTGAACAGTGTTTTAAATAACACTTGTTCTTTAACCCGATAATTAATGGAATGTGATTTTGGGTTGTCGTGAACGGTATCTTCAATAATACTGTTCTTAGACCCAAAGGAGTTAAGAAAATCAGAAACTAACTGGAGATCAGTTAAGTTGAATGATTTCCTATGTATTGATCTGATGTTGGTTTCGACCCTCGGGGTTAATACTTAGGGAATTGCTCGCTTGCTAATTTACGGTTAGGGACTGATTGAAATGTGATGTGATTTTGGGGTTTATCGTGAACCGTGTTTTAAATGACACTGATTCTTTAACCCGGTTAAAGATTAAAACTAAGTGGAGTTTTAATGAATCTTTAATTAGATTGAAAAGATCGAGTATGGAGTATCACCAGTTTTGCTCCAGGCGATAGTTAAATCTTTAATTAGATTTGAACGTGAAATGGTAATTAAATTTACCGATAACACCGTGGTGTTAGATATGAAGTATTACCAGTTTTACTTCATGGGATGAATAGGTTGAGGTTGGGAAATTAAAACAAATGGTTACTTCGATAAGGTTCGTTAATCCCGACTAGTTGAATCGATATTCGAAAGGATGATTAAGGAATAAATTTAAAGGATTTATCTTTGATAAAATTAATGGTAACCTTTCCTTAAGAATGTGAAATTTAGAAACTAGCTGTCGGTTAGCTAAGTAGAATGGTTTTCGGGATATTGATCTGATGTTGGTTTCGGCCTTCGGGGTTAATATTTGGGGAATTATTCTCTTGTTAATTTACGGTTAGTGACTGATACATTGGAATAAGGCGTATGTTGTGTTTGTGTAACACTTCTTTATTATATACGCGAGTTATTCGGAAAGGTCGGGTTTATCCCATTCTGGATAACTGATACGACGATAAGTCGAAGATGAAGACGGTGGTCGAAGACCGGAGGTCTTCACGTCGTTTGGGTGATTACTGATGATCTTGATTGGGATGTACACCCAAGAAGATGGAAACCGTTGGTGATCGTCCAGACGTACTTGGAGATCGATGGATATGCGGGGTACTAGGTGCCTCCGGTTTCGTTCAGACCCAGAACGAACTTGTAAATGGACTGTGTGTCTGACATTGGATTTCAGTCTGTGTGATTGATTTTTATTAAATATATATATATATATATATATATATGGCGGCGGAGAATTTATTCTCTTGCTTAACACCCTTCTCTGAGACGTACGAGCTCAGGGGTTATATATTGATGGATATCCATCGCATGGAATGAATTGCCTGTGTGGCATGCCTAAGTGGCAAATGGATCAAGGCTTCTGTTGAAAAGCAAAGTCTTGTGGTTGATGATCAAAGCACGGCCTTTGTGGCATAGCTTTGTGTAACGTTTACTTCGCGAGTTTCACACCCGGTATGAACCAAAAACGGGAGACGGACCTCAGGGAGGGCATGCGTTTCCTTCTAGCTAAAAATGGCGTCAGTGGTTTTACATGCCCTGACGAGTTTGACTTATGTGGTTGTTGCTGTTGCGAGGCGCCTCGGTTTGATCGGACGATCCAGGTCCGATGGAGTCATTTGTTGGCTCACTTATGCCCCAAAGGGCGGGGAAACGCAGTGTTCAGGAATTTTAATCCACATCGGTGGACCGGCCCTGTCGCTCCAAGGGTCACTCGAGCTCTGATCCTGAGACATGGGCTAGATTGTCTCGAATCGGTGGAGGACTATCTTTTGCCTCGGTTTATAGATGGAAATCCAATTTCCAAATACGCGATTTTGCGGTTTTAATTGTAGAACTAGTATGGCGACATGATATATGGTACCCATGCCGCCTATGATTGATACTTGTGATTTGAAGTTGTTTTATACACTATACACTGATAATAGTATCAAATGATTTGTTTTAAAACGTATCAAGCATTCTTTGTCTGTTATAAGGGAAAACTATATCCCCCGGCTTGCGTTGCATTGTGTGATAGGACCTGGGTCTTATAACAGCTTCATTTTTCTTTATTTAGCATTGCTTTGTTTGTTTGATGCACTGGTATTCTTGGGAGGAAACCCGTTCCGTGTTATACGGCGTGGTCCCTTGATTTACCTAACTTTAAAAATAAAGATTAACTGTTTTAGTTCTCACACCAGTCACATGACTGACCTGGAGTTTATTATTTTAACCTAAACTCTAGGTGCCCTTATTTTGACACGGGTAGCTAGTAGTTTTGGTTTTGCAGATTTATATTCACAGGATCCTGGTTTATAGCTGGAATGATATCCGGAAAGCTTTGTATCCGTATATCTCCTTCAGTTGTGTTTTGTATTATTTCCGCTGCGATGTATTTAAATGTAATTTAAATCTCTGATATTTCTGTGTAATATTTATTCATACTCTGTATATTCTTGTATTCTGATGGGATTGTTGTAATATACAATGAAATGTTCTTCCGCCTGCGTTCGGTTGTGGCTTGTTCTCGAACTATCTGCGCTTTCCTCACCGGGGAAGTTGCGGGTCTTTACACCCGTGTGGGGTTTCAAATCAACAAACACAGATTTTTATTTGTGCAGTTGGGCGATGTGTAAAATTTATCGTCCCAACCAATATCCTTCAAATAGGTGTACATAAACAAACCGTCCGGTTTATAGATGAATATTTATTTATTCACATTCACTATATTCATATTCACGTTAAAAATTATATTTTTAATGATAATTAATTTATTTCAACCATCTACATTTTATTATCGATTTCACATCAACATCACAAACAAATTTCACAACACATCAAACAAGCATACAAGTCGTCCATGGTCTGTGGACGACGGGTGTCAGTTGCTGCTAAGCACCGTCTGCATCCTAGTATATATATATATATATATATATATATATATATATATATATAACTAGAAAAAGAAATTTAAAGTGAGAAGTTCTCACCAAAGCTATCCCAACTCCACGACACTTCAAATGTAGGAAATCATCACTGTTCTTGCCTTTTGTCACTTTCGTTGCCCGTAGCCACTACATATATAAAAATCACATTTTTATATTGTTGCCATGTATATAAAAATCATATTTTTATAATCACTCCATATGGATAAAAATTCTATTTTTACATCAATATTCATATAATAAAGATTATATTTTTATCACGCTATTCTTCATATAAAGATTTCGCCTTTTCAAATATAAAGATTTCGCCGTTTTCAAATAGAAAGATTTCGCCCTTTTCAAATATAAAGATTTCACCTTTTCAAATATAAAGATTTCGCCTTTTCAAATATAAAGATCTCACCTTTTCAAATATAAAGATTTCACCTTTTCAAATATAAAGATTTCGCCTTTTCAAATATAAAGATTTCACCTTTTCAAATATAAAGATTTCATTTTTATTTTGTCACTATAAAAATCACATTTTTATTTCAACACAAATATAATAAAAATCAGATTTTTATTTCGCTATATCTATAAAGATGATGTTTTTACTATCTATATAATATAAAAATCGTATTTTTATTCTTTCTACTTCATAAAAATCGTATCTTTACATTGCTACTACTATAAAGATCACATCTTTATTACTCTACATTATATAAAATCATATTTTATTCTCCTAAAAAAAATATAAAAATCATATTTTTATTCTTCATACTATACAAAAATTATATTTATAATACTCTACCTAAGTAAAGATCATATTTTTGTTATGCCACTAGTATAAAAATTATATTTTTAACTACTACGTTATATAAAAATCACGCCTTTCATTATATCAAAATGTCGTCTTTCATAGATTAAAAATCACTTCTTTATATCGTTAAAAAAAATCTGTTCTTTCTTTATAAATAAAAATCATAGCTTTATTCTCAAATTAAAAATCTCATCTTCCTCATATAAAAATCTAATTACATTAAATAATAATTTAATAATGACTTACATCGTTTTTAGGAAGAGGAGGCGGTCTTTGCTGGTCAACGGGGTGTTCGCGCGATGGAGGGGTGCTGCTCTCGCCAGGCGCCGGCGTAAGGGAGGTGCTGGAGGCGGTGGATCGAGTTTTGGGCGCTGGTTCGATCGCAGGGGCTAGGGGAAGAAGGAGAGAGGCGGAGGGGGTGTCGTGGGGCTGTGCGTCGATTTAGCAGAGGGGGCGGAGGAAGGAGAGGTGGAGGAAGAGAAGGAGAGGAGAGAGGGAACAGGGAGGAGGGTGGCAGGGTGGCACGGCGACTAGGTGGAGGGCGGCGGTGGTGGTGCGAGATCGGGAGGGGGCGACGCGTCGATTAGGTTTTTTCTTTTTTTTTCTCTTTTTTATCCACTTCTGAATGAATGAAAAGGAGAAGGGGTAAAAAGAAAGGTATATAAATATATATTTAATTATTAAATTTTCTAAAAAGTGACTTTTATTTTCGACCTTTAAACGAGACCCACCAACTATTGTCCCTAGCGCATTACCCCCATTCCGAACACAATGGGATATGCCACATAAGCCAGTTTGGCTGTTTCGATCAATTTTCGTCAAAATCAACATATAACTCTACATACTGAATTTGAACGCGCATTTCAATTTACCAGGGCCGCATACTAACTCGAAAAATTCCAGAAAAATATTTTCTAGCTTCGTATTGACGATACGGTCCTAACAGAACTAGTTTCATCGAATTCTAAGACCGTTTGAAAAATGGCCAATTTCCAGTCGATTAAAATCAACTAAAACTGGTCAAATGCGTTTTCCTTTGCCACGCTCACATATTAACTCAAAAAATTATGAAATTTGAAACCTAGCAATAACTTGACATCACGGATCCAACAAAAGTGGTTTCGTCGAAATCCGAGGTCGTTTGCAAAATTTCCATTTTTAAGGGCCTGAATTCCATAGCGACTATTCAGAATTTTCAACTGGACGTATCTTTTGATTCCCGCTATGAAATCTTGATTTTTCGGATTCGTTGGAAAGATATCCTCAATTAGATTCTAATATTTTTGGTTTCACTAAAATCCGGTTTATTTTGCACCCGGTATGTTCAATTGAAATTTGAAATCGAATTATCGAACTACCGCGCCATTTTCAATTCTATTATAATTATATATAATTATTTATATTCTAACGACGACGTATATAAATATATACATTCGAATTCTATTCAAAATAAATTTTCGTCGATATTATTTAAAATAATTCATTTTAAATATTCAAAATTCGTTAAAATTGCCAAAATAAAATTTTTAAAATGGCTCGCATTACCGGGTTGTTACAATCTCCCCCACTTAAAACTTTTCATCCCCGAAAAGGAACGAAGCCGAAAGTTGTTTTACAAATCAACTCAACTTCCATTGTTTTCTTTACGGCTTAAGTTCTTCAACTTTTCAGTTTCTAAGAACTTTTCAAATTTTTCAAAAATTTGGCTAACACCCTAAATTTTCGAAAAATTTCGCCATAACCTCCCCTGCACTGGGAGCACCGGGAAAATCCCGAAATTGCCATACAGACCCTCTGATCTCAAAAAGAAAAAGAAAAAGCTAAGCGGCTAGCCAATCGACTCATAAAATCATCATCACCCAAACAAAACAGTAAATTATGGTAAACATGTACATATTTGTCGGGCAAACAAATTTTATTCTCTGCTCTAGCCTCCTTGCTATGACCTGTTCAATGTAAGTACATGTATATGCGAGAAAATGCGACCAATTTTCAATACAATTCAATATTTAGTACAATTTGGCATAATGGTTCAAAATTAGCAAACAAATAATCAAACTACACAACCATCAATCAATTAATGGATTAACGTTTCAAATTCATAATTTTGATATATAGTCAAAAATCATGTTTTTGATGCCAATTCACAACAATAAATCTATCTGAATAAGTTTTGGTTCTCACACCAGTCTAATGGAAATATATAGATATCACACCTTCGAAACACGAACATAAATATTGATGATGCCATGGTCATTATCAACATCATCTCCGGGCGACTGGAGTGTGATTCTATATCTATCCAGTATATTAAAACTTCGAATATACGTTCATGACGCGTATATGCAAAACCTTTATATACTAGATTGTCCAAATTCAAAATAAATACATATTCATATACGTATAAAACGATTTAAATTTCAAAACGAAATTGGTTTTCATTTGAAAAATATACTCTTCACACTCGTTCTAGGATACTACTGATCCTATCTCTAACGAGTCATTCTAATTGGATATTACTAATCCAATATCTGATGAATTCTTTCGTATGGTTCTAATGTGTCTTTTTCTCGAGCTCTGTAAACCAAAGCTCTGATACCACTGTAGGAACCCGTTACTTCCCCGCGAAGGAAAGAGCGGATACTTTGAGGACAAGACCAATCAGAACGCAGACGGAAGAACATTTCATTGTTTATTACTACAATTCCATCAGAACACAAGAATATACAGAGTATGAATAAATAAAATACATTCGATGAATATCAGAGATTACAATAAATTACATAGCAGTGGAAAAATATACAAAATATAACTGAAAGTGATACACGGATACATAGCTTTCCGAGCATCGTTCCAGCTGTAAATCTGGATCCTGTGAATATAAATCTGCAAAGCCAAAACTACTAGCTGGCCGTGTGGAAAATAGGGGCACCCAGAGTTTAGGTTAAAACAATAAACTCCAGGTCAGTCATGTGACTAGTGTGAGGACCAAAATAGTTATTTAAAACATTACTTTAAAAGAGAGTAATTCAAGGGACCACGTCGTATAACACGAATCGGGTTTTCTCCCAAGAATACTAGTGCAAATAACAAAACAGCGCGATGCTTTTTGGAAAAATGAAGCTATTATAAGACCCAGGTCCCATCACACAATGCAACGCAAGCCGGAGGATAGGGTTTTCCCTTATAATAGCCAAACATGCTTGGTACATTTAAAACAAATCATTTGATACTATTATAAGTGTACAGTGTCAAAACAATTTCAATCATAAATATCAATCATAGACGGCAAAGGTAAGGGATTGGATTTCCGTCACGTATTGGGAATTGGATTTCCGTCATGAGTCGAGGCAAGGGGCAAGCTCCTCTCCGTTCAAGACACTCTAACAAATGTCTCAGGACCCCATTATGATCCGTGGAATCGGTTGGGCCGGTCCTCACCTAACTTTGGAGGATTGGCAATTCCTGAACACGCGTTTCCCGGTCCTAACAGACCTATATCCGAGGCGCCTCGCATTCCAACAACCACACAGGTGAAAAGTATATATAAATGTAAGGGCTGGTAGGTCACTGACATCACCCATAGCTAGAAAGAAACGTCGTGTTCTCCCAACGGTCCGTATCCTGTTTTTGACTCATACCGAGGTGTGAGGCTCGCGAATTCCCGTTATACACAAAGCTACAGGCTGTGCTTTGATCGTCAACCACAAGACTTTGCTTTTCAACAGAAGCCTTGATCATTTACCACTTACGCGTGCCACACTGGCAATTCACTCTATGCGACAGATGTCTATCGATATACAACCTCTGAGCTCGTACGTCTCAGAGAAGGGAGTTAAACAAGAGAATAAATTCTCCGCCGCCAAACAGATGTATATTTAATAGAGATCAATCAACACAGAATAAAATCCAATGTCAGACACACAATCCATTTACAAGTTCGTTCAGAGTCTGAACGAAACCGGAGGCACTTTCCTCGCATATCCATCCATCTCCAAGTACGTCTGGACGATCACCAACTGTTTCCCTCATCTTGGGTGTACAGCCCAATCGAGATCATCAGTAATCACCCAAACGATGTGAAGACTTCCGGTCTTCAACCACCGTCTTCATCTTCGACATCTCGTCGAATCGGTTATTCAGAATGGGTGTAAACCCGGCCTTTCTGAATAACCCACGTATATGATAAACAAATGTTACACAAACACAACGAACGCCTCATTCCAATTCAGAATATTCTTTTATTCACAAAATCACATTCTTAGGGAATAGGTTCCCATTAATTTTATCAAAGATAAATTCTTCTAAATTTATTATTTAATCTTCCTTTGGATATCATTTCAAACCATTTTATGGTTTTCCAAACTAGTCGGGGTTAGCGAACCACACCGAAGTAATTATTTATTTTATTTCCCTATCCCAACCTATTTATCCCCTGGAGCAAAATTGGTAATACTCCATATCTAACACCACGGTGCTATCGATAAAGTTAATTACCATTTCATGTTCAAATCTAATTATAGATTTAACTATCGCTTTGGAGCAAAACTGGTGGTACTCCATTCTCGATCACTTTTCAGATTTGATAATTTAAATTATCAATTCCCATTGCAATCTAATTAAAGATTCATTAAAATTCCACTTAGTTTTGATCTTCTCAAAAATCAATAACCTGTCTTTAACTGGGTTAAAGAACCAATGTCATCTAAAACACGATTCACGATAAACCCAAAATCACACTCTATTGTTAATCGGGTTAAGGAACAAGTGTTGTTCAAAACACCGCTCACGATAAACCCAAAAACCAATTCAAATTCAATTCCAATTAAATATTATTTAATTGATACACTTCATTAAATCTAAATAGAAAGATTTAATCTTTTTCTCTATTGGGCTTAAGAACAGTGTTAATGAAGACACCATTCACGACAAACCCAAATCACATTTGATATTAAATACAAGTCTCTGAATAGAAAATATACCAGCTTATATTCAATATCAAATCCTGAAACCAACAAATATCGTATTGGAAATAACGATATAAAATATATCTTTCAAATTCCCATAACAATATCTGTATAGTCACGAAATCCAACATCGAAATATTCCGAAGATAATTTCGATTCAACTCCAGTCCAATTCACGTATTGGGAATATTGATTATTTTTAAAATCACTTTCAAATTCAATTTATTTATTTCAAAAATAAATTGATTTTAATTCTAGTTCAAAACTAGTTCATTTCGACAAAAATATATTTTTATCCTTTCAAATGTGGAATTTTTCATCTCAGTTCTTTCCAATTCATATATTATGATTTTGCACAAATTATTAATATTTTTAATAATTTTATCAAGGCTCGTACACAAATTATTATTAATATTATTAATATTTTTAATAATCGTTATTATTTAAAATAAATTATTTTAACTATTTAAAATCCATTAAAATATCTAAAATAAAAAATTTAAATTGGTTCCAAAATTCCGGGTTGTTACAGTTTCAGACTAACACTATAAATGGAATAACGACAAAGCCTTTTAAATTCCATAAATAGTAACGGTATTTCTTCACAGAAGCTCATCTCGATCATTACCAAATCGAGTTCCATTCAGTTCAAATTTAATGTATTAAATTGGAAAACTTAACTTTGGAAAATCCCATTAATCTTAATTAAAAGATTATAAATTCCAAATCATATCTTCACTGTTAATTGGGTTAAAGAACAATGTCATTTAAAACATTGTTCTTGATAAACCCACAATTAACTTTCGTTTCAATTCCAATTAAATATTAATTAAATTGTAAACTACCCGAAATCTTAATTATAAGATTTATTCTTTTCTCAACCGGGTTTAAAAACAGTGTTATTGAAGAAACCATTCACGACAAACCCCAAAATCCAATTTGGTATTAAATACAAGGCTCTGAATAGAAAATAATATCTACTTATATTCAATATCAAATTCTGAAACTAACGGATATAGTATTGGAAATAACGATATCTATATCTTCCAAATTCCTCAACAATATCTATATAATCACGGAATCCAATAACGAAATATTTTGAAGATTATTTCCACTCAAATCCATTCCAATTCATTCACTGGAAAATTCTGGTTAATTTAAAACCATTTACAAATCCAATTTATTTATTTCTAAAAATAATTGGATTTTTATTCTAGTTGTTAACTAGTTCATTTCGATAAAAATATATTTTTATCTTTTGAAAACTGGAAATTTTCATCTAAAATCTTTCCAAATCATTTATTATGATTTTACACAAATTTTCCATATTTTTAATAATTTTATTAAGGCCCGTACAGTTGGTTTCCAATAACGGCCATTGAACTGCATCCATAGTGACCTTTTCTGAAATTTATTTGGACATATAAATCTCTTAAATTCATTGGAAAGATCTTTTCGATACGAAACCAACGGTTCTGGTTTTAGGAGAATCCGACGGTCGGATCTCCCGTTACATCCATTTGAAATTAATACTCGAAATTTGCAGACGGTCGCTGCACGGCGCGTTCTATCCAGGCTATTAAATATAATATATATATATATATATATATTATCGATTTCTATTTTAAACATATTTTAAACAATATTTTCAAAATATTAGATTTTGAAATCAATTCTTTTCGATACTCATTATAAAATCGATATAAAAATTCGTTTGAGTTAAAGTAACGTTTCTATACTTAACCCGTCTTCATATATTTATATATTTTCATGTCCATCCGAAATAGGACATCAAAATCATATTTTGATTATTCATTGAATATTATTTTAAAATATTCTTCCATATTCTAAATCGGAATGCGACTCAATCAATTACCATATAATTTCAGTTATATGGATTTCATACATCGCATGTATTCAACAATAATGATAAATAATCATTAAACAGTCTATCATCATCAAAAGTGCATTTTACAACTGTATAAGCATTAAAATAAATAAATAACGCTCACCACAGCCTGTCAACCAATCGATTGACATACAGCTAAACATTGGGATTAGTGTATGTCAAATATCATTCCAATACCTGTGTGAGGTTTTCAAACAACACAGTCTATTTAAATAAATCATTGGTTAAATTTAATCAATTTTAATTCAATTCGAACTATTTTTCTAATTAATCAATTTTCACTATTTGAAGTATAAATAGATATTTATAATTTAAATTTCAACAAACATAAAGTGTATCCACAATGTTTGAAATATGTAACGATCGGGAGTTCTGCTCGATCCGAATCAGTCGGTAAACCGACCAAGACCTTTCGAAACCCCTGATTGTTTTGAGAACACGACAAATTCGAACGCAAACAGAAGAACATTTCATTGTTTATTACAACAATTCCATCAGAATACAAGAATATACAGAGTATAAACCAATATTACACATTCACTAAATATCAGAGATTATAATACATTACTGCAGCGGAAAAATAATACAATACACAATTAGAAGTAATACGCGAATACAGAGCTTTCCGAGTATCGTTCCAGCTGTAAATCAGGATCTTGTGAATTTAAATCTGCAAAACCAAAACTACTTGCTGCCCGTGTCAAAACAAGGGCACCCAGAGTTTAGGTTAAAACAATGAGCTCCAAGTCAGTCACGTGACTGGTGTGAGAACTAAAACAGTTATTAATCTTTATTTTCAAGTTAGGTAAATCAAGGGACCATGCCGTATAACACAGAACGGGTTTCCTCCCAAGAGTACCAGTGCATAAAACAAAAAGCGCAATGCTAAATAAAGAAGAATGAAGCTATTATAAGACCCAGGTCGCATCACACAATGCAACACAAGCCGGAGGATAGGGTTTTTACCTTATAATAGCCAAGAATGCTTGATACGTTTAAAACAAATTATTTGATACTATTATAAGTGCATAGTGTATAAAACAACTTCAAATCATAAGTATCAATCATAGACGGCATAAGTGCCCCATCCCACTATGTCGCCATACTAGGCTCTATAATCAAAACTGCAAAGTCACGTATTGGAAGCTGGATTTCCATCTGTGAACCGAGGCAAGGGATCGTCCTCCACCGTATTCGAGAGGCTCTAGCCCATGTCTCAGGCAAGCGCGCAGACAAGCCTTGGATCGTCAGGGCCGGTCCACCGATGTGGATTAAAATGCCTGAACACTACGTTTCCCCACCCTATGGGGTGTCAATGAGCCAAATGACTCCATCGGCTCCACACAGTCACCGATATATATGAGGCGCCTCGCAACAGCAACAACCACATAATTCAAACTCCACACAGTCACCGATATATCTGAGGTCCTTCTCCCGTTTCTGGTTCACAACCGGGGTATGAGGCTCGCGAATCAACGCTACACAAAGCTATGCCACACAGGCCGTGGATTGATCATCCACCACAAAACTATGCTTTTCAACAGAAGCCTTGATCACATTGCCACTTAGGCATGCCACACAGGCAATTCACTCCATGCGTTTGATATTCATCAATATATAACCTCTGAACTCGTACGTCTCAGAGAAGGGCGTTAAGCAAGAGAATAAATTCTCCACCGCCAAACGGATATGTATTTAATAGAAATCAATCAACAGAATAAAATCCAATGTCAGACACACAGTCCATTTACAAGTTCGTTCTGGGTCTGAACGAAACCGGAGGCACCTAGTACCCTGCATATCCATCGATCTCCAAGTACGTCTGGACGATCACTAACTGATTCCCTCCTTTTGGGCGTACGGCCCAATCAAGATCATCAGTAATCACCCAAACGACGTGAAGACCTCCGGTCTTCGACCACCGTCTTCATCCTCGACACCACGTCGAATCAGTTATTCAGAATAGGATAAGCCCGGTCTTTCTGAATAACTCGCGTATATAATAAACAAGTGTTACACAAACACAACATACGCCTCATTCCAAATCAGAATATTCTTTTATTCAAATATTCTTATACTTTGGGAAAGGTTCCCATTAATTTTATCAAAGATAAATTCTTTAAATTTCTTCTTTAATCTTCTTTTGAATATCAATTAAAACTAGTTGGGATTAGCGAACCACACCGAAGTAATCATTTATTTTATTTTCCAATCCCAACCTATTCATCCCATGAAGTTAAACTGGTCATACTTCATATCTAACACCACGGTGTTATCGGTAAATTCAATTACCATTTCACATTCAAATCTAATTAAAGATTTAACTATCGCCTCGAGCAAAACCGGTGATACTCCATTCTCGACCATTCCAATCTAATTAAAGATTTATTAAAACTCCACTTGGTTTTAATCTTCCCAAAATTCAATATTAATGATTATTTAACGTGGGAAATCACCTCCTGTTTTTAACTGGGTTAAAGAACCAATGTCATTTAAAACACGGTTCACTATAAACCCAAAATCACATTCCATTAATTATCGGGCTAAAGAACAAGTGTTATTTAAAACACCGTTCATGATAAACCCAAAAATCAATTCAAATTCAATTTCAATTAAATCCCATTTAATTGGTACACTTCATTAAATCTAAATAAAAAGATTTAATCTTTTTCTCAACTGGGTTTAAGAACAGTGTTGATGAAGACACCATTCACAACAAACCAAAATCACATTTGATATTATATACAAGGCTCTGAATAGAAAATATATCGGCTTATATTCAATATCAAATTCTACGACCAACAAATATCGTATTGGAAATAACGATACAAATATATCTTTCAAATTTCCATAACAATATCTGTATAATCACGAAATCCAACATCGAAATATTCCAAAGATAATTTCGATTCAAATCCATTCCAATTCAATTATTGGAAATTCTGGTTACTTTTAAAACCATTTCAAATCCAATTTATTTATTTAAAAATAAATAAATTTTTATTCTAGTTCAAAACTAGTTCATTTCAATAAAAAAAACTATTTTTATCTTTTCAAATATGGAATTTTTCATCCCAATTCTTCACAAATCATTTCTTATGATTTTACACAAATTATTACTATTTTTAATAAATTTATCAAGGCCCGTACAGTCGATTTCCATCAACGGCCATCGAACTGCACTTACAACGACCTTTTCCAAATTTGCTTTGGACATAATTCCAAATCCAACCATTAGATTTCAAATTTCTAATATTCGTTAGAAATCTCTTTTCGATACGAACCCTACGGTTCCGGTTTTAGGAGAATCTGATGGTCGGATCTCCCGTAATATCAATTCAAAGTCAATGGTCGAAATTCGCGAACTGCCGCGGCGCGGCGCGTTCTATTCAGGCCATTATATAATATATATATATATATATATATATATATTATATTTCGTCGATTTCCTTTGAAAACGTATTTTATAAATCATTTTAAATTCGTTTTCAAAACGATTTCAACTTCATATTCAATTTCGAATCAAAATTGAATATTCCACATCATCGATATACAAATGATAAAATTTTCAAAACATTATATTTTGAAATCACTTCCTTTTCTATATTCATTTAAAAATGAATATAATCGATATAAATATCGTTCACGTCAAAATGGCGTCAATCTAATCAACATGGCTTTTATTCAACACATAAATGTTTATTCTATTCAACACATGAATTTATTTTCTATTCAGCACATGAATTTATTTTTAATTCAACACATGAATTTATTTTCAATTCAACACATGAATTTATTTTCAATTCAACTCATGAATTTATTTTCTAAATTGGAATGAGGCCCAATCAATTACCATATAATGTTAATTATATGGATTTTCTACAACACATGTATATAATAGCAACGATAAATAATCAACCATCATCCAGAGTGCACCACACAACTGCATAAGCATTAAATATAAATAATTAACGCTTACACATTCTGTCAACCCATCGATTGACATACAACTAAACAATTGAGATTAGTGTACGTCAAATATCATCCCAATACCCGTGTGGGGTTTCAAATCAACAAATACATATTTTATTTGTGCGGTTGGGCGTTGTGTAAAATTTATCGTCCCAATCAATATCAGTCAAATCAGTGTATATAAGCAAATCGACCGATTTGTTTATAAATATTTATTTTATATATACGTTAAAAATCATATTTTTAACTATAAAATATTTTCCACTATAAAATATTTTATTTCATTCACCATCACACAATCAAATTTCACTACACAGCAATCAAACAAACAAGTCATCCATGGTTTGTGGACGACGGGTGTCGGGTGCTACTAAGCGCCGTCTGCATCCTAGTATATATTTCAACTAGAAAATAAATTAAAAGTGAGGAGTTCTCACCGATTGCTAAACCAAACGCCACGACTCTTCATATGTAGAAATCTTCGTCGTGCTCGCCTTTTGTCAATTTCGTTGTCCGTAGCCACTACATATATAAAAATCACATTTTTATATTGTTGCTATGCATGTAAAAATTCTATTTTTTTATAATCACTATATATGGATAAAAATCACATTTTTATACCTCTACTATATAGATAAAAATTCTATTTTTATACCACTACTATATAGATAAAAAATCTATTTTTACACCGCTACTACATAAAAATCACATCTTTGCTCCTTCTAAATAATAAAGATCGAATTTTTAATACTTCTATAATATAAAAATCATATTTTTAATCTCTACGTTATATAAAAATTAAATTTTTAACCTTTCTATAATATAAAAATGATATTTTTAACCTTTCTATAATATAAAAATTATATTTTTATACGATAAAAACCCATACCTTCATACGATTAAAAATTATATCTTTACATAATTAAAGATCATAGTTTTCTAAATATAAAAATCGTATCTTTTCATTTTTACGATAAATATATAAAGATCGCATTCTTTTCCTAGTGATAAACAAATAAAAATTGTATTTTTACCCTATATTAATTACTCAAAAGAAAATAGAATAAAAAACTTACTTTTAATTGATTTTTCCTATAGAGGGGGGCGCCACATCGAAGTTGGGCTGTGAGGAGGGCGGCAAGGGGTCCGGAGGCGGCTGGAGTCGCGGCAGGTGGTCGGGGTGTGGGCTAGGAGAGGGGCGCGGCTGTAAAGGCGAAGGGGGTGGGGAGGGTTTGGGGATCCTCTCGTTCGAATTGGAGGAGGAAGGAGGAGGGGGTTTCGCGACTTTACAGAGGGGAGGGGGAAGAGAGGATCGCCGACGAGGGGGGGTAGGCGCGCCGATCGTCGAAGGCTAGGGGTTTTTTTCCCTCTGAAATAGGTCGGGGAAAGAGAAAGGTTTGGGGGAGTTCTTTATGTTATATATAATTATATTTTACTATTTTATCGTCCTATATAGTTGACTTTTCCAACAAGCTCCGCATCGGGTCTAATGACTGTCGTCCCTAACGTAAAACCCATTTTGAATACAATGGGATATGTTTCGTAAGCCAATTTGACCATCACGATCAGTTTCCGTTGTATTTAAAATATAAATCTTTATATATTCAATTTAAACGCACATTTCAATTTACTAGGGTCACATATGGACTCTAAAAATTCCCAAAAAATATTTTCTAGCTTCATATTGATGATACGGTCCTAACAAAACTAATTTCGTCGATTTCTGAGGCCGTTTGAAAAATGGCCATTTTCCAGTCGATTAAAATCAACTAAAACTAGTCAAACACGTTTTCCTTTCCCACGCTCACATATTGATTCGAAAAATTATGAATTTTGAAACCTTGCAATAACTTGACATCACGGATCCAACAAAAGTGGTTTCGTCGAAAACCGAGGTCGTTTGCAAAATTTCCATTTTTAAGGGCCAGAATTCCATAGCGACTATTCTGAATTTTCAACTGGACGAATCTTTTGATTCCCACTATGAAATTTCAATTTTTCGGATTCGTTGGAAAGATATTCTCAAATAGATTCAAATATTTTTGGTTTCACTAAAATCCGGTCTATTTTGCACCCGGTACATTCATTTGAATTTCGAAATCAAATTTTCGAACTACCGCACCATTTTCAATTCCATTTATAATTAAAATAAAATATTTATATTCTAACGACGATCTGTATAACTATACACGTTCGAATTTTATTAAAAATAAATTTCTCGTCGTTATTATTTAAAATAATTCATTTTAAATATCAAAATTCATCAAAATTGCTAAAATATTTTTTTTTAATTGGCTCGGATTTCGGGGTTATTACAATCTCCCCCACTTAAAACTTTTCGTCCCCGAAAAGGAACGAAGCCGAAAGTTGTTTCACAAATCAAATCAACTTTCATTATTTTCATTACGGCTTAAGTTCTTCAACTTTTCAGTTTCAAAGAACTTTTCAAATTTTTCAAAAAATTTGGTTAACACCCAAAATTTTCGAAAAATTTCGCCATAACCTCCCCTACACCGGGGACTTCGGGATATTTCATATAGCCTCCCATGGCCTTCTTCAATCCGAAAGAAAAACCCAAGCGGCTAGCCAATCGACTCATAAAATCATCCAAACCCAAGAAATTAGTAAACATGTACCTATTTGTCGGGCAAACAATTTTATTCTTCTTCTCTAGCCTCCTTGCTATGACCTGTTCAATGTAAGTACATGTATATGCATGCAAATGCAACAAATTTTCAATACAGTTCAATATTTGATCAATTCGGTTAAAGGGTTCAAATTTTAATTAATCAACCAATAATCAAACAACACAAGCAGCAATCAATTAGTTGATTAGCTTTTCAAATTCATAACTTTGATACATAGTCAAAAATCAGATTTTTGATGCCCAATCACAACAATAAGCCCTATCTAATTTCGGTTCTCACACCAGTCAATTGGAAATATATAGAAATCCCACTTTCGAAACTCGAAAAAAAATACTGATGATGTTGCAATCATCATCAGAATTGTCCCCGGGCGACTAGAGTGTGATTATATATCTATCCAGTATATTAAAACTTTGCATACACGTTTGCAAAGCGTATATGCAAAATCTTTATATAATGGATTGTCCAAACTCAATATAAAATAAATAATCAAATATGAATAAGTGATTTAAATTTTCAAAACAAAATTTGTTTTCATTTTTATTTTTAAAAACAACACTCCTCACACTCGTTCTAGGATACTACTGATCCCATCTCTAACGAGTCATTTCCATTGGATATTACTAATCCAATTTCTGATGAATTCTTTTGTTTGGTTCTAACGTGACTTATTCTGCGAGCTCTGTAAACCAAAGCTCTGATACCAAATGTAACGATCGGGAATTCCGCTCGATCCGAATCAGTCGCTAAACCGACCGAGACCGTTCGAAACCCCTGATTGTTTTGAGAACACGACAAATTCGAATGCAAACAGAAGAACATTTATTGTTTATTACAACAATTCCATCAGAATACAAGAATATACAGAGTATAAACCAATATTACACATTCACTAAATATCAGAGATTACAATACATTACTGCAGCGGAAAAATAATACAATACACAACTAGAAGTAATACGCGGATACAGAGCTTTCCGAGTATCGTTCCAGCTGTAAATCAGGATCATGTGAATTTAAATCTGCAAAACCAAAACTACTAGCTGCCCGTGTCAAAACAAGGGCACCCAGAGTTTAGGTTAAAACAATGAACTCCAAGTCAGTCACGTGACTGGTGTGAGAACTAAAACAGTTATTAATCTTTATTTTCAAGTTAGGTAAATCAAGGGACTACGCCGTATAACACAGAATGGGTTTCCTCTCAAGAGTACCAGTGCATAAAACAAACAGCGCAATGCTAAATAAAGAAGAATGGAGCTATTATAAGACCCAGGTCCCATCACACAATGAAACACAAGCCGGAGGATAGGGTTTTTACCTTATAATAGCCAAGAATGCTTGATACATTTAAAACAAATTATTTGATACTATTATAAGTGCATAGTGTATAAAACAACTTCAAATCATAAATATCAATCATAGACGGCATAAGTGCCCCATCCCACTATGTCGCCATACTAGGCTCTACAATCAAAACTGCAAAGTCACGTATTGGAAGCTGGATTTCCATCTGTGAACCGAGGCAAGGGATCGTCCTCCACCGAATTCGAGACGCTCTAGCCCATGTCTTAGGCAAGCGCGCATACAAGCCTTGGATCGTCAGGGCCGATCCATCGATGTGGATTAAAATGCCTGAACACTACGTTTCCCCACCCTATGGGGTGTCAATGAGCCAAATGACCCCATCGGCTCCACACAGTCACCGATATATCTGAGGTGCCTCGCAACAGCAACAACCACATAAGTCAAACTCGTCAGGGCGTGTAAAACCACTGACGCCACTTCTAGATAGAAGGAAACACATGCCCTCCCTGAGGTCCTTCTCCCGTTTCTAGTTCACAACCGGGGTGTGAGGCTCGCGAATCAATGCTACACAAAGCTATGCCACACTGGCCGTGCTTTGATCATCCACCACAAGACTCTGCTTTTCAACAGAAGCCTTGATCACATTGCCACTTAGGCATGCCACACAGGCAATTCACTCCATGCGTTTGATATCCATCAATATATAACCTCTGAGCTTGTACGTCTCAGAGAAGGGCGTTAAGCAAGAGAATAAATTCTCCGCCACCAAACAGATATATATTTAATAGAAATCAATCACAAAGAATAAAATCCAATGTCAGACACACAGTCCATTTACAAGTTCGTTCTGGGTCTGAACGAAACCGGAGGCACCTAGTACCTCGCATATCCATCGATCTCCAAGTACGTCTGGACGATCACTAACTGATTCCCTCCTCTTGGTTGTACGGCCCAATCAAGATCATCAGTAATCACCCAAACGACGTGAAGACCTCCGGTCCTCGACCACCGTCTTCATTCCCGACACCACGTCGAATCAGTTATTCAGAATGGAATAAGCCCGGTCTTTCTGAATAACTCGCGTATATAATAAAAAGTATTACACAAACACAACATACGCCTCATTCCAAATCAGAATATTCTTTTATTCAAATATTCTTATACTTAGGGAAAGGTTCCTATTAATTTTATCAAAGATAAATTCTTTAAATTTATTCTTTAATCTTCGTTTGAATATCAATTCAAACTAGTCGGGATTAGCGAACTACACCGAAGTAATCATTTATTTTATTTCCCAATCCCAAACTATTCATCCCATGAAGTAAAACCGGTCATACTTCATATCTAACACGACGGTGTTATCGGTAAATTCAATTACCATTTCACGTTCAAATCTAATTAAAGATTTAACTATCACCTGGAGCAAAATTGGTGATACTCCATTCTCGACCATTCCAATCTAATTAAAGATTCATTAAAACTCCACTTGGTTTTAATCTTCCCAAAAATCAATATTAATGATTATTTAACTTGGGAAATCACTTCCTGTCTTTAACTGAGTTAAAGAACCAATGTCATTTAAAACACGGTTCACTATATACCCAAAATCACATTCCATTAATTATCGGGCTAAAGAACAAGTGTTATTTAAAACACCGTTCACGATAAACCCAAAAATCAATTCAAATTCAATTTCAATTAAATCCCATTTAATTGGTACACTTCATTAAATCTAAATAAAAAGATTTAATTTTTTTCTCAACTGGGTTTAAGAACAGTGTTGATGAAGACACAATTCACAACAAACCCAAATCACCTTTGATATTATATACAAGGCTCTGAATAGAAAATATATCGGTTTATATTCAATATCAAATTATACGTGTAACGACACGGATTTTGCCCGACCTTAATCGATCACAAAATCGACCAAGACCGTTCAAAACTCGCATACGTTAACTTTGGGAATACAATACATCAGAACAATAACAGCAGACTTTTATTACATTACAATAATATAACATCAGAGTACAGAATATCAGAGTACAAGTAAAGTAAACTACAGCGGAAGATAAATTACAACAGATTTAATACATTAAACAGCGGAAGACTTCTAAGCTCTAGACACAGCTTTAGGCTTCGATCCAGGATCCTGCTAAAGAGAGAGATATCTGCAAAAAAGCTACTCGACTGCCCGTGTGGAAAAGAGGGCACCCGAGTTTGCAAAGTGAAACAAACTACGAGTCAGTCATGGGACTGGTGTGAGAATTCTAAACTAATTTAACTAATAAGACAAATCCAAGGACCACGCCGCTAATGCGGAACGGGTTTTATTCCAATGGATTGTCGGTGCATAAACTAAAGTAAATCGAGAAATAACGCAATGTCTTTTTGGAAAAATGAAACCATTATAAGACCCAGGTCCCATCACACAATGCAACGCACACCAGAGGATAGGGTTTTACCTTATAATGGTCAAAAGATGCTTGATACGTACAAAACGGATTTGATATTATTATTAGTGTATATATGTTTTTAATAAAAAAGATTTGAATCATAAGTAGCAATCCTAGACGGCATGGTTACCATATAGCATGTCGCCAATACTAGTTATACAATCAAAACCGCAAGGGCGTATTGGAAATTTGGATTCCATCATGAGTCGAGGCTAGGGGCAAGATCCTCTCCGATTCGAGACACTCTAGCAAATGCCTCAGGATTCCCCGCAGTGAACCCTTGGAAGCGGTAGGGCCGGTCCCCGCCTTTGGGCAGTGGATTAGTTATGCCTGAACACACGTTTCCCGGTCCCTTTGGACCTATAGTATGACCACCAACGGCCTATAAAAATAACGAGGCGCCTCAAAATCCATCATCCACATAAGTAAAATGTCAGGGCTGGCAGGTCGCTGACACCACTCTAGCTAGAAAGAAACGTGTGCACTCCCTACGGTCCATATCCCGTTTTTGACTCATACCGGGGTGTGAGGCTCGCGAAGTCACGATATACACAAAGCTATGCCTAAATAGACTATGCTTTGATCATCAACCACAAGGCCCTGCTTTTCAACAAAAGCCTTGATCAATGCATCTTAGTATGCCACATTGTCAGTCCATACTATACCATTGATTTCTACCAATATATAACCTCTAAGTTCGTATGTCTCAGAGAAGGGTGTTAACCACCAAACAGATATATATTAAGAGAGATCAACGAATGTAGTATAAGGGACTACAACGTCAGACATACATTCCATTTATAAACTTATGCCCTGGGTCTGGGCGAAAGTCAAATCCGTGCAATCAACACTACGTCCGGACGGCTACTACTGTCGCCCCTTCAAGGTAGCTACTCCCATCATGGGTCTCAATAGCAACACACCCATTCGATGTGAAGATCGTCGGTCTTCAATCACCGTCTTCAACTCTTCGAACGTCGTATCATTATTTGGAATGAGAGTAAACTCGGACTTCCCAAATAATTCTCGCATATATAAATTTGTAAACCATTCTATATCGTTATTTATTCTTTTATAAATATAAATATCGTCCATTCATTTCATGTATATCATATGCGACTTCATGCTTTTTAAAACATGTTAAATTTTCATATGCGGTTCATGCTTCTAAATCATGTTTCATATCATATTTATATCTTTTTATTCGCATGTGAAATGTAAATAAAAATTCCCTTCTTATTTTCATCTTTTTATTTACATGTGAAAAGTAAATAAAAGTTTCATTACTTTTATTTATATAAAATATATAAATAAAATAACCATTTCATGTTTTCATTCATTTATTCATTTATAACATGAAAATATTCATTGCTTTATGGTTCATTTTCCATTTTCGATCACTTTCTTAATTCAGTGATCTTAACTACTTAATTCCCTTTCAATCTAATTAAAGATTTAATTAAAATCTTATTTAGTTTTAATCTTCCAAAGTCATTACTAAATGATTATTCAATTTCTAGGGAATTAATTCTATCATAAATTCGGGTTAAAGAATAAATGTTATTTAAAACATAATTCACGATAAACCCAAATTTAGATTTCATAAATTTCCCATTTAATATATATAATTAGACATCATTTATTTCAGAGTATTTCATTTAATCTTAAATAAAATATTAATCATCTTCGATTTCCTTTATAAAATGTATAATATAATTTACACGGGTTAAAAATGGAGTTACTATTTTAAAATGGACCGAATAGCCCAATTCATTTTCCTTATCCATTTATTATGTTTATCTTTACATTTTATTATTTAATAGTAGGCCAGACCTCTCACATTAGGCCTACAACTTGTGGATGCTGGATATGCCGGTTGGTTCCGGGCAGACTTCTACCACAGGTTGGGCTTAACCTCGTGTCTTGACCCAATTCGTATTTGCGCACTTGGACCTCTCACATTAGGCCCAACATTTATGGCTGCTGGATATGCCGGTTGGTTCCGGGCAGACTTCCGCCATAAATGTGACCTAACCTCGTGTCCAGGTACAATTAATAATTATAATTATAATTATCTCCTAAAAGTGTTATTTTAAAACATTTCATATTTTAGAATATTTAATTTCTAAAATATCATTCATTCTTTTACTTATCCTTTCATTTCAGTAAACATTAATCTTTCCATATTAATATCATAAAACTATTCCCAAAATGTTTCAATTGTAATATCAAAACTTACCATTTTAATATTGAATGAAATCTTCCTCAATTAATCCATTTATGTTAAATTTTAAAATCAAATCTTCTAAATTTACAAGTTAACATAAAAACGAGATTTTTCAATTCAAATCTTCATTTTTATAATTGGAATGAAATCTTACCAATTTAAACTTTTTATTTCATCTTTTTTAAATGTGCAATCTTCTTAATTAAATCGTCCATTAATTCCATTAATTGAGTAAATAATGAAAATATTTCAAGTTCCTCAATAACGCTAATTGTATATTCACTTTCATGTACAACTTTCATGTGCAATATCCATATATAAATTCTTTTTATATTTTTAATCAGAAACACTACGAATATATTTATTTACATATTTTACTTAAAAATGCTTAAAATAAACTTGCATTCATGTTTTTGACATAACAACAAAAATAAAGTTGCATTCATATTTTTATGTAAATAAAAATAAAGTTTCATTCATATTTTTATGTAAACAACAAAAATAAAGTTTCTTTTCTATTTTTCATTCTTCATTCTTTTTAACGTTCATTTCCTTTTACAAAGAAAATGTACTTTTTATCCCTTTATTTTCTTTTACAAAGAAAATGTACTTTTTATCCTTTTATTTTCTTTTATAAAGAAAATGTATTTTCCTTTAAATTAGAAATATGTTTTCTTTTTCTTTAACATAGAAAAATGTTTGCCTTTTCTTTAACATAGAAAAATGTTTGCTTTTTCTTTAACATAGAAAATGTTTGCTTTTTCTTTAACATAGAAAATGTTTTTCTTTTTAACAAAGAAAATGTTCTCCAAAGTTAATCTACCTTTCTATGTAATATTTGCATCGTAAAATGCAATAAAAGGTGAATTTTATTTCTAATGTAGACGTCTTCTCTAGCGTCAACATTTCTAAAATAACAACATTTTCTAATGTAAGTTTTCGATTTATTTCTACACTATAAACATGACGGTGAAGTTTTGATTCATATCAACATTATAAACTTGACGGTGAAATTCAATGTCATTTCAACCAATTAACATCACATGGTTATTTGTGCCATTACACTAGATTAACACACAAAAAGGGGATTTGGTGTCATTGCACTAAATTAACACAACAAAAGGGATTTTGTGTCATTACGCTACATTAACACAACAATTAAATTGGTGTTGTCACAATACAGTTAACCCAACATATAAATTGGTGTCATCATAATACAGTTAACACAATGATATAGGTTTGGGTGTCATCTCAGTCTATATTAACATAGACATGATTTGGTGCAACTTTGATGAATCAAAATAAAGGCCTCATCTTTACTTTTATTTGTAAATAAAAATAAAGATTAAAACTTACATTTTATTTTGTGAATAAAAATAAAGATTAAACTTGCATTTTATTATGTTCACAAAATAAATGTGAAAATTTGACTTTTATTTTGTAAACAAAAATAAAGGTGAAAACTTGTTATTCATTTTGTAAACAAAATGAAGATTTTAAAAAACTTACGTCTTATTACGTTAACAAAATTAAAAGTAAAACTTGTTAACATAATTAAGGATTAACACTTGCTTTTTATTAATTAACAAAGTTAAAGATAAAATTGCCATTTTATTTTGTTCACAAAAATAAAGATAAAAATTGGCATTTTATTATGTAGAAGAAAAAAAATAAGGATAAAAATTGTCTTTCTTTTTTTTTTTTACCTAAAACCTGTCTTTTTATTATGTAAACAAACTTGTCTTTTTATTTTGTAAACAAACTTGTCTTTTTATATTACAAAACAATGTTAATAAAAATGTTCTTTTAAAACTTGTTTCTTTATTTAACAAACAAAATGTTAAATAAAATGTCTTTTAATCTTTTACTTTTATTTTGAAAGACAATGGTCAATAAAATGTCATTTTATTTGCTTTACTTTTATTTAACAAAACAATGGTAAAGAAAATGTCTTTTTATTTGCTAAAACAATATGAAGATTTCTAACTTTCTTTTATGTTGTAAATAAAGGATTCAACTTTCTTTTATGTTGTAAATGAAAGATTAAAATCAAACTTATATTTTTATTTTGCAAATCAAAATGAAAAGAATCAAACTTTCTTTTATTTTGTGAAAAATAAAGATTCAAACCTTTCTTCCTTTTTATTTAGAAAAATAAAAAGAAAATAAAAATAAAAATAAAATAAATAAAGATGAGAACTTTATTATGATTACATCAAAATGTAGAACTGGACTAACATAGCTATTTCAACACAGCACAATATCATTACAAATCACACAACAATACATATTCTACATTACCACATCGCAAATCCATAATATTGACATACGTACAAATCCAAATGATTGCGAATAATAATTATCTTATTTAATTATTAAAATTTCAGAAATCTCACCACAACTCAAATATAAGCTTGAATTCGACAAGCAATGCACCAATTTCTCCAAAACTCCAACCCTAGCCGCATGAACATCACGCCGTAAAATTTGCAACGACCAAACTATCTTCGAACAGTCCCAAAACTCATACCCAGTCGAAGAGCAACTCATGAGGATCACATATATATTTGTTTTATGATTATTAGTAGAGTATTTTGGTTTCTATAATTGTTGAAATATTGAAAAGCTCTCATTTTTATGGTTAGAAGAAGAAGAGAAAGAGGCTGTCGTTGTTTTGTGGTTAGGAATATGTTTAGAGAAGTTTAGGAGGTAATATAGTGGAGCCAATTTATTATTTTATTGTTTGTTTATATATATTTGATTTTTACTTGTCCCTACATATGTGGTAGGTGAAAAATGAAGTTTAATTTGCTGACTAGGCATGATGGACCACATGAATATATGGACTTAAATGAAGGAAAGGATGAAAATAAAGAAATAAATAGAATAAGTGAAATAACGAAAATAGCAGCATAAACTTAAATTTGTATTATTAATAATGGGAATAAAGGGGGCAATTTGAAATATGACAAATGGGGAAGCCACTAATAAATACAAAAGGTAACACAGTCAAATCTCACAACATATATGTCATAGTATTAAATTCATTAGCCTCAATGTATTCAAATTATTCTCATTAGTTTTATTAACACACAATAAATTAAAAGAAACAAAATGTGACTGTTATTACAATTAATGTCAATGCTAAATTTAAAATAGACATAAATTAGGCAATATATTTATGACACAAACATTTAATAGGTTCAATGTCAAATCAATTTAATATATATATATATATATAACATGTATATATAAACCATCAAGTCTAAAGTTACACTTATTACCCTAATTTAGCATATGTCATTAATAGGATTCATGCATATATGTATTTCAAAAAAAAAAGTTTTCTTTTGTTGATATTGCTGAAATAGGCAATAATTAGGGAATTAGTGTGCTGATTAGATAAATTTTTTTTTTTTTTTTTTTTTTTGAAATGACTCAAATTTAAGAAAAAGTGGAAAGGAGAAAATTGAAGTAATAAGTTGGAAGAGATGAAGATTTTTGGAAATGTATTAATATAGACATGGGTAATTTATGGTACTAAATAAATGAATGCATGTATGGTTCAAAGTTAAAAAGGGAACTTGAAATGAAGACAATTTGAAAATGAATGGCCACCGCATGTGTATTACTGTATGAAACGTTGTCTGTTTAGAGAAAGAAAAATGCATATGTTGAAAATATAACCAATTATATCTGTTTAAAATTTACAGTGCATGCATAAAAAAAAAAAAGTAGGCAATGCATGGCCTTTTTGTTTTATACTTAATAAAGGGCCTACAGACTAAATAACCCCTTTGACTTCAATAATAAAATAAATACACCAATACATTAGGGATACATGGAAAGGTTGGACAATAAATATATTTTATGTTTTTTATATATATATATTTTTTTTTTTATAAATGTTAACATTAATTTCATTAACTGCGATAGTTAAAACATTATATACCTTTAACACTCAGTGTCTTACAATTCTTCCTATAAAATTAATTTGGAATCATTCATTAATAACAATTTAAAATTTATATATGTAATTATCATTTTAAATTCAATAATTAAAAAAAATGGAATTTTTAAATTCTGACGTATTTTCTAACAAAATTTCCTTAAAATAAAATTTTAAATTGGCCCTGAAATTCCGGGTTGTTACAATCTCCCCCACTTAAGAACTTTTCGTCCTCGAAAAGGAACGAACCAAAAAGTTGTTTAATTAACCTATATCAACTTTTTATTTTTATTTAATTTCAAATAATTTTATTAGTTGATTAACTTTGTACATAACTTTTATATATCCAAAAATTATATTTTCTAAAATAGATTATAATTACAAATACGTGTATTATACGCTTGGCACTCTCAACTCATTCTAGGATACTGCTGATCCTATCTCTAATGAGTTTTCTTATTGGATATTACTAATCCAACCTCTGATGAGTCTTTTGTTCCGTTCTAATGAGTTGTACCCCAAAGATTTGAGCTAACCAGAGCTCTGATACCACCTGTAACGACACGGATTTTGCCCGACCTTAATCGATCACAAAATCGACCAAGACCGTTCAAAACTCGCATACGTTAACTTTGGGAATACAATACATCAGAACAATAACAGCAGACTTTTATTACATTACAATAATATAACATCAGAGTACAGAATATCAGAGTACAAGTAAAGTAAACTACAGCGGAAGATAAATTACAACAGATTTAATACATTAAACAGCGGAAGACTTCTAAGCTCTGGACACAGCTTTAGGCTTCGATCCAGGATCCTGCTAAAGAGAGAGATATCTGCAAAAAAGCTACTCGACTGCCCGTGTGGAAAAGAGGGCACCCGAGTTTGCAAAGTGAAACAAACTACGAGTCAGTCATGGGACTGGTGTGAGAATTCTAAACTAATTTAACTAATAAGACAAATCCAAGGACCACGCCGCTAATGCGGAACGGGTTTTATTCCAATGGATTGTCGGTGCATAAACTAAAGTAAATCGAGAAATAACGCAATGTCTTTTTGGAAAAATGAAACCATTATAAGACCCAGGTCCCATCACACAATGCAACGCACACCAGAGGATAGGGTTTTACCTTATAATGGTCAAAAGATGCTTGATACGTACAAAACGGATTTGATATTATTATTAGTGTATATATGTTTTTAATAAAAAAGATTTGAATCATAAGTAGCAATCCTAGACGGCATGGTTACCATATAGCATGTCGCCAATACTAGTTATACAATCAAAACCGCAAGGGCGTATTGGAAATTTGGATTCCATCATGAGTCGAGGCTAGGGGCAAGATCCTCTCCGATTCGAGACACTCTAGCAAATGCCTCAGGATTCCCCGCAGTGAACCCTTGGAAGCGGTAGGGCCGGTCCCCGCCTATGGGCAGTGGATTAGTTATGCCTGAACACACGTTTCCCGGTCCCTTTGGACCTATAGTATGACCACCAACGGCCTATAAAAATAACGAGGCGCCTCAAAATCCATCATCCACATAAGTAAAATGTCAGGGCTGGCAGGTCGCTGACACCACTCTAGCTAGAAAGAAACGTGTGCACTCCCTACGGTCCATATCCCGTTTTTGACTCATACCGGGGTGTGAGGCTCGCGAAGTCACGATATACACAAAGCTATGCCTAAATAGACTATGCTTTGATCATCAACCACAAGGCCCTGCTTTTCAACAAAAGCCTTGATCAATGCATCTTAGTATGCCACATTGTCTGTGACGGCCCGCCCCGCACCAGCCTGCATTTCCTCCAAAAGTGCGCTGTACACATGCCCGACTAGCACAAGACGGTCGTCATAAGAAAGAAAAGAAGGGAATGAGCTAATCAAAGAACCTGTAGAATGCCTCACAGCGCATGGAATAAAATATAATAATAATGTACTTGACATAAAACAGGCGAGACAGTGCATAAGCTGATAACTAAAACCAACATCAATCTCAAAGCAGCGGAAATCCAAATACAGCTTATTACAATTTTTCCAAATTTACTGTCTCTAAACAAAAGAAAGCTGAAATAGAAGATACACCAACAATGCCCAAGCCGTGATCTTCAACAACACAGGGAGAATACTAAATATATATATATATCACGTGGAAGCCTCCTGCTCGTCTCCGGATCATCTACCCGTGCATCACCAGCTAACCTGTCTCTAGTCTGCTCGTGTGAGCACCCAGAGTAATAAGAGGAGACATAAAACTCTGGGTCAGACATAAAGCCTGGTATGAGCGATAAGCATCTAAACAGAATAATAACAGGTATACTAAACCATACCTGAACCTGGACCTGCAACCAAAGAGTTAGTACCACATACCGTACAATACTCCAAGGTGCCATAATAAATAGTGTAAGAATACGGGGGTGGGGTGTGCATGTCAAAATGATAGCAAACAAATCATCCATAGCAACCATCCTCGCATCTCTCACTCAGTGCGTAAAGCGTACGACATCTACCACTTTGGAACACTAGACAAACTGAGGCAACGACGAATCCCGACTTGTAGAAACCCTGCTGTGACCAAGCCAAACACTTGGAGTCATGACCAAACATTTCAATGACCCACTTCATTGGTCATAGCCCTTGGTTCTACCAATGCCATAATGGCCCTGAATCCGCCTTCGTACCTCCTACCATAGTGGTCCAAAGCTATAGGTGTCGATAACTCCTTGGCACGCGTCCCGCAGCAAAGCCCAACCATGAAGCGAGCTCGTTGATTCCCATCTAAATCTTGAGCTCTAACTTCTCATTTGGACTTCCTTTGCATCTCGGGTTTGGTCGAATTGGAGTGGGTCTTCAGAAGAGTCATCGCGTAGTAGTAATAGCCCACGGACGGTTCGGTTCGGTGCTCCTCATCTAGTTTGGTTCGGTTCGGAGTAACCTTCCTGATCGGTTCGGATTGGTGGTCCTCGTCTAGCTTGGTTCGGGTCGGTAGTCCACTTCGGGTCGGGTCGGTGTCTTCCTCCGGGTCGGGTCGGTTCAGTGATTCTCCCCCTTCAGATATCGGTTCGGTTCGGGTGTCTCTGCTTGAGTTCGATTCGGAGGTAGTTTATCCGATCTGATTCCTTCTGTTTGACGTGCTTGCCTGCTCCGATCCGTCCTGTTCCCTTCCTCCGATCCGATCTGCTCTATTGCTCCGATCCGATCTTCTGTCCAACTCCAACTCTAAGCAATGGCCTTCCTTCCTGCCAAGCTCCTTCCAGTGACAAGTCCCAATCCAGTTCGGATTCCCTTGGCCAGTTCACTAGTCCGATCCGACCCCTGCTCCGATCCGAACCGGTTCGGGACCTGCACATTTCTGCAACTTTCCAGCGAGCTTTCTACGCCATTCGACGACGTTTTCAACCAATTTAACTATTCTAATCAATCATAAAACATACCATAGAGTCATAGCAACATGTAATAGCAACCACAAACAGCAAACAACAATTCAAATGAATCAAAATGGATCAAAAAGTGACTAAAACTTCATATTTTCCCATAATCCCTCTTAATCATGTTTAAGCATACGATTAGCAAAACACATCGAAATTAACCCAAATTTCTAACAGAGCCTTAAAACATTATTTTAGAATTTTAAGAATTTTTCCAGAATTTATTTACGTATAAATTCGCTAATCTTCACTAATTACCCTTAATTAACCGTAATTAGTGTCAAAATGATGCTATCACTCACCTTGGCCACAAATGAAATTCTCAGAACTGAAACTCCTCTGGTTTGGGGTGAATACTGATGTCTAACAGCAGCTCTAACCTTGCTTTGGTGCTTTTTCTCCTTAATTTGGTGTTGCTAAGCCTAATCTTCAATTAGAGAGTGATTTGGGGTGTTTTAGATGTAGGAGGCCATTACTAAGGTCTCAAGGAGGTTTGTGGCGGCTCAAAACTGAAATGAAAGTGATAACCTAACCCTAATCAGTCCTCCTATACCTCTAAACCCGAAATTCCCCTTGGGCCTAACTGCTAACCACCCGGTTAAGCCCAATTAAGCTGTCTTTCACCATCTGAAACTTGTTTCAGCCATATCTCCCAAACGGTGAGTCCGTTTGGCTAATGTGACCACTCTACGGAAAGAGAAACTATCATTCAAAGCCAATGGAAGTGGTTTCAGGTCAAAATTCATTTCCAGTCAAAAGTTATGGCCAAAACAGTGCCAACTAGGGGTAAAATGGTCATTTAAAAATCGAGAAAAATCATGAACATGGGAAATGACCCCAATAGTCGTCTCCCAAAGTTACATGACCATACGACTTCGTATGTGGAAGAAATAAATATTCTACGATCCTATGATGCGCAGAATGCGGGTCGTTACACTCTCCCCCCCTTAAGAAATTTCGTCCCCGAAATTCCTTAACCCCAAAACATACACAGGATCCCGCATGCCTAACACCCACATACAACAATCAAACATGCAAAGCAAGCAAACAAGTCTATCCTAGCATGCGGAAAACTAAATCGCTAATAAAATCTTACCAGACAAAGAGTTCTGGATACTTCTTCCTTATGTCCTCTTCTGTTTCCCAAGTACAATCATTCTCGTCTTCGCTCCACTGTACCTTGGCTAGCTTCACCGACTTCCTTCGAAGTTGCTTCATGTCATGTGCGACAATACGGGCCGGCTTGCGGTTTCCAACCGCCTCGGGTTCTACTTCGAAGTCTTCCAACTGATCAGGTGAGATAGTCATATCTGAGTCGTGAACGAACTTCCTTAGTTGGGAAACATGAAATACGTTGTGAACTCCCGCCATCTTCTCTGGTAAGTCAATCCTATATGCCAAATTCCCGACTAGTTCAAGAATAGGGAATGGGCCAACAAATCTTGGTGCCAACTTGCCTCTCCTGCCAAATCGTATTACGCTCTTCAACGGAGAAATCTTGACAAACACCAAGTCACCAACGGAGAATTTTAAGTCTCTTCTTCTCTTATCAGCATAACTCTTCTGCCTATCTTGGGCTGCCTTCATTCGTTGCTGAATGATCTTGATTTTATCTGAAGTTTCCTTCACCACATCTGGTCCAAGCATAAACTTCTCGCCAGTTTCTATCCAACATGATGGTGAGTTGCACGGTCTTCCATACAAAGCTTCAAATGGAGCCATACCGATACTGGATTGGTAACTATTATTATATGCAAACTCTACTAGATGCAAATGGTCATCCCATGATCCACCAAAATCCAATATACATGCTCTCAAGAGATCTTCCAAAATACGATTCACCCTCTCCGTCTGACCGTCGGTCTGAGGATGATATGCGGTACTGAGATGTAACTCTGACCCTAGCGCCTCTTGCAAGCTCTTCCAAAACCCACTAGTGAACAACGGGTCTCGGTCACTCACAATGCTTTTAGGTACTCCATGAAATCTCACTACCCACTTCATATACAATTCTGCTAACTTAGCCGCCGTTCTTGTCGATTTGACTGGTATAAACCTTGCACTTTTAGTCAGTCGGTCTACAATTACCCAAATGCTGTCATATCCCGATCTAGTCCTTGGTAACCCATCGATGAAATCCATCGAGACTTGCTCCCATTTCCATTTGGGAATTTCTAAGGGCTGTAACAACCCACTAGGCTTCTTTTGCTCGGCTTTAACTAGCTGGCAATTCATGCACTTGGATATAAATTTCCCAACGTCTCTTTTCATCCCTTCCCAGTAGTAGGTCTGCTTCATATCTCGATACATCTTATTACCACCGGGGTGTATAGTCAGCTTTGAGTGATGACATTCTCTAAGCACTTCATCCCTCAATCCACTGACATTGGGTACAACAAGCTTTCCATTCTTTCTAAGCCATCTATCTCGATCAAGCCCATACTTGTTCATCTCCTCATCGATTCCCATCTCTAACTTGGAGATGATTTCCAATAGGTTAGGATCGTCCCTCTGACTAGAGCCGATCCGCTCAATCAAAGTGGGTCTGATCGTCAAACCCGCTAACATTTCTGGATCCAATTCGCACTTTGGTCTGAAATCAAACCCCGCGATAAACTCCAGTTGCTTCCGTTCAAGGAACATAGCCCCTAAGCTGGCATGTCTTCTACTCAATGCATCAGCCACCGCATTGCCCTTTCCCGGTGTGTATGCGATGTCAAAATCATAGGAAGCTAAGAACTCTAACCATCTCTGCTGACGGAGATTTAAATCCTTCTGGGAGAATAGATACTTCAACGACTTATGATCTGTAAACAGCTCAAATCTTTCTCCCAAGAGATAGTGTCTCCACATCTTTAACGCGAACACGATCGCTGCCAATTCTAAATCATGGGTAGGGTATCTTCTCTCGTGCGGTTTCAATTGCCGACTTGCATAAGCTACAACCCTACCGCCTTGCATCAATACAGCACCCAGTCCGGTACCACAGGCATCCGTGTATACCGTCATCTCTTCATCCCCCTTAGGAATGACTAACACTGGTGCGCTTGTCAACTTGTCCTTTAGACTTTTAAATGCATTCTCGCACCTCTCATCCCAGACAAAAGCTTGATTCTTCTTGGTCAACTGGGTCAATGGTGCTGCTATCTTGGAGAAACCTTGGATAAACTTACGATAATATCCCGCCAATCCCAAGAAACTTCTTACATCTGTTGCATTCTTGGGCGTAGGCCAATCCTGTACCGTAGCCACCTTCGCCGGGTCCACGGCAATACCATTCTCTGATACAACATGGCCCAAGAACCTCACTTCCCTCTTCCAGAAGTGACACTTAGAAAACTTTGCTTTCAATTGGTGTTTTCTCAACACCTCCATCGCTACTCTTAAATGTTCCTTGTGTTCTTCCTCTGTCCTCGAATAGACCAAAATATCATCAACGAACACAAGGACAGACTTATTCAGCTGATCTCTGAATACCCTATTCATAAGGTCCACAAAATATGCCGGGGCATTAGTCAGCCCAAATGGCATAACCAACCATTCATAAAACCCAGACGGCGTTCGAAATGCCGTTTTAGCTATACTCTCAGCTTCCACTCTAAGCTGATGAAAACCTGTCGCGAGATCCAACTGAGAAAATACTCTCGCGCCACTCAACTGATCAAACAAATCATCTATCCGCGGTAGAGGATACTTGTTCTTCCTCGTCACTTTATTCAACTCGCGGTAGTCTACACACAAACGAAGGGAACCATCCGCCTTGGTAGCAAACACAACTGGTGCTCCCCATTCAGAAACACTCCTTCTGATAAATCCCTTCTTCAAAAGATCGCTGACTTGCACCTCGAGCTCTCGCTGCTCCCTTGGTGCCATACGACGAAGTGGCATCACTATAGGTCTGGCATCTTTTACCAAATCGATACGGAACTCAATCTCTCGGTGTGGTGGGAGTCCGGTCACTTCTTCGAAAACATCCGGATACTGGCCAACCACGGGCAAACCTGACAACTCACTATGCGGAATGTCGAGGGAGTTTAGAAAACTAGCAAATACCCCCTTACTGGGTAGACCACCAAACACTATCCTCCGTCCATCATCCGCTCTAGCTGTCACCAAAAAGCCCTCACAGTCTACCACCACCCCGTATCTTTGGAGCCAATCTACTCCCAAAATAATGCCAAACCCAGTAAAGCCCAAAACAAAGCAATCACAAACAAACATGCATCCATGACTCGATAGAACCACATTACGACAAATCATGCTAAGGCTAGTTGAACCACCAATCGGGTTCGTCACTACTAAAGGTCTATCGACAACCTCGGGCTCCAATCCCAACCTATCTACCAGGTCACTAGATATGAAAGAACTGGAAGCTCCGGTATCAAACAAAACTCTAACAGGAACATCATAAACAGAAAGCATACCTTGAATGACGACATTCTTTCCCTTCTCCGCCGCAGTTGGGGCATTCGACGAAGAAGGAATAGCATTAAGAGCATATGCTCTCACCATTTGCTTTTCCTTAGGGGGCTGGGGACACTTGTCCTTGTGATGTCCCAATTGGCCACAATTGAAGCACTTCCTATCTGCTGGCTTGGCCCGACAATTACTAGCATAATGGCCCTTCTTACCACAGCTGAAGCACTCCACATCTTGCTTATTCTTTTTCTTCTGGCCATCCTTAGCCTGATTCTGCTTTCTCTTATTCTGGGAACCACCTTTGCCTCCACCACTAGCTTGTGGCTTTGGCTCGTTTGCGGATGCAACCTCAGTCTTTGGCTTAGGGTAGAGACTTTCTGACCTTAACGCTTTCCCCACAATCGATTCAAACGTCTCATCGATGTGGTTAATAAGTTTTTCCCCCAAGTACTGATCCAATCCAGTTATGAATTTCTCATTCTTTTTCTCGGCAGTATCTATAAGAGATAACCCATATTTTGACAAAGTGTCAAATTCAGCAATATACTCCGAGACAGCCCTGCCATTCTGCTTGAGCTCCAAGAATTTCTTAAACAACATTGACTTCTGAGCAGCTGGGATGAACTTCTCACTAAAGCGAGCCTTAAACTGCTCCCAAGTAATCTGATCTTCGGGAGTAGCTGCCTTTATAGCATTCCACCAATTCATTGCCCGCCCTTGCAGCTGACGGGACGCTAACTTTCTCTTCATCGCATCCTCGATACCCAAATCCTCGAAGATACGTTCGCAACTATCCACCCAATCCTGAACATCCGTAGCCGACTCCGTTCCATGGAACGGCTTCCCTCCAAGGCTAGTATAATCCTTATTCAGCTTGGCGAAGTCAACTCTTGGCGCCTGCACCATTGGACCACCACCATTTCCATCATTGGGAGCTGCCCTCTGAACATCTCTAAGCATCTCTCTCATGAGGTCAGTAAACATCGTCCTCATGTCAGCAGCATTCCCATTATTGGCTCCCCTACCGGTACCTCTAACATATCGGCTCATCGTCAATCTGAAAAAGAAAATGATTAACGATTCCATAGTGGTGCTAGTGCAGTGCGACTTCATTCTTATACTACTAATAGTATATATATAGCTTTTGAAAACCAAAATAATTACAAATACGCTCTCTCGTATACGTATACTATCTCTCCCTGATAACTTCCCTAGGTTAACTACGCAACCTGGCTCTGATACCAAGTGTGACGGCCCGCCCCGCACCAGCCTGCATTTCCTCCAAAAGTGCGCTGTACACATGCCCGACTAGCACAAGACGGTCGTCATAAGAAAGAAAAGAAGGGAATGAGCTAATCAAAGAACCTGTAGAATGCCTCACAGCGCATGGAATAAAATATAATAATAATGTACTTGACATAAAACAGGCGAGACAGTGCATAAGCTGATAACTAAAACCAACATCAATCTCAAAGCAGCGGAAATCCAAATACAGCTTATTACAATTTTTCCAAATTTACTGTCTCTAAACAAAAGAAAGCTGAAATAGAAGATACACCAACAATGCCCAAGCCGTGATCTTCAACAACACAGGGAGAATACTAAATATATATATATCACGTGGAAGCCTCCTGCTCGTCTCCGGATCATCTACCCGTGCATCACCAGCTAACCTGTCTCTAGTCTGCTCGTGTGAGCACCCAGAGTAATAAGAGGAGACATAAAACTCTGGGTCAGACATAAAGCCTGGTATGAGCGATAAGCATCTAAACAGAATAATAACAGGTATACTAAACCATACCTGAACCTGGACCTGCAACCAAAGAGTTAGTACCACATACCGTACAATACTCCAAGGTGCCATAATAAATAGTGTAAGAATACGGGGGTGGGGTGTGCATGTCAAAATGATAGCAAACAAATCATCCATAGCAACCATCCTCGCATCTCTCACTCAGTGCGTAAAGCGTACGACATCTACCACTTTGGAACACTAGACAAACTGAGGCAACGACGAATCCCGACTTGTAGAAACCCTGCTGTGACCAAGCCAAACACTTGGAGTCATGACCAAACATTTCAATGACCCACTTCATTGGTCATAGCCCTTGGTTCTACCAATGCCATAATGGCCCTGAATCCGCCTTCGTACCCCCTACCATAGTGGTCCAAAGCTATAGGTGTCGATAACTCCTTGGCACGCGTCCCGCAGCAAAGCCCAACCATGAAGCGAGCTCGTTGATTCCCATCTAAATCTTGAGCTCTAACTTCTCATTTGGACTTCCTTTGCATCTCGGGTTTGGTCGAATTGGAGTGGGTCTTCAGAAGAGTCATCGCGTAGTAGTAATAGCCCACGGACGGTTCGGTTCGGTGCTCCTCATCTAGTTTGGTTCGGTTCGGAGTAACCTTCCTGATCGGTTCGGATTGGTGGTCCTCGTCTAGCTTGGTTCGGGTCGGTAGTCCACTTCGGGTCGGGTCGGTGTCTTCCTCCGGGTCGGGTCGGTTCAGTGATTCTCCCCCTTCAGATATCGGTTCGGTTCGGGTGTCTCTGCTTGAGTTCGATTCGGAGGTAGTTTATCCGATCTGATTCCTTCTGTTTGACGTGCTTGCCTGCTCCGATCCGTCCTGTTCCCTTCCTCCGATCCGATCTGCTCTATTGCTCCGATCCGATCTTCTGTCCAACTCCAACTCTAAGCAATGGCCTTCCTTCCTGCCAAGCTCCTTCCAGTGACAAGTCCCAATCCAGTTCGGATTCCCTTGGCCAGTTCACTAGTCCGATCCGACCCCTGCTCCGATCCGAACCGGTTCGGGACCTGCACATTTCTGCAACTTTCCAGCGAGCTTTCTACGCCATTCGACGACGTTTTCAACCAATTTAACTATTCTAATCAATCATAAAACATACCATAGAGTCATAGCAACATGTAATAGCAACCACAAACAGCAAACAACAATTCAAATGAATCAAAATGGATCAAAAAGTGACTAAAACTTCATATTTTCCCATAATCCCTCTTAATCATGTTTAAGCATACGATTAGCAAAACACATCGAAATTAACCCAAATTTCTAACAGAGCCTTAAAACATTATTTTAGAATTTTAAGAATTTTTCCAGAATTTATTTACGTATAAATTCGCTAATCTTCACTAATTACCCTTAATTAACCGTAATTAGTGTCAAAATGATGTTATCACTCACCTTGGCCACAAATGAAATTCTCAGAACTGAAACTCCTCTGGTTTGGGGTGAATACTGATGTCTAACAGCAGCTCTAACCTTGCTTTGGTGCTTTTTCTCCTTAATTTGGTGTTGCTAAGCCTAATCTTCAATTAGAGAGTGATTTGGGGTGTTTTAGATGTAGGAGGCCATTACTAAGGTCTCAAGGAGGTTTGTGGCGGCTCAAAACTGAAATGAAAGTGATAACCTAACCCTAATCAGTCCTCCTATACCTCTAAACCCGAAATTCCCCTTGGGCCTAACTGCTAACCACCCGGTTAAGCCCAATTAAGCTGTCTTTCACCATCTGAAACTTGTTTCAGCCATATCTCCCAAACGGTGAGTCCGTTTGGCTAATGTGACCACTCTACGGAAAGAGAAACTATCATTCAAAGCCAATGGAAGTGGTTTTAGGTCAAAATTCATTTCCAGTCAAAAGTTATGGCCAAAACAGTGCCAACTAGGGGTAAAATGGTCATTTAAAAATCGAGAAAAATCATGAACATGGGAAATGACCCCAATAGTCGTCTTCCAAAGTTACATGACCATACGACTTCGTATGTGGAAGAAATATATATTCTACGATCCTATGATGCGCAGAATGCGGGTCGTTACACTCAGTCCATACTATACCATTGATTTCTACCAATATATAACCTCTAAGTTCGTATGTCTCAGAGAAGGGTGTTAACCACCAAGCAGATATATATTAAGAGAGATCAACGAATGTAGTATAAGGGACTACAACGTCAGACATACATTCCATTTATAAACTTATGCCCTGGGTCTGGGCGAAAGTCAAATCCGTGCAATCAACACTACGTCCGGACGGCTACTACTGTCGCCCCTTCAAGGTAGCTACTCCCATCATGGGTCTCAATAGCAACACACCCATTCGATGTGAAGATCGTCGGTCTTCAATCACCGTCTTCAACTCTTCGAACGTCGTATCATTATTTGGAATGAGAGTAAACTCGGACTTCCCAAATAATTCTCGCATATATAAATTTGTAAACCATTCTATATCGTTATTTATTCTTTTATAAATATAAATATCGTCCATTCATTTCATGTATATCATATGCGACTTCATGCTTTTTAAAACATGTTAAATTTTCATATGCGGTTCATGCTTCTAAATCATGTTTCATATCATATTTATATCTTTTTATTCGCATGTGAAATGTAAATAAAAATTCCCTTCTTATTTTCATCTTTTTATTTACATGTGAAAAGTAAATAAAAGTTTCATTACTTTTATTTATATAAAATATATAAATAAAATAACCATTTCATGTTTTCATTCATTTATTCATTTATAACATGAAAATATTCATTGCTTTATGGTTCATTTTCCATTTTCGATCACTTTCTTAATTCAGTGATCTTAACTACTTAATTCCCTTTCAATCTAATTAAAGATTTAATTAAAATCTTATTTAGTTTTAATCTTCCAAAGTCATTACTAAATGATTATTCAATTTCTAGGGAATTAATTCTATCATAAATTCGGGTTAAAGAATAAATGTTATTTAAAACATAATTCACGATAAACCCAAATTTAGATTTCATAAATTTCCCATTTAATATATATAATTAGACATCATTTATTTCAGAGTATTTCATTTAATCTTAAATAAAATATTAATCATCTTCGATTTCCTTTATAAAATGTATAATATAATTTACACGGGTTAAAAATGGAGTTACTATTTTAAAATGGACCGAATAGCCCAATTCATTTTCCTTATCCATTTATTATGTTTATCTTTACATTTTATTATTTAATAGTAGGCCAGACCTCTCACATTAGGCCTACAACTTGTGGATGCTGGATATGTCGGTTGGTTCCGGGCAGACTTCTACCACAGGTTGGGCTTAACCTCGTGTCTTGACCCAATTCGTATTTGCGCACTTGGACCTCTCACATTAGGCCCAACATTTATGGCTGCTGGATATGCCGGTTGGTTCCGGGCAGACTTCCGCCATAAATGTGACCTAACCTCGTGTCCAGGTACAATTAATAATTATAATTATAATTATCTCCTAAAAGTGTTATTTTAAAACATTTCATATTTTAGAATATTTAATTTCTAAAATATCATTCATTCTTTTACTTATCCTTTCATTTCAGTAAACATTAATCTTTCCATATTAATATCATAAAACTATTCCCAAAATGTTTCAATTGTAATATCAAAACTTACCATTTTAATATTGAATGAAATCTTCCTCAATTAATCCATTTATGTTAAATTTTAAAATCAAATCTTCTAAATTTACAAGTTAACATAAAAACGAGATTTTTCAATTCAAATCTTCATTTTTATAATTGGAATGAAATCTTACCAATTTAAACTTTTTATTTCATCTTTTTTAAATGTGCAATCTTCTTAATTAAATCGTCCATTAATTCCATTAATTGAGTAAATAATGAAAATATTTCAAGTTCCTCAATAACGCTAATTGTATATTCACTTTCATGTACAACTTTCATGTGCAATATCCATATATAAATTCTTTTTATATTTTTAATCAGAAACACTACGAATATATTTATTTACATATTTTACTTAAAAATGCTTAAAATAAACTTGCATTCATGTTTTTGACATAACAACAAAAATAAAGTTGCATTCATATTTTTATGTAAATAAAAATAAAGTTTCATTCATATTTTTATGTAAACAACAAAAATAAAGTTTCTTTTCTATTTTTCATTCTTCATTCTTTTTAACGTTCATTTCCTTTTACAAAGAAAATGTACTTTTTATCCCTTTATTTTCTTTTACAAAGAAAATGTACTTTTTATCCTTTTATTTTCTTTTATAAAGAAAATGTATTTTCCTTTAAATTAGAAATATGTTTTCTTTTTCTTTAACATAGAAAACCCTATCCTCTGGTGTGCGTTGCATTGTGTGATGGGACCTGGGTCTTGTAATGGTTTCATTTTTCCAAAAAGACATTGCGTTATTTCTCGATTTACTTTAGTTTATGCACCGACAATCCATTGGAATAAAACCCGTTCCGCATTAGCGGCGTGGTCCTTGGATTTGTCTTATTAGTTAAATTAGTTTAGAATTCTCACACCAGTCCCATGACTGACTCGTAGTTTGTTTCACTTTGCAAACTCGGGTGCCCTCTTTTCCACACGGGCAGTCGAGTAGCTTTTTTTGCAGATATCTCTCTCTTTAGCAGGATCCTGGATCGAAGCCTAAAGCTGTGTCCAGAGCTTAGAAGTCTTCCGCTGTTTAATGTATTAAATCTGTTGTAATTTATCTTCCGCTGTAGTTTACTTTACTTGTACTCTGATATTCTGTACTCTAATGTTATATTATTGTAATGTAATAAAATTCTGCTGTTATTGTTCTGATGTATTGTATTCCCAAAGTTAACGTATGCGAGTTTTGAACGGTCTTGGTCGATTTTGTGATCGATTAAGGTCGGGCAAAATCCGTGTCGTTACAGGAAATGAAGGAAAGGATGAAAATAAAGAAATAAATAGAATAAGTGAAATAACGAAAATAGCAGCATAAACTTAAATTTGTATTATTAATAATGGGAATAAAGGGGGCAATTTGAAATATGACAAATGGGGAAGCCACTAATAAATACAAAAGGTAACACAGTCAAATCTCACAACATATATGTCATAGTATTAAATTCATTAGCCTCAATGTATTCAAATTATTCTCATTAGTTTTATTAACACACAATAAATTAAAAGAAACAAAATGTGACTGTTATTACAATTAATGTCAATGCTAAATTTAAAATAGACATAAATTAGGCAATATATTTATGACACAAACATTTAATAGGTTCAATGTCAAATCAATTTAATATATATATATATATATATATATATATATATATATATAACATGTATATATAAACCATCAAGTCTAAAGTTACACTTATTACCCTAATTTAGCATATGTCATTAATAGGATTCATGCATATATGTATTTCAAAAAAAAAAGTTTTCTTTTGTTGATATTGCTGAAATAGGCAATAATTAGGGAATTAGTGTGCTGATTAGATAATTTTTTTTTTTTTTTTTTTTTTTGAAATGACTCAAATTTAAGAAAAAGTGGAAAGGAGAAAATTGAAGTAATAAGTTGGAAGAGATGAAGATTTTTGGAAATGTATTAATATAGACATGGGTAATTTATGGTACTAAATAAATGAATGCATGTATGGTTCAAAGTTAAAAAGGGAACTTGAAATGAAGACAATTTGAAAATGAATGGCCACCGCATGTGTATTACTGTATGAAACGTTGTCTGTTTAGAGAAAGAAAAATGCATATGTTGAAAATATAACCAATTATATCTGTTTAAAATTTACAGTGCATGCATAAAAAAAAAAGTAGGCAATGCATGGCCTTTTTGTTTTATACTTAATAAAGGGCCTACAGACTAAATAACCCCTTTGACTTCAATAATAAAATAAATACACCAATACATTAGGGATACATGGAAAGGTTGGACAATAAATATATTTTATGTTTTTTTTTTTTTATATATTTTTTTTTTTTATAGATGTTAACATTAATTTCATTAACTGCGATAGTTAAAACATTATATACCTTTAACACTCAGTGTCTTACAATTCTTCCTATAAAATTAATTTGGAATCATTCATTAATAACAATTTAAAATTTATATATGTAATTATCATTTTAAATTCAATAATTAAAAAAAATGAAATTTTTAAATTCTGACGTATTTTCTAACAAAATTTCCTTAAAATAAAATTTTAAATTGGCCCTGAAATTCCGGGTTGTTACAATACGACCAATAAATATCGTATTGGATATAACGATATAAATATATCTTTCAAATTTCCATAACAATATCTGTATAATCACGAAATCCAACATCGAAATATTCCAAAAATAATTTCGATTCAAATCCATTCCAATTCAATTATTGGAAATTCTGGTTACTTTTAAAACCATTTCAAATCCAATTTATTTATTTAAAAATAAATAAATTATTATTCTACTTCAAAACTAGTTCATTTCGATAAAAAACTATTTTTATCTTTTCAAGTATGGAATTTTTCATCCCAATTCTTCACAAATCATTTCTTATGATTTTACACAAATTATTACTATTTTTAATAATTTTATCAAGGCCCGTACAGTCGATTTCCATCAACGGCCATCGAACTGCAATTACAGCGGCCTTTTCCAAATTTGATTTGGACATAATTCCAAATCCAACCGTTAGATTTCAAATTTCTAATATTCATTAGAAAGCTCTTTTCTATACGAACCCAACGATTCCGGTTTTAGGAGAATTCTATGGTCGGATCTCCCATAATATCAACTCAAAGTCAATGGTCGAAATTCGCGAACTACCGCGGCGCGGCGCGTTCTATTCAGGCCATTATATATAATATATATATATATTGTATATTTCATCGATTTCCTTTGAAAACGTATTTTATAAATCGTTTTAAATTCGTTTTCAAAACGATTTCAACTTCATATTCATTTTCGAATCAAAATTGAATATTCCACATCATCGATATACAAATGATAATATTTTCAAAACGTTATATTTTGAAATCACTTCCTTTTCTATATTCATTTTAAAAACGAATATAATCAATATAAATATCGTTCACATCAAAATGGCGTCAATCTAATCAACACAGCTTTTGTTCAACACATGAATGTTTATTCTATTCAGCGCATGAGTGTTTATTCTATTCAACACATGAATTTATTTTCTATTCAACACATGAATTAATTTTTAATTGAACACATGAATTTATTTTCAATTCAACACATGAATTTATTTTCAATTCAACACATGAGTTTATTTTCAATTCAACACATGAATTTATTTTCTAAATTGGAATGAGGACCAATCAATTACCATATAATGTTAATTACATGGATTTTCTACAACACATGTATATAATAGCAACGATAAATAATCAGTCATCATCCAGAGTGCACCACACAACTGCATAAGCATTAAATATAAATAATTAACGCTTACACATTCTATCAACCCATCGATTGACATACAACTAAACTATTGGGATTAGTGTACGTCAAATATCATCCCAATACCCGTGTGGGGTTTCAAATCAACAAACACATATTTTATTTGTGCGGTTGGGCGATGTGTAAAATTTATCGTCCCAATCCATATTAGTCAAATCAGTGTATATAAACAAATCGACCGATTTGTTTATAAATATTTATTTTATATATACGTTAAAAATCATATTTTTAACTATAAAATATTTTATTTCATTCACCATCACACAATCAAATTTCACTACACAGCAATCAAACAAACAAGTCATCCATGGTCTGTGAACGACGGGTGTCGGGTGCTACTAATCACCATCTGCATCCTAGTATATATTTCAACTAGAAAATAAATTAAAAGTGAGGAGTTCTCACCGATTGCTAAACCAAACGCCACGACTCTTCATATGTAGAAATCTTCGTCGTGCTCGCCTTTTGTCAATTTCGTTGTCCGTAGCCACTACATATATAAAAATCACATTTTTATATTGTTGCTATGCATATAAAAATTCTATTTTTATAATCAATCTATATGGATAAAAATCACATTTTTATACCGCTACTATATAGATAAAAATTCTATTTTTATACTGCTACTATATAGATAAAAATTCAATTTTTATACCGCTACTATATAGATAAAAATTCTATTTTTACACCGCTACTATATAAAAATCATATCTTTGCTCCTTCTACATAATAAAAATCGAATTTTTAATACTTCTATAATATAAAAATCATATTTTTAATCTCTACGTTATATAAAAATTAAATTTTTAACCTTTCTATAATATAAAAATTATATTTTTAACCTTCCTATAATATAAAAATTATATTTTTATACGATAAAAACCCATACCTTCATACGATTAAAAATTATATCTTTACATAATTAAAGATCATAGTTTTCTAAATATAAAAATCGTATCTTTTCATTTTTACGATAAACATATAAAGATCGCATTCTTTTCCTAGTGATAAACAAATAAAAATTGAATTTTTACCCTATATTAATTACTCAAAAGAAAATAGAATAAAAAACTTACTTTTAATTGATTTTTCCCGTAGAGGGGGTACGCCACATTGAAGTTGGGTTGGGAGGAGGGCGGCAAGGGGTCGGGAGCCGGCTGGAGTCGCGGCAGGTGGTCGGGGTGTGGGCTAGGAGAGGGGCGCGGCTGTTAAAGGCGTGGGGGGGGGAGGGTTTGGGGGGTCCTCGCATTCGAATAGGAGGAGGAAGGAGGAGGGGGTTTCACGACTTTACTGAGGGGAGGGAGGAGAGAGGATCGCCGACGAGGGTGGGTAGGCGCGCCGATCGTCGGAGGCTAGGGTTTTTTTTCCTCTGAAATAGGTCGGGGAAAGAGAAAGTGTTTGGGGGGGTTCTTTATATTATATATAATTATATTTTATTATTTTATTCTCCTATATAGTTGATTTTTCCAACGAGCTCCGCATCGGGTGTAACGACTGTCAACCCTAATGTAATACCCCCATTCTGAACACAATGGGATATGTTTCGTAAGCCAATTTGACCATCACGATCAGTTTCCGTTGAATTTAAAATATAAATCTTTATATATTCAATTTAAACGCACATTTCAATTTACTGGGGTCACATATGGACTCTAAAAATTCCCAAAAAATATTTTCTAGCTTCGTATTGACGATACGGTCCTAAAAAAACTAATTTCGTTGAATTCTGAGGCCATTTGAAAAATGGCCATTTTCCAGTCGATTAAAATCAACTGAAACTGGTCAAACACGTTTTCCTTTGCCATGCTCACATATTAAGTCGAAAAATTACGAATTTTGAAATCTAGCAATATCTTGACATCACGGATCTAATGAAAGTGGTTTCGTCGAAAACCGAGGTCGTTTGCAAATTTTCCATTTTTAAGGGCTAGAATTCCATAGCGACTATTCTGAATTTTCAACTGGACGAATCTTTTGATTCCCGCTATGAAATTTCAATTTTTCGGATTCATTGGAAAGATATTCTCAAATAGATTCAAATATTTTTGGTTTCACTAAAATCCGGTCTATTTTGCACCCGGTACATTCATTCGAATTTCGAAATCGAATTTTCGAACTACCACACTATTTTCAATTCCTTTTATAATTAAAATAAAATAATTATATTCTAACGATGATCTATATAACTATACACGTTCGAATTCTATTAAAAATAAATTTCTTGTCGTTATTATTTAAAATAATTCATTTTAAATATCAAAATTGCCAAAATAAAATTTTTAAATTGGCTCAGATTTCCGGGTTATTACAAAATACAAATGTCGTATATTCAAACAACGCTTCTTGTGCAAATGAGTCGTAAATAGTTCACGTGTTGAACCCAAGCAATGTCACATACAATCAGGTAAAATTCAACCCTAGCAATTTCATATATTTTCAGTTATAAAATAAATAACTGTTCAAATATTTTAGTGAGAGAATTCTCACATTGGGTTCCACTTCGCCATTCTTTATTTCTGAAGATTTTATTTCTGTTCGGATTTGAACTTGCCTCAAATTTTAATTTGCTCTGTTTCTGCTCCAGTCACTTCCATCGTGTAGATATTTTCATCACAATTCCAACGCAATTGAAATCGTCATTCTCTCCTCCTCCTCCCATACCCGGTATGATCACCTCCTCCATCCTAGGAAGGTGTAACGACCCGTGTTCTACACATCATAGGATTGTAGAATATTTATTTCTTTCCCGTGTGAAGTTGTATGGTCATGTAACTTTGGGAAACATTTATTTGAGTCATTTCCCCTGTTCATGATTTTTGTCGATTTTTAAATGACCATTTTGCCCCTAGTTGGTACTGTTTTGGCCATAACTTTTGATAGGGAAGGAATTTTGACCTGAAACCACTTCCATTAGATTCGTTTGATGGTTTCTCTTTCCGTAGGGTGGTCATAATAGCCAAACGGACTTACCGTTTGGGAGATATGGCTGAAACAAGGTTTGGAGGGTGAAAAACTGCTTAACCGGGCCAAATCGGGTGATTAGTGAGTAGACCCATGACCCATTTCGGGATTAGGGTTAGGAGAGGGCTGGGTTGGCCTAGGATTTGATCCCATTTCAGTTTTCTAGCCTCCACTTAGTCCCCAAGAAACCTAATAATGGCCTCCACTCTCTAAAGTCTCCAAATCACCCCCAAACCACTCCAACTTGAAGAAAAAGAGATTAGCAAGACCAAATCAAAGAAGATCTCCACCTAATCAACCTTGGAGCTGCTGTTAGCATTGGGATTCGCATCAAATCAGAGTATTATTTCAGATCTTAGTTTGTTTTGTGGCTAAGGTGAGTGATTAGCTTGCTTTTTGCACTAATTATGGCTAAATTGGGGTGATTAGTGCTAATCAGCGTTTTTAAAGGAAAATAAATTTCGGAAAAATGTTTATAAAATCATAAACAATGTTTTAGACCTCTGATATGAGTTTGGGTTAATTTGGTTAAGTTTTGCTAATCATACCATTAGTTATGCTCACATATGCTTAAGGGAAAACATGGGGTTTTGGGCTATGTTTGATCCATTTTATCATATCATGTTGTTGTTTTGGTGTTTGAGGTCACTTGTATGTGTTGCTATGACACTATGACATGCTTTGTGATTGGTTTCAATAGTTAGAATGGTCGAAAACGCCGTCGAGAGGCGTATAACTACTTGCTGGAAGGTTGCAGGAATCGGTGCAGGAAATCGGATCGGATCGCCCCCTACCCGATCCGAACCGCCCATTTCCCTTCACCACGAACCGATCGTTATAGCGAAGCAGGCTGTGCCACGAGCTGAAGGATCCGAACCGATCCGAGAAGTCGCGATTCAAGACTTGGTGATTGAAGACTCCGACCCGACCCGCCTGGAGTGATAGCGACACGATCCGATCTGATCACCTTGAGGACAACGAACCGGAGACTTGGAGGAGGGCGAGTGGCTTGGAGCTATGACCAGGAGGCGTGACCCGAGCCGTTGCATGGTGGAGAACCCGATCCGATCCGGATGGGACTGGAGGCCACGAACCGATGGTGCACTCCGATCCGATCCGAGGTAGCAGTCACGAACCGAGACGATGAAGACCACGATCCCAATGATGATGAAAGGGATCCGAACCGATCCAATGGAGGTCCATAACCCGAAATGCAAAGGTAGTTCAAGTGGAAGTTCGAGCTCAGGATCCAGACGGGAACCAATGAGTTCACTTCGTGATTGGACTTTGCTGCGGGACGTGTGCTAAGGAGTTGTCGATGTCTATGACTTTGGATCACTATGTATTAGAGGTGTATGGACGGACTCGGGCTTTGGATATGGTGCGACTAGGGAGCTACCTACCAATGGAGTGGGATCATGGATACGTTGGGCGTGATTCCATAGGTTTGGCGTTGGTGGTAGTAGGAATGGACATAGTCGTACAAAGTCGAGTTCTGTCGTTTTCTTGAAGGGTTATGGTGATCAAAGAAGTAGATACCGTATGCTTTACGCACTGAGTGAGAGTTGTGAGGATGGTTGCTATGCTTGATTGTTTGACATACACATCCCCACCCCCGTACACTTATATTATGTGGTTGTGAAATCACAGAGTATTGTACCGTGTAGTACTAACTCTTTGATTGCAGGTCCAGGTTCAGGTATGACTTAGTATACCTGTTATTATTCTGTTTATGCTTGCTACCACTCATACCAGACTGATGTCTGACCCAGAGTTTTATGTTTCTTCTTATTACTCTGGGTGCTCACACGAGCAGACTAGAGACAGGGATAGCTGGTAGTGCGCTTGGTAGATGGACTGAAGACGAGCAGGAGGCTTCACGTATGATATATAGTTATTCTCCCTGTGTCGTGATCGGTATCTACTTTGGGCATTAGTAGCATACCTATTTTGTTTATCTTAGAGACAGTATTTTGAAGTTGTAATAAGCTGTATTTGATATTTCCGCTACTCTGATGATGTTAGTTCAAGTTTTCAGCTTATGCACTGTCTCATCTGTTTTATGTCAAGTATATGTTGGTTATTATATTTTATCCCATGCGCTGTGAGACATATTACAGGTTCTTTATTTGGTTCATCTTCTTTCTTTCTCATTCTTTGGCGACCGTCCCATGCCAATTGGACATGTGTACAGCGCACAATTGGAGTAAATGTCGGTTGGTGCGGGGCGGGCAGTCACATTTGGTATCAGAGCTCTAGGTTGCGTAGTTAACCTAGGGAAAGACACTAGGGAGAGTTAGTACGTATATGAGAGCGCGTATTTGTGATTACTTTGGTTTTCAAAAGCTATGTATATATATACTATTAGTAGTATAAGGATGAAGTTGCACTGCACTAGTACCACTATGGGGTCGTTAATCGTTCTTCTTTTTACAGATTGACGATGAGCCGATATGTGAGAGGTACTGGTAGAGGGGCCAATAATGGAAATGCCGCTGACATGAGGGCGATGTTTACCGACCTCATGAGAGACATGCTTAGAGAAGTGCGAGGGGCAGTTCCTAACCCCGGAGTTGGTGGTGGCCCAGTAGTGCAAGCGCCTAGGGTCGATTTCGCCAAGTTGAGTAAGGATTACACTAATCTTGGTGGAAAGCCGTTTCACGGAACAGAGTCGGCCACGGATGTTCAGGATTGGTTGGATAGCTGTGATCGAATCTTCGATGACTTGGGTATCGAGGATGCGATGAAGAGAAGGCTAGCGTCTCGTCAGCTGCAAGGACGAGCGATGAATTGGTGGAATGCTATTAGGGCAGCCACACCAGAAGATCAAGTTACTTGGGATCAGTTTAAAGCTCGCTTTAGCGACAAGTATATCCCAGCTGCCCAGAAGTCGGAATTGTTTAGGAAGTTCTTGGAGCTTAAGCAGAATGGAAGGGCAGTATCGGATTATGTTGCTGAGTTCGACACTTTGTCGAAGTATGGTTTATCTCTAATCGATACTCCCGAAAAGAAAAATGAGAAGTTCATCACTGGCTTGGATGAATACTTAGGGGAGAGGCTGATTAATCACATCGATGAGACGTTTGAGTCGATCGTGGGAAAAGCTTTGAGGTCAGAAAGTCTTTACCCTAAGCCGAAGACTGGGGTTGTTGCTGCATCTGCTGAAGAGCCAAAGCCGCAAGCAAGCGGTGGAGGCAAGAGTAACTCTCAGAATAAGAGGAAGCAGAACCAAACTAAGGATGGCCAGAAGAAAAGCAGGAAAGAAGTCGAGTGCTTCAAATGTGGAAAGAAGGGCCATTATGCAAGGGAATGTAGGGCCAAGACAGTGGGAAAGAAGTGCTTTAACTGTGGCCAGGAGGGACACTTTAAGGATAAGTGCCCGCAACCTCTGAAGGAGAATCAGATTGTGAAAGCATATGCCATCAATGCTGTTCCTTCTTCGTCGAATGCCCCAACTGCGGCGGAGAAAGGAAAGGGAGTCGTCATTCAAGGTATGCTTTCCATTTATGATCTTCCTGTTAGAGTTTTGTTCGATACCGGGGCTTCCCATTCCTTCATATCTAGTGACCTGGTAGATAGGTTGGGATTGGAACCCGAGTTAGTCGATAGACCATTAGCTGTGACGAACCCGATTGGTGGTTCAACAAACCTCAGTATGATCTGTCGTAATGTGGTCTTATCGAGTCATGGATGTATGTTTGTTTGTGATTGCTTTGTTTTGGGCTTTACTGGGTATGGCATTATTTTGGGGGTCGATTGGCTCCAAAGATACGGGGTGGTGGTAGACTGTGAGGGCTTTTTGGTGACAGTTAGGGCGGATGATGGGCGGAGGGTAGTGTTTGGTAATCTACCCTGTGATGGGGTAATGGCTAGTTTTGTAAACTCCCTCGACATTCCGCATGATGAGTTATCAGGTTTGCCCGTGGTTGGCCAGTACCCGGACATCTTCGAGGAAGTGACCGGACTTCCACCACACCGAGAGATTGAGTTTCGTATTGATTTAGTGAAAGATGCCAGACCTATAGTGATGCCACTTCGTCGTATGGCACCACGAGAACAGAGAGAGCTCGAGGTGCAAGTTAGCGATCTTTTGAAGAAGGGATTTATTAGAAGAAGTGTTTCCGAGTGGGGAGCACCAGTTGTGTTTGCTACTAAGGCAGATGGTTCCCTTCGATTGTGTGTGGACTATCGCGAGTTAAATAAGGTGACGAGGAAGAATAAGTATCCTCTACCACGGATAGATGATTTGTTTGATCAACTGGAAGGAGCTAGAGTGTTCTCCCAGTTGGACCTCGCGACAGGATTTCATCAGCTCCGTGTAGCAGCTGATAGTATAGCTAAAACGGCATTTAGGACGCCGTCTGGGTTTTATGAGTGGTTGGTCATGCCATTCGGGTTGACCAATGCACCAGCATACTTCGTGGATCTTATGAATAGAGTATTCAGAGACCAATTGAATAAGTTTGTTCTTGTGTTCGTAGACGATATCCTTGTTTACTCGAGGACAGAAGAGGAACACAAGGAACATTTGAGAATTGTGTTGGAGGTGTTGAGAAGACACCAATTGAAAGCGAAGTTTTCTAAGTGTCACTTCTGGAGGAGAGAAGTGAGATTCTTGGGCCATGTTGTTTCAGAGAATGGTATTGCCGTGGACCCTGCGAAGGTGGCTACGGTACAAGATTGGTCTACGCCCAAGAATCCAAAAGATGTAAGAAGTTTCTTGGGGTTAGCTGGATATTATCGTAAGTTTATCAAAGACTTCTCCAAGACAGCGGCACCGTTGACTCAGTTGACTAAGAAGAATCAAGCCTTCGTTTGGGACGGAGGGTGTGAAAAAGCATTCAAGAGTCTAAAGGAAAAGTTGACGCATGCGCCAGTGTTGGTCATTCCTAAGGGAAATGAAGAGATGACGGTATACACGGATGCTTATGGTACCGGACTGGGTGCGGTATTGATGCAAGGAGGTAGGGTTGTAGCTTATGCTAGTCGACAGCTAAAGCCACATGAGAAGAAGTATCCTACCCATGATTTGGAATTGGCAGCGATTGTATTTGCGTTGAAGATGTGGAGACATTATCTCTTGGGAGAAAGATTCGAGTTGTTTACCGATCATAAATCGTTAAAGTATCTCTTCTCTCAGAAAGATCTGAATCTCCGTCAGCAAAGATGGTTAGAGTTCTTGGCTTCGTATGATTTTGATATCGCGTATACACCTGGGAAGGGTAATGCGGTAGCCGATGCCTTGAGTAGGAGACATGCCAGTTTAGGGGCAATGTTTCTTGAATGGAAGCAGCTGGAGTATATCGCGGGGTTTGATTTCAGACCAAGGTGCGAATTGGATCCAGTTATGCTGGCTAGTTTGACGATCAGACCCACTTTGATAGAGCGGATTGGTTCTAGCCAGAGGAACGATCCTAACCTACTAGAAATCATCTCCAAGCTAGAGATGGGTATCGAAGAGGAGATGAATGTGTATGGGCTTGATCGAGATGGGTGGCTTCGGAAGAATGGAAGACTAGTTGTACCCAACGTGAATGGTTTGAGAGATGAAGTGCTTAGAGAATGTCATCACTCAAAACTGACTATACATCCCGGTGGTAATAAGATGTATAGAGACATGAGACAGACTTACTACTGGGAAGGGATGAAAAGAGACGTTGGGAAGTTTATATCCAAATGCATGAATTGTCAGCTAGTTAAAGCCGAGCAGAAGAAGCCTAGTGGGTTGTTGCAACCATTAGAAATTCCCGAATGGAAATGGGAACAAGTTTCGATGGATTTCATCGATGGTTTACCGAGGGCCAGATCGGGACATGATAGCATTTGGGTAATTGTGGATCGACTGACCAAGAGTGCAAGATTTATACCAGTTAAGTCGAACAGAACTGCAGCTAAGTTAGCGGAACTATATATGAAGTGGGTAGTGAGATTTCATGGAGTACCCAAAGGCATTGTGAGTGACCGAGATCCGTTGTTTACTAGTGGATTTTGGAAGAGCTTACAAGAGGCTTTAGGATCAGAATTACATCTCAGTACCGCATATCATCCTCAAACCGATGGTCAGACAGAGAGGGTGAATCGTATATTGGAAGATCTCTTGAGAGCTTGTATATTGGATTTTAGTGGATCATGGGATGACCATTTGCATCTAGTGGAGTTTGCATACAATAATAGCTACCAATCCAGTATCGGTATGGCTCCATATGAAGCTTTGTACGGAAGACCGTGCAACTCACCATCCTGTTGGATAGAGACTGGCGAGAAGTTTGTGCTTGGACCAGATGTGGTGAGAGAAACTGCCGATAAGATCAAGATCATTCAGCAACGAATGAAAGCTGCTCAGGATAGGCAGAAAAGCTATGCTGATAAGAGGAGAAGAGACTTGAAATTCTCCGTTGGTGACTTGGTGTTTGTCAAGATCTCTCCGTTGAAAAGCGTGATACGATTTGGCAGGAGAGGCAAGTTGGCACCAAGATTTGTGGGTCCTTTCCAAGATCTCGAGGAAGTTGGGAATTTGGCGTATAGAGTTGGCTTACCAGAGAAAATGGCAGGAGTTCACAATGTGTTTCATGTTTCCCAACTAAGGAAGTTCGTTCACGACTCAAATGTGACTATTTCACCTGATCAGTTAGAGGACTTCGAAGTAGAACCTGAGGCGGTTGAGAACCGCAAGCCGATTCGTATTGTGGGGGCATGATACGAAGCAACTTCGAAGAAAGTCGGTGAAGCTAGTCAAAGTTCAGTGGGGCGAGGACGAAAAGGATTATGCTTGGGAGACAGAAGAGAGCATTAGGAAGGCTTATCCAGAACTCTTTGCCTGGTAAGATTTACTTTGCGATTTAGTTATTCCGCATGCTAGGATAGACTTGTTTTGCTTGTTTTGCATGATTGATGGTTGTTTTATGATTGATAGGCATGCGGGACCCTTGTGTGTGTTTTGATTAGGGAATTTCGGGGGTGAAATTTCTTAAGGGGGGAGAGTGTAACGACCCGTGTTCTACACATCATAAGATTGTAGAATATTTATTTCTTTCTCGTGTGAAGTTGTATGGTCATGTAACTTTGGGAAACATTTATTTGAGTCATTTCCCCTGTTCATGATTTTTGTCGATTTTTAAATGACCATTTTGCCCCTAGTTGGTACTGTTTTGGCCATAACTTTTGATAGGGAAGGAATTTTGACCTGAAACCACTTCCATTAGATTCGTTTGATGGTTTCTCTTTCCGTAGGGTGGTCATAATAGCCAAACGGACTTACCGTTTGGGAGATATGGCTGAAACAAGGTTTGGAGGGTGAAAAACTGCTTAACCGGGCCAAATCGGGTGATTAGTGAGTAGACCCATGACCCATTTCGGGATTAGGGTTAGGAGAGGGCTGGGTTGGCCTAAGATTTGATCCCATTTCAGTTTTCTAGCCTCCACTTAGTCCCCAAGAAACCTAATAATGGCCTCCACTCTCTAAAGTCTCCAAATCACCCCCAAACCACTCCAACTTGAAGAAAAAGAGATTAGCAAGACCAAATCAAAGAAGATCTCCACCTAATCAACCTTGGAGCTGCTGTTAGCATTGGGATTCGCATCAAATCAGAGAATTATTTCAGATCTTAGTTTGTTTTGTGGCTAAGGTGAGTGATTAGCTTGCTTTTTGCACTAATTATGGCTAAATTGGGGTGATTAGTGCTAATCAGCGTTTTTAAAGGAAAATAAATTTCGGAAAAATGTTTATAAAATCATAAACAATGTTTTAGACCTCTGATATGAGTTTGGGTTAATTTGGTTAAGTTTTGCTAATCATACCATTAGTTATGCTCACATATGCTTAAGGGAAAACATGGGGTTTTGGGCTATGTTTGATCCATTTTATCATATCATGTTGTTGTTTTGGTGTTTGAGGTCACTTGTATGTGTTGCTATGACACTATGACATGCTTTGTGATTGGTTTCAATAGTTAGAATGGTCGAAAACGCCGTCGAGAGGCGTATAACCACTTGCTGGAAGGTTGCAGGAATCGGTGCAGGAAATCGGATCGGATCGCCCCCTACCCGATCCGAACCGCCCATTTCCCTTCACCACGAACCGATCGTTATAGCGAAGCAGGCTGTGCCACGAGCTGAAGGATCCGAACCGATCCGAGAAGTCGCGATTCAAGACTTGGTGATTGAAGACTCCGACCCGACCCGCCTGGAGTGATAGCGACACGATCCGATCTGATCACCTTGAGGACAACGAACCGGAGACTTGGAGGAGGGCGAGTGGCTTGGAGCTATGACCAGGAGGCGTGACCCGAGCCGTTGCATGGTGGAGAACCCGATCCGATCCGGATGGGACTGGAGGCCACGAACCGATGGTGCACTCCGATCCGATCCGAGGTAGCAGTCACGAACCGAGACGATGAAGACCACGATCCCAATGATGATGAAAGGGATCCGAACCGATCCAATGGAGGTCCATAACCCGAAATGCAAAGGTAGTTCAAGTGGAAGTTCGAGCTCAGGATCCAGACGGGAACCAATGAGTTCACTTCGTGATTGGACTTTGCTGCGGGACGTGTGCTAAGGAGTTGTCGATGTCTATGACTTTGGATCACTATGTATTAGAGGTGTATGGACGGACTCGGGCTTTGGATATGGTGCGACTAGGGAGCTACCTACCAATGGAGTGGGATCATGGATACGTTGGGCGTGATTCCATAGGTTTGGCGTTGGTGGTAGTAGGAATGGACATAGTCGTACAAAGTCGAGTTCTGTCGTTTTCTTGAAGGGTTATGGTGATCAAAGAAGTAGATACCGTATGCTTTACGCACTGAGTGAGAGTTGTGAGGATGGTTGCTATGCTTGATTGTTTGACATACACATCCCCACCCCCGTACACTTATATTATGTGGTTGTGAAATCACAGAGTATTGTACCGTGTAGTACTAACTCTTTGATTGCAGGTCCAGGTTCAGGTATGACTTAGTATACCTGTTATTATTCTGTTTATGCTTGCTACCACTCATACCAGACTGATGTCTGACCCAGAGTTTTATGTTTCTTCTTATTACTCTGGGTGCTCACACGAGCAGACTAGAGACAGGGATAGCTGGTAGTGCGCTTGGTAGATGGACTGAAGACGAGCAGGAGGCTTCACGTATGATATATAGTTATTCTCCCTGTGTCGTGATCGGTATCTACTTTGGGCATTAGTAGCATACCTATTTTGTTTATCTTAGAGACAGTATTTTGAAGTTGTAATAAGCTGTATTTGATATTTCCGCTACTCTGATGATGTTAGTTCAAGTTTTCAGCTTATGCACTGTCTCATCTGTTTTATGTCAAGTATATGTTGGTTATTATATTTTATCCCATGCGCTGTGAGACATATTACAGGTTCTTTATTTGGTTCATCTTCTTTCTTTCTCATTCTTTGGCGACCGTCCCATGCCAATTGGACATGTGTACAGCGCACAATTGGAGTAAATGTCGGTTGGTGCGGGGCGGGCAGTCACAGAAAGCATGCAAACAACCCTCACTAGAACCCAAAAATATGACAAACCACTAACTTATTTTTAATCAAAATCGCATCACTTCAAAGATCATTCTAACCTCATTGAATTTTGTTTTAGGAGATTGGCATAATTTTGTTTGGATTGAGAATGAATTGGGGATTTAAAACCGAAAATATCAGCCTTTGATTTTTTTCCCCAGGATCGGGATTTTATGATTAGGGTTTGGGGGTAATTTGGGGGTATTTATAATTTATTTAATTATTATTTAATTCACTTATATAAGTTTATCCATCCGAACTCCAAATCAAGCCTAACGACTATCGTTCCCAACCAAATACCCCTATTCTAGACACAATGGGATATGTTTCATAAGCTAATTTGACTGTTTTAACCAGTTATTATCAGAATTAAAATATAAATTAGTATAATGGTCAATATTGAATTTGAACGTGCATTTTAATTTACCGAGACCACATACTGACTCCAAAAATTACAGAAAAATAAATCAAGCTACGTTTTGATGATACGGTCCTAAACAAACTAATTTCATCGAATTTGGATGCCGTTTGAAAAATGGACTTTTTCCAGTCGATTAAATTTAACTTGAAATCCCAAAACACATTTAAATTCACTTCGCTTACAAATTAATTCCAAAAATTATTATATTTGAAACTTGGCTATAATTTAACATTCCGGATCCAACAAAAGTGGTTTCGTCGAGAATGGAGCCCGTTTGCAAAATGGCTATTTTTAAGGGGCTATATATTATATTAAAATACATAAAATTCCATAGTGACTATTTTAAATTTTAAACTGGACATATCTTTCAATTTATACTATGAAATCTAAATTTTTCACGTCCATTAGAAAGATATTGTTAAACAGATTTAGATGTTTCTCGTTTTACTGAAATCCGAATTATTTTGAATTCCGTGCATTCATTTGAAATTAAAAATCGAATGCTCAAACTACCGTGCTATTTCAGGCTCGTTTTATAATAAAAAATAAATTTATACGTTCTAAATTCAATTTAAATGAATGTTTAGTCATTATTATTTGAAATAAATCATTTTAAATATACCAAATCCATTAAAATAGCTAAAATAAAAAAAATTAATTGGTTCAGAAATTCCGGGTTGTTACAAGTCTGCCCGAAATCGACTGACAAATTCAGCAGTTATAAGAAATCGTGTTAACATAAGTTTCCAGTGCAATGAGCTATTTATTATAAACATATGTGGAAGTTAGATCAGTCCTTATTTGTAGTGGAAGTCTGCCCGGAACTAGTAGCAAATCCAACCACTACAAGAAGTCAGGTTAATGTGAGACATCTAGTGTAATAAATACTTGTGCGAATAGGCCTGTCTCGAGAAGGTATTAAGTGGATGATCCGGCTTATTTGGGTATTAGGTGTTTAGGAACTGGCTCGTTCTTAAGATGCATTCCTTGGTTGTGGGCTTAAGTCATGGTACCGACCCTTATTAAGTATTAAGTGGTTAATGGGGTCCGCCTTTCTCTAATAATTATGAGTTATTAAATGGTCCTAAAAAATAGATATTCGAATGAGATATGTAGTTCTTCGGAAGTTGTCCGTTTCTTAACTAAGGGCTATGTGAGGGAATACTTAGTAATAGGCCACTAGGAGTTCCACTGAACATGTAAGGGAAGCGTCCGTCTAAGGGAAGTATTATGTGACTAGGAATTCACTTGTACTGCCAGCCAAAGAATAACATATGGATCCTCCGAAGGGGTAATAAATGGTGTTGAGTGTCTATCATCACTCGTAATTAAGTGGTAGATTACTATTTCTTGCAATATGACCGAGAAAATATTTAATAACATTAAACGATGTCTTAAGTGATTAGGGTTTGCCATAGGGTACTAATAATCAAAAGAATCCACTTGTAGGATATTAAGTGATCTTAGGAATCCACTTATATATAGGACTTAAGTGATCATACAAATATGCCCATACATATACATGATGGCCTTAAGTAACCAAGGACAGTCCGCTGATTAAGTGCATGTGTATGCTAGATATAATTATGTGTTATATTTTCCTAGACATAACTTGATGGATTTAGACGACCAAGTATAGGAAATATATTTCCTTTTAAACTTAAAGAATTTTCATTCACTGTAACTTTTGTTTTGATTCCCCTTCTCTTAACGATACAGGTTAGTAGGTGAAGATGCTTGATTGATGATATCATGAATGCATGAGTTTGGCGATGGATTACTTTCCAATTTATTATTATCACTATGTCTTGTAGTTGATTATATTTATTTGATATTTATGATGTACCATTATTGTGACAATGGAAGTTGTGATGCAATCGACATTATGTGTTTTTTATGAAATGGTACGTCTATTTGAATTATTATGTTTTGTCCCTTTCATTGTGATATTCTGATTTTTTTAGTCTGACTCCTTTATTTTATTTCTTGTAGAAATCAGTGATGTAACGATCTAAAATTTTCAACGTTTTAACATGTATTTAATTTGAATTTTCTAAATATAAAATTGGGTTCAATAAATTTAAATATAAATTTTGAGTCTTGAATGTATATAAATAAGTTTTGTATTGAAAACTTATAGTAAATTTATATAGATTTTCGAATATTTAGTTTTAATGAGTGATGACATTGTTTAATATTATATTTACATTTATATAAGAATATTAAATTTACGAAGAACGGTTTATTTTAAAGATGTTATTTTAATTTTGTAAATTAAAGATTTGAATTCAGAATAAATTATAGTTAAATATCAGTTTAAAATAATTGTTCAATTTCTGAACGTGCAGTCTTAAAATATTTTATAAAATTTTACTGTAAATTTTAATTTGGAAAATAAGCACATATTTTTCAGACGTATTTTAGGGCAACTGTGGTCCTTTTGTCACTTTGCAAAACTAACCGACCGTTTTATTTTATTATTGTTTTTGGATCATGGCATTTTCTTGTACACGATTGTGATTATACTTCACTATAGTTGGCATTGAATAGTTAAATAAATAATTAAGCATTGGTAAAATGGTATTTGTACAAATAGAATGGCAAGCAAACTTAATATACTCATACAAAACGTAGCATCCCGAAACAAACACGCACACATTAAAAAAAATATAGGAAAATTTGCATATACGAATTTGGAGAAATGGCCTTTGATTTAACACTTGTCTACTTTATGGTAAAGTTCTCTACACATGTATGCTTTACCTTCTTCAACTATACTGGACGCCTCACTTAAAATTGGAGCTTAGTTCCACCTCATCGTCTTCTTCAACACTCCACCTTTCTCCTTGTTTTTTTTCTACTTTGCATTGATGCTTTCAACCATTTCGAAGAAAAAAAAGAAACGGAAGTATTAAACTTCATTGCATGCAAAGTTGCTCATTCTCCCTCATTAGCTTCTGCCTCCGCTCGCTTTCACCTCCTTCCTCAGCGCAACTGCCACCTCCGCCATGTCAATCCACGTCAGCCGCCAAGTACCCAGACCGTACATCCTCTCCCCTATTGACCCTCTCCCCTTCCATAACAATCGACCTCATCACCTTCACACTCCACACATTGTCCTCCCCATACCCTCCACCTGTCCTGGCCTTCAACCACCACTCAACCTCTGCCACTTGTCCTCAGCAACCGCCTTTAGCCTCTCCACTTAGAACTATCGGCCTTCTTGGAAAAAAAAAGCAAACAAACAATAAACTCACGGTTTCCCAATTTCAAGCACCAAACATCCACTGTTTTCCTTTAAACCCTCACGTTGTCCCATCGCACCACCTTCCTCTTTGTAAAAGCCGCATTTAGTTTTACACTTTCAGGAAACCATCAGCCTTCCCTGGAACTGCTGCATTACCTATTGTCTGCCTTCCTTGTTGAAGTTGCACCTTGCACGTGCCTCCCCTTCACTAAAGAAACCTGCGGCAATGTCCATCTGCCACCCTCGTCCATCCCCTCCTTTTTCCACTCCACTTCTGTTATTAAGGACCCGAACCATCCTATATATTATATAAACGTGAAACCAAACTTTTGCACGCCTCCTGCCTTTTATTTGCGTAAGCAGCTCGGGTTCAGTAGTCATGTGGTGGAGGCTTGGCATATGTTAAATGAGTCGATGTATATGTAGAGCATATAGGAGACGAGTGTCATGTTTGTGTGGCGGTTTGCGGGATGGATATTGTAGTAAATTGGGTGTTTGGTTCAGAAGTTGAACTGCATTGTAGCCTGTAGAATTGAGCCAAACTGTTTATTTGGGTTGTAGTGAGAAGCTTGACTGATTGTTGTCGGATGTCGGTAAATAAATTTTAATTGAGTAATCAATGCTTCAAATGATTTTTTTATAACATTAATTTACAAAATTTAATACTTTCACATGCAAGGTCGAAATCGAACATCGTCAAGATTGTCGAACTCATAGTGACATAGTCTATGCTTTGGATGGGATTGAAAGAAGAGAAACATTACGCATATCGGAATCGTTATTCGTTGACTAGTTCGCAGTCGATACGGGATTTGTCAGTAAACTTGGTGAACATTTGGAGAGAATACTAATTTAATTTATTTTATATGAAATTAGTTAGAACGGTTAATTTTAATTAGTTATTAATTATAATTAGTTAATAATGGTTGATGACCATCGATTGACTAGGAATGATTGCCATTAGATGTTTGATTATTATTAAGTAGTTAAACACCATGATCATTATGTTATTAACTATAATGCTTTGCGCACAATTAATTGGTTGTTTTAATTGTTGTAATTGTTATAGATGAATTCATGCTTGTTATTTGGTTAAATTATTTGATTGATTCTAGTTATATGAAATCACATACACCATAGTTTTGGAATCAGATGGGTGGTCGAATTTAAATCTCCTTTCCATGTAAATAACAATATTTAAAAATCATGGTTGGAAATTTAGTTTAAATTGGATCTTAAAAACTTATTAGGAAACAGAGTTATATATAAACGATATTGGTGTGAGATGAAGCGGATTTGAAGATAATTTCAGTTACTCATGAATCCTTTAAATTTGAATTGGGTTTGAAGTTTAAATCGGAAAAGGATCTAAAATATGTATTTAATGTTGGTTTTATGTAAAAGATCTTAACGGATATTGGGAGATAATTAAACGAGTTTTGATAAAAATATTATTTTGATTTAATTTAAAATGAACTTTTGGAATCTGAAATTATGACTTCGGAAAATCGAATAAAACAGGTTTAAAAAAATTATTAAAAATTCAGGAAAATATGATAAATCATATTCTGACATTTAAAAGTGATATAAGTCAAAATATTTCAATTTCGAATGAATTTTGAATCCATCTTATTTAATTGAATATTTTATAACATTTTAGTAATGCTGTTAAATGTCATTACGATGAAATCCATTTGATTTCAATGGCTATTTTACAATATTTTTAGTAATGCTGTTAAATGTTATTATAACATTCTTTGAAAACAATCGGAATTTGAACCATAAACTGTAAACTATTGTTTTGTAAATATATTGGAAGATTTTAAGAACTTCAATTATTTCATATGGAATTTATTACTGACTTTAAGTCGGATATAGGTAGTTGAAATTTTGAAAAGGATATGAGTTTGAGTAAAGATAGTCGACGAGTATTCGATATGAAATTCCAGAATGGGACGAATACTATCAGAAATATTATAATACATTTATATCAAGATTCTGATAGCATTAGCTGAGTTGGTGAATTGATATCAAATATAAGTTGATTAAAATCAATTCAAACTTATATTGAAATAACAATCATTTAAATTATTGTGAATGAGAATTTAAATCCAAATTAGGATTTGGTAATTTTGAAAACTTATGAAAGGGTAACAGAGAATAAAAGAATTATGTTTTGAAATATACGACTGGAAAATGAATATGGAATTTCAAGAAAGGGTTAAGGCGATAACGAGGTTTATGGAAACTTGAATAAAATCAAACCATGATTATAACTGAATTAATAACTATTGGAAGGAGATTTAAAATTCGGAATTCAAAATGATGCATAACTATTGTTTTAAAAATGTGCTTATTACTTGGAAAAAACGGGATTGAATATATGTTCGAAAACCATTCTAAGTGATAATACGACGTTCTAAAAAAATTGAAGATTTGGAAATCGATAAATGAAGACCGAGGAATTTCGAATTATTCGGATTGATTGTTGATGTCTCGTTCGGGCCGATCATCCAATACGAGATTATAAGTGGCATGAGATCTAAATATATTTGAATATTTTTGGATTTTTGTTCCATTCAAACCTAGAACGGACTCGTATGGGTTGTGTGTCTGACATTGGAATTGACTGCGTAGCGCTGATTTCTGTTAATTCATATCGAAGTTGGGGTAATAAATTATTCTCGTCTCTAAGACATATGAACTTAGGGGTTATGTATTGACAGAAATCAGTGACATGTCATGAATTGTCAATGTGGCATGCTCGTGTTATGAAATGAGCTAATGATGATCAAAGCTTGGCTTATTTAAGCGTAGCTTTGTGTATATCATGACATCGCCGAACCTCACACCCGGATTGATGGTAAACTGGCGGTTTTGTTGTACACATAATCTCAAGTGAAAATCGAAAGCTGCAGCGGTAGATCTACCTCGAAACCTGAGGGAATAAAGTATATACGGTGTCCGATGTTTAGATGTTAGCCGGGATATATACTTTTGCGCTATGTATTCGGTGTCCGTTGTCTGGATGTTAACCGGGAGATACTTAGCTTCGTGTCCTCGATTGATCTTTCGTGTCAGGAACCATCATGTTGGAAACCCATTAACCAATATGAGCCTTCGTTTTGTTTATAAACTATATATGTGGGCATAGTTACTATGCTTGCTAAGATTTATATATTTATTTTTGAAATGGTTTTCAACACTTTGCACTAATGATAATATTTAAAGAGGATTTTACGTATTAAAGCATTATTGGTTATCATAAGACAAAACTCGACCATCTGGTGTGCGCTTGCATTGTGTGATATGGGACGAGCTTATGATAGCTTCATTTTCCAAAGTCATTGTGATTTACTATGCACGGGAATCCACATGGAGTAAACCCATTCTGCGTTAGCGGCGTGGTCCGGTGAACTTCCCAACGTTAAAATAAACTCTAATTAGTAACTGTTTTTGAGTTCTCACACTAGTCCCACGACTGACCTGGAGTTTATTGTTCCCTTACCTAAACTGTGGGTGCCCATAATTTTGCACAAGCAGCTAGTTGTTTAGTTGCAAGTTAGCATTTAGAGCTGGATTCAGTTAGAGCTAGAGTTTTGTTTTGGTTTTACTTCTTCCACTGAAAGAATTTTATTTCCGCTTAGCCTATAGTATACTCTGATTTATTTGTAACTCTGATGTAAAATTTTGTAATGTAATGAAAGTTCTGTTCTTTGTGTTCAAAATATATCTGTTCCCATAACTATCCTTTTTTATGAACGATTTAAGTTGGTTTAATTACCAGCGAGAATTGGGCAAAAAGGCGGCTCATTACATCCGGTATCAGAACTTTGGTTTATACAATGCTATGAGGTAAGACATATTTGAACAAAAGATAGGACTCATCAGAGTTATAATATCTCATTAGAGATAGGGTTAGAAATACCCTAGAATATGGAGTATTGTGTTTGAGGGAGCGTATTTTAAAATCCATATAAATTATTTTGAAACAAAGTAAATTGTTTGAAAAGTGTAATTATTTTGAAATAAAATTTATGTTAATGGTTTTGAGTATTTTATTAACATATAGATCTGACTATCAAGTATGTGAAGATTTTGAATATACATTTGATGAATGTATATACAAAATCCAATATATGCTAAATAGATATGGAATCACATTCTAGTCACTGGCGGATAATTCTATTGATGATCCGGACATCATCAGTGATTATTTTCGAGTTTCGAAAGTGGGATTACCATATGATTCCGATTTAAACGTCGAGAATTACTTAAAATTGTTTAGATAAACATTAGAAATGTTTGGATAAATTTTAAATAAAACATTTTGATCAATTAGAGTAAGTTGGAACAGGTAAGAGAAATTTAAACAAGTAATGTATTCATTGCTTGTAGTGTATAAATTGAATTCGTAATTGAATAGGGAGTAACTTGAATAAAATTGAATAGTAAGTGTTTGAAATCTTGTAAAGATGCCATAGCTTAAGTAAGTAGAACCCTTAAAAGAGGTAATTAGCAAAACGTTGGATTTGTATTAAAACTTAAGTAAAGTTCATAAACTATTCGGTATAATAATGGTTATTCGGTTGGTAATGACTTACACAAAACCTTTAATCACTTTTGAATACTTTCGGAAATTTTGGTGTATAAACATATAACAAGGATTTAACTTGAATCATTTGGTTAACTTAAGTAAATGATAACTTATATATATATATTGATTTAAATAGTTTAAAAAGCCTATGATTTGGAAGTTTGAAAATTTAAATTGGTACAATACCGGATTTAAGCTAAATTGTATTGAAAAGTGAAATTTATGATTTCTAAATAGTGAATGAAGTAGATTTTCTTTCCAGTATTTAGATGTAAAGTTCGACGACTTGAAATTCCGAGATTTTGAAATATGATTTGAAAATATTTGTAAAATACTGTTGCGAAATGATTTATATCTTCGGGATAAGAAATAAAATAATTTAGTACTAAGATTCGAGCAACCCGTGACTAAAGTAAGGTATGACGTGGGTGTAAACCCTTGATTGATGATCTTCTCTAGGGTCCGAAGAGACATCATTTACTTATCGATATGTGCATAGGCCATTCCTAGTGGCCCTATCATTGGGGGAAACCTCTCAACTTGGGACATAAATGTTTTATGTTGTTTCATCGTAAAATATTTGAAATTTCGAAATGATTTTTGGTTTTAAAAATCCTGAAGCGAGTATAATTTGATATGGAAGAAAATGATAATTTTTTAAGTGATTTGAAAATAAAACCGGAAAATTAAGTCGAAGAAATTATTTCATGCTTAATTTCTAAGTTTTAAAATCCAATTGTTTATTTTGTTCAAATTTTAAACTGAATATTAGAAAATATTTTGTTTTATACATATATGATTTTTACCAATCTCTCCTTTTCGAGGATGAAAATTTTAAGGGGGAGGATTGTAACGATCTAAAATTTTCAACGTTTTAACATGTATTTAATTTGAATTTTCTAAATATAAAATTGGGTTCAATAAATTTAAATATAAATTTTGAGTCTTGAATGTAAATAAATAGGTTTTGTATTGAAAACTTATAGTAAATTTATATAGATTTTCGAATATTTAGTTTTAATGAGTGATGACATTGTTTAATAATATATTTACATTTATATAAGAATATTAAATTTACGAAGAATGGTTTATTTTAAAGATGTTATTTTAATTATGTAAATTAAAGATTTGAATTCAGAATAAATTATAATTAAATATCAGTTTAAAATAATCGTTCAATTTCTGAATGCGCAGTCTTAAAATATTTTATAAAATTTTACTGTAAATTTTAATTTGGAAAATAAGCACATATTTTTCAGACGTATTTTAGGGCAACTGTGGTCCTTTTGTCATTTTGCAGAATAAATCAACCGGTTTATTTTATTACTGTTTTGGGATCGTGGCATTTTCTTGTACACGATTATGATTTTACTTCACTGCGGTTGGCAGTGAATAACTAAATAAATAATTAAGTATTAGTAAAATGGTATTTGTACAAATAGAATGGCAAGCAAACTTAATATACTCATATAAACCCGATTTCCAGACAAACATGCACACATTAAAAAAAAAGGAAAATTTTCATATACGAATTTGGACAGATGGCCTTAGATTTAACACTTGTCTACTTTATAGTAAAGTTCTCTACACGTGTACACTTTACCATCTTCAACTATACTGGATGCCTCATGTAACAACCTGGGTTTTCGCGATCCTGGTTATCGGCATATACTCAATGTCGACTATTCAAGCATCGGAAATACTGGATAGTCCATGAAAGAAATTAGAGGGTGAGAATAGATAAGATAGAAACTTAGAATAGAAGAAGAAGAAGACCATACAACATCAGAGTAACCACGAATCTCATAGCGGAACGAATAAATATATTTCATAACATAACTTTGAAATAAAACAGTATCTGTATACAATATCACTATTAGAGTATAACACTTACAACACAGCAGAAATAACAATCTATATAATCCTGAAGCCTCCTGTTCCAGCTCTTCAAGTATCTGTAAATCCCGACTACTTGACTGCCTGTACAAAATTGGGCACCCAAGAGTTTAGGGAAAACAAAACAAAATAAACTCTGGGTCAGTCATGTGACTGGTGTGAGTAAACCCAAATCATTTGATTTAACTTTCAAAAATCCTTTTGAACCAAAAGATAATCGTAAGACCGATCCACACATAAACACAAATGGTTTTTACCTTACGATAACCCAAATATTTTTCTAAAACGATACTTGTTTGATATTATAATATTGTCTAGATCAAGTAAATAGAAATCTAGCAGAAACGCTTTCATCTCATGTTCTACATATGTAAGATACAATCAAAACCGCGGGCTCTTATTGGGGAATGGATTCCAACCATGACAAGGTATGGATCCACCTTCCGATCAGTGTACTCTAGAAGCAATACACTGGAGTTCAACAAGAACATCTTGCAACTCGGCCATACATGACCAGCCATTCATTTCCCTTGAATGTTCTGAATATATTATCACCTTACGGTTGTTATACCAACATAACCGTTCTCGGGAGATACAAAATTGAAAGAAGTAACATATATGAATATTCTCTAGATGGTGACAATATACCCTACATGGGTGTGACCCACTTAGTCATGCTGCCTTCCCGATTTCTGTCATTTCCCAATTGATGAGGCTTGAGGTCATAACGCATCTTTTAACAGATCACTCTTTCATTCACTTTGAATGCCACATCATCATACCCATTAAATCACAAATTGATTTCCCCAAAAATACCACGGGTATAAGCTAAGAGAAACGAATTCCTCCACCACCAAAGTAAATACGTTTGAAACGATCAACTTACGCGATCTACCAGACATACTCTGTCAGACATTCGTCCATACTGGTTGTCCTAGGACTGGACAAACCAAAGGCACTATTCTGTAAATAGGACAGCCCTTGCATAACTCCGTCTTCAATTATCTTCATCATATTTGATCGCAACGCTAATGCCCATACAGAGTGGTTTTCAGATAATGAATCTAATCCCGGTCTCTCCGTATTAACGACGGAAAAACGGTCAAGAACTTTGATAGTCGGTGATTTAACTATCAAAGAAAAACATGTGTGCAAACAACGATATTATTTCCAGATGGAAATTCTATCGATCAATAATCAATCAACATTTATTCATTTCCCCATTTCTCGTTTCCATATATTCATCAAATCCTTATTTTCTAATTTTATAAATATACGTTATTTAACCTTGGAAAACGTTTCCATTTCTGATTCGCACATCACTATCTTTTCACATATATCAGTCTCTAACTATAAACTAGTAAGAGAACAACCCCCTACGCATTAACCCCGAAGGCCAAAACTAGCATCAGATCGATACCCAGAAAGCCATTCAACTCAACTAATTTCCAGTTAGTTCTAATTTCTGTAATTCCATTTAAATTCCTAATTCAAACCCCAAATTACTTTATAATATTTTATTTGCAAAATATTTACTTTAAGTCAATATCATGTTACACCCGTGTGCGAAGCACGGGTCTAAACCTTCTTAATGTAAAATTTTCTTTTTTATAAACTCTATTCATTTTCCAAATGTTTCCCTTGTATGGATCTATTTACTTTCTAAATCAATATTCCTTTTATAATTTTATTTATTTTATAAATATTTCTATTTATTTTATAAATATTTCCTTTTCAATTCTATTTATTTAACAAATAAATATTTCCTTTTCAATTCTATTTGTTTAACAAATAAATATTTCCTTTTATAAAATCCTTTTTTTTATAATTATTTTCTTTTCAATATACACTTTGAAAATTCCCATTATACATTCCAGTATTTCTTATGATATTTAAAATACCATATAAATATGATCAATATCATCCAAAAACACATAATCAACAACAAAATATATATCACATCATATAATACAATATATGAAACAGTAAAATAAATGCTGAGGAATCCAGTTGGATTCCTCCGACCTGTTTCCCTGCATCACAGATGTTAAACAATATAATTAACATCAAATTCATTTCACTGTGAAATATTCTGATAAACAGAATCGATATTTGATTAACGATTTATACATATCGTTTTCTATAATTTCAACCAATACATAAGCAATTCAACCAAACAGTTAACACACAACAATCAATCATCATTTATCAGTTCTAAAAATACGTTATAAAAATATGAACTGTTAGAGTTAGTGAGTGTTACTCACTTTGGCAGTTCATCATTAAATAACGATAAACCATCTTTTGATTCAGACGGATAATTTATTTTGCTATAAATTATAACGAGCTCTTATTCACTCCCAGTCAGTCCCATTGTGGAGCCACCGTCCATACGATCCCAACGGACCTTGTTTCATCACTTTCTGATCATGTATGGATAAGATATACTATTAACAAGTTATACGATGTATTTAAATTAAGTAAATCTAAATCCTTTTTCTCACTTGGGCCTCACCCTCTTTAAACGACCCATAACCCTTTAAAAACACCTGACCCGCTCAGACCTTTCTTCCCCAAACGAAATGCCGCAGTTCAGGTTACACAAACACGCCATTTCCACCATCTTTCGATCCATTTATCTGCTCCAATACACCACGAAAGTTCAAATAAAAGCCACCGCCCTTTTCCTTTTCCGATCCTCTTCGAATCCACCCCCCTAATATAAAACTCGAATTCACTGATCAAAATCCGTTCTCAGGTCCAAAGCCGCGCTCCAATGAATTCGCGCATCATAAATCAACTTTGAATTCACCAAATAAATCACCAATGATGCCAAACTACCTCCCGAGCATGAATCCGATATATATACTTCGAATTGCTGCTCCACTTTCCAGAAAAAAGGAAACCTAGTTCCGCTTCTTTTACTGATGTGAAACGAATATAGAACGAACTCGATCATACATATATAAAAACGAAGAGAAACTCGAATGGAGTCCATATGTTTATATTTTTTGATTTATGGATTTTTATTTGTATTGTTTGATTCTTGTGAAGAAGAAAGATCTCACATTCCTAAAGAAAAGAATGCGGCGAAAAACTGTTTGACCAATGAAGAAAAATGATTTAGGGTTAGGAAGGGTTGTGGTGTATTTATAGTAGACTTATATTTTTTATTAATTTCTGTTGAACTGTTACTTGTATTTGCATTCTAAATCCATATGATCACATACGATACCCAAAAATCATGAAAATTGACATCTAGCAATAATTTAATATTACGGATCCAACAAAATTAGTTTCATCGAAAACGGAGTTCGTTTGCAAAATTGGCTATTTTTAAAGCACTAAATAAATCCTTTTTAAATATAAATATGTTTAAAAATAATTAAATTAAATATTTATAAATAAATATTATCGTATATATTCACAATAGAATATTATACAGCTCCAGAATATTCCTGTATGAATTTCTAACTCGATATTTCAAATCCCAATTAAAACGATATTCGATTTATAATGAAATTCCTTTTATATATCGTTATAAATTATAAAGGGATTCCATAGCGACTATTTGAAAATTAGATTTGGACATAACTCAAAATATACACGATGAAATCCCATTTTTCTCTTCCATTAGAAAGATATACTTCACTGCTCCTAACGTTTCTTGTTTCACAGAAATCCGGTTTAAAACGGATTCTGTATAATCAATTGAAGTTCGAATCGCCAAACAACGAACTGCCGCGCCATTTCGAGCTCGATTTTAATTATATTACAATTATTCATTTAAACTTCATTTAAATAATATATTCATTATTCGAATTCAATTCCAAACTGAATTATATATATTTTGAATTTCCCAATTCACACAATATTGCCATTTCAGCTAATTCTGATTATTTCAGAATTATATTCTATTATTAAATTTAATTAAATATTCACTATAATTTAATTAAATATTCACTATAATTTAATTAAACAACTATTTAAATCTCTATATCACTATTCAAATAATTAAATTAATTAATTATAATACCATAGAAATACGGGTCGTTACACCTCACTTCAAATTGAAGCTTAGTTCCACCTCATCGTCTTCTTCAAAACTCCCCCCTTCTCCTTTTTCGTTTTCCGCTTTGCATTGATGCTTTCAACCATTCTGAAGGGAAAAAACGGAAGTATTAAACTTCAGTGCATGCAAAGTTGTTCATTCGCCCTCATTAGCTTCTGCCCTCCGCTCGTTTTCACCTCCTTCGTCAGCGCAACTGCCACCTCTGCCATGTTGGTCTACGTCAGCCGCCAAGTACCCGGACCACACATCCTCTCCCCTACCGACCCTCTCCCCTTCCATAACATTCGGCCTCATCACCTTCACACTCCACACACTGTCCTCCCTATACCCTCCGCCTGTCCTGGCCTTCAACCACCACTCCACCTCCGCCACTTTTTCTCAACAACCGCCTTTAGCCTCTCCACTTAGAACTAACAGCCTTCATGAAAAAAAAGCAAATAAAAAATAAACTCATGGTCTCCCAATTTCAAGCACCAAACATCCACTGTTTTCCCTTAAACCCTCACGCTGTCCCACAGCACCACTTCCCTCTCTATAAAAGCCGCATGCAGTTCCACCCTTTCAGAAAACCATCAGCCTTACCTAGAACTGCTGCATTACCTTTTTTCTGCCTCCCCTATTGAAGCTTCACCCTGCACATGCCTCACCTTCATTAAAGAAACATGCGCCAATGTCCATCTGCCACTCTCGGCCATCCCCTCTTCTTTCCACTCCACTTCCGTGATTAAGAACCCGAACCATCCTATATATTATATAAACGTGAAACCAAACTTTTGCATGCCTCCTTCCTTTTATTTGCGTAAGCAGCTCGGGTTCGGTAGTCATGTGGTGGAGGCTTAGCACATGTTAAATGAGTTGATGTACACGTAAATCATATAGGAGATGAGTGTCAAGTTTGTGTGGCGGTTTGCGGAATGGATATTGTAGTAAATTGGGTATTTGGTTCAGGAGTTTAGCTGCATTGTAGCCTATAGAAGTGAGCCAAACTGTTTGTTTGGGTTGCAGTGAGAAGCTTGATCGATTGTTCGGATGTTGGTAAATAAATTTTAACTGAGTAATCAGTGCTTTAAATGATTTTTTTATAACATTAATTTACAAAATTTAATACTTTCACATGCAAGGTCGAAATCAAACATCGTCTGGATTATCGAACTCATAGGGACATAGACTATGCTTTGGACGGAATTGAAAGGAAGAGAAACATTACGCATATCGAAATCATTGTTCGCAGTCGATACAGGATTTGTCAGTAAACTTGGAGAACATTTGGTGAGAATTATAATTTAATTTATTTTATATGAAATTAGTTAGAATGGTTAATTTTAATTAGTTATTAATTATAATTAGTTAATAATTGGTTGATGACTATCGATTGATTAGGAATGATTGCCATTAGATGTTTGATTGTTGTTAAGTAGTTAAACACCGTGATCACTAAGCGTTATTAACTATAACGCTTTGCGCGCAATTAATTGGTTGTTTTAATTGTTGTAATTGCTATGGATGAATTCATGCTTGTTATTTGGTTAAATTATTTGACTGATTTTGGTTATACGAAATCACACTCACTGTAGTTGTGGAATCAGATGAGTGATCGAATTTAAATCTCCTTTCCATGTAAATAACAATATTTAAAAATCATGGTTGGAAATTTAGTTTAAATTGAATCGTAAAAACTTTTTGGGAAATAGAGTTATATATAAACGATATTGGTGTAAGACAAAACGGTTTTGGAGATAATTTCAGTTACTCATGAATCCTTTAAATTTGAATTGGGTTTGAAGTTTAAATCGAAAAAGGATCTAAAATATGTATTTAATGTTGGTTTTATGTAAAAGATCTTAACGGTGATCGGGAAATAATTAAACAAGTTTCAATAAAAATATTATTTCGATTTAATTTAAAACAAAGTTTTGGAATTTGAAATTATGGTTTTGGAAAATCGAATAAAATAGGTTTATAAAAATTATTAAAAATTCAGGAAAATATGATAAATCATATTCTAGCATTTAAAAGTGATATGAGTCGAAATATTTCAATTTCGAATGATTTTGAATCCATTTGATTTAATAGGCTATTTTATAATGTTTTTGTAATGCGGTTAAATGTCATTATAATGAAATCCATTTTATTTAAATGGCTATTTTACGACATTTTTAGTAACGCTATTAAATGTTATTATAAATTTTTTTGAAAACAATTGGAATTTGAAACCATAAACTGTAAACTATTGTTATGTAAATATGTTGGAAGATTTTAAGAACTTGAATTATTTCGTATGGAATTTATTACTGACTTTAAGTCGGATATAGGTAGTTGAAATTTTGAAAAGGAAATGAGTTTGAGTGAAGATAGTCGATGAATATTCGATATGAGATTCTAGAATGGGACGAATACTATCAGAAATATTAGAAAACATTTATATCTAGATCCTGATAGCATTCGCTGAGTTGGTGAATTGATATCAAATATAAGTCGATTAAAATCTATTCAAACTCATATTGAAATATCAATCGTTTAAATTATCGTGAATGAGAATTTAAATCCAAATCAAGATTTGGTAATTTTGAAAACTTATAAAAGGGTAACAGCGAATGAAAGAATTATGTTTTGAAATATAGGACTGGAAAATGAATATGGAATTTCAAGAAAGGGTTAAGGCGATAACAAGGTTTATGGAAACTTGAATAAAATCCAACCATGTTTATAACTGAATTAATAACAATTGGAAGGAGATTTAAAATTCAGAATCAGAAATGATCCATAACTATTTTTTTTAAATGCGCTTATTACTTGGAATGACCGGGATTGAATATATGTTTGAAAACCATTCCAAGTGATAATAAGATGTTATAAAGAAATTGAAGACTTGGAAATCGATAAATGAAGACCGAGGAATTTCGAATTATTCAGATTGACTGATGATGTCTCATTTGGGGCAATCATCCAATACGAGGTTATAAGTGGCATGAGATCTAAATATATTAGAATATTTTCAGATTTTTGTTCCGTTCAGACCCAGAATGGACTTGTATGGATTGTGTGTCTAACTTTGGAATTGACTGCATAACACTGATTTCTATTAATTCATACCGAATTTGTGGCAATAAATTATTCTCGTCTTTAAGACGTATGAACTTAGGGGGTTATGTATTGATAGAAATCAGTGACATGTCGTGAATTGTCAATGTGGCATACTCGAGTTATGAAATGAGCTAATGATGATCAAAGCATGGCTTATTGAAGCGTAGCATTGTGTATATTGTGACATCGACGAACCTCACACCCGGATTGATGGTAAACTGGTTGTTAGGTTGTATATATAATCTCTAGTTAAAATCGAAAGATTCAGTGCCAGATCTACCTCGAAACCTGAGGGAATAAAGTATATATGGTGTCCGATGTCCGGATGTTAACCGGGATATATACTTTTGCGCTATGTATTCGGTGTGCGTTGTCTGGATGTTAACCGGGAGATACTTAGCTTCGTGTCCTCTATTAATCTTTCGTGTCAGGAACCATCATATTGGAAACCCATTAACTAATATGAGCCTTCGTTTTGTTTGTAAACTATATATGTGGGAATAGTTACTATGCCCGCTAAGATTTATATATTTATTTATGAAATGGTTTTCAACACTATGCACTAATGATAATATTCAAATAGGATTTTACGTATTAAAGCATTATTGGTTATCATAAGACAAAACTCAACCATTTGGTGTACATTTGCATTGTGTGATATGGGACGAGCTTATGATAGCTTCATTTTCCAAAGTCATTATGATTTTCTATGCACGGGAATTCACATGGAGTAAACCCGTTCTGCGTTAGCGGCGTGGTCCGGTGAACTTCCTAACATTAAAATAAACTCTAATTAGTAACTGTTTTTAAGTTCTCCACCGGTCCCACGACCGACCTGGAGTTTGTTGTTCCCTTACCTAAACTCTGGGTGCCCATAATTTTGCACGGCAGTTAGTAGTTTAGTTGCAGGTTAGCATTTAGAGTTGGATTCAGTTGGAGCTAGAGTTTTTTTTGGTTTTACTTCTTCCGCTGAAAGAATCTTGTTTCCGCTTAGCTTATGGTACACTCTGATTTATTTGTAACTCTGATGTAAAATTTTGTAATGAAATGAAAGTTCTGTTCTCTGTATTCAAAATATGTTTGTGCCCATAACTATCTGTCTTTATGAACGATTTAAATTGGTTTAATTATCAGTGATAATCAGACAAAAAGTCGGGTCGTTACAAGTGTCTTGCTCAGAATGACTCTAAGTACCAATGGACACTTTATGGGTTGAGCTTTAAGCTCATTCGGGTCAGGGGAGGGCGGGTTGTTACAATAGCACATCTAGTTCTTGTCCTTTTCTTTAGAGTCCTTTGGAGTTTTATGCTTACTCCTTTGGGTAGGACCCCAAGATTTTAACTTTAGCTTATAACTTACTCACCATGGCTCTAGCTTCCTTAAGTATACACAAAAGTCATTTGAAAGTTACTTGATTAAAATGGCAAATAACATAAGTGTTGTTAATAGGACTTGAATTTGGATTTTCTTTAAGTTAACTCAATATGTGAAAACTAAATATTCAATTTAAAATTTAGAAGAGAAAAATGTATGGTGAAAGCAATAAATTAAAATGATAGAGTAATGGTGTTCAAATTAACCACGCGATTCAAATACATATTAAATTAAGCAGCATAGGAAAGACTGAAACTTTAGTGCTTGATAATAGAGTGAGTCAAGAGTTGTTGATCAATTCTAAAATACTTCGGATAAGTGATGCCAATAGGACTAGTACTTTGTTCTTCTTTATACTATAGTCAATCAATAAGAGCAGAGTATTTTACCATTACAAGTAGAAAAGAAAAGGTGAAGTACCTATTGAAATGATACTTTATACAACCTTATATATATATATATAATGGTAATAAGATAATGTATATAGTTTTCTTACCATTCATTAAACTATCAAACGACAGAAAGGTATAGTAATAACCTAGTCAGTTCAACTATCTTAAAAACTAATCTAATGTTTATTGCAAGGCCAATAATTACGATTATGTCAATTGTCTCTTGACTAATAACACATTACATTCCTTTAAATTTGGGGTAAACAATATTCAGTTTTTTTTATCAAATTAACCGATCAAGTAAATTCACTTAGTTATGTTAGGTTTTTAAGTCAATTTATTTATTTTTGCTTGAAATTTTAATTTGTTGGGTTTCATTTAAATCAAATTAAGAATTTTTTATTTCATTATGCAAATTTCAGATGTGGTTTTAGTTATGAAATTTGTTTTATTTAATCAAAATTTATTTTATAGAACGAGTCGATTAATAACTATAATAAATGTAATTCGAATTGCTTAACATACACTACTAGTAAAGGTTTGTTTACCATCTAATAAATTGAATACTTAATCTGACATAAAAAGTATTATCTTACATTTTTTCTAGTTCGATAAGTTGGTTACTCACCAAATTAGCATGTATTAACTCAGTTTGGTTTGACCATCATTTTTATAAATACTAGAATTATATGTTACATTTAACCTTAAAAACTATCAAACAAGCTAAAACATTTTACTCATCTTTAGACTTTTAGAGCATATTTTCCAATGGTGCATCCTCTCTATAAACTAGATCCAAAAAGGTAAGTTTTAAGTGAGATATAAACGTCCCAAGGATAGAAAAGAAAGCATCAACTTGAGTTAAGCTATTGTCTTCAAACTTTTTGCAAATTAATCTAACTCATAGTATTTCTCTAACATGCTACAATTAGAAAGTCATATTCATGAGATGTAAACGAAGAAAATGGTCTTTGAGAAATTTATCACTCTCGAAAAGCATGTAAATGTAAACTGAGTATCATATGTGCATATGAGTTTATAGGTAAACCGTAATCAAGTAGTAATTTTGCATTCAATATGGAAAACATCCTGTCTAGTCATTATTATTTGAAATATGAACATTAGTAACTCACTAAAAAATATAATAAATGTCTATGGTTTCAACTAAAATTTCCTTTTGGTTTATCATTCGACCTTAGTATGCTAGTTAATCTTTACATTCATACCGCAAAGTTAGAAAATAGGATAGTAAATAACATGAATATTACTATAAAGTCATATATGTATGTATGTATTTTTTTGTATTTATGTATCATCCTCATAAGTAGGTGCCGAAAATTCATATCCAAAACCACTATCTTATTGGTTATTGTGGTAATAGGAAGACATATCATTACCAAACAAAATAACGGGGAAATAAATACTTTAATTGGTCTTTGGGTTGCAAAGGTTCCTAACAAAATTTTACTTAGAAGCACGACATCTATTTGTTTACAATAATCCATGTTAAAAGAGTAGCTATCTAAAGTTATTATTATGTATAATATGATTATGTACCAAATTTATATTTTGTAGTCAAATGTACAAGTAAATATTGTGTAAGAGCTTAAAATACTATATAAAATATTATTCATAAAAACATGATAAAAATTGCATTTAAGGAGATATCATAAATGTATTTTACTTGATTTAATGTTAAACCATAACATATTACATGTGACGAAATAGTTGGTGGTTATTCACCATTGACAATCAAATTGGTAGCCGTTTTTGGATATCATTTTATTGGGTAGAGCTTGGTAGTAGTTAGTGACTAGTAATACGGTAAAATATTTTAGCCTGGTCATCAGATAATGTTGGGAATCAAGTAATAAATGCGCATAGTAATTATCTCTAAACTTCCATGCATAAAAAAATTATTGTGATATCCTAAGTTATCTTGAACTTTACTCATTTTTTTATAAATATACATCAGACATAAACAAATAGTTAAAAAGGATTAAACTTTTATCCTAAAAGATGCCTAGAAGAGGGACGTCCCGAAGAGATCCGAGAAATCGAGAAACAAGAAGGGAAAAAGATGTCGCGAGGGACAGTATCGATGGCATCACAAAGCTTTCTATCCGCCGCCTTGCTCGTCGTGGTGGAATTAAGAGGATTAGTGGACTCGTTTATGAAGAAACACTGGGGGTTTTAAAAACTTTCCTTAAGAAACTTATTGGAGACTCTATTAGTTATATGGAACTTTCGCAAAGGAAGACGGTTACAGCCATGGATGTTGTCTATGGCTTAAAGAAGCAGGGTAGGACACTTTATGGTTTTGGCAGTTAAAAAATTATGACTATTATATGTGCTATGAATGTTTTTATATTCTCTGTTTTATGTTGTAAGCCTTTTTTATGAAACAATTTGAATATCTGTCTTTTGATCATTATCAATAAAGATCTGGATGTAATGAGATTCCTATTTGGTAATCTCAAGTAGCTCTTCAATTTTAAATTTGGGATACACACAAATACACGTGTATTTTAATCTCATATTACAAATCTTAAACGATACAGTTATTTAGGATTTGTGCATTTAAGTTAGGTTTTTTGGTTTAAAGGACAAACTTATACCAAAATTTAGTCCTTACACCAACAAATTTGAAGTTTGGCAATAAGTACAAAGTAAAGAACACATATCGTCCTCTTAAGAATAATATTTCTCAAAAAGTTGGGTATTACGATCGTAATTTTATGTCTATAGCTAATGCTTAACTCATAATCGGTCGACCCTACTGTTATCGCATCAACCGCGAGAACCACTCAAATTAATTCCCCAACCACCTATTAAAGCAGCTCCAGCAGTCACACATTTAGCTTCTGAATACATAACCAACGAAAATGCATTATCCTAACAAATGTATTTCCCCTGAATATACAAGGGGAAAATTCAAGAGTCAATTCAGAATTCAGAATTGGCAAAGCGCTGATTTAATCAGCGCCCTAAATAAGAGCACTAATTAAAATCAGTGCCCTATCTTCGGCTATTATATTCAGTATACACGTTTTGTTCCATATCACATATTAACAAAGATTTGTACCACTCTAAAATGGCTGTTGTAATATTATCGTTATGTTCAGGTAATAAGAACATGCACTGTCAAATTATTTTTTTATACAGGGCACTGATTTAATCAACGCCCGGTACGTGAGTGATGATTAAATCGGCACCAATGTTATGACATCGATTTAATCAACGTCCTTATGAAGAGCGTTGATTAAATCCACACCCATCTGTTGGCTCCATCCCTGAATATTACACCATAATATTACGAGTCATGATGTTACGACTCGTAAACTGTTGCAGATGATCTTAGTGCTCCTCTACCTCTATAAATCTTAACCATAGAAAAAAAATTCTTGCCCCCACTCACCACTACCGCGTCATCTACATCCTCTAAAGCACCATGATATCATTTTCCATCTCAGCTCACCACTATCACTTATTGAAAAAATAGGCATACATAATCAAATGTCGCACATTATCGTTATACAAACAGATTAAGCATGGAAATAATAATAAATACAAAATGTTACTATGCCTTAGTATGCATGTAAAATTTAAAATAGAAAAGCAATGTTATTTTTTTGTAATTTAGTAGATATGAAATGCTATTATGTAAAGCATTTAAAAATACAATTTTATACAATGATTAAAAAATGCTACCTTTATTGATTCCTTAATTGAATTAATCCATAGCATTTAAACACAATTAATACCATAACGTAAGATAAAAGAAATTTAACTTTTTACTTCATGAAGTTTAAAACTCTACTTTGTTGTAGCATTTAAATATGAATTACTAATAGAACGTAAAGTAAAAGGCAACGCTGCATAATTTTTGATTTTATAAATAAAATTCAACTAATACTTGCCATATTACGAAATATTATCATGTGGTGTTGTTTAAACACTTGCAAAATGATATTGTACTATTTCATTATATGAAAAAATCATGCAAAATAATAATAATAACAAATATAGAAAGTGTGATGCTAAGAGCACCCCAATATGTTCTTCCTAGTACCGCGACTAAAAAATACCACAAGAATTAGTATTATACTCTTCTTAATACCACACTTAAAAAATATGGGTTACCACACTGTTTTACCATATTTCTATTTCGCTCGATATTCGTTCGTTCTGATTTTTAAAATCAATCAACGAGCTAAATCCTAGATCTATAACCGATCAACGAATTCGATGTCGCAATGCTGAGAAATATACAATAGTCGTGAATAAGTTTGAATTAAGCAAACTAAAAGAGAAAATGAGAGATTAGGGTTTTCAGATCACTAAACAATTGAGAGATTACCATACGAATTTGAATTTTCGCGTGAGGGATGCGAAGAAGACAACGATTATGAGAGATTATAGTTTTTAGATTAGTTTGGTACATGATTATTTCAGCAAATAATGATTGAGCGAGAGGTAAGAATGAAAATGTAAGGTGATATTAGAAAGCATACAAAATTTAATGAGTTTTATTTTTTTAATTGTGGTATTATGAAGAACATATTGGGTGCCCTTAGCACCACACATATAGAAATGTTATTATATCAAAGTGTTTAAACAAAAGATGCGACCTAAATCACTAAATGCTACTTTAATCAATTTATAGAAGTTTGGTTTTGGATTCTTTATGTGTTGCTGGACTTTTTATATTCACCTCTAAAATCTATGACTGCATAATTTGTACTCATATATGGATTACTCTTTTTTTTTTCATAAATGATGTAGTTAATCAATTTTAAAATGTTTTCATTTTCGGTTAACTCTATGCTACTAGGATTATTATTTTAAGTCGATTTAATTTATTTCATGCTTTTAGGAATATTTTGCACTATTCTTGTGGATAAAAATTATGAAATTTTTATTTGAATTACAAAATTTTATTTACACCTCTATCCATTGAAGCTTTCAATGGTGTTTAGTTTTCACACTTAGGAATGTTCCATTTCATGTAAACATACTAGCTCAATAACAATACATTTTATTGACTAGGTTATTTAATTAGCGATTATGTGGATTTTTCTGACTTTTCAAGATTGTATTTCTCAGAATGTGCGTTATTCAGACTTTTTTATTTGTACATAGATTAAACCTTTTAATGTTATTTTGTGTGTGAAATTATTATTGTGGCTTTGAAAATCACAAGTACCTTGGCAGATGATCTAAACATTTTTAATAGTAGAAAAAATATATAATCTATTGTGTTATAAGATGCATCTAAGAACGCATATGTCTATTGTTTTCAACTTTCCTTTCCCATACAAAACGTCAACTATTTTGGTTATTTCTTTATTATTACTATAAGAGCATCTTCAACTTATGCTTAGATTTCAGAATTTCAGATATCGACACCCAAAAAGTAGCGCAGCAGACTTCCGGAACACCACACAGTGTGGATTTCAGGGATATTCGTTCCGAAATGTGTAAGCTATATAATTGCTTATTAAACAAATGCCTAAAATCAGGCGACTGTTCAACAAACGCCTAAAATAAGGCATTTTTCCCCGGATATTTGTTCAACAAACGTCTGGCTTCCTACGGCCATTTTTTCCAACTTTTAAAAATGTGGGTGTTTTGTTTAACAAACGTCCGAGGTTCGGATGTTTGTTGAACAAATGTCTCTTTTCAAAATTACTGGAAAATTTTCGGTTTCAACAATTCAAGGTGCGGAAAATTGATAACCCACGCCTCGAACCGTTGGAGATGCTCAAACAAATAGGTAATGAGAAATGTTATAGCATATGAAGTAGCTATTATTTTAGATTAAATGAGACATATCCCATGTTCTTGGATTAACATATAGAAGGGTCATATTTCCCATAAAAGTGTAGTATTTACTACATTTAAAATTTTTAGTTCAACTAATAGATTTCAATTCATTTGTGTGAGATTTCAATTCATTTGTGTGCCTATTTGAGTGCATTCATATGATGATTGATTATAACCTATTTGAAAATGTTCATTAAATTAGTTTTGATAGCAGCATTTAACGGCATCATAATCCGTTTCCCCTTCATTGGATGGTTTCCAAAATTATTGCTATGCTTGCTATGCTTGCTCTGTTTGTTTACATTTGCTTTTGTCACTTTGTATGCTATATAAATAGGAAAAATGTATTCAATATCGAGCCAGAGAAACATAACTATCCAAATTTGACATATTACACCAAATGATTTGCATGCGTTTGATGTACATAATTGTTGTGTAAAGCATAATCACCAAAACTTTTAGTTGCGTATGAAGTTTCTTTTATTACTCAAATTAATGTCACGAATGCTCCATGTTATAAAGTATATCGTATTCTTATATAAATACTTCATGAATGTAAAGCAGAACTCAAAATTATAAGTAGATATATTACAAAATGGTGTTCTTCTTTTAACTTTATCAATATAATGGTGCACATTAACTATTATATCTGAAATTGATGTAAGAGAACTTGGTATCGAAAAAATAAAAAATAAAATCTACAGGTGATCAGCTTGGCACTTGGTTGATAAAATGCAATTTGAAGAACCTGTACTACATCATTAAGTTTTTGGATAATCTTAATAGCTTTGATAAATAACCTTTTAGGTAAGCTCAATAGCTTTGACAATGATAAAAATGGAATGATGGATCATCTTCTTTTTCATTTTTTTCTAAACAACTATGTGTGTCGAAGTTCAAGAGACTTTTTGTTTCCTGTTTTCTCAAAAGAATAGCATTGGTATCCATGTGTCTTTTACCATGTTTAGCTAGGTAATATCCTTTTGCTTCCCTTCCTGTACGGCACATCCAACGCAAACCCTAGAAAAGTATCTATATCGCCTCCTTAACTTTCATCTATAGCATACTGTTTGCCTCTCAAAGGTTTGGCTTCATATTCAGGTTATTTACATTTTGCTATTCAACATTCCATGCTCATATGTGCACTATTTTTTTTTTTTTTTTCAATTGTTATATTTAACTGATACAAAATGTTTTGATTTTTATGATTCTTGCTTGATTTTATTCCCATCTGTATACCCGAAATCTTAGATTAGATACCAACATCGCCTCCTCCTACGCTTTCCTTCACCGTTTTCCTTTTAGTGTTACGTGATTGACTTCATATTCAGGTTATTTGGACACCACATTTCTTGTGGTTCTACAATTTACGCAAAATAATATATTCACTACTTATGTACTTAATCAATCAAAAATATGCTTATTTGTGCTTTATTGTCTGTTACTGAAATTGGGTTTTATTCATATATAATTTGTTTCATTCTGTTAGGAATAATTTTGATTGTTTTCGGGTGAATGATTATTTAATTACTATCTAAACTATAGTTTAGATGGTCTCTTCATCCATTGGAACATATATCATACATGATAGTATATTGTTTTTGCGTTTTAGAATGTTCCATATTGAATGAACATCCCAGCTGTATAAACTCCCAGTCACTGTCCATTGATGGTTATATGATCAGCCAAGGTATGGACTACTCAAACCTTTAGAATTTGTCCATATTTTCTTACAGTATTATATTCTCCATTTTAGGATGTGAGCAATCATTCTACGGTTCAGATATGGCGTAAATTATTCTATCCCGAAACCCCGTCCCTCGTATGCCCACTCAATCACATTCTCCTAATTTTCACATTTTACGGTTAAATCTCTCAACTGTTGAAGGACTTAATTGCAAAAGGTGCAAATTAGAGAAATCAAAGTCGTTGGACACATGGAGACAGTGAGTTTCGGAAACAGAAGAATTGGCCTTTTTAGATATACCACAAATGTTTCATATTCAAATTCCATATGAAAGATATTATTTAAAAAGATCATATGCTTTTGTTTGTATTACAAAACAAAATTCTCTGGGAAAGAAAAAAAAAATACCCATATCATGAGGGGAACGTGGAGTATTTGAACTTGTATTTTGCTACGCTACATGGAACATAAACTTAGTAAATAGGATAAGACTGTGGAGTTGTAGTTACTAGCAGGGCCGGTGCAGTGAATCGGGTTGCCCTAGGCAAGACAAGGGAGAGTGTGGAGTAAAAAATATGTTGAGTTACCTTAAGGGCGGTTGATCAAAAAAGCTTCTGGCAGGAGAGACAGCTGGAAAGTTGATGAAGGAAAATGCTGAAGAACAAACACAGCAGGATTCGAACTCACAACCAACGGATCACAATTCTTGTGCAATTCCACAGCACCACACTCACTTCTGCTTCAAGTTTATTACAGTATATTTAAAAGGCGATATCCTGGTAACCATCCACCACCACTTCCTCCCCTCCGTTGCCCCGTCCGGTGGGTTGCCCCAGGCGGCCGCCTGGCCTGCCTAGCCCCGGAACCGGGCCTGGTTACTAGTTACTGTGCTTTCTCCATTCAGTACATGTAAATACAGCGCCATAATTAATATTAAGGTTATTCTTGTTACTTATTAACATATTTAAAAGTCCATCAGTATACATAGTTGTTGTGTAAAATATTTAAATCTAAGACACATCGATCAATTCTATACTGTTACTTTTAGGTAACATCTTTTTATTATGCTGTTGTGTTCAAAGGCAAAAATGTAGAACAAGTTCTTTGTTATGTTAATACTAAGTTTAAACACATGCAATAATTTTTCAAAAGTGTAACTGTGACTTCTCCCTTAAATAGCTTTACCACTGGTAATTAATTGTCAAACTAGCACATATAAATAGCTTATTGTGTTAAGATGGCTTCTTTGCTACACGCGTATGTGAGTTGCGTAAAGGCTCTTCCTAAATTCTATCTCTTGAGTTTATGTATTGCTGCATGGTTTTAATGTATATTTTTGTCACCTCCTTGGTACCTCCCACATACACTATCACCACCAATTCAATAACATAACTAAATAGTACAGAAACTAATAGCACTGTTGATTTTGTTGAAGGACATCGTATTTGGGAAAACATATGGGGTGTAAGTTGTGCATTAATTTAACATAGGGAATTATCTTGGAAAATTATGGTGATATTGTATGAATATGTCAGTTCTGACCTGGAGAAGGCATGCATACATTGTGATGTATAGCATATATACAGGTTTTTAACAGTTGGAAAAAATAACTCAAGTAATTGGTTTTAATTCATGTGTGTGCAGCGTATTTTTGTTTGAAGTCATAATAAGAGTAAAACCGAGACCAGACAATATCTTATGCAAGCACTATTGGGCTGGGCTCAAGAGATAATAACCGCAACATTATCTTATGCATTGTCTTATTAATTGTACATATGGGCTTGTGTAGCCTGCTGTAAACATTACCGTTGCCTTACAATATAAAAATAGGCACAATTCAGTTCTGAAATAAAAGATTTGTCAATTCTCTTTTATGGTATCAGAGCAAAAGCCAAACGGCAACATTATACAAAGATCTATCATACAAAGAAAAGTCTGAAGTCAATACAGAACGTGAGGAAAGGTATTATTTTCGCTTCTCAGAGAATTTTCATCATCGAAGACAAACCTTTCGTCACAAGTGCAATATTGTTCTTATTTTCTTCCGCTGCCACGCCTGAAATCGATCTGAGAATCGCCTCCTTCATGAGTTTCGGCTGTGGCGTTGATCGTCAGACCAGTGTCTTCATCTGATCAGCGTCTCCCTCTTGTTTCTAGTTGCAGAGAGAGTCGATACTGACTTCTTGCCATCCTAGAAACGTCTTTTCGATCATCTGGTGGTTTCTGGTTGCAGAGAAGCCACATATCAACCTTCTTGTCGTCCAAGAAACACTTTCCGACTACCTGTTATTTCTGATTTCGCATCCTTCACACCAAACATGGCAGGAAACAATGATACATTGAGTTCTACCACGTCCAGAGTAGAAGTCAACAGTTCCATCACCAATTCCATCACCCTGATCAAACCAAAAAGCAATGTAATCAATATCCCATTAGATGAAGATAATTATATGCTATGGAAATATCAAGTTGAGAAGCTCTAAGGGGATACAGCCTTCTTGAGTATATCAGAGGTACCATCACTGTTTCGCCTCCCATGGTTGCAGATAAAGATGGTAACTTGATTAATAATCAAGATTACATTATGCATCAAAAACAAGATAGTTTGCTTGCATCATGGTTAATATCATCTGTAAGTGCAAACTTGTTATCACAAATCATAGGATGTAATACACCATACGAAATATGGAATGCTATAGAACAGATCTTTATTGCACAGTCTGCATCGAGGATTATGCATTATCGTAGCCAATTACAAAGTATTAGGAAAGACAGTATGCCAATGAGTGAGTACTTGACCAAGATTAAAACATTATGTGATAGACTAGCGGCAACAGGTCATAAAGTATCTGAGAGTGAACAGGTCTTATATATTACTGGTGGATTAGACGATGACTATGAATCTGTTGTCACATTCATTGCATCACAAAGAGTTATTCCAGATCTACAATATGTTCACTCAACCTTACTTTCACATGAAGGGAGAATAAAGCAAAAGAAAATGACACAAGTAGATTATTCAATTAACTATGCATCCACCGCCAAAGGCAAAAAGCAGTTAAGAAATAATGCCAGTCAAAATAATAATCAAGAACCCAATTTCTACAGAGGCAACCAACCCCAAAGAGGTAGGGGCAGAGGCAGATGGAGTGGTAACAATCGTACTATATGTCAAATATGTGAAAAAATTGGTCATATAGCTAGTATGTGCTATTTTAGATTCAATACCGATTATAATTTGGCAAGACAAGGTCAATCAAGTCAAGCTAGCCCTAATATTAACATGGCACAAATCAATCAGCAAAGAAGTAATGCTGAAAGCAACAAGGGACAGGCAAGTAATATTGAAGACTCTAACAAATCTGAGGACATAAATCTGGACGACTGGTATCCAAATTCAGGTGCGACAAATCACGTAACTAACAACATGCAAAACCTAAATCTTGGCAATAAAAGCTACTCAGGTACGCAAGCAATAAGCATGGGTAACAGTGAAACGATAAGTATATCCCATATTGGTAATGGTTTCATCAATGGTAAGAGGCAATTGTATCTTAACAATTTATTACGTGTTCCCAAAGTAAAGAAAAATTTACTTAGCGTCTCACAATTTGCCAATGACAACCACGTGTACTTTGAGTTTCACCCCAGATATTGTGTTGTTAAGGACCTAATGGATGACAATGTCTTATTGCAGGGTAGCATGGAAAATGGGCTGTACAGATTTAACAATTTCAAGACCAGAAATGGTTCATGCCATGAAAATCATTGTTACAATGTTGAATTTAATGCTAAGCCTTATAAGGATAATTTTAATGCTTGGCACAGAAAACTTGGTCATCCTAGTATTAAATTTGTATAAAGGATATTGCATGATAATAATATTTGTGTTGAAAAATTACCTGATACATACACATGTTCTCACTGTCAAATAGGCAAATGCCATAAACTGCCATTTATTGATTTTGAAACCATTTACAGTAATCCACTTGAATTAGTTGCAGTAGATCTATGGGGACCTTCTCCAGTTTATACTGACCAAGGGTACAGGTACTATCTATCCTTTGTAGACGCTTACAGTAGATACTGTTGGATATTTTTTCTTAAAACAAAATCAGTTGCATGCAATGCAACTATCCAGTTCATTAAATTTGTTGAAAATCAAAACAATCACAGTTTGATATGCTTGCAAACAGATGGTGGAGGTGAGTTTAAACCTTTAAAGAAAATTTTTTAATGACAAAGGAATTAAGCATAGAATAACTTGCCCACACATGTCGGAGCAAAACGGTCTAGTAGGGAGAAAACACAGGCATATTATTGATACGGGATTGACACTAATGTCACAAGCATCTCTGCCACTTCAATTTTGGGCAGAGGCATTTGCCACATCTGTACATCTAATAAACAGAATGCCTACTAAGGTTATCGATGGCAAATGTCCTTATGAAATATTATATGGAACTAAACCAGATTATAATTTGTTGAAAACCTTTGGATGCTTGTGTTTTCCCTATCTTAGACCCTACAATCAACATAAACTCAGCTTAAGGTCCAGATCATGCACTTTTTTAGGCTATCCAAATAACCAGAAAGGGTACAGATGTCTGGACAGTAATGGCAGAGTTTATGTATCTAGACATGTCATTTTTAATGAAGATATTTTCCCATTTACAGAAAAAGATGTAAAGACTACCAACAGAATCATTGACACAGCAAGAAACTTTCAACCACCGATGGTTCTAACTGACTGGCACTACAACAACCATGCCAATGATCAACATGGAGAACCAAGTGACACACATACAATTGCTAGTACCAGATCTAGCTACAGCACAGATGACGAAAATACACAAACACAGCAAGATGTAAGAGAAAATCCTATCAGTGACACTAACAGTGGTGATAGTAGTAGTGCAAATCAAAGTGACTCAAATAATAGTGGCAATGAAGCAAATGCAGAACCTACAAACAAGCAAGTCAAAGATAGAAATGTTCATCAAATGTTGACAAGAGCCAAATGTAGGATTTTCAAGCCTAAAGCATATATTACATGTAACAACCCGAATTTTTACAACACGTTAAATCAAGAATCAAGACAGGATTAAACTTTAAATTCTGAATCAAGTGAAACGGGCTATGCCATTGTGTTCGTCTCGGAAAAATACTCGAAATAGAGTCCGAGTTTTCGAGAATCGGAGTCCGTATGACCCGTAAAAGGCCCAAAGAAGATTTCTGGAAATTTGAACTTCAGAAATAGCCTTGGGAAATCAGATCTGGGGCTAGGCGGGGAGTTTCCCGCCTAGGCCATGTCGACAGGGCTGTCGACAGGCCTGTCGACTTGGGCCCAGACCAAGTCGACAGCCCTGTCGACTTGCCTGTCGACAGGGGGTGGCCGGGGCAAGTTGCCTGGCGCACCTGTTTGTCTCACCTGGTCTTGTTCTTGGGCTGGTTCTGGAAGCTTCCGAGATCTGATGGTCCTGATCTATCCTAGGGTTAATCTAAGGGCCTAAAACTATCCTAATCTCTATAAAAAGACCCTAAACCTAACCTAAATCCCTAAAAATCAAACCTAGCAACTAAGTGCTGCCAAAATCAACTTTGATCATGGCCTCCATCTCCAATCCCTAGAGCCTATGCATTCAAATCGGGTTCAAATCAAAAGATGCAAACTTGCTACACCAAATAGAGGCCTAATCAACATTGCTATGCGAGTTTCATGACGATTCTTCAACAAAGGAGGCACCTTTCTTAGCCAAGATGATTCATGCTTCTTTCCCTAGGCCTAACTATGTAAGTTCTAACTACTTTTAGATGGAAACGGTAGTTTTGATAATGACATGGGATAAAATGAGGCTAAACATGATTATGCGAACCTATATGAACCTTACCATGCCTCTTGTGTTCATATTTATGATCTTAGGCCATGTGAGTGACTTAATCATGCCTCTCATGCTATGCATAACCTAGTTTAACTTGCAAGTTTGAATCTTTATGCATGGAATGCTAGCATGAACCTTTGGGAACCATTTTACTTGTGAAACATTGGCTAAGACTATATTTTGGGGCTTATGCATGTTTATGAACCCAAACCCCTTATGCTTCCATGCAAGTTTGTAGCCAAATCCTTTATGAGATTATGCATGCTTGTAGCCAATCCCCTCTTTTAAGTTGTGCATGTTTATGGCCAAACCCTTTTTGATAATATGCATGTTTGTGGCCAAATTCCCTTGTGACATTTTGTGTGTTTGTGGCCAAAACCCTTTTTTATGACACTATGCATGTTCAAGGCCAATTTGTAGTCATAGTATTCCTACTATGTTGACTCGTCTATACTTACGTTGGAAACACGTTTTGGGGGTAGGTTAGACGAGCGCGAGCATACATGAAAAACTTAACTTGAAGTTTCATGAAAATATGATGTGAAACATGATTTGGGTAAATGGGTATAAACATGACAACATGTAACGTTAAATATGACATGTGTTTATACTTGAAAACATAACTTGAAATGTAACATGGAAGTCGACATGTAAGTATGCATAAAAACATAAGCTTGGGAATTTACCTATTAAGTTAGGTCTACCCATTGGGAATTTACCTATTAAGTTAGGTCTACCCAATTGCTTGAAAACTTGACTATGAACATGACACTAGACTAAACATGAAAGTGGCCAACTCGAGATTGGGTTGAGTTTGCAACGTAAAACTACCCGGAACCGACCGGCCTAACTAGTAGTTGCAAACAATAGGACTCAATGTGAGAAGTTGGTCATGTTGTGCTTGAACCCGAGGTTAGACCAAGTTGTGGTGTAAATCTACCCGGACCCGCCCGGCTTAACTAGTAACCACAACAAAGTCTAATGTGAGAGGTTGGGGTGCATTAAATAATTAATGCCACATAATAGGGTTAAGTTAATTTGATTAATGAGGCTTAACCAAATATGACATGGACAAATGGGTTAAGTAATTTGATTTGGCTAATGATACTTAACAAAACATGGCAGGGTTGGGTAGGTTAAGTAACTTGATTTGCCTAACGACACTTGACCATTTTTATACGACGAGGGGACGGGATTAAGTTAACCAACACTTAATCAATCCAACACGATAACTTGATAAGGTTAAGTAAATTTTCTTAGTAACACTTAACCGTTTAATACAGTTAATGGATGGGGTTAAGTCAACTCAAACCTAACTAATCTAAACATGGTAATTGGACGGGGTTAAGTTAATTTACACTTAACTAATCCAACCCGTTAGTTTGATGTGGTTAAGTGACCTATACTTAACCAATCTAACGTGAAAACATGATAAGGCTAAGTCACGAATCACTTGAATACGCTTGACCGATTTGACTCGGAAATTTGACAGGGTCAAGTTAATTTATATAATTAACCAATCTAAAATGATAATTAGACGAGGTTAAGTTATGGATTGCTTAATATACTTAGCCAACTTGACACATGGTTTTTAGGGTTAAGTCTTGGACTTGGATACTTAGCCAATTTTGACATGGTTTGTAGACGGGCTAAGTTATGAACTTAAGTGACACTTAACCCATTAGATAAACCCTAATTTGGAGGATTAGGTAAATAACTATAGTTAACAAGGATTATGGAAATAAGGCTAAGTGGTAAACCTTAGTTAAGGGAAACTAAGTAATAATTCTTAGTCAAGGAAATTTGGACCATTTCTTAAATAGATTAGTAACCCGATACGTTAGGTCAACGTTTAAGTATGCGTGTAGGAGCAGGCTATCTGATTTAGATAAAGGCTCCAACGAACGGGGTAACGAAGCAGCGGCTTCGGGGAACGTGAGGATATTCTTGGGATCCCTCTGTGAGCTGCCAGGTCATTATACTAGGCTCACGAGAGGTTGAGGTCTGCGGTAGAAGAACCAAGAATATGCCTTGGTTGCTATGCGAGCGACCTAAAGACTGGGGTGGATAGCAGTGAGCCGACGAATACATAAGGTGCCCGAGATAGCAAGTTCGTCGATCATCTACCATCTTGAGTCAAGCGTGTACGTGCGGAAAGGCAGGGAACACCCAACAGACCATAATTGCTATCTAATTATGGGTGAGGTAGGCCGTAGGATGTGGGCTAGCCGGAGTGTAGTTCTCATGCAAGATTTTCTCTTGTGTTGCCTTTCACTAGTTGAGGGAGGGGTCTCGTGGGACCATAGCCACGTGTAGAAAAGCAGACCTTAGTATCTGCATCGGCAGATAAATCTAAAGCTCCCGACCGAGTCCTGTATTTCTTGCTTTGCCCTGTGACAGGACTCGGATGGCACGATGTGATACATGTGCATACAGTTATAGAAAAACGATTCACGATGAATGCGTGGGAAAAAGGGCGCGGTTGAGGGTTAGCGTAATCCCTAGTGGCCTAGGTGGTTTAACCCAAACCGAAATACGAAAGCGTGCAATAGGTAAGCGTAATCCCTAGTGGTGCTAGGTGGCGTAAGTCTTAGTAGTTCAAACGATGATTCATATGGAAGAGCCTAGCTAGAACAAGGGTGACAGTCCAAACGATTTCAAGGAAAATACGACATGAGGAAGCCCGTACGAGGTACGGCAAGGGACTGAACTTATATACATGGAAAGAAACATATGATTTGAGTAACCTGTATATGCGATATATTAGGTTGACATGGACCATTACATGACATTGGGCAAGGGACATTCATGGTTAACACATGACGCGGGTTGGGATACTAGTACGAGAGGTGCAGAGCAAATATACATGTTAGAACTAGGAAGAACATACATAATAGATACCGTGGGATGTTAGACGAGGCAGATACCTTGGGATAATGTACTCGATAGAAATCTGACGATGTGATACCTTGACTTATCATAACACCGGAGTTTAACATGATACCTTAGTTTACCTTGCCACAGTAGTTCAACTGGCTACCCTGGTTTAGTTTATCTATCTTGTAGTTACCCTTATGTTTACTTTCAGTTTATGCATGTCATGTTACCTTTACCTGTTTTTATATTGGAAGTAGATAGGACTTACTCAGTCTTTTTGACTGACCCGTTTTGTTTCGCCTCTTTTCTTCCGTTTCCCCCCCCCAGGTTACAGGGAGGAAACAATGCTGTTTAGTTCGGACTTCTTCTGCTTGAAGGTCATCATGGATGGCTTGGACTTTTCTTGGCTATGGCTACTTTACTGTTTTGTTTGGGGGAATAATTTAGGAAAAAGTCTTTATGCTTCTTTACTATCGCAAGACAGGTTTTGATGTACTCTGATGTAAAAGGCTTCAGACCTTAATTATTAATGTTTATGAAAGTTCGATTTTACTTCCGCTATTGTATATGTTCTGTCTTGTGATATTTCTGTGCATGTTTACCAATAATGCCCCTCTAAAGCTAGTGCATTCCTTTGCGAGTGACCCTAGCGGAGGCGGGGTGTTACATTACATCTCTTGACGACAGAGAGCCCACTACATATGAAGAAGCCATCAGCAATATAAAGTGGAGAAATGCAATGAATGATGAGTATAATGCTCTAATTAAGAAGGGAACATGGACCCTTGTGCATTCACCCAAACATAAGAACATTATAGGGTGTAAATGGACATATAAGTTGAAGAGAAATTCTGATGGAAGTATATCGAAATATAAAACTAGACTGGTTGCTAAAGGGTTTTCACAGCAATATGGGTTCGACTTCAGTGAAACATTTTCGCCAGTGGTGAAACACACAACTATTAGAGTAATAATATCTATTGCACTAAACAAAGGGTGGAGAATCAAACAGCTAGACGTGTACAATGCATTCCTTAACGGTGAATTACAGGAGGATGTATATATGCAGCAGCCTACAGGGTATGTTAAATTAGAAGAAAAAGAACTTGTATGCAAACTACAAAAATGGATATATGGACTAAAGGAAGCCTCAAGGGTTTGGTATGAAAAGCTCAAGGCAACTTTTACCGATCTAGGGTTTTACATGGCTAATTCAGATTGCTCTCTTTATACGAAAATAAAGGATCAAATTACTACGTATGTCCTGGTTTATGTTGATGACATTCTGATCACAGAAAATAATGAGCATGAAATCAATAGCATCATTGTCTACCTTAACAAGGAGTTTTCAATAAAAGATATGACGTTGCTAATTACTTCTTAGGAATTCAAGTCCAATATTTATCCAAATCAGAAATCAAATTGTCACTGAAGAAATACATTACTGGAATACTTGAGCGAGCAAGCATGGATAAGGCAAAATCACTACCAACGCCAATGACAAGCAACTTACGATTATCCAAAAATGATGGTGATGTCGTTGAAAATGTCAAACTTTACATAAGCGTTGTCGGTGCACTACAATATGTGACAATAACTAGGCCTGAATTGTGCTTTAGTGTGAACAAGGTGTGTCAGTTTATGCAAAATCCGTTAAGTGAGCACTGGAAGGCAGTTAAACGTATTTTGAGGTACTTAAGGGGAACCTTAGATCATGGATTAGTGTTAAAATCAAGTAAAAATACAAACGTACAAGCTTACAACGACGCAGATTGGGCCTCTGACCCAGATGATCGGAGATCCACCTCTAGTTAATGTGTCTACTTGGGATCGAACACTATATCCTGGTGTTCGAAGAAATAAGCTACCACATCACGCTCAAGCACCGAAGTAGAGTACAGATCAGTTGCGAGCACTGCGGCAGAGTTGATGTGGATAGGGTATCTACTTCGAGAGCTCGACATGGATCTGAAGCACAAGCCGGTCATTTGGTGTGATAATCAGAGTGTGATATCACTTTCAGCAAACCCAATTCAACAATCCCGTACAAAACACATAGAAATTGATTTGTATTTTGTACGAGAGCAAATAGCCAAAGGAAGATTAAAAGTTAGACATGTGCCTTCATATTTCCAGAAGCCGATGTGTTTACGAAACCACTCTCAACAAAGAATTTCCATAGATTTAGAGAAGAGCTATGGATTTCATGTGAAGATGAAGAAGACAAGAGCAACGAGCTACGGATTTCCTGTGAAGATGAGAAGACAAGAGCGGCAGAAACCCTAGCACGATTTGAGGGTGGGTAATAAGAGTAAAACCGAGACCAGACATTATCTTATGCAAGCATTGTTGGGCTGGGCTCAAGAGATAATAACCGCAACATTATCTTATGCATTGTTTATTAATTGTACATATGGGCTTGTGTAGCCTGCTGTAAATATTACCGTTGCCTTACAATATAAAAATAGGCACGGTACCATCAATTAATTCATTAATTTCTCTATAAATGCAATTCAGTTCTGAAATAAAAGATTTGTCAATTTTCTTTTAAGTCATAGATTTAAAGTTATTAACATTTTGTTGTAGAGTTCTTGCCTGCTTCATTTACCAATGTACCACCTTCTTAGTTCATTCGATTTGTTCATCAATTGTTGACATATATATACAAGCCCTATTTACATTTTTTTGCTCTTGTCTTTGGTAAATATAAATAGGAAAATGACGTGTGTTGTAATCCCAACCGAGAGGTAATCCACCATGCACGTTTTGATTTTGATTTTGATTTTTTTCTCCCACTAATCAATTGCATTCGTTCGTGTAAAACACTATCCGTTATTTTTTTTGGCTAATTATATTTAAACCAAAATCGATGAATTGCTGAGTTCACCCAACGAATTTGATAACAAAATTGACTCTATTGTAGTTAGAATTGTTTTTTTTAATTATACACGAGTAAACTCAGCTATGGATATTTTTACATATTGCTAGGTTAACTCAACAATTTCTCCTATTTAAATAGAATTAGCCAAACAAAATTGTATGGGTACATGAACATTTTTATGCATAAGTTATTCCAACATATGACTTCTTAAAATTGATTAAGCCATTGCAAACATAGATACTATATGATCCTATGTTTAAAATATAGAGTTGTTGGTTTTATGTTGAATGCTGATTGGAAAGACAATAGTAAAAACCTAGGTTTTCCTCTTTTTCCCCTTCTTCATCTTCAAATTAATGGGTTTTCCTATTTAACTTTAAAATTGATTATCATTTTTTCCCAGTAATGTTTAGATTACTCTGAATTTTAGCTATTACCATTAAAATAATAATTAGTTGCAACTAAAATTAGCCATTCACTCAACCGGCTTGCAGTACCTTTTGTTTTGTTTTCAAGTTTACCATCTCAACATCTTTAGTTTAGGGGCTTTTACCCTCAAGGACAAAAGAAATAAAAATTTGTTTCATAAGAACAAGAGAGCAAAAATTTATCCTCAAGGACAAAATTTAGTGTAAAAGGGGGAATTCAGGGACCCACTATAATTCCTCCCTTTACACTAAAACTTGTCCTTATGGACAAAATTTAGCTCTCTTGTTCTTATGGAACATTTTTTTGTTCATTTTATCCTTCAAGGTATTTTCCTGTTTATAGTTTATATTATAATTGAAGTTTTCTTTTGTGTTAACAAGGTAAATTGAATTGAGAAGCTATATGGACTACCTGATCATTAGGGTAATCATAAGGTGCTAAATATTTAATCATCACATAATTAAGTACTTATAATTGTAATAACTAAATAATGAAAAAAAAACACCTGATTTTTTTTTACATTTTGGTCTTTTACTTTTCTTGGAATTAATGAATCACAACATAAATTCCATAACTAACACATATGTAGCTATGAATAAGTTGTTGCACCTTTACTTGACTGCTTTTGTTATTTTATTCAAATTGAAATATTGCTTTAGGTAGTATATAACTTCTTTGACACTTAGCATATGATGATATTGAAATATATGATCATACAATATCCATAGGTGGTCACAATATATTATGTATGCATTTTGAAATTTATAAATGTTTGCATATGTTGTGACAAGATCGTGTGGATATTCTATATAATTGAATTAACCATCGTTTTCTCTTGCTTTAATGTTTCGATCAATCCAACACCGGACATTTAAAGCCCCGTTAAAGTCCCGTAAATCCCCGCTATGACTCATAGTTCTCTTCAGCTGCTACATTATTTTAATTTAGCGTCAATAAACAACAAATTTGCTTTTAGCCCCGATATTTTCCACTACATCCGCTAAATTCATGCTTTTTAGCAACCGCTTTAGCAAAATTAATATAGAAATGTTGATTTGACTAGTTCTCTTTTAAAAAAATTCAATAAAGTTAATATAAAGAACTAATTTTAAGAAATAAGTGTTCAATATATTATAGCAATTTGCTATAATCACTAAATGTAGCATGTGTAATCATGATATTCTTTTATTTTGTTATATAGGATTAATTAATGATAGTTTCTTCTACATATAAAATGTAAGAACGATAATTAATTGATTTTTAATATAATGTTTCACATCTAATGAAACTTTTTGCGTCTCCGGTATATCTTTGCTTTATTTTCGCTTGATCTTTTTACACCTCCACCGCTAAGCGCTTTAACAGTTTAGGTCCAACATGTACTATTATTATATACAATGTGCATTTATGTGAGCTCAAATTAGCAGTTTGCTCAAGTCAGTTGTAGTGTCTCGATATCACATGTGAATTATGTTCTCCTTTAAAATTTATCAATTTGAACGTTTTAATATGTCAATTTTTATTTATTTATTTTAGTATTTGATATGTTAAAAACAAATTAATTATGAGTATTTGATAAATACACGGGTTCCTTTATATTTTATGCTTTAGCTAAAGTTTTTTCGTAAGTCAACAAGGAACATAAACTGAAGAGTGGCATTAATTACAAAATCATTTATGCAATCGCAAGACGCTTTTATTCAACCATCACATTACAAGATATGCACATTAATGCTTGAAGCTAGAGCTACAATTGTAGAAAAAGATTAATCCAAAAAATTCTTTAAGGCAAACTAGTTGTATACTCCTTCTCATGTATTAACTTTACATTACGTAGCTTATAGATTTTGGTATTCACTTTCCCTATGGTCAATGAATTGAAACATAAATACGATGAATAAGTTATGTGCAGCTATAAATAAGTAATGGCATTCATAGTCGAATTCTTTTTTCATTCAAATTGTAACACACTTTATGTAACAGAAGTCATTGACGATAATTCGTTTGGACTGATCATATTAAAATTTATTATCTTATATTATCTTAAAATGGTTGTTGAAGTTCACATATATATTTATATAAAAATGTTAGTTGATTTTCACAATAAAATAAGTGAATTATATTTTAAAAACACTTGATTCAATTATTAATAATTTAAAACACATGATTTGATGTTTCTTTATAAAATATTCAAAAGTATGTATATTTTTATTTTTATAAAAAGATGCATAACGAAGAATTTGGTACATCACTTTATGGAATAATGAGATTTTTAACTTGAGAATTTGATGCTTTTGTACTAGTTTGAACTTTGGATGGAAGCTTTAAGTGATGTTAGGTGCAATTAGGTTTTTTTTCCTCTACTTTGATTATAATTCTACTTGTACACTTCCTTAAATGCATAAGCATATTCTCTGCTTTTTTATGTTGATTTTCATTTACCTTTCATTTCTTTAAATATTATGTAACAAACCGCATTTTTAGGTCATTAAATTTGAATTTAAATATAATAAAATATTGGTTTTAAATTTAGATAAGATTTTTATGGTGTAATTTCAAATCTAGTAATGAAATTTTTCAGTAAATTTTATTTTAGAAAATAAATAATTTTCGTTTAGCGTATTGTATGTCCTATATCATTGTATTTGAAATTTCACAAAATAAATTATTTTGTTTGTTTTATTATCTTTTTGGGATAGTGGCACATTGCTTGACATGGTCGTATTTTTATTTTTGTCCATAACTACTCATATGTAAACGGAATTTTATGTAACAGAGTATCTTGAACTTTCTAAAACAAAACAATTATACACAGCCAACCCATACCCTTGTTCAATAAAACACACATGTTACCATCCCTTTATGTGTTGTTGTCTTGGTCATTTTTGCATTTAATTTTACATTTTATGTAACATCCCATATTTTATGTATATTTAATTTTCAATTTAAATTGAATTAAATAGAATAATTTTTGACAAAAATCAAGTTTTGTTAATTTTCAAATGATGGTGATTGTTTGAATTGAGTATAGATAGATTTTTCAAATTAGTTTTATTTAAAAAGGTAGTAATTTGAAATTGAATATTTAAAAGAATTAGATTAATGTGAGTGAGTTAATTTAAAAATGGGATTCAAATTAAATTTTAAATAGTGGAATTTTAAGTCGTTAAATTATAACTGAAATTCAAATCAAAATTTCAATTAATCAAATTAAGATTTTTTAATGTGTGAAACTTATTTTTAGAATTTATTTAAAATATAATTTGATTTAGATTTTTGAATTTAATGAATATTTAATTTGAATTAAACAGTTAATCGAATAATTGGATATTTTATTTAATTAATTGTGAAATTTAACGGTTTCTGCAACTATCTCGGAATTCAACGAAACTGGCGCCATTGGATCCGGAACAGTGAATTATTGCAGGATTTCAATTTACGTTACAATCGGACGTGTCGTTTGAGCGTACGGGATAAAACGCGAATGAAATCAATGTAACCGGATAATTGTTAGTTTCTTATTTTGGGCCTTCCATTTATATAAATAAAATTCCTTCTCCTTCACACATCAGCCATTTTCATTAACGTATACCTTTTCCCATCTAATTCAACTCTAATGGCTGAAATCAAATCTTTAAAACCCTAGAAAAACAAAATACCAACTCAAAAATAAAATCTGTCCAAACCCTAGCGTATTATATACCGAATCGAAGCTCTCAACAATGCGAAGCTTCTGGTGTAATTCGTTTCGACATGCAGTGCCTGGAGTTGCCAGAAATCGATGGTCAAACCTGTAAATCGCGAAACCCGTGCAATTAAATTGGGTATTTTCGATCAAAGAGTTTATAGACAAATTGGTGATATGGGTATTGTTGCCATCATTCGTAGGAGTTGATTGATGGTGGTCGGGGGTTTTATTGTTGAGTAAACAGCTGGAATTTGTTGATTTAGGGTTTGAAAACCAAGGTTTTGGCTGCCGTTGCACACGCTCAGGGGGTGACCAGAGTGGATGGCTTTGATCTAAGTGGAAGAGGATTTCGACAAGCGTCGGATTGGTGGTAGTCTCAGGCGTTATAGCTGTCGGAATTGAGAAATATTGGTGGTCAAAGTTTCACCTGCGAATGGGTACCATGATAGTACTGTAGCAGAGAGAAGGGGTCACGAGCGGGAGTTTTTCTTTGGGAAGAAGCCGACATGGCACCATGTCATTTGGTAAGGGAATTTTTAATTAATTTTTATATATTTGAACTGAAAAAGTCGGGTGTGTACGACTTATGCAGGATCTATAATATGGCTATGCGGAATATGATAACAAACTTTAAATGCAGTAAAGTAAAGTAAAGTAAAGTAGAGTAACGACACCAGGATTTTTATACTGGTTCAGACCTCCAGTCCTACGTCCAGTCCCGAAGCTTCTCTTCGGCTTTTCACTAAACAACACCCTCGCTTCACCCGGAGGAACAGGTTCACAACTACTTGATTTATGGGCTACAAGTTTACCCACTTGATTTCACGGGCTACAAGCTTACCCACTTGATTTACGGGCCACAAGCTTACCCACTTGATTTCACGGGCTACAAGCTTACCCACACAGGACAATTACAAGAGTTTGACTTCTGATTGTGTTCTTCTTTCAACACTGATTTGCCAACGATTGAGTACACCCTTCCTATAATCTTATCCTCAAGTATATGATTTGAATGCAAAGATTTAAGGAAGAAAGATTGCTTGTTGAATCAAATGATATAAAACTGATTCAAGGATTCAACAAGTATTGAATATTTGAGAGAGCTTTTAGAATGCAAGAGAGTATAGAGTTAAGATTAGAAAATAGAAGAAGATTCGGTGATTTGAAAGTATGATTTCAAGTCTATTTATAGTGTAGAATAGTTACATTCCTTCATGAAGAGTTTCTATAAAGAGTTGTGTCCATTTCTCTTGAAATTGAATAGAAATCTCTTCACAAAAAGAAGCATCCTTTCAGAAAAAATTACAGCAAGAAAAAAGGTCGACAGGTCGAAAATAACAGGTCGACAGGTATTTGAAAAAAATAGCCGTTATGTGAAAAAAACAGCAGGACCGGTCGACAGGTCCTTTTTGGGCGGTCGACCGTTTTCTTGCTGTGGACCAGAGAACCTCGGTCCACAGTCTATATCACTCTGCACTCTTTCCCGGTCGAAGCCTGGACCGTTTGGGCTTTTTCTGTGACTTTTCAATTCCTCAAATATACAGATTTCAGCCCCAGCTAATTTCAGTTTCTAAATTGTTTTGTGCATTCGTGTTATACTTTGAGGATAGATTTTAACATAAATCTAACACGACTCCATACCTACATATATATAATCTTAGCTCCATGTCATGATTTCCATTGATCTTCACTACGATCTTCATTGATTTCCACTTTGATAAATGTGAATTCAGCTCGTCAATGATCTTTATTTCTATGTTGTCATTAATCAAAATCTTGTGTATCAACATTCTCCCCCTTTTTGATTGATGACAACATCTTGCATATATTTTTGAGATACTGAGTAGCTCCCCCTGAATATATGCTTATATATTTCTATTTCCCCCTGTCCAAAAGCTTTCTGCACATTTTGTTAGTATATATAATAAACACTTACTGTTTCCGGTAACAAAATGTTAGTGCATATAAAATAAATATGAATATATATATATGCATATTTCTCCCCCTTTGTCATCGATTAAAAAGAATAAACATCATGATAGAACAGTAATCGAACATAAGACATAAATTAAAGTACCTTCGGGAGATATTGGATCATGTGCAATTTGATAAACTGAATTTTGTTTTCAGAGACATTTGGAGAAATCAAAATCGCCTTCCTTTTATTATGGTGTACCTGCAAAAAAGTAGAATATATATACTTTGGTACCCACTTGCTTTGTTTGGGTCCATGGGTTAGATGGAAGGTAACCATACCCAAGAGGGTTTAACGGAACCTTTAAAGATAAAATTTTGGTTATTAACTACCGAATCAAAATAATCATCGATATATTTTTCTCTATTTTCCAACTTACAGGAACCCAAATACTTAAGTAATCTCTATTGATATTCCTTTTCGTACTTCTAGATCTATTATACAGATCTCTAGTCATAGAGGTATTCGAATTTCTATAATAATTGGATCTAGGATGAGCATTAGTACTAGTAGTAATATTTTTATTGTACATGAAAGCATATCTAGTACTATTTCTAAGATTAGCTTTATTATATCCTAAACCACTTTTGTCATGTAAAGGTCGAGATCTAGATAAAATCATATTTAAATCATTTTGACCTTTATTAAATTTTGCGAACTTATTTGCACTTTTATCAAATTTATTTCCAAAGTCGCTATTGACATTTTCAAAAGAAATTTTGTTATTCTTTAAATCATCAATTTCTTTATTTAATTCAGAATTTTTCCTTTTTAAAGTACCATTCTCAGTTTTGAGACCTAAAATTTGAGATTCTGAATTATCTAAAGAAGATTGTAACTTTTCAAAATTTTCTTTTGAGTCAGAAATTTCATTTTGCAAAATATTATTATTCACCTTTAAAAACTCACATTCTTTAGATAGTTCTAAATTCTTTTCAGTTAAAGCTCCATTCTCTTTTTCAAGAGACGAAATTAAAGAACTAGAATTATTTAAAGAATCTTCTAATGATTTATTTCTATTTTGCAAAATATCGATTTCCTTTAAAAGAACATTGTTTTTATCTTCTAATCGCTCATTTTCTTTTTGAAGGAAATCTTTTTGAGAAACAAGCTCTTCTAAGGTAATTTCAAAACATTTGGCTTGAGTTACCAAACGATTGTTTTCTTCTTTTAATTTGGAATTTTCTTGCTTGTAATTTTTTGACATAGCTAAAACGATTTTATGGAGTTTCAATAATTTTTCATGGTCTAACATAAGATCTTTATATAATGAATCTGTACATACCGATTGTGATCTGACTTTAGCCATGAGAAATTTGCTTCCTTGTTCTCTTGATTCGGCTTTGTTGCTCTTCCACTTTCTAATCCCATGACTAGACTTCTTTATTGCCATTTGTTCTAAGATGTTGTTACAATCTATAGAACACCAGGCTCTGATACCAATTGAAAAAGTCGGGTGTGTACGACTTATGCAGGATCTATAATATGGCTATGCGGAATATGATAACAAACTTTAAATGCAGTAAAGTAAAGTAAAGTAGAGTAACGACACCAGGATTTTTATACTGGTTCAGACCTCCAGTCCTACGTCCAGTCCCGAAGCTTCTCTTCGGCTTTTCACTAAACAACACCCTCGCTTCACCCGGAGGAACAGGTTCACAACTACTTAATTTACGGGCTACAAGTTTACCCACTTGATTTCACGGGCTACAAGCTTACCCACTTGATTTACGGGCCACAAGCTTACCCACTTGATTTCACGGGCTATAAGCTTACCCACACAGGACAATTACAAGAGTTTGACTTCTGATTGTGTTCTTCTTTCAACACTGATTTGCCAACGATTGAGTACACCCTTCCTATAATCTTATCCTCAAGTATATGATTTGAATGCAAAGATTTAAGGAAGAAAGATTGCTTGTTGAATCAAATGATATAAAACTGATTCAAGGATTCAACAAGTATTGAATATTTGAGAGAGCTTTTAGCATGCAAGAGAGTATAGAGTTAAGATCAGAAAATAGAAGAAGATTCGGTGATTTGAAAGTATGATTTCAAGTCTATTTATAGTGTAGAATAGTTGCATTCCTTCATGAAGAGTTTCTATAAAGAGTTGTGTCCATTTCTCTTGAAATTGAATAGAAATCTCTTCACAAAAAGAAGCATCCTTTCAGAAAAAATTACAGCAAGAAAAAAGGTCGACAGGTCGAAAATAACAGGTCGACAGGTATTTGAAAAAAATAGCCGTTATGTGAAAAAAACAGCAGGACCGGTCGACAGGTCCTTTTTGGGCGGTCGACCGTTTTCTTGCTGTGGACCAGAGAACCTCGGTCCACAGTCTATATCACTCTGCACTCTTTCCCGGTCGAAGCCTGGACCGTTTGCGCTTTTTCTGTGACTTTTCAATTCCTCAAATATACAGATTTCAGCCCCAGCTAATTTCAGTTTCTAAATTGTTTTGTGCATTCGTGTTATACTTTGAGGATAGATTTTAACATAAATCTAACACGACTCCATACCTACATATATATAATCTTAGCTCCATGTCATGATTTCCATTGATCTTCACTATGATCTTCATTGATTTCCACTTGGATAAATGTGAATTCAGCACGTCAATGATCTCTATTTCTATGTTGTCATTAATCAAAATCTTGTGTATCAACATGAACTACAAATGGGAAAATGCTAATAACTTCTTCATGTGAACTCGGATTTGGACGCGGTTTGTTGCATTGGGATCGTGGCGGAATTGTGGACGTTTTGGCACTAATTTGACTGCATTTGGAGACTGTGAAAATTTTGAGCTTTGGTTGGACGTTCGATCCACTAAAGACTCAAAGGTGAGTGATTCTTCGCTCATAGATAACTAAATTTTTCCCATATTTATCAAATTAAATTGTGAAGTAAGTTTGGTTGCATGGTTGTGTTTGATTAGTGAATGGTTGCTTAAATTTGACATGCAATGTGTAACATGCAAGGAAAACCGATAATTAGGTATTTAAATTTCTAGTTAGAAAGTCTCGACTCTTGAAATTAGTGGAATGATTTAACACTGACCATGGAATAAAATGTTGTGTGATGGATGCCTTGGTCGATTTGAATTACTGAATGAATACTGCTTGAAATGTCCCTTTATTCAGCATATGAATATTGTGTGCTCATATTGATGATTAATCCCATTTTCACCCTAGATGTTACGGGCATCGAATAAACCCGGGATTTATCGATAGAAATCAATTAAGAACACAGAGTGAAATGATAAATCTCTGTGACCCTGATTTGGATTGAAATGATAAATCCATCCCTGAATATCGAGAATTAAATTTAAATCACTTGGCCATAGGGTAGAAAATTATATATGGACATCGGTTTGTTAAATAATTTTATTATTCGAATGTTATTCGATGGGAAATTTGGTTAAGGGAAATGTGTCGATTTTGGGTTAGATTTCATTTTCCTTGAATCTTGAACTTTGAAGGACTATGAATGGGTTAAAGAAAATGTTCCTACGACAAATTTGGAATTTTTAAATTGGAACTTGAATATGATTTGAAATTTTCCAATAATTGAGGTAGACTCGAAATTTAAATAAATTCTTATTTGAATCTAATTTTTAGGTAAAGGAAATCGAGGTTACTTGGAGTTGATTTAACTGATGATGAATATGGTTTGAATTCTCTAAATTTAAAGATGAGATGAAATGGTGTTAGAATAAGAGATTGAATTATGTAGTTCCATTGAGACTGGGTATGGGTTCAGGTACTTGGAATTCGGAAGAAAGGGAATGATTATGATTAAAGAAATTTAATATATATATTTTTCATTGCTGATTTCAAATAAATTTTTCTTTCCTTAAATTTATTATTTAACCTTTACCTATAGACTAATTTATTTTAAATAAATTTTCCTTATATTTTATTTTTCAGACTATCTAGTAAATCTTTAATTTATGTTTATACACAATGTTTTAAATTATTTTATTTACCTTTAATTATCATATTATATATATGTATTTATATAATATTTTCCTATAACTTTTATTTTCATAAGTATTTTTTTTAATTTTGAATTCCTTCCGAATGAAAAGTGTTTAGATTTAAACCGTTGGTTCAAAAGGAGTTGAGATTTAAGTTATATCCTCTTCGAGTATGAATCGATTTTAAACCAATTTTATATGGAAATATGAATTATATTCTACTCGAATATAAATCTATCTCCTAAGGGATTGAAATGAGTTGTTATGAAATATATATTCTATTTGAATATAAATGGATTTCGAACATAAATCGATTTGGGATAATTTGAAATCTTTGAGATGAAATATATTATATTTGAATATAAGTCGATTTTGAAATATTATATGATGATTGTGATATAAGGATATGGAAATATATTCGAATTTAGAATATAATCGGTTTGGTATGATTATGATATTTTGTTATGAAATTTTATTCTATTTAAATATAAATTTGGTTCGAAACAGAATATGTTATTTTGATATGAAAGTGAACCTTTATGAAATATAAAAGAACCAACCGATGTGAAAGATGTAAGCGTTGGTTGTTAAGGAGACCAGAGTCGAAATAAGGCATACTCTCTGTCAGTGTCGATACCACTTTGACAACTATGAACGTTTTGACGTATCTAGAATGAGTATGATGACTTGGAGGCGATTATTGAATCGAAGAAGATGAACGATAACGAAATAGCCCTGACCTTCGGGTCAGAATTGAAATGACTAAAACAGGAGCTATACCGTGACTAATTGAGGTAGCACCTTTGATCGGACACACTTCTTCGATACCATTTCTATGACTATGATGATGATGGTCTGGGCCCATTTGAATTGGGAGTGTGATCCGAGGTGGGCGGTAGTGGCTGCTATGCGTTACCATCGGTCCGGGAGTGCAATTGGTCGAATCCTACCCTGGGCATTGCCTCGAGTGCCCTGTCATATTTATCCATACCCAGCCTCATACGATTTTGATTTAGCATTGCCTTCTATGGAGTGCCCTCTGATAACACCAGTACAGTGAATTTACGGTATTGTATAGACTATTGGTGCCTGTAAACGGCGTAAGGGTAATACGGTAATCCCGCTTACGCTATTTTTATGATATTTACTTTATAGGATAGACATTATCATAATAGCGTATTATACTATGTACGTATTAGTTTAACGGATCCTCGAGAGATGGAAAAATCACGTAACATCTCTTGAGTTACTGCACCCATGACTCTGAAGTTGTTTCGTATTTTAATTTGACTAACATGAGAATGATTTAGTGCTGATCCGAGTGTTTGTTGTGTTTTTTATGAAATGCGCATGGGTCAGCAAAAGTTTGCAGTTAGCGAAGTTCCTTTGCCTTGGAGATCGAAGACGAAGATTTGGTGTATATTTATTATACATGTGTTTCCGCTGCCATGTTATGTATATCTGTTTATGTGTAACTCTGATTTATCATTTGTACGTTATAGTCAAATGTATATATTCCAACTGTTTTAGCTGCTATTTGTTTATTATATGTTGTCCTTCCGCTGTAAGATTCTGTGATTGGTTTTTCTCTTCTTTCTACTTTTCCCAATATCTACCTGTATTTGTGATTTGTTTGGGTCGACATGTGTGGTTTATTGTCGATTTGAACGGTCAAAAAATGTGGGCCATTACATTTTATAAAGCATGTCTTCAATTATGCTTTTGCATGCCCTTGTTTGCCTTAGCCTTTAGGCATACTACATTATATATGTATATATATATATATATATATATAAAAGATGTAATATCATTCCAATCCTCTTCTTCCCATTTTTCTTTCCTTTGCTAGCTCTCCTAAACACATTTTCAATTCATCAATTTTTTATGCTTTGTCTAGTAAACAGTGGGACACATACTCAACTCTCCCCTCTTGTAACGACACGCATTTCGCCCGGCCTTAATCGATCGCAAAATCGACCAAGACCGTTCAAAATCCGCATACGTTAACTTTGGGAATACAACACATCAGAACAACAACAGCAGACTTTTATTACATCATGATAATATAACATCAGAGTACAGAATATCAGAGTACATTGGCTAATAATTACCGCGGAAGATAAATTACAATATTATAATACATTGCAGCGGAAATAAAATAGATACAGCGGAAGACAACTATGCTCTGGACACAGCTTTAAGCTTCAATCCAGGATCCTGCTAAAGAGGTAAACCTGTAGACAAACTGCTCGACTGCCCGTGTGGAGAAGAGGGCACCCGAGTTTGCAAAAAGGTGGAAACAAACTGTAACAACCCATTTATTTTAGGGATACTGGATTGGGAATCCAATAATAAATTGGCAATAATTATATTAAATATTGTTTGAAAATTAGATAAATGACATTAAAATATTAAAATGGATGAGAGGAAAAATTGATGACGATCAATAAATGCGTTGTGCATGGTTATTATGAGGAATTTCACCAGTTTTGTTGCATAATGTAATTTATTTTAGCAAATGAACTTTGAAAAAAAAATGTACTTTTTTTAGAAAGAAGAAAAAAATGTAATAATAAGTTAGTGAACATTGTGTACAAGTTTTTTTCGCATGAAATAAAAAGGACAAATTTCAATGCAATGAAAAGTGCAAATTTTAGTAGAAAAATTTGATTGATTTCATAAAATATGTTATTGTTATGTGTGTTATTGTAAATAATATATAAAATGGTGTTTTCTTGTTGTTTTCATGTATGCATTGGAAAAAAAAAAGTTTACATAATGTTGAAATTGTGTGTAAAGTAAGGTGAAAAGAGAATTTTATGTCCATTTTCCATTAAAAGAAAATAAAAAGAAAAGATTATAAAAAGGAAAAAAATTAATAACAAATCCTACTTTATATCATGTAGGAAATCTCTAGAAACAAATAAAAAAAGGGGGAAAACAAAAATATCTCATAATAAGACAAACTTTAATCGTTTTGTTTCTTTAGGAAAAAGAGTGAAATAAGAAATAAAGGGGGGACTTGGTAGAAGAATCTAGAGAAGGGGCTAAACATAAAATTCCTTCTCATTAATCTCCCATTCCTCATTCCTCATTCACCGACTAAAAACACTACGTATTTTTCTTTCTTCCTCATTGAGAAACCAGAAACCACCGTAAGAAAAAGAGAGGAAAAAAAAATCAAATCTTCTCATCCAAATCAAAAATCAAAAGTTTGCAACCTAAGATTGAAGTGAGATTCCCAATTCTTCAAGTAAGTATTCCCTAAACCTATTCAACCTTCTAGAGTTCTTTCAATTCTTGTAAATTGAAAACTTAGGATTGTTTTCCTCTTCAATTCCTATTGTAGAGGGCTCCAACCAACAAATTAGTCGATTTCAGAGGTGAAAGTTTGCTTTTTGGCGTAATAGGTGAGTGAAGTTTTGCCCTTTTTAATGTTTTGGGTTTGCATGTTATCAAAACATGAAATTTATGTGTATGTTTGTTGTAAAGCTTCTTCCCCATGCCTTACTTGACTGTTTGGGGTCTTGATAACTTGAATTTGTATGAAAATTGCAATATCCATTGTGTTGGAAATGATATTATGTTGTAGCAAGAGGAGGAATTGGTATCATTAATGCAATTAACATGCACGCTTCATGTATGTTGAAATGCCTTCAAGGCAAAGTGGATTAATTCATTTGTTAGAAAAAAAAAACAAACGCATAAATTCTTGTCTTTGCTGGAAAAAAAAGTAAAAAAAAAAGAAAAAGAAAGGGAACACTGAAAAATTCAGGTTTTGTAGGGAAGAAGCAGCTGCAGCTCTAAGAGCTGCAGCCACAGTGCAGGTGGCTGCACCATGGTGCAGCTGGGCTGCACCACGGTGCAGCTGGGTGCACTGCAGCCCAGGCAGGCTGCACTGCAGCCACGCGGGCTGCAGGCAGCCCAGCCGGGCTGCAGGCGCAGCCCAAGCGGGCCGCGCTGCAGCCCAGAAGGACTGCAGGCGCAGCCCAAGCGGACCGCGCTGCAGCCCAGTCGGGCTGCAGTCGCAGCCCAAGCGGGCCGCGCTGCAGCCCAGAAGGGCTGCAGCTGCAGCCCAGCCGGGCTGCAGTCGCAACCCAAGTGGGCTGCGCGTGCAGCCCAACTGGGCTGCATACGCAGCCCACCTCTGGGCTGCCCTGAGCAGCCCAGGCCAAGTGCTGGGCTGCCCCAGGCAGTCCAGCGGGGAAAAAAAAAATTTGAAGAAGAATTTTTTTTAAACTTTCTTTAAAATAATTAAATGTTTTAGATTAAAATAATAATAATAATAATAATTTAATGTTTTCCTTAAAATTTTGAAAGTGAATTCTTTCTACAAGCAAATAATAGTATTATGTTCAAATTAAATAGTAGAATAATTTTATTAATTTCACTTAAGTTTAATATGTTAAACAATGTCTTTATTTCGTTATAATACATAAGTATTATGGGGTACTTGTGTATTAGAGCGAAACGGAAGTGTAACCATCTATGGACATGTGATGTTATCCTTTTTGTAAAGTATACTGGGTTTATAAAACTTACTTTTATGAAAGTTGCCATGATGAGTTTTTTATAGTGTTTTGACATTATAAACACTATGAGTTTTCAAAGCATGAATTTACAAATTAATATTTCAAAATACTCTAATTTTGGGATTGGGATAGATTGGACTCTGTTGTACCAATGGGCCAAAACTCCATCTTGGTCGACCTGATTCAGGTTCGCTACCTGAATCGCGGTGGTTTTAATTTTCGCCCATCTACCACCAAAGGTCAAACGGTCTGCTACATTGGGCAATTTTGTTGTTTGATCGGGATTTCCGATCGGCGGGTCACGGACTACATTAGATGGAGGCGTGAGTGTGCCACGTGTAGTGCCGTGAACGGGTAGCATACGGCCTTAGACCGTCTTGGTTATCCTGGGTTGATCGCCAGGTGTCGTTATGGCGTTATGAGTAGGTTACGGTGCTGATGTCTCTGCGCGCGCAAGAGCTCTACCACTGTGATTTTACAATACTAACGTCTGTTTATTTGGTATCTGTTATGAGTCATATTATATTTATCCCGTAATTCCCATAATTCTTTATTAACTTCTAGTTTGTTTGAATAATAATGGGATATTACCCAAGATAATTTGGAAACCCAGTATTTTAACCAACGCTTGATTATATTATCATATTGCTTTATATATGATAATTGTTTTGGAATTGTATTGCTTTACATACAATACCTGTGCCCCTTTAACTTTACTTTTTATATTATCATATTGCTTTACATATGATAATTGGTTTGGTATTGTATTGAGTTATATATAATACCGATGTCTGCGATTATCGCATATTAATGCGACGATTTCGCTAAATTGTTCACATACAGTAACATCCTTACGCCCCATGTTGACTTATACATGTGGCACCCTTATTTGTTAAATTACTTAATGTCCATAGATACTTACTTCACTCACACTAGCAATAGTCTGACCCGTGTGATTTGTTTTTTTTTACAATCCTCGGGTCAGGTTGAGGATTGTATGCAGGTTAGGTTGCGTGGATTGCAGCGTCATTCTTATCTTTTTCCACGTTTTGGGTTTTGGACTATGCAGCTTCAAACTATCGGTAGCGCGTAATATTATGGTATGTATACTATTATGTATTTTGGGAAGTGATATTATGTATGATGGACCATGTATTCTGGACATCTCTATTATGATATGTATTATGTATTCTGCTGTTGTTATTGTGCTGTGCTTGATTCTATTATATTTTGCACTATGTACCTGGGAAATTTTCTTGTACCATTTCTTTGAACTTATACTGAGCACAAATGGTAAGTTAAGAAGTTTTAAATTCTCATGCCAGTGTTCGTTCAAAGAAATGAGAACAACTTTTAGCCCTATCGAGTCCCATTCTTCGTGCTTTCCGACAGTAACACTTAGTGTTGCTCTTGGTCAGCATGGGTCTAGGGGCCGGGCGTTACATTGTTGGTATCAGAGCCCAGGTTTGACATAGTACAAAATATATTTAGAATATGGATTAGCACAAGACAGTAGAAGCATCGTACATGTCTGTTTATTTTATAGTATCACTCCCATTATATAATAATAGTTGTACATACCTGAACCAAAACCCCAATTTTTAGCGTTCTAGTGTGAGTATTATTTTAATTCCAGCTGAGTGATATATCTCACTATATGCAGAGTAGTAAGAAAATGGCTGGAAGACCTCCCCGTTTGACGATGGAGCAGTGGTTGGAGTTGGTGCGGAACATGCCTCAAGCCGCACCCGCTCCTAATGCTGCTCCTAGAGCTGATTTCGCTCGTATGTGTAAGGACTTTACGAGCCTTGGAGGGAAGCCTTTCCTTAGGAAAGAAGGCGTTGTTGAAGTTCAGGCCTAGCTTAATACCTGAGCGTGTTTTTAGACACATCTGAAAGATATAGGGAACGTTTTGAGTGGAGATTCGTTCCAGAGGCAGAGAAGGCCATCCTTACTCGTAGATTTAGTTGATAGATATGATTTGGAAGTAGTTTATCTTGTCACATCTCTAAGGGTTGCGAATCCCATTGGTGGGTCCGCAACACTTGGAATGTTGTGCAAGAACCTTGAGATCTTCTTAGGTGGACTCCCTTTCTCATGTGACTTGCATGTGTTTGAGTATCTTAGCTTTGATATTATCTTGAGGATGGATTGGTTGGAACGATATGGGGCTCATCTTTCTTGTTTAGACAGAGTTGTTACCTTGAGACATCCATCTTTCAAAGGGCTCGTTAATATAACGCTTGATATGAAAGGCCCAAATGCTCATGGTTCTCTTTATTCCATGGAGTCACGAGAAGATGATGAGATAGCCAGAGTTCTTGTTGTTAGGGATTTTGGTGATGTGTTTGAGCCTGTTACCGGCCTACCGCCTAAGAGGGCTGTGGAGTTTCGCATAGATCTTATCCCTGGAGCCCAACCGGTCAGTAGACCACCTAACCATATGCCTCGAGTTGAGATGGAGGAGCTTCAGAAGCAGTTGACTGAATTGGAAGGGAAGCAGTTCATCCGATCAAGTAGCTCTCCTTGGGGAGCTGCTGCAGTCTTTGTAAAGAAGGCTGATGGCTCTCTCCGCTTGTGCATTGATTATAGGAAGCTTAATGAGCTGACCGTGAAGAATAAGTATCCACTGCCCCGTATTGATGATCTTTTTGATCAGTTAAGTGGAGCAAAAGTCTTTTCCCAGCTTGACTAAGCCACTGGATTCCATCAGTTGCGAGTAGCGGAAGACAGCATCCCTCTCACTGCCTTTCGCACTCGATATGGCTCTTATGAATGGTTGGTAATGCCGTTTGGACTTACGAATGCCCCTGCATACTTTGTAGACCTGATGAATAGAGTGTTCAGAAGCTATCTTGATAGATTCGTCTTGGTCTTCATTGATGATATATTAGTTTATTCCAAGTCTGAGCAAGAGCATGAAGGTCATTTGAGGATTGTTTTGGAGACTTTGAGGGAACATAAGCTAAAAGCAAAGTTTTCCAAGTGCCACTTTTGGCAGAAGGAGGTAAAGTTCTTGGGCCATATTATATCCAAAGCCGGTCTAGCTGTGGATCCTTCTAAGATAGAAGCAATACAGAATTGGAAAAGGCCCGAGACTGTTACGGAGATTCGAAGCTTCCTCGGTCTAGCAGGATACTATCGTCGCTTTGTTAAGGATTTTTCAAAGATTGTCACTCCTTTGACAAGGCTGACGAAGAAGGGTATAAGATTTGAGTGGACAGATAAGTGTGAAGAAGCTTTCTCTAAGTTGAAGGAGATGCTCACTAATGCACCAGTGTTGGCGATTCCAGAAGGCAATCAGGATCTTGTGGTGTATACTGATGCTTGTGGGTCTGGGCTGGGTGTTGTGCTTATGCAGAAAGGACGAGTTGTGGCTTATGCATCTAGACAATTAAGACCCAACGAGGTTAGATATGTTGTTCATGATTTGGAGCTGGCAGCTGTAGTTTTTGCTTTGAAGCTGTGGCGTCATTATCTTATGGGTGAGAGGTTTGTCCTTTATACTGACCATAAGTCCTTGAAATACCTCTTTACTTAGAAAGAGTTGAATATGCGTCAGCAAAGATGGTTGGAGTTTTTGGCTGCATACGATTTTGATATTCGGTATACACCTGGGAAAGGTAATCGTGTAGCTGATGCTCTTAGTCGTAAACACCAAGCGGTTGTATCGATGATGATAGCTGAATGGCGAGACTTGGAGGTGTTGGCTTCTAGTGGAATCTATTGTTATATGCCCACTCATAGCTCTGGAAGGATGTTGGCCAATATGGTTATGAGACCAAGCCTCATGGATAGGATTTCTTATGCTCAGACAGAAGATCCTACTGCTTTAGAGCGTATTCATCGGCTGAAGAATGGGGATGATGCTGATGATTTGAGTTGGATGCTCAAGGTTGTTTAAGGAAGAAGGGCAGGATCTTTGTACCTAATGTTGCAGGTCTTAGGCATGAGGTGATGAGTGATTGCCATTGTTCGCGATACACCATTCACCCAGGTGGCAGTAAGATGTATATGGATATGAAACGTCTATATTACTGGGAAGGAATGAAGTGCGACATAGGTGAGTATGTAAAGAAGTGTATTACCTGCCAATTGGTGAAGTGCGAGCACCAAAAGCCTAGCGGTCTTCTTCAGCCATTGGAAATTCCGCTATGGAAATGGGATCAGGTATAAGTGAATTAAAATTCTAAATTGTTTATTTATACTTAGATCCTTCGGCGTAATGCTGTAAATATAAATGCTTTGTTTAGGTATCCATGGACTTCATTGATGGATTGCCGAGATCAAAGCAAGGGCATGATAGCATATGGGTAGTAGTGGATCGTTTGACCAAATCTGCCCATTTTATCCCAGTCAAGTCAAAAAGAACCGCTCCTTATTTGGCAAAGCTATATGTGAAGAAAGTTGTTCGTCTCCATGGTATACCTAGTGCTATAGTTTGTGATAGGGATCCACTATTTACTAGTGGGTTTTGGAGAAGCTTGCAGTCTGCTTTGGGGACGAAGTTGAATATCAGCTCAGCATATCATCCTCAGTCCGATGGGCAAACTGAGCGGGTTAACAAGATATTGGAGGATTTGTTGTGCTCTTGTATCCTTGATTTTGGCGGGTCTTGGGAGGACCACCTATACTTGGTCGAGTTTGCATATAACAATAGCTTTCAGTCCAGTATAGGCATGGCTCCTTTTGAAGCATTGTATGGAAGACCCTGTAGATCTCCTTCATGCTGGCTTGAGACTGGGGATAGGTTGGTGCTTGGTCCCGACACTGTGCGTGAAGCTTCTGAGAAGGTGGACCTAATTAGAAGAAGGATGAAAGAGGCGCAGGATAGACAAAAGTCCTATGCAGATCGTCGAAGAAAGGACTTGGAGTTTAGTGTTGGAGATCATGTATTTGTGAAGGTTACTCCTTTAAAAGGAGTAATGAGGTTCAGTAAGACTGGTAAGCTTGCTCCAAGATTTATTGGCCCTTATCCTGTCGTGGAGCGAATTGGAAAACTTGCCTACAGGGTTGCCTTACCCGAACACTTATCGAGTGTGCACAACGTCTTTCATGTGTCTCACTTGAGGAAGTGTTTAAGGGATTCCGAAGAGGTCTTAGAGCCGAAGTAGTTGCAGCAGCTTGAGATCGCTGCCAACATGACTTTTACTCGAGAGCCTATTCGTATTATTGCCTCTGAGACGAAGAAGCTTCGTAGCAAAGTGGTTCCTTTAGTCAAGGTGCAGTGGTCAAGTAATCCAAAGGACTGCACTTGGGAAACACAAGAGTCGATGCAGAGGCATTATCCTAAATTGTTTGGCGCTTGAGTAAGGTGTGTCCTTTTGTTTTGAGTTGAATCTATAAGTTTATTACAGATGTATCCCCTACGTAGAAATTGCGAGGGCGCAATTTTTGTAAGGGGGGAAGTCTGTAACAACCCCTTTATTTTAGGGATACTGGATTGGGAATCCAATAATAAATTGGTAATAATTATATTAAATATTGTTTGAAAATTAGATAAATGACATTAAAATATTAAAATGGATGAGAGGAAAAATTGATGACGATCAATAAATGCGTTGTGCATGGTTAATATGAGGAATTTCACCAGTTTTGTTGCATAATGTAATTTATTTTAGCAAATGAACTTTGAAAAAAAAATGTATTTTTTTTAGAAAGAAGAAAAAAAATGTAATTATAAGTTAGTGAACATTGTGTACAAGTTTTTTTTGCATGAAATAAAAAGGACAAATTTCAATGCAATGAAAAGTGCAAATTTTAGTAGAAAAATTTGATTGATTTCATAAAATATGTTATTGTTATGTGTGTTATTGTAAATAATATATAAAATGGTGTTTTCTTGTTGTTTTCATGTATGCATTGGAAAAAAAAAGTTTACATAATGTTGAAATTGTGTGTAAAGTAAGGTGAAAAAAGAATTTTATGTCCATTTTCCATTAAAAGAAAATAAAAAGAAAAGATTATAAAAAGGAAAAAAATTAATAACAAATCCTATTTTATATCATGTAGGAAATCTGTAGAAACAAATAAAAAAAGGGGGAAAACAAAAATATCTCATAATAAGACAAACTTTAATCATTTTGTTTCTTTAGGAAAAAGAGTGAAATAATAAATAAAGGGGGGACTTGGTAGAAGAATCTAGAGAAGGGGCTAAACATAAAATTGTTTCTCATTAATCTCCCATTCCTCATTCCTCATTCACCGACTAAAAACACTACGTATTTTTCTTTCTTCCTCATTGAGAAACCAGAAACCACCGTAAGAAAAAGAGAGGAAAAAAAAATCAAATCTTCTCATCCAAATCAAAATCAAAAATCAAAAGTTTGCAACCTAAGATTGAAGTGAGATTCCCAATTCTTCAAGTAAGTATTCCCTAAACCTATTCAACCTTCTAGAGTTCTTTCCATTCTTGTAAATTGAAAACTTAGGATTGTTTTCCTCTTCAATTCCTATTGTAGATGGCTCCAACCAACAAATTAGTCGATTTCAGAGGTGAAAGTTTGCTTTTTGGCGTAATAGGTGAGTGAAGTTTTGCCCTTTTTAATATTTTGGGTTTGCATGTTATCAAAACATGAAATTTATGTGTATGTTTGTTGTAAAGCTTCTTCCCCCTGCCTTACTTCACTGTTTGGGGTCTTGATAACTTGAATTTGTATGAAAATTGCAATATCCATTGTGTTGGAAATGATATTATGTTGTAGCAAGAGGAGGAATTGGTATCATTAATGCAATTAACATGCACGCTTCATGTATGTTGAAATGCCTTCAAGGCAAAGTGGATTAATTCATTTGTTAGAAAAAAGAAAAAAAAAACAAACGCATAAATTCTTGTCTTTGCTGGAAAAAAAAGTAAAAAAAAAAGAAAGGGAACACTGAAAAATTCAGGTTTTGTAGGGAAGAAGCAGCTGCAGCTCTAAGAGCTGCAGCCACAGTGCAGGTGGCTGCACCATGGTGCAGCTGGGCTGCACCACGGTGCAGCTGGGCTGCACCACGGTGCAACTGGGCTGCACCACGGTGCAGTTGGGTGCACTGCAGCCCAGGCAGGCTGCACTGCAGCCACACGGGCTGCAGGCAGCCCAGCCGGGCTGCAGGCGCAGCCCAAGCGGGCCGCGCTGCAGCCCAGAAGGACTGCAGGCGCAGCCCAAGCGGATCGCGTTGCAGCCCAGTCGGGCTGCAGTCGCAGCCCAAGCGGGCCGCGCTGCAGCCCAGCCGGGTTGCAGTCGCAACCCAAGTGGGCTGCGCTGCAGCCCAGGCAGGCTGCGCGTGCAGCCCAACTGGGCTGCATACGCAGCCCACCTCTGGGCTGCCCTGAGCAGCCCAGGCCAGGTGCTGGGCTACCCCAGGCAGTCCAGCGGGGAAAAAAAAAATTGAAGAAGAATTTTTTTTAAAACTTTCTTTAAAATAATTAAATGTTTTAGATTAAAATAATAATAATAATAATTTAATGTTTTCCTTAAAATTTTGAAAGTGAATTCTTTCTACAAGCGAATAATAGTATTATGTTCAAATTAAATAGTTGAATAATTTTATTAATTTCACTTAATTTTAATATGTTAAACAATGTCTTTGTTTCGTTATAATACATAAGTATTATGGTGTACTTGTGTATTAGAGCGAAACGAAAGTGTAACCATCTATGGACATGTGATGTTATCCTTTTTGTAAAATATACTGGTTTTATAAAACTTACTTTTATGAAAGTTGCCATGATGTGTTTTGACATTATAAACACTATGAGTTTTCAAAGCATGAATTTACAAATTAATATTTCAAAATACTCTAATTTTGGGATTGGGATAGATTGGACTCTGTTGTACCAATGGGCCAAAACTCCATCTTGGTCGACCTGATTCAGGTTCGCTACCTGAATCGCGGTGGTTTTAAATTTCGCCCATCTACCACCAAAGGTCAAAAGGTCTGCTACATTGGGCAATTTTGTTGTTTGATCGGGATTTCCGATCGGCGGGTCACGGACTACATCAGATGGAGGCGTGGGTGTGCCACATGTAGTGCCGTGAACGGGTAGCATACGGCCTTCGCCTTAGACCGTCTTGGTTATCCTGGGTTGATCGCCAGGTGTCGTTATGGCGTTATGAGTAGGTTACGGTGCTGATGTCTCTGCGCGCGCAAGAGCTCTACCACTGTGATTTTACAATACTAACGTCTGTTTATTTGGTATCTGTTATGAGTCATATTATATTTATCCCGTAATTCCCATAATTCTTTATTAACTTCTAGTTTGTTTGAATAATAATGGGATATTACCCAAGATAATTTGGAAACCCAGTATTTTAACCAACGCTTGATTATATTATCATATTGCTTTATATATGATAATTGTTTTGGTATTGTATTGCTTTACATACAATACCTGTGCCCCTTTAACTTTACTTTTTATATTATCATATTGCTTTACATATGATAATTGGTTTGGTATTGTATTGAGTTATATATAATACCGATGTCTGCGATTAATGCGACGATTTCGCTAAATTGTTCACATACAGTAACATCCTTACGCCCCATGTTGACTTATACATGTGGCACCCTTATTTGTTAAATTACTTAATGTCCTTAGATACTTACTTCACTCACACTAGCAATAGTCTGACCCGTTTGATTTGTTTTTTTTACAATCCTCGGGTCAGGTTGAGGATTGTGTGCAGGTTAGGTTGCGTGGATTGCAGCGTCATTCTTATCTTTTTCCACGTTTTGGGTTTTGGACTATGCAGCTTCAAACTATCAGTAGCGCGTAATATTATGGTATGTATACTATTATGTATTTTGGGAAGTGATATTATGTATGATGGACCATGTATTCTGGACATCTCTATTATGATATGTATTCTGTTGTTGTTATTGTGTTGTGCTTGATTCTATTATATTTTGCACTATGTACCTGGGAAATTTTCTTGTACCATTTCTTTGAACTTATACTGAGCACAAATGGTAAGTTAAGAAGTTTTAAATTCTCGTACCAGTGTTCGTTCAAAGAAATGAGAACAACTTTTAGCCCTATCGAGTCCCATTCTCCGTGCTTTCCGACAGTAACACTTAGTGTTGCTCTTGGTCAGCATGGGTCTTGGGGCCGGGCGTTACACAAACAACGGGTCAGTCGTGGGACTGGTGTGAGAATTCTTAACTAATAAATCATTATTAATAGGGCAAATCCAAAGACCACGCCGCTAATGCGGAACGGGTTTACTCTTATGGATTGCCGTGCATAAACGTGTCATAATAAATGATAAGTAAATCGTACAACAACGCTATGCTTTTTAGAAAAATGAAATCACCATAAGACTCAGGTCCCATCACACAATGCAACGCACACCAGAGGATAGAGTTTTACCTTATGGTGATCAAACATGATAAATACGGCAAATACGAGTTTGATATTATTATTAGTGTATATATGTTCTAAAAACAATTTCAATCATAATGTATCAATCCTAGGAAGCATAGGTACCATATGCTATGCCTCCGTACTAGTAATACAATCAAAACCGCATGGGGCGTATTGGACTTTGGATTCCATCATAAGTCAAGGCTAGGGAGGAGCTCCTACCGATTCGAGACACTCTAGCTATTGTCTCAGGATCCCCCGCAGTGAACCCTTGGGAATGGCATGGCCGGTCCTCAAATACAGCTTAGAGGATTGGCTATTCCTAAGCACACGTTCCCCGGTCCTATAGGACCTATCCGAGGCGCCTCATTCCATCATCCACATAAGTAAAATGTCAGGGCTGGTAGGTCACTGACACCACTCTAGCTAGAAAGAAACGTGCTGCTCTCCCTGCGTTCCCTTCTCCCGTTTTAGACTCCGCCGGTGTGTGAGGCTCGCGAAGTAACGCTATACACAAAGCTATGCCTAAACAGGCTATGCTTTGATCATCCCACAAGGCCTGCTTTTCAACAAAGCCTTGATCATATGCATCTTAGCGTGCCACATCATCACTCCATATCACACTACCAATCCTTTGTCGAAATATATGAACGGGTGTTAAGCAAGAGAATAAATTCTCCGCCACCAAACATCCATACATTCGACAGAAGATTAATAATATGATATATAATGGAGTACGATGTCAGACACACAATCCATTTATAAGCTTATGCTCTGGGTCTGCGCGAAAGCCAAATCCGTTCAATCAACATGTTCGTTCGGACGACGACCATGACCTTGACTTGGGAGCAAATCAATTCAAAGTCTCAATCGTTGTCCTCCTGAGGGGAAGATTGACGGTCTTCATTAGTCGTCTTCTTCTTCAATTCTCATCGTCGTTTGATTATTTGGAATGAGATTAACTCGGTCTTCCCAAATAATCTTCGTATATATATATATATGTAAATATATTGAAAACTCTTCCTTATCGTTATTTCTAATTTATATCGATTTATTTCCTATTTTATTTAATTAAAAATAATTAAATCTTTAATCAACGACGATTCAGGTCAATGGCGATTTTGGCGCTGTTTTCAACCAATTTTGATTTTCACGTATCTCAAAATCTAACCGTTTGATTTTGACGTATTATATATCGTTGGAAAGATCTTTCCAAGACGGTCCTAGCGGTTTCAGTCTCGGGAAAATCCGACGGTCGGATCTTCCGGTATAGTCGTTTAAAAGTTCGATTTCAAAACGCGAACTACCGCGCTCGATTCGTTTAATTTTATATATATATATAAATATATATATATATAAATAATTCGTTTAATTCATCGTTCTTACATACATCTCCCCTTTTCCTTTATTCTTTTTTTTTTCCACTTCTTAATCTTACATGAAAATGTAATTTATAATTAGACGATGAATCATTCCTTTTAATTTATTTTTATTTCATATAAAATATTCATTCTCTTTTTGAGTGCATTCATAGTTTCAATTACATCTAAAATGTAATTTTATTTTACGATGTAATTTTATTTTACGATGTAATTTTCCTTCCTAATTACATATAAAAACGTAATCTTTATTTACATGATACATCCTTATTTTATAAAATAAAAATGTAAACTATCATTCTTGCCACCTTCTTAGTTTACTTACATTAAATAAAAGGTAAATTTCACCTACGGTGTAAATTCTTATATACATTACAAAAATAAAATGTAATCTTTTTCCTATGGTGTGTTTTCTCTTTTTACATACATTAAAAATAATGTATATTTATCCTACGGTGTAAATTACCCTTTTTTTTAATTAACATTAAAATGATGTTCATTTTCTATGGTATAAATCCTTTTTATAATTACATTATAAAATAATGCAAATTAACATACAGTTGAATTTCTTTTTTTATTAACATTATAAAATAATGTAACTTATTCTACGGTCAAATTCTTTAAATATTAACATTATAAAATAATGTAACTTATTCTACGGTCAAATTCTTTAAATATTAACATTATAAAATAATGTAACTTATTCTACGGTCAAATTCTTTAAATATTAACATTATAAAATGATGTAACTTATTCTACGGTCAAATTCTTTAAATATTAACATTGAAAATAAATGTTAATATCATACGGTGGATTTTCTTTTATTAACATTAGAAATAAATGTTACTCATCCTACGATGTAATTTTTTTTATTTATAATATTAACATTGAAAATGTTAATTACACATACGATGAAATAACTATTTAATTAACATTAAAAATGTTAATTTTTCATGCATTGTAAATTACTTATTATTAACATCAAGAATAATGTTAATTTCTCATACCATGTAAATTCTTATTTTTAACATTAAAAAGAATGTTAAATTTGACACACGATGTAAATTCTTATTTTTAACATTAACAAAAATGTTAAATTTGACATACGATGTAAATTCTTATTTTTAACATTAACAAAAATGTTAAATTTGACATACGATGTAAATTCTTATTTTTAACATTAACAAAAATGTTAAATTTGACATACGATGTAAATTCTTATTTTTAACATTAACAAAAATGTTAAATTTGACATACGATGTAAATTCTTATTTTTAACATTAACAAAAATGTTAAATTTGACATACGATGTAAATTCTTATTTTTAACATTAATAAAAATGTTAAATTTGACATACGATGTAAATTCTTATTTTTAACATTAACAAAAATGTTAAATTTGACATACGATGTAAATTCTTATTTTTAACATTAACAAAAATGTTAAATTTGACGTACGATGTAAATTCTTATTTTTAACATCAACAAAAATGTTAACTTACCCTACGGTGTTATTCTTTTTAATATTAACATTAAAAATGTTAATGTCCTCCATGCGGTTAAATTACTTTTTATATTAACATTAGAAATGTCAATAACATACTGTGGTCAAATTACTTTTTAATATTAACATTAGAAATGTTAATAACATACTATGGTCAAATTACTTTTTAATATTAACATTTCTATTAATATTAACATAAAAAAAATAAAAAAAAAATGTTAATTGCATCCTGTGGTTGAATTTTATACTATTAACATTAAAAATGTTAATTTACATCCTACGGTGAATTTTATAATATTAACACCAAAATTGTTAATTTACATGCGGTGAGTTTACTTCCTATTAACATCAAAATAAATGTTAATTTTTTTTCTCTATTTCCATTTTACATAAAAAGAGAATGTAAATTTCATCACAAGTCACATAACAACATCCAGACACAACAACAGGATCAGATACAATAACTAACATCGAAGTAATTTGCAAGATGGGATTTCACATAGCATATGCAAAATCAACATAGCATGGTTAAACAAATAACACATAATTAATTAATTTTAATTAATTCTTAATTCAAATTTAAACCTTAAAATTTCAGATCTAATCTCATGTCATTCTAAGCAATTCAGATTCAACAACATACGGGGTGAATGGTTCAGATCCATGTACTAAATATCATGTCTTTTTAGATCTACGATCAACAACCATGCAAGTAATAATTAAATTAAATTTAAAAATAAAATTCTCACCGAGGCCGGATCTGAAAGGAAGACTCAAGTTTGATCAGATTTGGTGTTCGTATATAATTCGATTTCGGATCTGTAATGATTCGAATACAAATTCATGTGAAAATTCAAATTCTGGCTTTTAACAACTGGCTGTGTAACATTTAAAAGCGTGGGGAAATCTGAAATAAAAACTACCTTAGAACCCATGATTATTCAAAACTTTGATCCAATATTTCTCCTAGGATACTTGATGGATTCAGGAACGGTTTGCGGGAGGTTGTCGGGCTACGTGAGAGGAGTGTTCGGCCAGAGGGTGGGGGCGTTCGGTGGCGGCGTGTGGGGCCCAGGGGGGTGCGACCGGCAGCCGTTGGTGGGGCTGTGGCGGCTTCGACAGGGCACGATTCGAGGTGATTCTGGTCGGAGATCGTAGAGCTCGGAAAGGGCTTCGAAACGGGTACTCACACGCTAAATTTCGTTGAAAAATGAAAGAGAAATCGGAGGTCAAAGAATGGAGCAAATATGGGTTTCGGCGGCTGCTAAATGACGGGTTTGGAAGACGGATGAACAGTGATTTCGAGTTTTATAATATTATATTAGGGTTATCTAATTATTTAATTAGCCCGTTAAAGTCCGTTTTGGTCCGAACTCCTATTTAGGCCTGCTTACTGTCGTTCTTAAGGTTTTGACACCTTCTGAACGCAATGAGCTATGTCCCGGGGTCCAATTCCGAGGTCTGTTATGAGTTTTGGAATAATTACATTATTTTATTAATATTTTAATGTATACCGTACGTGAAAATTCACCGAGGTCACAATTTAACTTCAAAAATTCTAGAAAAATATATTTAGCTATGTTTTGATGCTGTGGACCTATGAAAATTAATTTCGTTCGATTCTGAGCCCGTATGGATTTTTAATGAATTTTTAAAGTCAAAAATTTGCCCATTTACACTGAAAAATCAATTATAATTATATTTTAATTCTAAAAATTACCAAAAAAAATCATTTTTAGCTTTGTTTTGATGATACGAACCCAACAAAATTTATTTCGTTGAATTCTGAGACTTTTTGAAAAATAACAATTTTTAAGGCAGTATATTTAATATTAAGAATACATTTTTAAACAAATAATTTTCGAAACTCGAAATATATAAGTGTTTACTGTTTTTCAATGCAGAAACATCATTTCGAACTCAATGGAAGTGATTTCGAGTCGAAATTCCTTTATATGCAAAAAGTAGCATTTTTGACCTATGCAAATTACCTAGCGACCTTTCTAAAAATTGAATTGGCCATAACTTTTGATTTCCGCTATGAAATTTCTATTTTTCGGATTCGTTGGAAAGATAATTTTAAATAGATTCTAATATTTTTGGTTTCACTAAAATCCGTTAAATTTTGCGTCCTATACGGTCAGTCAAAGTTCAAGTTTGACTTTTCAAACTACTGCGCTATTTCTAACTCTTTTTATAATTAAAATTAATTTATTCATTCTAACTTCGATTTGATTGTGATCATTATTATTTAAAATAGATTATTTTAAATATCAAAACTCATTTAAAATCACTTAAAATAAATTTTAAATTGGCCCCAAAATTCAGGGTTTTTACACCTCTAAAACAAATATACGTATGTACTGCACTCTACCATATTTCATTCTCTTCTCACTTCTTTCCCTTTAAAGCTGCGCATGTGTGTGTGAGTATATATTTTGCATGAGGCTTTAGTTTATTAATCAGATTATATAATGTGGTTGCTTCGATTTTAGTTATTAACACGTTTAACTTTAGACATATTTATCTAACTTTGCGATATCAGTTTCACTCGCGAATTTTGACATTAGAATCCCATGACAAATATAGCATGTTAGAGTAAGTGTTTGATACATTGGTTAAGAGTAAAATGCGAGCGATTAGATTTAATTACGTTTATAGTAATTAAATTAATCATATTTTACAGTGATACCTGTTAATAGAATCAAACACCATTTTGCTATTCAATTAGACATTTGTTTATGTAACAACCCGTAAATTTCACGAAAAATTATTTAAACGAATATTTAAATATCGAATTGATATATTAGTTTTGTGTCCAAAAAGACGAATTTTTGTAAACAATTGAATTATGACTCGGGACCACTTCCATTGCTTCTGGAACGTCGTTTACAGTAATTTTGGGTATAAACATCGATATATTTCGAATTCGGGATAATTGGAGTCGTTTGGAGGGGCTAAATTGCAAATTTGTGCACCCAAACCTATTTGGATAGCACAAATAGGCACCCAATCACCTCCCTCTCTCATTAACTTCTTCATTTACTATTCCTCTTATTTCCTAAACATTTCCTAAGCTTAGTGAATGGGGAAATTAAAATCCTAAGCCCTAGAATCCAATAAAAATCCAATCTTTGTTGTGTTTCTTCATCTCCTATCTTAGGTAAGTTGATTTCTATCTTCTCCATTATCTCCTTTATGTTATTTGAGAATCTCTATGTTCCTAATGCATAGGATTATTGGGTTTCATATATGTAGGTTGGTCTTTGTTGATTCGAGTGAGAATATAGCACCTTTAGCTTGAATTCCTTCTTATTGATTGCTTCATTAACACGAAGGTGAGTTCTCTTTGGGAACTTACATCAATGCCACAAGCTCTAAGCTTGTACAAGTGTGTTGTAGATTATTTATGATGTTCATGTTTGTTTGAATTAATTTGTTTCATGGTTGATTCTTGAATATATGTTGATTTCAAATTTTGTCGAAATTGAGTTTGAAAATCTACATGTGCATATGCATTGAATCGCACTCGTCTACGGCTCGAATGGAAGGTGTACATGCACCGGAAAAGGTCGTCACAAGGCCGGAGAGAAGTGTCAGAGAAGGAAAGGTCACGACGGGGGACGAATCCCCCGTCACATGTGCCTGGGCTCACGTCCAGGCACAAACTAGTCGACCGACCCAAGGGGGTCGGTCGACCGCATCTGGGCTCTGCCCCAGACCGGTCGACCGACCCCCTAGGGACGATCAACCGGTGACCGACCTGGGCAGCAATGCCCAGGTCCGGTTGTCCCTCCCCAGTCGTGCGTCAAGGCACATGACCCCGTGATCTCCCGACCTCCTCCGATCCTACCCCGCCGTGACGTGGCGATCTCGAGCTCATTCGGATCGTCGTTGTCGCTCCATCTCGTTTGGTTTTCAAATCATTTTAAAACTATGAAATGTGGGTTTATGTTTTATGATTTTTGTGTTCCATTCGCTACGGCGATGGTTATTATGAATAATTGAACCACAATGGATAACGGGGTTTTATATTGTCAATGGACATCAAACCAACGTTTAATCAGTTTTTAAATTCGTATCCTTTTAAAATAAATTCGATTACTAAACCCAGTTCCGATTCTATTAATTTATATACGATTCCTTATCCTATCGATCGGACGAGAAATTTAGTTTATTCACCTTAATAAAAATGAGGACTATGCCCCCTTATATGTTTATTTTGGAAAATAATTACCGGACTCATTCGTTCGAACAGATGTGGTGATTTTCTCTGTTTGAATAGAAACCAATGAGGAGTGAGTAAATATTTGAGAATAGGCATGTGGTTATGGGACATGTCGCTATTTTCTTATATTAACTAGCTCGGAATAATTTCTATTCACCCGGACCGTTGGTATATGCTTCACGACATAATTGTTTTGTTCGCGATCACCCGAGTAGGAATTTATGATTTGTGGCCTTTATCTATGGGACTTCAGTCCAACTTTCATGATTTATGTGTTTTCTCTCTATCGGGGTCACGCCGCGGCACCGTGGGGAGCTTCGGCTCAAACATATGCACTACAATAAATTGACCCTATTACAACGGTGGGGTAGCCGTCATCTATTAAGAAGTTGTAAAAAACTAAAATCTTTTATAATTTTTTTGCACTGCTGCAACACTGTTGTGATATGTCTATTTTACAATTTTTTCCCGCCGTTGTAATATCTTTTATTACAAATTTTATGCACAGTTGTTGTTGTTGTTTTTACAACTTTTATAACTGTTGTGGTATGTTTTATTACAATTATTATTTTAAAATTGTAATATATCCACAAATTATATATATATATATCTATATATTATATATGTGCAACAATAAATAAATAAATAACATAAGAAATACATGTAATTTTAAAGGCATCATGATCCATTCATTGATAAAAATCACAACTTGTTCAGTACAGATTTAAATACAAGAAAGAAATAGATCATTTTGATTCACAACTCAATTCTTCATCAAAAATTTCTTAAACCGAAGAGCAAAGCTTTTAGGATATCTCTTCAATGTCTTATAATCACCACTTTCCCTTGCGCCAACTTCAAATACATGTCATCAGCATCACTTTTCTCAAGCATGACAAATTTTTTTCCTGTTACAATTATAAAACTTCACTTAGTGGACTACCCATAAATTACCACAGGATTGTATCGTTTTTAATTTGCTGGATATTACAGAACAGGTATTTGACAATTTAAATTTGGATTCCGTTAGGCACTCTTAAATACCAAGAATAGGTAGCTTGAATAATTTTCTTTATAATGCAAGCTTGTTTAAGTATAATGACATGAACAATTATCAAATCAGATATGCAAAAACTCACCAATCCTCAGAAAATAAACATTACCAGTAATAGGAATAACCCCCATTCCAATTGTTCTTTTCTTCTTCAACACCTTCATTTCCCTCATCTTCTGCATTTGTAGCATTCGCTCCATGTCTCCCATCTTCACACTTCCATGGTAAGTGAAACTGTATTGATCCGCATTTACTGAGAGGGAACAGAAAATGAGCGCAATGGTCGGAGTACAGGATCGATACTCTATTTTCCACCATTTTTTCAATCATCGGTTTTAAAGATTCAGCATAAGCTTGGTTAAGCGAGAACTTGGAAAGGCGATAACACTTTTATCCCACAAAAAGCCTGGTTAAGCGAGAACTATTTTTATCCCAAAAAAAAACTAGCAAATCGAAAACTAATTCAGCATAAGCTTCCACCAAACCTGGCAAAGCGAGAGCTCTTCGGAGGATGCTGCCACTGTTTTGAGAAACAAGCCTTTCTATTTAACATTGGCATCATTGAGAATGGTTAAGCACAAGCTTCCAGATCCGTTTAGCAAACCTTCTCTTTGGAGGATGCTGCCTGTTTTGAGAAAGCAAACAGCATAAGCTTCCAGATCTGTTAAGCACAAGGCAAAGAAGATCCATTAAGCACAAGGTGAACAAGACATGCCAATGTTTTTTTCCTTACGCATGCACTAACTTAGTCTTATTTGCTATATGTTGCTAAAGAAATCTTCACTCAAGACTTTCCCTTCCCATAAATACATGCAAGTTTCACGGGTCCTATCTTAGAACGGAACACATGCAACAACTTAAATTTTATTTTTCATTTTTTTTTCTAGCGTACATAATTTTGTGCTAATCATAGAGAAATTTGCAAGGCCTTTACTTTACCAACATAACATTTTCTATTACATTGCCTTTCTCAACACTTGCGCATGGAAAAATCATGCATATGCAAACCTGGAAATGATATATGTCATGCATGCTACACATTGAATTAGTTCATCATTTATACTACAAGCTTTTAATTTTGCTACAGGCTTTTTTCATTTAATCACTATGCATGGCAAAATTTGAACAAGGCCAAAGGAAAAGTGCATTCATAAACTAACCGAACAGTACCAAGTGGACAAGCTGAGAAGTCCAATTTACATGGTATCAACATATGCCTATTCATATTTATTTTAGCTCACACTGATAATTTATTTTAGTTCATACTGATAATTTACATGGTATCAATATTTGCCTATGCATATATAAACACCAACCGCACTAGCATAACACATATGCACACACACCGAAAATGACATACACAAATTTTTGTACTTAAGCATGAACCCACCCATGTGTATAAATAACACTCACATTCACACACGCTGGTCATACAGGTGCAAATATTTATGCATAATGCCACACACGCATGCATACATAAATTGTACATACCCACTGTGTGTGTGTGATCATTTTTTTGTTTCTTTCAATAATTGTCGATGTTCAACGTGTCAAAATTAACCACCACATGCACTGTATATGTCTACTACAAATCGCAATCTAAAGAGATAAAAATATCAGAAACTAGATGCTATCTTCCTCACTCATGTGACTACCGAAACATTACATCAGCAACTCAATGACGAATGCAAACAGGACCGATGTATATCCATGTGTATGCTTAAATTTTACAAACAAGACACTCACTTGCGTGATAGCATGAATACTATAGGTTTTAACGCGCCAAAGTGAAAGTTCTTCAGGTACAAGTCAAAGGCAAGTAATTGAAGCTTACAAAGTAAGACAACCAGGGTAAAGTCCAAGTTTCAGTAAACATGCGTGTACCTATTTTGATGCAAGCAAGATGTACAAGCTATTGTATAAAATGATTCAACCAAGGAAAGTGAAGTAAAGGAAATATTAGCCATGCCTATAGTTGATACACTTGAATTGAATAACGGTGAGATAAAATCACCTTAAACAAGCAAACGAAGCATGTGGGCTCGGTTGTGATGGCCAGAGAAGAGGACAAAATGAGTGCAAGGACCAAGGTGACGCGATAAGGCTGAGTACACTAAAAACTGCTGCAGGCAGTGCCGACTTGGTATAGGCATGGTTGTGGAGAGGAGGGGCTGCTGTTTCGGTCGGTGAGGAGGTCGACATGGGCTTTAATGGTGGCAGAGAGGGCAGATCGATGGTCAAGCGCGGTTTAGCGGTTTTGGTTGGCGGCGAGGTTTAAAAGCGGTGACGGGGGTGCGCCTCAGACGGCAGCGAGGAGGAGATGCGCACGAGGAGGAGCGGAGGCCGGGGTTTTGAGTTCGCGAAGCAATGGAGGGGATGAAGATTAGGTGGTGAAGTGCGAAGCCGAGATCGCAACCTTGCCTTGGAGGCTTTGAACGAAGATCAAATTTGGGAAGAAAGTTTCGATTTTTTTTATCGAATATGAGTTTAGAAAGGAGGAGGCATTAATTTTGAATTTGGGGAAATCAGGGTAAAGAAGTAAAGAGAAAAAGGAAGAAAGGTGTGCGTTTATTTTAATCGAGGAGCTGGGTAGAAAGGAGCGGATGGATAAGAAAGAATAAAAAGCAATGGTGGATGGATAAAGTGGAACGAGATGGAGTCAAAATTTATGGAAAAACGAAGTGGTAAAACTTTTGGTTTGGAGGGAGATTTTGGAGCCAAAATAGAAAAACGGTTTCAATTCGGATTTCGAAGGGAAAGTACAAGCTGAAGAAAAAATTAAAACGAAAGAACACTTAAATATTAAATAGTAATTTTCAAAAAGTAACTATTATTTATTAATCATCAATTAAGTGGTTTTTATCTAATATAATAGTAATTAATAGTAATTTGTAAATTTATTATTGAATATGAATTATTCTTAAATGTTAATATTAATAATTATTAAATATAAGTTGTTATTAATATTTAATAGGTCTCTAATACAAGAAACAGAAAAAAAAGTTACTAAAAATAAGTTTAAACAACTTTCTAATTTAATTATTAATTATCAAAAATTAATTAGTATATATTAGTTATTACAGTAGACAAAAAAGAAAAGTTGTGATATATATGTTTATTACATCAGTGATTTTTCCACAGTTGTAAAAAACATTTATTACAACAGTGCGTTCGGCACAGTTGTGAAAAAGCGTTTATTACAACTGTGCTTTTCGCACAGTTGTAAAATTAAAGTTGTAATATGGTGTTTTTGTTGTAGTGATGGGTTCGCTACCTTGAGATCATATCTCATCTTCTATGACAGGCCTTTTTATGATGTTTTCTGGATTTATAGTGATTTTGGGATTCTTAATTTCTTCGGTGCGATACGTGTCAATTTGATTTATGTTTGGCATTTATTTGTCAATTCTTATTGTTATATGCTCTTTTCTTGTCATGAGATTTATTGAGATTTTATATATGTTGGAATCATGCATTTCATATTATTTATGAATCATCCTGTTTATTCTTCTCATGTCATTTATGTTATATCTCTTAATATTGTCTCATCTTATGAATAAGAATGGTTTGACTGATCTGTTTATTGTTTATTTTCTTAAATAATACTCGGGTCAGACCCAAGTGTTACAGGTGCTTAGGTGACATTCCTGCTGCGACCTTATGATGACTTTGGGCTTATTTGCTTTATAGTTGCAGTCTTTTTGGATTATATATAGTTGACTACCTTTATGACGTGTATCATTATTAGTATGGGATTTGGTACATGTATCTATTATTTTGGAGTTAGAATGTCGTGTATGACCTCTAATTGATGTAAACACTTATTGTGTTATATTCATATCAGTTTATATGCCTGTGATGTGAATATCTGTGACTATCTGTGTTATATTATTCTGTATGTGTTCTGAGGCTATTATGTCGTTGTATAGATGCCCTTCGCCTGGAATGGTCGTGACGAAATTTTTGGTATGGCTGTGCCATTCAATGCTACTTTCCAAGAAAGAGTAAATATATTAACGGTCGCTCCTAACCAACCTTATTCTCCGTTATGGCCGACGACATTTCACATGAAATGAACTTGACTATGGCGGGTATAGAGGCGGGGCGTTACAGTTTATATGTCAATTATGTAATATTGATAAATGTAGCGTTGTCATTTACCACTGGTTATCATTGTTCGAATGACTGTTTCGAAAATCCAGCTCGTTTATATTACTTGTCTTTTATTAGTAGTAGCAAGCAGAAAGAGAGAGAAAAGCAAAAGCTTGTAAAATAAAATATAAGGCAGTAAACAAACCAAAAACAGAGAAGGAGTAAAAATCAAAATCTATGTATAAGTGGTTCAAATTTCAAAAGCATGTTTGGTTGGAGTTTTACTGATGTTGTCTTTGATACGGTGGATCTTTTTATGTGCTCGACTAGTTTTGGGAGTTGTTAGATATAGGCAGAAAGCCATGAAACTAAGTGATTCTAGGCAATTGGGTTAATTTTGCTCGTAGTACAGGCAATGATTAGTGAGCCAAAGACTGAAATTTCGAATGTGATGTTGAAATTAGACTTGAAGGGTGTATCAGTGTTCACGACAGATCGTGATAGTTAGTTATCGTGATGTGAGTCTTCGGGTCAAATATGTTCAAAAAGAAGGAAGGATGTGGCAGTGGTGAGTTTTGCTAGTGCTCACAATGCCTTATATGATGGTAGTGCTCGTGTAACAACCAAAATCTTAGGAAATAATATTTAATTAACAGATTAGTTAATTAAAGAATAAGTAGTATAATAATAGGAATTGGACAATGGGATTTGCACCATTAGGTCCGTTAAAATTTCTGAATCAGATAAACTTTTGGTTTACGCAAAACAGACTTAAAACAAATAAGTTACGATTAGTTAAAGTTTGAAATTTAAATAAGATTTGAAAATAAATCAAACGAACAAACATAAATAATTATTCTTAATCAGCGTAATAACTGGGAAGACCCAATCCCAGCTGAGTCGACCGCATGGTTGACCCAATCCCCAAGTGGGTCGACCTCTGTGTTGACAGGTGGATCGACCCAAGAAGTTAGGCCCGACAGGTTTTCGTGCTTGGCGCAAAGTGAAAAGTGGTGGAAGGTTCGAGATTTTATTTTATCTAATGTTTGGGATTAAAAAGCTAATTATCTAAAGGCCCAGAACTCCCTACCTCATCAATAAATAAACCTATACTCCTCCCCCATTCCCCACAATTTTCATTATTACTTCTATGCCTCCACTACACCCTTCTTCACCAAAATAAAATATGGCTTTTTCGCGCATAAATTGGAGTACTGTTTATTTATAAATTTTGGGAATTTCCTACCAGGGCTATCAGATTTGCAAAATTAGGTGAGATTTATGTGATTTCTAAATTTCCAATAAGTTGAAGATAAAATCTATAAATTGTAGTTATTGTTGTTTCAAATCTAAATTATTCACAGTTATTAGATTTAGATTTAGTTGTCTCTATTCTTCTTTCTGAATTTCTTCTGTCTACTTTTTCGATTTTTATTCATATTTTTGTAAACTATTGTATATGATCCATTTTCCTTTTTTCTATTTTTTTTCATTTTGCATTTACATAAAAATATGCCTAAGAGGCAAATAAATGCAATGAAAACAGGCTTAAACCTGTATGCTTATATATTAATGACGGATTATTTCTCTTTTTCGTTTATTCTGCATTTAGATTGGGGAATAAAATCAATTGAATAGAAATAATCAAAACTGAGGCTTAATTTGAATATATTGAAACTGCTATTAAGAAGGGAACCACTGTGTTGAGCAAATCTAAATGTATAAGTGCCTATTTGGTAGATTTTGATAGAAATGGACTGTAATCAGAAAATTGCATAATTATGATAATCGTAAATCATAATAAAATACAAATAGTTTATTGAAATATGACTTGGAAAATTTGAGAAGGACAGTTAGGCTTAATATATGCATATTGATTGACAGTGTGGGTAAATCGCGTGCCTAGTACTCTTTGTTGTCCAACTTTAATATGAAAATATTAATATATAGTGTGTGGGTGAATTATAAGCTTAAATTAGATTGTCATGGTTAGGACTTATATAAATATATTGATTTATAGTGTGTAGGTAAATTATGAGCCTAGTACTTCTCATTGTCAGGCTTTAATATGAACATATTAATTTACAGTGTGCGGGCAAGTTAAGGGTCTAATATGCATTGAATTTGTTTATAAGGGTTAAATCAAGGGTTGGGGATTTGGCCAGTTTTTTTTTGTTGGGATCCATTCCATGTAGCATACCATTTTTATCATTTTCGGTCTTATATGAGGCAAGTGCACGCACCATGTTATGTTATGGATGTAAATAGGTCCAATTGAAAGGAGTGAGCGCGTTTTGGTGGGTCGGTGTGCATGCACTGGACCAATTTGGAAATATAAGCCTCTTTAACACCGATGGATAAGGTTTTGACTTTTGGCTGATGGGCTAGGGCCTGGTAGACCCGAATCCATAATGGCATAAGTTATCCTTGATTTGTTGTAGCCGATCGATTGGGTAGTATTCATGTAATGTCCCGCATTTTCACGATCGAATAATTAATTTATTAAATTATTTAAATATGGTTTGGTAATTTAAATGGTCGTTAAATTGAATAAAAGTGAATATTTAATTAAAATAAATAATAGGATAATATATTTAATTCTGAAATAGCCAGGATTAGTAGAATTCACAATATTGTGTAAATCAGATTGTTTATAATATTTAATTCAGTTATTTAAACGAAGTTTGAACATATAAATATATTATAATTATAATCGAGCTCGAAATGGCGCTGTAGTTCGTAACTTGGCGATTCGAACTTTAAACGAATCTACAGAATCCATTTTAACTCGGATTTCTATGAAACAAGAAAAGTTCAGAGCTGGTGAAGTATATTTTTCTAATGGAAGAGAAAAATCAGGATTTCATCATGTAGATTGTGAGTTGTGTTCAAATCAAATTTTTGAATAGTCGCTATGGAATCGTTTATAAACCATAACGATATATTTAATTATAATTAAATATTGGCCTTGAATTTAGACAAGCCCTTTGAGACGTAGATTTTTAAAATTTTACTGTAATTTTTAATTAATTAAATACACAACTTTTTATTTGAAGTATTTTGCACCCTATATCAATATTTTAGGGTTTCACAATGTGAGTTAATCTACCGATATTATTTTATTTTTAGAACCGTGACACATTTCCTGGTACGATGATATACTTATATCTATCGATAACGGTCCGTACATTAATAAAGTTTTACATATATTACTGCGGTATAGGGTTTAAACAAATGAGTGGCCAACATTAGTCCAAGTTTCGTTGAATACAAGCCACACACTTCTCTTCACTTCTATAAAACGTGCCTTACTACACTTTGTTCATTTTACACTCCAGCAAAATAATTTCACAGCAAAAAAAAACCTCTTTATAAAATCAAAGGAAATCAAAACAAATACTGTAAATTATAAAACCTATATAATTGAGTTCCTTGAGGGATTAGCTCCAAGTCTATAACCATTTCAGTTGGTTCGACGTCAGATATGTGGTTCGGTTTTTGGCTTCAATGGGCTAGGGTTGGGGTTTTCAAGAAATTGGGTAATCAGTTCAGGAATCAAGTTTGGTATTTGGGTTTGTTGAGTGAGGTAGAAGCTACGCAGGGAGTTTGAAGGACTTCGGTGGTCATTACTGTCGCACGATGCTTCCTGTAAAGAGGTCGACCGGTTTTCTCCTGAGATCGAGTTGCATTAGTTCGGGTGTAGGAGGAAGAGGTCGATTATAGATGAGGTTTGGTATGTGTTGTTTGAGTTTTCGGTGAAGGTGGAAGGATCGGTGGAGGTTTGAAGTAGCCGTAATGGCCAACGAGGAATATTGGAGTATACGGTTTTAAGCTTTTGGGAAGAAAGGTATGCGAGTTCTCAAAGGAGGTTGGGCCAAGTATAAGGGTAAAGCCCATATTGAAATGAATTGAGTTTTTATTTAATTTAAATATGTATTTATTTGTAATCCTGATAACTTTTGCGTATGTAATCAGAATTGGACAAAGCTGGATCCATTAGGATCGTATGGACGATGACTACAAAATGGAACTAACTGGGAGTGGATTGGAGCTCGTTTGAATTTATGGCGAAATAAATTGTTTGATATGAATCAAACAACAGTTTATCATTATTTAACGATGTACTGCCAAAGTGAGTAAAACTCACGAACTTTGAACAGTTATATTTCTATAACTTATTCTTAGAACTGATAATTATCTGTTGATTGCTATGTGATACCTATTTGGTGGAATTGCTTATGTATTGGTTGAAATTATAGATAACGATATATATACATATATATATATATATATATCGCTAATCAAATATTGATTCTATTTAGCAGAATATTTCATAGTGAAATGAAATCGATGTTAATAATATTGTTTAACATCTATGATGCAGGGAAACAGGTTGGAGGGACCCAACTGGGTTCCTCAATATATAAAATACTGTTTTGTTTCATATATTGTGATATGTGATGTGATATATAATCTGTTGTTTATTATGTGTGTTTGAATGATATCAATCATTGTTATTTTGTATTTTAAATACCGTAAGAAATACTGGGATATAAAAAGGGGATTTTCAAAGTATATTTTGAAAATAAATTATTTATATAAAATCAATGGATTTTATATATAAAAGGAAAAGGATTTTATGAAAGGAAATAATTATAAAATCAAAGAGTTGAAAAGGGAATTATTTGTAAAACAAATATAAAGGAAAATATTTGTAAAACAAATATAAAGGAAAATACTTGTAAAAGAAATGCAAAAGAAATATTTATTTAGGAGATATATAGAATTATCAAAAGGGAATTATTTGATAAATAAATAGAATTGTATAAAAAGAGAATTTTACATTAGGAAAGTTTAGACCTGTGCTTCGCACACGGGTATAACAGAATATGGATTTAAAGTAGATTTTAAATATAAATCTATTTTAACAGATAAGTGGAGAAGATAAATTTATAAATAATATTTTATAAATAAAATAAAATATTTATCATTGGATAAATATAATATATAAGTCAGGACTTATACGGAGAAGTAAGAATCGATTTCAACATCGATATTTCAATCTGAATATTGACGAAGAGTAAATTGGATAGAGTTAACCAGTTAGAGTTAATCAGTTAGAGTTAATCAATTAGAGTTAACCAGTTAGACTTAACCAGTTAGAGTTAATCAGTAGAGTTAATTGAATATTAGTTATTCAATTAGAGTTAATCGAATATTAGTTATTCGAATAAAGAGTTAACCAGATAGAGTTAACTGAACATAGTTAATCGAATTAGGATTTAATTGAATATTAGTTATTCAATTAGATTTGATCGGATATAGTTATTTGAGATAGAGTTAGTCAAACATAGTTATTCAGGATGAGTTGCCATTTCGTACGACTACTAGCGTAATTCGCAGGGCTGTAGATAGCCTACGGCGGTCAGATGTTTCCTGAGGGAATCAGGCATAACCATTGTGATCGCTGCGATCTAGAGTCAAGCGAATGGAGTTAAATCGAATATTAGTTATTCGAAATAAAGTTAAAACAAACATAGTTTATTCGAATAGAATTAAAAGAGTTAATCGAATATAGTTTAGTCGAATAGAATGAAGGAGTTAATCAAAAGAAGTTAATCGAAATGAGTTAATCGAATTATAGTTAATCGAGTTAGAGTTAGTCGAGTGTTAGTTAATCGAGTTAGAGTTCGTCGAGTATTGATTAATCGAAGGTAAGAATTTAGCGAATAGAGTTATTCGAAATGAGTTAATCGAATATTTGTTATTCGAAAGGGGTTATCGAATATTAGTTATTCGAAAGGGGTTATCGAATATTAGTTATTCAAAGGGGTTATCAAATATAGTTTATTCAAAAGGAGTTAAATCGAATATAAGTAATTCGAATGGAATTAAACCGAATATTAGTTATTCGAAGAGAAGAGTTATCGAATATTAGTTATTCGAAGAGAGTAATCGAATATAAGCTATTCGAAGTGAGTTAATCGAATATTAGTTATTCGAAGTAAGTTAATCGAATATTAGTTATTCGAAGTGAGTTAATCGAATATTAGTTATTCGAAGTGAGTTAATCGAATATTAGTTATTTAATGTGAATTAATCGAATATTAGTTATTCGAAGTGAGCTAATCGAATATTGGTTATTCGAAGAGAGTTAATCGTCGAATTCGATTATATCGAATTCGGGAAAGTACTTATACTTTCCGGTGTTTAAATCAAGATTTATTTATTTATAAATTAGGTGTTTATTTATTTATTCAAATTAAAGAATAAAAGTTATATTGAAGTTAGATATTTCGAAAGTAGGGATTATAATGTTATCGTTATAACCAATGTTTTTATAAAAGAAGTGTATTCGCAAATAGAATCCATGTTCGCAAGGAAGTTGTTAAATGTTTAAAAAGATAAACTTTTTCTATTCCGAAGTTAAAACCTTGTTCAGTTAAGGTCTGAGAGGTAATTATACCCAACTTGATTGACTTCCTTCATAACTAAGGAATGGTTAAAGTTTGATAGTAAAGGTAGGTTAAGTGAATTTAGTTAATGAGCGTAATGGTTTGAGTTGGCAAAGCGATGTTTGATTTAAACATCGGTTTAAATCCAGTGAAGGAGTTTTGGAAATGTTTTTCAAATAAGAATCACTACAAGAAAATATGCTTTTGGATGCTTTTATTAGTTGCGTTTAGAAACAAACAGCAACTATTATTCTTTTATACCATATTTTCAATGCAGAATTAAACTTACCCCGCTTATGCATTTCTTCGCTTCCGCCAAAAAGTTGCCGCCAATCTTTTTCGTTACGTTCCTTTTTTCATTTCTTAATTTTTCTTCACTTCCAGAATTTCATGTGCCCTAATTTTTCATCATCTGCATCAAATTTACTCCATCGTCTTCATCCCGCTACTTCTCCTCATCGTCAACTGAATCCTCTCTGACGCACTACTCTCTTCATAGTCGATCGTGTGTGCGTTAATCCTCTCCATCGATCAAAGATTTCATCAAGCTACTCGCCATCGGTAAGGATTTATCTGAATTCACCTCATTTTATATGATCCGAACTGAGCTTATACATGAGTTTGCACAAACCCTAATTAGCTACTCATCTTCATCATTTTTCCCAACCCTAATTTCTGCATAAACCCTAGTTTGGAATAAGCTATGATGTGATTACTAGCAATATTTTCTTTCAAAATTTATTTTTCTATTCAATAAAGTTTTTGACCTGTTTTATTAGTCGTTAACACTGTAAGGAAAACATTCAAGGAATGAGGAGCAGCGTTAAAAAAGACGATAGTGGTTCTCATTCCACCTTTGAAGTTTAAAATGTTTGAAGTTTAAAATTTAAAAAGTTTGAAGTATGGACTAAGGTTTTGAAGTTACGCTAGTTACAATGAAAATCTGTTGATGGAGTGCTAAAAAACGATGGTCGATTTTCATAGGAAGGCAGGAATTTGTAATCTAACAGTAGTGCATAAGAAATACAGTACTTTGTTTTCTAGTAATATTTGATTTGCTTACTAATAAATCTTAATTTAAAGATAAAAACCCAATATATAAATATCTTAAGCCCAATTATACGTGAATATCTCTATTTGGTGAAAGTGCCGGGAAGAGTTTGAGCTTGACAAGGAAGAAGGTGGGTTATGTGTTTTTGCAGTTGGAGTTGCTTGTATGTGAAGTGGTTTTGTGTAGCTTAACGATTCCTTATCATTATCTTTAGGTATGGTGGACGAAAGCTCTAGTTTCATTGACATTTATATGTGAATTTAAGCCCAGTTACCAATCAGTGTTCAATTTTGTATCCTAATGAAAGTAATAATGTTTATCATATTCCTTAATCTGGACTTATGTGGATGTCCTGTTGCTTTTATGAACTTAATCGCCTTTGCCTGTTTCTGTAAATTTTAGGATGATTTACTATTTAACTGAATGAAAATTAAATACTAATATTTTGATATTCAAAATAATGGAAATCAGTATTATCTATTTGTTTATGAGGCATGTAAGGATAACAAGGGAGTGAGTTGTGAATAATATATCTTAAGCGCCTCTGTCTACGGCTAGATCGTTGTGCAAGTTGTGAATAATGAAAATCAGTATTATCTATTTGTTAATGAGGCATGTAAGGATAACAAGGGAGTGAGTATCATTGATGATTTAATAAAGAGGTGGAATGTTACATTGTGCCGATGAAGAGTAGTTTTGTTTGATTAGAAACGTGATTTTTACATGATATATATTATTTTGGAAAGAATCATTCTTATGTGACGTGTATTATTCGTACTTGTAGTTATAGAAGCTAAAATGTTTAACGAACTTGATCATAATCAGTTCTTGGATGTAATTTTCATTTTTTGGTATTATAGTGCTTTAACTATAATTATATAGTCAGTGCTAGCTATGCTATAAATGTTATAGTCTAGTGCCTTTCATTATTATAGTGCGCAATTCTAAAATATTCATGTATAGTTGGTAGAGTTAAAACATATATGCTTATTTAGTTCCTATTTGAGCTAAATTATATAGTATAATTAAAGTAACTACATAAATAATCTACTTGAACCACTTTAAAATAGTTCAATAAGTAAATAATTAGTGACTTCTTTGTAAGCTATTAATAAATTAGAAAACTGTTAATAATCTGTTAATACAAAGTAGAGATTAACTCACGTGGGTGTGCATATACACTATGATACTAATTTTATTTTCTTTGTATACCATCTGAAATTTGATTTTAAGGTCGCTTATTTTTACTATCAATTTCACTATAAATTCTTTTGTTCTCATGCTATTTTTTTCACCGATATCATTTCATTGCTTCACTCTGTTACAATGTTCTTCAATTCTGGGTAATGGCTTCTTTATGTAGCATTGGCCACCCATTCCACCATTAATGATAATTTATCATATGAAGTACTTCTTCCCTTGTTATGTCAGGTTATTTCTCGCTACAAACAATATAGTTTGTATTTTCTAATATCATTTTTGGTTTATGTTCAATATTAATATACTAATATGCATAGCTATCTGAGACGTGAATCTATTTCCATGGGTCTATGAAACTTTTTTTCTTCCTTTCAGAAGCATTATCTATTTAACATTTTTATACAGGTTGTACCTGGTTTTTATTTGGGCAGTTCTATGGTATTCACAGTTGGTTTTTGAGTCACTTGGCATGCATATATAATACCTATATGTTGCTCTGTGTGCGTGCACATGTGTGCATGCATGCATGCATGCATGTGCATCTCTGTGTATGTGTGCCAGTTCTTTGTTTCCTGTCATTTCTGCTTTAAGTTGAGCTTGGCAATTGTGAGGCTATTTCATTGAAATTGGGCTTTTCTGCCCACCCTAGCATGTACGTGGTACCATTTTGGTTGACATGTAGTATGGATGGATCTATTGGGAGGAGTCCGATGTGTTTTTTGAAATGATGCTCAGTTCAAACATTGCAGCAATTAAATAGATACAAAATTAATGTACATTATGATTAATGGAAGTCTAAGGTGGCAGCTACGTTGTTCCCAGGTACCAATATGCCTCATCATGTTGATACAACTCAAATCCTTCCAAAAAATATTAATCATGTTATGCTTTGTATCTTCTTTGAGTTATGCTGTTTACATCTAACACTCCTAAAATCTCAGTATTTTCTGTTGCATTACGAAATACATTTATTATTTTTCCTTGACAGATTTACATCTTTAATCCAAGCAGTTAATTTTTAACACTCTTGGACTTGGAACAAAAAAATTAATACAGTATATATCCATGGCCTTTGTTTTACCTACCTCTTTGTATCCAGTTGCGTAATGAAATAGTTTTAGTTTCCAATATTTCAATTTTATGGTATAGCAAACTTTAATAATGTTGTATTAGCATTTCTTCCTATTTTTTGTAATAATTACCCACTTTGTTTATATTTTTATGATTTTTTATTATTATTTTGATGTTTGAGTATTTCTAAAAAAAAAATCCAATATCTTAATCGGTGAAAAAGTGATAATAAACATGAGTAGATGCCTAGTGCAGTTGTATGTTGTTGCTCAAATTTAAGCCCTATCATGCATATACAAATCATACCCTTCTAAGGTGGTGTATTTTCTATTTTTTTGTGCTATTTACCTCAGATATTCCCAACTCAATGAGTTGGTTCTTCCCTCTATCTGGCCCATTTTAGATTTGGTATTGCTCCTTTCTATCCAAATTTTAAGGATCTTGCTGACAAATATTATTTGATGTTTAAGCTGGATAATAACACCAAACTCTCCTATGGAAAAATAAATAAATCATCCTAAGCTTTTTTATTTTTTGTAAGTATTCAATTGGGCTAACATAAACTTAAATGCAGAAATATAAATGGATGTGGATTTTATATTACTTAGGAGAAATAGATCCACAAATCCTACTTTGCAAGTAGGTACAATCATAACCTTTGAATTCACATAAATAATGATGCTCGCACTTGCCACTACCATTTCTTTGTCTGCACCTTCTAACTTTTCGATCCAAAATTGCGTGAAACAACCATTTTCCAGTTTTTAATATATGTTATTGATCTTACTTACAATGTCCTGTATGTGCTCGTACAACGTAATCTACACCTTACTCGGTGTTCAGAGTGGGAGACCACCCTGAGGTCGGAATTCGGCCACATTTCAGGGTCAAAGAAGGAAGAATGGAGCATGTTATCAGGGTCTTCTTCATCCTCATGTAACCAACTACTGTTGTGCCATGTGCTATGGAAAAAAAACAAGAGCACAGATAACACCTACTGCTGCAACCTCAATAAAGCGTAAAGTGCCTTTATCAGTTGAAAATATTCTTGCGGTTGCTTCTGGAATAATGATACATTCTCTGAGGCTAGAGGTTTGAATGACAGTTTACTCCTTTATCAACTGTTATACTTTGATTCTTAGCACAACACAAGTCATATTATTGAGAGTTACAGTGTTATGATATGTTGAAAATTGGTCTTACACCATTATATATCCTCAAAAATTTCACTACAAATATTTTAAATTAGCCTAGCATGAGGATCTGAAATCTTATGGAATCTGATGTGACAAAAGATTAACCAACACATGGATAGAAGAGTGAATCTGAAAAAGCAAAAATCAATACATAAAAAATTCAAGATGTCGTCCCCTTTTTTAGTGCTGCATGTGTCTTTACTACCACACCTTGAACTATTCAGTTGAACCATTTTGAACCAGAATTTTTTGAAACTTCCTACAAACATTTAAGCTTCAGTTTTTCCGATCTATTTGCTTAAATTTTTTGAGAACTTAAAATCATTGTAGTTATTTTTTTTCCTGTTATGTATGGAAACTAAAATATAATTTGATTATTGTAGCTCATTCCTTTTTTAGGTGGGTTATAGGTTAATTAGTAAATGTGTAAGTTGTATTTATCAAATTTGTGTTGAGTAGAAGTTAGAATGGAATGTTGACATGGCTCCTGCAAATAGCCATACTGGACACCATCTCTTGGTAGGAATTTGCCTGACCCGTGATAGCTAAGAAGAAAGTTGTATGTAAACTAGCTACTATGAGGTCCGACCCAAGCGTGATTTTCGATTGGGTCATATTAGTGTGAAACCTCTAATTCTTGCCTTTCTGGTTTATTCCGAGGTAAAGATCATGATGGATCATTAAATCCTCAAAGCTGTCAAAGTATGAAGAAGCCCGATAGTATGAGAAGCAGCCCTAACAAAAAGATGAAGGAGATGAGGTTTGCATTGGAAGAGTTGACACAAAATATTGATTCAACATGCTATGGAGCAAATTTATTGGTTTGCGATTCCGAGAAATGTTGGTGTGAATTTGATGTTCAAGTTACCATGGAAATGTCCAACTCTCATGAATGGTTTATTTCAGTGAAGAAAGATGGTATAACACGGTTTATGCACAAACCCCAAGATTTAAGGCAATGTGTTGTTAATAGGTTCACTCACGAATATATGTGTACTGGCGAAGATAGATGGAAACTTGAGTTTCAAGAGAAATGGGACTGGCATATATTCAAAATACTGCATATAGAGTGCAGAGATCGAAATTCTCAAGATGCCATGAAGGTTATCCCTGTGCCTGGTGTTAGAGAGGTTGTGGGCTATGAGGATAACATGGTGTCTTCCTTTGTACGTCCAAATGTATATATTCGTGTTGCTAGTGATGAAGTTGAAAGAGCTCTCGATTGCAAAACTTTATATCATGATATGGACTTGGCAGATGAAGAGTTGATTCAATTGTTGAATTCTAGATTAGATATTGTAAATGATAGTTCTAGTGTTGTAACAGAAGAAAATTTTGAGAGAATAATATTTGCGCTGGAGAAAGTGTCTTACAGTTGTATGGATGATATTCCCCATAAAGAGACAACGATTGAACTTTGTAAAGAAATGGCTTCTAGGAGTATGGTGTCTGCTATTTATGAATACTGGATGCAGAAGAGGAAAAAAAAAACGCGCCTTTGGTTAAGGTGTTTCAGGGCCTGCCAGCGAAGAAAACTTCCTGGTTGCAGAAGCCACTTCGGAAAAAGCAATCATTTAAGAGGCAACGCATTTATGCTGAACAAAATGACTCAAACTTGTCTATGAAGAGCAAGCCAGAACATTGGTCAAATGCAAATGAAGATGCTATAAAAAAGGTGCAAGAAGCCAAAGAGGCAGCGGACAAAGCAGCTGATGTAGCTATAAAGCTTCGAGCTAGAGCTCAACAGCTGATGGAAAATGCAGACCTGGCAACATACAGGGCTGCTATGGCGGTTAAAATAGCTGGAATGAAGCGACTATCATCATCATCTCTCCTCCTTGAAGACTGAAGTCGAAAAATGAAGGAAAGTGATGAATGTAAAGGAACCTTCAAATAACTGGTATCTTATATCTATGTGATGATAATATAAGTTACTACAGGAAAAAAAAATACGATTTGGGGCTTATGGGGAAGAATAACTGATAGTAAAAGGATTATGCTAGTTAAACGATGGTCTATCAAAATCGTGAAAGAAAATGAAGATTTTCCTAAAAACGAAATTGATGGTTGACATTTTTCTTCTAAACACTACTTTAGTTGCTATCCGCGAGGAGAAGAACATGAACGAAAATGGCTAATTTACTCAAATGAAGTAAATAGGGTCTTTTTTATATTATCTGCTCATGTCATTTTTATCCAGACTGTTTTATCCGGACCGTTTTATATTATCTGCTCATGTCATTTTTAGTGCATTGTTCGTTGTAGTCCTAATCCTATATGTAGATGTGATCCATTTGATTTGGTCATATGTCCAAAATAGGCTGTCCGGACTGTTTTATGTTCAAAATTGTTAGTCCTGATCCTATATATGTATTTTTTTTTTTGCTATTCGGACTATTTTATATTATCTGCTCATATGTTCAAAATTCGCTATAAATGCTTTTCCAGGCAATGGCCTGAATTGAAATCAACCTCTACAATAGGCAATGGAACCGGTGCTGATAACACTGCTGCTAATGATTCAGCTTCAGTTGCTCTTCCCCTACAGACTAGTTCAATGACCAACCTGAACGTTTATGTAAGTTTTTATGTTGCTCATTTTTTGATTTTTTTTTTTGTTATATATTAACTCAAATATGATGATGTTTTGTAATGTGAAAACTGTGTTTATAACCTTATTTTTCCCCTTTAGGAAAACTGAAACTTTATTTTTTTTTCCCCTACTGTTTTGTTTACATTTCACTATAGTGCAATTAATCTGGTACTGTTTTGTCCATTGTATTGTTAAAATATGACTTGCATGAATATGTCTTGCATGAATATCTAAAGCATTTACCATTACGCATTTTTGGTTTCTTCTTTGAAACTTGCATTTTAAAAGTGGGCAACATTTTTTGGAACATGATATGTTGCTTGTGCTGTATTTTTTTGCTTACCTGGGCAACATTTTTTTTTCATTTTTTTGCATTTCTTTTTTGTGTGCTCTGTATGTTGCCTAGGTCAACCCGGTCGCTTGAGCCAGCCCTGAATGTTACTATGCATAGATGGAGTCCCAAGCAGAGATGGATTGTAAACTTAACGAAGAGTAGAGCAAGAAAATATTAATACTAGAAATGGGCAGTGCAATTCGTAACAGATTTGGTTATATAATACAGTAAACAAAAGAACGACTTTAGCTGAAATGGATTATGGAGTACAAATATTTATTAGATAGGTTCATAGAGGATGATCCTATCAGCAAAATATTTAAGGAAATTGAGAGATAGAGGTGATAGAAAGAGAATCAACATTGCTCGTTCTAAACATATAATTCCTTACTGCAGGAGGTATTACCTAAGTTGGGTGATGGCTCAATGATTACAACACCTGCATGTTGTAAAATAACGTATCTGGTCACCTATTTGGAATAAAATCTATTCCAAATTCAAAACAAAAAAACGAGTCAGTTACATTTACATCCTTTATTGATTTTCGCTTTAATGAACCAGTAGAAGTAGAAAAGGCTATTTCAACTATGTTAACTTGAATGTTTTCTTGGGTGCAGTAATATCATTGTGCCTTCCCGGCTATTGGATTTTAGACTTTGTTGCAGCATCTGTGTTGTAAATACTGATATATATATATATATATATATATATATATATATATATATATATATATATATATATATATATATATATATATATATATAAAGTGGTTCATTTTGTAATGGCCCGAATATAACCTAGTTTCAATACTGCATGTGGCAACTACGTAATTGTTAGGCATTTGATATCATATTGTGTAGACAGTATGCATTGAGCAGTAAATTAGTTTATAAACTAATTGCACTAAAAATAATGAAATCATTTTTTACTGGAGGCCTTTCTATTTGTAAAATTTTCTCTTAGCTAATTGTTAGACTTTCAGTATTACAGGTTTAGGTACCCCAACCAGTGAAGAGATTAAATGCATGAATCCTAATTACACAGAATTCAGACTTCCATAGATCAAGGCTTATCTATGGCACAAGGTAAAATTGGTACGATGAAAAGGGCACCGTGATAAGTGCTTCGGGTACCACAATCCGCTTCCCGAACGATGATCGGCCGGCGTTTAACCGTCGAAGACGAAAAAAAAACCGTTCGGCGGTACCTATGGTACTGTAAAGCACAAACTGCGATGCCCTTAGTATCACACTGAAAATAAATGAGTGGATATTAGAATTTTTTTCTCACATAATTTTAGAGCAAGGAAAGATGATACTTGAAGCAGCTTCAAGAAGCAATCTGAAACCATTGACTTTCGAGCTAGGAGAAAAATTTTCGATCATAGTTTTGACTGATGTTGATGTTAATCTTGCTGTAGAAATTGCTCATTTTTCATTGTTTTTTAATCAGGTCTGACATGAACAAGACTTTATGTATTATAATATTATTTTGTTCATATTAGTCGTGTAGAGTTGTTTGTAAATGGTTGTAGTACGTGGATTCGTCTATTTTGATGAAATACTATTAGTGAAATGATTGTAGATATTATACTTGATTATGCGATTAATGTGTTTTTTTTAATTATTTGTATATGGTGATTATCGATGTTGGTTTGAAAATGATAATTATGTGATTGATCAAGTGTTTTAATATCACTATTATATAAGCTGAAAAAACGTAATATAAAACATATTAATTGGCTTTTGTAGGGTTTTTGAAATGCTACAGGAAATATTATAGTAGCATAGAAAAAATGCTACAGAAAATAAAAAAAGATGTAAGTACCACTTTGGTAGCGTTTGTAGGACGTTGCCAAAAAAAACTTTAGTAGGGTTTTCAAAACGCTACAATATGTTCATTTTTGGTTGCGTTTACTACAATGCAACTAAAACTTTCAAATTTTTAGTTGCATGTCGTATCGCAGTGTTTATCGAAATGCTACAACAAGTTTTAGCAGCGTTTTTACAACGCTACAAAAGGCCTATTCTTGTGCAGTGAATCAGAAATGTTTTCTGATAATAGAAAATAAGAATTTAGAATATATGGAAACAGGAGATAAGTAAATTAATGAACTAAAGAGATAAATGTTAAATGATGATTGATCGATATAATTTCCATCTTGAAATAATATCTTTGTTTGCACACGTGTTTTTCTTTGATAGTTAAATCACATACTATCAAAGTTTTGACCATTTTTCCGTCGTCAATACGGAGAGACCGGTTGGATTATTATCTGAGAACCACTCCGTATGGGCATTAGCGTTTCGAATCAAATAGATCGAAGACAAATTGAAGACGGAGTTATGCAAGGGCTTTCCTATTTACAGAATAGTGCCTTCGGTTTGTCCAGTCCCAGGACAACCTGTATGGAAGAATGTTTGACAGAGTATATCTGGTGGATCACATGAGTTGATCGTTTCAAACGTATTTACGTTGGTGGCGGAGGAATTCGTTTCTCTTAGCTTATACCCGTGGTATTTTTGGGGAAATTAATTTGTGGTTTGACGGGTATGATGATGTGGCATTCAAAGTAAATGAACGAGTAATCTGTTGAAAGATACGTTATGACGTCCAGCCTCATCAACTGGGAAATGACAGAAATCGGGCAGGTAGCATGGCTAAGTGGGCCGCACCCAAGTAGGGTATATTGTCACCATCTAGAGAATATTCATATTTGTTACTTTTTTTCAATTCTGTATCTCCCGGGAATGGTTATGTTGGTTTACTAACCATAAGGTGACAATATATTCGATACACTCAAGCGAAATGAGTGGTCGATCATGTGTGGCCGAGTTGCAACAAGTTCTTGTTGAACTCCAGTGTATCGCTTCTAGAGTACACTGATCGGAAGGTGGATCCATACCTTGTCATAGTTGGAATCCATTCCCCAAATAAGAGCCTGTGGTTTGGATTGTATATTATATATGTAGAACGTTAGATGCAAGCGTTTCTACTAGATTTATATTTACTTAATCTAGACATTATTATAATATCAGACAAGTATCGTTTTAGAAATATTTTGGTTTATCGTAAGGTAAAAGCCATCCGTGTTTATTTGTGGATTGGTCTTATGATTATCCTTTGTTTCAAAAGGATTTTGAAAGTTAAAACAAGTGATTTGAGTTTACTCACACCAGTCACATGACTGACCCAGAGTTTATTTTGTTTTGTTTTCCCTAAACTCGTGGGTGCCCAATTTTGTATTGGCAGTCAAGTAGTCGGGATTTACAGATACTTGAAGAGCTAGAGCAGGAGGATTCTGGATTATATATCTATTGTTTATTTCTGCTGTATTGTAAGTGTTATACTCTAATAATGGTATTGTATACAGATACGGTTTTATTTCAAAGTTATGTTATGAAATATATTTATTCGTTCCGCTATGAGATTCGTGTTTACTCTGATGTTGTGGTGTTCTTCTTCTTCTTCTATTCTAAGTTTCTATCTTATCTATTCTCACCCTCTAATTTCTTTCATGGACTATCTGGTGTTTTCGACGCTTAAATAGTCGACATGGTGTTATATGCCGATATCCAAGATCGCGAAAACCCCGGGTCGTTACAATTAGGAACTTCTGCCAAATATTATTTTGTTTCGAATTTGTAGAAGTGCCAAACAGTCATCTTTATTGAAACTTGTGAATGAGAACACTTACATCTTTTTTCATCCCTATTTTATTTGTCATTTTTAGGTTTGCACATACACTTACCCTTTTATGACACTAGAACTATTGTTTTATCTATTTTCATTCGCTTATTAGTCATGCTAAAAATCAATACAGCTCACCAAACTTTATTTTTGACCTATTTTCGCCATTTCTTATTTCTTTTTCTCCCCTTAAGCTCTCAAGGAGGTAGTGCTTAGCTTGGATTGCTTAGTTGATTTTATCTGGGAAGGCTCTTGTAGAGATGTATTGTTTTATTTATTTCCATGGTATTCTTTTACCTTTTTGGCTGTTTAGGGATGCTATTACTATTGTACTCTGATATTTCTATTATGGCTGAGATTTGAGACATGGTATTTTAAGATAGTTTGGTTTGGATGAAATAATAAAGGTATTTTTGTTATTTTTATTGTACTTTGTATTTTCTTCCCCTGTAAAATTATTTTATCTCTTGTGAAATCTTAGACTCTATGATGCTATTTGTCTTTATACCTACAACACTCCATTTTTTTTAATAAGATTCTATGTTAGGAAAATGTTATGGGGTGTGGGGTGTTACATTTGGTATCAGAGCCTAAGGTTATAAGATCACTAAAATTTTGTTTTTGAAATATTTTTTTTTGAAGGAAACCTATTTTTCAAAAGATAAAAGATATTTTTGAAAATAAATATATATCCCTTCTAGTATAGTTACAACATTCTTTGATTCCTTAGAATTCTAAATCTTTGTCCTTTCTTTTAGGCTGCTTGTCGGGAGCCCTTAATCTTCCTAAGGGTGTTCCTATTCTCACTTGGTCCAATAGATATTTAGAAACTACGACGCCCGCCGTGGGACAAGATCATGTACAGGTTCTAGCACCCGCTACGGTGGTTCCTTCTAATCCATATGTATATGTGAATTTCTCTAAGCTTTGTAAAGATTTTTCTAACTTGGGCGGCAAATTTTTTCCGGGAACCGAGACGTTTATGGAGGCACACATTTAGATTAGAGAGTCTGAGAGGATTTTTCGAGCTATTGGATCTGAAGGATAGGATGAGAGTTCAACTTGTAGCTTAGTAACATGAGGAGGAATCCTCGTTTTAGCGAGAGACTGTAGAGGTTGATAGGAGAAATTTGGAATCGATCGGATTCAAGAATAAATTTGAGAGGAAGTTTTTGTCTTTTGCCGAGTAAGGGATACAATTGGAGCAGTTTTTGAGCTTGAAGCAAGGAGAAGAATACATCAACCGATTCAATGAATTATCGAGATTTGGCATGGATTTGGTTAATACCGCTCTCAAGAAGGCTGTTCGATTTGCAAGAGGGTTGAATCAACCTCTTCAAGCTTTGGAGATGACTTGCATTCCTATGGGAGTGACATTCGAGGCTTTGATTGAGATGTCATTGATGCATGAGGATAAGAAAGAAGAGGTTAAGGATGATAAGTGTGGAGCTTCTAAGTTTTCTGGTCCTAAAAATAAATTATGGAAAAAGAAAGACAAGAAGAACCAAGTTGGGAATCCTTAGATGGCACATATCAAAACTAAGATCAAGTCCCATGGGTGTGCAATACCACGACACCTCAATATGAATTGTAGGAAGCTGAAAGGAAAGTGTATTAATTGTGGGAAGCCTGAACATCTGAGTAAAACATGTCCACAGAGGACTAGACATGGTACTGGAATAGTAGTAGCTCAAATGCATGTATTAGAGGCAACACTGACTAGTAGTGGCCCGGATAGAGGTAGGAAAGTCTCTGTTGAAGGTTTGTTGTCTATTTATGGTTTTCCTATTCACAATCTATTCGATTTGGGAGCTTCTCATTCGTTTATTTCTATTACATTGGTTGACTATTTACACTTAGAAATCTCACTAGTTACCGGCCCATAGTAGTTTCAAACCCTTTAGGCGGTTCAGTGCACCTATCTATGATTTGTAGGGGTTTGAAAATTTTTATTTTAGGCATTGAGTTTGATTGTGATGCCTATGTGTTGGGATTTCTGGGGTACAAGATGATCTTAGGGATGGATTGGTTAGCTATGCATGGGGTACTAAACGTAATGCTTTGCGCACAAATGAAATTGGTTGTTTCAACTACTGTGTTTGCAATGGATGGATTATTCTTCATATGGCTGTTTGATTGATTTTTTTATGGTTGCAATACACGTCGTAGTTGTGGAGATATACGGTTAATCAGTTTAAATCTCTTTTTTGTGATAATTTAATTACTGATTTGAGATATTAAAAACAACGGAACGTTACAGTTGGTACCAGATGTAATGACCCGCCTTTTTGCCTGATTCTCGCCGGTAACTAAACCAACTTAAATCGTTCATAAAGAGGATGGTTATGGGTAACAGGTTTTATGGGGTTGTACTTGACTGCGAGAGGAGGGTCATTCGTTTGATGACATGTATCAGTAGGACCCTAGAGATTTTTTGCGACCAACGAAGGTTAGTCATGTTGAGTTTTCTTTGGTCACTGGATTCTTATGTTGATATTTATCATGTACATGTTGTCTATGTGTATCTAGATGTATTCAAGGAGGTAATAGGATTGCTACCTAAGCGAGAGATCGATTTCTAGATTTATGTTAATGCAAACACGAAGCCTGTAGCATTACCTATTTGGCATATGGCTTCGTGGGAACGAAAAGAGTTGAGCAATCAAGTGAGTGAGCTTCTACAAAAGGTTTTTATTAGATGGAGTATTTCTGAGTGAGGAGCACATGTTGTCTACTCCAATAAGGTTGTTGGTTCCCTCCTCTATGCTTGGATTACCGAAATTTAAATAAGCTCACAAAGAAGAATCGTTACTCACTTTCATGGATCGATGATTTGTTTGACCAATATTTTCTCTATTAGATTTGGCTGCAGGTTTTCATCAGTTACGCGAGGTTAAGGTTACATGTGGCTGAGGTTACGTGTGGCTAAGGATAACATGGATAAAATGGTGTTTCGAACTCCTGATGGCTTCTTCAAGTGGTTGGTTATGACTTTGGGCATACCGATGCACCAACATATTTCGTGGACTTGATGACTAGAGTATCCATAGACGTTCTGAATAAGTTTATGGTAGTTTTTTTGGATGGTTTCCTTGTCTTCTCAACAAATGAGGACGGGCATGCTTTGCATTTAGGAGAGGTTCTCCATACTCTCCAAGTTCATTACTTAAAGGCGAAATTTTCCAAGTGTCATTTTTGGAGGAAATATGTGCGCTTCTTGGGGTAAATGGTCTCAAAAGATGGGTTGTGTAATGTCCCATTTTTTAAATGATTTTGTTTGATAATAAATATTGATTATAATGGGATAATCAAATAAATTTTTATTTGTAAACAAACATAAACAACTAAAGATATATATAGGAATAAAAGTGTATGCTTGGAATTATGTTTGAGATACATAATAAAGCTTGCAACAAAAATGTTATAAACTAGAAACAAACAATTATATCATTATGTATATACTAATATGCATATATATATATATAGTTAGACTTTAAGTTGAAAACATAATATAAAGTTGCAAAAGAAACATTTTGAAAATATAACAACATATATATATATATATATATATATACAGGTATAGTTTAACTCAATTACAAGGCAAGAAGCTTGCAACTAAAAGCCTTAAACATGCACATGAAAGTGATAGCAAATGTACATATGAAAGGGGCATTTTATCATTTTAAAAATGTAAGGGGACTTGGAGCAAATATGACAGAAAAGTGAACATGTGCAGGTTAAAATGTTCGGCCATTCAAACATACATTAACATATGAAAGAACATTGCTCATGATATGTTTGACAAATTGACACAGTAAAAATCTCAAAGGGAATTCATATAAAAACAAAAACAAAGCAAGAGGATAAAGACAATAACCTAAATTGGATGTAATCTTGAATAATAGGACTAAAAATAGGTACTATCCATCACCTAAAACCCACAGTAGAAGTTAGCAAGTAAAGAATTCATAGTAGCAAAATATAAAATACTTAGATGGAAAGTAAAACCATTTTTATATGGCTGAGAAAAGGTGAGACATGCGCAACATTTAATGAAGTATGGATGGATGGGGCATGCTTCTAGAAGGGGAAACATATGACAAGGGATTGACAAATATCTAAATAAACAATTAGTTTCTTTCATGCATTGTTTTCCCGGAACCAATCGTAGAAGCTAAAATAAAGGAGTAAGGCTAATGAAACATTTACTGTAGCAAATGCAAAGAGAAAATAGGTTTTTTAATAAGGAAACTTGGCTATAAATATGGACTTTAAACCATGCATTCTCCTCACAACAAAATACTAAATTCAAACTAGCAGGAAAAGGAAAGCTTGAAGGTGAGTAAACTCTCTTCTATTTTAGATGATTAATCTTTTGAATTACCGCTTTAGATTGTTTTGAGTCGAATGCATCATTTTGGATAAATATATACTTTGTCAGCTGTATGCTCTTTGATTAAGTTGCAAATTCCTGCTATGAACACAATCATTTTGCTGTCAAAAAACCAATAGTTGTTGCTAGAAAACTTTGTGTATCCTTTGTTTTCAAACGGTTGTTTCATGTAAAAAGAATGCCAGTATGTTTGCTATAGTTCTGTTGTTAACTTAATCCTTTAGATAATAAGAAATCTGCTACTATGTTATGTAAACACAGGGATACCTCATGAACACCTGTTTCCAGAAGAGAATTCTACCAAATTCTCACACTGGTTTTATTTGAATGCAAGGATATAATGCATATGTTTTCCTACTTCAGTAATATAAACAAAGTAAATAACATTGTAACGAATGTATATAAAAAGAAACCAGAACTATGCTGCTATCTGTAATCCACATTATAACATGGAATTTTCTATCCAAGCATAATGTTGTTTTACATATACAAATGGAATCTTATGACAAAATAATGATTTATGGTAGTTATTACATGATTTTTAACATTGTGGTTGTCGAGAGATTTCGTGATGATCGGAAAATGTTGTCGAGGCAAATTCCAATGATCCCTTATATCGAGTGACATGCCGCGGAGCGCAAAGAAACGTGGAAGTCCAATAATCATAGGAAAAATAGCAAATCATTTTTTAATAGGTAAATTTTGTAAATGAAACGAGAATAGGGTTTTCTTAGAAAATATATATAGTTGAGTTCATCGAAGAACTGCTCCACCATAGTGATGAACGGAGGTTGCGCATAGGGGGGATCGGAGCAGGAGGTTGATGGCTTGGCGTGGGTGGAGTTGGAGGCACCCTGGTGGTCTGAGGACGTGGTAGTTAATGGTTCCTTCGATGGAACCCATTCGATGATCGAGAGGAAAGACGGTGATAACACTGTAGCCACTCTGGTGATCGGACCGGAAGGGTATGACGTGGTCGGGAGGTGGAAAGTGACTTGGGTGAAGGATCGCTCGGGGTCAATGGTGTCTCGATGGTCTGTGCACATGCACCGTGTACATGCATGTGCATCAGCAGGAGGACGAAGGAACAAGGCTTGGGCATGGAGTTTTTGTGGAGAATAGACGTGTGTGGCAGGGGTTTTGGAAAGTGGTACTTTGTTACTTTGGCAAAGAGAAGTGGTACTTTGGTGTTTTGGAAAAAGGGAAGTGGTATTGGCTCGGGCATGAGAAATTGGAGTGATCAGACATGCGCGGCATAGGATTTGGGAACGTGGTACTCTGGCAAGGTGGTACTCTAGAAGTGGTAGTTGGCTGGAGCATGGGATTTGGTGTGGATCAAGCGTGCACAGCATGTGGTTTTGAAGTGGCAAAGTGGTACTTGGCACAAAGGAACTTGTAAATTGGCAAATAGAAGTGGTGCTTGGCAAACTAGTGAAAGGAAGGAGTAAGGGAAATTGGGCCAAGGGTTTGGGCCGGGCTTTTAATAAATCAAGTTTTAAATAAAAATGGAAATATATGAATAAAAGAAGGAAAGTAAATTAAAAGGAGATTTTTAATTGCATAGGACAAGTTTGAAAGGAGCCGAACATCTTGGGCCGATGAGGAGGAAAGATGGAACGTAGTAGCTAGGCTTTAAAGAGAATCCGACAAGTTTAGAAATTAAAAAAAAAGGGAATAATAAAATATTAAATAGAAAATGGTATATATTAAGTTATTTATGGTTATTTAGAAATAAAAAGATAATTTACGAAGTATGAAAAAGGTATAAAATGAATTATAAACAAGCCGACATTTTAGAGTAGAATACTGTATGCGACGCATATGCTTTAGTTGTTCATTTATAAAGGATAGCCAAACTGAATAAATTAACATGTGTGACGCACATACTTAAGTTGTTCATTTATAAAAGAGTCAAAAATGTCCGGATTTAAACAATGCAGACATACACCATTTTGTTTGGTTGAAGCTCGTAAAATAAAGGGTATATAAATTGAATTATATTTAACCCAGTTCATTTTAAGCTGATAACTAATTCTTTAAAGAAATGTTTAAGATCAAGTGATTGAAAATAGCTCTTAAATATCAATTGATAGTAAAAGACATTATACTAATCATTTTGAAGAGTCCGGAATTAATTTTCCACTTCGATTTGATTTATATGTCGCGTGACCGAGATTATTGAAGATAATAAAAGAAGAAGATATGCAAGGGCTATTTCATTTTACAGAATAGTGCCTTCGGTTCATCCTGTTCTTGGATGACTTGTATGGACGAATGTTTGGCAGAGTATTTCCTGAAAACTCACGAACGATGTTTTTTACAAACGTACCATAATTGGTAGTGGAGGGGGACGCTTCTCTTAGCTTAACTGCTAGGGTATTTTTGTGGATGTCAATTAGTGATTGGACGGATCTGACAATATGGCATTTAGAGTGAATGGTGACCAGATATTCTAGAAGATGAGCATAGCCTCAAAACCTCACAACCAGGAAAAGACAAAAATCGGGCAGGCAACATGACTAGGTGGGTCATTCCCAAGCAGGTTGTATTATCACCATCTAGAGAAATCCCTATTTGTTTCTTAATCTCTTTTCGCTGCTGCAGCTTTTGGAATACGGTGGTTTAAGCCCAACCGTTGGTGGTAATATATTCGCTACACTCAAGCTAAATGAGTGGGCGGTCATGTGTGGCCGGGTTGCAAGACATTCTAATTGAACCCCAGTGTATCCCCTCTAGAGTACATTGATCGGCAGGTGGTCCCATACCTTGTCTATTGGAATCCAATCTCCAATAAGAGCCAGCGGTTTTTTGATTTTATATTATATATATGTGGAGCGTGAGATGCAAGCGTTCCGCTAAATGGTTATTTATTTGATAAAAACTATTATAATATCAGATGATTTTGATATCAAAAAGGTTTTGGGTTATAGTAAGGTAAAAACCGTCCATGTTTATGTGTGGGTTGGTCTTACTATTATCCTTTCTTTTGAAAGGTTTCGAACGTTAAATCATTGTTCTCATAAGAGAATAACTCGTTCTGTGTTAATAATTGATCATGTGAACTATTTTAAAATTGTTTACTCACACTTGTCCCCTGACTAACACAGAGTTTATTTTTATGTGTTTTCCTAAACTCTTAGGTACTCATAACAATTGTTATGGGTAGACAAGTAATTCAGGTAACTACTGGAATATGTTGGAGTATTTTGGACTGGAAATCATGGAGTCATCTTATTAGTTATATCTATATCCAAGTATTAATATGAATGTCTGTGTTGGGCCAGTAACCATGTATGATGTATTATATGATGTAACATACTCTGATATGTAATATATTATGTGATATTATATTTTAAAAAAAATTCCGCTGTGAGACTCTGATCTTCTCATTCTTCTATTCTAATAGTTATGTCTTTCCTATCTCATCCTCTAATTTCTTTCTATTAACAGTTAGAGTTCAATACTTGGGTTTTTGATAATAATACAGGATTTCGTGTTAGTGTTGAAAATTCGAGCGTCGAATTTTTCTAGCCATTACAAGTGGTATCAGAGCTATTGGTTGTGTAGTAACCTTGGCTATGTGGCGTAACTCAGTAGAGATAGGGTTAATAACACCCTAGATTGAGTTTGGGTATGTATTGAGAGAGCGTATTTTGAAAATTTGAACTATAATATGAATTATAACGTATATACTCAGTATAGGTCAACTAGAGTTATCGACTTTGGCCACCGTCAAATAAATCTTCCGATTAAGTTTGATTATTAAGCTGTTATAATCAGATAGTTGAAAATAGGTAGGACAACCACAACAACCAGTGGAAGGAGCTAAATGAATCAGGGTCGTCCTTAGGATAAGTTAAATGGTGTTTAATTGAGTTAGAAGAGTATCAGGTAAAATTCATATAGGAAATAAAGTTGAATTAAATTTAGGAAAATATACAATGAATAAAATTGGGGTTTTTCGGTAATAAAGATTAGACTTGAGTTATTAGTTGGATATACACCAATGTGTGTTAAGTAAGTGATTTTGTAATAAAATCAAGAAATTTTGGATTTCAGAAATTAAGATAACTAAATAAATAAGGAGTCTATTCGGAAGGGGAGGTAAATAGTTACAAATGTGTATTAATTTGACTTTAGTTAAAACTGAAATCTACGCGTGACTCTTTAATTTCGGGGATGAAATTCTTTTAAGGGGTGTGGATTGTAATGTCCCGGTTTATAAATGAATTTGTTTGATAATAAATATTGATTATAACGGGATAATCAAAATAAAATTTGATTTGTAAACAAACTTAAACAACTAAAGATATATATAGGAATAAAAGTGTATGCTTGGAATTATGTTTGAGATACATAATAAAGCTTGCAACAAAAATGTTATAAACTAGAAGCAAACAATTATATCATAATGTATATACTAATATGCATATATATATATTTAGTTATACTTTAAGTTCAAAACATAATATAAAGTTGCAAAAGAAACATTTTGAAAATATAACAACATATATATAGGTATAGTTTAACGCAATAACAAGGCAAGAACCTCACAACTAAAATCCTTAAGCATGCACATGAAAGTGCTAGCAAAATATACATATGAAAGGGGCATTTTATCACTTTAAAAATGTAAAGGGACTTGGAACAAATATGACAGAAAAGTGAACATGTGCATGTAAAACAATTTAGCCATTCAAACACACATTAACATATGAAAGAACATTCCTCACGATATGTTTGACAAAATGACACAGTAAAAATCTCAAAGGGAATTCATATAAAAACAAAACTAAGGCAAGAGGATAAAGACAACACCCTTAATTGTATGTAACCATGAATAGCAGGACTAAAAATAGGTACTATCCATTACCTAAAACCCACAGTACAAGTTAGCAAGTAAAGAATTCATAGTAGCAAAATATCAAATACTTAGATGGCAAGTAAAACCATTTTCATATGGCTGAGAAAAGGTGAGACATGCGCAGCATTTAATGAAGTATGGATGGATGGGGCCTACTTCTAGAAGAGGAAACATAGGACAAGGGGATTAGAAAATATCTAAATAAACAATTAGTTTCTTTCTTGCATTGTTTTCCTGGAACCAATCGTAGAAGCTAAAACAAAGGAGTAAGGTAATGATACATTTGCTGTAGCAAATGTGAAGAGAAAATAGATTTTTGAATAAGGAAACTTGGCTATAAATATGGACTTAAAAGCATGCGTTCTCCTCACAACAAAATACTGAATTCGAACTAGCAAGAAAAAGAAAGCTTGAAGGTGAGTAAACTATCTTCTATTTTAGATGAATAATCTTTTGAATTATTGCTATAGATTGTTTTGAGTTGATTGCATCAGTTTGGATGAACACATACTTTGTCAGTTGTATGCTCTTTGATTAAGTTGCAAATTCCTGCTATGAACACAATCATTTTGTTGTCAAACAACCAATAGTTGATGCTAGCAAACTTTGTGTACCCTCTGTTTCATGTAAAAAGAATTCCAATATGTTTGTTATAGTTCTGTTGTTAAGTTAAACCTTTAGATAATATGAAATCTGCTACTATGTTATGTAAACACAAGGATACCTTATGAACACCTGTTTCCAGAAGATAATTCTACCAAATTCTCTCACTGGGTTTATTTGAATGCAAGGATATAATGCATATGTTTTCCTACTTCAGTAATATAAACAATGTAAATAACATTGTAATGAATGTATACACAAAGAAACTAGAACTATGCTGCTATCTGTAACCCACATTATAACATGGAATTTTCGATCCAAGAAAAATGTTGTTTTACATATATAAATGGAATCGAATGACAAAAAGATGATTTTTGGTGGTCATTACATGATTTTTAACGTTATGGTTGTCGAGAGATTTCGTGATGATCGGAAAACATTGTCGAGGCAAATTCCGGTGATCCCTTGGATCAAGTGACATGCCGGGGAGCGTAAAGAAGCGTGGAAGTCTAATAACCATAGAAAAAATAGCAAATCATTTATCTAATAGGTAGATTTTGTAAACGAAATGAGAATAGGGTTTTCTTTGAAAATATATATAGTTTAGTTCATCAAAGAACTGCTCCACCACAGTGATGAACGGAGGTTGCGCATAGGAGGGGATCGGAGCAGGAGGTTGACAGCTCGGCCTGGGTGGAGTTGGAGGCACCATGGTGGTCTGAGGACGTGATAGTTGATGGTTTCTTTGATGGAACCCATTCGACGATGGAGAAAAAAGATAGTGAAAACATAGTAGCAACTCTGGTGATCGGATCAGAGGGGTGTGACATGGTCAAGAAGTGGAAAGTGACTTGGGTGAAGGATCACGAGGGGTCAATGGTGTCTCGATGGTCTGTGCACGTGCACCGTGTACATGCGTGTGCATCAGCAGGAGGAAGAAGGAACAAGGCTTGGGCGTGGAGTTTTCGTGGTAAAAAAACGTGTGTGGCACGGGTTTTGGCAAGTGGTACTTTGGTACTTTGGCAAAGAGAAGTGGTACTTTGGTATTATGGAAAAATGGAAGTGGTATTGGCTTGGGCATGAGAAATTGGAGTGATCAGACATGCGCGGTATAGGATTTGGGAACGTGCTACTTTGTCAATGTGGCACTTTGTCAAGGTGGTACTCTAGAAGTGGTAGTTGGCTGGAGCGTGGAATTTGGGGTGGATCAAGCGTGCGTGGCATGTGGTTTTGAAGTGGCAAAGTGGTACTTGGCACAGAGGAACTTGGAAATTGGCAAACAGAAGTGGTGTTAGGCAAACTGGTGAAGGGAAGGTGAAAGGAAAATTGGGCCAAGGGTTTGGGCCGGGCTTTTAATAAATCAAGTTTTAAATAAAAATGGAAATATATGAATAAAAGAAGAAAAGTAAATTAAAAGGAGATTTTTAATTGCATAGGACAAGTTTGAAAGGAGTCGAACATCTTGGGCCGGTGAGGAGGAAAGGTGGATCGTAGTAGCTAGGCTTTAAAGAAAATTCGACAAGTTTAGAAATTAAACAAAAAGGGAATAATAAAATAGAAAATGGTATAAATTAAGTTATTTATGATTATTTAGAAATAAAAAGATAATTTATGAAGTATGACAAAGGTATAAAATGTCGTACAAACAAGCCGACATTTTAGAGTAGAATACATTGTGCTACGCACATGCTTTAGTTGTTCATTAATAAAGGACAATCAAACTGAATAAATTACCATGTGCGATGCACACACTTAAGTTGTTCATTTATAAAAGGTAGTCAAAAATGTTCGGATTTAAACAATGCAGACATATACCATTTTTTTGGTTGAAGCTCGTAAAATAAAGGGTATATAAACTGATAGTAAAAGAAATTACGCTAATCATTTCAAAGAGTCCGGAACTAATTTTCCATTTCGATTTGATTTATATGTCGCATGACCGAGATTATTGAAGATAATAAAAGACAGAGATATGCAAGGGCTATTTTGTTTTACAGAATAGTGCCTTCGTTCATCCTGTTCCTGGATGACTTGTATTGACGAATGTCTGATAGAGTATTTCCTGAAAACTCACAAACGCTGATTTTTACAAACGTACCATAGTTGGTAGCGGAAGGGGATTCTTCTCTTAGCTTAATTACTAGGGTATTTTTGTGGATGTCAATTAGTGATTTGACGTGTCTGACGATGTGGCATTCAAAGTGAATGGTGACTACATGTTCTAGAAGATGAGCGTAGCCTCAAAGCCTTATAACCAGGAAAAGATAAAAATTGGGCAAGCAACATGGCTAGGTGGTTCATTCCCAAGCAGGGTGTATTATCACCATTTAGAGAAATTTTTATTTGTTTCTTAATCTCTTTTCGTTGCTGCAACTTTTGGAATACGGTGGTTTAAGCCCAACCGTTGGTGGTAATATATTTGCTACACTCAAGCTAATGAGTGGGCGGTCATGTGTGGCTGGGTTGCAAGACGTTCTTGTTGAACCCCCGTGTATCCCCTTTAGAGTACACTGATCAACAGGTGGTCCTATAGCTTGTATGTTGGAATCCAATCTCCAATAAGAGCCCGCGGTTTTTGATTTTATATTATATATATATAGAGAGAGAGCGTGAGATGCAAGCATTCCGCTAAATGGTTATTTATATGATAAAAACTATTATAATATCAGATGATTTTGATATCAAAAAGGTTTTGGGTTATAGTAAGGTAAAAACCGTCCATGTTTACGTGTGGGCTGGTCTTACTATTATCTTTTCTTTCGAAAGGTTTTGAACATTAAATCAATCTGTTCTCATAAGAGTATAACTTGTTATGTGTTAAGAATTGATCATTTGAACTGTTTTAAAATTGATTACTCACACCATTCCCCTGACTGACCCAGAGTTTATTTTTCTGTGTTTTCCTGAACTCTTTGGTACTCATAAAAGTAGACAAGTGATTCGGGTAACTATTGGAATCTGTTGGAGTATTTTGGACTAGAAATCATGGAGTCAGCTTATTTGTTATATTTATATCCATGTATCAAGATGAATTTTTGTGTTCGGCCAGTAATCGTGCAAGATGTATTATATGATGTAACAGACTTTGATATGTAATATATTATGTGATATTATATTTTGTAAAATTCCGCTGTGAGACTCTGATCTTCTCATTCTTCTATTCTAATAGTTCTATCTTTCCTATCTCATCTGCTAATTTCTTTCTATTAACAGCCACATTTCAATACTTGGGTTTTTGACAAGTAATACAGGATTTCGTGTTACTACTGAAAATTCGAGCAATGAATTTTTCTGGCCGTTACTGGTTGGCAGTTATTCCCACCAAGATAATGTCCATATAGGGTTAGAAAACCCCTAGAACGCTACTGAGGTGAGGAGTTTTATTGGCTTAGCGGGTTATTACTGGAAGTTCATTGAGGACTTTGCATGAATCTCGGCACCATTAACCCGATTTACTAAGAAAATTTTGCCTTTCTCTTGGGATGTGGATTGTGTGGATGCCTTTGGAAGACTAAAGAATGCACTCACCAGCGCACCATTTTTTACATTGCCTAGTGGATCTAGGATGTTCGCAGTTCACACTGATGCTTGTAGGGTTATTTTAGGTGCAGTGTTGATGCAAGAGCGTAGAATAGTGTGCTACGGTAGTAGGAAGCTAAGGGTTCATGAGAGGAATTACCCTATACACGATTTGGAGTTAACTGCTATAGTGTTCGCACTTAAGTCTTGGAGACACTATCTACTTGGAGAGAGGTTCGAGCTTTTTACAACAGCAAGTCGCTCAAATATTTGTTCTTAGATGGATCTCAATTTGAGGCAGAAAATGTTAGCATCATATGATTTAGAGATTTCTTATAACCTTAGCTAGGGGAATGTAGTGGTTGATGCTTTAAGTGAACATAGGGCGACATTGAGCCCTTATTTGTTGAGTGTCGGAATTCAAAGTATATAGCTGCATTCGATTTTTGACCATCTACAGCATACACTCTAGGATTGTCAGTATCTTTAAAGGTGTGATCTACTTTACTTGAGAAGAAATGGAAGTGGCAGAAAGAGGATCCCAAGCTCTCAGATATTTTGGATAAATTGAGTAGAGGAGAGGTTTCTAGACACCTCCTTAGATATACTGTGGATTGTAGAGGCTGGTTTCGACGGGATGGTCGATTATGTGTACCCCGCACGAATGATTTGAAGAATGTGATATTAGCCGAGGCTTATCACTCTTGGAGGACTATCGATTTGGGCTATGATAAGATGTATCATGATATGAGGCGAATCTTTTATTGGACTGGCATGAAGAAATGTGTGGCTAAGTATGTAGCTAGATGTGTGTTGCTAAAGAATTAAGGTAGAGCAAAAGAAGCTCAGTGGTCTAATTCAGCCTTAGGACATACCATTGCGGAAATGGAAGAGTGTTTCTATAGATTTTGGAGATAGGTTGCCTAGGTCGAGAAAGGGGAACTGTAACAACCCGAAAAATCTAAGCCAATTTAAAATTTTTAATTTGGCTATTTTAGTGGACTTTAATATTTAAAATAAATTATTTTAAATAATAAACGACGAAAAGTATGTTTGAATCGATGTTTGAAAATAAATTTAATTATTTTTAATTATAAACAAGGTCTGAGATGGCGCGGTAGTTTCAAAATTTGAATTCAAACTTTGACTGGTTGTACTGGGTGCAAAATAAAACGGATTTTAGTGAAACCAAAAAGATTTAAATCTGTTTATGATTATCTTTCTAACAAATCTGAAAAATTGAAATTTCATAGCGGGAATCAAAAGTTATGGCCAAATGAATTTTTAGAAAGGTCACTATAGAGAATATATAGCCCTTGAAAATAGACATTTTGAAAACGACCTCAGAATTCGACGAAACCATTTTTGTTGGATCTGGTATGTCAAATTATTTTTAGGTTTCAAATTCCATAATTTTTGAAGTTAATATGTGAGCGTGGCAAAGGAGAATGTGTTTGGTTGATTTCAGTTAAATTAGATCGACCAAAAAATGGCCATTTTTCAAACGGTCTCAGAATTTGACGAAATCAGTTTTATTGGGACCATATCGTCAAAGCATAGCTAGATTTATTTTTCTGTAATTTTTGGGATCAGTTTGTGGCCCCGACAAATTAAAATGTACATTCAAAGTAAATATTGAATGTTTTATATTTTAATTTGAAGGAAAACCGATTGAAACAGTTGAATGGGCTTACGAAACATATCCCATTGTGTTCGGAATGGGGTTATTTAGCTAGGGGCGACAGTCGTTGGGTTTGAATTGGAGTTTGTTTATGAAAACCATAATTATATATATATATGGGTGAATAGGAAAATTCCATTCATAAATTAAAAATATAAAAAATCCTTAAAACCCCCTTATCAGCATCGACCAACGACGGTTGTCTTCCAAATCTTCCAGGTCACATTCCGGCCGCCACGATCATCGTTAGCCCCGGCCCCTTAGCAACTTTTGAAGCTCTCGTCCTCCTCTTCAAATCAACACCAACTACACCACCTACCGTCGCGCCACCAGCGAGATCACCTCGCTGAACTTCCAACCTTTGAAGCGCCGCCCTATCTGATTCCGACCACCAAACTGGCCACGACCACCACCCCTTCACGCGCCTCACTCCCCTCGTCGACGTCCAACTCCCTGATCGTCATCTAGTTCAGCGGATTTGAAGAAAAATCCGAACCGAATTTCGAACAGTCAAAGAAAGGGTATGGCTTTGTTTATATGAGTGGAAAATAACACTTTTAAGTGTTGTTGTTTATGATTTTGGTTTAAAAATCGTATCTTTAACATATGTTAACGAAATTCGATGAAACAGGAGACATCGGGACCGTGACGACGCTCTCCACATTCTAGAAGTGCCCGGGGATTTTTATGAGCTCGCTACTATTTTTAGCAAAGCGACAAACCAATATGAGATTTTTAAACTGAAATGTAAATGGAATTATGATGTATAAATTATATAAGCGAAGTATAAGTTATATACGCGTTGTATACCTCATGTACATGTGTTGTATAAGTTATATGAGCGATGTATAAATTATACATGCATTGTATAAATCATATGTGCGTTGGAATGGAAATAAAATATACTTATATATATACTCCCCTCATCCACAAACCATGGATGATATTTATTGATTGTGAATTGGCGTGAAAAAGTTGGTGAATAATGCGAATGGTTGATAGGATTGTTTGTGGTTGATACTATTGGATTGTGATTGAAAAATACCCGTTTGTGGTTGAAACAAAATTAGAATAGGTTGTGGAAAAGAAAAACATACTCGTCTCCGTACGAACTAAATTTACGAAATCCCCATTGTCAAAAACCCCGAGGTTTTGAGGTAGAGCGAGGAGCCGTACATCGGGACGGTGCCGGTTTTAAATACCCTGTCGTTATGCTGCCGAAATTTTCAATAATATTCATGTGTTAGAACTATATTCATGTGTTGAAACTATATTTATGTGTTGAAAACTATATTCATGTGTTAAAACTATATTCATGTGTTGAAATTATTTTCATGTATTGAAACTATATTCATGTGTTGGAACTATATTCATGTGTTGAAACCATATTCATGTGTTGAATAGAAATTCATGTGTTGAACAAATTCTTTGAAAGATAAAAATAACGTTTTATCACATATATAGACTATATAAATTATTCCTGTTTTAAATAAATTGTTTTAACAATAAAAATCACATTTTTGTTATATATATAAACTATAAAAAACATTCATGTGTTGAATAAAGGACTAGAACGATAAAAATCATATTTTTATCGTATGTGTGAAGTCGAAAACATTCATGTGTTGAATATATGGATTGAACAATAAAATTTACATTTTTATTGTGAATATGAAGTGCTAAAAACATTCATGTGTTGAATAAATATTTCTGATGATAAAAATATCATTTTTATCATGTATACGACTCGCTAAAAATACATAAGCGTTGAAATAAATATTTGTTTGCTATGACTACTATTTTTAACATATATATGAACTAAATAAAATAGTCATGCGTTGAAATATATTTTTGTTCGCTAAAAATATCATTTTTATATGAAATCTGAAGTGTTAAAAATAACCACTTGTTCAAATAAATATTTGTGGGTTGAAAATATTATTTTTAACATGTGTAGGAAGTGTTAAAAATAACCATGTATAGAAATGAACCTTTGTTCACTAGAAATATTATTTTAAGCTTAGATTTGCACATATATGTACATATGCTGAACAGGAAAATGGATTAGCTGTTGAGTAAAGAATTTATTTGCGTGTCCGACAAATAGGTAAATCTTAATGAGTTGGATGCGCAATTTTATTATTATATCAACTCCTGTGAATGCCATTAGATGCGGAGTGTTGGTTGTTCTGTGTGTAATAATAAACGTCGCCATAGGATAGTAACAATTTATTTTGAACTATACTACATGGCATACTTCCTGAAGATAGGCATACTTCATCATATACCACATAAGCATTTGGAGCTTGTGTGACGAAGTTGAAGATTTACCATACGAGCGAGAGGCTTGTATGGTGATGACTGTATATTACAGGTTGAACTGATGACTGATATGGAATATATAAAATGTAACGATAAATTGCAAGATTAATAAAAAAACCACATGGGTCCAGAGATGACAATAACACGTCTCTCTGGTCATTAAGGCACAAAAACCATTTATAGGGTGATGAGAATTTATTCTCTGGAGTTATGATCTATACACACTCCCCTGTGGACACCGGAATATATCACCATAAATATGTGCATGCTTATTAAGATTTATTGGGTACCTAATACGGCCCAATAAGTTTCCAAACCCCTTCCCGTACAAAGGAGGATATGGCGAATTTTTCTGAAATTTAAAGGCGTTAGTGAAATATTTGAAGTGAAAACGATATTGAAATCGTCGAATAAATCATATTTATATATATATAAATATAAATTAAATAAAATGAATCGAGCCCCTGCAGTTCGCGTTTTGAAATCGTAACTTTAAACGATTATACCGAAAGATTCGACCATCGGATTTTCATGAAACTGAAACCGTTGGGTTCGCTTTGGAAATATCTTTCCAACGATATAAACTTTTTTGGGATCCAACGATTAGATTTTCAGATATATGTAAAACAAATTTGAAGAAAAACAGCGCCAGTACCTCGGCACGACCCGAAACGTCGTTTAATTAAATAGGGCCATTTTTAAATAAATAAAAACGACGATATATCGTTACAAAATATTATAGACGATATGGAATGGAAATAAACCGATTACACTTGGTTTGCTTGTCATTGGATGGTTGAATGTGTTTGACATGAAAATTATACTAAAGAACTGAAACGTGAATGTCGGATAATTTAACCATATAAAGAATTGATTTGAAATATAAATATACATGAATTATTTAAGGCCGAGTTAATTCTCATTTCAAATAATTGATCAACGATTAGAAGTCGAAGAGATGAAGACGGTTCAAGACCGACGATCTTCACATCGGATGGATGGGCGCTACTGATGCTCATGATTAGAGTAGATACCTTGAAGGGGCTGAAGTGGTAGCCGTCCGGACGTATTTGTTGATTGCACGGATATGCAAGGAATAAGGTGCCTCCAGTTTCGTTCAGACCCAGAACGAACTTGTAAATGGAACCGTGTCTTACATTGGATTTTGTTTTGTGCTGATTGTTCTCTATTAAATATATATCTGTTTGGCGGTGGAGAATTTATTCTCTTGCTTAACGCCCTTCTCTGAGACGTACGAGATCATAGGTCATATATCGATAGAAATCAGTCGCATGGAGTGAATCGCCTGTGTGGCATGCCTGAGTGGCAGATGATCAAGGCTTCTGATGAAAAGAAAAGTCTTGTGGTTGATGATCAAAGCACGGCCTACGTGGCATAGCTTTGTGTATAACTTTGATTTGCGAGCCTCATACCTAGGTATGAGTCAAAACAGGATAAGGACCCAAGGAGTGCACGATGTTTCTTTCTAGCTATGGGTGATGTCAGTGACCTACCAACCCTGACATTTATATATTTTTTACCTGTGTAGTTGTTGGAATGCGAGGCGCCTTAATTATAGGTCTTATAGGACCGGGAAACGTGTGTTCAGGAATACTAATCCTCAAAAGTAAGAGAGGACCGGCCTTGGAGGTTCCAAGGATCGCTATGTGTGGTCCTGAGACATTTGCTAGAGTGTCTCGAATCAGAGAGGAGCTTGCCCCTTGCCTCGACTCATGATGGAATCCAATTTCCAATACGAAATTACGGATTTGATTGTAACTTATATATGGCGACATGATATATGGTACCCATGCCGTCTATGATTGATATTTATGATGGAAGTTGCTTTTGGAACATATATGCACTAGTAATAATATCAAACACTTTTGTTTTATACGTATCAAGCATTTCTTGGCCATTATAAGGTAAAACTCTATCCTCCATCTTGCGTTGCATTGTGTGATGGGACCTGAGTCTTATAATGGCTTCATTTTTATAAAAAGCATTGCGTTGATTTAATAATTTACTTTATTTCATGCACTGGCAATCACTGGGGTAAACCAATTCCGCGAAAGTGGCATGGTCCTATGATTTGCCTTATTATTGTTGTTTAATCAGTTAAGTAGATTTCTCATACCAGTCCCATGACTGCCTCGTAGTTTGTTTCACCTTGCAAACTCGGGTGCCCTTATTTTCACACGGTCAGCCTAGTGACAGGTAGCAGGATATATTTTGGCTTTTGCACTACAGCAGGGAGTGCATCTTTTGGTTAGTATGGCGAGGACCTGGCTTCTTAGTATCTTGGCTATTGATATTCTGCCATTATTATCTATGTATATGATTCCGCTTATGGCGATGTAGATTGATATCTCTATTATGTCTCATTTTATGTATATGTACCGCTTAGGCGATGTAGACTGATCATTTCCTTTTATGCACTAAGTTGTATCCAACACTGTGCTACTCTGATGTTGTTGTTACATGTTATGATTCCGATGTCATATTGATGTAAATTATTCTATTTTCTTCTTATGCTATTATCTGTACTCTGCTAAAGATGATTAATGTGATATATTCCAATGATTATCCTTAACACCGTCGTACGCGGTTTTGAGATCGTCACAGGAACACTAGCATATGGGTCATTGTGGATTGATTGACTAAGTGCGTCCATTTCCTCCTAGTTAAGAGTAAGAGGACAACTGCATGGTTGGCTTCTTTGTACATTCGCGAGATTGTTAAACTCCATGGTATCCCTTCAAGCATTATGAGCGACAAAGATCCGATTTTTACTAGTGAGTTTTGGAAGAGTCTGCAAGAAGTTTTGGGAATGGAACTCGGGCTGTGTACCGCGTATCACCCTCAGAAGAATGGTCAAACTGGGAAGGTGAATAGGATTTTGGAGGAATTACTGAGGATGTGTATTTTAAACTTCAGAGGGACATGGGAGGATCATTTACTCCTCTTGTAATTTGCGCATAATAATAGTTTCAGTCTAGTATCGGAATGGCACCCTTTAAGGCCTTGTATGGACGACCTTGTAGATCTCCGGCGTGTTGGGGGGATTCGACTAACAGACTGCTTCATGGGTCAGAAATGGCTAGGGAAAACTATGATAAGGTTGACTTGATTAGAATTAGAATAAAGGAAGCACAGGATAGGCAAAAGTCTCCTATGCATAAAAGAAGGATCAACTTGGAATTTGCCATTGGTGATTTGGTTTTCATAAAAGTTACACCACTTAGGAACATGGTAAGGTTTGGCTCCACGGGCAAGTTGGCCCGGAGGTTTTTTGGACCAATCCTGGTCATAAAGAAGATTGGGAAGATGGCTTATTGAGTTCAACTACTAAAGAGATTATCAGGAATTCATGACATGTTCCATGTATCGTACCTACGAAAATGCCTACACAATTCAGCGGTGGTAATAGAGCCCAATGCTTTAGAGGACATGGAGATCGTGTGGGAAGCATCTATTCGACGAGCATCTCAACAAATCTTAAAATTTGAGAGTAAGAAGCTAATAAACAAGGGAGTAAGATTGGTCAAGGTGCAATGGGGAAACGATGATGGTGAGGCCACTTGGGAACCCAAGGAGAAGATGCATATATCTTATCCCTATCTGTTTGACGGTACGTTAAGACCTTTTTCAATCTTTAGTCCTTATGCGGTATCTTTTGAATTCCTTTGAACTTGATCCTAGGAGAACTTATGGATGATAGGATATGGTTGAAACACGAAACATGCTATGTTTGATGTTTGCAAATGGTGCAAGTGTTTGCAAGTGGATGTAGTGGATGCACACACACACACACACGACACTATGATCAGCTGATTAGGACACTTACATATGCATATGCATATGGATGGGTGTGCATTTTATTTATTTCTATGGTAGTAATACATGGATGTCATCATATGGTTGTTGCATATAAATGCTACTGGATGCACGCATATAGAAGTATTTGTTATCATTAGGATTTTTGCATACATTTGGATGCATAGCACAAACATAATTGTATAAAAAAGAGGTCGACTAAATCAGTAGACTGCCTGATCTTTTGCATTTGTTAGGGTCATAACACTACACTATTGCATAAGTACATAAATTGCATTAGATAAATTAAGGACAATGGTTGTCGGTGGATGATGGATGAGTAGATGGTTGTAGAGAACACTTGTATTATTCTTCCACCTTAGAAATTTTGGGGATGAAATCCTTTAAGGAGCGGAGAATGTAACAACCCAAATTTTAACGAATAATAATTAATTAATGAATTAGTTAAAAAAAATGAGAATTGGGTAATAGGGTTTGCGCCATTAGGTCCGTTATGATTTTCTGGTTCAGATAAAATTTTGGTTTGCACAAAACGAACTAAAAACAAATAAGTTATGACCAGTTTAAGTTTGAAATTCAAATTATAATTTAAAATAAAACAAAAGAATAAAAATAGTTAATTACACTTAATCAGCATAAGAACTGGGACAACCAAGTCACAATTAGTTCGACCCCATGGTCGACCCAAGCCCTATGCAGTTAATGCCTCGCTATTTTCCCATTATCAACCCGCTATATCCCATAAAGGACTACAACTACTACGTGTAACACCCCACCTCCACTAGGGTCACTCACAAAGGGAATGCACTAGCTTTGGTGGAGTATTATCTAGGTAAACATGCACAGAAACATTACAAGACAGAACATATAAAACAGCGGAAGAAAACATGATTTTATTACTTTATAAAAGTAGTAAGGTCTAAAACCTTTTACATCAAAGTGCCATTAAATTACTTACATCGAAACCTGTCTTGCAATAATAAAGAAGCATAAAACCATAGTCATAAATTATTCCCTAAGTAAAACAGTAAAATAGCCATAGCCAAGAAAAGTCCAAGCCATAGATGATGATTTTGAAGCAGAAAATCCGCACTAAGTAGCAACATTTCCTCCCTGTAAACCTTGGGGGGGGACCGGAAGAAAAAGAGGCGAAACAAAATGGGGTCAGTCATAAAGACTGGTAAGTCCTAGCTACTTTCAGCCTAAAAACAGGTAAAGGTAACATGACATGTATAAACTGAAAGTAATCATAAACATGATGACAAGATAAAAATATCAAACTAAGATAACAAGATAAACTCAAGTAACAAGATAACCAAGGTAACAGGATAACAAGATAAACTCGGAATAGCATCGCATGTCTAACGTCCTCTGCACCAACCGTACTAGCATCCTAACTCGTATCATCCCTTCCATGTATATGTATAGTCCCTTGCCGTATATCGTATGGGTTCCATCATGTTGTTCTGTACCACTACAACGTAGTGTCACCATCCTTGAAATCGCTCGGACTGCCATCCTTGTTCTGGCCAGATTCCCTTATCATGAATTATCGCGTGTTCATCTAGGATTTACGCCACCTAGGACCACTAGGGATTATGCTACCAATTGGACGTTTTCTAGATTCGACCAGGGTTTATGCCACCTAGGACCACTAGGGATTATGCTACCTATCGAACAACGCCCTTTTTCCACGTAACGATCTAATCGATCAGCTCCCTACAAGTCCTAACTCGTCGTGTGTCGGTGTCATACGGCCCAATCACGAATGTAGCTACTCTGTGCTAGGTCCACCCTAGGGTGTATCAAGCCCTAGGGTGTCAACCACTGACACCATTCCAAGAACGCACAGTGTACAACTACTGGTGCCCAATGCCTGCTTTTTCAACTCCGGACTACGTGCACGACCGTAGTCCGCCTGAACCTACAATGGCACACCAACTCAGTCGTCGTTCTGGTCGCTTACAATCAGCCCAGTAATCGTGCCCCACCCTAGCCTAGTCCCTAGGGTATCGTGATACATCCAAGAGGGTTACTGTTGAAAAGGACCGTGTAACTAGGGTTTCCGTCCAGCAGGTTAAGTGTTGTCATCTAAATTCAAGACTTAACCCCTATCAGTCTAGCATGTCAAGTTGGTTAAGTGTTGTCATTCAAGTTCGTGACTTAACCCGTCTACATGTCATGTCAAGTTGGCTAAGTGTTGTCATTCAAGTTCATGACTTAGCCCTACGAATCACGTGTCAAGTTGGTTAAGCGTATTCCAGCGGTTCATGACTTAACCCTATCCAAATCATTGTGTCAAATTAGTTAAGTATATTTAAGCTTAACCCAATCAAATCACCGTGTTAGATTGGTTAAGTATATTCAAGCGATTCATGACTTAACCCCATCAAGTTATCATGTTAGATTAGTTAAGTATATTCAAGCGATTCATGACTTAACCCCATCAAGTTATCATGTTAGATTGGTTAAGTATATTCAAGCGATTCATGACTTAACCCCATCAAGTTACCGTGTTAGATTGATTAAGTAAATGTTAACCTAACCCCATCCACTAGTCAAATTATAATGGTTAAGTGTTACCCTCGTGAGTTTACTTAACCTTACCATGCATCGCGTTATACTAGTCGGGTGTTATCGACCCATTCAGGTTAAACTAACCCATTCTCTAATCGTGTTATATGGTTAAGCGTCATCAAGAAATCAAGTCAGGTTTTACTTAACCCACCCATCCACATTATATTGGTTAAGGGTCATTAGTCTAATCAAGTTACTTAACCCACCCGTCTATGTCATATTGGTTAAGTGTCATTAGTCTAATCAAGTTACTTAACCCACCCGTCTATGTCATATTGGTTAAGTGTCATTAGTCTAATCAAGTTACTTAACCCACCCGTCTATGTCATATTGGTTAAGTGTCATTAGTCTAATCAAGTTACTTAACCCACCCGTCTATGTCATATTGGTTAAGTGTCATTAGTCTAATCAAGTTACTTAACCCACCCGTCTATGTCATATTGGTTAAGTGTCATTAGTCTAATCAAGTTACTTAACCCACCCGTCTATGCCATATTGGTTAAGTGTCATTAGTCTAATCAAGTTACTTAACCCACCCGTCCATGTCATATTGGTTAAGTGTCATTAGTCTAATCAAGTTACTTAACCCACCCATCCATGTCATATTCATTTATTATTTACTAATGCATCAACCTCTCACATTGGACTTATTTGCGGTCACTGGATACGCCGGGCGGTTACGGGCCGAATTACACCGCAAACCCATTCCAACCTCGGGTTCAATGCATTACCACAATCTAACCTTTGCCTACGACCGCTCACATTAGACTATTATTGTTGTGGTCACTGGATATGCCGGGCGGTTCCGGGCAGAATTACACCACAACTCAAGTCTAACCTCATGTCGAAGGCATCCGTTAGATTATTAATTACATATGTGTCATCTAAGTCAAGACTCCCCTTTACGTATTACTAAGCATATTCCCAAGTTCCCAATTACATGTCCATCAAAATGTGTACCCAATTCTAGCCACTTCACATATGTCCAATTCTCGCCTATTTGCATGTATGTCAAGTTTATGCCAATTTACCCTAAATCATGTTCTAGCCAAAGTTACATGTTGTCACGTTCATGCCCAAATAAACCCACATCATGGTTCATGTTCCCAATTCCACTTATGCCTAATTTACATAAGCCCAATCCCTTGATTTAACTTACATAGTCCCCAAAAACTCGTGATTTAACTCATATGCCATTTCATGTATGCCCAAACTTGCAAATTACATTGGCAATACCCCAAATTCCCCTTGTTCATGTTATGAAGTCAATTCTACCACACACTCATGTCCAAATAGGTGAGATCCCAACATTTCCCCCGTATACAAACCGCATGTAAATCGTAGTTTAGGCCTAGGTCCGAAATCGACTAAGGTTCATCAAAAGAAAATAAATAGGGGAAGGTAGAAGCTTTGCATAAAACAAGATTCGAGAAAGAAACATCATTACATGCATGATAAGGATATGAAAGAGTGATTTGCTACATGCATAGGTCCAAATTAATGCCATAGCAACATCCCCAAAGGTCAAGATCAAAAATGAACAAGAATGAGCATGGATCGATTATCATGCATAGATCAATTTTCAACTTTATCACATGTCATATTCAAGTTATCGTTTCAATCTAAAAGCATCTAGAACTTACAAAGCATGGCTAGTGAATTAGGAGCAAGAATCGTCATAGAATCGTTGTAGAGGCTCTAGGAAAGATGTAGCAAAACTAGAAGCCTTGAGAATATAAGTAGCTCCTTGATTTGATGGAGAAAGATTGCTCCTTTGACATGGATCTAGTTTGAATGCTCAAGCCTTTGAAGTTGGAGATGGAGGCCATGATCAAGAGAGATTTAGGCAGCACTTTGTTGTTAGAATGATTTTTAGTGATTTAGGTTAGGTCTTAGGGTGTTTTTATAGAAGTAGGAGCTAGTTTAGGCCATAGGATCAACCCTAGAATAGATCTGAGCCATCAAAAATCGTCACAGGCCAACAAACCAGACCACAAGACCCTGCAGGTGCACACAGGCCGACCTGGCTCGACCAGGGAGGGCGGACCCCAGGTCGACACCCAGGTCGACTGGGCAGTCGACCTGGTCCCTGGGGGGTCGACTACCCAGTCGACCTGGGGCTGGGCGGGAAATTTTCCCGCCCAGTCTGTTCGGGGCTAAATTCGAATTTCGAAAATCTGTCTTCGTTTTCTGATTTTTCGTGAAACTTCTAGAGGCCATATCTCGATCATACGGACTCCGATTTACAAAATTTCGGACTCGTTTCCAATCAGAATTCCGAGACGAACGCAACTGTGCAACCCATTTCGCTTGATTCTTATTTTAAAATTTAATTCTGCCTCAATTCTTGTCTTAACATGTTATTAAAATTCGGGTTGTTACATTCTCCCCTCCTTTAAGGATTTCGTCCCCGAAATCTCTAAGTTAGGGAGGATGTGTCCTACCATCCAATCATCCATATTCTCAAAACATCATCCACAAGCAACCATTGTCCTTAAAAGATTTCTAATTCCATATGAACATATGCAGAAAGTGTGTGTATATGTTCCTTATCTAATGCAAATGATCAGGCCTGATTGATCTCCTCAATGCAAAATATGTTTAGTGCCATGAATCCACATGTATGCAAATAGTCCTAGTCACATAAACACTATATGTGTGCACAAACATTCATCCATATGCAATATTCACATGATAACACATTCAATTTCATCTATAAACAAGTATAAACACTCATGCATATGCAACATGAAAATGTGTCTGAGCCGATCTAGTGCCTAATGTGTATTCATGCATCCACGAGCAACCACTTGCGACCACTTGCAACCATTTCGCAAACATCAATCATAACATGTTTCCAATACATGTTTGCATCCATAGGGTTCTACTTAAGGTCCTCAAGAAAGGATCGAGAAGATAAGCAAGATAAACTCCTTTTTGGATTACAAGAAATCCCTTTCTAAACCCAACCCATATCCTATAAAGCCCAAAAGGTTTAGTCAACCTAACGGACACCTTCAAACCCTGACAGATATTATTAACCGATGAATCATACCCCCTATGGAGTTTGCAACAGAAATAAGATCGAGAATAGGACCGAGAGGATATACATAAAAGATAGCATGCGGGTAAGCTTTACAGGAAAACAGGGATCAAGAATATACTCTTAAAAAGAGATATGATGCGCGTATCTTGTCTTCAATCTTCTAAGTCGCATTTCCTTGAGCTTAATTCCATTGTGCTTTGACCATCTTTAACCTCATGATTTCGTGGCCTCTTAACTCCTATTTCCAAATATGAGCTGGGACTCACTTCATTGTCGCCTCTTGTTCCACTTTTACTTATTCTCCCTATGGTATATTTGGCTCAACCATATCTGTGTACTCTTGGTTTTCATGCAAGCTCTCCAAAATTCACTAGTGAACTCTGGATCTCGTTTACTCACTATACGACATTTCACGCAGAAGAACTATCTCTTGAAAACAAACAGATGCCAATCATGTTATCAAGTGTACTTACTAGAGTGATTTCCATAACGCATGCACAAGCGAAATGAACCATCCGCCTTAGTGACGAACACTACTAGAATGGATTACCAACAAATGCATCAAGAGATTCTAGGTAACCAATCATGACAGAACCCTAAAGGTTACACGAGACTTCGAGGGTATTACCGGGGCAAGTCAAGAGTCTAACTACCCTCCTTTCCGACCCGAGGATGGCACCCTTACGGGATGACCACTTCATCCCTAGAACCAACCCATAGCTCAAAAACATAAGCATTATTCCCAAAAGTCATAGATGTCCTTAAATCCAAACAAGTCATGAATAAATGGGACGATCCCCCAACAGGATTTGAGACAAAAATGGGACCCTCTATTGTGCTAGTACTAAGGTGCAGAGACTCAACTATCGAAGCAAGATTTTTTTAAAAAAAAAAGGATTCTATGTACAAAACAAAGTCCTGACGGGATGATAGAAAGGAAAACCTTTAACAGAAACGTTACCATCCCTCTTAGGTGAGAGTATACAATTGCCCTCTCGACGATCTTGTTCTTTGCCCATGTCCTTGTCCTATAGTACTTAACTACCTTCTTGTATAACGCGGTAACGGGTCTCTTGAGAACTTCCTCCATCGCATGGAAAACATTTACGTAGCTAGAAAAGGATTAGTCACAGTTAAAATACTGTGACTACAGGCGGAGGAAAGAAAGGAAAAGAGATTCGATCAAGGGAACACAGCATAGTGCTAATGGCTTTTTGGGGAATAGCCTTTTTTCTTTAAAACTTTTCCTGGAAAATGCTTCTTTGAAAAATGGCTTTGAAAATAGTTTCAGAAGGTTTTTAAAACTTTTGCCCAGTCTAATAACCTTCTGCTCTGATACCAAATGTAACACCCCACCTCCGCTAGGGTCACTCACAAAGGGAATGCACTAGCTTTGGTGGAGTATTATCTAGGTAAACATGCACAGAAACATTACAAGACAGAACATATAAAACAACGGAAGAAAACATGATTTTATTACTTTATAAAAGTAGTAAGGACTAAAACCTTTTACATCAAAGTGCCATTAAATTACTTACATCGAAACCTGTCTTGCAATAATAAAGAAGCATAAAACCATAGTCATAAATTATTCCCCAAGTAAAACAGTAAAATAGCCATAGCCAAGAAAAGTCCAAGCCATAGATGATGATCTTGAAGCAGAAAATCCGCACTAAGTAGCAACATTTCCTCCCTATAAACCTGGGGGGGGGAACGAAAGAAAAAGAGGCGAAACAAAACGGGGTCAGTCATAAAGACTGGTAAGTCCTAGCTACTTTCAGCCTAAAAACAGGTAAAGGTAACATGACATGTATAAACTGAAAGTAATCATAAACATGATGACAAGATAAACAGATCAAACTAAGATAACAAGATAAACTCAAGTAACAAGATAACCAAGGTAACATGATAACAAGATAAACTCGGAATAGCATCGCATGTCTAACGTCCTCTGCACCAACCGTACTAGCATCCTAACTCGTATCATCCCTTCCATGTATATGTATAGTCCCTTGCCGTATATCGTACGGGTTCCATCACGTTGTTCTGTACCACTACAACGTAGTGTCACCGTCCTTGAAATCGCTCGGACTGCCATCCTCGTTCTGGCCAGATTCCCTTATCATGAATTATCGCGTGTTCATCTAGGATTTACGCCACCTAGGACCACTAGGGATTATGCTACCTATTGGACGTTTTCTAGATTCGACCAAGGTTTATGCCACCTAGGACCACTAGGGATTATGCTACCTATCGAACAACGCCCTTTTTCCACGTAACGATCTAATCGATCGGCTCCCTACAAGTCCTAACTCGTCGTGTGTCGGTGTCATACGGCCCAATCACGAATGTAGCTACTCTGTGCTAGGTCCACCCTAGGGTGTATCAAGCCCTAGGGTGTCAACCACTGACACCATTCCAAGCACGCACAGTGTACAACTACTGGTGCCAAATGCCTGCTTTTTCAACTCCGGACTACGTGCACGACCGTAGTCCGCCTGAACCTACAATGGCGCACCAACTCAGCCGTCGTTCTGGTCGCTTACAATCAGCCCAGTAATCGTGCCCCACCCTAGCCTAGTCCCTAGGGTATCGTGATACATCCAAGAGGGTTACTGCTGAAAAGGACCGCGTAACTAGGGTTTCCGTCCAGCAGGTTAAGTGTTGTCATCTAAATTCAAGACTTAACCCCTATTAGTCTAGCATGTCAAGTTGGTTAAGTGTGGTCATTCAAGTTCGTGACTTAACCCGTCTACATGTCATGTCAAGTTGGCTAAGTGTTGTCCTTCAAGTTCATGACTTAGCCCTACGAATCACGTGTCAAGTTGGTTAAGCGTATTCCAGCGGTTCATGACTTAACCCTATCCAAATCATTGTGTCAAATTGGTTAAGTATATTTAAGCTTAACCCCATCAAATCACTGTGTTAGATTGGTTAAGTATATTCAAGCGATTCATGACTTAACCCCATCAAGTATCATGTTAGATTGGTTAAGTATATTCAAGCGATTCATGACTTAACCCCCATCAAGTTATCATGTTAGATTGGTTAAGTATATTCAAGCGATTCATGACTTAACCCCATCAAGTTACCGTGTTAGATTGATTAAGTATATGTTAACCTAACCCCATCCACTAGTCAAATTATAATGGTTAAGTGTTACCCTCGTGAGTTTACTTAACCTTACCATGCATCGCGTTATACTAGTCGAGTGTTATCGACCCATTCAGGTTAAACTAACCCATTCTCTAATCGTGTTATATGGTTAAGCGTCATCAAGAAATCAAGTCCGGTTTTACTTAACCCACCCATCCACGTTATATTGGTTAAGTGTCATTAGTCTAATCAAGTTACTTAACCCACCCGTCTATGTCATATTGGTTAAGTGTCATTAGTCTAATCAAGTTACTTAACCCACCCGTCTATGTCATATTGGTTAAGTGTCATTGGTCTAATCAAGTTACTTAACCCACCCGTCTATGTCATATTGGTTAAGTGTCATTAGTCTAATCAAGTTACTTAACCCACCCGTCTATGTCATATTGGTTAAGTGTCATTAGTCTAATCAAGTTACTTAACCCACCCGTCTATGTCATATTGGTTAAGTGTCATTAGTCTAATCAAGTTACTTAACCCACCCGTCCATGTCATATTGGTTAAGTGTCATTAGTCTAATCAAGTTACTTAACCCACCCGTCCATGTCATATTCATTTGTTATTTACTAATGCATCAACCTCTTACATTGGACTTATTTGCGGTCACTGGATACGCCGGGCGGTTCCGGGCAGAATTACACCGCAAACCCATTCCAACCTCGGGTTCAATGCATTACCACAATCTAACCTTTGCCTATGACCTCTCACATTAGACTACTATTGTTGTGGTCACTGGATATGCCGGGCGGTTCCGGGCAGAATTACACCACAACTCAAGTCTAACCTCGTGTCGAAGGCATCCGTTAGATTGTTAATTACATATGTGTCATCTAAGTCAAGACCCCCACTTTACATATTACTAAGCATATTCCCAAGTTCCCAATTACATGTCCATCAAAATGTGTACCCAATTCTAGCCACTTCACATATGTCCAATTCTCGCCTATTTGCATGTATGTCAAGTTTATGCCAATTTACCCTAAATCATGTTCTAGCCAAAGTTACATATTGTCACGTTCATGCCCAAATAAACCCACATCATGGTTCATGTTCCCAATTCCACTTATGCCTAATTTACATAAGCCCAATCCCTTGATTTAACTTACATAGTCCCCAAAAACTCGTGATTTAACTCATATGCCATTTCATGTATGCCCAAACTTGCAAATTACATTGGCAACACCCCAAATTCTCCTTGTTCATGTTATGAAGTCAATTCTACCACACACTCATGTCCAAATAGGTGAGATCCCAACATTTCCCCTGTATACAAACCGCATGTAAATCGTAGTTTAGGCCTAGGTCCGAAATCGACTAAGGTTCATCAAAAGAAAATAAATAGGGGAAGGTAGAAGCTTTGCATAAAACAAGATTCGAGAGAGAAACATCATTACATGCATGATAAGGATATGAAAGAGTGATTTGCAACATGCATAGGTCCAAATTAATACCATAGCAACATCCCCAAAGGTCAAGATCAAAAATGAACAAGAATGAGCATGGATCGATTATCATGCATAGATCAATTTTCAACTTTATCACATGTCATATTCAAGTTATCGTTTCAATCTAAAAGCATCTAGAACTTACAAAGCGTGGCTAGTGAATTAGGAGCAAGAATCGTCATAGAATCATTGTAGAGCCTCTAGGAATGATGTAGCAACACTAGAAGCCTTGAGAATATAAGTAGCTCCTTGATTTGATGGAGAAAGATTGCTCCTTTGACATGGATCTAGTTTGAATGCTCAAGCCTTTGAAGTTGGAGATGAAGGCCATGATCAAGAGAGATTTGGGCAGCACTTTGTTGTTAGAATGATTTTTAGTGATTTAGGTTAGGTCTTAGGGTGTTTTTATAGAAATAGGAGCTAGTTTAGGCCATAGGATCAACCCTAGAATAGATCTGAGCCATCAAAAATCGTCACAGGCCAACAAACCAGACCACAAGACCTTGCAGGTGCACACAGGCCGACCTGGCTCGACCAGGGAGGTCGACCCCCAGGTCGACTGGGCAGTCGACCTGGTCCCTGGGGGGTCGACTACACAGTCGACTCCCCAGTCGACTTGGGGCTGGGAGGGAAATTTTCCCGCCCAGTCTGTACGGGGCTAAATTCAAATTTCGAAAATCTGTCTTCGTTTTCTGATTTTTCGTGAAACTTCTAGAGGCCATATCTCGGTCATACGGACTCCGATTTACAAAATTTTGGACTCGTTTCCAACCAGAACTCCGAGACGAACGCAACGGAGCAACCCGTTTCTCTTGATTCTTATTTTAAAATTTAATTCTGCCTCGATTCTTGTCTTAACACGTTATTAAAATTCGGGTTGTTACACTACGCTTTTCCCAAATAGCCTCTGATACAACCTCCCCACTCTAATCCCTGTTATATTCCGCTTTTCTTAGTATATCTAGTTATTTCTGCTATATTACATTATTCCTGCTGTATCTTTGATGAAAAAACGAATGGAAAAATGACATATATGCATTGTAAAAATATATGAAATTAGGTTTATTAATTGAATTTTTTAACATATAGTTTTAGAAACATAAATACTCTATATTCTATAAAAATTTAATTAACTTGAATGGCAATTTACATTTATTTACACATATTTGTGCATGTTTTTGTTTAAATTAAAGCATGTACTAGTTATAGTTAAACTAACTGCTAGTTTTTCATCTAATTATCGTTTTTATGTTTGTAAAATGTTACGAACGAGTTACATGTGCTACTTTAGATACATCCGCTATATCCTATTATTTCTTGTTTTATCCCTGCTATGGTTTTTTGGACCTCCGTCGCATTAGATCCGTTAAGCGCATTAGCTGCAAAGGTTCGACCTTATCATGAAACGGAGAGTGCTGAAAGGTTCGAGATTTTTTTTTATCCAAGGGATGGGATCAAAAGCCTAATATCTAAAGGCCTAGGACTCCCTACCGCATCTAAAAATAAACCAATACTCCTCCTCCATTCCCTACAATTTTCATTCTTCACTTATATGCCTCCACTACCCCCTTTCTTCTCCAAAATAAAATATAGTTTGTTCGCACACAAATTGGAGTACTGTTTATCCATAGGTTTTAGGAATTTTCTATCGAGGCCATTGGATTTGCAAAATTAGGTGAGATTTATGTGATTTCTATATTTCTAACAAGTTGAAGGTTAAATCAATAGAATAGAAGTTATATTTGTTTCAGATTTGAATTATTCACAGTTCTTAGATTCAGATTCAGTTGTCTTTATTCTTCTTTCTGAAATTATTATGTCAACTTCTTCGATTTTTATTCAAATTTCTGTGAACTGTTATTTCAAATCTATTCTTCCCTTTTTCTAATATTTTTAAGATTTTGTAGTTACGTCAAAATATGCCTAAAAGGCATATAAATGCGATGAGAACAAGCTTAAACATGTATGCCTATATATTTGCGACAGATTATTTTCTTTTGTTTATTTTACGTTTGGATAGGGGAGTAAAACTAACTGAACAGAAATAATCAAAATTGAGGCTTGATTTGAATATATTAAAACTTCGACTAAGAAGGGAACAAGCGTATTGAGGAAATCTAGTTGTATAAGTGCATATTTGACAGATTTTGGCAGAAATGGATTATGATCAGAAAATCGCGTAATTACGACAATATGAATTCATAATAAAATAGGAATAATTTATTTGCAATATGACTTGGAATATTTGAGAAGGATAGTTAGGCTTGATATATGCATGTTGATTTATAGTGTGTGGGAAAATTACGAGCCTAGTACACCTCGTTTGTAACAACCCGGAATTTCTGAACCAATTTAAAATTTTGATTTAAGCTATTTTAATGAATATGCGAATAGAATTGGTTATTTTTGCTAAATAAAATTTGAGAACAATTTTAAAAATAGTTTTTATATTTTATTTGACTTAAAATAAACTCAGTTAAATTATTAAATTGATTTATAAGCTTTATTTTTAAAATTTTGAAAATCATCGCATAGCCCTTAAAAAGTGAAATTTTGCATATGAGCTCAGAATTCGACGAAATAATTTTTTTTGAAATCATAATGACAAATCATTGTTGGGTTCCAAAGTGCACGTCGAACAGAGTCAGTATGTGTCCGTGAGAGGCAAAATCATTTGTTCAAAAATAGGTAGTCATTTTACAAAGGAACAATATTCAGACGACATCAGAATTCGATTCTACTTTTTTTTCTTGATTCGTATCATCAAATAATGGCTAAATCCAAAAGGGCATAATTTTTGAAGTTAGCGTTTGGGCGTACAAGAATAAAAGGTACGTTAAAATCGCATTTTTGAAGTTAATTTGAGTTATTTTACAAAGAAACATTATTAAGACGACCTCGGAATTTGACTAACCCTTTTTTTATTGATTCTATAGCATCGAATAATGGTAAGATTCCAAATTTCATGGTTTTTGAACTCGGTATGTGACCGGGCGTGATTTTTAAAGTGAAAAATAGACAATATTTTGATTTTAAAAATTCACTATTTGTGCATATGGGCTCGTAATTCGATGAAACCAGTTTCGTTGGGTCTATAATATCAGAGAGTAGTTGCACGTCAATTTTCATTGAAAAAAGGGATCCGTAGATTATCACACGGTTTTTTAAACGATGAGAATGAGCGATATTTGGGTATAGTTAAAAATAAAATCAATAAAAAAATAAATTGACTCCACTATATAACATCCTAAACTTCTCTAAACCTATTCCTAATCACAAAACAACGACAGCCTCTTTCTCTTCTTCTTCTAACCCTAAAAATGAAAGCTTATCAATCTTTCAAAAATCATAGAAACCAAAATACTCCATTAAAATTCATGAAATAAATATATATGTGATTCCCATGAGTTGCTCTTCGATTTGGTTGGGGCTATTTCAAGATGTTTTGGTCGCTGCAATTTTTACAGCGCGATGTTCATGTGGCTAGGGTTGGAGTTTTGGAGAAATTGGTGCATTGCTTGTCGAATTCAAGCTTATATTTGAGTTTATGATGAGGTTTGAGGTTTGTATGCAAAATTTGAGAGGATTCGAAGACAAAAAGCGTCCGGATGAAAATGGAACAGCGTGCGTTTGGAGTGGTGGGTGCATGTTGTGTGTTTGGGGAAGAAGGAGGATGAGTGGAGTGATTAAGGTTAAGGATTTAATTAATTACCTACGCTAATTATATATATATATATGTATGTATGTATGTATGTATATGTATGTATGTATGTATGTATGTATATGTATATGTATGTACATGAATCTTGTAAAAAGCATAATTAACTTTTTCATATGAACTCGGAATTCAGCGAAAGAGGATCCTTTGGAACCGTATCGACGAGAGCTTCACACCAAAACTGATTTGGAGCTCGTCCCAATTTTTGGCGGAGTGGAAACCATCGGTGAGATTTCTAAATTTAAAATAAAATTGGTTGTGATTGCGATGATAAATTTATATATATGCGCTATATAAATTTCATATATGTGTTGTATGAAATTGGAATTTATTGATTGTGGTTGCGATGAATTGTTGGATTGAATTGTGTAGTAAAAATAAAAAGATCCTTTGTTGAATCATGTTTTTGTTTGACAAGAATGTCATGTTTGAAATAAAATATGTTAACAATAAAAATTTACATTTTTATTGTATATGTAGAAATGATTAAAAAAGATTATTCTTTGAAATAAAACATGTTAACAATAAAAAAATACATTTTTATTGTGTATGTAGGAATGATTAAAAAAGACCATTGTTTGAAATAAAACATGTTAACAATAAAAATTTACATTTTTATTTTGTATGTAGGAATGATTAAAAAAGATCATTGTTAAAAATAAAACATGTTAACAATAAAAATTTACATTTTTATTGTGTATGTAGGAATGATATAAAACATTCGTTGTTTGAAATAAAAATATGTTAACAGTAAATATTTACATTTTTATTGTATGTAGGTTAGATTAAAATATTGTTATAAACATGTTAGCGGTGTTAATATAAAAATAATCATATGTTAAAAATATGATTTTGTTCACTTAAAAATGTAACCTTTAATATGTAAGTGAAGTTAAAAAGATGCATTATTAAAGAAAATGTTTTTAACAATAAAAATTATATTTTTATTGTATTATTGATTCATTAAAAAGAATCATGTTTTAAATAAAAAGATTGGACAATAAAAATTACATTTTTATTGTATTATTGATTCATTAAAAAGAATCATGTTTTAAACAAAAAGATTGGACAATAAAAATTACATTTTTATTGTATTATTGATTCATTAAAGAGATTTTGTTTATTAAAACATTATCATTTACATGTTAACGATGTTAATAGAAAAATGTTCATTTGTTAAACATGTATTGATTCATTAAAATAATGTTATTTACATGTTAGAGAAGTTAGAAAAAGAATCATTTGTTAAACATGTATTGATTCATTAAAATAATGTTATTTACATGTTAGAGAAGTTAGAAAAAAGGATCATTTGTTAAACATGTATTGGTTCATCAAAATAATGTTATTTACATGTTAAAGATGTTAGAAAAAGGATCATTTGTTAAACATGTATTGATTTATTAAAATAATGTTATTTACATGTTAGAGAAGTTAGAAAAAAGAATCATTTGTTAAACATGTATTGATTCATTAAAATAATGTTATTTACATGTTAGAGAAGTTAGAAAAATGTTCATTTGTTAAACATGATCATTTGTTAATATATGTTTTGTTTATTAAAACATTATCATTTACATGTTAGCAAAAAAGAGAAATGATCATTTGTTAAAATATGTTTTGTTTACTAAAACATTATCATTTACATGTTAGCGATGTTAATAGAAAAATGATCATTTGTTAAACATGTATTGATTCATTAAAATAATGTTATTTACATGTTAGAGAAGTTAGAAAAAGGATCATTTGTTAAACATGTATTGATTCATTAAAATAATGTTATTTACATGCTAGAGAAGTTAGAAAAAAGATCATTTGTTAAATATGTATTGATTCATTAAAATAATGTTATTTATATATTAGAGAAGTTAGAAAAAGGATCATTTGTTAAGCATGTATTGATTCATTAAAATAATGTTATTTACATGTTAAAGTAGTTAGAAAAAGGATCATTTGTTAAACATGTATTGATTCATTAAAATAATGTTATTTACATAATAAAGAAATTAGAAAAAGGATCATTTGTTAAACAAGTATTAATTCATTAAAATAATGTTATTTACATGTTAGAGAAGTTAGAATAAGGATCATTTGTTAAACATGTATTGATTCATTAAATAAAGTCATTTTTAACATGTTAGTGAAGTTAAAAAGAATTATATGTTAAAACATGTTTGTCATTAAAAATGTCATTTTTATCATGTTAAGTTAAAATAAAAGAATCACATGTAAAAATGTTTTGTTAGATAAAAACATTGTCTTTAACATATTAGCGAAGCAGTATAAAAGAATCAAATTTTAAACAAATTTTGTTTTTTTTAACATGTTAATGAAGTGAGTTAAATAGTCGTGTCTTGAAATATATGTTTGTATGTTAAAAATATAATTTTTAACATAAACAGGAATTGTCCAAAAAAATTTAGGTCTGGAAATATATTTTTGTATGTTAAAAATATAATTTTTAACATGAACGTGAGCTGTACAAAATTTACATGTAACAGAATAAATGGAGTTGAAATCGTCGAATGAATTATATATATATATTAAAATAAAACGAATCGCGCGCGGTAGTTCGCGTTTTGGAATTGTAACTTTAATCCATTATACTGAGAGATCCGACCGTCTGATTTTCCCAAAACTGGAACCGTTGTGTTCGCTTTGGAAAAATCTTTCCAATGATATTAAATTTGTTAAGATCCAACGGTTAGATTTCGAGAAATGTGTAGTTCAAATTTGAATAAAAACAGCGCCAGAGCCGCGTTATGACCTGAAACATCATTCAAATTAAATGGGCTATTTTTATATAAGTAGAAATAGCGAAAATCGTTATAAAATATTATAAAAGATATGGAATGAAAATAAACCAATTTCCCTTGGTTTATAAAGTAATATGGACGGTTAGATTTATTTGATCTTAGTCTATAGAATTGGATTAAATTTTACCAAAGAAAGAACTGATTTGAATTATATATATTCGAGGATTATTTGAAAAGGCCGAGTTAAATCTCATTTCAAATAATTACAGATTAAAAGTCGAAGACGTTGAAGATGGTAGTTAAAGACCGGCGGTCTTCACATCGAATGGATGACTACTAATGCCCTGGTTTGTTTAGCTCCCAGGAAAGGGTTAAAGTGGTAGTTATCTGTAATGACCCGCATTGGCAGAGGTATTATGATTAATTTATTTTATTATATAAATGGTGGTTTAGAGAATTTGATGGTTGTGGAATTAAATAATAGTGAATATTTAAATAAAATAATAAATTTAAAATATATTAAATTCTGAAATAATCAAAATTGGTTGAAATGACGATATGGTGTGAACCGGATCATCTGTGATATATAATTCAGTTTAGAATTTGAATTAGAATAACGAATATATTCAATCGTCGACAATTGAACGTATAGTTTATAGTATAATTATAAACGAGCTTGAAATGGCGCTGCAGTTCGTAAATTGGCGATTCGAACTTCAACTGAATGTACAGGATTCGTTTTAAGCCGGATTTCTGAGAAACAAGAAACGTGTGGAGCTAGTGGAGTATATCTTTCCAGTGGAAGAGAAAAATGGGAATTTCATTATGTAGATTTTTTGATATGTCCAAATCAAATTTCAGAATAGTCGCTATAGAATCGTTTATCGGCCATAACGGTTATTTCAAAATAACTAGATATCGGGTTTGAATTTAGATAAGGTTCTTTAGAGACATAACGATAATTTAATTTTTAGAATTTTACTGTAATTTTTAATTAATTAAATAAGCGACTTTTTACTTGAAGTATTTCGCACCCTGAAATCAACATTTTGAAGTTTCAAAATATGAGTTAATCAACCGGTATTATTATATTTTTGGGATCGTAACACCTTGCTGAGTATAACGGTATTCTTATTTCAGTCGATAGCAAATTGTAATGAATGAAAGCAGGGTACCCTCAAATATTAGTTTCTCAACCTAAACGTGAGGGTCTTGCGATGCCAACAAAAATAAAAAAAGAAAGCGTGGACATTCCTACTCCTTTAATTCCCCTTCTGGTCAAAACAAAGACCACCACACCTCACAGAAAATTTTTATGTCTTTATAAATACCGTTCAATACCTTAAGGCCTAAGGACATCGTTCTTCAGTAAACATCAAATACAAGCCGCCACTTAAAATTCAAAGAAAATCAAAAATAAAATTCCACACAGATCTAAAATTCATAAGAAAAATATTCGTGAATTTGTATGTTGTTTCTCTTCCACCTCATGTGCTCTATGATGGGTGCGATCGCCGTTTGGGTTCGCTGAGGTTTTCCAGAAGGCCTAGGGTTAGGAATTTCGTATTTTACAAGTGTCGATTTAAATAAATGGACTTCGAATTCCTGTTTGGCGAGGAAATTAGAATCAATTGGAGATGATAGGGTGGTTCGAAGTCAAGAATTTGTGGTGACCAGTACCGATGAGCGGATGCTCCAGGTCGCGAAATAGTGCAGCGATCGAGTTAAGTATTTAGGGTATGGTTTGGTAGAGGAGGTGAAGAGAGGATCGATGGTATAAATCTGTTTGGGGTTTCGATTGAGAGATGGAGGCGTTTGGGGGTGAAAACAGACGGTAAATGGTGATAGGAGAGCAACGAGGAAGGCGGCCGTGAATTCTGTGATTTGGGAAGAGGATGATTTACGGGTTTCATTTCTTAAGGAAAGGGACGGGCTTGAGAAGTATGGGCTGGGTTGAAAGGTTAAAGGCCCAATTGGAAAAAAAATTAGTTAAGTTTATATTTTAATTAAATTAGTTTTAAAACTTGTTATGTCAATAACTTATTCACATGAAATCAGAATCACGAACCATAAGTTGCGTTGGGATCGTATGGACGGGAGCAACACAATGGGACTGACTGGGAGTGGAGTGGAGCTCGTTTGAATTTATGGAGAAATAAACTGTTTGATTCAAATCAAACAACAGTTTATCGTTCTTTAACGATGAACTGCCAAAGTGAGTAAATCTCACTAATTTTGAACAGTTTATAATTTCATGTTATATTTTTAGAACTGTTAGATATTGGCTGATACTGTATGTTGACTGTTTGATTGAACTGCTAGTCAGTTAGTTAAATTTTCTATATTGATTCTGTTTAACAGAATATATCATATAGAACTGAAAGTGATGTTATCTATATTGTTTAACATCTGTGATGCAGGGAAACAGGTTGGAGGAATCCAACTGGATTCCTCAACATTTATTTTACTGTTTTCATATATTGTGATATATGATGTGTTATATAATCTGTTATGGATTATGGGTGTTGGAATGATATTGATCATTGTTATTCGATATTTTAAATATCATAAGAAACCCTGGGATGTAAAAAAAAAAGAAGTATTTCAATGTATATTGAAATAAAGGAATTTTATAAAATCACAGGATTTTATAAAAGGAAATATTTATAAAACGAACACGGTTTTATAAAAGGGATATTTATTTAGAAAATAAATAGAAATAGAAAAGAAATATTTATTTAGAAAATAAATAGAAGTTATAAATAGGAAATATTTGTAACGGTAAATAGAAGTTATAAATAGGAAATATTTGTAACGGTAAATAGAAGTTATAAATAGGAAATATTTGTAACGGTAAATAGAAGTTATAGATAGGAAATATTTGTAACGGTAAATAGAAGTTATAAATAGGAATATTTGTAACGGTAAGTAAACGTTATAAAAAGGAAATAGTTGTAACGGAAAACGTAGTTTATAAAAAGGAACTAATCGATGTTAGTTAATCGATTAGTGATAAAGTAAAAGGAACTAATCGATGTTAGTTTAATCGATTAGTGTTAAAGTAAAAGGAACTAATCGATGTTAGTTTAATCGATTAGTGTTAAAGTAAAAGGAGTTAATCGATGTTAGTTAATCGATTAGAGTTAAAGCAAAGGAGTTAATCGATGTTAGTTAATCGATTAGAGTTAAAGCAAATGAGTCAATCGAATATAGTTTATTCGAATAGAAGCAAAGGAGTTAATCGAATATAGTTTATTCGAAGAAAGAAAAAGGAGTTAAATCGAATAAGTGAAATGAGTAAATCAATAGCGTTAGTAAAATAGAGTTAATCCAATAGTGTTAGTCCAATAGAGTTAATTGATAAGGGATAATCGAATAGAGTTAAGTGAAAAGAGTCAATCGAATATAGCTATTCGAAGGACGGTTAAGTAAGGAAGTTAGTAAAGGAGTCATAAAGTGAACTTTGCCTATTTCAAAGTTAGAAATGTTGTTCAGTCAAGGTCTGAGAGGTAGTTCTACCCCAACTTGATTGGCTTCGTTTTTAACTAAGGAACAGTTAAGGTTCGGCAGTAAAGGAAATGGTTTGAGTTGGCATCGCAAGGGTTTGTTTAAACATCTGTCTAAGTCCAATGAAGAAGCTTTGGAAATGTTTTCCAAATAAGAAACCAGAAATGTTTTCTAATAAAGAAAACAAGAAATGGAAATGTTTTCCATTTTTAATAACGTATATTTTCCCAATTTAGAAAATAAGGAATATTGAACGTAGGGAAACATGAGATAAGTAAATTAATGAACTAAGGAGATAAATGTTGAATGATGTTTGATTGATATAAATTTCCATTTGGAAATAATATTGTTGGCTGCACACCTGTTTTTATTCGATAGTTAAATCACAGACTATCGAAGTTTTGACCATTTTAACGTTGTTAATATGGAGAGACCGGTTGGATTATTATCCAAAGAACCACTCTGTATTGGCATAAGCGTTGCGAATCATATATGCCAAAGATAATTGAAGACGGAGTTATGCAAGGGCTATCCTGTTTACAGAATAGTGCCTTCGGTTCATCCTGTTCCTGGGTGACTTGTATGGACGGATGTCTGACAGAATATGTCCAGACGATCACGTATATTGATTTCTCCAACTGTACCAAGAGTGGAAGCGGAGAAGGAAACTTCTCTTAGCTAACACATAATGTATGGTTGAGGACATCAATCGGTGATTGGATGGATTTGATGATGTGACATTCAAAGTGAATCTGATGTGATGATAAAGCGTAGCTTCTAGCCTCATCATCCGGTAAATGACAGAAATCGGGCAGGCAGCATGGCTAAGTCGGTCGCACCGAAGTAGGGTGTATAATCACCTGATCTAGAGTTTCATTTACTTCTAAAAATCTATTGTTGATGCTGTCCCATTCGGGAAACGGTTGCTGATCCCAACTGTTGGTGATATACATTCGATACGCTCAAGCGAAATGAGTGGTCGGTCATGTGTGGCCGGGTTGCAAGATGTTCTTGTTGATCCCAGTGTATTCCTCTCTAGAGGTACACGAGCGAAAGGTGGTTCCATACCTTGTCATAGTTGGAAACCCATTACCCAATACGTGCTTGCGGTTTTGATTGTATACTATATATGTAGAACGTGAGATGAAAGCGTTTCTGCTAGATGATTATATATATACTGTGGTTGATAGACATTATTATAATATCAAAAGGTTTTTGATATAAAGATATTTTGGATTCTCATAAGGGAAAACCCCGTTCCGTTATGCGGCGTGGTCTTATGAGATATCATATACCTGTATAACTGTTTTAAACTGTTTTACTCACACCAGTCCCATGACTGACCCGGAGTTTACTTTGTTGTTTTCCCTAAACTCTTGGGTGCCTAAATTTGTACGGGCAGTCAAGTAGTCGGGATTTACAGATATACTGGAAGAGCTTGGAGCAGGAGGCTTCAGGATCATATAGCTATAGTTTATTTCCGCTGTGTTGTAAGTGCTGTACTTTGATAATGAGATGTATATTCAAGTACAAAGTTTGTATTTCAAAGTTATGTTATGAAATATATTTATTCGTTCCGCTGTGAGATTCGTGTTACTCTGATGTTGTGTTCTTCTTCTTCTTCTATTCTAATTTTCTATCTTATCTTTCCTCACCCTCTAACTTCTTTCACTAACTACCAGGATTTTTCGATGTTTTGGTTATCGGCATCGTGCTTATGTCGATAACCAAAGTCGCTCAAAATCCGGGTCGTTACAGTTGGTATCAGAGCTTAAGTTAAGAATTACTTGGCTCTGTCGCGTCACTCGGTAGAGATAGGGTTAGTAATACCCTAGACTGAGATTGAGTGTATATATACGAGTGAACGTATTTGTATATTGATATAAAAATTGTTTTATATTGTGGAGATTCATTGGTTGAGTTGTTTATGAGTTCTGGTCGATCAGTTTGATCCACTGTATCGGTAGGAGTTACTAAACACTCGAATACGATGAACCGTCATGGTATGTTTTGAAAAGAGGGTAAATGAAAATAGTTTACCCAACGTATATTTTGATATATATTGGATATATTGGTTGTTATTATAATCGAGTAAGATTATAAGTAAAATGGTTATGTAAATAACCAATCAGAATTCATATAAGTAAAATACGTGAAATCAGATGAGTTAAATCTGAAATTTAAGCCAGAAATTGAAGTTAAAACTCTGGAAAATTGGATAAGTGTTTGTAAATGGATTGGAATTAAAAATAAGGAAAATTTAAGATCTTGGGAGATTTTAAATTGTTTTACAAGCAGTGTGAATTATATTTTGAAATGGATTTCAAAGTGGAAATGCTTAGAAATGGTTTTATAGTATTGAACTCACTTCGATCGCTGGAAAATAGATTCTGATGATGACAGCTGCATCATCAGTATTCATTTTCGAGTTGTAAGTGACGAATTACTACCAGAGATACTGTTTTGAATTTGTTTTGGGAAAGTCAAGTTGTGTTGAATTTCAAAATGGGATTTAAAATATAGAATTTGGATTTTGAAATAGATTTGAAATATTAACTTGTTTTAAAAGAAATAAAATGAGAAGTTCCCTTATAAATGAAGTTTATAAATAGTTCTTTTATAAACGAAGTTTATAAATGAAGTGAAGAGAATTGTCATTGGATTATTCAGAAATAAAAATACAAGTGTGAAATTGAAAGGGAAACCTATTTTCCAAAGGTAGAAATATCGATTTCAAAAGGAATTGAAATCGAGACTTATGTAAAGAATGAATAAAGAAAGTTTGAAAAGGAATTTAAATAAAGGAAGTCCAAACATAGAATTTGAATATAGAAAATTCAAAAGGGGATTTGAATAAAGAGAATTCAAATAGAAATTGAATATAGAAATTCAAAAGGGAGTTTGAATATATGAAATTCAATGGAAGTGATATAAAATTTGAATATAGAAATTCAAATGGCGTTTGGATATAGAAAATATAAGAGATTTCAAATATAGGATTTGAATATCGGAAGTAAAATGAAATTTGAATGTTAAGAATTCAAATAGAATTGAAAAGGAAATTTGAATAAAGGAAATTCAAATAAAAATTGAAATGGAATTCAATTAGTTGATAAGTAAGTTAAAATATATTTGAACATGTTATACTCAAATATGAAGGTGAAATGGGCAAATAAGTAATTTGAAAATCACTTAACGAACTAAGTTAAAATGATTGGATTAAGTTGGAATGAATTAGAAATGTATGGATATACATGAGATAGGTGTGGATAAGGTTTGAAGGTATATAAATAGAATGCCCGACAAAAGGTATGTATTTAATTCATATATGAGATTTTATGCGCCGTATCGGCTAGCCGCTTGGCTTTTTCTTTCTCTTTTGGATTGGTGAGGGCCATGGGAGGCTATTTGAAATATCCCGATGCTCTGGTACAAAGGAGGTTATGGCGAATTTTTCCGGGAATTTAAGAAGTTAGGATATTTTTAGGATAATTCGATAGTTAGAAATCAACGTATCGATATGTATAGAAGTCGATAAGGAAACGAACTTAGAAATAGAATAGTATAATCAAAGAGAAAGTCTAGAATAAAAATCTAGTAAGAATAGAAAGAGAGGGTATATGTGTTTAAAAGTGAAGAAGTAGTTGTATGGTATTGGTTATTCGAGTAAGTAGTCATATCTGTTTTGACGTTATAAATGTTATTCAGTCAAGGTCTGAGAGGTAGTTATACCCCAACTTGATTGATTTCATTATTAGCAAACAAACAGTAAGATTTCAGGCTCGAAGATCGATGTTGAATAAGAGTTAGTTGAATATAGTATTTGGGTTGTCGTAGTGATGTTTTACACAGCATCCGTTTTAACCCAAATAAGGGTAAATTTGGAAATAGAATAATAGAATATTTCCTAAGTATAGGAATAAACGAGATTGGAAAGGAGATAAGTAAATGGAATATTTTCCAATTATAAATAGCATGTATTTTCTAAAGTTTAGAAAATAAAGGAAGGCGATATTCAGAAATGTTTCCCCAATAACATAAAAGGTTAATATGGTTATTGAAAATATTTGGTTAACAAATATTGATAAAGAAATAGAGAAGTGATTTAACTAATGGAATATTGATTATGGGCTCAGTTGAATTTCAAAAAGGAAAACTGAATAGAAATAGAACGATATCAGGAAAAATGTATTCTTGAATAAAATTGGATTGTCGAGATAAGAATCTGAAATGAAAATTGGATTGGGAAATTGAAATCGACAATGGAACTCGAATTTGAAATAAAATTCGACTTAGGATATAAGCGAATGGTTGTGTCGTGGATAAAAGAAGATGGGGATTTGATTAGGATAACCCTTGTATATGCTGAGTTGATAGCATATGGAAGTGATAGAGTTGATATGCCCGACAAAAAGGTACAAGTTTATATTCCTATTGGATATAAGATTTATGAGCCGAATTGGCAAGCCGCTTGGCTGTTTGATTTTCTTTTGGGTTGGAGATGGCCCAGAGAGGCGAGTTGGAGTTTGACTGATTGACCAGTACAAAGGAGGTGCTGGCGAAAATTTTCGAAGAATTAAGGTGTTAGAAAATTTTCAGGATTTATGGAAATTTTCGTTGATAAGAATAAGTTAATAATTTAATTGAAATTAAATTGGTTCAGTTGAAACTGAAGTTAAGAAGTGAACAAATATGTTCTAACCAGTCGATAGGGTCGTCCTCTACCTTTTAGCAATTTCGAGGACGAAATTATTTTAAGTGGGGAAGATTGTAATGACCCGCATTGGCAGAGGTATTATGATTAATTTATTTTATTATATAAATGGTGGTTTAGAGAATTTGATGGTTGTGGAATTAAATAATAGTGAATATTTAAATAAAATAATAAATTTAAAATATATTAAATTCTGAAATAATCAAAATTGGTTGAAATGACGATATGGTGTGAACCGGATCATCTGTGATATATAATTCAGTTTAGAATTTGAATTAGAATAACGAATATATTCAATCGTCGACAATTGAACGTATAGTTTATAGTATAATTATAAACGAGCTTGAAATGGCGCTGCAGTTCGTAAATTGGCGATTCGAACTTCAACTGAATGTACAGGATTCGTTTTAAGCCGGATTTCTGAGAAACAAGAAACGTGTGGAGCTAGTGGAGTATATCTTTCCAGTGGAAGAGAAAAATGGGAATTTCATTATGTAGATTTTTTGATATGTCCAAATCAAATTTCAGAATAGTCGCTATAGAATCGTTTATCGGCCATAACGGTTATTTCAAAATAACTAGATATCGGGTTTGAATTTAGATAAGGTTCTTTTGAGACATAACGATAATTTAATTTTTAGAATTTTACTGTAATTTTTAATTAATTAAATAAGCGACTTTTTACTTGAAGTATTTCGCACCCTGAAATCAACATTTTGAAGTTTCAAAATATGAGTTAATCAACCGGTATTATTATATTTTTGGGATCGTAACACCTTGCTGAGTATAACGGTATTCTAATTTCAGTCGATAGCAAATCGTAATGAATGAAAGCAGGGTACCCTCAAATATTAGTTTCTCAACCTAAACGTAAGGGTCTTGCGATGCCAACAAAAATAAAAAAAAAGAAAGCGTGGACATTCCTACTCCTTTAATTCCCCTTCTGGTCAAAACAAAGGCCAACACACCTCACAGAAAATTTTTATGTCTTTATAAATACCGTTCATTACCTTAAGGCCTAAGGACATCGTTCTTCAGTAAACATCAAATACAAGCCGCCACTTAAAATTCAAAGAAAATCAAAAATAAAATTCCACACAGATCTAAAATTCATAAGAAAAATATTCGTGAATTTGTATGTTGTTTCTCTTCCACCTCATGTGCTCTATGATGGGTGCGATCACCGTTTGGGTTCGCTGAGGTTTTCCAGAAGGCCTAGGGTTAGGAATTTCGTATTTTACAAGTGTCGATTTAAATAAATGGACTTCGAATTCCTGTTTGGCGAGGAAATTAGAATCAATTGGAGATGATAGGGTGGTTCGAAGTCAAGAATTTGTGGTGACCAGTACCGATGAGCGGATGCTCCAGGTCGCGAAATAGTGCAGCGATCGAGTTAAGTATTTAGGGTATGGTTTGGTAGAGGAGGTGAAGAGAGGATCGATGGTATAAATCTGTTTGGGGTTTCGATTGAGAGATGGAGGCGTTTGGGGGTGAAAACAGACGGTAAATGGTGATAGGAGAGCAACGAGGAAGGCGGCCGTGAATTCTGTGATTTGGGAAGAGGATGATTTACGGGTTTCATTTCTTAAGGAAAGGGACGGGCTTGAGAAGTATGGGCTGGGTTGAAAGGTTAAAGGCCCAATTGGAAAAAAAATTAGTTAAGTTTATATTTTAATTAAATTAGTTTTAAAACTTGTTATGTCAATAACTTATTCACATGAAATCAGAATCACGAACCATAAGTTGCGTTGGGATCGTATGGACGGGAGCAACACAATGGGACTGACTGGGAGTGGAGTGGAGCTCGTTTGAATTTATGGAGAAATAAACTGTTTGATTCAAATCAAACAACAGTTTATCGTTCTTTAACGATGAACTGCCAAAGTGAGTAAATCTCACTAACTTTGAACAGTTTATAATTTCATGTTATATTTTTAGAACTGTTAGATATTGGCTGATACTGTATGTTGACTGTTTGATTGAACTGCTAGTCAGTTAGTTAAATTTTCTATATTGATTCTGTTTAACAGAATATATCATATAGAACTGAAAGTGATGTTATCTATATTGTTTAACATCTGTGATGCAGGGAAACAGGTTGGAGGAATCCAACTGGATTCCTCAACATTTATTTTACTGTTTTCATATATTGTGATATATGATGTGTTATATAATCTGTTATGGATTATGGGTGTTGGAATGATATTGATCATTGTTATTCGATATTTTAAATATCATAAGAAATCCTGGGATGTAAAAAAAGAAGAAGTATTTCAATGTATATTGAAATAAAGGAATTTTATAAAATCACAGGATTTTATAAAAGGAAATATTTATAAAACGAACACGGTTTTATAAAAGGGATACTTATTTAGAAAATAAATAGAAATAGAAAAGAAATATTTATTTAGAAAATAAATAGAAGTTATAAATAGGAAATATTTGTAACGGTAAATAGAAGTTATAAATAGGAAATATTTGTAACGGTAAATAGAAGTTATAAATAGGAAATATTTGTAACGGTAAATAGAAGTTATAGATAGGAAATATTTGTAATGGTAAATAGAAGTTATAAATAGGAATATTTGTAACGGTAAGTAAACGTTATAAAAAGGAAATAGTTGTAACGGAAAACGTAGTTTATAAAAAGGAACTAATCGATGTTAGTTAATCGATTAGTGATAAAGTAAAAGGAACTAATCGATGTTAGTTTAATCGATTAGTGTTAAAGTAAAAGGAACTAATCGATGTTAGTTTAATCGATTAGTGTTAAAGTAAAAGGAGTTAATCGATGTTAGTTAATCGATTAGAGTTAAAGCAAAGGAGTTAATCGATGTTAGTTAATCGATTAGAGTTAAAGCAAATGAGTCAATCGAATATAGTTTATTCGAATAGAAGCAAAGGTGTTAATCGAATATAGTTTATTCGAAGAAAGAAAAAGGAGTTAAATCGAATAAGTGAAATGAGTAAATCAATAGCGTTAGTAAAATAGAGTTAATCCAATAGTGTTAGTCCAATAGAGTTAATTGATAAGGGATAATCGAATAGAGTTAAGTGAAAAGAGTCAATCGAATATAGCTATTCGAAGGAGGGTTAAGTAAGGAAGTTAGTAAAGGAGTCATAAAGTGAACTTTGCCTATTTCAAAGTTAGAAATGTTGTTCAGTCAAGGTCTGAGAGGTAGTTCTACCCCAACTTGATTGGCTTCGTTTTTAACTAAGGAACAGTTAAGGTTCGGCAGTAAAGGAAATGGTTTGAGTTGGCATCGCAAGGGTTTGTTTAAACATCTGTCTAAGTCCAATGAAGAAGCTTTGGAAATGTTTTCCAAATAAGAAACCAGAAATGTTTTCTAATAAAGAAAACAAGAAATGGAAATGTTTTCCATTTTTAATAACGTATATTTTCCCAATTTAGAAAATAAGGAATATTGAACGTAGGGAAACATGAGATAAGTAAATTAATGAACTAAGGAGATAAATGTTGAATGATGTTTTATTGATATAAATTTCCATTTGGAAATAATATCGTTGGCTGCACACCTGTTTTTATTCGATAGTTAAATCACAGACTATCGAAGTTTTGACCATTTTAACGTTGTTAATATGGAGAGACCGGTTGGATTATTATCCAAAGAACCACTCTGTATTGGCATAAGCGTTGCGAATCATATATGCCAAAGATAATTGAAGACGGAGTTATGCAAGGGCTATCCTGTTTACAGAATAGTGCCTTCGGTTCATCCTGTTCCTGGGTGACTTGTATGGACGGATGTCTGATAGAATATGTCCAGACGATCACGTATATTGATTTCTCCAACTGTACCAAGAGTGGAAGCGGAGAAGGAAACTTCTCTTAGCTAACACATAATGTATGGTTGAGGACATCAATCGGTGATTGGATGGATTTGATGATGTGACATTCAAAGTGAATCTGATGTGATGATAAAGCGTAGCTTCTAGCCTCATCATCCGGTAAATGACAGAAATCGGGCAGGCAGCATGGCTAAGTCGGTCGCACCGAAGTAGGGTGTATAATCACCTGATCTAGAGTTTCATTTACTTCTAAAAATCTATTGTTGATGCTGTCCCATTCGGGAAACGGTTGCTGATCCCAACTGTTGGTGATATACATTCGATACGCTCAAGCGAAATGAGTGGTCGGTCATGTGTGGCCGGGTTGCAAGATGTTCTTGTTGATCCCAGTGTATTCCTCTCTAGAGGTACACGAGCGAAAGGTGGTTCCATACCTTGTCATAGTTGGAAACCCATTACCCAATACGTGCTTGCGGTTTTGATTGTATACTATATATGTAGAACGTGAGATGAAAGCGTTTCTGCTAGATGATTATATATATACTGTGGTTGATAGACATTATTATAATATCAAAAGGTTTTTGATATAAAGATATTTTGGATTCTCATAAGGGAAAACCCCGTTCCGTTATGCGGCGTGGTCTTATGAGATATCATATACCTGTATAACTGTTTTAAACTGTTTTACTCACACCAGTCCCATGACTGACCCGGAGTTTACTTTGTTGTTTTCCCTAAACTCTTGGGTGCCTAAATTTGTACGGGCAGTCAAGTAGTCGGAATTTACAGATATACTGGAAGAGCTTGGAGCAGGAGGCTTCAGGATCATATAGCTATAGTTTATTTCCGCTGTGTTGTAAGTGTTGTACTTTGATAATGAGATGTATATTCAAGTACAAAGTTTGTATTTCAAAGTTATGTTATGAAATATATTTATTCGTTCCGCTGTGAGATTCGTGTTACTCTGATGTTGTGTTCTTCTTCTTCTTCTATTCTAATTTTCTATCTTATCTTTCCTCACCCTCTAACTTCTTTCACTAACTACCAGGATTTTTCGATGTTTTGGTTATCGGCATCGTGCTTATGTCGATAACCAAAGTCGCTCAAAATCCGGGTCGTTACATTATCTGAATGTATTTGTTGATTGTCTAGATATGCGAGGACCTCTATTCCGTATTGGACATATGGAACGAGGAATAAAGTGTCTCTGGTTTCGCCCAGACCCAGAACGGACTTGTAAATGGATGTGTCTCTGACATTGGATTTTGTTCTGTGTTGATTGATTTCTATTAAATATATATTTGTTTGGTGGCGGAGAATTTATTCTCTTGTTTAACACCCTTCTCTGAGACGTACGAGCTTAGATGTTATACATTGATAGACATCAGTCGCATGGCATGGATTATCAATGTGGCATGCTAAGATGCAATTGATCAAGGATTTTGTTGAAAAGAAGAGCCTTTTGGTTGATGATCAAAGCACAGCTTTAATTAGCATAGCTTTGTGTATAACGTTAATTCGAGAGCCTCACACCCCGGTATGAGTCAGAAACGGGATAAGGGACCCAAGGAGTGCATGCGTTTCTTTCTAGCTAGGAGTAGTGTCATGGTATGGAGCCTAGACAAATTTACTTATGTGGATGATGGATTGCGAGGTACCTCGATATATTGGTCGCTACTGGCCAATTGATAGGTCCGATAGGACTGGGAAACATGTGTTCAGGAATAACTAATCCACTAAAGTATGTGTGGACCGGCCTTGGAGGAACCAAGGGTTCGCCAGCGTCCGAGCCCTGAGTCATTTTGCTAGAGGTGACTCGAATCAGTAAGAAGACCATCCCTTGCCTTGACTCATGATGGAAACCCAATTTCAATACGACATTAAGGATTTGATTGTAAACCTATTTATGGCGACATAGTATATGGTAGCTATGCCTTTTAAGATTGATACATTTATATTGAAAAGTATTTTAAACTGACTAGACACTAGTAGTAATGTAACACCCCACATCTGTTAAGGTCACTCACATAGGGAATGCCTTAACTTTGGTGGAGTATTATGGGTACTGGAACAGAAATATTACAAGACAGACATATATAAAACAGCGGAAAATAAAGTGGAAGTACTTCAAACCATTTATTAAATATAAATGTTTACAAGAAAAGCCCATCAACTTCCAATACCCAATTTCATAGTTAAAATATCTGTCTTGCTCAAAAACAAAGAAACATAAAAACAAATTGCAGTATTCCCCAATAAAGCAAAGCAAGCCATCGCCAAGAGAAATCCAAGCCATACATGAAAGAGTCTTGGAGCATGATAAGATCCGAACTAAGCTGTATTCCAACCCTGTGAACCTGGGGGGGAAACGGAAGAAAAAGAGGCGAAACAAAACGGGTTAGTCATAAAGACTGAGTAAGTCCTAGTGACTTTCAACATAAAAATAGGTAAAGATAACATGGCATGAATAAACTGAAAGTAAACATAAGCATGATGACAAGGTAGGCAAGATAAACTAAGATAACAAGATAAACTAAGGTAACAAGATAAACTTCGGGCACGATGAAACAAGTATAACGTCCCATAATTCCTATCAAGTATCCCACCGCATGGTTTCTATCAAGAATACCATCGCAAGGTTTCTAAGCTTTACCATTAAAACGATATCTATTTGCTCCACCACCTAACTAGCATCCTCGTAAGTGTCTTACATTGAATGATCTGTATTCCTACTAGTGTCCCAACTAGTGTCCTGTGTAACAAGGATCCGCACCCCTTACTAGTGTCCCAACTAGTAGCCCGTGCTATATAGTAATTACAACGTGATCCCAATCCCCGCAATTATGGTAGCCTTCAGGTGTACATCGATTTTGAGGATTCCACCTCGATCACCCCAATGGCCATGTATATATATATATTCGATGCACCCTTACTACCTTATCGATCGGCTCCCTACTTGACCTAGTTCTCGTTTGTGTCACGCAGCCCCCTACTTGTAGATACCTGTGCTGGTCCCACCATGGGGTGTATCAAGTCCCATGGTGGCAACCCTGACACAATCAAGATGCACAGCTTTATACCTACTGATGCCCAGTGGCTAAATTTTCTGCGCCGAAGTGTGTGCACGCCCGCACTCCGTTAGAACCTACACTACTACACCAACCGCCGCTAATTTGACCTCTTATAATCACCCCAGTAATCGTGCCCCACTCTGCCTAGCTCAGGGTTCCGTTGATACCTAATGTGGGTTACTGCTGAAATGGGTCCCTGTTACTAGGTTTTTCTAATGGTTAAGTCTGTGGGCCTCTACTCTCTGATATTACCCACCAACCCTGATGTGTACTTAACCCCGCTACTAATTCAAGCATGTGTATTTAATGGTTAAGTGTATGTGGGCCTATATTTACTAATATTACCCACCAACCCGATATGTACTTAACCCTTCTACCCGTTATGTTACCATGGTTAAGTGTTTACCTTAGTTAACTTAACCTTTCTCGCTTATTATGTTTGATTGGTTAAGTGTGGTTTATTAACTTAACCCCGTTCGTCTATCTGGTTATATTGGGTAATAATTTTCTTGTTAACTTAACCCCATGTGTTACTTAACCCTACTACGCATCACATCAGATTGGTTAAGTGCGTGTTAACTTAACCCCATCCACTAGTCATATTATAATGGTTAAGTGATATCAACTTATTCAAGTTAACTTAACCCACCCGCTTGTCCTGTTATGTTGGTTGAGTGTTACTACTTAACCGCAACCACTTGTCTAATTAACCCATTGTATTAGTTAAGTGTTCTCATTAACTTAACCTCACTCTCTAGTCCAGTTTAATCATGTTATAATGGTTAAACATTTGCTTAACCTTACCCACTCCCGTAGTCAACTTTATAAATTGGTTAAGTGTCCAGATTAACCTAATCATAATACTTAACCCACCCATTTATATCATATTGGTTAAGTGTTCTTATTTACTTAACCCTACCCACTGGTCTAATTACCATGTTACGTTGGTTAAGTATTACTATTCGTATTTCCATATGTCACCCACATGTCACCCACTTAACCCCCATGTCCCACCACATGTTTATCTGGTTAAGTATTTCTTAATTCATTAAGGTCGTAACCTTATAAAGACCTCTCACATTAGACTGACATTTATGGCAGCTGGATTTGTCGGGCAGGTCCGGTCAATCTTACACCATAAAAGAGTCTAACCTCGTGTCTTTACAACTGTTACGCTTTTAATTTGGGCCTAGGACCTCTCACATTGGGCTGACATTTGTGACTACTGGATTCGCCGAGCGGTTCCGGGTAGGTTTACGTCACAAACGAGTCCAACCTCATGTCTTAAGCATTGATTATCACTTATAATCTTTTACCCCAATTTGAATTTATTTCCCCTATTCAAATTATCAATTAATTCCTAATTTAACGATGTCCATAATTGACTCAATTATGTCCATCAATTAATGGTATGCAAAATCATACCAATTTTACCACAATTTATCTTAGGCCATTAAAGGCAACTTATCTCAATTTATATTTATCCCTCTTTTAAGGCTATTACATACCAACTAATATATGTACCCAATTCTAGTCAGTTTACATATATACCAAGTTTCATGCTTTTTTTTCATATGTCAAGATCTAGCCAAAATTACATGTATCAAGTTCCATACCCAATAAACCCAAATCCGATGATTCATGATGTAGTTATCCCAAACTATAATATTTTTATTTCAATACATGCCAGTTGCCCAAGTTCATAATACATGTTTATGCCAATTATAAAGTTTACAATCGCTTTCATGCTCAAATTTCCAAGTCTACACATGCCTAATTAACATAAGCCCAATCTTTTGATTTAATTTACATAGGCTCCAAAACTCATAATTTTATTTTACATGCCAAATTACATACATGTTATATATACCAAATTTCATGTTACATTACATAGATCCAATTGGTGTCCAATTCCATGTATATAATATTTATGCAAATTTTATCATAACAGGATTATACCAAAATTTACAGATCTACCCCAAACTTGCAAATAAAATGATAACATCCAATTTCATGTTGCCAATTATTAATCATATTCTTATAGGCAATAATCCCATTTTCCCCCGTATACCTCTCGTATGCGAATCGCGATTTTAGGCCAAGGTCCGAAGTTGACCAAGGTTCATCAAAAGAAAATAAATAGGGGAAGGTAGAAATTTGCATAATAAATAGATCAGAGAGAAAACAACATCATGATAGGCATAAAGATTACAACTTGATGATAACATCATTACGAATCAAGGAAACTGCTGAGTAAATCACAAACTTGTCATGAGAATAAAGGTAGACAAGTCTCAAAACTAAAGATTCAAAAAGCAACAGGAATAGATCTGAATCGATAAACATACTTAGATCCAACTCCACTTTATTTCATGCCCATATTAAAATTAAATATTTAGATCTGAAAATAACTAGCACTTACAGAGAACGACTAATGAATTAAGAAGTGAATTTGTCTTAGGAAGTTGCAGTGTCATTGATCTATCCCCTTGAATTTGTTGTAGAAGCATTGATCTTTGATTTGATTTGAGTTTGAACGCTTAAGCTTTAATTTGGAGACGGCGGCCATGGCTCAAGAGAGATTCCAGCAGCATTTAGGTGTAAGAATGATTTGTTATGAATTAGGTTAGGTCTAGGTGTTATTTTATAGGTGTAGCAATTCATTTCAGCCATCGGATTAACCCTAAAACCCATCCGGACCATCAAAACTCGTCCCGGGCCTCTAAAATGGGTTCTGGGCCACCCCAGGCCGACCAGGTCGACCTGTACAGGGGGGGAGTCGACACTACAGTCGACACAGGGAGGCAGGTCGACTTGGGTGTCGACACTACAGTCGACACTACGAACTCCGATTTTCTAAAACTCGGACTATTTCGCGTATTTTTCCGAGAGGAACGCAATGGTGATGTCCATTTTACCTAATTCCTGATTCTTGAATTAGTTATCCTTATTTTTCTATCTTTTTCATTACATACGCCGTTATCGAACTAATTTTTCTTCTCTTCCATGTATTAATTAATTCTCCTTATGCATCACCATTATTTACCTATCATAAGCATATTTTCATATATTTTATTTCATTTTTAATTATATTAAAAAAAATACAGGGTGTTACAAGTAATATCAAATGAATTTGTTTATGTGTACCAAGCATTATTAGCCATTATAAGGTAAAACTCTATCCTCCGGTTTTCGTTGCATTGTATGATGGGACTTGAGTCTTATAATGGTTTCTTTTTTTCTGAAAAGCATAGCGTTGTTTAAATGATTTTCTTTATTTATGCACTGGCAATCCAATGGAGTAAACATGTTCCGCGTTAGCGACGTGATCCTGTGATTAGCCTTATTATTAAATAAGTTAAGTAAGATCTCTCATACCAGTCCCATGTCTGACTTGTAGTTTGTTTCACTTGCAAATTAGGGTGCCCTTATTTCCACAGGGGCAGTCGAGTGGTTTGTTTTGCTGATATTTATTTATTGATCAGGATTCTGGATTGAAGCTTAAAGCTACGTCCAGAGCATTGATAGGCTCCCGTTGTGTTAGTTTATTGGTTCCACAGCATTGTATTAAATTTGTTGAAAATCAATCTTCCGTTGTAGTATTATTTATCGATGTACTCTGATATATTATGTACTCTGATGTAACATTATTATGTCGTTTTTAAAATTCTTCTATTATTTGTTCTGATGTGTTGTATGCCCAGAGTTAGCGTATGCGGGATTCGAACGGTCTTGGTCGATTTTGCGATCGATTAGGTCCAAGCGAAATCCATATCGTTACATCGTTATCAGGCATTAAAATGAACATATTGATTTACAGTGTGTGGGTAAATTACAAGCCTAATGCTCTTCATTGTCAGGCTTTAATTGAAAATATTAATTTGCAGTGTGTGGGCAAATTATAAGCTTAAATTAGACTGTTATGGTTAGGCGTTATATGTACATATTGATTTACAGTACATGGGTAAATTACGAGCCTAATACTCTTCGTTGTCAAGCTTTAATATAAACATATTGATTTACATTATGTGGGTATATTAGGGGACTAATATATACTGAATTTGTTTATAGGGGTAAAATCACGGATTAGAGACTTGGCTAGATTTTTTAGTTGGGATCCATTCCATGTAGCTTGCCATTGTTATCATTTTCGGTCTTATATAATTAGGCAAAGGTGTAATAAGCCGGAAAATCAGAACCAATTTAAAAAATTTATTTTAAGAAATTTTAACAGAAAATGGGTCGGAATTTAAAATGTGAAAATTAGGCTCACATCCTTAAAACCAAACTTAATTAGATTCACATCCTCCCCTTTTTAAACATATAAATTTCATCCCTATTTTCAAATAGCGGTTCTTTTTTTTTCACTAATGCCCTTTTTCGTTAATTGACGTCGTAATTAAAATAATACGAAACACGTATTAGGTTTTAGTTCTTTCCAAAATCATATAATTCTCGAAAATGGTGGTGCCTCATCTTTCTCAGTTTTTTTTCCGTCGATCTAAAATTAAATCGCTCAGAATTCTTTCAATGATTTAATTCGATCCATCGTTGATTTCTGTAATGAATTTTTATTCTTCAAGGTAACTTATAATTTTTATTAATTTTTATTTTCTACGGGTATCATTTTTTTGCTCGATCTTTGTTAATTGGTTAATTTGATCTTCTTTAATTGTATAGACTTGACGATTGATAATTTAATCACTATATAAAGTTTTAATTTTATTATAGAGCGTACAATTTTATTTTTTAAATTTGGCAATACACTTGTTTTTATATTCTGAATAGGGGTATACAATTATGCATAAATTATTAATATTTGCATAAAAATATGCAAATATTGTTATAACTGGTGTATATGGTTTTTCATATATTCAGGAAATTTCCGTATGTATTCATTTATTTTGTATAAATGCATTAGAATATAAAACTATTTTGAATATTTGTTTGCGTGTGTTTGTTGATTGATTGTATACAAATATGCATATTTTTTAATATATGCATAATAAAATATATAAAATATGAATATATTGTTAATTTTTTAATTTTTGTAAATTTCTACGTAATGTTTTTTGATTACTGCAGATTATGTTTATTAATGTTTATTCTTTTCTTCGTATAACAGTGTTCCTACTGATAATGGTGTACTGGTGTTGTTGATGCTTGGTAATGATAGACGTGGATAATGATTTTTATTTACTGCTACTTGAAAAAATGGAAATGAAGGTATGATGTGTTACAGTTTATTTTTCACTTATAACATCAATTATTGTGTTTTAAGCATACATGTATTCAATTTTTCTGAATATTTGCAAGTTTTCATGAATTTAATATGAACATTATAATACTCTTTTGTATATATGCTTTTAATTATGCTTCTTTTGGTTAATATTAGCATGCAATAATGCAGAAACAGTAATCAAATACACATAATTGTTCTTTCTGTAACATTGTTGAATGATATATGTAATAATTATGAATAGCTGCATACAGTTATGCATCTTTGAATGATATATGCGTATATTTATGCAAATATTTACACTAATTTTAGGATGTTAACGTAATTTTATTTGATTACTGCGTATCACGCTTATTAATTTTGATTTTATCCTTTCAGTAACAGTGTTCCTGCTGATATTGGTGTATTGGTGTTGTTGAAGTTCGGGAATTATATCTATTCTAATCGTCTTTATGTTGATAGTTTTGTTGATATCGCGAGAGATTCAAGCAGTGGGGTCAAAATAGAAGGATGTTTTCTACATAAAATTATAGATGTTTTTTTGTATTTTATTGTTTTTTTTATGATGCTTAGTTGTAATGTTTACTGGTAGTAATTGTTGTGAACATTTGTACTAATGCTTTCTATTTAGTTTAGTATTTTAATATTATTTTCTTTGAAATTTGCAGTTATCATTATTAGCTTATATGTATGCCGGTATTTTGCATAGTTGCTTATGTGTTTGCAATTAATTTGAATATTTGTATACATCTGGGATGCAAATATTCAAAATAGATGAATATACGTATAAAAAAATTCGTCATAGCTGCATATAGTTAGGCAAGTAACATGTAAATATGGATATTAGTATACAACTATTTTTCATTTTTGAATAGAATTATGCAACTATTCATATTATTTGCATGCAAATATGCAAATATTCCACATATACGCATTCTATCTTTTAACCTTTGAACATTTTTTCATGTTTTAAAACTTGAATTCTGTTATTTATTATGCCTATACTTCAGTTTTAATTTTCTAATTTACTCCTTAAAACTTTTGCAACTCTGATCGTACATAAAGTATTTTAATATACAAATGGATCATCATCGGCCTGTTTAATACTGGAAATTTTTGTAATTATGTAAGCAATTATTCTAAAGAAATGAATAAATATATTCAAGTATTCAGATACATGTGCAACTAAGAAGACTATTTTCATATAAGCATGCTAGGATTTTAGATAAATGTACAGAAGTAAGCAACAATTCGCAATATCATGTAAGCTCAAAAGAACTTAATTCGGTACATAAATTTCAACAATGCTTCATTTTCAAAACTAATAATCATTTGCCAGCACATAGAAAACAGAATATCATTAAACAAAATTACAAAAAAAATTAACACTAACTTTTCCAATTTTAAACACTTATGCTTGCAAATTTCTTTTGCATGCTTGTAACTCATGCATTTTCTTGTTTACTGTCTACTGCATCGACTTCGTCCACCATAGGTTTCTGTAATAAGAAATATAAAAATTTTAATACACGTTTATTAAGCAACATTAAAACTTCTATGCATAGAACCATGCAACTATTTGCTGATAGTTGCACATTTACATGCAACAGCTCTACTTAAATGCATAAAATATATCAACAATCTGTTAATATTTGCAAACTTTCATGCAAAATTTTTAATTAAATGTATATAACTATTCAACTATATGTTTATATTTGTACTCTTGAATGCAATATTTCCATGTAAAGGCATAAAACTATGTACCAAATTGTTGATAGGTGCACACTTGTCTACAACAGTACTAATTAAATGCATATAATACTGCAACAATCTTTTGATAGTTGCACACTTGCCTTCAACAGTTCTGTTTAAAAGCATCGATTAATGCAATAATACATTAATAGTTGCACGCTTATATGAAACATTTCTACTTAAATGCCTAGAAATATGCAACAATCATTCAATAGTTGCACACTTGAATGCAACATTTCTAATTAAATTCATATAACTATGCAATAATCTATTGATATTTTCACACATGCCTGTAACATTCTTAATTAAATGCACGAAACCATGCAACAAACAGATTAAATTTGCACACATTTATGCAATATTTTTAATATAATGTCTGCAAGAATGCAAAAAAATTTGTTACATTCATTACAGTACGTAACTACTCTACATAATTTTTTGATTACATACAACTACGTTGCATAAATGAATTCATGTATGCAAACAAAATTATTCTGAACACATGCACACTTGCCTGCATAATTTCTTATTATATTCACTTTTTCTGTGATAATTGCATCTATTCGGTTGATAAATGAAATAGTATTCTATGTACATGAATTCAAAAATCAGTTGATAATTTCATATAATTATTCAACAATTATGAATAAAAACCCACTACAATATTTTTTTGCAACTACCGAAATTAAAAAAAAAATGTATAATATTTGCTACAAACCTAACCTTTTACTCTTACTAGATTTGTTATTAACATCATACAATTATGCAAGTTTTCCTAATAATATCTAAAAAACATGAACTGATTCTTCTTAACATCAAAATCTCTTTCGAACTAATTGTTTTAGTCTTATTACAGTATACAATGAGAAAATACAAAAAACTGTAGGATATGAAATTAAAACATCAGATTTATACCTTCTTTTTCGCCATTTTCGTATAATTTGTAGACGTCGACAACAATTTTGGCACAAAACATGAAGATCTTGATTAAAAAGAAGAGCGCCGCCTTTAGACTCTAAATCGCAATTTACAGTTCCACAGTTTTGTGGACTTGTGGAATTGGGTTTAGAGAGATATTATATGAGCGTGTTGACTGATTAAATAATCCTCGTTGATGGACGGTTTTTTAATTGCGTAAGGGTATACCTGGTACTTTTTCAGCGGTAATTCAAAAATAAGGAAGTATTTTATATTTTTTTTATCAGTGGGTTTTTTTATGTTTTAAAAGTTAATAGGGAGATGTAAAACACGCACCCATTTAAAATTCCATTTTTATAATAATAACAAAGTGAAAATTTGTGTCACATCCCTATTATGTTTCAAAATTAGGCTTACATCCGGTCATAAACTTAGTCTAAATTTGGTCCATGTTTTCATTTTTGCGTGTTACTCATAATATTTGCATACATGTATGCAAATATTCTGAATGAATATTTGCATACATGTATGAAAATATTTCGAATTTTTGCATACATGTATGCAACTATTCTGATGAATATTTTCATACATATATTCAAATATTCTGAACGAATATGTGCATACATGTATACAAATATTCAAAATATTTGCATACATGTATGCAACTATTCTGATAAATATTTGTATGTATGCAAGTATTCTAAATTTTTCATACACGTATGCAAAAATTCTGAACGCATATTTGCATGCATGTATGCAAATATTCAAAATATTTGCATATATGTATGCAAATAAAGTTGAACTAATGCTCATGAATTATTGCAGAAATATATGCAATTTTTCTAAATAGAAAAATAGGGACTAAATTTACAATAAGTTTATGACCGGATGTGAGCCAAATTTTGAAACTTAATAGGGACCTATGCCAAACAGACCCAATAACAAAGCTATTAAAAATAGCCATTTTGCAAACGACCTCTGTTTTCGAAGAAACCACTTTTGTTGGATTCGGAATGTCAAATTATTGCTACGTTTAAATTTCCATAATTTTTGGAATTAATATGTAAGCGTGGTAAATTAAAACGTATTTGGTAATTTCTGTAGAATTGGATCGACCATTAAAAAGACCATTTTTCAAATGGTCTCCAAATTCGAAGAAATTAATTTTGTTAAGACTGTATCGTCAAAACATAGCTAGATTTATTTCTTGGGAATTTTTGGATTTAGTATGTGGCCCCGGTAAATTAAAATGTACGTTCAAAATTAATACTGAATGTTTTATATTTTAATTTAAAGAAAAACAGACTGAAACGGTCAAATGCGCTTATGAAACATAGTCCATTGTGTCCTGAATGGGGGTATTTGGCAAGGGATGACAGTCGCTGGGCTTAATTTGGAGTTAGTATGAATTAACGGGCCTTTTAGTGTTAAAAAATTAAATAATATAATGTTATAAATACCCTAGGTTTACAAAAACCTAACCCTATCGAAGTCGCCGCCATCATATCATTTAATGATCAGAAGACTTCGAAACTTCCTCTCCCAATAACTCTCAATCCTCACACCAAAATCCATTGATCCTTTAGAGGATTTTGTAGTACTCTCTCCAATCTTCAGATCCATACGGGTTTGATCCCATATCGTCGCGTGTAGCTCGAGAACCGAGCCCTGAAAGTTCGCCCTTGTCGACTACCAGAGCTCTGCGGTGCCAACACCAAGTTCAACGCCGCCGCCACCCCCGGCGCGCGCTTCCAAGCCCGACGACGTGGTGCTACCCGATTCCGCCCTCGTGCAACTGATTGGAAGAAAAGTTTGACCCTAGTTTTGAACAAACGAAAACAAACGGTCGGCATTGAAAACAGTAGAAGATGGTAATCCTGTTTCGTATTTAATTATTTAATTAATTAAATTCAAAATATTATTAACATGGTAAAAAACATAATTTGTTCATACGATGTTGGAATCACATGAAACAGGGACCGTTGGGATCGTGGCAGTGTCTACTACATTTTAGAAGTGACCAGGGAAATTTTAGAGCGATCTACAATTTTTGAATAATTCAAAACTAATGTGAGATCTCTAATTTAAAATTAAAATTAATTGTGATTGCGATGTAAAAATTATACATATATATATATATATTAAAATTCATATGTGTGTTGTACGATATTAGAATTGATTTATTTTGGTTGCGATGATCTATTGGATTAAATTTTGTAGCAAAATTTATAATAAATTGTTCATGAAATAAAAATTACCTTTTTATTGTATATATGAATCATAGAATTTGTCACGTTGAGAATAAATTGTTTATACAATAAAAGTTAGCTTTTTATTGTATATATGAATCATAGAATTCGTCATATGGGAAATAAATTGTTTATAAAATAAAAATTACCTTTTTATTATATATATGAATCATACAATTTGTCATGTTGGAAATAAATTGTTTAACACAATAAAAGTTACCTTTTTATTGTATATATGAATCATAGAATTTTTCATATTGGAAATAAATTGTTTATACAATAAAAATTACTTTTTAATTGTATATATGAATCATAGAATTTGTCATATTGGAAATAAATTGTTTATACAATAAAAGTTACATCTTTATTGAATATATGAATCATAGAATTTGTCATATTGGAAATAAATTGTTTTTACAACAAAAATTACCTTTTTATTGTACATATGAATCATAGAATTTGTCATGTTGGAAATAAATTGTTTATACAATAAAATTTACCTTTTTATTGTATATATGAATCATATAATTTGTCATATTGGAAATAAATTGTTTATACAATAAAAGATACATTTTTATTGTATATATGAATCATAGAATTTGCCATATTGGAAATAAATTGTTTATACAATAAAAATTAACTTTTTATTGTATATATGAATCATAGAATTTGTCATGTTGGAAACAAATTGTTTATACAATAAAAATTACCTTTTTATTGTATATATGAATCATAGAATTTGTCCAGTTGGAAATAAATTGTTTATACAATAAAAATTACCTTTTTGTATATTTGAATCATAGAATTTTTCACATTGGAAATAAATTGTTTATGCAATAAATATTACATTTTTTATTGTATACATGAATCGTAGAATTTGTTATGTTGGAAATAAATTGTTTATACAATAAAAATTACCTTTTTATTGTATATATGAATCATAGAATTTGTCATGTTGGAAATAAATTGTTGTACAATGAAAATTACGTTTTTATTGTATATATGAATCATAGAATTTGTTATGTTGGAAATAAATTGTTTATAGAATAAAAATTACTTTTTATTGTATATATGAATCACAAAAGAATCATGTTTTAAATAAAATGTTTAAACATAAAAAATAACATTTTTAATGTATGTTTGATTCACAATAAAAAGAATCATGTTTTGAATAAAATGTTTAAACATTAAAAATAACATTTTTAATGTATGTTTGATTCATAATAAAAAGAATCGTGTTTTAAATAAAATGTTTAAACATTTAAGATAACATTTTTAATGTATGTTTGATTCACTACCGAAAATTGAAATATCAAAGGTAAATACACGTGCCTCTATAAATCTAAATAAAGGCACAAATTATTAATTATCTGCCCCTAAACATATGAGAGGCAGAATAAGATACGCCTCTCATAATGGCGTCCTTAATACTAAACAGGGGCAAATAAAACATTAACTCTGCCCCTAACATACACCTTGCCACGTAAGGCTAACAACTCAATACACAATTGAGTCACATATATTTGCCTCTATTTTGAACCAATATTCAATAATGAATACATGCTGCAGGCACTTATGAATGCCTCAATTATAAACTTTTATTAACAGTTTCATCGTCCATCTAGATTCAACATTATTATAAAAACATCAAATCAATTATGCACCATAGATTGCCAATCATTTTAGCATTTCTAATGTAATAATAACAAGTAAAATCAACTGAACATGCTCAACCATGCATCTCAGACTTGTAACTAATGAACTTTTACTATAAATTTATAAATCAAACGAAAACCGTCAACAAATATTACAAAAGTAAATGTTATGACAAATATTTTCAATATCGATTACCACCAAGTAACATATCTATAAACCATACAGAAAGCATAACTAAAGAAAACACCTTGATGACTTGTGTAGCCGACATCAATAAATTCTCTGCTGCAGTAGTTGGCTCTTAACCCATCCTCAAATTGTATTGCACTCAATTCAGAGGATCTATTAACTTAAAAAAGAATAACAAGATTAATGAGTTGATGTCAAAAGCTAGCATTAGGTGGATGCAAAGTGGATTATCTACCCAAAAATATTGCAATGGATAAGTTGATAAATGGTCTAACATGGAAATTAAATGGAAATGAGGGCTATGCATTACTAAGACGCAATGTGGATGTTCTAATAAAAAATATTGCTCAGATAAGTTGCTAAGCTGACTAATGGATGCAAAGTTCAGGCAAACTGGATATTTGTCTTTTTTACTAACTAAAAGGTAGATTCACTCTTGGTACAATGACTCAAGGAGTGCATCTTAGGCTATGTTCAAGAATTACATACTGCAGGGAAACCTTTGCATCTAAAAAACGTTCAACAATGTGGTGAAACATGTATTACTAAGTTCATACAGGCTAAGGTGTAGTTGCACTGTACACAGCTTATGGAATCAGGTTGTTATTCAATTTCTAATAAAGAAGTCAATTGCACCATGAAGCCTAAGGCTATAATTGGAAACATTTTACACGTAATAGGTTGATCAACAAAAAAATTCATATACTTCAACAAGATAAGGGTTATATTCGTAGATAAATACCTCAAATCTTTGCAGTCTTATCTAACTCCAACGTAGATATGCGAATATATCCTGAAATGAAAACATATGTATAATTCTTATTAATATACAAAAAAAAGGAGTGGAAACAAATCCATACAGATGCATACTAGCAGGATTACAAATTTTCATGTATAAATTTTTCACAGATGAAATATTCAACAATGTCCATATGTAAGAATATCTGTGATGCTACTTTATGTGGAAGTAGCTAGAAATGTGTAACACCCCACACCCGCTAAGGTCACTCATAAGAGGGGAATGCCTTAGTTTCGGTGAAGTATTTTAAGTGAATATAGAACAGTAAAATTACAACAAGACAGATATAAGTAATACTTGAAAATTTAAAACATCATTTCATTGCAGCGGAAAGTAAAACATGTTTGGTTACATCACAAAACCATACAAGAGTCAAGTACAAAATATCCATCTTGATAAAAATAAGTACATAATCCCACTATGTAAACAATAGCCATAAAAGGAAAGATGAACTGAGCTTTACTTCAACGGTCCAAGCTCCAAAGGATAGATACAGCAATCTGATCAAAGCCCACTAGCACTAAGCCCACTCTGATAACCTGGGTTTGGGGGAAAAAGATAAAAACAACGGGGTCAGACATAAGTCTGAGTGAGTCCTATAACCCTAACAATACAATCGTTAAAGTAATTAGGGTATGATATAAACAAGGTATGGTACCTCTGGGGATAATGACTACACTACGTAGCCAACTTAACACGGGATGTACTAAGATAACCGGAAAGACGCATTTATCCACCCAAGGATAATTACTAGATTACACCATCCCAGACTTATCCACCCAAGGGTAATTCCTACACTGCACCACACCAGTTCTACCTACCAAGAGTAATTCCTACTTAAAGGTTGATCCTACTAAATGTACTTAGTAACTTTTACCCAGTAGTTTCGTGTACCCCTAGCTAACTACCTAGGTGTACCCACTACTCCCAAGCGATCGGCTCCCTAACGTAGATATCCGTGCTGGTCCCAAAATGGGGTGTATCATTTTCCCAAAGTGGCAACCTGATAATATCAGCGGTGCACGGCTTTATACCTACACGATGCAACAACGACTTACTAACCAGCCCGGGTCCACACACGCATATGAAACCCGTTGGTCCTACGTTGCCACCGCTAACCCGTTTTGGCCTCTTATAGTCAAGCCCAATATGCGTGTCCCGTCACTCGACTTGAGTCGAGCCCACAAAGATACGTTTGGGATATTGGTTGAAATGGGCCCCCACAAGCTACCACCTAAGCTTGTTATTTTATCTAGTATATCCCACTTAACCCTTTTTAATAATCATGTCTACCTTCATGTTATAAATCCTGGTTAAGTCATTAATCATATTTTAATTGCCATTCAAGGCACCCACTAGATTTCCACATGCCACCCAAGTCATTTACTTAATTCCCACATGCCAACCAAGGCACTTACTTAACCCTTTAATCATGTTTAATTACATGTTCCACTTTGGTTAAGTATTCTAATCGTATTTTTTTATTGCCACCCAAGGCAACCCACTAGTTTCCTCATGCCATCCAAGGCACCCCACTAGTTACTACGAGTCACCCAAGGCACCCACTTAACCCTCATGCCCCACTACATGCTTATATGGTTAAGTGTTTCTTAATTAATTAAGACCGTGATCCTCATAAAGACCTCTCACATTAGACTATCTTTTATGACCGCTGGTTAAGCCGGTTGGGTCCGGGCAGCCTTATGTCATAACCGAGTCTAACCTCGTGTCTTTACATTAATCACGTATTTAGTTTGTGCCTAAGACCTCTCACATTGGGCTAACATTTGTAGCAACTAGTTAAGCCTGTTGGGTCCGGGCAGTTTTACGCTACAACTGAGTCCAACCTCGTGTCTTAGTCAATTAATTACACCTAATTAATCACCCTCATAATTTAAATTAATTATCCCTAATTAATATTAAGTTTTTCATAACATGGGTAGACCTAACTCAATAGGTAAATTCCCATGGGGTAGACCTAACTCAATAGGTAAATTCCCAACACATAGTATGGGTACACCTAACTTAATAGGCAAATTCCCATACTATGTTCATTTATTTTATGTTATGCATAATTATGTTAATTTCACACAATCTTATTAATTTATGCATTGAATTAACCCCATCGTTCCCATGTAATTTCGTTCTCATGACATAACACATATAAAAGGTGTCAACTTACATATGTATGAACATGTTTCAAAGGTGCCATCTTGCATATTAACAAACACATAACTTGCATGTGAACTTGCATAATATGTCACACAACTTGCATATAATCTTGTATAACATGTCACATAACTTGCATATAATCTTGTATAACATGTTACATAAACTTACATATTAACTTGCATAACATACTTGCATATTAACTCATAAACTTGCATAATGCCATCATGAACTTGCATATTAACAAACATGTAACTTGCATAGCATATCTTGCATATTAACATACATGTAACTTGCATACTAACAAACATGTAACTTGCATAGCATATCTTGCATATTAACATACATGTAACTTGCATAGCATATCTTGCATATTAACATACATGTAACTTGCATATTAACAAACATGTAACTTGCATAGCATATCTTGCATATTAACATACATGTAACTTGCATAGCATATCTTGCATATTAACATACATGTAACTTGCATAGCATATTTAACATACATGTAACTTGCATAGCATATCGCCATGAACTTGCATAACATGCATATGATCACATAGCCCACAACTTGCATATTTAGCATCATGCAAACATAACATACATCATATTAAACTTGCATATTATCACATACTTAGCATGCATAGAATCACATACTTAACTTGCATAATAGATCAATGTTCAACTTAGTGTTTTGCATCATAATCATCATGAAACGTAGCACCAAACTTGCATATAGATGTCATGACTACATAACATTAAACTTGCATGACATATGGTATATAACTTGCAAAACACATAACATACACTACACAAAGCTTGCATAAACACATTGATCCTCAAACATATCCATACATCATCATATCCTATCTTAATCAATTTAACAATTGATTATTAAGGAGATAGAATCTCACCAAAACAAAATTAGCAACTAATGAAGAAGATTAAGAGGCTAGAAGTTGATTTGGAATGCTATCCCTTCTCTAATTTTGATGGAGGCTCCTCCAAGTTTCATTTTGCCATAGTTTAGTTACTAGATTTAATTATGAATGAATTAGGGTAGGGTTAGGGTCTTATTTATAGGATTAGGTAGTGTTTTTAGGCCCTTAGATTAACCCTAGATTAGATTAGGACCCTTAGATTTAGGAACTCTCTAGAACCAGCCCTAAGACTAAGCCCAAACCCCAAACTGGTGCACCCAACCACAGAACTCTCTAGAAACTGTGCAGGTTTCTTGGCTCGGCACGGGCGCACTTCCCAAGTGCGCCAGTCTATTTTTGTACTGGCGCACTTCACAAGTGCGCCAGTGCATTTCTGGCCTGTTCCGGGTTCTTCTGCCTAACTTCGTTCGTCCATATCTCTTTCATACGGACTCCGATTCTCGAAAACTCGGACTCTATTTCGCGTATTTTTCCGAGACGAACGAAATGACGCAGCCCGTTTTCCCCAATTCTCACATCTGAGATTATATATTCTGAAATTAGTGAATTTTAGCATTAACCGAAATTCGGGGTGTTACATTCTCCCCTCCTTAAAGGATTTCGTCCCCGAAATCTCTAAGCTAAGGAGAATGCATATCCTACCATCCAAACAACCATCTACTCAATCCATCAAACACGGGCATCCATTGTCCTTAAACAATTTCTAATGATGTATGAGCATATGCGAAAAGTGTGTGTATATGTTCCCTATCTAATGTACGAACATATGCAAACCATGATAGTGCCATGCATCCAATATGTATGCGAGATAACCCTATCGACACCTACAGTATCTATATGAGTGCACAATCATTCACCAAAATGCATCATCCATATGATAACACAGTCATTATACATCCATAAATATAGCTAACTACACACAATTTTATGCAATATGCAATATGAAGTGACTGAGCCGATCTAGTGCCTAGAGTGTGTATATATGCATCCACGAGCAACCACTAGCAAACACTTGCATCCACTTGCATCCATCAACCATAACATGTCTCAAACACATGTTTCAACCATAGGTTTACCCTATCTAAAGGTCAAACAGCACTAACGAGAGGACATGCTAAAGATAAAATAAGTACTAGGCAAGCGATAAAGGAGAAGTTAAAAGACATACTCTCCAAAAAGAAATGGATACAAAGAACGCATCTTCGCTTCCGTCTCCCAAGTAGCATTGCTTTCGTCATCTCCCTCTTGCACTCTAACTAGCTGAACTTCTCTGATCCTCAACTTTCTAGTCTCTGACCCAATGATGCGAGTAGGAGCTCGTCGAATCGTCTCATCGCGCTCTAACTCTGCTTCTTTAAGCAAACTCGGCTCTACCACCTCAGTGGTCTCATGCAAGCACTTCCTAAAATGGGACACATGAAATACACCCGGTACACCACTAAGTTTGTCAGGCAACTCCACTCTATATGCCATCTGTCCAATTCTTTCCTTAATTGGAAATGGCCCTACAAGCCTTGGTACTCACTTCCTAACAGATCCAAAGTGAACCACATTCCGTAACGGAGATACTTTGATAAAAAAGCATGTCCTAATATCAAACTCAAGCTTTGTTCTCCTCTTGTCCACATAAGATTCCGCCGCTTTCATCCTTCTTTGAATCAAATCAATCTTCTCTGAAGTCTCTCTAACCATATCTGGCCCAAGCAAGATCTTATCCGTAGATTCCCACCAACATGTAGGAGATCGACAAGGCCTTCCATAAAGAGCTTCGAAAGGAGCCATACCAATACTGGACTGAAAGCTGCTATTATATGCGAACTCCACCAACGGAAGATGCTCTTCCCATGTACCTCCAAAATCCAAAATACATAACCTCAAAAGATCTTCTAGATACGGTTCACCCTCTTGGTCTGACCGTCCGTCTGAGGATGAGATGCGGTGCTCAAACACAACTGAGTCCCTACCGCCTCTTGCAAACTTCTCCTAAACTCACTAGTGAAGATAGGATCTCGATCACTCACTATACTGGAAGGTACACCATGCAATCTAATAGTCTCTCTAAGGTAAACTAAAGCTAGACATGGAATAGTCCTCATGCTCTTCACGGGTATGAAATGGGCACCCTTAGTAAGTCTATCTACCATAAGCCCAATCCCCGTATTACCCTTCCTTGATTTCGGTAACCCAACGAGACACTATCCCACTTCCCATTACGGAACTTCCAACGGGTGAAGCAACCCACCGGTTTCTTCTGCTCCGCTTTCATTTGCTAGCACACCAAGCATCTAGCGACATACTTGGCCGCGTCTTTCTTCATATTGGCCCAAAAAGAAAACTTGCTTTATGTCTTGGTACATCTTGTCCCTACCGGGATGAATGGTTATCTTCGACCGATGTGTATCATCAAGTATAGCCTTCCTCAAACTCTCGTCTTGCGTTACTCAAAGTCTACCGTCTCTACGCAACCACCCCTTACCATCTAGGGTGTATCTATTCAAATGGCTGGACGACTCCCCCTCCTTATGAGCTTCTCTACTAACTCAACCAGCTATGGGTCGTCTCGCTGTGCTCTGCCAATACACCCCAAAAGAGTAGGCCTAACCTCCAAGGAGGCTAGCAAACCGGATACAAAGTCAACGGAAGGTCTAAAGTCAAATATAGAAATAAACCCTAAGCTCCGTCGTTTAACGAATCAATGAACTCAAGGACAACCTTTTTCTTCTTAAGGCGTCTGCTATCATGTTTCCCTTTTGCTAGGGGTATACGCTATCTCAAACTCATAAGATGCTAAGAATCCTATCCGAAATCATCACAATTGTCCATCTCTCACGCAGACCACCCTAGTCGAATTCGACATCCCCCAAATGCAAGCCCCAAAGGCCGAAACCAATATCAGACAAACACCCAAGGGATATCTCCTTCGAGTTCAGGCAACCTACGTGAGATGATACTAAAAAATAACAATAATAATAATGGCTAAACAATTAAGCCTTTGACCAACTTTGGATGTCCTCGCCAGTCTCGCTCCAAAACCACCGTTTATCCCATAACTGGCTTTGCTCAACCTATTGAGCACATATGAAAACTTATTTCGCTCCTAGAAAAGACCAAGATGTCATCCACAAAGACCATCACAAACTTATTTAGGTACTCCCTGAACACCCTTCTCATCAAATCAACAAAGTATGCGGAGGCGTTCGTCAAACCAAATGGCATCACCAGCTACTCATAAAAACCATCCGGAGTCCTCAGGGCAAACTTCTCTATACTATCCTCAGCCACTCTCAACTGACGAAACCCCGTGGCTGAGTCCAACTTGCGGAAATACTGAGGCGCCAACTAACTGATCAAAGAGATCACCAATCCTAGCATTGGGTGTCTATTCTTCTTTGTGAGTTTATTAAGTTCTCCTTAGCCTACACAAAGTCTGAGGGACCCATCCGCCTTCGTGGGAAAAACTACTGGAGCATCCCACTCCGATATACTTCTTCTTATGAACCCCTTCTCAAGCAAATCGCCTACTTACTTATGGAGTTCCCTCCTCTCACGAGGAGCCTTGTGGCACACTGGCCAAGTCACTGGTTTGGTATTGTTTACCAGATATATTCGGAAGTCAATCTCCCGCTCCGGAGGTAAGCCCTTCACCTTCTCAAACACATCCGAGTATTTCCGGACCACTTCTAACAGATCGCAAACCCTCGACCGACGTGTCAAGCGATTCTAGATAACTTAGCATAACAGATTCTATGGGATTACAAGAGATCTCGAGAGTGTTACCCAAGCGGGTCATAAGCCTAACAACTCTCCCTTCAAAATCAAGAACGGCACCCCTACTGGATAACCAGTCCATGCCCCAAAACTAACCCGTAGCCCGTGAAGCCCAATACAAAAGCATCACATCTAAACTCAACGCTAAGTATAGAAACTTTCAAACCCAAACACATCATGGAGCCTCAATTGGGTTTGAAACAACTAAGGGATCATCTACCAAACTGGTGTCTAAGTGCAGTGACTCAACTAACAATGATGAGATAAATGAACTCGATACATCAGAATCAAATAAAGTTCGAATCAGATAATATAGAAATCCCAAATTCCAACCTAGACGGTCCTATCCCCATCTGGTACACTAGCCGTGAGGGAATACAACTACCCTCCAGGAGATTCCGTACCTTGCCCTTGCCTCTTTGGACAATCCTAATAAGGTGTTCTATTCCTCCCCAAAGAATAATTACTAACCTTCTTCTTCTTCCTATTCTCCACTCGTAACCTTCCACCAATGAGGTTTCATCCTTTATTAACCAAACAACTATTTGAGCCTTCCTCTCATCGTCTATCCTATGGGTACCTACCAGTCCTCCTCCTTCTTGAACCAACTTCTAATCTGATTAACGTCTAAGTCCCTTGAAGCGGTTTTCCATCCTTATCTATCTTAGAAAGATCGTCTATACGCGGAGGGGAAACTCAAAATGAGGGAGAGGAAGAGATTCAAAACGGAGAATTCGAAAGATATAGATATGGCTACTGGGGATTATGCTTTTCTTTCAAAAACTTTTCTCTTAAAAGACATGTTTTTGAAAATATTCCCTTCAAAAATATTCTTAGAAAATAGTTTTTCTAAAAAATTTATCTGTTCTGGTAACCTTAATACCACGTGTAACACCCCACACCCGCTAAGGTCACTCATAAGAGGGGAATGCCTTAGTTTCGGTGAAGTATTTTAAGTGAATATAGAACAGTAAAATTACAACAAGACAGATATAAGTAATACTTGAAAATTTAAAACATCATTTCATTGCAGCGGAAAGTAAAACATGTTTGGTTACATCACAAAACCATACAAGAGTCAAGTACAAAATATCCATCTTGATAAAAATAAGTACATAATCCCACTATGTAAACAATAGCCATAAAAGGAAAGATGAACTGAGCTTTACTTCAACGGTCCAAGCTCCAAAGGATAGATACAGCAATCTGATCAAAGCCCACTAGCACTAAGCCCACTCTGATAACCTGGGTTTGGGGGAAAAAGATAAAAACAATGGGGTCAGACATAAGTCTGAGTGAGTCCTATAACCCTAAAAATACAATCGTTAAAGTAATTAGGGTATGATATAAACAAGGTATGGTACCTCTGGGGATAATGACTACACTACGTAGCCAACTTAACACGGGATGTACTAAGATAACTGGAAAGACGCATTTATCCACCCAAGGATAATTACTAGATTACACCATCCCAGACTTATCCACCCAAGGGTAATTCCTACACTGCACCACACCAGTTCTACCTACCAAGAGTAATTCCTACTTAAAGGTTGATCCTACTAAATGTACTTAGTAACTTTTACCCAGTAGTTTCGTGTACCCCTAGCTAACTACCTAGGTGTACCCACTACTCCCAAGCGATCGGCTCCCTAACGTAGATATCCGTGCTGGTCCCAAAATGGGGTGTATCATTTTCCCAAAGTGGCAACCTGATAATATCAGCGGTGCACGGCTTTATACCTACACGATGCAACAACGACTTACTAACCAGCCCGGGTCCACACACGCATATGAAACCCGTTGGTCCTACGTTGCCACCGCTAACCCGTTTTGGCCTCTTATAGTCAAGCCCAATATGCGTGTCCCGTTACTCGACTTGAGTCGAGTCCACAAAGATACGTTTGGGATATTGGTTGAAATGGGCCCCCACAAGCTACCACCTAAGCTTGTTATTTTATCTAGTATATCCCACTTAACCCTTTTTAATAATCATGTCTACCTTCATGTTATAAATCCTGGTTAAGTCATTAATCATATTTTAATTGCCATTCAAGGCACCCACTAGATTTCCACATGCCACCCAAGTCATTTACTTAATTCCCACATGCCAACCAAGGCACTTACTTAACCCTTTAATCATGTTTAATTACATGTTCCACTTTGGTTAAGTATTCTAATCGTATTTTTTTATTGCCACCCAAGGCAACCCACTAGTTTCCTCATGCCATCCAAGGCACCCCACTAGTTACTACGAGTCACCCAAGGCACCCACTTAACCCTCATGCCCCACTACATGCTTATATGGTTAAGTGTTTCTTAATTAATTAAGACCGTGATCCTCATAAAGACCTCTCACATTAGACTATCTTTTATGACCGCTGGTTAAGCCGGTTGGGTCCGGGCAGCCTTATGTCATAACCGAGTCTAACCTCGTGTCTTTACATTAATCACGTATTTAGTTTGTGCCTAAGACCTCTCACATTGGGCTAACATTTGTAGCAACTGGTTAAGCCGGTTGGGTCCGGGCAGTTTTACGCTACAACTGAGTCCAACCTCGTGTCTTAGTCAATTAATTACACCTAATTAATCACCCTCATAATTTAAATTAATTATCCCTAATTAATATTAAGTTTTTCATAACATGGGTAGACCTAACTCAATAGGTAAATTCCCATGGGGTAGACCTAACTCAATAGGTAAATTCCCAACACATAGTATGGGTACACCTAACTTAATAGGCAAATTCCCATACTATGTTCATTTATTTTATGTTATGCATAATTATGTTAATTTCACACAATCTTATTAATTTATGCATTGAATTAACCCCATCGTTCCCACGTAATTTCGTTCTCATGACATAACACATATAAAAGGTGTCAACTTACATATGTATGAACATGTTTCAAAGGTGCCATCTTGCATATTAACAAACACATAACTTGCATGTGAACTTGCATAATATGTCACACAACTTGCATATAATCTTGTATAACATGTCACATAACTTGCATATAATCTTGTATAACATGTTACATAAACTTACATATTAACTTGCATAACATACTTGCATATTAACTCATAAACTTGCATAATGCCATCATGAACTTGCATATTAACAAACATGTAACTTGCATAGCATATCTTGCATATTAACATACATGTAACTTGCATACTAACAAACATGTAACTTGCATAGCATATCTTGCATATTAACATACATGTAACTTGCATAGCATATCTTGCATATTAACATACATGTAACTTGCATATTAACAAACATGTAACTTGCATAGCATATCTTGCATATTAACATACATGTAACTTGCATAGCATATCTTGCATATTAACATACATGTAACTTGCATAGCATATTTAACATACATGTAACTTGCATAGCATATCGCCATGAACTTGCATAACATGCATATGATCACATAGCCCACAACTTGCATATTTAGCATCATGCAAACATAACATACATCATATTAAACTTGCATATTATCACATACTTAGCATGCATAGAATCACATACTTAACTTGCATAATAGATCAATGTTCAACTTAGTGTTTTGCATCATAATCATCATGAAACATAGCACCAAACTTGCATATAGATGTCATGACTACATAACATTAAACTTGCATGACATATGGTATATAACTTGCAAAACACATAACATACACTACACAAAGCTTGCATAAACACATTGATCCTCAAACATATCCATACATCATCATATCCTATCTTAATCAATTTAACAATTGATTATTAAGGAGATAGAATCTCACCAAAACAAAATTAGCAACTAATGAAGAAGATTAAGAGGCTAGAAGTTGATTTGGAATGCTATCCCTTCTCTAATTTTGATGGAGGCTCCTCCAAGTTTCATTTTGCCATATTTAGTTACTAGATTTAATTATGAATGAATTAGGGTAGGGTTAGGGTCTTATTTATAGGATTAGGTAGTGTTTTTAGGCCCTTAGATTAACCCTAGATTAGATTAGGACCCTTAGATTTAGGAACTCTCTAGAACCAGCCCTAAGACCAAGCCCAAACCCCAAACTGGTGCACCCAACCACAGAACTCTCTAGAAACTGTGCAGGTTTCTTGGCTCGGCACGGGCGCACTTCCCAAGTGCGCCAGTCTATTTTTGTACTGGCGCACTTCACAAGTGCGCCAGTGCATTTTTGTTCTGGCGCACTTCACAAGTGCGCCAGTGCATTTCTGGCCTGTTCCGGGTTCTTCTGCCTAACTTCGTTCGTCCATATCTCTTTCATACGGACTCCGATTCTCGAAAACTCGGACTCTATTTCGCGTATTTTTCCGAGACGAACGCAATGACGCAGCCCGTTTTCCCCAATTCTCACATCTGAGATTATATATTCTGAAATTAGTGAATTTTAGCATTAACCGAAATTCGGGGTGTTACAAAATGCTAACAAATTCGAACTAGATTGGAAGTTGTATGAACCATCTTGGCATTTTGAGCTAGGTGGATGATTTCCAAAAGCCAAGTGAAATGATTCCTTTATAAAGTTAGTGTGAATAGTCAAATCTCCTAACATATAACTGGTCACCGATGAAGAAAGTAACAGGTAAATTTCTCACTCACTCGGACTGCACAGAAAAATGTTTAGGATAATTTACTTGCATATGAAGTAGCAGGCATAACAGGCAAGTATATACTACAACAACAAAATAAAATTATGAAGTTTAAGTTGCATATTAATAAGAGTGCATTTGATGATCGATTCTCACTCATGCACTATGCAGCATGAAATATGAAGTATGAATCAGTCTTCGCAGCCCCTAAAAAAAAGGAAAATAGTTAAAACATAATAAACCATTTCTAGGTGACACACTAACATATCATAAGCAAAGGCATATAGCTAATACAGAACCTATAAATAGATGTAGCTTTACAAATCAATAAGACCACATAACATTTGAAAAAAAAATTGCAGCAAACTAGAAGGTATACGTTGCTAAAAGCTTCAGAAGAAGCAAAAGAAATGAAGTTATTTTTTTGCAAAAATAACAATAGGTTCACTTTGATATTTGCCTAAGTATTGGTGAATGTAAATGGCAAATTCACTCAATGTGGAAGAAGAACCAAATTCAACAATCAAAGACAAAACTTATTCATTAACAACGTGGAAACTGTCCTTAATACCCATTAGCGAGTATATTATTTGGTCAGTAATTGGAGGCCTCTAATGCTCTTATTTGCAGTAGTGACATGGAGATCAACAAATAAGACCTGAAATCCACGCCCCTTGCAAAAAAAGAGTGTTGCACTATAGCTATAAAGTATTAGAACCGTGGTTGTTGCATAACAAGTATATATATACTTTTTTGTAAAAATGTAAAGGTCTATATTTTAGTTATACTGTTTGTGGGTGTGTGTTAAGTCACTGGATAGAATAAATAAAAATGTAATAATTGATATGTGTATTTGCAACATAGGCATAAACAAAGTAATTAAAGGTGAATGCAGCAGCAATAACTTGAGCTCTAGGCATAATACCCTAAGGTTCAGTTGTGCTGACTGCTAAGGTTGTATTTTGGCTTTTATTAACACAAGCAGACTAAGAATATAACACAACCACAATAAGTCATCCATTCTAGCCTTCACCACAATCTGATAATGTATCATCAGATGAAGAATAAAGCTACCAAATTAAGAGAAACCAACATGCACCCTAAGTAGCTTACGACTACTTTTGCTGGGAGTGAAACTTATGTATTTGTTCAATGTAACTTAAAAATTACTCCTTCAAACTCTGCATATTTGTTTATTATTCTTTTTCCTCCTTTTTTATTTTTGTTTTACTTTTGGTCAATTGTTGCTTTATTTTTACACATGAATTTATATTTATATTTGTATAGGCAAAATCTGCATGCATAAATTTGTAGAATGGTGTATTATCAACACAGTTAGCGCCTGATGACATGAATCGCTTATGCTAGTGATTTTAGCGCATATATTCATCATATATAGACAACACTGCTTCAAAAAAAAAGATCTTGGGACTATTTACTAGAGATACGTGCTTTTATTTGGTAATCTTAATTGTTTATGTCCTAAAGCAGAGCCAGTAATCCTCTTCCTCTTCTTAATCTTTCATGTTATATGTAACAACTAAATTATTATATTTTAAACAAAAAATAAGAAGACGGTACTTTATTATATGCATCAATCATAAAGTTTGAGTGGGTGGCAGCATTTCAAACAAGCTAACCACTCCTAATTTTCAATATAATGCTTAACAAAATCAAAATCTTACTAGTACTCCTAACGGGTTGACTGCTCCTATTCATGACTATATACAGATAAGAAAACAAATAATTGACACTATCACTTAAAACTAATTAAAACAACTCCATGCTTCTTAAAATGCGATCAAACTGAAACCCTGGATCACTGCCTGAATTGCCGCATATATTATTTTGGTTTACCTAATTTGACAGCTGCCAATAGTTCTAAAACCTTTACAAAGACGGAAATATTATTATTACTATTATTTTTAGTATTGATTAAACAAAAATTGTCTTAATGTTACTCCCTTTGATCTGAAATGAAAAGCAGTATACAATACAACACAATATTCATATTACTTGTTTGTTACTTGCTTTGATCTGAAATGAGATCATTTTTTTTTTGTTTTTGTTTTTATTTAATATGCTTCTAGTGTACCTCCCATCATTAATCTATAAGCATATAAATGTATTTAAACTTCAAGAATAGTTCAAAAATTGGATTACTTTGTTAAACATAAGAGTTTATATTCCCAATAGGAAGAGTGAACTTTGAATACAACATTCGCATGCATTTAAACCTCTAGAATAATCATCAACTAAGTTTTATGTTTCGTTCTGTTTGCGTATTTGCATATTTTGTATTTATTCAGATGAATAAAATATGAGTATTTGACATATTGTAACACCCCGTATTTCAGTTAATGCTAAAATTCACTAATTGCAGAATAAATAATCTCAGATGTGAGAAATGGGGGAAACGGGCTGCGTCATTGCGTTCGTCTCGGAAAAATACGCAGAATAGAGTCCGAAATTTTATAAATAGGAGTCCGTATGGCCCAGTTATGGCCCAATGAAGTTGGCAGAAAATTCAAGTTAAAAACAGATTTAAAAATTCAAAATCAGATTTCGAAATTGGAGCCAGCGGGGGCTAGGCGGGAAATTTCCCGCCCTAGCCATGTCGATAGGGCTGTCGACAGGCCTGTCGACTGGAGAGTCGACTGCCCTGTCGACACGGGGTGTCGAGCCATTTGGCCTGGGTGCACCAGGTCTAGTTTTCTGGCTAGGGCTGGGCTGTGTTCTGGAGACTTCCTAAATCTGACGAACCTAATCTAGCCTAGGGTTAATCCTATGGTCTAAAACACACCCTAATCCTATAAATACACCCTAATGCAAGCCTAATCCATACTAAAAATAGAATTGATACCATCATGCCGCAAAAATCAAACTTAGGAGGAGCCTCCACTAGCTTATGAAGAAAGTTGCAAGCTAATCAACCTCTAATCATCACCATCTTCAAATATAGCAACTAGTTCTACTTCATAAGTTTGCTAATCTTGGTTTTGGTGAGTTTCTATCACTTTAATAACCAATTGCTAAATTAAGTAGATGAGATATGATGAGATCATGCGGTTTTGTATGCGGATTAGTGGGTTTAAATCATATGATATGATGTTAGTTTGCTAATCTATGTTTAATGTTAACCCTATGTTTATGCAAGTTCATATGCAAGTTTCATGCAAGTTTTATGCATGCTAAGCATTTGATTTCATGCATGCTAAGTGTTTGGGTTTATGCATTCTAAATATTTGATTTTATGCATGCTAAGTGTTATGCATGCTAAGTATTTGATTTTATGCATGCTAAGTGTTTGGTTTTATGCATGCTAAGTACTTGATTTCATGCATGCTAAGTGGTTGGTTTTATGCATACATTATGACATGCAAGTTTAACCTTTTTAAATAAGATGCATACATATGCAAGATGACACCTTTGTAGGCTATGCATACATATGCATGTTTACCTTACTTATGATGCAAGTCACATATGTAAGTTCACCCTTTGTATAACCTATGAACACTTAGGCAAGTTACCTTTATGTGACATATGTATATCCATGCAAGTTGGGTTAATGATTTATGCTAGTTGGGTTTAATGTTATGATGCAAGTGGACACCTTTTAAACCCATGTAAAAGCCAATGTTGGGCTAAGATTGAACCCATTACATTTATAGTAAATCTTCCCATTTATATGACATGTTATGAAAACGAATTACGCGGGAAACGATGGGGTTAATATGCATGTTAATAAAAATGTGTATAACATAAAATGAATGGACATAATTGGGAATTTACCTATTAAGTTAGGTCTACCCATATTATGGAGTTGGGAATTTACCTATTAAGTTAGGTCTACCCATACTATGGAATTGGGAATTTACCTATTGAGTTAGGTCTACCCATATTCTTAAAAATGTGTAATTAATTAGGGATAATTAATACAAATTATGGGGATGATTAATTAGGTGTAATTAATCAACTAAGACACGAGGTTGGACCCTTTTGTAGCGGAAGTCTGCCCGGAACCAACCGGAAAATCCAGCAGCTACAAATGATTGGCCCAATGTGAGAGGTCTTAGTCATAAATTAAATACGTGATTAAAGTAAAGACACGAGGTTAGACCCTTTTGATGACGGAAGTCTGCCCGGAACCAACCGGCATATCCAGCAGTCATAAAAGATGATCTAATGTGAGAGGTCTTTATGAGGTCATGATCTTAATTAATTAATTAAGAAACACTTAACCATATTAGCATGTAGAGGGACATGAGGGGTTAAGTGGGTGCCTTGGGTGGCATGTGGAAATCTAGTGGGTTGCCTTGGGTGGCAATAGAAAAAACGATTAGAATACTTAACCAAGTGGAAACATGTAATTAAACATGATTAAAGGGTTAAGTGGGATGCACTAGAAAAGGGGACAAGCTTAGGTGGGTAGCTTGTGGGGGCCCATTTCAACCAGTAACCCATATGTATCTTATTGGGCTCGACCCATGTCGAGGACGGGACACGCGTACTGGGCTTGACTATAAGAGGCCAAAACGGGTTAGCGGTGGCAACGCAAGTCCAACGGGTTTCATATGCGTGTGTGGACCCGGGCTGGTAGGTAAGACGTTGTTGCATCGTGTAGGTATAAGCCGTGCACCGTTGATTGTATCGGGTTGCCACTTTGGGGAGTGATACACCCCACTGTGGGGCCGGCACGGGTATCTACGGTAGGGAGCCGATCACTTGGGAGTAGTAGGTACACCTAGTGGAGATAGGGGCAGACGGCACCTATGTAGTCAGCTAGGGGTACACGAAACTACTGGGTAAATTTTCTAAGTCCTTGGGAGGGATCAACCTTTAAGTAGGAATGACTGGTGTGGTGCAGTGTGGTAATTATCCTTGGGTGGGTAGATGTGTCTTTACGGTCGTCTTAGTTTATCCTAAGTCTACCAAGCTGCTTCGTGTAGCCATTCATCCCCAGACATTACCGTATATCAAGCTTATGTCTTCTCTGGTTACTTTAATGATTGTATTGTTAAAGTTATAGGACTCGCTCAGACTTATGTCTGACCCCGTTGTTTTTATCTTTTTCCCAACCCTCAGGTTCTCAGAGTGGGCCCAGCACGAGTGGGCTTTGATCAGGCTGCTTTTATTACTCTCTTGGAGCTTGGACCCTAGATGTAGAGCTCTGCGTACCCTTTTCTTTTATGGCTATCAGTTCATGTATTGGGATAATGTATTTTTATTTAGCAGAATGGATATTTGTACTTAACTCTTATTATGGTCTTGTGATGTAACCAGACATGTTTTACTTTCCGCTGCAATGAAATGTTGTTTTAAATTTTCAAGTATTACTTATATCTGTCTTGCTGTAATTTCTCTGTTCTATATTCACTAAAAATACTCCGCCGATGTTATGGCATTCCCTTAGAGAGTAACCGTAGCGGGTATGGGGTGTTACACGTGGTATCAGAGCAAAGGTTACCGGAACAGATAAAATTTTTTAGAAAACTATTTTTCTAAAAACATTTTTGGAAAAGATATTTTCACAAACATGTCTTTAAAGAGAAAAGTTTTGAAAGAAAAGCATAATCCCCAATAGTCATATCTTTATCTTTCGAATTCTCCGTTTTGAATCTTTCCTTTTTCGTTTCAGCATGGGTGAGGATCTTAACTTTCCGGAGGGTGTGACGGTACCAGTATGGTATAGGAGATTGATGGAGGCTAGGGCCACCACTGCAGGTCCAGAAAATGTTCCTCCACCAACCGTAGCACCCGATCTTCCTCCTCCCCCTCCTCCTCGCACGGATACTTTTGCTAAGACTTGCAAGGAATTTAAAGCTATGGGAGGGAAACCTTTTCAAGGATCAGAAACTTTTGTGGAGGCTAGAGATTGGCTTAAGGAGGTGGAAGAGTTGATAGATATCTTTGAGATGGAAGAAGGAAAGAAAGTCAAGTTAGCTGCTTGGTTAATGAAGGGAGAGGCCTCATTCTGGTGGGAGGTCACTAATGGAGAACGCCCCGTTGACTCTTGGGCGGATTTTAGGCAAAGATTTGTGGCAAAATTTCTCTCAAGGGCGGAGGAAAATTTGTATATGGAAAGATTCTTGACTCTAAAGCAAGGAAATCTCTCAGTGAAGGAATATGTCAACAAGTTTAATCAATTGGCAAGGTTTGGCCTAGACATGGTGAATACACCGGAGAAGAAGGCTTTGAGGTTCGTGAAAGGCTTGAATGAACCGATGCATGGGTTGGCTATGACTCATATCCCTATGGGGGCCACCTTTGAGAAGCTAGTTGACATGGCACTCATGCATGAAGAAGAGTAGGGTCCCAATGCTAATAAGGCACCCGAGAAGAAGGGAGATCAAAAGATACCTCAGCAACAACAGCAAAACAAAGGTGGGAAAGGCAACGGTGGCAAGGGAAAGAAGAAGTGCTTCAATTGCGGGATTCCAGGCCACATAAGCAAAGATTGTCGAAAGAAGAAGAAGACTGGCTGCTTCCACTGTGGGGAAGCAGGGCATCTAGTGAAGGATTGCCCTAAGAAGGGGCAAAGGGCGGGATCTACCTCAGGAGGACAGGTGCAAGCTCTTATGGCACCGGGTCAGTCTAGGGGGCAAGTACAGGCTCTCGCAGTTCCACCGATTCAGGAAAGAGGTAGAACTATTTCCGTAGAAAGTCTGGTTTTCCTATTTGATCATCCTGTCCGTACATTGTTTGATTCTGGCGCATCGCACTCGTTTATCTCATCATCATTAGTTGAGTCACTGCACTTAGACAACAGTCTAGTAGATGATCCCTTGGTTGTTTCAAACCCGATTGGGGGCTCCACTTATTTGTCCATGATATGTTTGGGTTTGAAGATTTCTATACTTAGCATTGAGTTTAGATGTGATGCTTTTGTTTTGGGCGTCACGGGCTATGGGTTGATTTTGGGCATGGACTGGTTATCCAGTAATGGTGCCGTTCTTGATTGCAAAAGGAGAGTTGTTAGGCTCATGACCCGCTTGGGTAACACTCTCGAGATCTCTTGTAATCCCATGGATTCAGTTATGCTAAGTTATCTTGAATCGCTTGACGCTTCGGTCGAGAGTTTGCAATCTGTTAGAGTGGTCCGGGAATACTCGGATGTGTTTGAGGAGGTGAAGGGCTTACCTCCGAAGCGGGAGATTGACTTCCGAATATATCTGGTGGATAATGCTAAACCTGTATCTTTACCAGTGCGCCACATGGCTCCTCATGAGAGGAGGGAACTCCATAAGCAAGTAGGGGAGTTGCTTGAGAAGGGGTTCATAAGACGAAGTATATCGGAGTGGGGTGCTCCAGTAGTATTTGCTACGAAGGCGGATGGGTCCCTCAGACTTTGTGTAGACTATAGAGAACTCAACAAGCTCACAAAGAAGAATAGACACCCATTGCCGAGGATTGATGATCTTTTCGATCAGTTGGTTGGCGCTTCAGTATTTTCTCAGTTGGACTTAGCCACAGGGTTTCATCAGTTGAGGGTGGCTGAGGATAACATAGACAAGACTGCCTTTAGGACTCCGGATGGTTTCTATGAGTGGCTGGCGATGCCATTTGGGTTGACGAACGCCCCTGCATACTTTGTTGATTTGATGAGTAGGGTGTTCAGGGAGTTCCTTAATAAGTTCGTGGTGGTCTTTGTGGATGATATCTTAGTATTTTCTAAGAGTGAAGAAGAGCATGCCCTACATCTTGGGGAGGTGTTGAAGACTCTTCGAGCACATAGCCTTAAGGCGAAATTCTCTAAATGCCACTTCTGGAGGAAGGAAGTGCGGTTCTTGGGGCACGTGGTCTCCAAGGAAGGGATAGCTGTGGATCCCGCGAAGGTAGTATCGATTCAAGATTGGAAGGTTCCAAAGAATGCTACCGAAGTAAGAAGTTTCTTAGGGTTGGCGGGTTACTATAGGAAGTTTATCAAAGACTTCGCGAAGATATCAGCCCCATTGACCCGCTTAACGAAGAAGAATCTTGTTTTCACATGGGACGTAGATTGTGATGATGCGTTCCGACGGTTAAAGAGAGCTTTAACCACTGCTCCAGTTTTAGTGTTGCCAGATGGGAGCAAGCCATTTGTTGTCTATACCGATGCTTGTGGGACAGGACTGGGCGCAGTCTTAATGCAAGAGGGAAGGGTAATAGCCTATGGTGGAAGGCAGTTGAGAGTGCATGAGAAAAAATACCCTACCCATGATTTAGAGTTGGCCGCTATTGTTTTTGCGCTTAAGATTTGGCGCCATTATCTTCTTGGTGAGAGATTCGAATTGTTCACTGACCACAAATCATTGAAGTACCTGTTTTCTCAGAAGGATTTGAATTTGAGACAGCAAAGGTGGATGGAGTTCTTAGCATCCTATGATTTCGAGATAGCGTATACCCCTGGCAAGGGTAACGTGGTGGCGGACGCCTTGAGCAGAAAAAGGTTGTCCTTGAGTCCATTGTTCGTGTAACAACGAAGCTTGGAATTTATCTCGATGTTTGATTTCAGACCTTCCATTGACTATATACCCAGTTTGCTAGCATCCTTGGAGGTCAGACCTACTCTTTTGGGGCGGATTGGAGAAGCACAGAGGGACGACCCACGGTTGGTTGAGTTGGTAGAGAAGCTCATAAGGGGGGAGTCGTCCAGCCATTTGAGTAGGTACACCCTAGACGATAGGGGGTGCTTGCGTAGAGACGGTAGACTTTGTGTACCGCAAGACGAGGGTTTGAGGAAGGCTATTCTTGATGATGCACACCGTTCTAGGATGACCATTCATCCCGGTGGGGACAAGATGTACCAAGACATGAGGCGGGTTTTCTTTTGGGCCGGTATGAAGAAAGATGTGGCTGAGTATGTCGCTCGATGCTTGGTGTGCCAACAGGTGAAAGCGGAGCAAAGGAAACCTGGTGGGTTGCTTCACCCATTGGAAGTTCCGCAATGGAAGTGGGATAGCGTCTCGATGGATTTTATTGACGGGTTACCCAGATCAAGAAAGGGTAATACGGGAATTTGGGTTGTGGTAGACAGGCTTACTAAAAGCGCCCATTTCATACCTGTGAAGAGCAAGAGGACCGCTCCATGGCTAGCTTCAGTATATCTTCGAGAGATAGTTCGATTGCATGGGGTACCCTCTAGCATAGTGAGTGATCGAGATCCTATCTTCACTAGCGAGTTCTGGAAAAGTTTGCAAGAAGCAGTGGGGACTCAATTATGTCTGAGCACCGCATATCACCCTCAGACGGACGGCCAGACTGAGAGGGTGAATCGTGTCCTAAAAGACCTTTTGAGGCTTTGTATCTTAGATTTTGGAGGTACATGGGAAGAGCATCTTCCATTGGTGGAGTTCGCATATAATAACAGCTTTCAGTCCAGTATTGGTATGGCTCCTTTCGAAGCTCTTTATGGAAGGCCTTGTCGATCACCTACATGTTGGTGGGAATCCACGGATAAGATCTTACTTGGGCCTGATATGGTTAGGGAGACTTCTGAGAAAATTGACTTGATTCGAAGAAGGATGAAAGCAGCGCAGGATAGGCAAAAATCTTATGCGGACAAGAGGAGGACGGATCTTGAGTTTGAAGTTGGGGACATGGTCTTTGTCAAAGTATCTCCGTTACGAAATGTGGTTCGCTTTGGATCTGTTGGGAAGTTAGCTCCAAGATTTGTTGGGCCGTTTCCTATTAAGGAAAGGATTGGACAGATGGCATATAGAGTGGAGTTGCCCGACAGCCTTAGTGGTGTACATGATGTATTCCATGTGTCACATTTGAGGAAGTGCCTACATGAGACCGCTGAGGTGGTAGAGCCAAGCTTGCTTAGAGAAGTGGAGGTAGAGCGTGATGCAACTATTCGACGAGCTCCTACTCGCATCCTTGGGTCAGAGACTAAGAAATTGAGGAATCGAGAGGTTCGACTAGTCAAAGTACAATGGGGAGAAGACGAGGGCAACGCTACTTGGGAGACGGAAGCGAAGATGCGTTCATTGTACCCATTCCTTTTTGAGGGTATGTCTTTTAACTTCTCCTTTATCGTTTGTCTAGTACTTATCTTATCTTTAGTATGTCCTCTCATTAGTACCTTTGACCTTTAGATAGGGTAAACCTATGGTTGAAACATGTGTTTGAGACATGTTATGTTTGATGGATGCATGTGGATGCAAGTGGTTGCTAGTGGTTGCTCGTGGATGCATATATACACACTCTAGGCACTAGGTCGGCTCAATCACTTCATATTGCATATTGCATAAAATTGTGTGTAGGAAGCTATATTTATGGATGTATAATGATTGTGTTATCATATGGATGATGCATTTTGGTGAATGATTGTGCACTCATATAGATATTGTATGTGTCGATAGGGTTCTCTCGCATACATAATGGATGCATGGCACTATCATGGTTTGCATATGTTCATACATTAGGTAGGGAACATATACACACACTTTTTGCATATGCTCATACATCATTAGAAATTGTTTTAAGGACAATGGATGCCTGTGTTTGATGGATTGAGTAGATGGTTGTTTGGATGGTAGGATATGCATTCTCCTTAGCTTAGAGATTTCGGGGACGAAATCCTTTAAGGAGGGGAGAATGTAACACCCCGTATTTTAGTTAATGCTAAAATTCACTAATTGCAGAATAAATAATCTCAGATGTGAGAATTGGGGGAAACGGGCTGCGTCATTGCGTTCGTCTCGGAAAAATACGCAGAATAGAGTCCGAAATTTTGTAAATCGGAGTCCGTATGGCCCAATGAAGTTGGCAGAAAATTCAAGTTAAAAACAGATTTAAAAATTCAAAATCAGATTTCGAAATTGGAGCCAGCGGGGGCCAGGCGGGAAATTTCCCGCCCTAGCCATGTCGACAGGGTTGCCGACAGGCTTGTCGACTGGAGAGTCGACTGCCCTGTCGACTTGCCTGTCGACACGGGGTGTCGAGCCATTTGGCCTGGGTGCACCAGGTCTGGTTTTCTGGCTAGGGCTGGGCTGTGTTCTGGAGATTTCCTAAATCTGACGAACCTAATCTAGCCTAGGGTTAATCCTATGGTCTAAAACACACCCTAATCCTATAAATACACCCTAATGCAAGCCTAATCCATACTAAAAATAGAATTGATACCATCATGCCGCCAAAATCAAACTTAGGAGGAGCCTCCACTAGGTTATGAAGAAAGTTGCAAGCTAATCAACCTCTAATCATCACCATCTTCAAATATAGCAACTAGTTCTACTTCATAAGTTTGCTAATCTTGGTTTTGGTGAGTTTCTATCACTTTAATAACCAATTGCTAAATTAAGTAGATGAGATATGATGAGATCATGCGGTTTTGTATGCGGATTAGTGGGTTTTAAGTCATATGATATGATGTTAGTTTGCTAATCTATGTTTAATGTTAACCCTATGTTTATGCAAGTTCATATGCAAGTTTCATGCAAGTTTATATGCAAGTTTTATGCATGCTAAGCATTTGATTTCATGCATGCTAAGTGTTTGGGTTTATGCATGCTAAGTATTTGATTTTATGCATGCTAAGTGTTTGGGTTTATGCATGCTAAGTATTTGATTTTATGCATGCTAAGTGTTTGGTTTTATGCATGCTAAGTACTTGATTTCATGCATGCTAAGTGGTTGGTTTTATGCATACATTATGACATGCAAGTTTAACCTTTTTAAATAAGATGCATACATATGCAAGATGACACCTTTGTAGGCTATGCATACATATGCATGTTTACCTTACTTATGATGCAAGTCACATATGTAAGTTCACCCTTTGTATAACCTATGAACACTTAAGCAAGTTACCTTTATGTGACATATGTGTATCCATGCAAGTTGGGTTAATGATTTATGCTAGTTGGGTTTAATGTTATGATGCAAGTGGACACCTTTTAAACCCATGTAAAAGCCAATGTTGGGCTAAGATTGAACCCATTACATTTATAGTAAATCTTCCCATTTATATGACATGTTATGAAAACGAATTACGTGGGAAACAATGGGGTTAATATGCATGTTAATAAAAATGTGTATAACATAAAATGAATGGACATAATTGGGAATTTACCTATTAAGTTAGGTCTACCCATATTATGGAGTTGGGAATTTACCTATTAAGTTAGGTCTACCCATACTATGGAATTGGGAATTTACCTATTGAGTTAGGTCTACCCATATTCTTAAAAATGTGTAATTAATTAGGGATAATTAATACAAATTATGGGGATGATTAATTAGGTGTAATTAATCAACTAAGACACGAGGTTGGACCCTTTTGTAGCGGAAGTCTGCCCGGAACCAACCGGCAAATCCAGCAGCTACAAATGATTGGCCCAATGTGAGAGGTCTTAGTCATAAATTAAATACGTGATTAAAGTAAAGACACGAGGTTAGACCCTTTTGATGACGAAAGTCTGCCCGGAACCAACCGGCATATCCAGCAGTCATAAAAGACGGTCTAATGTGAGAGGTCTTTATGAGGTCATGATCTTAATTAATTAATTAAGAAACACTTAACCATATTAGCATGTAGAGGGACATGAGGGGTTAAGTGGGTGCCTTGGGTGGCATGTGGAAATCTAGTGGGTTGCCTTGGGTGGCAATAGAAAATACGATTAGAATACTTAACCAAGTGGAAACATGTAATTAAACATGATTAAAGGGTTAAGTGGGATGCACTAGAAAAGGGGACAAGCTTAGGTGGGTAGCTTGTGGAGGCCCATTTCAACCAGTAACCCATATGTATCTTATTGGGCTCGACCCATGTCGAGGACGGGACACCCGTACTGGGCTTGACTATAAGAGGCCAAAACGGGTTAGCGGTGGCAACGCAAGTCCAACGGGTTTCATATGCGTGTGTGGACCCGGGCTGGTAGGTAAGACGTTGTTGCATCGTGTAGGTATAAGCCGTGCACCGTTGATTGTATCGGGTTGCCACTTTGGGGAGTGGTACACCCCACTGTGGGGCCGACACGGGTATCTACGGTAGGGAGCCGATCACTTGGGAGTAGTAGGTACACCTAGTGGAGATAGGGGCAGACGGCACCTATGTAGTCAGCTAGGGGTACACGAAACTACTGGGTAAATTTTCTAAGTCCTTGGGAGGGATCAACCTTTAAGTAGGAATGACTGGTGTGGTGCAGTGTGGTAATTATCCTTGGGTGGGTAGATGCGTCTTTACGGTCGTCTTAGTTTATCCTAAGTCTACCAAGCTGCTTAGTGTAGCCATTCATCCCCAGACATTACCGTATATCAAGCTTATGTCTTCTCTGTTTACTTTAATGATTGTATTGTTAAAGTTATAGGACTCGCTCAGACTTATGTCTGACCCCGTTGTTTTTATCTTTTTCCCAACCCTCAGGTTCTCAGAGTGGGCCCAGCACGAGTGGGCTTTGATCAGGCTGCTTTTATTACTCTCTTGGAGCTTGGACCCTAGATGTAGAGCTCTGCGTACCCTTTTCTTTTATGGCTATCAGTTCATGTATTGGGATTATGTATTTTTATTTAGCAGAATGGATATTTGTACTTAACTCTTATTATGGTCTTGTGATGTAACCAGACATGTTTTACTTTCCGCTGCAATGAAATGTTGTTTTAAATTTTCAAGTATTACTTATATCTGTCTTGCTGTAATTTCTCTGTTCTATATTCACTAAAAATACTCCGCCGATGTTATGGCATTCCCTTAGAGAGTGACCGTAGCGGGTGTGGGGTGTTACACATATCTTATAAACTTATAACTTGAAGCTGAGATTTGTTGTTGTTTACATGTCTATTATTCTCTTATTACAATTTATCACAATTTTTGTCTCATATTTGTTGTAAAACTATAGATATGTAGGGGCTTCTTCATTTTCATTAGCAGCATCATCGTCACAGAATAAATACGTAAAGTGGAATGATTTTTTTTAATCAGGTAGTACCATCACAATCTTAGTCTACAACATATATATCCATATCCCAACTTATGTATATATATACACACACACATGCAATTCTCATTTTATTGTAGAAGCAAAATTGCGTAGACACATTTTGCTTCACAATGATTTATCTTCAATTGAAATGAATTTTCTTCAGAGAAAAAATAATAATATCCAGTTTCTAAAACACTACAAGTAGAAAAAAATCAACACTGTTTGTGATAATTGTTGAAGAATCCATCTAAAAGACCTTTGACAGATTAAAAAATAATCAATGTTTACTTACCCTTAAATCAAAAAAAATCAAAAAAAATCAAAAAAAAAACAACAACTAGTACACATATGGATACCTGCATTTAGTTAGCTCCTTCCCGAGCAATATCCGCTTATCCTATAGGTTTATCTGCATTTAGTACACATATGTCTGAAGCCAAACTGCCTTTGAATTATTACAATGTATTAAACTGAAATTTACATCATCCTCTTCTAAAGAAATGATTTATGCAAAATAACATACAAGGCAACATACCATGTAAACTGCTTATCCTATAGGTTGACATGATCAAAATTCCACCCAGCAATTACGATATTATATAACGAAGAAAATATTTAACTAACATAATGACTCTAAAAGGGTATGTGCTTGTGTGGAAATGAGAATTAACACGTACCGCCCAGATTTATTGTTGAGGATATTGATGCTCGTTACCATCCAGTTTACGTTTCAATCTGCGCAGATAAGACCAATGAAATTCACAGATATAAAAAGCATCCAATTAAAACCCTTGTATTTGAAATTATCCTCCTGAAAATTCCAAATCCTACACAAGCTGGTACAACAATCTAATGAATAGATAAATTTAAATGAAACTAAATTCATTAGTAACCATATGAAGTCATAAATCTAAGGAAACTTTTGAAGACCTGAACAAATACCTAAATTGAATTCGAAAATAAAAACCCTAACGAGCAAATTTAAATTGGTAGTCGATCGAATTGGATAAGTCTAAATACGAGAAGGTTTACTTACCAAGACACTAGATTGGATGATTTTATCGCGTCTGAGAAGAAGAAGATGGATTTTCTTTTCCGAATAAAAGACAGAAAAGAAGATGGTAGAACGGCATGTAAAAAATGTGGCGGTAATTTTGCATCTAGCACCAAAATTTTAGAAATATTGTTTAGAGGCAGTTGTTTAGGTCCCATATAATATTAACGGAGGCTATTTATTAATTTGTCCCTAATTTAGTACTATTAGTGGCATAAGCTTAATTTTGCCTTTAATTTTTTGCCTCTACTATTCATAAAATTAGTAGTGATTCATAATAAAAAGAATCATGTTTTAAATAAAATGTTTAAACATTAAAAATAACATTTTTAATGTATGTTTGATTCATAATAAAAAGAATCCTGTTTTATATAAAATGTTTAAACATTAAAAATAACATTTTTAATGTATGTTTGGTTCATAATAAAAAGAATCATGTTTTATATAAAATGTTTAAACATTAAAAATAACATTTTTAATGTATGTTTGATTCATTAAAAAGAATCATGTTTTAAATAAAATGTTTAAACATTAAAAATAACATTTTTAATGTATGTTTGATTCATAATAAAAAGAATCATGTTTTATATAAAATGTTTAAACATTAAAAATAACATTTTTAATATATGTTTGATTCATTAAAAAGAATCATGTTTTAAATAAAATGTTTAAACATTAAAAATAACATTTTTAATGTATGTTTGATTCATAATAAAAAGAATCATGTTTTATATAAAATGTTTAAACAATAAAAATAACATTTTTAATGTATGTTTGATTCATTAAAAAGAATCATGTTTTATATAAAATGTTTAAGCATTAAAAATAACATTTTTAATGTATGTTTGATTCAATAAAAAAGAGTCATGTTTTAAATAAAAAGATTAGACCAAAAAAATTATATTTTTATTTTCTGATTCATTAAAGCGGTTTGCTAATAAAAATGTAATCATTTACATGTTAGCGAAAAAGAAAAATGATAACTTGTTAATATATGCTTTGTTTATTAAAACATTATTATTTGCATGTTAGCGAAGTAGAAAAATAATTACATGTTAATATATGATTTTTCCATTAAAATGTAACATTTCATTATGTCATGTTAGAATAAATAGAAATTCATGTTAAACATTGTAACAACCTGGAAAATCAGAACCAATTTAAAAATTTTATTTCGGCAATTTTAATGAATTTTGAATATCTAAAATGAATTATTTTAAATAATAACGACGAGAAATTTATTATGAATAGAATTAGAACGTATATATTTATTTGAATCAACGTTAGAATATAAATATTTATTTTAATTATAAAATAAATTGGAAATGGCGCGGTAGTTTAAAAATTCGATCTCAAATTTCAAATGAATGTACAGGATTCAAAATAAACCAGATTTTAGCGAAACTAGTAATATTAGAATCTATTTGAAAATATCTTTCCAACGAATCCGAAAAATTGAAATTTCATAGCGGGAATAAAAAGTTGTGCCCAGTTGAAAATTCAGAATAGTCACTACAGAAATATAGACCTTAATTTTGCAAACGACCTCCGTTTTCGACGAGACCACTTTTGTTGGATCCGGAATGTCAAATTATTGCAAGATTCCAATTTTTATAATTTTTGGAATCAATATGTGAGCGTGGCGGATTTAAACGTGTTTGGTAATTTCAGTTTGAATTTAATCGACTGGAAAATGACCGTTTCTCAAACGGTCTCCAAATTAGTTTTGTTAGGACAATATCGTCAAAAAATAGCTAGATTTATTTTTTTGGAATTTTTAGAGTCAGTATGTAGCCCTAGTAAATAAAAATGTACGTTGAAATCAATTTTGAACGTTATATTAATTTATATTTTAATTTTTATGAAAACTAATCGAAATAGTCGAATTGGATTACCAGGCATATACCATTGTGTTCGGAATGGGGGTAATTAGCTAGGGGTGACAGTCGTTGGGTTCGATTAAGAGTTAAAAGGAAAAAGTAACTTTTTGAATTAAATAATTAAATAATATATAAATGGTCAACCCTCTCCTCTTCTCTCTCCTCATTCAATGCACAAAAAAAGAGAAAGAACCCGTCCACTTTCAGCTGCCTCCCTCCACCAGCGCTCCCCTCCCCCTTCGCACCACCCTCTACCACCTCCTCCTTCCTCTCCTCTCCTCCTCTTCTTCCTCTTCTTTCTCTCTTTATTTCTATCCAAAACCCTAAGCCCAAAATTGCAAACCACCAACACCGTGGGACCCTCCAGCGCCACCATCTACACCCTTCCGCTGCCACTCCCTCGGCCCAGTTCCGGCCGTGGGCCCCATTTCACCCAAAAACCGATTTTTCTTCAAAATTCCTGTTTTGCATTTAACCCCCTGACACTATTTCGCCAATAACTCCCAAACCGAGCGCCTCTGGCGAAAACTCCACATTACCAAAATCGAAGAGCATGATTTTGTCTTCGATTTGAGTATACGGAAGTCATATTTTGGACTACATGGTTGTTCAGAAAATGCGTCCAAAGTCTGCTGAATACTGTCTTTTCGCGATTTCTGGTGAAATCGCATATTTTCGGAAGGAAGACCACTAGGCGAAAGTTGTTCGGAATGGCGCGTTTAAGCTAGCATAAAAGATGGTGTGAAGATTGGAGCTCATTTGCAAATTCTGAACCCAGAACAGCAAATTCGGGCGATAGAAAATATCGTGAAGAAGATTGCGTTGGAATTTCAGGCAAGTCAGGACTGTTCTGAAATTCAGAAATAAAATGGTGGAGTGGAAACCAAAGGTGAGAACTCCTCACTATAATTTTATTTGAACAGTTATTTATTTTATAACTGCATATATGAACTACTCGCCGTCGTCCATAAACCACGGTCGACTTGTTTGATTGTTTGGTTTGGTTGATTTATTTGTTTGAATTGGTTTGGGATGAGAATTGAATTGAATTGATTGAGTTTTTATGTGTGTATGGCGCGAGCCAATATCGGGAGAGGGTAATGCTAAACATTACTCGATTTCGATATCGCGCCGTTGTAATGCCGAAATTTTCTGAAATAAAAGGTGTTAGAAAAAAATAACATTTTTATTGAATGAATGAACTGTTAAAAATAGTAAAGTGTTGAAATAAATATTTTAACCTTAAAAATATAATTTTTAACGTATAAAAGAACGGGATAGAATTCTCCTGAATTGAAAATGAATATTCATTTACAAATCCGATGATTTGTTTATGTACACCCATTTGATTGATATGGATTAGGACGATAAATTTTACACATTGCCCAACTACGCAAATAAAATTCATTATTTGTTGATTGAAACCCCACACGGGTATTGGGATGATATTGGACATACACTAATCCCAATATTTAGTTGTATGTCAATCGATTGGTTGACAAGTTGTGTAAGCGTTGAATATTTATATTTAATGCTTATACAGTGTAGAATGCACTCTGGATGATGGTTGATTGTTTATCATGCTTGTTGTATACATGTTTTATATGAAATCCATATAAATCAAATCATATGGTAATTGACTATGTCTGATTCCAGTTCAGAAAGAATGAATATTTTAAAATAACGAATATTTTAAAATAATATTCAGTAAAAGATCAAAATCTGATTTTGATGTCCGATTTGGTATGGACATGAATATATTTAAATATATAAAGTCGTGTTGATTAGTTATGCGCCATTTTGACGCGAACAATATTTACATCGATTTTATTCATTTTTATAATGAATATCAAAAAGGAAGTGATTTCAAAATATGATGTTTGAAAATACTATCATTTATATATTAATGATATGGAATATTCAATTTTGATTTGAAATTGAATTTGAAGTTGAAATCGTTTTGAAAACGAATTTAGATCGATTTAAAAAATATGATTTAAAAGGAAATCGACGAAATATAATATAATATATATATATATAATGGCATGAATAGAACGCGCTGTGCCGGGACAGTTCGTGAATTTCGACCATTGACTTCGAATTGACATTACGGGAGATCCGACCATCGGATTCTCCTAAAACCGAAACCGTTGGGTTCGTATCGAAAAGAACTTTCCAAAGATTGTAAGAGATTTGAAATCTAACGGTTGGATTTGGAATTATGTCCAAATCAAATTTGAAAAAGATCGCTGTAAGTGCAGTTTGGTGGCCATTATTGGAAATATCAATAATTTGTATAAAATCTTAATAAATGATTTGGAAAGAATTGGGATGAAAATCCATATTTGAAAAGATAAAAATATATTTTTATCGAAATGAAATAGTTATGAACTAGAATTATAATCCAATATTTTTAAATAAATAAATTGGACTTGAAATGGTTTTAAGGATAACCAAAATTTCCAATATATAAATTGGAATGGATTTGAATCGAAATTATCATTGGAATATTTCGATATTGGATTCGGGATTATACGGATGTTGTTATGGAAATTTGGAAGACATATTTTATATCGTTATTTCCAAAACGATATTTGTTGGTTTTAGAATTTGGTATTGAATATAAGCCGATATATTTTCTATTCAAAGCCTTATATTTGATATCAAATTGAATTTTGGGTTTGTCGTGAGTGGTGTCTTAAATAACACTGTTCTTGAACCCGTGTGAAAGAGGTAAATCTTTTAATTAAGATTATTAGAGTTTCAAATTAATTAACATTTAATTGGAACTGAAAATGGAAGGTGAATTGGGTTTATTGTGAACTGTTTTTTTAACGACATTCGTTCTTTAACCCGATTTACAGTGAAATGTGATTTGGAATTTATAAATCTTTTTATTAAGATTTAACGGAAATTTTCCAAAGTAAAGTTTTCCAATTTAATATATTAAATTGGGATTGAATGGAATTCAATTTGATAATAATCGGAGTGAACTTCTGTGGAGGAAGATTGTTAATACATATGGAATTTAAAAGGCTTTGCCGTTATTCCATTTATATTATTAGTCGGATACGGAAATTGATATCGATTATATATTGATTTGTTTTTCCATGAAGATTCCATAATTAATGGAATGTGATTTGGGTTTATCGTGAACTGTGTTTTAAATGACATTAGTTCTTTAACCCAGTTAAAGTCAGGATTACATGTCTGTCATTGTATTTCGAACTGTATGGTTGATCTCTGCTAAATATATATATATATATGTTTGGTGGCGGAGAATTTATTCTCTTGCTTAACACCCTTCTCTGAGACGTACGAGCTCAGAGGTTATATATCGGCAGCAATCAATAGGACGGTGTAGATTGTCGATGCGACATGTTTGTGTTTTCAAAGTTAAATAATCATTAACATTGATTTTTGGGAAGATTAAAACTAAGTGGAGTTTTAATGAATCTTTAATTAGATTGAAATGGGAATTGATAAATTAAATTATCAAATTTGGGAAATGATCGAAAATGGAGTATCTCCAGTTTTGCTCCTAGCGATAGTTAAATCTTTAATTAGATTTGAACGGGAAATGGTAGTTAATTTTACCGATAAGACTGTGGTGTTATTTATGGAGTATTACTAGTTTTTCTCCATGTGATGAATAGGTTGGGATCGGGAAATTAAATAAATGATTACTTCGGTGAGGTGCGTTAATCCCGACTAGTTTGGAAAATCTTAATATGGTTTGAATGATATCCAAAGGAAGATTAAAGAATAAATTTTAAAGAATTTATCTTTGATAAAATTAATGGGAACAAATCCCTAAGAATGTGAATATTTGAATAAAAGAATATTCAGAATTGGAATGAGGCGTATGTTGTGTTTTTATAACACTTGTTTATCATATACGCAAGTTATTCGGAAAGGCCGGGTTTATACCAATTCTGAATGACTGATTCATTGATAAGTCGACGATGAAGATGGTGGTTGAAGACCGGAGGTCTTCACATCGTTTGGATGATTATTGATGTCTTGATTGGGCTGTACACCCAAGACGAGGTAATAAGTGGTAATCGTGCAGACGTACTTGGAGATTGACGGATATGTGAGAGCCTCTCTCCCGTATTGGACATATGGGACGAGGAATGAGGTGCCTTCGGTTTCGTTCATACCTAGAACGAACTTGTAAATGGATGTGTGTCTGACATTGAATTTTATTCTATGTTGATTGATTTCTATTAAATATATATTTGTTTGGCGACGGAGAATTTATTCTCTTGCTTAACGCCCTTCTCTGAGACGTACGAGCTCAGAGGTTATATATCAATAGAAATCAGTCGCATGGCATGAATTGCCTGTGTGGCATGCGGAGATGCAGTGATCAGGGCTTTTGTTGAAAAGCAGAGTCTTGTGATTGATGATCAAAGCACAACTTTAACATAGCTCTGCTTTGTGTATGGCATTAATTCGCGAGCCTCACACCTCGGTATGAGTCAAAAATGGGATCGTGACTGCAGGGAGTGCACGACATTTCTTTCTAGCTATGGGTGGTGTCAGCATTTACAAGCCTTGACATTTATATTATTTTTAGCTATGTGGTTGTTGGATTGCGAGGCGCCTCGGTTATATCGGTCTCTACGGAGCCGATGGATAGGTCCGATAGGACCGGGAACGTGTGTTCAGGAATAACTAATCCTCAAACGTAAGGGAGGACCGGCCCCGAAGATCCAAGGGTTACCCAGAGTGTGTAGTCTTGAGACATTTTCTAGAGTGTCTCGAAGCGGTGAGGAGCCATCCCTGGCCTCGACTCATGACGGAAATTCGATTTCCAATACGTGACATTCTGCTTTTATTTGTAGAGCCTAATATAGCGACATGATAGATGGTACCCATGCCGCCTATGATTGATACATTTATATCTGAAGTTGTTTTCATATACTTTACACTATAATAGTATCAAAATGATCTGTTTTAAACGTACCAAGCATGCTGGGCTATTATAAGGTAAAACTCTATCCTCCGGCTTGTGCTGCATTGTGTGATGGGACCTGAGTCTTATAATAGCTTCATTTTTCCCAAAAAGGATTGTGCTGTTTGTTTTATGCACTGGTATTCTTGGGAGGAAACCCGTTCCATGTTATACGGCGTGGTCCCTTGATTTACTTTATTTTTAAAGTAAAGTTTTAAATAACTATTTTAGTTCTCACACCAGTCACATGACTGACCTGGAGTTTATTGTTTTAACCTAAACTCTTGGTGCCCTTATTTTCCACATGGGCAGCTAGTAGTTTTGGTTTTGCTAATTTATTTTTACAGGATCTTGGTTTACAGCTGGAATGATATTCGGAAAGCTTTGTATCCGTTTATCTCTTTCAGTTGTGTTATGTATTATTTTTCCGCTGCATTGTTATTTAAATCTCTAATATTTTTCTGTGTAATATTATTTATTGATACTCTGTTATATTCTTGTACTCTGATGTAATTGTTGTAATAACAATGGAATGTTTTTCTGTTTGTATTCTGATTTGTCATGTTCTCAACTCAGTCCGGGCTTTCCTTCACGGGGAAGTTCGGGTCGTTTCAGGTGGTATCAGAGCTTTGGTTTACAGAGCTCGAGTACAAGACACATTAGAACCATACGAAAGAATTCATCAGATATTGGATTAGTAATATCCAATGAGAATGACTCGTTAGAGATAGGATCAGCAGTATCCTAGAATGAGTTCAAAGAGTGTTATTTTTAAAACAAAAATGAAAACAAACTTTGTTTTGAAAATTTAAACCTTATTATACATATTTGAATATTTTATTTGTATTGAATTTGGACAATCCAATATATAAAGATTTTGCATATACGCCTTGCAAACGTATATTCGAAGTTTTAATATACTGGATAGATATAGAATCACACTCTAGTTGCCTGGGCAGGATTCTGATGATAGCGATCGCTTCGTAAGCATTTGTGTTCGAGTTTCGAAAGTGGGATGTCTATATATTTCCAATTGACTGGTGTGAGAACCAAAACTAGATAGGGCTTATTGTTGTGATTTGGCATTAAAAAAAAGGATTTTGAATATTTATATCAAAGTTATATGTTTGAAAAACTAATCAACTAATTGATTGCTGATTGTGTTGTATGATTATTGGCTTGATTAATTAAAATCTTGAGCCATTAGCCAAATCGAATCAAAATATTGAACTGGATTGTAATTACGTTAGAGTTTCCTATACATACATGCATATACATTGAACAGGTAAATGGATTTGTTGTTGAGTAAAGAATTTAATTGTGTGCCCGACAAATAGGTAAACCTTAATGAGTTGGATGTGAAGTTTTATTTATTATACAAACTACTGTGAATGCCATTGGATGCGGAGTGCTGGTTGTTCTGTGTGAGATTATAAACGTCGCCATATGATAGTAACAATTAATTTTGAACTACACTACATGGCATACTGCGTGAAGAGAGCATACTCTATCATATACCACATAACCATTTGGAGCTTATGTCACGAGGTTGAAGATTTACCACACAAGCAAGAGGCTTGTATGGTGATGACTATATTCAGGATGAACCAAAGACTGATATGGACTATATAAAATGTAACGGTAAATTGCCAGATTAATAAAAAAACCACACGAGTCTGGAGTTGACAATAATCACGTCTCTATAATCATTAAGGCACAAAAACTATTTATATGGTGATGAGAATTTATTCTCTGGAGTTATGATCTATACACACTCCCCTGTGGACACCGGAATATACCACTATAAATATATGTATGCTTTTTAGGATTTACTGGATGCCTAATACAGCCCAATAAATTTCCAAACCCCTCTCCGTACAAAGGAGGTTATGGCGAAATTTTTTGAAAATTTAGGGTGTTAGCCAAATTTTGAAAAATTAGAAATTCTTAGAAACTGAAAAGTTGAAGAACGAAAGCCAGAATGAAAGTTGAGTTGATTAGTTAAACAACTTTCAGCTCCGTTCCTTTTCGAGGACGAAAAGATTTTAAGTGGGGGAGATTGTAACAACCCGGAAAATCAGAAATGATTTCAAATTTTTATTTTGGCAATTTTAATGAACTTTGAAAATTTAAAATGAATTATTTTAAATAATAACGATGAGAAATTTATTTTGAATAGAATTAGAACGTATATATTTATTTGAATCGACGTTAGAATATAAATATTTATTTTAATTATAAAATAAATTGTAAATGGCGCGGTAGCTTAAAAATTCGATCTCAAATTTCAAATGAATGTAAAGGGTTCAAAATAAACTAGATTTTAGCAAAACCAGAAATATTATAATCTACTTGAAAATATCTTTCCAACGAATCCAAAAAAATTGAAATTTCATAGCGGGAATAAAAAGTTATTCCCAGTTGAAAATTCATAACAGTCGCTATAGAAATTTGAATTTAATCGGCTGGAAAATGACCATTTTTCAAATGATCTCCAAATTCGACGAAATTAGTTTTATTAGGACCATATCGTCAAAATATTGCTAGATTATTTTTTTGGAATTTTTGGAGTCAGTATGTGGCCCTGGTAAATTAAAATATACGTTGAAATCAATTTTGAATGTTATATTAATTTATATTTTAATTTTGATGAAACCTGTTCGAAACAGTCGAACTGGCTTACCAGACATATCCCATTGTGTTCGGAATGGGGGTGATTAGCTAGCGGCGACAATTGTTGGGTTCGATTTAGAGTTAGCAGGAAAAAGTAACTTTTTGAATTAAATAATATATAAATGGCCAACCCTCTCCTCTTCTCTCTCTTCATTCAAAACGCACAAAAAAGAGAGAAAGAACCCGTCCCCTTTCAGCTGCCTCCCTCCACCAGCGCCCCCCCCCCCTTCGCACCACCCTCTACCACCTCCTCCTCCTTCCTCTCCTCTTCTTCTTCCTCTTCTTTCTCTCTTCATTTCTATCCAAAACCCTAAGCCCCAAATTGCAAACCACCGCCACCTTGGGCCCCTCCAACGCCACCACCTGCACCCTTCCGCCGCCCAGTCAGGCCTGTGCCGCCACCCCCTCAGCCCAGCTCCGGCCGTGGGCCCCATTTCACCCAAAAACCCATTTTTCTCTAAAATCCCCGTTTTGCATTTAACCCCCTGTCACTATTTCGCCAATAACTCCCAAACCGAGCGCTTCTGGCAAAAACTTCACATTACCAAAATTGAAGAGCACGATTTTCTCTTCGGTTTGAGTATACGGAAGTCATATTTTGGGCCACAGAGTTGTTCAGAAAACACGTCCAAAGTCTGCTTTCTAAATACGGTCTTTTCGCGATTTCCGGCGAAATGGCACATTTTCTGAAGGAAGATCACTAGGCGAAAGTTGTCCGGAGTGACGTGTTTAAGCTAGAGAAAAAGATAGTGTGATGATTGGAGCTCGTTTGCAAATTCTGGACCCAAAACAGCAAATCCGGACGATAGAAAATATCATGAAGAAGACTGCGTTGGAATTTCAGGCAATTCAGGACTATTCTGAAATTCAGAAATAAAAATGGCGGAGTGGGAACCAAAGGTTAGAACTCCTCACTATAATTTTCTTTGTATAGTTATTTATTTTATAACTGCATATATGAACTGCTCGTCGTCGTCCACAAACCATGGACGACTTGTTTGATTGTTTGATTTGGTTGATTTATTTGTTTGAATTGGTTTAGGATGATAATTGAATTGAATTGATTGAGTTGCAATGTGTTTATGGCGCGAGCCAATATCAGGAGAGGGGTAATGCTAGACATTACCCGATTTCGATATCGCGCCGTTATAATGCTGAAATTTTCTGAAATAAGAGGTGTTAAAAAATAACATTTTTATTGAATGAATGAACTGTTAAAAACAGTTAAGTGTTGAAATAAATATTTTAACGTTAAAAATATAATTTTTAACGTATAAAAAAAGGGATAGAATTCCCCCGAATTGAAAATGAATATTCATTTACAAATCGGATAATTTGTTTATGTACATCCATTTGATTGATATGGATTGGGACGACAAATTTTACACATCGCACAACTACACAAATAAAATTCAATATATCTTGACTGAAACCCCACACGGGTATTGGGATGATATTGGACATACCCTAATGACTAATCCCAATATTTAGTTGTATGTCATTCGATTGGCTGACAAGCTGTGTAAGCATTGAATATTTATATTTAATGCTTATACAGTGTAGAATGCACTCTAGATGATGTTAGATTGTTTATCATGGTTGTTGTATACATGTGTTGTATGAAATCCATATAAATCAAATTATATGGTAATTGACTGTGTCTGATTCCAGTTCAGAAAGAATGAATATTTTAAAATAACGAATATTTTAAAATAATGAATATTTTAACATAATATTCAGTAAAAGATCAAAATCTGGTTTTGTCCGATTTGGTATGGACACGAATATATTTAAATATATAAAGCCATGTTGATTAGTTATGCGCCATTTTGACGCGAACGATATTAATATCGATTTTATTCATTTTTATAATGAATATCGAAAAGGAAGTGATTTCAAAATCTGATGTTTGAAAATACTATCATTTATATATTAATGATATGGAATATTCAATTTTGATTTGAAATTGAATATGAAGTTCAAATTATTTTGAAAACGAATTTAAAACGATTTATAAAATACGATTTAAAAGTAAATCAATGAAATAAATATAATATATATTATATATAAGTTCCTGAATAGAACGCGCCGCGGCAGTTCGCGAATTTCGACCATTGACTTCGAATTGACATTACGTGAGATCCGACCGACGGATTCTCCTAAAACCGGAACCATTGGGTTCGTATCGAAAAGAGCTTTCCAACGAATATAAGAGATTTTAAATCTAATGGTTGGATTTGGAATTATGTCCAAATCAAATTTGGAAAAGGTCGTTGTAAGTGCAGTTCGGTGGCCATTATTGGAAATCGATTGTACGGGCCTTGATAAAATTATTAAAAATATCGATAATTTGCGTAAAATCATAATAAATGATTTGGAAAGAATTGGGATGAAAAATCCATATTTGAAACGATAAAAATATATTTTTATCGAAATGAACTAGTTATGAACTAGAATTATAATCCAATATTTTTAAATAAATAAATTGGATTTGAAATGGTTTTAAAGATAACCAAAATTTCCAATATATGGATTGGAATGGATTTGAATCGAAATTATCATCGGAATATTTCGATGTTGGATTCTGGATTATACGGATATTGTTATGGAAATTTGGAAGATATATTTTATATCGTTATTTCCAAAACGATATTTGTTGGTTTCAGAATTTGATATTGAATACAAGTCGATATATTTTCTATTCAGTGCCTTATATTTGATATCAAATTGGATTTTGGGTTTGTCGTGAGTGGTGTCTTAAATAACACTGTTCTTGAACCCCGTGAGAAAGAGATAAATATTTTAATTAAGACTATTAGAGTTTCCAATTAATTAACATTTAATTGGAACTGAAAATGGAATGTGAATTGGGTTTATTGTGAACTGTGTTTTTAACGACATTCGTTCCTTAACCTTATTTACACTGAAATGTGATTTGGAATTTATAAATGTTTTTATTAATACTTAACGGGAATTTTTCAAAGTAAAGTTTTCCAATTTAATATATTAAATTGGGATTGAATGGAATTCGATTTGATAATAATCGGAGTGAACTTCTGTGGAGGAAGACTGTTAATACATATGGAATTTAAAAGGCTTTGTCGCTATTCCATTTATATTATTAGTTGGATACAGAAATTGATATCGATTATATATTGATTTGTTTTTCCGTGAATATTCCATAATTAATGGAATATGATTTGGGTTTATAGTGAACTGTGTTTTAAATGACCTTAGTTCTTTAACCCATTTAAAGGCAGGATTACATGTCTGTTATTGTATTTCGAACTGTATAGTTGATCTCTGCTAAATACATATCTGTTTGGTGGCGGAGAATTTATTCTCTTGCTTAACACCCTTCTCTGAGACATACGAGCTCAGCGGTTATATATCGGCAGCAATCAATAGTACGGTGTAGATTGTCAATGCGACATGTTTGTGTTTCCAAAGTTAAATAATCATTAACATTGCTTTTTGGGAAGATTAAAACTAAGTGGAGCTTTAATGAATCTTTAATTAGATTGAAATGGGAACTGATAATTTAAATTATCAAATTTGGGAAATGATCGAAAATGGAGTATCGCCAGTTTTGCTCCTAGCGATAGTCAAAATCTTTAATTAGATTTGAACGGGAAATGGTAATTAATTTTACCAATAAGACTGTGGTGTTAGTCATGGAGTATTACCAGTTTTGCTCCATGGGATGAATAGGTTGGGATTGGGAAATTAAATAAATGATCACTTCAGTGAGGTGCGTTAATCCCGACTAGTTTGGAAAACCTTACTATGGTTTGAATGATGTCCAAAGGAAGATTAAAGAATAAATTTTAAAGAATTTATCTTTGATAAAATTAATGGGAACAAATCCTTAAGAATGTGAATATTTGAATAAAAGAATATTCAGAATTGGAATGAGGCGTATGTTGTGTTTTTATAACACTTGTTTATTATATACGCGAGTTATTCGGAAAGGCCGGGTTTATACCCATTATGAATAATTGATTCGACGATAAGTCGACGATGAAGACGGTGGTTGAAGACCAGAGGTCTTCATATCGTTTGGATGATTGTTGATGTCTTGATTGGGTTGTACACCCAAAATGAGGTAATAAGTGGTGATCGTCCAGACGTACTTGGGGATCGACGAATATGCGAGGGCCTCTCTCCTGTATTGGACATATAGGACGAGGAATAAGGTGCCTCCGATTTCGTTCAGACCCAGAACGAAATTGTAAATGGATGTGTTTCCGACATTGGATTTTATTCTATGTTGATTGATTTCTATTAAATATATATCTGTTTGGCGGCGGAGAATTTATTCTCTTGCTTAACGCCCTTCTCTGAAACATACAAGCTCAGAGGTTATATATCGATAGAAATCAGTCGCATGGCGTGAATTTCCTGTGTGGCATGCGGAGATGCAATGATCAGGGCTTTTGTTGAAAAGCAGAGTCTTATGGTTGATGATCAAAGCATAGCTTTAACATAACGTCGCTTTGTGTATAGCATTAATTCGCGAGCCTCACACCTCGGTATGAGTCAAAAAGGGATCGTGACTACAGGGAGTGCATGACGTTTCTTTCTAGCTATGGGTGGTGTCAGCATTTACAAGCCCTGACATTTATATTAATTTTACCTATGTGGTTGTTGGATTGCGAGGCGCCTTGGTTATATCGGTCTCTACGGAGCCGATGGATGGTCTGGTAGGACCGGGAACGTGTGTTCAGGAATAACTAATCCTCAAACGTAAGGGAGGATCGACCGTAAAGATCCAAGGGTTACCCAGAGTGTGTAGAACTGAGACATTTTCTAAAGTGTCTCGAAGCGGTAAGGAACCATCCCTGGCCTTGACTCATGACGGAAATTCGATTTCCAATACGTGACATTTCGGTTTTATTTGTAGAGCCTAGTATGGCGACATGATAGATGATACCTATGTCGCCTATGATTGATACATTTATATTTGAAGTTGTTTTCATACACTTTACACTATAATAGTATCAAAATGATTTGTTTTAAACGTATCAAGCATGTTTGGCTATTATAAGGTAAAACTCTATCCTCCGGCTTGTGTTGCATTGTGTGATGGGACCTGAGTCTTATAATAGCTTCATTTTTTCAAAAAGCATTGCGCTGTTTGTTTTATGCACTGGTATTCTTGGGAGGAAACCCATTTTGTGTTATACGGCATGGTCCCTTGATTTACTTTATTTTTAAAGTAAAGTTTTAAATAATTGTTTCAGTTCTTACACCAGTCACATGACTGACCTAGAGTTTATTGTTTTAACCTAAACTCTAGGTGCCCTTACTTTCCACACGGGCAGCTACTAGTTTTGGTTTTGCAGATTTATTCTTACAGGATCCTGGTTTACAGCTGGAATGATATTCGGAAAGCCCTGTATCCGTTTATATCTTTCAGTTGTGTTATGTATTATTTTTCCGCTGCATTGTTATTTAAATCTCTGATATTTTTCTGTGTAATATTATTTATTGATACTTTGTTATATTCTTGTACTCTGATGTAATTGTTGTAATAACAATGGAATGTTCTTCTATTTGTGTTCTGATTTGTCGTGTTCTCAACTCAATCCAGGCTTTCCGTCATGGGGAAGTTCGGAGTCATTTCAAACATGTTTTGTCATTTAAAAACAGTCATTTCATTATGTTATAAGCTTATTGATCAAAAATACGTGCAGGGACTGGTATTTTCACACTTAGGGATAAGAACCAAGTTGGTGGAAGTCCAACCCAATGTGAGATCCCTACCAGAGAAAAAAAACTGAATAGTGGGGCAAAAGTCCACCTGTATCATCGGTCGGACACTCCGAAAAAAGATCCCATTGAAGCCATCAGGCCCGCTCGCTATTTCCTTCCTTAGAGCATATACGCAAGCAAGTATTTCCTCCGGAGTAGGCGGTGCGGCAATGTCAGGACAATTCGAAGGAAGGACCAATCTAGGAATGAGCGCGAGAAGGGTCGGGTCGGAGACCGATAAATAGGAAGCTCCAAAAAAGGATTGGAAGTGGGACATAATAGTATCTCTGACTTCACTCGGTGCTGAATCCCAGGAGAGATCAAGGCGTTAGAATTGATGAATAGCAAGAAGATTATTCTTCTTACAAATAGTATAATAAAAAAACTTGGATTTCGTATCGCCTTCAACAATCCCCTTGATCCTCGCCTTTTGACAAAGATGGTCATGCTCTATACGAAGCTCCGACAAGAAGGCCAATTGGGCAATCGCCCAAGCCTCTTTACTAGCAGAAGAGGGATCCTCATCAAAGGATGCCTCTGCTAACACAAGCGATTCTTCGGTTGCCCTAACGCGGTCTAAGTGTTCTTGAAACAAGAATGTTCTATGCCTTAAGGCAATCCTTAAGATGTTTCAGCTTACGAGAAAACACGATACACGGGTAACTAAGAACAGGAGAGTTCCAGGAGTCTTCCACAACATTATGAAAAGTGCGGTGAGATTTCCACATGCTCTGAACCTAAAAGAAGAAGGACCAGGGAGGGAAAGGGGAGAACCCCACAGAATCATAGGAGCATGATCCGAGAAGGTATGATGCGAGTGAGAAACATAGAAGGAGAACAGAAGCTTGAACAAATCTTCCGATCTGAAAACTCTATCAGGCCTTGAAAGAATCTAATTCGGCCCGTCTTGGTTATTACACCAAGTAAATGCCGAATCGATGAAAGAGACCTCAGAAAGCCCCGAGCTAACGATGAAAGCATTGAAACCCACTACCGCTAAACAGTTAACAGTGTTACCTCCCCGTTTCTCCGCTTGATAGGAGTTAACATTGAAGTTGCCTCCTCGTTTCTCCGCCTGATAGGTTACAACGTTGAAGTTGTATCCCAGAACTGAAAACCCCAAATTGGAAAGAGCGAGAATATCAGACCAAAAGTCTAATCTCTCTATCCGATCACATTTAGTGTACACCGCCGAAAACAAAAAAAAAGGAGGAAAAAGAAGGAAATGAACAAGCTACTGACACTAGCTGATCGGAATCGAAAATAGGATGAACGACAATATTTTTGGACCAGAGGATCCAAATCTTATCAGACACATTGGCTAAGGCTCCACCAAAGCCAAGAGACAAAACCAACTTGGTGATCTCCTCGAGCCCCGCAAAAGGTTCCAACAATGCCACCAAGCAGAGTTTAACCACCGACGCATCATTGCCTATACCATGAACATTCCAAAAGAGGAAATTCATCATATAGGAAAGAGATAAAGACAAACACATAGAAACCAGAAAAAACATCTTAACAGGGGAAAGATATGAACACCATGCTCAAACAAGATACAACGTAGGACGAGTAGATCGAACGATCTGCTCAGATACTGCTATAGAGCGTGTGTGGATAGTGCGGGGGGTGCGAGGTGCCACTCGCAGACTACGACGCATAACGCAAGCAAATGAGCGAGCGGGAGTCTCATCGGAATCAGAAAACCCCAAAGAAACCATAGGACCCAGATTTGGTGGGGCGAAGCCGACACACCAAATCGCGTAGGACAAAGATTCTTAGTAAGTCAAGATAAGCGATCAATGATTGCTATCTCTTTCTTACTAAGAAGGGGACAAGAGCCAAGGCCAAAATACACGGAACTACTAAAAGACACACGAAGACAACAAAAATAGGAAAAACAGGAGAAATAGGATACAATGTGGAGTCAGTCGAATGAGACAACACCAGTTGCTGTGAGAACTTTACCGATGTCGAACTGTCATTAGAATAACAGCTCCGCGTAACAGGTATAGTTCTGAAGCAGGGAAAAACAACTAACAAGAGGCATATATGCACGAGCGCTAACCGAGGAAAAACTACGCAACAGGGCGGACAGTCAACTAGGGGTACATGTAGTCCCCATATAGTTAGCAGCAGCAGTGCTAGCCAGGATGAGTACATACGCCAAGCCTAGGCCGATGTCTAGTGACAAACCCAGCCCTCCCGACCAACCGAAGTGGACCTACCGAGGGGACCAACCGAAGGGGACCAACCAAAGGAGCGAACACTAGCAAGCCACTGTAAAGCGTGCCATGTTCTCTAAAAATCCGATGCACAATAGCGATGTCTAAGGTCGCAAAAGCCAATGCCAAATGAAAGACCAACAAGATCCATGCAACCAAATCCAAGAACTAACAAGAATAGATGCCTCAAAGAACCCAACAAACCGATAAGTGGCACAAAACTCAACCATCCAAGTAAGTAAAAAAAGGAACCAAAACTAGCGCAGACTTCACAAGGAAATAAAACAAGACCAACAACACAATAGCCCCCAGTAAAAACCACGACCACACACGCGAGAGCAAATGGATAAGCACAACAACGCACACATGACCCGCCACCATCTCAGCCGGAGTTGGGACTATAATGGCACGGAGCACACGCAAGCGCGTGTCAGGGCTCAAAACAACAACACCAACGACAACCAAAAACCATGCAGAAGAAGAAGGAGAAGCATACCAAATCGTAGACACAAAATAAGAAAAATTAGGGAAATTGTGAACCTGACTAATGAAGTAGTAAAGCAACTCCTCCAACGAAACCGAACACTACTGCCCGAAGAGCTCCACTGCCCAATCGACAAACAAAAATGCACTGCAAATATAATGCACACACCCACACTGAATAGCCTCCTGGACAGCTAGAGCAGAGGAACTATAGGTGATGAAATCCTCTACTTTGCATAATAAGCCTTCCTGTAATGAATCAAACAGGTTGTGCAAAACCAAGCCCTTAGGCACCAATGATGACGCATGTTGCACCATATCTGAACATTTCTCCAAGGAAGACGGAGTCAGTAAAAGGGGAGCTTGGGAAGCCAGCCTCGTCTTCTTCGAGCATCGAGAAAACCTTCAACGTCGTTGATGGCTTCGGGCCTTCCCGAACCTGCCCTTCTTCAACTTTTCATTGCCTGGAGCAACTTCTGAAAGGTGTGCAACACTGCTGAACAACAATGAGGTGGTCAAATCCCCATCGCCTTTGATCACCGCTACATTAATCTTGCAGAAATCATTGCTGAAAATACCACCACCAGACGACGACCCAACAAAGAAATCAGGTACACAATAGATCAAAGGGACTCGGGATCCCATGGAGGGAAAAGGAGGCGCGAAAGAGGTGATCAAATCCCCTTTGGCTTGTTCACCTTCGACAAAACCACTCGGCAGTAAAACCGATGGCTCAGCCATAACAAGCCTCCGAACAGCAGGAGATGGTTTCGAGACCAAATCATTGGTGTACAAAGGAACAAGCTCCAAAAACAAACCTGTAACAACTAGAAAGCGATGCATTGATAATGTTGTGAAAAAGGGCAGATCCATTACCCTGACCACCAAAAGGCACCGGAAAGCACTACGCAAAAGGAACCAAAATCTAGCACCACCAAAAAAATATTAACGACTTCAATCGGTGGTCGGGGTGCAAGAAACGAGCCATGTAAAGCAAATTTTATTGGGAAACGGACATAATCGAAACCCTATAATTTAGGGAAGCCACCAACAATTAAAGAGAAGCTAAAGAGTAAGAGGAGCGATAGAAATAAAGGGAGAAAATTAGTTGAGAGTAACGGCGGGAGAGAAGCAGTGAAAATTTCTAGTGAAACTCGGTTTCTAATCGCTATTAATATAACCGTTGGTGTTTTGAAAGCGCATGATAATTCTGGAACCGCCTTTTCCTTGTTATCTTCCTAGTTTTGCAAAGTTTCAGATTCATCAACTTTCTACAATGGCTGGAGACAGGACATCTCCAACCTTTACTACAAGATCTGCACCATCACAAAACTCAGTTAGCCAAGAAATACTAAAAGCTACTATCAAACTACAAAGTCAGATTGTAACGACACAACCCGATGAAACAAACTACTTAATGTGGAAATTTCATATTGAAACTGCCATCAAGGGGTATGGTCTTGAAGAGTATGTGTTTAACGCCACTTCCATTCCTACAAGATATATTACTGATAATGAAGGAAAGCTAGTCAGTAATAATGAATATACCACCTATCAAAGGAAGGTCTATCTCATCAGTTCTTGGCTTCTCTCCTCTGTGGGACCAAGCATTTTGCCACAATTTATAGGCTACAAAATGACTCATGAAATTTGGCAAACTATAAAGCAAATTTTTAGTTCTCAGTCTGCAACCAAAGTCATGAGCTACATAAGGAAATTACAAAATATCAAGAAAGGGGAAATATGTATCAAAAAATACACATTAAAGGTTAAAGCACTGTGTGATCAACTTCCTACTTCAAGACACAAGGTGACTGGTTATGAATAGATAATGCGCTTACTGGATGGGCTAGATGATGAATATGAAGCCATAGTGGTTATTCTCTCTACTACAGAAAATTTCCCTTTTCTATAATTTGTTCAGTCAACATTGCTATCTCACGAAGCAAGATTGGAACAAAAGAAAGCTACCAGTGAGTCAGTGACTACACAACTAACTACATTGTCAACAGCAAGAACAAAAACCAAGAAAGAAACACTGACAATAATAGAAACCAACAAAGTACAAATCAGAGAGGTGGTTTCAGACCAGGAGGTAGAGGAGGAAGATGAATAGTAATAAAAAAAGCAGACCTAAGTGTAAAATTTGTGAGAGAGATGGACATATTGCAAATAAATGCTACTTCAGTTTTAATGTAAACTACAACTCAAATCAACAAGCCAGTAGTTCAAGAAACCCAAATGTAACATAATTGACTCATAACAGGAAAACAAAAGCAATGTAGAAGTAAGAGAAAATGATACTACAAATATAGAAGACTTACTTGATGATGAGTGATATCCAGATTCAAAAGCTACAAATCATGTGAATAACAAGCTTGCCAGTCTAAACCTTAGAAATAAGCAATACAAAGGTAACAAAACCAATGCTAGGCAATGGTAACTCTATACACATATCACACACTAGAAATGCAAGAATTAATGGTACAAGAAAACTTTTAAATAATTTACTCTGTGTACCATTGATTAGAAAAAAAACTATTAAGTGTCTCCCAATCTGCCTAAGACAACAGAGTGTATTTTGAATTTTACTCCAAATACTATTTAGTCAAAGACTTGCTAACAACAAAAACTCTGTTGCAGGGTAAGGAGAATAAGGGACTTCACAAATTTGATGTTATCAATTAAAGAAGTTCAAAAGGGAACAACATTAGCCCGTATCACGTTAATACTATTGAAAGTAGTAGCAATTTTGATGTATAGCATAGCAAACTCGATCATCCTAATATGAATATTGTAAAGAGAATATTAAGTAGCATTAATATTGATATCAGTAAAATTCCCTTATCACACATATGCACTTATGGTAAAAGTCACAAATTTGCATTTCCAAATTTTGAGACAAAATATACTAAACCTTATGAACTTATTATGATTTATTTATGGGGCCCCAACACTAATATAAACTGATTATGGTTCTAAACATTATATATCCTTTATATATGCTTACTCTAGGTATGTATGGATATATTTGCTAAAAGCAAAATCTAACGCGTATAGTGATGTGTTACATTTTATTGCTACTGCTGAAATACAAATTAATTGTCAAGTCAAAATTATACAAACTTATGGGGAAAAGGAATTTATTTCACTCAAAGACTTTTTTCAAAAGAAAGGTATACGACATAGATCTACGTGTCCACACTCTTCTGAACAAAATGGTCTTATTGAAAGGAAGCACAAACACATGGAATAAATAGGTTATACTGGCTCAAGCCTCAATGCCCCTTAAGTTCTGGCTAGAAGCTTTTACAACTATTGTTTACTTAATAAAAAACTACTAATAAAATTCTAGAATATAAAACTTCATTTTAAGTTCTTACAAAAGTAAAACCTAACTACAAAAATATGAAATTATTTGGGTGCCTATGTTTCCCTTATCTAATACCTTACAATAAACACAAATTATAATTTAGATCCTCCCCATATACCTTTCTATGCTATGTAGACGAATTTAAAAGTTATAAATGTCAAGACAAAAATGTAAAAGTATTTATATCAAGACATGTTATATTCAAGGAATATGAATTTCCCTTTGACAAGAAACATGTAAAAGCTACTAGATAAGTTTTAAACCCAAAGCAATCCATACCAAATATGAATTGTAGTCCAGATATTATTATCCTGCTCTAGAGAACACATGTATAGATGTGAAGAATGATGAAAGCCAGAGAGACTTTCAACACACAATGCCAAAATGTGGGCCAGGTCAAGAGTCAACTCAAAATATCGGTGACAACTCAGATCAACCAAGTCATGATCAGCAAGCAAGTGACATGGGTGTGGGCAGTGCAGATGGATAACACTAACACAACCACAACATGCAAATGAACCAAAAAGAAACCACATGATCACTATAGCTAAGAATGAAATCTTTAAACCAAAGATATACAATGTCATAGTCGACCAACATCAGGCAATCAAACTATTCAAAGCAATGAACGGAAAACACCCATGTGGAATGAGTATAACGCTTCAATGAAAAATAAAACTTGGTAACTTGTTGCCAAGTCAAAAAAATAAAAAACATTATTAGATGTAAATGGACCTTTAGGGTCGAAACAAATATTGATGGTACAATTTCTAAATATAAAGAAAGATTAGTAGCCAAAGGATATTCAAAACAGTTGGGTATGGTTTCAAATAAACTTTCTCATCTGTTATAAAACCCTCATCTATCGGAATTGTGCTAACAATTGCAATAAATAGAAACTGGGCCATTAAGCAACTAGATGTTAATAATGCCTTTCTAAATGGTGTATTGGAGGAAGAAGTCTATATGCAACAGCCTAAAGGCTCAAACGCAAGGCAAAAAGATACTTGAGTGCAAACTAAACAAATCCATCTATGGATTAAAACAAGCACCTGGACTCTGGTTTGAAATGTTGATATCAACCCTAGAAAGGCTAGGCTATTAATCAACCAAATCTAACGACTCTCTATTTACCAAAAAATTCACAATATTGTTACCTATATACTGATATATGTTGATGATTTTATAATTATAGATAACAGTGAGGGGGAGATGAGGAAGGTAATTCAATGTCTAAATGTTGAATTCTCTTTAAAAGATATGGGAGGTCTTATATATTTCTTAGGAATTGAATTTGCTAGAGTCTCAAGTTCAAAAATGCATTTAAGTTAGAAAAAGTACATTTCAGAACTTCTTCACAAAAGCAACATGGACAAACCCAATCCTATATCTACTCCGATGATAAGCAACTCTCATTTATCAAAAAGCAAAGGTGAACATATAACAAATGAGAAGCAATAGTAGTTGGCATATTACAATATGTAACAATTACAAGGCCTGATATTTCCTGTAGTGTGAATAAAATCAGTTAGTTCATGCAACAACCTTTAAGTGAACACTGAAAGTAAGTCAAGAGAATACTACGATATTTAAAAGGCACAATCAACTGCAGGTTAAGACTACCAACAAGCAACTCAATCAATATCAGTGCATATTCAGACTCGGACTGGGCTAATGATAACGGTGATAGAAAATAAACCACATGATACTGCATATACTTCCCCGTATCATGGAGTGCAAAAAAGAAGGCAACCGTCTCAAGGTTTAGTACAGAAGCATAACATAGAAGCATATATAATGCTACTTCCGAAATCATATGGATTCAGTCTCTACTGAATGAGCTACATATAGCATTTATAAAGAATGCTACTATATGGTCTGATAATATGAGTGCAGCAGCACTCATAACCAACCCAGTGCTTCACTCATGAACCAAACACATAGAGTTGGACATATACTTTGTGAGAGAACAAGTAAGCAAAGGAAAACTCTGTGTAAATCACATACCGTCGGCTGACTAGATAGCAAATGTACTTACAAATCCACTGTCACTGACGAGACACACTTTTACTCGATTTAGCGAAAAACTGTGCGTCATAAATCCACAACCCGAAGAAGTGGATACCTCTCAACTGAAGCCAGAATCCAAGGAAAAGCTCACAAATCAGAGACCAAATGAGACAGATCCAGTGTGCGTATCGAAGGCTGAACAGAATTGCATCATGGATGACATATCTACTTATAATCGACCGCCTCTGTGGATGTGCCTCATTCAACTCCCCTCTCTTGAACCTAATTTATCCTTTTCATCAAACTCTCATGGATTTCAGTCACAATCAAGCATTTTTGAGCAGACCTAGCATCGCCTAGGATTTAAGGGGGGAGTTAGAGAAATGAAAATGAATCGGTATCATTACCTTTTGTGGAGCCGAAACATTATATTGTTGAGTACATAGTACGGATTACTAGGCTTTGGCCCGTTTACACTGTAGAAGTCTACAGAAGACTTATGTACATTATCAGTGTACAATTAACTTTCAAATATATCAATACAATATCTTTTTGTCACATTTCGTCCTTTGATTTTCTTTATACCAAGCCTCAAAGAAAAATAATCGTCGAATGAAGATGATGAACACGACATGATCCGTAAAATCAAACAAAGAACACATGCAGATGTATTGGAAAGAAGAAAAGGTGATTTGAAATTTGAAGTAAAACCAAACATGTTTATTGCCGAAAAGTTGTGTTACTCACCCGAGCATGTTTTAATAAATCAACTAAGATAAAGAAAAATGCAGCTGTTCTACATCCTGTTAATTCAATTTGCCCTTCTAAAACTTAAGGACTACATTAAAAAAATCGGAAGCACATAAGGAGTTACTTAATTCCTAAGGCTTTGAAATATTGTTATGTGGTTTTGTAACAACATGAAATTTTAACGATTTTAAGTAACGTATTTAACAGAAATTTTACTTAAGAATTTGAAATTTTATTTATTCTGAATAATAAAGTGTATGTATTTTATTTTTGGATGTAAATTGAAAACAGATACATCTAATTTGAATAGAAAAATCAAACGATCGTTTTTATTTAGAATTTGTTTGTTTGAAATTGACATGAAATCGATTATTAATTACATGTTGAAATATTGATTTTTTAAATATAATATTTGTATATAAAATTGATTCTGAAAATTTTATAATGAATATGCCAACTTTTGTTCGTTCCATTTATGTCGTTTTATATGATCAGTTTATGGTAGCAACAACCAATATATTATAACAGATGTTAAAATTTAAAATTTGAATTATAATCCAAAATTTGAAAATTCGATATACATTTAACTGAGCATAGCGTAGAAATAAATTTAATGGTAAAATAAACAAATTTTTTACATTCACAAATTTTCGTTAAATTTGAATAAATCGTTTAGAAGTAAAATGTTACCGGAATCGAGGCGTTTTCATCCGAAAAATACTAGACCATTTTATGAGTAAGTGGTCATTTTTCATTTTGCGAAATTAGAACGTTTATTTCCATGAATATTTAATCTCAACACAAAGTGTGCATTCTTGACGATGTACTTATATGTTTCTCAACTAATATTCTTCTTTGATTTGTACACCGGTATGTAGCGCATTGGTTCATAGGATTGAGTTTGTGCTTATTGGTCTTGTATTGGTATTTATTTACTTAGATGGTTGGTTGTTTTATATTTTTATCTGAAGAGTTTCTCTCATGATAATAAATGCATATTCTTCCTCGTCCTTCTTCTTAGAAGATTTTTCGTCTTTAGATCTTTTTCTTCATCTCTGAAATTGTCAGCAAAATCTTCTCTTCAAAAATAATCCTAGTTCTAATTCTCAATTCTAAATCTATTTTGCTGAAAATGATTCAAACTAAATTTGTAAACAACAACAATGCATCCCTTACAATTGCAAAACTCGTTCATTTATTTTTTTCTCATTGCTTGAATAAATTTCAAAACCAAAACAAAACCCATTCAAAATCTTTTACAAAACCCGTTATTTTATTTTGCAATGTGGTTCATTTTCTTTGTGGTGAAATCATTTCTTCCTCCATCGAAAATTTCCCACTGCCCTCCACCCTGAGGTCATCGTGCCTAGTTTGAGCGCTGACCCTTCATTCGCTAGCTTCTATAGTCAACCCCGTCCCCTCGCCTTTCCAAACTTAGACCTTCCCCTTTCTCGAAACCCTAAATTCATATAGCTTTCCACTTGCGAAATCTGAACCACCTCATTCCACCTTAAAGCTTCTGAGCCACCCTAGGCCAAAGCCACCATGACCTACCTTAGAATAATGGCGGAGTTTTCTGGATGTGATAAGAAGACAATATGCTAGCTTTTAAATCTTTGAGTAGTTCTGTTCTAGGCCCATTAATATTTTACTCATGTAATACACATGTCTTCGGAGTGACGAACATCGCGTATGACCGCAGAACTTATTACGTGCAATGGCACAGCCAGATATATAAAAAGGTCTTCATGATCAATGGGTTTCGATAGTACTAGGGTCTCTCCAGATGGTCAAGCGAATTCTGAAATGCTTCTACACAATCCAACATCCATGTGAAATTACGTTTTCCTTCCGTAATCAGGTCAAAGAACGGGATGACTAGTCGGTGACTCTTTATATGAAACGGCTCAAAGTAGCCACTTTTCCATTCAAGTTTTGTATGTTCCTGATCTTTGTTGGTACTTTAGTATTTCTGATAGCAGCTATCTTCTCTGGATTGGCTTCGATTCCTTGGGAATGGACTACAAAGCCTAAAAAATTCCTAGACGCAACACCAAACGTACATTTTAAAGGATTTGGCTTCATGTCATATTTACGAAGGATGTCAAATATTTCTGTTAAGTTGGTGATGTGATCGTTCGATAGTCATCATTTCACAAGCATATTGTCTACATATATCTCCGTTGATCTTCCTATTTGGTCTTTAAACATCTTTTTAACTAATCGTTGATATGTAGCCCCAGCGTTCTTCTGTCCAAAGGGCATCACAACGCCCTAGATCAGTTATAAAGCTAGTGTGCTCTAGATTAGGTATGTGCATAAGAATTTGATTATAGCTAGACTATGCGTCCATAAAAGAAAGAAGTTCATGACCTACAGTCGAGTCTACAAGCTGATCTATCCTAGGAAGTGAGAAGCTATCTTCTGGATAAGATTTGTTCAAATCATAAAATCCTATGCAAGTCCTTCATTTCTTATTTGATTTCTTTACCGACACCGGATTAGAAATCTGATTCGGATATACAAAATCTTGTCTAAAGTCATTACTTCTTAATTTCTTCACTTCTTCTTCAAATGTAGCAGATCTCTCCGAACCTAACATGTGTCACTTTTGTTTGACATGAACAACCTTTGAGTTAATATTTAATGTGTGGCCTACTATCTTTAGCGATATCCCATACATGTATGAATGAGTCAATGAAAATACATCAAGATTCTCTTTTAAGAAATTTTCTACCTTCATCTTGCATTTGGGACCAAGATAAGATTCAATTTTCAGGACCTTCGCTGGGTCATTTTACTGTCAGTCAGGATCTTTATTGTGGTCTCAGCCGGAGAAGCCTATCATATTCTGGCTCTTCATCTTTATTGAGATCCAAGTTTTTGAAAAGTTTGTTGTGTTGTTCAGGCTAGGATTTGTTCTTTGGTTGCTATGCGGCTTCGTTTTTGGTGTGAAGAGAAGTCTCTGCATCTTTTCCTTTCTTCGCTTAGTGTTAGTGCACACTCGTTTATTCTACCGTATAACAAGCTATAGAAGCAACTTGGTCTCCTCTGACCACACCGAGTCCACCATTAGCCGAAAATTTCATTAACAAATACAGTAAGGTGATACTTGCCTAGAACTCAACAAGGATCAGTCGCTCCAGAAAAGCATTGTAAGGTGAGGCGATATACAAAACAAGAATGAGAGAATATGCACCCTCCTATGGTCACTTTCTCCAACTCTATGGGTAAAATCTGCCATGTATTTGGTTGATTCAATGAATCCATAGATGCGAGCCATGCATGGTTTCACGTCCTTCGTTTCTAACATCATATGGTCACGAGCAGCTTTAAACAAAAATTAATGGAGCTCTTGTAATCCACAAGCATTCTTCGAACTAAAGTCGGGTCTATCGTGGCTGATATAACAAGTGGATCAACCAATGGAGATCTAACTCCATCTGCTTCTCAATTTCCGAAAACTATATCATCGGCCATCATTCTTCTTTTCATAACTGAAATATATTATTTCGTAGTGCCACACTCCTCATACTCCACGTGTTTTACTGCATTGACATATTGTTCCATCGTCTGATCGTTTTTTCCAATTGGATGTGGCCCACCAATTATTGTATATATAACAATACCCTTTTTCTTTTGTTGAGGGATAACTTTGAGTGCTACTTGACCTTAATTACTTCCACTTGCATTTTTCCCCATCCCTCGTAGCGACTATGTACTTAAAAATCTTGTCTTCATGAATCCACTACTCAATGATATCTCTCAAGTGCTGACACTCATTGGTCATATGAACATGGATGTCATGAAATAAGCAGAACTTCCCATATCGCTTTTCATTCTCGGTCGACTCCCTGGCGGGGGGTTTCTTATACGGCACCGAGTTATAACTGTCAAGGTAAATATTTTCTACAAAATCGTTAAGCGAAGTGAAATCTTTGAATCTTGTAGCAACTCTTTTCGTTTTTTTGTCGATTGCGGCTTCTGTTGCCATTATTGCCACCCATTTGGTCTTCATCCTACTGATTCTTGTTATGCATGTTCACTTCAAATTTCCTAGAATTATCCCCCGACCACTGATCCGCTACGTTACTCTAGATACCCTCCAAGATGGGACATGCCTTCTCTTTTTTTGCGAACTCTCCTTGCTTCTTCCTTCACGAGAACTTGGTTCGCTTTGTCATAAAACTGATCCAGGATTAAGGAAGGTTTTCTAACTAACTATTCTCCAAATTCAAATTTGGGGATTACTCGTTTAATTAATGCCATCAGGATTGTTTTATAGTCGGGTTCACTTACTTTTGTCACTGTAATGTTAAACCTTTTTAAATAATCTGTCGGGGGTCCCCTTAAGACTTACTGGATGTTTGATAAAGTCATTACATGCATTGGTTTCGCCACATGGATATGAAACTAGTTCAGAAACTTCGTACTCATGTCATGGAAGAATGAAACCCATTTCGGTGGCAACTTGGTAAACCACATCATCATTATCCCGTTAAGCTATATTTGGAATGCTTTACATTTGTTGGCATCTGAAGCTTGCATGAAAGCCATATACCACTGGTACCTAGTCAGGAGTTGTGTCGGATCAGTCTTTCCTACATAATGTGGCATCTATGGCATATCGAATCTCCTAGGATACTCTACTTGCAAAAGTCATCGGTAAACGAGGAGGGACTTCGTTCAGTCCCCTAATCTTCATTTGTGTAACCTTGATTGTCTCTCATAATATGTCGAACCATAGAAGCAAGAACATGGTCTTAATAGGATGTGGTATAGTTTTCAGGTTCGATGTCATATGCTTGTTTTCTGGATTCGCTCCTCTCAGACTAGACTCACCAGACAGTATCTCTGGCTGCATTTCCCTGGGCCTTGGCATCCTGAGTTATATCGGGATGGGAGGGGGATGTGACAACTGCACAAGAAGTGACTGGATGATTTGGTGGTGCACGAGGGTGAGACTCCTTTGGATCGTCCTTCCCTTATGATCCGGGTTGGCCCAACTGGTCCGATCCAGATTGGTACGTTCATTAGTGGGATCGACCTGGAGGTTCCTTGTTATTACTTGCATATTTCCTCTCTGGACACTTTTGCGTTGACTCCTATGGTTATTATCTGACAAGGAAGAACCATCTAATTCGATGAATTACAGAGTCAGAGAGTGTCTCGTCCATACACTCCACTTGGAATTCTTATGATCCGCCTATTTGTCCAAATTTTCCTGCATCTTTTTCAGTTTCTTCACATTCATAATGTCAGCCTGGGTAGCTACTCTCGTCATCGCGAAGGTGGTCGCTACACTCCACTTGGAATTCTTATGATCCGCCTACTTGTCCAAAGTTTCCTGCATCTTTTTCAGTTTCATCACATTCATAATGTCAGCCTCGGTAGCTACTCTCGTCGCCGTGAAGGTGGTCTCTACAGCAGCAGTGCCAGGAAGGGCAGCGGTTTCATTGGCAAGAATGGGTTCTATCTGCTGAACGCTTGTCTCTTCTTTGTTTTATGCATTATCACGAGAGGCGGATGTCTTCTTTCTAGCAGCCATGTTGAATGGAGACTTCAATTCCTTTCCCATAATAAAAAATAAAAGGAATGTATCTTCCCTCAATGAGTTTGAAACTCACTAATAGATAACAAGGCCTTCTGAACAAAAAATACTTAGTTTTCTCAGTGAAAATGCCAAAATGTTACCGTACAAAATTGCACTCATGCCCAAAATCGATTATAACTAAGGAATAGTAAATGTAGATGAGGAGAATAAGATAATTTAATCACACACAACCAAGGTTTTAAATCTCGGATATCGGTTGGATTTCATCTCGGGGATTTTATAGACTCGGTCTCGTATTGGAGGAGATCTCGGACGAGATGAGTCTAACTCGGGAGTTCGTCTCGGATTTTCATCTCGGGTCTGAAAGTTCATATCCGAACAATCTCGGGGTACATGATATGTTAAAAATGATATTTTAACAAAATGATGTTTATGAATGCTATCAAAAACATAGTAACTTAAACTTAAAATGCAAAATAACTTTATTGTTCTTTATTTTGTGAAAGATCATTCATACTCTAAATCGTAATATGCTTAAAACAGAAATACTTTTAGACATGAAACATTAAAAGGACCCAAAACATTAAAAAAAACCAACATAAATAGACCATAAGATACATAATTTTATAAGTAACATGTATGTAGAATGAAGAATATGAAAATCATAAGCATTGTAAAACATATATGAACATACAATATAGCAATTTAACATGCGAAATGTAAAATAACAAAAGATTGATATGGCTAGATTTGAGTTTTTTAATTATAGTTCAAGTTCAGGCACAAATTTAAATTTCTACCAAAAAAACTAAGATCTCGGACGATATTCCGGTATTTCATCTCGATCGATATATCGTTCGATATTGCAATATCTCGAGCGATATATTCGAAAGGAGATTTAGAGTGATATTTGCTGTTTCGTTTCAGAAGGAGCCCAAAAGGATATCTCAAATGCCAAAAGATCCTTCCACAAGCATAGGGCACTCATACATATAAGCGAGGAAGTACAAATTTTTTGAAATAGAGGGTTGTAGTTATGCAGCAAGTAGAGAAATGTGGTATTGCCACATTTTCTAGCAGTTACGATTCGAGTCGGTATATATGTTATACCGTACCAGATCGGTATATATATGTTAGCCTACTATGTGAAATAGACTACACAAAGATACAGATCCAATTCTTGAAGAATGTTGGCTAGAAGAACATGCGTTTGAAGTCAGGATCGGATAGGGGGCCTCAAGCCAAAACAAAAGGTAGAAAAGCAGAGATCAGAGAAGTAGGGACAAATTCGGATCGGGTCGAGGGAGCCCGATCCACCCCTCTTTTCCTTTGTATATCCGAACTGGGTCGAGAGCAAATGAGCAGCGGTTACACTCCACAACTCCTGAAAACTCGGAGCGGTTATATAGCCACATCCCCACGTTCACCCCACGACATAGTTGAGTTGTCATCATCTTGTTCTATCCGAACCCGATTCTCATGGGATGTCCACCACGTGTGCTCTAACCGGAACCATTTCAAAGAGGAAATTCACCTATAAACACACCTCCAAGGGACATTTGAAAGGATCGTTTGGCAAATTCAGAATTCAAAGCCTCTTGTCAATTCATCACCTTAATCATATCATAATCATCTTTCAAACTATATTTTTGAGAGAATTGAGTGGATCTATGTGTCGTATGTGTGAATCTGAGTGAGAACCAAATTATTAATTCAGAAAGTAGAAAGTTACGTAGGCTCTTTAACGCCGAACCACTATAAATCGTGTGTTTCCTCTTGCTTTTTGATTCCATTTTACAAGAATTATTACTAGTTTGGGTGTTAGAGCCATTTTTGGATCTAACATTTTAGTGCTTTCACTGAGAAGTCTTTGAATTCTCCGCTTTTTGGGATTATCGTTGTACTATTTGGACCTTCAAGTTCAAAGAAGTTTATCCTCTATTTTCGGCATTTTCAAGTATTTATTAATTAATCACTGAAGAATTGGACATTATGGCTGGAGGAAAAGGAAAAGAAGTGCAAGGAGCTCGGGAGAATGAAGCTAACAAATATTTGCAAGCTATGATTGTGACGAGGTCGCGGGACAGAGCACTGATGCCGGCCGATCGAACCAGTTGCTTCGAACAGAATGGGCGGCTCGACCCCAAACCGAAATGGAAATGATGAAGCTGCTCGTACCCCCCTCCAAACCGAACCGGTTACTCAGATCCTATCCAAACGTGGCTGAAGCTGGTACATCTACTCGGGCACCCACCAATGCTCCGAGACCGGCCGCGACGACTAGTGAACAACCTGCTTCGTCTGCACCAGTCACGCATGGAGACTTTTCGCGCCTTCTTGATATGCTTGAGAGCACAAGGAATGCTTTAGAAGCTCACAAATGTAACAGTCTTTGCATGCAGGAGAACATGATCACTATGAGTAGGGAAATCAACGAGCTTCGTAGGCAGAAGACACCCTCTTCAACTCGTCGTCTTGCAGCAGATCAGTCATCCTCTTCGGATGAAGAGTGCCCTCGTGAAAGAAGGCCACCTGAATGGCCTGAAAATCTTGATCAGTTGACCTTTGGATCTTTGTGATCCCGTGAATATGTTGCTCATGTGCTAGGACCTGACAACCCGAGCCTGAGAGAACCTATGTTGCTGCCTAAGCGTGGATCTCACGTTCTACCCAGGGATCCTAATATTATTAATCCCACACAAAGACAACTCTTCTAACCCCTTCCTCGCGTGATTGACCGGGAACGTAGGGAACAGAGTAGAGCAGCTGCCGTTAGAAACCGCAGGACATCCCCTAATCAGGAGCATAGGTGTAATCCGAACATAAGGACCAGAGAGCCTGAGCCTACGTTAACGAATGCTGATGTATGGGCAATGGTGCGCCAAATCATGTCCGTAAGCCGACACAACACCAATGAGGACTGGGGCATTGAACGAAGTCACACCCCCTTTACAGATGATATATTGGACTTTCAATTCCTTCGGCGATTTAATTTGCCACAAATGGATCGGAATTCGGGGAGAACCGACCCAGGACAACAACTGATGAGATATGCATGGTTCATGAATGCCGTAGCAGCTCCAAATGCTGTAAAATGCAAGGCCTTCCCAATTTATCTAGAAGATGTGGCATTGATGTGGTTCACCGGACTCCCTCCACGGTCGATATCAACCTTTAAAGAACTAAATGAACGCTTTATGAACCAGTTTCGACTTCATGCTTGAAAATCTAAAAGCGTCATTGAGTTGTCAAGGATTAAACAGGCTCCAGGTGAATCTTTAAAGTCATACTTAGACTGTTTCAATCTTGTTGTTACTGAAGTCAGCGACCCTCACGAACCTACCATTTTGATGGCTATAATAGAAGGAGTCGACCCTGACATAGAATTTGGGGATTACTTGTCCGGAAAACTTCCCCCTACTAGGGAATTGTTCTATGTAAAAGCTAGCATTCGCTTGAGACGAGAGGAAGTCCATGCAAATAGAAAGAGAAAGTCGGAAAGGGCTTCTAAGGAAGATATTCAAAGCAATGTCGCAGTAAAGCAGTCCGGCAACAACTCAGGAAGGGTTGAGGTGAACATCGGCAACAAGAACGGAGGTAATACCAACAGGAATGACAACGGCAATAGGAGGAATAGAAATCGAGGGAACAACTCCAGCAAAAAACTTCAATTTGAAACTTATGAGAACTATTCGCCATTGAGTGACAAATTGGAAAACATCTATCTGGATACTTACAAACGTATTGCAATATAAAAATCCACCACCCAGAGACTCAACCGAAAAAGAGATCGCTACGGGAAAGTTTTGTTTGTTCCATGGAACTCACGGTCATTCTACCAACGAATGTCGCCATTTAAGAGATGTAGTTGATAAATTGCTGCGAGAAGGGAAGCTAGACGAGTACAAGGTTTCCCCACGGGACAGAGGGCAAGGAGGGCAAGCCCCGAACAAAAACCAGCCTACTTCCAAACCAACAGCCCAACAGAAAGGTAAAGGGATCGTTATCAATACCATTATAGGTGGGCGCCATCTAGCAAGCCATAGTTTCAAAGCAATGGATCAATACGTTAATGTCGCCAAACACTTTGAAGTAGGAGAATGCAGTAATCTCGAAGACATCACTCCAGTGAAGCAACAAAAGATGATGTCAGACGACGTCATATTCCATGGTAGAGATGATACTGGAATTCAATCACCTACTAAAGATCCGCTGGTAATTACTATTGCCATCAGCCCCGCTTTAGTCCATAAGGTGTTGGTGGATAACGGAAGCTTGGTTAATATCCTCTTTAAGAAAGCCTTTGAACAAATGAAACTCGAAGCGAAAGACTTGAAGCCCTGCGAAGGATGGATATGGGGCTTCAATGGGGCGTCGACGACTCCGATGGGATATGTAGAATTACGAGTGACGTTAGGACAAGGACATCGCCAGAGAGTGAGAATCCTACCATTTGTAGTTTTGGATGTTGAGTCACCCTACAACGCCTTCTTGGGCCAACTGACCCTCGCAGAGTTTAGGGCATGTATTGCACCTTGGTGCCTACTGCTTAAATTCCCAACTGACGCAGGAGTAGGAGTGATGAGAGGTGATCAAGCTACGGGATGAGCTTGCTACATGACAGAGTTGAAGATGCTAATGAAGGGGTTGAATATAGAACCCAAGGACACTTCTCCCTCTTTGAAGGAAAATTCAGCATAGTAATTAAGGGGTCCAGCCTCAAGAGAGTCACCCGGAGATGCACTCGAGGATATAGACCCCAGAGAGGATAAGGAACCTGAGGACCGAAACGCCACTCCCAATGAAACGACAGTGGACATCTCACTGATGATGCGGATTCGACGAAAGTATTGAAGATTGAATCGCAGCTAGATCCAATTCGAGCGAAAGAGTTGGTTGACTTTTTGAAGGCAAATCTGGATGTGTTTGCCTGGACTCACGCTGACATGTGTGGGATATCGCCTGCTATTATAAGCCACTCTTTACGTATCAACCCAAAACACCCGTCGGTCAAGCAAAAGAGGCGGATGTTAGGCCCGTAGCGGCCAGCAGCCTTCAAGGAAGAAGTGGAGAAATTAAAGGATAATGGATTCATCAAGGACTCGAAATATCCTGACTGGATATTGAATCCTGTCCTGGTCAAAAAATATAATGGGAAGTGGCGAACATGCATTGACTTCCACTAAAGAACTGCTGAAGGACGATCCATTTACTACGCCCTACGACTGGAGTTTTCCGCCACTAATAATGATTCCGAGTATAAGGCCTTGATTGCCGGGCTGAAACTCACTAAGGAGTTAGGAGTAAGAACACTGGACATATTCTGTGACTCCAAGATAGTTGTCTATCAGGTTCGAAAGGAATTTGTGACCAAGGGACCTCGGCTTGTTACTTATTTTGGAAAAGTGGAAGAGCTACTAGGAAACTTGGAACATTACAATATAACACACATTCCGAGAGCGGAAAATCAGAAGGCGGATCGACTGGCTAAGCTGGCGAGTTCTGACAACCCAGAGGAAACCAAGATGGTTCCGATAGAGGTACTGGAATCACCAAGCTTCGACTTAATGGAAATTGAACTAGCCTTGGAAACTGAGCAAGAGAGGGAGTCATGGATGACATCAATAAAGAACTTCCTCAAGAGCGGAATTCTCCCATCAAATAAGAGCGAGAGACGAGCTGTAACACGTAAAGCTGCAAGATACGTTTTGGAGGACGACGTCTTTTATCGCCAAGGGTTTTCCATGCCCCTGCTACGGTGTATAGCACACGACGACATCAAGCGTGTACTGCAAGAAACACATGAAGGTGAGCGTGGAGACCATATCGGGGGTCAAACCTTAGCAAAGAAAGTATTGCGGTGCGGATATTTTTGGTCTACCGTGAATAAAGATGCGGCTGATTACTCATGACGCTGCGACAAATATCAAGGATTTGCTAAAATTCCCAGAGCACCTCCGACTCAGCTTAAGTCAATGGTAAGTCCATGGTCGTTTGCCATGTAAGGAATTGATATTATTGGAGTTTTACCCATTGCCAAAGGAGGAGCAAAGTACGCGATCGTTGCCGTGGATTATTTCACGAAGTTGGTGGAAGCCAAACCCTTAACCACGATCACGGCAAGGAAGGTGATAAGTTTTGTTGTCAGAAATATTATTTGCCAATTTGGGATACCGAAAACCATTATAACTGATAATGGAACCCAATTCGACAGTGCTGAATTTAAAAACTTCTGTCTGAAATACAAGATTGATAAAAGGTATACCGTTGTAGCTCACCCGCAGTCGAATGGACAGGTTGAAGCAATAAACAAATTCATTAAGTCTTTTCTTAAGAAGAGGTTGGAGCGGGCCAAAGCCAAGTGGGTGGATGAGTTGCCGCTAGCTTTGTGGGCATACAGAACAACCTTTAAGATGGCAACTGGCTATACTCCATTTTCACTCTCCTTCTGATCGGAGGCAGTGATCCCGGTGGAGCTCGAAGTCCCCTCTAATAGGATGACATACTATGACCCAATGACAAATAGAGCACTCCTCCTAGAGTCCCTGGACATGATTGAAGAAAAAAGAGACGACGCAGACTTGCGTGCTTCAAGGCATCGACGTCGAGTAGCATGTTATTATGATAGAAAGGTTTGTACTAGGACCTTCGAACCAGGGGACTTAGTACTGAAGCGAGTCTTCCCACCTCCAACCCAATTGGGTCCAAAGTGGGAAGGGCCATATGCCATCCAACGGAAGCTTAATACGGACACCTTCAAGTTAACGACCGTGGATGGCGAAGAGATTCCTAGAGCTTGAGGTGCTCAGCATTTGCGGCGATATTGGAGTTAAATATGTATTGATTTCTTTTGTTTTTATGAACTATGTAAAAAGGCATGACTTGCCCGGAAAAGTCTGGTAATATGAACAAAGTATTATAAAGTGGATGTAGGCTACGACTTAGCTGAACCACTATAAAAAGGTCATATGTCATTTATTTTTCCTGCACTTTCTATATTCTGTGATTATTCTGTCCTGATTATGAAATGCTAAATGTTAAATTAAGTTTAAAAAAATTGGGGACAGTTCACGTGCAGGAGAAAATGAAATGACCATTTGCGTAACAGGATGGAAGGAATGGGAAGACGACATTTCTAACTCTAACTCTCATGAAACGAGAGAGAGTATAAAGGACGGGAAGACGACTTCCCTTGAGGCGTGAAGGTGCACCCCGATAAGAAACCACCTCAATGTTACTCTAACCTAGTTATGAGACAGGAGAGTATAAAGATGCTAAGAGGACAAGCATCAACGACAAGGGAAAGTTAGCCCCGCCAGAGAGTCGGGGGCAACTGAACGCTAACCTTAATCAATCTCGAACAAGCCTTGGCCAGTCGGCTTATTCAAAATTGATTGGGGGCATAACACACATGTCCCTAATGTATACTGTCTACTATTTAGTAATGATGGCCTTATTGTACAATTATAATATGACATGTTGTTTATGTGCATTTTTACTTAGGTGATGGATTTACAAACATTTGACATTGCAGGCAATAAACTACTTTACACAAACACGTGAGTTTGTACAGGAAAACAAAGCAAAAGATGCGACGGCCGCACTCGCTACAATAACAACGGACCAGGAGATAAAACAAAACAAAGGACAAAGCCACTTTTCATTTGGACTTCGAAGTAGACTTTGCCTTCTTGGCAGCCTTAAGCTTTTCTTTCTCTTCTTTATCATCTTCGCTAATGATACGCTTTTGCTTCTTCTTCTCCGGAATTGGGGTGCTGGAGTCCACGGATTTCTTCCTAGGAATTGGAGCACTGGGATCAATAGAAGACTTTTTAGCAAGTTCCTTCGTAATTGATCTAGTTGAAAGTTTGACAACTAACCTTGATCCAGGAGGCACCACCGCAAGAGGCTTAAGACTTTCGGGGTCTGTTTCCTCAACGTTTAGCTGCATGTGCTTGTCCTATTTGGCCTTCATCTCAGCCAAAGTCATGTCATCAACATTCCCCGAATCTCCAGTCATAATAACATCATCCTCCTCTTCATGTCCCTCGTCACCATCATCCTCTATCAGAGCATCTATCATCTCTCCACGATGAGAAGTCTCGGTGATGGGTGGCACGGGAGCTTAACCTCCTTTTTCTTGTCCTTGGCTCCTCCTCCAGATTTGGGGATAGTGACTTCATCCCGTTTCTCCCGAGTTTCTCCAGTAGACCCTTCACCTGGAGTTGTTTTCTGTGAGTCATCGATTCTATCAGTTGATTTGGTACCTACAGGATGAGAAGTAACAATTATTAACTCAGGGAAAATCGTGGGACTTTCAATTGTTTGTCCAATAATGTGATGAAAGGTCGAGATAGATTTGGCAAACTGAGGTGAAAAGTAGAAATACCCTCAGTAGATTTCTCAACTTGAGCAGTAGGGGCTTCGGGAGTCAATTCGGCAGTAGAAGGTAGGAAAGAAGCCTCGAGGATTCCTGGCCTTTCTAAATCATACCCCTCTACTGCAGCAGTTTCTACTGTAGCAGAAGAAGAACCAATTTCAATGGTATCCTTTCCCTTGGCTTGATGTCTTTCCTCCTCCATAGCAGCGACAATAAGTTTTCGCCCCTCAGCTAAGCGGGTTGTCTCCTCGCCTCTCAAGTACTCCATCAATTTATCCTCATCAATTGAGTCAACTCCAAGTTCGGCTTTTTCCCACTCGACCAATTGGTCCCATGCATAAACGAGAGGAATAGGATAGTCCTTAAGCCAAGCAAGATTTTGGTGATGGATCACCTGAGCAAAAAATCCAACCATAGTCTCACCACTCTCTCCAGCTCCTTTTGAGCATTTTTAAGCGGTTCATTAACCTCTTCAACTTGCCGTAAATCCATGTTTACATTCCCTTCAGCAAGACCTTCCCTCGTTTCAGCCTCCAATAACTTAGCCTCAAGTTTTTCGTTCTTTTTGGCTAAGTCCTCTTTCTCTTAGGCGAGAAAAGTGCTCTCAGACTTAGCATCCTCAGCCTGCTTCTTTAAATCTCTTCGCTCCTGACTATGGGATTCAAGCTTGGAATGATAGCGCTTTTGTAATTCCTCGAGCTGCTTCTTATAATTATCTGTGTCGCATTGTACAAGAGCAAGCTTAGCTAGAGCATCCTCCAGATCTTTCTCAGAGTTTTCGATGACCCTCGCATCATACTCAGCAGCATCGGCCATAGTTTTTACATCTGCCATCAGATCACTAATGATTTTAGAGAGAGTCTTTGCATACTTCTTCATTTCTTTATATTGTTCATCCACGAAATCTATAGTAGCCTTGACATCGTTGGCCCAATCAGGTTTTACCGGTTTGAGTTTTGTGACAAAGTGCATGTACCCAAAATGGTGATCTGGAAATTGCTGCCTCAGAACTTCCAGTCTGGCCTGGTTCTCGTCATTGAGAATAACCAGCCTTGTGGCAGTTATGTCAACAATGCGACGAGATAGCTTCGTGGTGGGTCGGTTCTTTCTTGCATCCTTCCCCGATTCTGGTTGCTTCCCTTTTGGACCAGGAACCCTTTTTGAAGTATTGTCTTGAGGAATCGTGCTCTTAGATGGAGCAGGAGGCTTAGCACTGTACTTATCTTTCTCATGATGCGAAGGCTGACTCTCGTGTTTGTCAGAACCTTTGTGGTGTGGGATCGAGAACGGGAAGATTGATAAGGCTTTGGAGGTCGATCCCTCCTGTCATCTCTGTCCCTACTTTCTTGTTGGTCATCCTCTCATCAGGATCCATTGGGGGCATGCACGAATGAACATCCCTCATATAGTAACGTTGCCTCACCATTTTTCCTAAAAGAAGAAATGAAATAATATTAGAGTTAACGTAAACATAAAACTCAAGTGCTATGACGTGCAGTACTAGAGTGCAGTGTGTTTCCTAAAGTGGTGATCCCCCTCCCAAACAGACCATAGCCCGGACTGAGGCCAGTATGTGTAGTTTCCCTGGACTTTGCAGGAGTAACTTCTTCCCCAGAAGTGAGAGCAAGAGGATTGGTTGCAAAATCATCTGCAGTATAAAAGGTCTCGGGCAAGGGAAGATCTGCTAAATCCCGATATATAGGGTCATCAACTATAGTCTTATCTCCTAAATGAATGACTTATGGCAACTCCTTTGGAGAAATTGGCCTCTTAGGGGTAGCTACGTCTTCAGGAGTGATATATTTATCTCTGTCCTTCTCAGCTGTGTTTGCTAGTTCTTCATCCTGATTTGAAGATGGAGAAGGAGGGCGCCTAAGAGGTACTGTTGGATTTTCCGAGCTATCTCCTGTTTTAGGAATAATATCAACTGGGGGTATTTTACATGTAAGGGCCTTCTCCATGTCCTATGCTATGGGTTATGGCAAGTAGACGATGCCGATGTAGATATTCATCCACCAAACAATCCTTGATGGTCAAGAACTTTTGGTCACCATTAAGTAATCGATTCAAACGATCAAATTATATTGGAAGCTTCTCTTGTGGAGGATTAGTAATTGTAAAAAGAAAACAAGCAACGCTTAATAAATGTAAGATAAAGGCTGGAACTGAAACTCGAAAAAATCTAAGCCCCTACTTGATCTGATCTATCTTCTGGCACACCCGGGCTGTTGCTTGATATAAAACCATTCGGGTTTTGGATCCCCAGCATTACTACTAAATGGGACGGTGATAATTTTCCTTTTCAGCACCAATTCAAAATATACGAAGGATGGGGTGTCGTTGTTTCGATGTTTGAAGTTGTAAAAGAAATGAACATCTTCGAAAGTCAACTCTTCACCAAGAATTTCTTTATAGGCTATATACAGAGTATACAGATAGGCGTAAGAGTTGGGAAGAAGCTGCATGGGAACAATCCTTAATTGTCTCATAAAATCAACGATAAATGGTGGGAATGGAGGTATTGCTCCAACAAGACACATTAGTCTGGTAATGGCCATATACCCTTCCGGTGGATTATGAGGATGATCTGTTTTTGATGGCACCTCAGTATCTCTTCGAAGAATCCCGTGTTTTAGACATATCCGTGCAAGTCTGTCGTTATCAATCGTTGATTTGACTGAATCCTTGGGCGATTCCATGATTATTATATCCCTAAATTCATCGGGGGCACGATCATCTCCTACCCCTCCATCTTCTTCCTCGCCTAGAGAAACATTACAACCGGATGATGCTTCGCTATCATGAGTCCCCATTTCATATTCTGGGCCTTCACTATCCCAGTCTGGATCGGAGATAGAAGATGCATCCTCAATGACAAGATTCTCAGATGTCCCCACAACTTCTCTTCTCTCTGCTAATCTAGATGAGCGTCTCTCGGTCATATCTGATGTACTATTGAAGAAACAATAGCAAGGATTACAGTAAAGTTGCCCGTGTCCCTTTGTGTATGTGTGTGAACTAAGTTGTGCTAGTATAAATGCAGTGCTAATGCAGAAAAAAGATAACAAGAAGTCAGCATCAATTAAGAGCAATAAGAAGTAAAGTTGCATGTTAGCCAAATCTTCAAAGTCCAGATAAAAGTGCTCTATCCTAACTGTCCACAAAGTCAAAGACCAAAATCAATATTAATTGAATTAGTTGGACAGTTCTTGCACATTAAATTGAATGTCTTCGGATCGATTCGGGTGTGTATGTTACAATTGGTTCGGTTTGATTCCTCTTCCTTAGCGTAATAATTAGATCGGTTCGATGTCTATGCCATGATCAGATCGGTTCGGATGCATTACTTCGGCGAACCGGCTCGGAACGAGGAAAGGAATGGGATCGGATAGGAGGAGTTGAGAGAAAGACAAATCTAGCCGGGTCGATTGACACCGACCCGAACCATATCAGCATCACGAGACCTGTCCACTCATCTCAACCTCCCACCACAACATTAATTCTTTCCTCTGACTCAAATCAGTTCAACCCACCGTCCTTAATGGCTACTCCTTATCTTCATGAAGCATTCGACCTGAACCGACCCTTCTCCTCCTTCCTAATTCCACTACGCTCTGTTGATACAATCTTGCCCCATGTCAGTGGCAAAGTTATTACCAAGTAAAGTATTTCTAAATTAGTATGACCAATGCCTACTTTAAGTCCCCTCCGCCACTGCATCGAGATGGCGACGAGGCCATCAACGATGATGGCGAGGAGGTGGAAGATGTGGCGTTAAAGCCAATGAAAACATCATGTTGAGATTGCTCAAATTAATCACGAATTCGTGGTGGAATCAAGTAAAATGGGGTTAATCGAAGTTGTTGACCCACCTATGTGATCGATTTGAGGATCAAAGGAGAATTTTGAAATTTGTGGAATTAGGGTTTGTCACGTGAGGAACTTGGAAGGCGATGGAAATGAAAGGAAGAGGGTGGAAATGGATAAGTAGTGAATGTATACGAGTATGGAGTGGCCCTTTGTATTCCTATCAACGTGACATCTCCCCCAGCTCGGACCAAAAGGCTGGCCCACGATCATTCAACCCACTAGCTTAGTGGCGTTAAGATGCAGATCTGGCCATACGGATCGGATCCGAACCCAAGCAGAGTCACAGACATTAATTCAACACATGAAGTGAATTTAAAGAGAAACATATAAGGGCTTACCTGAAGGAGATACTTGAATATCAAACAGAATTCTTGAAGTAACTTTAGAACAACAGAAGCAATTTTGTATATTTCAGGATGTATTTATAGGCAACAAAAGATGTGACTTAGCAAAGCAACACGACCTTACAAGTGAAAAGAAACAACTATTCAATGGTACTAATTCAGAAGTAGTTATTCAATGGCCTTTGTTTAAGAAACTGGCGAAATGACAATTTCGAAGCACAGTTTATCTTCAATAAATGCGTATTTCGAGGGGGCAAAATGGTAGCCTACTATGTGAAATAGGCTACACAAAGACACAGATCCAATTCTTGAAGAATGTTGGCTAGAAGAACATGCGTTTGAAGTCAGGATCGGATCGGGGGTCTCAAGCCAAAAAAAAAAGGAAGCAAAGCATGTTGTATATAACGTAGTTGTATACACAATTATATGATTTTTGTTTGATGATAACAACCAAATAAATATTATTTTAAATGTGTTTGTTATTGTACTGTTACACCACATCACAGATAGGAATATAATGTTTATATTTATAAAATACTACTGGACAAGAATTTAAATATTCAAACGGTATTTTATCAAATATAAATTTTTATTTCAATATTCAAACAATACAACTATACGTAACTTCACTATTTGAACACATCACATTTCATGTTCACTTCACACGAATTTGTACTTGTAAATAAACGGAATACGATAGACAAGTTTGGTTGAACACAATAGAATGATATTTTATTTCAATCAACTTTGTTTATTTCAAATACCAGTACAAATTTCTTTTTTATATACATTAGCTCCTCACTACAACGCTCATCACTCAGTTACGTTTCATATAAACATATACATTCTGACATTATACATGTTGTTTTTTCTTGTCTTCAATCTTCTGTCTTCACAGCATCTTCACTGTCAGTCCAGTCATCACCTGCTTACCTGTCACATGAAAGACACAATAGTACACTACAATAGAAATAAAACAGCATACACCAAATATAAATTTTATTTTTAAAATTTTATTTGCCTCAGATTTCGGTGTGTTTCTCATCATTTTTCTAACTCGATCTGTTTTGTTAATCTATCTGACTGTGTCTAGACAGCTTGTGATATTCACAGTGATACACTGTAAATACCACAAGGCAGACAGCATATATATAAATATCAATGCAGGGACAGGAAAATTTATCTGATGGCTGCATATACACACGTGTATAGATATACACATGTGCACTGCCTCGCCAATCAGTATGCAACTGAGGAGTAGCCACGTGGACCATCTCAACTCAGTGCACAGCTCAACACATTTCAAGACAGTGAAGCTATCAACAAATATGGTCAAAACAAAGTGCAGCAAAGCCAAGTGTCGAGCCAAGAATTTCAAATCATGTACAAAGCAGCTCATTCAAAGTGGTTGAGTGGTCAAGCAAAGATGATGCACAAGTGTGCACAAAGAAATATAAACAAGGGTATGGTATATGTGTAGCTTTACAAATCTGCCACGAAATACCACAAAGTGAGCACAGCAAGCATGTATACAAAGTGTACAAGTGGACAACAATGCACAAGGACAAGATCAATGCATGTTTTTCTAATGCTGGCAACATGGTCAAGTTCAAGTTCAAGAAAATACAAGCCAGTTTTCATAAGTGGAACAAAACTAGTCAGCATTTTCTAGTCAGCATATGCGTGGATGCTTTGAAGCTCATCTCTGTGCATTTCAAACCAGCAGCATGCAAGATGGAGGAGTTCTATAATTAATGCATAGTTGTTTTGTTTACAAAGACATGTACACAGCATTATACACAAAATGGACAAATGCAAGAAGCACATCAACAAGACAGCAAAGAAGATCAGATTTGTAATGGTGAGAGAGTAGAGCATGTGTGCATTTCTCAAACATTCATAACGCAGGTGGCCAGTTCACATGGCAGCATGTGTTTGGCAACAGAATGGTGCAAAATAGAGATGGCATAGCAGTGAACTGGAAAATTTCAATGTGCTCAAACATATATTAGTGTCGAGAAAACCTTTCATATGTATATGCATGAAAAAGAAGCATGAATAAAAACAGTAATACAAGTGTCAAAGTTGTGCTATAACACAGTTCAAATGTGTTGAGGCAGAACAGTTTTGACAAGGGACATTTCAAAATAGGCAAGGACATAACCAAGCATCAATACAGGAAAGTAAAGGATGCACCAGGGTGTTCAGCCACAAACATGAATGGCACAAAAATCTAGTGGTATAGTTCAGACTCAAGATTCAGTGTGACAGGGTAGTTTAGTTCAAGCATCAACACAGTAAAGCAAATGGTGCAACCAAGGTTTTAAATCTCGGATATCGGTCGCGTTTCTTCTCGGGGATTTTATAGACTCGGTCTCGTATCGGGGGTGATCTCGGACGAGATGAGTCTAACTTGGGAGTTCGTCTCGGATTTTCATCTCAGGTTTGAAAGTTCATATCGGAACAATCTCGAGGTACATGATATGTTAAAAATGATATTTTAACAAAATGATTTTTATGAATGCTATTAAAAACATAGTAACTTAAACTTAAAATGAGAAATAACTTAATTATTCTTTATTTTGCAAAAGATCATTTATACTCTAAATCGTAATATGCTTAAAACAGAAATATTGTTAGACAAGAAACATTAAAAGGGTCCAAAACAGTAAAAAAAAAAATAGCATAAGTAGACCATAAAATACATAATTTCATAAGTAACATGTACGTAAAAAAATGAATATGAAAATCTTATGCATTGTAAAACATATACGAACATACAATACAGCCATTTAACTTGCAAAATATAAAATAACAAAAGATTGATATGGCTAGATTTGAGTTTTTGAATTATAGTTCTAGTTCAGGCACAAATTTAAATTTTAACCAAAAAAACTAAGATCTCGGATGATATTCCAGTATTTCGTCTCGATCGATATATCGTTCGATATTGCAATATCTCGGGCGATATATTCGAAACGAGATTTTGAGTGATACTTGCTGTTTCGTTTCGGAAGGAGCCCAAAATGAGATCTCGGAGGAGATCTCGGGCGATACTTGCGAGATTTGAAATAGTGGGTGCAACAATACACAGTCCCAAGTTCATAGCGACAAGGCAAATTGGCATGATTGGCACAAATAAATCTCGAGTACAATATTTGGCAAACTCAATATGCTTTCCAGAAATAAAAAAAGTGGTGCACAATTTAAAATTAAATTGGTTTGCTGAAATATGAATCATTTACTCTCCTAAGAAACTTTTCAGAAAGGATTCAAGGCAAATTTTAAAACCAACATGCAAGTTTCCTGAATAGGGCAAGTTTTTATATTTTAGAAATCACTGAATATCAGAATGATATTTTTTACAAGCATCTGTCCATAAATCGGGTATATAAATGAACATATTTGGAAAGATTTATTTTCTTTCTACAAATCAGAATATCAGGCATTAATCAGGGGATTACTTGCAAGAATTTTTCAAGACAACAATTCAAAAACAGGGCTGAATTTATCTGTTTAATCATGATGCCAAAAGTGGAAACATCAGAAATTATTCATGGCAATATTTTTCCATTTAATTCGAGAATGTCAAAAAGGTGAAACCACAAATTATCAGATTGAGACAATTATAGAAACCAGAGTGATATAGGCTTTCCAAATCCTATTTTACACAACCATTTCATCATTGGTAAAGAAAAGAGATTGATCGAAAATATAAACAACTCGCAAGAAATTCAAAGCAAGAAAATTCAGAAATTTCCTCACTTCTGTTTTCGATCGAGATCCACAGAGAGATATCCCAAATCGAAGCATCAAAGGAAAACTACACTTTCGAAGTTCATCAAAGATTCAATCAACGTAGTCGCAATTTCGATTTTGGGTGCTATTTAGAAAACCCTAATTTTTGAAGGAGCCGCCGCCATTACTAATTTCCAAAGAGAAAGGGACCGAGAAAATAAACAAGGGTGCACACAAACTCAAAAGGGCCGGCCATCTTTGATTTAAAAGGGGATGACCTTTATTTTAACCCCTAGGGTTTTCATTTTGTTTTTTTTATTGTTTTAAATTTGTGTTGTAAAACAATTCTGAACAGTTCTAGAGTCTGTAAAATCTAGGGGGATTCAGTTAGGGGTTAACTGATAGTTTACTAGAATCTATAAAATCTGGGGTATACAAGTTATGGGGTTGTAATTTGGGGAAATCTGGTTTATGGGATATAGACCAGTCTAGGGTTTTGAGCATAGGGTTAGTACAGGAGCAGGGAGTGCGAGTTTACATAGTATTGTAAGCGGGATCTGTTCTATCACCTAGTAGAAACCTTAGGATTGCTGCAGTAGGCAGGTTTTTTCCAAAGCTGGGTATCTCTATGTTTTATTTCCTTTTTGCTTTTTATTTCTGCCGCATTCTATGATCTGTTTACTATTTAATATCCCGTTTGATTTTTTAACTCAGCGAAAAACTGTGATAAAACCCTATTCACCCCCCTCTAGGGTTAATCTAGATCCAACAATTGGTATCAGAGCAGGTATTTTCTGTTAACTCTAGAGAAATGGTGATCCCTAGTTGTCAGTCCATAGAGAGTCAGTCCAATCGTATTCCAACTATTTTTAATGGTACAGATTTTTTGAATTGGAAATCTGAAATGGAATCTTATTTAAAATCTGTTCATATTAAATGTTGGGATACTATTATCAATGGATATGATTGGGTAGGTAGGAATGATATTGAATTTAATTCTCGTGCTACTCATATTTTATATTCTTATATCGATGATGACTAATATATCCTTATCTCCCATTGTTGAACTACGTAGGAAATTTGGAGGACTCTTAATACGCTGTATGGAAAATTTGACAACTGCTCAAAACCCCAGAATATTAACTCAAACTCAGTTCTATGCTTAACTGGGCTTACAGATGAGATTTTAGAAAGATCGAGTAATGGAGATTCAACAGATGACGAAACAGGAAATTTCTCATACGAAGATTTGGTTTATATGTGTGTTGATTTAACTAAATCTGTTGATAAACTCTAATCTAAAAATAAATCTCTAAAATCTAAGAACTCTGAGTTGATTAGCAAAAATCAGTGTTTGGAATCAAAACTTTCAAATGTCATGAAATTTGAAAATTCTGGTTGTGAAAATTGTTTGAAATTAAAAACTGATCTCGTTCATCTCAATAATAACATTCAAAGGCTTGAAGAGAAAATTATGATTTTAAAAGATAACGAGATTGAGCTGAAAGATGCAAACAATTGTTTACAAAATAAATTTATAAATTTTAAGACTAACAAAAATTCCAAACATAAAATTGCTGAAAATGATAGCTTGTTGAAAACAGATCTGATTTTAAGTGAGCTTGAAAAAGAGATTGAAAATCTTAAGAAATTTGAATTTGAAAAAAAAAAATTGAATCAGAGATCTTTGAATCCAAGACCATAATTAAATTGCTTGAAAACGAGAACTTGGTTTTGAAACAAAACGATGTTGAAAAGAGAAAGATCAATATTAACCGTTGTATAAATCTGATGAAAGAGAATAGCAATCTTAAATCTAAAATTCAACATCTCGAATTAACTTTGGATAGATTCTCTAACGGAGAAAAATCTTTGAATATGTTATTGAAAAACCAGTTTTCTGTTGGAAATAAACATGGTCTTGGTTTTGGGAAATCAAATGCTTTTGAAAATTGAATTCTTGTGATTTTAAAAATCCTTCAAACTACTTTGAAAATAAACGTTTTGAAAATTTAAACTCTGAAAATTTCAAAGGATTTTTGAATCATGATCAAAATGGAAATTTGTTTAGTAACAATCTCAAAAGATCTCGGATCCCAAATAGAAATAAAACGACTTCGACTAAATTCAAATAGATTTGGGTTCCCAAGGGTACAAAAGTAAATTCTGATGGTTTGTTATATAGACAGGTTTGGGTACCGAAAGTGATGAACACATTTCAGAGTGGTTTTACAAATTTTGTTAGACCACTCAATCCTTTAAACTATTAGGTACAAAAGGAGGTCGAGGAACTGCTTTGCGAAAGAGAACCTGAAATTAAACTGCCTCATTGCATTGAGTCGTTTGAAGTTGCTTAGCCAAATCTGTTGAGTTAGAGATTCTGAGTTACATTGGATTCTAGTATGATCTCTAAACTCACCTTTGTAAATATTCTCTATTTTTATTTTCTGTTTATTTCTTCTTCTACCCCTTCTATTTTTTTTGTTTTTTGTTTTGTTTTGATTTGTCACTGCTATATCTTTATTCTGTGCTTCTTAAACTTCCAGTTGCAGTATTCTTGTTTTTCTGGAAATTCGCTTTAGTTGAATAGAACTCTGATGTTTTAATTATTTCCAGATCGTGAATTTAATCTTGTAAATATCTGCAATTGTTTTGAAGTTTATTTTTCTGATTTCTGAATTCATAACAGTGTTGATGTATTCTTGCCACATCTTGAACATTGTTAATTAGAATTCTAAATTCTTGAAGACCTGAAAATTTGATGAAGTTTCACACACCTCCGCTGCTTTGAGTTTCTTCTAATTCATTTTGGAAGAACTTGAAAATTTATACTCATTACCGCACTCTACTATTTATCAGTTGTGATAATTTCATTGATTTTCAAAATGGCTTGGATATTTTGATTTTTCTTAAATTACAGTGATACATCTCGAAATTCATCTTTATCCATGATCATTATGGTTGAAATTTGTTTTTTTGAAATCATATGAAATTCTTGATATTTTGAATATCACACACCTCTAAAATTTGAAATTATCAATCTTGTGTGACTGATTCATTATATCTCAAACTTGACATTGATTCAAGTGATTTCAAATTTTTTTTTTTGGATCATGAATACCTCTCAAACTTGATGTAAATGATCTGAATTTTTCTTTGGGCTCGTCAGAAATAATTTTGACAAATTTTTTTGAAAATCCAGTCTTAAATATCACTATTATTTCATGATTATTTGATTTGAATATTTGTTTGTTTAAAATCATTTGAAATTATTGATTTAGTGAATCCCACCCATATCCTGAATCTAAAATTTATAAACCATGTGATGAATTCACTGAATCCTGTTATCTTCACAATTCGCCCAAATGATTTAAAATAAACTATATTATATATTCTTGGATCATGGAATATCTTTTGTGACCATCATCTTGACTTGTCTGCTTTGAACTGATTTCTTGTGCTGCTCTAATATTGTTTTTTGAAAATATTTTGGAAATTGCTTGCTCATGATCTGTTTGCTGCTCTGATACTGTTTTTCAAATAAATGCTTGTTCTTGTCTGCAGCTCTGATAAATAAAATTTGTGTGCTAAATTTATCGGCTTGGGCTTTGTGAATAAAAATTATGTTGTCTGAGATATCCTTGTTCGTCTTCAGTGTCATGTTAAAATCTTCATTAAAAGAGACATCAAGTGGTACCAATTTAGATGTGCTGAATTTTTTTTGTATATATTTTTAATCCCTCATGTCTTGTATAGATCTTCGTATCCCTCTTGTAATTGATTTTCAATTTGAAAATTATTTATTGATTATTCATTCAGAAATTGAAATCAATATCCAAATTGAACTGTATTTATAATTCATCAAAATTATTAACAGATTTTGAAATTGTGATGAATTGTGACTACGGTATATTTTCATAACAAGAGGAGATTTTATTTAGATTTTCATGATGGTTGAACATTTATTATAATATCTTTGAATTGGCAATTATTTCACGACCATTTCTTTTATCTATCATCATTCTGCCATCCATCGTGATTTTATATTAATGTGGAGAGTTTATTTTTTTTTTAAATCTTTTTGAATAAACAGTGATTGAAAATATTTGTGATGGAAATGTGACTGTGTTATTTTTTTTTTAGAATTAGTGATAATTGAAAATTTTCAATGATCTTGGTACATTTGATCATGTTTCATAATACGTTTAATTTAGAAATTTATTTCACAAACCATTTCTATACCTACCACATTTCATTCATCTATATTGGTTTTATATCCGAGGAGATTTTCTTTAGAAGCTGAAAATGATAAATATATAATTAATACATAAGTGTGTCTCTCACCTCATTTAAAAATCCAAGCTCTGGTCATGCATGGTTATGAGACAACTTATAATTTAAGCTACGACTGACCTCATTTAAAAATCCAAGCTCTGGTTATGCGTGGTCAGTGTGCTCTTAAATAAAATTAAAAAAAGAGGGAATAATTGGCTATAAACAAAATTTATATTAAATTCTCCTTGGTGTGTAAAATCCAGCCTATCAATCCATGTTCCTTCTTTTGTGAAATGTGTTAATATTTTATGACGTACTATGATTTGTTGATTGATGGGTATTGGGATTTGAGATTATTCGATTTTGTCACTTAAATTGAATGATTAATTATAGTCCAAATCCATCACTGTTTTTGTGCTTCAATTTTGTAAAATTCTTTTGAAAATAATTGAAATTCATATCTTTATAACTCTCCCCATTTTTATAAATTTCATCGTAAATCCGTTATTCCCTATAATGTGAAATATGGTACTAATTCTTAGAATATTATGATTTTTGTTTGGCTGATTGAGATTTTTGATAATCGTTCTTCCTCTTATGCTGATATTATATTGTTTTAGTCACTTTTCATCTATATTTTAATTTATGTATCCTTTTGATGATAACAAAAGAGGGAGAATGGGTTGAGATTTTGATTTATGAGTGAATATTTTATAAATATTTTTACTTTAGAAAATTCAATATTATTCAGTTCAGTTCACTGGTACCAATGGGTTGAGATTTTGAATTATGAGTGAATATTTTATAAATATTTTTACTTTTGAAAATTCATTATTATTCAGTTCAGTTCACTCATGCACAGTTATAGGGGGAGTTTCTGTTGTAGGAGGAGCTAATAAATAGGGGGAGTTAAATATTCACTGTCAACCACATTTATTGTGCTCAAAATCTTTTATTTGTTTGTCATCATCAAAAGGGGGAGATTGTTGTATATAACGTAGTTGTATACACAATTATATGATTTTTTTTATGATAATAACCAAATAAATATTATTTTAAATGTGTTTGTTATTGTACTGTTACACCACATCACAGATAGGAATATAATGTTTATATTTATAAAATATTACTGGACAAGAATTTAAATATTCAAACAGTATTTTATTAAATATAATTTTTTATTTCAATATTCAAACGGTATAACTGCATGTAACTCCACTATTTGAAAACACATCACATTTCATGTTCACTTCACATGAATTTGTACTTGTAAATAAACGAAATATGATAGACAAGTTTGGTTGAACACAATAGAATGATATTTTATTTCAATCAACTTTGTTTATTTCAAATACCAGTACAGTTTTCTTTTTTCTATACATTAGCTCCTCACTACATCACTCATCACTCAGTTACATTCCGTATATACATATACATTCTGACATTATACACATTGTTTTTTCTTGTCTTCAATCTTCTGTCTTCACAGCATCTTCACTGTCAGTCCAGTCATCACCTGCTTACCTGTCACATGAAACACACACACAGAGTACCCTGCAATAGAAATAAAATTGTATACAGGCAAATATAAATTTTATTTTTAAAATTTTATTTGCCTCAGATTCCGTTGTGCTTCTCATCATTTTTCTGACTCGATCTGTTTTGTTAATCTATCCGACTGTGTCTAGACAGCTTGTGATATTCACAGTGATACACTGTAAATACCACAAGGCAGACAACATATATATAAATATCAATGCAGGGACAGGAAAATTTATCTGATGGCTGCATATACACACATGTATAGATATACACATGTGCACTGCCTCACCAATCAGTGCGCAACTGAGGAGTAGCCACGTGGACCATCTCAACTCAATGTACAGCACAACACATTTCTAGACAGTGAAGCTATCAACAAATATGGTCAAAACAAAGTGCAGCAAAGCCAAGTGTCGAGCCAAGAATTTCAAATCATGTACAAAGCAGCTCATTCAAAGTGGTTGAGTGGTCAAGAAAAGATGATGCACAAGTGTGCACAAAGAAATATAAACAAGGGTATGGTATATGTGTAGCTTTACAAATCTGCCACGAAATACCACAAAGTGAGCACAGCAAGCATGTATACAAAGTGTACAAGTGGACAACAATGCACAAGGACAAGATCAATGCATGTTTTTCTAATGCTGGCAACATGGTCAAGTTCAAGTTCAAGAAAATACAAGCCAGTTTTCATAAGTGGAACAAAACTAGTCAGCATTTTCTAGTCAGCATATGCATGGATGCTTTCATGCTCATCTCTGTGCATTTCAAACCAGCAGCATGCAAGATGGAGGAGTTCTATAACTAATGCATAGTTGTTTTGTTTACAAAGACATGTACACATCATTATACACAAAATGGACAAATGCAAGAAGCACATCAACAAGACAACAAAGAAGATCATATCTGTAATGATGAGAGAGTAGAGCATGTGTGCATTTCTCAAACATTCATAACGCAGGTGGACAGTTCACATGGCAGCATGTGTTTGGCAATAGAATGGTGCAAAATAGAGATGGCATAGCAGTGAACTGGAAAATTTCAATGTGCTCAAACATATATTAGTGTCTAGAAAAACTTTCATATGTCTATGAATGAAAAAGCAACATGAATACAAACTGTAATACAAGTGTCAAAGTGGTGCTATAACACAGTTCAAATGTGTCGAGGCAGAACAATTTTGACAAGGGGAAGTTCAAAATAGACAGGACATAACCAAGCATCAATACAGGAAAGTAAAGGATGCACCAGGGTGTTCAGCCACAAACATAAATGGCACAGAAATCTAGTGGTATAGTTCAAACTCAAGATTCAGTGTGACAGGGCAGTTTAGTTCAAGCATCAACACAGTAAAGCAAATGGTGCAACAATACACAGTCTCAAGTTCATAGTGACAAGGCAAATTGGCATGATTGGCACAAATAAATCTCGAGTACTATATTTGGAAAACTCAATATGCTTTCCAGAAATCAAGCAAGTGGTGCACAATTTAAAATTAAATTGGTTTGCTGAAATATGAATCATTTACTCTCCTAAGAAACTTTTCAGAAATGATTCAACACAAATTTTAAAACAAACATGCAAGTTTCCTGAATATGACAAGTTTTTATATTTCAGAAATCACTGAATATCAGAATATTATTTTTTGCAAGCATCTGTCCATAAATCAGGTATATAAATGAACATATTTGGAAAGATTTATTTTCTTTCTAAAATCAGAATATCAGGCATTAATCAACGGATTACTTGCAAGAATTTTTCAAGGCAACAATTCAAAAACAGGGCCGAATTTATCTGTTTAATCATGGTGCCAAAAGTGGAAACATCACAAATTATTCATGGCAACAATTTTCCATTTAATTCGAGAATTTCGAAAAGGGGAAACCAAAAATTATCAGATTGTGACATTTATAGAAATCAGAGTGATTATAGGCTTTCCAACTCCTATTTTACACAACCATTTCATCATCGGCATAGAAAAGAGATTGATCGAAAATACAAACAACTCGCAAGAAATTCAAAGCAAGAAAATTCAGAAATTTACTCACTTCCGTTTTCGATCGAGATCCGCAGAGAGATATCCCAAATCGAAGCATCAGAGGACAACGATACTTTGGAAGTTCATCAGAGATTCAATCAACGAAGTCGCAATTTTCGATTTGGGTGTTATTCAGAAAACCCTAATTTTTGAAGGAGCAGATGCCATTACTAATTTCCAAAGAGAAAGGGACCAAGAAAATAAATAAGGGTGCACACAAACTCAAAAGGGCCGGCCATCTTTGATTTAAAAAAGGATAACCCTCATTTTAAATCCTAGGGTTTTCATTTTTTTTTTAATTTGTGTTGTAAAACAATTCTGAACAGTTTTAGAGTCTGTAAAATCTAGGGGGATTCAGTTAGGGGTTAAATGATAGTTTACTAGAATCTGTAAAATCTAGGGTTTACAGGTTACGGGTTTGTAATCTGGGGATATCTGTTCTAGGGGATATAAACCAGTCTAGGGTTTTTGAGCGTAGGGTTAGTACAGGAGCAGGGAGTCCGAGTTTACATGGTCTTGTAAGCAGGATCTGTTCTATCACCTAGTAGAAACCTTAGGAATGCAACAGTAGGCAGGGTTTTGCCGAAGCTGGGTATCTCTGTGTATTATTTCTTTTCTGCTGCATTCTGTGATCTGTTTATAATTTAATATCCCATCTGATTTGTTTAACTCAGCGAAAAACTGTGATAAAACCCTATTCACCCCCCCCCCCCTCTAGGGTTAATCTAAATCCAACAAAGCAGAGATCGGAGAAGCAGGGACAAATTCGTATCGGGTCGAGGGAGCCCGATCCTCCCCTCTTTTCCTGTGTATATCTGAACCGGGTCGAGAGCAAATGAGCAGCGTTACACTCCACAACTCCTGAAAACTCGAAGCGGTTAGATAGCCACATCCCCACATTCACCCACGACATAGCTGAGTTGTCATCATCTTGTTTTATCCGAACCCGATTCTCATGGGATGTCCGCCACGTATGCTTGAACCGGAACCATTTCAGAGAGGAAATTCACCTATAAATACACCTCCAAGGGACATTTGAAAGGATCTTTTGGCAAACTCAGAATTCAAACCCTCTTGTCAACCGAATTTCATCACCTTAATCGGATCATAATCATCTTTCAAACTATATTTTTGAGAGAATTGAGTGGACCTATGTGTTGTATGAGTGAATCTGAGTGAGAATAATTAGTGTACTTGTATCCAAATTATTAATTCAGAAAGTAGAAAATGGACGTAGGCTCTTTAACGCCGTACCACTATAAATCGTGTGTTTCCCCTTGCTTTTTGATTCCATTTTACTAGAATTATTACTAGTTTAGGTGTTAGAGCCATGTTTGGATCTAACAATATATTATATCGATTCAGATCAGTATAAGATATATCGATCCGGATTGGTATGGACCCGTCCTAGTACAAGTCATACCATCCCGAATTCCTAACTTTCTTGCCTCCTTTATGTGTCCATTTTCTTATGAGTTCTCTTCAAGTCAATTTTTTCATTAAGTCAAGTGCCTTGTGTTCTTGGGTTCTCGAGACGATCGTCTCGAGAACTTTCTGATAGCTCGCAAGTTGGGTCATATCTGTCAGCTATTAAGCCATCGACTGTTAGGCTAGGTTTGTGTCTTCATCCAAAAGATAAGCTGGCTGAAAAGTCGGGTAACACTTAGAAACATGAAATCTGCAAATAAACTCATACCTCAAGCTTCTACCATTAATCAAAGGCTTTAGAAACCATCTTTTCTGGCAGCTAGAACTAAAGAGGTGGGTTGTTGCCTTAACTGGAAGAATTGCACCCACCTGAAAATCAGCAAGTCGTAGGTGTGAGGAAGTGGGTACTGGTTTTCATTTCTTTGACGTTGCTAGCGGGATGAGGAACAAAGGAGGCTGCTTGTCACTATGATAATTGGTAAGGTTTGTGATTTGATTTAAGTGGTTAAAGCTTGTGATGAGTTACTAGAAAGAATTGTGAATGTGCTTTGATTGTAAAGAGGAGAAAATTGTGCAGATACACGAGGAAGTAAAAGATGCATGAGATAGTAAACTTATTTTTTTAGCATGAGACTACTTTGATCAAGGCCCTAGCTTTTTCCTTTACCATCCCTAAAAAGGTATTTTTTAAAAATGACAAATTTACCATTATTTATTGGTGTACTTAGCGTATTCATTCTTTCTATATTACGCACTTCATCTATCAGAGAATATTATGAAATTGAAACGACCAATTATTCTGAAGGAAGCAATACTTTTATTTTAGAAAGCGATAATATTTTACTTCAAATTTTGCCTTAAAAAAATTACAGTTCAATTGTTTTTTGAATTATATTGAAATATAACTTTTTTTTTGTTTGCACTATTGATGGAAAAAATAATTATAAATTGCTTCGTTGTTTTTTATTTTATTTCTTCTTTCATTGTTAATATTAAGTTATTACCATTTAAATGGTAAAATAAAAGATAATTTTAATCTATATTGGAATGGAAAAGGTTGGAGGAATCTAATGCATTTTGTTAGAGTACAAAACACAATTAGTGGGACTAAAATAGATCTGGTCATTGATTAAAACTTCTCAAAAATTTCCATCGTAAAATAAAATAAGGAAAGGTGAGGAGTTTCTTGTGCACACGGAAAAAGATGCAAAAAGCGAAGAAGCGTTATTGAAACAGAAAACCTCTGCCTATATCTCAGGCCCCTATTTGATTCTTGTAGGTCCTTGAAAACAAAGGCTGTCACCGACTTGCCTAGTTCTGGGGACGGCTCTGCATACTGCCGAAAAACATTGTATTCAAGCTTTGTAATAATATAGCACAAATTTGCAAATGGCTATAGGCAACAAGCAGTAAAATAGATTGATTCCTATTAAAACCGTACGTTTTACATGAGAAATAACCAAGACATTGCTGTAAAATAAGCCTAGTTTAAAGTTACTGAGATTGCAATATTATTACACAGTAAAAGCTTTGAACTTACTCAAACACCCATCACCCCCACACAAAATTTATTATCCATAATACTGCCTAATTCCATCCAATTACGACCTATATAATTAAAACTGCAGATGAATAAAACATTAAATGCTGGGACCAGCAGCAAGGATTTCTTCTGTGAGCTTGCTATCCTTGCCAATCTTGTACGTAGCAAATACTTCAAAGTTGTTCTTGAACAAACCTCCCAGTGTCATCAGTGTCTCTTTGTGTGCTCCCTTATCCTTCCACTATTTTCCAAAACAAACATTCATTTCCCTTTATATTTATATTTATTTTTAGTAGTAACAAGTAAAAAAAAAAAAAATGCCGCGCTTACGGTATTCACTGGATCGAGTATCTCAGATGGAACTCCTTCAACTTCGGTAGGTATTTGTAAACCAAACACTTCAGTGGTTTTATATGTTGCATTGAGAAGGCTACCAGAGTGAATTGCATCGATGATCTTCCTTGTATATGGTAGCTTGATTCGGTTGCCAACACCATATCTGAAAATTTTGATGATTCAAGTATTATATACATATCTAGGCATTATAATCATAATAACCAATATTTTTTTTCTTTCGACAGTAACAAACTTGGAGCTAAGAATCACCAGTTAAATAAGATAAATATATTACCTTCCACCAGACCAACCAGTGTTGACAAGCCAACCAGTGGCTCCGTACTTCTGCATCTTCTCAGCTAACATAGCAGCGTATTTCATTGGATGCATCATAATGAAGGCTGCACCAAAACAAGCTGAGAATGTTGCCTGTGGCTCCTTAATACCTTCTTCAGTGCCAGCCACCTGTGAAAATATTTCCAGTATTAGTTTACTCATATTAATATTAAAGACAAGAGACAGTGAGAAAGAAGAAGCTTGAATTGGATATACTAACAAGAGCAGTGTAGCCACTAATGAAATGGTACATGGTCTGAGCTAAGCTTAGTTTGCTCACTGGAGGCAGAACTCCGAAGGCATCACAAGCTAAAAGGATCACATTCTTTGGGTGTGGACCAACGCATGGTATTTTTGCATTTGGAATGTACTCTATTGGGTATGCAGCTCGAGTGTTTTCTGAAAACCAATCAAAATATACACCAGTAAGCACTTAGAGAAGTAAGGTAGGAGTAAATTAAGGAGGCGCCGATTGTATATTAAACATTAACCAACCTGTGACAGATTTATCAGTGTAATCCACTTCTCGAGTATGCTCATCAAACACTACATTCTCAAGCACTGTTATAATAGATATATAGTCATTAGAGGTAAGGCAAATCGATAATGACAATAGATATATGAAAGTTGCTAGCTTAGACAGGTACCAGTTCCAAATTTAATAGCATTCCAAATATCAGGTTCCTTTTCTCTTACTAAGTCGATGCATTTTGCATAACAGCCACCTTCGATGTTTGACACACCATTTTCACTCCAGCAGTGCTCATCATCACCTATCAGTAGCCTGTTATGGTCCGTTGAAAGAGTGGTTTTACCAGTACCTACACGAAAACAAACAAAATTTAAGTCCTAGTCGTTTTCATTTCTTAATATAACATCCACTAATATTGAAAATAATTATTAGGAGGGCATGTGAATGTCATTAATGAATATTAATAGTGGGTAAATCTGATAGGCAAGTGATAGTGATATCCCCATTCTAAGCATCCACAAATAAAAAACAAATTCTGTATTATACAGGTATACAGTAAAGGTAGCTCTCAATAGAAAACATACCTGAAAGTCCAAAAAACAAGGCAACATCACCATCTTTGCCCATATTGCATCCAGAATGCAAGGATAGGATTTGCCGCTTTGGCATGAGATAATGCATCACACCAAAGAGACCCTTCTTCATCTCTCCCGCATACTGAGTACCTAGAATCACCATTTCCCTCCTAGAGAGGTTAAGGTCTATGCTGGTCGATGATGTCATATAATGTGTGTATCGGTTACATGGAAACATCCCTGCATTGTATATAGTGAAATCCGGAGTACCAAAGTCTTCCAATTCTTCAGGAGTGGCCCGAATGCACCTGCATATTTCTCATATGGTCATTCCATTGTACAAAACTTGTTATTCTGTATATAAAACTTACATGTTATGCATGAACAATGAATGGTATGCCCTTGCTGATACAATCCTAACCTTAATCCTGTTCTCAGGATCCCAGTTCAAGAATTGATCATTCACAAACACCTGAAGAGAGTTATCATATTTCATATATGATATGCTTGCAAAGATTTAGTTTAATAAACAATCCGCAAATTTGGTAGTTACCTTGTCTAAAGAATTCAAGTAATCAACAGCCCTCTCTCTGTTAACCAGGAATGTGTGTTCATCCATCTCAATGTTTGGTGATCCCCTGTTCAGTTAATTCAATTTACACAACTATCAAAAAAAATGTACACCTGGCAAATCAACAATGCAGTACACATGTTGGTAGAAGACTTACTTCCCCCACCAAAGTTCATCAGCTGTAGTATCATCTTTCACAACGCGCTTGTCTCTAGGGGAGCGGCCAGTTTTAGCACCTGAAAGGGTTGCTAAGGCACCGCTTGCGGTAATAAAAGATCCATGTTCGTACTTAATGGCTTGTTCATAGAGTTCAGCTGGAGATAGGTTGTAGAGAACATGGGTGAACTTTAAGGCGCTGTCACTGACACTGACTGTAGGGGTAAAATAGTCACGATGGTGATGTGAAACTTTGGGTGTTTCCCCCTTTGTTTTTGTAGGATCTCCCCTTACTAGGTTTGGACCAGTTTCTCTTGTCAGTGATGCCAATGAAGCACTGCACATGCATTCATATTCATTAAAGCACTTTTCGTTAACAATAAATTATATGTAAGAACATAGTAATCACAGAACGTAGTATTTTGAAAACTTATCATTATTGCAAACTAAAAGCTTAAAACACAGTCCAAGGATATGTAAAATTAGGTTCCAAGTTCCAACCAACTCGGCTGAATTTTTCTATCTAAATCATCTATAATAGAGAGTCCCACTAAATTCAAGCTATTTTCTCCCTTTGTCAGTACAGAGACATTTGAAAATTCAAAATGGGGTCGTAAGTGAAAAGATATTATATTCCAACAACTACAGTGATGCAAATGGACATTGGTTATACTTTTCATCAGCTTTTACTATTAGTAACGACCTTTTTAGGCTCTCTGTTAGAGAAAAACAAAAGCAGGAAGAGGAGAGATATGAATTTGATGGGTTGTTTACATATAAAATTGTTAATATTTAGATTTGATGTGAGTTGTTTTTGTAGTCTCCCCTTGAAAAGTAAATGCTTATTTCGCACTCAAAAAGAAAAAACGTGAAAACGAATCCTATGCTATTTTGCTCAAAAATGGTCACAAGCCCATTTGGAAGCTATTTCTAACAAAATTTTGCTGCAAAGATTCCAAGCACTTAACATGAAAAAAAAAAAAAAAAAAAAAACGAGTATTGATATTTATTATATTTCCTGTAAGTCATTAGCAAAAACATTTTATTATTTTACAGCTTATCAGTATAATATAATCAGTTATAAAAATTGTTGTGATACATGCAATTCATAGAAATACCTTATAAGCTATTTTGACTAGTTACAAGTCATTGTCACATATACACTATAATAAAATATAAAATTCAATAATTATGTAGTCCTGGATATATTTGTAATCAAGAAAGACGTACAACTTTGTAAAGATGTAACGTTGGAATACTATAATAGTTGACATTTAGACCGTAAATGGAAAAAGGATGGAAGTAAGGGTAAGATTAGGATGGTTAGAAGCTTTTTTTAAGTTTTTTGACTTAATCAACTAATCTAAACATATGATTCAAGGAATAAACATTTATTTTTCCCAAAATCAAAAAGGACAAGGAGGAAGAGAAAAGATATCAATGACTAGTTGTAAAAATTCAAATTAGTATACTCTTTTTACCAAAATTTCAAGTATTTAACATAAAAAGAAAAGAGAGTAATATTGTTTATAATATTTTTCTGTAAGTCATAAACAGAAACATTTTTTTATTTTATTTTTAAAGTTTATCAGCATAATTTGACCAGTTGTAAAAATTGCTGTCATACATGCAATTTATAGAAATATCTTATAGGCTACTTTGACTAGTTATAAGCCATCGTCACATGTGCCATAATAAAACATAGAATTCTATAATTATGTAGTCACCGATATGTTCTAATCAGGAAAGACGTACTACTTTGTAAAGATGCAACCTTGGAATACTATAACAGTTGACATTTACACCATATGTGGAGAAAGGATGGAAGTAAAGGTAAAAAAGCAGGATGGTTAGAAGCTTTTTTAAGTTTTAGACTTCAAATATTAATCAACTCGTCTAAACATATAATTTAAGGAATAAGCAGTTATTTATTTTCAAAATTAGAAAGGACAAAACATTTAACGTAAAAACCAGAAATTGAGTGTACAATTTGCTTATTAACAGTTTTCTCGACGTTATCTTGTTAACTTGTGTGGATCCTATATATATGTAACATATAAATACAGAAAAATAGTATCAAAGACAAAGTTAAGGGCTTTTTCAGCCGTAAGACAAAACATCAAATTTCAAGTATTGATTTTACAATGTGTGCATAGTATCAAAATTTAACTACCAGTTTTTAAGTATCAGTTTTACGATGTGTATGATATCAGGATTACGTATATTGTTCTTGAAACTAAATTTTTGATAAGTTTTCCTTTCACTTCAACAAGTTATGAAGTTTGTGCTTCACAATAAAATCCTATTTGCGTACTTAAGGTAGGATTATTAAAGTGAAGTTTTATGGCAATTCGTGTAGGAATAATATCATGTTACTTACTTATTCACCTAATATTATTCATTCATGTTTTAGAGAACTTTAATAACATTGAGAGACAAAGTCATAACATGATATCAATGGCTAGATTAGTTGAATAATATAATCAATTAAAACGTGTAGGGAGCACCGATAATGTGGACCCAAATTAACAGAGGGCGGAGAAATACTTCTCCTCCTGCGATAGACAACTCATGTGAGAGGAAGAATCCAATGCAAAAGGTATTGTGCTAAGCAGCAGTGTTAAGCATAAGCATTTAAAAATAGATCATGCGATATAAATCGACTGAAACAATAGTAATTTAAACCATGTTCAAAACGCTAAGATGATAACTGATTTCAATATTTTATTGGATCCCTTTTGCCAAATTCAAAAGAAGTTGGCCAAAAACACCGATTTCAAGCTAGAAGTCAATTTTAGGGGGAAAATAGATCTTCCAATCCGAACGCACGCACTCCATCATTTTCACTTTGTTCGTATCGAATAATCCAGGTTTGCAATCGCACGAAAACATTTCACGCAAGCGATTGGCAACAGAGGAATCAAATCATAAAGATTTGCCACTTTCGAAAACGTCATACCCAGTAAATAGCGATTAGCAAGTAAAGCAGTAGAAGAACGGAAAGATAAACGTACGAAAGTTAACCTGATGGATTGAAGCTGGAGCTTCTGACGTTCCTCTTCGGAAAGCGCGGAGAAAGGAGATCCAGGAGGAGTGTTGTTCCCAGCGTCCGCGGAATGCTTAATGGGAGTAGTGGGTGCGGACCTTTTCTTCTGAAGAGAATGAAGCTCATCTAGGGTTTGGGCCTTGACCGTCGGCCCACTGTCGTCATGACATATACCGTCGCTCCGGGTATGGATCTTTGGCAGCCCGCTACGTGCCACCAAGCCCGCAGCAGTCGTAGTAACTGAACTATTCTTGCTGCTGCCGTTGTTCGAGAAGCTGAAATCTCCGTTCCCCGCCATTCACGTACTATCATTTTTCAATTCAAAATTAATTACAATAAATTTAGCTTGCTTGACAGCTCCATTACTGTTGCAAAGGCTATATAGTGTTCATAAATTCCAAGTGTTCTCAGTCTTTGAATCACGATCTTACCTTGAATATGCAATGCTTCTTCTTCAGGTCAGAAATGCAAGCTCTGCAAAGATTATAACAACACAATAAATATGCAATTAAAAAATGGAAGAAAAAGATATGGGAGAGAAGAGTAGGCACACGAAGGAAGCGTGTGTGTGTGCTTGGAATGAATAGAACGAAGGGATGAATGAGTAGAGAGAACCACGAGTGCTCGTTTTATACTGGTTCAAACGTATCGTTTTTGTACGTATCCGTGTCACTGACGGTTGCGTGGCCCTACCATGGATTTTTATCTTTATCTCCTTTTTGTAATAAGGAAAAGGAAATCAAGGGTCTCCTCTTAAAGAAAAATTAAAAATCTTTGTTCATCGTCATGTCTTTAATCTCTATCTTTCTTGCTATCCTCTGTCTCTCTGTAACTGCTTCCCGGCTGCTGACGAAAAACGCTCGTTTTTTATTGATGTATTTTTTTTAAAATATTTGATTTAATTATATGTTTGACTTTTCCTTGGTTTTTCATCCTAATCTGGACTAATTAACTAATAATGTTGTCACATGGACTTAGGCTTTGTTTGTATAAAATGCTAAATTCTGAATTTTGATTGTTGAATTCTATGGTCTGAATTCTGAAAGTTGACCGCTGAACTCTGAATAACCACTTGTTTTTTTATTACATAAAGCGTTCAAAACAAAAACAATTCATTCAGCATTAAGAACGAGAAATAAAAAGGAAAAATGTTCTAAATGATTATGTTTTAATAAATTATATATTCAGACCGCTCATGAAAAAGCAAATGCAATGTAAATTTCTGATTTATAATTCAGAAGGTAGATTCATAACTTATGAGAAAAAACAAACGCAGTCTTAGGCAGTTTCCAGTTTGTATAATATTTTGCATTTAATTGATTTTGATTTTTACTTCTAAAAAGCAACATCTACTTTTTTATTAATTTAAATTTTCACGAATTTGTAATAAAGTTTAGCTGTTATATCACGTTTTAAAACGATATGAGGATCTATTAACATTTGTAGATGGGAATTCTGAATTAGTAAATAAAATTAGTTTTTTTTACCTTAATTTAAAGCAATAATAAAATTTGTTAATATCTACAAAGGCTAATTCTATTCGTACACCAACAATCTCTTAACATACATCATAAAGTAAAATAAATTATCATACATCAAAAATTACTTTACATACACCGTCTCTTTTACAATACTAGCCTTGTTTTATTCTTCATCGTCTTCCTTTTTTAAAACTTTAAACTTATTTACAGAAAATAAGTAATTTATATGACTAAAATAAGTTTTAGTTTAGTAAAATGAATTTCAATTTTCTGAATATATGGTAACCAATTTATTATGCCCCAAAAAAATTCTTAATTTCAGCAAGAAAACTCTACTTCTAAATTAAATGATTTTAAATTTAAGCACATTCTTGCAGAAGTTCCAGTAATTCAAATTTTAGGTTTCATGTTTAAAAACACATTAAGTTCTTCAATTTTTTCTACATAGATTTGGTCAATATCATCAATTGCAATGTTATAGTTTGATGAGTAACAATTAAAAAGGTAAGAATGCAATAAAGAAGAAGGGTAATTTAATAATGTATTTGTTGACGGCAAAAAATATCGTAACACCCAAAGATTCTCTATTACGTAGAGAATTATGTGTCGTGTTGTAACACCCCCACCTCCGCTAGGGTCACTCACAAAGGGAATGCACTAGTTTTGGTGGATTATTATCTAGGTAAACATACACAGAGATATCACAAGGCAGAACATAAATAAAGCAGCGGTAGAAATTAAAAACCAAATTTTCATTACTTTCAAGAAAAGAGTCAAAACCCCATATATCCAAGGTACAAATTATTCCATTACATCAAGTTCCAAATAAAGAAGCATAAACTTAAGATAACAAAAGTAAATTATTCCCCATAAATAGCAGAAGCAGCCATAGCATAACTCAAGACCAAACCGTACATGAGCTGTCAGAAAGCAAGCTAAATCCAAGCTAAGAGCTAGTGTTTCCTCCCTGGGAACCTGGGGGGGGGGAACAAAAGAAAAAGAGGCGAAAGAAAAAGGATCAGTCATAAGACTGGTAAGCCCTAGTGACTTTCAGTATAAAAACTAGTAAAGGTAACATGACATGCGAAAATTGGAATTAAACATAAGGATAATAACATGAATGATATGATAAACAAGATAAGTCAAGTCTAGCATCGCATATTTAAGATTCGCTGCACCAACTCTACTAGTATTCTAACCCATGTCAAGTATTAATAATGAAATGATCCCTTAGCCCAGTATCATGAAGTGACCCATTACGGGGTCGTACGGTACGATCTACTAATCGATCGGCTCCCTACAAGTTCTAGCTCGCCATGTGTCTGTGTCATACTGCCCTATCCTGAAATGTAGTCACCTGTGCTAGGTCCACCATAGGGTGTATCAAGCCATATGGTGCCAACCACCGACATGAATCAAGCACGCACAGTGTAAACCTACGGGTACCCAATGCCTGCTTTTTCAACTCCGGACTACGTGCACGACCATAGTCCGCCTGAACCTACAATGGCGCACCTACTCAGCCATCGTTCTGGTCGCTTACAATCAGCCCAGTAACCGTGCCCCACCCTGCCTAGTCCCAGGGTATCGTGATACATCTAAGTGGGTTACTGCTGAAAAGGACCGCGTAACTAGGGTTTCTAATGGGTTAATTATTGTCATTCAAATTCGTGACTTAACCCTATCCAGATCATGTATCAAGTTGATTAAGTGTGTTCGAGCGGTTCATGACTTAACCCTATCAAATCATCGTGTCAAGTTGGTTAAGTATATTCAAATGGTTCATGACTTAACCCTATCATGTGGCATTAATTCATTAATGCACCCCAACCTCTCACATTAGACTAACTGTTGTGGTCACTGGATTTGCCGGGCGGTTCCGGACAGATTTACACCACAACATAGTCTAACCTCGGGTTTTACGTGCGATATGACCAACTACCCACATTGGATCCTATTGTTTGCAGTCACTGGATTTGCCGGGCGGTTCCGGGCAGATTTACACTGCAAACTCAACCCAACCTCGAGTTGGCCATTTTCAAGTTTATCTAAGTGTCATGCCCATGTTCAAGTTTTCATGTCAAAATTCATGTCAAGTTTTCATGTCAGGTTTCATGTAAATTTCATGTCAAGTTCTTGTCGACATATAGGTTCAAGTTATAATAACGTTCATGTTCAAAGCCAATTCATGTTTTACCTAATCTACCCAAATCGTATTCCCATCGCACATAAACTCGAATTGATACAAATAAATCAAATTAGGGAATAACATAAGAAGGGACGGGTATAAGGTGGCAAAAGTGAAGCATGGTATCTTGAGATAAATGATTATAACATTACTGGCATATGGAATATTGGCCTCAAACATAAATATTCCAAATCTAGCAAAATAAGGTACTAGCCAAGATAACAGTTGACATAAGGTGATAGTATAGTCATGGTAACGGTTGATATAAGATGATAGTCATAAACTTGTGACTAATAGCAGATTCAACATTGTAGGCATGATAATATGAGGGGGTTTTCTTTTCGATTTACAACATGAATAGGCCCCAAATCAATGTCATAGTAATATACCCAAAAGTCAAGATCCAAGATGACAAGAATGGATGTAAAACAGTCATCATACACAGGTCCAATTTCAATTTACAACATATTCATATTGCATTTACCGTTTAAATCTAAAAGTAACTGGGGCTTACAGATCGTGGTTCGAGAATTAGAAAAAGAAAGTCGTTGTTGAATCTTTATATGCTTAGTCAAGTCCTAACAGAAATCCCCAAATCAGCAATTCTCTTAACGCAGTTTCGACGTAGAAGAAGTAGTCCCTTTCTCTAACTTTTCAACCAAAATTAGAGCAGCATAAGGTCAGAGAGAATTTTGTGTATAGAGAGACTAGTGTTAGGGCTGTTTATATAGGGTCAGGTCAACGAATGTAGACAGAAACGAGGCCAGAAACATCAAAGTGAATCCAACTTCAAAAGTGGGCTCGGCTACCAGGTCGACCCCCAGGTCGACACCCAGGTCGACACTATGGTCGACCTGGTCCTGGGCAGGTCGACTCTATGGTCGACCCCCAGGTCGACCTGGTCCTGGGCGGGAAATTTCCCGCCCAGTCTGTTCTGTGGTTTGAATTTGAAATTCGAATTCGAATTCTGAGCTGTTTTGAACTTGAAATTTTCTAAAAACTTCGAAGGGTCATAACTTGGTCAAACGGACTCCGATTTTCGAAAACTCGGACTCGTTTCCAAGCAGAATTTCGAGACGAACGCAATGGTATAACCCGTTTCCCTTTATTCTCATTTTAAAAATTAATTCTGCCTTGATTTATAGTTATAACACGTTATCAAAATACGGGTTGTTACACGTGTGGAAATATAAGTGCAGAAAACACTAAATAACACTGTAGATTTATAGTGATTTGATCCCGTATGGGGGCATACGTCCACTTTGGAAGAGTCATTGATATTTTATTGACAATAATGAGTTACAACTTAGGACTATCTCATGACATCATTTTACAAACATTTCCAAGTACTTCGATGTCATAATTATCATATATGAATATTGGGAAAAAGTCACTTTTGTCCTTCTTCTTCCTCAAAGCAAATATGTCATTAAAGTGGTCACTTGGAGCTCTCAAGAGGTGTCAAATCAGCCAGTTTCCAACCTCTTTGAAGTGCAAGCTTGGGGGTATTTATTGTGGAGATGTTAGGTGGGTGTAGGTAGAATTTATAGTGGAGATGTTAGGTGGGTGTAAGTCGCACATAGTCTCTAAACACTCTTTATATTGTCTTGTTGATTTTGTTTCGTGTACACAGAGTCGTAATACTTCTGCTATATCATGAGGTTCCTAACTTCGGTTTTCCAAATTCAAGATGTTCTGGAAAATAGATTGAAATCTCTATAAGTTTTATGTTTCTTTCAAATTCTGAAGTCTAACTGATGAAAAATTGCAATTCATTTGAAATATTGTTTGTAAACAGTTTTCAAAACATTTTAATATTGATGTAGTTATTTGATCATATAGTAAACACGTTTATTTCGATTTTTAAACTCCGTGGAGTTCAACAAAGCCAACAAATTATTCCAGTACTTGATGCTTTGAATTTTTTGCTAATTCATTTTAGATCATCTTGAAAAAATATACACAATTTACCATACTCATAAAACATTTTCATTCTATATAAACAAGTCGTGGTGTTCTCGTATAATCTTTTATTGACTTGGTAAGTTTGATCTAAAATTAATTTTAATTATTAGCATTTTTGCATAACGAGAACTTTCATGTTTCAAGTCAATCTGAATATGAGATTTAAACTTTCAAAAAATGTTTTCAAATGAACTGATTTTTTATATACTTGATTTTTTCGAAAATTGTTTTGAAACAACAATTAACACTCGAATGCATCCTTGTGATTAGTAAATTACGATTGAAATTGTCTTATGCACTCTTATCTGACATAGACAATGTTTCTCTTACTTGATGTAATTAGATTTGTTAGAAATTTTGGGTGAGTATGACGCCTATACAGAAGGTCAAATGTAAAATTAATGTCTAAAGTACCATTATATATCACCAGTGATGGTCAAAGTACAAGTTGCATTAGTTATTATCTCATTACATTTAGTTGATTGATTATTGCAATTGATTTTCATCTTGCACTTTTTTTTTACAAAACCCCTTGTAGAAAATTGATCTTCACATTTTTCCAATTTTAAAAATACTCTTAATCGTTTACTCTTGAAAAAATAATTATTGACCTAACCTTTTGAAACTTATCAAAACTATTCATAAATTTGGAAATTGTGTTGAATAGTGAGTAAACTATATTTCATAATAAGAGAAAATGTAATTTAAGATTCCGTGAAAATTGAATAAATTTTATAATATTTTTGAATTAGTACTTATTATTGTGATTTGTTATATTCAATCACATATGGTGAAGAAGACGATACTTGGAAGTGCTTCATGATAGAGGAGGAAGTGCTGCAACGAAATGGGGTGACAAGCGGGCAACAAACATTTCCAGACATATGGAAATTAGTTCCAGACGTCTGGATGAATTCAGAAATGTTTCCCTGATTCATTTTATGATATTTGATTTTCAATTACAGACGTCTGATTGCAGTTTCATACGTCTGGAATTGGAGCCAAACGTCTGAATCAGAGGGTTGTTGTTTTCTTGACCGGTCCATCTGAAATATATTATGCAGGTTTTGAAGGCAAAAATTGGGTATTTTTCAAGGCCTTTTATTCTCCTATTAAAGAAGCTTCTAGGTTTGGATTATGGACGCACCGAAATTAGGATGGGATTGAGACTGAACTAATTGATCCAAAGGTTTGTCGTCGTTATTCATTATTCTCCTTCTCTAACAATAGGTATAGTCATTTAGATATTCTTTCCCTTTCTCAATAAGATTATTGATTCATTGTAGTTTTTTTTTTACTTCTGGTTTTTGATCCATTGAGTGCAAACAAAATTTCTTTTTTGGTGAATCAATAAAAAGGGTAGCTGGGTGGAATATTTTATGTTTGTGCATGTAATTTCTTATCTATGTTGTTTTTCCATTGAATCATCTTTAAGTAATAGGGTGAATAATATCCTTTTTGCTTCCGCAAAAGGAGCAATTTCCACAATAGTTGGTATCAAAGTTAGATCATCGCAAATATTAGAGTGATTTTGGATTGAAAATATTGGTTTTTGTTATGTCGGATATGATGACATTTCCGAAGATGAATATTTTTTATGGAAGAAATCGGGGGATTTGGAAGCCTAAGATGGAAGATGTTCTATACCTCAGTGATCTTCATGATTCGATTGATGGAGATGGGAAGAGGCCCTCAGATGTAGATGAGGGAAAGTGAAAGAAGATGGATAAGAAGGTGATTGCCTTGATTCAGCAGTGCCTTGATGATACAGTATTCCATCATGTGGCTAGTTATGAATCCGCAAAGGATTCGTGGGACAAGTTGGTATCTTTGTATAAGTCGCGGAGTGATACAAGAAAGACTTTTCTGGTTCGAAAGTTAGTGAAACTTCGATTGGGTGAGGAAAAGTTTGTTGTTGAGCATTTGAACGAATTTCAATATGTGATCAATCAATTGGCAAATTTGAAGGTTAATTTTGATGATGAGTTGCAGGCTCTTTTGTTAATGAGTTTGCTTTCAGAAAGTTGGGAGACTTTGGTTGTTTCATTGAGTAATTCCGATGCTAATGGAAGTATCTCTTTGGAAATGGTACGAAGCAGCCTTTTGAATGAGGAACTAAGGAGAAAAGGGTCGGATTTGAAATCAGTTCAAGGTGAGGATATGGTAGCAAGGGACTTGAGGAAAGATACTAGATGGAAAAAGAAGGGGACTAATGGTAAAGGTGTTATCACTTGCCATCATTGCATTAAGGAAGGTCACATATGTAGAAATTTTTATTCTTATCAGAAGGACAAGAAGAAGGCAGCGGATCGTGACAGTAGTAATGATGCACAGGCATGTTTTGTTGAAGGTATCTATAGCAATGTTTCTTGTGATGTCTTGTTCAGTAAAGCTAATCCTTGGAAGATGGATTCGGGAGACATATTTCACATTTGTAAGGATGTGAAGTGTTTTTCTTCTTATGGGAAAAACATTGATGTGATTAAAACAAATAATGAAGTAGAGCTACTAGTTTATGGTATTGTATCTATCTGGTTTCGTATGCATGATGGTGTAGTGAGGGAAGTCTCCGGAGTTAGATATTTCCCTACTTGTTCGCATAACCTCATTTCTCTCAGTCGGTTGGATCGTCGTGGCTGCTCTTTTGATACTAGAGGTGGAATTTTGAGAGTGAAGAAGGGTGGTCGTGCTACGATGAGAGGTGCCTTGGAGGAAGGAAATCTTTATAGATTGATCGTAACTGTGGTCGGTTATGGAAGGCGAGTGACAGTTGAAGAACTTAGTCCACATCAAGATGAAGAGGTTAATGTTCTTGTTGTTGACGATCCTAGGATTGAGGATCATATTTTAAACTTGAGTCTTCAGGTTGATAATGCTTGAGGGATCAGTGAAGATCAAGTAAGGAGCTTTGATCAAGTGGTAGACAGGTGTCGATTTGGAAAATCCACAAGATGGAGATCTTTGTGGTATTACAAACGTTTTTGAGACCGTCAGTTTTGCGTGGTGATCTCAAGAGGAAGATGCAACTTTTGCACGCAGTGGATTGTGTTTGTAATGCTTTTAATTGAGAGTAGGTGGTTGTTTAAAGAGCTAGGTGACCTGTTTGTTGATTGATGGAAGTTTGTTTGAGATATGATTTCATATAAAGGTTGAGTGTTGTGATTTGTGATATTCAAGCATATATGTTGAAGAAGACGGTGCTTGGAAGTGCTTTGTGATAGAGAAGGAAGTGTAGCAGCGAAAGGGGGTGAGAAGCGGGCAGCAAGCATTTCCAGACGTCTGGATATTGGTTCCAGACGCGTGGATGAGTTTAGAGATGTTTCCCAAATCCGTTTTCATATATCTGTTTTCAATTCCATACGTCTGATTGTAGTTTCAGGCGTCTGAATCAGAGGGTTGTTGTTTTCTTGACCGGTCTATCTGAGGTATATAATGCAAGTTTTGATGGGACAAATTGGGTATTTGTCAGGCCTTCTATTCTCCTATAAAAGCATCTTCTAGGTTTGGATTATGGACACATCGGAATTAGGATGAGACTGAGACTTAAATATTTAATCCATGGGTTTTCCATCGTTCTTCATTGTTCTACTTCTCCAAAGATAGGTGTATTCATTTAGATATTATTTCCCTTTCTCAATAAGGTTATTGATTCATATTGTAGTTTGTTTACTTTTGGTTTTTGATCCATTGAGTGTAAACAAAATTTGTTTTTGGTGAATCAATAAAGAGGGTGGTTGGGTAGAATATCTTGTGTTTGTGCGTGTAATTTCATATGTATTTTTTTCATTAAAATCATCTTTAAGTAATTTAGTGAATAAGATCCTGGCCGCTTCTGCAAAAGGCGCAATTTACTCAACACTTATTACATGGTCATTTCTTTCACTATCGTCTTTCGTATTTTCATATACTACAATTTTATATAATGGGAAGAGTTTGATGTTTTCAAAGTTAGGAAATACTTTTATTAAATTATAATTTTTTCCTAAGGTGTTCATTCTCATTTAAAAGTCCTCACGGTTATGCACTGATGAATTATCTTAATCTTTGCCACTACAAGGAAACAGGGCTATTACAACTGCTGAGACGTTGGCAGCCGTTGAAGACCATTGGAATAGCTTTCTCGACTCCTTACGGTTTCCAACGGTACCAACAAGCGCTTTCCAATGGCTATACCAATGGTTACTAACGGCTCTTACGTACCAATTAACTGTTAAGAGTCATTGTAAAATTATGATCAATAAGTTGTTGCTATATGTTGGTAGTGGTTGACAATATGTGTATTTTTTTTATCTAACAGTATGTCATTCATCTTTCATCCACTCAACAAATATCAATATCCATTTCCACTCCACTTCACACATATAATTCATATATATAACACATTATAATAACAATAGTATAAACGTCCAACATAAACCAAATCAACAACAATATATACAACATGAACCATCCAAACATCTCAAACCAAATCCCCAACGTCACAAATTATCAAAACAAGCATATACCATCAAAATACATCCAAACATAACATCCTCACCAACTTCAAGCCAAAATATACAACATTAAAACGCAATTCTCACTAACTCCAAGTCAATATGTACAACATCCAAGCACAAACGCAATAAAGTATACCTCTCAAGCATCATCTTCCCCTCCGGAGGCACCAACCATGTTGCTTCACATACTCTGCTAGATGTTAATTCAGCTGCTCAATCTGTATAACTCGAAGACGATTCTAATCCTGTAGCTTCTCAATAATGACTTTAAGCTCTTTTATTTTTACTTTGTCCTAAGCTTATTCGTATGCCTTTTGAGCCTCCTTATCCTACAAATAGAATGAAAGTTGCTCAAACTTATATAGTATTATTTTTTAATAAGTAATGCGTAGTTCAAAATATAGAAACTTAAACGCCATTAGAGTATTTATCATCTAAAGTACGTAAAATAATTAACATCTAGATGCGAACAATAATATGTAAATATGTCAACCATCTAAACTATATCTACATGTTAATTTGTTGTAAATATGTAAATATTTACATAGTTTAAATGATTTGATAACCTAGTAATAATATTTTCTACACGTCTACATAGAAAAAAATAAGATATGAATTGTTGTTTTCATATTTAAGGCACATTAAATAATTGCATAATAATCAATTTTGTACATGTTCACATTAAATATAATATTGCAATGTTTATGAGATTACTGCTTGGTTCCCATAACCATAACGCATATTTCGCTGCGTCAAATCGATAATAGAGTCAGAAAGAGCATCTTCCTACTCCCGCGTCAACTCATCGCGATCGGATCCCCTAAGTAGTTATGCCCATGTCTCTTGAAACTTTGCTTATAATGCAAAATTAATTATAGTTGAAAATCAGTAAAATATTATTTTTATTTCACATAGCTAATTAGTAAACTTATCGATATTGATAGGAATTAAAATATGCATACATATGCAGTCGTCGCCTTATCATCATCGTCCTGCTGATATGTAATATTGACAATATCCTCTGTTTTCTTTAATGCATGGGTGTAAGCAAATACGTCTATCATGGACACAAGATGTCCATGCGCTCTTTCCAGAAGTAGATAATTTATACATTTTAATTCTACATAGCTAATTACTAAATTGGTCAATATACAAATGTCATACCTGTTTGAAATCATAATTGATAAATTTATCAAGTCCTCACGGTGATGTTGGAAAGACTTGAATCCTCCACGATGTGTTACCAGGTTCTCGCTTCTATTTGCAGAGTTCCTCTACGACTTCACCTGCAAAATTATATTGAATAAAGTATTTGACAATTGCAAAATATCAATGAGATATTTGGTAGATTTACCTTGAACTCATTACTATTCCACCATCTAACCCAAGAATCTCATATGGTTGCACCCATCCAGTTCGATTTCTTGCATGATTTCTTAGGCATTGACATTATCTCCCTGTAATTCTTAACAACCTTTAAATTCCAGTGGCGTTGAACTAGGATGACGCCGGCCTCCTACAGATCTACTGCCCCTGTCAATGAGAAAATATTATTAATTGTTCGTTTATACTTAATCACATTGTAAAGCCATATAAACCCAAAAGAAAATCTTGTTAGATTGCCTCCCTGATGGGATTAGGGATCTTACTCCACTTGGGCTAATAATCTGATTTCATACTCATGCATGCTTGCTTGAAAATGCCAAGAACCAATCCTGATGGCTCCAACTCGAATCCCCTGTGTTGAATATATATAGAGCATTAGACATATATATATATATATATATATATATATATATATCATATACCAAAAAGTATACTGCTATACTACTAATTTTTATTCATACGCTCCATCAGCCTTAGGCTGCAAATATACAACTAGGCGAGCTGGTGGCTCACCACTACTTCTACCACCCGAGCGGGAAGAGCTACAACGTCGAGAACTAGACATAATACTTGCCGCATACATACCATCTTATTATGTTAGGACTTAGGACATATGTATAACTCATATATAACAATTATGATATAATGAATCATTAAAAACCGTCATGCATGCTATAGTCCATAATATATATATATATATATATATATATATACCCCATTTGTGTGTTTTTGCTATTTGTTATGTGTGTATGATATATGCGAGTGTGGTAGTTGTCTAATGTCTCGTTGTTTATGTGTTTATTATATGTGATAGTTGCATATGCATTGTTTGTGTTATGATGTGTGTGCGCTTTGTGCGTGAGTTTACATTTGTTTGTGACAGAGTGTCCATGTTGTATGTTTCACGTATGTTCAAGTCATCAAAATCGTAAAACTTGGATAAATGTAATACAATGGTAAAAAAATGTTTAAAACTGATATTAATGTGAAAATTGTAACATGAGTAATCATAAAAATTATCAGATATTACTCAGCCCTCATTGTTTTCTGATTCTGACTCGGTTTTGTGTTTTATGTCGTTTTCTCTACACTCTCAAGTGCTTCGACTAATACATTTGCCTCGTTTGATCATCCGTAATTGTTGTTTCAACATTTTCCTCGATATCTATTTGGGTGGCTTATTCATTTGGAATATTCTTTCCAGCGAATGTAAATCTTTCTTTACTTTTAAAAATTGCAGACTAATCTGTTTTATCTTTTTTTAGAGATGAATAAGGGTATAATAAACTTGTAGCTCTTGTTTGACTTGTACAAAAGGATCATACTTTTGATAACACGAGGTATGTTTTATTCCTGTAAGATTATAATTTGGATGCACGTTAATAGCAGGACCTGAAACATTGCCGAACCAGTTTCATCTGAACAAAAATCTTCTTCTGTGGGTCTTGTAAAATATGTCAATTGCAAAAACTGGGTTAACATGCCATAAAAATCATTTATATGATTATTAGGATCAACACTACCTTTAACAAATACACCGGTATTGTTTGTTAGTTTTAAAGCACTGTATTCTTTGGTGTTGAATTTATATGCATTAACAAAAAATTTTGAATATGTTTTAACTTTCCTTTTCAGTCTGAACGCCAAATGTTTCAGTCCTTCATCGACCACATGATTTATAGGATCATAAACGTAGTTCGAAAGCCAAGTAGTGGAATCTTTTCATAAATCGCTGCTTGGATTTTGTGATTCATAAACAATACAAACATAAACATAATATATTGCATTATTATTAATTTACACATGCAATATTAAATTAAGTTTACCAAAATTTGTAATCTGATAATTATCTAACAAATGGTGCAACTTCAGGGAAATTAAGAAGAATATTTGTTTTTGCTACATGGTAATCTTTATCATCTAACCGTACTTCCACACATTTTCCAACATATCGACCATGTTGCTTAAAAATAGATAAAATTGCTTCAGAAGAAGAATCTTATTCAACTGCCTCATCATTACACGTAACACTTTCAAATGGTAAATTCATAAGATCATTGAAATAATCAGAGAAAAAGAACGAAGCTTCTTAGATATATGATATGCAAATCGAACCTTCAGCTCGTTCTTTTTGTCTAACTCTTTTCTCTAAATGATTTAAGTACTTAATAAAAATAGTTCAGATCAATATTAACTTTTATCAATAATTAATTAACATTTCCGTACTCAATATTAATAACGTACCTCTCGAATGGATACATTCATCCATATTGCATAGGATCATGAACATGTGCTTCACTTGGAAGTTAAACAGGTAAATGCTCCATTACATTAAAGAAACCTGAATGATATATTTTCTCCAGTTTGCAGAGCAGTATAGGGATTTCTTCCTCAAGTTTATGTAGGTGGTCAACTTTTAGCGTAGTTGAACAAAGCTTCTTATAAAATAAAATAAGTTTCTTTGTAACTTTCCAAAATCTTGCGAGCAATAGTTCTATGAAAGCGACGAGTAATAAGTTTCACATAGGCTGACAATCATGGTTTTTCATCGCATTCAGTCTTCCATTCTTATAGTCGACACATCTACGAAGATTAAAGGAAATTCCATTAGCAAAATCGTAATCCTTCCACCCATTTTAATAGTAATTTAACTTGGTAGTTGTCTAATTCAGAGTATGCTTTGGTTTTTTTACTGCCATTTGGCTTGATATGAAGCTCTGGATGATTACATATTTCTTCTATATCACGTATTAATTTCAAATTGTCCTTAGTCTTGCCATTAACATTCAAAACTGTATTAAGCACATTATCAAATATGTTTTTTTTGGTTATGTATCACGTCAATGTTATGACGGATTAAGAAATTTTTTCAATAAGGAAACTCCAATAATATACCATGTTTGCACCAATTATGAACCAATGATTTACGTTGGATTTCAGTTTGTTGTCCCGTTTCATGTATCTTTGGATAATCTTTTACAAGTTCATACGTTTCTTTGTTTGACCAAATCGTTAGTGCTCGTAAAGTCTCATGTCTACTAGCTGTGAACACTATTCCATAAGTGGGCATATTCAACGCTTTTCTAATGTGGTTGTAGATCAAAATTGCGTTGCCTTAAGCCAAACTTTTAAATAGGCAATATCAGAGTGGCGTGGCATCTGCGGCCATTGTCGTTGCTCTCTAAGGCAACACTTTTTGTTCATCTACTTTCACAGAGAGAAAGTATTGCATTATAATTATATTGCAACGATACTAGCAAGTGATGCAATAACATACAGCGTTACCTTAAGCATAAGTTAGAGTGTGGCTTTCAGGTCATGATAATGGGGCCCACGTCAGCTTCCCACGTAAGCTGCCCACTGTCACACGCCGCGTCAGTTTCTCACGTGTCAAATGCCACAACATTATGTAATAATTTAAAAGTACATATCACAGTGAAATTAATAATATTTTATTTAATGCAACACCACTGCATTATGTAATGCAACACCATTATTTTGAAATGAAACATCAGAAAAAAGCAAATGCAACAGTAGAAGAAGGCGAATGCTAGAATAGAAGAAAACAATACATGCTTTAATTTAAAATTTACAATACCAGTTTTATACACAGAAGAAACCCATCCAAAACATTCATCATCACATTCAAACCATCCTAAGTATTCTACGTACTATACCAATTCTTCAAATATACCAAAAGTGCCAACACATACGATCAAGTACATAATTTAAAAGTACAATTCAAATATTCTACATACCACAATTGCCAATACATACAATCCAAAATATTCATCCTTCAGTTGCAGGAGTATCAATGTCATATTCATCACTTGTTGTGGTGATATAAAAGTCTCCAACATCTAAATTAAGATCTCGATTAGCTTCGTCTAGCTTTTTCGACACCCATGACACGTTCTCCTTGACTTTTCTACTCACCTTTTCTTCCAAATCGGCCTCAAGCTATTGCCTTATTTTTGTGGTCGGCTCTTGCAAATAACTATCTGTAGGAGCAGGAGTTGGACTTTTTTTAGACATTTTACCTCGCCTTCCCACAAGCTAGTTCCGTCCATGAGTCTTCCTACTAGAGATAATTGCATCTACCTCAGCAATATTTCCTGCATCTACCATTGCTTGGATCTTCTCCTTCAATATTGCTATTTCATTACTTAATGACAACTGAGAATACTTGTTACACCACAGAAACGAGAATACTTGCTATTTCATTATCTACCATTGCTTGGATATACTTGCTATTCTCAGTTGTCACAGAGCTGAGAAAGACAACTGAGAATACTTGCTATTGAGGTAAGCAATTTTACTGTAATATAGTGCATATTGAGGTAAGCAATTTTACTACAAATGGGTCATTCTATTTTAAAACAGTTTTTGGTAGATATAACAGTGCCAAATAAATGTATATTTATGCTATGAAAATGCTAATATAGATTTTTGTATTGATAGCTAGCTGGCTATATTAATAATACTTTATACTTGTTTAAGCACTAATGTACAGTAACAGTTATGCTAGATTTCACATTTGATGGATTCTTGTGGTATCCAGTTTGATGATATATGGAAAATGCATTTGCTTTTAAAAAAAAATCCAACTCATGCTACCATGAATACATAGTTGTGCATGATGATAGATATTTGAAGTTAGCTAACTCTATAACAATCCTAATCCACTACCTGTAACACCCCGTAATTCTGTTAATATAAATATTCACAAATTAAAGAATAACTAATCTCAAACGTGAGAATTGTGGGAAACGGGTTGCGCCATTGTGTTCGTCTCGGAATTCTGGTTGAAATAGAGTCCGAGTTTGCGTGATTTGGACTTCGTATGAAGGAGATATGGCCATCGGAAGTTTCAGAAAATTCAAAATTCAAAATTCAAAGTCAAACAGGCCAGGCAGGAAATTTCCCGCCCAGCACCCAGGTCGACTGGGGAGTCGACTGGGCAGTCGACACCCCCAGGACCAGGTCGACTGCGCAGTCGACTTGGGTGTCGACCTGGTCCAGTCGGCCAGGTTTTGGCAGAGCCCAATCTTGAGCTGCTGATGTGTCTTTAGGGCTGAGTTGGCTAATTTAACGGTTCAGGTTAGTTCTGAGTTGATCTGATGGTCTAAATAAATCCTAAACTCTATATATACCTAGGTAGTCTCTCACTCTAAATTCGCATGAAAAATAGAATAGCCGCCGTCATGCCATCGTCATGGAACTCAGTGTAGCCGCCGCCAACTAAGAAGGAAGAAAGCTAATCAAAACTCTAATTCTACTCAACTCTAAAGCAAATCAAGACTCTCTTTCTTTTCTAATTGTGAGTATGATGATCTTAACAATATTATTAGCAAACTAATTAGATTAAGATGTGATATGGATCATAAGAAAATGATGTGAATTGTCATATATGTTGTTGTAAACCTTATGCTATCATGTATGTTGTAAATCCTATGTTATGTGATGATGATATCCTATATGTTGTAAATCATGCTATGATGATATTATATATGTTGCAAGTTTCTATGCTAAGTTGCGATGTTACAAAGTCATGAAGTTATTATTTATGTTATAGTTAGCTTATGCTTGATCAAATCATGATGTTGATTATATATATGTTTGGGGCTATGATGATTCACATGATAAATCACATGTACCTATGCAAGTTTAGATTGATTAGTATGTATAATCTCACACATCCTATGACATCTATTTAGATCTAAAATTTGGTTATAACATGTGTGAGTTCTATGGGTTAGATGCTAGTTTACACCATCATTATGTTGCATAAACCACATATGCAAGTTTATACATGAATTTGGATTATGATCATATTAAGTAAATTGTGACATTTTACTAAACAAGTTGACACCTTTAGATCCATGACATGTGTAGCTTTATGCAAGTTGTAGTTTTTTCCTATGCAAGTTTAGGTGTTGGACATCTATCACACATGCAAGTTTCAACCCGTTTATGATTAGATCTATTTTATTTGTCTATATGTTGTGATAATTTATCTTTGTGCTATGAGTTAGACTATTCGAGTCTAACGTATATTTTGCGTTGAATAAGCGAACGTATAACGTGGGGTAGGGGTTATATTAAGGATTTATGAAACGACCCAAACTTCCCAGTAAAGGAAAGGCTGGATTGCTATGTGAACAACACACATCAGAACACAAACTGAAGAACATTTTATTGCTGATTACAAAAATTACATCAGAGTACAAGAATATAACAGAGTATGAATACTTATTACAGAAAGAAATACCATGATATCAGAGATTTAAATTATATTTAAATAGCAGCGGAAAAATGATACAAATATACAACTGGAAGGAATACACGGATACAGAGCTTTCCGAATACCTCTTCAGCTGTAAGCCAGGATCCTGTAAATATATCTGCAAAAAGCTACTCGACTGCCCATGTGGAAAATGAGGGCACCCGAGTTTGCCAGTGAAACAAACAACAGGTCAGTCATGGGACTGGTATGAGAAATCTTACTTATCCTATTAAATAATAAGGCTAATCACAGGACCATGCCGCTAACGCGGATCGGGTTTACTCCATTTGATTGCCAGTGCATAAATTAAAGTAAATCGTTAAACAACGCAATGCTTTTTAGAAAAATGAAACCATTATAAGACCCCAAGTCCCATCACACAATGCAACGCAAACCAGAGGATAGGGTTTTACCTTATAATGGTCAAAAATGCTTGATACGATAAAATGGATTTAATATTAGTGTGTATATCTATGAGTATATATATTTCAAAAGCAATTTCAATCATAATGTATTAATCATAGATGGCATGGGTACCATATATCATGTCGCCATACTAGTTCTACAATCAAAACCGCAAGGTCGTATTGGAAATTGGATTTCCATCATGAGTCGAGGCTAGGGGCAGGCTCCTCTCCGATTCGAGACACTCTAGCAAATGCCTCAGGATCCCCCGTAGTGAACCCTTGGAGCGGTAGGGCCGGTCCCCGCCTATCGGCAGTGGATTGGTTATGCCTGAACACACGTTTCCTGGTTCCTTTGAACCTATAATATGACCACTATCGGCCTATAAAAATCCGAGGCGTCTCAAAATCCATCATCCACATAAGTAAAATGCCAGGCCGTGTTAAAGCACTGACACTACCACTAGCTAGAAAGAAACGTGTGCACTCCCTACGGTCCATATCCCGTTTTTGACTCATACCGGGGTGTGGGGCTCGCGAAGTCACGATATACACAAAGCTATGCTGTAATAGGCTATGCTTTGATCATCCCACAAGGCCCTGCTTTTCAACAAAAGCCTTGATCATATGCATCTTGGCGTGCCACATTGACAATTCGCACCATGCGATCAATCACTGCTAATATATACCAGGGTGTTAAGTAGAGAATAAATCCTCCACCACCAAACAGACATACATTAACAGAAATCGATTTAATTCACACAGAACGAAATCCAATGTCACACACGCATCCATTTATTAGCTTATGCTCTGGGTCTGAGCGAAAACCAAATCCGAACAATCAACAATAGTCCGGACGGCCACCACTGAAGCCCCTTCAAGGTAGCTACTCCCATCAGGGTCTCTGTAGCAACACATCCATTCCATGTGAAGATCGTCGGTCTTCAAACACCGTCTTCATCTTCGACTCTTCATCGTCGTAGAAATTGTTCGGAATGGGTTAAACCCGGTCTTTCCGAATAACTCTCGTATTTTTATAATTTAAAATCAAGTATTCTAAAACACATCCAACGTCTCATTCCAATTCAGAATATTCTTTTAAATAAAATATTCAAATTATTCTATCAAAGATAAACTCTTTAAAATTATTCTTAAATTTTAAAGATTTATTAAACCCCCAATTTGGTTTTTAAAACAAAAATCATTATTCAATGATTATTTAAATTTAAGAAATTTATCTTATCTTTAACTGGGTTAAAGAACTAATGTCATTTAAAACATTGTTCACGGTAAACCCAAAATCGTCTTCTATAAACTATGGAATCTTTACAGAAATCAAATCAATATATAATCGTTATAAATTTCTATATCCGACCAGTAATATAAATGGAATAACGGCAAAGCCTTTTAAATTCCATCTATAGTATCAGTCTTCTTTTACAGAAGCCTATTTCGATTTTTATCAAGCCGAATTTCTACTTAATTCCAATTTAATTAAGATTTAAATTGGGAAACTTCCCTTTAGAGAATTTCTTTTTAAATCTTAATAAAAAAGGTTTATAATTTCTAAATCATATTTTCACTGTAAATTGGGTTAAAGAACAAATGTCGTTTAAAACACAGTTCACGGTAAACCCAATTCACATAATATTTTATTTCAATTACAAAATAAATTTGAAACTCTAAAAATCTTAATTAAAAGATTTATCCTAGTTAATAACTAGTTTACTTCAATAGAAAGGTAATATTATCTTTTGTCCATCTAAGAATGGACATAGAAATCATTATTTTATCCTTTGTTAAATATTGTCTTAAAATATTTGCTGTTTAAAAATTATTTAAATAAAAAGGATTCTTTATATAAAATATTCTTCATAATACAATATTATTTATTTTAAAAGGTATGTATATTACAATGTTCTTTATTCTAAATATTCTTATTTTTAAAAGATATTCTTTATTTATAGAAATCCTGAACTGGAATGTGACTCAATCAGTTACCATATAACTTTAGGTATATGGGTTTCATACATTGTATGTATATGACAGTCAAAATAAATAATCATCAAGCGTCCATTCACAACCAGAGTGAAGTTTATAACTGTGTGAGTATTAAAATAAAAAAAATAACACTCATCGCAGCCTGTCAATCTATCGATCGACATGTAACTAATTATTGGGACTAGAGTATGTAAATTCATCCCAACACCCGTGTGGGGTTTTCAGCCAACAACAATACTTATAAATAAATGATTGGTTAAAGAATTTAACCAGTTTAATTCTACTGACATGTTGGTGACAATGGACTCACAGGTTATAATATTTCTAATATCGAGTACAAGTATATTTTTACTCGTATAATTTCCCTATTTATTTCTAAGGTCTAATAAACTGTAATCTATTTAATGGCATTAATGTGGATGACAAATAAAAGATAATTTTCTATTTTCTTTTATTTGTCATTTGAAAATTAGAATTATGCAAATATATTTAACTTTTAATGTTTTGTTTACATCTAAAGTTGTAAACAAAATGCATCTTTTTCCTACGGTGTTCATTTGCCTCTAAATGTGCGAATGAAAGATATGATCTTTAACTACGATGTTTATTTGCATCTATATATGCAAATAAAATATAATCTTTTAACTATGACGTTATTTGCATCTAAACATGCAAATAAAAATATCATCTTTATTAAACATTTTGTTTGCAACTAAATTTATAAACAAACATGTATATTCACATTTCTAAACTAAAATACAAAAAATAAAAATGTAATATTTGTTTGCATCTAAAATTGCAAACAAAGTGCAACTCTTTAAATCATATTTTACTTTCAACTCATATTAATTTACAAAAGTTTTTGTTTTGTTTCCACTAGTGTAAATTAACAAAAGTGATTATTTACAATAATGAATGCAAATAAAAGAACAAATTTTATTTTCCATGTACATTTGCATTTGTAGATGCAAATAAAAGAACAAGTTTATTTTCAGTGTATACTTGTATTTGTGAATACAAGTAAAAAGTGAACTTTTGTTTTCAATGTTTTATTTGTATATGTGAATACAAATAAAAGAACAAATTCCAATTCAATGTTTTATTTGTATTAGTGAATATAAATTAAAGGACAAATTATATTTCAATGGTTTATTTGTATATGTGAATACAAATAAAAGGACAAATTCTATTTTTAAAGTATATTTGCATTGGAGAGTGTAAATAAAAAAATAGACTTTAATTTCAAAATATATTTATATTTGTGAAGGTAAATAAGAGAACAAGTTTTATTTTTAATATATTTGCATTGGTGGATGCAAATAAAACAATAAATTTCATTTTCAATATATATTTGCATCGGAGAATGCAAATACAAGAATAAATTTTATTTTAAATGTATGTTTGCATTAGTGAATGCAAATAGAAGATCAAACTTTAATTTCAATTCTAGAATAACATAAAAATGGTATTTTATGTTTTACACTTTTCTATGTGTACTAATAACAAATAAAAGAAATCCTTTTATTTGTTTATACTTTTCTATACGTTCTCATAACATATAAAAGAATATTTTATATGTGAATATTTTTCTATGTATTCTAATGTCAAATAAAAGTGAATTTATTTGTATAATAAATTCTAATTTTCAAATGACAAATAAAAAGTAAATTTTATTTGTCAAATAAATTCTGAGTTTCCAATGACAGATAAAAGTGAGTTTTATTCCACTACTCATGCTTTAACCAAAATGTGATCTTTATCTCACTAATAAAGTTTCGACCAAAGAATGTGATTTTTATCTCAATACTATGTTTTAACCAAAAATGTATATTTTATTTCACTTAATAAACTTCTAACCAAAAATGTGTATTTTATTTCCAATACAACATTTTAAACAAAAAAACTCTTTTTATTTATAATGCAATCTTTCTAGCAAAATGGAGTTTTAAATCTAACGTAGCATCTTATAACCAAAAATGTACTTCTAATCTCATGTAACATTTTATACAAGAATGTATTTTTAAAGCTAATGTAACATTATCAAATTAAAATGATGTATATATTTTCAATCTTAAAATGAAAACATAACCACATTAAAAATGTAGTCTTTTAAATGAAAACAATTTTTAAATGAAAACAAATTACATTTAAAAGATGTAATCTTTCTGTTGAAAACAAATTGACATAAAAATGTAAATCTTTTATGCCTACTCTTTATATTACTTCTAACATGTCAACAAAATGCAACCTTGAAATCAATTCTTTTTATTGTCTTTAATTTGACAATAAAAATACATCTTTAAAATCTATTCTCTTTATTGTCTTTAATCTGACAATAAAAATGTATTTTTAAAATTTCTGCTTTTTATTGTAAGCAATGTTACATAAAAAAAAAATCAACTTTTAATTCCGTTCCTTTTTCTGTAAATAATATTACACAAATATATATTCATATTTTTGTTGAAAAACTAGTTCAACAAAAAGAGATAAAAATGTTTGTTCTATTTTGTTGATAATCTAGTTCAACAAATATAACAACAATGTTTGTTCTTCGATTTTGTTGCAAATTCTGTTTCAACAAATTGACCAAAATTCTGTGTTTCACATGTGTTGAAAATTTTAATTCAATAAATTTACAAAATTTGTTGTCTTATACATTTGATCTTTTATATAAACAAAAATTATATATATTTTTATTTGTTTAATCAAATTCTAATTAAAAAGTGTTAATTTTTGACAATTCTATCGCCACATAACATCATCAGACAAATAGATGTATATATTATATTCAGCACAGAATAACAACAACATGAATTAACTGTAGATTAACAACAATAATTTTAGGATTATTTATAATTATAAAGGAAAGAAAATAAATAGATTTCTCACCGATGGTTTTAATTCAGAACAGATCAGTTTTGAAATTTCCTGCAATTCAGATTTGCTCCGTTTCAGTTCTAGTCTTTTTCATCGTGTAGTGCTCGCTGTTGTGATTCCAATGCAATGAAAATCGTTCGATTCTGATCATCTGATAAAAAGTTATTCAAGTTTAAAGTTATTCGCTTTATTTAAAACCTAATGATGGGATAAATAAACTAATTACTTTTAAAACACTGGTCTCATCCTCTTCTCCTTCACGGTTAGCATCAGCACAACCGAAACCCATCGTTCCTTTTCAAACTCCACCACGCACCGAGAGTCGCGCCACCAGGGACCGATCTGAACATACCACGTCGAAGGGCTCGGCCGCCTGAACCACCGCCAGAAACGCCTCCCACCACGGCCTCCTACAGCGCCGGCAAAACAGGTCCAAAGTCGTCGTCTTTAGCCTAGGAATTCGCACAAACCATGAAGTTAAATCCAATCATATCCGTATAGATCGAAAGGCTTTGCTTTTCTCTTCGATTCGGTATATAGAAGTTTGGATTTAGTTAAGTGGATTTGAAATTATTGAGGAATCAAATCTGGTGTATTTCGGCCATTGAATGAGTATACGGCGGCTTTGTATTAGTTCCTAGGGTTTTGGTATTTGGATGGTATTTATACCGTATTTTCCCATTAATAAATTCTTTTAATTCCAATAAAATTCGTGTATCGTTCTGGACTCCGAATCAAACCCAACGAGTGTCGCCCCTAGCCAAATGCCCCCATTCTGGACACATTGGAATATGTTTCTTAACCAAATTCGGCTGTTACGATATGTTTTTCTTTAAATTTAATTATAAATCAGTTAATTATTAAATTCAAACGTACATTTTAAATTACCGGGGTCACATACTACCTCTAAAAATTCCAGAAAAATTATTTCTAGTTATGTTTTGACGATACGGTTCTAACGAGACTAATTTCACTGAATTATGAGATTGTTGGAAAAATGGCCATTTTCTAGTCGATTAAATTTTACTGAAACAGTCAAAAAACGTTTTCATTTGCCATGCTCACATATTGATTCGAAAAATTATGAAAATTGAAACTTAGCAATAATTTGACATTCCGGTTACAACAAAAGTGGTTTCGTCGAAAACCGAGGTCGTTTGAAAAATGACTATATTTAAGGCCAATATATTTAATATTAAAAATACATTTTTAAACAAATAAACTCCGAAACTCAAAATATATAAGTGTTTACTGTTTTTCAATGCAGAAACGTCATTCCGAACTCAATGGAAGTGGTTTCGAGTCGAAATTCCTTCATATGTGAAAAGTAGCCTTTCGGGCCCTATATAATATATATATATATATAATTTCTACAGCGACTTTTCTAAAAATTGAATTGGCCATAACTTTTGATTTTCGCTATGAAATTTCAATTTTTCAGATTCATTAGAAAGATATTATTAAACAGATTTAAATATTTCTGGTTTCGCTCAATTCTGGTTTAAAATGAATCATGTATAGTCAGTCAAAGTTCAAATTCAATTTTTCAAACTTCAGCGCTGTTTTAAAGTCCTTTTATAATTAAATTGAATTTATTCGTTTTAAACAAAGTTTTTAGTCGTTCTTATTTAAAGTAAATTATTTTAAACATTAAAATCCATTAAAATTTCTAAAATAAAAATTTTAAATTGGCCCCAAAATTCCGGGTTGTTACAATTTAATATTAAGAAATTGGGGTGCAATTGATTTGATTTTGCATACCATAAGTGGATGGCCATAATTGAGTCAATTATGGACATCATTAAAATTGGAATTAATTAATGATTTGAATAGGGATATATTTAAAACTGGGGTAAAAGATTATAAGTGTTAATCAATGCTTAGGACACGAGGTTGGACTCGTTTGTGACGTAAAACTGCCCGGACCCGCCCGGCGAATCCAGTAGTCACAAATGTCAGCCCAATGTGAGAGGTCCTAGGCCCAAATTAAAGCATAACCGTTGTAAAGACACGAGGTTAGACTCTTTTATGGTGTAAGACTGCCCGGACCCGCCCGGCAAATCCAGCTGCCATAAATGCCAGTCTAATGTGAGAGGTCTTTATAAGGTTATGGCCTTAATGAATTAAGAAATACTTAACCAGATAAACATGTGTGGTGGGACATGGGGGTTAAGTAGGTGCCTTGGGTGGCATGAGGAATCTAGTGGGTGCCTTTAGTGGCATTTGAAATACGATTAGTAAGACTTAACCAAACACACATGTAAATGAACATGACTAAGAAGAGGGTTAAGTGGGATATACTAGTGGGGACAAGCTTAGGTGGATAGCTTGTGGGGGCCCATTTCAACCAGTAACCCAAACGTATCTTTGTGGGCTCGACCCAAGTCGAGGACGGGACACGCATACTGGGCTTGACTATAAGAGGCCAAACGGGTTAGCGGTGGCAACGCAAGTCCAACGGGTTTCATATGCGTGTGTGGACCTGGGCTGGTAGGTAAGACGTTGTTGCATCGTGTAGGTATAAGCCGTGCATCCTTAGTCTGTATTGGGTTGCCACTTTAGGGGAGTGATACACCCCACTGTGGGACCAGCACGGGTATCTACGAGTAGGGAGCCGATCGAAAGGGGGTAGTGGGGTACACCTAGCGGAGATAGGGGCAGGCGGCACCTATGTAGTCAGCTAGGGGTACACGAAGTTATTTATAAAATTTCTAAGTGAAGCAAGTGGGTAGTGGGGTACACCTAGCGGAGATAGGGGCAGGTGGCACCTATGTAGTCAGCTAGGGGTACACAAAGCTATTTATACAATTTCTAATTCGGTGAGTGGGATCAACCTTTAGGGTGACTGGTGTGGTGAAGTGTAGTAATTATTCGTTAGTAATTAGGTGTGCCTTTAACGTTATCTTTATCTGCTCTTCCATACCCAATAGTTCATAGACATTTCCTTATTTTCCAGCTTATGCCTTAGTCTAGTTATTTTGAATAGTATTGTTAGAATTATCATACTCGCCAGACTTTATGTCCGACCCCCTCCATTTCTATCCTTTTCCCCCTCTAGGTCCTCAGGGTGGGCCCAGCTCTAGTGGAGCTTGATTGGATTGCTTTATCTCTCTTTTGGAAAGCTTGGACCGTTGAAGTAAAGTCCAGCTTGTTATCTTCTTTAATGGCTATTTATGTAATGGGATTATGTATTTTGTTTTATCAAGATGGATATTGTACTTGACTCTGATTTATGGTTTTATGATGTAACAAACATGTTTAATTTCCGCTGCAATGAAATAAAGTTTTAAATTTCCAAGTACTACTTATTATATGTCTTGTTGTAATTTTTCTGTTCTATATTCACTTAAAACCTCCATGGAAGTTAATGCATTCCCTTTGTGAGTGACATTAATGGACGTGGGGTGTTACACGTGGTATCAGAGCTTAAGGTTACCAGAACAAATAAATTTTTTAGAAAAACTATTTTTCTAAAGTATTTTTGGAAGAAGTGTTTTCAAAAACATGTCTTTATGAGTAATTTAAAGAGGAAAGTTTTTATGAAAAACAATATCCCCAATAGCCATATATCTTTATCTTTTGAATTCTCCATTTTGAATCTTTCCTTTTTCGTTTCAGCATGGCTGAAGATCTTAACCTTCCGGATGGTGTAACGATACCAGGATAATATAGGAGGTTATTAGAGGCTAGGGCCGCTGCAGGTCCAGCCAATGTTCCTCCACCACCAGTTGCACCCGCTCCTCCTCCTCCTCCTCGCGCTGATACTTTTGCAAAGACATGCAAGGAATTTAAGGCTATGGGTGGAAAACCTTTTCAAGGGTCAGAAACGTTTGTGGAAGCTAGAGATTGGCTTAAGGAGGTGGAAGAATTGCTAGAAATCTTTGAAGTAGAAGAAGGAAGGAAAGTCAAATTAGCAGCTTGGTTAATGAAGGGAGAGGCCTCGTTTTGGTGGGAGATAACTAATGGGGAGCGTCCTGTTGATTCTTGGGCGGATTTCAGATGTAGGTTTGAGGCAAAGTTTCTCTCAAGGGCAGAAGAGAATCTATACATGGAAAGGTTCTTGACATTGAAGCAGAGAAATCTATCAGTGAAAGAGTACGTCAACAAATTTAACCAATTGGCAAGGTTTGGCTTGGACTTAGTGAACACGCCGGAGAAGAAGGCTCCGAGGTTCGATAAAGGCTTGAATGAGCCGTTGCAGGGGTTGGCTATGACCCACATCCCTATGGGGGCCACCTTTGAGAAGCTAGTAGACATGGCACTCATGCACGAGGAGAAAGGCTCTAATGCTAATAAGGCACTCGAGAAGAAAGGGGATCAGAAGAAACCACAACAGCAAAACAAGAAGGGTGGTAAAGACAATAATGGCAAAGGAAAGAAAAGATGCTTTAACCGTGGGACACCAGGCCATCTCAGCAAGGATTGCAGAAAGAAAAAGAAGACTGGCTGTTTTCACTGTGGTGAAGCGGGACATCTAGTGAAGGACTGCCCAAAGAAGGGGCAGAGGGCAGGGTCTACCTCGGGAGGACAGGTGCAGGCTCTTATGGCACCAGGGCAGGCAAGGGGACAAGTTCAGGCTCTCGCGGTCCCACCGCTGCAAGAACGAGGTAGAACCATTTATGTTGAAAGCTTAGTTTTTCTGTTTGATCATCATGTCCGTACTTTATTCGATTCGGGCGCATCGCATTCGTTTATCTCTACATCATTAGTTGAATCACTGCACTTAAACACCAGTTTAGTAGAGGATCCCTTAGTTGTTTCGAATCCAATTGGGGGCTCAGCTTATTTGTCCATGATGTGTTTGGATTTGAAAATTTCTATACTTAGCGTTGAGTTTAGATGTGATGCTTATGTTTTGGGCTTCACGGGCTATGGGCTAATTTTAGGAATGGATTGGTTATCCAGAAAAGGGGCCGTTCTTGATTGTGAAAGGAGAGTAGTTAGGCTCATGACTCGCCTTGGCAACACTCTCGAAATCTTTTGTAATCCCATAAATTCCGTTATGCTAAGTTATCTAGAATCTCTTGACGCGTCTGTGGAGAATCTACGATCTGTTAGAGTGGTCCGAGAATACTCGGATGTGTTTGAGGAGGTGAAGAGCTTGCCTCCGAAGCGGGAGATATATTTTCGAATATATCTTGTGGATAATGCAAAACCAGTATATTTTCCAGTACACCACATGGCTCCTCGTGAAAGGAGGGAACTCAATAAGCAAGTGAAGGAGTTGCTTGAGAAGGGGTACATAAGACGAAGTACATCGGAGTGGGGTGCTCCAGTAGTATTTGCCACGAAGGCGGATGGGTCCCTTAGACTTTGTGTGGACTATAGAGAACTTAATAAGCTTACTAAGAAAAACAGACACCCACTGCCGAGGATTGACGATCTCTTCGATCAGTTAATTGGCGCCTCAGTGTTTTCGCAGTTGGACTTAGCCGCCGGTTTCCATCAGTTGAGAGTGGCTGAGGATAGCATTGACAAGACTGCCTTTAGGACTCCGGACGATTTCTATGAATGGCTAGTGATGCCCTTCGGTTTGACAAACGCCCCTGCATACTCTGTTGATTTGATGAGTATGGTGTTTAGGGAGTACCTTAATAAATTCATGGTGGTCTTTGTAGACGACATCTTGATCTTTTCTAAGAATGAAGAAGAGCATGCCCTACATCTTAGGGAAGTGTTGGAGACTCTACGAGCGCATAACCTTAAAGCTAAATTTACCAAGTGTCACTTCTGGAGAGAGGAAGTGCAATTCTTAGGGCATGTGGTTTCCAAAGAAGGGATAGCTGTGGATCCCGCGAAGGTGGTGGCCATCCAAGATTGGAAGGTCCCTAAAAATGCTACCGAAGTAAGGAGTTTCTTGGGGTTGGTTGGCTACTATAGGAAGTTTATCAAAGACTTCGCAAAGATATCAGCTCCATTAACACGTTTGATGAAGAAGAACCTAGTTTTCACATGGGACGTAGATTGTGATGATGCGTTCCAACGCTTGAAGAGAGCTTTGACTTCAGCTCCAGTCTTAGTGCTGCCAGACGGGAGTAATCCGTTTACTGTTTATATCGATGCTTGTGGGACAGGACTAGGCGCAATCTTAATGCAATAGGGAAGGGTAATAGCCTATGGGGGAAGACAGTTGAGAGCGCATGAGAAAAATTACCCTACACATGACCTAGAGTTGGCCGCTATTGTTTTCGCGCTTAAGTCTTGGCGCCATTATCTTCTTGGGGAGAAATTCGAATTGTTCACTGACCACAAATCTTTAAAATACTTATTCTCTCAGAAGGACTTGAACTTAAGGCAGCAAAGGTGGATGGAATTCTTGGCGTCCTACGACTTCGAAATAGCATATACCCCTGACAAGGGTAACATGGTGGCAGACGCCTTAAGTAGGAAAAGGCTGTCCTTGAGTCCGTTGTTTGTTGAACGACGAAACTTAGAATTCATCTCTATGTTTGATTTTAGACCTTCCGTTGACTTTGTACCCGGTTTTCTAGCATCCTTGGAGGTCAGACCTACGCTTTTGGGACGGATTGGTGAGGCACAGCGAGACGACCCACAGTTGGTTGAGTTAGTAGAAAAGCTCAAAAGAGGGGAGTCATCAAGCCATCTCCGTAGGTATACCCTGGATGATAAGGGATGGTTACGTAGGGATAGTAGACTTTGTGTACCTCGAGACGAAGGTTTGAGGAAGGCTATTCTTGACGAAGCACATCGTTCGAAGATGACCATTCATCCCGGCGGGGACAAGATGTACAAAGACATGAAGCAAGTTTTCTTTTGGGCCGGTATGAAGAGGGATGTGGCCGAGTATGTTGCTAGATGCTTGGTGTGCCAACAAGTAAAAGCGGAGCAAAAGAAACCCGGTGGGTTGCTTCACCCATTGGAGGTTCCACTATGGAAGTGGGAAAGTGTCTCGATGGACTTTGTGGATGGATTACCAAGATCAAGGAAGGGTAATACGGGGATTTGGGTTATAGTAGACAGACTTACTAAGAGCGCCCATTTCATTCCCGTGAAGAGTAAGAGGACTGCTCCATGGTTAGCTTCTGTATACGTTCGAGAGATAGTTCGTTTGCATGGTGTTCCTTCTAGCATAGTAAGCGACCACGATCCTATCTTCACTAGCGAATTTTGGAAGAGCTTGCAAGAGGCGGTAGGGACTCAGTTATGTTTGAGCACCGCATATCATCCTCAAACGGACGACCAAAACGAGAGGGTGAATCGTATTCTAGAGGACCTTTTGAGGCTGTGTATCCTAGACTTTGGGGGTACATGGGAAGAGCATCTTCCGTTGGTAGAGTTCGCATATAATAACAGCTTTCAATCTAGCATTGGCATGGCACCTTTCGAAGCTCTTTATGGACAACCTTGTCGTTCACCTACATGTTTGTGGGAATCTACGAATAAGATCTTACTTGGGCCCGATATGATTAGAGAGACTTCGGAAAAGATCGACTTGATTCGAAGGAGGATGAAGACAGCGCAAGATAGGCAGAAATCTTATGCAGACTAAAGGAGGACAGATCTTGAGTTTGATGTTGGGGACATGGTCTTTATCAAAGTGTCTCCATTACGGAATGTTGTTCGCTTTGGG